>CM077790.1:23789350-29091850 GCA_039737535.1 Lagodon rhomboides | reverse complement strand
TCATGAGACTCGGATTATAAATGCTGGCTTCTTCTAAAAAAATTTTTTATTGGATTTGTTTTTCCCTTAAAAAAGTAAAGAAGCACATTCTGTGATGAAAACTATTAAAGAGGCAGAGGAGCGCGTGACTCGCTGTTGTTTCTGAGAGGAAGAAGAAAACTTAACACTCTGTCTTCCCTGTGAAAGTGTTAGATTCCTGTAATCCCATTATCCCACCAGTCAGTTTAACGCTGGTGTGAAGTCACCTAAGTAGCAGCCAGACGCCTGAACACGAACCTACGTTACGTAGAACATTACATTAAGATGTTTTACTAAGAACCTGTCAGATGGAAACTCTACTTTTACTGTATTTAGTCCGTATGTAAACATTTAAGTCTCTGTAAGTATGTAAGTAAATCTGTAAGTCGACCACACGTGTATTTACCAAACCTTTCTGCTGGACCGCAGCGCTGATCAGGCTCTGGACCGCTTCGCCATGAAGCGCTTCTATGAAGACAAAGTGCTTCCTGTGGGACAGCCGTCTCAGAAAAGGTCAGTCCCCTCCCCCACTTGTCTTTCCGTGAACTTTAAATTAATTTATGCAGCTTCAAATGTTTTAAGTCCATAACTCACTCTGGTGTCGTCTGGTGCGAGCTGCTGAATGCGTCACTGTGCAGAGTTCCCACGGATCCTTAAAAGCCTTGAAATTGTGTGAATTTGATGGAAAAAATCGGAGCATTAAACGTTTTTGAAAGTAGACGAGGGCCATTGAAAGGGCATAAAGATTTTGTGCAAGATTAGAAATTGAAGTTTTTCCTCTGTGTTCATGTGTCCGCAGTTTCTTCTCTTCACTGTGACGCAGCACAATCCAGTCTGTTAGCTTCTGTAAAGTTATTAACCTCGATCCGTGTCTCAAACTTTGCCTTATATTTAAGGGAATTAAACCTGGAAAGGCCTTGAATTGTGCTGTTTAACAAGGTGTGGGAGCCCTGCTATGTTTACCAGCTTCTTTAATAACAGTGTAGTAATCAGTGTGCATCAGACTGCAAAACAAGGTTTCAAAGAGCTGAGTGCAGAGTTGTGACGGTGAATTTCAGAGGGTTTGTCTCTACTTTTTCATTACACACAACCATTTGTGTTCATTGTTGGGATACAAATTAATGAATTAATTGAGTTTATAATGAAAACCAGGTGCAGGTTGGCTCATTCTGCACATTTCACAAGTTCAGAACATTCACTGTTGTTATGAGTGAAGCTTGTGTCTCTGTTGTGATGAACACAGGATTATAACGTTAGACTTGTGTTGTGAAAGATGAGGACTGATGATACAGTTGCCTCCCCTCCTCCTCCTCCTCTCCTCCTCCCCTCCTCCTCCCCTCCTCTCCTCCGCCTCCCTCAGGTATGTGGAGTACTTCAGCGGCCTGCTCTCCGGACACATCAAGATCAACAACAAGCCGCTGTTCCTCCACCACGTCATCATGCACGGCATCCCCAACTTCGAGTCCAAAGGAGGTGAGGCGACGTGCACGGACATCAGTCACTTTCACACACATTACTTTCACGTTTAACAACTTTTTCCTGTGTTCCAGGTTGTCGTCCTTTTCTCAAGATCTACCAGGCCATGCAGCCCGTCTACACATCTGGGATCTAGTAAGTCTGAAAACATACTCACACTCAGATGCTTTTACAAGATTCCGGGGATAGCGAGCTCACAATGGCTCAATAATAAAAGCCCTGATTTTTCTTTACAGCCTCTCCATTAACTCCCCTGCTGCCCCCAAACACACACATACATCATCCCGCTCGCCAGTTTACACTCGGCCTGCCTCACATTATTGTGTTTAGCCAGCCTCCCCAGCTGCAGGCTCTCCTTTCCCCGCTTTTTTAGATCCCGCAATCACTTCTGGTATTATTTGTGACCGGAGAGCCAGTGAAACAGGCAGACAGGCATCTGTGTGGACGCCCGCGGCGTTTCTCTGCCACAGGACCCCGCTGGTTCCCAGGGCCAGACAGGAAATAATGGATTCTAGGCTTTTATTCTGTTGTTGTTTGGGGAGAGAGGGAGGGGGGGTGAGAGGATGGGCGAGGCTGCAGAGAAACAGGATCCATTTACACCAGCATTTGAAAGTATTACAGTTTAATATGACTCTTATTATGAACAGTAAAATTCTTGTTCCTATCTGGAAAACCTTTGTGCAAACAATGTTTCTGCCTCAAGGCCGAAATTCGCTCTCCTTTAAGCTCTATTTTGGTCTCCAGCAACACCCTCGGGAACTATTTAGCTGCAAATTGCTCCGCAGCGTTCACCAGAATGTCACTAACTTTCTGCGTCTAGTAGTGTTCGGCGCTGGGAGAGTAAAAATACAGCAGGATTAGCAGAGCGTCTTTGCTGAAAACAGCTTCCTGCTGCAGCTAAAAGTGAGGTTAATGAGAGGCTTTTCCTCCGGTTTTAGCCGTAGAGCTGCTCTGAAGTCTGAAGCCTGCTGCTGTTTCTACTCCGTCTGTTCTTACAAAAGTGTCGACGCTATAAACAGGTTCACAGCCGACACAGTGAGTGTGAAACGATCCCTGCACATGCACCCCGAGACGCCCTGAATCATATTCCTCCCCACTTCTTCTCACATGATCCCCATTAGCACTCTCCACGCTTTGATCCCGCTCTCCCACTCAGACAATCATGTAGACACTAATACCCGAAATTAGCCGAGCGGCGCTCTGTGGTTTCGCTCTGTGAAGGCCACTGTTCCAGCAGATAAGGGATTGTTAGTTGACGATGTGGATCATGTGCGCGTGGTCGTACCCACGCAAGCAACATCAAAAAAAGAGAGCTGATGAGACGGACTGGACTGTGATCAGCGTTAACACTGACGGGGGGCTTGTTGTCTGACATGCTGCTGTTTCTCTTTTGCAGTAACGTTCAAGGTGACAGCCAGACGAGCATCTGCATCACCATCGAACCTGGACTTCTTCTGAAAGGGGACATTCTGGTAAGAATGAGTCAAATCTTAAGCTCTGGTCAGACCTGGTGTTACTATCCGTCCTGAGTGATCCGATCATAAGTGGAGAGCTTTGAGTCTGTGAGTTCACACAGAAAACAGCTCTTTTAACACAGAAGAAAGAAACAAGTTAATATTTAACTTGTGCCGAATTCACAAGAAGGCCCAAATGATTAAGACTTTGTCACTGACAGCAGCTTCACAAAGTCTATAAAGTTTCTCCTAACTCAACATTTTGCAAATTGTGCAGTTTTTCTAAGGGAGTCTGGGGACTTTCGTCACAGCGAACTCGAACAAGCCTTGATTAGTGACTGTTTGGTAAAATTTGACTTGGTTTATGTCAATAAAATGTTGTCTTCTTTCATAAAATTATCGTAAATGACAAAGTTAGTTGAAACAGTGTGCTTTGTCAGTTGCTAAATGTTGGCAGGTAAGACGACAGGCTAATACAAGCGATGTGAGACAAACGGACACTTTTACAAGGAAAGAAACAACTTAAAGTATTTAATTTAATGCAGAATTTATGAGAAGGCTCAAATAGTTAAGAATTTGTCATGGGCAGCCTTTCACAAGGTTTATAAAGCTCCTCCTGACTCAACAATTGACAAAATTGTGCAGTTTTTCAAGGGAGTCTGGTGACTTTCTCCTCAGGCGACACAGAAGTATCTTATATCGGTTACTGTTCACTGTATCTGTAAAACTTGACATGTTTACTGTCAATAAAATGTCTTTTTTCATAAATGTCATAAAAAGTTCAGTTTGCTAAATGTTGGCAGGTAAGACGTCAGGCTAATACAGCTATGTCGTGACAACCTGGCACTTTTTAAATGGAAAGAAACTTAATGCATTGATTTTAAAGCCGAATTTACGAGAAGTCCCAAATGAGTAAGAATTTTCTGTAGCTGTGTGGAAAAGTTCTATTTTACGTTTCATTTCACGCAACAACTCTCAGAATTGTGTGATTTGTTAAGGGAGTCTGGGGATGTTGTTCAGTGGTCTTGTTCACAAACATCTGCTGCAAACATTTGCAGGTTTAGAGAGTCCAAACACATAATTTGCATTACAGTAAACTACATGTACTTAGAGCTGTCAGGACTTTTAATACCAGGCCTGAACAGAGCCTCTGTGTAATGTCTCAGCTGTTTGTATCGAACAATGTGGAAACACTGCTGGAGAACATTTTTCCCTTATTTTACTGGGTTAACTGGTGTGAAGCCAACAGCAGAAAGAGTTTATTGTCTTACTTTTTTTTCCAGCGTGCTCTCTCTGCCAGGAGGAAAGAAAAATAAATGGATGTGAAATGAGAAATGTACAGAGGATGCACACGTTTTTATTGTTTATTAGCAGATGAGGGAATCCTGTTGGTTTTTCCAATCTGACATTTCGTGTCCGTGCTAAATGCGTGCGCTGGAGCAGTTTATAGCGTCCAATCAGAGCAGAAACAGGGCCATAAAACGTGGGGGAAGACAGTTGGACCGGGTCCTGCTCCTCGGTTTATAGACCCTCATTAGCACACAATAATGTTTGCTGGAAAGCATGACGTCGAATCGGCCGCGCACTTCCTCTCCAGCGGCGTTTGGGATACACACAGTGCTGTTTTAACGTGACATAATCCTCCTACAAATGGACGGTTTTAGTTCCGTGTGAGAGAGTTTTTCTTTTTTTTTTTATATCATTCTCGTTCCATTTGAAGAAAAGCTCTCATTAAAGCAGCACCTGTGGCTGTTTGCACGTCGTTCAGGCAGCAGAAGTGCACACATCAGCAAAGTTTCTGCTCCCGCTGTCACTCCGGGCCGGAGCGTTCCCCGCGAGATGTCCTCGGGGCTCATAATGTCAGCGTGGAGGATTTCAAAGGAGCACTTACTGATCTGTTTTGGCTCCTCGGAGCCCGAGCTCATATCTCATCCTTTATTTAAGACGGACTAATGGATTCTGCTGGATGCATCATCCGACCGAGCCGCAGCTGCTGATGCTCGTTATTATTCAAATAACGCAGAGGATGTGAGCTGTGGCCGTGTGGCCGAGCGGCAGAGACATTAGTCAGAGTGTGGTGTGCTCCTGCATTTACAACACGGCTGGTGTGTTTGCACAGCCGGTTCTGAGTCGGCAATGTTGTGACTGCCAAAGAAATTCTAATTACTGGACGGTTAGATGAAAAAACGGATAATCACAGAGGAAAATCTTAACAAACATCATTTTAATTCTTCAGGTTTTGGCTGTTTTCTTCTCTCATTTGCCAGCTTTTAGTCGCTTTAATTCCCAAGTTCCGTTGAAGTTATCAAACCTTCCGGAGGAATAGTTGAACATTTTGGGAAATATGCTTACTCACGTTCTTGATGAGAGTTAAATGAGAAGAACGGTACCGCTCAGTGTGCTTCAAGTATGAAGCTGCTGCCGGGAAACGCTTAAACTTAGCCGAGCATAAACACGAGAAACATCTGGAACCGACCATCTCCAAAAACTTTATGATCAAACGAACAGTTCCCACCAAAATCAATAAGCTGAGTCCTTTATATTTGAGAGAAAGCTTCCATCTCCACGGCTGATATCTCCAAATCACAACAAAACAATCTAAATGGATAAATAGCAGTACAGATAAGGATTTTGGGGTGAACTGTCCCTTTAATACATTACGAGCTTGTGAATATTCTCATTCATCCAGGTCATAGTTATCTCAAGGAAATTGAATCGAAAGCAACTGGATTTGGTTTTTGTCTTGAAGACGTTTCACCTCTCATCCAAGAGGCTTCATCAGTTCCTGCTCCCTTGACTAGGCTGGGACTAGTCAAGCGAGCAGGAACTGATGAAGCCTCTCGGATGAGAGGTGAAACGTCTTCAAGACAAAAACCAAATCCAGTTGCTTTCGATTCAATTTCCTTGAGATTTAATACATTACATTTTAATGAAGGGTTGTGTGCTGGTCTGTTTCTTGGCTGAGTGCACTGACTTTCTGCACATTTTGTGTTTTATGTACTAGTTTTTCACCTTTTGTTCGGTCTTTATGCTAAGCTAAGCTAACTGTTTACTTGCTGTATGCACCAAAGTGGCACCAAAGAGAGGTTTTGTGTTTTTAAAGCCTGTGCGTGAAAAAAGAAATGTGTTCAGGCTTTAAAAGGCAACACGTGAGCTTCAAATTAATGTTTTCCTTCGCCTGTTTTTTTTTGTTCTGGCTCACCAGAACTGTTTTGCTGCAGCGGACCCCCTCAGAGAGGTTCAGCACCACAGAGCTGCTCTAAGCCACAGGATATTCTGCTTTGCCTTCGTCTCATCCGCCGTTCTTTATGTGCTTGTTTGGATTTGGGGGCCTCGTATGTTTTGCTCTTGTTCGGCCACACAGGAGAAAAACAGTCGTCAAAATCATCTTTAAATTGAGTTTTTTATTACGGTAAATTCTGTACAATTATGTCACAAATGTCGCTGCAACAGTCGGATGTTTCTCCGTTTTATTTATCATCTACAGCCGCGGTTTGTGAGCCGTTCAGGTCGAGGCTAAATATTCCTCCGGTACCTGTAAATGTGAGGTCCTCGTTAAAAACTAACAAGTCCAGGCTGCCCGTCAGGACGCAGCGGGAGGGAGGGAGGCAGAAGACTTTCCTGTGGGGAGGTTTAGTGTTGCTCTTAAACAGTTTGGATAATAATGCTCGTGGAGAGGCCGTACGTTACGAGGGATGTACGTATGTAAAGGTCTCGAAGTCAGTGTGAAGAAAGAAGAAGCACTGAAGCCATATGGAGGTGTTTGGATCGTGCGGTCAGACTCCATCAGACTGACCTGTTGAGTTCTGTCGGCTGAAACGCTGCTCCTGTTCAGTTTTGTTTGACTTTCCTCCGATTGTTTTTTTCACCTCACAGCTCAAGTGCTACCACAAGCGCTACCGCAGCCCGTGCCGAGACGTGATATTCAGGGTGCAGTTCCACACCTGCGCCGTGCACGACCTGGGGATCGTGTTCGGGAAGGACGAGCTCGATGAGACGTTCAAAGGTGAGAAGAAGGAAAAAATCTGACTGTCGTATAGAATGCTTGCAAACTTAGCTGTAGGATTGAGTAACCAATCATGTCATGACGTTCCCCCTTTCTTTGTTTCCTGTGTGCAGACGAAAGGTTCCCAGAATACGGGAAGGTGGAGTTTATTTTCTCCTTTGGACCTGAGAAGATACATGGTGAGAATCAATGTGTCCAATATTTCACTTGCACGCTTTTTAGGGTGGATTTGCCTTTAAATGTTGGAGGGAAAGAGAGCGAGACGACATGGAAAAAAACAGAGCTCGTAGCTAGAAGACCGACACGATTCCCTGATGACTAGAATAACATTTGTGACCTTAATTGACCTAGAGATCGATGTAAATCTGTCTGAACAGGACGGTAAGAGACGTATCATCCAGAGTTCACAGATGTGTCTGGTTCCCAGGCTTTTAGACCTAACGGCGATTCAAAGACATTCACATTTTCTGCTCTGCCTTTTCGTACCTCTGGTCAAGGTGTGGACCACCTGGAGAACGGCCCGAGCGTCTCCGTCGACTACAACACGCAGGACTCTCTGATCCGCTGGGACTCCTACGAGAACTTCAACCAGGCCTGCGAGGACACCACAGACGGTGAGTCACATCTGCCTCAACAGCAGCTTTTAAATGTAACACCTGAGTAATCGGCTATGAAGACTGATCGGGTCTTGACTTTCTGACCTTGTTGGGCATTCAGCACAATTTAAAATAATTACATACAACACAGAGAAGGTAGAACTCCCTCTGCCCCCCTCGCTCTGTGCTGTAAAGTTAACAGGGTTGTTAATTACACTGACTGCTCATTACAGCCACTTTAGGACGTCATGTAACCGTTCGTGACTCGTTACCACTGTGAGACTTTAACTGTTTTGGAGTCCGCCTCACTACGATTCAATTTCCAACAATCACCTGCACAGTGTCTTTATTATATTATCTCTCTGTGTCAGTGTTTTGGTCCTGAGATGTACATTTAGAGAACTTTTTAGGTGAAAGGTCACTTTTACTGTATGTTATGTAAACTCTGCATGTGACTGTGGAAATGCATTTCAGCGTGTCTGAGAGGAAGTCAGGATCTATTTTAGTTTCTGCCTTTTCTTTGTCAATCTATCTCACACACACACACACACACACACACTGACACACACACACACACACACACACACAGAGCCTGTAACCGAGCTGACCCCTGGAACAAGGCGGGTTTTGTCTGTGTGCGTGACACAGAGGACACATTCAGCCGCTTCCTAATGGAGTTTAAAGACTTTTTCACACTTTCATCTCGTTAGGACTCCCACGCGACGGGGTCACACTCAAGTCACGTTTAGGTTCAAGCCGGGGCTGCAACGTTTTATGAGGAAAGTAACTAATACATTTACTCAAGTACTAATTTTGTAGTAGGCAAATATTGTACTTTTTCACTCTACAATTATTTGATCACTTTCATTACTTGCAGAATCAACAAAATACATCATGATGTGTTTTCATAGATACAAATAAAACTTCGATTCACCTCTACCAGCTGCAACGTTAGTGATTAACACCTTCATTTATCAATAATTATAATGCAGTTATATGATATTAATTATCATGTAATGGAGCATTCTGCATAATAAGTAGCTTTATACATATATTTTATGTATGTTTTGATGCTTGTGATCGAGTATTTCTACACTGTGGTATTGCTAAAGTTAAAGTAAAAGAACATCTTCTACCACTGTTTATGATGCAGTTGTGCATGAATACTGAAGTTTTTTGATCGTACAGTCATGTTTGATTATTTAGTTGTTCCCACACTACGATCACATCAACGCTGGACTAAACTGTGAATGACAAATACCCAGTAGATGAAAGTGTTTCGGCTGTTACAAGTATCAAAACTCAGCTCCTATCATCATTACGAGGTTGTTCAAGCTGTCCGAGATGTAAACAGTACATCACGTGTTGAATGGGAGGAAAAGCTCTGATACCGCTGAATTCATTTGTGGCGAAGCTGCGGCCGCGGAGCAGCCGGAGGCCCTGTGGGAGCGCAGACATTCCTGGGCCCAGCCACAGGCATGGACTGGGCCTTCCTGTCGAGGCAGCGGTGGTCACTCTCTGACCAGAGTGCTACTTTCTCTGCCACCCAAAAAAGGCAGCGGCGCTCCGCCCTGAGTGATAGCAGCGGGCGGGTTGTTGTGTCCCGCGAGGGTCGTGATGGTCAGCCTGTTTTTAAATCTCTGGAATAACTTCACTCCTGTCTGCTGCACGTGAAAACACCCTCCTGTTACATAACCGATAAAGGGGAAGGACTGTCATCCTGTAAATGCATCCAGGCAGCCGAGGTTCAAGTGTAAATGATTAGTAATGGATGCAGTAATTACATGATCCAGCATTGATTCTGCAGTCTGTAATATCAGCTCCTGCAGGAGTCGAGCCCTGCAGAGACCAGCAAACACAACACTGTCAGTCTGCAGGACGTCTGTGGTGGAATTAAGTGTTGGAAGAAGTATTCACATGCTTTATTTAATCTGCCAATCAGTTTCCTATAAACCTCACTTTCACAAACTCTCCCTCAGATGTACGCTGACTGCTGATGTACTCACACTTGCAGCCTGGCACCATTTCTACCTGCTTTCACATCTCCATTATGGACTATAAATCAATTAATAAACTCATGATTTGTCTTGTTGGTAGTTGCTGCTCCGAGTTAAAACAGAAAGTGATCCAGTTGTCTTTGCAGCAGCAGCACAAACAATAACACAGCTTCAAACGCTGAGCGGGAAAAAGTTGTCCGTCTTTACAGCGCCGTTCTGTAGAAAATTGTACGATTTGGCGCCCTGAACCACAAATCAGGTTTCTGACATTTATAATATAACTTACTTACTTAATATATAATAATAATTTACTTAATATAACTAAAATTACTGAATTATTGAAATGATTATATAGTATTGCTTTGTTATTATCAGCTAATTATAACCATTTCTATAGTGTTGGCAGTCAAATCAATAATAATGCATCATATTTGATGAAGTGATCAAATGTTTTGTATATTAAAGTCTTAATTTAGGATGCAACTACAGACTAGAGTATATAATGTACAGTATATACTATCTCAAATAAATCTATACAATCTATAATATATATCCTTTCAAGTGTTTTGAGGTGGAAGTTTAATGTAGCAGAAGATGAGAATAGTAAAGAAAGTACCTTAAAAGTGAAGCTACTTAAGTACTTAAGTAAATGTACTTAGTTACATCGTCAGTCTGTCAGTGTCTCGTCAGTTAATAAACTGGCAAGACATGCACGCATAAAACAGCTGGACATTAAAGGACGATTACAAAAAAAAGGCCAAAGTCACTTTTTAGAAGAGGTTTACCGTCCCTGATTCCCCCCCGGAGTGTTTTTATTAGAGTCCCAGACAGCCAAAGGTCAGAGGTCACTTGGCTTCCTTCTATCACTGCCCATAAAGTGTCTACCACACAGTCGGCGGCGGCTTGAAATAGGCCTCGCTAAAATAGAATAGGTGTAAGTCTGCTCTCATTCTGTTTCAGTGGAGGTGAGCGTGTGTGTGTGTGTGTGTGTGTGTGTGTGTGTGTGTGTGTGTGTGCCTCATCCTGTCTCCTGTCGTCCGACGGTGACGCTGTGGTCGGGGCTGAATTTGACTTTAATGGCATCACACAAACACATTTGCAGCTTCGGCCTCAAACACATGATAAACTCAAGCGAGCGTGCAAAACACAAAAACGCACACAAACACACACAATCGCTGGCTCTTGTTCGGCTCCTTCAGCCTCCGAGTGCTCGATAAGACTTCAGTCGCGTCCTGTGAGCGGCCTTTTGTGCCGCGACTTTATTTAGTGACACGCGCTGCATTTTAAATGGGCTCAGCTCGCAAATAGCATCTAAAGTAAGAGCTGAAAACGGTTCCCTCTCACAGGCACAAAAGGGACGGCGTTTCCAGGAAACTGGAGTGTTTCCACTGTCATTTAGCTTCACACTTGTTCCGCGCTGAAAGGCAGTTAGCTCGGCTGACAGAGAGGCTGTCAGAGCCGGAGGATGGATATCTCCACAAGTGTTAGTCAGAAACAAGAAGGATGGTTGTTGTTGTCGAGGTTTGCAGTTTGTCCGGATCGCAGCTGCTTTTGTGAGGAAACTGGAGGCTACTTACAACAAGTTTTATGCCCTCTTTTGCTTATCGAGGCATCGCATGAAGCTTTAAATTATAGGGCCGATGTTTTGTTGGGTTCACCATTGGGTAACTTCTGTCCGTGTGGTTGTCGGTTTCCAAAAGATTGATGTCGACTTTCATTGTGTTTATTCTGTAAAAACAGCTACAGCTGCTGCGGGCGAGTTTCAGCGCAGGGATTTTTGTCGTGCCTGCACCTTGCACAAACACACGAGGACGTCCAAAACATCAGAGGTCGCCGCAACGTCTACGCAAATAACACGATTGTAATTATCAAAGGGAGGGCACATCTGCGGTGATCAAATCCATAGTCGTGAAACAAGTGGGTTTGTCTCGAGGACGGACTTTATATATGTATTTATAGATGAAATACAATCCGAGAAGTTCGGTTTGAAGGTGCATCAGATGCAGAAATATTTCAGAAATGGTTCTAAAACAGCAGCAACGATCCTCTGATTCCCCTCGACGGTGTGATCTCATGCTGGACTGTAGATCTACGTCATCCTCTTCACACAGCAATAAAACAAGAATGTGGACTCACATGTGTTTTATTGCGGTGCTTCGCCAGATGATGTTGACGACCGGCTGCGTATTCTCTGCTGATCGCTCTGTGTTGTGTGCTGAATTAGGAGGCTGCGGTTTGTTATCGTCGCGCCAAAAGCAGCTTTAACTGAGGACGTGATCGAAGACCAGCGAGGACGCCGGTCATCAACACGCCGAGATAATCACCAATCACGTGCATGCAGCATGAGTTCTGCAGCGTTCTGACAGTGAAGGGCGGCTCGTGTTTTCGTCCTCGGATATTGATAGTCGTCGTTTTGTGGAATGTTCTGTTGTTGTTTACCGCTCGGGGCCCAGCGATTGGTTCAGCTGGCCAAGCCGCCGCATTTCTGGCATATTGGGACGAGAGATTAGAGACGAAAACAAACTGAGACATAAATAAAAGAAAATTATGGGGAGCAAAGACAGACAGTTTGAGGGGACGGAGAGAAAAATAGGAGAAAGAGTTATTTTTTCAACATTTAATCACAGAAAAAGGCAACTTATTCTTCAGTGGATGATTTTTTCAGCATTAGTTTCAGTATCCATCAAAAACATCTCGTTCATTTAGATGTTATTGGGGACATTTTATAGGATATATTTATATATTTCACACGGCTATATTAGCAATAAACTATATTAGCTACCTTTTTCTACTGAACCACTTCATTAAGATGCAGACTTGGCAATCAGTGTTTGAATCTCATTTCATTTCTGGTTCTGAACAGAGTTCTTGTCATCTGGTCCAAACTTTGGCCGCGATGAATCTCTCACAGTCTTAAACCGCCACTATCTCTCCTCTGAGGAGTCGGAGGAGTTAAAGCGGACTCCTCCGCTCGACTGTGAAGCTCTTTTGTGCACACACTCGCAGGAGGAGGAGTGACAGAGAATGTCAGTGTGGGTTTGTGCACGCAGACAGACGGCTTCTCAGAGTTACATGTCGAGTTAGTGTCCAGCATTTCTTCGATTTCCCCCCTTTTTCTTTCCAAGCTGTTGAAGGGCTCAGTCTTCAACCTGCGTCCAGTTTATCGTCTTTGTAACGCCGGAGGGAAAAGTGGTCACAAATTCAAGCAGCTGACGTCTTTCACAACATGTGAGTAGCATGCTCAGCAAACCAGACACTTGATTTTCTGCTTTATCTCAGAATAATTACTTATTGACATCAGGTTGTCTATTATCCAAACACTCGGCCACATTGTGTTGCACAACCTTTTTTCACTGCTTCAGCCACACTAACATGGAAAGTTATTCTTTGAAGTTTAATCTTTTACAAATGCTTTTATCAGATCCTGATGAGACATGGAGGCACATGTGGCAGTCTGCTTTTATTGGCTTAAAGGATCATTTAAATGTATTACATCTTCGCTCTATTTGTAGTTTTGGCCATTGTTTCTATCAGAAATGAGAGCATGACTATTTAGTACTCATTAAGTTATTTGCTGAGATCTGGAAAATGTGGCAACAAGTCTAAAAAGCGTGCAGGTTTTAAATAAACAGAAAATAAGCCGACTTATTTGGAAGAAAAAAACTAATGCAAGCGTACAAATTATTACCCAAACATCCATCAGAGTTCACAGACTAACTTCCTGGTTCAACTGTGGTCAACTTTAAATGATCCCAGATCTCAGATATCTTTCATGATAGTGAGACTCCAAATGTAATAAATCAGTATATATGTCATTAAACTGCACATGAAGGGCCTTGAAGTGTTTCGATCCGTGTGAAGTGAAGTTTTCAGCCGCTGTAGCAAATTCGAAAAACAACACACACCGAAGTGTCCTTGATTTCTCTGCGTAAGCTTCTTTTCTGATGCCATTAAGTTACTGTTTATCCAAAGTCCGATAAGCATTTCCCTGTGCTGAGAAGTGGCAGCCCAGATGTGTGTGTGTGTGTGTGTGTGTGTGTGTGTTGTTTTGCACACTCTGTCCAGGAGGTCAGCGCTTCGTCTTTGATCCCAGACACATTAGTCACAGGGAGACGTCCCCGCGGCCTCAGCTCATCCGACAGCAGGGATGAGCTGACCGTGCCTGCCCTGTCGGGCACGGACTTCTTGTTGCTGCATTCTTAAGAATCCGAGGTTCAAATGAGTCAAGACAAATTCAAGTCTGTATTTGTGTTGCCTGCCGAGCGACAGACAGAGGTGGAGTCGGAGGGGGACTTATATAATCTTGGTGGGGATGGAAGTTGATGCAACAGGATGATATCACTGCTGAGACCGTCTCGTCCCAGCGGATGACTGAGCTTCAAATGGTCCAAGGGTAGTTTGAGAAGCAGGTGAGCAGTAAATCACTGCAGACAGCAGTGATATATACCACTGCTAATTCAAACTGAATGCACTGTTGTAGAGATGTTCCTAAATTTGGCATAATCACCAATACTGTATAATTCCTTAGTATTTAATAATTCTTTAGGAATTTGGTCTTTCGTCACCTCTGTGTCACCTGGTTCTTCAGCTACTCTCAACTCAAAATAATTATTGAAACACTAATTTTAAAGGTTCATTTTATAAGAAAGTTGATTTCTTAGTCTCGTTCCCAACTCGTCAAATACTGACACTTTAGGATGGCGACCGACCGACCTACAATCCCAAAGCTTCAGTATTTGACGTGTGGAACTTCGACACAAAGTGGATAGAAGTCAGATACCCTCCTTGTGTCTTTATTTATCCTGATAAAATCCAATCGTTCTCAAATTAGTACATGCGTTCACACCATTTGGCCAATCAGATAAAAGCTAGCCATCAGCTACCTTCAGATCAATTGTCAATTTGTTGTTGACCTTGAGGTTAGCAGGCTTGATGGCTGAGAAGGGAGAGAAGAGCTAATACGAACAATGTCATCTCACAGTGCACAATTTCCTCATATCATGCAGGATTAGCTCCAATGGTAATAATAATGTTTGTGTTTGTTGACCCCTACAGCAACAAGCTCATGTGCAGAGTCGCACTCTTGATCTGGAGTCAGTATCTTGATCATGGGTTGACGAGATAGGATAGCGTTAACTTCTGTCCCTCATTTGATGGTTGGGTTCTCTGTTGATTGTTATGGTACCCCTTCTGTTCCAGATGAGTTTGTTACATGTCTGTGTGAATTGATTTGAGTGTGAACATCAGGCCCTGGACGGCAGCTGTCCACTTCCCCCGTTGACCTGAAAAATTCTGGCATCCGACACTTCTCGGCCGACTCTGACAACCGTTCCCGTTGATGCTAAAAGCCAAGTTGCTCCACAGGAATGTTTCCCATCGTAGCATAGCGATGGTCAGGGCTGTGGCGTGGCTCCAAGACGATGCAGAGGTGAAACGTCTGGTCTTTTTTGTGTTGGCAACAGGCTTTCCGTATCAATCCCTCAGTCTGGTCTGAGGCTTTGGGAAGGATTAGGCTGCTTTGACTCCAAACTTTGCTCGGCTCCCGTTGCGTAACAGCCAAGACAGAAACAAATAAAGGCCTTCTAGGAAGAACTGCATCGACACAAAGAGACAACAAGCGCCTTGTGTTGTGGAGTGTCCCCGTTTGGACCCTGGCTGCGGGGGCACCGGATCAGGGGTTTCTGCTAGGCGACAGCAACTGACTTTCGGGCCAATGCTTCTGCACCACCTCGAATATGATAGCAACTTCTCAGACAGAGGTTTTCTCGCTTCGGATGTACAGTAACAGAAGCTGACAGTCATTAGAATGTGTCCTTGGCGCGAGTATCTTAAAGGTCTTTGCAGACATTGCTAATCCCCGGGAAGAGAGTGCTAATTATCTGTGGTCCATAATGTGTAGGAATGAATGAGCCGTCTGTTGCCTCCTCGCAGATGCAGCTTCACTCCAGCTGTTGGCCAGACATCCTCTCTCTCTCTCTCTCTTTCCCCCTCTCTTTCTTTTTCTCCAGCCATCTTTACACAGCTGATCTGGCTAAAAATGTCATTGCAGAGCCAGGACATAATTAATCACGATCACTTTCCACCAGCTTTTTCTCACAAGATCTGCTTTCACTCGCCTTTGATCCATTGATGTCGCTGCACTATCTGAGGGGAAACCGGTAGAAATCACTTTATCTCGGTCAACAGTAAACTATTACTTGTGGATGACATGGTGCTTAACAGAGACATTTATAAGTAAATGGTAAATTAAAGTCTTAACTGTTGACAGCACTTGACTGCCACTCTTTCTAGCTGACAGTCGAACATTGATACGCACCTTTCTCACAGGATGGGATGCCTGAAGTGCTTTACACATTGTAAAAAGGCTTGTCCTGCAGCTAGTCGTCCTCGCCCTTTTCCTGTTAAATGTTTTTGCTTCGTAAACTCTGGGAATCGGGCAAAAGCTAGAACGTGAAGACCAAGAGTTTGCACTTTCTTTATGAGGCACCACTGTCTTGTTACGGCTGTGTTATTGGCCTGGAGAATCCGTCTGCACGGGTCAGTTAGCTTACTAAAAAGACCCCTCCTGAGCCAAGGGGGTGGATGGGCACGGGAGATGAACTTCACAGGCAAAAAGGGACTAATTTTTCAGCATGAACTCGAAACGCTTTCATTTTGGCTCCGTCGGGAACACTGGCCGTCTCCCCCATGTTATTATCTTTCTTTTTAAAGAGAGTTCTATTCATGCACCGGCCCTTTTTTCCTGGTCTTTGTCATAACTCTGTGTTCTTCGCTGCACACGAAGCGCTGCTTGAAAGGGTTGTGTTATACTGGCCATTGTACTGCCAGCAACATCAAGGAACAGACACTAGCCAAGTCCATTTGTCTTCATCGGTGGGTTTAGGGTTGCAGATGGTGGCAAACGGTCAAACCGCTGCACAGATTCAGACCCTGGTGGTGGTGCCTCAGCTTTGTACCAACCAACATGGCCATCCCGACTGGGGATTGGATGTGAAGAGCTACTCATAACCTTTGTGAACGTTATACCATCCTGCTCTTTTATCCCTCCTTGCTGGTAGGTACTAAGAATTGGCTGGTGACACAATGACTGATCGAGCAGAAGTCATTAAAAACATATTTTTGCTGCCAAGAAATGCTTTTTACCACAAAAACTTGGACCACCATAAAAGCGTGGACCACCACTACCTCACATCTTATTCTTGTGTCATAAAATGCTTAAAAATACCACCTATGAATTGCTTTTATGCCTCCATGCTCTGCTCTTCAACTCTTTAAGAGTGAAAACAATGATTTGCGACACTGGAAAATTCTACATCCCAACAATCACAAAGTTCTGGTCGCCTGAAGGCACAAGAATCACACGAACACAGCTTTCATATCAGGAAGTATCTGATCAGGCGAGGCCAGCTCGTGTCTGAAGCACTCACCGGGATGTTGATCAGAACAGGACCTGACGAGAGCTGCTTCGAGGAGGATCTGCATAAACTATCAAGGCTCCTGGCAAAAATGAAGTGGCTCCGTCTTTGTAGTCTCTCCAGACTAAATTTAGCTCGAGTTAGCCCATCAAAGCCTCTCCTCACCTCGAGAACGAGATAGTTACAGCCAGCTCATCAGACGCTCTCCTCATTTGGCCCTTAAGATTTTCCCTACGCAACCCTGCTGCTAACGACCGCTAATGACTTTTCCTGAGACTCAACCTCATCCAGAGTGAAACATAACGCTCTGCATGGATGAGCTGTCTGGCTGATATATGGCACATGGTGTCTGTGTTGGTCGTGTCCGTGCTTTGTGTTTGTTTTCAGTAATAAGTTGTGTTAAAAATAGTCACTACTTCTGACCAATACTGGTGTCAGGTTACCGCTTAACCTTAAATACTCAGGCCTCGATTGTTATTTTATTTTTAAAATGACTTTGTGTTCAACTTCAAAGTGCATTTGTGAATTTCAGTGTTAGCAAGTTTAAAAGGTGAAAAGAGCATCCATATGAACATCAGTCAGTATTTTCGCTTTGTTGGAAATCAGCCTCCATTACCTCGTCCTTTGTCCTGGCGAGTTTGCACTCACACATTGATTCAGCAATCTGTCATGCATATTTAATGAGCTGCAGGGCAAGTGTTCATTAAGCCGGAGCGAGTTCCTGTACTTACATTTGACTAAGCATTTTGTGGCTGTGGATGTTGGCAACAACTGAACTGTACTTAAACGCACCGTACATCCTGGTGTGCTTTTGCACTAATGCACCGAGAAAACCCATCGATAGCATTTAGCTTATTATTTTGTATCGTACAACCCCGATTCTATAAAAGCTGGGATGCTATAAAAGCATGTGTTTCACAATGCGGCGAGCGTCACCCTACCTCATCTTGTTCATACCCATCATGATGCTATCACCTGTTACCAGTGAACCTGGTTACCTGTTGGATATTCCAAACAGGTGTTTTGAAACGTGTTGTGTGTATAGAATAAGCATATATTTACAAAAATCAATGAAGCTGATGATGGTAAAACATTAAATATACAGTCTTTGCACTGTTTCCAATTGAGTATATGAATCAGCCAAGCATCACGTTGCTAGATTGCTAGATAGACTGGTATTGCACAATGAGTAAGCCACTAAGAAAGCTTAACTGTTGCTTCATTTTTTTATCAGGTATCAGGTTCATGAGCTCCCCGATGACTATTTTAATTCATTAGTCTCGTCTGATCTTTACAAGTCCAATTAATCCACCTCAGGAGATTTAACATCCTCTTGTGTGTAGATCATTTACAAAGCCACAGTATTACTTTAATAGCTGTCCTTGAGCCCTCTCATACAGTAAAGGCATGCTTTGTTGCCAAATCAATAGTTCAGCCATTAACTTTAACCAAATATGGCACTGGGCTATACTTACATACTGTTAGAGTATCATGCACGGTTTTAATTCTCTCGGGCTTCTTGAGTGTAAATACACTTTATTCTCGTCAGGCTATTAGTGGTTTCAGCAGTCGAGGCCTGAGGGGACATTCTTAGAAAATGTTTCATCATTGCTTTTTATTAATGTCACACTTGTGGCCGGTAGACACGGACCCCCAACTGTTTCGAAACGCCCACACACACACGGACACAAACACGGAGTTTCACATGGTGTTTGTCCATGTAAGCTGGAGGGGAAACATGCTATTTCCGCTGTTAAGGGGGATCTATTGCCACAGAGGTCAGAGCTCAGAGTTTAGAGATCAAGAGGTCACACAGTTGCACCATCTGGCCGACAGAACCTCAAAATATCTGGAGGTGTTTACCGTCTGAAACACGGACCGACGCTCAATTTTTATCCGAAGTGTGAGTCAAGTCAGTTTTATTTAGATCGCGCCAACTGGGTCGTGACATGTTTTTAATTGGAGCGGGTCTAGATCATACTCTTTAATTAATTCACAGAGACATAACTTTCGCCAGTGAGCAAGCTCTTGGCGACGGTGGCAAGAAAAAACTGAAATAGCAAAGGCCTCGGAGAAGGAGTCTTTCAGTTTGGTGAAGAGCCACTTCCTTTAAATTCTTCAAGATGTGTGATTTGAGTTATGAGATATGACAACCTTGTTTCACAAAGTCTATACTTGACTTTGGGGGTATCACATTATGAGTTTTATGTGTGGTGATGACCAACTAACAGCTGCGTGTTTGGCTTTGTTTGTTTAACACACTTTTTACTCCAGGAAATAATAAGTGTTGCCTCATCTGCCAACGTTGTGATCTCAACTTCCAAAGCATTTACATTTTCTCTTTTGGTTCCTGGCTATCACTTAACTTGCATTTGTGCTGGCATTGCATGAAGGGAAATCAGTCAGGTGCCGTCAGTTTAAGCCGATTTTAGATGAATAGATCGCAGGTGCGAAAGTTACAAATGGGATTCTCCAAACCTGCTTATGCAAAGTTTTTATGTTCAGCATCTTTTATGAATGGAATTCAAGCACAACATCATAAATGATCTTAAGATTAAATCTACGAACATGTTTGAGAATGGGCCCCAGTTTTCAGAGACAGTGTTGTGTATCTGCAGTATATTGTTAACGTGTGACTGTGCAGACTTGCATCGATGTGAGCAAACATTGCCTCATACTGCATTTTACAGTCATGATCTGCTCGGGTTCGTTTGAACTTTTCTGTGTCTGCTTCTGCTCCCTAAAGTAAACCTTAAGTGATTTTTGCCTCTCTCTAGTGACGATGATTTAGTGACGAAACCAATCGCTCATTCCAGACCGGTCGGACGCGGTTCACTCTCCCCCCTGCTGTTGTATAATTAGTTAGCTCTCTGAGGTCAAGATCGCAGACATTCTCCTCTGACTAATGTGCTCGGGATCACAGAGCAAGTATTCACCTCCTGGGGAGTATGTACAAACACAAAGTGTAAGATATCACACGTACATATGCCGCTTCTTATCACATGAAGGAACACCGTCAAAGGTTATTTGTAGAAGCTTACGCTTGCTCATTTCAACTGAATGACATAGCAGCACACACAGAAGCAGTCACAACAAAAATAGTCCGCTTGCGGTAAAAAAAAGTCTTCAGAGTGTGAAGTGACGGATTAGGTTTCCTGTTATACGAATGGGGATCCTGCTCATCAGTCACGTCACCTCTAAAGTGAAGACATGAGATAGTTGGAAAGCGCTGACTAAATTGGGCTTTCATTTGATGTGGGAGCGGGACCATAGCACATCGTCATCATCATCATCATCATCATCATCATCACTGAGAGAATAGAGTGAGAGGCCAGGGGAAGGATGTGAAGGCACAAAGAGAAGAGTTGGTGTGATGATCTGTGAGTCAAATGAGGTAACAGTATCACAGTGCCGTCCATAATCACGCAACCTCCACTGAATCTGAGTAAAATGAGAACGTTTTGTGGAGGCAGGAGTCACAAGTTTATTGTTATCAGTCAGAATGACGACTGTGCTTGTTGTCAATTGTTCTGGATTGTTCCTTGCAATAGTAAAGTGGCTGTCCTGCATGCTAATGTGTACAGATGGCGAGGTGATATGAACGTGACCGCGGACTGAAGAGCTTTCAAACTGTGGGAAAAAAAAGTTTGTGTTTTTTTGTGTTGCATCCCAGTGAACACCTACAGTAAATCATTTACACCTGACTTCATAATATCAAATCAAATATTTATATCGCCCAAAATCACACATTGCCTCAGTGGGCTTTAAAATCTGCACAGTGAACAACATCTTCTGTCTTTAGACCTTCAGAAGGAGCCCCTTCTATATTCTGTACAAATCAGATCAGCAGCCAGTCAATGTATTCTTCATATTCTATTTTTTACCCTCTAAGCGTTTCTGTTTTCTCCATCTGCCTGCAGCAGGGTGGAGTTTTCTCCCTGCTCTCTAGCTTGGAGCTCGCTCGTTAAATGACTGTTGTTGGACGAAGTAACTCTTTCCATTACATGAGTGTTTTCGACACCAGTGGGATTGAGGAGGGGCATCTGAGTGTATGCCTGCATGGAAAGGGCTTATTTCTATATTCTATATTTTTCATCTATAGCGTTTTTATATCCCGGAATAATTTGCAGACAGAATTACTGGAATACATTTTATTTTAATAGAGCAAAAAACCTTTTTATTCTCATAATGGAGGCTAATAGAAATTGAATCTGAAGAAAGAAGGTGTGGGTGATACGGGAATCTAAAGGGACTGATGTCATTCTATCAACCTCTTTTCACTGGAGTTCAATGGCCCGGTATCCCCCCTCCCTCCCTCATGCACCGTCAAACAGGCTGTTGTGATAGACCTCCCACATACGCACGCACAGCAGGGGCAGCCTTTAGACTAGTGCGAGCCACTGAGCAGCCAGCAACAGCAGTATCTGTCCTGGACTGGCCAGACAGCTAGTCAAGAGAGGGAGGAGGACAAGGAACGGTAGCCAAAACCAACTGCCCTGACTGCTGCTGTAATCCCTCATGTCCCACCCGGGGGCTCCTCTGCAGGGCTTTTCCCGGCTTAGATTGGGACTGTACCGGCGTCCACTGCTCACACAGGTAGGGGAGCCTCCTCCTGTGGAGGTGTTTCTGCTGTTTTTTTGACAAGGCTTTGACTTACTTTGAGGTGACTTGTTAAAGTGTTGTAACTCAGCTGTGACTGATCATCCTAATTGCGTGACATTTGGCTCCGGGGCAGGTGATTATAAAGGAGCTGAAATGGAGAGAGTCAGGGGAGCTCTTCTTTCACGACTTATGTCTATGTTTATCCGCATAACTGAGGCATTAAACGTGTGTGTGCGCATGTGGACGGCACTGCATGCACCTAACCTGATACTTAAGCAGTTTCATGAGCTATATAAATGTGTTATGATGACTTGATTTGGACCTCCTGTCTTAGAAGCTACCTTTTCAGGGTAGACAACATGGACTTTAGTGGACAATTTATATGAAAAGCTACCAAACATCTGACCATTTGCATCAGAATTGTTCTGTTTTGGCTTTGGCAGGTAATCATTACGGTAATTTTTATACTACCTTGAGTGTTGATGTACTGAGTTAACTAAACACACAAGTGTGAACTTGTCAGAATGGCATCCGATACTACAAGCCAACTCCGTCATGTCACCGACCAATGTACCAATCAGAGTTACTCACTAATGGATTAGTAGTAGAACAACATGTGCTGTGATTTTCTGTGACCAACCGCCACCAGATTTGTTTCCACCAGCAGCCTGCGACAGTGCGCCATTCCCTTGGCAAGTTGCCCCGGGGCCAGCCAAGGAGACCTTGGAGTACCCAGCCTGTGAACGCCCACTGGGCTCCATTACAGAGCCCCGTATTCACCAAAGGCGAGATGGAGATATCTATAAGTTACAGAGACACAGACGGCTCCTTTGTGCGACTCCCCTTCCCAGCTGTAGGAATCAGATTTGGTTATCGGAACATGCTTCATCATGGGTTATGAGGTTTCTTGGGGACTAAATGGACAGTGGAAGAGGAATTATCTAACATGGTATTGTTTTCCTCTTTGCCCCCCTGAAGCACGCACGACCACACAGATTGTTCCCAAATGGTGCAGAGGATGTGAGGTAGTTCTTATCACACTTGTTCAAGAACAGACTATTTTGATTGCTTTAATCACATGAAAGATATTGATAAATCTGTCTTTATGAGAGAATGCAGGAGGAAGGAAAGGAGCTTGATGTAAGCTTGTGTGTGTGTTTCAACCTTTTCAGCGTGACTCTCAGTATGTTGAGCTTTTGTTTTGCTTTGGGTTTCGGAAGCCAAGAAAAGCCTCCAGGCCTTCCTCACTCTGTGAGGCTGATTTTCCAGTGATGACTAAACTTTTCTGATTGGGGCACCCTACTTCCTCTTCTCTGGACTTGGGTGTGGCTGTTTGTAAATGTGTATGTGCAAGGGGTGTGTATGTATGGGGATTTTTGTGCTCAACGAACACAGTTTACATTGCAGCTTTCCGTCAGAGTTTATGAGTTAATACATTGGTAGAAATGTCTGTGATTTCCATTCATCCAACTGGTTTCCACATCAAGTTATCCTCTTCACAGTTGTTGGGATCATCAGCAACTAAAATCAACAACTGATCAATCTTCTGTTATGCCAGTACCCCTCAGGTGGCACAGATTAAGTCATCTGGCTTGAGAAAGTGCAAAGCAGGCTCCTGTTATTTCATCGTTTTTTCCACAGCGCATGCCACAGCCTCTGCTCATTTCCTGAAGCTGGTAGAAAAGGGGGACGTAAGCCAGTGTTTTATTTAAGTGCAGCTGTTTTGGCCATGCCCACATAATCTCCTGATACCCCCACTTCTCTCAGTAACAGTTCCACACTCTTACTTGATGAATCCTGTTTGTTTGAATTTATTGGATTACACGTTTTGATCTGCAATTACCAAAGAACTATGACTCTAAAGATACTTGAGTGTTTCTAATGAGCCTCTGTCTTTATCTGTTTGTTTCAGAAGTCATCCATACCCAAGGACCCCTGGACGGAAGCCTCTACGCCAAGGTTCGCAAAAAGGAGTCCGTTGACGGAACGGTCACAGCGAACGGCCTCCCTCCCACTGCTGTTGAACATGCTCTCCCTGTGGTTGACCATGCCTTGTCAGTGAGCAGTGACTCAGGAAACTCTACTGCCTCCATCAAAACTGACCGAACTGATGACGCGGCAGCAGCCCCTCAGGCTTCCACAGTGAGCCAGACACACGTTCCTGCAGGTGAGGAGCTACCCTCAGTTCATCATCAAGCTCCACCTGTACAACAGCCGATCAGTCCCCAAGAGAAACAGGAGCTGGAGCAGCTGCTGAGTGGATTGGAGGGGCCCATGCATCGACAGGGCTACCTGTCCACCCCGACCTCTGCTGTTGGAGGCATGCTTCACTTGGTGCCTGCACAGGTCCATGTCAATGGGCACAGTAGCATTGACCGTGAGACAGACATTTTAGATGATGAACTGCCCACCAGTCAAGAGGGCAACAGTGTGGACAGTTTGGGGACGTTCTCCTCCACAGAGGGTCGGGCTACACCAGCTGATATTTACTACCAGTCTGAGTCGATTATCAATGGCCAGGACCATGTGCCGTATCTCGAGCGCAGCGTCCCAGAAAAGCCTCTGGAATCCGTCCAGCTACAGGTTGGCATACCGAACAAACCTGTCACATTGTCCCAAAGTGATTCAGCCCCATCCTCGGGTAATTACATGGCAACACAGAATGGCAATTTGTACCGCTCTCACTCATTTGGTGCAGAGCCAAACTCTCTGCCACAAGCTCCCGCACGCACCACCAGTAGCAGGGATGCCGTCCAGCGTGGTCTCAACGTTTGGCAGCAGTTTGGTGTCCCCGAGGAGCCAGTAACTGAAGGCCTCACTTTTAGTCCACCTCCCTCTGTAGCAGTGATTCCCAGCCACCACAGCCTCCCACAGTTTCCTCATCGCCACAGCGCCTCCCAGCAAGAAATTGAGCAATCTATTGAAACCCTCAATCTTCTCATGATGGACCTGGAGCCAGGCCGTTCGCTGGTGCCAAAGTCCCAAAGTGCTCCACCGCGGGAAAATAGTGTCGTAGTGACCACCCAGCCGTCCTTCTCCCAGAGCCAAACCAGGCCCTCCTACCAGGCAGACACTGCCATTCATACCCACTTTTCTGGCCCCAAGTCCAGCCTGGCCAGCCACTCGTCGCCACCTCAGATGTCACCCGGGAAACCTAGTACGCCAGAGCCTATTCCTGTCCAGGGATCTCTGAGTCACACATCTGAAATGGCCGGAACTGGTCATTCCTCACAAGCACCCCCTACTGTAGCTGGTCACATCCAGGTGAAGCCCATCAACACATACCCGCCAAGCGCATTGTCGCAGTTTGCAGAGGCCTCTGAGCCCCAGAGAAGCCCAAGTGCTGCCTCAGCATCACCGCAGCCAAGAGAAAGTGAGCAAGATGAAGTCTTCAACGTTGAAGGTCTGGTGGCCCAAAGAGTGGCGGGTAAGATCTAACATTATTTCATCCTGATAATTAGATCTTAGGCAACAGGTTAAAACAGGTTTTTATTTAATTTATAAGGTTTGTTAGGAACACAAAGTGACAGACTGCTGAAGTCACAGATGGGACTAGTCGACACCTTCACTTACCTACCTACCTACTTGATACAACACTTTAACTTAAAGAAGAAGGAAACACAACTATTTAGTTCATGAAATAATGATGTCAGGCTGGCCTTTACAATCCACTGAATCCAAATATCCAGACCTCGACGCTCTTGCAGACTTTGTGGGAAGTTTGCATTCTCAGGAAGTCTGCGAATGCTGATGGCAGTCAAAATCTACTTTTCATCCAGTCCACAAGGGTCCTCAACCAGACTTTCTGCAGACCTTCAGGTTGTCTGATTGGACTGTGAGCTTCAGCAGACTTCACTGATTTAATTATACATAAGATCTTTGCAACATTGATGTGACAATGTCGTCGACTAAAAAACAAAAAATAACTTTTATTGAAACGTTACGTGAATCATGTAGGCCAGAAATAATGTACAACCACATCATGGTACAGAAATATGTAGAAGTAAAGGCTATAGACATGATGTGCATAACTGAATCCTGGTTGTAGCCTTCAACTACAGCTTCTTCCAAGAAGCACCCAAACATTTGGCTCATGATTTCCACAAACAATCCTTTATCCAGGAGAGGATATTTGCTTTTTTACCACATATTATTCACTGCACCAGTTGTGTCATATCTTTGTTTTTACTGCTGAACATTTACAGAACTGTAACGTTGATCCCATCAGCCGTGCACTGTACACACACATATTCATGGAAATCACCGTTCTGCCCTTATCTCATTTCCTGACCGTCACCTCATCACTCGGGCTCAAACAGGAAGTGTTCTCTTCAGGCCGGCAGGTTGACTGTCCCTAGATAAGCACATCAGACATCCTGCAGAGCAGCAAGAAAGTCAACATAAGGCGGTGTGACAGCCGAGCCCTCAGATAACAAGTGCCAGAAAAAGGTTTTCTAGAATCAGCAATACGGTTCCATTAACTTTACTGCCATTTAAATGTAGTTAGTGGTTCACTTTACGCAATACTAAATGCTAGTTTCACACCATTAGAGTTGGAAATGTAGTGTGCTGTTTGTGTGAGGTCAATGAGACCCATGTTGGATTGCTTTCTGCTTCTTTTATCATAGAAGTCATCCTTGTTTTGATGACTTGTGTGGAGACAGTGAAGACAAAACTGTTTTATTTATGGTTTAGGTTTGATGTCCAGGCTTTCAGCATCTTTGTAATATGTGGAAAATATCAGTTACCCTCATGTTTCTTGTTCTCTGTCATAGGCGGAACCTCATCTTTCTTGTTTTCCTTTCCTAGCTTTGTCATCATCATTCTTCTTTTCTCTCATCATTCATCTGTTTACCCAGAATACTCGGCTCGTGTCCAAAGTGTCATCCCCAGCATGACCTCTTCTCAGTCTGAGCACCGCCGTTCTCACTCCCTCTCGGGTTGGTTCTCCCATCCTGTCTGAAGGAACACTTAAAAGAAAAAAGGACCTCTCCTTTTTTCAAGTGTTCCTTCAATCCAAGTTCAAGTCTGTATCTGCCGTGTCTTTGAGTGTGGCGGGCTTTGGTTTGCATTTAACCACTTCTCTCTTGTTATCTTCCTCTGTCTTCCTTTCTTTCATAAGTAACACATTTCTCTATGTCATCATGGGATTTGCAGAGCATCATCAAACTAACCACTGATTCCTCTCTGCATACATACTCACCCTTCATTCCTGTTTGTTCTGAGTTGCAGTTTTTTCCTACCTCAAGGTTAGGGAATTACCTCAACTGTGGCGCAGAAAAAAAAAAGAAGCCCCAATTGGATAATGTTAAAGTTTCACAAGAACGAGACAGGGGAAGCACAAAGGAGGCTCTGTCCCTTGCCAGGAGAGTGCATGTCACAAGATCCATTTTGCCAAACTCGGGGGACAATACCGAGGCCAGGATACACTGGCCTCATTCAAGGCTGCTTTTTTCACTCGCACTATTTTGAAGATTTACAAAGCCAGACAAAGGACACCAAATCTAGGAGAGGGACCACAGTCCTAGTTGGAAACACCACTAAAGCCGTATACGTCCGCTGGGAGATGGTGACCACAATGCAGACAGGATTGTTCTGTTTAGGGTGTCCAGGGGCCAGTCTGGCCTCTTTACCGCAGAAAGTAATTTCCTTTTTAGTGATGCAACACGACGTCAAAGTGAAGTGTTGCAAGGTAGATCTTGGATTGTGGAGCTGGACTTGAGTCATAGCTGAAGTCATGGTGACATTCATATCCTACAAGTAGCACTCACACAAATTTCTTACCAAATTATAGAGAAAATATTACAACCACGTCTCCAGAAAGGTTTGGATCCTGTGTGAAACAAAATGCAATAATTTGTAAACAAACTGTTCTTGACAGTTTTACAAATGGTTCCCAAGTCTATGTAGTAATATCCTTTATACAGGTTAGGGTTAGGTGATTCCCGAGCATTCACAACTTTCCCCTTCTTTTGTTGCTCCTGTCCCAACTTGTTTGAAACGTGTTGCTGCCATAAAATTAAGAATAACCATATATTCACAAAAATCTATGAAATTATTGATTGGGTAAAACATTAAATATATTGTCTTTGTGCAGTTTTCAATTGATCTCTGCATCCTAACTGTTTTGGCATCAGGCTGTAAATACATTTCTGCTATTGATCTGAGCTGACATTGCCAGGAATGCCTTCCCCCTCACTCTTACCTTAGATAACCTCTCCCAGCTGCAGGTGTGCACACATGGAGACGGTCGTTTCCCTCCCTTAAAAAGAAAAGAAAGGATCGAGTTTATGTTTTTGAAATCAACCTCATGCTTATGCACATGATGGCTGGATTTTAAATACCTGAGAAATGTCCTCGAGAATCTCCAGCCATCGCAGCTGGAAGTCATTAGCCGTCGCCGGGGTAACCGCACAGTGTTTGACAGTACTCTGCTGTAGAGCGGTGCATCCTGGGTACATCTGGTTCTCAGTTTCCAGTGCGACGGTGGGTGTGTGTCTGTTTGGGGGTGTTGACTACATGCTTTCGAAGCTGTCAGTTCCAGGATATTTTAACCAACACCCTGCCAACATTTGAGCTATTTGAAGCTGGAGGTAAATGAAGCATCCGGACAGACTGACACCTGTTAATCATTGATTTCTTTCTTTAAAAATAAGACATAAAGTAAATTGATTTATTAACCGTAATCTAATGGTGGTAATATAAAAAATACAGAGACATCTGGAGGGTCACTTAGAGGTAACGAAAATCAGATAAAATCATTTTTAGCACCTCCGATTTTTTACGTATGTGGCAATAACAGCTACCTTCATTCCTAACTATTAAGATTTTCACAGCTGCTATCACTAATGTTTCCCCACAGATATTTGGCCACAATTTAGCTCCCCCACTTCAAAGTGAAGCTGAGTTGATGAGATATGACTATTTTCATAATTTCCATAACAGTCTGGCTCGTAGCGTGTTTTTCCGTGTATGGAAAGGTTTGACAGACAGCGACAGCCGCACTTTCACAGGATAAGCTGCCTTAGCAACAAACAACACCACGGAATTTATTATTCCAAATCTGTCCCCTTGTTTCTTAAACCTATTGTACTTCCCTTCTTCCTCCCGTTCACCTTCATCTTGTTCCAGAGTTGCCGGGCAGCCAGCGATAGTCTTTCACATTTGGCTTTGCCGCTTTGGCCAACATTCATGCTTTCCTACCTCGACCCGCCAGTCATTGGCATCGCGTATTAGCTTAAAGCTCTTAACTGAAAATCCTGTTTGTTTTATGCTTTCTCTCTCGCTCTCTCTCGCTCTCTCTCGCTCTCTCTGACTCTTTCAGTTCAAACCAGATTAACTGAAATTAAATGAGCTTTACTGGCTGCTTTGAGCTTCAGCCAGATCTGGCCACACTGACGCATTTGATAACCAACAGTTTGCACCAGTGTATCAGATCATCTTGATCATTTGTGTGAGAGAACATTTCCTCCCAGGCATTAGAAAAAACCACCAAGGGGGGTGAACATCACTTTACAGAACACATTTCCAAGGTCACGTCTTATTTTTCATTCATGGAGAGTCTTCAGTTTGATCAGCAGCTTAACCATTCATTAACCTTGTGTGTGCATGTTGAATTGAAAAGTTTGAAGAGCCACAGCGTCCCGAGTGTTTGTCTGCAGAATGCACACGATGGCTGTGCAGTGAGCTTTCACAGCGGCTGACAGCCATTAACCTCTGATGACGGTGATGGATTTTCACGAGGAAAGCAGCAGCAGTGATCAGCCCTTGCTTAGTTTTAACACTCGCTCGCGTGTCGTCTCAGGTGTCCAGGCCCGGACAGTGTCCTCAGACGAGCCTACAACTCTGCCCCGCCGTCGCAACGTCAGCGATGGCCAGTACCAGAACGGTCCTGATGACGGTCCCTCTCCTGATGTCCCGGTTCGCTCCCCGATCCGCTGTGTCTCTCCAGAGTTTGTCAACGCCATAGCGTTGAACCCCGGCGGACGACCTAAGGAGGTAGAGAGCATACATTTAGGAACGTGTTCTGCTTTGAATGTTGATTTGTGTTTTTCACGTAATGTTTCTGCTTTCCAGAGACACATGCACAGCTACCGTGAGGCCTTCGAGGAGATGGACGGTGGCCCCGTCAGTCCTACACCCACAGTTGGTGGTGAGGTGTTTCCCCAAACCCCTGCATTCCCAATCTCGCCGCAAACCCCTTACTTCAACCTGTGTAAGTTCCCCATCCGGCTGACAGAGGGCACTGTGGAGCTCAGATGTAGTTACAAATATTAAAATTATAATGCTTATTTTAGAAATGAGGCTACTTTGAGCAGCAACTTATAAATGTCATTCTTGTTTTTTAAGTGGAACAAAAGAACCGTAAATTAACCTGCGATACAAACTAACTGTAGAAAAGTCTTACATCTTGTTCAGTGACTCTTGGCATTCACTGAGGATACTTTATCTTGACTTACAATAATTTCTCTCTTTTTGTACTTCATTTCCTACTACATTCTCCGAGTAATGATAAAATACCCCCGCTACTGCCTCATCTCGCTCTCATTCAGATTGTAAATGGGCTGCCTTTTCCAAAGTCCAATGGATGAGTGGGAAGTTGCAGCACTCTGGCCTTGTGTTGGCTCATCAAAATGCCTGAGTGGTCACGTCTCGTGAAGACTGAATCCCTCTTTTTCTCACAAGAATGTCTGCAGCCATTCAGTAAAAAATTCAGAATAAGAAAAAAAAGCCAAGTCAGTTTGGTGTAACTGATCTCCAAAATTGAAGTCTGGCCTGCTACTTGATCACATTTTAATCTCTACTTTCTGTTTTAACTGGTTTTGACTAAAATTGGTTCACAGAGAAAATAAAAAGATCCTGCAAGAAGTCTGTAAAACAGTAATGACAAGATAGACATCCCAAGAGAAATAAACACACCCATCTCCGGTCCTGCCCTCTTCCAACCCCCTCTCCGTCAGTCTCACATACACCCCACACTAAAACAAGAGTCACGTATTAGGTAACGCGTCGTTTGCCAGCTCCACCAATTACCTCATCCAGTCCTCTTGCCTATCTCCCCCAGGGCACACCCATAAAAGTTAGTCATAAAGACACAACATATTTGACGCGGCATGACATCCCTCCCTCCCCTCGAAGTGGGAACATTTTGTACGACACTGAGCAGCAAACATTCTCTGAGATAAACGAAGAACTTTGAATAAATTTGGACAACTTTATTAATTGATGCGTTAGATATGCATGTGACAAAACACGCGTTCCTTTGTTGTTTGTGTTTTTGATAGAACTCATCAAAGCACAAAATCAAGTTAACTGTCATCAGTTAACTGATCCGTTTTGCAGTTTTTTGCAAAACTTGTCACAGGTGCATGGTTAGCTGATCAGCTCAGTAGTGTGTCTTCAGTGTTCACTTAGCCTGCCCCAAACACACCAGCCACGATTAAATGTGGGGCGTCGAGGTTCCAAGTACAAAGAATTGATTTGGATTCTTTGGTAAGTGGAGGATGCACGTCTCTCTACCGGAGTTCCACTGTCCCACCACGTCAGCCAAGTGAACCCCCATCCCGTCCCTCCTCTTCCCGAGTGACCCTTTACCCATCACTTATCACAGTCCTGCACCGCTTTGGCATGAGAGCCACACGAGAGCAGCACCAGCAACAACACACAAACTAACATTGGATACTTAGCATTAAACAGACACTACAGTTGAGACATGGCAGTGCCATTAGCATTGCAGGCATTTTAGGGTTAGGGTTAGGGTTAACCTATGGACCCACATGACTATTAGGGTTAACCCTAACCCCATTAATGACATTTTCTACAAATGTAACTGTATATAATAATTGTTGAGATATTTCATTCCAAACCACAAATGTTGACCTCATGATGGTGCTCCAGGAAAGTCAGAAGGTCTACGTCAGGCCCTGATCCGTACCAAAAACCTGATTTGTTTAATGCGTGTACGAAAACACGCATGTACATATGTAAGTGGTTGGGGAAAAGGTTAGGACCTGACCTACACACATGTGAACACACCAGGTTTCTGTTATGGATTGGGTAATGACTGATCTCCAAAGTCAGAACGATACACCATAATGTAGAACTTTTGTGCCAATCCACTTAGTAGATATTGAGATTATTTAACTGGATGTGTGGTAACTTTGACCCACTAGTGGCACTAGATTTAAAGTCTGAGAATCACCAAAGTCATTAGGATTAACCCACTGGACACCATCGATATCTCTACCAAATATCATGGCAGTTCCATAGTTGTAAAGACATTTCGCTGACAGCGAAAGATGCTAGAGGAAAAGGATCACCAGAGTCAATAGGTTTAATCCTCTGGAGACCATGACTGACAGAACCAAATCCATGTGCAGCACATGCAGACAAAAACACATATCCATAGACCCATACATGTAAAGCACAAAGATGTAAAGTCATTGTGAACTTCCAGTGTCTTAGCAGCTGCTGCTCTCTGTGTTGCTGTTGTCATCTGTGTTTGGGTTCCTGTTGCTGCCTTGTATCACCGCAACCAGCACCCTGCTTGCCCTCCCCCGGCAGTTGTTATTACCCAGTCATTTACGTCTTGTTCTTTGATAATTGTGTTAGCAAAATGTGTTTGTTGTTATTATCTTCACCCACATGACTATTTGTGTTTTACGCTGGAGGGGAATAAAGGAGTAGTTGGCAGGAAGACTAGAGTTGCAAGATAGATTCATAAGGTGGAGTCACCTTGGATGAAGCACATTCACAGTCAGGATGATTATAGTAATATAAGTCTTAATATGAATAATGCACTCGTGGCAGCACACTCTACTCCTCTTTCCCTCCGGTGTTAATGTAGCAGAGACTGTGTCAAATCACTTCTTCTAACATGGACACTTTTAGCTTTATGGCAACTTTTGATTAAAAGGAAATCAAAGTCTATAAAACTCACGAAAGCTAAAATAAAATATCCTGGGTATGGTATTTGTACCATCCTCCTGGTGGTACCTTTACGAGTCCAGATTGACGCAGCTCTGCTTTGATGTCACTTGTGTTTGACGCACACGTCATTCTGCTGATGGTAGAATGAGGTGGCGTCACTGCCAGTTTGTCACATTGTGATTGGTCACGTGCATGTTTTGCCCCTCCATCAGAGCATGAACGCACCCCTCTGAACATGATGCTGTTGTGTGTTTACCTGTGTATTGTCTTGACAGCTGCTTACCTGTGTATTAATACATGATGAGCAAGACTGAAGGTCAACGTCAAGCTACCATTTAAAAATACAGCAGACCATATGGAAATTAAATGAATATTATGGCATTTCTTTTGTGAATCTAGCATAAATTTAGTGGTCGTAACAAAAGATAAATCATGGTTGGACTGTGTCGACAGGTAGCAGCTGTCAAGATGTGTGCACTGTGTGATGCTATATGGTGATAAATGTCCTATTCCCTTCAGGTCGGTCCCCTCCTGGTCTCGCCAAGACTCCACTGTCAGCCCTGGGTTTGAAGCCCCACAACCCAGCGGAAATCCTCCTCAACCAAACAGGCTCAGGTTGGTTCTAGCACTCACTTAGTTAGAATCACAACCTTTGATGATACCGAGGAAAGAACTTGTTGTTCTAGTGATATTATAATGTTTGTTTACATCAGTATTTTTTGCGAAACTCATACTGCCCGTATGATCGCCTGAGAAACACAAATGAAGTGACATGTATGTGGTCAACAATACCAGATTAGGCATTTGAGTTGGATTAATCTTTAAACCCTGACAAGTCTTACCAACACAACAAGCTTGTCAACCTTTAAACTTTCTCAAAAAACACTCTCTTTGTGCGTGAAACGGAAGGTTAATGAGAACACTGAACCGTTGGTACTATAGTACCTGACATTCCCTGTCAATGGCTTCACACACTCCCTATTAACACCAAATTGAATGAGTTCGCACACATTTATTTTTACATTATTCTGTTTCTCTGGATTATCTCCAACGATACCCCACAGATGATGAGAGCAGTGAGGGTGAGGAAGGTAAGAGCGCTGCTATAATGCCACAGATGATCATCGACATTCAGGGTTTTAATGTCCTCCACCTCATTTTGTAGTCCACCAACATTTCACTTGAATCATGTGTGGCGAAACCACTCCCATTTTCATTTGTTGTCCGGAAAAGTCACAACCACTCTCACGGCAGCATGTTTCATATCTCGTGCCACTCAGAAGTACGGTGAAATCAGGAAATATCATTAACGCAACTACAAAGCTAGGAAGCTTCAAAGAATGACAAACCCTTTATCTCTCACATGCAGGACCAAGAAGCTACGTTGAGTCTGTGGCAAGGTCGGCAGCGACAAGCGGAGATCAGCCCACGTCACCTCGGAGCCTTAGCCCACCAGGAGAGACTATAGGCCAGCAGAGAAGTCCAAGTCCCTCCTCCCACACACTGAACCCACCTTTGTCCAGCAGCAGCCCCATCCAGAGCTCACAGGGGTGAGTCAAAAACACAGTGCTCTGTTTCTGTTTTGATCCAAGACCAGATCTTAGACAAGGCTTCTTCTTCGCAAGGACACTGTCAATGCCTCATTTTTGTGTGCGAGGGAAACTTGAAAAGGAAGTTCAGCGTGTAAATAACCTTTTCCATTTCTCTTCCAGTGATCACCCGTTAGCAGAGAGCAGCGTCAGCACTCCGTCCCAGCCCACTACTGATTCGGGCTTCCGCTCCCAGGTTACAGAGAGTGCCTACCCGACTCCAACCCCATCATATCAAGCCCTGAACACCCCCACTTCTTCCTACCTGGATTCCAGCTCTCCGACCTCTTCTTACCTTGGCACTACTCCTACACAGTCCTACCTTGGCCCCAACACCCTACAGGGGGCCTACATGACCTCAGACCCCAGCCCACCCACCTCAGAACCCCGCCAGATAACGCTCAGCCACGGAAGTCCCCTTGCACAGCACCGGACCAACATCCTTAGCCACCCAACCCTTGGCCACCCCACCCACAACTCCATCCTCCAGCAGCGCCCAAGTGCTAATCAGGATGTGTCCATCATCATGGGTCAGCAAACATCACCAGTTAATGGCTTCGAGGTGGGTATGGTAGGCCTGAGTGGCAGTCCAATCCTTGGGCATCGTCCGTCTCAAGGAACTCAGGGCAGCCCAGTCCAGAGCAGACAGGCCTCATTGGGACAGGGGTCTCAGCGGAGCCCAGTCCTCAGCAGACAGCCGTCCCTGGGCCAGCCCATGCAGAGCAGCCCCGTGCTCAGCCGACAGCCGTCTATCACACACCCCCAAGGAAGTCCAGTTTTGGGCCGTCACCCATCAGTATCGCAGGTGTCCCAGAGAAGCCCTAGTCTGGATCGCCACCCCATGCACAGCGGTTACAACACCCCAGATGAGAGACACGGGAACCTGTCACGACAGAGCAGCTCCTCGGGCTACCAGGGGCCACCCACTCCCTCCTTCCCCATCTCACCTGCAGGATTCCAGGATGGCGGGATGATGGGGATGGGCGTAGGGTTCCGGCAGGGTAGTCCAGCCCCTGGTTTCCAGCCTCAGCTTCCAGAGAAGAGGCGCATGTCGAGCGGCGATAGACCAAATGGAGCACTGTCCTATGGCACACTGAATGGGAAGATAATGTCCCCAGCGAGTGGAGGAAGCACTCCCAGCTACTTCCACACCCTCTCTGACTTCTCGAGGTTCAATATGCCCGGTAAGGACACATGATGTGAAAACTGTTCGTTGAGTTCTTCTCTGTTTGCTTCTTTTTCGCCCTTTCTGAAACAGGCTGAGTCAGGCAACAGCAATAGGATGGCTTAGAGCCCAATGTGTTGGCAGCCACCTCTCTGCTTGTGTTGTGCTTTTAATCCATTTAAAGTACAGCGACCTCAGACATAATGGCAGATATTGCCAGACAGCAAAAAGCTTGGCATACTAAGCTTACTAGTCAGATGTAAACTCCAATGTACAGTATGGCTATGCTGAAGCAATTTCAGGGTGTATCTCCTGTGATACTTTAGCTGGTCAAATATTTCAACAAAACACAGCGTACTTTGACTGTAGCGACTGATGTTGGGTACTTTTTGATGTTGTGTGACATTTTATTTGTTTTTGTTGCAGATGGAAGCCCAGAGAGCAGGCTGAATGTCAAGTTTGTCCAGGACACGTCCAAGTTCTGGTACAAGCCAGAAATTTCCAGGGAGCAAGGTAAGACGCTCAAAGACTTTCTGCTTAACTGACCAAGACAGGTATATTAAGGGATTTTCCACCCTACACACGTCTAAACTGGAGCTGGAATATGTGTAGTATGGGACTGTGTTTGCCAACAACAGAGGTAAATGGCTAACCTCACTTGCAAGAAGTATAAAAGGAGGTTGGGATAAAGTGATTACTGGCCTGGCCAATTGTTTAGCACTTTTGCGATTATCAGTATCTGTGGATGTGCCCTTAGCAGAAAATATGACTTGGTTGCATTATACAGAGAATAGTAACAGACAGTGGAGAAGTGGATTAAGCTGCTGCATTGGTTGGAAAAGTTTATATCAATGTTTTTCAATTCGGAACAAGGCCTCCATTGTTTTTGGTGAAGTGTTCCCACGAAGCATTTCACACGTGCTTGTGATGGTAGAACTCAAGAGGGTTATGACGTCATACTTCACACAACACAGCCCTTACGTTACCACTTTTGATAAATGCATGTACACATAAACACACACATGCAGACTCCGGTACACATCTGTACTTACGTGTTTGGTTGTGAGGTCAGTGGCTATCGGCTGCCCCATCTGCATCTGCTCATTGCCCGTATTGGATTATATCATGTTAAATACAAGCACATGCTCAACTGCAATGACATCACACACACACAGGGTTTATACTTAGTGTCCTACACTCCCCGAAGAAAAGCCGCACCATATGTGGAGAATTAGGGAACATCTGCATGTGTTGCTCATCTCATCCATCTTCCTTCCTTAAACAATCACATGTGGACGGGCTGAGGCATTGGACTAAATAGTGAAGTAATGGATCTGAAGCGCGTCTCCTTGAACAATGGAGTGCCTCAAACAAAGTGTCACGTTGGAGGTTGTACTTCTAATGAAATGCAGACTGACAGCAAATTTTTCAAACTAAAGGTTAAGACATGACTTAATCCTTTTTGTTCTGAGTCATTCTTTAAACGTTTTCGCTTCCCTTTTTCTTTAGTTCACCTTGATCCTTTAATGAGCTGACTTCCTCTGACCTCCAGTGTCTGATATCCAAATTTAGCCATCGCAGTATAAAGGGTTTTTCCATTTGCAATGTCCCAAGTGTACACTGCTTGTTGATATATCTACTTTTATGAATATGTTTTTTCCTGCTGTAAGGTTACTTTAAATTCTAACAGACCTGCCAAGAGACTACAGATGTTCCGTAGCTCTAAGCTAACTCTGCTACCACACATGCTAGCGATGTGAATTAAGTGAACGTCCACTGTGTTACAGCTATCGGCCTGCTGAGAGAGAGGGAGCCTGGAGCCTTTGTTATCCGGGACAGTCACTCGTTCAGGGGGGCTTACGGCCTGGCCATGAAGGTGGCCTCCCCTCCACCCACAGTGCATCAGAGCAAGAAAGGTAAAGGGTTTACATCAATAGTGATTTGAAAGCCGTAACTGATACGAGAACTATTCCCTTGTGGTACTTCCAGTGTTTTTGTCCGCTCGTCTTTCTCCCTATTTTGGTCTTCGGTCAGGGTGGAGGACAGGATCAGAGTTAATATCTTAATACCAGAGATATGAGGTGATGTCTCCTCGTTAATCAGCTGTGCACTACCTCAGCCCGCTCACACCTCTCCCGCTCTTCTGTTTGCAGGTGACATCAACAACGAGCTGGTGAGGCACTTCCTGATCGAGAGCAGCCCCAAAGGAGTGAAGCTGAAGGGCTGTCCCAACGAGCCTTACTTCGGTGAGCGGGAGCCTGCTGCCCTCACATGTACACCGACGGTTTAGAAGAGAAAAAAAGTCAAAACGCGAGCGCTCGCTCCTGCCTGTGTTTCTGTCAGACCCGAAATCCTTTCCAAGTTCTGTAACGTCTAATCCTGCCGTAATTATAGCATTGACTGAAGTGATCTAACTCATGTTCTTCCTACTAATTACGCTGCAGGCTGTGTGACGTGTGTCTGTGTTTGTTTGAGTCGAAGCTCCTCTGCCAGATACAAAGTGGGGCAAGCTGTAAACTGTTGTCTTGTCTCTCCTTGTTTCTTCTTCCTCTCTCAGTCAGGAACCTATAACTCAATTCATCACCGTCCTGGTGTGCAGCTGCTGCTGTTTGTGTTTATTTGATTTTACTAATTCCAAAAGAATCCAGTGGCTTTTTGTCTGCATTGTTTTGACATTGTTTTGACTTCATTTGTCTAACCGTTGTATATCGAACGAGACACATTTAACCAGATCCATCCTTTATAAGAAGATGAGTGAACGGGAATGACAGGAATAGAACCAGAAGTGTTGAATTTACATTGTATAAAGTCCTTTTATGGATCCGGAGGGAGCTGCATGAAGTTTGATGAATCATTAAAAATGAAAATAGAGCCACAGCAGACCGCCGTAGCCTGGTTTTCGTTTATGCTTGATGGTAGCCGCTCCATGCTACATTAGCCGCTAACCCCCCGAACCTCTGTGTGGAATTAAAAAAGACAGTACTTTGTTCTTCTGCTACATCAGTTTGGAAAAATTGGAGTGCAATGCTTAATCAGTGGATTACTCTTATAATGACATGAGTTTGTTAATCTCTATCTGCATATGAGTGCAGAAACTGTAGGGAAGGGACAAGATTTTGGTATCAGAAGCATTCTGGTTTCCATTTGTAGTCCGGCTAGTGGGTGAATAATCACATTTGAGCGAGTCGAGTGGTTTCATGTAAAACAGTCCGTGTTGAGAGCAAAACAAGGGGAACACGTTGGTTATAGACTGACGACATTTAGCTTCTTAACAATTTACCACCTGTCTTATGTCTGACTGTGTCTCGTGTCTGTTGGACAGGCTGTCTGTCTGCCCTGGTCTACCAACATGCCATCACACCACTGGCCCTGCCCTGCAAACTGCTCATCCCAACAACAGGTGAGTGGAGGGTGATTGAAAGTTATTTTTGATCACATCATGTTGAACTTTCTTCTGAGAAAAGCTCGATTCAAACCCAAACAGTGTTACACCATTCAGGCGTTTGCTTACTGTGATCGGTTTCGAAATGTTAGAGCACGACGAGTTTGATCCTCACCGAGGAATAGAGTACTAACTATCATACAAAAAATCATAAGGAGCTATTTAGTAATACTTTGTGGTCACTTCTTTATTTATGTCTTATATTTTATATTTATTACCAGATAATTATGTATTTTTTTGTAGAGGTGATGGCATATTTTAAAACCCATGTGGGATGGGGGCCAGATGTTTGCATGACACAACAATAAAAATAAACTATTAACTATGATATTTCCTGCCTGACTCACAATTTACATCTATCCATCTGTAAATATTTGTGTTGCTAGGTAAGATTTAAAACTTTAAAAGGAAGTTTTTTAAGGAAGTTTGGACTGGAACCTATAATTAAGACTTCTAGTGACGGACATGATGATGACAGTTGTCCCTGCAGCCCTCAGTTCAACTAAAGAAGAACTGAACTTTATACCCAAACTGTTAACTCGTCCCTCTCTCCTGTTCTATGCAGATCTCATCGAGGAAGTTCCAGAAGTCGCGACGACAAACCCAGCGCCTGACCGGCTGAAACAAGGAGCAGGTAAAACATCTCCTCACTGTCACTCAGTCTCTCACACAGCCTTTAGATTCTCGGACATTAATGACAACATGATTAAAAAATGGTCCTGAATCATCTTACTGACACCGTGACGTCCTTGTTATCCCAGTGCAGAGGGCCCCTGCTGATTCCCATGGTAAACCCCGTGCACTTTTTATCTGGAAAGCTACATCTGGAATGTGCATCCTCTCTGTCTGTCGCCCGTCTGTGTGTGTTGTAACCTGCGCGAACGCAACCCTGCGTAACCGAACCCGTCGGGATGATTTCAGATATCTGTCTGTTAACGCGACGCTCCGGCTTCTTGTACAATAACAGGCAGAATGTTTTTATGTGGAATGATTTGTTTTGGAGACTGTTTGACTCCAGCCGGCTTTTTGCTCCAGACATGCATGGAAATCAATATTTCTGCATGAAAAGATCAAAACAGAAGCTCGAGGAACGTTTTCAAAGGGATTCTTCTTCTTCTTGCAGTAAATAAATCCCCGGTTCGGCTGTCTGTTTGAAAAAAGCCCCACATCTTGATATAATCTCTTCTGAAATTATGTAATTTTTTTTGTTCGCCTGACTGGAACATCTGCTCTCTTCCCAGCATGCAACGTGCTCTACATCAACTCGGTGGAGATGGAGTCCCTGACGGGCCCGCAGGCCGTCGCCAAGGCCATCTCTGAGACACTGGCTGCTGCTTCTCCTCCGTCTGCCACCGTCGTGCACTTCAAGGTGTCCTCGCAGGGCATCACGCTGACTGACAACCAGAGGAAGTAAGTCTGGATTCGACCTGTCAGGAGTTTAACGACGTCCTGAGATGTTTGGAAAGACGCCTCCAAAGATAAACACTGCGTGACATCAGGAAATTTGAGTTTAATGTCTGAACACGTTTTGTTTTTTTTGAAGGGCGAGTGTGAACACGAGCCGCCGAGCACAATGAGACGTAATAAATAACAGGGATTAAAGGATCAGGATCATATTTACTACAGTGTTTCAGTCAAGGACCCAGATTTGCTTCATGTAGAGCGACAGGATGAATAACATATTATCTGCACCCGTACATCAACATTTGAGTAAGGCTCGTGTTTAAACTTAGATCTCATAGCTGAACAGACGACTAAATGGAAAAAAACAGCCATCTCAGTTAGCTGAACCTTTTTCTTTTCATTCATGTATTTCGGTGTTTCTGTAATTTCTAAATGTTGGTTTGCTGTTTTGTTTTTTTATAGGCTTTTCTTCCGACGCCACTATCCCAACAACACTGTCACGTTCTGCGATATCGACCCTCAGGACAGAAAGTGAGTACAGACACATGAAAACGAACCATTAGTGACTTGTTATTAAAGCTCTCTTTCATGTTATGGCCTTTGTCGATTGTGTGAATCCTGTGTTTCACTCTCAAGACCCAGGAAACATACCAGCCAGTCCACTTTACACATATTAATACACACTATTTTCTAATGTTTACAGGTGGAACAAGCCTGAGGGAGGCACAGCCAAGTAAGTAAAAAGAGCCAGGAAGAATCAAAATAGGCTGTTGTGTATATGTTTTCTTTACCGGATTGACTTTCATGATGAAGAAATGAATTCTTCTCTACAAATACTTCAAATTAAGCAGCAGAAAACATTTTTTAGACATCTGTAACACACTTTAAAGCCAAACATCACATATCTAATCTGATGAACTGTAGCTGCGCTCCTGATACACATGTAGTCTTATGAAATACTTAGATAATTTAACCTCCCGTATTTAAAAAGATCTCTCACTTATATAATTCTCTATTTGTTTGGGTTCCATTGAAGCATTTACCAATAAATCTCCATCTCTGTCTTGTCGTCTCTCCAGGCTGTTTGGGTTCGTGGCGCGTAAGCAGGGAAGCACAACCGACAACGTCAGCCACCTCTTCGCCGAGCTGGACCCCGACCAGCCCGCCAACGCCATCGTCAGCTTCGTCCTGAAGATGATCGCGGCGCAGAAACGATGAGCGCTGACCGCTAACCCCTGGCGCTTTTTATAAGGCCTTTGGTTATTTCTCTCTTTCCTCTTTTTTTTTAACCACAGACACTTACTTTTCTGTTTTTTGGACAATTTAGCATTTGGTTTTTACGCGTCACCTTATTTTTTCCTGCTCTTTTACTCGTGTGTCTGTGTGGTTTGTTTTTTTTGCGGATGAAAGAGAAACAGAGAGTGTGTGTGTGTGTGTGTGGGTGTGTGTGTGTGTGTGTGTGTGTGCCGCTTGCATGCATGTGCTTTTCTTTCTTGGACGGACTCCAGAACGGACCAGAGGAAGTGCAGGATGGGGGCGTGGCTGTGTGTGACAGTGGGACGGGAGGGCGACTCGGGTCTCCCGCGGCAGGGTAACACGTGAACGGGACGAGGGAATGACATTGTGTGCGTGCAAATGTTGTTTTTTAAAAAGCGTTTCGTTTCATTTTTTATTTTTTTAAGAGAAGAAGTCAAGTTGTGTGATGTAAAAGTGGATTGTAAATCTATCAGGCTTTTTGACTGGTCAACCAAAGATTTTAAAAAAGTAGTCAGGGCGTGTATAGTGTGCCACTGTCGGAGGGTCGGAAGTATTCTTTTGTAAAACAAATATGGCTGCTTAATCAAAAATACTGAACTGTTTCTCTCTGTATGTACTGATACTGTAGGTCAACTCTGCGCCGCCGCCGTCCTGCGAGCGATGTCTTCGGACACGTCGCGCGGCCGGTGAGGTTCCGTGTAAATATTCTAGGTTGCTTTATGAGTAGGACTGTTCTAGACGACATTTGGTGCCTGACTTTTTCTTTTTGTAATGCAGAGCTTTTTAAGAAAAAAAAAAAAGAAAAGAAAAGAAGAACATAAAACTCTTCCAGGCTGTCTTAAATATGCAAAAAAAATAGCCAAACTTGAAAAAAAAAATACAGAAAAAAAGAAGAAAAGGTTGTTCTCCAGAATCCCCACAGGTTCCCCGTCTGATGCAGCAGTGTCGCTGAGGATGCAACAGATGTGCAGCTAGAGTCTGACAGGTGTTTCTGTTTTTTTCATCTACGTTATCCACGTCAGTAAGACAGCGACCGAATCATCGCATCCACACAGAGTGTCGCGACGAGCATCAGCTTCCCGTCTGCGATCGTTCTCCACGTAGCCGCACGATTCTGCTGATCACCGAAGGGCCTCCAGTTGTGTTTTTGCGAGGACGATCTTTTACAGAAAAAGCGTCGTGCATCCAGCTCTTCTGGAAAGTTTCCGTCAGTAGAAAAAAGAAGCTCTTTTTGCGTCAGCCGGCCAAAACTGTTAACCCTCACACCCTACCCAAAAGTAAGCTATACATATAAATATACATATATAGATAAATATATATATATATAAAAAAAAACTTCCAAACAGTGACTTAAGATATTTATTTTTTTTGCTTTGTTGCTCTATGTTATCTTGTATACATGTATTATAAAGTATACATCAAGATTACTGAAAGCGAGAAGAAAAGATTGCTTTTTATTTTGGCTAAAGTCAAATCGAGTGCGTTTGACGTATATAAAGGTGTAAAGTGTGTGCATTTAAAAAAAAAAGTGTATCACTGTTGTTTTTGAATGTTTTTTTTTTCACAGCATTACTTCCTTTTTTTATTTTAACACTCTTGTTTTCTTTGGGGAGGCTTTGTGTTTGTTTCTGTTTTTTAAAGAGGGGGAAATATTTTGTATGAAAGATTGTTGTTACTAAAAGTCCAAAAGTTGAGTTATCCTATGCCAACACAATTGTTTTTATTAACTTAAACTTGCCTAGAGAGAAAAAAAAAGACATTGTCCAAGTTTAGCACTTAAATGTTGAAGTATTATCAGCGTGTTTCTACGTGGCGTGGACGTCGACCCGTTTCACGTCATCGTGGAGGCGGACCGAGCAGCTCCTCGGCGGGGCGAGCTGGGTTCATGGGAAACTAGTCGGTTCAGTCAGTAGCTGCTGCCCTCGTGTGGTGGAGAGAGATCATTACAAAGGAACCACTTTTTATTCTAATACAGTGTTTTAGCTGTGATTATGGCACGTCAAACTGAGTTCACTAATTTGATTTTAATGTTAATTCATACGCTGATTTTGTTGGGTTTTGTCAAACCCTTTGAGGATCGAACAGACGGGAGCTCGACTCCCTCCTTTAAGCCCGACGCTCTCGGATCAGTGGCAGCATGATGTAAACTAATTAAATAATAAGGGTTAGTTTTTGGGGGAGGGGCCTACATCGACTCTAGTGTACTTCTTCAAAAATAGAAAAATACAGCACTTACAGGGCTTTTATATCTGACTAGAATGTTCCATTATTTATTAGCAGGAGCCTGCATGCTCGAATCAAGTCGTTACCGTAACGCTGCTGACTGTAACCTGTACACAGTATCCTCCAGTCTTACTCAGCCCCCAGCCCTTTCCAAGAAAAAGACGCCCATAGATAGTAATAATCATCAGGTTTTTAATTTTTCCGCGTGACGACTGTGTCTTGACTCGGCTTACGAGACAGAAGAATCTGTGTTTTTTGAGGACGTCCTCGACTTCAAACTGAATGTCAGCCATTTGTTTGCCAAGACGGCGTCCGGAGCGGCGTCGGCCCGCTCCGACGGATCCGTCTGGACTGTAGAATGTGTGTGAATGAGCTACTATGCCTGTATAGAGCTTTTGTCATTTTTTTTTTGGTTTGCTACCTTGTATGGCTTTTACTATTTCTGATGGAAAAACACATTAAAAAGCAGTACAAATCAACACACACGGCTGTTTTTCCTTGTGTCACACATGCATTCAGCTTTGTCGTAACAAAAATACGGTGTGAAACAGAGTCGAATGAGTTTGATTTATGAAGGGAAACTAAGAAAAGACTTCACTGATGCTATCGCTCTGACCTTTATCCCTCCACAATTCAATTCAGATCCTTTTTCATTCGTCACTCCTCATGTTTTTGTTAACAATTGAAAAAATTGCGGAGTGGAAGGACTGAAGTTTGGTCGAACAGAAAAAGACTGAGAACCACTGCTTCAGAGAAACATGAGGTTGGTTCAGAAGAGTTGTTATATACCTACTACAGGACATCAGTCCCGTCTTAACAGACACTGGCATCACCAGGAAAGACAAAAAACGACCGACAAAACCTGTTTACGCTCTCCGAACAAGAACCCCTCGAGGGTTCATGAGCTCTCAGAAGAAAGGTGGAAATTGTTATTGTGTCACAGAACAATCTTTCCGACCAGAACCGCTCTATTTTTCGTGACCGCAACCTTCCAGTTCTGATTACCTCAACGACTCCAAACCTTGACCACAGCGATGGCAGATCAGGAGACGGTCGTATGAACCGTTTCTGTTATGGTTCTGCTGCGTCGTGTTTTGGAAGGTCGACGACAAACAACCTGTTTTTTCGTTTGGTTGACCTCCGATGTTGAGTGAACAAACCCTGCGGTGCGTGACTCACTCTTTCTTCTTTAGACACAAACATGTCAAACCTCGTGAGGGCATCAAGGAAAACACTTTTCATAGATTTCATTATCATAAAAACATGAAAACGTGTTCGGAACAACGACATCAGACTCCAGGGTGACGACACACGTCTGTTGCTACCATACTCGGTGGATCACAGTAGAATAACAGCGTCTCGCTTCGACCACTGGGATCGTCGGTCGTGCAATCTCATGACATCACTGCATTAGTCTATAAAAGTTTGAAATTGTTATAATAAAATTTAATGGACAGCAATTTTCTGTACCCTCACCAGCTCCATAAAATGAGGAAAAAATGCAGACGTTTTAAAACGAGCAGGCTGCAGGAATGTGACACTATTAAACTCTTTCTCTAAACGTTGTCATTCATTTTATCCCGGTGATGTAATGAGGTTGTGTTCTCTCCGGTCCTGAGAACTTTAGAGAAGCCATAAAATGAAAGGACGTAAGAAAAAAAAAAAAAGAAAAGCATGAGAATGTTTAAGAATAATGTTGTTTTAAAGACGCTCTGGTATATCTCAGAGAACATGGGCGAGACTGAAACTGCAGAATGAGACGGCAGGTCGTCCTTATGTTTTAGTACATCAGTAATAAACGTGGGTTGATGGCTTGTGAGTGTATTTGATGCTGTGAAGAAACGCAAATACAAAATGTAATGAACATTTCAGGGATGAAAACCTAAATTTGTCTTGTGAAAGTTTTTAAAACCATTAAAATCACCCCCAAAAAGAAAAAAAAAACACAATTAATCTAACAGAATCAAAAGATATTAACAGAACTGAACCTTTCAGAGCTACAAATTTTCACTTTAACCATAGCTAAGATAACAGCTGACATAAAAATGGCATCTGTACACCGGTGTGCTGCGAGATATGCTAACAACAGAGTGCAGACGCGCTCAGACTGATGATGCTACGGATGCAACTAACAATGTTAATCGGATTTCTTTTTATATTTCAAAAGTTGTTTGGTGTATAAAGTGTCTGAAAATGCTGAAAAATGATGATCAGTGTTTCCCAAAGCTCAGGACAACGTCCTCAAATGTCTCGTGTTGTCCTCAACCTAAAGATGTTCAGTTTAGGAGTGAAGAAATCTAACTGGAATCAGAGACATTTGTCTTTTACATCTTAAAAACTCAAACTGATGAATCCATTGTCAACATACTTTAACAGCTCACGGATAAATGTGCAGCTCTAGACAACGCTAACAAACAAAAATGCTCATCTTTAGCAGGTGTGTTCACCACCTGTAGTGTCAGAATGCTATCATTTGCTAATTAGCACTGTTCAGTTCATTCTGAGGGGAGACACTGATATCTGTACCAACTTTCATGGCAGCCCACCCAAAATGAAACATGTCAGCCTCATGGTGGCGCCACAGGAGAAGCCAGTGAGGTCTCCTTCTCTGTTTGCCTGCATGTGCAACATTTAACAGCTAATCTGTCCAAGAGTTACACCAATAGACATTATTCATCCCTGCCGGTGCCGTGACTGTACAGATGAGTAACGACACCGGAGTGACTCATCTTCGTCTAAGTAATAATTTGTCAGTTTGACGCTACGCAGGAGCATCTTTGCTGTTGGTTCCCATGGAAAAGGGAACTAAAAATATACCGCGCTGGAAACTATGGCAAAATGTAATGTTGAATCACACACACACACACACACACACACACACAAAAGAGAAAAAAGTAGAACTGAGATATTTACAGAACAATGGTGTTGCTCAGCGAGGCCGGTGGGGCCACTGTAGTATTTTAAGGAGATAATGAAAGACGTGGAGGTTTGTCTGACACAATCGTACAAATAAACAAGCCTCGTTCGCCAAGTTAAAGCCTGTAATGTGGCAGATGTGCAGGCAATCAAAGCTGGAACTTCCATCAGGAGCCACACAGCCGACCTCCAGAAGCCTTCAGACTCTGGCAGACGGGAGGTGGCGGCTGGTGTCACACTCGGTCACAATCATGGCGAGATTTTTCCTTTTTCTAATTACAGAGACACTTTGTGTTTCATTCCTAACTGACCTGTCATGCAACCTGTCCGAACACATTTATATATTCATGGGTGAGAGAGCAGATGCTGGATGAGCTGTCTGCAGCGCTCGGAGGAGTTTTCTAAGATGACAGAATGAGCAGCGATGATTAGTGATTCACGTGACTTCACAGTTGTAAAGATGCGATGCTGTAAATCGCACAGCTGCTCTTTGGTCTCTAAAAAGGTGATACACCTTTGCAACAACTTGGTGTGCATCTGCCTGAGAACGAGGAAGGATGTGGATTTTATTTCATCAGAGGCTTCCTTGAATCCTACAGCTGTTACAGACCGACGGATTCTCATGTAAATCTTGTCTTCTTGACCATTATTCACTCTCCAGTGAGCAGCTACCTGTTGCTGTAATGAACTAGGACGTGTTCAATGATGATAAATATTGTTAATAATATTTGTGGCTGCATTGGTTGAAGAAATAATACATTTTAGGTATCGTGTGTATTCAAAATATTGGAAGAAGGTGAAGATGGTTGCAGTTATTGTACTCTTTCAGCTTGCTGCATTAAAGTGGTGTATTGTAGAAGTCTGAGTGCAGCAGGTGTAATAACATGTTTGACCACTTGATGACAGTGTTTCCTTTTCAGACAAAACACGTTCAAAGAGGCAGTCTGCCATAAATCAGCTGACATCTTTCCAACTTAGTTTACATTTGAAGGTGAACTTTAGATCTGTGATCTGACTGAAATGTTATGTTCACTCTTACACACTGCATCTATTTCTCTTTCCTGTGTTAAGTGCACAGATTGTACTCTATTGATTATTGTTCTATAGATCAAATATGAAGAAGCAGTTGTGTATATAAGATAAATGTACTTTTACCACAAAAGAGTACAAGCTTTAGTTCTTGGGAAACTAAGAAATGCTTCCTGAGGAGGATTACGATCTTTTCATCTGCCTCACACGATGGAACAGAGACGTAACTCTGGAAATGTTAACTTGTTCTCCACAGGGGGTCCAGATGACAATATCAGGGGGAATTACTGTCGATTTATTTGGAGATTGAGATGGTGGTTGAAAGGAATTATCCTTTTAATCTGTTTGCTTCACCAGTTTCTCCTCTACACTGCGTCTCTCTCGACACATTCTTCATGTTTCAGACTCCATTCACTGCTAACTTCTGTACACTTGTGGACTAATCAGCTCCAAACCCATCACAACCAAGCAGGTCTTGTCCAATACCACTTTTGAGTATGCTCATGTAAAGTTAGTCTTCTGGCTTTGGACCCATCACTGCTTGGTTTTTGGTAGTATCTTAGCTTTAGTCTGGTTGTTGTTCAGCCAGAAGACTAACCCTTCTTAAACATGGACAGGTAAGGTTAGCCTGGCAGCACTCCCTTTCTGTCTGATGAGATGTCTGACATTGGTTACCACAATATTGGCATGAGCTTTCAATAACAGCTTTCTCGCTCTCTATGACTCTGGACAGCAACAGAAACCTGATGATAGGTGATTGGAGACTTAGTCAAGGATTTGTCAACTTAGCCAAGATGGCTACAGTGAGCTAGAGAGACAGGTTGATATGTAAAACATTTCATGTCTAAAAGAAATACATTTCTAAGGTATAATGTTCTTAGTGTGCGACACAATGGTTTAGTTTCAAGTCTAAACTTTCAACCTCTGCAGCTCAAACCTCCCACCCTGCAAGACTTTTGTGGTAGTATAGCAGTAGAGCACCGAAGTAATGCCCCTTCCAGTGAACCCCATCGGACTTATCTCAGAAAAACTTTATTTGTCGATTATCCAAGTCAAGAATGTTGCAGTCTGTCGTAATTGAAGTAAAATACCATCTAGTTTTGTGTCAAAGCGTTCAGTGATCTACATCGTCTCGATCAACACAGGTCACTAAAACCAAGGTCTGAAAGGTCAGATAGTTGATTGTTGGGTCTCATTCTTAGGACGTCAAATGCTGACTCTCTTGGTTGGCGGCTGGCCTGATGCACCAACCCACCCACCGGGTCAATTGTCTTTGCAGAAGACACATGTTCTTATCACGTTAGCTCGGCCTTGATCCAAACCATGGCCCTATTACAGCGGGGTAATCACACTAAATTGGGCCTCGGACGTGTTATCATTATCCGGCAGTGGTGCGTAAATAAGGACGGAATCTGGGATGCGGTCGTGTGGTCTATTGTTGTTTTGTCTTTCTGACCATTCGTGACGTAAAACATAACAATTCAGATAAAAATCACGGACGGGCTGTCTTGCCTGCGGGAAGTGGAAACGGGGTCAATAAGCAATTTTTAGCGGGTTATTTAACATTTAAAAAACCTATGCAGACCCACTAATTTTGGTGGAAAAGTCGCATTATTCTCCTTTTTTTTAATTTTCTTTCATCTATTTCTGCAAAGAACTTAACTCTCACCTCATTTGTTGTTTTAAAGCACTCAGTAAGAAAAGTTTACTACCCTGACTAGGAAGGAATATCTGAAAATCAACATTTAGTCGTGCAGTAATTGGACTAAAGCAACAGGTGTCTGGTTTCCTACAGAAGCTCGATGCCCTTTGTCACACATGGAAACATGTCACCATTTGGAGCGAGAAGAGCGTCAGGCCTCCTGCCTCCAATTAGATACACAGAGAAGTCAGTTTACACTTTGCCAGATGGAGTGTAAACCTCCACAGCAGAAAGCAAACGTATATACTGTACTGTACTCGTCCTCCTCACATATATCATACAGTATATTATGAAACACAGACAAATGCTGGCAAATGGTCTACAAGCTGATTCTGGTCTGTCAGTAAACGACATGCTGTATCTGGCACGAGTTCATAAAATGTACGACTGAGCCCCCAAAAAGAGATGATAAAAACATACAAAAGAGAAATGTGTGTGTGCAGCATGTACTAATTTTTTTAAGTACACCTTTGTGGACTAGATGTTTCTGGCAGCTACAACTCACCGGAGGGTGTAAGGAACTAACAAAAGTGTGATTTAAATCCAGTATGTATCCTGTGTGTGTTCATGTGCTTACACAAATCATATAGATGTGTGTGTTTTCTGGAGTCACGAGCGACCGTCCATCCTGTGACTGGTACGTGTGACTCACTCTTATTCCAAATGTTTCCATCTTGGCGCCTCAAAGGCAAAAACCATCAGAGTGCTGTCACCATCTGGACAGTAAAGGCCCTCCTGGGCTGCCCGCCTCATGTCCCTGACTCAAAAGACTTCAACTAAAAATACAACTTCCAGGATGTTATTGCAAAAAAGCACCAATACATGACTGGCCTGGATTTCTCTGCTTCTGGCTCTTGATGTTTCTGTCTCCTTTCCATAAATAACGAAGGTGAAATTGCTCTCTCACACACACACACATCGCACAGTAGTAATAATGTTGTCACGCCGTCTAATAGGCATGCAGTGGCTTTGATGAAAGACAGTTCCTGGAGAATGAAGTCAATCTTGGGGTTTTATGAGGCAGAGTTTTAAAGCAACACTAGTCTATATTTAATATTAACCAAATGACCATGTGTAATGTGAATGCAGTCGCTTGTAGTGACAAACCCACAGGTTTAACGTCAACTCTGCATTCCCCCGCAGTTTTCTGTTATTTTAGCTCTCGCTTTTTGGTTTTACAGTCCGCAACTTTGCTCTTAACCTTGTTTCCAGCTGCTGAGACAGGTTCTGACAACTCCACCGCACACTGCATGCCCGGCACTAAACAGCACACACACAGGGTTAGCAACAAGCTAGTGAAGGAAGTCAAATACCTAAAGAGAGATATTTCCTTCTGGAAATGGTAGAGACCAAAAGAAAACCAAAGGGAGAGTGAATATTAGATTTACATTCATCAGTTGACGAGAAACACAACTTCAAATGAGCAGGGTTGGGACGATTGCCATCACCCATCGACGATGACTGACTCATCGACAACATTGCCCTGACCATCGAAACATTGTGATCTGGAAAGGTGCCCCACCAGAGAGCACAAACAAGAAGTGTCAGAGACTCAACACAGCGGCCGTTGAGTTCAAACTATATATGTATGAGTGCTTTATCCAAGAACCCCGCGTAATCTGAATACTTTCACGTGTTGCTTGGTAAACTACCTCAGTATAGTTGGTTCCGGTCACTGGGTACATGTCGAGCACAGGCCAGTAAAAATAGCTCCGGAGGGACAGGGCAAAGGTCAGCCCGAGCAGCACTTCACAGTATTGGGTTGGGAGAGACGGACCAAAATGACAGAAATAAGCCTGCTGATGGCTCCAGTTGCATCATACCGCTGACCCACCCGTTCCAGGGTTGCTTCATTTTCACATCTGAATCTCTACAGGTGAAATTAAAGATGTGCCACTATATGACAGCAAAAAAGGGACTTTTGGATGTTGTTCTTGATCCTGTTTGGTTCAAACTTCTTGGACATTTCTATAGTTGCGTGACTCTAAAAGAACCAACTTAAGCAAAGTGTCATCGCCAATGTTGTATTTCAGTAGTTCAGGCTTTGCAGTGGCACTGGGGTGCACATTTGTCATTTGTGTATCTGCACAAAATATATTTTCATGTAGAATAAAACTCACAATTGATGGGAGGCAGCTTTCTCAGACAGGTTTTCAGGGAAACCAAGGATATGCTTAAACTTTAAATTTGTTTTATGTTGCAACTTTAGGTTAAACTTTCATCTTTATGTCATGACAACACTTTGTTTGTTGTCTGGTTAGGTTTAGGAGGAGATAATGCTTTGACTTAAAAAATCTGGTTCTGTCGTCACAAACTTGGCTGGAAAATGTCCAATGAAAAAACTTTTCATTGAAAATATCCAGTGGTGTGACGCTTACAAAAGTTGAAACGCCACCTCCTGACATAAAAGTTAGCTCAAACACATGTAATCTGAACATGAAACAACACATTTATGACCAAAATGTGAAGATATCTGTGGCTTGCAAAAACATTAAATGCCAACATTTTATTCTGGTGACCAGGTATCAAACTCTGGACAAGGTTGAACTCCTTGAAACAAGGCGCTGGGTCACAGATCATAAGCACAGTGCTCTGTATGACTTTGAGAAAATGTGCAGCAGACGTTTCTCTCGGCTTCTATGTGGTAAACTGCCTTAAAAACACGGTGGTACATCTTGAGTTATTATCCTGAAGCATAACAAATATGAACGACAAAACCAATGCAAATGTTTGTGGGAAAAGATCATTTTATGCAACTCTGGAAACTGTTATGTATTTAGGAGGGACTGGGCAGTCCTCCTCCTCCTGATGGGTTTTATGGCAGCACTGATGGCTCCAGTGAAGAAAGACAGCAGGCAGAGATGGATGTGACACTGTAACATGAGCCAGCACTCGTCCCAAGCTGTTGTGAATGTATGCTGTGGTCTTTAACAGAATGACGCGGTGCAATGCCTTCAGATAGATGGGCATTCCAACACACTCCGGCAGACAGGTGTCAAAAATGACATTTTGCGGAAAATCTGTGCAATGTGTCACTTTGAACCCCGTCACGCTTTGTGTACAAATTCCCTAAAAGCTCCTCAGTCAACCATCACCAATCCAGGAGTCCCAATTCCATCCCTCACCCCACTCCCCTCCGGCCAATCAACACATCCCCGAGCCCTGTAACAGATGGCTGCAGGGGTCATCAGGGGTTAGCTGGGGGTGGGGAGGGGTTGGCTAAGGTTAGGCCGGGGCACAGGGGTGTTTGGGATTGTTGTGACATGGCCTGACTGCCTGTCAGTATGCAGGTGGATGAGTAGCATGTGGCCATGTGGCCCCGCGATCCCCCTCCTCCCACCTTGTACTCTCCCCAAAGTCAGGGCTTTGATTGCAGGTCAAGAAGCCCGGTATGGAGGGATTCAGCGGTCATCCCAAACCATCCCCCTTAAAATCTACGTGTTCGGCTTACTCAGCACCCCCTCGCACCTGCTCTGGAAAAGTGCAGCGTTAAGCCGTGGAGGGGGGGAACGGCCAAAGCAAACACAGGGCACAAGGAGGGACTGATGAACCTGGGCTGCATGGAACCATGATTAATCTGTGCTTATTAACCCCGAAGACCTTTGACCTTTGTAGTTTATTGATGGTGTGTTCCAACCTGTTTATTGGACTTTTACTGAATTATTCATTGTTAAAATGTGCTAACAAACGTGGTGCCTGTCTTTCATTGGAGCATGGCTGAAGTTAAGATCCTAACCCAGCAATACTAAAGTCATCGGTTTGGCCTTAAATACCACTTTGGTTCAGACTTGAAAATCTTGACAGCTTTGACATGAAATTAGGTGTAGACATTGTAAACAGACTTTTCCTTCAGTGCCACCAGCAGTTGTGGACCCCAGGAGGAATGAGCTGTTGCATTGTTGTAGCTAATGGAGATCGTTATAAACCAAACTAAAGCATTTTGACATTTTTGGCTTTTGGTGAAATGTCTTCACAAATATTGGACGGACCGAAGTGAAAGTTGGTCCAGATATTCATAATTCTCATGCAGTGAACCCTACAACTCCTACACTGAACTCTTCTCCTTGCCACCATCTTTACATCATTGTTTTTTTTATTGGTTGGACGGTTTGATTTTTCATTATGCAGATATCCAAGGGTGCCTCGATTGAAAAAACTTGCCACCAGACAGCCGGGAAGCTTTCAAATATCCTTTGAATCTCTTTGCCAAATTTGGTGCCAATCCATGTAGTAGCTGTTGAAATATTTCATTGTTCCTAGAGCATGAACCCTAATGACTTTTGGCGATCCCATTTTTTTCCTCCAGCACGACCATGAGGTTGACATTTGTGGTTTTGAGTGAAATTCCTCAAGCACTTTTGGATGGATTGCCGTGACATTTGCTGTCTCCCTCAGGATAAACTATAATAACTTTGGTGATCCCTCAACCTTTCATCCAGCACCAGGCATCTGGTCTGAATTTCTTTTTGTTCAATACTTTGGTTGATGACTAACTAGCGGCACAACTGACATTCCCATCAGCCTCAGCTGTGCTATGTGTTTTAAGGCTAGTTAGCATAGCGTTTGCATGCTAAAAAAACTAAAAGATGGTTAAAATTTGATATGGTATACCTGCTTGGCGTTAGCATGGTAGCATTTTTCACTGAGCTGCTAGCATCGCTGGAGTCTCTTAGTTCTCTCGTTGAAATATGCATTTCTGTAGCTCCTAAGCGAGAATGCAAACAAATTGTTGCATGTAAAACGAATAAAAATCCAACATGCTAGCCAAGGATAGAAGACAGCCACAAATATCTCATATGTCCTTGTTGGACAGCGCAGCAGCACTGCTGGATGGCCTATTTCTCTCTCGTCCAGACAAATCAGCTGTGGTGGATGATCACGTCCGGTATCTGCATAGCAGAAGGGAGGCAAATCACAGAAAAGGGGAAGACAAAGCTAGCGGCGAGGGTGTAGGACAACACAGATTAAAGCACTTATCGTCCCGGGATGGCTGATAAACTTCTGCGAGAAGCATTTGTTTTTTGCTCAGATGAACTCCACAGACTTCCAGCCGTGAATGTGTGATATATGTTCATCAAAACGATTTCACATGTGCTTATAATGACGCTTTTCTTCATTTGTTATATTCTTTTTAATGGTCAGCATTAATAGTTTCTTCAGTTGAACCACACCTCATCTGATCTCTAAATGTGTCACTTCTTCCTGAAACCTTACATAACCTGGGAGCTTTATTATAGTTTGTCCAAAGAAAGTCGTCGGCAGTGTAAAATAAATGACTTTCAGATGAGGAAACTGATACTGACTGTAAACATCAGTCAGAATTAACAAAGATGAATGATGAACACATGATAAGTAGTTTCCAGAAGGTGTGTCCGGGCCTGTAACCGTGCCATTTCTCATTCTCAAAAGATTAGAAGTTTGTTGCGTCGATGCCAAAAACATCCCACGCTCGCGACGATCTAAATTCCTCAATTACAGTCAGAGGTACGGAGAGGAAAACACAAAAAGAGGTGAAAAGTGAAGGAACAAGAGATGGGCAGATTGGTTTCATACGTGGAAAGCAAACACTCAACCTCTCGTCTTGCCTACAAAGCGTCTAGACTGCCCGGTCCAGAACCTGAGCGTGAACTCATGGTCCAACCCGACCTGCCCTGTGCAGCCACTTAGCTCCCCCCTCCCCTCCCCTTCCCGCCTGTCCATCACGCCTGAAAACATACCAACGCCGCCTTTCCTATACTCCAAATCCCAAAATGCTTATTACAGCGTTCAAAGTGATCAAAGGTTTTCATGGCCACATTCTTTCCAGTGTCTGAGAGCGGGGCAGGCGGCCGATACTCGGTCCAACCTTGGGGAACTTCCTGTCTCGACGTGAAAAATAGGTGATGTCTGGGTTGTTGGCTGCCCGACTCGAGGCTCAACACAAAAAGACTGAATGCAACACATTTATGCGTACACCAATTAGACATATACACACTCGTGATGGTATGTTGGTTATTTATGTACGGGACATCCTGAAGTTCCCTGATCCTATAGAGGAAGGGCAGCACAGGCCCTCGGGGGCTCCACGGCTCTTCTGGACCACCGCTGTGTCCCTGAGGATAGACTGCTTAAATAAACAGGCAATCCAGCAAGAAATGAAAACAATGAAAACCAACGGTGACTGACACGACATCAGCCCGTGTGTGTGTGTGTGTGTGTCTGTGCGTGCTTGCGAGCGTGTTTGCTCACATATGTACGTCACTGATATCTCTGGGAAAGTGTTCTCCCCCTCGCTCCGGCCGGATCTTCGCTGGCAGATGCATTTGCCTGGTGGGACTGTGGGGATGTGTGCGTCTGTGTGGAAAGGGGTGGGCTGTAATTGTGGCAACTGTAAACAGTCGCTGGTATTGAGTTCTTCCTTCTTCCCTCCTTTTTCTGCAGTCGACTTCCCGCGTTTGTTGCGTGCCAGTGCATGTGTCTGTCTGTGTCTGTCACCGCCTGTGAGTAATGTCCAGATCTCCGCAGCAGCATCGCATGCACAGGGGCCGGCTGTGACGTGAGACGTGACTCCGGGCTATCTGCTTGGATCACATCTGGACGGGGGTCAGTTTGAAAAGACAGCCAGTCTCCAAACTTTGCACTCAACTAACGCCAGCAAAATAAGTTATCTAATAACTCCTCGGACTCAGTCAGGTTGTGTGTCATGAATTCACATCAACACTCGACACTCAGGAGGTGGCGTAAAGCAGAAGTGGTCCAACATCTGGGCTCAAAGCGTGAAGGATAATAGATACCAGAGTCGTGTTGCTTAAGTTCACGCCACGACCGCACATAAAATGAAACTCGAGGATATTGAGAAGAAATTTCATTCAGGAAGATTTATCCTGTTACGTAACGCAAGAACACATTGTTGTAATATCCTATAGCTGCTCGCGACACCTGTTCTTATGACAGTTCCTATCATAAGCCAGACGAGGAAGGAGTCCGCCACTCGCAGTGGAAGCTGGCGTCATTGTCACGTTTGCACTTATGCTGTGAAAGAGGAGACCCTGACATGAACCCAAACCGCTCGCTGGCTCGGCTTCTGGCTCCCACCGCAGTAAAACAACAACTGATCCTCTGAGTGTTTCATTAAGTTAACAAGCGCCGTGTCTTTCTGTTCTCTACTCTTTCTCCACACTTTCAAAATCCAGAGATTTTCCTTAAAAAAAACAAAAAAAACAATCATCAGACAAAACCTCAGCACGGAGTATTGAATGACCAAAGAAACGTTCGCGGGGCAGCTACATCCCACCCGGCACCGTCCAAATGTGACGCGAATGGTCATTTTCTGAGTTAACACTGCGGCCGACAGTCGACTCATTTCTTTCCAGAATTGCATTCTTTACAACAAAGAGTCAACCCCCAAACAAAAACATAATAAAAACTGTGAATTAAGGGTCTGCTGAGCTGAAAGCATATAGAAGAAGAATGATATAAGTCTTTGACTCTGATGAGAAGGTGAAACCACCGAGAGACTAGAACACAGGAGAGCACTCCAGGAACGTGCACAGTCAAGAGATGCACTTTTGAAATTGATCGTATCAGTGCAGAATGACAAATCACTCGTCCAGGCTGATTGACAGACAAAGTCCCTCCTTCCTCGTCACCATGAATAACGAACACCTGACAGGAAGTCAGCATAACACCTGACTCTAGTGACTCCTGATGATTGTATCAGTATCAGCAATGCCTCCTGCGTCAACCACGCCGATCTATGGACAACTTTAGACCAACTTGTAGACTATTTTTCAGGGTGGGTCCCTGTTGTGCATAAGATCACAAGTAGTCAGATGGTTTTACCTTTCTTCAGTGACTCCATTGTCTAAAAAAGATGTAACAGGACTCAAAAGGAGTTTATTTTAAACCTGACATTCAATTTACCTTGTATCTTGTACCAAGAAATGTCGCAACGCACCAAAAAAGGCGAGGAAGAGGAAATCTGCTAGAAAGCAAACTAGGATGGGAACAATCTTCTTCATCAAAAAACTGTGCTGTAGAAGATTTGCTGCATCGCAAGAAGACCTTCAGGCTGGGCTGAGATGGAAAAGTTGACAACGTGCAGGGTATACCATAATTTCATGCGGTCTTCTTCTGAAATGGTTAATGATACGGTAGAACAAGTGGCGCCAACGCTTGATCTCGATTCACCGAACTCCCTTTTTTGGGGCAGATTTAGAAAATTTGGTTCAATTCGCAAAAAGGTTGGTTTGAAAGCTGATTGATGTGTTTTGGTGACAAACAGTGAACAAAGACAGAAAAACCCCGACGTGGTATCTTTAAAGTCGCGTCTGATGGAAAGTGTTTTGTCTGCATGGGAAAAAAAAAATGGGCGAGAGGTTTAACCGGTTCGAGTCCCATCAGAGGTAGTGAGGGACGAGCCAGCAGAGGGCTAATCAACCCCCTGTTGTCCACACAAAGGTCACCACGGCGAGCCCCACCTGCTCTCTGACCTTGACCCCGGCGTCAAATCACCCTCAGCTGTGTGTGTGTGTGTGTGTGTGTGTGTGTGACAACGTTGCTGCTACACTACCCCGAGGGGTTTAAGGGCAGGTTGGGTTCGGGGGAGGAGGGTGGAGGGCTGCTGGGGAGATTGAGGGGACCAGAGGTGGCCGACCTTTGACCTCTCTCCATTTCTGTGGACTCAGTGTCACAGCCACAGCTGCAGCATCCAGCAGGTGTGGCGACTCATTTTCAGCTCAGAGCTGCGAGTCTGCGGGTGCTGCGGAGGCGTTGAGTGTCGGGGCACGAAGAGGAATTTGAGGCTCTGTTTGCTCCGAAACACTGAGGGGTGATTATAAGACGACCACAGATTAAAACTAGAGATCATGGAGTCACTAATCAGGCATTTAGTGTTGTCACAAGAACTGTTTCAATACTGATTTCTTGCAGGATCAATACTCCAGTAGGAGCTACGTTGCTGACACATGCACCACTTTAGTGTCTACAGAGTCTCACGTCCTCCAGGAAGATTTACTTCCTGTGCTTAACACACAGTAAACAAACTTATCATTTAAAAAATATCTGAATATTTATGCCCCCATTGTTGCGTCAATTTGTTTTCTGTGGTGCAGAATATCGATATTTTTTAAGGTGTCTTATCAAAGTTAGAAATTCCAGCCAATTCCGAGCCAATCAGCGTTCAAAAGTCACATTTCTGGTCAGATAAACTGTGTTATACAGAGGAGACACTCACCAGTAAAGGCAACCTATGCATTGAAGACACGATTTCCCTGCTATGGAGTTTAACTTGACATTTATACTTCACGGCATCTGAGCACAACATGTGGCTCCAATAGTGGATAGGCCCAATTTGTACGACTAAGTATGCCTATCGACCGCTAAATAACATCGGAAAACAAACCCGAGTTACACACATTGCACACGCTATACGTCGCATACGTAGTAAGGGGAGAGAGAGAAAAAAAAAAAAAAAAAAGATAGAAAATAGATTTTAAACTTCAGCAGGAATTTAAATCGTGAACAGATCTGGTTTCGAGTCTGTGAGAATGACCCAATAACTGGAACCGTGTCCAGGAAATACAGCGTCACCACAACACCCATAATTAAAAGAATTGCTCATATTGATGCATGCACTGAAGCATCCATTCTGAGTGCTCTACTGGCAGCTGGTGGGGGCAGTCCGCCCTCATGGAGGTCTTGTGGGGGCTAGAAGGAAACCTCTCCAAACAGTGAACAGTGTGTGTTTGTGTGTGCGTGCCTCGAGCCTCCGAGATCCACGCTGCGTGCCAATATACATACTTTCTACATGGACAAGTGGCCCACACATACAGGAGTGTAAAACGCCGCTTCGCCAGGCGGTGTGTGTTCATGTATGGCAGATGGGCCCGCTGTGTGCCAGGCCTTCGCCAGGGGGGCCGCGGCGCACCGGAGCTGCAGCCGGGCTCTGGGCGACGGCCTCGCAGCACAGCAGCCTGGCAGGCGGCGCTGGCTCTTGGCTGACCTCTGCCTCCACCAGGCCGCCCTCACTCACTCACCTCATTAGCTTGACAGGAGCGACCAAACAAATTGAGGGCACCATACAGCTCACAGCGCTTCCATGGGAACATTTGCTTTTTTTTTTTTTAACCCGCCGCCCCCCCAGCTCAGCTCAGCTCCCCCCCCCCCGTCCTTTTTTTCTTTTTCGGTGTATGCGCTGTACACAAACACACACCCACGTGTAAACACTGACTTCTACTTAAGAGGGTGTCGGAGTTTGTGTTTGAGCAAACAGACGGACGGGAGGACGCGTGCAGGCATGTGCACGTTTCTCCACGTGAAACAGGCGCGTTTAACTGCATCCAGGTTTGTAAATTGGGGCCAGGTACGGCATGACATCATCACGCTGCATGTGAACCCCCCTAAACAAAATCAACCTTTTTAACGCAAAGCCTCCTCTTGTTTACGTTCACGCAGACCGTTCTCCACCCCGCCCCCTCTGACAGGCTTTTAAACGAGGGAAACGACCCTTAAAGGAATGACGACGCCGTCCAATGAGCTTTCATTTTATCCTTTTTTTTCGCCGTGTCAGCGGCGTCCCTCGACGAAGGAGAAAATATACCCCGGAGGCGAAGATGAAGACATATCTGACACATGAAATAATGGCAGCAAGGGCACTGACCAAATAAAAGAGATCTACGGTGTTGGTCCTCGTGCGCCTCGGGGACGCCGAACAATGGCGTGATTTATTACACGCAACACCCTTTTGAACCTGCTTTATGAATTGTGTTCCCGTTGTGCAACTGTGTGGATTGCACACACACACACACACACACACACATCGGCTTTGAGATCACAGCGCAATCCAACATGCCCTCATGCACATGGTATGCTGCGCGAGTGGTTTGTCAAACACACATTCGGGGTTCGTATTCGTGTTGTTTTATGGCGACTGAGGACAAATATTGGCCGATTTGATCCGATGAGAGACACGCCTTCTGTTCAGCAGAGGTTTGTCCGCGGTGTGGGCTAACACAACACACAACACAACACACACAGTCATCTCACATTAATTTAATATATTCCACTATCTTTCACGGAGTCGTTTACAGTTTGTCTGTGATTAAACTCTAGATTTACAGCTTTATAATCAACCTTGTATGATGCAATTAGTTTGCTTGCTTAATCTCTGAAATTAAAACTCTCTCCCTGAAGTGCCATCGGTGAAGAAGTCAGGTAACTCTTGACCCCGACAGCTGCTCCTCCTCCACAACTGTACCGCAAACGTGGAGAAAGTTTTAAACCCGAGCTATCAGGCCGTCGAGCAACAGGCCAGGCAAGTGGGCGGCGTTTAAAGACTGGGAGCTGGAGGTGAAATAAGTCACAGGTGGCGTTAAAGAGGTGTTAAAGAGATGGCAGCCAGGAGGGAGACAGAAAGATGGATGTGCTCTGGTGCTTCACAGCCAAGAGGGAGCCGAGCTCGACCCAACATAACTCGCCACCTTCTGTCGTTCCTATTACACAGATGAAATATTTGCGGCGTCATTTCATCAAACCTCGCATACTTTTCTCAGAGTCTACACGTAAACATGTGCTCTGCGTGGCTTTTAGCAAATTGCTTTTGGATTTAAATGCACATTAATGGCTTCATGGCTGATTTCTCACAACTGTCATCGACCGACCGCAGTCAGCTGTTCACCAGAGCTGAGAGGTGGCGCATGTGAGAGAGTTAAAGTGTGATAGTGCATCTTTGTGTCTGCTGGATGTGAGAGTGAGCAGTTGTTTGCCAAAGGATCAGTCACAGCGATTTAATAAGCCAATTTGGGGAGTATTTTCTGTTCTCCTTCGTTCAAAAATGGCTAACTGCTCTGGACCGAAGTGAAGCCCGTGGGGGAAAAGTTGGCGCGCAATAAGGTTCAAATCCGCCCACGAGATGTTTCTAGAGAAAAAAAAAAAGTGTAACGGTGCATTATGTAAGTTTTTAATTGGAAACATTGAAATATATCTACTGAAATGAGCATGCTAACCAGCTAGCCCTGACCTTAGCGCTAACTCTGGTGGAGTGCTGCCCCCTCTTTAATGTAATTATGAATTCCACAGGTGGCAAATTCTTAAATATTGCATCTTCAAATAATCACTCTTTCAAAAATGCCAAATTTTCTCTGATTCTAATTTGCTGCATGTCTCTGTTTTACATCATGGTAAACTGAATATATTTGGGATTTTGCACTGTTGTATGTTTGCCTGCCCTGCTGTTGTTTAAATCTAAGCTTTTGGTTGTTTGAAATTGCAGTAAAATATCTGAGAAGGTCACCATAGTCACCTCCTGCCCCTGTGTCCTTCCCTCCTGTGTGATCACCTGCCCCGCCCTGATGTGTCTCACCTGTGTCTCATTACCCTGTGTGCTTAAGTAGTCTGTCTCCCCCAGCTTCTTTGCCAGTTTGTCTTAACTTGTCGAACGTTCCAGCGATTTCCTAGAGCTCTGAGTGTTTTTTGTTTACCTGCCTTATTGCCCATTTCTTCGACCCTGCCTCTGCCTGACCCCCTTTGGACTTGTTTGCCTGTCTTGGACTGATTATCTGTTTACCGAACCCATTTCTGGATTAAACTCTGTCTTCTCTGAGATCTGTGTCCACCCTCTGTTCGGTCCTGACAGTGTGGGAATCATGCATTGAAGGCGAGGGAAGCTGCAGGTTGAGCGTTGTGTTGTTTGGTCCTTGCTGTGTGTTAATGTCTGCTGGAGCAGCTTGTGTGTAAAGTGTTGTGTACAGAGAGTCGGTGGGTCATGGTCAAGGGTCAAAGGTCAAAGGTCAAAGAAAGCTACAAACGTACCTCATTAGAGAGGCAGAGACAGTGAAAAGAAGACTCCTGAAAAAGAAAAAGGATGCTTCTGTCTCAGTAAAAAGATCTTTCTTTGCATCTTTGTGCCACCTGTGAAGTTTGTCTTTGTGTTTAAATACTTGTCTTCTGAATGTGACTTCAGCACAGCGCTGAAAAAAAAGAGGAGGAGGAGGAGAAGGGACACAAAAGACGGAGAGAGATAAATGAGCGGATCTGTGTAATACAACTGATTAGCATGTAGACATCACCTCATGTGTTCAGTATTCATGTGAAGAGAGGAGCCCACCTACCCGAGACCGTATCAGCCTGCATGTGAGTCAGATGCAGGCATTATTAGAGGGAACACAGGAAGACATGTTTTACTGAAAACAGACCGAACATCCCACACAAACTGTGACCACCGTGAACACATGATCCACGGGGCTTTTCCACACACATGTGCTGGCTCGGCTTGACTCGGCTCGACTCAGAACATCAGCGTCTCCGTTACAACAGCGATATCCACTCGAAGGCGACGCGCTCGTCTTGTTTCTGTTATTAAGTTTTTCATGAGCTTTGATTACGAAGCAGCAAAAATATTCATCAGCAGCCAGAAACAGCTGAGAGTGAACATGATGAAACGGTAAAATAAAGCAGATATCTGGACGCAGGAGAGAAACTAGACCTCAAACCACAGAGATTCTGTGAGAAGATACCAAAGTACTGACAGCTGAACACACAGAGACTTTAGAAAACGTCTTTCTCTGTTCTCCTGCGAAGACACGGGTCTTGCTATCGCAATACAAGCCGCGTCGACGAGGTCGTCACGAGATGGCTACGCTTGGGAGACGTCACTGCACCCTGCTAGCTCTCAGGCTTCAGTCCCGCTCTGAAGACGGTCCATTTGGGACTCGGCACATCTCGGCACACTTAAGCTGTTAACAGCGATGGAAAAATGTCAATGGAAATGGAAAACAACATGCACGTCTGCCTTCGTGCAGCCGTCTCTGGCTTTGTTCAGACTGCAAATCCGACATGTTTCTCAAATCATCTCCTTAAAACCACCTGTGTGCGACGTCAACAGCGATCAGAATCAGTTTGTGTGTAGACACCATCAACTTCATCAGCCAGCGGTTGCTGTGCCAATGACGTGGGCATCAGTATCAGCCTGAGAAACAGAAATCCATCGTCTTGCCCTCCAAACAAAAGCACCGTCGAGGATTCAGTCTTCAGTCAGTCACTCTGGATTCGATGTCGTCGTCTTGTGTCATGTTGCAAACGATAAAAAACACTTTGAAATCCAATTCTAGCAGCAACGGACGCTGGACTGAGACACATCTGTTGACAACTGATTGGAATTGTATTTCAAGCTACCTCTAAATGTGGTTTGGATCCGACTTTATCTCCTTTTTTGCTGTCTTGACTTACTAAAATCAGCCTGGATGCTGTGTGGATTTGCCAGACGCTGATTGGATCTGGCAGTTTGAACGAGCCGTTTGATTCCTCGAGCCCGTGCTACGACTCGAGCGACGGTCCCGTGCGTCCTCGTTCCATCCGCCTCTCGTGGTCAGCGTTGACAGGGACCAATCAGGCTTGCGTAACACACGACCATGTAAACACACACTGTGTGTTTTTAGGCCCGCTGATGCTGCTGACGTTGATCCGCTCTAAATCATTTCAATGCATGCGATGGGCGTACTGCTGCAGCCTCAATCGTTGCACATAAATGTATTTTTAGCTTGCGGTCCTCGCTAGCTCCGCGCAGCCTGTACTCCTGACCATCTTCTTGATAAAAAGACATGAAATATGATGTGTCCTTAATGCGAACCATACTCTCTGGGCATGCAGAGAGTACGGTTCTCTCCCAGCCTCCTGCACGCTCTGTTCTTAAAGAGTAAAAACATCTTCCATTTCAAACTGAGCGGGCTCGTCTGTTGGGTGCCTCGAAACACGGGATCGCCAGTGAACTTCCCTGAGTGAAGCTAGGGTTCAATCGTCAGGCCACAGAGTATTTATTAAGCCACATCTGGGATTGTCATTACGGAGCCGAAGCACTGGCGAACAGCAACGGGAAGGGAATGTGATTGAGTGGTGTAGAGAGTACGCGAGGGAATAGAGAGGAGCAGCGAGACAAAATGGAGGGAAAGATAAATTCAGAGGATCCTGTTTTTGTGTCGGGGCGCCATGTTAGTACAGCGTGTAAGAATAACTAATAACAAGTCGTTCTTTATTTTCTCTACCGCTGTGATTTTTCTTTTTTTTGCCTTTCGCAGGTTCAGACTGTGTCTCATTTGGCACATCGTTCCCCGATGGTTCTTGTCTTTCAACGAAACTGGAACCTTCTGCTGCGGTACGAAACACACGGCAAAGACGAAAAACATTTAAGACATCTGTTCATAACATACATCAACACTGCAGAAACTGCATTTTAAGTCTTCGCCGGAGCCGCTGCAGCACCAAAACAGTCGAGAAGCAAACAGCGTTCACAGCTGCAGAGGTCAGAAATTCAAGCCACCAAACTCAGACAATGAAATCTACCCTCGGAATCTGTTTTCACTGAGCGACTATCAGCCTCTTTTTCTGCGTCGCTCTCTCGTTCTCTATCAGTTGTCCATGTGTGTTTGCATGTGTGTGTGTGTGTGTGTGTGTGTGTGTGTGTGTGTGTGTTGTGTTTGCCCTGTATTTTCCCTGTTGCCGGGAACCACATGAAAGGTGGACACAAGAAGTTCAGCATCCTGTGCTGGGTGAGGTCCAAGGACCCACTGAGCATATGAAAGGAACTGAGGAGGAAAAGACTAAGTGAACTACAGAGGTTGGGAGACATTAATTCCTAGACAAAGCCAAAAGGTTTTTGGGGATGACGCTCACAAAACCGGAAGATCGGTACAGAAGAGTCTTTGGAAAGTACCCTGAGAAGCACGGCCATCAGATAACGCAGCGGAATTAACCGGACAACAAAGTGGAAAAATGCAACTGTGAAGCGGAGATTCAGATCTGCCGTGTGGTGGGTTTGTGTTTCTGGCTTTTTTTTTTTAAAAAAACATGCAAGACTGATGATTGAAAAAATACTCACACATGAGTACTTTTTCCAGTCGCTGGTGTTCGCACCGCAGGGATCTGAGCAGGAGCTTTCATCTTCGCATGTGTCCAGCAGTAATGTTTCTCGCTGCCCCCTGATTGCGTTGATGTGGTTAGGTGCACTGGAGTGTTGTTGCCAGCCTCTTGTGTGAGGTCAACCGGGCCACGTTAGAACAGCGTTCAAAGTATGTAACGGTGGTCCGCACGCATGTGACCGGGCCACGTTCTTTATGTTGTGTTAGTTTCACGGCAGGGGGGGTAAATTCTTGGCTCTGCCTCACTACACCTATAGAAACTGTTAGTATGACGTGGACTGAAGAGGTTCTATACACGCTGCTCCACAAATAACTTTGGCTTATGTCATGATGCCGATACAAAAGATCTAGGCTCACTCTTGATGGCTGAACAACTCCATAAAGTGGCTCTCTGTAGGAGACAGAACTGCTTTCACCTCTTCAAACTAGCACCAATGTTTCTTTTATGTCTCCTCTAAAGTAATCCAGATTCCCCATTATTTGCTCGTTTGCTTAATCCCAACAAAGACTTAAGTATAAAAACAACAACTTTGCTTTGGCATTTCCATTACTGGTTTAAAAAGCCGAGTTGCATCGGAGATCGACCATGTTGGGAGTCGGATCATATCGCACCACCAACTCCAGTTGGCTGCACCGACATCAGATTGGGCTTGATCGTCATACAGAGATGAACAGTAGCTGCACCAGTACCACACATACATTATGCAGATGACGATGTGATATACGTTTGAAAGATCTTGCTGAAACACTGACCAAATGCCGATGTCTCTGCGACGTCGACCCAATAGTAGGTCTTTCTGACGTAGCTTGTGTTTGCTGCGACATCATCTGCAAGACATATGTGTGCTATCTTATTGCTCACACACAGCATTCCCCTGTAAAACCACAACTTTTAAACATATCTGATTTTGTGCAGATCAAACCAACAACAAGATCTACCATCTGATCGTACCAATTTGTGAGCTACAGGCAGATTGTGTTACGTTTGGACGGAGCCATTTCTCCCTGTTTCTATTCTCTGGGCTAAGTTAAGCTAACAGGCTGCTGGCTGAAACTTTACACTTATAATAATCTCATCTAACTTTCAACAAGAAGCTATTACACATATCGCCAAAATATCAAGTTATTCCTTGTCTTTTGTCTGTCTGTCGTTATTGTAATGTAATATTCTGTCAGCTTGTGTATTATTGTCAGAGTTTAGACCACAACAGTTTAGTTTTTCTCACCACCGTCCAAGGAGGCCAAGTAAACACAAGCCCCAGTTGGCTTCTTAACGTTTCAGGCTTTACCAAATTAGTACATAAACAACAGACAAGCACTGAGTTATCACTCAGATAATTCATTTCTTCACAGCGGAGGCTGTAGTCTCTGGGTTGACCTTTAGATTGGGATCTTGTTTGCACAAACTGATGAGTCATCCAGACAATTAAGAGAACCACACAGAAGTTGTTGTTGTCAAAAGAACCAGTTAAAGACAATGGTGACTCCGGTGCCAATGGGTGTACGATCCAAAACTACAACATTAAGACTGAAGTTGTGTAATGTTGGAATGATTGTGTTGTGTTTTAGAAAACCTAGATAGGGAACATTATGCGAAAGCAGCTGCTGAATATCCAATAATATCTGTTTACTCGAGGATCACACCCTTTGAAAGTTCGATACAGTGTTTATAAAATGTATTTACCCCCTCCTTTTATTGCTTTTTTTTATAAATGGTTATCCTGGAGGACAACCTGATTCAGTCTGCTTGGGAAAAGATTTATTTTCCAGCAAGACAATGACCCGAAGCTACACAGAAATGTTTTAAAGACAACAAGGTGAGTGTGATGGTGAAAGAGTGGCCGAGTCAAGGCCCGGCCCTCGATCCAGTAGAGAATTTGTGGCTGGACTTGAAAAGGTCTCTTCACGCCTGATACCTGTGCAACCTGACAGAGCTTGAGCAGTTTTGCAAAGAAGAATGGAGATAAAATTTGCAGAGTCCAGATGTGAAAAGCCTGATTGAGACCCGTCCACACAGACTCAGTGCTGTGATTGGGACCAAATTTCCTAAATACTGACTTGATCACTTATTTCACATTATATATTTTTAATTAATTGACATTACTTTGTAGAATTCTGTTTTCACTTTCACACTAATGAGTTTTATTTTGTAATTTTTTTGTTTTGTATATTTTTTGTATATTGACCATTTATAAAAGCTGAAAACATCTGAGGAGGTGACTTCTTTCTACAGGCAGTGTCTGAAAGAGTAGCATTTCATAAGAACGGAAGCTTAAGGCGCCATTTCCAAAAAAAACCTCACTGAATCCTCAGAAATAACTTTGAAAGATCTTAAGACTCATTAAAGGCTCATTTCCTTTTCCCAGCAATCATCACATTTCTCTTTTTTTTTTTTCAAACTTGGAAGTTTTATGGTAAAATAAAACACTTTAATTACACAAAATATGGGCTGAGGTAATTGAAATATTCCAATTTCATGTTGCCACAGGATGTTTTTCCTGTTTCAGACTTGTGTTATGTAAACATGAGACCAAATCGGAAATGTATTTTTGAATTAGTAACGCACCAATTACAGCAGTTTTCCTCCAGCAGTTTGTGGTTTTTATCAAAGTGTACCTTTACCTTTTTTTTTTTAACGAAGTGACCCGATGCCAGAAACACTGAAATATGAGTGAGGTCATGAGATAGTATCAGCTCGAAATGCAAATGACCGTAATTACTTTTGTGTATAGCAGCAGTCCTGGTCGGAGGAGTTTGGTTCCAGTGTGGTCACGCAGTGGTCAGACAAACACAACAATGACGCCAGTGCAAACAAGCACCGAGAAAATAAAGTGCCGGCCGTTTTTAAAGCGAAATACATTACTGATATCTGACTGTGAACAACTGTACTTAAAAAATACTACAGAACAGAAAACCTGGCGTGATACAATCTGGGGTGACTTTATGTGAAACAGACGGGAAACACGAGAGAGAGAGAGAGATTTTCTGGGAATCACGGTACATTTTCCATTCCACGGGATGTAATAATGGAAAACAAAGTGTATTTGGGTTTTAAAAAACAACAACACGGGGAGACAGCGCAGGCCCAACAAATAAGCCTCCTAATAATTATTCCAGTGTTTGTCTTCATGACGACATCCGATGTGAGCGAGAGCCATTGTTTCTATCGCTGAAAAATGTTTTTCTTGCGATGGTTGGACTGCGCCTGGCTGTAATTCCTCTGTAGATGCAACCGGCTAGAAAACACAACCTGACGTCACCGCTGAAGTTTTTATTGTTTTGACATTTCTTTACTTTGGAAAATGTGAAGCTTCTATTGTGATCCGGTCACGGAGGGCTGAACATCGGCACTGCCCTGACACACACCCGCTGATTCCTCATCCAGACTCGGAGCCAGGGACAGATCACTGATAGCGGGTTGCTCTTTCGCACAGTTGGAAGATGCAAATACATCAGTGTCCTATGATGTGATGGGGAAAGGTATTCGGCTTCGAGATTTAATTACATAAAGCCGAAGCCAGAGGAGGTTTTAATTGTCTTGTGAGTTAATATGTGTATGATAATGTCACAAGTTTGTTTTGAGTGGGGATCGACCTCCTCCCACAGCCGTAACACTAACAAGTGTTATCTAATCACTGCGTACATGTTTATCCTTAACGTCCTAATGCCAAATAAAGTTAGATGAAGTACTCATGATATCTATTTTGAAACTGTAAAAGTGTAAGAAAGCAGCAACACGGGCATCTGTGCAGGAAATCAAAAGAACGCAGACGTTAACGTGCTAAAATATTCAGGAGGCATAATGTTCACTATGTTCGCGTCTTACTTCAGCATGTTAGGATGCAAACGCTTACAAATTACGTAGAACTGAGGTGATGGGAATGTTGTTTTTTGAGCCATTCACTCATAAACCAAATGGTAAATGGATCCATGGAGCCCTTTTCTAGGCAACCGACCACTCGCAGCACCTGAGAACACATTCGTAGCCTGAAGGCAGAGTTGTTGGCGTTCAAGGTGCTGATCTTCTCATCATCTGCCCTGCAATGTTTCTGAGCACACCCATCAATCACCCATTGCTCGCCATGACGCAGCTGATCACTTCCTGCAGGAGCTGGCAGTCAGGGAGGGTCGTTAGGCCGAGGTGCTCACACCTGGCTCGGCCTCTACCAAGGTTATAAATGCCAGCTTGGTCTCATTGTCTCTCTCTCGTCTCCTAGGCTCCACACCTTTACAGGCTCTGGGTTCGTCTTGGGGTTTTCTTTGGCATTCAACAGCAATTTGGGGTTCAGTTTTTGCCCAAGTACACCTCGACATGGAGACTGTAGGATCGACTACAAGTCGCTCTTAAATTATCTTTCAAACTGACAAACGTGTGTCGATCATGACGTCTTCCTCTGTTCACTACCGTACAAAGCTTGAACACTACCTTGCTAATATCAATCAAAACCCATGTTCAGCACATCTTTAGCTCCCCAGCACCCTTTCATTGCTTTTCTGACAGAAAAACAATATATAGACACAGAGCCCGAGGCGAGAAGGGCGACATTCGCTCAAGTTGGCCAACACGTTAGTAAAAACATACCGTCCTCTGTATGTCACAAGTTCAAACCATGGTTGCTTTCTAAGAAATGTCACTCTCAGCGTCACATGTAGAAAAACACAACCAGGACGAGAACTGAACGATGAACTGCTTCTGCTTCTTCTCACACAAACACTTGTTCAGCAGTTAGTGGGTCAGCAGTTTCACGTCATCGTTACATACGTGCGAGAGCATGTCGAACAATTTCCAGCAAAGAAAAAAACGTTTTCACATGTTCATTTCAACGAGTGTAATACGTGTTTTGGCAAGCAGGGAGACTTTGAACGATCATGTCACCGACACAAAACAAAGTCTTAAAACCATAAAGGCTCTGTTCGGGGCTTTCATGCTTGCCTTCCGTCAGCCTTACACTAACACTGGAGCTCGCTCGTATGCTGGTACCTTCATTCAACACGACAATCTAAATATACTCAGGCGATATTTACACAAGCCTTATCTGCTAGACTGTCTTATAACACTGATTACAGTGCAGTTTGGGGCTTTGAGTCGTCTGCACTCACGTTTCTCTTGAGTCTACAAACATGTTTCCATACAAATGTGGCAGACTGTGAGCTCAGGTGGAGCTTTAGTCCTGCACAGCTGGATACACCCGACATACCTGGATGGACACGTAAAACCAAGTGCCTTTCTATGAAAACCTAAGAAGGGAACACAGGGGAGCGTGCACAGTATTGTTCCCAGAACCACTTGAGGCCTGAACAAACCCTCCCCGTCCTCTCCGGCAGGTTTCAGGGTGAAGCCGAGGCAGAGCAGAAGACAGGCAGTGTAGCTTTAAAGCTGCTGACAGAAAGTTGGCCCGACAGGACGCTCCTCTGCAGGAGTCGCACAGTCCTGATCTGAGGATATCCCACAGCCTCGGCTTAACAAGCTGTGGCCTGCCAGTGGACCGTGTCCGGGTCTGAGGATAGAGATGGTCTCTGAGAAACCATCTCAAGGCCGAGATCAGCAGGATAATCTCCCATCGTGTATCCAGAATGACTCCAGTAACGTCAGTGCCGATGTCCAATAAACGTGTCATTGCTGCAGATGTTGAGTAAACAGTTTACTGAAGCGATAAGACCAAGATTTTGTTCAGCTGTCTTCAAAACTAATCAGTAGCCGTTTTTATTCTGGGCAGTAAGCCACCAATCTGCCGTCCTTTTGGTGGACAGAAGGCGGCAAATTGGTGGTCTGTTTTGGTCCGCCAACTTTGCCCCTCGGAGGGTAACGTTACACTTATTTGCGCCTCCATTGCTGTGTAAATCCGAGGCGGCAATGTGGTGGCAAATGCTGAGATGGGCGGAGGTGTGGATGACGTGCACTGCTGCGCACCCACAGCCGGGAGTTTTAAAACCAGGAAACAGCTGATCACAGCAGTCAGTTCGTCACTTCATCCACGAAGATGAGCAGCTGGAAAGCCGCTGAGATCCGGGAGATGCTAGCGTCTCCTCGCTCTCTGTAGCTGTCTTGGTTGTCCGCTTGTTGTTGTAGCGGCGAGCTAATAGCGGTCGCTACTTTCAAATTAAAAGCCCCCCGCTAAGAACCCAGTTCTAAACTCCGATGAGGTGCAATGTAAAGCTCTTATTTTGAAGACAAACTGCGAAAAATTTCCCATAAGGAATGAATGGGACGGGGTCAAAAAGTCGCAAAATCATCGACGTTTTTCAAACATCTCCTGCTCTGGCATACTTTGACCTAGAGACACCATTCAAACTTTAAAATGTAGGCACAAGTCTTATCTATTTGAGTTGTATTTGAACTTTCTTTCTACGATGTTTAGTTTTTGAACGGTGACCCTTAATTGATCGTGAGTGATTTCGAAAAAATTCAGAAAAATTCAGGATTTTCAATGTGTGTGTATTGCGGAATGTTCGCGCAGCACCAACTGGCAGAGTGGGGGAGCCTGAAAAAAACTCTCCGAAAATGTTTCTTTAGATGACGATCCTAGCCACAGATTTCACACTACAATAGTGATATTTTCCAAGAACGTAGCCACACTTGTCTTCTGTCTGGCAACGTGTCCACTTTATCGGGAGGATGTACGGTTTTTGAATTATCTGCGTCTAACCGACACAAACTCCAGCAACTGCCCCATAAGCCCCAATGTTAAACGGGAAGAGGATTTTGGGAGAAAAGCAGAAACTGCCCTGCTTCTCTTCACGCCCAACTTCCTGCTTCACGTCACGTCACATGTTGACGCCTACCAGAGGAGGAAAAGTGGAGGCTGTTTGGAAAAGGAGGAATATTACACCTCCCTTTTAGACAGACAAGGAGGCACATTGCAGCCTTTACCTTGCTGCACATGTGCCACCTTTTCTATCTGAAAGGAGGCTAGTAAAACAACAACTGTTCTTGACCGTGAACTCATTCTGACTCAAAAGCTAACTCACATTTCTGGATCATCTCAAATCTCTGAACTGTGAGAGCTGCGACACAGAGAAGTGAGAAGTAAAGGAAAGCCCCATATCTGAAAAATTAAAGCGGACAGTCCTCAGTTTTTATTAACTTTGGGGCAAAAAGTTAACATTAATGGGAGGCAATTGAAACGGGGCCTGCTTAAGCCCCCTTTGGTGGTATTTGGCAGAAAAAGAGAAATTCATTTAGTTTCTTGGCAGAAGCTGTGAAGGGGTGTTAACCTTTTGGCACAGAAATCAGAAATAGACGCACATCATAATGAGAAAATGATTAGATTATAAAAACTGTTGGTCTGTGTAAAAATGCTGAGACACACCAAGAGCTCTTTGGTGAGTTTTATTACCTCAGGTCTGTGCAGCTCTCACACAGATGTTGTGCCGGTACAGAAACAGAAACAGAGCGTCGCTTAAAACACTTCTGCTTTAAATGTGTCACAGAAGTACCAACACATGTAAAGAGCGAGGAGGATTTATTGATTTCATCTGATCTGACCGCAGCATTGTCACTTTAATGGGAAACATCACTATATTCTTACCCGTCTTTGATTGTTTTTGGCCTGGAAGTGTTTTTAAAACCTTCATCATCACACACTTCAGTTAAATATGCTACACATTGTGATCAGGATCCAGTTGGAAGAGCCAGATCTGCAGGTGATCTGAGTCTCAGCCAGGTATAAAAGGTCACCTGACGCCGCCTCGCCTGTTATCTAAAGGCGCCGAGCGACAGCTTCAACTTCTATTAATAGCTAGCGAGCCGGTAATATTCAGAGATGAATAAATAATTGTGGAATTGAAATAACAAACACGTTGATTGATACCAGGTGGAAGCAAACACATGGATCAGATGTTTATATCCAGTTAATGTATCTCAATAAAGATCACATGTTGATACCAGATATTAATTTGGTCCAACATCGTTAGCAACTTGCAGATTTCCTAATCGGCAGAATGGATGTTGTTTCTGAAAACCTACGATATGTTGAAACTCAACTCTACTACTTTATTTTTTACGCTGTGATAACACTTTGCTGATGCTCTGGTTTGGGCACGGGCACAAAAACCCTGGTTATGTTTCAGGAAAAGATCGTGTTCCTGGTTCTGTTGCCACAAGCACATCTGGAAAATGTCTTGGTTCATAAGAATACCTGTTTTTTGCTGTAAAGTCTCGTCAAAAAATATCCGGTTTGTTGGAAAATGTCCTTTTCCTGACGTGACATTCAGCTCATACACATGTAATCTGAGTGTGATATGATATAAATTGTGGGAATCTTGATATGATCCATGATATATTGATAAATTTAACATGTCCATGATTTGCAGAAATTTACGACAAACAGTGAATTACAGATTCTTCAATTCTTTATAAATACAAGCTGTGTTCTCTAAGAGGAACCATGAGACGAGTGAAACCTAGATGGATTCCCACGCACTGAGCTCAGATCTGTTCTGTCCTCTTCAAATATTAAATGATTTGTTTTTCATTCCTCCTTTTGTCTTCCATTTATTGTTGAACCGACTGCAAATCTCTCAGACACTTTGACCTCGGTTCAGTCCACGAGGACGCGGCCAGTCGACAGCGATTCCGGATTTTCACAGAGCTGAGCTCGTCGTATCGCTGTGCTTTGCGGTAGACCCCACTGATGTCATCCAGTTGTCTCCCCGGCTTCTTGCATCAGAGCCAAGTGACGCTCCCATGTTCCTCCGCCGCTGCGTGTTGGTCTGGTTGTGGCCTGTGTGAACACACCAGTGATTTGTGGTCATGAGGATACTTTTGTACTGTAAACATTCCAGCTTTCTGCTGCTGCTGCTGCTGCTGCTGCTTCCCATTTAAAGGCATCTGTCTGTCTGTTTGGCTGCATGTCCACTGGAGATGCAGGTCTCTACAGGAGCTGACGTTACAATTGAGATTGTTTGAAATGTTTTTGGAGATCTCAATTGTTCCTTGGAGCAAAGATTGTACATGTCAGCGGTTCACGGCATGATCCAGATCCCTGATTGCCTTTCAGATGCCTCCTGGATATCCAGCAGGCTGAATATCTGGACGTGTCGGGGACAGGTTTTGCAACAGTGAGGTTAAAATGTAACCTGACTCTCGCCAGATGAATTTCGTTCCGCCTCGCTCCACTCATCCATCTGGGATCGCTCCATTGGAGATGTGTTTCAGAAGGCTGGGCCTTATCAAAAATCCTTGCATATGATTGGATAAACCACTTGTCTGTCGGAGCCATTTGGTAGATCAAGCTCTTGCCAAATCCGGTTGGGAGAAGGGCAAAAACATCGTTTCCACCAACAAAAGCCTTCAGAGCCGTTCTCTGACGTTCTTTTAATGAAAAAATATTGGGTAGATTGGACAACACGGATGAAACAGCAGCATCAATGTTGACGCTTGCTTCCTCGATGCGAGCCGCCATTGTTGTCTGAATCAAAACAGTCGCTTCTCCGCTACGTCACATCTATGAAACTCCGGCCCGGCGGTCCTGATTGGCTCTACCTGAAAATCTGGTGCCGAAATCCCTCCCAACGGGAGCGATCCCAGATGGATGTGAGTGGAGCTAGGCGGAACGAAATGCATCTGGCGAGAGTCAAGTTAGTTAAAATGACCATCGACTGTTTTCTTGATGCCTGCCACCTGTATGTCAGTGTGTGCATGTACTGCTCAACCACAATCACAGTTTTCTTTCCAGATTTGCTGATGGCAAGTGGAGAAAAATAGTAAAGATGCAGAAACAACTGTTGCAGATTTCCTCCAACCCTCCAGATATCGGAGAGGGCAGACGAGAGAAGCTTGTGAGAAGTGCAAAAAAAAGTCTTCATCAGTCTTCTTCAAAGTCGGCGGGTCGTCATCAGTGACGTACCTATCCACACGACACATAAACAGGGCTAGCTGTGGGCTACGCAAAACACGTCCACCTTTTCATTTCTTGTCGCACCATCAAGCTCGTTCTGGATGCGTCTTCAGCGACAACACTCAGGAGCGTCTCCACCTCTGCCACGGTCCACGCCGTGTTCCTGCGCGTTGTTCCTTCCATGTAATCGCTATGTTGACTGAACGCAGATGCTAGTTTTTAAAGGTAGCGGGCGTCAGGCTCGGACGTCGCGCTCGTCATGAGTTGTCAAGTGGCGTCGCTCTCTGTCCAATCAGTGGCCGGCTGCCAGCTTACGTCACACAGAAGTATCAGCTCAGCTCGGTTGGAACTTATACGGAGGTGATACTGAAAAAGCACCACTTTAGCAGGTACCAGGTACCAGATTTCAGTAATGGGAACGCAAAAAGTCGAGGCGAGGCGAGCTGGTACTGTCGGTGGAAAAACGGCATCTCTCGTCTCTCTCTGGACCTTAATGGACAATAAAGAAAATGCTTTTCTGTGGAGTTTAACGCCTCCTGTCTTATACAGAACACAGCCTGAAGCAGCATTATGCTTGGGAAGTGGAGGAGAAAAATAAAGTGAGTTCAATGATGATGATGATGATGATGATGATGATGTCTCATGATCCTGATCTGGGTTTCACTCAGTCACCTGTACAGATGATACGCTCGGGTAGCATCTGTGATCCCTTGTGTCTGCGCTGGCACATGTATTTAACATCCTTATCGCTCCGCCTCGGGCACGTTAACATCGTAGGCGACATGCAGCTGCTGGTTATCTTCTCCCAACCTGCCGGAGAGGCGAGACCAACGACAGAACAATACTTCAGTGTTGCATCATTGTGGCTGCAGTATGTGAACCACAGCGGAGGTCAACACGAGTACAGACGGCAACACGTGGGCCACAAACATCATTCTGGAAGGAGAGGTAGGTATTATACATCGTCTCTGAGGCGAGCATATGGGCTATATCAGTCCCAGAGAACAGGTATTTAAATTTCAATGTAGACCAACATGTTCAAGAGCATAAACATACATAACCTCCCACACACACACACACACACACACACCTACTGTGAATCTAAAACAAATGGCTCATTTACACAAAGTCCTAAAAGGTGCGCTTTCACCGTCTCTCATGCAAAGTAGCCATGTGAATTAAAACGGAGCTGGCATGGCCGCTGCCTTCTTACGAGAAAGTCAACAAACTCGAGAGCTCTGGTTTAAATCTCGGTGCTGGCAGGGCACTCGGTCGCCTCCTCCTCCTCCTCCTCCTCCTCCCAGACTGCATGTTCACTGCTCGCCTCATGAAGTTTGGTCATGGCGCTTGTTTTCTCAAACCTCCACTGGTACTGGCACATTCGGAGACTTGTGCTCGTGTGATCCCCTCCCCTCCCCTGTCCTCCTCTCACTCGATCTGTTTTGCCAGAGGTGTCTTTCTTCATTAGGAGCGAATGCCCTCAGCAGCGGTAACGCAGACGGCCGGCCTCCCCTCCCCTCCTCCCCGTCCTGTGAACCCCTCGCTGCACGTTACGGGACTTTGTGTCTGTTGACTGTCTCTCTGCCAATCTACAATGTGGCTGGCTGCGCAGTGGTGAGCGGTGTGGCGGACCACGCCTGTGTAGCCTGATTTACACTCCTTTCTTCCTGGGCAGCCACTAGACAGCAGCCAGCTCCTGGAGGGACCAGCGGCGGCTTCAGCTGAGGGGCCAAGCCCGGGGCCCATTTGGTTTTGGTTTCCTTTCGCCTGCCACTGTGCCACACCTAGCATGAGCTGGGCTAAATGAGACCAGTGTGTAGATTCAGAGATTGGGCTTAAACTGAAACCAATAAAAGGCGAGGCTGTGCGAGCCGGCTGTGCAGCCACTCGCAGGTCATATGTCTGTCTGTCTGTCAATTTATCCACGTTCTGCCCGACCCGCCCTGTCTCTAACTCATTTATGCATAAATTCTTTGTGCGTGCTATCGCGGTGAGGCGTTGAGTCGGGGGCCGTGGCTCGTGGGCGGACGCTCGCATTCATTCCTCTCTCCCGTTTTACCTCTCCGCTATGGGCAGGAACATGTGCACGGCAAACATTCCTTCCAGTGTACCTCCACTCTTCCATCCCCGAGTTCCCCGAGTGGAGAGATCTGTCTGCAGACTCTCTCCACATGAGGTACGAATGTCCCGGCTAGGCTGCATTTGTAAAAACACTGTCACAGAGATATTCCTGCTACAATATGAAGAGAACCTCACTGGATAAAGACAAGTTTGACAAGAGATTAAGACAGTGCAAAGGTCAGTTCAACCGCATGATGAGTGTACAACTCAACAGAGAAGGCTTAGTCAAAGATTATGACATAAGTGTATGTTATTGCATACATCTGTGATAGCTCACATCTTTAGGGTTTGATTCAAAATCAATTGAAAAGAGTTTTAATTTTGATCATTGCCGTCAGAAGCGGGATCAGAGATTCCCCTAGTATTTTTTTCTTCTCTCCACGGCCGCCTACTTGCACGCATCCAAAAAATTACAAAAAGTTTCAAGAACACTTCTCACACAGCTAGCTGATCGGATCCCTGCAGCTGCACTAACTAATCAACTAAGATACCTATCCTGTGTGCACGGAGACGGTCAACTGACTGGTAACAGAGGTAACGCCATCAGACATGTGAGGTTTGTATTGATTTTGTTTGAGAAGAGGTTTATTTGGAACAAATCTGACAAACCAAATGTTGCAACAAACTGAATTTCTGTCTTTTTTTGCTTAATGTTGAACTCTGGAACAGTGGCGGTTCTAGGAGGGGGCCAACAGGGGCCTGTAACTCTGAGTCCGGACCCCCCTGTGGCCCCCGGAACAAAGAGTCTGCATCAATAATAAAATGACAGATTTCTTGCAATGATTTTGTACTGAAACACTGCTTTAAGTCTCATTTATCCCTTGTCTAAATGAGGCATTTGTCTTTTTTTCCCAGGTTGTATGTGTCCCTCAAACAAAAAGGCCGGCCCCACTAGGGCCCCCCAATTAAAACTGGTCTAGAACCGCCACTGCTCTGGAATATTACCTCACCTTACTCTGCAAAAAGCCACCAGAATAAAGTCAAATTGAGCTCAAGGTGAAAATCTTGAAATTGCTCAACAGTCCAAAACCTGAAGATCTTAAATTTACAGCAAATCAGCCACATTCCTCTGTTTAACGATGAGCTACTTGTTTCAGCTTTACATATGTTGACTGCATGTGAACAATTGTGGGGTTCGTAGACAGGGCGACAGGTTTTACGTTGGTTCATTGGGTTTAAATGTACACAGAGTTAAAGCTGAAAGTCAAGATTATAATTTTGTGATGTTGGCGGTATCAAGGTATGACAGTCTACCGCGTCATTAAGAAGTCTCTGGGGTTTGATTTTAGAATAATGTCAAAAAAAGAGACACTCCTCTTTCTGTTTAACTGATACGGAGATGTTGTATTGAGGTGATTATTGTCGTACACAGCAGACGCCACCAGAGGTTCGTCTCTATCTGTGACACATGGCAACTCCGATTAGTGGTTTTGGCCTCTCAGCCTCTGCAAAACTGTGTTCGTTCACCAGTTACTTCAAGAAAGTTGTATCAAGATATCCAGAGTCGTTTACGTAGCATCGTAGGCTAGACAATGTGATTCATGCTACAAAGCCTTCTATCACCAGCAGCTCAGCTTTTACATGTTTTTATGTATGCAGACGCCATCAGATGCCCCGGTGAGACGTCAGGAGGGTACGAGGATATAAAAAAAACAGATTCCGCCCAAGATCATCTGTGAGTGTGCGGAGGAAGCGAGAAAATGTCCACCGCAACTCTTCCAATCATCAGGTTAATGACTGAAGTGAAAGACGTGCCATGAGGAGGTTTAAGAAGATAAATCCTGACATTGTAATGGCAACAGCTGGAGATCGTACAAGTCCTATTAGGTCTGCCTTCTGGCATCGTGGAGGAGTCTACGCTTCAAGAGGGATGAGTTTCATTATGTACTCTAAGAACCGCTTGATGTTTCGTAAGCCCTACGGCTGAGAATCACACACCCAATAATAATCCCTTCCAACTCTCTCAGTTAGCATGTTGACTCTCTCTGCTGATTGATGCCATCGACCGGTTCACTCCCGCTGACGTTCCCTCAGTGTTTTGATACTTTTCCTGCCACATTACTGTCCTGATTAAATCAAACGTACGAGTGTGATAACCTGTCACGTGGACGGTGCTCCAACTTTAATCGAAAACAGATTAGCTAAAACTGAAAACACTGAGTTGGCACTTGTCTGGACCCATCGGACTGCTGTGAGTAAGACGATGACCCATTTCTTTCAAGTATGACAGACACACATGTTCAGATACACTTGTAAGTGTTTGTGTAAAGCACACACACACACACACACAGATATCTGTCAGAGCACGCCGAGCAGGGAACCGGCTGACGGACGGTTGAAGCTGCCCCAAACTTTTTTTTTTTTCCGAGAAGCGCACTCATTTTGGCTGAAGACGGTCCCGTAAGGTGGAGGAGACGCGCTAATCGCTGTGTGATTGGTGAGCCGAGGGGATAATCCTCAGAGGGAGGCGCTCGCCGGTGACAGTGGGAATGTATAACTCCGTGTCGAGGCCCATGTATGTCGCTGTCAGTCAAAGAGAGAGTTAAGGAAAGTCAAGAATATGGCTCTAGGTCATTTAGATTAAATCAATTTGAAAGCGTTATGCAAGCTGTAAACCTCCGGGGCTGAAAATGAGTGGATCCCCGTAAGACCCCGTGTTAAAATGAGTTGACCTTACAGCAGAAATCAACATGTTTACATGGTTTAAATAACATTTTCTGCCTCCATATCTAATTTCCCCACTCATGAACACTGTGTTGTAACTATAACTCACCAGTTTAAATTACATTAAGGCTTAAAGTTTGGAGGAGACGGTCGTGGGTAGAGCCAAGAGCCTCCGGAGGAATAAACACCTCGATTTGAGAAGAGTTTATGTTTGAAAATTTTGGGATTATAAAGTGGATTTATCTTTACTTTTTTCTCCCAGAATGCACCGTGATGAACTATAATTATCTGTTATTCAACTGCTGACTGGAGGGAAAATGTACTTTACTTTATGTACAGACAGAAAAAGAAAAGACACAGAATCACATGAATAACGAAAGGTGCATTTCTTCCTGCTTTTCTAGCCTGTTAGCTTTAGCCGGCTTGGAAGCTTTCAGCTAGCTGAGCCTGTTTCAGTTCACCAGGTTTCATCCGGCTCGTCTCAGCTCTTTCCACGCTCCACCTCTTCGCCCATTTCTGATTAGCCGGGAGTTAGGCGGAGTCAGGAAACTGCCAAGATGGCGACGGACGGTGCCACCGACTTCCAGCTTCGTCCTGGTTCTTCAGAAAACCTCTGTGTGACTTCTCAGTAGCTCTGTCCGCTGATTTTTCCAGTCATGACGCAGCCGTTGCTCTTCGACAGAAAACAAAAACAGACGTAAAGATCTGTGTTAAAAAGTTGTTTTTCATACGCTGGATTTCGTGTGGGAGGAGGGAATCAAAGAAAGTGTTGACAGTCGTGATTCATTAGCAACACACAGTAAAACTGATGTGTGGTTTCATGTGGGCAGAAGGTGTGTTTTATGTATGTTTTTCTGTGTAGGTGTACGTCATGCTGCTCGCGCTCGCTCGTTCCATGTTTTCTCCACGCTGACCTATATTTTTAATTACGTGTTGATCTCGAGTGTCCGTGTGTTTTTTATTTCGTGCACGTGTGTTAACGTGGATCGTTTCAGACAACAGAATCAAGGCGTTGTCGGGTTTGTCTGGTGTGTGTGAGCGTGTCTGCCTCAGATCCTCCGGTGCACCTCGAGGAAGAGTGAGTAGAGCAGTGACACGAGCGCTTTCAGTGGGATTGTGAGTTAATCCGCCGTCTGACAGCTCCTGTCATCTCCTGGCTGTCCTGACAATGGTACATCTAACGAGGAGATCCCTGCTGCTCTGGAGTGGACCTGTTTACTGGCTGTGTACATGTTTGCCTACGTGAATGATTTTGGGCGGATTAACCTCCGAGACTCGGGCGGATTAGCTCCAAGGAAAAATACAGTCACCGGTTTGCACAACACTGGGAATTCTCATTGGGACGAGGTAAAAGGTGGTATCAGTGTAGAGAGATGACCTTCACATACACCGAGTGCTGAACCATCACAGAGTAACTACAAGGAAGTTACTTCAGAGATCTGCTCATTCTGTATCTCGATTCCCCAAAAATATTTGAACACAATGGCCGAGAATTATGAGTCAACATCGCATACAGAAACAAAGATCTGTCCTCAGTGTGGACGTATCGAGACATGGACAGATTTAAAGTGAGAAACAGAACAGTAACTGTAACTTTTGACTCTTTTTGTTCAGCTGACACGATGTCTCCTCCCTTCGAATTCTGATTTGGACGTCGTTTACCTCGGCAGCAGCAGAAGACGTTTCAAAGCCGTTGGGTCAGCACTATGGTTCTTTAAGTTCTGGATGACCGCCAGATTTATTTCCTGTGAGTCTGGATTTGAATGCATTTTTTTCATTTGTGCAGAAAGAGTGATGAAGCTGAAATGGGTCCACAACTAATCACCAGACTCATTCTGAATGTGAACACAACACCAGTCCCACAATCAGGACGTTCTTGTTAAGACCTTAAAAGAATCTAAAGGAAGAACGGGGTCTGAAATGAACAAACGGAATCAAAAGGAAAGGTGTGTAGGGGTTAAAGTTGGCGACATATCTTCAACACCACAGTCAGAAGTAGCTGTCAGCACTTTGCAGATAACACAAACATCTTTTCCACTCCAGCACTTGTTGTTTGCCATCATGGTATCTTGTAGTGTAGATTGCCTTTTATCTGCGTCAGCTGTTTCTTTTATCCTTGTGCTTAATGTGCTGGTTAATCATCGATGTAACTTTCATTTAATTTATTTTGTAGAAAAACTTCCAAACTTCCCTCTTAGATACGTGCCAGTCACCACTCCGCCTGTAACATTAGGTAAAGTGATGTCTGACTGAAAACCTTTCACAGATCTATCATTGTGGCGATATTCTACACGGGTATATCACCATGACACCAACTGACCAAGCTATGACTATCAGACAGGGTCAATTTACTTTTATATTTAAAGAATGGATTCATCTTTGTGTTGAACACATTCTGACGTCCAAATCAAGCTCTCCTGCTCGTCTCTCCTGAGCACGTCGTAGTCACGAATGAAATCAATATTTAATGAGTTGTTGTCTGAGGCGAGCTGTCCTCATGTTTCTTACACCTAGCTTATTTTAAACCGAGCAATAAGTGCCACCCGGTGCCTCAGACAGTGCGTTCGATGCTGTTTGCTTGAGTCAGCAGAAGCCGGGTCTATTAAAAGCTCCTGCTCAGTGACCCTTTGTGAAGTCAAAGCCTTGGCAGCCCGCCCAACACACAAAACATAGAAGGGAAAGTACTTGTCTTAAGGAGGAAAGCACAACACAGAAGGTATGTTGTGCTTGAGTGCCATGCCACTGGAACAGAGGAGTTTGCTTCTAAAAATACCTGCCTCCCACCGCACTCGCACTCCCAACACGCAGCAGCCCTCTGCACTGGAAGACCTAACAGCTCGATGGCAATTACTGCAAAATTGCTCTTATTTTCTCTAAGTCTTCATAATTTCCAGTCAACTTGTAAGTCGTCTGTTCATGTGTGTTTGCATCAAGTGAGCCGGCGGAGGAAATGGGGGCGACGCCCTGCTGCCGCTATTTAAAGCCAGAACTATTCCAGGTAGGTCCTGAAGCTTTGCTTACTCGACCGTGCCAAACGTTTACCAAAAAGCCTCTGCCTGACACCTGTGACCAAGTCATGCGAAAGCAATTAGCGAAAACCAAACACAGACGTTTCACGTGTAATTGCGGCCACCCAAACCCATCAGTTATACAGGACTAAGCTGTAAAACCATTACAAGGCGATTAAAAATCACTCAGAGTAAATGCACTTTCTTTTTTTTACTTAACTTGCATTAGTGAGCTGCAGGAGCCGACAGCAGAGCGCCTGCATGTGTGAGCTCGGCTCTTATGGATACGCGTCAGCTCTGTAACGTACTGTGTTTCAGAATGGTCACATCTCACATTGTCCCTCCGAGCAGGCGCTGAAATGGATGCGTGTGACAGCGGTTTGACCTCGTCCAGGTGGCTTGAATTTGGAGGAGAATCTATTTATAGGCCGGTTAAATACGAGCCAGGTGTTATCAAAAAAAGCCCTGCAGAGCTGGCTGCTCTCTGGTGTCAGGAGGAGCATGCTTACAACACACAAACAAGACAGACGAGTTAACTGGGAGAAAAGACTTGCATGAAGAGTGTCGGGAAGCCGTTCTGATCTGAAGTCTGTGAATATTCTCATTCATCCAGGCCATAGTTATCTCAAGGAAACTGAATCGAACGCAACTGGATTTGGTTTTTGTCTTGAAGACGTTTCACCTCACCTTCACCATCCAAGATGATGAAGCCTCTCGGATGAGAGGTGAAACGTCTTCAAGACAAAAACCAAATCCAGTTGCGTTCGATTCAATTTCCTTGAGATATTCTGATCTGAAGACGTGAAATCAGAATCAGAAATGTGGCTTGTGGGTAAAAGCTTTTCCTGTGCAAGAAGCAAATGTTTGAAATGAACATTATCAATCAGAACATGTAGTATTTCAGTAGGGGTGGGGAAAAATATTATTATTAAATACATGGATATGGCAATATATAATAACCGGTAGTGACTTTGAAAGGTGAATTTATTGATCACAAGAAGGTTTTTTGCTGGTTGGAGGAGATGGTGAGCTCGAGTGCAGGCCGGTGGCTCCCAAGGTGGTGCAGGTGGAGGAGCTGATCCACAGGAATGATCCGGTCACACTTGAGGAACAACAGAACATAAGGAAAGCTTTCTAAATACATATAACTCTAGAGATACAGGGAGAGATCTAGCACCACTGGAGCTGGTTGACAATAATCCGACACTGTATTGATCACACGGTCTGCAGGTGTGTGGACCGGCACAGCATCAGACCAGCAGCAAAGCCACGTCCAGCCTCACCAAGACCCTCTGAAACAAAAAGCACAGAAAACAGACCACAAACAGGCCACCACAAGGTCCAATCAGAACATTCCTCTTGAGATATGACCATCAACACACTGGTGTCAAATATCTATATTCTTATTAAAACATGCAGGAGCTCCAAACAGATTCCCCTGACTCCAGAACTGTTCTGCGTCCTGGCAGTTCACACTCTTGCTCGTACTGTCAGTCGCCAGGCAACCAGACGATGATCGTCGTTTTCACAGTTTGCACAAATTCAACAAACAAGACTTAACCTGTGAACTGATGACATTTACACTCAGACTAACCATTTGTCCACTTCGGCCTTGAATTCACGGCACACACATGAGAGTGGGCTCGATCTGAGCAGCCCGACGCTCCACCACAGAGAACATGTGTTGAATTATTCCTCTGGGACTCTCATATAAGTAAATAATTGATGTCCTTTTCAGGAAATCATATTTAAAGAATGGGGAGAATGTGCAGACATTCATTGTGAAAGGAGCCAGTAAACGACATTTAGGCTACTTCCATTACTTTAACTTCACTGCCGCGCAAACGTCTACCACCGAGGCATAACTGTACATTACATTTCCTTACGAGTGGGGAGAGTGTCAGGCTAATGAGAAACCAGCTTCTCATTAACGCAGGCCATATGGCGCTCGCTGATGATAGACGACATATTTAGGGAATGAAAGGTCGTTACGTACACAAAAACACTCACATCAAGCTTTTTGCAGTCAGTTGAAGCTAATAAAGATATTTTTGTCCACGAGTCACTAATGGATTATGGACACAAGCTTGTACATTCCATCTTTTCGCAATAACATCCGCGTAACAAAGTGCACACATGCCGTACACAACTAAAAATGTGGCGTATTATGTGTTCCTTTCTGCGGTTCAAAAATGTCCACATACTGAGGGAAGGCATCAAAAGCTGCATTCTAGTCTGAAAGGTGGATTTTCAAATCAAATGTATTATTATTCCAGGTAAAAGTAGCCAAGTTCAAGCTTCGGCAGACATACTCCAAACAGACTCAGAGAACTGGCTACCTTTGATCTGAGGAAATAAAGGCAATGGTTTGCTGACCGCAGATGCCATCCAGTTGGCCGTCCTCTGGCTACGATCTTTCACAACTCTCCGCGGCTGCCAACCCGCAGGGCTCTGCCTACTTCCATCCTCCACTCCATCACTTTAAATCTGATCCTTTGAGTCTTGATTCAAAACACGGATTGGTCAGTAGTCTGGGTTTCTGGTCCACCACAATCAAACACAATCCCTCTCCTGCTGGTGTTTTGCCCCAGCGGTAGACAGGAACAGGAAAATGTTTAAAAAATGAAATTCGAAAAAAAAAAAAATGTGTTCACTCCAAGCCACTTATGAAGACTTTCTGTTCAGTTCCTGAAGAACAGATCCCGGAGCTGGAAGTTGGTGCACATGCAACATTCTCTTTGTTGTTTTCTTTGACAAACCACATGTCTGATCCCCAATCCGCCAGGGCCAAGAATCCATTCCATGCTTTCACAGTGCTGCTATTCTTGTTTTTCTAGGTTAGATATCTATTTAAAAATTCTTGGGAATGTCCCGTACTGACAAACTATGTTAAGATGAGGGACGGAGATTTGGAAAGCAGCAGAGCTTTGGAAGCCTGTCAGTACTTCTTGATAGTTCACAAAGTCACAGCTTTCTTTTTTAAAACCGGACGCACCAGGAACAGCAGTCAAGAATTTTTTAAAAAAGGATCGAAATACTACAAATTGAACACACCGTTCTCTATGCATCTATAAATCTAAAATATGATACTGTTATGTTCAAACAACGCTGCTAACTCGCTGACAAAAATGTGAAGCGTACAGTCACATTGAGTTCTTGTTGACCAAGAATAATAAACATCTGGATCACTTCAAACGCAAGCTGTGCACACAAACTCGTTCAATGTGAAGCAGAAAACAGCTCAAAGATATCTCAAAGGTTATAATTGAGGGGTGCACGTTTTGGATTTTTTGCAGTCAATACTCATAAGACAACCGATAATTTCACTTGTTTTGGTATTTTGAAAAGAAGTTCATAACCTTTAGTTTATGCACAGCTGAGAGTAAGAAAGGCCAAGATCTGGAGAACATAGACAAATTATTTAAAGGACAAAGTCTCCCAAAACCGTAAAAGTCAGCCGACCCATGTTGATGGAAAATTTCGGGGGTTACCAAACATCTCTGGAGCTTCACATCAAAACAGTGTTACAGCATTCTCCTAAACTCCTCTGAGTTAGACGGGGAAAACAACTGGAAATAAACAGGTCTTCTGGCGTAATCAACGCCTCTGGAAGATGTTATTTACTCTCGTTTGAAAGCCAAAAATCTTCACTGTTTTGTTCTTTTTGTTTGCTAATTTCTGTTTTAAAAGTCCCCGCAGACTTCAGCTGTTGAGAAGAAAGCCCGACACCATTCTGCTATGAAGCTCCAGAAATGTTTTGTGGACAAACAAACTTCAACCCCGACTTTCCATCAGCACGGGGATGGGTAGATAATGACTGAATTTAAATTTTTAGACACATTTAAATGCATCCTTTAATACTCTATACCTTTAATTTGTCGACATCTTCGGCTCTCTCGGCCTGATATACTTTATAATCGTGCATCTTCATATAATTCAGGATTTTTTTAAGCACCATACATGCTGTGTTTTGTGAATCTGGACTGAAATCCTACATACACTGAACCCGGACCTTATACAGAATAGGAAACTATAATGTGCGTACATTCCGTGCTGCCATGTGGTGTTTAATTTGCTGTTGAAACGCGTGCTATTGCGTCCATCAACACACATATTCATCAGCTCTGTTTATACATTCGGGTGGTGCGAGCCGCCGTCGAGGAAATGGGGAAGAAATTCTGTTCGTTTAACGGCGTTCGGTGCCCCAGTCAGCTCTGATTTCCATGGTTTTTGGCCGCATCAGGTTCAGCTCCACCAGGTTCAGCTCCACTGCATTTAAGGCGTGCTGGTCTTACGTCTGTGGCATCTGTTGAGGAATGTGATGAATGCTGTCTGTGCCATTCTGACAGCGCTATACTTGCATGATTTACACCCAGACGATCTGCTCCACCCTGATGCTTGGGATTGAGGCCGAGGTTTATACTTAGATTTTTAAAATGTTTTCAAGTGCCGGGCCAATTCATACTATACAACACGCCATTTCAGACATAAAGAGCTTTTCTTTGACAAGCCCTAAAACACTGAACAAGTAACAATTTATATAAGGAGTTAAAATATATTCAGCTACAAGACTATAAACCTGTACTGGAGCTCACAACCACAAAGCATATTTGTAGATGAGTGATGTGCACCTCTTCTCACATGAGAAGTCAACCGTGCGACTGCTATTACAGGTGCACCACATACACAAGTTTCCAAGCCAAGCTATGTATGCAATGTATACGGCTGACGGGAGAAACAGACATACATCATGATACGAGTTCACGTTATCTGATGGAAACATCTCGCCGTAGTTCAAGCCTCAGTGAATCTGCAAGGTGTTGCAGCAGCATCTCTTGTGCCATGAACTCCTTCTCCGTCTTCTACGCTTAGCTATTTCTATGTAGGTTTTCTGTTTATGTATATTTGGAAAACACCTGCTAGTGTTTAGAAAGACCCTTTTGAAATTTCAAAATGTATGAACATGACCAAGTTTTTACAGCTGCGCTATCAGATCTGTGAGGTGATAAACCCACATAGATCAACATCAGACAGTCGGTACAACTTAGATTAACAGTAGTTTTAGCTCAATACTGAAACAGATGCGTTATTATGGATCACACTTTCTTCCTTGCAAGACCCTTCATCACTGTTTCTGATTGGGTCAAAGGTTAGGTTGCATCCCCAATGTTGACTCAAACTGTTAACTCATTGTATACTGTTTTTCTTCTTTAACGGAGGTTAATGAGCTGTAGTTACCCCAGTAAACAAACCGACCTCTTCGCCCACCTTCCTTCTTTGTCACTCACCCTCAAAGCAGCTCTTCGTTGCCAGAGTGTCAGATGTCAGAGTTGACAGATTGGCTGCCACCGGCCTTCTCTACCCAACAAGCCCAGAGACACTGCAGCTGTGACAGTGAAAGAGGTCGGTGTGTTTACCGGGGAAACTACAGCTCACAATCCACTGAATCAGTTTCACTGTTTGCCGTTTGTTTTACAAACCAACAGAAGTAAAACATACAACCCGTTAACACCAGACAACAGACTGCACATGGTAATCGGGCCATCAGCTATGTCAGATCCTGCAAACAATCACATCATTTTTTGGAGTAATTAGTAAAGTATCGTGTGCTCTGTTATCTGATTCAAAGTAGTGCAAGCTCGTCCACTCCCGAGGAATTTCTGCTGGGTTTTCATTCGTCCACATCACACAAACAGATACTCTTCTGTTTTAATCAGTACAGCTCTAATTACAGGCTCTATATCACAGTTCATCACGGAGTAGCAGTGATATTGTTGCATGAGCTTACCAAATCTAAGTAACCACAAATCTCATCCATGCCCCCCACATCAAGGACACTTTGTTTAATATATAGCGATGTTAATTAGGTTTGATGCTACTTTAATTGCCGCTACTTTAGACAGACACAGGCTATCATCAGACATTTGGAATGAAGTATAACGTGTCTTCTGCAGATCTGAGGCACTGTAGATTTCCACTGCCACATCAGCAACTTTCAACATATGACCCTGTGTTAAAAAGGTCACGACTTAATCCATCTGAATGAACCGTGCCCCCGGAGTATTTCTGGTTTAGAATTCCAATCCAATAAATTAGCCCACAAAAGAAGCTGTTGTAGGGAAATGAGCTGTGGAGGAAAACTGACGTCCACTCAGTAATGAGAAGTTTATGGACTCTGCAGAACGTTATGCATGACTTGGATTTTATAATTAAAACAGGCAGGAAAAGAATAGTGTCAAAAGCAATATAAAGCTGAACAGAGCCGTTATGAGTTTTTGACATGCAAGCATGACGCACAGCTACATGACTGACTGTCGTTAATTAAGAAACCGTGACAACGCTGGTTGTCACAGAATTGAGCTTATTGAGTTTGTGGAATGCACTTTAAAGTTGAACCACAGTAAACTTGACTCGCTTCAGGACATCTGTCTGATCTAGTCACATGCAAATGAATCCACGGCCGGGTCCAAAATAGACGTTCATATCACCAAACGTTTAAGTCAGGCACGTCCAAACTATTTCACAAAGGGCCGTGTGGCTGCAGGCTTTTGTTCCATCCAGTCAAGAGCACACAGTTTGACCAGTCAACTTTCTGAAGACTGAGATCAGCTGATTAAATGAGTAAACAGTCTGGTGTGCTGCTGCTTGGTTGGACCAAAAACCTGCAGCCACACGGCCCTTTGTGGAATAGTTTGGACGCGCCTGGTTTAAGTAGTCAACTCCAAGAGTCAGGCAGTGGTGGAAAAAGTACTCAGAGTACAAATACACAGCTGCAGCTTTTGCACACCTGTGGATTGACAGGTGCAAAGTGGAAAACCAAGGGCTGACAAAATCTTAAAATATCCTGATGAAGGTCTGAGTACTGAAACGTGATTATTAAAATTCATAGACGTGACATGAACAGTGTGCATGAGTTTGTTTCTGACTTAAGTGAAAGTAGAAACACTACAATGTAAAGATACTCTATCATAAAGTCATTCTTATTGAAGTTTCAAACGGTGAAATGTACTTGAAGTATTAAAAGTAGCCATCAGATTTAAAAACACTGAATCTGATAATCAGAAAAAATGTTGACTACTTATGATACTCAAGTACTTTTACTGCCAGAAAAGTAGTTTTTATTTCATATCTACTACTTAAAAAGTTTACTCAAGTACTGTTTGTATGGGTGACTTTTCCTTTACCAGAGTAATACGTTTTATCTTTACATTTACTCAAGTGTCAAGACATTATTTACATGTTGCACATCACACTGTACACGTCACGTAGAACACAAGCGTTACAGAGAACCTAACAGATGTGTTTGTGGCTTTGTGTTCGTGTTGTTTTTTTTCCAGGTGCTCCCAGTGATTCACCCTCCGCACAGACGTGACTGGGAAATATGAAACGATACCCGCAATTATAGCGTCTTTCCTTTAATAGAGCTCCAGTGTGATTTGTTGCCGTTTCCTTCACCCACACACAGATTTCTGACGAGAGCAGTGACCAATATATTTACGATTGTTCAGTGTAATATCTAGCTCCCCGGTGGAGTGTTTACAAAAGGCAGGAAATTACATGAGTTTGGAGCTTTTGTGAGTTCCCACGCAGAGTGGGTGGCAGTCACAACAGGAAAGATGTCCAATGGGAACCCTGGAGCTCCCAGGTTCATCAATGTGTCCATCTTTATCCGAACTTAACTGCAGGTAAATTCCCTCTTTCACTACACGTGCGAGGCTTTTTGTTTCATGTTCAAAGGGAAAAACTTCTGGCTCTGATTCCGGCTATTGTAAAAGAAAAGGTCTGGTTGTGATTGGGCTAAAAAGGGTTTTTGTCAGACTTAGATGATTCACTTCTGTATAAACTGAGAATCGCCAGCGTATTTCATCATTATTATTATTCCCAAGAGAATCGGAGCCGCACAGCCCTCAGTAATTTGTCTTTATTGGGAAAATCCATCACAATCTCATTTTGGGATCCTTTAAGGCGAACCCGTGATTTAGAAGAAGAAGAAGAAGGTTTCCTCTGGACAACATGACAAATTAATGACGCGTCTGCAGTTACTTTCATCTCCATTGGCAGTGCTGTGAATATTTCATCCACTTGGGCAAGCCCTTGGAATACACTGGCAGGCCTAACTTATAGGACACTCTGCCTCTTTTTCAGTCAGTTCTGGTTGGCATCCACTACAGACAGCTTGGCCAGGGGCTCGAGGAGCCGGTCCAAAAGGCCCCTGCCATGTTTACTGTACTGCACAAGCCTCGGCACGGCACAACATGGGTGGCCCTCGCTACGCAGTCGCCTTCAGTCTCAGTGAAAATGCGGCAGTATTATGGAAACACCGCACCCGTCTGGCTCAGGTTTTTTTTTTTTTTACCCAGCACATAACAAGTCAGTCCTTCTCTCCTGCACGTGAACTATATGGCTCAGTGGGAGTCTGCTCATGGTCCTATACATGGATGTTGATGGAGCATAATGGAGAAAAGGCAAGTGTTTCTCTGGTCTCGTAATGTCACTATAAAGCAAGGAACCTCTGTCTGTCTGTCTGTAATTTGTACATCCTGAGACCTGTTCAGCTGATCTTCCTCACACTTTGCAGGTTTGTTGCTGGGGAGCTGAAGAAGTGCAGCGTCGAATTTGGTGCAATTTGGACGCGAAGTTCGATATTAATACATTAATACATTCTACATAAACAGTGATATCCACTCTGTGCAGCAACGGGAGTGCAGCTTCAGCGCTCTGGCTTCATGGCCAGCACAGTCGCAGGGATATAATATTAGCAGTTAACTTTTCTGCAAATTATTGACGTTATTAGCTGATTGTCACATCAGGAGGTGGAGGTGTTTGTAAGGACACCCTGCAAACGGTTCTTTAAAGAACCCCCAAAGGTGCCTCAAAGAACCATCAAAAAATGGTTCTTTGAGGCACCTTTGAGGGGTTCTTTAAAGAACCATTTAAGAACCAAAATGGTTCTTTGGGGCACCTTTGGGGGTTCTTTAAAGAACCATTTAAGAACCAAAATGGAACCATCAAAAAATGGTTCTTTGAACCCCCAAAGGTGCTTCAAAGAACCATTTTTGATGGTTCTTTGAGGCACCTTTGGGGGTTCTTTAAAGAAAGGTGTTTGAAAAAGGTGTTTGTAAGGACACCCTGCAAACGGTTCTTTAAAGAACCATTTAAGAACCATTATTTTTCTGTGTGAATGGTTCTTTGAAGCACTATTTGGTGCTTCAAAGAACCATTTTTTGATGGTTCTTTGGGGCACCTTTGGGGGTTCTTTAAAGAACCATTTAAGAACCTTTTACTAACGACTGTCGTTGGCAATAATGGAGCACATACGACCCGTAGACATCAGTGGCCTTGTGACCGCCTCCTGAGAGGTTTAATAGCTGGACCTCCACACCGGCTAGTTGGACTAGTCCCAGCCTAGTCAAGCGAGCAGGAACTGATGAAGCCTCCTGGATGAGAGGTGAAACGTCTTCAAGACAAAAACCAAATCCAGTTGCGTTCGATTCAATTTCCTTGAGATAACTATGACCTGGATGAATGAGAATATTCACAGGCTCATTTAAGAACCATTATTTTTCTGAGTGGGGAAGCAGATGTAAACAAAATGGAGATTAGCGAGGTGCAACAACTTGCTGCAGTGACCCATTGAAGTCGGACAAAATCAAAGCAGAAGGTGAAACAAGTCTGGATGAGTGTGGAGACACAGTCAACACAGGGTTTCTGTTCTTCAGCGAGAACTGGAGGTGAGATTTGAAGTTTTCTGTCAACAGCAGTCTGTTAGCTAACGTTAGCCATGAAGGCTTGAACGATCACCGTGACTTGGCAGCACCATCAGCTGCTCAGCGATGCCCGGCTCACAATGTACTGATGTACTCTTCCACATTTTAAATAAATATCAAACATATTATCTGAGCCAGCAGCAGTTCAAGAGGCTTAAAGGTCCAATTTGTAAGAATGTTTATACATTCCCGACTCATCAAGTACCGACGCTATGAACCAGTCCAAAGCGTCAGTACTTGATGAGTCTGGAATTAGACTCAAAAATCAACTTTCTGACTAATAGGAGCTTTAAGGCTGGATCTGTAAACCCCTCACATTAACAGACAATCTGTGCTGAGCAGCGTGTTTTGAATGGGCACCGCACTAATGTTTCTAAATTAAAGCAAATAAACTGAATTAGAAGCGAGCTGTCTTACAAATATGGATGAGTAATAAAAACCGAAGAATCTCTGAACAGCAATCGTCGGCTGGTGACCTCACGGAGGAGGATTGTCATCCGAGACCGCAACTCATCAACCTTACGCGAAGGTCAGACACCCAAGAAGTGCCAATTATTGTGTAACTGTTCCTCGGTTAAAGATGCTTGCCCTTTAGTGGCCTTAACAGCACCTCAACAAAACAATGTGTCCCATAGTCTTTGCTCGGTGTTCCTATCACCATGCATTTTGCATGTGTGCCCAAGGAAGTGTTTGCATTATAAATGTGACATGCTAGCCTACAATGACGCACAGCGTAGCATATGGCCCGCCTGCAGTCTGAATAGCGCCGCCGCATTCAGCTTGGACCTCAGATCTCAGTCGAGGCATCTCTGCACATAACTGGTAGTCTTCGATGAACTCGGTGAACCGCAGAGGTTGGACTTTGTTTTAGTTCAGGTGATTTAAAAGCTTTTTTTATTTGTTATTGTCAATCTAGTTTAGCGAGAGCTCCGCAGGCTGCACGACACGAGAGGTTTTCCAAGCTCGTCCGGAGCCCGTGTGTGATATCTCAGCAGGATGAATCGTTTAATTTCACTGTTACAACGCTTGGCTTTTAAAAAACGACAGATAAAACACACACACATGCACGGCACCGTTTTCTGATGGCCAGTGTTCCCTGCACCATTAACCGTCCGCGGGCCAGGATGACTCACAGGCGTTTCATTTGTTTTAAGTGTCCGCCACAGATCCAGAGTCTCGCAAAAAAAAAATCCGACCAACTGCTGAGCTGCTCCCTCATCCGCTCTGCCCCTGTTTTTACAAGGGCTCGAAAACCTTCGCCGACTTCGCACCCATCCTGTGACGGGTTCACGGGTCGGCGTAACTCGCCGTGTGCGTTCAGACGCCGCTCGTTCAATTTTCCTCTCCGCTCTCACGCGCTTCTCTGTGTGGCACTTGCCGTTACTGCCATTTTCCAAGATAACAACTGTCAAACAAGACTAATTATATTGGGGGAGGGGGATCGGGGGAGGGTGTCCACATGCCGGGGGAGAGAAAAAGCACGACCGATGTGATTAATGGTACAGTAATGGAAAAGTAAGTTCCTACAGCGCCAAAAGTGTTTAATGAATTGGAACTGAGCAAGACGGGGAAAGTGAGGTGGGAGCGAGAGGCGAGAGAGGGAGAAGAAAAAAAAAACCTGGGAAAACAAAGTGAGGATGAAAGATGGGTTTTCAGAAGATGAAACAAAGAGGAACGAGGAACAGAAGAGGAGCTGTGATGACTATGATGTGATTACTCTATTTCTAATCTCCAGTAAAAAGGTGCTTTAGTTACTTTCCACCACCGCCTTCCTCGTGCATACATACAGGGAAGTAGCAAGGTTGCCTCCTGTTGCACCAACCGTAACATTTCATCCACCTCCTCTGCGCTCCCCCACACTCTGCGTGGATATCAACAGCGTACCTTATCTTAAACTTTTGACCCGGCTCGGTCCTACACATTCCGTTAATCTTTCATATTCGTATCAGAAGAAAACATCCACCCAGATGCTCTGCGCGCTCGCAGCTGTGCTACGTCAAAACGTTGCCCCTCTCATTTAACGTGTTGACTGGTCGCGTCTGTCGAGGTGTCTGTGCGAAGAGAGTAGGAAGGAATTCATTTTAAAGAAATGGCTAATCGCTCTCCTTCGAATTGCTTTTCTAAGTGGAGAATGAAGCAGAATAAACGGGAGAGAGCAGCTAAACAAATCAGCTGGATGTGGATCACGAGGTTATTGATTCCCACGGTGTTCAAAGCCTCAAGGACAGGGGGAAAAAAAAAAAAATCCCGAGCAGGAATCATGACGGTCGCAGGCTGCATATTTGCATTACGCTGAAATTACAGTCATTATAAAGCATATTGAATAATATTGACTCTCTGTCATGTGGTCACGTTGAAGGCTAAACAGATGCGAGCCTGGAAAGTTTGGAAAATAGCTGTGCTTACATCAGCAGCACTGGGGAGTGATGTTGGCTAACAAGCTACTCCCAGGCACAGTTTGTTTACACAGACGACACCCAGATCACAGTCTCTCCTTCTCATTACATGAAATATGCAGCGGGGGAAAATGTCATGAGTTGTGTTCAATCTGCTGAGTGTGACGAGGCAACAAAGATCAGCGTGACAGAGAGGATGAACTCCGGCGTGAGGCGATATCACCGACGCTCGTCTCGACATTAAAGACTGCGCGGACCGTCACTGTGCAGGGATGCTCACGATTACATACGAGGACGAGTTTGACCCTGTGATAAAACCTTTAATAACGCAGGTACCAGAGTCAGATGGATGACTGTTCCCACACCAGCTGTGGTCGTTTCTACAGCTGCCTCTTCCAGGCTCGATCCCTGAGAGTTAAAGTCAGACTCTGGGCCTTCTCAGGGATCCTACAGAGCGAGGAGATCTGAAAAAAGGAAAGCTTTTTCCTTCAGGGCTGAAGAGACAGCCGTTAAACAGAGCAATCCTGAGTCAAGGTCAATTTTTCTAGTGATTATAACAGTTGTTTGTTTTACGTCAGTGTCATATTTGATCGTGTGAAGTGATTCTGAGGTGTCACCGGTAGTGTTTCCATCCACAGCGGCTGCGTCCAGCGTCTCTGTCCACAGTTTGTCAGCAGCAGAGCTGAAAGGACAGCGGCCGACCACACGGCCTCCAGCAGGCTGACTGACGGCAGGCTGAACTCAATAGTTTGTAGTGTCAGCTCCGCGGGGAGAAATTAACAGTGTTTGTGTTTATTGATTCATTGATTTTTATTTCCTCGCCCAGAGAGGCGAGGAACAGACTGCTGAGACATTTATAAAGTGGATGTGTGAGGGATTTAATCGGCTGTCTGCAGATTACGCTTCACTAAAGGAAACAGAAATACACTTAACAGTCAAAAACGTACTGGGTGATGGAGATGACTTGAAAAGCATGATGTCTGTTAATATATCTTAAATATGCTACAGTGTCTCTGATGCAACATGTAATCTGCAAAGTAACTAGTAATTTAAATTACTGATTCTCACATAACGTACCTCAACACTTTATGTAAGTACAGTACTTTAGTAGATGTACTTAGTTACTTTCCATCATTGCATAAATCAGGCTTAAAGCCACCATGATCTCCATAAGTAAGCCACCTCCACCTTTCTTAAGCCCCATTTACATGAAGGGAAAACGCAGATATTTCCAGGCGGTTTGGCCTCTCATTTACACGAAAACCCCGTTTTCATTATTTCTAAAAACTCCGGGCAAAGTGGAGAATTTGGAAAACTCCGGTTATGTGTTGTCGTGTCAACTGGGAGAAACGGGGTTTTAGGTTCTCATGCTTATTAGGCGCTAGAAAATGTTGAACGTCATGTGAGCGCCCTATTGGTTGTTTTGAAAGGAACAGGAAGTCGCTCGTGTTATTTGTTGTTGTTGATTCTGAGGATTCTGATTGGCTTGCATGGCTTTATCCTTCTCCCTACACTGCCGCCCAGAGGTTTGGCAGAGTTATAATGGCGCTCGACAGCGTATTTATGCGGGTTGATGTAAATGACAACTTTTTTGAAAATGATGTTGTGTGCACGATGTTATTTTTGAAAACGGAGGGGGGGAAATATTCGTTTCTCTAAATACCCTGCTATGTATAAACGTGGCCTTAGTTTGGGCTGATTTTCCCTCATGACTAATTGCAGGGGATTCAGATCACCTGTGCACAGGTGTGGAGACTGACTGCCCCCTGATTGAGGAGTGGAAGCAGCTTGGGGCATTTCCCTCCCAGCCAATCACGGTGTGACGACACCCTTTTTGTAAATGCTTAAGAGAGAGGTGGGGAATGGCTCACCGGTGGCTCTCACCCTCATTCTGAATCGGTTCCTGACCTGTTGAGAACTTCAGTCCCTTTAGATTCCAGCGAGAGCTCTAGTCTGTTTAGGCCCTGTTGGGTTTTCTTGGCTGCCCACATCATTTGTAGTTGTGTTTCTATGCAGGTTGGGCTGACCAGTAAGCAGTTTACAGACAGTACCGCCACAGTGTGATGTGGTTGAATCCTCTGGAAAACACTTTTCTCCAGACAGTTAACATTTCATGTGTGACCATCACTAGAGGCTCAGCAATCTGACAGCTACTACTAGTGCTAATAAGCTTTTCCACAGGCACCGATTATCTTCTTATAACGTTAGCTGAGAGCAGACTTTGACATGAGATGCACAACATATTGAAAAATCTACCTGATTGCCTTTTTAATTTGCATGAACCCATCACAATGTGGGAAGAGTCAAGATAACATTCCAGGTGTAATCAAAAACCACCTGTGATCATATTTCATTATCCAGATGACAGATTCAGGTGCACATGTTTTGTGAGGCCTTCTGATTTTTTTACACTCAATCTTGAGACTTCTACATATTTTATCACTTACTAATCCTGGTTTAAAGGCTCTAAAACACTGATGATATTGATTTACACACTTGAGACAGCGTCGATACGCTCGCTGCTCACTTATTAAGTCCCAGAGATCTCAGAACATGACGGGAGCCAACTGTCAGGCCATAAAGAAGAAGACGTCACCCTGAAGGCCAGCTCCGGAGCACGGACCCCTTCCACCTGCAATTAAAAGACTTTAAAACCAGATAAACGCTCGACAAGCTGTTGATCCAGAGCCAGCTGTGCTGTACATCCATCACTCATTTCTTAAATCGGGTCGATGATGCAGATATTAGAGGAGATCCAGAGGGAATAAACGGGGGATAAGGATCCAGCTCTAACAGGACAGAGGCCGGCGGAGTAGGAATGTGACGTTTTTATAAGGGGACCATCTATTATTTTTATAGTATCATTAATAAAGTGGCTGGAAAGGGTTTTTAAGAGGGAGCACCTAGACAAGGATTTCACTCAGAGACAGCTGAATATAAAGGCGCCGTGGCCGGACTCCAGCTCGCTCTCTCAGAGGAGGCTCGAACGCAAATAAAACATCAAGCTGGTCACATTTTAAAGGTTGTAGTTGACCCTTTTTATTTTTTTTAAAAATGCCAATAACGAAATGTATTAAAGTCATAAATCATTAATCAGTTCAGAGGACACTCCTCTCCTCCTCTGTGATCTCATGGTGGACAAAAAAGATGCTTATTGTTTCTTTTACATAGCAACAACGTCACAATCAGTGCAGACAGAAAGGAATAGTTTATCATTTTTTAGGAAAGATACATTTGCCATCTCTCTGAGAGTGAGATAAGATGATTGATGATACCTCTCTCATGTCTATGTAGTAAGTATGGAGATGGAGATGGGCAGGTGTTGGCTATTGGTTAGCTTAGCATAAGGTGAAGCGGGGGAAACGGTTTAAAGAAAAATATGACAAGAAAAAAGTTTTCTTATTCCAAATTCTGCAGGACTTTGATCGTGTAACTGTGTTTTTTGGGGGGGATTCTTCTGCGTACCACTAGAGGGAGCTTGCATACGTACCACATTTTGATAATAGTGGATTTAATCATCACAGCAGTTGTCGTGGTAACTACCAAAATGATGTGTCAAGGAAAAAGAAAAAACATTTGAATTTTTAAGTTTTCTTTTTATGTTTACGTTCATATTTAATGTTGAGATCTGATTGTGAAGACTGAAGGTGAAGGTGCTATTTGTAAGAAAAGTTGATTTTTGAGTCTCATTCACAACTAAATACTGACGCTTTGGGATTGTAGGACGGGTCGGCCAACATCAGTCAGTTTTATTTTACAAATAAGACCTCAAGAAAGCTGGCAGGTTGAAAATCACTGCTGTAAGGCACACGGTTCCACCACAGTTTATCTAAGGAGTCTGAAACAACAATAGAAAAGATAACTTTAAGGTTCAAGGCCTCCGTCAAGGTCCCACTAGAATTGTCCTGCATATCATGCATGAGTAAAAAAAGAGGTGTGTTACAAAGTCATTGTGCTGTTCTTTGTTTTTGTTGGATATTTAAAAAGGTTCAAATGCAGATGAACGATTGACCGAAGCCCGACCCGCCGCTGGTTTCCAGTTTGGGGTTTTGAACCAGGCTGTGTGAGAACGAATCGAACACCTGTTGATAACCAATGAAATCTCACCTCCGCAGGGTTTTGGCTTCAACAGTTTGGCTGTCCAACCTTTCATCAGTTTCTGGGAGGGCTTCTTTATCGTGAGCTGAATTCCAGTCAGTGTTTTTAAAAAATGTTTTTTTTTTTTTTTTCCATTGATGGGGCAAGTTTTTCTCTTGGCTTAGTTAATTGGCGTAACAACCGGTATATTATCGCTAAAAACACGCGAGGGTTTAACATAAGACCCGGGAATCCTAAATAAATCCCAACATTACTGTTTTTCTGCCTCTCGCAGTCTCATGTGAAGCGCCGTCTCACAGCGACTTGGAAGCTACTCGGATACTTCATTTTTCAAATCTTGTTGTCAGCCTGGCTTCAGACCGGTCGAGCTTTTCCAAGTTTGAGAGCACTGGAAACAGTTCACTGGGAGAAACACTCCCCAGGAAAGCATGCTTTTGACATTATGTACTGTCCTACAGCTGACCAATATTTGAAGGGATAGCCCTAAAAAAAAAAAAACGTGTCATCTATATGCACGAAACGCTTCATTCTACTCTGAAATTAACCTGTTTTTGCTTTCTTCTTATTTCTGTCTGCCGTGCCCTCTGGCATGACTGGCTTCGACTAAAAGAAAGCAGAGACCTTGGATGGGTTTCAAGTCTCAAAGGACGTCACTTTTGTGTTTTAAGTAGAGCTTTCTGTCTGGGGTAAGCCGTCTATTGCTCATGCTATACTGCACAATATATATCCTCCCTCATTTTCTCCCCTCTCTGTCCCTTCTCTCTATAATCACAGAGCGATGTTTTGACTGGCCAAATCCCTAGAATTTCTCCCGAGGTTAGTGCACAGTCAATCATAAGGGCTTTGGCCGATCTTTTAAAAGAACCTCCAGATTATGTTACCTCCACCCAACAGGCAGCTCCATTGATCCTGTCGTGCTCTTTGTGGACGTTCATGTACACTTCACTTCCCATGCCCTCCCTCTCTGTTATGCCACGCTCTCTTTTCAGTGACATATTTAGGTTGGTAATTAAGCCGAAGATCAAAGCTCTTCTGCTTTTTTCTTAGTGGTGTGAGAAGGTAAGGAGTCAACCGCTGTTGCAAGGGAGTCTTAAAAGCAGAGAGAAAATCAAAAGAGGGGGTTGTGTTCCTGAAGGCAAGATAGTCGATTGAGGGGGAAAAGAGGAAGGCGCACCGGCGCTTTATTCTGTGCTGGAAACATGTAATCATTTGAAAGAGGATAAGGTTGAAGTGAAGACATTAGTGGAGCCACACCTTATCAAAACAGAGTACCTAATTGAGACACTGGTGCCTAAACAAACTTTCCACAGATGAAAAGAAAATGGCCTGTAAAAACAATCCCTCAATGCAGTCGACTGTTGGACCGCGTGTCTTTAAAGTGGGACTCTGTATTCACCTGTCAGGCCGGCGAACACCCGCGGATGTACAGTACGAAAACATTACTCGATGTTTCCAACAATGTGAGCTATGCAGAGTTCGTTCTCCCCTCCAGCTTCAGACGGATCTGCAGTGAGAAATGAAGTACTGACTGATACAATCAACATTTTAATGGTGTGGTTTCACACATTTTCCATTTTGGTGAACTTGACAAAGCTTTTAATGACAAGGGGTGTAATGATCGATTGATCTTGAGCGATACACCAATTTAATGGTTAATGATCTAATGCCATTGATGCAAAGTGAATATACATATCATCATCTTTAGCTTACACCTCTATCCTCTGGCACAAGAGCAGAGCATCTCACTCAGGAGTCTGCTAACTCGTTGCTTTCGCCACCACACCATCAGCTGATCTGTTTAAACAATGCTAGGCTACAAAAAAAAATCATGCATACTGAAATTCAACCATGATGATCTATCAGGAGATGCAGCGTCTTAAACCAAATAATACAGGAGGAAAAGTCTGCCTAATTTAGCCTAGCAGCTAGCAATCTAAAATGTCAGAGGCTAAAGCTAATAGTGGTCACTAGCAAAAAAAAACTTTGGTTGAAAACATTCGTAACTTCACTAAAAACAACGGAATGTGATGGAATAACAGTTTTGACGTTATGCTGTATTGATTTACACAGCATGTTTAGCATGCTAACCAGCTAGCACCGACCCGTCCCAGTCCAAAGCTCCTGTTCGAGCGGAGTAAACACCAACACTTCCCCGGTGCTCCCAGCTCCTAGTCCGGACTGCTAGCTGCATGGCTAACTGTGCTAACTAGCTAATGACAGCTACAGTTAGTGGTTACTCTGAGGATTAATTCAACAGGTGGCCATTTCTTACACACTGCACTTTTTTTTTATTGAGCTGTTTATTTACTTTTGTTAAATGTCCTTGTTGTGAAATCATGATTTATTGCCTGCCACTCTGCTGGTTCCAGTCTTCGTACGGGGTTTTTTTTTTTTGCCTGGAGGACCTGGAAATTTCCTACCTTGTTAAGAGTCCGTGGGAGCTGCCCCTCCTGAGAAGCCACCAGTCCATCATCAGTGTCGCACCTAACCCAAACACAGCGTTTACAAGAGGGACAGAGGAGAAAAGACTCAACGCGCCAGAGCTCCACTGTTGTAAATATTATTGGGGAAATGTTTGCCGTGGGCAAGGAATAGATAAGCAATAAAACCACAATGTATCGGAATGGAAATCAGCATGGAGCCACTTCAGCGTTGCACGGACTGTAATTTATGACTTTCTACTTGGAGAGATTTGAACTTGGCATCCGTCAGCGCTCTCACAGTCTCCCTCTGAGAAACCCACAGAGCATCCAGCACGCAAGTGTACAAACAATCACTCCCTAATACTCAGAGTAACTGCAGCCTGGATTGGGTTTCAGCAGAACCAGGAGATTCTTGGAGATAAGAGAGCAAGAGAAAATAAAATATTCATGAAGACTTCTGAACAACAGTCGTATCACGTCCGTTTTAACTGTTTCCAACCTCTTCTATCAGTCACGCCCTCAACATCAACCTCAGTAAATGATGGACTGATATCCGAAGATTTATTGAATTCGAGCACTTTGGCTTCGTGACGAATTCAAATCTGAGCGACAGATCAGTGATCTTATTTGTAAATTGCATCACAATATTGGCTTTTCCCACTTTCTCTTGTTCTGTAAGACGAGGACAGTTATTTTGGATTATGGGGACGTAGTTTACAGACACGCTGCTTCTTCCAAGGCTCCGAGGTTCAGTCCACCAAACAGCCCTGAGATTTATTACGGGTGACAGCTACAATACTCTGCACATCATCCTCTATGATAAGGTCGGTTGAACTTCTCTGTCTGAGAGAAAATCACTGGTATCTGTTTATCTTTAAAGCCCTCATTGGAAAATTACCATCATATATTTCATGTTTCATTGGAGCCCTGCTCAGTTTTTAACTGGCTCCAGTGACTGGCTGGTTCTTCAAGCGCCTCGTGCCAGGACCGATCCTGGAACGGCTGCTTTTAGTTTTAGTGCTGCGGTGGAATCTCTTGCAACATGAATACAAAAACTGAATCATCTTGTGAGTAACTGTCCACTATCAGCTTGTATCTTCTGTTTTAAACTGACACTGTTGTTGTTTTTTTTCTATTTCAATCTGGTTTGCTTTTGTTTGTTTGCTTTGTCTCTTCATGCCTCCCTCAAGTTGATTCCCTGAGTCTTAGATAAAGGTTTGAATCGACCAGAAGAGAAGGAGAAAAGAGGCTAAAGTAGGGTTCACACCATGTGTAGTTATAGCACTACGGTATATCTTTATGTAATATACAATATCGCAACTGCTGTCGGGATGGATCGGCATGAAATTCTTCAGAGGATACATGATTTCATGTACTGCTTCTCCAGTGAAACAACACAACATCTTCTATCAAGAGGATAGTTGGACTCAAGTGTTGGATGGATAACTTCGCAAATTGGTCCAGACATTCGTAATCTTACTGGAGTGTTGTGGTCCCCTGACTTTTCATGCGGTGACATCAGCCGGGCCATGATTTCAATTTGACCAGCACCGATGAGTCCAGCTCTCAGTTTGTGTTCGCAGCCTCACAGAGACACGAGCAAGGCTGGAGATTGTTGAGGTGCTTTTTAGATAGTCGAGTGATTGCCACCCGTCAACATAGGTATATATTTATCAAATCACCATGACGTCATGCATCAGTCACTGTTGGATAGACAACTGGTGGTTGCTGATCATTAGAGTAACATTTAAAGATATATACTCAATCTAGAGGCTTGGATATGCCATCGCTGGTCGGACTAACGGCTGGTTTTGGGCAAACTTGAGCTGTCATTTTCTTCAGTTTAAAGAAGGCTGTGTTAGACTTCAATGATGGGTAATCAAACTGAAGTCATCTCATGACCTTCATGGACTTTTCACTCTTAAATTGCTTCCGAAGAGGCCGGAGGTCTTCTCTAAAATTGCTCTTGTGGTTAAGGTGCAGGGTGCCAATGTGCGTCCATGTAGTAAAACCCTCTAAATATGCTGTCAAGGTTTAAAGATGTCCCTTTTTTCTGTCCCACATTTCTTCTGGAAACTGGCTAACCTCTTAAACTTACCCTTAATCCTCTCTGCGTGTGCAACACCTTGTGTTATTTGGCTTCGGTTCGAGGCCTCCCACTTGCGCAGCTTTGTCAGTCACCTTGAATGTGCGGTTTGTGTGTGTTTTTCTAAATGCCACCTCACTGAGCAAAATGGCACTTTATTATCCAGACAGAAGAACTTTAGCCTCTTACTGTGCTGACCATGGAAAAACGCCATCTTCAGTTGAATCACTTCTTATAAACGTCCCCTTCAGTTTAATCACTCCGCAGCTGGTTGAAGCCGCCGGTCGTGCCAGTTTTCCTTCCTGTAGTTATGAAGACAGCCTGTCCTCTCTCATTACGGGAAGTGTTAAAGTCTAGAACGACCCAGAGCGACCCGCGAACCTCGGTCTTTCGAGGTAACAAACAATGAAAAGACGTGGAGAAAACATTTTTTCTCGGTGAGTCACAAACGGAATCCGAACGAGCCGGCGACACGGAGCGAAGTAATGCGACTGGACTGCGTCAGAAAAGGTTTATATACATTTTCAAACTTGCACTGAACCATCAAAATCCGCAGCAGAGTATCACTCTCTCGCTGTGTGTGTGCCTCGTATCAAAAGATCATTATTCTATTCCGCAGCGTGGCCAGTAAAGTATTCTCCTCCGTGCCTTTGATCACCCGTACTGTATCTGCTTTGATCACTTTGCCAACGGAGGACGATAACATGCAATAAAACCCGTAATACATAAAACACAAAACAGACTTGAAGAGATGGCTTTGCTGCTTCGGACTGATGTGCTTTTGCTGAGAATTTGATATATGTGCTTTCATGTTGCAGCTCCTCAAACTGAAGATGAATGTCAGAGATCCATTTTCACATTATCTAATAGTCTAAAAATTGAACCCTAAATGATTAACATTAATCTAAAACCTGATAAAGTTCGAAGGGCCTAAATGTTCAGCCTGTCTCTGCTCTGTTATTAATCTTTACAGTCTCACTGCCAGTCATGGGATATTCCAGCACTCCCTCTAAAGCTTCGACAACGATCTGAAGATCAAAAAGAGAAATTTCCTGATATTTAATTTGCCTGCAGCTTTGAAGTCTCAGGGCTTCAGCCTCTATGAATAATCCATATACGGCCGATTGAAGGCTGCCAAGGCCGTAAAGCTATCATAACAAAGCACCGAGTTATCTCTGATGAGCTCTGTGAGGCGAGACCAGGAGAGGCCGGCTTCTCCACATCCGAAACGAGGGTGGAAGAGGCTGAAGGAATGACGCATGTGATGGGTCAGAGCTCGCAACTGGTAACCAGTGTTGTGGCGCCCAAAACAGCCGGCCACAGCGGGAGGTAGATGTCTGTTTTCTTAAGCCAGCCTCGGCCCAGACAATGGTGCAGCCTCGCTGTTTGTCACATCATGGCAACACCCGCTACTTCTGCTCTGAAGGCTGCAGGCTGCCAGCAGAGGCTGCCAGGCCCGCTCATAGACTTCAGAGGAGGAAAAAGGACCAAGCGAGGTCGTGTGGTGGAGTTGCGGTCATTTATCTGGTTTGGCAATACGAGCGTGCGATCATCAGACTGCCACTTTTTAGTAATAAAAGCCAAGGCAGAAACAAAAGGTTAAAGGAACAGAAAAGGTTACACCCCTGCTCACTTAACTAATTACAACTATTTATTTTATCCGTCTTTTAATTTTAACCGTGGTCTTGACTCGGATACAACTTTGTAAAAAGGATAGCCAACATCTGTCCCGAGCCTGGTAGGTAATCTGACTTTTGTGCTACCTCCAAAAATATGTCCTGTACACACATCCAGGCAAAGGTTTTTGCGAACAGAGGAGGCAGATGGTGCAGCTGCTTCCAATTTTTCTATGAATGAAGTCTGGAAAAACACAACTGATCAATAGGCTGTAATAGGAAAGGCACACCCGTACTGCAGACAGTACATACAGTCTGTCAACATCTGCCAAGGGTGTGGTGGCCGGTCTTTACATCCCCCTCTCCCTCTATTCACTCACTCTCTGTCGATTGCATTCATGAGATGTTTAATAATATTGCATGAAAGACATGAAAGATGTCAAATGGCATTACTCAAGTGCACGATAATCATCGCCGCCTTGCTTGAAGTTCACAGTATACCTTGAGGGTTTAGAGAGTTCTGCCAACCGGGTCCACCCACACTGCAAGAGATCTTTTTCTTTAAGCAGCGCTGCAACTCATACGGATATGGACATTACATTTAGACATTTCCCCCGATTGCAGATGTCTAATTTTCAAATCTGACTCTCCCTTTTTCCAAAGAGACAACTACTGTACAGCACTCAGGTCATGAGGCAGCTACAATGAACTCCTGACGGTACAAAGCTGTTCGAAGGTTGTTAAAAACATTAACATTTGTTAAGTACCTCATAGCCAAAGCAAAAAAACTCTCCCTTCACGACTTATCTAAATCCCCATTGGTTCTTGAGTTATGCTTTGGAAGGCTAACATCTGCAAACGCAGTGGATTTATGACTGGGGGAAATAGTTTTGAACAATTTGCAATCAGATTTTGGCTTGTAGCGATGGTCATGGTTCCACTTCACTGAGAGTGTGACTCCAGAATAACATGACACCCGACTTGACTTCGGTCCACTGATGATGATCGTTGTCGAAATGTTGTTGTGTTACGGTGGTTTATTGCATAAATATATTTGTTCATACGAGTTTAGAGAAGATTTACAGACGTTATATTCTAATATGGAAGGGTTGCTATTGCTACTGATGCCGCTGTAAATCAACAGCGCTGCTCCCAAAAAAAACAAGAGGGGAGAGTCTCGTTGCAATCTGCAAGGCAAAGGTCATGAGACCAATGGACACGGCCAAAGGTGTCAGCATGCTAGTTTTTTGGTAGCCTTGCTAGCTTGTCAACCAAGACAAGAGCATCGTATCAGAACCAGTCTGGGAAAATTAGGCAATCAATTCTACCATTTATCTGTTCATTCATAAATTATAGAATTTAAAACTTTGCGTTAGTTTAAAGGTCCACTGTGTTGTGTTTTAAGTAATTTATGACCTCAAATCAGCGTCTTCATTCATAAATAAGTCCTCATTGGTGTAAAATGATCTCTGCCAACAATCTCACTTCTCCTCCTGAGGGAAGAATCACTTCTCTGTATTTCCATAGGACGGGCGAGCTCTACGGAGGCTTCCATGTCCTTCCGCTCTATAAAAAACGATGAGCTGGTGAGAGGGACAAAAAGCTCTACGTGGTACAGATAAGGCTAAAGGCGTTTTCACTCAGAGCCAGCGTGACTGTGGAACGGAGAAGGAGCTTAGCCAGATGCGCTCGTCAGCTGCAGTTTGAAGTCTGTTTGAAATAACGTACCTCATCACCCGAAACTAAACTTGATGAAGTGCTGTTTGAAGACACGTTGTTGTCACAGCTTCTTGAATCTTGACACATCCCGCCTGCCGTAGTTCCAACAGGCTGCAACGTACGTTGAAAACGCGAGGCGCTAGAGAGCAGCATTCGTTTGAATGCAAAATAACATTTAACCACTAGATGGGAGAAATAATTCCACAGTGTGTCTTTAAAACACGTTCTCAGTAGATAACAGTAATATAATGACTTACTTTTAAAAGTAAAGTTACCCAACACTTGACCACACAAACTTATTTTGAACTGATCACTTCCCACTAAAATCTATTTGACCGCAAAAAATAAATAAATCATAAAACATTTTTTTTCGACCTCACAGTCATTGTGGTCTGTTAGTTAATAATGGAACAGCGAGCACGTCCAAGAGTGGTCAGCCAGCAGCAGACATGCTAACGGATTAGCTCGTTTGTAGCGTGGTCATAGTGGTCCATCGAGATCGTCCCACACACCAGCTGATACTCGCCAAGTAGGACATTGCACGGGGCTAAAGACCCAGACGTCTTTCTCCAGAAGTCTCCAGAACAAACCTGAACTGAATCACAACCAACTATTCAACTTAAATTTGTGAGATCAGAAGCAGGCGGAGAAACGAGACACTTTAAAGGGCACGTTGAGGCCGACGTCTGCGAGTCTTTTCTCCCCTTATACGGTCAAAATGCAGTTTAATTTAATGCAGTCTTAAGAACTAACAGACACAACCGTTGTGGTCGGTGTTGGGACGGAATCAAGCTGCGATGCGAGTTTAATACTACAAGTCATTCATCCGGCGAGTCATCCAAAAGTCAACTCACTCATGTCCTAACATTAGCCCTTTAACATTCCATCTACAGCACCGCAAATAAATACGAAAAAATCCTGACAAAGTAGTTTAAAACCTTACACATTAGCACAACTTTTCCATGGAGACGAGCGCCGGGGTGTGTGCTGCTCTTTTCTAAATCCGACAGCTGCGTTCGGAGACCGAGCCGAGCATTAGGTTCGGCACGGAAACTATTAATTGGACACGAGTAGGAGCAAGAACACACGACCAGGAATGGCTGTCGGCGTGACCTTTGGACAATTTAGGGTTTCTTACTGCAGGACTTTGTTGTTTTTTTACATTACACAAGCTTGACTTTGATTTATTGTGAGACGATCAAGGAGCAGAGGACATTGACCCTTGTCTTGAGGAAGAGCCAGCAGTTTGGCATTGAAATATCTGGGAGAAAAGAGAATGCAACACAGACGGGTTGTATTTCCCCACAAAAAAAAACCTAAAACTGCCCTAGTCAAGATTTCTATTGGGTTTAAATGTCTAAGTGGGTGTCAAAGGTGTTACTCTTAAAACTTGTTCTGTCTGTAAGGCCAATAAGTGACAAAATCATAGTTGATTATCAGCCAAATCAGAAGTTCTCTGCAGCTAAATGGAGTATTTTAGCTTGTTTTGGTTTAAGGCCACAAATAACTCACACTTACCGTGTTTCTAGCCTCGACAGGCGGCTAATTCAGGGTAAAAAGTTTTGATCTCTGTATGCTAGCTGCCTACCAAACAGCAGACAGACACCATTAGCAACTAGCTAGTAAACAGAGAGCGTTTAGTAAATAGAGACACACATTTTGGAGCGGAGGAGGAGATCATGGAAATCAGAATATGTCTAAAAGATGACTCCAAATGTTGATCCGTGTCTGCTGGATGGATCAGCAGACCTGTGCTCGCAGCAGCGACTTAACGATGATAAACTATGTTTCTCAGTGTTGTGTCAAAAAGGTTTAGCGAAGATTTATGGAAGTAACCTCGAGCCAAACCGTGGATCAAATAACTATCTTTAAGCGTAATAGGGAAGGGTTGCTATTGCTACCGATCCCACTGTGAATCAACAACGGCGCTCACAAATAAACCGGGGGAGAGTCTTGATGGATCGCTGCAGGTCACGTGACCGACGGACACCGCCAGAGGTGTCAGTAAGATATTTCTTCTATAGCCTTGCTGGCTTGAGAGAGGAAACGATGAAGAAGACACGCACTATAATAGCATGTCAGCGTGGTGTTCGCAGCTTGTTCCACTGCCCTCGCAAGTCCAACGTCTTAATTTATTAGCCGTATTAGCGATCGTTCGAGGGCTGTGGACCAGGCCACCTGAGTTATGAGCCTTCTGCTCGCTCTCCTTCTGACTCTGTATTGTTTCGCCACACACTCCTTAGAAAGACGTCTGGGCTCTTTAGATGCTCGACGATGGACCTGCTACATGATAATTGTGCATGTGGTCCTTGGCAGTCGGCTTTCGGGGGATTTCATGACAGCTTGTTTGCTGAAAACACAGAGCTGCAGCTAAAAAACGCCGTTTCCAAAACTTTTAAGCTGACATAATGTTGAGCAGGGCTTTTTTTTTTTTTTTTATTTGGATGTTGTTCATATAAAAATATTGATTAATGGCACCAACTTTTGAATGAAGAGCCAATATTTGTGTGTCCAATCCACTCTGTTGCTACACAGTCCAATTTATTAAGGGCAATTCATCACGGTGGGGAAAGACTTTATATTATTCTTGTCCACAACATGCAATCTGCAATTTTTATGAGAGCGAGCCGAAGCCATATTAAGGAACATTGTGTGTTCCCTGTAATGGAATTTACTGGGTAAGAAAAGCCACGGGGGGCCCACCCACAAGCCTCACTATTTGTTCTGGGGCTGTGGAGAGATATGAAGCAGCGATGTTGGAAGAATTGTGGAGCCCACCTATGGGCTGACAGTGGGAGACCGGCCAGGCCTTTTAAGGTCTGCCCAGGATCCTCTTGGCTCCGCTCAGATCTCGCACACATGGTCGGACGCACATGCCCATGTGCGAGCGGCGCAGACAAAGGAAGACGCGGACGTACGCACGATCACTTCACACGCTGCACGTCAGCGGGGAGATGCTGTGCCTACAGCATGAGGTCACATGTTTAATGGTGGTGGAGCTACGCCCCGTCCCCTCCCTCGCACTGTTTGACAATTCATTTCAGTAAAATAATATCGCGGAGGATGATGATGATGATACTGGTGTTGATTAACGGGAGGTAGGGTGGAGGGGAAGAGGAGGGAAGCTGGTCATTTTAATTCCTTCCTTCCAAATGTAGTCTTGGCTGTGTGTGTGTGTGTGTGTGTGTGTGTGTGTGGGAGGGGGGTGTGATTGTCACCTTTTCCTTTTGACTAGAGTCCATCTTCCTTCCCACAGCTGGACGTGCAAAAGGCCTTCCCATCAGCCAGCAGCTGGGCTTGTCAGCCAATCAGGCACCTGCATGATTACCAACAGCTGGAAAAGTAAAAAGCACAGGGCGGAGGGGGTCTGGAGGGGGGAGGTGGTGGTGGTGGTGCTGCAGAGGCTTGGGGTGGTGGTGAGGGAATGAGGCCAAAGGCAGTTGAGGAAGGAAGGAAGAGAAGGAGGGAGGCAGCGTGGACCGAAAGTTCGCAATGAAATAACAGGGAGGAGGGAAAAAAAAAAGGACAAATGAGGAAAACAGCAGCCCGGTCTCGAGGATAAATGTCGGCGATGTGTCTGAAATATTTGGTATATCACAATCAGATTACATGTATATGAGCTGGATTTCATGTCAGGAAGAGAAGAGACGGTGGCGGCGTTACAGCTAGCGAGGCTGCCGAGCCAGAGACCGCTGTTCGAGACGGTGTTTCAACATTTTCTAAGCGTGAAGCCACTGGATATTTCTCATGAGACATCAGGACATTTCCCAGCAACAACACCAGATGTGTTTGATGAGATGTTTCTTTGCTGCCATGCGAGAGACCACTGTTTGAGATGGAATTTCAAGCTGTGTGTGGCAACAGAACCAGGTATTTTTAACGTGACGTTATAAGTTTGCAGCAAAACTAACCAGCTATTTAGCCAAGCCAGAGACCAGCGTTCGAGACAGTGTTTCAACATTTGTAAGCATGAAACCACTGGACACTGTTCTCAAGCCATCAGGACGTCTGTCAGTCGCAATAGCTGCATCAAAACTAAATATGTTTTTGATATGTTGGGATCATTTGCAGTCAGAGCGAGAGACCGCTGTTGGAGACGGTGCTTCAACATTTTCTAAGCGTGAAACCACAGGATATTTCTCATGAGACATCAGGACATTTCCCAGCCGGGTTAGTAGCAACAACACCAGATGTGTTTGATGAGATGTTTCTTTGCTGCCATGCGAGAGACCACTGTTCAAGATGGAATTTCAATATTGCTCGGCATGAAATTTCAAGCTGTGTGTGGCGACAGAACCAGATATCGGTAGTTTGCAGCAGAAAACCAGTTATTTAGCCAAGCCAGAGACCAGTGTTCGAGACAGCGTTTCAACATTTGTAAGCATGAAACCACTGGATACTGTTCACAAGCCATCAGGACATCAAAACCAGATATGTTTGACGATATGTTGGGATAATTTGCAGCCAAAACGCAGGTATTTCTAACCAGCAGTCAGAGCGAGAGACCGCTGTTGGAGTTGTCTTTAAAAATGTACAAGCATGAAACATATTTTTAAGAACGCGTCAGGACATTTTCCAGCTGTGTTGGTGGCAACAAACCCAGATATATTTGACGAGATGTTGGGATAATTTGCAGGTATTTCTGATGAACGTTTATTCCGGTCAACACAAAGTAAAGTCTGGAAATTGTGGTGCTTTTTTTTACACACATCTTTTCTCAATGAGTCATTTTCCTAATCCCTTCCTGACAGCACATTTTTAAAACCTCTGATTGGCCCCTCAGTGGACGCAGTATCCCTTTACATTGACCTTCACAAACATCACATCGTATCACTGCAGATGTCCTTTATTGCCTTGTTGTGGGATAATTATGTGAGGTCACGCGTCGAAGGGTGAGGACCCCTCAATATGAAACACATGCATCTGCCTTCTGGGTGTCATAAGTGTTTGCCGGAGTTAATAAATTGGTGACACCGACAGTCAGACGTTCTGTCCCAGCTGAAAACCGTCAGATTTGTTTCCTGATTCTATGTGAGTCATGTACGCCGTTTTATGACTGTCAGTGGCTCGAGGGGGTGAACTTTATTTGAGAGGGAGTAATGGTGTTCTTCATTCATTGCCTGGGTCACTGGAAATATAAAACGGCTGAACTCTGAGTAGCCCGAGGAAGCTAATTGCTTCTGCCATACTCGAATGTTTCTCCTTCTCGGCTCCCCTCTCTCTCGTCCGAGATCGATCTGAGGCTCGGCGCTGACCTCTCGCAAATTGTGTTTCCTCGCGGTGCTCGATAAACTTCGAGTCCTCGGCCGTAACGTAGTGGGTGTTTTTAACGACACTTCTCTGGGTTGTCAGACTCAGGGCAGCGCTCTCACCTCTCGGTGGCTTTTCTGAGCCGCCTCGGTTTGATTGCGCTTCCTCCGCTCAGCTCCGAAAGCCGCTGCGGTTATGAGGACATTCATCACTCTCGCCTCAGTGGCTTTAAAGTTTTCCAAGAGGAAAGAGAACATCTACGGCGGAGTCAAAGAACATTACAGGGACTTTGTGAAAATCATCATGAAAAATTCCCAACTCCTTTTTTTCCTGTTGCCTACAAAAACCCTTTTAATGAAGATTAATTCCACCTTGTTCTGTCTGTCTGTGTGCAGGAGGTGTGACACTGAGCTACTGTATTCAGACCAGAAGGAGGTGGGGAATCAATACTGTGTGATTTTATGTTCAGTTGAAGCCTCCTGCCATTTAGACCTTATGTTTAAGTGCAGCTGCTCACATAATGTACAAAAATAATAATATATAATAACCTCAATTAATCAAATAATAAAGAATAATTTCTGCCAAAAACGGAGAAGGATAGTCATAACAGCTGTGGAACTATTTATTGTCGGGGAAAGAAAACATTGGAAACGGAACGGGACAACTCCACCGCGTTGCATAACTTTTATAAAAGCTGGCAGGTTGTGTGGGAGCAGGATGAAAGTGAAGCTGGTCGAAAGAGTCGGAGATATAAATAAGAAAGTTTCGACAAGAATGTGAAAAGCTTTCTCACCCGTGGCGTTTCCACTTTATAAAACGGGCCCTGGTATTTTTTTAAGTCGGTGTTTTAAATAACGGAGATTGTTTTCAGCCTGTAAGTGAACTTTCTGTTAAATCTGCATGTTCCTAGATTACTAGATTACTTTGAAAAAGTCTCAATCTGATGATTATGACTCAATCTTAGGAATTAGAGGCAACCTGGTGACATCAATCTGTATAAAAACATACGCCGCAGTTCAATTTTGTGTTCTCGCAATACGCCGATCCTTCCGTTAAATGCACAGTATGTAACGTCTGTCTCAATCAAAACAAACTCAACACAATATCTAACAACAGTCTGTTCACTTTGAGAGATTCTGATGCAGGAATGTTACTTATTATATCTTTAACTTCTGAAGAGCAGATCTGTAGTCAGGTGACCAGCGTTGTCATGGTAGTTATGTCAGGTTAACGCAAAAAAATAACTACCGCATTTCACCAATTAATCGCCGGGCCGCAAATAGCCGCCTGGTTCTTTTAAACTCCTGGGGTCAGCACCCTTTTTGTGTATTAAACGCCCACCTGAATAACCGCCGGGTCGATTATTTGCATTATTTTTGCAGAATTAAACAGTCGGCACTTCTGTTTTCTGTCAAAATAAGAGAAGTAGCTAACGTTAGAAAAGGGTGTACCGTAATCTTAGATGACCGACTGACTCTTATTTTGACAAAAAACAGAAGTGTCAGAGAGAACGAGTCGCAGCGCGAGTTTAACGCCCCACCTTCACACAGCGGAGGACAGGTCAACACGGAGGAGAACGGACAGCAAATGGACATAAATGATAACGTAAGAAGGAAGAAAAATAAAAAGTATGATGCTACGTTTAAGCTTGGAGTTGTGAAATACAACTGTCATCACAATAATGGCCTGGTGCAGGTCTGTGTAGAAATAAATAAAGGCGAATAGCCGCCTGCTTCTTTTAAACGCCTGGGGTCAAAGTTGATTTTGCGTATTAAACACCCGGCTATTAATTGCTGAAATACGGTAATTGAATAGTTTTAAGGAAAAGTTAAACACATTATATCGGTCTCTCTTTTGGATTTTCTCACTCTTCATACTACGTCAGCTGAGATTGTTTTATGGTTTAAGGGTTGATGCATCACCTTCACCGAAAAACTGAACTTTAGTTAAAGTCTTAAGTTATCTGTAGAAGCGAGCGGGCTGATATCAGATATCCTGCTGCTCATCAAAAGAGTAACTTCTGCTCTACTGTTTCATGTCTGTGTGTTTCCATTCGACTCCTTTAAGAACCCATCTGACACCTGTGTCTAAATCTACTTTTAAAGAAAGTATATAGCTGCAGTGCTGTCAGATCTACCTTCATATCTGTGCAATGAAATGAACTGCAGCATCTCTGAGCTACGTGCACACACATCGTGCAGGTGTGTGGAACAATGAGCCACAGAAACGCAGACAATAAAACAGTGACACTTCCTGTCATCGTTCCACTGAAGTCGAGGCGCTCAGAGGAGGGAGGGGAGGGGGGGTAAACCTTTCAAGCCGAGGCGTCGCTGCAGCATAGGGGCGAGATGAAAGCCGGAGAGGAGGAAGAAGACACGGCGGCAGGACAGCGGCCGGCTTTTCCTGTATCAATCTAATCTGGATGTAAACACAGCTGCTGTCAGGGAGCTCATGCGTGGCCCATAAACCAGCTGGCTGCGTCGGGTGAACCCTGACCCAGCCATGGATTCCTGCAGTCGGGTATACGGCGTGTCACTTCCAAAGGGGACAGGCGGCGTCCGCGAGGCAGCGAGCCTCCCTCTCAGCCCACACTCTCAGGCCCGTATACGCTCCCTCTTCATTCGCACATACGAGCCGCGGAGTGAAATATTCATATTCTTTCAGTCCCCCCTCAGCATGCCACCTAAATCGGACCATCTGGCCTCGGAGCATATAGCATGCTGCTGAGCGAACAAAGCAAGGCCATTACTGTAGGAGAGGAGAGAGAGAGAGACATGGTGGGAAAGATGGGAAAAGTAGGGCTATGCAATTTTAACGACGGTCCTAACACTGCTCAGCGTTTTCATCATGGAGTCTGCCCACGGCTGAATGCCCCGAATCAGGTAACCGCCACAGCTTTTTGGGGATGACATCATCCCTTTTTCGTGAAAAGACTGACTCACAGGCTCAGACGCTCAAGCGTGGCATAATGTGCGTTTTTCTTTCTACCGAAGAAGCGGAGATAAAGAGAAAAAGATGGCGCAGGAAGCAACAATAAACACGAGGTAAGATAAGGATGAGGTAGTTAAAGAGGAAGGAAGGGTGGAAAGTGTTTGTGAAAGGTGTAATAATAAAAAGTATAAGAGGAGGGAATGTCGGAGAGGGAGAGATGAAAGGATGGTCAGTAGGTTTTCCCACGACGCTTCAACTTTTTAAAACCCCGAGAAAGACAACTATGAGGGCAGCTCACAGCCGGATCCGGTATATCAAAACACGGCGAGGACGGCGTAACATCCAAAACAAATCCAACACACAATCCCACTGCAAGAGCCGGCGAGAAGAGAGGGGAGAGGAGGAGAGCAGCCACCAGTAAGCCCCTCAGAAGTTCCATAAATGTTTTCTTTTTTGGGGTTATTGTGTCTTTTTGGCTACCGCTCCACTTGTTCTGTTGTTTCTTATTGTTTGCGAAAGAAGTGACGCCGAGCAAACACCAGAGTCTAATCCGAAAAACACAGATGTTTGACAGGAAATTAAATAAATGTGGCCACCGCGCGCCCACCTTCCCAGAACTCCGGCGTTTATCTTGTGTTGAATTCGCGAAAAAAAAAAGAACAAGAGCGGCGCTGGCGAACGGCACGTGATCGCCGCGAATAAATAAATAGCTAATTAGTTTGACTCGGCCAGGAACGGAAAATCCCTCCGATCCCCAGAAGGCCCGAGCAGCCGAGCCGAGCCGGAGTCTGCCTCTCGCCCTTTGATTGATTATGGAAAATAATAACATGAATAATTTCTACGTCCGCTGATGGAAAAGCAAAGTGTTTTGCGAGGTAATGGAGGCGAGCGTGTAAGTGCGTCTGAGCTGCGTGCTGCAGGGCGAGGAGGCCTGGATGGAAGCGCCGTCCTCAGGGCGGATCTGCTGATGCTTTCAGATGGTTTGGTTTTGGGAGGAACAAGAAACTGTCCGACAATCAACTCTCCACATTGATTCTTTTATTTGCTATCACCCACAAAAAACCCTCAAAGTTTCCATTTCAAGACTTCAGAGGCAAGTGCGAGCTGAAGGTGCCGAGCTGGGAACTTCACTTCAACATCTCTCCGGCCACAAAAAGCAAAACAAATCAATTTTGGGTTTCGGAGGTTCGTATCTTTTTACAAATCTCGTGTTAGTCTCACTGATTGTCGATCTTAACTGAGAACCCAAACAAGAAAAGTTCGTGAAAGTACGTGTTTATTCTGAATTTGATGGCGGCAACGTGTCTCAAAGAAGTCGGGCCAGGAGCAACAACAGACTGAGAACATGTGTTTGGATCGGTTCGTAGGTGACAGCATCGCGATCGGGTCTGAAAGCATCCTCGAAAGGCTCGGTCGTTCACGAGCAAAAGGACGGAGCGAGGTTCAACACTCGTGTGAAACACACGATCGTATAAAGGATATTACTACATTAGCTCAGGAACACCTCGTAAAAACTGTTGTCAGGGTCGTATTTCTGTCGACACAGGAGCCAGAGAGCGAAAAAAAAAAGAAACCTGAGCCGAATCCAAATTGTTGGATTTAACTGATATCCAAACGATCTCCGCGAGGTCGTGAATTTTAGAGGTTGGCCCGAAATCGCTTGTTCTCTGGCAAACACTCGCAGTGGTATCACCGTTAAAAACAACCTGAGAGCCGGCCATGTTTTTTATTCACCTACAACTCAACCGGCTTCTATTTACAAGCCGGAGAGGAAGAGAGAGACGTGGACGAACCAACCAATCACGTTCAAACACGACTGAGGACTCATTCAAGAGTAAATCTTAGTGTAAAGATCCTTTAGATCCATTTAGTTTGACAGCTATCCTTCATACTAAACTGCTTGAATAAATACAGAAGAGATGAACATGAAATAAATAAATACAATTCAACAAGATACAATAGAGCTCCACCGTCTGAATTTCAGTTTCAAAGTGTGTGTCGTCCATGTTTGTTTGTGATAAAAACAAGATGCTATCTGACTCCTTCACCGAACTGGGATGATTTATACAGTTCTAGTTGAGCTCCAGTCACGAGAAGATGGGATCACTTTCCCCCAGAAAGGACAGGACGGGCGACGGGCGGGTCGATGCCCACAGTAAAATTTGACGAGGGAGGAAATTCACACCGGGCCGCGCAGTTTAACCCCGGAGCGACCTCCCCATACCTCCGGCCTCTCACCAGATGAACAACACTAATTCAGAGCTAAGATTAGTCCTGGTTAAGAAAGATCTTACCAACACACACACACACACATCAGCCCAGCGCTGAAACACAATACCAATCGCTCATTTCATTTTAGTGGCTGACAGAAAATAGGGGCAGTGAGGGCTTGGATGACTAAGCCTCTGTGGAGCCGAGATCAGGGCCTCCATCTCTTCATCCCTGTCGCGGCTGTAAATCACTCCGCTCCCACATTAAGAGGGTTTTTTTTTTCGTGTGTAATTGCTCATCAGGAGAGGTGGGAATAAACGTTGAGTCGGTCCTGAGAGCAGGCAGCGTGCGGTTTGTGGTAACCGAGGAGGGAGATTATCTGTTTGTGCCAGCAGCTCCACATTTCCCAACGTAAAGTTTTGGGTGTCGGGTTACCAGACAAGGTGAGAAGGAGGTTCTGTAATTCAACTCCTGCGGACACGCTGCACTTATTTGAAGTAACCCACACCACTCACTTTTAATCCTCCTCGGTTTGAGATTGTAATAAACGGGCTCGCCTTGCACCACTTTAGTCAATCAAGTTTACTGCCGCGAAGGTTCACGATGACGCTAATGAAAGAGGAATCGTGTGGTTTGCAGCAAATGGCCTCGGAAACCGAACTGGTGCGCGTCTGTAAATTTTAAGAAACATGCAAAAACATGTTATTCGGAGAAAGTGTGTGCAAAACATACGAAAACACGGAGCGGGAACTGAACATGAACTCGGCGTTTCGGTGCCAGCCTGCCCTCCGCTCAGGGCTCACGGATGTCAGGACTCAGGAAACGGGCAGGAAACATCGCCGCGGACCCATCACACCCTGCAAACAACTTCTCCCATCTGGTACGAAGCGCTGGAGGCCAAAACAAGCAGACACAAGAACGGCTTTTTTTCCAGCCGGCCATCATGCTGGTGAACACTTAAATTAGTCATACAAGTGTCGACACCAGCACCAAAACATCCACTTACTCCAATTATGGATGTTTTTACAGTTTAATACGCTCTGTTTTCACATGTAGGCCTGCGTATCATCCATCTCTGCCCAATATAATCCTGCACACTGTATAAAATGTACATAACTTGTTGTATATGAGGTAATATATTCATTACAGATTACTTTTTTTGTTCCTCACGGATTGTTTGTTGGTGGGTTTGGTCTCTTTTTCATACATTATTAACATTTTTCAACGACCTTTATATACAAAATAGTTCTGTCTGTTTTTACCCAAAGAGCTAAGTCGGCCTACGTAACGTAAAGTTGTAATGAAAGTCAAATTCCTTTTATGTGTTAACATACCTCTCTGATAACATCACAGACTAGAGACTGAGCCAATGTGGTTTAGTTGTTTCTTGTTAGTGTTTTAGTCATTAAAGTAAGTTAGCAACACATGCTAGTAGTTTGCTAATGATATGCTAAAGTTAGCATATAAACTGTTAGCAGCAGGGAAAAGCAATCATGGCTCTCCCAAGGTCATAAATGTGTATTCAATTAAAACAAACAACAAGTATCGTGTGCACTCTTTAGCTTTAGAGCTGATAGAAGGCCTGTTTTTTGGATGGGAAAAAACATTTGGACCGAGACAAGCTTCATCTTTTCTCTGAGGAGGGCCTTGGATTTTTCTCTTTCTACATACCAAAGACCACCTTCATCACATTTTCCTGAGTCTGAGACTTTTCTTACTGCGGTCATGTTTGTTTTAACCCCTGCTTTCAGGTTTTATGCTTAAACTAAGCCACCAATCCGACTTCACTCTTGAGTCTTAAGCCGATCTTCTCTTCTCATCAAACAATTGGCAAAGAAGTGAAAACATATTTGGGAAAAAACTAATATTTCCCACTATCTTAAGGTAATGATGAGAATCAAAGTCAAGCTCAGCACAATTGTATGAGTTTGTTCACCTTCTGTACCAGTGCACATCCACAAAATGTAGTTTCAACCCCACGTAAATATTGTATTTTGTTTTAGTCTGAACTCTTAATATTTTTTTAGTAAATAACCTGTGTTTTATGTTCTTCAGTTATCAGAGTAGTTTATATACTGTGATGCCAGATTTGTCCGTGACCAACAGTTTTAATGTCCATTAAATCATATATGTAGTAATCTATATTTTTCTCAGCCGATCACATCCCAAACTGTATTTACCTGTTCATCTACAAAGCGAGGAGTTTACTTGAGAATGTTTTAGTAGCCGAAAAAGCAAACCAATCAAGTAAATTTAATACATGATGAAAAAACAAAGAAGATATTTGTGGCTCACGAAAAGCAAAAAAAAAAAAAAAAAAAAGCACACCTGGGTCCCTCACAATGTGTCCAAAGCACACACAGCTCCGTTGTGACCACTGGCTCTTACCAGCAAGAACCTTCCACTTCAGAGCTCCCATTTCAAAATGTTCCAGTTCAAGTGGGTCTGGATGAAATATATAACAGCGCTAATGCCCAAAACCACAATCCACTCCCCCGAGTGAAAGCGCTCGCTGGAGTGCGGGTTATGCAGTGAGCGTGCTTAATTTCTGATTTATTCATCTTGGGAACATTCTGTACACAGTGTTGCAGGAAGATAAAGCGTCATAATGAGGATTTTTTTTTTGCTCGTCGGGTAGAAAAATACTCGTACCGTGTCTCTCAGCTGTAGAAACAGTTTAAATTTAGTCTACGGCTGGATGGCGAGACATGGCACCGCTTCTCGCTCTCCTGTGTCATTTCTCGTGTTATGATGAGTGGCACCGAGAAACGTTACCGACAGCCAGCGGTTGATACAGCAATAAAATTTTGATTCTGCAAACGTGCCCTCTGAGGGGAACTGTGGGTTAGCACACGGATTGAAATGGATCAGAAACAGCTGTGATTGGACTTTTTTAAAGAGACAGCGAGAGAGCGGTATCCAGGAGAGACGATGACCCACGTTTGACACATGATGCGCAATAACAAAATAATAAATCATGATGAACTTTCAATATGAACTTTCCATCATAAACCAATTGAATGGAGCAATATTAGTAATAATAATGCTAAAATAAAGAAATACCTTGTTGAGCTCTGCTGTGTTGACATCATATAGCGAGCACTTAAAAGTATTTTAGACATTAAAGGGATATTCCGGTGTAAGTTTAATCCATGGTCTAACACACCGTGACACCGAGTAAGACTCCCCCTCGAGAGGTCAAGTTAGCTGACCGCTAGCTTAGCTAGTTTTAGCAACCTCAGAAAAGACCGCACGAAAACAATACACTGCAGCTTATGCCTCCATTTAGAAACCGCCATCAAAAAGCCACAAATAATGGTCAGAACAGCATCAAACTTCAGCAACAGTACATGTAATGAAATGTAATGTAATAATCATACATTTTCATCCTTGAGCTGCAGAAATCTACTGCACTCGGTAATCGACTCAGTCAGGGCTTCCCACACAGGCAGGCTGCTGGAGGAGAGGGTGAGTTGTGCTGTGTTTTTAATACAAATCCAGCAAAGCTAGCAGATGTTTGATGCTTCGTACTGTGTGCTGGGACTGTACATGTACTGTTGCTGAAGTTTGCTGCTGTTCTCACCATTAATTGTGGCTTTTTGATGGCGGTTTCTAGTTGGAGACATAAGCTGCAGTGTATTGTTATTGTGCGGTCTTTTCTGAGGTTGCTAAAACTAGCTAAGCTAGCGGTCAGCTAACTTGACCTCTCGAGGGGGAGTCTTACTCGGTGTCAAGGTGTGTTAGACCATGGATTAAATTTACACCGGAATATCCCTTTAAGTACTTTATCTTCAAAAAAATAAAGGTTAGATACTCTTTCTGCCCTGAGTAGTGTCTGCAGGTGATACCCTACAGCAGCCTATCATGTAGCCTGGGAGGCAGAACTGAGGGCAAAACTGTAGCTCATGTAGCTAACATACGAGTCCAGTTCTCTGTTCACGTCTGACATTGTTACCATCAGAATGATTGCCCATGCGAGTAAAAAGCAGCGTGGCAACTTCACATGCAGTTTATGTGACTTGTATAAGCAGCGATGCAAGAAACAAATAACAGTAAGAAGTAAAGGAAACCCCATCTATCACGATCAGTGTTTTGCGCTGCATGTTTTCAGTCGCGTCGCCAGCTGACCTCCAGCTAATGACGGCCGTGTCTCGCTGACATGCCTCTGACCTCACGGTGGGAGAGGATGTCGACGAGCCAAGGAAGAAGAGGAAACGGAGCCGCCGCCCACTCTCAGGCTTCCACTGAGCCGTCCAGCTCTGCCATTCAACCTCGGAACAACTCCGTCTGCATGTTTGGTTTTCTGGGTTAAAGGTCGAGCTGAGCTCTGAGTATTTTTCTGCGGCTCTGTTGAAGCCATGAAACGATATAATAAAACGTCTCAGGGTGATTAAAACGAGATCAGAAAAAGAAAATATATTAGCTCGAAAGGTCATGTGATGGAAATCCTCCCCAGCATTTTTATTTTATTTTCCTTCACCAGGGAATGCAGAAATGCCACCACACGCAGATTTACAGCAGATGACAGTCAAGTTATCTAAACCATATAAAATGAAAACAAAAGCAAACATTCTCAATATTTTAAACTGCAGAGTAAATTGCTACCATAAATCATAGAGAGGATGGCCAAAACTATGAAAATAAGGCTGTAAAAATGAATTTATTGGGCAATAAATCTGGTTTTAGATCATTTTTGGTTGTACAATTTTTGTTTAAGCACTGTCAGTGTTGGCCCGAAGAAAGAGAGGCGAGCGACGCCAGAATAGTAGTCGTAATGTTCCCAATTTAAAACTTTAATTGTATGCTTTGGATGTCGAAACAAAGCAACCTTCACTTTGTGTTGCAGTCGGGGTGAAAAGACCTTGAGAACCTTTCTGTAAACTTGACACACGGGCTGTGTGATGTCTACTGTTGTGGATAAAACACTCGGCTGCTCGCTGCTTTTCCCTCCAAAATACACTTGACTCGTCTCCAGGAGATGGTGGGATACTATTCCCCCCGGACCTTTGATGAAAATTGATCTTGGCACATGTTTGAAAGACTCACAACAGAGGTACGTCATTTACACACATGCTCACTTTCTGTCTGTGAGAACATGCTCCGCACTGTCCATGTGAACTCTGTAATAGGCCTGGGAACAAATGAGGCGTCTGCCCGGGCTGCGGTCGCTCCTAAGCAACCGTATCAAAGTAAACTGAAACACACTGGCACTTAGTTACCAACCAGGCATGTGAACTTTTTAAAACCTTTTATTCCGTGGAGAAAGCTCCTTCCTCCGACTCGTAGTGATATGAACATTCACACGCGGGACAACAACGGCCGACAGATGGCGACTAAATTGAGCAGTTCGGGGGTTAATTACCACAATAACATTAGTTTTTGAGCCGTGCAGCGAGTGAAGACAAGTCCTGTTCAGTTCCTGAGTTCTCGATGAGAACATCAATGCCACAGCTTGATTTTTCTCGGATTTCAAATGGAAATATTTGCTGTTGTGCCAAGAGTCAGCTCAGAGGATTGATACCACTCTCATGTCTGCATGAGAAATATGAAGCCACAGCCAGCAGCTGATTAGCTTAGCTTAGCTTAGCATAAAGACTGGGACCAGAGGGGGGAAATTGCTCACCTGGCTCCAAAGGGAACACAGACCAGCACCTCTTCGTTCCACCAATTTCGATTTAACTTGTTTTTTTAGTATCTGTACGGAAGCCTGTGAATATTCTCATTCATCCGGGTCATAGTTATCTCAAGGGAAATTGAATCAAACGCAACTGGATTTGGTTTTTGTCTTTGAAGACGTTTCACCTCTCATCCAAGAGGCTTCATCAGTTCATGCTCGCTTGACTAGGCTGGGACTAGTCCAATTTCAATCCAAGTCCAGTTTCAATCCAAGCTCAATTTCCTTGAGATATCTGTACTGAAACAACAAATTGTGCTGTTCTAGGGGTCTCGTTGTCGTCACTCTGAGGTTGCCAGGCAACCAGTGGAGACTCCAGGAAGTCGCCACCTCCAGGTAAGAAATATTCCATTTACTTCGAAGGTCGGAAGTCGACTCGACACCAGAATTGACCGTGTTCCAGTACAAGTCCGAATACCAGTTCTAGCCAAGTTAGCCTTTGTTAGCAAAACCAGCTGATAGCGATGCTTCATGTGGACGATTTTGGATTTTGAAGTCAGGGTTGGTGAGGTGCGCCCGACTTTCCAACCTCAGGGGGCGTTCCAGTTGAAAGCGCCAACTGGGAACTCGGAAACACCAAAAGTTCCAGTATGTACTTCCCCGTAAAACAACAGAACAAGTGAATAAGAATCCGAATAAGTGAGCTTATTATTTGAACTTTGGACAGACCCATGCTAGCTGTTTCCAGTCTTTATGCTAAGCTATGCTAAAAGCCTCCTGGCTCACGCTTCAGATTCATAGCACAGATCAAGCTTCACGTCTCTCTGACAGTTTATCCAAATTATTTTCTTTTTCGCAAAGTCCTCTGTGCTTATATGGTGTGAAATCCAACTCAATTTGAAATCAGAGACTAATGTTTTTAAAGATTAATGTCCCGAGGCCGTCAGAAGTCTACGTGTCTCTGAAAGAAAAGAATAAATTATTAAGATTTGCTGCAGAGTGAACGCGTAGAGCGCAGCACCAGAATAACAGGTGCAGTTGTTTATGGTGCTGAGGAGTGAATGAAAAGAAGGTGTGAAAGGTGGAGAGAACTTGACTCTTGAAATATTCTCCATCTAATGTTCTCTCTGAGGGGGAGAACATTACTCACTCTCTCTTCCCACCCAAGTTTTCCAGGCTGATCTGGACCGATACTGTTTTTTTGGGAAAGAATTTGATCTCAATGGGAGTTCCTCTGTTTTGCCAAGGGGCTTAATGGTTTCACCGTTTTAGATTAGTTCTATTTGTGGTGTCAGCTTTGACAAATTACACTCAGGACTTTTCCGATGTCGAATATCACCCCACTGCTAACCGGCACGTCCGGAATCCCCGGCAGTGCACGCCCCTCGCTTTGTTCCCCGCCCTGTCGCCGTATCACGCTAAATCATTTGGCACCCGCTCAAAGAAATGCACGGATTAAGTGCGTGAGGAGAGGTAATGCACACTGTCGCCGGTTCACAGTGTTAAGAGAGAGGAAGTCGCGGCCTCGCAGAATCCAGCCAGAAAGTTCAAAGTTGAAGCACAAACAGTTCTCGTCTTCCCTGCAGGAGCTGCGGTCTCGTCCAGCTGGGCTGCTGCGTTCGAGGGCTGGGTGCATCCAGCAGACAAAAGAGCACTCCCTTCAAAACTTCTCTGGGGGGAACGGCGGATGACTTGGCTAGGTGTGTAACCCATCACACACCCTGCTGACAGGCCAGTCGGTTCCAGCTCCGCTGCTGCTCGTCACACAGATGCTCCGTGTGTGTGTGTGTGTGTGTGTGTGTGTGTGTGTGTGTGTGTGTGTGTGTGAGCTTGTTGCTTCTGCTTATCAACACAGTGAAACTTTATGAATCATATCCAGGACAAGCACAGAGCAAGAAGGGTGTTGCACTGACACTGATGTGAACAGAAATGCTTCTGTCTGACAGACGAAGCTCATCAGTGTTTCAGAAGTTGTACATTAATGAGTTTATTTTAAGGTCATACACAGAAAATCAGGCCTTCGTGAACCTATTTAGAAATCTATAAAGAAAAACGACTGGAGCTTTAACTTCTTCAGCCTCTACTGGCTGTCACTGTTGGCTCTTATATATAAATGTTGGGAGTTAAATGAGCAGAAATAGTTCAGCAACACGTCTCTGTATGTAATAACGTAGTTGAGTCACACCTATAAAGGGGGAATGTATTGTGTCAGGTTTGTTTCTGCATTAAGTGTAACCATAGCCGGGTTTTGGGTCTTGTACTGAGTGCAGTATTGTTTTTTTCTCATCTGTCAGGCAAACAAATACTTCTCCAACAAAAACACCCTGACACAAATTGTGGTGTTCCTTTTCTTTGTTTACGAGCAGATGTGAGTGAACTGAATAATCACGAGCTGGAACCAGCAGCATCTGTGTATGTGTGTCGGGGTGGCCTCTTGTGTTCGCTTAGTTTTTCTGTTGTAGAAGTTGGTAGAAGTGAGGCCTGCTGGGTCACCGGCTTCACCGGTCTGCAGATGATAAAAGGAGCTGACTCAGCACGGCAGCAGCAGCAGCGAGGGGAAGAAAAAACCTCCCGCAGATGAGAGAGGAGATAACCATTTCACTGTGTTGAACGTGTTCCATTCTGTCGGTTTGATGAATTCCCCTTACACTAAGCATGCCTTTCCTCGAGAGTGCCAAACCGCTTCAGCCACACGAGATATTCCAATCAAAACTACACCAAAGCTTCCCCAACGAACTCCACTCTGTCACAGTAACACAACCAGAGCAGAGATAATGTGTACTTTACATTACCAAACTCAAACTTTTCCAGGAAGGAAGAGGACGAAAGTAATCTTTTCTGTGTTTTATGATTAATTTGAGAGTGGAGCACAGCTAAGAGGTAGCGACAGGTTAGCATCATCCGACTGTACGTCTTTTAAAAAATGGTTTTGTAGGTCAATGCATTGTTTACAACAGAGCGAGCGATCTTCATGTGACTGAGCAAATGTCCTATTGTTTCAGTGATGACAGGCTTCTGAAAGGACCTCAAATCTCATGACTTGGAGAGACGGAGTCACGGTCCTTCTGGTGGACCTCGTGGGACCTGACTTTTGGAAAAAACTTTGTGTGGTAGCGAATGGAGTGAATGGAAAAATACCATCTGGTTTGGTGTTGAACCGACACCAACGGGGCCACCAAAAAGAAGAAAATCACAATAAATCTGCTCATATTGACATCTGCATGTATGTGGTAGGAGAGTTGGTCAGTTCATAGCTTGATATTTGGTTAGTTTCAGGACAAACTGAGACTTTATTGACTTGGAAAATGATCCTTTAAATTGACGAACATCATCTTGTGCAGTCGTCTCTCTCCATTCACTAACATACAAAGTGTTTTCTGGAATAAGGTCCCGTGGAGCAAACCTGAAGAGGTGTGACTTCAGCTCCCTATTATGTAAAAAAACAACAATCAAACTGTTATTTCTTGATTCATTAGCTCCACAATAACATGTGAAACCACAAGAAAATCCGCCTCAACCCATGAATCTGCTCTTACAGTCGTCCCCCTTTAAGTTTCCACGGTTAGGAAACTGAAAACAAGACGGGACTTTGTGAAACTCCGCACCGGCTCCACTGTACATGCTCTGTTATCACGGCATGTTCAAATACTCCGAATGGAAACCTGCGCTTGCCTTATTAATTACCAGGAATGCACTCTCCGGGTGCCCCTTCCAAAACCTGAGTGCTGAAAACTATGCCATCAAGAAGCCACGAGGCATGCGAGCTGTTTGTTCTCCCTGTCCGACCAGTGTGCCCACGCTCCGGTTTCAGAGGAAGAGCCAAACTATCTGTGCTCAAAGGGGAAGGGGATGTGTAAAAAACGGGAGGAGAAAAAGGGTGGAGGAAAAACCGTCTCTTCTGGGAAACGCTCTTTGAACTTCGGAGCACTGGTACAGTATTGTAGTCGCACCGCCGTAGCTCGTGGCACAGGCGGACTTTGGACATGCACACAGGAACACATTACTGTACGAGGGCACCGAGGGCAGACCGTGTTACAGTTTGATTCAAGAGAGGAAAGTTACCGATGGCACGGCGACTGTCCAATCAGAAAGAAGAACAGAAACGGGAGGTGTTGTAGATGTATCTGCACCGAGCAGCTGATTAGTCTTTGTAACTGAGCCGCTCGTAAATAAAGAGGCGTACGAAGGCAGCGGGTTTCAAATGAAGGCCGGTCGAGTGTTTATATTTGTTTATGTCGATGACATATTTATGACGGGCGAGGGCAATTATACGCCGCAAGAATGACTGAAGATCAGGCTTGTGCAAGAAGGAATCAAACAGAGGTAACCCGGAGGCTGACTTCCAATTAATTCCCTCTGGTCGTGTTATCTAACTGCCTCTCCCTCCGACCTTTCCTTAACCCTGATCTCAGTTTGCTGTGAGCTCGTGAAAGTTTAAAGGCTTGATGATTTTTCTGAATTCTCGCCAGATCAGCTGTTAACCTGACAATCATCTAACAATCAGTACCTTTTAGATGACATCATCAGCTCCCAGGATGCCGCTCTCTGAAGACAACCCCGACAGACTGTTGAACACAGCAGCTGGTTCAGCGTTTTTAGAGTCATTTCCTAAAGTCCACCTCAAATTTTGGTAGACAGCCTTCAGGGAGGAGGTTCAACATCTGGCGGAGTGGTGCTCACACAATAACCTGAACCTCAACCAAAACAAAGGAGGTGATAATAGACTGGAAGACAAGACTCTGTCCTCTGCATACGGAGGGAGGGAGTAGAACGGGTGGAGAGTCTACACCTCACCTGGTCCAGGAACATCGCCCACCAGGTGAAGAAGGCCCAGCAGAGGCTTTACCTCCTCCCCCTCCCACAACAACTGCTGGTGAACATCTACCTGCACCACCATCGAGAAGACCAACCACCAAGCGTGTTCTCTGGACGCGTACCACCCTGAGCAACATGTACACTTACCAACTGCATAAGAAGCCAGTTGTATTTACAAGACCCAACCCACACTGGACACTGCCTGTTTCCTCCCCTCCACTCTTTAAAAAGGAGAACAATCAGACTAAAAAAACTGCTTCTGAACAAGCAGCAGAGGCAAACACAGCCTCTAGCACAATCCTGAAGCCTTGATGTGAGTTTTAGTTGGTGCAGAAGTTTGTAGATCGTATGCTGGCAGACTTCAGTCAGAGCCGAGCGGGGATGGGCCGATCTCAGAGGATGTTTAGCTGAGTCAGGCTTTAGCACCATGCAGGAGTCCTGTTCTGGACCAAGGCCCAGGTGTTGGCTATTATTCCCCATCTGGACAACATAACCCAGGTCCCCTGGGCCCAGGAGGGGTTGGGGCAGACCGAACCAGAGCATGCAGTGCCCATATTACTTTTACGACGTAACATCTTGTCCCCCTTGTGTCGCCATGAAACCACTCACGCATCAAAGAATCTCTCTCCTCTCTATTCAAATGTCTTCACTTTTATTCCCGTGAGCTGTCGTGACATCAAACTACGGAGTCACCTCAGCTCTTTACAAGATGTGCCATGTGTCATCTACATTTACTTTGGCAAATGTTTCTAAAATCTAAAAATAAGCAACTTCTCTCAGGATTGATATCTTGTGTCTGTCTTTGTTTATGTCCAACACCAGCGTGAAATCCACTTCTGAGTTATGAAGCACCGCAGTTTTGGTCACAACTCCACATTTTAAAGATGTAATTTCATGGAAACTTGTCCTAAATATAGAACCAGACAAACTCGAGGAACAGACAGACCTACATAAACACACTCTGATGTCAATCCTCCCTTTTGTTCCCGGGGTTTTACAAGGTATGTACGCACTTTCACACCCCCGCCATTCAAATAGGTGCCATTCTGTTAACACACACTCACGCACACCTTTTTCTCGGTGATTACCTTCGGGGGTTATTACGGCAGTCTAGACAGGGGAGAAGACGGGGGACTCTTGGGAATGCTCATTGTGGGGCACGAGATTCAGGTGTCAACAGCAGCTTAGCCCAGAAGCTCGCAGGGTAATTAGGAGCTACGCTTTTTTAATTGCCGAATTACTCAATGTCATTTGAACACACACGTAGCCGCAGACATGACAGCGATAACGCAGCGTTCCAAAACAGAAGCGTGAAAGAAACGTCTTTCCGCGGCTTACCTCGAGGAACTCGTGACATCAGAGCAGAGCGAACACTGATGTGTGCAGCAGAGTGGTGATACAGAAGTGTTTGTATGGATACTGTACGTGTAATTATTGCTGTAAATGAACACCACACTGCTCTCTAATGAGAAATGTAGTGCATTATTAAATGAAACTGTACTTTTTGGACCTACAGCCAGAAATTACTGAGCTGTTTGTTTGTGAAACCACCAATTTTGACATTTGAGAGTTTTCTATTACTCTTAATATCTTACATTTGTACATATATAGCCCACCAAGCAGCTATACACTAATACTGGGACACTTGATGCTTTATCCTGCAGCCACTTTTTCTACCATGTACGTTTAGAGCTACATTTTACTGAAAATGTTGGTCAGAAATATAAAACCGTACCGTACCAGTTGGAGAGGGAGCAGATATGTGATATCGCTTTTGTTTACAGTGCAGGTCTGTTGTGATTTGTTGTGACAGGTGGGACATAAAGATGGTTTTCACTTTATTTTGCAGCACAGTTGTGTTGCAGTGTTTTGGAAAATAGCCTCTCAGGTGGTCTAATAAGAGGAACAGGTAGGAAATAAAGATGGATTCACAGTGGAAAATGAAATTGCAATGTCCCTGGGTCCAATGTTACTGGGATCAGATGGTGACATGACGTTAAATGATCTCATCAGCTCAGATGATCAGCTCATCGAGGCTACGAGACAGTACGGTGTTGTCTGACTTTTAATTCTAATGAGCAACAAATTACCCTGTAAGAAAAGTGAAAATATGCCAAATAAAGCCAAGATAAATGCACCATTCTCTGTGAGGTCTGTGCTTTTGTCTTGTCATTATTAATCACGTCTGTCTAATTACAGCTTGTGTTGTCTAATTACACCATCGTTGGTCTATGTTGGTAGCATTAAATCTAGTGTCTAATTACAGTATTAAATGGATAAAACGGCGTCTAATTCATATATTTTGGATCTAATATGATATTGTATTTGATATCTAATTGCATGATATTGTAAAATAGTGTCTTATAGTGTACTCGTGTCTCTATTTAGTTTCTAATAAGACTATAATTTGGTATAATAGCATCTAAGTATATTATTGTCTATGGCATTATATGCTCTTTCTAATTGCAGGACTTGGACTTGGTTTATGAGTAAACTGTATGTGTTTGCTGTCTAATAAAGAACATATTAATTCTAGTTTTTGTCTAATTTGACATAAAGTTTTTCTTGTTACGTACGTGTGAGCACAGTTTTTACTTTGTAAAGACCAAACTAATGCCCTCACATTTGTTATTTATAAAGGTTCAGGTATTTTGAGATTTGGCATACAGTCATGTAATTGTCAGCTTGTAAAAAAACTTCAAATATAAACACAAACTTGCAAATTAATTAAACTTTTTTTCCTCTCCGAGCAGACCTCCAGCTGCTGAAAGCTGATCCGCACATTTTTCTATTTTTTTTTTCTAAGACATGTATTTTTCTAATTAAATCTGTCACTGTGCTGACTTTTAATTAAACTACAGACTTGAGAAGTATCTGTTATGCAACACAATGACATTCTCATCGCTTATAAAAACTCTTTGACTGACGCTTATGAAAAGAAAGAAAAAAAAGAAAGTTGCTCGTTTAAAAAGGCATTTCTCATTAAAAACATGTCCCTGTCTGGACGCGCTGCTGTTTTTCTGAAGCTCTTCTCGAAATTATATATAAAGAAAAAAGGCTTTTATGTATGCAGCACCTTGTTAAATTCCTCCAGAATCAGAGTCCTTTGAAAACAGACGTCGTGTTACTCAGCATCTCATTTACCGGAGCAGAACGGTTTGAACTACAAGCTCAATTAGGATGAGGCCATGTGTTTAATTGACAAGCTCCGGGCCAGCAAAACCGGCTGACTAATTGACGCAGCCGAGCCTAAATTTGTAGGTTCTGACCTAGTAAACCCTGAAGAAAAACACACAATTAAGCACAAACACAGCCACGGCCAAACCATTAACAAGTCAAATAATACATTACATGTTGTGGCCTCGCTATGACTGGTTTGCAGTAGATATATTTAGTACTTGCTGAACCCAAAAACTATGCATATACACTTTGACAAAGTTATGGCTGCTTTTGAAGCAGCGAGGACTTTAAGTGGGTTGTGTAACATTTAAGGTTAAGTAGTGGAAGGAAACACGCGCTGCCAAAACAGTCAGACGTTTCTCATGCGAGATCGTTTGCTCATGTTATTCCTACGGCATTCGTAAGAGAATTAAGGGAAGAGAAACCTTAAACCTTGTTTGACTGGATGTGAACTAAGAGGACATTTGTAATTACTGCTCCAACGGGGGAGAGAGTCATCACAGAGGAAGAGAGGATTACTTACACTGACACATACAAATCTGGGAACTGTGTGGTTTTGACCACAGCGCTGTACTGTTAGTCACCGGGTAGATTAATATGAGTTCCGGTGCCTTGCTCAATGACGATGCATGGGCAGATGTGTACGTAGTGATGGCTGTTACTAAGAGAGGATAAGAGAAACCTAAAAGTTTTTTTTCACAAAAGGCTACAATGAGTCGCTTAAATCATTTCATTTTGAGTATTTGGAGTTCGTTGTCACATGGATGTTTTGCAGATTCAGTTGCGATTGCGGTCAGCCTCGACATAATTTGCACTGCGTGGTCTTTTAGAATATAAAAAGCTGAATGCTAATGGGCCCAACTGGCTGCTGCCAGTCATAACAACCAAACAGACCAAAATAAATTCAGTGTAATGGAATCACAACTATCAGTGGATTCAAATCTGTTAAACATTTCGTAAATCTCGGTGAACTTTGACACGACAAATTTGTGCTATTAATCAACGACCAAGGGTCAGGATTGGAGGAAGCCATCGCATGACATCATCCAATTTTATATTACTGCTCCGCTCTTTGAGAATAAACTGCTTTACCATGAGGTATGGTTTCCAGACAGTCGGCAAGAGTTGATAAATACGTCTCTGCTCGCTTAAAGCAATAGTGGGGCTAGCTAGTGTGAACTACAGCTCGCCAGCTAGCTCTGCGAGTGCTCTTTCAGCTCCATCTAGGCCTATTTTGTAACATACGTACCGTTTTTGGGTCTGACTTGGCCTTTTAGCTTTCAGAAGTGTTATTTGGCTGACTTAATGACTCTGTTGCTTACATACACAGATACTAAAGCTGCTATGAGAAAGACAGTATGGCAGATGGGTTGTACCTTGCCAGTCCACTGTGCAGTCCATTGGTACTTTTGCTTTTCCATCACCAGTTTAAGCGGCCGAGTTGAGCCGAGCCGTGTCGATGGACCTTCACTGGAGTGGGGCCAAAGTGTGCCATCCCACCTCCAAGCAGACCAACCAACCCTTGACGACCCTCTTTATTCGCCTTAAACAAGCCTGTGTTGCAATACTCAACTCATGTTTGTGCAGGAGACTGGAGAGAAGGCCGATGACTCGATAGCAACCCTGTTGTGATGGAAATGGAAATCCCGGCTTACGGAAAAGCCCCAAATGCCCGTCTATATGTGTCTCTGTGTGTAGGTACGCCAAGACTGGAGCTTACTCACATGTTCTCACCAATCTCAGCTGATGTTTTATAGGAAACAGTCCCATTTCATCTTCAAGTAAAACTTGTTTTCTAGTGCAGAAATAGCAACAAGTTGGCAACATATAAACACAAAAAAATCACAAAATCATTCTGTTTCAATCTGTCTTGAGAAAAAAAATAGTGGTGTCTGAGTAGCATTCTTTTCATGCAATGATACATCCACTGGCTTTTCTTAAAAACGATCGCACCACTCCAGGAAACCACACACCGTGCCATACAAGTTTTCTCTGGCAGGTTTCAGCACAGAAAGTTATCTTTAGCCCATGTTGTTGAAATGAAACACAACATGTACTTGAGCAAGTTCCCCTCAAATCACCTAAACTCAGTATTCTGGTTTTTCTTGTTGATTTTATCGGAACATTTTTGGGCGCTCGGTGTGAAGCACGGTTCAATATTCCAGTACGGAAGAAGGCAAAGTGTAAACACAAGCGTGGGTGCCATGAAATGACTCAGGGGCTATTTTCAGTCTATGAATGGAGATAGGAAGTGAGAAATACTGAGAGGAATGTGATTGGTTTAACTTGCACTTCAAAGGCAACATGGAACACTTGAACATGTTGGTAGAAACATTATTATTGCAATTTACTATAAATACAGCGCTCTGGGTGTTTTTGGCAGTCCGTAAGGAAATACTACCCCAGCTGACCTCTAAGAGTTTTAAGAGTGTTTGTATTAATATTTCCTTTTAACGGAAAAGGCTGAAAAAAGATTTGCTTTCAGTTTTTCATTTGTCTGAACTGTAAATCATGAGTGGATTAAAATGGCATTTGAGCAAAAAATACTTTTTAGCTTAATTTTGCGCCAAGAGCTTAAAAAAGCAACACCTATATTATTTTCAATGGTTGTTATTAATCTTGTTTACTTCTAGTCTTCAGGGTAACCTCCAAACAGCAGAGGAACGTCATGAAGATATAAACTGTCAGTAGCCAACAATGCTTTTGTAACCGGGTTGGAACAACCAACGTGGCTCTAGACACCTCGGTGTAGTTCTACACTCTTAGAAATAAAAGTTCTAAGTAGAACCATATAAGGTTCTTCGGCTTGTCCTCATAGGAGAACCCTTTTTGGCTCCAGGTAGAACCTTTTATAAAGGTGGAGGGTTCTACTTAGAACCCAACATAAAGGGTTATACCTAGAACTGTGTGTGTAAGGTTCCACCCAGAACCCCCCATGAGAGGCTCTACAAAGAACCCATACAGGATCTTATACCCATGCTTTCAACAATCCCTGAAGAACTCTTTCTCCAAAAAAGGGTTCTCTGGATCAAAATAATTCTTACTGGAACCGTTAGTGTTACCAAGAACCCTTTTAAAACCCTTTATTCAGGAAAGGATTTTTAAAGGGTTCTCTGGATCAAAAATGGTTCTTACTGGAACCATTAGTCTTACCAAGAACCCTTTTAAAACCCTTTATTCAGGAAAGGGTTTTTAAAGGGTTCTCTGGATCAAAATAGTTCTTACTGGAACCGTTCGTGTTACCAAGAACCCTTTTTAAAACCCTTTATTTAGGAAAAAGTTTTTAAAGAGGGTCTCTGGATCAAAATGGTTCTTACTGGAACCATTAGTGTAACCAAGAACCCTTGAAAAAAACGTTTCTTCGGGAAAGGGTTTTTCAGAAGCAAATGGTTCCAGGTAGAACCTCAGCCCTTGTAGAAGAACCCTTTTGGAACCCTTATTTCTAAGAGTGTACCTAACCAAGTAGTTTTAGTACTTTTACCCCTAAGCAAGCAAGTTTGCTGCTTTAGGTAACCAAACTGAGGTTGAAAACTGTAAAATAATGTTTAAAAACCCTGAAAATAAGAAGTCAGCTCAATCTAAATGCAATCAGTCAATGTTTTGGCTTCAGGCAGGGTAAAAACCCTGGTCTCCTGTGTGAAAGTCCTGTGTTTGACTCAGTACTCCACCACAACCTCAGTCACAGTTTTTTTTTTTTAGGCTTAGGTTTTTTTTTTCTGCCCTTTTTGGTCCCAAAGTTGTGTAGTCTTCAAATTACCTGTAGGTGTGAATGTGAGTGTGAATGTTTCTTCTTGTCCTTGTGTCTATTCACACTGTGATCAAAGGCAGATACAGCAAAGATACATGGACAGGTGGTCCTAACAGTTTGGTTGAGTAGTGACTCGCAGCAGGGCTGGTTGATAAACTTCTTTGGCAGATAACACGCTGCCAGCCTGGAAGACGCTAGAAATAGGCAGTCAGCTGAATAAATATCAGCTAGCTTGCTAAATATCAGCTGATCTGCAACTCCGGGGGAAATTTTTCCTCATGTCATTTGCACAAATTTGACTGATGTAATGTCTGTTAGCCCCACAGAAACATCCAATAGTACCAACTGCACAAACGTTAGCTTATAGCTAACAGATGGACTGTGTGTGTGTGTGTGTGTGTGTGTGTTATTTCCCTCCTGTCTCTCTTTTTTTTTTTTTTCCTCTCTTCTCTTTATGAGGCAGATTCATAAAGCCCCGGGACGTCGCTGCTTTGATTTTACAGATCTAATATAACCATGCCTTGTATTTGCGTATACTCACAATTGGAAATCAGATGTTTTACCAGTTGGTCCCTCTGCTCCAGTAAACTGTATATCTCCTGCATCTCTTTCATATGGCACAGTTAACCTTTCTGCCTTCAAGAAAGGAGAAACCCTGAGGAGATATGCCTTCAGTGTTGTCCACGCATCATTACACACATCAGTTTTGTTGGAAACAATCACTGAACCGCTGCCACATGTGGGCTTGAGTGCTTAAAACACTCCGGTGTAATACATTTTCCAGCTTGCAGGATTCATAAAGAGACGACCATCATATAGACATAAAAGGATTTGAATGGTTTCACAGAGGTCTCCTCTCTGCAGGGGTCTCCACCACACAAAGTGATGAACACAGCCTCAAAGACGGGCTCTTTTTATCCTGGGACCCAAAAATGAAATTTATTGTGTCCCAGGGATGCATGATTATAGATGTTTAAATTGTCTCGGCCTACCATTATATTCTACAGTACATTACCTTCTATTATTAGAGGCAGAAAAATTTAAAATACGACTTCAGTAAATCGTGTCCTTTTAAATGTTCTTGTTTGAGAATTGTCCATGACCAGTTATTGACCTAAGAGCATGCTGACTCACTGAATTCAAGAGAAAAATCCACCAGGCCTTCCTGACATCAGAGAATGGACTGTTTATAGTAAATGGTTATACAGTTTGAGTGGAGTTGGCGCGAGTGTATCAGCAGTGTAAAAGTGATAAGCGTCAGGTTATAATGTCCGTGCTGTGCACCTGCATGAATATGATTAGACGTTACTAGTCAGCCAAACAGCTAAAGATTGAGCCGGTAATCGTGAGTCATGTATGAAACAGCTGATGCCGATCAACTAATGATGCCAGCACGGCTGAAGTGATGTTACCTTTTGGAACAATCCAAATCTTTTCAACCACTCGTTAGTATAAAGGAAGAAAAAAAAGTTGGAGGTCATTCGGTTAGGTTTTTTGGTTTCAAGACTCCTGAACTTCAGTAGTCATTGACTTCTCCTATCAAGTAGTCAAAAAGTCAATTAATCTAGGGAGCTGTGTCATATTTTTGATCAACTGTCTAAAATACAACCAGTCAAGGGTCAACTAACGTAGACAGGACCAAGCTGGCAGTAGGTGAAATAGCAGAGTCCTTGAAAGGCCTGAAAACCTGTTTATGGTGTAAACGAGGGGTAACTACATTTTGTATGGTAGTTAATCCTGTTGATATGTGCCACAAACCATAAATGCATTTATGTTGAATTATTATTTCAAAAGTATATATGTGTGTATGCATACACGCTCTTTCTGTCAACATAGATTGTTTACAAATAACCCGCGATCTGATTGGATGACATCCCCAGCCAGCTTGTTGACTACAGTAACAACAAGACTGCTTTCTTGCAGGGATAGCCAAAGTATTTCCTTCTCTGAATGATTATTTAAACAAATATATGTTCAAAAAACAACTAAAGTCATGCCCAAAAACTCTGAATAGCCTACTATGATACGTGGTAATGTCACTTATTACTCCACTGTAACAGATAAACAAAAATGCACAGTGTTGACTAGACTGGTGTGCCCTAAATCCACTCCCCTAGATACATGAACTGGAAGTGTTGCTTCAATTGTTCCTACCTTGCTCACACATGCTAAGTTAAATTATATTGGTGGGATGTCCAAGAGTCTCACTGATGGCTCACCAAATGATCTGTCTTCCTTCAAAAACCCATAATTCCCCATCAGTCGTGCTCTGACAAAGCCCATATACAAATATTTATACATGCATTGTGACAAGTCTTTTGTTTTTGGCTGAAGAAATACACTCCCGCGCCTGTATATTACTCAAACTGACAATGCACCGCAATCATTCACTTTACCAGGTCATGAGGTGAGTTTGATGGAGATTAATAAGCGCACGATTGACACGAAGATAAAAACGTGGAAGTAGTCCAACACAAATGTACCAGCGCGAGGAGGAGCCGTTCTGGCATTTTGAACTTCCGTGAAGTAATAAAAATAAATCATGTCAGGATATCATGTCAAGACCCACCCATCAACACGTTGGGTTGGGACCGGCAGTGTCAGAAACAATAGTGTAAAACGTGGGAGTACCTGTGCACTGTTGACCCGGTGCGTTCTCTCATCGGACCCTCGGGGAAATATCACTTTACCAGCACAGAGATGAGCCGTGCTCCATGTGTTGTCTGCAGGAATCATAGCTGTGACAGAGGAACCGAAAGAGTTTCTCTATTTGAAAATCACCAGAGATTATTTGATGTGTTTTTTTTAGATAACAAAGGCCAAAAAAACAGACTTAACTGAGAGAGTTCCCTATAGCCCACAAACGTTTGACAGAGTTTTGGATGTAAGAATAACCCACATGAAACTGACGGCAATCAAACTGTGTTATTGAACTTGAGCGGTCCGGTAGATTATATTTCTGACTTCAATTTTCCGAGCGAATCGATTAACATGTAACAGCTTGAGCCGAGCCTTCAAGGTCCCTCCAAACTCTTTAATGGTTTTCCTCTCTGCCTTTTCACTTTGTTTTGACCTTGAAGCGATGAAACGTCAAATAATTCACATCACTGCCACATTGGTCTTGTTTTGAGAAAAAAAGAGCCTTCGATGAGTGATTCATTTGTTCGGAAATCTTTGAGGAATAAAGTCAGAAGCGCACACACACACACAAGTAAAACAGCACACACGTGTACGCTCCAGTAGGTCAGCGCAGCTATCGTCATCTGATAATGGAAGTTCCAGCCCTCAAGTAAAGGCTTCCATCTGTGGTGACCAGAGACAATATTATGATTAATTAATAACAAGATTGATTGAGCCAAATGTTCCCCACGAGGTCTGCTCTTACATCCAGCGAAGAGATCCCATGGTGCCTTTCCCAAGAAAGCACTGTACGAGATTGGATGACAGATGCAAGTTGAGGAAAATGGCCGCGGCTCAGACAGCTGTCAAGAAGCATCAGCGAATATTATTTTAAATGTTTTCTAAACAACTGTCACCGACATGCTAAGTAAGATCATGAGTGCACATGGTGAGAATCAGCTGCAGACCGGGGTCAAGGTAAAAAAGCTGTAATGCTCTGTAATGTGATGTGATGCAGTTTTTTTTCCTTTCTTAACTAAATGCAACAGAATTATTCATACACTCGATGGGGAGCTCTTTTCTGTTGTGGAAACGTTCTGCAGGATATGTGACTGACACTAGGCCCACGTTGCAGGGAGCAGAAACCAACCCAAGCTGGCTGCTTTCCCTGCCTGGTTTGGCATGATGAAGAGTTGGCCTGAAGAAATGAGTGTGTGTGTGTGTGTGTGTGTGTGTGTGTGTGTGTGTGTGTGTGTGTGTCATTTCAGTAAGAAGAGGAAAATCTAGTGGAAAAAAACCCTTAAGTTCCAAAACGAATGAATCAATGGAGTTTGAGATTAAGCAGCAGAACTTTTATACACCTGAGAGTCACGAGGTGTGTGTGTGTACATCTGCCAAGCCAGAGACCACTGTTCAGGACGACGTTTCAACATTTGTAAGCATTTTACGGATTTACCATTGCTCTCTGACCGGCTGGTGCGTTAAGATACATGTATCCGTATAAAGAAAAGATGGTCTTCCTCAGGAATATGTCTTTTGATGAATTTACTCAATCATCTGTTTTTTCTTTATATGGGACCATTTACAAGAATGAAACCACTGGACATTTTATAGTTCTGCTAAGCAAGAGACATTGCTTTAACATTTGTAAGCGTGAAACCACTGGTCATTTTGGCGTTTGCCAGGCAAGAGATCATGTTTGAGATGCCATTTCAACATCTGTAAGGTGGAACCACTGGGCACTGTATATGTCTGCCAAGCGAGAGATCACCATTCAACACAAAGTTTCAACACAGTTCAAGATGACGTCTCAACATTTGTAACAAAAATGTCCAGTGGTTTCATGCTAGATATGTTTGACAATGCGTTGGGATAAGTTCCAGCTATGTTAGCGGCAACAAAACCTGATATTTCTGTCTAGAAATCTGGACATTTTCTAGCTGCGTGGCAACAAAAAGGGTTATTTTACATTGAGACAATTTCATTGGACGACAGAACAGAACCATATATCTGATGCCAAAATATGCTTTTGCTCAACCTAACCAAGTAGGGTTTGTGCCTAAACCTCAACAGACCAAATGCTTTTAAAATTGAACCTAAAGACATGTAAAGTTGCAGCATAATGAAATGTATATAGCCAATATCGAACATACAGTTTAAACCTTAAATCTGTGGTTTGCAGTATTGTACATCACCATTAGTTATTCTGTTGTTATTCTGAAAACAGAGAGATTTACAACAATATTTAAAAAACATCTGGATACATGTATTCTTGTGTGACCTTGGGTTTGATGCCTCGGTCAGAACCCGCTCTGACCTGACGTCCACACGGGATAATTGAGCTGCTCACCATTGTTTTGTAAAATAACGTGGTTGAGGTCCATCCACCGAAACATTGGGAATAAAACTGCAAATCAAATCGCTCGTACCGATTACAGTATTTGAGGCTTTGCTGTAATGTTCTGGATGTTTGTTAAGTTGAAAATATATTGTTTCAGATATTATTAAGTGCAACTACAATAAATACAGGGTCAGTTTTCATAGAGCACCACATCTTGAAAGTGGGTTTTACTTGGATACAGTAAAGTCACTCAGGGGATCTAAAGGTCTTTGTGTGTGTATACGCTTTCATGGACTTTCTTAAGCCAACAGCTAAAGTAATCCTTTGATTTTGCGTGATCATGGTTTGTGGCTATCTGGCCAGCGGAGCGCTTGAATAAGCGGTATTGTATTTATGTATCGGAGACTTTTAAAGCAAACACTCGATACTCGAATTCCTTTCAGGGCTTCTTTCAAATATACATGGCATATAAAGGAATTGGCCCGGAGTATTGAAAACAAGCTTAATTCAAGTAAAGAGAAGTGGACTCATTCCTGACAGCACTGAATATTAAACACGGAGGGTTTCCTGGAGTGCAGAGATGACTCATAATGTAGTCTGAGGTAGAAATGACCAGTCATACAGGACCCCGTTTCACACGCCGTAAATCAGTTTTATCCGGGCCGACTTCAAATATTTCACGAGATGTTTTTCACCCCTGCAACATAAGCCTGATTGTACCAAACACATAAATTACTGATCTAAGGTGGCTTTAAAAGCCATAAGCTCGCCTCAGTGCCAACGGCATCACAGGCCAGACTTTTAATGTACTTCAGACACTCGCCAACACACTCAAACGCCATATAAACACAACCTCTTGTAATGTGAATGTCTCAGAGCTTATATTGGCGTATTTTCTGTCTGTCATACTCAGACAGTGTTACCAACTGGTGGTCGTTCATGTTGGGGTCTACATATTCTTACACAACACAATATCAGTCCTTATTATAACATAAAGCGTATGTCCACAAACCACTGTGATCGTTACAGAGTGTCTGTGGGTACTAAAACAAGTTTAAAGGGGCAAAATGTCCCATTGTTTCGAGCTCCCAGGTAATCCCAGCTCCTATATGTTTGATTTACTTCAATCAAACCAGAGGTGACCAAGACTGTTGGTGAGTTTTATTTTGTTGATGTAAAGTTTGAATGAAGTGTGTTTTACGATGAGTTAATGAGGCAATTAAGCTCGTCTTGGTTTGGTTGGTAAAGGTGAGAAACTGGAATTTAGACACTGTACAGTTGTGTTTTTCTGTTATATATTCATCAGGAGCATCAACAAAGGACAGAACCAGTCCGACCCACTGAACACTAACGACATTAACTCCCCCAACTCTGGTAAATGAACTCTGGATAAGTAATATGAACTTGTTAAAACCGTAAGTCATAAGCCAGTGATCTTCTGTGTGTTGATGGGGAAGTACATTTCTATTCTCACTGTCTTCATATAATATAAAGCACATGCTCCACTGCGGCCCAAGTCATGGGGAAAAGACGTCTATCCGTTCCCTCCCTGCGTCAGTCTGCCCGTTTCACAGCTTTCCATCCTAGATTTATTAAGCCGTAAACACAGGTCAAGTCGACTTTCAGCACATCAAAGTCTTGTCCTTCTGCTGCCAAGTTGGACTGAGGTGGCCTTTGCAAGGCTGCAGAGGCACCAGCTCCGATCCTGAGAGAGGAAGTGGGGCTGAATTTCGACTCTATAAATGTAATCACGTACATTGGCTCTCTCCGTGGGATAGTTTGGCATTGCAGGTGGGTTGTGTTGCCGAGGGATGAGGTTTCCATTCGTCAATTTCACCAGAACAGATCTTCTGGGACCGTCCAGACTCCTGTTTCTCATTCAAGAGTGCATTTTGGTTGATAGGAGGTTTTAAAAACTCTGTGTGTGTTCATGCTGTTTTTTCTGGGGGAGGCTTGTTGCCAGAGCGTGTACTGTATATTGTTTGGCTCAGAGGAGCAGAAGTGCCATTCAAGCAAACAACTCTTGTACTGCTGACTATCTCTGAGCTAAAAGCCTTGGCTGTAGTTGGCTCTCCAATCAATCATAACATAAAAGTCCTCCTCATGTCCCTATACGACCTTACCATCTCATGAATGAACTATAACACTGATGTGAGTTGATTTCTGCAAATGTCTCTCTAATTTTACAGCAAAATGCAAAAAAAAAACCAATGGGAATTTACAGATGAGTCAGTTGGATCTTTGGCGACCAGATTTATGTATCAATGTTGAATTTTGAATTCGGGGGCTGATGTAGCTCAGCGGGTAGAGCAGTTCGACCAGGGTTCAGGAGGTCGCTGGTCCGAATCCCGGCTCGCCGGGGTGGAGCTGAGCTATTTGACGAAGTATCTTTGAGCAAGATACTGAACCCCAAAATCGCTCCTGATGTGCACTTGGCACCTTACGAGGTGGCCTCTGCCATCAGTAAAGGGCCCTGCGATGAGCTGGCGACTCGTCTGGGGTGTACCCTGCCTTCGCCCTTAGATATCTGGGATTGGCTCCAGAAACCTCCCCGCAACCCCTTGAAAAAAGGGATAAAGCGGCTACCGCAACCATCAGCGGTTGACAATGAATGAATGAATGTTGAATTTTGAAAACAAACCAAACGTTTGTGGGGATGATGATTTGGTGAAATCCAAAGAGAAACAGTAGCAGTTGACTTCTCTGAGTCAAAATCCTGTGCTTGACCTATTCATCTACCAGAACCTACTCCCTCTGTAGACCTGGAGAAACATTATTTATGATGTTGTAGGAACAACACCAACACTGTGATATCAGGTGAACTGCTAAAGTTAGTCGATAACCTAGTAACTAACCTATTCTAGAGAAATTTTGGATGGATGGCCTGTGAAATTGGGTCCGAACAGTTCCCAATGGTTCTCAGAGGATGACTCACCTAGCATAAACATCATCTGCTACCAGGATTGGCACCAAATTTGGAACAGACATTCGTGATTCTAGGATATTAGTACTTTACTACTACTACTACTTTTTGTCTTGCACCACAACGATGTTTTCTTTTAGTGCTAATTAGCAAATATGTGTGCAGATGTTAGCATTTAGCTCAAAGCACTGTGTCCAAGTAAAGACACACTCAGAGTCTTAAGTCTTGTTGAGATATCCCGCTGATTAATAGACCAACAAAAAGAAAAACAAAGCAATAGATATATATTTTTCTTGGCGAGGTAACAATACAGAGTCTGCTTTCATTTGCCACATTCGTCTTTTGATGAAACCCAACACTACTGCCTGCGAATTTCCTTTTCAACCATTACCATGTTGACCGGGAAACTGTGGAGATGCTACAAAGCCACACTGAAGGCACGCAGCCTCAGCTCAGCGTGATTCCCCCGTCATAGCCAAGTCAAAGTGTCAAACACAGAAGTAAGGAACCACATTCAGGCTTTTTGTGTCTTCACCATGTTCCACCACCAATCTGACTTGGTGGAACATCAAACCTCAGAGACTATGTGACCTTCACTGCTCCTCCGCTGCGGATTTCTGTGGCCTTTAAAGAAGATTGCTGCTCAGGGAGATCTAGAACAAAATTAAGGATGAAAATGATGAAATCAAAAGATTGTGAGGGGAAAAAATCAGTTTAAGTATATGTTTGTATCACAAGTTTGAAAGAGACAGAATACAGTGTGGCTCCTTTCTTTGTGATTTCTTAGTAGATAAAACCTTCATATTTCATGACTGACATTATTGTGTTGAGTGTGAGTTTTATGCTTTATTGTGTAGAATCGATAAATGCCTGCGTACACATGAATACCGCCGCTCGGATGTCCAAGTGTAAAGGCAGGTGGGATCCAGATGACAACTCAAAGGTGAATAATGAGTGCTTTTCCTTCGAGCTAAGACTCTTTATCAGAGAGAGAAAGAAAGAAAAGGGATGATAATCTCGAAATAAAGCACTTCAGAAATCCTCTTTTCATCTTCATGATGTAACATCGACCCGGAGCGTGGCCTGCAGTTCTCATCCTTAATGGATTGAGATAATGGCTGGACAAATTGTTCCCAGGCACTGTCTTCCCTCTGCCCCACTGAGTTCAGGGATCCGGGGAGTAAAATAATCCGATTTTTCCTTCCTTTATCTCCCAGACTCCAGAGAAGAAGAGAGGGGGCTTTGACATGCCGTGTCTACTTGTCACGACCCCTTTTGTGTACCCTCCGCCCATCTGTGGACCCGGCTTTAGACGCCATCCCTTTTCCAAGGGCTCACTGTCACGGCCTCAAATAAACCTGCTGGAAGTGCCAGCCCTGTTTTCCATTTTCCTGTCGTTCTTTTTTCCTCTTTCTTTCTTTCGCTGTGTTTATCAGACTCTGGCCTCTCCCAAAATGAGGAGTCTCTCATGGTGAAGTGGTAGAGTTCATGCTGAGGTCCGTGGAAATTCACCAGGTCTCTTACAAACTGTTGTGGTGAGAAAAAGCTTGAGTCTGATCACCGGGATGTGAGCCACGCCAGGCTCCCCTGTGTCAGGAATGAGTATACAATGCGCAATAAGCACTTCTGCTGCGTGCTAAGTTGGTCCGGTCATGACATCCTTAAGCCGAGGGCCGTGCCAGCTCTCCTGTTACAAAGACAAATTGTGCATGCGGAATTTCCTGGAGAGGCTCCGAAAACGCTCCCCGAGTCTTACAGCCAGGCTCTCTGCGGGGACTTGCACTTGAGAGATTTAGTGCCATAATTTAGTCCTTGCCCTCATCTCAGCCCTTGGGAAATCCTATCAAACGCCGTCTAAGCCACCTGATTACCACAGCGACAGGTTTCCACCTGGACCGATGTTGGGACAGCTTCAAGGGATGACGGCGGTTGCAGGGAATCTCTTACGATAAGACGGGAGCCCCACCCTGGCAACCAGGAGTCAAAACAGAGTGAGACAAGTTGAAAGGAATTCTGGTCTCAGCTGTTTTCTCCGCTTTAACTAGCAACAGGTGAATCTGAGTAATCAGTTCATGGTGTGTGTGCACCGCAGCGCTGGTTGTCACATCATCCATCACAGCGGCAAAGATGGAAATGTCATACCTCACATTTCACTGGGACACAGGCCTCTGCTAATTCAAAGATTGACTGTCTTGTAATACACTTATCCTAATCTGTGTTCCATGACATGCATGTTAAGCCTCTCAGATGTAAATAGCAGGATGTGGGAATAAAAGCCCAGAACATAAAGCAAGAACTTGGATCGCGTCCATTTCTCTCTGCATGTCAGTATAGGACACACATGAACTGTTCCGCCATCGCTCATTCTTATTTGTGTTTTCTCATGACTTGTTTGTTGAGGCCTTTGGAGTCCCTAACTTGCTCTAAACATCCCGTGATATATCATGAATGTAATAATAAAGTAATGCAATAAAACAGCGATCCCCAGAGAGGCGATGGAAAGTTACGTGGAACATGCTGAAGAGTTGTTTTTATCCCGAGTTACTGTATGTAGGATTGGAAAAGCTCCCCGACGCCCACTGGTTCCAAAACACATCAATTTAATGTGTTTTATGAAGTTGCACCACAAAATATACAGAATTCAGTAGCTGTAGGTTTTGCCTTTAAGGACAACTCAAACTGTACATATCATTATGTTGCAGCTTCAAACTGTGCTTATGTTTTGGTTTGGCACTGGCATAAAAACCACTTAGGCTGAGGAAACGATCATGATTTGGCGTAAAATACCTGTTTCTGTCGCCATGAAAATGACTTCTGATCAGAAATATTCCTTTTGTGTCGCCATGAAACACAGCTGGACATTTCTCAGAGGTCTCCTTCAAAATACCCAGTTATGTCATGCTTGCAAATTTGTTTTGGTTTAATTTTCTATTTTTCTCTCATCACACTGCTGTGCTTATCCTCTGCTTTAGTTTAGACACAGAAAACACTTGGTTAGGATTCAGGAGAACATCATGGTTTGTCTTCGCCACAATAACGGATGGATATGTGTCCTTAAAGTATCCAGTGGTGTGACTTGAACTGGGTGCAGCTGTTTGGCAGCCTTGTTGGCTTGTAATAATGGCGCCACCATCCACTCCACCTCCTAAAATGTGGCTAATAATCACATCATGTGAAGATAATACGCCACGTTTGGTACAAATGTCAACCTTGGACGTATCTGTGGTTTCCAGAAACCTTAACTGCTGACTGGGCTGTTTGTTGCTAAAAACAAAACAGGAAATTGTCCCAATGTCTCGTTAAAAACACCAGATTTTCTCGGCACTAACAAGGCCGAATGTGTCCTGGTTTCCCATCAATGTTTTTATTTTGCAGCATTTTTCTTTGTTTGTCCCGAGTTTCCCTCATGAGTAATTGGAGGTAATTCAGATCACCTGTGTGGAGGGTGGCGAGACTGACTCTTGATTGAGGAGTGGAAGCAGCTTGGTGTATTTCCGTCTCAGCCAATCATGGTGCAATGACACTCTTTTTGTGAAGGCTTAAAGGAGGTTCTGGCACACAGGTGGCTCTTTTTTGTTTTCTTGGCTGACTCACAACTTTGAGTGAGGAAACTAAGACGAGGCATTTGTTTATTGGGCATTTCCTCTAGATTTTCACGTTTTTTTTGTCTATATTTGTATGTAGGTTGGGCCGGTCTGTAAGCATTTACTGACAGTACTGCCACCATTTTTATTTATTCTCACATGAAAATGGCTGGAAAATGTTTTGAAGTCTTCTCAAATATAACCAGTGGTGTCTCGCTTTCAAATGTTGAAACTTAGTCTTGAACTTTGGTCACTGGCTTGAAAAGCCTTCTTGCCTCTAACTCCATCACCATCATCTCCACTTCTCAGCATTAAAAGTCAGGTCATAAACACATAATGTGAACAGGAAATGACTAACTTTATAGAAATATTGTATAATATTGTACACAGCCACTGAATATGAATATGAGCGTTTACTGCCAACATTTTATCCTGCTGACTGGGCTGTTATTGTAATTCACTTTCCCTGCACGGGTTTCTGTTGTTAAAAACACATCAATCCAACAAACCCTGAAATGGTTAGTTGTTAAACTACGTTTGGTTCAAATAATTTGGGTTTTCATGTGATAAACAGACCCTCTCAGGTGGAGCTCAACACCCCTGAAATCTGACGGTCTGCAGACGAATCCTGGCAGAGTGGAAGGGGAAGGGTTTTCCGAACAAAATTCAATGACATGCAACATGACGCATCACACATAATGCCTCACTGCTTGAACTGTGATGTATCCCTCCGGTCCCCAGAATGAGCTTACTCATACTGTAGAGTCGGTGCGTCAGGGGGGAATCAAAGTAAATGACCCGTGGATAAAGCACATCACGTCATCTCGGCAGCCTCAGCCCACCAATCCTACATTCCAGGAACGGAAATCATTTTTCAGAGAACTCCACCAGATATGGCTCAAACGCTCAGCTTATTAACATTCATTTGATTTCATTGTACCCGCGTCCTGTGGATGAGGTCCTGCGTTCAAACCATCCTGTCCACCGACCACACGTGATGTCTAATCTGATAAACATCTATTGCCTTTTAGAAAAAGCCTCGAGCTCTAGACCGTGTTTGGCAAATGAATGTGATCGTGAATCCCTAACACAAGGCGAGTACTGTTCGCAGAGATTAATGTACATGTTCACTCTCCATCCAGTTCTGCATCATTCATCCCAATTGGCCACGGTCCCCTGATCAAACAGTGTAGCTCATATATTTCAGGGCGTCATGGGCTGGCTGCCTCTTCCACATGCTGGTATGAGCTATTCCTCCCCCGTCCGATACTGTGGGTGGTCCTTATCTCACTGATTCGTGACCAAGACCCTTTGTAATTTCAAACCTATTGAGAGACGCCTCATGTGTTGCCACTTCACTGTCTAAAACTTTTGCCTTCAATCATTTCTTGCTGTTTTTATCTCTGGACCTGTAAAGCTCAGAGAATAATCTGAGAATATAGTGTTATGGTTTTAGACTTTTTCATGTGCGTTCAACACTATTCAGCCACTCCTGCTTGCAAGATGCTCACCTGCAGACGTTTGTCTGGCTCCAGATCTGCCAGTGTGACGTACAGGAAAGTAAAGGCCTTCACACACCAGGACGTGACGAATAAAAGTCACGTATGTCTGAAATATTGGCCTTTTGAAATTGTTGCATCAAATGTATTCACATGAATACGCGATAATGTAATCCAATATTAGAATTTGCAACATCGCTTCATTATCACATTAGAATGAGACCAAGTAGGACTGGATGGATACAACAGCTCCTTGTTGGTGAATCCCTAATACATGGCAGTCTGTCTCTGCAGGTAGCCATCAAGGTTACTGAACCCCAAATCACTCTGATGATTTGATGTCAAAGGTGATGACAAATCTAAACGTTGACAGGTTTGCCATTGTCACGATTTCTGATGTGATGTCCAGTTTGCACAACATGATCGTTTGATGCCTTCAGTTGCAGTGCGAAAGGTCAGAAAAAGTACCTGAATCGGAAAGACACGTAACAATAACGTGACTCATCCATTGTCGGCTGCATCACTGAGGACAGATCTGTCAGCTGGTGAAACACCAACCACATGCAACTTCACATCATCATCACAGAGCGAGCTTCAGTTATACAAGCTGCTGACGGTCAACAACCAATACAATCACCAGAATGAATGTTGTCAATGTACGTTTCTGACATATTTTACATTTCTTTAGGTTAAATTCTTTTCAATTTCATGTTGTGACAACGCTGTGTTTATGACCTAGTTAGGTTAAGGCACAAAAACCACCTGGTTAGGCTCAGGAAAAGATCATGTTTCAGCTTAAAATACTTACGGCAGAAGATGTTTCCTCAAAAACATCCAGTGGTTTCACATTTACAGTCGTTGGCTTCTTGTCTATAACTCTCCAACCATCTGCTCCACCTCCTGGATGAGTCAGTCAGGTCATAAACATATAATGTGAAAGCGACGTGACATATTCGGGAGAAATGTCAATAACTATCTACCGACACTCCAGATGCTGTCAGACGTATGCGAGTGCTCCCCATGCTACGTACGTTTTGGCTCTCTATGATCACATAAGTGAGCTCCACAGGACGTCCACGAAGCTCCAGGCCCTCAGCTCGTAGAGAGAACATTACTCCTCAAACTCACAGCCAAAAGAACAAAAGGTCAGGTTTAAGTGTCTGAATTTCAGCTTCCAGGAGCTTCTTTCTGTTCTCACTGTTTCTCGCCGTCATGTGACACCAACACTGGGATGAATCCTCCGCTGCACGGACAGATTTCGTCACTGACAGTACACAATGTACTCCTTAACACATCATTCTCATTCCTCAGCTGGCAGCGACGACGAACACACTTGAACCGCTGATGTCTCCACCTGCACAGCGCCGCCAGAGTGAAGCTGAAGATTCGTGAGATTCAGCGCCGACTGGATATTTGCATATCCTCCAATATTCCCGAAGCGAAGTGATGAATGAAGTGTTAATTGCCTCAAAAGAAACACAAACATACGCCCACTGCTGTCGATATTTGAGAACAAAATGTTCTCAGAAAGTCTGTAATTAAGTTCTCTTCATGCGCAAAAACCGACAGCTGAGCGGTTCATGATGTCTGCAGGAAACAGAGGTGAGGCGTGTTGTGGTAAAGTGGGAACACGCTGGACGTATCAGTGACGGAGAGTGATGTGATTATAATAATTAAAGTTCATCCAAAGGGAACTTAACTCGTTCGTTTGAGAGGGACGTAGGTTGCGCTTGAACCGCTGTCATTACACATTTTCATCACCTCCGCAGCGAAGATGCGATGTTCCCGCCTCTAATTATATCCCGTCTCCTGTAATTATGTTTACGTTCGACTAATTCGAAAAAATTTGGGAAAAGAACACCCCGTTTTCCTCGTGATTGTGTCTGGGGAAGGTTCAACACCGGAGTGGAGCTCTGACAGAGGCCTGCGGATGATGAACGCGAGGTTTTCCGACCGAAGAGGCTCATCTCCGCGGGGAGGTGTGGGAGAGTTGTGAGGCAAAGATACCGCGTGAGACTGTCTGGGAAGTAAGTTATTGTAGTTTGGCCGGCTTCTTGGCACCGTCAGCAGCTGGAGGCTGAGACACACGGCTCACGGAGGATATAAAGGTGCTTTTTAAAACTCTTGGAGCCTGACTGCCGCAGCTCGCTTAAATAAACTCAATCAGATCCGAACAGACAGACATTATAAACATTTTAGGATTAAAGATTTAAGATTTCCAAGGATGTCGTTATCCAACATGTTCATTGTGGATAATCTGCCTGAAAATCATAGAAAAAGACGCTCCTTATAACAGAACTTGCTTTACAATCGTCACGTTTTTAGGTTTTCATCTGTATTGAAGAAATCCATCAACAGATACCTGAACATTCACTTGTACACTGCAAACAGGAGCTGCTAATAGCTAATCCGGCTTACTTTTAGTGCCACTTTGTCAAAATGTAAACAAATAAAGGCCAAAAACAGCTCAAGTTGCAACAAGTGACTTCCTGTCTACGTGCCGAAACACCCAAATTATGTGAACTGGGCTGTTAGAAACGTTGGAGAAGAAGTGCTTATATGTCAGGACTCTTAATGATTCAACTTCTAAATCTCAAATGCTAAATCTAAATACCGTAGAATCGTGTTTATAGCAGCAGCAGCAGCAGGTCAGGACCCCGGTGCTCTTCAGGTAGTGAGTCAACATCTCTGTTCCTCCATCTGGTCCGTCCAGACACACCCGCAGAACTTTTCCATCGTCTGGATCTGTGGAATACACTCCTATACACATCGTGAAATACACGCTCGGCCACCTTTTACTGCACAAATACATTATATTCCAACACGTTCTCACTCTGAACTCCACGAGGACAGCAGCTCGGTCAGCGGCCTTAAAGGGATATTCCGGTGTAAGTTTAATCCATTATTATTACTCCGTTACTTCCCTTATTTTCCCTGTCAGCTCTCGATAATAAGAACTGAGCATTCCATGCAGTAATAATCAGACATTTTCATCCTTGAGCTGCGGAAATCTACTGCACTCAGTAATCGACTCGTCAGGGCTTCCCCACACAGGCAGGCTGCTGGAGGAGAGGGTGAGTTGTGCTGTGCTTTTAATACAAATCCAGCAAAGCTAGCAGATGTTTGATGCTTCGTACTGTGTGCTGGGACTGTACATGTACTGTTGCTGAAGTTTGCTGCTGTTCTCACCATTAATTGTGGCTTTTTGATGGCGGCTTCTAATTGGAGACATAAGCTGCAGTGTATTGTTATCGTGCGGTCTTTTCTGAGGTCGCTAAAACTAGCTAAGCTAGCGGTCAGCTAACTTGACCTCTCGAGGGGGAGTCTTACTCGGTGTCAAGGTGTGTTAGACCATGGATTAAATTTACACCAGAATATCCCTTTAAGCTTCAGATAGTGACAGTCTACCTACTCTCAGAGTTCAGAGGTCAAGTTAGACTTTCAAAATAAAGCTGGGCTGTGTTGATGTGTCTCTGCATCAGTGTGTGATGAGTCATCGTGATGTCGTCCTGGTGGCACAGCTGGAAAGGTAAAGGTGGCCGCTCGAGTTAGAATCTGATTTGGCATCTTGTGGTTATTCTCGTTATCTCCACTCAAAATGATTATTGCAACTGTGCTGCATGTTGACTTATGTACACAGTGAGGTAAAAAATGTAATTCAAACTGTCTGACGGTTGACTAGATCATCATTTTCTTCTCTCTCTCTGCCGCTGACAGATTCGGGCCTCTCGTGGTCCTCAGTTTTAATCCCTCCTAATTTTCCTTTCCACTTACTTGGCACTTCATATTGTGCTCGGCAGTGTCAGTGTTTTCACTCTCTGCAGTCCTTTCTTTCTGTCTTTCCTTCTATTCCCTTCCTCCTCCTGCCTTTTTATTTATATATTTTTTTATTTTTTTCTACCAGTTTTGGCAGCGTCGCGCAGCTAAAGCCATCATCTCGGGGCAGCTCTCTCTCCAATCCTGACCTGCGATTTGAAATGGATATCCAAACAGAGCACAACCTATCATCTTTACATCGCGGCTAATCGGAGTATTGGAGGGGTGTTTCCAATAACACAGGCGCAACTCTGAGTAGCCGCACGAGTTCACGGGGAGGTCGGAGAGAGACCGCGTGCTCGGGGAAGGGAGGGGGAGGAGAGGGAGAAGGTTTGAGGCGAGGTGGACAGAAGGACGAGAGCTGCATCTTCAAATCTGGAAGATAAAACTGTACGTGCTGCCGAGAGCCGAGGAAACACAGTTCATGGACCTGTGTGTCAGCGACCACGCTGTTACTGTTCCAACGGACGACCTCCGGAGCTGCAGCCAGAAACACTCGGCGTTATCATTAATAACCTGGAAATTATAGTCGGAAAGAGGCGCAATCAGCTCAGAGTGCACGCAGAGGTTTCCTCTGGTATTAATGAGTGGAGGCTAAAAGGTTGTGTAGAAAGGAAAGGTTCTTATTTTAGTCAGTTTTCTTTCTTTACTCGTGATTTTGAAAGAGTTGCCGTAATTATTTAATTATGCAGACTGACCATGAAGTAACACGCTGCAGGATACAAGCCACTGTTATGATTTAGAACATTTTGAGACGAGACTCATCGATATTTCTGACAGCGACCAATACCTCTTTAAATGACACAACTTTAAACTTTGAAATTGTTATGCAACGTATACGCAAAAAGTCCAGTTTTGCTTGCATGTGATGCGCTAATCCGTCCAAATACTATGCATTAAAACCAGGGTTCTTACACCTTTTCCATTGTCCAATTCAAGCACAGCAGCTCGTATAGCAACACATATAAACTCAAACTGATTACTTGACCTCATCACATCAACTCGTTTTAAATAGCTGATGTTTTCCTGTGTGGAAAATGTGTAAACTTGGTATCTCGTACATCCTGGCTGAGCCAATATCATACAATGTTTCATGAAAGTAATGCAGCAACAATTTCAAGCACTTTCTCCAAAATGCAAGCCATTTTCAAACCTTGTAAACACAAGTGATGTCGTATAAAGAGCAAGAAAGTTGTGTTCGCGACTTAACTTCAACTGTTTCATGACCGACCATGACAGCAAAGGTCACCTGACTGCTGATCTGCCCTCCACATGTTAACGGGACGGACCGGTTCACGCAGTTTGAAAGTGTAAAGTCGTGTTGTGTGTGTGATTTCAGACTGGGCTGCTCTTCATATACGTCGTCGGCCGTAGCGACCGTGAGCTTCGCCGTGTGTCAGCCCGGACTGAAACATCAGACCGCGTCCTCTAACAATACACACAGGTTGCGATTCAGAGGTTTTAAATGCGAGTAAGTGCACTTAGCGTCTGTGCGTGAGAGAGAAGCGGTGACTTCGTGACATGTTTCAACCGACTGCTGATGGCGGCGGAGTCACGGGAGAGACGTGGCATATTACATCAGACGATTAGGTTACCTGTGTCTTTTCAGCGGGAGACAGATTCCGTCTGTCCGCCGCGGCGATGGAGGACGCCTGTTTGTTTTTGAGAGTGCGTCGCCCCTATGGCTGTCTTCCTCCTCATGCAGGTAGCCCCGAGGGGGAGAGAATGGAGCTCTTTGACGGGGGAGAGGAGGGGGAGGCGGGGGTTTACATTGCAACCACCATCGACTCCCTGCGCCCGGGCTCATTCTGTAATGAAATGGCCTGTGTCATGGAGGCCTTATCCAAACAATGGGCCCATTCAACCTGGAGAGGAGTCTCTGTCAGGACCGGGCTGAATCCGATACCTCTGATTCAGGGCTGCAGTCCCTCTTTCTTTCCATCTTACTATTTTTTACTCCGTCTACTGTAGCCGCTCACCGTCCTCCCTTCCTTCTCCGTTTCACTCTGTCCGCCCACAGAAACAAACGTGTAAAAAAGAAGTCGTCGCACAAAGAGCTGGAAACATAATGTGCTCGTGTGTGTTTTTAAAAGATATCGCGTGTCATTGTTTACACGTCGAGGTGAACATCATCCGTGTTTCCACTGTGGCCATGTTGGTTTTTTTTATCTAACGCCGTATTCTGTTTCGTGTAATTAAGGGTTTTTGGTGCCTCGTTTGTTTTGGGTTCTTCGGGTGCTGAATTGTTAGAAGTTGGCCAAAACTGCACATATATTACTCAATTTCAATCTGTTTTTTGTTTTTAAAACTTGCACCAAAGATCTGCTCCATACCACAATTAGACAATTCGTACATGGTGAAGAATAAAAGATCCAAGCTGCTTCGATGGGAAGTTGGCGAAAGGATTTGTTCTTTGACGTTTCTTTTATTATTTATGACTCTGTAACTTTTCAATAGATATATGGAAGCCTATTTCTTCCTACTTTTTACACAGACGTTGATTTGATTCTCAGCTGTTGTCTTAAAGGATGAACAACAACAGAAACCCCCTATTCCCTGTTGGTACGTTTTATACAGAATGGTGAGTTGGAAACACTTTGACCAGATGTAAAAGGGGCTTATGTGAACCAATAAGAATGATTAACATGCAACATGTCTCACTCTAAAAGCTGCATCAAATCTAATAAGACGGTGAGATTATGAAGTAAATGTTGATCACACAATGTTATGTAAATGTTTACATCGGTTCCTTCGCTTTCACTGTACAGTTGTGTCTGCCACCATTTCTATTCTGGTCTGAATGACTGAATAAAACTCACGTTTTGTCCCGTGTTGTTGTTATTTGTGACTCTGTGGAAAATGGAAAACGATCCAGTTGTCTTTGCAACAATACCACTTGAAAACACGAGGGGGGGAAGTTGTGTTTCCACGTGAATCACAGCCTGAACACGTCCACAGTCCTGAGATATCAGCAAATAAGTCAAACCCACATGGTTGTGCCTTAAATTTTGGCCCGTGACCCTGCAAAGGATAAGTGGTCCAAGAAAACGGATGGATGGATTTTGTTTTTTCTAATTAAATGGGCTAAAATATCTGTATTTTATTTATTTTATTAGAAATATAGAATATCCATCTTTAGGAAACGTGACGAGCATCTGTGGAGGATCGGCGCCACTTCAGCTGCTGCTGTCATCAGCTGCCAGTCGTCCAGCTGTAGTCCAGCGGAGAGCTCCAGCAGTCACAGCGCTGGTGTAACTGTATATTTTAGCGTGTCGTGTTAAACCATAGCATTTTGACAAATGCTCTGAAAACCTCAAAGATTCGTAGCTTATTTGTTTTATTATTATCATTGCTATCCCACTGGGTTTAAACATGATGCCACGCTGTTCCTCTTCAGTCAGTACCAGCTCACTAAAACTGAGGCACCCTTTCGGTTTTTAAAACGTATAAATCTACACGGCAATAAAAACAAAAGACACGAAAGTGTTTCTCAGCTTCGCCGTCTGCAGTATTCAACCGCTGTCTACGCAGGAGGCAGGATGAAGACCTCGAGGCTTTAGTCAGAGCTCAGAATGATTTAAATTCATGACTTTAACTTTTTAAAGAAGAAAACCTCGGCCAACACAATCCGCACATCAGAGAGAACATCTGAAGATTGAGTTTCTTCCACAAACACGGCGCGAGAAGCTCTGATGAGGAAAACAGAAGCTCAAACAAATGTTCCTCAGACTGAATCAGCTGGAGGCTCTGTTTCCTCCATCGGATCCCGGAGACTCCAGTAAAATATATGAATATGTGTGTTAACCCAAATATATATAGGGTAGTCTGCCTCTGATCTCTGCCTGAGTGTGTCTGAGGGAGCGAGGGAGAGATTACGGGTGCCGGTTGCCAAGTGGGGCTGCGTTCAAAAAAACCCTCAATTACACAGACATGCTGCTGGAGACACTCGGGCTGTTTGTTTGGAGAGTTTTATCAGCATGTCAGACGGCCATGAAATGGACTCCTAATTAAATGGCCGCGCTTGACTGTCGCTGCACACCACTGTTTTTTTTTTTCTCTCAACGGTTAAGAATAAACAGCCATAAAATCCCGGAGAGACGGGGCATCGGAAGCGGTTAATACGCGGCTGCGGGATAAGTTTAGTCCGCTCAGACTTGACAAATTGCAGTTTGTGATTTTTGCGTCTAATTTTGGGAAATACTGTGCTCGGAAATAGATCTAATGACAAAAAAGGGGAGACAAAAATCTAGATTATTAAACACAGGATACTTACTGTGAGTCACCGAATCACGGCGGACCGCAGTGTTTTCGCTACGCTGCTGCAGAAAAGACCGCCTTGTGTTGCACGAATAAAATGGGCTTGAGGTAAATCGCTAAAACCACTTCCTAATCTCCCAGTCAAGGATGCCATTGTGTATCTGCTGCAGTTGGTGTAACGCAAAACCTGGATTGCCATGAACATGATAGAGCTGTTTAACAGGGTTAAACACATAGTGCAAAGATACGGCAAGCTGGAACGGCGCAATCTGATCCCAAATTGTACAGAGAAAGGTCAACTGTGCACCTGTCATTATGGAGAAGGCTGCTGCTGGTGGTGGTAGGGTGACCGATGCAACTCCACCCTCCCCCCCTCCTCCTCCTCCTCCAGAACCCATCTCTCAACAGATATTATCTCAGATGACAAACTGAGGTAAATGGGCTTGACAAAAAATAATGGATTATCTGACAAGTACACAGCACCCTGTGTGTTCCCGAGAGGGCAGCGGTAGCTTTAAAATACATTACGGCGAGGCCCCGCGGGAGCGAGAGCAGAAAAGTTACACTCCCTCCACTGTCGAACGCAATCAGTCTCTGGTATCTGTTCCTGGAAGTGTTTCTGAGCTGCAGCTGCAAGAAACCAACAAAGACTTACTCGGTGAGGTCACAGATGTAGGTTTGAGAGAGCAGTAATGAGAGCAACAGTGGGCTTACGATAGTTTGTTGAGAAGCAGAAGTGTCTCTGTGGTGAATTACTTCCTGTATTGATGCTGAACAAAGTGTAAAATTGTGATACTAAATAGAAACTCTTGGGAGTCAGGTTCTGGGCTTCGATGTACAAAAAGAAGAAGACAATGGAGCACATGCCATCAGCCGTATATAAACTGGTAAAAGAAGAACATGTGGTGAGAATGTGCGCCTCACACATACCTCAGATCTCGACCCAGCTGTGGTTAATATGATAAGGTGGAGGTTTAATAAGTTCAGGGACAGAACCTGATAATAAAAGATGGTTTATTAGGTTTTCAGACAATTTCACAGGACAACGCTCCACCAGTTTTAACTAATTCACTACTTCTCGTGATACGTTTTTAACATCACCTGAATTAACATGGAGGGTATCTTCCTGTTATTTTTTTGTTTAATCTTCATTTTGGTGGAACGGGAAGAACTATTGATCAACAGGCTGATAAATTACATTTCCACAGGCACATGAGCCAGATTTCGCAGTGATGGAGAATCATAAAGCTGAACTGTGAATACACACAGCATTCTAAAAATGTTTGTGTTGTGTTACTCAGCGTGTTTTGTGTTTATTTGCTTTACTTGAGCAAGTGTTCATGTGCTGCAAACAGCCTGAATACTTGAAAAAGTCAGTTAAGCCATAAGCAAGGAACTCGGCAAAACCCAGAGACTCTGGTTCTCTCAACCCCCAAATACGTGGAATATTTTTCTGAAGTTGAATATTTTCAGTTCGTGTTGCATCATTCTTATCATTCATTTTGCATGTAACATTATAAGTAATCTCAACCGGTGAAAAATCCTCTCTGGGCACCATAAGTCATCACTTTTGCAGATGATAGCTGATTTTATATCTCTGGGACTCAAAGGACAGTTTCCTGTTTCTGCTCTTTAGGTCTTTCTGTTTTTGCTGTGGCACTTTTTTAGTCCAATCTTCTCCACCTGTCGGCAACAACAGCAGCACTTAAAGACCAGATGATTTAAAGTTGGTGAAGTTGTGACAGCTTTGGCAAATTTGGCATTAATGCTACCGCTTACGAAAGTTGTAGCTTTAAAATCAATAATTTACATTCACGTGTGCATGGTTTTTTTTTTCTCCACGTAATGAATTTTCAGTTTGTGTTGCATCATTCTCATCATTCATTTTGCATGTAACATTATAAGTAATCTCAACCAGTGAAAAATCCTCTCCGCTTTCTCTGGGCACCAGAAGTCATCACTTTTGCAGATGATAGTTGATTTTATATCTCTGGGACTCAATGAACAGTTTCCAATTTCTGCTCTTTAGGTGAAGGTATATCTATTTTTGCTGTGGTACTTTTCTAGTTCAATCTTCTCCACCTGTCAGCAACAACAGCAGCACTTAAGACCCAGATGATTTAAAGTTGGTACAGCTTGTGGCAACTTTGGCATTAATGCTACCACTTGCGAAAGTTGTAGCGTTAAAATCAATAATTTACATTCACATGTGCATGGCTTTATTTTTCTCCACATAATTAAATAAAACATTGCACATGGACAGGTGATATTTGCTTCACAAATAAATTCCACATTTTCACTCATTTCAAGTGAAAGCCTTTTTTTTTCTCATATGAATATTTTCGCATAATAAACGTATATTTTCAAACGTAAATAACATCTGTATATTTTCATATGTGATTTCCTTTTTCTCCACATGTGTATTTGAATTTCCACTTGTGGAGGCAGAGAACAAGTTTTTGCTTCTATAGTATCTTTCTTTCTTTATTAACAGCATTAACTTAAACTTGAAAATGTTCTCTGATAAATAAATGAATCTTTCTTTGATCCACTCCACTTCCCATATGTGACATTCCTGCAGACATACCGAACCTCATTACTATTTCCCTTCACATGCATCGTTTCCATCTTTGATTTATGGTGTTGATGCTGCGTCTTGTTTGGGCAGGTGGGGAACACGTTCGCTCATTATGCATGATGGAGCATAGAAATTAATTATGATGTGTCATCCCGGAGACAACTGCATGATCATCGTGTACCTGGTGACATCGCATCGTGGGAGGTGAAAGGTAACGGCTGCCAGAAGTCTGCATCACAGCGCGACCTGTGCCGACACGAAAAATGGAGTTCTGGGTCCTTATCTCTGTTATTTCCCAGCATTCTTTGAGCTTTTTTTGCTCAGGTTTCTGCGTCTACCAACACTTTTTACAACACGAATACTCTTGGCTCTGTCTGTAGATGGTTTTGTTTTGGTTACAACACACACATCCACGTTAGGCAAGAACACGTTATTCCAGCAGTTATGACTGGAGGGAGGAGGACAAATTGACATGCACCCAACAGCTCATTAAGCCTGTCATTTCAATTACAGACAGAACAGCAGAGGATGAGAGATCATGTTCGTACGAGCCATACATTATTATTATTATCATCATTGTACAACATTTCTTTTTAAATCCAGTTTAGGGTTTTCTTCTTTATGTTAAAGGTGCTAATGTGATCAATGTTATTTAACTATGCGTTATTTTCTTTGCTCTACAGAGTCGATAAGACGGCTTCCTGACTGGTCATGGAAATAATACTAAGATAATACCGAGCTACTGTGTGACGAATGTTTCCGACTGGATCTGTTTCCCAGATGTTGTGTTTATATAGTCGATAATACCTAACAGGGAAAGAAAGATATGACCCGCACGTGACATTCAAAGCAGCTCTATAAACAGTCTCTGTCCCCTGGCAGTATTTTTCCAATGTAGGAATTTTTCAGACCGAGGCAGGTGCAAAATTCTCAGGTAAACTGTCCAACTGAGAAGCTGAACTCTTCTTCTCCAGAGTCACTGAAATGCAAATCTGATGGTGCAAACAACAAACACTTTGACATACAAGAATATTTGTTTAAATCCAGCATTAAATCTCTGCCCGCTGCAGCGCTGAGCCTGATATGTTTGCGTGTCCCCTGGAGAAGGATTCCAGGTGCACCGAGGTTAAGTTACACTGCAGCTGTCCAGCTGAAAAAACACAGGCGGATACAAATGGCCAGAGAGGGGCTCTTATAGCTGACTATTGTCTCCCAGCTAACCTTCTGTCAGGCCCGTGCAGCGTATGTAGTGTAGCGATGCATAAAGACTACTGTGCACACTAAACTCCCGTCCTCCTGCCTTTACGACTTGTAACTGACGTTCGTTCACATCTGATTACGGTACGATCCGTTGCTTTCACCGCACTAAAAATAGAACGACGTATAATAAATCACTGTCGCTGGAGATGTGCTGCATCACGTGCAAACCAACCAAATTCTGCAGAGTTCATGTCAGCCGTGGGCAACGGTGGAACGCTTACTGAAAAGTTGCATGACTGAAATGTTACTCAATTACATGTAAAACTACTGATTTTAAAGTAAGTTAAAAAAAGGATATTAGTTACTTTCTGTTTCTCCAACTCTTTAGGGGTTTCATTGGGCGGTGATGATCGGAGAGCCTTATAGGCTACAGAAAATGCAGATGAAAGGTTTAGATATTAATCTAAAATGTACTCAATTATGATTTTATAATAGACTTGTAGTTCTCGAGACCAGTCTCGAGACCACTTTTCTGTGGTCTTGGTCTCGACAGTCTTGGTCTCGGTCTCAGGCCTCTCGGTCTCGCAATGTCTCGGACTGGCTTCTCGGCCTCGAAGGGATTTGTAACCTATAATATCCAGGCGGGCAAATTATTATTTATTTTTTCATATCATTATGCGCTCCCTTCAAAAATAATACAATCTCATATTTATACTAAGCAGCTGAACCCAGTATGGTGCTTAGGTTCTACAACTCATGCAAAATGGCAAAAAACTAGTCTTTTTTTGCTCTCAGTCTCGAACTGAACTAGTCTTGGCCTTGGTCTTGGTCTTGATACTCTCTGGTCTTGGTAGTGTCTTGGTCTCGGCGTAGGCGGTCTTGACTACAAGTCTATTTTATAAGTGAGGAGTTATAATGTATTCTTACGTATGAGGAAAATCAGCGTACTAGCAAACAGGCATACTCAAAGTTTAGTTTAGGCAAATAAAACGGTTAGGGTTGGGAAAACATTGTGGTTTGGGTTAAAATAACTACATCAGTTCTCTAACTTCACTTACTGATATACCTAGGTTGAGGTAAGTAACTTATGTTGCATGTGTCCCATTTCTTCTCGTTTCACACTGAACACAAACAGCGGTCTCCTGAACTGAAAGTCCTGTGCTGTGCAGGCCGTCCGTCCCTGAAATTCTCCCTATATGGATTATTTTGCTGTTCATACTCCTTCATCTGACTTCCTCCTTTGCAGCCGTAATATTTATTACAGCCACTAGAGGCCACCGTACAAACAACACGAATCTGGGTCGGAATAAGTCGAACGCACATTTTTCTGATGCGGACGGGCTGATATCGCTGCAGGTGTGGATTCAATGTGCTAATCATTATAATCCTTATCAATACAGACATGAATGCAATGAAACAACATCTTTTTGACTGTTGTCAAGTTAAATGCGACACATTCGTTGTGATGTCTCGCCCCCTGCGACCCCTCTGACCCCCTCGGACCACAAACTGCCGATCTGCTCATCAAACTCAATCCGAGGTTTCATTTGAAAGCCGGCGAGCGGCCCTCGCTGAGTCACGCATGCGAGCGCACACACGCAACGCCCATCGATGCACACTGACTTAAACAGACACACACACAAATTCAAACAAGGGAGCTTAAGGGAGATTTGTGATCTTGTAAAAACACATTGAGAGACGAATGGCTCAGACTAGTTGTGCTTGTCAAACAGCACCTGCAGCATGTGGCTTTCATGTTTTCCAGGCAGCGGAGAGACGGAGAGGGTGGTTGTCAATATTAGACAGGCATAACGAGCGAGGTGGAGTGAATATTACGCCGGGCTCTCAGGTGGAGCTTATGCATGTCAAAACACTTGCAAGTGGGGTTTTCGAAAAGTAAGGATGTTTTTGTAAGGAACCGTTTCAAAACAGATTATTAAAAAGAAAATGTGTGTTTTCGTGAATGCAAATTACACACATTAAAGTCACGATGCTGCAGGTGTCAGTCCATTTAAATTCATTGCATTAATGTCACTCAGTTTGAAGCCTCAAGCTTGGCTTTAACGCCATCTTGGTTCTTTGGAGCCAGTACTGAGTATATTTGGACGAAGGAGTGGAGCTGGGTTATGCAGCGTCCTCTTCTTTTTTTTAATCTATTTTACTCTAAATTGCACCACAATTTGCAAATTGGACATCATGTTGTATTGAAGAAGACTTGAAATGAGCAATTGAGACTATAAACTCATCAGGAAACCGTTCAGTGAGGTAATAAATAGGGTCACTTTCTCATAAGCTTACATGCAATCGGACGTCTCTTTGAAACCAGACCAGTCATCAGTCAGTTGGCCTTTTGGCCTATTTTTAGTCAGCGATTTGACACTTTGTGGCTGTTTTTTCTTTGATAAATGTTGGGAAACCTGCCTTCACGTGTTTAATTTGGAAAGAATGAGAATAAAGATAAAGATGCTGGAAAATCAACCAAATTTCATAATTGCAAAGCGTCAGATAACTTAATTGCTACAATTAAAACCCCACCTCTAATAGATTCGTACTTCGTATCGTGCAGTAATTATCAAGCGCATCACGTGAAGCCGGTTTGGCACTGACATAATCCAGCCTGTCCCCAGGTGAGAGAGAATCCACCGGCTCAGAGCTGCCTTCGGGACAGACGCCAAGAAAACATCCATCTTTATATAGGACGCCCGGCTCCTGCCTCTTGGCTCGCTCGCTCGCTCGCTCCCTCCGTGACTGGCAGCTCTAACAATACGGATCCAGCCAAGTTACTGCCCGAGGCTCGCTGTAACTGTAGCCGTGTAGTGATTTGTGCCGTACCCGACGTATATTAACTCTTCCCTTCTCTTTTCCCACTCGTCTCTCTCTCTCTTGTCACACATCTACCACAAACACATGTACTGGTTTCTCTGTTTCCACCGTCTTTCTGTGTCGCTGGTTAAAGATGTATAAAGTGTGCGATTACCAGCTGTTCTGACTGTAAACTGTAACATCACACCTCATAACTGAGACACAGCGTTTCAGTATTTATTTTCCACGATGTCTTTTGTAGTATTTTGTAAAGAGCTCTTTGACTCGGCGAACAGAAAATGCATTTTAAGAAAAGCAACCTTCAGACGGATCAGACCAAAACATGGATACCATTTCTAAATTTCACTTAGAACCGCTCAGGTCCCGATAGGTCCGGGTCGGGTATCCATGCTCTAATCCACACACACACACACACACACACACACACACACACACACACAGTAGTCAATCAGCTGCCCTTTGGCTCATGACCAACCCGTCATTGCATCGATTATAAATCCATTAAATAAAATCCAGTAAATCCATTTATCCACCTTTTTGTGATAGTCCACTCCCATTGCCATTCCCACAGAAACACACCTTAGCGCACACACACACACACTGACAGATTTCAGCCTCCTTTGCCTAGAAAGCTGTGACTTTTGCCCCAAGGGGAAACCTTTGTGGGCCGACCAGCTGACAGAGGGCGCTATAGAGCTGCAGCTAAGAAACTTTAGGACGCCAAGCTAAGAGAAAAACACCAGCAGACAATGTAAAAGACAAGAAACAAGGAAAGTCATCCAGAGCCGGTACTGACGGGTAGCTGAGACGGAGGAAGTATGGATGGAAACGTGACCAGAAGGCCGAGCTGCCTCGTGGGCTCATCATCGCTGCACGGACAGAGGGAGTGAGAACATTCAAAGTTAAACATACATCGCTCGTAGTGATGCTGTTCCTCCCACACGAGGACATCGGCTCCGACTTGGAAGAAGCTTCCATGGTGGATCTTTTTTTTCAGCCGTGGCACGGAGCCTGCCGCTTCCACGGGGGAAGTAAAAAGAGGTGATTCGCTCGGAGAATCCAATCTCATTTACTGATAATGTATCTGAAAGGTAATCACGTTATTTAGCTAACGACCGATTGGTTACACTCCCTTGTATCGATTTCCTCAACAAAAGGCGCCTTCAATCAACTCCAAAGGCACAACATCCGGTTCTAATGAGCGACCAGGAGCTGCTCACTGACCGTCCAGAGATTTACAATCCTACAGCCCTCAAGTTATCCACAGTTTAACATGTTCCCTTTCCAAGTTTGTTAACAGATACGTTGATGATGTTGGAGAGTCACGACTGCATGTGAGTCTCGTCTGATGCAGAAGAATTCATCGGGCATGTAGTCACAACACAATGCATCCAACCCCTTCACATTGTGGTAACAGTTCCTAGAAACTGCTACAAGACGACAGTCTCCAACCTACAGGCCCCGAGGCAGCAGCTGTCATACCAGCGTATAGTCTGTCATTGCTGAACATCAATTTGACATGGCCATGTGTCTGCAGATGGAATTTGGATCGTCGTAATTTTGCTTCCGTCTCTTGTAAGGTGACAAACGGAGCAGCTTTTTTTTAGGGGCTAATGATGAGAGAAATGAAACAAGATTTAAAAAAGAGTAAACTCGACTGCTGTTAGGGCTGAAAAACAGGAACTGAGATGCCTTTTTTCACCAGGAATCTTCACTTTTTTTTAAGGAACAACAATACGTGCGCATACCCAAGATGTTCCCGGTCATGTGCTCAGAAGTTCAGCAAAATATTTTTTAGAATTAAGAACTTGAGCTCCTAATCCCCATTATGACATGTTTGCTTCAGATCGGTTTGCCTGGTTGAAGTTACGGTAAAGTATCCATTGCGAGTCATGACTCTGAGCCAGAACACACACACACACACACACACACACACACACACACACACACACACACATCTCAGCTTGAACCGTGTCAGATGAAATCCCTGTCTTGCCTCCAGGTGCGCCCGGCGCGCTGCATTCCCTGAAACCCGCTAGAAGACAGAGCAAACAATGACTGACATGTCTCCACTGTTCGACTGCTCTCGGCTGAGAGCGACACCATTGGAGGATATTAATAGAAATACCTGTGGTTGATGAGTGATGTCCAATCCGCCCACGCTTATTCTCCGCAGTCATGCACAGCCTCCTCCGTCTGCCACGGGCACATAGCTGCTGAGGAGATACCTGGAGACAGTCGTCAACACAGAGGCTGCTCCTCTCGCTCCTCTCGCTCTCTTAATTGTCGATACTCTTGGAAACACAAGCGAGGGATGGTTTCTCAGGTGTGTCACTAAAGCAGCCTCAAAGCTTTGGGCTGGTTAGTTATTCTTTCTTTGTTATATTTGTCGGAAAATCCATGAACATCCCTGCAGCAGAGAGTAAATCAAATGCATCTGACAAACAGAAGAAAAGAAAAATCCAGTATCTGCGGCTGGCACAGGCCTCTAATGAGCCCACGCCCGGACTACACAGCACGGCTTACATGTGAGACGTGAGGTAGTGGTGTTTTCAGTTCTGTTCTCAGTTCAAACAGATCCAAACACAAGACACAGAACACAGAGGAAGGTGTAACGGACAAAAGTAAGCTTCGATAAACGTACGGTGTTGACAGAAGCAGGCGGGGCGACACCGAGTCACAAAACTATCCAACAGAACCAGGGAGCCACTACAGATGAAAGTGAGGCAACACACATGGGTTAGATACATAATGACTAAGAAAAATGGCGGGAAAAAAGACAAAGATAGGATGTGTAGAGCAAAACAAGGCTCGTGACAGAGAGACTTTCCAAATAAACAGGAAACAACAAAACCAAAAAAAACAAAACCAGGACAATACGTTGTCACGATTGTGGTGTTTATGTATTTATCAGAATAAAAAAGCTTAGAGAGCTCGCGTAACGTAGCGACCTAGCCGCTAACACACATTTCCTGGACAGCATCCATAATTCTATATCTTCAGTTTTCTTATAGTTTATATCTCTGTGGTTCCAAACCTCTGATTCACCACAACAGTCCTGCTGACCACACGGAGTAAAGTAACCACACCTTCCTCTGGTGAATAGTTGTATATTATGTGATTGGAATCTGATAGTTGCGCTTTCTAGACACGCGAGCGCGGAGATAATGTGTTTCTGAGATGGTAAAATAATACAAGCTCGAAGTTCGTATTTAGAAAGCAGACATGCAGACAATCAGAGAGATCTGACTGCACCTCGACAACCGCTGAACTTGATATCGGCTGTGTTTCCCCAGTGGATTCTAATTGCTGGAAAGGTGTGTGTGTGTGTGTGTGTGTGTGTGTGTGTGTGTGTGTGTGTGTGTGTGTGTGTCTTGTCAAATGTGACAGAGCATACTTGTGGCAGCCAACAGTTGTCACTCGCCTCTATCAAATTTCATAAACATTATTTTTCATTATGCAAACACAAACAGTCAAACTCTCATGTTTCCTCATTTCAAACATGCAAATATTCCTCCTCCATTCAGTCTCAGCTATCAAAACTGACACGTCTGTATATTTCATTTGTTGGATTTTAAGGATTTATAGCAATTAATTAAATTATCTTGGAGCTGTAGGAGAAGCGAGGCATTAGTACTGGATACTGTTTATGAATTTCAGGTCCAACTCTGTGACGGCTGTCAGATATTTGGACGTGTGGAGGCAAACTGTCAGCTGATCAATGTTCTCTTTCCTTGCAATCATAAATATATGAGATTAATTAATGATACATTTGTGATATATGAGATGTGATACTGCAGATGAAATATCGGTAAACGACCACAAATAACAGGTCGACTGGAACATATGCATGAATGTCTGGGACACTTCTGCACATTGATCCTGATTTCTGGTTTGTAGAAGTGTTTTTTTCCCTCTTTTCTTAATAATGAAACTCATTTTAAAAGCTCTGTGTCTCACTAATGTTTCCACTGACAGAAACATCAGTAAGACAATCAGCTATATGTGATACGAGTTGTGTAACTGCTAAGAGGAACAACACAATCATACACACACGTGTGTGTCAGTCAGCAGGTTCATGTGATTATCATGTTAACACTGTTTACACACATTCTTGCTTTTCTTCAGCTTCCATTAATGGTTCATCACTCTGAAAGGAGAGACCACTGACTCAAAACAGCATTTAATATGTTCTCAACTTTTATAATTATCTTTATTTTGAATGTTAATATACATCATCACCCTCTTTATACTTTGAATTGAATGTCTTTACTTCCAACAAGAGCAAATCTAGATGCTCAGCTAGATGCTGTGAACCTGGATGTACTGTAAAAGCCTTAGTGGCTATTGTAAACCCTTTTCGACAACTGAAAGAGTTAAAGAAACGTAATAAATAACCAATAAATGATTCATAGTTAATCAATGAGTTACCTGTCAGTCTGTATACCTGTATGTTTACTCCTCAACAGCAACCCGGCCAGAACTAACATACAACAGTGTTTTCTCTTGGTCTGGACCAAATGAAGGTGTTAGCTGGTCACTTCAGGACTACGTGAGAACACTGTAAGACTATTTTAAGTCACTCTTGGTGTCCATGTACATGATTTTTACGAGGTTGCTAACTTACAGCCTCTATACGAGCTGACCTCATGCAGTAAATCATTTTTTGTGTTTGCAAACTAAAGGAAAATGCCAGGAATTGTTTGCAGCAGCCACCTGATCCAGGTCTGAACAGGACCCGGTGGTGTAAAAAAGGACACGCCATCACCTAAAGTTATTGATTTAATTTAAAAAGTGAAGTCAGGGACGCTGATTTGCAGCTGCGCTCAGCACTAAACCATTACGCTATCACACAATGTTCAGTCCCACCTGTTGTGTCTACATGAAAACACAACGCGGAGTTCCTGCCACCATGTAATGAGTTACCTCTCACAGTTGTGTTATTGCACATCAGATTCACTTTGCCTATTGGCACGAGCTGGTAATTACTCATCCAATGGTGAAAACAAATTTGAGCCGTAATCCGACACTGTTCCTGATCTGATAAAGTCCAAAAGCAAAACACAGTGTTATCAATATCTTAACCTTTTAATTAAGTCATAACACTTTAATAAAATTTGAGCTTATTGACAACACAGAAACTTGGTGAAGATACAGAAACGATTACAGAAAGGAAGATAACAGCTCCCACAACAGAGCGGCAACAAATCAGGCGGCAGTCGAGGCTTTCCTGAATGTTTCTCGTTCCACTTAACGGCATTCCTGAGAGAAACATTCCTCATCATCCACATACCTAATGATAACAAATAGCCTATTATTACAGACGTATAAAGACACTAATGATCTGTCACGAAGTAGACAGACGTGCAATTAAATTTGCTGCCTGGCATTTTTACTGCAGGCAGAGCAGACAGTGTGGTCGTAGTCCAGGGCTCTGCCGTCTCCTCGGGGGTGCCGCTGTGTTTCCTCTCTCTGAACCATGTCAGCGGTTGGCCTCTAAAAAAAGCCGCCGTGCCAACGAGACTGGTGCGAACCCCGGTGCCGATACTGTAATACTGTAGTCGGTTAACGAGGTCATAATGAATGACGGTTTGAGGATTGATATGAGGGAGTCAGCGAGTCGTTAGAAATGAAAGGAAGAAGAGTGATATATGGAAGTTGTGTAGAGATTTTATAGCTTCTTTTCAAAGAATGTGTGTCTGGAGGACTTTTCAGGAGAAAAACACCAAAGCTGCTTTGTTTACTCACATCAATTGTGCGACAGCTTAAAAATTGATAAAAAGCAAGAGCAAAATGTGAGTGTTGAACGTCAAAACCTCAATTTATGGCTGCACTTTGTACTAAGAATGGATCAGATGACTACCAGTAATGTGAAAGGGGGTCAATCAGGAGTTAAGCAGCTCATCAGTTCAGTATTTTAGATAATGGTTTTGGTTTTGTGGCTTGCAGCTAGACTCTTAGCCACCAGCACCTAGCTAATTTCAGCAAAACATCTTCGATAAACCCACTGTATGCTACCACAGTGATGTCTCAGCGCAATCGTCACTTTACAGCCACTGTATGAGCTGACCTCATGCAGGATATCAGTTGTTTGCAACCTAAAATGAAGGGCCAGGTCTGAAAAGGACCCGGTGGTGTAAAAAAGGACACATCATCACCTAAAGTTATTGAATTAATTTAAAAAGTGAAGTCAGGGATGAAGTTGGGGACGCTGATTTGCAGCTGCGCTCAGCATTAAACCATTACGCTATCAGACAACGTTCAGTCCCACCTGTTGTGTCTACATGAAAACACAACGCGGAGTACCTGCCACCATGTAATGAGTTACCTCTCACGGTTGTTTTATTGCACATCGTTCTGTCTGTCTCGTCTCTCGCTGCCTGCAGATACACTTTGCATATTGGCACGAGCCGGTAATTACTCATCCAAAGCAATTTTGAGCCGTAATCCGACACTTATTCCTCCATTCAGTCCAAAAGCAAATCAGTGTTATGACCTGGTGATTGCAACATAGTCGAGTCCTGGCGTTAAAATGGCTAAAACCTGGCAAAAGAAAAAGGTGACAGCTGCTAGCTTGTTAAGGTTTGTAACGTTAGCGACCAGATTTGTGTTTGGTGTAATTTGCCATTTTCACGTGTAAGTTGCTAGCTCAAAGGTCGTTGATGTTTCAAGTAGCGACAGGGATTTTTGAGACAGTACAGCTGCCCAGTGACAAGCTAACACCAGCAGCCTTCATCCGGTATGTCAGACTAGCTTGTGAACTTCTCTCTCAGGAGTTGGTGGAGACCAAAAGAGAGTATGTAGTCAGAAACACTACGCAAACAAAATGCTAATGTTGCATCTTATCTGCTGGATATGCCGTCTAAAGCAGGCAAATGTTTGCTAACATGTTTGACATAATGTTAAGGTTGTCCTTCTACTTTTCTGCTGTTGTGTTAAGATCCAATCAGTATTCACTTTCTTGAGTTAGATGAGAATATTGATGACTACTGTTTATACATCTAGGCTACGTTAACTATGCATCTATAGGGAGCAGCTCAAGCTTTAGCTTATAGCATAAAGTCTTGAAACGGCTAGCTTGACTCTAACTGGAGGCAACAAGGCCAAGAAACAGGCCGGCTTGTAGCCACACTACAACAATTAGTTTTAACACCTAAGTTACTGAACATAGCAGATTTTGTTATCTATGGATGAAGTCTTTATGCTAAGCTAACTGTCTCCTGAACGTAGCTTCATATTTACCATACAGACATGTGTGGTATCAATCTTCTCATCTAATTCTTGGCAACAGAGTTAACAAGTTCCTCGAAAGTTTTCTATTTTCATGATGAACTATGATCGCAGTCTTTCCATAAACTTTGCCAGATTGCAAAAGTAAAAACAACAAAAACCACCTTTGGGAGGCTTCATTGGATCTGTACTTACTTGTTAGTTTATTCACTGCTGCTAAAAAGATGTGATTTTTACTGTAAAAACAAAGGATAAGCTGTTGTTACTGAACATTAAACTACATTAAACCAGCTACAGTGACTGTGAATTTGTCAGCGTCAGCGACTGGCTCAGATCTTCTAGCTTTAGGCCTGACCTACACTTTACCCCGCGCTGTACAACCAGACGAGCTGTCATGCGGGCCATTGTTTCGTGGCTTCTTCATGACAGTACCCTATAAAAGCTCTGGTGACACAGAAACTGAATAGCCACAGTGCTTTTCTGACAGCACCAGCCTTTGTTAGGGTGAGAAAAGTTTAAGATCCCCGAGGACGGAGCCTCTTGGCCGCGGAGTCTCTCCCTCTGTACGTGACAGACACACCGGGCCAAAAGGCCAGTGGAGACAGAGACTGCTGAGAAAAGAAAGGCGAGAGCTGGAACGAGGTGGAGCGATGACAGATTGGGAAATGAGGACATGGAAGAGACGGAGTGGAACTGGATTCTTAAACTTTTTTTTTGTTGCATGTACTCTCTGTGGCATCCAAAAAAACCTCATTCACATGAACATGCAAGACGCACACAATCACCACTGGCGTTGGTTCATTTATCTTTTTATTCGACTCAGACTCCCATGTCAGGAGACCCTGTCATGCCCCCAACCTACGAGCACCCACATCTATAATTAGCTTAACGGCACACCTACTTACCACCCACGTAACGAGAACAAATGATCCGGCGTAATTGCACATTGGGACGTGTTCAAACAAAGAACCGCAGGTTGAAAGTTCTTCTTTTCTCATGAGGCGGAGCATTTTCTGCATCCGCGGGGAGGCAAAAAGGTACAAAAGTCAACCCACAGCAGACCAACTGGATATACCCCGCCTTGTAGATACCAGAGGAAAGGGTGAAACAAAAGGCACTTGTGGCACCAGACGTACGTATGACGAGGTGGGAGAGATGGAGGGTGGAGACGAGCGACACGCTTGACGAGCGAGTCAAAGAGAAGAACGAGGAAATGAAACTGAATGTAAAACGCGTGTCGAAATGGAACGATGCCAAAGATTTTACGATCATGAAATACAAAACAAACATTGGCAAACTGATGAGGTAGTTCTGATACGATTTGATTGATACGGAGACGCAAAATTTGCCTTTTAATTACTCACAGACTATTTTTTTTTACATATCTGCATTTACAACACACACACACACACACACACACACACACACACACACACACACACACAACAAAAACATGTCATACTTACACAAACATCACCTCAATTAACCCAAAAACAAACATATTCACAATCTGTTGTTTGCAGGTGATTGTGTTTGTGGTGCAACAAAACCAGATACTCAGCAGAATGAACAAATTTCGATTTGATCGAGTGATTTCGTTGGAATGAAACAACAGCTTTATTATGATTAACATTAACAACCCAAAACAAAAACCTGCGGCAGGTATTTAGTTTTACAATATTTTGCCAAGTGTCTTTCAGTAATCGGTGCTGTTATGTCTTCATCCTGGCTTTTATCATATTAATTTTAATTTTATGATCTGGAACATGCCCAGACTTTTGATGGTGTCTTTTTTCTCCACTGCCCAGATTATGAGGTAATCAGGTCCCAGGTTTTTCTTTGAAGGTGGAATTTTAATTTAGAACTAGTTTTCCTTCTTGCGTTAATTGGCAAAGTTGTTCACTTCATAAGATGGGTGTTGAGTTTTATTCCCAACTAATCAAATATGGACGCTTTGGGGTGATGATTGGCCGACCTAACAGCGCCAGTAGCCCCTTTTAGATAGAAAAGGTGGCACATCTGCAGCAAGGTAAAGGCTGCAATGTGCCGCCTTGTCTCTCTAAAAGGGAGGTGTAATATTCCTCCTTTTCCAAAAAGCCTCCACTTTTCCTCCTCTGGTAGGCGTCAACATGTGACGTGACGTGAAGCAGGAAGTTGGGCGTGAAGAGAAGCAGGTCGAATTTGTCTTCAAAATAAGAGCTTTACATTGCACCCCATTGGAGTTTAGAACTGGGTTCTTAGCGGGGGGCTTTTAATTTGAAAGTAGCGACCGCTATTAGCTCGCCGCTACAACAACAAGCGGACAACCAAGACAGCTACAGAGAGCGAGGAGACGCTCAGCATCTCCCGGATCTCAGCGGCTTTCCAGCTGCTCGTCTTCGTGGATGAAGTGACGAACTGACTGCTGTGATCAGCTGTTTCCTGGTTTTAAAACTCCCGGCTGTGGGTGCGCAGCAGAGCACGTCATCCACACCTCCACCCATCTCAGCATTTGCCACCACATTGCCACCTCGGATTTACACAGCAATGGAGGCGCAATAAGTGTAACGTTACCCTCCGAGGCGCAAAATTGGCGGACCAAAACAGACCACCAATTTGCCGCCTTCTGTCTAAATCCGCGGAGCGAGCCACCAAAAGAACGGCAGATTGGTGGCTTACTGCCCAGAATAAAAACGGCTAATGTCAGTATTTGATGAGTTGGGAAAATAGTAGATGCTCAAAAGCTTGAATGCGTAGGGATAACACGTGAAATGTCCCTAAAAATGGCGGGCTATTTCTACGTTGTCGTTAGAAAATGAAGCTATATATTTGTGACCCATTCTTAGAAATGTACGTCTTCAGCTGAAATGAACTGGCTTGTGACTGAGTGCAAAAACACAGGGTCGGAAAGTCTGAAGGAGTTGGAGTAGCGCGCTGTTGGTTTTGGTCATCGTACAGATTTAGCAGAAATAGCACGGAATAACAGCGATTTCATCCTTTAATTGGCGTGAAACTTGAAAAGCCTCAGATTTACATGATGGCGATAAAAATCTGTAAACCCTCCTTCAGTTTAAAAGGCCAGCGCGAGGCCGAGAGCGCTGTGCACTTAAGGTTGTAAACCGCTCGAGAGTGAAATGCCACAGAGAGTCCAGATAATGACATTTAAGCCGGGGTCATTATATTCAGGAAGTAACATTACATACGACATCTGCCCCCGGTCACATCATCAGCCTCTCTGACACATCTGTTACTAATGCTGAGCAAGCATCTGGGAAGCTTTGATGAAACTGAGAGATTCAGAATAAAACAGCCATCATCTCTGTCAGAAATCACGCTGACGTATCGGAAAAATCTGCACGGTGCCACGGCCGACTGTTAGTTTGCATGCTTAACTTGGATCCATCCTGCTGCAATCTGATTGTGCAACCATATTTGTCATCGGGGGTTCTGGTGCCCCGGAGCCAACGATAACACGGCCAGCGTTTTTACATGCAAAGCAATTGGATGGAAATTCTGTGAGTGTGAACGGTGGATGCAAAAAAAAAAAAAAAAGCTGCTCCTGGCAATCACAGTCTTCTCCTCTGAAACTGGCCCTGTTGAGTGTGTGGTTGCTCGGTGACAATCTCTCATCTCGATCAGCATTTATCAAAAGAGGCAAATGAAGGATGTGTGTGTGTGACCCGGGTTCACGGGCCGACTACAGTACCGAAGAGCTAAACAACACAGGGACCGGCTCCAGAGAACCAGAGAGGTCAAGTCTTGGCCCCGGAGCGGCCGGCCTGTTGAAATAACGGCCTCAGATGCAGTAAATATTGACTTTGCTCGGCCAGTGTTTACCTCTGAGGCTTCTCGGAGAAACTACGAGGCAATTCATTTTCGATCCGAGCCAATTTCACTGTTTTTTTAGAAGAAAAAAAAAAAGCGGAGCGCAACATTGTCAGACTCACGGTGTATTTTAGGGTGTTTGTAACAAAGCTTTAATTGCACTGTCAGGGAGTCATTGTGGACGTTGCAAAGACTGCAATCTGCGTGCTGAGGATGTCGAACGCAGGCAGAGACAGTTTCCATTGTGATTCTCTCGGAGTGTAAACCCAGACTTACACAGTGGCTGACGCCTGACCCCCCCCTCTTTTATATAAACTCGATCCAGAACAGATAGCGGGTGGCCTGCCAAAACGCCAGCTCAGCGTTATTATCCTAATGTCTGCTGGCTGTTACGTCTCACGTGCACTTCTACATACTAATTATTTAACTTTTAAAGGTGGAGCAGCTGTTTCGGTTTGAATCAGGAGGGACTCGAAGATGTCACCTTTGCTTTGACAAACACATGATGTCATCCCTGTGCACTCTGGTGACACAGTCTCGCCTTCAGGCGCAGACAATGTGTTTTGAAAAGTCACCGGTGTGCATTTAACTTCAAGGACAATAACAAATCCAACAAAGGGAGGTGTCATCGTCATGACGAAGACAGAGGGAAAATATGCAGTTTGTTACTCACCTGTCACCGAGAACAAATACATACCTGGGGATATTATACGCAAGACAGTTCTGAGAAGTGACTCATGACGTTGTTTGTTTGGGTAATTCCATTAGCACGTGACGGCCAAGACTGCAAAACTGATTTATTGTCGTCATTTGTTTCATGGGTGTACACTGAGTTGTATTGATAAATTACATAAGGGGAAAATATTTCTTGTTTTCCGCCCAAACTCCTCCTTGAGCATATTTACATGACATGCAGTGTTTTACTTGGTATTGTTCATGAGGCTAGCACAAAAAAATGGGCTTAAAATAGTGTGGCATGTGGCCCGCCTTTGAAAACGTTCCAGTACGTCTGGTATAAATGTAGTAATCATTTACATGCTTCAAAACCTGAACTCACACTTGTCAGCTAGCCAGAAACACAACGTCAAAGGAACCGCTAGTTAGCTTGTTTGCCAAGTTCACTATATCACTTAATGTCATAGTTTAGCGTTGCTTAGCTAGCTGGAGAGCTAACAGGAGAGTGAATACCAGTGACACAACTCCAAAAAAGCTGCTCGCTAGCTTGTTTGCCAAAGTGCACTGTCTCATATCACATTTAAGCACCGCTAGCTAGCTTTGGCGCTAAAAGGAGATAAAATGCTCAACATGCACTCGTCAACTATAGAAACTGCTTTCTAGCTTGTTTGCCAGGTTCACTATATCACTTTATGTCACAGCTTAGCATTGCTTAGCTAGCTGGAGAGCTAACAGGAGAGTGAATACCAGTGACACAACTCCATAAAAGCTGCTCGCTAGCTTGTTTGCCAAAGTGCGCTGCCTCATATCACATTTAAGCACCGCTAGCTAGCTTTGGAGCTAAAAGGAGATAAAATGCTCAACATGCACTCGTCAACTATAGAAACTGCTTTCTAGCTTGTTTGCCAGGTTCACTATATCAGTTAATATCATAGTTTAGCATTGCTTAGCTAGCTGGAGAGCTAACAGGAGAGTGAATACCAGTGACACAACTCCAAAAAAGCTGCTCGCTAGCTTGTCTGCCAAAGTGCGCTGTCTCATATCACATTTAAGCACCGCTAGCTAGCTTTGGAGCTAAAAGGAGATAAAATACTCAACATGCACTCGTCAGCTAACACAATTGCTATAGAAACTGCTAGCTGGCTTGTTTGCCAGGCTCACGATATCACTTAATATCACAGTTTAGCATTGCTACCTAGCTGGAGAGCTAACAGGAAAGTGAATATTGAACTCATCAACAAGCCAGAAATGTTTTTGTTTGTCAAGATCTTAAACAATGCTGGACACAAATGGACGGTTGATGTCACTACATGATGACACTCAGGCTGTTCTCACTGATGCAACCATCTTGTTGAGAAAGCAGCAGGACTTCCTCTTGTGGACCGGCTCTCCACACACCGCACACAGTCCAAAAAGTTCATGTCATACTTTATTACCTGTGTTTGAACGCCAAGAAGCTACTACTTAGACGATAACAAGCATTGTCATGTATTCCACGTCTGTAAGAGAGACTCTTAGATATAAACGATCCTCCATCCTCCCAGCGGAGGTTGTACATTATGTTAAGAGGTGGAAAACGACGGCCGCAGTATATCATATTGAAATTCCATCAATATAAAGGACTGATTTTGCTTCGTCAAGGAGGCCGTGTCACAGCCTGATGGACGAGTACAAAGACTTCATAAATACCCCGGGAGAGAGGCAGCGGGGCTGGGACAAACGCCCGGGATGCACTTAGAGAAGCAAGCAAGATTTATGGTCCAGAATAGGGAGAGGAGAAGAGAAACGCCAAATGGAGAGAAGTGTGAGAAGGAGGACAAGAGGAAGGAAAGTGACAGTTTCTGCTTTTGGAGCAGAGCTGTGATATAATACACTACGGTACGATACGATGTGATCCTCTCTCCATCGAGGGACGTCCACGCCGAGGACAATTACGATGACGATGGAAGCATCCTAACTGATGAACCAAACGTGTGAACAGCTGTCCAGCTGTGTCAGCAGCTCAGGAAAATAGATATCGATCAAGTGCTGCTGGTAGAGAAACCAACAGAAAACCAGAATATACGGTTCTCTTCAAAACACGTTTGTCGAGCCTCCAACAAACATGGTATGGGAGGATCTAAATCCTGCACACTCCAATATTTTCCATGGCGGTTACGTGTATGCCCAACTTTCTATGGCTGTTGTGTTTCCTACACTAAATCAAATGAAGCTCCACTGCCCTTATACACAATTACAGGCCTCAGCACCTAGCAGTAAATTAGCCTCTGGGCCACGCTCAGGGCCTCTTACTGAATCATCTCAGCTCGTCGCGACTTCGTCCTCGTCTTTTTTCTCTCTTGCACAGATCGAGGGGGAGACGGGGGGAAAGAGTGACAGCGATAAAAGACTTTTGGGGTGAAAATGGGTTTCACATTTACATTTTTCGAAGTGAGTCACAGCTCATTAGACAAATGATATCAAGTGTTCCTTTTGTTTTTTTTCTCTCGGAGGTGAAACGGAGAGCGAAGCACCACTGAGGTGTCTCACGGCCAAATGCCTGTGTGGGTTGGAAGACTTTTCCAGGAATCGGATCCTGTGATCCAGCGTGCTGCATACCTTTTTATTGCTCTTCTAGAATAATAATTTGATGGCTTTTGATGCTCCGTTCCCCGGTTTGCTCTCACTTTTCACTTGTCCGCAAATCCTCTTGTAACTCTGACTTCACCTTTCCTGGAATGTCGCAGCCCACACCGCTCCCTCTGTCGCCGCTCTCTCCCTCTCTAGTTCAAACTGGGAGGGATTCCCACACCTGACCTCACATGGCTTCATTTTAGGCACTTTAGTGTGCTCTTTCCTCAGCCGCTCCCTGGCCTCAGCTCCCCTCCGCTCTTGGCAAATCTGTCTCTTTGCCTTTCCAGAACCGGCGGAGAGAAACGAAAGAGCTTCACCAAGCAGGTTAGAACACATTATTCAGAAATAACCAGCTCCATAGGGAGCTCGGATATGGGTAACTTTAGAGGGAAAACACACACCTTAGCCTCAATTATTAGTCAAACCGCCGTAATCTAATTATTTCTCACTGTAACATAATTCCATAATCTCTGAAAGATCAGATGAGACAGCAGACTGAGGGAAGAAAACAAGAGTGCACTTGAAATAGGAGATGAGTTTAAAAAAAAAAAATCAAGGGTAACAGAGAGAGGGCTGTGCTTTGAAACGTTTGAAAGGGTTCAATGAGTTGGCAATTTTCGTGTTTTTCCTCCGGCAGAACAAAATAATTTTCAGGGAAATCGCTGATGCCTTCCAACTCCACTTTCGTGTGTGTGCTGGAGTCATTGCCACCACAGATATCACGAACAAATATTTTGATTGGGCCATGAAAACATCCCACATGTGGCTGTATGTAATCAAACAAATGTGGCATCATTTGCATTCACTCGGAGCTGAATTTATGAGCGTGGGTTCAAATCCACTAATTTCCCTCAGGCCCGTTGGACATGTTCCACTTACTTCTATGAATCGAATGGCTCTGGGCTTGATGACTGTTTAAGCAACTCCAGCGCTGCCTGAGTGATAATCCACACACACATGCGATGTGTCGTAAGTTGTTACAAACCACAAATTTTGATTGCGTTTCATTGTTGTGTCAGTTGAAACTGAACCCGACCTGCTTTGTGGCCGGTAAAGCCAACAAACACTGCAGGAACAGCTGGGTGAGCCAAGTTCGCCGTCTGTGGAGAATACGGTGCAAACTTGGTTCAGCGTGGAGAGTTTTGGTCATACAGCCTTCATGGTGCTGGGTCCCATTTCAAAGGTGCCCTGCTTTTATTTTATAGGGCGCTACGTACGTTTTTTATTTTTACAAGTAGGTCCCTGTTTGTTTGTACAATGTACAAAGTCTTGTGCAATATTAGATGTATGCAGGCAGATGAGCCTGCAGTGATGAGATACACGTATGATGATGGTTTCTCACTATACACTCTTAGAAATAAGGGTTCCAAAAGGGTTCTTCTACAAGGGCTGAGGTTCTACCTGGAACCATTTTGCTTCTGAAAAACCCTTTCCCGAAGAAACATTTTTTCAAGGGATCTTGGTAACACTAATGGTTCCAGTAAGAACCATTTTGATCCAGAGAACCCTTTTTTGGAGAAAGAGTTCTTCAGTGATTGTTGAAAGGATGGGTATAAGATCTTGTATAGGTTCTTGGTAGAACCTCTCATGAGGGGTTCTGGGTGGAACCTTACACAAACAGTTCTAGGTATAACCCTTTATGTTGGGCTCTAGGTAGAACCCTCCACCTTTATAAACAGTTCTACCTGGAACCATTTGCTTCTGAAAAACCCTTTCCCGAAGAAATTGTTTTTCAAGGGTTCTTGGTAACACCAACGGTTCCAGTAAGAACTATTTTGATCCAGAGAACCCTTTTTTGGAGGAAGAGTTCTTCAGGGATTGTTGAAAGCATGGGTATAAGATCCTGTATGGGTTCTTTGTAGAACCTCTCATGGGGGATTCTGGGTGGAACCTTACACACACAGTTCTAGGTATAACCCTTTATGTTGGGTTCTAGGTAGGACCCTCCACCTTTATAAAAGGTCCTACCTGGAGCCAAAAAGGGTTCTCCTATTAGGACAAGCCGAAGAACCTTATATGGTTCTACTTAGAACTTTTATTTCTAAGAGTGTACTGATTGATAGTTGGCAATGTTCACAAACCAGGAGACGAGGCAACACACCAACAGAGACAGGGAAGGAGTTAGTTGATGTACATGGATGTAAAGAATGCAGGATTGAAAGTCACAATATGTCATGTTGTGTGAACTGTTTGTCAGCAAGCTCTATTTTAAAAGTCTAACCAGATGTTGCATATTACGTTTAATCACTAAATTGACTGCAGAGCCTTTATTTTAAAAGTCTAACAGAGCTTTTCATATTACATATTATTGCTAAGTTGACTTCCTTGTAGGGAAGGCAGCACTTTTATTACTGGTGTGAATTATATCTCTCTCCTCTATTGCTTACAATTCAAACTAACTGGATAAAAACCTTATGGACTATTAAATGGACAGTGTCGTATTGGAGGACTGACCTGACTAACTGTAATCCTTCCAAAAACTACATTCTTAGCCGAGAGGTAATGTATCAAACCAGCAGCCAATATTTGGATGTCTCCGATCTCATAACTGAGCATCCTTCTTAGCAAACACCTTACATCACAACCCTCTCTGTGAGCAGACCTCATCTATTTGCACGGGGAAAGCCCCGTCAAGACTGAGCGGCAAGGCCCTCGGCCATCTGCCTGTGATTACCGCTCGGGAACAACACTACAACAATGGCCACTTGGGCATGGCAAAAAGCAGGGGAGAGCCCAGCAATGATCGCACACAACAATTACTGGGGAACCAAATCCCCCAAGTCGGCTGTTTGTAAGAGTAAAAACCCAGAGATTTGGCAAGCCAGCGGTCGTGACGCTTCCAACATGCGGCTGAATCCAAGCAGCACACTCCCGATCAGATCAGCGCCATGTGTGGTGTCATGCTGGGCTCTAATCAAAACCATGTATGTACATACATTATATGTTTGCATGGGATGAGAAACTTTATGTGATCCAAATGTAATTTATCCATAAGAACTTCCCAAAATCGAAGAGGTTTAGAAAGGCTTTCAACAACCTTTGCAGAGCGGCTCTGATGTCCATTCCAGTTGGTCAGATGATCTGTCCAGACAAATGTTGGACGGACTGCTAATGTACAAACCTTCATGGTATCAGACCATCAATCCAAATGACTCTCATGATCCCCTGATTTACTTATAATGACACTGTCAAAACCACTTCTCCAACACTCCAGTTAAGCTCAAGTAACTCAAAAGCACAAAAAGTAAACTGGGCTCAGTCTCATAAACTCTGCAGCCCCATTTTTTCAATCCACACAAGGTTTTTTAACCCTTCAGTGTGTGTTAACTAGCTTTAACTAGTATCACCCAAACACAAGCCATCTACATGTAACTAAAGACACTAGAAATGTCAAGTTTAATCAGTTTGAAATGATAATAAACCTGGATATTTACATTACGTCAACGAGAACATTACTGTAGCTTCCATGATACTTTTTACAGTGTAGTTAGTGTTTGTACATGAAGAAGTACACCAAGGGCAAGTGAATATTGCACTAAGGGGGCCAAAACACAATTCCAATGAGATGCCCATTATGCTGAGTGTCCTGCTGTGACATAATGTTTGCCATCACATAAGCTATATCGACGAGAGGCCCTGTTACGATGGGACTGTTTGCCCCTGTGGCAAAACGTTAATGGTACAATCTGCAGCACCAACAGAAAGGTGTACTAAGTCAGAGTGGCTGACACAATCAGGCCGTGATCCCACACAGCTGTGTTGATAGTGTCTAAGTTGGCGAGCAAAGTTAATGCCTCTAGATACAAAAGTTTCTCCTGCACAGTACGTCTTCCTTGATATGGAATTCACTTGCCTGTACATGCAAAAGAGTAAACTAAAGCATACCAAAAACACCACGGCTGATGAAAATCCATCTACATGAATTCGGCAGAAGTGTTCACAGATGAGGTATTGTTGTTAGTGGTTATATGTTGAGTTATCTCTGACTCTCGTCCAGAAGTTGTAGCAACAGGCCACCAGATTAATTGCTTGATAAAATAAAAGTTATGGGTTTCTCTTTAAACAAACGAGACCTGTGTTGTAGTGATTGTCGAGTTGTGTAAAGACATTTTAGTGCAGTAATGTTAAAGATCTGTAAATCCATATTAAAGAAGCCATACTGATAATTGACTGACAATCATTATTTGCCATTTTCAGCATGTAGGCTGCGAGTTGAGTGGTTGTTGTTGCTGTTTCTCCTAACGTACAGATGCAGGAAGGGGAGGAGGATTCTTGGCTTATACCCACCTTCCTGTGAATCAGACTATTTTTTACGGTGAATGCTAATGAATATTTAAGTTAAGCCGGGAGGAAATCCTGTTGGGATTCTTTTCATGTTATGAATTAAAAAAACTCCACATCAGACGGCAGATGACAGGCTCTTTTAAGATTTCAGGTATGAACACACTTTAATAGGAGTGGAGAGGAAGCCACCCTGGTAGAAGAGACCTCGAGGCATGAAGACATAAAATACTGTTCACTTCTATCTTCGGGTATCGGAATAAAAAGTAATTAATCTTCATTATTTTTATTAAGATTATGCATTCGTCTTCTGCCAAACTCTGCAGGGCATCGCGAGAACAGTATGTTACACGGCACGCATGTTTCTGCTGTGGGAATGTTTACGTTTGCGTGCATGTGTGTAATAAGACGGTGTCCCTTTCAGCATCGATGAACAGAAGCTTCTCGCTCAGTAACAGATAGCCTCAAGATCATCACTGGATGCATTCCACTGAACCCATTAAAAGTGACTTGTGTAAGAGTGGCTTGGCATACAATAATACTTATTTGAACGGGTAGACGGGATTAAATGCCCTGATGCTCTGGTATGTCTGTAAGCAGACACACACCCCAATATAGCCAAAGAGGGACTTCCCCGCAAATCCTGGAAGCACAGCGTTCTCATACTTTAAATAAATGTGTACACACCATGCTGTCATGGGAAAAGACAGAAACCCCATCAGCCAAAGTTGAACGCCCTGCATGTTTGTGGGGGCAGAAGAAAAGGTGAACCATGTTTACGTATGTCAAATGAATAAATCAGAGACGCAGTATGTATAAATCCATAAATATGAATCCTGTAATGGCTTTCCATGTTTTAACTGCCAGGATGTAAACGGCTTCTTCGGCGTAATAGCTCACACTGCGAGGGTTTTGCCAAGTCGGCCGAGTGTGGAATTTATTTAACGAGCGCTGCAGGAGATATGATTTAGGCAATATTTTGACACCTGTTTCAATATGTGATTTCATCCTCAGTGGGAAAATTAAGTTATATGACTGATCATCTTCAGATTATAACTACAGTATTTATGAGACTCCGAACGCCGCAGTAATAACACGTACATCTGTGGCTAATTGTAGGTGACCATATGGCCACTTTCTTACGTTCAGAAATTGTGGATCACAAGGGACTTTTGTTGGTCAGAAAAAAGGAATACTAATGCACTAATGGGCTGTTTTCCAGACTAGAAAGTGCAGAACATATGCAACAGTGTGAGTGTTAAGGAGTAGAAAGTAGTTAAGACTCTGTAGGCCAGTGGTTTCCAGCTGGTTCAGCCTCAGGGTCGTGGTCCAAACATTGACCAACACCCTTCAAACTGTGAGAGGATATTGCTTAGAACTGTGCTACAAGAAAACCCTCGTTGACCGCGTCTCCCCACTGATCCAGACTCATTTAACCTTTAGTATTTTTCTCACTGCAACATGTTACTACAGCAAGTTGTTGCACCAAATCAACATTTTCCTATTCTAGCACTTGAGGCTAACATTAGCAAGCATACTACCACTGACTTGAAATCTTACCTCCAGTTTTCGCTGAAGAATAAAGAAAAACGCTTGTTGAACTCGTCTCCAGGCTCATTTCAGTTCCTTCCTTAGCTTTTTTGTCTCACTGCAACACATTACTAAAACAAGTTATTGCACCACGCCGATCTCTGATTTTGTTTACGTCTACTTCCCCATGAAACCCTGTGCAGGGTCTTAGGCTACATAGTCGATACCAGCTGATACTGGGCGAGCGTTGGGCTGTATGTATTCAGAAAATGAAAACAAATGACGTGATGACTCCTGCTGTTGTTAGTCAGAGTTGTTGTTGTATTTTGATCCATTGCCTTTCATTGTTGGGCTGGATTTTGATAAGTGCCGGTAACACAGGCCATGTGCTGAGGTCCTGTTACTAATGCTCTCTCTCGCTCTGCTTCTCACCGTCGGTCATCTGAGGACGGCATCGTTACCTCAGTTTCTTGTTTTTTTCTCACCTTACAACACCCACACGATGTCTCATCTTTCACAACTTATGCTACTGATTCCACTGATACTCACACCTCCACGCCTTGTTAATGTTCAGTTATAGTTCATTTGCTTTTGTTACATAAATTACTGTGATTAAGGCGGCGAAATTGTTTGTCTCCTACATTTGTCATGGCCCCAGAGAAAGGTGTGACAAATTGGGGTGCTGGTCAACTAAACAGTACTAGCTGGTTTATTTCTGTTAGATAATTTGGTTGTGCCTAAGATAGGTTGGTGGTTTTCTCCCCAGTGTTGATTACACAGTGATCTAGTTGTTGAGTCCAACTTTGTGTTTGCTTCAGTTTCCTTGGAAACATGTTTTTGATGTCAGATTATTGGTTGCCACACAGAAAAGTAGGTGTTGCTGAACTAATGCACCATTTGTGCATAGGTTTCCTTGTAAGGCTGCAGTTTCCCTTTTGGGTTCATCATATTTTTTTTCTCTTTGTAGGGTTGTAGCCACATGGTTGTTGTTTTTTTTGAAAGCTAACTCAGGAGCACATCCATGTGAATTGATGTGATTGCCTTTATAAATGTTGTCTTAGGCAGCTATGGGGAAATACTCAAAATAATAAACTCAGGTAACAACAGGTAGGCCGACTGTTGTTTCAGCCCGGCGCCATTGCAAAGACCTGCCAATCTGCAAGATTGGCAAGATTGGCTGGGTAACGTTAGCTAGCATACTACTGTTGAAATACACTGGAAATCACACCTCAAGTTCTCGCTGCAGAATGCAAAACCAATCTCCCTCGTCTGTCTTTTGAACTGTGTTGATAGAGCAAGTTGTTGCACCACACATTCTGATACAGCTGATGTAGCTGTTCTTATTCTCCAGGTGCTTGAAGACTGAACGAAGGGCAGTGGATATGAATACTACTGTTGACAGAAAAACCTAAATCTCACCTCCAGTTTTCGCTGAAGAAAAGCAAACCCTTATCGACCCTTATTTTGTAGACTTCTTTGTTCATTAACAGTTCATTTCTATTCTGGTTGGCTGGATGTGGCAAACAGGAGAGGACCACTCAAGTTCCATTATTGCATGCAGTATGTGGGCCGGATGAACCGTTATTGTTGAGTAAATGTATGTTGTAACATTCCATAAGGGTATATAGGTAAGAAAAAAACCTCCCTCTTGGTCTCAGCTATGCAGTGATTAATGTAGATACAGGATCAAATGATCGAGCTACACTTTATGTTCATACGGGATGTTCTGTGTCTCAGTATCATGTTTGATTGAGCACTACAGAATATGTGGATGTGATTTATCTTGTAATCTAAAATGACTTTCTTTCCTTTAGATTCCTCCGCCGATGGTTGTCTATAGGTATAGTTTTACATTGTTTGACATTTCCCTAATCCTTGTGAAATGCTCCACGTCAGAGATGCTGTGGGTACCTACCTGAGCTGGACTCTCGCTGACACACACCTCGGCGGTGCAGAACAAGAGGCCATTCTCCTTCACTGCCGACCATGAAGTAAATACATGAGCGGTGTAACAGAAACGCTTCAGATGATGAATTGCCGCGAGTTCATTGGTTAGACTCTGACTTCATGTCTGAGTGAGTGACATTTCCTAAGAGCTAAGCTTTTCAACTTGTCCCGGGGTTTCTCTACAGCCACCCACAAATGCCACTTGAAACCCAAGCCAACAGTTTCTATCGAACAATGAGTCAGGCGTACAAAGAACACACAGTCCTGACCCTGCTCGCCGATCCATCAACTGAAACGTTTTGCTTTTGATGTTTTTCAGATCTTTCTGTAATTGTCATCAATAATAGTTGGGTACTTTGTAAGGTAAAGTGTGAGGCAAATTCTAAAAGCTTTAATAAAACTTAACGAGTAGCTTGTGTCCTTAGAAACCAAAAAATATGTGACTTCTTCCACTTTTGTTTAAACTTTCCATTGCATTAATTTAGATGATATAAGCACCCCTGACATTATACAGTGACCAATTATCCTGACCTGCATATATTTGGACCGTGGGAGGAAGCCAGAGTACCTGGAGAAAACCCACGCAGACACAGAGAGAGCAGGCAAACTCTGCACAGAAAGAACCTGTCCCAGTAATTGTTAGTTGCAGCACTAATAAATGTTTCCTTGCCTGTTAGGTATTGATTTATCTTTCGACAACGATGGTGCATTGGTGCCAAAGCACATAACAATCCTGACCTGTGTGACGTGTACATGTAGCTGCCGGCACAATGGGTGTGATTGTTGATACACATACACCGATCAGCCACGACATTAAAACCACTGACAGGTGACGTGAATAACATCGATCATCTCATCACAATGCGATGTTCTGCTGGGAAACCTTGGGTGCTGCCATTCATGTGAACCACCACCCATCCAAACACTGTTGTGGACCAACTACACCCCCCTCATCACAACAACACTACCCGATGGCAGTGGCCCCCCAGCAGGACAATGTGCCCTGACACACCGCAAACACTGCTCAGGAACAGCTCCAGGAACACAGTAAAGGGCCCAAGGTGTCGACCGGGCCTCCAAATTCCCCAGATCCCAATCTGATGGAGCATCTGTAAGACGTGCTGAGCAGGTCTGATCCATGGAGGCCCCACCCCCCAACATACAGGACCCAGAGGATCCACTATACACCCTCAGAGGTCTGAAGTCCATGTCTTGACAGGTCAGAGCTGTTTTGGCTGCACAAGGGGAACCTTCACAATATTAGGCAGGTGGTAATAATGTTATGCCCGATCGTTGTACCTCGACTGCCAGATTGTACCTCAGCATTGTTGTTGACCAGGTGCATCCCCTCATGGCCACACTTTACACTTCCAGGGTCATGTTACAGGTCACAAAACACCAAAGATGTTTTCTAAACTGCAGCTTGAATGTGCTGTATGCAGAAACTGTGTCCAGCTATTAGGTCAGCATGGAACAAAATCCCCCAGCTCGTTGAATCCAGGCATATTTCAGTCTGTCATGAAGGTAAGATGAGTGACCTGCTTTTCCTCAGCAGGTTTGAAAGAAGAAGCTGGGGACACGGGCGTATGGATGTGAGCATGCTGTCAGGCTGTTTGGCTTCAGTGGCTGGATATTAAAACGGACAAAATAAGACGGCAATTAAACTTTGGAGCTGCACTCGTGGCCTTGGCCACAAATCTCTGCAGGCTCTCACAGAGAACAGTGGTGAAACTAAACCCCAACTGTAAGGCGGCCCAGCGTGCGTTTGTGCGTACACGTACTGTATTTGTGTGCATGCGTACATGTTCAGACAGCTCGAATCCAAAGTATCGTAGTTCATGTCAGCAAAGCAGCGAGGTGTTTATGGCTGTAAAGGAACGGAGTGGCTCGTGTTTTCATTGTGGAGAGAGGCCTCAGTGTGCACGCCCAGTGCCGTGGAACTCTTTCTTTCATTTTTTGGTTTAATATTTGTGTTTACAATCAGTTAATGGATTTCTTTAGAGCAATTCAGTCAATTAAAATTCAGACATTTAGAGCTAAATGTCTTCAGATGTTTTGTAGCAGTGCAGCTTGACACTAAAGGACCCTGCTTCCAGTCTACTCATCACCCAGTAGATAAAAAAAAGTATTTCTCAGGTCCTCAGAGTTCATTCTAACTCAGACTGACAGATATTCCACCTCTTAGACATTATGATGTCATGCAGTATAAATAATGGATAGGTGAGATGGAGACAGACACGCCAGAGCAGAAATATAGTAGTGGTTCAGATCGGGTTACACCAACATGTAACTCCATTCACAGGGTCTACTCAGAGTTTATGTTGTCACATGGCAGTGAAATTTTATGAAATAGCCTTTTCCTCTTGTGTTATGTAGCATTTCTGTGCATGTAAAAGGTCTGCCAAGTGAAAAAAAACCAAAGTCAAAAGAAGGATTTCCCCCTTCTTCAGTCACAGTGTTATTACACGCAAAATGCCACGACCATCTTCCTCCGGCACGTCGCCGGGTTCAAATCACACAAGCCTGGTTCTGTGCGTCACAACAAGGAGTTTCTGGAAAGAGGAACCAAGGCAGGTATGTGCAAAGAGAAGAATGACACTATTGTCTGCGGCTGGTTGCAGAGTGCAGAATCTTGTTAACCTTTGGAATCTGGCGTCGTATCAAGCTGGCAGCAGCACAAGGGTTGGCACCTGCCTTTGATACGCCCGGACAAGGAGGAGCGTGGACGACCCCGTGTCTCATGCACTTGTCTTCGAACACAGACACACGTTGGATTAAAGTTTCAGTTTTGTAATATTTACTTAAAACGTGTGATTATCATTGGAAGGAGTTTTGTAACGTTATCTTTCTGCTGTAGGAGCTGAAGGAAAAAATGCAGTGGTGCAATAGTTGGTACATTTACTCAAGTACTATACTGAAGTACAGGAACTTTGCTTCAGTGTTTCCATTTAATGCTAAATATCTGCTTCTAAATTAAACCACCCAATGGTATTAAACATGAATACAATTAGCTCTGTTGTAGCCAAATTAAGTACATTCAAATGCACCTACAGTTTACACTGCACTTCAATAGGCCAAGGTAAAATGTTCACAATGAAACATTAGCTAACATCCACCTAACTGTGTTTTTTCATGATGTTATTTCAAACTAATTCATATAAAATGCATGCTTGATGCTTTCAGGTCTCATTAATAACACTTTCACTAATGTTAGTTCGGAAACCTCATTTACCTGTCGGCCACAGACTAAAGAAAATTACAGCTTTTGTTTCCCCAAATTAGCAGTCAGTCTGCGATGTCGCTGTTGGGTAGCTAAAAATGTTAGCCGAGCATAATAGTACATGAGATAAGCACAGCGGAATCATCAGATCGGTCAGACCGCTGTGTTTTACTGTGTATCTTTTTATGTTACAGTGATAAGACAGCAGAAATGAACAAGCTTGCTGATGTTCAGATATCTCCATAATGCAAATAAGCTGGCCAGTTTTCTACTCAGAAGTGAATGTTGTTGTTAGCGCAATGTCACGTCACGTAACGTAACACATAGACAACCATTTGTTTGTGAAAATCTTGGTACTGGTTTGGGGACCTTGACATGGCTTGATGGCCAGTTAGTCTTGTTGTAAAACTTAACCTCACACTATAAAACCGACTAGCGGGGTGCCGTTAAGCTCACTTGGTAGAGCGGGCGTCCCATATACAGAGGCTAAGTCCTCGCTGCAGCGGACCGGGGTTCGACTCCCGGCCTGGGACCCTTTGCTGCATGTCACTCCCCCTCTCTCACCTCATATTTCCTGTCATATCTTCAGCTTGTCCCATCAATAAAGCCATATAAAGGCCAAAAAAATACTTTAAAAAAAACGACTAGGAATGTTACTGACTTTGAATCTTACTAGCATGACGTTAGCTTTCTGGCTAATAGCAGACTAGTTGGTCTTTCTTGCTAAGTCGTGTTTAAAGCTTTTACCAGGCAAAAGGCAGGAAAATCTAAATTTACTATCTTGTTTTTTTCCTTGGCTAGTGACCATGTTATAAACAGGATACTGACCGATACTACTAATACTGTTAGATACATAAAATACATTACCATTTAGATTCACATCCACTTGTAGGCGACCCTGTACAATCTGCTCTTCTTATTCTCCGGAGTCGGTGTCCAGTTCTAATATATACCTCTGAATAATGAGTGATTAGCAGAGTCGAAAGGTGAGTGAGGTTGTAGAGTTACATCCAGGCCATCTTAAAGCCATGAAGAGATTTCTTCCAGACAAACACTTCCAAATATTTCATTTGGAAAGGACCACACTAAGATGTCTGCTGGCAGCAAGATTTCCAAAAACTGTACCCTCCCAGTTTATTATTCAAACAATTCTAAGCTGTTATGTCATTCATGTCACCAGTCAGTGTGTGCATCTCCACATTATTTTAAATATTCAGTGCGTGCAGAGCCTCTTTCAGTGGCACTCCAACATGTGCAGTTTCGCCCGTCTCTATCCCGTGATAAATATTTTTCTAGTCTGGAGTAGCATTTCATGGTCTGCTGAGTTAAAAGCAGTAGTAGAGCCCCAGGGTGACTGTTTTGTCTGTCAGCTACAAGTGTCGAGGCTCGCTCATTTTATCATTTACTGACCTGAGACAACCTCCTCCGTTATAATTGGTTACCAACCTAAAATGGGACCAATTCTTTACACCGTGGTTGCTCCCTTGTACTCTTACTTTTGTTGCTTTCGCCTTGATATTGTGCCAGTTCCCCCCTTATAAAACTTCCTCTGGAGCCGCGCCAAGCTCACCCAAAGTGACCCCGAACGGCCCCTGGCAGAGTTCATCTGGCTCATCCGAGGAACTGCAGGTGTTCCCACTGGTTGCAGCCATGACCTCACCCCCTTCTGCCCCTGAATGGGCACTTGCCAGCGGATTCACACACCCAGGGGGTCCGCATCAGAATGATTGCACTTGGGCCAGGAATTGGACTCCGGGAGAGGGCTGCTTTATTTTGTGGCCAAAAGCACAGCGCTGCAGCATTGTGGCCATCATCTGCTAACAATGACACAGCAGAACCAATCGACATCAGGAGGGACGTGGACACAGCTGCAGCTACGAGTCCACAATGACACAGCATGGCTCTCCTGAGGGGACACGATGTGCTCGCTCGAGGCCTTTTTTCCTGGAGAACTTGGACGTGTACAGCAGGTATTGTGTAAATGTACTTCAATTTTTCATTGTAATTTCCATAATGAAGGAACAAGTCGTTCAGGGCGAGGCGTTTTCACTTTTCATGCCCCCGAGACAATTTGTTACCGATAATGACCTCTATTTATTGATTAAACGAAGAAAAAGAAACTGTGTTATTGTGGAAATCTGGATCTGCAGCACCTGTCGGCAGCAGACGTGCCGTGGGAACTACACAGAATTTGTACATCTTCATTTATTATGCAAAATTATTGGCTGGGATTGAGAGGATTTAAAGTCATTAATGTTTGATAGATGAACATTTTTTTAATTAAAAAAACAAAAACCATTGTTTGTATTGTTTGTACATGACCAGAGTCACATACATCTATCGTCGGGCTGTCACGACTATTGTTGCCAAACAAATTTGGCGAAATAAACGCTGGTAATCAAATCTGTCTTTAACTTTATTTACTGTGTGTTTTGTCTCCTTTTCTAGCTGATGAATGACCCTCAAGGTTCGAGAGAGAGTCTGTAACCATGACTGTACAAAAGAACAATCAGACTCAATTACCAGACATTTGACAATGAATGAATGAATGAATGAAGTCATCCCACGACTAGTGTTCGGGAGGTCACTGGTTCGAATCCTGGCTCCCGGGTAGCGGAGCTGAGCTACATGTCGAAGTATCGTTGAGCAAGATACTGAACCCCAAAATCGCAAAATCTGATGTGCAGTTGGCACCTTGCAGGGCGGCCTCCGCCATCAGTAAAGGCAATGAGCTTGGCGACTCGTCTGGGGTGTACCCTGCCTTCGCCCTTAGATAACTGGGATTGGCTCCTTGAAAAAAGGGATAAAGCGGCTACCGCGACCATCAGCGGTTGACAATGAATGAATGAAGTCACCCAGATGAACTCGTAAATAAAAGACGAAGGCCTGACATCTTTCCCTGGATTATTCACATCACGATATTTCATTTTTTAATATCACAAACATCGTGATATCACAACACCACTAATATATAGTTTTTGACTACGATTGTATTGCAGCTCCAAACCTCTACGTTATCATAAACCTTATTCTTTTGGCGTGGTTCTTTAGTTTCAATGGATATTTTCGGCCTGATTTGCCGTCTGGTCCAGGTGGCCCGCTCTGTCCTTTGGCTGACTGTTAGTTCTGACTATCAGTTTATTAGACAACGTAGACTTGTAGACACAAACTGGACAACTGGACCGGCTGATCACAAACCTCTCGAGGCTCCACTGCCGGCTATTAACCCTTCCAGCTATCACGATCATACATTCATATTAAACAGATTAAACATAATATCCTGTTGTAGATTTGAATGTATTTCATGTGTTGTCTCTTTCAGCACATGTTCCCCCCTCAGACTACAGCTGCTCATTAGTGCGTTCTCAATCAACGAACGTTACTAATAATCGCAGACCGAACAAGGTGCCACCTGTACTGTACGATCAGACCGGAGGGTTCTCCGATAACTTGAAACTGTCAAAACATGTCGTGCCACGGGAGTTTATCAGGCCAACGAAAACAGTGTTAATGCCGTCACTGAGCGATGGTTTACATGCTGCGTTAGAGCCCATCAGTGTCTGTCAGCTGCTCCGAAAGGCGACTCCAAATACTGACACTAATTAGGAAACATTAAGGAGGGAAAAAGTTCAGTCGATACTTAAAAATGACGACTTTTTGAGACTTTATGTTCATTTCATCTGGTTATATTTGAAGTTGGTGACACTTCCAAGTTCTCTTGTGGTCGTTCTGTCGTATCGTGTTCTCCTGCAGATGCTGATCCTTTATTGAAAAGGTCAACAAGTGGAACTGTTTAGAAATCAGGCCGGTGCCAGCACCATGGTGGTTTCCACAACCATCCATAGATTCTGTTCACCTTGTACGCAAAAGTGTATATTATTGTTTTGGAGATTTTTTTTATAATTTAGGCTAAATCCCATTTTCCAATATCTACCCCTCGCCCCTCAGAACTGAGTCACAGGGGTTAGTGGTTGGTAGTGTGAGTGGAAAACCCTTCAAGACCCTCGTACGCCATCGCTTGTCGTCCATGGTCTTTAACGTCAACCCACGCCAACAAACATTTCCAATATGCCGTCATCAGCTGTGGTGATTTCTCTTGAGTTACAGTGTCAGTCCTGGTGTTTGCAATGTTTTTCTGATGCTGACAGAAAAACTTGGGACACTCGGGATCCATTCACAGCTTCACGCTGTCGATCAACCAGGAAATAATACCTATAATACCCTGCAAGCATTATAGGTATCATTAGCAACCAGTGCTTCCACCCTGCTGGCCAACTTTGCAGCTTGTCTTCAAATAGTCATATACAAATGTGTGAAAATGCAGGAATTTCTCGTGCAAATCAGCAAAAACAAGTTAAAGTTAGCTCGCTAGTAAGCTACAGACACATCAGCAGAGTAGAAGCAAATGTTTGCTTGCAATAAAAGGACCTTAATACATACAAAGAGTTGTCTTAACACTTGCTGGACATTAGTGGATTATGTCTCACAGAGCTGGACGTGACTATGCACACTTGCATAGAAGCTACATGAGTCTTGTAGAGAACTGAGCAGCTGGTGGTTAAAATCATTGTGTCCCATTAAACCCAACATGGATCATCTCCTGCAGTGTGTGTGGACGACTATCTGAAGATGTCATCTTTTCTGTCTACACGACAATAAGCATGACGAAAACAATCCACAGTCTGTGGAACAAAGCGAGCAGCAGTAATGGGCTGAGCTCGTTTTTCTGTGTCGACTCTCTGTGTGAAAGCTAGTGTACAAACACGTGCATATTACTGACTGTAAGCTTCCAGGACTCGTCGGCGCGCCAAGCGAATGTTTGGCGTGGACCTCGTTCCTGTAAAGGTCAATGTATCAGCTTTACTTGAAGTGGAGGCCCCCACCCCAGACCACAAACAGCCTCAATCATGCGCTCACCCTCGTGTGCCATTGATCATCATCATTTCTTCCTTTTTCTATCCAGTTTTTTTTCGGCGTCTCCCACGTAGAGCGATCCACACCGGAGGGGGGGGACACAGTGCAGGACCGGGGTTGTGTCAGCGTGACAGAATTACAGCCGTGTTGCGTAACATCACACTCAAAGAGGAACATTCAGCTGCGGTGTAATTGCTGTAATAGCGAATGATTAATGGCAAATTCGGCATATTCAGCATTTTTCTCTCATATTAGATGAGATAATCGTGGAGATGAGTCAGGGTACAGTTCCCCTGACTCACTGCTTCCACACAGGACCGGCTGTGTGCGCTCGAGGGTTCTTGTGTGGTCTGTTCTGTTCGGGCTGATCGAGATAGAGAACAAGATAAGACGTAACTGTCAATCCCGAAGGATAATCAATAGGCTATTGTGTTCGCGTCACGTCATGCTTGGCTGAGACCACACAATACTTGTGTCTGTTTCGGTGGTCACTGTGTCAGATTAGGTGAGTCATAACTGTTTGTTGTGATTCGGCCAGTGGACGTGACCGACTGCATGTCTGACCGATCATAGCTCGCCGTCCTTCACAAAGTGCACGATGTCAAAGGGAAGGAAGTGTCAGGGATCTACAACCCGGAGCAAGAATGTCTGAAAAACCTAAAATAGGAAGAAAAAGAAAAGATTGTTCCTTTGATTCACTGTTGGCCATGGTAAGAGTTCTCTAACCCGACGTACCAACGTTGGTTAACACCTGCTGTGGAAGCCAAAGAAAATGTCTTACTAGTTTTTCTGTCTGTACTTGCAAACAAACATTACACCGGTTAAAATGATCAATAGTCTCGAGTGATGCTCTTTCTCTGGGGTCAGGTGGTTGTCATGCTGGTGTAGTCTGAGTACTTACAGTATCACATTAAAGGGGGACCACAACAGGAACAAAGTGGTTGCCAGAACTTGAAGCAGCAGAATTTCCCACATTGCAGTTTGATAGTTTCTTTGAATCAGCCTTTCTTCTCGTCAAACGTTTGTCTTTCAGTTTAAAATTTCCCCAGTTGACTCAGTGACTCATCTGCCTGGTGACATCACCCCGCGATGAGTAAACTGATCTTTGTGTGTAAAATTCCCCATTAAAATCACGACATGGTTTCTCTTTCGATTAAGGACAATTGCAGAAACCTTGATGCAAACTTTGAGACCTTTGCAGTTGTCAGCCGACACACGAGAACAAAAAGGAGACGTGAGGACCGAGTGTGGTCTGTTCTGACTTCGCTGATCGCTCACAGAACGAGTCCGGTTGTTCCCGAGACAGTGATGCAGAGCAGAGCTTTGTTTCTGTCACATCACTGAGAGTTACAGCGTCGACTGACCTCCCACTAACACACACTATGAGCCGTCTGGCAGGTACATATGAGGTCATATTCTTATTTTCATGATCTCACACAGATAAGACTGAACACAGCGGATGACATGTGAATAACTTAAACCTCCCACCTCTGCTCTCGCTCTGATTTACCGTCTAATGGTTCAGGTCCTGCAGGTTCGGAGACAGCTGAGTGCTCGCAGATAGACGTGATTTAATATCAAGATGATCAGGATGCATTACACCTTAAAGCAGAGGATGCACGTGATGTCACCGTGGTCCAAGCTACCATGGTTTCTGCCTACTCGAGACTGGTGAATATGCAACACTCTGCGATTTCAAAAACACGGAAATCATTGTAAAAATAACATTTAGTTCAAGAGTTTTAGAGTAAAAGCATCATGTGTATTACTGAATGATACAAAAACAGTTGACACGTACGTCAAAATGCTGCTGTTGGTCTTCACTAGCAAACAATTAACCATGTCTGAAGGCAAAAATAAAGAGTACTTTGACATATCGTGGCAGCAACAATTAAAGAGATGTTGTAAAGCCTATAAACTGTCAGTGTTCAGGCTCAATTACGAATCAACGTCAAAGTGTAAGCAGCCACTCATACTGTAGATTACAACTACAGGTGTGCAAATCAAAGCAAAGAAGCCCATTATCAGTGAAAATATTAAAGATGTACAAAGGAAAACAAAAAGAGAAGGAGTTCCTGGTGAGTTGGAAGCAGTCTCAGGACCGCTGAGTCGCGCTGCGCTCGCTCAGGTTGGGTTTGTGTATACGTTGTTGTGCAGTTGTTACGCTGGCTGTCATGGCTGAATAAACACCGGCTGCACTCCAGAGGTCCAAAATGCAGAAATAATGCGATGTGAAAATCGACCTCTGCTCTCGGTCTGAGCAGATGTCATCGCCGTACAGTATGTGACTGCACATGTTTTCTCTGGCTCTCCCTGATTACAGCCCCGCTTCAGAAATTACACTACCGTACCCATTTAAAACTTTATAATTCGCCACTTTCGCTCTGACGGCCAGCGGTGCACACCAGACGTATTGTTGCCGGTGAATCTGCGGAGCTTAACTAGTATTTGGTCAAGTTTAACTTTTGATGGTTCACTGACACAGATTTGGCTCCGCCGCCGTATACACAATGTGTCATCGGCTCTTCTAACTTGCAATTCCTCATTTTTTTTTTCCCCTTCTATAAATAACTCCTCTGGGTCACAAGCGAGGAGACTAAAATAACAGCCCGGTTCTGCTCCGCAGGTGATGACACTTGCGGCTTACAGCGCGTCTTAAATTAGATTTCACGAGGGAAAACTGGGGGGGAAAAAAAAAAAAAAGACGGTTTATTTTGAAATGCTGAGCTTGACCGCCGCAGCCCCGTCCGGTCAATGGATGAAAGAGCATCTGAATGGTAGTTTCAGGGTGTTTGAAGAGAAACTCAAACAAAAGTCGACCTCAGTCGGATCATCTTTGGAACGGGCAGAGATGCAGCAATAAATGGAGATGAAACGGTTTCTGTGGTTTGTCTGCTCATCGCATACCGCCGCCGAACATGTCACATGCTCCCTGTGTTGATCTGGAAAAATGGTTGACTCACGCCGCTGTATTGTTAATGTGCCCTGCTGTGCAGCTGCCGAATATAGAAAGATGAGCGTGAGGAATTCTGCATTTCAGCTATGTTTTCCATTTCATGAGCACGGACACACTTCTCCTCTCTGGACAAAGACCGACAGAACAAGTTTTTCTTCCCTTTTTTTCTCAGAGTGGGTCACAGACATAATCCAAAAAAGCCCCAACAATAGATTTATGCTTTAACGTTTTTGGCCCTCTAATTAAATGCGTATAAACTGTACAGATAAAAAAAGGCAAACAAATGCACTCACACTCACAATAAGTGAACAAAAAAACCTACACTTTCCCCCGTGCAAAAACAAGATGTTTGGTCTGCGAGCTAGCACACATTGCAGAGTGCTGAAAACTTGACTTAGCAAGCCAGAGACACAGCATGTAAACAGTATGACAAGGTCCTGCACTCCCAAAGAAAGACTGTTGTTCCAGCGCGGACAGGTTCTTGGCTCGCCCGCTTTGAAAGACTGATTGGATTCTGGTCAAAAGTCTTTTCTGGCAGCGCTCGCAGGAAAATAGAACAATATTGGGCGCTGTCAATTTGTCAGGGTATTCCATTACGTTACAATGGCTCGGATCAGATGTAAATACGAGCTGAGTCATTTGAGCTCGCCAAACAAATATTGCAGTTTTTCTTGTACGGAGTCACGTCGTGATGCGTCTCGGGGTCGAGGGCTCACGTTATGTAAAACACTGCGAGGGCCGGGGCCTGTCAGCTCCTTCCAATATGTGGAAATAAACTTAAATCACCACAACGTCGTGTCCGAGGCTGCTTACTAACCGGTGAAACTGGCAGCTGCCGCGGGGCCCTCGAGACGCTCCGGAGTCCCTTAAAAGCAAACGTCATTATCAAATGTGTTGGAGGGATTCTGTGTCGGACTCTAATATTAACACCGCTGTTATTTTAGGTCGTATTGTGCTCGCAGAGAAACACATTCCAAATAAAGTCATGTTTAAACATGGCACAAGGTGTATTTATCTGGTTACGAAACGCTCTCTATTTAACGCTGATCTCTCTATATGACCTACTTAAGCAAACAAGGCCATCGGGGAGAAGACTGGATGTTTCTGGACTGTTATTCTTAATGTCCGTCAGCCGGTCGGCGAATTCAAACTATTCTGTTCCGTTGGAGCGTCTGAGGAGCGAAGCTGCTGTGTAGTCTGGTGGTGCAGCAGCGTTTGGTCTCTTATTACCAGACAGCAGCAGAACATCTGGATTATAACGTGACATTTTACGTTAGCCCTGCTACCGAGCTTTATCTTACTGTTGGGTTATTATTAAGAAGACATAACCTTAATGGGGATTGTTATTACTGTTAAAAAGCTGCCAGATCTGTTAGCTGCAGGATTACATGTTTACAACGGTAACCTTACTAGCACGTTACTACAGTTACTGATCTTAAAGCGCCACAAGCAGTTACATTATTCAGCTGTTTACATTATCCTTAACAGCCATCGACATGTTGACACTCCGAGCCAGGACTACTCCACAGTTATTACTATTTTATTTTATTGAGCACTCAGCATTCACGGGTAGGACCTTACACATTTGCCGAAACGAATGTGGATTCCTAATTCTGGCCCCTTCGCTTGATCATGCCCATCTTCGAACTCACACTTGTGATGTTTTCTTGCGTGCATCTTGCACGGTTGTGACGCAATCATGCCAGGAAAAATCTGACAGACATTTGCGACGCTTATACACAATACTCACAATAGTTCCCGCTGCAAAAAGGTGTCTCTTTGAAAACATTTTGTCATGATGACCAAATATGTTCCATCCTTCTTTCACCGTTAAAGACAGGAGGTGGTGCTCATACCACTTTTGTCCACAGGGGCCGCCAGAAACAGCAGAAACACAAGTTGCTTGTAGCTTGTAGCAGCTTTAATTGCGCTCGTCCATATTAATTGACACAGTTTGTATCGTATGTGATTTGGAATTTGTTTTGATTGCACTGATTATAAATGATGCATGTTCAGCTGCATTCATCTGACGATGCGTATGAAGAGTCAACATTACCAACACTGGATTTCAGCAGCCAAAGAAAACAATCTGAAGATTTCAAGGCTCCTTCAACCTGAAGTCTGATCATTCGCTATATTTATTGCCTCCTAATGATAAACTGTCAGGTTGTCATCAGTGTATAAACTTGTTAAATCTCCAGAGAGTTGGAAGCTGTTGCTCCAAACTCTGCTTCTCCTCCTAGCGAAGGTGTTGCTAACCTGTCACCACCTGCACTCAAACCGTCACAACATCCATTGTAAGATTTATTTCTATTGAGTCAGTTCCACTCGCCCACTCCACTCCCATCATCCTGTCACTCAGCTCGCCGGCGAGCACGCCCTCTCCAGCCGGCGCTGAACGGTTCAAACTGGTTTAGTCTTCTGCTTTTTCTGCTGAACTCTGAGACCGGACCGAGCTTCATACATTGACGTCAAGTGTTAGTGAGTGATGAAAACCTTTAAAGCCGATTCGGAAAAACAGGCTAAATTACAAAAACGTGGACGAGAGCTGCGTACTGATCCAGATTTACTGTCATTTTGTGGTCAGAGGTCGAAAACTCTGCGGGGAACCTTTAAGTGAATTAGCGGTTCCAAGCGTAAATACACTACACAGTGCGAACAGATGAATTACTTATGATTCGACGGAATACAATAAAAACCAGAACATTATCCGACATCAAACAACCGGCTTTTTGGTAAATCAAGTTCACCGCTCATCACCAGATCCCAGCGAAGGTTACAGCGGATCTGGTGTCAATATTTAGTTTTTTGTTGCTATGTGATCTTTCTGTTGTTCTGTGAAAATAATGACAGAATAAACTGTCGCTCGCTGCTGTCGGAGTTACAGTACACGGTTGTTCTGTCGGAGTCACAGAGCCAACGACAGCGCGCTACCTGGGCAACGGCAACGTGATACACTGATGGTAAAAGTGACATCATTGAGGTTTCATCACACGTTGCTTTGAGTGAAAGCCAATTTGTCACAGGTGAATCCTGATTCAGAGCTCCGATTTGTGAGAAGAGAGATTTTTCAGTCTCGTTCTGGCGGACGACCCGACCTACAACCCCAACTCGTCAGTATTTGACGAGTTGGAAATGAGCCTCGAAAAACAACTTTCTTACAAAGTGGACTTTTTAAATATCCCGAATCTAACCCAGCATTGACGCACAACATCAGACGTGCTGTCGCAAACCGATTTCACCCTCTAAATTTGGGAAGGAAAAACAAAAACATGGGGGGAAAGAGGGTGACGACTCTCACGACTCCGCGCTCACGTGTCAACATTAAACATTTCACGGCGTGATAAGCCGCCTGTACATCTGTCCTCTGTCTAACAACTGGAGCAGGGTCATCGCACCTCCGTGACCCTCACCTGTCGCCTATTATTTGTCTCCTCAACCTGACGTTTACGGCCCGTTCCAGCTCGCTCTGAGAGTGCGGGCAGACCCATCTGGCCTTGATTTCTCCGCTGCCTGGAGCCTTTTGTCTAACCACTCGACTCTGATCCCCGGTGTAATGTGTACACGCACACATACTGTACGCACAAACACATGGCGCTCTCAGCAGCAGCAGGATGCCCACATTCAAATTATTATACCTTAAAAATCTGAGTCCAATCACAACCACGGCTTCGGCACGGAGAGTGTGTGAGAGATGGAGGGAAGGGAAATACAGTAAAGCAACATCCCACTCTGTGTAAACAGGGCAGCCAAGCTATTTTTATTAGTCAGCTCGATCTCTATGGAGACTCGGGGTGGGGATGGAACTTCCTTTATCGAAACCTGGCAAGTCCTGATCAGAAACCTGCTGGGATTTCTCCGTCTAAAAGAGAGAGAGCTCCCACAATGACGCCAGGCATCTCTGAGGCATGAGCTCATCAGGACGGAGGGAGAAGTGTCCCATTGATTTCTCTTCTTGCACAAACGTTATTGGATCACTCAACGTGTCTTTCTCATGTCGAGACGTTTTTAATATTGACCCCCGTCTGAGCATTGTGCACGCTTCCAACATGTATGCTCGAGTTGATTTTCCATCGCTGCGAGTTTACCTGAAAAACTACGAGGCCCGGCCCTCCCAACTTAAACCTTAAAGCCTCACAAGAACAAAAAGTACAGCTGAGCAAAGCCAGGACCGCCCTCCGTCACCCGCGGGTCTCTCGCTCCATAAGCAGGCATGACAAAGTGCCAGAAACACGAGAGCAAAACAAACATGTTTCGGCACAAAAGAGATAGCGACAGCAGGCCGGGCGGGTTATGAGTCAAAAGTTTACGGACAGAATCTATGCGGGAATGATTGATGAGGAAGCTGTCACGCTGTGGGGCCCCGGGATCACGGCCCCTCCGCATCAACCTCAAGAGCTGCCTGACATCCAGCGCAAGCTGTCTCTCAAACTTCACCGCACAGGAATTTTGGAGAGCATCCCCCTTCTATTAAAAGTTATTCCACTGTGGTCCAAATGCGAGAGGGAAAATGTGATGCATGTACAGTGCACGTAAGGTTAAACATATGATGTGGGGCCGAGCGGCGGCCTGAGAGGACCCGGGCGAACTTCACTGCCCTGTGCATTAAAACATGTTTTTGTGAGTCTGACTCTGCGGCACAGCCACATGTTCCTGTCTGTGTCAGAGCGGATTTTTCTATGATACAACAACATAAAAATGGATTTGCCAAAACACATATTTTCTGCTCTGTGAGCTTGTCGTCAGGCAGCCTGAGAGACTGAAGAAGCTGCTTTACAAAAACACTTGAGAGAGAATGTGTGATGGGCAGAACAAACATGTATTATTTGAATCACTACGTAAAATGCTGAATGGATAAACAAGCTGTGTCTGCTCTGTTAGAGGGCTGATATCGAACACTGTCAACACACTGCTGAGCCGTTAAGCTGCACTCATGTTCATTCTTACAGGAAGAATTTGACTTTTTTTTAAGAAATAAAGGGATTTTTTCTTTCTCTCTGAGAGTTACATGTGCAGGTCATCACCGTCAGTGGTTGGTTAACTGTCCAAAGGTAATAAAACCCACTGCACCTCTTAAGCAAAGGAACATTTCAACAATTTGGACTTTATTACTCATCACTTTCTGGCTGAGACTCGTACAAGGCTGCAGCTGGGAAGTGCTTAACACAAAGACAGTACAACAATCATCTTACTGAGGATATTATGACCACAATGTGTTCCCCTTGTTAACGTGTCATCCTCTCTCCTTCCTCCCAAAGACACAAACACCATCCTGTTCACACCCAGACCTGCATCTGATCAATTATTGAGTAGCAGTTATGAAAGTATTACATCTCGACGGAGCTTTTCTATTTTAACTGGTGCAGCTTTTCTAGCCTTTATGGCGCCGGCGACCGAGTGTGTGACGCTTCTCAGTCCATCAGATCTGTGCGTCGAGTCGGACAGACGTGACGGCCACAGCTCAATCAGAACTGAGGTCGTAACAAATGTTTATTAATGTATATTAACAGACACAAGAACGCTTTCAGTCTTCCGATATCTCCGCTCCTCCTCTTGGCGGGACCCGGTGACTTCCTGGATTCCACAACATCAAACTATTTGCTTCACCACGTTCACATATAACAGACCCTCCTCCTGTATAATCTTCACGCGGACTTAAAGGGATATTCCGGTGTAAATTTAATTCCGGTGTAAAATGGATTATTACTCCATGGGATGCTCAAGTTGCTTACTCTACTGCGAGAGCTGACAGGGAAAATAACGGAAGTAATGGAAGTAATAATCAGATACATTTTCATCCTTCAGCTGCAGAAATCTACTGCACTCGGTAATCGACTCGTCAGGGCTTCCCCACACAGGCAGGCTGCTGGAGGAGAGGGTGAGTTGTGCTGTGTTTTTAATACAAATCCAGCAAAGCTAGCAGATGTTTGATGCTTCGTACTGTGTGCTGGGACTGTACATGTACTGTTGCTGAAGTTTGCTGCTGTTCTCACCATTAATTGTGGCTTTTTGATGGCGGTTTCTAGTTGGAGACATAAGCGGCAGTGTATCGTTTTCGTGCGGTCTTTTCTGAGGTTGCTAAAACTAGCTAAGCTAGCGGTCAGCTAACTTGACCTCTCGAGGGGGAGTCTTACTCGGTGTCACGGTGTGTTAGACCATGGATTAAATTTACACCGGAATATCCCTTTAAAAAAGCATCACGATCTGTCAGTTATCTTCACCGCAGCAGGTCTCAGTTAAAGGCCTCCACGGAAACATATACGTAGGCTCGTCTCTGGCAGCGGCGTGCCTGGAAATAAATGTTTACCAGCTCTGGTTGCAGCTCCGCAGGCATCCGCCGGGCTCCCGTTACCTTCCCATGTCAGTAGAATGCTAATACGCTTCGTACAGCTTCATCGGACATGCGGGGAATGCCGGGGACACCAGCCTGAGCGTGAGCAGGGTCCCCTCCTGGAATGTTTTCCTAGGTGTCATTTTCTCATTCCTTCCAGTGTCTCTGAGTTTAGGGGCAGCTCAAGTACACTGAAATAGTACGACGCAGTGTACAGGACGGGCGACCTTGGCCTGGATCCAGCTGACCTACAGTAGTACGACCTACACCGAGCTATAAATACACACAATGTAAACTGAGGACTGTTTGCTTTGGGACATGTTTGCTTTTATTTTTTTCCACATATCAATTAAATTAGACACATCTGTTCTACATAAACATTCGTATGAAGAGGAGAAACTACATTTGAACAGGGTAAAGATGGTATATAACATTTGAATTTGATATATTACCACGAGATGTCCCGTTTTCAATCCCAACACGTCTAATCCAGCGGAGGATCGGTGGCCTCACTCATTTTATCTTTCTATAAACATAAAAAATAAGCATTTTCAGCATGTTTACAGGACAAAATGTTCTCTAAATCAGGCCTGAATGATGTTCAAACAGAAATAAAGTTTTCTGATAGTTTCTGATTGAATAAGGATGTTTTCCTTCCACGACTCTGAAGGACAACATGTTGTGGAAGCCGAGCGAAACCTCAGAACTGACCGTACGAATAAAAACATTGTTTTTCTCCTGCAGCGTCTTTATCATTTATTGGGAGGACGGAGCGCCAGCGTTCGACGCGGTACATCAATCCTACGTACTGAATGTCTGCAGATCAACGGAACCACGAGTTGCCATACGCTTTATTAAATGTGGTCAGAAGAATCTGGAGGCCCGTCATCTCTAATTTGTAGCGCCGGGACCCATCGGCAGTTTGGATGTGCGTTTACAAGCTCCTGGCACGGTCCGACGAGCCAACGAGCATCACAGATCATGTTAGTTTCCACCGTCATGTCATGTCAAAACATGTTTTCCAAATGTTTGACCACACTGAGCACAGAGCCAGAATCATATAGAATGTACAGCTAGATGTTTTCTCCTGTGCTACATATGTTGTACGTATAAAATGAGTAATTTACTTTCCTATAATTAGAATTAACATATTTTGTAATCATTGTAGGCACATCAGATTGTGTTCCAGCCTCCAGGAGGAACACACACCATTGTCTTTGTCTTTTGGACGTCTGTTTGGCAAAAACACACCGTGGTTTTCTCCGTCGAGCAGCGAAAACATCGTGCACATCTTTTTTTTTCTGAGGTTATTTGCATACAAACAGCGTTGAGCACATTTATCACCATCACTTTATTGAGCACAGCTGATGAAATCTTTCAGGGACGGTTTTTACTGTCAGCCAGAAAGAAAAAAAAATGAAAAAGCTTAATGTTTATAATTCCCTGCAGTTTCTTTCCTTATACAGCTTCGCTCTTGCAGCCGAGGTCGTCTCAGGCTGCGGCTGCTTCCAACGGCCTCTGGTGCTCACCTGGGAAACACAAAGCCTCGGTTAGCATAATAACATAATAACACCAGAGTCAGGAAAACACAGTCGGTCAGAATCATATTTCACACAGCAGCCACGATCTGGTTTATTCAGATTTATATTCTCTCTGACCAGAACGTCACCTCTCAGTATCTCTCCTGTTTACACAAAACTGTGTAAATTGTATAAATTATGTTACAAATTATTGTACAGCGCGTCTCCTTCCACCAAGTGCCATCCATCTATCAGCGCCAGACACAGTTTATGTCTTGGACGTGACTGAACTCAGCTATTGTCCTTAAAAAACTGCTGACCGAAGTGGTCAGCATTACTCAGCATGACAGCGGACACACACATTGTTCTTTGTCCTGAAACAACACAATTAAAGCAAAAGCGGTGTAAGTGAAAGTCGGTTTGACGTCAGGAGCGTTTAAGTGGAGACGAGACGAGTTCGTGCTCGGGGATTTCCAAAGTGTTCGGCTCCCCGTCAGGTGGAGGTTTGTTGGTTGGGTGTGTGCAGCCGGAGAGGAGGACCGGCCGACGCTGCTCGGGGATGATACAGAAGGTTATTGCCAAATCGTTTTGGCCAAAATCACAGTTAATAATCTCCTGAAAAGATGCTGACAAAGGCAAGTCAGTACAGCACAGGGCCATCTGTAGATAGATAGATAGATAGATATATAGATAGATAGATAGATAGATAGATAGATAGATAGTTACTGGAAAGGTAACAGGGTTGACAGTAACAGGGTTGACCATTTCAAGCTAATTTGCCCATTGCTAGCTAAAACAAATGTTAGCTAAAGCACATGCTATGTACTTTGAAAGGAAATTACATGTACATATTGATTATATTATGAGAAATAAATAATTGTTTGGATTTATATGTTAAAAAATGGTAACAGGGTTGACGTTGTATGCTTGTCCCCCCTGGTTCAACCTTGAAAAAACATCAAAAATAGCACATCAGAGATGAGTAAAACTTACTTGTTAAAGTTTGTATCTCTTCAACGTGGGCGGGTCGTCATCAGTGACGTACTTATCCACGCGACACATAAACAGGGCTAGCTGTGGGCTACGCAAAACACGTCCACCTTTTCATTTCTTGTCGCACCATCAAGCTCTTTCTGGATGCGTCTTCAGCGACAACACTCAGGAGCGTCTCCACCTCTGCCACGGTCCACGCCGTGTTCCTGCGCGTTGTTCCTTCCATGTAATCGCCATGTTGACTGAACGCAGATGCTAGTTTTTAAAGGTAGCGGGTGTCAGGCTCGGACGTCGCGCTCGTCATGAGTCGTCAAGTGGCGTCGCTCTCTGTCCAATCAGTGGCCGGCTGCCAGCTTACGTCACACAGAAGTATCAGCTCAGCTCGGTTGGAACTTATACGGAGGTGATACTAAAAAAGTACCACTTTAGCAGGTACCAGGTACCAGATTTCGGTAATGGGAACGCAAAAAAGGCGAGCTAAGTCGAGGCGAGGCGAGCTGGTACTGTCGGTGGAAAAACGGCATTACGGTGTGAGTTACAGTGATCAGGTCCCCTTTCAATCATAGATACCTGCCACCTAAATAGCTCTGATTATTCAGTGAACACACACTATTCTTTGTCCTGAAACGACATAATTAAAGCAAAGTAGTCAAAGTTGTTTCCATGTTAGATGCATTTAAGTGGAGACAAGACGAGTTCATGCTCGGGGATTTCCAAACTGTTCGGTTCCTCGTCAGGTGGAGGTTGTCGGGTGTGTTTATGCCTCGGCACCAGCAGCAGCCATGACTCAGGGCTTTACTGTGTGTCAGTCCATCTGTCCTTCCCATTCTTGTATCTCAGATGTTTTGAGGGAATTTCTTCTATTACTCAAGACGTCTGAGATATGGCGTTTACAAGAATGGGAAGGACAGCTGTCTGTTATTCAGGCCACAGCTCAGGAACGGCAGCTTGTAGTTGTTCGCCTCTGTGTACAAGTCGACACTATAATTTAAGATTTTTGGTGAAGATCCAGGCATTATTCCCAGAGAGGTTAGCGAAAAATGTAGAAAAATACCTCAGAGAATGTTAAAGAAAGTGAGAAAAAATTTCATTGTTTATCTGGATGCACACCAAAAGTGAACAGGGGTCTATTCTGGGCCGAGACCCATCCTCCCTCCAAGTTTCGTGGAAATCTGTTCAGTAGTTTTTGTGTAATCCTGCTGACAAACCAACAAAAAATGACATATTTCTTATTTATTAGCCAACATTATTGTCGGATGGACAGTGAGAAGACAAGAAATGTCAATCATTGAATTACAAACACCTGCCTGTTCACCTGGTTTCATGATTTCACTGTGATATCAGTGTCCACAACACTGTAAAGATGTTTAAAGCTCTTATAAAAAACTGATAACTGGAAAGAATCTGAAGAATCTGCATCACCGTCACGTAAAGTAGAAAGGAAACGTCTTTTGTTCTCTGTCTCTGTATCATCACTGTGCCTGAAGCCTTCTGGGAAACAGAGCTCAGCGTTTGTTTTCTGGCTCACGAAGAAAACCTTAATAAGTTTCGACTTTAATATCAACAGCGGAGCGATCGAGTGCCGCGCGAGGACACAAAGCACAACATCTGGAATCTGTAGCGAAAACAAACACATGAAATATGTCGGTGGATGCTTACAGGCCGACCGCCAGCGCACATTCTTCATCCACTTTATGTGTCAATTACCAGAACTAATCACCCGAATGCATCATGCTATATGGTATCTTTAAATATTAGAGTAAGTGTCTGGAGTAAACGGGACGGCTGAGAGAATAAATGTACTCGTCGGACCTCTCTGTCAGCATCAGTGTTAGAGCTCCTCGGCTGTATTTTAAGCTGAGACCGTGTCCTTGAGGCAGAATGGAGCTTGGATTAAGTGTGAGGTGGTTTGGAAAAAGAAAGGAGGCTAAGCCAGACCCCATGAGATTTTTGATCCAGGCAGTCTGTGGCTTCGTGCCAGACCTGTCAGACCTGCACATTTGGTGGGGAGGGGGGGTGGGGGACGGTAACCCCGGCCTGCCAGGGGGATCTGCACAACTTCAGCAAAAAAAAAAAGCGTTCAGTGCAGTTACCTGAAGCTCTGAATCTAATTTGCAAAGGGATATTTTCTCTCGCCTGCTGCAGACAGGAGCATTAGTTTGAAGGTGGTTTCAGGCTGTCTGGAGATGTTCTGCGTCTATAAACTACGACTAAGACCGGCTCGATGGACGAGAGGGAAATGTAAAAACTGTACCAGAGGCTTGAAAGTGGTTGTATTTTGGATTGTATAACTTTCCAGAACACAGATTTAATAGATAGTTGCAGGTAATGTGCAATAAATCAGCCGTTTTGTGACGCTTACATTCGTTTCAGTGTCATTTTAGATTACTCCCTGCACCCTCTTCCTAGCCAATCATGCTCAGTGTCGGCTCTGATGATGAGCTTTCTCTCTGTCACTCACTTGAAGTGACTTATAATGCACAAGTGGAGTTATTTATCTGATAAACTTAGCTTTAACCTAATTGTTTTCATCCAGATTATGAACAGACTTCTAGTCAAAACTTGTCAGGCTGATGGACGACTGCATCACCCTGATGTGAGTAGATTTGGTGTGAAAAAACTTTGTTCATTGGCTTCTTCTGAGCCGTAATGTTAGCTAGCTCAGTTAGCTTAGCTTTATAACAAGTTGGGACAGGAAGACTGAGACAGCAGTGGAAGAGGTTGATTGGTAACAGGTCATAGAATTAATGTTGGCAATGTATGTTTCTGCAAATCCCAGATACTGTTGTTGCAGCTTCATGTTTCTTTGGGTTCAATATTCAACACTGTTCTTAAGCTCTGGTAAGGTTTGGACACCATAACCACTTGGTTAGGGTTGGAAAAAGACCATGTTTTAACTTAAAATACCTGTTTTGGATGCCAGAAACACGGCTGGAGACGTCCCGAGGTCCCTTTTAAAAATATCATGTTGAAACTCAGTCTTGAACTGTGGTCACTGGCTTGGTGGCTTTCTTGCCTTCTTCCAACCATCCTCTCTACCTCCAGAAATGAAAGCCAGGTCACAAATATGTAATGTGAAAGTGATTTGTGGTCAACATATCAGTGGCGACTGGGCTGGATGGGCTTTGTGAAACACGACTGTTTAAAAGGATTTCACTACGTCGACTCAGGAACACTTCATCAAACTGTCTGTAAACACATTTTATTCTGTTTTTATGTATATAAACATGTAATATGAGGGAACAGGAAACAGTGAGATGAAGAAAGAGCGAGAGAGAACTCGGAGCACCTTAATGAGCGCCGGCTAATCCTCCACCGAAGCTCAGCTTGACCTGCTTTAATTTCACCATCCATTCATATTCATCTCGCTACCTTCCTTCCACCGCGAGCTTCCCTCCCACCCACTTACCTTCCTTCCTTCCTTCCTTCCTTCCACCCTTCCCCTCCCAATTAGACGTATTTACTTCCCCAAATCCTAATCTCTAAAACATCGGCGGAGGCTTTAGCCGCGGCTCCCTGGAGGCAGCGCCGCTCCTCCCAGCCCCTTCCCTCTCTCCCATCTCTGCTGCTGCGCTCTGCCTTTTGTTCTGCCTGGTGATGAGGTCATGTTCGAACCATTCCTCTCCGGGACTTCGTGTGATACAAGCCCAAACAGAGGGGAGCCAAACCTCTGTTCACACATGAGCTGGAGGTGGTCGGGGGGCATGTTTCCACACATCGCCCCCGGCCGGGACCACGTCTGCGTCGGTGCGACTGCAGGCGACGAGACCCGATCATTAGCTTGTTATCATAATGACGGTAATGATAATGGAAATGTAATAACTCTTTCATTAGATTCTCTTTTGAAAACTCGATTGTGTCACGGGAAAGGAATCCCAAACAAACTGTAAAAGCCTTAATTAAAGAAATACGGCGCAGCGGCTCCGTGAGATTCCATCGGGGGAGGACGCGGAGCGACACGTCATGCATCTGCATAATTGCTGTTTTGTTAATTTGTTGCCGATGACGGTTTAATTTCTCGCAGTGTTTTGTGAGACGCTGCAAATTCTTAAGTCATCGCTCCAGAGGTTTGCTCGGCGGGGAGGAGTTGTTTCAGCCGGTCCTGGTTCCTGGACGTGAAATTCTCCCGGCTGAATCATCGTGACAGAAGAAGTAGCAGCTCTGTCGATAAACGTCCAACACAGATATGAAGTCTTGATTAGATTGAGTCGCATCGTAACGCAATTTGAGAGCATATTGATCGGAAGAATCTCTCATAATATTAATGTGACTTTGGCAAATATGTAACACTTTTTATGACCAGTTAAGTGTTTTTGTTTCACTGAGCGACCCAGCCGACCTGTTCAGGGACCCACAGTGTCCTCCAGCTACAGAAATAATTCACCTCACGTTCAGTAAAATGAGTTTCCTCACACGATGATGGTTCGTACAGTCCGGAGCGTCATCAGCCGTTTAGACTCTGCAGGGAAACAGAAGTAACATAACCACACTGGATCAGAGTCTCAGGTTCATCGCAGGCCGACATGAGACAGTATTTTTATGCGTTTTGTTAAATCTGTTGTGTTTTTACTGAACTCTTGTGTCTCACTTTTACTCCGGTTTAACCTTCACAACCCTTCAGGGACAAACAATCTGACATCCACATTTGGAGGGAACGACTGCTTGTAGTTTTCTCAGGAGCGATTCCTCCGGAGGACACGAAAAAAACCCCAGTGAAATCTGCTGACAAACGCTCTGTCGCCCTGCCAGCTGAGGAACACTGCACTGCGTTGCCAACTTTTCTCTCACTGACTCGAATTCAAACAGCTTCGAACACTGATTGTTGTTATTGTGGCGAGATGTCAGGTAACATGAAGAGTGACCCATAATTCAGAGCGCCACACGTGAAGAATGGCTGTCAGAGTGGCAGAAAACATCCTCCTGCACCTTTAAAACACACTCTTACGTGTCTATAATGAGCTCCAGAGATCTCATTGTGTATTAATTATAGTACTAAAATGACATTATTCACCTTCAGTGAGCGTTTTTGGTTTTTCCCACGCTGAGAAGGTCACATCCTCCACGCGTGAAGACACCTGATCTCACATTGTTTGGTTTTCTCTCCTGTTATAACGCCGCGTGAGTCACGATTAATGATTCAGAGGTCACAGAGCGAACCGGAGGCCTCCGTCTGCGAGTGACGTCAGCAGAGCGACATCCTCTTCTTCTGCAGCGCCGTCACATCCTGAAGTCCAGTACATGGACCTGTTTATCCAAACAGCCAAGCCGTTCCTACACGGAACAATACTTCAATTCAATCGAGTAAATATGGGTATTGTTGTATTGTTCTTTGCACAGAGAGTAGCGACACAGGTGGCAGCGTGCAGACTGAAGAAACAGAAAATCCTCCCTTAGAGATCATTAAAATGTCTGATAATAGAGCAAATGAGATATATTTCTATGCTCCTGTCAAGCACTTTGAACCACCTTGTGTCTGAGTGGTGTTATATTCATGAACTTGCCTTTTCTCCCCTCTGTCTGGTTCACCACTGACGCCACACGGCCTGTAGTCTGTATGAAAGTTGAATTGAACAGTGACGTTTGAGTGAAATCCAATGAAATCGTTCAAAATAGTCTGAACACTGTTGACCAATGGCAATAAATCATGACACTAGAGCCCAACCGAACCCTTTTTTGGGGACCGATACCTTCTATTCTAATATCGATATATCTGCCAATATATACAATTTCTTTTAAAGGTACACTGTGTAGTGTTTTCAGTAATTTATTACCTCAAATCAGCGTCTTCATTCATAAATAAGTCCTCATTGGTGTAAAATGATCTCTGCCAACAATCTCACTTCTCCTCCTGAGGGAAGAATCACTTCTCTGTATTTCCATAGGACGGGCGAGCTCTACGGAGGCTTCCATGTCCTTCCGCTCTATAAAAAACGATGAGCTGGTGAGAGGGACAAAAAGCTCTACGTGGTACAGATAAGGCTAAAGGCGTTTTCACTCAGAGCCAGCGTGACTGTGGAACGGAGGAGGAGCTTAGCCAGACGCGCTCGTCAGCTGCAGTTTGAAGTCTGTTTGAAATAACGTACCTCATCACCCGAAACTAAACTTGATGAAGTGCTGTTTGAAGACACGTTGTTGTCACAGCTTCTTGAATCGTGACACATCCCGCCTGCTGTAGTTCCAACAGGCTGCAACGCACGTTGAAAACGCGAGGCGCTAGAGAGCAGTATTCATTTGAATGCAGAATAACATTTAACCACACTTTTTCCAATCATTTTGGAACTTGCAGGTGTATCTCTTCTCCTTACTTGCCATGTCTCTTCTTCTTCTGCTGCTTCTTCTTCTTCTGTTCTGATTGCCGCGCTTGACTTCGAGGTGTAACCGTTATTACTGTCCGACCGGAAACGACGCCCAACGAAGGATGGTGTAGCAATATTGTTGTCCGGGTGGCAATCGGGAGAAGTTCGTGAAAATTGTGGCCCCGGGAGATTTTCGGGAGGGGCACTGAAATTCGGGACTCTCCCGGGAAAATCGGGAGGGTTGGCAAGTATGGATGGGAGAAATAATTCCACAGTGTGTCTTTAAATAATCCCTCAAATGTGGTTATCAAACACGTGACGCGTAACAAACTTTACTGTCTGAACTGACACCAGTGCTCTGAAATATTAAACTTCACTTGGAGCTGAATAATTCTAAATGACCCTCCACATCTTTCTCTGCATCATCGTCTCTTTAACGACGAGCCTCGCCAGCTGTTGCCGAGCTTCCAGCCTTATTTTGTGTTGCCACACAGATCTCGCCCTGTGGTGTTGTTGTTACAGACTAACAATGAGTCAACAGCAGAGATAACCTGAGGCCAAGTATCAGCTTCACTGTTGAGAAAATGGATTTTGTAACTGGAGTTATTTTCCTCCGCAGGGCAGGAAAGTATTGAGCGTATCCGTGGTCTGATGGCTGTACAGTAACGACTGGTCTGGCCCGTTAACGCTGCCACCTCCCTCCTCAGCGCGACACGCTGGCCAGCCTCGAGACTCGTAACTCGCCCGTCTCTCCCGGCACACACCTATTAAAGCAGACTGCTCCCTTTTGTTGTGCCCTCGTCCTCCACTCCCACATCCCACAAGGCCGCTCGCTGGGACTCATAAACACTTGGTAACACATGCAGTTCTTGAATGAAGTGCAAAGTCACTGCCTCTGACTAATAGGTGTTTTTTTTCGCCCTCTGCGGCTGCCTATAACATTTCGTCAAGTCTTTACTGTGGTTTATTTGCTGTGACTTTTTTTTTTTTCTCCCAACAGAGGGAATTAGGAGAAAAAGGGTTTGTCATCTTTACATTTCGCCCTCTTTCCCCCTCAGACACGCCTGCATGGGCCGCGCCGATTGTATGACATTAATGGCAGAAATCGCTCTGGGTTAATCGCTCTGTTGACATCTCCAGCAAGCTGTAGCATGAAGCGAAGCTGTAGAATAACGTGTAGGTGTTCCCATTTTTATCCATTCAGATCTATTTTTCTGGCGGCTTATCCTGGTATATTGTTGCGGTGGCGACGGGGCAACGGTAAATATTTATGTGTACGCTATTCAAAGAGTCGTGATAGCAGCGCCGACGTCTGATTTATACGGTGTCACACGTGCGACCGTGGAGATCAGCCTCGACACGTGTTTCCTGTTGCTTTTGTTTTGGTTTCCACTCCGGCCCCCAAAAAATGAAGAAAGTGAGTGACGGGGGAACGAGACGCTGCAATCCCTCCGACCTCCGCTCACCTTCAGCTGGAGATCCTGACGGATAAAGAGGCGAAGCAGGCTCTGCGCCGTCTGCACGCCGACACCATCTCCTATTGAGCTCAGAGGCTTTTGTCGTGCGGCCTCTGCATGTTCGCCTTCATTTTTTTTGGAACTGACATCGGAGCCTTGGAAGCTGCGGAGATTAAAAATGCATGCCCCCGCCTGTCTCGTGTAAGAGCAAATGCATGTTAGCAGCGCAGCCTCGTTCCACTTTAGGCGATCACCGTTTTCATATCACTGACACTTAACACATTAATGAGATGTTGGACGCGAGTCGGGAGATGTGGATGACTGCATGGGTGTAGCGCCTCCCCTCAAATCCCTGATGTGGTGCTTGGCGGAGGGGTTCGGGGCAGCGCCGCGTCACGTCATTTTTTTGAAAGTCTCCCTGTTGGCGGGTGGTCCGGCAGTGTGGACGGATCGTCGGGGATCTGGACTGTCATCTCTCCGCTCACACTGACACTGACTCTCCGAGACCGGTCTGGGACTTCACCGAGGTTTCGGTGCTGAATGATCCGAAAGCCCAGACATGAAATATGAGGTAATTTGTGAAAGGAGGTCGCAGCTGTCCAAATTTCAGCGATGTTAAGTATTCACGAAACAGACATAGAGTCATTTTTTATTTACCTACCAACCAGGAAATGCGAAGATCACTTTATTTACCGAACGGGAAGAGACAGAGAGAGTGACATCATCACGTCATTAGTCTTGGGCGGACTGGATCTGATCTCTGAGATCCATACAACCAGAGGAAACGCATCCTGGCCAGATGTTTGATCTCTCCATATGTAATATTTACTCCTCCCTGCCATTATGAAATCAGCTGAAAGACTCACACTCGCAGCATCGCTCCCCTGTGATATCAGCAGCTTACGTTGGACCATAATTACACCACAGCAAGTGTAAACCCACGATGACGTCATCCACTGGTCTGTGGAGTCTTTGGGTTTTTTTTTAGAGTTGCAGATTTGGCATTACAGCCGTCGCCATCTTCGCTGTTTGGAGCCAGAAGTGGCCATAATTAGACGAGAGCTGGGGACGATATCCTGATTGGATCTGACGGAGAACCCGAGGACACGCCGTGGTTGTCTCAGGTTAGCCACAGCTTAAAGCTTTATCTTCTGTTAAAAAACGGACATCATGGACCATGAACTCATCAGGAAACTGTTTACTGAGGTGATAAATCAAGTGAGAAGTAGGGCTGTTTTCACCATAAGCTTACATACTATCAACTTCTTTTTGAAACCAGTGGAGTCCACCCCCCGTTGGACATTAGTTACTTTCACATTGGTGAACTTTGACCGGCAAAGTCGCAACCTAAGCCCACATCCAGGAGGGTGATGGTCATTGATTGTACCCTCATAGCTAGAAAAGACAGTAAAACCCTTTGTCTCGCTTTTATTTCACAAATATGATTCGTACATGTCAACGTTAGCCACCTAATGCTAACCAAACTGTGACTGCTTGTTACAGAAATGCTTAAGTGCAGAAGTTATTCTTATTCTGGTGATTTGGCGTTACCAAATAGCTTCATGTGCACGACTACCACCATTGTAATAACGTAATAATGTATGATTATTACTCCATGGAATGCTCAGTTCTTATTATCGAGAGCTGACAGGGAAAATAACGGAAGTAATGGAGTAATAATCAGACATTTTCATCCTTGAGCTGCGGAAATCTACTGCACTCGGTAATCGACTCGTCAGGGCTTCCCCACACAGGCAGGCTGCTGGAGGAGAATACAAATCCAGCAAAGCTAGCAGATGTTTGATGCTTCGTACTGTGTGCTGGGACTGTACATGTACTGTTGCTGAAGTTTGGTGCTGTTCTCACCATTAATTGTGGCTTTTTGATGGCGGTTTCTAGTTGGAGACATAAGCTGCAGTGTATTGTTATCGTGCGGTCTTTTCTGAGGTTGCTAAAACTAGCTAAGCTAGCGGTCAGCTAACTTGACCTCTCGAGGGGGAGTCTTACTCGGTGTCAAGGTGTGTTAGACCATGGATTAAACTTACACCGGAATATCCCTTTAACAGTCTAAACAATGAAGACACATGCATCTGGATTTGACGTGAGACACCTGAAATGATAAAACTGGACAGAGAGACAGAGATTGTTTTAGGATATTACATTAAACGGTGCAATAGAACTACAGTCGGACACGAAGGCTCAGTTGTGCATTAAAAGAGTCCGAGGGAGAAACTTTAGCTCGGCTACGTTCTGAAGCAGGGGAGGGTCGGGGTGTTTGTCAGGTTGGCACTTCGGTGCAGACAGCACATATCTCCATGTCAGCAGTGGCAGTGTTTGTTTTGGATACTCTCCGTATTAAACAGCCGTGTCCAGCAGCCAGCTTTTTTCTTGACAATTAGTGACATGTAAGAATTTTCTTTGGCACTGCGTCAGCCCGTTTTTTGTTTTTGTAGCCTCGAACCAAAAAGCAGTCAGATTTTCTTTTTTTTTTCAATCCTCAAAAAAAAAAAAGATGAGATGGTGTGATAAGAGTGTGCAAAGCAGAACAAAGTTCTGTGCTTTGTGTGAGCTAATCCCTGCAGCGGCACAGTTGCTCCGTCTCACTGCTCCATCAGTCGTAACTCAACACACCCAATAAAAAAAAAGGGCTCTGCTAATGTTTAAAGGCGCTGTCTGGAGACAATGGTAATATAACACCAGCAGTAACATTGGACGCTGGCATTGCTGGCAGCGGTGCCAGCGCGGATAAACTGCCTCATAACCACTGGGAAGAGTCATTCAACTCAAGGACTGGCAAAAGGATGTTGCTTTTGACCAAAGGGCGGAGGGTGGAAACCATGCAGGAATTTAAGTCAGTAAACTGGCAGGATGGACAGCGGTATACTATTTAATGGCAGTGCCCCTGTGGAATCCAAGGGTGATGGTCAAGACAAGAATGCGGAGGTTGTGCCAAGGAGCCTCGGTGGCGGCGAGGTTTCCACGCCACAAGGCTCGCCAGGCATGTACACAGATATGCCTCACGGGGGTGAGCGTGACCTCTCGTCCCTCCGCCTGATCATATATTAACTGGCCTTCTGAACTCCAGAGGCTGACGTGTCCGTCGTGAGGCTCTGTAAAACATTAACAACTCCGTCAGTTTCTGGGATTATGGTTACACCAGCAGCAGTTTCATAGTGTCACAAAGTGCGTGGAAGACGTCCACAAACACACAAACCCACACACACACACACAAGTGTTTATGTTTTATTTTCTTGTTTTTTTCAGTGTGAGGAAAATGATTCCCTGAATCTGAAATCACACCAAGGTTGAAGATTTTAAGAAGAAGAATATCTGTCATGCTGTCAAGTGTCTTGCTCACTGACCATGTTTTGATGGGGGGGGGCAACGGAGAACCTGCAGGAAACCCACAAAAGCACAGGGAGAACATACAAACTCCAAGGACACTCCCACACAGAGATTCAAAGCCTGCTAACGCCCCTCCAGTTAGTTTGAACTGAAGAAGCCTCTTGGATGAGAGGTGAAATGTCTTCAACAAACTGAAACAAGTCCAGTTGACTACGATACAGCACCTGGAATCACTGTGACCTGGATGACTGAGAACCTTCATCAACACACAAACTCCACACAAAACCCAGAACTTCTTACCGTGAGGTGACAGTGCTAACCACTGAGCTGCCGTGCACTCTTAGAAATAAGGGTTCCAAAAGGGTTCTTCTACAAGGGCTGAGGTTCTACCTGGAACCATTTGCTTCTGAAAAACCCTTTCCTGAAGAAACCTGTTCTTTAAGGGTTCTTGGTAACACTAATGGTCCCAGTAAGAACCATTTTGATCCAGAGAACCCTTTAAGAACCCTTTCCTGAATAAAGGGTTTTAAAAGGGTTCTTTGTAACACTAACGGTTCCAGGAAGAACCATTTTGATCCAGAGAACCCTTTAAAAACCCTTTCCTGAATAAAGGGTTTTAAAAGGGTTCTTGGTAACACTAACAGTTCCAGGAAGAACTATTTTGATCCACAGAACCCTTTTTTGGAGAAAGAGTTCTTCAGGGATTGTTGAAAGCATGGGTATAAGATCCTGTATGGGTTCTTTGTAGAACCTCTCATGGGGGGTTCTGGGTGGAACCTTACACACACAGTTCTAGGTATAACCCTTTATGTTGGGTTCTAGGTAGAACCCTCCACCTTTATAAAAGGTTCTACCTGGAGCCAAAAAGGGTTCTCCTACTGTATGAGGACAAGCCGAAAAACGAAAAAAGTATTTCTAAGAGCGTGCCGCCCTTAAAGCAGCTGTAGCCGAGAATGAAAAGTGATGGAAAGAAACTGCTAAAATCACATACAATGACATTCTGCTTTTACAGGCACGTCGAGGTTGAACTTTCGTATCCGAGCTGGAAATTATTTAGAAGCATTAAAGGGGTTTCGTGAAGCTCTTTCACAAGATTATCCGTGCTAAAAGTCCCAGATTCCCACAGGGGCTCTTAGTGAGAATTTGGTGAAAATTCCCAGGAACAACTGGGATCTCATTTCCCAGTATTCAGCCTCTAAGTGTCACCCCGGTGGAAGATTGCATCATGCAGCCACGCTCCCCCTGCCAATCGCTCGCTATAAACTGATCTCTGCACAGTAAGCAGTGCTGGCTGACTTCAGTCAGACGTTTTAAAGGTTTTTCTATTGTACCTCCTGTCATCCATGTGAGATTGTGTGCAGCAGGTCAGCAGATCCCTTCCTGCTCTCAGCTGGACCTGAGTCATACGGAACGGGAATAATACGGTTTTTCTGTCATCCTGTCTCCACTGAGACCGATTGAGAAAGACGTCACAGGATGGGCTGAGTGAGCGTATCCAAACACACCTCCGCTAACACAGGACATCCCCGCGTGACCTCTGAGTCTTATCAAAATACGTCAAACGATGACTCGCTCCGTCACGTGGACGAGGTTTAATTGCTGAATGATATCATTGTTTGTAAAAGCAACAATATGGATTTGAACCTTTGAGGATCCTGCTGGTTTCTCTTTGTTTTAACCCTGTAGTGGCCAAATGATGATAGGAATTAATACAATATATGTACGGTAGGTTTTATATTTCTGGTTTTGGACTTAGTTGTAATATCGGTGCTTTATCAGCACTCACAGCCCAATGCACAGTTACTGTAGTTACACGGAAGTAAACAGAAGTTCAACATTAATTTAGGTTGCATTCATGCGTGTATAGTGTGAGTGAATCTGCCCGGGCAGCTGTATTGATTGAAATAAAAGTGAATCGGTTCTGACAGATGTGCAGAAGAAATATCTCCTGTGTCGACAAGCACCGGAGCTTCAAGACTTCCGGGTCGCAGGTTGACAGACATCTGAGAGGCAGCGTTTTCGAACATTTGAAGCTGTCTGTATCCTTGTGACCAAACTTATTCCCTTTGAGTGCCAAAACTAAACCTTAAGAGGCCACAGCAAACAAACAACATAACTTGAAGCATATATTTATGTATTCCTTGAGGCAACTTTGGCCCACGGACTTTGGGCAGCCCGGCTTGTGACCTTTAAAAATTCTGGAGAAACCATTGTGCTGGTGGAGAAACCCAACCACAATCACATTTAGTGACAATGGAAGGTGAAATCTAAATCTGTAATCTAAAATTATGTAAAATGTTATGTATAGCTGAGCAAAAACAAACTCTTTAATTCCATTTGTTTTATTTTCCACATGGAAGCTTACCAACACTGATTCTCACTGGACACTTCATTTTCTGGTCTTTGATTTCAACACTGTCTGAGTCATCAGTGTTGTGTTTGTCCTGCTTTATATAAAAAAAAGGGTCTATGAAGTATTAAATATCAGCTGTTTATTGGTTCAGAGGTGGTGAGAAATGACCAGACTGTCCAAAAACTGACACTTTGGGTAGTCCTGTAATCCCAGCTCTTACATATTCTTCTTTTTTAGTTTTTGATAATTGCAAATATCATCAAACAAGTTCAGATATCTAAAACAAATACCACATACAGCACACAGTGTATATACTGATTCCTTCTCTACTGGCTGTGATATAAGCAGCAGAGTTTCTTCGAACAGATTAAATCTCGAAAATGACCATTTTTGTTTTGACTCATCTCGCTCCCTTCCAACACTGTGGCCTCAACCTGCAGCTGCAAAATGGCATATTGCATTACTAAACATCCTCAACGAAGGTATAATTACGAGATAATTATATTGCATTACATCGAGAAACCAACCCCGTGTGTGTAATTGAAGTCGCGGCGGAATACGAACGGCTAAACAAGCTTTCCAATCCTTATCACAACAGTAATCCTCTAATTAGATTTACCGTAACCCGACACTCGGAGGTATTTTCTTTTCATCTGTCACAGCGGTGCGCGACCTTTAGCGTGTCCACTCGGACCTGTCCTGCTCATGTGGGACTCGCTGCACCTCAATCCACAAGGTTAGACTAACAAACTTTTAGCAATGTAAACATCCCGTCCACACAATCACTTCCTGCTTCTGTCCTATGGCTAAATTAGCCGGAGATCCGCCTTTGTGATTTCAGGAGTTTCCCACTGTGGGTGGCGAGAAGGACCCTCAGTTTCCTTCTCCTACAGAAAAGCTCTCGACGCTTCTGCGGGCCAAATGTGCTGAATCTGGCTCTGCTTTTTAAATAAAAACTACAAAAAAAGTGGGGGGGAAAGAACGAGAAAATAATTGAATCACAGCTCAAATAGGACTCCTACTGTGGATGGGTCTACTCATGCAATAAACTGAGAAACATCTGTATTGTTCATGGAAACACAGATGAAATCCTCTTCAGATACAGATGGTGTGACGGACCGAAGGAATCAGAGCAGCGAGGAAAGCTATTAGATCCTCATCCGAACAAGATGTTTGTGATCGTCAGCGGGGGACAAAATCCTCAATATATTCCTCGATGTGTTGAACTGTAGCCAGCGTTAGCTCTGTTTCCACTCTGTAACGGAGCCTTTTAAACTCACACGTGACATGCAAACCGCCGGCCGTAAAAACAGTGGACGAAGCCACCGTGATGTCACCCGAAGAAGCTTTAACGAAGCTCAGAGTGGATGGTACCGGCCGTCGCCATCTCCACAACTCTAGCTCTAATCAAAAATGGGTAAAAGAGGTGGAGCATGGGCGGAGCTGAGGTGAACCAACTGAAGCCTGTTTATTGAAACATGCTAACAAACTAGCTGCTCTCGCGAGTTTGATTGCAGGTTTTTTTGCCGAAAAACAGCCAGAAAACCTCTAAACTCTAAGTTCTAAGTAGAACCATATAAGGTTCTTCGGCTTGTCCTCATAGGAGAACCCTTTTTGGCTCCAGGTAGAACCTTTTACAAAGGTGTAGGGTTCTACCTAGAACCCAACATAAAGGGTTATACCTAGAACTGTGTGTGTAAGGTTCCACCCAGAACCCCCCATGAGAGGTTCTACAAAGAACCCACACAGGATCTTATACCCATGCTTTCAACAATCCCTGAAGAACTCTTTCTCCAAAAAAGGGTTCTCTGGATAAAAATAGTTCATACTGGAACCGTTAGTGTTACCAAGAACCCTTTTAAAACCCTTTATTCAGGAAAGGGTTTTTAAAGGGTTCTCTGGATAAAAATGGTTCTTACTGGAACCATCAGTGTTACCAAGAACCCTTGAAAAACTGTTTCTTCGGGAAAGGGTTTTTCAGAAGCAAATGGTTCCAGGTAGAACCTCAGCCCTTGTAGAAGAACCCTTTTGGAGGTGGGAGTTGTTTGTGTTTATACCACACGCTGGTTAGCATGCTAACTTCAGAGTGTGTGTGTGTGCAAAACAGGTTTTTAAAAATATTTTGTGTGTGTGGTTTCTAAGAAACCGTGCTCTCCTCAGCTCCAGGTGTTTATTCCTCCAGAAGCTCCAGGTTCTGCCAAATAAAACAGAAAATGATGTCCTGCTACTACTTCTACTTCTCTCTCTTGTGAAGCTCGAGTCAAGTGCAACATAAAACTTGAGTTACAGTTATACCTTCAGGGAAAAAATGACATCACTGTTTGCTGTGTGCACCTTCGAGTCTTGGATGTTGTATCAGGCGAAAACAAGCCAATGAAAAGAGGGAGCAGCGTTAACCACCATCTAAATCAAGAGTCGGGTCAACAGACTGGAAAAATACATTACTGATTAAAAACAAAAATCATGTTTACGTTCACACTTTGCTGGCGACACATTTGTTAAATCTGAAAGATTTTGAGGTTGAGGTTCCGTGGCGAGCGTTATCACGTCTTCATTTCGCTCTGCTCTCGTACAGCAGAGGCGGCTGTGAGAGCTGGAAACAAAGTGCAGGAACTGACAGACGTGATGAGAGGAGTGTGGGGAGAGTCTGACCTGCTGGAGGAACAACGACTCGAACAGAGGAGGAGAGAATATTGGAGCGGGCCGAGACAGTCGAGAGGAATGATGGGTGAGCAGGGATGAAGAAGAAGAAGAAGAAGAAGGGTTTTGGCCCCGGGAACACCAGCTTCCCCATCGGACCCGCGAGTTTGGCCGCTCCGCTCCAGATGACTTCACACAACGCACCTGAATACACAGATTTACACACACAAGCCTGGCCCGAGCTTCTGAGCCGGAATATTCGACACACTGCCTACTGACATCACTACAGCTGGTGTGAATTTAGCAGAACTCAGCCGAGGGCCGCCTCTCAGAAACTCACCCCACCTCACCATCTCCCCTACATCCACACACACACACACACACACACACCATCTCCCAGTATGGGTCCCACCTCTCTCACACTTTGTGTTCTCTTTTTTTTATTCCTCCTCTCTTTTTTTTTGACCCCTCGAAAGGTTGAGCCGATTAGAGCGGCTCCCGGCAGCTTAGTGCGGCGGCTGATCCACTGTGATCTACTCGATGTGAGAAAAGACGTGAATTCATTCATGCAAATAATGTCGACAACCGTCTTCGCCGCCTGATAGAGAAGAGCTGCGTAAGACATCTTTAAAGTCCCCATCCAGTCGTATATAGTTGAATGTTTGAGCTTCACTTTGTAGAACGATATGGCGTAAATTCTGATTTTAAAGCAAACATGTTGATTATTGAGTCTCATCCACAGGTCGTCACATACCGACGCTTCAGGTTGATGTTGGACGGGCGCCACCGATCCAAAGCGTCAGTATGTGGCGAACTGGGAATGAGACGCAACAATTAACCATCATTCTCAGCAAAGTCACATGTTGTGGCTTCGGGAGGCGTGGCTTACGAGCGTGATTTGTGACATCACAAATAGTTTAGAAGCCAATCCTAGTCCAATATTCTGCAAGTGTGATGTGGAGGCTTGAAGCCTGGACTCTGCGGAGAAGTAAGAAACATCTCCTGTGATGAAGTTTAACTCTTTAAACGAAACATATTTGACGACAGATAACAGAACTATTTCTTCACTTCTTTCATCCCTTTTCTGTCTTCCTGTTGTCTTGTGCAGCAGGTGTCTTCACTGTCTTTCAATCCAAGCACCCCTGAGCTGACGGAGACACAGAGCAGGGACCACATACATTTTATCAAACTCTGTTGGACCTACAGCAACATCAGGACGGCCTATAGCGCCACGTTCAAACAAGCCAGCAGCAGCTGTATCTTGGGTGATGTCAGCCGCTTCAGCCTCTCCCTCCACCTCAGAAACCACCGCGGCGTCTCCTACCGAGTCTGTTGGCAAATATAGATAACATGTAGTTACCTGCCGCCGAGGATCGGCGCTGCGTGGTGATGTAACGTGGGGTTCGGTTAGCTGGCCTGCGGTGTAAATCACATTTTGTAATTAATCTTAATAAAGAAAAACACATGATTCAAACATCCTGGCAGCAGCACACCTTACAGTGTTCTGAGACAATGATGTGATCAGATATTATCTTGTTGGACTTCCTGTTGAAGACTCAGGAAAGTGAGCTAAAATAGAATAAGTTTAAAAGAAGACAAGACAAGAAGATACAAGTCACGGTGCAGCTCAAAGCCTTGAAACTGCTTCAGTGAAAAGCTGTGGCAAACAGAAAGGTCCTGATTTAAAGAGGTGAGAGTTGGAGCGGACCTGCAGCACCGCTGAGGGAGGATCGCTGCTCCCAACAAGCGTTTTGCTTTCAATCCTCATAGCTCTACTGAAGCAAGTTAAAGTCCAGATAAAAGTCCACAAAGGACAACTACGTCATCTTCTGTGGCTGCTGTAGATTTGTATGTTTGGGTGTACTTTCAATAGCCGTTTCTATTTGCCGTCCTTCCGGTGGCTCGCTCCGGATTTAGACAGAAGGCGGAAAATCAGTGGTCTGTTTTGGTCCACCAACTTCGCGCCTCGGAGGGTAACGTTACACTTATTTGCGCCTCCATTGCTGTGTAAATCCGAGGCGGCAATGTGGTGGCAAATGCTGAGATGGGCGGAGGTGTGGATGACGTGCACTGCTGCGCACCCACAGCCGGGAGTTTTAAAACCAGGAAACAGCTGATCACAGCAGTCAGTTCGTCACTTCATCCACGAAGATGAGCAGCTGGAAAGCCGCTGAGATCCGGGAGATGCTAGCGTCTCCTCGCTCTCTGTAGCTGTCTTGGTTGTCCGCTTGTTGTTGTAGCGGCGAGCTAATAGCGGTCGCTACTTTCAAATTAAAAGCCCCCCGCTGAGAACCCAGTTCTAAACTCCGATGGGGTGCAATGTAAAGCTCTTATTTTGAAGACAAATTCGACCTGCTTCTCTTCACGCCCAACTTCCTGCTTCACGTCACGTCACATGTTGACGCCTACCAGAGGAGGAAAAGTGGAGGCTTTTTGGAAAAGGAGGAATATTACACCTCCCTTTTAGACAGACAAGGCGGCACATTGCAGCCTTTACCTTGCTGCAGATGTGCCACCTTTTCTATCTAAAAGGGGCTACTGGCGCTGTTAGGTCGGCCAATCATCAACCCAAAGCGTCCATATTTGATTAGTTGGGAATAAAACTCAACAATCAACCATCTTATGAATTGAACAACTTTGCCAATTAATTCAAGAAGGAAAACTAGTTATAATTTAAAATTCCACCTACAAAGAAAAACCTGGGACCTGATTACCTCATAGTCTGGGCAGTGGAGAAGAAGACGCTCCATCAAAAGTCTGGGCATGTTCCAGATCATAAAATTAAAATTAATATGATAAAAGCCAGGATGAGACATAACAGCAACAATTACCGAAAGACACTTGGCAAAATATTGTAAAACTAAATACCCGCCGCAGGTTTTTGTTTTGGGTTGTTAATGTTAATCATAATAAAGCTGTTGTTTGATTCCAACGAAATCACTCGATCAAGTGGGGGAGCCTGAAAAAAACTCTCCGAAAATGTTTCTTTAGATGACGATCCTAGCCACAGATTTCACACTACAATAGTGATATTTTCCAAGAACGTAGCCACACTTGTCTTCTGTCTGGCAACGTGTCCACTTTATCGGGAGGATGTACGGTTTTTGAATTATCTGCGTCTAACCGACACAAACTCCAGCAACTGCCCCATAAGCCCCAATGTTAAACGGGAAGAGGATTTTGGGAGAAAAGCAGAAACTGCCCTGCTTCTCTTCACGCCCAACTTCCTGCTTCACGTCACATCACATGTTGATGCCTACCAGAGGAGGAAAAGTGGAGGCTGTTTGGAAAAGGAGGAATATTACACCTCCCTTTTAGATAGACAAGGCGGCACATTGCAGCCTTTACCTTGCTGCACATGTGCCACCTTTTCTATCTAAAAGGGGCTTCTAGTATCCTCCTGCAGCTGACATGTAAACGAATGCCAACGTTTCCTGTTTTTTTTTTTATATGTTAGATAAGTAACATGTTTCTATATTTGCAAAAAGGCGCCCGGAAAAAATAAAACTCACTCGTCACCTCTAAAACTTAAATCCTTTTCTTTCTTTCTCTCCTGTTGTGTCGTGCAGCAGCATCCTGCACTTATCTCTACTTGGGCATGTAAAATAGTGAAATCACTCAGTAAATCCTATTGGCGGGGCGCACGAGCCTCGTTTATAAACAAACTTTATTTTCCCTCGCTCCGTCAGACGTTTTCCACTGCAGGGATGGATGGTTATAATGAGAGTTCCAGCGTCCAGCTATTTTTAAGGCTGGAGACAGGGCTGTTATTGCGCTGGAGGTAGCGAGGCCTTTGGGGTGGTGGATTATTCCACAGACCTGCACTCCAGACTTTATGGGTCTGAAAATAACTGTCCTACCTAGCCCTCCCAACGCTCCCCCCCCGGTAATCACAAAGTGCAGCCATCCATAAATGAATGTGGTATCTGCTTAAACTGTCATCTCACCAATATTAGGTGAACCCGAGTTCAAGCATCTACGTCAAGAAGTGGGAAAACAGATCGGCTGTCTCAGAGCATCATCCCTTTCTAAGAATCTGCGAACTGGATTTGTTCATTCACGCCGCACTGATACGAGCTTTCAACAGAAACGAAGGCGTCAGGTTTTTTTCTGAGTGTGCGCCGGCGAATAGTTCACCAGGAAGCTTCTTCTGACCAGGAAGTTCACTTACTCACAGCAGGATCTGAGTTGTTCCTCACTTTCCTCACAGCTGCTCCATCAGAGACCCTGAAGAATAAACGATGTGGGAAATGAAAAAGACACACAAAGGCCTCAACTACAAGACCTCCACCAACACAGAGCTCTTTACTTTAAACAGGAGTCAGATTGAACACAGGTGCATGCTGGGGGAAAACCAAGAAAAAGCATTTAATGAGTAAAAAGTTACAGAAGTCTGCTGATTTCTTTTGACTGAACATGGTGTCGAGTGTCTTATGTGATACTGCACGATGTCGTCATGACTGTCTCTGCGTGGGCTGGAAGAGGAAGCCCAGATTTCAAACAGGAAGTGAGGAAGGATGTAATACTGATAGAGTAGAAGAAGTATTAAGTTGCATAACAGGAGTTGATTTATATTCCCCACTTTAGATCTCGCTGATACGAGCGACAGTGGGTCACATACGTACTTCCAGCCCGGTCTCCTTCTTGTCGTGGTTTGAGTTTTTCTGTTTTGTTATTTCCTGTTTTATTTTGAAGTTCTGTCCTCGTGTGTCACGTTTCGCTTTTCATTTCCTCTCTTTGTCTGTTTTCCTGCTCTCTTCACTCACCTGTGTTTTATTAGTTAACCACCGCTGTCTCTTTAAGGCCTCCGTCCTGATTACAAAGTCCCTCGTTTAAGGCGGTTTATGAATACGGACTGAGCATTTCTGCAGTTCTTCTTCAGTTGATTGTTGTGATACTTTCACAGAACTTATAATTAATGCACCTAGACCTGCTTCTTGCAATGTGGGGCCTTCAATGCACAACTACATCTACGTTAATACAGCAAAGTAGCCCAAGAAATGTGGTAGAGCCGGTGCACATTTTTCAGAGATATTCAGAGCAGGGTTAGAAACAGAAATGGATGCTGGAAGACAGAATAACTAATTTAATTTGAGCTTTAAGGCAGGAAAAAACACTTAAATTGAATGAAATAGTTTAGTTTAAAATAGTTTAATAAATATTCAGTCAGGTAAGCTCAGTGCTAAAAACCCTCTGACTGAATGTGTGTTCCTCTTAATTGAGGCATCAGCTGAACACTGAAGGTTCAGTGTGAAGCACGCAGCTCAGTCCGGCCTCCACAGTCTGTCCAGCAGGCGTTGTCAGAACAGTCACAAAGGATGATGGGAGAACATGAAACCAGCAGGGCTCTGATACAGTCCCTTTGAAATCTTTCCAGCTGCCTTGTTGTGCCGATGGCCATCAGACAGAGTGCAACAAAGGCCTCGCTTCTGTGTTCCCCTCGCAGGAAATAGCACCTGCTGTTTCTCATTTCAGACGCCATTCACTCGTTAGATTGAGAAGCGAACCCGCCCCGTTACTTTTTCAGCCGGGGGGGGGAATGCCTCGGGAGTTTGACCCCGAGTCACTCCGGGTTCGGATTGTTTGGCCCTCTCGTTCGACTGCACGGGAAAAGGTCGTCAGGACGCTACCGCCATCTATTCATCACTTCGTTTCTATCAGTCAAATTCACTGGTTTTCTGTGATGGTATGTCACAGAAGGTCAAAGGTTACGACTCCCAGAGGCCTTTAAAAGGATATCAGTGTAAACTCAACGTTTCCCTTCCCTTCGTTTTCAGGATCGCTCAGCCGACTTCCAACAACACAAGACCATAAATGGAAAACTGTAAACAGGTAATCAAGCGGACGGGGTGGCAGAGCGAATTAAAAACCACTTCATCCTGTAGTTAATCACATCAGTCTCCACAGGTTCCTGAAGTTTGTTTAAATCATCACATAAACAACATAATGGTACGATTACACGTCCGGTGTATTACCTTGAGAACGAATCAACAGGCTGCATGTTCTGCCATCTGCCATGTGATGGGGAAGAGGTTCTCCTAGTTTGTTTATGGAGATGGTAAATCAAACAAACAGTGATTGACCAAAGATCCTCCGTCCTTGAGACGTGGCTCAGTGATGTGTTCCACCTGCAGAGCATCAACATGTGGAGGCAGCTGCAGACTGAACCACGACCCGCTGCAGCAGACGGGTAGGAACACTACATGATTATATCGATATATTGCCTCGCTCTACCTGAAACCTGAGTTGTGGGTCGATGTAATTCTGTTCTACATCATCACTGTAAACTATTAAATAACACAAATGCTTAAAAACTATCCCAGCTGGCACTAGATGTCAAATTGAGACGCCTCTGACGTTGAATAGACGTTAGTATTTAGTTGAAAATGAAAATCGGGTTATCGTCTGAACTTAACGTTGGTCCGACGTTGGATATCAGTTATGTCGGCTATCTTAAGTCAAATCAACGTTGTTGATAGATGTTGTCCAGACATTAGAATTTTGTCATCAAAAAGGTCATTATTCAACGTCAAAGTTGTGAGTATAAGACGTCTGACACACGTTGGGTTTTGGTTGCCAGACACCACAACATAAAAACAACAAAATATTAACGTCATTTGACGTCAATATTCCTGTCAAAAGATGTTGAAAGTAGATGTCAATGGACGTTGGGTTTTGGTCACCTGACGTCATGACTTGAATCCAACCAAAGACCAACGTCTATTGATGTCCGGTGCCAGCTGGGATAATACAGCTGGTAGATATCTGTAGGTTTCCTTTTCTGGGACATCTTATAGTTGTCAGGTCCGTTGAAGATTCATCCTCTGGGCACCATGAATGTTACGACCAACTATCAGATCAGGTATTTCAGTCCTGATGAACGAGGGTTGGACCAGCTGATCGCCCGACCCGATCGCCACACCGTGCGTCACTGATGCGAAAAGAAAAAAAGCAGAGAAGCCAGGCTTTTTTCTCATCTCCTCCTGAACTGTTGAAACTCTGTCTTCTTGCTGAATTTGAAGAAGTTGTACCTCATCACATCCAAATTTCCACGGGAAGATTACCAAAGACTCCACATCGATCCCATCTCACTCCCGTGCTGGCTGCGCCGCGCCGGCCTCTAATCACATTTAGCAAGTGAACTTTAACTCTTCTCGTTACCTCAGACGGGCTCAACACGTAAATCTGCAAAAATCAGATCCTTTTTAAGTCCGTTAGCTGCGCTGCACCAAAGATCTGGAAGCTAAGTCGACAGGATTTGATTGAGAGTCGGGACATGCAAACTCTGAGTCTTAAAATCTTAGTCTCTGGTTTGATTTATTTTCAATTTAATTATATTTTCCTCTTGAATTTTTATGCCCGCCTTTAAATCATTCTTAGTTTATTGCAAAAGAACCAACAACATATTTCTTAGAACTTATTAGAGAAGAATTACAAACATATCGTTCATAAATTATCTGAGCGTGAAACGATACCCGGTTAAAATGATGCGGTTTCCACAACTAAACGCCGGCCTTTTATGATGTTTGACACGTGTAAAATAAACAATCGGTCATTTGCTAAAGAGCATTTCCTCGCCAATCGTCCGGCAGACATCAGTTACACGTTCACATGTGTGCAACAGATCTGCTCGCGTCCCTCTCGGTCAGGAAGCTGCAGGAAATCTGATGAGCAGAGGAAGAGGAGGAGGAGGAGGAGGGGGCTGCTTACATCACTGGAAAATGAAGCGGTGTGAAGCTGTTTAACAATTTCATAATTTCATAAACAGACAAGATAATCCTCTACAGCTCGAGGTAATCAGGTCACAAATGGAGCGCACGGTGCGTCGTCGAGCGAAAGGAATGTCGGGACAAACACAGGTGGTTTCCATTCCAACTTTCCAGCTGAGCAGAATCGTTTTCTCTCCTTTCAGCAGCGAAAAAGACTCGAAATGCATCCGAGATCATGACATGTAATTCAATTAGAGACGGGAGATGATTGCGTAGATTTCAGACGCACGTGTGAAGGCTGTTTTTATGACACCACAGCACCGTTTACATATGAACTCCGGACAATATCCAGAGAATCAGATCAGGATATTGTCCACCTTTGCTTGCTCACACAACAGGAGATCGTCCGTGTCGACTTTGACGTGATGACTTTCTGCATTTACATCGACGCTACACGTATTTGGACGCATTCAACAACAGCAATGAAACAAGCAGCTGCACTCGCTCGCCTGCGTGAAGATCCCACTGTAGAAACAAAGCTGTAGCATTTTGGATCTGTGTGCAGCAGCAGCAGTGTGATCAGGCCATGTGGAAGTGTGGCAGAGCGAGCGGGCAGATACTGTGGGCAGATGTTTTGCATACTCAAACGTTCACCGGGACGAGTGAAAATGGCATTTAAACCGCTCATCGTCATCTGATCAGGCCGGCACTACCGCAGATGTCATCTTCAGATAATTGCTTTGGGACTAGGGACTAAAGTCTGGGGAAAACATTTGTGTTCACACATACAGGTGAATCCAGAGTTACAGTACAAGTGTGAAAGGGAGACATGGAACTTTACGTGGTTCTCACAGGACAGGCTGCAAATAAAGTGTTCATCTTACAGAATATGATGCTTTGCTGTAGATTCAACTACCCAACAGTATTTAAATTAGTTAAAATGAGCTCTACATTAAACATCTACAACAGTAAATGTCTCTTTTTGGGATCTCGGGGCTTCAGGAGACTTGGATCATGCTCCATGTTCAGGGTCCCCGGCTGCTTCAGCTGTTCTGCTGCTGGAGCTCCAGAAATGTTCGGTGGACGACAAAACTTCACTTGACTTTCCTTCCGTATGGGGGGTGAGTACAACACCCCTCTCCTAACCCCCTTTTTCCCACCACTGTTTGCAGTCTGTTGTGGTTTTGCCGCCTGACCTCGATCGCACTTTCACACCAGAAGTCGGCGTCCTAATCGGCGGTGCAGGAGGGGTGGTGGCTCCGCAATCTGCCTGGCGGTGAAAGTGTTATTTTAAAATACGTCGAGCAGGGCACACAAGGTCCCTCGATTAAAATGGGAAACAAAACAATGGAGCTGTGAAACGAGAGATAGCTTTGCTTACCGGTTGCTATAGGAGCAGAGGAAGCGGCGGGAGGCCGCCGCGGCAGCAGCAGAGGTAACGGAGTCAGTCAGGCTGCTCGTGTTGATAATTGCTCAGCTAATCATAACAAGCTATTAATCCAGGACTGCGATATGTATTTCCCGTCCCACCGTGTGTTCAGGGGTTGCTGTGGATATCTGCTGCGTGAATTACTTTTGCAGAAGCTGACATCCTGACAACAACCCCGGGTCCTTCCCGTTAGAGCACGAGGCGAACAAATCTCCAAAGAGCCACATAGTAATCTGTTTGACTGCTCTCTGGCAGGCGAACACATCGGAACGAGCAGGGAGGAGGAGCGCCGGCTGATTAAAGCCGCGTCCAGAGCCTTTTTTGTAGTGATGAAGCGAGCAGCTGGGTGACAAAACCATGAAAATGAATCCTCGTGATGGACCCGAGTCCACCTGAAGGATTTACCTAAACGTGCGTCTGTTGAGGATTTCAGGACGTAAAGTTAAGTGTGTGGATATAAACGGACTAAACTGTCCCCAGCGTGCTGCTCAGTGCAGCACTGACAGGACGTTTACGCTGCAATGTATAGATTGTTTTTTTTACAATTTTGACTCCCACACTGAGGTCACACTGTGCAGTCGCACTACAGCTACATGCATCCAGAGCTAAATCAACAAGATATCGGCTGGCTCAGCTTATGAGATACACTTCCCGTAACAGATGGGAGTTTAAGTCTTATGTTAACAATGTGTAAAAGTACTGATGAATACAAATTGTATATGCTGCATTTCTTTAACTATTTCCTGCCCAAAATTCTTCATTTTAGCTTTAACCATTAAATAAATATTGCTGGAGGACTCTCATGCACTGATGTGGACACTGGATGTCTTCACTACAGACACGTGACAGTACAGAAACAGCAGCGTTAATAATACCTCTGAGCACCTATTCACAATTTTAATGCACATTTTCAATCGTGCACAACCAAAGCAGATGTAGTGAATAAATCACGACGTGCAGCATGTGACTGAAGCGACTACTAAAACTTTGGCTCCGCTTCAGACCAAAACAACAAAAAAAACATAAAAATCTGATTTATGCGAGTGACTGGAACGCTTTTAATTTTAGGCCCCGCTCCAGTTTATTTTGGCATTTTTACGATGTTTCATGTTTTTCCGGCTCATTTCCAGACGCTTGATGAGCTACACTGTTTGGCAAAAAAAAAGGTATTGACAAATAATTTACCATTTTGTGCTCGAACTAAAAGAGGAACGAAGCTGTTGCTAAAACGGGACGATGACGTACGATGAGAGGAGAAGACTTACGTTATCCTCCGAGCTAGCACAGGCGCTCTGAGAGGAGCGTTTGGAGACGCCGCAGAGGAAACGGATGCGTCTCCTATAAAGGGATATTCCAGTGTAAATTAAATCCATGGTCTAACACACCTTGACACTGAGTAAGACTCCCCTCGAGAGGTCAAGTTAGCTGACCGCTAGCTTAGCTAGTTTTAGCAACCTCAGAAAAGACCGCACGATAACAAGACACTGCAGCTTATGTCTCCAACTAGAAACCGCCATCAAAAAGCCACAATTAATGGTGAGAACAGCACCAAACTTCAGCAACAGTACATGTACAGTCCCAGCACACAGTACGAAGCATCAAACATCTGCTAGCTTTGCTGGATTTGTATTAAAAACACAGCACAAGTCACCCTCTCCTCCAGCAGCCTGCCTGTGTGGGGAAGCCCTGACGAGTCGATTACCGAGTGCAGTAGATTTCTTCAGCTCAAGGATGAAAATGTCTGATTATTACTCCATGGAATGCTCAGTTCTTATTATTGAGAGCTGACAGGGAAAAGAACGGAAGTAATGGAGTAATAATCAGACATTTTCATCCTTGAGCTGCGGAAATCTACTGCACTCGGTAATCGACTCGTCAGGGCTTCCCCACACAGGCAGGCTGCTGAGGAGAGGGTGAGTTGAGCTGTGTTTTCAATAGAAATCCGGCAAAGCTAGCAGATGTTTGATGCTTCGTACTGTGTGCTGGGACTGTACATGTACTGTTGCTGAAGTTTGGTGCTGTTCTCACCATTAATTGTGGCTTTTTGATGGCGGTTTCTAGTTGGAGACATAAGCTGCAGTGTATTGTTTTCGATGCGGTCTTTTCTGAGGTTGCTAAAACTAGCTAAGCTAGCGGTCAGCTAACTTGACCTCTCAAGGGGGAGTCTTACTGAGTGTAAACTAGTGTTTAAGGTCTTAAAATTGCAGTGTGGCTCCTTTAGGAAGACGGCAGTGTGAAGTAAAGCTGCTCAGTGGCGTTAAATGTACAGTACAGGTTAGAGTTTGACCATTAATAAACTCCTAAGCTCCTCAATACCCAAGAAGAATGTTATGTTTGAGTGACTGCTATCTTTATCTATGCTAATATCCAAGCTATCGCTATGCTAATGATGTGGATCTAGCTCACGGATAATATCAGACGATCAACCACACCTCCATTGTGCTGGAGTCTCTTCTTCTGTGGTTGTGTAATGTCAATCAGCCTGAGAATTAGCACTACCAACCCTTCATCTCTGATGCACTCAGCTCCTGATATTGGCACAAGAATAGTGGAAGGAAAATAAAATGTTTATTTAATTTAATTTGTTTACTCTTTGGCAAAATTTCTGGAATATCAGTAAAAAACTGTGCTACATTTGGAAGCTAAAAAACATTTATGCACAGTAATATGCACAAAATAAATGTGGAAAAAAGGTCATATGAGTTAATTTTCAGACTAAAACTGTGAGAAATGTTTAAAAACCTGACTGCAGCATGTATACGATGAGTTACTGGTCACTTTAAATCATTCTCCTTATCCATACCGGCTGAAGTAATCCCCTCCTAACTTCCTTCCTCCCTTTTGTGTAAAAAATGCATTCAACAGTTCAACTTTATTGCCAGTCTCATGTGGAAGCCAGCTTCCCCTCTGAATAATGTTTCCCCCCACCGTGTGTTTCCCAGAGCACTTAGCCTCCAGGTGAAGTTAAGGTTAGGCGTAGCAGAGGTCATACGTTGGGGTTGAAGGCGACAGGAGAAAAGGTCACGATCTTATTTGGCCTTCGGAGTGAGCTGAAGCCAAAGTTGGGACCAAAGGTGTGCGAGTGTCAAAGTTTCACAAACAGACCTAATTAGAAACTTTCTCCCACTGAAGCGATAAAGATCTCTTGTAAGACTCCGCGGCTACACGAGTGCAACTGGCAGCGGAGTTAAACAAAACCCCTGTTCCTGCTCAAACTTAATTAGAGGCAGTCAGAGTTTTTCTGATTAAAACAAAGCCCCTCGCCAGGATTGCCGGTGTTACATCATGAAAGAATTATGCAGCGGAGAGGAGTCTTCGGAGGGATTCGGGTGGATTTAAAAAGTATGAAATCTGAAGTCGGTTTCACATCGTTGGTAAGACGGGGATAATTAGGATGTATTTCTCTATCTGGCGTTACCGACAACAGTGAATATAGAGATTTATCCTTCCTTATGAAGCTACTTATAGTCCAGAATTTTTAATGTCATTTTAACCAAAGAAAGACATAAAAAAACATTTAATTTGCTTACTGTATGTGCATATTTGTACATTTTTATAAACAGCTGGCACCACATTAGCATTTCCCATCACAAGCATCCTTTCAGCAACAATGACAACAAGAAATGCCTCAATCCGAATGCAGCCAAGTGCGACTAATACAGGCACACAATAGCACCATCAACAGTAACAACTTTATAAAAGGAAGCGCCGTGATTGGCCGCAGTAAATAGTAAACTGTGTCCCCCCTCCTCCACCTCCCCTCCCCTATTTTATCATCGGAAGTCCCCCGCTGAGCCTGGTGACAACATGTCCCACCAAGACAAACAAAACAAATCAAAATTAAAGCTGCAAGCAGCGATGAACGGGCCCTCGCAGGCCGTGCGTGTCGGCGAGTACTGCTGCCGCGGCGTTCAAAATTGTGGCCTGCTGCGTGCAGTGTGCTGAACTACATGAGAGGACTATATTGTGTGACCCTGAACACTGTTAAACAGAGAATTGTGCCCATCAGCAACGCATCATTTTTGGGCATTTAGCAATAAAAGCGCCACCTATTGGCCGATCTGCACCAAATTTTGCACACACCCTCATCGAGCCATGGAACACAATTAGCCAAAGTTTCGTTGTAATCGGACTGTATTTGGTCAAGATATGCGAGATTGTCAGGTTTCACCACAAAGTGCAGGAAATGGTTGTTTTATATTTTTGGAATTTTTTGGACTATCAAAATAATTTTGATAACTTGTTGTCAGGACATTCTACAGATGCAAAATCCAAAGTTTGGTGTTAATCGGACAAAATTCCGTATGAGGTTTTTGGAAAAAGTAGGTTTTGGATATACGGTGACGTAGCCATTGAAATTTTCAGCAGAAGTGGGCGTGGCCTATGTCAGAAAACTCAACTATATTCAGGGAAGACAGGGATATAATGGTTTTGAATGTGTCACAAAATCTGTAGAACTTACAGGCAAAAACGCGTTTTCCTCAGTTGTAGCGCCACCTAGTGGCCAACATTCGCCAAATTGAATTGTTAGCCCCCAAGTCACATGCCAAACAAGGATCTGAAGTTTGGTGTTAATAGCATTGACTTTGACAAAAATGTGCAATAGGCCACGCCCACATTGAGCAGTCACAACCACCTTCCAGATACGGGCTCAGGAATGGGCCTACATCATACTGACTGAATTTCGAAGAAATCGGTCCAGCCGTTTAAGAGAAATAAACTTCCCATATTTGTAGCGCCCCCTAGTGGGCAACATTCGCCAAAGTTAATTGGTAGCCCTACAGTCACATGGCAACCAAGGATCTGAAGTTTGGTGTTAATAGCATTTACTTTGCCAAAGATACGCATCAGTTAGCGTTTTCATAGCTAGCTACAGAAAGTATTTCGTTAATAATTAGCGCATTTTTCAAACTAATTAGAATCTTTTGATAACTTTAGATGCGCTCTATCAGAAGAGTGTACATGCCAAGTTTCACGCAGATCGGACAAAATCCCAAGGAGGAGTTCGAAAAAGTAGGTTTTACAGTTTTCGCGATGTAGCACAAAAAAATTATAGGCGGACGTGGGCATATCCAATTCCAAAATGATTCATCGGTATTCAGGGAATGTGTGGATGTCCAAAGTTTTTCAAATTGCGACGTGCCGTAATTCACTTATTGTGGAAAGAAAAAAAAAATTTGTAGGGGGCGCTATTTTGCCATTTTGCGTCGACCATGTGCGAGCTGGCCGAAATATCGAATTTCGGATCCGGCCGAACAACTTGGCAAAGTTTGGTGAGTTTTTGAGCACGGGAAAGGGGCCAAATTGGGGTGTAGATTGTTGTTGGAATAATAATAATAAAAAACATTACAGTTTCAATAGGGTCCTCGCAGGTGTACCTGCTCGGGCCCTAATAAAAGAAGACAAAAAAACAAACTCGCAAGAAAAAAAAAAAAAAAACTCTCACAATAACAGTCATTTTTTGGACGCGTTCCCGAAAACTGTTATCAGGCTCCCGGTTTTCACACACTTAAGCCCCAGCCAGCCAGGCCCCGTCACTCGCCATCTTGTCCTGAGTGCTGAGAGGCCCGTGCTTCTGGTTTCCAAAATAAGTCATCAACAGGAGCCTCTCTGTGGGACGAGACAAAAGGAGGCTGATAGGAGCCCAGAGCTCTCACATTATGGCCCCCAAACAGCTGAAGACAACCGCAACAGGCTGAAGCTCTGCTGGACTATAGCGTCTGAATGGGGATATTGGACTCTTAAAGCGCTTCTAACCATGAAAAAGCCTTTAAATGCTCAGCGTCAGGCCAAAACACGAGTACTGTACATTTTGTTCCCAAAAAATGACCCCCCTCCCCTTCCCGTCCCATCCCCATCCCCCGCCACCCTGACAACATCCACGCACCATCCTCCTCCTCCTGCTCGTGTCATTGGATGTGAAGTGAACTGGTGTCACTGCTGCGTCCTACTGAGGTCACTCGTTTAACTCTTCATAGTCTGCTGTGTGCGGCTTTTACATGCAAAACTGTCATTTCCAGACTTTTCTGGCTGCAGTTAGATAAATAAACCTTCCAATCACAACACAACAGAGTCTTTTATTCTGTCGTAATAAGAATGAAATATCGGCATTATATGTTAAAATTTGTATATCTGTATTTCTACAACAGGTGTCGTATCATGTTCACTTTAAGTTAACGGGCTGGACTTTCACGTCAGGGGGGTTTTAACATTCGTGAGAGTAAAAACCACTGAGGATTTTTAACAAGACATAATGTTCCAATCGGGATGTTTTTAACAATACCTTGCGACATCTGCTGTCTTTGAGGAGAAGAAAACAGGCATTTAAAGGTTTCCTGACCAAGTGGTTTTTGTACCCAAACCAAGCACAGTGATGTCACAACATAACATCGAGAATGTAACCTAGAGAAAGGTGAAGATGCAACATATCCAGGGTTTGCAGACACATACAACAATGGAGACAACAAAAAGTGTAACAGGGAGACAAAATAAGTCAAACCTGAATAATAAGACGAAGATAAAAGCCTCTAAATCAGCGGTTAAAAGCAGCTTTAGTGTTTTAAAGTGGCGCACCGATTCAGCACGCCTCATCTCTTCAGGCAGGTCGTTCCACAGTTTGGGTGCTCTGACAGCGAATACATGAACACAAGAAAACAAAGCACATTCAAAGATTACATCACAGTAAGTGCCAACAAAACTAATATACATATCTCTCTCTCAAAAGCTGCTATTTGCTTCTTGCAATACAGCCTAGAATAAAAAAGTTAATTACAACAATTGGCAACAAAACACTTTTTTCAACACATTTGAAAAGACACCTCAAGATTTGGACAGGAAAGGGGGGACAGGAGAGAGAGACAGGGGGCAACAGGTTGGAACTGAACCCCTGCCATCGCTGAGGACTCGACCTTTTGAACATGGGGTGCACGCTATCCCAGATGAGCTACTGGAAGGTGGATCCCACCTCTGACGAGGCGTCCCTCGGTTACGCCCCCCTGAGTCTATAACTCGTTTAAGCCGTCAATAGTTCAAAAAGGTCACGGTGTACAGTTATGTGTCAATCCGCGCTCATCTTACAGTCTTCATCACTGTGGAGTGTTGTATAAAACATACAACCTTATTACGTGACTCGTCTGACACCCGATATTCACTGAAGACGAGTGGGTGTACTTAACCTTTAACGTTAGCTTTCCTGTCACGGCAGGGGGGCAGGAACACGTCGAGTCTAAAACTCTTCTCGGCATAGTGAGGTGTCAAACTACACGACGTGGATCAACATGATCAGCGCTGATGACCCTGTGACAACACAGCAGATCACGACTGTAACCATGTTCTCACAAGGATCGTTGTCTCGTTCAGAATCGTAACAAACCTGTAAATCATCCTTTAGAGACAGAGTTTTGTTTCTTTATCCAGTTCATATTGAGTCCTCGTTCAAACCCCTCTCATACTGTTTGGATGAGAAAAGACATCAGCTTTGAGGGAGGTCAAATATTTGTCTTCTTACATCATATTAAAGCAGAAGCAATAACCGATGTTGGGGAATTGGGGTTCTGTAACCACTGGTGGGAGTCTTTTTCTTGTAAAACCCAACAATACTCTTGAAACACTTCTGATAAAACTTAAAAAAATCACACTTTGCATCACTTTCAAGTGTTGAATGGGCTCATGGGGCTCATTGTTGCCCCTTTCAGCATCACAACTGGAGCCGTTTTGCAACAACGTCGACATCCTCTGTCCTTAGACCCTCGATCCAAGTGAGGAAAAACTTTTAACAGGGAAAAAAAGATGGAAGAAATCACGGGAAGAGCCACAGAGGAGGGATTCTCCTCTCCCAGGACGGACAGACATGTAATAGATGTCACATGTACAGAACAGAACAACAAAATCACAGTTTACAAGCTGCATTGACAGAATATCAAGAGTTATAACAGAGAGGTTGACTGGTTGGTTTGGCAAATACACCTCCGGTTAACTCCCTAACCTCTGCTTCCAACATCCACGTCTCTTCCTCGAATCTTTCTCTAAAGTCCTGGCAGAGGGAAGCGTGAGATGCACCTGTATCTCCTGTAAATCTTCTCTTCTCACTCCTCATCTCAAGGTGCATTTAAGGGATCGGAACAATTTCTGGGCGAGAGAACACGAGGAAGCATACGTTGAAGCTTTTCTTTGGGAACCATCCCCAACTGTTTCCCGTGAAGTCGTGGGATGGAAGATGGAGCTGGTGCAGCTGAAAAGCCTCTTCTAAATGACATTTGACTTTGGAGCACAAGAAAAAGTTGATGAGCCTTTTTTTTTTTTTGGAGAGAAGTGGAATTTCATCAACTGTCAGTACATTTAGTTTGGCAGCCGAAAGGAAAAAACTCTTGGAGACAAACAAAGAGGAAGGAGCAGTCAAGACGAGCAGAGTGAAGGCACCTCAGAGAGGAAGCCAGACACCGCCAGATAGAAAGGAAAGAAGGGGAGAGATGGTGCAGAGTGAGGAGGAACAGCGAACGCTCAGAGAAGAAGTCTCAGGACGGCTGCTTGGAGAGAAAGAGCAGCTCCTCTCACCGAGCGCCTATTTGCTCTGGTACAAATCACTGCTCGGCCCGGCAGGCCCAGAGGGGAAAGCACTTTTCTTCACCTCATCGTCAGGCCTTGGAATCCCGTTCCACTTTTCCAGATGGCTCCAGCAGCAGCAGCAGACTGAGCTGGTCCTGCTTCCGTTGACCCGCCCAGTTATCCCATCTGTCCAACCCAAGCAACCCAGTCACTACTGGCTGCAACCGTTTGGGACCGGGAACTTAATCCCGGTCCCTCGCTCGAGACCAATTTGCGAGGTGGTCTGATGGAAATCCCTCACCCCATCCCTGGCCCAGGTTCTCCAGTACCCAGCAAATATCCTAATTGATTTATGGTTAACCAAGGAGGGAGACGAGGGGGCTTTCATTTTCTCACTTCTCTGCTGGCCTGACCGTAGATACAAAGAACAGACGATGTCACGAATCCGCTCTGGTTGCAGTTAAAGTAAACTTACACACAGCTGATGGAAAAATCTCTGTGCAGGCTCCACCTCTGACACATTTAGTTCTGGCACACTCAGACGCAGCGCTCACGACTGCACACTATGTAAATTTTACATGGAAAATGATTGTATAGAAAGTCAACTTAAAGACAAAAGTGGAGCCAATGTGAACACATGCTCGAGGGTTGAGCGAGTACCCAGCACAGAAAAAACTTTCCATAAGCTTACATTGTGAAAGAAGCAGCTGCAAGACGTTGAATAAATGTTGTCACAAACCCCACAAGATGACTAATTTGACTATTATCATTAGATCCATTCAGTCTGATAAGATTTGGAAAGTCGAGACGAACCTCATGATTGTACAATTTCAAGTTAGCCGGAGGGGTTCGCCAGTTTGACCGGTGGGAGTCTCAGGTGGAAACGGGCAATTTTATACCTGGGAAGACAAAAAGACAGAAGACTCTCATAGGAATGAACGAGGCTCCACCACTGACATTATATCCAGTTCTTCTTATATGTCCATATAAGAAGAACAAGTCCCATCTGAATGAGCCTTTACTGCTCTCAGATGGAAGGCAGAAGTTTTGGGTTATTCTAAGCAGCCTCTGCCACTTTTTAAGTTCAGTAACGGAGCAAATGTGATGATAACAGATGTCTGCTTTGATAAAATGGTTTACCTGGGATGAAATCAAAGCTTTCCACAGAGTGAAACTTCTATTAATGCTGCTGCGCGAGCCAGTCTGCAGTCTGAGAAGATATACGGTTTTGCAATGTCGACTTTTAAATCCGTATTTTCAAACAGATGGAAGACACCTGTGAGATCTTCTGATTTTTACACACGGTTTGAGGAGAAGACGTAACGTAGGAAAGTCACAAACGCCGTGAGCTGATTCCAAACATCACTATCTTCGTGTTTGAAGACGATAATGTGCACAATACCAAATGACTCCCGTTTGTGATCGCGGGTCCTGACACGAGTAATAACTGTCTAAGTGACACGCTGCATAAGGCAACCAGTGTGTCCCAAATGCTTAATTGAGACATCCCCCACTCTGCGTGCGAGGACATTTGAGACTATTTATTGAGGCTTGCGGGGCTCTCGGAGCCCTCTCAGTTTCCACCAGCTGAAAAAAAGGACTTTCCAGCGAGATAGGAGCAGGCTGGAGAGAGCTCAGCCAGCTAAGAGCCCGGTTTTGGACTCCAGGCCAAAAATTTCCCCAGCTGCTTCTACCGAGCAATATGCAGACCCAGGTGTTCAGGCAAGATTTGAAACCCAAGCCCGGCAGTTTAACTGTTCCACAACCCCCCCGCCCCGTCCAATCCCATATCTTCGCTGAGTTTACCCCTCCATAATGCTCATTAGCCCATATCTTTCTTTTTTTTTTCCTTTTTCCCCAGGCTGACAAAGTGGTTCTTCAGTTGCCTGCCAATATAATGTAAACCCCTCCTCACTTCTTCACATTCCTAAAACTGTGCCTGCACGAGTCGTATCTGATCGAGATTACACTTTTTTCCAGATTTTCTCTCAGGTACAATTAGTATGGCGGCTAATGTTAGCTAGCTTTATGCCATCATGAGTCTCTTTTCACTGTGTTGAGGCTAAACTCTGCTGTTTGTTGGGTTTATTACACAAGAAAACAAGAACAAAGCACCTCACCAGGGAAACTTTTTTCTTCCCTCGAGGATCCGTTTCAGCCAGGTCGTCAAATAAAGCCGTTTTTTTTTTTTTTACGCGACAGGCCTTTTTCCTCGAAGGCATTCTGACATGTCGGAGTAGGTAAAGCACAGGTGTAAGTGATCAAATTAACGATGACACAGTTCCATTTAGCTGCTTAAGTTTCGTGCTGGCTCACCGTCACACTGTCATGGCTGACTGAGACACTTAACTTTAACGTTGGCTCCGTTCTATTTATTGGTAACACCTGTACTCTTCTTTTCAACGCCAAGTCAAAATGTCTGCTGTGAGGAAAAGTCTGCTGACTCGAGAGAATCTGGGGGGAAATTTCAGCGTAATAGCCACTTTTCCAACGTATTGATATATACAAAGAACAGATATTGCTCCGTGAAGGCCATTAACTCATAAAAATTGTCAGAAGAGTTCCCGCGTGCCAAACACTCTTCTGGTTTTGCACTAAAGGTCACTGTAGGTGTGTGATAGTCGCCTCTGTGTGTGGCTGAAGTCTTTAAGACGGTCACGTGACCACGCTGACACCCAGCTGAGAGGCCACCGACGTCTGGTGTTCATCGCCCTTCACCGTCAGGTTCGACACAATATGCACCGGTTTAACCCTTTAACTACTTTCTTGTGACATATTTAAAGTAAACAGCACACACACACTCTTGTCCTGAAGAAGTGTGTGTGCGCTATCCTTCATCCCTTTGGATACTTTGCAGTTGCAACGTATGACTTTGGTTGTTGGATGTTTTTAGGGTTTGTTCTTAGTTGTTAAGTCAGCGTGTCTTTGTATTTGTTCCTGTTGTATCTCAACCCTTTGACTTTACATCTTTGATACAGTCACTGCTGTTTTTCATGTATTGTCATTGTTGTACCTCTTGCCTCTTATCATTTTTCCATCCATCGTGTAGGATACTGTCTTTATTTGTCCAGTGTGTGTTATTTCTACTATGCCTTCCCTTAAGAACAACCTAAATGTATGTTGGGCCGAAATCAAAATCAGAGTAAGTAAACATTGTGCTACAACAACATTAATGTAGCATCTATTGTACGAAATCTGTAGGCTACATGTCACAACTTAAAGGGGAATTCTGGTATTTTTAAACCTGGGACGTATATTTTTAACATGTTTTGGTGTGTAAACGTTTCATACTCACCAAAAGTTCTGGAATCGGTGCCGTGGATCGCCACAGCTGGCAGCCGTGATACTGCTGCAGTGGCTGCGAGGGAATCGTTACGGGCCGACTGACTGTGACTGTCAGAGTTAAATCCTGGCAGCATGTTGAAGTGTCCTTGAGCAAGATACTGAAACCCAAATTGTTCCAGCGGTTTAAGTGGACACAAAATTTGACAGTCAAACTTTCCCCAAAGGATACTGCAGCAGTGTCACGGTCGCCAGCTGCTGGATCTACTAACTGGACCGATGTCCAAACACTCGGTTAGTATCATAATTTACACACTAAAAGGTTTATAAATTAAGTCATTTACGTTCAAATGTATAAACTTAAACACAGCTACCAGCCGATAGCTGACACTGTTCCCTGATTAATGCAAACGAATACATTAATTCATGCAGGCAAATTAATTCCAGAGCATGAATAACTAATTAATATATGATCCGTTCCATCTGGATGTCACGTGTCGGATAAAGGAGGTGGTAAAATGCATGTGTGTGTGTGTGTGTGTGTGTGTGGATGTATGTGTATGAAGGAGGGGATTTGGGTTAATGAGAAAAGTTCACACAAAGTCCAACCTCCCTGATTCCATCTTCAGCTTGTAGCACAAAGACAGGCAGAGTCCACATGCAGTTGCGGGGAAGAAAGACGAGGTGACAGGTTCAAAAGTTCAGCCACTGCTTTAGACTCACTTTGCATGCCACTACCATTCGGCACACTCTGAGACTTTGGAAACGTCAGGGGGAACCTCATTTACGGCTCTATATCAAGCTCTGGGTGGCGAGAATCTCCACAGTGGAATACCAAACTGGGAATAAGAGGATGGGGGGGCGCCGGGGGGCTGTTGCGAAAGAGAGCCCCGTCCCCTTCCTCGTCCTCCTTGATGAATTTGTACAACAGATCCTCGATGTCTCACTGGAGACAAGTCGTGGCGTGGCCCCCTTTTCAGATGCGCTAATCCCTGAATGGTTGTTATCATCACAGGAGATACCATGAAATCAATTCTTTGACCTGCGACCGGTCAGTGCGGTGGGATATTTAAGTGTCACAACAGGAAAATAAAATCAAATGTACTATTCTCAGAGCAGACGCTCCGCGCCAGATCTGTCCGAGCGAGATCAGAGGAGCTTGCTCGGCCACGAGGTTTGATTTGGCCCACAAGATGTTCCCAACAACAACAGAAATAAGAGAACATATGTCAAAGTAAAGTAAATGCTCTTTAAATAAATTATTTTTCTAATCTGAGCTGACAGAGTTAGAAATATTTGCAGGAGAGGCCAAGATTGAATCGCTTTAGATGAAAAACGATCCCAAATTTCCCAGTGATCAGCGGGGCGGCTGTGGCTCAGGGGTAGAGCCAGCGTCTTGTTATCGGAAGGTCACTGGTTTGATTCCCCTGTTCTGCATGTCAAAGTGTCCTTGGGCAAGATAGTGAACCCCAAACTGCTCCTGATGTGCTGGTCGGCACCTTGCATGGCAGCCACCACCATCAGTGTATGAATTACTGTAAGTCACTTTGGACAAAAGTGTCTAAACTGATGCATCTCATTTGTCTCCCTGACTGATAAACACTGAACTCAAACTACTCGAGTAATGTTGAGGCAGGTGAGCTCACAACAGAGCCACGTATTATACCCATCATGCAACTGTTTCCGTTGGCTTCGTCGCTCGATCCGTGTCCGGTGCATTGACTTTAACATTTATGTAAAATTCACAACTTTTCAACACTTAATCCTTCAAGTCGCTGCGGTCACACACGAGGGAGGGCGTGTGATTCACTCCAGGTGTGTGAACATCCACGTTTGTCTAAGCGAGGTTATATTTGGGAGACAACTGGACGAGGCGAGGAGGAACAGGGAAGAGACGAGAACGCCCTGAGGTTTCCATGACTGTGCACTTTGCGGCGAGGAGGGCGAACAATATCTGCGGCCGGTGAATTGACTGTGACACGTATGTAAAATACAGATGCACTTCACGTTAAATGACCCCGAAGGAGGCTTTTTTAAATTGTCCTTCAATCCAAAGCCACACACAAATGTGGTGCGATCAAAGCCAAACTCGATCAAGGAGAAGCTTTCGAGAATAGACACTAAAAGTAACACGATATACTTTGAATCTTCGGCTGCCAAAGAAAAAGTCTGCTGAAAATAAAGTTATATTCTGCTTTTGGTTTCGTTAAAAATGCCAAAAAATCCAAAACATCACCATCGAAATTCATCCAAACTAATAAGCAGCATCCGAAACTTAAATTTTCCAAAAGCTTCCTATTTTTTATTTTTATAACTTGTCAACACGTAATCCCTCCTCGGTATCCAGCCGGCGCGCTGCGAGCCGCTGCAGTCACACATGAGAGAAGATGTGTGATTTAATCCAGGTGTGGACATCTACATTTGTCTCGGTGTAACTGTGTGAGACTCCACATGTGGTAAAGAATTAGATTTAGGAGACGGATCGAGGACAGAGAGCGTTTCCATTACTGTGAACCTCTCAGCGCCGGGCGGCCTCGCCACGTCACGGAGCCGCTGCCGTGTGGCGGGTTCGGGATCCTTGGCTGGTCTCCGGCCTCCTGACAGCCTGTCTCCGTGCCGGCAGTGGCTCCCTGCCCGCCGGTTCACTTTTAATTATCTCCCGAGTCAAACCCGCTCTGAGGAAGTCCAGGAGCACAGTATCAAAACCTTCTGGAGGTTTTTTATCCCTTAAACCTCTTCTTCTTCACCTTGAACGAGCCGCACAGAGCCGTCCTCATGACATCCTGGTCTGCTCAGGGTTCGGGATTATGAGACTGTTTAAAATCACATCTTTAAAAAAAAGGTGCGTCGGTGTCGAAGTTTCCATTTTTCAGCTCCGTCAGGTTGGATGGACATTATGTGGCTTTTAAAGAAGAATGTTGGAGTTAAAGCTATTTTGATTTACGACGTGATACGGAACTTGGCGTTTTTACCGCAGCACTACTGTCAGGGCGCCATGGTCATTAGGCAACCAATTCACTTCAGCCGGTCGAGGCTTGCGACACTCCTCCGTATCTGTCTACTATCAAACTACGTCAAACAGACAAGTCCATCTGTTGTGTTTTATGTGCCGCGCAAGTTCCAACTATGTAGAGTCTGTCGGTGATTAGAAACATCTTGTATCGGGGCAAACGAGTGTGACTTGGGGCAAAGTTGTGCAGATGGAGCTGCGTTAGGAGCAAATCTGAGTGATCTTCACGTCTTTTTTTATGCGTCTTTGGCTTCGATCTTGGTGATAATGTGAATTCTTGGGGTCAGGATTGATTCCACGAGGAAAGAGATTCCTCTAATGCAGTTTTGACGCCGTGCGTTGGCAGAAACACGGGTATGAAAACAAGGAAAAATGAATGAGGCTGAATCCGCGAGACTCGAGATTCAGGCCTACTGCTTCGCTCACTGAGTCATTGATACTTTTCCACTTGCCTCCCAGACACAAACAAATGCACACATCTTCACTATAATAAGAATAAAAACAAGTCTTAACATGCGAGAGGGAAAAACAATCTGAAAAGACACAACAGGAGACAGAAAACATGAACAAACTTCCAGAGCAGAGAGTTGGTAAATGCCGCCAATCGGAGAGCAAAAACACATTAATAATAACTCCCCATATTGTCTTGTTGACAGCGAGAGAGCCCTGAGAAACGAACACTATTTTAAGTGCTCTGGTATGTGGTCGGAAGGCCAATTGGACTGCGTGTGTCATGCGCCGAAATCAAGCAGCTGCAAAATTACAGTAGCGTGCCCTCACCGCAACCGACTGGAGCTGTGCAATTAATCAGAGGTTAACCCCGCAGCCCCACAAAACTCGTGCATAATCTCTAATTTACGTACCTCCCCTCCGTGCATGCACAAACACACACACACACACACACACACACACACACACACACAGATTGAGACACCGAAGCCTCAAAACGTAGACACAGACTGGCAGGACTCCCAAACACAGACTGTGGGTAAACATGTCCTATAAGTAGATGTCATATGTTCTATAAGTAGATGTCAGCAGGCCGAGGCATCTAATAAAAAAAATAAAAAAAACAGGTTGCGGAATATGTCATGTGGAAAATAATAAGCGGAGGGAGGAGAGCTGTTGTTTTCATACAGACGCACCTCAGATTTCCTCAACACTTGTTATGAAAGAGGCTTCCAGCCGCTGATTCACAAATCAGGTGCAGACTGAAGAAGCATGCGACTCCCAGCACATCCCACCATTAATCACTCCTAATGGCTTTGTTATCTTTGTCTCACCTTCCTGTATTCTCAGCCCTCTCGGTCTGAAGGCAGGAAACTGCTGGACAACACCCCATCTTTCTGCACAACAGAGCATCTGAAATGAACATTAGCATGTGTCAAGTGTGGTGTGAGGACACGCGGGTGTGTTCCTGTTCAGGTCAGGGTCAAAAAACTGCGCTGGGTGTTAATAAGATAAGCTGATTTAATGAGTCACGCAGAGGAACGAGGTTTAATCATCATGTTGCTTTCATACGACAGCGAAGAAGACAGGGCCGCTGATAAAGTCCTGTTGTGTCATGTATGGTGGCTCTGAAGGTCAAAACACTTCAGGACAACACATGCCAGAAAACCAACAGGAAGTAGGAAGTACAGTTTTCTGACTTGTTGTGTTCTGAAAATTGTTTCTGGAAAATTGTAGTGTTTTCTGTGATGTTGTAATGTTTTCTAAAGTTTGGTTGTGTTTTGTGAAATGTTGTGTTTTGGCCCTCAGGTTCCACCATACTCACATAACCCCCAAAAACACGTTATTCACGTCGCTGAGATTGTAAACGATTATTCTGCACGAACCGACAACTCAGTTAACATGAATTATGAGACACGTCTTCAGCCGAGTTAAGTGATTCCTCCAGAATAAAGTCTGCTGGAAAACAAACAGTTCAGTATCTTCAGGAGTTACATCCATACTGGACAATTCCAAACCTCACAATTTACAACCAATGTCCATCCAAAGCAGGAGGTGGTGTGTCCTTTATGTAGCGGGCTGGGAGGTAAGAGTGTGGAGGTTGGGGTGATTGATTGGCATATTAACAGTCTCCGATTTCTTAACCGTAACCACAGTCTTTCAATCATCCCCCCCTGCCTTCATCGAGTCATTTGGTTGCCTAAGTGTATCTTTGCCATAGTTTATTTTGCCAAAACCACAATCGTTCCCCAACCGTAACCATCCTGCGATTGCCGTGCACAGATATTAGAGAAAGTGATCATTTAAAAAAGAGACTACAGCCACACTCAGCGGCTACACACAGCATGCTAACATACCGACGTGTAGCGGGTATAATGTTGACGGTTGTTGCATCGTAGTTTAACATAGTAGCATGCTAACGTTTGCTAATTAGGGTTAGCACGCTAACTTTTCCCAATCAGATTAGCAAGGTTTGTTTTTTGTTCTGTTGTGTAAAGGGTCAAATTTGTTCATGGCCTGTGGTAGAAGGAGATGATTCATGCAGCTCTCCTTCCATGCACGTAAGTTTTTTAATTAATAACATTAGCAAAACTTTCAAGTTGGCGGCCTCTGAGTTTTAAGTTGTATGTGAACTCCTCCAACACCCAATTCACCTGATTTAGCGCCCTCAGACTACTTACCTCTTCCCCAAAATGAAGTGGTCAACATCTTGACGGTGACGTTGATGTCTTCCCTGCTGTTGACCACTTTCTGGAGGTCCAACACTCCACTCCAAGAAATCCATATGCACCACAACAGCTGGACTAAGTGTGTAAATGTAAGAGGCGACAGTGTTGAGAAATAAATGTGCTTGGTTTTCTGAAATGGACTCTTTCCACCTCAAGCCTTGAGCTCATACAGCTGGGGCTGATATGAAAAGTTCTGCAGGTATTTGGTTATAAAAAGTTCAAATTAAAGTTTTAACCTGATGATGGCGCTGGATGTAAAAACAAACTACCCGACATATGTAGGCCCACTGTTGAGAAAGGCTCTGATCCATGGTTGTAGTTTTAGTTAGTGTAGTTACAAATGTCAACAGAATTTAAATATACAACATTTCTTGTAATCCCATCTGCACAAAAATGGTGGACTGAATGGTCAAACCATACCGCAGTCTGTAGAGTCATACCATAGTGTACATACTCCATCTATCGGGTTAAAATAACCAATACAATTCACTCCAAGACTCATGTTTGTCCTTAACTCTGGTCTCCTTGAACCGTGGTGGTGGTGGTATTTAAAGGCCACATCACTTGTGTACAAAATCCCCCGTTCTTCCATAAAAAGCCAATCTCTCGTGCCAAATTCCATATAAGCTTCTCCGTTATGCGCAGTTTACACTATGACCTCATGTGTTCATCCATAATACTTATGTTGGTTGACTTTACACCACCACATCAGCACATGATATACTGCCGCCGAACATTGCCTATGGCAGTAAAGATGAAGAGACTGCTGCGTGTGCTATAACGCCGTATTGTTTCAGCAGCCTCTGAGCGAGGTTGGCTCGGTGGTATGGCTCCGTTTGTATGCATGGAATGCAGTCCCTCACTTGTCCTTGGAAGTACCCTTGTTTGAGTCAGGGACTCTTAAAGCAGTTCATTTCAGTTCATCCTGTTGGGAGGAAAATCTTAATCTCTCTTTTTCTTCAAGTTGGTTTCGGTGATGGCCCTTGTTCATTTTAATCTATTGCAAAAAGGAAGGAGGAGGCGAAGATCCTTCAACATCCTGGTCATGGATTAGGTTCTTAGTGGATGACATCATTTTCTGGGGCTTTGCCCTGCTATGCAGCATTGTGCTGCCCTTGGATAAGGGGGAGCTCTGGCAAGGATGCACAAAGTCCACAAACAATATCAGTCTGGAACAGAGAGGGCCACCTCTCAAATTTTCCTTTGGGCCCACAGCACAGGATGACCGGCCGACAGGTTGTAAAAGCATTTTAATTTATTTCCCCCAGATGACTTTTCTTCTAAAATCAAAGGAAGTTTCCTGATGTCTTCCTAATAAATATCATTATTCACTTTAATGACAATTTGGACACACCTGGATTTCTCATTTTCAGGAGGATTAATGACATAAGTGTTCCACTCAAGGACTTTTTGGTGTTGCAACAGTGAATTTGGAGATGATTCTTTACAGCACCGATGAAACAGCCACTCAGTCAACGACTGTTATAATAAAGAGTTATAAATTACAACTATTTAGGTATGTGAGACACAGTATGAGCTGCCAAAAGTACCTAGAAGTACCATGATTAGAGTGAGGCCCCAACACTACTTGGCTAGGTTTAGGCAACAAAACTACTTTGTTAGGTTTAGGTAAAGATCATAACTACATAACATAACTTAGACTTGGAGTCTTTAGAGGGAAATTCCAGGGTATGACCAGCCCCGACTTGGACTTTTCTCACTTTTTATACTTCGACGCTAGAGGGGTGCGTCAAGAAGTGAGGCTAGAGGTGTAACTACAGCTTCATACATAAAAGCGTAGGGCCGCTGACCAGGCTGCTGTATCTGACTGTTGGAGTGAGAACGGGCTGAACTCTTAGTCCCAGGAAGTATTGGGTTCCTTCAGCCCATCGTCTGCGCTTCAACCACGATCTTAAAACCTAACCTGACTCTCGCCAGATGAATTTCGTTCCGCCTAGCTCCACTCATCCATCTGGGATCGCTCCATTGGAGATGTGTTTCAGAAGGCTGGGCCTTATCAAAAATCCTTGCATATGATTGGATAAACCACTTGTCTGTCATCTTTATTGACGTGCTACTTCAACCACTCACATCGAAACCAACCTGTGACGTTAATAAGAGCGACATTCTTTCAACGAAAAAATATTGGGTAGATTGGACAACACGGATGAAATAGCAGCATCAATGTTGACGCTTGCTTCCTCGATGCGAGCCGCCATTGTTGTCTGAATCAAAACAGTCGCTTCTCCGCTACGTCACATCTATGAAACTCCCGCCCGGCGGTCCTGATTGGCTCTACCCAACGGGAGCGATCCCAGATGTATGTGAGTGGAGCTAGGCGGAGCCAGGCGGAACGAAATGCATCTGGTGAGAGTCAGGTTACTTAAAAACTGCAATGATTTGGCAAATCAGTTCGCTGACACATGGAAAAAGGGATGACTGTTGTACAGGTAAGTCAATTAGTTGGCTCAACTGTTTTGTGCTTTATTCCGTAACTCCTTGATTATGTGTCGAAGCACAATAAGCAAAGGAAAAAAAGACTGGTTTGCAGCCTCAGATTTTTTTAAAGATGGTAGTTCCTGTACTTTTTGAAGGCACTACCACCCAAGCAGGGACCTTTTGATGCCCCTAAAACTTAAATTACACCCTGATTTCTGTAATTAAAACAGACTAGCTCCTTCCTAAAGTCCTTGTGGTGGAAACAGCAATGTAAGAACAAAGGTGGCTCCATAGTCGGTGTCCTAATTTACACTGATGTGTCACACCTGCCCTCAGCAAATAAATCAGTTTTCGCTGTTGGACACCAAACAGCCAACAAGCACAGAGATCTACTGTCTTCTGGTCTCCCGCCTCAGGGAGCTCAGCACAGTCAGGCTATCTGCAACTGCAGGATTAGCTTTAAGCCGTCACTGAGATCCAGTTGTGCAAAGATTTGTGCGTTTCACTGTTTGTGTCGCAAGAAGCAGCTAATGAGATAACGCTCCCTTGTGAAATGAACTTTCAACCTGCAGGTGGTACTGAGTCAGGAGTTTGGCCGAGGCTCGAGCTGTGGGTAGATGACATCATCTCCGAGTTTCATCATCACTTTGTGCTGCTACCAAGCTGTGGGCTGGTATTTTTATAGTGACCCCAAGAAATGTCGACTGTTCCTCGATTTTTTTGTGTTTTGACAGTGCGTCGTCCAAACAATCCCTCCTTAAATTAATCACTTTCATGCATGACCCTTCAAGAATGACCTAAAAACGGATAAATGGCGATGACTGAAGGAGTTTTAAGTATTTTCTTGGAATAAAACTAAGTAGAAACTAAAGCAGGTGTTTGCTTTAAGAAGAAATCAGTAATAATTAACCTCTAATCTTTATTTATTTAGACAAAAAGATTGATTTTGTTCATGTTGTTCAGATAACGTCAGCATCCAGGCCTGCGCTTCACTCTTCAGACACGTGAAAGGTTACACTCCAGCACTACGTCAGTGGGGTCTCTTATTAAGTTTCACTGCTTCTAATCAGACCCTTTAGTGTTTTTTATGGGCGTCACACACCACAGGGAACAGTAGCTGATGTAATTGTTGACATTGTGGTCACTCCAGATAACCTCACTAATAGAATTCATTAAGATAATCGGTAATGAGGCGTAAAATCTTATTTAGCTGAGGGGTAATAAAACTGCACCCGCAAAGAGTTGCGTGTAGATTTTGAGATATGAGAGTCGAGTGTCTCGGAAAGTAATTTAAAGAGCGAAAGAATTAGTTCAGACACAAGTTAGGAGCTGCAACTCCAATGCAATGACTCCAGATTGAGACCAAATTCAGACCAAAAAGGCAATTTCACTGGGTTTATCACACAGGGTCGACTTGAAACAATTAGAAGGGAAAACGTCTTCACAGTTGCACCAAACAGCGACCCTTCCTCCGCTTCTCGGGAGGGTGAAAAACAGACCAACAGGTTCGTTGTTTTCCAAAACCAAAACTCTCAGTAGCCAATCGGGGAGGATCTCTGGAGTTAGTGCCACTGTGGACCCAGGTGTGAGCAGGAAAACATAAGTAAATGAGCATTTCTCAAACATTAACTGCTCATAAAATATTGATCAGGTGAGAATACACAAACTCAAACAGCTGTCTGATGCAGGTATCAAAGTGTTTGTACCAGATGCCAATTTGCAACACCTGTCCCGAGAAAGGGCTTTATTAAAATCGTCAAATGAAAACAGTTTGATAAATGGAATTTGGATGCTGCTTGAAGCCGCTCTGGTGGATCTACTGTTGCCTGCATGTTGCAGCTCTGTGATATTAATGATAGCAACTAAAGATCATTATTTCACATTTTATATCAAAGGAGCTGTAGTGAAAGTTGGAGCTATTCTCATAAAGTGTAACGTAACTCCTAATGTTAAATTAAAGCTACATTAAACAATATGTTTATGTTGTGAATACCCTCAGAAAATAAATGAAACATAGCTGCTGCATTGTTCAGTCCTAAACCCGTCTGCAGCTCCGTGCTGAGACAGTCCAGACGTTTGAAAATGAAACAAGACAGAAAGCCAGAGACATTTTTGGGGCTTTATTGGTAAAATGATTGTGAAAATTACAGTCCAAATCCTAATTTCCTCGTCAAAAACTGACGCTTTGGGATGGTGGGCGGCCCGTCCTATAATCCCAAAAGCATCATTGTTTGACGAGTTGAAAATGAGACTCAAAAATCAACTTTTCTTACATCAGTATCAGAATTCATTTTATTAGTCAGGGACATTTCTTTGTCACAGCAGCCAAAGAACAGTAACAAGTTTTGAGAGCAACTAGTGGGCGTTCAGATTTGCATCTACCTCGTTAGCAGGTTGTATTGTTCTGTGATATATAAATATATATGATTTTTAGGTATATTTATGTGTCTCTCATGCTGTGTGTGTGTGTGTGTGTGTGTGTGTGTGCAGCTCTGCTCACCTGTCTGCAATCAGCTCGTTATCAGTGTACTCACCTGCCTCCCATCAGCTAATCACCTCCTCTAGTATATAAACCCCAGCTCTGCTTCAGCTCTGATCTGGATCATCGTCTCAGTTCGGGCCCGCTTGATACTCTCACCAATCATTACCTCAACCGCCTCAGTTTCAAGTTCCCCCTTTCCTTCTCATCTCATCATGAACATCATCAGTTGCTCACATTTATAGAAACAGACGCGACTGCAACACTGAAATGCGCCAAGATGCAGAAATATAATGTGAAAATCAGCAAGAACAACGTAACATTAGCTGTCTGGTTAGCTAGCGTTCCCTGTAGCGACTGTTTCATGCTTGTTAAAGAAAAAAGGAGCATAACACTTTAAAAACAACAGACAGCTCTCATACTCATATGAAATTTGCCTCCCATCCCAGCATGAGTCAGGACAACCTTCCCCTAGATGTGACGCACAGAATGGAGGGGTAAGGCTCCTATGTGGTTGGGATGTATTGGGGTTGGGGCCCATAAAATTGTGTGTCCAAACGTTAATAAGATGCAGTATTGCTTGGATCCCGATGAAGACAGAATTCCTAGCAGTGGTTGTAATTATTCATGAGAACCGCACATGTTAAGAAAGAATGAGGATATAAGGCGAAGTCAATCAAAAATCAATTTGCTGTCATAATTCAAAAATGAACTTAAGGAAATGAAGGTTTAATGCTGGATATCTAATTAAAGCGGGAGCCTGCACGCTGAGAAAGTGCAAAAACTCAAAGGAGCCAATTCAAACCTCAACACTTGTGGTTAAAAACATCTGTATTTGTTTGCTTACGGCAGCTATTTATAACCATTTATTTGATACAGGCCAGTATATTTAAGGATTTATATTCGGTCAATTCTGGATTAATCTGTGTTTTGGAAAACACATTGTGGCTCTGAACCTCGTCCAAACATGGGAGGGGAATTCTGGAATCGTAATTGCATGTGTGCTGTGCCTGACCAAACACATAAGAACTCACATAAATTTCAAAATTGAGGCCTAACACATGGCAGATGATGAACTCCCACTTCCAAATCTAACTTCATTAACAAATGATCGTCGTGTTTGATTCCAGGCAGGAACGCGACGACTTGACTTCCAGGCTGCTGTGTTTTTTTTTGGGAAAATGGCTCTCGGGTAGGTTGGAACGCAGCCCGTCAAGACCCACAGGTTCAAGTTGAAACCGCGGAGTGGTGGAGGCAGCGGGGGAAGGGAAGACCAGGATCTGAAGTGTGCATGTGTATCTATGTTTGTGTAAGTGTGTGTCTGCCTGTGTGCACATGTTTTTGTGCGTTTCGAGATGAAGATAGCGGGAGCAGACGGCGTTCACCGAGGCACAAGAGGTCACAGATGTGAGCGGAGAAAGTGCACATTCAGCTTTTCCCAGGGCGGGCGGGGTGGGGGGGGTGAGCGGTTAGATGGTCGGAGGGTGGGGGAGATGCAGGTGGTGCTGCTGAACGTGCCGGTAAGCAGCAAACCTGACAAGTCTAATCAGGTCTTATCTGGCTCTGCTACAATTTCATGGCTGTTTGAAGCAAGTGGGCCATGTTCCTCAGATCTTTTTGGTCGAGGATTTTTATCGAGGCATCTTGAAGCTATGTGGAGAGAAAAAAGGGTTCTTTGGGGTGATGGTGGAGTGTGCAAGAGATATCATTTCTGCGATGATGACTGAAACTCCTTTAAGCGCAGAACAGTATCTTAAAAAAGAAAAGTCCACACATCAGGGGGAGAGGTAACACTGATAAAGTTGCCTTATAAGGTCCATTATTTATTTTAAACTCTTTCAGACTCTTGCCTATAATCAGCGGTTCATTTTCATTGCGCCTGCATGTTTCTCTCCGCTCTTTACTGCAGTGAAAAGTGTTTTTGCAGCAGGAATCAGGGTGCAAACTCTAAGAAGAAATAGTCTTAGGCTGTCTTCAGGATTTGAGAAATGTAATTACCTTCAAGGACACCGTTGTATCAGTCGGGCTTTGTTACATTTCCAGCCTGTGGATAAGAATTTGGGAGGAAAGGTTTTGTGTCAATAGCTGATATATAACAGGCCACATGAACTGTTAGAAAAAATGCGCGTCTGTCAGGGTTTGTGTTTGGGTTAACGATGAGCAAGGCCAACCACTGGTTCCATTCCCATAATACACGAGTAGTGAGCACATGATTCCCACTCAGATTTAAGCAGCATTCAATAGAGGTTTGTTTCTGTCCAACCCAGTCTTATCCGCTGATCCACTAGAGGGCACCGTCAGGAGCAAAGGACGGACGTAGTATAAACTTCCATAAAGTGCACACTGGGAGGAGGTTGGGGTTGGTTAGCCAAGAGAAACCCTAATCTTGAAGCTAACAAAGTAGTTTTGCTGCTTTTTATTTTGAAAGTCTAACAGGATGTTTGTTCAGCTAACTTGAAGACAGAATTAGTTTTTTTCCCATTGGTAAGCTAGGCCAACCATGATAGAGTCACGGTGAGTCTGTTACACGGTTTGGCTAATATCACTTCATGAAGTTGTTCTGGCTGTTTAAGCAAACCGTTGTTTATTTAAACATCAAGGAAACACGGCAGACTTTTAGTATCTGGATGTTTAGCTGCTCGGGACCCACCAGCTAGTCGCTAACTTAGTCTGTCGGTCAGCTGGTGATGGGCAGGTAGCCTACACTCTTAGAAATAAGGGTTCCAAAAGGGTTCTTCTACAAGGGCTGAGGTTCTACCTGGAACGATTTGCTTCTGAAAAACCCTTTCCCGAAGAAACGGTTTTACAAGGGTTCTCGGTAACACTGATGGTTCCAGTAAGAACTGTTTTGATCCAGAGAACCCTTTTTTGGAGAAAGAGTTCTTCAGGGATTGTTGAAAGCATGGGTATAAGATCCTGTATGGGTTCTTTGTAGAACCTCCCATGGGGGGTTCTGGGTGGAACCTTACACACACAGTTCTAGGTATAACCCTTTATGTTGGGTTCTAGGTAGAACCCTCCACCTTTATAAAAGGTTCTACCTGGAGCCAAAAAGGGTTCTCCTATGAGGACAAGCCGAAGAACCTTATATGGTTCTACTTAGAACTTTTATTTCTAAGAGTGTATAGTGTACAAGAACAGTGCTGGGCTGTAAAGCGTTTTTGGGGGATTTTGATGTGCACTGGCCCAAAAAGCCTTTTTTTTTCTCCCCCCCATCTAAAATCTTTAAAAGGAGTGGCTGGTAAATGGTGAATACATTTTCAAAGATTTTCGAAAACACAAGGGACATGAACAGTTTTTTAGAGAAGCCAAATGAACAGTCGATAAAAATAAGTAAATGTGATGTCCACATGTGTCTAAAGGTGCTTTCCAATGGGTCAAAAGTTCATTCTGTGATAAATTGTGTGTGTCATTGTTGAACAAGGCCAATATTCCAAATGTTTTCCTTTGCTAGCAAGGACCGGAGCTCATGAAGCACTACATGTTAGACAGCTTTGCTACCGATCGGCATAAATCAAAAAGAAGTGTTAACTTTATCTCTAACTCTGTTACACCAGTAGAAATCCCCTTAAACACCAGTGTTGAAATAACTAATCCTGACTTTCAATTCATTGTTTTTCTAAGTGCTGAAAGAAAATCTTCAAGTAGCACAATGTGTAATTCTGTGTGTATTTGTTTTTCTCAAACCAATTTGAACCTCCAACTGACAAGTTCTTGGAAAACAATCCCTCTCCGTCTGATTCCTGGTAGAGTACAGTCACTAAAGGGTCATAGCAAAAAACCCAAGCAACCATCTGCATTGTGTTCTCGACTGAGTGCTCAAAAAGACGTGAACGATGGGGGTTCTGCATGTTTGCTTTCTCTAACTTGATTCGACCACTCTGGATTATTGTTGAGGTTTGCCTGGTCGTTTTTCAAGTCGAGCGTGCACATAAACTGACCCCGGCAACATGAACCGGTCGACTTCCACTGTTCAAGGGCCTTTTTTTTTTTGTTTTTTTGTCTGACAGACCACTTTCATATCTGGAGGTCAGCGCAATAAATATTATACACATTCAGATACTCCCTAAACTTCAACAAACCAGACGGGGAATTAACTGTCTGCTTGTGCAACACCAGCCTGGCAATAAAGTATTGTGTCTCTGATGAGTACATAAGTGAGTGCATAAGTCCTCTGCTCATGTGTTTGCACTAAAATTTCACGACCTTGCCTCCCCCGTGTAATCTTCCGACAACCTTCTGACATCCTCGATGAAAAAGTTCGCGCGGGAATGCATGTATGTGAACTCCAAGACGTGTTTTTCATTGCTGCCTGCTTCAAGAGGGACTCATAACCACACCCAAATCTATAATGCTGTAAATGCTAGAAACCAAGTGGAGTAGAGGTGGAAGTAACAGGTTCTTCTCAAGCGCCGCATTGGGCTCCTTTTTGGAAAATATTTCAGCAATCTAGCCGTATTTCACGGCATGTCAAATAATGATGTGCATACAGTGTATCTGAGGGCTCACAAGAGGATCACAGTAAAAGGTGCGCAGTGTTCTTGGCAAAATCCTGCCTTTTTAAAAACAAATACCTTCCTCACAGTGCGTGTTCTGCCAAAGAGAGGTCGACTGTAACATCACAAATCAGCCGTTGAAGGAACAACAGGCTCGACGGTTAGATCTAACATTCATAAAGATCTTGGTTTCGGTTCAACACATAAAAGTGACAGATTGTTGGTTCCATCACCTTTTAATCACGGAGAATTAAGAAAAAAACAAACAGCATAATCGAGATAACAGATTAAAGTGCTTTTGTGTTTTTAAGGTTGATCGAGAGACAGAACTGTTTCAACAGCTTGGAGATTTCTAATCGGTATGTGTAGGAGTTGCCAACACCGAAACGGGAACAGTTTTTGGCTGTGGGGCAATTTTTGTGTGTCCGGAGGGTAAACGGGAAGTCTTCAGATGAACCAAAAGACACGGTGAACTCAGGTTTGCCAGCTTCCACACCTCCTGAAGAAAGAGTCTCGGATGCGCAGGCTCTTGACCAGCTTGGCTACTGAAGGACTCTATTGGACTCCATTTTTTTTTTGGTGTATGATGTTCAGTGAGCAACTTTCATTGCGGTAAATGAGGCGCTATCTTATAATAGGGTATCCAGTTATCGTTTAGACACCCATGGGTGTGAAGAAAGTCAAGATGTTATCTCTTTTCTCACCATTAAAAGGTTAAATACTTGTAGCAACGTTTACCACAGCTTCTGTGTTGACTGAAATGACATTGACGAATATGTTGCGTACACTTGTGTATCAGTTTATTCTAGACATCCCTCTCTCCAGCAATGTTTCCCAGGCCAGGTGAGATATACAGTATAATCCCTCCAGCGACTTCTAGATCTGCCCTGGGGTGTCCTCCCAATTGGTCATGCCAAGAAAACCTCCAAAGGGAGGCATCCTGAGCTGATGCCCAAACCACCGCATGACCTATCTCTAAAGATCAGCCATCCTACGGAAGAAACACGTTTTGGTCACTTGTTCATGCAATCCCATTCTTTCGGTCTTGACCCAAAGCTCACGACCAGGTGAGGATGGGACCGTAGATCGCCTGGTAACTGGCAAAGCTTTGCCTTCCAGCTCAGCTCCCCCTTCAGTTCAGTAACAGTTGGATCAGTCCTACTCTTTTACAGAGAAGATCAGTGAACACTGTTTTTTTTTTTTTATTCATAAGTCACTTTCTTGTCTTGTCATTTTCTCCATAACAGGATCAGAAGAAATGAGCTTTGGTATCTCGATGGCGAAATAAAAACTCCTGATCTTGAGATTACAGCATTTAAAAAGATAATTGCAATCACGGATGTTTTCGGCTTCCGTACCGATTGTTTAGGGAAACAAAACAGAAATCAGCCGATATAAACATGATGTCCGACTGATGTGAGACAAACAGGATATTCACTGGGATTGTTGGGCTAGATACATACGTGTTGCTAATTGTTTAACATACAAACTTGGCAGTGCTGCTACGCTAAAGAGAGAAAGCTGCATTTCCTCAGTCTGAGCTCATGACTTATTAACTAACAAAAAAATATGGGAGAGAAACATTATATAAGCACTGTCTTGGTGGTCTTTAAATAAAAGTTTGTGTGATCTTAAACCTCCAACAATCAACACTGTTTATGACGGTGACATCATTACATAACAAGCTTAACGGAAGTAATTTATTAATCCCAGAAAAACCTCATGATATCCAGAAAAGGATGGGACACAGTTTACAAGGCAGCGGAGGGGGAGGGCTGAAGAGCCTGTTAAAATGTGACTCGTCCAGATAAGTAATTGCTGCAGATTTTGCCAAAGACATAACATCATAAAAACAGCATCCATCTTAAACTGACTTGGCACACTCTGCCTTCCTAATGTGAACAATATGAACATAGTCAAATCTGTGTTTTCAGCACTTTAATACGTCGACCAGGTGGTCTGAGTCAGAGTAATAAATAGATGTGTTGCATCGTGTTTGACACACAAAGGCAGCAAAATCCCACTCTGTGCACAAGTCGGTATATCCTGTTTGTATCTTTTTAAAACCGAAGTCAGACAGCTGTTAATAAATGATCACCAGCTTAATTCAGTATAAATCAACTGCCCGATGGTCAATTAACTACTTGTATAACAAAAACTTACACTGAGAGGATGATGAAGGTTTCTGAAGTTTGATCCGATCAGAGCATTGAATTTCTAAACGGTACCGACCCAAACAGCTGATCTGCAACGGGCACGGCTGCGTTTGTGCGAAGGAATACGGAAGTTGTATGGTTGAGGGAATGTAGTCCCAAAGGAAAGTTCAAAATACAGCGTACACCTTTTAAAAATACATCTTAATGTTGGTGCTACGTGGTCAGAGAGCTGATGGTCAAGCACCTCAAACGACACCACATCCAAAGACCTGAACAATCACAAAAGTTCTCTTGTGGGACAGTCTGACAGCAACATGACACTCTGGATTCAGATGCTGATTCTCTACATGAAGGTTTTATGTCCAGGTGACATTGAAATAGAAGTTATGGCTCTCTTCCAGTTCATTTGGATAGAGCCCTGGTCTTGTTAGCCAGGATTCGCTGCCCGGGTGTTGCCAAGATGGCTGCCGAATGGCCCGACTTGCCTGAAAGGACTTTGTTAATGTGCCATGGATTTAACAGTGCTGCAAATTCCATTTGCCATATTTAAACATGGCACATTTTTTTCATGTAGAGCTGAAACAACGTCACGAGAGCTGGACATTTTCATTTTTTCTCCATATAAATGAAACTCTCCACATATATAAATATTTAACTGGCTTTTTTCACATGTGAATGGACTAAAACAGACCAATTCCAACAAATAAATTCACAAAAACATGATTTTTAGATTACTTATATATCATCAATTTAGTACCAATCCCATCTAACAGTGTATAAATCCCCCAAAAATCGTACTATGGATTAAGACACATCAAAATGAAATGACCGTTACAGTTTTTGCATGCCGGAATATTTTTGGGCTGATGTCCAGCCATTTCATTAACAATTTACACTCTTATGTCAAAGGCTAGATCAACCGTGCACAGCAGGCCTCGACCCCGCTTCCCCGGACCTCCTGCGTCGTAGAACGCCTCGATATCGCTGTGGAACAATTAGTTCGTCGTAATTGGATTAATTGTTCCTTCCTTGGGAATATGTACTATTAAAGCACATGTTCAGCTGACAGAATGGCTGTTTTATAACATCACCTTGTGGACTCGTGCCAAAATATAGGTTTAGTGTCCGTATAATTTTAGCTGATTCTGTGCTCACATGGTGCATGTTCCCCAATTAAATGTCATTAATTAGATTATCACACAGAAAATCTGGAGCCATGTCCTATAGGGACCCAGCAGCTCATTATCGCCCCGGGAAGCCCAGCAGGTTGTTCCGGCCATGCTTAGATTATCATAGTATGTAACACCCCCGAGTCCAGAGATGATGGGACACTGTGTCAAACAGCTGTCAGCAAAGTTCGTTAGCAAATGATTGCATTCAAAGTGTTCAGAGCTCATGTAGCAACATCCGTCACACAATCCTGTGTTTCACAATATGGTGAACCTCGTCTTGTAGCCATCATGAAAGTCAGAATACTTTTTACTTATGAGTAAAAAGTCAAAAGGAAACCGCCGACTGGTTTCGACCCACACTCTGTCTTCCTCAGGCTGTGGCTGTTTGAGGAGTCGAACATTAAATATATTGTCTTTGTACAGTTTTTAATTGAGTTTATGTCAAACAAGACATTCTCATAGTGACTCCCAAAGTGGTGTTGCAGTGTACCAGTGACAAGTGAACCTGAACCATTGTCATATGATCGCACTTTGGTAAGTCTTGGGAAAAGATTGTGTTTTGGGTTAAAGTACTGTGTTACTTAAGTTACGTACATAAGTAAGTCACATTATGGACACTGGACACAAAACGCGGTCTCCTTCTCGATATACAGACTTTCTTGCTTCTTACACAAGCCCCCGGGAAGAGCGCCAGGCTTCGACGCCTACGTTTGTTGAAGCCATAACGTGTAATTACAACGTCACGTGATGTACTGGGGCCCAAAAACACTTTTTCCAATAAGCTTAAATTGTGAAAGAAGCAGCTGGATACATTTATTTTGAGTCATATGTTCTGATAACATTTGGAAAGTCTAAAAGAACCACACAGGTAAATCTTATTTTCAATTTATTCCCGTTCAATTTAGCTAGTCGCTAAGCCAGAAGTTAGCTACCTTGATTTGGCGGAAGTCTCTAGTGAGCGCGCTCTGTGTACATCCACGTCCTTATAGTACTTCCACCTGACTTCCTCCTTTCCAGGTGCAATATTTACCACAGCCTGTAGAAGTTGTCGCCTAACAAGAAAGGCGTACATGTGTTCTGAAAATATGGCTATATGGTTGTTTCTGTGATGAGGACAGGCAGCGTCACCAAATTATCACAGTTTTTATTTCTGTTTCACACAACGTCCCAACTTCTTTTTGGACTTGATGTTGAACAATACACAAAACGGGACTCGCTTAACAATCTGCCAAATCAAACCACACACACACACACACACACACTCTCCATCCTACCTTTGCCAACAACAACAGCTGGAGGACGGATACCAGTTCTTACTTGCGCAGCTTTTGGCTATTAGATAGCCCTGCTGTCACAGAGCAATCAAAGTAAATACAATTAGGATGCATGAACTAATTTGGCTCATTAAGGAGGGAGAACTGTGGGCTGAGACGTGTCATACACTTGGCCCCGACGAACAGATTACACAATTTGTTTCTTTTGTATCTTTGGCGGCCGTTCCTCCTGCTGCGCTCGACAAGATGGATGGAACTTAGTCGAAGGGGTTTAAATTTGTACTATGACGCCTACAAACATCTCCTCGCAATTAATCAAGCTCGCAGCTGGTCGTCCGGGCGTTGGGAACAATGACTTTTTGCACAAGAACAGTGAAGCTGTAGCTTCCTGTCCTCGTTCTTCACGTCCTCTTCTCCCTTCAGATGGACCACAGGGCCCCTGGAACCATCTACCTCTCCTGTCTTATGGACCATTACACTCTGGGCTCCGCTGGATCATTGCTCTCGTCTGTTTTCCCGTCTGCCTTATATCTGTATTTCTGTAAAGTGTGACGCCTCTTCACTCTAGATCTTCTCTGTTTTACTGCTAATTATCTTGTGTGTCCTGCCCTCTTCCAGGTCACCAGGGTGGACAGGAGGTCGTGTGGCTCGAGCTCAGTCGCCTCCTGGATCCACACACTTCAGATTTATTATCATTGGTATCAGATGTTCTGTCAATGCAGCTTGTAAACTGTGATTTTGTTGTTCAGTTGTGTACATGTGACATCTATTACATGTCCGTCCTGGGAGAGGGATCCTCCTCTGTGGCTCTTCCTGAGGTTTCTTCCATTTTTTCTTTCTTTCCATCAACATGACAAGTTCTTCCTCACTTGAATCGAGGGTCTAAGGACAGAGGACGTCGTACAGATTGTAAAGCCCACTGAGGCAATGTGATTGTGATTTTTGGGCTATATAAATAAAACTGATTTGATTTGAGCCTCCAGCAGAGAGATGACGGGCTCCAATGAGGCAAGACATTTCCACCGCAGTTTATTTGAAGAGAAACCTTCTTTCGTTGGTTTTAGACGGATATGAAAAGATACATCAACCGTTTTATTTACTTTGAATTACTCTCATTTCTCATCTTCACTGGACATTCGCTTCTACAAACCCAAAAAAAAAAATCATTTGTTAATATCTGCAGCCAAAAATCTGTCAGGTGCTTTTTTTTGCGTGTCCTGTCACATCAGCAGGTCTTTCTGAAGGATCCGATGATGGATGGGAGCGAAACGGCTCACGCTGAAGTCTGTTTCCAGTAAAAAAAAAAAAAGCTTTACGAGCGCGTCTTCTCCCTCACTGATGTGATGTCAAGTGAATCAACGCGCAAAAAAACATCAATCGATCATGTGACACCTGTGGAAGGAAGCGAAGCTGACAGGCTGATAAATAAGGCAAAAAACACAGGAGAAATCACAGTGGAGATTGATGCTACGCAGATTACATTTTATGACTGATCTGGGGGAAATATCGTTCGGGTTCTTCGTTCTGAGAAAAAAAAAGTCCAATAAAACGAGCCACATCTGTCGTTTTCTGTTATGACAGCATTGTGTTACATGAACATCTGGGGGGGGGGGGAATGAAAACAAACCGGCGACTCGAGAGATGAAAATAAATCGTTTTATTCAAACATAAACATTTCAGATTAAAAAGGATTCGCATTTTGAACCTTTTGTGCGGAGATCCGTCACCGCTCCTTTATTACAGGGCCGCCTGAACACAGCTCGAACATTTGATCTGGGCTCGGCTTTTTGTCAGCGGCGGTCATGAAGAAGTGACGGCAAATGTTTTAAACTACAGATGGATGTCGCTGGAAACTGTCACAGTTACTAAATCAAATTAAAATCATAATAATGTTGATTACCGAGGGGAGACAGAGCTTACAGGTAGTTTAATCCGATGATGTAAGATTTGTATTTTGTCTTTTCTCACCAGCAGCTCTCTGGTCATCTCCCTCCAGCCAACTGGCACCTTTTATTTAGGTTTTTGGGAGTAAAAGGAGATGATACAGTACAAATAACTCTTCATGAATCAACCATTCCTCTGTTTGAATGCAAGAGACAAGTGAAAATATGAACAGGGAGTCTCCTGATTTTGTTGCTCACGTCCTTTTTATCATAATCCTGGACAGCGCAGGTCAACGCAGCTGTTTGGGCTTTAATAAACTTGTTAGAGAAGCAATATAATGGTAATAAATGTGTGAAATGAATTTGAGAAAATGCATGTTAATAGGGGTAATCATTTAAAAAACACCGGTGTTGGCCTGGTTGGGTTTTGCCAGACAGGAATGCCTCACTGGAGGAATTTCAAGAACTTCTTCTCCTGCTTTCGAAAAGCTTCCCATGTGTGTCTAAGTCTCATTCCAAATGAGTGGGAAGCTTTATATTAACACAGAAGGGTGGATCAGAAGGCCTGCATAGCCATTCTCTCACCACACAGCAATTCAGACACATTAATGTGTAACAACACATCAATGTGTGACTTAAGTCTAATGGTGGAAAAGCCTTAAGGAGTCCAGTGAGTCTGAACACGGTCCCCAGTTAACAGCGGTGGATGACATGCAGAATATTTGACTTTGTTGCTCCCCTGCTGCCCCGGAGCTTTGTGTCCTCCCTCAGTGAGAGCTTGTTAATTCTTGCAGGCTGGTTCCACATTGCCACACCATCAGTCCAACACAAAAACAGTGAGGCATTGTTCGATCTGAGGGACGTTACGGGAGTCTGTGAGTGTGTGTGGGCTAGTCCGCTAACTCGGCCCGGTACCCTCGCTTTCCTAACATTTACAAATTATTAGCAACTTTTTTTACAAGCAGGCCTCTTTGGCTTCGCTGGTCTATTGTGTGAAAAGACATGCGACGCGATGACGTTGGCTTAATGGTCAAAGCGTAGCCATGGCGTTTGCCAGGTGCCTCGTCAGGCTCCGTCGCCACATTGTGGCGGCCATAAACGTCAAACAATAGCCCTGTTTGAGTCACATCCCGAGGACTGTAAACCTATGAATCACTGTGGCTTTTTCTTGTTCTTCGAGGCGTTGTTCGGGTTCAAGGAATTCAGGCCGCGGCAGCTCTGTTTATAACAAAAGCTGACGCTTCAGATTAGGTCTGCATTACCATTCGAGCTCATCACAATGCTGTCCTCCTTACGCACACCCAAACCCTCGTCACTGCTTGATAATGGGAATCTTGTCTCCACCTGTTTATCTTCGCTCCATCACTTGATCTGCTCTCAGTCTGGTATGCACAGTGAGCCGTTCTGCGTACAGCGAGCCAGGCGTGGACGATGCCAAGACTAATTCGCACTCAAAGATGTCGGCTCTAAATCTTATTTGCTGCTTGTTATTCCAATGACACACGTTCGTGCCGTTCTGGCTTCTTTTCAAGGACTCGCAGTAACGTCGGAGCCGTCCCCTCTGAAATGAAGTCATGAATTAGTCACACATACGTTTATTAGCGCACACCATACGTATGAATGATCCAAACTAATGTCATTTCGATTGTTCATATGTGTTTGCACATGTTCTCACTCAACCAAAGTTGCATCCTAAAAAGCACAGATGCCATCAGACTGCACATAAGACAATAAAATCCCAAGAACAAGTCTTAGAGCTCCATTATTGTCCAAAAACATCCACAACCCACACTGACATTCACATATACACCCGTCTGCTGCCATAAATACCCATGAAACTTGAATTAATCCAAATGCACGACTTTCTGAAACTGTTTTAGAGACGTATTGAGCATTGAGACTTTGCTAAGACAGCCGAACATCAAGTGCATCAACACAAGACATAGCTTAGCAAGACGGCTAATATTAGCCTACTATTCAACAGCTACAGTTTCATTCTCCTCCCGTCTGTCTGGACGTCTGTGGAGGCTCAGCGTGGTTCCGTTGCGTACCCGGTGTAAACACCAACACTGGCCAACAGTGCTTCGAGCAGAATCGGCTAACAGAGCGACCTTGTAGCTACAGTGAACAGCTGTAAAATTAATTTCATTTATAAAAGTTACCTCATGACACTTTCCAGTGGGTAGCAGTTCTGGACCACTCTATATTTTATTAATTAATTAAGTATTAATTAGTTAACAAAGACCCAATATTTCCCCTCATGAGCAAGCACTTGTCAACGGCGCCAAGAATACACTGCCTTAGTTACAGTTACAGGTTGCTTTCAGGGAACTCAGAAATCAGAGATGAGGCTGAAGGGAAAACACCACTCCAAACTGTGGTGGAGTGGAAGTATAAGGTAGCAAAAATGGGAATATTAAGTAAAAAAAAACCTCTTTAAATACAGTATTTGAGTAAAATGACTGAGCCTGCATGTAAATTCTGCCAACTAATTCAGCTAAAATGTGCATCTGTGTTTCACATCTGTGTTTCCATCTCATTAACAGACAGCAGTAGCCTACAGATAGCTGCACAGAAGCGGCCCTTCGCTCTGAATGGACTCGTGGTAAACCTAAATATCTACAAAACAGGCTCGTGACCAAGTGTTTACCGCAGAGAATACCCAGAGCTGGAGAGCTACAGTAGGAGACCGTGGCGGAAATGTTGGCACCGTGCAGCCATGTTGTGGCCTGGAGTCACACTAAGCACAATGGGAGCTTCTTTTCATGTGCAACTCCCTTTTTTATATTAATATATATCCTCGGTATCGATCCAAAGTGAGCACACTGCGATTCTCTCCGTCCGGTCCACTCGCACATTTTCATATTTATGCTTGGGCGCAGTCCGCTCTGCATGAGTTGAAACACAGACCTACGCAGACAATGTAAGTGTTTCAAGTGGCTGCCAGCGCTCGAGGAGTAATGGCTGAAATGACATGGTGTGACAGGTCTTCTCTTCTTTATTGCCAAGATTTATCCCTCTAATAGTTTTTTGTGTGTGATTGCTGCGGACTGAGCTAAAACACATTTGATCGATCCCTCAAGGGAAATGATGGGACTTGGCTGTAATTCACTGAGGCGGAGGAGGAGGAGGAGGAGGAGGAGGAGGAGATGTGAGGATGCCCAGCTTGACTTCAGAGGAAGGACGACGTGGTTTCTCGGCCCGCTTCGACGGGATGCAGACGCATGCTCTCCTAAAACAATACCGAGGAGCAGCCAGCTTCATTTACCGTGACGAAGAAAAACACAGCCTTCTCTCGGCGGCTCTGCAGAGAATGCTGTAGTACATATTTCCACTCAGTGTTTCCATTACCACTCCGGATGACTAACGCTGGTACTAGGGTGTCACTTTTGTCATCAGCTTTGTCTCCGTCTTTCGTCCAAATCTTAACATTCCTGTCGGCCGAGATCTTTTTTTTTTGTTTTTCACTCTATCGCCGTGTTTTCGTGTTCGTTCCCCTTCTTCCTCATCTCCTGTACGGAGTCTGCGCTCGTCATCACACCCAGAGGGAGTATCGGGCTTCTAACCTCATTGAGGTGTAACTTCTCCCTGAACCGAGAGGATCCTGCTTCCGTCAGTCGGAAACAATAGTGTCAGAGTCATAAACAGAGGAGCCATGAGGAGAGCTGTTGTTGAAGAGCGAGTGAGGCCTCGGATGACGGTTTTCTCTGCATTCCTTTGACCCGTAGCTCAGAAATTGTAGCCATCCTCAAGAGTTTTAGTCAATTTAGAAAACATTTATTCATCACTGAGATGTTACGGCTTCATCATCATTCACTAATGACCCTCTAACCCCGGTCCAATGTGAACATAATGCTCTGACAACTGTATCCAGGAGTTTTCAGCTTGTAGAAAAGCTTTTACACTCAGAATGTTTAAACAAATCTACTATATAGTTTTTCTTTTACCATTGCTGACGCTGTGAAAGATAAAGTCTGGATGTTTTCTCGCTGCAGAAAGGTTAAAACGTAACCTTTCTTGTATTGTTTTCTGTCGTGTTAAGATGCAGAATGGTGTTTGGATACCCAGGAGTTCACAGGCCTGCAAGAAAGTGACCTCACCTGCTGTGCTCTGGATTATAAAGAATAATGTTTAGGGATCCTACAAACAAACCGCAATCGTCAGATCAAGGTCTGGTCTTCTTGTGTTGGGATTTACTGGCAGTCGACCTTTGCAGTTGTTTAGGCACGAGGATGTGTTGAGAAGAGCGGCGGTCTTATCGTTTAAAGGTTAGTAGGGCAGCAAGGCCGTGGACCATGATGCATCTCTGAAGCAAAATAAAGAAAACATTTAGGCTACAGAGTTTACTGTAGACGTTAAATATGCTTCAGAACAGAGGTGGATGTTCAGAGATGGCTGGTTTATTTGAAAGCGTTCAGTCTCTTTGTCCTGATTTGTTGTTTTCACACATCATTCATCGCTTGAACAACCAGAAAATGACTGATTCTTTTCTTCATTTAGCTGGAAGGAGAGGAACCTTCTTACCGATGCTTATGTAACTACACTATGTATGAATGATGACTATTTCTATCATATTCTTCTTATCTGAGTCAGTTGAGGTTTAAAGGGGAAAAAGGTTTTCCTACTAAATGTTTGTGACGTGTGAGATAAAATCAGGATCTAAATGTATCTCCATCAGATTAGAAGAATGAGGTCATGAAGGTACGTTGGCACACTTGGCTGTCGGATCGGAAGGGCGTTCAGCTGCAGTGCTTTTGGCTTCGGTTCATCAGACACATTTGGCCGTTTTTGTGAATGGGAAGCCAGTGAGGGATGACAATTTTGTTATGCTAATTTCGAACTCCCACCGGTTGTGCGTGCTCCGTGTTCATTATGCGCTCTCACCCGTTTCCCATCCGGATTGATAAAATGGTTGCCAGGAAGCCCGTTTTCTTGACCGATGACGATTGTTTGTGTCAGCGTACAATTGTCACCTGTCACGAAGAAATGTACGTGTCAGCAATTGTGGATTTTCCATAAAATACAAGCCTTAACAATGCTAGAACAACCAATATTATCCAATTAAATCATCCATAAATCAGTCATTTTCGTTCATGAATCTGTCAGTGTGCCTGACAGTCGTATCATAAATCAAATTATAATGAGGGGGAAAGACAGGAAAAGAAAACAGAAAACCTTTTGTCTTATATTTTTTACAACGGCGTGCTCGCACTGTCTGAACACAATGTGTATCATGTTCTCTGCCTTGTGGCGTGATTTAGCTCCCAACAAAAAAAAAAAAAGATGGCTCTGCACAGACACATTTTGCTCTCCGATGCAGAAACACAATCCTCGAATGTCTGTCTGAAAGAAACCAGAGACAGAAAATGCACCACAGTGTTGTGTTCAAGTTCTGTTATTAATTAAAAACTCTTTTTCTCGGAGCCTGCAGCACGATCCTCGCCTCACCGGCTTGTCTGTTTTCGACGAAATGTCTCAATAAACATGATTGCCTTGTTGGTGTCGGTGAAGCGTACGGTGTGAAGGGAAAGCAATGAAACCCAGTTATGGAAAAAAGGGAGCGGGGGTCGATGACATCATGTTTTACCTTTTCCATGCTAAAACGGTGCATGAGCATTATCAGATTGAGATTACTATCCACCCCTAGCTGTTCCCTTTCACGCCGGCCCCCACATCCCCCCTACTATCAACTCTGCTGCCATCAACCATCCCATTCCTTTCTCTTCTTTCCCTTAACTGAGAAGCAGAGATCCAGAAAGGGCCAATGACTTCAGCGATGTGTTGGCTTTATCGTCACGGCTCTATCGCTCCATCCTAACAACACGGTGAGGAGATTGTATCCAGGGCGTGTTTCGGCCTGTTCTTTACATTTAACCAGAAACGAGAGTTCAAGTAACTGTCTTCTCGATTCGTAAAGAAAATGTGCCTGAAGGTATGAGTCATCGTGGTTATTTATTTTTCTCTTGTCCAATGGCCTCGTTATCCACGGCTGAATCTCTATAGACCAGATTCACACGGCGGACAGGGTATTCCCGCACAGCCTGACACATCTCCACGGTGCTGATTCAGCGTTGGAGGAAAGTCTTTGTGCACCAATTCCCATTCTGGTATAGGGGAAAAAACAAATAGCTTTGGCTTGATTGCATTTTAAACCAATCAGTCATTTTGGTTGGCGCTAAGCCCAGGATGCAGCTGCGGTGCCACTGCAAAACAGTAACCTTGACTTGTCTCCACAATCTCCACAAGACAGGCTAAACAGCCCGTTTAGCTGCGACCAGGTTAGTGTTTAGAGTAACTTGCCAATTTTAGCATGTAGGTCGCTAGCTTAGAGGTTGTTTCAGGTACTATGGGAATTTTGAAAATGGTAACATGCAGAGAGTGGAGGGAAGGCAGGAATGATGCCTGGAATGGGCATCCTGAGGCACAATGCCTCAAGTGCTGCTATCAGAAGAATAATACTACAATAATAATACTTCTGTGTTACAGGCTGCAAGTCGTTTAAACTGTAAAAAAACTAAATGTAGGGTTGAGCATATCAACAAATTAACCGACAACTGCTGCTCTTTGCTAGCTGTCCTTGGTTGTAGCTAGCTATCTTAGCTAATTAGCTCAGGGGTCAGTGAACCATGGAGTTAGCTTTAGTTTGCCTGGACCAAGATCACGACTCTAGAACGGAGGTCGTTTACAAGAGCTCTGACCAGGACTATGATAAGAAGACACAGCAGGCAAGGACACGAGAGGCAGCTTGCAAAAACGGCATGTAGAATCTGAATATTTTCACATCTTACCGGACACATTGAGAATTTATTTCAATCCAACCAGAGGTGATTGTGGAAAGACAAACCGGGATTGTTTTGGTAAGTTATATTTCGTTGAGGTTTGAGTGTGTTTTACGATGAGTTAACGAGGCAGCTAACCTTGTCTTAGTTTGAATAAAGAGAGAAACTTGTTGTACTGTTGTATCCTTATGTTTGGTAATTTAAATTGAAGCAAAAGTTGATATCTTGTGAGTTTGTTTTGTCCATTTATTACACAAAAAGCTAAAAGCTGGTGACATTTAGCGACTGCCAGTTGCGGTACAAAGTGGTGTCATGAGACAGGACAGGCCGAAGGCTAGCTGGTTAGCATGCTAACTTCACCAGATGTCTCTGCGACACAATACATAGACGTCTTTAACATTACATCAGTGGTGTTGTTTCTCCACACGCTGATGATAATGTTTTATACATTACAGTACCTTATAAATCGTTCCTTTAATTAAATGGACACAAAACTCCACATGTTTACTAACTTCTGATTAGGTCTATTAAAATTCCTTTCACCTCCAGATGCAGCATTTTCTCCATGTGAAGTGTTTGAGCACCACAGTTTTACGGCGTGACTCCCACGTGTGAATGCATGTAACTGTATCAGCGTGGATAAAGCAGGATGTTGTCGGAAAGCACCATACATGCTTTATGTTTTTTCTAATTGAATCAGGAGAGTTTAGATCGAACCTTGTAAAACATTTACTGCATGCATCACATCATCCAAACACGACCCGGTATGAATGTGGACTGCATCCAGAAGACCATGACGGTTTTGGTTACTGTGAAAATGGAAACTAAAATAAATTACACACCCCTCCCTTCGTACACATTTTGGAGTTATTGTTGATCAAAACTCGATCCCAGCCAGAGGGAAAACAGATTATTCATGAGGCAATCTTTGTTTCCAAGTATCATTAGCATGTCATCACAATGGGTCGCCCTTCTTGGTGGTATCATTAGGGCTAATCAGATTAGCATCATTGTGTCGTTACCTCAGAGTACCTGTGCATCATTTCACCCAAAATACACTACGAAACTCCCGACACATGGAACATCTTACTGCACAGACGCCCGTAGCAAAGACGATGGAATATGCTTCTACTTAGCAGGCGTGCAGTACTGATGTTACCTCATGCTGACTTTCTTACAGGCAAAGAACAACACACGTTTCAAAGTCTCTCACAAAGAAGAACATAGTGTACATACAGACATTTTAACAAGGGAGGTTGTCAATGAAACCATCTTTGTCAAAACTGTTGATTTATCATTGGTTTGAGTTTTGCAATCACTTACTGTCACTCGCCTGTTGAAAGAAGAAACCGATGGAAGCACATTCATGTAAGTTGGTTACGAAGTTTGACGAGAAACGTCATGTTGAAAGTCATTCGTGACATTTGATTAGGCTCCATGTGGCTCGATTTTGCTACGGTCCTGAATTCATGGAAAGAGTAAAACTGGTTGCAGGTTTTCTTGTTTGCTCCGCCAAGGAGGTTAAATGTTTTGAACAGTGTGCATTTGTTGATTGGTTTGTCAGCAGGATTACACAAAAAAAAAGCTGAACGGATATCCATGAAACTCGGATGGAGGATGGGTCTCAGCTCACACATTAACTTGGGTGAATCTGAATAAAGGGACGGATCCAAAAACTTTTTCTGTTTCTTTAACATTACAAGATTTTTGTCATTTTTGTTAATTTCTTAGAATAATGCATCGATCTAGAAGAAATAAAGGTATCTATGAGTGAGCACAAATTGATGTGTATCCTAGACCTGATGGCTATGTTGAGTTAAAGGGGACTGTTGGGCCTTGGCAGAGGTATGCGCTCTACTTAGGCTTGTCTTTCCCAGTCACCAGGATAAAAAGTTGCCACTTAAAGGTTCTGCAAATCTGAAAAAATGTCAAAGGCTACGTCCCATATTGAAATTTCTACAAAACTTCTCATGAAAAAGGTCTCATGTTTATGACCTGGTTTCCATGTTGGGAGGTGGAGGCGAAAAGGCTGCCAAGCCAGTGACCACAGTTAAGGACTGTGTTCAACGTTAGTATGTTTGAAACAACTGGATATTTTTGACGAGGGACCACAACATTTTAACATTTGTAAGCGTGACACCACTGGATATTTTTAAGGAGACGTCGGGACAATTTCCAGACATTTTTGTGGCAACAGAAACAGGTATTTTAAGCCAGAAATGATCTTTTCCTCACCCTAACCAGGTGGTTTTGGTGCCTGAACCTAAGCAGAACACACGCAGTGTTTGTCACAAGATAAAATTGAAAATTGAAACCTAAAGAAAAAAGTTTCACAATAGTAGGAAAAAAAAGTAAAGTTTCAACATTTCTGTGGTTTTGCAGAAATGTCCCTTTGCCAACATCTGTTCTGGCACTCGTGTTGGAAGCGGCCAACTTCTCAACCATAACTGGATCAATTTAAAAATAAGAAATCTGACCGAGGAATACGAAAAACACAACAAAGAAACTTCTGAGAAAAAAAAGAGTCTGTTTTATCCTGACTGACGGAGGCAGAGAGAAGTAAGCGTGTCAGCACTTTTTGCAGAGAGTGGCTCATCACATCTTGTTGTGGCTTGCCAACGTTGCAGCGCCTGAGGTGCTGCGAGCCTGTCACGAGAGGAGCAGATAGTGGCTCGCATGTGTAACTGGATCTGCATGGTGCCGAGTCTGCGAGCACACTGCTGCCGCCGTCGCCACTGCTGCTGGGTAAATACATGAATCTGCATCAGCATGTTTGTTCAATATAAGAAAGTTTAAAGAGGTTCAACAGGTCAACTCAAAGCATGAAACGCCACGGAAAAGACTCTTTACTGTTAATTACGATGATTAGTTTTAGCCTGAACATGTGTTTGGAGGCGTTAATTACAAGGTGACGAGGAATAATGCGGTGAGGTTTTGTTGAGAGAATGTGAACGGACGAAGTTTCTCCGTATGTGCGTTTTACTGTTAAACCAAAAGAAGACTGATGTATGTGCGGGATGCTATTTTCGACTCTCTTTAAAGGTACCACTGCTTTGGATTAGCAACCAAATATATGTCAATATCTGGTAAAATATTATGACAACACCTAAGATTTGTAGACTACAGCTCTGTTTCTACTTACGCATAGCACGTAGAAACATCTGGTTCAAATCTTCACAAAAAAAAAAAAACAGTAAAGCTTCACTCGTTCACTTTCAGGACTGGTTTAAAGATTGCATTGAATGTCGGTCCTTACGTAAGTGCGCAGCAAAGACAATAAAACTTTGACTTTATCTCATCCATGCTGACTGAAAAATGCAGCGACTTTTGCAGGAGGGTAGCTGCTGTATATCTTCCGGCCCCTCCGTTTCTCCCAAACCAGCGGTTAAACATTGTGTTCCGGCAGTCCTCGCCGACTCATAAAGTTAGGAAAACATAGCATGGCGACGTTTAGCAGGTGCTCGCATCTAGGTGGTCATCGGTCACTGGTAAACACATCACATTAACCGGACCAATGAAAATGCCACTGCCAGAGATAAATAACGCAGGACGGAGCCGTACCAGCAGCCCGGATACGCTGTTAAACAAATAGATGTTACAGACGTTTACCTGAGGCATCGACAATTGTCCGTCAAACTGCGCTGTCACACGACACGTCTCACGTTACCACTGGTATTAAATACTTCTACCAGCTGTCTGGAGCTCAGGCGGACGCTGGAATCACCCTGCAATTGCTGACATGCTGTTGCCTCAGGATGATACTCTTTTAAATCCGCTAATTAAAGGAGTTATCTTCAGATTCAGTGTTACCAGCCACAACACATCCGTGTGTGTGCGTGTTCTTGAAATCTATGAAAAGTGGCAAATGCTTTTTCTTCCTCAGAGAGCATTCGCAAAGCCAGTTTTATTTTAAGAAATCTATGAATACCAGTTATGTTAGTCTTTGCTGGTGCATCGCTTCACAATCCTGGCATGTTCCTTTTCAAGTTGATCAGTGGAATAACGTGAAACCATTGAGGAATTTTTTTCCGTGCAAAACAAAACATTTTTCTTATTATCACAAGGTCCTCGCATGTGAACAATGCATGTTTTGCTTGTCATTGTTGTGTGGACCAACTTATATCATTACCAAAACAAATGTTTCTCTCCACAACGATATATGTTTGTCTGTCCTCAAAACAAAAGACAAATGAAATAAATTGAGGACACTGACAGTAAGAAGTTTCGTGATTTGATCTGATTTTCCACGCGAGGGAGGATTCAGGGTGGCATCCTGCTGTAACCAAACACAGTAGATTTTATTGTCTCAAGTTTATTTTGAAGGAATTGTTCAGTGCTGTATTGTGTTATTGACAACAGATGACAAGAACAAAACCCATGTCGAAAAATGTGTCAGCCCGTCATCACTACCATATCTGATCTGTGTATCAAAACCTGATATTCTGTATCTCTATTCATCTTCACAACCTTCGTATAAAATATGATGTGCCACGTAAACAAAGCATGCCTTGTTTAAGTACAATATCAGCTGGTATTCTACATAAAAAGCACCAAACATATTCCATATTGTCAGTAAATGACAGCAGCCTTCATGCGATGCATCGTGGTGGACAAAGGCTAACTCCAACCATTTACTGTTTGAATGATGAACAGATGGAAAAGCAAAAAAACACAGCAACAGTTGAAGAGCCTCTTAACCACACACACACACACACACACACACACACACACACACACACACACACACACACACACACACACACACTCCCTCTCTCACAAACACACACATAGAAACATAGCTTTCTGTAGCTACTTTAAAAGACGCCGATAGAAGCACATTTTTTTGTGTTTGTGTGAATTAAAGATGCCGTTGTGTCTCTGGGCCTTGCAGAGTGTTGTGTGGGGAGGTCGGGTGGAACAGGGAGATGTAACATTGGATTTTGCTCTTATCCGAAGCCATTTAGCAACAGGAGGAGAGCTCAGAGATTACTTTTTAACTTTTGGGATTAGAACGTGGGTTGATCTTCACTCCTGTTTATCAACCTGACTGCAGCAGCAATAAGACTGTATCTCACTGGAGCTGGAGGAGAAATGTACTTTGTTAACGTGCAGAGAAGAGGGAGGCTCAACAAATGGACAGAATTCAAACAAACAGATGATCGCTAGCTCACAGCTAATGTACAGTTAGCCGTAAGCTAAGTACAGCTAACTGTACACATATACACTCTCAAGAGTAACACAAATAAAGGCAAATGATTCACGTGACTAACAGGAGGGAAAACTTGGTGTGAATTCACCGTACGCAGCACTCCAGAGGCATGCAATTCACATTCTCCAGTCTTAGCGACCCTTGACTCAAAAAATAAAAATAAAAGTTCCAGGGTTTTTGGCTGAATGCTTCATTGAATCAGAATATATGCAATGCAGAAACTGTAGTTATAAGCTTTTTCTTTTTACATTCAAACTGGGTTTCCATTGTTTGATTTTGAATGAATTGCTGTCAGACGGATCTCTGAACATTTCACAGCTCGAACTCAGAGTCTGTTTTCTATCAGCCCTCCGAGCAGAAGGTAAATGTTTCTGATAAAGCAGCACCTACGTTCGCCTCCTCGCCTCGCTGCTGATCTACGGTCTGCTCCCCGACCACAGAAACAGATGTTCTACAGGTTGCCCCGCTCTGAATGGGACCTATTGTTGGGGATTAAAAAACGGAGCAAGTGTCCACACCAGGTCGAGGGTCGGGTTGGGCAAAAGGCACCAGCTTCCACAAGTCTTGACCTCTTTAAATGAGTGCAATGTGATACAATGCATGGGTCAGCAGTCACATGCTGAAAGCAGGCCCACATGTTGACAGAGACCCTCTGACCCCCACCGCCCCGACGCAGCCCAAGCCACGACGTGTGGCGACTGGGACTCTGCTGGGATAACAACCCCCCTGAGGCTTCTGGGTAATTAGGGGACCCAATCATGCACGCTCGGGGGGCCTGACCTGAAATGAGGACTTTTGAGGAGACTAGTTTCCTTCTAGTCTGTCCTTGATTGTGATTTACAATGGAAAATAGACGAGCTTTAGTTTTACTTTTAAGTTAATGACGGAGGATAAATACTTTCCCAGCTCCGAGCACCAAATCCATATCTCATTTCATTGCTGTAATTTGACAACCAATGAGTGCATGGACCATTTGAGCCCTACAACCGCTGTTTTGCAAACAAAGAAACATGTGGATCTGTGCATCATTTCATACAGGACCTGGTCTGGTTTCTGACCATACCTAATAATTTTTCTCTGCAGACATATATTTGGCTGTATTGGGTGAATTACAGTATGAATTATGAATTTCTGTATTGGCCAATCGCAATTCCCATGGTTGTTTTGGTTGAGAGTAGAAGACTTCTACTCTCACATGCATTCATTAAAGTGGAATGATATTCACCACTAATTGGGGACTCCGGGATGACGTACGATAAATGTTTGGTGTCTTGTGACAAACCTATTGCGTCGGTTTAGAGCTGAAGAAGAGCAGATGTACCGCGGAGAGTCCAAAATAGCCCCACCACACTGGAGGCTTTTCTGACTTAATAATGTCAACACCAGAGCCCTCACAAAACCAGATGGAGCCACTTTATTTGTTGGACTGATTGCACCCACTCAAGTTTATCTCCAGCCACTCGCATGGCGGAGTAGGGGAGAGATGTCTGGTCCGGTCGATGCTGTAATTTATGAAGTGCTTTTAAAGCCGTGGCAACCCCGGTTCTGTCTAACAAAGCACGTCAATGCATGATAACAACATCAGAGAACACTGCATATATTTTTTTACAAATGAGGCCACTTCACTCCCTCTGTCTTTCCCCTGAGTGGAAACATGTGAAGGAATGACTCAAAGAAGTATCAGGGAGGGACTGACTCGCTTCACTGAGAATGCAAATTGTACAATATATTTCATTGTCACCATTTCACCCATTCTTCTTCTTTTTCGTTCTTTGTTAAACCAGTCGTGGAAAATCACTAAATACATTTAGTCAAGTTCTGTGCTGATCTGAAAGAAAATGTTGAGGCACTTGTATGTCCAAACCACACCTAGAGTACATTGCATCAGACTCTCTCCACTACATTTTCTTTACAACAACTGTATTTACGAGTGACTTCACTGTAGGATTGCACATATAAAAACATATAAGCTTATGAAACATAATACAAACCCCCCTCACAACGTCACATTTCAGACCTGCAGTCCCACAAAGACATTTCCTGTTTCCTCTCTTCCCATTAATCATCACACGACCCCTCGAATTTATCGGGTGACCCTTTCAAAGGTCTCGTGCCTAGATTGGAAACCACTGGACTTAACTAGTCAACAAGACTTATTCCACCATTAATGTTAACAATAATGTTACAAGAGCCAAGTACTTTGACTTTTGATACTTTTGGTATTTTAACACTGCGATGTTTGCAATTTTACTCAAAGCTTTTCCAAGTGCTATTACTTTTAGCTTAACTGTCGCAAAGACCTCGGAGTCGCAACCACCAATAAAACAGGACAAAGAATGAGTTTAATCCCATTTTGTCTGTAGAAATGGTGCCAGGCTGCCAACCTGACTAGATCGCCAGTCAGTCAATTTTCCCTGGAAATGTTGGACGGACAGATTTGCATATTGAATGTGAGGTTTATAGGAATTCAATCTAAACGCCAACTGTGTCATCATTCTGTAGCCATCACATTGTGCAATAAACATTTAGTGTCTACTGCCAGTTTAATGGAAAATGTACGTATTTCTTCCACCTGAAGCAGGTTTATGTTTATTTACGGAACCTCATTAGAAGCACATGGCTGGTCTTTCTGGCATCCTAATCATGAAAATATACTACAAACATGCAGTAAAATAGTACATAAGCATAAACATAAGACAAGTCTCCGTGGAAACAGTTGATGTATTGAAGCATTGAGCTACAGAAAGCGAGGGCCGTGAGACTGAAGCTGGACGATTACAGCAAGAGAGAAAACCAACCAGGTGTGCGGTTCTCACACATTTTGACAGATCTGAGAGGCACTTTGTCACGATTTTCTATCGGTTCAGTTCGAGCTGACCCAGATAAAGATTGTAAAAATACTCAAGTCAGTCGTAAAGACAGTGAGAGTGTGAAATCATGCCTCACTAAAAGGCAGAGTGGGACTCGTGAAGGAAATGCAGCGTGGCACATCGATGTCGGACGGTCAGGAGAGGGTTGCTATTGGCCGGGACAACCTGTCTCCTGAGCAGGAAGACGACTGCTACCGGAGCCCCTGCACAAAGAATTCTGTTTATTTTGATTTTTTTTATCATTATCCTAAAAACTGTATGTTTTTTAATCAGTGGAAACTTGGAAAAGAAAATTGGGCAGCTTCGCTGAAACCACAAACAGCAAAGCCCCTGAATGTGATGCCACTCCAGACCAACAAAAACATATCCAGTTTACAGTCGAAAATAAACAAAAAAAAAAAAAAAAGTTTCCAAAATAAATATTTGAGCTTGTAATGAGACTCTGAAGTCACTCTGTCTGTAGCCTGAAGACAATCATGACAGACAGAAACCATGAATTAATACAGCAATCATGGTCACATTATCTCCACAACTTTAACGCTCGTTCTGACTTTTTAAGGTAGCTTGTAAAGCTGCTGTCGTCTGATACAGTGCAACGGCTGAACGGGCAGCTAATGAAATGTAATAAGTATGTTTTTGAAATCTGACACAATCAGGACAGTCGGATTATGTACGTGTGGCAAGAACCAAGGTTGGGGAGAGATCGCGGTCTTGGTTTGATACAGAAAAAGTCCGCAGAAACCCGAGAGACGACATGTGAACTTTTAACTGAAACCACATTATTTTCTAAACCTTAACCAAAGTACTTCTGTTGCCTAAATCTGACCACAGAGAGGAGGCTGGCTCTGAGTCCTGCTCTCTGGTGTCAGTCTTTCGCTCTGTACATTTGTCACCACAGCACAAAAGAGAAAACAACGTATTCCCAAAGAAAAGACATTTAATGGTTGTGTGGAATATTCCTGAACCTGGCCAGGACTCTTCAGGTCAAGGTGGGACTGTAGGCTTATTGTTGGGGAAGGGCCACTCTTTATTCCCCTACTGTTGTCTTTGAGGTGGACATTAAAGCCTCGTTCCCAAAAAAGTAGTCAGTCCAGTTCAGTTTGTCAACCAAAGTTGTGGATGGTACCAGTTGAACCTGTCCGTTGCATACAGTCAATCCAGCAGCAAAGGTACGGTAGAGGTAACGGTGTGTCGGTGATGAATGATGCAGCTTCTTAAGCAGCTGGTTTTCACTTCCAACATGTCGAATACAGCGAAAACGCCTCTAGGTTTGACGCTGTAGCTACCTCTCCAGCATCACTTCTTGAAGCTCCCCATTCAGTGCAGTAAAAAGTCAGAGTCAGGGTGGTTAGATGGGTCATACACTGGATTTTCCCTCTGGAGACCGGAGGATTTGTGTCGCATCTGTAACCAAGAATCAAGAGCAATTATCTTTTAGCAACTATTTCTATTTCTGTTTCTAACCAAGTTAGTGCTTGAAGTGAACCAAACCAAAGTCAAAAAGTCATAACGTAAACCGTCAGCAAGCTTTATTGAAAAAGTTTACCCAGACGTTGCACATTACGTATCATTTCTAACTTGACCACGAAGCCCTTCAAGTGCAAAACCGACACTAGAGGTCAAGTGGAACATCATAGTTTGACTTTAAGGCTTGAAAAGGAAAGTCAAGAGGTTTAGTCCTGGTACCAACCCTGCCTACATTGAAGAGTTCCGTCTGTGGGGGAAACACAAACCAGATCCAGGGTTTAGGTCCTGTATATCTGGGTACAGGTTCCAAGGACACTATGTTGAATGTGTTTGGTAGAAACAGAGCTTTAAAGAGTTTCATTGTGTGCTTGTTTAGGTCAGAGATTGAGAGAAATCCCAGTGGGACAGCATTGCTCCAACTTCCTGACGACCCAGATGAACCCAAACCGAAGACATAATGTACTTCCACTCTCTGGTTAACCTAAACTATTATCTTTCCACTTGCTCTTAGCATCCACCATCCATAACTAGAAAGGAAAAGCCAAAGAAAATGATGGTAAATCAATCTGAAGACATATCTACGACAACATCAATGTATTGTCAGTCAGAATTTCCACGTATTAGATCAGAATTGAGTGGAGCTGCAATCTTCTCATCCGAAACCATTAGTGCTTTATTTTGTCAGATGTTTGGTCAACAAAACAAAAGCAATATTGGACCAACTGAACGGAGCAGCAGAGGTCATCTCGGTGGTCAGTAATTAGACATACGACCACAGACCCTGAAGTCTCTAATGTGATATGATTGAAGTTTATTTTGCTGGCTTTCAACGAAATCCTACAAACGTGTCGTATTTCTGCAGCAAATTCATCATGCCTTAATTATTGTGTGAGGAGGAGGAGGATGTTCCACATGAAGAGGAATGCTGAACTCACTCCAGAAGCCAATTGTGCTTCGAATTAAGTCCTTAAGACACAGGATCCAGTGGATACTTCCTGCCTGCACAAACACAGCGGTTGGATGTGCTTGCAAAGAATCAGAGTCGTGGCCAACTCCATCAGACGCACATAATATATCTCCCTCTTCCTCTCCTTCGCCTTCTGTCATCATGACTCTCTGCTGTCACTTTTATGGTGTGCATCTTGCTATTTTACACGCTCGAAGCCAAGAGAAGGCCCACTGTTCCCTCCCGCAGATGTAACATGTTTACTTCATATTTATCGGCAATTTTTCACTGAGGCCACGTGAAGAGAAAAAAAAAACAAGAAATGCAGAACTTCATCCAAAACAATAAACCACTTCCAGGTACATGGTTCCAGCATATGTCGAAGGTCTCCTCTTTTTATTTTTTCTGAACGGTGTGGATCCGCGCTGCCAGAGGCTTCCTTGTAAGCTGGTTTTGAAAATGAATGCCTTTATGTTTTGGTTTGGACCCACTGAATAATTTACTATGTAATTACATACTCTGCAAAAGCCTCTGTGTCCACTCGGGCCCATTTGGGATTCTCTGTAGCATTGCAGTCACAACCAGAGCCTTGACCAAATCAAAACTCAAACCCACTCTCTAATCAAAAAACTGGAAAACTCACATCCAGAGGCAAAGTTTTATGTCTGCAGTTTGCTAAATACCCTTACACCAACAATTGGGGTGTAATTTCTGATTTGCAGCTTCGCCAACCCTTTTTTTATTTTATTTTTTTTATTATTCGAGCAACTGCAAAACAGCACTCGGCCGAGACGCTGCAGTGCTTTCGCCGAACATGTCCCGTCATTACAGTTGGCAGAGGTCTGCTGAGAAAAATGACAATACGCTGCAGCGAAGTTATCACTGCGGCCGGCGGGAAGCACCCGCTAATTTAGGAGAACGAGGGAAAGCGGCTCTCAACAACGTGCTCATTGTCATTATGATTGTTGAGACTGAGGACTACCAAAAGTAAGGATTACTGGTCAGGGGACAGCAAAGACTCTTTTTCTTTCTTTTTTTTTTTTTTTTGCAAATATGGCACAAGCTTCAGTTTGTCAGGGGTTGAGAATGTGGTGAGCGAACGCCAAAGTGACTGATCTGTGATTAAAATGCAGCTTGTTTGAATCATACCGTTACTGATTCACATGCAGTTAAAATCACAAACACAGCCGAGTTACTGCTGTTGATTGTTCAAAAAAAAAGACCAAAAAAAAAACCAGCAGCCTAACCACCAGCGTTAAAGTCTAACAGGCTGTTAGATGATGTGAGCTCCACTAACTCAATCACTCGCCTTTTGGAAACTGGATCTGTAGTTGATTTGTGACAACTGTGTAAATGTGTCAACTGACCAAGTTATCCATTGCAAACTACAGCGGCTGGGAGTATGTGACCTAGTGACTATTAGTAAGAAAGGCCTAATGTTTGGCAAATCTCTAGAGTCATGGCACTTTTTTCATATCCAATTCAATTTAGTAGAGATGGTTCTGTTCTGTTATTGCTCCATGCAAGTACTTCTTTAACTCAACCTAGTTGCATTTTTGCAAAACCTAAGGTTATATTCTACTTCTTGAGACAAACTTAAATTCCAGTTTTACGAAGAAGCAATGACTGGAAACATCACAAACTGGCACGCTTAATGCACAACCCAGGACGGGGAAAGGCTCCAGAGCGGGTGGTTAAAACCTCAACATCACTTGTACTCATCGACAGACCATCAGTGACTTCAGTGAGGTGAGGTTTCTGCAAAAGACAACACCCACCACAGCCACAGTCTGTTCACCCCGCTGCCATCTGGCAAAAGATACAGAAGTATCCGCTGCCATACCACCAGACTACACAGCAGCTTCACTCCCCAGGCTTTCAAACTCCTGAACTCATCACTCCTTTTTTTTTTTCCTCCTGTACAGCAATATTCGTAATGAACCATTTATTTCTAACACTGTGGGGGAAAGATAATAATGGGTATTACATTTTATAATAACAAGATTTTGCAACGGGATATGAATAAACAGTCCTACTGTTCTGTTGCCCAAGAGTCAGACACACAACATGTTTACCATTTAAACGTTTACCATTTACAACCCAGGACGGGAAAGGCTCCAGAGCGGGTGGTTAAAACCTCAACATCACTTGTACTCATCGACAGACCATCAGTGACTTCAGTGAGGTGAGGTTTCTGCAAAAGACAACACCCACCACAGCCACAGTCTGTTCACCCTGCTGCCATACCACCAGACTACACAGCAGCTTCACTCCCCAGGCTTTCAAACTCCTGAACTCATCCTCAACACGCCTTTTTTTTTTTTTTCCCTCGTGTACAGCAATATTTGTAATGAACCATTTATTTCTAACACTGTGGGGGAAAGATAATAATGGGTATTACATTTTATAATAACAAGATTTTGCAACGGGATATGAATAAACAGTCCTCCTGTTCTGTTGCCCAAGAGTCAGACACACAACACGTTTACCATTTAAACGTTTACCATTTACAACCCAGGACGGGAAAGGCTCCAGAGCGGGTGGTTAAAACCTCAACATCACTTGTACTCATCGACAGACCATCAGTGACTTCAGTGAGGTGAGGTTTCTGAAAAAGACAACACCCACCACAGCCACAGTCTGTTCACCCTGCTGCCACACCACCAGACTACACAGCAGCTTCACTCCCCAGGCTTTCAAACTCCTGAACTCATCACGCCTTTTTTTTTTCCTCCTGTACAGCAATATTCGTAATGAACCATTTATTTCTAACACTGTGGGGGAAAGATAATAATGGGTATTACATTTTATAATAACAAGATTTTGCAATGGGATATGAATAAACAGTCCTAGTGTTCTGTTTCCCAGGAGTCAGACACACAACACGTTTACCATTTACAACCCAGGACGGGAAAGGCTCCAGAGTGGGTGGTTAAAACCTCAACATCACTTGTACTCATCGACAGACCATCAGTGACTTCAGTGAGGTGAGGTTTCTGCAAAAGACAACACCCACCACAGCCACAGTCTGTTCACCCTGCTGCCATACCACCAGACTACACAGCAGCTTCACTCCCCAGGCTTTCAAACTCCTGAACTCATCCTCAACACGCCTTTTTTTTTTTCCCTCGTGTACAGCAATATTTGTAATGAACCATTTATTTCTAACACTGTGGGGGGAAAGATAATATTAGATATTAAATTTTATAATAACAAGATTTTGCAACGGGATATGAATAAACAGTCCTTCTGTTCTGTTGCCCAAAGGTCAGACACACAACACGTTTACCATTTAGTAGTAATTAACCTCCTGACCCCCTTCCTCCTTCTCTACTAAGCAAGGCACTGAGCTACTGCTTCTCCTATGTGCTGCTTCAGTGGAGTTGCAGCTCCCAGGTCTACCCCCTCTTCCTGCAAGTCAGGCATAGGTGATGTTAAAATCATTAACCAAACTGTTGAATTTTACACAGCTGCTGACTGATTCCACTTTGACCTCTAACACTTGGCATGGTTGTGAGCACACACAGTTACAAGGGTTACAGGACATTACAGCAGTACAGTTACACATTCACCCCAATTTTGGTCTGCAGATAGATGGTTTAGATAAAACTCTGCAGTTATATCTAAAACCATCGACCAGCTGGTGGGTCAATCATTACAAGCTCATGCTGTGCAGCCAAACTTTGTTCAGACGCACAGAACTTTATTTGAAGCTCTGGTAGAGAAGTTTTGGAAGATCAGACATGCAAAAATCTGCTGATTGTATGAATAAGCTGCTGAACAGAACATATAAAAGTTCAGTCGTCAGTTCAAGTAAATCATAGCTTCAGTATAGGTTAAATTAAAAACTAGAACAAGCTGCTGCAGAGTCTACAGATGACTGAAAACAATCTTAAAACTACTGAAAATATAAGGGTCAAAACCTGTGTGATGTCATCGTGCACTCATATCTCAATATTTAAACTGGCGAGTAAGATGTTGTGGTAATGACTATGAATGATGTCAGAAACTACAAAAATAACACCCAGGCCTTCAAATAAAAGAAAAGGTAATGATGCTTGGTAAAACAGATTGAACGGGGATATGGAGAAATGTTTGCAGCAGTGCGAGAAGTTCACATATTTTCATTTGTGGTTAATTGCAGGTTTCCAGAAATCACTGAGCCTTGACCACGTTGTCATTTTGGAGGCTGTCTTGAGGAGAACTTACGATACAGGTTGAAATAAGAATATCAGCCATATCTGTCTCGTAAATGCTATAACCTAAGATGGTTCACGTGGTAAACATCATACTTGATTGAGCTAAATGTTAATGCTAGCTTGGCAAAATGCTCTAAGCCCAGCTGTGATAAAGTAGAACATCACAGACCTGCTTGTGAGGCAACTTTTAATCATGTTCGTCCAATCTCGAAACTCATCGGCTGCTGCCGGGGGCTAAATTACCCTGTAGGGGCAACAGCTAATGATTCAGAGCTTCCGGTGTAGCCAGCTGATATCCGGATAACGGATATCTGAGCCAAGACTTCCTCTACCATGCGTCAGTCACCGTTTACAGACTCAAGAATGGACTTGGAGTTGAGAAAAGATTATCTCTATAAAAAGTTATCTGCTTGTGAATGCAGGTGAGATACTAAACGTATTACTGACGCTTTGGGTTTCCCAACGCGTCAAATACTGGCACTTACCCCTTGATTCGACTGGGCACGTCTTTGTTACCTGGCCTGTCCAACGTCAGAAATATACTCGGTGTCATTGTTAAGATGGCAACCGTATGGCTGCTGTAACACGGCCATGACAGTCAAAGTAGAATCTGGGGCTTAAGGGTTGCAGATTGGGTTGGGCGCCATCCGAAATCATCCGTATTAGACAAGTTGGGCATGTATTGTCTTTGCCATTTTTGCTCTCCACTGCAACTGTTCACCACTGAAGTGTACTAAAATGTCATTGGTCAATCCTACTTAACGACTGAAATGTCATCCCATGTCTCCTGATTCTACTTTCACATGCAGATATATTTATAGTGATTATAGAGTTTCGTCTGAAGTGATATTCCATAACGATATTTTCATTCGCTGTCCATCTGTCACTCGGTCTTTCTGTGCCTGGCTATAACTCACCTTCACACACACAAACAGCGCCTGGCAGATCATGCTAGTATGTTAATGTGTTTGATCTGCTCTCCAGCAGAGTCCTGGTACTGACTTTGGGCCAGCTTGTCTAATACTGTCCAAAACGCCATTCATACCCAGAGGTTGGCACATACCTGAGCTGCCCACTATCAGAAGTCTTTAGCCTGGAGCTGTTACCGTACCAGGCGGCAGCTGGCACTGTTGGCACGGCCTGGACAAAAGAGGCAGGCCCCAAAAAAGGAATGACAGGAACCTAGTTTGCCTGGGAATGTTTTCTTTCTCCCCAGACTGTTCATTTTTATATAAGAGCATAAATGCATTTGACTGCCTGCTCTGAATGTCCGCGCTGACCTTTTGCCGTTAGCTCTTCTAATAAAACCGCTCTGTTAAAAAGTAGCCTAGAATGAACTCGAAGTCGTGTCCGGTCACTTTTGATATTTTTTTTTTGTTTGGCTCTTAGGATTCAGCAAAGCACTTCTCACACACTGATGATTGATGAGGACCTTTTGTCTCGCTGTGTATGTGGCACGCCGTCTTGAACCGTTGCCAGCGGAGGAATTCAGTTAAATTTATAGCAGAGGAATTTTAATGTTGATCTTAGTGTAAGACATTATGGATAAGAGCATTAGCTAAATACCTAAACTGACAAATTGAAGACATTGTTTGGAAGTGTTTAAAGAATCCTTGAGGAGTACTTGATGTAAAAATTCAAATATTTGTAAGTATGATTAGTCACTTTTGACCCGGTCTGCCGCCTCCAGGCACACACACACAAACACACACACACACACACACACACATTGTGCGTATACACACATTAGCAAAAAGAAACGTCTTTTGTTGGGCTGATTGCGTAAAGTGGCCTGTCAATTACGAGCGATAGGGAAATATGCAGGAGGCAAAGAGAAATGTGGCGTTAAGTAAATCATCTTTGGGGGTTGGAGGAGTGAAGCAGCAGGGAGGTGAAACCACAAATACATCACCTTTTAACAAAACTCAGCGTTAGCCATCACGAGCTAAAGACTTGGCCGGGCACCAGGCTGCAAAGCAGAACCATCCCGTGGTGCTCACACACTCCTTTGGCCTCCTGCACATGTTTGAATGGGCTTTGTTTTTGAAATGCTTTTGGCCAACCATACATTTATATACTATAAAAAGACTCCCACTCGTGTAAGGTTTTACACTTAACAGCCAGCTTATCTCGACCTGCAGAGTTTCCATCACAGCGCTCAGATAAGCCTTCGCACCGTCTCACGTTACCAGATCATGCAGGTCTTCTCATGGTCACATCGCGGCGAATCAATGTTAATGGAAACCCGCAGGGCGCTCAGCGCCGCAAAGTTCACCGCGCTGTTGACAATGCCTCTATAGCAACACTGTCAACTGTAGCGAGGTGCGATCCAAGCGGGAGCAAGTTTAAAATTTCTCACTATTTGGTGAATTAAAAGCTTTGTGCTCGCTTCCAAATGACCAGGAGAGATCTGCTGTTTTTAGGAAAACAAACCGCATTTGTGAGATTTTTGCGTCCATCGAGCCAACGCACATATACAACCGAAACCACCGACTTTTCTTCCCATTCGAGTTTTTATCCGGGAATGTGTATTTTCAATGCTTCAAGGTTGACACTGATATCGATGTTATTATATCAGAGCTGTCGATAGCTCATATTTTACGCTGATATTCAATCGGTTCATTAAAATGTGACCATAGTCATTTTCCCCAAAAAGACAATATTCTTATTCTTGACAGCAAACAAAGGACTGTGAAACAGCATTTCGACCATAATAAGATATTAAAGCTCCAGTGAAACCAGACAAATTAAATCATTTTAGGTTCGTTGGCTCCCTGCAGCAGAAACTGTGAGACGGAAACCAACCTTGTGCATTATTTCTTCTAAATTAAAGCTCTCTGCGTTCGCCAAATCTCTTCCTACCTTTCTTTCTCTCTATCCTGCTCACGTCCTTGTGTCTTTCTCGCACTGTCGTGCACGTTATTGACTTCACAGCAGACAGTTTCATTCCACAGTTTAAAGGACAGATTGCAGACGGCTAACTGGTTCACTCCTGGAGCCGCGCTGTCTGGTCTCAACAGATATATACACAACAACACCTTTCTGTATGTCCTTGGAAATGGGACTGTTTGTGTGCCCGAGAGTGTTTGTGTATCACGCACTCCTCTTGTGTATATGTACAGAGACGACCTGACGGAGTGGAACAAGAAGAAAAATGACTGCAAGCTGCGTTCTCTGGTGTTGGTTATTTTCCATGTATGGGGAGTGCAAGGACGTTAAACACAAATACACCTGCCCACACACACACACACACACACACACACACACACTGACCTCTTTTTTTCCATAAATGTGACTATTGTGGCTCCATTGTTGAGATTCTGAGACATGAGGACTCAACATATCAGGCCAGTTTTACAAATAACTCTGTACGTGTATAATATCAAACGCTCGACTCTGAGTGAACACAGAAGCCACCTGAAGCAGCCGTTACGGCTGAACTGCATACTGATCCGCTTGCACGTCAGTCTTTGCACGTGTGGATAGCTTTCCATTCAGCAGCATTTGTGCTAGAGGAGTAGCTTCAAGCGAGGGACTACTAGTTTCAGAACTGCAAGAATAAAATGATGAGATACAGTACGTGCAGTGACGAGTCCCCAGTCGAGCCTCTGCAAGTGGATTTGAATCACACTACTCTGACGCTGCTGTACTTTTTCGCTGAAGTGACTCTAAGCGCTGCAAATTAAATTTCTTACAGTAAGAAGTCTGGGGTCCAACCCTTCTTTGCTAAAATTGTCCTCCTCAGTCGGCTGTGCAGAGCGGTAGTGAAACCACCTGTTTCCTGAGACACGTTCAAGATGGCTGCGCTTGAGACGACGCCCATCAGAAATGTCACATTGTGGCATTGTTCAACATCTGTGGTACGGCAGTTTTTCATAATTCTAATGAGTCTTTCACTTTCTCCGGCCTCAACAAAGCCTCACTCCTAAAGGACAGAATAGGTGACCTGCCGTTGACTCCCAGAACAACAAAAACTCAATAAACCCTTCCAATAATGACAGGATGTAAGTGACTTATGTGTGTTACCTACATGATGTTAGGTACGTTTGCGTAAGTTTAGGCTGTTTAGGTGCCAAAAATACTTGATTGGGTTTTGGGAAAGATCCTGGTTTAGATTAAAATAAGTTCTTTCCATTCATGACATAAGATACATAGATATGTTACATATATGACGTATCATTACATGTTGAACGATAAGTTACGTAAGTAAAAACCAATATTGACTTTTGGGTTTCAAATGGGATTACTGTGTTTGACCCAATCATCCACCCCACCCACCTCTCTATATGTACTAAGACTTGCTCTTTATACTCTTAGTCACCTAACTTCCTCCTTTGCTCTCGACGTAATTACCACGGCCACTCGAGGGCGCCACCAACAGAAACACAGGTTCTGGACAGTGCTCATGGGTCCACTAGGGGGCCATCGGAAGCGGCTCTCCGTTCTGCTTCTTGGAGAATACGTGCCGAGTTTATTTCTGATGGAAGCGGAGAGAAGCCACGTCAAGCTGCACAGAGCAGATCGAGCCAGGCAGGAAGTCAGACACAGGAACGGAAGACGGCATCCTGTGCAGACTTGAGATGTAAAAGCACAACAAAGTCCGAAACTGACGGGGAAAAACAGAGATCTTCTCAGGCCGCTTCACACACGAGGTGATGGAGATGACCGGTGGAATCGAGGTGTAACTGCATCAACAGTGATGGACGGTGACTCTGGGGTGACTTTTACTCCCTTTCATCACATCCAACAGAAAGTCTACCAACAGAATTATGTAACCGGCGCTGCTTGGCTCGGTCCTGTTTTGACGTGAAAGCAGAGCTCTAAGCCTCGGTTGCTGGGATGTGTTGTGATGCTGGCCGCTGTGCGAGCGCTGAAAATGCCAGTGTTTGAGGAGCAGCAGTCTGGGGAGCTGCAGTGCCAGGTGATGAGTCCTGTGGCATTTACATGGGTTTTTTTATATATATCATCACCCAAAAGCATCATTTAAACAAACTTAGTTTTTGTCTCAGATAGTCGGAGGGTGGGACGGAGGGAGGAGCGGACAGATTGATGCATGAACTGATCTTCGGGGAATTGAGATTTGCATCGAGCGAAGGATGAGAAAAAAGGGGGAGCGAGAACATTCTGTGCCTTTCGGTTGATGATAACATGTATAATAGTGTACATCCTTGTACTGGGAGCACATTTTCCTTGTAATTTGTCATGCTCCCTCTTCATCCATCACCCCGTGCCCAGCTGAGATTTGGTGGATGCATCATTAATCCACACTGCTTTACTGTCTTAATCCCGTTCATTATCGCCGCTCGGAGGTTTTTGGCCGCAGGAGCTCAGATTTATGTCTTAGTTTGCTCTCGCTGGGGTTTTTCTGCCGCTCCTGTTGGTTTTGGAGGGAACACTGACTCACCGCAGCGCTTTGCTTCGGGAGCCGGCATGGTGAGAAGTTTCACCATCGCCGGTTCTCTCCGCGCTGCTGGTTTCGCTCGCGACCACCTCGTCCTCCTCTTTTTTAGTGTCGAACTTCTTGGAAAAAAAAATACTCTGCTCCAGATGTTTACTGCTGAATGCGTTAAAAAAAAAAAAAAGAAAGATGGGGAGGTGATAGCAGGGATGGAGGCATGCAAAGGAGGGGAGAAGCCGTGGAAAAAAAGAAAGAAAGAAAGAAAAGAAACAGTCCAGATATGTAAACAGTGGCGGTCGTGGAACCCTTCGACGTCCTCTGTAAAGCCAGTTTTATAGAATCACGGCTGAGCTGAAGCGAAGGAAACACTAAACATGTGCCACGCTAATGTTGTGGTGAAAACAAATCACATTTACGAGGCCCGTGCCAAAGAAAATACCCATGTGAATTCAATTTCATACAAGTGAGATTATGTAATTATCCACTCACTAATTCCGTGGAGAAGGTTTTTATTTTTAGCTCCGTGTGCACCGACGCGGCGGAGAACACGGACGACGGTGCACCTAAAGCTCCGATGACATTAATCTGTGGGTTGATGTGGTCATTTCTCCGACTCCTCTGCAGAGGACATGTGAGCGAGCTCCTCCGCCGGGGCTTATCATTGCTAACAGTGCCTTCTAGTGGCCGAGCGGCGCGAGTAAATCACTCCTCTATGGATCCTCAGCCCTGCTGCAACATGCAGGGTTGGGTAAAACGATAGCCACGTTTAGGAAATGGCTGTGGCCGTTTATCAAGCGGTGAGTGGATCTGGGAAGGACAAGCGATATAGCTTCCTGACACCACGCTATTACTAAAGAAGAAAGATCTGCCCTGAAAGCTGCAGAGATGGAAATAACAGCCGGGTGGAGGAGGGGGGAACTGATTCAGAGCGCATATGTGGTGCGAGGCAGAGCGCACACACGCTGAAGCAATCAGGTTATTCTGCATACAGGCTATAAAATAATAGAGCACGGTTGCACTTAAGTTGTCAGGCTTCAGAATCTGAGAGTTCGTGACATCCTTTCCCCCTCGTTCCTGTTCCTCTGCTCCGAGAAGAGGAAGCAGAGAGAGAGAGGAGAGAGAGGAGAGGGGGGGCATGTTGGTGGATTTCCCCTTTGGCTCCATTTGTAACACAAATGGTGTCCGATGGAAGCAACAGGTGCAGGAGCAGGTATCCCCCCGGCAGGCAAACACAAAACAATCAGCTCAGCGGGGAAAAAAATTTAAATTACAAATCCAATTTTCCTCCGCTGAGTGATTGAGTGCACGTTCGGTTGTTTTCCGGTGGCTATGTAAAGCGACCAAACCTTTTCTTCCCGTTCCAGCCGTGAATGCAAAGCAGCTCCCACACAGTCCTGCTTTTCCTTACTGGGGATATTCCACCAAAACCCCCCGTGACAATGAGGCACTGATGACTCGAGCCAGGAGGGGGGTTACCGATGATTTATCCTCTAGAAACTGTGATGTAAGGAAAATGAGTTTTCCTTCAGATTTGACGCCACGATTCTGAAACTTCATGTCAGAGTGGGAGAAGGATGCACAATGATTTCACACTTTTTTCTTCATCGTAAAAGCCACTGTAAGAAAAGAAGGGAGCACGTCTGAATGTGAGCTCTTGACATTTCTTGCAGCGTGTGGCAGCTCCAACATCTCTGTGTGAGGAGTTTCTATAGGCAGTGAAAGCCTGCAAATGTTTGGATGACGGCTGCCTCTCTCTCTCTCTCTCTCTCTCTCTCTCTCTCTCTCTCTCTCTCTCTCTCTCTCTCCCTTTGCCTCTTGCACCTCGGCATCAGTTCAGCCTTCAGGGTGAAAGAGCGATCCTCCTGCTGCTGCTGCTGCTGGAGAAGAAAAAAAAAAAAAAAAAAAAACTCTTTGGCCGCCTGCCAAGCCGTGGAACAAGTGCGCCTCCCTTCCCTGCTGTTTAGCGTATTCATAGTTAGGGGTTTGGGCTCGGCTGTTTTTAAAAAGGCAAGGCAGCTCTCAAGTTGATCAGTCTGCTCTGAAAACTTGTGGTGGAGAAAGTACCGGGAGTCCAAACTGCACGGGGCGAAGAAGAAGAAGAAGAAGTTGTGAGGTTCTGTGCAGCAGCAGCAGGGAGAAAGAACTGCAGGAGGACGAGAATATCTCGGGAGAGAATTATAGAATCAAATATCTGAAACTGTTTGAATTTGTTTTTTCTTTTTTTCTGCGCGGTGCACGGCGCGCAGCCTGTAATGAATGTGTGTGTGTGCGTGCGTGTGTTGTGTGTGTTTTTTTTTAACTAGATAGCAACACTCTTGGATAAAGACTCTTGGCTTTAGCTTTAAAAAAAAAAAAAAAATCGGATTATCTGACTGAGGCATTGTGCTCATTAGACCCGTCTCCTCTTTTTTCCCCTCCTCTTCGCATTTGAGGTTTTTTTTTTTTTTTTTTTCCCCTGCTATAACTGAAGAGAGCCTCCAACAATGTTTCTGAGTTTTTGCCTCTTGGTGACATTTATCTTGGGGCTGTCCGGCTGCTTGGGCTCGTACGTGCCGTGCGAGCCCTGCGACCAGAAGGCGCTGTCCATGTGCCCTCCGGTCCCGGTCGGCTGCCAGCTGGTCAAGGAGCCGGGCTGCGGCTGCTGCCTCACATGCGCCCTGTCCGAGGGGCAGGCGTGCGGCGTGTACACGGGGACGTGCACCCAGGGCCTCCGCTGCCTGCCGAGGAGCGGGGAGGAGAAGCCCCTGCACGCGCTGCTCCACGGCAGGGGAGTGTGCACCAACGAGAAAGGATACAAACCTGCGCACCCGCCCATAGGTAAGACGCGCACCGGCCGGCTGGCTGCACGCTCCGCGGAGCGAACTTCAGAATGTGGCTGCAGAAAAGAAACACATGACAGCAGTGTCTCCTCTCGTGTTGATGTCCACTGTGTGTTTCACGGTCGTGTTCTGTAGATAAACTCAGTGTTGTGATCCTGCAGGGAGCCCGGTGCTTCCCTCCTCGAGCCGCTGCTCTCTGACGGGCCGTTTGTTTGACAGATGGTTTGAGGTGCCATCTGATTAACTTTGATTAAACTGGCTGCAGGAGCTTATTCCTCTCCGGTCTGCGCGCGAGAAACGCGCCTTCGTGTCCGCGTCCGCGCTGACTGACACTGATGGTGCTGTTCGTTGTGATTTTTGCATGGTTTTGTGGTTGTGTGTGCCGGGTGGCTGGCTCATCTGTTGCTCGACGCGCCGTTACGCGCACACACGCGCCGCGTCCCGGCTGATCCGCTCCAGCGCGGGACGGCGGCTGTCAAACTGCGGTTCCAGCGCGACCGAAGAGACGCTGACAAGCGTCCAGACAGCTCTTAATCTAAAACATTTCCGTTTCAAAGCAGTGCTGGCTATAAAGCGCACTTATTTTCAGATATTTCACCGTCTCAAACTTCCTGCAGAGCGCTCTGCGCGCTCCACGGGCAGGGATATTAAGAAGGAACATGTGGGAACCCTCTAAGTGGAGCTTATTCTGCAGATTGCCGCCTTTAATATCCTCCTGCTGTAACAAGTGTCTGTCAAACGCCTCTGTTTCCATCCTTGTTTTATGCGCCTTCCCAGTGTCAGAGCTGTTAGAGAGGTGAGGAGGGAGACACGGTTTATAGATCATCTTATATGGAAAAGGAGCGAGGTGCCACTCCACAAACTTCTTGTCCTCTTTAAGCGCAGATTTCAGATAGATGGAGGTCTCCAGGCTTCCCCTCAGGAGTCGGATTACCACTAAAAGCTGCAGTGTGCGTGAGAGAGAGAGAGAGAGAGAGAGAGAGAACAGACAGAGAGAGAGGCAGAGCCATCAGCCCTGAATGATTTAAGACATTTCGAGGTGTAGCAGAGGGGTTCGGCTGTCACTCAGGAGTTTTAGCAGCTTGTCAACAACTAGATAAGTAGGTGGGAACCACAAAGGTTTTGGCCGCTCGCCTCATTCTGTGAAACGGGCCACCGACAGAGTCTGCAGCCTCACCTCTCTGCTCAGGACACTACAGCGCAGAGCGGCTCGTCCACAGGGCGACCACGCTCCGGAGAGTGTCCGAGCATCGATCCGCTGACAGAAAGTGAAGAGAAGGAAGCGTGTGTGTGTGTGTGTGTGTGTGTGTGTGTGTGTGGACTGTGTGCGAGCGTGTTTGCTCACATGGACACTTGGGCGGGGCCGTGTGGGTGTCTGGGTGTGCATTGTGTGTGTGTGATTGTTGTGAGTGATGGCACCTCAGGCAGTTTTTGTATCACTCCGGCTGTGAACACACACACACACACACACTCAGGGACACACACACACACAGAACCTGACTTCTTTGTTGGCCCACAGAGGTAATCAGAGCATCTTTTCCTGCCTCTGGCGGTGCATTCACTGCATGAGCGCTCAGTCACAAGGCAGTGATTCAGCAGAATGCCTCTGGCTGCCTCTTTCCCTCTGAAGGGCCTTCTGTCAAACGGCTCCGCCGGCTCTCGCCGGGCGCTGCTGAGGTGAGCTTCTGGTTTCCTGCGGTGTGGGGTTGCAGCTGTCTTGTGTGCTGCCCTGCACCAGCTGAGCGAGGCGAACACAGGGAGGAGGAGCTCGAGTGTCCGCGACACTCGGGAGGCCATGAGAGCCGCAGCCTACTAAATATTGACTGGGGCGGCCAAACAATGGGGGGTGGAGGAGGAGGAGGAGGAGGAGGAGGAGGAATCTCGACACTGCCCCCTCCCTCTGCTGCTCATGTAGGAAAAAAGAGTCCTGGCCATCTCTCCACGTCTGGGTTTACGTCCCAGCGGTGCATTAATTCACATTTTGCTGCTGCGCTGTGATCCCAGGAGCTGTTTGGACTGCGAGGCGCAGGAGGTGGCATGTGCTCCGGGGGGGGGGGGCACTCAGACTTTGTTAGCCCCCCTACGAGAGAACCGGAGCCCCGAACGCCTGCCAACAGATATGACTTCATAGCGGCAGGCCCCTCGTCCTTCAGGCTTCTGAAAGGGGCCTTATGTTTTAACAGATTGCTCTGTGCCAAGAAACAAAAGATGATTAGGGAGTGGTTCCAAATCCAGAATACTCCACACACACACACACACACATACACACACACACACACACACGGACAGAAATACTACGCCCCTTATTAGCATAGCAACAGGAAACCTGGTGCCTTTACTGACAACTTTAATACTTTACATTTGTCTTGGCACTTTGCGTGTGTGTAGATGTAGATTTATTTCAGCCGCAGAGACATTTTGAATAGTTGGTGGTTTTTCTCCCGTCACACGTCCTCGTCACTGATATTTACAGTCGTGAGCGAGTCGAGCGGCTGCAGGCTTCTGATGCTCGCCAGAGAGCCTCGCGTATGTACGGTCACACCGCGCCGTCTCTTCTCTAAGCGGCGTGCAGAATCGCTTGTCATCACACGCTTTTTTAAAAAAGCCGTGCAGCTTCGGGAGCCGCCATCTGCTTTCGCTGCGTCGCCCGACACAGCTGGTTCTCGGAGGAACTAAAGCGAACGTACACTTCGCCTAATGGCAACCAGCCACCGTACCTCGGCGGTTGCGTGCCCCGCGCAGACATGCCACGTTGGATATAGCTCGGGCCACGTGTGGTCCCAGCTGCCCGACGGCTTCATGATGGGCTCATGCGAAAGGAAAGACTGCATTTGGCTTTCCGTCCGTCTCACCTTGAACATCTGAGACAGCGCAGTGAAAGCTTAGCATGCTGCAACTGATCTGTCGCAGGTGCTCGGGCGAATTATCCCAAAGGTCATTTTGTCAAGATATCACATGAGGACTTGGAGAAAAAAGCGCGCGATTCGTAGAAAACATCGAGATGCCGTCTCAGATGTGACACCGACACCGCTGAGGTTGGTCTGCGCTCGGCCTGCTGAGGTACAGTGTGATCGGTCTGCAGCAGCGGAGCTGTCGCTGGCGAGCACATAACCTCATTGGCATGCTTGCCTGATTTCTCCCTATAAAACTTTACAGTGGTATTTGTACAGCTTATTGGTCACTGACACCTAGCCTGCTGGTGGCAACAGCTGTGAAACAAATCAGCCCTCGCCGGAGTCTCTCAGCATGTGATTCAGAAAAAAAGGCACTGATGGATGCATGCTGGGCTTTAAAATGATGTCACACGTGTTTACACCTGACCTGCGTACTGTAATCTCACCTCCAGCACCTGGTTACATGCTAGCATGGTGTGAGAAAAGGATCAGAATCATCTCATTGTGTCCACAGAGGAGCTTTTTTCACCAGCAGGGACAAAGAAAATAGGTCTTTTCCTGGAGAACAATAGAGGCTCCAGTGAGTTCTTCGAAATCCTGGAGCTGCTCCGGAGAAGCCTACCTTTCCATTGTTGCGCTAATCTTGGGCATTGAAAAGTTACATAATGATGGAAACTGTGTCATTGCTGATTCTTAGATTTAGAGGAATAACATTTCAAGATCAAAACAGCGTCTGCGGACGGCGTTCGTCGGGCGGTTTGCTCGCTCGGCCGCGCCGTGATTCACACCGAAGTGTCGACCCCAAATCAACGTTGGAAGTTGGCTCTTTCTCGCCCACTGTGATGTGTCTTTCTGTGCTGCTTCGTACAGTAACATCCAGGGGAGCGCTCGCCAAAATAGCTGCTCCTGCTCCTCTGGGGAGCTAGAACATCGTCACACCCAGCAATTGTGTTGTGGTGATGGTGACCCAAAAAGAGGTTGCGTCCGTCCGTGCGGCTTGTAGCGAACCCAAACCCAGATGTAGGATGAGACCTCAGACCAAAATTAGGAATGTACAGTAGAGGAGCCGTGTGCCTCGCTCTGATAATGCACTTTTCAAAGCGGCTGGTTGCAGACGTTGCAGCTCCGAGCGTTTTCTTCGCCCTGCGGAAGCTGTAAACAGGCCGGAGAGTTTGCTCACCGACGGCAGTATTTCCCTCTCGGAGAGTTTGTGCATCCTCTCATAAGTCCTGTTATGCGATTTTTTTACAATCCTCGAATTGTTCTCGCTGCTATTTATACCGCGCATTCAGAAAAGCAGGAAACTTTTTGATTGCAATGAGCATATTCTGCGTGCACAATACCACGGGAAGAGTCGCTTCCTGCATTTTTTTTTTTTTTCAGAAAGCCGATTGAGACCGCGAGAAAGAAAAAAATTCCATGGAAGCAACAGGACGTGAAGGGTCAGAAAAATGATTCCCTTTGCAGAGAAAATCACGGAAAGAAAGTCCACATTTTCTTTTCCTGACCGACTTGTTTGGAATGGAACCGTTTCCGGTCACCAATCTCTTAATCTTGTGATGTAACTGGGCTTTGTGTGCCGCTGTCACGTCCTGCGTAAAGGCTTTTTTATTCTTGCTGGGTGTGATGGATCATCCTTGACGTGTTTTACTCCACTTTACCTGCAAGTTCCCTAAAAGTTCTAGCAGGAGTCACTTTGCCACAAGTTTGAAAACCCCTCTGGGACCAATGTTCCTTCCTGACGTCAGCGCTCAGCGAGTGGCCGGTTCACACCTCTCTTTCTGCTCCAGAAACTGCAGGGTTATCAGGCCGTGGCCTCGCTTTCAAATATTAAGCAGCGGAGGCCGTCTGAGGCTGCAGGATGGTTTACTGGCCCGGTGCTTTATGTGACACGGGGCCCTCGGGCTCATTCATCCCCACATTATCTTGTCCTACCCCCTGTTGAGATTAAACAGCACCTTTTATTCCCGACTCTCTTACATCTTGTAAAGATGTAATTTCAGACGCAGCGCAGAGACTGACTTAATCAAAGGCAGGACATAATAAATGTGGTGTAATGCCGGGAAATCCAATGAAAGGTGAGAGAATCTATTGTCCTGCCTCTCTTTTTTTTTGCCATCCAAATGGTGTTATTATAGTCTTAAAGATCCAGTGGAGAGAAAAACCCAAAGACGGACGGGGGTAGCTTACCTTTCACGCTTGGACTGTCGCCCCGTAAGAAACTTTGGGATATTCATGAAGCATAATTGTGTGCAGATGTTAATTTTTAAACAGAGAAGTATCAGGTGCACCTCCTTTGGCTACTCGGCCTCCTCTCGTCCTAATGAAATCTTTAGCTCGAGCACAGAGAGAGAGAGAGAGAGAGAGAGAGAGAGAGAGAGAGAGATAGCAGCACAGCTTTGGGCTCGGCTGAATGGAAGAGCTGCACATGACTTGGCTCACTTGGCCTCCGTCCAGCTTCTTGGCCGAGTTTCAGGAGTTAAACACAGACCCTCTAAGCCTCCTTTACAAGCCGGGTACCCTGAGCATGGAAAAACTGAGTTCTGTGGCTGCGATGAAGAGCCCCACTTCAGAAAAGATGAATTTGGTGATTTTTTTAGTGAGCCGGAGGAGAAAATGAGCCAGACACCTTTTTTTTTTTTTGTCTTCAGAAAAGCAAAACCATCTTTTTTCTTTTCTTTCTTCTTCTTCTTCTTTCTATCCCGTGTCACTCTCTAAAAAGAGGCATTTTTCTCAACTTGTAAGGTGAATATAATTGATGTGCCATGGCTCAGACCAGCTCTCAGTCTGGCCATTTTACATGCTCGAACGAGATTACACATGAAACAAGAATGCACGTTAAGAAAAAAAACAGTATTTTCGACAGCTTATTTCATCGCCAAATATGTGGCATTTTAATCAAGTGCCCCGAGAAATTATTGGACGGCGCGGCAGAAATAAAGAGTTTTTCCACCCGCGGTCACATGCGCGGTGTACACAGGAATGCTTGTTTGACGTATTTATTTATAGCGAGTAATAGCCTCGTAGTCTGAGCGGGGGAGACACAAGGACATATCTAAACACAAACCAAGGCCTGCCAAGTCATGAGTTGTGAGATTAATTTCAAAGAGACGGCAGTGCGGCGCAGAAGCCAAAGACCCAATTCTGGTAATCACCCTGCCCCCCTCCCCTCCCCTCCCCTCCCCCCCCCTCCCCTCGCAGAGCCTCCAGACGCTCATGCTGTGTCAGGCTCTTTGAACATCAGTTTTCTCGGAGCTCGCGTCCTCGCTACGTCTCGGCGCCTTTCTCCACGGCGGCTGTGCACTAACAGGCCGGTCGGCGGAGTTCAGGCGACTTTGCTAAATCACACTTTTCCCACTTATTCTCCTACAAGTATGGAAGTGGATTTGACTTTCAGCGGCAGCAGTTGGCCGGCCGTCTGCGAGCCAACATTCCTCTCCGGTTCAGCGCGTCTGGCCCTGTGCACCACGGCGGGTTTCCTTGTCAGATAAATATAACCAGGGTCATCCACTGGCACCATCGCTTCGGCCAGTTGGGGCCTGGCAAAGTCCCCACAATAACTCTGTACTTATGGCACTGCTAAGCCAAGAGGGGGGAGCTGAGAGCTTCTTTCTGTGGCCTCAAAGAACCTCTGGCTGGGGGTCCGGGCTTAAGAGGCTGAGCCCCAAAGATAGGAGGTTGTGGGGGGAGGAGGGGAGGATAGGTCGAGGATAAAGGACTCCCAACCTGTGAACATCCTATCCAGAGAGGACTTTCGGATGCCTGAGACTGCAGTGCCCCCTGGGGGAGCTGAAACGAGTCGAGAAGGGAGTCCATAAAAAAAATGTGACAGAAATGTACAAGCATTTATACGAGTCCGCAGAGCAACTGGATTTTCCTGAGCCTGACATATGAATCAGTTTAATGTGGGACACGTCGCCGTAGAGTTACGACTCTCGGAGGCCTCGGTCGCCGTCGGAGTCGAGCGGTCCAGATAACGTGTGAGCAGATTTTCCAGGCACAGTGCAGCCGGGCAGCGCGTGATGGTCTGTGCTGCCTGGTGTCTGCGTATCTGTATTTATGTGCGACTTCAACTGACTTTAAGACCGACGTGTCTCCGGGGCAGGACATTAAAAGACAGGATTTGCTTTGCTTTTATGGCAGCAGTATTTATCAGCTCGGACGTCTATTCTTTAGTGTCACACTGAGTGGAGGAGACGGGTGTTGGTGTTGGAGGCTGCTGCTGGGTGAGAAGAGCTGAGTGTAAACTCGTGTGTTGGCTTGTGAGAGTCCATCAGCTGTCGATCAGCTCCTCCTCTGTAAACAAAGGGGAAGCAACAGTTGGTGGCGTAAACCCCGGGAAAAGCACCTGGTGCTGTGCTCACGGTGACGGACCGACACGCCGCAGAACGTTTATGATTTATGCAGAGAGCAAATGAATTAACAAAGATACTGAATACTTAATTGTTACCTTTCTTCGGGTCGTAACGGTCGATTACAGGTCTGAGAGGACTGTTGTTAGATCAGACGTTAGCTTTTACAGAGACACATTCTCGTTCAAGGAAAATTAATTTTGCTTCATCGTGAAGAAAAAAAACTCTGGAGATCAAATAAACAGATGTTCCAAAGAGAAACAGCTACATTTTCTGAGATTTGGTGACTTGAGTTTGGTGATAAACCATTTTAATAGTTGTCCTATACTGAGGAGAATCTCCACTTTACGACCTAAATCTGCATTATTTCTTCTAAAGCTGCACAAATCAGTATTTTTGTGCATGTTGTGAGTAAAGAGGGTCAAACAGTTACCCAACCCTGCACTTCCCCTCAGCTCTGGTGAAGCATTTTACCACCTTTCAGCTCATTGTTTTGGTTTTCACACAGCTCTCATCAATCTCTACACTCTGATATGTGGGTTAACATGCTCTAGCTGGTGACCATAATGGAGCATTCAGCAGCTGAAGAGTCAGATATTTGCCTCAGGAGTTGGTGGAGACCAAAACAGAGCTGAAAAACTAGCCGCGTGGACTGAAACAATACTAAGAATGAAGGCTAATGTCTGTTGGTTGTGTTCAAAAGCAGCTGTGATGATATAACGTGTCAGTACATTAATGAAGTCGAGGCTTGTTTTTTTAAGTGTGACGTTAACCAACCGTGTTGTGTCGTCCCTGCTGCAGATCGCGAGTCTCATGAGGACGCCATAACCACAGAGATTACAGAGGAGCTGCAGCCGGCTAAAGTGCCACTGCTTCCCAAAGACATTGTGAACAGTAAAAAAGTCCACGCGCTACTCAAAGAGCAGAAGAGGAAGCTCGGCAAGCAGCGCAACATGGGCACCTCCATGGATTACTCCCCTCTGCCCATCGACAAGCACGAGCCCGAATTCGTAAGTTTGATCCTCAAGTCACTGTGTGTAGAAGTTGAACATTTCTGACTTCGATGACCCCGAGTGGTGGCATCTAAAAGACAACAATAGAAGCTACAGAATGACCTGTAATGACCGTGTGCTGTCGTTCCCCAACAGGGTCCGTGCCGGAGAAAACTGGATGGGATCATTCAGGGAATGAAGGACACTTCTCGTGTAATGGCTCTTTCTTTGTACCTTCCCAACTGTGACAGAAAAGGCTTCTTCAAGCGCAAGCAGGTGAGATTGCCTCGGAAAACTCTGCACTGTGCACACCTTCTGACTTTGACATACATTCTTTATCATGGGTTAGGGTTAGGGTTAACCCTTTTGTCAGGAGTTAGCAGTATAGGCTAGGTGGCTACATGGCTGCTACTTTTCATTACAGCCATGTAGCCACCTAGCCTTTACTGCTAACTCCTGACAAAACTAAACTTTAGGTAGCCGAGTTCTTTTGGTCCAAACCAGTTGATGGTTTTCAAAAGTTTCTTTGAAATTTGTTTGTAATTGAACATAAACCCAACTAACCTGACTCTCGCCAGATGAATTTCGTTCCGCCTCGCTCCACTCATCCATCTGGGATCGCTCCATTGGAGATGTGTTTCAGAAGGCTGGGCCTTATCAAAAATCCTTGCATATGATTGGATAAACCACTTCAAAAACATCGTTTCCACCAACAAAAGCCTTCAGAGCCGTTCTCTGATGTTCTTTTAACGAAAAAATATTGGGTAGATTGGACGACACGGATGAAACAGCAGCATCAATGTTGACGCTTGCTTCCTCGATGCGAGCCGCCATTGTTGTCTGAATCAAAACAGTCGCTTCTCCGCTACGTCACATCTATGAAACTCCCGCCCGGCGGTCCTTATTGGCTCTACCATAAAATCTGGTGCCGAAATCCCTCCCAACGGGAGCGATCCCAGATGGATGTGAGTGGAGCTAGGCAGAACGAAATGCATCTGGCGAGAGTCAGGTTAAAACCCGACCCCTCTGGCACCAAAACTGCGAGCTTTCCCAAAGCTCTGCAAATACACTTGCTTTGGTCTGGCTTTTACTCTAACCATCGATCTTGTTTTCTGTCCCGCAGTGCAAGCCGTCCCGCGGACGCAAACGAGGCATCTGCTGGTGCGTGGACAAGTACGGCGTTCAGCTCCCCGGCACGGACTACAGCGGCGGGGACATTCAATGTAAAGACCTGGAGAGCAGCAACAACAACGAGTGAAAAAGGGGGGGCGGACCACCCTCGACCCCCCGTCCCCCCCACCCCCTAACCACCACGTGACCCAGGGCCCCGCGCCTCCTCTCTGAATCACACCTGTATGCTCCGCCCTCCGTTCACTTCAAGAGTTTTGTTTTTGTTTTTTTTCAAAATCGAAAAAAAAGGAAGAAAAAAAAAATCCAAAACGAAAGAACAGGCTGAACAAAAGACACCTGTATTATTTTTTTTTTTCTCTTTTCTTTTTTCTGTCGTCGACCAAGCACTCACCTCCGAACGAGGGGAAACAAGTCCCAGAAGATTCACGATCGATCCCGTGACTGTTGACCCCCCTCGTACGAGGCAGGTCCGCTGGCTGCAGGTCCATGAAAATATATGCACCCAATGGATATATTTTTATAGAAGCTGGGGGTTTCAATACAAAACACTTTGTACGGTGTGTAAAAAAAATTAACACGAAATCATTGTGAAGAAGAAAAAAAAATGTTATCAGGCACAACAGATCAGTTTTTAAGGCCGTGGAAACACGCCGCCGCCGCTGCGGAGCCGACGATTGGCAGTCGAGTTAATTTGGTTTTTTTCTGTCTGTTTTCCAAAAGAAAAAAAAAAAAAGGAAACAATAGATGGGGATATGCTGTAACAGTTGACTCTATCTGGGTGTGTGGTTCTGTCAGAGCACTTATGAATAGGGGAACCTGCTTAGATACGTGTAACTTCACAAAATGATGCGTGCGTGAATGTGTGTGTGTGTGTGTGTGTGTACAGTGCGAGTGTGTGTTGGTGTATGACGGAGTGAGCCTATTACAAAAAAAAGAATGTCCTTTTTATTTTCTCTTTCTCTTTTTTTGTTTTTTTTTTTGTCACAAGTATTTGCTAGCGCTTGAAGTGGTCTTCTTGGGGCTGGCCTTTTTTTTTCTCTCTCTTTATATCCGATCTCGGGACGCGTTTTGGAAACAAGAGTAAGCAGATCGTCACAGATGAACCTACGTAAGTGGCTCTTCGACAACGAAGCTAAGCCTGATATGCCAACTGTGCCTATTATAAAAAACAGACACTGCCATGCAGGGCGACACAGAGCGAAGAGAGCGCTGACTCTGCCGGCGAACATAAAAAAAGACGAGTGTTTCCAGCTTAAGCGACGGGACTCGAGTTTTGACTTCGATCTTTTTGGAGCTGAGTGCATAATCAAGAAAAAAAAAAACACAAAAAAACTTGCCAGTCAGGCCAGTTGCTTCTCTGATTCAGTTGTGTGAAGTGTAGTTTTGTATGGTTTTGTTTGTGCTGTTTTCTTTGCCTTCAGTGAAGTAAAGACCGCCCACTTTTTTTGAGCCATGTTCCTTTTTATCAAGTGGTTTTTTTCCCCTCAAGTACTGCTACTACAGTGTAACCATGGTGTATTACGTTACTTTTAAATATAGTTATTGAATGTTGTTTTTTCCTGTAGAGACATTAGTATGACAACGATGTTATTGTGCTTTGGGAAAAAGAAAAAAAAAAAAAAGATTTCTAGCCTGTAAAAGAATTCGTATAGGTCCTCGTAGCCTGTCGGGACAGAAACGTGACCCGGGAGTCATGACGACGACGACGACAGGGCAGTCAACGAAGCTAACCCTCTGGAACCCTTCTGCTCACATGCCTTCTACGTTTTAAAGAGGAGCATGATCACAAAAAACAAAAAAAAGGTTACAGGTTATAACAGGGTCGTTTTTTTCTCTCTCTCGGTGTGCAAGTCACAGTGCCTTCCTACATGCAAATACATTTAAAATAGCGACGTGAAAGTGACATGGATATCACGCGGGGGCGATTTTCCTTTTCCCCGCAAAGCTGGAGCTGACACTTGATAAAAAAACCATCAAGAGGTTTAGTTCTTGAATGGTGAAAGGTAGCTCCTGTAAAGATCCGTTTGTAATCTGCACCCCGGGGCGATTCTGGACAAGACTGATGTGTTGAGGAAGCGGCTGTGCGTAAAAGCCTCCCTCTTCTCTTTTTGTTCTTTGACAACCAATAAGCTAAGATTCTTGCTTTTTTTTTTTTTTTTTTTTCTCATGTGAATGCCAATGTATATGATTGCCAGAGAGGGGAAGCCCCAAAAGAACAAAAAACAAAACAAAAAGAGGATGTTTTGGAGGTTAAAATCAACATGTGCATCCTTTTTTAAAAAATGGCTTCCAGTTGTGAATATGTTATCAAGGCCCCTCCCACTTCAGACACCAAATCCCCACCACCACTTTCGAAAAAAGACGAAAAAAAAAAAAAGAAAAAAGCAGCTTGCACTTATTTCAGTTACTCACTATTGATATTGACACACAACGACGTCCTAAAGATGTGGTATCATGAAGTTAGTGGAACTTTAAGAAAAAAAAAAAGGAAAAAAAAACAAAAAAAAAAGCAGCCACAAAAAGCTAAATGTTGTGTTATCTTGTGCTTACCTTTCGTTCAAAAAAGGTGGTGCTTTGAGGTAATATATGTCGACAGGGGCTGTGCAGCCCACGCCCGGGACCTCCAATACAGCAACATCTTTTAGGGAAGAACAACAAAAAAAAAAGAAAATAGATCGAAAGTAACACAGAGCTAGAGATGTTCTCATGGCCAATTGCACAGAGAGATGAGACAGAAGGGGGGTGAAGAGGAAGAGGAAGAGGAAGAGCGAACGCCATGGGCACTGGTCATAATCAGGGCCTAGCCACTTCCCCGATACTACGGGGTCACCAACTGCATGACATTAGATACAGCTAGCAGGACAGTTACCAGGAGTCGTGGAAACCTGGGGAACGCAACACTTGAACCAGGAAGATGCAAACAGTGAATTATCTGATACCCGGGATCAAACCGAGCGTGAGATTCTGGGGGGTTTTTTTATCGGTGACTTCCTGCTTCCTCGCGCCTGCTTCCTCAGGTTTCACACCTCCTACTCGGTTTTTAAAACTCATCTTCACACTTCATACTTCGGTAGTTACAGTAACGACAGTTCAGCTTTTTTCTGAGTACATAACACTTTTTTCCGGATGTAATGAGACAACACAATTGGTTTTTGTTTGTTTTGTTTTGTTTTTTTTCATAATTTGGTGTTCACTGGCTTGTGAATTAGACCCATCGGTGGCAGGAGGATAAGTGGGAAATAAAAATTAAAAAAAAAAAAAAGGTCAGTATTTGGATCTACATAAGACAAATAAGAAAAGAAAAAGACAAAAAATCTCAAATTATTAAAGTGAATATCACTGTGTAATATTTATTCAACTTGTAATTTATGTACTCTTTTAACCTTTGTCTTTTTTTGTTATGACAAAGCATTTATTTAAATAAAGTTATGTATTCATTTAAGCACTCTCTGGTGAGGATTTCATTTCTAGCGTCGCGTTGTCGCAGAGGAGCGAGCACGGCCACTGAATTGGCTCGATAAGTAGAGTTTGAAGTGCAATCATCCTGATAGTAAGCGCTGACTAATCTCTGAGGCACGAGCTGATAAACCTCTTAGACATAAGTCTGAGACACCCAGGCGAGCCCACAAGGATCTCATGCAGCATGTAGCAGGATGTGACTTTATAAAGCCGTGCCCGAGGGTAAGTCACCTGGTTTTCAACACCGTAGTCGAAAAAAAGATTGCACAGGAACAAGGAAGTTATTTAACGTGAGTTTGAACTTCAAGGCGGGTGCAGGGAGGAGGCGGGGGGGATAACATCTAGTGGGACTATTCAAATGACTGGGGAAGAAAAGGGATTTGTAGCCCGGAGCAGGCTTCATCATGTTATGGAAAACCTCTTTATTAGGACTTGAAGGCTGAGTGGACTCCCCTGAGACACACCCGTTCACAAAGACTCACACACACAGCTACAATGGGAATATAGATACACAAGGTTTGGACACAATGTTTGATTAATCAGCATTATGGGATCCTCTGGTTAAGTAAAGATACAAGGTTTAATACACAATTATATCATAATGACATTAGCTGTCGATTTGGATGGTTGCCTAAAAAGTACAGTCGTCAGAATAAATGTTTGTTTACCAAGTTTGCATGTTAAATTTTCAGTTTTGATGCCACAAAAATGGCTGCAGATGAACTTCCTGTCAAAAATATAGGTTTTTTGTCACCACAAACACAACTTTAAACCTTCCCGAGGTCTCCTTACAAATGTTGAAATGCTGCGGTTGCACAACAGAAATAACGATGGGGTTAAAGGTGCAATATGTCAGAGCGGTCCACCTGTCATATAGAGGGCATCATATCACCATAGCAACCGCTAACTGCTGTAAACTATAGCTGCCGTTAGCTAGTTAACTCAGTTAGCATAGTGAGCCATGCAGCTAACAACCGTAGGACTAGGAGCTGATAGGAGGTGATATGTTACGAGGCAGGAGCTAGTTGGTTAGCATGCTAACTTAGCTAACAATACCTGATGTCACTGGCATAAATTCTTACATATTGCACCTTTAATACTTAGTCAGGTAATAAACATGTACTGTGAATGTGATATGACACATTTTGTCGACGGGTCAATATGGTACGTAGCCTATGATACGAACAAATATGAACGAATCTGTGGATGCAGAAATGCTAATATTTTATCCTGACACTCATAAGGACACAATAAGGAAGCGATCTGAGGATCCGAGCATCTCCTCACGGCGGGGGCGGCCATTTTTGATCCCCTCCTGGACTCCAGGAAGTGACAGACTGGGACGTCTCTTTTTTGGGGGGCCACCAAAAAACTCTCTCCCCGGGGACCTTAAGACGTTGACCAGCTCCAGATGTGGGTGACTGAAGGAGGGCATGAAAGGGTGGAGGGCCCGGCAGTTCCTGTATTGCGAGCAGATCAAGGCGGTCGTAAAGGTTGTTGTGGCGTGCGTGCATGTGTGCGTGTGTGTGTGTGTGTGTGTGTGTGTGCGTGCAGCAGGGAGGGCATAGACTTTGACTTCGGGGAGGAGGAAACATGTGTAGAAGATTTGATTTGTGAGGCAGTGAACATGACAATTACTATTTGCCTTCAAAGAAACTGACAACTGCACTTAGGACTTCAAAGCATTTATGCCCCTTTTATTACATAATTAGGCCAACAACGTCGGATGGCTGCGTCTAACATCGGCTCACGCACCTCGCTCCGTCCCAGAGCCCCGGTCGGATCGCCGTGGCAACACTCTGCACAGAGGTTGCACACTCCTCCTCCTCCTCCTCCCTGTGTGTGCGTTAATGTCATTACACAAACGATCTGCGCTGTGAAATCACGTCTAATAGCTCCGGAGACGCTTTCACTTGCCCCGTCGCATCGATTTGCCCGTGGCTCGTATCATTAAATGTGACTTTTAAGAAAAACGATGATGGGGGCATTTAAAGACATAAACGTACAAATGGCACGCAGATGTTTACACTGCGTAATTGGGATCTTTTGCACAAAAAAAAAAAAAAATCACCGCTTGTGCTCTTGTGTTTAATGCTATCTCTTAAAGAGGTAATGGTGGTGCTTTTCATCACCGGGACGGAGATGAAAGGAGATTTGGAAGAATGTACAGCGGTTGGGAGTAAATCACATGACTTAGCGGTGGAATCCTCCAATGCTGGTGGTAGACGACGGCAGACAAGTGTCTGCTAGTTCCCATCCAAGCCCTTTCATCAAAGATGGACTTAGACCCGGAATCCCAAATGGAGGGTTCCTCATGCGAGGATCGGATGTGACTGTGAGAACCACAACTGCATGTTAAGTAAACCAACTTTGAGATTAAGATTTGACATCCTACAAACCATAAAAGGCAGTTTATAAAGCTCCTGTTCTGGCTGGGATACGCTGCAGCCTCTCAGGCAGGGCCACAGCGTGGAGTCCTGTGCTCTCACCGCCGTCTGGCAGGAAAAATAACTTAATAACTGTAATGGGTCTGACTGAGGTAGAAACACACGAGGTCAGGCGGGTTGTTGTCTGGTGCGCTCAGGGAAAGTCAAAGAATATAGTCCTAAGTTTACTGGAGCAGCAGGATTTAAGCAACAAGCTTTTACTGAGTGACAAATGTTTCATCAGACTCATTCCTGAAGTGTCTCCTGATGCCACGATGTCACCAGTCTCCATTTTTCTACATTTTCTCTTCTTAATATTCGCTCCGAGGCCATGGAACAGATATGTCTTTGAGGTTGAGGTTTTTTCAGGTGCCGTGGATGTAGGCTAGACAAAACACCAACCAGAACAATTGTTGGTGATGTACGTTTTCCACAAACCACAAATATGCTGGAACCTTACATTTGTTTCTGCTCTATTTTCCATGTTGTGTTGTGACAACACTGAGCTCACGGTGTGGTTAGGTTCAGGCACAGGAAACACGTGTTGGTTTACTTGCACTGGTGCCCTCTCGGATGCCCCTGTGGTGGATAAAACACGATAAAGTGCCTCTTCCAGTGGACAAAACATGGACATGACACAACTTTCTGCGTCCGCTTGAAACATCCAGAGTCCGTCGCTGCTTACCTGGTTCCCTCGCCACAACCTCGCCTTCAAATGTTGTCTTGTCAAAAACACCAGCTGGTTCACGCTTGGCAGCCATGTTGCCAGCTCACATACATGTAATCCAAATGTGATATGCACAGTTCGTAAGCCAGAAACAAAACGTTAGCATTTTGACATTTCTGCAAACCGCGGATACCTTCCAACACGTATCAGCTTTAAAGACTTCACCACATTCGATATTTTCTTTTGTTCTCGCCCCTTTCGGCTCAGAGCAAACCACATCTGTGCAGATTCCCAGCAATGTTTCGCTCTTGATTATAGAGAAGTGAAATCTACCTCTGGGTAAGTTACACAATGTTCTGTATTTCTGTAAAAGGCTTCTTCTTTTTTTTTTTTTTTTTTTTTTTTGCTGCGGCGCTGAAGCAAAACACTTGTCTCCTTTGTCCACGTTCAAAGATAAATGTCTCCACTGTTGTACTTCCTGCTTACGTTGGAGCACCTTGTCATTTTAACGAAGATAAAACAACAATTATTTTGTTAACATTCAACAAGTACAGCTTCCGTGAGTCTTAGACACAGACCCACCATCAACATATCAAGGGAAGTTGTTGAATGCTAACAAAAGAAATAGTAGGCTGAAAGTAGGGCAGATCTTCGCCTCTCTAGGCCAATACACGCACATGTGCTTTTGCACATACACACACTCACACACACACACACACAGACAATCACGCTAGCACACACATACACCCGCCCCCCCCGACTCTTATTCCCACTGCTAAACTACCCTCCTCGGCCTATTGTGCCCGATGTATCAAACGCAAAACAAAAGACACTTGTTTTGATTTGTTTTCAGAAAAGGCCAGCTTCAAACTACCATTAAATGTGCTGAACGACCCGAGGACGCCCCGAAATCCATGTGTGACACCAAGCCAAGCTGTCAAATTTTTAACAGCGAGCGCCCTGCCAAACAGCCCAGCATTAATAAGACAACATAAAAAAAAAAGAAATTAGAAAGGAAGAAAAATAGAAAAAAGAAAAGGGACGTCGTGTCACACAAACCCCGAACAAAGCTGTAAAGCTGCAGCTGAAGGAGCGGTTCTGGGCCCGGCGCTCGGCTAACTGGCACACTGGCACATGTATAAGGTTACAAGGCCAGATCCAGTCAGGAGCGCGCTCATATGATACACTTTTGGCCAGAAGTTCAAAGAGGTCTTTCTTTACACCCTGGTCTGGGATCAGTTTGATGGGATATCAATGGTGACTTTTGTTTGGGAGCTTTTTTGCTAAAAATCAGCCATAAATGGACAAAGTGAGGTGTAAAACCTTCACCTTTATAATCAGATGTCTCAATGTGTCTCCTTTACTGCAATATTCTCATGTCATATGTTCATTTAAAGAGTCATGGGTCGTAATCAGTCATCATACAATAACCTAGACACCATCTTGCATTGGGATCACACCTGTTGCATCACCCGTCACTCAGCCTTTTGTCTCAATCCTAAAGACTCAAAACTGATTCTGTAGGACCAATCGGTGTCTCCGGGACAAAATCTTCAAACACAGCTTTCATTTTGATCTCAACTACACACCTGTAATGTTTCATGGCTCTATCTTGCACAGTTGTCTGTTCACAGTTAGACAAACAGACAAGACAAGATGAAAACAGTACCAGCTGCATTTGAGAGGACAGAAATGATCAGAACTGGGTTAAAGTGAAAGTGTTCCCGGGCTCTGAAGTGGGCCATTTCCTACTTCATACCTCCCTAGTTCTGGTACCTGTGCTCAGACGACACCCATCTGCGAGCTTAACCTACATTCTGACCTGTACGACACATCTATAAGGTTTTGTGACGCTTTCACGCTGACAAAAATATATAAAACACCTGGCAAAATACTCAGACTCAGGACCACAGTTTGCCGTGATGACACCCACAATACAGACTCCCCAAGATTACCAGCATTACCAGCTGATGCTGTCAAAGCTGGACACAATCCACAGTTTGTGTTCTGTGCAGACATTTCAAACCTCTACTCCTACTTTTTGATCTGCCAGTGTGTCTGTCAGGTTTATTGCTGGTGTTGCCTATCTGTGGAAACATGGAGGGAATTTGGCACAATGAAGACGTTAAATCTGGAAAATATCAACTTGATTTTGGTAACTTCTTGAACCAGTGTCGTCCTGCTAGGAAGTTCCCTTCAGTATAGAGAGGAGGACAACTTGAGGGACCAATAACTCTTTGACGTATGGCATCAAAGTTGACTGATGTCCTTTGAGTTTGGTCTGCGAGGTGCAATCACATGCATGTTTGTTTCATGTGTAGCTCCTGTACAAGCCTGTTCAGGATATCATTAGTGATTTACACGCACGTTTAACAAATACATTGTAAAGTAACATCCAAGCAAACTCATATTCGAAGCGAGTCACACGTTAAAACCCCCGAGCAGTTCCGTTAATCACTATAACACACAACTCTAAAAATCTCGGCGGGATTTATGAGAGTGTCACCATCGCTTTAACCGAGCGAGGACCTGTTGACCTGCCAGCAGGTTACGAAACCGATGTTCTCAGTCACGTGTGAGCCTTTCCAAATACTCCGAGTAATTGCGGCAGGAATTAAAATATGTAACACGCGACTTTTTGCGAAGATGCTGCACAATAATCAACTTACTGTGTGTTTTTCTTACATTGGCTGCGACGGATTACAGATGAAAACATCCCATATCATCCGTCAGTCGTGTGGCGATGAGCTCGGCCGTCTCAGGGACGATTACATGCAGAATTGTTCCAGCGCAGCCTGTGAAAGTGAGACTTTACCGTACAAAGTTAGCCTCCCTATACATTGATTGACATAAATAGCGCCCGTACATCCCTCCGCTGAGACGCCATGTTGGCTGCCTCCCTCTGCAGCCGAGGTATGCGGCACAAATGTGCGCACCGAGTTTGCATACTTGGGTCGGTTTATTCATAGACACCTTTACCCACTTAGTATCCCATTTGTCAATGTCAGCCCTCCATCCTAATCCCTCCTCATGTCAACACTTCATTAGTAACCACAGCAACACACACACACACACACACACACGCTCGTGCACACTCATGCATGCACAGCAGTGATGCCACGCAGCAGTTTTTTTCCTTTTTTTCCCAGCTTCATTACCGTAAGTGCAGTTTTTCTTTTGGTGACACTTCTTTGGAGTTGTCGAGTGTTAATAGAGAAACTGCTGAGAAAACAACAACAGCTCCGGGTGGGTGTGGATGCACAGAAAACACTTGGACGCTGACAGCTTTCACTCTTAAAGTTAAAGCGGCGTGACATTTGCTTTTTCTGTGAAACGTCATAAAAAATGGCAATAAAAAGAGAGAACAAACAACTTCAGACACAGTTTTTTTCGGTGAAATGTCACAGTGACAAAAGGAATTTAATTAATCTACAGCTAACAGGAAGCAAACAGTCGGAGCAACAGCAGATGGAATCAGTCAAAGTAAAACTTTTAATCAACTGCTTTCACAGTATTTTCCTGGTGAAAAGGTTAATACGGCGTGTACGGCACTAAAATAGGATACAGATTGTGCGTACGTGTCTTTGATATGTATACGGAGGAAGAAGCACCTGTAGTTCTTTTCATCTCGTACTCTGTGAAGGAGTACGATGGGGATGTGAGGCATTCGAAAGCCTTCCACACAGTTCATCAAGCAATACCACTAAATTATGGAACTGGAACTGATTGTCAACTCATTCGTATGTGAATATAATATATATTAAAGTACATTGATGTAACAGAGCAGCCAACAACTGTACTCCCGTTAACCTCGCTTTGTTTGTACTGTACACCGTCTGCAGCGAGTCAGCGACCTGCTGATGAACTTAGTGGAGCTTTTAGCAGCTAAAGAAGCAGATATCTTTCTAAAGGAGTCGGTGGAGAGGAAAGAGTGAATATGAACACCTCCTCCTGAATTGGTTGATTTTAAACAACTCCCAAAGCGACATATAGTCGACTGGACATGACCCATGGAGAGTACCAGGGGCAGGAGTACTGGACCTTTGCTCTACCTGACCTTCAATGTCACACGGTTAATGTGACAATGATTGAAGCTTGGTTAGGTTCAGGAAATGATCATGGTTCAGGGGAAAATAAGTATGCTAAGGTAGCTAAGGTAACTTTTTTACCTTAAAATAACAGCTTCAAAGTCATGTTGATGGTACAGAGGAGAGGATCACAGTGTAACATACAGTTTTACTTCAAGATACAAGTTTTTAACACATAACTTGTTGAGTTTTGTTTGTAGTTAGCGCCTACGTTACGTGGTGTTGCACTCAGAAACTGTGGGGGGCGCCAAATCGCACAAAATGCCAGTGTGTAGAATTTAGGGGTCTGGGATTATATTTTCATTTGTGTATAATCCTCCGAGAATCAATATGTTTTTGTTACCTTAAAATGCGCCGTCTATATCTACAGAGGAAGCCGGTCTTGTTCCGTGGAGTCTGTCATGTTTCGTACGGTAGCCAGGAATGGACAAACCAAACATTTTTGGCTTTTGAGAGGGCTTTTCGTGTACATGACATTGGTTAAATCTTTTGGGTCATGAACAGTGGTCTTCGGGATGAACAGACTTTGTCGCTCTATATAATACTTCACCTGACTTCCTCCTTTGCTCCCATCATTAATTACGACGGCCACTAGAGGTCGCCGTCCAACAATAAACGTAAATATGTTCATGATGAGCTGTATGGCTGTTTTGGACTCGAGGCCTTTGAATGCACAGCTCGGGACGGGCGGTTGTTTGCTGACACATTCACCATAAAGTAACACGTCCAATGTTTACAGCTCGTTCTGCTGCCCCCAAGTGGCAAAACAAATCACTGATGCAGCTTTAAAGGATGAGGCTGACAATATTATACATATTTTTAAGAGGACATTTAAAAATATATATATAAAGATTACAGATAAAGGGACGTACTACATGCAAATCAAAAAAACATGATGGAAAAATCCTCCCTTGTTGTTAAATTTGAAGAAAGCTGTCGTACAAAGTGCTGCGCAGTGTTAGTGAGACGCCGCCGTGGGCATCGCTCTGAGCTCTTCGTGGAACTGGTTGCAGTTGGGGTCCCCTCTGACTTTGGGCGAAGCCGGAATCTGGACCCCGGTTAAGGGGTTAACGCACCAGCACTCGCCCCGCTGGCCGTGGGTGGACATGTTGCACTGGAGAGAGAGAGAGAGGGGAAGAAAAACACAAACTAGACAAGTTGGAAAACACTGGAAAAAAAAGAGGGAGGGGTGAAGATACACAGTGGGAAGTAGGGGGTGGGTTAATGAAGCATGGCGTACGGTGGCTTGAGATGTGTGTGTGTGTGTGTGTGTGTGTTGGTGGATCTTCTGGTGGCGGGGGGCCATTGGATGAGAGCGAGGGCCATGGTTTTGGGTGGGACATCACTCGCCCAATAACAATCCATCCTCAGGTCATGCCCCCTACTCGCAACCCCACAGCCCATCCGCAGCCACACATGCCGTCACACACACACACACACACACACACACACACACACACAGAGGCATGCCAGTAGACCCCCCCCCCCCTCCCCCGCAGAGCCCCCCCCCCCCCTACTCAGAAATGAGGTCGTAATTGAAGTGGACACAGTTTACGCCGCGCACGCGGGGCGGCCGCGGAGGGGACGGCGAAAAGAATGAAGAGCTGGGGGGAAAGAAAAGACTTTCCATTTTCTTCCTTGGATGAGAAAGAACAAAAAAAGTGACAGTTACAGTAATTACCCCGCGACAAGGAGGGACAACTCCAAAAGGAAGCCGAGTGTTGAGGAGGTACAGTGTTCCTCCCTGGGAACCAAGGACTCCAGTCCGAAACAATGCTGTTGTTTGTGACCAGTGATGAAAATTGGCTGAGTGGTTGAGAGCCCTGCTTTAGGAAACTGTGGCGCCTATTCAAATCTTCTTTTCTGCTCTACTATCCTCGTAAGAAAAACACTGGATATGTGACCTTGTTTGTCCTCCTCTGTCTGATTTCTATGGATGAGCAGAATTCAAATTCAAGCCCCCGGTCGGAAGCACAGTTCGTTCCTCGGCTTAACAAAAGTCTTCCCATGAAGTACGCCAAGCAGTTTTTATTGCCTTGTAACCTTGAGCTCAGAAGCTGTTGCCTCATTCACGATGACAACATCCCCACGCGCACGAGTGTGAGAGTGTGTGTGTGTGTGAGGGCAGAGTGTTGAGGAAGACGAGGGTGTGTGTGTGTGTGTGTGTGTGTGTGTGTCAGGGATGCAGAGTGATTTTCAAGGGGAACAGACGGAGAAGGATGGAAAAGTTGTCATCAAGTTGGATCGAGCTGAAGTGCATCACACATTCAGGCACAATAACGTCCGCTGACATTTACAGGCACGGAATATTCTGTTTTTTCACTCTCATCCCCGAATATTCGTACGTTCATCCACCTTCACGATGTGGTCAGCTTTGTGGCTGTTGGCTGGTCGGTTTGTGTACGACACGTCCATGAAAACACACTGTAATTAGGTACATGGTGATGTAAGACGTATATTCTGTCTGCTGAATATCCACATGTTGCACATCTTATTCAGAAAATGATCATTCGGAACGAGGCTCCTTTTGGATTATCCAAACGAAATATGCTTTTTACATGACCCGTATCACATGTACTAATAATAATAATGTAACATTAGTGCGCTTGGACACCGTAGTCATTGATACTGATCACAAAATAAGCTTTTAGCAACCCAATCGCCAAAAATATCCTTAGTGTCACGCTTCCAAATGTCAAAACCGTGGTCCCTTGGCGAACGATTTCCACTGGTGGGCTCAGAAACAATCATGTTTTGGCTTAAAATACTTGTTTTGGTTCCCACATACACAGCTGGAGATGCCTCGACTTCACATTGTAAGTATCAGCTCTTTGTTGCCACAAACACAGCTGGGGATGTCCTGACTTCCCGTCAGAAATATCTGTTTTGATCCCCTCAAACACAGCTTGAGATGTCCTAAAGTCTCGACTCCTCAACGTGGAAACAAGGCTGGAAGATTGTTCCAACGTGGCGTTAAAAACACCTGGATTTATCACCACAAACACAGCTGGGGACGTCCTGACTTCCAGTCAAAAATATCCTTTTTTGGGGGCTTTTTTGCGCTTCAAACTGCCATGGTCCCTTAAACTTCGGTAGCATGTAACTCCACCACCATCCCCTCCACCTCCCGATGTGAGAGTTAGATCATAAATGTGACGTGAACACTTTATTAGACTTTCTTCATTTGTCATTCAGATTTCACCTAACAGTGCAATCGGAACGAAATGTCGTAGCATATCATAACTATGTCCTTGTGTCCTTTGTGCTACAACAACAGGAACCTCTCACTCTGAATCGCTCAAACATGTCACAACCCTGCCCAACAGCCTCAACGAGTGATGTCACAGCAGGTGTCTCACCTTTGACAGGGAGTGGAAAACACCTGCTGTGACATCACTGATTGGGGGTGTGGCCAGTTGTTGCGAAAGATTCCACCCACAGAGTTTCCTGATGCGTATCTCAGTGTTAAGTGTTGATATGGAAATAACCACGATGTGAGTTGTATAATGGGATTTGAATGACGTATACGGTATCAGGAACTGTCTCTCTTCTTATCACAGAGGCAGTTTCCTAAAAGTCTCCCTCACATTCTGGTGTACCTGGTATCTTTGGAAACTTAAGGAGACTTGAAAATATATGTGGGTTTGAATGCATTTGTAGTTAACGCTTAAAAACTTGGTAATTGGGATCATTTTTGGTGAAGATCAAGTATTTATCTTGACATTTCAGTGAGAGATTTAAGGGGAAATGAGTGAGTGGACAATAAGTGAACTTTTTTAATAGTATTTTAATGTATTTTTAGGGTCAATATTTTTTATAATCAACACAAATATCTATGAATTCCCTAAAAGGTGACCCTGAAGAAGTTATAATATCTGAACTTATTTGGAAAACATAAAAGGACAGTACATATTGTACACTTTTGCACAACAAAATATGGATTAATGCTGTTATTTTTTTGGTAAGTTAAAGAACAGTACTTAAGGAAACAGAGGAGAAGAAGAAGAAGAAGAAGAAAAGGAAGAAGAAGAAGAATCTCTGCAGTCAACCCTTCCTCGAGCAGTAGCTGGAAGCCATCGCCTCGGTCGAGGGCACTGACCTGAGAATTAACCTAATGTACAGTTCGTGTTTTGATCCGCACACTCTTGAACTGTATTAGATAAACGAACAGGCAACATTTTGACCCAAATCGGCATGGCCGATTAACCAACTAGAAGGCCCTGGGGCAGAAGATGGCCCCTGTTCCCCCATTTGAAACTGGATTAAATCACGGCGACCCTCTTTAGGTCAAGGGGGGCCTCGAGATGTGGCAATAAAGCGCCACACTCAGGTCTGTCTCAGCTCGGAGGCCCGCGGGGGAAACTGGTCGCCGCGCACGCAAGATTTAATCAGACGAAGGTCTAAAAGTCGAGACATGTATCGGCACAAAATTGATGACATAATCCCACAGCTGCTGGTTGTTAAAATGCTTGGCTAAGTGCGCTGGGATTACACTGGTGCTGAGAAGGTAACGGGGTTAAACGATGTGAGGAGGGTGTAAACTGGCTCCTCTCGACGTGAAACTGTTTGGATTTATGTCCTCAAGAGTGCAATGTTCTCCAGATATTCCTAACATAGGTTCTGATATCAAGCCATTCTTGTAAACCTCTCCTCTTATAAGTCATTTCCTTACACGTATTAAAAGCTATTTACTATGTCTTGGATGTTTTTTATTTGTTGAAGTGTTTCCCGGTTCTCGTCTGGCTGCTCTGGTTACATTTTCTTCCATTTCGAGCTGATTTTTCCTCCCTTTATGATCCCGCTGATCAGCCAGTGTGGTCTATTGGTTTCCTTTACAGCCCCCTGTACTTCCAACATGACATCTATAACAATCCCCGATTAAAAGGCGCGTTGCTCAATATCTTTGGCCGTGATGTTGCCAGGATCTCATTACATCTGTGCCCCTGTATAGACGTCGCCTTCTGTCATGTTTCAGCCCAATCGCAAGGATAAAATGTTGGCAGGTAATGTTTCTGCAAACCACTGATACAGTCACATGTGTACCACGTTCACGTTACATGTTTATGACCTGGAGGTGGAGACGATGGTGGTGGAGCTACAGACGACGAGGTTTGACAAGCCACTGACCACAGCTGGAAGCGTGACACTAAGGATTTTTTTTGGGCGATTGGTTTGCTAAAAGCAGCATTTTTGATGGGAAGTCAGTTGTTTGTGGCGATAAAACCTGGTGTTTTTAACGAGACTTTACGACATCTCAAGTTGTGTTTAAAGGGGAACAAAACAGATATTTTTGATGGAAAGTCGAGACATCTCCAGCTATGTTGTGGTGATAAAATCGGGTTTTAAACGAGACTTCTGGACAATTTCCAGCCGTGTTTGTGGCAACATAAAAACGGACATCAGGTCATCTCCAGCTGTGTTTGTTGGAAGTGTTTTAAGCCAAAACACGATCTTTTCTGAAGCCTAACACAGTTTTTTGGGCCTAAACCTAACCAGACTATAAGGAGAGCGTCATCGAGATAGAAATGAAGATTCACCCGATGAAACCAACATAAAGAAACGTACATTGCCAACATTTATTATGGCGATTGAGTTCCCTGTTTACCATGTTTTTGCCATGTTCAGTCCGATAAAGTTTGTTCAAATATGGAGATTAATAGAACACTATGACCTCAACCAGCCACAGTGTTCTTACTCAATAAACAGAGTGTGTTCAGATAAGAAGAAGAAGAAGTGACGTGGGACCGGCGCTCTGTCCGTGAGCTCACCTGTTTGAGGTTGTACAGTCCGTGTTTGTCACAGTTTGGGAATTTGAGCTCGTAAAGGTTCTCCAGCGGGCCTCGGTTATCCTCAGAGGTCATTCTGGAAATCTCCTCCAGGACCTTGTCCAGCTCCTGCTCACAGGCGCTCTGAAAGGACGAGCGAGGAGAACATTATTAATGAAAACACTCGTTATGGCATTAACTGTTGAGCACTGACGGGAGCAGACGTAAAAAGAAACGGAGTCATTCATATAAACGTGAAACAGAGGACAGGTTTGACTCGAGTGCGAGGCAGAGAAATGTGCTCTGTCCAAGAAAAAGAATGGCGAAATAAAATCCCTGTGTGTGTCTTGTAAAAGTGTCACAAATACACACATTTACAGCGAACTCTTTTACGAGGTGCAGTTAGGCAAGCGGAGAGTTCAGCCAATATTATTGATGTGAGTCTGGTGGAGTGGAACATGAGTGTCGAGGCGGCTTTACTCGGCAGGTGGCCGTGACCACACACACACACACACACACACACACCTGCAGAAATGCCGTGCACACTTTTCCTCCTGTTGCATGGCTGTGCACACACACACATCTACCATGTATTCACGTGTACATGCACACACACACACACACACACACAGTGAGCGTACGAGGCTGCAGTGGGATCAAAGGGTCCGGTCTTATGATTAGTTGGCTGAGGATGAGAGAGGAGGGCAGGAGGAGGCGCGGTCCGCCACAAACCTTATCACACATCTGAACATATGGATGAAAAGTACTCTTTCTTTTCTCTCAGGCTCTCTCTCTCTTTCACACTTGCTCTCTCTCTCTCTCGTTCATAATGAAGACGTATAAACTGACAGCTCAGTTTTACTGCTGCCTCTCTGCTCTTATACACCAATGTGTTCATGCCATTTCACACCATACATTAGACATGTAAGTGTATGTTATCAGTTGCTGTAATTAGCCTATTTTCTTCTCTCCGATGTGGCCCAGAGAGATCCTCTCGTAATCCGACTACGCTGTGAGAAACTGGGGCTGAAGCTAACGTGAGGTGTCGGCGCTGTTAGCCGAACCAAGTGGGAATCTTTTGATCTACAATCCTTTAAGAACTTCTCTCGTTGTGTTTCCACACAGTGTTTCTGCACGGCACCAGTCCAAAGTTTGGACACACTTTCTCCTTCAAGTAAATGGGACACTGCATTTTTTATTTTTTTTTGCACATACCTCGTTCCAAATTTCCAAAAAGTCAGGTCAAACTTCACGAGCCTCTCTGGTGAAGAGCCATTTTGAGGCAGGAGGTGTTTTTCTTCACGTCTGGTTCAGGGAGTATTGTTTGCTTTTATTCTTGATTTTATCATTTCAATGTGAAATAGTTCAAGCAGCAGAGAAGCAGGGATGCTGCTGGGTCGGATGAAGTGCAAGGACGACGACAGAGAACTAACCATGCTAGCTCCTGGCTCCCTGCAGGTTATGTCCAAATGACATAAAAGTCATCACATCACGTCATTATTCTGCTGCTCATATGCAGGTTATATTGTATTTTGAAATGCATAAATAAGGATATACAGTAATTCTTGAACGAGAGGCCAAGCGACATGTAAGCTCACTTCTTTCTTTCACACTTCTGCAGCACCAATCGATGCTGACCCAAGTGAGGCGATTCATCAGATGTCACACAGCTCCCTTTGGTGCCACAAAAGGCTTTAAACTCAACCTAAAACTTTCTGTTTTAATGACAATGGCGCCCAAGTTCGAAAGAAAACGGCATGAAAGTGCCCTCTGTGATAGATAGATCATGATGAAGTGCCCTGCAGGGTGCTCCTCCAGTGGACTAAACTTGTTGAAGTATCCTCTCCTCCTTTCTACGCTGGTGCCCTTTTTATATTTCCGCCCCTGCCCCTCAGAAATCCTGCGTACGTCACTGTTGCCATGCACAGATTACATTACTTACAGACGAATGTGAAGGAATTACAAGGTCTGAGAGTAAAACACATTAATATTAACGTGATGCAAAAGACACTAAATTATCTTAACTGATTGTTTATATATTTGAGGTATGAGGGTAATAACTCTGGCTCGACCCCCCCGCGGCTCTGATGGCATCTTGTGTACATCTTCACCTCTTCTGACCACCCACAACGAAGTGCATCCATGCTTGACACCAGCTGTCTGATGTTCCTCCCCCTGACCAGCTGCACCACTCCTTTTTCCTGCGTTCTCTTTTGTTCCTTCTAATGATCACCACAATTGTTTTGTACCCTAACCCTGTTTTTGTGTTATTTTGTTTTGTTTTGCTGCGAGCGAGTGAGCGAGTTAAGTGAGGGAGAAAATGAGCAAATGCGCATAATTGTTTTTTTTTTACATGTTGTGACATATACGGGCCTCCGCATGCTTAATCCCCCCGGGGCCAAGCTCATTTACATGAAACATAAAGAATACACATGTTTGTACGCCGCCCCACTGAGGGTTTTCTAGGAACTGTTTTTATGGGGGTTTTTTTTGTGAGATGTACAGTGTTGAGTGATCAGTGAAGAATGGCGGAGCGGAGGGGTGAAATCTATAGAACGCGCCAAACTGCCAACACACATTCCACCGTGGAGAGAAAAACAATATCACTTTTCATCACGGTGACGCTCATTATGAGCCATTATTGGAGCTAAATGAAGCTCATGGTGCGTCTCGTTCTTAAATGGAAATGCATCGATAAATCCACTGAAGTATTTCTTAAAAAAACGTCATCAACATATATCAGTCTGAAATTAAGAGTTTCAAAACGAGGCTAACTGCTGCAGCATTTCTTGAATAGCATCTCTGAGTATAAAACCACATTATCTGATAGCAGCCCTGTTGCACGCTGTTGGAAAGACTCTCCCATTCTTGGAGAGTATCAACAAATATATTTTCACACAACAGCTCCATGAAAGCACATAAATGTGTGTTTGTATTAATCGTGTTGTGGGGATTCAGAGCTGCTAACAGTCACAGTCACGCTGTGGGGAAAAATCTCGTCCACACCGGATAGATCCTGACAGGTTCTGGTTTGAACTCGGTTTCTGTTGAGGTTGGGATTAAGCTGTGTGGTGGTTAGGGAGTGAATGTAAGTCCATGTGATGCCAGTGTGTGTGTGTGTGTGTGTGTGTGTGTGTGTGTGCACGTGCATGTGTTTGGGTGAAGCAGCGCCCAGAGGAGGGCACCACTGTACCACAGCACACGGCAGCTTGTTGACCTTTCTGATAGGCAGACACGTCACTGCACTCCTGCAAGACTACAACATGACACACGAGCTGGACTGATGCATTAGGGGAAAAATCAAAATGTCATGGGAAAATATGTTCATGCAAAAAAAAATGTACTACTTGTTGGTATTTATTTTAATAATAGGGGCAAACTACTGGTGCTTCACTCGATCAGTACTGATGCATGAGAAACTGCAGTTTTCAAAAATAAAAATCACTTGGTTGTTAAACAAACACATTTTTAGAGGAAACCTATTATCTATTATTTTTCATTTTTCAAGCTCTTGAAAGTTAACGAGGTCAAAGTCCACACCAACAGAAGCTCTTCTCTCCCACAGAAATCACTGCTCCTGAACGCCTCGTCAGTAGCCCCGCCTTTTAATTCTGTGATTTCATGACATCACACGACGTCACCATGTCACACATTTGCATATTTTTATGCCCGTTGGCTAGTTTGGCACATTAGAATTAATATAGCACAGCTACCCTGTTGTTGTTAGCGGTTGGGGGTCAGGCGTGTGTGAGTTGACCAATCAGAGCAGAGCTTAAAGAAACCCAAAATAAAATCATTTTCCGGGTTGAATTGTTACGTTTCCCCAGAAAACAACCTGAAGGACAGGTTGGCAAACTAACAGAGCACTGAAGGGTCACAAAAGGGTCCAAGAAAACTGGTCCCATGGTGTCTAAAAGGTGGCGGTGGGAAACATTGGACCCAACATTGGACCCAAAAACCAAAGGTGAAGTGGGAGTCACTGAGATTTATTTCTTTTGGCCAGTTTCTATACATTTTGTTTCCCCCGTGATCAAACACACTCAACTCAGATTTTCAAACAGAAATCCACAGTCCACACAGTCATCCGTCGGCAGTGGGTAGCAATCTGAAGTCCGAACAGAACCGTGGACTTGTGGTATTTGCTTTAGGAACCAAAATGCAGGGTGAACTCGTGAGCTGTTACCGGGTTCGGCGATGCCACGCTCTACCACGTAATCTACTTCACGTCAGAGCAATAGACGTTTTTCCGGGTTGACGCTGTACGGATGTTGTTTGATAGGCTTAGCATCACCCCACGTATATAAGAAGAGTCTAGCTCTCAGTTGCCGAAGAGGACTCAGACCAGAATGAAGGTCCGGTACAATCAAAAGGCCCGTTCTCGCTCGTTTGATGAAGGGGATCGGGTTTTAATTTCATTACCTGTGGCTGGGTCACCCCTTGAGGCGTGTTTTCTTGGACCGTATACTGTGGAGGAAAAGGTTGGAGACGTGGATTACATTGTTTCAACAGCCGCTGTCTCTTTTAATTAATTAATGTATGTACGTATGTAATGACTCGAAAGGGAAGTTCATTCCGGCCTGTCAGTGGAAAAACAGTAGAGGTTTTGGTTCAGTTCTGACCTGAGGCGCCTTCTGGGTCCGAGTGTCCTCCAGTTGATTGGTTGACTTCATCCTGCCTTGGCGCTCGTTCGTGTGCCGGTTGATGGCGGTCTCCTGCCAGAACCAAGTGTTGATGAGAGGTCTTCTGGTGGGTGGATTTTCAGTCCCGTGCACCTCTGCAGCCAAACAAACACATAAACCGATCACGTTAATCTGCAGCATCTGTCCAGGCCTCCTCCAGAATCAGTATGATGTGTGCGCTAAACGTTTTAGTGTTTGGTTACAATAGCAGCTGGCTCCTCAGCATGAGACCTATGAAAAGGATGCAGTAAACTCTGATGGGAGACATTTAAGTTTTTTTTCTTTTGGACTGGAGCACAAGTGACATATAACATCAATAAATTGTCTATATACGAGTCATATGTTTCGGTAAATTGTAAACAGTCTGAGAAATACAGTTCCTCAAAGCTTAATTCAGCGCTTTTCTGTGTGCACTTCCTGGTTCTGATCCCAGTGTCACTTCTCAGAAATGCTTCATCTCATCTGTGTCCTGTCTGTTAGGTATGCAGTTAATGGACAGATGTTAAACACACACACACACACACACACACACACTCAAAACCACCTCACCATCTCCGCCGCTTTCCAGCAAAACACACATTCATCCACATTTATCTATTCTTTTAATCACACACTGCTATTAAAAGCCAGCGTTTCTTCTAATGACAGGCCCGTTTACAAGTCATCTTAATCCTGGAATTAGAAGACAAAGTCATTCTGTGTCCCCGAGGCATCCTGTGTCCCTCATACCTCATGTTACTAATTCTATGCTGGACAGTCAGGCGTCGCAATGGCTGTAATTACCGCGGCGACAGTGCGAACAGACCCGCCAAGATCTTCTTTTTCCGCGAAACAGCAGAAAGTGCAGCATCCAGCCCTTCGAGGCTTTGCGAAGGTCATGACGCAGTTTGAACAGGTCTCTTCTGAGCTCTCGGGTCACTCGGAGTGTGTTTCCTGCTGCTTTTTATACCAGAGCATGTTCATAATTTGTTGGAGACAGTCAAGACGAAACAAAAAAAATAACAAGCTAACGAGTTAATTCAGAGCAGACGCGCGGCAGATGAATACAGAACAGCGAACAGACGAATGGAATCTGTCTGGTACCTGTGGTTGTAGGACACGAAAAACACGGCGGGGTTAACACTTTAGACATTTATCAACATAGTCGCAGTCATCACAGACATAATGATCCGAGATCGTCTGACACATTTCAACAGGAAAGCTGAGACGAAAGTGGCGACTGAATTACAGAGCCGAGCCCGACTCCGAGTCATCGGTGGTGAGTCCAGACTCGTGAGGAGGCAACGCTGATGAAGGCTTTTCATGCTGAGTAAGGATTTTCTTTTTGGGCACCTAACCTACCTGCCAGAGGCTGTGTGTGTGTGTGTGTGTGTGTGTGTGTGTGTGTGTGTGTGCTGTAATTAGCGCTGTAAAAACAGGAGCAGAGCGCTGAAGTTGTAAATCACGCCTGAGAAGGGGAAGGCCCCCCCGGTGAATCCTCACGAGCTCCTGACACACCGTCTGAAATGTTTCTGTGCGTGTTCACGTGAGTCCTCGTCCTACCAGTTACGATCCACCTTAAACAGTGATTTGTTACCAAAGCGACCCCCTCTGTTTGTCTACCCTCCTTCTTGCCAGGGTGCCTGTCCCGGATTTGAACCTAGGACTTCTCTTTCTTCTCTATTAAAATGCTTCCTAGTTACCAGGGTTCACAAGGTTGTGGCCTTGGAGCTGCTGCCTGCACGCCATAGATATTGTAAGGGTTACAGAGGTTGTAGTATTTAAGGTTGCGTTGACTCTTGGGGGTTCCCAGTGAGGTTGCTTGTTCTGCAGATACTGGGTGTTGCTGCCGGGTGGAGCTGGGAGGGTCGCCTGCTCATACCTGCCCATCTGGGCTGGGCTTCCAGCAAGGGATAAAGGACTACCTTTCCGGGAGCGTCACTCCCTCTGCCTCCACCACAGCCTTCTTCACCTTTGTTTGGTCTGCTGCACCAGTCAACACACATCACACACACTGCTAACAAGACTGATTGCACTCTCCTACCAGTTAATTTGACTGTTTGTTTCAACCGAATAAAGCAAACTTTTACGTGCTGGTGACACGATATGTAAAGACAGGGTTCAGGATTCATCCTCTAGGGCGCTTCATTATCTGTACCAATGTCATGACGATCCATGCAATAGCTGTCAGGACATTTCATTAAAAACAACAAACTTCAACGTCCTGGTGGTGCTGGAGGAGAAGTTGAGGTATCACTGTCTCAGCCAATCTCACCCAGTTTAGGACTGATGGTTCTTTCTACTATGTTTGTCATCGTTGGCCCTTATCTGGTACCACACCCTCATACATGACTGTGCTTTTTTTGCACCAAGATGAGGCAAACCATCGCATTTGAACGCTCATCCTCTTGTGGATCGGTGGATCCATCAGGCTACAGACACACATCACACCATATTTTTACTCACCCACACACTGCTAACAAGACTGATTTCACTCTCCTACCAGTTAGTTTCTATGTTTTATTAATTTGATTGATGTGGAGTTGTTTCAACCGAATAAAGCAAACTTTTATGTGCTGGTGACACGATATGTAAAGATAGGGTTTAGGATTCATCCTTTTCAGGATATTTCATTTAAACCAGCAAACTTCAACATCCTTGTGGTGCTGGAGGAGAAGTTGAGGTATCCACGATGACAGTTGGGTTTAAATTGTCTCAACCAATCTCACCCAGTCGTGGACTTAATGGTTCTTTCTACTACGTTTGTCATCGTTGTCCCTTGCTGGTACCACACCTTCATACATGACTGTGCTTTTTTTGCACAAAGGTGAGGCAAACCATCACATTTGAACGCTCACCTCTTGTGGATCGGTGGATCCATCAGGCTACAGACTTTGCAAAAGAAAGGCAACTCTCTGCATCGTCAAACACTAAAAGACTCAGAAGTCACAAACAAGACCTTAACGTCTCAAGAATTAAAATCATATTCACGACAGTGAGTGCACACAAGCTTAGAGTTTTGGTCCGAGTTATGTTACAGCTCAAGTCGACAATTCCAGAGAAAGATAGTTGATTATTGAGTGAAATACTGATTCTTTGGGTTGGACCAAAGCATCGGTATTTGACATCTTTGGAGCCTTTGCTCTAAAACAATAAGAACAAGGTGAAAGTGACATAGTTTTGCACTTATGTCTCTAAAGTTGAGCTGAAGTGCAGCTACAGGGCAGCTAAAGGTGTAATAATTCCATCTTATTTCTGAAGTGGTGTTTAAGAGCTTATTTTCTATAGACACTTACTGTATAGGAACCCATGACAGCATGTTCCAGGGAGAAAAAGAAAACAACACGTCTTTGGCCAACAGCTGTCATCTAAACACTGTGTTGTTGATTCTGTGTGCAGTGCCATAGAAACTACCTGTCTCGAGCTGTTCAGCGTGTTGGCTTTAGGTATTGCCTTTGAGCAATGCTTTCACAATTCTCTCATAGCACAGAATGAGTAATGTCTTTCCAGAGTTGCTTAGCATTAACGCATTAGCCGTGTTATCGTATACAGTGGAGCTTGTGTCTCAGAAGAAAACTCCACTGTGGCCTCCGCTGCCAAGAAAGTGGCCTTACAGCACTTCAAACCATTGTCAGTGTAAATTGGTTCCTCTCGAGGCTCGGCCACTTCAAACGCCTCACAGCTGGAAAAAGGACAGAAAGAAATTGAATAATGAAGAAGGCTTCGCGTCGCCAGAGGTCCCCCCCTTCAAACCTTTTACGGTTAGCTGGTGCTTTCAACTCTCGACGCTGCTATGCTTCCATGTGGCCGCGTGTGTCATCCTAACCAAACGAAGTCGCCTTTGTAGTTTAAAGGGAAAGCTGTGGCCAACTGGCGCTCCTGCAGGCTTTGTCAGACTTAAAAGACAATAAGTGCAGTCTAAGGTCAAGGTCATTTTCTCTTTAAACTTAAAAAAACATATGCTTTCTTCCATCAGGTTCTCACAGTGGAGACACTAAATACCAAATGTCCTATAGAAAGTCATTGTCTTTAGAATATTTCACACACAAAGTTAAATCTTGAGCACAAAGACGTCTTTGACATAACATCAACACTGTTGAATCTGGTCACAGGAAGTCGCTCCAGAGACAAACCCACTGAGAAATGTTTCATCGTTTTGGTTTCACGGCCTGCAACTTTACTGCTCTGGTTAACTCTCACCACTTTCATCATCCGTGTTTCCAGGCAGCTATTTCAGCTAAAACCCTGATAAACCCAGATTACACTACCTGCCCAGACAATTCTAGCAACTAGCATTTAGCAGATAAAGAGACTGAATGTTGTGGTTGGTGGAGACCAAAACAGAGCTTCTACCAGATTTAGTGGCCAGGAACTCCATCTAAATGATAAATAGCAATAATATTATTGCTCTGCATGCTTGCTAGAAACTTTCTAAGGTCAAAACATGTCAGTTAACAGCCACAAATTCAAATAATAGTGTTTTATACTTTAGTGAGGCTATAGATTTCTTTACCTTTAGTAATTTTAACTATACTGGAAAGTTTAATCTATAGCAGTACAGTATGATCGATAAAAATGATTAGTAAACAATGTTTTTTTGGGTAAATCATAATAGAAAATGTAGTTTAAATGTCTATTAAAAGTACGTGTGAATTAAAACTGTACTCGGTAAAAGCTCTTATCTGTTTGTGATGTAACTTTTCAGCATGAACTTATTCAGGATTAGCAGAGAGGAGGGAGGGATTCCTATTTACACCTCAGGGGGAGTTTTCTCAGAACTGCAGGCACCGACATGCAGCTCCCACCCAGAGTGATCTCTTCTGGCTTCACCTTTTTCCTGCCTGTGGATGTGTGCCGCACACACACACACACACACACACACACACACACACATCTACATAGAGTAATTAAAGACCTGAGAGAAGGGAGCATGTCTCAGCAGAGGATCACCTGCGGGGCAAGAAGGGCAGTCCTGGACCACCGACAACACGAGAAACGAAAGGAGGGAGAAACAAGGAAAGTGCCAGAAAGAAAGAATATAGGACAGCGGCTTCCTATTGGCTGGAGGAGGGGGTTTGTCCGTTGAGGACTGGTGGTCTGCACATTTGGCACAGAACACACACACATGCACTTCTATCATCACGGTGGCGAGTTGGACTTTAAATCGTGACGTCCTGATCGGTCCCATGTGTTTGTACTTCCTAGATATAACCGGGCTGCAGTGTAGATAAGCTACGTGCAAAGAGGAGACACATTCAGGTAAAGTCGCTTTGGAGGCTTCAGGCTGTGCACGTCGCACATTTGAACTTTTAAAGTTGCTTTAACACGGCTCCCATTCCTCGATTCCATGGTAACAGCACATGATCAACATAATAAAACATAATTCCAATAAGGCCAGACTCACTGAGCTTGTTACAGAGGTATTCGCAACGTAATTCTGGCTCCTAATTTTTCATATTTCCCTCGTTGCTTTTACACTTTCACTGCAGCAGGAGAGATTTTGACACAGCACAGTAGGAAAAAATCACAGGTAAATAATACAGTTAATGGATGGCTTTTATTTAGCCGCTTCACTTTCGTGGTCCTGGCGTCGTGCACGCTGGCTCGCCGCCTCGACTTACTGGGAGAATTCACGACAACGACGCAATCATTCATGTTATTAATGTGCTTTTCCGACTGTGACGAGTCAAAAATGTTGCTGTGAAAAAAGACTTATTACTGATCTTGTTCTTGATATAATAAAAAAACAAACAAACAAACAGGAAGTTTACAGGATATCTGTGCGGAAAAAGACGTTATCTGTGTTTCTGCAAGTACACATATATCTTCCCTCCCTCACAAACAGTGGACCTACCCCTTATTTTAAATGCATCGAGGACATCATGATCACTGTTCTGCTTGTTTCAAGTGGTGGCTGCATTGGATTCTGCCCAATAAAAAGTTACAGGTCAAAATCGATTTCTACTTGTTTTTATTGCATGCCTTGCTGCATATCTCACCTTTACACCTATTTCTGTTTTGTTCAGGTGTTTCTGGGGAGCAGGCGTCATCGACTACTGTACAAAAATACAACTTTATAACTTTTTCCACTGATTTGGGTGAAACTGGATCATATACTGTGGAGAAGTTTTATGTTTTACGTCTGCTCAGCCATTACTTTGGACAGATAGCTTTTCTCGTTGCTAACGTGACTGCTAGCTACTCCTCACCAGCAGCCTACCGATGGACACCTCCAGAACAATGGAGGCCAGTACCAAGGTGATTCACGAGGAGCCCTGACGGTGAGATTCAGGTTGCTTTGTTGCTACAAATCTCCACTAACAGAGCGTTACGTGGTTAGCTCAGTCAGCCTCGCAGCTAAGTCAGTGGTGCTATTTGCAGACTCAGCCTCGGGGCGCCAGGAGCCAAATCTGGCAGAGAAAAAACACACCTCGGTACTCCGTCTTCAGTTCACTGGGAGCTGCAAGTCCAGGCAAAGTTAGCAGGCCGCTAGCACTAATAGTGAGTGGTGGTGGTGGTGGTTGTGGGTGGGGGCTCGTGGTAACGCTCAGCGCTACTGGCGACTGTAAACACTTGTTTCTACAGGAAACAAACCGTGCTGAAGTTCACAGCACTCTACCAGCGGTTTTATTTAATCCCTGTGGTTATTAAAGACTCCGGAGCAACTCTCATCCTGACAAATATACTGAAGTAATTAAATACACAAAGTGCTGCTGGAATATCGTGGAGTGAGTATTGGATACCAGCTTTTAAAGTACGTTGAAACAACACAGAGCACGCATTGCTCAACAGACCTTCCCTGTATAAATGCTGAAATACTGATGGTTAACACAAATATTGTTGCGTAATGATGCATCCACTGACAGTCACTGACAGATGCTCCACACCTGCCCAGAGAGACAGTGAAGTCATGCTCTTTGTCCTGGATTCAAGCAGCAGAGAAACTGATTCACACGGAGGCTGACTGAAACCTTTGTAGACTTACGACTGAGAGAACATTTCCAAGTCGACTCCCACTGCAAAAACACTTAAAGTGGAAACAGTGAAGATGATGTGCCACTTCCAATATTACACGCCGTCGGATTGGAAGAATTCAAACCATGGGTTTAACACATCAGCGTCGCTGTTTTCTGTGCAAGAGGTCCTGTTGCTGCAAGCGTGGAGGAGCAGGAGGAGCGGAGGCATGCCACACTCATGACATCAGCAGTTTGAAAGGGCAACTTTATGTCAAAGTTGAACATCAGACAGAGCTGGAGTGGTTTAATTGAACTCAGGTGAGAATAGCGCCATTTAAACTCAGGATCGCACCGTGTCACCATAACAAAATGTAAATCTCTGGCTCTTTGAAGCGAGCAGCGGTGTGGTTGTTAAGAAGTGCGAACGCAATCTCAACCGACTATATGAAACGACCCCGAAATGTGCATTTTAATGGGTACAAAGGAGACAGATGTTGACATCTGATAGCCCGCAGTCGCTCATGCTTGAAAAGCCAACCATAACAGAGTGAACCGAGGGCAAACCGCAGTCTGATCTGATGCTCATTTTCAGCTTTTCCTTTATGTGTTCTAAACGGTTTGAGCACCAAAGACGGTAAATCACAGCAGAGAGCGCAGACAAAGTCCATCACGCCTAGCTAAAGTTACAGGCTCTGGAATGGGGGTTTGTTTTTACTACCCTCTCCCAACAAAACCTCCAAGAGTCCAGAAGAAATCACCTCCGTTGAGTCTTTTATTGTCTGAGAACATTTCAGTCCAAGAAATCATCAGATGCATTCCTCGGAGAGTTCACCAGCGACACACGATCACACAAAACAAGAGCTTGATTGAGAAATTGATTTCCCAGTACCACTCTGAAGAGCTTCTCGTGGGTGCGTCTTCCATTTTTTTTACTTTAAATGTGCATTTAATCACTTTTCTTCAAGTCCCGTAAACGACCGCGTACATCAAAATAAGACTCCCAATACGAGAGCTGTGTGGATATGCGGGTTACAGACATGTTAAGGGTTCACCCGAGGGGTAGAGCTTGTTTGCACTCACAGATGTTGGCCTGCCACTGCTCGCCAAACACAGTGCTCATGTCAAAACTCATTTGCAGGAATCAACAGTGACCCCTTTGTCCCCTGTGACTGCAACAACAGGCCTGACATTTCTTTGTCTCTGCAGGATTTCTGGGTTATTTATCTTGGGTCGTTTATTGCGACCGAATACGTTTGATGTAGATGTGGTTTTTCTGATATAAGACGAGTCCTGCGGAGAGAATACTGTTTCTGCTTCTTCATTAAAACCTCTTCACTTTGAGCTAGTTGTTTTGATGTCTTGCCCTCAGGTACGATGACGGGTCAAAACTGGCTGGCTGAGTGATGCAGGCACGCTTGAAGAGTATTAATTCATATATGACAGTAACAGTATGCAACAGTAGTCCTCTTTCAATTTAAAGGGGCAGTTTGTAAGATATGAGAACAACAGTGTTAGTGTTATGACGAAAACATCTCTGCACTTGCAGTGGCTGAAGTTAGCATGCTAACCAGCTAGCCCTGACAAAATATCAAGAAAAGACATTTACTGTCTGTATGTATTTTCCCATCATACAGTAACAGTAACATCAAAAACAGTTCAGTGAAGCTTGAGAGTGAGTCAAAGACCTTTAAATACACAATTTTTCTGATCCAAACAAACTGATCCTTTTACATTTACGTTTTGGTCTCTCGTCCGACTCATCGGATGTAGACTTCAGTTGTGAGCTAGCAATGAGCGCCTATTCCCTCCCCTTTCTCCTCTTCTCTATCTGTGTGTTTGGGAACAACCTCTGAGCTCGAAATGGCAAGTTAACCTCGCCCTGACCTGTTAGCTAACGATACAGACGTAATCGAGCTAGCAGCTGTTATGTACCTTGTCTTTTGCGGGGCTTTAGTCGGTTTAATTTCCTCGTCTTTCTATGTACAAAACTGCTAAATATCTGGCTCGTTAGCTGCTATATATCGATATGCTACCCAGCTATGTTCACTAGCTAGGTGCTAACTAGGTGCAGGTTCAGGATCTAGGACGTTGGCACATTGGAGGGAAGTCTAAGCCTTTTTGCCAAAAACAGCTGCCTTGCGTCTGAAAACAATGTTGATAAGAGCAGTGAGGCTGAACCGAACTGTGAACTCGCCGGCTCTGAAACCAAAACAATGAGCTGAAAGAGGCTAAAACAAAAAAAATGTCCCATCACAAGGCATTTTATCCACTACTTAACAAAATTATTGCAGGACTTACTTACCATTTGTAGCCTGGTGGTCCAGACTCGTCGTGACATCCGCGTCCACTTTCTGTCCACATCGTCCTAAACCCTGGATGAGCTGCTGCAGAGGTAATTCAGCGTCCATGCTCGGGTAGCACCTCAGGCCGCTGGAGCACCTCGGCGTGTAGACGCCGCAGAGCTCCCCCACCTGCCTGGCGCACACCGGACAGCAGCCGCAGCCCAGCTCCCTCACTATCTCAGGACACGTCGCTGTGACTTTGGGACACGCAGCCAGGCGCTCCGCGGTACAACTCGGACATCGGAAAGCCAAATCCCCCAGTGAGTGTCCAGGTAAAGAAAAGTATGCCAGCAGCAGCCCGTAGGTAAAATATATGAGCATTCTTACACTTTCTAGGTTTATTAGTGACTGCTGACAGTCTGAGTGACCCTTGGACGCTAACAGTTTGAACCTCACGATCCTGAAAGTCAACTGTGTGGGTAAACACTGTGACACCACCGACAGGGTCCTATCTGCTCTCATATTACCTCCTGACCAAACAAGGGAGCCCATTACTCTCCCATCAAAGTACCTCCGTCCTGGAGTGATTCATTTTGGTTTGGTTTGTTTGTGCAGATATGATTTAAGTTTTAAAAAGTGCATTTAAAGGCACACTCAACTCGAAGCAAACCCTCAGAGAACCTGATATTACAGCTACTTCTGGAGTGGCTGTGATGTGGCCGCTTCGTTTGTTGCACATCACCTGGCACTCAGTTAAAGGTGAGGCCCCATTCCTACACAGCCCAATTATTTTGCCGAGCGGTGGTAGTCAACATAACGTGCCGTGTTACCGAATGCATCTGGAAAACCCAAGTGATTATGGCCTCGGCCTCAAGTGACTGTAGACTTGTGCCCAGTGGTGTTGTGACAGTTGTGACACGGGGCTGACCTCGCTGGGCTGTTTCTTGCCTTTGGTTTTATTCTCTTAGTTAGGTGGTGGTTCTTTATTTTGTCATTCCTTCCATAATAAGGGCAGAGAATCATTTATCTTCCTACAGCCAGATAATTACGGCAATATCGATGCCACCCTTCAGAAGAAGAACAACACTAAAAAGTGTAGGGGCACATCCCGGAGTGGTTTTATTTTCTTAACGGGGGGCCCAACGTTTAGGAACTAAAGCTCTGAAGCACCAAACCTTTTCCCTTGGAGGGCCAAAACTGAAACATTATGATGTGCTGCGGACCAAAAGCAAACACCTGTTGTGCTGTATTGCATTGATGAGATGCAAAAATGGTTCAAGGACCTTGACTGACTGTGTCTGAAGTGTCCGCCAGGCACAAATCAAGAATAATCAGGGATTCTACATTTACATTTTCTACATTTTTACCTCACAAAAGGTAAAAAAAAAAGCATAAACACTGGAAACATGGGCCAAAGTGAAACTTATGCTGGGTCAGCTTTGCAGCCCTGCTCTAAAGTATAAGAGGGTGTGCAGCAGCCCATGCATGGATGGATGAATCTGATCTGGTGACCATGAATTCTGAAGAAACGTCAAAACTTGCAACTCGTGCAACATCTGACTTTCTGATCGAATAGACCTACCATTGAGTTATAACGCTGAATTAAACCTGTGTAGTCTCTAGTTTTAAGAGAGGGCATAACAGTGGCAGCAGTAGTGACAATTCAATTTAAAACTCCCTACATGGTGACGGGATCTGTCAGCATCTGATGTTGTCTTTTCCAAACACCGTCTATGACAAAGATTAACAGCCAAATCAGACCAAGTTCAATGTTGGGTTGCCTGTTTATGAGCCGACGCATTCCAACACAACAGCAAATTCAATAAAGCCGGCTTTTAAGAGGGGTTATAAATAACGATTTTTTTTGAGAGGTGCTTATTCAACTTTATGGCCATTCTGGAAGTGGAAATGAGGCTGAAGCGATGGAAAAATACATTTCTGTTTGCCCCGTAAATAAGTGGGAGAGAGAGCACAGTGTTCTTGGACTGCGTCTGAAGTTCCTGAACTATAATGTCTCGAATATGACATTGTTTGTGGGTGTGTGTGCAAATTGACCGTGCTGGAAGACAAATCACAACTGGTGCACCGTTTTTACGGTAATTAATATTTTTTTATTGATTCCCGTTACATGACTGAACCAGTGATTTCATTCTTGGTGCTTCGTTTAAGATTTAAGACGAGTACGTAACTCGCCGCTTAGACAAAATCCAGCCCCCCTTTTCTGTTCGTACATACTGAGCGTCTCGATTAATTTGCGAGGACATATAGCATAATCACAAGTGATTTTAATATATAACGTCTCACTTTGCTCCGTTCATCGAAACAGAAAAGTCAGGATTATGGGATTTGACTGTCGGGACTAATGAGGAGCACAAGGGCACGAATGATGATGACGTAGTGACAGATGATGTAATGACGGACTTACACACGAGTCATATGATGAGGCGCGTGCTGCACCTCTCGGAGACGCCGCGCTAACAGGAAGCTGCTCACCCATTACACGAGGAAGATATTTCCTCGTCTCTGACTGACCCCAGGATGCACGTTAGGGTTTTCCAGCCCTGCAGTGCAGCTCACTGTGTATAACACGCTTCAGCTTAGCCGGTCTGGGGTATGAAGTAACGTCTGTCAGGTCCTTCCAACCTCACTTTGAGTTTGACAGTTGTATAATGTTTCTGGACTTGGGAAAAAAAGGTTTGTTCCAGGACTAAAGGTGGCAAGAAAGCTCTAAATGATCAGTTTAGTTGTATTTTGGAGTAAATAACCCACAAACAAAACTAAATTATAAGTATGTTTTAGTTGAAAAACACTTAAACTGAAGCATATTAGAAGTAAACTTAAGATCTTTGGCTCTGAAGTAGTTTTGGTTAAAGCCACTATATATGGGATTTTAAAGATTTCTCACTTTGGTGGCCTCCAGTGGCAGATGTGTGAAAGAATGTGGCGGACACTGATGAATTACAACGGGTGTTGAAATTTCCATCTTTCTGGCCCAAACTCCAATTTTCAACTAAAAATTCCAACCCACTGACATTTTGAGGCACTAACAGTTTCCTTCCCACCCACGTACTGTACGCAGCTGCACGCTGATGGGAGACACTTGTTCCACTCAACAGCTGGCATATCACAAGACGACGCAGTCTGCGGCCCCGAGAGGCTGGTAAAGCGACGTGCTCATTAGATGCACTCATTGGATAACCGTCTGTTGAAATTAGCCGTCTTGCTTTTTACTGACAGGGGTGAGAAGGTTATGAGAGGGTGACTAAGAGCGGCCTGTACTGTCGCACATCCATCTGGTTTGCGCCGTAAGTGCCTCTCTCTGCTTCGCTCTTGGACTGTTTTCGTGATAATGATTTCTAATCCGACCTAATATCTGATCTCAGATGTCTTTATAGCTACAGTGCATCATCCAGACGTGTTGGACCGAGCCAGGCTAGCTGTTTAACACCTGTTTTTTTATGCTAAGCTAATTGCCTCCTTTCTCCAGCTCTACACAGTGAATCATATGATGGTATGATAGGTCACAATGTCAAATTAGCTTCAAAGCCTGGCACTTTGGGGTTGTGATGGTTGGGTCAAACTCTTTCACCAAGGAAACCAAAAAACAACGCTGACTTATTTTAACTAGCGTACATAAGTAAACTCATGTAGCATAACTCAACTTGAACAAACTTACTTATGTTAACCGAAGCCGTGATCTTTCACTCGGTCCCTAAACCAAACCAAACTGCAACAGTTCGACAACGTTACCCAAAAGTTATCAAGGAGAGCGAGAACAACTGTCTGTATTTGTATAACAAACTAAATGATCTGTATCCAGAGCCGTACTCGGAGGGGGCACCACATATGTTGTTTTGGGAGTCGATGGCAAATAACACTTCTGTCACTTTGGTATGTGGACGCGTTGCAAACATCACGTTCACACTTTTGTTCGTCACCTGAGAAACTATTTTCCATGACTTTACACGAGCGCCGCTGTCCAAACAAGCACGTGCGTCCACGGCACCGTGTCTATCTGCGGGGTCTCTCTGTTTGCTCTGTCTCCGGCAACCATTATGCCTTCAATTTAGAGAAATGGAAATGTTTTCTTATGACCGCTCCTCGGCATTTACTCCGCTCGCATAAGTGCATTAGGACTGTATTATGTGTACCTGTTGCCTAGCGACGGCAAATGAATGGGCAATAGCCCGAACAATGTTGGAACGTTTAATTTTACACTTAGGCAGAACGACCTGATAGTGCGGCGCTGAGAGATATTTTAACCGGGCTCCTGAAAGATCCGTCTTTCAGAGAGCAATTTAGTCGAGACAAATGGAATGCCACGGAAAGGTGATCACATTTTCCACAGTCAGTCATTTTCCTCAGTCATGGGAATAATTCAAAGGAGGGGAGTGAAAGGGAGGCCTATATTTGGGAGGATTCTGATATGCAGCACTAAACGAGAGGCTGATTGAAAGTTGGAACGATTTTTAATAAAATGTTTAAGGAAAATGTCTAATTCTACTTGAGGGCAAATTGTTTTCAGGAGACACGACTGACTTCTTTTCACAGAAGCAGTATCAGTCAATATTGTCCAAACAAGGGATGAACGTTTAAATAAATGAAAGTGTCTGCTCTGTCCTGTGGGTCCTGGAGGTTCAGGAGCAGATCTGTGGAAACAGACGATCATGTAATTTACTCCGGAGAACAGCAAACAGCCCTGAAGCAAGAACTCTGTCCAGCCCTATTTTTTTTTAATCAAACAGTGGCTGTACATGAAGAGCGAGGACTGAATTTGATCCAGTATCCAGATGTCACCTTAACAAGTACGTAGAGAGAAAAGCTCTGTCTTCTATCGCGCTTACGATACGATTGATTTCACCCCAGTTGCGTTCAGCATCGTTGAATCGTTTCTAATTGAATTGTGGATTTAGGATTAGGGATTGATCCTGAAATGTAATTAAAACAAAGTTTGTGTTTATATATACACATGTTCAAATCCGACTTTGTGCATCTCCTGAGTGAAAAACCTGTGCATGGACGGGAACACTCAGGTTTCAGTCCACAGACATGAGACTCCAAACTGGGAATCACCTCTGCTTGTGAATGTTTGACTTTCTGTTTGTGTGCATAACAGCCTGTCCGTGGCACTTCTCCACCCTTTGCTCGGCGGATCAGCAGCCCGGTCCACCCCCCCTGATCTCCAGCCTCAGACAGGAGTAAGAATTACCACGAGACATTTGCACTGGCATTGACCATATATGTGCGACGCAACCATCCGGGCTCGCTGACATTGAGGCCTCTTAGTTCAAGTGTCTCCGGGGGGCTGTGTGTGGAAAATGTCTTTGGGTAGCATGGGAACAGCCGGGCTCAGTCTGGGAAAGGAAGCAGGCTGTCCATTGCTGTTGCACAATCCAATTAGCTCTGAGTTGCACCGATAAGAAACTGGACCAGATCACACAGAGGCTTTTTTGTGACCAGTTGTGCATCTGCGAGTTGGCTGGTAAACGATTCTGAAGCATCTTCAGCACAGGTTGTAATCAAGGCTTTTCCCAGGGATCCACGAGGGGAAACAATACTGCTTTAATCAGCGACGTAGAAGGCCGGGGTACGTGCTCGCACTGTGCTATCTCTTTGTTTATCAGTTTGGGCATTTAACATGTTGAACCTGCTTTATCTAACTGTCGTACAATCGACCTTTTGTCCTGGTTTATAAAGTACATAAAAGAGATGAAATCCATTTGTTCTGCTTTTCATTCGTCTGTCATTTCTCACTGGGATCTGTAACTTTCGTGCCAGTTTGAGAATTCACAGCATTTACAGTGTGTTTGTTTCATACAAGCATGAATATTACACGTGTGCATATTTAAAAAAAAAAAAAAAAAACTTTGTGTTGCTGCATTCCCTAGTAACATCTGTTTTCAGTGTCCGCCTCCCACGAGATAAATTCATTAATTTGTGGGAATGTCCAGGAAGCAGATGGCCAACACGTCTGTTTTCAAACACATCTTCGCTTGAGTTGAACATATTTAAAGGTCCTGCTTGGAAAAGTGATATAGAGCTCTGTAAACTAAATGTATGCATCACTTTTGTAGAAGTAAAGAGGCTGTGAATGGCCTTTTTGATTTGATTTAATAAAAAAGAGCTGTCTGGCACATTATCACTCGAATGTGGGCGAAGAGGAGGAGTGTCGGTCGCCTTGACGTGACACATATCACAGATCGAAGCAACAAAGATTTTGAAAATGAGGTTTGTTCTTTGTAACTGACTCTGACTCGGCCGCCAGTCTTGTTATCTTCTTCCCAATGTTTGCTTGTTAAAAGGTAGATCACTCACTGTGCAGTGCACTGTGTTAGAAATCCCGTCCTGTGACACTCTGACGAAAGTTTAACAATATTTCTAAATAGATGGTGTTGACTGTATCCTTGGTGCTGCTCATCTTCGTCTGGACAGGTAAGCCCGAGATTTTAAAGTCAAGCCAGGTACTTACAAGGTGCTTTTGGTTCGAAGTTTAAATAATCATTATCAGAGACGAGCTGAGAGCGGGAACAATAAACATTGTTATATAAAAGGTTTCAAGAATGGAGGCACTAAAATTGGATGAGTCGGCACAAAAGATGGTATTGATAGCATGTAAGCTAACGTACGTTAACCTCTGTCACTTTTTTTTGGTTTGTGTTCACTACATTACAACTTCAGTTATGTACGTAACTGCAGTTAAGTGACGCATGTGTTGTGATTTTACTTTGAAAGTAAGTTAAAATAACAGTTTCCTGGGTGAAAGTCCTGTGCTTGTTTAGCCCAACCTCTTTATGCTACCTCACCTGATTTCCTCCTTTGCTCCCGTCATAATTACTACAGCCACTAGAGGTCGCCGCCCAGCGAGAAACATAAAAAACGGGTCGTAATAAGCTCTTTTGGATCTATAAGGCTGTTTTTCTGGAGAGGATGGGCTGGACATTAAGGGTTGCTGTTTGCTCTGAGCTATGTGGAGACTTCTCACTTATGCTAAAGTGTCTGTTTTTTTCTTCAGGACTGGCTGAGAAGTTTGTCATTCCAACATGTGACCGGTACATGTTCGACAGCAATGTCGACCACTGCCTGTCGGACTTCAACAGGAGCTTGGAGACGAGCGGTTATCAGGACAGCTGTCCGTGGCCGGCTGTGAAACGGTAAGATCTTATTCACAGTGTCTCTTTGCCATCTTTTAGAAAATGTTTTGAGAAAATCTAAAAAAGGAAATACTGTTGTTTTAGTTAGTTTTAGTTGCTTACAGCTGTTTAACCAACATAGATATCGGTATCATGTTGGTTTTTTGGAGATACCTAACATTAAAGGACTTGAATCAAGACCAGGGCCAGAAAACTTTGATTAGAACATCTTAAGTGTGGATCTGCATATGCACCAGCCATCTATGAGTCTGTGTTGAGGCTGATGTTTAAGTCTTTGCATGCTCGTGTTGCGGGAAGCCGTCCAGTGAGTGAAAACGCAGGACGGCTGGATAAAGTGCCACATTACACATTTTTTTTAATGGCCTTTTCAGTGAAGATATATGACCTTTAGTCATGGGAACGTCAAATACTTTACTGTTTCCTGGCTACGTCTGGTTTAAAGTTCGAGCTAATTACTCACCTTTTGATGAAAAAGCGCTGGACTGTCGCTCCCGGTTTCATATTTCCAGACGGCGGTTGTTTGTGGAGACTTTTACTCGTGCCGTGTTACCTACAGTAGACTTTAATCACGACTGTAATAATCCATATTTGACCGTTAACGTGATTTGGGGCTGAGCTCAAGTGGTGTTAGGGTGGAGCGTCCATCATCACAAGGAGCCCAGCTGGTTGATCAGGCTTCCAGCTGTCGGGCTCGATTCAACCTCCGTGGATGTTTTCCACACGAAACTGTCGTAGCGACGACTATTCGCATGATTTATGTAGTTTTTAGCGAGGCTACGGTCGCTTCTCCAACCAGAGGACGTGACATATTAAACTTAAGGGTGAAATGTTAGCTGCCTCCTAAACATCAGTGTGGGATTTTTCTCCATATATATAAAAAAAGCTTGGGGCAACATGTTTTTGGCTCATTTTATCTAAAAATGTTGAGCTTTAAGGGACCACGCCAGCTCGCTTTAAATCATATCGGTAAATTAGTGACCATTTTCCAAACCAGGCTTTAGCTCAGCGGTTCTCAAACCTTTGAGTTTTTTTAAAATTATTTCCATCATTTGCTCTGACAGACGCTATTTCAGACTCCCGGGGCACCTGGAAAACTTATGTGACATCTGCTAACCTGGTGTAACCTCGTGTCGGCCATCTCAGCTTCAGCAATATTAACTGTAATCATTGGCATTTCAGCGATGCGGTCAGGATTGATGGGAGTGCTTTTTGCTAATTTTATCTCTGTTTCCCTGGGGATTTATGGAGTCTGGCTTATAAATAGAGAGCGATCAGTCATGTTAGTTAGACTCCAATGAAAAGAAACCTAGTTTACGACTCAAGCAGGCAGGTCGGCCCTCAGTCACGACCTAGTAACAGAGATGATTTCTAGTCCCTGATGAGTCAGCTAGCCAGCATGAGCTAGCGTCGATGTTTTCGTGAGATTTCCCAAACTGAAATGATACCACACATAGACACAACAAACTGCTGAGCTCAGTCTTGTAAACGTACATTTTTCCAAGGACAAATTAGCGAACTTCAAATTCATTTTTAAGCTAGCAGCTGTCATGGTAATGGTGGAGTGATATTTTCAGTGCTGAGCTGGGTGGATATCTGTTTTCTTGTTTTTGTAAACTTTATTAAAAATGATTCTAAGTGCTGTATCGTAGGCAACTGGACTTGAAGACCTCTCATCCAAGAAGCTTCTTCAGTTCTAACTAACTGTAGGGGAGTCGCAGGCTTTTAAACCCTGTGTGTCCTTACAGAGTCGTTAAGGACACGTGTGGGTCGTTGACCCAACCGGCCTTCATGTAGGTTGTTAGAGCTAGGTGAGCCCAGGTGTGAATGGTCGTCAAGCTGTCTGGGGAGGGTACTGCATTGTAGATGGGTTATAAGTGGTGTCGTGGGCCACCTCCTCTGTTTAAAGGCCGTGAACAACTTGATGTAGACGGAGCTCCACTAAGATAGAACTGAAGAAGCTTCTTGGATGAGAGGTGAAAAATCTTAAAGGATCCGAAATAAGCCAATACACTTAGAGTTACCATGACCTGGATGACTGAGAACTTTCATCAACATTTATCACAAACGCAGAACATGAAATAGAAAATGAAAAGACTTGAGACATGATGAACACAAAGAATGAGCATTTAACTGTTTGATGACAAAGCTGTGAGACGTCAGGATCTGTTGATGAGAAATGTTCGTATTGCTTCACCATTAAACTGTTCAAAGACACCTAAATTCTGGAAGGATTTACACCTCAACCTCGACAACACAAGTAAGTTAAAGCTCCTGTTGGTAAGTCAAATACTGAATCTTAGTGGTCCTACAATCCCAAGGCGTCAGTATTGGACGAGTTGGGAATGAGACTTAAAAATCACCAACAGGAGCTTAAAGTCAAATGATCTGACTTGATTTCTGAATATCAGCCCACAAATTCATATAAATTCCTACACGATAGTGAAATCTTCAGGACTGCTTGAACCATTTTCAGCCATCTGAACTCTTGTCTCCTTCCTCGCTCTCTTCCTCTGCAGCGTCTACAACAAACTGAAGCACTGCGTGGATGGCTCGGCGAAGGCGTCCTGGTGCAGCGGCCGCGGATTTCTCGTCGACGAGATCTTCCTGAAGGTCCACGAAACGTACTTTTCCTCCTGCGGACAGGTCATCGACCCCCCGCTCACCACTGTCATCATATTAATCGCACCTGTCGTCATAGCAACGCTGGTCCTGCCGCTCCTGTGTAATAGTCTCACCACCTACAACATAGAGATGCCCGGCAGCTTGGGGCTCTGACTTCACACTCGCCAAGTTGCAAATGTGGACTTTCAAAATAAAAGATTTTAGAAAGATCCTTTAAAACAGCTCAAGATGTTCGCCCTGATAAAATTTGGCACGATTCCGGACGCACACATAGAAACACGGACCAACACACCACTCCACTATTGCAATCTGCTTAAAGATTCAATCTGTAAATATTCTTAAAAGTGTCCTACTTATGTTCAATATGTCCAAATCGTTTAATTGTCATACTTACACATGATATCAAAGGCTCACCTCTCGACTGGGCGATATTCCATCATCATCCTTTTTCTCCACCAAATGTCAAACTGTTCTTTAACCCTCGGCGTCTGGGTGTGTAATGTGGTTTACGTATATCAGCATGCATCACACATATCATACGTTCTGTGGACAGAAATTCATACTCGACTGTCTGAATGCTTTTTGCTGTGAATGTCTCAACTTTCTGGAACTCATTATTTTGTCATATGTTGAACCCCACCCATCTGGCACCTATAGTAGAGAGAAAAAACTCAAAACCTTAACAGTGATTTACTGTTTTCAGTCCAGCTTCATTCCAGACGTCTACGTTGATCCTTGAATCTGTATTGTGTTGTAAAAAAAAGAAAGAGAATGATTCTGTTTGTATTTGAAACACATAATAAATATTTATTTCAGACAAAAAAATAATGTTTTACAGTCGTTTGAAAACCTCTTTACAAGCGATAAACCCGCTATACAATTATCCACACGGCAAAGTGTCGGTCTGTCACGCTAACGTACTGCATTTCATCGTCTGTCATCGGATTACATCGAAGAAGTGTTGGACGGGCCTCGTGAAAGAACTGGCTGTGTGCAGTTTTTACGAACAGAGAGGAAGTAAACAAGAGGAAGAGAGTCGAGCGTACAGCGATCCAAAAAACAGGAGTACATGGTTTCTCTCACCAGAAAGAAAAACTGTACAACACAAATAGGACTCAATTTTTCCCCGTGTTGCTCTGTTTCTGCCGGACGATTCACGCATCAACCTTCACTTGGCCTTCTGTTTCGTTTCTGTGCCCCAGAGGTTAGGAAAAAAATAGCTTAATGCAGCTTTAACAGTCCTCTTAGATAAATACTTTATGGAAATCATGGCTTTGAATGAGCGAAAAACACCGACGTGAAACCATTTACGCCAAAGGATTAGTGTTTAACTTAAAAAACACAAGGAGATCGACAAAATCTGATGACAAAAGACCGAAAAATTATGGAAGCTGATCCCGCTGAGGAGCTAATCCTTTGGTATGCAGTGCGATTAAAAAAGGAAAAATGAAGTGCATTCCAGAAGCGTCCCAAAAAAAGATCCTTTCCACTCTGGCCGTGGCTCTCGAGGGAACGTCGGGGTGAACGACCTTCCTTTAAAACAGTCGATCTAGTTTCACACGTATCTGATTTACGGCTATATAAGGGTCGAACCCCGACACACTATTCCATATGCTGGAAACCTCCGAGATCGCCAGACGTAATGATGTCGAATTAAAAGAGGTTCAACAATAACAGAGCCGGGTCTCAGATTTGGGTGGGTGGTCCGCACGGCTACCACGGTGGTACGAGGCGACGAGTTGTGGTGGACTCGACTCATCGACACGGCAGAACTCTTCGAGGGTCAGAAAAACTATTTTTCTTTTCATCTCGCGTGTTTTCGACATCTAGCGCCCAGACAGAAGAGTGGCAGCACCCGCACTTCATGTTATCTTAAATAATACCCACAATTCTACTTTTTCTCTTAATGTAAATACCGGGAGGATGTTTTGCTAAGTACCGTATACGCTCGCTCGCTCGCCGGCCGGCTCCGTCTCGGCCGCACATACTCAGACACACCAGCTTCTTTGTCATAACAAGAGCACGTGGACGTGTTGAACAGTCCGACAGGCTTGTGTTCTCAGACAACAGAGGATGTCGACCCTGGTGACTCGTTTAACCGCTGCGGGTCAACCAGCACAGCAAATACACTTTTTTTTACTGGATTCAGAAGGCAGACGCCGACTGCAGGTCGAATGTTACCGGTCAAAAGTCACATCAGAGAGTTAAAGATTTTAGTTAGGAAAAGATTCAGATCTTTATGTGAATGGATATTTTGACCCCACGATCACGTTTGGTTTTGTATGGAAGTTTATTAATGACAAAACTATTCAGTCTTGAGGATGTCAAGCTGTGAAGGTCCCCGTTAAAATCTTCAAAATCGGGTGATGCTGTTTGATCAACTGGAGTTTCAGCTGGAGCTTACGTGAAAGGAGAGCAGAGGAAGCCTGGCTGCTCACTGACACGACTGAAGCTTTGTCCTCCGTATATTTGTTTTAGGAATTTTTAAAGGATTATGCCAATATTTCTTTTGACTTGGTTCTTTCAAATTTGACAGATTTGAGGCCAAGAAAAATGACTGAATATTGAATTAAAAAGATGGAAGAGAGCTTTAAGACAATCATGTAGCAATACGCTGTCACTCTTTATTGTTTGAACCTGTTCATCCCGAGCGGTGACATGTAAGTGAAACACGTAGTTTGGTACCTGAGAACTTTTAAATGGCACATTTGGAGAGTCTGCCTGAGCGCTCTGTATTAAAACCTCTCTAATTTTGCTCTGATTCACTTTATAAGCATTAAAGTTGTCAGAGTCAGTGTTCAGATGTGTCACTGCAGCTGGATCATTCCTCAGAGAATACATTCTACAAATGTAAATGTTTTTAGGCGGAAATAAAGTCATTTATGCTTTGTGCCAACTTCATTTACTGAGACCCAGTGACTTATATATTTATACTGAAACATCTGAACAAATATTTCAAGTGTTCCCTTTATTATGACTCCTTGATTATTCAAACAGACCTTGTAGTTGCAGAGATACACTAATTATGGGCATGTCATTTTTTTTGAGCAGAGACCCAATATGGAGGCTAGTTCCTAACAGGTTAAATGAATAAATAAAGGCAAAATAAAGCTGTTGGTGAATTAAATATGTAAAAATATCCATATTAACGGTGCGTTCATGTTCATGTCAGAATTATGGGAAACTCACACGAAAACTGTCTCAAGTAAAGAAAATGTTGCCAAGTTGACTTTGTACGAACAAAGTAAATACTGGGTTATAGTCATTTAATCGTGTCCTTTGCGCTTTCGTTTAAACGCTCTGAGCGACAACTTCTTATTGGCGTCCATGTTGCTCCTACAGTCCGACATGTCGCTTCAAACACACGGAAGTCGGAAAGAATGACTTCCCAACTTGGGAAACGGGACCATCTGAGGAGCACCTGAACGCAGCACGATCTCTCTTTAAATGATTTGTGGGGTTGCACCTCAGTATAGCTATAATCTTACTCGTTTACATCAAACACATAGTTCCTCTTCCGTACTTGAAGCATCCTCACCCCTTCGACTGTCTCTAAATAGCTTTGTCGTTAATCAATCTCCATGAGCCGGACAGCGCTGCTAATTCTGACAAACAATATCCCGAGCCTGTAAACACGGGGCGGCCAAACATTTACATTCAACAACGTCATGAAAACTCATCAGCGCCTTCGCCCTCGGTCTGCCGTTCCTGTCCCTGAAACACAAACACTGTGGCTGAGAGCGTCCAGCCTTTAATCGAGCGCTAACGTAAAGCACGTTCAGTAACTCATTAACTGGAGGAGCTGCAGGACGGAACGCAGACGACAGCAGGTGTGTGCTTCACATCAAAGCGAGGCTTCGAGTGCGAAGGGAACAATGGAGGATTAATTTACAGGTAGAAGTGCCGGAGTAAACACATTCTTCTCTTCTCTTGACCTCCTTTTTCTTCATTGTGCGACACACACACACAAAAAAAACCCCGGACTGTAAGCCATACATTTTTTTTTTTACAGTGTTGGATTGCCTTGACCGCTTTATGTACACGAAAGAGACAACAAACTAACGGCTGGGAAGCAATATTTACAGATCGAAGGTCAGTTTCCCCTGAGACAGAATTCTTTGCATGGCTCGTAAATGTGGGTCACGGTTACGTGAGATGAGAAACACTAATTCTCGTGGTCGGCGTACAAAAACGACACGACGCTGCTGCTTTTTATACGTACTTTCAATGTCACAATCTGTGCTTCACTTTGTAGCACTTTGGAGTTTTTTTTAAGTGATCGTTATCATCCAGTAAATACAAGAAAACATTGTGAGTTTTGTTTTATTTTGTCATATTTAATAGTTATTTACAGAAACCTCCTCAGCTGCCACACAGTGTCTCTTTACTGATTCCTGAAATAATGGAGGGTGTAAGGATAGAAGGTAGACGGGCCCTTTAAACGTCAGTGTAACAGTGTGCATACGGTTCATTTGCCGGAATAAACTGTTGGCATTTTTCACGGATCTGCTCAAATTTGTACGATTCACACACATCATATCAAAATTTCTGAAATACCCGTCATGGTGGAGGGGTTAAAGCTACAGTACACAACGTAGATGCCGAGCAAGGGGAAACGATCCTATTGGCTGAATGTGAAAGCAGCTTACTATGACCGATATCCACGTCTGTTGTTGGGCAGCGACCTCTAGTGGCTGTATTAATTATTACAGCAGCAAAGAAGGAAGTGAAGTGGTATCAAGAGCAGAAAGGTCCGTAGAGGGAGGTGGATGGTTGTGATGAACAAGCACAGGACTTTAATCCAGGTGACCGTAAAGCAGTGGTGAATTATTTTAACTTACTAAGGTAGGTAAGTCACGTAACTTCAGTTACCTACGTAATAACCTTACTAACCGAAACCGTACCATTAAGCATCAGTACGCCTTTCGTGGGTGCGCTAACACAGATATATGTCTTTTTGGGAGTTACTGTCTACCTGTTCAATCATTTAGGTTTGAAGATTTGTTGGAGAGACCACAGTTTGAGACTGCACATTCAACATTTGTATGCATGTAAACATGATCTTTTCCTAATCACAACCAAGTTGTTCAGTGTCCCTCAACCTGACCAGACCACAAGCTCACCTAAAGAAAGTTTCAACATATCCGTTGTTTGCAGAAACCTACATTGTGCTGCATTAAAACATTAATTCTGGCGTTTGGGTTGCTGCAGAAATGTGTTAATCCTTTCTATTGAGCACCTTTCAGGTAACCTCATGCTATCGTCCACCAAGAGTTCAGTAGGTCCATTGCTGATCTGATCTTTGACTACTATATCTATATATCTATATATATATATATATATTTGTTTTTTTACAAAACTTTATCATACAAAACCATCGTGTTAAAGCTGACAAACACCATCCCAGAAACACTACTTCTATCTCCAGAATGAAGTATTTCAGTGGAATCTCCACCAGTTCCTTCCACTTCCTCTCAGACACGAGCATCACACACGCCTGTTACTGAATAATTCAGCCTCTGATGAAATTCCGAGCCACCAACTGGTGTCTCTGTGTGACAGAAGTAAGGTTTCTGAAAACGCGTCTGAGCGGTTAATTAAAATTCTATAGTGGGCTCAAAAAATATAGGAGGTGAAAACTGAATCTCTGGGCATTTTCAAAAAAACAACTCTGAACACAGATGGTGCATTATAATTCCGAAGCTTCACAGTCGTACTGTACAATGCATCATTCATACATTCTGCCAACACTCAGCTGTTCCCCGGCGTTCTCGCTGCTTGTGTGTTTTGCTTAGTTTTCTATGCTTTTTCCAGTCGAGTGTGTTATTATATTATTGGTGACATCGGTGAAAAGAAATGCGCCGCGCGGTGGAAATATTGCAGAGAAGATGAAAGAACCCATGAATAACGACATGTTTTCTGTGTCCACCTACACTGTGTTCTTCTTTATTTCACACTATTTCTTACAGTCGGTGTCTAAACGTCACTGAGAGATCTGAAGTCCGACCGTCACAGAGTAGATAGATACGACAAAAGTAGAAAAATAAGGTTGAGACCGTGTTAGCTATTTACTTATTACATCCAAGGTCACAATAACGGGGTCAGTGGACTGGTGTGTCGGGCTTTAAACACCTAACAAAGTACAGTAACGCCCCTGGAGGAGGCTCGGACAGTCTCTGTGGAGGTTTTGGCTTCGAGGGGAGACTACATTTAGAGGAGAGGCTTCGTGCCAGGGGAGCTCGGTTGGCAGCGACAAAAGTGAACTTTTGCCCAGTCAAAGTGCTCATTACTTAAAAGTCTGTACAGAAAGGAAAAGGACTACTTAACTCCTTGTTTGCACATCGTTGCAACCTATAGGCGAATGGCAGTAGTATAAAGGAAAACGGCAGCTAAGCTACAGCGTGTCGGCAGTGGAGCTCAGGGCTTTGAGATTCAGGGTCAATTCGCCTGAACGTTTATGAGTTTCGGTGAAAATTGACCCTGCTTCCCACTTTCAGGACAAAAAAATATATCATCCAGCCTGCTGTAGTCCCAGAGGTCACCATCATCATTGCACTTACGCCCAGAACCTGCAGAGTAATTAAAGGGATAACTAGGAGGATTTGCATCGTCCAGTTCAGGTCGGGTGCTCAGAGCTGTTTTCAGGCGTCTGGCACGATAAACATCTTCAGGAGGGGAGGGGGGGTTTAACACGACGCCACCACAGAGATCTAACATCAGGTGTGCTCTTTAACAAACAAAAGGTAAGAGGTGATTATCCAGCTATAGCTTTTTTGAATATTTTACAAACACTGTGACGGTAGCTTCCTCTCGCTCTCGTCACCGCCACCCGCAGACAACTGAGGTTTTTTTTCTCCCAAAAGAGGCTCGCTCCGATTGGTCAGAGCTTGGAGGGTGACAGGAAGTCGTCTTTGGCCGGGGGTCCGGTTTTGAATCTACACGAGCATGTGGATCTCGTTGTACTCGTCTCGTCCGTCTTCGTCGAAGTTGGGCGAGTCCTCGTCGCAATCCAGCTGCGGGAAGACACATTAACGTCAGTCGTTTTCATTCAAGGCACCTGAGGATGGCTTTCAGGTGGATCTTATGATAATATATATGTGATTTTAGCATCAATTCAACAGCTTAACTACTCTTAAATCTGCTCAGTATGAAGGGAAATGTTTCACGTTTAGGGAAATACACTTTGCTTTACTTTCTTCTTCTTCGAGTTAAATAAGACGACTGATGCTAGTCACATGTCCACGCTCTAAATCTGAAGCTACAGCCAGCAGCTGGCTAACTTAGCTTAGCTTAAATACTGAAAAAGGGCTGTTGCATTTCATTTGTTAAATCTAGGGATGGGTCATGACTTTTGACTAGTTCATATGACTATGGTTTTGTATGAAAAAATATAAGTTAGCCGACTGCCGAGGTCTGTTTGCTAAAGAGGAAGCTACTTCCTCTTAACAAAAATGTAGAACTAGTCCTTTAATACAGCAGGCTCCAGCTCTTCATGCTTGCAGCTCTTGGCTCGTTTGAACAAAGCCCAGTCTGGACCGTATGAACCGAACTACAGGTGTGAAAGTTCCTGCAGGCATCAAACATTTCTAATCCAATCAGATTCAGGTCATTTAACTTCATTTCAAGGTCCTCTGCAGTTTGAGGCAGTTCTCCGGTGCCTTCGGGTTCGTGAGACCTTTGGATGAACGCAACACGATTGGTGGTCACGTTAAGAACAAAGCTGTTTATTCTAGCTCCTGCAGAAGTGAACATTTTGGACCTGGAAGGTTTTAATCTGACAGTGATGACATGCATGGGGTTTGGGGGATCTAACCAAGAAAACAGCGGAGCCCCGCTTCAGGACGAGCTGTGAATCTCTCTCTGGTTAGAGGACGGAGCAAAGAGAAATATTTGCATATCGTCTGAAAACATTTGGAAGAGAACGCCGTCCCTGATCACAGAGGAGAAAATCATTTGTAGCGTTTTCTTTAAGAGACGTTCGACAGATTTGAAAGCAGGCCGACGTCCGTCTCACGTTAAATCTGCTGTAAAATAAGTATCTGGAGGTTTTGTGGGATCAGATTATTGTGGCAAAGACTCAAACGTTCCCCGGAGTGTCGGTGCGAGCCAACCTACCGCCTGGAGCTCGCGTTCCTCGAAGATCCTGGAGAGGATGAGGCGGCGCAGCGGCACCGTCATGATGAGGACGAAGGGGAACGCCAGGGAGGCCACGGTGGACTTGACTACCCACAGGGCCACGATGCACGCCAGCTGCGTCAGGGTGAACATGTTCATGCGCCATGTCTTCACCTGAAGCAACACACAAGTGGTGGTTAATGGACAGAAGACCACAGAACAGACACTTTAAACACTCTGAACACAAACTGCTCCCCAGCATTAAGAAAATATCACATGTTTTTGGCTCCATCTAGTGGAAAAACCCTGCGTCTGATGATTTGTGTAAAAAATGCAACTTCCTGTGAACGTTTCCTGACTTTTTCCTGTGTTTTTCATGAACCACAAACTTGTTTTCAATCCAGTACCGAGTAAACTCAGTGTGAGAAGGACTAGTTTTGACACAGATGCTGTGAGGGGTCCTGATTTACAGACTGAAAGCAGAATTAACAGACTACTTCTGAACACAAAAGATACAGATTACAAAAGATAACAGTGTTCATGTGCAGTTTGCATGCTCGGATCCTGTTTATTTGGACAGTACTGATGTCAGCACGTGAGGTATCGATCCATTTGTGTCTGCTCCTGTATAAACTTAGAAACAAATTTGGGCCCTGAGCCGAGAATTAGGAGCTTAATGGATTTTCTTTAAATAAGTGTTGGTAATCAGGCCTACGGCTCAGCTGGAAGAGGATTATAATGTGAGGTGTGACTTTTATGATTGCAACATCTGTAGATTCACCTGTTTTAATGACTCTGTTTTCTACGTCGTGCTTCTTTAGGGTCGTCCTGTAACGTATTAAACACGATGCCAACATGTTTTCATGGCTACTAACTAATCTGCTGCCATTTTTATATCATCCTTCCATCTGTCTCCGACCTTTTAAAGCATCACAATGTTTCTTTCTTCTATTTTTTTGCTTTCAAACATTGGTTTTGCTGTACATCTATCATTCCCCCCCTCGCCTTCGCTTAAATAAGGTTTTCCTCATTGCAATCATTCCTCCTACTAACACCTAATGTGCTTCAACGTAAAAAAAAAACCACAGTCCTTGTTCTGGTTTAACAGCATGGATGAACCCTTGTCCAGGTTTTAGGAAACACCGATACGCTGGTTAAAGAGAAATCCTGCCTTATTCAGGTTTCTGAGAATTGTGCAGCTAGTTGCCAAGCTAGTGTTTGTTAGCAGTCAGTGTGACACCGGTTCTTCTGAGAATTCGTTCTGTTCTTCCATTATTGATGATCGGACGGAGAAGCTAAATCCAGCCGTGACCGGCTGCAGAGAAAACAAGCTGTGTTTCTCCTCAGCTGTCGGGGAAACACTCCGTTTGGGGTCAAAACTCGGCAGCGTTTTTCCTCTCTTCAGCATCTTGGAAGTCGGCGAGGTAGCGCCAGAAAACTCCTTACTCAGCTTCTAATTCTCTGCTGGTGAAGAACTGACAGTTTACTGGATGTGGAGGAGTCCAAGCCCGGGATCATGTTCACGTATCGTGGGCTCACGGGTCTGAATAATCTGGTTATTCTTTCAAACCGAGGCTGCAGAGAGGCGGCCCGCTGCAGCCGCCGCTCTGCTGGGTTTGGCTTCTCCGTCCCACCACTAATAATAAACCCGGCGAGGGCATGTAAACATCGGGCCTGCACGTGTTACCTTGGTGACGTAGATGTGGTCGGGGTGATGCTTGGCGGGCGTGACCATGAGCGTGATGCGCTCGTAGAGCTGGATTCCCGTCAGAGAGGTGACCCCCATGTAGAGGAAGATGCCAAAGAGCACGGCCAGAGGGATGAGGCGCAGCACGTCCGTCATCACGATGGACATACCTGACGGGGCAGGAAGGGGTTAAAGGTGACGACGTTACGTAGGAGAGCAGAGACAAACACACTGTCGACGCCGCTGATTTGAAACATATTCTCTGATGGTTGAGACGCTACTCCGGCTAATCCGAAAAGTCTTATTCCTAATCCACGCAGCGTTTCAATCAGGCAGAGCTCAGGCACCATGAGTCATTATGGTTGTGTACCCAACCTGGATCATACTTAAGTCTGCTGTGGGGAGCCTACCTTAATTGAAACAAGATATTCTGCCGGTCTGACAGTACGAGCCAGAGGAGAGAAAACTCAAGACATGTTCAAGAAATGTTCATTCTTCAGTCTGAAGACGATTTGTAAACAGAATATAAAGTTTGAGACGTTCACACTTGTACATGTTCACAATAAAGCTGTGACACTCTGATTTAAAGGAAACTATTCTCTGGAAATTAAAGGGCCAGTGTGTGGTATTTAGGGAGATTGAGCTGATCTGAAATTGAATATATTTGAGTTTCTCTCGTGTTCCTCCCTGACCTGCCTCTCCCTCCACACCTGCCCTGCATCAGCTTCATTAGCCCTGTTACCTGAGTATTTTCTCAGCCTATCAGCTCCTCACCTGTGTTCCTCCGCCTCTCTCCACCTGCACCTCCTCCCCTCGTTAGTTCAGTTTGTATTTAAGTCCAGTCTTTAGCTGAGTCGTCCTTTTGCCTGTCTTTTGTTGTTCACTCTTTTGGATTTTTGGACAATCAGCTCATTAAAACTCTCTTTCTGTTTGACTACCTGCTTCTGGGTCATCACCATTTTGCCACTGTGACACTGTGACACTCTACCTGCCGAGCTTTTCATCCTATTCTGACACTTATGAAGTGAGCAGTGATACATTATATAATGGGTCTAAGGTCTCCCACAGGAGTCAACAAAAGCTGACTTTTCATTTCAGATCATGAACCATAATTTCTGCCTGACAATCAAACATTTCCAGCTGTAGCTAGCGTTAGCTTATGCTACGTTAAAGCTTTGTAAGAACTTTCTCCAGCTTGTTTCTTTCTTTAAACGTTAATTCCAACTAAATTCTCACATCTCTAGGTTCTAACTGGACTGTAAACGATGACGACTGCATGGAAGAGGAAGTCTTGATCTGGCTACACTGGAAACACTAAAACATCTGACATGATGATGTTGCGTAAAGGCTAATAAAGACTCCGCCCACCTGAACTTTGGTATCACTCTCAATAAAGCCCCATGCACACCTTTGTGACAGGCTCACACACAGCTACAGTTTGTTATGTTTCGATCAGACAATCAGTGTTCAGGACTGAGATTTAGTGAACAATAGTTGAACTCCCGGACTCCCGTTCCTCTCTTTCCTCTTACCGACGAGAACAGCCACCAGAAGGCCGGTCAGCCTCTGCTCCTTCACCTCCTGGATCATGGGCTTCTCTCCGGGCGCCGTGGCTTTGCTCATGACGGTGAGGGCGTTGACGTGAGTGACGGAGCGCACGGTGGCCGCCGTGAGCCACGGCAGGCCGAACAGAGGGCAGAAGGCGCCCAGGATGACGATGAGCAGGAGGTCCAGGTGGAAGCCTGAGCCTTTGACCAGGCGACGCTCCTTCTTACTGACGATCAATCTGAAGGATCGGAGGAGAAACGGGAAACGATTTAAAAAGATGAAATTCTGTAAAATAAAAAAAACATTCCACACTGTACGTACGAAGTGATCTGAGTCTCCATGAAGATGAGGATGAAGACGAGAAGAGCAGGAACGATGGACGCTCCCATCATCCAGGTGGGAAACGGCTGCTTGTCGCCGAAGGGACTGATGAACCAACCTCTCTTGTCGGGGGAGGTGACCGAGAAGCCCGACGGCACGTTAAGTTTCTAAAAAGTCAATAAAAAATAATGTTTGTTGGAACTGTAATAAAAATCTACTCCATCAGTTGTTGACTGAAGACGTTACCTGTGTGTAAGTGTCAGTAATGCTGTAATCCACAAACACCGACACTAAGATGGAGATGGGGATGCCGAAGTCCCCGATGATTCTTCTGGCCTGTGGATATCGAGAAAACCCAAACATGAGTCACGTGGAAACACACAGCTCGACTCCACAGAGGCTGCTCGAACTGAGAGTTTTACCTTGCCACCCAGAAAGCGACTGTTTCTAAATTTCCTGAGGAAGAAAGCGAGAAAGAAAGTGCCCATCATGAGGACCAGGGACAGGAGAGCGGTGTTGGGCTGGTTGAACATCTGGTCGATTTGTTGAAGCTTATCGTTGATGGTGGTGTCGGTGGGGTACATCGCCATCAGCGGATGCTCCTGAAACACCTGGAAACAAGAGGAGAGGCTCAGTTTATCCTCTGTAGGCTGGCTGTGGAGGGTTTTTGCAGGATATGGATTAAATCTAATTCTTGGATGCCATCAACTTTACTAATTAAAGTAAGTACAGTTAATCACAATAAATGAGTCAGTTAGAAGTTTTTACAGGGAGATGTTCATGAAACAGTTAAGTTGACCTTAATGAGCTTTGAAAAGGTCTCGTAGATGAAGATGAGGGAGATGAGGAAGGCGAAGATCTCCTGGGTGAACGGGGAGATGTAGCGAACCAGGAAGCTGCCCTCGGCCGCCACGATCACCAGGACGATGAAGATGAGCCAGAAGCCGATCCACACCCGACCGGTCAGGTACTCGTAGTTGTGGGCCTGACAGAACTGAGGGAAGAGACACAGACTGTGTAAACCAGGGATCGACCCGAATGTCCCGGTGCTGATTGTTAGAAATCAATGGGACGATCGTACTACCCCTGTTCTACCTTGTAGTAGGCCTCTTCAAACACCAGTAAGGGTCCTGAGAAGCCGATGATGAGGAGGGGCTGACCGGCAAGCAGCGAGAATATAACTCCAAGAGTTGCGGTCGACACGATGAGCTCCGTCACTCCCATCAGCCCCTCTGTTTTCTCTCCTGTATGTGAAAAGACATCTTCAGTGCACAGTTATCAGAACGACATCCAAATGTTTGTGTGTTTCTTGTGGAGTCGGTTTTACCCAGCAGGCCTCCAAAGGTAATGGTGGGCGACAGCGCGGCGAAATAGATGAAGATGACGGCGGCGACGCACTGCATGTCCAGGGAGTCCTTCAGGTCGCTGACGTACTGCGGGTAGCGGCGGCGGATGTCGTGGATCAGGCCTCCGAAAGGGATCCCTGAGCGCTTCAGAGGGTCCACCTCCTGGTCCCCCTCCTCCTCCTCCTCCAGGCTCACCTCTGAGGGGGTTGAGACAGCGTCCGTTACATAAAGAACCACTAGTGTAACAATTAAATTTAAAAATGTGAATGTTGTCTGGTTTCTTTCCTTGTTACAACCCTCCTCATCAATAAACTGAATATCTTTGGCTTGAGGACAAAACAAGACAATCAGGGACGACGTCTCGGCTTTTCAGGAAACACTGATCGTCATTTTTCAACGTTTTCTGACATTTTAAAGACCAAACGACTGATCGATTGACTGAGAACAGATTAATAAACATGGAACACATTGTTAGTCCCCAACAGATGCACTATTTACTTCTGGTCAAATAACTTTCCTAAAATCCGAGTTTCAGGAACTTATTGCAAAAATAATAATATATTTGTGATGAAGTCTGAAGGCCTGGAGCTGAGTGATGCTGCAGGGAATCAGGAAAGTAGTGAGTGATGAGAAATACCGTCTTTATTCCTCTATGTGTAGGATTCAAACTGTCTCTGGCGCCCTCTAGTGGTCGTCTCAAACAGTTTCTATGGTAATGCATGACATGAGAAACAGTCTATATCTCAGACTCTGTAGATATTTACACATTAAATATATACGGTAAAAATGATTTAAACCTTTTAACAGCTGGACGGCAGCTTTAAATAATCAATCATGTTTTTTTCAAGCTTTTCTACGTGATAAAAAAATGGCAATTTGTGGAAATACTGAAAGGTGAAACTGTTTTGCTCTCATTTGTAACTGTAATAAACTTTCCACATCTATTTTTAACAGGGAATGTTCTGCACACAGTTCAGAGAAGTCGGACTTCTGGGATCGATCTGTGTTTGCAGTGTGGGTCTAACATCTTCTGCAGGATCCCAGGTGCCTCCTTCAAACCGAGTAATTGAGGATTTGGCGTGGAAAAGAGGCTCGTTCGGGGACTCGACAGAGTACCTTTGTTGTTCGGCTCCATTCCACATATGGACTGGTGCCTCTTCAGCTCTCTCTCCTTCCTCTTGCGCAGCATCTGCTTCTGGAAGTCGGCCACCGTCTTCAGGAGGTCCTTGCCCTCCACGTCTGAGGGTGGAATGACGATGCTGCAGTCCAAGAACTCATTGATGCCGTTCAGGAGGTCCTGTCTGTCGTCGGCGAAGTAGGCCACCTCGTGGAAACTCTGCAGCCAAATACAACTGGATGTCATCAACTAGAAGCTTAAGCGAGGTCGCTGGAGCTCAAAGGATCTGCTCTACCGTTTATAACGGCATTAACTGTGTGTATATGACAGCATCTGTCAGTTATTTTTATGCAGCCAAAAAGATCCAAAGGTCTGTTTTACCAGTTATTCTAAAGAGGGATGATCAGCTGCGTTTTTCTCCTTAAAATCGAGTAAATAAATGAAAGTATTCAACAGTTTTCTTTGCTTTTCTGGGACTCAATGCTAAATCATCTGTCTGCTATGTGGTTTTACATCTTTCAGTGTTTACGTCTACCTTGTCAGACATGAGGGTGGAGAAGGAGCGTCCGATCTCGTGATAGTCCACGTTGGCCTGACTCGGGCCGAGCAGGACGAAAAGAAAGCGAACGGGGACGGGGACCTCGAGCACCGACTCCAGGAGGACCGCCTCGCTCAGCCGGACGAAGGCCATGGCCGGCTGCTCCAGGAACTCCACGCAGCCTGACGGGAAGCGAAATCACCACGAGTTTACACTTCTGACACAATCAACGACTGCACTTTAGTTATAAGTACACAAATCACTCACAGGGAAATGTACCTTTAACTGTGACTACTGATGTGATCTACTGTTTTTAAATGGTGAATTCACAACAAGCAGATTCATGTCTTCGCAGGTTATAAAAACAGAGGAGAGAGAAAAGACATAATGCCTTCCCTTTTCTAGCTAATCTACTGTGTCGGAGCTCCCGGAGCTTACCAACTAAAACAATGACAGCTTCGGCGTCTTTGGGAATCTTGGCGAGGAGCTTCATCGATCTGGCTGCAGCTGGATGGCTCTCAGGGGGCAGAGGGTGGAGAGATTTCTTGGAGGAGCAACAGAACAAAACAAAAAGAAATCACACTGTTGTTCCAACCAACACGACGTGACACCATTAACCCAGCATGGGACCAATAACGCGGATATACTGTGGGAACGTATACGAACGCTTATTATCTAATACAACTTGAGAGCTACATTACACACAAGCAGCACAAATGGATCAGTGCCTCTTTACGATTGAGCAGAATCTTTTTAATAGGCTGTTTTCAAATTTGCCAACGTTTTAAGCCACGGGGGAACATTAAGTTTTCACAGTTAATGCATCAAGAAGCTTTAACCAGAAGCACCTGTAAGCTGACTAAGAACATAATTCAGCACATGTGGCACGGAGAGGGCTCGCTCTCTCCGACTTCAAGAACCACCTACACGACTTCTGGCCTCACGGAGGGGCGTCTCAAAGAACAATGAGGGAGCCACGGGCCTCACATCAGGAATTTAGCGTAATCATCCTTAAATCTGCGCTTACTGCTGATTCTCAGATCCTAATGCAAACCATAAACTAGAACAAGACAGCTCAGCGTGGCTTTTATCTCCGTCCATTCAGATAGCTGAGTTCAATTATCCATGTGGATTCATGTCAGAACGAGTTAATCACCGACTTTGGCTTCGGTAAATCGTATTTACTGTGCTGTCTGCCTGCGCTGTTTCAACTGTGTCACAGTCAATCATCGCCCAGATTTGATTTCTCTTCACCTTCTCACATTGATACAGAAGATTAAAGAAAAAAGGTTGCTGTAGAGTTAAAGCTGCTACAAGGATCTTTCAATTTTGTTGAATCTGGCGCCCCCTGTGGACAAAAGTGGTACGATCTTGAATTGGCGAGCTCATGCATTTGTTGTGAAAGAAAGGAGCAACATAATTTTAGACTTTAGACGTCGAAGTCTGATTTAAACGTTTCTCTCCTGTGTTTATGACTGAAGAACTAGTGAAAAAATTCATGTTCCAGGGTAATCCTTCTAAGTTCTGTTATCTATTTTCCATCTGTGAAAACCCATGATTTCTTTTTTTTTTTCTGTGTGAAGCCAAGTGGAAAAAAAAAAAAAATTCAGGAGGAGATAAAAATGCTCATGTGTGAAACAGAGTGGGAAAAACAGGTTTTTTAAATCTCGTTCCAAAACGTGTTTTTTCACTCTGTTTCCCACATCAACAAAAATATTCCTGGGGGAGAAAAAAATCTTGGTTTCACACGAAGAAAATGTGTTTTGAATGTCTTTTTTCATTGGAAAAATATTTTTTTCCCACGTGTTTTCACTTGGCATGACTTTTTTTTTCACCGGTTCATAAGTCATAACACAGGAGATAAATAACTTAGATGAGTTACGTTATGTTTTCACAATAATAAGCTGACAGCAAGATATAGTTCACTAGCAGGTCCACCAAAAATTTGCTACGTTATATGCCAGTTGTTCTTTGGCCATTTGGCAAAACAGAAGAACGAGCTGCCCAGAATTTTGAAGGTTTTGTTTACTATTGTACGAAGTAGAAAATTGATTGTGGTGTGTTTTAAGGAAAAGTCTGAGTGAACTTACAAACAGGCTGACGAACACGTCCTGTTTGGGGTCGTAGACGCCTCCTTTGTCGTGGTTCTCGTCGTTCTCTTCGGCCACCAGCGGCAGGTTGGTGTCCGGGACGTGGTTGTGATTGAAGCTGCTGTGGAGACTGGCGGAGGATTGGTGGCGGTGGAAACGGTGTTTCATATCACTCGGATGGCTGCGGGGGGCAAAAAAAACAAGATAGCGTGTCAAGTTTACAGCCATGCTAACAAGTTAGCCGTGTGAGGTTATGCTTTACTACTAATGCTAATATGTTCACAGTGACAACTGTCGTTACAACATTGTACTTTATTTTCCCATCCATCCATCCATCCATCCATCCAACAACCCATCCATCTAACAATCTATCCATCCATCCATCTAACAATCCATCCATCTAACAATCTATCCATCCATCCATCTAATAAGCCATCCATCTAACAATCTATCCATCCATCCATCCATCCATCCATCCATCCATCCATCTAACCATTCATCCATTCATCCATCCATCTAACAATACATCATCCATCTATCTAATAAGCCATCCATCTAACAATCCATCCATCCATCCATCCATCTATCTAACCATCCATCCATCTAACAACCCATCCATCTAACAATACATCATCCATCCATCCATCCATCCATCCATCTATCTAACAATACATCATCCATCCATCTAACAATACATCATCCATCCATCCATCTAACAATCTATCCATCCATCCATCCATCTAACAATATATCATCCATCCATCCATCCATCCATCTATCTAACCATTCATCCAGCCAGCCAGCCATCCATCCATCCATCCATCTAACAACGACATCATCCATTTAACAATACATCATCCATCCATCCATCTATCTAACAACACATCATCCATCCATCTATCTAATAAGCCATCCATCTAACAATCTATCCATCCATCCATCTAGCCAGCCAGCCATCCATCCATCCATCCATCCATCCATCCATCCATCCATCCATCTAACCATCCATCCAGCCAGCCAGCCAGCCAGCCAGCCAACCAGCCAGCCAGCCATCCATCCATCCATCCATCCATCCATCCATCCATCCATCCATCTAACCATCCATCCAGGCAGCCAGCCATCCATCCATCTATTTATCCATCCATCTAACAAGCCATCCATCTAACAACCAATCCATCCATCTGTTTTGGGGCCATCAATCAATCCATCCATCCATCCATCCATCTAACAATCCATCCGTCTGTCTGTCTGTCTGTCCATCCGTCCATCCATCCATCCAGCCAGTCAGCCACACATAACTGCCTATTCTTAGGATCTCAGGCAGGCTGAAGTCAGCTGACATCCCAGCTGTCAGCGTTAATGGAAGCCTATTTTCATTAGTTTAAAACCAAAAAAAAAAAAAAAATTATCCCAAATTTGGACTTTTTATCTCATAATTATGACTTAACATGGGATTTTTATGTTTTTTTATCAAGGCTAAATTTCCTTCATTTCTTTTTTTATAGTGGAAATGGACTTGCACTTCACAGATATATCAATATGTCAATAAAGTATGTTCAACTGCATATTCTCAACACAAGGTCTGCTTATAATCTTTTATTAAAAGCTGTTCGTTCGACAAATTGAGTTTTCTGTGTAGCCATGAAGTTCTATTAGCTGTAAGTCTTTAAGATAATTTTGCCTTTAGTATCAGAAACCTTAACAGGAACGTGTATCTACTAATTATCTCTCCAGCCTGAAGGTGAATTAAACTTGTAATAAGATTGCAATCGTGTGGTTTTCACACACAAAAAAAGGAAAACCTATCATTAGGTGGGATGTTAATTAACAGGGCTGCAGGATCATTCTGGATTCTAGAAATGAGCGGCACAGCTGTGACTCTTGTTCCCCTAACACACCGTTGGTTCTACCTTCTGTTCCCTCGACATGTTGAAGCGCTTTAACTCAGGCGCTCGCAACGAAGGTCGTAAATCTAGAAGAGTCATCGGCAGCATCCTTCCAAATCCAAACTATTTTTCGAGTTAAGCTAATTAGAGAGCTCTTCCGAGAAAGTCTGAGGCGACGCGGCCATTCCTCAGAATGATATATTTACGTTAGAAGTTTAGAAGAACAGCCAGAGACTAATCTGTGCAGCCCTGTTAGCTATGCCTTCATGCATGTGAGTCCAAGCATGTTTCTCTCCCTCTTAAGGAGAAGCATTTAGTGTGTCACACCAGCCAAGTTTTGTTTAACACTGCTTCATTACATCACCGCTCAGTCCAACGGTGACATCACCACGCTCATTAAGGTCCGTGAGGTCCAATAAGACGGCGCCCGGATTGGACGCGACAGCGCAGCGGGGACAAAAGAACGAGGTGCGACGCTGAAGTCGAATTGTGCTCGAGGTCGTTTCCAGAGGATCTTGAAAGTGTTCTGAGAAAGCGATGAGCTACATTTTAGCAGCGCCTCCATGTGTTTTCATTCCACGTCGTAAATCTGATATCTCAGACTGGTGATGACTCTAATGACATGAGTAGTTTTTTTGTTTTTTGTCCCCCAGTGGAAGCAGCCAGTGACATGCTGGGAATTTATGTGGAAAGTGCTGTGAGAGACGGAATGAGCGCTGAGAGCGTCCGCTGGCCGGCTTAGCTCGCGTTCATCTGTTGTGTCGCTCCGTTTGTGTCGAATCCATCTCATGCACATTTTTGGTCACGACAAATGTCAGTATTATTAGATTACTCGCTGTGACCTTCTGGCCTCGTCCAAAGGAAGAATGAAGTGTCATCACACCGCAGCATTTTTTCCACACAGGATTACTGTCGCTGAGCCAGCTGAGAAGGCTCGACCGGTGTCGTAGAAGGGTTGAATACAGAAACATAGAGATGAGATGAAAGTTTTACAAGAGCAATTCTCAAAGCAATCTTACTCAGAGGTCCATTTAGTAGTCGTGGAGCCTTTAAGCTTTTTTTAAAGGTTGAGAACTTTTAAACTAACATGGACACAGACTCTGAAAAGGGCTCAGAATAAATGGAGATTGGAAAACCTACAATAACGTGACAACAGGGGCAAACTCCATACAACAGCTAACAAGCTTCACAGCTAACAAACAGACCTATTGTCAGAAAGTATGCTTCTGTTCGCTAGAGGACACCGACACCAACTAGTCTACAATTACCATCAACACTCATTAGAAGATCCAATTGATATTTCCTTTGACAAGCTGATGTCAGTGGTCCAATTTGTAAGAACTTTGGGATGTTGGTCGACTCTTCCAACAACCCCAAAACGTCACTATCTGACAAATTGGGAATGAGACTCAAAAATCAACTTTCTTACAAATTGGACTTTTATCATTTTCACTAACTCAGTTCAACATTTGCTTATTAGCACTAAACACAAAGTACAGCTGAGGTTGAATGAATAGAACTGGATAAAAAGCCTGACGATCACCAACCGCCTCAGTTTACCCTGACGTCCATGTTCTGCTTAGACCCTTTAAATCTAATGGTTATCTACCCAACAGCAAAGTGCTGGTAGCGCTACAGGGAAATGTCAGAGGATCAACAAAGTTATTAGGATGTATCCTCTGGGCACCGTGAATGTATCACCCACTTTTCAACAGCAGTCCATCCATGAGTTGTCAATAAAAAACAAAAAAATGTCAACCTAATGGTGCCACCGGAGGTAAACTCAAGTCATGACACTTCATCTGAGACCTCGACTGTGCTAAAAATCAGATTAATGAAATAACTGGTTGACAGAGAGAGTGAATGAATATGTTTTCTGTCTGTCATTAGATGCCAGATATCATTCAGAGTGATGCTGAGAGGACACACAACATAAACTGGAGCATGTTGACATCTGAATTGTTGACAAGCACGGCTCATCTTAATTCAATCTGACAGCTGACATTCAGTTACCTTGTTTCTTTCGTTATGTAACAGGAAGGAGATCTATAATCCACTATGTGTAGTGCACTCTGCCATTGACCATATCTGTCAGGTCAGTTTCGCTGGCGTTGTCAATGCAAGCGCCGATCAATAAGCGGGGGGATCATCTGAGAGAGATGGCGAGGAGATGACATTTCACATGCATTACGGCCACACATGCTAACAAGCGAGCGGGATCTGATGTAACTGTTCCCCTCTGGGGGTTTGTGAGCACGCAGCTGACGGAATCTGAGGTTTTTCTAGTCCTAATGCCTTTCTATGAATCCAGATTTTGACATTTAAAAGCAAGTTGTTTTGTTCACCATCCCCCCCCAAGTCTACTCACATACAGGTTTGACAGCATCACACCCAATAATTTCCACCAACATCATCTAACTTGATAGCAGCATGTGGCTGACTGGAAATTAGCCGTTCATGCAAAGAGACTACGAGGCAACAAAAACACAAAGGCAAAAACAATGAATGACACAGACACGCCCGCGGAATGAAGGCACCCAAATAGCTCGATGATCATCTTAAATTCAAGGTCTGGAAGTTTAAACATTTTCATGGAGACAAATCATTTTACAAGCTTGTATAAATCTCTTTTCCTTAAAAACATTATTATGATTGTGAATTAATAATTAAAAAAATGTTGTCAGGTCCAAAATGATTTGTTTCTGTCTACAGTTGTTGTTCTACAGCTTTTAACAGTTTTTATGAGACAATAGTATAACGCTGGTGGTATCACGTGGTATCTGTGCTTCCTCAGCAATCAACAGTCTTGTTAGTTGCCAGTTTGTGGGAAGAAAAACACGTAAAAATGGCAGAGTTCTGTAGTATGTGCCCGGCATAGTGTGCTTTCCTAATGTTAGCTGGGTAGTATTAGCAACATTAACACTTTATCTTTGCTAATGCTTTCTAATATCAATATTTCTAATACTAGCTAGCAAACATTAACATTGCTGTTGCTATCTAAAGTTTGCCAGCTAGTGTTAGCGACGTTAGCTCGAGCAGCAAACTGGCAACCACTCGAGGGTGCAGATCAAAACTTCTACTTAAGTAAAAGTATTACCATCAAAATATACTTATACTATAGCACAAAAAGTAAAAGTACTCATATACAGCATGGCATATTCATGCATAATGTTTATTATAACATTAGATTATAATTATTGATGCATTATTCAGTTCAGGTGGTTTAAGTATTGTTTACCAGCTGGGTAGCTTATGAACGAGGATCAGTAACTAGTAGTTTATCTATGTATAAATATCATCTATAGTTTTATAAATTATTTGTTGGTTATATTTTGTGTTATTAGAATAAATCTGCAAAATAACTGGTAACTAGAGTTGTCAAATAAATGTAGTGGAGTATAAAGTACAATATTTGCTCCTGAATTGTTGTGGAGTAGAAGTACAAAGAAGCAGAAAATACATATACTCAAGTAAGATACAAGTAGAATTGTACTTGTAAATATACCAAGTTATGTTCAACCACTCATCCTGGATTTTTTAAGTAAGACTACAGTGACAAAAAGAGTCAGAAAGGCTGGTTTCAGGCTGAGTTTGTGCCTCCGTCACTGTCTGTTACATTTACTGTGTGCAGTTAGTGAGCCTCTTTCTTTCTGAGTGTCTGAAACAGTAAGTAAGTCTGACACAGAAAAGGCAAAGGTCTTTACAAAGACACAGATCAAAGTGAACAGCTCACACAATGAAGACTCAAACTCTTAATCTGGCGGTCGAGCGCAGCCACAGCACAGCCTCGACATCTGAAACTTTAGTCGGGGGAAATACACCAGATGACGAGCCAAAGTGTTGTTGAATGTCACAATTTGGAAATTCCCTGTTCAGTTCCCCTGAGTTTGCCTTTTTTTTTTTTGTAACCTCCACCGTGGGATGATGATGATGATGATGATTAACGAGGAATTTATTCCTCAAGCCGCCGTAAAATATAACCCCGGGATCAGAATGTAAACAGAGCAGCACCGGGCAGGTTTCTGTTAATACGCGGATCAAGACGCATCTTAATCTAAGATAACAGTGTGTTTTTCAGGGGCCTGAGTCTCACGAAGCAACGTGGGGATAATGATTTGGTATTAATGGGATTGGGATTGTTTGAGATTAAATCGAGATCTGTCGCCATGACAACTAATGCCACCACTCAGGGTTTCAGATCAAAGTCAACCACGAGTCCAAAATACCTCTGAACTGCAAGAAATGCTACTTTTTCCATCTTTTCTTATCAATTATTCTGTTAAAGTATCACAGATGAGTAGATGAGCGACTCTGAATGGAAACCAGATGATGAAAATGTTCCGTTTGAGGGAGGAACATCAGAATCAGACGTCTTTTTTAATCATTGAAGTGAGCGTTCGCCCGCTGACTGACCTGTGTTTGAGAAGCAGCGCCCGGAGAACGCTGGGCCTGTCCTCGGCTCTGATCTGATCAGAGATGATCATCGTCTCCACCACCAGATGGGCGATGCCGGGCAGAGTGTTCTGCTCCAGGTCCAGAAGGATGGCACCTAGGACAGGAAGGAGTTAGCCGCTGCATACCAGACTGTTTAAAACATATCTGAGGAGAAAATCTCTGTATGTTGTCTATTTTCTGGTGTTCAACAAAGACTGGTTTCACTTCCTCGTGTGCGTCACGTCTATCGTTTTTACCGTGCGTGATGGTGCGGCGGAGCTCCAGCAAGCTGCGGAAGGAGAGCGAGGCCACGTGAGCTTTGCCCCAGCGGCCCGTCTCCTCCTCCACATCCTCCTCGAATTTGATCCAGCGCGCTCGCTCCTTCCAACGCATTTCATGGTCCTTCACGATCAGCTCGTTCAGCTCCACGAACAGCTGAGGACGGAGCAGAGCAGAGAAATAAAACTAAACACCAGACGCATGGCTTCACTACACTAAGCTGTTTGGATCCAGCTAAAAGTGGTCCGGACAAAGATTAGAACCGATTGGAAAGGCAGTTATTCTCCTGAAATGCATAAATATAGTATTCCATTGGACCGAGTGTGTCTGTTGTGATAACGGTTTCAGAAGCGCCCTCAATAAAAACAATAATTGTAATTTTATGACTTGTCCAACCTGGAAAAGTCAGAATCTGACCCGTCGACAGGCTTGTGCTCATGCTAAGACTTCATGGATTCATACTTATCAGTAAGTATGCATTGATCAATATAACTTTGTGTAGTGATAAACACACTACAGAAGAATTATCACTTTACAGCTCCCCAAGTTTCAGAGTGCTTCAGCCTCTTTTAGCTTGTTTTGGTTTTATGGCCAACGTCTTTAATTTATTTTTGTCTCTCATCAAACTATTTTCTAGCAAAAACTAGGCAGCTGTTTTCACTGCTAAATCACTGATAAACCCACCATTACTGTCCAGCACTGAACAGGCGACATAGCTAGCAACTAGCTAATGAGAATAGTTGAGAGTTGAGCAGCTAAAAAGCCAAATATTTCCCCTCAGGAGCTGGTGGAGACCAAACCAGAGCTACAAGGAGGAGCTACAAGTCTTCCACATGAATGTTACTGTTGCTCTGTGTCTTATAATCATATAAACAGACCATTTGTTAGCGAGCTTGTTCACTATAGTGGCGTTAAGCTGCTGCTAACTGTAGCTGCTGTTAGCTACTTAGCTCAATTAGCCGTGCAGTTGGTGGCCTGGGCTGGGAGCTTGAAGCACATGAAGTGTTGGTGTTTTACACTGGTAGCACAGAAGCTTTGGACTGGCACAGACTGGGGCTAACTGCTTAGCATGCTAACTTAGATGGATATCACATTTCATAGCATTAAAACTTATTTCTTCACATTCTGTTGATAGTTTTTGGGTAATTTCTGAATGTTTTCTCTATCTCAAACAAAAGAAAGTTTATGTTTTCATGTTGCCTGCATACTGAAGCATTCACCCAACATCTATTATGTAGATTAATGTGTGTAGCTGAGAGAACAAGAGCGTTCGCTGCAGACCTCGTGAGTTTTCTTATCTGCCGCTCTCTTCTTCTTCTTCAGGCTGCACAGCGGCGTGGAGCTGTTGCTGGTCCGCGCCATCTGACATCGTGACGACTTCTTCACGAGGTGTCGCCTCACCCCGGGGTTGTCCTCAAATCTGTGACCTGAACGGCAAACACACATTTAAAAAAAAAAGGTCATGATGGAGGCGTAATTCAGACATCAACCAAAATGCTTTTCAGGACTGTGAAACAAATAAGACATCCTGTCTAATGTGCTCCACGCTGGAAAAAATCAGAAATCGAATCTGTGTGTGTGTTTCAGTTTTCCAGCTGACGGAAGAACATCGACCAAGAGAAAGGAAAAGGCTCCATGGGTGAGTGAGAATGTATGTACGCCATGGGAAACTGTTAGCGAGAAGGTGGTTTCGCCCCAGTTCAAGAGTAATTTCATTTCAATTTCCTTTAACCACAAATCATTTCTATTGAATTTAGCGAAAAAATGAGCAGCTCCTTTCATTCCAGTTGGGGCCTGGCGATCATCTGCCATGTAAAAAAAAGAGTGGTAAAGCTGGGGGAATCACTTAACTTGGGAAATGAACAGTATAAGCTAACCGCCTGTGAGGGAAATGTGTTTAAAGAGTGGTAAAGGTTGTTAAGACCATTTGTGGTGACGATTATCATTTGGCAAAACTGTAAATAATGTATCGTTTTTAAGGCCGAGGGTGTGTTTTTACACCGAAATGATAAAATGTAGGTCCTTGGTGATATTTAGGTGGAGCTTAAGGAAAACATCTGAGTTAGTTTAAGGAAAATACAAGTCGTTGTTCATGTTTTAACTGCAAATCAGGCATATTAACGTGTCTGCCAACTCTTTCCCAAAGCTTATCCCGAGTGTTTAGACCGATTTTCCACTTTCCAGGCAGAAATTAGTTTACGTCCATCTCGCTGAAGTCTGAAAAATTAACTCGCACAGGCATGGAAGGTAATCCATCGCAACAAAACATTTCGTTGGCTGCGTTCATCCTGTCAAACTGTTTTGAAATCGCTGGAACGACGGTTGAGATCGAAGATTAGCGTAATGGGGCGGGTATTAGGCTGTAGAATATGGTTAAGCTATGACACGAGATCGGAGCAGTCGAGGTCAGGTTAAAGATCCGCGGGGTATTTTAGAAAATGACATTTGCATTCAGACCGGAGCTGCTGTCGACTGCTCAGACCGGCCGACGGCTGAATGCAATTTCCTGCTAAACAAACACTGTCTTTTTGAATCTTTTGCATGAGCAGCCGGAGGTAGCTACAGCGGAGGTGTGTGTGTGTGGTACGGGTTCAGTTCTGCTGCGTCATGCCTTCCTCGGGGGAAACAGACAGAAATGGAAATCGAGATGAAGTTAGGCTGTACTTTATTCAGTCCAAGTCTCCCATGGGAAAGTGTCTAAACGCTGCCCTCCTCTGAACTGCTCCAGCTGATCTAGATGAGCTGTTTTCACCACAGTGCCAGACATGGACAGGCAAAATTACTGAAAATGAGTCAGTTTTCTTCCTCTTCCACTCTTCCATCTGACTCGTGCTGAGGCCTTTAATTTTTGCTGAGAAGGCAGAGCACAAAATACCTTAAACCTTAAGCTTAAAATACCTAAAGTTTCAGCTTATTATAATAATAATTTAGATCAGCATACATTCGATCGGGGCTGTTGACCCTCTAAAAGGTTCAACTCTGCCCACCAGATGTTTGGTCCTCCACTTGAAAAAGTTTGGGCGTCCCTGCCTTCAGGACGTATTGTCAAGTTTACCAAGAGTTCATGTACATTTTCTTTAATATCAGACATTTCGTTGAGTCTTCAGACCTTTGGTTGTTTCATTTCTAATGGAGGACAAAACCTTTGTCTTCTCTCTGTGATGAGACTTTAAATGAGCAACGTGATACACTGAGACACATTTTATATTCATTCTGAGAATATCTCAGCTGAATTCTGACAATACTGCAATTTAGAAATTAAATAAATCCCAAGAAAGACTCAGGGTCGTTCATTTGCTTGCCAGGAACCAGCGCCGTCCACAAACTGGATCTGATTTTCTGTTGCTTTCTCTTCTTGGCCTTCAGTGGAATCCAATTGTTGAACAAATATGATTTGCAAAGTGTAACCCAATAATGTAAAATCTAGATTCATTTTAGTCCCAAACAAAAGGGACCCAGCCGTTTCTTCAGCTATTGTGGCATTTCCTTCTCTGCTGCCTTTTGCAATATGCAAAGGTTACGGCCTCGTTCGTTTTTAAATGAATAAACTTACTTTAACAACAAAAAGGATTTGTGTAGAAAATTAAAAGAGACTGAGACAACCAGAGACGTTTCGCCATGAACCTTTGAATGTAAGGGTTAGTGCTTGCTTATGTACAAAACAGAACGGTGTTCATAGTCAAAGATCCACTTCTGAGCCGTCTGATGAGTGTTTTCAGTCTGTGGGTTCAATTTATTACTGCAATATTAAAATATTCATGGGAATTTTCATGGCTTTATATCCTTTCAATTGATTCCATATTGAGCAGGCGTCTGTGATTTGGATCTGTTAAGCTAGCGGTGGCCAATGTAGCCTCGAGATGCTAGCCTGAAGCAGAGGTTCGGTTAGCTTGTAGCCTCCAGCCCCAACCAGCACTGACTCAAGTGACATCACTTGAGGTAATCAGGTTATCAGATTCCACACAGCTCCCTCTGCAACCGTGAACGGCTTTATATAAAACTGGTTTCACAAACGTAGCAGAACTGCACAAGACCTGTAGAACAAAACATAGCTCGGGATGGATGGACGGGTCAAACACTGGGTTTCACCCTTGAGACCAAGGTATCGTGTATCGTGTGTAATGTTGACTTGTTGACACATGAACGTACCTACTTAACCCTAGTCAGACTTGGGACATGATCTTTTCCTAAACCTAACAAGTGTTGTTGCCTAAACAACTGTGACTGTGAGCTGAACTGTGAGCTATTTTGAGGTTGTAACTGGATAATATGTTTTAAGGCCAACATGACAATGAAATGCAAAATGTGGCACTGATATGTTGGACTGGTGGGACATAACCCAGGGTGGAACAGAGTGTGGCTTCCAACCAGAGAGCCACATCCAAAGCAGGTCATCAATTTTTGGTTTTCCCCAAAGCTTGAACTGAACAAACAAGACCAAGTGAGTCCAAAGCCTGTTTAACCACCAAAGCCAGCAGCTCTGTGAAGCTGTTCTCAGGCACAGCAGTCATTTGTTGTCAAAGTCATTGGGATACAGAGTCTACAAATCATGTCTTTGTCAAATTTTGTGTGACTCCATCCAACCATGAATGGCTTTATTTAAAACTGGTCTCACAAACGTAGCAGAACTGCACAAGACCTGTTGAACAAAACGTAGCTCGGGATGGATGGACGGGTCAAACACTGGGTTTCACCCTTGAGACCAAGGTATCGTGTATCGTGTGTAATGTTGACTTGTTGACACATGAACGTACCTACCTAACCCTAACCCTAGTCAGACTTGGGACATGATCTTTTCCTAAACCTAACAAGTGTTGTTGCCTAAACAACTGTGACTGTGAGCTGAAATGTTTCTTTTATTTTGAGGTTGTAACTGGATAATATGTTTTAAGGTCAACTTGACAATGAAATGCAAAATGTGGCACTGATATGTTGGACTGGTGGGACATAACCCCGGGTGGAACAGAGTGTGGCTTCCAACCAGAGAGCCACATCCAAAGCAGGTCATCAATTTTTGATTTTCCCCAAAGCTTGAACTGAACAAACAAGACCAAGTGAGTCCAAAGCCTGTTTTAACCACCAAAGCCAGCAGCTCTGTGAAGCTGTTCTCAGGCACAGCAGTCATTTGTTGTCAAAGTCATTGGGAAACAAAGTCTACAAATCATGCCTATGTCAAATTTTGTGTGACTCCATCCAAAGTAGATGTGGGAATAGTTGAAAACCTTCTGACTTGAATAGCTGCTAAATGTTGAGGACCGTGACTCTCTGACATATCAACTGGTGGTTCTATCTGTTTTCAGCAACTGCAATTAAGTATTTTTGGACTAATGTGCCATGATTCAAAGTCTAAATACAGTTAAAAATAGCAGAATCAAACCCTGCTGGTCAATGAAATGTCTTTCCGCTCTAGCTGTGGCTGACCCCGAAAACCAAATGAGTGCCACCGGATCAATAGGAAAGCAGGAAACAGCAGCAGTCGAGCACCGCGTCAATTCGCTCGATACCATAGACAATGTTGTTCAGTGTGTGGCCATGAATGAGCCTTATATTGCCATTAATTAACCTAGCAGCAAGCTACATAATCAATGGAAACGAGCGAGCTCCCATCCATTGATCATCCATATAAAAATAGCATAAAAAAGCTCGGCCCTGTGAGTTTTCCATCGTGTTATGATTGCATCGGAACTTCCTTCAGTGGAGGTTTGACGTCACGTTCACTACCGTCAACCCCGTCATGACCTAAAACTTGCACTGAATGGACCGAACCGTAATGCTGCTCAGCGAGAGCAAAGATGGAACACAGCTTCACAAAACTTACGTATAGACTCGGTTGGTGACCCCAGCTGAGTGTGGATTGACTCGAGCAAGTCATAGTCATCAAAATCCAAAACAAACTCTTCAAAGTCAAACCCCTCCGCATTGGACAACGAGCCGTGGTGCTCGTGAATGTGCTGCCTTGAGGTGCCTCTCTGGACGCTGCGAGGTTCAAGACCTTGTTCCTCAGTTAAATCCTTCTGATCAGAGCTCCCTTGCCCCGGGTTCTCCACTCCCTCAATGTCTGTCATCTCCACGGTCGGTACCTCCTCCTATCCTCCTCTCTCCGAGTGGACACACTGCTCATCCAGTGCTTCCAACTCTTCAACGCCGTCGCTCGCCCTGGGTCGCAGTTCTGATGCCACTGGGTCTTTTCAGGGACAACTATTGCAACACAACCAACGTATAAACTTTGGGAACCGGCTCCAAGGTTGGGCTACTCTAAAAAAAGACTTGCTCCACAGGCAACCAAGACAAAAAAACTGCCTGAGTGTAGTTAGTCCAACTTCTGGTGAAGAAGCGTGAAACAAGCGCCAAAGAAAATTCTTCAAAGATCCTCGAAAGTCACCCTGCGAATCAAAAGTACAGACACAAGAGCATAAAAGTCCTAAATGCCTTCAATCCAAACAAAAATGCAAAGTTGGCAGAAGCCCCCCTGCCTGCTGGATCCACGAACAGAGATGCACGAATGGTAGCGACATTTGCTTTTTGCTGCAACTCCTACAGGAAGTATTGATAAGGGACGGTCTACTTTGTGCTGAACGGTTGTGCCGCCCCCCTTTTTTAATGATGTCCCCTGCCCATTGATCTTCGTGGCCGTTGGAACATAAAGTGGATCTGAGCGGAAGAGTTGATGCTTTTTTCGTCCGCCATCACTTTTTTCCGAACATGTGATGCGCAGGAGGGTAAAGTTCAAGTTCCAAAAGGTCGGCGTCTCCACCCAGCTTGCAATAAACAAACAAAAAAATAATAAATACATGCAGATATATACTGAGAACTCCAAGTGCACAGACTCTACTAGTAGAATAACACCTAGAAAGGACCAGCTCCAGCACTCTGCTTAGTGAGATATCATGGTGCTAATTATCAGAGCGAGCTGCACCATTCCTGTCCCTGGGTCTCCATGGAAACCATGCGTCCCCTGAGGTGTCGTGGTCAGACTCTTATACAACAGGTGCGCCAGTGTGAGCTAAACAGGACCCTCGCTAAAACATGCACGGCACGCATGAATATTATACGTGCGTGTGTGTGCGTCTCTACGTCTGCACTGATGTTCATTTGTGTTTTTTCAGTTCATCAGGTAGCATTAAAGTGTGATTTAAATATTGAATACAACGGGCGACAGTGTTTTCTCTCTCTTGTGTTCCCAACAAAGCCACAGTGTATAAAATGTGTCACTGAAGGGGTCAATATTGGGGTGAAAATGTTTGAAAGATAAACGATATTTCTGACCAAAATGGTGATTAAAATTCAAATGACATATCATACATGGATCTCTGCCAAGCATACGTTCAAATGGATCTTACATTTCCATAAAAAGGAATTTAATGAAATGATGCAGCTGTTGGATGATTGGCTCTCCCAGCTGGTTCGCTGAACACCTGTTGGATCCACTTGTATGAGACGACTATCACAGGTTGATCTACGATTGTAAACTTTTGTGAGAGACTCCAGTCTGTGGACACTTTGCATGAATATGAAATTCAGTTTCAACCTTTAAATAATGATATTTAAAATGTAACAGACTATATAACTGTCTGGTAGTTGAGCTCAGCAGGTCATGGACCAAAAACTATCCCTGAAACACTAATTATGATCGTCCTTCGATGTTTCGCCGCCTGCTGTCACAGGACTGACGTCCCATGCTGAGACCACATGGTCACAGCTGAGTGACTGCTGAAAGACCCCCAAAAAACTTGAAGGTGGCAAAGCCTTTCTTCTGAATGTTTTTCCACTCTCTGTCTCACCTCTACCAAGCTAGCTGCTTATTCATTTATAAAATAATGAGGAGCAATCAGCGAGGAACTCACCGCTTCATAGGCCTAATTAACAGCCAAATCATCGAAACATACTCGACTTTATAAGTAATTAGAGAAAAATGATCTGTGACTGAGATAGGGAAGGACTGAGACAGCGGCAGAGAGCAAACCACGACCATTTAGTTTAATTTCATTTTTTTTTTTCAAGTAATGAAAACCCTTTTGCTGTTAACTGTTTCAGCCGGCGAAGGTGACGCTCACCGGCTGAAACTCCCACTTCTGTTAACTCGTATCTCGAAAGAGCAGCTCGTGTGATTCAGACAAAATTTAACACTAAAAGCAACCAGACTGCCGATGACCAGGTTGTAGCAGAGGGACATAGTGGTGGGACACAGAGTCGATGTCGAGCTCCACTCCCCCCAAGTCAGATGAGTCGACTCTGGTTGGCCTGTTTCCGGATCCAGATGGTCCCTAAACAGTCAATGATCACTCTGCTCTGTTAAAGCAGGAAAAGCCAGAGGCAGGGTCGCTGCTAACGGAGAATCGACTGCAGCCTCTGTTAATTACAGCCCCTGGACGCTGCGAGAGAGTTTTTCTCTCTGGCAACACAAACTTTTGCCTCTCTATCGTTCTCTGCTCTCCTCTTATTCTTTTTCTCTTTCCATCTTCTATCATGGGCTCATTTTCAGTCCAACCAAGGACAGGAGGTACGATGACGAGAATCCACTTCATCTAGTTAATGAATGACAAAAAAATGGGAATAAATGTGCCGATGGGTAAAAAGAAAACCCTTCAGCCTCACTCCTACTACTTTACTACTTCATGTCAGGACACTTAGCTCTGAAAACCAGATACAAAGCATGTAAGAACTGTTGCAGTTATTTCTTTTTTAAATCACTATCAAAATGAAAGAATATGTTTCCTCTCCGGCCACAAGGGGGCACTACAACCTGCACTGTCTTCAGTTCTTTCCAAGCATTTAACCTGTATTTGTTCCTGGAGGATTCATAGCTATAATAATAATAATAATATGATATGTTGGGCAGCCATTTTTGTAAGATGACATCTTTAAGTAATTATATACGTGAGGATGTGAGCTGAATGTTGTTTGTCACGAAGATTGCAAAGGGCTCTGATGCATCCGAGCAGATACTGTAACGTCTCTTTCCTTTTTGTGTTGTGTCGTGGGAAGCTTGTTTCCAACAGTGTGTGAGGGGGCCGGGAGCTGTGTGGGTCGGCTTCATGAGACAGAATGTGTGGGACGCCCACAGTGGAGACAAATCGTTGGCGGTGGTAAGAAAAAAACTTGTCAATGGTCATCAGCAGAGCAGCGAGGGAGTCGATAAATGTTGAAACGAGCTTTCCAGAGTGACCGCTATTTGGAAGAGGAGGGATCAACGACAACAACATTTATCTTTTAACCATGTTTGCACACTGCTGAAGCTAATGGGGTTCCATTAGAGAGTAAAAGATTCAAGATATGTATCAATAAAAACACTTTTGCAATATTTTCTGATTTTAATCTAGGAGTTTTAGGTGGATTGACTTGATGCACTTGGTCACTTTTACATCTACAGAAATACTTTACTATATTTATTTATTTAAATATACTGTAAAAACAGCATTAATGGTTGGTGGAAGTAAATATAAATGTCATTTTCTCTATACAAAGTAAAGAATTGAACTGTAGCATGCACATAAACACATAACAACATCTAAAAGCCAGTGTAGATGTACTTTAGAGCTGCTCTTTTGTGTGCAGGAAGAAGCTGCACACAAAAGAGCAGCAGCTGCTGAGTCACTCTGTCAGGGAAAATGATAACTTGGTTAAAAATAACCAGAGAAAAAAATACTTTGTGTGTGTGTGAGAGAGAAAAAATCAAAGGGTGGGATCCTCATAGCTCTTTATACAAAGGAGATCGAAGAGGCAATCGCTGGAGATGGTCAGACGAGTCATGTAATGATATTTACCTCCAAAACAGCCTTTGAGCTGTTAATGTGGCGTGGAGGCAGAGCAGATAACTGTAGTAGTGCCTCTCACAGCCAGCAGAGGGCGCTGAACCCAACACAAAGTGGCTTAATCCAGCAATCCAGCATCCAAACACATAGATCCACAACATTTTATTTCATGGACACGTTTAAAAGTGATATTCTGACGGAGACCTCGGCGTGTTAGGAGAGAAAAACAAACATTTACACTGTGTTTGAACGAGCGGTCTGCAGTCCAGATCACATCAAGGAGGATCCAGCTCAGGTAGGAAAGGTGCTGACGATGCATTTCCTTTACTGTTCAGAGCAGAGCCGAGAGTCTGAAGTGATTAAAGTTCACATCAGAGAGCTGATGCAACTAAAAATGGACACGCTCACTAATTTATCTAAAACCTTTTACTCTTCATAATATTTGGTGTCCTTGCTCCTGACCGGTACCTCACACATCACTAGTGTCGTGTAGTTGGAGTTGGAACTGCAGCATTTGCCTGAACACACGGGCTGAACATGCATTAAAAACATGCTTCGTGCATGACTACATGAAGCAGCTATAGAGGCTCGGCAGTGATATCACAGATATCCTAGCAACCACACCGGGTTCTGTCATGGAGGTCTGATGGAGAACTGGTGGAGATCCCCCCACAGTGTTGTTGTGGTGTGGGTGAAAAGTAAAAACTGAGTCATCTCAGGAGCTACGTTTAACAACAGCAGCAGCAGGAGAGGAAATCATCTCACACACTCCTGCTCTCAGGCCTCCATTTACTAATGTAGTATAATTTATTATTTAACAGTAAAGTGGTCAGGTCACGTTCGGTGGGACAAAACACGCCTCAGTAAAGCAACTGACTCACAGTTAAACCACTATTACACCAGCCGACAGGGAAGAAGTATAGATGTTTGTTGTGTGAACCATCAGCCCTTCACTCCCACACTCTATTAAAAGGTGTTCCAGTGGTTGAACTCTGAATGTGATGCATTCGAACGCACCGATAACAACGGCCTCAAAATGACCTGAAATCAGCGCAGCCGCTGCTCTCGAGGAACAGTTGACACCGCGAGGTCTCCTGTGCCGTGGAGTGTTTCTGATTAACCTGGTAGGCGGAGTTTGAACTGCATAACAAGAGCCTTCAGACGTCGTTCCTGTCAACATGTCAACAGTATAATCAGAAATGCGACATGGCTGAGTGCAATATACAAATCGTAGAGTCTGCGAAGGTAAATGTTTGACAAGCGGCTCTATAATGAAGCACTGAGGTGCTGCAAATCTTGTTCTCCAGATGTAAGACAACATGTTGCTTTGGTTGTGAGTCACTTGTGAGGCGATCGTATTATCAGTCGTACCTGCCCTTCTCCAGAGGAATATCAGCTCGTTAAAACAAAGCTCATCGCTCATCTCAGCATGTAAGCGAGTTATCGACCTGCGTGTGCTAATATGTGGCATTCGATAAGATGCTGAGGGTTAGCGGAGGCTACATGTAGCCTGGTACCGGTCCACTGCTCATGTTAGTAGTATTAGAAGATGTCTGCGGTTCTGCTAGTTGATGTCCGGTTCCCCGGTTAGAATAAACGAGCGATCTGTAGGTGGATTTGAGAATGGGGATGTTGTTTGCCTCACTTGTGCCTTTCATTGCTTCTTAATCCCTCTCAGCAATGACACATGGAAAGACAGAAGGAAATGTGTTTTAAGAATAATAAGACGTCCTTTTCTCTAAAGCGTCAAGTGAAGCAACATCTGCCATCTTGATTAAATCTTCCAGATGAAGGGGCAGAGTGTTTATACGCCACGGTGTTCAGCTGAGAGTCTCCTCGTCAGACTGCTCTTGCGTATCCTCAGAGACATCTACTCGCTCCTCAGCGCCGACATGAGAGCTTTGGGACGATCTCCCGTTCAAGAGAAGATCAAGGAGCGAAACAAGAGTCTTGGGATTTTCCCCCGGGTCGTAGAAAAAAGTTTGCATGAAGTGGATGAGACTGACGCAGACGTACAAGTGGTTGTAAGCCAACAACTTGGACGTCTGTGAATTTGTTCGATCATTGTGAAAAACGTTAAGATCACTTACAGATATCTACAGATGAGTCATTCACTGCTGCTGTTCCCCAAAACAATAACACAGCTAACATATAAACCCAGTTGACAGTAACTATCCAGCTGTCATGATCACCTGTTGGTCATAAAAAGACCTTCACTCTATCTCCTTACTTTTCATGTCGTCCAGATCGGCGCTGGCCAACATCTGGGCCTCGGCCTCGTCGGTGGGCACCTGCTGGTACACGGCCGTCTCCAGGGCCGTCATGCTGCCGATGCAGATCCGCTCCCGCAGGTCGTAGTTGCTCCGCTGGGCGCCCGCCAGGCGATGGTGGACGGGCTTCCTGCGGAACCAGCCGCGGGTCGTGGTTGAACTTGAGGGATCTGATCCTGGGGGAACACTGACAGGAAGGACGGACACACAAGATCATATGACATGAGGAAATATTGTCACACAAAACCTTGATGCTAAAATGGTAAAATTTCAAGTTCAAACCAAAGTTTAATGTTGCTGTTGACTGAAATTCTGTGACGTGCCTCTTGGTTGCATCGCTGCCGGTTCACCAGCAGGGGGCTTCACAACACAACAACAGAGCAGGATCCCCTCAACAACCCTCTGAGTCATCCTCAGCTGCTTTCACTCAAACACAGCTGAACAATCCTGCATGGCACAGGCACGACGGTGTTTCTGTCCCCTTTTTTATTCAACCAGGCATTAGAAGAGCCAAGTACCTGAATCACCAGAGGGTCCCCGACCATCGTAAATTCATAATTAGGAAAAAAACCAAAACAAATCAAGCCATATTCTGACGGTTATGGTTTTTTGCTAGCCAGATGGGTCGTATAGGATTCAGCTGGAGCCATTAATGAGCCATTACAGTCTTAAGAACTGCACATGTGGGTTATTAGTCTTGATTTGTTTGATGTCCACGGTCCTAATGAAACATTAAGGCTGCTAATGTACAGTTCACATGCGTATAACTGAGCCTCTGCATGCAATCAGAGCAGAAACATCCCTGTGCTCTTTTTCTGTTGGGTGCTGCTAAAAAGCTTTGTTACTGTAAGTGTCGACGCGTCTCACGCTGGGGGTCGGTTCCAAATTTAAGAAAGAACAATAAAGAATATCAATCATTTCATCTTGATCCAGCTTTGTATTCCTCTCTTATATAACGGCAGAATACTTGTTTTCTGACCGACTGCAGGAGGCCGTTAAAAACCCAGGAAACAATACGCCACAAACATTGTTCCTGTGTGAGAATAAACCGGCGTTGGTAAACCCGCCCAAAAGGCATATTAAACTGCTGGGAACCATAGCAACGCACTTCTGCGTAATGTGTGCTTCATTCTACATTACTGGTAAACCCTCCCTGGTGAAACGGAGGGTAAACCGACGACAAACAAGCTTATAAGCCGCACAATAAATGTTTTTTTTTTATATCAGTCGACCACAACGGATTACAGACGGCGTGTCATATGAAAGGAGCGGCTCCCCCTCAGCTCCACGGAGCGTTTTAGCATCTTCAAGCCGACTGTTTTAGTTTTCTTGCCCACATCTTTACTTCACTCGCGTTGCTCCGATCAACAGCCACAGCAGGAGTTGGTGGAGACCAAAGCAGAGCTCAAAACAGAGTGAATACTGGACTTATGTTCATCAGGTGGCCAGAAACACAACTCTGAATAAACACTACATTTGTTCTGTGTCTTCAAAAGTATGAGAAAACAGGCAACTGTTAGCTAAAAGGTTAGTGTAAGTATTATGATTTGATTTGTTAAGATGATAAGATTGAATAGTTTTGATTTAGGATAATACAATAAAGTCAACTGCACTGTAAAATCTGACAAAGTGACGTCACTTAAAAGAATTTAAAAAGGTTACCCTGCAAAATAGACTAATGATTTTAAGTTGTTAAAACGATTTAGCGCATACAACTTGAATCTAATAGTCTACTTTACTTAATAATTCTGAGTTAAAAGTCAACTGTTAAAGTTTACAGTGCTAAGCATTGCTATAGCAGCAAAAGCTCAGCTGTTTTAAAGTAAAAACTTTTTGTTTTTTGGCGGTAACAAAACAAGCTATCCATCCAGCAGACACGTAGCAACATTAGCATTCAACATGAGTCATGTAGCTGCGTTCTGATTTCCACCAAATCTGGCTAGTTGGCTGCTAAATGCTATATAGCCATACATTTCACTAGCTAGCTGTTATATGTAGCTTTACACAAGCTAACTGCTAATTCTGTCTGCTGTTTGGTGCTGTGAATGTAGCATTCCGCCTGTTTGAGTCTATTTTCCAACTGTGAACTGGTGAGAATGTGCCCGACGTGAGATTTGTGGGTCAGTTAGCTGAAAGATGCTCATTGGAGGAAAGAGAAAGTATAAATACCACGACTCAGACTATAAACTCCTGCAGAGGGAACAACTGGAGGTCGTACCTGCTGCATGCTGCCTCCTCCCCGTCCACCTCCTCACTCTGTCCGAGATCAACGATCCCCCCATTGAGAGTCTCCCTCTTAATCAGAGTTGGTGCAGCGTTCCGCGACAATTCTTCGTTTTCCGTGTGAAAGGCAGTGAGCGGGAGGGGTTCCTCCAAGTCCTCTTGGCTCCCCAAACTAAACTGAGAGGAAGAGGAAGATCAGTGAGAGAGGAGCAAGACGCCAACATGTCGTCCTACCTCAGGTGAAACCACGTCCTGCCACCTCTTCCCTGTGGAGGTCCCGTGGTTCCTCAGTCTTATTTTACCTGTGGTTGGATGACAGGTGGGTCTGTGGGCGTGGCGACCGTCCCCTGTCCGTCCGTCTCAGACTCCGCCTCTTCCTCGTCTACCTCGTGGATGGTGGGTGTGACGTCCGACGGCGGCAGAGAGGTCTTTTTTTTCTTCCGCTTCTTCTTGCGGCGTCTGTCCGTGCTGTGCACCCTCTTGCGTAGACGCTGGGGCAGGGGCAGGTGGGTGGACAAGGGGTGGTGCGTGTGGTGGAACGTGTGTCTGTGATCTGCATGAAAAAGACAAATAATTTAAGAAATCAGAGGTTGAACTTCTGTTTTCTGACTGTTAACAGTGTCATACAGTGTTTGTCCCCATTGTATCTCAGGTCTAAGGGCACTCGGGAATCCAATCGCGACTTTAATCTACGCAGTTTGAGCTGTAACACACAAGCATTTGCATCACAACACGCAATAAAACTACGACAAACAGTTACCCTGAAATTTGTACAGCGAAAGCATCATATTAAATACAGTCTTGAGTTTCAGCACACTGCCTGACGGTGTTGTTTTTAGCTGCAGCCTTTTGATTCTATTAAATTAAACATGCAAGGAGGAAAAAAAACTGGTGCCACTCTCAGAGGAGGAGCTCTCTCTCCCCCTAAATCCCTATTAAGACACAAGATTTGAATTAACATGCAATAACGGGTGAAATGCAATGTTTTAATAAACATCAGAGGGGAGCTGCTCCGTCTAATCTCAGCCACTATCATCTCCTACCAGAGCATGTGGTGCTCATCTGCTCATCTCTGTCACACTAATCCATCAAAACGCTGAAATACACACAAAATCTGCTGTCCTGCTCTGAAAGCTGATCTCTTAATCTGATACAGCTAAAACTGTGACAGACGAGGTCAGTGTTTACACACATAATCACATTTATATTTAACTGGATTATAGTCTTACAAAATAATGTGGTTTTACAACAGTGTGAACAGTCAGAGTGGATGATTTTGCTATGAGACTGATATCCGATGCTAATGGCTCTGTAGCGCTGTGATGCTATATGCTAACGTCAGCATCCTAACATGGTCGGACTAACAGTGGTGATGTGCTGATGTTCAGCAGGTATAATATCGACCACGTTCACCACCTTAGCTCGGTGTGTTAGCATGCTAGCATTTGATATATCCAAGAGTTTCCTGGGAAGTTGGCTGAGAAGGTTGCTGGGGAAACGATAATGATGGGCCTCAAGTTGTGCTCATAATTTGCGCAAGGTATCACAGGGAGTTACAATTCATCCTGAGGGGAACATGAATGTTTGTACCAAATTCCTTGGAAACTCCATCCAATAGATTTCGACGCACTTCACTAAAAATGTTTTAACCTAATGGTGTGCTAAGGTCGAGGATAAGTCAGAGGTTGAGAGAGGATTCACCCTCTGGGAACCATAAATATATTCAGAACATTTCATGTTCATCATTCTTGTAGTTGTACAGATATTTGACTGGATAGCAAAAACTTATTGGTGTCTCCTTGTGTTCCCAGATTCTCCAGGATTCATCTTCTGGGGACCTTGAATCATTGCAACATATTTAAGGGCGATCCCTCCAAGAATTTGACTCAAAATTTTCATACAAAACCAAAGTTCTCAATCTTATAATGGTGAACAAGAAAATTGCGGGGATCACCAGTTAGTGGGATTCATCATCTGGGGACTATGAACTAATGGCAGTACCTTCAATAGTTTTATCTATATTTTAAATAAATAAAAAAAACGTTAACCTTATGGTGCTGCTAGGGTAGAGGATATGTCAGAGGATTGGTCATGGCAATAGGATTCACCCTCTGGCGACCATGAATATCTTTAGACCCTTTCAAGGTCTTTCACCAGGTAGCTGTATAGATATTTGACAAGATAAGTTGAATCTTTGACCCTCAGTAATTCTAGAGAAAAAGCCAATCAACCACATGACTCCTTAGGATATATCCTCTGGGCACCATGAATCATTTCACCAAATCCAAGGGATCACCAGCACCAGTGGGATTCAACCTCTGGAGACTATAAACGAAAATTCATCCTCTGGGCACAGTGAATCATTGCACAAAATTTCAGGGCAATCCATCCAATAACTTGACTGGATATTTCAGTGGGATTCATCCTATGGGGACCATGAATGTCATGGCAATGCATCTGGAAAGTGCAGGAATGACACGTTGCCATGACTACAATTAACAATAAAATAAAAAAATAAGGAAAATATTCAATACTATTCAAAATAAGACAAGACTTGGCAAATCCAAATCATGATATATTGTCTACACGGTAGCTTCGCTTACATTCAAAGTCTTTCTCGGTGTAGTGTCTTCCCATCCTGTCTCCACTGGTGGACGCGGAGTCGCTGATGATGTCTCCAAAGCGCTCCACAGACAGCGCCTTCTCCAGGTTCTCCTCCTCGTCATCATCCTCCTCATTTTCCTCCACTGGACCTTCCTCATCTTCCTCCTCCACCTTCACCTGGAGCAGGATGAAGAGACAGAGGAACATTACCGGATAGACATGTTGATATCTTCATGTATGGCCTGTTCTCTTGCAATAATTACAGTGTGGGATGATTCATATTCACAGTGATGAATGGGGGAATCTGTGCACGCAGAAAGCAGTCACCACCGCTGATTGCATGATTATTACATGGATTGTGCTCCTCTGATTAGTGTATTATATGTACTTCCCAGGACGGTAATGCAATCAGACGTTCTTTTAGCATAGCACAGCTTGGCTCTGACATCACGAGTAGCAGTCACACAGGGAATACATTCGTGCTGAATCAAAGCTGAATCCTAACGCAGGATGAACATGGAACAAATGAACATTGGGGAGTTCCATCGCTAATTCTGCAGCACATCTACATCAGTGGTTCCTTCTGGGATCCCTTGTTTCAGTCAAGTCTACAGGAAGAGTGTTGGACCGCCGTTTCAAAGGAGCGTTCACCTTTTCCTTTCAGTGAAGTGTGAGGGACGACCAGAGGACCGACTGTAAGTGACCTCCCAGAATCTTACAATGAATCCTGAACTTAATGGAGAGCAGATGTAGAGAATTTAAAATGGTTGTGATGGAGATGTCCTGCTTGACCTGATCGAGAGGCTGGCAGCAGCTTTCTGGACCATTTGTAGAAGGTCCAGAGACGATTTACATTCCACCAGAACCTCTAGATGCCAGAGCACACAGGAAGTCACACACCGAAACAACAACATAACATTTTTAGGAACTTTTTATACAATTTGTTGTAGACTTTTGTTAATTTAATATCTTAAATAATATAGAGATAACAGTTTCAATTTGTTTTATTGTTTAATGAATGAAATGCTGATATATAGGTCACTTTATCAAAGTTTTATTACACCTCTTTTAATCTAAAAGACGGCGACCCCTAATGAGGGTTTGGACCTGCATGTTGGAAACCAGTGGTCAGTGATATTATTGTAAGTGTCACTTTAAATGTTAAAATGTCAAGGTATACTGTGGTTTGTTATCATACCACATTTTCTTGTCTATTGTAATGAATATTACTTTATTAGTGTTATCAAACAATACATACATTTAAAGTTCATGTCTGTGAGTACATACAATGTTGTGATATCATGTTTAACCAAGAAACTCTTCTGTTTTCCTTTAATTAAGGGTCACTGTAATTGATAATAATTGTGTAATACCATATAACATGATATAGTTCAACTTGATTTAAGTTTTAAACTGTGAATTTGCTTTGTATTTATCATAGAAACAGTTCTGTTTCAGTACAATAGGCACACAGTGTCTGTACATCCTCCACGTTATGTATAGAGGACATCAAATCAATACAACAAAGTGCTAAGCAGCAGAGAACTAATGCACTAGACGGCCCCCGGAGACGGCCAGAGCTGGAGGGCGTGTCCTGTCAGGGCCTTTTTGGAGGCCTCTGATTGGTCAGATCACCGGGGCAGGCCGCTTCCTCCGCCTCAGATTGGCGCTGGCACGGCGAGCACTCTGGCTACCGTTCTGTGGTCTCGGATTTCTCTGTGCCAAGGCTCCATTACTTCCTAATTACCAGTGGGATGGAGGGACAGGATACGTTTAATGATCCGAGCTACCTATCTGCACGAGGCCGAGGTAGATGAAGCCAGACGGATATAAAAGGAGAATTTTAAATTGAGCAGTAAAACTCTTGTTTTTACAGGACGAGCGGCTCAATTTATTCATTACTCCAGGTGCCTTTTTATTCCAATAAACCTATTCTAGTTACATTTCAACCCTCCCCCCTCTTAATCTCGCTCTAGTAAGCACTGATTCTCAGCGTTGCACCCTGAATTTAATAAGCAATGCACGAGGGAATAAAGTGCTCAGCAGAGGTAGTTATTAGAGTGGAGGGACTTTTCCTACACCTGCTTTTCGCCTCCGTCGGTGCAAACGACTCGAAAAACTCTTTCATGTCAGCTTTGAAGTCAGTCCGGGTGGAGGGACACAGGAGGAGGGCAACCCCGGTCCAGGTGGTGGAGGGAGTGTGTGGGGAGGATTTGGACGGCAGACAATAGAGTACAGTGATTTTTTTGTTTGTTTTTTTTAGATGCGGCGCATTTTTTATCAACGATAATACAGTTAGCATGCATGTTAAGAACAGACCCGTCTATAATTAGTCTCTGCTGTCAGCGAGGAAGATTACCACCGAACATTTAATCCATCTCAAGGAACAAAACCTGTTAATTTAGCACCAAAAACAACTTAAAGTCACTTTAAAAAGGGACGTTAGAGCACCTTCAGCAACTCAGAGTGAATGTGGGTGCAGTTATTTAGGAGAGGATTTAAAGGGCAACTCCACCAATTTTTTTTTAACAATCAACTGTGTTTACAGGAATACTATGTGAAAAAAAAGTAGTGTGAAGCCTTATTTTGTCTCGAGAGGAAGCTGCATGTAATCTGATAAATGGCCTCCAGTGATGTCACTCAGTTGCATTGTGGGTAATGCAGGCAACAGTTTTTTAAACAACAACAACATATCATTCTGGTTGTGGTGCAAGTTCAGGTTTTTCTCATCATTCATAACTTTAATATTTCATTTCATTTGGATTTTATCTTGATTAGCAGTTTGCATACTGACAGGACTGACAGGTTGACATGCTTTTTTACTCTTTACTCCCTTTGCAGCAACACATACAAGACTTTTAAATGACAAATTAATATTAAAGGAACTTTTTAATTATATATATAGTACGTGTAAGAGCATAATGGTTCCCTTCACTCTAAATTCTAGAGAGCCAGCCAGGAGAGAAATAACAATGTCATAACTAAAAAATAAGGTCAGAGCAGTTCCTCTCAGATGAAGAGTTACAAAGTTGCTTTATATTTTTAATATATTTGCTTATGACAGCAAATATTGCCTTATCCGATGATATTTAATTGATGCAGCAGAAGCAGAGATATCCCTTTTATTATTCCATGCGTCCTTCTTCCTTTTTTCAAAGAGTGGTGCCTACATTACCCACAATGCAACTCAACCACATCACTGGAGGCAGTTTATCAGATCACACGCAGCTTCCTCGACAGCCATAAAAGGCTTTATACCTCTTTTTTGAACATACTTTAATTTGGAAAATAAGTGGAGTTTCCCTTTAAGTCAAATCTTTAAAATTTGATTGGATCGCTCAGAAGTGGGTGTGGCTTAATTCTGAGTTATGGACATACCTCCCTCACCAGCACTGTTAAATCAAGTAGAAGTGGCTTTGGAATAAATAAATATAATATAATACTGCTCTGCTAGCGACCGACTGGCCTGCAGTCAAGTGTGGTTTTACATGGAGTAGTTCCAAATCACATTTAATTAGATAAATGTATGTGAACGCCCCCCGAGGTTAACATGAGTCATAACATATGATTCATCATGTTCATACTCAGTGAACAGCTGAGTGTCTCATCACAGGGTAAAGGTGATCACCCAGAACAACTCTGTGTTGATCTGCAGTGACCCCGAACCACGTCGACATGTTGTCCCCCCACAGAGCCACCATGTGTTACGTCTCTCCACTAGTTTATTCAGGTTTTTCCTTTAATTTTATCACATCTGTGTTTTCTGGAAGTGAGAGGAATACTGTGAAATATTTGTGGACTTCTTGTGACTGTTTTTTGGCACATCAGTATCTTTCCATCAGTAGAACAGCACCAGAACCATCGTCAGGAATGTGCATTAGGTCAGCTGCAGTTTTGGCTTTTCATCCTTTTCGACAGTAAACTGAATGAACCTCGAGGTTTTGGGGTGTTTGTCGGATAAAAGAAGCCGCTGGATGATGTCACCTCGGACACATTCAGGATGTTTCGTCACCCCGCAGGAGCACAGAGGAATTATAGAGTCCATTTGAGTCAGCGGTGCTGCCAACATGCAGATGGCGATCTCCTAATCATATTGTTATAATGAATGAACGATAAGAGCTCTCATCTGATGGCAGTCTGTGTGCTGTGAGTGTCACCACCTACATCAAACGCTGTCGCATCAAATACATGACAATTCAACTGCTTTGTAATCAATCATGAGGATGATGGAGGGGGCTCCGCTGAAAACACGGGCGCTCTAACCTTTTCTGGTGAACTGGCCAACTTCTACACAACATTAATATTTCATATTTAATGGAATGCTGAGCCAGAGAGATGCGTTGAAATATTTATCAGCTGCTGAGTAATACAGAGGAGTGTGTGTGTGTGTGTGTGTGTGTGTGTGTGTGTGTGTGCGTTTGCCTTGTTTGTCAGGATCAACTGCTCAGGAAAACCCTCCGGAGTGAGGACACGCAGAACACGGGTTATTTCTGTCCAACACGTTAAGTGTGGAGGCCAAGGTGGAGCAGGATGACTGTTATTAGGGTCTAATACAAAGGTTAGGGAGCGTAATTAAGACTCAAGTTTAAAGTAACCGGCAATTAAAAACAATTCGGTTAATGTTAGAGGGAGGATCTGGTCATATTTTAAGAAGACACTCAACAATACAATGGTGAGTAGGACATCAACAGCCAGTAATATAACACGTTCAGGTCTATAGATCGGTATACAGACTGTATCTTACAGTTGGGGACGTTATTTTAAATAGTGAAACACATTCTTTACTGATCACCTCACTTCTAGACAAGAACGTGCTCTCAGTTTGTTGTCCTCTGCAGATCAGACTCTGCTCTCTGCGTTTTAAAAAACTGCTTCCCACTCCGTCCATCCCGCCATCTCGGCCTCTCCTGATTGAAGGAGCTGGCGTTCTTCCCAGACCAACAAATCACAACCAACATAAATATCAGCATCAGTGTTTTGCTTTTGCTTTTTTCCGCGCACAGCTGATGTTTATGAGCAATTATCCAACACGTCTTAAAGCGTTTCTCTTCATTCCTCCCAGTTTTCAGGCACTAAAGCGTCTGACAAACACAATTATTTCCGTGACCTCCTCTAAACTTCTAATCTGCCGATTTGAAGCAGCAGAAATATTGAAGCTACAAACCTTTTAACGCAGTGACTCCATTTATTAAACAAAGGCCAAGTCAATATTCATTTCTTTAATTAGTTTTTTTTCTGTCATTTGAGCCACTGAAACTGTTTAATATCCGTCGGTGAAGCGAGAAGGCATCAAATCTTGTCTCCTTATTCAACATCAGGGATGCTGCTAGATCACCTCGAACACATTTACCTATACTGTAGTTAAGAGTCAGACTGCTACCCAGCTGGCACTAGAAGTCAATTAGACGTCATAGAGACGTCTAATTGAGACGCCTCCGACGTTGAAGAGACGTTAGTATTTAGTTGAAAATGAAAATCGGGTTAACGTCTGAACTTAACGTTGGTCCGACGTTGGATATCAGTTATGTAGGCTATCTTAAGTCAAATCAACGTTGTTGATAGATGTTGTCCAGACATTAGAATTTTGTCATCAAAAAGGTCATTATTCAACGTCAAAGTTGTGTGAGTACAAGACGTCTGACACACGTTGGGTTTTGGTTGCCAGACACCACAACATAAAAACAACAAAATATTTGTCCTATGTCAAAAGATGTTGAAAGTAGATGTCAATGGACGTTGGGTTTTGGTCACCTGACGTCATGACTTGAATCCAACCAAAGACCAACATCTATTGACGTCCGGTGCCAACTGGGTACTGACGTGACTGAAAGGTTTGCAAACCATTCAGCCGAACAAATAAGAAATAAACTCATTATTTTGGTCTTTAAGTTTTCCAAATTTTCCCCCTTGAGAAACAAAATTTCAAAAGTCTTAAATCTCATCCTAACACTTTCTCTAACATAAGATGTGGGTCGGAATCAGGTATGAGCCCACCGCGAAGTCCAATGGGATCCGACAACTTGTGAAACTGCTGCGGTAGCGACCTGTCAATCACAAGGCAGCCACGCCCTAAAGCACACCCTCTTTTATCGTCTATTTAACTCCATCATTTACAAAATGAACGTCATGCCGCGTTGAAGAAGACGTGAAACTGTTTACTGAAGTAATGAATCAGGTGAGAGGTGGGCTCATTTACTCATAAGCTTACATACAATCAGGCTTTTTTGCAACCAGCAGAGTCACCTCTCCTGCTGGAGACCCTGAAGCTCCGTCCGTATCTTTTTCAGTCAATAGTGTGAACAATGTTCGGCTCTCCCAAAACTAGATCAGTTAGATTCAGTTTTTAATGAAGCTTTTCAGAATGATTTCCTTCTGTGGCAGGTGCAGCTCAAAGCAACGCAGCTTATTAAAAAAAGGTAATTGACAAAAAGCCAGCAAATGAAGAAAAATTGGAACATTTGGACTTAAATTCTGCACACAGATGAAACACAGTCGGATACAGAAACCCTGTGATTCTCTGATGCACGTCCAGACTTTGTAGATCAGTTGATAAAATATGAATCCATTGGCAGGAATCTGTTCTGCGTCACTGAGCGTGTGCGTCATCGTGCGATAGAGAAAAAACGCTGCTGTGTGTCACTACGAGTGGTGAAAACTGCCACAGGAAACTTTCTTCAGTCCCTTAAGCTCCGCTGAACACTGTAGTTTACATCCAAGACCCTCCTGGTTTCAATTAAAGAACATCTTTATCTCGAGACGCCGTTAAGAGGATCTCTGCAGCTGACGTAAGCTGACGGCAGCTGGTGATGTTCCTGCAGCACCAATAAGACTCAGCCGGGCCCAGAGGAGGTCGCGTTCACATCCTCAGTACACACCATCGCACCGGATCGCCTCGGAATAAACGATAAGTCGGTCAGAGTTTAGAGCGCCATCACTCAGCTATAGGAGGCGGTGATGTAAAGCAGCAGCCCGTCTCTCTCTCTCTGTGTATTTAAAGGGCACAAAGTAATCGAGGGGAGAGAATTGAAGGGTCCACTCAGCCTATTATTTCCTTCAAATCAGAGTCACAATATGCTGCATGCACGCTGAGGATGACACGGTCCCCGCTGTGCATAATGACACGTCACCTCCTTCGCTGGCGGAGACGTTTCTTCTCCGAGAGAACACGGGCTAATCTGTTTCACTCGAACAGCAGCTAGAAAACATTCTGCTGTGAAGGACGGCGGCGTTTTTTCTTTCTTTCCTTCCACAGACCCCTGCGTGACTCATCCCCGTGTTGAGACGTCGAAGGACGACAACAATTCAGTCTTGATGACACTTAACTGCTCCTTTTATTACCGATGGTCATTCTGCTGCGTGAGGGAATTCTAGTCCTTCAGCTGTTAAAGAAACAAGGGATGAAGACTTAAAATGACAATGTTAATTGCAAAATCAGTCCTCTTAATGGAATTAAGTAAACCTGCGAGGATATTCTCACCTTTTGTGTTTTGAAGAGCACAATCCCTCTATTATTTTGTGTTTTATTAATATTTCTAAAAGCTATTAGCGGTGTTGCACAATCCACTTAACCTCCTCTATGAGACTATAAACTGCTCCGTGTTGACTTATTGTCTCTTTTAGCGGCTGAGCTAATTAGCTTTTCTAACTGACAGACAGCAACCTTGCAAACTTGGAGAGGAGTGGAAACCGACGAGGACCTCGTTTAGAGACACAAAAGCATTTTTTTTACAGAAAACAGGTGAGCTATTGTTGTGTTTTGGCTGTTCATTCACACGGCGACAGCATTTCAGGGGCTTGAAAACGTACACTTCTGAAGCCAGGCGAGTTGAATCAGTTTTCAACACATCACAAAGTCGCACTTGGCTGTTGAAATGAGGGCTGCATGTGGCTATTTAAAATATACGTCTGGTAGTTGTTCTATATGGCCAGAATACTAAAAATAACTAGCTATCTGCTATGTGACTGGGGAGGAGAAAGCCTCTCTGGAAGAGTTGTTTCTTCCAAACCTGACCCAGGTCCACAGTTTACAGCCCGAACAATGACACTCAGTTGTGTCCTTCCACATGCTAGCATGCTCCCAGCTGGGTAGCTTCTTAGCCGTTAGCTCGTCAGCTACAGCAGTTTGTCAGCCGGTCCTGCTTCATGAACAAGCTTCTAGAGCTATATATTCACCAGAGGCTGGTATTACTGTGTCCGTACTGGAAATGTCTAATAATGCCCCCCCAAAAAAGGGGCATTTCACCCATTTATGAAACCATTAAGCACTCTCTGTATTTCTAATCGTAAAATAAATGTCCAAACTGATGTGAGACCATCAGGCTGAGTTCAGGAGTTCAAACTTATCTTTTCCATTATATCAAAAGCGCCATCTGAAGGAACTGAAACGGGCCCTTTTGTTTTCTCACATTCGTGATGCACAAGCTGTTTGAAAGGGCAGCAGTGGCCCGAGGGTGAGAGGGAAGAGACACAGTCAAGGCTAAACGCTTCGTGAAAATACCACATCTCGCTGAGAGAAAAGTGCACGATTCAGGAGGCAGAAAACATTCATGTCGCGTTCCGGCGGAGACATTTTTTACCTGATCCGCTGCCATCGATCGCTGGCCTTTAATGAACGAGCTATTTGGCAGCTGATTGGTGTGAAAATGTGAAACGGGGTGTGAGATTGTGCAGCTAAGAACAGAGTTAAAACAGGGCGCGGAGCACTTTCTCAGAGCTATCTGTCACGCCATCTTATGAGGTCTTTCTTTCTCGCTCTCAATCTCGAGCTTCGAGCCACACCAGCAGCGTTAACGTCCCCGACTGAAAAGGCCACCTACTGTCGCCACAAAGGCCTCTTTCACTCGCCCGCCGAGCACGACTCCATTGTACGAGCTGACATAGTAACTTCTCCTACACACTCATTGTGTCCAGACGTCTCTCTTCAGATATTTGGCGCCGGAGTAGTTTTCTCTCTTCTGCAAAGTCAAACCCTCCTCCACTTGTCGGCAGTTCACATTTGCATATTCATGTTTTCCATCCTTGTGCCAGCAGTCACTTCCCTCACTGTTATATCCCACAATGCAAAAGGACAAATCAGATTATCTTTCTTTGCCTTTAGTGGATTTTCAAACTGCAAATGGCCTCGCAGCGTGAAACCAGCCGGTACCTCCCGAAAACCTCCCAAAGCCGAGGTAGCATAATGATATTCTTCTCTTCTTCTTGAGTTTTGACAAATACACGATGAGAAGATCGGTTCCACTCCCATGTGTGTGCACGAGGCAGTGAGCTGAAGGTGATTAGCTTAGCTTAGCATAAAGACAGGAAGCAAAAAATATTCTTTCCAGCATCTCTAAAGCTGAACACTTTTCACACTGAACAAAAAAACACAACTAACAAACATCCACTTGACGTTCAGGAGGTCGGTGTCTTCGTAGTTTTCCATCCGTTTCCTGCTCGAACATCTTTCAGTCGGCATTGAGTTGGAAAAGAGAATAAAGTAATAGATATATTAAGAAGTAACTACTGTATCATAACGCTTTCTACTGTTCCCTGTGATGTCGACAAAAGGGGAAATTCGTGTCCTGGTAATGTGGAAAAGGTGTGGAAATCACCTATTTTTAGTGGGTTTACCTGAACACCAACACATATCTATGCTAATTTAGTCGTAAAAATTTAATAGCTGACACATCGTTAGACCACAATACATCCGCTTTGGAGCTGCTGGTTTGCTGTTGTTGCTGTTGTTTCCAGTCTTTATGCTAAATTAGATTAATTGCCTCTTTGGTTTGAACCTATAACTAAAACACAGACATGGATCCTATCTGCAGTAAGTCACCAAAAAAGTGAAGAAGCACCCAAAAATTGGAGCCCAACTGCTGAGTCACTGGGCCTATGAAAGATTTATCAGGGTACGTGTTGTCTGATATACACCGATGTGAAAACTTTGGATGCTTGGGGAAGTTTATGATTATAAAATTCCCACTGAAGTTTACTCTTTCAGTGTACTGATGCCAGTTTAGACAGTTAAGTTTACTGTTAAGTTGTAAAATATCCTGCCTCCATTCCACAACTTTGTCACATGTCAGGTGTTTGAGGGATATCTGCAAGAAATGTGTGTATATCAGCCAATTTTGCCAAGTTTGAAAGCGATGCACACCTGAACGAGGGATACACTCCCATCTAGTCTATTCCTCAATACATACAATACAAGAAAATCCATGAGTGAAAACAACAGGCCTTAGTGAAAACACACACACACACACACACACACACAGAGCACAACTGTAGGAGTTACCTCACTTGCCACAGGGACTCTGCCGCTGTTCTTAATCACTCAGTTGCTCGGCAGAGCTCTGGGGTCTAATTAGGGCAGCTCGACTCAAACTGAAAGCTGTTGTCTTTTTCACAAGGTTGTGCCTCTCAGAGCGCCGGGCTGGACGGCCGGGAGGCGACGGAGTCTCCCCAGAACAGAACCGAGGAGCTCCGGATCAAACGAAAAGAGGAGCTGGTGCTTTGTGCTTTGCAGAAGCCACAGTCATGTCTGGTTTGCTTTCAGATTGTGCTGCCAGACGTTTTCTAAAATTGATGTTTTGTGTCTTCCACGTGCACGATTACATTTAAGAAGCACCTGGATGTTGTTCTTACCTGCTGCAGGTTGATCAACACATCTATCTCTGGGGCATGACCTCCTGTAGCCATGGGGCCTGGCGAGCAGCCAGCGGGTGAAGAGCAGCTCTATGACAAGGACGAGCGCCCGCAGGAGAGACGGCGAGTGTGGCTGGAGTCGAACTGAACAGACAGGCGGAGCTGCTCGTGGGGAAGGATGCGACTGGACGGACGGTCCTGGAGGTAGAGGACGACAGGGGCGGCAGGGTCAGGTCAGGGGGGACTAAGCAGGAGGGGGAAGGAGGGAGAGACGGGGTGCAGAGCAGCAGGAACCTGGGGGGAGGACGGGGATCAGCCTTTCTCTTTCACGGTTGGGGATCCAGGAAGCCTTCGGGGTGGCATAACCTGCAGGAGAGTGGACGGGAGGAAAGAAAGTGTGATGTGAGACAGTAACCGAGCACATATAACGTACTGCGACGGTGTGAACAATCGCTGTAACACACACCTACACAAACACAGCGTGAAATCACTGAAAAGTAAATAGTTTTTCATTTTAAAGCTCTCCTGTATTTTTTAAAGTTTCATTTCATCCAGGGCGAGTCGCTTTCCTGTGTTGGTTAAAGGTGGAGCGGGTGATTCTAGAGAAAGACAGTCGATCGTTGAGTGTCATTCGCAGGTCGTCAAGTAAAGATGTTTTGCTTTGGTGGCCTGACCCTCGCTGTCGGTATCTGACACTCAGCGCAGATGTCTTTGTCCAGAATGGCTCGCTGCACCTTTCAGATCCTTCACCACCAGCTGGTTGCTGTTTTGTCAGTCTGCCGTTTGGTGCTCGGCAGGTTAAGTACAGTCAGACTGAAAAGGTGTGTAAGCTGAAGATAAGATGAACCCTTCTCTTGTCGTATTTCACGTCTTTGACCTAACTTTTATTTCCCTTCTGCTCCAGGAACGACTCGACACTTCATTAGTCTAATGCACACATGCACATAAACAAACAAGAGAGGCCATCTTGGGACCCAGTGATGCTAAAAACAGACACCGCTGATTATTTTCTAACATGGAGGGAAACAGGTGCCTCTTTCGGTCTGATGTTACTCTGGGCGAGCAAGAAAAATCACCACTTACTAGAAACTGTTTTAGCCTCTAGAAGTGTTTCCACTCTGCGAGGATTAGGCCCGTTTCTCACCAGAAGAGACAGAAAAGCTGCCTTTATTCTGTCTTTTCTAATATTCATTGTTCCGTTCATCATATCACCTTCCCTTCAGTGATATTCGGCAGTGACACGGTGCTTTCACAGGCCCGATTATAGAGACAGAACAAAGCAAACACCCAAATATCAGATACCGTGTGGACAAGAAAAGAAAGTCATGGGAATTTAGGGAATGTGGCTGATGATTCCCGAGAGAGCCACCCTACTTGGAGCTGCTGCTTTCCCTCTGTCACAATACGGAGGCCCTACATCTGTCTCCGTTTTTTTTATTCAGCTGACTCATTCGCTCCCTCTGAGACGTTTACAGCTGGCTCACAGCTCGCATTATGCACACGGCGCTGCACAAATAAAAGTACGCCGTTGATACGAGTGTGCAGAGGAACAGTTTGGGGTTAGTTTCTCCGAGCGAGCGCTCCCCGTGTGCAACACCGTGGCATCAGCGTGCCGCGCTGCGTCTTTCCAGAACGACCTACAACACGGCGGGTCAACGCCGCCTGAAATCTTTTATTGAAAGGATTATTTTTGGTACGAGAATCAGGTTTTGACCCTTGTTGCTTTGTGTTTTATGCATTCCAGGTATCAAAGTCAATCAATTGTGCATCTAGAAACAAATTCTGTAACAAATGGACGATGAACAAATGATCTGTCTGTGCATTGACAGCTTATTAAACCACCTGCATGCGTACTCTATACTCCGAGCATCTCCCACCACCTCACACCTTCTTCAATAATTGCAGCTATAAGAGAAATATACCCCCTACACCTGTCCCCCTCCTGCCTTCCATTGTGTCTGAAAAGGCCCAGCGTCTCATCCTGATTGGCCGCCCGTGGGGTGTGTAGTCACCTTTCGCCAAAGCTGACCCAGTTCCTGCCCGGCCCACCACCACCACCTCACTCACAGCTCCGGTAATATCGAATGTCCCCACCTTTCTTCATTCCAGCTGTGTAATCAGAGAGCTCTGAATGGAGCCGGACTTTGAATGTGTGGCGGTACGGTGACATACAGAGGTGACGGACACTGATAGTGTTGTGGTGGAGGAAGGTGGAGGGTGATGCCGGATGCCAACACACACAAATCAAGAGGAAAACAACACCCCTTAGTGAATGACAGGGCTACTAAAAATAATAATAAGAAGACCCCTTTAAATTAATCAACCACGTATTTAATTGCAGGAAAGAAAAGAAATACTGCCCCAAATGTTCGGCCATGTGGACAAGAGGGCACACACACACACACACACACACACACACACACACACACCACCTGATCCTTAAGTGTGTCATCATTTGGGTTTGTTGACGCCCTCTTTTATTTTGTAGTTATATCCTCATGTGTGATGTTTTTACTCTCTTCTTCCTCCCTTTGTCTGTTTTCCCGCCCTTTTTTGCTCCTCACCTGTGTCACATTAGTTCATCACTCTGTGTGTTTTCTCCTCAGTCTTTGTTGATTCGTCTCACCTGTGTTCTACCTGTGTGTCTCTGTTATGTGTTGAGTCTTTCGCTGGTTGATTTCTGTTTTGTTGCCTTTACTTTTGTGGACTTTTCTCCGCCTGCCTGACCAAAAGGTAAGCAAACCTTTTTAGATTGTCCTCATCTCTGTATCTGCATTTGGGTTCCTCATTATTCAGTAAATCATAAAAAAAAACACACAAAAGAAACTTGTCATAGTTTTTCGTGTGACCTCGAGTTGTCGGACTGAAACTAATGAATGTCTTAATTCATATTAACCTGCTGATGACTTTTTTTTCTATTCATTATTTTTGGTTTGGGTTTTTAAAATGTCAGACGAAAAAATGAGGAGAGCCAATTATAATTTCCCAAAAGCCCAGAAATGACTTTAGTCTGAACCCGGACCCTCGCCCAATGTCTGCTGCCCTGTATAATGTCATCTAAGGTCTTGCTTTGTCAGCAATTTGGCAAAAAACCTAAAAAAAATGAATTAATTTGAATTAAAAGCATCTTGGAAAAGGCGCCGGCTGCAAGTGGCTGAGCAGAAATTAAAGACATTCAATAAATAAACTGATTATGCAATTAAATCCATTATTCAACTCATCATTTCAGCTCTATTTGGTTCGTTTGCTGAAGTGATGAGTTTAAATATGTTTACATCTCTCAGTAACTTCAAGCCACTGATACGATGGCATCAGTTAACAATCCTCTATAATTAACCTGTTTTCCTCTTTGTTGCTGTTCTTCAGGTGAAATTCTACAGAAATAACCACAGTCATAGTTCTGCTCTATCACATTACACCAGCAGCCAAAATTCAATTGAAGAATTAAATGAGATGCCATTTTTTTGCCAGACTCTCTGGAAAGAAAAGCTTCGGGCCCTGAGAGAGAGACGGAGACAGGGAGGAAGACGAGGGTGGACGTTAATCAGCGGGGAGAGTTCTCCGTTAAATCCAAACACGTTGATGTGCTCAGATGCACAGACGTTTATTCGTGTGGTTATTTTTCAGCAGCCTGGTGTTTGTTGCACATCATTTAATCAAAGTAACCACAGCGGATCGTCGTCCCCGATGGCACCGCGCTTCTGAGCAGCACTTCACAAATTAGACTACAGATGCCAAACTCATATCTGCCCCCTGGCCTCCAGATGGCTTCGGAGATTCAATCAGCGAAAGGAGACTTCCAGTCCAAAATCAGTCATGAGGAACAGATATTAGTGACTTTCACTATTTGTCTTCAGCCCAATAGACTCTGCTTTGAGTGACGTTCCTGCCATTCTAGAGTTATACTTCATTTCTATGGTTAAAGTTCGGCCTGATAATATTTGTATGTAGACAATTATGATGGTAGCGACTTAACAACTTTAAAATGTTTGTCAGGTCCAAATTTATGGTTTTGTTTATCTCTCTGACAGTTGGTTCCAGCTTCTAAAGAGGTTTGTGAGCCAATAGCATAACGTCGTTGATATCATGTGATATCTGGAAAAACGTAAAAATGGCTTTCTACCGTGTACTGTACTGCTTAACTAGTTAGCATTAGCTACTATCATCGTACTGAATCTATAAGCGGTCTATATGTTTTAAGCAATTTTGTAGCAGCCTTGAGCAGAGCGAGATGGCAATGTGACATGAACAATGAGACCTGCCCTATCCCTCTCAGCTAACTGTGGATCATTTGTAAGTTGTTTAAAGCTGCTGGATTCTGGATTTTCCTTGTGAGGACTCGGACGTCCAACGGATGTGACTTTCTGCGTGTTCTCCAATACCTTGTCTCAACTGTTAGCTTTTGTTACAGGACTCAGTTTCTAAACTAGCTGGCTTCCAGAGGTTGCGCTGAGTCTCTTTAAAGTTGGCTAGCATTAGCGACATTAACATCGCAAGCATTAGCAAAGTTCACGTCAGCCAGCATTAGCATTGTAAATAGCTAGCTAGTGTTACCAACGGCAGCCACAGGGGGCAGATCAATCAAACAACACACAGCGCTGTTGGCCCGACAGCAAGAAGGACCTGGGTTTGAGACCGGGTCGGGCCTTTCTGTGCAGAGTTTGCATGTTCTCCTCGCTTCCTCCCACAATCCAAAGACATGCAAATGTTAATTGGTTACTCTAAATTGTCCTCAAGTGTGATTGTGAGCGTGAATGGTTGTTTGTCTCTGTACATTATCCAGGGTGTACCCCGCCATCGCCAGTGTCAGCTGGGATTGGCTACAGCTCCCTGTGACCCTGAAGAGGATAAGCGGTTTCAGATAATGGATGGATGTTGTCAATAACACCATTAAATGGCATATTAATAATACCTGATGCAGTACATACAGATGATTTTCCTTTTAAAACATTGCAGGAGTCTGTTTCTGAAATCATATTATCTGGCAAAGAAACCAGAGAGTGATAAACTTTGATCACAGAACTGAACAAGAAGTCTTGGCACCAGTGCCGAGACATCTTGCAGGATTTCACAGTACATACTGACCAACATGGCCACAGACTGGTGGACTTCACATACAGTGCAGAGGGAAAGTGTAAGATCACGAGCTGCTGCAAACCACAGTTAACCTGTTAAAGCACACATTTCCTTCTCTCCAGCACGGCTATTATTACTCAGTACTTTCTGCAGTCTCACATATTCGGACTGCTTCCATCAAATAACAGGCGGCACTGCCAAAATTTAATACGTGCAGGCCCATATTTGCCGTCTCCGACAAAACACAATGCAATCAGAGTGTCCTGCTTTCCTGTTGGCCGGAGAGTCTGAGCAGAGATGGCAAGCAGAGTCATCATTCAGAGGTCTTTGCCCGGTAACAACCACTCCCCCAACTCCAGGCCACATCCAGACAGTCACAGCAATGAGCTATTTCTCGATGTATAGATCTATATTTACAGATAAGTGGGCAGCAAATCTCAGAGTCAGACTGGACAACGGTGACGCCTCAAACTTCAACACTGATGACGGTGCCAGACCACAGCCAGTATACAGACGATAAGCTGTTTGTATTGATATATTGATCAGTAATATATACAGGCGGACAATCATCTAACTATTAGCCTAACTTTAGCTGCTGAGTATAAAACAATATATTTTGGTCCTCTTTTTCTATGAGCGATCGGTAATTTATCACATTTTTTAACTAGCTGTATGTTAGCATTGTTATTGTGTACTTGTTAGCATATTTACATTAGCATTTAGCTCAAAAACATAGGCTGTAGAGTCTCGTTGATTTAAATGACTAATTCCAATGCTGTGATGCCTACAATTAAAGGTCTAACATGTAGAATATGGCCAGTATTAGAAAAACATATTATTAGGGGCAGCATATTAGCAGAGTAACCGATGACCGCTGTTCCTTGCTGGCTACCTTTAGCTAGCTACTCATGGCTCAGTGAGCCGTGGAGCCAATGGCCCAAGACACCGAGAGTGAACATGGCTGGATAAAACTTGAACTTGAGGGTGTATGGTTGTAGAAAGACAGCTGGCGTGGGTTATATTTGTGAGCTGAAACTACGGCAGCTTTGAAACAATTGTATCTTGCTGGTACAAATTGGTGTTACGAGACAGGACTAGGGGGGCTAGCTGCAGCTAGTTAGCATCATGGACCATTTACTACGAGACACAGTCAGCGTTGGAGGTGGAGGCCCTTTCACTCCTATAAAAGCTGCTCAGTGGCGCATGAAGCCAAAAAGCACTCAAATACAGGCCGGGGCTCTAGAGACTTCCGCCAAACAAGCCGGCTAATCTGGGGGTAAAATAATTTAATCGTTTGGCTCTTCTGGACTTTTCAAACGTTATTGGCCCGAATTGCTATATGACAGTGAAACGACAGACGTCTTTGTCTTTCTTTCTCATCATCAACAATGTTTTTTTACTCTTTCGATCATTTTATTTGGGCTGTATCTTACAAATTGCTCGATTATAATAAAATGTTCTTCACCGTTGTTGCATTGGACTGGAGACGGAGCCTAACTCAGAACTGGAACAATTAAAAAACTACCGTCTCTGCATGATGAGAAACCGTGTTTATAAACCTGCACTGACCTTTTTAATCACTCTGGCTGAATTCATAAGCGTCTGACTTGGTGACAAGAGTCTGCGTTATGTAAGAAATGGTTAATATTACGATGGAGGATGTACAGTAGGCCTCCTGTAGTCTGCTGAGCTGCTGTAATCCCACTCTCCTCTCCTTCTTCTTCTTCTTCTTCTTCTCCTGCTCGGACGTAAGTGGTGCAACAATCGATACTCGCACTCAATTCTGAAATTCGTATTTATAAAACACTGGAGCTGAGAGGTGTCAGGTTCCCACAGCCATCTGCTTTACACATCAACTGAGCATCCAAAACCTTTAATGTGTGTGGAGGTCCCAGCAGCACCATCACCTCACTGTCCTCAGCAGAGGGTGGATGCTGAGTCATTACTATGTGACCTGACCCACCTCCAGCCTCCAGCCTCTCTCTGAACCCCACATGTGACACAGGCAGCGTCTTGTTTTCCATCAGTCGGTGTTGTTTGGCTTCACACTGCACCAACACCACCACCACCAGCAGCAGATATCAACATACTACAACCAGTGAGCCACCGCCTCCGCTGCTCCACCTGCACACAATGAAGACGTCTCCGCCTCGCAGCGCAGCCTCGCGCCCAGAGACGAGCCCGTCCCTGCAAGGACACGCTCACACACGTCCAGCTACAAGGTTGCACATGCAAAAAACATCAATGCTACACCTCCTCCTCCTCCACCACCTCCTCCTCCTCCTCCTGCTGGTGCACATGCGTGTCTTCGCTGCACAGTAAGTGATCCAGAGAACAGCGACCCAGCTGATCGCTTTTCTGACGCCAGTGCGTAGTTGCCCACTCAAAAGTCAACGTTTTGCATTTGTAAGCCATTTTTTCTTACCTGCGATTTGGGGCGAGCAGTCCAGCTGTGGGAAGAAGGAGAAGAAAGAAACCAAGAAGCTAGAAGCGAGAGGATGCTGCAGACTAGAGTGGAGCGCGGCAGCGAGGCTGGTCCATAGTGAAGCCCGGTGGAGACTCAGCCTGCTGCCTGCTGGAGCTGCGAAGGATGCTCAGCAGCTCAGGAGACCACGTGACTCCAGAGGACAACCTGCCCGTCTGAAGCCGCTGATGGACACAAACAGCACGCAGCGTGGACACGCGGGGCTTCACCAGAGGGGGTGATGTCAGCGTGGCCGTCAGTGTTCATATAGTTCATATAGGTTATTATTATCATCATCATCATCATCAGCAGCAGCAGCAGGAGTAGTGGTTGTAGTAATATAGTAACAGGGACAATATCAACATGATTTTCATATAGAAAAAAAAATAAATTAAGCAGCTTCTTTAATATATAAAAAATATACTAAACTCTTTGTTTGACCCAATAAACAAAGTGACCTTAAAGGACAACACAATGTCATACTGTTTTATGTTTATGTGTGGCGGACCCTGCCACCTGTCAAGCTTCAAACAAAAAAATACATAATTATATATTATATTCTGTCATATGAAAGTATAAGTTATGAGAAACTCAAAAAGAGGCACAAAAATTACAGGTGAAGTTTTAAAGAAAGTAGAAAGATTAAAAAACAAAACATGTGTTTTCATGACCGAATAAACAAACTGACCTTAAAGGACATTATATGTGGCGGACCCTGCCACCTGTCAAGCTTCAAAACAGTGTTGTGGAGACTTTATTTTCCTCTGAGAACAAATCTATAATTCTGAGTTTGTGTTATTACTTCATTAATATTGTAAAAAATGTAATTCTGGATTTGAATTTCTTCTCCAGAACTACATAGTGCCCCTTTTTAAAGGCGGAAGGCAATACAGTCTTACAGCTCTGCTGCTGAGGCCTCAGACGAGTGAACTTACTGCCACTGTGTGGCAACAACACAGAGGTAAACACACACACACGAGTCTGACTGTCGACCGGAGTCCAGCTGGGAAACAGCTCTGAGGTCCAGACTATGGTGACCCTGAGGCGCTTATTGACCCAGACATGTTCATCAATATTTACTGTCCCCTTCAGACACTTCTGTTGTTGTCTGTGCTGCTTGCAGTGTCTCTATTTGTGTCCTTACTTTGTTAATGATGCACGTGTGTTTTCAAACTGGTGAAGATGTTTTTTAGTCTGTTTGTGTGTATTGTTAAAGCTGCTGTACGTAAAATAAGATCTACCTCCTCCTGCTCGTACAGTAGAAGAGAGAATACATGTTCCCTGCCCACTTTATTCAATCAGGACGGAGAACTCCTTCAAAGAGAGGCGGTCCTGTCTGCTCGTTAATGCACAGAGAGCAGCAGCCTCCTGTTCGCTGCTATGTCTTTTTAATTAATGTCCGCCTTCATGTGGAGACCTAAACGAGACAGGAGGAGCACTCGGATGGGGCAGACGGGCGTGGTCGGTGACTGGGGGGGTGCAGGCACATTTAAAATGATCAAACATTTGCAGTTTAAATGTCAGATGTTTTGAATTTAACCTTTTAAACTGCTTAGATGTTTAATTTGTGCTTAATTTCTTCATCTTGACACCAGACATCGGTACAGTTCCGACCTCTTCTGCTCTCCAAATCTCTGTTGAAGGAGGAAATCAGAGGAAGGTGCTGCTTCTAGAGAATCAAACCTCCTTCTCTGAAACTGACAGCAATCTTAAAATAAAGTCAGCTGCCGTTCCTCCACCCACACACTCACTCTCAAACCAGATCCTCTCCAAAGTAGTCACCAAACGGCTTCTCTCAGAGCACACACTGCGAGTCAGTGTTGGATAAATCCAGCCACAGCAGTGCATCTGTGAAGGTGTGTCGACCGCCGCCTCGCCCTCTGCTGGCCTCAAAGGACCAAACAGCTCCACCTGAGGTCATCAAAGCTGCAATATGTAAGAATTGTGGTTTCAAACAATTAAAATATGAACCGAAATCATCCACAGAATATGAATAAATAACAGCATTTAACATTAATGCATAATATCTAGTATTGTGTTGCAGAGATACCTGCTAAACCGAGCATGCTAACCAGCTAGCCACTGCCCTGCCCTGTCATGTAATACTGTACCGACTTCCCTCTATTACAAATCACGCTGACGGTGACGGTGAACTGACACACGGTGGATGATCTGCCGCCGAAGGTGTTCCAGTTTTCAGTTTTTTCATTATAACTGACACAGTTTAATGTAACTGTACCGCTGTTATATTCTGGCTTCCCTTGTGTAAACTTCACTGGCAATACGTCTCCTCCAAAAGATAACACCAGTGTCACTCTGAATAATATTTCATCTGGTTCAGTCGGTGTCTGAGACAAAGGTGATACCACCTGGTGAACATCATTTGGACAATGGACATTGTGACTGAGTGCTGGTTGAAGACACAGCAGCTGCAGGAACATACAGAATGTGACTTTAGTATGGATATATAAAGGAAACCACATCATTAACAACATCGATCAGCATAACATCATGACCACCTGCCTCATATTATGAAGGTTCCTCTTGTGTGGCCAAAACAGCTCTGACCTGTCAAGACCTGGACTTCAGACCTCTGAGGGTGTCCTGTGGTGTCCGGTGGACGTTTTATAGTGGATCCTCTGGGTGCTTTATGTTGGGGGGTGGGGCCTCCATGGATCAGACCTGCTCAGCACGTCTTACAGATGCTCCATCAGATTGGGATCTGGGGAATTTGGAGGCCTGGTCAACACCTTGGGCCCTTTATTGTGTTCCTAGAGCTGTTCCTGAGCAGTGTTTGGATGGGTGGTGGTTCACATGAAGGCCAGCACCCAAGGTTTCCCAGCAGAACATCACATTGTGATGAGATGATCGATGTTATTCACGTCACCTGTCAGTGGTTTTAACGTCGTGGCTGATCGGTGGAGTTTACCACAAGAGGTGAAACAGGAAGCGTCGTCCAGCTGTCGGAAACCTGGAAACACATTTTGTGAGGCGCCGTTAGTAAAGTAAACACACTGAAGGGAGAAGAATCTGCACATCTGTCCACACAACTACAGATGTGCCAGTATGCAATATAGGTTCCCTCCACTAGAGGGTGCCCTGACTTTAAATATAAAAAGACAGTTCACGTTTCAAGAGTTACTTGTGTATTATGTGCTGTATAGTATCTCAGCATGATAATCAAAAAGTTGCATGAAATAAGCAATTTGAAAATAAAATGACGCGCTAAAGGAATCTCCTTGTAACAGAAGGAGAAGAAGCATTAATGTATTTTCTACTTCTTCTCAATAATAGAACATTTTTTTGCATTATTCTTCAGATCAGCTGACGGCGAGCGGTTGCCACACAATATCCTGTCAAAACAGGAAGACGAGATTATAAGACAGACTTGTATAAATGGCGTCAGGAAGTCCTGCTAATGTTTAAAGTTGAGGGATGTTTGAATGTGCGACACAGACGTCTCACAGCTGGAGGATCATCCGAACGGAACATTTTTCCACCGTCATTAAAGAGAGAGGGGAGAGAGAGAGAGAGAACGTCTGACGTGCTGCGTCACTTATTCAGATTTCCTGCTGTGAATTCCTTTTAAAGTTGATGATGGAGATGGTTTCACCCTCCTCCCCCTCGCCGCCGCGACACCGATTGGACGAGATGAACGCAGCCTGAGTGTTGTTGCAGCGTGACAAATGGAGGCAGAGGGTGGGAGTCGGCTGTACAGTAGAAACAGACCCTTCCTACAGTACATGATGAGTTTATAGAGTACGTATTCCGTTGCCTCGAGCTTGTTTCCCGATGTGACCTCAGTCAGACTTCCTCAGGTGACTTTACAGGATGTTTCATTTGGCTGCGTCAGTACCTGAGGCTCGGATCTCGAGGCCCGGGGGCAAAGTTGTTCGTCGGGCTGATTGCGGGTCTCCGAAGTAAAATAACACGTCAAGACCACTGCTCATTTATTATTTATTCAACACCTTCCTGCTCGTTCATATTTCTGTGCTCATGATGGATCGAAGACACTCGGTGGGATCACATTCAACAGTTTGACAGCACATTTTCAATTTGTCCTTCAAAGACCTGGGTGGAAAAATCAGCTAATTTAACTTCGACATCTTGTTTAGCTTTCCGTCCTTCGTCCTCCACATTTTCTCCAGCCGATAATCTTTACAAAATCAGTTAACATTTGCTCTAGATTTGGATGGAAACCTTGTTACAGTGACAAACCCACAGATAATTACCTCCAAACTCGGTTAAATCTGTTACCTATCAGCCACATTTAGATCAACCGCTGACCAACAACTCTGCTCTGATTCCAGATGTAGTAAGCAGCTGTTTTCAGTACGGACAATAAATAGATATATAAATAAATAAGAGCTCAGTAATAATTCCACTGTGCTTAGTTACATTCCAGCATTTTGACATGCAACACGTGTTTAAAGCGAATAACTGGGACAAATAAAAACACCTGACGACTGTTCTGCATGTCGGCGTGTCACGAGAGGAGGAACTTCGATCAATGAGAAATAAAACTCTAATTAAACAGATTCTCCAGTGGATATAATCTTAATAAAAATCATTTAGTTCCTCCTCCTCATGCGTCTCTGCTTCCTTTGGAAATTCGATGCAGTCTATTAATTTATTATGTGAACAGATTTCCTGTCCGATAAGCGAGTCGCCGCTCTCTCCTCCACTTCGCTCTGCGCCGAGTGTCTCGTTGCAGCTCATCTGGTGTTGGCGATATGAAGCAGGAACGCTTATTTGCCAAGTGCATTACCATACAAATGTGTTCAATCACCTGGGAAATGGTTCATTAGCACTCTTAGCATGCTGTTTCTAAATTAGAAGGTATAAAACAGCCTGGTGTCATTACCAGAGTGCCCTTTAGCATCTGTGTGAGAGGCACTGGGCTTTGACACCAGAGTTTGTGTCCCACGTTGCTCTTTTTGTGCTAAGAACCTGAGCGAACTGGTGTTTGACGTTAGCCACGTGGCTTTTGGGCAGAGCTGGGCCGGCCCATCCTCAAACCGAACACGTCGAACTCATCAGCCTGGTCAGCTTTTAAGTTTGAAGCTGTGGTTCGCCCTCGAGTGTCACTTCTGGAAGCGATCCGTCTAATGCAACAGTTCCAGTTTGTCACCAAGAGTCAAGTGTGATTGTTTTCAGGTTATACTATGTACGTAACTTACGTTGTGTAAGTGGTGATCATCTTATACGACATGAGTGACGTCCATTGTGTTACTTCAACATTACGAAAGAGACTTTCTTACTTTACGTGAGTTACGTCACCTATGAAAGGTTCCGAGATTAACAAACTTATTTTAACCCAAAATATGATCCTTTTCTGACCCTTTAAAGGTCCACTGTGTAGTGTTTTAAGTAATTTATGACCTCAAATCAACGTCTTCATTCATAAATAAGTCCTCATTGGTGTAAAATGATCTCTGCCAACAATCTCACTTCTCCTCCTGAGGGAAGAATCACTTCTCTGTATTTCCATAGGACGGGCGAGCTCTACGGAGGCTTCCATGTCCTTCCGCTCTATAAAAAACGATGAACTGGTGAGAGGGACAAAAAGCTCTACGTGGTACAGATAAGGCTAAAGGCGTTTTCACTCAGAGCCAGCGTGACTGTGGAACGGAGAAGGAGCTTAGCCAGACGCGCTCGTCAGCTGCAGTTTGAAGTCTGTTTGAAATAACGTACCTCATCACCCGAAACTAAACTTGATGAAGTGCTGTTTGAAGACACGTTGTTGTCACAGCTTCTTGAATCTTGACACATCCCGCCTGCCGTAGTTCCAACAGGTTGCAGCGCACATTTGAAAACGCGAGGCGCTAGAGAGCAGTATTCATTTGAATGCAAAATAACATTTAACCACTAGATGGGAGAAATAATTCCACAGTGTGTCTTTAAACAAGTAGATTTGGTGCTAAAACCTCACCAAACCATGACCGTTTAACAGCATCAATAACAGTCCGAAAGTCACAAGATGTCATAAGATGTGAACCCCGATGTTACTCGGCCTTCACGTGAGGCGTACGAAGAGCTTCGGCGTTTGAAGCTCAAGGTCACTGACCAAGCTGCTGTATTTGATGAGTTGGGCGTGAGAACGTGTTGGCTAGAAAAGGCTTTGCACGTTGCTGACATGCTAACGGATTCCTCGTCTGTATGAGATACCAACAGCGTGATTAAAGTGGTGCCGGGGTGAAAATGTGAACACATTGTGTGCATAAAAATCAGGTTTTCCAGTTGTATCATAACACTGATTACATGAGTTATTCACAGTTTACAGTTGATCTGTTCAAGGCTAAAAAAACAACGTTCTCCTTTAGTAAATGATGGCGTTAAGATCTCCTGAGTCTTTAATTCTGTTTCTACAGATTGGTACCATTCCCAGCGACAGGAACTCAAATTAAAGTAGTCGAGTATTTCCCTTAAATAAATTGTCAACGATGCTGAGTGGAGAGCGATGCCAGTTGCATGCCTGCGCTAGAAAATGGTGAAAGCCAAAGCAGACATTTTGAAAGGAAGTTGGCAGGATCGGGGGGCCTGCGAATGTGCAGATGATGAAAAGCATGCCCCTCGGGAGCCTGGTTCAACACAGCCAAACACATTTCTGAAAGAACAGTCCGACGCATAACACAAATTGTGATCTATCATGTGAGGCTGAAGTATCAGGAAAATAAAGTATGTAGAGCCTGTTGGACTCTGATCTTGAGTTACTTTGTGGGTAAAAGTGAATCAAACCAAAGCGAAACAAAGAAGCTCTGTGACACAATCCACAAGAAGAGGACGAGGTCCCTCTGAGAAGTTAAGGGGAATGTTGTGGTGAGCCACACGATGCAGGGAGCAGAACAGTAGAAGAGCCTTAATACGACTTACGACCTGGCAAACAACGTCCGTGTTGCCTCATGCAGCTTCCACAAAGACCCAAAGGGTTTGATGAGTCTGACAACAGAACAACTGAGTGCTCTGGTCAGTCGTGTACCTACGTTAACTGGTGGAAGTTTTCCAGAAGTCATAAAACAACACACATAGACTTAATTCTTATTTTTGTGTGTAATCTTCTCTACAGAACGAACTGTTTAAGGATGTGTCTGCAGTGCTAAAAGTGACCCAGATCACCAACACAAGTGGCTGAAATACTGACCACATGACAGTTACACACAACCTCTGAACTGTCTACGAGTTTCCTTTGCAAAGAAATCCACAGTCCAGTCGCATTAAACTACTTAAATAAATTGTCCATTGTTTCGTCAGCTGTGAGTGAACGTCTCAATTTTCACGTCACGTAACGAACAGCTCACATGTGGCCAATAAAAAAGTGATTTAAACATGTGCATTTCTACAAATTCTCGCGTAGAAACCCATCAACTCAGTCTGAAGTTCAATAAATGAAACCTTAATATATTTATTCTGCCCCCCTGCTTACCTTTTACCGTCTCTGTCTTGTCTTTCATTTTTCTGGCTGCTGTAGTGTCACTTAAATTAAAGCATTTTAGCCGACAAGCTAACGCCAGTAAAGACAGCTAGCCATTTCACGAACCCAAGCTTCTACCTTCGTGTTATCTTCGTCCTCCGTCGCACGTCTTCAAGATGAGATGTGTGATTTAATGTCTCGTTTTCATGAAGTCAAAGAACAAAAGTGTTTGGCTTCAGCTGTCCTTCACTAGCATTAGCTTCCTGGCTAAAAGGCTACAATTACAAGAGTTTAAACAGCGATGTGCACTACGATTATAACAATGAACAACACTTGCATGTGTAGATTTATATTTTTTTCAGTCTAGTCAGTTCACCGTGGACCAACGGCCATCATGGAAACACCCGTCCCATTATAATACAAGAATAAGGAAATAGGGAAACAAAAATAAGGTTTGAAAAATAAAAAATGATAAATAAGAGGGTAAAATAATAAAAAAGCTACATTGGAAAAAACTTTCCTTTATTAATTAACTGGTTGGAGATTAAAGGACAAGTACAACACTTTATTTAATTATAGAGTTGTTAATTACTAAACTTCAAAACAGTGACATAAACTCAAAACGTATACGCTCTTTGTATCCTTAAAGCATCTGCTTCTCCGTCCAGACTTAACATTCGTTGACCTCAGTGTGTTTTATGTGCGAACCCAAATTGTAGGGGACGTCGATGACAAAACGCCCGAATGCTACGTTCAACTTGTTAAGTGCAACTTTTCCGCCACATGTGAGCCATACGTCAAGGCGGCTGCTGCCTTCTGACACTTTTTACGGGGACGGCGGTAGAAAAAAAGGCCCAACTCCTGCGTAAACACAAACCCAGACACATCTCCGTAGAGGAGAAACGTGGCCTGCTGCCAGAGAGGAGCTGTGTAAACAGTGTCAACCGAACCCCCACCCAAGCCAGATGATGTTGTGCACGGTTGTGGCACGGTTGCCTCCTATATCTGCTCTGACTAAACAAGGAGCTGAGTTACGGACCTGTCCAGCTGCCAGCGGACTCTCAGAACAACTCGCGTCAATCTGAGGAAGTGCTAGTGTCGAAAAAAAGAACTGAGACGTGTGATTCTGGTCGTCCAAACCCAGAAAGTGCTGCCACGGCTGCTAAAATGGCCGTTATACTACATCCTACACATGCAGCACACACCCCGCTCTAACCCCAAACACTCCATCAGCACGGGTTGGGTTACTGCTACATCTTTTACCCACAATGCCTTTGGTGCTATCGCCCACTCCAGGGAATGTGACTCAGCAGTTAAACTCCAGCTTTACAGGGGGGGGGTAACTGATTCAACCTTCACCAGACTGGAGGAGTCCCAGCCCCGCGGGGGCCCCTGCTCCTCCGGGAGGCAGGGATAATTAGCTCAGCCTTTTCTTTTCCAGCGTAATGTGGTGAACAGATCGCAGCGCTGAGGTCATCGTGGAGCGCTCATCAGAGATAGGGAGGTTTTTCCTTTGTCACTCTCTTCAGATCCCTCCTTTTTCTCCTCAAATCCTCCATATTGTTTCAGGAGTTCTCACTGCGCAAACCCAACGAATAAAAAGAAAAGGGCCTCAGTTGAAATATGATCTGCAGAAGGCAGCAGAAGCAGCAGTTGTGTCATCATTTCAGACGTACTGTATTACAGCTGACAGCTATAAGGCCCCTATAGTAAGATAACACAAACCAGATTCTTTATTTTGTTGGGAGAAACACACAAAAAGGTCCACTGGTCCTGTAAAGGGGATAAAAGGGAATGTAACACGTCTTGGAAAGACTCCAAGTGTACATTTTTAACACATGAAAATATGTATTACCCATAAAACACAGATCAGGGGAAGAGTGCACATCACAAAAGGAAAGACTGCCTTCAGACATGACGAGGTGTCGAACAAGACTAAAGACTGAATAGGTTGATTTTCAGTCACTCCGAAAAAAGTAGTGTATCAACGGATTTGTTTGGGTTTCATTAAGGAACCTACTCGATCAGAGTCGGCACTGAAACGACTTGTAACTCAGCTTACAACTGTTGCTGATGTTACAGTGGTCACATGTACACCGGTTACATTACCTGCCCGCCGTCCCCACTGTTTTATAATTAGTGATTAATAGGAAAACAGACAATTACAATTACAAACACTCTGCAGCAGGAGCAGCAGGAGGAGGCACAAATCACTTAATTCATAACGAGAGTCGACAAATGAGACGATGGCAGAGGATTTGTTGTCAAAGTGAAAAGCAAGAGCACCTGTTTGTGAATAATTTGGATTTGAGCCCGATGCTAACAGGGAACCTGACAACGCTCATGAGGTAAAAAGGAGCAGATCTCACTGAGAAGGTTAGGGTTACTACTACTTTTTTATAAATGATCTGCAGGAAATGACAGTTGTTTGCTCTGTAGATGCTAATTTGATGAACGACAGCTTGAACTCAGTGAACACGTTGCATTTCCTGTGACTAGCCTACTTCAAAATAAAAGTCAATTTGCATTTCCTGCAGTTAAATGTGTACAAAAACGTTCTAGTTCTATTTCACTTGTTCGGTGCAGGATAGGAGAGGGTGGGCTTTTTCTGTTGTGCATGTGCAGACGCATGCAGCTGCAGGTGTGCATGTTAAATACTGTATGTGTGTGCAAAAAGTACATCTATGTGTGTATGTACGCATTTACATGTGTAGATGTTTGAGGGTGCAGCGGTGTGTGCATGTACACAAACATGTATTACAGAAACAGGAAGATACACATGTTATGTTTATTATGACTTCTTGGGGTTAGAGGGAGGGAAGAAAGTCCATCAACAAATGTCTTTATGGTATTTTCTGTGCATTTATCTCTGAATATTGTCATGCAAAGAATGGCAGCCAAATGACATGTTAGTCTTGTAAACAAAATGAAAAATGAAGGTGGCAACGATCTTGAAACATAAAACTTAAATAAAAAAAAAGAAGAAAATACAGATCCACTTTGTAAATCTATGAAATGACAGAAGAAAATAGTTCATTTGAGGAGAAAATCATCCGAATGGAGAGAAAACTGACATTTAACCTTATAAATCTGATTTATCTGCACACGAGACAAAGAAGCAGCTCGCTGGGCTTCGCTCTCGTTACAAGTCGGTACAGGACGAGGAAGGTGTTCTCTGTGAATTATTGGCGAGGAAACTCAACACATCATCAACGTGAAGGATAAAAAAAAGACAACACACACTCAGATGACTGCAGGCAGCGTCGAGGCAGGCCGACACTCCTTACCTGCACCGACTACAACCCGACATGGCTGAATAAATAACTTTTTGACGAGCTGTCATTACTCACCTATCAGCTATTTGTAACATTACCTGCCCGAGGTTAGCTTTCCCTTCTCTATACGATGTGCTTTAAGGCTCCCGTATACGTTAAGGGGTGTCTGCACGGGCACGCAGCAGGCGTGTCGCGAAGACGGCAAACAGATACTGTTGTCAGAGGAGTCAAGGGAGGCTGAGGTGATGAGTTTGTACCGCCGCTACCCGGAACAGCTCGCCATGTTTTGTGAAACCACGATTCACCAGCAGACTCCGGCTGAGAGCCGATTTTTCCCGTTGTTAACAAATATGTGAAATGAGTCGCCCTCTGCGTTGATGGTATTTCTGTCAAACACAAAGGCGGCTTTGTTGCCTTTTTTATTGTGAAATGCTTCACATAGATTTCCTACACGTGGACTCTTTCTTTCTTTCTTTCTTTCTTTCCTCGGGGACTTTAACATCTTTCCTCTTGACTCACAGACCTCAGAGTGATAAATTACTCTGGTACATTCCAGTTCGGGCTGGAGGAGACCCCCACTCACCAGACACACACGGGTGGTTTTACCCATCTGTAGAAGCAACTGGAATATGTGGACCATTAATTTTTTTCTCCCCCCCCCCCTCGGCTGTGGAAAGAAAAGCCTCACATCCTAATAAAAGTGTGACATCACCAGAGTGCATGCATTTGTTTTATACCTAGTGATTATCGTTGTGTTGCAGGCTGCAGCCTCTTTTCCTTTCACGTCAACTTCTTCTGCATGTACAACTTCACTAATCGCTCCGTACAGCCAGTAAAGTGATGACGGAGGGTTGTAGTCAGACGCAAAGTTGTCGCCCAAGGTGTTACTTTCACCACATTTGGAGAGAACGTCCCATATTCATATTCTCAGGGACTACGAGGTTCATCTGACCTCACCCTCGGTGCATTGAAAGACGAGAAGGCTTTATTACCCGAAGCTCTACGAGGTCTGGACGTTTTCTGCCTCCGTGTGCAGAAAAATCGCTCCCCAGCTTGTGGTCGGAGGGGTTTTGGACGAAAACTTCTCTTGCTATTACACCAAATTCTTCCTAATTGGACCAGTGCTCTGAGCAGAGGACGGCTTTTTTAAAATGGAAGTTCAAATGAAATGAAATGTATGATCATGTGAAAGCAGTTCTGGTGGTTTTGTGAGGGTGGATCCTATTGTTTTAATGCGAGTTAGCGGTAATTGGGCTCGTACGTGGGTGGAGTCAGAGCAGAAGTTCCCTTAAATCGACCTGATTACGAGCCAGGATACATTTCTGCATCATGCTAGCTGGATTCTGTCAGAGGGAACATAACCCGGTGATTAATGAAGACTGATTTAGTCTCAGAAGATCTTTAGGAATGAGAGGCTGGTACCTGTAACTTGATTCCTTTGTGGATGACAACAGCTACAGTTAGCTTGGACTTTACTGCTGGAGTCAAGAAGAAGAAAGTCCAGAGAATCTCTGCTGATGATCTGTAGGCTCAGTTAAAAAAATCCTTGTAGCAGCAGGAGGAGGAATGGAGATTAAGAAGTTTCTGTAGATATCTTGATATATTCTTGACGTGCGTTTATCGTGATTTGGTGCCTGCAGTCATGATGTCTGATGTCAGATGTCTGGCTCAGTCAGTCACACTGTGGCAAGAATACAACTGTTCTGATCCACAGTCCAATCAACAACAGGAAGAAGAAGACAGTGACAGACAGACTGTGACTAATCTTAAAAACAATATTTTTGCTGATGATGCTCCAAAAACAGATTTGTCTGTTTAAAACTGTCAATGCAGCCTTCACACTGGCATCTGTTTCAAATCAGTCTCACACACAGACCTCTGTTTTTCCTTTGCAACATTTAATTAGTGACATCACAAGGATGTTTAAAACTTCTCACCAACTCACATAACTTCTCCTCAAAAGGTGTCGCCATTTTGAAAACTTCCTGCACTGCCCCCGATGACTCGCTCACTCTTCACCTGCACACCGCTGTCAGCTCATCAGGGCAACATGTCATCAAGTGGTTTCAACACTCCGTTCACACCTTTGCTTGGCATCTTTAGAGTCTTGTATCCTGCAAACCAAAGGAAGGGAAATCCCCTCCCAGCTCCCACTGCAGTGATTGGCTCAATGGACTCCCTCTCACCCATCAACCAACACTTAATAAGCTAAGTCAGCCAAAAAAGGACACTGAAATAAAACCTGTGCTCCCAAAAAAGCATCAAATCTATTAATATATACACTCTTAGAAATAATGGTTCCAAAAGGGTTCTTCTACAAGGGCTGAGGTTCTACCTGGAACCATTTGCTTCTGAAAAACCCTTTCCTGAAGAAACGTTTTTTCAAGGGTTCTTGGTAACACTAACGGTTCCAGTGAGAACCATTTTGATCCAGAGAACCCTTTAAAAACCCTTTCCTGAATAAAGGGTTTTAAAAGGGTTCTTGGTAACACTAACGGTTCCAGTAAGAACCGTTTTGATCCAGAGAACCCTTTAAAAACCTTTTCCTGAATAAAGGGTGTTAAAAGGGTTCTTGGTAACACTAACGGTTCCAGTAAGAACCATTTTGATCCAGAGAACCCTTTAAAAACCCTTTCCTGAATAAAGGGTTTTAAAAGGGTTCTTGGTAACACTAACGGTTCCAGTAAGAACCGTTTTGATCCAGAGAACCCTTTTTTGGAGAAAGAGTTCTTCAGGGATTGTTGAAAGCATGGGTATAAGATCCTGTATGGGTTCTTTGTAGAACCTCTCATGGGGGGTTCTGGGTGGAACCTTACACACACAGTTCTAGGTATAACCCTTTATGTTGGGTTCTAGGTAGAACCCTCCATCTTTATAAAAGGTTCTACCTGGAGCCAAAAAGGGTTCTCCTATGAGGACAAGCCGAAGAACCTTATATGGTTCTACTTAGAACTTTTATTTCTAAGAGTGTATATATATAAATAACATTGTAAGAAGCGTAAGAAGACATACCATCCTCAGGCTACACCGTGACACACGTCTCCTGAACACTCCTTAAAACATTCTTCTCCGGACTTCATTTTTCAAACAATCTGATCTGAATACCTTTGGATTTTCACTTTGGGGCGAAGAGCTTTGAGCTAAAGGGGCTTGAAGACACACGAGACGAGGTGATGACTCTGAGCATTGCTGACATAACAGAGGAACTGTCTTCTGATAATTTGAGTGCCTCTTCACATGAGCTGTGACTTTCCCTGATCTCTCGGTACCTTCACATCTATCATCGTCTAAACTCTCCCCCTTCGTATGGATAATGCCTCGGTACGTACGGGACACACTCTGTCGGATTAAACTGAAGAGTATGAACTCAAGTATTTCTTCATCAGCATTAGCGCACATGCAGCGAGTCGCCTGCCAGTTTCCAATCAGTTTGACAGGCGTGCTGCGGCCCCCGAGGACATGCAAAGTGCTTTAAGCCCGTATAAAGCCTCCGCTGCGCTCACAAACATGCAAGTTCTGTCCTGCTCTGGGAGAAAAAAGGCTTCCAGAGTGATGCTCGGGCTGGAAAAGTTAAGGCTTCGCAATCTCTTGATTCAGCTTTTGATATTTCTTTAAGCTCAAGTGGAATTCTTTGCGAGAGGATTGATTGGGAGGTCATGAAGACCCTATAATTAATTCTCTGAGATCATGAAAATCCACATCAGAGTTCATGGAAATCCAGACGGTAGTTTCCAATAGATCTTCTAACGGATCAAATGTCTGACGGTCGTGTAAATCAAAGATAATCATGAAGATCTGGCAGCTTTGTAAGATGCAAGTCTCCAGCAATGCTAGCAGCTCTGTGGAGCTAAATGCTAACATCAGCATGCTAATATGCCCATAGTGATCGCGCTTAAATGCTAATGGTTAGTGGAAATATTCATACAGTCCACCATCTTAGTTGAGCATGTTAGCATTTGCTAATTAGGCCAGTAGGGATGTCATTAGTTTGTAGATATTCGTCATGAAGCAAAAGTTTTGGACAATTTTAAATCAGGCTGCATCCTCTCAGCACCACGAATGTTCAGCCCGGCCATATCAGAAAAACAACCATATACTGTTGGTCGACTGTGAAAGCAGCTAATAATGACACGTTTCTCTGGTGGTCATCATAATTATTAAAGCTGCAAAGGAGGAAGTGAGGAGACGTTGTACGAAGAGCAGAAGTCCGTATAGAGAGGAGGTCGGGGTGGATGCTCGGATTGAATAAGCGCAGAGTTTTAGCCCTGTTTGTCTTCCCACTTTTGGATGAGAAAAATCCTCAGAAAGTGAGTCTCAGACTTTTAATTGAATCCACATTTTAACAAAGACAACGACTGACGCTGATTGGCTGAGACTCGTGTCGCTTCAACAGCCACGTCACAGTCTTCCTCTGAAGACAGGCTCGTTCTCTGTGGAGTTGACACTTCTAAATACACAAAAGAGTCCTGATCTGTGACTGAGATTTAATGAATGACTTGCAAAGTGCACATTCATCCTTTTGATTAGACGCTAAATCCACGTGAGGCTGTGATGGTCGTTCACAGCAGTCATCACTTCTCACCACATCCAAGAGCTGGATGAGTTTCCCATCTGTTGCGTCCTGTGTCTCTTTCAGATCCTCTGACTAGCCGTGATCTCATGGGAACTGTATCCGTCGAGGTAAACCACTGTCCTGGAAAGAAGAAAATCTGATGACTATCGAGAGCTGACCACGTTGTAATTTTGTTGTAAACGAAAATATGTGAGAAGATGTGCTCTTCTGTTGCACCAAACATCTTTCATTTTACATTAATTTATATCATCATCTGTGGTGACCAACAACCGTTGCTGTAATCTGACTTTAAAAAACACTTTGAGAGCTCGAATGAATCCGAATTTGAGTCCAAAGCAGCATGGCTACAAAGTTCAGCGTCTTAATGCTCTACGAAGGAAAACAACGGCTCGAGCCAGCACGAGGCGTCCCTGCCAGTGTTCACGTGTAGACAGCCTGAGTGCACTTCTTCTCAGAAAGAAACTACTGAAGAAAAACCCTCCAAACATTAACTTTAATTGTTCAGAGTATTTGATCAGAACCATTGCTTGCAGCTCTGACGTTCCTGCGTTCTACCATTTTTTCCCCCCTTCTGGTGCCTCTCAGCTCTGCTCGGTCTGGAGAGTAAACAAATGTCTGAGTCCGGCACTCAAAAGGCAGGACTCTCCATCCCCCCTCGGAGATAGCTCGCCAATGACTCATGCTCAGTGGCCTCAGTCCTCCTCACATTTTCCACAAGGTGCAAATCATTTCCCCACAACCATGTAAAACCAAATGTACATGTGGTCGGGCGTCGGGCCACTCTGAAAAAACCTTTATACCGCTTATTTGCTCTGGCTGTTCCACTTCGCCGGTTGTTCCTGCTAATTTCGAAGAAGCTGAGGACTGTAAAAAAAAAAAGCTGAAGCTGTTCGGCATTAGTGCAACCTCTCGTGCTATCTGAAGCTAGCTTTAGCAGGATAGGAAAGTATCCCAGAAGGCAGGTTTCTTCATTATCTCCGAATGTAACATCATGAATATGTGGTTTCAGTGATCTACAGCGCATGACGTGATATACTGACACACGCTGGGAAGAGGATATCTTTTTCCGAATACTCTCCTCCACTGATGAAAATTTATTTTTTGCCATAAATGAGACCCTCTGCTCACTTCTGACTGGAGTCCTCCCACATTGCTGAGGAAATCCCTTCCCCAGATCTCTCTCTCCGCCCCGGAGCAGCTTGTCTCAGACCGTGACTGATGACTGTTGTGTTACGGCTTCGTTTACTCGTTTGTCACCCGACATTCCTATTGGTCGCTCCGTCTTCGAGGGGGTTTCGTCGGGACTTGTTCCGATACGTCCCTCGACAATCTACTTAAGGGCATTCATCACCATTACAAAGTCAGAAGTGCTGTTGTCTGGAGGGGAATGAGAAAGGGGCAGTGAAAACTGAGGTTAAATGGCCACAGGTCTTCAGCAGCCGGGTCAGATTCCACACGCTTGAAGGTGTCTTGTGGTTATTTGCATTCGTGTTTACTTGCGAGTAGTTTCATCCGTTCGGTGTCTTTGCCTGTGCACTGATGCATTTCTTGGCACAACTGAAACACACATAATTCTGTCACTCGTGGCTCTGCTTAACTTTTTAGCCATTTTTTTTAAAACTCAACTCTCATGATACCTGTTTCCAGCTGCAGCAGACGACTTCATCCGGTGTAAAAGCACTGAAAAGTCCACTGTACAAATGGTAGTCAAAGTGAGCCACGGCCTGGGTGACATAGAAGTATCTTGTACGCTAACGTGACTTCGTGGAAGTAAAACTGAAAAAGAGAGTGACTATTGTTCCCCTTTCACGCTCGACAGGTACCCACTAACACCCGCTAACATCTGGCTCTCGTCTTCAGCGTGAATGTGAGCAATCTGCATCAGTTTATCGCCTCCAGCTTCAATTGGTTGTGATGAAAACACAACAACAACAACAACAACGAGACGTTTCGCTCCATAGCAACTTCAGTAAGTCGCTATGTGAAAGTAATTACAACGTCACGTGATGCACTTCAGCACAAAAACAGTCAAAGAAGCTGCTGTAAAATGGAGGATGAACGACTCATTTGATCAGAATTTGAGCCATTTGGTCCGATAACATTTGTAAAGTCTAGAAGTGCTGCACGATTAAATCATTTTAGTAGCATTCAAGTTAGCCTGGAGCTAAACTGGAAGTCTCCAGGTGTGCACTCCACGATGAAGAAGATCCAGGTCATTTTATATCCAGGAAGTCAAGTTTTTTGGTTTCATGCACCACTGAGCAGCTTTCATTCTGCAAATCTGTATCCAACTGCCGTTAAGTGGGCGTAAAAAAATGTGTTGATGCCACTTGTAGCTAATTTTAATGGCTGTTCATCCCATAAAGTCTAATGTCTAAATCAGAGAACGTTGCGATAACTGTAATTGTCAGTGAATATAAAGTATGTAGAGCTTTCTCTCTTCATTAAGGACATAATTTCCACGCTGTATCAACTGACGGAGTGAAGCTGAGACTCAGTAGTTGTGACGATTCACTTGTTGCCAAGCACACCTCGCCCTCGCGTCAAGAGTTCAGCAGGAAGTCCGAGGAAACGATTCATTCTCCGTGGGGCAAATGGGAGGAAGTCACTGCAGCATGCGGCGCTCATATGTGGGCAGCGAGGAGGGCCCCCCGGTGTAGGTTACAGAGTTCCCTTCACACGTGCTCGGAGGAAATGTGCTCCATGCTAAAAACAACAATCCCCTGCAGTCCAGATGAGTTTTGGATTACAGGATCAAAGCAGCTAATTGGGCGAGGACACGGATTCATCCTCGATTATTGTCAGAAAACAGGAATTTAAGAGCAATAACAAAGCGGGGGAAACCCAAAAGAAGTTCATTTTGTTTTCAAACTAAAGAAGCAATACAGCTTTTGTAAGATAATATTTATTAAACCCAAGCGGCTCATTAATCCAACTTCAGAATAATGGATATGGATCATGAATCAGCAGGAGCGATCGGTCGCAATCTGGCTGATTGATATTAAATAACCTCTAATGACAGGCGCATGGCTTGAGTACGGCTCTCAAGAACAGATTTACGACGCGTAATAGTCGAGAAAAAAAGTCTGGCTTTGTCGTGTGAATGCTTGTTTGTGTTGGACATTTTGTACCTGAACAGAAAGTCTGTTCGATCTGTTAAAAAAATCGGGATTTTTCTTGTTCAAGTCGTCTCCTGTTATTGTCTCTATTTTACTGGCCTCCGATGTCTTCTGGGTTTCTGAAGAGGAGGAGGAGGAGGAGGGGTTCGGGGCGAGATTACTTTAGCAGATGAGCCAAGACCACGAAACTGCATGTTAGGAAAGAGGGGAAAGTCATCACAGCCTTGGCAGTCGGAGGCCGAGGCTCCGTTCTGAGCGTGGAGGGGGGGGTTGTTGAAGTACGAGTCGGAGATAGCGCAGGGGAGATTTTTTTTCCGCTGTAGGAAGTCCGCTCACGGCTTACATCGCCTGGGAGATTTCTGTCCAGGCTCTCTGCCCGTCCAATCAGCATCGCTCAGGAGTTTTCACTTTCAGCTCCACAAAGCTCCACAGGTTTATGTGTGACTTTACCGAAGAACCGGCATCATCTGGTTCAGGTTTAACAAGACAAAACTCAGGCTCAAAACACAAACATATATCCGTAATAATATACGCACAATGAAATCTTTCCTATAGTTTACAAACCTGGAAAGAAAGTAATTCATGCTTTTTATCTCCGCTCGTCTAAACTACACCAGCTCTGTTTACTCTGGCTTGGAACACTCCTGTTTACAACTGGAACCCAACAGCCAGGCCCTCAACAAATGCCAAGGACGGGAAGGTTTTCAGCTGAATTCATTTTCCAAGATTGTCCTTATCACATACGTGGTGGTTAACAGGCTTTGGCTCCGGCCTACAGTTTGGATGCCTTACACTCTGGAATGTACTCTTTGGTCTGCCAAATAAGTTTCTCCTTGAACTTCCCCAAACATTCAAAATGGTAATCATGCATTTGTGATCAGAGCTTCCCAAACTTGGGTACAGTCTGCCTGAAGCTAAACGCCAACAGTAGCTCCGGAGTACAGTAACAACAGAGAGAGCAGGAAATGAGAGGAGGCGAAGATGGGGAATGACATGCAAGAAAGGTCATCGGACAGATGTCGGCTAGGGTCGTATCTGACCCGTACTGACATATGTTCTTAGACTGCAACTTCTAGTGTTGGCTGCAAAGGAGGAAGTCAGATGAAGGAGTATAAAGAGCGACACAGTTCGCACAGGGAGGAGGATGAGGTGGACAGTTGGGTTAAAACAGGATCTGAACATACCTACGTAGTGTTAATGCCTAAAGAGCTTCCCAAACTTGGGTACAGTCTGCCTGAAGCTAAATGTTTTTTTTTTTTGCATCTATTAGAGAGCCAACAGTAGCTCTGGAGTACAGTAACAACAGAGAGAGCAGGAAATGAGAGGAGGCGAAGATGTGGACAGATGTCGGCGAGGGTCGTATCTGACCCGTACTGACGTTTGTTCTTAGACTGCAACTTCTAGTGGGCGTAGTAGTTATTGGCTGCAAAGGAGGAAGTCAGATGAAGGAGTTTAAAGACTGACACAGTTCGCACAGGGAGGAGGATGAGGTGGACGGTTGGGTTAAAACAGGATCTTTCACCCATGAGACTACTGTTCTTATCAAAAGTCAACAATGAAGTTACATGCATAATGTATGTTCGTTGGTCGCTGGTTCGAATCCCGGCTCCCTGGGGCGGAGCTGAGCTACTTAACGAAGTATCCTTGAGCAAGATACTGAACCCCAAAATCGCTCCTGATGTGCAGTTGGCACCTTACGAGGCGGCCTCTGCCATCAGTAAAGGGCCCTGCGATGAGCTGGCGACTCGTCTGGGGTGTACCCTGCCTTCACCCTTAGATATCTGGGATTGGCTCCAGAAACCTCCCCGTGACCCCTTGAAAAAAGGGATAAAGCGGCTACCGTGACCATCAGCGGTTGACATTGAATGAATGAATGTATGTTCGTTACTCAAGTTACCAATGAAACACCACAATGCTTTTCTGAACATACCTACGTAGTGTTAATGCCTAAACCCAACCAATCTCCGATCATACAACAGAGGTCCAATATGTCTGTCGCTGATACACTACAACGGTCATGTTGATTTGGGTTGATCTGATCATGACATATGTCATTTTGGGAGTCCCTGGCAATCAAACTATGATGTGTCGACAGCCTGGAACGTGTCCGTAATGAACAGTTGAAACGTAAACAGTTCAGAGTCATTCAATCAGCCAAGTCTCTTTTAGCATTTAGCAGTTTATTGTCTCAGCTATCCGCCCAAATATGACAGATGACGTAGAATAAAGGTAAAGAATGACCGACAGGTTGGATGTTGGGGTAAATGGTGAACATAAACTTGTTTTGATGTACATATGTACATTTCTATGCTGATTGAAGAGACTGGATTGGTCCAATGTGTTTCCTTTAGACCCCCAAGTTAAAAAAATGTCTTCTAATCCACGCCTTCTTTTGTTGTTTTATCTTTTTCATTGATGGTCTCCAATGAAGTCGAAGAAAGGTGCCACATAAATAAAGATATTATTTATAGCATTATTACGATAGCACAGCTGTGTCAGATATTTACAGAAATGTAGGTCATCTCGAGGCTTCTTTTATCTCCGTGTGCTGTTTGACAGCATCATACACTCTGAGATAAAACATGGAGCTCTGCGCTCTACAATAGGCTCCATGTGGACTCCATCTGCTCCGGCATTCCTCCCGTCCGGTCCGTTCGTTTAGATTACAAGAAAGCATCAGAAGTAAAAAGAATTGGGTGGAAACGGTGTTAGTTCTTGGTTACGGACGGCAGCTCGGTCTGAGGAATGGTGAGCTTGCTGATGGTGTGTGAGCTCTGGCTGCAGGGTCTGTTTAGTGCAATATTTTGGCAGGCGTAGCCTTGGAGACTTAGACCCTGCTAATTATTTCCATTCTCTGCCTGCGTCCAAAGCTAAGGGTTATTTGGGATCGCATCAAAGAAGCCCCTCAGGTCTGTCAATACTGTCAGATCCATGTGAACCTATAGCATGTCTGAGGAAAGGACACAGGATGTACAGATGAAAGACCAAAGATGAAAACTTTTAAATAGCTTTCTGAAACTGTTTTTTTATAGGCATTTGAAATGGTGAACTGTCTGTATCTGTTATCACTGCAGCTGCTGTAGTCATCAACATAAGCTGCGGAGACATTTTGAAATCATGTGAAGGGAGGAGAGTGTGTGAAATATGCTGTGATGCAGTTTAGACAGAATAAATAATAAAAAAAAACAGCCAAAAGGAGGAGTTAATAAGCTGGGAGGAGACGGAGGAGGATGCCAGTTGCACCATAGCAAAGTCTTTCTGAACTACTTCCTTTTAAAGAAGCCCCATCAAAATAAAGTCCTTGGATCAGGAATCAAACTGCCTTCTTGACAGTCTCACATGTGACAAATATGGAGTCCAACCCTGCAGACACATTTTGCACCAAGGCAAAGCTAATCTTTTAGACTCAATACACCCCCTCTGCATATTGTTTCCCAGTGATTTCTATATATGGTATAATTGGTATAATAACAAAGCATGACACTACAAACCTTACATACAAATAACCAAGCTTTACTCCTTGAAACTGTGTGCAGTGCGTACACCAAAAAGCAATTTTGCGTACAGATGATACACCAACCCTTTATGTTTACTTCTGTGGATAACAGGTCCATAGTCAGGTCATATTTCGTCATCATCCATGGTGGCGATCACGGTCGCAAAAAGAAAGTTTAGGCAAACCAAACCTAACCAAACGACTTGGTTAAGTGTAGAAAAGATGATGTTCTTAGATGATGTTAAAACAACGTTGACTTGGACAGCGACACTCCTGGGAGAACATCCTGTGTTTGTTGACCCATCCATCAACCCCAACCCTCCTCCTTCCTTGGTCTTTATCGCTTTTGATGCCACCTGACCAAACATCTTCATGCGCAGTATTTGGCCGCATTTCTGCAGAAGTTAATGGAAATGATTGGTGTAGGTAGTGTACACAGTCTGAAAGTCTCAGGTCATCAAGTCGATGTGGCTGTAGGTTATATTGTATGTTCTGTTATTCACTGAGGTAAATAAATAAATACGTATGACTTATGACAGGTCCGTCAGCCTCCGTCCCTCTGGCCACACTGACATTTATAACCTTGCCCTGACACCCTGTCCCATATCTGACCTGCACCATTTCATTCAGTCCGAACAAAAGAGAGTTTTATTTCACAGTCCGGTCAAAGAACGGAACTTTTTTTTTAATGACGTCTTAAGGCAGGAAGCAGAGCTCGATAATCATCTCCAAACCCCCCTGAAATCTGAACGGAAATAATCCTTCTCTCTCTTTGAATTACTGTTCGTGCTGACAGGATAATGTTTGTGACTGTGCCTTGATGTAAAAGGAAACCAGAGGTTGTAGATGGATCTGCTGCCGGTATCTGATGGGGATCACCCAAGAAGTACAAACACACTGTGCAAAGCCTGAGTTCAACCTAACAATCATATTCCACATTAGTATTAGGGATCATTGACATTAATATTTCCAAATACTGGTAACAATAACACCTTTTAGCCATTTGGGTCTGCTGGTCTGTCACTGAAATCACACAGATTGTCACTGATGTTGAACAGTCGTTGATGGTCACCAGAGGATGTATCATAGTGACTTTGGTGACAAACTGACTTTCGACGGTCACCAGAAGTGAGAATTGTTGTTCAGGGTGAAATATTAGATGCATTTCCATCTGATTCATCAAGGATGACTGCTGGCTCTTGTATGGTTGTGCTGCAGAGCCCATTAAATATCCTTAGTTTTCTCCAATAGCTCCAAAAAATCAACACTGAGATACTTTTTTCAGAAAAAAAAACAAGTCCGGTCTGGTTTCTTAACATCAGCAAATCCCCTAAATAGACGAGAATCAACATTGAATGTATCCTACAAACAAGTACGCACAAATTACCAGGTACAGTACGACGGATCTGAACGCTGAGCGATGCTGTTTACTTTCCTCTAATCAGTTGCAAAGCTTCAGACCAGCAGGGGACAAACCCTGATTTACACAAATTGATTTCCATCCCTTTGGAAACATTCTCGTTGATGACAACATCTTTGGCAAACAGGCGACAAACTGGCGTTGTTTGCAGCGCCCTGAAGTTTCCTTTTTCTTTTGTGTGTCGACTGTTTCCACAGAAAATACAACCGATGCTTCTTGTGAGTCCTGCAGCAGAAGAAGAGACTTTGTGGGCAGGGCCAACAAGAAAACAGCTGTCTTTCTCATTAGCTCTGCTCTCGTCTCTTGAACCCCCCCAACTCTTTTCTCTCTCCACACACACACAAATGTCTGATGGGAAACCAATCACCTGATGCTTTTAGCGCCTTGTGAACATGGCACACAGCTGTTTCCTGTCACACAGCTCAGAGTTGGCTGTGTGGCAAAGAACGGGCGACAAACCTGGGTGTTACTTTTATGAGTTTGCACGCAAATAAATCTAATTTTCAAAAGGATTAAACTGTGTATTTCATGTTGCTTATTTGATTTCAAGTTTGTCCAGTTTGGCACTCGGTAGAGAGCATAACTCCGCCAAGGCCCAACAGTCTCCGCTTGGTTCAATATCAAACTGATTTCATCGACATCCATAAATTATTATTACAGAAAGGATTCAGAACAGATTCCAGGATCTGCACCAAAAGTTAATTGGATCTATTCTGGGCTGAAACCAGTTCTCCGTCCAAATACTGTGGGTAGATTTTTTTGTTATCCTGCTGACAAACCAACCAATCAACCCACAAACGGACGAGGGTAAAGGGGCGGAGGCAGTGATCTGTTCCTGTAGACAATCAGATGACTTGTGTGGGCTTTCTGATCTCTACATTAAGATTTTAAAAGTCATAACTGATTCTACAATCGTCCGTCCGTCACCACAACCGAGTGAACAATTTAAACACCAGCTCTGCAGAGAATCATCCTGCTGGTCTTTCTCTTTCCTCTTGCTTCTGAACTGTTCCCAAAGATGAATCAATGACTTCTTTAAGAGTCATTTCAGTGACTTCACTGAGAACTAAACTACAGCAGATTCCTTCATGTCTTCGGGGAGAGAAGGAATTGCTCATCATTCCCAGCTGGCTCATTTAACATCGGAGGAGTCGAGTTAGGAGTTTAATCCAACAACTTAATGTCTCTGTGACATGTTCTGTGTCAAAAATGTTAGATTGTGCTACAATATCTACAGTATGTTAAGGGTTGATTGCAGTATTGATGATCCAGCGTGACACATCAGACAAACTGCCCTATGATCGGATGTAAAAGTGGTTATTAGCAGTCGTAGGCAGATTCCACGTTCTCGCCGTAAGTCAAAAGGTGTCGACCTCAGATCTCTCTCTAAATTTACTCTCTGGATTCTCTATCATGACCACCTACAGTCACGACCACCCACAGTGCCTCTGTCTCACAGTTTCAGCTTTTCTCTTACTACATTTTTTGACTTACGACGCTGATTCTATAAGCAAACAGTCGTCTCGTGCGCGACAGTTTCTTAACTCCAATTCCTCCTCAGAAACAGAACAGAGTTATAAACTCTATTCTTGCTTTTAATTGCCCAGTAAAAAACAGGGATTCTCGGCTCGCTGTGTGTCTTGTTTGGTGCCCCAGAGACAGCAATAAAACGGCACTTTTTATTGTCTTGCTTAGCAACCCACTTCTAAAGGGAGAGACCAAAAAAAAAAAAAATCAGTGACACCTTCAAAACAAGCTCTTCCTTATCTGCTCCCTGACGTCTTCGAGCTACAAAAGGTTAGTTAAGATGATTAATTTGTGAGAGCGACGAACAGACAGGACCGCTGGAAAGTATGAGAACTTGTGAACATGGGTGTAGTTCTCCCACAGCCACAAAAGCCTGCGAGAGGATGGTTATGGGAGAGGGCTGACAAAAGGGGGAGGAAAATTAGGCTCGCCAGCATTCTTCTCATTTAAAGCTGTAACTACACAAAAAAGCACTCACGCAGTCGGGGCTGGGTCTGCGTGCTGCTTACAAGGAGGGGAACTCTTGAATTCATGGTGGTGCAGTGATAACCTGAGCATTTCTTTTTTTTCTTCTTCTTCCTTTTTTCCTCTTTTTTTTTGCTCCTGCACAGGGAAAGGCTCATGTCTTTCTTATAGACATGATGAGCTTTGTGCATTTAAGGACTTTCCTTTTTCTGGTGGTCTCCGTGGCTCAGGTTCTGATTGTGTCATGTCAAGACGGGACCAGCGGTAAGTGAAACCCCCTCCGCTGTTTATTTGAACACCTAATTGCTGTTGAAGGTGCCTTTTTGAACTGACTGAACATTAGCTTGGACTCTTTATTTAGTTTGGGCATGTGGAAGCAGCTGGTTCAGATGCACAACTTGCTTTTTTTTTGCATGTGGTTGAAGCAGCTAAAACTCCTGATTAAGATATTTAAACATCAGCTGGATTCTTCCACTCGTACATGACATCTTCATTTGCTATATTTCTGGTTACAAATTGCTGTTTTCTACAGGACAGCAGCTGGAAATGCTGTAACAGCAGGGAACAAGTTAGTAAGATCTGTGTCTGGGCTGGTTATTAGAGACTCTGTGCTGCTCTGAGCAGATTTAAAAGGGATGAGTGTAACTAGCGTGGATTATCTGCAATTGGCAAACAAGCCGTGCATGTCAGGAAACAGCGCTGCGGACATCTGTCAGCGATTCTAAGTGATGTCACCCTCAGGCACTGAAAATGTGCAAGTCGGGGGGGAAATGAGCACCTTTGCGGTTTTAGCTTCACCCCTGCACGGCTCCGCCACTTTTGGAGCGTTCATCAAGTGTTACCACAACCGTTTTTTTTTTCTTCCCCCTTCGGAGCAACATTCGTACATCTGCAAAAAGAATTTCAGCAGCGGGGCTCGCGCGCCTCTGAGGCAACACTGGGCTGCATGTTTAATGCGGAGCAGATGTGAGGAGACGTGAGAAGCAGAGATGCTGTTGGAGCCTCTGAGTCACTCGGTGAACTGCGGCGCTGCTGATGTCTTCAGCTGGCGAACACCGAGAGCTGGAACACCTGAGCGTTCCTGTTTTACTTCCTTTTTTTTTTTCTCAGCGGGAGTGTTTGATGTCTCGTGTCGTCACAGGGGCCGTGTTGTTTCTACACATGATGTCACGGGGCCACACTGAGCCCTGGAAGGCTCATTCGACGGGCCCCTGATGAGGTGTGGAGTTAAAAAAAAAAAGCACAGATGGTGTTGTTTATTTCTTTTAAAGCTGTCGCTCCCTCTGGATAATGTGAGCTTTTCTGTCATTAACTGAAAAGAGTTGGCTTTGCTCTTAAAAGTTCAGTTTCACATAAAGCAGAGACAGTTGTGTGACAGTGTGCACCAGATAGAGCGCCACCTGGTGGTGGATGAAGCATAGGGCCCAGAAACACCTCCCATACTGTACCTAAGAAACATCTAAAGCTCATTTTCACTCACTTATATCGACACTGATCAAGATTTAGAAAGGAAACCTGGCTGGAAAAGAGGATTTACTGAGCTCTGTAGCTCTCTGCTGTTCTGATGTGACCAGGAAAAAGGTTTTTTTTCTGTAAATCATGTAGTTTAAGAGCTCTCAGAGGCTCTGCTTTAATCAGCGTCTCCATCTTTGTCCATATTTGCTCATGTGAATCAGCACAGGGATCTTTCCACGGACCAGCGGTGGGCGAGGGCGATTGCATTTCGACCAAATAAATAACAGTGGAAAGTTCAGGGTTTCTGTAGAGTCAGGGAAAATGTGGTTCAGCAGCACTCTGAGACAATGTACTCATGCGGTGCGTGGGAGGGGGGTTTTGAGGGCCTGCACCACGAGATGACCACGTACGGTAGCACTGCACGGAAAGATTTGTAATATCCAGACGTGGCAGCATTTTACATTGCAACTCTGATTAAAGGAGACACTGTCAGGTTCATCATTTTCTTCTGGGGTTACAACTAGAATAGGTTTACATGCTCAGAAAAACACATCAGTTTCCTTTTATGCTCCTGTCTCTTAAAGCCGTAATCCCAAATACCAAGTCTCCTCTGATTGGTCAGCTCGCACACGCCTGACCCAGCGTCGCTTACAACAACAGAGCAGCTGCGCTAAATCAATTCTTATGTGCCAAACTAGCTGCCAGGCATACATTTAGCAGATGTTAGCTGACTCTGCAGTGTAGTGTGATGTCACAAAGTCACAGATTTAAAAGGCGGGACTACTGACGAGGCGTTCGAGGAGCAGTGTTTTCTGAATTGAATTGAATTCTTTACATTTTCAAGATCTTTTACCTGCACAAGAACTTAAATAGATCACTGAAAATGAAAAAGCACAACAGGTTTCCTTTAATCAGTATGTTTAGGTTGAATATGGAAGGTGACGCTCACATGTATCATGTCAAACAAAAGCACAGAGTGTATAAAACACTGAGTAACATTGGATATAACAGGCGGCCGTGGCTACAATTACCAGAGTTACTCCATTTAATTGGGACTTTTATATGGAAAATTGCAACTTCACATTGAGTGTGGTTGACTGTTGATGAAACGACATAATTGCAAGCAGACTCGATCTCTCAGCAACACAATTCTGCAAGTCGTTTTTCTGAAAAAACAAAAAAATAAGGCAACAAAAGTCCGTTGAGGACACGGAGGGGGAAAGATTTCCAAGAAACCAGATTCACAAATGCTTCTCTGAAGACTGAAAACATGTTTAAAACAAATGTTGACGTATTTTAAGTCCGTACAGATGAGAGTTATACGGCTGCACATGTGCGGAAAGAGTTCGCTTTGCGAGGGACCATAAGTTGGCAAATGAGATCAAGGAGCAGACGTTTAAGCTCCACAACTGGAAATTGTGACTCCAGCGTAGATTATCAGGCTGAAAAATAAAGCGCGACCTTCGTTCCAGACCTACAGTACAACCTGTGTTGGAAGAGGCAGGAGTGTTTGGATAATATTTGGAGGAAGGTTTGGGGATGTGAACATGGAAAGAGGAAAAAAAAGAGCAATAGATCACCGGCTCCAATAACAAAAAGCAGAAGTCTGCGCCCGAAGTTTCAGCCTGGGATGGAGTCATGCTTCTGCCTGTGTGTGTGTGTTTGAACATTACTCCTCCCAGACGCTGACATAGCTGTAAAACATCTTCAAAGATGCCACTTAGCGCCTCACATCAAAGACACGAACCACTCAGACTGTGTGAAACCAGCGGATTTAGTGGATTTGTCTCATCATCGCCACATTGTTTCGTCGCTCGTCGCAGCCAAGAGTCGCCTCGAAATGTTTTTTTTTCCCTCTGTGAGAGAAAACACACGAGCCGAGAGCAAAAAACCTTATTCCAGATCAACATAATCTACATGAGGTCACTCTGTCTCCCAAATTGGATCCAGTTGTTGTTGCCACATCACTGACGATCGCAACAAATGGGGCTGCTTTTCTACCAAAAACGTCCAAACATGTGAATTCAACCAGGTCCACAGACGGCTTTGATTAGAAACACATGCTGCATTTTTGAGCTATGACTTGATTACACGCCTCTTTTCTTCCAGAGTTAAAGGGGGTCGGCCTTCACCAGATTGTACACCGTCTTCAGTTGCGCTTTTTTGATGGAGGACGGCGTTTTATTAGTCACCTGATGTGAATTCTGTGGGTGTATCTTGGTGGCACAGACAGACGGAGCAGAGAGATGTTTAATGCAGCCTTGTGCCTGTGAGGACTTCTCCATGGGAACTGCTTATAAACCAAATTATTGCAGTCAGCAAATGGAGGCTTGGGGTTGGGATTGGGGTTGGGGAGGGGGGATGACTTCCAGATGTTAAAATAGTTGCTCTGGCTGAATTTGGAAAATATAAAAAAACAGAAAAGTCATACAGCCTTAGAGATAGTTGGAAGGGGAGGACGTTAACGTATCTCTAAACCGAACACCTCCGCAGGTTCAAGTTAAAGTAACTATTTGTTCTGGAGCCGTGCAATTAGGTGCTTCCCCCCTGACAGGTCTCCGGGTCCCTGATGGGCAGTTAGTCACCGGCGTGCCCTGTGATCCTCTCAGCTTGTCCATGTGGGAGGATGACAGGACCGAACGTAAACACAGAACGGGCTGGGTTTCCACCACGCGCTGTAATTTCACTCTAATTGAGAACGTGACAGAAACGCTGCTCGGTTTTTTTCTCACCAATTCAGGAAAGAACTTGAAGTAGCTGTTTTATCACGTATGGTCCATTTTATTTTTATTGGCCAATATCACAAATCACACATTTGCCTCGTGGGGCTTTAAAAATCTGTCAGTTTCAGTGTAGCCCCCCAAAAACTGGGAGAGAAAATGTAAGAAACCTCAGTAGGAGACTGAAAACAGATGGATAATGTGTCTGTGGTGCTGTGGGGAGCTTTGCAAAGTTTGAGAAAATAACCAATTATTAGTGACAAGTCTGTTTCAACACCAATCAACAATTTGAACTAAAAAACGCCCCCCTAAAAGTCAGACGCGCCTCATCAACCCCAACCTCAAAATCCAAGATGGCTGCTTGGCTTGTCAACAGCTGTGGAAGCTGTTTCATTGCATCACTGTCTTATTTATGTCTAATTAAATAAATAATAAATTAGATGAAATCCTTCTATCTGTCCCAGTTTGTATTATTAGCAAATGCTAGGCTAGTGCTAAGAACAGCTAACCTAGCTAGAACTGAGTATGACGTCAACTTCAGGCTTCAGAGGTAAATGGAACTCACCATAAGATACTATCGTGTTGCATTGTGGGAAATGTAGGAGGCAGACTTTGTCCGATAACCATCCTGAAAAACAAAACTGTAAACATGTTGTGTCGTCACATTACAGTGCCGTTCACGGATCTCTCAGTCCTGCTGTGTGTTTATCCGTTAGCTCTATTAGCTCTGTTTGCTAACAGCTGTATATTCTACAGCTTTTAACAAGCAAAGCAGCTGTCCAGTATTTTAAAGTGGGGTTTTAGTGAGGTGCCTTTGACCTTGCGAGTCAGAAATCCAAGTCTGGGGGGCGTTCCAAGTTGAAATGGTCGACTGTTAGCTCCGTTAGCCCAAAACACACCACAGGACTCTGCTTCAGTGCTTTCCTAGCGGCTGCTAACAGCTAACTAGCGCTCCTGTCAAGTTCAGCACAGATATATTAATGATCATAATCTTAATTTTAATTCGCTGACTAGCCTGAGAGGAGACACTCCACTGTCAACGATAGTTATACAGACACAGGCGACAAAAAATTGCTTTCGTCTTGGAGGCGTCCTGCGGAAGAAATGTGTTCGTCCCAGATGTATTTTTATTGTCCTGGAACGACAGGACGGTTTTGTGGGTTCCCCAACTTCATGGAAGTTCAGTAATAAATTGGTGCCGTCTGTCTTTAATTATTCATAAAAGTTTTGTTAGTTTAATGATGGATGATGGTTATTTGCATCCAAGTGAGACATCACCTTTCTCAGGGATTAAAAACTAATATCTTCCATGCCCTGATGCCAGGGAAACAAACACAGCCGTCATGTTAATGTCTCTGAGAGAGCCGGCCGTCGGTGGTGCACAGCTCAGCCTGCCTGTACAGTGAGTGTTGATACAGCTGGTTGTAGTTTCTGCAGATCAGGAGGACTTTTGCCCTTTTGGAGCTTATCCTCTGTAGGTTGGCAGGTTTCAGCGTAAAATACGCCCCCTCCCCTCCGAACATGTTCTCTCCCCTGGTGACTGTTTCAAAGGCTGCTGTAGTAGCTTTCAATCTCCCAATTTCATCAGATGCTGTTTCCCATCTGGGAACCTTTCGCTCTCTGTGCCGAAGTGCCTCGGGGCCAGGTAACGACTCAGCGAAAGCAGATTAAAGTTTAGTGAATTTTCAAATTGAGCAAAGACGGGAAAATTGATTGTCCTAACAGGAAATGAGTCGGAGTTAAGCTTCAGATGTGTAAAAGAAGCATAACTTGATTTGAATTGGATGGCATTTAAAGCATCACCCGTATTTTAAAATCTCATAAAATCATAAAAAATGTGACGATGCTGTCCGACAGATTCGCAGGCGTTACGCTTACTTGTTTGAACGCCACAAAATGGCGACTGTCAGCCATAATTGCAGGTTGTGGTCAAACCTAAATTCTAAGTTGTAGCTAGCTTGTGTATATTACAGCTGCAGAGGGTGAACGAGTGGAGCTCGGCGGGTGTCGGTGGGTGACAAGGGTTAGCAATGTGGCCTGAGTTATGTTTAGGCCTTTAACAACTTGTTGGACAGCTGATTGACTCGATGGTGAAACGCCTCGAGGTCACTTGTGAAGTGCAGGTGGTCTTCTCGCAGTGGAGCTGAAACTGTGTAGAAATGACATCACTGCTGCTCTTTGAATTAAAGCTGCAACTAACTTTAATTGCCAGGATGCAATTAGTTTGGGCTATAAAAAGTGTTGATCAGGGTGTCCAGAAGTTTAAGACGATGTCCTCAGTTGTCTTGTTGTATCCACAACAAACAGACAGACAGAGTAAAGAAACCAGAGAATATTCACGTTCTACTTACAGATGATGAGTTTCTAGCTTCGAGGTGAGCCGCTGTGTGATTTAAAGATAAAGGTGTTGCATCATCATCAGCGGCAGGCTCAGACAGGCTTTATCCAGGTTTAACTCAGAAACAAGCACCAAGCAAAACAATGGATTTCTCTCACTCTTTCCTGTCGGGTTGCACCAAAAAGTTTGGGTTTTTCTTGATAGTCTTAGATATAATATGTGACATCTCTGCATTAGATTGTCTAAAACACGACTAAACCTTTGTTGTATATATTTTGTTAACTCATGCACATTATCCTAAATGTATCCAACAATGTTCAAACCCAAAGAAATCTGTAAATTCAGTCGCCTGACACTAAAACTTCCAGGTTTCAGAGAGAAACGATGTAAGTTGGCCAATGTGACTAAACAAAACGTGAATAAACTTTGAATACATTCTTAAACGCTGATAGATTTTCATCAGCAGTGATGCTGCAGAAGACTTTTGATTTGTTTTGATTGACAGTGGCAGAAATTACACACATTTCAATGAGTTAATTTAAATTAAATCAAGTTTCTTTGACATATACGACTGAATCAAACTGCTGTTTTCTTCAGTGTTACATCCGTTGCTACTATGAAAGTGGAGATATCTTGCTGATGTAGAAAGAATATGATCCTCAGTATTTTGTCATTGTTGCTCTGTAGATGCAGTAAATGGTGCTGTTAGATAGAAATGCCAACAAATATGGACTGAAGCAGGAGATTCTTTCAAATGCTGTGAACAATGACATCTCCCTTCCTTCAATATATTTCAGCCTGTGGACTTTATGACTGCTTTGTAGTCATCGGACGTGTTTGGATTCGTCTGAAACAATCCCTCGCGGCCGTCTCTGAAATCGGATTCTTCAGATAGCTCGATATTTTTAGCGTAGCCTCGTCTTCATCTGCAACTGTGCAGGAACACCGTCTTTAAACAGGACGAAGTCGGGCCAATAAAAGGTTGGAATCCGAATGTCAGCATTATGAATGAGGTGTGAAAAAGCTTTGAGCTGTGCAGCTTCGGCCGTGTTAGTCGTCGTGTGTGTGATGGATGTCTCGACTGAGTTGGACTCACACATTGTGGAATTCCTGTTCGCTGTCGAGACTTGTTGGACGCCGTTCTGCGCTCCAATATTTCTATACCAGATCAATGGAGTACGGCGTGAAAACAGAGAGGATCCCTGCGAAATGAATCACTGTAATGGATGTACAGTGAGTCTACAGCAGGGCCTCGCGTTAGGGAGGGAAAAATATTAGGTTTGGAGTCTCTTTCTGTGCAACGCTGCCAGATCTCAGCAGAGGTTCTTGAGACGTCATCGACTATTAACCGGGAACATCATCAGATCCGTACGACCGAGGAGGTTTTTCTTTTTTCTCCGTCGGATCATCATGATCATGGTCTGTTGCATCAAAATAGCCACTGACTCCACACCGTGTCCAGTCAGTCGTTCAGTCGAGAGAGAAGGGTTCATTCTTTTCACACAATGTGAAGTCTGTGCTGCCCTTTGCCCGCTTGGCCGCGATGACCAGTCAGTGTTCCCGAACAAACACCCCTCACACGGAGCCAGACCGGCGAGATGTGGAAATGTCTGCTCGCAGCCGGTGACTCATGGCTACCATTTAACCTCGATGAGTTCAGCTAAAAAGGGGGTGAAGACGCCGCTCTGCTGCTGCGGGGAGACAGAGCTTTTGTGAGAAGTGGAAACGCTAACATTGAAAATCAGATGATTGGCTTCACAGACTTCGCTCCTCGTTGTTTAGAGTACATTGTGGAAAAAGTCAGAAAAACATCAAATGGTATCCATATGGATGACATCAGATACTTTGTGTTTCTGTAAATGTGCTTCAGAATTAAAGCAAAGCCACATGATTTTTTTTTCCCCCTGCAGACACAGTATCCTGCAGAATAACCTTGTAATTGCCGCGGTGTGTGTTGACATTTTGGCTCTTCTGGCTTCGCTTCTTCAGCCAGTTCCGCACCGGCTACAACTACGTGTTGTGCATCGCATCAATCTTTATTTACCTGAGCGCCAAGTACAGGCTTGATTATCTTTTTAATCTCATGCTTCCTTTAACTTCTAAGCCTTTTCGCTGATGTGGCCTGGCATTTAGGCGGTGATAAGCTTCAGAAATGGCAACAGGAAACTCTTCTTTACTGCACAATTTCATATCTTTAAAGAGAGAGGGAGGAGGAGGACGGAGAGGAGTGGAGGAAGGGAAAGATGATAAGAACAAGAAAGTGTGACAGAGGGAAGCCCGGAGGATTGTTTAGTACGTGTCATCAAGGCAAATACTTGTGAAAACACTGTACATCGCAACAAACTGGTCCAACTCCAGCACAGGAAGTCATATCAAACTGGAATTTCCTCTGGAGAGGCTCGTGTTCTGGCTCCGGCTGTTGTTATTAACGAGACAAACGTGAGATCAAAACACTGTGAACTTAATTTAGGAAATGTCACGGACACACGTAAAGTAAATATGCATCGTGAAGAGACGTCGAAACACTTCGACAAAGGTCTTTTTATTTCTCTTACTGTCGAAATTAGGTCAGCTGGCGATTGGTTGGCTCTTGAGAATTGACCACAGCTTCAGCCCTTCTCCCTGGTTGGAGAGGAAGGTTTGGGAAGACGTTTCTCGGGCTCGCACAGCTGTTGATGACATGTCGGGCGAAGTATGCGACTGTTGCCGATGGAAGGGAGGAGTTTGAGCAAACAAACTGCGGCACATCTGCCAAGAAACAATCCTCCGCTTGGCACCGATGGAAACGCAAAGAGCTGCTCTCAGGATGCTAATAAAATAAGAGTTTCATTGGTTGATGCAGTTTGGTGTTTTGCCATCGTGTCACAAGGGCACGGGCGGGAATATTGCCCTCATACGTCTCTCATTAGACAGAAAGAACAGATCGCTCTGTGTGAGAGGGAACATTTACTTCTGTATAACAACATTTAAACTTGGATTTACTTTCCTTAAAAAAAAACGTGGAAATGATTAAGTGATATGGAACTTTAGCACTTGATTTGTTATTTCAAAAGTCGCAAACAAATACGACTGTAAAAATACAAAACTATATAAATCATAGTTGCTTTGAGGAAGACATACTGTGCAGGCACGCAGCTGCATCCCAGCACATCTGGATCCTTAAAACTCAACTCACAATGAGCATTAAAGTGACGAATTGAAGCTGTGTCGCAGAGAAATTACTGAAATTATAAGATGAATAAATTAATAAATAAATGCTAGTTTGTTAAACATTGTAACTATCATTTTAAAGGTCCAGTGTGTAAGATTAAGTGGCAGAAGAAGAATAAATATTCTTAATTATACTTTACAATGAGCAGGTCCTCTTGTGGTGTCCGCCATGTTTCTACAGCAGCCTAGAACAAAATGAGGACTATTTAGTTGGTTTCAATCTGCAGCCTCACAGCTAGATGTCAGTTAATCCTACACACTCAACCTTTAAGTACAAAAATGTGCTTTCTTCTTTCTTCTTATGCTTCTTTCTTGTGTGCAAAGTTGCTCACTGAAGCGTCCTGGCGGGTTTTAGAGCGTAACGACAAAACCTTTCTACAGAGACACTGTTTCTCCAACCGTGACCCTCTGACCTCACCGCCTCTCTCCGCCTCTCTCCGTCTCCAAAAATCCAGGCGGCTTTAAACTTCAAGGGCCCCGTTGAGTAATAAAGAGAAAGTGATAAATTCTGTATTTCCCCTGAGGCTGCAGCGTGAGTGATGTCACCACGGTGAGGGGCCCTCGCGGCGTCGACCCTCCTCTCTGTTAACCACAGCTAACGCTGGACACCGGCCACTGTTTATCTTTACATCAGGATGAGTCTCACAGTCACAGCTGGTTTCTACCTGTGAAGAGGAAATCACTGGAAACCGCCCAAACTCTTATCCCTCCATGTTTTTACTTAAGCTGTACAGTCTTTAGCGGCTCCAGCGTAGTAATAGATGTCTCCGGGGAATCGCCTAAAACAAAAACGGTTGATTTAGTTCACCTGGAATTAAGTCACGGATTCCATCTCAGAGATGATACTGGAGTGACGCCAAATCAAACGTCTCTCACGATGTTTTGATTGAGTTTTTGGCCTAAACGCTGTTTTCCTTACAGATTTCGCTCTCAGCTTCCAAAAGCCTCTCCATAACATTGGCTTTGTGCTTGAGCTGTCAGAACTGTAACCCATTTATAAAAAATTGCATCTCTGTAAATACAGTTATGTCACGTAACGTTCAAACAAGGATCTTCCAGCAGTGTTTGTTTAGATGGATCGTGATCCAATTTTCTGCATTTTAAATATCTTCGCTGGGGCAAACTGCTTCTATTTGTGCCTTTAAACCCCTTAAAGGATCAACATTTGTGGAATAAGTAACCATTAAACCATTTATTACTTCGTTCCTAAATTAATGATGAAATGTTAGGAACATGTTTACCACCATTATCGCCCAGGTGACGTTTTGAGGTTCACAAAACATTTCTGGAGCTTCACAGCTAAACGGCATTGCAGCATTCTGCGAGACAACTGAAGTAGACGGGGAAAAAACATGAAATGGCTCCACATAGCTCTTCCGAAAGTGTCCGAATTGAGTTGATGAGACCTTATTAACAGCCTCAAAGAGTGGCTTTGGGGCTGCTAAGCTAAGCTAACCATTTTTAGCTTAGCTACAGTGAAGATTTCAGATTTAAAAAGTGTGTAAATAACGTCTTTTCACATCAGTTTTGGGTCTTGGGGCTTCTGGAGACTTGGGTTTTGCTGTTTGAGATGTACGGAGCCGCTTCATGTTTCATTTTCAGTTGTTTTTTGACATTTTAAAACAAGTCCCCGTACACTTCAGTTGTTCAGGAGAATGCTGCAACGCTGTGAAGCTGCAGAAATGTTTTAACGACGAGGAAACTTCACCTGATTTTCCATCGACATGAGAGGTGAATAGATAATAAGTGAACTTATCCTTTAAACTTTTATTAGTTAAAGGGAAACATTAATAAAGATGATGGATGATTAAGGCTTTTTTTGAGTTTGTTTCAGGGGCTCTGGTTCCATTATTGCTCTTTATGTGGTCAGCGTTGGAACTTTAACTTTGTTTCAGGGAAAAAAGAAATTCTGGACGAGAGCCTTCAGCTAAAACTCACAATCTAATGTCATTAATAACGTCGAGCTTGTGGCCTCGCACTCTGCGGTCCAGATGAAAATGTAAATATTTATCAAAAACATCCTTCGCCTCAGGGGGACGCACACGTGACACCGTGGCATCGTTCCTCAGAGCCTGCAGAAAAACCAAACAGAGACAGAAAGAGCAGAGATGTAGGAATAAACAGTAGGAAAAGAAAAGAACAACAGAGCAGAAACAGGGGGAAACTTGGGAGCGTGGAGGAGAAGTCCAGGCAGAGCCGGCGTGCTTTGATAGGGATAAAGAGGAAGAAAAAAGGGAGATTGGAGAGCTTGACGGGGATATGAGAAAACACAGGCTAATGCGAGAGAGAAAAAAAGTGGGATTTGGAAAAAAAAAAAAAAGGAGCCCGCGGCAGCCATTTGGTTCGGAGGAGAGGATGCAGCATGTTGAAACCGCTGTAGCGGCGAGGTCGGACCAAATGTGGAGGCAATAAGTCTCTCCTGCCTGCAGGGTCGCTCCTCGACACTGATACAGGACACCTCGTAAAACAGCTCCAGATCTTCCCCTGCTAGAGGAACGATGATGCTTGAACATGTGTGTTACATCCTCAGCTTCTTAAAGTTTACAATTATCATGATTAGAAATGTGTTCCTTTATGTTGTGACACTGTGTTCAGTCCACGACGGGATTTCTGTTGGCTGAGCTGCCACTTCGTGCACGAGTGTTTGCAGAGAGCTGCACAGGGGAAACGATTGACAAGGTTGTCGTGTTAATGCCACCACCTGTGATTATGATCCTGTGTGTGGTTATTCAAAGGGTAAAAAGAGAGAGAAGAAAGCAGAACAGCACAGACTCTTTCTACCAACACCTCATCTGCACTCGAACAGTCCAACAGATGTGTTTTTATCACTGACAGTGTGCTGAAAACATCTTCTCGTTCACCTCGCTAATCAATCTATCACTTCAGAATCCGTGCTGAGGTTTTTCGTGCTGATCAGTCTCAGAGATTTCTGCCCTGAGCCTGATAAAAAGATGGCAAATGGAATTTTTTTTGTCTGTGCTCAAAGCGTAAAAAAAAGAAAAATGTCATTTCAGCTATTCTCCAGAGAAAGATCGATCCAAAAATGTTGTCCTCATTACTGAGGATAATCTGCAGAACACTCTGTTTCCATCTGAGCTACTCAGAGAGGCTCTCTGTGAATACTGTGACAGTCTGTGGATCATCCAGAGTAACTCTGAAGACCTAAGGACCTGGTTTGAAATGATTTACACTGGCGGACACAAGAAGAAAGTTCCGTGTGGTTTGGTGAAACTGACCCTTTAACATCTTGCACCACACTGACCGACTACAAGAATTACGACTACGTTCTGGGTTTTTTGGCATTACGCAACGTAAGCATTATAACCTCAACGTACACAAACCTGCACCGACACTCACAGACCAAAACACAGCTTCCAACACTTACTAAGTGTATAACGTGTTAGCTAAGAAAGCTAAGATTGCAGATGATGTGTTGAGACACACGTAAACAGCAACAATGATGCTTGTACCATTAAACTACATGCACAGATGTTATATTTCACCTCCAGTTGTCCTTTAACACAAAGGCCTGACACACTACGCTCCGCAGTGAGAGCGTATTGTTCTGGAGACGACGCTCCTCGGCGCTCAGAATCGGCAGTTTATCCTCCCACATCTGGCTATGTGCTCAGTTGATGTGAAACACCAGGGCGCTCTGACCTCTTGTATATGTTAACGCTCTGTGCCGGTATAAACTGGAATGTTTGACGTCACCCTTTTTTTCCCTCGGCTGCATAAATGCTTTTACATGCAGCCGCCAGCAGAGCTGTTTATATTAATAATACGTGTGGAAAACGTGGCACCAAGAGGAAATGTCACAGTGTTTAATGTGTTTGATGCTACGGGCCTGATGATCAGCCTGTCTGTACTGAATGTGCATGATGTGCAAATACGTACGCTACTTTTTACCTGTTAGACTCTTTAAAAGTGAAGGTCAGACAGGAGATGCAGCGCGCTGCTCAGATTTAGCAGAATGTGTGTCAGCGTGTGCTGTTCAGCCTGATCGATGTGTGCTGGAGCGAGCTGCAGAGGATATGAAAACCACATGTGTGACAGTTCAGCAGAACTTTGTGTAAGAGTTGATTTCGAATCAAACAGCTCCACCTGGTAAAGTTTAACATTTTGGTGCTTTCATTCTGTACTTGTACTCAAAAACCTTATCTGCCTCCCACAGTTATATAATATGTTGGTTTGAACAGGCCAGACTGTTGTTTTATATCTTTATAGATCTTTTTATTTATTTATTTATTGCTTGAAAGTCTTGTGTTAGTGTGGGAGCACAGGGGACTTTTCAGTGAGACGTACAGTAACCAGCTGAACGTCATCAGACCATGAAGCGAATGACGTTCAACGTTTAAGAACTAGAACATAAAGAGAGTTGTCAAGCAGTTTAAACCTCCCGTTTAATGTTCATTGTCAAGATCATGCTTTTATTTTGGTGTCTACTAGAGATTATTTACATGCTTTAATGTTCAAAAAACATTATTTTCTCATACTGTCCATTGCTGCAGCACCTCTATTCACCCTCCGTCTCAACACTCCTTTTTTAGCGCCTGTCTCTTTAAGTCCCCCTCCTGCTCTGATTGGTCAGCTCTCACAGGCACTGTCCACCATGTTTCTGCATCAGCTCTTCTGGTGTTTTTGATACCACGCCTCTGCTAGGACGTGGCTGATGGTGGCGTCTGTACAGTTGTGACATCACAATGTTACAGAAGTCTTGACGGCTCGTTTGAGGGCACAGTTTCTGAATACGGCTGTGTGACTTTGTGTGCGGACTGAGTCTTGTGATAGTTTCACAGTACTTAAATTGCACCTAGACCTGCTTCAATGTTAAAAACAGACACAGAAAATCACACTTCCTACAGCCTTCAGACAGTACGTGTTTACATTCCACGATTGTTGTAATAAATAAAGCTGCAAAGTATATATTGACTCAACCGTGCTGCCGTCTGCAGTTACATGTTTGCAGCATTTGAGGCAGAAAAGCAGAGAAAACAAAACAAAAATAAAGAAATGTGTCCACAGAGTAACTCGATCCTAATCAAACGTAAAAATGTTGAGTATAAAACAAAGAGAGACCAGATCTGTGTGTGGACCTTTTCTTCTACACAGTACACAGTTTTCACATGAAGTTTATTATGAGTCCATTTGATACGATTGACCCGGTTCTGAACTTTGACCCTGACTTTCGTCGAGAGCCGAAGACGAGCCCGGGCTCGGATGTTTGTGGTGACGAACGTTCACAGTTTAGCAGCTTGCGTTGTCGTTCCAACAGCTTGTGTTTTCTGATTCTCTAATCACGGCAAATTATTCATTTAGAGCGCGCCATCTGTCGCACGACATATTTAGATCGTAATGAGCACACGCACATGGTGTGGATTGCCTTTTCCATATGGTGTGAAGACACAGAACCGGTCCGATTGGTACAACTGTGAGCAGTACGAATCTCTCTTTGAGTTACCGCCGCTGTCACATATTTCATGAGAAGAAGTGTGCTTGACAGAATCTTTTAAATGTTGTTTTTTCCCCTCTCACAGCTAATTTGATTTAAGTCAGAGAAGGTTATTTTGTAGGCTCGATAATAAAAATGCAGCTCCAGGCTTCAATAAACACTCAGTTATAAGATGGAAATGAATCAAATCTGAGGCAAACAGAAAGCGAGGAGTCAGTCCGCCGGATAGATAAAGACACGAGGAGGTGGAGGAGTTGTAATTCAGGAGGACCACAATCCTCCCAGGGCCGAACCTGGGACGGGAACAACTCGTAACTGCGGTTGCCTCTTTACAGGAAGACCCATCGGAGACGGGGGCCTGTTGATGGAAAGGCCTAGACATGTAATCGGCAAGCTACTTATTCATTTCAACTTTCCTGGCCCGGGCTTCCTCCCCCCTCTCCCCTCCCCCTCGAGATACTGAGCTTTGTTTGTTGAAGCCATGGTGAGGAGCATGTTCGAACTAGAGCGTTATTACAGATTTCAAGCCCTGTCAACACAATACAGTGAATCCTCGGAGCCTCGGAATATCAAACAGACAGGGTGATGTGTTAAAATCGTTGTGCCAGTAATTAAAAGAGCAAGCAAAACACTGTGTTGACACGTTTTTGACCCGTTGCAACTCGAGCTTTTTTCGTTTTTTGGGGCAAAAGCCTCGTCTGATGTTTATGGAACGGCTGCTTTTATGGACGTCTTCAGCGGACCGGTCACAGGTTGAGCTAAAGGTCGCTTTCAGAGGGAAGATTTATGTTTTGGCCGCGACACCGAGGGTTTCAGAGCGGGGAAGCGCAGCTGCTGCCGAGCCGCCCTTCAGCAGCTGTAACTCATCTGCATCTGGACGAGGAATCAGGCCGGACTCCTCGCGGTATTAACCGTGTCAGTTACGGAGAACTTGTTCAGAACAGGAATGGAAACAAAACGTCAGGGATGGTTTCGTAAACTTGTCACCCGCTATCCAGGGTTGGGTCGGACCGCTTTGAAATGTTGTCAGTTGCTGAATTACTGAATAAGTGACATCACCCACTGGATTACAAATAATGTAATGTAATCTGAATACTATTGGATTACTTCAAAATCAAACACTGAAACACAGCCACAAAGATTCTGTGAGTCCTGCAAATATTTTTTCTCGCCAGAATAAATGTTGGCAATGAAAGTTTTCTGCAGACCACAGATGTGTTGAAAGTTAATATTTCCTCCGGTTCACATTTAAATGTTCTGTTTTAACAATACTATGCGTGCAGTCTGGTTAGGTTTAGGCACAAAAAACACTCGGTCAGGGTTGGGAAAACATAATGTGGCTGGAAATGTTCCAACGTCTTGTTAAGAACACCTGGTTTTGTCACCACAACAGGGCTGAAAATATCCCACAATGTCTCGTCAAAAATGTTCCAGTTTTATGGGTACAAACATGACAGGAAATGTTCCGACGTCTCTTCATAAATATCAGATTTTGTCACCACAGACACAAATGGAAATGTCTCAGTAGCTTGTTAAAAATACTGGATCTTGTTGCCTCAGTCGCAGATAGACAGGTCCTGATTTCTCTTTGGAAACATTCGGTTTTTTTACAAGGGAGTTAGGATGGAAATGTCCGTTTCATGGTTTTGTTGCCACAAACATGGCTGTCGATGTCCCAAAACTCTCGTTAAAAACACACCAGTTTTGTCGCCACAAAAACGACTGGAAATGTCCAAAACTTGTCATATATATCAAGTTTTATCAACACAAACATAACAGTAAATGGCCTGATGTATCATCAAAAATATCCGGTTTTGGCACCGCAATCACAGCTGGAAAATGTCCTGGCGTCTCATCAGAAACATCCAGCGGTTTCACACTTACAAATGTTGAAACATAGTCTTGAACAGTGGTGTCTGGCTGCTGATAATGTCATCATCTCCCCCTCCAAACCACAAAAAGGAAAGTCAGCTCATATGTAAATGTGATGTGACACGTGTGTGGAAATGTAGAAAATAAGCGTGACACAAACAAATTTTGCAGAAACGTAAACAATAATCTTCAGGCGCTGCAACTATAATGTGATCACACAGTTTGTTTTTCAAATGCAATCTGATAATAGTTACATGTAATCTGTTGCTATCCAGCCCTGCTGGCATCGTCTCTCTGCAGATTAGACATCAGTTGGAGGCCTGAACTGGGACACAGTCATCTTTTTTTTTCTCCTGAAAGGAAATGAGAATTCCAGTTTAATGTGACTCATTGTTTCCATCAGGTCATTTTTTCTAACCCCTCCACTTGCGGCTGCAGCAGATTCTCCCCATAGACAGCGTGTTATGAGTATTTCCACATTAGCCAGGGAAAATCCATAAACCATCTACTTTTTTTTTCGTTCCCTGCTCACATGTGCCAGCTTCATCACGTTTTGTGGCGAGGGATAAGTAGTTTTCCCGTTTCTCGTGGTTCGGGACGCGTTCCTCGACTTCTTTGTTATCTGGCTGGTGTCTGGTGAGGCCGTTACTGAACGATAGGCACGGAGCAGACTCGTGAGTCATGTCGGAGAGCTCCAGACTCCATGTTTTTAAAAACCAGGAGAGGAAACCGTCTGCCCCCCTCTTAGCTGACTAGTGGAAAATCCAGATCAAGCAGTCACCGTCTGAAGGGGAGCATGCCTTTGCACCGGTGTCACGATTAGACTGTGCACTTATGGCGTCTGTGGAAAAGTGTGGAGGCTGCGATGAATTAGCTGAGAGGAGGGGAAAAAGTGAACATCCCCCTCCTCCTCCTCCTCCTCCTCCTCCTCCTCCTCCTCCTCTTCAAGGCTTGTGGTGGGCTTTTTTTTAAAACCACACTTCTCTCCCAGTGAATTTCAAACCCTCCCGACATGCAGCGTTTGAAATCTTCTAAAAACCCAACAGGAAAAATCTCTCTGCAGCTATGTGCCTCAGCCAGACATCCCCACTGTGTGACGTTTCTTTTACGCCTCGGCAGTGAAAAGGACTAAAGTCACGACTGTAACCGTGAAGATAACCTGAACGAGATCTAAACAAGAGATAGCTGCATGTTGGAGCAATTCCAATCCGGTGAAGCATTTCTGAGGGAACACCAAGCCTCGTTCTTGTGAAACAGAAAGAAAAAAAGATCACTGGCGTAAATAAAAACGACTTTGCTCTCCAAAAATAAGATTTATGTCTTCAGTGATTCCAAACAAATCTCCGCAAATTAAGTAAAATAATCTCTGCTGGCTTTTATTTTGAAAGGCCACGAAATTAGACAGCGAGAAGCTTCTGGCTGTTCAAGGCAGGATGTCATTTTTCTGAAATATGCTGTATGTTTAATGTTTTCACATATTTGCATTTACTTTGGCTGAGAAAAGTGTACCTTTTCTCGTTTCAGTGTTGATCTCCCGAAACACACACAGATAAAAGCTGCGGTCGTCGGCCAACACAGCTGGTCGGGAGATTAAAAAGTTCAAGTGTGACTGCTGTTGTTTGTCAAAGAGTCATTTACAGCTTCTGTGTGCGTGAATGTGTGTTAATATATGTACAGTTTGTTAATGTGAGCCAAGTAATTCTTATCAGAAATGTAATATATTCACACTTTGCGAAGATTGATGATGTGTAAAGTTGTTTATTTCATCATTATGAGCTCAGTCAAAGTGCATGACAGATTTCACACTAGCTTAAATATGTTGCATACTTATAATATTTGTGTATTTGGAGAGAAAAGAAAAATCAATAAGCAGAACCGGAAGGAAAAGGCAAAATAATAGTAGTATTTAAAAGGGAAAAAACACTGTATACATAAAAATCATGACGTGATTCTGTATTTTTAGTTTTCCTGTTTGTCTTCCGTACCCTCGTCTGAGGTTTTACCCAAATCACAGCTGCTCGTACTCGTGAGATTAGATGTAATGACCTTAAGAGCGTCTGATTACACGTTGCATCCGCACACCACCGGAGTTTACTTTAATTCGAGGTGTTTCGGAGGTTCCACTTACGTCCTGTTAAGGCAAGTTTAAATGCAATCCGCCGGCTCAGATTGTCGTTTATCTATACGTTGGCTTTGCTTTGAACTTGAACCGAGACATTCACATGCAGCAGATAGTAGATCTGTGAGCGGTGTTTATATCAGTGGCCCTGGTGTCCGTCCTCGGATGGTTTTAGAATCACCTCGGTTTTCCAAGAACACCAGACACAATGTTTTCCCACATTGTGTTAAATAGATCAACTCGTCATCTGGTCAAGTTTCTGCTTCATTTAAAAGAAGTAATTGAAGCGCTCAGTGGTTTGTGGAGGCTGGTTTGCTCTCTGACAGTCACATAGTTAAACATCTTGATTAAGTGAATTTCATTTGATAAAAACATTTTTATTATAACCTTTAAAATATTCTGCCTTACGTTGGTCTTTTCTGTGTAACCCGGACAGAAAATGCAGTCGATGATACGTATTAATGCTGCAAAATTGCAATATCAGCCGTCACACTATACTACCTTACCTGCCATACTGAGGTGATATCATTGTAGTAAAGTGGAGCTAAGTACACTTAAATATGTATTAATACTTGGCAAATAAAGTTGTTTCTGATTCTGATCACTGCTTCAACATCTTAAAATGTGTTTTCTTCTTGTCACAGTCGACTGATTTAGTCGGTTCAGTATTTTGATGAGTCGGCTGTCACTCTGAAACGTCCTCTCGCTCTCGCCTCTTTTCATTCGGCTCTCTAAATGAAATGTAAACAACTGCCAAGTATTATTCCCAGCCGCTGCCTTCCAGGCACGTCTTAAGACAAATGTAAATATGGGACCGAGCTGTGTTAAAACATGTCGTCCTGCTGCAGGAGGCCTCAGCGGAAGCCGACCTGCACTTTTACCTGACTCTTTGACTTTATTTTTAGCCATCCTGAGTGTTCAGGCTGTGATGATACTCTCCCACCCTGCTTCTCTTGGATGATACAGAAGCATACGATCCTTCAGCAGCAGTTCGAGGCTCCTCTCTGCAGCTTCAGTGTCCAACCTGAGTTACCTGCAGTCTGAAGCACAGAGCTGCCACCTGCTGTTTGAGTCAGGAACAGGTGACGACTCTGCAGACCTGAGGGAGGCGGGCTGCAGGTTTACAGAGTCACAGTCGCATACAGGATTCATGTTGAAGCCAGGCAGGACACACACCAGCCCACGTCTCCGTTCACATCTTAACTCATCTCCATACATGTTGGAGTTCAGCTATTTCTAAATATTCTCATGGCTGTTGTTCATCGTCTAGTGTGAAGTGTTAAGATTTCTACATGAAGTTAATTGTTAAGAACCCACTAAGAGTCAACAGTTGCCTCCCAGGTGGCTGCAGGTTTCTCTCCTTTGACCGTGAGTCAAGTTTCTGAGACGCTGCCTCAGGAGGAAATGATGTCATGTCTAACATCGCTGCAACAAACCTTTTCCAGACCTTCTCTCCTCTCACGGTGTGTGCAGAATATGGTGGAAAACCTTGTTTCACTGAGAACATTTTATAGCATTCTGCATCTGCGTTTTCACTCTTCGGTTCGAACTCCTCTTGTAGATTGTTTGAATTAATTATAGGCTCTTACCTGGAGGGGAAGAGCAGCTGCTGAGCACTCATAACCCAGGTTTAGGGCTTTATTAGCATTAAAAATGTATCCTGATTTCTTTGGCAATCATAACACCCTGCGGTACTATCAAACAGGAAAGTAACTCAGAGACCGTTCCCCCCTTTAGGCAGCTGCTCCAAGGGGGAATAAATGAATTTCCTGCGGTTGTGGAGGCTTAGCGGTTCATCCTGTTGACTCTGAAAGAGCATTGGGGTGAATATGTTGAGCCTGTGACCTTTAATTTTTGTGCAGTGCATTCTGGGACAGGCCTCAACCCCCCTGTGAGCCTGAAGAGAACAGAAACACAGAAAAAAGAGGATGGATGATTGAAATTGTTTGACTATGGACCCAAAAGGTGGTCTTGGTAAATGTTTTATACATTCATAATAAAGAACAGGTGTGTTTATCAGGTGTTAGTTTGTATTTGTCTTATATCAGATCAGTTAAGAGTGTCCCCTCCATGTCTGTGTGTCTCCAGGAGATGACGCGGGCTGCACGGCGGACGGACAGACGTACACCAACAGGGACATCTGGAAGCCGGAGCCATGCCGGATCTGCGTCTGTGACAACGGCCAGGTGCTCTGCGAGGAGATCCAGTGCGATGAGGTGACTAACTGCGATAAGCTGGTCATCCCCGATGGCGAGTGCTGCCCCATTTGTGAGACGGTGTCCGGCGGTGGTGGTGGCGGCGGCGGCGGTGGAGGAGGCGGCGGAGGCGGCGGTGAGCTGATAGCCGATTTCTGTGAACGTTTCTCGGGGTGAGGTGTGCGGAGGGGGTGCCCCCTCGCTAAGCCCCGCCCCCTTCCCGTGGTTACTGTTGCTATGCGTGTCAAGCTTCGACATTTCAAGATGGCGCTCCCGGGGAAATCAAGGAAAGTTATTTTAAAGGAAAGGAGAGTACATTCGTGGAGTATTAGCTCTGAAATAGCAGAGGGAAGTGGACAGAAAGGGGCTACAACATGCACATGAGAGCTGCTTTCAATATTGGCTAATTTTTGTCCGGGTGGAGTAGTCTAATGTGAATAAAAATGGCGTTATTAGAAGGAAAAGTTCACCGGCCACAACAAAAGCATCAGGTGAACATCACTAATGTTAACTATGTTACATGTCGACAGCCTATGTGCGAGCAAACAGACACAGCAATGTTCTTATACAGCAGGGTAAGTCAGTGTTTGGTTTTATTTTAAGCTAGCAGTTAGCTAGGTCGCATCACCCAGCCCTAACTGACAGCCAGTTAGTTTTGACGAAAACACAAAGTCATAATTTCTCAAGTCGAGTTGTGTTACAACCTTTAACTTCCAAGTTCAAGTCATTTATTTTCTGTCTAGTCAAGCTGTAAGTCATTAAAAGCAGATCTCTTGCGTCTTAGATGGATTCAGCTGTGAATATGAGGCCTTCCACACCGTTTAATCCATACCCAACTCTTCTGGATGCCTTTTTGGCTTCAGAAAAAGCAAAAATAAACAACACTCCCTCTAAACCTTCAGGACATCAACTGTCAGGATTGCAGGTTTCATAATAATGTTCAGTGTTTTGGCATTTTCCCTTCTTCTGACAGCTTGAAAGGACTTATGTGTCTAGTTATGGTGGCTAACGTACAGTAGCACTGTGGCCATTCTAGGCAGGGCGCTTGACAAAAGGTCAATGTGCTACTTTATGTTAAAGGTGGAAGCGCAATCATTTTTACAGTGATCTGTAGAGCTCAAATTAAGGACAAACAATTTGGAATCAAGAATATGAATGACTTCATCACTATGAACTATGTTTAGTGTTGGCAGGTGTCTGTGTTGCCCGTGAAGTGATCTTTTTATCTGTCACACAATGAACTAATTACTGCCATTTTCAAGCTGTTGCACATCAATAGGCTAAGACTGAGTGACATCAGGGTGATTGTGTTAATTGACTGTTGTGCCTTTGTTTACCTTGACTGACCTGCATAATGATGACAAATTAATCTTTTTACAGCTGCCTCCTGACACATTCACAGTTCAGTTAGGATCAGAATGAGCAAATAATGTAATCTTTTTATGCTTTATCCGCAATATAGGTGGGGGCAGGATCTACAAGGTAGGCCTCAGATTTTGATGTTCATTTTTACAACTTAAACATTTGTTTCCTGCTGTTATCACCATCATGGAATATGAGTTTGAACGGTTTTGTCATCTATCTGTTTACTCAGGGTCAGAAGGGAGAACCGGGGGATGTCCCACTTGTAAGTGTTTGTTTAATACGAACCTTTTAAACAGGCCTACAATACTAATAAACTGTCTAAATACAGCTTATAACTCTGTGTTTGATGATATCCCTACAGGTGACCGGTATCAGAGGCCGCCCTGGACCTATGGTGAGCATCGTGGTTGTTTGTTTCACCCATAACATCTTCTAGAAAGACTTTCTGGTTTGTGAATGTTGAGCCACCTGAACTGACACTAGATGGCATAAGAGGACAGTTACCTCCTGCATAACTTCACCTTAAAAGGACTCCTGCACAATGTGATAGTCCTCTGAGTCACCGTGACATTTTAAGCACGCCTTTGACTAATCTGTGTGACTTCAATATCGTCATGTATGTGTTTCGTTTTGTTTATCACAACAGGGACCTCCCGGCTCTCCAGGAGACAGAGGACCTCGAGGAAACAAAGGAAGGCCTGTATGTCACATCCACCAGCCTCCACAGACCAAAGCTGAACATTAGACAGAACATTCAGCAGATTATTTCTCAAAATTCAACAAAATGTCTATATGGTAGCCCACAGTCTGATTGTTATTGCCTCAAATATAGGCAGGAGTTTCTAATCTTTGTGGCTTCATTATTTAGAGTGACATATTCATAGTTGTTTGGATTAATTAGTAAATCAAACTATTTTAGATAAATCATCATGTCATTTAATCCGTTGGAAGCTCACTCTATGCTCCTAAAAATAGCATTCACATGAAATCTTAGCTCTACTGTTTTCTTGCTGGGGTCATGAGAATGACTTTTTAATACTCCCTTTTCTGTCAAACCAGCCAAAGTGGTCGAAATAAATGTAAACTGAACTGCAGTAAGGGCAACAGTCTCACAGTCAAAGTATAATTTAATGTGGTAAGTTGATGTATAATGTGCTTCGCAAGCAAAAACGCAGCAGGTTGATGAATGAATTTGCCTCTTTTGGTGGAGTTACAATCCAGTTGAGCATTTTGAAGGTGATTTATTACAACATAACCAGAAGTTTTCCCAACTGCACTTTACAGCTAATGGTTCATAAACAAACACAAAATTAAGCAGCGTCATTTGTATCAAAAGGGAACAACAGCTTAAGCAAAGTATCTCAGCTACATTGATTGATTTATTGATTAATATTTCAGTCCTTAAGTTCTCAAAAAAGATAAAAAAAACTGAAAACAAGAGTTTTCACAGCTACAAAATCATGAATCATTGTCAGACTGAGCGTCGCTATAAATGGTTTTCAAACCAGAAACTCAGCCTCGCTCTCTCTCTCTCTCTACTTTCTAGGGACTGCGGGGCCCTGCAGGTTATGATGGAGAGCCTGGTATACCAGGTCAGCCCGGTGAACCAGGACCACCAGGACATCCAACACACCCAGGAGTGAGTTGTACATCAAGACCTCCTACATGCTGCAAACACACAGGACAGATTATCTCAAAGGATGGGTGTTTGACCAGAATCATTGTTCACACACCTCAGACTCGCACATGAAACCATTTTAGACTCTGTTGTCTTTACTCATCTGAACATAATGTCATCACCTCATAAAGACCTGGTACATTTTAGGATTTAAGGTAAATCAGAAACCTGCTCTATGTAGAAGCACAAAACAGACTGCTAATAATGTCTTACATTAATAGTTTAAATCACCTTCATGTATTTGTCCTTGCAGTCACTTTATGTACTTACACTGCAGCAATTTTGAGCAATTCACCATAATACAAGTGTCCTTCATGTGTTCAGATTTTCCTTTTATTTGTGCCTATGTACCAAACTGATAAAAGGCCAATACATACTGATAAAACGCACTGAACCTGAACCAAACGCCATCTGCTTCATCTGCAGGGTCTGGGAGCCATGGCCGGAGGATTTGATTCAAAGACAGGACCTCAAGCCATGCTCAGTGGCACAAGGGTAAGAAGACTATTTTATCTTTTAAAAGTAGTTTTCATTTTATATTAGAAGTTAAAAGCTAAGGTGACACTCATCACATCACTGGGGTTATATTTTATGGCTCCCCTTCAGAGCAACAGGAGACATTATACAACATTAAACAACTTTCACAGTTTGAATAGTTCACCAGATATGACGAGTAAACATCACTCGATGTATTAAATCGGTTGAGTTCTCCTTTAATCATGAATAATATGTTATAAAAGGTGCAAGAAGGTTTAGGATAGGATATAAGATACTGTTGTTTAGCCTCTCTAAACTAAAAGTTCCCACTTTGTGATGGTTGAAAGGCTCATTTTATAAAACTGAAAATAATTGCTGATTTATTGCTCAGCCCTTAGCAGGAACATAAACCATCCTGTTTCTGAGTGTTATAGCTTGTCAGCTGCTGCCTTCAGATTAAGATAAGTTTACTCTTGTTTTAATTAGAAATTACATTATACATTTTAATTAGCCAGAACACGACCACAGCACTTTGGCAGACTTTTTGAAATCTATCCGTGCTGCTAATTTCATTACCATGAGGCAGAATAATGAACACGGAGACAAGAAAGGATTAATGATCTGATTTCACTTGTTTGATTGTTTTTTAACAAACAGTTGGACACGGAACAGATTGTGGTAACTTTAATGTTTTATAGCTTAGAGCTACATTTAGCTTTCATTAAAATAGACATATATATATAAAGCTTGTATTGTAGTTAAACTTCTGGAATATTTTGGTGTGCTTGAACATCAGTCAGGTGAGAAATGGACCAGTAAATAAAGGGCCATTTTAACATGGATTAATATAGTTTCAAATTCAGTTTAGTTCTCCTGTGTATTGGTCTCATATTGTTGCTCTATCCTGAGTGAGCACGTTTAATTATTTCCGGCCCTTTAATGTGGATTAATTCTGTTCATGATCTGATTTTGCATCGTGTTTGTTTCAGGGCGAGGCTGGAACAAGAGGACCTCCTGGGCCCAATGGCACACCTGTAAGTCTGCAGCGTCTTCACCAAGCTTTCACTGACACTACACAGTAAACACTTCCTCAACGGCATTTTATACAGTTTTTGAAATGTTTTGTCTTTTTCCTCACTCCTCTCAGGGTCAAGCTGGACCTCAAGGACCTCCTGGAGATGTTGGTGATCCAGGACACATGGTACAACATAAATTCTTTGTACAGTTTGTGTGCATGTACAAATCATCAATACGTGTGCTTGATTTTGATGTTTAACCTGAATACAGTGATGGATTTCAGAAGGGGCAGATTGTGGCTGGATGTTTTACGATCCAACTGTGTTTTTCAGGGGCCACCTGGGCAAAGGGGACCTGAGGGCCCTGCAGGGAAACCAGGCGAAGATGTAAGTCAGTTTTGGAACAAAAAAACATTTTGTCTCACTGAAAACTGCACCAGTTTTAGGTCTGTTAAAGTGAAAAGGCCACTTCACCAGCATTCAAGATGTTGATATCAGGTTGTTAAAGTATGTGTGTGTAAGGAATATGAATTTAAAAAGAGAGTATAATAACAGTAAAGGACATGAAGAAGTGAAATGTGTCAGCAATGAAAGGTATAAAAGCAGTAGAAGGTGCTCAAACAACCACTCTAAACTTCTGTAACACTTGCTGTAATTCTGTGTATTCAGCTACAGCGAGACTTTAATCAGCAGGAATGTTGCGTAAACCTGTAATCAAAAATGAGTTCTTTCACAGTTTAACTGGCTGCATTCATAATATTGTGAAGTATAAGATCCTGGAGATGCTTGATGATTACAAGGGGGACAGATAGCATAACCATTACCCACAAACGCTTTGTAATCACATATATAGCCTTTGTCTTTGCTTTCCTTTCATGGGGTTAGTAACAAAATAAAAGTCTGCATGAAAGTGCGTCTTTGTTTCCAAACATGTTGATGAGTTTAACTAACACGAGTGAGAAAACCTACAAAACCCTGGAACAAGCTCCAGCTCTGCACCTGCAGTGTGTGATTAGAGGCTCCTGCACACTGAGAGAGGAAATCTGATGTGCAGTTTGGTGTCTTTAATTAACTTTCACTGCTGAACTTTTTGCAGCCAAGTAAATGTGTAAACGTCATGTCGTCACACAGGGAGAAGCGGGCAAACCAGGAAACAGTGGAGAAGTTGGATTCCCCGGATCAGCGGTAAGTTTCTGTCTCGTCGTCGTCATTTGAAGGTTCTATATGTGACATTCACTGCCACTAGATGTCACACAAGAGCACAACCACTTCAGAACAAAACAAATGGAGACGTCAGTTACATCTACATCTAATCACTCTATTCTGTCTGAACACAGAATCGCACACATGACATCTGCAACCTGCGTCTTCTGTCTCTCATTCAGATTACTCAGGATACGACCCCATGATGTGTGTTGTTTGCACATCTCACAAATAACTGAAAATGCTGTTCAATGTTTCAGGGTTCCAGAGGATTTCCAGGAACACCTGGGCCTCCTGGTCTGAAAGGTCACAGGGTGAGTTTAAACCCTATGTGTGTTTTTTTTCCCCTCTGACTTGTCTGTTGTACCACATTTACTTATGAAACCTCTGGATAAAAGTTAATAATCTTCCTTCAGTGTTTGTCTTCTGTTCTGTGACTCCTTTTTTACATACTTGTTAAAGAATATATGACAATGTTTAATTCTGTTTGTGCTCACAGGGCCACGGTGGACCCATTGGACAAAAAGGTGAAACTGGAGCTCTTGGATCAAAGGTATACATGAAGTCCAACTTTACATTAGGCCTGTGAAATCATCTTGCTACGTAGCTGTGCTGTCTTATTACAACTAAACGAGCGCTGTGTCTGTGATTTTCTAGGGTGCGACAGGCCCCAGTGGTCCAATGGGAGCACCTGGACCCATGGTAAGTTATATTCTCAAAACTCTCAGTAATTCTGCTTTTTTATGGTCTGACACTCGTAAGTTGCTCAGAGCAGCCGCACAGATTGTGAGGTTTATTTAGCTAATGATCGACTGCATGCTGTAAACTTTTGCACTGAATGGATGATGGACAGCTGTAATTTATCACTGTCTGTGTTCAACAGGGTCCTGCTGGGATGCCAGGAGAGAGAGGGCGCTCTGGACCCAGCGGTATACCGGTAAGGATGATAGTACCATGCTTCAGAAACATCTGCTGCCATGATCTTCTCTCTGTTATAGATTTGAAAACTAACGAGTGGCTGTATCTTTCTGATATGTGTATTTCTTTAGTGTCAAAGTGATTCGATTTTGTCTTTTAGGGCAAGCGTGGTTCGCCTGGTAACCTCGGAAAACCTGGTCCAATGGTAAGTCGCCATTCAAGATGTTTTATCCCTGGATGAGGATTTACTGTGCACTTTACTGACTCTCTGACATAGTTTAGCATGTACACTCATGTAAAGGTGAATTTAGGGTGGAAATTGGATGCTTAAACTGCATATTTGTACCTTTTGTCTGGCGAATGCTCTTTTCCAGCGTTTAATGCTTATAATTGTGTTGTCGTTGGTTTAACAGGGTCCGTTGGGTCTCAGTGGCCCACCTGGTTATCCAGGATCCCCAGGAATGAAGGTACAGCAAAACACCTAACAAGAAGGCAATGTTCCTTCTGCTATAGCCTCTTGTTGTTGATTAATTGTCTCATTTACAATGTTTTTCTGTTATCTAACCTATTACCATCTGCGCTGTATACAAACCAGAGGTTTTCTCTCAGACTGTGGGCCTCCCCTCAGACAAAGCTCCTCATCCACCCTTTGTTTAGTTTAGCTCAATTCCCTTTGTGATCATGCTAATGTTATTTGATCCCATACATACACGGAACAACTGAGCCAAGATAGCCTAATATTGCTGTTTAACATAACATCAGACCACACCACATCATTAAAAAAACGAACTATCTCTAAATTACAAACATTTAGGCTTCTCTGTGTGATGAACTTTTGATAACTAATGTAAAACCTTTGAACGTCCGTTCATTGAGTCTCCCTTGAAACCTCAAATACAGACTAAGCTGCCATTGTTTTAATTGTATCAATGTCACATTTCTGTATATTAACTGTACTTGGTGACTGTCTTCCACAGGGACAACCTGGCCCGACAGGAGTTCGGGGTCCAGAGGGTCCACAGGGACAGAGAGGAGAGACTGGTCACCTGGGCAGAGCTGGACCAGTCGGCCAAAGGGTTAATTTCTTACTTTCATATACAGCATATCAATTTAGGAAGTTACTCACACATCAACATGCTCGTCAGTGCGCTGCATTCACGCTCTAACTGGAGAATTTATGTGTTTAAAGGGACCCGGGGGTACAGATGGAGGCCCAGGTACCAAGGGACCAGTGGTACGTAAAGACATCTGATTTAAATGTATTATTCTCTTTTCATGATCGGGATACGCAAATGTCAGAGTGTAACTGACTCAACTGACTCTTCTTGCTCTTCACAGGGTAATCTTGGTCCACAAGGTCCAGGCGGCCATCTTGGACCTCCTGGCCCACCAGGACCTCAGGGAAGCACTGGTCAGCCTGGTATCAAAGGACAACTGGTAAAATTTAGAAAATTCTAGCTTTATTATTTTTGTTTCTTTCTTTCAATACTGAATAAAAAGTGTCAAATGCACGATGTGTGGGAGAGTCATGTGTTTGTGTTTTCTTGTGTTACAGGGAGATGTTGGTGTTCCAGGATTTAAAGGAGAGGCTGGACCCAAAGGAGAATCTGTACGCTTCAGTTACATCTAGTCTTTCATCTTTGTCTCATGGAATAGGTAACACTTGGCTTCATAGCGTTTTCTGGACTGTGTGTCAACTTTCTAGGGTCCACCAGGCTCCCAGGGAGTGATCGGACCTCAGGGTGAAGAAGGAAAGCGAGGACAACGTGGAGACCCCGGCTCTGTGGGCCCTCCCGGTCCCGTCGGCGAAAGAGTAAGTCAGCATTCTACCTCTTAATCTAACTTTCATCGCAGAGCTTCACTTAAATGACGAAGGTCATCTCAGTGAATGAGAGAAAAAAAGCAATTAGTTTGAGGGGAAAAAAAAATGAGGGACACAATGAAACGCTTTTGTTCAATTAGTGCGTGAAATTGAAAATGCTCCCATTTATGCACGCGATATGTTAACTCATGGAGAATGCTTTGCTCAGTGGGCTCGAGGCAAGAAGATCAAGGGTTTGAATCCCAGGCAGCTGCAGCCTTTGTGCAAGGAGTCTGCATGTTCGTCCCACGTCTGTGTGGGTTTCCTGCCACAGTCCGAAAGTTGGGCGAACTGGAGAATCTAAATTGTCCGTAGCACAAAACATAGCCAGTGTAGAAGATGGATCATTCATTTTCTGCCCATCTTTGTCTAAGAAAAGTACGAGCATGATGTAAAATCTAACTCATGATCTGTTTTTCAGGGATCTCCTGGTAACAGAGGATTCCCTGGTGCTGATGGGTTGCCAGGACCTAAGGTACAGTATATTTTAGACATATTTTCTGAACAAATTGGTCTGATAATGTATATTATATGAATGATTCAAACCAATAAGGCAATATATGATTATAATAGCTGATATTTGTGGCTTATTGCCAGATGTTACCAGAGTTGTGGGTGTTTGGCTTTCACACATTTCAATCAGAAAGAAACTGTAAGTGTTCTCATCGTTTCTCTTTCTGTAGGGAGCTCAAGGAGATCGTGGAACATCTGGCCCACCAGGACCTAAAGGTTCTCTGGGAGATCCTGGGCGTACAGGAGAACCTGGTCTTCCAGGTGCAAGGGTAACACTGAAGAGCTTTGCATTCTTACTTTGATCTACTTTATCATTACATATACACTGTTTTATTCTGTACCCATACTTCCACTTCTCATATTTGTCATCTCTCTATCTTTAAGGGTCTTACTGGTACCCCTGGAGTCCAGGGAGCAGAGGGCAAGCCAGGACCACTGGTGCGTTACAGTGCACAATAACATTCACAATTAACTTCAATGTGATGGTGAATTATAAGAAAATGACTGAGTCAAAGTGTGGTTTTCCTTTGTTCAGGGTGCCCCAGGTGAAGATGGTCGTCCAGGCCCTGCAGGGTCGATTGGAAACAGAGGACCCGCAGGAATCATGGGAGTCTCAGGCCCCAAGGGCTTCAGTGTAAGGCTGCAGAGACTCTGAACTTTGCATTGATATGCAGTGTCAGGTTAGACTGTTAATCTTCTGTTGGGTTTCTAATTCAAAACATGTTCTCTTTCCACTCAAAGGGTGACCCAGGAAAGACAGGTGAACAGGGATCTGCAGGAGTGCCAGGTCAAAGAGTGAGTACTGTTGATGGATGCAGGTCATTCATAGGCCTGTAAAAAGCATGTTCATGTTCATTTTGTTGTTTTTACTGAATGTCTGAATTGTTTTCTGTATTATTTTTTCATTTTCTTTCATTCCTCACTTTGTCTTCAGGGTCCTCCTGGAAAAGATGGAGAAGTTGGCCCTGCTGGTCCCCCTGGCCCCTCTGTAAGTGGGATTTCTCTCTTGTATTATTTGTATTTTTCTACTGCCATCAACACAAATAATTGAGACATTACTTTCTGCTCCCAAAGGGTGTCGCAGGAGACAGAGGAGAGCAGGGACCTCCAGGTGTAAACGGATTCCAGGTGTGTAATCATTTTGAGTTTTTAGTAAAATACAAGAACGTTTAAAAAAGTGAACAAAGAGTTCACTAGATGAGTCGATGTGAGAAGACGTGTTACTTTATAATTGTGTTTTATTAGATCTCACTCCGCATTGAAGAAATACTCTGATGCTCATATTTGATTGTTTTGTGCTTTTAGGGTTTGCCTGGAAATCAAGGCCCTCCTGGAGAACCTGGAAAACCTGGCGACCTTGTGAGTGTGACAACAACTATAAATGCTTCTTCGGTTTAAATTAGCCTTGACTCAAGCACATGAAAATCATTTGAAGTGTCATTTTATGAGCTTGATAGTGATCAGAATTCAGATTTTACTGAGAATGAACAACATTGTTTCTGCCTCTCAGGGAGTTCCTGGAGAGGTCGGTGCTGTGGGAGCCATTGGACCGAGGGTAGGTGAAACCCACTATGCTAAAATTATTTAGGTGGTTGGTAACGTTGAACACCTTTGACTGAAACTGGTGCTTTTTCTCCTCCAGGGAGAGCGTGGAATTCCTGGAGAGAGAGGAGAACTTGGTTCCGTTGGTCTTCAGGGACCTAAGGGTATCCCTGGTGCACCTGGTCCAGATGGGCCAAAGGTACAGTACTGAGACATCACCGCCTGTATGTACAGAACATTTTTACAGTTACAGTTAAACTGTCAGTGCACAACTTGTGTTGCCCCCTTCTGGCAGTCAGAGTAATTACAAAAACGCTGTTGATGCGCTTATGATGCCATCATGCTCCTAGTTGCTGTAGGGTTAGTGTCAGGGTCATTGTTACAGGTGCGCCAGGGCAGGACAGGCACCACTGACTCCAGCTTCAGTTTTTTAAAAACTCTGGTGTGCTGTGACATACAGAGATATTTATCTGGCAGTGATTGACTTCATCAGCATTGTGTGAACTTGTTTGGCAAAGGCTTGAATGTAACGGATGTTCATTTATATGTAAGTCCTCGCTGCATCTTGAAAGGAGGATATCACAGAGTGCAGAGCCATTTGAGGCAGTAGCTGCGTTTACATGGAGCCTAATATTACAATTAGAGTTGTTTTAAAAGCCCAAACAGAATAAAAATGGTCCATATTAACACCTCAGTCAGAATAAACAAACTGAACAGAATTTTTCAATCGCTTTGCATAAACCGACCATCATTAAAACTGTACCATAATAAAAAGATGTAATCTGATTATTTCACTGATTCATTTAAGCAACTATCGTGCTGAACTTTCTTGTCTTTGTCCCTGAAGGGCAGTCCTGGTCCTCCTGGTGCACTCGGTGACATGGGTCCTCCAGGTCTTCAGGGAATGCCGGGAGAGAGGGGAATCTCTGGCCCTCCTGGGCCTAAAGGTGACAGAGTAAGTTCATCACCACCGTCTTTCTTTATGGTGTTCATTTATGTTTTATAGTACACATGAAAAATAATAACAATACATATAATTGACCACAGAATGGGTTTATTACAGTGGTGTCACAAATCATCATCAGTTAGTTCGAACTGAACCACTTTGAGTGCCTCACACTGTTTTTGCTGTCTTTTGTACAGGGCACGATTGGTGAGAAAGGATCAGAAGGTACAGCTGGAAACGATGGTGCAAGAGTAAGTAGAATACCTTCCACTCACTCAAACATGTTTTGTCCCAGTGAAACCATGAACAAGGAAGTTAAAATGACACTAAAACAAACTGTTACTGTGTGAGCGCAAATTCGAGACTTGTCCCAGCGCGTTCAAAGAAATGTGTCCGCTGACTTGACTGCACAAGTTATTGTGACGAGCGATGGTGAGCGGAGATCCCCAACCACATTTGTTTCCTGTCAACAGGGAGCTCCAGGCCCTGTTGGCCCACTAGGATCTGCGGGACCCAGCGGTGAGAAGGTAGAGTCTCTCTTTTATCTTTCTGACACACATCACAATGATTCCAGGCTATGAAAAGTTCTGTTTCAGAGAAGTTTAAGTTCCCAGGATGCACTATGCCTTTAAGCCTTCTGCTTCTTACTTTCATGGATGTATTTGATATTCTCCTCTAGCTTATGAAAGAGAGTTTCCTGCTTAAATTGCCTTTGGAAACATCAAGAATACTGGATTTATAGGACACACAGTAAATTCTACACCCATGCATTAAACCTAACAGCAAACATGTGACATCTTTGCAGGGAGAACCTGGACCCAGAGGACCACATGGACCTCCCGGATCCAGAGGAGGCCCAGTGAGTAAACCTGTTCAACTTGTACATGAAGTCTGTTTAGACCATGCGTGATACAGAATGATTGTACATCATTTGTGTGTTTCTAATTATATATGTATTTCCCTGTGACAGGGATCAAGAGGTGACCCTGGTCCGATTGGTGCTGTCGGATTTGCCGGACCTCCTGTAAGTGTCATTCATTGTCACGTATTTTATTTCCTGAAAAACATTTCTGGCTGAGCGGCTGATGTGAAAGTGACGACAGATTCAGTTAGATTTGATGTATTTTTTACAGTATTATTAACATTTTTACAGGGTCCTGATGGCCAACCTGGAGTCAAGGGAGAGGTTGGAGAACCAGGCCAGAAAGGAGATGCTGGATCACCAGGACCTCAAGGCTTAGCCGGTGCTCACGGACCTCCTGTGAGTTGTATTAAAGACACGAGATGAAAACTTCTCTTGATAAATCGTTGCTGACACATCACCAGTCTTTAATTGGAGTCTTTTTTTGCGAATGTGCTGCTGATAGCTGCTTTTCTAACAAAGTGTTTTTTACTTGTAGGGGCCAAGTGGTGTTGCTGGACTGAAAGGCGGAAGAGGAACACAGGGAGCACCAGTAAGACCATTTTATAATTCATAAGTCGTATGATTATGTGACATTAGACGGAAAGGTGTTTCACTCATCCTCACTGGGTTTGAATACACAGAACATAACGCTTTCTGTTATACGACGTGTAAACCAGAATCTGAGTATTATTCTTCTTCCTCCAGGGCCCCACTGGTTTCCCCGGATCTGCAGGAAGAGTCGGCCCACCAGGCCCAACTGTAAGTACTCCACCGAGTTTGCATGAAAGTTCAGGAAACTTTCTCGTGTTTCCCTTTATTTTGTTATCCTTCTATAGAACAATAACATGTGATTCAATGTGATGAAGTGAAATAGAACAATACAGTCTTGATTATGTACAGTATATGTGTATAAATATGTAAGCTGCCGTAGCTGTAAGCTGCTGGAGAAGCTTGTAAATGCCCTGATTCTGAACCTTGTGTAATGAAATTGTTTGTGAAGCAGACTTAAGTTTTACTGATGTTAAAATCTTGATAGTCAAGCGGTTGAGATCCAAATGACTTTTTGAATAGAAACAACAATGTGTCTTTTCTGGGACTATTGTAAACAGTGTCTACAATTTCCTTAAGTGAATCGCGTGTTCATAGTATAGCACAAATATTTGTACTTTATGGCCTTGTATCTTTAAAATGGTCAAATGTTCTCATTGGATCATCTAACAGCATTTGAAAACTCATCGGTTGTAGAGGAGCGGTTTATTTTCAACTTTCAAAAACACTTTATACAACAATCAGCCAGCAGGTCTAAACATGCATGCTGTATAAACTAATTCATTTTAAACATTGTGAGACCTTGATGCTATACAACTGCATCTATCTCACGACTGACAGGGTCCACTTGGAGAACCCGGACCCCTTGGACCTCCAGGAAAAGAGGGTCCTGCTGGTCTACGTGGAGACCACGGATCCCCTGGAAGACAAGGAGAGAGAGGACCAGCGGGACCTCCCGGCAGCCCAGGAGACAAAGGAGACTCTGGAGAAGACGGACCCACGGTACAGTGACGTTATATACATCTAAACACACACACACACGTGTCATACCGATGGGAGTCCAATTCCCTGAGTTGGGATGCAAAACAAGAGAAAGTCAACCAAACCATCAACCAATCAACAAATGGAGAAAGTGTTTCAATTAAACTAAATTAAACTAAACTAAAAAAAGTTGCACAGTTGTTATATTTCTATCATATTCCTCAGTAATTCATCTAAACTTCCTGTTTGGTGTTGTCGGCTTCAGGGTCCTGATGGTCCTCCAGGCCCAGCTGGAACAACAGGACAGAGAGGCATTGTGGGTCTTCCTGGTCAGAGAGGAGAGCGCGGGATGCCAGGCCTTCCCGGACCAGCGGTCTGTATCATTAATGTCCTGATTCTACTGCACATCTCATCTATCGCCTCAGAGTTTGAACATGAATCACATTAAACCTCTAACTTCTTCTTTAATTAGTAAGTTTTATCTCAGTGCTTTCATAGTGTGCTGGATAGTCATTTTGATTAGTGTGTGTTCTGTGGAATGATCCTTTAAGTGCTGCACTCTGAGCTGCCTTGTTTTTTTTTTTTTAGGGACCACCAGGAAAACAGGGATCTGCAGGTCAGTCTGGAGACAAAGGACCCCCAGGTCCAGTTGGTGTTCCTGGTGCTAATGGACCTCGTGGTGATCCTGGTCCTGACGTAAGCACAAGTTTTATATTAGTCTTGTTTTCAAATGATATCACTTTAATGTGTCTCTAATGTTTACAGTCATCTTAATGTTTTGTGTCTGGTCCTCAGGGCCCTGCAGGATCTGACGGCCCACCAGGCAAAGACGGTGTTCTTGGACAAAGAGTAAGAGACAAAGAGAATGAAAATGGGATCCTTGTGTAGTTTTACATGATGCATGTGACTGACGGGTGTTCATTTTCCAGGGAGACAGAGGAGACTCTGGTCCGGAAGGTTTGGTTGGTCCTCAGGGACTCCCTGGCCCTCCAGGTCCTGTTGGTGCACCGGGTGGTCCTGGAAGGAGAGGAGACGCTGTAAGTGTCTCTTTTCTCCCCTCTGTTTCTCATCTCTGTGTTAGTTGTTAGCTCATCAGCAGGATACAAGACTGAAATAACACTTTTACACTGCGAACATATGATTCGATTTAAGCCCAGAGGGCATGTTGGAACCAGAGTCAAGTTAGTATTAAATGATAGGGGGATGATGTGTTTGGGTGTAACAAGGAGCTGGAGAGTTTTCTTGTGCTGGCAGAGGTCTTTGTTCCTTGAGGGCTTTCTAACCACTTGACCTATTTTCAGGGCTCCAGAGGACCTGTTGGCCCACCTGGCTCAGCTGGAAAGAGAGGATTAGTGGTGAGTCACCAACTGAGACCTTTTAGTGGTCATGCAGTGCACCAGACAGAAACAGCTGTGATGAAAATCTGCAATGCATTTAGGGTCTGACAATATTTACTTCATCATTTCAAAACGTTGAAATGAAATGTATTCAATCTTTCTAATTCAGGGACCCCAAGGACCTAGGGGAGATAAGGGTGACCTGGGTGACCATGGAGAGAGAGGGCAGAAGGGACATCGAGGATTCACTGGTTTGCAGGGTCTTCCTGGACCTCCAGTAAGTTAAAGATGTGCTCATTATCCAGTCGGTTCTCCAGACCCACCATGTGTGTCTGCACCAGCTTTAGTTCGTTGTTCAAATTCCCTTTTCCAGCTCAGCTCATGACGCAGATGCAGCTGGGATGTGATCCAAAAGCATTAAAGTGTTTAAAAGCATTCGCTGAACCGTTAATGGTTTCTGGTTCTTTTAACAGAGTTTTTAAGTAACTATGTTTTGGAGCATGAATTTCCTCCCTTGGAAACTCGAAAACAGGTGTTTGTGCTTCTCAAAACTGGGCTTTTTGTTTTTAAAAATGTATCTGATTGGAGAAAAAACACAAAATACACTATATACTATCGAATTGTGTTCATTCTGGGAAAAACTTTACATTTCCTGAATTATTAAACATTTTTTTTATCATGTTCTCTGCTACAATATTTTTTTGTACATTTTTATTCCTTTAAAACCAAAGAAAAAATTCTGCAAATAAGCAAAGTCATATATAATTTCCATGCCTACATGTATTGTCCCTGCCAAATAAATAAATAAATTATGCATATAGAGAGACTAATGAATATTTACCTCTTGCTTTTAGGGTACGACAGGTGAGCAGGGAACTTCAGGAATCGTTGGACCAAGCGGGCCGAGGGTAAATGCTACATTTCCATTTGTTACAGGAGGGAATTTAGTTTTTTGATAAACACTTTGTCGAGGAGCAAACACATCATTTATTTTAGTTTGATTACAGCATTAGATCTCGAATCAAACTGTTAATTTTAAGGGAAAAGGCTAACCATCTTTATTGGTATGTGATACAGGGGCCTCCTGGACCTATTGGACCTTCTGGAAAGGAAGGACACGTGGGACAGCCAGGACCGATGGGACCTCCTGGAACTCGTGGACTCAGTGGAGAAATTGGACCAGAGGTACTGTCTCAATATACAGAGAGGAAGTTCTTGAACTGATAGAAATAGTCAGCTGTAAAAAAAATAAAAAATAAAAGACTCTTGTTAAATTGGTGAACATCTTTTCAACAGATGTTCATTAAATAGGGAACACAGGACTGCTAAAGGTTTTATTACTGTCCGTACAAACAACTATTCTTCAAAATAAAAATAAAACACTCCACTAAATCCACAGGGCCCTCCAGGAGAGCCTGGACCCGCAGGCCCCCCTGGTCCCCCTGGACCTCCCATGGCTGCCATGGACGACCTCTTCGGCGGCCCTCCAGATTACGACTACGGCGCTCCTCCTCCTCCTGAGTTCAGCGAGGACGAGGCTATGCCCAACAGCAACTCCTCCACCATCGTGCCCGTGGACCCGAGCATTCAGGCCACGCTGAAGGCACTCAGCAGCCAGATCGACAGCATGAAGAGCCCTGACGGCAGCAAGAAACATCCTGCCAGGACCTGTGATGACCTGAAGAGATGCTACCCCATGAAGAGGAGTGGTGAGTGAGAGGAGTGTTTGATGTAAGACGCAGGAAATGTGTGTCAGGAAAATACTTTTTTTTTCTTTTTTTTTTACAGGAAATGTATAAATTCTAGTATCTCGGCTGTAATTCTTTCCTGTTCGTCTTCCATATAGCTTGTCTAAAACATGATAAATCTAGAAATACTGTCAGTGCATGGTGACTTTGACCTCTGACATAAACCTCCCTGCTGATTTATTTTACTGTTACAGTTGTGGAGTGAATCAATCAATCATTTTCTTGTGCAGGGGAATACTGGGTGGATCCAAACCAAGGCAGTGTGGAAGATGCCATCCAAGTGCACTGCAACATGGACACCGGAGAGACCTGCATCTCCGCCAACCCATCCAGCATACCTCGTAAAGTGTGGTGGAGCTCTTCCAGGAACAAACCTGTGTGGTTCGGCGCCGACATCAACAGAGGAACACATGTGAGCTGTTACATTTTTTTGTGATAGGAGAGACTAAGCAGGAACACCGGAGTTGTTTAAGAGTCTTTAAGAAACAATAACATAACAACAAACTGAGTTTTAAAAGCGTGCAGGACAACCAAATGTCGGGGACAATTTACTGATCGCTTTCTTTGTGTCTCCAGTTCGCTTATGGCAACAAGGATCAGGCCACAAACTCTGTCACAGTTCAGATGACCTTCATCCGCCTGCTCTCCAAGGAGGCATCTCAGACCATCACCTACCACTGCAAGAACTCTGTGGGCTACAAGGATGAGAAGAATGGCAACTATAAGAAAGCTGTGATCCTCAAGGGCTCCAACGACCTGGAACTCAAAGCAGAGGGAAACAACCGCTTCAGATACACAGTGGTGGAGGACTCCTGCGCAGTAAGTTCACACACACAGGCTGGGATTAGTTTATGTTTTTCTTATTCTCAACAAATCCCATCAAATGAACAAAACCAACAATGAGTTTAGCTGCGTTTCATCAGTAGTTACCCTTCGCCCTTGGTATCACGTAACATCAACATGGCACTGAGGCCACTTGGAGAGCGGAGGGAGAGTGAGCGGGGGAGGTGCAAGGGATTTAAATGGAATGCACTTGACCTTGTTGTCAGTGTTCCTCGTTAGATCGTCAGTCAGCTAACTGTGCAGCTTTATTATAGCTTTCAGGTACTTCACAATGACTACTGATGCTTTTAAATGAGCAGCTCCATCACTTCCTCTGACCTTTACATACCATAATAACATAAACAATCACTAATGCATGGCCTACTTGCTGGACTATAATGTGTAATAAACCACAAAACAAACATTGGATTATTTAGATATTGTTACTGACAAATGACAGTTTTTCAGTTTGTTCCAATCACAAACATTTGTTTTTGAAAGTCATTATACATCATTTGAATACAGAAGGAGAATTTTTTTCAGAATATTTTTTTTTTCCATGTGTGAAACAAAGTGAAAAAAAAAATGGCAGAAAACACATGAATGCTTCTAGTCCCATTTAGAATGTGGGGTAGTGGTGCCCTTCAGCTCTTGTTGTCAAAATGAGTATTACAAAAAAACAGCACTTTCATGTTTTTTAAATTTCTCCTGCCAATTATAATTTTTTCGTACTGTTTCACACAAAAAAAAAATGTTTTTTTTTTCTCCCAGTTTTTTCATGACAAAAAAAAGTTTTCACACATGGAAAAAAACCCGATAATAATAACAATTCTCCTGCAAAAGAATTGTTTTTTCATCTGTTTTCACAAACATACTGAAGCCCTGTTGGGCAAGTTTTTTTTTACTTGGTTTCATACACAAAAAAAGGATTCTTGAAAAAAAAAAAAAAAAATATCCTGGAAATTTTTTTCACCCAGAAAAAAAAAAGTTTTCAAGCGTGGGAAAAAAAATTAAATAATTTCACACATAGAAAAAATAAATAATAATTATCCTGCAAAAACATTGTTTTTTCACCTATTTTCACACATGTTCTGAAGCCCTGATGGGCAAGTGAAGAATTTTTTTTTTTTTTCTGGTGATCCATTTTCTGCGTCTGATCTTCTGAAAAAAATTGTTTCCCATGTGTGAAACGTTTTTTTTTATTTTTATTTCTCCTGCCCAATCTTTTTTTTTTTTAAACTTGGTCTCACACACATAAAAAAAGATTCCTGAGAAGAAGAAAAAAAAATTCTCCTGGAAATTTTTTTCACCCAGTTTTTTCCTAAAAAAAAAAAAAGTTTTCAAGCATGGGGAAAAAAAAATGTGCAACTGAAGAATTCTTAATTTTTTTTTCTGGTGATCCATTTTCTGCGTCTGATCTTCTGACTTGAGAGCTGGAGAAAATTTGTTTCCAATGTGTGAAACTATTTTTTTTTAATTTTGTATTTCTCCTGCCCAAACTTTTTTTTTATTTAACTCAGTTTCACACACACAAAAAAAATTCTAGAAAAAAAAAAATCTCCTGGAAAGATTTTTCACCCAGTTTTTTCATGAAAGAAAAAGTTTTACAACATGGATTTTTTTTTATTTTTATAATTCTCCTGCAAAAACATTTTTTTACTTGGTTTCACACACACACACACACACACACACAAAAGATTCTTGAGAAGAAAAAAAATCATCTGGAAAAAAATTTTACCCAGTTTTTTCAAGTTTTCAAGCATGGGAAAAAAAAAATTCTTCTGTCCAAACTTTTTTTCTTTACTTTACTCACATAAAAAAGATTCTTGAAAAAAAAAAAAAGTTTTCAAACATGGGGGAAAAAAGATAATTCTCCTGCAAAAACATTTTTTCACTCAGTTTCAGAGATTTTTTTTTCTCCTGAATTTTTTTCCACAATGTTTCACTGATATATATATAAAAAAAAAAGGAACTTATGGCAGAACTTTCTTTTCTGCACCAGGTCTCAAGTCATAAATACAGGAGAGAAAACAGTTTAGATCAGACTTTGAAAATGGATGGAATATGGATCACAACAAAAAAAAATGTCTTCACAAGCAACAAGCTTGGCAAAGAATCCCCTGTACTTTCGTCATACATAAATACATACATCATGACATTTAAGCGCAGAACAAATACCATTTCACTGAGATGTTATGTTCTCCATTGTAGAGAAAATGTAAGTTGGTTACTGAACTTCTTTTTTTTCTGTCTTTTACAGCAAGCAAATGGCAACTGGGGCAAGACAGTGTTTGAGTACAGGACACAGAAAACAGCAAGACTTCCTATTGTGGACATTGCCCCTGTTGACATTGGTGGCTCAGATCAAGAGTTTGGTGTCGATATCGGGCCGGTGTGCTTCTTGTAAAATCGTCAGCAGGGATGTGTCGAGGAGAATCCTGAGACTATTGAACTGACAGCTGACGCGATCAGCCACATTGTACATACGAGTACTGAGGACTATTCTGGCCCTGTGGCAAGATATTTATTGTGCCTTTCAACCCAGTTCAAGACATCGAAGATTTGTAAGTCAGAATGAATGTTTGGAAAATTGCATAAAATAATTGGTAAAAATCGGAATCATTCCTCTGTCCTGTGTATGTTTGACTTAAAGCTCGATGGATTTCGAGGCCTACGACCGTGTAGTTTGGTCCAAAGATCTTTAATTTTATTTCACAAAACCAAAGATTTATGAATATGAAAAGCTTTAAAATGGTAACTGCTGTTTATAGGCCCAGAAAAAATCCCACTAAATGTTGTCCTTCCACTACTATTTTCTACAGATTTGTCTATTCCTTTTTCTTTGTTTTTTTTTTTTTTTAAATGTTTGAATATAAAAACAAGATTGTGGTGCTATTGAGGAAACAAATACAGCAGGTGATAACATTCACTGGCGCAAGTATTTTTCTCAAGACAGTTTTGATGAACCAATGTCTGTAACCGGTTATTTCTGAAACTCTGTACCGACCACGTACAACATTAAAGACACATTAAGACTGTCGATTCCTCAGTGTTAGCTACCTCGTCACCGAAAACTGAGAAACGATGACACTACATGTAAATCTTTGTTCACAGGTGCTGTTTTGTAAGTAGTGTGATCCTTGTGCACTCCTCCCAGCTGCGCGGTAGGGCAGGGTTTGGGGATACCAATAAAGATCTTTCTGTCAACGACGGAGAGATGAATGAGGTGTCACGTGAGTGGTGTGTGGTGATTTGTAACATTTTGTTTTTTCCTTCGATTTCAGTACAAGGTAGCACAGAATATTCTATTTTTATGCATGTCAGTTCCCCCTTTTTCAGTATCCTGGATTTATATGCTCTTGAAATTCTTTTTTATAATACGTTTTATAGAATAAGGTGGCTGTGAGTGCCTGTTTGCTTTGTATTTCTTGCTTTGCAACAAATTAAACAAAATGCTTGTTAATCCCCCCAAGCTCTTGTCATATTGATTCAGGTACAGTTAGGTCTTTTATGTTGGCCTTTTTTTTCTCCACAAATTTCTAGCCATATTTAGTAGGTTTTTTTTTTTTTTTTTTTTAATTAAATGTAAGCTGTTTGTTTGAAAGTTTCATGAATGTTCCTTCAAGTAATTCTATTGTGAGCATTTGGTTCATATTTGAGTATATTTATTATAGATTTGTAACTATTGCGAGGCTTGACTGCCTGCTAACACCCCAGAGGCAGAGAGGAAGCGGAGGAGGAGGAGGAGGAGGAGGAGGAGGAGGCTTTCCACACTGGAAGCAGATGCGTTTCATCTTTTGGAAATAAATATTGAAAATACTTCTCTCTGCCTGTTCTTGTTTCAGAAGAGTTCATTTGGTCCCGGTAAAGCTGAGCAATGCAGTATTATTTTTAGCGCTGTTCCATAATATCTTTTCAGCATATTATAAATCAAATGTTAGGAAAAAGAAAACCGAGGTTCTGGTTCTGTTTTAGAAAATCTTGCCTGTGACGAGACACTGGCCAATCACAGTTTATTCAATAAGAGAGTGTTACTGTTGGCTGTTCTAGGTAAAACATTATTTATTCTCCATTTTAATGGCCACAATTGTTTTTGTAATATTTGTATCACAGAGAAATGTTTGAATGTTAGGTGAAACTCATCAGGTGAAAATTGGTACAGACGGATCAACGTGGAAGTCCCCTCTTTGATAGTTAGACATTACTCCACAAGTCCCCTCTTGGCAATTTGTTTGTTTGTTTTTTTCTTGTATTTTTGTCACATTTGCAATATTATGGAAAAAATACACATTTTCTATTATATTTTTATTTTTTCAAAACGACCCTAAATATAGGTCCACAACACTTGGTGTAGAATGAGAGTCCACTGTTGGTAATGTAGGTGTGTATGTGTGTGTGTGCTTGTGTGTGGCGTATTAGCCTCTCATCCTACTTTAAGACGGCACTGCAGCTTCTTCTGGACGGGGAATCTTTGAGAGGGACCAGGAGGTTCAGCAGGGCAACTAACTCCTTCTGCTTCAAAACTGGGGGGCTTGGACGGGCTTAACCAGGGTGATACCAGGCAGGAGAGAGAGAGAGATAGAGAGGGTTTAGGATAATTTTTTGCACAGGTACGCCTACTGCAGCTTTAAAAACTTTGCACCATAATCAAATCATTTAATCTCAGAGAGGGAGTGGAGTTCTAAGGCAAAAAACAGATATGAGAAAATGTGATGTGAAACCACAACTTAGCATTGATGTAACTGTAGAAGTAGAAGAGCAACACTTCATCAACATTACAAATCACACCAGAATCTTTAGCAAAAATCAGTGTAGCGCCTCTGTAGGGCTGTACTTAGGCACAATGCTTTCAAATAAACTGTGTCACCATTGTGAAATGAGCACATTGACAGTATAAAATGCGGTCGGAGCTTCCAGGTCTGGAAAAACTTAAAGATTAAAATAGACAACAAAGCATATATGTTTTAGGCTACCTTTTGATTGGCATGTTGTGCCAAGTGTGTCCTCAAGTTTCTCAGTCCGCTCCAAAAAAACGAGATGGCGATGGCTGTAATCCCAAACTTCAGAGGAATCAGAGGATCATCAAGGTCTCGTTGTCTGGGAACCATGAATGTCTGTACATTAAGTCATGGCCTTTGAGATATCTCAATCTGGACCAAAGTATTGGACCCATCAACCATCACTACCATAATAAAAACTTTGAATAAAGAAAAAAAACACAAACAAGTATTTTTTGCGGTAAAATTTTCTTTAATAACTGTAACAGCAAAGTCAATGCAACCAAAAGTAAAATAATGAGAATAGTACTGTATGTGGACAGAGACCGTCCAAACAAAGTGCCCTCTGGTGCAAGAAAAGCAGACTAAAATCATGACAAAGTAAAAATATGACAAGTAAAATACTGAAATGGTGACTCAGACTTGTGGAATGCAAAAAAACAAAATAATCCAACAACTCATTACAAAAACAATAAAGGTCAATAAGCCAGAAAAAATAAAAATATCAGATTGGATTAATTCATGAGTGAGATAATGTTGAGTAAAATAAGCTATGTGATGTTATGGGTGAGCTGTGTTAATGATACAGACTCCATTTATTTTCTTCGCCAGCTTGTGTTTTGGCATACAAACAGGAATGTGTTAACAATACAGAATTCAAATGGTGCATACACACAAACTGTCTCTCATTATGAAAATTCTGTGTACCATTGGACATATTCGACTATTTACATCTCTCACTGCCTGTGCAAGCAACGGTACTCAAAACTACTCCTTCCATAAGTTTGTTCTTTTACAAAAATAGGCTCTTCTCTATAATGGATCTGAGTTTACCTTGAAATATCGAAAAAACCCATCTAAATGCAAATGCATATAAACCTCAAGATGAAAAACTGTGACATCTTGACTCGACCGTGGAGTGGATTTTGGCACTTCTTCATACAAACGAGTTAAAAGTACGCGACAAAGAGCATCTTCTTGGCATCAGCAGCGGCTGTCGAGCGGGTCCAAAGAGAAGACGGTGCCCTCTAAGGTTAGTCCCATTTTGAACCCCTCCTGGAAGACAAGCCAGAGTACAGCGGTGGTGTTCAGTGACAAGGATGTGGTATCTGAGAGATTACATGTGTTGTGAATAATGTTTAGATTAGAGCCAATGGTTTTTCCCATTGGCTCTAAGTCTCTGAATTTCTGAGGGTAAAACAGAAGGAAACGCCAAACCAGAGATTAAAAACATGGTTGTTCTCTCATGCTCGGTCATGCAACATGTGTGAGATCATAAACCATGTGCCTAACTGGAGAGCACTGGAGAGAGGGGCAAGTGAAATTTTTTTTTCTTCTGGTGAGCCATTTCTCGAAGTTGGATTTCTCTCCTGTGTTTATGACTTCAGAACTGGTGGGAGAAAAAAGTTTTGCCAGGATAATCTAAGTTGTAAAAAAATTTTCAGGAAAAAGATTTACTTTTCATGAATGAAACAGAGTGATTTTTCTTTTATTTATTATGTGTGAAAACTTTATTTTCAGGTAAAAACTGGGTGAATTTTTCTCTCTGTGTCAAACAAAGTAAAAAACAATTTTCAGGAGAAAAAAAATTAATTGGTGAAACCAATTACAAAATGTTTTTGCAGGAGAATTTTCTTTTTTTGCAGGAGATTTTTTTGTGTGTGTGAAACTTTTTAGGAAAAAACTGGGTGAAATTTTTTTTTAGGGGGAAAAAAAATCATCTGTGAAAGCGTTTTAAAAAATGTTTTTGCAGGATAAATTTTTTTGTGTAAAATTTTTTTTTTCCAGGAAAAAACTGGGTGAATTTGTTCTTACTATTTGTCAAACCAAATGAAACTTTTTTTCAGGAAAAAAGAAATTCATCTGTGAAACAGTTTTTGCAGGAGAAAAAATTCAGGAGAAAAAAAAAAAATCTGTAAAACCGAGAATTTTTTTTTTTCTGTGTGAAAACCTTTTTTTCCGGGAAAAAACTGGGTGAATGTTTGTTTTTTTTACTATTTGTCAAACCAAGTGAAACTATTTTTAATGAAAAAAAAATCATCTGTGAAACCAATTTTTTTGTGTGAAAACCTTTTTTTTCAGGAAAAACTGGGTGAATTTTTTGACACTTATTTGTCAAACCAAGTGAAAAAAACATTTTTTAGGGGGAAAAAAAAATCATCTGTGAAAGCGTTTTTAAAAATGTTTTTGCAGGATAAATTTTTTTGTGTAAAAATTTTTTTTTCCAGGAAAAAACTGGGTGAATTTGTTCTTACTATTTGTCAAACAGAATGAAACTTTTTTTAAGGAAAAACGAAATTCATCTGTGAAACCATTTTTGCAGGAGAAAAAATTCAGGAGAGAAAAAAAAAAATCTGTAAAACCGAGAATTTTTTTTTTCTGTGTGAAAACCTTTTTTTTCGGGAAAAAAATGGGTGAATGTTTGTTTTTTTTTTTGTTTTTTTTACCATTTGTCAAACCAAATGAAACTTTTTTTCAGGAAAAAAGAAATTCATCTGTGAAACCATTTTTGCAGGAGAAAAAATTCAGGAGAAAAAAAAAAATCTGTAAAAACCGAGAATTTTTTTTTTTTGTGAAAACCTTTTTTTTTCGGGAAAAAAACTGGGTGAATTTTTTTTTATTTGTCAAACCAAGTGAAACTATTTTTAATGAAAAAATAATCATCTGTGAAACCAATTTTTTTGTGTGAAAACCTTTTTTTCAGGAAAAACTGGGTGAATTTTTTGACACTTATTTGTCAAACCAAGTGAAAAAAAACATTTTTTAGGGGGAAAAAAAAATCATCTGTGAAAGCGTTTTTAAAAATGTTTTTGCAGGATAAATTTTTTTGTGTAAAAATTTTTTTTTCCAGGAAAAAACTGGGTGAATTTGCTCTTACTATTTGTCAAACAGAATGAAACTTTTTTTTAAGGAAAAAAGAAATTCATCTGTGAAACCGTTTTTGCAGGAGAAAAAATTCAGGAGAGAAAAAAAAAAAAATCTGTAAAACCGAGAATTTTTTTTTTTCTGTGTGAAAACCTTTTTTTTCGGGAAAAAACTGGGTGAATGTTTTTTTTTTTTTTTTTTACTATTTGTCAAACCAAATGAAACTTTTTTTCAGGAAAAAAGAAATTCATCTGTGAAACAATTTTTGCAGGAGAAAAAATTCAGGAGAAAAAAAAAAAATCTGTAAAACTGAGAATTTTTTTTTTCTGTGTGAAAACGTTTTTTTTTCGGGAAAAAACTGGGTGAATGTTTGTTTTTTTTACTATTTGTCAAACCAAGTGAAACTATTTTTAATGAAAAAAAAATCATCTGTGAAACCAATTTTTTTGTGTGAAAACCTTTTTTTTTCAGGAAAAACTGGGTGAATTTTTTGACACTTATTTGTCAAACCAAGTGAAAAAAACATTTTTTAGGGGGAAAAAAAAAATCTTCTTTGAAAGCGTTTTTAAAAATGTTTTTGCAGGATACATTTTTTGTGCAAAATTTTTTTTTTCCAGGAAAAAACTGGGTGAATTTGTTCTTACTATTTGTCAAACAGAATGAAACTTTTTTTTAAGGAAAAAAGAAATTCATCTGTGAAACCGTTTTTGCAGGAGAAAAAATTCAGGAGAGAAAAAAAAAACATTCACCCAGTTTTTTCCCAAAAAAAAGGTTTTCACACAGAAAAAAAAAATTCTCGGTTTTACAGATTTTTTTTTTTCTGTGTGAAAACCTTTTTTTCGGGAAAAAACTGGGTGAATGTTTTTTTTTTTTTTTACTATTTGTCAAACCAAGTGAAACTATTTTTAATGAAAAAAAAATCATCTGTGAAACCAATTTTTTTGTGTGAAAACCTTTTTTTTCAGGAAAAACTGGGTGAATTTTTTGACACCTATTTGTCATACCAAGTGAAAAAAACATTTTTTAGGGGGAAAAAAAATCATCTGTGAAAGCGTTAAAAAATGTTTTTGCAGGATAATTTTTTTTGTGTAAAAAAAAAATTTTTCAGGAAAAAACTGGGTGAATTTGTTCTTACTATTTGTCAAACTAAGTAAAACATTTTTTTCAGGAGAAAAGAAATCCATCTGTGAAACCATTTTTGCAGGAGAAAAAAAAAATTAATCCGTGAAAGGGAGAATTTATTTCTTTTCCGTGTGAAAACCTTTTTTTTTAAGGAAAAAAATGGGTGAATTTTTTTTTCTATTTGTCAAACCAAGTGAAAAAACATTTTTTAGGAGGAAAAATCCTCTGTGAAACTGTTTTTGCAGGAGAAAAAAAAATCAGGAAATAACTGGGTGCAATGTGCTTTTTCATGAAAAAAAATTCATCTGTGAAACCGATTGAAAAATGTTTTTGCAGGATAATTTTTTTGTGTGAAAAACATTTTTTACAGGAAAAAACTAGGTGATTTTTTGACACCACCACCAAAAAAATTCATCTGTGAAATCGTTTTTGCAGGAGAAAAAATACAGGAGAAAAAAAAATAATCCATGAAACCGAGAATAAATTTTTTTTCCATGTGAAAACCTTTTTTTTCCAGGAAAAAAACTGGGTGAATTTTATATGTGTCAAGGAATGTTTTTCCTTTTGTTCTAAACATTTTCTCTTTTTTTCAGGAAAAAACTGAATGACTGTGAAACTTTTTTCAGGAGAAAAGAAATCCATCTGTGAAACCATTTTTGCAGGAGAAAAAATTCAGGAGAAAAAAAAAATGAATCCGTGAAAGGGAGAATTTATTTCTTTTCCGTGTGAAAACCTTTTTTTTTTTTTAAGGAAAAAAATGAGTGAATATTTTTTTCTATTTGTCAAACCAAGTGAAAAAATATTTTTTAGGAGGAAAAATCCTCTGTGAAACTGTTTTTGCAGGAGAAAAAAAAATCAGGAAATAACTGGGTGCAATGTGTTTTTTCATGAAAAAAAATTCATCTGTGAAACCGATTGAAAAATGTTTTTGCAGGATAATTTTTTTGTGTGAAAAACATTTTTTACAGGAAAAAACTAGGTGATTTTTTGACACCACCACCAAAAAAAAATTCATCTGTGAAACCGTTTTTGCAGGAGAAAAAATACAGGAGAAAAAAAAATAATCCATGAAACCGAGAATACATTTTTTTTCCATGTGAAAACCTTTTTTTTCCAGGAAAAAAACTGGGTGAATTTTATATGTGTCAAGGAATGTTTTTCCTTTTGTTCTAAACATTTTCTCTTTTTTTCAGGAAAAAACTGAATGACTGTGAAACTTTTTTCAGGAAAAAAGAAATTCATCTGTGAAACCGTTTTTGCAGGAGAAAAAAAAAATGAATCCGTGAAACTAAGATTTTTTTTTTTCCGTGTCAAAAAACTTGGTGAATTTTATATCTGTGTCAAAGAATGTTTTTCTTTTGTCCAAAACCTTTTTTTTTTTCTCAGGAAAAAACTGGGTGAATTTTTTTTTTACTATTTGTCAAACCAAGCGAAACTTTTTTTCAAGAATAAAGAAATTAATCTGTGAAACCGTTTTTGGAGGAAAAAAAATTCAGGAGAAAAAAAAGTTAATCCGTGAAACCGAGTTTTTTTTTTTTTTTCCGTGTGAAAAAACTTTGTGAATTCTATATCTGTGTCAAAGAATGTTTTTGTTTTTGTCTGAAACTTTTTTCTTTCAGGAAAAAACTGGGTGAATTATTTTTCCTATTTGTCAAACCAAGTGAATCTTTTTTTCAGGAAAAAAGAAATTCATCTGTGAAACCGATTTTACAGGAGAAAAAATTCAGGAGAAAAAAAAATGAATCCGCGAAACCGAGAATTCATCTCTTTCTCTTGTGAAAACCTTTTTTTTTTTCAGGAAAAAAAATGGATGAAGGTTTTTTTTCTATTTGTCAAATCAAGTGAAAAAAAAAAATTTTAGGAGGAAAAAAAACCCATCTGTGAAAGCTGTGAAAGTTTTCACACATAAAAAAAAATTCTCCTGCAAAAACATTTTTCAAATGGTTTCACATTTTTTTTTTCCCTGAAATTTGTTTAAATTTTTTTTCAAAATAAATCTTCACAATAATCGTTTTTACCAATAGAAAAAAAAATGAACTTATTGCAAAACCTTTTTTTCCACCAGTTCTCAAGTCATAAACACCGGAAAGAAAACAATTTAGATCAGACTTAGGAAATGAAATCACTAGAGAAAAGGGGGCTTCTGTATTTATCAACAACTGAAAATCAACATTTTAGAGTTTGAAGTGTTTCTTCACAGCAATCTACGTCAGCAACTCATCAACTACAGACCACACAAGCTGAGAAAACACTCAAACACAAGGAGGACTAAACACACTACTGAGAAAAAGATGGAGATTTTTAGAGGAGAAGGTAAATTTGCACCACACAGGATTAGTGAAAACATGCAACGTGCTCCAAACATGCAAACCAAAGACACAACCACTGTCACAGCACAGACACAGAGCAAAGAGTACCAACCATCTCTGCCGCTACAGGTGGAAGAGACAAGAGGTGAATTCAGGTGTTAATAATTAAGAAGAGGAAGAATCTGAAGGAAAAGTTAAAAACAAGCAAGTCGGTCCAACGTTGCCTCCTACTGGCAAGTCCCTGCTAAACCCCAGCTGTTACTTTACAGACAGGATCAAGAGTCATGAGTCATTATTTTCTAATCATACTATAACTCAAAACCCTGCAATTTAATGCTTTGGACAGACCAACAGAGAAGGAATGACTGTGGTGGTTATGGAATAAAAATGCATTTGTGATGATTTGACTGATTGTGTTCCAACTCAAACTACAGCAGTGGTTCTCAAACTTTTATCTAATAACCTCTTTAAGAGGCAGTTGAACAGCCAAACTCTCTTTTCTTCTCTGCTTGGATATTAGCACACTGTTAAAGTAAAGGAATTTAGTGGAATTAACTAATCTTCTGTTTGACTCGAGTCCACATCTCGGTTAATAACTTAAGGCAACCAAGTGTATCACTTTGGGCTGGCGTCTGAAACCAAGCTGCCAGCCTACAGCGTCAGTATTTGATGATCTGGGGATGAGATTCAATAATCAACTTTCTTTCTCCAGGAAGTTAAATTTCGTGCTTTATTCTGCATATGGAAGTTGAATTTATGTCAATTAAAAATGTTCCTTTTGCATCTTATTTTGAAACATGAAGTCTTGTGGGTGGATATGTTGAGTTAAATGAAGGTGAAATTTTTACTTCATTCATTAAATGAAGTTTCTAAAGAGAGGAGTTAAGTCTTTGTTGATATAAGAAGTTTCTCCTTCTGTTATAAACAAAGCAAACCATGATGTGGTTTCCAGTCACAGCCTCACATGTTGCCTTTGTACTGACTGTGGGACCGAGTGGCTCCAACATGAGCAGCCGCAGCTGTACAAGTGACTCTTAAAATGCAAATGGCAAGCAGCATTGACTGTGTTCCAGTATGATCAAACAGTGGCTGATCAAACAACTGTTTGTTTGTCATGTTCGGTTAACTTTCATCAGTTGGTTTTACACTGTAAAAAGTCAAGTTAAACTTCTATTTTTAATAAGGCAGGAGGAGAAGTCAAGTTTTCAAGTTGAGCCTGCTTCAAATTTTTCACAGTGTAGTTGAAAGGTATTTCGCTACAAACTAAATCTACCTGCAGGCACAAATCACCTGAACCTGATCTTAATAGCTTCACTAATGAACTCTTGTTTGTTGGTTCTGATCTCAGTAATGACATTTTGCAGCTGCTGCCGTCTCCCCGGCCTCCCTGTAATGGCTCTGCGTCCTCCCAGAGAGACCAGTCTGAGAACCACTGAGCCACACTGTCACTAATGATATGTGAGGCCTCTAAAGAAAGCAATGCAATATGAATGAGCCCCTCGTGAATGAGCGCTGATGGGTGTTTTTGTTCTAGACTTCCAGACAGCAGGAGGTGATTATCTGTTATTTCTGATAAAACACAATGTTCCGCCGGACCACAAATACAGTCACATCAAGACATTTCTGTTGAAAGCTGAGAACATTCAACGATGCGATACGCAAAAGACCTTTTAATAATTAATTTCTAAACCAAACTGGCTTCATGTTCCTGATCAATTTAAATAAAGAAGTGAGTTCATTCACCCCTGAGTCAGCTGAGGGGTTTCATTAAAAACCTATTGTGCTCAGCTTTTTTACACAAAGAACAGGACCAGGAAGATAGAATTAGGTAATCCCTCACATCCGCTTGTTTAACTGCTCTTTGCATGACAACCTGATCTATTCTAACATTAATAATTGTAATAAATGGGCCACTGGAGCTCTCTCACAGGCCAATTACAACCAAGAAATGATTCAGCAGAGGTGCTACCCGCCTCCGAGGCATCGCACCGAGCCTCATGTATATAAATATAGAAACAAAAGAGTCTTTGAAAGTGCTGATACCGATAATAAAACAAACAGGAGCGCCGGGTTTCACAGCTCAGAAGCCTCCCTGCGGTTCTTTTAAAGATAAAGCGGACAGAGCGGCGCTCACCTGCATCTCATCCAGCTTCGACTGAATATCTGGAGGGAAGTCAGCTGACCCGCAGGTGAACGGGTCAAATGGCTCGGCGCCAAACAGATCTTTCCCTGCGAACACAGACGGCAGATAAACATCAGACGGACTGAAAGGAGAAAACTGATTTAATAGGCAGTGAAGAAAACCCAGCCCAGTTGCCAGAAAAGTTCTTTGGGTATTGTACGTGTCTACAAACCACACATACATTGACTTTGTGAACATGAAACCACTGGATGTTTTATTTTATTCTGTGTTTGTGTTGACCAGATAAACCAAAATGTGATATTTTATTTACTCTATGTGGTTTTTTGTATTCAAGTTTCTGAAAGTTCCACTGCCAACATTTATTTTGGCGATTGGGTCGAGTAACATTGGTAACACTTTATATCAGCTTCCTTGTGATAAGTAACACTAAAGAGGTTATAAGGCCCTATAAAGTCCTTTTTAGTTGCTTATTAATATTAATAAGCATAATAAATACATTCATGAGCAAGACATTTATGGGGAGTTCTTACTGCAGTGGCCTGGGTTGAGTTCCAGCCTCCTGCTTTGTACGAAAGCATAAGACAATATAAAATAATCTATAAATAAATTTAAGTACGTCATAAGGAATTTATTCACTTTAATAAGGCATCGTTCTCCCTTTAGATCCAGTTTAAGCTGCCACTATATGAGAACATCTCACACGATTATCGGTGGTCAAATGAATTCACAAAAACAACACAATCATAAATACGAGTGTAGGGAGCTGGAGAGAGAGAGTTTATAACCACAGCTGTACAATAAAGTTGACAAAAAGGAACGAATAATAAAAGGGCAACCAAATGAACTGATTAACAGAAGATCCATGAGGTTTAACGCCTGTGCTGGATTATACACACGATATTATCACATATACACATTCATAACACCAGATCAATATTTCATTTTTTACCATATCGGTATATAAGTGCACATTATCTTCTAATAAATGCAAAACAAAGTGTGTATTAATCTCAATAAAGCAACAACGAATAAACTTAGTTAAGGTTTAATAATGTACTTAAGTGTCTATAAACTATTTTTTATCTACTAACGTGTTTATAACTGTCTTACGATCAAACAATAAACAGATTTATTTTGCTATTATTAACACTTACATAGCCTAAGACTTCATTTCCACAGAATAAATAAATCTATCAGGAGCTGATAAACTGATTAAAATGTGTAAATCAGACGGCGATGACGGAGCTACTCACTTATGTCCGGTGGTAATGTGGTGGGTGGTGGCGGTGGGCAGCCGTTGCTGGCAGGTGTGGGCACCAGCGGCGTCACAGGTGAGAAAGGAACCATGTCGAAAACGTCTGTGGACTGCGGCTTCATGGAGATGCTCCCCGCCTGTGTGTGAAGGCGTGGAGATGATTGAGCTCGGGTCAGATTTGTGTCAGCGTGCACTTAGATAAACCACACGGTTATTTTTTATACAAAAAGAGGCAAGAGAAGAAGCAGAAACAGCAGAAGTAAGATACAAGCAGCAGATACTGAAGCCTCAGAGCAAACAGAACAGAGGTAGAAAAAAGCAGAGGGTGTTTACGCGAGGCCGCGGGATGCTGCATCCCTCGGTCGGCTTAGGAGGAAGGAGAGCGGGTTTGGCAGGCGGCGGAGTTAGTAGCCCGGTGGACAGGTTGGACTCCGGCGAGCTCATAGGAGTGAGCGTGACGGAGGAGATCTCCAGACAGGAGAGCGACTTGAAGCTGTGACACCAGAAGAGAGAGGAGGGCCTCTGCAGCATGTACGCTTCGTTAGCTGCGTTTATGTGCAGCGGCTGAGGAAAGATCGCAGACAGGAAAATGAGCAGAGAGGCACAACATTAGTGAGTGTTGTAGAGCAGGAGAGGTGCGGGTAATTGCATTCGCAGCGGGCTCTCACAGGTACTGGCATTTGGCCCAATTAGACGCTGAACGTATCACATTTCTCATCAGACCAATCAGGTGTGTAATTGCTTGGCTTCAGTCACGGCTTAGACCCTCACGACTGCCTCCAGACAGGTTGGGTCATCGAAACACTTCAGGTGCAGGTCGTGAATTTAATCAGCGGAGCAATATCAGCAAAACCCAGCTGTCCTTAAAACACTTTAAAAGTTGCAAACTCAAATTTGTTCAACTTTAATTAAAAGATGGTCACAGAGATGATTTGCCATGACCGGCTTGCCTCCGAGTGAACATTATTTTCTATATTGTTATATTTGCATTGTGAGCACGCAGTTTACATTGTGCTCCATCTGGTGCAATAGGTTTATTTCACATCGTCACAGTGAAACAATGTTTGAATCCTAAATTATTGAATCACATTTATAAGCTGTTCGAGTTCGTCTGCAGACGTTGCAATTATAATTGCAGTCGGACGATGTGAGACTTGAAATAGGAAACAAACCAAATTTGGTCTTTGAATTAAAAAGTTAGGCAATTCAACGCAGCCTTGATCAGCTAATGTTAGCGTGCTAGATACTGCCACGTAGCAGACTTGATAGACTGTTACCCTAAAGAGATAGAAGACATCTTTAGAGGATATTAAGGGTTAAAGATATGATCTTTAATGTAAAATCTAAACTGTCCGTCTCTAAACGGAGGCCGTGTGTGTCGGTGCAGTTTGTCCTTACTGGTGGCACGTGAGCGATCATCAGCTGTTCTTCAAGATCTTGAAGTTGTTGCTTCAGCTCAGAGTTTTCTGTTTCCAGCTCTTGAATCTGCACAAACACAAGAGCACTTCAGTCATTTTCAGAAGACACACTGAAATAAGGTCGCAGCGTGGTGTCTGGTGTTGGAAGAAATAACGGCCAATTTAACTGCAGAGTTTTACAGAAAGTCTCGTAGATGAATCAGGTTTAAGTGGGCACATTTATCATGATACTGCATCACTTTCAAAAGCCTCATTAACAACAGGTCTGTTCTCAGCTTGGTGATTGTGTTTCCTTTTTAAGAAGAAGGAGATTATTTTAGTCCATAAAGGAACACTTCATCCTTCATTTTTCTTTCTGGAAAAACTTTTGAGACACTCGGTTATCACTGGATAATATGAAGAACATTGTGATATCAGTGTACATTGTGATAAACTGCAGTACGTTGTTAAAGTAAGTTGTTCGACTATTGTGGATAGAACAGCAGATGGTGATCAATGCAGAAACAAATCCATGTACTGCCTCACATCGATGTGAAACCCCTCATATATTCATAATGTCTCATATGTTTATCACCCAAACCCTTCCGTATAATCCACTTACAGTCAACCACACAAACAGAACTCTTCATTGTATTAGTTTGAACTTCTTGTCCATGTTAATAGATGAAAGAACAACAACTAATGAGCTCAGATTTCAACCGATCGATCTCAACTACAACTGAGAATTCTTTATTCACTGATGACGACTCTGTGGTAAAGTTGATAGCTCTGGAAAAAAGCTTGAGTTGGGATTATTATGTCAATCAACTACTTTCAAGTTCAAAAATGAATTCTGATTTTAAACCCACAACTTCTTAAAGGACTTTCCAGGACCAACTCCCTCAAATTCAAGGTGACATCATATCTTTTAAGAGACGGATCGAGGTTAATTAATGTCTCAAAACTGAGATTTTTTCCCCTGAAAACCAGCAGGCTTCAAGTCACACGCAACATCTTGCCGTAAACCTGCATCATTAAACTTTAAACATCTATGCAGGGACGTGGTCACACACTTCTCGAGGCAGGTGAAGCGTGAAACAGTGATGCAACTTCGAGCGAAACAAATGTAGCTTATTTATTACGTTAAGTAAAAATGTTTGATTTCTCTTCTTGCACAAAACTTGTAAATTCAAGCCCTCTCAGTTACCCTCGACTATTTATGGCTAGATCCAAAAAACTTTTAATGTCTTAATTTCTTCCCTTTAATACACAAACTCTCAAGGATTGCGAGGACTCACAGGAACCTGGCGCTTAATTTCACCTTAAACCATTTAATGTCTTGATAAATTTTCATTATATGCAAAGTGGAAAGTTTTTAAGCTTTTTCCAAGAAGCTAAAACACCAAACGGTCCTCCAAAGTGGTTGTTTTGGAAATGAATCCAAATGAACCTTAGAATAAATGTCACAGTGTTGTTTAGCCGCCTCCGTCTGTCCGTCATTTAATCAAGTTAATAATAATGTTTTAATAAATCACCATTTAAACAAAACCACTGGGGAAGTGCCACAGTTTCAGCAGGGTGCACAGTAATTCAATTTCAGATTGGCTCGGTAACAACAGAGCGCTCCGTCATTAATATTCATTACTGACATTTTTCATCAACAGTTTAATTGTCCACGCTGGATCATTTAAAACAATCAATAAAAAGCAAGCCCTGCATTAATTAACAAAAATATCAATGTGTCAGCGTGGTGCTTAAAGTCTGTGTGAGAGTGAAACGCGCTGAGTCGACTGGACGTGTGTCGTACTCTTTTCTGCAGGGTCCCGATCTGTTTCCTGGTCTCCACGTCTTTGCCTCCGGACTCCAGAAACTTCTTGTAGGCCAAGTCGAAGGCCTGACCGATGGTGAGAGTTATCTCCTCCGCCTGCAGCAGGGGAGCAAAGACGTGAGGATGATATTTAGCTAAATGTCACCGCAGCTTAATTACAGCTGAAGCGATCATTTCACGGTCCAAACACAGTTTAAAAAATGAGACATATAAAATGGTTCTGCCTTCTGCCAGAAGCGTTTTATATTTATTTCCCTGCAAACAAAAAAAGGAAGCCGGAGACACTTACACACTTTTCACTGTCAAACACGTAGCAGAGGTGTTTGTTGGATTCGGAGTCTTTGCAGATAAAAGTGAATATCCTTTTATCCGTCTTGTCATCCGCGCAGAAGGATATCCGGTGCAGCTGACAGTTGTGCTGCACATCCTGGGAAAAAAAAACACACAAACACAAGGCATTCATTATTTACCGACTTCATGGATGTTGACACCAAATCACTTCTCTTCTCTACACGGTGTTTGTTGTCAAGCGTAACTTCAGGTGACACGTGTGGGTGTCGATGCACCTGCCGAACGGTAAAAACTCAAACATTTCTGGGCTCACTTTCGTCTTGGGATCGAGTATCTTCACGCCGTAGATGGAGATCTGCAGTTCCACTTTGGGGATCTTCTGTCCCTCTGACTTCTTGATGTGTCTCTGAAACTGCCAATGAGAGGAATCACAGACGGAAAAGTTTTAGTTTCAGACCCTGAAAGTCACGAGGAAGACACAAAGCACACGGTAATGACATTTACTGTCACAGTACAGCTTCAAGCCTGGCAACAAATCCAATCTAAAAATGTATCCATGTAAGGGGTGGGCGAATCAATACCATCATCTATTTGACTGCAATCTCGCTTCTCAATTCTGAAATGCCCTACAACCAGACCTGACTGCTGAGTTTCTACATTTGCGCCCTTAAACACATTATTCCATTAAAGGTTATTTTTTGGCAAATGTTCCATTATTTACAAAACGTCCCCCAAAGAAGAGCCTCTTGAAGTGTTTTATCGTCTGGTTGGCTACATCACTCTATTGGTAAGTTAACGTGGCTCTTTTATTCTGGTCACTGAGGTTATTTTAAGTATCATGATGTCTACAACGTCTTCAACAGTATTACCATTAATTTGAAGCCACATCTCTGGCCATCTGACATGTAAATCCAATCCTCACTCTCCATTTAGCTCAGTTTTGGTCTCCACCATCTCCTGAGTAAAATATATGGCTCCATAGCTGCTATATGCTCTTCTATGTTAAGCAGCTACTCGTTAATTTTGTCTTTTTTTGGTCATGGTAAACAGCTGCCTGCTGCCGCTGGAGATTATTTACAATCGATGTGACGAGACCGAACTAACGAGCAAAGTTTGTCGACTTTAAAACCAAAACAATGAGCTAAAGTAGGCTAAAGACGTTTGTCGAGCCGGAGGAAACTGCGTCGGGAAAGACTATTCCTACAATATAAATGTCAGCACAATGAAAAATCATCTGTAATGTGGATATAATGTCTGAGTGGCTAAAGGCAATTATTAGAACAAGTAGAACAGTCTGCTAAGTTCAGAAAATGACATCACTTTTTAATGACATTCTAAAATCTAAGTCAATATAATATACAGTCTCCTTTCACGATAAAGATATAATAATGATATATTGCGCTGCACTAGTGCAGCTTTCCAAAACTATTTATGACATTTTGTAAAACTTTAAAGTAGATTAATGTCAATAAAATGTGTAAAAGCCCCATAAAACACATATATATAGGCGTTGGACTAAGAACGGCTGTACGGGATCTTTAGAGAGCAAAGAACATATCAGCATTAAGGTTAAAGTGTTTTAAAGAAGATTAACGAGGAAATTAAAGGAATCAGTGATTCATCCACTGTGTCACTCCTTCCAGCACTGCCAAGAAAACAATCTAAGTCTTTCACAGTTATTTTGCCAACTGACATAAATACTAACAGGAGTTGGCAGTCGGTTAAAAGTCTGTTAAGAGGAGAGTGAATACTGTCAGTGAGCGAGGACGCTTCCAGGAAGCTGACAACAGCCGGCGAGTATTTCACATTTTAATGTATGTAGAGACGGAAGTTCAGGAAGTGTCCACCACAGCTATAAGAACGAGGGAGGATTAGATCTGAAGCTGTGAAACACTTTCAAAGTGAAACCTCGAGAGGCGGATAAAGTGCGTGTGTGAGATACCGCAGCACTTTTCACAGCCTCCGACGTTACAGCACCTCGAGGCTTACAGTAAAATGATGCATTCAGTTGTAATCGAGCCCGTGTAAGGCCTCGAGTAAAGCTTCTATAATTCAACTTATTTACTTTCCAGGAGCTCGCAGACACAGAGCGGGGGAGTAAACTCTAAGGGCGAGTTACAGGGTGATTTAACGTGCTTGAAGACACACAGGCGTTTATATTCTAAGTGTTATCAGACTACAATATCTGACCATAACTCTGGGCCGACCGCCTCTCAGTCCAACAGTTTTCTTCCCCTCACATGATCTTTGGGGTGAACAGCCTGTCCTAATTGCCAGTGTATCTGGGAGGGTAACCATGGAGCCGCGGTCCACAAACAGGCCTTCGGAGATCAAATGTAACGTAACAATAGAGGTATGGGTTTGGGAAAACAGTCCTCCCCCCCTACAAGTGGCCTCACAGATTCAACTCTTGGCAGGAGACGACGGCGGGGAGGCCAGCAGGCAGCGGCGAGCTCAGACACATTACCGAGAAGCTGTGAGAACGGAGACCTTTTCACTGGGTCGTGTTCCCATGCAGGAAGTCTGCGCTGCTAGTTCGGTTCAACCTGATTAATGTTGAGGAGCGATGGGTTTGAAAGGAACTCAGGTTAAGTGTCATTCACCAGGGATGTTTGGAGACACTGTGCCTGAAAACTAAAGTCTAGAACAAATAAAACTGTTAGTCAGCACTTTCCAAAATGAACCGCTGAGCATTTTACTGGGAACTAAGACTTCGACGTCCTGGTAAAAGAAAACCAACACTGATTCTTGGTAATGTAACAGGAATTGAACGCTGGTCTCTGATGTTGAACTCTCATCTGTATAACCCCAGTTCAACCTCAACCTTTAAAACCTGTTTATTTCATGTGATAGCACACAACTATGTGGTACTTTTTGTTTATAAAGATGTTAATGTGTCCAAAACTGGAAAAGAAATCAATGTTTTTCGAACATTTTTCTCTAAAAAGAGTCAAAATGTTTTAGCAACAGACGGTTTTGATGACAGCGAAGATTTAGCCGAATGCTGTGTTAAATTGTCTTTTTTTGCTATTTACGTATCCGATCACCTTACAGGAGGATTTATAATCACAAAGTGAGGTCAGACTACGAGCTCTGAATGGAAAATGGTTCAGGAAGCAAAGAAAACTTTGACCTTCAGCTGTTGTTCCACGACGAGAAAAAAAACCCATCGACTGTAAAAACAATGGGACTCTGTGCACAGCGAGAGATTGTGATGTTTGATAATCATGCTGATTAATTTGGGTTTGATAGGCGGCAGTTTATGGGAAGTTTGAGAAGTATAGGTGCAGTTTAAAAACAAAACATATTAATGAATTTCAAAAGACAAATATATGAAAATGTATTGTACAAATGTTAATAAAAAACACTGTGGGTTAAATATTAATGCTGCTCTTGTAAATGTTTTATATGAATCATAGCTGAGGTGACTGTTTGTAATCTCTGGGCCATTTTAGTGTCTTTCAGCTCATTGTTTTGATTCAGTCTCAGTAAAAACCCATCTGTGCGATCGGTTCAGCTCAAATGTCAAAGTCAGTTTGCACCTGTTGTGCGAATTCAGTCCTTGATGGCAATAGCTGTGTTTTGACGAGCTAAAAGTTGATAGTTGGCTAACATGTTGGTCGTGTCAACTTTTAAAAAGTGTTGTGTTTACAGCTCGTTACACTGCCCCAAGTGAGCAAAAGAGTCAATTAATGCAGGTTAAAAGCAAGGTTAAAACCGCAATCATGTACTTTTTGGCCTCTCGGGTTGTTGAAGCAAACAACAAACTATTTACATTTTATCTAACAGACACAGAGCAACATCGGCATTCACTTGAATTATGAGTCCAATATTTACTTTCCTATTGAGCCCTGAAGTGTAAAGTAAGGTTATCAGGGTTTTAATACAGGATGAAACGTTTATGTGAGCTAAACAACGAGCTAAAAGAGGCGGAAATACTCAATTTCTTTGTGGGTTCGTTACGACAAACGACAAGTTTAGTGCAGATACAATCTATGCATTCATTAATAAATCATATCCCACATTGTGTTTTTACACGAGCTTTAATAACACCAACAGTGTAACTTAGTCATAAAAGATGATATTGTTTCAAGAAATCTTTTTTTTTTCAGCCCATTATTATGCAAATCTAGTCTGCAGCATCTAATTAGATCATGTACTTCAGTCTAGGAGCCAGTGGTGGAGAATATTAGGTGTCAAGAGACTTTATGATGTGTCACTGAGCTCTGTCGGGGTACACTAAAGCACCTCTGCTTTAATAAACTGACTCCGTAAGTAAAAATGGTGTGTTGGTATTCCAAGAAAAAAGCTGTTACGGTTGGAGGATTCGAGCTCGGTGTAGGAAAACAACAGGTTTCACGGCAGATAAATATCCGTTTTTATTGAATTCTACATCCACCGGGGGAAGGTCGGCTGAGCAGACGGCTGTGCTTATCCAGCACTTATAGGCATCCACTCTCGGGGAGCTGAAAAAACTCCAAGGGCACCTTGTTGGTAACCGAATGAGGGAGGGGAGCATTTGTCACTCACTCCCACCTCCCCTGATCCGAGCCTGCAATCCCATCCGGACACTCGAGAACACTCTGCTATCCTTTCGGCTGCAGCTCACTGCGAGGGCTGGCTTTTTACCTTCAGCTTGCGGACTGCATCCTTCACAACTTCTGTGCCTTTGGGGGCTTCAACCTCTGTGTTTCCAAGGAACTGGAACGAGAACAAAAACAACAGAGCAAATCTATGATGTGACGTCAACACAACAGAGACAGATACGATGATAAATATAAGCAAAGAGAAGAGTGTGCGCTTTAGGAGGAAGGTAGACGAGAAGAAGACGAACACCTTTTCATTAGCATAGCAATCACAGATGACATTTGAGTCGATATCATCCAGAATTCATTATTCTGAGTTACAAAAATGTCAATAACATTCTTAATAAATTATTCATGCTCACGTCCTTCAGAGGCATAAATGTACCGTCTCATACGGTTTCAATTGCTCAACCCAAAAAGCATCTGCCTATACAAGTGACGAATGAATGTATGATAATGCACAAACAGCCGCACAAGGACAGACACACTTCTGGGCGGCACTTCTGCCGTCCTCCAACAGATGGAGCCATTAACCTTTGAGCCTGAACACGGTGCTTCTCCATCTGGCAGCGACAGCAGCAGCAGCGGCAGCGGCAGCAATTGTTCCGGTCACACACACTGCTCCACTGCCTCCTGAGCTTAATGTGTGAAGCCTGTTCCAATATCAGACTTCATAAACACCGGTGTCAGCTCCTTAAAGGTTGGGAACAACAAAATAACAATGCCTCCCTTTGGGACGCAGCTCAGACGGACATGGATGGTTCTCCGTGACACGACAGAAATCTGTGTGAAGCTTTCCATGACTTGGCTCTGATAATGCTCATTGTCCTTGTTTTTCCTGCTCTGAATGACGCTTTTCTCCTGCACAATGTTCATTTAGAGGATTTAATAAACTTGTTAATGTGAGTCTGATGAATTGTGAAGCAGGATGTTCATGCTGAGATAAAAACCACTTGAGAGTCACTTCAAAGGAGCAAAATATATTATTTTAGTTGAAAGAACAAACAAAAATGAACTAAAATTATCAAAATAATGGGAAGAAATAGCATTTTTTACATGATGACATCTATGTATGGTGTTGCAGAGGTATCTACTGAAGTTAGCATGCTAACCAGCCACCGATGGTGCTCAGAGGTCCCTATCGGGGCACAGTCAGCTAATATGACCGATAGCTGCAAGGTTAACAGCTCCCTAGCTAACTGTAGCTGCAGTTAGCAGCAGTCAGAGGTTATTCTGGTGATGTGCTGCCCCCTAATGACTTGGAGTATGAACAAACATACATATTGTGCCTTTAATGATGTTTAACAGAATTACAAAAAGAGCTGAAGAATTGAGATGAGTTTATTTTGTAACTTGTAACTAATTAAAAATGGATTATTTATTTTTTAAATAAATTTAAAAACAGTCAGTGTCTGGGTAGGTCTAAAATACTACAGTGGCAAAATACGACAGAGCCAGAGAGCAGATTGAAGCTTTATAAGAAAGTGTCAGCACTCTGCTCCAGTGTGACAAATGTACTCTACACACTTCAGGACATGTCTGAGAGCGCCGCTGACAGATGCCCAGAATAGAAAGGAGAAGCTCTTGTTCCTGACCAGTGCATTCTGGGCTACGACTGGGGACGTTTCACAAGGCAGACCAAGCCTGGAGGCTCATCCATCAACTGGTGCATGCAGCTGAAAAACGAACCACCCCTGCCCCCTCGTTTCCCCCAGAAGGATTCACACTTGAGTTTAAAGGGGACTGTGCACCCTTCAATGCAAATTTTAGTTTTAAAAAATCACACACAAAATATGCACAAATATCTCAACCCTGTGGCAGCTCTGAAAAGTTCACTGAAAGCTGCACTCAGACTCCATCTGGTTGTCTGTGCACAGCTCATTCCTCCTTAATTGAAAGGTTCTCACATATCTAAAGGGCAGGATCTGTGTCACGTGCAGTTTAAGTGACTTCTGAAGGAGATCTGATTGTTCGTTAGACTCACTGAACCCGTCAGCTCGGACATTCACCTCGTTCCTCATGCCGGCCAGAGGTCAATAACATTTGTTGATTACAGCGGTCAGCAGAAACTCATTAAAGCTGCGCCCAAAAAAAACCAAAAAAAACCACCCGTAGCAGCTTTGTACAGCAGTCGGATGCGTGTCGACATGTCAGAGCAAAGAAGTGACGGAGCGCTGAGGAAACAGATGAGTTGTGATGACAGACTGTACTGTCACATCAGAGAACATAAAGCTAATTAAATTCACAACAAGAAACACATCGCCTGGACTGACAGGTCCTGCTGTGACTTGTTAATGACAGTCTGACACGAACATGAAGCCGCTGATCTGCTCCTCTCTGCTGAATGCAGAGGTGGAAGGTTTCTCGTCACGTCAGTGGTTTCCTCATGTTTTAATTAGAGATGCACCAATCGTTTTATTTCCTGGATTCATTGTTTTGTCAATAAGATGTAAAGTACACAGTGAGAAATGTCTGCTTCACTTCCCCACAGCCCAGTGTAATGACTTCAAATGGTTTGTTTTCATTTAATGCAGTAATTTGTGAGAAGTGGCCAAAACTTTAGTTAGAAAATTTACATAATCAACAAATTCTGAAGAAACAACAGTGTTGATGTCATGTCAAAGACGTCTCTGTACCGAGCTTAAGGTGAGTTAACGAGGCAATTTAGCTCGTCTTGACTCTAACACAGACAGTGTAAGGTTGTATTTTAGTTAGGACAACAGTTGTACACATTATTTAGTTTACTTATTAAACTAAGTAGCAAACTTGCTGCTTCTGCATCTCGAAGCTGAAACTACAGAAGCTGTTGGACTATTGCTTCTTGCAGTAGTTGTAAAGTGGTATTACGAGACAGGACGAGGTAGTAGACATCGCTGCAAAACAGTCCAGAGACGTCTTTGACATAACGTCAACACTGTTTTGAACTTAAGTCCTTCCAAACTGCCATTTGACCAACAGTCCAAGACCAAAACGTACAACTGGCTAATCCTCTTACTGGCGTAGCACTTCACTATAAGTAAAATGGAACGCCAATTAAAGTCCGAATTGCTACTTGTGAACTCAGGGCACATTTATTAACCCCGACTTCACGAGTAAAGCAGCTGTCTGACGTCACACGACAATGGCAGCATCCTTGGGAAGGGAGCAGGGTGAATTTGTAGACTGCAGCATTTGTATAAGGCTGGTAAATTAAATGTTTGAATACTTTTCCAAGTATAAAAGTGCTGAATAATGGAAGGCATAAGGGCATCTGTGATCTCTTTTGTTTTTTTCCCTCCTCATAATGCACAGAGGCTGTGCAGCTGAGGATGACACATCATTTGATTTTTGTTCACTTTTGGCGTCTCGCACCTGGAACGCTTTGAGGTTGGAAGTCAAAAGATTCAACTAACAAAATTCTGACCTCTGACATTTTCTGGAACGCAGCAATATCCATTCTATTGTCATAAAAGACAAATAAAAGCAGGAAAACGTCACATTTGAGAAGCTGACCCCAGAGAAATAGCAACCGATTAACTGTCTGTCAAACGACTAATCGATTAATCCAGTGCTTGTTGCAGCTGTAGGAACGATGTAGCATCACTGAGCTGCAGCGACAAACCGAATCTGTTCTCAGACACTTCAAAATAGCGCCAAGAGTCAAAGTTCCCCCTATCCAACCTCCTCCTTTGTTCATCTCATATATTTGATTTTCTTCAGTTAAATTACGAAAAGTTTTTATTTAAAATGGAGCCTTTCTTTCAAGTTAACTTTCCCAGACATGAATAACTACGTATAAACACAGACAAAAATAAACATTTTAGAAAATGCAGCTCTAATTTTCCAATGATTAGGACCTGTAAAACGAAATGTTTTGTGCTGAAACAATTAATCGATTGAGTGTTTCAATGTTTTCAGATGTGAGAACTTACTTCTTTTGTCAGTTTTGGACGCTTAAGAATTAATTATCTTCAGGCTCTAAACTGTTTCGTCAGTTCGGCACTTTCCAGACATCACCTTGAGGTGAGAGAATATATCATATAGTCTTTTCATTCGTAGAACAATCCTTCTTTCTTCTGCGGGCATGTGACAAAACAATACTTCATGTTGGGTTTAGTTCAGGGAACATTTGGGTTCAAAAAGAAGAAGACAATACTGAGAGTAGTTTAGTCCTGTCATCAAATCAAAATGACCTTGTTGAATCAATGGATCAAAAGATTTGAAGAATGGACCTGTCTCCGTTCGAACGAGCTCAAAAGAAGCTTATTTTCAACAAGAGGCCGAGAACAGAACAGTCTGAGCACTTTGGCTGTCTCGCTCCCTCCACTTCCCCACTTCCTTCAGCGATGAGTGGTGGTACTCAGATCTCAGCAAATTCAGCCAGACAGGCGACTCATCAGTGAAAGCTGACGATATGCGATGATTTTAGAGAGGTGTCCTCTTTGCCAGTTCTCCCTGTTTCTTGGCTTCAATCAGCAAAGGAGTTTCAGCAGTTTTGAGGGGATGTGGTCGTTTTGCAGCTCCATCTTAAAAAAATGTCTGAAGTTCAGGATGTAGGCTGTCAGACTCGGAGCCTCACAGGAGAGAAGCTCCTTTGTCGAAATGAAGCAGAAAACCGGTCGGACGGGAAAGTGAGACGGTCCTCCTGCCAGAAGTGTTTGTTGGAAAAGAAAGTGTTTCATTTTGAGTTATTCCCGCGTCACGACCGGGAGTTTTGACTGGTTTTCGACAGAAGTGTGAGTCACTTTACATAAAACACCCGCACACATGTTAATAAGTGAAGGCTGAAACACAGGGAAAACTTTCAAATTAAAAGTTTGACAAGGACCATTTTCACTCATCACAGCACTGAGGGGAAGATGAACACCACAATATACACAGCGGAGATAAGACGGTTCATTCTAAAGCAGCGGTGGCGTCCAAGTAAAATCACCCACCATTAAACTACCAAATTATCATTGTCATGTTATTCCAAATGTAACTCAGATGTGATGTAATGGGGCAGAGGGTGTTGGGTAATGCTGATGGCTCGGACAGAAAACAACAACATAAAAATGAGTGAAGCTGCTGTCGGCGGTCGTGAAAGGCCCCGGTTGTCTCGGGGGAAATGCATCATGGAGCACCTGGCCTGAGAGGCGCCCTGACAGACAGCGAACGAATTAACAGGGAGGTGGAGGCGAGGGGATTTGAGCTCCCCAGCATTGTTTAACAGCAAAATGCCTTTCTGGCTCGTAATTTGTTTGAGGTATTCTACAGCCACAAAGCTACGATAATCCAACCGTGTGATGGTGAAACGTACCTTGGCATTGTAGGGTATGTAATGCTTGGCCAGAGCCTCCGGGGTGTGCATCCATGATTTATCTGAAATGACACAAACAGCTCACTTAATAAGTAAGTCTGAATAGCTTGTTTCATTCAACGAAGGTAGAGCAAAGACACAGTCAACCACAAACATGGTTAAATCTCCTAGTAATGTATGTAAAACTGACCTAAAACGTCCATCCTGGTCTCACAGCAAGTAAATCCAAAGCTGTTGTTGACCCACTTGGAGTATAGTCATAGTTTTGGGCTCATTTGTCAACAGTCAAAAGCGTCTGTCATTGATCTATAGGTGTTTCAACCCACTGAATCTTTAATTTATTTTTCTTTCTTGAATTTTTTAATACAAAACTAAGCTTGCAGACGACCTGTAACTGCCCCTATCAGCTGGAAAACACAAAAGGTCCACATCATACAGGTGTACATGTCTCAAGTTCAAATTAGATAACAATATCAATAAATTTGGATACTTCACACACGTTTTTCTAATTAAATATCCAAGCGTTTGGCAAAAAAAAAGTCATTTTGAGACCTCAACATACCCCTGTTTGGGAGCAACAGGAGCATTGAACTCATTCTAGTTCTTTATTTCCTTATTACACTAACTTTATGCACATAAAACAGCCAGAAACAAGTGTGTGGGTAGAAAAAGAGCCTATACAAAGAGAGAATTGCATAACATTTAAATATTTTGTGCCAGTTTCACTGAGAGAAAGCTTTCTTTTCTCTCACAGTTTCACACATTAACACCTGAAGGCCGCCCAGTACAATTCCAGGTTTGATTGGAACAGTTGGGGGGTTATGCATCAGCATCAACAGCCGACATTAGGCAAGACGTAATGAGGCTTCTCACTCTCCCACCTGTCCTGCAGCTCTGCTTATTAAACCTGTAACCCTTCAGTCATTAGGTCCACTTCCAGAAAGTGTGTCCTGACTGAGTGAAGGACGAATTTGACAGGAAATGGACTGCAACTGCGTGATCACATGAGCAAAGTTCCATGCCACCAGTTTAATGGTATTCAACCAAGCGACAGTCAACGGCAGCGGTGCACGAAGAAGCATAATGACCCAATAAGGGCAGCAGAAAGAAGATTAATGCAGCTAAACTGGCTAACAAACACAAATATAGACATTGCACGATCTAATACAATCAGAAATCAGCTTCGCAAATGTTTTTATGAGGAATCTGTAATCATATTTTGCCAATAATGTTACTTTGAGAAACACTGAATGTAAACTTTTGTTTTGTTTTTCAAGAAAAACTCCACAGAGCAACTTTAAAGTGGAGATAAATCCTCAGAATGTCTTTGTAGTTGTGACCAAGGCCGACAAAATAAAAGAAGAGACACTCGCATGAATAATAAAACAATGCTGGACTGAGGGTTCTGAGAGGGTTTTGAGATCACTGAAAGTCGGAGTTACAAACAAACAGGTGTTTCTGTGAACATCCCCTTCCTCTGTTTTTCATTATTCAGTGAAAAGTTTGGACTCTGGCGGTTCCCTTCTCAGTCTGATCAAACCTTTTTAGGGCACATCATCCATTTTCTTGTCACAAAAACAAACAGAAACATTTGCCGTTTGTTGACCACAAACATTTACTTGTCCATCAGTCATATTTCTGCATAAACAAACAACAACTCAAACTCGCTTTGCAAAGAATCTGAACAAACCTTAAACCTGCTTCCAATGTTGATCCTCAATGAGTTTTTGAGACGTGACAGCTGTCAAAAACACCACACTGTGCTCCAATTAAATGCTGTCAACGTTTCCTGAAGCACAAAGTTGTCAGTGTGTAAACTGTTGCGCTGTTGAAACACACAGCAGTCAGCTCTCTCAATTAATGAACACACGATTAATCCAGTCGCAGCGAGCGGACATCAGAGGACATTCGGAGCCATGTTGAGGCTGTTTTTTATATTTTAAGCTCCATTTTTTGCAGACGAGTTAAAAAATTTCAAGGGCAGCTGTCAGATGAAAACCCTGTGTGAGCCAAAAGCCAACTTTTGTGTGATACTTTCATCTTCACAGTCTTGTTACAGAGCTATTTGTCTGCCAAACATGTTAATTGAATTGGCTTATTGAGCCCAAATCCATCGACTGCATCAAGAGTTAGCCGACTCTAGATGTGATACGGACTCTAAACTCTTACTAGACCCTCACTTGTTGACTTGGATTGGATTTCTAGTGTAAAATCATTGACATACATAGATGACACATCTCCAATTCCACCTGTTGTAACAACAGTGGTGCCAGCAGTGGTGACCAGGTGGTGGAGCTACAGAATCAGGATCCTGGAAAGGAAAGTTCTGGTGCTCCTGCCACTGGTATGCTGCGATGTTGTTTTGGGAATGGTGATATACGTCATTAAGGGAGTGACTGGCAATCAGCCTTTTTCAGTCGTTTAGGTATGAGATGTGTCAGGTTACATCGAGGGGGAGGGGTTTATGACCTATACTGCAGCCAGCCACAAGGGGGCAATCTTGGAGCGAGCTTGTAGCTGTCAAAGTGTAAAAATTCAGAAAATAATGAAGGTAATTAACAGAAGAATTATTTCACAGACAGAATTAAAACTGAACCTCACTTGTATTTTGAGTATAATTCTTGACACATCACCACTGTATGTACAGTTCATAACTTACTTAAAACTTCGGGACTCTTTGACGATTACCTCAACACAAAATGAGCAGCGCATCAGAAGTCACAACGGGTTGCTGATGGCTTCCTGCATTTCTTAATCACCCGCCGATTAGGGATCATTGTCTTCCTTCATTTCCCATTCATAACCGGCTTATCACCCCGTTAATGAATCTGGCGACAAAAGATGCATGACTGTGACCTTGGGGCGCTCGACTACTTTAGGTTGATTGCGTTAGTCGGGCTTTTAGGAGGTGCAAACGATGTGAATCATCTTTAACATGTCCTCTGCACAAGTATGCTAATGACTTTGTTTACATTGATGCTGCTGGCTAAGTGGCTTGATGGATTCAAAGTCTTTTCTAATTAGTGTTAATTCACACTCCGCACTTGCTTAATTGCGATTGCTGATGTTTGCTCATCCACCATGTCACATGGAAACCAACGGGCACATTCTTGACATGGAGAGGAAGTCATGTTTTATTCTTGTGGATATTAGTTTGATGGAGGGAATTAAACGATGGGGGGCTATAGCAGCTGTAACAGAGGGATAGTGACTTCACTTTTCAGACTCTGCATGGTAAAACTGGGAGACTTTTACTCGACTTAAATTGCCCTCCTTTTAAGTTTACTCAACAGCTGTGCAATGAGATTATCCCCTGCTTGCACCTTGCAACAGTCTCCTCCAAAGTGCAATCAATTTCCTAGTGGGGCTCTTGAATGAAAGTTGATAGAAGGACAATCTATGTCCTCCTTTCTTGCCGCTAACAGGGCTAAGAAAGTGTAAATTCGAAAGAAAGAGGATGAGGAATGCAGGAGGAAGAGGAGGAGGAGGAGGAGGTGAGGGCTGACACAGCGGCGTGGCAGGTAGGCTGACATTTTTTTTTCAAGGCGTCAGCACACACTGTTCTTATTAAGAGGAGGGGAAGGTGTGGGGGCTTACAATGACATCTTTCTCTCTCTTTGCTGCATAAAATGGCAACTAGGCGAGAGCACGGAAAGGCGTGGGCAGTTACGAGTGCTCTCAGGGTCAGATTAACCGTTGAGGCGTGAGGCTGAGTTGTGGCGTCTGAAGGTCATTCTGTGTGGTTGACTTGTCAGGTGTTGGATGAAGATTCAAGAGGTGACAGCGTGACGAGTGTCGTTGCATCTCTGTCACTCTGTACTGCGTGAGAAGTCTCTGGAGACGGGCAGTGCATTGCTGCTCAGTGCTTTCTGGTCTCCTGAGAGCCAGTTAACACATGAGAAAGGTTACGTGTCCTTCATGCATGTTACACTCCAGCTACTGTTACTGGTAATAACTGCCTTTCTGTTTCTGCTGTCACATCAGGCATCGTGGGGTTAGGTCATTCCGAAAATGGATGTTCTATTACTTTCAGTCCCCTGCTGGGTACAAACCACAGGAAGCCATATATACCTGCATTCACCTGCAGTAGAAGTATTTAAACTCATATTTCTTTGAAGAAAAATAAAAGCATGCAAAGGTACGTAAATTATATCATTTCAACCTAAAAATCATCCGTCACTGATCCCAAAGTTTTTCCCTTGTTGCTGAAACTCGAATCTCACATTAGCCTCGTTTAAAGTCCAACCTGATCTATCGGCAAGTGTGTGGACAAGCTGCTGCCCACAGATACCTGCACTAATTAAACAGAGTGGACAGATACAAATGGTTAATCGTTCGGCATGGCAGGAAAAAAAAAAGGAGAGGGGAAACCTACCTTCAGTGAACAAAACAAGCTCACTGCTCAGCATTAGGAAAAGGTTCTGGAGTTGTAATGGCTCCTATCTGCCTCACATTATGTGGTGAGCAGCTCACAACAGCAGTAAATTACAAAGTTATGACTCAGACGCAATGTTCCCTTGAGTCCTTTAATATAGTAGTCCAATTTAATATAATTTAATGTAATTTTATATAATTCTATATCATTTTCATATTATAAAAAAAACTAAACAGGAAGTTAGCCTTCTCAGTTGGTTTCTGTCTGTAGTGCACGGACTCCGTAAGCCCCACAACACAGAAGATCCAACTCATTTTATACCCCGCTAGTCGAGCCTTTTGTGCTTCGTGCACCGCAGAGCAGCTCTACCTCCAAAGTTGTATCCAGATTTTAATTGTTAGATCCATGGCAGAACCTCCCATCAAACAGCTCCGCCATTTTTTAAAAACATCTTCCTCTTGTCCTGTGGTCGTGTCTCACTTGATCTATTGGCTACGCTGCTACGCCCCCCTGACGACTACCGGAAGTATTGCTCCATCGGTACAAATCCATGAGCTTTCAGAATATATGTGCAGAAATCATGTTTTATCTACCATAAAGGCATCCAAGAGGGCACATTCGCAGCGTTTTTTCGAACATGGGGGCACCATGGGGGGCTAAATGAGCCTGAAATGGTGCACTGACTGCTTGTGGAAGAAAAAAACAACAACCTGTGGAATTTTTACCAGTTGAGAGAAGGAATGACTTTTGACGTTGCTCCTGAAAAGATAAGTTTTAGGAAAATCAACTTTTTTATCTTATTATACTGTATAAAGTCAATGTATTTATTTTGTTATTGTCATTGTTCAAACTATGCCTGTTATTCATCATACTGTTCTCTTTCCTGAAGAGACAATAATACAAAAACAACATATACATCTGCATTGTTGGTGTACTAAGAGACCAACAACTTGCACAGAAAGAGGTCTGGCACACTGCTGTAATTTCTGGATTTATTGACGGTTTAATGTATTCAACCTTTATCACAAAGTACCTCTCCTTATCTACACGCTAACAGCTGTATTCCTCTTTATCTCCACCGTGTTTATCTCATATTCTAGCGTGAATTCTGGCGTAGAGGTGATAAAGGGTCTCTGCAGTCTTTGATGTCAATGAGATATGCTTCCTAAGAAAACAAGTACTCCACTTCTCTGAAAGTCCTCCACTGTTAAAAACTGTTGTGTATCATTATTTACTCTTCTTCACCTTTATAAATACCGAAACTGAAACTATTTTTAGAAGCTTTTTCTGTACGTGAGCACAGCTGCTCTCAGAGAAGCTACATTTCGCAACTAATTGCCTTCTGCAAGGAAATGTGTTCCCCCAGATTAACCAAATTAAACACTTTGTTGGCTGCTGTCTAATGTGTTTTCCATTTTATGTGGTTGTTTTCTGTGTAGCAGTTTGCTGTTTTTCACCTCACTGTGTACAGCACTTGTGAAAAACATTATTATTAGATGCAATATAATATTACTACTACTGCTACGGATAAAACAACAAACACAGCTCCATGTTAAAGACCGTCTATTTAAACCCGTATCATTAAGCGTTGCGGTCATCCCTCCTTAACATTCTTCAGGCTCTTACCTCTCAGAAGCTTGAGTGCTGCGCTGTAAGTGCACAATTTTTCTATAGGGGCCACAAGCAGCGGGCAGGCAATAGCCTAATTCACTGCAGTGCTCAATCAATGACACACAATGAATTTGCTGGGTATGCACAGTTCTCCATCATGCAAAAGACAACTTCAAATGGGCTCTGCGCCGAGAGGACCTAAACCACACGTCTGCCGAGGGCTCACAGGACAGGCTCTGCTTTGAGATGAAGTATTATAAAAATTGCAATAATCCATCTGGTTACAAACATCTACCACATCGGGATAAAATCCGAAAGAGAGCTATGCAAGATGTCGCAGTGCTATAGAAACAGTGAGTGTGTCCTTTGAGAGAATCTCACTTGGGGTTTGCCTGCAGCACATGCAGTACGTCTGGGGAAATGGACCAAAAATATCACAAGCTCCCTACAATTCAATGCATTCATACGACAACACAACCTACACATACAGCATGACAGACTGATCCTCTCTGACAGGAAAAACATGAACATTGTGAGGTCAACAATGGTTGTACTGATTGCCAGGTGATTGCATAGGGATTAATTATATTGTGCAAGCAAGTGTTCATGCTTTTGTGTCCACCCCCTGTAAATTCATGTGCTGACACATCCCCATTACGTTGAAAACAAGTGTCACCCCACTGGACATCAACAACTACTGTCTTGAAGCCTCAGGTTGGACATTATGGTTGTCGCCATCTTCGGTTTGTTGGAGCCAGAATGGATGATATTTGGAGGAGAGTTTGGAGCTGGGGAGAAAACCCTGATTGGATCTGACCAAGAACACCAGGACACGCCATGGTAGTGAATCGTCAATCACAAAGTCAAGGCCTAAAGCATACTCTGCTTTATCGTCTGTTTTATTCTATATGGGACCATAATTTACAAACTGAACGTCATGCTGTGATGAGGGAGACCTGAAAGTAAACTCATTAGGAAGCTGTTTACTGAGGTAATAAATCAAGACTGAAGTAGCCCTCAATGTTTCCCTATGGCATCAAAAATGGCTGGAATATGTATATCTATACCCCATATATTCTTTTATTGTATCTAAGTTTTAAATTCCAGTATCGTGACAACACTGCTGGCCACTGGAAAGATTGCACATTGAAGGCACGTCCGCATTGGCATCACTTCTCAGCCTGAGAAAGCTCCTCCTCATTTTATACAGTGAATGTTTGAAAAAGCTCCTGAGAGGACTCGCTCAATGTAAAGAGCAGATGCAGAAAATATGGCCGGCAGGAAGAAATTCAGGGTTCATTCAGGGCCAATACGGATTACACTGGGCCAAAGAAGGAAATGCTTAAGGATCACAGACTTAGTCAATGGCTTTATAAGCCATCATTCAGGCAGTGGTACATTGTGTAAGTCTCTGGACTCATGATGGAGTCCTTCCAGTACAAGGTTATCTGACGTGCATTAATTACATTTATTTGTTCTCTGATCAAATAACAAACCATTTATGATGGCTTACGTAATGGTTTCTTCTTTCAGCCTGACATTTATGTGAACCAGCAATTCAGCCAACACGGCCATGAAAAAAAAACAAATATTCAAATAAAAAAGCTTGTGTGTCCTCAACATCTAATTTTCTGTGTGAGTGCTTTCTGTTGATTCAATCAGAAATGATGGATAGAGGACCATGTGACCTTAATAATTAAACAAGCAGCATAAAACTGTAATATCACATTACAGTTTAATAACTGTGCTTTATGTTGTTCCAGCTGTTGAATCCCACCAGTACATATAATTAAGTATTAGCAAGTAAGTAAACTTTATAAAATACGTGTTATTGAAACACCTCAGTGGCTCTTGTTCAGTCAATCCAGGGCACCGTCCTCATCTACTGTATCGTCACAGTATAGGTATGTTTATTCCTTATTTTCTGCACTAACATGACTAATCTTCAGCTACCAGCTGCTGGTATGGAAGAATTGTAATAATATTTATAATTGATGCAGCACATTCAGTGACCGGCGATGGAATTAACTCAGATTCCTGCAGTTAGATACAAACTACACACTGTGGATTTAGTGTGTGCTTCTTTCTCGCTGGGGGAATTAATCAGTCTGTGAGTTTCTGAATACATCACCAGGACGCTGTGACATTGTAACTCGACAGCTACTTTATAACCTTTACATGTCGGGGGGCCAGTACACGATGAGGCACTGTTAAAAAATGGTTTTCTATATTGTGCTTTAAGAATAAATTGTTTAAAATCCACCTGCGCTCACTTTGCTTTTTGTCTGAACGTTTGACCTTTACTGTGCAGAATGATGTATGTGCAGGGTTTGACACATGGAGGTTGTTTTAACATCAATCTGCTGAAGGGGGGGGAAAGTTTCTTTGGGCTTCACCTTCAATCACAGTTTAGTTAGTTTGGAAGCCAGTTCAATGTGCGACTTCCACACATGTGATGTGAAAACTTGGCAGCTAGAGCAGACAAACACTGACAACTGACTGAGGTTTCACATGCCTTTACGTATACTCTGCTTTATCATCTATGTTATATATTATACTAAATGGAACCATGATGTATTGAAGAAGACTTTAAACTATCGATTGAGACCATAAACTCATTAAATAACTGATAACTGAGGTAATAAATCAAGTGCGAAGTAGGGTCATTTTCTCATAACTTACATACAATTAGACTTCTTTTTGAAACCAGTGGAGTCTCCTCCTGCTGGCCATCAGAAAGAGATCAGCTTTGAGGCGCTGTCTGTTATTTATACCATCTATGGGTAGAACATGTACATTAAGAAATGTTTTCACCCTGGTCTGTTGGTTGGTTGTTTGGTTTGTCAGCAGGATCACACAATAATTACTTAACGGACTTCTACGGATATTGGATGGAGGGTGGGTCTTGGCGCAGAGTAAAGCCAATTAACATTTGGTGCAGATCCGGATAAAGGGACTGAAAACCTGACCTGAATTTCACCAACAACACGGCAGTCAGAGAAAAGCAGGATAAGAGTTAATCTGACCCTTAACGTTTTCAGAGAAACTGATTGCTTTTCAGGAAAATTGCAAAATTAAAAATTACCACCACAATATTCATGATTTTAAAAATGTGTTGTTGGATTCTTCATGTAAAACTTGACTTGTAAACCCATGTTAAGCAGATAAGTTAATGAACAGAGACCAAGGACATTTTTCTTAAATACAGGAAATATTGTGCAGCTTCTTTGAGTGTAAAGACACAAAACACCTACTCCAAAATGAATACAGTATTTTTGCTATTTGAGGCAAAGTAACTTGAACATGGGGTCAAGGAGATAAAAAAAACAAAACAATCAGTTGCCAGTTTATACTCCTAGATAACACAAATGCAACCTATTTCCTTCACAATTCTATAAATCTTCCTGAATCAGCGTCCCCATTTATATCAACGAGGTAAGACTAAATACTACAGACACATCTTATCATTACAATTCAACAGCACATCAAACTGCAGCCTCCAAAATGACCATTAAGTTGAATAAACACCTCCTTATAACAGTTTCAGCAGAAATAGAACATCATAACGTTCATTGACGGAGGATTCATTTCAGGACTGCATTCATTATAGCTAACTATATAGTTCTCACAAGGTCATTGACTGCCAAATGGGGCTATCACTTTAAGAAGTCAAAGCAGGTTGCATCCTGGTACGGCACTAATGTGTTAGATGAGTTATGTTTTCTAACCTGCTGCTCACCTACAGGCTGCACATGAATCCTGCACAGTCCGACTATTCCTTTGCCGGTCACGTCCAAGAGCGTGGGGCAATAAACACTGGAGATAAAAATGATCAAGATCCCCGCTGGCATTACCTGCTAGACGTGATCAAGTCCACAAAACACAGCCAGAGCCGGAGATAAAGGGGAAGGTAAATCAGTGGAGTTGGCTTGCTTGTCAGTGCCAGCCTTCACTCTCGCAGCCAAAAAGAAGCAGAGGCAGCCAGGGCCTTATAAACAATTAAAACTTATACAAATGTTGGACTGAATGTTGACCTCAGATGAAAACAATAACATGCGACAAGCTCCAACAAATCCTGTAGGCTTTGTCTGAACAACCCAAAAAAATCAACAAAAAGTTAAAAATGATAATGAGTCGTGTTAACAGCAACAACAACACAAAGCTATTATCTTCTTTAGACGCATTAGGAGTTCAACAGAGACCGAATAATTTGCTCTGATGCGAAATCACTGGCAAGTAAACCTTTGTTCAACTCATGTGGGAGGATGTCGGCCGCAAATGAAATGTCGCATATCAGATGAATATTCCCAATTTGTGGGACCATTATATCCACAAATGAAGTCAAATTTGGTGAGGAACCGAAATCATAGCACAATGAGACGAGAAATAATCTTGCATGCTGGTCCAAATCTATTGTGATATGGTTCAAAGTCCCACCCAGAGGAGCAATTACACTCTATCTTCCTCATCAGAGCATTTCATTAACAGTTCGAGATAGAAGAAGCTCACTCAAACGTCATAAAAGAGGCTTTCGTTCAGATTTTTGTGATAAAATCTTTGGAGGATAAACTCTGAATGGACATTTAATCATTTCATCGAAATTAAGTTTTGTTTTATGATCGGAAACTTTGAAAACTTAGGTCCTTATACTGTGTATGCAAGTGGCAAAATAAAGCCTCACACTGCACATAATTTGGCTCCAGATATTTTTGTATTAGGCCTGCACGATATGAGCAAAATGTGCGATGTGCGATGACACCCTTCAATATTGCGATGACGATATGACTTGCGATAAATAAGAAAATATTTAAGTTTGCATACAGTTCATGTGTCTTTCAGATTTTTCTGCATTAATAGATTCCCTGCTTTGAGGTACTCTTAAACACTTAATAGCTGATGGCAATTAAATAAATAAATGGAAAAAGCAAATATTTTTGAGCATGCTTTTATTGAACAAAACCCTTATAACATTAATTTACACATGTTACTGTTGGTGCAGTGATGGTCGTGTTACTAGACTGCAGCTCGACGTTTGCGCTCGAGACTGACTGGCCTTAAATTGCTCGTGCAGCTCTTTATGGTGGTGCAGCAGGTGGTGACGGAGGTTGGTGGTGTTACCTCTGGACGTTGCTACAACTGTTCTGCAGGTCCTGCACAGTACCTGAGTCTGTAAATTGTCTTCTGGCTTGAGTCCAAAGTATCTCCAAACCGCGGAGCTGCCATTTCTTTTTGCCACAAGCGTTTCGTCGGCACTTTCACCGCTCTGCTCTCCTGCCTCCGACATCCTGTTTACTCTGGCTACTAATTTTCACGCAGGAACGCGAGCAGAGCTGGGCGTCATCTGATTGGCTAAACGGTGTGCATGCATGGCCCATGTGTCCAGGGCCGCATCTGATTGGCCAAATGTCAGTACGCTGAGTGTGAAAGCATGGCGGATGTAAACAAAACTTATCGCACTTCTGACCAGCTTTTGCGATGGGTTTATCGCGCACCTTCACATCGCGATGACGATGAAATTACGATTAATCGTGCAGGCCTATTTTGTATATTATGGTTCATGCTCTCAAATAAAACATTTTTATTATTCTGGGAGGGAAACGTTGTCATTATGCTATCTGTTGGGGACCTTTTGGCACCAATTGGCACTGACAGACTGTAAAAAGAGTAGCAGAAATGAAGTCTGCAGAGAAGCCTTAGGGTCAGGCGTCTGTTGGAGTTTAAATGTAATGGTGCATGGTGAATTTCAGGAAGATATCGTCCTTCTCTTAGTGAAAAGGCTTTATGTCAGATTTGTGACTGGACAAACTGTTTTTCAGCTCCTCACAGTTGTAAAATAAATGACCAGTGTGTGCTCCTGTGCCTGGGAGCATTTGTTGAGCGATCTGTTTACTGTCTGTTTAGCTGTCATTTTTTGCAGCGGTCATCATTATCTGTCTGCTGCCAAGGCCAACTTTCAGATTGGGTTCTAACTTCAGCTGTAATTTACTTTTTTCCAACATGCCCCCACAGTGTAGGCACAGACAGGCATGTGCAAATGTCAGCCCGTTCTCACTCCCAATACGTCAAATACAGCAGCCTGGTCAGTGGCCCTATGCTTCCGAGTTTGAGGCCATAGTTACGCCCTCTATATCACTTCTTGAAGCCTCCCTCTAATAGTAGAAGGAGCAGGAAGTGGGGGGTGGTTGGACGGGTCATACAAAATACTTTTTTCAGAGACCGGGATTAGTGTCCTGTGTGTGACCTCATATATCAGTTCTCATTGTTGTGACACTCTTTCCCTCTAGAGTCAGTTCTTGCAAATATGTAATATGCAACGTCCGGTTAGACTTTCAAAATAAAGCTTGCTGACAAACAGCTCACATAGTACGACATATTATGACTTTTGGCCTGTTATTAATGTTGTCAAATGGTTACATTGGTTGGTGAGTGTGTTTTGTGGGTAAAAAAAAACTACTTGTTTAGGTTTAGCTTCCAAAACTACTTGGTTAGGTTTAGGCTAAAAAACTACTTTGTTAGGTTTAGACTCCAAAAATACTTGTTTAGGTTTAGCTTCCAAAACTACCTGGTTAGGTTTCGACCCAAAAAATACCTGGTTAGGTTTAAGCTCCAAAGCTACCTGGTTAGGTTTAGACTCAAAAAGTACCTGGTTAGGTTTAGCTTCCAAAACTACTTGTTTAAGTTTAGCTTCCAAAACTACTTGGTAGGGTTTAGCTTTGAAAGCTACTTGGTTAGGTTTAAGTTCCAAAGCTACTTGGTTAGGTTTAGGATTCAAAACTACTTGGTTAGTTTGAGTATAAGTTCAGACTTTGGGTATAAATAACTACATTCAGTCATGTAAGTTACGGAAGTGACACAACATTGCGTGATGTAAGTGACGTAAGTATGTCACCTAACATAGCCACGTCACTTTTGTTATGCAAGTTATATAATTTGTGTATGTTCACTTATTAATGCAGCACAACTCAAAAACAAATCACTTTTGACTCTTCGTCACAAACAGGACACAAACTCCAGTCCCAACCAACCCAACCATCCTCTGACTATGACTTTTCGAGCTCTTCATATTACTGCTCCAGATGGGCGCTTCAAAAAGTGACGCGAGGGTCCCAACAGAGTCAAACTTAGAAGTGTAGGGCCACGGACCAGGCTGCTGTATTTGACGTGCAGGGAGTGAGAATGTGTTCCAATCGTGCAGCTCAAATTCAAAGGAATGAAGTCCCTGTTAAAATGAAAGGAAATTACGCTGAACCAAAGGGAAATTCAATGTGAGGTGCTGCTCTCCCTGATCACCATCTTTAGCTCCCAAAATAGACGACCTAATGGGAAAAAAGTGAATTATATCAGCCAAATATCATTACAGCCCGGCGGAACACCTGGGCCCCGGACACTTTCCCCAGCACTGTCCAAGGCTTCTCGAGGTCTGCTGATTCCACCAGAGGGAGCGGGACAGATGGTGGTAAACACATCAAGCTGTTTGGCAAACTGCACTCCCGGATACCTCTTACTGTGCGCTTGGGCAGGGTCACCTCAAGACTGCACAACCACCTTCTTACATTTATGAATGCATGGCAGGATGTATATATTATTATGACTGTTGTCTGTGGTCTGTTTTTGCAATCTGCTGGTATTGGCAGTTTTGTTGTCCTTCATAGATTTATGGAAATGAATCATTTTATGTCTGGGCTGTTTTATTGCAACCAGTGTCAGTCAAACGGCCGTTTGAAGCTGCACCAGTTAAACAAAAAAAATCATTTCATCGGCCAAAATAATAAACAAACACATCACTCTGTTTTTGTTTATTTGTTTTTCATTTGGCGCTTTCAAGTGTGAAGACTTTATAGTCCTGCCAAATGAATGAATGGGAATGTACAGGGCTGGAATTGTATTAAATCTACCGAGTTCAGACATGGGGGATTTATGAAACAGTTTTTGCAGAAGACTCACTGAGACAACTTCTGCTGTGTGATTCATACAACTTTCCAAGAGAACAAAACTAATCTAGATGAAGATATGCAAATATTTTCCAAATAAAGTTCTTTAAACTTGTTTATCTGCCTCAACATTTTATTTCTTTAGAAGTTTGCACTTCCAATAGAGTTGCGAGCCCTGGGAGAAATGAGGCAGCAGGGGTCGATATATCTCGACATTCATGATACGTGTCCACGGAATCCTTCGTTTCCAAGCTTCCAATTCAATGTCTACATAAGTGGCTGTAAAATACATTCTGGTAGTGTCACGTTGCTTGTTCAAGAGAGAAGTCCTCACGTATACAGCTCCTCATTTGCATAACGTTGAGGTCTAGGCTACTTTTTGCAAATTAGGGGTTACCAGCACAACTTGCTACCTCACGAAAAACTTTTACAGGAAACATCGCACAGATTTTCAGGTTCACATTTATTTTGGGTTACTACTCTAATCAGATGGTGTAATCATGCTAAAATCAGTTTCCTCATACCGTCCAGTACTGCGGCACTGTCTGAAATCATGGCTTCATTGCTTCATTTTAGCTCCTGTCTCTTTAAGGCCCCCCGTCCCGCATACCCAGTCTCCTCTGATTGGTCAGCTCACACATGACTGACCCAGCACCAACAACAACAGAGCAGCTGTACTAAAGCAATTCTTTCATGCCAAACTAGCCAGTAGGCATAAATTATGCAACTGTGCGACATGGTGTCATATTGTGATGTCACAAAGTCAAAGAATAAAGGTGGGGCTACTGCAGAGCCTTTTGTGGGAGGGAGGAGTTTCTGTTGGTTTGAGGTTAGACCTTCTAAACTTTCAAGATCTTTTACATGCACAGGAACCTATAAAAAACTGAATACAGATTCAGTTTGTCTTACTTCCACCTTCAGCAAGACATGTATCACATTGTATAGAGGAGAGAGTTTCCAAACTAGCCACCATATTGGAACACTGGGAACATCTGGGAGCAGACAACCCACGAGTGAAAGCCTCTGTCCTATCAGGTGCATATCCTGTTTTGCCTGAGAGCACCTGTCAATCACCTTTTGTGGCGTGCCCATAAATCATCCAATGCTGGGAAGCGGCACTGTTCCCTAGAGTAAAAAAAAACGCCTCTTTGGACAGATACCATCAGTCTGTAGTGAGTGTCAGGATCCTACATTTCCCATAACTTAACTGGACTGCAACTTTCACTGGAGCACCTCTGCCTCCTTAAAACCCAACACTCCCAGTTTGTAACACAAAACTTATAGTATCAAGACAACCAAACTTCATGTGTTAAATTGGTGGAGCCTTTAAAGTGTGTCCACTAACACTTAGGGGGCAAAACGCTCTTGTCCAGGTCCAACAAAGAGAGGCTTCAGTGACAAAATACCTTCATAAAATGGTCGTATTGCAACAGACACAGAAGTTTTTCTTCTCTCAGTACTCTTAAAAACTCTGTGCAGCCTGTGGCTAAAGCTAAAACAGGCTCCATTAGCTAAATGAGTGTTAGTTATTTCTGCTCACCTTTTTTCCTGTTGAAGGCGCGGTTCATAGTGGAAAAATGTGCGTCTCCGAGGTCCCTCCTGAGTATCTGACAATATTCCACCTGGAAAAGCAGCAGGGAGAAGAGAGTTAAAAATGTCTTTGACCTCAAGCGTTCACGAAAAAAGGCAGAAAGTCTAAAAACAAACACGAGTTCTTCTTCTGCAAAAAAAAAAAAAGAATCCCCACCCACTGAGACTGAGGCAATGTTTAGCTGTCAGAATGTGTTCAAATTAAAGTCCCACTCCATCTGCATGACATTTGTTTACCACCGGGCCACAACACACTCATCATGTGTGGAGGCTGTAATTCTAATCTTGTGGGGTTTGACAATGACACACTTACTGTCCCTTACTGTTCTACAGCACTCAACGCGTCTAAGAATGGCGAGTTCTATCAGAGGCGAGTAATCGCGTTTCACGGAAAAATGCAGCATTGTTTACTATGATCCCCTGCTGCAGTCAGAGGCATTATTTCCTAATCTTTCTACAGAACTGGGGCATGTTTTTCTTCCTATGAGTGTTCGACTGTAGCACCGATACACATTCACAGATCCTGAAACCAAATCTATGAAGCTTAGTCATCACGAGATGATGCCAACAATGACCTTCAGCGTTTTTGTTCTCCAGATTTCTGTCGTTATTCATCTGGTGCTTATTTTGGATAAAACAAAAGATTAATGTGGTCTGTGGTCGCAGTTAGCATTCCCCTTCTTTTTTAAACTAACTGTAGACGTAGCAGTGCAGCTGGTTTGTCGACTAAAATGTCGACACCGTGCTACATTACAGCAAAAGGAGGCATTTCCAGCGTCTCTAAAAAGTCTGACACTTTGCCTTGACTGCTTTCAGACCCTTTGCATCAATTCCCCCACGAGAGCTCAGCAATCTAGAGGACTGCAAGGACAAACTGTCCAGGACTAGGTAGCTGTCAGCACCCAATCAATGTTCTCTACTCTTTTTACTGTGGGAAAATATGCAAGGCCTGGCGCATTACAGCCATTTCAATCCATGCCTTTGCAAACAAATTAGCTTGTGCTCGGGGCAATCCAGAAAATGAATTGAATTTTTCCATCTTTGGCATTTTCCCATTCATCAAGGAGAGCTGGAGCTATTCTACGTTTTTAGCGGACGGGAAAATAAATCCTGCTCATGCCTCGGAACCAAACGTCCAAACTGCTACGGTACTGGAAGGTTTGATTTATGAAAACAATGATGGCTGCCTACGTGAATGTCTGAATCTGGGGAGTCGTGAAAAACAACTACAAGTAAGAGAGTTAATATTTCTACCAAACAATACAGGTTTTAAATCAAAAGTTGTACAGAGGGAGAAAATCTGGCAAATCTTTATAGCTTCATATAAAGCCTTCATTAGTCCAAAACTTTGGTCCTGATCCGAAACACAAACCCACTTTTTTTGTGCATACATCAATTTTGAAGAAGGAGTCGTGATCCTTAAGGGAACCTGAGGCCATGTCAGATCTGATTCAAACACACCTTAAGACAATGAGACCCGATCGAACGTGCAGCGGAGCAGAACCGACCCGAATAAAGTCAAATAAAGAGAGAACAACAACAGTTGCAGCATCTTGATGTGGCTCAAGTTAAGAAGCTATCAGATATCAAGATATCGTGCTACAAAATGACTTGTGTTGAAAGTATCCAAGGTACAAGAAGTCTGTGAATACTACTACTTTATGAACCCATTCGTACCCCATTATATGTTCAACAGTGTATCTCATACGTTGCTGAAATAGTGAGTAAATTAAATCTACAGGATTCGTGTACAAGGACATGAACTGTCCATTTGTTGCAAGTTTAACATGTTGAATTCATGTCCGTGAACCGAAATCCTTGAGTTTACATTCAGTCAGCCTTTCATGAAATGATTTATTTTACCACAGAGCTGAAAACACAATTTTACCCTGACCTTAACCAAAGTAAATCCAGACGAGTAGATTTCATGACTTCCAGTCTCTTTTCCCCTGACCTCGAGCGGAGTGCTTTTGTTGCCTAAAACCAAACACAGACTGGATGCAAACCCTGGATTTTGGTGTCTCTTTGTACGCCCACCTCCCACCCTGACCACCTCTCTGCGGCTGTATGCTGTGAGTGTTCCTCTCAGTCAAAGAAAACGTGGCGCAGGCATAAAAGATACTGAAAGAAATGTAATTTATTTTCCTATAGATTATAACTTGTGTGCTTCTGTAGGTACTTTACAGCTTCTTACAATAAATGTGGTCTTGTTCGCTGCATCTGACCTTGTATGATGCCCAAACCCATTCAGAAAATAAACCCAAAAGCACAAGACGCCATCAACCAAGATGTGAAACGAGATAAGAACTAAAGTGTGTTAAAACCAATCGATCACTGAAACAAGGAAGGTTCACTGCTGAAGCTTTGTCTGAGGAGCACTGCAGAATGATGGAGTTATGCGATCGAGTCAAAATGTTCTGTACTGCTGCTGAGAGGAGCTGGTGTCAAATAAAAAAAGACACATTATTTCTCACTTATTTCTTTAAAACGTGCTCTACGGTGATAATCAGCTGCCTCCTAACACAGAAATATGAAAAGCCCTTTAGCTGCAGACTGTACGTAATAAAAGCACATAATGATATACGGCATATGATTGAGGGAAATGTAGCTTGCGGAGTACAAATACAATGTATGTGGGTTCTCACAGTAAGGGGATATTTTACTGCTACAGAGGCCCGGGAAAGGGCTGGAGAAATGTTAAATGGAACAAGCTTCAGGGTGGGGACTGGGACATTCCTCCGTCTGCAAAAACAGAATATCTCTGCAGCTGAAAAAAAAAAAAAAAGACAACTTGTGTTCCTTATTTACAGGTCTAACGAGCTGATGTTGAAAACATTGCACGGGCAGATGACCAAGGACGGGACCATTGTTTACATCTCACTGAAGACGGGCCGGCCGGATTCTGCAGATCTCAGCAGCAGACTCCTCTGCAGTATCTGGACTGCCAAATCAGGAACCTTGGCAGTGCTGGCCTTGGTACTTAACCTTAGAACTTCAGAGAACCGGCTTTTTGGATTTAGGTGCTCTGTTTCCTTTCATCCTCAAAACAAGTCAAATGTTTTTGCTGGGAAATAGCACTACATTAAAAGAGACAGTTCATTAAATCCAGGCCCAAGTCCATATTTTCCATCCTGCCTGTAGGATTTATTATCCATCTAGATTGTTTTGGAGGGAGTTTGCCGAGTTTTGAAGATATTTTCGCCACAGATGTCTCTTACTTCTCTCAAACAGAATGGATCTTGATGGCATTCGGCCTGCGGTGCTCAAAGCGGCGGAAAAAAACAAAACAATATCAACAAAAAAACAAGAGACTTATGCTTCTGACAGCGCATGATGTTCACATTCATGGTGTCCTCGCTCAGTGAGCGTATTTAGCTAGCCTCTCATCCACAGATGTTGGTGGGTGTAGCTCAGTTGAAAGAAAAAGTAGCTCCTAGATGAAACTGCGCACAACAAGGTGTGTGCATTATTTTTTTGAGTAACTGGGTCATGATATCTGGGAAGAAACGTTGCTGCAGAGTTTCTTTTAATGTATTTTTACAGCAAGATAAAGACCGGAGTGCTCAGGAAGTCAAACAAAACGTGATGAAGGCGCTCTCTGATAGGGAATACTGGAGTTCAGGGCAGGTCCAAGGCACACTTCTGGCAAAAACAGGTTAGAAAGCCTTTATTGAGATGTGCTAGTTCATACTCAAATTCTTAAAAACAAAGACGATGAATGAGTAGTGGCACAAATGGCCTTCTATGAGCACCACAGACGCAGACATCTCTGCTGTTGATAACACCAAACCTCTGCAACTCACACCAAAAACAAGCCAGGCAGATAAATAGCACTGCAGGTAAGAGGAAAAACACATCATGTTGATTTTGGGCTGAACTGCCCCTTTAAGAAAACCACGCTTCTCCTTCTAATGGTTTCTGTTTTCTGGTGTAGTGTTTTATGAATCTGCTGAGAGGAGAAGCGTCAGTGGGGAGCTTTTGTGGCAGGAAGTATGGAGGGGATTTGGACGGCCTCTCTTTTTCCATTAAGAACATAAAAAAAAAAAAAAAAGCATTTCCAACCCAAATCAGCACTCTAGAGGTGTAGCCCACTTGAGAAATGTAGCTTTAATCGGCCTATTTTAAAATAAAATATATAATAAACTCCCACTGGAGCCGTGTTCCAGTGTTTCAAAGAAAGGACAGTGGCACGTGTTTGACAGCTGGAATCGCTCAGAGTGAAATAAGGTGGATTGGAAATCTATTAGGCTGCTAATATTTGATACTGACTCATTAAAAAAGACCTTAATTGCCCCGATCATGATCTGGTGGATGAGCATCGAACGTCCCTTTAAGTCACCGATGACAGCTTTACTCTGAAAGCGAGGGCAGAGGTCTGGCAGCACACTAAGCCCGGCTACCTTTTTGTTTGTTTGTGACATACTGAGGTGTAATGCGATGCCTCGCCTGACACCTGGCTGTGATGTCACTCACTTTGATTGACAGCTGCACGGTTCGGCCCGGTTTAATAGCTTCCTGTCTGGTGATTCAGCGGCAACCCCTCGGGAGGAGTGTCGACCCCGAGACACACACACACACACACACACACACACACACACACACACACGGACTTAACACCGAGCTGCAAACTTCCTCAGTCTCCCTTCGATGTTTACCAGCTGCAGTGGAAGCTGCAGGTTGGATCTGCTCGATGCCTCAGCAGGAGGGTGTGTGTCGGCGCTGAGCTCACAGAGTCCAATCTGTCAGTGTCCTTAATTGACTACCTATCGCACTTCTTTAATATGAATGTTCTGACATTATGAGGCCTAATAACAAAAGTAAATGAGCACATCAGCATCAATTAGATGCTAATAAAAACCACAGAATTAAATTACAGTCGACTAAGACCTAACAAGACACTGAGACAGAGACCATGGAACAACACTGACACGTATAATTTGTGTCTTATATCTCTGATTCACACAGTATGTTTGAAATTTCTGTAAAAAAAATAATGGAAAAGATGAGTCAACACTTCACTTACTCAGAGTATCATCCTGCAAATAACACAGCAACAGCCGTGTCCAGAGCCGAACAGTTCACCTCCAGTGACTCAAACATTTGGAATTCAGCTCCAGAAAGACTCTTTCTGGAAACGAGCGCAACCTACTTTGACCCAGTGGAGTCCTCTCTCTCTCTCTCTCTCTCTCTCTCTCTCTCGAGCCCAAACAACAATCTAAAGATGAAAACCGATCCAAACAGTTTGATGAAAGTTAAATGTTTAAAAAGGCTTGTTTAAAAACACTAAAGAGAAAGAAAAAAGAAAGCAAAGTTGACGTCCCCGTTTGTAAATGCCTCACAGCCACTCGCTAATCTGACCCATATGCGCTAAAAAGGCAGCAGGCTTTTAACTCTGAAGAGAAGCAGAGCACGCACTGTGGTCCCAACATAATGCCCCAGAAAGGAAAATCAACAAAGATCCTTTGTTTTCTTCACTTCTCACCCCGGCTCTGGAATCTCGCAGGCTAAGCGCGGCGCATAAGACATCGCGACTACAATCTGTTTATGAATTTAGTCCCAGAATTCCTCAGCTGAACCGGCCGTGGTGTCTTCATGTCTAATCTAAAATCCAGGCCGGCTCTCTCACAGCCGGGCGCTTAGAACGCCAGCACCCTCACAAAGTTTATCAAGGAAAAGCCATTACAAGGGAGAAGGACAAAATCAAGATCTATGGAGAGAAAACATGCAAACAACAACAACAGAGCCGAGATAAAAAAGCTACTTACTCGCCTTCAAACTGGGGAGGAATAGTGAAGAGGAAGTTCCAGCGGATCTTAATAGTTTTCAGCTGTGGGCCAGATGGTGCTACGCTGAGGACTGCAGCGAGGGGAGATGATGGGGTTTGCAAACTCAACAAGAAGCGTTTGCCTAGACACACGATACTTGACATTCAAACCAAACTTCCTCCGCCCACAGTTCATCCAAAAGGAATTCTTTTAGGAGTTTTGCATGTTGCCAAAGACCCCTTTTCGACGGGAGCTGTTCCACTGAGGTGCACCGGGGCATGCCAGAGATGACCTATAAAAAAGCCAACGTGCGAGAGGTTGCAGTCCGACCCTCCTGCTGCAGCGTGTGATTCATCATCACACTATGCGCACTGGCAGCGGCCTCGGGTCAGCATCTTGGCATCGATCAAAACAGCAGTATGGCCAAAACATTATGAAGTAAAAAGTCACAATAGCTCGCCGACACAAAGACCCTGAAAGCCTCCCTGTGAGATTATGTCAACTTAATAATACCCTTTCCTTTTCTGCTGCACTCCAGGAACATTTAACACTCAGAGGTGAGAAGCCAGGCAGCTGGAAGTGTGTTTAAAGTCTGCTCTCTTTGCCACGAAGAGATGGACTGTCAGGAACACCCTCACAGTGAAGGGCAGAGGGCAGCATGAACACAATAAAGCACAAAGCTGGAAGAAACACCTGAAAGTGAAGTCTAGTTATCTGCTTGTTGGGAGCGCAGCAAAGAGCTGTGTGTTCATTTATTTAATCTCCATCATTAGTCTATGAATTAATCAGTCAATCAGCAGAAATGAGTTTCCAACTTTGCCAGCAAAAATGTTTATGTTGCTTCCAGCTCCTTAAAAAAGGTCCAGTGTGTAGAATTCAAGGAAAATTAAGATTTGAAATGGAACAAAATATGAATTGTTATGTTTTCTTTAGTGTATAATCACCTGAAAATGAGATGTGTGTGGTTTTGTTACCGCAGAGGAAGCCATTTATATCTACAGAGGGAGCAGGGCCTCTTCAAGTCAGCATGTTTCTACTGTAGCACAGTAAATAAATAAACCAAACACTGGCTCGAGAGAGAGAGTGAGAGGGCCTTTCCACTGAAGGGGAAGGTAAAACGAGGGGTATTTAGTTGGTTGCAAGGGTTAGGGTTACCACACATCCGTTTGCTACTGATGAATGTGAGCGTCGCTAACTCCGGCGAGAGTTATCACGGATCCCGCTGCTTTTTCTTGAAAGAAGCTGCCTTATTCTGCCTCCAATGGGTCAACAAGTCATGAACACAGCCCCTGAATTGGTCGACAGATGCAACCCAAGGCATCATGGGATTGCCAGTGGACGTCAAACAATCACGCTAACAACAACAAAAACTTGATTATAAAACTTCTCAAAGGGCTACATCACACCTGCTGCCCTGGTTCACACCACGTCCTTATGGGCAAAAAGAAAAGTAGGTTGTTTTAACATGCAGCTTCCCCGGGAATATTAAGGATGTCGTCTAAACATATTTTGATCTGGAATATGATCGTGGACCCCAGACGAAGAGGTCCAGTGGTAACATGTTACATGACACTGTAAACTCTTCATTACTGCTGGAAGTAATATGGAAGGAATATAGAAGAATATAGAAGAATATGAGAGAAATTAACATGAACCAAACTGTGAACTACGAACAAGAACTAGTTTATTTTAATCTGTGTGAATTTGCACAACACTTCTACACACTGGACCTGTTTCCTTGTCATTTATGATGGTAAATGAAGAGTCTTTGGATTTTGGACATTTGGTTTGACAAAAGAAGCAATTTAAAGAAAACCGTGATGAGAATTTTTCACGATTGAAAACTATTGTCAGCTGCAGCCTTAATATCCACATCTGAAATGTCATTCATATGTTGGGTCCTCTGGGTTTAATCAGAAACTGCAACCTTCACGGCATTTTGCATTTTTAGTGTCTCAATAACTACTTAAGGAAGAAAAACTGACCTTCTGAACATTCTGACGAGTTATAAAGAACTCAAAAGACTGAGACAAAAAGATGATACAGAACGGATGAAAAGGTTCATCAAACACTTAAACACAAATAGATCAGCTCTTGATAAAACTGTAAGAGGTGCACAGCCGTCTGCGGTCAGGAGCTAAAGTGGAATTTTAAATATCGGGCTTTCACAACAATAGAGGCATTCATCCAAATATAATGTGCGTACATTGGACCCAGTTGAATTCACGTCTGCATTAGCATTGATGTGAATGCATGAGTGTCGAGGGTGTTGAACGCAGGCTTCAAAGAGCTGCTGAAACATTTCGCGTAGGTGTCAGGTAGCAACTTGGAGGAGAAAAAAAAAAGAAGAAGCTCAGGAGAATTTGGGGGAAACAATCAGCATTTTCAACTCTTTTTTCTAAAGAGACAAATCAGAAGATGTAAAAAGGTCACAAACAGTCACCAGCCAATTTACAAAGGTCATTCAAATCAATGGGAAGGCATTTCTTGTTCTTTTAATGGGATGTGGTTAGAGATTCAGCTCAGTTGGGCCCTTGGGTGGTGGTATGTTTTTGCTGGCCGGCAGAACTTTGGTTTTCTGCCTGAGAGAGCATTTAAAACAGGGAGGGTCTCAGGATCCAGGCTGTTCTGTTCACACTTTATTTTTCTAAGGTTTTTCTTTGCTCTGCCCTGTATCATTTCATGTTTGCATCTTGTATGAACAGCTGCGGTGGGGTAAAGGAAGTGGCTGGCCCAGACACTTTCCGGGAAAGTGGGGCCCTTCATGCTATGCAGACGAGGTTAAATGTGGGTATAAAAAATAAAGAAAGTAAAGGAAAATATGCTCCATTATACAGATGTAGTGGAAAGGTTGAAGGTTTAATTTATGATATTTGTAACACTTTCTATTTTTCCACTTATTTTCTTTTTGTGTATACAGCAGAACTCCACACTCACGTTTTTCACCCTGGAACCATCCAGAAGTTTATTTTCTGTAACGTCGTCACTTCAGTCTGGAGTTCACTGTTCAACACTTCATGTTTCTCTCAACAGAAACTCCCATGCTGCTGCTCGTTTCTACACTCTGTTAGCTTTAAGCTTTATTAGCTCTGTAACCTCTTAGCTCTGTTAGCTCCATTAGCTGTTAGCTCCCTCAGCCAAACACTCACAGGACTTTGCTTCTGACATCTGATTTCAACATATTTCATTCATCTCTTGGTTTAATTCCATTATTTTACAGCGGCACCTTGATGCTATTCCAACAAAGCTGATGACCCGTTCTCCTCCTGTGCCACAGTGATCGATTCGCTCTCGCATACATCAGTGTTTATCTTGTTTCTTCAGCCCCCAAGGGCTTTTGCTTGATAGCGTCTCGTACACGAAAGTTTATCTATTTTCTGAATGACATCGTTTATTTCACATTCATAATTGGTGCTTGGGCTTTATATACAAGGTCACACACAGCAAACAAGCCAACGTTTATTGTGAGAAGTTGTAAAGAGGCACCGAGAGCACGACAGGAAGGCAACAGGACCATCCATCTACATAACTGCCAACATTAGATTGTGGAAGAAGAGATCCCCCCCCGCCTCCATATAACCCTACACCACAGATTAAAAGAATAAATACAAGGATGTGAACATAAAATTACTTCTAAAAAAACATAGAAAATGTCCAAAAAAGGAATCAAAGGCCATCTAAGTGCACACAGTGTGCGTGAGAGTGTAAGGATATAATGATACAGGACTAATGTTTGCAGCGTGGAGCAAAGAGACGAGCAAGTGAGGCCTAAAAATGAGACTCAGAAATCAACAGTTTTTTTCAGGATTGAGAAAAAGGTTGCTTTACTGTGCACACACTAGCTTGCATTACCTGTTTCAGCCCACCCGAAGTAAAGTCTATGTGTGGGAAACACTACAATAGTCCCCTGGATGATGGGACACCATTAAGTCTTGATACATTACGGTTGCATCCATCACAGTGCATGAAAGGTGTCAGGAATTCAGAAAAACATGAATTCAAAGACACTGCGATGCATGGGCGTATCACTTGATGAACCTTTTACCGCGTTGAGAAGCAAACAACTTTGAAAACAGGAGTAAAGACGCCTGACAGACATCTCAAATGCATCTAGGTCAGCAGTTGAAAACAATGCCAATGAGTCATCGTTCAGATTTTGTTTAGTAACTAGGCTACGGCAACACACTTTGTGTTTTTATATATATATATATTTCATGTTGGAAACGTGTACAAGGACAAAAACCCAGTTGGACAATAGAAACAATATAACAACTAAATATAAAGAAGGTTATAAGCATCTTCACCTTGACGCCAACTGTTTTCAGTTCCTTATGGTTTACACATTTAGTATATGAGTCCAATTATTTCACTCCTCGCTCAGGAAGTGTGTGTTTGTGTGTGTGTGTGTGTGTGTTGTGGGAGTGGGGAGTGGGAGCAGGAGCAGCAATGTGCATCTCAATGAGAAGCATCTCAGTGGATTTTCATTGAGATTTGCAGCCTCCACATGATTTGTGTTTCATCAAAGCAGTGCTGCAAAGTAGAAAATGTGCGCGATCGCGGCGCCGTATTTTTCAGTCGCTCGCCGCACCAAAAAAATTACGATGAATACAGCCAAGAGTGAAAGCAATCATTTCCAATCCAAATGTCATCAACACAAATGTTGAGTTGAAATGATTTATATGTCACCTGTCCTTGATTTGAAGCCTAATGCAGCGGTGCTGGAATTGAGCTTTTGGCTAGACCGTAAAATTAAATAATGAAAAAATAGCTGGTGTTTTATTGGCCAACAGCATAAAGAACTCTTCAAGTTATTACTGTTTTATTTTAAACTTAAGTCTGTGAAACGAGACCTCAGCGCTTCAGAAGCACTCTCACACAAATCACTGTAATCACCTGCTGTATATTTCTGTCATAAAACAGCATAAAAACTACAATTACAGTCTCGCTGTTGTAAACATCGGCACACCAGTCAAGCTCCTGAGCTACGGTGTTAAACACCGGAAAGAAGATGTTATAATATAATGATGCCACAGTACAGTTGACCTTTGATCTTTTGGATACCAGCGATTCATCCCTTCAGACAATTGTGTAAAATTTTGTCAGAATTGTCAAATGAATTGTTGAGTAATGGCAAAAAATGTGTTCGTCTACGACCACGACTATCGCCAGCGTGGAGGCAAAGTGTTATTACTTATAATGAGGCTTGAGATCTTACAGAGATAAAGAGAGACGGCCAGATGTCGAGTAGCAGTAAGTCAGGGCAACACTCGCTGCATTACACTAAAAACCTAAACTAACGATGGCACCAGAAGAAAACTCAGAGGCTCACCAAAGTCATTTGGGATTCATCCTCTGGGAACCATGAACGTGGTGAACGGTGGTTAGATAAAGTACTGCAGGGCAAAAAGGGGCAACAGGTTCATTACTGCTCTATCATTCTGTTATATTAGGCTCAAATAACACAGTTCTGTGTTCACATTGGCTGTAACTTCCTGTTCTCCCAGTTCACCCATATTCCTCTGGGCAGCACTGAGGGGAAAATCCTGTTAGTGCAATCCAGTGTAACAATCAGCCTCTGAAAGTCTTTAAGTGCACTAAACTTACAGCAGTAAATTACATCCATCATTTACCATTACACTCACCTTACATCAGCTGCCTGCTGTTCAGAGCTGTATGGGGAAATGATTGACTGACATTATATTCCAGTATTACAGCGATTTCTCTTCTCAACTTAAATTTACATGGTAGAGTTAAGAGATAACTATAGAAGCAGCTTTGGTGAACTTTGACTTATTCACAGTTTCTTTATGGCTTCAACTAACAATTGCTTTAATTATCAATTAATATGTGCATCAATTTCTTGATTATGTAATCTATAAAACATCAGAACATAGTAAAGAAATGTTATCACAGCTTTCCTTGATCAATGTGCCAAAACATAATTCCTTGTCAGTTCAGTTTCCTTTCCCAAAATACAAAATATTCAATGAAATGCTCGATATCGATGTCCATGTGTGGGGGGGGGGAGCAGCCATTTATGTAAAAAAAACTCATGAATAGAGTTTCACTTGACCTCGTCTGTATGGATGTTTATCATGCCACTGTGGTGAGAGTGGGAGGAAGAGGAGGAGGAGGAGGAGGAGGGGAATACATCAAGGGGCTGTCAGCAAACCAACCTTTCACTGCTGAAGTACAGTACTTGTACACACACACACACACACACACACACACACACTTGAGTTGAAACTGCAAGAATATAAAACAGCACACTCAACAAACCTGTCAAATTATGTTTAATTGATTTCAATGAAGGTTTTTTTTTTCAGAATGATGTATTGATGTATTATTTCTTTCAAAAATAATATATAAAAAATACCAAAGATGACAACGTCAATATAAATATCCAGGTTTTTACTATAAGAATAAAAACAACATATATCTACGTATAGTGTACATATTCTCTTAATCCCTACAGTATGTGATTCCATCCAATCATAGACCCACAGTCGTTGGTAGGCACCCAAACCTCAGGTGCATTAACATTCGTTTGAAAACACATCACATGGAAATCAATTTGCCTCCATAATGTACAACAGGGAAACTCGATAGGGTCGTGAACTGACCTTTTTTTGCTGAATCTACACCGGGAAGCCAATTAAAAAAGACAAGCCGTGCAATACCACGATGTACACACTGAAGGCTGGAACGTGTCTCCTGATAATGTTCCTGTTGTCACCGCAGAGCGTCACACCTGCTCGAGACAGCTCCAAATGTCATGTTATGTCTGCTGCTAACGCTGTTATACTGATATGAATAAATTAACTTGTTCTTATTAATTCACCTTTTTAGTCTCCGGGGCTGGAATCTGGAAAATAGTTATTCCACTCCACCGTGATATCAGATACAGCACTCGAGGATTCCTGAAGTGTCGGAGCTCATCTTTGTTTCCGAGCTGATCGATTCTGTATCATTAGTCATGGTGATGTGAAACCTGGAGCAGATTTACCCGCTGAACAGTATTTTAACGATGATTCAAGTGCGCTATAAATCAACCGATGGCTGCCTTGTCTTTATTTCTCCTCCTCCTCCTTCTATTCAATTTTAATGCTTGGTTGAATGTCTCAAAACTTGAATAGTCTACTTAGTATTAGGTGCAGTGAATTTTGAAACCAGCCCGTCCTCATCAAAAAAACGACGATATAGGATGTGAAAGCAGCTTTTTTTACGACAACCCACCCCACGGCAGAGAAGGAGGAAATGGGGCAAAGTTGTACTAAAAGCAAAAAGGTCAGCAGAGTGCAGGAGGTCAGGGACCGATGGTTGGGTTGATTAAGGACACGACGTTCAGCAAAGACACAACTGTTAATGTCCAACGGCCAATGTTTTTTTTTAGGTGTCACTGCCAATCGACCTATTCAGCCGTTTAGATATGACGATGTGTCACACGAAATACGGTCAACTCTGCAGTTTAAAGACTGATTAAGCTTCTTTTAGCCTCTCCAGCTCAATGCTTTCGTTTTCTATCCCATAAACTTTGCTCTTACCAACCTTGACTCAATCCACAGCAGCAAACCAGCTCTGATAAAACCTACTGTTACGAATCAGACAACCAACGGACAAAGTTAGCGGCTAGCTGGTGAACACAGTGGAGCGTTTAGCTGCTAAATAGCCAGATTTCCCCCAGGAGTTGGTAGAGACCAAAAAGGGGGTGAACACTGAACTTAGATTAATCGGGTGGACAGAAAAATGTCTTCAAATGAATGCTAATGTAGCATCTACTGGATGTGTTAATAAGCAATCAATGCTAACATGTTAGCAATATAAACATAACAAGCTGATAATTAATTCAAATGTTGTGTTTTTAGCCCCAAATGTTAAAAACTACCATCCAATTTTATGTTTCATTTCATTTTAAGCACATTTATTATTATTTATTTACTCATTATTTTTTTCTTCCATGAACCATAGTGTCATTTTCTGAAAAGCCTTCAACAGTCTTCTCTATAGAATAAGACAATGTGCACTGAATGTGCAGAGAGTAACAACATCCTTGCTGTGACAATAGAAAACTGTGATACTTACAGTTCTTACTGGGTCGATCAGGGGTCGGATCTGACATTAAATGCAGCTTTGTTCTGTAGACAGTAGCCACAACAATACAAAAAGTTCTAGTTTTCTTGCTGTAAAGCCTTTGCAAACATTTCAGCAGCGTCCAGGTTTCTCTTTGCATTTACTAACACGTTTACAAGAAGAAAACCTCAATGCATGAGTTTATCTTTTGACTTTTAATCCACCAGATACACTCAGGTCTTTTGAATTCACATCATCCTCCCACACGCGTGCCCAAGTCAACAGAACAGAAAGTTGGAGGCGTGTCAGATGGTTCAAGGCCTCTGCAGGTTGTGCTTTGCTGGCTGGTTCAGATGGAGCTGTAAGGCAGGAATACGAGCGCCGCTGACAGCACGAGTCGACGATCAGAACGAGCTTAAAGGTCAGCACGTATGCTTCGTGATGTTTCCTTCTCTGGCCAAATACGTATGATCCACACGCAGTAACTCTTTTAGCATGGAGTTGATTTGTGGGGTTTGGTTTGTTCACCGACTCATCATTTACCAACTACAACTTGTTACAAAGCCTGTAGGCAACAGATGTTAATGCATCTGACAAGGCTGATGGCTACTGGCTGAAATGAGGAGCCTGAAATCAGGGATGCTGAGCACATTTTGTTCTGAGGAATTTCACAGGATGGAAAAGTATCTTGAGTTACAAGATAACGTGAGAGGGAGGAAAAGATTATTTTTGATTTCATCGTAATCCTGTGTGTATATGTAACAGATGTCCTTCAGTAATAAACTGAGAAGCAAACCTGTACTTTGGACATTTATAATACCTGTCAAGACACGAATGTCAGTGCCTGTATATCATCACCATTTTGTCTCATAGTGGAGTTCACTTCTCTTACAAGGCCATGCGTAAATCTTCAGAGAGCTCTGCAGCATTCAGCTACTCTGCATCAGCCTTGAATGCAAACAACATGTTTACTATATTACTATTGTTCAGATGGAACAGTCCTTTAGAGGTGAATTATTTACTTCAGCTAATCCACTTAAAAGCCCCCTCAAGTGTATTCTGATATCTTTTATTATATTTCATATTTTTGTTGATATGTTTATGAGTCAAAACTTAAATTCACACGAATCTCATAATGAGAAGCATAAATCATGTAATAGTACACCTCCGTATGAAGGAGGGGGAGTGTCCTTTGAGATTCTGTCCTGTTTACACTATGTTTACAATCTGGAGCGATAATAATGTCAGACAGGCCCAGCGGGGAGCAGCGGGAGTCATGGAAGTTGTATGGCCGTAAATAATTGATGCTTTCCTGTGTGAGATATGAGACAGTGTGACCATATAACATGTTGTCTCCGTCCTACAAGCTGCTGGGAGGGTGTTACTCATTGGTCCTGAACACCTCTTTAGTGGATCATGCCTGAATAATGTAGAAAGTATCTATTTGAGACAAATATCTAACTTCGTAGGGTTATTATTAGTGTTAATACTACTAGGAAGTTACACTGCAACATAAGTAGTTACATAACAGAGATACGTTTGGAAAGGAGATTAGAGAAGTATTGTTATTTTAACTCAAACTGCGATGTTCTCCTAAACCAAACCAAAGTTTTCTTAAACCTTAACACCTGCATGTTGTTTTGGGAACGGTGAAATGTGTTGTTTTGGGAGTCGTTGGCGATCGACCTCTTCAGTCGTGTTGGTGTGATGATGTGTTGTTAATGTGGGTTAAGGACTAAAAACACTTGTAAAACACAGTAATGGACAAAATCTGATGTTTTGGAGAGGAGAAGGAGGAACATTTTGGCATATCGTGAGGCAAAATTGATTTTCTCCTTGAAGATGGAATGTTATGTGGGATGGAAATCCTCTTGTTAATGTAGAAAACACAACGTCTATCTGTTGAGCTACTTAAAGACATTGTTGAGCTGCAGATGGCAGAACTGCTTGCTGGTGATAAGGTGCTCCACACTGTTCTACCAACGTCAACATGCAGCAGCGGCCCCACCCTGGGAGGCCTCGAGCGACCTTCCTAGAGTGACCCCACCTGGGGAAACGTCCCTTATCTCGCCTGAAACATGCACCGGCTCATATGAAACTCTTGTACGAAAAGGCGCTGCTAAACACAGACAGAGGTCAGACTGCTGAACCAGCCCTGGTGAATGAACTCTTGTCCCTTACTCAGCCGAGTGGGATTGTATTGCTGTGACTCAGACGAGCTTTAAACCTCTTTATTTCTCAGCAGGAAATTATACACCACAATTTTCCACCAGCAGCGAGCAGCAAGCTGGCAGTGGTTCAGCTGTACAATGTACACCGGAAGTTCGCATGAGTAAGGGACTTTAAGGAGATTAACATTTAACAAAACTCATCGCTTGTGACATGCATGTTGTCTTCCACGAGGAGATAAAATGTAAAGACGTATGTGGACATCGCTCGCAGATGCTGTCAGGCAATTTTCACCCTTCTTCCTCAAAAGTTCGCGTCTGCGGCTCCCTGATATCTGCTGCTAAGTGACAGATCTATTCAGGATGCACGGGTGAACATTTCAAAAGGTAAAAGCTCTTTAGTGCATCCTTCAGATGCTTCTCCAGATGGGAGAGATCAGGAAGGGCAGAAACAGCTTCTGAATAAAAATATGTGAAAGATGTTCTCACTCTGACATGTTTACCCCTCTGGGATCTCGGTTTAAGAACTGACGGTGGACTCACTTGTTTGCGAGTACTTAGTCATTTTAATGGTTAGTTTAACAGCATGTGTTGCACCACAGGCTCTTTGTGTAGATGCCTTATAGATTCCCTTTGACATTCTGTAAGAAAAAAAACATATTTACGACATATCTACACGACATATCCACCTTTCTTCTGTTAGCCAATACAGTATATATTCTCTAATTCAAAGTTTTTAATTATATAACCCTGCTCAGTACATCTTCTTCAATGTTCCATACTCATGAGGTTTATGAGATTACCCCCTATGAACTGTGTTAAACGTTGTGCACTGAGTCTAAAATGAGTCCCAGTTGGACCAGAAAGTGAAATTATGGGAACTTCTCCTGTGAGGCTACGAGCACGGCCACTAAAAATCTATGATGCTCGAAGGTGCAATCTGAAAATCATGATGTCTTTTTATTCCCACTCGTCATTGATTCAATCTGTGACAAAGCTGCATCTTAATAACTCTTCAAAAAGGATTTTATTAAATGAAAAACACACATTTACATCACGAGCGAAGGTTATTTATCTCTCTCCTCATCACATTCAAAGGCTAAAATGGCCTCACAATGGTTAAATTATGAAAAAATAATCTCCCTCACCACGGAGTCTCCAGAGAATCTGCCACCAAAAGCTAATTAAGATAAAGTAACTCAATCAAGAAAAAAGAGGAGTAGAACTTGAAGAAGGCTTCAGAAAAAGGAAATCCCATTTTGATTCCTGAAATAAAGACATTTTCAGTGGTGTGATCTGGTTTCAAAGAGTCCTCAAGCTAATGAGTATAATGTTATCTGCATACTAAACCCTCATCTAACTTTAATTACACGAAGTTGAAACAATTCCCTGATATTTTTTAACAAGGTGTCGACCAACACACAACTACTGCAGCTCTAATTTTATAACTCGCTTATTAAGCCTCATCGTGTTTGTGAACAATAACACTGATGAACCTCGGAAACTATCTTTTAGCAAACAACAGCTCAAAAGTTTCCAAAAGTCTCGTCACCAACTTGATGGCGACAGATTTGGAAGCACAACCTTTTCTCAACTGTCCTACAGCTGCAAAGTTTTCACAGACTGTTTAGGTTGTGTAAATTAGTCAGATTTAGATGTGTTAGTGAGAGCATTTTTCATTTGGGCAAAATAAATCACTACGGCTGACGACGCCATATTGGAAATGTCCACTCGCCATCAACGGCTGGCGTATGAGGATCTTGAAGGGTCGTTCTATTTCAAACGCAGTCGTCTAGTAGCTCGGTTCTGACGGGTCGGGGTTTAAACATTGAAAGCTGGATGGAGCTGCTGGTTTTTACTGTTGACTCAGCAAATATCTCAGATTCTACCCGGAAAAATCTGTTTTCAACACAAATGTTTAACTTGCAACTTCAGCAACAAGCCACAATGTTTTTCTCTTTCATATCAGCAGTCGACATGGGAGAATATAATTTTATCAAAACATTTGCACCACTGAGTTGTATACAAGTCTCATCGTTAGTGTCGGAGGAGTTTTTTCTCCAATGAGGCTCTGATGTTCTGGGGAGAGGAAACAGCTGACCAAGCAGAACAAATCCGGAAGGGGCACGGCAAGCTTCTCCAACCTGTAGCACATCATCTTAAGTCACAGCAAACGGACGCTCATGCGCCATCCGAGACCGCAACAAGTGTGGCCGCCGCCTAAAACCAACGCTTGTTTCTAAACGACTTCCTCTGTATTCCCCCCGAGGATACGCCTTCTGACCATAAGTGACTCTTTCAAAAAAAGAGCTGTAAACAAGGTAGCCTCTAAAAAAAAGAGAAGAATATCTTCAGCATCGGCAAGACAGAAACCAAAACTGTGTACCAGTGTGTGATAATAGGTACCAATTACATCTGCCATTGCCTCGGGATTGCGGACGTGTTCCATGGGGAAATAAAAATGCAGTTTTTAACTGAGGTGACACTCTCATAAATCTTACCGGATGCTTTCTATGGCCCATTTATGGACCAAATCTGCCTCAATAAGTTACTTCCAATCTACACTCCTGTTTCTGCTTGATAAGACATTGCCGAGCTCGGACGTAAAGTCGGGCCAAAGTCATTTGTATGAGGCCATATTTTACTGTCAGCGGCTGTTTTACATGTACAGTACTGACTGAAGAGCCCTGGCGAGCTCTATTTTCAACCAGCGTATAAAAAGACTTTTCAGGTCATGTTTACTCTCACTGACACTCAATTATACAAGAAGAGTGCACAAGAGGCAGTCGAGGCACTCAACACAAGCCCCCGAAAGGTCCACAGAAGCTCAGATGGGACTCGCATGATAAAAGACCTCCTGAGGCCAGACAAACTGTTCTCTTTTAAATGGTAAGCAAGGTGCTGCTACAGAGGCGCAAGCACTCCATGTGAAGTCCAGCCAACAAAACGAGGGGGAGGAAACAAGGAAAAAGAAACTTTGATCACATTTTCTACGACCCTGTCATTCTCAATGTGGGAAAACATCAAAGCTGCAACTTTATAGCATGTAGCGCTCCTCTTCTCTGCCTCTCCATCACTCAGCCCTGACGGAGCCTCTGAAATAATGCCTCAAATTGAAGAAGACACACAGAATTATGTTGTTTGGACTTTTTACCTGACAAAAGTGTGTCACTGAGAACCGGGCCACCAAGAGGGAGGGACGCCTGGCTGTGATAAGGTCTGTTACATGTGATGTTTTTTCCTTTCCATCCCTTATTTGCTCATTTAATAATTTATCTGTTGTGAAAAAACTTGTAGAATTTAAATATTTTAACATGAATGTGCACGCTCAGCCCAGTCGACAAAATAAGATGTTGTTGGCACGTCATATCAAAATTTCCACAGTGTGTGTCAAATTACATTCACATTACATGTTTACATGTCAGGAGGTGGTGAGGACAGTGGAGGGGAAACACTGTTAAAACATTTACACTTATGAAACCACTGGATATTTTTGACAAGTTGTCGGGACATTTTTCAGCCGAGTTTATGGCACCAGGACCAAGTAAACCAAAACGTGATCTCTGCCTAACCCTCACCAAACCCACCCATGTCACCAGGATAAAATGTTGTCGGTAAACATTTCTGGCCATGTACTGTACCATATTGACATTTTTTTTTAAATGTGTCATGTCACATGATCAAAACCTGACCTTCATATCAGGTGGCGGAGCAGATGGTGGTGGAGTTACCTGCTAGAAAGCTAGCAAACCACTGTTTCAACATTTGTAAGCGTGACATCATTGGGTTGGGACAATTCCCATCCATGTTCGTGGCAACAAAGACCTGATATTTATGACGGGAAGCCTGTACATCTCCAGCTGTGGCGACCAAAACAGGTATTTTATGCAAAAACATGATCTTTTCTAATCCTAACCAAGTCTTTTTCTGTTCCTAAACCTAACCAGATCATAAGCACAGCAATGTCACAAGAGAAAATTGAAAAAGAAACAAAAGGTCCAAAATAAAGAAATCCTACAGTTTTGACGTGTGGTTTGCAGAAGCACACCACACCATCAGCACAGCGTCATCAAAAACAAAAACACAGAACATTTAACCAAAAGAAACGTAAAGTTGCAACATATCCAGACGAAGGGTGCCACAAAGCTGGATTTGTTCGGTACGGATTTAATTAACGTTCCACCACTTCAAAAAACAAGGTGAAACTTTCATTAACTACTTTTTTACACTACATTTTTAAAACATATCGACATGAAGAAAAGGCTCAAAGAGAGCTCGATTCCTCCACAGTTTTACACGAGACAACAATCTGCAGTAATGATGTCGCTAAACAAAAGAGACGTCTCGAGACAAAACAAACCCTTCAGCCTGCTGAGCTGCTGAATATTTCAAGCGCCTAGGTAAAAGGGAAAAAACAGAACTGATTCATGATGCCATGTGTGAATGTTTTATGTCCTTGGAAGCGAGAAAATGTGAGCTAATTCTCCTTCTGGAGAGAAGAAAAGCATTTTTTCCAATGAGCATACTTACTCAATGCTTATTTTAGGTTCACAGCAACAGAAAAAACAGCCAGGAGCTCAGAACAAGCCCATATTAATCCACTTTGTCCTGATATTAGTTCATATACATCACGTGTGTGTGGGGGGGTCACACCGAGGGGTGCCGTGGTCAAAGAAAAACTCATTACGAAGAGGTTTCATGGTTTAACAAACGTCTGGGTGCCACTGACAACAGTGCCTATCATATACGGTGATATTTCAGAAATGTCACTGCAGAGCAATAATACTAAAAATATGTTGTACGGAAACAAACAAGACGGTCTCAAAATGCCACCTTAATCCTGTCTGTGTTATATCACAAAACAAACAGTGCCTGACGAGAATATATGCAGCTGAATATGCTGACACTGTTCAGAACAAAAAGCTGGAGGTTCGTTAGGAGAGTTCATTCTTGGCTGAGGGCGGTCTGGAGTTATATAACAATATAATGATAATGATAATCATATTTAATAGTAACTTCACAGTGGAGCTCTGAGTGTGTAAAAACAGGAGATATGGAGTCTTACTGTTACTGTGGACTGTTGATGTTCAGGTTTTTCTGTTGCGCCTCACTCATCGAAAGGTTGCTGGGTGCTCATTAGTGCCGCCGCTTCTGTAGGAAGGAAGCGAGAAGGAAAAAACATTTGAGATTCAGCTTTCAGACACGAACGAGCACCGGCTGCATGTCCTGCTCTGTGAAGTGATTACACTCACTCATACAATCCACACAGGTACTAATCTGTCACAAAGCTATTTAGTCATTTCATTCAGCGTGGGGAAATTAATTTGTTTTGATTTTAGTTTTATCGGTTCTCACGAAAGGCTGTGACATAATGAAAAGCAGATTTTCTTTCTCTGCGCCTTTTTTCGAGATTTCTCTACTGAACTACGTCGCCCTCAGACTGACGAGTGGGGGAAGTCTGAACTTATGAGGCGATACACATTCCCTGTCAATGTTGTCAACGCGAGTGCAGAAGAGCGAGGATGAGACAACATGAGAAACTCGATGACACTTAAAAAATATGTTTACTCAAACACCATAAACAGTCCAGTACCAAAGCGTCCTCAGTCATGTAGGATATTGAATTTATAGCTCTGTGTCAGCTGTGGTGATTTGTGAGCTGTCAGTGTGTATTAATGGGTTAAAGAAAGGAAACAAACACACTGATCAATCACTCTCACAAAGTCAATTGTCCAAAAGAAGAAAAAAAAAATCTATCTAAATGCACTTCTGGCAAATCTGAAATCAAAAGTCATTCAGTCCCATTCAGCAGAACACTGCCTCTCTTTTGTCTTTATCAGACCTTCAGTCCTTCAAATCTCTTCTCACTTGACTTTTAGTTTCGAGGAGATTTTCTAAAAAACCTACGCTGCATTTTGACCTTCATCTAAATATCTGTGAAGTTCATATCGGTGCTTAAAAAAGGACCCGATCCTTTCTACATAAAGTGGTTGTACTCACTTGATAAATGAGGGCCAAGGTATTCTATTACGTGTTACCCTGTAGTACTGGATAGCTATCAGAGAGGTCCCTGAGGATTCAGGGGGGAATGACATTCAGAGATAGATGGAAAGGGCACAGAGTGTGCATTAATAAGGGCTGAGTGTTGATACATAGTGTTGAATACAGCCCAGTCGCTTGTATACAAATAACAAGACTGTAGACTTTCAAGCTGTGAGCAGAACTTAAACCAAAGTCCAAGTTTGTGTGACGGTGATACAACAATCCTTCCCATTACGTTCTGTGGAATACAGATGTGCCCACATACCATGCATACAAACTATCAGCTGACGTTGTCTTGTCCCTAATGATCGAAAAAACAGTTGATAAACGATGTTGAAGCTGCAGCTGCTCAGAGCTGGCTAGCTCTTGAGGAGAGAGTCGGGTGCAGAGCCAGAACTTCTGGAGGAATAAACACCCAGAGTCACAACGGATTCTTATCTTATTCTGATCTGAAGCAGAGAACCGACGGGAGGAGAGCTCAGAGATGACTTCACTTCAGATCTTCACTCCTGTTTATCAACCTGACTGCAGCAGTGACCTCCATCGTTGGGTGTTTATGTTCTGCAATGTTGACTGCTGAGCAAAGGTGAAGGGGAAACATAGTTCACTTAATGAAAACATAATGCTACAGAGGGGAGAGAGGAAAAAGAGAGAACAGTGTTGGAGTCTTTGGTGAGTGCTAAGTTTAGTGAGAGTTTGAACTGAGTTCAAACACAATGACACAAACTTCCTCAACTTCAACTAAATAAACCCTTGCAAGAAAAACACAACAATAAATAGACACCACGAGACAACTCGCTTCACTGCTGACACATCGAGGAAATGTTTGAAAGTTTAGTCTCTTTCGCCAACTTCCCAAAACCAGATGTAGTGACAGGCGATCGAATGAAACAAGTTGCCTTAAGTGAACATATCAGTTTTATCAGATTGATGAGACTCGACCACACATTTTGAAATTTCAACGTGGAAGCCATTCAACACCAAGAAAATGGCAACACACACAAAATTGTTCCCAGGGATTTTGAGTTCATAATATTTATTGCTTTGTCCTGCAGATTCACGGTGCAAGCACTGCAATACTTGATCTCCGTCAAATGCATCAGCAGAAATCTGATATTACATCGACGGAGCAAAAAAAACAAACAGCAATGGAAAACTGTAGTTGTCCAACAAAGGAGAAAGACATCTATTAAAAAAAAATGACTGTTGAGTTCAATCCAAATCGAAAAAGTCTGAAAGAACTTTTTCTTATTTTGTGAAAATAAATCCTTTCCTTCCCTTATAATGTGATTTCCATCTCAGCAAAAACAAAACTGACATGATAAAATTTCCACCATCTATCTCCAGCCGAGGACTAATGCAGAATGGTTTTCCTCCCAGGGTTGGATGTGTTCAAGTGGGTGCCTTTTGGCATCTCACAGTATATATTATGCTGAATAATGTCGGAAGAATAGATAAACAAGCGACTGTCATTTTAATCTCCCCTCCAGCCAAGAGTTTAGGATTCAGAAACAAGGTTTTACATAAATATTTAGCTGGATCTTTTACTGGAAAACAGGTGTTTGGGATGCAATGCACACTGAGAGACGCAAATTTATTACATGGAAGTTGTTAACAATTTCATTATGTAAATTAGAATAAGTATAAATGCCGCGGACGTTAATAGTTGTGTTTGTACCTACGGGGCAGGAAACCAAATGTCTGCTAAAAGGCTCCAATTTATGCGGCACAACTTGTCGCTGTAATAAGTTCACGCTGCAACAACATGTGAAAGAAAATGGCAGAGGATCACAGCACCGTTCAGTCGAAATTAATCTATCCTGTTCCTCCTCATTAGTGTAAGCCAATCACCCAAAATTCATAATTAAGATACACTGGCACTGAGAAGCCTGAAGTCCCGGGGACAGGGGTGGGTTTCTTGTTGTGAAGGGAAGGAGGTCTGATTAATCTTCTTAGGCAAGTTTTGACAGCTCGGCAGAGAAGTCGACTCCAAAACAAACTCCAAGAAACAGGCCTTGATAAAGTATGCCAAGTCAAGTCAGGTTTATTTGTGTAGCCCAACATTAAATATGACTCAAAGGGATTTTTTACAGGCCAAGAACATGAACCCCTGCTCGAGATCACCAAGACAACAAAAAGCTCCCTTAAGAACACAGCTCAGGCAGCTCGGCCTGCAGGAGACGAAGGACAGAATAAAGTTACTACAACCATTTTCACACCAAGATTATGCAGGCTTTTTAAATTCGGGTAAACAGCTAAAAATAGACTTCTTTTCCACTGCCAGAAGACAAGATTGTCTTTTCTTTATATCATGCTCATAATCACAATCATGCAAGAAAATAGGGAACAGACGACATCCAGAACACATTAAAACTTGTCAGATTAAAAACATGAATTCGACACATTGTTACATTTCCAGAGCTGATGACGGGACTAGCAAGTATATTTTGCCTTTTTATCATCTTGCAAATTTCGCTACTTTTTACAAAGTCCATCTGTCAAACTCACCACCATGTTTCTACCATGACACTCCCTAAAAACGTGTTTTGTTGCCTAAACCTAACCAAACTGCGACTAAGAATGAACAAAACTCTGAACTCTGCCCACACACAGGACACAAACGCCCTTTGTCCTCATTGAAGTCTTGCGCAAGGTCGACTCAACCAATGCAACTTATTGGAAAAACCATATCATCCACCATATCACCTGACTTTCTGAAGGCCTGTGATATCAATTACACAGATCACTGAAAAACACTGGCTGGGACGAGTCATGGAAATCACCAAAGTGTGCACAACCACATAGTGAAATACCTTTGAGACCCTTTCCATTGCAACCGACTGAAGCTGGGGCCAATAAACACCTGTGACTACAGTGAGACAAACATCTGATGTTAGTGGTTGTTGGTGAGGTTTTTGTCCAGTGTTAAAGGGGTACAAAAAAAGACAGGTGTTGCAGAAAATGTGATGATAATATGTCCAATATTATTGTAGTATCCAATTAAAGACATCTCAGTCCAAGATGTTTGCCTGGTGAAGGGAATGAGTATCAATTGCTGTTCTTCACATTGCTCCAGGACCAGAAAGGAGGGATCTAGGGTTAGTATCAGATGGATGGAGCAGTTGTGCAGAATTTAATACATCTTAATGGCTGAGGTCACGCACCTTCCATCACGCAGCCCCACATCCTAATCCTCATTAGATAATAAAGTTTCCCAAAGATCTTGAACCTTTAACTTCCCTCCGGGCTCCAAAGCACGAGTTTCCAGATAACAAAACACCATCATGTGGGCAGAGGCACAGACCCAGTACGTAACATGCTGGAAGTGGTAGATAAGAGGCCAGGGACTCACAGATAGCACCAGACTGGCTTCGACCCATCTCGCCTCCAGAGGGGGAGGACTCCGCCTGCACCGGGCAGATGTCAGGTTTTTGTGTACAGAAGGTGCGAGCTGGCAACTTAAAGCCCGCGGTGTTCTGACCCACACACACAAACAAGTCAAATAAATCAGCTTTGGAATATTTGAGAAAAGAGGTTAGTCAAAATAACGAGCAGAGACTCTGTGACTCCTAGGCTTTTTTTAAAAAGCTCATCCTTCACGGTACATTGGTGCTCTTAAAGCATTAAATGACAATGGGCAAAGATTATGTCCATGTGCTTTAAATAACACCACAGTGAACTGCATACAGTGTATCAAGTGCAGCTGCTGGGGGAATCTTGTTCTGGAGATTAAAACCTCGTAATAATTCTAATTTTATAACTGTTACAACTACGTCAGAGAAAATCTTTGTTTTTACAACTTGTATCTTTTTAAATTTTGGTCGTCATTCATGTTTGTTATTTTATTCACTGGCTGACATTTGTGGATGAAGAAGCGACAGAAACAGCTGCCTGACCCTCACTAAGAATAAAAAACTGCAGTTAAGTACAATAGATCAAGGTTTTTCTATGAATTAATTTCTGTTCTTCTGAAACAGCCTGATCCTCACTTCCAAAGCATCAAATATGGCCCAGCATTTCCAACGATGACAGCGTACATATCCCTGCAGCATCATGTCTGGAGGCGTCCCTCTTGCAGGGTAGTATAAAAGAAAAAGAAAGTACACTTTGGGGTAGTTGGATTGTCCAACATAAAGTCCAAATGTTCCTCGTTTTTAACTTGTGATGTTTAAGATTGATTTGCTTTTAAAACAAGTCATGTAGGTAAATTAACTTCCATAAGTCACGAGCCATTATGTAAGTGACGTGACACAGGTAGCTACTGGTTCACAATGTTAAAAACCTTCAAAAGGTTGAAATATATCATAACATTTAAAATGTTTGTCAGCAGGCTTTTATTTTGAAAGTCTAAACTTAGGTATTATTGCTAACTTGGCAGGGACTGTCACTAGACGGGTAGGCAGAGCATCAAAGTTTGAAGATTGAGGCCACTGACCAAGCTGCAAAATTTAACAAGTTGGGAGTGAGAACGTGTTGCTCAAACCGCAATGTTTTCCTAAACCTAACCATGTATTTTGGCTGCCTGTACCGAACAGTCCAAAACTCAACATGTAAAATGTCTTAAGCTTTGAAAGATTAACCATAAATTGCATCTTCCTTATTGCTAACTGGACTGAGGAGCCCTGCACGTGCAAAAAAGTGACACGAGATGGGCTTCGGGCTACTGACCAAATCTGCCCTAACTGACGAGTTTGGCGTAAGTTAATGTAGCAACAACTACAAGGTCCATTTAATGGCTGTTCTAAAGGTTGGACCACATGGACAGAGTGCTTACAAAATAAATGAGAAATGCAAAACTCAATCTGCTGATGAGGATCACCCCAGCTTCGACAACCGAGGAAAATCCTGTGATGTGATTGAAAGCTCCAGAACAACTGCTAAATGGACCTCGAGGATGATTCCACACAATGTTGAATCATGACACTCACATGCAGATGTGTGCACAGCATGTATTTTACACGTGTGGTAATTATCTGCACTTATACATCTGGATATAACAAACACTACACCATACAAACAATAAACCCTACGGACATACAATGTAAACGTGCATTCATGTCTACAGATGTTCACGGGCGAACGCGTAAAGCCTATATGTGATCTGAGAGGAGACTCATGCATCACAAACACACTATATACACAGTATATTGACTTTCTTTTATCACCATGTTGCGCTTTAAATTCATTTTCTTGTTGACTTTTGTTATTCGTCCGCATCCCCCAGCAGATCCCAGCAATTCAGTTTTGGAGAAATATGTTCCCAGAAAGATTGCGAAAAACTTTAAAGAATGAGATCACAGGAGGCACAAAAATCTATATTTTCATCACCTTGCTGTGGAGCTGACGGGCAGGCGTCCGTCAGCGTGTTCGCACGCAAGGGAGGAGAGAATTGAGTTGGACTGCTGATGAATAAAATAAGGTCTGAATGAGTCTATTGGAAAAGCTGAGAAAGATGTAAGAAGTGCAAACAGGGTTTACGCTCATGTCATAAACTGCATCTCAGAAGACGTATTAGATTCCTCAGAAGAAATATTGCCAGCACTTCACACAACACACACACACACACAACACTGAGAATTTGATGCAGCATAACCCCCAGTGCATCACCTTTGCTGTGCTTTGGAAGAAAATAGAACTTTAATGCAGCTTTAATGTAAAACCTGACCCAGTTTGAACACTAACTGATATTCCGTGTCAACTTCAGTCAAGCTAGGCTGAACCGTAATTCCACACGAGCGATGCAGAATTAATCAGGCTCTCCCCCCCTCGGCGAGCGCACAGCCAGACCGTCGGCTGACAAGCGAAATGCAACAGGGGGATTTGTATTATTGATGAAACATTACCAACACACCTCCTCCATTTCTGCAACAAATACAGAAACGCTTCACACATCTGCGGTTCTGCTGAGCGACGCTAACCATGTATGGTAAACATTTTCTTTTTAACTTCCAGACTGTGTGAGTGAATTCAACTGTTTTCTCAGGTGGGTTTGAGGGTTTCTGACGTACAACAAATGCCCCCTGCTGAGCAGTACACTCAAAGCTGAGGGGAGCTTTTCTCCGTTTTGTGATGACGGCTGCTGAAGCAGATACCTGAGCAGGTCAAACCAACAGACATGGCTTTTTAGTCACAGTGGTTCTGGTGTAGAAGCACAAATGAGTGTACGCTCGGAAAATGAATAAATAATAAATAAATAAAGATGCCAGAGGAAGTGCTTTTGGTGTGCTACAAACATTAAACTAGCGCTTTAACATCACTCCCTATTATTTATTTATTTCATGTTGCCTTTATTTCATTTTTTTTGCAGAGCACCCCCTGCCAGAGGTGCACAGCAGGGAAATGCCATCTTCCCCAGATCTGACAAAACCAAGAGAATGGAAAAAAAGCATCACAGTCAGGAGCGTAGCCGGTAACTCCCAGAATTAAGACAGAGACGGGTACAGAGGTAAGCTGACAGCTTACCCAGCAGTGCTTCATAGATAATAACAACAACAAACCAGTGGTGCTGTCTGCCAGCGGTCGATGATGTCCGAGGGACTTTGTGATGACAGATGCACTGTGAACCATTCGACTTCCAAAACATTATGTAAAACTAGAATGCCTGAATACCTCTGCATCTTTTAAATCAACATCTGTCATTATTCCCTGAGAAAGTTACTAAAATATGGATATGAGCACTATTTTGGGGTTTTAAAGCTACCATAGGGAGTTTATAACTGGTTATGAAACAATCTCAGTTTAATAATGGTGCCTCCAAATGACCTACATAAGAAAACGAGAGCATCAGCGAGAAGAATAACTATTTTCTATTTAGTTTTTCTAAATCTGTCACCAGGTCCGCTTGCCAACTGGAAGAGCCTGTGTTGACATTTTCTCAGGCAGAGGTACAGTGAGTAGTAAGTTAGCCAGCTAGAAGAGTATTCAACATTATATTTTAGAGTTTCGACAGTGGAAACATAACCACTTTGTTCACAAAATCAAAATATCAAAATTACTTTTCGTAAAGAAAGTGAGAAACAAACTCCTGGATCCGTCCCTTCATCTGGATCCACACCAAAAGTCTCTGGGGTCTATTCTGAGCTGAGACCCATCCTCCACCCAAGTTTCGTGTAAATGCGTTCTGTATTTTTTGTGGAATCGTGCTGACAAACAAACAAACAAACAAGGGTCCAAACACAACCTCCTCAGTGGAGGTAATAAAGACGAGCCTGTCATTTTGTTTTCCTTTCGATTTCTGAGCTGCAAAATACAAAATTGAAAACCAAAACAAATTGCCAAGAATCATCTGTTCATACGGATGATTCACGGTGACAGGGGTAAAAACTGAGCCGCAGAGCAACATGTTTCTGACTGGAGAGGGGCAATTTAGCCGTCATCACATCTTCCATCAAAACACGGAGCAAATCGTTCCCAAACCCGTGCACATCTGTCACTCTACGGTTTGTTCCTGGTTTCACTGTGTGCTTAGTGGCTCCTATAAAGTTTTCATGATTTTTCCCACTTACCAAAAGCGGCCCGTGAGTCAGACACATCCAGGATTAAGCCTGAAGCTTTATCCGCTGAGTATCTTCTAAATTGCTCTATAATGATGTCACGTGACTTCCTCCTTTGCTCACATCACAATTACCACAGTCGATAAAAGGATTTCGGCACTCGGAGGTAAACACGTGTGTTGCGGCAACTTACTGAAACGACTTTTGAGTACAATCTTCAGAGCTCTTTAGGGGGCCATTAAGAATGAGATGTCATCTTCTTGTGCCAGAGCAAACATATTAAAACAGGATATATGAGGTCAAAAAACTTTGGATGATACTGCTGCAGCTATACAGGCTGCTGGAAGTCGACTTGGAGAGGTAACTGCTCCTAAATCTTTAATTTCTTCCACAGTGGCAGTACAACTATCACAAACTGTTTTTATCGATTGACAATCACATCGACAGGACTGCTGTGTGAGTCACTGCCAATTGGCCTTTCAAAAATCCATCCATGATTGTCCGTATTCATGTTAATGAGTAAAAGACTCGGACAATCTGTCGAGGATTCTGAGACTCCAGCTGGAGGATTTCTGACGTTCATCTTGCCCAGTTCCTGCTCAGAAGGACTGGCTGTGAGAAATCCCTTCGCTCACCCATTCATCACTATTACATTAGATATCTGTGACGTCCTCCCCATCGTTCTCTCCGGTTGACGAGGTGACGAGTTCAGTCAGAGACATCATCCGAAGAAATTGAACTTGGTGAACTCGGATGGCAGCGCTGGTTGCCAGGTAAAGCTTGAATTGATTACAAAAATAGACTTATTGTTCAAAAAGCCCTGCTTGGCCTTTCCCCACAGCAACTCTGATCGGCTCCTCAGAAATGAGTCAGAACTCTCAGATCTTTATATCTGGGTGTTGAGAGGGTTTCATTAAAAAGCTGGTGAGACTATTTTAGTCTTAATGATCCCGGTGTCTGGTGTACGCTGCTAGATAACACGTTTGTTAAGTTCATTGTGTTTACTCGGCATTAATGCTTATTAGACTTGCAAAACTAAACTTGAGGCTCTCCTTACTTCTCCTCCACATTAGATTAACTTTGTTTAGCAGTGGATGTGTTTTCATTATAACTGGTTGTTTTAATTAGCAGGAAACAACCACAGTCCGTACTGTTCTTTGCTTTCCTGCGAGGCTGTATTTCCCTTGAAACATAAATGTACTATACACACACAACACGTTTTAGCTTTGCCCACTCACGTACAAACTGCTGTCTGTAAGTTCAGGCATTATTTTTCAACTGCATTGATTTTAAAAAAGGGTCTGCTTGAGCTGCTGTTACACTTCAAGTCAGAATCTCTCTATTTCCCCCTCGTGTCTCCTGGGGCCCAGTTGCCAATCCAGCACCACAGGGGTCCGCACTCTGGTCATCATCCCTGCTTCCTGAAAAATCCTCTCATCTCGGCTCAGCACATTCCTCTGCGGCACTCTTCTTGCAACAAGCTCCCTGCTTAACAATTGAGTTTTTAGACTATAAAGCTTTGTTATTATTGTATTATTTAACGAAATCCCACAGACCAGAGGAACTGAGAGAGTCAAACTCCTCGAATAACCGATGGCTGTCTAATCCCGACGGGATCCGAACAATAGAATTCCAGAAAAACTGATGGAAAACTCAGAGCTGGTGACGCCAGAGTGAAGAGTCAGACAGGTTCAGGAATGGCAGCTGCCTTCGAGGAAGCACTCGGAGGGGAAAATGTCACATGATATAAATCTTAAGGTGAATACCGAAATAAATACAGTCATTATTTTTCACTTCAAGGAACCAAACAGGAGCACTCAGACTCAACTTGTCACAGAAAGTTTAAAGTGCACTTCAGTGAGTTGAATCAGTGTCACCGAGGGGCTAAGCTGCATTTTTAACACCCTCGCATTATTCACTCAGAGGATGTTTAAACTCCCACGTACTGCTTCCTCTCGAGGTAGAAACTGCATTTTACTCCCAAAGATTTTCTAAATCTAATTTGGGAAAAGTGACCTTTTCAAAGCGGTTGACCTTTTGTAAGCATCGCGGCAGCCGTGATGTGATGACAGCTGACTTCAGCTTTGATTTGGAGCTTGACAGGAACGTTTTTACGCAACAGGTCTCAGCCACTGTGACGGGGGATCATCAGTTTTCATTATCTTGTATTGTTGATGCTGTAGGAGAGAGCGGGACGAGGTAAAGTGTGTCACTCTAAAGATAGGCGACTATGGGAAGTGTTTGGGAACCCAGAAGTGGAGCAAAGGAAGATGGTGAGATGGATTACAGTCCTTTACTGTAATCTTGTATTTTTGTCAAAGCGCTTCCTGTAAATATGGTTTATGATGGTGATACTGTTTGGAAGTGGGAGTGTGCAATATGGCCCCAGAGATATATTGGTATCGGCATATACGTTGTCCGTTATGTGCCATTTTGAATTTTTTTTTTTTTTTTTTGATCAAGAACATGCTGCAGAAAAAGATGAAACCCTGAAATCCATATCACATTTAATAGTTACATTAATACACACCACTGGATATTAGATTAGACACCTGGAGACATTTCCTGCTCTGCTTGTGCCGTGAAAACCAGGCATGGGCGGCTGTGGCTCAGGGGTAGAGCCAGCGTCTTGTTATTGGAAGGTCGCTGGTTCAATTCTGCACATTGAAGTGTCCTTGGGCAAGATACTGAACCCCAAACTGCTCCTGATGTGCTGATCGGCACCTTGCATGCCAGCCATCGCCAACAGTGTATGAATTACTGTAAGTTGCTTTGGACAACAGCGTCTGATAAATGTAATGTTAAATTATGTTTTAAGAAGAGCTGCAGACATTCCCAGAGGTGTTGGTGCTGGTAAAATTGGGGATTTTTTAAGGAGCCGTGGAGACATTTCATGTAAACCGGTTGTTTTCAAAAGAGAGATGTCAACATTTCCAGCTGTATTAGTGGCGACTCAACGCAGCGATTTTTCGGACCAACTCCATCAGTGAGCGCGGTGACCAAAACATTTCGGTTATTGAAGCTGTTATTTTAATACAAGAGTTACATGATGTTGCTTAAAGGTCATCTGTCAGATCAACATTAAACAGAAAATCACTGATTATAACTGAGAAACATCCATCACACATATTCTGTAGTAAAGAAACCTTCAGTCCTTTGTGCGCTTTAATACAGAAACGAGTTAATTGAGGCTCCGTGACACATTTCCTGCAATTACAAAACATTATGTGGACTGAATTATTCAAAAACATGTTTAAAAAAAGACCATAAAGGCTGCCATTATTCTGTATTATTACGATGATGATGTCATGCCATCTGGGGGCGGTTTCAGACAGCGGGGTGTAATTAGCAAACACTAAAGCAATAGAGTGCTTTGTCCGAAACTGTGCGCCGGTCAACTGCGTAATTTTCGGCCTTCATATTCTATTTACATTTAGATTAATTCTTTATGCAGCAATTGTTTTCATTATTGGTAGTTTGGTGCCTAAATTGTTGGGAAAGTTGTGAGAAAAATGCTCATTACGATTTTTTCCCAGAGCGCAAAGCGACATCTTCAAAAAGTCTTTATTTACTCCAAAATCCACACATTTAAGAAGCTGGTGCCGACAAGTGTTTGAGATTCTTGCTTGAAAAATGACTTTGATTATTAAAATAGTTGGCAGTAATCAACTAATCGCTGCAGATCTGCTTTTGTGACTCATGTGGCCTGATGTCGACCCGTTACAAGACAGAGGCAGCACATTTTCATGTACCAACTCCTCCTCATCTGCATCCTGCAACCTCTCACCTCTACATGTTCTCTAGTCAAGTTAGACAGGCACTAAAGGCTAATTACACGTTACGTACTCGATGATACACGATGTGACCCTGTGCTGTACATCCAGGTGCATTAAAGTGGTTAGCTACAATCAGCCTGTCGTACACATACCGAACATACTGACCTGACTTACATTATGCGGTTGAGACGTTCCCATCATCAGTCCGTCTCCGCCCCGCATGGGAGCCTCGTGAACGGAACTTCCCCAGAGTAGATTCCACTCACACACAGAGAGACAGACCTCATGCCAACTTTAAAGTTCAATGCATGTATGGGCCAGTGGCCAAAACAATCTGCCTGGGGGCTATCCTTCTCTGTCAGTGCTCAGAGTGGCTGTGACAGGAAATAGCCTTGAGGATAACTAAGCAAGCGAAACACATCTTCAGACTTCTTCCAGCTCATCTTGATTTAGAGGTTCGGCTCAGAGGTCAGGACTCCTCAGCTCTTACACAGAGCTCAAACTCCCCGTGGGGCAGAGCGAGAGCATCCAAAGCAAGTGGAAATGATTCTTCCGCTGTTGAACGACTATTAAGCTCCCACGTGGAAGGAAATTGTCATCTCTTGTGTGCATATCGTATCTCGTGCGTACAACCATTACACGTGGGCCGACTACATAACGAGTGTGATTGCTTTGTCTCTGCTCTTTATGTTTCTATTTTCACACATCCGTTCTTTGACGTGCTAATCGTCCCACATGCCGGCAGCTCGCAACATGGTTCCAAAGCTAAAAAGCACGTTCAGATAGGTGATATGACTTTTGGTGCATATCTCATCAACCCTCAGGTGTAGAAGGAAATTGCTGTCTATGGATTCAGCGGATGATGCTGACGAGGTCCGCCCCGTCGCCAGGGTATAATGTTAGCAGTTAATGTGATACCAAAAATACATCCATGGTTGACGTTCGTAGCAACCGTTGTATATTGTAGCATTAAATGCTCATTAGCTGACATCAGGAAGTGGAAGGGGGTGGAGGTGGTGTTATTATAGCCAACAAGGCTGCAGTTGGAGTCACACAACTGGATATATACAAGGACACCTGGAGACATTTCCGGCTGTTTGTAGCAACCAAAATCGTCTGTTTCTTTACGGGAAGTTGGACCATCTACATCCATGATCGAGCAAACCAAAACAGGTGTTTGATGCCAAACCAATCCAGCATCCAACAAAATCCAACATAAAGAATCATTAAGTTTTAACTCATCTGTGGTTTTGGAGAAAAGCAGCTAGCTAACATTTATTCTGCCGATTGGGTTGTGCATACCATGACCCCTTGATTGGCTGACAAACTTTTGTGGGTGTGGTCAAATAATTCCAACAGCTATAAATCCCCCAAAATCATCCAATTTAAGTCAGACTCAAACAGAATAACTGAGGCCCTATTCTAACGGACATCTGCTCCGGTCATCTGATCAGGGCCAAATGGATCTGTTCCCCGTTCACGTGTCAAATCCGGAGGTGACCAGGCTTTTGCAGCCTTCCCCGGTCAAACAAGAGCTGAGAACTCATTTCATAAATTCTCCCAGTTCTCGTTTAGTGTGAAATTTGTAGTTTGCATCATGCACTTGTTTGTGTTTTAACGGCCGAGTTTTGGGCAGTTTACAACACCGCAGGGCGCGATGTAAAAAAAATGAAGGCGGCATAACACAAATCACTACTATGAGCAGGCTGCAGGAGCTGCGAGAGCTTTCAGCAATCACACTGAATTTTCTTCAAGAAAAACGCACAACGTAGTTCTTGATGAAACACAGTGTTTATCACACTCCGGATGACCTTGCCGCTGCCTGTAAAGGGCTTTCTAACTCAACAACAAAGATATACTACTACTTTTTTTTTTTTTTTTTTTACACACAACAATTTAAAGCATAATAAAAAAAACAATCTGATATGTTTTCATCTCTCCTTTTCTTTCTCATTAGCAGAGACAAGGAAAGTCAGCATGAGCTTATTCTATTATGTTGCCTGTGGTTACGCAGATGTAATAGAAAATAGATAATAAAGATAACTGAATATGTCTGTGAAATAATTTACATTGGATTGTTCATGTTGTGACTCCAGACTATCTTCTCTTCAAAAGTATGCACGTACCAGCTGAGTTATGAGTGAACTGAGAAAACAGGACTCATTAAGTTTTACAATTATTCTCAAACAGTCCACAAACGAACAGATGAACACTGCTGTGCTCTTTGACGGCGCCGCCATCATTCATATTCATCACTCGTCAGTTGGAGGCCAAAATAAATCGGCCTTCAGGAATAAAAAATGACAAGTAACGGTGGCACTTTTCCACAAGGATGGTGCCGAATCAGTGCGCAGCTCTTGTGTAGAGTAATTTTCAGGTCGATGCACTTCACTGCCTTCACTGTAAACCTGCTTACCACCAGACTCAATGAGCTCATGGCTCCTGAGGAGGGACAAGACACAAGCCACAGTTCTCAGACCGGACCCGACTAAATGTGTCCTACCTGACCATAACCCCCGAAGACAGGCTTCAGGAAATGTGGCCTTCATTTTAGTGAATGTGTCGGACATAATAACTACACCTCAAAGCCCCCAATGTCCCACAATCCACTGTGGACAGCTCAGAGGAAGGTTTGTCCAAACTAAACTACAGAAAAAATTTAAAAAATGACCTTTTCCAACAATTTTTCATAAGCATGTTAGTCTGGTTCTGACAACATTTTCATTTGGTCACTGACTGTGTATGTCAAAAATGTAAAAGATTCCACATTCTTGTGAGGATCTGCTGCTTTCATTGTCCTCTGTGAGGCATAAAGGTGGATGTCTTTGAAGTCTGGAGTGTTGGTTGGACAAAACAAGACAGAAATTATGAGAAATCGTGAAATAGCATTTTTTACTGTTCACCCCCGCAAAACAAAAAGAGAAGAAATATCTGGTTTGCATGTGAGTCAACCCAAAACTAAGAAAGGTAAAAGGTTTTTTTCAATCTCAACAGCATTTAGGAGAATCACACTTCACAGCTATAAAAAACTTCTTTTTATAAGACTCGAATATGTTAAAGGCAGGCCTGAAATTTCGTCATTTTAGGGGCAAGGCCACTTGGCCTTTTGTGTTGTCATTTTTTTGAGGGCACAAAGGCCAAAAGCCAGGGCACCAAGGCCATAAAATAAAACAATGATTCTAAGTCCACGTCCATAATGAATTTAATTTAAGGACCAATGATGCTTCTGAGGAAGATTAGAGTCTCAGTCGAAACTGTCAGGCAGGTAAAATAACATCTCCTATACTTTTTTATGTCTGAAGATAAGAAACCATTGAACATATCTAAAAAGAATACAAAATGAATGAGCTCCGCTTTAAAGAAGAAGAAGAAGAAGAACCGCCGTGAATTCACACAGAAATCCGGCACTGCGGCTCCTAAAGAGACATGACGGTACACGTGGAGGTCTGACGGTCGCAGTGATTTATTTTCATCACAAACACTCGGTGAGTTAAAGTTCTTTGCCGGTGACAGACGCTGTTTTTCGGGCAGAAATGTGTCGGTGAGACAGGTGGGAGGACAGACAGGAGGACAGACGCTTCTCCACGTGTATCTGTGATATCTTTTTCCTCATATAAGTTGCCAAAGACAGTTACAGTTACTACGTTACTATTGTTTGGTCCTGTAAAGTTGCTTTGTGGGACATTTCTCTGTATTAAGTTGAGTGAAGGACCTGTGTAGTTAACCGACCGTCCGATCGACACGCCCTCGATACTCAAGGCCGGCTTATCCTTATTGTATAGTATAGCCCGTCCGAGCGGTTCATGCCAGGCTCAAATCAAACCCACCACTGATGATGATTGTCATCAAAAGACACTTTTTTCTCAAAAGATGCAGGTGTCAAAACTGTGTTGACAGGAAAGAGGCAGACTAGAAAACCACAAAACCAACTGGGGCAGTGCGGGCGGGGCATCAAGGCCACCGTGGCCTCAGAGCAGATATGTTTTTTAAGGGCACAAGGCCAAATTGTGGGGGCACGAGGGCCATGGCCCTTGTGGCCCTCGTGAAATTCCTGCCCTGGTTAAAGGCAAAAAACCTGAAACAACCTGCATGCACTGCATCGCACAGGACCAATAAACACTCCTGGTGGTCAGTGACGCACTCAGAGGTGGGTGGAGCTTGGTTTTGGTCTCGAGCAGTTTCAATAAGTTTCGTATTACAGTTTGGCAGCACACTAAAATATGTTTCTGAAAACATTGTAGGCAGCGCAGTGACATAATCTGGATTCATACTTGATCAACACCACCTTGTTTGATGGTCTGAGTATCTGAGCCACTCTTCTTTTAGACAAAGACAGGAGCAGCACTCTCTCTCTCTCGATTGGACTTCCATACTGTGTCCTTGGGTGTGTACAATCTGTAGCTTCACAAATAGCCCTACAGAGTGAGCCGGTCCACCGGATGACGTGAAGCTCGGGAGTTCTAGCTGCAGGCAAAGTGGACCTCCCGTGTTTGTATGCAAACTTTTTTAATTTGCACACACTTCCCACATTGTAATGATACACAGCTGGTTGAATAAGACGAACACAAACTCGGTCGCCTTCAATTTTAATTTCCAACAGCTTTCCGGAAGACCATGGCAATCAGTCATCAGTTAGAGAGAGTTGGAGTTCTCCTTCAAACACTGCCGTGTGGGTGATTTTCATCAATATTTAATTGCCTGAAATATTTCCTGACAACGAAATTCAGCAGCTCATTACTGAAAATGGATTTCTGAATTCCAAACCAGGACTACAGAGAGGCACTTATCAAACACATTTAATTTGTTTAGGAGTGAGAAACAAGCTCGTCTCCATTCAGACGAAATGTCTTACGAACAAACCACAGAGCCGACGTGAACTTTAACATTTGGGAAATACATTGTCACGACTCAGAAATCGTGTGCTTTACCCTAATGATCCGCAGTTAATGCTACAGGAGGTTCTGTGGATTGGATCCAATTTTTAATGGTTTGTGAAACATGAATTCCTAATCCGCCACAGCCGCGGAAATATTCAGAGCCATTATCATAAGCAACAAACCACAGCGATCAACACAACAAAGCCATCTGTGCAAACAAACAATGACATGAGGCCCGAGACGATCAAAGTGGTTATTCTGGGGAAGCTTTATCAGGAGACCTCTCTGAGCAAGCACCTCGTCTTCTAGCTCGTGAAATAAACTGTTTAGGGCCACAAAAGCACCAATATTGGATATTTTTTTCTGTCTCTGACTCTGTAAAGTGTTTCACTCCCTGCACTTTATTAGCGCAGAGCAGATAAGAGGCTGGTGATAACGCTCTCAGTATCTGGCATCAAACAGAAAGTTCAATAAATCAAGAATCTGGTATTTATTTTTAGTTGAGGAGGATGATTATTTATAGAGATACACATTAATCTCTTTTTTTGTTTCACACATGCCAATATCTATTCTCTAAGTGCAATGATTACTGTTCGAGCTCAACAATAATGGAGTACAGGTGCATGACAGTAAGTGACGGTCGTGTCAGAAATGAAGAGAGCAGCGCGTCTATTCATAAGCTGAGACGAGGGGAAAGCCTGAGCTGAGCTTGTTGACTAGGCGCCGGGGGTGGACGGGCACACGGGCAAAGTGATTAGCATCCATCACTGTCGGTTCCTCCCAGACAGCCGGAGGGGCCGTGACAGATGAAGGAGACACAATCAGGGCTGAAACAGCAGAGCATGGCAGGAGGAAGAAGCCTGGGAGGGGAACAGGACACGAGCCCGGCCCGCCAAACCGACATGACAAAGTTGGGGACATCGGCTTCTAAAGGTCAGGATGAGGACGGGGAAAAATGTGCGCTTTGTGGAGATGATACAAGTCTGAATGCGCATTGTTTGCGTGTGATGAAGCTGGAGAAAGTGCATGAATAAAACCTGCAGCTTGTGTACAGGTATAATTTCAATATATTATGAGAAAGCTCCGTCTGGAGGGCTTTAATGCATCTCCAAGTGACAGAGGAGCAGCAGCACGGTCAGCAGAGTTATCAGAAAATACACCGATGCAAATGTGGAGTATTTTGCACTCTGCCAGGCTGCAGAGCGTGACCACTCGCTTTATATTTTGTTCTCCGCCCAAGTGGCGGGCGCTCCTTTGGTCACATTAGTGTGACTAAATACCTCGGATAAGTGTCTTAGAGTTTCTGACTTCAAATTTTCTTCTCCACCCGACAAGGGAAGTTTTGAAAGCAGTGTTTTCGGTTTTCTAAAGTGATTAAAGAACCGGCTGTTTCTGGTAAATGACAGGCCATTACGAGGAGACAAAAGCTGTGAGTGCTCCATTTGTTACTGTTGGCATCATTTCATTCCCTGAAGCAGAACACGCTGTAAAAAATCGATGTACGTCGGGTGCCAGTATAGGAATTTTAAATTACGTCTGCTCAGTGTCATGATGTCAAATCATACTTCCATTGGTTATTTCAGCGCCTGTTTTAAAATCTAATTAAGTTTCTCCTTTGTGCAGTCCTCTTCGATAAGAGGCGAGGTTCCCCTCCCGTCTGCTGACTGACATTTCCTCCTACATCATCTGGCATCAGGTGTATTTACCGGCATGCCAATGTGTCCACTCCCCTCTGTGTGGATTAGCCTCACCTGTGGGCAGTGCTGCGCTCGCTCATGACAGCCAGTGGTAACCTCGGTGCAAAAATCAAACGATGACGATGATCGGATGTGAACACCGCACTCTGATTCACAACGAGGGCGAGGTGAAGAGCCGGACGCCATGCGGAGAGACGGTGAGTTCTTTCCTCTAAGACAGTCGAGGGCGCTTGTACAACACAAAAAGTGGCAGAAATGATGATGTGAAGAATGAAAAAGAGAAGGTTGAACCCGTCTCACCTCTGCACATTAAACCCTACTGATCCTGATGTTGAGGCATGTCTGAGGAGGAGGGGTGGGGGGAATCAAAGTTCTTATGCAACTCAATAAAGATTATCAATGCTTAAAAAACCCAATTATCGACATTAGGATCGCCTGTAACCATTCTGAAAGACCGAGCTGGATCAGTTGGATGGTTACAACGTAACAGGCGTAAATATGTGAGTGATGTCTTACGTTCTGAGCGACACTAAACTAGCGTGAACAAAGATAACTGATGAAAATTCAAGATGCACCGAGATCGATAATCATCTTATAATCATAGTGTAGCCCGCTGAACGGGAATGAAATTGAACCGTGAGGTGCGGAGAGATTCCCAGAACAAGTGAGGAGAAGACGACATTAACAGCATTTTATACTTTTTTTTTATCCATGCGAGAGAACGACGCCGTCCGCTATCGATTAACTAACGGACAATCAGCTGTTAACCACACACGCTTTGCAGAGAGATGCTCTGGTGTTACATCCCTCAGGTAAACACACTGATACAACCTCTCCTATTTAATGTTACTGTAGCTTCACCTGGTTGTTGCGATGTCGTTTGGTGCACGTTGGTTCTGATGAGCTTTATAATCAACAGGAAGCTTCCTCCTCCACACGCGGCTCACCTGCTGTTATAACAACAGGACCGCGGGTGCAAAAATCCAAAACACAAGGTGTGTTTTTCAGGTTGGCTTTAGAAAACTCAGTGCTGATGGAGAAAGCAGATGATGTTGCTGGAACAGAAAGGTGCTGCCAGACGTTGTGCAGCATTAAAGTGGACCATTAAAGCAACCGTCTCATTCCGAGCTGATTCTCAAATGTCAGGATTTGCTGCTTTTATGTCGGTTAAAACGAAGACTCTTTGGGTTTTGGACCGTTTGTCGGATAATCAATTTAAAGACGTCCTTCGGTGGCTCTGGGAAATAGTGATGAGCACATTTCACAATGAACAGTTTTCAGTTTTAAAGACTAAATGATTAATTGAATAATCAAAATAATCGGCAGATCATCAGTTGAAGCCCGACTGCAGAGGCGGTTGAAAATTACTCGCACGGACACATAAATGTGAACTCAGCCACCAATGTATGGATCTTACAGCGACTCCGAAGATAAATTACAGCTTTCTAATTATGAAGAGGGTAATGATGCACATAGTTTGACTCGTACTTAAAAGTAAAATAAATGGTTTCCGAGCTTTAAATTGATTATAAATTCTCACTACTCTGTATAACAAGCATCATAAGCTTTCATATAGTCTATTTATTTGTCATCTGACGTGTGTTTTCTTTTCTTCTTCTCTGCTAACCAATCAATAAACAGCTCACCCCCACCCACTGTGGAAGTCTGATCTGACATGGCTCCATGGGAGAGATGGTTATGACTGATACACAGCACAAATCTCCTCCATCACAGCGGCTTGAATCGGTCGAGCACTGACTGTGATGGAGCCAAAATCGAAACAGGGGAGAAGTAATTATATCTCCAGTCGTGAGTGTGAGGGAGGCAAAGCACATAATTCATCCCCCCCAAATTTCATTTTTTACAATTCTGACTGGAGAGTGGTGTTAGCCGCCGCGACGCTGAGCCACTGAGACTCTGTCAGACCCCAGCTTGCGTCAACAGTCTCTGAGGACTCACCCTCCAGGTCTGTATCTCAGCTCCTGCACAAAGAGCTAACCCGGGCTTGCTGTTAGTGCGCCAATTACACACTAGATTTCCTCACTGGCCTCATTTTTGGCCATACTGCCACACAAGCTTTTTTTTTTTTTCCAAGCAAACCCCCCTCAACCAAGCTGGTGAGCTGGATTCAGAGAGTACAGACTGAAAACAATCTCTATTTAAATCAGGGGGATGTTGTTTTCCTCGGGAGATCTGTGGGGAATTAAAATGGGGCCCGCCGACACGCAGCCATTAAGTACCAGTTACATTTTCCATTAGAAGTAGACACTAAACTGATCATGTGAAAAGTTAAGATGTTGCATTAACGCCGTTTCTCCGGGTGAATCGCATATTCAGTGTGCTCTGTAGCTGAAACTGTTGACGCCGAGCTGTGGCTACAGCAGAGACTTGCCTTACATGCTTACCTTTAAATATTTATAGAGTTTCTTTTATTCTTATTAAATTATGTATTTGATTGCAGCTGTGATTGGAGAGTTTGCAACTAATAAGATAACGAGAGGTCATGCTGGTTTAGTTCATCACAGGGGCTCCAAAGACCATTTTCATACTGATTATAGTGATGTATTAATACAGTGCACTGTTGTGTTGCTATTAAGTTTAAAAAAAACATGTGGTAGCAGAGAAACATCTCCCATCTCTGCCGTTTTCCTCGGCTAAACGGAGCTTCAAATTGTCTTTCAGCTCACTGTTTTGGTTTTATGGCTCTTAACTTTGCAGTTTGAGTTCCCTCTCACTGCTCTCATCGGATCTCCAGTCGAAGCATGCAGCCGCTCTTAAAAAAAAACAAAAAACAACACATTACACCATCAGTCCAGCACCAAAACAGAGCAGAGACACAGTTAGAGAGTCGCTGGTGAACAGAGTGGAGCGTTTTGCAGCTAAAGAGACACATATTCCCCTCAGGAGACGGTAGAGACATGAACACAGCTAAAAAAGAGAATGAAAACAAGAGTGAATAAATGCTCATGTTGCTCTGTGCCTGCTGGATGTGTGACAAGTTTGAGGAGAGATTATTCCTCAAAGATTGTTGTCTTCGTCTCGTGTGCAACTTGTTTCTAGTGGCCAAGAAATCTATTACTGCGGATTTAAAGGCTAGTTTATCATCACTTCTGCGCCTGTGGATGTTGTTAATGTTGTTCATCATTTACACAGTGACCAGTTAAGAATGGGACACTTGCAGTTTGTGATTAACAGAGTACGTGATGTGAGACAAAAACATCAAGTCTCAACTTTAACCTGTATTTCTGGTCACGCATGCGCCATAAATGATTCATATTATTTGAGGGATCGAAGTCAAACTGGTGGCCAGAGAAGCTGAGTGAGAGGTGGATAATCAGGTCCAGAATATATAAGACACCTTGTTCAGGTTGGACAAATATGTTGTTCTATTTTAATCCTGTAGAGGACAAGTAATAAGAAGTAACTCACTGAAGTTTAATTTTCTCCTTGTTTTTTCTTGTTCTTTTCTGCACTTGTTGGCCTAGAATACAAACCAGGTTACGTATTAACAGATGAGAAAAACACAAAACACCCCTTGCACCTACCACTAAGGTAGACGGGGCTACATGGTCCTGCACATGGAGTTTTTTTAAGGGGCACACTTCAAGACGAGGGTTATGAGAACTGTCGTTTCAATGTCTTATGGTCCTTTTCTTTAAAACAATGACCTCGAGTTTGCTGACGTCTCAGTGACGAACTAGATACTAGAACCGGTAACGGCTACGCTACATTGTTATTGCTGATTTGTGCACGATAGTCTGGCATTTTGACGTATGTAATGTTGAATTCCCCTCTTTGATGGCACATGACGGCAGACATTTATATAAAGTCTAACAGCAAAGTTGCTGCACTGCGCTAATATCAGTATAGTCTGGCAGGGTTGGAGCACAGGTTGCTAATGTAGCCTATAAAGCACCGCTACAGGCCAGGTAATGAAGAAATGTTCTTTTGAAGGGTTGTCCCATTCGATAGGGGGAGGTTTTAACCACTGTTCCTTGGCACCCGAAAAGGAGGCGGAGGGCTAACAATTGGAAAATGGGATTGAACCCGAGTGTCTGAACTGAGAGGAGGGATGGATTTCATCACGAACACACAGGTCTAGGGTGGTTATTATTGGTTTAGCTCACTGGATAGCACACAAGTTTTTCCAGTTTGGGTTATAGAAAAAGTACAACTGAAAGAACCAGATGGGAGAAAGAAATCAAGAAGCTTATTACAACACCTGAAGAAAAGTTCTGGTTTTGTTTTCAAAGGTGTTTCAATGCATACAGAGGAAATGTAGTGTACACAGGTGTGAGGTTGTAAAGCAATCCATCGCTTTTTGTTTCTTTCAGTGAAAAACCACAACAATGTTTGAAAGTGGGAAAACTGAGCCAGTCAGCTTCATGTCAAAGTGTTCGCGCTGTAGTCGACTTCGAGCACCAACAACAGCAGCAGAGCAACGCTGAAATCCTGACTGTTTACACGGGGAGGCGGCATTGTAATGAGCCCAAATAAATCTAATTACTTTTAATGTGAATGATCTTTATGGAGGAAGCTTCCCAGGCTGATAGTGTAGGAGAAAAATAAATATTGTACTGGAGAAGGATAAGTATTTACTTCAGACTGCAGCCTTGGCAAAACATCTACCGAGCATTTATAGCCATTCGGGCCTGCGAGGATGAGATATGCAGCGTTCTCAGAGACTGAACAGAGAAATCAGCCTCCCGACTAAAGTGCTAAACAATACCAATAAAACACACATAACTCCTGCCAATTCATTACCAGGAGGAGGATAACGCAGTCATGTTGTCTCAAGCGAGTGAAAAAACGCCAGCTGCAAAGCACTGAGGCCTGCCCATTGAAATTAATGGCACTCATAAGGAAATAAAAGAGCCATAAAAGGCGGTCTGTTTTCAGCCCACAACGGGGTGACTTCTTGAATTAACTGGAGACGAGTTGGACAGGCGCATGCCGCTGATTTCTTTGGAGGTGTTGGATCAAGAAGACATGCGTTTCCAAAGCCTCGGCCAAATTGGAACACCAATAGCGACAGCGTTCGTCTGCCTCCCCCTGTCCGATTCGTTCAGAGCCGTCAGCTCCAAACGCTGTTTGTCAGCTGCGTGAGCGCTGAACACAATCCGTGATGCGAGGATGAAATGCAGATATCTGAAGCCTTCATCTGCACTGTGCTTGTCAGTAATGTGACTAAACAAGAGAAAAGCAGGGCAGCACACGCAGCGGCCAAATTTCTGTATGGTTGCTATACCCAGGCTTTGTGCCCAAGTGCTCCTTCATAAAGCAGAAATGTCACAGTGGGATGTTTGCATGAAATACATTATGCGCCTGTCACCTGCATCTCTTCATACATTTCACTGTGGCAGCATCTGCTGCTTGACGTCACAGTCTTGCAACATTCATATATGCCCCTGTGGCAACAGAAAGGACACGAAATGTACTGATGTAGATCTGAGGACCAGATGTACACAGAGAAGTCAGGCCACGCATGAAGCGGTATATATAAGAGAAAAAATGTACAGGGGCATATACACCGATATCTCAAGATAGCTGTGGGTGATAATGATGAGATGGACATGAAATACACACAGATCTGACAGTCTGTGGGAAACAAAACACAGCAACACCTTCGTCAAAACTTCTGAAAGCTGACAGAGTCGGCAGCCTTTTTTCATCTATGGTTGCCTGATTACCACATGTTGAGTCAATCAAAGTGAAGGCACAGCTGGGTTAAAGACGAACGCTGTCCTGGTTTGTCACGGCTCCTGCGCAGGATAGCAATTCCAGGAGCAAGCGATCCCCCCTGCTGGAGGTTACAGATAGTCTTCAAACAGAACCGACGTTTTTCTTACTTTTACTTTTAAGATCTGGGATTAAAAGGACAGTTTTTAACATGAGTAGTTGAAGCGCAAATTCCTAATAGCTGCAGCCAGGTATGTGCAGGCATCCACGTGTTCACTTGGCCTGGACCAGCGAAAGGACATTATTTTTGTGGACCAAAGAACTGATGGACTAACAGAAGGGGTAAAGAGCAGTGACAAAGAATCTGTGCTGAGTTCAGTGGTTCCTCCGGACAAACGGTTCATGAGTTATGAACTGAGCCGTGGTGAAAATGCAGGGGCAGGGAAAACTGTCATCGATAAAAATGGGAACTCCACTTAGTCCACTGATGGCGGTGTCTCCGACAATTAGTCCGTGAGTTATGGAAGGGGAGAATGCAAAATGCTGTGTGTGTATCTTTCTACAAATTACCTCATGTTGCGTGAACTTATTTAGTTAAGTTTAGTTATCTAAGTTATGCACCTTTTTGTTACAGGCCACTCCCACTGCCTTTCGACTCGTGACCAACCTTTGTGAAACAAAAAAACAATCTTGTGCATGTCTGTGAATCCTTAAGAAGTTATGAACGTTTTCGAGATAGGTCACTCTCATTGCAGCTAATCAGCATGACCAAAAACACACACACCTGACCTCAAAACTGTGCTCACCAAAGGGGGGGGGGATTTTCTGTGGACTGACCCACCAAATGACAGAGAAACCTACAGTACTTGTCACAGTTATTTCCCAGTACTTCTACAAGAGTAGGTTATCCTAGTACTCTTTCCACCGCTGGTGTAACCCTGGTTGTAAAGCCATGCAACTAAAGTGGATGGAAGTCAACAACACAACCTGCTCGTCAATTACATCAGCTTGGTGAATGTCCTTAAGCTTCAAGCTATAACGTTAAACCTGTTGACTCTAGCATCGGTTTTTCAGCAATAATACTCAAAAACAACTTGCGTTAGGAAAAGATTAGACTTTCGGTTAAAATAACTACCTTCAGTCTTGAAATGTTAGTTACGTAAATTAAATAACTCGCGTAACGTTAAGCGATGTGACTAAATTGCTCACGTTACGCAGGTGGTGTAATTTATGTCATTTACTTACGTTAACTTACTTACATTTACATTACATTCTTGAATTTTGGTCTCAAACAGGACACGCACTCCAGTCTTCGGAGAGAAAGTCCAGTGTTAGACCCAACCAACCACTCCAACCACTCGTGAATGGACATTAATCATTTATACTACCACGGGCGCTTCCAGACGTGACACCAGAGGGATAACAAGGCTGCTGTAGTACATTATCAGAAGGCTAAAGCTTAAACTACAGCAGGAATAGAGTAGCCTGTTGTGTGATCTTTACTTCTCACTGGATGTCTTCTATTGTTTCTGTTTCATTTGTTTCAATGGCTTACCTGGTGGTGCGTTTTCTTTTAGCCAAGCGAGTGTTTGAGCAAAGTGAAAGAGTGGAGTTGGGCTTTTCGTGTCAGAGTGGAGAGCTTACGCTGCACTACAGCTCTACAGCACGGAGAAGCCATGAGTCAAATAAGCTGCCACGGTGTCTTGATCATGCACAGAGCTGCAGGAATACAAATGTACTCCTCAGTGAACGATGCACATTAGTCCGTGGCGAGTTGCAACAACTTTGATTTTCCACAACAAATTTAAGGTCACGTCCTGCAGACATGTACGGGAGCTCGTTGTCAAGATAAGGATGAAGGTGCGCGGTACGATACAAAAAGCTGAGAAAGAAACTGTTTTAACATTCAGTCCACGTGTCGGCTGTGTTGTGCTTTGGTTACTGCCGCCGTCGAACCTTCACAGCTATGAGCACTAATTGTGAGAAGTCATGTTTCTCATCCTATTAGCTTATCTCTTACAAAGGCGTCGGCACATTCATCAGGAAATTGCATTGCAGAGAGACTTTCATTAATCAAAATGTAATATGACACGCAATCCTCATTGACATTCAGCTGTGACCCACCCCGCAATGACACACGAGCACGGTCACCTCGCTATATTTAAACATCACACTGTGTTAACGCAGACAAACGCTTATATAACAAACAGTGGGATGACGCTCAAAAACATCTGCAAACGTCTGACTAATTTCAGTTTTTCAGGGCATTTTAGCTTCACTTAAGTGATCCGCTGGATTCAGGCGAGAGCGTCTAACGGAGAGAGACAGAAACAGCACACAGCGAGCAGCGCCGCACACAGAGCCGGAGACGTAGACGGCGTTAAATCACATCAGCGGTTGTGATTTGCCTCAAATCAGAGGAAGTCTGGAGTCCCAGTTGGAAAGCAATAATATAATGAGGCTGATGGGAACTTTCTCCTCATCAGCCAGCCTGCTCATTTTCCTCCGTCATTGTCTCCTCTCGTCTTCAGTTGTGATTTACTTACGAGATCAATCTGACCTATCGCGGAGACAGAGAGAGACATTTCCTCCAAATGTCAATGGACAAAAGATGGGGATGAATACGAAAGTACCATTCATATTCGTTCACCTTCCCTCGTCTGACTTCTTTGCAACTAATGTTTAAAAGGGGCTACAGGAAGAGATTATAGATGCTGACTCATGTTGTACTTTGACTCCAGAGAGCTTTACATGAATCAGAAATTGCAGCTGATTACTTCCAAACGCCGGTTTTAAATTCAAAACTGTCTGAAGTGATGAGTCAATGAAGCGTCAGAAAACTAATCTTCAGCAGCAATCCAGTAATCATAAGAATTTGCTTGTCAAGCAAAAACGTACAGGCGTGGCTTGTTAAATGTGAGGACTTGCTGCTTTTTCTCTGTTTAATGCGATTAAAAACTGTATAATTGAGTTTTGGTCAGACAAAAGAAGCAACCTGGAGACACCCTAACCCTTTAAGGTTAGGTGAATAAGGTATAGAAAAATACTGATGGGAAAGCTAGTGCAATACTAAAATCATGTTTGTTATATTATTGTTTAAATTCAACCGTGTTCACTTCTTATCATGTTCAAACCTTCCTCTCATGATCAACAAACTAAAATCACCTCACCCTTCATATAGCACCTACCTGCAGCTCTGCAGTGCTGGCTCTCCCTGCATCACCCTCACCAGTGTTAGTTTCCAGCTGAACTTCATCTGATCTCTAATATGAAAGCAGTGGAGATGAATAAGGTAACGTTATAGTAAAATACTGATGGGAATGTCAAGAACAAGCTAAAAACACACAGACAGACTAACTCCTTTCTAGATGTGGGAGATGTGTAACGTTACTCGTTTTCAAGTTACATGGGTTAAGTTAATAGAAAAATAATGTTCTTTTACAGCCATCTTAAATACTGTTTTGTGTCAAATCGTGTTTGTCCGTTAAGTTACGTTACTGGAAAGTCCGCCATATTTTCGCCAGTGAACGTTGTCTAGTAATGTTAATAGTTACAACGTTTGGCTAGCAAGAGTGTAGTAGTTAGATGTTGAATCACAACATCAGCTTAACATCAACAAGTCTAACGTTAGACAGAAAATATAATTATCCTCCTGGACAAAATTATTACCAACTCACATTTCCTTTCTTTCTTTTCTTCCCCATTAAACCGAGGTGCCGGTGTCTTTTCATCTTAACCTCTGACCTGTCGCGAGCTGTAGATTCCAGCTTCCCAAACGGTCCAGCCGTTGAGGGGGCGGGGCCGGTGACAAGACGCTGCGTTGCGCTTTCAAAATAAAAGCAAGTGAGTTAAAGATTTCAAAATCAAATGTTGTATAATTTTTGGGTGGGACAAATGCGCCTGTCTCAAATATTGAAGGGGACACGTCCCTTGGTCGGTGGACATCTTTCATCATTTTATGACGTTTTAATAGTGACCATACTTGGCAGATCCGTGATGAAGACAATCCTGTTGATGCCAACCATAAATCAACCTGCTGTCAAAAATATTGAATTTTATGACTTTGGTTTAGCGGAAATTGTTGAAAAAAAGGACAAAAAATGTAATATGTCTTTATTTTTGACAGTTGGAGGAAAAAGGAAGTGAAATGATTGATAGATTTATCCTGAATCAGTTTAATTAAGTCTAAATATACATGTCACAAAACTTATGTTTAGCGGATACAACGTTTGCCCGTGAATAGATGTGCGTTTACAATAGATTACAAGTTTGGGTCTATGGTTCTGGTTCTGGTAACATGTGTTGACTTCTTCTTTGAGTGAGCTTTGTAGCTCAGACGCCCCTAGAGGTCAGCGCCGTGGTGTCGTGAACTCCATCACTCGACCAACGGATGGCGTAACTTCATCAATCAGTCAGGGACAGACTTCAGTATTCATATAGCCGAAAATGAGTATATGTTTTGTTTTGTTTTTCCATAAAGGCGTCACATAAACAGTTCATATAAGGACACCTTAAAACAATTAACACCACCATATCTAATCAGCAGGACGTACTCCAATATACCAATATAACTGATGAGCTTATTGTGTCTAACATTATTATCCAGCTGATTTATTGCCGAGGCTCATAACAATATTACCACAAAGGACTCAAGTGAAATTAACAATGTATGCATAAGTGCTTCCGATGAAAACTGCAGACACAAAAACAATTTAATCGAATTCAGTACCATATATTGGCTTTTAGGAAATTAAGCAAACGAGAAAAAAAAGTGTTGATATTAACAACTGTTTTTCTCAGGAACTGGCAGAAACTGACATGTTTAGCAGCCGACGCTGCACATTCGTTCTTTTCCCCAAGAACGAGGGGTCGGTTTCTCCCAGTCTGTCAAATTTGGGGACAAATTCTTCCCATATATATATTTGTGTTATTTTTGTGTGGCGGAGTGCAGTGCCGCCTCGACAGCTCCCTCATCAACATGACAGCACGGCCTGTCTTCTCTGGGCAGCCAGGTCGCTCTGTGTCTGCCCTTCTCTTACTGCCAGATTGTGGTCTGTACGTTGTCAAGGTCTTTCTCACTGTCTTATCAGTCACTGTGGTTAGAGGCTGTCCACCACAGCACACTGTCTGTTTAGAGCCCAACACGTTTCTGGTTTGTGTCGTGAGCTTGACAAATATTATTCCAATACGTGATGTTATTTTCTTTCTCTTTATTTAAACTGTTGTTTTCACCTCGGTGACGTCTGCTCCATATGACATTTCTACGTATGGTGACATGACTCGAGCTTAGCCGGTAATCTGTTTGGATGTCGCTCCAGAGTGATGATATTAGCCGGCCTTATTTTTCTTCTCTCCTCTGGCAGAGAAAAACTCCTAAATGTATGGAAAGTGATTTCTTGTTTCTCTGAACGTGGCTCATAAATATGAATACAGTTCAATCCCGGGGGTTTGGGCAACAAGCCACACTCACACACAGGCCATGCTGAAATATCTTGCAACTCAAAATGACTTAGTGTCTTTTTTGTACAACCATAAATTACTAAAATATAGAAATATTTGTACTGCACGCTCACATGCAGAGTGCTAGCTCATCAGTAATTGATAACCTTTCAAACTTTAATCGATAAAACTGACCGCTCTGACAGTCGGACTCGATGTGTCTAACTAACGGCTTCGTTATAATCTAAGGGAAACAAATGAGCTCCCTGACATGACACACAGAAGATATTCTCCATCGAGCATAAATGAAGGCTTGGACACCTGATCAATGGGCAAACAGATCTGCGGTGACAGATGTTTCCGTGTCAGCACTACCCTTGACGACTCAGTTTGCCACCCAGCGTATTTCCACTTTGACCATATGTGCGAGTGACCTTTCAAAGTGCAACAAATGAGACTCGGGCCGTATGTTACGTAAGCGGGAACTGTGAGGAAATCCATCAAGACTCAAAACATATCGCAACCACGGGCGGAGAAGCGCCGCATTAATGAGGAAGTTAATGCTGATGCTGTTATTAACTTAAAGGCACGGCAACAGGGGAATATCTTTTTCAGAAAAGCTGATTCCATTCTGGTCTACCGATGTTGCATCCAAGAACAAGGCCAATAAGACGGTTCATTTATCACCCTGAGAGTTTTCATTAGGACCAGCGCCTTGTTCCTTTCACTTATATGGCAGATTTATTTACCCTTGACTCATTTGGCTTTGGAGGTCCAGCTGCTGTGAACACTCTGCCCAGACAAGAGCATGCCCATTGATATAGACTCATTTAATCTAGTCCCGAGGTATATTGTCTGTGATCATATTTTCTATTAGTGGACATGAACTTATTGCATCACCCTCTACAAATCCTGTATTGAGATTACCGGCAGTGGTTTGATCCGGACCAACCAAACTGTGTTACCGGAGGCCGTTTCACTTAGTTTAGTAGAGCTATCAGCCCTCTGTCCAATACAAGGGTGTCAACAACCAAGACTTTGTTGGGTCGATTCTGAATCGTTAAGCCAAGTCAGTGATGGACCCATCTCAAAATCTATACTAATTATCCCTGGTTCTTAACTACCTACTGCCAATGAGGTGTGCCATTGCCAGGAGGTTGTTGACGTGGTCTACATCGGTGGTTTTACAGCAGAATATTGAATCATGATGAGATGATCAATGTCAATCGCTTAACCGGTCAGTAAGTTTTAATGTTGTGGCTGATCAGTGTGTATCCTGGGTCAGAATCGGAAGATCAGTGTTCATCTACTCATGAACTTGTGCATCAGCTCAGTTAGCTAGCCTCTCACCCTGAGTAGATAGGTGGGTGTAGTTAGGTAGAAAGAAAATGGTTCTGACATGAAACTGCTCAAAACAAGGTCTGTGGGTCATCTTGAACCTTTCGGGTCATGATGTGTGGAAGGAAACTTTGCCGTCATACTTAATTATTTGGTATTTGAGTGACCACAAGCCAGATGCCACCCAGTTCTCTTATACTTGAGAGAAGTCAGTGATCTCTGCTGCAGATAGCTCCAAAGGTAATTTGTATTTTTGAGTTTTGGGGTGAACTGTCCCTTTCCAGTAGATCAGGTATCAGCCAAGACATGACCATAAACCTAAATACAGATTGTTTGTGAGTGTTATATTTAAATTCTGTCTTTCTGCGATCAGTAACTGAACACAAGTTCAGTCATACTGGGCTGACAAGTTTGTTTTTGGTGAAAGATGATTCCAATGTGATGGAGGAGACATAACGATTCTCAAAATAAAGCAGCAGTATTGAATCTGAGTGTGTACTTGGTGTCATCAAATGGAGTCAATGCATCAGAAGTTTCAGGTTCTGTCTTGTTGTCGATGACCGAAGCATCACAAGAGTTCAAACTGAGTGTGAGGTCCATACATATTCAGATTAATGTATTCAGCCATAACTACACATATTGCTGGGTTTATTAAAATAGAATTGAAACAGCTGCTCAGTAATATTTCATGCAAATTTCTCCCCCTTCGTACATTCCTCGACTACCTTTTTTGCTTTGCTGTGTTGCTCTTTGAAAAATGATTTATGCCGAAGAAAGTGGCACCAAAGTGTTATATTCAGCTCCAACATCAAAGCGCCGAATGAAAAATATACCTTTTTAAAGCGCACTGGGACTTTGAGCTATATTATTTTATTTTCTCTCTTTGTGCGTCTTAACATACTTCCAGAGTGACACATCATATTCAACAAAGAGGATCCATTAACGCTGGAAAGGAGCCTCTACCTCATGAAACGACGCCCGTCCGCCGCCGAGAAAAAAAAAAGCAAGACAAAAGAAACGAACACGTGGATGGAAAACAGACCCGAGGCTCCCTCAGCCGTCTCATCTGCAAAAGCCTGTGATTAATTGAGATGTATAATAAATGCTGATAGGATTAACTCCATCACAGAGATGGTGAGACAGAAGGCTCTGACATTTGTGGGAGTCAACACCTTCGCCCAGCAAGACAGAAATATCAATTATCTCGACTTAGGCGAGTCACTCTTGTGGTTTTAACTCGGAAGAAGGATTTTGTTTTGACACAGACATGATGACGATAAGACAAATTGAGGCGGTAATAAGCAGCCGCGTAATCTTCCTGCTCAAATTTGATTCCAGAGGTAACAGCTACAATAGTCCTTGTGGATGAAAAGCTGGTTGATGTTCCCGACTGAGCGCGACGGGGCGGGGGGGGGCTGAAGCCACTTCAGCTTTCCAGCAATCTGACAACAAACAGCTCCTGGGTAAAAAGATGAACTTGTTATAATGGAGTTTTTTGGTGACAGTGAGGAACGGAGAGCACTGGCTGATAGTAATGATGTTATCAGTCACTGTGTGATCGTGCACTGATAGATGCAGTGTCTGCTGAACCTTCTGAAGGCGGGCAGCGAGTGCTGTCGACGTCAGGGAGGAGGAGGGCGAAATGCAGATTTTCATACCTACATATTTCATGTGCCGAGACGTAATCATTTCTGAGACGTAGCTGATCAATATGCGAATTTCATTACTTTAATAAGCGTCAACGCGTTCTGCAGGATTGATTCAAACGTCTTACAGACATACTGACGGACAGAAAATGAAAGCTGGGGTCAGTTTAACACATACTGACAAGCAGCCTGCACCCTGACGTCTGTTCAGCACATGAGCGGCTGCTTTAGTCCTGAATGATACAAACGTGCACGTCAACATCAGATACTGGTAACATGTAATACAGATGTCTCTTTTCATCTCGGCGTCGGATTTGCGTCAGCATGTTTGACGTGTTTGCATCCTCAACGGCAGATCAATGCCAACACACCGCCGTTGTCTTATCCACATCCCTCCCTGTTGCAGTTGTGGCTCAGCTGTAGAACAGTTCCCAAACCAGCAGCTCCGCCGTTCAAATTTGTGACTGACTCACGTGCCAATCAGCTTGTTGTGCTGACCTCAAACCACATCGCCAACAGCGTGTGGCTAAAACTTCCCAGGCGAACCTCACACTTATTAATTTAGGTTCCCCATTACGTGCAATAATCCACATGTACGCCTGCGGCTACGTGCACCTGACCGCGACACCACACCATCTTGTGGAAACACACGTCATCGAGGCGTGTTGTGAAGGTTTTACCGCAGCATTGCAAAGTGTCGCAGATAAATGACAAAGAAAAGCAGCCAATTGTTTAATTTGACAGCTGGGACGAGAGACTGCTGGACACTTTTTCACTATTTCTGCCTGAAAAATGTTCAAAATGATTAATCGATCATAATTAAATCAAGTACTCATTTCTGCTCTAAATATTAGGTCTATTAAGCTTCAGGAAAAACAGGCAGGGGTGCTACATCACACAGAAAATGTCATATTTAATAACTGAAGCTCCATTTTAAACTATACTGATAACAGGACGTGTCAGGATGTGTCTCCGGCCTGGTCCACACGTGCACGGGTATTTTTGGAAACAGGATTTAAAACAAAGCTGGTGTAGACAGGAAGCGCTAAACTCAAACACTCCACAACATCATAACAGATGATCTCATCTGCCAATGATGCTACACACACTCTCAAGAGCCCATTAGAAGGCGAATATGGTTGTCTGCATCATCGTTTCCCCAAGAAATCCCCATTTCTGCTCATCATGGTGTACAACACAGAAACGTAGTTCTTCCAAGCAATGAAAGGCCGAAATGCACAGAAGAAGCTTTGTTTTAAACACTTCCAGTCCCCTTCAGATCATAACTTGGTCAAATATAAGCACACGTCACAAAGAAGATAGTCTCTTCTTGTGTGCGGTGCTTCTTCAAATGTCTGCTGAGGATAAAATCCATAAACTGCTGAGGAATCAAATCAGAAGTATCAGCTGATGAATCATCATTTTCCATGCTGCTGTGTGACCAAAATCTAAATAAATATCAGCTCACTGCACGATGACCTTACACATCCTGTTTATATCACCGACACATGTATTCATTTCACAAGAAAAAGCTGAACAATAGGACAAGAAAATGTACTTTGTGTGTGTGTGTGTGTGTGTTTGTAGTATCTGCACATCTTGACAGTACTCAGGCACATGATGTCCCATCAGAATGGTTCTTCCATCCCTTGAACACCACGACACTTTCCTTTTAATACATTATTAACCACCTGCCGAACCCTTTGAACATGAAGTAAAAAAATCATGTAAAACTGTGGAAAATCCTTGAAGCGATGGCAGCGAGTAACAATATGTATTCACACCGTGCCAAGAAAAGACTCTTTATGAACTGAATGACAACGGAAGGAAGCCGAGAGTCCAGAGGGTTAACAATCACTTGACACCAGAGGGACCTGAGGTGGACTCACAATCTGCCCCCCCCTCACCTCCAGCCTCCAGTAAACACCGGCGTTTTTCAGGTGATTTATTGCTGCTTCTTGAACATTCACAGCTCTAACACGCTGCAGCAGTTCAAAATTTAGAATCTGGGGCACTATTCAGCTCGACAGTGAATCGGGAAGTGCATCGTAATTCATGAGCACCTGGATTCAGGGCCGGTCGATACGGCCTTAAAATAACACTGTGATACCTGTAGGCTATATCATGATACACGATATGTCAGGGATGCACAATATGTTGGGGATGCACAATATGTCAGGGATGCACGATCTGGACTCTTTCAGCAGATAAATGTGAAACTAAGTTCATTACCTGTAGTTTATGCACCCCTGAGGGTAAAAAGGCTGAGATGTGGTGGGCAAAGAGGGATGATTTATTATTCATAGCTCTAATAAGATGTATTGTGTTCAACCTCCTCTCCCAACAATTGTGGAACGCGTATCGCAAGTTACAATTGTGTCGTCTAAAAAACAAAACGCACACTCCAGCGATGACATGTGTGGCTCTTGTCTACGTTGGGTGGCTCTACAGGAGGTGCAGCAGCTCTACGTCATGAACGTGACAACAGCATTGGTGTTCTTCTTCTTCTCTGTGTTTAGTGGCGGCTGGCAAACCAACTTTAAAGGTGCATCCCGCCACATATAGTCTAAATGATGCACTTGTTGAGTCAACCAAAGCAGTTTGGGCTTTGTATTTATGGAAGTTTGCTATTATCGGTCCGATATATATCATGCATCCCTGTTATATATCGCCATACTTTGAATCCTCTTCATAAAAGCTAGAACTGGGCAACAAATCCAAATATCTCGCTATCAATATTGCAACAACAATGAGATCTTTGATGAATCATCATCAGTAACGTGGATATAATGACTCAGTGGGCTCCAGACTAACTTTTCACACTGGTTGCAATTGATGTGCCTCACTTTTTCTTTTAGGTGCACCAGCACATAATCCAGGTGCACCCTGTAAGACATTTTAATTTCATTTCTCAACACGCTCTGTAGATGATCGTAAACAGGCTGATGGCTCCAGATGCACATGCGCCCAAAAGTCTGTCAAGTGCTACTTAATATTTTCATCGGTTGCACCGGTGCGCCTGGAATGTAACAGCTTGTCTAAGACAGTCGAGGTTGATGCAGTTTCTTGTTGCGTGTAATTTAAATGAAGAAAACAATTATTTACATTACTTGTTGAGAAATTAGACTGTGAAAATATATGATTGGGTGCACCTGAACTACATGCTGCACCCAAATGAAAAGCTCAGGAGCACCAGTGTCAAGAACAAGTCCGGAGCCCTGACAGGAACAGAGAAGCAAATACAAAGTGTTCGTCGTTTAAATCACAGCAAAGCGTGAGGAGACAATGCAATAACCTGTTGCAACTTTTTAAAAAAAGAAAAAGAGAACTGCTTAGTTTCAGGAGCGCTGTTGCAACCAATGAAATGTAAAGTCACAGTTGCACCCTGGAGCCCTGAGAAAGGTCTGTGAGTTCATGACATCACCTCACCGTGGTGCCGCCTTTAAAACCAGGAGAATACAACACCTATGGCAAATCACGATATCAACATCGAAGGAGAAGGTAGAAAACAGTCTCACCACACAATCATGATTTAATATCTACAGCCTTCATCGTGCAGCTCGGATGTTATTTGCATCCAAATGACAGCAGACTTGTTCACATAAGTCACTATCAGACTGATGATGATGCATTTCCACCACGCTGACGGTCTGCGATGAGCAGACGACCGTAAGGTTTTTACGCTGACAGTCATTTATTCTACATGACCTTTATTCAACTGTGCCAGAACTGAAGGTGGTTACGAGGATCTGATTCTAAAAGGCGTTCTGCTGGGAATACGAAAAACTGTCCTGAATTGCAATTTGTTAAAATAAAAAAGCCCGGAGGCTAAAATTCATGCAGATTTTATTCCCGGCACATGAGAGCAGCTATTCACTTTACCGCTGCCAGCGGCTGGACAACATCCAGAGGTGGCTCATGGGAGGTTGCACCACCCAAACCGGTACTTTTTCAACAAGTCTGCAGAAATCACACTCATTTCACAACCTCGAGACAACGATGATGACTCCTCTGCAGCAGAAAATGAGAAGTGTGAGACAGAGAAGTACACCGTCAGCCAGACGCTTCTCCATCCTCATCCTCAAGGCGCTGATCAAGTTATTAATATCTCCCTCACAGCGGGAGGCAGTGACACAGGCAGACTAACCTGAGGAGGGAAAAGGTAAAATGCCACATAATAGATGCACGTTTTGTTTTGAAGGTTGAGTGTCAGTCATCTCAATGAGCCTCTCTCTCTCTCTCTCTATCTCTCTCTCCTGTCTGAAACACACGCAGCAGCATACTGAGCAAACAGAGGATCAATCCGGAGACTCTAAAAATAAAACTTGCCACAAAATAGTACATATTTCTGTTTCTACTTCCAGTGACAAACAGCTGGGTCATAACGAGGAAGATGACACGACTTAAAAGTGACAACTAGTGGAGGATTTTCGACGAGGCTGCAGCCGCACTCGAGTCCACCTTGCGCGGACTTGCGCAACAAAGTTTCCCGTTATGTCCGGAGTGGATCTAACGCGCACGAGCACATTCGGCGTGTTCGGTGAACTCCACGCGACGTGAAAAAAAAAACATTTCAGATTCAAGCGCTCCAACTTCGGCTCACAACAAATGGCCGTGGAGAGCTCGCACCGTGCGCCAACACACACACACACAAAAGATTTGTTTCCCCAGCAGCAGCAGCAGCCGGGGAAACTCGACAGCTCCAACTCCCAGAACAGCAGCGAGGAGGGGGAAATGTGAGTGATCCCAGACAGGAAGGGAAGGAGAAGCGCCGGTACTTACACTGGAAGAAGAAGAAGGAGAAGAAGAAGAAGTCCGAGCTGTCCTGTAGGGAGAAAAAAATAAAAGCAGCCCTCGCTCCTCTGCGCTCCGCAGCCAGAGCTCCACATCCAGCAGTCTGCGCTCCCTCTCCTCCTCCTCCTCCTCGGCTCGCCTCCTCTACAGCTGCTTGCTGGACAAGTTTGCTGACGTCAACAAGCTCTCGGTCTCAGCTCTTTGGTCGCAACGTGAATAATACATGGAAGAGGAGGAAGAGGAGGAGGAGGAGGAGGAGGGTGGGGGGGAGACGCGACCGGAAAGAATCGGGGAGGCAGCCACCACGTTAGAGAGGGGGGCCCCTCGCGACAATGGCCATATTCATGACAATACAACTTCTTCAGCTGAGGCTATTTTCTTTTATTTACAACACTTCAAGTAGATTTCGGCGCCACACTCTCAAAGTTAGGAGGGAGCCTGTTTGCCTGGGTTTTTTTTTTTTTTTTCTTGCATTAGCATTTTGCCAGTCCACATGGTCACTTCAACACTCAGCAGCCAGCAAAGTTCCACTCAAGTCATTTAAATCAGTGGCGGACTCCGGCTGTGAGGGGCCCGGGGCGGAAACAACCAACAGGGCACCGGCTGTATACGGTGGGGGAACCACCATGCAGGAAGTCAACATGCATTAATGGTTTTAAAGGCAGGTTAAGATTGTTTTATTACGAGATTTAATGAAGTATAACCTTTAGTTTTGCTAGATGTTTTAGCAAAAACACCCATGAAACTCTTTAAAAATGATATAAAATTGTTGTACATGCCGTCTTTTTGAGACAAAATGCTCTTTAAATATTCAAGATCTCAAATTTTTAATTATTTGTCATAATCTGAGCATGGCTTTGTGCAGGAATTTACAGCCGTGTTTCTCAAACATTTTTATACGAAGGACCACTTGACAAATGAAAAAATAAAACTCAGACACACGTTCCCAACATCCCACAGAACAATCAGCCTACTTCAACAGCATGTTACAAATTATAGCCAAATTAGAGGACAGTCTGGCAAAATAGCCTCTCCTACGCACTCATCTTCGTCTCTGTTGCCATCTTAAAGTGAAGCATGGAGACATCGCTGTAGTAGTGTCTGGCTCCAAACCGGAGAATTTTAGTCCCACGTGGCGCTCATTGATTTAATATTAAAAACAACACGTCTGTCCAACTCACTACGAGTCGCTCGGTATCACCTACAGTTTGAGAAACACTTTGTTTAAAAACATGATATTCTATTAAATCTGTGCGAGGACCACTGGATTGCTCTCTCGGACCACAGTTTCCTCACCTTAATGTGGTCACCAGATGTTTCTAGCAAAACAAGAACACATAAAAATATCTTGAAAACTCATAAAATGCTGTTTTTGTGAGATAAATATGAAGGATCTGTTATTATTGGTTTTCATTATCTGAGCACCGCGGGCAGAGGGACACTGTGTGCAGGAATTCAATCAATTTAGGGAATTTGGGATTATAGTACCACTGTGCATCTTAATAATACAATTTTGGTTGTTTTTAGCCCAAGGTCCAACAATAGGTTCCTGTTTTGGCCCCAGAAGAGGAAAAAGTTTGGTCACCCTGTGATTTAGAGGAAGGTAGAGAGGTTACCAGTGATATGATGTTGAATCTAAAGTGTGTCATTGCTAGCACATGAGATAAATTTAGCTTCTTTTTTCTTCCTTTATTTAAAAAAGAACAGTTGACAAAGAATTCAGATGGACCAAACATACACATACAAAACAAATATTAGAGATAAAGAAGCTACATTAGGTCATCAAACAAGGAGAATACAAATAAACATATGTACAAATCATAATAAAAATTAAAAGAAGAGAGAAGAGGACAGACAGATGGGTACATATACAGATCAATACAGACATAAGACAGGTTTCAGGGTAAAAGGTTTTAAAGCTACTCATACATTTAGTAATTTAAACAGGTGGAACCAGAAGTTGACACCAAACAGGGGGTAAAGTTTGAAAGGTGAATTTATTGGTCACAAAGGAATTGCTGGCAGGTAGAGGTGGTGAGCTCGAGCGCAGGCAGGTGGCTGCCAGGGTGGTTGCAGGTGGAGACTCAGGGTTACGCAGGTGGCTGGCTCAGGCAGTCAGGGTTAAGTGGGGTGGCAGAGGTGCTGGAGGCTGGATGGTGAGTGGTAGAGGAGCTGGTCCACAGGAATGGTCCGGTCACACTGGAAGAGGAGAGAGGCTGGTGAGTGGACATAAAGAAAGTTTTCTAAAGACACTGAGAGAAACCAAGTCCCCACTCCCCACTGGAGCTGGTGACAATAATCTGGCACCGTGCAGAGGGAAGGTCTGGGTATAAGAGCAGGTGCTGATTACAATGCGCTGCAGGTGTCTGGACCGGCACAGCTCCAGCCAGCAGCAAAGCCACGCCCAGCCTCACCAAGCACCTCTGAAACACACAAGTACAAAAACACACCACAAAACAGGCCACCACAAAGTCCAATCATAACAGATGCAACTATATCAGCAGTTCTCAAGGTGGGGTTTAAAAAGACAAGCAAACAGAAAGAAAGTAAGGGAGCAGGAACCAACCATGATTGAAGATCCTGTTGCTGGATCTGTTTCAGACATTGTCAAGGTCAGATAAGTCATAAAATTTGAACTTTTCTTCACGGTGGAGTGCTAAGAATGCATTCAGGGGTCTTCAGGGCCACAGTTAAGCACTTATACAAAGCTTATTTTGTTTCACCGTCTTCATTTTACTGTGTAACTGTTTTTTTTTCTTCATTTCTTATCCCAAACAATGGACATTTAAGCAAATACACTGTTGATCACTGCAAAAATAATATAATATTTTTAAAACATTTCAAAATGTGTGTCTTTTGGAGGCTTTCCAAAATAAATGTAAAGTTTCCAAAGAATCCATTGTAATCTATGTAACTTTTATAATTTTGATGAAGTTTAATGGGCCCCTATCCAAAATCCAACCCTCAAATTTAGGAGATGAACCATATTTCCATTTCAGAATAATAAGATGTCTAGCCATCGTTATTGAAAGCTACGGCCCATTACAATGTGACAGAAACATTATAATCATCATAACAGGGGAACGGCAGCATCTCTGTTAATGGGCTGTGAATAATTCTTGGGTTCAAATTAATAATTGCGTTAAAAGCATTTTGCATTTTTAATATTTTGGTCCAAAAGTCGAGTAATTGGGGACCTGACCCAAGTGATGGAGCATCTGATACCAGCATCATTATGATTAGGAGACATTTCTGCCAATTTGGTATTGAATTAAAACTTTAAAAAGTTGTGTGCTGACAGACGAACATGAAGTACATGAAGTGGACCATATGTTCCCATTTTCTTTATTTTCTTCTTTGGTGCCAAACTCTTCTTTCTTTAAAAAAGGTTGTATGTAATGGATTTATCTTTATATTATTGGTCACGACCAAAAGTTTGTCTAAGGAAAGTTCAGGTGGAAGATTTGGAAGGTGAAAGAACTTAGTTTCAAGGCAAAATGAAACCAGCATTTATAGCAACCCACACTGATTAGAAATGGCTGTAAAGAGGAAAATTTTGCCTAACTATTAAAGTAATTGAAGGTTTTTTTGCTCCCTTTTCAAACCACAAACCACATACAGAAAAAAAAAGATTTCAACCAAATTTTGACAAAGAAAGAAACTACTGGTTTTGTACAAATTTTGGTAGGTAGCAGCTGGCAGATCAGCAAAGAGTGTAGTGGAGAAGACACCCACACATTGTCGCAGACCCATTGTACATCCCCTCGTAGCAACGGCACTCTGTGATGGCGCTGTAACCCCCCTCTCAGAACAGTTCGCCCTGCCACACTGCTAAAACAGGTCAGGAATAGCCTGAGGAGCGTGATAAAGAGCTCAAGGCATCAAAATGGCCTCCAAAGTCCCCAGATCCCAATCCAATCGAGCATCCATAGGACATGCCGGAACAAGTCCGATCCACGGAGGCCCTACCTCGCAGCACACATGACCCAACAGATCTGCCATCAACGCCCTGATACCAGACACCACAGGTCATCCCCAGAGGTCCATGCCATGACAGATCAGAGCCAGATCTAATCCTTGGTGGGGCCTCCAAGGATGCTTGATTGGATTGGGATATGGGGAATTTTGGGGGTCAGGTCAAAGCCTTGAATTGTCACATACTTTGGACAGTTTTTGTGGTGTTGCAGGGTGCGTTGTCCTGATAAGAGGGCCACTGCCATGGGTTAGGGTTAGGGTTAGGGTTAAGGTCGATGTTGCCATGACAGGGTGTATTTGGTCTGCAGCGGTGTTTGAGTGGATGGTGGCATCCATTTGAATACCAGGACCCAACATCTCCCAGCAGAACATTGCATTCTAATGAGATGATCAATGTTATTCACTTCACTAATTAGTTCTTTTAACATTGTGGCTGATCCATTGGACGTGCCGGAACAAGTTGGGTCGTCGGAGGCCCGACATCACAACCCACACGACCCGAAGGATCTACCACCAGCAGAAAACTGCCACCCGGTTTACCAAGTTAATCGGGTTGCTGCATCCCAAAGCGTCAGTAGAAGCCGGGAATGAGACTCAAAAATCAACTTTCTGACAAAGTGGACCTTTAATGTTGTCGATGGTTGGTGTACATATGCTTAAGAGAACATTACGTGATTGATGTCAGGATAATAGGTGGAATACTTGCAATAATGGTAAAAGTTAGAGGCCTCGATTCAAGGATCAGTGACAGATTGCATTGCATCAAAACTTAGGCTGATTTCTTAAGAATTCAAAGCAGAATATTTCCCAAGAAATTCCAAATAGATCAGTCGCGCTACCCGCAATGCCGGAGCGATTGGCTTTGAACTGACAAAAGTAGACTCTTGTTTAAAGCATTTACAAGAAAAATTAAGTTTATTTCATTGCAGCCCGGGTCTGGCTCAGATATTTCACAGAGGATTATGGAGCACTGATCTCAAAGGAGCTGGCAGACAGTCAGATTTCAAATGACTTTCCCTCGTCTACAGTTTGCTAAAAAAGCATCCACATCACAAGAGAATCACCCCAGGTGCCGTCACAGTATTTACAGCCTCTCCCTCTCGGACGAACTTCAGAGGCTCTCTTGATGACATTGCAGATACAGCGTGTGCCTTGGCTTCCAGATTTTGGGTTTTATAGGGCCGACAATGTATTCCCACAATGATGTATTAAACTGCCAACGATGATAACAAAATACAAATGCTGTTTATGACTTATGTTTCATAGATAGCCGTCCTTTAAATTAGCACTCCTATCTTGTATAATTAAAATCGCAGAGTCTGGATTTAATCCTCAGTGATAACACAAGACAGTCTTCCTGGAAACTTTAATTGCTGCTTCATTTACGTTCAGTAAACATTTCGAGAGATACGCTCAACGTGAGCATTTGGCGACTTGGCAGATTTGTTCGTTAAAGAATATGTAACTCAGGCGGGGCATTACTTCTGCCTCAGAATATATTTGGAGTTGCAAATGAAGAGCATATAAAGGAAATTTCTGGTAGACTGGGTCGGATAACAAGCTTTAGCGGTCCCTCTTTGTCCTTTTGATCAGGACACAGGATACATTTCTCTTTGGAGATCAAAGTGTAATCACAAAAACAACTATCAAACAGCAGGATCATTGCTTTTTCAAGATTAGTGACTCATTATTACCATGGCGAACGTATCTTTGTCTGATTGAGAGATCAGCTAATGATGCCACCCTGCAGCTGAAAGAAAAAGAAAAATCAATCCTCCTTTAACATTCCTGAAACAAAGCCCCCGAGCGAGGCAAAAACCCACATTCGGCATACTATAATAGGCATGTCAATTAACCACTGAGCTAATTTATAAGTGATAGAGGCTGGTGGCACTGTGGTCATGTAATATTCTTCTGGAGATATAGCAAAAACCCTCTGCTGCTGATTTGCTAGGGCAAAGCTACAAACCGCAGCACCCACTTCCTCCCAATTTACTCGTCTTTTCGTCAGTTTCACACTGCACGGAACAGAAAATATGCTTATTCAAAAAAGCTCCCTGCATTAGAGATGCTATCTGTGCTGTATAATGTCAAAGCCTGCAGATTCTAACTGCACGCCCGAACCCTGCAAGAGGATTGTTCTTGACATGTTTTGGTGTACACTCAGCAACGAGGCTATTTTCAGGCAAATATTAGAAATTCAGACCATCTCCAAGCTCCACATTAATTCTCATATGGGGAAAAGGATTTTCCAGCTTCACTGAAGGTCTTGCTTCATGCAGCAGCCACCTCTATTTCATAAAGCTATTTACAGCCCCATTCTCGGCCCATAACAGGGTGTCTTAACAGAAAATGCACAAGCTCATCCATTTCCATGTGGTGAGATGAGCCACACATGAAGAGCAGAGCTAAAGACAGATATACATATCCATCATCGTTGCAGCTCATCAGCTCGGCCGTCAGGAGAGATCACCATTTTAATGATTAATGTAAAAAAGCTGCACAGGCGGGGAATTGCCAGGCTTTCCTCCCAGCGCTCTGCAGACTGAGATGATAAGAAAACAATCTGTTTTTTTTTGGAATTAGATTGAGTAAATGAGAGCCATGATTGCAGGTATCTACACTATCAGCTACTGCAACTTCACTGGCAGCCGGTTTACCAGAATAAATCTCTTCAAAGCCACAGATAAGTTTTTTTAAAGTTTGTTTATGATGCAACTTCACGATTCATTAAGTCCAATTTTCACTTTCTCCTCTTGTCACAATGCTGTGCTTATGTTCTGGTTAGGTGTAGGCACAAATTCCACTTGGTTATGGTTAGGAAGACATCATGTTTTGGCTTATAAGACCTGTTTTGGTCACCACAAACACGGCTGCAGATGGCCTGACTTCCCATTGAAAAAATCCGATTACTGTCACCACAAACACGGCTGGAAATTGTCCCATGTGTCCTTAAACATATCCAGTGGATAAAGTTGGAACGGAGTCCCCAACCTGTAACCGCTGGCTTGGAAACCTTGTCACCTTCAACCTCGACTGACGTCCCCTCCAGCTTTCACAACATGAAAGTCAGGCAATAAACATGTGAAACGAGTTTATTACAACCAATATTGACAGTTGTTTTTAGGTGGTAACCTGAAGTGGCTTAGTAATCATTACGGCAAGCAAAAGGAGGAAGGGAGGCAAAGTAGTATAAGAGTAAAAAAGCACCCAGGAGACAACTGTGTGTCATGTAAACCAGAAATCAATGGCGAGTTATTTTATCTGTCTAAAAAAGTGAAGTAACACGACCTACACAAGTGAAGTTATGTATGTAACAGAGCTTACTTAAGCTACTTGAGTCATTTTAGCCCAAACCATCATGTCATTTTAGTGCCTAAACCAAGTGAAGTACTGTAGTTTTAGTGTCTGAACCTCATTTTCTCACCATTTTCTGCACCGGACATGTTGTTTTGTAAAATGTGATATATGTCACATAAAGCGTCACTGGCAATTGAGCTGTTCAGTCATTTCGGTAGGAGGATGTGTTGCTTCCTGTCCTGTATTCAGGTTCTGTTTCTGTCTCACTCTTCTTTATCTTTGTGGAGTGAGCACGCTTTGTTTACTTTATTTCTATATTGCTTAGCTTCCCCAACTCTGACGGCTCCAAAGAACTTAAGTCCTTCAAAGAGTTTCTGTACGTTCTTTCCAATATAATACAGAGGATGGCCTTCAATACAAAAGACATAGAAATGTGTGGTATTAACCCTTTAAAGTCACCTAAAAGAACAGGAAATGCTGATATTTTTCTGTAGCTCTTCTCTCTAAGTTGCATTGTACCCAAAGTACACTTCATCGACTTTGCACAGCACATTTCACATTCAGCTGTCCTGTGATCTTCTGCTGCAATAATTGGATTTGAAATCCATGCGGCGGCATTGTGAGCTTGGGGTTGTTTCAGAAGTGGAGCGTTCTAGTCTGTATATCCGATCTCATGAGAAGATGAGCGTATTGATGACACATAAAGCAGCCATTAAGGAGCTGTGCTTTGACAGTCTGTGCCCTCTTTTGTGTGATGTTATTGGCTAAAAATTTCACCGTGATTGCATGCATTGTCATGCCTCACTCAAATCAATTACTGCTTCCTCATTTTTTTTCCTCGCTGGGTGTTCATGATTCAGACGGAAGGGTGAGTCTGACATTAATATAGAAGTGAAGTCTATTCACACTGTGCATTTCTAAATAGTCACAGCACGGCAGCCGGGTCTCCAAATATAAATGGATATCAGTGCAAAAATGAAATCCCGGCATGATTGGGATATACATCATGCTGTCAGGTTAGACAGGTTAGACTGCAGGTTAGACTTCACCCTGAGTTGTAAATTTGCTGATCAGAGTTATTAAAAATGTGAGCTGGTAGCAAGAGTCTCTTTATAGACAGAAACACAAGTGCAGAGCTACAAGCCAGGCCTGGTAGCAGAAATCCTAATAGCTCCACTCGGTGAAGAAATGGCCTCTCATGAATCATTAAAGAGTGGAGAGTTACAACACAGTGGCAGCGGCAAAATAAAAGACTGGGGAGATTTGATGAAGACAGACATTATATCAGGACCATAAAACTCCGTATTCAACCAGCAGGCTTCTTGAATTTGGGTCACCGTCAGTCTCATCGCATGAACTCGTAGATTTGTGACGCAACACCCGTCATGAGGTTGAGTCATCATCATTATCAGCTATTTTCAGTTCTGTTTTTCTCTAATGGTGTAACCGAATCTAGCTGAATGGATGTGGGCTTTTTTTCAGTGAGTTCTTCCTCAAAAAAGGAAGAAAATCGGCGTGCTGAGGCCGTTTAAGGTGAGGAAAGTGAGGGCGGTGGCCAGTGCTGGACGAGATCTGTTAATTAAACTGACAGTGGACAACTTTTTCTGCTTTAACTCTATCATTCTGAAGTTAATACTGATCGCTCCGTGAAATGGAAAATCATCCACGCATATCAACCCTGCTTTCACTCAGCTATTCTGTCTGTTTCCCAGAAAAATTCATGTCAAATAAGGGCACGAAGGAAGTGCGTCCGCCATTGTGCAACCTTTAAATTCCAGAAATGGTCTTCTAGAAGTTCAATGTACAACAACAACCCAAAAGTGTTTCCTCTCACGTTAAGAGTTTGAAAAAAAGATATCTTCTCTTTGTAAGGTAATAAATATATTATTATAGGGCTTCCCAAACAAATATGTTTTGAAGGAAACGTAATACAGACTGGATTATGATTGTATCGACATCACATAACAAGGTTTTTAGCAAATGTGTCTGGCATTTCCCAAAAATGTATGTATCAGGAATATCCAGGAATTGAACTCAATGATTCTCTCTCCTTTCAGGGTTTCTTGTTGGCTTTCCCTCGAGGCCCAAAGGATACTGTTTACCATGGCACACTAAGTTTTATTACAAATCTTAAAGCCCGTATTCGCCTCTGCTCTTTATATGCTCGCCTTGGATGGTCTGCCTTGTCCTTGCCTTGAAAACTCATTGGCATATTCTTATTTACATAAAAGTATGGCAGGTTTTTGTTTTCACTCCCGAGACTTATTCCCACGAACTGTCATCAAAGTCTGTACTGAACTTGAAAAAACAAAGGCATTTAAGTTTTGCTGCTCCCTTCGCTTGGAATCAGTCACAAAATTGCCTAAATCTTCTGGAGCTGGTCTCACTGGATGCATTTAAAGTGATTCTAAGCGACTTGGACAAAAGGACGTCTGGCTGTAGATGTTTTGAATGTTGATGAAGGTTTTGTTTTCACTTTCTCTGTATTGTATTTAATTGTTTTTTGTGCCGCTGCTTGTCTTGGCCAGAACTCTTACATTTTTTAATCCCAAGAAGACTTCTTTCTAGGTTAAATTGAGGTTAAAAAAGAATGAATCGAATTTGAAAAATGTTGGCTGACAAGGTATTGGAATTGTTCCACTCACTGCAATTCAAGTCCTGCCTGTCGTGACTGCTGCATTAATTAAACTTTTTTATGATCATGTTCTGGTTTAATACAGAAAAAGAGTCCTGAAGCACAATGTGTTCATTCACATTCAACCAGAGCCACGATCCTTCCTGAACCACAGGCAGAAAACCTCGGTGTCTGGTACACGAAAGTCTCACACATTGCCTGTTAATATAATCCAGACAGCGGTTTCATTTGTCACCACAAAAGTAATTGGGAAAACAATTCAGTGCTATATAAACATAATTTGGAGGAGACGGGGTTGGCTGCCCACAAAGTCCAACAAATTAAACAACAAATACGTCTGGTTTGTAAATGAGCAAACACAAATGAGTATTTCCTGATCTGTAGGCGGGAATGCGTAATTTGTTTGAGGATTCAAAAACTTTTGCAAATCACTGCTGTACTGTGTTTTAGCTTCTGTCAACCTGGCTGGGATGAGTGAAAGATAATGGTTCAGGTTCAAATAGCTACATGGTTGATTCAAGCTCCAAATATTTCCTCAAATATTCCTTAATTTCCTTTCTATAAAAGTAGTTTTCACACACTAGTATGCAACAAATCGAGCCATTACAAGCTGTAACTTGCACATTTCGGGAACCCAAATAGGCTCAATAGGTATCAGACAGATAGAAAACCTTGAAGTCACCACATTACAGATATAGTAATAAAACATCTTTGCATTTTTTACATATATGACATGAATATCAATGCTTTTACATACAATCGTTTCAAGGAAATTAAAATAATTGTTCTTGAGGAAATCAAAGAATTGGTTTTTCAGGTCCGAAGCTGTATTTACAAGATCTCAGTTCTTTATGCAGGACCAGATAACTTATAGATGTCACAGAACTACATTAATACTACACAGAACCAAAATCTGGTTGGAAAACTTAGTGGAGATAACATTTTTTGAAAATGACGGATTCTTCGTTCTGGTAAAAAAATGTCTTCCTGTTATTAACTTGATTACTGTAACAATTAAATGAACACATGTTGTAGATGATCACTCGGGTCTCCTGGATGTTCAAGACAAACTTCAACCCAATCCAGTGAAAAATAAGCAAGTACGCATGAAATTTAGCTCTGAGGACCAAACTTAAAAAATTCATAACCTAATAAGTTTTTGGAGTACAGCTGAGGGATTTTGCAGGGTGTCATGAATTTAATAGAAGTTTTTTTTCAGGACTTGGTGAGTTGACGTTTAATGACCCAATATATATTTATGAGCATCACTGTTTACAGTTAGTTCTCTTATCAGAGCTGTATTAAACATTTCCTCCTACTGTTTGTTGATTCACATGAAGAACCATTGACTGATTGACTGCTTTGTGGTCATTACAGGAAATGACAAGTGTAATTTGGTGTGTTTTTGGTCAGCAGATCAGTTTGGAATAATGTATATTTAACCGTTGAATGTTTATGGCTTCACTATAACATGAAAATGAGACATTCTGGATGATAATCCAAAATAAATGTCCATGAGTTTGAGAAGTTTGACTGGGGAGTTTAAGTTTAGTGAACAATCATTGTGATGGTAAAAAAGGGTTATGTATCAATGTGAGTCATCAACTCTCGGCCACTGAAGATGCTCTTTCGTTCTCAGAGGCCTGTTAGTCTGACATTATTTCCTTTTGTCAAGTAACACTTGTCGCACAGGATGCACAAAAATGTTGTTTTTCAGTTGCACAGCACAAAATTGAAGTGGTTCAGAGGAGATGTCAAGTGTCCTTCAATCAAAAATAACCAAAGAAGAAGAGATGACTCAGTTTCCGCAGGTTATTTTCCATCTCTGCGTAGATCTCCGAGAGCAGAACTCGGGCACACACAGACGTAGCTGTTAAAATAAAGATTAACTGCAAAGATGTCGAGTCGGAGAAGTGAAGAGGTGATCCAGGTCAACGGGGAAGCAGACAGCCGGAGAGGGATGAGGAGAGGTGGACTGGGAGGCACGCTGGGAAACACCGGGAGAGCAGAAGAACCCGAGGCTCGGATAGACAACAGAATTAGAAAATGTGCACGCAAACACAAGAGGAGAGAATTAACTTAATTGGCCATGGCGTCGGTGCCAGGCTGGTGGCGAGAAGAGGCGCGGGATTACGTATTGATTAGTGGATTGGTTGCAGGTGACTGACGGCAGGAGGGAGATGAAGCTTCAAAAGCCAGACAGACAAACACAGACTGGCAGGCAGAGAAAGAGAAAGAGAGAGAGAACAAACAGGGGAACTAACAAGACGCAGGAGGGAGGCGGAGGCGGAGGAACAGCCGGACCAAAACACTCCGAGGAGAGACGAGTCAGTCCAGCCAGGTGCAGCAGCTTATCAGCAAGACATATGAAACATTAACGTTTAATTTATGTATAGGCCATTTTAATGGTTAAGGCCACGGTAAAGACAAACCAGACAAATGATTGCATCGTTCATTCGCCATCTGCCGTCGCTGCCATTACCGCGGCAGGAACACAGTGTCTGCTGCCGCCCACTTTCTGATTGAGGTACCTTTATATAGATGGCGATCTTGACATTATTAAGATAGACACTGGCTAAGATAATAGCCCGGATAGATAATAGCGGAACAGAGAGAAAAATTGACTATCCACCAAATGTAAGTGATGAAGTAGTGAAGTACTGTGATCACTGGTGGACTCTGGTGCCCCCCTAAGATGCCCCTGTGGTAGATAAAACATGATAAAGTGCCAACCAGGCATTAATCAGTAATAATTTCAATATTCTTGATCCGTTTCTAGCGGGCATCTCAGTCCTCTGCACGCCTGGGGAATCTAAAGTGTACGCTCTCGGCAGGAAACTCTTGAAATTAATTCTTGTGTATTTCGCGATCACTTCAGGTTTTGCCACAACTGTTGGAACAGCTGAGAACTGCACCAGACATCGCTGTAAAAAATAAAGTGACGTAGAAAGTAGACTTGTAGTCAAGACCGCCTAAACCGAGACCAAGACACTACCAAGACCAGAGAGTATCAAGACCAAGACCAAGACCAAGACCAAGGCCAAGGCAGACCAAGTCAAGACCAAGACTTGTTCAGCTCGAGACCGATACCGAGACCAAAAAAAAGACTAGTTTTTTGCCATTTTGCATGAGTTGTAGAACCCGCACGCAGGTGCACCAAAAAATGCATTAAATTAAATGCAAAATACAAATAGTTTATAGTACAAATAGTACAAAATTGTACTTCAAATTGTCCATTAACAAGAGGAAGAACTGGTCACCTTGATGTGTGCAATGGCATCTCAGTTATAACACACTTTATCAAGTTGTAGTTGTAGCTGTAGTTCAGTGGGACAAGAACAATATAACACAGACATCACAAAGAACAGATACATAAACATATACATTCAAACTGTAGAACAAAAGGCATACTACATCATGAATGCATTTATGTCTTGAGTAGACTTGTAGTCAAGACAAGTCAAACCGAGACCAAGACACTACCAAGACCAGAGAGTATCAAGACCAAGACCAAGACCAAAGACTGTCGAGGCCGTGACAAGACCAAGACCACGGAAAAGTGGTCTTGAGACCGGTCTTGAGACCGAGACCGGTCTCGAGAACTACAAGTCTAGTAGAAAGTAAACTTATGAGTACAACTTGCATTGAAACTGATTTAAACATGTGGATATTGTAGGAGACGCCACCCCAGTGATGGTGACCTGTCTACTTCCTGTACTTCCCAGGAGTCGTGTAAATATGCAGATATGCTGTTGTGTGTAAAAAAAAAACTGTCTTGACAGAATTCTTATCAGTTGTGTGATAACAAATCTCATATGTAACATTTCTGCCTGAAAATGTCTAAAAACAACCAGACCTTTGTTTCATACACACTCACTTCATGTACTTACTTTATTATTGGGTACTTACATGACCCCAGGCAAATCCATGATTGTAAGTGTGTCTTAACGTTGATTGAGAGAACGCTACCAGCAGCAGCAATTACATACTGTGCATTTAAATTACTGCCCACATGTAGTAATCAAGTACAGGCCGCTTTATTCAGACAGACATTGTCAGTTTCTTTTTGCACAGCCCAATTTCCGCCCCCACTCGACTGTGCTGCTGGTGAACTCTTGGTGAAATCTCGCACAGCTGATTATGTTCTTTTAAATCTCCCCTTAAAACATGTCTTTTTGCACGAGCTTATGAAAATGTTCGATACATGTTCTTCTTCTTCTCATTTCTCACTTCGTGCATGCTCATGTTCTTGAGTCTTATTTCATCCACCTTGCCTGGTTTTATCCTATTTTTTTTTGTTAAGCACATTTGGACTTTATTAAGAAAAGTGCTAAATAAATAATACTCATTATTATTGTAAAATCTTTCTTTAGTTTTTAAGTTGATACAGGACCGCAGATAATATTCTGATTTCAAGCTCATGCCAAAAATGAACCTTCCCTCTCCCCTTCCTCTCACTGACACATCACATATATAAATAATAACTCCCCCTGTGCAGTAGTGTATAAAAATGGCTCATTTTGCATTTGATATATCAAATAGAAATTTACAGTCGACCAAAAACACACACAAAAAAAAAGAGATCTGAGAACCCATCTGGAGCTGCGCATGAAAGCTTTGAGCGTGATTGCAGCCTGAGGCGGGCAGACCCTGAGGGCAGATACAAGTAAATCAAATCTCCATTACGGAGTTGAAGAGTCCATGTGTTGCAGATGTTATTACCTTCATTATGGTGCTCCTGGGTGGAACACAAAGGGGAACGAGATGGAGCGTGTGAGTCTTATTTTCTGTCTGCGCCGACAGACGATGTGAGATGTGGGGAAACAAGTTTAAAATGGGAAATTGTCATCGTCGGACCGCCCGGACGCCAAAAAATGAGCGAAGGTGGACAACTCTGTGGGATTAATGTAAAATCATAAGCAAAGGTCTCACATCCACTGTTCAAATTTAACATCACCTCTTCAGCTTTAGTTTCACAAGGCTCGAGATCACAAGGCACAGGTGGAAAAAAAAGATAATTCATCACTAGAAAACAACTTCATAAGATTCATAGTGGACCATGACAGGAGCTGCAACAGTGTGAGAGTTTCCCAGTACGATAACCATCTCAGAAAAAATCATGTTTTCACGGTATCTCACAGATTTTACAATTATTATCATTAGTTATGATTATCCTTAACGGAATGAATAGAGTCGGGTTATTTGGTTGAACAAATCCTTCACAAAATCTCATATTCTGACCGACAGGAAACTTGATCTAAACTTTAAATATATTTATTTATACAGTAGAATTCATACTGGAGATAATTATATGTACACTGTATGATAATCATCAGTTTTCATAGCATGATATACCTTGAAAATAGTCAACTGCAAAAATTAGGAAATTATGTCCAGGTTGGGTTTGGGTTCAGTCGTGTCAATCGTAATAGTACTTTTAAGTTCTTTTAGTTAAAATGTAGTTTAAAAATAAATAAATATAGTATAAAAATAAGTGATAAGTAATATTAAGTAATGCTGATAATAAGTGATGTAAGTTATGTGTCCTGTTAAGTGCTGTGGTTTGTTATTTATGCGCCTTTGAACGCAACACGGAGGCTATTTGTTACCTTCCAGATGACAAACATTCGTGTTGGACTCTACGTGACAAGGTTACACACACTCAGTGTTCAGCATACGTTAACGTTGCGTCGGGCTCCATAAAAAGAACAGAACGCCAGTCGAGTTCAGGTCAGGCTCTGTGACTAATCTCTTGGACTTGGATCGTTATCTGGAGATGACAAAGCTTGTTTTCCCAACATAACAAGATGATTAGCTTGTGATATAGCGATAACAACATTAGAATAAGTTATGCCAGCGTGGTCGTCTTGGCTTCCATACAGACAGATTTTTACCGATCTGCTATTATTTCTCATTGTATCAAATGCTTCTCCAAGAGAAAAGAGAAAAGATGTCCGTGACCTCTTTTTCCTGCTGTCTTTCGTAATGAACTGCTTTGTTACACTTTAGATGACAGATTAGTTCTACACAAATGAGTCATCATCACACATTCAGCAGAAGCCATCAATCAAATTACAAGCCGTCTCTCTGGGAGACTCACTTTGAATACCCATCCCTTTAGTTTTAATTGACTCTGTTTAAAGACATCGCCAATTTATGTTCTTGTTATCGGAGGCCTGCAGGCCCGACACTCGCCTCTGCAAAGTGAAACCGTTCTGCGGGCGTCCAGCGTGATAATCCTGGGAATAAAAAAGCTGCATGTAATAAGAACATCTTAGATCCTCCCCAAACATGCGTCACATTTAGAGCAGAGATTATGTCGCTGAATGGAAAACAGATTTACTCCCCACCTGTAATAGGGATGTAGTGCTGTGATGTCAAGTGGGAGAAAGAGGGGCGAGTGAAAAAACACCTCTTAAACCACAAAATGGCTGTGAGACTTATAGTTTTACAATCTTATTCCCTCACATAAAGACATAAAAGGTATTTTGTGACCTGTATTATTACACAAAGCCCTTTTTAGTGCTCTACAGGACTGAACATAAACATTTGCTTTATTCCCTCCTATAGAATTCCATAAAAAATATCAGAGGTATTATAAACAGTTTAGCGCTACTAAAACCGTCTCACAAAGCTGTCACCGACTACAGTGCGTGTCTGCAAATTCCTGGAACCAGTTCCTTTTTTTTATTATCACATTATGATAATAGGATGTTCTCCAAATTGTATTCTGTAGATTTGAGCCATTTGGCGACCGCGCCTGCTGAATCAGGTGTTCTGGCGAGCGATGAACCTCTGCTAAAAGCGGGCAAGTTGCCTTTAGTAGAGGTGGATTAGAGCGGAGGATTAGAGGAGCTCACTGTCATTTTGCTTCAGCGCATGTACCAGGTTCTGTTCTTGATCCCTGCAGCACCCGCTTTGACTCCCTCCAGCTCCACGTGGCCACGTGATGCCATTTTAGTGAAGAACTAAGGCATCCAGCTGTGCCTGCAACCTTTAAGAGTTTGTTTGGAGAAATCTTCTTTCTTTCTATTCTCCGGAGCAATGCGATGAGAAAAAAAGTGAGCTAAGTGCTGGGGCTCTGGAATTAAAAAGATAAAAGCCGGGAAATCTGTTGATAATTGAGAAACTTGCCCTGTCAAGTCAAATCCATAAAATCCCCGTGGTGAGAAAAAAGCATGCTCGGCTTCAGCGGCTTCTCAGTCAGCCCCCAATTTGATGTTGCGTCTCTTGATCTTTCTGTGTCTGACATGCTTTTTGCTAACACCAGATAAAATTAATTCAGCGTTACTAATGACTCAACATGACCCCGTCAATTTAAGCCTGTTTCCATAACAAACTTGAACAATGGACGGATATGAAATGCTGGAAAATGTTTTGGGGGCTTTGCGCAGCGGGATATTTTTGAGGTGCCGGCTAAGTAGGCTTCATAATAGGAGCGCTAACTTGCCAAGAGTTAGCTGTGAGGATCAATATTCTTCCCATGTCTGCGTGATAAGCACAGAGCTTCAAGCCAGTAGGTAATTAGCTTAACACTTGAAGCAAAGGGAAACAGCTAGCATGGCTCTGTATCTAAAGTTAAAAAATACACCTAACAGCACATTTAAAGCTCACTTTTATCTCATTTATTGAACTTTAACACTGGCAACATACAATATTTATGGGGGGGATTCTATTATTTCTTAGCTGTGAGGTGGAGTGACTTGCTAAACTAATCACCTCCTCAATACAGCTCCATACCTAAAGATATAATATGTAAAATTTCCCTATTAAAATGTCTAAAACCCAATGATTGTGTGCAAGGCAACGGTGCTTTTCAACTGGGCACTTGTTGCTATAACTTCCAGGAGAGAGTCAGGGAGGCGCCCAATGAGACTAAACATGACATAATCAAAACTACCTTATTCATAAACATTGTGTTTTACTTGCACGTTTAATTGTCCGATTAGTTAACTGTATATTATAAGCCTTTTGACGAACGGTATTTGGTCACTGTCTCGCCATCTTCTTCCCAATTAGCAAACGCTCCCCATACAACGTCTTTCCAACGCAATGCCGGATGTTTGTGTGCTATTAGGGGGCATGCACCAAAGGTATTGTGTTTGAATTCAGGTCAACCTCTCAATAAACTCAGCACTCACCAGAGACTCTGGTTCCCCCTCTTCTCTCTGTTATGTTGTGGGCAGTCAACCCCCAACAATTGAGATCACCCTTGAGGATTGCTGCTGAACGCCTCCGGAGTCCTTTGTGACTCCGGGTGTTTATTCCTCCAGAAGGTCTGGCTCTGCACCTGACTTTCTCCTGATTATCTCCTCACACAACACTAGTAAACATATTTTGTTTAATGGTATACCAAGGTTGTGTGCACTCAAGAAAGTTGTGCCACCACCTCTAGCACATCTTCATTCAGCCCACTGATGTGTCGGTATCTGCCACGGCAACGAGTCTCATCGGGTCCTCAAGTAATAATCTATAGAAGCAGGGTGCTTATTTCCTATCTTTCCATTATACTATGTGCTTTAACTATTTAAACCCAGCAGGACATGTGAAAGTAGGCTAATTGCATATTAGACACACAGCATTGTAGGCCGGAGAATGCCGTACATGATACAATGACTTCAATCACCAGCAGTTCAGCTTTTTACCTTTTTTTCTTTACAGACATGTAGTCATTATCTGTATACTCCAATGGGGTAAAAACAAAGCAAAAAAGCATGCGTGTGTGTTTGTGTGTGTGCAGTGGGACGTCTTCATCGGTACAGCCGCTGATTTCCTCGTCGGCAAAGGCTGGTTTCCTGCTCATTACAGCCTGTCTTTTGTAATATTCAGCAGGGAACTACTGTATGTTCCCTTTGATTCTCAGTGTGGTAGTAAAGCTCAGGACTCATGGCGGCTGGATAATAACTGCCTTGACCACTGTCAGAGGCGTCAAAGTCAAATTTTTGCTCGGTACCTCGCTGAGGCTGTAGGTGGCGGGAACCACACCAAAGTCTTTGCTTCAGTTGCAGCGCGCGGCTACACAATAACTCGGAGAACAAAGTGTAAATCTTCTGTAAATCAGTTTCTTGGTTTCTCATAAACACCCGTCTCGAAGGTCTGGCTGCAGACTCAAAATGCCTCGAAGGGACTTTTTCATTTTTGCCTTTTCTCGCGTTAATGTGGAAAATATACATGATGTAAAACTTTAATATTGCTCTGCCTCTGTAGCGCTTTCCTACACTTGGATATATCTTGCTGCTTTTATGGTGTACAGCCAATTCTTGAGGATAAAGAACTCTACTGGGATCAGCCTGAAGGGCATCACGGTTCGTTGCCTCATGACAGCGTATAAGCAACTAAGTCTTTCACTGTCCACTTAATATCGTCCATAGCATGACACTCTAATGTACACAGCTATTTGAACACTACAGTGACGCGTCTTTCTCAGTTAACTGAATGATCTCAGCCGTAATGTTTAAGATGTGTTTCTGCATGGCTTGTTCCCACTAACAAGGTCATATGTGGAGCCCAGTAGTGACTTCGACTCTACAGTCCCGGTTCCCATCGTTCAGACCCTTAAGTCTGCCTTGTTTCTGCTCGTCAGTCGCAGCTTGTTGCTCGGGTGACGAATCCGAGGCCTGGCTTTTGAAATAAAATTGTTGAATTCATGCATGGATATATTATTCAGGAGTGTTGTCGCTGATTCATTATCCGACTCTGTGCACCAACAGGATGTAGAGAACAGAAGATCAAAGGCCGCAAAGAGATGACTTTTCATCTTGGTAATGGTGAGCAGCTGCTACACATCAATGTGTGCGTGTGTGTGTGTGTGTGCGCAACACACTCCTACATGGTTTATTTTTGCTCAGGAAAGCCTTTAAATTAAATATAAGAGTGCAGAGTTTATAGATGTCGGCAACCAGAGAATCAATGATTAAAGACGCAACATTTAGCCCTCAGTTCTCGGGTACATCACAGAGGAGAGGTTAACATCTGTGTGTTTGTGTGTCCGTGTACATGTGGTGATTCATTTTGTACGTTTCTCTGAGTTTAGTGTGACTTTGCAAATGAGCAAATTATAGATTTAGTAATGAGTGTAAGCGATGGGACGGACGATAAACAGAACTTTTAATCAGTGCTAACAACAGAGGCGTTTGTAAACACAAGCTATCTTGTTGAGTGAATGACTTGAACCCTGAATGTAAAAATGCAGCCTTGTTATTAAGTTAAAGGGAGCTGGTCTGTTGACAGGGAGCCAATGTTGGGGGGATCAGGCAAAAGCATTTTACCGTGCTGAACTCGCCGTAGGCCCATCAACACTTATCATAAATGTCAATAAGAACAATAGTTCTCTCAATTTTATTATACATTTTACCACTTCACCTGTTTACCTGTTGAATGTTCCAAACAGGTGTTTTTTGCAGCCCAGTCTTCAGGATACAATATTAGCAGCTAGCAGTTAACGTGTCTGCAACATCAGATACATCCAATGTTGACATTTGTACCAAACGTGGCATATTAAGTTCACATTGTATGCTTATAGCCACCTTTCACATCAGGAGGTGGAGAGCTGCCAAACAACCTACCACCACCATTGGATGTTTTTAACCTGGGGAGAATTCCAACCATTCTTGGGGCGACCAAAACAGGTATTTTAAGCCAAGCCATGTTTTTTTATCGTAAACCTAACAAAGTGTTTTTTGTGCTTACTTCTAAGCAGAGCATAAGCACATTTTGTGCATTAAACATTAGAGGTGGCCAAAACTTTTTTTCTGTTGTGGTCTTGGCTTGCCAAAAGTTAATGGCAACATAATAAACAACCCAAAGACTTTGAGGATAGAGCTTGCATTGTTCACAATTTAATTCTTTATGTATGTATATATGTATATAAAAAAACCTATATCCCTACCAATGCACTGGATGCATAGCCTTTCATTACAGTTTACTCTGAAACAACTCCCTGCAGAGCAGCTCTGAGTCTCCCAGACATCACTGACGGTGCTCAGGACTGCAGTTCCATAATTAGGCTGTGTTGGTTTGCTGAGCTGCGAGGAGTACCTGACACTGGCCGTGTTAATTACGGTGACAAAATACTGCGTGTTGCAGTGGGATAATGGGAATTGTTTATTTAATAAAAAATAATATAGCTTGTAATTCAAAGTAATGACATGCAAATTCTGATTAGCGCAAGTGTTCCTATGCATTAAAACCTTTAATGCAGCCATAAGAGAGGTGGATTAGGTAATTAAGTGTGTATGTGTGTGTGTGTGTGTGCGTGTGTGTGTGTGTGTGTTTGTTTACAGTACTTACTCACCACCTCAGGCACATTTATAAATTTCCTTATATTTGTGCCTGCTGACTGTTAAAGAGAATGAAGAGCTGCATCTGTGTGTGTGTGTGTGTCTGTGTGTGTGTGTGTCAGAAAGAAACAGATAAAATCCCTTTAGCAAACAAACAATCATTATTATGTGAAAGAATGGGTACAGACAGCTCCACTGCAGTAAATGGAAGCCCCCTCTTCAATAGGTAGACGTCAGTAAAGGATGCTCTCGTCCCTCTTGTCAGTTTCTTTAAATACATTAAAAGAACACATTTGAAGTAATATTATGATAAAAGACCTTAAAAGAAGCTTTTTTATTCTATTTTTATTTTTTCAAAATGACCAGAAACAGATGTCCCCTCTTAGATAGTACAGACATTAAGTGCCCTGTTGGCAATATTGATGTGTATGTGTGTGTCTTCGTCTGTGTGTGTGTGTGTGTTTACAGTACTTACTTATCACCTCAGGCACATTTATACATTAGCTTATATTTGCGTCCGCTGACTGTTAAAGAGAATAACGAGCTGTGTCTGTGTGTGTTTGTGTTTTGGCTGAGTTTTAATGCACATATGCATAATGTAAACAATAATACATGCGTGGAACGGGAGGCTGCCGTGAGCCTTAAATCTCTCTCTCTCTCTCTCTCTCTCTCTCTCTCTCTCTCTCTCTTTCTGTCTCTCAGTGGGCGACGACTGAACACGTTCACCACACAGGATGGCACCCACGAGCACAGAACACATGGAATTGAAAATCCTATTAAAAATAGGTCAGCTGATAAGGGAGACGAGCACATAGCGCTCCGAGTGATTTCCCAATTTCACACCTCAACATTTTCCCTCCATTCAGGGCTCGGATCGGGCTGCAGTTGGAAAGTGAGGCGAGCTGCACATGCAACACACACACACACACACACACACACCTATTTAGTCAGAAAACAAAGAGTGTGCGCTGGAACTCTGCAGATGACTGGAAAACATCACACCACAGTGAAATACTGCCAAGTCCTGCCCTCCTACCTGCTCGCTGCTGTTTCAGATCTGTGATCCACATAGTGGGAGGGGATTGCAGCTGGTTAGTCGCTCCATCATCATTGTCCCAAACACATAATCACAGCCAAGGCATGGCACTGTAGCCATCAATTGCTCTTTGCTGTGCTGTGGGCTGTGGGTGATGCTGCCTGCTGTTTGGCATGTGTGTTTTTTATGGATGAGCTGTGTGCTGTGTTTTCTGGTTTTGGAATGATGGTGATCATTTTTCATTTTAATTCATTGATTCCAGGATTTCTGTGATTAATGTGTTTCTCGCCCTGAAAATCTGTGTCCCATTTTCCTCCCACCTCTTCGTGCAGAACTGTAGATTACATTTAAGTATTCAACATGTTGAATATCATCACACACCAGCTACATTGTGGTTAAATAGAATAAATGTTGGAACAGATGTGTTGAAACTTTACTTTTTTATTATGTTCCAACTTTTAGTTTCTTTAGCTTAATTTTTTCGTTTCATCTTGTGACAATGCTGTGCTTATGGTCTGGTTAGGTTTAGGCACAAAATCCACCTGGTTAGGGTTTGGAAAAGATCATTCTTTGGCCTAAAATACAAGTTTGGGTGTCACAAACCTGGCTGGAGACGCCCCAAAGTCTCATTAACAAATCATGTACACTGGGCATGCAGGTGAAGTTGTAAACAGGAAGCATAGTGGAGACTCTGGTCAGTTGCTGCCAGTGTAGACGTAAACACTGGAAACAGTTTTTTCTGAATATCTTCACTCTGGAAGGAATTCTCCAAAAGCTCACATTTCAACTACCTATAATGTAATTTACATGTTTACGAAAGGCCAAAACGCACAGAAAAAACAGAGACCTCAGTTCGATATTAACTCTCCTTCTACCTCTGTTGTCGTCGCAGCTAGCTCCTGTGCTGCTCGGTGCTACCCTGTGTTCACCAGCTGGTCGCTAACTCGATCTGCCTGCCGTGTACGGTGGGTTTATCAAAGCTTTGTCTGTGCAAACAGCTGCCTGCTGCTGCTTCTTCTGCTGGAAACCAAGGTTGATGAGCGCGGTGAGACTGAAACAAAACTGAAGTCGTGTGCAGTAACACCAAAGCAAAGAAGTGACATACATAAAAACATTGTTTAAAAAATGTTACTGTTATCACTAATTTGAATGTTCAGAGGGAATAAATACTCTTTAACACATATTTCTGACGACAAACAAACTGAAAATTGAATTAGGAGTTATTTTAGGTATTTACAGTGCAACACAAGTTTCTCATCATCTGCCTTGTATGGATGCACTGTGACAAACTGCACGTGTACCAATTAAATAAAACAGTCTTGAAATGTGAAATATAAAGTGTTTACGAAGAACCAAACATTTCCGTTCAGTAACAGAGAGAGAAACATTCCAGGCAGAAAAGATGTCATTCTGGCAGGTTGAGTGACTGACCACTACTGAGATTGAATTTGATGGCTCCGGGCTGCAGGTGCCTGTTCCTTGGCTGTAGGTAGCGTGCCCTGAGTAAGTGTAAGACTTGGCAGCTCTGCTTTGTTGGCTTCGACGTGGACCGGATGACAGTTTGTCCACAAAAGTTCTTGTTCATTGCTTCTTGTTTTGTTTTTTGAGTTGTTGCATCACACTGATTGGAATTAAGGACGACTAAATTCAATCATGCAGTTTCATAACGTAAAAAAACAATCTCTCAAAATACAAAAGATTTCTAGAAGCAGTATGAAAAACTGTGTTGAGGACTTACAGTCTGACGGAATATAAAAGACTAGAGTCTCTCAACTGCAGAGAAATGATTAATTGTGCTGCAAGAGGAATGAATTTGTCCAGAGCCAAATCATGAAGTCGTAGCCAGGGGGAGCATGCTGTATTGATAAGGATGTCATGGTGAGAGGGGTCTTTAATGGGTGAATTATGGCTCATCCGCGAGAAGTGAAATTGTTTTCCAGCACATTATTTGGAGTCTCTATTTGGAGACCCTCACTACCCAGGATGCACAGCTGGCAGTGCCAGTGCACTCGCTGCTGCAGGCCAATAGGAATCCATTACTCAGCTTAGCCATTGATTTTCCTCCTGCCTGGAAAAAAAAAAAATTATGAACAGCTTTCAAGATAGATTGCCAGCATTCAGAGGGAACCTGAAGGACATTTTAGCATGACAACACTTTGTGCTCGGGGGCAAATAGAGCTGGCTCTCTCAAACACAGCTGGCCTTGATATGCTGAACTTTTGGTCTTTTCTCATTTCACAAAAACTGAAAACAAATGTATTTGTGCCTCCATCTCCGTGAATATTCCCTGGAGACCTCGAGTTGTAATAATTCAACCAATCAGGCCATCAGACTGTATTTGTATTGCACTTTTCATACAGCAGAGGTAAATAGTAGAAAGCACCATCATGGTCATAAATAAACTACTGTCAAAAGTAGCTGAAACACCTCCACCCTGCACCCGTCCTGACGCACAACACCACCCTCTCCACTACAGACGACGACACCGGTTCAACTATCTGAGTGAAAAGCTGAATCCCTGAAAAAAGCACAGACCCCACAAGTCCGTGTTAAACCCGACGACCCACTCCACTCCAACATGACCTGACAGCACCCCAAAGAAACTTCCGTGGTGCCACACAATGCCCATCCCCCCAGTCACCAACTAACCCCATTAAAACTAGACTGAGATCCAGCGACTGTGGAGTCCATGACAGCCAGGACCCCAAGCAGTAAAGTTTAATATTGTTTCTTCACAAGAGGATTGAGGAGGACTTCTGTGATCTCAATCCAGTACAAAACTGCCATGTGTGTAATCTGTACAGCTGTGGGTTCATCTATCCTCTACTGACGTTTAAAAGTGATGACAGCGAGGGTTGGCAGCCGAGAGCATCTAATACAGCAGCCTGGTCAGTGGCCCCACGCTGCTGAATTCCCTTTTGCATGACTTCCTGAAGCGCCTCTCTTGTGCGGAGAGAAAATTCCAAGTTAGGGGACGGTCAGCGTGGTTGGTCGGGTCCTACACTGGACATTACCTCTGTGTCCCGGATGTGACAGAGTAGAGAGTGATTAAAACCACCCAGAACATCACCGGTGCCCATCTACAGAGCATCAGCGACATCGGTGAAGTGAGATGTCACCACAGAGCACACAGGATATGAAAAGACAACACCCGGGGCTGTGAGAGTCCTGAACTCAACACCTCAACACTCTGTTGCCTGAAATAGATGCAGCAGGACTGATGGACTCAACCACTATTTTGTTTTTTAAAACCCCAGTAAAGTACCTTGTTCCTTATGTTACATAAGCAAGTTAACGTATGTGAATGAGGTAACTTACGCAGCTCTAACCTAAATAGTTTGGATGCCTAAACCTAGCGGCCGTTTGACGTAAGTAACAGTCTGAAAGTCAGAATATTTTATAATATGTGAACTTTATGTCAGCAAGCTTTGACTTTGAAGCCTAACGCCACTGACCAAGCTGTTCTATTTGACAAACTGCGAGTCAGAACGTGTTGGGTTAGGAGCAACAAAAGGTTTGTCATCTTTTAGCATCTTTTACTTTATCGTAGGAGAGCTGCACATGTGTATTTATGCTTGTAACACATGCAAGAAAGATGTGCAAATCAACTGTGAACTATATTAATAATGTTGTGGCTGCTGTTGTGTAGACGTGGACAGATCCTTGGCATCATATCCAGGAGATAATGTAAGCGAATATGAATAGAATACAGACTTTTCTTATCCCGGACGAGGTCCCCCTAGTGTTTGGGAATGTTGCAATAACTCTGAAGTTCGAAGATACCTCACAGCTTGATCAGTCAAAAACGCCCAAAACTTACAGAGTTCAGAAGAGCCATATCATCAGCTATAGGACTCCAGTAGGAGCTCTTATGTTTAAGTGTGGTCTCTCACTATTTGAGAGGCAATGTGCTCGACATTATCGCGCATTAATTCTATCATGAGCGAGATTTTACGGCAGGGTGCCGGCAGATTGGCTCGTTAAGAGTAATCGCGCCATATAAGGCTTCATCAAAAAGAAATTTACACTCAGACCATTAAGATTCGATCTGGGGGGCCGGGTGCGTGGAAACATAAAGCGGGTTTTCACTGAACTCTGTTTACACTGGGATCTGTGGGTCGCTGCCATTAGGCGTGCTCGATAGAATCAGCATAATGAAATCACATTATATTTCCCCACCTGTCACCCGGTTTATGAAGTGTGATGAAGCCGCCAAAATGTTTAATTGATGCATATTAATTCAGGTCAGTGGGCATGTGGCGCATGTGTGCACTGCAGTGTGTGTGTGTGCAGTAATTCATTCACTCGAGCTCTTTTTAAAGCACCGTCAGCAGAGAGAGGACGACCACAGTGGAGCGCCGTCGATGTTTGTAAGTGTTTTCATAAATGGGTGAAGGATTGCAGCTTTGTCGGCTACACAACACACCGGTCAGCCTAAGCTCCGTGAGAGTGACGACTCCGTGACAGCTCGTCAGCCTGTTGTATCCAACCCAAGCTGTTTACTGTGTGCGGGAATGGCCGCCAGCAAAAAAAATCACACTGGCAGGCAGCTATTGACAATAGAGCGGATGAAGAACGCATTTAGAGATATTTTCCAACATATCTCCTCACTGAGGGTTTTTTTTTTCACCCTGTGGCAATGCCAGCCAGAAATGGAAAAAGTGGTGAAAAAATGCACTTATCACAGCTGTCATTCATTCTTTCAGAGTCCTGCCGGATCCGGCCTTCTGCTTACCCCTTATTATGCCCTGAGTCCTAATGCATTTTGATTTTTTATCACAAGGCAGAGGCCGAGGCGAGTCGGGCGCCCAAAGGGGATTGGTCGATACCTGGCCAGTGTGGTGAGCGGCTAAGTGGAGCCTCTGTGGCGGCCGTGGAGGTATATCACCATGGCTACCTAATTTCGCAGCTTCACTTATGGGAACAACTGGGGCAATTTTCTGCTCCATCCACACTTCCTTCATTTTGTTTTGTTATGTGCCGAGACCGCATCCTTTTTTTCGGCCGAGGTGTCACCGAGCGTGACAGAGAAACAGAGAGGACGAGCCTGAGAGAGACTGATGAAGATACGTGGGAGGCAAAACAACATTAAAAATAAAAACAAAGCTGCTAATGTCCAGAGGAATATGCGAGAATGTGGAGCAGGGCTTTAATGAACCTTGGCAGCCCACCAGCCGAGCATGTCCCCGGCGGAACGACCCACTAACGGAAACAAAAGCGCGGTGATTTGTCCGTTTCCTCCTCTCCGAAGCCAAGTGGTCCAGGGAAGGCCCAGTTTTTTTAGGCCAACGGGGTCCGAGTGAATGAAGCATTCAGGGTGTTTTAGTGTGGTCCAGCAATCAGCCCCTCTGCACGCCTCAAGTGGAAAGCACAGTGCTTATTATCAGTGTGCATGGCTGGAAGTGATATACAGTGCGAGCATTATCAGCGAGGCCACAGTGGCGGGCTACCCATTAGAGGCTCTACGTGGAGCTGAGATCCATCTCATCGCTGCGCAGGACCTGATTAATGTGATTCCAAGAGCTCATTCCATAATCCTTCTATTATCAGGCCGCGTGATTGAATCTAAGATTTCTTTTCAGATCCGTCGAATAAAACATCGGAATTACTGTTGAATTCTTTAAAAAAGTATATCATGTTTCAGGAGAAGTCTGGTGTTCCTCTATATTTTTTTTTGTGTGTGTCAGCAAATCCCACAATAAAAAACGATTGTATCAAATATGGACGGCGATTTTTGGGTTGAGCGAATGCAGAAGTGCCTTAAACCTGCATTCTTTTCTAATGGCCAGCAGGGGGCGCCTCCACTGGTTTCAAAAAGAAGCGTGATTGTATGCAAGCTTATGAGAAAATTACCCTACTTCTCCTGATGGATTTATGGTCTCAATCGCTAGTTTAACATCTGCTTCAATAAAACATGATGTTATTCGGTAAAATATGGCCCCATGTGGAGTAAAACAGGGCGTGGCTACCGTATCATTGACAAGTTGCTATCATGGAGCGTCCTCGCAGTCAGATCCAATCAGGATATCCCCTTCCGCTCCACCCTCTGGTCCAAATATGGTCACTTCTGGTTCCAAAAATCCAAGATGGCGACAGGCATGAAACCATCCCGAGCCTACAAAACGATTGTTCAACAAAAAGGTTTAGTATGGTGGCCCTGTGTTTTGCAAAATGAGATCGTTTTCTGAAAAAGTTTCTTCTAAATGTTGTTGTCTTTTGACCACCAGGGGCCACCGTAGTTAACACTTGGAAATCACCCAAACAACCAACAAACTGATGCTTCTTTGACTATTGTTTGTGTATCAGCCTGACATTTCTTCTTCTTCTGCGCCACAGAGCTCCATTGTCGCCCAAAAGCTATTAAAAATACACCAGCGAGCCACACCGCTGTTCCCTCATTACCATGAACAAACACACACTGAAGTTTTTTTTCTGAGTCAACCTCACAAACACGGTTCTGCTGCTTTAAATACTCACCGCAGTTGAAAATAGTCACTCTCGTTTGAGAGACTTGTGCTGAGAGCCACAGACAGACTCAGGAAGACGGGAAGCACAGCGAGACGGACCAACAGACTGTCTTTTCATGGGATTTGTATAGAATAACAAAAGTACCACCAGTCTCATCCTTTAAATAGGAACTCCACATTAAGAGTGTTATTGCGCCGTACATATACATTTATGTGTCTCGCTGGAGTTGCAGCGTTAGTTGAGCCGAACTTTGCGGCCTCTTCTCAACTGTGACACCAAAGCCGAGACTCCGAGGTATATTTCATTCATCGGACACAAACACTCTCCGTGCCAGCAAAAAAAAAAAGTGGCAATGTGTCAGTCTGTCACTTGCCAAGCCTCAGGACAACCCCACACCTCACGTCGCATTTAAAAAATATTCTGGCTTGTTCCCTTCACATATTCCTCCCTGTCGTCGTCTTCTGTTTCAAAAAACAAATTTCACAACTAGCAGCGTGTTTTCAAGTCATTTTGTAGCGTGATTTCCCCTCTCATCTGCCAGGTCGTGTTTACTCCCCCCACTGATCTGAACATATCCATTTGGATATACTTCTGAAACTATGAAAGATTAATGGAATACTTTCTGAATGAGCTGCAGGTGTCCGGTCCCATTTGGGTGTGCAAACCATTTTTATTACACACTCAGATTTCAAACATCAAACTGCAGCTGATGACTTTATTCACCAAGATTCCCGAGAAATCAACAAAAAATCTGAAAAACGCCTCATAATCTCGTGATGTTAATGTTAAACAAAGTGAGAAAAACATTTCCTGCTATCATCCTTTTATCAGGATTCCACCAAAGTGAATTGGGTTTTATTTTGGACTGAGACTCATCCTCCATCCAAGTTTCGAGGAAATCTGTTCAGTAGTTTTTGTGAAATCCTGATGACAAACCAACACGTTATGTTGTTATTCACACTGGTGAACAACATAACCTTCCTGGTGGAGGTAATTATTTATTGCGATCTTTATTGTCTTCACAACTTACCTCATTTATTTATGGCAACTGTTAAGATTTTTTTTCTTTTCATGGGCATATTATTGTCAAAATTGTTTAAAGGGATATTCCGGTGTAAGTTTAATCCATGGTCTAACACACCTTGACACCGAGTAAGACTCTCCCTCGAGAGGTCAAGTTAGCTGACCACTAGCTTAGCTAGTTTTAGCAACCTCAGAAAAGACCGCACTATAACAACACACTGCAGCTTATGTCTCCACCAAGAAACCACTCAAAAAGCCACAATTAATGGTGAGAACAGCACCAAACTTCAGCAACAGTACATGTACAGTCCCAGCACACAGTACGAAGCATCAAACATCTGCTAGCTTTGCTGGATTTGTATTAAAAACACAGCACAACTCACCCTCTCCTCCAGCAGCCTGCCTGTGTGGGGAAGCCCTGACGAGTCGATTACCGAGTGCAGTAGATTTCCGCAGGCTGCTGGAGGAGACGGGTGAGTTGTGCTGTGTTTTTAATGGAGACATAAGCTGCAGTGTATTGTTTTCGTGTGGTCTTTTCTGAGGTTGCTAAAACTAGCTAAGCTAGCGGTCAGCAAACTTGACCTCTCGAGGGGGAGTCTTACTCGGTGTCAAGGTGTGTTAGACCATGGATTAAACTTACACCGGAATATCCCTTTAATTGAGTTAATATAAAACTCATCTTTTGCTGCCGGCTGTGTGAGAACATTACTATTCTGCAGTATGTTCCCTGTGCTGTAATGTATTCTGGCACATCCATGGGATATTTTGCATTGCAGCACAATCCATCAAAACCCATGGGTGATACTTCAGACTACACTGCAGTCCAATGCACCTGATATCCTCCTATACGAATAAAGAAATATATTAAAAAAAAAACAACACCTCCCAGCAGCCCACATGCGGAGCTGACTGACACCTGCACACTGTTCCAGAGCATCTGCATGGATTTCCATGCCAAGTCTTTTCCCCTCTCCCCCTGCGTCTCTGTCTCGCCTTGGGCAGCAGGCATGTTGGCGTACTTTACTAAACACAGCGACCGTATGCTGTGACATCTTCCATTGTTCCTTCTCTTTGACAGGAGTGGCATTGTATCCTGAGCCGACGTGCCGGCATTGAGACTGCTCCTCGAAGCCACTCGGGGCGCACCCCGGATCCAAACCGATTCTTCTGAGGGAATAAGGTTTGCTTTGTTGTCACTGGCAGGCCTGTGACAGCGAAGACAGAGAGCAGTGTTTTCTCTGGATTTATGATGAATAAATGAAACAAATCACTCAGCAAATAAATATTTTTTTGGAAGAAACCCTTTGACTGTGTCTGTGTGGGACTTCAAAGACGAACATCTGAGCGCGGGGAACGCCGTCGCCGTGCAACCGGTAAAGACACGTAACGGAAGGTCTTATGACCCAGGTTCGAAGGTCTGGGTTTGATATTGATCGACTGCGCAGCACAAAGTCCAGCTAACTGACAGACCGCAGAGAAACTGGCCTGATTCAGGATTTAATAATTGAACCAAGAGACTCTGCTGGCTGGATCAAGTGAGTAGCACACACACACACACACACACACACACACACACACACACACACACACACACACACCCCACGACTGACACAACATCAAACCATCAAAACACAACAAAAAACCCACCCGCAGGCTGACTGTGATAGCCCACAGCTCCGCGCTGCTTCATAACATGATTGATGGAACCTGGCAGGATGTGAGATTCCACCTCCACCTCATAAATAATAAAGAAAAAAACGGACAAAATGGTTGCTACAAAAGTGCAGATAAAAGCGGAGGTTGTTTTAAACCAATATGTGGTTAGAATAGAAACGTGTGTGTGTGGTCAAATGTGAAAGATAAATCATTTTTATTTTTAAAAATTTCAAACTTTGGCACTTCAGACAGTGAGTCATACTAATACAGTAAAATAACATATAAAAGGATGAGATTATTACATAACAAGAACGGCACTCAATAGAGCGCAAACATAACTGCTTAAACACCTTTTTTTAAGCTCACCAGATCTAGAATCCGCACCAAATTGTACTTAAAGATACTAGCCACCTTTATATATGCCTGATTTTTATGTCAACATCCACAAATTAATCCCTGAGAAATTAACAAAAATGTTGAAAATGCCCCAATGTTGAAGAAAGTGAGACAAAATTCCAGGATCCCTTCATCCCGATCTGCACCAAAGGTTTAAGGGGGCTATTCTTGTCTTTTATGGGTGCTGTTATTTTCTGGATTCCGGGTTATTACTGAAGCATGAAGAGAGTCTTCACAACGTAACACAACCAACAGACCAGACGAACACGGATGAGAACATGACCTCCTTGATGGATGTAGAAATTATAAACCTAGCAGCTTCAGGCAGATTACACACTGACACCTGCTCAATCCATTACACCAACAAGGTCACACAACTTCACGGATGTGACTCTCAGTCATCTTTGCTGTCGTGTTTATGGGATGAAAGCTGAAGTTTAGGACTTTGACATGATCAAGACACCAGCAGAGATTCCAAGGAAGTGTTTCTGGACCAACGAGTCCACCTTTTGGTCATAGTTACATAAGAAAAATGGACGTTTTCACCTTAAAAAAATTAATGAATCAAATTAGGATCACTGGATTTAGTATAAAAGCTTGTTGACCTTCACTCCACGGATGTCCATCATGTTATTTTAAAGTTGAACTTGGCCTTTTATCCTGCATCTTCTTAGATTTTTGGACACCACAGCAGCTGCCTCACACGATCAGACATATGATATTAATGTTCCTCTCTTAATTTAAAGGATCCGTTGCCCTTTGTTTGATTTAGGGCATTTTAAAGTGCTAAATCGTCAGCCTGTGGCCATCTACATGATACGAAACGATGCACGGACTCCACAAGCCATTAGTGAATACCATGTTCTGTCAGAGTCTCGTTTGCTGCCATTACTTTTATGGTCAGCGGGCGGCGGCTGCCAGTTATTGATGAGCCGGAGTCCTGCCAAACATCCAGCAGGAGGCTCGAGGACAGGACGAGTTTTAGCTGCACTCACTGTAATGCACACACATAAACCGCAAAAAGGCATATTGTAAAAATCATAACCACAGCTCTTCAACCTATTGGAAGTGTTTAATGTGCAGGGAGAGGAAACACAAGACGACACCGCCTGTAGGAAGATTATCAGCCGACAGGAGGAGACGGATGAGGATTTCGACACCGCTCACGTCGCGTGTCGGGGAAATTTAACATTTCTTCAATTATTCAGTTAATATTACTTACTTAAAGTTATTACATTATTCAGCAGCAAAAGTAATTAGTTACCATGCATTATTCATTACTTAACTTTCATTACTCTGCCCAGCTCCATCCACACGTCACATCTTGTATGTAAAGCATCTAGAAATCTAGGAAATGGGACGAGAAGCAGCCAGCTGCAGTTTGGAGGTCCTGTCTGACAGCTAGCTTAGCCCCAGTGACTCCAGACGTCCTGTCCTCACTCTGAAGCTAGATTTACACAGCCTCCAACTCTGAACAGGATCAGTTGATTTCCAGTGGAGATTTAGCTCTGGCGAAAGTTAGCAAAGTGACCAGACGTCCAAGTTTTACAGGGACAATGTTATACTCGCAGCAAACCAGTTGTGATCTCAGTTGAGATGTGCTTATGTTAGCCAACAGAGAGCGCAGCTTGCTACAGCAGCTTCATGTCAGTCGTCGTCCTCTAACTACCTGCGGAACAAGAGATTCTGGTTCTGGTTCTTCTTACCCCCTTCTCCTTTTCGTAATGTTGCCTGTGAAGTAAAGTTAATTTCCCCTCCAGCTCCAGTTGGCGGTCGACATTACAGAACACAAACAGCTGCTGCAGTCAGGCTGATTAACAGGAGTGAAGAATCCAAATTTCTAATCCCAAAAGTAATCTCTGAGCTCCTGGATCAGGGTGTCTGGCTCTAATCCAGACTCTTCAAGTAGCTGAGCGGCGGCTCTTGCCCCCCTCGCTCCTCCCGGCCCTCGTCTCAACACTCGGCAAACATCTTTTTCTGTTTTGAAAAGTTACATATTGTACGTTTGTAATAGTGCCTAACTGCTTGTAATTAAAGATTTGAGGGGAAGAAGAAGAGTGAGAAGGAACATTTTAAAGAGTAGAAAGATCAGCTGTTCTGTCTGTTGTGTTTCTGTAATATTGTTTTTGTTCACTTCTGTCATATAGGTAGTTCCATATGCACAACATTTTATTGTATATAATAACACTGGATATTTTAATTGGCCGCCAAACTGGAAATATCCCGGCTTCCGTTTCCAAAAACTGCTCACCTCAGTTTAGTAACATATAGCCGAGACAACTTCAATATTTCTTATAACCAGGAGCCACTTTTCTCTGCTGTTGCTAGAAGCTAACAGTCTACGACCTCTGGGCCAAGCTAACGTGTTCCGCACCATCCTCTGTCGACAGTTAATTCCCCAACATGACACGCTGTCGGTTTGTGTGCTGAATAAACAAGCAGGACAGAACATGTTCATTAGCTTCAGATGTGCTGGTAGGCAGAGCCAGGCTAGCCGTTTACCGCTGCTCTCCTTCCTTATGTTGAGCTAATGCTAATTGCCTCCCAGTGAATGTCCATCTCCCGACATGCTGAACGAAGGACACCTTTGAACCAATCATTCACACGGCTCCTCCATGAACCATCGAGATGATCCCTCCTCACTGAGACACATTACCGTGAGTGATGCTCACACGCCTCTTACGTCAGTATAATCCATTAATTGGAGGAAAAACATCTGCACTTCACACTGTAGCACTTTGTTGTGGCAGCCCCAATGCGAATTTGACCTTTCCTGTGAGTACTGTAATTGAGGCAAATAGACGTTTGGTGTCCTTTATCCCGACCGTAATCTGTTATCGCATTCTGTGTTTCTGAAGGTCAAATTTGGAGGATATGAGGGCGAGAGAGAGAGAGAGAGAGAGAGAGAGAGAGAGAGAGAGAGAGAGAGAGAGAGAGAGAGAGAGAGAGATACTTGTTTCAGCAATTAAGCCTCAAATCATGCATCAAGCCTGCTGAATTAAAGAGGAACAAGACCCCATCAAGGACATGAATGAATAAGATTATCAATCATACAGGAGCACTGAACCTTTTAAGAGAGCCTCTACATCGTCTCATCGTCTGATTGGTCCGGCGCATCGAGCACAGAGTGTTTCAGTTCGAAGTTACAGAGTGAGACGGAGCGGTGGCGACCGCAGACCATCCGTGTCTCATTTAAATTCAACTTCAGTTTTAATTCCTGTGTTATTTCAGTTGTCTCCGATTGCTAAGTTTAATATCTAAGGCAGTACATCTTTTCATGTAGAGGGATATCTCTATGATCCTTCAGGATGTCTTCTTTATCCTTTATTATAACCTCCCTCAGTTCTGTAATTATATGTTCAGACAAGTGAGCTGAAGATGACTCATGCTCGACTGACTTTAAATAATAAAACTAGTGATATTTAAAGTAGAAACTCTCCCCAGCATTTTCTAAGCAGTGTTATTACTTCACAGAGACAACCGGCTCTCTGTTTTTCCTTGTAGTAGCTAACCTACCGACAACACAGAACAAAACATGACTTTATTAATGTAATTAAGTCGATAATGGAGACGTGAAAGCAGATAGAGATGGTGCCAGGCTGCCAGCCTGACTGGACCACCAGTCAGCCGGGAGATTTAGAGTCCAGTGGCCGACTAAATGTGCACGGTGCATGTGACGTTGACAGGGAACCAATTTAAACGCAGATTGTTCCATTATTTTATAGCAATTATATTGTGCAGTCGATGTTAGATTTATAATGAAAGTTTTTGAAAGTCTTTTGAAAGTTTTATAATTTTCTTTACGTCAGTAAGTCTCAAAAAATACTCAAACCTTCAATTAATTCATACAACTTACAGCCTGCGTAGCCGAAGCTTCATTTGGTAGTTAATTTTAAATTATTACTCACTCGGCACATCAAATATGTTTCAATCCGCTGTTGGAAGTAGTCCCCAAAAAAACGCAACGAGAGGACGCCCGCTGGATATTCTAATGAGACAAATAGCACCATCTGCTGGACGACTACAAGAAGTTGAAATATGTATCTTTACTCAGCTAAATATGTGTAAAGCAATCTCTTGCCGACTTGTTGAGCAGACATGGTGCCTGTGAATATAGTTGTTAATAACATAGTGTCAGTTATATTCTGGTGTGCACTGGAATATTAATTTTCCTGTCGGTCACACACGGAAATGTAGACTTCAAGATAAAACCACAACATAGTTCTGTTTTTGTGTGATTTTAAACTTTTTGAATTAAATTCTGTCCAAAAGTCGCTCAGGAAAATAAATCCAGAGTTCACAGTAATAAAAGTGTGGACATCTTTCGAGTGTGACTCGAGGTATCAAAACTGTCGGGCTGCTGAGCTGCAGCTCCCGTGTTGCTCCTAATAAAAGTCTTCAAATACGTTGCTACAGTGAGAAAAGTTCCCTCTGTTGGAGCAAAAACCAATGAGATACTCAAAGCTAATGAATGCTATCCAATCTAGGGATGTGTTTCCTCTGCTGTCAGTCACCATCAGCACGTTGACAAATCTCTTCTGGGTGCAAAAATGAAGGTTTCCCAAGGTGAGAGCACTCGACAACTTACATCCACGTTGTCAAGTGCTGAGGAGCCCGAGAGAAGCAATTTAGACTTAAGCGGACAGCTATCAGTTCCGTGCCACGCTCTAAATTACCTTTGTACTTGAGGGAGAGCGAAGCACGACGGAAGCTGAAACACGGGTTCGAGGCAGGCGAGGGAGGAGGTCGAGCGCGAGCAGGTGCGCTGCAGCAGCTCCGGTCCCACGAGAGATTGTTAGCACGGGCGTGCGGGAAGAACCAGCCCGGGGTTTAACACTCAGCAGACCTTGTAAAGCTCACTGTTGCATGGTGGCATGTGGAGTGTACAGAGTATATAATTGGAAAAAGCTTAGACATACTGAACTAGCGGCTCGAGCCGAGTGGCCGGGGTGGAAATTAAGAGTGTGCTCTGTGTGGAGATGTGGCTGCTGTGGATTTATGTCTCCATCCGTTAGCAGGTTACTCAATAACAAATCATTTGTCTCGTGGGAGGTGAGCAGATATGGAAAATGTAGAGAGCTAATGACCACTTTTTCAAATTAAATCTGACAAACACTCATCGTTTTTCATGAAGCTGAATAATCAGGTTGCCACATAATTCAGACTATTAGACAGGAACAGTTGATAGCTGCAGAGACACACCGGGCTCGTAGACGAGCTTATGCAGCTACAAGATTTGTCCCCGAGAGTCCTCAACTTATAGTCTTATATTTTCACTTTAGTCTGATCATGTTTTACAAAGCTCACTGTAAAAAAAACAATGAAACAATGGAGCTCACAATGCCAAGTCTAGCAATGCACAATCTGCTATCACAGTGCTGGTGTTGCACCTGAAACATCATAATTAATGTTGTTTCACAGGACCAATCACACCTTTGCAACTTGGGGATAAATACCAAAAAAAATAGACATGTGAGAGAAGTTCTTCTTTGTAACACTTGTTTAACATTATGAAAGGGTATATTTCAACCCAAATTATCCTTTTCAAAACCTAAGCAAGCATTTTTGCTGAATTTTTGAGTCTCACGCCCAACTCGTCAAATACTGACACTTTGGGATGGCGACCGATCCGAAACCCAAAAGTGTCAGTGGACAAGAAAGGAGGCAGCTGTGAACTGCATGTAGACAGACTGCACTCGTTATTTAAGAGGATGCACTTTTCAGCCAACCAACCCAGATTCTGAAAGATTTTACTGTAAGTAGATCACCAAGGTCATTAGGATTCATCATCTGGTGACCACTGTCTGGGCCAAAGTGGTGGACAGCCTTCCCAACCCACAATGCCACACCGAGAGTGACTTGTGCCACTAGTAGGACCAAGTAGGACCTTCTATCTCTGGCAGGGTTAACAAAGTGTTAAAGTGTTGAGAGCCCTACAAGCTGCTGTATTTCAGTGCAATGGATCATCAAGGGGCCCTTCTTCAGTGCCAAATCACTCCAAAGGTGTCCTGTGGAGTTTTCTTGCAACCAAAGATGAGATATGTTGCCAGCGTATATGTAAACCCTGAACTCTAAAACTCATATCGAATGCATTTCCTTCCTCCTGAAACATTGATTCTGATTTTTAAAGCGTTTTAAATCATTAAGTGTTTACATCCTTGTTCACTCTCTAGCAGTCCTCTTCTCTTCTGACTTTGTTGGTGCCTAGCTGCATAAAACTTGGTGAACTACAGTCATCTGTAGTTCAGCTGAATTATTATGAAACCACTGGAAGGAATAAAGTTGCTTCTCCACATGCAGAAGATAAACACATTTATTTATTCTTATTACAAACTTTCAATGTCAAAATCAAAACAAAAGGGGGCATCCAACTGTAGACAACCAGCTCCACAGCACTACTCGAGGTCAAAATGTCCTTAGGGACAACAAGACTAAACGAGGCTGTAACATATGCCGAATTTACAAGAAGGCCCAAATAATTACGAATTTGTCAGAAACGGTGATTCACGAAGTTTAAAAAGTTCCTTCTAACTCAACAGCTCATAAAATTGAGTGATTTTGTAAGGGAGTCTGGGGAATTTCTCTCCCTCTTCATCTCCTTTGACTGAAGTTGATGTGGCTGCTTTGACCTGTAGTAGGTTGGTGTATAGCCTTTCTGCTGTAGTGTCGCCGATGTTTACTGGGACGTCATTATATAAACTGACCTCTAACTGTGACTGTTCCCTGCTTAGGACACCATCAAACACAGTCTCCTACCTCTTAGCTAACCTCTCAACACTTGAGATGATATATTGACACAAGAGATCGCACTTTGGAAAATTTACCGCATTGAGCCATGAAAAACAGATAAGACGTGGAATAGAAACAAAGCACTGCACTGTTGGGTAATTTCCCAGAGAAAATTCATGAGAAATTGAAACTCAGGTGGAAACTAGATAGCAGCTCCATCTCTCCGCTCAGAGCTCATTATTCATAGTGGCCCGAGACACTTTTCATTTTCTCCATATTTACGAAAGAGATGAAAACAGTTGCGTCAAAAAATCGATGGGAGGGCTCGGTTGTGATGCGACTTGTTCACTCTGTGTGAGAATAAATAAATAAGGAAGGATTGCATCAAGTACTTAAAGCGGTAAACGGCCTCATGTGGCCGTCAGCACTGTTTATATTTCAAATATTTCATTATAAGAAAGCAAATTAAGCCCTACATGTTCTAATGGGAACAAATGCATCTCAAAATGTACACTGAATGTACTGAAAGAAGTAGAGTTCCCGATATGCCTTTGCGTTTCTATACTAGAAGCATTCCGACATCTGATAAGCACTCACTAAATTCGTGTTGAATTGTGCGGCTTGGCACTGTCAGCAGCAATAACGTTGTTGTCGCTGCTGGAGTGCTGAAGGGAATCTGGCTTTGTCGGCTCCCAGGTGCTCATCAACTTTCATGGGATTTCAGGGAGACTGGAGACATCAATCAAGACAAAGCAATTCTTTGACTGTTCGCTGTCGGTGGTGCCGGTAATACCAGCGCTCAGAGGCAACCTCAGACCCTGGAAGGCATATTTTCGGTCGAAAATGACTTGGCTTAAAAAACTGACTACTTATGTTTCACTTTTCTGTCATGAAACCCTGTTTTATTCACTGGCCTGTAAAAAAAAAAACCATTCTGCCACTCCAAGAAAAACCTTCCACAGACTCACAGATGTGAACTCATCTACTGGATGTACCTGGTGAGAAAACTCAAGGGAAAAACGAGCTCCAGTCTCAGGGAAGCTGAACATAAGGCCGCCGAGCTCTGCCCTCGTTCCTGCTCCCAACAATGACCAATTAAAACAAAGTTCAAGCTCATAATTACAGTTTGTGTTTTTCGTCTTCAGACGCAGCTCCAGGGCGAGCCATTTCAAGAACAAGAGGGAAAAGATTACGGCTACACCAAACATGAACGGCTTTTAACCTTTTATATAATTGCTACGATAGCAACAGCAGTGGGAGAGAAATAGTTGTTATGTGGTCGTCCTGGTGGCCCAGGGGTCTTTGCGCTGACCTTGTGATTGGAGGTGTCGCCAGCTCGAGTAAAGACAAGGACCTTTGTTGAAAGTCACTCCTCGTGTTACAGCCCGTCCTCATCAGAAACACTGTGAAAGCAGCTTATTTCGACCCATATTGACATTTTGTTAGGCAGCGACCTCTAGTGGCCGTAGTAATTATTACAGCATTAGCATAAAACACACAAGACTCCTCGTGTTATAGCTTGAATGACTGAGCTTTAGGTTACAGCCCGCTGCACCAACCAGAACTTAACTGACTAATTATAATGCTAATATAAAAATATATAAATACAGCGAATAAGATCCAGAACTGCAAACGAATACAAGTTTGAATTCAGAAAGTGCACATTCAGTGGATACTTAATGGGAATTCTTTTTTAGGCTATCTCGGGCCAAATGGAGGCCAGTAATTTAAAAAGTAAAGCAATTTCAAATCTGAAAACTGTCTGGGGAGTGAGTGTTGGTTGTGGAGTGTCTGTCAGGCGTAGTAACTGCCAAAAAAAAAAAAAAAGAGGACAAGTTGGCACCATCAGTGAGACGAGGACGACGCTAGAGGCCTTTCAATACATCTGGAATTCTTCATTGATTCGTAGCGAGTTGATTCTACCTGGAGAGACCGCTGTCATGCACTGAATATGAAACTGAAGCCCTGCTGAAATAACATGCACGATCTGGTACGTAGCCAGAGTGAAGCTTCTGCAGTGGCTACATTTTTCTATTGTTTAAGTGAAGACTTTGACAAAACGAGAAAAGTATCTTTTTTTAACTTTTGAGACTGTCTCAGCAGTGATCGGTTGTCAACATTTCATTTTTATTTCATTCTACTTTTTATGCTTTCTCCCACATCCTGGCCTTGACATAAGACTCAACCATTAAATCCTCGAATTGAAAAAGAGAACATGTCTCGCTCTATAAGACCTGTTATCTTCGCTTTCCAAAGGCGACTAATGTCTTTCTGGGGAGATTAAAAAATGATGCATCTGGAGAGAAAAAGGCGATGCTCGACTTTCCGCCCCTGATATTTGAGCCTGCAGGCAGGTGTCTTATAAATCTGACAGGTGGACGTTACATTGTTGGATTGTGTTCTTTAATAGTGGTGTCACTGAGACTGTGTTTGGTAATTTGGTGATTCATATTTTATGCCACCGAACCTGAGTAGGAAATCCGTCACTGTGGCAGAACAATAGAAACGTGGAGACCCTTTTTTTCAGGCTGGTGGGGGCCGTCATGCAAGGTGCCGCCAGCACATCAGGAGCAGTTTGGGGTTCGGTATCTTGCCCAAGGACACTTCAACATGCAGACCAGGGGAATCGAACCAGCAGCTCTTCCAATAACAAGACACTGGCTCTTCCCCTAGTTCCAACGACCCTTGTACACATGCAGACAGCCATTGACAGACAAAGGTTGTTGGTTTGAGTCCTTTTCTAAGTACAAGCTGTACAGTGCCTCAGCGATGCGTCCGTGCTGTAACAATAGAAAGATTCTAGAATTGTGGTTACAACTCACAAAGTTGTTGAATAAATTACTAAATTGAAATATTACTTAAGTACTGTGAAAGTCCCTCATCTGAATAGTGCTTAAGTAAAAGTGTGGTATGTATCTGATATTAAATGTACTCCAGTATCAAAAGTCATTTTATAGCAATGAATGTATCAAAAGTACAAGTAAAAGTAAATGGGTCGATCGATTGTCATCTCAGCCTGTTATCAATAACATTTTTCTGACATTGGAATCAGTGTTTTTTTTCTGACTGTCGATAAAATAAGTTAATTTCAACATGCTTCATTTTGCTCTCATGCAGCCTGTAATCCGTAAATTAACTAGTAACTAAAGTTAATGCTTTAATGTAGCGAAATGTCGTATAGTAAGTATAAAGTACCAGAAAATGGAAAAACTCAAGAAAAGTACCTCAAAACTGTACTGAAAGGTAAAGGTACTTTGTCATATATGTTCAGTTATTTGTTTTGTTTGTTGTTTAATTACATTTATAAAATTTGTCACATATTGTCAAACTTAATTGTCGCCATATAAAGACGGTCTAATATTTGTTTAATCTGCATCTTGTTTTTCATCTTTTTTGTTTTGCTGGCATGGCGCTGCTCCATTTTATTCTTGTTAATCTCTGCTGCATAATCTCGTTGTATTGTCTTGTTTAGCTTTTGTAACTTATGTCTTGCTTATTAAATATTAAACCTTTTTCACAGCAGTTTGACTTGTCATAGGAGGAAACACAGGTGTAACTAATGACATTAACGATGGCTCTATTTTTCATTCTTGTGTGCCTGTAAGCGACGAGCCAACACAGCAGGACACTAAACGCTTCATTCTGAATGCACATATAAACATTATTAGTCACACTCTTTGTTTTTTTACACAATATTTAGTATTTATTAAGCCCCAGAGTTAAAACTGACTATCATCTATCCACAAAAACAGTTTTTTTACAACGTCGGCTCCGAGCTGTCAGTTATCTTGACACAAGTGAGAGACTCTCTGTCAGGACGGATCACAACAACGCCGACAAGCTGCCGGTGAAGTCGCCTCGAGCTGAGTGAGAGTGAAGCCAACCTGTGGTAACAGTCGCCAATCAACAGGTGAGACACGTCTGCAATCACTCGAAACAGCCAATCACACAGTGCTGCCCGCGAGTCATCAGACACACACACACACACACACACACACACTCTCACTCACTACAGGCACTATAAGGATGCAAAACAGACAAAGTTACCACACAATGAAAAGGTTTTGTTTTTTGTATTTGTCTTATAAAGCAGCAATAAAATATCAATTTTAGAAATTGTATATTTTACCATAGAAAAGAATAAAAAAGGTGTTGGCTGCAGATTGTTCTGACTGAAGTCATACATATGGAACAGCGTTTCCATGCATACAGATGGTGTTCTTTCCTCGGGGAGCAGAATGAGTTCAGGGTAGTGCTGTACATATAGGAAATCGATATGAGTGAGACGCTGCCTCATGCTGATGCGATAGAAAGGTCTCCATTTACATACCAGAGGAAACTGCGTGGTTCCTCATACGCACCGTATTCATCTTATGATATCTAAGCAATAATTACTTTTATCTCTGTCACTCAGATATATTGCACACACATGAAAGTGATGAATATCTGGAATAATACATAATAAGAGGTAGTGGCAAGTCTTTTGTTCCCAAAGCCATACGGCTATTCAGATCCTTCCAGCTACTGCAGGGTGAAATTGTGTTTGATCGGATGCTCACCTGCATCACCTGACCTGTCAGTCACTTACCAGCTACGTTAGTCTCATGCACAATCTGCTTTATAGGCTGTTAGTTAATATATATTCATCTTAAATTTATATCATCCAGAATAATGATTATTCTCGCACTATTTTTAATCACCTCACTTTTGCAATACCTTATTCACCTTACAGTTAAAGGGTAACTCCACCAATTTTTACAGGTCTTGCTAAAAGAGTAGTTCTAGAGGAAGCTGCATGTAATCTGATGAATTGTCTCCAGTGATGTCACTCAGTGGCTGGAGTTGCATCGTGGGTAATGTAGTCTCCAGATTTTTGAAAAGGAAGAAAAGGGTGTGGAGACTACATTACCCACAACGTAACTTAGTCACTGAGTGACATCAGAAAATGACTCTAAATTGTGTTTAATAGCAGAGAAAACCCCTTAAATGTTGTTTTTTCAACTTGAAATTTTATGACTTTTCCTAAAGTGAAAAAGGGAAATATTGCCTTTATTCACATTTCCATGAAAGCTGTACACCACTTTGGTACAAAGATTGTCTTCGGGTCATTTTTGAGCTGGCAGTCACAGAGTCAGCTACAGACTGCAAAAAACACACACGCACACACACACGGACACTCACACACACACACACACACACACACACACACACACACACAGTGCTTCTCAGACAGAACTAAAACTCTCTCGTGCAGGTGGACCTGTCACCTTTCCATGACCCCAGGCACAACTTACAAAGATCAGAGTTCAAACAGTTTCACACACGACCATCAAAGCGTTGTTTACTAACACTTGTACATTCAGAGTGTAAACAAGCTGCAGGTGACAGAACCCTCAGTTCTCTCTGTGCTGAAGCCACGAGGTCACGTTTTTCAGATCTCCAGCAAGGCGCATTTGATTTGGAAGATGAGGAGGTATCTGAAGAGAACTGTTATAACATGGTCCTCATCACCATATGACAACCAGGGCAGGATGGCAGCACAACCTTAATAAAGATGACTCCAGGTCCCACAAGATGTGCTGTTTCCCATGTTGAGGACATCGCCTCAACATTTCACCTGTTCATCACACCAGCTATTGAAAAAAACATCCTGGAGATAACAAATTTGGAGGGCTTTGAAAAATATGGAGACAGCTGGAAAAGCATGGATGAGATAGACCTGCATGCCTTCATACGGTTACAAATCTTAGCAGGAGTTTACAGTTCACAAGGCCGCATCTACTCTCTGGGATGCAGAGAGTGGAAGGGAAATTTTGTTGCCCTTGTTGGTTTATGTTGTTCATATATGACTATTATTGGAAGTGCATTCAGTAAATTGCATTCAAAACTACTTTCTGCGCATTTGTGATGGGCTATAGTACTTTTTCTTGATAAAAAAAAAATGTGTTTACCACCTTTGCAGTGCCTTAAGAAATATTAATAATAATAAAAATCTACTTTAGTAAAGAAAACATATATGACAGCTGTGTTGAAATAAAAACGAGTGGTGTCCACTGAATGAATGCAGAATGTCTTTCTGCACTGTAAAAAGGGAAAACTCTGAAAAAATAGATTTGGCATTTAAAGTGGGTAATTTTTGACACGGAGGACAAGGGGCGTATACAGAATGTGAACACAACAGGAGGGTTAAACTGCTTTTTTCACATATGCAGAATTCCCCCAAGATCTGTAAGCACACTTTAATGTGTAAAATTGCTGGAGTTGCCCTTTAAACTACCTTATTTTGCACACACCCATAGCAGATGATAACTACTTACAGGAAATGTCTTTGAAATTGCCCCTAAATTACCACAGTGATGAATGAAAATTAACCCAACAATAATAATGTTCTGCTATAAATGTACTTGAATTTTCTGACCTGCAGGAACTAATCGGAAATCGAGCTGCAACAGCTCACTTGAATTTAGCAGAAACTAGCTGGAAGTCAAAATGTCATTTTCAGCGGGAGAAGAAACCAGCTGGAAGTTTCTTGGAAATGTATTAAAGAAATTAGCAGCTGTTTGTTTACTGCTTATTGGAAAATAGCAGAGGGGGGTTATTTCACAGAAAACATGTTGGTATTTAACACCTACTTAACATTAAATCTGCGGACCTGTAAAATGGCTTATTTACTGTGTTTTTATCACATATTCTTGTTTTCACCTTTATATTTTTATTTTTATTCTTACACCCTTGTTTGTATCGGTGTTATGTACGTGTTGTACACAGTAAGCTACTATTTAATAAAAAAATAGCAACAATGGTGTCTGTTCTGTAAAAACCTTTATTATATTATGTAAAACAGTCAGTTATGTTTTATTAAAACCTAGATTAACTTGCACTTGTTGTTGAAGAAGGTCAAACCATTTGCGTCTCTGTATTGCTCTTCATTTCGCACAGCGCTGTGATGCAGCCGTTGCCTACGGAGGATTTAAAAAAAACTTCAGATGTAAGTACGGCTTGGCCTCAGTTAGAAAGGCCAGCGCAAATATGCCGTGACCCTGGAGATTTACATAATGAAGAGAAAGCCCTTTCAACAGTTGCCATCAACAATCGTATGTATGGCAGGAAGCTGCCGCTCACTTGTTATTCAAAGGAAGTACACTATTGGATACAGATGTGAAACAGGCGTGCATCTGCCTGCCAAATCCGACACTCAGCATGACACTAAAAGCAACAAAGGGGTTTTATTTTATTTATTCCCTGTCATGTGGGGTTGCAGCATATTTGTGATGTTAAGAAGCACATGGCTCCAGACTTCTCCGCTGCAATAATTCAAGGATAATGTAATACTCATGGCATGAAACAATACCGAATGCATTCTTTTGCCAAGAACAAACCCTGCATTAGTAATTTACGATCTCCTTGAATAACGAGAACAAATTCAGGAAATGTATGCAAATGAATTTAAATTTCTCTGCAACTTTGATTAAATGTGCTTCTTTAAAGTATTCTGTGTGGGTTAGATCCAGATTTAGCTAAAAGAAGAAAAAGAAAAAGAAAAGTTAATATACATCGTTTTATGTCTGAGTGTTTTAAAGTTGAGTCAGTGTGCTTTATAATCGTGGCTGTCTACCAAAAGCTGAGGGAATGAAGGATGGTGAGCACTTTGGAGTGTTTTGACAAAAGGCAAGAAATCCTTTCAGTCAAACATCTTTACACTGGAAATTCATGCATATATTTGTTGAGATTTTGAAGGAAAGATTTCAGCGATTCAGTCTCAGTGAAGCATCTTCATTAAATACACAGTTAGTTCATGAAGATTTGTAATAGGCGAGACACAGTTGGTGGCGAAGAAACACCAGCAGGTGGAAGGTGAAATATTCCATTTTAAACTTTCGTAATAATCTGAAGATCACAGTCGTCAGGTTTCAGTCCACATGTAGTGAAAGCAAGAACTTTCTGTCATATAAACTGCTGCTGGTGCTTATTAGAGCCATTAAACCTCTGCAAAGGAGCGAGATGATGTAATTAAAAGATCGACAGTCAAAGCTTAAACAGAGACAACGATGTGGAAATCATGATGTGGCGTTTGATCATATTTTTTCATCTGCCACCATTTTTCATCTCTCTGGCATCTCACCAGAGTAACTGACAGCCGATGCTCGTCGCTCCTTGACTGTAGCTTGTTACTGTTCGCTAATTAGCTCGTGGCTCAGTTAACTACGGAGCCAGTTGCACAAGAGCTTGCCAAAACCTTGGATCATGGGTGGATGGAGTCACCTGTGGGCGACGGTGCACAGCTCAACCTTTACCCCCGTTGAAAGAGCGAGAAAGCGGTATGTATGTGACATATTCTACACATACAGACATTAAAACTGTCGTGAAACACTGGTATGATGCCGATATGACTGTCTACAGGTTGTTTTCAGGTCTATTTTGCAGAGAACCAAGTGCATGTTGAGGTAAAAATAAGCGAGATGTTTGACATGTGCTTGAGAAGCGCAACTCTTGTATCCAGTGTGGGCGGTAAATCTGTCTGGACACCAAACTGAGACCGACGAGAAGACACAGCAGGCTGGTTTAGAAGAAGCAAGCGCCATTCATTCATGTTAAGTGTGTTTCATGATGATGTTACGAGGCAGTTAAGCTCGTCTTAGTTCAGTAAAAACGTCAGGAAGGAAAATGGAAGTGTATTTCCTTTCTTTATATTCATTTTGTTCATTTTTATTTATCATCCCGCTGAAACTCCCTTCTTGCGGTACAACATGTTATCATGAGACAGGACACTTCTGTAGACATGTCTGCAACACAGTACGTACACGTTTTTGAGATAACGTCAACACTGTTGTATATTTAGACTCTTAAACTAATATTCTAGCCACATCTTACGTATTGTTCCTTTAATGCTGAAGCGTCATACCCATAACTCGTATAATAAGGGCCCCAGGACATAAACGATGGGTCTAAAACTTTCTAAAGATTGCCTCTAATACCTTGTGCGAGGCAATTTAATTAACCACATGTGACACATCCCATAATTCTCATTTAACTAGGGCTTCTGTCCCATCGTCTCGTCGGTTATTTCAAATCAGGGAGATGGCTGTCCTATAGATCAGGTCCGTCTGCTCATGTGGTAATCACACGCATTATCTCAGACGCCGCTGACCAGACTTTGATGAAACCCATTACACATGTTAGACGAGCTACTCCGGTCATTAGTTTCCTCATGGGCCATTTGCATTCAGTCGGACACGTCTGATTGAATCTCAGCGGGGACAAAAAAGTGTGACTCATTTCATCCTCACACTCCAGTAGTTTCAAAATTACAAAGGCCGGTGACCCAAAGAGCCTCAACAATTATGTGGTGGCGTTACAGGAATTTGTGTCCGGTTGGTTATGATAGGGTCAACATGACTCATCGCGGACATGTAGCCTGACGCAATTTGTTACTCAGACCCTGTGATTTAATTCATTCAGTGGTGCAGCATCACATTTTCTGTCTAAAAGTAAAAAATGCGATAGAGGCTGCCATGCAAGGTGCCAACTGCTCGTCAGGAGCAATTGAGGGTTCAGTATCTTGCTCAAGGATACTTCAACATGCAGCTGGGGGAGTCAGGGATTCAAACTAGCAACCTTCCGATTACTAGACGACCCACTCAACCTCCTGAGCTACATGGTGTCGTGCTTCTATTTTCTGTTATCAGTCCTCTGATTATGAGAGTTTGTGGGGTAAATTCTTGTGATTAGGGAGCTCGATCGCAGCTCCTACACTCTTAGAAATAATGGTTCCAAAGGGATCCCTTCTACAAGGGCTGAGGTTCTACCTGGAACCATTTGCTTCTGAAAAACCCTTTCCCGAAGAAACAGATTTTCAAGGGTTCTTGGTAACACTAACGGTTCCAGTAAGAACCATTTTGATCCAGAGAACCCTTTTTTGGAGAAAGAGTTCTTCAGGGATTGTTGAAAGCATGGGTATAAGATCCTGTATGGGTTCTTTGTAGAACCTCTCATGGGGGTTCTGGGTGGAACCTTACACACATAGTTCTAGGTATAACCCTTTATGTTGGGTTCTAGGTAGAACCCTCCACTGTTATAAAAGGTTCTACCTGGAGCCAAAAAGGGTTCTCCTATGAGGACAAGCCGAAGAACCTTATATGGTTCTACTTAGAACTTTTATTTCTAAGAGTGTATGTTTCAGTTGAAGACTACATTTAAACTCATTATTTAGTGTACTTGGAGTTATTGGAGGTTTGCTTGCCTCATGCTTTACATCCAATGCAAAGATTTTGCTCTGTCAAGAAAGTTGTGAGAGATTTCTGCTGAACAACATCCTCCTCTAAATGACTAAGTGGGTCGCTTCCCAGTGACTCCCAAAACCACATACTGTTCCCAAAAGAAGATGACTGTTGCAGCGTAACAGTGACAGGCGGCGGTCGCTTGGAGTTCGTTAGAGTTAGGCAAGAAAACTACTTGGTTAGTTTAGAAAAACGCTGTGGTTTTGGTTAAAATAACTGTTTTAATTGTGTACTTGTGTAAATTCTTATTTCCAACTTGTCAAATAATTAGTCAAAACCAAACTCTTTGAAACTCAGAGCATCTTTATTTGACGATCAAAGATTTACTTTTCTTACAAATAGGTCTTTTAACATTCTGACTAACATGCAGCCTCACTGGGGACACATTTATGTAAGAATCAAAAACACACACTTAACAAACAAAAGACAATGGCTGAATATATAAGTTGCAGATGTCGAGAACAGAGCACTTCTCTTAAGATCCTCTGCAGGTGACGTGGCGCCATGAGCATGTTTTCCTCAGAGGGCTGTTAAGAGTCTTTAAGCGGTCGGGATGTAATGAGCTGTCAAACACATTAATTACACGCTGCCCACAAAATGTTCCAGCCCCTCTCGCCTCAGCATCTGGGCAGTGATGTCAGGATGTGTGCGAGGCAACAGCAGAGGGGCGCATGTGTCGCTGGGGTTGGGAGGTTAACACAGAGGCACTGGCCCTGCATTAATCATGGAAAGGTCAGGCAGGGAAAGGCCACGCTGAGCAAATTATCCTGGCTGGACTTCAGGTGATGTGAATACCCATGAACTGGGGGAACCGAATCGATGGCAAAATGCAATCAGTGCAGGAAGCAAGCTAATTAATGCACGGCATCACATTGTTTATCCACCCGATTTAATAATCTGCAAACTATGTTTGATCGTTCTTTATTCTAACGGAGACTTTCCTCAGTAGACGACATCGATCATTAAAACACTGAAGATGACTTTTAATGTGTTTCTCATTAAGCGACCTTGTGTTCCGTCTGCTCACAGTAAACTGGTGGGAGTACCAAAATGCTCAATATTAGTGATAATGAAAATACTGTTCAACTGTTCAAGTTCTCAGCGGCAGGGCAGCTGATCAGAGAACCCAGCCTGTCCTGATTAGTAAAATGACCACATGGGTCGGCTGTGAAAGCAGCTAAATACAGCCAATATCTTGTTAGGCGGTGACCTCTAGTGGTCGTAGTACTTACTACAGCAGCAAAGGAGGAAGTAAGACAACATATTATAAAGTGCAACAAGTCCGTATAGGGAGGAGCTGGGGGCAGACAGCCGTATGTAAGTAACGTAGTTATTTAAACCCAAGATATGATGTTTTCCTAAACCTAACCGAATAGTTTTCTTGCTTAAATCTAACCAAACTTTGAGCGTACTGTACAACTAATACACGTTTTTACCGTCAATCAAGGCTCCTGCTGAAGATAAGGCAAATAGAGTCGTCTTGGTTACATTTTAAAAAGTCAACAGTGACTTGAAACAAGCGTTCAAGTGTTTTTTCTTTGACTAAACCCAACTGATTAGGTCGATTGCCACTAACCACCAAAACATCATGCATCACCTTTCCCTAAACAACATAACTGTTGCAGCAGACCAGCAACAGTTTGCCGTACGCTCACAGCTCCGTTAGGTTTAGGAAAACATCACGCTTTGGGTTTAAATGACTTTGTTACCTCAATAACTTCAGTTACATTAGGAGACATAACTTTACTACATTAATATGTTAAAATAACTGAACTCAAACAGCGGTTTCCTGAATATAAGTCCTGTGTTTGTTTAACCCGGCCATTCATCCCAACCTCCACACTATAGGGACTTTCTCCTCACGTCCTCCTTTGCTGCTGTAATAATTACTAGAGGTCATCGCCAACAAGAAATGTTAATACAGCTCGCTTTTGTCAATCTATGTAAGTGCTTATTTTCCTGAAAGAGAAGAAACTTTTTTTTAAAGAAGCTTTATTTAATTGTGACCTGAACCAAGCAGCTGGATCAGTGGGTGTTTTGGGATTTCACTGGCAAATTACTTATGTTGTCATTCAGGTTTGATTCAGTTGATCTTGAATGTTTTAGGATAAAGCAATTTCTGTAAATCCATCCAAAAGCATACAGCAATTCTCTAATAGATTTGGAAAGACCAGTCATTGGAACATGAGGTTTATATACTTTCAATCAATTCAATTTAATCAAATTGCCTCTCATAAAAAACACACCAGTCAAAAAAGCTTTATGGACACAGAGTACATGGAGAAGAAAAATGTTCAGATTACTGAAAAACACATACAGAAAAGGTGGGTAAGCCTTAATATCAGGTTGATATCTTGCTTTTAGGACCATTCTAAGCTCAGTAGCTCAGTTTGTAAAAGAAGTTTCTGTTTAAAGTTTAACCTAAAAGTGAAACTACAAAGAAGCAAACTGCTGTTAATTAGAAAAGCCAGATCCTATTGACAAAGGAAATGATTCCTCTGGGAAAAACAGAACAGATGTGCCGTGTGATTAAGTCCCTAAATAAGAAGCCCTGGATCTACTTCTCCCTCCGAAATTAACTTCACAAGTGTTTGACTTCATTGAGACCCAAACCTGAGGCTACAGCAACGTGTAGGCTGCATAAAAGATGCAGCCTGAAAAGCTCAGCACTTCGTTGCTGTTACATTATTCACATTTTTTGCTGGATTTCTACCTTTCATTGTAGATATTCACATGCCAACATCTCACATGAGAAATGGCGATGTTCAAGACATTAAATCTGTACCAATCCTTTGGATATTTCCATTCGCAACTAGTATATGTTTGATTCATATTACTGCATCGCTAAAGATAAAACTCTCCTCCGTCCCCAGAGTCAGCGCAGGTTGCTCACCACACTGTCTAACAAGACTAAGTGCACTTTTATCTTAACATGTGTTTCACGGAAAAACAACCAAAACAGTCCCACCTGAATTCTCTTCCACGCTGTGTTCGCACTAAACCGACACTAGAAGGGAGCGTTGCTAATCATTTTGGACAGATGATACCATCTCCCAGACTGCCTCTCTCTCTCTCTCTGTTTGTGTATCTCTATCTGTGTTTGCGTTTGGGGTCGGTGTGTCTCTCCGGCTTTTTATTTTATTATTTTTTTAAATAAGTCTTGATTTAAAATGGCCTCTGACACGGAGGAAGACATAAACAGGAGGCTCAGATGTCACATGAGACATCCCATTCAGGGAGATAAATGGATTTTCACTAGGTAGAAGTTTTTTCCTGTGTGTTTAGATGATGGAAATCTTTGGTCGGCTCAAGGACAAATTCCATAAACAAGGAGCCGGATCAAATCAGAAAATTACTCTTATTTCACCCCGAGGTGACTGAGGTGACATTTCTACTTAAGTTTCTTTCGGCTGAACAGTGCCTGCTTCCCTCCAGAGAAACTAATTTGCCAAGAGGATATTGTTCTTTGTCAACAAGTAGTATATCTCGTGAAATACTTTACTGTGCAGAATGAAAATTCTGTTGAAGATTTACAGAATTAATTCGTTTTTACTGCTACTGCCGCCATTTGGTCATTTATAGTCGTTGGGTTTGGGCCAAGTCCGACAGCAAGAATAAATGTTACGTACTTTTTTCTGCAAAACCAAAGATAAATCAATTACATTTTTATCCCTTAAAAATCATAAACCTGTGTTTACCACTGAGCTTGTTGAATAATTAAAAATCCAATTGAAAGATCCCACAGCCTTTTTTTTAAAACTTCGAGGTTAGACCCCCAAAAATGTCATCCCTGCTGCATTGTTCTGGGTAAAACAACTAACAAATCAGTCCAGGAGTGTTTGTGGGAACTTGTTTTGAATGTGCATGAATCCTCTCAACAGACAAAGCAACAGCTGCTAGCCTGTCTAGGTCCTTTACCGTTAGCAGCGACATTAGGCTTAGGGTAACTTTGCCATTTTTTGCTGAGCTCAGGTTGTCGTTTCCAACAGTGGTGTGGATTTTAAAAACACAAAGACAGCAGAAGGGATGAGAATGCCAGCTAAAGTAGTTGGCTAATTGCAGACTTATACCAACAGTCTACATCCGGTTGAGTCAGGCCGACTAATAGAGTTTCCGCATAACAGTGTAACCCACGCATAAACCTTATTCCCTACAACACTGTCAGTTTGTTTGCTGATGCGCTGATGTGTGTATCTTCAAAAATACCTCAGCTTCAAGGGTAAAGTGCTCTGTGAGGACTGCAAGATTGCTGATAGTGAAGACAATAAAAGACCTTTAAGAGCTGAGGTGGTATTTTAGGTGAAATGCTGTGCAGAATTACACAACATATTTGTGATTTGAATGGCATAGCAGGGCTGAAAAGGCGTTTGAATTTCAAAGATTATAAAGTTCAATTTGGGAAATGTGTTTTTCTTTTACAATGAAGATCTAAAATAAAACCTCAGATAGTTTCTCCTTACTCTTAATATACCTTCATACAAATACAGAGGCTAACTGTAAAAGACAGTTCCCTGCTACAATTGAAGAAATAAGTATATACCATCTGTCTACCATCTGACAAGACGTGTTTCCCAGCCAAGAAAATGTATGAACTCCTTCTACTTTCAGTCACACTGGATAGACGTATCCACTAGCTACATTTTTCTATTTAATTTATGGGCAAAACTCTTACGAAACATAAATCGTGGGCATGTTTTTAATGATGCAATCACAACTTGGGCAGAAAAATGAACGATGGGAGACAGAACGAACGCTACTTACAGGCCCCATTTTCTTCAGGCTGCCATGCACAGAACATTCATAAACATAATCCCCGGCTGCCTTCATGCTATTTAGTGTTGCTGATGTGTGTGAGAGACAGGGCGCTGGGAATCTCATTACATCCGCTGTCACTTCCCTCAGGTGTTGTGAGTAACGGCGCTTCACCCACTGACACTGCAGAATCCACCGCCGCCGATTAAAACCCGGCTGACTTAGAAAATTGATTCCTCAGGTTTTGAGGCCGTTCTCGCTTAATTGAGTTACAGGGCGACGCGTCAGCACCCTGCCTCGCGGCGTCGCCGATGCACGAACTCGCCCACTCGTCGAGGATGAAACTTTCGACTCCGTTAGCAAAGAGAAGCGGAGGGGGATCCGTCAGCCGGAGAGACATCAAGGTGAGATCATTAATAACGTGAAGATGCGCTGTTGTGGAAGATGTACTGAGTTTCACAACATCATTAGAGGAAAATATTTTTCTCACTGTGACCCAGATAATGAATAATTTCTATCTAAATATAGCACTTGGAGTAATTCAGCATATTTGATGAAGTTGATGATTCTTGCATGATTCTTGCAATTGTTGGGCGGTATTTACACGGTTGTATGCGCTTATTGTAAGTCGCTTAATGTAGTGTAATGTATGGGATGTTATTTCTGTGCTATTAATACAGAAAAATAATGCAAGATTTTTTGCACGCCTGCTAATTTGTGTGGGAAGGCAATTATTTCTTAGATATAGCAAAAAGCCTTCAAATAATGGAATTCTGTTGGAACCCCTGGAGCATTTTGATATGATTTTTATGATTTAATGGTAATATTTAGAATTATTCATTAGCTGTCACCCACAGTACACTGAGGTTTGAGCTGCCGGATTCAAGCGAAATGTCATGGTTTTCAAATTAAGACTGTGTTGCCAATTCAACTTCCCCTCTGCTACAATACTAAGACAAACACAGCACATATTGCCAGTTGTTAAGTGGCTAACGTAGCCTTTATAGCCGCGGTTAGCTCAGGAGGAGAGAGTCAGGTGCAGAGAGCTCAGGGATTACTTTTTAACTTTTAGGATTGAAAAGTAGATTTATCTTCACTCCTATTTATCAACCTGACTGCAGCAGTGATCCACGGAGGTGACCTCTATTGTTGGACGTTTGCGTCCTGCAATGCTGACTGCTGACTGGAGCTGGAGGGAAATTAACTTCACTTCATGAACACCACATTACAGAGAAGAGAGGGGAAAAGACAAGAGAACCTGAGTCTCTGGTGAGTGCTGAGTTCATTGAGAGTTGACCTGAATGAAAACACATTGACATACACACCCTTGATGTGTGTTGTTGCCCGCTATCTGAAGGCTAAAGTACAAATACGAATACAAATGATCCTGCTGTCAAACGCAATTTGCTGGTGGTGTATAAACCATTATCTGATGGGACTCAGGCACAAATGTTCATAGACAATGTTAGGTTTTATTTACATTAAGTTTAGTCTTGTGTCTTGTGGATTTCTCTGGGTTTAGACAACTGACAGAGATCCCCTCGGTCTTGTGTCAAAAGTAGGGGTTTTCACCCAGTCCACATTAGCTTTTCTCCTTCAGAAGTAGCTTCAGAGATTGCACCAGTGCTGGAGTAAGGATTATCGGCATCTTCCCGCCACACTTCCCTGGAATTTCCACACGCTGAGTTCTCCGACTCTGATAGCGCTTTTGCAATATCTTCATGAGGTGGGGAGTTTTCCCTGGTGACGAATGCTTCCAAATAAATCAGTGAGACCTCGTCTGCTCTTCTTCGGTTGAGAAGGATAATCTGTGCCGGTATCACTTCAGCATGATTAGGTTGGAATTGGATTGTAAAGGCTTTAATATCCCCCAGAGGCAATTCCGTTTGCAACAGTAGTCAACATAACCACACATCGCCACGAAATAAACAATAAATTGGACATTGGATAGATAACATTCAGGAGGTCATCATAATAATACTGCAGTAAAAAAAAGAAATACAGCTCGAGGAGTACATCAGTCCTTTGTTTAGTGCAGTAGCAACTTAGGCCTACAGCTTGTTTAAAAATCCAACAGCTGATGGAACAAATGATCTCAAGTATCTGTTAGATTTGGTCCTTCCAAGGAAAGTATATCTCCTCCCTGACGGCAGGAAACTCGCATGGAGAGGATGATTAGGGTTGATGAACACAAGCCAAGATCATTCAATTCTGTGCCAATTATTTAGCAACATTTTCCTGTTTTAGCTAACCACGCTGAGGTTACCAAACCAGCAGATCATTGCGAAAAGTTAAGACTGACGTGATAAAAGATGAATAAAACATTTTCTCAGCAGAGACCTGCTGAATTTCCTGAGAGCCATTTCTCAACATTAAAACACCTCAACTTTCCCAAGCAGAACAGTCTGTGACTGGTCTTTCTGCAGATGGAGTCAGTGTTGGCACCAAAGGTCGTTTTATCATCCAGGATGGTGCCCAGGTACCTATATTGCCTTTCTATCTCTGCAGCTAAGCCATTGATAAAAGTCGGTGCTGTGACAGGAGAGTTTTAATGAAAATCAATAAGAGTCTCTTTTTTCCTAGAGACAAAAAAGTTGCTGGTATAAGTCATCTCACCATTTGGGGGCAGAGCCACAGACAGAGTGTCGTTAATGTGGGTTCCTCTGTGACCTCATCGTCAGGAAGTCGACCAGCCATCATATAGTGCCATAGTCAATATTTTACCTTGTTTTAGAAAGCCTGTGAGCTAGAATATAGGGTTGCATGCAGTTGAAAGGGTTAGGGTTAGGGTAGGGTTATGCATAATTGTACATGCTTGCTCCAATTCTTTATGGTTTTCTCATCCAACAACTTGCCAGTATGTTGTTTCTGCATTTCAGTCATGTTCACATGCAGGTGAACCTGTACACTCGTCTAAACTCTTGGATAAGCTGCTTCTTTCTTCTTTCTTTGTTCTGGGATTAAAGAGCTTCACCCTCCATTATGTCTCAATGCTTTTCTCTAACTTTGTAGCTGGGCTGGGTTCCTTAAACTAGTTCTTCTTTTCATCAAACAAAGCCACTTATCTGACAGCTCGAATGACACAGTGGGGATGGACGTAATCCATCTTTTTTCAGAGGGCTCACTTTTCTTCCCAGGATCAATAGTCTACCCAGTCCCTCCATAATTTGACAAATGTTGTCATGTTGTGAGGCAGTTTCGTGTTGCCTTTTGTACATCTTTTCCTTGGCTTCATGATATCTTTGTCTTCTTGTACCCTGTAGCCAATTTAATCCTGGGGCATGCAATTAATGAGTACCCACGACTTCATGTCCTTTCATTCGTGTTTTCACAAGTGAGCAGTCCAAAGAACACTGCTGATAGTCCTTTGGACTGCAGCTCTCGTCATCACTTTGTTGTTTATAAAGGACCAGCGGCTGTCTTTTTGTCAGTGCCTCAGTGTTGTGTGCTCGATTTAGCTGAGTTTTCCTTCCTTCAGAACGTTGCATCATCGCATGCATCTCGGGGCTTTGCAGAATGTTACAACTGCAAAGTGCTCGGGAGCTCTGGAGGAGAAAGCCTTGGGCAGAGCCGAGGCTTCTGGAGGAGTAAACACCCCAAAAACACAACCAATGAAAGCAAAAAAAAAAAATAATAAAAGAGAAAGAGAACTAAGGTCTTTGGTGAGTGCATAGTGTAGTCAGAGGCTGAACATTTTGCAACTGTAAATCCTGCCAGGTTAAATCACAACTATGCTAACAGATTTGATCAGCTGTAACGTAAATCATCTAACGTTACCTCTATATTCATGTATTATATCATTATATCATACTAAATGATGCTGTTTGGCTTCATGTTATAACATCCTCACCAGTTTATGAGCCATGCAGACAGTGGAAATAAACAAGCAGCATTGCTAGCAAGCTAACTAGCTTCTATGCATCACAATAGCATCAACCTCACAAACTGCATCTCAATCAAGGAGATGAAATGCTTCAACAAATAAATAAAAATTCTTAAAGTTTTTTTAACAAAAAGTAAAACTGCGTATCATCACACTTTGCCTCCAATATGCATAAATATCTGAGTGGAATTTGTTTCCCCCCTCAACCAGGTGTTTGCCTCGTTTTGTTTGCCCGCTCGCCGGAGAGCAGCTTGACTGGAGAGAAGCGATGGCAGAGCAGGAGGGCTCGGGTTAATCCTCAGTGCCACTGGGAGAGAGTGAGGTGGGCGTGAGCCAGCAAACTGCAGGCCTGCTGCATCTATTACAGAGTTGCCAACCGCTGGCCCCCATGCGCAGCATTTCAACTGTCTGCTCCAGCTCGTGCACAACGACCAACCTCAGGCGCTGGTCCCTTCTGTGTAGGTGTGTGTGTATGAGTGTGTGTGTGTGTGTGTGTGAGAGAGTGTGTGTGTGTGTGTGTGTGTTATACAGTGAGATAGAGATGGAGAGAATTAGACGTAGGGGTATTATGTGTGCTGTCCTTGGGGATATCACTGTGTTAAAAAAGATGAAAGGAATTCCTTTGCAAATGGCCAATTGCTTTTTAGTTTTAGTTAATGTGTTTGCACAAGCGTACAGATGGAGAAAATGTAAAAAAAAAAATATTTAAATGGTACATTGCGTCATATTCTCAAGTTGCTGAGACATGTGAATGCGTGTGATAATGTAGGGAAGCCCAGGCAGCTAATTAGCGGGAACAAAAAAAAGCTCTGGCGAATGGCACAATTCAATCAAGTTCACATTTTCAACGGCTCTTTGATGTTAATACTTGACGGGTCTGGTGTGCGTCTCACGTCGCGAAGAACAAACCTATCTGAAATGAAAATGTGCCTCTTTCATTTCGAATGTAAATTGCTCAGAAGAGTAAATCTGTACGCAAAAATACAAACAAAAGGATCAGTCGCATCCAGAGTGCACAGGAGGTGAAGCCAGAAGTCAAATACTGTAAAATGTGTTTCTTTCCTCTCTTTCTTTCACTGATCCATCTGATTTATTGGTTATTTGTTTGTATCTTTAACAACAGTTGAAGAGGATCATGGAGTTTTGAGCCTTCGGTCCTTAAAGCTGCTAACTTCCTGTCCATTTTTAGCAGTTAGCGGTCCCTTCCCTCCTCCTCTCTCCGTCACCACACTTGGACGATTCCTTTAATGATTTTCAAGGCTGCTCTCTTTGCCTCTTTATTTTCTTCGAGTGTTTCTTCATGTTTGGTTGTATAAGAGGTCAGCGAGAGCGCTGGAATTAGCAGCTAACCCCTTTGATTCCACTGGGCACGTCTACGTTACCTCTCTTACGGGAGCGTTTCAGAAGCGAAGCATCATGCAAGCCTGATGTTGTTGACTGTGTTTATTTCATCATTTCTCCTTCATTTGTGTGTCTACTGTGGCTGAGCAGGCTACGTAGTTAAATCTTTTACTTATTTATTCGTTTTAAGTGTGTTTTGTTGTTAATATTTCTGACTTTGTTGCGCTGTAGAGCCCGAGTCGGCACCAGATGCACTGTGCCGTTCGGAGGAGAAGCATGATATAATGGTGATTACTGATGAGAGGCAACACAACAGTCAGCCTGTCATGGCTACAAGTGATCTGGCTCTTAGTGTGTTTTGATCTGTCTTTTCTACTGTGTCGTCTCCACACCCCTAACATTTAGACCACCACCGAACGAGAACAAGGACATGGAAATGAAAATAAACGGAAAACGGTGCTTTTAATAAGTCTGTAAGCTCCTTTTGTAGTGAGTGAATGAATATAGCTATATAATTCACTGTTATTAGGTGAAAACACACTCTCTAAAAACACTCTTTGCAGTGCAGCTTCTTGCGTTCAGTCTTTATAAAGTTTTATACCGTCTATAAACAGGAGCCGAAGCGAGAGGCCTCCTCCGTCCTCCATCCTTCATCACAAGGTAAACAGCAGTGACGCTCCCATTACACTCTGATACCGGATACATTTATCTACAGGCTCTTGAAGGTTTTTTATCTAACTTCATTTTTCACACCGCTCGGTGGTGCTGGAAAAAGTAACACTTATTTACAGATGATTTTTCTATACAGTGTTTACAGTTTTACTGAATTAATCGTGAGGAAATTACATTTATTGTATGAATACAGTTGATTATTTGGAATTAATTTGATTTAATAAGTACTAGTAGGTTTTATCTGGAGGTATGTGCATCTATTTGAAGTTGCCCTTCCTATACAACTAACAACATGTTAAATTTTAATGGATTTTATGGTTTATTGGGTTTCACCTGTAGTCCAGCGTTTTTTTTTAATGTCAGATTAATGACAAATCAATAATTTATTCTGAACACGTCGGTGCTCTGCTGTCTCTGGTAGATACAGAGTCGCATTAATCTGCGGCTTGATGAAAGTTGTTTCTATAGAATCCTGCAGCCGTTGTCAAGGTCGACGTGTCGTCTTGTCCTTGATGTGAAAAAACAGGGCCAACGGCCAACAAACGCGTCTACGTTCCTAAATCGGTCAAAGTTGTCACGTTGAACATGGTCCCCTCTTTGCACCTAAACAGGACCACTCCGTCAAATATGTTAATGAGGTGTAACATCTCCTGCTCATTGAAAGGTTTGTGTGTCGGTCAGCAGCGAGATATATTTACATATTTTCAACAACTTATATTTTTAGTCCGATAACAGCCTCCTGTCTCCAACACTTCCTTACTTAATTACTTAATACCCAGACAGTTTTACCTTTTTGTCACCTGTTCTAATCGTCAACACACATTTGATTAATTATAGATTAAATTTAGATTTACACATTTTTATGTCTCCACTTTCAGAGAGAAAAGACACACTGATCATCTAGGTTTTGTTCCTCCTTTCCTCATCCAAACCCGGGCTTCAGTCCACGACTGTATTGCTCCAATTGGCCATCTTCACATAGCATCCTGCCACACACACACACACACACACACACACACACATACACACACACACACACCTGCAGAGGAGCCTTATCACTGCTCCAGCTGGTTCTAACGTTTGACTGGCAGACATATCGCAGAGTTGAATAAAGTACCCAAACATCAAACTTGAGTAAAGTAAAGATATTGTGTTAGAATATTACTTTCAAAGTCAAAGTCACCCATACGAGTGGTATCTCTGTAAAAGTCTTAAAAGTATCTACAATGACATGTATTTAAATATCAAAAGAACAAGTAAAAGTAAACTATCCATATATAAATTCAACATTTTGATGATCATAACAGTGTGTTTTTTATCCGATTGTCGATAAACCATATATTTTAATATTTCTCCTGATGTTGCCCTTTATCCATTATACCATTGAAACCGTTGTTGTTTCACCAATACAGTGAACCCTCGCTATAACGCGGTTCACTTTTCACGGTCTCGCTGCTTCACGGATTTGCATCATGCATTGTGTTCTGCATTCTGATTGGCTAAACAGTCTCTCCGCGTCTTCTCTACCTGTGTGTCAATAACGTTATGGTTTAATATGTACACGTACGTAAAACCGCTTGCCAAATTGAAGAAAAAAGAGCGACAACAACTACCGATAACTATGTTCTTCTCTCCAAAAAACACACCTGCACCGCAGGCTTTAGAAGAAAAAAACGCCACAGAGCGGAGTCAGGATGCAGCGGCTCAGTCAGAAGAGCAGTGAAATACTGTACTGTACACGTGAGTCACTATTTGTCCTACGGTACTTTGTATTTTTTTTCATAATCATTTTTCATTTTCTCCCGTTCCAATCCGTCACGGTGGGGCGGTGCTGATCCCCGCAATATTAACACTTCAGTTCGTATTGATGATTAAAATTATTATTTATTTATTTATAACTATATTATTTTACAGTACAGTACAGTAGTTATTTGTAAAAACAAACAAACAAAAAAAACCAACAACAAACGTTTATACAGTACTTTTATTTGTTAAACAAATGCTTGGGCCTGTAAAAAGGTTTTGTTCCTTGCTTTCAATGTTTTATGGAGTATTTCATTGTATAATAACTGTAAAAAAATAAAGGTTTCTACTTCACGGATTTCGCCTATCGCGGGTTCTTTTTGGAACGTAACCCCGCGATAAACGAGGGTTCACTGTATATGAGTTATGATCTTTTAACTGAAATAAAGTATAGCTCACATGCTTACGAGATAAACCTTACAATACAAAGACGCAGACAAACATGAATCAAGTCATGAACGAGTACAATAAGGTAAACTCTTTACCCTACATCAAAAGTGCCACAAAAATATGTTTACATACTGTTATTGAGTCAATATTATTACTTCCCACCGTTGTCTCCAATGTTAACAACGTGTAAACAGATGTGAAGGGGAAAAAAAAAACAAGCCTCGAGCTTTTACAGATAAGAAGATCGATAATGAGAGTAAAACTAGGGGAAGCAATTAACCTAGACCTGTGCAAAAGTGATCAAATCCACTTACAAGCACATTTAAGGCTCACTAATTAACACGTAAGATCAAACAAAAAATTGCTGCAGGAAAGAGGCGATTTCAGACGATTCTGCTCCCCTCGACTGGAACAGAGAACAAACGTGACTCAGTCAGGTGTCCGAACTCTTCAGCTCATACTCTTTACTAATATTACTGGAATTTCAGCACATGTTTATCAAAAGTTGTCATGTGAGCAGCAACGAATGAAACCCCGATGACAGAGGAGACAATAAATGCAGCATCTGGACCGTTATTCAACAACCTGGTCTGAGGACATTTTCATGAACAGAGTCAAATGTGAGCAGCAGCCCGCTTTGGCAAATTCAAATTCTGGTGTAGAAGTATTGATATGCAAATTGAGTATGTGAAAAGGTTGAGTGGGCGACATGGTAGCTCAGTGGGTGGTTGAGGCAAAGCGAAAGCTGATGTCTTTTCTGTGGATTTTTCAGGATTTACTTATACATCCCTGGTTTTCCTCCTGGAGCTCCGGCTTTCTCAATTCAAAGACATGCAAGTTAGATGAAACCGGCAGTCGTAAAATCGTCCGGAGGTGTGAAACTAGTCTTTAGGATGTGTGTCGGATCCAACCCAATCACCATGTAGTAAATGTTGGCAATGTATGTCTCTGCAAACCACAGAGAATTTCAAACTTGACCAGGCAGGGTTCAGAAGCAGATCGGCAATGAACTGATCAGTGTCACATTTTCACATTTACGCGCAAAAAACACTTGGTTAGGTTTAGGAGAGGTTCTTGTTTGGCTTAAAATACCTGTTTTGGTCACCACAATGTTCCAACAGCCCGTCCTCATCAGAATAACAACATAGTTTATTATCAGAGCAGTGAAGAGGGAAGTCAGCCAAAGCAGTTTAAAGAGCGAGAAAGTCTGCAGAGGGAGGAAGTCATGGACGGATGGTTTGGTTAAACAAGCACTGGACATTCAGCCCTGAGACTCGTATCCAGTTTGAAACCAAAAGGAAACAAGTACTGTGCATCGTAAATGCAGTTACGTACATTATGTAGGTACATTCGGAAGTGCTGCTTACAAGTTAGTCACAAAGTTTTTCTTAGCCTAACCGAGTAGGGTTCTTGCCTAACCCCTAACTAACCCAACAGTGAGTGCACGGAGGAAGTTCTGAAACACCTGTCGCTGCACCAGTAAAGTTTTGGGAACAGTGATTTATGTCATTTTGGAGCGACTGGCAATCAACCTGTTTGGTTGGACGTGATGTGTCGTGAACACCACTGGATATTTAGGATAATTATTCCTGAACTACAGTCACAATCCCCCGCCACCGTCCCTGCGACCTTATAACACCAATGTCCGGTCAGAAATGACACTACGGTACGTAAGACACGTGCAAATACAGATCAGTGTTTTGTAGAAGCGTTAACTGGCAACATTTTTTCCTGGTGACTGGGCCGTTCTGATCCTATCTGATTATCGTTGCGTGAAAATTATCAAAGATTTCCAATTTCTGTAGGTCTGATAAACATCACGACGTGAACGCTTCCTCACACGGCCGGTTCTGTCTGGATACGTCTGGCTCAGTCAGGTGTGTTCATGCTCAAACATTATCCCATAACTAAGGTATGAGGCATACACTCCATTGATTATGAGGGATATTTTTTCTCCCCTCTCTCTCTCTCACGCTGCCATTCCTTAATGCTTCTTGATGAGGCTTGGCAGATGCATTAAGGAAGTGTAACCCCCAAATAGATCTCACGGCAGCCGAGCAGCTTTTCATCTAGTTGAAAGGACGGGGGGAGGGAGGGGTGCAGAGGGAGCTTAAAAGAGGAGGGCAGAGATTTATTTATTTACTACATTAGTCATGTTGAGCAAGCCTGACAGGTAGCAAATGAAGGATGGAGAAAAGTATTGACGGTGCGCATACATAAAGTCCCACTGGGATCCTTTCAGACGCGACAAACAGGTCAAAACAAAAAAGAGGACGCAACCCCAGACAGATATACATGATTCATAGTGATGCTGGAGGATTCGGATCCACATACTGTAAGAGCTGCAAGTGTGCTGCAACCATGAGTAATAACAACGGCTGGATACGTCAGAAATTAGGCCCTGCTTAATTATTAACTAAATATGTCCGTTGTCTTGCCTCCGTTTACATCATGTCTCTTATTGTCATGTTCCTAAACCGCCTCAATGTCTTCAAAAATGTTTCCTCCTCGCACACTTTGTTTATTTGTTTGGCACCTCCCACTGGTCTGATCTGTACCCTCCTTCAGTCTGCGGGGAGCGGCACTTATTATTTGTGCCTTACCCGGAGATTACTGTGTGTAGCTGCATCAGATACAAGTATTGGATGTCTTGTTTGATTTAATAAAAGATAGCCCTCGCAGGCAAAGTCCACACTACGGAACCACGTGATGTTTCTTCCCGATCACACGCACCCCTCTTGAGGAAAAGCGTTATCTTTCAATGACAAGCCACTGCATATGAGTGCTCTCCATGCAATATCAGATTTTCTTTTTCCCAGCGAGGTCACCTCGGAGGCTGGATGGAGTGTTTGATTGATTTGCTTTGTCCGTGCTACCTTTGTCATATAGCAACACGAGGGAGACGTATTGATTAAAATGGGGCAACCTGACAGGTTCCAGATGCATTGAAACATCAACTGCACATCGTGAAAAACACATTTACTGACGTTCATCATTCAAGTGTCTTGAAATTGATACCTGAAGACCATCTGTAAAGCGCTACCAAAAAAAGATGGTTTAGAGGTAGGTTTTTAATTGAGTTTACAGCTGCACTAATCTACGTTATTTATTTGCAGATGCATTGAAGCATCAACTGCACATCGTGAAAAACACATTTACTGACGTTCATCATTCAAGTGTCTTGAAATTGATACCTGAAGACTTGAAAATACTTGTTACCATCTATAAAATGTTACCAAAAAAAGATGGTTTAGAGGTAGGTTTTTAATTGAGTTTACAGCTGCACTAATCTACATTATTTATTTGTTAAATTGTGATTTGTTTAGAGACAGTTCATGGCAAAAACTAATCCCAGAGGGGTCATCCCTATGTTCCTCTTTTTTTAGAAAAATGGTATTATGTTCTCCGTTTTTCCCAAAAAGGGACCTATGTTCCCCTGTAGCAATACATACCGGGGAGCATAGGTTAGGGTTAGGGTTAGGGTTAGCCTGTAGACCTACACAGGCCTATTTGACATGGAATTTTTCAGTAATGAAAAGTAACAGACCAGGGAACATAGGTCCCCAGTCTCATACAAAGAGGGGAACATAGACACGCTCCCATGCCAGATACCACAGCGACAGGCTATATGCTGCGAGAAGGGCTTGTTGGGTTGAACAGACAGGTTGGGTGGCGGAGCAGCGGCAGGACGACCCGGCACCAACCTCTCCACTCAACTGAATGAGCCCAGAGACACTTTGACAATGAAGAGCAGCTCTGGAGGCTGAGTGATGGCGACAGAAGCAGCAGAGAAACATGGGAGAGGCCAAATGTCGACAAAGAATGAAAGGAAAAAACATATTGAGAGGGAATGAAACTGTGATGCCAGGGAACACAAAACATTTTGTGAGGAAATGCAAAAGGAGGGTTGTTTCTTTGAGCTCGCTGTTTGAGAAATATCTTGCTTTCTGAAATGCTTTGCAACCCGTACAGTTAGTGAGGACTTTTGTCAGCACTGATTGTCCAACAGGGACATTTCGAGTGGCATTTCAAGACACTGCTGGGTTTGGAGAGCACACAAGTGCACAGTTTGCCAGAATTAGAGGTGAACTCACACCGAAGCCATCAATAGTACAAATGCTTTCACTGTAAAGTGCTCCTCCTAAAAGACTGCCACCAAAGGAGATGGTATGCATAATAATATTGAACTTATCATTTAGGGTGTGAATCTATCCAGTCGATGGGTCACAGCCCATTTCCTCTCCTAACTTTAGATCTGTAATGACAAAGCTTAAGACGATCTGGGGGGAAATAATTAAAACAGGTTGGGAGAGTTGGCTTTTCATTGCATGATGTGATTGCATCACCTCAGAAGAAGCCTATTATTTGTGCAGCGGTGCAGAATAGTTTGCAAAGGGAAATTGCTGCCATTTGACAAAATTTGTCGAGAGGATGGCCTGTAATTTCACCCTGTAATGTAATTATTTCAGCATAGCCTCCTCAGTGTGTCCCTCCTGAATGAAGGACGGACTGGTTAATGTTCCCTCTCGGGCATTTGCATGTGAACCGGCTGCATTCATCAAGCTCATCATCTCTGAGATGGGAAGGATACTGCACACCAGCAGCGTCTAACGTTAAACCACCAGAAGTGTTCAAGGTTTCTGTTAAACTGCATTTTTATTTAAACAAATGCAGGCAAATGCATTTTCCAATACATCCTTTTACGAGCTATGAGTTGAATTGCACAGCTGTTGTAGATGTCCCTTCAGACAATATAACAAAATCATCTGCAAACGTAGCATTAAAAGGTTATGTGATTACAAGCACCACCTGTTTTTACAGTCATTTAGCGGCCAGAGCAAATTAAACAACATGGAGATAATACACCATGTTGATTAACACCATTACGAAATAAAAAGAGTGTAGTGATGAAGCTCTCTCTGGTCTGCCTGATCTGACAGGCATGATAATGTACGAGGATCCTCATTCCTACATGACTGTAAAGGTTGATTGCTAGTGACTCCCAAATAAACTAATGTCATTCTCATACACTCACAGTTTTGTTAGGTTTAGGGAAGAAAACGACTCGGTTAGGTTCAGGTAAACCTTGTGGTTTGGCTTAAATTAACTTAGCAAGTAAGTTGGAATAAACTGACCATGAATCCACCAACCACCAAAGAATGAGACATGAATTTACTGTCTGAACGTCTCAAACTGAACCATAGTAGCTGATAAGCACAACTTCTGAATGAGCAACGATCACACTAATCCTCCCAGGATGAAACCTGTGTTTCTTTTACATTTTTCTAATGGGTAAACAAAACTTTTCCTCAGAACTCTAGGGGATTATATTATTCACATTAACTGAAGGACTTCTCGTCTCCGCGGCGGCGTTCTCACCGCTGCAGGCTCGTAATGATTTGTTGGCCACTTATCAGACCTGGAGTCACGAGAAAATGAATTTTCTTTGTAGTCCATCGTAATGCACTTGTGGTTAATTATCAGCTGTGCGAACAGGAGTGTGAGGAGAATGTAATTGAATTTGAGCACATTTCTTGTTCCTGAAATGTAGCCTGATGTTTGATCTCACGACGGCGTGTCGACAAGGTTTGCTCTGTCTCTCAGGATAAAAACAACAGCCAAAGCTTTTTCTTCCTTTCAAGAGGTAGATGCCTGCAAGCACAAAATAAACAGGTGTAGTGTGTATGTGTGTGTGTGGGTGTCTTTGTTTTAACTGTCTATGCTTTCGAGTTTACAGTTTCTTCAAAAGTGAGACCGCCGTGTCATCTGAAAACTTGGAACAAGCGTAAAATCTACTGACTTCATGAGTGCCATTATTTTGTCTGATTTTCAATTTCCTACTTTTAGTTTTGCCCGTAACCACAATCAGATAAGAATAACTCGGGATAGTACAAGACCCTAATTGCAGAGAAAAGCTTACTCTTATATCTGTATGAAGTAATTGTCTTGGCTGGAAATTCCCCGCGGCTCCTTTGTTTGAAATTAGCCTTGTACGTAAATCCATTTTAATCAAGTTCTAGTGGACTTGCCCTTTTAATGTGTGCCTGCAATCTGATTTCTTCGTGTTGAGAATGAGATATTTTTTAATGACAAAGGGGAAATAGTTCCTCTTTGAACTAGGTCTAGATGGAACAACAGATGCAAAGTGTGCGCTCGGTGAAATGACTTAGAGCAGCGTTTCCCAAGAACTACTTCTGCATCTGCCATGGAGGACGAGGAAAGATTACGAAGTGGCTCAACTACCATGGAAAAAGAAAAGAAATTATGATTTGATTTAATTCTTGTGACCCTGGCTAGTAGTAGGAGGAAGGAGGGAGATCAGCAGGAGCCAGTGTCCGAGGCCAAGTGCCTCTCCTCAGTTGTTTCCAGTGTTTGCGACACCCCGAGATGCCTTTTAGTCTGCTGGGCAACCAGAAGGAGGGAGGGAGGTCATGATGAATTTAATATTCAATCACACCACAACAGACACAAGAATTTGCTAGATAGTGTGTTGTTTCCTAAATGTACTCTATGTTCAGTGGTTGTAAACATAACAAGCTAAACATAATAGATAACCATAACTTACACTTCATGGATTGACACAACTATCTGAATTTAATGAATAAACATAACTTGCATCAGTAACGGATGAAAATAACTAGCTAAACAATGGATAAACATACCTTAACCCTAACCCTAAGTAGCTAAACGTAGACTCATGGAAAAACAAAACTAGCTGACATGTAATGGATAAAGAAAAGCTAGCTATGTAGGCTGATGGATAACAACAACCAGCATAATGGATAAATATAACTAGCTAAACATTTAAGCATAATGGATAAACATAAGCTAACTAGCTAAACATAGGCTAATGGATAAACAGAACTAGCCAAATGTAATGGATAAACACAACTAACTATGTAGGCTAATGGATAAATAAAACTATAGCTAAGCATAATGGATAAACAGGCTAACTAGCTAAATGTAAACTAATGGATAAACATAACTAGCTAATTGTTATGGCTAATCATAACTTACATGTAATGGATTAATGTAAAACTAGCTAAAAGTAGGCTAATAGATAAACATAACTAGCTAAATGTTATGGATAAACACAGCTAGCTATGTAGGCTAATGGATGAATATAACTAGCTGGATAAATATTACCAGCTGAAAGAAAAATAAGTGAACTGAGAGTTGAAATAGTTAACTACATGTAATAAATAAATCAACTGTCTCTTTGTAGCATGACTGCAAACTTGACCAACCTGACTGATATATCAACATTTAAAATTGTAACCTATGACATTTAACCCACTTCCTTATCTCATTCAAAACGCTTGGGACCCGCTGTGAAAGAGACAACTTCTTATTTCAAGGACAGGTTCTTATGGGAAACTTCATCTGACTGCTGCTTTCTTTTGGGTTCGTATAACCATCAAGCAAAATAGCCCTTTATAAACTGCTTTCCAATTACGCTCTTTCACCAGATGGCGGATGCATCTATATGACTGTGACACTTGATGGCAGAGAGGATGTCATACTTAATGGTGTTTAATTTTACCCGTTTTCGCTGGCATCACTTAAATGCTAATTGCGCGGAGGAAAGAAAATCCAATTAAAACGCACTTATCCATCAAGGCACTTTAATCTGTTGCGACCCTAACTTGTGACATTTAGCTCGGCAAGCGTCAACAGATTTTCTTTTTTTTTTTGTACAGGAGTGTAAAACATAATATTAGCCGCCTCCTCATGCAAAATGATTCACCATCCTGTTAAGATGCCCCTGAAGCATCTCATATTTTAATCTTAAGGTTAATGCAGCCTGGGGTTCAGATGGTGCTCAGGGAACACTTGTTCCAGGTCATGAACGGAAGCCTATTGAATGTATGATATTGTGCTATATCCTCTTCATACTGAAGAAACTGCAGCTTGTATTTCAGCCTCAGGTGAGAGAGCTTTTGTATGTCCCTCTGTGTCACTGTTGACAACCGATTCCAAGTTTCAAACATATCAGTAGGTGGGGCCGCCCGCCGTGAAAGAATGGACTGTTCGGACGTTTTGTAACGCTGCGGTAGGTGATATAAATTGTTTGGACCGTAACCGTGGCACCATTTTACATCAAAGAGAGCTGCTTATTCACCGGCCCTCGAGCCCAGAGAGGCTGCAAAGATTATATTGAGACAAATAATGAAGTTCACCAGGTGGCTACAGGATCCAGCAGGGGAGTTTCACATTAAAGCCAGCAGGTGTCGAAGCTGTGACTCATGCTCTCTACCTTGATTTATAAGTGGCCTCGCATTTCAATCCACACCGCGAGCCTCCTCTGAAGTGTACGCTCTCTCATCCACCACCAACAGAACCGTCCTTTGTCAAAGCCTGACTCCTTCTGACTCATTAAATTGATTACTAATCCGGAGGTTAACTCGTCGTGGAGTACATTCTTGGCTGCTTTGTTAAAGAATGTGAAGGAGCAGCCATTTAAAGTTGGACTCTTATGAATGGTGGGGTGTTATTTGTGTCGAGCCCTCGGCGCAAAACAATAAGCTTCATTACTCCGCCTGCTAAATCATTCATACTGAGTTGTCCCACTAACGTCATTTGACTGTTTTCAAACTTCTTTTCATTAAAACTTGAGACATGTTTGGCTGCAGCAGAGGATTTCTAATGGAGCTAACGCGCTGCAAGTGTTATCTGAGCCAAACAGGGTATGACAGAATGAAGTAGACTTGAGTGGAGGGGGGGGCGGCTTAATCCAAGTCTTTGGGGGAAAGCAGTGATAGGACAGAGAGTGATGGCTTTGAAGACCAAAACTTCAACCTATAAAAAACTCAGACATATTGGAAAATGGGTGAACTTCTGTTTGGAGAGTTACATGTACGTATGTATGGAACTTTTCTTACTTTTAAGATACTTCCTTACCAATTGACTGAAGTGGTTTTACACTCACTCACAACCCAATACTAAATATTTAGCACCCTGCTGATTCTCCACAAGAGGGAGCTGTTTGGTCATTGCCAAACCAGTTTTCAGGCTAATGTGCACCAGATTGTAGACAAGTCCAATTCAGTCGCCAGAATAAATGATGGCCGAAGTATGATTTTGCAACCACGGTTATGTTGAAACCTTTAGTTTCTGTAGGTTTAAGTTTTATTTTGTGACAATGCTGTGGTCTTGTTAGGTTTAGGAACAGAAAACATTAGGTAGGGTCAGGAATAGATGCTTAGGTTGATGCTAACCCAGCTGGAGATGTCCCGATGTCTGGTTTTGTCACCAAGAACATGACTAGTGATGATCCAAGGTCTTGTCGAAAATATCTGGGTTTTTTTTTGTTTGTTTTTTGCTGTTGTCACACAAACACAGCTGGAAATTGTCCCAAGGTTTCCTTTAAAATAAGCAGTGGTGCCACCCTTACAAATGTTGAAACACAGTCTTGAACTGCGGACACTAGCTTGGCAGTCGTCTTACGTACGTTGGCCTATGATATGTACAAATGTTAACGCATCATTCTTTTCGTTTTGACCTTCAGTAGTGATGCAGTATCTTCTGTCTTCCTCATGGGTTGCTTATGTCCATGACTAAGTACAACCAAAGACTGATGTTTTGTTTCTTAGACTGTTTCATTTTGAAAATAACAACTCTCCAGCAATCCACAAGAAAAAATAACTTAACTTGTTCATCGTCTCAGGATCCCTCTGATGTATTTTGTGTGTCCTTTGGGGGATCCAAACCTCCAGGCTGGAAACTGGCCTAAAAGACATGAAAATATTAGCTGCTTCAATTGTTATAGTTAAAACAGCTGCAGGGCATAAAAGTTACAGCTGCTTTTTGTATGCATATTTTTGGGGCTTTTACAACCACCTGCCAGCTAAGATGAGATCCTAAAAGGAATCATAGAGTAGTGAATGTTAAATTGTGGCTTGTTTCTGTAAAACAAATAGAAATATAGAAGCTTTTGTGAGATCTGAATTTTAATTTACGTCCCCTTTTAAAATGTTACTAAGGCTGAACATAACAATGAACAATAGATTTGTAAAAATGTACTGTTTCCTTTTTGCCTCTGCATTTCTAGGAACTTCATCCAGTGGGCTCCTTGAGACAGACGGCGGTCGGTGACATCATTTCAAACAAGCCACAAAGTCGCCGGCCGTCTTCTCCTTCAACAGATTGTCCTAAAGTGAGAAATATTGAGGTCATTATATCGTGGGAAAATTAGCACACAGGAAATTCCATCAGAGCTTTGCAGCAGATTTGCCCATGTGGGTTTTACTTTCTCTCCCTCCAAGAGTTTCCATGCAGAACGTGTGGGACCACAGAGGCACTGTTTCCCTGAACAGAGTGAGTAATGGCACTGAACTGATTAGTCTCACAGACAGGCACATTCTTGTCCACTGACATCCCACACATGTGCATAAATGCACAACCGAGCATGCAAAACACTCACAATGTGCCAGGGCTGTAAACTGGTGCACTACAAGAAATTCTGTGTCCTTTTCAGTCCGGAACGCTCGAAAAACAAGGAAGAAATCTGTCAGTGGGTTGAGATGATTCAGCTGGTTCCCAGTGCAGCTTCCTCGGGAATCAGAGACAGAATTCATATTAGATTTTTACATTTATTTCTTCAAACATCTTAAATCAGTTTCGCCATACATTTTCTTCTGCTACAAATTACGTTATGACGACTGTACTGTTCCGTAGTCTGGATATAAAGGTAATCCAGAACAAAGTCGATCTTCTGAAACAATAGCATGGGAGAGATTATGGGGCTTAGTTGAGGAAATAAAATGCATTTAATAATGGCTTATTGTTAAACTTAACAAAGATTAACCACACTTACACAAAAAACACCTGTTAAAGGGGCACTATGTAGTTTCAAACTCAAAACTCTTACATTTACAATATTAATGAGGTAATAAGACAAACGCAGATATATTTACTGTTTCCATAACCGAATAAACAAGCTGTTCTCAGAGGTAAACAAGGTCCCAGAACACTCTTTGAAGCTGGAAAGGTGGCAGGGTCCGCCACATATAAACCCTATGAAATCTACTGAACACTATAAAATTGTGTTGAACTACTTCCTGCGCTGCCAATGTTGCCATTAAAGACAAAAATCGCTATTCGGGAATAGAAATGAATGTAATTAATAGGAGACAGCTGCCGGAGCCACATGCACACCGAGCTTTAAATCTGAACAGAGCAGACTGCTCCGACAATAAAGGTGGATGAAGCTGTGACATGAATCCCTGCTCTTCCTTTTAAAACACAGCGGGCTGCAGCTCATCACGTCAAACCCGATCACCGTTTCACAAGAAAAGCATTGCTCAGGTAGCTACTGGACCGTACAAAAGGAAATAGTCATAGTGTGCTCAGGGTGTGATGATGTAATTCAACTGACTCATTCAGTTAATAAAATTTCCACTGAAGTATCACAGTCGATTATCTTAATGACACTTTTTAATTTCTTTGTTATTATCTTTTTAGAACCTGGAGCTGTAGACCCCGTCGCTCCTGGGAGCTGACCGATACGACCGCTGTCTTCTGCCGCCGGCTGTTTACGAGCTCCGTGAGAGCAGTTGGGGGTTTTCGGAGGTGTACACGAAGGCACCTCAGCGCACCCTCAGGAAGAGGAAGCAAATATTAGCTTTCCCCGCACAGATTTTCCCAGCTGTTCTGGGGAATTGGCCCAGGTGCTTTTGTCTCAGTCCTGTCCGGAAAGACGGCACGTCAGCGCCCGCGTGGCACCGCCTGAGGACAGCTGGAACACTTTGATTCTGGCCTACGCAATATAGTTTTTCTTTGTTTTAATATCTTTCTGAAAATCTTTGTCTTTTGTCGCGATACACACAGCTGGAAATGATCCTGAAGTCTTCGTAAAAATACTGAAATGTTGAAACGCAGTCCTGAACTGTGGTCACTGGCTTCTTCTTGCAGCCTCCTCCTCCATCCCCTCCACTCAGGTCATAAACATGTAATGTGAACCTGAGAGGACTGAAGATGAACATGTGTCTGTGTGCAGACGTTTGAAGGTTTGTATTGATTACTTTTTAAATCCCTACATACTCCGGCTTCCCTTTACATCTCTGAACTCCTCACCCCTCGTTCCGCTCAGATCAGAGAATCAAACGCTCTTTAAACTAACACCAGTCCAGACTTAGACGGAAGAAGAAAGTGAGATCCTGCTTTTATTGTTTTTGCTCCAAAGCTTCCAACAACTCCCTTTTCATCATGTCCGTTCAAATGTTTTAATGTTCTTTGATATTTATTCTTAGCGCTCTTGGAAGTACTTGTGTTTATTGCATTTTATTTGGTTTTATTTCTCGATGATTTGCCATCTTCTCATCTATATTGTACGGTTTGTATTTCACGAAGCACCTTGTAACTCTGGTTTTTAAAGACGCAATAGAAACGTGAGTTGTCTTTCTATTATTAAAATACTTTTGTTTAAATATTGAGGTTTCAATTTGTTACAACTGTTTTAACAGCTTTAACATACAGTATGCCATTCCCAGATCTGGACCGAACACATTCACATTCATCCGGCCCACATGCCACGTGGAATGATGGCATACGGGCCAAATCTGGGCTCGTTCTATTCTGGTGGGCTTGGATCTTCCCTGGTGCAATCCTTCCATGCGGTATGTGGGTTGGATAAGGGTGTCTGGTACATTTCGCTATCTGGGATTGCGTTCGCTCTCATCTTAACGTTTGTCAAATCAATTTTAATCACATATCCGACAATCTCACATTAGTCCCGGAGGGTTTTTTCACGCCGCACAGCAGACAACACCCATCTTTAGCCGGTGAAAGCCAGACTTTTTTGTTCTCGCCGACCCCCAACTGTGTATCAAATCTCCATCCTTGGCAGCAGTGCAGCCATCGGTGTCTAACGCGTTATTCTACATAAATCCAGTGTGGTATTTAACGCGGCGTAATGGAATCAGTCAAGTTAGGAGAACGTGGGGTACAAAGTGGCTGGCAGACTATGATTTAAGCATATATATGTGCCAGATTGAAGCACAATTATAGTGTGTGTCACCATCGGAGGCCTGGAGGAGCTGAGAGGGGTTTCAGAGCCTCTCCAAAGGCCGCGGCTCAGGTACAAATGTCCTGAACGGAGCAGACAGCTGAGGCTGGGTAATAGGCTGCAGATGAAAATTTTCTCATCACTCTGAGACGAACTGATGTGGATTAAAGTGTTGTTGAGAGGTTGAAGAGATGCAACTTGGGGCTCCTCTTCCAGCAGAGAGAGAGAGAGTATCGAGTTTTCTGCTGAGAAGCCAAGTTGATGATGCCACACTCCTTATATGGCAACGCTGATAGGAAATGAAGACGAGTGATATGATAAGAGGAAATATTTTGAAAGAAATCCCCGTTGGTTTCTTTTATTTTTAATTCCCCAGAAAACGTAACCAGTTAACGGGGAATTATTTATTTTGGGTGAATTGACGTGTCCCTCCAGGAAATTACTGGGAATTTCACTTTTCCAGAGCCTGCAGGCTGGCAAAGTGTTATCAAACGGAAGTACGCACCCACACACACACATACGCACACACGCTCACTCGCGCTCACACTTGACTTCAGCCCTACAACTTGATGAAGTTCTCCACCAAACTTTACATTCAGCGCGGATCAGCCTCCCCGGTCAGCAGCATGGCTTCATCCAACAAGTGGTGGGTTCTGTGCGCCGTCTCGCTCTGCTGCGTCGCCCGATTCGGGTCTTGTAGAAGAAACAGAGAAGGTAAGATTGGAAAAATTACACATGTTTGTATGTTGGATGATTATTATTTCAGCTGTTTTCACCGCGTCCTCAGCTCGTGAGCTGATGTGCGGGCGGCGCAGGGGAAAGTTTTTGCCCAGAAACTCGTGCGTAAATTTGGAAGTTTTGTCCGGAGTTTGTCCACATTCACACTCTTGGCTTCAGTTTATTCTCGTTTAAAACTTTGCATGTGATGTGTAACATTTTGGTACGTGTTATTGTTGCTGTCACATTGCTATAATATTCATATGTGATGTGTGTTTTTCAAATTAAAAGCATAAACTCGCGTTCAAACGGAATATCAGCGCCTCAAAGTGTCTCCATAAGCTGTCTCACTTCAGAATAACACTGTATCTTGAAGTTTTTCTCAAGAAGACACCAAAGTGTGTGATACGACTCTACACACTCATACTGTAAGACACGATCCATACTGTAACCAGTGCTTTCCACATGTGACGCACCACTGGGTTTGTGTTGTTGTGCCGGAGTCCATTCTTAAGCTCGTATTAGTGACGGGGAGCGATGTGGCGTCAGGTAGGACCAAAGTCCAACCCCGACAGCAGCTCTCAGAGCGGCCGCGACCCGCACCTGAGCCACCTGGCACCTCCTCCTGCCCCGTCGTGTCGCAACAGCAGCCTGGCAGGCGCTAATGAGGCTGCTGGGACTGGATGTCAGGTAGTCAACAAGCTGAGAAAAGGAGCTGCGATCGTCCTCTTCCACTCCTCCTGCCCCCGGGAGGGAAACTCCGAGCTGGGCAGGACAGGACAGAGAGGTCATTTCAACTGTGGTAGGTTAGTTATTGGCTGAAGGCGGCTGGGGAGTTTGGTGATTCACTGAGAGGCTTTAGTGTCTATGCAAGTCAGCTTCCCTTATCTGTCAGGGACATACAGGGGGGTTCATGCATCATTTCCCTGTTTGGAAAGAGCATTTACACTCTAAGAGAAGAGGATGTAAGAAATGTCACATTTTGTCATCTTTAGAAAGAATGTAAAAGGTCAAAGCCTGTTCTTATATTTATTCAGAGCCAACCTGCTTCTTATCAATCAGTTTCTAGATGATCGCAAATACGTGTAGTTGTCCATTAACATTTTGTTCTTAAATTCATGTGAAGAATTAACTAAGTTAGTCACGCTCTGTCACATTTTGGCCTCCTCCTGAGTTCATTGAAGTTCATTGAAGTATCATTGTTCTTTGTTTGGGTGATGATGATGCTTAGGGAAGTACTATTTTAACACATAACCTTTACTTTTACTCAAGTGGGACTTTTGGGTACTTTTTACAACACTTATATATACGTATACAACACTATATTTTGTCAAGAGGCTCAGAAACAACCCCGACTCCTGGAAAAACTGAATTTACTATAATATTAATCAAAACACCACAAAGTAATAGCCGAGCAGTGAGGCTGGGACACTGCAAGGTTAAAGATATTATGATGATTGTAGTGGTTTTATTTATAGAGAACCTTTCAAGCAAGAAGCACAAAGTTAAGAAAAATACAGGGGTTAGAAGTTCAACACTCGGCCGTACAAATACTCACATGTGATTAATAATACTTTAAAATGACATCTACAAGAGTTTGGAGGCCGGCGCAGTGAGAGCAAGATAAGTGTGTTTGTTCTGGTCAGAAGCTCCGGAGTGACGGAACAGCTTCAGGCAAGTGAGCGAAACATTTGAATAATCAAGGTGAAAGGACAAAACATCACGCGTAATATTCTTCAAAGTAAAAGATTGGATCTAAAGTTGGAGATATTCCTCAGCTGATAACAACAGGACTGCTTCAGGCTCAAGACAGAGTCAAAAATAACACCAACATTTTTGGGGGGGCTGACTTTATGCAGAGGAGAGGCTGTGTTTTGGTGGAAATGGACCTCATCATCATCAAGACTCACAAAGTCAGTGAACTCACTCGGTAATGTCGCCAACATCTGTCTAAAGTTTTGCTGACATTAGCTGCTTAGACGTCGGCCATACCAGACCAAGTAAGGTTGTAGCAGCGCCGCCTCAGCGAGCACTGAAGTGGCCAAGAATGCATTTTAACAACAACTGGACAGGATCAGGTTTGAGTGGTTTTGCAGAGAGACATAATTATACTGTATCTTAAAATAATGGTAAATCTTAGCCTAATTGGTGCAACAGTGTATTGTTCTTGTGTATTATGAGCAAACATCACCTGTTTGGCACACTATACTCTGAATCTAAATGTATTTGAGCTTTATTTATGACAACGTTAAATATTCTTTAGCGAGCACTTGATATTCTTCTCATTTAAGGGCTTTCAGTGGTGGTCTTTCAAGTTGCATTGTGGGTAATCCAGGTGCCAGCTTTGAAATAACCCTCCAATAACACTGTTGGACACATTATGGACAGTTTACAAAGAAATGATCACAATCGACACAGCAGAACCAGAGATGTCACCTTGTTTTATTACGCACATTCTTCTTCCTTTTCAAGATCTGGCGCCTACATTACCCACAATGCAATTTAACCACGGACTGACATCACTTTCAGGATCCACGAAAGGACATTTTTTTCACATATTTTGTAGCAGTCGCACTCCTCAACATCTGTTAACCCACTTTAATGTGTGAAATTGTTGCAGTAACTCTTTAAGAGGCTTCAGTTTCCCACAAGCCATCAGCTGACATTTATTAATGCCTCCCATTTGCAAGCAACACACGTTTAGCATTTTAACCTTAAAGCGCGAGGACAAATATGCTGAGTGTAAAAATATTCCAAAACCAAAATTTGAGCCTCGGGGCGGTTTTACAGAAACACATTACCGCTTGGCAATTATACTCTGCATCCATCGCTGATATGAGAATACGACTCATGATGAGGTAAGGGCAGAGAGGCCATTCGGGCTGCTCACATTACAGTGGGCTTCAACAAGGTTTTTGTCCGTAGAGGAGCATTAGTTTTTACTATTTGCATATCATTTAGGAGCTCCCGAGAGGTAAAACAATGAGGGATGCGGCGAAGCCCCTTTGAAATTAAACATCAGCATCACTGGCACACGGTCTTGGTTGCTTCGCTAATCGTCTCACGGAGGCGTAAACATTGTGTCTCATTAATTTGTGGAGAAATTTAATTAGATGCTCACTTGCTGTTTGAAGTGGTCCTTTTATTAGGGAGCCCCAGGGCCACAGACAGAGAGAGGAAACTGTGGACCATGTGCCATCTTAATTAGCGCTTGCAATAAGGAGTAGACTTCAGAAAAGTACTCGCCTAAACTGTCACTAGAAACCGTTTGAGTCCATTACATGAATACACCTATAACTGGAAAGCGTAGGCACTTCACTGACTTGCCAATTAGGTTTTGTCTCATGTCTTCTGCGCTTACCAGGATGCAGGCCTTTAGTGTTTTTTAATGAGAAAAACCTCTGTTGTGTCTCGACATGAATCTCACCTTGAAGCAAGTTTCACCGCAGCAGAAGCAGCAGCTGTTTCTGGGACCGACACCAGAATTAGAATACAGATTATTAATGAATCACATTGCAGTTTTCTCTGAAAATGATGCAATTCCCTGCTCTCTTCCTGTTCTCCGTTTGTACACGCATGCACACGTTCACTTTCTATTTGCGTCCGGTGTTTTTCCAGCTCTAATTTAAAGGTTTACAACATCGTGGGTTTTGTTTGTTATGCCAAGTCATTTCACTTTTCTTTGTTTGTTTTTTAAAGGCCGACTTCTGCAGTCTGTGTTGTCCTCAAGTAATCCATCCTAGTGTTTACCTTTAATTAGAGCTGTAGACTCGAAGCTACCACTCTGCTGTGAGGCTGGATTTGCTTGAGACTTGATCGCCCGAGGGCTCGACTTGATTTGAGACTTTAAGGCAAAAATGCTGATCAGACTGGACTTGGTGACCCATAAATATCAAGAAAACAGTTGTAGTTTCGTCCTTTGGAAAATCTAACAGCCATTAATAATTAATGACATAATGAGTATGCACAGAGCGGCTTTGTGACCCAGTACAAACCTTAATTTTTCGGAGGTTGCACAAAATTAAAACTATAAATCGAGCTTTGAGAATGGACAACACCCGACAGAACACTGTGGAAAAAAACAAAATGAAAAAGGCTTTTAAGTAATTAAACTTTGAATACTGAGTTGTTTCAGCATTGAAGCGTGAGTCACCAGCCTGCCTTAAAAATCTGAAAGTAACTGGACCAGCACTGTTAATGTGTTCATTAGGGTGAAGGTGACTCACAGTGAGTCAACAACTATTGTTTAAGTTTGTTGAGAAGAGCTGCCAGTTTGGTTTGATTTACAGTAACGCTGACTTGTTTTGCTCTCAAAGATGTGAGATTTTACCTGAACTTGGCCTCTAAAGGTCCAAGACATGACTTGGACTGTCTACAGGCTTAAGACTTGACTTGTACTTGTTTGTTGTTTGAAGATTTGAGATCCGATTAGGATTTGCTCTCTAAGGACCTGAGACATGTCTTGGTTTTTCCCTCTGAATTCTTGAAGTTGAACTCGGACTTGCCCTCCAAAGATTTGAGACTTGACTTGAACTCAAGACCTATGTTACGCCTTGGACTTTCCCTGTTAATACTTGAGACTCGATCTGGATCTGCTTTGTACAGATTTAAAACTTGACTTGAACTTGCTCTCTAAAGACTTGAGCCTTGACTTGAACTTGCTCTCTAAAGACTTGAGCCTTGACTTGAACTTGCTCTCTAAAGACTTGAGACTTGACTTGAACTTGCTCTCTAAAGACTTGAGCCTTGACTTGAACTTGCTCTCTAAAGACTTGAGACTTGACTTGAACTTGCTCTCTAAAGATTTGAGACTTGACTTGAACTTGCTCTCTAAAGATTTGAGACTTGACTTGAACTTGCTCTCTAAAGACTTGAGACTTGACTTGAACTTGCTCTCTAAAGACTTGAGACTTGACTTGAACCTATACTTCAAAGACTTGAATGTTTGACGTCTACCTGGCCTCTTAAGACATGAGATACGACTTGGACTTCACGTTCCTCAAAAAGACTACTCTCTAAATACTCTTAAGACTTGACTTGGACCCTTTATAGACCTATCAAATGAATAACAGAAAGTAAATCCTTAAAAACACCTCTGCATGTAACCTCTTGAAAGCTGGGGTGGAGACTTTCCATCATTATCCCAGCATGTCTGTTGCTGTCAGAACATTTTTAAAGAAGCCTGCTTTCTGCGAAGCAATAATAACGGTCAGGGGTGGAAATCAATTTTGGGACTCGTAGCAACAGCAAGAAATAAGTCATCTTTGCTGTATCTAGGCAATTTTTCATGGCCATTATTAACATTCCCGATCACTTCTGCTGCACGTGTTAAGAAGAGATTCTCAATGTGTGACGTTGTTTTTAAAACAGAAGAACAGACTTGGTTGAATCCTTCTTGTGCATGTGGCCTCGTATTGACATTCCCAGCTTGTTCCCGGCAGCATCACTGCAGATTACTGTACTTATCAGAGGCAGAAGGGCTCAGTTCTGCTCCGAGTGACACCTCCAGCCAGTACGCTGGTTGACTACTGTAGCTATCATCTGTTTGTCTGTCTTTCCTCTCTCTCGATAAAGTAACAGTGAGCATATTCCAATGCGGTTGATATTTAATTTGTATTCTGATACAGTCTTGGAACACACGACTAAGTGAGGATGCCCCCCAGCTGAGTGGGAGTCGTGAACTCATGATGACTCTTGTGTAATCTAATTGACTCGGAATAACTTGCAATTTTGTTTGACTTACACAACCACAGAGTGTGACAGAAGTTCAGACATCCTTCCTGACTCATCAGTTGCAGAGTATAAAATAAAGGACACCTTTTTTGTCCAACATGAGCCCCGGTTGACTCTGTTTTCTGCGCATGAGTGGACGCAATGAAACAAATACAAGAAAACAAAGGAGATGCTCTGTCCCCTGAGTTAGTCAGTGAACTCCAGGCGATTTCTCTGAACAATGCACAGTTAACAATAGACTGTTTCACATGCGATTTGTCATATGTAGAACACAGATGCTCAACCAAAGGACTTTGCCCACAGGGAAATTGGTCCTGAGCACCAAACCTTTGAGTCACTGTTAACCTACTTCCACATAAAAGGGGCTGACTACATTGCAGTAGTGTGGAGATGTGTCTCCTGTATGAGAAAATGCCTGTCAACTGGAGGTTGACACCGCAGTGGAGAAGACAAATGTACTCCGTGGAGCATGAGCCACAGGTTAATCTGAGCGTCCCGTGCACTGTCGCCTGTAGAAATTGGCAAAAGATACTGGCTCGACTCTATATTTAGATGGAATACGCTATCTCCTCGGTCATTTCCCCACTAACTTGAGAAGATGGTTACAGCGGGGTAGCCTCACGCCCGATGACAGATCTAGAGAAGAATCTTTACCAGACCCGACAACCGAGAAATCTTTCTGCCATCTTGTTTGCTCACCAGCAGGATAAGAAAGCGCAGCTCAGCTGATAGTGATGCACCGGACCAAATGGATAAAAATGAGTTTTTACGATGTAATGTTGCTGTTGGAAAACACATGGCTGACTGAAACATTCAGCTTCTCAACAACTAGCTCCCATTAGTTGGACATTTTTATAGGTAGCTATCAGTGAACATGTCATGCAGTCTGTATGGAAATGTGGGTGTTTCGATGCCTCGAGGTGCGACGAAGAGTTTAAAGTGGAAAGTTATACATGGCCGGTTTTATAAAGAGGCTGACTCATGCAGATTCTGTGAAGCTGACACCACAAAGCAGCGAATAAATACATAATTCCTGCAATTAACCTTTTTAGGGGTGTTTTGTATTCTTCTGTCAGACAGATATTGGCCCAATCCCATTTCAAACTCTGAGCCCTGCCCCTTGATTCTGAGTGAACAGAACAGAGTTACGAGGGGTTGTAGTTGAAATCTCCCCGCATGAAATGGGAAAACCCCTCAAGACACTCATAAGACCGGACATTTCCAACATGGCGTCTTCAGATGTGGTGTTTGTCTCATGTTTTACTGTGGCCATTTACCATCAGTTTTGATGGAGATGGGAAAGTGTGGATGCTCACACACTAACATTAGCAGTGTTTTACCTGTGCCCTTATCCTTTGAGCACTGATATCAGAGGAGTGGTACCAAGTGCAACTTCACTGATGGACTTTTGGGTTTCATATGCCATCAAAGTAGGGAATGCAACATTGAAATACATGAAAATATGAGACTGTTATGCAAAAATTAGCAACAACAATGTCCCCATTATTTATGCTTGCTATAAAGAAGATGGCAGACAGTTGTCATTAACCCTCAGTTTGAGGTGTATCCCTCTATCCCAACAAGAATCAGGATCATCTATCCCTAGACATGACCAGGGATGGGGCTAAGTGATGGGGGCGAGGGACGTATTGGGATTTGGTGATGTAACATTAGATGGTTGTCTTGCAATGTACTGATTGTTGCAGACTTGCTGTATTGTGATACTGTTGTGTCTTGAGTTACTCTGTCATTCCCACTTTACACTCACCAGCAGTCACTTTCTAGGATTTTACTTTCAACTCTCGACGCTCGCTCTCAGTCTCAGGACACAGTTTGAGAAATTCAGTGTTTTAAACTCTCTAATTGAAAAAGAGATTTCTGCGAAGAAAGACCCGCTGCCCTTCTTCTTCCACCGGTCATATTTTAATAAACTTTAACCGCTGCTGTTCTGTCGGTTGGTTAAGAATCGGCTCGTGTGGCGCCTGCATAATTTGTACACTTTCTTTCTGTATATTTTTACTTAATTACTCCAGGAGCAGAGACAGACAGAAGTAAGCCTTTTGTTTTTAATGTCCTCTCAGCTGCCTGCATGCACAGTGTGTTGTATCTCTGAGAGCAGTGTGTGGACAACAGTGTCTGCAGCTGGGGATACATTATTAGTGCGTCTCTCCGGCTAACAGGAAGCTTTAATCTCTCGAATGTTGACACATTATTGGATAAATATTTTCCATTTTGCACAGGGGGGTGAATGACACCCTCAAGGATACTAATTAGGGACGTCGTCCTGCTCTTCTCATGCCTTCATGACTCATTTTGTTCCAGAAGATAGTGCTATCTTTTCCGAGACTGGAAAGTTTCAACTGGCAGACGGATAAGGCTATACTGGAGTTTCCTGCATGAGTCGTATGACAATAATTGTAAGCTTTATTTAAGGGGCCGAGTTTCAGGAAATGATGTGTCGTAGAGGATACTGAGCTTGTGGGAGATAACAGTTGTTGTGAGTCCCTTGGAAAGAGAGAAATGTACATGTGGTGTTCAATTGCTTGTGTTATTGGAATATTTTGAAGTCGTGTTGAAACAAAAATTCAGATGGCAGAAAAAAAAACCCTCATCATAAGACTGTGTGCAGAGCAATTGTGAGCTTTGCACTCAATGGTAGCAACTAAAATGTCAGTCAAGCGTGCGAAAGATAAAAGAAAGAGTTGAACTCGGTCTGAACTTGTTGAGGTAGCACTCCAAGAAAATACCCGATGAAAGAGTGATCGCTCTGTGCCAGTTCAGACAAGACGGGAGCGCTCGATGGGCTTCTTCTTTTTCGACTTCTTGTTGCTGATTGTCATCGAAAGTGAGATTTCTCAACTTTCACCCTCCGAAGCTGCTCAGAGTCAGTCTATCAGCTAAATGTGGGTAAACGAAGGGCTAAAATGTAGCGTGGGAAGGCTGAATTAGAGGCTGTGTAGAGGTCGTGGGGATGTGTTTGGATCTGCCTTTGTTTAGTTCAGCCCTGCAGATTATCACGTTTTAAAGGCAAACACGGCACATCTGTGTCGGGTTCAATGCGGGTCCATCGTAATCAGAAGACTTTGCTCATCTCCTCTCCGGCACACCGAGGTTTATTTAATTTTCCAGCTATGATCCCTTCATCCGGGCGATCCTATCAGTCATACGAGACCTTTAAACGGACCAACGTGACCGAGATCCAACGAGCAAAAGATAACAGGAGAATGCAAACCATGTAAACAAGTTTCTTTCCCTAACTTTTGGGCGAGCCAATCAGAGGCAGAGTTGGGCGGGTCATGCCTTTTCCATCCTCGGCTTCAAAAAAATGCCTGCTGTACAGACGTTAGCTAGCTACTGGTGTTAGTATTTTCCAGTTTATGTAGCGAGTGTTTGCTCAAGATCAGCTTAAATAAAGACGTGATCGTAGAAAAGAACTGTTGGTATTTAGTTTTTTTTCGTTAAATGGGTGACTCTTGAGAGGAATTTGCGCACCTGCTGGAGTAAATTGTGCCGATCTTTTTCTGTTGAGATGTCTCCAGTAATGACGAGGACACAGTGGCAATGTCAAAGAGGACGGACGATTTGGACAAAACTGAGATAAAAACACACGAACAGTGTGGGATCTCAGCTGGATCTGCTGGAGTGTATTTTTATGTGTGATAATTCGTAGCTTAGTTGTCCTCCCAGCAGCAGCAGCAGCAGCAGCAGTCGATCCCTCGCAGGAAACCGTGCTTTCAGACTAAACTCTCACTAAAGCTCACCGATTGCCGATAGCAGAAACATCCCCCTTTTTTTCCTCATTTGTATTGTTTGAGTGATAACCTGCATTGCAGAAAAGGACCGCTGCATCGATCCTCTGCTCTAATCAAGAGTGCATCTACGGTACAATCAGTCGAGGATGACATTTGCACAGACGGGGAATGAGCCACTTGCTCTCGCTCTTCTGTCCGTCTCATTGATTCAGCTGTGCAATCACATCCGCGTCCGAGGTGAGAAGGCTGAGGCACAAACGTACACGGCGGCAGCCTGTAGAGTCCTTGAGGGTCCATTTAATGTCTGACAAATGATGGCTTCATTGTATGGGGCATATTGAAGATGCATTTAGAAAAAAACAGACTGCTTTAAACTGTCATTACTTTCATGCGGTGGAAGCCGTCGGCGGCGAGTCAATAACCCGCTGCGTGGCCCCGTCCTGCGGGAGTTATTGACCCGCTAAAGTGTTGTCTTTTTCTGATTCCTGTCAGCAAATAATGTCGCCCCGCGGCAAACAAGACACTCTCACAGCGCCGCTCGCACACATCACAGTGCTGCGATGGAGTTGATAGTGAAAAGGCTTATATTTAACTCGTATATAATTCATGACCTTGCAGTGAGATAACACAGTATCTCACTGCTGCAGAGGCTGCGATATGAGTGTTTTTAAATTCATGTTTTAAATGACTGCTGACGCCTCACTCGCAGGTCAGTAACACTTCACGCCACAACCCTTCTGGAGGCTACGTCGTGTCTGGTGCGGTGTTTACGAAAGCTTTTATCGGTGGCAGAGGGTCGATTGCGTTCGAGTGTGAGGAGATGAGATTTTTATCTTTGCATAAACTTGAGTTTTCGATGCTTGTGTGCGAGTATCAGATCACAGCTGTTGAACGGAGCCAATGCTAAGACGATGCATGACACTGTCAGTTTAATTCGTCTGAACATTCAGCATTACATATTTTTTCGTATATTTACATATTAAATATATTATTTACTTGTTTATTTGATAGTGCACCAGAGTTAGCTATGAGTTCATTTACATCTATAGTCAAAGTCTCTGTTAAGAAAATAAACACAACTGTATAAAAAAATAGACAATACATAATCACTTCAACACCAAGATTTCAAAACATTATGACGCCACAAAAGTACCAACCAGTGTTTATGTGAGCGGTTGTGTTTATGCGTGATGACGACATGATCGGGTTGATTTTAGTTACGACTTCTTCAGGTTACACTCTTAGAAATAAGGGTTCCAAAAGGGTTCTTCTACAAGGGCTGAGGTTCTACCTGGAACCATTTGCTTCTGAAAAACCCTTTCCCGAATAAATGGTTTTTCAAGGGTTCTTGGTAACACCAATGGTTCCAGTAAGAACTATTTTGATCCAGAGAACCCTTTTTTGGAGAAAGAGTTCCTCAGGGATTGTTGAAAGCATGGGTATAAGATCCTGTATGGGTTCTTTGTAGAACCTCTCATGGGGGGTTCTGGGTGGAACCTTACACACACAGTTCTAGGTATAACCCTTTATGTTGGGTTCTAGGTAGAACCCTCCACCTTTATAAAAGGTTCTACCTGGAGCCAAAAAGGGTTCTCCTATGAGGACAAGCCAAGGAACCTTATATGGTTCTACTTAGAACTTTTATTTCTAAGAGTGTACAATCATGAAGCTGCAGCTCTCTTTTCTCTTATGTTGTTTGGTACTGAGGTCCAAAAATGGGTCGCTCGCTTTTCAGAGAGGGAATATTTGAAGACAGCGATGATTTCAAAGACTTTATTTCGGTGTAATTTGCAATTACAGGGTGAAAACATTGTCATGACATTATTCAATTGACACAAATAATGAAAAAAATATCTACATATAAGGAAAGTACATTTCTGTTTCACTTTCAGGCTACATTAGAAGATAATGTGCTTTAATGCCTGTTGAGAATGTACTTTGTGTTTGTGATCAGGGGATTGTGTGTGTCTTTACACTATTGTGTGTGTCATTTGTTAATGTTGTATATTAACTTACATGGCTTTTTATAATTAGAGCTCATCTGCAGCCACACGAGGCTCCGTAGAAGTTCTTCTTCCCGAGGGAGCGATGAATAACGTCGCAATCTAACTGATAAAGCGTAATTTCACTCTGTGTGTACGGAGGTAACAACGTTGCCTTTAAAGTCAGTCGTTTTCATGCTGGCTGATCCCTGATGTGTGGGAGAGAATAAGTGGACACGACCCTCCGGTGGCTCCTGGTGGAACCGACGGCACCAGGCTGCACAGAGGTGAGCCACCTGCCAGGCTTTAAGCTCAGCTGGACCGCCATTATGCAGATAAATGGTACGACAGGTCAGGCGCCCGTTCATATTTCCCTCCGCATTAACTACATGTGATCGAGCTTTTCTCTGGTTGAGATAACCTAAACTTGTTTATTTTAAATTTACAAGCAGCTTAGTGTGATTTAAGCCTTACATGTTTAAAGATCTGAGACGAGCGGATCACTCGGTACGTGAGCAGGGAGAAGAAGAAGAAGAAACCCGAGCAGCACCCGGGACGCCATTAAAGCAGATATCACTGGGAAGCCTCATAAACCTCGTGAGAAAACGCGTAAAAGTAAAACATTTCAGAAACTGAAAACTTACTTGCCTGTGTGTTTAAAGTAGTTGTTAAAAAATTATTCTACTGTGAGTCTAGCCGGCCCGGTGCTGAATCCCACTGTGGCCTTTTTCTCTCCACTGCTTCTTTCTCTTCCTCGCAGCTCTCTTTTGTGTCATTTAAAATAAGTCTGGCTTTTGTGGTGGGAGCAGCGTTATGATAATACCACACTGGCTCACGTATAATAGGCAGCCGCGCAACAAATTGTTACTTTCCCCATCGTGTGAGAACGAAATGATGTAGTTAAGAGTTTATATAATGTAGATTTCTTAATTAAAAATCACAGTTGTTTCGAGTTCGTGTTTCACTTCAGGCGGCGGCGGCAACTTTAATCAAATCCTAAAATGCTGTTGCTCTTTGTGTTGAAAGCCTTTGATTTTTCCATTTTTGAACACTTTCTATTACTGCCTCTTGTTTTCATTTGGTCGTCGTAGCGCTGAATAATTCACTCAGTGTTTTGTAAGTGGGACCCTCCCAGTTTGGCAGATGGCGCCGCGGTACTTTCTAGCCTACAGGCTCGTGCAACTTATGGCAAACTCGTGCCCGCATCATTGTTCGCCATATGCTCCTTCTGGACGGGGAAGTCGCCACCAGGCCCCGGACACCATTTTTGCTCCCGCAGATGCAACGCTTGATTTCTCGCACAAGGCTCGAGCGCCGTGAGGATTTTGTGTCACCGGGCTGCAGCTCAGCTAATCACACGCACCCCCGTTAGAGAACATCCCGGGCAGCGCACTTTGTCCAATTGATTGGCTGAGAAGCGACCGAGACAAACTTTAATTGGCATTGAGTGGGATTGTTCGGTTCGTCGGCGCTCAGACTTTGCAAATGTCAGCGCGAGGATTTGGCAGAATCGCTGAAGCGAGAGGGATTCTGGGTTCTCGCTATTGTTTTGTTATCCGGTACATGTGGGAAACAGGTAGGGGCTCAACTTAGATATTGGAAGGAATAGATAATGCCGTCGAAGAAGGGGGGGGGAGTGTGGAGATTTACGCCACTGAGCCGAGATCGGAGAAAAAGTCAGTTGATAAAAACAGCTATTCAACTTCGCAGTGGTTAGATATTGGGAAGGGAGTCAGAGCCGTGAAAAGGAAGATGGAAAGTTTGATTTTTTTTTGTTTATCTGTCCAGTCTTCTGTTTGAAAGAGCAAGATGAGAAAAAAAATAACTTGAGAAGTTGCTGTTGGAAACTGAGATGAAAGTGAAAGCCGTCTCGTCGCGGACAAATAGGTCTACAGACGCTATCGAGTTGTGCCCCGACAATTAACTCGCTCATTGCATCCTTCCTCCTCCCTCGCCACCTGCCATACCAACATGCAGGCGCTGATTAAAAATGCATGGCTCTCACAAGCCTTTGGATAATTAAGGAGGTTTCCCTGCAGTGCTTCTCGTTAGAACGGAGGAGAAAACAGACACAACACATGCAGCGACGGCTCCGGTGGAAGGTATTGTGTGATCTTTTGGACTGAGTCATGAGGGCACAGCTTTTCCACGTCTCCGGCAACAATCAACCCAGCGATCTTGCCAGAGTTTGTCACGCTCCGTGCGCTGAGCTGTGCAGGACCGGGCCTGTCGCTGCCCGAGTAGGTTCACTCCTCAGTCAGTCCTCGGGGTAGCCCCCGGTCTGTTCCCCGACCACACAATGCGAGCTCTCAAAGCTCTAATTGTTCGCAGAAACGGCAACAGATCTCTCCCGGAGGCGCGAGCGTGTCCGTGTTACCCGGGGATCCCTTTGATCCGCAGGAGATGGTGCTTCAGACGGTGCTCCGGGCCCACTTTCATCTCCCAACACGAAGCGCCACAGGAAGCGTTCTGCCTGTTTTGCGAGATCGCTGCAGGAATGAGGTCACCTCTCCATAGCGGCTTAAAGGCCGAGGTCTATTACCTTAATGAGCTGAATTTGAAATGATCCGCAGGTCCATTGTCTCTCTGGTTTTCCTCGTTTTCAGGTTCACTATTATCGAGCTGAGCCAGCCCTTATTTTGCTGCTAGTAGCCGGGGAGTCATGCACATTAAGTAGCAATCTCCACACTTGATTTAAGTGTTGTGAAAGGGGCTCTGCTCCACTTGAATCCCATCCGGCCTGACAGAGCCTCTTATCATGAAATCTAAAGTGAAACCAAAGTGCTGCACGATAAAAAAAAAACTGAAAGTGAACCAGCACGCTCACCAGTTTGATTCCACTCAACGTTTTGTGGTGTCATAGACATGGTCATCATTAAAGATTTAGGAACTCTGTATTAAAATGTCCCAAAACTCCTCTGTTGTACGTTCTGTTGATTTGTGTACTTGTGCACTACAAACCGAGAGCAATACAGAAATTCCCTCGAGCTACTTCCGACTCAGGAAGTCGGCAAACGAGACGACAATTATAGGTCAACACTTTAAAACGTTTGCTCATGTGTGAACATTTGTGCCTGAGTCATCATCAGATAGATTCACATCAGCCGTGGCGGTCGTTTGATGGCGTATTAACCACCAGCAAAGCGAGTCTGACCGCTGCATCGCTCGTGTTAATTCGCGTCTTACTCATGCAGTCGTTCTCCGTCGCAAACAGCCAGATTACTGTACTGCATTAGCCACGAGCTAACGTTAGTCAGCAGCGGCAAAAGAGGAGAGTGCCTGTTTAAATTCAAGTCAAATCTCACTACTGAGCACTCGACAGAGATTCTGGTTCTGTCTCTCTGTCTTCTTTTCACCACTCCTCCTCTCTTTAATGTCTCCATGATATAAAGTGGTGGTTTCCTCTGCAGACTGATTGCACTCTGTGTGATCGTCTGACCTTCTCTGAGCAGCGGTGGCTCCTCCCCACAAAACACTCTGCAAGTGTCTTGTGTGTTTTGTTGTGAAAGAGAGCCCCTTATGTTTAACTAAGAGTGACAGTTACCAGTTTATCAGCATGGCATCATTTGTGTTTCTGCATGTGAATCTGACATCCAGGTGGTATTTTGTATGAGGAGAACATAACACTGGGAATGGTTTCTTAACTGTGTGTCCAAGACAAGCCGAAGGAGTTTGGGCAAGAAAACAATTACGTGAATGCAGATGCAGACGCTCACAGCTACACGAGATCAACTTTGCGCATTGTTGTGTTCAGGTTGTAGTGTCACCTGACAATCTGTAATCCGTAATCCGAGCATGAGCTGCAGTCTGAGCATAGCAACCTGCATGAACCAACAAGAGAAGGCTGAGCCCTTCTTTTGGATTCACTTTCACTCAGAAACAACCACGGCTGAACAGTTTGAACAAGTTCTAGCTGAACACGTCCGCCAGGATATTTATGATCCTTCATCACCTCTTCTCTTCTCGGGAGCAGGAAGTTGTCAGGAGCTGTCATTTGCGCTCGCATACTTGTGTGGACTGTGTTTCTGACCCTGATGTGACAGATAGATTTATATACAGGAACAAAAAAGACAAAAGAGAAAGAAACTACAAAAAAAAAAATAGAAGAATTAAGAATAAAAACAGACCAAGTAGTCAAGGAACTGAAAGAATGTGGTCATATATTCCAGATTGAATATCTTCTAAATGTTGGCCAAAATGCAGCAAATCAATGAAAACAAGTTTTTAATTACTTCAACTGTGAAGGAAAAGCATTGTAAGGGCTTCAATAAAAATTTGAAGAGCTACAATTATAAACAATTATAACTTCTGAACATAATTAGCTGTTTTGAAAAGCTGCAAATGAAAGTTTAAATGAGCGACTGTTGTTTTCAGGAGCTTTATTACCGTCGCCAGCAAATTTCCTCAGCTGTGGCTAATTCATTCTGTGAGCTGCAAAACAACAAATAAAAGGAACGACTGGCTCTCCCCTGGTTGAAATGCTCTCTGCGTGCCACTGTCTGTATTATTTACACCCGGCCGATGATGGTCCGGTCGAGACGTGTGTCACCGGAGCAGTGGGCTGTGTCTCGTATCCGTAAAAGACAGAGTGGGTGTTGATTTTTTTAAAAAACACGTAACGGTCAAATGGTCTCCGAGCGAGCAGGTAGCACAGACAACAGCAGGTGGATGTGTGGCTTCAACTTTTTTTCCAAGGCTCCGGAAATAGGTCGGAGAACAGCTGCATGTGCTCCATCACACACTCAACACAATCTCCTGTCACACTCTCGGAAAATAGTCTTTCAAATGTTTCCTCTGACAGTTGAACACTTCTCAGACTTCCTGTGTGGGCTCGCCGTCTTCTGACATGACGTACAGAGACACCAGGTCACCTGGACATTTGACAGGTGACTGTGTCCAGCGGTAAAAAGCCTCAGTCGGGAGACACTTTGCACTCGTCAGTAGGTCACATACTAAGAATAAAAGTTGAAAATGATGTGATTCCAGCTTCTTTAATGTGGATATGTTCTGGTTTCTACTCCTCTGTGACAGTAAACTTGATATCTTGGGCATTTTAGGACGTCATTCTGGGCTTTGGGAAACAGTCATCCACATTCTTCACCATTTTCAGACATTATATAGACATTACAACTATTATAACCCGTAATGCAGCACTCTTTCACAGTAAAACGTTCACTCGGTACTTTCTCCAGTAACAGAAAATAAACTTCTGCTTTGAAAGGAGACATTTCTGGTCCATGAATTTAATCATTTCCATGAAACAACAAAACCAAAACCAATCTCTTTTTCTCAGAGAAGGCAGAGCAGCGGTCCATTCAGAGCTTCAAAACCGAAAGACGCCCTTGAGACAAATACATATAATGAGGGTTGCCTCTTTTGTTTTTGAGTCCAGCTGTAAAAGAAAACCTTTGGGCAGGCCGTGACTCACCCTCAGCCCTTTGTCCACTCGCCTCAGGGCTCGGCTCTGATAAACACTGACAGCGCTTCTTATACTGCGGGCTGATCTGATACCACGCGATGCACCCTTTACGTTCCCTCACTGAGGCGTACGGCTGTGACCGAGTGTTGCAATCCAGCGTACCTTTATTTACTGAAGTTTGTACTCCCCTGCCTCATGAACCGTTTAACGACGTGAGTCACTGAAGAGATGATTGTTCCAACGGTGCTGACGAATTTAACTATTTATGCAGTTCAGCTCGGAGTCGTTCTCAGGTGACGTTCCCCCTCTCGGTTGTTTTCCTCTTTCAGTGGCATCAACAAATGCGTCAACAAAGGCCACTTCCATAACTTTCTGTTATTTAACCTTTCAAAAACAACTGTGATGATGTCACTGATCGTACAGATTTGCCCTCAGATGACTTTACTGATGAATGAAGCAGATTTCATGTCTCCTGAATTGTCTTGCACCAATTCGTACACATATATTTGTTACAATCAACACTTCCTCATATTTAAACGACTGACGAGTTAAATTGCCAGTGACGTCCCCAAAATGACATGACCTTTGCAGCAGTTTGGTGAGGTTTAGGCACTAAAATTACTTGGTTAGGTTTAGAAAAACATCATGATTTGTGTAACTTTGGTTGCAAACATACCGACGTTATGCACATAATCCCAGTTCTGTTATTATTTGACGTCACTTTACTTTGTTAGTAAGTTAAAATAACTCACAGTTGGCCGTTGGTCCACCCTACATGTACTTTTTGCCCTTAATACTGCTCTTCCTGACTTCCTCCTTTGCTGCCGTAATAATTATTACTGCCACAAGAGGTCTCAGCTGAACAAGAGACGTAAATATGGGTCATAATAAGCTGCTTTCACGGTTGACCTACGTTTTCCTGATGAGGACGGACTAAATTCTTGTTGTCAATCAAAATCAAAAAATTGCTTTAGAGGGCTAAACAATCTGTTTACAATCGCTCTATCCCTCTGTCCTTAGACCTGTGATTGTACTCTGCACAATGTTTGCCATATTTCTTTAGCATATCGTGATATTAAAATCACATATTCATACAACAGTTCAGCCTCTACTGCCGTGGTACGTGCTCTGATGCTAGTTAGTCTAAGTCTTTCTGCCTTCCCTCTGTGTTCGGTGCTGTGTTCTGTCTTTTTGCTGGTACTTGGCACTTTTTCAACTTACAGAGAAACACCAGGATTTCTTCTCCACCATAATTACTTATTAACGGTGGATAGATTAATACCCGATCAGACACAATAAACACCTCAGTGCTGTCTGGGTGCGACTGTGAATGACTGAATTATATCTGTATTGGTATTCTTGTTTTCCTCTCCATTTCTGTTGTGTTTACTGTCTTTGCGTCGGTACAAAGGTCTCTGAACTTTTTTTTATCCTTATTCAGCAAATGTTTTTATGCATACGCTTTCCTTTTTCCACTTTTTTCCTTTCTAAGTTTCCTTCTCGAATTACACAGCAGGGGAAATGTTGAGGAATACACCCTCAAGAAAGCTTAGAAACTATTTCCTCTCATGGAGAGTGAAGTCGTATAGTTAGCGCTGTAGTTGAGGAGAAAAAAAACCACTGGGAGCTGTCAGAACTTTGGCATCGCTCGGCTCTTTCCCTCTGATGCTGTCGACGTCTGTCTCACTTTCTCCGGCTGTTTTATTAGTTCATCATATTTTACTGTCATCCTAATAACGCTCTGTGCTCTTTGGTGTTGTCGCTGAGTCATCAATAATAGACAGTTTTTATGTTTTTTTTGCTCCATGGCTGCTGTAAAGTTTGGGCAAGTCCCCTTTTGCAAAAAAAAAGACCCAGAAATGGAGGAATGGGATAATCTCCTGGTGTACTAAACAAGCTGGGACTGGGCCTCAGACCGACTCAACCTGCCCATATCAGGAATTACAGAGGTGCTTGGCACCGTGCACATGTTGAGCAACTCAGATCTTTATCCAAATGTGCGAGTGTGTGTGCAAATCTTGGCCGAGCCGAGCCTGTCAGCGGCGCTCAGGAGACCGGCTGCCAATGGAAATTTGACGCATCTAAAATCTGCTTCCCTATTCAGCACGGCCCGTATTTCAAGGAGCTGGCTGATTTGTTGGTTGGCTTCCAAGGGTTTTGCTGATGCATTGTGTGAGTTGGACTATATTTATTTACTCTCTGTTCAACAATACGGAGGACTGCTGATAACAGATCTGGAGCGTTGGGAGGACTGAACAGAAAAATTGTTTTCATTCAGAGCCATTGCAAGCGGTGCAAAACTAAGTTTACCTGAAACATCCATTTCTTCTGCTTTTTTATTAATTTAAAATACTTTCTTTTGCACAAGTGCATCCTAAAGTCATCATCGAAAACAAACAAACAAATACTGGCCTGCAAGACTGCGACTAGTTCAGCATTCGAAAGAAAAGCAATGCTGTTCATTTCCTATGTTTTAATTTCCAAACATTATGTTTCCTTTAGTCAACTATCTGTGCATGAAAATGCATCAGATGACTGGAATGTGCATTATAAAGCCGACATGATACAAGGGATGGGCGTAGACTGCTGCAGGGATGAGTCTTAAATCAGGCACAAAACTTTGTTTGTTGCCCCTCGGTGTCCTCGTCTCAAAGTCAGTTACGGGTTTTCAGTTAATATGGTCTGTAGTAAACATGATCTTAAGAGATTTTCACGTTTTTTCCTAGTGTTTGTCTTAAAAAAAAGGCAATTATCAAGACTCACAGGTGGCTTTATGAGACAAGAAACGTCATTACTGAACACGGAGACTCATCTTATCACTAGTCCGTCTTTACACCCTAGTTGTAAACTACTATTACAGTAAAATGTGCTCAGTTTAGTGTCGTAGGAAGCTCAGTGTTGGTGATGCTGAAGCCTGAACGTTAACTTTTGACTTCTGCATATTGCATTTATACCCTTAAAAAATGGTATTCATCTATCTGTGAAGATTATCTTGCTAATATGAAAAACAGGTGTTTCATCCAAATTCTCATCTGCTTTTTGTGAAGGAACCAGGGCGACTGGTGCTAACTTCTGGGTTAACCGACCAAAGTATGTCGTCCCTGCTGCACTATACTGTCAGGATTTTAATGACTTGGGTGTCGATAACAGTGCAGTTACAACTATTCCCCTATTCATCTTCACTGGATGTTATTATTCACAGTAGGGCTGCACAGTTAGTCCCAAAATAATCCAAATTGTAATGTGACTAAATGTTGTCATGCTGCAGAGATGCTGTGGGCTACAAAGTTTGTTCTCCAGGTGTAATAAAACAGAGATCAGGAGAAACGCCACATCATGATGATTTCACTAGTTTTTCAGTGACAAAGAAAATTGCGATGTAAAATTAAATCATCCATAATAATCATGAATTATATCGCAAGCGTCAAAATAATTGCAGAATCGCTTCCTGACCATATGGTGCAACCCTGATTCACAGCATGACTTCCACAGTCTGTGACTTTATGCTGTACTTTGGTTTTGGCTATTTGACTGTGCACTTCACTTGGAATAAACTTCCTGCACTCATTTTAAAATTTGACTTTTAAGATGTACTATGCATGCATGTGTCTGTGTGTTCTTCGAGGACGACTTCTGTTTCACTAACGGGGAATTTGGCTGTTTTTCTGTTGGACTGCCTGATAATATCTCTGTCTAGACACTGGACACGAGTGATTGAAGAACACGCTGCTTATTGTACTTTGGTCTGTCTCAGACAAGACAGAAATCAATAGGAAGGATGTTTTTTCCCTCTCTTTGGATGGCCAAAGTCTGGCTTATGGAGCACTCTTATTTTAAAAAAAAAAAACCCCTACAAAACACCAGTCTGCACCGTTTCTATGTGTTTTCCCCAAAAAGGAATTCTTCTGTCGTAGCCATGGTAGCGTGAGGCATCCACTGAGAGCAAACACTCTCGCCTTGTCATTACGTCTCTGTAAAGTTTGTTCAGTGAGGTTCAGCGGTGACGTTTGTGTTTGCATAGCCAAAATGGGCTTGGATAGACAGATTCCGTGTTGCCGTGTGATTTCTCCCCCCGCTAGACGACTCAATCTCGTGCGGCTTATCAGACGCGACAAGAAGAACGTAAATAAAAAATACCACAAGTTCTGCGTGGACGCCTCGCCGCCCTCACCCCACCTCCCACGTGTTGCAGCTGCACCACAGGTCGGGTAGAAGGAAGGAGATTTGGAGTGTTTGATTGGTTTCCCCGATCCCCGGTAATAAGTTAGAATTGGACGTGTGAAGACGGGAGGCAGGCGGCGGCGCTGAGCGGTTGCCCTCATTACCTCGCCTGGCACGGGGACTGTTTGTTGACTGCTGTGCTGATAGGACGGGGCAGGGTGGATCCCATTAGAGGATGTGCTGTGATAGAACTTTGTACCTCGCAGGAAAGAGAATTTAGTGTTTGTTTTCCAAGCTCTCCAGTCCCACCAGAGAAAAAAGAAATAGAATTGGATGATCAAACCACGTATGAGGTAAATGATTGAGTAGAATCAACAACATGTTTCAGCACTTAGAGAAAAAGCTCAATCCCAAAAAAACAGACTTTAGAGCAAAAGCTCTGTGAAGCTGTACTGATAATAAATGCCAATAAATGTTGGCAATGTGCATGTCTGCAAACCTCAGCTATGTTGTTGTAACTTCATGCCTCTTTTGTTTCGAAAATGCATTGTTAGGTTTTGACAACTCTGTGCTTATGGAAATGATAGTTTTCGCCACAAAACCCACTTTGTTAGGTTTGGGAAAAGATCAGGTTTTGGATTGCGCCACACAGGCGTGACTAGAAGCTGTCAAGATATCTCGTCAAAAATGTTGTTGTGGGAAAGTGGTTCAACATCTCCACAGCACTCTTACAAATGTTGAAACACCGCCTCAAACATCCCCTCCACACTAATGTCTGGTCAAACGTCATGTAAACTTGATATGACACGTTTTCATAGAAATGTTGATATGTTATAACATTTGAATGTGCAGAAATGTAAAACACACATTTTATTCTAGCGACTGGGCAAACTTCAACACAGAGGTTCTTTGAGCTAATGGCTAAAGGCTCTCTGGCTAACATTATAACATCTGAGTTTAGCATGTTAGCATGCCAACATGTGCTAATTGGGACAAAACACACCGAGCTAGACCTGATAAATAGGCCAGGCCAAAAGAATTGGCTGATGTTGCAGTTACTGTATATTGTGAATATTGCTGGCCTTTGTTGAAACAGACAAATATTGATATCTTCAGCAGCTTTGAAACAAAATCCAGGGTTGGCTAAGCTTCACTGCTGAGGCTCATGAGATTATCATTAGTTTTGCCTATTAAATAGTATTTCTCATAACCAAAGTATTGGAAAAATTTGAATGATGATGACGCTATATGCAAAGTCAGAGAATCACTAAATTTATCACAGTTGATCTTGTGGGAGACAAGATTGGTTCTACCAAATTTCATGGCGATCAATCTAATAGTTCTTGAGATATTTCAGTTTAAGTGAGGAGACCAACGTTGGAGTCCATAGAGCCACTTGACCAGAATGATGACAGATGACATCACTGTGTTTGTTTTCTGGTTAATTTGGGCAGAAAAAAACAGTTGGCTAGGGTTAGGAAAAGATCGTGATTTGTCAAGAAAATGTCCCGATGTCTTGTTGAAAATTTCCTGTGTTTTCATACTTACAAATCTTCATAACGCCATCTTGAACAGTGGTCTCTGGCTTGACACGAGCAGCTTCCACAGCCAACATGTAATCTAAATCATGCGCTGTGTAGAAATATCAATATGATATGTACGACCGGATGAAATCTGAATGTATTCGTGGTTTAAGAGGTTATTGAAAGACATTTTTAAACACAGTTGCTCAAGCCTCGGTGTCTGCGGATCCCTTTTGGACGGAGATCCCTCTCTTCTCAGGCTGTTTTGAAGTGACGGCGCAGCTACAGGCGGGCATAACAGAGACCTGACCTACAAACAGCAGGGATGAGGGCAGAGAAAATCATTTCCCAGCAGCACACTGGGATAGTAATTTAACATTTGCAACAGTGGCTGAGAAGAGCTCAAAGGGTTTTTATCTCACCTATTTCCTGGATCTGACAAAGCCAGCTTTTACACGTTATAATGACAGTGGAGAAGTGTGTGTATGCAGAGCTAATTCATCGTCCACAACTGTATCCGACCGTGACAGTTATGAATAACAGGGAGCTCGAGAGCTTTGTCCAGCGGAATCGTCACCCTACGTACATCGATCAAACACGCGCTCCACAGCGGGGCAGGTCAACGTAAAGACACTCCGGTCATCCTGTCTGTAGCCGCTCAGTGAACTGCTTGATCTGCTGTGGTGCATCCCATCGCTGTGTGCTGCTTTCTGGGAAAGATCTGACGCTGCCTTCCTCTCCTTCCAGCTACCACCTGCCTCGATCTGCTTTTTGTTTACTTGGGGGGATCCAGGTGCTCCCCGACGGCTCCGAACTCTCACTGCAAGTTAAATAAACGAAAGAACATCTGCAGGCTCGGACCTAAAACAGATGTGTTTTAAATGATTTCTTCTAGGGCTCAGACGTTTTTTTTAAATTTTCACTGAAACACGTAAAATAATCATGATTTTAATTTTTGTTTACGTCTCGAGTAGAGCCCGACCAGTGCTGGATCTTTGGGGTTGATGCCGGTATTCAGGGGTAGAAACATTCAAATACCAATAGACATTTCTTTCTTTGCAGTGAGCCCTCAAATGTGGTTGTCAAACACCGGCGACAAGCATGTGTACGTAACGGAGGCTCTTCAACCAGAGACGCTGGAAGTCAATCACAGCTGGTGGTCTGATAAAATGACTTAATTGTAAATGGTGCCCGTAATTAATTAGAATGACCACAATAACTTATATTTAATAGTAATTAAAGGTGCAGTATGTAGTTTTAAGAAAGACTAACTAAATAAAAACTAAAAAAACAAACTCTCTTTGCTTTAATGACTGTTTATATGTGGCGGACCCTGCCGCCTTTCTAGCCTCAAACAGTGTTCTTTGGACCTCATTTTCCTCTGAGAACAGCCTGTTTATTCACTTATGGAAAAAAATAAATATATCATTTAGTTTATCACCTCCTTAGTATTGTAAATAGTAAAATTCTGAGTTTGAATTTCTTCTCTAAAACTACAGAGTGCCCCTTTAACAACAATTTCCAACAATTTGAGAGCGTCTTACACCGAAGCAGATGGCGAGCTTGAACGCCATCGTACTACAGCGAGGAGATAAAGAGGGAGAGGAGTAGACGGAGGGGAAAAGAAATTCCCCAGGCTCCACTATAGAATCACTCAATTCTGTGAGTTGAGTCGGGAGAAAACTTTATAAACTTTGTGAAACTCTGCTGGTGTCTGTTTATTCAGTGTCCATCTTTACTCATATAGAGCGGGGAAGTGAGATCTGGTCACTCGAGACGCACGACGTCGCACTGATGTTGCACTGAATTTGGGATATTTGCACTCGGCCATAATGTGATTTCGATGCTATTTAGATGAATTTTGCAGCCTTTCTTGTGTCTAAATGTTGTGTCAGGTCACACAGCGTGCCACGCTTCGCCTTCAGCGAATCCTTCACCCAGTCTCCCTCTGCAGCGGAGGATCTGAAGACAGTTGGCTGTCAAACCGTGAACTCAAGTCTTTTAGAAATTACAGTGACATGCAACTTTACCTTATCTCAAAGCCCGGGGTTAGAGTGTGATGCTGTGACCTAATTTCCTCCCCATCACACACACACACACACACACACACACACACACACACAACAAAAACCCTTTTCACGCAGTGCCACAAAGAGGCAGAGCACTAAAAGTTGAATTTCTACCCTCCTCTTCAGATGGAGCGCTGCCCGAGCTCTTCATCTTCAACGAGCTGTGCGCCCTGAAGGACGATCCGGGCGACTGCAAGGCCATCAAGGACCGATTCTTCTTCAATGTGGACACGGGACGCTGCGAGCTGTTCGAGTACGGAGGCTGCGGCGGAAACGCCAATAATTTTGTGACCTTGGAGGCTTGTGAGGAAACGTGCGTCGTCTCAGGTGGGTTTGCCCTTCAGAGTACATTTAAAAAACAGCTTCTAGAGATTCACCTTGAACAAATCTAACTCTAACTCCACCAGTAACAGTAACACAGACCCCATCATCATTTATACAAATGGATCATGCATTTTTTTTTTGCATTGTTTTGTTGTTGTTAGCAAATTATCAGTTTTGTTGTCAAGGACTTGTGTTTCTCATTAGACTTTATTGGCACCTTGGGCATAAAATCTTATTACAAAGTCATTTTGTTGGTGCGCGGCTCCGATGGAACGTCGCCAGCACATTAATTCTGAACAGTTTTTCCTGGAGGCATCTGTTTAATGAAAAATATGGGCACTTCTTAAGAGAGAGAGACGGCCGGCGTTGTATTATTCATACGTTACACATACTAAATTGATGACAAATTAAAGTAGAATTAAGTGTCGAAAACTAATAATGAAAATGAAATCTATTGGACTTCCCCGGTCTGATGTCTCAGTCTGTAAATATCATTTTTAGTATTTCCCACCACGATTACGTATCATGTTAAATTCCATCTCAGAACAGATGCTTCTCGTGGAAACTGTTATCTGATAATCATCGACGGTGTGAAAGGAAAAAAAAAGGGGGGCAGCTGGTTGGCCTGATGAAGAGGCTGAGCTCGTGGGTCCTACAGGAGGCCAACCACTGCTACCATGAATCAAACGCTGATTATCTCCTCGCTTCAAGCTGCCAGGCCTTCCCTCTCTTAGTTCCTGTTGCTATGCAATGTCAAGTTTTCAATTCTAGCGTCACATGATGCGGATGACAATGGATTTTTTTTGAAGGTTGTGGAATTGTAAGAATGAGTCCTTGACTCCAGCGAGAAGTGGACAAAAGCACGGTTGTCATTTTCTTATCTGGCGACTGTTGATTCCAGGAGCTGAGGCGACACCTTCTGCGTGAAGGTTTAATCCACTGATGAACTTAACGCCTGATTAATGCTGACGTCGAGAGCTGGACGGAGTTTTTATCACATTTTTAGAGGATTTTGTTTTGAAAATGAGAATCCTGGTTCTTCAGTTTTTTTAGAATTGAGCTTCTTGAGTGTGTAACATGATAACTGAAACTACAGTTTGCAGGTCGGAGGTTTAAAGTCAGCAGTCATTGGAGTCACATGTGTTGTTAGATTTATGCTTCATTATTAAGGCAACATTTATGACTATTTTACCTTTTAAAAAGCTTTAAAATCATTTATGGTCCAGTGAGTCTCTGTCAGTGCCGCTCGGCGCCTCCATCACTTGTGTTTGCGCTCTGTAACGTGGGCGGGCTGGTGTTTTATGGCGCCGTGTCACACAGAATCAACTGTGTCAGTGAAAGTGAATCACATTTATGGAAAACGTTCTCTGGGCTGCTCTGCCTCCAGGTTTCCTGAGAGACGGATGGCTTTACCTGTTGCTATAGTAACCACTAACTGCTGCTAACTGTGACCGCCCTTAGCTCGTTAGCTCGTCAGACATCGCTTGTGATATTATGTGTTACAGAAACCTGGGATTTGTATTTACAACAGTGTTATTGCACATTTTTCATTGTTACGATCAAGATGTTAGATGATAATATGTTTTAAGTGTTTTAGACAAAAAACAGCTTAAGGACGTTTGTCCACGTAGCATTTTTTTCTCTTTTCCCGCCTATTTTGTGCAGCCGCTCTGAGTGCATCGAGTTGAAAATCTATCAACTTTTCAGAAAGCCGCTGGTATTTCTGTCTCCTGTGGATCACGTCCTGCACCCACTTCCTTCTTTCTCTGGTGTCCTGATGTCAAATAACAAACAAACGGATAGTTAACCGTACAGGGGCCGTGTCAAAGAGACAAGACGCTGGACACTAACGATGTTAGACAATGTGAAAGCAGCGTAGACGGTGACAGCCCATGTCAACATGCTCACACCCGACACAAGAGAGGCAATATAAAGAGTTAATCATGCAATAAAATTAGATAAAAGTTATCAGCGGAAAACAATTACATCAATCATGCACATAAAGAAAGCGATAAAACTGAAGGCACGTAACTGGCAGAATAAACAGATGATGCAGATGCGGAGAACATCTTCCTCACGTGTTTCTCTTTATTTATCTGCACCTGTGTAGGAAACGGTGTTTATTCAACTACAACTGTGTGTTTTTTGATAGTTCAATGTGAAATGTAGCTAAAAATACTTTCTTTTCCCCGTCGGATTGTGAATGGAGCTCTGGCAGGGTTCCCAGGTATGTGCCGAGTTCAAAATAACGCAGATGAAAACAGACGTTTATAGCGGCGAGTCGGGATAAGTGTGTTGTTTTTAGGGGATTTGTTACATCAGCTGCGTAGATTGTCATTACGAGCTGATGTGAGAAATAAATCAACTGCTACCGACTGTGAGAGACCAGCAACTTGTAAAAAAAAGGCACATAAGTGTGTTCTTTTTTTTTGCAAAATAGGAAAACATGTACTTGACCATCACCCTTGCTTCTCTTCTCCATCATACAGAACACGGCTGAGTAACACCTCAAGCATGTTATACGGCAGCTGTTGAAGGTTTTTCTGTCGCGTTGCGCTGTGGTAAACACACCCTGACATAACAGTGAGATTTGAGCTTTTATAAAAACACAAAAGCACCCGAGGAGGACTAAAAAGAAGGAGGTTAAAGGTCACCGTGAATGAGTATGAGCAAGAGACGCGTTCGCTGACCTTTGCTCCGATCTTCCTTAATCAGTTGTCGGTAAAAAGCACGATGTCGCCCGTTTCCTGCACTTAGCTGTTTGTTAAGTGGGACGTCAGTAATAACGCCGCTCTCTACAAACATTCAAAACGACGGCAATTAAGACGTTTTCACTCCTGAGAGTCGAATTCGTCCTTCAAGCTGCTTCGAGTGAGCGGAGGAGTGTTTTTTTTTATATTTGCAGGTGACAAACACGACCTGCTTCCACATAAAAGGAACCTGAAGGATGGCAGAGCGACGCCTTTTTCTCTGCTGTACAGTATGTAAAGTGTATCTGCCATCTGCGGCAGGAAGCACAATACATCTTTGATGCTAAAGCTATTCTGGTCAACATGAAATATGCCCTCCGTGGCACGGCAATAACACATCTATCAAGGTGTTTTTCGATGGCGTGTTATTCTGCGCCGTGACAAAGTGCTTTCTCCCACCGGCGAGGAATAACCTTCAACTTTCTTATTGCATGCCACGACGGGATGCATTACGGCAGTCGGACGGGAGGATCACGGGTGAATTTGCATCGAGTGGGCGACGCCGTACGCAGTAGATGTCTTCATCGCGTGACCCCCTCATCAGTCTCCACGCAAACACATCAGCACCGTGAGGACAGGTGCGATCGTGGGGGGAGTGTCGGATCCAGAGGTGACATTCAATGAAACAGCTGGACGGAACTGTGAAGGTGACATCGGCTCGGTGTCGAGGCCGGCCTCACTGTTAACGCTCTTACTCATGGGCATGAGCAAACGATGAGTAAGCTTCGAGACGTACGCATTCGTGTCATGGCGTTTTAAAAGGGCAGCTTCACGCCCGTTTTTATTGGCTTTAAAAGAGATGACTCGTTGCATAACAATGTTACCCGTGCCTCCATGTGTGGAATCGTTTTACTGCACTGGGTGGTGACTTTGTCTCACCGGCCAAAGTCAAAGCTGAACCCACGTCTGTCCTGATGCTCAGCGGGTTTTCATTAAGTGCTTTTTGTGTGTTCCCACTGGAAAAAGGAGGTTTTTTGGCCTGCTGCCTTCCAGATCATCAGGTGTCAACCGCAGCTCCGAAGATGATTCTTCTCAGAAACAATCACTTGGAAGAGGAGCAGCTGTGTGTCACAACCCGAACGCCTCTCTCTGTTATCAAACTTTCACTTTTAATTTGATCAATCTCTTCCAATCACATTTGGACAGTCTACAAGAGCCGCTTGATTCAATTATTTCATCCCATCTGTGCGCGTGGAGCCAAAAAAAGGAAGTCGACCGGCTCAGAGGCTAAGAGGAACTCCGGGGCGTGAATACTCTCTGTTGGCTCAGCTGGAGGACGACACGCTCCATGGATCCAAAACGCGGGAGCTCGAGGAAGCATTTCATGAGCTCATAGAGCAACTGTTGTGAGAAGTCAATTGCCAGGAAAATGTTGCAGAAAACCAAACATGAGTTGAAACTTTACATTTCTTTTGTTGCAGCTTGTCAGATCTCAGGGTTCTGGGAAAGATTTCGGCTAACCTGGTTCTGTCACCACTAACACAGCTGGAAAATGACCAAACGTCTTGTTATAAATATCGAGTGCTTTCAGGTTTACAAATATTAAAACGCTGTATCAAACTGTGGTCTCTCACTTGGCAGCCATGTTGATGGTCTGAGATCAGTGCAATGCAGAAAGGCCGACTTTTTGGGGAGCCATCTTTGAACGTGTTATCCACAACGCCTTAATAGAAGGTGATACTGCTACTGAAGGATCTGGAAGAAAATATTTGTAAAGTTCAACTGGACAAGATCGCGATCACTTTGTCCTGAGGTCTCGTTAGAAACACGGAGTTGTGTTTCAACAAACATGGTTAGAGATGTTTTTGACTTCTCGTCAAGAATATCGGTTTATTGTCACCACAAAGCGTCTGGAAATTGTCCCGAGGTCTTCGTAAAAATATCCTGTGGTTTCACACATGGAGATGTTGAAACACTGTCTTGAACAGTGGTCAGTGGCTTGGCAGCCAGTTGAGACAGCTTACGAACATGTAATGTGAACGTACGACACAGAGACGTTAACGACAACGTTTTATTCTGGCCACTGGGCTGATTTTATCCTCGGCCATTACCTTAACCTTTGAAATATGTTAATTTCTTGGAACTGCAAAAACTGTACATTACTGTAAATTACTGTATAATCTACCAGCCTCAGACACGAGTGTGATCACTGTAAACAACTGAAGCCATTAGTGAGAAAATGAGGTCGCCTTGAGCTCCACCGCAGTCAAATTAATGATCTTGTCTGGCTTATTGAGTCTGATGCATTTGTAAATGAATTCAAAATTCAACTAAATTAACACGGGTCTATTAATTTTCACTGATCAATACTAACCAAACCCGTACAACACGACGTTGAATTTTTCAAGACGTGCGTTGGATTCCTTTACTGACATCTGATTCCGAGGAGTCGCACCAACAACAAGGTGACTTTTTAAAGAGGTGTTTTTATTTAACAGCTGCAGACATCTGAAAATGTCACCTCATTTGTAACTCGCGGAAAGCATCGCTCAAGGCCTAACATCTTCTGCAGCCGCTCAGTTATCACCAAATCTGTGACATTTTTAATCCCCACAAAGAGAACACAATACAAAAACTGCCAGTTTCAACCCTCAGAATCATCCCGGCGATCAGTTTACCTTCTGTTGAACCTATATTTTACACATGATGACGCATTCCCAGACGGCTTAAAAGACCGTTCGCGTAAAGGCCACAAACCGATGCGAGGAACATCCCGGCTTACCCATCCTTCTTTCTCTTTATCTCTGCAGCAGGAGAAAGCTTTTTCTCCTCGGCCCTGATGTTTTACCGAAACCCCAATAAGTCATAACCATTTTGTCCCAAACTCTTCCTTCGGTCTGACGTCTCCCTTTTTACAGCTCAGCTTGAAGAGGTCAGAGACACAAACACAGTGTTCCTGTGTGACAGTCGGACTATTTTTTTTCGTGCGTCCTTATCTCAGTGTGTGAGCACAGGCATTGTTAAAAAAAAATAACAAAAGCAAGAAGAGGAAAAAAAAAAGGGGGGCTGAAAAGCCAAGAGAACAAACAATGCGATGCTGCCGGAGGTGGCAGAATTGGGGAGATTGTTAAGGGAAATCTGGACGGGGAAAATATGAGGCGACTCTGATAATTTATTGTCTTCTTTTCAAGCAAGTCCCTGAAGTTGGAGCTCTGCAGTTGTGGGATTTGCTGTTTTATTTTGCCTTAATTGACAATTTGGCGGGTTTGAGGCTGTTAAGTGGACAAACAAAGATTTTTTGGCACGTCTCTCCTAAGAGCTCAGACTTCAGACATTGACCTTTAACCCTCATTAACATCCTTCCAGATTTACGTAGGACTTAAAAAAGTTATCATCCCATTTTTGGACTATGGATTTGGCTGATATGGCAGCTGAGGTCAGTGTCTGTCTATGCGATCGGATTACATCTGCCTCCATCCAGTGGCAGCTGCTGTTCTCACACCAGAGCTCATTTATCTTGCCTACATTTCTATTCCATTACGGATCAGCCATATTTTCCTTTTTTTTTTCCACGGGAGGTCTGGCCAAAAGGTTGTGTCAGCACTTTTAGAAGCAAACAATAATACGCTTTCAAAAATATGTTGAAATGAATTGAAGCGACTGACGGAAATGGAGGGAAAAATCAATCGAGCAAGTGGAGCAAGTGGAGCGATAATGGAGGGACGGTGATGCAAAGTTGCTGTAAACATTGGGAGTTTTCAGTGGATCCATCTCTCTTCTGGCTTTGACACTCAAAGAAAAATAAGAAAATAGGAAAAAAAAACATGAAGACGAGGCGGTCCTAAATGTTGAAGTCTGTTCTGCTGAATTATTGAGGTTTCTCTTTGGAGACAAGCCAAAACTCTCCAGAGCGACAAACAGAATAACTCACCAGCTGACCGATAATTCTCCTCAAAACACAAATCACCTCTTCCACCTTCACGGCTTTGATAGGAGAATTTTGTTTCTGAATTATTCATCGCCGCATCGCTCTGGAGAGCAGTGCTCGACTACCCTTTGACTCTTGTCTCTTTACGCACGCTTTTAACTCAAAGTCACCTCGTGAAATGTATTTAGATCTCACAACGATAGCCTCTTAATCATGGCCGCGCTTCACAGGAGTGCTGTTATTCAAAGACTTCGCAGATAAAGCAAATAGAGTGTGTGGTTAGCGTTTACGACCTCCGGGAGCCACATTAGACGGCCTCATCTGTTGGGACACGTTCGGTTTAGACAGGTAGGGAGGCGGAGGTACTCGGCTGAATCCTAATTCAGCTCCTGACAAATGTGACACAGTGGGTTTGTGTTTGGTGCTTTTCAGGCAGTAAATCACACCGTCTGCTCAGCTGATCGTCTCCGTCTTGTTGTAAACCCATGACGACTGCTTGTAGTGTAGAAACAAGTGGATGACGGCTGCAGTTTAAAGCAATAGTTTGGGGGAAATATTGGGGTTTGGGGACGACATCTGAATCTCAAAGATGGCCAAGAAAGTCCATAGTATAGGATCAGGATTGAAGCCAATAGACAATGGTGATTATTTTAAGGAAGTAGTTATTTTAAGCCAACCCAGTGTCTGAACCAAGGAGTTTTGTCTCCTAAACCAGTGTTGTTTCCTAAACCTAACCAAGTAAACTCTGGTTTGCTCCCAATAAACCCTTAATTCACCAAGTTGAATGTTAAAATATCAGGAAAGGAGCAAGAGTGAGGCCGACACAACAGAGAAGCAGTTAAAACAAACATCAGATCATCGTCACATGATGATCTGATGGTGTTGTAGCTTTGGTTCTATTCAAAGCTACAACATCATCACATTTAATGCGTAAAATTGAGTGTTTATTTCCAACAAACCACACTTGGTGATTGTTTCGAACAGTGACGAGACAAACCCAAAATGTTTCTGGTCGAGTTTTAATGAAGTTTGTTTCATGCAAATGGACTTTGGTGGCGCTCGGCTGTGTCTTGTTGTACAAACAGGATCTTATTCTTTAACAAAAGGTCTGTCCCTGGAGGAATCATTTCAATCATGTCTTCAGACTTGACGAAAAACAATCTTGAGGCTGTCAGAGGCAAAAACAAGCACTTAAAGAGATGGTGATTAAACTGAAGCCTGTTTTGCGGCTGCCAGCTGCAGTAGTTTTGCTCAGTCGTGAACAAATTTGAAAAAGAAAAATGTCCCTAATAGTCACTTAGATGCAAAAAAGAAAAATAGGGTCCAGTTCGAAAATTGCCAACTTACCCTTAAAAGAATCATCTCTGGATATAAAATAGTAATATTTTTTGACAAGTAGATCATCCTCCATCAGTGTGTCGGACCGTACAACCCCAGTTTACCTGCCGTGATCAGACGCGCTCTCCCCTACTGCTGCTCAGAAATGTTGATCACGGCCTGTCAGGTTGCGCCTGTCTGGTTTGACGTCGCCACTGAAGTCTGTAAGAAACCGAGCAAGTCTACTGGAAATTATTCGTTTGACACCGCGGCTGTGATTGTGTTACAGACTCAAATCAAGCATGAGCCTGTCACCGGCTTCTGAATATTTTAGGGTTTAGTGACGGCTTATTCAAATAATCAGCAGGGTTCCTGACAACCCCCCCACAACAACTCCGCTGTCAAGTCCTCTGCGCTCCAAAACGTTTAAAGTTACAGGTTTCAGATTGAAGAGAATCCGAATGCCGTTTTCTTACAAAGATTTAAAAAAACTTTTACATTTCACTTACAAAAGCATAAAAGTTGGATTGCCACGCATGAAGAATGAAGGCAGGAAGGAGAAGCAGACAAACTGGAAACAAAAAATGTTCAATGACAACAACTTGACATCAACGTCACGCGGTGGAAGATGCAGAATTTAGACGATCATCAAACCGTAGCTTCGAGCTATAACGCCCCTGATCCCTCACGTCTCCGAGACCCAAGACTGATAATGTATGCAACGAGTGCTAAGAAGCGGGAGGTGAGAGGTAGAGGAGATATGACAGAAAGAGAAAGCAGAGAAGAAAGATGTGGCAGAGGAGATCCACAGGGGAGAAGGGAACATAAGGATGTTCTTGCTGGAAGTGTTGACTTTTCAACTCGCGGAGAAAAGATGGGGAGCGAATGTGAAACCTGACTGGAAATGTCAGCGTGCTGCCGGGGAGACGGGAAGTGGGCTCGCTGTGAAGATGACCTGCAGTTCAGTAACTGGACCTCGTGCTCTCCACAGGCTTTGAACAGCTCTCTCCTCTGTCTGTCTTTGTTATCGTGTCGCCTCCCCGGCTTTTCCTTTTTAAGACGTGTTTCATTGGACCCAGTGTTCCCTCGCAAAGTGTGTCATCAGCAATAAAATCATCGTTTTGTCCTCATAGTTAAAAAAGCAATTTCATTATTCTTTATCGGTACAACAGAGTGCTGTGGGGATGGTGCAGTTTTGTGGGCTAACCCAAAAGTTAGCATCACCCTGGTTCCCTTGACAAAAAAAGCCAGTTGCATTTTTCTTTTTTTGGATTAATGCAGAAAACAACCCCTGTAGCAGACAAAAGCTCATGATTTATACTTTTTTAGCTCAGCAAGGACTTCTTGAATATCAATTTTATGTTTTTTGGAAACAACCTAGACTTCTGCTAGGCTTCTTTGATAAATTTGGAAAGTTTTGAATTTTGAAAAGTTTGCAAGCCAACGTCTTCCTACGAAGACGGACTTAGTAGTTGAGTTTGTGCGTTTGGCGTGATGGTTGACCTCTGGAGTCTCATTCAGTCACCTGTCAACAATCGCCTCTTTGAAGACAAGTGAAAGCTTCAAGATTCAGGAGTAGGGTGACTTACGTGTCATATGTGGTAGAACTACAGCTACAGACACTACGTCCGGCATCTTACCAGAAAGCTTCGTAAAAAAAACAACCCATCGATGGTCATCGTGGTGGTGCAGGTAGATGCAGTGGCCAGTAGCTCCTTCAGATTCTGCTACATGCATTATTTAATTTTCACTGTTGTGTTCTCAGCTTTTTTGTTGAAGCATGTATTGCGTAAAATAGTTAATCAGTTTTGGATTAAGAGCGGCAGACTTTGAGACAATCACGGCCCACGGCACCTATTGACCTTCCAACCTGACCAGTTGGACGGCCCTCGGCAGGAGAGGATAAGAGACTAATCCAGCTTGGATTAAAGGCGACTCCTGGCTCATGTCTGATTGCAGAGAAATTAAATTGACGAAATGGGTATGGCCATGACTGGTGTGCACACATCTTTACAGAGACCTGTCTCCACCACAGCAACCCGTATCAGGCTGTTGCTCTCTTTGGCCGGACTGTGTTTTGAACCGACAGAGCGCAGGACTACAGGACGACAGGACTACAGGACTACAGCGTGACAAGGAGCGATGGACTCTGTGTTTACATCATTGATGCTTGGTATTCAAACAGGGAGCGTGTCTATGTTCCCCGGTTCCTATGTGTTCCCCTCTTTGTATGAGACTGGGGAACATAGGACCCTTTTTTAAAAAAAGGGTCCTATGTTCCCCGGTCTGTTACTTTTTCCACCATTACTGAAAAATTCCATGGCAAATAGGCCTATGTAGGCCTACGGGCTAACCCTAACCCTAACCCTCAACCTAACCCCTAACCCTAACCTAGGACCCCCGGTATGTATTGCTACAGGGGAACATAGGTCCCTTTTTGGGAAAAACGGGGAACATTTTTCTAAAAAAGGGTCCTATGTTCCCCAAGCGGGGAACATAGGGATGACCCTCTCAAACACAGTTGACGGACAGAATTTACCTGATGTCGAACTTTTAATATGAAGATGCAGAACACATTATCATCACCATCTTGTTGCTTGATTGTATATAATTTGTTCGTTATGCAGCTCTGTGTTGTATAATGACATTCAAAGTCAGAGATACTGGAAGTGCAGAAATTCAAACTCTTTTCCAGGTTTGAGGACTCGTTCCTACAGCATTTTTTAAAATGCTGTCAAAGCAAAACTAAAAAGTCAATCGAGGCAGTGAAGTATCTCATCATTTTTTTTTTTTTGTTCCTCTTGTTTTCACTTCACTCCCCTACAGGAAATTGATTTTTTAGAAAATCACTGGAGCTTTATGTTCAGAATGAAAGTGAAAAGTGGATCAATGTGCAGAGAGTGAAGACGAAACGAACCATTAAAGAAAGTTGCATCTTTATGTTCACTGTCTCAGTTGCAAAAGTCAAGAAGTAAATGTAATATTTCAGACCAAAGTTGAATATATAACAAATCTAATTTCTCAGTTTCTTTGTTCTCCCTCTCACTTTCCCAGAGGACAAGAACCCGTGTCATCTCGACGAAGCTCCCGGTCCCTGTCGAGGGCTGGTGACGCGCTACTTATTCGACAGCAGGACCCGGCAGTGCAGGCAGTTCTTCTACGGCGGCTGCTTCGGCAATGCCAACAACTTCAGGAGCATGGCGGAGTGCCGGGCCAAGTGTCTGAACCCAGGTGGGCCGGGCTGAACTTTTGTCCTTGTTTTCAGTAAAGAGTGACAGCCAAGCAGCTCAGACAGCACGGTGCTATTCAAAGCTACAAATTAAGTCTGGGTGGGTGTATTGTGTTCTGCAGATGTGAATCCTACAAAGATGCCATCAATCGACGGGAAATTGATGGAAAAAAGCCGCTCAGGCCACGAAAGGGTCAACACATCTACAGTTCAGCTGAAGATTTGCGACTGCAGTGTGACATTTCATTGTGAGCTTTCTAATTTGGCCGGATAGAAATAATTACTTTTCTCGGCTTTGACCTCAAAGCAAGGTATAATTTATATAACTCTGGGTTCACAGACGGTCGAGGTGCAGCAGATCACAGTCGGCGCACAACAAAAACGAAAACTCATTACAGCCCAGCGACAAAATCAAAACAGTTCCAGCTCCGAAAAATTTAACTTTCTGATGAATTCTGGTTGACCATGAAATCACACTGCGCCTTGATTTAGCATTTAAATCGTTTTTAAGTGACCAAAGCACACTCAATTACGCGAGACTTAGGCCGGGCTTAGAAGTCATTTAGATATTGAAATCGTCAGGGGAAATAACGAGCAAGTGCCTCAACTGTGACCAATTCTGCCAACAGCCCGTGTTGTGCTGAAAAATCAATTGGAAAAGCTTTTATTAATGGGTAACAGTTTCAGATAGATGACTCTGTCTGCTTTTATTACTGGATTATATCTGTTTGCAGACCAACGCCCTTTACAGTCCAACACTAATGAAATTAAACTGACATTGATTAAGATTGATGACTGGGATTTAATGAGATCCGTTCTAAGTATAGGCTGAGCGTTGGACAGCTGGAGACGCTCTGATCTCGTGTTTCTGTTTATCTTTTTGTCAAAATAGCAAAACCAACGAAGGCGCCAGAAGTCAACACACAGGCCGCCGTGCAGCCCACCATCGTCGTCGGTAAGACGTACTTCAAGTTCGATTAATATGTTATTGTTCTGCTGTCACTGATATCTTAAGATCACTCAGTAGATCGAAGGTTTGTGTGGAACGGTTCAACATTTTGGGAAATATTACTTTCACTTTTTTCTGAACAGGAGATGAGAAGATGTTTGTGTGTTAAAGGAACAGTTCACCCCAAAGTCAAAAAGACTGATCTCTTGGTGTTTGTGTTTGTTTCTCAGGGGAACAGACTGTAGGCCTGAGGCAACCTCAGGTGCAAACCAACGACACTAATCAACCGAGAGGTAAGACGGTGTGACTTCCACTGTGTTCAGACAGCGATGTGGCACGATTACATTTTAAGTCAATGGAAAAAAACACGAGTGGAGGAAAATAAACACATATTTCTCAGGTGGAGACACTTGAGACAACACGAGTTGACGTTTTTTTTTGCATATCTCAAGGCTTTATGAATGTAGTGACACTTTGTACAGAGACAAGTGGAAAACAGGGAGAGATTGGAGGAAAAATAACATAGACAACAGAAGAAGTGCTCAGTGTGTTTTGAGATCAGTGGGGAATGGGAAATCACGGTGCATTCTGGGTCAGCGCCGCTGTTCTTGGAGGATAACGACCCAGCTGTCATGTGTTATCTACCTATAAAACCAAAGAGCGCTGAGGCATCTTCATGATGACTACTGCGTCGGCTGTAAGGAGGGAAGATGGGTTTTTAGGCAGGGGTTCGGAAGTATGAAAAGGGGGGTGATTGAATTGTTTGTGGCAAACTGTTCCACAGCTTCGGGGCCAAAGATGGAAAATGCTCCATCACGTTTGGTTTCTAGCTGCGGTGCAAGGAAAGGAGAGCAGATCTCAGCAGATCTGAGGGGTCGAGAGGTGGAGTAGGGGAGTCCATGCCAGTCTATGCAGTGCTTTAAAAAGAAATGTAAAAAACTGAAAATCAATCCTTTATTTCAGTGGTAGCCAATGAAGAGAGGCCAGTTCAAGGGGATATGATCTCTTCTCACTCTTTTTGCACTCACAGCAACTCAATATGATCTTTTCTGACCGAGATAAAATCCGCTCTTGAACTTTAAGCTTCTTGAGATTTTCTAACTTTATCTCGTGACAACACTGTGCTTATCATTAGGTTAGGTTTAGGCACAAAAACCAGCTGGTTAAGATTAGGAAAAGAACATATTGTGGCTTAAAAGTCTCAATCACCACCGTCGCCTCCACCTCCGGATACAACAGTGAGGTGCTAAACGTGTAATGTGAACGTGATGTGACACCAAGTGCAGAAATGTCAATATGTTATTTAGACTATGTCACTGAGCTTTGCGATCTTTGCGATGCAAGTTGCCAACCAGCACATCAGGAGCAAAGTTGAAGTTCAGCATCTTGCCCAGGTACACTTTGACATGCAGACAAGGGGAATTGAACCAGCGACCTTCGGATAATAAGATGCTCTCAAGGAAATTGAATCGAATGCAACTGGATTTGGTTTTTGTCTTGAAGACGTTTCACCTCTCATCCAAGAGGCTTCTTCAGGTCCTGCTCGCTTGACTAGGCTGGGACTAGTCCAACTAGCCGGTGTGGAGGTCCAGCTATTTAACCTCTTAGGAGGTGGTCACAAGGCCACTGATGTCTATGGGTCGTATGTGCTCCATTATTGCCAACGACAGTCGTTAGTATGGTCAAATACTACTACTACTAAATACTAATAAGCCTGTGAATATTCTCATTCATCCAGGTCATAGTTATCTCAAGGAAATTGAATCGAATGCAACTGGATTTGGTTTTTGTCTTGAAGATTAAATACTAATATGACCATACTAACGACTGTCGTTGGCAATAATGGAGCACATACGACCCATAGACATCAGTGGCCTTGTGACCGCCTCCTAAGAGGTTAAATAGCTGGACCTCCACACCGGCTAGTTGGACTAGTCCCAGCCTAGTCAAGCGAGCAGGAACTGATGAAGCCTCTTGGATGAGAGGTGAAACGTCTTCAAAGACAAAAACTAAATCCAGTTGCGTTCGATTCAATTTCCTTGAGATAAATATGACCTGGATGAATGAGAATATTCACAGGCATAATAAGACGCTGGCTCTACCCCTGAGCCTCGGCCGCTGAGTTGAGCTGCCGCACTGACCACACACACGGTTGGTGCGTACAGCACTTGCTAGCTTACAGCTAACATCCGTACAGTTGGAACATTAGCTGCTTCGGCCAACAAATCACAGCACAAACTCTCCTGTGATGATGCAAGACAAAACCGAGCTTTGCGATCCGTCTGAACAAACTATAAAAGGAACTCTTTTCAGTCTGAATAACGACATCAGAGACCGCTCGGTTCAGAAATCTTCATCAGCGAGGAAAATAAAGTGCGACTGATATTGTTTTCCCTTTCAAGATGAGAAAACAGCTCACATCAGTGCAGACAGCGCGGCACAAAGCCAGAGGAAGTTAATTCATCGCAGACATCACAGAGGCCCAGACATTTGGGATAGATTAACTGTTGTAATTAAATCAATCAGCCTGTCCTCAGAGTGGAGACCAGCGCACGCTGAATTATGAATTCCGCTTAAAACCTCAAAGTAAGCAAATCCAGTTCATTTATTAAGTCTGCGTAAGCTGCCAATAATGAAACTGTAATAAAATGAAATACAACGTCCGAGGTGCAGTGATGCATCGGGGCTGGACGGCTCGCAAGATTGCTTCTGTTGTGGAAGGCGAAGTACAGAAACCAAGTGCGGCTCCTTCTCGCAGCCCATCTGTCACGTATTCCCAATTACTAATTTCATGTGTATTAGGAGCGAGGGGGGCATACATCACGGCTGTCGTGTACCGAGGCTCTTTTGTGCTGCAGCTGGAGAGCGCAGGGAGACCCTGGCCTGCTTCCCTACGTTCATTCAAGGAGTTGTAATTTCAAGAATTCAATTTCACTCTTGTCAGAAAACACAGAGGGGGAAAGATTCAGGATGAGTGAGCCCCACTGGCACCTCCTCCTCGTAAATCTACTTCTTTAAAAAAGTATTCCCGCGATCAGATCCGCAGCATATGGCATGAATATATCTCTCTTAGTGGCGTCAAAGTGAAACTCCTCAGAGCAACAATCAATTATTCAGATGTTAAATTGGACAGATTTTGAGGAGGACGTACGGTCGTGATTCATGTGAGATATAAACGCAAGGTGATAAACGGCTTTCAGCGACGATGGGAGTATTTGGAAAGTCACAAAAGCATTTCTTTAAGGTTGCCGTGCATCATTGTGCCGAGCTCATGTTGCAGTACAGAAACCAAAGAGTGACATCTTGTGGTTATAAGATGATGTACATGCAGAGACTCAGTGGGCGGTGCATAAATCCAAACATGCCAACGTAATAAAACAGCGATGAGTTAACGGTGGATACTTCAGTAAGAGTACTGATACCATATCATGAAAGTAAAACCTGCATTCAAAACCTCACTTATATATAAAATATAAGTATTATCAGCACTTAAAGTATGAAAAGTGCAGTAAAATGTTCCCTGTCAGTGTTTTACCATCATATCTGATGTTTTTATTGATCAATATAACTCCTGCATTAATATGCATGTGTCATTTTACTATATACTGTATATAACAGTTATTTCACTGTTAATAAAAGGCTTCATAAACCATTTATTAAGCAATTGTTGGTGTTCAACAGCCATCCAAATAATTATAGATGAGCTACACGTTATTCATTAATTATTATAAACCTCAGCTGCAACTTCTCAATAAACAGTTGCTTAATAAATAGTTTATAAAGCATTTCATTGTTTGTTAACAGTCAAAATAAGTGTGAACTTAAGTTTGTGTAAAAAAATATGTGTTAAAGTAGAAACTGAAGGTGGTTTTTGTTTTATTTAGTAATTCTTAAATTAAAGAAAAAGTCTTTTAAAGGGATTTATCACATCTGTAAAGTCATAATGTTGATGTCGATAAAATCAACTCTATCAGTATTTATCGACAGCTTCGCCACATTTAATCCGTCCCTTTTGTTCCATTTGACCCCAAACAAATGAGGTAATAATGAGGTAAATATTGGAGTCACGCCGTTTGAAATCAATGTGGGAAAGATCAGTCGTGATCGCTAACAAGCTTTCCCTCCGACTCGACCGATTTCTCTCTCCGTGAAGGAAAGCTGCGGAATAAATCAAAGCGGGTAGCTCGCAGGGCCCTGTGGGAGGCCGCCGGAACAACTCCCTCTTCTTCAAATCTGTCAATTTAAGTGTGATAGCCTGCAGACACTGGACGGAATCTATTCCAGAGTCAGACTGAAGTATAACCGTACGAGGATATGAACCCATGTGGAGTTAAAAAGCTAAGAATCATGTTGACGGAAGGCGAACGGGCAGTATGAATCTTTTCTTGCTGTTTCATCCTCTGAAATGGAAACATCATGTAAAACTGAAACTAACTGTGTTTTACAGAGTTCAGTCTGACCAATCCGTGCTTCAGTCCCGTGGAAAGGGGAACGTGTCACGGTGCGGAGAAGAGGTTCGCGTTCAACCCCCTGACCAGGAGGTGCCAGGCGTTCGCGTACAGCGGCTGCGGAGGCAACGACAACAACTTCACACACCGGAGGGACTGCATCAACAAGTGCATCCGACGGGGAAGGGTACGGGTAAGATAATCATTTCCAAAATGCATCATTGCCATCTCAATCACCAGAATAAATGTTGGTGTGTTTCTTCAAACCATGGATATGTTGAAACTTTGCGTTTCTTTAAGTTAAATTTTAAATATTTTGTTGTGACACTGAACTTATTGACTGGACAGCTTCAGGCACAAGAACCACCTGGTTATGGTTAGAAAATTCATGTTTATGCCGACATGTTCTCAGACACAGCAGCTCGGTCAGTGGTCCTGAATGCCTCAGCTACCAAAGTCTCCACAGTCAAGGTACCTATAACTTAAATGCAACATCCGCATAGACTTTCAAAATAAAAGGCTCTGTGGTTCAAGTTAGCAACAAGATGCAAGGTCCAGTTATACTTTTCAAAATAAATAAAGCAGTATGAAATATTGGATGGTATATGATTTTTGGACTGGTTTGGTCAGAGTTAGGCAGAAAAAGACCTTTTTTTGGCTGAAAATAACTAACAGAAGTGATGTATGTCCTTATTTACGTATGTTCACAAACAGGATGCTCACCCTGGTCTCTGAATGACCCACCTAACCACTCCGAGTCCCCCCTGACCTGGACGTGTTGGGCTAATGACCAGGCAGACATTTTTTACACACTGGGAGTGAAAACCGGCTGGTTTTGCCTTAAAATAAAAGTGTCTCACTGAAAATACCCAGCAGTTTTAAACTTACAAATGTTGAAATGCAGTCTTGAACTGTGACCTCTGTGGCTGTAACAGCACTTTCACCTCCTAACATGAGAGTCAGCACATAGATACGACACGTATTGTACAAATGTCAACTTGGTACGTACGACGCGTGCGAGTTTGGACATATCCGTGTTTTGCAGAAACGTAAACTGCCGACATTTTATTTTGGTGACTGAGCTGGTATATTGCAGAGAGTGACGTACATGTGCAGTCTGTACAGGTGTGATCATTTTGTTTACCAAATGTAAAATTGATTTTAATTAAAATGATGACGTTGTGTCGCTCTGTTGTGTTGCAGCTCACGGGAAGAGGATGATCAGAATAAGGAAGAAAAACATCGACAACATCGTCAGCCGTTCGGTCTGAAGACTCGAACCCTGCGTCAGATCTGTGCAGCTGAATGTATTTATGTCCATACTTTATTTTAACGCTCGACTCATATCTACTGTTTTTAGCGCTGCAGTACTTGTAAAATAATCATTTGAAGCGTGCCTGAATTAACTCTGTTGTGACTGAACGCAATTGTAATCGCATTATTTCGATATATCTCGCTGACAAGAAACACGTTTGTTTTGCTGATGTCTCAGACGGCAGATCTTCACGCCGATGTTGCTGCGTACGAACGTTTCACTGTGATCTTTATAGGAAACACCAAAGCAAGATCAATGCTTCTGCTGCATATTAACCATGTGTGTGTGTCTGTGTGTGTGTGTACAGTAGCTGATGCTTCTCTACAATGTTCTGGTATCGCTCCACTGCTGTTAATCAATGTGAACGATAGCATTAGCAGATTAAACTGCCGGGCGATCCTTATTCTCGGCTCACCGACGACAGCTCACAGAATCTCCTCCGGCAGACGCATTAATCAAGATGACCTCACAGCTGTACAAATCAATGTGAACGAGATAACGACTGATTTATTTTTGTCAGATTAAACATGAGCTTCTTTTATTTTGAATCAATGTTATGCCGTTTTTGTACAATCCCAGTTGCAGCCCTGCAGGTGTTGTTGGCGAGGAGGAACAGCAGGAGGCGGTGTTGCGTAAAGAAAGAGTTGAGTCCTGCTCGGCTGCTCAGTATCAGCTTTACTGTCTTGTTTTTATAACCATGGCTGTAATGTACTGGACTGTAAGAGTTTATATAATAAAGTTCAACGATATCCTTCTCTTTCCTCTGGTTTTTATTTCCCACCGGTGTTTGTATTATATGTGACAAGTTCAAGGTTTTTCCACAGTGACAAGCACAAAAAAAAGAAAGAAAACGAAGACGATTAACAGTAAAACACATTGGAATGATATGATGAGAGAGATCCCATAGTTTCTATAGGCCGTATTCATTATTTAAAGCGTTTTCATTACTTATTCATCACAGGAGAACCGGTCATCGGTGCATCAAACGCAGCCCACACTGGACTGAACCGATCCTCCAGCCGCGGCGAGACGGTCGAGTAGCTTAACAACAACAATCGATGGAAACGACGACAAGATAATCAATTTCTGTTAATAATTAATTTGTGCAAATGTCAATAAATGAAACCAAACTGTGTCATCATTGAGGACAAACCCTGTGATTCCAGTATTTCTTAAGACTCGATGTTCTTCTGAAATATGAATTACTTCCATCTGATACAGTTGTTCATCCGTCACCTGCCGTTCAACTTCTGGCAGGATGGAGAAATCTCTTCAGTAGCGTTCAGATCCTTACTGTGGTCAATAAATGGTAAACAACACAATAGGAAAGATGCAACAGTCAGTATTTCTTCTATTAACATCAAACACCGATCAGGCAGAACATCATGACCACCTGCCTCATATTGTGAAGGTTCCTCTTGTGCAGCCAAAACAGCTCTGACCTGTCAAGACCTGGACTTCAGACCTCTGAGGAAGTATAGTGGATCCTCTGGGTCCTGTATGTTGGGGGTGGGGCCTCCATGGATCAGACCTGCTCAGCACGTCTACAGATGCTCGATCAGATTGGCATCTGGAGAATTTGGAGGCCCGGTCAACACCTTGGGCCCTTTATTGTGTTCCTGGAGCTGTTCCTGAGCAGTGTTTGTGGTGTGTCAGGGCACATTGTCCTGCTGGGGGGCCACTGCCATCGGGTAGTGTTGTTGTGATGAGGGGGTGGACTTGGTCCACAACAGTGTTTGGATGGGTGGTGCACCCAAGGTTTCCCAGCAGAACATCGCATTGTGATGAGATGATCGATGTTATTCACGTCACCTGTCAGTGGTTTTAATGTCGTGGCTGATCGGTGTATATAAATTATGTTCAAACCTACAGAGGATTGTGACATGACTCAGCAGCTCCCCTCAACTCCAATGAGTCGACATTTTAAGTAGTCTCTCAGCTCGTTATTCAGTTTTTTTCCTGGACCACGGCTTCGCTCTGCGTCGGGAAGCTGCTCTCGGTGAAGAAGACCTGGCAGCGCTCAGCAGACAGACAGAGCTAACATCTGGACGTGGTGGAGCGTTTAGCAGCCACATACTCCCCTCAGGAGACGATGGTGGTTGAAAGGAGGGAGTACATGGACACGGTCATCAGCCGGAGAGAAACACGACTCCGGTTGAACGCTTTTGTTGTTCCAGAGCGTTTGCACCGGAGACTTCCGCCGACCGAGCCAAGCTAACTAGCACCCAGCTAACTTGAATAGAAATAAATTGATTTAATCTTGCGGCTCCTCTAGACTTTCCAAATGTTTTTGGACTGAACAGCTCGGATTATGACGGTGCATCATGTGCCGTTACAATTACACAGTTTTTCCCAGGCCGCCAAGAACAGCGCCAGGCTTTGAAGCCAGTTTTCGGAGCGGCCAAACAGCGTAATGGGTCACGCGATGCACCGCGGCCCAAAGAGACTTGTTCCTATGAGCTACCATTGTGAAAGAAGGGTCTGTAAAACGGTGGATACATTTTTTGGAGCGTCACAATGACTCGGATGACTGTCGTAATTTGAGCCATTCGGTCCAATAACATTTGTAAAATCTAGAAGAGCTGCATGAATAAATTATTTTATCCCCATTTAAGTTAGTCGGGCACTCGTGTGCACGCTCTACGGGCTGCACAACACGGAAGATCTGGGTATTTTTTTCGTTAGGAAGTCGAGACATTTTGGCTTCAAGCGCCACTGAGCAGCCTTCAAAGGAACGAACGGAGCTCCGTCTCCGGCTGGGTCCAGGTTTCAACGTAACGTCCACGACAAAAGTGGACTTCAAAGCCTGCACTCCTCCCATAAATCTCTCCCGCTTTCATTACAAGCAACCAAACAAAGAAAAATCCAAAAACTAAAAGTCTTTTTTATGTCGTCAGAAGGGGGGGGGGCCTCAAACATGCCCTCAGTTTTCTGTCTACGGCCCTGCTTCCTCTTCATCACCCATTACAGATCTACTAATGCGGGCCAGCAGCTGGAAACATGACAAGATCATGAAAAAATGTACCCTGTTAGTAACACGCTCCATCTCTGCCAGCTGCATGGAAGCTGTGCAGACGGTGCAGGGGAATGTTCCTGACCGCGTGAAGCGCACTGCAACAACTCGAAGTGTACGAGTGCGCATCACAGAGTGGGTGTTCAGCGGCGCTCCATCCTGCGCTGCTGCTGCCGCTGCTGTGAATAACTCGCCGCGCGCGGCTCGCAGCTCCTCAGCTGTGGGCTACAGTGTGATGATGTAACAGGAAGTAGTGGGTTGCCTTCCAACGTCAACCTGACAGCCGCTTCAGCTGCGCTCATTCAGAGCCGGAGATCCGCCGCGTTTGGTCGCTCCGCGCCGAGGACCGAAGACACTTTGGGGATTGCCTTGACCGTGCGTGTGTGTGTCTCTCTGTGTGTGTGTGTGAGCTCCGGTTCAAACCTCTGCGCTGCTGTTGGATTTTATTCTCCGGTAGGACGCGCCGACACGAGACTGTGAATGTGTGCTATGCGTGCTGTGTGTGTGTTTGTGTGTGAGTGTGAGTGTGTGTTACTTCCATGCTTTGAGAAATGAATGCAGGGCTGCTGATGCGTTTTTTTTTCTTCATCGCTTTGTGTCTATCGAGGTCATTTTCCCAACTGTACGCGCGTGGATTACAGAGTCGAGGCACGTGCATTAACGGGTTTTATGCTGCTGTCATGCCCCTGAATCCATTATGGAAAAATGCACGAGCATCCATAACTAATCTGCATTGTCCTTCTGCCAAGTGAAAAATATGGATGTGGTGGGAGAATCTAGCGGAGCAGCTGTCGTGGACACAATTAGGCCATCCACGCGCGTCGTGCTCCAACATTTATAGCCAATACATAATCCATGTCTCTCATGAGGTGTCTGCACTCACCTTTATTGGGCTTTTTTCCACTGTTTTGGAGGTTGTACGTGGAGAGTTTCCTCCACAGTGTGATCATGCTTGATGCGTAATGCGTAAAAGCCGTTAAAACGGAATAAAAAAAATTACGCAGCGTTTATTTTGCAGAGTGGCATCGTTAATGGGTGAACTTCAAGGATCGATTGTTACATCGCATGGCTGACCGGGCTGCGGTGGCACGGATCGCTCACGTACAAACCGGCCACACATTCACTCTATAGATCAGATAATCACCGTTAAAGTACGTGAGGGGATCGATCACAGGCAGGAAACAGTGATCCGGCTCCGCTCAGCGTCGAGCCTCTGATGTTCGCGGTGGTCACCGCTCGCTAAATCATCTGCATGGTTACATAAGCGGCAGATCTGGACGTGCTGGAAGTTTGTGGGCTGGACAGTGAAAAGGCGAAGAGAATGGTGGTGATGGTGATGATGATGGTGGTGATTATGATGATGATGGTGATGATTATGATGATGATGGTGATGATTATGATGCGTGGGAGGAGGATGTGATCGCGGTGGTCACAGTTGGCACAGCGTGCCACGCTGAGGGGAGGTGGAGGAGGTGGAGGAGCAGAGGAGTTGTGGACTTCTTCTGTCAACACGTCACCGGTGACAGAAACTGTGCAGCGAGCTGTTGATTTCTCCTGGATTCTGCAGTGATGAATTGTTCCCAGACAGCCTATTATGCGAAGTAATTACAGTTTGATTCGGCCCATTATGTTGAAAAGGAAAACACAGCAATCAAGAGTCAATTTAAAAGAGTCAACAGGTTTTTTTTCTTTTTCTCGTCCTATTTTTATACGCTGCGGTTCCTTTAGGCTCTGTTCTGAATCGTTCTGCAGGTTTAAAAGAAGAATTAACCTTTAAAAAGTTGTTTTAATCTTCTTCTCAAACAATATCTGCTCTTGCAACAAAAGAAAATGACACATATGGTTGATATTTTGTGAAAGATTGTGCTCATTTGAGAATATTTGTAAAGAAACAGGCAGCTGTTGCACCTGACAGGTTAAAGGATCTGCAGACTTGGTTTCTTTGTAATCTTATTGACAACCATCAAGTTTAAAGCTTTCTTGATTTCAGTCTTCAACACGTCTCATCTGCTTCATCATCGCTGTGTGGGTGTGGCTGGATCCGATTTGATTGACAGTTGCCAGGCAACTCAGCAGAACAGCCCCACAACCGCCATTCATTTTGATCCGATTCATATTTTTTACAGTGTTTGGACATGTGAGCGCACCACTGGCTGCTTTTGAGAGAATCTTGGGACGATCTCCAGCTGTGTTTGTGTGACAAAAAACAGATACTTGGGACGTCCACGGCTGTGTTTGTAGCAACAAAACCAGATTTTTTTCCTTTTTTTTCCCCTTTTTTAAGGAGACCTTGTAATGTCTACAGCTGTTTTTGGCCACCAAAACAGGTTCTTCAAGCCAAAACACGGCCGTTTCCAAACCCTAACAAAGTGGTGTTTATGGCTCAATCCAACCAGAGTGTGAGCACAGCGTTTTCACAAGATACAACGAGTGATTGAACCGAAAGAAGCAACAAGTTGCAGCAGAAAGAAATGTCAAGTTTACGACATGTCCGTGGTTTTCCAGAAACTTGAATTGACCAAACGTACAAACGTTTATTCTGGCGAAAGGGTTGTGTGACCTTTGCACTTTCATTGAAACAGTTTGTGCAGCACGACTTGTCGATCATCACACGACCTCTGGGATTGTTTAACACAACCCGACACCTTTACTTCTCTTTGTGCAGTCTGAATTCAACATCTAAGTCACTACACTTGATCACGATTTGGAAATTGTCACCAAAGTAAGCCGAGTCAAACAGTTTCCACGTCACCGTCCGTCATCAGGACTCTTTGGACCGCGATCGTGTCGAGGCTGCCAGCTGGCAGCGCCGTCCGATGAGTCTGTGAGGGCTTTTTTTTTCGTTTTTTCTCTGACATCCTCCAACGGCCGGGGCTTACACCAAATACATGAGCTGATTGTGAAGCGGGAAACGTCACGCGGGCCATCGGATTCAACCCCCGAACTGTCCCGCAGAGTGTTTACAGTCTGTGCCCAGAAAACAGCTATTAAAAACGTGGGTGAGACAAAAGGTCTTGGCAGCATAGCTCCCAAAGCCCTCGCCATCTCCATGGTCTGATGGATGTATTCCTGAAGCGATGGCATCTAGAAGGTCGTGCCAGTGGAATCTCACTCGCACTGTAGCTGACGCTGCTGTACAGTAGCTCCGTTGTTCATCGAGGGTCGGATTTAGGATCGTGTTTCTGCAGGAAGGTGTGATTTCTGTCCTCTTACGTTTCATTTAGGAGCAGTTGTTGTGATATTAAAATGGCGATTGCATGCGTCTTTAACTGCTCCGAGATCCCACAAACACCGCTGGCAGCCGGCTCCGATGAGAGCAAAGGCTGGCCGATTCGCAGGCACAAGAGTAATGACGATGCTCGCGAAACTTCACCCCTCATAAATCACCGCGGCACACTTGGCTCCTGCGCCCGGCTCCTTATTGATTTACCTCCTATGTTCCTCGTCCTGTTGTGGAGCGCTCACATGTATTTATTGAAGGATGCGTGAGCCAATTTTCATCTTCTTTCTCTTCTTTTCTACCGTCCTTCAAACTCACTGGGGTTGAACATTGTGTTTCAGCTCGACCCAGGTATACGTTAGAGGTTTTTTCCTGCCGCTGCACCCCGGGCTGATCTTATCACGTTACACAAAAGCACAGTGATGCACATAAAGCAGCCGGCATCAAAGCGCTCCCCTCGGGTTCTGGATTCAGTTTCCGGGATGTGAGACCTTTTGAGGGTAATTTTTCCGCTCATACATTATGGAGGGTCATTTTTCTTCCCCCTCCCTGGTTTCATTTCAGCCCACATGGTGCCGGACGAGACCCGTCATGTCCTCACAGGCTTTTGTCTGAGCGCAGCGGCTGGCAGTGTGGGCTGCAGATAGAGGACAGTGGACAGAGGCTGTGCGGTTTCTAAGGGTGTTCCGTGTTTGTGCGAGCTAAACAAACCGTCGGTGACACGCAGGCTTCCTGATTTAGTGTGTGGGAGGGGGCTTCTGGCATATGGAATAGAGGAAATGGCCCCTGGGAAGCCGTGTTTGTCAGCCTGTTTGTCTTCCAAAAGGTGAACCTGCAGTGCCTCTTCTTTAATTCTCGCAGCACATCGACGCGTTCAAATGCCAAATCGCTATTGAAAGGCTCCCTTTTCCAGCCCAGCGTACGTCGCTTCGGCCCCTCGTCCACCTCGTCCACCCTGCGTTATCTGCGGCTGCGAGCTGCAGACATTTTTCCTGTCGGATCCCCAATTAGCCAACTTACTCTACTGTGAAAATGTGACTATTATTATTGTCAAACCCGGGCGGCCGGAAGCCGTGCCAGAAACCACTCGACATCATTTGCAATTAATTGGTTTCAGAGGTTAATAAAAGTCCCAAATTACAGTGTATTATCGTCTGTACTCTTTATTCTAGTCATTACCGCGGCTCGTAGACCGACCTTGATGAAAACTTAGCTTGGGGCGGTCTCTTGTTGTTTCAGTTCAACCAAAAAGCTCCAGCAGAAGGTTATTTTTTGCAAATTTATAAGCTTTGGGCAGCTGGTATCTTGTTTGATTAGTCTTTAAGTAGGTTTTTATTGTGTTACAAATCTCACAGGTGGAATAATATCAACAGTTTTACTGAAAATACCTCTCATACAGTATCTGAGAGTTAAGATCTGCATATTCAGTTTTCACCGTCGCTCACTCATGGAGGCAGTTAAAATGTTTTTGTCGCGCCGTCCGCAGGCTCACTGAGAAACCTGAGCCGGGTAGTGATGACGTGAATAGCTCCCCTGGAGGTCAAGTCTAGGGCCCACAGCAGGCACATGGAGGATATTCCTTGACATCCTTGGGGCTGTTTTTAAAAGTGAATTTGACCGAGGGCCAGGTTTATTTTTGCCGTGGCGGTACCGGTAGGGGAACCACTCACAGGACTGCGTGGCTCATCAATCAAGAATGATCACTGGCTCTTCGTTTGACAGCTCTTCCATGTTGCTGTTGTTGTTGTTTTGTTCAGCGTCTTTATCGAAGTATGTCAAGCATCTCACCTCTCCTTCCTTTCTCGCTGACACAGATTGTGAGCGTGGAGCTTTTGGAAATGTTCGGATGGATGGAACGACACTGACAATTGGAGGATCAGTGCGTGGTGCTCGACTCGCCCGCAGAGAGATCCCGACAGGGCATCTTTCCAGGTTTATAATGTCTCCACGGCCGGCGTTGCTGATGAAATCCTCTGATATGAAGAACCATTTCCCCCCCATGCCCGGATAAAATCTGAAAGAACACCCATTTAAAGTCTCTGGGCAGCTTTTTTTTGGCCTGATAATCCTCTTCCGGCTGTACGCCAGCGTAATGACTGCTAATCGCTGCCACAAACACAGCCATGAAACTAGAAAATCTGTGAAAAGCAGCAAGCAGTTAGGAAATATCACACAGAAAGGAACAAAAAAAAAAAAAGCCCTGCTCTGAAAGCTGTTGTGTGAAGCCGTCAGCCTGTCGGTGCACTTAATGCACTTGACAGGGAAAGTCGAGTGACCTGTAAAAAATTGGGTTCCATGTAGTGGAAAGAATTGGCAGAATTAGCCACTTTCCCACCAGACTCGACTGTACGCCTCAGGTTAAAGCAGCGAGCACACGCTCAGCAGGTTAGGCTATTTAAAAGCACAGAGGCTAACGCTGCATCACAACATTTACATTGACACCAAGGGGAATAGCTAGCAGCTATGCAGGTGCAACGCACAGAGCAGCCCGTTTTATTTTTAAGCGGTGTATTTTTATATCGGTATTTGTGCTATTTTTTCCTTTGCGTAGACCGGAGGCCTCTGGAAACGGATCCCTCCTCGACGGTGAGACTTGTAGTGTTTGTAGTGTCGCGTGTCCTGTTTTACAAGTAGTTTGACATTATGGGAAATACACGAGGTTCATGTCACTCCCACGTCTGTGTGGTAAAGACGGCGCTGATTCTTGGGAAGCTGTGTAAACCATAGATAAAACTGAATGTGATCATTGGACAGTTTTACTTCGTCAGCTTCATTGATTTTTGTAAATAGACGCTTATTCTGAATTCGATGGCAGCAACATGTTTCACACAAGTTGGGAAAGCGGCAACGAAAAACTGAGAAAGTTGTGCAACAGGTGATGAACGAATAACAGTGACGGTATCATGAAAAGCGCAAACTTGAAAAAGGCTTTGTGAAACACATGATTTACTACATTTGGACATTTTGTAGGCAGTAGTACATATGTGCAGCCTTGGAGACCATTAGCTTAGCGTAGCATTAAGACTGAAAATTGAAAAACGGCTACTCTCTGATCAAAGGTTAAGTACCACATAATCTTTCGGGCTGGAGGGTTTGTTATTCGGCAGGTGATTGGATGAACCATCCGTCTCTCACCTTCTGTTGTAGGAGATCGCTTCTATAAATTCCATCTGACGGTATCATGATTGGTTATAAAAAGGGCAAACTTGAAAAAGGCTTTTTGAAACACATGATTTACCACATGTGGACATTTTGTAGGCAGTCTCATGTCTGTACATACATATGTGTAGCCTAGGAGACCATTAGCTTAGCGTAGCATTAAGACTGAAAATGGAAAAACGGCTACTTTCTGATCAAAGGTAAAGTACAGCACTGATTCTGGGGAAGGGTCGATTGGGAAGCTGTGTAAAACAGATAAAACTGAATGTGATCATTGGACAGTTTTACTTCGTCAGCTTCATTGATTTTTGTAAATAGACGCTTATTCTGAATTCGATGGCAGCAACAAGTTGGGAAAGGGGCAACGAAAAACTGGGAAAGTTGTGCAACAGGTGATGAATGAGTAACAGTGATGGTATCATGATTGGTTATAAAAAGGGCAAACTTGAAAAAGGCTTTGTGAAACACATGATTTACTACATGTGGACATTTTGTCTCATGTCTGTACATACATTATGTGCAGCCTTGGAGACCATTAGCTTAGCGTAGCATTAAGACTGAAAATGGAAAAACGGCTACTTTCTGATCAAAGGTAAAGTACAGCACTGATTCTGGGGAAGGGTCGATTGGGAAGCTGTGTAAAACAGATAAAACTGAATCTGATCATTTGACAGTTTTACTTCGTCAGCTTCATTGATTTTTGTAAATAGACGCTGATTCTGAATTCGATGGTAGCAACAAGTTTCACACAAGTTGGGAAAGGGGCAACGAAAGACTGAGAAAGTTGTGCAACAGGTGATGAACTAGTAACAGTGACAGTATCACGATTGGTTATAAAAAGGGCGAACTTGAAAAAGGCTTTTTGAAACAACATGATTTCTACATGTGGACATTTTGTAGGCAGTCTCATGTCTTTACATACATATGTGCAGCCTTGGAGACCATTAGCTTAGCGTAGCATTAAGACTGAAAATGGAAAAACGGCTACTCTCTGATCAAAGGTAAAGTACCACATAATCTTTCGTGTCAGATGATTGTTGCCCGTTGAAACTGTTTGGAAAAGGGCACAAGCTCCTTAAAAAGTATTTGGCAGGTGATTGGACGAACCATCCGTCTCTCACCGTCTGTCGTAGGAGATCGCTTCTATAAATTCCATCTGTAGAAGAGCAAAAACATCCTTCTTTGCCTTTCTTTCAATGAAATATTCTCCATTTGTGATTGAACTGATGCTACAGCAGCGTCCATGTTCACCTCCTTATTGTCGTTTCTCTAGCTGGTCGTCAAAGGATGCTGATGGGTCGGAACCACTGTGGTTCAGAGACACAGGTGCTTAACTTATAGCCTGGCTTGTTGGATTCATAAGATAACGTAATCACTTGTTTAAAAACTTGATATAACATGTTAGCTCATGTGTTTAATAGGTGTTTGTCGGATGATCTTGTTGCCTTTGTTCAGAACGGGCGGTGGCGAAAGAAGTACTCAGATCCTTTTCCCCAGTTCCCTTTCCTCCAGTCATGCGTTGCAGGTGCACTTGTTGTTCTTCCTGGCCTCACACTGTTTTTATAATGAAGCCATCTGATTAATTTAACATCTGAAACCTGTGACAAGGCCCCCTCGACTCCCCGCTGTTTAATGAGCTCAAATCTTGCTTTACAGGGGCTCCTCCTGACGAGCGTTTAACAGAACTCACAGCAGGTGTTCATTTAATTCCGCGTCCGGTTCTGAGGGACGTCGGTTTTGTGATGTTAAGCGGTCCTGATACAATAACAGTGCGTCTGTGTCCGCCGCTGAGCCTGTGGCTGGTGCCCGCCGCTCCTCGCTGATAACGCTGCCGCCGTGTTTGGATGTTTTTCAGAACCGTTCCCCTCGGTACGTGAAAATTGCTTTGTGACTCATGCACCGACTGCAGAGTTCAGGCGCTGGATATTTGGCATCGTTGGTAATTTGTTAGCGGCTTGATAATGTTTTCACAACTCGCATTAAAACCGACAGACCTTTTTTAAAAAGCTGACGCGTACTTGACATTCAGCGCAGCATGACTCACCTGTGTTGCAGTCTGTTTTCATGGGTGCTTGAAAGTGCAGTTTCACTGTTTGCTCATCTTGAACATGTTGTACTGTACTGATGGTAATAAGGATGTGAAACAAACCACATCCCGGAGGACCAACATGAAACTTTGTGCTCATGTTCCACAGGAGTAATATTTAGAGCACATCTTTCCCCTGTGATGGGTCTTTTTTAGCCGTTTTTGAACAATTTCATTCATTTTTTTCTCTCATTCAGCATTTCCTTGATTGCTAACAGATGTAACAGAGACTCCTTATGGAAAAAGCTCTCACTGTTAACCAGCAAAATATGAATTGGCTTTTATGAATTGGCAAATAACAGTTTGGGAGTAATTTACTGTGATCTGTTCAAGGTAGTTGGAAACGAAATTGATTAATTGTTTAAGTCATTTTTAAAGCAAAAATGTCAAACATCTGCTGGTTCCAGCTTCTTAAATGTGGGGATTTGCTGCCCTTTTTGTCATTTATGTTGGTAAATGAAGAGTCTTTGGGTTTTTTGGTTGGACGAAAAGAAGTAAATTATTATTTCTTTGACATAGTAATGCTCAGTTTCAGTGTTAAAGCTCAACTGAAGCTACTGTATGTCATGAGAAAGACATTGCTGGTAGTGATGAACCCACAGATAATTAGCATTTTGGCATCTTTCAGCTCATTGTTTTGATTTCTAGCCACAGTGGAGTTTTTAGCAGCTGAACAGCCAGATATTTTCCGTCGGAGATCAACATCAGAGTCAAAAGGAAAGTGAATGTTTGATTCATAAAGTAGACTCCCAATAATTGCTGGTTTTGCTCTGCGTCTGCTGGATGTGGAAACTGAAAGCTGTTGGCTAAGACATTAACTTTAACACCAACTTGGGATGACAACAAAAAACACGTGACTGCAGCTTCAAAGTTAACAGCAAAGACAGTCACGCTGATCCAGGTTCACACAGAGTGACTGATATTTCAGATGGATTGCTTTTGTATTCATTGTTCAACTTGTTTCCCAACGGAGCATTAATCCTTGATGATTCTGAACCACAGTTTGCTTGCATTTCCCCTAAATGATAATCCCTACAATACCGAACCTGTGCAAATCAGATAGAGTACGATTAAGGCATGATTACGCTGATGGAAAGACTTCCTGTGCTGTTTAAAATATAATGCTCATATTAATGTCTAAAGGAAGGAGATCTCCACTGGACGCACTGCACTTCCATCCACCAGCCCGCCCCCACACGTTTCCTATCCATCTCGCTGTAAAAAAAGGGCACACAGTATGTTCTGTACTGGCGCCGAACATTGGCATTGGAAGAAGATCGTGTGCGACAGATCCTTTCAATATTCATAAGACCTCGGGATGCTGCGCTGCATCATCTGTCCTTTAGCCGTGCTGCCCTCAGGGCTTGAGTGACCATTGTGAACGGTTGTACGTCTGACATCACCAAACAGTATTTTAGCACGAGCATGAGCGTCTCCTTTCTGACTTCGTGAGCTACGTTTGGTATTTGAATGCAGTCTTTTCCCCACATTTTCAGCACCGTAGTTGTAAGCGGATCCGTGTGCTTTTCCCTGAGAACGTTGGCATGCTGGCAACGAGGGCGTGAACGCAGTGACATGAATACTTCGGCATCTGGGTTGTTGTCCGCGCCGGAGGACGACCCTCCCCTCTCTCTCTCTCTCTTGCCATGTTAATGCAAAGAACATGGCGTGCATCAGTCAGGGCGGCCGGATCGAGCGTCGAGGAGGTCTTTTCATGCAACGAGGAGGACTCCTCCCTCACATCTGTGTGGGATTGTTATTGTTTTCCCTGACATCTGGTGGTGCCCTTGGCAACTTGGAGGGCTCGCATGAGGTCTGCTCTCGGTAACATCACTGGCTGAGATGTTACAAGTCTAATTCAGACATGGCTTTTTTTCGGTCACATGGGAGAGATTATCTGAATGTAAAGTTGAGTCCATGAGAAAAAAAAAAAGACCACAAGCTATATTTGGCGTTTGTGATTGAGAGAGGAAGCTCCGAGAGTGTTTCCACGTCGTTTTTTAAAAGCTTCTCCTCCTGTTTCTTGGATTCCCGTGCCCAGCATCTCCTGCAGACGGCGAGGGGGTTTGTGTTTTTTTTCTGAGAACTTCCTGTTTCGTGAACCCTTTTCAGTCCGCTCTCCTCAATCATCAGCCCTCATTGTGCTCGCGAAACGACGGACAACAGCGGGAGACCGGGCTGGCTGGAAGCTGAACCCGTTCCTTCCTCCCCGTCCAGGTCAAGACTTCCTTGTCAGAATCCCTCACAATTTTTCTAAACTGAAGTTGACTGTATACCAACGAGTTCTCACTCCCAGTGTGTCAAATACGAAAGCTTGGTCCGTGGTCTTTAGCTTCAGACTGTGACAGTTTTGCCCTTGAAGGAGTCTTGTCCAGTTTGGTTGGGTTAAAGAAATCATCCTTTGAGTCAAAACACCCAACTTACCCTACACAAGTGACAGACTTTTATGTCACCGTCTGAATTGCCTCGATACTATCGAGTATCTTAAGATGTCATGTCGTTTGATACGACATTTCAGTACCTAGGAGTTAATCTCACCATCTTCAGTGTTGTTACAAGATCTAATAGTGCTGGTGATTAGCATGCCTCGATGTGCTAATCCTTTGTTAAAATGGTATCAGAAACAGTATCATTCAGGAACCGGTGACTGAAGTCAAGGTATCAGTATCGGTATCAAAACTTCTCACCGATACCTAAACCTGCATCATGTAACGTTAGTGATGATCAGTCTGCTGGATTTGATGCACTGGGAGTGAGAACGGGCTGGAGATACAGATGGAACCTTTTATCAGACAGTAATTAATACCAGCAAGAAAAACACAGTTAAAAAAAAACAAACAGAGGAAAACATCACAAGGTTTATATTATTAAGCCTTTTTTTAAATCCTGGCCAGGGGACTACAGTTCAAAAAACTGTAGTGGTTAAATGATTCCCTCTCTCTCTCTCTCTCTGTAAAGGCACTTGAAAGTTAAAATTTTGCAGCCACTGACAGAATCAAAGAGAGGTTATGAATATGTTTCTAGTATCTGCAGTGATGTGACTTTGAAAGCAAACATATGCGTCCTCAGACGATTCAGCTGGATGCAAGATGTGGTTTTGCTCGTTAGATCCGGATGATGTGCTTCTCTCACACCTGCACTCCTCGAGCTGTTTCCCAACAAACGCCGCGGTTCAGGTAACGTAAGCCCGTCTGATAAAGGACCTGACACACGTGTTGCACGTGCGGCTGCATGTAAAGTGAACCCGGGCTGTCAGTGTCAAGTAAACGCATCACGATACAGAAAGTGGTGAGAAACAGTGGCCAGGTGTTGGTGTAGTCACATCTCATCACCTCCGGAGTGTCTCTGAGGTCAGAAGCCGTCTCGATGTTGTCGACGTAGGGTCGACGATGAGTGTCAAAGCTAAAAGAAAGGAGTCCACGTGATGGGACGCAGCACACATATGCAGAGGGGGCTGACAGGTCTCAGTGGGAGCATACACCCATACGTAATGGGTGGTGTACATTCTGACATCAGCACATTTTATCCAGTTGATCACAGTTGTTTCTTCTCCTGTCCTTTCAGTTGCCTCATGTTTAAAGAGAAATGCTGCCGTCTTGGTAGGAATGTGACCTCCTCCATGAACTTGTGCTCCATCTGAACTCGGATATTATCCCAACACCACCCGTGCCCCCGTTTAATCCACCAGCTGCAGACCTCTGAACTCAACTGATGATTATTTTCATTGTTGATTAATCTGTCGAATGTTTCATCTATTTGTTGAACTAGTTGTTAGAACTTAGTTTTGATCTAATAAACACAAAATCTTTCCACATTAAACCTTTTTGACATCAGGGCTACAACTAATGCTGTTCACATGATTGATCGATTAATCCTTAATAGTCTATATAGTGCCAATTTCTTTTTGAATGCCCATTACAAAGTGGCATCTTTCATCCAACGAACAGTCCAGAACACAAAGACTCTTCACTTACTGTCAACAGTGAACAAAGAAAAGCAGCAAATCGTCGCGTTTAACAGACTTGACGAGCCACGTTTGATTTTTTCTGCTTGAGAAACGACTGAAACGATGAACAGGTTGTCATAACACTGTTGTCGACTAATTTTCTTTTTCTATTTGACAATGAAATATACATCTGATACAGATTGAGTTCTCCTGGAGGGTGCAGCCTGTGCTGGGAACATAAATACTATATTTATATGCTTATATAAATCTAGCTGTGCTTGGAACATGACCCAGAACCAAAGGTTCTCTGACTCCCACTGTTTATCGAGATGATATAAGCCTGCAGGTCGTCTGTAATCAGATCCAGAAGGCACAACTGTGCTGTTTCCCGTGCTGGCTAGTTTCTTGTCTTTTTGTTTACCGCACGCACAAGAAACTTACCCCAGTGACCGGCTTTGTGTTTGGCTTTCAGAGACTGATAACTGAATCGAGCAAACAGTCCAGTGTTGGTTTTCTGCCTGATCACCAGATGCTGCTGGACGTCTGTAGTATCGCTGTAGATTGTCTGAGTTTTGGGTGAAAAGGAGCATTTTTGTTTGTGTTTGTACTGAGAAAAAATATTCCTTCAGTGGGTTTAATGGGTTATTTTTCATGTTGAAGTCATGCATATCAAACGTGCTTAAAATGAAAGTTACCGTATTATCTGTTTCATCGTCAAACTGCGGAACTGTGTCACGGTGGCACTTGTGAGAAGGAGAACTGATAACATGATGACAATAATAAGAGAGACACGGAGCAGAGACAACAAACACTTCACCGTACTGATTGTCAGAGCTCCATCAGCGCTCGTGGCCGCTTCCCTCTCTAGTTAAGCTCGTATCGCGCCATAGGAAAAGAGGCGGTAATGATGTTATAGGCTCTCAACGGCCTAATGGACATCCGAATGCCACTGAGCGGAACTCGGAGTGTGGGGCGCCGAACATCCTGTGAGGGCAGAAGGATGTTTACAGCGCAGCACAACATGAACGACGGGCCGAGCTCGAGAAGACAACAGCTGTCATGCATAGGCGTGTTTGTTTTTGTCTTTTTTTCTCTCAGGTAACTTTCCGCACGCCGGCCGATGTAACCGGTGACGTCAGCTCTTGTGCAAATTGCGCATGACTAACCACTTCTGTGAAAACCCTCGGCGGTGCTACAGATAATAGTGGACCACCCACAGTTCACGCTGCTTTGTGGCTGGATGAAGTTGACACAAACACACCGATAATCAATTGTTGTGCCTCTGTGGAGTTTGTGCTCTCAGCTGAAATGAGCAAAGAATATTCCTGCAGCATGAGAGTTTTTATTGCGTCATTTTCAGAGTTCTCTGGTTTCGTGGGCCGTTGTGTGTTTGAGAAAAGCTTGTTTCTCTCTGTGGCTTCATCAGTTTTCTACCTGAGATATTCAAATGGTCATTGACTTCAGAATACTGTTGATAATAGAAGAGATGATGAGTCTTCTGAATTGATCTGTATCGATTTCTGCATCGCCTTCAAGAATCTGGTCGACAGTGAAGGCAACAGCTGACTTTATCGTTTCAATGATGACACATGGATATGTCGAAACGTTTATCGATGTTCACTTTTCAGTTTTATCTTGTGACAGAGCTGCTTTCTTGTTGGGTTCAGGCACAGTAACAACTTGGTTAGGGTTCGGGAACAATCATGTTCTGCTAGAGCGCTAACATTTTGTTCTGGTGACTCGACTACAGTATCCTGAAGATACAACAGAAACAGCTTCATGTTATCATGCAAGTTGTATTTTTCTTGTTGAATTTTGATGATTTGCCTTTTTTTCATTTCATATATCTATGAAATATTTAGACAGATTCAGTCTAAACATGCTAAATGTTTGAGACAGATACACAGTATTGTTCTCAGGAGGTCATGGAGACTAAATCAGAGCTAAATGTCCTGTTAATACTGAGCGTTGCTTTGTCTGGTAGCCAGGAACAGTCATAAACACGCCGTTACAATCAGGGTTGTCTTATCTTAAAAGAAGCGTTTCGTCCACACCAGCTTCTGTGCGAGACTAAAATAAAACTAGATATCTCGAAGCAAGCTGGAGTCGATTCTGCACTCTGAGCTGAAGAGGAGGCTTCTTTCTTGGGATATTGAACATTTCTTCCACCCACGACCTTCGTCCTTTTCATTCATTCATGCAGCTTATGACGAGATCGATATGAAGATCTGTTCTTCTGCCATAAGTGTGAGAGCTAAAAGCACCGTTAATATTGAATGTGGATTCGTCTGGTTGGCAGGAACAGAGCTGTGGATCCAGTAACACATTTATAACATGATCATGTATCAGGACTGTATGTCTGTCTGCTGGTTTTGGAGTTTGTGCTGCTCCAAGTGGCCAAAACTAGTTCAGAGCAGCAAGTAAAAAGTCTCCTGTACCAGAACTAAACGTTTCCAGTGAACATAAATGATTATAAATGAGTTCCGTGCTGGTTGTCAGTGCGAGACGAGGTTGCTTTGGGACACAGAATTTAAACCATATTCTCTGCGTACTGGATTGAAAGAGATTGATCGGAGCAGACGGTACTTAAGAAACGTCCACTCTTCAGTCTTTGATCACGTTCATTACAAAAACATGTCGTTGTTCAAAGAGAGCCGGCCGGATCGGGCTCTTCCTTATTGGCTTTTAAATGTCAGCTCTAATCACCATGAAGCCACTATCAGTTACTGTAAGTGATTTATTTTATTTCCGTCATAAACTGGACGTTTTCACGGCTGAAGTGAACAAAGTGTCACGATGGAAATTCCCATGACGAATGGATTCCACTGAGATTTCGTTCATCAACCACGTTTAGGACCAGAAAAATGTCGCTGTATGACCACGAAAGCTAAGAGGCAGCAGCCAAGAACAGCTGGATTAAGAAACATCAGGACCAGCTTTGAGCAACATTCAGGCAGCGATTGTGAAAGCTCTCTGTAAAAAAAAAGGTCTGTTCTGCGTTTCCATATGACAAAATATATCCTCTGTGTCTCTCCGCTAATGTACGAAACGCAGCCTTCGCCAAGAAACGAGCCCGGGAACTTGGCAAAGTAGGTCGCCGCGTGTGCATCTGTGTGTGTTCGCACGCACGCCTGTGCGACAGAGCAGCTGATCTCTCCCTGGCTGTTTCCAATTTGCACATCAGCATAATGTTTTACAATCCCGCTCTCGGTAAGCCCCTCCCCCTCCCCAGTGTGCTGCACGTTTAACGCCGAGCAGACCCGGCGAGGCGCGGGGGCCAGTCGCCTCGGCGATTGGAGCTGCGGGAAGACTCTGACTGGGTCAAATCTGAAAGTGATGTACCGACCGACGGCCCCCCGCGTCGCCTCCCTCCGCTCTTCTCACAGTGTGTCGCAAGAGCGTTGTTTTCGTCAGTGAGAAGAGTTTGTTTTGGCTACAAAACGATTCATATTCTGGCCTTGTGGAAAAGTCGAAGCTTCATTTGAATAATCTGCAGCATCGAAAGTATATAAAGATGATGAACTGCTCATGTAGAGCAAGTTAGGTGAAACGATCATTTGTATTTGGGTATTAATTTGAATGTAAAAATGCTCCAAACCAGGCGATAAATCCGGTTTGAAAATCCGATTTATAAAAAATGATGCACAGGTTTCCAGTTATTACAACCAATCAAGGATAAGAACCACGTTGACACGATGTCATGGCAGCTCATTCACTGACATTTTACAGTGTAAAGGGGGAAAAAAAGCAGCATGCTCATGTTCTCACAAACGTATCTACCAGTCGTACGTTACGTGACGTCTGTTGGATCCCCCGTGACTCATGGAAGTCTATGGAGAAATCTGTGCTTGCAGCAGTTGCGACACAAACACTGACGACATGAGGTCAGTTTCATTTAGTGGGAAAAAATATGACTTGTGTCTGAATCACTGAGGAACTTGCATGTACGCCCTTTTCATTCATTCATTCATTCATTCATACAGCTCATGGCAGAAAAACAGCTCTTCATATTGATCTCGTCAGAAGCGTCGGAGCTAAAAGCGCCGCTAATATTGAACATTGATCTGTCTGGTAGCCAGGACCGAAGCTGTGGCTGCGGTAACATGATCATATATCCGGGCTTCGCATGATGATCACTAATTTTCTTGTGAGCTACAATAACCAGCAGCCACCTGTAGCTTAATAAAGACCCTGCATCTTGTTGTCGATTTGCCCTTAAGTGCAATTTCCTGTTTTCCTGTGGCAGTGTTGGTTTATGACCTAGATCCTTTGGTTAAAAAGTGAACACAGCTGGTGTAAAAAAAATGCTTGTTAAATAGTTTCACACTGAAAGCAATGCCGCTACGAGAGCCTAGATTTGTGTGTCAGGTATTCTGACAATGCTAACAACCTGTTTCTGGTTACCCTCGGTTGGCGGCGTGAGGCTCTTGGCCCGTGCTGAGGTGTATTCATGACAAAAATAACTCAATAAAAAGCAGGAAATAGATCTGAAGATAAGCTGCAGAGCACTCTGGCAGAAAGCTGAAACTATGGGCATTGAAAATACAAACCACAAGTTGTCTTGAAGTAGCACCTAGAGAGAAAGAAGCGACGAGGACGCAGCCCTGTCACTCTTTGATGGTGAACATTAGCTGTAGCAGGCAGGCTCAAATTATCTAAAGCTACCTGAGCACACTCAACGCTGTGCAAAGCGGATTTGTACAACCTCGGGGTAACGCTTCCGTTTGGATTTTCGTCTCATCTGTTATGCAGCGGCAGTGACATGAAATCCCAGTGGCCTGCAGCGCTGCCGCCGCAAAACACCTGTCTGGGATTCTGCTCTGATGAAATACAAACATCACCTTTAAAAAAAAAAGAAGATGAAACGTGTAACACCTCCGCTAACTGATTTAAAACTGCTGTCACGTCGGAGGATTTTACGATGGGAGTGCAGAGGAAACACACGGCAGCAGTGAGAGGACTCAGCTGTGCTTACGAGTCTTTTTGTCAGGGAACCAGAACCTCGTTGGATTGATGGGGTTTTGTTCCGGCTGCTTATTCTGTCAGCCGTGTTGTTCTTTGATCGTGAAGCCAAATTACCTTAACTCAAACTGACGTGACGTATACAGTCACCGGTAGTGTTGAAGTTTCCTGTTAAGACAACACGTCCTCAAACCTAAACAGAACAGATGGTTAGCCAGTGAATCCCAGAATGAACGAGAGCGTCAGTCACAGGTGAACCCACAACATGAGGTCAGGAAGAAATTCATCTCCAACTACTTTAATTATTGATTGATTGTTTCAGTCGTGTGAAACATTTGCAGGGACTTGCTGCTTTTCTTTGTCCTTTATGTTAGTGAATGAAGAGTCTTTGGGCTTTTTTGGGACAGTTGGATGTACAAAACTATAAATTTGAAGACATCGATGACATTTTTTGGACGATTAATCATGAAAATAATCTGCAGAATAATCAATGATGGAAATAGTCATTAGTTGGAGCCCTCGTTGTGTTGAAGAGACGTCTTTTTGATCCAGCCTGACCTCCTCCGTGTTCGGACGTAGTCGCTCTTTCTACTTCTTCACCTGACTTTCTCCTTTGGTCCGACCATCATCACTCCGGCCTCTAGAGGTCGCCGCCCTCAATAGACATAAATATCGCTCATAAATAAGATGCTCGTATTCCAAATCCATACATGTTGATCCGGTTGCGGCTCACTGCTCCTGTTTCCTTTTTTTTCTCGATTACAATCTAGTCACTGCACTTTAACACAGTTCACTCACTGTTTACTTCAGATCTTTAACCAATAAGGACTCTGTTACCCGCCTGCCGCGGTACAGTCACGTACAGTTGGGTTGCCTCTGTTCGAAGTCTCCCTGGCTTTGTCTGCATGCGCTCGCTGATTCTATCTGTGCTTCTTTCTGACTGTTATCAAGTGGATGTAAGTGGCCTTCAGTGAGAATGATTTCCTGGTTCCATCTCATTTATGAGTTAATCTTGTGAGTGCAAATGACCAGCGAGGGCAAAAGACTTTCAGAGTATTTTTGAATCAAATGTTTTTGATCTTACGCACCTCTCAGTGATTATTACTACAAGATTTGTTGTTGCAATATTTCAGTCGATTAAAGCCGCTGGGAGAAAGAAATGATCAGCAGTGGGAGTAGATAGGAGCAGGTTTCATTTCACTCGGATGACAGGACTGAATTGTTTCTTCTTCTTCTTCGTTCCAGATCTGCAGCTGGTCCATCATCAACCAGGTCTGACATGGCCAAAAGGAAGATGGATCTCGTCGGGCGGAGCGGGGTGGTGGCACTCATACTGCTGTGTGATCTATCAAAGGTAGGACAGCCGGCAACCAATCAACCAGGCAGATACTGAAAACCAAGCAACATGTTTGAAGAAATCAGATCTGTACGGAGCCCTGGAGTGAGCATGAAGAGCCTTACTCGGAAAAGTTTGTGAAGGATCTTAATTCCTGACATAGTTTACTGTAAATCCCAGCTGGTCACTAATCAGGTTTCTGCATATTTAATTGTCATATTGTATATAATTTTACTCAGCGTGTTTGGATTCGTTATACAAGAATGAAAGAAAACGGTCTGCAGTAACAGAGCAGAAGATTTGCAGACGTATCTAAATGTTAGAAATACGGCTGTTTACTCCACAACCGTGGCTTCATTTGACCTGTTCAGACTTGTTTTCGTCTGTTTATGTTGGACGGCTTTTTAAGGATTAAAAAGCCGCTTCTGGTTGGTGTCTGCTGTGTAATAAATGAAGCTGGACGTATCTGATGGGCAGTGTTTCTGCGTGGATGTCATGTTTTCCATGGAGCTAATGGATTTAATGGAGTCTTTAATGGAGACTCCCTTTCGCTGGCGTTCTAAGTAGGCTGTTACGACCGTCTCGCTTTAATACACAGAGTCAGAAGACTCGGTCCAAAGTGGGTCCAGGCACCAGGTGCTTTCTCTGAAATGAATCTCAGTGTTTGCTCCAAAACAAAGTTATTTTTTTGTCTGTTTCATCTTGGAAATAAATGACCTTGATCTGTACTTACACAGAGACTGGAAAGATTTAGAAACATCTTTTAATGCCACATTTCCTCTGCTTTATGTGACTGTTCATCTTCTGTGTGAAACTAGCCAGAACCTCTTTAGACAAATCTTTCTAAAGCAGAACAAAAACCCCACCGTCTCTCTCCTTCCTTGCAGATCCTTGTGACGGCGAGCCTGGAGGTGAACGAAACCCACCAGAAGAACCTAAACAACGGCTACCACGACATGGGGCTCACCAGGAACAAGATCGTCACGGCGCAGTTCGAGTGCTATCAGAAGATAATGAAGGACAACGCCAACAACAGAGACGGTTAGATGAAAACACAGCGATAGGACACAAGTTAGAGCGGATCATTTGGTTGTTGTAACACCTGAAAATTACCTTCTTCTTCTGTGGTTTTAGAGCCCATGTGTAACCGCACGTGGGACGGCTGGCTGTGTTGGGAGGACACGAAGTCGGGCATCGTCTCCGAGCAGCACTGCCCCGACTACTTCCAGGATTTTGATCCTTCAGGTAAGATCCGCGGCTCCAGAGGTGGATCTGCACCGAGCATGTTTTGGAGTGACACTCTCTTTCTTAAAACTGGGGGCTCAACAGAGACGGATCAATGTAATAACGGACTGATAACATATTTTATTGGACCCTAAATGCCACACTGCAGGCTCGTAGGGGAAGATTATTAGTACGACACGGGAATGAAATGATCTCCATGTGTGAAATTGGTGAAGTGCCCCTCAAAATTGACATGGCAACAAGCTCTTTGTGTTTATGGATATTTATCTGTTTGTTTCCATGTGTGCAGTCGTGTTTTCTGCATGAATACGTGAACAGTAAATACATTTTTAAGTGCTGGGAGATTCTGAGCCAAAGCTCGAGCAGCAGCACATCCTTCAACAGGATACGCAGACGAATAATTAGATTCAGTCCCTCTAATCACTGCGCTCAATCGTTTCATGTGGATTAATGTGTTTGTTTGTTTGAGTTTCAGAACATTATTTTAACTTAAGGGCTGCAGGGGACAGCTATTGAATTTCTCCTTCAGCAGTCTGTCTGCCAGAAGGAAACTTCCTGACTTTATTTGCCTGCCTTTTCATTTCAATCTTTAGTTGTTTGGCCCCTGGGGTTTATTTTTACTTTCATATAATAAATACAAAGAGACGTCCTCTGAGACTCCACAGGATTTAAATATTTTTATCCATGTGTCATGTTTCACCTGCAGAGATGGTTACAAAGATCTGCACCGACTCTGGTCATTGGTTCCTGCATCCGGAGAGCAACCGGACGTGGACCAACTACACCCGCTGCAACGAGCACACCAACGAAGGCAGAGTGGTACGTCGCTTTATGTAAACAGCATTGAATATTGAGGAGTGAGTCACGGTTAGCACCGACCTTTTAATAAACCTCTTGGCAGTTGCTATACATCTGCAGCGATGAGAGGAGAGTTAAATGTCACTAATGTGCATATCACATGCCTCGTTTTGTGGAGGCAGCACACGTTATTTATTATGCATACAGGATATTTAACTAAATAACTCAGTTATACACAGATTCCATGCCCATCTTGGCTGAAATGTACTGAAACGTTGATTTAGTGGGGCTAAAAATGTGCACATGTAAAACTTAAAACACCCTTTGACATGATTTTAATGTCATCCTTTCATAAAATTGGGCGTTATTGGATGTGTGAGTGTTTTTAGATCGTCTGACAACATGAGCGATCATTACGAGCTCGAGGGGATCTCATTTGTGTCTCGTTTTTTTCCTCCCAGACTGCGATGAATCTGTTTTATTTGGCTCTCATCGGACACGGGCTGTCACTGTCCTCCCTCTTCGTCTCCCTCGGAATATTCTTCCACTTCAAGTGAGTCGGCCGACCTCGCCGCGACATGCTTGATGGACAGATATTTTGCACTCTTTGCACTGAGGAATATCAAGATGTAATGTCGTTTTTTTTCTCTTCTTGCAGTAGTTTAAGCTGCCAAAGGATCACCCTCCACAAAAACCTCTTCTTTTCTTTTGTTCTGAACTCCGTGATCACCATCATCTGGCTGACAGCCGTGGCGAACAACCAGGAGCTGGTGCAGAGGAACCCAGTGAGCTCATCTAGATTTATTACTACACATTTTTTACATTTCTTTTGTAATTATAGTGTCTCTATTTAAACATAAAACAAGGTTAGATGTGCTGTAAAAGCTGCACGAGGGCATTGGTTTTCATTTCTGTTATCGCTAAAATGAATCACGGTTTTCTAATAACTGTGAAAGTGCTGCACGGGGAAATAACAGGAGGCAGAGTAAACCATGTAACCGTCACCGTCCAGGCTCATTATGTGTGTGTGTGTTTTCCCTCAGACGAGCTGTAAAGTGTCCCAGTTCATCCATCTGTACCTGTTTGGATGCAATTACTTCTGGATGCTGTGTGAGGGGATTTACCTGCACACGCTCATCGTGGTGGCTGTGTTCGCCGAGAAGCAGCACCTGATGTGGTACTACCTGTTAGGCTGGGGTGAGTCAGGATCGTGTGTTGAGTCGACGCTGTCAGTCATTTGTTTAGGTTGTGTTGGACTTACTCTCTAAATTCCGGTCATTTCCAAAGTTTAAAAAGGTGTTATTGATAACATTCAGCCACTAAATGTGTCGTTCCATCTCCCCTTCCACTGCATCCACAACACAACCACAACACCGCTGCTGTTCGAGTCATCGGCCTCCTCAAGTGGTTGCCAGTTTCCTGCAATACCTAACTTTGCTAACGTAAGCTAGCTAACATGCGCACACTAAAGAACTAAGCCATTTTTACACAAACTGGCAACAACCAAGACTAAAGACACAGATACACATGATACTAACAATACTATTGGCTGACAAACCTTGTGAGAAGCTGGGACCGACTTCTTACACAGAGATATACAAAACTACATCGTCTGCATAGAAATATTATCAATCAGACTGCTGGATGCAAAATGTCTCCTACCTCGCTGTAAAGTCCATTCTCAGTGTTTGTGCACTGGAGGCTTCGAGTTTCCACATTACACTTGCTGATTATTGGGCCAGGATTGGCTTCCAAACAATTTGTGATGTCACAAATAATCTTCGTAGGCCCGCCCCTTAAAATCGGATTCTCAGTGAGCTCACAGAAATGTTTACACTTCAACTCTGGACGTTGAAGCTCAAACGTTCGACTGTAGGAGGATGACTGGAGGAGGGGGGGCTTTAAACTGTAACTGTAATTATGATAAATGTTTGTTTGTTCGCAGGCTTTCCTCTCATTCCTGCTTGCATACACGCTGTCGCTCGAAGCTACTACTACAACGACAAGTAAGCGCTCAAGTGCACGATGAACATGTCACAGCTTATGGATTTAACTTAAGTGTATTAAATGACAAAAAGCTGATTTGTACAACAACAACATATTCTATTCTTGTTACTTAAGCTGCTGTTGTGTTAACTTAAGAGTAAATGTCGTCCTCTTTTCTCTGCTGCAGCTGTTGGATTAGCTCCAAAACATCACTACTCTACATCATCCACGGTCCCATCTGTGCTGCTCTGTTGGTAAGAAGTTTCAGCCTATTCCCAACACCGATCAAATACAGCAAAGTAAATCATAATCATGTCTATTTACTGAGCTGATCTGTTCCATATTTCTCTCGGTTGACTGGTTTTATTGTGCAACGATGGAAAAAAAAAAGGAGTCTGCTTCTTCTGAGTCGACGCTGTGGGGGGCCTGAAAGCAGGACACAGTTTGATAGCACGCATAATTGTGTTTATCTTACGAAATCAATGCATCTGCCCCTCTGACGATCCACCCACTGGTCCCCAGGAACATGTTGCATTCTAGGAATTCACCTAATCAGCACGGCCGGGCACGCTTCAGAGAAAACTGGTCCCTCAAGTCTCTCGCTGGACTAAATGTTCAGCGCTTAAACAAGCTTTTACAGAGATTTGTTCAGGTTTCAGTGCCCAGGAAACGTCTCGGTTTCGTTTCCTCCTAATGGATTTTTTTTTCTGTTTAAACTTTCGTCACACTGGACAGTTTAGACGTTTAATTATGTGGCAAATCACTTTTTCTGTTTCGTGTCAAAATATTAGGAGTCAGTTCCAAAATCATCAGAGCAAACACTTTAGGATTGAAAATATGTTTCTAAAGAAACCGAAGCCATCATAAAATACTGTCCTGGCAAATATCTTTGAGGAATTAAAGATCCTATATTGTAGAAAGTGAGATTTTCATGTCTTTTCTGATTATAAAGCAGGTCTAGCTGCTTTATACTGTTACTGCTGGGTACTGTTTCACCAGCGTAACCGCTAACTACTGCTAACTGTAGCTGCTGTTAGCTATTTAGCTCAGTTAGCAGTACAGCTATCGGTCAGGGAAATGGGAGCTTTGGTCTGGAACTGATCGACTCTAGCTGGTCGTCTCGCTGACTTCTCTGCAACAACATACATAGACATCATAAACGACTGAGGGTGAATAGCGGTGCTGCAGCGAGGTACAGTCGGAGAAGGAGGGCGTGTTTTTTTAACATTAAGGCACGAAAACATTTAACATATATTACAGAAGTAGGAACCTGAAAATGATCGTGACATGGGACCTTTAAGTTTAAGTTAAAACTCAGCTAATAGCCATGTTATCGTGCTGATTTACTGATGTCCTCTCTCGCCGTCCCCTCAGGTCAACTTGTTCTTCCTCCTGAACATCGTGCGAGTGCTCATCACCAAGCTGAAGGTGACCCACCAGGCGGAGTCGAGCCTCTACATGAAAGCCGTGAGAGCCACCCTCATCCTGGTGCCTCTCCTGGGAATCCAGTACGTCCTGCTTCCCTACAAGCCGGAGGGACGGGTCTCCTCGGAAATATACGACTACATCATGCACATACTGATGCACTACCAGGTCGGTGCGATGGTTCGAGCTGCGATCGTATATTTCATGTGATTCGACAGGTGCTTGAGTCGTGGCTGAGCGATTGTTTCCAACTTCCTGGAACATTTCCATGAAAGACACACAAACAGCTGTACATTATGTCATGGCCAGAGTGTATTTTTAGCCTGGTATTCACAGTTTACTGTCTGTTTCATGGGCAGTCCTGTTGTCATTTATTATTAGGAATTTGTGGCTCTCTCTCCCTCCGATGCCAGAGAGAATAGGTTTACTAAAAACTAACCGTTGCCGGGATGTAAACCTCATTATTTCCCCGGCTTTCAGTAAAAGCTAACCATTCCCATCAGCCTCTTTGTGCTGTAGTGCAGGGAAGAACAGCAGGAAGGAAGACATACGTTATCTGAAATCAGTCGGACGTTAGCGAGGGGTTATCTGATCATCGTGAACGATCTCAGTCGGGGGGAAAACTCACCAAAATGTTCTCACAGCACCTTAGACCTCAAAATATCACCTACAAACACTGATTGTTGTTGGTTAAGATGAATTATTTAGGTGTACATGATCTCTCCTTCTCATAATTTTATCCTTTTTTGTATTTCAGGGTCTGCTGGTGGCCACCATCTTCTGCTTTTTCAATGGAGAAGTAAGACGGGGTTACGCCCTTTCACTTTGTATTTTTTTGTTTTTTGCATGTACACAGACACACACTCGTCAACACTTCCCCTGAGTGATCGGCTGAACTGTCCTGACAGGTTCAGTCCTCCGGGGATCTGCAGGGGATTAAACATTATTTACTGTCAGCAACGAGCCACGACCCTTTAAACCGATTGGCATAAATTATGCAGGCGATTGATCTGCATACGAAACAGCTTGTTGTTACAGGAGCCACCAGAAACCTCCTCCATGCTATATAGAAAGAGTTAATGCACGGTGGAGCTTTGCTGCTATCTGATGTTATTAGATTCAGGTTTGTATAAAACCTCTTTTTATAATCCTGAGCTCATTATAGGCTCAAAGAAACGGTGACTTTGTGACGCCTATACATAGAAACGTGGGCGTAGATAAGGTACTGTATGTGATGTATGTAGGTCTTTGATCAGAGAATGAGCTTCAGAGAGAATTCACAGCAGAGAGAGAAATAATGACGGCATGTGTTCAAACCTGCAGGACAACATGTGTACATCAAGAGCAGACGATTTAAAAAGAGAACGAACACGATGTTAATTCGAGTGAGATGAAAAGGTCTCATGATTGATGATTGTGTCACAGGGCTGGTATTTAGCCTAGCTTAGCATAAAGACTGGAAGAAGGAGGGGAAACAGACAGACCAGCTGACTCCAAAGTGAGAAACAGAAATCCACCTTGCTGTGTAACTTCCAAACTTGTGTAGAAGAAGAAGAAGAAGAAGAATCACAAACAGGTTTACTGTCTGAGTGCAGATTAACTGAACGAGATCAGCTTTGAAAAGGTGTTTGTAGGCTTTTGTATGACTTCACAGAGTCAAGCAGTTTCCCCTCTGCTTCCAGTTTTATGCTAAGCTAGGCTAATCACGTCCTGGGTCAGTAACTAACACACAGACACGAAACTGATATTGATCTTTCCATCTAACTGTTGGAAAGAGCAATTCAGTTTGATGAACTTGTGCCTTAAAAATGCACGAAGTGAAGTTCTATCTCAAATCTAAAGAAAGAAAGAAACTTTAACTCTTTTAAATGTCATTTCTCTGCTCAGGTCCAAGCGGTTCTGAGGAGGCACTGGAACCAGTACCACATCCAGTTCGGCAGCAGCGTGAACCACTCGGACGCGCTGCGCTCGGCCTCCTACACCGCCTCCTCCATCACCGAGGTGCAGGGCTGCTACAGCATCGACAGCCACTCGGAACACATGAACGGCAAAGGCTGCCACGACGCCGACGCCTCCATCCTAAAGTCAGACAGCCCCTTCGCCTGACACCAACACTCCCCCCCTCCCACCCAAGTCATGCTCGGCCCATCCCCCCTCCTATAAACTACAGCATGTTTGGAGCTCCGCGGGAAACTCTCTTCCTGTAGATACAATGTCGGAAGGAGTGAGCGGGGAAGAGGATTTTATACCCACATGAAGGATATCGTCCGTCGCGTGGACACAGGCCCCCTTTAACAGAACTGTACGGCGAGCTCGATACAACTATTCCTGCGCTGTTTTTTGTCTACAATTTGCAACTGAACTGCTTCCGCCTGGACAAAGATGCATTCTGATAATCACACCGCAGTTGCGATCTCTCTGCCCGACAGATTTTTGTCTTTAACGGATTAATATTAACTCCCCCGGGTCATGTTGTGCACAAAAAGCCTTTGGTTACACTGTAAAAAAAAAGTATTTTGACATGGTTAGTGCCAAACCAAGAAACCCTCGCCTGCCTCATTTATTTTTTTATATTCAGTGCAGAATCAGAACGAAGATAGGACGTCTAACAGGTGCGTAATAATATATAAAAGCTATATTATATCTTTCACATGTTAAACTTAATTTATCTGAAACGTATTCTTGTTTATGAAATGAAATAAATACCATACAGTATTTATTAAACTTTTTTTTGTTTCCAAATTTAGTCATTTAAATACGAATATGACTTGTTGCCAGCTTCACATAAAAATATGTATTTCTTGTTTGTTTCTATGTGTGAGGATGATCTACAGATCGTTAGCTCGCGGGCTTCGTTTTTTATAGAGATTTCATCGTGCTAACGTTCGGAGCGAGTTAAAGTGGTCCTTACTGCATCCTTTAAAACCACACGGTGGGCTGTAATGTAACTCTGTTAACACAATATCATCACCGCGAAGCCGTCGTGACATCACGTGTGCTCCGATATCTTCTCATTACACTCGAATGTAACAGTGAAGTGTAAAGACGCGGCTCCGAGCATCACATACATCACATTCCCGTACACACTGCTGTCTTCAGCCTTACTCTTCTCAGATTACGCAGATTTAGCCGATACATAAGCATTTCCAGGTGTTCAGACTGAAAACAGCGCCGTGTTAGAAAATGCAGAGGGCTCCGTCCGTCGGTGTGGTGAAACTGTGAGAAAATGAAATACGAGGCCAGTTTGAGGGATACGTCCGTGAGTTTTAAAAAGATTGGTCTGGATTTTGTAATGAAACATGAAAACACTTCTCACATGTGATTGGAAGAAGCATAGCTGGCTGTAACGACGTCTTCTGTTCATCCTGGCCGTTAATCCCTTTGTAGTGCAAGCACATTAGAAATTGACTTGTTGCATGCAGACGAATTGAATCAATTCAGCCAAATCAGGTGAGTATCTTCATGCTAGCTCGTTGTGTGTAGGTGTATTCAAAAGGGAGGATTTAGTACTAAAATTAGAGATGTTCTGGTTTAATTTTTTCCTTCCCAGTACAATTCTGACACAGTTCTTGTGAACTGAAGTTCATATTTTGTTTTACGTTTGTTTATGGCAGTAAAAAGAAAGTGTTCAGTTGCACACAGGTGTTTGAGATGCTGCTGGGAAGTAGCAGGGCCGTGTTTCTTATAAATAAATGATGTGGTATCATATTGGTGCATAGACTCGTGTACTCGATAGGGATTCCATCATTTTAGGCAGCATCTGAGGCATTTCCCACACTGGTATCGGCATTGGAACAACTCTGAATACTACAGCCTACCTGAGAAAGTGCCCGCCTTTTTAGGCTAACTCACGTAGCTAAAGGCTAATTAGCTAGTGGAGCTGCAAAGGGATTGTTACGCAGCCAGTTTGAAGAGGCCAGTCCTGTTAAAGGTCATCATGTTGGACTTTTCATCGTCTTTCTCGATCATTGTGAGATGCATGTTAGAAAGAAAAGGTTTTTCCCAGGATGGCCAAGGCATGACCAACCTACCAACGAAGGTTTTTGTCTTCTTCGCTGGAGCCCGCTGCAACACAAGCGATGACCTCACTGCGAATGAGGGAGCTGCACTTTTTCTTACGCAGCGCTCGCGTCAGTCTGAACGCAGCCTTATTTCAGATGTGATAATATCGTCGTGTCTCACAAAAAAAGAAATACTGCAAAAAAAAAAAAAAACATTCTTTGTGAAGCATTTATTATTCAGTCGTTACTCATCAGCCCCGAACCCCAAACTTTTATTTACCTTCTCTTCTGTTTCAACACATTGTCCACAATGCTGGGAACATGAGTCACTATTAGCTGATGTAAATATTTTTGTAAATTTCTGAAAGTGGATAAACTGAATGTGTGCGTGCGTGCGTGCGCGTGTGTGCATGATTTATATATACAGTATTTATGAGTACATTATACTCTGAAGCATTGAACCATGAATGAACCGTCTTATGTGACAGGGTGTGGGACGCCGATGGAGAAGCTGTTTGTTCTACGTCTGTGTTTGTAAAAAAAATAATAAGGGAGGAGGGAAACGGGCCGGAGTTAAGAACTATAATTTGCCATCACCTTTAGATTCTGTAACCATTTTTTTGTTGCCTGTGTTTGAAAGTGAGAAGAGAAAAGTTCCTTCTGTGTGAGTTATCCATGCCACATTCAGCAGAACAGACATAAAACAGGTGTGCTGACACTGATCGGTGTATTTCTGATGTGTGAAGGATCACAGTCAGACCTCCAAAGGGCAGAAAACACAACTCTTAATGTTTGTTCTTTTTTTAATTGAAACTGTGACTCAAGTATGGAGGTGTACGGTGGAGGATTAGGGCCACTGCTCATTTTTCTCTCAGAAATCTGACATTTTTTCTTAAACTTCTGAGTTAAAAGTCGGAATTATGAGAAGAAAGTCAGAATTGTAAGAAAGAAACAAGTCAGAATTCAAAATATATATACATTGTTGCCCCGGTTTCAAAAACACAGTCCAGAATCGCATCACATTGCTTGCCATTTATTTCTTTTATGATAATTGTGGATTGTCCCAATTTTCTCACCAGTCTTTAAATGCAACTGTGATGACTTCAAGTGCTCGATTCTACACGAACAGAAAAAGCGACATATTTTTAAAATGTAATTTCTGTGAAGGAGTTTTGTCGGCTGCCGATGTTCTGAGGTGCAGGAACGTTCTCACGCCTCCACGTTGTGCTTCGTGTCAGATCTGCAGGACAGTTTCTCCATTTTAAAATCGTAAAAAAACTCTTCAGCCTACATTTATGACTGTCGCCGTGCAGATTTACAGCGTGTGATCGACGGCAGCATGACGAAGCAAACAAAGTCATTTACCGTGCGATGCATCATAATACATTTATGAAGCTACAGTAACCGTGGAAACGCCCTTTTTTGTCACGATGTAGTAACTCCTGTGTACCAATCTGAGTTGTGTATTTATGTGTGAAATGTTCTCATGACTCTCATGTGAAGTCCCCGGTGACATGTTGTAAAGTATGACACAAAGCATTATGGACAATGTCTGTAGTTTTTGTTAATACTGTACTGTATTTAACTTTGGTAGTCTTGACACGTTGACTCCACACTGCTGTTTGAATGTAACTGGTTGTGTTTTATTCTCTGGATGTGAAAAACATATATATACAGTATATATTTACGTACAACGTCTCGTTTTTTTATTATTTCACTGAACAAGACAAGACAATGCTTTCTAGTGTGTCAACTGTAGTACTTATTATTTTTAATATATTGTCACACGTTTTTTCTTCATTTTAGACTTTAGAGGGATATTCCGGTGAAAGTTTAATCCATGGTCTAACACACCTTGACACTGAGTAAGATTGTTAGCTGACCGCTAGCTTAGCTAGTTTTAGCAACCTCAGAAAAGACCGCACGATAACAATACACTGCAGCTTATGTCTCCAACTAGAAACCACCATCAAAAAGCCACAATTAATGGTGAGAACAGCAGCAAACTTCAGCAACAGTACATGTACAGTCCCAGCACACAGTACGAAGCATCAAACATCTGCTAGCTTTGCTGGATTTGTATTAAAAACACAGCACAACTCACCCTCTCCTCCAGCAGCCTGCCTGTGTGGGGAAGCCCTGACGAGTCGATTACCGAGTGCAGTAGATTTCTGCAGCTCAAGGATGAAAATGTATGATTATTACTCCATTACTTCCGTTATTTTCCCTGTCAGCTCTCGATAATAAGACCTGAGCATTCCATGGAGTAATAATCAGACATTTTCAAAAAAACTAGCTAAGCTAGCGGTCAGCTAACTTGACCTCTCGAGGGGGAGTCTTACTCGGTGTCAAGGTGTGTTAGACCATGGATTAAACTTACACCGGAATATCCCTTTAAGTGTTTTTAGGGAATATTAACTGCATTAGTGACCAAAAGCTTTTAGTTATTTTAGATCTGTTCACAATCTCCAACCACACAAATATATATATTTAATATCATTCATGTTTGTCTCACTGACTGTGTACACACCTCTGTGGCTCTGAGGTCGGGTGATATAACGGCACAGAGTCCCCACAGTAACACGCTTTTATTGTCGTTGTTACGTTTCCCCAGAAGGACACGGGAGGGTCGCAGGTTGGGAGACTAACAAAGCACTGCACAGATCACAGTGAGGGTCAAAGCAAACTGGTCCCTTGGTGTCCGAAAGTTGGCGGTGGGGATAAAAAAACACACGGCCACCCGACAGAATGACAGACGAACAAAAGGGTCGGACCCAAAAACCAAAAGGTGAAGCGCCGGTCGCTGATCAAAATGTATGGAAACTGGCCAAAAGAAAAAATAAACTCAATCCGAAGACACACAGCCAGCTGAGCAGGAGGAACTGCAACCCCCCTCCTCGTATACGGACTCCCAGCTGACTGATTACAGCCAGCCAAGGGAGGGAGAACAACACAGGTGCACACAATAGCTCCTGACGACCCGTGACCTACATCTGGAGAGGTTCCCAATCAGTTTTGCATTGAGTCCTCTCAGACACCAGAGGATTATAACCTGAACCATCCGATTCAGGTCACGGTTCGACCGCAGACACGTCCCAGGTTGACATGTGCAGCGGATGGAGGCGACATTATCACGAGCCAAAGAGGCGACCAAACATCCGAGTCACGCCGGCGCATATTTGTAAGGACACCTGGGGACGTTTCCTGACGTGTGATTACGGCTATTTTTAAACCGAACCATGATGTATTCCCAACCCTAACCAAGTGTTTTGTTGTGTGTAAACCTCACCAGAGTACGAACACAAGGGTGTAACAGGGAGAACGACCTTCCTGTTCTTATCCGTCGATTTGCAGAAATGTACTCAGCTAACGTTTATACATGCGATCAGGTTGTAAAAGACGGCTGATGAAATCTTTACAGGGCTTCAAACAGCCCAGGTTGTGATGTTTGTCGAGTGATATTGAGTCTCTGGTGCTCATTTATTATCCCATCTGATATTCTCTGCTCATGTTGACCTTTCAGACGGTCGAAACAAATAAAAACCATCACTGACCAAACCTGCAGGTGGTAAATATTATCACTCACCTGTTGTAACCAGACAAATATCCAAAAGTTTGACTCCTGGGAGGAACATGTGTTTTCACCTCCTTCATGTGAACTCTGAATACTCTGCTGTATATTTTAAAAAGCCTCTCATGAAACATCTTCAGCTCACTCTCACACTCCTCTTTGAGTCCTGAATGTCCTCTCACTGTACATTAGAATTCAGATATCTATATTTAAAACACACAACACTGCCGGGCTTATAATCTAGTACATCAATAATCCTGTTACTGAAATAAAATACTCTTCTTAAACGCTAATTTATTAATGAAGAGCTGGAGTGAGCCCGGTCCTCATGGAATATTTAGCGATGACATATTATTTATGAAATCACGAGATCCATTAAAGCGGGACCGGGAGGCGCTCCGTCCACATGCTCCAGAAAAACTCTCGCTCTGGCGTTCATGCACATTCACAAAGAGATCCTGATGATTTGTTGTGATTGTCTTTTGTTCCAGTATCTGCTTTAAAACAAAGATGTGCGGCAGGACAGCGGAGCTCCTATTCATTGTTGAGTCTGCATGCCGTCATTTCACAAACTGCTCTCGGACGAGTTCAAAAGTTCACTCTGGGCTCTCTAACTGTACTCTGCAGAACACCAGGAGGCTAAAGACATGTTTCCACCAACAGCCTCCTTTCTGGATCCCAATTATAACTCCCTGCACCGGTCGTTTCCCCTCCACTGGCTCTAACCAGCCTGAGCTGACATGCGGAATTTCTTATGACCCTTATCAGGGGTTTGAGGGCGCTTCCTGTAGCTTCTTCTACGCGAACAGACATTTTCGTGTCTTTTTCCCTTCTGCTGGTGGCTCGTCTCCCTCGTACGTGACCTGAATAACTAAGGCTGCACACCACTGGCTGGTGAGCAGCGAGGAGAGGCTGCTTTAGGGCGCTGTCGCCTGCACTTAGCCTCAGAAGCAGTGATACATTCGTACGCTGCACAAAGTGCAACACGGGGGCTATTATATTGTTCTCTCATTAACACTTTTTGACCGGAGTGAGACTGTTGTTTTTTTTTTTTTACACTGATATATAAATGAATAAAAGATTAGAGCACCAGAAATGAATCCAACTTATGCTGCTTCAGAGGCAGCGTTAATTAAAACAAGAAGATCCACCCTGTTTCTTACATGCTGATGTCGAAGGATGGTTTTAGCCAAGATATTTGTGCTTTATTGATCACAGTACAATGCGTGAAATGAGAAGGCCTGCTCTGATGAACCTGAACACTGCAGCTCCCCTCAGCTTCATGGATCTTCCCAGCACACTCGACCATTTTGGTTCCTCTTAACGCTTATTTCTGTCATTTCTGGCTCTTAAAACCAACCGTACACTACCTGCTCAGCACCAAACAGCAGAAAAGATACTGTCGGTGACTGGCTGGTGAGCAAAATGGATCATTTAGCAGCTAAAATTCCACATACTGTATTTCTCTCAGGAGTTGGTGGAGACCAAAATAGAGCTAAAATGAAACTTCACGTTCATTTGAAAAGGTGATGATATGTCACTTTTGTGATCACAAGTTGTTTCCGCGGTCCCTTAAGTTACTGTAATTTGTGTAATTGGCATCAGCACACATGACGGATTTGTTTTTTGTGCATCTGCTGGAACCATCAGAGCTCCAATTTAGCCTCTAATGAAGCAATACAGCTAATATTCCAGCTGTACGTTAGCTACAGCTAGCTTGCAGCGTAATCTTCAACCAAGCTCCCGGGCACATCACCCAGCTTTGATGCCATCATACATTGGGTTAACGTCACATGATGTATACTGGCCAAAAAAGACACTTCCCCTTAAGCTTACATTGTGAAAGAAGCGGCTGTTTTACATGACCGCCGCGGGATCTGAATCATCTGGTCCAGTGACATTAGAAGAGTCTAGAGGAGCTAATGTACATGATTAAATCATTTTATCCCCATTCTTAACCAAAAGTGTAGTCTCTTGGCTGGTGGAAGAGTAATTTCATCTGCGGGAAATGTAACTTTTTTGGCTTCATGTGCCACTGAGCAGCTTCCAAGCTAATTCTCCTGAGTGTCCTGTTATGTGACGGATCAGACTCTTTTCTGTCTTCTCTATATTTATGTGAATATTTTAAAGTTAAGACTTCTGCCTCCCCAGATGTCGTCACCCTGATTTGCGGCATCTAAAATTAATCTGGGCCCTTCTGTTTTTTTCCAAAACAACACATCTGAGGTTCACTTTGTGATCTATATGAACTTGTAAAAATATCACCCGATCGCCGGCTCTTGAATATATCGATACCCCTGTGCAGAGTGGGATTCTTGTCACGTTAAATCACGTGGATTGTTTAATTGATCCTCCATCAGCGAGTTTGGGGAGTCACAGTAAACACAAGTGGATTTCCTTCACTGTTTTCCTTTGCTACTCAAGGGGAAAGTGTCATTTATAAAAAATGTATGCAGCACAGTCGTCTTTGTCACAGTGACCCGACTGAGTTCATCAATGAAACGAGCAGATCGAGACTGAAACCATTACTTCAGTGACTGGCTCAAAAGAAATGAGTGGAATTTGCATTCCAGACGTGGAAAGAGAGCAACACTGCCAGCGCGTCATTAGACCGACATGCACCGCAACCACGAGAGAGGTTACATTCCTCACAGTGCCAGGGGTTACAGTATTAGCACATGGGTTTCCCATTGAGAAAAAAAAGAAGTGCCTCCCTTACAGTGCAACAGTTTGATTCATTTCAACATGTAGACTGAAGCTCCACAGGATGAGAAGGCGCCAACGTGTGTGCCTGTCGCTATCTAATCACCCCATCCAGCACCCCTCCATGACAGCAGAGGAAGTGGGTACAAAGGGAGGCCTCTAGCTCAGTGAAAACATTTACCCTGTCTTGTGCTGATAGCTGCTGTTGTGTATATGTAGGAGGACGGCCAGCCTTACTGGAAAGACGCTCAGCGAGACTGTTTACCTTTCGGGGAATCTCGGAAATTAACTATCAACAGGTCAGACGGGGCGGGACTCCAGAAGAATGTAGCCCGAGGTTAGGGCTGATCCGAGTCGGGGGAACCGCGACCGAATGTGACTCCGTGGATCTTTGTAATCAAGATCATCTTGTCCGACAAATGTTTGGGTGGATAATATTTATCTTATTTCAAAGAGAAAACATGGACCCCGTTTGTAAAATGTCTCTGCTTCCAGGTTTTCCCTTTTGTCTCATTCTCTCCTTCTGGCCACACTCGACTGCTTCCTAAATGTATTATTATTATTATAATTATTATACTGTCTATCCATCTGTCTTTACATCCATCTGTTCATCCATTCGTTCAGACTTTTGAGAGACACTTTTCCAGGTCAGGGTCACGTTGCCAATAAAATGGCGGAGCAACCCAAACATCCTTTTCCCCGACGGCTTCCTTCTACTTCGTTGTTTTCTAAAACCTATGATACGTCTGACGTTGTGCTAAAACACAACCAACTGTGTCTACATAAGTGCCATCTTGAGCTGTAACTGGGGGAATGTGTGTCATTGCCTCGGGAATGTGGTATTATCTTCTGTATGATAACCTCTTCAGGTCATCTTTAAGCGTGGCTTGCAGCTCTAGGTCGTCTTTTCTGAGTGTACTTTATCAGTTTCAACTGTTGTTTGTCTGCTTAATGGCAGAGCCTGGTCTGTACTGGGCTTGAGCTTGAAATATAACCATTTTAACATGCAAATCTAACAAGTTTTAGGGATGGCAGTCGGCCTGTTTGTTGGTCCACCACTTTCTTCAACACCACATAGTGTTTCCCACTCGTAGACTTCACCCATGTGTATTAACAGCCTCTAAAGTATATTTTGGGAGCCATATCCTTTTACTTTATTTTTACTTTTTCACCCGTGTGAGAGAAACGACGCCATCTGTGATCTGTTAACTTGTGGACGATCTGCCCTCACTCTACACATCCAGACATACCAGCACCTGCTACATACGTACAGAGAGACAAGACTTTCTACGGTAACACACAACTCCTGGAAATGCACACTGATCGTGACGCTACCATAAGCCTTCAACTTGTTAGTGCTCCTTGTTCGGTACCAAGTGAGTTCGGATAGTTTCTATACTCTCTGTCATCACCAACATGGCCTTCAAATAAAGAGACCAGTGGTGGAGGGAAAACTGAAGGGAAATGCAGGGTGAACAGATAAAAGTAGTTTATCTGCGGGAATAATATAAACATACTCATAAATACCTGTGTAACTAAAGGCATTTTCATTAGCGTCAGCCTTTAATAATTAAATATTAGCATGCTAGCACGCTAAATGAATATGGTGAATCCAGTAAACCAGCTAAATATCAACATGGCGGCTTTTTCCACGTGATCATTATTAGCTCGCTGATGTTAGCATTTAGCTCAAAGCGTGCTCTGCTTAACAAGCACAGCCTGTCAGAGGCTAGCGTGACCGTCGTCCCTTACTCGTCTTAAAAGCCTGTTAGCTCGGCCATCTGTGAGACCTGTTTACATGATTCATACCCTGTCCTGATGTCTACGTATCAACATCACTACGTGAGTAACTCTCAAGTTCTGATGTCCAGAAATCCTGTTTGTGCTGGTTGACATTCACTGGAAGAGGTTATGAAACTTCGCTCGAGGCCACATTTGTTTTGAGTTGTGCGTCTGTGTTTCTGTTAACATAATCTGGATGGCTTTTTTCCTGTTTTGTAATGTCAAAGTCATACATGGTGTTTAGTCCACAGACTGGTTGTAGGACAGGCTTTTTGGGTAATTTGAGTTATTACTTGAGCAACATAATGTACCAGGAAATTGAGAGTGACACAGTCTGACCTCTCCCCAGATCTTTTTCTCTGCATCTCTCACTGAGCCCCTCTCAGACTTCACTTTATACCCCATAGCTTCCCAGCAGGGGCCTCCTTAGGATCAAGGCCCGGGCAGGTGCAGATATCTGAGAGTCGTCTCCGTCTCACTGTGTGTGGGGTGAGGGGTTCACCGAGCCTTCCCATTCCTTGGGAAACACCCCGGGAGGCTTAAGATTACAGGTCGTGAAACAGCGAGGCAGCGCAGTGTTTTCTGTTCCAGGGAATCAAATTGAGCCCGGGTGATGATAGTTTAAAAAATAACATATTGAAAAAATAAAGTTTAGATAAAGAGGGGGATAATGTTCATATTCCTGGTTAATTAAGACGTCTCCAGGGGCACTCAGACTTTCAGAGATATCGAGACGGAGTGGAAAAAGCCCTGCTTCTAACAGGTCAAGTGCTCGGTGTTGGCAGGAGATTAGAGCCAGCTAATGTGACCCGTCGCTGGAGGAGACCAGTAAGGGAAGAAGAGGACGTGTCACCGAGAGCTGCCTCTTTGGGTGAGAAGTAATTTGAACTGAATTCTTTTGTCAGAGGAGGATTGAGTGAGAGCAAGAGTAAAAGGTTTATCAGGAAACAGAGATTGGTTTTTACTAGGATTTGGGAGAATGTGACATAGAGGATACTGTTGCATCTCAACGCATCCTCAGGTGGATTGCAAGTGACACCCAAGACGACATATATCACCGTTCCTAAAACAACACGGACATTACAGCCTTCAAGTTACCTGTTCAATTAGCTTCAGGCACTAAAACTACTTGGTTAGGTTTAAGACAACGTTGCTAACATGACTCCAGTAACGAACGTACCTATGTTCCATACGTACCGTCAGCTATGTGATGTACGTGATGTCACTCTATACATTACTGCACCTGACTTCCTCCTTTAGTGTTGTAATAATTGCGATGGCCACTAGAGGGTTGCTACCTAACCAAAAATGTAAATATGGGTCTTAATAGAGAGCCACAGGAACGAGTCCTAAAACCTCTTAAACCCGTAAGCATTTTTGAACTTCCAGTTCAGTTGTCGCAAAGTCTTTGGTTACATATCTGAAATAAGGTCTGTATAAGAGATTTTCACATTTTGCTCTAAATCAGGACACAAACTCCAGCACGCACAGTTCACCTCACTTGCAATCAAAAAACTCATTGTAATTACAGTGTTTTGTACAAAGACCTTCATCAGCTCTCTTTCTACCAAAATTCCTTCCTGATTGCAAGTGAGGTGAACAGCGTGCAGGAGCTTTCGTCCTGATTGTGTCGGCCGTCGGTCTTCTCCTGTGCTCCTGTTGATCCACAGGTGGGCAAAAGTTTTACTCTGCAGATTTTGTTCTAAAACATAAAATACCCCACGTTTGAATTATAAAGTGTTTCACAGTCTTTAAAAAGGCAAACGAGTGACTGAATGAGACTACAGAGGTTATCAGGGACATTAAACGACATCAATCCGAACACAAAGACTCATCTAGTCTGTCTTCACGAGGACTGCAGTTGCAAACTATTCTAACTCAAACTTCACAACTTACAGATTGTTTTACAGAACTTACAATTTTCTGGATAGTAAAGTGTTTATACTACAGCGTAGTAACGTGCTGTGTTAACATTAGCTTTTAACTTCTAGCGATTTTAGGCTTCAGAAATCATAATCACATCATGCGGTGTTCATCTGTGAAGATTATTTCACTGAACAAAATGTGTAAGTATCATAAATGTGGCTAACTTCCAGGTGAGTTTATGCCGACTGAGATACGTTTCATTACGGTGCACCGTCAAAGCACCGTATACCACAGCTGGAGAGATGCTAGTGTCATGCTTTAGATTGTGATTTCAATTTTAGTTGTCTCAAACGCAGGGCAGGATTCATTTAAACCTCCACTCTGCTTTTTTCTTCATAAAGCGTCTGTCAGCAGCCGGCAGCTTTATTGGTCAATCTGTAAAAAAAACTGTGCTATGCCTGTGGGTCTATATCCAGCTTGAAGAGCTTCCAGGAAGTAGCTAAAGCACATCAGCCAGAGAGCTGCTTGGCAGCTGACGCTGGAGAGTGTGATGACAGGTGTATCCTAACAGTGGCACGGACGCTGCTGAAAGTGAGAATAGAAAGATAAGCTGCGACAGAGCTTTTTGCGTGCGTGCGTATTGATAGCTTTGTATGTGCATACGTGCATGTGTGTGTGTCCTGCAGGAATTGCCCGAATGAAACCTTACATGTTGTGAATTGTGTGTCTTCTGCAAGTTTGTGTGGTGCAGAGAGAAGTGTTTATTCTTTAAAAAATGTCATACTGTGCACTTTTGCAGTCCGTGCATGTTGTGCATTTGTGCCCATGGCAATGAAACTCACACCCGGACGAGCTTCCATGTGCCCTTGGATCTGACACCAGAGGTTGGAGATTTAACTCCATGCTAAATCTGTCACCTGGAACCCGGAAGAGATCAGCACCTCAACTGACACCGCCGGCATCAGCAAGAGCTCCAGTTGTACAGTTTTAAATGTATTCAGCAAAACAAACGAGCCAAGATATCAAGCCAGAGACACGTATACTTTGATAATGCTGATGCAGTTTTGTAGAGAACAGTAACCAAACACTAGATTTAGCTTTGTTAGCAGCAGGGTTCTGGGGATGGCACCGTCAGCTGGTCCACACATGGATCGTGTTTCTGGGTAGACATTGTGTCTGTGTAGAATTGGAAAGAAAGGACTGGGAACAAACGAAAGACTTGGGAACATTCATTCTGTTTGATTTCACTGTAGACAACATGCTTATTGACACAGAATAAAAGACAAAGAGGCAGAGATGCCTGATCATATTGTTGAATGAGGCCAAAGCAACGTGAACCCACGTTAATGGTTTATTTTATACATCAGACTGTATTATGGATGATGTCATCAGGGCACAACACGTTGACCCTGACTTAAGTGGTTGCTCATGAAGACAAAACAACGTTTCCTCGACTAAAGTCTGTCACTCAGCGAGCTTAACAATTTAAAGAAGTGTCTTGTTTGTGGAGCCGACTGCTCAGGACGTCTGCTAACGAGACGCGCTGAGTGTGTAGCCCTGCTATCTCACGAGGAAGTGACTGCCCAGGTTGCTCAGTGCTGCGAGGGCCACGAGCACTCAAGACTCTTCCTGCGATTGTGAGGAACCGCTGCCTTGAAGTGTGTATTCTCTCTGCGCTTGTTGGCATTAAGATAGTTATGGTTCCCCACCCAGCTGTAACACATACCGACGTGTAGCTCAGTGGTAACTGAAGGGAAAAAATACATTAGGGGAAAGCAAAACATACTTACTGCTCTCTGTTCCCAAACAGAAGATACTTGAAGTAATCAGGGTTTCTTGTCTGTTTTCTGGAACTTCCAGGAAATCTTAATGGGTGTTACTTAAACACGGATGCCCTAATGTGAACAGCGTGGGCAGCAGCACGGCTGGCTATTATCAAGGTCGGATTCTGACTTATTCAGGTTGGATAAGATCTAAAATTAAAACTGTTTTCACAGCCAGAGGAAAGAAACCCCCAAAAACGCTCTCATTCACTTTCAAAACAGTGAAACACAATATCCAGATCGAGATCAGGCTCATACCACTTTTGTCCACAGGGGGCGCCAGAGTCAACAACAACTCAAAGCCCTGCAGCTGCTTTAAGGCCGTGTAACTTTGCACACACTGCAAAATAAGACAAAAGTAATATGAGGGGATTTTGAATGTAAAAGCAGCGGCTTTAGATACAAAGGGATGGCAGAGATCCTTCATCTGGCATCAAAGCAAAGCATCTGAGCCCAGGAGAGCAGGTAGAAGAGAAGCAACATACCAGTATAAAGCTCGTGGCATTAGAGATCACCTCACCACGCAGCAGGAAATTGTGCTGCAGGACTTGCAAGAGCCAGTGTGAGAGCAGGTCATGGTAATACACGGCCGCGTCATGGTAATGAAATGTGATGGGTGTGTGCAGCAAATCGGCTGAATGAGCATTGCACCTTGGAACATGTAGTACACATGAATGCACTCGCAAAGCTCAGCTCGAACAGAGGCACTCTTACTTAATGAATGGTACGGTGCACTGTAGTGTTTTTTCCTTAATAATACAGAACATTTTATAGTTTATTGGGGATAACGAGTAGTGAAATTGGGAATAGCGAAATATCAAAGTCCTCATCCCAGGTGGTCTATGAGACAGAATATGTGTGTTTTCTTCAGTGGTTGTTTCCCTTTTTTGGTTTTACTGTAGAAAACTTAACAAAAAAAAATAAATAAAAAAATTGCAAGATTGCAAGAAGCCGGAAAAGAAAACCGCTAAATTATGTGTTCTTCTTTTAGTCTTGTTAAATATATTGCAACCCCCTGAGATTTATCTTGCAACCACACGACCCCGAGCTTGGGAACCAGATAAGTATCAGGCAGAGCAACAGATGTAAAATGTAAAAGTGAAGCTAAAAATAACTTTAAATATGGTTAAATTATAATAAAACATACCCCAAAACAGTGCAAACATTTATAAGATGTAGAAAATAAAATGTCGTCACAGCTGCAGAACTATTGTCACGGTTTGATTGTTTTAAGAAAACACATTTCTAATCCCATGTTTATGATTAAACCCATCTGATTTTGTGACTTGCAGTCCTTTTATTTCCTTTTCCAGTCCCGAACAAAACAAATAAAATGTCATTTTAATCTCCTGCACAACCCCAGATAAGAAACTCCTGTAAACACAGGATGGATTGTTTACACAATCTGCGCTGCCTCTTCTGCCCTTTGCTCGTAACTGAATGCAATTAAGGAAGCGATATTGAATTAATGTTGACTTCAGTGTGGGAGGGCTGCCAGGCTTTGTATCGGAGGACAGATGGAAAAATAAAAAAAAATGTGAAGTTCATCACTGCTTGAAAACCTCGGACAAGAAGTAGTTCTGGTCTGACTCACTTTGGGTCGAACAGTCTGAAGAATATAAACGTGTCAGGTAGGGATCTTTAAATCTTCTGGTGTGCTGCTCTACATGGAGAAACTCATCTAATCCCAACCCTAACACTCTGCTGTTTCAGTCCGCTCAACACTTAGCCTTAAGTGACTGTAAGCACAGAAAACAGACACAAGAAACCTATCAGCAACCGAGACGACTAAACTTGTAATAGCTCTGCTTTTGTGTTTTAAGTACTTGAAGGAGCTTTCTTACTTCATAAATCACTTTGTTGCTACTTACTGCCAAGGCAGCTTTCATCCTAAGTAGTCTTCCCTTCTAGGGAGACTGTAAAACATCTTATTTATATCAGAAGACACATGATTATACACCACATTTTTTCACATGAGTTTGGGATTTGCAGTTCCAGGTGACAAGGTGAGAGAGTTTATTCCATCAAAAATGTGTTTATTTATTGAACAAGCGTTCCTTCCATTTATGTGTTTAGAAAATCCTACAATTTAATTTTTTTTTTTAAAAGATGACTTGTCATGCATGAAAGTTCATGTTGGTGTTCCACCCACCCGTTTTTCCTGGAGCGTTCAGTTGTATCACGCTGTGCACGAGCTGATCTTGTTGTGTTGGTGTTGTTCCTGGAACACCGTGATTAATGTTGCTCCAGGACCATTGCTGCGACTGACCAATCAGGTTTTTTAATGTCACAGCTTTGCTACTCAGAGACAAGGACCAATGAAATACACACATTATCCTCTCTGCCTAAACCTAACCAAGTATTCAAGTTACCTAACCCTAAGTATTTTTTTGCCAAAAGCTGACCATGTATGTTGTTGCCCAACGAGACAGCGGCAAATATCAAGAGAACTTAGTTTGAAAAGAGTAAGTAAAGTGTATAGTGGTATCCAATTGGAATACAAACCAAGAGTCCAAGTGCAAGAGTCTGGTTCTCGACCCATGAAGCCACCAAAGCTTGCTTGAAAACTGTCCTTCGTCACTTCCTTTTGATGACGAAATGATGTTTCCCCGAACGATATTAATTATGATGTTCAAGGAGCAACACCAACTAATCCAGCTCCACCACAACCGATCAAACTCAATCTCCTGATAAAGATTATGTGATACAACTGAAAGTTCCAGAAAAAGTCTCACATGTCTCATGAAATTTAAACGAATGTATTCACTCTATACATCAGCTCCCATGAATGTCAGACTTTCAGATGGTCTCTAAAATAGATATCTACTGTAGTGCCGGCATGAAAATAAACTCTGCATCTGACGCAGTCCTCTAGTCCTGTAAGTTCCAGCACTGCAGCATGAATGACTCATCATAACAATGACTAACATGACCTGCGAGCCCACTCTAAGTGACAGTCAACTCACGGAAAATAGAATTTGCTCTCACAGTGTTGCATTATGGAAAAAAAAAAAAAAGGCACCGCAGCCCACCCACGAATTCGAGCACTCAACACACAGATTTTTTGATGGTGGTTTCAGGAATAGTGCAGCCAACAACCCTCCTCAGTGCTCATGCACAAAATGTGAAATCATGTCCCCTAATTGATTTGTGTTCAGGTATCAGCAGGATGTGCATCATCAATTCTGCACTGGGAAGTTAGACGTGTTGATATCCTAGTCGGGGGAAACACAATAAAATTCGACAAGAGGAATAATAAGTGGTTTGTCATTATAATGGAGTAGTTCAACTGTTTTGATGCCTCTACTCGATGAAACATTGGCTCACTGATAGCTTACTTGTGTTGTTTTTTGCATTTAATATACTGTATTAGCACATGTTTGCGATTGCAGTCATTACCTCAATCATCGTTTTTGTCTTTACGTCAGAGCACTTTACAAAACACTTACAAGGTGCTTCGGAAACAATAGACAATGTAAATCAGTAAAGTTGTAAAAGCAACAAGGGCGAGGACAGAATCATAAAACATGAAAAGGTAAGGTAGAAAAAACTATAAAGACTTCCTCCTGCAAGTTGTTTTAATCTTGACAGGCCCTGATGGCAAAGGCCAGATCATTTCTCTTTAATATACAGCCAGTAAAACAGTTAACAAAAAACTGCTCGAGGACCTGGAGGCTACAGTCAGGCTCATCTGGAGTTTAAACAGCTGCCACATCAGATTACACTGTGTTCAACTTTAAAAGGAAGTGCAGAGCTTCTCCAGAGGGGGGAATCGGAGGATTTAGCGTCTGCTCTGCGCCGCTCAGCCACGAGCGGGCAACAAAACAGATGTGAAAATGTAAACTCTTTAATTTCTGTTTTGTCATATTCTAGATTTTAACAGAGTGAGGCTGTAATTAAGCCAACATGTCTTGGTCACTGGTCCAAAGTGTTAAACTACTTGGAATAAATACAAAATACAGCTGAATCTGTTAGGAATTAGATTATTTTTGCAGGTGTGTAGTCACAAACCAATGTATTTTGACCTGATGGTGACGCTAGATGGATTGTTAACAGATCACCAGCGTCATTAGCAATTTATACTGAGAGGGGTGTGTATATCTGCAGCAAATCATGGTTAACCATCCAACCCACCAATGGAAACACAATGGTGCCAGTAGGTTAGGGCTGACATTAGGGTTCATAATGTAGTGAATGGTACAAGCAATCCCTCCAATATTTGTTGGGATACTTCCATGTGGACCAAAGTCTTGGACTTACCAACAACCAGACTACACTGCCAACCCTTAAGTCTTCATTCCCAGTTGAGGCCGGGTTGGCAGCTCAGGTCGGACGCCAACCCAAAGCGGCAGGATTTGACAACCTGGGCATGAGACTGAATAATCAACTGTCTTTCTCTAGAAGATTCCAAAATGCTCTCAGGAATGGGTCGGATGGGTCAAAAGACCTTATTTCTTACGTCTGAAGACTTGTTGAGGTTATTGTCACCCGTGCAACCTGTAACCTGTGTGGCACTGGAGGACACTTGGTGAGTCAGCGTCTGTGACCAGCTACAGGTCAATACATTTCATCTCACCCCATCGACTGATTACATCAACTGTGTCCTTGGCAGCTTAGCAGGTCACGTTCATCCAAACTCAGTGCCGCACGAGAGACAATGAAGCCATTCATGCCTTTTTCTGTCACAAATAACTGCCGCGATAAGATTTACAGTAAGCATCATTGTGTTTGTCACAATCTGTTTCCTGCCTCTGTGATTTGCTGATCTTGTGACAATCTTGATTGTATCGAAAAATAAATGTGGCCCGTCCGGGTCTAATATTTGCATCTTCCAACTGTCAGCGTTGTACATTAGTCTTAGTCTTTTGTGAGAGTGTAGCCTCTCTGCACCATTTACATTATTACACGTACATTATGTCTTTCCATTCAGTAAATCATTGTAATCACCACCTGCCACAATGCTCATTTCTAACCAAACTGTGTCAGTCTATTGTGCACAGCATGCTAAATGTGCCATTCAGACCAAAGCCTTTCATATTGAGAGCTGCAGTGCCAGTGAAAGCAGGAGAATAAAACACATCAAGGTCTCCTACACCATACCATTCCTGTATTATTAATAGTGTTATAGAGTACGGACAAAATAACAGATAAGATTTACATTTTTTCCTTCTGTCATAGTGCTAGATGATTTTCAGTTTCGTGACAATAAATCTTGAATCAAAGCTTTCGTGTCGGGTTTCTTTCAAGGGCAAAAACGAGGAGGAAGTCAAAGAATCACGAACCATCAAAATGATGATATGGGTGAGTCTGGAAACGGAAAAATGTTAAAAGCGCCGCCGCACAGAGGCTCGTGAAAGATGAATGCTCTTTGGCCGTGAAATTTAGGCGTGGTGAGTGAAGATGAGAACGTTTTGTGTCCTCAAGGCGCTCGGTAGGATGGGCAGGAAGGATAAGGTGGAGCTAAGAAAAACGAGAGAGGAGACAGAACGAAGTGAACATCATGCTGAGGTCAAATCTGTGTCAGAAAACCCTGTTGCATCACACGGCATGCATTGTGTAGTGCATTGTCTAAATAGCAGCGAGGTGTCAGTGTCAGGAAGCTGTGCAAAATACTCTGAACGTCCTGCGGCTGTTTGAAATGTAAAGCATTTATTTTGTGGTGTGCCGGTGTAATTGTCGGGTCCACACAAGATCCCCTCTCACATTCAACACTGAAACAAAATGTCCTGATATCTTCCATTCAGCCGGACTCGAGGACTTTGCGCAACATCCATCCCGGAGATTAACTGCATCCCAAAGTGCTCGTCGAGCCGAGTGGAGTGTCATGTGAAACAAGATACAGCGAACCAACCCAACCTCTTAAACAAACTCACAGCAACTGTTGGAAGGAAATGGGAGTTGGTGGTGGTATTAAATGGAATTAACAGCCTAAGTGGTGTGACTGCACTGGGGATGGCCTGTGGAAACTTCCTGCATGTGTTGAAAAAGTTCCCGTGCCCTTGATACGGACCTGGGCGACACTGGACAACCCCCGACTCTACTTTTCATAGAACTCTGGCTTCCCCTCAGCTTCCCCGAACCTCTGTTTTGAAAGCCGGCTGTGTCACGGCAGTTCAACGAAATGTAATCTAGAGGAACATATCAGTCTTATTTCTCCCACCAGATTCAATGCACTGTACTTTTGTCAGCAATTTGTTGGTCTTTGAATGGCAAGCTGAACCCCATCCCTTAATGCCTTTGACCTTGAAGTACAGACGACATATTTAAACTGTCACCGATTTGTTCAAAGTTCCCTTGAAGTTTTTATCACGTCTTCCTCCACATTTCACCAATATGCAACCAGACTGACGCCGAGTGTTTCTGCAATAATATAAGTTCTGCAAAAAACACAACTTTTGAGGCGTCTCAGCCTGAGGAAAGAAGCTGCTCTGTAGTCTGGTGGTACGGCAGCTGATACTTCAGTATCTCTTGCCAGATGGCAGCAGGGTGAACAGACTGTGTCGGGGTGGGTGTTGCTGTCTTTTTCTATCTTTTGGACTCTGCGCAGACATCTTCCTTCAACGATATCACTAATGTAGATGGTAGCAATGATGTTCTGGGCGATTTGAATCCCATCCTGTCCTGGGCTGTGCACGAACCACGCCAGTTTGTGATGTTTCCAGTCAAGATGCTTTCTATACCTCCTCTGCAAACGTTGAATTTAGCCTGATTTGGCTGACTGAATGCCCCTCACTTTACCATCCCCCTTAAAACAAGTAGGAGAATATACATTTAGGTCAAGTCAAGCTCACAGTTCAATGTACAGTCATGTGAAATAAAGAGGCATGAGGTTTTCTGACCCTGGGGACCTCTCCCTTTTCTTTCCCACACTATTCTCTGAAGCAGCTTTAATGAAGTGCTGCGTTGCTCGACGTATGTATTTACATTACAGAAGCATACTGGCTGTTCAGAATGCGGTACGATTCCCCCGTATCGTTCCATTTAAGGGAAAGTGGGTCAGTTTTAATCCAGTTAATGAACTTGGATATGAGCACCAGTGCACAGATGTGGTCAATTCTGTTGTGCCACAGCTGTAAAGTCAGATTACTGAGTAGAAAATGTGGAGCAAAAAAAAAAAACACTCTGATTGAAAACGTTCCATTTTTTATGGGAATCTTTCTCGTGCATGAATTCCCACTCAACAAGACATGAAGCGAAGGTATTACATAACATGCAGTCAGTGTTTTCAGACCAGCTCTGAGCTGAGAACTATCTTTGCTCACTCGCCGACATTATGCACCTTTTGTCTCTTATCCCCGAAGTCATGAGTCTAAAATTCATGAGTCCATAACAAATGAGTCAATAGTTAAACATTTAGCTATTAAAGTTCCAATTCCAGTTTCATTTTTAGGATTTTGGAAAAGGATCAAAGGTGTCACAGGAGATGCACAGCCATTTGAAGAGGTAGTGGATGGTGGTCCATGGTGGTCCACTAGAAGGGCTTGACTTGGCCTCGCTATGAGAACGATGACCAAACACATGTTAATGGTTCACATAATAATCTGACCAGACCCCGGATGAATGCATGAAGATGAAGATGATAATCTGTGTATCGACAATATGAATCCGAGACTGTCTGAACAGTCCTATCAGGGGACTTCACGTAATTAGTATTTGGATTCCCCTTTCCTCTGTTGTCATTAATGCTCATTTAGTGTCCGTACTGCCTGAATGAAAACTGATGCCTTTAGTATCGCAGCCACAAATTTGTTGTTTGTCTCTCGGGTAATAAAGAGCAGCTTGGCGCTGGTTGTGCAACACGCTGTGCTTTCTGCATTGCTTATATGTGTCTCGTCTACAGCTCGTGCAGAATACTTCTTGGCGTTTACTGAACTCGATCATGTTACAGCCCTTCAACTAAAGGCCTGTGAGTCTTTATTTTAATCTGTTATGTTGGACGATTTGCACGGTTCGCCACATGTCAAAGGTAAATAGTAGATGACTGCAATTGGAAAAATGATGTTAAAGACAAGAAATGGCATTTTAGTTGATGTTTAATATTAAAATACTTCTTGCAACGACACAGTTTTGTTCAGACTCAACAGTCAGAAATGAAATGGGCCTTAATGACTGCATTTCTCAGGCATGTTGCTGCGGTTCAGCTCGACCATCTGTTTTTGTCTCCCAAGGCCAAGCTGGCACTCCTCTCCTTCTCCCAGCTGTGATATCATTTTTTGTTTTGAAAAAATGTTTTCATCAAAATGTTGATAAAAATAGAGAGCCATTTTTCCAAGAGGACGAGTGTTCCAAGGTTTGAGGAAATAACTTAGAGGAAATCACTGTCTTTGGCTTTATAAATTAATCGGTGCTCGGTCGTTAATATCAGCAAATCTTTTTACGGCAGCGACTTCCTCGGACACCAACAGGTGCATCCACCCCCACTCAAAACACAGATGTCGAGTGCAATATTATGGCCCTGAAATAGAACTTTTCTGTCATGGGACGGGAAATGTGACTACAAACATAGACAGAAAGATATTACGGCTTTGGTGGACGCAGGTTTAATAACATTATGTTCACTGCTCTGCTGTGCATGCTGGAAACTCAAATCAAAATCATACTATAAATGCTCAAATACAACTATAAAGTGTGTCAGGTGAAGCTCCAAAACTATAGGGGGCAGTTTATCACCAGAGCAATCATCTACTCTATCTGTACGGCTGTAAGTAGCTGTCGTTAGCTCCGAGGATGTTACATCAAAACCTGGATACAGTGTTGGACGTGGAGCCACATTCATTCCTATGAAAGCTGCTCGGTGGAGCGTCTCAGCTATAAAATGACCCTGATCTTCCGCGTTGTTGGGCCCATAGAGCGTGCACACTTGAGTTTTTGCCGACTTGAATAGAGATTAAATGTTTTAATCTTGCAGATCTTCTAGACTTTCCGAATGGCTCAAATTATGATTGTCAAACGAGACATTTCACGAGGGTTGCGATGCTCAAAAAAATGTATCCACTGTTTTACAGCCGCTACTTCCACCATGTTAGCTTATGGAAAAAATACATTTTGGGCCATCATGCGACATTGTAATTACACGGTTTGGCCACTATGAAAGTTGACACTCTTCCTGGGGCCTTGGTTAGCTCAGTTAGCTGTGCAGCTAGCTAAAGTTAGCTAACTTGAGTGACTGAAATCTGGAATCAAAGGAAAGTCGCTGTGGACAACGGGGCTCAGCTCAGACGCTCTCAGCAGTCTTCAAGGCTATTTTACATTAAGTCAAATAGGCAGTTTTGTTTGTCTTGGTTCATTTAAAGAGAGAACTTTGAATTCAGATGATGTACGATTCAAAAGTAGCCACCAAAACCTTAAATTAAAAATGTCTGGCATCCATTGCAGTCACTCCCAATTCTTGCTGACCCGCAGACAGTAAAACATTCTGCCGGGGCTGTTCCTCCTCAGCAGAGGACGGCTCGGGGTGATGCTTGTATTATGAATGACCACGCTCGGCCCCGACTCGCCAAAAAGGGAAGACAAGACAGAACAAAAGAAGAAGAATGTGTGTAAGTTATTCCTGTTCTGCTTTTTGTCCCCTGCTGGTTTGAGGGACTGTGTTAGACAGAAACTCTGGGTGTGTCTGTTGTTTAAAGTGGGAAATGGGGTTGAAGACCCACACTCTGTCCTTTCGAGAGCACAGGAAACCCAGAGAAAAAAGAAGGAAATGCTCATACATTTTTGCGGTGACGCTAGCAAGACAGTGTCAGCCCGCCAGACGGAGCTTCAGCATGTTTTCCCACTTTGAAGACGGTTTGAAAGAAAAAAAAAAAGTATGTTGCAGACAACATCAGTGAGGAGACTGGAGAAAGGGAAGGAGTCGATAGAGGAAGGAAGCGGTCATGGTGCCGACCGTCTGCTGACGAGTCCACAAGGCAAGATACCGTGTCAAACACAAACAAGGCTTCGTACAGCTGAAGAACATATTGCTTATCACCATCCCACCATTTGTGAGTGTTAGAGTTTACAATACAATAAGTCCTATAAGCATTTTAGTCAGATTAAACATTTATCGTCCATATTTCCAGACTTAAACACACGATGTGATGATGTGAAAGAGAGAATCTATAAACACAGCATATTCTTAACCCGGGGCTAAGAGTTGACCCCGTTTCACACATACACACTGTAAAGCCCAGGGCTACATGTATGTGAGTCAGAGCTCAGGGTTAAACGTCCACTGGAACCAAGTGTTCACACCCGAGAATGACGAGTGACCGCTCCGTTTGTTTGAGCCCCGTTTCACGATGGCGCCTTTTAGCCACACGTTTAGTCAATTTTCTGAGGATAGCCCTGCAAGCTCGTGGCTATCCCTGCTCCCAGCGAGCCCTAGTTCGATGTTGGGTTAGCCCCACTAAGGAATGTCAGAGCTTTTCGGGTTCCAAGAATGCTTTTAGCCACTGGCTGAGTGCAGTGTGAAAAGCCCAATTAGTAAAATATCTTCACAAGCTTCCAGTAGAAACTTTCTCGAGACGGGAAAAGAGAGCTCTCTAATTAACAGACACTACATCTTGGCCAGGAGCAGGAACTCCCTGGGAATAATCTGATGTATTAACCTCTGCAAATCCAACATGTTAATGTGTTAGTAAAGCTTTAAAGGTGCTGGTAGGTGGACTTTTGCTACCTTTAGACAAAGCCAGGCTAGCTGTTCTCCCCTGTTTCCAGTCTTTGTGCTAAGCTAAGCTAAACTTTAGTGTCACATTTGCCACACAGACATCACATCAGCCGACTTCTTTACCAAATTTTCAAGTATTCCTCTGCACAAACACCTGAACATGCACAAAGGATGTTTCCCCTTGTGGGATTTTCATTTAAAGGGTTAAAATGTGAACATGCATGGGCTACAAAAACATTTCTATCATATAGTATAGACTAAAATGGTTCCCATCTTTCACGGGTTGGTTCTTTCTCTGGAGAATTTTGTTCATCACCATCTTTACAGGAAAGGGCAGAAGGTCCTGTCTTCAAAAACCGAGCTCCGTGAAATGACATCCAGATGTTACCCCAGAAAATTCTCACATAAAGAAAAAATCACACGGGGAACAAACTAAACCATATAGGGACATAGAAAAAATAATAGATACCCTCTTGGGTGAAACGTGACAATGAATTAGTGCCAGAGGACAGATTTGTTTCTTTTTTATTTTTAAGAGAGGATATTCTAGCCTTTACGTGCTGTTGTAGAATATAATAACATTGTATTATTATTTTATTATGACCATTAAACACAAATCAATTCTCAAACATTTTCTACAAACGACGAGCAAATCAGCAGAATGAAAATGTCAGCACCTTGACAACCAAAAGCGCAGCTCGCCGGCCTCAGAGCAAAGTTACCAGGACAACTGGTGACCTGCTCGCATATGTTGCTTGAACCTTTGTCGTGCCTCTTCCTGTGAGGCCGTCGGGTCGGGGAGGGAACCTATCACACGCTGCAGGTTCTGCACGGCCTGCGCAGGACTAAAAAAGGAAAGGTCCTGCACAGGATTCACAGTAGTTATGGCTACAGATCTTTGTGTGAGCGCTCAAAGATGTGCACACTTCACTCGTCTGTGTTCACTAGATATATTAGAGTGCAGCTCAAATAAGATCACAGGTTTGTATGAACATGATACTGGTGAAAAGTATGGTGGCCCTGAGGGTAAAAATATATATATATTTCAGAGGACACAACATTTTAGAAAAACCAACAAAATTACATAAAATACAGCAATATTTTACAAATCAATGATTTGAAATGTCGTGTTTGGTGAAATGTTGTTGTGTTTTGACCTTCGGGGCCACCATAGATTTGTCATTATTTAGACATAGCTAACACAAAGATAAAAAGATCTCATGTCACACTGGTTTCAGTCACAGTGACGATTGCTACAATACCTTGTGAAGGTTTTAAACATCAATCACACACGGTGAATGATCTTAACCTAAAGAGGTGAGACGTCTTTGTGCGAGGGTGAGGATCATGAATCACTGCCGTCATTTGGAAGGCGAAGACACGAGAGACAAAAGGCTCGGGACGTCAGAAAATACACCTTTGTGTCGGCGGCTCAGTGGCTTCAAATGCAGCTGGTTTCATTCATACTGCAGCCACACTGACAATGAGGACGAGATCTTTTTTTTAAATCATGTTTATTGATCGAGTCAGACCCCTGAGATGTGCGACCCTTAAACCTAAAGTGATGTTGATCATGTTTGTGGTACGGACCAGAAACACCAAGACGGCCTTTAACTCTTTACAATCCATGGTTTTATGGCTCTGTTTGGAGCTTTTATATAACAGAATGTTATTTTATGTTTTAATTATTAGAATTCTTTATTAAATGATCCAGTCTAAAACAGAAAGGGGCTTTTTACTGGCCAGTTTCTCCTGATTAGTGCTTTTCTTTCCTTTTGTTCTGACTTGACGTCGTTGTAAATAACAGTTGACCCTCGATGACCTCTTGAGGATACTGAAAGAAGAAGCTGATTGATTGCCTTGAACCCTCGACAAGACACCATGCAGACACCTTGTGATACCGAACTGGAGCTCGTTTCATTGTTTGTTCAGTCTGAGAGCATTAAGTGAATTTTAGCAGCAGCACAGTTGCTCATAAAATCAATTCAAAGATGTGAGAGCAATTAAAATTTCCCCTACAGGCAGCAGGAATTGAGGAGAAGACGTTCTTCCTGATCATCTAAACATAAAAGCTGCACACGCCGACACACGGTCGCTACATGCTGCAGCCGACACTGTCAGCGAGCTAACGGCTAACGTCTGCACAGCTCAGCTCGCTTTTGACCAGATGCAGGTTCTGATTAACTGAGGCACCAAACCGTGCAAATAGCTGCTTGAGATAAACATGTTAACATGGACTGCAAAAACACCAACAGCTGTCAAATTTGCTCAAATAACAAGAGGACGGTCGCTTTGTGTTCGCTCCAGAACACGCCTGAGCGAGAACGCCAGCGTTTCACATGACGTTAGCTGACCTCTGAACGCATCAAATGCTTTTTATTAAATTCAGAGGCAACACCCAGCAGAGGTTTTTTTTTGGTTGATTTTCAGTCAATTTGTAAACAGTTGGCGATGAATTCACTTCAGAAAAGGCTCGAAGTGCCTCCTAAAAGATGAAACGAGCAGAAGCTAGTCATTCTGAAACGCTTGTGTTTGTTCTCAGACGTGTCGTCAGTATAGAGCCGTTTGGTGAAGACCTGCCTGAATCAAAAGCCCCTTTTCCTCTTTGTTTAAAGCAGAATTGATTATTTTGTGACACAGCTAAACTTCTCTTTGTTGCTGCATAATGTCCCAAAATCCACAGGGGCTTCAGCGAGACAGCTGTGGATATTCTAGAAACAAAAATCAGCTTTGGCAGGGCAACAAAAAGAGCCAAAGGGCAATAAAAAATGCTCGACTTGAAGTTTGCTTTTACTCAGATTTGATCTTTTTTTTCTTCCTCCCCTCCAGCAGCCCCCTGCTGTCTAGAGATAACAGTGGTACAGTTCAGTCTGGGAGATGACGGTGTCTCGGGGAGAGGGGAGGTGAGGGGGGACAAAAAGTCCAGGGTTGCAAAATGTCCCTGCTCAGCGGCTGCTGTTTCGTCTGGACGCATATTCTGCATTATACCGGCTCACCTGCGGAGAGAAAAGTGGCTGTAATTTCACTCCAGAGTTGTTCTTTTTCGCATTACGGGGCAGTTTCTGCTCGACTGCACTAATATGCTGCACCGAGGGGAAAGGCTGGTAGGACTGGATGAGATCACTGGGAGGCTGACATGCTTTATGACCACGGACCGTTGGCTAACGTTCGCGTTACATAAGAACGGCCGTTTCTACACCGAGTGTTTCAGTGATGATACCAGACAGGAGTGGAGAGTCGGATTGCGAAATGAGCCGCGTGGCCAAGCCAATAACACACATCACCTCTTGTCTTTGGGGAACTGAATGTTTGGGAGTTTCACAAATACAAGTACACACTTTTTTTTTTTTTTTTTTCTACTTGTGCTCCAGCACATTCAGCTCCTACAGGGCTCGTGTCAAGTACCATTACTGTATCCGTCCTGGTTACTTAAACAGACTTTACTTTGGGTGCTCGTGCTCTTGTTTCAAGATGAGGCCTCGGCTTCCACTTTGGACAGACGCGTCGCTTTCAATTTATTTCACTTTGAGTGAAATGCCGAAAATTACGTTAAAGGTCGAATGCAGTTCTCCCGACACGAGGCAGTTCGATTGTACTTTAACGTCACATGCTGCCGTTGATTGAATGGATTGTTTGAATATACTGTCAAACGATGAATGATGATGAACGAGCATTAGGACAAAAAAGGGCCTTATATTGACGCCAATAATGATCCAACAGATCTATAAGGGAAATTTAAATCAGGGAAACGCTTCTATAGCTTCCAAATGTGCTGTTTACCTTAGACAAATAACTTGACTTGTGCCAGGAATCTATTTATTTTATGTTTGTTCTCCAAGGAGTACATAAAAATCTGAAATAAAAGAGAGCTACATTTAAGATAATGTGTATTCATCACATGGACTTATATATAGAAACCCCAAATCAACCAAGACCTTCCCGACCCAACTGCCAGAATAAATGTTACCCATGTACGTCTCTGCAAAACCACAGATAAGAGAGCTTTACACATAACAACCTCTTGGTTAGGGTTAGGAAAACCTCTTGGTTTGGCTTAAAATGCCTGTTTTGGTCACCAGGATCCAGATGGAGATGATCCAGCTTCCTTCCTGTGAATGATAGCGGGTTATGGTCGCCACAAAAACAGTGATATACCATGTTTGGTAACATACGTCAACCTTCGACGCATCTGTGGTTGCAGAAAGGTTATCTGCAAACATTACATCCAGCCGGGCTTCCCCTTAAAATATCTGTTGCTGACAGTATGCAGGGAGTCGTGTGGAGAGACTTTACCGGCAACGAGATGAAGGTTTTTAGCTACAAAGCAGTGTCATTAGGGAGGTTTCTTTGGTGAGCTGTCAAAGGGGAAGACAGGATCTGGCTTTGGCACATGTAACAAAAGAGACGAATGCTTTCTCACAGGAATTAGAACAACAGATAAAGTGCGAGGGGGAAGTCGTTGTCAGCCTTGTCATTGTACAGTCGGTGCCTCCTCTTCAGGGCGGACGCAGCCAGTGGCCCCTCATCGGGCCCATTGTGAGGCTTTCTGCAGACGCACGGCTGATTAATCACATTCTGTGGGAGAAAATGAGTTTTTACAGTGTTTGAATTGTTGAGAAATGAAGCTACGGGCCTGGAAACTGTCTTCCTTCCTTCCCTTCTTTCTTTCTTTCTTTCTTTCTTTATTCCCTACGTCCTCTTTCTTTCTTCCTTCCTTTTTTCTTTCTTTCTTTCGTTCTTTCTTTCTTTCTTCCCTACGTCCTCTTTCTTCATTCCTTCCTTTTTCTTTCTTTCTTTCTTTCCCTACGTCCTCTTTCTTCCTTCCTTCCTTCCTTTTTCTTTCTTTCTGTCTTCCTTCCTTCCTTCCTTCCTTCTTTCTTTCATTTCTGTCTTTCTTTCTTTCCTCTTTCTTTCTTTATTCTCTGTGTCCTCTTTCTTTCTGTCTTCCTTCCTCATCTTCCTTCCTCATCTTTCTTTCTTTCTCTCTTTCTTCCTTTCTTTCTTTCTTTCTTTCTTTCTTTCTTTCTTTCTTTCTTTCTTTCTTTCCTACGTCCTCTTTCTTCCTTCCTTCCTTTTTCTTTCTTTCTTTCTTTCTTTCTTTCTTTCTTTCTTTCTTTCTTTCTTTCTTTCTTTCCTCTTTCTTTCTTTCTTCCCTATGTCCTCTTTCTTTCTTTCTTCCTTCCTTCCTTCCTTCCCTCCTTCCTTCCTCATCTTTCTTCTCTTTCTTTCTTCTCTTTCTTTCTTTCTTTCTTTCTTTCTTTCTTTCTTTCTTTCTTTCTTTCTTTATTCCTTATGTCCTCTTTCTTTCTGTCTTCCTTCCTTCCTTCCTTCCTCATCTTTCTTTCTTTCTTTCTTTCTTTCTTTCTTTCTTTCTTTCTTTCTTTCTTCCTCTCCTCTTTCTTTCTTTCTTTCTTTCTTCCTTTCTTTCTTTCTTTCTTTCTTTCTTTCTTTCTTTCTTTCTTTCCTTTTCTTTCTTTCTTTCCTTTCCTCTTTCTTTCTGTCTTCCTTCCTTCCTCTTCTTTCTCTTCTTTCTTTCTTTCCTACGTCTCTCTTTCTTTCTTTCCTTCCTTCCTTTTTCTTTCTTTCTGTCCTCTTTCTTTCTTTCTTCTCTTTCTTTCTTTCTTTCTTTCTTTCTTTCTTTCTTTCTTTCTTTCTTTCTTTCTTTCTTTCTTTCCTACATCCTCTTTCTTTCTTCCTCCCTTCCTTTTTCTTTCTTTCTGTCCTATTTCTTTCTTTATTCTCTATGTCCTCTTTCTTTCTTTCTTCTCTTTCTTTCTTTCTTTCTTTCTTTCTTTCTTTCTTTCTTTCTTTCTTTCTTTCTTTCTTTCTTTCTTCATTCCCTACGTCCTCTTTCTTTCTTCCTTCCTTCCTTCCTTCCTCTTTCTTTCTTTCTTTCTTTCTTTATTCTCTACGTCCTTCTTTCTTTCTTTCTTTCTTTCTTTCTTTCTTTCTTTCTTTCTTTCTTTCTTTCTTTCTTTCTTTCTTTCTAATATTTTCTTCTATTTGTGTCATTATAGTGTCTCGGTCATGTACCTGTGCATGCTCATTCTGTATTCCTGTATTTAGGTCGTTAAGTCCTCTGCGACAGAGAACAGACTGTCCGTATGTTTTTATCGGAGAGAAATCTAAATGTGGCTCAACAGACACAGTCGTGTTAAAGATACCGTGCACCTGCTCCATAGATTGTTCATATATCTATAGCTGTAAAAAAAAACATGTGGCCCCTTACAATACCTCAGAAGGTCACCACTCTACTGTACAAAAGGGTAAAGCGAGGTTACCGGAGGATTAACTCTTATCACATCTCCCACATGGCCTCGCTGCTATAGATAGCCCCGTCTCCCTGACCTCTCACTGCAGCCCCTAACAACATTATTTGGCTCGATTAAACTGACATTTGCAACTTTGCCTCGGTCTCATATTATCCCATTTCTGAGCCGCGGCCGCACGTACACACAATCGTCTGTGTGCAGCCACCAATTTGCAATTCAGCCCCATCGCCGTAGCTAGGAGGAATGATTTACTTTCATTACTTTCAAAGCCAAACGCTGCCTGTCTGCTTATTGTTGTGCCGATAAAAACCGGGGCTGGCTTGCCCTCAAAAGACTGCGTAATGGTCGCGGCGATTTTATTTGGGCTTTCATCATCGGGCGCTCTATCATTTCTCTCTATCATTAAAGGAGGGATTGTGCAGCAGATGTGTTAAAGAGTTCACATCCAGGAACAAGGCGCCGTTCATGCGATCAAACCCTCCGAGCTCTCCCTTTTTCTGACCCTTATCTCGCTCCATACAGGTGTCAGACCGCAAACATGGCAGCTCAAACACATCATCCCCGCACGGTCGCCCGCTTCCTTTTATTTGCACAGCTGAAGCTCCCGTCGCCTTGGTTGAAAGGCACCGATGATGCACTCGTGTTGGAGAACAGATGAGTGACCTTTTGCAGCCAGACGACCATGAGAAAGTCAAGGAAAGTAAACATGCGTGTCCGCGGGGCGACCCGTTGTGTTTTCACTCGTTGGTATATCTTACAAAAGTGTTGCGGGCTGTTTGATTTCCAGACGCAGCTCATGATGAACACATATACAGCGACATTTCCCACGACTCGAGACTCACCTCTCTCACAGAGAATGCATTTTTGTTTTTGTAACCAAGCTGGTGAATCATGTTGAATGAGAATATCATAATGATTAGGAGTTTTTTACTGAGGAGAGGAGAGGGGATTAAATAGGTGAATACTTCTAACTGCACCTTTTCCAACATTTGCGTTTACGGTTTTCATTTTTTGAAAATCATACGTGCAGAGTAAATATCTAACTGTTGGGTCTACAATGATTGATTTTGTTAACCTTTTGTTAAGCTGGTTTCAGCTTCCAACAAGGATCGTGAGTCACCGTCTGTGTTTCCTCGGCACGGAGAGTCTTGGTAGTTGCCTGTCTGTGGGAAAAAGTAAAAAAAAACAGCTGAATGTCTACAGTGTACTTTCACCAGGATAATCAGTGTTTCCCACAGGATTTTATGCAACCATGCTGGAAGAAAACTTTGGACATTTTAAAGTAAAATTCATCAATCTGGTGCACTTTGAGACGCTACTGTTTTTAGAGACCAGACAGCTGTTCCTTTTGCGTCTTTCTTATTTCTTCCCACGACCTGAAGATAAAGCTAGTTCAACCTCGCTGACGTTGTAAACACTGGCACCACTTCGATACGACGGGGGAGGCAGCGTAGTTTGCAGGGCTTTGGACCGAAGTACTAAGAGTCATAAGATTTCAAAATGAGACTATGGTGCAGCAAAGTGGGCTACGACGGGCTGCCAGAGTCTCGTTATTAAGCAGCATTAAGGTTAGCTAGCATTAGCAACATCAACATTAGCTAGTAAGTCTTTGCATTGTAATTGCTATCTAGCGTTAGCAGCATTAACATTTGCTGGTTAGCATTAGAGATGTTAGCTAGTGCAACGAACTGGCAACCACTTAAGGGGGCAGATGATTCAAACGACAGCGGTGTTGTCGGTCTTTTATGCTAATTTTGTTATTCTCGACTTGCTTTTAACTTTTGTACATGTTCTCAATCAATCAATCAATGACTTTGTGTAAAGGAAAGATGCAGTTATACCAAAGGAACCTACTGTCTGACATAAATAACTGGAACTGTACATGAAACTTTTGAGTTTATACCGCGAAACTGTTGCCTGATTCAGATAACAGTTCATTCGGAGGTGTGTTTCCCTCCCTTCAGCTCGGTTAGCGGTCTCTTCCACCTCCTGAGGGAAATATCGGACTCTTCAGCTGCTGACTATGTTCATCATCTAGTCATTAACTGTGCCCGTCTGCTGTCTGGTGATGATCAGACAGCGTATCTGAAAAACAATGACGCCATGAGAGCAGAGAGAGTGAGGAGAAGTCTGAGGTCTGAAACTAAATTCAGCGGTCAAATTGTCCGGTTTTCCATCACACTTTAACACGGGTGTAGATTTGAGAACGATGTGTTTTAATTTAGAAATAAAATGTGGAATCTGTCTCTTACTTTCAAAGACTATCAAGCAAAACATACACAAAAACGTCACAATCTCAAACCATCTGTCAAACGTGCGACTGAAGTGAATCGGAATAGGAAAAACAAGCTCACGTCGAGAAAACATCCTCATCATCAAAGCCGATCTCACATAACAGAAAGTCTGCGGAGCGTTTAACCACAGCAGACCACAGGCGGAGTGAAACCCAGTATCCTTACGGGGCAGTTCTGTGCGACATACATTGGACCCGGAGCAGCGTGAGCAGAACAGCTGCTCTGCATTTGCTCCACAGGCCAAATAAATAAGTTCCAGCGAGACGTTAGAAGCAACACTGGCTCTCCGTCGCATTTGTTTTCAATTCAGTCAGCTGTAAAAATCCAGCCATCGTAAATCAATTTGGTGTTTTTTGAGGTTTTCCGAGCTATCAACGGCCGTCTTTGATCCGCCCCGTCTGCACGGCACATGTCCCACATTCAATAAGCTCACAGGAGATTAGAATCTCTTTGTCTTTTGATATCAAGCTGTCTGAAAATCAGCACCGAAGGAAGCCGGGTTTGTGCAATGACATGAATATTTAATCGTAATAGATGTTCTGTCGTGTAGTACAAGTGTTCAGTCATGCCAGCAGTGGGTTTGTCAGATGGCAGCATGGGTTTGGTCGGTCGCTCCACCACTGAAATACCTCAACAACCATCAGATTGATGGCCGTAAGATTTTGTACAGACATTCATGGTCCCCAGAGGATGAATCCTGATGACTATGTTAATACCTTTTCCTCCAGAGCCACCGCGAGGTTGAAATGTTTTGTTTCTGTATGAAATCTTTCCACAACTTGTGGATGGACGGGATGAAATATGGTACAGATGTTACAAAGGATGGATTGTTGCTAATAACTCTGGTGATCCCTTAATCTTTACCTTAATGTCTTCATCCGAGCCAGAAGTACTAAGAGGATTTCCTTTTTTTTCAACCACTGTCCCCAAAAAACAATTTAAACCGTCCCCAAAGGACCGTAAACTGCCGGAAAATCAGGATGTTGTTTCTTTCCTTTTTTTTTTTATCATTATCTATCAGCATTTAAAGTTCTTCATTTGTACTTCATCTGTGTTTTTAGCTCTATTACCTCTAGTATCTCCATTAGCTATAGTCTATTAGCACAACACACTGGATTCACAGACAGCTAACTAGCCTAGCTCAACGCTAACGCTAAGGTTTTTCTTTTTCTCCTCGGTTCCACACATTCATTTAAAACCCAAAAAACACATTTTCCTGAAAATAAATATTAAAATATAAATATAAATCATTTTTTTTGTACTTGGTTTTCACATATGACAGTTTTTTACTCCTGAAAAAAAGTCTTCACAGACTGGACACATCAACTATCACAACATTTTCAGAGACACAGCATCTTGTTAAACCTGCTGTTATGCTTCGGTCTTTAATATTAAGCGTTCTTTTCATTATCAGCTGAATCCGATCAGTTTCCTGTCCACTCTCCGTGTGATTTTTCTTAATCAGTCGCTGTGACGTTATCGGGTTGTTTCCTATATTTGTGTTCGGCCAATAGAGGCTTCAGACTTCCTGTACAGACTGTACTGTCTTGGAGACGGTGACCTCAGATTCCTGCGTCTTTAACCCCGAACCCCTTATCGCATGTTGAGCTGAGCCAACTGCAGCATCAAGAATTTAATGTATTACGTCCAAAAGATGTGCTATTATCCCTAATTAGCCTTATTTAGCTGCATGAAATGTGGTTTAAAATGTCACTTTATAGTTTAATACATTTAAAAAAAAGGCTTCAGTTTCAATAAAAAGAAGTGGTAAAAAGTGAAGGCAGGCAGAGACACAGCTGATACAGATGAGGGCCTCGTTAACCAATCAGATGTCCTGCAGGTGCGTGCTTTCTTACAGATATAAGGTGGTTTCCAACCCGTCACTTCTGTTTGTCTCTCATTAAGGACTGAGCTGAAATGGAAACCGCCACGTCTGATCATCTATACATGTCGGGAAGACGAGCGCCTATATATGTGGCCGGCGGTTCTATATGTATGTGTGACAGACAAAATGAAGGAAGTGAGATGACACTTGAGACCTGACAATCTCTCAGGGTATCCATGACAGCCCCTTTTCAACTCCAGGCTATATCTGAACCCATTTACGCCAAGCAGGGTGCTATTTTGGGAACAGCTTTAGGACTGGTGTGCTTTGTGTGTGTGTGTGTGTGTGTGTGCGCAAAGGGAGGTGTTTCTGGAGACTAGTGCATCCATTTTCTATTTGAAAATATATATATGGGACTTACTTTTAAAAGGATTTGCTTCTTCAGTGGGAAGGAATCGGAGTACGACGGACAGGAAAGGGAAAATGGACAATACTGGTAGTAACGGTGAAAATAAAGGTTTTCTCTGGCTCACAGGTTCAAAAGTACATTTTCATGTCAGCTTGATCGTTGAGTGACGCTTGTAAAATGCCAGAGACTTCTTCATTCTGACGTTCAACAACTAGAACAGCAGACTACTTTCCCATAAAGGTCTCACTTCTTGCCTGAATCAATCCACTTTCCTAGCACAAACTTCAGGAGGGTCTGTGTCGACTAACGTAAAATCTCTCACTGTGGTTCTTGGTCCTAAACAAGATCACAACAAGATTTTACATTAACATGAAGGTGGCTCGACACCGGGCCTTTGCTCCTCTACAGCCGTGTATCTTAACTAATGAGGAGGATTTCGTTGACATGATTGGAAACCTTTGTAAACGCACAAGAGAAGCATGCCCGCTAATAGCCTGCTGTTAAAACAAACACTGTTGAGCCGGCCTCTCGTCTGTGTAACAGATACCCCCCTCTTTTTTTTTTTCACCGCCGGCCGTGTTGCGTTCGCTGTCTGGCCTGGCGGGGGGCGGGGGTGGGGGGGTTCACGTTTCGAAAGCTTGGCAGTGTAATGGCATGTGAAAAATGTCCCCCATGTTGGGACGGCAGAAAAGAAGAAACAATAGGGCAGGATGAAGTATTCTGATGCTTTCTGAAGCACTCGGTACAGCAACACACAGAACTGTGTGACACAGTGTTTTATTAATGGGTAGAATTATGGGTTTTTCTGTAAGATTTATTTTTAACTGATGTTATTTGACAAATGAAAATGACAGATTCCAGCTGATCAGCAGCACATCGTCACCAAAATCACGCGATAAGGTGACCAGACGTGAGGAAATCTAAAATCCAGATGAAAAAAAATGTTAATTGTGTCACACAACATTAAACATTAAACTCATGTGAACATGTACATTTTCATATGTGGAATTTTGATTCATGTGTGGGGGAAAAAAAAGCCAAAGTCTGATTAACTGCCTCGTGTGATGTCACTTGAGTCAGCGTCTACTGGGGCTGAAGACTACAAGTTTAAAATTTGAAAAAAAAAAACCATTGTGGACGTGTCATCTGCTGTCGGAATTGTTGGAAAAATGTTTTTCCAACGTGAATGCCCTCTAGAGTCGGAAAGTCTGAGAACATTTTGGAACACGAGTTGCCGAGTTGACGTCACGTGACGCTGAAACATGGTGGAGGAGAGGAAACATTGGGTCGATGGTAAGAAACTTGAACTTGTCACTCCGATTCTTGAAACACCTGCGCGATTAAAAAATGCAAAACAACTTCTTTTTGGCCTCCATGTTTCTTGCACATCCTCACGTGAAGCACATGAACACGCCGACGTCGGAGAAACATCTCCCAGTGTTGGGAAATGGGACCATCCGTAAGAAAGAAGTGAGCAACCAGACCTCCTCGTCTTTCTCCGAAGCTAGAAGCTCAAGGCTAGCAGCTACTAGCATAACACACCCAAAGCTCTGACCGAACTGTTGACGTTCAAGTGGCATTATGGGTAATGTAGGCACCAGGTTATGACGTGTATATGTCCATCATGAGTCTGGCAATATTACAGGAGTTCAATGTTAAATGTTAAAAGTAAACAAAGGGAAGAAAACATGAGATCACTGTAACTCTCTCGGTTGCAGGCATCATGTCAACAGAGTACAAAAACACTTTTTGTCACATGATTCTAACGTTTCCCCCGACGACTCGTGCACACTCGGGTTGCTTTGGCCTCATAAAGACTGCTGGAGAAACACGGTAAACAGTTCAGATGAGGCGTCTGCATGCGTTTGTCATTCACTGTCCCCCGTAGGCCGGCGCTAATCCCGCTGCTGTTTTATGATCCACCAAGTGCGTCAAACTGTTTCCACTCCAAGGCAGATCCTCCAGCCGCCGAGCCCCTGCGCTCTTACTCCACACATCCAGAGCTGCTTGGGCCAAAGCCAGGCGCTCAAGGCCTCTTTTCCAGGGCAGAGAGGAGGAGGAGGAGGAGGAGGAGGAGGAGGAGGGGGAGTAAGTAAGTCAAAATGTTCATATTCACTTGTCAGTATTTCTGTGTAGGGATGTAGAGCAGAGAGCAGTTGGGTGTGATCCAACAACGAACGTCCGTCCACTGAGAATACAATCAGCTGACCGGGTGAAAACCTTCACACACCGATCGTGTATCAATTAAAGGTTAATATCTCCCAATAAATCAAATCAAAAGTCATCTCTTTACCACTGGAGAGAGGTCAGAAAGGTACAATGGTGCCGGTGACAAAAGTACATTTGCTTAAGTATTTCCATTTTCTGCTGCTTCATACTTCCACGGAAATATTGTACTTTTACTCCACTACATTTATTTGATGACTTTAGTTACTAGTTACTTTGCAGGTCACAGACTGCATCAGAGCAATGTCACATTATTAAAATAATATCTCAAACACTGATTCCAATAATCAGACAATTCTGAATATCAGACAGATCAATAAATATCTCAACCCTCAGAAAACAGTATGTATAGTTTACTTTTACTTATATTTCTGATACAATTAATATCATCTACTTTACGACTTTTACTCAAGTACAACTCATAGTAATATTTTAACACAATATCTTTACTTGATTGACTTATATGACTTTTGAGGACTTGGTTCAACACTAAACGGTGGTTTAAGAGGTTTAAGTGAAGATTTAATCAAACACAAGTGAGGATCAGTATGCATTAGCTCTTTGAATGTGTGCAGTTGGAGGTGAAACAGCTTCTTAGATGCTGAGTTAAAACCTGTATGTGTTGTATTTTATATATATATTTGTTACTGTCCCCGTAGATATACCTAGAATTCAAAAGTCCCTTGGATGAATTAGGATTTTAACTCCACTGTGTTCATTACCAGAGCAAAACCCAACCCTGTACAAGTGTGACCTCTAGTGGCCTGGAAGATGATGTGCAGCCGCCGGCTCAGAGCTACGTAACGTGCTCGAGTGTGTTCGTGCAGGAGAATCCACCCAATGACGGATAATATATGAGGCGCCAAGTCTTTCATAACCTGGACTTTTATTTTCCCATCATTGCAGATATACATTGCATACTTTCCAACCCCTCAGCGTTATATCCCAGAACACTCTTTTCTCCTGTATTTCTCCACCTTTGTTGTTGTTATAACCACTTTCTGGCACTGCAGTGTGTAGTTCAGTGTCAGAAGAGGAGGAGAAAGAATATTTAAACACATTTCAGACGCGATGGAGAGAAGAAATCTCCCGTTTCTTCCGCAAAGTTTTAAAGGAAAACATCGGCCATGTTGATTTTTCTGTCAGTCACACAGCACAGACTCTCTAAAGGGCAAAAAAATGACAAAGTTATATTACTTTATGCCACAAGTTTACGCCACAGAGCTAATTATTCTGCGTCGAATCTCAGGTTTTTCAGGAGGAAAGACCTGAAAGCTAAAACTCGGTTTGGAAATCCTTCCTTATGTTTCGTCTCTGCGTCGATTCTTCTTTGAACCCTGGCCGCAACAGATACATCCTCCACAACAGAGGTCGGCGAGTTTGAAGCATTATCATCCAGTACAGTGACACTTCCCTCTCCGACTGCTACAAACACAACTGGGTGTGGTGTCCTTTGGGTTTTAAAACATTTTATTGAATATTCTGATTAGAAAAATACAGACAATACAAAAATATATCATTTCTGTACGCAAATTTAGCCTATGATTATAATTTTCCAATCTCATCTCAGCACCACTTCGACACGATTCCCTCGAGCTGTGGATACGTCTTCAGAACTTCAGGCTCTTTGAGGATGTCAAGAAAACGGGAGCAGGCGTCTTCACCTTTGGAAATCACGCAATCGAGCAGTTCAGTAACCCTTCCCTCCGGCTGTGAGACGCTCTTTACATTGTGATACTCTCTGTCGGTGATGATTTCTTTGGCCTGCACGTGCTGCAGGATGAAGGAGGGATCGGCCATCAGGTGGCTGATGAGCTCCACCTTGTGCTTAGTGATCATCTTCGCAGCAGGGCCCTGGAAGACACAGCAGGTTTGTGTTTACCATGATGCATCAGTGTTTTTTCTGCCTGAGTGGGAATGTGTGTGTTTGTATTTAAACTCCTCTCTCTCCTCTTGTATGCGTAGGAAAAAAAAAGCTTCAGCTACCTGCAGCCTGTAACAGTATAAGCAGACGCAGAAAGCTTCAGCTCGGTTTAGCAGATGTCTTTCAGATCAGTAGCAGCTTTGCGCAAGAAGTCATGAAACACTGGAGTGAACCTCTCCAAAGATGCTCGAACTCAAGGCTCTTCATCCTTGAAACACATCCGGACCATCTGGTCCGTACGTAGACCTACTTGTGACCGACATTCATTTGACAGATGCTGTTGTGCAAAATCTATTATAGTTTTTCCCATACACTTACTACTGGCAGCAATTTGGGCTTCATTATCGTTTAATCAAGGACGTGCAGAGAGGAGGAGCACAGGATTGAAGCAATAAACTCATCAGCTCTCTGTGAAGCTGAAGCTCATCTGAGAGGGAACCATCAGCTTTGTTCTATCTGCTCTGCTGAATATGAAACCAGAGTTAATTTAGTGTAGCTTTAAAAAAATGGAACGGGGAGAGCAGCTAGCCTGGCTCTGTCCAAAGGTGACGAATTACAAGCACCAAAGCTCAATAATGACATTGCAAAACATAAATTTAACCAAAGTCAACCCAGGATGTGCCGACATCAACTGAGTCGGTTCAGTTTCTGGTCAAAGGAAACTAAACGACGCTTCTGGATGGCGGCCGACCCGTCCTACAGTCTCAAAGCGTCAGTTGAGAACGAGACTCAAAGATCGACTTTTCTCACAGATAGCACCTTTAAAAACTCAAGTTATAAAAAAAGAACAACGTAAGGTGCATTCAGTTGTTCCTCGAATAATTGGAAAAATGAGCTCACGACTGAGAACGTTCATGTGAACGCTTCCTCTGGTTGGAAAATTGATGAAAATGTTGCTCACTTTGTGCTCATGTGCGCAGAAACATGGATGGTTAAAAACGTTTTAATGATTCACGCATTGCACAGCAGGTTTTCTGGGCTCACGTGTCATTTATAACATGTTGGCTGCTGATTTAATTACCACAAACGCTGATAACAGTGTTACCAACAGGGGAAATGAAGCTAGCAGTTGAACTTAACTAAACGTGACGCTAACGAAAGGTGTGACCGCACAGGAAATATCTCAGTGTGCGTGCTGCAGACAGAAACAAATGTACAGCCAACAACGTGTGACGTACCGAACAAAAGCTTTGTGTCGACATGTTTCTGTCGATGTATGTGATGTATGTCAGTGTGATTGAACAGGGTCGACCTGAAGGAGGAAGTGAACCCCGGGGTGTTCACTGTAAAGGAAGCTGGACGGTAGGCCTGCACGATATGAGCAAAATGTGCGATGTGCGATGACACCCTTCAATATTGCGATGACGATATGACTTGCGATAAATAAGAAAATATTTAAGTTTGCATACAGGACTGTGTCTTTCAGATTTTTCTGCATTAATAGATTCCCTGCTTTGAGGTACTCTTAAACACTTAATAGCTGATGACAATTAAATTAAAAAAATAGAAAAAATATTTTTAAGCATGCTTTTATTGAACAAAACCCTTCTAACATTAATTTACACTTGTTACTGTTGCTGCAGTGATGGTCGCGTTACTTGACTGCTGCTCGACGTTTGCGCTCGAGACTGACTGGCCTTAAATGGCTCGTGCAGCTCTTTATGGCGGTGCAGCAGGTGGTGACGGAGGTTGGTGGTGTTACCTCTGGACGTTGCTACAACTGTTCGGCAGGTCCTGCACAGTACCTGGGTCTGTAAATTGTCTTCTGGCTTGAGTCTAAAGTATCTCCAAACCGCGGAGCTGCTATTTCTTTTTGCCACAAGCGTTTCGTCTGCATTTTCACCGCTCTGCTCTCCTGCCTCCGACATCCTGTTTACTCTGGCTACTAATTTTCACGCAGGAACGTGAGCAGAGCTGGGCGTCATCTGATTGGCTAAACGGTGTGCATGCATGGCCCATGTGTCAAGGGCCGCATCTGATTGGCCAAATGTCAGCACGCTGAGTGTGAAAGCATGGCGGATGTAAACAAAACTTATCGCACTTCAGACTAGCTTCTGCGATGGGTTTATCGCGCACGTTCACATCGCGATGACGATGAAAATACGATTAATCGTGCAGGCCTACTGGAGGGTTACTGACATCTTCATCTGTGTGGCAGCAGGTGCATCCAATACAGGAAGCAACCATGAGTCACACGTGTCCTTTAAAGGCTAACAAGTGCAATGTGTGTGTGTGTGTGTGTGTGTGTGTGTGTGTGTGTGTGTGTGTGTGCTGTACCTTAGAGGAAGGCGGCGTCTCATCTACAGTCCCTGTGAAGACAGCAGCGTTCAGATTTGCTCACACACACACGTGGTTACTAACTGTACTAATATCTGGCAGCTCTCCATGAAGATGTTACCTGCTGCTACTGGTTGTGATGTCATCATCAATGAGAAATTCACATCACCGTCAACATTTCCCAAAGTTATCTTGGAAGTATTGACATAACTGCCACCAGTTATGATGTAATCTGCTTGAGGAACCTGTTGACTCACGTTTCCTGAACACGAAAAAACCAACAGTCACACGATCCTGTTTCAACAGGCTCAAATCGAAACACTGATGAACAACAGGTTTCACTTTCGAACAGCGCCACGTCAATTTCACAACTTTTGTTTCATACTCACCGGATGGATGACTTCCTGTCATGACCACGTCTCCTAAGTTCACGGATCCCTTCACATTTCCGGAAGTTATTTCTCTGCCGTCAAAAACGCTGCCTCCGTCAGTGTACACTTTTGGGCCTGTGAACATTGATCACCATCATCAAAACTAACCAGAAACTTGCAGAGGATGCATGAGGATGTTACCTCTATTATTATTATCACGGGAAAACAGAAGAAATAATGTTGGACCCATGGCCGCTCGGCATCTGTAACATACTGCCGTCCAATATTCTTGACGTTGTATGGAGGACGTCTAGATGGGCTAAACAAACAGAAACATGTACATTTAAAACTCATGTCTGCTGTTCCTTATATCAAGAGCGCTGTCTGTTTATTGGCCCCTTTAAAAAAAGTAGTATATTGCACCTTTAAAAAGGCACAATTTGTAAAAAAATAAATAAATAAAAATAAAGCCTTAACAAAATGACATTAAATGAATTTTAATCTGCTGTGAAATTATTTACTATCACACAACGTTAAGACCATTTTGGCCTTTTGTTCCCCACACATCTCAGTGACACCCTTGTCTCTACCTATAAGGCGAGAAGATCAGCCCTCCAAAAAGGTTTCACATGGCTCGCCACGTGAAGGCGACTTTTAAAAAAAATACATATCATAATCATCAACTATTGTGAGATAAAATCCTCTTCAAACATGTCGGATCCAACGACTATTTTGCATCTTAACCGGCCCACCGTTTAGTTTCACTTTGTGCGTTTCTCATTCAAGAGATGGATCTACAGCTCACCTGGAGGCCCTGATGGAAGGCGGTCAGACATCTCGATCTGCAAAGAGACATAAATGTTGCTCTTAAGTACCAAAGCGACCAGTGAAAGCGAAAGTGATGATGTAATTTCCAAAGTTCATGGCCGTGATGACACAAGTTTTTACGCGCCTGTAGTTTGGACACAGAGGATTTACTACCAAGGAAGTGTGACGTTAGAAAACTTACTACAATAAATCAACACTGTAACGTGATCGATCCAAAAAGTTACGTTTACGCAGAAGTGTCCACCTTCACCTGACGCACATCTGGAGAGTCTCTGTATGACAGAGGTAACACACACACACACACACACACACACACACACACACACACACACACACACAGCCTACCTTTGTCGTGTCGTCAGCTGCGGTTGTTAGTTAGAGACAGACGTACTTTACTTTAGTTTAAGAATGGATGGAAGGAGTAAAATTAGATAATCGTTAGATAAAAGTTAGGAAACGCTCGCTGCTCCGCGGCCGCGTCTTCACCCTCTGACAGACCGACAGGAAAACGCGCCACTTCCTCGTTCTTCACCAGATGTGACCGGTACGATGCCAGCTGGAGAGAGCGCGCAGTATACTCCCATACATTCCAGCCTCCCCCCCCCCACACACACACACTCTCAGTACATGGTTACCTGTTGTTACTTTTGGTACATCAAGTAGCCTACTTTTCTACTTTACTTTTGTACTTTTACTCATAACGAGTATTTTTACACCGCAGTGCTTTTATTAATGTACATGTGAGCAAGAGATCTGAAAACTTCTCCCATCAAAAGTGTTGCAGGAAAAACATGATAAACAAATGAGGAGGAGGAGAAGGAGGAGGAAGAAGAGAGGATGGGAGAAGAAGAAGAAGAAGAAGAAGAAGAAGAAGAAGAAGAAGAAGAAGAAGAAGAAGAAGAAGGGAGGAGGAAAACAAGTAGAAGAGAGGTTGGGAGAAGGAGCTGAAGGAGGAGGAGGTGGTGAAGGAGATGAAGAGAAGCAGAAGGTGGAGGAGGAGAGAAGAAAGAGGAAGAAGGAGACAGAGAAGTAGGACAAGGAGAAGAGGGAGGAGGAGGATGAAAAGAAATAGCCGAAGATGGAGAATAAGGAGAAGGAGACATTAGGAAAAGGAGGAGGATAAGTGGAGGAGGAGGCAACACAGTCTCATTCTTTCTCTTATGTTTAGTCAGCGACAGAATCACTCACGACAAAGGTCCAGTTTTTAATTAAAATATAATGAAATGATTCGCGGTTTCGGTTGTTATTTAAAGTTCCTGGGACCGAAGCCGACTCCGGGAGGCTGAAGTGACCCTTTGATGTTGTTGTGGAGGATGTATATGTTGTAGCCAAGATTCAAAGAAGAATCGACGCAGAGACGGGGTTGCAAAAAAGTGGGTTCTCTTTATTCCTGGACCGACGGACACTTATATACCTCAGGATCTGTTAATTCGCTTACAGTGTTGCGTAGTGATGATCTGGACCATCATCACGGTGACCTTGTTATTGTTCTTCTCACTGTTCTGTGTTTTTCCTAGATAATTGTGCAGCTTCCAGTATCTCTCTCTAAGTTTGTGTGCGTATGCATGTGTGTCTGTGTGTTTATTTTGTTCTTAAAGTCCTGTGTGTGTGCTTTTTAAGTGTGATGTGTGATCGGTATTTCCCAATGTTGTGTTTATTTCAGACCCCAAAGCAGATTAACACATTCATATTCAAAGGTCAAAACTGGTCACCTAGTCAGCCCAGATATCTCTATATAATCTATATAATATAATTTACAAATCCCACACAAAATATTAACAACGTGTGTGTGAGGGCGAAAAAACCTTAACTCTTGAAAGGACTAAAAAATTCCCTCACAGCCCCCAGATTAACTTTTTACTTTTACTTGATCTGGACGACCACCAATGGCTCACATTGTTTACATGGATTGATCACACAGTGGTTATACATATTTCATATACACATTAGTTATAAATGATATGTAAGCATGGCCAGCATTACTGTGAGCTTCTTGCCTGCGGTGTGCAGTTATGTAAAACTTAGATGGTTACAAAATGGAATAATACAATTCAGATTGTTATAGAAAACTTAAATGACAATTAATGGTGTAAAAACAAAATTGTTACCTTCAAATTAATGGAATATGTGATTATATGATGTGCAATCATGGACATCTGTCGGGCAAAAGCTTTTACAAGTACATTCCTCAGAATGGGTATGATGCAACAAAACATTAGAGTGATTATAACCAGAACAATCAGAGCCGTTGTTCCTATCTTAGCAAAGACTGCACCCCATTGCCCAATCCCATGATTCTCCACTCCGTCCTGCATATACTGTTACTTCCTGTCTTAGTTCTTTAAGTTTAGACATTGTGGCGGTGAATGATCCACCTGTAGCTGTGTTCTCAGGTGTGTAGGTGCAGCATTGTTCTCCAAACATGTGACAGACTCCACCTTTTTCAGCCAATATCCAGTCGAAAGCTTGTCGGTTCTGCCAAGCGACCCTACTGGTTTCATGCAGCTGCTCTCCAAGAGCTTTGAGAGCCCCATTCGTGTAATTTATGAACCGCTGTGGATTGTAATAGACATAGTTGATCCAATCAGCATTTTTGTTTGGTGTGATCCACAAAAATATAGATTCTAAACCTGTTTGTACTTAATTTCTCGCCTTCAATTCCTCCAGGATTCCTCTGGGTTGACTGATTGCATCCAAATAAATGTACGGATCAGCTGAATAGTCTCTTTTGACCCTACTTAACTCGTCATCATCAGTGATGTTAAGTAGCTCTCTCACACCCTTAAACACAACTTGTACAGACCAATCCAGCATCCTAGGAGAGTGTTTAACAGTGTGTTGTTACCGCACATCCAGTAACTATCTGCCACGGCAGTTGATTGTACACCTACAAATTGATTGTTCGGCATGGTCATGGTTATATTGTTACAAGTTTGATCTATTGGACCGGGGTTTTCAAACCACATGGGTCTGGCGGGAAAAATTGGTTTTGTTCTTGCATGTGGAAACCAGGACAATACCCAAGTTACGTTACAGGAGGAGGTTACATTTTTGGGCGTGTGTGTTGTGTGTATTTCTTCAGGTTCACGTGTGGCTTTCCAAACTCCTCCACTTGCCCTCGTTTTGCGTTTAACCTTGTGTATCAGATGGGTTTTTGTATCTTTATTCAATGCTTCACATATCTCCCTTATCCCTGCTATATCATGAATTGACATTTGGCTCATTTCTCTGTTAACATGGTATGTAGTTGCATCATACTCACCTGATTCATGTCTTTTGGTTTCCTTGCTGTGCGGCCTTCCTGGCGGCTGCCCCTCTTGTGATTGGCCCTCTCGTGAGTGCTTCTCGGGCGGCTTGCCCTCCATTGACCATTACTCCTGTGGTCGGCTCTCAGGCGGCTTGCCCTCCGTCGGTTGCCGCTCCTGCGGTCGAATCCTGGGCGGCTTGCCCTCCGTCGGTTGCCGCTCCTGTGGTCGAATCCCTGGCATCGCCCATGCCAGGCAGCTTGTCACCATCAGCAGGTACACCAGTAGCCTTCTGTTTGTCTGTTTTCTCTGGTACACTCGCATTCTGGTCAGATTCTTTCTCTGTTGTGGGTTGTGCCTTAGCGCAGTGATTCAGATGATACCACGTCGTGCTTCCCTCCACCTGCACGGCTGTTGGCGTTGCCCTTACCACCGTGTAGGGACCCTGTCGTCTAGGTTGGTGCCACTTCCTCCGAAAGACCTTGACGTAGACCTTGTCTCCAGGTACCACTGTGCCTTCTGTCACCGGACTGGATTCGGGAGCTCTGGTTTTTTCCTGTAGGTAGATAGCGTTGTGTATGGTAGTTAATTGCTTCATGTACTCTTTTGATTCCATTTGCAATTGTTCAAGCGGAGGTCCCTTATAGGGGCCTCTCAAATGAGGTGCAGGCATGGGCCGACCCGTGAGCATTTCATGCGGCGTTAGATGTGTGATTCTGTTAGTTTGCATGCGATAGATCATTAGTGCAAGTGGTAGAGCATCTACCCCGTTTAGCTTCGTGCTCGCACAGATTTATTGAAGCTTTGCTTTCAACGTTCCATTCACTCTCTCTCCACCACCTGTGAAACTGAAGCTCATCTGAGAGGGTACCATCAGCTTTGTTCTATCCACTCTGCTGAATATGAAACCAGAGTTAATTTGGTGTAGCTTAAAAAATGGAAAAGGGGAGAGCAGCTAGCCTGGCTCCGTCCAAAGGTGACAAATTACAAGCACCAAAGCTCAATAATGACATTGCAAAACCTAAATTTAACCAAAGTCAACCCAGGCTGGGCCGACATCAACTGAGTCGGTTCAGTTCCTGGTCAAAAGAAATTAAATGACGCTTCTGGATGGCGGCCGACCCGTCCTACAGTCTCAGAGCGTCAGTTGAGAACGAGACTCAAAGATCAACTTTTCTCACAAATAGCACCTTTTAAAAACTCAAGTTATCAAAAGAGAACAACTCAAGGTGCATTCAGTTGTTCCTGGAATAATCGGGAAAATGAGCTCACGACTGAGAACGTGTGCGTGTGTGTGCTGTACCTTAGAGGAAGGCGGCGTCTCACTTACAGTCCCTGTGAAGACAGCAGCGTTCAGATTTGCTCACACACACACACACGTGGTTACTAACTGTACAAATATCTGACAGCTCTCCATGAAGATGTTACCTGCTGCTACTGGTTGTGATGTCATCGTCACTGAGAAATTCACATCACCGTCAACATCGCCCAAAGTTATCTTGGAAACATTGACATAACTGCCACCAGTTATGATGTAATCTGCTTCGGGAACCTGTTGACTCACATTTCCTGAACAAGAAAAAACAATAATCACACAGTCCTGTTTCAACAGGCTCAAATCAAAACACTGATGAACAACAGGTTTCACTATTTGAACGGAGAACAGCTCCTTCATACTTACTCGTTTCATATTCACCGGATGGATGACTTCCTGACTTGACCACTTCGCTGAAGTCCAAGGATCCCTTCATTTTTCCGTAAGTTAGTTCTCCGCCCCTAAAAACGCTGTCTTCGTCGACAAACACTTTTGGCCTGGATGGGCCTGTAAACATTGATCACAATCGTCAAACTAATCAGAAACTTGGATCACAATCTGCATCTTGCAGAGGATGCATGACGATGTTATAACCTCATGATTACAACTCATTATCTCAAGAAAACAAATCAAACTAAATTCATTATCATGGGAAAACAGAAGACATAATGTTCGACCTATAGCCGCTCTGGGCGTCTGTAACAGTCATCCAATATTCTTGAAATGCAGGACGTCTAGATGGGCTAAACAAACATAAACATGTACATTTAAAACTCATGTCTGCTATTCCTTATATCAAGAGCGCCGTCTGTTTATTGGCCCCTTAAAAAAAGTAGTATATTGCACCTTTAAAGGCACAATTTGTAAAAAAAAAAAAAATAAAAAGAAAGAAGAAAATACTGTCTAGGGTCTAGTCCACTGTCTAGTTTCAGTTTGTGCCCCCCGAGGAAAAAACGTCTGGGCACCCCTGCTCGAAGTATTCATGCATTTATAGATCAAGAGCTGAATCTACAGCTCACCTGGAGGCCCTGATGGAAGGCCGTCAGACATCTCGTCCATGATCTGCCAAGAGACATGAATATTGCTCTTAAGTACCAAAGCGAAAGTGATGATGTAGTTTCCAAAGTTCATGGTTTTTACACGCCTGTAGTTTGAACACAGAGGACTTACTACCAAGGAAGTGTGACGTTAGAAAACTTACTACAATAAATCAACACTTCACATCAATGTGATCGATCCAAAAAGTTACGTTTACGCAGAAATGTCCACCTTCACCTGACACACATCTGGAGAGTCTCTGTATGACAGAGGTAACACACACACACACACACACACACACACAGCCTACCTTTGTCGTGTCGTCAGCTGCGGTTGTTATTTTACAGGTTTTAGAATGGATTAAAGGAGTACAATAAGATAATCAAAAAGTTAGGAAACGCTCGATGCTGTGTGGCCGCGTCTTCACCCTCTGACAGACTCCTAGGAAAACTTGTCCACTTCCTCATTCTTCACCAGATGTGACTGATACGATCCCAGGTGGAGAGAGCAAGCAGCATGCGCAGTATATATACTCCAGCCTCACACACACACATTCTATATATACATTCCAGCACACACACACACACTCAGTATATAGTTACCTGTTGCCAGTAAGCTCACCTGCCCTCTGAGATCTCCCTCCATCAGCTGCTCTCTTCTGTCTGGTTCTGTAACCAGCCTGTATATTTGGGCTGGTTCTGCCTCACAGCCAGACCCAGCCCGCCTTATTACACCGGAGACTTTGCTAAGAGACGCGACTGTGGACTTTTACTTTTGGTACATCAACTACTTTTCGCTGCTGATAGAAATACCGTTGTACTTTTACTCATAACGAGTATTTTTACACCACAGTGCTTTTATTAATGTACATGTGAGTAAAGAGATCTGAAAACTTCTCCCATCAAAAGTGTTGCAGGAAAAACATGATAAACAAATGAGGAGGAGGAGAAGAGGAAGAAGAAGAAGAAGAAGAAGAAGAAGAAGGAAGAGGGAGGCAGAGGAGGAAAACAAGTAGAAGAGAGGTTGGGAGAAGGAGCAGAAGGAGGAGGAGGTGGTGGTGAAGGAGATGCAGAGAAGAGGAGGAAGAAGAAGAGAGGATGGGAGAAGAGGGAGAAAGAGAGGAAGAAGGAGACAGAGGAGGAGAACAAGTAGAAGAGAGGTTGGGAGAAGGAGCTGAAGGAGGAGGAGGTGGTGAAGGAGATGAAGAGAAGCAGAAGGAGGAGAAGGAGGAGAGAAGAAAGAGGAGGAGATGAGGGGGTAGGAGAGGAAGAAGAAGGAGACAGAGGAGGAGGACAAGGAGAAAAGGGAGGAGGAGGATGAAAAGAAATAGCAGAAGATGGAGAATAAGGAGGAGGATAAGTGGAGGAGGAGGCAACACAGTCTCATACTGTGTCTTATGTTTAGTCAGCGACAGAAACACTCACGACAAAGGTCCAGTTTTTAATGAAAATATAATGAAATGATTCACTTAATGATAATATTCACAGAAACATGCACAAACAAATCAAACTACATTGTTAAATACAAAAATATCAGTCATGTTAAAGTCACCATGATAGTCTGTTTATACTGAGGGGATAAAAGTTAATGACTGTTTATTATGGAGGTGTTGACCTCTGAGTAAATCATCAGTGTGAAGATGAGACAGGAAGAGACAGAGTTCAGATGTAACGCTCCTGTTGGCACATTAACGTAAATATATAAAATGAAGGTTATTTGTCACAGATGGAACTGATGCTGCTGATCCACGGACTCGGAGGACTGATGAGTTGTCACTGTGGAGGTGTATCTTTACTGCCGGATGAGCTTTTCACAAACGTGGCGTTGCGCTCCAGCGTCACGGCCCTCCTTCCGGGCGTCTGGTTCAGTTCGCTCATATCCACCCCCGAGTCCAGGCTCGTCTCTCGACTCTCGACCGGCCTCCGTCTCCTCTGCTGCTCCGTTACGGCGTAATGGATCTCCGCCGCAGGTTTCCCCTCCAGTGACACGAACCAGGCCCGAGGGGGCTGAAGTGACGGGTTTCTAGAAAGTTCCGCCAGGGTTTGCACGGAGCGTCTGCCGCCCCGGTTGTTATTTAAAGATCCTGGGACCGAAGCCGACTCCGGGAGGCTGAAGTGACCCCTGGATGTCTTTGAGGACGCTGCTGCCTGAGAGCCCTCTGAAACCCCGAGCGGGTCCTCAGTTTCCTCTGCCTGGTTCTGGGTGGCAGAGGAGCCTTTCGGGGCAGTCTGGGTGAAGCTGTCCTTGCTCTCGGCGGCGCCGCTGTTTGTCGCCCCGGTGCGGGGAAGAGTGGCCGACCTGCTCCACTGGGGTTCATCCGGCTGCTCCTCCAGATGGAAGAACGCCGGAGCGTGAAGGATGGCGACAGGCTGGTTGTAGAAAAACAAGCTGTCGGTCAGAGAGGCCGGAACTCTGATCTGCTGCGTCGTTTCATCAAAACCATTCAGATTGTTAAGCTCCAGGTTGTTACAGTCCACCGCGATGGCCACGGCGTTGGGGTTGGCGATCACCTTTTCTCCATCCTCGTCTTCATCGCAGGTGGAGGTGGTTTGGTCTCTTCTCATCACAGGGAGGCTCTTCTTTCTTTGAGTTTCACCGAGCGAACGTCTGCGAGCAAGACAAGAACATTTGACTTAAACAGTGACAGGATAATGAAACTGAGCGTGGGAGTTCATTCTTTTGTCTAAAAGCTCAGCCTGTTAAAAACAATCAGACAAAAAATCTATTTGCTTTTGTAGTCAGTGAGCAGTTACTGACTTTAACTGATACAGAAGTTCCTTTTAAAGGATAATAAAATACTTTAGTCGACCACAGAAGTGACCTTGAGATGTGACAAAGCTATCAGTGTCCTTTGAGGAACTACTAGCAGCTAGAGAGGTTAGCATAGCCGCTGTAGCATCTGTTGCATCCAAACTGGAGAGTATATTTCTTTATTGAAAGAAGAGCAAAGAACAGCACTGAGGGCTTTTCCTCATGGACAAGATGTTTCCGCTCTTCTCTAGACTGGCTTCGTTAACGCTCTCCTACTGTTCATCTGATCAGTTGATTAGCCTGTGATAGACGGTGATTGACACATGGTTCGTCCAATCACTGGCCAAGTATGTTTCGAAAGTGTCTGACTCTTCCAAACTGTTCCTAGCAGCTCCTCTCAAATCACTACTAGTCGAAACCTCAGAGCTATGAGGAGGTAACTCTCTCTCATCAGTAACTCTTAAAGGTACTGGTAGGAACTACAACCCTCAGGTACAGCCCGTAAAAGCATATTATGACCTTAAAAATATATGTTTGTCTTTACACGTTGTTGATTTGAGTCGGGACGACATTTCTGACTGCATCAAAACCAGAAATCAAGTCTTTAAAAGTTGTTTTCCGAGAACAATCCTGATTCCAAAAAAAAAGTTGTGAAGCTGTTCAAAACATAAATAAGACAGAATTTGATCATCTGTAACACTTCCACAAATTTATAGCATTTATGTATAGATTAAGTATGAGATGAAGGCGTCTGTTACCTGCGATTACACAGTAACACAACCAGAAGACAGGTGACAATTACAAGCATTCCTCCGAGGATTACCATCAGCAAAGACGAATGCTGCAAGATGAAGTCAATGGGGACGTCAAGTCCAAAGAAACCTAACGTGTGAAGAAAAGTAAGAAGACGTCGGATGAATTATAAACATAAGCAATAAAAACCACAATAGGTGAAGATGAGCAAGGTTCTGATTGATTATCATGTTTCCATGTTGCTGCTCAACATGCTAATGGTATCTTCAGAGAGCACTTACGTCTGGTTGGAGACAGAGGTGCTGCTATCCAGTAACCAAGGTGAGGAGCTGTGAACGTCCACACGAGTTTTCCTTCTGATGACACCACCGACCCCAGACCTTTTCTCATCCACCCACCTACAGCAGCCAAAACAAATACCGTTTTGAATTTCCCACACTTACTAGAATAAATGTGCTCTTCTTTGATTCAGGAAAAAACAAGTCTAATCTATGTCCAATATCAAAGTTTGCCAGGAAATGACCCAAAGTTCTCCTGATTCTTCTACGATCGAAACAGACGAGATGTTTTTTTTTCGTGCATGATTGTGACTTTTTCCTCACCGGTCGTCCGGTTGAAGAACCAAGCTGGAACAGCGTTGGAAGCCTGGAGTCCACAGCTGTCAGGGAGGCGGAGGCTGATCTGTACGGGCCCATTCACATGTAACTCCGTGTCTCCTGAGAAAAGCTGCACGCTGACGGCCGCCACCGGACTCAACTCCACGCTGACGTATCCTTGACAGAGAGAAGAGGTTGTGCTCAGGAGAATATGTGGACTAGACTCATTCGGTTATTGTGTTGAATATGTGCATAAACACTTCAGCTAAATGGCTGCAGTTTGATATTGTTGCAGATTAAACCAGTATTAAGGGCAAATGTTTAGAAATAAGAACAGTCCCAGTTAAAACTAGTGCAGCCTGTGTGCTGTCATTCTCTCTTCTACCACTAGATGGAGCCACAGTAAAAACAATCTCATCTTACACACAGTGAGGTTTTAACTTTTCTCATCCTGACCCTACAATAGAATACAAATGTGTTGGAAAGTAACTTAGTACATTTACTTAAGTACTGTCCTTGAGTTCACTAAAGTATTTCTACTCTCTGCTAATTCACACTTCTACTCTGTTACAGTTCAGAGGTAGCAGAAGTACAAAATCTGAGTACTTCTTCCACCTCTGCAGTCAGCAGTGCTTCATTTCAGTCTCACTTTCAAAGCTGACCTCTACCTGATTTCCTGCTTATGATGCCAAGCGTTCTCAGATAGTTGTCCTCCTCTGATGGCAGCTTGGGAACGGTCAGGTACGCTTTAACAGAGGTGACATTACCGCCGTCTGTCAGGTTCAGCAGGCTCTTAGGAAACTGGACGACGGGCCGCGACGAGGCATCTACAGATAAGAGGAAGCACGACAAATAACAGACAAATATGTGTATTCAGCAACAGTTGGCTAATATGATGTGTTTGAGAGAGAATGAGCGAAGAAGAAAGAGTGTGACTTCAGCAACATTTACAGTACCAGATGCTTTGCCAGTGATCAGGACAGAATCCTCAAAGAGCCAGATGTTCCCCTGAGTCCGACCCAGTAGTGACATGGTGACGGATGAAAATACTGCAGCAGAGATAAGAGAAAATGGGGAAAGATGCAGAATTACCATTAAGGTCTTCGTTTGAAAAAATTAATTGCTTTCTAGTTTTTACCACAAAAACAATCGCTGAAGATTCAGATGAGACACACAAAGCCCTGATGTGAGTTATTAAATGACCCCGAGTAGTTGTGCTCGGGTGCCGTATCTAATTAGGTGTCAAACTCAGTCGGGTCGGAGCAAAATGTGGTCTTGCAAATATGACCAGAAAGTTCTGAAAATGACTAAAACATTATGAAGCTCAGTACTTTCTGTGATTTAGTTTTTACACAACATCATTTGAAGTGTCCTGATAACTGTTATATATCCTGACACGGCTTTGAATCTGTGAATGATTTGGAGCAACAGATTTTTTTTTTAAGCTGACAAAAAGAGAAAGAAGCTCCGTAATGAAGTCTAGCACTTCTGCTTCTGTGTGGACCGTACAAAGCTCCAGGAACAGACTGAACATACTTGCTGAGTTTTGATCATGAGCGCCAATGATTTGATTTAATTTGATCCATTTGATTAAGCTCATCATCTGCCGTGATTCAGATAAATATCCACATTAAGCCTTTAAAAAGCCTTAACAAGTCTAAAATCCAATGATCTGAATTTAAAACATTAAAATGTTCTAAAGTCCAAACACAAGCTTGGCAGGCCTTAAATTTTGAGGTCACATTAACATCAGTTTCGCTTTTAAACGTGCTTGTTGTGAATTTTTTTCTCATTGCAAGTAAACAGGAGCAGGTGCAGGAGTGTTTTCATTCTAATGTGCTTTGGGGAAATAAAGACGAGATGAGAGTAAGGCCTCCGTGAAAGCCTCAAGGTATACGTATCAAGTGATTCTGGGACTCTGATTTTCCTTTCTCCTGTTGAAAACCTACAGAGACCCTGATTAAATATCTTACTTGGCGTTCTGTCGGTTTTACAAGGCAGCAGTGTGCAAATGTAGCCATCCTTGCTGGCCACGATTGCGATCGGCGTCCCAGTTTGGTGAGGCACATGAAGCAAGACGCTGCCGTCCTCCCCAGTAAGAGCTGTGTTGATCCTGGTGTAGTTGACGTAAACCTCCACCGACGCCTGGCTCAGCTGCTGACGAGTCAGCACGTCGTCGACCTGGACCTTCAGGTTAAAGGCAGAACCTGGAGAATAGACGATACAGATGGGAGGGGGTCAGTCGAGCGTGAAAGTCTCAAACATTTCAAAATGCATCATAAGATCCACAAAGATAAGGTGTTCCTCTTATTTTGTCCACCATTTTCATGCAGAACGACCATATGCTTAAATTTTTTAAGTGAATGGAGTTGGAGCCTCATTTCCAATTAACCCAGACGGGACCTCACTGACAACAAAAACAGGAAAAGTATTTTGCAGAATCCCCTCGAGGATTTCAATCAATTAATCCCGGGAGATTTTAAAGAGGTGGACACAAATACAAAATGGTAAAACTGGCCAATTAGTTCAGCAAAGCAAGACGACATTGTGCTACATCAGCATGCAGACGGCTAAGTGCAGTACATATATCCAATAATGTGAGTCTTCTGAGGGAGCCCTGATCATTACGTGTTTTGCAGGTAACTCCACGAGGATCCCATTTAGGGCCGACTGATAATGTGACACCTCATCCACTAACTCAATTAGCCGCTTTCACGCTGTGCACCAACACCCCATATTAAATTCCTGACAACAACACTTCACTTCTCAGAGGTAAAGTGTCGCATAACAATGTAGGAATGTTCAGTCATGTATCACCAATTCCCTGTATGAATGAATGTTGGTCGTGCAGATAAGCAAACCCTACCGACGATCAGTGCCAATAGAAGGGCACACTCAAGACATTAAAGCTGCATTAATTGATATTTTTAACTACAGAGGTTGTCGGAGATGTTAAAAGTCATCATGCCGAACATGGAGACTCAGCTACTCATTAGTCCGTCTTTACGGGCGGTCTTCATTTGCAAACTATTCCAACTCTACTAGAAATTGATCAATCTACAAGTAACTTCAGCGACATAACATTTGTTTGTTTCGTCAGTACATCTGTGAAGCTTATCTCTCAGAATAAAAGTGTACGTACTGTATTATAAACCTTTGTTTTCCGCAGAGCTTATTTTCTGCTATATTCAACAGAGGAGCTCACATTCATGGTCGGAAGAGGACACATATGTTTTTGGATACACACAAATAAAGAAAATCTTTGTCTTTTTATCGCCTTTTTCTTCTGACTCACCTGCGTTTCGTTTTGTTAATTAGCTTCAGTGTATTGAAGTCTGTGTTTTTCCCATCACTCTTTGTCAGTTCATCTGCATGTTCACACCTGCTCCCCTGTCCTTGTCAACCTTTTATTGTGCGCCTTTTGTTCTTTTGTGGATTCAGTTTTATGTCAATAAAAGTTGCTCTCTGACTGCCGGGGTCTCATACATTTGGGTCCTTGCTCGATGGAGCATTTTAGTGTCTTTGGCTAATTGTTTTGGTTTTACAGACATGTAAACAAGCTCTGCTGACAAAGTTAGCGACTAGCTGGAGCCACAGAGCAGCGTTAGCTGCCAAAGAGCACAGATATTTCCATCCAGAGGTGTTGGAGACCACAGCAGAGCTAAAACTAGAGTGATTACTTGTCTTACATTAGTCTGGAGATCACAAACATGATTCTAAACAAACCCCAATGCCGGATATGTAAATAAGCAATTGTGTGCTAGCATGTTCAACATAACAGCTTTAGAAGCTGCTCATATGTCAACGTTGTGTCTACAGCTTCTTCTTTTTTTTTTGCCCTATTTGGCCAAAAAATCCATTAATGCAGCCTTAAATTGTGAGGTCAAGCTTTCCAAACAGCAGCAGTCTTTGTGGTTAAAGTGTATAAATGTGTTGCTGTATAAAGCTGTGAAGGTGGCTTTGCACTTAGCTAGAAAACGCACAGACCCACAGCTGCAATATCCGAGAGCAGGAGCCCCATATCAACTAGTGATGGAGCCGCCGAACAATGCTTCAAAGAAACGGCTCAGTACAGAGAGTACTGTGTGCAGCTGAGAAACTCCGCCAGCACTGACCACTGCCAAGGTATCTTCCCTCACCTACTGCCCTGCTATAAATATTCTCCACCGAACTGTGCTGATGCAGTCTGGGCAGGAGAGTGAGTTTCGGGAGCCATAAATCTCAGCAGCCATCATCATCATCATCAACTCTCTCTCCAGTTACAGTAGAGAATAGTTATTTTGTGCTTGGAGGCCATAAAAAAGGTCCTTACTGCACTTTTTATTAGTAAGTAAATGCTGCAATATCGCTGTAGCAGCAATCTCACCAGTTTAAATGTCATAAGCGTCTTCCTCTAATGGGGATGATTTCACAACACTGACAGTAGTGGTTGAATGTTCTGCTGGTCTGACTGCTCATAATCCTGCTGCTAAAAAAGCTTTACTGAATGCTCGTGAAGCCGTGCCTTATGCCACCAGCTTTCACAGTATTTTCGGCAACAGCCAAAACCAGATAACCAGATCATCCCGTATCATTCCCCCGAACAATTCCCTTTGAACAGAGGCAGGGAAAAGACCCGGAGCTGCCACGAGTGCCCGCATTTCCAGCCATAATATGAAAAAAAAGTCTACGTTTGGCACGTACACCAGTGCAGATGGACAAGAGGATGCTTGTTTTTGGGAGAGGCAGCCTCCACTTTGTGTGTGCTCTGCCTTAGTGGCCAAACAGAACAGAAGGGGGTCACTGCATCTGAAGTGGAGGTGTTTCGTGCCAGATTACTATAATCTTCCCATTTGGCGAAGTGGAGCACGCCACAAAGAGGTTTATGAAGTGGATTGAAATGGGCAAGAGGTGCCATGTTGTGTGTGTGTGTGATGTGACTGGAATACTGTTATTATCAGGGGCATGACAGCACTGGTGTCCAATCAAGTGAAGCACACTGTGAACTAACTCAAATCCATCTATATACCATGTTTAAGACATTTCCAGCAGGGGGTCGAGGAGAAATCGATTCTGAGATGCACCGTGATTCTCTCTTGAAAGATGTCTCAATGCAGAAAAAGTCAACAATCAGACATTTAAAACCCAATTATCTGTCTTGTTACATGATTACCTGTATCAAGACTGGGCTGAACGCAAATATAAAGCATACACACCCGTTCGCACCACTTAGAAATGCGTTTCAAGTCTTCATTTAACATCGTAGCAACATTGAATACAGAAATTGGAGCTGGATTTCTTGGGGACATTTCCCAGTTTTGGGGAGAATGGCTGAGCGTGAGCAAAGATATAGAAGTAAGTTATTTTTTTATGATTGTGTATTATTACAGATACACTATTTTTTAAGAGAAGTGAAAAAAAAAATTGTCATGGATAGAAAGTAGAAAATGAAAGGATTCAAGATGCATCAATAATTGTCTCACAAACAAATCCCTTTGTAATTTCAAGGTGCCGAGAGCTTGCCAAAGGAAAATAAAGACAGTATATATCAGAATGACAAGTATTATTATTGAAAGCAGAAATCAACATCCACAGGGAGGAGCACAAACATGTTGACTGGCCATTTCCGTGAGACCACCAGGCAACAAACACAAACAGATGGTCCAACAGAGACTTATCTCTGGTGACCCCGCCCCCCCAACCCTCTCCACAAAATGCTTGTTTGTGTGCTGGAATTAGGCCACACATTCCACGGTTGGCGGAGAAAAAACAAGTGCACCCTTTGATATGTGGGCCAAACCGGCCTGGAGCACGAGTCAGCAATATCAGATTTGAGAGAAACAATCAAAGGTGCTTAGGGTGGAGCTGTCCCCCAAAAAAACACCAGTCCTGTTGTCTAATAATCACAATCCTCCCGCTGGGATTAAATCTCTAAATCTGTTGCCCATTATGAAGGGACAATAATGAAGATGCACGGGCGAGCTGACCATCTGTTCAAGAGAGGAGGTGTTTTTTTTCTTACATATCTAAGATTTGTATCTTGTAGAAGAGGAGAGAGGGCGATCATTCCCCTGAGAGTTTACTCTGCACTGAGAGGACAGGAAGGCGAAGAGGAGATGGTTTGGCAGGACACTACACAGGCCTGCAGGGTGGAGGGGGGGGTGGTGCTGGAGACAACAGCATGCTTGGGTACATTTCCAAGCGTTTCAGTCGAGAACGCAGACGGTGGGGGGGGGGGATCATGTGATGACGGATGGTAATGTACTCCTACAGCAGCATGAATTAGTCATGAAGCAGTTGATAAGTGGACGAGGGCCACAAATCCCCTCTTTCAGCTCCCGTCCGACTGCTCTGCTGTAAACAAGAAGCTCATGTCATGACGAGTGTGAACGAGGCAGAGAGAAGTACTTCAGAGACAGAGGGAGCAGCAGCATATAATTAAAATAACCAGCAGGACACAAAAAAAAAAAGAAGAGGCTTTAAAGTGGAGGGAGTCTGCTGTAATGTAAAGGCAAGATCTGAGTGAATATAGAGCGAGGGGTATCAAACTGACAGTTCAATGAAAAAATCCCAAACAAAAGCGTTCCTCTTATCTGTTGTGATATTTATCCATCTGGATTATTGGTGTGAAGTTTTCGAAATATCAGCCTCCAGAGAGAATCTGCCTTCTCTCTTATATAATGGAACTAAATGGCATTCGGCTTTCTGGTGCTCAAAGCACTCGAAATAATACATTTTAAAAGCTCAACAGCCACGTTTCTCTCCAGAAATCATGGACCTGGTTACTCGAGATTGTCCACAGATCTTGTTGCGAGAAGTTACATGTAGGAACTACCTAGCTGCTTATAAACGAGAGGCTTGTGCTCATGGCATCACAGGATGTAAACACTGATGGCGTCCTCCCCGTCTAAGACATCCCCAATAATTTGGTTAAGTTCAGGCAAAAAAACTACTTGGTTAAGGTTTGGGAAACATCATAACAATGGGTAAAAATATATACATTAAAGGTGTAATTTGTAAGAAATGGCCAGAATTTTAAAAGTAGCTCCAGGACTATAGGGGGCAGCATGACTGCTTATTGTTATCGTTAGCAAGTACCTCAGTTAGCCGTGGAGCTAAGTAGCCCTTTTAGCTGATGTGAGTCTGCCCACAAGCCGACCTCAGATGATGGGAGAGGTCAGCGGGGCTCCGTCAACCAGCCTCCCACTGAACACCAGACAGGGATTGAACTCGACCTGACAGATCCCTGATTGAAGACAGGGATAAGCTACGATACAGAGGCGATTTACAGTCGGTCTGTCCAGGACTATGACTCTGGAGTTGCTGAAACTACAGGTGGTAGAAAGTGGTGTTAAGAGGACAGGACAGGCTAAACTAACTAGCTGGTTAGCATTCTAACTTTGGTAGACATCTCTGCAACACAGTACAGAGTAATAATAATAACTGTTCAGATCTTTTTTTAAAGGCTTTAATAAAAATTCTGGCCATATCTTCTGATATATCTCCATACAAATTGCACCTTCTAGCTCCTTTATAATCTAGTGAAGGCAGCCATCAGGACGTCCGATATCTCCGAAATTCAGCAACTCACACCAAAACAGATGAAAATATATTAAAATATTTTAACATTTTGGGGTGAAATCTACCTTTAAGGACCCACCAACACATGTTAAACACACCATATCTTTGCCTTTAAGAATATTTTAGTCAACTCTGAAGTCACTTTAATGCTCACACATTGTTATGATATTGTAATAATGCACATGGACTGATACATTGCTGCCTTTGGTGGTGGTGATGCAGCAGAAAGGGACAGATGGAGGAACTGATGATGAGCTCACACACCACCACGTATTACTCATGAACAGATCAGTGGATCTGCCTGTAAGTCCTGATACAGATGGTCTGTGGGCCTGCAGAATGAGGACAGACATAATCTGATGGAGGAAGCACACATTTAAATCTAATTCTACAGCTCGTGTTTATTATTCTACTACATATCAAACACACAACTTGGAAGTTTGACTACATCTTAAATGTTCACAGAACGAACCTGACAGTGGACCCGGCAGAACTTGTTGTTGTCGGGACTGAAAGGACTCCCGCTTCACGTGATCCCGCTGTGAAAAGTTCCCGTCGTTGGTATGCACAGAGCGTCGGCTCGGGACTGTGGACTCTTCTTTCCCGTCCGCGCACGAAACCAGAACCAGCGCGGACAACACGCAGGAGAGAAGCCGCATGACTTTTCAGCGGAGTTGATGATCGGCGTCACTTTTCTGCTCGTCACGACTCCAGTTTCCATCTACAGCTCGAGACGCGCTGCCACCATCATCATCACCACCATCATCACCATCACCATCATCATCACCATCATCACCGTCCAGACTGCCCCGCTGCCCGTCAGCACACACACACTAAACTCCTCCCCTTTAATCCCCTGCTCTATCTATCTATCTATCTATCTATCTATCTATCTATCTATCTATCTATCTATCTATCTATCTATCTATCTATCTATCTATCTATCTATCTATCTATCTATCTATCTATCGACACAAATACAAACTTTTGTGTGTATTATTGAAGTAAAAGTACAACCAACATAAAGTTTTTTAAACAGTTTTGCATTCAGCAAAATGTACTTACATTATAAAGAAAGATATATTTTACTGTGTCATAAGATTGATGATGAAGACTCACTTTAATTGACTTTAACTTTTACGTATTTATTTATTTATTTTCTACTTGACTGGACTGTATTTATTCTATTTCAATACTCCTTTTTTGTGCTTGAGCACTTATTTTGAAAGTATTACTATCATTATTATCATTGTTATAACACAACATGTAAGTAGCATTAACTTCAAGGAGCAGATGTGTCAGATAGATGTTGTACTTCCACAGTAGTGTGAACAATATTCACGCTGTCTCCTGATAATAATACTTTTAACACACATTGTACACTTGCATCTGCTTATTTCTACCACTAGATGGTGCTAATGCAATGCAACTTCTCTCACTGGACCTCACTAAACTTTCAGGTACTCATTAATAATCCAATTCATATAATCAGAAAAATGATTAACATATTGATGAGAGCTTGAAAATAAATCTCACGGTCTGACCTCGAGGAACATCGCGTGTACATGAACTGCTACGATCAGTCATGATAGCAGTGAATGAAATAGTCGTGGTGGTGTCAGATGTGACGGTGGCAGTAACAGTTCTGTATGAATGTTATCTGTAGTAGCTGTAATAGTGAGTTCTTAATGTGTCTTTATTTAGTTATTATATGTACATTTACATTTGTGGAGCTTTCGGGGTCTAATAAAAATGCACCCATTAAATATTAAACAGTAATATCGCCTCTTTTACAATCCTCTATTTCTACATGACTCCGAAGTTTTTAATCACTGACTCAGAATCTGTCCACGCTGCAGTCTTCACACCTGCACGCAAAGTACAGAGCTGCTGCCCAAAGGCCACCGAGCGGTGGAGGGAAAAGTTCTTGTTTTGTCGTGATGTGATCTTCAACACCTAGAAACGGCCTCGGAGCACCTTTAATAACACCCTCCTCCTCCAACACCTCCGTATGTTCTCCTGGAGGGATGAACTCTAAAAAGATATTTGGTGTAATGATGAGCTGCGGAGTTTCCACATCAACTGCGCTGAGATCTGACTTTTGATTCTCACGCTCATCAAACCACTCAGTGACCTCCGACGGCCTGGAAGCAAGTGCATCTCCACTAATTTATTCAGGTTTCTGCTTTAATTTATCACCTGTCCGTTCAAATATTGCTCGGTGTGGAAATATTATGCACACAGATGTCATCGGCAGGATAACGGGAGCGGCTGGCCCTTAATCCTCGGTGACATTAAACACATTCTGGTCTACAATCAGAAATAAGTCAACTTCCTGTGGTGTGACAAGGCAGAATTACATGTGCAGTGGTCGGTCATGTGTGTTGTGACTGTAGTGCCTCCTAGTGACGAGAAACAGACATGCATTGAAGAAGAGATTGTGACTTACTGTGCACTACAAAAACACAGTTATTTCTCACAGTTAACTACTGTAATTATACTTTTGCAATGCATAATGGGTAAACATTTGGAAAAGTAGAGTGAGATGATGTGCTGATGCTGTAAAAAGGGTCAATTACAAGGAAATACTGTAATTTAGCAATCAAATATCGTAGCTTTACAACTAGTCCAACTAGTTACATAGGCTAACATGCTAACAGGCCTACAAGTGGTCCACTAAGGTGCTAACAGGCAGACAGCTAACAGGCTAACATGCTAAGAAGCAATATGGTTGGGTTGACATAAAAAAAAACAGTACATTGCTGTAATATTACTCTAAATGTACTGTAGATTTGTATATTTACAATAACTAAAGATGCTTATTACAGTATCATAATGGTATTTTACATCTGAAATACTGTATTTTCACAGTGACATTGTGTGTTGGTGACTGTAGAAACATAATACCTTACTGTGATTTTAATCTATATTTCTGTAAAGTAATTACAGTATTGTACTGTGAATTAACTGTAAAATTACAGTCATATTTTCTGTGTACATTATTTGTATTATTCTCGCTGAGTCGAAACATCTCTACTTATTTATAATTCAGTTTTTTTGTCTATTTTAAATCATTTCCTCCTGTGATTTCTACTTGCCAACAAATGACCCATTAACATTGTGTATCATGCCCTGCTTCACTTTATACCCTTCAAGTTGCACCTGAAGGTTGGGCTGCTCGGTGATGTCCGCCCGCGGAGCCTCCCGTCGCCGCGGCGTGAGTGAATCCTTCCTCGGCTGGCTTCCTCACTGTCATAGCTCTTCTGTGACAGCGGCCTCAGAGAGGCAGTGCGCTGACACATTTGTCCTCCCGGCTTTATTCCCCTCTGACAAAGTATAAATCGGAGTCTAAACACACAAGCAAGGAGGATGGATGACAGCCTCAGTCTCCAGGATCAATTTGCCACAAATTAGATACAGTAATGGTTCATTTCTCCACATAAATAGCTGCATCTACAGGGACTATTTGGGAAATCTGCTCGCTTTCACCCCGAAAAATCTGCTCCGGCTCTCTGCTCCATCCCTGACTGCTTTCTACTATTAATCTTATCAGAGCACAGATAGACTAAATCTTTGTTTTTCTTCACTCAATGCTGCCAACTTTATTCATTTCTGCTAATAAGGTGAAGAGATAATTCTGTTCCACTGTGTGGAAACTGAATTATGTGTTTTCATTTTTTACTCACACTGGCCAATTTTTATATTGGACATTATTTCTGTTTATGCAGATTCATGGGCAGGTTAAATAAAATGAACCGTCCATTACCTGTGAAATAACAGCCTCTTCTTTCTCAAGGGGGTCGATGATAAATATTCAGCGCAGTCGCCAGGATAAAATGTTGGTGGTTAAAGTAACATTAAGCTTCACAATCATGTTGACGGTACAGTGTCTCATAACAGTAGTTATGACGTGATGAGTTTTATTTGTAGTTAGCACCTATTGCACACATGGTGGAGCACCAAATCGCACAGGCATTTTATTTCTACACAATGTTGCTTTAGCGTTTCCGCAAAACCACTGATACATTTATATCCCTACATGTCAGGCTACTTACTATATTGACATTTCAGTGAAACCTGGAGGGTATGGTGTCGGTGTTAACGACATGAGGGCTTCCAAGTCAGTGACTGTAGGTCGAGATTTCAAAATTTGTAAGTGTCACACTGCTGGAAATTTCTTGGGGGGGGAGCTCTGGAACATTTCCAGCCGTGTTCTTTGCCACATACAAGATATTTTTGACAGCTAGCCATGTTTGTAGTGACAAAATCTGGTGTTTTTAGCAAGAACTTGAGACTTTTCCATCCGTGTTTAGGACGACCGAAACAAGTATTTTAACACTAAACCCGTGTTTTTGTCGCTAAACACAGCCATAACATTTTCAAATTATTGTCATGAGATAAATTGTAAAATTGAACCTAAAGAAACATAAAGTTGCAACATTACAAAATAAAAAGTTTCAACATATCCAAGGTAAGATAATTTATATTAATGATAGCTTATGTCAACATTAATATATTGCCTATCTTGCCCTCTTCTAGATAAAAGCATTTGATTTATATATACTTCTGTTCTGTCAGGTCTTTACGTGGAAAATCAATATTTTCATCCTTTTACATAGATATGAACTCAACGTTTCGTGCCAGCTGAGCCATTAATCATCGAAGTCTGCAGGTCAAAGCTTAACAGAGAGCTGAAAGACAAATGAAGGATGAAATATGTTTTGTTCTGTGTCTGTATCAGTCTTCAAAACCCCACATGAGTTAAACGCAATCCAGTCTTATAAATGCCTTTAACATAACAGATTGTCTTGTCTCAGCTCCTTTAAAGTCGATTATGAAACTTTATAACAGCATCACAAGTACGCATCTGAAAATATTCTAAACTATAATGACTAATTTCCTGGTAATTCCATCCGAAAGCCATTTTAGGAGCGACGACAGCCTGCCAGGTGACGTCCTGCCTAATGAAACAGATTAAAAGGAAGACTCTGCAGCTGAGCTCTCGTTCAAAATACCAGAGACGGACCAGAGGCAACGAACTGACGTGAGGATGTAAGACAGAAAACATGACAAAGTGATAGACAGTGTCACACGCTGAGTAAGCCCTTGCCCGGAGAGACAGGTGCATGACTCGCCATTAATAATGGGAACACCAGCGAGGCTTTTTGAGGTCTACTGACACGCCGTGGAATATCATTTGAAGATAATAAAAACAGTTTAGGAAAAGTTTAGCAAGCTGTACTTTATGGGGAGGCGTTGCAGGACATTACATCAGGACATCAGGATATTAAAGTTAAAAGATTGGGAGACTTTGTGCAACTTTTGCAAGTCTTTGAAATGAAGCCATTGAAATTCTTCTGAAATTAGTTCAGGGATATTGGATATTGGCACCTGTTGCATTTAGGCTTTGTAAGTCTGTGAATGAGACATGAGGATGAATACTCATTTTTCCTGGATATCTCTACAGCTGTCGGATGGGCTGCCGTTAAATTTGGTGCAGATTTGCATGGAGCCCCGGAATGAACGATGAATGATAACGAGTTTGCCGATGAACAGACTTTTTCATCCGTCACCAGGCGCAGGAAAGTTTTCAAATATCCGGTGAAATATTTATATGTCGACTGTGGATTAGTGCAAATAAAAAAAATTGGCACAGACGGTGTCGGAGACCAATTGTTAGCATGCTAACAGGCTAAACCGAGATGAGCTCGGTTTTGATGGTCAACAAAACCTTCCCTACAAAACATCAGCGTGATAGCATCGTCAGAATCAGAAGAAAGTTGTACTCCTTCTACGTGTCATATCAACATTTCTACAATACTTTTCATACCATGGTCTATAAATGGAATATGAGCTGGCCTAACCCTCCTTTTCAAAAAAGCCTCCACTTTTCCTCCTCTGGTAGGCGTAAACATGTGACGTGACGTGAAGCACGAAGTTGGGCGTGAAGAGAAGCAGGTCGAATTTGTCTTCAAAATAAGAGCTTTACATTGCACCCCATCGGAGTTTAGAACTGGGTTCTTAGCGGGGGGCTTTTAATTTGAAAGTAGCGACCGCTATTAGCTCGCCGCTACAACAACAAGCGGACAACCGAGACAGCTACAGAGAGCGAGGAGACGCTAGCATCTCCCGGATCTCAGCGGCTTTCCAGTTGCTCATCTTCGTGGATGAAGTGACGAACTGACTGCTGTGATCAGCTGTTTCCTGGTTTTAAAACTCCCGGCTGTGGGTGCGCAGCAGTGCACGTCATCCACACCTCCGCCCACCTCAGGATATGCCACCACATTGCCGCCTCGGATTTACACAGCAATGGAGGCACAAATAAGTGAACCCTCCGAGGCGCAAAACTGGCGGACCAAAACAGACCACCAATTTGCCGCCTTCTGTCTAAATCCGCGGAGCGAGCCACCAAAAGGACGGCAAATTGGTGGCTTACTGCCCAGAATAAAAATGGCTAGTGATGCAGCTGAAGGAGGAGATGAAATGACTGTCATCAATGACACCTTTAATCAAAAAACTCCACAGGGAACCTTTAACTTCATCTCGTATGACAGACTGAGGATTCCATAATTGTTTGGACTTCAGCATTCGATCTGCCTTGTTGAGAACCAAATCAGAATGTCGACATTCATGTCAGACTCTTTCAGACGGACAGCGCTGTTTATTTATCTTGTCTGAAACTGATGATTACGGTTTCTCTCTGAGGATAAGTGAACCCTCTCAGAGCCCCCAGTAGCTGAGGACTCATTTCTTGTTTTGTTTGTGTCACATCAGTTCAATTTACCGGCCATGTAATTGATCATTAGGGAAAATGATCAGAGCAGAGCTGATAGTCTGTCAGACTCATCTGTTGCCCACTACCAGGGGTGAGACATCGCCTACAGTCGTGTCTGTTGGATGTCTTCAGCGCGACATCCTGAACTCCACCTCAGACAGCGAAGGAGCATGAAGGAAAGTTTTCCTGACACCGTAATTGAACTGCCAAGGTAGCGCCGTTACCCGGCGTGAAAAACTGTGCAGCACCTCCAGCAGCAAACCATCATCGCTTCCTGCTCTGTGACACGAGAGCGTGACACCTGTGGCGGTCTCCTTTCCTTCTCCTACTTTATCCGAGGGGTTCGCTTAATGATTTATTGACTTCCCTCAAAATGGAGTTTAGCTTTTTTGGTTCAAGTAAAAGTCGCTGCCAAAAGGTTAGTTACAGAGAGCATGTTGAATTTAAACAGCGCAGCACATGTGATTGGACGCCTCCACCCTGCAGAACATTGAGGATTCAGCACACAAACTTCATTACAGATACTCAGCATCCCCTCTTACATTAGCTAATACCAACACTGCAGCCTCCCAAAAAGTGGGCAAATTTGCACTGGGCTTCAGCGGAGCTTTAGGTATTAAGATTTACCCAGTCTGAGACATGAAATCAATCCCCGGACAGCGTTTCTTGATTAAAATGCTTGTTGATTGTTTGTTAAACAAGTTATTTTCCCTCCCAGAAGAGGTGAAAGCTAAATCTTTTCACACAATGTATTTGTTATCTGAAATTAACTGGATTTGGAGATCAGGGAGCTGAAGATGAGGACAGGCAGAATGGGATGTTAATTGACGCTGTTTGTTCTGATATTGCCTTTTGTGCTGCTCCGCCAGCATCAGCGCTAACGCTGACCTCCCGCTCGGTAACAAAAATAACAGCGTCTCGATGTGCTCACTGAATGATTGATAGAGTTGGTGCGGAGAGCATCGGCTCTGCAGTACAGTACGATGCTCCCTGCCCGGTATAATGATGCAGCAGCAGCAGCAAACTATCAGGGCTGACTTCCTGAGAGCGGCATGCAGAATCTGATCCAAGTTCAACAACAACTGCCTCATTTACCGAACGTAAAGTCTGTCAGCCTGTTTCTGACAGAGACCTGATCCTGTATTCAAAAGCGTATTACCTCTGTGACGAGGCCTGTTTTCATTTCTTTCAATACAAATGTCTCCCTGACTGTCTGATATAAAAAAAAGACTGTATCTGCATGGAATTTTGTTTCAAACCAAAATAAGTCTTCACTCTCTCTCAGTGATTTGCTGTCAATTCACTGCCTGTATATTCAGAAATATTACACATAAACTGAAATAGAAAGAAAGAAATGCAATTATCTTTTTTCACACTTTGCACTTTTTCACACCCATACATTTATGCATATTCACCCATTCACAGTTTTTAGCTGTTATTTTCATAACCGTTTAATTTTTTTGTAATTTTTTCAAACAATGGGTCCCCAAAAGACTAAAACAGGCACATTTTGCTGGCTGAAATGTTCAGTCACTGTCAGATTATTTGGCTGAAGTGCATTGTGCTCTGTGCATTGTTTCAAATTGCAGTCTCTGGCTAACTTGTTTATAGATAAATTCACCCAACGGAAGCTATGAACGGAGCAATTTCATCACTTTTTTCTGTTTTAAGACAAGTTTCCATCTACGAATGCTGTGAACGAAATACTTTACCCATCTTTCCATCTGAGTAAATAACATCTTCATTATTGGATGAACTTTTCCTTTGTGTTTCAGATTGATTTGCTCGCTTTAACACAACAATCTTGTTGCTAAAGGAGAGATTTTAATTGTCTGAGGCAGAATCAGCATCATCAACAGCTGACGCTTGTTGAAAATAACATCACTGTCCCCACGACGATCAGGAAATATGTGAGATCAGCCTGTTATCAACACAGACATGGCTGTATCTTCAACAGAGTGTTTTTACTGTAATGATGAAGTCTAACTTGTGTGTTTGGCCTGCTGGAGAGTAAAATCACCCAACTTCAGTAAAGACAGAGAGAGAGAGTGTTAGCATAAACTCTGACAGCTCTCACACAGCTGGAAGCTACTACACAGTGAATGTGCTCATCGTGCATCTGATTACAGACACTGTACATTTTATTCCTTTTCATATAATTTAATATTATATAGATATATAATTCATATTTCATGTTACTTTATTAATATTGCATGAAAATTGTTCGAGGGCGCTTCATCTACGTGACAGTGAAGATCTTGAAACCTGAAACAAATCGTAACAATGACGTTACAATGCGTACAACTACTTTCACAAGCTGCTGCAGCTGCTTAATAATCAAAGAGAAGTATCATCCAGTAAAGACTTAAACGTAAAGACACACTTCTAACACTGAATGAAATGCCTCCCTCAGCTTTCAGCTCGTTTCTGCAGCTCTCTGCTCCGTGTGGTTGTGAGTCCCACCGCCTCTCATCGACTCTGCTACATAAATCCACCGACAGCCTCCCGCAGCACATAAACTCACACGACTGTGTGTACTGTGTGAGCGAGCGCCCTCTTAAAGTTACCAAATGACAAAGAGCCAGAGTGGCGAGGTGGAGATGTGAGTGAGTGGAAAATCCAGAAGGTCAAAGAGACCCTGAATCTTTTGATTTTTTTTTTCAGAAGCTGCTAAAACACCACTTAATATCAGACGTGGTTCTGCTGCTGTTCACGCTGACGACGTGACAAAAAGCCTGGATTTATATTTTGGCACCAATTAAGTGAGCACAATTGTTCCAGGGTTAATTCAAGTGGCGCCCATAAAAGGCTACTGGCAGTCTGAATGGTCTCAAACCACCAATTATAATAATTCAGTAATAATTCACAGTCACTCTTTAGCATTAGCGTCAGAAAGCTTTTCTCCGATATAGTGCAATTTTACTGATGATGCACACTTAACCGACCTCAGGGGCCCTTTTCTCTGGAGTCTGTGGTCTGATAATGATTTTTCTTTTACCCGTCCAAACCCAAAGTTGGATCTTGAGCATCAGAAACCGATCACACTCACCAAGTTTTACATAAAGCCCCATGATGGACTGGATAGGCTCCTGTGACCCCGACCAACATAAGTGGTTCAGAGAATGGATGGGTGCAGTATTTTGGATAGTCTCTTAAACATCCAGCTTTTCTTAGCCTCCTTTCTAAAATAGCAGCATGCTCTACATTCCCGCTCAGCACTTAGCAGCGTATGAAAACCTACAGAGGTTTCACTGGATGCTGTACAGGCACCGCGATCAATCCCGCTGCCGGAATAAATGCTGGCAATGCACCTTTTCTGCAAACCACCTACTCCCGAGCCTACAGAGATAGCGGGATCAGAGGTGGAACTAGTGGAAAGCTACAAATACCTAGCTGGGTCGGTTTGTTAGTGTTGCTGGCAAGGTTACAGGGGTGAAGCAGTCTCCACTCTGTGACTTATTTGACCCGTCATGTCCTGAGGAAGGCTCTGGCTGTTTTGGACTGTGATGAACACCCCCTTTATAGAGAGTTTGTGCCTCTACCCTCAGGTAGAAGGTACAGAGTTCCCACCCATAGGACTAAACGTTACAAACTCTTCTTTGTATGTACCGCCATTTTTATGCTGAATCTGCTCAAATGATGTCACTATTGCTTCCTTTGCACACTGGACTTTTGGAGACTTTCTTATCTTGGCCTCTCCATGTAGTGATCTTTTTTATTTCATGTACTGGTCTTTGTCTATCTGTGTTGTAATGCTGTCTCCATTGGTATTTATTATCTTGTGTGTTGTGTCGTTGGTTGTGTGTTCTTAATACCTGGCTGCAACTTAATTCCCCCCAGTGGGATAATAAACTTGACTTGACCATGCAAAACATTTCTTTCTATTGCAACCTTACGCTTCCTTAAGTTCAATTTTCTCTTTTATGTTGTGACTCTGGTTAGGTTGTGGCACAAAACTTACCCAGTTACGGTGAGGAGAAGATCGTGTTCTGGTTGCCACAAACCCAACTTTCCGCCAAAAACATGCCGTTTTCGTTGCCAAAAACGTGGCTGAAAATTGTCTAGAGGTCTCATTAAAGATATCCAGTGGTTTCACACTTACACATGTTGAAACACAGTCTTGAACTCTGGTCTCTGGCTCAGCTGCCCTCTTGCTTAACCCTCCCACCATCCTCTCCACCTCCTCATATGAAAGTCAGGTCATAAGCATGTGTTGTGAATGTGATGGACATAGATATGGTCAAAGTAACTGTCTGAAGTATGACCTGTGACCTGTGACCTGTTTTATGACTTGTTTTTCTACCCACACAAGGTATTGATTAACCTCTGAATGTTTTCCTCAACTCAGTGAATTTCTCTCCTTAAGTGCAGGAAATTGGCGCATAAATTAGCAGCTGTTAGAGTTTTAGTCACACCCACAGAGAGAGAGATAAAAACAAGCTTTCCTCCTCATAATTTGACTCTTTCCTTTGTAACAGATCTGTGTGTTGCTTTGTGAATGCTCCTCTTGTACGAGATAAAAACTTTGTTTTGAATCTTGGGCTGACTCCATCCTAACTACCCAGTTATTTAATTCTTGTGGCTTTGGGAGACGAGCCCGCAGACGAGTGTTATGAAACAGCCGTTGTGATACAAAGCAGCACTCTGGAGGCAAACTATGAGTATTGATTGTCTCGTAATATTCCAATTATCCACAATAAATCTGCACTGTAATCGTCTGGATGTTTCACAGTGGTGCATGCTCACATTCCCTGTGTGTGTGTGTGTGTGTGTGTGTGTCGCCTTTTTTTACTTTACTTTTTTCAGCCATTTTCTTCACTCTCTCTCTCATGTTCCCCTTTTTGATTTGTCATTATTCTTCAAACATCAGGATCGAGCTCATTCCACTTACACTCTCTCGTCAGCGCTATTTTTAATCCTGATAGGCTGTGGAACTGTTTCATGCATCTAATTTAATTTGACCTCTATTCAGAATGTTGTTTTCTTTTTGTATTCTACCTAAATCCTTTAAAAGACAAAGCAAAAGGAACCCAATGTCAAATCACAATTACTGCTGCTGCTCATTTTGAAGCAGGGCTGTTAGCGATGACGACAATGCGCTAACAGTGGGCTACATGGCCCCCGAAGAACAAGCCGACCAGTAACGTTAGCATCAAAGTGCACACGTCCAGCTGCAAGTGGTAAGAGCTGTGGTATGTAGTATATAGTATTTATTTGAGTTGTTTATTTATGTATTTATGAGACTAAAAAAGTTAACAGAGCTTGTTGGACGTAGCAGTGCAGCTAGCAACACACATCTCTCATTCACTTGCTCCTCGGATGATCCCATTTTTCCGAGTTGGGAAGTCTTTTATCCAACTTTGGTGTCTTCATGTGACAAGGAAGAGCAAAGGAAAAGATTAAATGACTGGACAATACACGGACTATGGTGAAAGTTTCTTACCAGCGACCCAATGTTTACTCTCGTCCGGCATATTTCGGACAACTCAAGTCAACTCTGCAATTCGTGTTCCAAAATCCTGTTGAAAAAACATTGTAAAAACATTTTTCCCATAATTGTGACAGCATATGAACACACAGAGAGCTACGGGGCAGTCAGTGGTGATTTATTCAGGCAGCATATTGAGCAGTTCATGCTTTCTGGAGGTGTAGCTCTGGAGGGACGCCTGAAGAGAGGGAATACTTTTCAAAATTTTAGGGCACTCTCGCTGGTTTCATCTGAAATCGCTCATCATGTCCATTCGAGCCACAAAGAGATTCCTTCATAGTAAACTCTAAGGGGAGGGGGACAAAATCCATCCATCCAATACAAAATGCATCACAGCTGAAGCTAATAAAAGGCGTCAGAAGTCTGAGTCAACAAAAATCAAGTGTTTGTCCCGCTTGTCACATTACTGCCAGTTGGTTTTTGAGGAAGTGTTCCTCTGCCACAGCTCAGCAAGCAGCAGCCCCGCTTCATTTGGGTAATTAAGACTATTGATGCTGCAAATAACGATCGGCTGAACCACGAGAATGTATCGTTTTTTTAAGTGAGTTCGATAATTTTCATAATTTGTAATTTGGTCTCTATCCAGAGCCCTCTCTCGGGCGAGAGAGGAGCAACACTGGTTTTGATGAAGTGAAGATGTTGCCGTTATGTCACTAGTGTGATCAGACAACATCATCACTTAGCACAGAGAGCGACTGGGAGCCATGAAGGCGGTGCAACGACTATAAATAATTCCACTCGGATATTGTCGACTCTACAATTCAGTAAACAGGAAAAGATACTGAGCCTGTATATTTTTCCAGGGCAGACACAAAAGGGACAATAAGCCGGATGCATTTTGTTAATGGAAGTTTTATGCTTTTTCCACAAGTCATGTTGCTTCCACAGTCAACAGTATTTCCTCTGATATGTTCACCTTGTTTGGAAATAGATTGTATTCAGGTGGTGTTTCACAATGCATTGTACACCACTCAGTAATCCAGAGGCTCCGTTTTCTATATTTGGACGGCGTAAAGAGGCTTAACCGTCACAACAATACGGACTTATAAAGGTGAAACATCCTGAAAAGTTCCTCGTACTTTTAATAACAAAGTAAGTGCGACGAACAAATTCTCACCGCGGGTTCTCTTTTTCTTTTTCTTTGCTCTCTTGTCCCAAAATAGAGGCAAAGTCAGATACTGTAGGTGTGATTAATTCCACTCAGCGCCGAACAATCTGCACAGACGCAGCAGGGGCCAACGGCTGACATATGCAGGTATCACAAGCTGCTCGTCTTCCCAGAGGGAAAGCAGGGCGGCTCGGCGCAGCTCCTCTATCGCGCCTCAGTTCTTTATTGGTTACAACTCGGCACTAGGTGAGTGCTCGTCCCTCTGTTTATCACTTCAAGGCTGAGGGGCCGGCTCGATAAATCCTCCTGTGTGTATTACAAGATTGATCTTCCTTTTTTATCAGGAAACACCGCAGCAGGGTTTTTTTTTGTTGTGACACAAATCTCCTGGTCTCCCTCTTTTGAAACGATAGGCGACGCGCCAAACGGGGCAGAGAAACAGGTCACCTGCAGGTGCTGCACACGATGAGACTGTTCCGAACCGACGAGCCCCTCGTTATGCATCACATGCTTTAATTAGATCGCAAAATGAGCGGACATGTTGTCATTAAAATATGTGTCGCCGCTCCTGTTGTGGCAAACATGGGGTCATATTACATCAGAATGTGACAGCTGACAGCTATGGCACAGAATGGAGACACAAATAGAGGCCAAAGGACCTTTTTGTTCCAGGTTTTTTCAGCACAGATGGTTTACACATCATGATTTTAACATCTGATGTGAAGGCATTCCCAAATTACATCGACTATCTGTCTTCGTAGTGCACTCAGTGTCTTCCAGCTTGATAGTGTTTGATTTTCCTGTCGTAAATGTCTAACCGAAAGAATTCAGGCCATTTTAACATTCGTCCACAGCGAGATGTTTGCACTATTTCCTCCCTGATTTCTCGGGGGTTGCAATGATGTTGAGCTGTATATGAAGGTGCCACATTTCAAAACAGAATCAGTAAAAACCCTTATAAAGATGTTGTGGTGAAAGAAACATCGGCATCCATCCAAAGTCATGTTCCTGGGGACATGATGTCCAATGATCGCTCTCCGTTCGGCACTAAATGTCTGTCTCTTCAGCTGCTAAAAGCCCCACTATGTTCACCACCTAATGTCTAATTTAGAGTCAATTACAGTCAGTTAACAAGAGACGTATTGCTACAAACAGCTGTCTGCTATAGCTCACATTAAGTTAGATAAAAGGAGCTATTACAAGCCACAAGGCTGCAGACCGCAGTTTGAGTCACACCGCTGGATACTTGGGGACATTTCGTTCAGTTCTGTTTCATTAAATCAGGGTGTTTTTCAGACACGATCGTGGCACCCAAAACAGATATATCTAAGCCAAACCATGAAGTTTTACTAACCCTAACCAAGTAGTTTTTGCACCTAAACCTAAGCAGAGCGTTGTGACAAGAGATGAATAGAAAATTCAACCCAAACAAACGTAAAGTTGCAACATAAAGAGATGTTCTTAGCCAACATTTGTTCTGGTGATTGAGTTGAAAGTTTCAGGCCAGCAAACCAAAACAATGAGCTGAAAGATACTAAAAGAGTGGGTTGCTCCATTGGTTCATCATTGCAAGTGATCATGTAGTCATCAAAAACCAGCATGTCTTTAGAGTCTGACAGTAAACCGTGATGTTGTTCTGGTCCTTTTCACCCCAAACATTGTATATTTATAATATTTCCACACCGTTAACGCTGCCATCTCTGCCATCTCGCTCCACTGAATTAGCATGTGCACTGACACAACTGTAGGTTTACCTTCTGCTGGCACGCTGCCACCTGCTGAGCAGCAGGAGGGGAGCAGAAACAGAGCAAACGCTTCAGGGATTTTATTTTACTGTTGCACATATAACTTGAATTGCAGCCCCCCCTCCCAACACTGCCTATATATCCACTGAGTATTTCCTGCAACATGACGATGCATGTTAGATTATTAGGTAATCTAAACTACAGCTTCAAGTGTTCAAGGTAACAACAACATGTCACCCTGTGCAACATTGTGACAAAGGAATGATCAGGCTTCGGCTATACATGCAATACTTGTTGCATTATTGTCAATAAATTCCATATAAAGTATCACCAGCCTCATCCCTCAAAATGAATATTGACTCACAAAGGTATTCATGCTATGCAAAGGTAAGTCCTTTAAGATGTCCCAACAAGCCGACAGTAATCCAGTCTGCACTGCAGTTGGTATTCTTGCTGATTTGTGCCCTCGTCATTATATTTTCATGAGCCGTGTCTCAAGACACTGCACCGCTCCGAAGTTTCTTTTACCCTGTGTGGGATTTAAGCAACAATTGTATACATCTGTTTTCATTATATGCAGTAGAGCTCCTAGAAGTGATATCAGCGGAGGGATTACAGATTCAATCAGAATTTCAAGTGCATTCCTTCCTGGTAATAATATTTTCGAGCGTCTCGCGAGCATCAGCTCCCCCTGAGCTGACAGTCACCGGCAGAGTCTAAGTAGTCTATAGTAAGTATGGAGGGTTAGAAGTATTGGAAATGTACAACCAAATGGTAGCTCGCTGTCTGGGCGGTCATTGGTCCATAGATTGCAGCCCCGGTACATGATGTGACAAACATTATGTGTAATTCACTCGTGCTTGTGTTCTGTTGCGCTACATGTCTTATTTTGCACTTTGCTTTCAATTTTCCGCTCCATGGTCTCGTTGCTGTGAACATATTTCTCAGGACAGTCGCCAACAGAGGAATTCTGTTGGATTTTGTGGACATTTATGAGGAATATTATGTGAAGTAAAGCTCTCGAGTGAGTTTTAAAGTGCAAAAAAAATGGAAACTGGATCGACGAAAGAAATCTTGAAATTGAGCCGTACGTCCTTTAGATGCCCTTTTGCTATGCAAGCAGGACGTCTAAAAATAGCTCCTCTCTCTGCTTTGTTAACATCCTTAAAGGAGTTGAGCTGGTCCAGCTCACACGAAGCTCAGAGGTGATTGGATGATGGATATCAGGGCGAATCGATATCACTGTCACAGCAACACTTAGGAGTAATCACCCCGGTCACTGAGAAGCAGGAAGACCTAATCTTTATCATTTTTGTCTCTGGGGAGTGTCGTCCTCTTTCGTGGACCAACTGGTTCAATACAGTGAAGAATTGAAGAGGGCGTGTACGCCACTCTGGACTGTGATATTGTTTTAACTGATAATAAGAAACAAAGGAAAGGCGACACAAAAGATCCCAACAACCAGAGCCAACGTTTCTGCAAACCACAGATACATCCGAGGTTGACATTCGTACCAAACGTGGCATATCACATTCACATTACTGTATATGCTTATTAGCTGACTTACTAGGTGGAGGGGACGGTGGTGACATTATTACAGGCCACAAGGCTGCTGTGGGGAGATCTCCAGCTTTTTTGTGGCAACCCCAATGGGAAGTCCAACCATCTCTACCCATTTTTGTGGCGAACAAAGCCAGCTACTTTGCACGGGAAGTCAAACCATCTCCAGCTATTTTGGTGACGACAAAACCAGCTGTTTTTTACATAAAAATTTGACCATCTACAACCGTTTTTGTGCAATCCAAAGCTGGCTATTTCGCACGGGAAGTCAAACCATTTCCAGCCATTTTTGTGGCCTCCAAAACCAGCTTTTTTCATGGAAGGCAGACCATCTCCAGCTGTTTTTGTGGTGACAATGCAGATGTATTTAAAGGAGACCTGGGGACATTTCCAGCCGTTTTTGTGGAGACCAAAGCCGAGTATTTTACATGGGGAGTTGAACCATCTCTAACCATTTTTGTGGCGACAAAACCGGCTGTTTTTAAGGAGACCTGGGACAACTCCAGCCGTTTATGTGGCAACCCAAGTCCGCTCTTTACATGGGAAGTTGGACCATCTCCATCCATTTTTGTGGTGACAAAAGCGGGTGTTGTTAAAGGAGACCTGGTGACACCGAAACAGGTCGGCTATTTTAAGCCAAACCATGATGTTTTCCTAACCCTGACCAAGTTGTCATTGTGCCTAATCTTAAGCAGTTGTGACAAAACAGAAACAGAAAATTGAGCCTAAACAAACTTAAAATATATCAGCATAAAGAAATGTTGAATTTCAAATGATCCGTGGTTTTACGAGTGGTTTGTAAAATCCAGCTACCTCTCAGGTAATTAACATTGGAGACACTTGAGTTAGGAGACATTATCTTTTAGTGCTTTAAGAAACACACGCTCCGGTGAACAACTCATGTGATGCTCTCCTCTTCAGCTGTTTTTCATTTCCACGTTTGCATACAGACACAGGATAATCTAATGCTGCGATGACATCTTTTAAAAATCAGAACCTGTATTGAAGAGCATGGAAGCGAGAGCGCTAATCAATTCTCTTTCATAAAAGGGAGACTTCAGCTGGCCACAGTATAATAAAATATGCCTGGCTGAGAATGGACTACACAGATAGCAGGTGAACAGACGTCCCCCTCAAATGTAATTTCCAAACACTGCTTTGACTGTGATCTACCGCTAACAAAGTGTGTCGGCAGTGGTGGAGAGTGGGATGCGAGGTCTGCCATGGCCTTAATTTGATAAACAGTGGCGTGATGCAAAGCAGGCGCGGTGCCATTCGAATTCTCAAGGCCACCTCTAAGAGACCAGCAGCTGTTTGGAGAGATTGCAATCAGGCGGTAATTCAATTATGGAACAGAACATTGTCCAGCCCAGGTTAGTCGCTCAACCGGTTTAACTTCACCGTCAGTAGGGACCACGTGCACAGATCCCTCAACTCCGAATGAGCTGATAACGAAAACTAAATAAATAAATGTGTGTTTTAAAGGTTCAGTTCACTCAAAAATAAAACAAAACCTTATTTCCTATAACACCTACAGCGGTATCCTTTGCTACCCATTCCCCAGAACAACTGTCTGCAGCGTACTTTTCTGCAAACCATATGTCGAAACTCAACTGGTTTGGAAATTCTCCCAATGTCTCATCAAAAAATATCCAGTCTTGTTGCTACAAACACAGCTGGAAAATGTCCCCAGTAGTATCATGCTCACAAACGCTGGAACACCCCCTCAGATTGTTATCTCTCTTTGGCAGCTGCGTCGTCCGGCTGTCGCACCGCCATCATACCCTCATCCTCCCGACATGAAAGTGAGCTCACATGTAAAGCCTGACATGACGTTAGACACGAACACATTTAAATGTATCCATGTTTAGTTGAAACGCAGAGTGCCGTCATTTAATTCTCCTGAGGTCTTCAGATATCTGGGCCATCTCTGAGATTTCTGCACCCACACTACTAAAATTGAGGTGAATGGAATCTCTTTTCGAGGGGCTCAAAACAGTTGAAAAGGTGAAAAGCTCAACAGCAACTTTTCTTTACAAGGTTATATAGGAATATAATCGCATAATGATCCACTCACTCCTCCGTGACGGCACTACTCTCTACAGCATAGAGGCTCCAATATACTGTCATGTAGAATTGAGTATTTATAGTATAACGTTTAGAGAAGATTATAGAGGCAAGATGAAAATGACAGAAGGCTGGGACTAAAAGAAAAAGGTGTAATTAAACCTGCAAGCAGAGATGAACGGGCCCTCGCTGTCCACGCATGTTGGGGCGTGTTGCCGTCGGGGCGTACCGCGTACCCGGCCCCTTCGCCCGATTATTGTGTATGCATATCCTAACTGTCCATGTTAATCGCTAAAAGTGACCTCTACAGTGACAATATCTGACTTCCTTTGGGTTATTGGTCCAATAGGATTTTTTTGCATTTGGTCATGTTATACATGTTCATTGATTTTCGTACATATCGGTGAAACATGCCAGCAAAGCGTTTCTTTGGTTATTTTGCAATAAGAGCAGCCCGTTGAGACCGAGTTGCACAGAATTTTGCAATGTGGAGATATGCAACACTTTTGTGTTTTGAGCAAAATGTACAGGAAGTTGGTATTTAATAACTTGAGTAATGTTTGGAAGAGCAAAATTCTTTCTTTCTTCAGATGCTGTGCGCAAAGTTTGGTGCAAATCGTTGAAATTGTCTCGGAGGAGTTTGAAAAGGTAGGTTTGTAACATTTCGCGAATTTGCGGAAAAAAACAGTTGGAAGAAATGGGTGTGGCCTATATCACGAGATTCAACACAATTCAGGGAATGTGTGGATATAAGGTTTTTGAATGTGTGATGAACTATATGGGAGTTATAAGCCAAAACACACTTTCCTTGATTATAGCTCCACCTAGTGGTGGAAATTCAGGACGACAATAGATTATGAAATTTTTCGCCAGGTTTGACGTATATATTTCAAGTTTGGTGAGTTTTGGGGTATGTTAAGGCAGTGAAAAATCGGATAATTTGGGACAAAAAAGTCGTCATTTGAAAAACAATAGGGACCTTGCAGGTTACCTTGCTCGAGTCCAGTACCTGAGTGCACCTGAAATTTCGTTGTATTTTTGTACAATGACAAATAAAGTCTCTATCTATCTCTATCTAATCACCAACAGCAGCCATGGATTTATCAATGCACAGCACAGTTGGGCACTTCCAAGCCATGGTAGCCCATAGATTCTCACACCTGCACAAACCTCAGTCAGGTAAAGGATCAGTTAGTCTGAATAGACTAACGTATTCAACCAACAACCCCTCTGCTGCATGGAATGCATCCCATTACAACCTTAAATCGCCTACTCTCAGAACTTCAGTGAATAAAACTGACACTGTACAAATCTAAAGTGTGAAACACATGTGGCCGTATTGTTTGTTTTGTCCTTGTGTTTGTCGTATTCTCCTTCGCCTTGTGTCTCCTGCCTCTCTTCCACTGGGCGTGGTTAGAGCTTCATCGCTCTCAGCTGCCTGATTGGGACTCTCTGCACACCTGGACTCAATCCACTCATCAGCCCTGCAGTATGTAAGCTCCGGTGCTTCACCCACTCAGAGTCAGCCTCCGTGATCATAGAGCGTCTCGGCCTCCTTGATTTGCGCATTCAAGTTGTGTTTTCAGGGGTTTTCTTGCCTAGCTTTAATCTTGTTTTTTTCACAACTCTCCACTGCCTTCGTCACTGGACTGCCCCTTAACGTCATCTTCACATTTCAGGCCAGGTTCTGCGAATATGATGTTCTTTTTGGGATAGCTGGTATTCTTATTTCCGACAACCAGTGGTTGGATTATTTTGGTGCCCCGGACGGATTAAAATGTCCACTTGCTCAGTTCTCAGTTCCTGACAGGATATTAAACTCATGAATGCCTCAGCTGTACTCTGCATTTAGTGCATGCTAATGTGCCAGCATACTAATAAACTGTAAGCATGTTACCATGACAATCTGACAGTCTAAATGTGAGTTTACTGCCTGTGAGCATGTTTACTGCACTATTGTTAGCTTTCAGCTCAAACTGCAAAGATGTCAAATGGCCGTCAAAGTGGAGGAAGGAGCTGTCATCTATGATGACATAAGTAATTACATGAGAGAGAAGATTAACCCTACCGCCTCTCAGCACACCTGGCATATAACTATGTGAAGCAGATGTGAATGTTGGATTGTCGGTTCTGTTGGATGTGGACCTCCAAATGCAGATTTCGCTGTTCGACTATCTGACAGGAACTTTGACTGAAGCATACTGACACCTTAAGTGCAGCTGTAGCAGATAAAGTGCATTGAGGCTCATAAAAAAAGGAGCACTGCTTGACTGATAAAAGCTGAGCTGAGTCTGAGATGTCAGGGGATAAAATCTTTGGATTGAAGGCCATCAAAACACACTTTCTCAACCAGTTTTCCCACTGTAAGAGTCCTATGCATACTCAGTATTCCCTGCCAGAGTTGAACAGCTTTGGTTAACTCACTTCCGAGGTTTTTGGATTTGTGTTTGGTTCTTGCTTTTCCCAGTGGTTTGAAGTGGCCCCGGCTTCAACTACACTGACAGTGTTCAGAGCCCAATACACAAGAAGAGAAAAGAAAAAGAAAAGACAGAAACTTGAGGAGTAAAAATACATTTCGGGGTCACACACACAGGTGATACGCAAGCTGTCATGCAAGTTGCCTGTTTAGACAGCTGTATTGATTAAAATAGAATCTGTCGGAGATGGACGACTGAAAAACACTTGACTGATGAAACACTGTTTCTGAAAGATGTTTTTTTTCCAAGCTTTAACCTCGATTGTTGCGTATATAGTCATTAATATTTATAGATAAATATTTTACCTCTTTCAAGGATTTCAACATGACCTTTCCTCCGGGCCAAACTTTGAGTGATTTCAGTGTTGTGATGTGCTTCTGATGAATCGTGATACAGCGAGAAGTTTCAAGAGTTTCTTATTTGTCCCCAGGGAAATTTATCCTGCACATAACGGCTGCCATAAGTACATCCGAGTACATGCAACACCGCCCGTCATTTCACACCCTCCTCATGTCCTGAGTCTGGTAGATTTGCTGACAGAGGGGTAAAAGAGTTAATGGACCGATTCAGGTGTCTTTTTACTGTATTTATCTGGAACCCTGTAGTGTCGCCCTGATGGGAGCAGCTCCTGTTCTGAATACAGGACACGGGAGGGGTCAGCCTTCATTCTCTGAGCCTGTTTAACCACAGTCTTCTCACCTCATCTCATATGTGTAGATAATATGAGATGAGGTGCAGTTAAAGTGCAGTTCAGCCTGCCAGCCCAAATCTACTTTGTTTTTTTTAGCATATCCAGATTGATTTTACGAAGTCTGGACCTAAAAAAAAAACCACCATCGACCTTCTTTGGAGATGGTTTGAAATGTGATTCCAAAAACACTCTGGAAATGCTTTGGAAGACAACACAAGAAACAACAGTCCATGGACAAGTCCTGCTGAAATAAACTGTCTGGGCTGCAACTTGACAGAGTGATTGTCTCAGGGGGGAAGATGATAGACCTCTATTGCAGACAGTATAAGAGAAGAGACAAATCACTTGAAGCGTTTTGGATGGAAAAGGCCAGAGATGGAGGTTGTTTGTCACATTTATCACAGCAAAGAACTGGGAAAGATATCTGCTAGTTGCGTTGTTGCATTGATGGGCACACATAGTTGGGATTCACAACAGGCATTCATTATCTGTAACCTTATTTTGATAAGCATTTTTTCTCAGATTAGACTGGTGATTATATACATGCAATGTTTGTGTCCTGGTGACCACTGAAGTTGAAGTTCTGGCTCTCTTCCCCATTTATTTCGAGAGGGTTCTGGTCTCGTTAGCCAGAAATAACTGTCTGGGGGTGTTGCCAAGATGGCTGCCGAGTCGCAAGACTTGCCTAAAAGGATTTTTGTCCCTATTCATCACACTTCTGTGGAGGAAAGCTGCTTCCCCTGATGCCTACATTGTCACCACAGCAACCCATGCAGATAGATGGGTGATGTCTGGACTCAAAAATCAGATCTGATAACTCGCAAATAACAGTGCGGCATAATGATTTGATTTGAAAAAACAAATCTGATTTGCCTGCTGCTGACTGAACGAGCACTAAAGGGCACCAAAGACACGACAGAGATTTTAAGATCCTATTTGTAAAAAAAAGAAAAAAGATTTTGCGAAAGTCAAAAACTGATGCTTTGGGATGGCGACCGACCGTCCTACAATCCCAAAGCTTCGGTTCTTGACATGTTGGGAGACCCAGAGTGTTGTTACTTCACGAGTTGGTAATGAGACTCAACAAATAGGACCTTTTTGAAGTGCATCCAACTTTCTCACTATTTCTAAGATTTATTATTTCCTGTGTGCAAAGAACTCAGCAGAAGAGTTTCAGATGCGCCTCCCAGCTCTGCAAAGAAGAGAGAAGACACTTCTCCGTGCCGCAGCTCTTCATTATGCTCGACCGTGATTCAGTCAAATGGTTTCCCAGCTGGTCAGGCAGATGTTTTTCACAAGGACACTTCTGCAGAGACAGATACTGATTGTTGCTGGTGATAGGTCCTTTGTCCTTGTTTTATGCAACAAAAGAGCATACTCAGGCTGATGCACATTAAAAGGAGGACATTAAGTCAGCAGAATTGCAAGCAAAATTAGTGGCCAGCGTACCAAAGACAGCTTTTGAGGCCTTGATTACGGACTGTGACATCTGAGAAAAAGAGAACACCATTACCTACCAAAGACCCCTATAGATCCATACATCCTTTGAATACCACATACCGTTCTCCCCTGCTAATTATATGTTGAAACATACAACATGGTAAAGGCAATCATCAATGCATGATGGATGTGGGGAGCGACATGTTGCCATGGTGCTAAGATGACTGCATTCGAAGACACAAGCTTTGGGTGCGTGATCAATAGCTGCGCTGCATCTCGTTTATATTCGGCTCATTCAACGGCAGAAATGGCACAGTGTCATTTTAGAGGGTCTTATCATTTCAGAAGATGACAATAAAATATGCTATAGACTGGTTCGTCTTCTCTGTGCAGTTCTATCAAAACTGAAGTGCACTCAGAGGGACCCTGCGCGCTACAAAGGTGGGAAACTTGAGCAGAGAGCTAGAGGACTCTCAACGGACAAATCAACAAAACCGGAAAACAAAAAAAAAAACATTGTGAAATTCGGAAGCAATAACAAATAAAGGTCTACGGAAATGAGGTTTCTGTTAAAAGCTTCCCAAGTATACCTCCTCGGGCAACTTGGTGCAAAGTTGTGGCCTGGTCCTGACCATGCATACAGAAACAGCTTTAAGGAGCCTGCGATAAACAATTTATTTCTCATTACTGGGAGTTATCTCTCAGACTGAGAGGTGAAAGGAAATGGGACATGAATGCGAAGTCCTAAATATATCCTCTGTGTATAGCAATATAGTTTTAGTGCCACAGTAACGGTGTTCTTCCACAGCGGAGGCCATAATTGTTAAGTTAATATCCCAACATCTTAAAACGGGGAGGCAGTTCGGACGGATAGCCTCCCACAAACTGCCCCGGGGGTGGACAGAAATACGTAATTGGGGGAAAGATACATTCTTGTGTCATGGATGAGATGGTGCAATGTCATCCCAAGAATAATAAGAGCGTGCCTTGAGCGACCCTGAGTCTCCGTAAGGTGCAATCTTATCTGTCAGCCCAAATCTTGTCTGTCAAGCTGTGTGTTCTTTTTGCATCCCTCGAGACAAACTCCAAATTCCAGCGAATGAAAACACGTTAACCTTTTTATCACGCCACTGTTAAAGCAGATGATCAATCAAATTGGTGAAGCAGTTTAATATGACAATGCTCAGCTGCAGATGAAATCAGTTTCAGTCCTCTCTGCTCTCTTATTAAAGTACACAAATTAATTATTTTTTCATAATACTGAGTGCAGTGATGATACAGCAAGAACTTTAAAGCCCCTTTATTCCACTCAGCTTCCTACTGTGGGGAATAAACTCTTAAAAAAGTATAACTTGAGATATTTTTTTCCCCCAACTTTACCTTTGACTGTAGCTTATTTAGTCATTAAGAGACAAGTTATAATCCTTAAAGTGTACATGAAATCAAACCTTTGATACTATTTACACTCAGCAGTATTTTCTGCAACAGCCATTTGGTGTATTTACAGTCAGTAATTATCTCTTTCTTCTAGTTCTTGCGCTCTATTTAACATATAAAAAATGAGTGAAGTGTTCTCATCTCACTCTTGACAAGAAAATTAATCAGTGTATTTAGTGTTTTAGCACTAAATGCACTGATTACGCCAAAAAAAGATTAACTCTTTCCCATAATCTTGCTCAGTCACTGTCTCTTTTCCTTTTTCTCAGCCTCCTTCGTCAGCGTCCTCTTCAATCCCTTCACACCTGTCATAATGTCCATCAATTCTGCTGAGCCTGCCTCTGATGCCTGCTCAGGTTCTGGTGCACGTTCCGGCCCTGAACCTAAAAAACCTTCACCTCCCGTCCAAAGCTGCTGTGAACCTTCGCCTGTGCTCTGAGCGCTGAAGTCAACTGCGATTACAGGTTGTTTTCAGGGAACTCTATCGATCACACCTCGTGAGCCTTGTTGAGAATATCCTGTTTTGTTCACACTAACACAGCTGGCCTCAACATCTCTTTAAAATAATTTTAGAGTTTGTTTACAGATGTTAAAAACACTGTCTTGAACAGTGGTCTTTGGATTGACAGCCTTCTCACCCAGCTGCGACGACACCACCATGAACATGAGAGGCAGTTCATATACAAGTAAACTTCATGTTGTAGAAATCTTGATATGGTTCATACGACATGTACAGATGTTAATTAATTCATTTCTTGTTGGGTCATAAAGAATTTCCCAGTGATAGTTACATTTACATAAACACACTTTGTGGGTTGCTGTGGGGAAGTGATTGATGCCCCTTCAGCCAATAGACCTATATACTGTGATCGCACCACATGATTCCTGGCCCGGCATCAGCCACACCTCTGGATGTCCCCGTTTTTAAAAACCCATTAACTATACACCGCTCCGAAGCAGGTCACCTCCTTTATTGGCTACACACTGAAAATCTGATTTGCCAAGCTGCTATGCTTGTCAGTTTCTGACATCATGTTATTGAAAGTCTGGTATTGATTTGACTCCAATGTCCTCCGAATCCTGGAGTCATGTATGGATAACCTTTTACACGCCTGCCATTAATCTCTGCTCGGCCTTTGAGAGTGAACAAGTAAATAATTTTCCTTAAAGTGCAATCTTCTCTCTTTCTCCTGCGTGGAGATTGCCAGGCCTGGCATTAAAAGCCACTTCTCCGCGTATACAAATCAATACCCTTCATGCAGCGGGAAACACATATGCACTATTCAAAAGGCAATACCACTCAAGTCAGTGTAATCAAGTCAGAAATGGCATCAAGGCGTTGCTTACTTCCAAACTACCACCCACAGAAGTGTAAATGATGGTGAGCGAGGTTGACGGTCTGTTTGTGAGCCTGAACCAGGGCGGCGGCGGTGGGCACCCTGCAGGCTGTGAAATATGGTGGGGGGTTAATTGAACATATTCTCCTACCAGCACCTGTGGAATTGAGATGATGATTGTAGTTTTCTGAGACGGTGTAATGATGAACTGCTCCCGATCCTGTGGGAAAGCAAAGTGCCTTCTCATCTAAATGTGACTAATGAAAAACAATCTCTCTTCGAGGCAACCTGCTGATCGGTGTGGTGTCAGAAGATCTCATTAAAAAGAGCAGATGACTGTAGTTAGGATGTTTTTTTTTGTTTTTTTAGGAACCTGAGTCCTGAAATGAAGTTAAAGTGCCAAGTCTCCTGAAGCTTTAATCATCTATCAATTGTCCAGGCGGCGTAATTCACTGAAATCATCGCAGAGTAGATGAAATGATCCATCACAAACCAATCCATGAAGTTATAGAGGGCTGTTGGCAAGGACACTTTGATGCAGTTTCACACATTTCTCCATTTCAGAGATTCAAACCGTGACCTTCCTTGGCAGTCTCTCTGCCACCTGCTACCCATGCCCTCCAAATGGCCCAAACTGTCCATATCCATGAGACTTGAGAGTTTGAACTGCGGGAGGGGTTACAGCTAGAAGTGATTCAGGACGACCCGAACTGTCGTATGTCATAAATGGTTTTGTCATCGAAGGCCAGAGTAAAGTTTTTGCCCTACAGAAAGGTTTTCAGCACAGAGAGCTGCATGGAAGTTTGTTTTCCTTCATCAAGTGCAAAGATGAAGGAAGCCAGTAGCTGTCACAAATTAACATTTAAGATTTTGACGTTGCTTTATTAATTTGCTGCACTGCCCTTGAAATGAAAATGGTTCACCAGTGCCTACCATGTTTTTTTTATTTGCTTATTGTGCCGTCATTTCTTGGAGTATTTTCGAGTGCTTCATATCCCTAAAATCTGTACAACCTAGGCTTAACGGTTATATAAGTCAATAATGACATAATGAATTAAATTATTAACTGTGCAGGAGTCTGTATGCAACTTTAGGTTTATGTTTTGGCTGAAAATACCTGTTTCGGTCGCCACAAACACAGCTGGAGAAGTGCCGACTTCTTGTGAAAAATATAATTGTTTTTGGCACCAACAACCTCAGCTGTTAACTGCCCCAGGTTTCCTTAAAACTATGAACTGGTTTCACAAATATGTATAAACATAGTCTTGAACTGTGGTCACTGGCTTGGTAGCATTGCCGCCTCTAACTCAATGACCATCCGCCTCAACTCCTGAGATCAAAAGTTAGCTGCCAACATTTTATTTTGGCGAGTGGGCTGCACCACATGTAACGTGTCATAATGACATTAACTTGTGACACAAGCGGACATCATGGTGGAACAAAGCTTGAAAAACTGAACGCTCTTATGGTTTTTACTGTACACTGATTTAAGTCCGGGTTCCACCCTCGGGAGTTACATTTTTAGGACTAAAACTAGTCCGACCAAGTCATTAAAGCTGCAGCAATCAAGATTTTTATTTGAGCAATCTATCAAATGGCCACTGGTAATAATAAACCCACAGAAAATTTTATCACCCAGCTCTGCAGTTCAGCTCTACGAAGCAAATTTACTGCTCCCATCAACCTTGCTTAGACGCAGCGAGCAGCTGTTTCCATCAAAACTCTAATAAACCCACCGTACCCTCCATTTTTGGTCACCACTTGGCCAAAAAATGGTTAACTTATCTGAAACGAGTATTGCAATTAACTGATTTTATACTCAATGTACATGAATCTCTTCATCTCTTCTTTCATGAGCACCCTTCAATGCTTATACTGCCTTTCAACTATCATTTATGGTTGTTGTAATGTCGGGTTACCAATCTTTATTCTGTTAAGTGTCCTTTCAGCATCCCTAGTGCGGCACATTTATCCATCTGAAATAACAGCAGAGCAATATCTTATTGCACAAAGCCAAACATGAGTAAATTTAGCTCTTAAAAAAAACACATTTTTGACATCTTGTCATATCTTAGACAAACTGTACCCATTAAAGAAATCCATCTTCAGTGAAAACAGAGTGGTTACTGTCAGAAGATGAGATGCCATTATAAAGATAATGACAAAACTGAACTGCACTCGCCTGACATTAATTTCTAGCTGGATGAAACAAGCATCTGAAACAATATTTAGACCTTGATCTCTGGAACTCACAACTGAATGCTGACTTGAAATCAGGCGCCGTTGCTTTGTGTCCATTTACAGCTCACAAAAGACAACCTGGAGGAGAATTTCACCCGACATGGAACAGATTCTGACCCATGACAAATTGGCACATTGCAGTGTAGAGCTGCTTTTCCAGTCCAGTCACCAGGATAAAATAAAGGCAGTTAACATTTCTGCAAACCACTAACCACGTTCACGTTGGTTTCTTCAAAGTCTTTATGGTCTGACTGATGGGATGGTGTCAATTGTGAAACTACTGGATGTTTTTGAGGAGAACTCTAGACAATTTCCAGCCGAGTTTTTGGCGTCAAAACTTGGTAATCCAGTAAAACCCCAAACCCTCAAAATTTCATGTCACCGAGAAATACAAAAAAACATCTAACTCTTGTGGTTATCAGTCTTGCGGATAGTTCTGAATTTGCCTCCCCAGAATTTTAAGATGTCCATCTCCAAGCAATCTCTGAGATGCCTCAATTCCAATTTAATGGAGGTGAATATATGAATATGAATAGAATGTGTTTATGGTGCTCAGAGCAGTGAAAAATTGCTTCTGAAAAATTCAAAAGCAGAAGCTCTTCTGAGAAACTCTAGATTGATGGCTCTCATGTTGAAAGGTTTTCATGAGGACGATTATTTTAGTTTCTCCATATGCAGTTCATTGTGGGCATATATTCTTTGTATGGTCATTTTCAGCCCCTGAATGAACGGTAAGTGTGTAAGTAGCTTTAAGATTATTAGACCCATATTACATGCATTTCTGCAGTGCTTTTCTAATCCACAAACTACTCAAAGCACTTTACAACACTTGTCACATTTACCCATTCATAGCAGATGATGCACTGCAAGGTGTCGTCCTGCACAATATTTCCATGCTCAGCCATTCACACACACACACACACATACACACCAACTGAGCAATTCAGTATCCTTCTGCAAGGATACTTCAATATGCAACCAGGGGATCAAAGGGTCCAACCATCGACCTTCAGGTTAGCGGACGACACACTCTACTTCCTGAGCCCCAGCCACCCCAATATGCCTCTGTTGTGTTTAAGTTCATTCACATTTTTCGCAAATTTAGCAGACATAATTAAAAACTTTGGGATTTTCACTGGAACTTAATATAAATGTACGTGAGTTTGAACCAAGTCTGGCTGCACAGCATTAGTACTCAGTGCCCCAACAGTGGGTCAGGGGGGTTTTATACTTCTAAAGTTCTCTTTGCTTTCTTGGCTGTTTGAAAGTCTGTTGAGGATTCTCATTGTTTTTCAAAGCCTTTTGTTCTCACAACCCACAACTCATCCTGTTCCCGCTGGGTTTTCTGTTAAACACAATATGTGGTCAAACAATTCCCCTTTTCCGATATTTCAAACAGAAAGTAAAAGAAACAAAAGAAGTCTTGCTTAATTTTGTCTACAAAATGGATTGTAAAATGTGAATCAAGAATTTAGAAACTTTTAAGACTACTTTGATACTATTTGGGTATGAATATTGTTTTTTTGTAGATAAACACAAGGGCTTCCAAGCGAGGAAGAATGACATCTACTTCCTCTTGTCTTCCACATACGAAGAGTCAGGGTCTTTCATTTGAATGTTAATGATATTTCAATGAACAGATGGTGCAAAGGGCAAACAGTCGGGCTGAACAAACACCAGAGGCCGAACGAGCTGGTCCTATTCCAGCCCTGAGTGTCGTTCTACATGTTAATCACTGCGAACAATAGATTATGTTTTCAATGGGGACAACAAAACAAGAGTGTGATGAGGCGAGCCAAGAACATAATCAGGGAGATGATTGAGACAAAAGCAATATAGAAAAATCAGAATGGCACTTGACAAGTCTGGGGTTGGTTCAGGATCAAAACTGGAGCCGTGGGGCTGTTGCTGCCTCTTGTCTCGCTGATGTAGAGTATGATGGAGTGTAAAATCAACAGGTGGAATGTGTTGAGCATCCCAAGTAGGAGGACAGGCCAGAACAGTGAATGTGTACCTAGCTAACATGAATTAGTTATTGTTGATAACAACAGTAAAAGACAATAAAGGCCACCCCATGTTGACAGCTGAAAGTTGTGGACAGTTTCTTGTGAATCCGAAGCATAAACCCACGGTTTTGTCACCCATTGGTTTATGGACCACTATCCATAAAATGTGGCATTATGGGCTTCGCCATCTTGGATCCTTGGAGCCAGAAGTGGAGCTGGGGAGGTTATCCTGATTTAGATCTGACTGAGAACACGAGGACACGCCGTGATAGCGACTTGTCAATCACAAGGTATACACGCCCTAAAGCACACACCGCTTTATCATCTATTTTACTCTAAATTGGACCATACTTTACAAAATGAACATCATGCTGTATTGAAGAAGACCTAAAACAAGTAATTGTGACCATAAACTCACTAGTAAACTGTTTACTGAGGTAATAAATCAGGTGAGAAGACAGGTAATTTTCTCATAAGCGTATATAACATTGGCTTCTTTTTGAAACCAGTGGAGTCCCCTGTGCTGGCTGTCGGGAAGAATGTAGGTTCAAGGCACTTCTGCATTGGCTTCACTTTTAAGTGTTCAAATAGTGGACACCAGTAAAGATGGAAAACTCTACAGAGTTAGAGAGAATAACTGAATTTAAATGACCTTGACCATAAATACTAACAAAATGATCTGACTTCATGAAAAGGATTTTAACTTTAACCTTCACTTTCTTTTCAGCTTCCATGAATACATCACAACTTTGATCATCGGCATAGATAGGAATCAAGAACTTTGAACATTTTTGGACATGATCCAGGATTTTGCTGAGTCATCCAACATTGAAATTCCTCTCTGGTGAGAGAGTTGGCAGAAGAGGGATCTTAAGTATTTGTACTGGGGAGAGGGACACCTCAGCCGTTGTACCTTGACTGCTACAGCCGTGACCAGGGAACTGATAAGTGGAAGAAGGTGGATAGATGGGTGGATAGTACATTTTTTATCAAATCAAAATAAATCGAGATGACTGAGGACAGTTCTGCAGATAACATCATTAGAAGGATAATGGATTGGTCCCTTTTGTTGAGTCACTGCCTGAAAGTTTAACCGTTATTTCAGGTCCAGGCAGAGCACACATTCATCCCTGTTGTGATAAGGTTACCGCCAGTATTTGCATCCCAGAGTCTTTCAAAGAAACTCTGAATAGTTGGAAAGGACACTAAGTGTTACAACGCTGTCGACACAAAACAATGCTGTGCTGAAGGTTTAGGAAACACCACTTCAAATAATTGCTACAGTGGCACAGAGCTTTAGTGACATTGGCCTTTAAAACTGATGCAGCAGATACAAGTTTCTTTTAGTAATGAGTCTTTTATTGATCCCCGACACTGTGCACTCAAACTTCTGTCTGGATAAGCCAAAAGCTCACCATACTCATAAGAGAACAGGCTTGTCTGGACAACCTGCTCGATGAGGTGAAATTTAATGGAGGATTAAAAATCCTTTATTTGTCGAGGCAATGCTAGCTCGCTCTGCTCCATCAGGAAACCTGATCATGGCAAAGAAACTGTCCGAACACCAAAAACAAATTAACTTCTGTGTTTGTTTTGTGTTTGTTTTGTTCATACTTTACGTTCCATTGGTGATTTTTCCTTTGTCCGGATAGAAATATTTCTTGTTCGTGACATTTTGCATCACAGTTGACGTCATGGTTTTGTTTTGTTTAGATGTATCCTGTTTGATGTATAAGTTTTTATCCCTGTGTGCTGTTGGGACTTTCCACTTCCTGTCTTTGTCTCTTTCCCAATCTTTTTCTGTGTATACCTGTGTTTCATTTGTTAATCAGTCCCTGTGTATATTGTCCCTTAAGGTACGTGTCCACAGGATTCTTTGTTTTCACGCCTCCCATTCATTGGAGGCACGGAGACTCTAGATAGAATGCTATGCTAGAGGTGGAGCGGCAAGTTACACGAGACAGGTTGTCGCCACTTCATTTGCATTAAGTTGAGTTCTGGCTACTTTAAGCAAATTAATGGCGTCCAGCACGATGCTCCACCACGCCCCTGGAAACTTGTAAAACACTTCAGAAGATGAAACATTGTCGATTTGAAAAAGGGGAGACTGCATGACTTATTTCCCGTGTTAAATGTCTCAGAAACACATTTTGCTGAGCTGTTTGTGTGATATAAGAAAAAGTCTCCAAACAAGGCATCGTGTTGGTCTTGTTTAAACTCCCTGAACAGCTGTCTATGAGCGGTGTTCACCCATGTGCATCAAGGAAGTTTTTACGTTGTTGGCGAAGGATCTAGCATGCAAAGGACGCCCCTGTGGAGATGTACCTTCAGTCTTCGTCAGTTCATCCATTTTGTTCCCGTGTCTCCTTTGGTTTTCGTCTGTTCCCTGGACCACTTTTCTCCTCGTGTTTTACCTGCGTTCGCTGCCTGTGTCCTTGTGTTATCCTGATTTGCACTTGGTTTAGTTTTTGCTCTTTGATTACATCTGTTTTGTTGCCAGCCATTTCTTTGTTACTTGCATTTTGGATTACAGCCTCTCTTCATTGAAGGTAAGGACCCAAATGCAGTAACAAAGGAGGCAGGCTGGTTGAAAAACAAATTAGCGAGCTTTGTTTGCCAAACCTTAAGCGTAGGAGTGAAAACCTGTTATCAAAATAGACATACATTTGCATCGTTTTTGGTCTGCAGCTAAAATATTGAAACCATGTGTCAATTAATTAACTGAGAAAAACTTGAAAGAATTAGGATCCAACTAATACATATGAATGATGACTAAAAGCTGGCATTCTTCGCAAAATATCCGCCATTCATTTTACGTGGAGCCAAAATGCAAGAATTTGGCGGAGACTGAACTGTCTTGGAAAATAACTTTTATTTTCAAATGCTGGTAAGGTGTCCATTGAAATCCAGATAACGAAACGAACAGACAGTTAATGACTGAAACAGATAGAAAACTGTTATAATTATTACAAACAAATTTATCGGAGCCCTTTCGATTTCCATCACAGAAATACACAGCTCACAGACCAGTTCTTCTATAGGTGAAGGAAAAGACATTGAAAAGGACCGATTACAAGCTCTTAAAGACATCCAAACACTTTGATATGGGTTCAGCTAAAGACACATTCTACAAAAGAACAGCACAAATGGCATGTGCATTCCTTTAGGTTGTAAAATACACACTGGTCAGCACGAAGATGACAGCTCAAAACTTCACAGATAGACACTTCTGTAACAAACAAACAAACAAACCTACAGTCGTATAAAAAAGACAAAAAAACAAGTCTCTTCTAACTAGAGTCCGTCAAGTATTAGTTGCAAATAATCGTTTGTGTTTATTTTAACCTGCTTGAACTAAGAGATGAGTGGGAATCACCACATGAGGACAGGTACAGGAAGTTGTCAATCACAGAAAAGCGTGGAACATTTACATTTCAAAAACTTTTCTGTCATTGTCTCCTGGCAGTCGTTCTTGTCCTTTTCTGGAAAAATCCACCCATCCGGGGAAATTGGGCTTCAACACGTTTATGACTCAGGTCACAGAGACGGGCGAGGCATTCGTTACAACCTGACACTGAGTTCTGCGATGGCGGAGGTGGACAGGGAGAGGACTCGACACTCAGTTGTCCAGATTAGTGCACAGTGCTATGGTGTAGAAGTCCCCGAGAGTAGGCACTTGGACACAATCAACTTCTGCCCGGAAAATTAACCCATGAGCAAATTAAAAAAAACATATTCAGTGTGCGTCCAAACAAACAGCATTATGCTACAATCAGATCAGTTATGGCATGTTAATTCAGCTATCTGTGGTTTGCTGTGGCAGCTCACGATAACATAAACTATGCTAAATGTTGACAATAAACATGAATACATTCATACAGTAAATTTGGACCCCAAAAAGTTCTTTGCGATATATTTTCTTTCACCTGTGCCTTAACTGACTCCTCGAAGATGTTGTAAACCATGATGTGAACTTCTGTCTGTGGTGTGGGTGAGACTCCAGTGCAAAAGTGTATTCCTACACAGTAAATGGTGCATTTTCTGTTAGCAAGTACCGTAGACATTTTCTCAAGCCACCATGACATTCAAAACGGACTGCATTCCATTTTTAACCATCTTCCAAGGGTACCGCTATTGTGTAAGGTGATCACACAGGGCTTTAATAATGGATCAAAAGACTGTGTGATGTAAAAGGGGTCACAGAGGGTTGTCACTCAACTATGAGCTCTTTAGTCTCTTTTTAAGCTCATTAAGTTGTTTTTATGGCCCCCACATTGAGGCTGGAGTTATGCTTTTCTGGCCGGCATGTAGGTGACTCAACTAAACCAATCGACTTGCCTGACGCACAGGTCCGTTTGTAAGTTGTTGAGATTCGGGAGGTGTGCGACAGGGCTCCCCAGCAAGCCCCTCTGATTGATGTTACAATAACACCTTTTCTTGCTTTCTCAGTGTATTTTTAGAGGCACATAATTCCATATTAACTGTGTGGTTTAGTCTCACTGTTCTGATCCAACACCTTTACCAGCAGCAGCAGCAGCAGCAGGGAGCTGTTGTCGAGACTGATAAGCTCCCATAAACCCTCTGTGCGCTACCTTAGCCACAAACCAGACAGACTAGGGGGGGAGATCAAGCAAGTAACAAACATCAGGTGAACACACAATTTAAATGATCATTTTGCTGCATGTTTGTTGTTGTGTAAACAGGTAATAGTTTGCTAAAAGTATTAACCATGGCACATTTATATGGCAATGATACTGTATGTCCAAAAATCTAAATACCTTGCTGACCAAGTTAACCGAGCTCATATAGTAAAAGAAATTACCATTTGTAGGCTGCCAAATTGTGAAAAAATAAAGTTTACTTTGTCATGTCCACCCCTTTCTCTATGTCATCGCATATTACAGTATGCAGATCTCAGCCTTCAACACTGGAATATCGCTAGGTAACAAAGTAGACATGTTGAAGGAAAAGTTCACCCAAATATGCAAATTCAGTCATTTTGTACTCACCCCCTTGCAGATGGTGAACAGGGTGAAATTTTGTAGTCCACAAAACCTTTCTGGTGCTTCACAGCAAAACACTGTTGTAGCGTTTGCCAAGACAACTGAAGAAGATTTGGACTTGTTTTAAAACTCATCCAATCCATGTCTCCTGAACTCCTGAGGTCGCAAGTTGATTTGATAAGGCGTTATTTACGCCCTTGACACACAGTCAAGCTTGTGCACCCAGTTCAGACAAACACTCTGAGTTTAGCAGCCATAGTGACAGTTTTGGTGTGAAAAGGGTGTAAACAAGGTCTTTTTAAAGTCAATTTGGCTTCCAGAGACTGGGATTACTCAGGACAAATTGTATGGAGCCATCTCATGTTTTATGGGTGATGTTTTTAACATCAAAAGCTGATTTATGGTTGCATGTAGCCTCTACACAGAGCCTATGCCATAACCTATGCAAGTGGCCTTTGCTGTAGTGAGGATTTATACATGTGTGCTAGTGTGTTGCTGGCGGCTGTGAGTCACAGTTGTCTCCAGGCTATGCAGATTTGACAGGCCAAGTGTCTGCGGTCAAGGCTGCCCATCCATACACGCAAAGCTTGAATGGCATGTTTTGCCACCGGGACTTTGGACATCCAGCCTGTCCGCTCTCTATAGCCCAGAGACAACACCCTGGCACCAAAAATTGGTTCTGGAGGAGGAGTTAAACCTAAGAAGAGTCGACCAGTTATAAGGAACTGCAACAGCCAAAGAGGGCGGTGTCTTTACTGGGGAAAATGACAAGTTTCATCCCTGATTCTAGCGCCTCCAGTAATCACCAGAGGAGAAGCCAGAAAATGGGATTCTACCAAGTGGACCAATCAGTTGTCAAGCAGTCTGCGTCACAGTGATGTGCATTCACATTTCTGGGGAGTTGCATGTCAGGCTATGGCGTAGGGCATCAGGTTATGCTGTAGGTATGCCAAAGATTCAATGCAGAAGCATAAATTAACCTGAGGTCCCCATCTACTTCAGCTGTTAAGGAGAATGCTGTGGCGCTGTTTCGCTGTGAGGCTCTGGAAATACTCAGCAGTGAGTAGAATGACAACTGAATTTGCATTTTTGGGTGAACTTGTGAAGTTCGGCAAAAAGTGAGGGTGACTGCAGAAAGTGTATGGCAAGTTTTCCTTGTTGGACTACATTTTGTGGTGGCAGGACACAGTGGTTGCACAGAGTAATCGTATTTCCTGGGTCAGTAGTTGTGTAAGGTTTACTGGAGGCAGGACTATTACTGATGTGTTATGCAAACTGAATGTTAACACCTTTGCCTACTTCATATATTAGCCAAAGTCTCTTTAAAATGCCCTTTACCTTGACAGTGTGACATGAACATGAATCAGTCAATACAAAGTAAGTGTGAGCGGCAGTCGTCCTCCTCATTCGTCTCCGTCCAAATTCAATCACACTGTGGATCGACAGCAGAGTGGGAACATTTATCTCTCCGGTCTAGATCTTTCATCTCTCCGTCCGTTGAATGTGAGTACTTTTTGTTTATTTTGTGCTATTACTGTTGCCCTGTCTGGTTAGAAGTCATTTTTAATAAAAATCAAAATAAAGGATTTTGAGTTTTACAAAAGATCTCATTTGTGAGGCTGAAAAAAATGAAAATGACCCTACTTTAGTCACTGAAAGACCTCGGATAATGTGCTCAACAAACACTGGTGATTATGTGTTGCAACAGCTTTTAAGTCATTCTGTACAGAACCACACTTTTACTCACGTATTTACAGACACACACACGCACACACACCACTCCGTCTGAGCCCTGCTAGAGAACAGTGCTGATGGTGTCGAAGTCCTTGCTGATCTGAGAGCTGCTGGGCAGTGACTTGAGGTACTCCAGGTGCCTCCTAGCGTCCTCCTGATTGTGTCTCACGTAGTAGATGACGTACGCGATCACCATGGTGAACCAACCGAACATGGTGACGAACATGGCTACATCGGTGGTCTTGTGGTGAAAGTTGCAGAAGTTGATCCCTGAGTCCAGCACCTGGATTACCGGCTTGCCTGCATACTCCTCCTGCACCGCCGTGTGGCAGATCACCTCGTTCACCGTCTCGGGGTCGAGGCGCAGCTCCCTCAGGACCTCCTGCAGCGTACACTCACAGTGCCACGGGTTGTTTGAGAGGCTGATTTTTGCCCGGAGACGGGCGAACGCCTCTTTGGGGACACTTTGGATGCGATTGTTTGATAGATCCAGGACGAGGAGGCTGTCGGAAACACCTTGAAACGCACCTACGTCCACGGTTTCGATGTCGTTGTTAGACAGGTCCAGCTCCTGAAGGTAGTGCAGCTCTTTGAAGGCGTGGTTGGGGACGTGGGTGATGTGGTTGGACGCCAGAAGCAGGACGACAGTATCTCTTGGAAGATCTGATGGGATCTTATCCAAGTTACGAGACATACATTGGACCACGGTCATGCCACTCTTCTCTATACAGTGACAAGTCGTCGGACAAGCCATCACTGGTGAATTTGTCATGAATAATCCAAAGAGCAAGCCCCATACGAGGGCAAAGCAATCAAAGACAGGGGTTTTCCTGGGCATATCAGGCCCAGATATGTCCTGCATATTCAGCAGCAACCTCCCACAAGTCCTGTCAGGTCAAAGCAATCATAGTTTCACCAGTTTATTGGCATTAAATTGTTCCGATTGCAGCTTCATTAGCCTTCCAAAATGCTGAAATTACACGTTTATTCACACAAACACGGGGGCTTATCTTGAGAGAATCCTTCGAAATTGATTTGATAGACCTTCCCGTAATCTTTTGAAATAGATTTCAAAAGGAGCTCATCCACAAAATTGATCTGCTCGCTGAGCGTATTCCAGCAGGGAACTGTAATCTCAAGGTTTATTGTGAGCACGTCGACAGCCTCAGAGAGTTAGGAGCAGCAGGGTGAGCGACACTGGAATCAACATGTCATGTCGTGCACTGAAAGAAACAAAAAACAGTGTTATTCTCGAGCAGACAAACAAATATTAAAGTCCTTCGGCGCAGCAGGAGATGGAGCAAGGTTGCTGTCAGTGCTCACATGATGAATCAAACTCATCCCGACAGCGACTCTTGCGAAGATAAGTCATTTTCTAAGTGCACAGGCAGCTTGCCTTTGTCTTCCCAAATTGAGCCGAGCGAACGCCGTCCCCACAATGCTTACAAACGTATAATGTGATTATGGAGAGAAATCCATTTCACTTTAGCAAATCTCATAAACCAGCAGGCGCACGCACGGGTCATCGCCAGCAAAATGTTCTGATTCGGTTAGGAAAAACCTAATATTGTTCTGCGTTGCCTTCTTCGAAAACGTTACATGGAATTATTCGCTGACGCCGCCGCACATATCAATATTAATTACATGATTTCATAGGAGAGAACAACAGTGAAACAGCTCAACTCAGTTTCACTCCACCAATGAGGAAAGGCTTTGTGTGTGTGTGTTTGTGTGTCTGTGTGCACAACTCCCCTCATTCCAAGGACTGCTGCTGCTGCCTCTCATTCACCGGCGCATGATAAGAATAGCTGTGGGCTCTAAAAATTACTCCATCTGTCCTGCAGGAGGATCATCACTTTAGGACTGCGCACCCTCTGGTGGGCTAAATTGATCGCACAATGAACCCCTCGCTGTGCTCGAGGTCATCCGCCCCATGGAGCCGTGTCTTCCTGACATTTTTTTTTTCTTTTTTCTTTTCTTTTTTCTCTTTAAGCTTTGGCAAGGGCTTCAAAGCTTAAGGCCACACACACACACACACACACACACGCACACACACACACACACACACACAGAGGGTATAGTCTTAAATAAGCTCTGCACGTTCACATCGGTCTGAGCGCAGCAGGAGGTGCGGACAAGATGTGGCATCTACACTCGCAAGGGCGGCTAAAAACAGCCTGCGGTTATGTTGTGACACCACTATATCATAAGGTTATATAGCCGAGACTCACACATGCATGTTCGAGGCTACTGCGGCTTGTCTGGAGGGACGTTTTAAAACATGTTTCTGGCTTAAATTATTTGGCTTCTCCATCAACAGATGTTAACCACAGGTTTGCACAGGAAAAATGTGTAATTTCAGTTCAAAAACTAAACATAAAAAACACAGAAAAGTACATTTTTTTGGACCCTAAATAAGGTTCAGGTGGCAGGAAAACCTGAGGCAAAGATTTACATTTAATCCGGCTAATGATGCCTGGATGCAGAGTAAACACACAGCCCCTGGTTGTGTAATGTTGAGGGTTTAAATCACATTAACACACGGCTCTGTGGTTAAAATATCAAACCAGCACATCAAAATACACACGTGCTAATAAGTCAATTAAGAGGTCTACTTCTTGTCGAGGCACTCACCGGGAAACACTTTGAATCTGGAATGCGTAAATTTAATGTTTGATCCGTTCTTCTGTGGCAGTGGAGCGCAGATACCGTCAGCTGGAGTTGATCATATCACATCTGTGTCCTCGTTGAAAAGAGGGTTAAACCTCTCTGAGAATAAAACAAGAATAAAAAAAAGTCCACTCAGCTGCTTCAACGCGTCCAGATTTCCGTGCCGGGGTGAAAGAAGAGTTCCTCAGCGGCGCGCGGGGAAGTTCTTAAATCTCCGACTGAGACGACTCATGTCTCCAAATGTGGCTCCGCGTGTTTCCTCAACACTTGTTGATGATGAGGATGATGATGATGATGGTGAGGATGATGATGATGATGATGGTGGTGGTGGTGTTGGTTGTGTTCCGCTAACGTCTCGAGGAGACACACCGGTCCGACTCATCACGCGCCTCTCTGTACGAACCGCGCGCGCATGGTGCCAGAAGGAGTCCCGGCTGCGCGTGGATTGGGCTGCTGTTCTGCTGGCAGCTCCCCTCGCACTCCAGTCCCCCTGCCTGCCTGCCTGCCTGCCTGCCTGCCTGCCTGCCTGCCTGTCTGCCTGTCTGTCTGCCTGCCTGTCTGTCTGCCGTCCTCCCTGCGCCTCCCCTCTGCTCTGATCCCTTCTCCTTCCTCTGAGACAATTAACCAAACAAATAACAAAACTAAATCTGAAAATGACCTCTGATTGCGAAACAAGGAGAAGACATTTATCATGAGAATGACTTTTAAAATGACTTTTTATTTTTCCTTAAGGAGAATTTCACCCCAGAATTCAAATGTACTCATCATCAGCATTGAGAGGTCCAATATCAATAATATGATAATCTATGTATGTTTAGGGAAGAAATGCCTAAATAAACACACTCTCTTTGTCTTCATGACTGAATAAACAAACCTTCTGGACCTTAATTTCCTCTGAGAACAGCTTGTTTATTCAGTTATTGAAAAAATAATTATTACCCTCATTAATATTGTAAAAATCTGAGTTTGAATTCCTTTCCTTCAATTCCTTTCCGTTTGGATGACCTCAGTACCGAACATAAACAAATAAATACCAGAGAAAAGGAAATAGTAACACAATTACTTTCAAATTAACCTTAATAACAAATAATTATTACATATTTTTTGCTGTAACTTTACCAGAATACACTTTTGTATGTACCTTACTTACATTTTTTTACCTTTTACCTTTTACCTTTTACCTTTCACTGAAGCTGCTAAGCTAAAAGCATTAGCACCCACTGTGCGTCAAAGATGTAAATTTTTTTAAAATCAGTGTTGACGAGCTGTATGGAGCCATTTTGGGGTTTTTTTGGTCGTTTTTTTTTTTTTTTACGTTTTTATTCGTTTTACTACTCCATCTACTTCAGTTGTTTAGGACGAACAACGTAGTTTTGCTGTGAAGATCCAGAAATGTTTTTTGGACTATGAAACTTCGCTTGACTTTCTCTCTGCGTGAGGGGTGAGAAGATCGCGACTGAGTTTCCATTTTTGCGCGAATTGTTCCTTTAACGCAGGCTTAATGGTGAAAAATTACAAATTGTTAGATTTGTCCAACTGTTCTGTGAACTTATCCTTTAAATCAAGATTGTGTTTGACACCTGAACCAGCCTCATTTTTAATAACATCTCCCGGCTATTATTTTTAGCATCGAGCGACAGAATGCTAATTAAAAAGTGATTCTGGCATCAATTCTCATGTAAAACACCTCCACCTTAAGACCTCCTCCACGTCACCCCGAGCTGTGATGTATTGATTATTTTAATCAACCCGGGAGCTAAATCAAACAGACTATCAAAGAGCCGGGATGTTAGAGATTTAGGCTGCGCAGCAGTGGATCAAGATGTCAGCTTTGAGTTCTGCGCCGCGTTCTGGCGGCAATTACCCTTTTCAAACCGTGGAGGCTCCTTCCACGCTCACACAGAGCATGAAAGACAGACTCTATGTTTTTGGTTTGTCTCGTACTTAACCCCCTGCATTATTCTCTGGGATTGAATCAACCCCCATGCATGTCTGTATCACCTATTCGCAGATTAATTAGTGGCGTTTAATCCCAAAAAATGTCTTTAAAGTGTTATGAAACATCTTCTTCTGTGCTGATTATAGAGGCAAACATTTCCACACCTCTTGCTGGAGGAGTGTCAACACAACAGTCATTACAATCAGTGTGGTCAATAAGGTCAGATCCCACGTGACCTTCAACAGATTGCTTGTACATGACAGCACATGCGATGGAGCATTCAGCGTCGTTGTTGTTGTTGTGTTTTTTAATTTTATGTCATTGAACCGGGCGGAGGCAGCTCACACGGCAGTTACGTTACAGAGCGCACTGAAACCTGAATATGACAGTCGCAGTTACACAGTGTTATGTTCCAGGATGACCTTGAGTAAAAAAAAAAAGAAGTCTGCAAATATGGTGTCAGGAAAAATCGAGTTTAACCGACCACTTCAATTCCATTCAAGCTCCCTCATGTGACTCAAATGTAGGTCAGCTGGTCCCGTTGTTCCAGGAGTCGTTTGAGCTGCGGAGGAGGGCAGAGTTTTTTTTTTTTTTTCCGCGGGGTCGGTCCTGCCTGTGTTTTGTGCCAGCTGGCGTGATGGATCGTGATACATATACAGCTGAATTCCTGTACTTGATGTAAGACTTGCAAACTGTAATGCACTGGGGATTTGTGGTCATGTAATGTACAGTATTCAGAGAATAACCTCACTGTGAAACTCAGACTACAATATCTACAGTATCTACAATACTCTGATATTCAGATACTGATATTTCATTCACATTACATTCATGTCCTGACTTAGAGGACGGGGATGGATGAGAAGGCTGCCGAGTCATTTGTACGTTCGAAACCACTGGATATTTTTGAAGAGAGGGACCACTGCTTTATAACATTTCTCCAGTCGCTGCTGTGTCGACGAAATTAGTGTTTTTAAGGAGAACTGGTGACGGTTAGGGTTTGGAAAAGATCACAGTAAGGCTTGAAATAATACTTTTGGGCCACAAACACAGCTTGGTCTCCTTAAAAACACTGATTTTGTCGACACAAACGCAACTGGACATCTATTCAGTGGTGTCGCGTGGACAAATGTGATAAAGCCGTGGTCCCTCTCTTCAAAAATATCCAGTGGTTTCAAATGTACAAATGTTGAAACGCAGTCTCAAACTCTGGTCAGTGGCTTGCCAACGTTCTTGTCCATCCCCTCCTCCTGAAGTCAGGTCATAAATGTAGTTTTGTAAAAGTGGTATTTGTAGCTTCAGAATATCGATGGATTGCAGATATGTACATTGCCAACACTTATTCTGCCGATTGGGTCGGGTCCAAACTCTTTAGTTTTGGTTGAGCCTTATCACCGGCCACGCTACCAACTAACACTCACACTCATGTGCACCCCAGGATGCAGGACATCTTAACCATAACAATTTAGGTTTCTTTCTTCTCTCCCTCTCGAAAATTGTATTTTTTATTACCGTGTATTAACGTTACGAGTGATGCACCTCTGAATGTGATGCATTTTATTCAGGCCGGGTTTTATCTTTCACAATACACTACTTTTTATTATGATGAAAGATGAAACTGACAGATGGGTGGAACTAAAAGATAAAGGTGCAATTACGTATCGGTCTGGTACTTCAGTACCTCAGACAGCCCCATGGATTTATCAATACACGGCACAGTTCGGCTGACGTTATATTTCACAGCCATTTTTTGGGGCCATAGATTTTAACTTGCACAGACCCTCTGTCAGATGACGGATCGATGAGTCGGGCAGATTCTACTATACAAACAGCCCGTCAGCCGCTGCAGTCTCTCTGTTACAGCGGCTGGCAGGTAAACAAGGAGGGATTCATTTCGGTCACTCTGCTAAAAAAGGGGATGACATTCCCCCGTCATTTCCTCTGAAATTCCCCCCTCGCTCACCACCTCTCATAACCTTGTTTCATCCCACAGCACCCAAGAAGAAGATGGGAACAGTTAGCGTCCCGACTGGTGAACGTAGTGGAGCATTTAGCAGCTAAAGAGTGAGATATTCCTCCAGGCTGGTGGAGACCAAACTCAACTAACACAAGACTTATTCTGACTTCATACTGATCGAAGTTTCCGTTTACGCTGCCCCCATGTGGTCGAAAACTAGGTTAAAGGAACAGTTCACCCAAATATGATAATTCAGTCATTATCTACTCATCCCAATGAGTTTTTGTAGTCCCCGAAAAACATTTCTGGAGCTTCACAGTCACTAGCTTTTAGCGTCGCAGCATTCCCCTAAACAATGAAAGCAGATGGGGACTTTTAAACATAACAAAACAATCAAAAAATCAGCGTACAGTAATCCGAGTCTCCGGAAGACCTGAGGTCCAAATTAATTTGAATAAATGTTAAATTAAACGACACGCAGTTGAGCTAGTTCTCCGACTCCATACAGGGTGTGTGCTAACGCTTTTAGCTCAGCAGCTACAGTAAAGATTTCAGCTTTACAAAAGGCTTGAAATTACGTATTTTCAAAATAATTTCTCTCATCGCTTCCTGAGACTTGGATTACACTGGACGAGCTGTATGGAACTACAGTATTACATATGTTATTTGTGTGTTTAATTTTTTTTTTTTACATTTTCAAACAAGTCCCCATGTACTTCAGCTGCTTCGGAGAATGCTGTTTTGCCGTGTATAATTGTTTTGTGGACTATGAAACTCCACCCAACTTTCCATTCTTATTATAATTCTAATCACTGAATTTTCACTTTTGGGTGAACTGTTCCTTTAGTGCAGAGTTAACGGGGGAAACAATAGACATTGTCAGAATCCCAACATCCTGTCAGCCTTTGTGATTGTTGGCCCTCAGTAGTTCTGAACATTAAATATAGATGAGTTCTTCAGAGAAGAGAAACACCCTGCAGACATTAACAGGCCCTCAGAGAATTAGTGTCCTTCTTTTTTTGGACTTTAAAAAGTCGGCATCAACACTCCAATGTCACCCCATCAACTTTTATGATTAGTTTTTCTCTGATTGTCCCTTAGTAAATAAGCAGGCGAGGGTTTTGTTCAGGTTTGAACAGCTCCGTGATTTACTGTCCTTGTCTGGGAAATTCTATTTGCTGAAGAGGCAGGTGGAGAAAAAACAACAACGCAGCTTTACAATTGCGCCATAAAACACAGACGGTCGGCCTTAACCCTGCCAATCCAGTATCACAGCTGGTATCTTGGGAAGTCCACTTCAGGATAAGTTCTGCGCAAATGACGTCCAAATGTAAAACAGACGGAGAAAAGAAAAGACAAATAACTGGAAGACACGGATCACGACTGAGATATGAGCTCTGATGATATAATCTTCCCCTTTAATCAGATTTCTTGGGTATTTTTTTTTTTTAAAGTGAGTTTGCATTTCGTCGTGGAAATCATGTCTGTAGGAGTGAGAATGCCACTTTTTTTTTTTAGATAAGGGCTGTTCATTTGTAAATACACCTATCTGCCGTATACAGCACAGGTACGCCCTGCTTGTCATGCAGTGTGCAAAATGAATTTCCCCGCTTGGATAATTAAGTTCCCCGAGATTCATGCGCCACCTCACCGTCAGGCTTATGGGCAGGGAAACGCACAGGTAGTCTGGCAGCGGAGCAACTCTGACGACTTTAAACACCCTTTTTCTAATCATTTTTTTTACCTGTGATGCATCATCCCCGTGAGCACGCAGAGCTAAAGAGGGTAAAACCTATTAGCCATAGGGCTCATTAACAAAGATGCATAGTTAAGTAAGGCTGTAAAACCACTTACGGTGCTGCCGAGACCAATAACAACACCCCGTGACTGGAGGCGAGCTAAACAAGGAGTCGTCATGCCGGGAGACAGGGCAGCTCCAGGCAGAAAGAGCAATTCCAAGTGCCAGTCTAGCTGAATCACTTACATCCACAGCTAACTGGCTCTGACTGGCACACGGCAGTATTTTCATCTGGTTCCTCCTTTATATACAGCACACTATCGGCAATCATCACCGTCTCCGTCATTCACTTAGTCCCGACAAAAGAAGACTCCAGCGGCTATGAAAATGTTAAATTATGGAGGGGAGTAAGCCAGGAGATATTTAAGTTGAATACAAAAGCATCCGTCAGAGACAACACATGCAGCTGGAGGAAGGGTTTTCTATCTTGAGATACATCTGCTGAGCTCGATGGTTCTCGACACGGACGCACAAAATTTCACCCCTTTGTCCGTAAAGGGTCACAATGGGGCTCACCGGTGGGTTTCATTGTGCCAAACACACACGCTTCTCCTGAGAGAGAATACGGGGAGGACTGTGGCATTCAGATAAAAAGAAAGCCAAGGTCAGGTATTTGGAGCACAGCTGTTTTCATCAGCAGCACAAATACCACGCGTTTCGCTGCCAGAGGGATGCGGCGGGTTTACCACGTCAGCGACTCGGGGCTAACCTTCCTCCATCACTTCAAGGAAGCGGGCGGGAGGAACACGGGGGTTGGAGGATGTGCGAGTAAGTGGCTATTCATCTAGATGAACAACGGCGCCGGGTTTACCTCCATATCAATTTATCGTGATTAATGTGGCCACAGAAGAATTTCCTCTATGTCAGGATTTTTTTTTCTTCCCTCGCAAAAGAAGTGTTTTTTGATGGTATTAGGCCGGTGAGAGGGATGCTGTGAATAAGACAGCATTATTCCACATTAGTCCAGTGATTAACATCCTGGTGAAGTGCTTCTAATGATCACCATCTATTTGTGTTATGCGCAGTTTAGGACAAATTCGACTAGTCCCTGCCTGCGATCGCCCCCGGGACGACTAATAACGGCGCCGAACGCAAAACACATTCATCCAGCTCCGCCAAGAGACGGCGGAGAGGCGCGGCTGATGTATGACCAGCCGGTTGTGACACTGAAGATGAAGGACTGACATGTGGGTGCGTGAGTGTGTGTGTGTGTGTGTGTGTGTGTGTGTGAGCGCTGGCTTGGCAGAATTTACAAAAACCACAGGTCCAGTTGTCACCAGGAGGCCTTTCACCTCATCTTCCCGTTCACCTGCCCCTTAATGGATCTCCAAACGCTTTCGGAGAGACAAATTACCCACGTCCGCCGCCTCCAGTCAATCCAGCCTCCCGTCGCCTACTTACTTAGCCAAGTGTATCACTTCGGATTTGCTTTGACAAAGTAAATTCATCTCTTTTGAAGGGGGTCAAGGTAGTGATGAGTGGCGCCTCCAGTCTGAGACAATTCATCACAATTACCTACTTACTGTAGCAGCAGTATCGGAGGGAGCAGAGCATCGGCGGCTAATAGCATCCACGTGCAGGGCGGTGGGGTGTAACTGTCTGATTAGCTGATGCAATACATCTCGAGCTGCTTGTGTGTGACAGGTTGACTTGTTATAAAACACAGATGGTACTGAAGCGTGGCACAAAGTAAATTGGCAGAATATGATTTATCATCAGACACTGCACGAGTTTTGTTTTTTTAAATGTGTTATCATGATGCTGATCCGGCACATACATTTTCCGACCATGCACAGGATAATTCAGGAAACTCTTCAGTCGGTCCTGTAGGATAGGATTGTTTCCAGAACACCAAGAAACCCAGATCATACAACACTTAAGAAAGGATTTCAGACTTGAAGTGTTTTTTAATGATGCCCCAATTAGACTGATCTTATTTTCGTGGTTTTGCCCACAATAGCTGCTGATTATGACAACATCTTACTGACAAACTGAAGGATAGCTTCATATTTTTTTTTTTTTTTGTCATAATCATATGTTGTGCTTGCTTCCAAAAAGCACTTCCTTCGTAAATGATGGATGATGAATCTCAACAATCCTCGTTAAAGTAAATTCAAGAGTTAGTGATTATGAGGCTTCAGCAGTCTCCCAAATCTACAGCCCTTTCAGTACGAAATCCCTCGTTGAGGTTTTCACAGTGTTTCCTTTCCACACCGCGGCTGAGGGAGAGTAACTCAGTTACTCAAAGAGGACATAAAAAAGACTGTATCACTTTGGATGAGATCCACTTGTGTGACTCAACCACTTGAAGCCTCATACTGTCTAAGCTTCAGATAAACACTGGATTATAGATTTTTGCACAGAACAAGGACTGTGAGTTTTGTCTCCCATCACTTACACTGAAGTCACAATATAAAGCCATTATTTGAAGGCCATGAATGATACGATCGGCTTTTTATATTTTCATTTTATTGTTTGTTAGATGACGTATCAAACTTTTCATTAACGAGGCAAGCATTGATTCCCAGGAGTCGTCGGTCCAGTGGAGCTGTGAGGGCATTACTTGTTTGCTGAGTAACTTGTGCTTGAATAGTCACTTTGCATTTGGCCTCATGTTGTTTTTTTAAACTGTACTCCTCTTGCATAACACGTCCTATAATGAGTCACATGAGTCACAGTCGAAGTGACATGTTTACAAGGAAAGCGGCAGAGTTTTATTACAGTGGATAAATTGTTGCGCTTTTTTTCCAGGCACACATAGTTTTCACCAGGGAGAATGACCTCAATTTCAATTCTTGTTTTTATTCTATTATGTTTGATCATGAATGGCGGTGAATGCTCTTCAAATTACACCAAGGATGAAGGATAAACTGTTTAAAATTCAGATGTGAACAAGGTTACATCACTATGCAATGTAGTGGGCTTTTTCTTCAGGACGTCACAACTGGAAAAAAAAAAAAAAAAAAAAAGTTTATTCAGAAAGAAATATTTTGCCTTGATATAGAAATTACAGTTTAATTTAGATTTAAATTGCCCCCAAAGTGTTGTGTTGCAGCCACTTCGCAGCTGCCAGCTGAGGCCATCTGCTGGACCAACCCCAAAACTTCTGGTACATATAAATCATTTCTACTCCCAATCGTACGAGTATAAAGGCCTTCTTGGATGCCCATATGGTGGACGAAACATGATAACGTGCCCTCTATGGTGCTCTTCCAGTGGCTAAAACATGGTGGAGTGCCCTCGAATCATGACTATCTGCGTGCTGGTGCCCAACCACATACAACTGATGCCGCATCCTAAACATCCTGAGTCCGCCCCTGCACCCAAACATGTCCATATAGGGCCCAGCTTTACTGGAATAATACCTGAATCCCTGTTTTATCTAGTCATACAGCCAAGCAGTGATGAAACGTGAAACGTTTTGTCCAGCAGTCGTTCCTGCACACCTCCTCCAATCGACTGTGAAGCCTGGAAGCCGGTCTCTACATCTTTGCGGACATCTTCCTCGTGGCAAACTCCCATCAGGACAACAATTTCATGGCTGAAAAAAGTCAATTTTAAAAATATGGCTTTTGTAATATTATCAACAAACGCCCGGAACTAACAGTGAATCATCCTTTTTAATTAATGTCAGTGTCGACATGACCTGATACAGCCAGTGTCTTTGTGGCTCAAAGCTTCATTTTCCACAGCATCTTTTAGCTTCTTAGCCTTTAAACGAATGTGGAAATGCAAAGAATATCACTCGTTTCTCTTCAGCAGACGGCACCAGAAGAAGAACTTAGCAAGCCATTATAATGTAAAACCAAAGCGTTCAAGATTACAAGGATAAATAAATAACTTTAAAAAGTTGGAATCACAAAACAAAAAGTGCTGACAGAATTGTCTTTTCAATTCCTTTTTTTTTGTTTGTTTCTGTCAAATGTTGTGAAGGCACATTATGCCTTTGATAAAGTTGGTAATTAAAGGATGATTTTAATTTTGATCAGACAGATTTTTCTGTTACTGTCGCGCAAAAGAAGCAAATGCTCCCGTCAGACTGTTTCCCCAAAGATAGACTGGAAGCGAAACAAGGCTGAGTAACAGAAGCTTGGACTGACGTCGGCACCAAGATGCCCAGTCAGTCCTCGAAATTAGAGCATCATTTGTGTGGGCTGAAAGTGTTGCCAGTCAAAATGACTCCCACATGGATGTCAAGGTTATCCCAGTGTCTTTGGACAGTGAACAGAGGCTTCATGACTGCCAGTCATTTTGTGTAGCTGAAACCACTTTCTCTCATAAACGATGTGCAGCAGAATAGGGTGGATACCTCCTGATGAATATTGTCTCAAACTGCCTCCAGACACCATGAAAAGAAAATGTATTTTTACTCTTGAATAATGTTAAATGATTGCACATATTTAATTCATGTTTGTCAGGACTAATTTACAGGTTTTCACAACTGTCACTCAGCTAGAAAATAGACCCTAAATGCCAGAATATGTTCAGGTTAGTTGAAGTATAATTAGGTTTGCATCTTGAAGCCTCAGCATTCACACCATGTACAGCGAAACAGACTCTGTAAACAGACTTCTGTCGTTGAGCATGAATTATTCATAAGGTAAATTACCTAATTGCCTTCCATACATACAATTTTAAGAAATCCAACTAATCCAAACCCAAGGGTGGTTTCGTTCCCGACCCAGCATGCCTTGCAATTTGCTCTGAGACTACTCAGGAGAGCTGCGTCTCTTTTAAGGGTCAGGAGGCGGATGGCGAAGAAAAAATGTTTTCAATGTGATGGAAGAAATTCTCTTGTAATGAGAGGTGTAATTTCACTGTCTGACTCTGACATCCTCTGAATAATGACCACAGACTGCATTCACCCGTGTGACAGATTTCTGACACCACGATGTATTTTTTTCAGTTTACATAAGGAATTAAAAATAACTCCCTTCCCCGGCGTCATCCTCTATCTGATGACAGGAGGCTAATCTCGCCTTCTCTCTGACCTGTTGCTGTATTGACACCCACCAGTGAGGAAGCGTCCGTTCACAGTACCCGTCAAAGGCCTTCAAGCTAAGCCATTTAGCTTGAAGGCAGTGTGTGTTTTTAATTATAGTGAGTCAAAAAAATGTCGATGGAAACTGGTGTTCAAATGCTCAGGGGGGGCTCGTATAATGAGAGCATTAATGCTTAAGTCTCACTCAAACATTCATAGGTGCTTATTGAGAAAACAGGTTGCCTTTTAACAACCTGTGTGAACTTATAGAAGAGAAAACAGACTGTTAATCAGAGAGGGGACACCATCGCCCCCATTGGCAACATGACCACCTGCATCCCTCGTTGTTAACCTGCCGTCACCTCTCTCCATCCACCGAGAAGCAGAGACTGCTGGGGCAGGGGGTTGTTGAGTTGGATGTTCGTCCACTCTGCTTGACTTATTGATTCTTTATCTGACTGAGGGTTGAGAAAGTAAGAATCTGCGACCCAAAACATGGTTCTGAAGTATCAGTGCCGAACTGTTCTGTGGATTTATCAATCCATGGTGCCGTCTGTGGTGCTGAAGTAGCAGATGGATTTGTGATCGCACCTTTTTCTCTCAGTCCCGCCCTTCTGTCACATATTCCCTAAACCATGTGCTACATGTACTGTACTGTAGAGCCTGTCCTTATAGATCCAAAAATCGCGACCCACATTTACGTTTGTTGTTAGGCGGCAACCTCCAGCGGCTTTAGGGGAGAAAGAGGAAGCCAAAGGAGAGGTCGTTTAACTTACTGCCACAGCAAAGTAACGTATACATAACGTACCTTCAGTTACTTAGTTAGTGTAGGTATGTTTGTAACGGAAGTTACAGAAGTAACGTAGTGATTCAAGCCTAAACCATGATCTTTTCCTAACCTGACCTAACTAAGTACTTTTCTTGCCTAAACCTAACCAAGTACACTCTTAGAAATAAAAGTTCTAAATAGAACCATATAAGGTTCTTCGGCTTGTCCTCATAGGAGAACCCTTTTTGGCTCCAGGTAGAACCTTTTATAAAGGTGGAGGGTTCTACCTAGAACTGTGTGTGTAAGGTTCCACCCAGAATCCCCCATGAAAGGTTCTACAAAGAACCCACAGAGGATCTTATACCCATGCTTTCAACAATCCCTGAAGAACTCTTTCTCCAAAAAAGGGTTCTCTGGATCAAAATAGTTCTTACTAGGACTGTTAGTGTTACCAAGAACCCTTTTAAAACCCTTTATTCAGGAAAGGGTTTTTAAAGGGTTCTCTTGATCAAAATAGTTCTTACTGGGACCATAAGTGTTACCAAGAACCCTTGAAAAACTGTTTCTTCGGAAAAAGGGTTTTTCAGAAGCAAATGGTTCCAGGTAGAACCTCAGCCCTTGTAGAAGAACCCTTTTGGAACCCTTATTTCTAAGAGTGTAGTAATCTTGCCAAAGCCTAACCAAACTGTGACCATACGTTGTTACGCTGTTAAAGTCATGCTGTTTTGGGAGCGGTGACATTTGTCATTTTGGGTGATGTGACAAACGACCTATTCAGTCATTTAGGTAGGAGGATGTATTGGTATTGTGTCGTAAACTCTATTGAGCTGGTTGGTGGTGTGGGGGTGTCATGTCAATGTCAAAAATAGGCTAATTAGCTAAACCAATTCAGTCAAGGCTCAACTTTATACTGCTACCGCCAGATAGATGAACACTTTGTGTCTTCAGTGTTGCAAGAATTGCTCTGTGAGAGCATTCCTAATGGCCAGTTTGCGTTTATTGAGGGGCAGGGGAGCACTTGCCCCAAGGACAACACAGTTATGAGAATGTATCCATGAAAGCAGAGCACCATAACAGTCTTTATTAAAATTAAAGTTACCAGGGTTATTTCTGCTTCGTCACTGATATGAGTCGACAGAGGTTTCCAGTGTTTATCTGCAGCCTGTCAGCAGTGACAGAAATTATCATTTTTTTTATTAAACAATAGCCAGCAGATAGCCAAGATTATGAAACCAAACGTAAGACCGTCTGATTTCACTAAGCTTTAAAACCTCAACCAGAGACTGTTTTTTTTTTTTTATCCCAGATTGAGTCCCAGATGGATGGGACCCAAAACACCAGAGCGAAGCAGATTGTGTCAAATTAGCTGTTATCTGCAGAGTATATTAAAGTCTCGAATAATTCTCAATTAAAGGTTCCTGGTGAAGTAAATTCCTTCCTAACTGTCAGACTGCTGACACACAGTGTGTGGAATTATTGATGACAACTAAATTTGAGTGTAAAAATCTGAATGACTCAGGTGCACATACTGTACTGCCTCAAACAGATCCTGGTTAATTTTGTGGGCTGCTCAGTTTTTCCAGCCATCCAATGAGTATCCTGTTAATTCAGACTCAGTCAACCCCTCCTGCCCTCCAGTCCATCACCTGACGTGCAGCAGCCACCCACTCCACACCTGTTCCTTACCTCCCTGATCAGCTTAGTTGCAAATATACTGGCACATCTCCACTTCCTCTTTGCCAAATTGTCTAGATTTGCATCCACCCAGCCTTCGTTTTTCTGCATGCTGACCTATTGCCAACTCCCATCAGGGTAAGTCTGCTTGTTTGTGACTCTTTACCTGCTTTCAACTTCAGTAAAAGGTGAACTTTAGCTTTCTCTGACTGTCTTTGTGGTGTGCTTTTGGGTTCAAGCTTCTTTGTCTTTTTTCAGGGACATTAAAGCCTGAACTCGTTCAGTGTTTGAAGTGTGTTAGAAACTTTCACTGGAAGAGAATGTGGTGCCAGCTTGGAACAAATAAATCTAGTTTTCTTAGTGGGCTAAACACACAGGGTTAGCCTTTTCAGCTAGATACTTAGCTGAAGCTCATTTTGTCATAAAACTACACGAGCAAGTAAACGTAATGTACTTGGTTTTGTTGCAGTTATTGCTTATTGCTCATAACCTGCTTTCATTACAAGATGTGTCGGGTTTATAGCAGATGATTGATTTATTATAGTTTTCTTACTTCATATCATACCTTGAATGTGTTAAGGAATCTTTAAAGGACAGTTCAGCTCAAGGTGAAGTTTCTTCCTTGACAGAAAATGACAAAGGAGTCATGATGACTTTGTCTGATGGTGCAAACTCAAGCTGAGCTTCCCACATTTAATTTGGAGCCTCCACCTTTCCTGACAAGGTTGTCACTTGTTTAGAGCGAGGATTATCTCTCCTAATTTAGACTTGGTGAATGTGCTACTAAATGCAATCAGGGACTGTGGGCAATCAGGAGCTGCTTGAGACCGGCTGTATTTAACAGCCATGAAAGATGTGGTGCGGACCGATGGTCGAGCTGTATACAAGGTGACCCTTTGTCGCCCCTGAAGAGCGACAATGTTAATTTGCAGCATGCCCGTGGACAAAGGCGTCCCCCGTGGCTTGGTCTCTTGCGCACACACTCCAGCTGAATGTCAGACCCTATAGCTACGTCCAATTAACGGCTGGGACTCTTTTAGATGAAGCAAACACTTACCGTGGGGGGAGTCTTTGTATTCGTGCATCCATTTTGGATTAAACAGCGGCATGTTGTGAGAATTGTTTTAATTTTCAGCTGCTGGCTCAAATTAGAGTCCTGTAAGGTAGTCAGGGAGAAAGCATATAAAAGTGGAACTCGTGATTGTGTTTTAGGTCACAGCTATTATTATCATTTGTATTATAACCAGTTAACTGGGTTATGTCGTCTGATGAACAAAAAACCTCCCTGACAGTCCCAAGAAAAGCATTATTAGCTTCATAAATTTGGGTTTCTTTGCAGGGATGTTGCGATCGATTGCATCAATTTGGAAGGTGTTCCTGGTATTTTGTCCACCTGCTGCACGTTCCTGTTAGAGATTCTGGCTTTAAAAGATGAAAACAAATCCAGGCAAGCAGACGAGCTTTTGGTATAAAAACAGTGACCAAATTGGTGCTTCGAAGGAGCACAAGCCAAAAACCCCTCATTAGCCCGACAATAATAATGTGAAACCTTATGAGAATACAAGAAAACTACCTTTCCCATCAGTTTTAACTGACTTTCATAGTGAGAATGGCTGGCACTGTGGGAAACAGCTGCTGAGTCAATTACAGATAATTTAAGGGGTCCTTCCTAATTGCCAGAAAGCTTGTTTTTAACTTTGATTTCAGAGATTCTCCACTTTATGGTCATTAAGTTGTGCACAAGCATCAAATTACTGACCTCATGCAGGGTTATCTTACTTGGAAAACCTTCCACAGTTTTCAAGATCTACTCGTCGGGGAAGGCAGGGAGGGGTTCGTGCTTAAATCCTCCCCCAGCTCCCATGTGATGTCTCCCTGCTGAAGTGTCCTTAAGCAAGACACAAGGGCACTGCTCTGTGGCTGAATGTGACTCTCCCTGTGGTGGGGGAAGGAGGAAATCAGCAGGAATCAGAGTGAATCACATATCATTGCGTTAGATCTGAGTAGTGTGAAAGTTAACTCAGTCAAGACTTTTGGAAAGAGGGTTTTGATCCCTCTGCTACTTTTCATGACACATCATGATCCGTGCCAAATCCTCCGTCCTCTACAAGGACACTGAAGTCTCTGTAGATGCTTTTACAACAACATCCAGAACCGGAAATTGCAACGCACATTTCAGATCCTCTGATCAATCTGTGACAGCAGCTGTCATTTAGTCAAAAAAGCAGCTCAGAGAGTGATGTAAAACTGAGCAGTTACATCAGATTTCACCTCGTAATACGAGCCTGAGCCTCACCATATAGGTTAAAAAAATCAGGCACATCATTACGACCCACATTTACATTTATATTTGTAGTTAGGTGGCGACCTCTAGCAGCTGTAGTAATTACCACAGTTACAGAGGAGGTGGTCGGGGATGGCGGACGCATAAAACAAGAACAGGATTTTTATTTCATTGTTCGTGTCCAGTGTGAAACCAGAAGTCAACACAGAGTTCTTACGGGCCAAAGCCAAAGACTGAAAATACTTTCTAATCTTTGATAGTAAAAGGTATAATCTGCATTAAAAATGTGGATTAAAAATGTTCTATGTTGTCTAAAATGAGCAATATGTGACGTATTTCTGACCAGAGCAGCTCGCTCCTCTTTAATACACGAGATACGAGATTATTGGGCACATTTTTCCACCATGACAAAATAACAGCTACTCCAAAGTTTAAACATATACAGCAGGTGCAGAACATCCACAAGGACACCGCTCAAACTATATTTAGATGAGTTTCAGGGAATAAAAAGCTTTGGGTAACTGCATACAGTGATTGCTTTCCCTGCCTCCCTTTTCAAACACCATCAAAGCCATAATGGATTCAGACAAATATGAATGATTCAAAGCGTTTATCAGAAGTTTGGCACTGAGGCTTTTTTACAACCCTGACCAAATAATCGAGTGACACAAGTGTGATGTGGAAAACTGAAGCTCTTATAGTTGTTCACCTGCGTTGAGATCTGGTGACTGTGAAGGGCCACAGAATATGATTCACATCATTTTCATTCTCATCACGTCATTCAGCGACCACTCTTGCTCTATGGGTTATGTGGCATTGTCATCATGGAAGAATCAGTATGGAAATGTTTTATCAGGGTCAGAACGCAATGTCCCCCACTGTATAACTGAGCCACCCTCATATTTCTCCATGTATTAATTCATGCTTTTTCTTTTTTTGTTATTTGTCACCTTTCTGCAGTTGCCTTCTTCGTTTGGCTGCCCTCTCTCAGGGCATGCCCGAGCAGATCATCTGTTGATTGCCTTCCAAATTGCTGGCCATCTTTCTGGCCAGCAATCAGGGATGGATTGGCTCGTGCATCCCTGGTGGCTGGGGAGCAACTCAGGGTCTTACCCAAGGACATTTCCACTTGTGGCTTGAACGAGGTGGTGATATCTGTAGACCTCCCGCTCTATATTTTTAAATTGAAGCTTTTTTAGCTGTAGTCTGGTCTTTTCTAGTTTTACTGGCTTATTATTTGTTCAGCTTACTTGTATTTGAAATTAGTAACCTTAATTGTTGTTGCATTCTGCCTGTGTGTGTCCTGAATGTGAGCATCCATACATTTGTGTCTGATTTAGAGACGCCTCGGACGATGTAGCACTGCAAATAATCTCAGGTCGACTTAACGTGCCCTCTACTGGCAGGTAAGAAGATTTGATTTCCACAAATGTTTAAACTTTATTTTGAAATATGACACCACGCATATGGATAAATATTTCACTTTTATTTTGTAAAATAACGTGTTGTGAAGCTGAATATTTCTGCACAGGCAATACCTCAAATATAATCTTTAACCTACTTGGTCGGACGAGGGGTGTTAGTGCTCCACTTACGAACTGAACAAAACAAGATTTTGTCGTTTATGAAATAAGACACAAGTCAAACTCAATTCACAAGAAGTAAAAACTCCACTTCAAGGGAAAAAACACAAACTTTTTATTCTCTTCTTTTTACAAAACATTTCAGAATCAACCTCAATAAATAATAAATCCAATACAGACCTTCAAGAAGCAAATGATCAAACATAAACATGACACATTCCCTCAAACAGCATCGTACAGTGCTAACCTTTAATTTTTTGCTGCTCTAGCACAGAAACAAAAATAAAAACGTATCGATCAGTAAAATGACAAAAGCAACAGAACAGAAGGTGTTGGCCTTGCACGGCATTGCAGAATAATGAGCACATGAGCGATGCCGTGATTATGAAAGATAGAAAAAAAGGCAACTGAGATGTTTGTAAAGTGGCATGATTGCATCACTGTGAGCCCGCCTGCACACAATCGGCAGACACCTTGAACCTTAACACGACTGAAAATGTGCACTCAGGAGAAAATATTAAATCAACTGAATTGATAATGAGATGCTGTGGATGATGGAGACGTTTTATAAATGGCACAATAAAGATGTTTTAGCCCTCGATCACCTGTTCCTTGGTTTGTTCATTTGAGACACATCTGGATGCAGCCAGATGAGCACTAATGCACAAATTTACATTCGCAATGTAAATGTGAAACAATGTGTATATGTGAAATGTAAATGCATTACATGAAGCAGCCTTGTATTACTGACTCACACTGACTCTTACGTACTTTACGTTAAGTATGTTTAATCACTTCTAACCAAAAGCCAATTTACCTGAGCCCAAAGTGCAGTGACGCAAATAATATTCCCCCAAACGTAATTTCTATTATTATCGCTGGACTAATGCATATCCAGGCTTTGGGATTAAAATGTGTCATTGTATAAAGGTAAAGTCGATTAAAAATAGTAGCTACTTGCAGTCAGTAACAAACAGGCATTAGGTTACATACTAATGCCTGTTGGAGTGTAATGTTTGACTGTGGAGAGATATACCCTTAATCTTATAGCCTCCATTTTGAATGAGAGCTGCGGATACTAAAATCCATTCATATGTTTACAGAAAAAATGTTTGTTTTATATTTAGCAATAATAGGAAACAATCACATTACATGACTCTGCATGTAACTTGTGTAATAAACTGTAGATTATAATTTTTTTGAGACTAACCTGCCCCACCTTTTAAAAACTTAAAAACGTTTGATACATAAGCATTTCTACTTGACTGTATTCATCAGTCTCAGTTAAAGGTGTTTTAAATCGAGTATGACATGTAAATGTTAGCAGCCCAGTCGCAAGGATAAAATGTTGCTGGTTAACGTTTCTGCAGACCACCGATACGTTTACATTTGAACGTGTTACAGGCTTCGTACTATGTAGACATTTCTACAAAATGTGTCATATCACATTCACAAGACATTTCTATGACCTGACGAGAAGGTTGGTTGTACCAGACATGTTCAGCTGGGCCGCATACCACTTGGAATGATGGTACTTGTGCGGTCTACTGTTGTTTGCCAGTCCTGAGCCACAAACAGGCCACACACCACTGTGAACTGAACTGACTAAACCTGATCCAGCACCTGTGAGCAATTTTGCTATCTGGAAAGCCAGTGACTGCCATTCAAGACTGTGTTTCAACATCTGAAAGTGTGAAGTCACTAGATGTTTTTATGGAGACCTCAACCTTGATAATTTTGACAGGAGGTTGGGACGTCTCCAGCTGTGTTTGTGGCAGCCTAAACAGGTTTTAAGGCCAAAACAAGTTCTTGTCCTAACCCATTCCAAGTGGCATTAGAGAAAAGCACTGTAACAAGATGAAACTGAATACTCAACATAAAGACATGTAAAGATTTAACAGATCCATGGTTTGCAGAAACATACGATGCCAACATTATTATTCTGCTGGTTGGGTTTGCACTTAAAACATATTTTGAAATACATTCAGCTTTAGTTTGAACACATACGCACATTGGGTACGTGTGAACTATGAAGTAAAGATGAGCTAATAGCCGAAACAGATATACAACTTAGTGTAATCAAGGAGATATTAGGTGGCAACCGCTGAGACAGTCATACATAAATGTATATGTAAGGCTTCTTTGTAGCTTGATTTGCCGACATTAACTGCAAAACCAACAACCGGTTCACTGTAGAGCCATACGTTTAAAAAGCTTGTCTCCGGTGTGCCACACTTCTAACCTTTTCTGTATGTGGATTGGCTTGTTGCCTCCCAGGCATGTGTGAGGAACGAGCTGGAAAACAGACATTATTGACTAACAGACTCACTTCCCAGGAGCTTTCCAGCCCTTGTGACATACGCTGAAAAACTTAAATGAGCTACATTTGAGTGCAAATATACACTAGGCACTATACCTCCCTATACGGCCTCTTATACGTAGCTGTTATGAGATGGCAGCAGGAATAACATGAATGGCCTACGTGTTTGTGGAGTATAGGTGAATACGGTGGGGTTTATTTATAGCATGCATTTGGAATTCACTCTCCGCTGCAGTCATTTACCTGCCCATTTCTCAACCCGACCTTTGAGACACGTCTCGCATGAAACCTCGGAAAGACTGATATTTGTGTATTACTGTGGTTGTTTATTGGCCTGCAACCATGGGGTCGTTTCAAATTGGAGTAATACATCCAGATCATAATGTCTTGTTCCTTTCCCTTCTACCATTCAGTCTTCCTCTTTAGACAAACTGGAGATGCAGTGTGTGTCATGCATATCAATCTGTAGTGTACATACAGCGCTAAGACAAACAGGCATATGTCTACAGGCACGCAGTAAATCACTGATTTCATCGATCGTGAAATCAGCGTAAAGTGAACTCTGGTGGCTAATTGAGCTTTTGTGTTTAGTAATGCATTGACACAGGTATTGTTGCAGTCTAGATATGGACGGACAAATGTGCCAATATATTACATTGTGGGGGAGGAGGAGGGACGACCTTGGTTTATATTGATATATTAATCTTTAGGTTTACTTTGCATCGACTTTCAGGTGCCTGCAGTGCAAAAAAAAAAAAAAGGAAAGGTACAGTGACGTGTTGAAACATGAGGTAAAACAAAGTGGAGTGTTGCGTGAGATGCCATGAAAGGTACTAGAGTGTCAAAAAAGTAAAAGCGACCTTTCAGAAACAGAAACAACAGGGTTCTCGGGTAGATGTGAGCAGTCCTAGTAACAGTGCCGATAAACACGTTTACAGTAAATACTAGAAATTATAAAAAGTCACTCAAATATCAGGACAGTTCAAATACAGAGAAAAAAAATAAACTATAGGTGCAATGCCATTTGCTCAAGGGTCATGTGATGCACTGAGGGAAGATGGGTAGAAATTAGAGTGTGCCCATTCCAGTGACTTCAGACGTCAGCCTAGAACAGTTCAGGGAAGGCAGGAGGGAGGAGGAGGGGGGGAGGGGGGTAAACAGAGAAAATAAAACAGCTGTGAAAGAAGAACTTTCGCTTGAGAGTGAAAGTCATGCTCAGTGTCTGAAGTGGGAAAAAACATAAGTGCCAGTACTCCCCGCGTTCTCGCTATAAATCATTAGGTGTTACATTCTGAGTTAGTGAATAAAACAAATTTATGAGATATCGCTGATGTTCACAACACACACTTGGATTTATTATCCTAGAAAATAATTATGTACAATCAAAGCAGCGTTCACATGGATTCAGGCAGACGGTAGACGGCAAACTGTATCTCACTTGTACTACTGTAAAGTAGACAGCACTGCCATCCAGAGAAGGGCTAGGCAGTACAAAAGTTTTCGACACTGTCAATGGTGTCCCGTTCTGCTATGACGTAGATTCTGCTATACCCTCATTGCTTTCTCAACAAGTGCCAGCAATGCTTAAGGATTTAAGAGTTCAAGCTCAACAATGGATTGTTCTCGAGTTCGAACTCTAAAGCTGAAAGTTTAGCGACTGCCGTAGGTTACTGTTTATCTTGCTGCTCAATCTGCTGAATTAAGCGTTAGCACGTTTTGGGGCTAATGTGTGGCTAATGTATTGAAGTTACTGTGATATTAATGTCATGCAAAGGATCCTGCTCACATTTTACTAGAAATCATCATGTTTCAAAAACAAAACATAGCTTCTCATTACCTAGAAAATGCAAAAAAAGTTCATATTTGAAAGTCCTTTCGATTCAAGTCTCAAGTCATGAATACCAAGTCAAAATCCAGTCTGTCATAAACAGAAATAGTCAAGCAAGTCTCTGGTGCTCAGATTTGTGACTCTTTGAATTATTTTATTTCTGAATATATGCTCACTTGCATTGTCCATCTGCTGTCTGCCTGAATCCATGTGAATGCAGCGTAAGTCATCAGGTCGAGATGCCCTTGGTTCATTATCAAGGCTCTGTTGTGTCAATGCTGACTTCGTTTACATTGACATGGTGCCCCGTACGAGACAGGCCAGCATTACGGTGGGGTTAACGTAACATAGACTATCCGCCAAAAGCAGGCATGAACAGGAGCAGGTGGGCGCCACATAGTGCCCCCTGGGTAATACAGTTTGTTTAGGGACTTTATGAGCTGCCCGGAGAACCTGATGTTGTGGAGGGGGCAGAAAAGAGTGCTGGCAGCTTGATGTGCCAGTGCGCAAGAAAAAACATCATGGAGAGTACGATGTAGAAGTGTACTCAATACCTGTGAGCTGTAAAGGCTGCCCTTGTGCTCGATTATTTTTCCTGGCACCTATTTTTCTTTTTTTAAAATATATATATATACAAATCTGATACCATATTTTCATTGTACCCTTTCACATAAAACATCTTCACTTCTAAAAAATATGGTAACATAATCATGCAGTAGCCTACCGACCCCCTCATGAAGCCATGCAGTGGACAGAAAACAATGGCGGTATCATGAAAATATTCCCTGACAGAGGCATCACATCACTCTTCTTTCCAACAGCATTGCTCAAGTGGCAGTCATGTGTTCTTTTTTCTTAGATTTTGTGTTGGTTTTACATTTTTTATTCATTTTACTCTTTCAAGACAATGACACAATAGGACTTAATAGGCAAATTTATCTTATATAGTCTATGAAACAAAAAAAATACAATATTATTCTTGGATTGAGGCATGCTAAATAAATACTTATAGGAATAGTTTGACATTTTGGGGAACAGACTTATTCACCTTCTTGCTGAAAGTAAGACAGGAAGCTCAATGCCACTCTCTCATAACTGTATCTTCCCCAAAATGTCAAACTATTCCATTAATGATACACTGGCTACATACAATTAAAAACAAATCCCAGTTTTGATTATTCTGACTGTTACTATAGTTGTCCCACAGGCTAATGCTTCAGTGTTATGCAAAACCGGGGGGTGGGGGTTCTAAGGGATGTCCCATGGGATAACACATTGAGGTTAATTGTGAAGCGGTGGTTTTGATGTAAGCTTCTGCAAACAGAACCAGATTTGGGGTGACTTCAGGATGTAGTCATGGATGAGGGGTCATTCCACATGGCAGCCACGTCCCTGAACCTGCCATTGGAGTTGTGGGAAAGCAATAGCCATTAGTTTCTCAGCGGACCGCTGTCTGAAATCCCCTTAAGAAGTCAGAGACATAAAGTCCTATTTGTTGAGTACGTGGGTTCTCCTGCTCTAACGCTGATAACATTTGGCTTTGAGGTGCCGGTAGCCTGTGGACATCAGTGAGGTTCAGTTCTCTCAGAGTTGTGGAAAAATACATTTATTTTCTCTGTTGATAATGAATCAGAGGTTTCAGTGGAGAGAGGGGAAACAGAGACGGGGTAGTGGAGCATGGCAGGAAAATTCAAATGAAAAACATGTTCCTCATTCTTTACTGGTTTGTACAATATCTGACCATCCAGCTGCTGTTTATTTAGTCTCTGGGCTAAACAGATTTTGTCTTTGAGTAAGCTTCTTTTAATTCAATCACATAAATCACTTAAGTGCAAATACACCAGTGTTAAATCTCAGTTATATCTGCTAAATTAAGCTTGTAAAAGCTGGATACCTTTCCGTGCTGTTAAACGTGTTTCACATGACGAGTTTGGCCAGTAATTTTCCAAACAGAGGTAGGCATTGAATATTTGATGGTTCATTTATTCATCATCCAATTTACTAATTTGCAGGTTCTGTTCAGAGACACATCTTACTTGTATCAGGAGTTGGCATCACTCCCGCGAGCCACTTACTTGCAAAGAGTGTACTGGCTGAAACTTAATGCATTTTAATGTCTACACTTGGATGGAAATAAGGGACAAAAGTAGAAAGGAACAACCGAGAACATACCATGAATAGCCACATTATTCATGGCCTTATCTCCCTCCTGTCAAACCCTGACAGATATTGCGAATTTTCCAACAAGTCATCAAAAGTAACGGTGCCATGAATGTCAAAACTAAACAAGCAAAAGCTATATTTCCTCAAGATCTTTTCCTACGCGCATGGTGACTCAGGTGTTGCTTTTATCCTGTAGATTGTGCCGGAGCCCAGCTGTTAAGAGTTAAAAGGTTACCTGGCATTGATGAGATACTGGGCCAGACTGATGTTTGCAGGGGTCCCTGTGATAGTGATCTGCCGTTCTGACGAGCCTTCCATGGCATTGGCAATTTTGATCTGCGCCCCAGACATCTGTCGTATCTCATTGATTTTGGTTCCCTGGCGTCCAATAATACAGCCTATTAGCTGGAATAAAAGCAGAAGTCTTTGAACCTGAAGCAAGGAACCACTCTGTGTTGTTTTAATACATTTAAATTTAACACCTTTGACGTCAAACAGAAAGTTTAATGGGTTATGAAATGGAATCGGTTTCAATTATATTCCATCATTCAGGAAATTAAGTTTGATTAATGATAGCATGCTCAATAGATCAGCTCATTGGGGGTGTTCTGCTGTACCGACAGTGAGACTTTAATTTCAACAGTAAGATCATTGTTGGTGATGTTGTCAAATTATTTATTCTTAAACACTGACTCATTTGAAAGATTTTTTTTTTCTCAGTGTACTTCCCTTATAAGTTAATTATCAAGTAAAGCTGCCATCTGTTCTCAATTTCAGTTAATTAGATCAGCGTGATCCATGACTTAAGTCTACCTTTTCTTTTCTTGCACAACTGCTGTTTTCTCAACATCACTTTGAAGCTATGATATGCCAATTCAACGACAAATGATTTCAAAAGTACAGAATTTTGAAACATATATCATTCAGTCAGCTGTCTCAGGAAAGCATTACTCACATCGTTAGGAATGGTGAGTTCATGGGTGCTGGCTGGTGGGCTGGCATCCAAACCTGGATTGGGGAGCAATGGGATAAAACAGGTAATCTGACTGTAAATGATCACTTTAACAGAGCTGAAACCTTTTGAAGAAAGCATTTTGGCTATGAATAAAAAACATTGATACATCTTAATCTGATGTAAAAGTAAAGCCAGCAGACCATTAACTTAGCTTAGCACAAAGGCTATAATCAGCTGAAAGTTAGCCTGGCTAACTCTAAGGCTATTGGCTATTGATTCACTCAGCTAACTCTGGGCACGCATGTTTTATAGCTACCAATGATAGTTCTTTTCCTATTGTTTCCGGTCTTCTTATTGTGCTAAAGCGATAGCTAATGATCAACCCAGCTACCTCTTGGTATGCAGATGTTAAAGCCGGCCAGAAAAGCCTTTTCCAGTTTCAGTCTTTTTGTTAAGGTAAGCCAACTGCCATTAAAGTGGTAGTAACTTACTCAGCTAACTCTCATTAGACAGATTTTACAGTTAGCTGGGTAGCTGTTTTCCCACAGTGTCCAGTCTTTTTGTTTAGCTAAGATAACTAGCATTAGGTGTTGCGCTATTAATCTACTAAGCTAACTCTTGGTATGCATATTTTATAGCTAGACAGGATAGTTATTTTCTTACCGTTTCCAGTCTTTTTGTTAAAGTAAGATAACTGGCATTGGAGGGGTAGTGACATACTCGACTAACTCTCATTTACAGCTAGCTCAGATAGTTTTCCAACTGTTTCCAGTCTTTTTTAGCCAAGCTAACAGGCATTTGAATCAATTTTTCAGCTAACTCTCAGTAGGCAGATTCTACAGCTAGCTAGGATAGCTTCTTTCGGTTTGTTAAGCTAAGCTAACTGGCATTGGAGTGGAATTGATCTCCTCATCAACACTTGTCAAGAAGTGTGCATTTCCCAAAATATCAAAATTTTAATTTAAACATTTCAGCTTATCCTTTTTCCCAATAGAACATTTTATACTGATTTTCCTCACTAATTTATGCGTGTTTGATTCAATATGATGTGAAAAATGAATGCACATCTTTTTGAAGAACCTGTGTTGAGTTGATAAATCATTCCTCATGTGTAATGGTAACTGTCACGTCCTTTAAGATGAAATTGGTGGAGAAAAAAAGAGTCAAAAACATTACTGTATTATTCATGAGCTCTTCAGGTCCATGTGAAACAGTTCAATTCAGATGTTGTGGTAGATTCAGTTGGTTATTACAACAACAATGTGGCCAACCTGTTTCACTGGAGCTTTTCAACTTTCTTGGAAAGTAAAAACAACCTAAAAATGTGTTAGAGAAAGGATGTATCCTGTTGCCAAGTGATAATGCCATTTTGAATACATCATTTTAAACTCGAGCCCTGTGACATGTTTATTTATTTTTTTTGCCTTTCACTGGCATAATATCAGACAGAGCCAAGAGAAAAATATATACATGAAAAAATCAAAGAAGGAGAGAAACCACAGGGGCCGAGTCATGCTGTGCCAAAAAGAGAGATAAGGTGGAAGGTAGGGAAAGAGAAAAAAAATTTCTCTGGATGCAAAGAGAAGGAACTTTCTAAAGGGCCTCGTGGGTACGTACCAGGGAAAGCAGGGGTGGTCTGTCCGAGAGGGGTAAAGGGGGTTTGCTGCATAGCCAACTGGTGGAGCTTGGTCAACTGCTGAAGGGTTAGGAGGGAAAGTAGAACTAAGAGGTTACTGGTACACAGGTCACACCGAGAAATGAAGTCAACCAAAACTAGAGTGAAGAAACAGTGAGGAGAAGGAGGCCATGACACAGGGTGGTGGAGGACAAAAAAAGTAAGAGAAAAAGAGATACTGAGAGAGGATGATTGTCTGTCACGGAGTTGTAAATTGCTCAGTCATTTGATACTATTTCTTGTTTGACCTATTTTCTTGTCATCTTCACATACTCCAATGTATTTTTTCGCCAATTTGCAAAAAGGGAGATGCAAACAACTCCACTCGTGGGCACATTGACCGAATGCATGAAAGAATGTAATTTCCATTTGCCCCCTCAATTACCATGCGTCCTTCTAGTTGCCACTTATGACTCAGAACCGGAAAACCTTTGGTTTTACATGCTTGTCAGAGCAGCCGCTCTCCCCCCCCCCGACATGGTCGCAGGATGTCCATCCCCTGCTGTGGATCATTTCCATCGGGAGCGGGGGAAGACGGATGCTTTCAAGCCTTCTTTCCCTTTTAAGAGGAGTTTTAATGAGGGTGGAAGAGGGTGTCAAGCCTGTATTTGAGTGATTGTACCGTCAACCACCACCTCCAGTGGCATCAATCACTGCCCAACTTTGAATTAGGGGATCTGACACAAGGTAGCTCTTCAGATGCTCTTACGGCAAGGACAGATGAAGGCAGATTATTAATGGAGACTATAGGGTTCACTAGAATTAAAAGGGTGTCTACATCAAAACTGCCATTACTGCCTTTGCCTTTATCATTATCAACAGTAATCACTGTTTTTCTAACAACCAGATCTGGTAAGAGTTCTTTCCAGTGGTTGGACTGTAGTCCACCTTCAAACCACAAGGGCAGAATGTGGAAGTCGTGACTGATGTCTTGCCTCAAAATAACTTGAAAGAGCTGGCGTGTCCATACGTAATCAAATGTCTGCCATTGTTTTTGATTATATATGACTCATAAACAGGTATCATTCTTGATTTAATTGGAAAGAAACTAAGAACTCACATCTGGGTGCGGTATGGCGTATTGTCCCTGAATTGTGTAGGCCTGGAAAGATGAGAAACATAACAGATAGAAGATTTTAGCATCTCATTGGCAATACAAGCAGCCTAGTTAGCCAGGATTTAATGTTTCTGCAAACCACTGAGACTATCTCCAGCCACGTTTCTGCCGACAAAACTGAGTGTTTAGAAGGAAAGCTTTGGACATTTCCAACAGACTGGTTAGTAGTCATGTTTGTGGTGACCAAAAGAGGTATTTTAAGCCAAAACATGATGTTTTTCTTATCCAGAACCAAGTGTTGCCTAAACCTAATCAGAGCACAGGCACAGCATTTTGAGAGAGAGAGCGAGAAATAGAAAATTTTACCTTAACAAACGTAAAGTTGCAACATAAAGAAAAGGACAGCTTGAAGTTATCTGTGGTTTTGCAGAAACGTACTTATCTAATTCTGGTGCTTAGGTTGATACAAGGGGGAAAAAATCACCCCCCAAAAAACAACAAATCATCTTCAGTGGAAGCCAAGTACATAGATAACTAAATGGAAAATAAATCACTTCTATGAGTGTCAAGATAGGGAACAGGATAATGCTTAAAATCAAACAATGCATTCGACTCAAAAACAGAATTGATATGTGCACTCTCCTTCTTTCAGCTGCTCTACATTACGGGTTGCCACAGCGAATCATCTGTTTCCATAATGCTGTCAAACTCGGCCTTGCCCGTGGAAATCCAATTTAATCAATCTGCATATTTGGTTAGGCATAAATGTTTTACACTGGATGCCCTGCCTGATGCAACCCTCCTTCCTATTTATCCCATCTTGGGAACAGCAATTAGGTATGTATAGTTTTTTGCATCCCCACTGACTGGAGAAAGCAAGAGACTTTGACTTGTGAACAGGAGGAAGTGAGGACTGAGCCACCAACTCTTGGATGGTAGGTAGATGACCCAGCTAACTCTTGAGCCACAGCTGCCCCAGAATTGATATTCGGTCACGGAGTGCAAATATTTCATAATGTTCCCTGTAATTGGTTTGCCGCCAGCTGTCTCAAGAACAGCAGCAGGAAGAGCTGTTTTATGATTCTTCCTTTTAGGATCTTACTTTCAGATTTCAGCTCAGTGGACAAGAAAACATTTGCACAATGTGATCTAAACCAAAGTGACGCCATCGAGTTTTAAAAATAACCATGACGGTAAATCAACACACTGATCACTGTCTCAACAAAACTGAACACAATAATCTTCACAGTATTGAAGAGTATTTACTTTGTGTTACCTCGTGTGCAGACTCATGAATTATGTTGTCAAAGGCTTCAATTGCGTCTTACGTACGTTCCATTTAACCTCCACTGGGCACAACTTCAGGACAAAAGCCTCTGAATCAGAGTCATCACAAGTAGTTATGTGCTGTGTGTCTCAGCTTTATCTCTTTTGTTCCTGAACTTATTTTCAAATGCGTCCAACAGCTTTTAGCCCACATACGCATTAGCTGGATGGACATTAGCAGCCTACTCGCTGTGCATTCCTGCTGACACTAATGTCACTGTTGAAGCAATCATTATGATGCAACTTATAGCTCACCCTCCCTCCCTCACTTTCCTGTGTGCCCACATGTTTTGCACACACATCAACTTAAGACCGTCCGGTGTTTCTACAGATCAATAATGTCACAGTACTTTCCAAGAGAGTGGACAGGCATGTTTGCACGACTGCAAGAGGTCGCGTGTCAGGAAAAAGTAAACACAACTCACCCTAGTGTTTGAACAAACAGTTGATGCTGTAATTTTGCTAATGAGGACAGCCTCATTTGTAAAAAGGGTTGTGGTGGTCGTATTCGAGTGTGGATATGAAAGTAAAAAAGGCCTGCAGAAACAGGCAGTGGCTGATGCTGCAGTAAAAGTCTCAGGTCGGCTTTAGGCACAAACTAACAAGCTAACGCTAGCTCAGCTCTTACCTGGCCACCAGAAAAAATGACTGGGGTGGAGGCGGGCTTTGGGCGATAAGGGATGGTGGCACCTTTTGGTGGAGACTGAGAGAGAAGGAAGACAGAGGAGAAGCAGAGTCAGCACGTTCTTACTTTTGAAATTTAGCAAACTATTCCCTATCTAAAGGAAAAGTTTTTGAGAAACATGCTTATTGCCTAGAGTTGGATAAGAAGATCCATACCACCATCACAGGTGTATACCTAACATGTTAGCTTAGCTTAAAGCTCCTGTAGGAAGTAGATTTTTGAGTCTCATTCCTAACTCGTCAACACTTTTTGGGATGGCAGTCGACCTGACCTACAATCCCAAAGCGTTAGTATCACTATCTGACCAACAGGAGCTTTAAGTTTGTAATTTAGTGCTGGATTATTTCATGTCTGGATGCTGTGACTTCAGAGCTTTAGAGGTGCTGACTGGTGGATTTGCATACTTTTTACCTCTGGTTTTGAGTCTTTATGCTAAGCTAACCAGCAGCATAATTATTTTTTTTGCTTTTACGTATCATGAGGTTAATGTTGATTGCACAATGTAATGGCTATAGAATAATAGCACCATTAGCATTTCGATTGCTTCCCTATAAATGTCGCAAAAAACAAACTGTGCAATTCTGTCTGCCACTGGGAAAATTAAGTCTGTCTGGCAATTGTCAGCAGGCACCATTTCTATGTGATCTAATGTCTCAATTATGGACTAAATGACTGCATAAACTCATGTTTTGTCCCGTGTTGTGGTTGTTGCTACTCTGAGGAAAATGGAAAGTGATCCAGTTGTCTTTGTGACAATAACACTTGGAAACGGTGAGAGGGGGAGGGGCGGTAATTTGTTCATTAAAGTCTGCTTCCAATTTAATGAAGGAGTACGAACATGGCATTGATCTTCTCATGTTACTCTGAACAAGAAAGCAAATAAACATATTCTCCTAAATGTGGATATATTTCTTTAAAATACTGTCATACTCAAATCTTTTCCTGTTTGGTGAATTACTCAGTTATGTGCAACACCATGATTATTCAACCATTCCTGGGGTAAGTAAAGGAAAATATTCATTCATTCACTTCATATGTAACATGTATTCATATTCCAAGGTAATCACATTTCTCAAGGTAGAAGCTGACACCTCTCTAAGCCATTATCGTGTCAAGGTAACTCTTCTTACCGTAAGAAATGCATCGATTTACAATTAACCAATATAGCCTACAGTCTGTTATTCATGAAAACAAGAATGAAGGATATAGAAATACAGAATCCTGGCGTCTATGAAACCTGATGATCACAGAATAAAACCAGGTCTTTATTCTTTCTTTTCTTCTGAGGCGGCAGCGAGGTGGCTTCGATGAGAAGGCAGGACAGGTCCAGATTGCAAACTTACTATAATGACACAGTTATTGATTCATGCTGCGTCGCAGCGGCAAGGCTGCTCAAGACAGTAGAGAGGGCTTAATCAGATTTCCTAAGTAGCTGCTGCGCTGTGGAGGTAGGAGTATCCACTTAGGTGTGCACTTTAAATTCAATAGCAAGAAGAAAACAGCAAGCGTGTTCCTCAAGTTGCATAAACAGGCTTCGGCAGTTCAGCTTCCTGACAGTTCAGTTGGATAGTCGTACACCATAGTGGCCAAGATAACAAACTGTCTCAATTAGACTGTAATGAGATGATTTTAATCATTAATCTTAGACTGTAAATGAGGCCTGAGTTACTTACTTAAAAGTGGAAAGTACATACTGTAGTTAGTATAGTTAGACAAACTATCCTTGATTATGCAAGTGTTTGCTTGTCAAGTTTACATTTATGGTCAACAATAGACGGGTGATTCTAGCACATAGACATCTAGTAAACTTTTATTTCATGGTGGCAAAGCAAATAAATAAACACTGAGTCCCGTTAAAAAATTAAAGGTAAAGAAAGCGATTTATTGAGAGGGATAGTCGATTGTTGAGTCTTATTCATGGGTCGTCAAATAATGAAGCGTTGGATCAGTATTTGGCCCGAAATTTCGAACTGGTGTTTGACGACCTGGGAATGAGAATCAGCAATGAACTGTTTTTCTCCAGAATCCAAGTTTGTGTATTTACCACCAAAAGCAGTGAATCTAACTATTTACAGCAGGCTTTTTGAATTGGTTTCCAGCCAGAATAGCCTCGGACTATTCAACACCGGCTTTCTCAAGTTTCACAATAACATAATAAAATTCACTCTCGACATACTCTACCTCCAGCATGACCACACAGATTTGTTTCACACACTGGATGATGGCTTCTGGGGTCCCAGAGATTGTCACTGCACGTTCTGTGGAGTTGGGCAGCATGTCCCCTGCCACCTGAACCTGGGCCCCTGTGGACTGGAGTAGAGTAAGGGACTTTGAGGGACTTGACAATGTCGACAAGATTCAGCTGTGCGTCACACAGGCAGTGCAGCGCTCTGAGGGGGTTTTTACATGCACTCGCGTCTGTAGGGGCAGCACACTGAAATTTATTTTCACTTGTTCTGCCAATCATGCTTTATCAACCGGTCCCACCTGGTGCAGTTTGTGCTCTGCCCCTGTATAAACATTTGAAAGAGGAGCACGATAAATAAGATGTCGAGCTCGGCCTCTTCTTTGATGTAATGCTGCCGTTTTGCCCTCAGCTATGACATGTGCCACGCTGCATATAAAGGTCCGGCTGCCTTTGGAACTACAGCGGCGTGCCTCAACTTCTTCCAACACGTCTTCTGCTGCCGTTTTAATTTACTTCCAAACTTCATCTGGATCTCAACCTGAAGGCAGACGCCGATCACCAACCCTGAAGCTTTGCTACAGCCGGATGTGATTGGCTGCTCTGCTTTTTGAACAATAAACGTAAAAAGTTCAACGTGCTGCCCTTTAGCTGAGTGGAACGTCCTGTTACAGGGCTCTACATAATCGAATGGAAACAGAAGTGAAAGATAATTGGGGAAGTGAAAAACTAAAACAAAAAAAAACAATTTAATTAAACAATGAATTCATTTTCATATCTATCAAACAAGCGCAGACACAAACCAATCTAGCTGCTTCACATTTTCTGTTGGACCTGTTTTAAAAATGTGACTGAATCCGAACCTGTGTGGCAATTTTTTGAGCTAATCATAAAAAAGAAATATCATACCTCTCTCATTTCTTTGATTTTGGAGCCTCCTTTTCCTATGAGGGAGCCACACTGGCTGGCTGGCACTACGAGCCTTAAGGTGACGGGGGGCTTGCTGGTTGCTGGGCTGTTGCTCATGGAATTGATTATGTCCTGGAAAACAAAGAACATTCATCTCATGTTAGAGTGTTAATGTTTTCTCAAATTCTTCTAGCAACAGCTTTTCATTTAATCAGTTTAAAACATAAAAGTCAGTCCAGGAGAGCTGCAGAGATACATATGTTTAAATCATTCTTTTTAATCTCTTTCTGTGTGGGGAGTGAGGACTGCTCTTTGTCCTCAGCGACCACAGCGGGTGTCCTCTTCCAGTCACAGTGCTTGAGTATATCAATTAGATGAGTGACATCAAAGACAGGATGGGAGGAAGAGATAGCAGAGAGGAGACGAGTCGAGATCACCCATCGTAGCCGTGAGATATAAATATCTACCACGGTGAAGGATTGTGTGCATTGTGTACATCTGCTGTGTATATGGGAGGAGTCTTTGTTTCGATTGTTATCTCGATCGAGAACACACAATGTCTTTATCGTATTCAGTATTATAAAAAAACACATTGGTAAAAAATAGAACAAAGACAAGATAAAATATTAATAAGGTGAGATGACTTTTCATGTGTAAAATGGAAATGTTATGCAAACTGAGATGTGATCAATTAACAGACAGACAGACAGACAGACAGACAGGTGCTTTGTGTGAACATGAAAAGGGCAAATGGACCAGAACTCCCATTGGACCTGGTGCTCAGTGAGCTGTGCACATTTTAGTTTAAAAAAAAGCTCTGTTGCCACCCATCACACCATCACACCATACCTCCTCGAATTTGTAGGCAATCATGGCGAAAGCCTTGAAGATGGTGTCTGTTGGTCCAGTGATGGTGACGATCCTCTCTGGACAGTTGCCCTCGGAAATATTGATCCGTGCTCCGCTCTGGACAAACAGCACGTACACAGCAAAACCAAACGACAACAATAAATGTCGGCGTTGTCTCTCTGTCTTCACATTTCATGTTGTAACACAGCACAGTCGCATGAATAAAATGTTGGCGGTTAACGTTGCTGCAAACCACTGATTTATTCGCATATGTCCGTGTCATACATGCCACATATATCGTTGTACAGTTCATGTCATCATCATGCTCACAAAACATGTTTGTGACCTGACTTTCATATCAGGAGATGGAGGAGATGCTGATGTTTTAAACATTTTTTTAAGCACAGCATTGTCACAGTATAAAATTGAAACCTAAAGCAAAATAAAGTTGCAGCGTAAAGGCAATTGTGTTGTGTAGCCATGCTGTGGTTCAGAGTCTGGTTAGGTTTAGGCACAAAAAACACTTAAGGAAGTGAGGGTAAGGAAAACTTGTTTTGGCTTCAGTGACACAAAGATGGCTGGAAAATATCCTGATATCTTGTCGAACATATCCAGTCGCTTGGCGCTTACGAATGTTGAATCGGCATCCTAAACGACGGCCTCTTGCTAAACTGTCACGCCACCACCGTCCCTTCGACCTCCTGACGTGAGAAAGTCTGAATGTCATATAACATTTATTGTAGAAATGTTCATATAATACATATGAAATGTACAAATGTAACATATCTGTGGTTTGCAGAAACGTACAATGCCAACATATAAAGCATTACATGGCATCTCAAGTGATATTCAATGTTGATAGTGCTTTGAGTTGTGACTTGCATGGGAGAATTGTACATATTTGTATTATTTGAATACTTAAAGGTGCAATATGTAAAAATAGACCACCTCCTCAAATAAGGGGCAGCATATCACTAGAGTCACCGCTAACTGCTGCTAACTGTAGCTGCCATTAGCTGGTTAGCTCAGTTAGCTGTGCGCATGTCAGTGTTTATACTGCTAGCACAGGTGTTTTGGACCAGGGTGGGTCGGGGATTGCTGGTTAGCATGCTAACTGCTAACAGAACTGTTTTTCACACTCTCTTGAGAATTTCAATTTCATTTTCAATGTTTTGCTTACATAGTGCACCTTTAAATTGTGCTTTTTTTTTGAGTTTGATACCCACCTCTTCTCGCATCTTTTTTACTGTTTCCCCTTTCTGTAAAAAAAGTAAAGTATTAATGACAATTCTAAAAGATAATTCAGAACATAGTTTATCAACCATGTGTGTGATTTAATGAAAATAACATACCTTTCCAATAATACTTCCCACCTCCTGGAATAAATAAACAAAGAGAGAGTAAAAACATGTTTTTCTTAATGGTTCGTTAAAGATTCTTTCATTGCTTAAACTGCTTCTTGTTGTTTTTTTCCTGGACGTGGAACAAACAGAGGGAGGAGAGGTTACCCAGTTGCGCGGAGGTGTCGAGGGCGGCACCTTCGGTATGCATGTAATCACTCTTCGTGAGTTTGGTGTGTCACACTGGGGAGAGGGCAGAGGGGCAGCGCTGGCTGCGAGCGTCAACACTCCCTGACCTCTCCTCGGTGACGGCGAGGTTTACGTCCTTTGTGCCGTTAGAGCTGCAGGCCAGTGTCGGCGCAGTGTCACGCTCTTCCCTTGGTATTCATTTATCTCCATCAGGCATTGTGCGGAGTCATACAGTGAAATACTATGTTGCTGCTCTCAAATAATCTTTCCATTCAAGTGTCTCTCTTTCTTTCCACTCGAACTTTTTGAAGACATAATTGATACTTTTACTCCACTTGAACATTTCCATCAATACCTTTTGTCATTTTCTACTAACTATCAATTTCTCTACCACATTCTCTGCTCTATTTAATCAGCCGTGATTTATTTAATTGTATTATGGCAAGCGACTGTGTAAGCCCATCATTCACAAATGACACGTCTCTTTCCGTGCATTCAGCAGCTTTATTACAAGGGTTATTTCAGCTTTTTAAAAACAATGAGGCATCACTCACATCTGACAGACCAACACTAAGGACTTCATTACAATCAAGCCAATCAGATGCTCATTTTGACTGCTGACGTAATACTTTAAAAACTTGGGGAAACTCTCAGAAAGCTGAGAAAACAACTTGAAAACCAGAGCATCAACACATTCCTGCTAACGAGTACAGAGCAGGGGCATCCAGGACGCTACATGCCCCACTGTCAGCGGCATATGGATCGACTGTAAAGTCTCTGAGATGACCTGGATGACAGCCCGCGAACAGGTGGTGTACCAGAACCTGAAAAACCACGATGACGAAGCTCTCCAACACCGAAGGAAAGCCCCTCTGTTCTGCTGTGGGCAGCAGAGCCGGACCTGGGTCATGCTGCCAAAGTCCCCCTGCTGCAGTCATACATCTTCTGGCAGGCTCTGGGGTCTGACTGGGCCTGTCTGGCTGCAGGGTTATTGAAACTATTACCGGGTCACTGGTGTCTGGAGCTCCTGCATGAGCAGCCATGTGAGTTTTTTGGGAGGCCTGCAGACTTCTTGGCACACAAAACAAGGAGAAAGTTTTTGGCTCTGGTCTTTGTAGCGCACACCCCACCAACACGCTCAGCACAGTGGGGATGTGGAGTGCGGGTCCTATCACAAAGTTACTTTTACTTATCCTTGATTCTGTTTCACTCATCGACGTTGCCATTTAGCAAACTTCACAGAGCTGAAGTGAATCCAGTCGCATGCTGTTGTCACAGACCATAACTTGTGGACGCTTCGCTGCAGCATGGAGAGGCCAGCAAAGGCCACGTTAACCAAGCGTGAGTCATTTTACTCAAGCGGGTCGACACACACACACACACACACCAACTCTGAGCCCCTCTTATGGAGCGAAGGGGAAAAGAGGGGAGGGAGAACAGCATCCACAGAAGTGCCCACGATTTGGTTACACGACGCGTCCTGGGAAAACCTGTTCACGGGACCAACAAGACACACTGAGAGTTTCTACGTGTAAGGCTTAATCAACCATCTTGATTCCAGAGACTCGGTCTGATGTCAGAGACTCTGACAGGGCGTCGGATGATGAAAGACAGCGGTCGGCCTGCCTCCAGCCAGCGAGATGTTTGCATGCAGAGAAACGACAATCGATGGAAGGGCAGAGCCACGAGTTCAATCTGGATCCATTGGGTTCCGACAGTCTTAACAGTCGGGTTTTATTCCCAGGTCGATGTCGCAGAACGTGCTGTCGTGGTGAGAGTGGGGGGAGGAGGAGAAGCAGCGAAGACGAAGCCGTCTATTTCTCATATTTCATGTTGAGCTGTCAGAATAAAAGTGAATGCCGGCTGGTGGAGTTTCTGATTTTTTAGCCTGTGATGTGAGTATGGATCTGTTGGTAAAACCAATTTCATGGACTGTTGTTGCCATTGTATAATAATTTTGAGTTAATTCTGACTGCAGCTGAGATTAATCTACACAGATGTGAGTTTAAAAGGAGCTTCAGTGATAACAGGCTGAGATATCCTGACTTTTACTCTCTACTCTGAGTCAAACTTCAAAAGCGGATGCATCCATATGTTTCCCCTGATACTACAAATAGTATATTTTCATTAAGTCCTCCCTGTCTCAGAAGGGCAAACATCTTTCCAGCTCATGGCCACCAGCTTATATCATCGGTTAAAAATCAGTTGGTGCAAGTCCAAGCTGTGATAATCTTGTGGATTCGACAAAGATCCTCAAGAGCCAGAAGACATTATACAGTAGCTCTGCTTTCACACCATCTCTGAATAGACTTATATAAACTTAGCGGAGTGACCCTTTAAGTACTGAGGCTACTGAACTGCAAATGGATAATAGGTCTGGAGCTGGAGGAGGGGTTGTGACAGACTCGTACAAGAGAAGATAAGCTTGGACTTTAAGAGGTCATGAATAAGATCCCATTCAATAAAGAAACAAATCAACCCGTATAATAGTCTGAGCCTGCTTACTTTTCCATGCATGAGGAGGCGGATGGTGAGGGTGACATTGAGGCCACCCTCTGACTGGACTTTGGTGGGCTCCATGCCGAGGGGGAGTGAGACCAAAGCGCCGTCCTGGGATGGGATGTGCTCAGAAGGAGAAGGAGTGGGGTGGTATTCCAGCCAGCCAGACACCTGCAAGCACAATAAAAACACAAAAACACACGTTAATACTGTTATATCGTACATGTCCACATATTTAAACAGACAGAACACAAATGGCAAATGATACAAACTAATGTTGTGTCGTTATTACAGGCCAACAAGCCTTTTCCTGCTGTTTTTGTGACTCAGGGGATCTAAACCATGATGTTTTCTAACCCTACCCAGGTGGTTTTGTGCGCAAACTGAGGCACAACATAAGTTGAGTGTAAAGTTGCAACATGAAGAAATGTTAAGTTGTAACTTTTCTGTGGTTTTACAGAAATGTACTTTTTATTCTGGTGATTTAGTTGAATAAAACACTTGTGTATTCTTTTAGTACAGCACAGCTAGGCATCATTTTCAAGAGGTCCCCACACGGTACTTGCTTCACGAATGATACATAATTGAAGAGAAGAAAAGATCTGGAGATAAACATAATTAGATTCACCTCCCCAAGGTCCATTTGTTGTCTCATAATTTCAAAATGTAAATAAAGTAACCAGTTTATTGTGTTTTTAATTGGACACCACAGTTCAAATCACAAGGGGGAATAGTTCAGCTCACCTCTAGCATGAAAAATGTAAACAGAATCATTACAAACCGATGCAGGATCAAAACCATTCATTTGTCACAAAGGACCGTGCCGATGAAACAAAGTGATGATAATGAATGAATCGACAAAAAACTCCTCAAAAGGAATGCGTCTGTGTAATAATGTTCTTGCAGAATCCTTTGCGGCAATGTTTTCAGCCGTAAAAGGCTCTCCTCTGCGAGTCAGACATTAAGGTTTTTCCTTCAGTGCCCCTATTACAGTTTGTCAAATTACTTTCCCCCCCTTTGCCTCTGCTACTAAAGCAAAGGCAAACAGGGACAGTCTGTATGCATGGATGGCGGAGAGATAAAAAGTGAAAGTTACTTCTCGTGTAGAATAAGTTATAAGACACGACTCTTGGCTCTGTTCACTGTAATGTCTACACTATATATAGTAAAGAGAAATCATGTAAGAAATAGTTTCTGCATGGTTGCTAAGTTATGCTGACCTTTTATTTATAGTGTGATGTCTCCATAAAGGACTTTGTGGTGCTCACAGTTAATTGGAGAGATTGCATAACACATTTCACATGAGAATACATTTTTGTCAACACAGAAAGATTGTGATTTATGAGGTGAGAATTTTCATATTAAACATTCTCACTCTCGCTACAGAGACATATCAAGTTGCACAAACTTTTTCCTTTCCCTCAGTGTTTTATAAAGGTTCTTGTGCATGTAAAAGGTCTTGAAAGCTGAAAATCCCAAGGGAAGCTCCTTTCTCCAACAGAAAAAAGTGCTCCTGATGTGCCTGAAATGCCTCATCTGCGGTCCTGCCCTTTAAATGTGTGACATCAGACTATATCACCATGTCAAACATTTGCATAATTTATTATGAAAGTAGTATTAAAGGTGCAATATATTAGATGTTTTTGTTGAAAACATTAAAAAAATCATCAATTATCAGTTCTGACATTATGATGTGTGTGTATGGCGCTGCAGAGATATTTACTAAAGTTAGCATGCTAACCAGCTAGCCCCATTTTTTCCCAGTTCTGACTGCTTAATGTGCAGCTAACTGAGCTCTTAGCAGCTACAGTTAGCAGCTAAAGTTAGCAGCAGTTAGCGGTTGCTATGGTGATATGCTGTCCCTTATTTTTTTTACCAATTTGACAGCTGGCCAATTCTTACATATTGCACCTTTAATTTTGCACAGCTGCCCTGAAGAATGAGAAAACAAATGTGTTTTTGAGCATTAAAGCATGTAAACTTATTCTTGTAGTAACCCAAACTACATGTATGAACCTGAAAATGAGCATAATATAGATTTCTGTAATAGTGATATATGTAATCTCTCCTGCTACTATATGTATTCCTGTGCCATAGCTTAATTAGCTCTTTTTCAACCTCTCTCTCAGGTCCTGAATGTTTTTCCTCTAACCATTTGGCAATTGTCATTTCACAAACACAGCATGATCCAAATTTTAATTTCAAGTTATCAACAGATGCTCCACCTGCTGTCATCATCCACCCTGTGTGACTTCTACTTTTATTACTATGCGCAAGTTTATTATTTAATTTTCCAAAGATATCAAAAGGCCCCAGTGAATTCTGACCTGTCTTTTTTACCCTGCAGACTGAAACCGGTCTGTTCTGATACTTTTGGTGACGACGTGTTTGGCTACAGAATCACGTCCAAAAGTGAATTCTAATTTCCTGCCAGACACAACCTCAGGCTATTCTTGTTTTTGTTCTCAAACAAAAATAAAAAATAAAAAATGACATCACCCCTTCTGTATCTTAAAAATATAGGCTTCAGGCAATTGTTGCACTGATTTTTTTCTTCTTTTAATGAGAGTGTTTGTCAGCTTTAAATGGTATAAAACAAAGCACAGCTCTCCTACAAAAAGACAGAGGGATCATTTTGGTAAAACAGCGCCACACCTGGGTTAGTGGTGGAAGACGGTATAACACCCGACGGTGGAAGCCATTATGCTAACCCGACCGAAATTAATTAATAAATGATCATCGAGATGTGGCCGCTGTCATCCCGCTGAGAAACTGTGAATGGGTTGAGGAAACTGTGACAGAAATGTGAAACGGAGCCAGCCATTGAACACAGCAGGGTGGAGATGAAACAACCGACTAACAGTTAACAGGTGTAGCAGTTAACGGGCTCCGTGCTGCCAGGACATCTGGAACTTCCGGTGAGAAAAACAACTACAGAAAACTGAGCTGCAACTCATCCAGTGGACAAACAGCTAACTCAAACATGGATATTAAACATGTGGACTCCCTGAAGACAAGAAGAAACACCTTTATCTGAACAATGTGAGTAAAATAACCCCTTGTCTGTCTCCTGTTAGCTGGTAACGTTAGCTTTAATGTGCTAACTTCCGGTGGAGTTCCTGACGATAATTGCTTGAATGTACATTAGCATGATTTGTTTTAGGGCCTAGCTTGTTGTTGTGTGTGATTTGGGATTGTTTGTAGGCCTTCTGAAGGGTTTTGTAGCTGCGTGACACCCTGAATTACTTAAAGGAGTTCTGTAGGCCTGTTTTCTATGGTAAACAAACAGGTGAGGTACCTAAGTTCATCTAGGCAAGCATTGTATTTGAGTGCAATTTTGAGGTACTTGTACTTTACTGCTACTTTGTGCATGTTGGAGGCAAATGTTGTACTTTTTACTCACTACATTTATTTGAAAAAACTTATTTTAAGATAGCAAGCTGCATAAGAGCCAACAAATCCAGTAAATGATTACAGGATCCAGTCAACAGCCAGGCCAATAATCAGTCAACCCATAGTATACAGTATACTTTTGAGTATGTTTGTTGTCAGAAAATTACTTTTTGAATCCTTATGTACATTTAATATCAGATACTTTTACTCAAGTACTTTTCTTATGGTTGCCTTTCACTTTTACCACAGTAATATTGTAAGATAATATCTTTACTTTTATTCAAGTATGACTTTTGGGTACTTTATTGGGTATGTGATACAGGTACTGATTCTTACCCTGATTTTAAGGTGAAGGTAGTAGGAGGGCAGTATGGCCTTAAAACAATATTGTGATAATTTTAGGCTTTATCTCAATATTTTTGAAGTTCTTAAAAGCACTTCCTAAATGTTAGGAGTGGGCAAAAAATCAAATAGTATGATATTCTTGACCAAATACTTTCGACAATATTCTTGGGATGTAGTGCTGCATGATATGGTCAAAAAGTGTGCCTGCGATTATTTTCACGGATACTGCGATTGCGATATAATTCATGATTATTATGGATTAAATTTTACATCAAAATGTTCATTGTCATTGAAAAACTGGTAAAATCATGACGATGTGGCATTTCTCCCGGTCTCTGCTAAACAAACATGTTTTATTACATCCGGAGAATAAACTTTGTAGCCCAGAGCATCTCTGCAGCACTTCAGAATTTCATTAAAACACTGTTTTGTGACACATTTTATGGCTTAGTGTGCTAGCTAATTGCATGTACACCTCCAGCCGGGAGGGAGGATATTGCATGGCTGTAAGCTGATGTTTCGGGGCCCACTTTGTCACAGTGTGGATTTGTGTTTTTTTCTTTGCAGATCATGTGGATCTGGTTGTTGCTTGTTTGGATTTTGAACTCTGTATAACTTCTTCTGTAACTAACTTTAACTAATTCTGTAGGCCTGGGCCCTATGCACTGATTTTAAAGTGAAAATAGGATTTAGGGCTCAGCAATAGGACTACAGTAGCACATTATAGTGGTTTTTATCTTTTTCTGCATTATAATCTCAAAACAAGTACACATGTCAGCCATCAAGGTTCATTTAATTCTCATTTTACAACACAGGGTGGTACAACAAAATCCAAGTTGTATCCCTTTATGCTAGACACATCAGTTAGGCTCTAAGAAACAGCACTAAGATTAAGTACTGTAGTGCAGCAGAGATGGCCTGGCCTACAAATCATGTTCTCTAGATGCAGGAAAACATGTTTTTTTTTTTTAGTACAGTCCTGACAAATATCACATAATCCTTTGAAAGTGTGATGCAAAAATAATCATTCACAGTCATATCGCTTCATCTGTCTAAATAATCCCACTGTATGTCTTCCTGTTTGTTTTTGAGGGGACCCATCAGACTACACTTTCTCACAAATGTTGCGAGGCTCATTGCTAAAATGTTTATTGAGTTTGAGGGTTGATTTAACTGCCCCTTCAAACAGAACAAATCGTCCTAGCCATGCCTCTGTGGTGTAAATGGGCCGGAACCAAGACTGCTCCACACAGCCAGCTTTGCCGATCATACAGCTGAATCTTAATGTCAGCTGGTGTCTGATGACATCAACACTCCCAAGTTATATCTCTGAGAATCTTTACCATTTCCCTTATTACATCTCACAACATAAACCATTAAGGAAATAAGATGTAAAGCTTCTTATGCCATCTTCTCACAGGAGGTCCAGCTGTGTTTTATCTGTACATTTGGTACAGTTTTCATCCAAACTTTTTGTCCGTGCAGATCTCCTGATCTCCTGCAATGCCTTGATGTGTGTTCAGAGTGTCTGTGTGACTTTCTGAACACTGTGGATGTCCTTTTCTGGTTCATTATAAATTCCTTACAAAGTTTTTGTCAGAATTGTAATCAGCCAAATTGACTGAAATCACTGGCGCATAGACAAAGGCATTAATAAAAACATGTGCATAATTGATATTTGGTGAAGATAAAACCATACCTGCAGCTAATTTCACATTTGATTCAAATTATTTTGGTTACTACAAAGCGATAGATGTGGTGTCAAAACACATTTCTAACAAAACTGCCACCGTGGTGCATCAGGTGTTAGGCTTTTTGCACCTTTTGGTGATGTTGTTTTTTTTCTATCTAGCAGCACCTACAGAACGGTGAAAAATGTTAATGCGCCCTCTTGTAAGAGCTGGCTAAAAAACACATCTCTTCATATGTGTCCGACTGGCTTTGTTAAAAGGTGGCAGATGGCAGGATGTGTGTAGCAAGCAAGGTGCTAACAAGCTAATGTGTCAGCTAACCATCCAGACTCTGTCTACTAATGGATGGATGTGCTCACTTCAGCAAACTTCAAAAGAGAAAAAGTAAGAAACTGCTCGAATACTAATGTTTGGCTTGGTGGGAGCATTTAAGTCCACCTTGGACTGTGGGGCAGGGCTGGCTTTGTTTGATATTATTTCACGTCACAATTCATCTTTTGTGAGTAACTGTGAATATCTTTAAAAAAGCTTTTTTAAGTGTTCAGTTAATCATTCAGTGTCCATTCTTGCTTCCAAGGACAACCATGGAAGGCATTTAATTTCATCAATGATGTCAGGCAATAGGAAGAATGATATTCTTCATTTAAATCACAGCACATGCAACAGGAAATTGTGGTAACCACAACATATTTATAAAAGTTAAGTTTTTGTTTTTAATCATGAATGAAATAAATGAAAATGACAATTTTCATTCATGATGAGATGTTTAGTCCATTTGACAGATTTTTGGTGGCAACTTTTACAGTCAGTCTGCAACTACCAAATATCTTCATTGTCGATTAATCTTTTGATACATTTCCCGATTGATTGTTTAGTTGTTGAAGTGATCCATAGATAGCAGAAAATGGTAAAAATGTTAATCATTGTTCCCAAATCCCAAAGTGACATCCTCAAATGTCTCGTTTTGTCCACAACCCCAAGATTTTCAGTTTACTGTCATAGATGAGTAAAGAAACAATAAAATATACTGATTGAAGTCACTCAAACTGATAAATCAATCAGCGAAAAAGACTTATTGCAGCCCAACAACAGGTTAAAAATATCCCACACTGTATGAAATGTCACTCTGCTGTGAACATTTTATTTGCAGTCTGCAAAACACACAACTGTGGCATAAAAAAAGGCACACAGTGGGTTGCATTGGCTCTATGAAGCTCAATCTGTTTCTGTTCCTTATTTTTTGTCTATGGAAAGCCAGCTGTCAAAAACTCCCTCATGTAAGAGCTGCACATGACGGTACATATGAAGGGAGCACTAGGACTCTCGGTCACTAATGTACCGATACAGAAGCAGGCGTCTGGATGAAAGCGTCCATCATGAATGAAATCTTCCATCTTATCTGTGTGGTTTTGATCTCTCCACCACTCTCTCTGTTGCTGACACTTCCTGTTTCAGACTAGTGTGTAACTAACACTTAAAAATAAATATATTCTGCTTTGTGTAGTTCAAATCACCAGAGACATTTATGTTTTTAAAATTAGCAGAGGACCAATTAAGTGCCTTTACTTGACAGGAACATCTTTTGAGATGATAACCTTTAACAAGAAGACTTTAGTTTAGGTTTCAACATCACCTACCAGCTCCTGTGGCCTATTAGCACTTCCCTGTGTAGCGGAGCACTCTTACGATTTAAAAATATTCTCTCGGCTCCAAACAGCCTCAAATTTTTGAGGAAAATTAGATGTAGGAGAGCGGAAAAGGGAGGGTTGAACATATCCGCAGATAAACATGCTGAGCAGCCTTTCATTGCAGCACGTCTGTCTGCCAGCGGCCCTCCTGCCAGACCTATTTGCCCCAAAATCAGGCTGTAAACCTGTCATCTCCAATCAGATTGCCTGGATGAGATCTCAGCCCAAATTACGATCACAAGCTGATGGCCCCCTTGCATTGTTCCTCTGCCACCTAGCATTAGCTCAGGGGGCTAATATAGTTTATCGATGCGTGTGCGCTAATAAGCCACGCTAGCTGACAGTTTCCTCTTTTCTTCAATGTGACAAAAAAAATGGAAAGACGACGCTCCATCGACTGATTCACAAAATAATTATACAGACACAGCAGACACTGAAATGTCTTCCCTGTTTCTATTTAAATAGGAACCCATTTTTTAGTTGCATCATTCACTGAAATGTTCCACACAAAATAAGACTATCAGTCAGTAAATCTGCCACTCTGCAGCACACCCACACTTTAAAACTGAGCACTCATAACTGCCTGCATAATACAACCAATTTAAGCAGGTAATTAAATACTTTCCCCTTGACTGAAAGGATTAAATAATAGCATCCCATTACCTTTAATAACTTAGACTAAGGTGGTCTCTCTTTTTAATCTATCAAATAATGAGTCAGTAGTTTTAATTAGACATGTCAGACACTAACATGACAAAACATCCCATCCAGGCAGGCGATTCAAGGTAAAATTTTAAATTTGTTTTCCTGCTCTGATTATTTTTTTCCCCTGCAAGATGTCACACTGCATCTACACACAAATAGGCGACAAGCAGAATGGCCCTAAAATATCATATGTGCTATGAGAATCACAACATTTGGCTGTGACATCATTCATAATTATTCATAAAGTATTTACCTTTATGCAGCTCCTAACAGTTGACCACCACTTCAGCTGCTGACAAAAGATTACCAAAATGGAATTGAAATATTATATCCCCCTAACACCAAGGCGAGATGAAATACTGGAATGTCATTGGCCAAGACATGGAGTCATGTGGGCGATGCATCACAACTGTTGACGTCACCTTTGGCGTGTAACCCGAATATATTCCCCAGTTTGGACAAGCGCTACCGACAGTCTAGCCGTTTCGTCATGCTTTAACCTGTGCGTGGGTCAGTGTTCGTCTCTACATGGGCACAAGGCGTGATGGGTGCCCCAGATTAGGATGCCCCGAAGGGTCTAGCGGGGGGCGGGGGTGGAGGTGGCAAACAATTGAAATGGGTGCCTGGTTATTCTGAGTGACACGTCAGCGAAGCCATCAAACATGGTAGCTCGATGCTACTGTCGTCTTGTTGCTAATATCGCCGTCTGCACAGCATGTGTATGACGGGTAAACATCACCATCGCCTTAACGTCGCCCATAACCATCTTCACTTATTCCCTGCTTTGACTTTATTTCCACACATCAAACCCAGCATCAACATTGTTTTGTCGACATTTTATGGATAAACCCAGTGAAAACAACAGTCATGCTTCCTCAATCTGGTAACTTTTCAAACCTTGACACATGTCCATCCAGCTGTGGATCCTATGCTGCTGTGTTGCTCCAAGCCAACAGAATGAGTACCAATCAACTCCGAAATTAAGTGATTCAGTTTCTGCCTGAGGAGGACTCCTTGCCATTCTCCAGCAGGTTTTTTTGATTGACCGATAACACATTTGCAATTACATTCCAGGTCAATAACAACACTCGCAAAAAGCCTTGTTCTTATCTTATTGTGCTGCTTTTATGTTTTATTAATTTCCCGCCATTCTGATAGCGCTCGCTCCTGTCGATGTCTGTAAGACATAGATATGTCTTGTGTTGTTACCGTCCGAATCCTGACTCTGCATGCAAAGTAGTGTGTTGTTTGTTTGGTGTGTGTGTTTGTGTGTGTGTATGATTTATCATTGAGTCTGTCCAGTATCTCCAAACTACAACCATGAAATAACAGTTTTACCAACATATAATCCATGACCTCAATACTGTGAGCTTCCACAGTTTACTGCAGGTGCGGCTAAAATTGGACATTGCAACTCAGTGTTCATTCCCTTAAAAACAAACATAACATCTTCTCTTTATAAAATGTGTTGTTTATTCACCAGCACCCCCCCAAAACCCCCTTCCAAATTTACCTTATCATTGCTGTTGCTGGAGATAAATAACTCCATTTGTCATTGCATGCAGTAATGATAAATGTATATTATTCTATTATAAGTTAAGATTGGCTGAAGCAAAATCAATTGTAATTTCATTTCATTATAGTTTAATGGTCTCCATAGTAACCGGGCCAGGTGTGGTCCAGTAAAAATCACCCATTTATATTTTAATGGCTACATTTTTTAGGATGACTGCTCCAAATGCTGGTTGTGGTCAATTCAAGAGTTATATTATGCAGGATTTTCCTACAAACAATGAAACAAAAGTTCTTCCTCTCTATCATCACTTGAGTCGTGAGTATAACTCACTTGATGTCTGTGGCGGTGTACCGTCTGCCTGTATTTTGTCATCATTTTGCTGTGTTTCTGGGCGTCAGCAATTCTGGAGAAGGATACTTGACAAATAGACGTCGGTATTTGACAGTATGGGAATGAGACTCAACAATTAATTATCTTCCTCCAGGCTAGCTTACTGCACCAGGTGGTTTACAAACAGCAACTGACAAGTCCCGCATGGTATGCGTTTAAGCTAAATTTGCAGATTTCAAAAAATGTTTGCCAAATCATCCAATACTAACGATTGTAGGTCCGGTTGGCCATCTGAAAGTGTCAGTATATGACAAGTTGGGGAAACCCAAATCATCAGTATTTGATGAATTGGGAATGAGATTCAAAACTATCTCATGACCAGGATTTTTAAGATTAAATGGATAAATGGTTTAGTTTAGGTTGTATTTAATGCAGTGTTTTTATGAGAACAGGGAGTCAAGTGGGAATTGCATAAACGAGGAGTCCTATAAAAGTTGTAAATCATACATCTGTGGGGGTTGCTAATATGTTACCAAAACAACAAATACAAATAATGCGAAGAGTACTTTTTTGTTATTGATGCAAAAAGTTGGAAAGAACTCCATACCATATGCTCACGAAGGGCGGTGAGAATTACTGCATATTCCAGTAGGGGGAAGAAACCACCAGATGTATCACCAGCCAATATCATATTAATGAAATATGTTGAATAGGAAGTAGTCATATGGATCAGCTACCAGGCTGCTGCTAGGAATGGCCTCTTACATTAATTTTAATGACCCCCAGAAAACCTGGAGACCAACATAATGTAGGGAGATCCAGAAATAATTATTCACATGTGTAAGATGAACAAAGCCCTAAACAGAGATGGCTAAAGACAAGACCATAATATATTTAATAAACCTTAGAAACAGAATAAAGAGTGCACATTAGCATTTTCTGTCTGTCTACAGTAGTGTTCACAATTAGTACATTGGTCTTTTAAGAAAAAAATGAATATCCCAAAGCAATGTTGCATAATATTTACAAGATCAAAATTGGTTTAGGCTGAAGTGATCCTTCTAAGAAAAGCAGGTCACCTTGTGTTTATTCCCTGAAACGCTGTACAGCCAAAAGTCTGTCAAAACAGACTAATGGAGAAAACCTGACCCCGCATGTGGAACTCACTTAGTCAATAGGTGTTGTGTAAGCATGATTAATTAATAACACCCTCTTCAATAAACTACTGGCAGCAGTTTTGTAATAAATTAATATGCAGACACACAAAGTGGCCTCTCTTTCCACACATTTGTGCCCTTGCTCAAAGGTTTTTTTTATTTTATTTTTGCAGTGTTCTGTTTAGCACTGCTTATACCAGAGCTTGAATAATGGCCCCTTGGCAGTCCCTCTAAGAATCAAACAGTGAATAGAGTATTGAGAGAAAAATACATATGACTTGTTGTTTTACTAAAAAGGCATAACCATATCTAACCAATTCTTGTACCACAACGGCAGAATGGGTTGATTGCCAGTGACTCCTAAAACGACGTTCCCAAAACATGACCGTTGCAGGTTAGGAAAACATTGTGGTTTGGTTTAAAACAACTGTTACCAATGTAACTTTGGTGACGTAACTTAAAGGTGTTATCTGTAAGAAATGGCAAGAATTCAAAGTCCCGAAACTAAAGGGGACGGCATAACTTATTACTCTTGCTCGTTATAGGCCTGCTGTTTGCTTTAGCCATCTTTGGCTATGTTTCCAGCAAAATATGGTTGCCACAGGATTAAGATCACAAAAGACCTCTGCAAATATCCCCAGGTGATACTAGTCCCTTGCAAACAGGACTTGAGTTTAACTTTGACTCAGGCCCTTATGACTTCACTAAATAAGACCACTGTCTCACATTTCTTGACTTTTGTGTCAGTGACAATGATTCATATTTATATGAATTTATATTTATGTATAGATGCTGTAAGTATAAAGCAGGATTTGATACATCCATACTTTGCTTTAACTGGCATCAGATCAAAGTTACACCCAGAAACAGCCTTTATGTGTTACAGCTTCATGTTCCTATAGTCCTTAATGCAAGTTCCATGACCCCTACTTCAATAGCCTCTCAGGTCCAAGCTATTATTTTTCCAAAAAGGGTTAATAGACTATCCACATGAACCTTGACCTTCTAAGAAAGGAGGAAAAGCTTAAGTGCCGTTATAATCATTGTGAGATATTGCGAGGATTTTTCTTTCACTTAAAAAAAAAAAGAAGGTATTCTACTGAAAGCCAGTGTGAAGGCTCAAGTAAAAAGAAGGGCAGAGAGGTCACCTCCATCGGAAATGTATGATTTTCTCCTGTACAAAGGATCATTCTTGTTTAACTTCAGCTTTCTAAAGAGTGGCTGAGCAGTCGTGGCTGAATAGCAAAACAATTCCACACATGGATCCAACAAGGTTTCAGAGTCTGAAACTTTGAAAGACAGCTCTTTTTATCTGATGTGATATGGCTTTACAATTAAGTGGGACAATTCACTCAACAGCCAAGGTCTTGTTCAGTGGATTACAAACTACCCTCAGGCAGTTTTCATTAGTGCCCTTTCAAAGATGAATCTGCAAAATCAAATGTTGAGTTTACAAATAATAGACAATATCAGCAGAGAAAAAGCACATTGTGTAAGTGTTGAGCCGAAATTGAAATTATTTTCCCCAAGAGCAACATCCTTCTTAATTGAAGTGCCCACAGCAATGTCTGAACTCTCCACTCACATTCCATCTGTAGAGGACTTGTGCCTGTTAAATCTTGTATCAAAACATATAGAGACCAGTTGAGTATCCTTTCTTTGGAGGCTGTCAGACAGAGCTCTTTTGCAAATGTTTTCAGTGACCATGTCTCTTATGTGGTTTAGGCCATCTGCTAATCTTTTATTTCTTCAATGAAAAGGTTTTGAGGGCTTTTTACATCTGACAGCAATATAAGTAGGCTCAAAGGGAAAGTGTTTCGTTGGATAAAATCTCTCGGCCCACTTGATGGCAAACTGCTCCTGTGTGTACCTTGCTTTGACGTGGCAATTCCATTTCATCCGCATGGATTTTGATTGTTTTTAACTTTGACTGGCAAAAGCTCTTTGCTAAAAAGGAAGAGGGAGGGAAGATTCGTCACTGTCAGAGCTTAGCGAATCAGTGTATATTTCCAACCTAGGTGTCAGAATAGAGGTCGATCACTGGTGTGACCAAATGCTTCTTCACATTTGCACACTTCAATTTTTTTCTTGCATATAGGGCGAAATGCTGAGGCCAGCTGTGGTAAATGAGAGTGAACTGCAACACTGTCAGTCTGAGGTGGACAAACACAGTGAAAAAAAATGATTTGACTTTGATCGGGTTTATTTTAGCTGATTCAAATCCATTACAATATTCAACCCTGCCATCTGCCTGAGACACAAGCACATCTGTGCTTTTCATATTATGACAAGACAAATTGTGTTGTGAAACCTGAAGACCATCAGACAGCAGTATCTTGAATGACATTTGGCGAATTAAAAAAGACATCTGATGTAATTTTCAAAGACATCTAACCTCAAACTCTGCAACCCAAGCCACAAACACATTTATATTTACACAAGTAAGATGTAAGTATGTACACGGATAATGCAAGTTTTTGGGATGTTATGTGTGTTAGCTTAAGCCTTCTTCTTACATTCTTACATTGTATATCTTACCCTTTTTATGCAGATGACACACAGATGTATTTTACGTATTTTTGTATTTTCTGGCTAGCTGGACTTTTAGCTCATCCTTCCTTCTTCCTTAAGCAGCGATGTAATCTTTGGAAAATAGCCATCAAACATGGCAGTCGGTGCTTGTTCTCAATGTGGCTAGAGCATAGTGCTACTACCACTTCTAATCGTTAACGTCCCTAATTTTGATTAATTATTCAGTCCTAATTGCCTTGTGGTTCTTGTATGCCTGGTTTATCTGCAGGTCATGAAACTTTAACAATGAAAAATTTTAATTTTAAAGGTTTTTTTAATTACTCCAGCAGATGGAACCTCCAGTTAGCTTGAAGTTAGGTTGAGCTATGCAGGAAGTATGTGATGTCTGGTTAGATTAGGTTGAGGAAAACATTGTGATTTGGGTTGAAAGAACTATGTTACTTCTGTAACTTTGCATGACATTGATAAGTTAAAAGAGCTCACTGCTGATTTCTGGTTTCACACTGGAGTCCTGTGCTTGTTTAACCCAGCTGTCCATCCCTGACCTCCTCCCTATACAAACTTTTAAACTACTTTACCTTCCCTCCTCCTTTGCAGCCGTTAGAAATACTACTGCCACCAGAGGGCACCTACTTAATAAGCTGCTTTCATAGTCGACCTGTACGGTTGTTTTTGCGATGAAGATGCCCATCCAAGCAGATGCAGCAAAGTAACATTAGAGGAAGGGATATGTTCATCCAGTCTAGTTTGTACATGGCCACAGAGACTTGAGTGGCAACATAAGTAAAAAACATCTGTTTGGGTGAACGATGGGTGTGAGGTTGTTATACGCTGATTATTTGTAAGTTTACTCAAATCATCAAGAGACTATTTTTCATGGCAAAAAGCTGACACTGCAGGCTGAATATCAAACAATTTTTACATAGAGCTGTCCCCACCTTCATGTTCGTTAAAGGGAATGATGAATTAAAGCTTATCATTCTGTAACATTATTTACTGAATATTATTAAGTGAGATTTAATGAGAGTATTAATATTTATATACCCATATGGGCTGGTATATCACCAGGAAACATGTCTTAGTGTTTGCTTGCAACGGGTTGATGCTGCTTTAATTTTTTTTCCTTTCAAATGATACACTGAAAGAAAAAAAAATGCTGCTTTTGGCGATAAAGTACTCCCAAGTAAGTGACAGCCTCTGCCCTTTTCAATATCCGTTTTTAAGCTGGGTTGTCAGTTCCAAATAAATGTTTGAAATTTTTTTTGCTTCAAAATTCAGAGCCATGTCACATCATGTTTGCCAGTACGACTGGTCTGTGATGCTTTATATAAAAGGAGACTGAAGGAAAGAAGGAAGCCAAAAAGTGAGGCTTTATGCAGTATTTCCGGGCAACTAATAAGAGGACAGTTTGTCTTAAAATATTCAATTTAGTATTACTATTGGGGGCGTATGAAGCCAAGCTTGAATGTTTAATTTTGGTAATGCGGTTATAGTGGAATAACTGTATCAAGCATGGTTTCCTTTTATTTGAAAAATAGTATTGAACTAAATCAAATGTGGCCATTTCATTCAGCTGTAAAACTGTGAAAAGAAAAGGGGAAAACCATGAAGGAAAGCCAGCTGAAAAGCTTTTAGTTTAATTAAAGCAGGACACAGTGTGAGAGTCTGCTGTTTTATCTGACTGAAACCAACGTGTCAGCAGCAGTCCGAGACTTTTGTCTAGTTGTGGACATGATGCGGAGCAACACATCCAGTCATTATGTGTCTCGGTGTGACAGCTGAGCTCTGACAGTCACAGTTTAAGACGGCAAAAAAACAAAAAGAGCAGCGAATGACGATTAAGGAACAGCTTGACGACAAATAAGAAAAGTTTTTTGTGCTCAGAGTGACAGCTGCACTACTTTAAATACAATTTGTCAGGATAATTGATGATAACTTAAATGGTAAAGGCAGGAGGACATGACAGAAGGAAAAAAATGACTTTAGTATTAGTTCAGTTTGAATAAATCAAACTCCATTAATGCAGTTGTGACATAAGCCATACGAGGACATGTTTTCTACTCGCTTCAGAGCAGGATGTTGTCTGTGAGAAATACATGAAACTAGTACAGTAGTTTCTCATCATTCAGTCCAGGTATCTGCCCTACCTGGACTGCTTGTGTGATGAAAAGACTTTGACTTGCTGCTGAATCCTTTTGCGAAGCTGAACCCATATGTTTATACTTCTGAGAGTAAAAATCTCCTGGGCAGCTGCTGTTGAAGGTTGAATTTCTCACCGAGTTGTCGGGTTAAGAAATTGCTGCAACAGACGGAAGTTTTAGTGAAGCCCTGCACAGCAGGCAGCTTATCTCATTTACTTATAATAAATGATCTTCCTTTTCCTCAAACAGTACTCTACCTGAGTTGAATCATTAGGATTGGATCAGCGTTTCCCACACATGTATTTAACTTGTATGTTTATCTGGCGACTCATTCAAGCATTTTTTACTTCTATTTTTATATTCTTCAGAGAAAACGGCGTCATTGAAGATCGATTGACGAGTAGGCAAACTGACTTCACTCTACACCTACTGTCTGAGTCAGATACTCAGCTAGCCTGAGGAAACCCAGCTTCCTTAAACAGCACATGTGCTGACATGATTGCCACATTTATAATGTCTAGTCTGTATTCTCATTAATGTAATGTAATTTCAGAAATTAATGTTTTTCTCTTTCAAAAATGAGGGATAACGGATTTTGGGTGTTTGTTCATTCATAAAACGCCTCTGTTTTCTTTCCTTCAAAGTTCATTGTACCACGATACTATGAAACTGTGATAAATTCTAAGATGGTTATTGTACAGTGAAATGCAGAGTCTAGAATATTTTGACTGATGACTTGTCTCTTGACAAAGCCATGCATCACTGTCCTCCTGACGTCTCCCTTTGTCGGAAGAATTAAGGATAACACACACCAGCGCATGATGTCTGTCAAAACATCCACGTCTATTGTTTTTCCACATAAGGCCACACAGGCGGCATCTTGATGCGTGTCAATCCGCAACGATTCTGTGACCTTTTATACAAAGCGACATAAAAAATGTTATCACATTTGCTTGCTAAAACGGTGCACCCCACATAATTTGACTTTTTCCTCTCTTTGTGACACATTCACTCTGGGCTAGAGCCGTCATCTGAAACACATCAAAGGGTGTAGGCTGAACTTTAGTCTGATCAGAGGCTAAATTGGCCTTTTAGTAGATGATGGATATTAAATCAAAGCTTTGGGATATTTAAGATTAACATATGCTCATTTGGAAAGGTTGCAAAGTTATCAGTTTAATACCTCCAAGTGAATAACTTCAGTAAAATGGATAATTGATCATTTAGCGTGAGTTAAATGTCACTGTTCATTTTAAAAGCAGAAACAAAACACATCTATACATCATGTTTAACCCCTAGCCCTGCCTTAAACAACATCATTACTGAATGAAATGCCTCTGTGGTCACTTTTTGTCTAAGCATCAAAGCTGAAGACTGACCCTGGGGGTACATTTTTGTGTTAATTCAAAGTTAATACGCGTGTTAAGGATACTGGCATTTTGACAAACCCCCAATTTTTAAAGTTGTACAAGTAGCCAATCAGACAGAAGCGAGTACATGGCTGTTTAGCTGGCATTTGGCGCTTGGGAAACCCGGCTACAGGATTTGAGAGTTAAATAATGAGTCCCCAGGATCATGTTATGAAAGCAAATTTCCACCGGCTCATTAATATTTGACGTCGGTGCATTTCTACAGAGCTGGATTTAGTGCTCCTCCCTGGCCAGTTTAGGCAAATTGCTGGAGAGGAATGAAGCAACAGCAAAATAATGAGGATCGAGCTGCAGTATTAAATTGTAGAACATGAAAAGTTGTTTAAGACTATATCTAGAGTGCAGATTCATGAGATCTCTGTGAGATTGTGTGTCTGTGTTACACACTTTGTAATTGCTCTCATTTTTTTTAAAAGAGTGTACGTTCTTTCAACTCTATAGATGTACATGCCTGATTTATAATGAAATCTATATGGGATTGAAATGTTAATGACCCTATGTATATCAGGTTGGAGAAATCTGGGATAAGATAGTCAATGCTCTGAATACATAAACCTCCGCTTCACCATGAGGATCCACAAAGACTTTCCCTGTGACTTTCCACAGTGTTTCTAGTAGAAGTTCTCATGATCGCAGCAGTTGTAACGGGCAGTTCATGTTACAGTGTGTCAAATTAAAGCATGGATTTGCTGTGTATATGCCCAGTGAGCCATCTTGGAATGAATCTGACTGGTTGATTTTGTTTTGATGTATAACTCAGCAAATTCATCTGTGCTGTAGTGGGATGTGTGCATTTAGTCGTAGAGGTCTACACAGATCCACTCAAACCAGAGAACCGGAAACCCGATCCGAGACCTGATGGATTCAGTTCCATGTTTCCGTTCTGTGTTGCGGATCCCAGGTCTAGATTGGCCGATATGGTTTTGAAAATCTTGGTGTTTAAATTTAGAAACACCAGTGATGGAAGGTACCATTTTGAGGTACTTTACTAGAGTATTTCTGCCATATAAATATATTTCCACTCTACGTTTATTCGATAGCTTAAGTAAGTAAGTAAGTAAGATACTTGCAGATTTGGATTATTGAGTGTAAATGAGTGTTAATAACAACTTGTAAATTAACGTTCATTTTAAGAAGTGTAACACCGTTTCCCGGCTCGGTTCAGGTCTGACATTCCTCTGCTCTGCATGGGTCCAGGTCCCAGCTTTCAAATCTCAGAGGAGTCCAGTTTAAGTACATTTCCTCATCACTGTAGGTTTTGGACTCTGTGAAGACCTTCAAATAGTGGTATATGTTCATACTAATCCTATTAATAATCAGATATAGTCTTAGACTCAGCAGAGATCCCTCTGTGCTCAGTACAGGGATGTTTTCTGAGATGAGCCTCTTTGTATTATCCTCATTTGACTAACTATTGAAAATATCCCTGAAAGAGCTTCATCACTAGACAATGAAAGATGTAATCTATTGTATCGTCTTTGAAATTAACATACTCACATGTTCACACTGGGAATTTTCATCTTGATTAACCAAATTAATAATGTGTTGAGTTTTATTTGGACATTCAGGCACTTCTATTCTGAGCGTATTGATTTGGCCAGCAGAGTGTACATGGTTTTCAAAAGAAAGTCATCTTGTGAAAGTGTATTAAATCTCCAATGTGTCTCGTTAATCTGTCCGTACAGCTTTTACTGTTATTGCTATTATGCCCAAAGGTATCAGAGGCACAGCATTCTTCCACTATAGGGTAATAAAAGGAATCCAGTATCTACTGACTTAGTCCTATCAGTCCAGAGCAGTGCTCTGTACAAGCAGAAGGCTTAGATCTTCTTACAGAGGATCAATCTATGAAGCTTTGATGCAAGAACTGAATAGCCAGTCACGCACACATGTATGCACAGGCATGTACAAACATGCTCAAAGGACTTGAATACAAACAGGCAGACCAGCATATCCACACAGAAAAAAACTTAAAAGGTAACTTGTGCACTTTGAAGCTGGGCAGTATCAGTCACAGCAACACATATAGGGTCCACTGTAATGTGGGAAATAATAGGGAGGGACACTGAATCGCTCATGAGTAAGACACTGATTCTCAGCTTTTCCTTGTGGGTGTATTCAGTGACCAACACTGCAAGAGTGGTTGTAGTAGCCAACTCCTCTGTAAGGGTATTTGTACTGTAAATCCTGCTTATAGACGTTCATTCCTTTCCAGATATTTTCTCTTCCTTGGTAAAAATTAGAAAAATGTAAGAAATGCCTCTTATTTACTAGGAGACTCTGGATTTAATAGTTTGTAATAGGATTTGGGCGGCAATATGAGTATGATGCAGTAAGCAGTGTTTGAGTGGAGGAGTTCAGCTTTGTACACAGCTGCCCTGTAGGCTGGCTGAGCAGGTCTCTGTTGTTATTGCTGATGGCAATAACTGATGGCTTTTGATCCCTGCCGAGGATCAGTTGACTTAACATTTGAGTCACATGGATAAGTGCCTCAAACAAAATGAAAAACAAACTGTTACACTTCAGAGGCTGTCTGTTTAAAAGTTAATTTATCAAGGCTGAATATGTCATCACAGCTGACAAGGACTTCTTGACCCGGTGACTCAAACAAAGGCTTTCTTTTCTGCTTAAGTATACATACATATACATGGTATCCCTCAATCTGGAGTGCATTCAGGCTTTATCGGCACCTCCAAAAGTAAGGATATATCATGTGAACATAACATGTCAACCAGGTCATTTTAATGTTATCGCTGATATACATAAAATGGATCAAGTGAATTCAAAGGTGTAAACATTTTGATTCGATTGAAACAAGCTTTCCATTTTGGATCATCAAAATCAAAAGCAGAAGAGAAAAATCTCCACCTCCATCTCCTTGCTAAGGTTCAAAGAGAAACAAATAAAAACTTCAAAGATGACACAGTTGGCATACTGATAACCTGCATAGTGGCTGATACCGTAGGTAACGCTTCAGAGATGTTGGGTTTATTTTCTTTCTCAGAGGTCCTTAATTGATTTGTTTGGGAAGAGGGTTTACTCAGAACAGATTTGAGAAACAGAACTTTGTAATAAACTGAATTTCCATTGTTTGTTGGTTGTTTGTATCCCCGAAAGTTGGGATTTAGATGAAAGTCAAGTTGTTGTTGTAAAATCTCCCTATCTTTTTGAAGAAGAGAAAATGTAAATGATAGTTGTCAGTGCATACAACCAATAATGTGATGATCTTTAGTGCTAAAATGAAATAATTAAATTGAATTGTGACCTCTAACATCGAAGTTCGAATAGAATTGTGAATTTGGAAAAACATGACATTAATAGGTTAAAGCAATGGACTTTTAAGATTATTGTAATGACAAATCACGATTAATGCTACTCAGTAAGTTAGCAGTACAATTGCTGGAGTTTAACGCTGTATTTTAATAATGTTTTGGATGTTTGAATGAGAGTAACTGGCAGTGAATATTTATTTTGGTGAGTTCACAGGAACAGCACAAATGTACTTTTAGTTTTGAAGTCTCTGCAGGGGTAAACTGTCAGATGTCAGTTTGCAATCTAACTGAATGGATTTTATGAATGCTACTCATTCACTGAGCTACTCAATTCAGTTACTTTCTTTCACTTTGGTGTGGCAGGCCCTAATGCCCTCTGAGGATGGAGTAATTATGTCTCTGTGGTCAAGGCAGAAAACTGGTAGAAAGGTCTCTTTCTGTTTCCTGGTGAGGACTGAAGATGCATGTCTGAATCTTCGCCTCACATACTGGCATGAAAGAGGCTATTGACTGTATGGCTGTAGACTTACTTACTGCTTACTGTCACAAGTTGGTGGTACCCAAACTGAGGAATGTTCTCTGTTTTGCCTTCCTAAGTTTAGTCTACTCATTCATCTTTTCAGCCCAAAATTCTAACACAAGGCGTTGGACTTGAAATGAGACTCAACAATCGACTTTATCCCTCCAGAATCACATTCCCTATCTTTTTTAAAATAACATGCTATGGGGCCTGTGGAGATCGTCTTCTCCTGGGCACGAGCAAGACGATCAGCGGTGCTGGTTCCCATCACTAAACATTCGGGCAGATCAAGTGAAAACTGCTAGAGGGAAAGAACCCTAAAACCCTAAAGCTTGTGGGAGATTTTGGTAAAGATCTGTGTGAAATGATTGTGTGTTAGAGAGACTAGTGGAACATAAAAGAGAAGAAGTATCTGCCGTTTTACTTTATCTGACAGTACAGAACACTGATGGGCAATAAAGAGGAAGATAAAGAAGAAGCAGGAGAATATAACAAAATGGTGAGCAGTCATTTGATATTTGATGCGCATTTACAAACATTTAGCATATCCTCTGAACATTTGAGCATTACAACTATACGCTTCCAGATTGTGTTATTGGTGTTTAGCCTTTGCGTTCCAGCGAAACAAATTGTATGATTGAAAGGCTAATGTACATTGTCTAATGCATGACACTGCCATCATCCAGTCTGAAACTTCAAATCAAGGACACCTTTTGTATAAACTTCCCAGTAATGGACGTGAGTGATGCCCATCAATTAAGCACTGACATGTCAAATGAGTGTCGTTACTCACCAGGTTTGCGCTTGCTGTTCTCAGGGCATATAGGACACCAGAGCAATGTGGTCTCACGCAGACACAGGTCAGTTCATCAGCCTTTGGACTTCCCTTCAGGTTGATAGCCAGCCCATGCTAAAGCCCAACGAAAAAATAAAAGACACAGAAAAGAGATTGCGACAGTAGATAAGAAGAATTGAAGTTTACATTATGAAATGTTGTTTGTCTCGGTGAAGCCTTTCTCTTTCTGTGCAGGATCGATACATTTTGAAGCAAACCGAGCCTCTCAACCACAGACTCTCAATCACAATAGATCAAACCATTAGTCATGTTGCTCGTAGTGTGTGCAAGCAATAACAATAAGACGGTGTGTCTGACCGAAAAGGGATCCCAAAAGTCTCCTAGGTTTTTTCTTCCAGGTCATGTGACCTGTGGCTGGCAGCCTTCCAGCAGAAAGGGGTGTCTCGGCGTGGAGTTGATTCACCTAAACAGATCAAAGATTCAAGATGAAAACATGGTAAATTGTACAAAATGACAGTGTATTTTCACAGCTGAATTATAGGGATCTAACGGATAACATCGTAGGCGGTGGTGTGAAAGGTAGTGATTGTTTTCTCAAAGTCATATTCATCCAATTTTGGCCACTATCTTTCAGATACACAGCCACCACACAACCCTGGCTTACAAAGATGTTATGACTAATATGTCAACAAGAAATTAGCAAGTTACACACCCACCACACACATTCTTACATTAGCATTCTTTCAAAGTCGTGTTTCTTGCCATCTGACACATCTAACAATCACTGACCTTTGAGCTGTCTTTTTGATTGCCACCAACATATCTGGGCGCTTATCTTTCAAGATGCCCCGTGTGATTCACTGGGCACGAACCCTTTGTCCTAGAAACATTTATGAAATCAGCTGTTTTTCTGTTTGCTTTGTGGTGTAAATGTAATCACTGATTGTGAAATGAAAAGGCCCCAGCACTGTAGGTGCCTGATGGAGTGTGATACTGTAGTCAGCATTCATATTGTCGATGTTCCAGGTGGTTCTTGCGCAACAGAAGTGGACGCCTGAAGCTCGACTCCTGCTTGTCGTTGAGCTTTTGTTCTCTAGTTCCTTTCTTTTTTTGGGTACTTTCTTTTTTCAGTGTAATTACTTTTTAACTTATTCGAACACTATGGACACTAGACTCACTGACTTTGCTCTGGTCTCTCAAGTGTTTTTTTGTATTGTTAACAACCGCATCTGGGGGTCCTGTGTGCAATCATAGCCCTATTGTCTATGCCAGGGATCAGCTGATAGTGCTCCGTCACATGGTGGTGCTACCGAGTGGAGAGTGTTTCCCATGAGCTGATCTGTTACAAACATGCCATCCCCTTGATCATCGAGGGGAAATGTGAGATCTCTCTCGGTAAGATGTATGACGAGTTTGCAGTGCTAACCCGACACCAGAGGGAATACCCGGGAGTGTAGTGTTATGCTGTGTAGGCAGATGCGTGGGACAGTTTCTGGATGATGTGGGTGAACCGGATCTGCATTTGCTAATGCTGATGCAGCCTATGATGTCATCCTCACAGTTACAAACAGGCTATACACCCACATGTCATCCTCCTCGTTTCTGGTGCCTTTAATCACACCTCCCCATCCTCCATTCTCACCTAATTCATTCAATATGTCACATGCTACACCAGAGACAAATAAATACTGGATTTATTTTATGCCAACACCAAGGAGACCTATAACTCATGGCCTCTCCCTCTCCGAGGAAGATCTGATCACAACCTGGATCACCACCTGCCTGTGTACAAACCTCTTTTACACAGGAAGCCAGCTGTATCTCTCAGTGAAAGATGACCCAAGGAAGCTGATGAGGCTTTGAAATACTGTTTAATACAACTGTGTGGGACGTAGTGTGTGATGCTCTTTGGGAGGACATTGACTCACACACTGTATAATAGACTAAACTTCTGTGTGGAAAATGTCTTACCCACCAGGACCGTAAGTTGTTTTTTCCATCAACAAACCCTGTATTACTCCTGACATAAAGCTCTTCTCAAATCAAAAATGAGGACCTGTTGGTCAGGAAATAAGGAGGAGGTGAAGAATGTGCTGAATGAGCTGTCGAAGGTGACCAGGGAGAGGAAAAAACAGCATCAAGAGGAAGATGACGGATTAGTTTTAGTCTGGAAGGGCCTTAAAACCATCTCTGGTTACAAGGAACCCAACTTCCAGCCCGTGCGGGACCAAAAGTGATTGAATGAGCTGAACTTTTTCTTCAACAGATATGATCAGTCATCCCTGCTACATCCCCTATGGTCTGCACCCCGTGTATACTGCCTCCCCCACCTCCACACCCCTTCCTACAGCATTCTGCTCATAGCTCCAGCATACAGCCTCCCTGCCCCAATCTGTCCCTCACAACACATCAGGGGAGAAATGAACTCAGGAGGATGAAAGCGAGACGTTGTGGGTTTGATGGTATCAAATCAAGGCTATGTTGTATAGTTACACACATTTTCAGCCTGGGTCTGAAGCTGGGGAGAGTGCAACAGCTGTTTAAAACATCCTGTGTGGTTCGCTCATCAAAGACCTCAGCAGCTACAGGCCGACATCACACCCGGCAAAGACCCTGGAGAGGCTTGTCCTTGTCACTTTCCACCATGGATATATTAAGGAAAATCTGGATACAGCGACAGAGGCCGGCCCTTTTCATTCCTATGACAGTTGTTCAGTGGCGCATGGAGCCAAAAAAAGTTAAACTTGCAGGTATAAAATCAGCCGAATCTTCCACATAGCTTCAGGATTGTGGGACCCATGGAGCATGACCACTAGAGACTTCCATCGGCTAAACTGGCTTACTTCTGGGTTTAGCCCCCCTCCACCTACTTAAATAGGGATAGAATGAATTGATAGCTCATCACATGATCTTAATCGATTGGACTCTCCAAATGTTATCCGACTGAGTGGATCAACTTCTGATAGTGAGAGGAGTCCTTTTGTTGGGGTTTTGACAATCAAAAACATATATCCACCGTTTTACAGAGGCTTCTTTCACAATTCAAGCTCAGGGAAGAAAGTAATTTTGGACCAGGGTCGTTTTGATTTCATCGACCCCATGTCAATCTGGGTTCAAAGCCTGGCGCTCCTCTTGGCGGCTTGATCTCTGCCCCCTGGTGCGTCCATCAAAGGACCCACTATAGCTCGCCCATCATCCTGTCATCAGTCTCCTACAGAATGCCCTCTCTCACCTAGAAAAAGCTAGAAGCTCTGTGAGAAAATGTTGTGATTTCTCCAGTGTCTTTGCTACCATACAGCCGATGCTTCACAGGGGTGGACCAGCACCTCACAGCATGGATCCCGGACAGTGTGTGAGGATACAGGAATGTGAGTCTGACGTGTACGGTATAGGACCCCAGCGGAGAACAGTCCTGGCTCGCCTCCTCGTCACTGATTTCACAGCAGACTTTAACCACAACTCAGCTAACTTCCTACCTCAAAAGTTGTCTGATGACTCTGCAATCATCGGCCTCATCACAGATTGGGACGACTGGGACTACAGAGAAATGACTCAGGGATTTACGGATAAGTGTCAGCGGAAACGCCTCCAGATTAATGCAGGGGAAACCAAAGAGCTGGTGGTGGACTTTGACAGGCTATAACACTCTCCTCCTGTACCAGTGAACATCCAGGGAATGGACAATGAGATGGGGAAATCTCTGTACCTTGGTGTTCACCTGAATAATAAACTGGACTAGACTGACAATACAAATACACCATATGATGCTGTTGATCATCTTGGTATGCTACACCTGTCAGGTTGAGGGATTACCTGATAAACATCATGACTTTTTGAAGTGTTCCTGGGGCTTTTCGCAGCAAAAGGCCACAATAAAGTGTGCAGCCCTCTGTGCTCAGCACTTACAAACACAGCTTTAAACACATTTTGGAACAACACTTGAGAGAAATGACCCCTGTGTGTGCATAGAAAAAGCTTTGGATGTTTTTATTTCAACTCGTGAAAAATGAGAGCTGAAACCAAATTGTTGCATTTTATATATTTAACATTACAAACTCAGAAAATAATCAATGACTTCAAATATGTCTTGTTAGTAGAAACGTGAACGTGCCTTAGGATATTTTGCACATTAAATGTTTTATATAACAACTGTTGAGCAAAAAAAAACACTATATATAATGAACAAAACCTTTCTATTATTCATATTCAGCCTCGCTACGCATCTGCTAAATTGATGGCGATGTATGAGATTATCTAATATCACTGTAATTGAAGCAATTGCACTTTAATGTGTTTATAATGGCCATATGATGCGTAACAATTCATACAATTTCTCATCGCGAATTCTAATTAGCCTGTGGATATCTGTGGCCGAGGCTCACTTGACCCCTTTATATTAGATAGATGTGCTCGATAATTCAGAGGGCGTGCGTTACATTTAAATATGCACATATAGAGAGCGGCTCCTTGGGATTTCAACATCCTCTGAACAGAGTAAAAGTGATTTGTGAAAACTATAACTGGTGGGTTGATTGTAATTCAGGCGGTGTATCGTTAATGTGTAATCTTCTGGTGTGAGGATAAACATTTACTGTATGTTTAGATGTATTATATCTTAATATGACCACTTACTTTGCAACGTCTGGCCAGCAGAAGCGTATTAAGATCAAATTAATTGTGGGATCGGATTCAGCAGATCTGTCAGAGAAAAGGCGATACAAAAAAAAAGTGAAAGCGCATCACACACTCTCCTGCTGTTAGAATGAAATGGAACATGAGGGTTCAGTCAATACAGCCAAAATAAGTAAATGATTCATCAGGTGCGTTAATGCTTCTTACATTGTGCAGTGGAGTTGTTGACAGACAGACGGCACTCCAGGGGAGGAGAGGAGAGGAATTCCTGTGAATGAGATTAACATAATCATTCTGATTTCAGTCTGACTGCAGTTTTATACACAAACAGCTCCCTCCATCAACATCTGGCCAGACCCCACTGAGGAGTGTGAGCGCACGGGCTTCCCAGCCACACCCGACCGTACAGTAACTGGTTCATGCACACACACACACACACACACACACACACACACACACACACACACACACACACACACACACACACACACACAGGGTTTGCGCTCCTCCTTCAGAAGGGGAGGACTGCCCTCTGTTGGTGCTTCATGTGACAAACAGCTTTAAGATCTGATTATGACTCGCTGCTGGTGTTTCTTCTCAAAACAAACGAATGCAGGAATAACACAATTTAAAAAGATCATTTAGGAACTGAACAAATGTTTCTACTCCTGATATATTTCTCAGGAAGATTAACAACCTGTGAAGAGTGAAGCTGAAATCATTTGTTATGAAATTTGTTGCTCAACAGAAAAAATATGTGCCAACTTTTTTTGTTTGTTTTAAAATTACATTTATTTAATTGGAAGCTCTCCAGCTTACAATCTCTAACCAAGATACATATATTATAATCTAATGTATAACGTAGTTTATACTATCCAAGGATGGTATCAGCAATTATCCGCCTGCCTGGTTATCAGGAGCTGATATTCATCATTTTTCTGATATTTCTGTGAGATTGCCGATAAATAAACACATTTAAAAATGTGCTATTTTGGCTGTAATGCAACATCCTCTCACACAACACTACACAACGCTATCTGATTGGTAACACATCACAATTAATAGCCTATAAACAATAAAATGATATGAAATTGGCGAAAGTAACTAACTACATTTATTTAAGGACCCTGAAAAAGCCACATGGGTCAACCCCCTACTATCAGGATCACATGAAACATTCATACATGATAAGAGACGTGAACATTCATATCACATTCATTCATCTTACACAAAACACATGTCCCTCTCATCCCAACCACCTGCCCTCGACAAAACAAATTAGCAACTGTTAAATCATCAGAATTTGATTTAGAATAACAGCTTTATTGGGAAAGTATGTGTTCACATTCAATAAATGTGACTGTGCTCTTAAATGTTAAACACAGTTCTAATTGAAAAAGACATGCTGCTAAAAAAAGACAGAAGAGTTTAAACAAATGATGTGAAAAAAAACATATATAGCTCTTATTTACATATACACATACATATATATGCAAAAAATGGTCAATTGTAAATGAATACTGTGAAGAAGAATATTGAATGGATGATCATGAAGTAGGTGGTGATGGACTGTGTGTGCATGTGCTGATTAATTAAGTCATTCTCTTGCAAAAAATGCCAACAATCCTTCGGTTCCAGCTTCTTAATTGTTTGGATTTGCAGCATTTTATGTACTGAATATGTTTAAGCTCTGAAGTGTGAGCTGAGGAAAACGAGCAGTTTAATGACATTACCTTGGTCTTTAGTTAAACTGTGATGGCCATTTTTTACTTTCTGATTTTTCTAAAGAGAAAATAATTCATCAAAACAAAACAGCAGTTAATTAATTTAAAAAAAAAACAAAAAAAAACTGTCGCAGCCCTGACCTGCATATATCAGAGGACATTAACAGTTTCTAAATAATGACTCATGTTGATGCATAAACATTGACAAATCCACTCAAATTCAGAGAAAAATGAGTAAATGATGAGCTGATGCAGAATAAAACAAGCATGAGAAAACTCATGTTTGAAGTCGGCATCATTATTAGGCTTAAAACAGAGCAGAAGTTTAAGCATTACTGCGGAAAAACACACAAAAATAGTATTATGGAGAAAAGTATTTGAAGTTCTTCTGAGGATTAACTATTGAATTAATATATGCAAGTCTCCTGGGGGCCTTTTAACAGTTTTAGAATAGATATAATATGCATATATCATACAGCAGGAGCAGAAAGACAGAAAGGGAGCAAGAGCGAGTTCATAACCTCACATAATCTACAATTAAAGCCACACACTTGAACAGAGCCACTAATCTTATCCTCAGAAGCGGGGTGGCGATCTGATCTTCCTGCAGCTTTAGCGCCGCACCGAGTGCTGGGTGGGTGGGTGGAGGGGGTGGAGGTCCCCAGAGGTGAAACTCTATTAGCACGCAGCATGAAAGTCAATGAAAAGGACCCCAGTGTGCTCCGGTCCCCTGACAGTATTAATGTTTAATGATATCTAAAAAGGCTAATACTCACCCCCCACTCGCTTTTGCTTTTATCCTCTCATTAAATATCCTCACAATATCATCACCTCCTCAGATTAGAGCGCTGACCCCGTCTGCTGAAGGACTCGCCCTTCACTGATGGGAAACGCATCTCTCTCTCTCTCTCTCTCTCTCTCTCTCTCTCTCTCTCTCTCTCTCTCTCTCTCTCTCTCTCTCTCTCTCTCTCTCTCTCTGAAGATTAATGTACTGAAGCATTTAAGATGTTCGAGGGGAGGCAGCAGAGGACCATATATACTGGAATATGGACATGTAAAACAATATCTCTCTCATAAAATTATCTTTATAGTTAATACCACGTGCAACAAATGCACGCCTCTGTGTCCACGCTCATGTTTATCACGTTGCTGTAGCCGTGTCTTGTGTGTGTGCTCGGGGATTCATTTAAAATGATTATTGGCCGCTGCTCTCAGAGGCACCGGGGCTCAAATCTGTGAGCGAGGAGGAAACTGTACGCCATTTTGGATCTCAGGGAGACCTGTTCAGCTGTTACTCAGGTCAAAGAAACAGACAGGAATCTGGCCATATGCAGCACTACTTACAGAACAAGAAACTCATCACACTCAGCTGTGACTTGTCACAGTGTGAACATTAGGTCCAGTATTTATTCAACAGCCACAATATTGAAGTATACATTTTGTGCCATGTGTGTGTAAAGACTGACCGAGTCAAAGACACTAATGAGGATGAGTTATGAGAAGGGAAGATGGCTGTGAACCCCTGTGAATAAACATCGCCTTATTTGTCACTATTTGCCTGCTACGATCGATCGAGACGGTGAAAAAGGCCCAGTTATCTCCAACAGCAACTTATCCCGCTAGCTAATTATTTACACAGAGATGTCGATGAAGTTATTGATGCCTCGTCAATCATGTAGGAGAGTTCTGTTCTCTCTGAACCAATGCATGCAGGCTAACGTCAGCTGTGGCTGCTGCAGGGGACAAACACAAACTCTGAGTCCAACTGTGGGCAGTTAGACAGCAGGGAATCCAGTACCAGGGTTTAGCTGCTGTTAGACAGTTGTCGCTTGCTTATTTTAGTCAGCGATAAAGTTAGCGATACTATTAGCTGACTAACGATAGGCTGTTGGTTGCCAGGAGCCAAACCCAGCAGGAAAACCACACTGGTAAAGTACTGATGATGGTCCCAGTCATCAGATTGGCAGCTGATGCAGCATCAGGTCCTGCTCAGGCCGTATTAGCTGCAAACTCTGCAGCGAGAGTCGCTACCTTGACGTATAGCAGCATGGCAGGAGGCGTAATTCACATTCTATACTAATGCCATTGGCGACTATAAACTCCAATCAGTATACTCGAGGAGTCCCACCCTACCCAACCGTCTTTGTGGGAAACATAAAATATCCATTTAATGAGACTTTAAATAAAGAAAGTCAGAAAAAAACCCGGATCCATCTTTTATCCAGATCAGCACCAGAAGTTAATAGGGTCTATTCTTGGCCGAGACCCATCCTCCGTCCACGTTTTGTTTAAATCCTGCTGACAAACCAACCAACCAACCAACAAACAGACACTATTAAAGGGCTGGAGTGCACATGAAGCATGGAGAAGTCGATCGATGACGTCATGTTTTCTGACAGGTTTTGTAAATATGTAATGTCGTTGGAGGCATGAGCTAAAAACCATCAAAACAACACATCACTTTGAATCGAAATGACTAAAAAAATATTTTATTCCAGACCGTATTTTGATCAAGGAATTTTTTTTTTTTTCAAGTCTGTGAATATTCTCTCCGTCACCAGACGCCTCGCTGCAGAAACACACCGCACAGCACCACGAAGCAGGACATTTAAAAACAGATGTGCCCTCACACACACACACACACACACATGCACACACACACACATGCACACACAGCAAAACAACCACAAATGCACCAGTGAGCAAGTACACACACACCCACACACCAATACATACTCAAGGACACACACACACACACACGCACAAACACACAGTGCAAGCTGGTGAAAAGTCAGAGGAAATGCTTATGCCTACAAACACACTCAGGAGGCGCTGCGTAGCACTTAAGTGGTCACTTTCACACACAAAGGCCAATCGCAGGAGCTTAGCGGGCCCCATCAAGCTTTTTAGCGAACGCCGCGGCGCTGAAACGGCTCGTTTGGTTAACCCTGTGTGCTCCCGACAGAAGTGTAGCTCCATCACTCGAGTCTGTGTTGTGGCTTCGCTTTGAAGTCGTTCAGAGGGAGACCACTCATTGTGTGTGAGATGACGAGGCCTTGTCATTTCGCGGGGAGGGATTAGTCATGCTATGTTTATTGGCGAGTGTGCATCAGCTTTCTTGACTGCTGCGTTTTAGGGATTTTTGCTTCAGAGGTGTTTTTTTTTTCTCTCTCTCTCTCTCTCTCTCAGAGCACTGACACTGTAAGAGAACAACATGTGAAAACTTCAGCATGAGGCAAACTCCACAACTATTACACAATAGTGAAGTTGCTTCTTGGAGAGTTAAAGCTTCTTGAACTTTGATGTGTGCTTGCTGCGTCACATCCTCAGGTTTATGCTGCTCTGCACTCTGCACAGCAAAAATAAATATACCTCAGGATATTTGAACATAAACTGGTGTGGAAGTCACTAATAGGTACAGAGAGGTTTGGAACTGGTCCAGTGGATCACCTTCGTTGGCAGCTGCAGCACTGCTGGAACGGCTTGGAAGGGATCCTTCAGGGCGTCTTTAACCATCAAAGCATGTCCGCTGAAAGCCCTCGTTTTGTCTCCTTGTTGTTCTAAGTGTCTGACAACATTACAGACAGGATCCCTATTAGAGAGGGAGCAGACCTTTTGTTGTTTACAAGGAACGGTTGCTTTGTCCATTTTTGCCAAATCTACCAAACTCCATTTACAGAAACACTCATTTTATCGTCGTGAAAGACACTTGATTCAGACTCGACAGAAACAATATAAAAGCCATGAAAACCATCTTGGTTTGTCTTTCCACTGTTCCACAAACACCAACATAAGCATGGATAAACTGCAACCAAGGGTGAATATCTGCAGCACTATAACCGATTTTCAAATGTTATCTCCTTTCCCAGTTACAGTAATGATGTAATTTACATGTATGGTGTATTGATATTCGTTGTTGTTGTATTTGTCGGTGCACTGGATCCTGATTTCTAGACTGAAGAACAGTTGTGTTCACATTCCCTGGGGGAAAGTCCTACGTGCTGTAAACCTGACTAGTGTTGCCAAAAATGAAATCAATACAAATCAATTCTGAATATTTGAAATGGTTAAAGTAAGGGATAGATGGATTACCGGCCAATTATCTGAGACAATATTCAGCATTTTTCCGATTATTAGTATCAGTGATTTTTCTGTCAGATTGGTGATAAAATAAACAGATTTTGTGATTTACAACATCCCCTCACACAATATCATGCCCACAACAATATCTGTTGATAATGCGTCACAATGAATAGCCTATAAACACTTAATAATATGAATCTGTAAAGTAACTATTAACTAAATGTATCAAATAGATGTAGAGGAGAGGAAGTATAAAGGAGCAGAGAAAGGAAATACTCAAGAGAAAGTACCTCAAAATTGTATTTAAGTACACTAAGATTTCTTTTGTCTCTTCATTTCTGATAATTGATATCAGTACCAGCCCTCAAAGAAAGCTGCAGTACTCATTTTCATAGTATTCATACACTTGTAGCGACAACTATCCATTTAAAAACTGGCTGGCTCTTATCTGTGACTCGTTCCAATAAATCCACAATGTCCAGATTCATTTAACAGTTTATTTTGAAGTAAAGATTGACAAGAAATAATATAATCAAAGCAAGGCCTCACACTCTTTGTCCAACTCCCGCCGTGAAGTCAACATGTAGATAATGTGTAACCACACCCGGGCGCCAAACAGCCGATGTGACAATAACCAAAAAGACGCGTGCAGCCAAAACAAAGAATAAACAATAACGCAGTTTGGCTCCTTCACTCGTACCAGCTGCACTTTTCTCGCTCCTTCTTCCATAACAAGAACATAAAATGAGAGAATTTTTCAAAATAAGCTCAAAAACCAGAATATTTTTTATATTTAAACCAACTCACCGATGTTTTTTTTTTTGTAGAGTGAATCAGTTTGTGATTTTTGAGAGAAAAACAAAGAAAACATGTAGTTGAGCAGTTCACAGCTGGTCAGAGACTGTTTTCATGCCTCTCTCTGGCTTATGTGGCTCATAATCACACTAAATGCTGTACTGACACTGTGGCAGGAGTGAGACTGCCTCAACACCGTCTGAGAGTATTTGGCCACGTGTTCTGATTGTTTTGGCTCCAGTCTAGGACATTGGATTTAAAATGAAACGATGACTGTGAGACTACTTGAGAGTTGCACATGTGGCCCCTTTTTATAATACATAAATCCATTATTTACACCCACTTCTCCTGTCATTGTGTGTTCAGACTGGAGCGGGGCTCACGTCTGGTCAGCCCAGCAGTCAAATATCATACAGTGTCTTTCATCTTCCACGTGTCCATTAACTCCTAAATGGATCGTAACACTCTGGATTCAAATTGAATCAGATGTAAAGGTGCCCTGACACAGGAGGCTACAAAGCGTGAAACTGACCTTTTTATTTAATGGAAAGTTGCGTGATTCATGCAGCCGGCCTGCCATCCATCATGCTTCACTTCTGCTTAAGACTGGTTTGCCTTGAAAGATGATGTAGGAACTCGGCGAGGCTGCTTGGTGAGCCTAAAGGTTAAACGGGGATAAAATGTCCTGTTGGTGGTGTTAGCTGATCAGCTTGCACGTGATGTTTTAACATCATGTGTACTGAGAAAGTATTTCACAGGATTAAAGTGTTTCAGATGTGATTTACAGGGACATCTTATTTTTATGAGAGATATTTTTAATTGATATCTGTTTCTGTGGTTGAAGGTTGCTGCATTACCCCTGTTTAGATATCTCTACCCTTTAACTGTGTGTGCATTATATTCCCGAGCTGTGCATGCGTGTGTGCAGGCCTTGTTTCTGCCTGCGTGTGCTGCACGCCTGCATGAGTTGCAGGGGAAGGTGCAAAAAAAAAAGCAATCGGCGAGGCTTTCGGCTGGAGATGGAATTGCCAGTTGTATATCTTGACACTGGACATATTTATGCCCAGAGAGGCTCGCTGGTTCTGCCGGCTCATCACAGCGACTGTCAGGTGGTGAGCTGTGTGTGTGTGTGCAGGGTGTGTTTGTGCTCTGTGATGTGCGGGTGTTGATAAGACGAAACCTTAGTGCATGTGCATAAATACCATGTGGTGTACGCCCGAGTGCTCCAGCGGTCCTGTACAGGCAGTGCAGTTTGAGAAGGTGCAATGTCCTAAATATGAAGTTCAAATCTGTTTAATTAGCATTATACAGTTAAATACCAGTTAGAGGAACCGTTAAATGATTAGTTGTAATTCTTTTTTTTCAAGAAAAACTGAAATATTCAAGATTCCAACTTATTAGATGTGAATATTTTCTTGTTTCTTTCCTCCTCTATGACATTAAAGTGAATATTTTCTTGTTTCTCCTCTGACAGTTCAGTGAATATCTTTGGATTGTGGACAAAACAAGACATTTAATCAACTTGTTCACTGGAAAACACTGACACTCGACACCTTTTCTTCTATTTTTTGACATTTTGACCAGTCAATCAACAGATTAATCGACAGTAGAAGTAAATGTTAGTTGCGGCCCTGATACCGGTGCAGGATGTGAATGAGATGAGTGGCTCAGACGTTATAATATACATGCTGCATATGCTACAGCATGTGGACTTTCAATGACATAATAAAAATCTGCAGACCCGCCCACCGACCCGAACCTGCCAGATTCAGAGGATGGAGAGGAAAGTGGCCTCGGCCAGCTGATCCTGATCCCGAGAACATTTAAATGCCACTCAGCACTGAACAGACCCTAACGAGTGACAGATTACTGTAAATTGGCCCCGCGAGCGACCAAAAACTGAGAGTGGCTTTAACTACATATAGACTGTGCGGCCACGATTTGGCCGCCGAGGCTGCTGGACGCAGAACGATCTGGCAGCCCGGCGAGAACAGACTCGGGTCACTTCTGCCAAAAGCAAGAGGCAGAGACGGAGCAACACTTCCTGCTCCACTGCAGCATGGACGAAGACACAAAGACCAACTTCACCAAAATGGAATCTTACATGGCAACATTTTGACACAAGACGCTCAATATTTACCGACATTAGAATTCCTAATGGTGAGAATGCCGACGCAGCGCGAGCAGAAGTGCAAGCTCAACAAACAGGAACACAACTTTCCTCCAGAACATCAAGCCTCATTCACCGAATGTTCTCCGACTGTAATGCTTTTTATATCGAAGGAAAAACAATATAACCTACAATACTACATAAACTGTAAATGCTGTCACAGCTTGAGGAAATCCAATAACTGAAAACCTGCACTGACCCTTCTCTGATTTAGATTTTTGTCTCCTTTTCTACTTCTTCTGCTTCTTTGTAAATACCATTACATTTAACTTATTCTATATTTTTTATTCCGTAACTTAACTTAAGTACGGTCGGCTTTATTTTCCTGCCTATTCCAGAGAAAATCTAGTAGTTATGTCCACTTGACTTCTCAAAAATCAAATTTGTACCACAGAAATATTTAAAATCCGACAAATACTGGATCATTGGGGCCACTTTTCATATATCAGCTGATACTCTTTGTATAGATTCACAGAATATGTACATAAACATATGTTTTTGCATTTATCCCTCAAACGCGGCCATTGATTGATTGATATTTTTAATCCGAACCTGTTAAAACAAAAGAAAACAGTAAAAGTAAAATGTCTGTAAAATAAAAAGAACAGCGAACTAATACAACAATACAAAAAATAATACACTCATTTAAACCTACCCCTGTTTATCAAACACTTTTGACAAAGTATGTAAAATATGGGAATTATGTCCACTTGACTTCTCAAAAATCAAAGGCCATACCCTTGTTTTTGTACCACAGAAATATTTAAAATCCGACTTATACTGGATCATTGGAGCCACTTTTCATATATCAGCTGATACTCTTTGTATAGATTCACAGAATATATACATAAACAGATTTTTTTGCATTTATCCCTCAAACGCGGCCATTGAACCTGTTAAAACAAAAGAAAAGTAAAATTTCTGTAAAATACAAAGAACAGCGAACTACTACAACAATACAATAAATAATAATCCTACCCCTGTTTATCAAACACTTTTGACAAAGTTATGTATGTAACGGCGGCAGAATATTAAAACTTAACAATAACATTTATTGTCCAAAATGACATCTGTGCGCTTAAACAATAAACTCAGCTGGAAATGTAATAATTACACATTACTTCATCATGCATTATTGCAAAACATCAGCGCATATCGTAGAACATCTCCACTGATACTGACATATTTACCTGAATGTCCACTGGACAAACTACAGATGCAGAGGCACCTGTCAGGATAAATCACATTTCAAATCAGTTCATCTTCTGAGACACAGAGCTTTGAATACAAATCACACATTTCCCCGCAAAACGGTGAAGATTATTTTGTTTGTATTCTCCTGACGCGCTGACACGCCTCTAATCGCTTTTATCGAATCAGGTCAAAGACGATTACCCACATTTTTCACCCAGGAAATGTATCATCACACCTGAACACTGAGTGCAGTATCCTCCGCCAGCAGTTGGGGGTCACCCACAGCTCGCTGTTGTTTTCAGAGCTGCACAGGAGAACTTTGTGTTATCAGCTGTGACAAGCAGCTCATTCAATAAATCAGGTCTCACCACCAATTTATTCTGAGATCGGCAGTCAATCACGGCCTGCTGAATCAATTTTATGAGCCTCTTTTAGATTTACAGGCACGAGTCTGTTCCTCGCTGGAACAATATGTATCCTGCGAGCACGATGCTCTGTTTGTGAAACAGACCTTTAATTGAAATTTGCTCTTTTTATTTGTTCTGTTTCCATCGTTCGTGGTGTTTTGCATCATCGAACCATCTGTTTCTGACTCCTGATACAAGAACAGAAATGAGCTCTGACGATGTAGCACTCAAGAGAGTTTTTCTTGTCTTCAATGAAGACTGAGACACGAATTAATGCGATTCATTAAAGGACATTATCAATGTTTTTCCCCCCATTATATCACTCTAATTATAGTTAAGCTTATTGCTCATTGCCAAATGAGTAACATTAATGTAATGCCTCCAATAGAGGATATGAGCCTTATTAATCCTGCAGACGTCTCCAGCAGGAAAGAAGCAAACTTCCTCATCGCTCCGCTAATGTCCAGCCTGAGTATTCATATTTCAGTATTTCAGATTAAAGTGAAGCAGAGTTCTATAATGTGCTTTATTAGGCTGTCTAACACATCCCAATTCTATATAAATACACAGTCAGCCAAATGAGTTTCATGCATCACGAGACAAGCCCCCCCTCATGTGCATGGAAATCGCACAGCTGTTTTTCCCCTTACCGCTACAATTTTTCTGCAGATGAAAAGTGCCAGCTTTAATAAATCTGATAAATTACCAGTTGCAAACTGTTGACCAGTCAATTTTTCCTGACAGGGCGTATCACCTGATTTTTCCCCTTTTTTCGTCGAGACGTACCGCAAATGGAGCTTGATTGTTCCCCAAGCTGGCGAGTTACACGTTTAATGATGTCGAACTAACTCAGCTTTCTTCTTTTTCTCCAGTGGATTAGCTCACGTGAACGCAGCCGGTTCAGTTTCCCCTCGGATTCTCCCGCTCACGTAAACAGAAGCACACAGAGGAGCCATTATTTTACAGTAGTCACATTAACAGCTATAATTACACTGGAGCATCAATTAGAGGATGACCTCTGTGGTTTGTGATCCCTTAAAACAAGCTGATGTCTTCCTGTGTGTGTCATCATGACCTCCAGCAAAAAAAATCTTCTATCTTAAAACCTTTTTAGAAGCTTCAACCTTGCTGAGGTTTTTAAAGAAGTGTGACCAAGTCTGCGACCTAAACAACTGTATAAATTGAAAATTCAAGCAGGATTACGACTTATATTTATTTTGTTGCTAGGTGGCGACCTCTAGCAGCTGTAGTGGGTAGTACGACTGTACAGGAGGAAGTGAGGAGAAGATAGTATAAAGAGTGACAGCTCTGTTCCAGGAGGCAGTTGGAGATGGTGGACGGGTCAAACAAGGACAGGACCTTAATTTAAGGGGGCGTTTAATTCAGGAGACCGCTGTTAAACCAATGATGGGTCATTTTAACTTACTACCTCAGTACAACAACATCCCTAAAATCCACCAGATGATTAGTGGGGGCAAAAAAAAACAAATTTAAAGAAACACCAACAAGTCAGCGATGTTTTTTCAACCCTATACCACATTTAGAATTGGTACTTTTTCCAGTCCTGACACAGTCCTGTCTCTGGCAATGTGAGACTAGAAAACCACCAACAGGACTACAACTTGTGTCACCACACGATATGAACTTGAAACATGAGTAAAAACATCGCTCCTTTGCGGTACTGTGGTCAAAAACTCCACATGGTACCTTCAACACGCAGACCAGATACCAGTACAACAGTGATGAGCTAATTCTGGCGATACGCATCTACCCACAGAATGATCTCCCCGTTTCAGGTTGTTTTAGTTTCATATCTTGCCCAGAAAATGCAAAAGCACTTTTGGTAATCCATAAATAAAGCCACGGCCTCTGAAATTGTCTCGCAGCCCCATGCGCCTCTGACCCTTTCGCCGAGGTCCCCCATTGCTAAATGGTAGATAAAATACGATAAAAGACCGTTTGATCCGACCACATTAATGAGGTCAGCGGCTAAAAGAGACCTCATGACAGCGGTTTGGCGCTCTGATGTACATGCAAATGAATGGAGCCGCACATCAAAGGTAAAAAATGTCTCCAAATCCCCAAAACCTTCACGCTGCTCGCTGCACCCGTGAACGGATATTAGGAGGTTAATGTGCAGATTTACAAACACTGCGGCCGTGCAGCGAGTGTGTTAGTGTGGGAATGTCTTTACAACTCAGTGTGGAGCAATTAAACACCACTTAAGTGAAAGAGCCAATCATATGTGATGTACAGCCGTAATATGTGTGTGTGTGTGGGGATGCCTAATATCCTGCATCGTTAAGCAGCGTTTGACATCTTCACACCTTCAGCGTGGAGCCTTTTCCGTAACGTGGAGACGACACTGAGACGCTTTGATGTTCCAGAGTCTTTAACCACTTAATCCCAAAGAGAGAGAGAGAGAGAGGGAGGGGGAAAAATTAAGAATCTCCTACATTTCAGTGTCGTTTTTGTAGTTTTCCCCTCTCTGCACATTGTACACAATCACACACAGACCCATGTATATACATTTCTGACATACAGACACACATACTGTATAGAAAGCTTTTGTAGCCTGACATCTATGGATATTTCAAAGAGCTCCCCAAGAGTTTACTCAACCAGCGAAGCTTAACGCAGCCCATCAAGTGAACGCAGCGAAATTACCCCAACAAGTTGGAGTTACGAGGTTTACGCACGGCAACGGCAATATGCTCGCGTGTGGCGGAGCGACGGCGGGGGGTAATCGTGATGTCATACGGCTCTCCCTCGTGCGGAACGACAAAAGCGAATTAGCCGATGGATCAAGTTCCATCAAAATCTGCGCGCGCGGAGATCACACCACGCTGGTTAAATAATCTGCTTCCACTTTGGATTCGCCTGCAGGGAAACAGATTGCGGCTCAGCCTCGCGACGAGCTCCGCAGAATGTCAGGAAAAAAAAAAAATCAAGGGGGATGTTCTCGGATGTTGTTGTGCTCCGCGACAGAGGATGCACATTAGCAGAATGGACGTAATTATGAAAGTTTTGTGTCGGCTAATTAAAAGCAACGCCGCACCTGATTCTTTCAGCAGAAGGGGAGGACGCTCGGGTTCAGCTGTCTCAATTACTGTCGTCATTGTGTAACGCTGATCCGAAACGGACGGCCTCAAACGGGCCTGCAAATGTCATCCGGTGACAATACATGACAGAGAGGAGATAAGAGGACGAGGTAAATGGCGTGCACACAAGAAAGCAAAGACTACAAGGAGGCAGGAGGGAGGGAGGGAGAGCCGCTGTTGCACACCGGGTCTGGTACAATATCTGAGCAGTCGCACTGACACAGTTTCAGTCTTCCATTAAATGAATAATAGAGGAAGAGGGGAGGGTTAAGAGCATTTCCTCCTTCCTAATGTGGAGAGAAATGGAAGGCAGGGAAAAAGGAGTGCAACAAGGCACAGCAGCTGTACGGTGACGTTCTTCAGACGGCCAGTTGAACAGAAGTCGGCGTCGTTTCGAGGCCACCAGACATCCAGATGTTGCTCATTAGAATACATGATGGAGTCCTTAAATGTCTCCCCTGGGCGAAGGGGTGGTGCTCTGAAATGTTTAGTGATTAATGAATTAGGTTGTTCATATGAAGAGGTGGGCATGGGCTAATGGGATTTTAAGTTCTACTTTCTACCCCCCCATCAAACCCACTACCAAAGACTCTGAGTCGACGCCAGCGGCAGCAACCCGGGGAAGTGTTTTCTCAAGCTCCTGAAGCACTCGCCTGCTTTTCTACATCTGCTTAAGCACACTCGGCTGAGTTCTCGCTGACTTAGCAGCCTCTTCTACGGATGCTTCGGAAGCTGCACCAAAAAAAAAAAAATATATATATATATATATAAATATAAAAATAAAGACGGCGTCGTGCAAAAGTGTGTCAGGGAAACAGAAAGCACAGCTGTACAATAATTTCTTCTCAGAGATAGGAGGATGAGATCAGAAAGAAGAGACAGTTTGAACGTGTCAGAAATTAAAGAAGACATTCTAGAAGTTCACAGCAGGGCTAACAGACGTGTTGCCGATGCGATGAATGACTTAACAACAGGAACTCTTCTGTATGGCTTAGTTTAGCTTTTGTCTGTAGAAGTCCTCTGGATTTTCTTATCTTACAGACACTTAAATGTTGTTTTCTTGCAGGATTATAATTAGATATGTTCCAGTTCAAATAAAACCAAAACAATTTTTAAAATATATCTGCAGAACGCACTCAAAGTTCTGCTATACTTAGTATTTTTCTATCCCATGGAAACAAACATCGAACATCAAACAATATATTCTTTAATTAAAAACATGAACAGTCTAGTTCTTATATAAATGTTTTCAAGCAGCCCACATTTATTGTCCAGCTGCCTTAATGAACAGGTGTATAGGATTTTGTGGCACATTGTTGCAGATGGCAACCAACTGAATACCCCTCCTCTCAGCCGGCCTTACAGCAGCCACTAGAAACGTGAAATTAGTGTTGGGCCAATAGACAACACCGTCGTCCATTGCTGATGGTTAACTGTATCATCGTAATATGGTGATTTAAATGGAGCCCCTCCAGAGAGCGCAAAGTAGTGACTCCCCTCAGAGTTGCCATAACACAGGAGTTGTTGGCATTTGTGACGTGGGAGAGAAAATTAAAGGTTTGCCGCTCAATGCACGGCACGTCTCCATGTCCAATTAATTATTTTCTTATCAGACCTGCACTGTAGGAACTTAATTACCTCGCTGGTCGTGTTGTGTCTTTTCTAAAGAGACGCTGTTGTGTTTCCTTCGACCATGCTGTTGTCTTAGCTTGGCTTCTGCTGTATAGCTAGCCGGCTAACTTTATTATGAATATTATGCTTAATTTCTGCCCCTAAATCCTACCCACTGGACCTTTAAAATACTTTGTACTGGCGCACTAAATACGTGGCTGAAAATAGCACATTATTTACTCCTGTTTGCTTCATTACAGTGCTGATGTGACAGTTTATGGCATTTAAACGAATGGACTTTGAAAGTATTGATTCGAACATTGAGCATTTGTGGTTTTGATCTTCTCATGGGATTTGTCGACGGTGAAAAATATGTATGTCTCTTCCCTCTTATCTATGCATATCATGCACTCTTTCATTGTACACGTCTACAATAGCAGCTGAATCGCTCGGTAAGAGTCTGCGGTGTCTGTTCCTGCCTCGGCCTCCAGCTGGGGCCAATCTGTCGGTCAGGTGTGGCTCAGTGGTGGTAGCCAAGGCCTCGCCAGCAAGCTGGGCGTGCACACAGCCCGGATAGTGCAGATACAGTGCAGCCCATAACACACAACAGATCTACAACACATCCCTGTGACAGTTCATTGTTTCCATTATGGAAATGTCTGTGTGTATCTATAATGACATTTTAAATGGAAACACAAACAGTTTTTGTGTTCCTGAATCGACAGAAATCAGAATAACCTTTCTCGGTGCAGCAAATGGAACCGGATCAGTGATGCAGAAACTATAATGCCAACACAGTGCGTATACGGGGCCGGAACAGAACAGTATTTTAGATGACAGCTCCCTCTGCATCAAGCATTCACAAGCCACGTCAACACACATGTTTTAATTTGCTGATGACAAAGCAGCACTGTTGTGTTTCTGTGATATTCTGACCCCTCCAGGAGGACATCAGACAAACACTAATGCATTAAAGCCCACTCGAGGGACTTTCTTGCGGTCCATAGGACAATACACAGCCTGGCTACTGCTCGCCAGCCACATCAGAAGTTGCAGGCGAGGACCCTACGTTAGGGGGGGATTATGTCTAAATAAAGCCTCGGCAGTGTATGAATCACTGTGTCACTGATCCCCTCTGCTTCCCAGACAACAGGTTTGCCTTCTGCAAGCTGTCACTGGCTTTCCACTCTTTCAAATTAAGAATAAAAGGGAGAGAGAGAGAGAGAGAAATCGAGACTGTGTGAGGGAGGGAGGGGAGTTGACGTTCATCACTCGAGTGCCGTGGCTTAGCCTAAGAGGCTTGAATAATCAGTATGTTAAGCTGTCAGGGTGTGCGCTCGCACCTACCACGCGCTTACAAACTCCTGGGCGCTTTTTAATCAAGCAAAAACGCTGAGAGGCAGTGGCGAGTGCCAAGAGCCCGGGCTAAGAGATGAGCTTTAGAATATCTGTTACACTTTCTCCTGACATCACCAGACGTGCGTTTCTCCACTGTAAGCTGCAGACATGTATGTGTGTGTGTGTGTGTGTTTTTTCTTTAAAGAGGACACGGTGAATATTCAGCTCGCCTTTATTTAATGTGAATCATCACATTCAGCGTAACACCTCATAGTACGATTCTCTGCACATTCTACAAATGGATCCACACTGACTGTGAACGAAGGTGTAATCTGCATTGTTTTGGTGAAATTAAGCCGTCTGTGCATTTTATGTGTTGTCATGACCCACTGCACTCTGCGCGAGTCCCTGCTGTCGGCAGCAGCTGCCAGCGTTGCTCAACTGTCACAGATTTTGGGTTTGATTTTGACATCAATTACAAAATCAAAGATGTCAGATTCATGTTCCGCCCTGGCTCCGGTGAGAAAAAAAGGCAAGGCCTCTCTTTTTCCGAGTATCATTTATTCCACTGAAAAAGCTGCCTGAAAGTGCCGTTGAAAAGTCGATTGAAAAGTGGTGCAATTGGACAGTTTGAGAAAATGACTCCTGAACGAAGCTAGCGTATAAAAGCAGCGCTGTGTTACAGCTGATTCTCAGCACTCACATGTGTCTGATGTGACGAATTCTGGTCTGTATGTGGACGCAAATCAACTCTCAGAGAAAAACATACTTTGATGACTCAGGTAGCACCACCATGAAGTTGACAGTTTTTATATTTTTTTTATGAAATATATCCTTGAATCAAATTTAACAAACATAACATGCTATCACACCACCAAACCAAGGTGGTGAGGATGGTAAACATAACTGAATACCTGCCAAGCTGATCAGCACGTTAGCATTGTGACCATGCAACCCAGTATCACACCTGCCAGTCCATCGTGTCACGACTGCGGTTGGACTTGCCGACCTGTGAAACAATATGGTCTCATTCAATGTTCAAGTTAGCAATGACAAAAATGCAATGCGTGGTTACACTTTCAAAATAAAAGCACCAAAACTACTTTTTAGGTTTAGGAAGATCATGGTTCACCTCAGCTGCTTCCATAAAACAGTCACCACTGTCTATTGGCTTTACACGAACCCAAACCCTGATCGAGTGAAGATCCGATGGAAGTCCCATGTATGAACCTTCCCACCAACCCTGATTTTTTAGCTCTTTATACTCATTTCGTCCTCAAAACTCATCATTACTCAAACAGCAAACTCACCCATAATGCAACTTAGACACTGAGTGACATCACTGGAGCCACAAAAGGCTTTATATCACTTTTTTTCTCACATGCAGTTGTACTCACTAGTCCTGTAAACATGCTTTAATGTGTAAAACTGGTGGATGTACCCTTTGAGTCCCTGTCACAGAGATGATAGCTTGGTTGTTGACCCTGAAGGGACCAGTTCACGCTGTAGCACCTGTTCATAGGACAGTCAAATGGTTTCCAAACCCCCGATGTTGGCAAGTGGGGCTGTGTCTGGACATTTCTGTAACTTTCAGAAACCGACAAGCTGATATTCACACCCACGTCACGGAAACAGAAAGGAGCCAGGGTCTGAACTTCTCTCTCTCTCGCTCTGAATTCTCAGTGGTGTTCTTCTTTCACTTTTCAATGTGAACAACCAACTGCAAAACTGAATGAATGAAATTCTTCCGGATAGACTGAAAAGGTGTGCCGTTACTCCCATCTTTGAACAATATGACGCCAGCTTTAAACTCGACCTTTCATCTGGAACAACTTGAACAACGTGTCTTATCAGTGGCTCTGAACAAGCATAACCCAACTCTTAGTCTTTTTTACAACTATCAAAGAGAGATTTTAAAAAACAAACACCTGGAGCACCCAGACAACCCGACCACTACACTTAGAGGAACCCCACTGTTGACTCGGGGTTAGAATTCATCTTGTAGCACTTATTATGAAAGCCATAAACCAAAACTCAAATGGATATATACGTAATGATATACATGCCTACGATACTCCAGCAGGATGGAGGTCAAACATGCAGAGATACAAAAAAAACCCTGCTGGGGTCTCATGAGTCTGATTCTGCCTGCAGGATGGTGCAGACAGATTTGCCAAACGCTGTTGCAGGATTGAATCTCTGCAGGGATGGTGGGAGTGGTCGGAAATTCTGAGTGCGCAGGTGGGTGCAGGATGTTAAAAACAGTCCCACGCAGATCGCTAAATAATTAATCTGCATTACATGTTGCAGACACAACTAACAGGTCCATCACAAACTGGGTAACAGGAAAACAGCAGATTCCATTTAACCATTTGTCATATAAAAAAGGTTTGAATCAAATAGCTTCATTTACTTAAAAGAGAGATTTTGCCCAATGAAATAAGCCTGAAGCGACAGTAGAATAATTCATGGCATGGGTTGAAAATATAACCCCATCATCCGAGGTCAGTGATAACATTTCACGTCTGCCGGAGCCCCACGTGAACCCTGTCAGCCCTCCTTTCCGTTGTGCTTAACAAATGTCAAACACGTCTTCCGTTTTAATCCCTTTCAATTAATTAATTTTCCATGAGCACACATCTCAAACGCCATGCTGTTTTCACAGAAATCACAGGAAACCGTCACACCTTTCCTGTTGTTTTTTTAACCGAGCAAAAAAAAAAAAAACCTCTCCGTACAAAACTGCCTGAGTATCTCAGGCGGTGCTGTGGACCTTCAGTCGAACCGAACTTCTGACCTCTGATTCAGCTCGATGACATCAAAGCCAAAACCACGATCGCAGTCTGGGAAAAAAAAAAAAAAAAGGAGCCATTATACAAATGCTTCAACACATGTCAGATTGGATCCCAGCCCGGCTCATAAAGGAGCACATTCGACCTTTTAATCTAATAAAAAAGAATAACAGCACACGGCTAATACAGCCGCTCTCCTCCATGGGTATGTGCACGGAGCTTTGATCACCACAGCGCTCTTAACTCCAAGCCAACAATAATATTTTCTCCTCACTTCGCCACTCGAGCCACTCGGTTCTCCAACCCCCCCCCCCATATATTAGCGGGTATAAAAATAGCACCAACACAGGGGGCAGAGGGGCTGCCTATTTATGACCATGCTTCACCACCCAGAGTGATGCTAGGAAAGCAGCAGGGAAGGCTAAAGCTCTGTTCCTGCTCCACCTTTTCTTTTCCTTCTTAACCCACAGCCCCTTTCCGTTTTCTCTCTCTCTCTCTCTTTTTTTTTTTTCAATTCAGACTCTCCATCCTCGGATTGATCTCGCCAAACCCTCCAATAGCTTAAATTACATCAGCCGGTGGCTTTGCACAGAGACAAAAAGGCCCGTGGGTTTCACAGATCATAATTCTCTCCGATAGATTCAACTTCTAAAAATGTGCCACGTTCAATTTCAGCCTCCAGCAATGCCTCAACCCCCCGAGCCCAACCTCGTATCCGGTGATGAATTATGACACACGATAGATTGTTTTTTAAGTTTACAGCCGAGCTCGGTGACAGAGAACTGCTTACCAATCGAGTGAGGAGGAGTGAAGGAGGGAGTGCGAGGTAAAAGACAGTCGATGGCTGCAGTCGTACAGTTTGCCAAGTCGGTGTCTGATCGGCTGCGTGTTGATTCTGTGTTTTACGTTTCTCCGTAAACCGACAGGTAAAATCATCATCTCGACAGTCATTCACCTTAACTAGAGTTTTTAAAAACAACACGCTGTTCTCAGGTCGAACCATAAAGATGGTAATGAGCGCAGGAGTCCGTATTGGCACAGCTTGTGAAAATTAGCATGGCAGTGGAAACAAGAAATTACATTCCTCAGCCTGTAGAGCACTCTCCGGTAATCAGTTTATTTGTCATTATAATGAAGGGGGAAAGTGTTCACCTAGCAGGAAATGCAAGCGGGTGAATATATCATTCCAGCGAATAGATCGGAGTTCGGATCGGGGCGATGGCGAGAAACGCTGGCAGCGAGCAAGCTGCAGTGGTTACGAGTAACGTAACAGAGCGAGATCTCAAAGATTTGATCACCTAGAGAGGAAAATCTAAAGGTAACAAACTGCTGTCATTCGAATGATCTGCTGTTATGCTGAACAGCTGCTGTGCTGCTGGTGGTGTGATTGTTGAGGGCGGGAGAGACGTTGACCTCAAACAGCCGGGGTTACGTAGAGGTCTTAACGGTGGGCGTTCTAGACCTTTTAATGTATTTTCTGTTTTACAAGCTTGGTAGCTTACTGCTCTTTGAGTCAGGTGGTTTGTATAATCAGGTTATCACAATGTGGCATGCAAACGAGACTGGCAAACTATTTAGGAGGATGATATCATGTCCGGGGTAGAGCCAGGGTCTTGTTATCGGAAGGTTGCTGGTTCGATTCCCCTGGTCTGCATGTCGAAGTGTCTTTGGGCAAGATACTGAACCCCAAACTGCTCCTGATGTGCTGGTCGGCACCTTGCATGGCAGCCACCGCCATCAGTGTATGAATGTATGAATTACTGTAAATCGCTTTGGACAAAAGCGTCTGATAAATGCCCTAAATGTCTAGATGAGTCCTAACATGCACTTTAAGTAGAGCCCGACCTGTAATATCGGGTGACATTTGCAGAACATGTCACAGAAAAAGATGATATTTTGAAGTTCCAGTGAAATTGGCCGATGCCTTTTTAAAGTTCCAATTTCTAAGATAGTCGATTTTTGAGTCTCAATCCCAACTCGTCAAATACCGACACTTTGGGTCAGTGGGCGGCCCGACCGGCCAGAACAGTTGAGTTGGGAATGAGACTAATAAGACTGATACTTAACTGTCTTATGAATTGAACCTTTAAACAATAAAGTTTATTGTTAAGATGTAAAATATTCCTTGATAACCACATTTGGCATATCAATGTTTTTTACACCCTAATATCGGTATCGGCACCAGAGTTCGAGTACTGGTCCGGCTCGCCTCAGCACTAAACTGTTGAGCAGATGGAGATAAAGAGACTTCTGTTCACAAGCAAAGGGCATCCATTACTGTGGAAGGGTTTCTCTTTTTTGACTCTACAGAAATGTTCAGAGACGTACAGATCAGACAAATTCTGGCTTCAAACACTTTGTCTTACTTTGCTCATATAATAGGTTTCTTACTAAAAGAAGGTAGGAGGAGTAAATTTAGATAAATGCAGCTCAAAGCAGCTCCAGAACCAAATGTTTTCATCAGCTATTAGAAGTTATTTGACAAATTACTCACAGAAAAGTATGACAAATTCTCAAAATGATTAAAAACTGAGACCCAATGATTATTAAAAATGTAATAAAATGTATTAATAATTCTGTTTTGTGCAGAAATTGCTGTGTGAATCATTAGAAAGGCAAACAGAACAGTAAACTTCCTTTAAGACATAAAAAAGATGACAAAAAGTTAAATTAGAATTTAGTTTTGACCCTTTAACCTTATATTCAAATGTTATTCTAATATTCAAAATAAGTGAATCAACCATGAAGCTTTATCTTGTCCTATAAATCATGTTATTCATTGACATATAGTTCGTAGAGTTCTTGTCTGAGTTGTGTGAATATTTCAAAACATTTTGGGCCACAAGTTCTTCAAGACACAAGTAATTTATCATCACATTGTGGTCGTGATGTTGTTTCATTTGTCTTATTTTGCAGCATCACAGTCTCAGGATTAAACCCTGTAATGTGCAACAATGTAGCTTTAATAAATATGAGAATGATGTACACTTAAAGATTTAAATTCAGATGGCAGGGAACTTTAATTGAGCCCATTAGGAATGTTGCGACGCCGGTGTACAGTTAGTTTTCCATTATATTTACTCTGAAGTCAGCGTCCAACAGCCCGAACACACTGATGCCTCTGCAGCCCTTTCTGTCTGTGTCCATTTGCCCTCCGTCACTCTGCGACAGCCACCAAGACGGCAGCCAGTCAGCGTCGATGGCCTCGTTCACACTGATCCAGTCTCTGCCCCGGCAACTCCCGGCACACTGTGTGCCCTGAGCCAGGCCAGCGGGAGATCCGGAAAGGCTCGAAAGGGCCAAGGCACAAAGGGCCAGCTGCTTGCAGAGCGTTGGCTTTACATAGAAGGAAGCAGGGCTTACTGAATATACTGGATGCATGTGATCCATCTTTTTATAGTGCGCTCGTTCCAAAACGGAAAATTAGTGGTGGAAACAGGAACACGCTAAAAATGAATTTAGAGGAAGAAGAAGTTTATAAAGATAATCGGCCCGCGATCAACCGGTGAGTCGCGTGCCATCTTCTCCCAGTGAGACAAGAAACGGTCCGCTCGCATTTCACGTGCTGCCACTTTCATTTCCGTGTTTTGCTCGAATCAATTCCCAAACCTCCCCTTCCACACCTTGGTGCCCCGCGCCGACATCTGTGGCATTATGTGACGGCGGAGTGTAAAAACCGCTCTGACACGGCGCGCCACACTCATTGTCTGCGCTAACTGCACGCAGCTCAACTTAAGCTCAGAGCGCTGGCTTATGAAGGCACGCAGGAGTGTGCAAACACATCACGAGGCTCATAAATATCTCGTCCTACAAGGGATTTCACGTATGCATTCTTATGAGGGCTTACGCTGAGAGAAGAGTGGATGTGCAGTAAGTGCATTAGCTGTGGGCTGCAGAGGGGCTGCTGGGGAGGAAGGAAATAGATGTTTGGAAGGCGAGGCCAATTTATTTTCTTTCATGGTTCTTTAGTTCTCATGGTAAGTTTTATATCTACAGTGACAATCCTGAAATATAGCCGGACCTTATGTTGATTTAAAGAAATTTGAAGAAGTGTTGGTGTGAAATAACTTTTAGTGTGAGACTTTACATCATCCGTTTGTTCTGAACTCAGGTTTAAAGACCTCGTATCAACATGCTTTTAGTGAGATCATACGTGGAGGATGAGCTGTCGTGACTTTGCTCGAGCATTTTCTCCTCGAGCCAGCTGAGCATCTAGAAGGCAGCGCTCACAAACAGCTGCGTGTTCCTTCAAGAAGTGAGGACACCCAATTTACACGTCCCTAATAAACTAACAAGCCAACACCTGAGCGGATGAATATGCGAACGCGGCCAGCGACATCGTAAATATGCTCAGCATCGACATGTTTATGGTCAGAACCATCATAAATATGCTAACTCAAAGTGGCGTTCGGAATTAAATTTAAAGTGTCGAGGATTTCAGAATAAAAGCCTCGCAGGCAGTGAGAGCTGCTCTCCCTCGAGACAGCGCTGTCGGGAAGACCGTCGTTCCCAGGAGGCTTCAGCACAGATGCTGTTCTTGTCTTAAATTAGAACGTGATCATCACAGAAAGAAAAGGTCAGAGTGTCTAACAGAGGAAGCCTGTTTTTTAAAGTTGAAAGGCAAAAATGCACATTAAGATGTCCGACTTTTGATTGGATTAGAATAAAGTTGTTTGTAAATCCAGTTATCTGAGGACTCTTGGATTTGCAGATCTTTTTAGAATTTAGGTTTCATTCACAAGTGTAAACTAGAATGGCCCTCAGTAGAGCGCATACCTCCACCAAGGCCCAACAGTCCACTTTAATTCGATCAAGCCCAATCCTAAATCTATAACCCTGTTTCACTCTAGAGTTAAAAGCACCCATTAACTGCTTAACCATAATTTAAGATCACCAGACCTTCGTTAAATTGTACCAACCTATCGATGCCAGATTTTCTTTTCATCAACATTTCATCATGCACTATTCCCTGAGAAATTAGCAAATAATGTTGCTATGATAAAGAAAGTGAGAAATATCCTGGATCTGTCCTTTTATCTGGACCTGCACATGAGAGTTAATGAGGAGTTTCTGTGTAATCCTGCTGAGAAACGAACCAATCAACAAACAAACGGACTCTGTTAGAAAACATTTAAACATAGCGGTCTCTGGCGATGTAATAATATGATTTTGAACTCATGTACAGAAATCTACCTACTAATAGTTGATAATGTTTTGCTCTGCGCCTGATATATTCAAGTTTTAGCAGAACATTAAAGGCGCTGCTGGTTTGCTTTCCTACACCTGCTTGTAGCCTTCTTAACTCCAGTGGCCCGCTTCAGCCAATCATCATCAAGTAAATGTTGATTTACTGGATGCAGAAAAATGAAACCATTAGTGTTTACATCAAGCTGTCAGGATACAATTCTGTCTGCCACTGGGCACTCGGACAGCCGGGAAAATGAAGGGTAACCGGTGATCCATTTTTATTATCGACTAAATATCTGAATCGACTCGTGTCATGTTATTTACAACTTTGTTGTTGTCTTTGCAACAGTGGTGCCGACAGTAACACCACATGGAAACACTTGCTCTTTTAATACGTTTGCACGTGGTTTACTGCAGCCTCACGTAACCCTACACCAGCGTTGTGAAAGATATCGATAGAAAATATTTGAATTTCAATACTAGCCACGTTTTCCACTCTCCTAACAGCGAGCTGACACATGCACCGCTGCAGTGTCTACATAGTCCCTCCTCCAGAAGAAGAAAATTAACTCAGTCAGCTGTGATTAACACCCAGAACACAAGAATTATTTTATTTATCTTTTAACAGATATCAGAAATGTTATGCCCCTAATGATGTGTCAATTTTCCCCGTCGTATCGGATATGGTGTCAAATATCGAGGTATTTTATCGAAGTTAGAAAATCCAGTATCGTGACAAAACTACCTCACACATAAAACCAACGAAAATATACTGATGTAATAATAATAATCGAGACAAACGAGCTCCTGGTATCAGTATCAGCAGATATCCAAAGTCAAGTAAAAGATTGCAACTGAGAAAAAAAAAAAGGATTGTTACACCTCTATAAAATGTGATTAACTCTTAATTTGTATCCATATTTCCTTGTCGGCCATTTTTAAACACACACCTCCTCAGAAAAACCCTCCAAAGACACAAGACACCAGGTCCGGAGAAGCTCCTCCTCAGCTGTTGACATTGTTGTGAGGCCCGATTGTCAGATATGATGGAGTGGCTTTAAAAACTCTGGGCTGCCAGTATTGATGTCTAAAGCACTTTAGCAGTATCTCCGTCTCCCTCGCAAACACACACACATGCACACACACACTCCACTTCCCCTTCCTGGTAAAGTACAGGATGTGCGGATGAAGAACTAAGCAGTTTCTTTTTCCTTTTTTTCTTCCTCCTCCCGTGCTGTTGCCAGGAATGCTTTATGGGCCATGTGAATATTGGAGTTCTCCTGCCGGAAAGATTGCTTGATTCAATCAAGCAAGTCGCTGCCTCGTAAAGTCATTACACTTTGTGCAATGTCATGCGTTCTGCAGCCAGTGGACGGTCCTGTGTTCTGTCCCGGCATTAGGGGAAGTGGCCTAGCAAAAAAAAGCACGTGTGCCGGGCACGTCAGCGCCTATAAATAGCCGTGACCAACTAACGTAAACACTTTTTTTTTTAGAAATCAATTAGAGATGCATCTTCCGTAAACAGATTACAGCATGTTGTCCTTGTCAACTTGTGCTCCGGGCAGTCTTAAAAATAAAAAAGACTTTGTCTCACTTTCATATTGAATTCGCACATGCTGAGAGCCAGAGGGTATGAGAATGCAAAAGACACGAAGATGAAGAGATTGCGTGGCGGGGGAGGGAGGGGGAGGAGGGGGGGGAGTTGATATCGGGGTAGAATATCAGAGGAAGAAGAGAAAGATCCAGTGACCTCGCTGATATCATCTCCTGCTACTGTGTCACTTTTCTTTCTGAGAAGGAATACAAGTGCTGCAGGGGAAACTTTGAAATATGCACACGGAAGAGAGACGGAGAGAGACAAGTGAGTGTAAAGAAAACAAAAACAAGAGCAGAAGAAGAAGGAGAGGAGGAGGAGGAGGAGGAGGAGGAGGAGGAGAGGGCAGGAAGTACTTTTTGAAAGCCTCAGCGCAGGCTGGAATAAGCCGAGTCTTACCTGCTCAGTTGTTTTTGGTTGGCGGGACGGAGAAGTGAGGAGAGTCAAAGGGTCCCGGGGTGGTCTGGGTGGTGAGGGGGGTCTCGGTCCGGCTCGAAGCGGGGCTGGAGGGTGGTCCAGGAGAGGGGAGGAAGGATGGAGTGACAGGGAGCAGGGAGACGGGGAGGCTAAAGGGGGGAGAAGAAACGCTGCTTGCCTCTCCCTCCCTTACTCTCTCTCTCTTTATCTCTTTTCTCCCTCCAACATACACACACACACACACACACACGAGCTCGGAGGCAGACACCAAAACCCGGAGTCACTCAGATAATAGGCAGAGAAAGAGTCTTTACATTTACACGCTCTGCCACAGGGGAAGGATGGGGTGAGCTCTCCTCCCACTCTCCTCCAGGCAGCCAATGGGAGGCGGCTCAGAGGTGTCCAGGCAGCCAATGGAAGTGGCAGCAGCCGGTGCCTTGCCCCAGCCAATAAGTGCAATAGCTCATATCCAGTTGAAATAATTAGAATATGGAAGGAGTCGTGAAAAGCCTCCCTTTTTTTTGAAGGACAGACCGAGCCCTTGCACTCCAGCCAGTGAGTGTGATTTAGGGCTGCAACAGACATTAGAGTGATTAGATTCTGGGCCACTTAACCCGGCACAGTATCGCTGCACGGCGCTCTGCAGACCTGGCAAGAAGAAAAAAGCCCTGCTGCCAGACAGCGAGAGAGGCTTCAGTCAGCTGGAGTTTGAGAATTACTCATGGACGGTCAAACGAGGCACGCATGATGATACATGCAGGCATGTGTTCACGTTCACAGGCGACACCCACATAGTCGGTCCCCTTCTGTCGTGTACAGTTCATTTACACTCCGCGTTCAGGGCTCGGCACTAAACGGGAACTGTCTGATTTTCCACCAGCTTTGCATCACTACAGTGTTGGTGGTAAGCTTCTCTACATTTCAGCTGCAAGCAGAGCTTCCTGTAGAAGAATCTCAGAAATTATGTGGAAAAAAAAACAAAAAAAACATTGTTTGCATTTTTGTGGGCTGCTGCATTCAACTGGCAATAAATTTTGGTTTTGCTTCCATTTACATTTCCATTTAGGGCATTTAGCAGACGCTTTTGTCCAAAGCGACTTACAATAAGTACATTTGTCACAAGAGAGAAACCACAACATCACCGTCGATGGAGTAAAAAGAAATATAGAAACAATTGTCAAGCCCTCATCTGAGGATCGTAACTGCTATTTATCAAAGATACTCGAAGTGTATAAGTGCTATGATTTAAATGCTAATGATACAAACATACAAGTGCATACATTTTTCTTTTTTTTTTGGAGGGGGTTGGGAGTCATGCTATGTGGGGTTGAGGTGAAGTCTGAACAGATGAGTCTTGAGTCTTTTGCGAAAGACGGAGAGTGATTCCGCTGTCCTGACATTGGTCGGGAGTTTGTTCCTCCACTGAGGCGCCAAAACAGAGAAGAGTCGTGACTTCGCCGAGCAGGCTTTGTTTGCTCTCAGCGATGGCGGTACCAGCCGGCCAGCTGATGTAGATGATCGGAGTGCTCTCGCTGGGGCGTGTGGTCTGACCAGTGTTTGGAGGTAGACGGGTGCAGTTCCGTTGACGGCCTTGAAGGCCAGCACCATCGTCTTGAATCGGATGCGGGCCGCAACAGGAAGCCAGTAGAGGTCATGGAGGAGGGTGGTCACATGGGAGAATTTGGGTAGATTGTAAACACGTTCTGGATACGCTGCAACGGTTTAGTCGTGGAGGCTGGGAGTCCAGCCAAGAGGGAGTTGTAGTCCAAGTGGGAGGTGACCAGCGCTTGGACCAGGAGTTGCGTCGCATCTTTTGTGAGGAAAGACCGCTTCCGCATTCTCAGGTCAATACTGATTACACCATCCGCATGTAGATTTGTTCCCTGTAAACCAATCTTTCACTGCTATTCAGACAGATGTTTCCCTTGGTTGCTTTACGGTATGCAAACCCATCTGCCACTGTGCAATCAAAACAGGAAGTGGAATTGTTTTCCCCGGTCGCGATCCACAGGTAATGGTGAAAAACGTGAATAACTGTGGACACTCCACACTGCAAAGGAAAAAAGGACCTCGTGTTAAAACTGCCCCTCTTTCTTCTAGATCAGTAATTAAATTATTAATACAGCCAGGTGTTTTGCTCTTCTCGCCTTTTCGTAGCACTGAGATCAGGGTTTCCAGGCTGCTAGCTGCAGCCGTGTTGCTAATGCTGTGTTTGTAGCACCAGGGCCAACAGTACTGTCACAGGGACAGTACTTTATTTCTGTTTTAACTACAGGTTGTGCTTCCACATTCAAAAACAAATTGAATATGAACCACAGTCCTGTTCATTGTCTATTTCTCGTCTATTAAAAACATATTCTCGAGTACTGTTTCGCTGTAATACCAGATTGTTTGTCGCCTTCATACTGTTCCCCATTTCGAAACGGACAACGAGCAAAAACCAAGCACCGCCCAACTTGCAGGATGTTACCCATCATGCAGCAGGGTTGATTTTGTTCTGGTGTGGCTCAGTGCATTCTGGTTGTTCTAGGTTTTCTTCCTCTTGAGCAAAAAGGAATGCCACAGCCCCCTTTTCTCTGTTTTCTCCGATGGTATAGCACCAGGTTCAAAGATTGTTGTTTCACCATCTTTCCAGCGTTGAAGTACTTCTCTTACAACACTGAGCAAAGATAAAGAACGCAGTGTTGTTGCTCGTGGGTTCACGAAGGAACATACTTCACTTCCACAAGTCTTATTTTATTTCCCTCCCTCCCCCCAACATTCAATCGATGGCTCTGGAAAGCGCCCAGCTTGATAAATGATCAATGGCGAACTGTCAGGTTGAGGAATGAAAGGCACATCACCATCCCACTCCTCATCCTGCGCCGGGGAAGTGAACGAAACACCAGGTATAATGTTCCATCAAAACCAGCGCAAAGACGCAGTACTTTTCCGTTGTTCCTTTTTGTCAGCAAACGCAGCGCGGCGACTTGCTGAAAGGTAGATTTTCAGAGGGATGGAGGGAATTCTCAGGGGCAGCCAGCTGTGGGGGATGCAGGGTTTTTATACGGCGCTCTGAAACTCTGGGTTTTTTCTTCCTAATGTTCACGAAGCTCCAACAATAACTTCACCGTGAAAGGAAGAGTCCCCGAGGAAAATTATCCACCTATTTCTAAACCGCTGTTCAGGGGGGCAGGGAGGGGTGTGGGGGGCTCTGGAGCTTATCCCAGCATGCATTGGACAAGAGGCAGGAGTAAAGCCTGGACACATGTGGACACTTGAGTGTTTCCAGTTCACCTGTTTGAGGCGCGGACGTACATACAAACTAAAAACAGCAGTCAGCCAGTGGGTTTCCAGGGAACACTAGTAATTACTAAAAGTGTGTGGGACAAAGGAAGAAGTTGGTTTTTTTTAGCTTCACCACAAGTTGTCCAACTTTCACCTAAAGAGGCTCGACGGTGTTTGTAGCTCTTTTCCAGTTTTCAGACATGGACTTCATATCATTGTTGGCTTTATGTATCTGTATCTGTTGGCTTCATGACCTTCAAACACAGGTCTCTTTCGCAGGGTTGTCACAATGCCAACACAATATTCGTATAGATAAAACAACACTATCTCTGTTATACCACAGCAAAAAGATATATATTGACATGTTTTGGTGTGTAAATGATTCATATTTACCAAAAGTTCTGTAATCAGTTCAGTAGATCACATCAGCCTGCAATGACTGCAGTACAATCCTTCGTGTCTACTCGACTGTCAAAGTGACGTCGACTAAAAGTGCTTGTGTTTTGCCACTGACAGGCTGAGTAGTTGTTCTACATGTTGGACAACGTTACGGAAATGATTCCTGTGGAGGACGGGCCTTCTTGTTTTACATCAAGATCTTTTTGGAACCAGAAAAAATACCAGAAATCCCTGTTCACAGCCTACATACAGTTAAGGTCCAGAAAAAGTGCAAAACACATATAATATGAATATCTGTGCAGCCTTGGGTTGAAAATCTGACTGTGTGGCTCCATTGCATCATTTCATTTAGTGCATTTATTGAATACGTAGGAAACTTCAGTTCGGCTCCTTCACTCTGTTTTTATGCTGTTTTTTTGTAGGGCTGCAACTAACGATAACCTTCATCATTAATTCATCTGCGACTTATTTCCTGGATTGATTGTATGGTCTATTAATTGTCAGAAAAAAAAGCAGTTCCCCTAAAAGCCCGAGGTCGAGTCAGCAAATTGCTCGTGTTGTTGAACCAGCTGTCGAAAACCTGAAGACAGTCGGCGAGGAGACGGAGCAAAATCATCACCAGTGAGACGCTGGGACAAGGAGCCATTTGGCGCTTTTGTTCAAAGAATGCCTTAATTGATCATCAAAAGTTGCTGTTGTCTGGCTATCAACTAATCAGTTAATAATCCAGGGATGAATATATCGGAGACTCTTGAAGGAAAGTAAAACGTGCAGTTTATCTCTTCTGTGTGTGCAGATTGAACTTTCTGCCGCTGCAGCCGGAACATAAATCTGACAGCATTCAGTTCAGACCTCTTTACACTGAAGTGACTCAGGCACTTATTATAACCTCAGACCGACGTGGTAAAAACCCCCAGAACATTTATAAAGGGCGCTACAGTAACACTGCGAGTAAACGTCTGAGAGTCCAGAAGATTCTCTGCACATACGACTCAATCACACCGAGCCGCGTGACCAGTTCAGGTTAAGTCAATGAAATGATCAGATTTAATGTGTTAATTCTCCGTCGATGCTCGTGTGTCGAGCCTGCAGATTATTGCTTCACTCCCCCTCCTGACTGATCGTTTGCAGGGGCCCTGAAAATCAATGAGACTGTCAGTACGTGAGTGCATTATAACATGGTCGGATATGCACGGCGCAAAGTGTTGCATCAAGCTGTCAGTTTAGCGGCGAGTAAAAAAAAAAAAAATCCTGAAGTTCGTCTCTTCTCTTAAAATCGATATCGCCAGACAGCAGATGCCTGAGAACAAAAAAAAAGGGAAAAAAATCCATTCTGGAGTCTAAAATTGGACAGAAATGCTTAATTCAGAGTCATAAAAAATAATTTCATGGGTATTTATAATATTCTACATGATTTCCTCGGCAGCGTCCACACAACACAATGATTGTGAATTATCTGGCGAGTGTGTCGACGCTGTGCATCGCGACGTCTCCTGACAAATCCAATCAGTACGGAACGCGCAGCAGAACCATCTACGTAACGGCAGCGGGACAGAGGGGGTCACACGATCCAAAGGCAACACTGTAATTTACAGTAGCATAGATTTACAGAGCGGGGGCTGATACCAGCCCTCGTCTGCGTGCGAGTGGGAGAGGAAGAGACATAAAAAATTCATTAGAAGATGGAAGGAGATGTCACATCGAATATGTAGCCAGCTGCAGTGATGACCACGGGTAGTGAGCTGTGCGAGGGTGGCGAGGTAGCTGCGAGCCGGCGCTGCGGCGTCGACCCCGGGGGATTCTAAACGATGCCATCACCGAGGTCTCCGTGCAGAATAAAGAAAGCAGGATGAATATCTGCAGATATTTGTTTTTAGCGGTTATTTAGGAGTTGATCGTAAAACATAATCTCGTAAACTCCGGCTTTAGGGTTTCTTTATGGATGAAAAAGTACCAAACGGTATCTGCAGGCCGTTAGGAGCTGTTTTTTGGCGAGACTTCTTCTCCCTCGGTGCTGTGACATTTTCAACCCGGAAAAATACATAAAATATGCATTAAACCAAATGCACAGGCGCAGATCTCATTAATAAAACTGTGTCAATTATGGAAGAGGCAATCGGTGACGGAGAAAAAGCGTTGGCCGGCGTGGTGAGTCGTCATCTCTTCGAGTAACCCTGAAATATTCATTCAGGTGTGCCTGTGGGACAGAAGGTGTGCAAGAGCCACAGCAAGAGGTGATCAAATGTTATTTAGAGGATCTACCTGCAGTCATTTCTATGTACATTGCGTTGTTGGCAGCGTAGGTCAACTGGTTTAGTCCAATGTTGTTTCACAACTTAAGATGATGGCGGCCAGCTGCACTGAACATCTGCATCCTTGTCTGAGGTTGATAGATCTGTAAAGATTCAACTTCAGCTCAACTTCAGGTACAGATATAGACGGAGCTTCCGTATCTCTGCAACTTTTCCGAAAGCTTACAGATACTGAGCAGTGCCTCTGGTGGTCGTGAGGGGGGCTGGTGTTGCCAATACTGCAAGCGAGGAAAGACCAAAAGGACAAAAGGAAGAAGTTTTAAAAATGGCAGAACATTTTGAGGAGAGGTTCTTGAGGTTATGCTGAGGTTACTACAGTTACTAGCAGAAGAGCTGGGAGGAGATTGGACGTGAACTGAATGTGAGCTGGACGGTGGCGAAGGAAAAAATGGTGGTCAGCGATACCTCTGAGCGACGTGGTGACGCCCTCTAGTGGTTGTATTGCTTAATATCAATTCCAATGTGTATATTGTTCGTAATGGACGTATCTATTCTCGTACGTAAAGGGAGCATAAAGAAGCCTTCAGAGGAGCCTGAAAGTTTTGATCTTGGGGCCGTGGCTTGAGTGGTCGGCTCTTATCTTATGGACATTATCTGTTCTTCTTTCTCGGTGCACAACCTCGTAAACAACTTGTCCAGAGAGCTTTGTTTTTAATGGCAGACAGGGAAAGGTGTTCGCCAAGGTTACCCTTAAACTTTGAACTTACATTTCAAGTTACATGAAGTCTCTTTTTGCTCAGTTTTTTCCAATTAATTTTCAATAACGTACGGAATAATACAAAATAATATTCAGATCTCTTTTTTTAAATTTCTGCTTACTCATATTTCTTATCTTTTTATCGGGTGTGCCAGCTTTAGTTTCCGGTGGCACAGGCTCATCCGGTGCTGAGCAGCTGGTCTGCTGAAAGCATCGTGTCCCGGAGGACCGGCTGACAGGAGGTGGCTCTACCTCCACTTCAGAATCATGCCTCCGAAACGCAAACGTAGAGGTGATAAAAGGCATTAGAGCGACACGCGTGGGTCAGTGTAGAGGTGAGAGCAGGTACGATGAGGTGGTCCGAGCCTATCTGCACAATGCCAGGAATATCCACTCCGGATAACATCCCTCCTCATCAAATATTAAAAGACGGGAGGGGGGGGGGGAGAAAAATAGACGTAAATGCCAGAAGATTCACAAGGGGATTTAAAGACTGGGAGACTGTTACTCATTATCTATCTAAATGTCAGTGAAATGTGAAAGGCTCGCAGTCGGCCTTAAGTACTTCAGACACTACACAAACGTTGCTCCGGGCCTCCTTATTACCCTTTCATGTGATGGGGAAACATGTTGGTGTAGTTAGAGGCAGGACGCGTTCAAATTGTGATACTCGAGGACACGTGCTGATGATTTATGTCAACTTTAACGCACCCTTATTGTGCTGTATGTATACATATTCAGATGTGTGCATTGTAAATAAGGCTGCTCTCCTCTCTCGTAAGGAGGTCACAAAACAATTCCCCGCTAAGTAAAGACGCTGTCGCTGCTCCGAGATATTGTTAGATTTGGGTTAATGTGACAGCGAGTCAGCGGCCTCGGCTAAACACAGAGCAGAGATCTGACAACTGTGGCTTTCCGCGACCGCCCCGATCGTAATTAAGTCCCCCCTCGATATCTGGTTGTCACCTTGTTGTATCATTAACCGTAGCTTGGATCCTTTTCGCTGTACTTAGTTATTACTAAGCGCCCACTAAATATAGCTTCCCCCAGGCAGCCAGTGTGATAGCACTTTCAGCAGCAAAGCCAGCTGTGGGTTATTACATGGCGACCACCCCCCGCCCACTCCAACCTCGCTCCGTCAAGAAGACTTTAGACGGATAACACGCCACTCACTCCGGTTTTTTTTCTCTCCCTCGAGATTTACTCAAACAAGGCAATGAGGAGTCGGACAGGGGAGTTATGATGCTAGTTTATTTTTCTTTCAAACAGGGACGCAGAGCCCTCCCCCCACACCACCAGCCTCCACAGTCAATTAATATAAGCCTTATAGCTTTCCGTAAGGCTGCTCAGCGGGTTGAGATGCTTAAGAGGCAGATTTGATGAAATCGAGTGGGAAGTGACCGTATTTACTGATTATTTTTAGGGAACGCCGGCGGTTTATCACACAGTGGGTGCGGACGCTACGCTCGATTCTCAAATGACACGCCAGCGAAGATGATCCCGTCAGACTCCGGATATTTAACACCAACTTCAGGACGAGTTGATTGAAATGTGAAACTTGGCGTAAACTCACTCCAGCAAAGTTTATGTAACGTTCACTGTCCTCTGTGTCGAAGTGCAGGCTGGTTTAGCACATATCCAGGAAGAATTAGACAATATAACAGAATGTAACTGACACTGCAGGTCGTAAAATGAGATATTGTGCTGACCTGCTTCAAACACTGAATCTGTACGGATGACATTTTGTACATTTTGTACATTTTGTGGTCACCAGAATACGAATCCTCCTGACTTTGCTGATTCTCTGACATTTTTTTGTCTTTCAGTGACCAGATTTGCTGACGTTTGGTTGGACTGGCATGACATTTGGTGCAGATATCCGTGAAGCCCAGAGGAAGAATCTCGCTGAGTTTTTGTCACTACGTCTCATCCGGTGCCGTCATCAGGTCAGCGCTTCTCTTTGTCCGACACTTTGGTTCAGATGCTCAGCTGAACTTTGTGCTTCATGCTCGTTAGTTAATTCTTGCACACGAACATTTCTCACCAATATGATGAATCATGGTGGAAACAAAAGTTGCTTATTCAGTTCTGGGCAATTTTACACATTTATTTTTATCTGTGCGCTTCCTGTTGCATTTCGACTTAATAACACACCGCTGCTCTCCATACTTGAGCAGCGGTGCCTGCTGTTCCCCAAACTTACCTGTGGCTGTTCTTTTTTGTGTTCTTCCTTTTTTTCTTTTTGGCATTTGATATTCAGCTTTCACCAAACTCTATTTTTAAATTTGGGTGTGTTAAAATAATGGCAGAGGAAACCCATGCTGTGGAGACGCTGTGGAGACGCTGTGGAGACGCTGTAACTCTCCTGTGGAGCTGCACATCAAGAACACCTCCCCCACAGCTCTGTGGTGCAAATACAAATAATTGTTCTTCACTTGCAAGTTCAATACACATTATAATATATATTTGTCATAAAATAAACGTAAAAGCTCTGCCGATGCAGCACTTTATTATACAACACTGTAACGTTTTATACGAGCCAGTAATTAAATCTCCAGAGATTGAAGTGTTTGGGCCTCGCTCCACATCCGTGATCATTTCCTGACATTTCAAAAAATCTCCACATGTCCAGCAGTCACCACACCACCCATCCTGCTGAGTATCATGGAGGTGGAGGCCTCTGAAGCTCCCCAGTTAACACATTATATCTTATCTTTGTTTGCTGACTGGTTGTCTCACGGTGAAAACACCCCCAGGAAAATAATAATGGACCCGACAAAGCTACAATTCATCCAAGTCGTTTTTGTGCTTCTTGTTTTTGTACGAATTGAACAAATAAGATTAAAAATGTTCATTAGTGAGCAAGTTTTTGTACACAAGCTGCATATGTTCTGATAACGTATAATAATGGAGCGCTGCAGTGACACCCTGACCTACAGATCTTGTCTCCAGATGTAAGAAAACATGTTTGTTTGGTACAGACGGCAAAAAATGTCACATCATCCTGATTTTCATAGTTTTTACGGTGAAAATAAAAATGCAAAAATTATAATTTACACTAATCGTATATCATATCGCACTACCTGTCAAACGTCATCTCAAATATGATTTTTATCTCAGCTAACTAACTGCCCACTGTAGCTTCATATTTAAAAGACTTTCAAGGTTCTTATCTCAGCCTCAGCTAGAAAGTAAATTAGTATCTATGGACCTGTTATTATGAAGAAGCACAAAGCATGAAGGAGTCTCTGATCCTGCCCGTGTAGCCGAGGTCTCCACTTCTACAGTAGTGTGAGTGAAACTGCCTGGACTGACCCTCGACCTGTCGAGGACGAGGAAAGGTCGCCCAGCAGCTCCGTGAGTTCTGCCTCCATCCAAACAGCGTGTTACAGTACATGGAGATATCACAGAGATGAGAGTCAGGTTTTGTTCAGTGCATAAAGACATCATCTATACCTTAATGTAGCGGAACGTCGGAGACACTGTGGTCATTTTATTCTGCTGTATTCTGTGATTTATCTCATTATACAGTCACATCTGTGCCAGCTTGGCCTCGTATTAAGGGATAAATAAGTCACCGTCCACTGTCACCACCTGAATGTGAGAAGCTCTCCTCTGGCGGGCGCGTCACTCTGCCAAATTAGGCCAACTTTGAATAATTCAAATTAATCTTCTTAATCAAATATCATCTTGAAACGCCTCCTAACTTTAAAGTAGAGATTTGAGGGGATTTCATAAGCCATCTCCGATGACTGGTGACCTAATTCAGTTCTCTTTTAAAATCCACTTTACTTGTAGACCTACAGCCAACGTACTCACGATCGCCGGGTAATTTCATGTTTTTTTTTTAAATGTCAAACTCAGGAGCCGTGTACTGGTGTCCTAATTGGTGAAGAACGGAACTCATTATTTAACTTGTGTCCTTATCAAGACACATTGAAACTGTCTGTCACATAAGGTGGGAGATGAAAAGTCAATATATGACAAATATCCGCAATTCTGTAGTTTCGATTTCTCGGTTAAATTGAATTAACTCACATGTGTAGATTAACTGTGAAGGTGAGCAGATGATGTACGAGCTCCTCTCGTCTCCTCTCGTCGACGCTGATTTGTGGCGGAGTCGACGCCACCAGCAACATGTCATCGAGCGGGACATAAAAACCTGGTGGTCGGGGCGTACGAAGGTCACGGTGCAGTCAGAGGTCGACAGCAGAGCAAAGAAAAAGACCTACGTACAGTCCGTCACGTTATTGTTGTAGTTGAAAATGACTTTTTATTCAGTGCCTGGGAGAAACAGTACAGCACAATTTTGTTATAAAAATGGAAATCCACAGGTTCAGTCAAGACATCAGTAGCACTAAAGGTCCAGGTTAGTCTCTGAATTCGATGCGAGGCTACTGCAAAAAAACCGTCTCCTTAACATACTGCTTTTTTTTTTTTTTTTTTCTGTCCCCCAACATCCGTGACAGCAATCAGTCCAACAAAGATTAGCAGCAAACTAATCATTTTCCAGCTTACTCACTGATAGGTTTTTAATAAAGTGGTAAAAAAAAAAATCATCATTTTCAATTCAAAAGGCTCAATTTCAGCTCGAAGGAGTCTCGCCCTCTGGATGTGGGATTATTCATTACAGTGGCGTCTGTGTCCGACAAGGTCATTTAAATTTAGCGTGAAGTAAAAAAGCAATCCGAACGCACTTGAGCAGAAACGGCTGTGACATTTACATATTTGTGGAATAATGAATACAAAAGAAGTGGTTCATTATATGAGCTTATTTTGTAAAAAAAGCAGTCCTGGTTTGTGTACTGAGGCGCAGATTCAGATCAGAAGCTCTTTTGAAGAAGAATAAACTGGTCTGTGCTGTGTAGAATAAAAACGAAGGGTGTCGCGCGTTTATTTTCATTTTCCAAATCATTCTTTTTTTTTGTCCTTAGATAACTTCATTTAAAAATAAATATCTAGTATCTTCTTTAAATTTTTTTAAAATAGTCTTTAAAAGTTTGCTGCACCCCGTCAAAGCCCACAATTCTAACATGAAATTGGAAAAAAAAAAAAAATTGGGGGGAAATGATCAATACCTAAAAAATAAACAATAACAGGATGGATATAGCATTATTATAAACAGTTTCAAAAGGTAAAACATTGATAACGTCAAAAAATAAACAGAAAAAATCACAAACGACAAACATGTAATATACAGAATTCTTTTTTTAAAAAATGGATACGATGTTGAGAACGCGCTCAGCTTCTCCGCTCTCGTTTCAACCCCTTTGCAGAAAATATGTGCCGATGCCCCCGAGAAAAAGGACCGACGCTCCCGCTGTTCGACCCGTCTCTTTGGCGTTTGTGGAGGGGAGGAGCAGACGATGCAAAGCGGAGCCACAGGGCCAGTTCATCGACGCCACGTGTTCACGAGGCGTGTTACCAGGGAATTAAAAAAGTGTTTAACTAGGGCCCAGAACAAAAAAAACATTAAAAAAAAACAAAAAAACAACCAGGATGGACGGGATTTATTTTTTGGAGTGTGTTGTGAAGGCGTTCTCGATGCAGAGGACGATGTAGGAGCCGGAGCAGCTGGTGGAGCTCTGCTGCAGGAGGTGGCCGCTCTGTAGCGACGACGCCAGGCCGGTGACGGCGCGGTCGCCCGCTCGCCACGTCTCGCAGTAGTGGTCTGTTTGCCGGTGGCCTTTGTTGCTCGATCCGTGCCAGACCATTTTCTCTGGCCTGGAGGGAAAAACAAAACCAGAAACGAGCACAGAGGTCAGAATACGTAAAGGCTCACATGAAGAGCTACATGTTAGCCCGCAGGCTAACACGCTATCACGCTTAATGTGATTATTGTACAATCAGAACGATGCCAGGCGAACAAAGACTCACCACGCGCTGTCCCTGAGTATGTCTCTACCATCGAAGGAGTAGATCGGTACGTTCTCCCTCATTTTGCTCGCGTTGTCACCAAATATAGACTCCCAGCTGTCGAACAACACTTGGTCCTGCACGGAGGAGAATATGATGCCTTAGATTTCATTTCTTCTTCATTCAACAATGAAGACAGAATCAAAGTACAGGACATTTGTGCAAAAGATTCCGTCAGATCTACGGTTGGACTCAGTGACATTAAACAGAACCATGTCCTTGCCCGTGAGCAGTCCTGACACCTCCCCAGCAGGAGTGTCTCACCTTGAGGTTCAGGATGGGTAAGCTGTCCCTGTCCGACCTGCGGACGATGGTGTGAAGGTCTTGAAGCTTGGAGGACAGGAAAGCTCTGAAGGTCCCCTTCAGGCCGATGGCACGGGCCTGCTGGAAGCACAGGAAGTCAGCCCCGCGGATCCCTCGCATGTTACCGGTCTGAGGGGCGTTCAGGGCGATGAGGTGGAGCTGAGGAGAGAGACACAGATCCATGTTTAAATATCTTTTACAGGCTGGTGTAGGTTTTCAAATGATTGTTGCTGTCAGGTAAAATATGGCTGCCTTATTTCTAAATTTCATGATTAGTAACATATAGGGGTGGAACATTTCTCAAACCGAGACTGAAACCGTTAAATCAAAGTCCAAGTTGCAGTCTCGTCTGCTGGATCAGAGACATTCCCCTCCTCACCACCATCCACCCGCTGCGTCACGACTTCTTCACTTTTAACTCGACTCACATTGACGTGTCTGACAACTCAACCAGACTCACTCCGTTACAAAGATTTGAGTTTTTGTTGGACGCGTGCGTACGCTGTGTCGTCCTGAAGTAAACAGCTGACTGCAATTTGCATGGTGCATTCAGGTGCAGTTCGTAAAATGCAAACGTTCCTTTCATATCCATCTTTTCGAAGACTCTCTGTTTAGTTAGTTAATATGTAGATGAATAATCAATCTTCATTGCGAGATTGTAGCTCGTTGATTTAAAAAAAGCCGAAACAAAAATTAAAAAAAGCCGGACCATGGCTCAAAAATCGAGATGTGAACTGAACTGTGGATTTGAACAATTATTTCAGCCCTCGTAACAAATAATAGAATATAAAATACTCACTCCTGATCCTGATGCGTCCACATGGCCGACGGGCTGCACCACAGGCGGGCTGGGCCTCCGCTGAGGAGTGACAGGGTATCTGTTCTCAGTCTGCCGGGTGGCCAATCCTCCATCCGTCTGACCCGTGCGTCTCGGGTCTGGGAATCTGGGGTCGTACTGTGGAGGGTATCTGGGCTCCACAGGTGGTGGAGGTGGAGGCTCGATGGGTCGTATGGAGGCGCCGCCCTGAGAGTAATGTCCAGCTCCGTTGCTCTGAGACTGGTCGTGGGACTGAGGGTACAGGATCACCGGAGGGGGCTGGACCTCGGCCACCTCGTTCTCCTTCAATGAGAATTAACAAGAATAAAACATTAAACAGTCTGTGAAAGTCAAAAGGCAAAATGTTTATTCTATTTTTGATTTTTCCTCCGTTGAACTCACCAGATCTCTGAAGAAGGGACTGTACTCTCCGAGCTGAGAGGAGGAAAAAAAGCTTCTGAGTAATACTGACATCTCAGTTCACATTGATAACATCAGCAGCTTTAAAGTCTAACTGTACTGAAGCTCTGTGGTTCAGTCTGTGTGTTAAATGTTTGCATTGAGCTCTGTAATAAAATTCAAAGCATTCCACTTTCTGAGGAGCAAAGTAAAGTACTGTACCATGACTTGTCGCAGTCCATCGCGAACTCTCAGATAGAGGTCTGCTTTGTCTATGATGTAGATGAGGCTGCCCTCCGCCTGACGTCTGGCCGTCGCAATCATCACGTCATACGACCTCAAAACGTTCACCTGTGGAAAACACATACACAAAGTTTTTTAGCTTTGGAGGAACGTCAAGTGAAATCACTGATACGTGGCTGCTAGTTGCTCTTAAAATGATTTCTTCTTCATCAGGCGAATGTATTTTAAACACAACGTGATCAATGTGCCCAGACTGTTCTAGTGCGACGACTGATCGTTACGTCTCAGCTGAACAATAACATCGTGACAGTTAGAGGATTATTGAAATGCAGTGATGGCACTTACCCCAGAGGAGAGAGCAGGACTTCCAGGTGGACCAGGAGGACCAGGAGGTCCAGGGACACTGACGGCTTCAAATAAAAACAAAAGCTGGTTAATGATTTGGCTCATGAACGACTCCAGTGGTCAGCAGGTAAAGTTCATACATGTCACCTCCACGCTGGTTACAACAAAGTTCCCCCTGGAGTTTAATGCAGAAAATAGTCCAAAAACCCGCTTACGGTGATTGGGTCTGTACGCTCCAGCTCCGGGAAGTGAAGGCGATTGGGGTCCTGGAGGTCCAGGTGGTCCTGGAGGACCGGGACGCCCATCGTAACCAACCCCTGGAGGCCCTGGAGGCCCCTGGGGTCCAGGAGGTCCCATTATTGTTTCTCCCTTTGGCCCCTTTCATGAAAGAGAACAATCTGAGTTTGCAGGAACATCACTTTTCAAAAATGTCGTGTATTGACAACTCATGAAGGTAAATCCACTAAGTCTAACACCACAGACTGTATAAAACATGGACGTAACTTCTGAGACGTCAACTAAAGGTTTTTGAAGAGCCATTGTGAAGCTCAGTCGGTGGCCTCAGCCTGACTCTGGTTGGGAGCAGCTGGTTAGACGCCTAGCTGTCACTCAAAGGCTGAATATAATTTAAAAGAGTGAGTTATATGAAAGTGTATCACCCCTCCAGTTGTCATGAATGTGGAAGTTAGCTATAGAGACCAGAACTGTTTTTGCACCAGGCTGTAAACATGTTTATTTCTGCTGTGAATGATTTTAAATGGGGCTCGATGGGGATTGACTCGCTTTTGGAGCCGACCTCTGGTGGCCGTTCGACTGACTGCAGTTTTTGACACTTCTGTGTTGGCTTCATTTCTCAGCCTTGGTTGATACCAATAAATACATGATGAACGTTTCATTCTGAACTCACCGGCAGGCCCGGTTTGCCAGGAGGCCCTTGTGGACCTTGCGCTCCTCCAAAAAGTGGGTCGTAATATCCGCCACCCGGCTCTCCCTTTTCTCCCTTCCCACCTGTCTCTCCACGCTCTCCCTTCAGTTCATTCTGTCAGGAAAAGGTCAACATCATGAAGATAGTTCTTCTTACAGTTCCTCCAACACACTAATGAAACCGACGGTGGGTGTAGTGAGAGGATAGTTCACCTTGAATGCGTAAATGTCAAAATTAGAGGCTGCTCCTGGAAAAAAAAAAGATGTTTTAGTTCTTTAGTTCTCTTAGTTCACGAGGAAAACAATCCTGCAGTGCAGCAGATATTTATGCAAACTAGGATTTACCTGGGATTCCTGGAATACCGCGATCACCGCGCTCTCCTTTCTCTCCTTTGGTCGCTACAGCAGAATATAAGTTTTACCATCGGTGAGTTAAAAACAGTATCTCACAGTTGTGTCTGACATTTGCTCTGAGAAACTCTTAGCACGCCGTGTCATTGATAGTGATGTCTTCTGTGTTTTATCAAGTCGTTCTTCAAATCTAGTACGACCTGACAGCTTAATCTCTTGACAATAGAGTGTATATCCCCGCAGGCTGAGGCGGCTGGATCAGACCGAAATTAAGATAGAACTGTTGATCTCCGCAGACACTTTAAACCTTTTCTAAATCTCTCTTCCTTGACTGGCACGTTTACTGAACTTCTCCAGTGTAATCCCTCTCTTTCTTACAGTATTATAAAACAAGAAGCTGTGTGTGTCGGAGGTCATACCTGGGTAGTTCCTTGAAGCGTCATCGTAGCGCTGTGAGCAGAGAGAACAAAACGCTCAATTAAGCAATTCCAAGCTCGAGCCACAATAAAAGAGAGGTTTTATCTCAGGTTTTTTTTTGCTAAATTATCCAGAAAATAACTGTTTTAACTGACTGTTTGACTGCTTTAATGACATGAGAGGAGCGAACTAAGTGTTATCTGTAGATTGTAGCACAAACTCGTACAAATAAGTGTCTAAAATCTAGTTTAAAGGTTTGAGTTTCGGGCTGTGGTGTACTCACATTGAAGCGATCTATGGGAATGGCCGGCCCGGGAGGTCCGGGTGGTCCAGGTGGGCCTGGTTGGCCGGGGACACCCTGATGAAAACAACAGTGTTACTAAGACTTAACTTAGATGGACAGTGATTTGATGTTTTGGACAAAAATGATTGGTAGCATTGATGTAAACACTGGTGTAGTTTGGATTCTCCTAACAAACACTGACGAGTTTTTTATTAAGATTGTGGATTGTGATTTAAACAGGTCGTGATTTTATTTGTCGGCTGGATCGCCACTTCCAGGTAGTATGTACGGTAAATAATGTGTAACAGGTGAGGGAAATAAGATGTACCAAAACATATCTAGCTATTTGCAAGGAAAATGCTTTTACTTTTCGTTTATTACGTTTATTACGTGTCACCTGTGGCAGCCGGCACCACAATGTTTCTGTGACTGACTGTCTTTATTAACTGTCTTTAGTAACACTCACCGGGAAGCCGTAGCCAGAACCAACACTCGGCTCTCCTTTCTCACCCTTGTATCCGTTTACACCAGGGCGACCCTGAAGGGAGAAAGTCATTGATTGATATTTTCCTGCTCTTTTACAGAAACAATAGTAAAAACTATAGCAAATTAACTTTTGAATGAAAATATATCAACGTAAGAACAGAAGGAAGGGTACTTACAGGTCTTCCAGGCATTCCAATTTCACCCTTAGGTCCAGGAGGTCCATACGGGCCCTATAACAACAAATCATGATGTTAAACACAATGTGGAAATAATAACGCAAACTTCTTTGGTACATGAGTGTAGATATCTTAGATCACTCACAGTGGGTCCGACAGGTCCGGCTGGTCCTCTGTCTCCCTGCAGGCGGCGTTAAAGACGACAAGTTAGTTTTAAATACAAAATGTACAAATGCAGCACAGAGAATCAACATGACGTGAACACCAGCAGCTGAGACTCACCTTCACACCTGTCAGCCCCTCCAGAGACATGAGATTTCCATCAGGTCCGACTATTAAGCCCGGCTCCCCCTTCTCACCCTGAACAGCAGCAACGAGACGACACAGACTCGGTTACAGCCGTGTCTCAATGAAGACTGAATGAATAGTTGAACACACAGATAACAAAGTCTTCACCTTGACTGCGTAGCCCACAGGGCCGGGGTCTCCTTTGTCTCCCTTCGGTCCAATAGGACCCTGCAGGATAAAGAGAATAAACGGAAAATGTAATAAATAACACGAGGTCAGATTAAGTAGTCATTTGGCAACAGGACAAGCTTTGTTTCCCCGAGATCAATTCAAGTCCGTGTGATGAGCCATTCTATTAGTTTTTGTCTGCACGGTGCAGCTTCTGAACTGCTGAGTGGACCACTGTTCGGATAATGAGTGTGTGGGAATTAGCAGATGAAACAGTAATTAAACGAAAAGAGCAAAAACCAACAATCCATTGATCCGACGCACAGGAATCGTCTCCGTAGCCAAAGCTTGATATAGATTAGATTACTGCTCCATACCAACATCACTTTACTCCTGTTTGAGTTACCCTTTCTAAAAACCAGCGCCCTGCTGTTCAAGAAAATCACTTACATCCCCTCAAATAAATTAAATCTTCATTACAAAGTGTGAAAGTATCACAGAAAATGCTTTGTGTCATCATTATATATCGAAACTCTAACCTGGGATTTGTATTTACGACAGTGGTGGGGCACCGGTTTTTTACATAATGTTGCTTTAAAGAATGCAACTTTATGTTTGTGATCCTTTTTAAAGATTTGCATCAGACAGGACAGACGAGTTGTCATGCTTGTTCTGATCTTTTCATGGGAAGCGTCGTCAATAATTAAAACACAGAATAAACGCAGGCCGACGACGGGCCGGAAACAGGCCTGTATTTTTAATTACCACCTGGTGAGAATCTTATAAGAACGCCACAAAGACAAACACCTCAATAATGTATGTACAGATAAATACGCTGCACGTTTACGGTGCTAATAAGGGCAAGCTGAATTATTAATGTGATGCAGAGAGACTTACAGGGAATCCAGCTTGACCAGGTAAACCAGGGCCTCCCTGCGGAAAGAAAACACAATGTGGTTTCACAAACAGCCTCGTTTGATCGATGTTCTGTGTTTTGCTAACAGACGAGCATGCAAACATTTGTTTCTACGGACTTAACATACAACACAAAACTGATTCTGGTCCCGGCTGATCTGAGCCGACTCTAAAATGTAGGTTGTGAAATAAGTGCAGCTTTCACCAAGCGTGAGTAAATAACACGCAGCTGCCCTTTAAATAATATATTCAAATGGAAACAGATGTTTTGTTGTTTTTGTGGTCGCATCGTATAAAAACGGTCCGACTGTGATGACAACACGTTCTCATAAAGTCCGTTTGAACAGTGCTTCCATTGTTGCCCGGACACAGAACAGTTAAGTTAATTGTATGTTTCACCGTGTGGCGCAACATCTCGTCACGTCTCAGTCGGCAGCCCAATTACAGGAGCACAATTCATTTTATACGTGTTGTAAAACGCTCAGTGAAATGTAGAGAGCCCTGTGAACTTTATAGTAACACATTTAGATTTAAGTCTGAAGGCAACATCTGTGGGTGCTTTTTAAAAAAAGAGGGCAAAATGAGGAGGAAGTGTGTGTCTGTGCAGCCCTGCGTATACGTCGTAATAACTCAATTATCATCCACATTCTTAAAACTAAGTTGTATTTGTACCAGCGGTGTTTGTTATACAGACCTGAGGCCCGACACCTCCATCAGCAACGTCCAGCTGTACGACACGAAGAGAAGAATTAAGTGAAGATGTCACAGAATGAATGAAACAGCATCTCTGAATGTTGCTTGTTTCTTACATTGTCAGATGTCCTGTAGATGATTTGTCCTGGTGGTCCAGGTGGGCCGGGCAGACCCGGATGTCCGGTTCCATCTCGACCTGGATTGCCCTGAAACCACACACACACATTTTGCAGAAGTGAGAGGGATGCTTGTTGCGATACAGCGTTGGATCAGCTTATAGACGGTTACTCTGCAGTGAATATAATGTATTCAGGGTTAAAAATGATATTCACCGTCTCTCCCTTGTCGCCTCTGTCGCCCTTCGGTCCCTGTAGAAATAAAGAGGAATGAGACAAACGATGCTTCAACAAAGGTGATACTTCATTAAGGTCTGACGAGAGGAACGACCTTCTTCATTGAAATTTTAAGACAATAAAAGCACAACTCCTGTTATATTGTGTAGTTACATTCTGACTTCTAGAGTCTTGGATCTAGAATGAAGTACTTATCGTACCTTCGGTCCAGGGAAGCCGTCCAAACCCGGCTGTCCGTCTCTTCCTACAGAACCTTCACTGCCCTTCTGACCCGGCATCCCAGGGAGCCCCGGTTTACCCTGCAGAGGCACATTCAACACAAGTTACACCGGTGAAATACTGAATCCAGTGAAAGTTACTACAGCCGTTCTACGTTTGCTTGTATCAACTTGTAGATCAAAACACAACTGTGCAGCAGCTTCTTGCTTCTCTCTGCTCATATCTGTGTTTGTGTGTCGAAGGTGGACTGAACCTGAGCTGTTTCTGCTGAATGTGCAGACGTGTAACACAATAACTTTGGGATAAACTCTGGGAGTTTGTCTTTCCGCTCCTTATATTTTCATGCAATAATCTGTATGAATCTATGCCCTACGAGTTTATTTTTCATTTATCTTTTTCATTTTCATTCTTGTTATGTTCAGCTCCGTTTGTGTGCTCGTATGTTTTTCTGTTTATCTGTTTCTTTAGACGAGGCTCAGATCTTATTTCCTCTCAGGAATCAGTTGAGCTTCAGCTCATTTTTTCTCGACCCTAATGGCTTATAAAAGGAGAAGGAGAAGCCTTCTGCCAATAACAAGCCTGAATGTTTAATAAATGAATCAGGATACATGAGGGAGACCGAGTGTCAGTCCCAGGTAGCTCAGGCTTGTTTGTGTATTTCCACAAATTTAAAATACTCAAAATAAGACCCTTTTTGATCCAATAGTTTGCTTTAAAATTAGAAAAAAACCACATGAGCTGGTGAAGGGGGCAAGACGATAAGATCATGACAGATTACTGGAAAAGAAATGTGTTACTTACTGGAAGTCCAGGCAGGCCAGGAGGACCCTGAAAGCAAACACATCATCCTTGGTTACTTGTACGCTCGACTTTGTCTTCCTGATGTATTTGCAACTTCCTACTAAAATATTTTAGAACAGTTCTTTTAAATATTCAAAGAAATGTGAAATATAGACCTGTAGAAAAAACATGGCACATTGTGTTTCAACAGCATTTAAAGATTTTAGCCAAGAAAGAAAAAGAATAAAGGACAAACTGTATATCGTCTTACACAGAACCTGAAATATATCTTCAATACTCAGTACTGACCTGTCTTCCTTCTGGTCCTCTGGCGCCAGGAAGTCCGTTGCCGAAACCTCCACCCGAGCCCTCCATGTCGTCCTTCAAACACCAACAAAGACTTCATGACAAACAGCCAAACTACTGCCATAAAGTTTAGCATTTTATTTTACTTTTACTCTCCAAAACGTGTCGATAACTTACAAATCCAACGCGATAACTTGGTCCGGGAGGCCCGGGAGGTCCAGGTCGCCCAACTGGTCCCATGGGTCCAGGCAGACCAGCCAGTCCGGCCTCTCCTGGAGTTCCGGGTACACCAGGTTCTCCTTGAGCTCCCTGAAGGATGGAAGGGTGAGTACAATCAGCGTTGAGAATAAAGAAATGGTGTGTCGTGTTATCAGGCTCGTTGTTCTGGGGCCAGAATCTGACGCTTTAAACCAACAATATCCAGCACTCAGATTAAACTTTTAAGTCACATCTGCAGCCGACAATATTTGACAAATATTTGCATATTGTTAGAAGACACAAATCCTCTGTGAAGGCTGACGTGCTGGAGCCCAGTTACCTGCAGATGGGAAGGCTTAGGGAAGGAGGAGGAGGAGGAGGATAAATAGTGAGGCAGCAGATTGGTGAGAAAAGAAAGGTAGGAGCTCGGCTGGAGAAATGAAAGGGGGATGAGAGAAGCTTCAGAAACAGTTGGATGAAAGTTGATATATCATTCTAATTACAAGAATGGGCTCCGTATCCCCGAAAGCCAAATTAGACTTGAATTTATGTACCTTCCTCTCAGGATTATGACGAATAAATTCTCTCTAATACTTGTTACAACAATGAGGGACATTTGCATCTGGTTGTGTTTTGGAGTGTTGGTCTTATTGAGAAGCTGCAGCTCCTTTAAGGTAAAAACAACACCACCAACAATCAGGGTTGTAAATACACACCTTCTGTCCAATGGCTCCTGGAAGACCGAGCTCGCCTGAATCCCCCTGGTGTAGAAAAGAAGACAAGAAGAAAACATGTCAAATAGAACCGCCAGTGAAAGTCTATGAGAATGATTGTGGTTTAAGTTGTAGGGATGCTGTGAATTAGATTACATTAGACAGAAGAAACAATCATTTTCACCCAGACGTTACCTTTTCTCCCTTGGGACCAGGAAGTCCTGGACGGCCATCAGTACCCGGAAGACCCACCAAGCCCTAAAACCCAAAGAGATTTGGTTCAGATATACAGAAGTTGTTGATACGGTGAGTCTGTGCTTCGTTTTAATTCTGATTCAGACAGTTTGAGGGTTTAGAGAATGACTTCGCTATGAGACAAATATATTGACACATACCGGTTGACCGGGTGCTCCATCCTTTCCTGGTGGTCCGAATGCCCCAGAGCTCGATCCTGCGGTTGCTGTTGAGGGACCAGGAGGACCGGGGGGACCAGGGGGACCTTGTGGGCCTGGCAATCCCTTCAAAAACAACAAGAACAATCATTTGGCATTTAGGTTTACAGTCATCAACGACAGACAAAGACGATGTCCTTTACGACACAGTTTGCCAATGTTGAGAGTCAAGTTTAAAATTTCAGTTCTTCTCACCCGGATAGAGTCCAAATCGGGGAACCCTGAGCCCTCCATGTCCACAAAGGTCTGAAACACATTGACATCAGTTGTATGATTCACAAAAGGCAGGCAGTGGTGCAGCATGTGACTGAGGTCAACATTAACTCACAGATCTGAGTCCTGGTCCTGGGGGTCCTGGAGGTCCTGGAGGTCCCCTGGGGCCAGGCTGACTCTCTCCACGGTCTCCCTGTATGCACGAGACTCATTTAGACCATTTTCTATTTTACACATTGTTACTTGTATGTTTTATTTTCTGTTATTCTGTCGATGTAACTGAGCTTGTAACCTTTTCTCCTTTAGGTCCAGTGTCACCTGGGGTGCCAGGGAAACCTGGAGGTCCCTCAGGACCCTGTGAGGAAACAATAATCACCTTTAACAATCAATCATTCCATTTATTTCATTGGTGTTCTGAGTATTGTGCAGGAAAAAAACTACTTACAGTTTTTCCATCCTCGCCAGGATCTCCCTGTGAGATTGAAATAAAGACATGTTTAGAATATTTCGATAAAATTGGCTTGTCCATTCTTGAAACTCTCAACAGGACATGTAACAAACATAATAAAATGAAAGTGTAGTCTACTGACTGGCTCTCCATCATTTCCTGGTGGTCCTTGGGGGCCCGGAGAACCTGGTGGTCCAGCTGGTCCTCGGGGTCCGGGGCCTCTGGAGGAAACTGAGCCGTCACTGCCGACTGAAAACTCTGTTGCGGGCCCCGGAGGGCCGGGAGGACCGGCGGGCCCAGCAGGCCCGGGCTCACCCTTCGTTCCTTGGTAGCCAAAGCCTGCACTGCCCTGGAGACGAAGAAGAATCACTGTTAACTGAGGTAATCCTCATGAAGGATCGTGACAATGAGCTGACAGACACTCGTATCACATCAGAGACTGTCAGAGTTATCATTCAGAGTTTGGATCTGGAAGTGATGTCATTTCCACTTCATAAAGTATTGTACGCCTTCTGAAGACAAGGTGTGGGTTTGACTTGCCACCCCGTGTGGATGTGGACTGAGGTCCAGACTTTGAGAAGTCCTGGCTCAGATCATTGACAGCTGTTACATGAATGTATTAAACCAGTGATGTTGAAGAGGAGCGAGTGTCAAAGACCAACAGTCCTTATTTAACATCTCTGTAACTTTACTTCCAGACGACTTGAATCAAAGTGCTGAAAGTCACCCACAAAAATGAGAAGATCTCTAACTTACCTTTAATCCCTTCTCCCCCGGTTCTCCCTGAAAATCAAAAGAAGGAACAGAGATGAGTCGGTGTCAACATCTTCACTGTGGAGGCTGGAAATAAAATTCTGCTGAGTTGCAGAGATAAACTCTGTTTAACTAAAAAAACAGAGCAAAATCCAGTTGAAGAATAACAAACCTCTAAAACTTCTTTACACATTGTTTGTGTTAAACACTATTTATAGTTATATTTTCCTTTTTTAAATTAAATCTGTAGTATGTTGTTTTTGTAACAACGTCCTCACTTCAGAGGATTTTCCATTTGATTTGTGATGATATATAGGTTTCATAAGACTAAAGATCTACACACACATGCATATAATTTGTATTTAAATGTACCAAATGCAATAAAAACGTCCACAAAGTGACATAGAAGTGGTTCAACATAATGCACATGTTTGCATACAGTCAGGACTCGCAGCTCCCTCTAGTGTTGCTGTGGGAGATTTCACCTGACTGTTGTCCTCGCTCGTCCTGACAACAACTAACTTTGTGCCCGTCTCAACCTTAAAGGACAAATCTGCTTAAAAAAAGTTTTCCTGCGTCAGCAGTGCATCCAAACTCTCAAACTGCAGGACACAGACTGAACTGTGCTTCTCTAATACAAGTTTTCTTTTCACCATCAAAGTTGAATATATGAAAAAAGTCCGAACCTTCTCTCCACGGGCTCCACCTCGTGAGCTCGAGCCAAATCCAGATTCCCCCTTCGGCCCGATTGGACCCCGTTCTCCTTTCTCTCCTCTGTCCCCTCGGTCACCCTTTTCTCCTTTAGCCCCGTCTGGCCCTGAAAACAACGACACAGGACGGAGTCATTAATACCCTCCTGAAAAGACCTTTCAGAAATGATTAATGTCTGTATCCCACATCCCAAACAACAAACGGGACCCAAAAGAAGGGGAGAAAAGAGGAAAATGAAAATGACTCTTTGCTTGATGGAGCGAGAATCCCAGCGTGCACGGCTGTAATTTAAAGGCCATGTCTGAATCCACCTTCCCACACCTGCATGCATGACCATCCGGAGATTTATGTTCTGTTGTGAGCTGAATTGACCTTAAACTCTTCCCACTGAACGTGTCACCTCCAGCGGAGCTTGTATGAAATGCGGCCCACTTCTTCATGCCGCCCATCTCCAACAAAGCTGACGCGCAGCGCAGAGTGATGTCTGGCTTTTTCAGTATTTCAGTTTAAGGTTTAGCGATTGGAGAAACAGATCTCATGCACCTAAACATCACAGCAGACATTACATCACTGGGCTCAGCTCATATGCAACCAGTCCTGCTCGTCCAATTCTTTTGAAGACTGTTTTCCTATCCTTTCTTACATTCTCTCTCTCATTCAAGCTCTTCTATTTTCTGTCTTTGCATGTTTTTTCAGGGAGCTACAGCTGACTTTTCCGTCCTCTTCCTCTTCTCATACAAACATGTCCACCACCCTCCATCAACTCAAAAGCATAAAACACAAAGATTCATGCTTTTCTTGCACTTGTGCCCCTTTGAAATCCATGTGAGGTCCTGCGTTAGGAGTACACATGAGGCAGGCAGAACATCAGACCAGAGAATATAAAAGGAAATTAAAAAAACACACAGGCGATTTGGATGCTTGTCTCTGTGTTTTTTAAACCCCCTCGACCCACCTGGTGACCCAGGATGTCCGGGCCTGGACTCCGCAGAGACTGAAACGTGCTCGGAGTCGCTCGCTGAACACAACCAAAAGACAGTGTTACATTAAGTCTCCAGGTTTACACTGTTTCATGTCAGTTTCATGGATCGATGTGGAACAAAGTCCTTCTTAACATCAGAGCAGCTGAGGTCAGTGCTGCAGTTTAAAAAGCTGTGCAGACGAGCATTTGGAAAATATTCTGTAATGTCTATGAAAAGGATTTAATGTTGTTCTTTTATATTCTGTTTCTTGTTTTATAGCTGATAAATTCCATCTTTCCTATTGAATTTTTAATTTATATATCTATGATTCGCTGTTTTTGCACCTACTGTTGCATGGCATTGTATTTTGTGAAGCACCATGTTACTCTAGTTTTGAACAGGCACCATGGAAAAAACAGTTTATTAACATTAGTAGTGGTTGTAGCAGTCCATTCAGTCATGATACGTTTTTTTCTCATTTCAGTCTGGTCTTGCTATATTTATTTCTTTATCACATGATTTTTTTAGGACTTAAAAAACACATTTTTTAAGTCTTGTTTTCTTTATTGTGATCACTTCTGTAGGAACAAGCCACAATTTAGAAACCAACTCAAGTATATCTACATACAATACCAACAAAATGTCAACTAAGACTGATTTAATACCCTATCTTGCAAATCTTTGGGTTAAATCTGAAGCTCTAAAACTGCAAATACAGCATTAATATTGTACAATTTAAAAAAAATGAATCCATCCATGTAATAAAGGGGTAACTCATCAGATTTTACAGTCTTGGGGAGTATTACTTTATATGTCAAAAAAGTAGTATAAAGCCTTTTGTGGCTCCAGAGGAAGCTGCATGTAATCTGATAAATTGCCTCTAGTGATGTCACTCAGTGGCCGGATTGCATTGTGGGTAATGTAGGCACCAGGTTTTGGAAAGCAGTCCACTGGTCTAAAAGCAAATTATTAAAATTGAAACGGCAGAACCAGAGATTTTCTTTTTTTATTCCACACTCTCTTTTTCCTTCTTCCAAAATCTGGCGCCTACATTACCCACAATGCAACTTAGCCACTGTGTGACATCACTGGAGGCAGATCAGATCACATGCAACTTCCTCTGCAGCTTCATAATAGTTTTTCAGATATGCAGATGTACTTGTACACATTTTTATGTGTAGAATTGGTGGAGTTACCCTTTAACAAACAGTACAGTAGGTGTTTAAAGACCTTTTTTTTTTATATTTTTACCAGTTTCATATTAATTTTCATAGTGATAGTCAGAGTTTCTGAAGATTCAGTTGAGCAATTTTTTTGTCTCTTGCTTTCTCTCTTTAACAAACTGACGTTAACACCCAATCTCGACTGCTGAGTTCTGTTAAAAGCTCTTTCAAAGACTTGTATCTTCATATTTAACATTAATGTCGATGCTTTATTGAAGTCAGGTTCACCTAAAATGTAATACTGTTCCACAAATTATGTTTATACACGTCACGTTGCAGACGAAAGCTTTGTGCCACAGTAGGTCAAACTGAGACTATTATTTATTATATGTGTTATTCCTGCCACTACCACCAGATGGCGCCAAAGTTATTTTAAATCTTCCACCAAGTGGGTTTAAGGATGTGATGACACCAGGCAGTTTGTCTTATTCTCCACTGGAATAACTTTTGAAAATGCAGCAAGTATTCTCAACACATTTTGAACCCTGGATGGTAGAAAACATGACCATCCTTTTTCCAAATGAACCTGAAGTAGTGAACATTACTTAGAAACTCCTGCACTGACACTCGAGTGCTTCTCACAACCTCCAACCTCTAGTTTACAATAATCCCGATGTCCACTAGATGGAGACAAGTGTCCGTGAATCTGCTCGTACGAGGCTCCGACTAGATCAGACAAGCGTGTTGAAGGAACATGAACCCTGCGACACTGTGTGTGCTGTCAGAAACATTTCCCTCCGTTACCCCACAGGTGAGCTGAGTCACGTGTCAGCTTCATGGGGAAGTACAGCATCTATTTTCCATCTTTGTGAGTAAAAAAAATCCAAATTTATGAAGGGGAATGTGCAAAACCAACAAGGGGGCCGATCCATCTGTAAAAACACTCTGAGGAGAGCTGATAAAAGTATGTTAAACTGTTCTTCTGTCCAGATCATAAATACAGAAACACAAAAAAAACATTCCATCTGAATCCTGTGTGATCCTTAAAAAGAAATTCAGCCAAGTGTTGACTGCATCCAGATACACTCACCTGTTTCTCTTGTCACTGACACTTCCTCTTTCCTGATCACCGGTGGCTGCTGAATGGGTCGGGAAGATGGAGGAGTCGTCTGCAGGAAGACAAAAACACATTTAAAAAAAAGAGCAGTAGATGATATTTACAGGAAGCTGCAGTCAGCCTGCTGTAGATTTTATGGCTGTTTCCTCTGGTTATCCCCCCTTCATTGAAAAGCCTTGAACACAATGTCAGAAGAATGCCGCTGCGTGGGAAAAAGTCAGCGTGTTAACATGAAATCCCAAACAATCCCAACAAAAAGGGTTTGAGAACTTTCATTTGCCCTTCTGTTTACGCTCTGTGCAGTCAAAGCTCTCTTCCTGACTGAAAACATTGTTTCCCAGCTCTACACCAGCGTGAGCATGAGAAACCAAGGGCAGAACAAGACCTTTTCTTTTTTTATCAAACTGTTTGTCATCAGTAATTGCAGTTTATGTGCTCATCGCTGTCGAACGTCTCATGTCTCGGCCTAAACTCCGATTCATGTGAACATTATGAAGGCTGTCAGGATCGCAGCTCTGTGTCTCAGCTGCAAAATGTCTTAACTCAGAGTGACAGCGACACCCAGAGACAGCTGACATACACTAACCTTATAGATATTTATCTTTGTGTATATGTGTGAACCTGCTGCTAAACTAGAAAAACCCCATTATCACATAAAAGAGTTGAATTAGAGAGAGATGATCTAAATCTTTTCTATTCCCTGACCTTAAGGCTGCATGACCAGACAGAGTGTAAGCAGCAGCATGCAGCTGCTCCGAGCAATTCTAGTTGAAAATATGAGAACTTTGCAGAAAGACGCTGGTGTCATCACTCATATGATAGACGGGGCGGGATCTGTCACGAGTCATCAATTAGAAACGGACGATGTGTATTTATTCCTGCGAGTACAGATATCTGATACTTGACCTGCTTCTCACGGCCAATACAAATAAGATAACTGATGATTTCACATTTTCATGTTTTAAAAAGAAGGTAACCCCCGAGGGCGAGAAAGGTGAAGATGTAGTGAGAGAATAACGGATGAATTAATGTGATTTGTTCTCTTCCCTCCTCTTGGATCTCTTGCAGAACATGTATTGTAAATCGAAATAGTGTTGTTTTCCTCTAAAAACTTCAGAGGAGAAAGCTGCCAGATGCTGTATCAGAGTGTGTAAATGCTGCACATGTGAAGTCAACGAAAGCAATTTGGCTTCGTATCATTGGCTTCATTTATTGGTTTAAAGTTCCTGATACCGAGCATCACCAAACAAAATACAGAGAAGCTTGTTCAGGCCGTGTCCGTCTATACGGAGCTTTAAATCAGACAGAAACATCAGAACAGTGAGAGAAGATGGAAGGTAAATGTGCTTTCATCCCTGTTTGTGTTGTGAGCTTGTTGTTGTAGCTGTGTAGGCTAGGCGACCCTCTGTTGGCGTAGCATTAAGTTAGCTACGTAGCTAATGTCAATCAAAGCATGCGCTGCGTTATTACTTCCAGCACTTTCAGCTAAAGATATACTGTGTTTACGACTGCATGTTGTCACAACAGAGTGAGAAATGATCCTTTTATAAAAGAAGAATTGTGCAGCCGTGAGAGTGAAGTGTGTTAGTGGACAAAGGGGAGACGGGTCGGCCACCAGTCTGCAAACCTCCTTTAGTACAAACACAGCAGGACTGACAGAAGCAACAGGAGCGATTGTTGGCTGGGAGGAGGAGGGAGGAGGAGGAGGAGGAGGAGGTTGGTGGTTGGAGACGGGGGGGAAGAGAATAATGCAAATACCCCCCTGAGCCTGTAGCTCATTCTTCACCGGTGACACACCTCGATTGTCACCTGTGGAATTCAAACGAGGAGTCGGGATGAAGAATGTCGGAGCTGAAGGGCCGAGTGAAGCCAGCGTTGATAATTAACCGGTTTCCTCTCTGGAAAACTTCTCTCCCGCACCGCGTTGCGCGGCGCTGACTGTGCTAAGAATCTGGGCCGGACCACTGTTGACTCCTCTGAGCTGATCTATGTATTAATGCGATAAAGAATACCCTGCTTGTTCCACTCCTCCACCTATCCATCACAGCCGGGGATGACGGGTGGGAGGCTCCGATTCTTTAGAACATAGTGTTGATGGATTTGAACCACACGACCCCCCGAATATAAGAGCAGGTATGCAGCTCCCTGGGCAATGAACATATTCCACCTCTGCAGGAGCGGAGGATGTTTTCTTTTTTTAATCCTTTTTTTCAATGCAAGCCCTGTGAAGTATCACAGAGGGAGCTCAGAGGCACATTATTTAGGGTTTTTCCTAAGAATGGAAGAAAAACAGGCTGTTTATAAAAACTCTCCCTGTGTTTGATGATACATGTAAGAAGGTGCAGAAAGACAAAGTAAAGATTTTTACCCTTTCCCCCAAATGTTGCAGAGTTTCATTGAGACCCGGTCAGTAAACGTCAAATCAAGGCTCCTTTAGCACTCGGCTTCACTTTTAAAAACTACATTTTGATGCATTGGATACGTGAGTGAGGATTTTTCCTTATCTGCATTATATTTGTCTTCCTCTAAATCAGAACCTAATGGAGCTACAGCAGCATCAGGACTAATAATTCAAAACACTTGTGCAGATTCTTATCCTTTCTGTTGCATCTAATCATTTCTTGACAAATCGGTTTAATATATTTAATGTACTCTCTGACTTGTTCTGCTTATCGAGTAGAAGTCGGTTGTTTTGTACAGAGCAACATGCTTTAGAAGTAGAAGTTCAAACTTAAGCAGTGCCCTGAGTGCAGATTTTAAAGCCTCTGCATGTTTTTTTTAGGTTGTTTAGGAGTTGTTTTCATGTTAATCTGAATCAAGTCTCACGTCTTTGCGATACTAAACTGCTTTATGATTGAAAGAAATAAGGCAGAACTGGCTCAACTCTCAGCTCTTGTCAGTTTAACAGTACCAGTATGTCAGTAAGACAACTTTATATTTTTTATAGTGTAACGAAGACCGCTGATGAATGTGAAGTGAACTGAAGCAATGACCCAAACTTTTATCTGAAATGCCTGAAGGACACAGTTTCGTCGAGAACTCTACAAAGATTATGATTATTGCTGCGTTCAAGTTTACTAATAAGCCTCACGAACTACGATCGATATTATTAGATCTCACTCTGAGGATATTAACACGTAGTGTCCTAGATGTGTTTTACAGCTGAGCAGTATGTTAGAGTTTCTCCAAAACCGTCCTGTCAGCAGTAAGATCATTAACTATTAAAGCTGCCGGAGCATTTATACACCAAACATTTAATTGGATATTTTTCCTCACGTTGGTGGTCTCCCTCTTTACCACCTTGTGTATGACATAAAAGATGTTGATTTCTAATAATAAATGAGGAAGTACGCATGTGAAAGTGCATTAAATGATAACAAAAAGCACTTTTTTAATAAGTAGAAGCAGGAACAAGCACATAATTACATGATCTGTACGTCAGGAGCCTTTTCACGGCTGCCGGGAGGAGAACAGGAAGGAAACTACAATTAATTTGATCATGAAAGGCTCATTTCTTTAATCTGAATTTATAGTTTTCCGTGCATTTTGTTCTGGTGCAGGCAGCTGACAGCTTGCATCACATTGTGGAGACGTTGCACACATCGTGGTGATTCTATAAATTTTTCATGACAGTTTGGCCGAGCTCCAACAGGCACAACTACATACGGCAGATCACTTTTTATTATTTATGCGTCGCCAAGTCAAGTCGAGCCTACAGCTCTCATTATAGATTAACTATTTATACACAACATCCTTACATTTGTTCACATGAAGACAAGGAAAATTATCCTTTTAAGAAATCTGTTGTCTTTACTTTACCTGATGGTCATTACAGGCAACAACTAAGTGGCTGTAATCTACCTGAAACACTCGTTTGCATCCCGTCCTGTTAGCGTTATGCTCTTGGATCACTTCCTCTTTGGCCTTCATGCTTAAGCGGACACTTGAATTCCTGCAGTGACACTGTTAAGGATGACCGACTACCCTCGACATCTATCACCACGAATTCCTCGGATGACAAAATGGAAAGTTACACTCACACGACTCTCGCTCTCTGGCTCGTCGCTGCCCAGACTTGCCTTAATTGCACCGGTCGGACAATTGTGCAGAGTGTAGGTTCTACTTTGTGTGAACAGACGTCAGATGGAAAGAAAAAAAACGCGTCGGCAGGTAGGAATTAGAAGCCAGCTGTTGTCTTTTACATTACATCGCATATTACATGATGCATACTGAACAGATGGAAAAAGCCCCTTGTAAAAAGTCTCAGGGCATCAAGGCAGAGTACGATGAAGAGACTTCCGATTTGAGGTACCCGACCCTGCCCGCCCTCCGTCTGCTTCTCCAACTTTTCTTTCCACCTCTGTCAGTTCCTGTGCAGCTGATTGAGAAAGCAGTCAGAATAACACAGCCTGGGGGCGTAGGGGGCTCTGACTTGGATCAGATCAAGTCCAAATTGACATCTGGTTTTTCTATCTCTTCGCTATAATTGCGAAGGGGGAGTACATGCACGCACACAGGAGGAGGAGGTGGAGGAGGAGGTGGTGGTGGTGCAGGGCGGAGGTGCGTGGATATCTATGAGGTTGGGATGATGTGAGTGGGTGTCTGTGGAATCTGATTGTGTTGAGTGTGAGAGAGACGGAGAGCAGAGAGAGGAAGACAGGATGACAAAGAGGGGAGATAGAGAAAGTGACTAAAGTGGAGATGAAGGAAGACGCCAAAAAAGATGGAAGTACATGCAACGATTCAGAGTAGTGGTTCTCTAACTGGGGTCAATGGGACCAACAGAGGTTCTTGAGTGGGCTGTAGGGTTGAACCAAGCTAAAAGTCGAATATAATACTTTCAACCCAATCGCCAAGATAAAAAGTTGGCAATGTATGCTTCCGCAAACCACAGATTTGTGATTTTATGTTGTGCTCATGATCTGGTTAGGTTTAGGCACAAAAAAACACTTGGTTATGGTTAGGAAAAGATTATCTTTTGGTTTGAAATACCGGTATTGTTTCCACTACAACAAATGTTCTCTGGCTTGTAAGCTATCTTCAGTATCTTCAGCTTAATCTTCAGCTATCAGCTGTTGAAGTTGGAACAATAAGGAAAGAAATATTAGGTTTGGCCGTTTTGATTGATTGTAATTTGAGGTGATCCTAGTTTGATCATCTCTGGAGTCAGAAGTGGAGGAAGTCACGGCACCGAAATCGATGTTGAGTGGAGACTAGAGAGACGATAAGGTCCAGGAGCTCCTTTTACCTTTTCATTTATAAAGCAACGGCCAACATCTCACTAGACGCAGGCGCTGTTGTGTTACACATCATGTCTCTTTGGCTTTACAGAATGTCGACATGCAACCTAAAATACAAACTGGGGCGACAGTTGTTTTTGTTAAGTTTAACGATCTCTATAAAAAAGGGCTGATGTGAGTGAATGGAACATTGTCAGTGTGCACGGTGCTTTATTATCTGTCATCAATCTTGTGATATCTGCTGGGTTTGGCCTCCATCCAGAAGATTAGTCTACAGCTACATCCATCCAAAGCACACACACCTCACCTGACACCAGGTAAAGCTCCTGGTATTTGAGCAAAAACTGCACTAAAACTGACATTCAGAGCTCAAAATTCTTCTATGCTTGTTTTCCTTTAAATTTGAACAGCTTTTAGATTTTTATATTAACTCCCAAACTTTTGGGGAAGTCCCGCTTCAACTCTCCAAGGTCATTTTTCTTTCTCGTCCATAAGAGGAAACTCTCTGAAAGTCTTTGTCCGCTAAATGTATAAGACAGAAGCAGCTCGATTTCCAGACTTCAACTCAGCAGTTTTTAATCTCTCTTGAGAGATGAGTGTTCACTCGCTTAAACCGAGTAACCCGAGACATCTGCGGTCTATCCAACACGGGGATGACTCGGTTTGCAGATGCACCGAGCGCTGTTAATAATCTTTGTTAGCCGGGTGTACATGTCAGGCTTGATCAGCTGTTTGAACAAAGGCATTCTTGATTTACAACTTCACATCAAACCTATCTAGTTCCAGTGAGAAAATGGAAGACCAAGCCTTAATCTGTCAAAGTGGTATCAAGAAGACTAAGGACTACAGATTAAATGTGATGAAACACGCCGTTATTAATGAGAAGTAATAGAGACGAGCTGAAATAATGAAGGAAAACAAACAAAAGCTGGTGAGGATAGTCAAATCTTTGAAACGAGACAAAGAGCTGGACAATAAACACAAGCTGCTTCGTACCGTCCGTCTGGAGTCGTCCACGGCTGGTTTTGGAGGTTTGGATTCCACGTAGCCGCTTCCTTCACCTGAAGCCTGAGGAGACCAATCATACATTTCAAATTCAATTTAATGCCCACAAGATGCTCATCATTTGTTTTATTCAATCTTCTTTTAGCTGTGCGTGTTGTCCTGCTCGTGAACTCGACTTGAATTCTTGGTCAAATTAAGTCAGCTTCAAAAGGAATTTAGCAATTTAGGACAACGTGCATATTTCTCGACATAACCTCTTGTGCTCTGTGTGGCAGCATTGTTTCCCCCTTTTTCTAAGTTGTCTTTATATCTGTACTACTTTACTCACGTAAAAGTAATAGAGTACAGGCTCTGAAAAATACTCAAAGTATAAAAGTAAAAAGACATTTATGTGCAAAGCTAACCTCACCTCACCTCATTTTAATATAATTTAAAGAGTATAAACTTAAATCAAATCAGTAGGATTTGTCCCAGCTGTTTGTGAACGCACCACAAAGACAGTTAATTGTTAAATGAGTCTCATTCCCAGGATGTCAAATACCGACATTGTGGCACGGTAAAGCATTGTAATTAATCAGTAATCTCCCTCAAATGCAATAAAGCTAAAGTAACGAGCCTGTTTTGAAAATTTAAGGAGTAGATATGACCGATATTTGTGTTAAAATGTAGGGACAATGTACAACCCAGTAAACAGGTCTCGTACTTCAAAGCTCGTTGGTGTTTCAGGATCTTGACTGGTTCCTCTGCAGGAGAGCAGCTGTGTGTGTGTGAGCTTCTCATTTCAGATAAAAGACACATCCTGAAATCAGAAACCTGTCATTTCCCACCTGGAATGTGATTTCCCCGTCTAATCAACAAACAACATCTAAAGATTCGATGACAACAAGCGGTAAAATCTCGAACCCTCGTTCTGTCGGTCGGTTCGAGGAGTTTGGTGGTCTCAGCGAGCGGAACAGCTGCGAAACGCAATGTTTTACTAAATAACAGTAAAAGGCTGCTGGTGGGCCGCAGTGATGCACCTGTGTTTGTGTGGGTGGTCAGGGGTCAGCGGTGAACAGGCTGCTGTCAGACTCTTATCTGTGACAGAGTTACTGCTGGTGATAAGTGAAGCATCAGGCAGGAATAAGTCAACGACATTATAGTAAAATGGCATTAAGTGTGATACACTAGGATTTGTTCTCTTCCCTAATTTAACTATTTGTTTCAATTTGACTGAGCAGTTTGAACTTTTAGTGACTTATTGTTTTCTCTACTAGTTAAATTATTCTTACGTAGGATGAATTTTAACAGAATTGACCATTAATTCAGTTACTTTACTCGGATCTACCATCGAAATTCTTCGTGATATTTAAAACAAAGCTCCAGATTTCAGACGGAGGTTGAACTACAGCGACTGTCAGTTTTCTGCTGGCTGCTGATGAACCGTCACTGCAGATGTTGTCAGCTGTAACTAGTTAGTTAATTAAGCTAATATTCTCCAGGAGTTGGTGTAAAACCGTGTTTCCTGCCGACTCGTTCTGAAATGATAATCTTATATAAAGTAGGGATGTGCCTAATGAGTAATGGAAGTTTAAACTTTGACCAATCAACTTGTTTAAAACCAAGAAAACACTCATAAAACTGTCCTAAACACTTCCTGCATAAATATTGTGCATATTTTAAGAGCCTGTTTTAAACTGTTAATCACATTCTTCAACAACTACACCGTATTTTGCTACTTCTTTTTAAAATGTGAATATTGCACATTATTCTACAAAACATGTCAGCAACTCACTAAATCAAAGTTAACCTGCAACATTTGTTTGAGAAACATGCCACCACATCACATCAACATGTCAGTGCCAATGTCAATATGGAATTCGAATGTGTACACTGAATTATCTTGCACTTCTCTAGTAAAAAGGTTTAACTGTGCACACGATGGCTGACATGGAAATAAAGAAACAGCATTTTTCTTGTACTGTAGCTCAGTGACAGTTAGTCCTACTATACTATCCAGAGTCGGCTTCTCTACAGAGGGGAAACAGTCCAACAGTGGAAGTCCTGGTATTGAAACATACTTCTATCGTTAAAATAATTGGTCACTACTGGCTGTGCCTCATTACATGATTGGACGTTCACTGCTGCCAACAGTCAGTTAGATTGAAACGTGTCTCATCACCAGATATAATTTTATCTTTTTTCTGACAAACAGTGTTTCTGTTGTCTACAACCTTTCAAATCGCATGTAGCCTCGAAAATGAGATTACACTCGTCACTCACCATGTCGGAGTCATCTTCGTCCTCTTCACAGTGCCTCTCGGCAGCACGAGGGTCTCCCACCACCCTCAGCTCGCCGATCATCCCCTGTTAACGCACAAGGACACGATGCTTTAATGTTTACAATAACGTCAGAGCAGCACTTGTTCTCTCGCTCGCACAGGATGTCTCACTTTCAACGCACAGATATGGATTCTGATCTCTGCTGATATTTTTCAGGGAATTCCCCTTTTTCCCACAAAATCAGAGGTTTCTATTGAAGTCTCCAGTTGTAGCCTGAGTCTGTGAAGTGCCACTATCTCTGCACCACACACACACACTTCATCTGATACATGCTCCCACACAGGATACTCACACAGATAGCACTGAATGCTATCTGCCTGCCTATCAAAGGGGCCATTAGCTCTGCATGACGAGGTGGTTCCTCTGCTGCTCGCTCAGTTATTTGAAGTCGACTCTTCAGGACACATTTATGTCCTGAGAAGAAGAAAAAGTCAAATGGGTTTTTTTTAAGAGAGCTTTGAAGATAAATGACGGGGGCTCTTTGACCTTTAAACTCTCCATCTACACAGGCTTTTAATAGTTTTTTTGTTACTTGTATGATGTTTAGTCGATGTGTCACCGTCTGTTCTGACAAACTGCTTCAGATCTTCACAATGAATCATCAATCCAGAGCAAAAGGTCCAAACTGTCACTGCAGCACTTTGATGGATAATAAGAAATGGGGACGTCTACTAAACAAACCCTATTTCAAACTGGAACGTCCATTTTATAAATACAAAATGTAAATATTTAGACGCCGAAGATGCTCCAAAAGTCTTAATGTGATTATAGAAATTAAGTTCACAAGACCTTTCTAGCTAAGGGTCATGTGAGGGTCAACAAACAGCATGACTAACAAGTCCTGAAAGAAGAAAACAGGGTTAAGTTCCTTTTTTCCCCCCAAATAAGCAGCTTGTAAAACATCGTCCTGACTAAGTACCACACCACAAGGAAATACCATAGATGAGTCTGTGTAATAAAAAAAGAAAAACTTGTGGTTTACAAGAAAATAAGAATCTGTCTTCAAACACGGCAATAAAAAAGATTAAAGCGAGTCTTACAGCTGAGAGAGGAAGCGAGAGATGATGTTTCAGCTGAGCAAACCTTATTTCAAAGGTTAGGAACCAGATGGGAGGAACTCATTTTGGATTGGGACAAATTTAGTAGTGTAAAGATTTCTTATCTCTGATTATTGTTATTAAAAAAAGGGAATATCCAACTTTTTCTGGCTTGCCTGTAAAGTTAAAAGTGCTTCAGTCTTTATAGCCTCAACTCGGATCTTATTAACAGAACAGAGAGGTTATTTAAGTTGATATGTACAGCAAGCCTTCCTGCTGCGCTGAACTGCAAAGAAAAACATCAGCATCATGTTAAACTTTAACTCAAAAGAAGAAAGACAACAAGGTCATGAAAATAAGGCCACTTGTACACATAAGAAGACACAGAAGTAATCTCCCCTGGATTCAGGACAATAAAAACAGTCACTACTGATCACTGACAGTACGCAGTAGTCCACAGTTGCATGTTTTTGACTTGCAGGTAGCCATGGGCGAACTACCATAACCCTCTAACAGCTAAGGTCAACAGTTGTTGCGGTCAACTGCTGAGATTTACAAGCAGTCAAATGACCGGAGTTAATTACCAACTGTGAGGCCTTCCAATTATTTGCCGACTACCCTGAGGACGATGCTGAGGTGATGTAGACATTTATGTTATGGTTTAGAGTAGACCAATTTGAGCAATCAAATCATATGAGAGTCATTCAGCCAAGATGATTCATGTGACTGGGTAGAAAGTCAAAACATGATACTGTGGTTTTCCAAAGCTTCAGGCAGCAGGAGTCCTGTCTCATCACAGGTTCTGTTGTCTCTAGACAGAAGCAGTTTGGGGATGTGATGATACAAGAATCAGTGTGATTGATTCAGTGCAGAAGCCTCTTGAAAATGTTTCTTCTATTTCATAAACCCCCCCTCCTTGAATTTCCTGCTATCATGGGTCTGAATATTACAGACAGACAGAGCCTGTGTACCCACCAGAAACTTGTCCGGATCAGCTCCTCCAGCTTGCCCGACAAAGACCCCCGCTCCGGCCTCCAGCTCCATCTCGTCCGGGGACCTCTCGATGCGCGTCACCTGAGGGTCTGCGTCACAGTTGAGGTAGAACATCACCTTCTCGTCCCTCACAGCGATGGCAAAACGAGTCCAGGTATCCCTCATGGAGGGTACAAGGAACCTGGCCGCCTCGTAGGACTGCTGGGAGTCGGGCTCCGTGTAGTACAGGATGACATTCTGTTTGCCGCCCTGCACGGCTGACAGTTTAACACCCACATACATGATCTGCTGCGAGGCGTCTGTGACGGAGAAGATGACGCCGCCCCTGTCAGAGGTGGGTTTCAGGTAGAAGATGAGGGCAAAGTCTCTGAAGAAGGGGCTCGGCAGGTGGGCGCGGGCCAGCTGGCCTGTGTTGGCATCGGGACCAAAGACATAACCGGGGATGTTGTCGAATCCGCTGATCCGCCTGATCTCAGTTGGAGGAGGGTCCCCAATCAGCTGCAGCAGGGAGACCCCACTGTCTTCTACAGGAGGAGAAAACAGATATTAGGCCACAGTGCGCATGATACAGTCTGGAGGTTAGAAGGGAGGGCTGCATGGCAGGGTGTAATGTTAGACCAGGATCTATTAGGCTGTTGGGGGTTGACTCAAAGTGAATGTGCCTGGTGGAAGCAGGAACAACTGCTGTAACTTGCAAACGTCTTTGGTGTGCTCAAACAAATCAAAAAGAATAACTGGTCGAGTACATTTTCCCTTTCAAAAGTAAAGTAAAGAACATCCACACACTTCATAAAATGCAAATTCAAAGTTACCACAACTGCCTCCAACCAAACTGTGACCTTTGTTGAGAAGCATTGGCAAAGCAGCTGTGCTCAGGGGAGCGTGAACAAACAAACCGATTTATAAATTCCAGACCAAAATATAGAAAATATCAACATCCACAAAAAAGGACAAGGACTCATGAGACTAAGAAAAGCAGATCGCTTTAGCAGACACTGCAAGACCTGTAATCCAAAGACAAGACCGGCCTAACTTGTACTTCCTAAACTGAAGAGAGATGTAAAGGCACAGTCCAGAAGAGACAGTACAAGAGCTGATTGATTTAGATCGTACAGCATCTGAGTCAGGAACAGCTTCACCCTCAATGTGTCAAGAAAGAAAATCTTGTGTGAAGTGACGTCTTCAAATTGCTTCTTCAAAAACCCCAAGACTCTTAATTTATCATCACAAATGACACAAAAAAGACACAAATCTTTACATTTAAAAACCTGTAGCCAGCAAATAGTTGAAATTTTTGCTTGAATAATTGAAATAGTTAGCAGTTTTTATTCTTTCGATCAACCAGTCATTGCAGCTTTAGTATAGAGAAGGATAACTGTGCATCGCATTCCTGAAGACACTAAAAAAAGAAAGACAAAAACTCTTCCGACTTGTGTGACATCTGCTAAATGTCACTGCTCCGGGGCTCGGTGGGACCAACAGCTGGGCCTCCTGCATATCTTTGCTCACTCTTCCATCGCCCTGGGTGACTCTGGTGAGGTCAGCGCATAATAATTGCAGCGTTTAGGAAACACAAAGAGCCATCATTCACATGGTGGAGAGGTTTTTTTGATGAGACACAAACCTGAGACTAAACATTTCTGCTTTGATCCAAAATGATGTTTCTTTACCAACGTTAAAAATCACTGTTTTGGGAGAACGCTTTCTGGTGCTTTGAAGAAATGCTTTGCTTTACCACCTGGTGACTAATGTGCGAGCTCTATTGCTCGGTTCAAAGCCTCCCCGCTGGCCTGAGTGCTGGAGATCAGTGGGGTCTGCAGTCGGCTTTTGTTGAGAGCTTAAACACACGAGGTGTTTAGCTGAACTCTGGGTCCTGCTCTCTGCTGTATAACCATAAACACACGTCTGAATATTCGGGATGCTGTCGGAGAACTGAAGATGCTTTCATTTGAGTCTGAGCTAACAGTCAAGCCGTGACAGGACAGCAATAAAAATACATTCCAGTATTAATTATGGAGTCCCCTCCTCTTCAGCATTCAGCCCAACATATCTGGAGATCCATCACTGAACAGATTGGACTTGTTTCTGTCGTATACATGTCACCAGGATATATAAATGATGCATTGGTTGTATAAAGATATGCAAGAAACAGCAACCAAATCGGAGAAGCACATTAAGATGAGTGATACTGAGTGAAGTTGTCCTACAGTAGTTGACTGTACAAATTATATACATCCAACGTGCATTTGAAGGCTGAAAGCCTCATTAAAAGATGACTGATTGCTGGACATAGAATATGTGCTAATGTTGCTCTTACATGAAGAGCTGCAACAATCAGTCGATGGAAAGAAAATTGGTTGCCAATTGTTGAGTCTTTGGTTTTGGACTGTTGGTTGGACAAAAGAAGCAATTTGAAGACGTCACTTTGGGCCCTGGGCTATTGTGATGAGCATGTTTCAATTCTTTTGACGATTAATCGAGAAAATAATGGGAAGATTAATCGATAATGAAAATAATCTTTTGTTGCAGCCCTACTTAGATGTCACTTGATAAAACCTATCAAAAATCACCTCAGCGTTTAACAGCCAAGTTCTACTTAAAGGTGAGGAAAGGCGATTCTGGAGACAGATGGTTGATTGTCGAGTCTCATTCCAGCATCATCATATACCAACGTTTTGACAACCTGGGACTGAGACTCAACAATCAACTATCTTTCTCCAGAATCTCCTTCTCTACCTTTAAATTATAATATGTTAACCATGGGACGACAGACACAGACAGACAGACACAAAATCCCAGGTTTAGAAGACTGTACATTGATGGCTGCATGGATGGCAGCAACAATAAACTGTCATTTGCACCAGCCCAACCAGATGTTTGCCCTGATAAAGTCAGAATGAGAAACCTCAAGGGTCTCTTCAGTGGGCTTGTGCTCACATGTCTGAACCAGGCTCCTCGTGTGCCTTGTGAGCACAATCGCTCCCAAAGTAGGGTTGAAAAAGGCAAAACTTGCTGTAATTCAGTGGTGAAATCCATCATGTGTGAAAGCACCATTTTAATTCCTAGACCTCCTGTTGCGCGTGCTGAAGCTGACATGTGAGCTATCTTTAGAGCAGCAACACTATTTTTAAAAAAGTAATGAGAATTACTTTGCTCTGGATGACAACATCTGCACGCAAAAATGTCCACTGGCTGCAATTCACTTTCTTCAATAATGTGCAAGAAACATGCAATTTGTTAAGCGTGAGACTCATAAATAAATATTTGATCAGTGTGCAGATAAAAACTTCAAGGCCAGTCGCAAGTCGGAATGTGAGGCGCATCGTTCAAACAGAGCCTGATTGTCTACGGAAAGGTCTGATTTTCTTATGAATGAAACGCTTAAACGAGCAGGAGACATCCTCACACATGCGCTCATGTTCCAAGCTCTTCCCAAACCGCTTATTAGTGAAACATCTCACCTGTTAGTCATCACTCACGCAGACCAGATGCGCACTCTTTTGGACTGTGTTCAGAATTCTCCAAAAAAAGGACATCTGTCTCAACCAGACGATAATCAAACACTAACAAACAACAAATCTAAATAAAGTATCCTGATGTAATTGTGCCAGATGTCAGAAAGCTTGGATGTGTAAATGAAGACAATTTAATTAGCTGGTTCTAAAGCACATGAAAAGGTTTGGCCTGCGTTAATTTTGCCAAGGAATGCTTTTGCTAAATGTGCCTGCATTGTCAGCAGGGGTCCCAAAGCAGAGATCAAAAATTGTCGGGCATTCAAACGGTTCACCATTAGCATTTTAAGTGCAGTCTCAAGTCAGGTTTCCCAAATAGCTTTTGTTAACCAGTGACAGCTTCAAGGCCACTCAGGCACAGAAAAGGACTGTTGATGAATGGAGCGGTGCCGGGTTTATGGTGCTAGTTTGTCTTGTCAAGACGGCCTCTAACTGACCAGGAACGCAACATTCCAGGAGGACGGGGCACCACAGTTTGTGATACCCTGTTGATAAAGCTGTATATACAGTGTGAAACTGTGTATACAGCTTTGGGAGGTACAGGATCCTGCGTAATCCATGGGAAAACATGTGAACATCTGGACAGTCCCAGACAACTTTGTGGTTTCACTCACTACGCTCCATCACCATGTAAAACATCCCTTGAGGCCTGCTGACAAGGGCAATGATCTCTCCCGTCACCCTGCAAAAAAGCTAGTCAGTGGTTTGACGGGTGTTCAGAGTGTCAAGAGGTCACCTCTGAATTATTATCTTAGTATAAACTATGTCTGGAGTGCCTGTCAGCCAACTGATTTAAATGTGTAGTTAATTCAATTGGTCATGATATGTTACTTGTGTTTGTTCAGGCTTATCTGATCTGTGTTTGATCTTGTAGTTTCATGTCTGTCTGCCTTGTTACAGGGTTAAAGAAAGTCATTTGTTATGCTTATATTATTAAATCTGTGTCAAGTACTGTTGAAATCAATTCTATCTGGCAAAAGAAAATACTACGCAAGATTTGTTTTGATATTACAGAAGGGATTTTCCCATATGCTCTACTTAGTGTTATCTTGTTCAAAAAGATATAGTACCATCAGAACTTTACCAAACTTCCATACTGCATAAAATAAAACAACATAGAGGCATACATGTACATGTAAAAAATACTCACTCTCACTAAACTGACAAATGAAAAAGAACACAGGATGTTTTAAAATAACAAGATATATATCAACATCTTTCTGCAAAGGATATTCTGTGAACCTCTTGGCAAATTTTCTAACATTTTTAACCTGATGATGCAGAATGCTCGGAAACAGATATTTAACCAAAAACCACATTACAGTACAGGAAGGAGATTCCATGTTGGCTCGCCTTGAAGGCTGGGCTGTAATTCTCCAACCACAAAAAGGAAGATGGTCTACGGCAAGATGTGCACTTTACTCTTTGGGGAAGAAGTAATATGATACTGTTCAAGTTCTCTACCTGAGACAAACGTTTCAGGCCACATGCAGGGTGTAAACAAACCGCTTTTTCCTTGATGCAAAAACATCTAAAAATGTTTCATTTTATGTAATAGTCAAGCCATAAACATACACTCCCTTTTCTTAAATATCTGAGGAGATGTGGTGTGATATGTCACACACAACTGCAGCAAGGTGCAATACAAGTCCAGCACGAGGAATTAAGGAAATTAGAAAGACTATAAATAGCTTCCAAAATAAGGTCTCATTCCATGAAAATGTAAGGAAGGAAATATTTGAACCTTTAGGGTTCAAGTGCTTATAACTCTCTAACAGTGTCACAACTGGGCTCTTATCCAGCTTGAGACATCCCTGTGCTTCAGTTCTGTGTTTTGCAACAGTGCCTCGTCAGTTCTCGTTTTATGCTAGTGCAACACAAGCCAGAGGGGGCAATGATTTCCTGGCAGCAAAGAAGTCGGACTACGCTGTGCCCATAATTGGAACCCCCCTGAGAGCCAACTCAAAATGATTCCCTGGCAAGCAGCACGTTGACGAACTGGAGCCAGCTCTGGGCCTTCCTGTCATGAGATACAATATCAATCTCGGCTCAGTGGAACCATGGTGCTACAAATCAGTGTTGTACCACCAAAAGGGTGTACACCCCACAAAACAGACATGTACACACAGATTCAGATACCAACAAAACAACAGTGTATATCTTACCAGGAAGACATCCTTTTCATGTTTTAAGACCACCACAGAGACCCTCAGGGGCAGGATTTCGTTTCATTTCAAATAAACTGACAGATACTAATGGAGTCTGTCATACAGGATATAGTTTTACGGTTAAGAACCAACCAAAATAAATTGCAGTTGACCTCTAAACCCTGATATGAATGACTGCTCATCTTTCAAGCAGGAGACTGGTAACCATGGAAAAACATCATTAAAAGGGCTATTGTGCCCTAACAATCCTGTCTTACCACCGGGGTAGCCCCCCCGTGGTAAAAGGATCACATCTGACAGACTTCTTTTTTTTACAAAGTTTCCATGCACATACTGATATCTCTGCAATCTTCCCACACTAATCTCTATTTAGGCTACATATCTTAGTGCATAAACTGCTTCATTGTGTTTCTTTCCCCTTTTAAGTCAATCCCAAATACCAACTAAAAGGAAAGTATATCAGGATACATTCTTGAATGACAGGTCATAGTTAAATGATGTAGGAGTGGGAAGGTATTAAGGCCCAAATATGAGTGCCCTCCTCCCACACTTCGAGCCAACGGAACTGCAGATAGTGAAAGTTCCCAGACACTTCATAGAAGGGGATCTTGCAGTGAATCTGAGAGGTCAAAGGAGTTCTAAGTGGCTGGCTGCAGTAGAAAAAAGTTAGTTACTGGGCTAATAAACTGGGAAATAAAGCATATTTGACTCTGGGGCATGAATTTATAGAGCTTTGTAACACACCATCTTGGTTTTATATTCAACCTCATTCGTCTGTGAGCTAAAACCCACTAACCTCTTAAAATAATTACCAGTATGGCCACTGGCTTCTGCAGTCATTGGCAAAGGCACACAAGGCAATTTGTTAACAAAATGCACGTGAGGTTTGAATGCTCATAGCCAACATTTAATTGACTCTGAAGTTTATTGGTCATCTTCAGGATTTTGGGACAGTTAGAGCTCATAGGGTCAGCATTAACTCAATAGTAAGGTAATTTGTTACATCAAGTAAATTCAGCCTCAGGGTTTTATCTTAATTCTAAATGTAACAAACAGTGTCCATTGGTAGATTTTTAAGATTGCTGTGTGAATGAGTGAGACCAGATGGTCTTGACTGGTGGTTTTCTGTCTATCCATGAAGATTGAGAGTGACTGAAAGCACTTCATTGACACCTTGAGGCTACTTCAACATGTCTCGGTGATAAACCAGGTTCTGGAGAAACTATAAAAGATATCCTCAGGGTTTAAAGATGGTAACAAGAGCATACTTTTTCATTTGCCTGAGGTCTAGTTGCAATGTCAGGACTGTTATGTCTAGAAGCCATTACATATATCTTGATCTCCAACCAAACACAAACATGGAGCAATTAAAACTCCTTACACTTAACTTAACACTTGCATCAAAGCTTTGCACTAAGGTATGGAAATGCTAACACTAACACACAACATATAACCTTAACTTAATGCACAAATGCACATCCCAGATGCATCACTTAATCCTGGAACCAAAGACATCTAGTCCACTCATGTCTGTCAGTGAAGCAAGCTGTCAGAAAGATTACAACGCTGTAAAAAGACACGGTCAGAATTCCGAGTGATATGTCCTGAGAGTTGAGGGCAGGACAGCGGCCCAGTATAAAGGCTTAGGCTTTAAAAAAGTTCATAATTTGAGGCATAGCTTGCTCACAAAAATAGAATGTATTATGTTTGATTGTTTGACTCCGAACAAAGTATATAAGATGTTCTCACATGAATCTGCACCCACTACTATCAATAAACATGTGAATCATTTTCTTCATAATTTTTTAGGTCATTTAGGTCACCAGGGACACAAATTGCTCTTGCTATTTCTGGAGCAGACATTCAAAGGCACATATCACTTTTAAGTTATAGCGCTACTGACTGAAATATCCACTTCAAACAACAAATTAACTCCTCTGGTATGTGACATGTCATATTCACTGAATCTAAATGCATTTTTGACACAGTAATTATAAGCACATGAGATCTAAGAGTTCTCAAGAGTAAGTAAAACAATCTAGATTATGCACATCACTCCAGATGAGATTGAAACAAGTTGTTTGACTCTTTTCTTTTTTTTTACCTTAAAATTTACCTCTGGACAGTAATTTTCCAGCTGTCACAAGTACTTTTGCTTACTCGGTTATACAAATTGACATCACACTGCAAACGATGCAAACATGACTGCTTCCCATGCATGACAACCTTATCCGTCCATTAGTGGACAGACAAATGCACACCAAGCTGCCTGCAAGCGACTCACTGTCAAAAGAGACATGCGATTCTACATGCCAAATTATGTACAGTATTTCATGCGCAAATTGTTGAAGTCTAAATCTAGCTACAATTTACTGAAAAGGCCAACAAAAAAACCTTGCCTTTGGCAGAAAAAAAATCCTACTTAATCAGTACTTTCTTATAAATAATGTTGTGATTTGAACAATACTGCAAACTTTTTTGTAGGGCTATGTTTCAGATTATCCCATAACCTACAACTTTGCAAAGGTTCTTTCATTCACATTTTTTGTGGCATGTCATGCTTGAAATTAGCTTGACACCACTGAACACTATAGTCTACATGTCTGTTCATGCAATGACTTAATGGCAGGATAGGATAAATAGAACATATATAGAGGAAATACACATCAGTTGGTTATGTAATTAACTACAAACTCACTGAACTGTGTGTGTGTGTGTGTGTGTGTGTGTGTGTGTGTGTGTGTGTGTGTGTGTGTGTTATAATGACCTTCAAGCAGCAGCACATGCAATTCAAAGGATAAGGGACACACATACATGCAACACTGTAAGGAGTGCTGGCCCATGCTTGTTAGACTGTAGCCAGAACTTTATAGGATGAACACATTTGAAGCATGCTTATTTTTCTTTTATATTGTTTTGCTGTGTTGACAAGGATAAAGGTCTATTTTTGAGGTGGGTATTGGGTAGTGGGGGTAACACCAGACAAACTGGGGAGTGGGGATATTGAAAACTGGTTCAAAATCAATCCACAAACAAGGATTAATTTGAACCAGTGGTTACCTTTCTGGTTACTAACTGACAAGCATTGATACCCATCATCTTCCTCGTCTGGCAGAATGTGGCACTCCACAGGGAGTCGTCCCTCGTCCAGAAGTGTCCAGCAACTGTCCCGCAAGACTTCGCAGAAACTCCGGCAAGGCAACACCGGCAGTGGGACCATAGAGCCACACTTTGGTACCAAGAGAAGGCAGAAAAACCACTCCAAACTATGGTGGCAACGTGACTTCAATAGCCATGCCCAATCGTTAAGGAGTTCTTGGACTTCTGCCAAAGTGCTCTGGTTCAGGTAGTTGGGGACAATAATCTGTTCCCCAACCATGGAGGAGCAGAAAGGGAGATCAGTATCTACCAACAAGCACTGAGGGGATTCTACGACCAGTGCTGATCCAGCAACTTCTGTGTGGCTTTCAGTTGGCACCCACTTACCTACATCTGTCTGGCTAATTAAGGTTGCTTCGGTAGGCTCACTTTCAGTAGCATCTAAGTAGTGAGCAACTTTGTCGGTCACTACTTTCTGACTAATTGCTGATTCTTGACTGGGCACTTGAAATTGAGCAGCTGTGGGTATTGAGGTTGTTTCTGGCTTCTCACTAGCTGTTTGAAGTGGCGTAAATAACATTTTCGGGGTAGTGGTTGGTGTTTGGGTTGTAGATTGTGTCTGGCTAGCAAATGAAGCTTGTGTAGTCCATAACATTTGGTTAGGTAAAACTTCCTGCTTAGCTTTTGATTCACCAGCTGGTAACTGAGTAGCTTTCACTAAACTAAGATTAGTGGGCATGATTACTCCTTGTTGGGGTTCCTCAGGTCCCCAGTCAATTTCAGGTTTTGTTCCAAATTGAGATTCAGACCCAGATCCATAGCCAAACCAAGGAGCTGACCCACTGTCTGATGTTAATTTAGACTCAAGTCCAGATTCAGATCCTGATACATTCCCTGTAAACCTTAAATGATCAGAGTCTCTAGAATCTGTTCCCATTACTAAAGATGTGCCAACATCTAACCTACCTACATCTGTCTGGCTAATTAAGGTTGCTTGAGTAGGCTCATGCTCAGTTGCAGATTTTGGAGTAGCACCTATGGAGTGTCCAACTTGGCTGGTCATCACATTCTGGCTTGTTACTGATGCTTGACTGGGAACTTGAGATTGGGCAGCTGTGGGTATTGAGGTAGATTCTGGATTCTCACTAACTGTTTGAAGTGGGGTAAAAAACATGTTTGGGGTAGTAGTTGGTGTTTTGGTTGTAGAATTTGTCTGAATAGTAAATGAAGCTTGTGTAGTCTGGAGCACTTGGTTAGGTAAAGGCTCCTGCTTAGCTGTTGAATCACTCTCTGGTAACTGAGTAACTTCTACTACTAGGTTGTTCTTAGTTACCTGGATAGTGTCTACAGAGTTGTTGCCTACAACTGGGGTTATTAAATTTCCTGTGGTGGAGTTTTCATGTGAATACTTTGCCAAATTAAAGTCATTAGCATTCCAACCAGAGCTACTATTAAGTTTTCTAAATTCTATGTCTTTTTCGGGGGTTTTGAAAGAAAAATCAAGATTTTGCACTAATTTCCTGCTACCAATATTATGGCCCTCTTCTGTTTCACTACGACTGATCAAAGTGCTGCTTTCAAACTTCAATTTTAGCTCATTTGCCTGCGATAGTACATTGTCTCCACTATCTAAATCCCTATGATCAGTGGGCATGACTTCACCTTGTTGATTTTCCTCAGATCCCCAGCTAGTTTCAGGTTCTGGTCCAAATCCAGATTCAGACCTAAATCCAGGGCCAGACCAGGGACCTGATTCAGTCTCTAATGACCATTTTAGTGAAGATGTGACAATATCTAACCCTCCTACAGCTGTCTGGCTAATTGAGGTTGCTTGGGCAGACTCATGCTCAGTTACTGATGGTTGAGTAGCATCTAAGATGTGACTAATTTGGCTGGCCACCACTTTCTGGCTTGTTACTGATGCTTGACTGGGCACTTGAAATTGGGCAGCTGTGGGCATTGAGGTTGTATCTGGCTTCTCATTAGCTGTTTGAAGTGGGGTAAATAACATTTCCGGGGTAGTTGTTGGTGTTTGGGTTGTAGATTGTGTCTGGCTAGCAAATGAAGCTTGTGTAGTCCATAACACTTGGTTAGGTAAATCTTCCTGCTTAGCTGTTGATTCCCTAGCTGGTAACTGAGCAACTTCCATTAAACTCAGATTAGTGGGCATAATCTCTCCTTGTTGGTTTTCCCCATATCCCCAGCTATTTTCAGGTTCTGTTCCAAATCCAGATTCAGACCCAGATCCAGAGCCAGACCAAGGAACTGACCCACTGTCTGAGGCCAATTCAGACTCAAGTCTAGATCCAGATCCTGATAAATTTCCTGTAAACATTATATTATCAGATTCTCCAGAATCAGTTCTTTTTACTAAAGATGCGCCATCATCTAAGCTACCTACATCTGTCTGGCTAATTAATGTTGCTTGGGTAGGCTCCTGATCACTTACTGACATTTGAGTGTCATCTAAGAAGTGACCAATTTGGCTGGTCACCACTTTCTCGCTAATTGTTGGTGCTTGACTGGGCAGTTGAGATTGGGCAGCTGTGGCTATTGAGGTGGTGTTTGGTTTCTTGCTAGCTGTTTGAAATGGGGTAAATAACATTTTTGGGGTAGTAGTTGGTGTTTGGGTTGAAGGATTATATTCTCCAGAATCCCTAACTTTTAGTAAAGATGTGCTAACGTCTAAGTTATCTACAGCTGTCTGGCTAATTAAGGTTGCTTGGGTAGGCTCATGCTCAGTTACTGATGATTGAGTAGCATCTAAGTAGTGAGCAACCTGGCTGGCCACCACTTTCTGGCTTGTTACTGATGCTTGGCTGGGCCGTTGATAGTGGGCAGCTGTGGGCATTGAGGTTGTTTCTGGTTTCTCGCTAGCTGTTGGAAGTGGAGTAAATAACATTTTCGGGGTAGTAGTTGGTGTTTGGGTTGTAGATAGTGTCTGACTAGCAAATGAAGCTTGTGTAGTCCACAACACTTGGTTAGGTAAATCTTCCTGCTTAGCTGTTGATTCCCTAGCTGGTAACTGAGCAGCTTCCATTAAACTCAGATTAGTGGGCATAATTTCTCCTTGTTGGTTTTCCCCGTATCCCCAGCTATTTTCAGGTTCTGTTCCAAATCCAGATTCAGACCCAGATCCAGAGCCAGACCAAGGAACTGACCCACTGTCTGAGGCCAATTCAGACTCAAGTCTAGATCCAGATCCTGATAAATTTCCTGTAAACATTATATTATCAGATTCTCCAGAATCAGTTCTTTTTACTAAAGATGCGCCATCATCTAAGCTACCTACATCTGTCTGGCTAATTAATGTTGCTTGGGTAGGCTCCTGATCACTTACTGACATTTGAGTGTCATCTAAGAAGTGACCAATTTGGCTGGTCACCCCTTTCTCGCTAATTGTAGATGCTTGACTGAGCAGTTGAGGTTGGGCAGCTGTGGGTATTGAGGTGGTGCCTGGTTTCTTCCTAGCTGTTTGAAATGGGATAAATAACATTTTTGGGGTAGTAGCTGGTGTTTGGGTTGTAGAAAGTGTCTGGCTAGCAAATGGAGCTTGTGTAGTCCATAACATTTGGTTAAGTAAGGTGTCCTGCTTAGCTGTTGATTCACTAGCTGGTAACCGAATAACTTCCTCTACTTGGTTGCCCTTTGTTACAGAGTTGTTGCCTATATTTGGGGTTACTGAGTCTCCTAGGGTAACATTTTCATGAGAATACTTGGTTGAATTAAAGTCATTAGAATTCCAACTAGAGCTACTGTCAACATTTGTATTTTCTCTGGTGATATTGAAGGTTTTCACGAAAGAATCAATATTTTTCTCTGATTTTTTGCTATCAAGATAATGGCCCTCATCTGTTTTGTTACTAGTGATCCAGGTTTTGTTCTTGAAGTTTAGCACGTTTTGGGAAACTACACTGTCTCCACTCTCTAATCTGCTAAGATCAGTGGGTATGGCTTTTCCTTGTTGTTTTTCCTGAGATCCCCAGCTCATTTCAGGTTTTGGTCCAAATCCAGGTTCAGAGCCAGAGCCAGAGCCAGAGCCAGACCAATGACCTGACCTAGTGTCTGGCGTCGTTTCAGACTCAAGCCCAGATCCAAGTCCTGACACATTCTCTGTAAACCTTAAAGTATCATATTGTCCAGAATTCCTACCTTTTCGTAAAGATGTGTCAACATCTAAGTTACTTTCAGCTGTCTGGTTAATTAAGGTTGCTTGGGTAGGATCATGCTCAGTTAACGGTTGAGTAGCATCTAAGTAGTGAGCAACTTGGTTGGTCACTACTTTCTGACTAATTACTGATTCTTGACTGGGCACTTGAAATTGGGCAGCTGTCAGTATTGAGGTAGCATCTGGTTTCTCGCTAGCTGTTTGAAATGAAGTAAATAACATTTGGGGGGTAGTAGTTGGTGTTTGGGTTGTAGAAAGTGTCTGACTAGCAATTGAAGCTTGTGTAGTCCATAACATTTGGTTAGGTAAAGTTTCCTGCGAAGCTGTTGATTCATCAGCTGCTAACTGAGTAGCTTCCACTAAACTAAGATTAGTGGGCATGATTACTCCTTGTTGGGTTTCTTCAGGTCCCCAGCTGATTTCAGGTTTTGTTCCAAATTGAGATTCAGACCCAGATCCAGAACCAGACCAAGGACCTGACCCACTGTCTGATGCTAATTTAGACTCAAATCTAGATCCAGATCCTGATACATTTCCTGTAAACCGTAAATTATCAGATTCTCTAGAATCAGTTCCTTTTACTAAAGATGCGCCAACATCTAAGTCACCTACAGCTGCCTGGCTAATAAAAGTTGCTTGGGTAGGCTCATGCTCATATACTGATGTTTGAGTAGCCTCTAAAAAATGACCAACTTGGGTGGTCACCACTTTCTGGCTAGATGCTGATGCTTGACTGGGCACTTGAAATTGGGCAGCTGTCAGTATTGAGGTAGTATCTGGTTTCTCGCTAGCTGTTTGAAAAGGAGTAAATAACATTTTTTGGGAAGTAGTTGGTGTTTGGGTTGTAGAAAGTGTCTGGATCGCAAATGGAACTTGTGTAGCCCATAACATTCGGTTAGGTAAAGTTTCCTGCTTAGCTGTTGATTCAGTCGCTGGTAACTGATTAACTTCCTCTACTTGGTTGTCCTTGGTTACAGAGTTGTTGCCTTCAATTGGGGTTAGTAAATCTCCTGGGGTGGAGTTTTCATGAGTATAGTTGGTCAAATTAAAGGCATTAGCATTCTGACTAGAGCTACTGTTAAGTTTTGTATTTTCTTTGGTGTTATTAGGGCCAAGATTCTGCTCTGGTTTGGTGCTACCAAGAAAATAACCTTCATCTGTTTCTTTGTGAGTGGTTAAGGTGCTGTTATGAAACTTCAATTTTAGCTCATTTGTTTGGGATATACTATCTCCACTTTCTAACCCCCTAAGATCAGTGGGCATGACTTCTCCTTGTTGGTTTTCCTCAGTTCCCCAGCTAGTTTCAGGTCCTGTTCCAAATCCAGATTCAGATCCAGATCCAGATCCAGAGCCAAACCAAAGACCTGACCCAGTGTCTGAAGTCAAGTCAGATTCAAGCCCAGATCCAGATCCTGATACATTTTCTGTAAACCTTAAATGATCAGAACTTTCAGAACCAGTACCCTTTAATGAAAATGTGGCATTACCAGGTTTATGTTTGCGTGATGCAATCCCAGCTGCTCCCTTTTCTGAAGCATGTTCATTTTCCGGTTGTGCTGTAGTGGTCAATCGAGGAGCCTGAGTGGTCTCATCCAAAGTCTGCACAACCTTTTGGATGCCAGGTCCCTCATCAATTATCTCCAGTCCAGTCCTTGCAATATTCTCTGATGGTGGTTCTCCACTACCTGCTGGACTGCCAGATCCCTCATTGTCCACTGTTGGGGGCAAAGTTGTAGTGCCAGTCCAGGACCAGAACCAAGCATCAGAGTGGACCACCCACAGGGCCAACAAAAGTAAAACTCCAAACTGGGTCCTCATCTTGGATATAATGTCCAGTCTTGACCACGTCCACCTGCTTTATCAGGCTCCCAGAGTGAACTATGACATGTCCACACAGCTACTACACTCACTCACACACACTTTCCAGCTCTGTCTTCACACACACTCCAGAAGCAGAGAGGAAAAGTGAGGAGGAGTGCCCCATTCAAAAGAGTAAAGGGGGAAAGCAGGAGGAGGTGGGCTCTGCATTGGCTGCCCTGGCAATATTTCCTCTTCTGACTCCTCCTTCCTCCTCCTTCTCCTTTTGTCACTGCAGTGAAAAGCGATCTCTCCTGCTGACTGATACCTTAGAATTACGGCAGCCTTGCCTTTCAGTGTACAATACTGATGCCTTCAGTGTTTTACAGAGAAGGGCAATTTGTTCCCCTTGACTCGTTCTCTTTGTTAAAACATGATAATAAGAAAACTACAGATCTAGCTTAAAAAAAAAAAACGGTTTGATACTACAGTGAGAGCTAAAGAAGTGGTCATGTGATTTGATGATTTCAGTTTTCAACAAAAAAAATAACTATGACGTTTTTGGTGAATGTTTGAAATATAACAGGCTTAATTCATTCTTATGGATAAAATTAGTCCAATTAAATTATAAAAATGTAACCAATAACTGAGTAAAGCTGCTTGTGTGATGTTTGCTATGTTTTAATATAATCTAACAACAGTACTGTATGTTTTTGAGGTAATTGTATTATTTTATCGGATAAAGGTGAAATTCATGTAAATATCAAAATTCAAAATGCCATAAAGTAAATTAAAGAAATTCAATCCACTTGTCATTCTTTCTTGACATTTATATCAAGAAAGTGTAAAATTTAAGCCTTTACTTACTTTTTTCAGCTTATGCTAACCCTTCTAACTCTTGTTCAGATGCACCCTAAACCTCATGTCCCTGCATTCATTGTCTCTGCTCCACATGGTGCCATTTATTGTTCAGTTCAGTTAAGACCCCTGTTTTCAGTGTTCTGTGGTTACACAGTAATCCCGGCCAGTCTTTCTTGTTCAGACTGGTTTTCCATACAGCCAATGTGATCAGTTGACAGAGACCCTTGACATCTGCTAACTGGAGCTTAGTGAAAAAAGGAACAGGAGGTTTATGCAAGTGTCTCTCTAATAGTACCAGGGGGTTGAAATAAAAGGAAGCATTTCGTGCATGTTACCTCACGTGCTGATAGAAAGGAACTTATTTCATTTGTGCACAGTGCGCTGCCAGCCCTCTATAGGTTCCAGGTGCTTATGTTGAGTTGCATAAATGTCTTGACACGAGCTTGACAACTTTATCCCGCAGTCTCTGTCATTGCCTGGGGTCACTGATGTTCTATCTGACCCCTGTCTGCAAGATTATGTTTGTTTGGTCTAACAAAGAGGGAGAGTGAGCACCAAAGAAATAAAGTAGAAAGATGGAAAATCTCAAGAATGTGAAAATGTCTACAATACAGCCTTCAGTTGTTAAAAGTGTCTGACCTATTAAAGAAAATAATACAGTATAGCTCATTTATTTTTCACAAGGCCAAGCTATTTTCTGCACTTCTTGCCCTGTTGAAAAGTTCAATGAAAGAAAAATATTGTGTGCAGTCATATGAAAAGCAGCTTCCTTTTGGGCAAATATGACTAAGGGATTCTGATTGTCTTTAGCTGATGTCTGACTTTTATTTTCAGAGAACATTTGTTCCTTCGGGAAGAAAGAAAGAAAATGTATGTTCCACTATGATACATAAGAACAGTTTTCTATCTTCAGTTCAGTGACGAAATTCTAGGATGCTGGTTTTGGCAGGATAACAGTAAATGTAAAGTACTGTGGCAGAAAGTAATTTATCTTAAAGCAATTGTTTACTCGAAAACCATCAAAAATTGAAAATGTAATCATAGCAGACTGACAAATTTCTATGGTAAAATAAATCTTTTTTTTATATTGTTTTCAGGCAATGCTATGCAAGACAGACACCATCACAAAGACATCAGAAGTAACATCAAATTAGCCACAAGCAAACTTTTCTGTGGTCAGAGAAATTCAGTGATGAAAGCCACTAGTCAGTCTCTAAACTAAAATAAACACAGTGTTTAGAGCAAGGATTTGGTTAATAAACCCCAGGGTCATAAACTCTGTCCTGTGAAAGGTAATGATTTGCTTTAAACATTAGCTATTCTCTCTTAAGGACTCATTGGTTCATTGCATTAGGGTTTTAGTACAAAAACACACTCTACTAAGAGATAAATAAGGTAGCATTTGCTCTTTCACCTCATCTCTTTCCATTCTTTTAACTACACAAGATGCGAAAACCTAACAAAATCCTTATAATCCATACATACGGAAGAAATTGTATAAAAAAACTATCATCAGAAGACTCCAATCCAATCAGAGTCTTATTGTTCCATGACAATGATGACAACAAATTAGCTTAAACGTGTGTTTGTATGACTGTGAAAGATAAGAGATTAGGCAGCGTTTGGGAATTTTCACACTCTTCAAACACTCTTGAAAATGGGAAACTTTCCAAAAAAACGTGGGTGGCCAAGCATACACCCTGTCACCTTGGAATCAGGGAATGGTCTGTTTATTGATGGTAAAACCTGACAAGGTAAAGACAAAATTGCACTTAATGAAGGAAGAACATTTGCGCTTTTGGAGTGACAGTTTTTGCGGCACAGGTAATCTGCACTTATCATACTATGAACATACCTTGAACTTGTCACAAGTCTGCTTCTCTCTTTTCAACATGCCTTTGATGTCTATTACTGCTTGTATAGAGTAGAAGCTGCGAGTCATAATGACAACACGGCTAGAAGATTTCCTGTTTTCGAGATTTGTAATTGGAACAGGTAATTACAGTAAGCATGGTGGAAAAGCTTGCAATGTACCGTGCATCGACGACAGGAGGGAGACTAAACAGAGGAATGCATCTCATATACTTTACTGATGATAGATCTTTTTCTCAGGGAATCAAACTCAAAGACATCAGATAAGAGGTATTTTTATAATGTACTGTAACCTAGAAAGTGTCAAAAAAATGTCTCTTCGTGGGCTAAAACTTTGGATTCTGTTGTTGTTTGCCAGAACACAACAGAAGAGTGTCATGACTATGTTGATAAACGTTCGTATTAAAATGTGCTGGAATTATTGCATTACACATGAAGTGGTTCCTCCTTCTGGAGACTCCCAACTGTCTTTAATAAGGGTTTAAGAACTTTCTTGTAACCCAGTTCACATGCTGGTCACCTGCTGTCAAACATCTGCCCTGTAACAGAGGACCATAATCTCAGCAGGGATCTCTGGTAATCTAAAAGGGTCAGTTCAACCAAATTACACCAAAAAAAATAACAAGACTTCCAGTGCTTTTGGCACCACCAGTGGAATTCCATTCACCTCCACTGTGTTTGGGTAGCTGCAAAATGCTTAGCAGTGGATAAAACCAAAACTATCTCCATGGCTCAATACCAAGAGATGTTTTTGGTAATTTATCAGCTAGTTTCAAATGATCATACATGAAGAGTTAGAAAAAAAATGAAAATTGTATTTGCTAAGCTTAAAATCATAACGGGCTGCAGATAGTCTTGCTTGTGCCTCGGGCAAGATAATCTCCAATCTACCCCCAGATAGCAATCTTAAGGGTTAGAGGGCCCTGACCTGGTGTCCTCCCCTGATGCATGGCTTGTAATGAGTTTATTAAGTGCATAATAAATTATTATAACACAATAAATGACATTTATTGTGTTATTTTTGACGGGTTTGGTGTTGCCACGAACTCACATCTCTATTCAATCAAGTGGTATTTCTTACACATTTCTGTAATGTCTGTGACCTGTGGAATCCTGAGATGATTCAACCTATGTTTGATGGATGGACTGAAATTCCAGGGCCTCCCCAGTGCGAGTCCTCACAATGCACAGACAAAAGTGTGAAACCTAAGACCAGCAATGAGTGTGAGGGCTGAGACCATCAATGGGAGGATGAATGATCGACTAATTACAACACCAACAAAACCTGCTGAACGTAATCCACAAGGGCCCAATGGTGTCCAATTATCTGTCACTGCTCAGCAGTATTTTATGTCCCACTGACTGTCATCCAGATATTGAATTTCATATGAAGAGGGCCTGTTTCATCAGTGCCTAAATATAGCTTTTGTGAATAATTTAAAGAATATGAGGGCATGCAACACGATCCTACACAGGTGGCAGTGGACACAGGGAAAGTATGCATTTAAAGTAAACCTTACCTACAATGTTAAAGCCTTAAAATAACATCTTTATCTTTGTCAAAGGATCTGCAGCTAGTAGGCCCAAGGGCTCCACTGTGAGGCAATGCTATAGCCAAGTCTTTTTGACCTCAAGTAACTGCTGTACAAACAGAGAGGCATGAAACTAGACGCGCGTCACAACACAGGTTGACAATACAAAAAAGACGAGGGTCTACTCTCTGTAGGTCGTAGAGCAGCTCGAGGGCCTTTTGGCAGCCCTCCCTGCACCTTCGCTGATGTTATTTCAGCACGCGGGGGTCGTTGACCTCTCGCTGTGAGCCACAGTATAGTCACCGTCTCAGCGATAAGCTCTGAGGCGCTCAAAGCTGGGGAGTTTAGAATGACACACACAAACTAGGATATCCTCAGACACTTGTGAACGAGCCCACATATGGCTGAAGTACATGAGCGGACAAACAAACTTGGTGGTGCAGTCCCACAGCTTGTCACGGCTGAGCAGCAGTGTAAACAGTAAGACGCAAACAGATTTAAACACGAGTGAACATATGGCTGACACACACACACGACTCTCCTGTCTGCAGCCATACAGTGTCACAGCTGAGCAGCAGTGTAAACATTAAGGGGAGACCACTTTTCAGCATTACACACACAAGAACATGTTCCAGTTGCAAGTCCTTGATGCTTATTGTGTCATTTTGCTTATTGGTATCTGATTTTTCTGTCACTTTGCTGATAAAATAGACTTTAATTGTGCTACTTTGACAATATCTGACAACAATTGATATCCTATAAACACTGAATAATCTGAATCTGCAAAGTAACTAGTAACTACAAATATTTAGCCGAGAGGAAGAACAGTTCTGGAGTAAATTGTACTTTCAGCACTGGTTGTTTGAAGAGTTTAATTTCTACAGCACATGAATGTCAGTACCAAATATCGGTTGCCCTTCTAGTAAACAGATCCCAATTTGAATCAGCTGCAGAAATGAAAACACATGACGATATGCCTGTAATACAATCATCTGATCGCCTCCAACACCGCGCGTGAAGAGCAAAAAGAAAACCTCTCTCATCTGACACCGTATCCCCGAGCAACAGGTTGCAACAGAGTGAATCACAGTACAGTTCAGGGACTATTCACCGGCTCTGAGGCTGAATCTAAAGCCTGTTCAGGACATCGAAAAAAGAGGCGCATTCACATATCTCAGCCTCTCTTTTCAAGGCACAAACAGAAGTTTTGTGGCCATGTACTTTTCTTGCTGCAGCTTCATGGGAATTGGTGTAATATACTGTGCATCCAAGACGATAAACTTAGACAGTGCATCACTTATCCAGTTCTGAGATTGGAGGATAAACTGCATTTGTGTCAGTCTCAGAAAGCCCTACATATCAGCATTGTACATGCATTCTATAAGGTTACACTTAATTCAACTCGGCAGCAGCAGATTGTGCTCTGAAACATATATAGTGCCTCTCCGCTGTCGTCACACCACACAGAACAAATCCCTCGTCTGAACGAAAAACCCTAATTCAAATGACGTCCTGTCTCACATCTCTGAGATCTCCGAGCAGTGAATGTGTGTCACTGAGTATGCGAGGCAGCCGGAGAATGAGAGGTGGGGGGTTGGCTGACAGAATGGAGGTCAGGAGGTCACAGCTATCAGATTAGGAGGGAAAAGGGGTCTTGTTTCCCACAAATAGAGACTTATCGCAGGCCTGGAGTGGTCTGCAGCAGCAGGTTGTGAGTGAGGGAGCCTCGTTTGGTGTGCTCCAACACTGTTCGAGTTTCTTAAGTTTGTGGTCTATTAAAGAGCTGCAGAATAGCTGAGAACTTTAGAAGAGTGCTGACGACTTCACAAAACAACACAAAGAGCTGCAATCTGCGTGGGCATGAAGCGAAGAAATGTGGATTGAGGGGTCAGTAGGACAAGCAATTAGCTTTACACTCCTGTGATGCAGGATTTTAAACGTCTGGGAGATTTTCAAAACTGGGTAGCAGGTGGAACAGTGAAATGACACAATAAGCGTCAAGGTCTTCCAACTGGAACATGTTCTCGTGTGTGTCATAAAATCAGATTGTGCTGCAACAATAAGTCAACTTTCTATCCCGTCTACACTGCACTACTTTTCGCTTTGCGATAAAACCACCACGACCTCATACACATGTCACTTTTCAGCCACAATTTGAACTACAGTTTGCATCTGTAACACATCTGTAATGATCTGTTTGAATACTAAACTCAGTGTCATGCCGTGTACTGCAGGACGGAGTGTTTCTAAAACCCACTGCCCATCCGACACCTTCTTTTACCCTCTCGCCCAACAAGTAAATTAGGCAGCTGTTGTTCTACTCAGTAGACAATTTGTTAGGTACACTTGTGCAATATCATTCACTGCGATACGTACAACAGGTCTGACATAATATCTTGGATTAATTAGGTTTGAGGTTGTATTTAGTGGTGTTGCTGTTGAACTGGACTGCATATAACCCTGATTTAGATGCTTTATCTTTGTTTTATTGAGGTTTTAACAATTTTTTGTCTATGTTTTATTGCCAGTGCAATACTTGACTTTCCTTGAGACTCTTTCAATGTCTCTACAGCACTTTGAAATACTGCTTCTAACAGGGGAGGGACATCTTGAGATACATTTATTGGTACGCTGGCGCCAAATATTGATATTTTTATGAAAACATGCAACACATTGGAATGATGTCACGCTTGACCATGGACAAGTTACAGTCAGTGCGTGTGATAAAGAGGCACTACAATAAGACTTTGTGATAAGAATTACTTTTTTTAGGTATTTTGTATTCTTCAGTTAGACAGATAGCATGACGTATTCTTAGATAATTGTCTTGCAGTGTATCGCAGAATCACTGTATCGTGAATCATTCATTATCAAGTGAATTGTATCCAATCATGAGTTAGTCTTTGGTTCCCACCCCTAGTTTTGCAATAAGACAGCCCAACTACCTCAACGCAGTGATCTCATTGACATGAATAAAGAAGCCCACAGGACGTTTTTGCCCCAATGGCAGTCCAAACGCACCATTAGTCCTGTTTTTTTTGTGTTTGTAGTATTGATCAAGGCCTGAATTTAAGAGTGGGACTAAGTGGTGTTCCCCTTAAAAAGAAAGTCTCTTGCACCAACTCTAATCTGAACTTTAAAGAAAATTCCATCGTTTGGCAAAGTAAGCAGTGATTTGTCATTACAGTCGTCTCACATCCCAGCAGATGCTAAATACGAAGGCAGCTTTTTGTTGAGAATCACTACTGATTGGTTTACAGACTGCATCTTTCAAGCGCTTCAACTGAATAATCCAGTCTCCTGTAGAAAGAGACAGACAGTCAGACGGAGCCCTGCAGGGTTACTCACAATCCTGCTCAGGCAAGCAGAAACAGCTTGGCTGTCACTCTGAATAAGACACATTCCTTAACAACAGGAGAATATGTAGCCTGTGGTGCCTAAACTACAGTTACAGTATAGGGAAGAGTTGGAGGCTGCACTGTATATGGGATAGAGGGGAGGCATTTACCATCTTTAATGCACTGAAGAAATGTAATTTTCTCAGTAAACGGTCATTTATCAAGCAGGGCAGATCAAAGACAGAGTTGTGTTCTGTACTTTAAGAAAATATGACAAGTACATGATGGTTTGAAACACCATGAAGTGCCCTGGCAACCAACAAGAACCCCTTTGTTATTCTTTGGCTAAAGATTTAATAAAACCCCATGAAACATCAATGATAGAGCAAAACAAGGTGTCACATCAGTTCTATGTTAATAAACTACAAACTTAACTAAAATAACTAAAGATGGACCCCAGTTTCACTCAGCTTTATCATCACTCTCAGGAATTATCTTTACTGAACATGACATCGCCTTAAATAGAGATGTAGTGCAGGAAATGACCAAAAGCTGCCTCGCAGTCATTCTACCTGTAATGACTCCACTAATTAGCGCACTGTCAAGTCAGGGGATCCGGAAATGTCTCGACTGTAATTGGCCCACAACTGCCTGCGAGGTGTAATCTCAACTAATGACAGACGCGGTATTGATTCCACTGCCTGAAACAAAACTTCGGCTTCTGAACAACATGGCGAGACAAGCAGAGCGCATTGCTCTAACAGAGGTTTACCACATAAATGTGCTTTTTATACTTGTTGTTTGGCTGGTTTACAGATGCTTTGTGAGAGTTTACATACAATCAAGGTATCACTGTCATCCAATAAACATGTTGGGCGGTGTTGTCTGGTAGTGATGGAAAGGAAGAATATTTGCGCTGTGCTGCAGAGCCCTCAGGATACACAGACTTATAAATAACAAGCAGCAACTTAGGAAAATGTGTGCTAGCATTTTCTGCCTGGGGTACCAGATCACATCCCAGAGCCGTGACATGTAGCTGTGGGGAAATAGCTCCCTCTACTGTTCACAAGGTGAGCTACAACACACAACAGGCGGACTTACTCACACAGCCTCAGTTGTCTATTTTTAACCGATTAATTTTAAGCTACATTTAAAATGCATTAAAGGCAGCGTTCATCTCACGAGGTGACCCAATATTTACTTTACTCTCTCTCTTGTGTCATGAAGAATGAGATCACCGTGATCAGTAAAAAATAACCGCTCTCTGACGTGCTGTCCCACATCCTCGCTGCTGCAGACTGTGTCAAAATGACAAAAAGCTATCTTTACCAGACAGCTGGTGCCCCCCCAACAAAAACACACCTGCAGAAAATCAAACACAACGTCCACAATGCCTGTCAACCACAAACAGCAGATAAGGCACGTAGTCCAGGTGTCAAGGAAAAACCAGGTAACGTGGAGAGCTGCGACGACTAATCCAGAACATGATGAGTAATTACTGCTATATTTTCACCAGATATCGAAAAATTGTGAGAAAAATAAGTAAAAATTCTCTGTGAATTTAATTTAACTGTGTATTTTCTGGTTTCTTTACTCCTCTGCGACATTAAACTGAATATCTTTGGCTCTGGGAAACACTGATTGACATTTTCCACCATTTTCTTACGTTTTATGGACCAAACAACTAATCGATTAACCGAGAAACTAATAAACAGATTAATCTAAACTGAAAATAAACATTTGTTTGCACCCAAATTGTCTTTGACAAGCTTAGAAAAGTGTTACAGTGTACAGTTATTCACTTTTGCATGATTGTGTGTTGAGCTGCAACAATTAGTCGATTAGTCAGTCGACATAAAATAAATTGCCAACTATTCTGATAATCGATTAATCTTTCAAGCAAAAATGACAAACATTTGCTGCTTTTCTTTGTCATGTCTTTGGGTTTACGGTCATAAATGACAAAGAAAAGAAGCAAATGTTTGACATGTTGCTTGAAAAATTACTATTACTATTAAAACTAATCTTCCTTTGATTGACTATTACTAATATACTATTGACTACTAATTAATCGGCTAATTGTTGCAGCTCTTTTGGACAAAAGAAGCAATTTCACAACGTCACTTTGGGTTCTGGGAAATTACGATGGCCATTTATTTTTTACAATTTCTTCACATCTTAAAAACTAAACAAATAATCGATCAGTCGTGTAAATAAACAGCAGATTAATCGATAATGAAAATAATATTTAGTTGTGTTTCTCTAATTGTGTGTGGTGGAGCTCAGAGGGAACGACTGTTTCATGTGATTCTCACTGAGATAATAATCTCATTACAAGGTGTTTGTTTTCATCAGCTGCGGCGATGTGGTGGCCAAGCCTCCAGCACAAACTCTCAACACACCTGCGCTGTTGATGTCACAGCGCAGACGAAACCACAAACATGTAATCACAGTCATTATGTTTCCTGAACGATGGCGCTCCACTATTACGTCCTTTTTCGAAGGTGTCGGCTCTTTGACATTTAATAGCGCATGAGATGACTGGCAGGGGAAGACGTATGGGGAGATTATATAATTATCGCCTCTGCCAAAGTAAATCTCATTTTCACTCAAGTATGTAACTCAAAACAGATTTTCATCTTCGTGCCAAAAACACACAGAATATCTACATTACCTCCATGTTCTTATCAACATACAGAAGCAAGTTTGCTGTTCACTGCTTCCATCAGCAGAGGGAGACTAAATCACTGTCAGGTCTGTGATGGAGGCTCAACGGGACGCCGACCTCATTACAGTCCAAAGCGCTGAGGTCACAGGACTGTCATCGGCATGCACACACACGCACAACACACACGAACATCAAATGAGAGACAGGCGGAGCAGACAAACAGGATGACAGAGTCCATCCAGGTCATCTCTGCAAACCGAGCCTAAATATTCAGTTACACTAACCTGCAGCAAAGTGCCATGTTGCACCACCCACACACACCCCTCTGGTCTCTGCATAAATGATTTGTACTTCTTTTAATCTTTATCAAAACAATAATTAAATAGAACACAGTCTCCCTTTGTACTCGTTCACTCACTCATAGATACCACCCGTCTAAATACAGACAGATTCTTTTCCCCATCAAGATCCTTATGAACACACACGTTGAAAATCTCAAGTGAAGTCTATTCTGGAGCGAGAGAAATACAACAATGGTGATAATTATGCCAACAACAAGGACTAAATTAAGTGAAAAAACAAAACAAAAAATGGAAGTTTAAAACAAGCAAAGAGATAGTTAACTCAGTTCCTTAATTGACTAAGTACAAATCAAAGGAACAGTGATGATAATACTTGAACTGAAAGAGGTGAATAAAGTTATTTTTTTCTCTGCCTGTCTCATTGCTTATTAACATGATTTTGTGTAGGAACACAATATAATGCAGAGAAAAACTTGTACAAGCACATCAGAATCAAAAAATAAACAGGCAAGAGTCCAGCACTTGGTTAAAAATGACCACCAGTGCACGTAAGAGTTAATTCATTTTTCGAAGGAAGGCCCAGGATGAACTTGAAGTGAAGGGTCATCCCACTCTGACAAATCATTTACCTGCTTTCTAGACCTGAAAAGAATTGAAAAGGGACTCTCCCACACCTGGAATCCAGACACTCTGCTTGTCTAATATGGGCAGGGTTGGAGGGTTACAGAGTTGAAAGTGCCCCCACACAGGTTAGCTACACATTTACCACAGAATATCTGGATCTAATGACTCGTGTAAAACAGAAAAACAACTGCATTCTAACAGTGAACATTAAGGGGTTGGAGAAAGGATATTAGATACGGTGTTAGAGATTGGCGTGTTAAAAATGTGTATTTCAACAATGTCAGCAGGGTTTGCTAATGACAAACAGGGTCATTAGCAGGCCAGGTACAACCAGGTGGCTACAGGTCAGAGAATTGGGGTTTTTGACTGGAGGGTTAGAGGTTTGTCTCCTAAAAGCAGCTGGGAAGATCTGGATTGGGGGAATAAATAAGTGAGTGTCATTTTCTTTTTGACGATCTGGCATGAAGATGTCCTTAAGCAAGGCACTTAAAGACCAACTGGAGCAGCTTATTAGCTAATGATAAATGACTGTGTGATAGCTCAACCACTCTGCTGATTATTTTCTTATCAATCCATTAGTCAAAATTGTGAAAAATGCTCATCACAAGTTCCCAAAGTGACGTCTGCAAATTGCTGCTTTTGTCCAATGAACAGTCCAAAGCTGTTGGCCTGTATTTTTTTCTTCTACAACATCGGTTAATCATTACAGCTCTACACTTGGCTCTTGTTTAGTTTAATGCTTTAAACTTTTATGTATTCTTGTACTGATTGGTTGTCTTTGACCATTTACAACCCTACAGCAAATCACAGTTGTGTACGGACCACACAAATTGAGCGATGGTCCATAAATGCCACCTACTTTAAATGCAGCTTGTTAACATTTCTGTTTCCGAGAACCACCAAATAAACAGCATGTTGAAGAAATTAAAGTGATAAATAGTTCAAATGTCATTTTTTCCATTGGTAAGCACCAGTCGAGGTGAGTCTGGAGGTGGAGAGGTTAGTCGAGGAATTGCAAATACCAGCTGTTTCGCTGTGACTGCCTACCAGGACAGTGCACGGCAAGTCTGAACTTTTCCTTCCTCAGACATCTGACACACATGAAAGAGGCCAAAGGGGTCCAATTTGGGGCCAAAAGCTGAGCCATATTTTCACACCTCATAAAAAACGTCAGATTCCAACCAAAGCCGTGTTTAGGAAAATCAGCTTAATAAAAATGCTGCGAAACCGAGCAGCAGATACTTTTCCCTGACACTTTGTCTAAACTACTGGCTGAGGATCAGAGGGCTGAATAATTTCAGGTTGTGCAACAGCAGCTCATCACCAATCAAAGGGAAATCCTGACGGTTGCTACCTGATCAGCTACAGTGTTGTGTTTGGGGAAGGGGTTGGCCAGCTGGTGATGACAACGCAATCATTCTCACTTCCCACAAAGATGAAACAACGTGGGGATCGGAAGTCCGGCATTAGCAGTGTTGACTTTGGGGATTAGGATCCATAACCGGATGGGCAGAAAGAGAGCAAATTATCCAGATACTTCTCTGAGAGGCATCTGTAAGTGACTGCAGAGAAATGGAAAACACTACTGACATCCTTTAAATAATCCTTTGACCTTTCTGTTTTCTCTCAGAAAGGCTGTGTCTGTTACTCCGTGACATGTCTGTACTAATATGTACACTGTATTCGTCCCCAGAGGACTCGTTCCTGGACATATTTATTTTCATGCTGGTGGTTGTTGTTCTTATTATTATTATTTCCCAGAGGAGAACATGCAGAATGAATGTGGGTTATGAGAATTTCTCTGAATAGTTTAATCTCAGGGAAATGGTGTGGGACGTGGGGGGGCGATCTGGACAAACACACCAATACCACAATCTCTTTAATATTATTATCATCCTCAAACTAAATTGTCTTTTTTTTCCCTGAAATGCCCTGTGAACTTTAGCCAGACTTGAAAAAGAAGATGATTTTTTCCATTTCCTCCATTAAAACACAACATTGCATTTGAGAAAGTTCTTCTATGTTCCTAGCAACAACGCTCAGCACACCGTTTGTATCATCCATGTAAAGCATTTGAGTTGTTGGCCAAATCAGCACAGCGATCTGGTTCGCTGAGGTTTAGGAACAAAAACTACCTCGTATTTGAGATCGTATTTGAAAAAAGCAAGCTACATTAGCTACGTAAAAGGTACATGACATCATTACATAATTAAAAGAACCACCCGATGACTTTTGAGTGAAAGTCCTGTGCTTGTTTTTCCCAACCACCTCTTTGTCTGGACTTGGTCCGTTTTATACTACATCACCTGATTTCCTCCTTTTCTCCCTTCATAATTACTACAACCACAAGAGTAGTTATAGATTATAGTTATAATCGGAAATATGGGTTGTACTAAGCTACTTGCACAGACGACATATACAGCTTCTTTTCTGGGGTGGCTGAAGATACGAGCTCGTTATAAATTCATCACATCTCCAACCACAAGTGTATTTGGGGAAATTCCCGATCCTGAAGCAAGAACACAACGAGACTAAAGACAAACAAACAAAACTCAATTTTCTGTGTATGCGGCCTTTGAAGGGTAAAAAATATTTATTAGATACTTACTCCACGTGCTATGCCTCCCTTACATTTTTCCCTAAAAGGTGTAATTTTCTGTTTCAACGCTGATTAAAGGCAGCAACATAGGCACAGTGGAAAGAGCTGTTGAAAGTGCCAGATTTTCTTAAAGTTAAATTGAGCAAAATGTATGACTAAAAGACTTAACCTTCATGTGGATAGGAAAAAGATTTGGTGTTTGTTAAGGTCCAGTCCAGCATGAAAGGCACCATTACCACGATATCCAAAACAATCTAATTATTGTGGCCTGGTTCTCTTTTATGTTTCACCGATTGTTCACGAAATGTGAAATCGCGCCGTCTACCCACATTTCTTGAGAATTTCCTGCAACACGCATTGAAAGGTTTTTTTTCCCGCTGATTTCTCCATCGGTGATCTCTTTAATGTTTTTCACCCATGTAATGAAATGCACAGGCAGGTCTGGCAGACAGGCTGGTAAACTTGGCTTCACTACAAACCAACATTCAACTCTTTGCCAGGAACGGCTCGAGACGGTGATGAGCCGAGACATGAATTTACAGGAGTGTTTCTTTTTTTTCACTCCTCAGATGTGAAGCATCATTCGTGGCTATTTATACTCATCCAACTCTTTGTGCACACCAAAAGATTCAAGGCTCTTCTGTCTCATTTATAAAACTGGCTCATGGAGAACATATACACTCGCATGCTGTCAAAGTCTTACTGCTACTCCTGCTCAGAGTCAAACAGGTTTATCTGCTGAGCCCATGATACAGCTGAAAGTAAGTTCGTGTGTCACGGATGCTGCGGAACAATCAAAACAAAGCACTCTGGATTGATTGCAGATGATATCTCAGTCTCAAAGTCTCAGACTGTGTTTATTTCCGCTCACTGACTCACAGCAAAATGAGTAAAACCTCTGCTCTTGCTGTTAAAGAGCATGAGTAAGCAGAGGAAAATCGGATATTTCTCTTACTTGCTAACAGATGGAGGGGAAATCCAGACGTCTCTATTACCAGACAGTCAATAACAAGACTGGCCTTTCGTGCGGGAAGGATTTGCAAACATTTATGCCCAAACAAACATTTACGACATGTTCACGAAGGTGGCTGCACCAGACAGCGTATTATCTGGTCAATCTGTTCAGCTTTAAGGATCGGGAAGATCTGGAGACATGAAACAATGATTTTACCCTGGAACAGGCTCTGAATCTAATTATATTTCATGGGTAGATAGTCGCACAGCAGTGCAGTTGTGTTAGGGAACCACCCAGGTGGTAACTCTAGCTCAGAAAGAATAAGAGCACAGGAGAGTCTTTCTGCTTTTGACACTTGTAGGTACAGTACATGGGTGTGTGTTAAGGTGTGTCCATGTCTGTAGACCTGCAACTTCAGAAGCCAAAAAGTCCAACTGATGCTAAAACAGGAATTAAGCCCTGGACTTTACAAATCATTGGGTAATTCCAACCAGGCCATTTCCTCAGCCTCTTAATCCCAAAATGGGTGAAGCATGTGTTTAAACATCAAACGGTCCCGGGACTATGGCCGTTAGAGGAGCATTCTTCTGTGACCATGCCAATGAAAGGGAGTCGTTTCCAGAAGCTTTACTCAGCCGACCAAGCATTAAGTGTCCTCAATTGGTCTATTAGAAAAAATTAATATAAGATAAATGAAAGCTTTTTGGGTTTGTGGACAAGTGTAAGGCAGCTTTCGTCACCATATCATCCCAGCAAGTGTGTTCGAGAAAGAATAGGGACAGTGATTAAAAAAAACATGTCTTCCAATCCAAATCTAAAATAAATGGAATATAATAAAGGATCATCAAGCCTGCCTTGGATTAACAAAGACAGGGAAAATGCTTATTGAGAAAATATTGCTGAATCTCAACAGAAACAGTTGTATGTTCTCAAAAATAATGTGCAACTCTATATACAATAATCATATATGAAAGGGTCGCAATCAATATGGTGTCATTATCAGTTGACATTCATGATGCAGTGACACAAATGATTGTCTTAAAATGTATAATTTGTAGAAATCATAAACCTACAGATTTACTGTCAGATTACCTACATGTACGTTCCAATGACCTTTACAGTGTCGTGCGTAATGATTGAGATGGCAGTTTTAGCCATATTTCAGCAAAAAAAATGTTTGGAATGTTTTTTTTAAGGATACTTTGGTAGATTGTATCTCTGCCATGCGTGAAGCTGGAGGGAAGTTTGGTCACATGTGTACATCTGTCTGCAGCTAATCTACTGGATCAATCAGCCTGATATTTTCTGTCCACAGTTATGACTGTTATTGTCAAGGAATCGTTATCGTCATGGTTGTGGTGATTCACATTTTTGGATGAAGCTATTTTATTGACTGCGCTCATATACTGCCACTGAGTGATGACTCAGGTCGGTCGGGGTTAGAAGTAATGAAAAACTGCTTCACTTTGGAAAAAACACTGATTTTATTCAAAGACATTTTGTTTATTTCACTAATAATTAATGGTCTTTATTGTCTTAAACTGGGCCCAGTGTGTCCTTTGGATTAATAAAGTTCTATTATATCTTATCTCAAAAAACATATTATTTTTCCACAGTTCACCTTTAACATTATATGTAATAACTGAAGAAGCATATACAGTTTACTCAGAAAAAGTTATCCACCCACATGCTCTCGGACACACCTGGTGGATACCTGCACTCCTCTAGTTCTGGTTATTTTCGTTTTACAGCTACTTTTTGAGTCCAAAAAAGCTGATTTTGGGTGGAATATCACTTTCTCAGTGATCAGTGTTGCAACCCTAAAGAAGAATATTACTCACAGTTTGCCCAGCACGGACAAACTGTTTCTAATAAAAATAAATACCCATCAAATTTTTAAAAACAAAGAACAACCCTGCTCTTCTAAGGGGTTTTCCAGAATCCTTCAAATGTAATGCTAAAGCTGGGGCCACACTCACTGTATGCCTCACTTTGTTTAGGGAGATGTTCCAGAGACACATGCAGTGGCAAGATGTTCTGCACAAACAACACACACTTTCCAATGAAACGGATATCAAAGGCAATTGTTCTCTTAGTTCAGCAGATCTGTGGAGTGGAGGAGGAAGAAATCGGATAAAAAAGAGGAAATTCTGTGGCTTTGCATGCTCAGTAGAACTTCATCTCCATAATCTACTGTAAGCACGGCAACTGTTTGCAGATGAAAGCTTTTATGCAAGACAAGACAATACAAGCATGCAAAGGCAGCGGCAACAAAACCCCCAGAATACTGCTGACTCATTATCAGAAAACAGCAGATGAGCCCAAGTCACCAGAATCAGGGTAATGGATGAGGTGTGAGAAGGGAGATGTAAATTCTCATATTGTCTTTTTAACTCAATGTTGGGTGACACGTTTTCCATCACTCTTCGGCTTATTTACTCCCACAAACAGCTGGAAAAGAAGTCTGTAAAAATACAAGTTTGTAGACTGCAGGTAATGGATACAACAGTTTAATTTGAAACACACAATGGTTGGTAATGCGTTGGCTTACACTCCCTTCAGTTATAGCAGGACTCACCTTCCCTTAATCACACCCCAGTCAAGCCAGCAGACACAACAAAGCAACCACAAGACACTACTGTGAGCTTTAGGCTTCCTGCTCTAAAGGGAGGACAATACCATATATTTAACAGGTATAGGTGACCACTTACACCCTCTAAAGTAGGTAAAAATGGTAGTAAAACATGTGAAGTTTAAAAGCTGAGTTCCAACAATTGCAATTTGCTGGCTACAGCTTCTTAAATGTGAGAATTCGCTGCTTTCCTTTGTCATTCATGACAGTAAATGAACAGTCGTTTACAGGACTTTTATTTTGACAAAAGAGGCCATTTGAAGATTTAACTTTAGGCTCTGGGAAATTGTGACAAGCATTTTTGAGAATTTGAGCGACTAATCGTGAAAATAATTGACAGATTAATCCGTGGTGAAAATGATTGTTAGTTGCAGCCCCTTGTGACACAGACTCTCTGTTATAAATCTGGCATTTTCTGGCAACTTGATGTTTTCACAGGCTACTGAGTACTATGCATGACTAATAAATTCCTTCATGTGAAAAAAGCATTAGTGGAATGCTCCTTAAACAGTAAGTGATCATGGCCGTTTAGTGTAAACTCATGTCACAGTGGAAAGATTTGGTACCAAAAATGGAAAGAGATTGTTTAGGTGCCCTGTCAAAGTTCTGTAAACCTTCAAGAAAAATGGCCCCAATTCTGACTTTATTGAAAGAAACAAATCACGACTGGACTGAATCACAAAGCAAACTGAGAGAAACAGACTATCTCCCTCTCCACAATGTCCATCTTTTCAATCTTCCCTCAGTGCCCTGAAAAGCCCCCGACCCCCGGCTCCAAACTTTCAAAGTGAAAACATTCCTACTTAAATTATCCCATTAGAACAAAAGAGCTTCTCTACAAGACAGGGGACAAAAGAGGGAAAAAAAGCATTCCGATCATGTTGGTTCAGGCTTTGCAATACCAAAATACTGCATGTGAAAGAGGAACGGCAGGCAGGCCTGGCAAAAGTATCGCCCCTGGGCTGTGGTTTTGTGTGGTCAGTGAGAGAGGGTGGAGTTGTCTTCCACCTACAGCCTCCTGGAAACAAGACAGGCTGACTCACTTCGATTATCTGTCAGGAGAGTCCTCCATTTGTGCTGCCAACAAATGAGTGTACTTTCTTTCCAAACTTTCTTCTAAATTTCTGGTTATCTAGGAAACGTTGACCTTTTACACCACATCACGTCCCTCAAACCTTCTATATATTCGGCCTGCAAGCACTAAATAAAAGTAGTTTCTAAAAGCTACCGCCCTGAATCATCAGATGAGAATATCAGAAACGCATTAGTCATCACAAACGCCTCCTATTTCCTATATGTAGGAAAAGCTGCTGCAGATAATGATTCTTTATTCTGCAGAGCTGGGGGAGTTGCAGGATCGAGTGTGAGTGATTGGTAAAGCATGTTTAAATGATTTCTGAGGGATTTGGGAGAGGGGAAAAGGTGGAGGTGTTTTTCAAACCACATGTGATTTATTTCACATCCGTAACACTCTTAGAAAAACACAGCTGACGGTGTAGGAGGAGAGGGAGGCAGAAAGAAAATGTGTCGTCTTCCAGACATATAACACTGCGACTGGATTACTGAGGGCCTCGATCACTTTAACAGACGTGCAGGGATTTCCTTCATCTTTGCATTCGTCATGTTGCTGAATGGCTACAGATGGCTGGAGGGATATTTCTTTAGTCTCGATTCAAGTGTAACTGCTATACTTCCTAAAAAGTCCCCAAATGCCCATATGCATACCTTAAAATGATGTATTTTCAGTGCAGTTAGGAAGTACAACTGATGCGTTTTTGAGCGTACATTGACCTTAACGGCTGTTTCATGGCTACATTCATTCTTGGTTGAACAACGAAGAACTCATTGCTCTCTAGCCTCTAATTTAAGGAGAATACAGCAAGAAAATGATCCTAAACATAGAGACTAGGAATACTCTTTCATGGCCGGACAATCAGATGTCCTCAGCTGGCCACCACTGGCCAAGGTCAATCACCTGACCTCAACCCAACTGAGCATGTGTTTTATTTACCAAAGCCCAGACGGAAAGCAAAAACCCCCTAGACATTTTTCACAAGAGGCAAAGCTGGCTGCAGCGTGGGCCTGGCAGATCATCAAGGAACTAAACTCAGCTTCTTTTATACTTCCCGAACTTGTTTAAATCAGGGAATAATCAAAGTAAACAAGGCTTAGAATCTCAGAAAGCATTTGACGCCAACTTTTCAATACAGGATGGCTTAATGTTCCGAAAAGTTTAACACCAGGCTCTACTTGAGAAAAGACATGCTTCAAGGACAACTAAACGTTGGTAAAACTGAACAAATCACCAAAAAGCTTACAAGGCAGCAGTGAAAAAACAGGAAGACTCCTAAAGGATTGTGTGAGCTAGACACAAAGCTACCTTTTAAAGTCTGGGTGGGGTGTACATCTGAATACCTGCTGTCTTTACTTGTCCTTCACCCGGTCCCTTGCAACTTTTATGACCAAGTCCGAAGAGAAATGCAATGGGTGTGGAGGACACTTAAATGTACACCCACTGTCCCTGTAGACGAAAGACGACATAGGGAAGAGGCTGCATCCTTTCATCCCTAGACATCAAAGATTTGACAGAACTGAGGGGGCAAACCCAGACCCACAAGTACAGAGCTGAACAACTAAAACATTCCACCGCTCTCACACACACATCAGTGTATCAATCAACAGAAACAAAGAAACGGTCCCCACTGCCACATAATGGTCTGTTGTCTTTGTCCTGTGGTTGACATCATGCACTGAAACTGTCAATGTTTGCAACTCTGTGATCCTATTTTGTGTATCCTCGGGCTGTTTCAACTTTCTTCTCTTTATTTTTGTAGTTCCCATGAAAGTTAGTGCAGACATCCACGGCGACTGACTTTGGTTATCCCTTGACTTTACTGCGCGCCATCATCAGTTTGACATTTGTGGTTTATAGTCCACTATCTGTATAATTACTGGAAGGATCGTTATTAAATTTGGGACATTCATTTTCCTCTGAGGACGAATTGATACTTTTTCCCTAACGCTGTCTGTTTGTATACTTTGGTTTAAGCCAAATACATTCCGATAATCCTCAGCTGTTTAGTGTTTTGTGCCAACTAGAAAATATTAGCATGCTAAAACGCTAGATAAAGATGGCGAGCATGATAAAAAATGATCTGCTCTACATCAAAATACCTCTATGCTCAAGTACAGCCTTTCACATGGCATTCTCACCAACACAGAACCTGGTCCATACCAATTCAGGCACCTACTTAAGACCCATTAAATGCATTTTGACCAAAATTTAATTCATTGAGAACCTCAAAATTTGGTTCCTAGCTGGAACTAAATCATGTCAGGTTTTCCTTGCCCTGAAGTGTGAACTGAGATGGGCGTGATTTAAAGATGTGCAACGTACCCCCATCAATGACGCGTCCTTGATTACAATGGTTCCACTCAAAACTGGTAGAAACATGAGATTGGTTGCAAGATAACACGAGATTCCAAAAATCTTCAACGGAACTAGAGCTGATTCTGCCGAAATTGGATATTTTTATCTTGAGTAACAATTTACTTGCAGTTTTTCCCCTCAAATTATTCAGCACATGTTTTAGTTTGGTCTTCATCCACCTGTCCCAGCTGCCATAATCAAGACATGTGAAATCTGGTAACTGTTACTGTCACATTCTTGCATTTACTCAGTCCACTTTTAAAGGTTTCATTTTCCACTTTCACTCAAAATTTCAAAGGTGTTTCTGAGACAGTGTCAGCAGCATTTAGCTGTTCTCGCTGGTTGAAATCTGCCCAGCGTAGACCTACTTACTCACTCAGATCTGTGTCACAAGAGGAAAAATGAGTCAGACTGGGACACTTTGAGCTCAGGGGGAACACAGACTAGATCTCAGAGTCCTGTCGTGTTCCAGTTGGATGGTGGGAGAAGTAAGTAAGAATACATGGCTATTGTCTGCTGCGAGGCATTCCCCACAAGCTGTGACTATTCACCAAGGCGACTTCACTGTGTGTGTGAGAGACAGAGAAAGCATGCTGACCCCTCACTTCGACTTCAGCTTGTGGCCATTTGGACTCGCTGAGGGGGAGCAGAGATAAAATGAAGTCAGGACTTAGAGATGGGGTGAGGGAGGGGTGAAGGAACACTTTGCCGTGAGTGACAGAAATCCTCAACCTAACACACACATACACCAGAATTTGGAGCTCCATACACACAAAGCTTAATGCCATGGCATTGCTGGGTGTGTGTGTGTGGCCTCGTTTTTTTTTTTTTTTCTCTAAGACAAACAATGCACCATTCAACTGGAGAATAAACACAACAAAAGCTACAAAAGGTACGACGCAGCAGCTATAAATTGTTACAGGAAGAACATTCAGAGGCTGGATTTCACGAGAGATAAATCATGATGGCATGAATGATTTCATAGAGTTGTATGAGTTGTACTTCACTTTCTTTATGTTTCTATATGTTTCTTTGTTTCAAGCTTAACATTTAGATGAAAATAATAGGCCGGAACAAATCAGGTGAATGGCAAAGACATTTCCCACCTCCTCCTTCTGCAAGAAAAACAGAAGCATGACCCCACCTTCATAATAAAAGTCTAGGAAACTATCATTCCTGGCTTGTTGGTATGTGATGAGTGTTCATACTGTATTTAATGACCCCTGTGAGATCTCTGGGCTTTTACTCAGTAGACCTTGTGTGAACCAACGTCATCTTTTTTTGTTTGGAAGGAAATCATACAGCTCTCTGATTTCGCTGTGAAAACAACTTAAGCATTTAATTTGCAGGTACAGTTGGTGAAAGCTTTCGCTCTGCTATTTTAACCTGCAAATGCTAAGAGGTGCAGACTTTTCTGCCTCCTCGACTTAATAAGGAGGCCAATCTTACAACTATGCCGCTCTTGAGCCCAGATCAGACCTATTAGGTAACGCTGCAGTAACCCAATAGCGCTGCTCCGCTGTATGGGCTGAGCGGCGGTATGCATGGCCGGAATGTGTCCAAATACCTGAGCGGTGGCAGAAAGAAGGTGTATGGAAGGTAAGGAGCAGGAAGTGAAGGCAAACACACGCCTCATGTGAGCCAACAGGTCCTGATGGCTTTTTCTGCCGACACAGTTCAAACAACGCTGAACATGTTCGACAACCACAGATCCACCTTGAAAAATCGTCTACCATCAGCTCAGCTCATCGCTGAGTTCATCATGGAGTAATTTGTCGGCGGTGTACTTTTCACCCCATTGTGAATTTCCAGTGATGTATTAAACTCCTGGAAAGTGGCCAGCCTCTTAAAGCAAGGCCCCGTGGACCCCTGCCTCCCCCCACCCACTCACACAGACACACCTCACCAGCTCACTTTTTTTGTTCTGGCCTGAGACACACTCAGGAGCCTGAGGCAAGACTTCTTAGAGGGTGGGGAAGTGAGAGGTCTGACTTGCCCTCAGGGTAAGAATACTGCAGTTATGTAGGGGGTTAAAAAAAAAAACAACATCCATCAATGCAGTGTTACAACAGTAACCACATCACATTCTGTAACTTTACAGTAGAGAAAACATGTCTGAATGCTTAATTGATGCTCCCTTTGTGGTTAATTGCACAATATATCACTTCAGATTGGTCCTTACACTCAAACATAAAGTGAATTCTTGACTTGATTCTTGTCAGTGAAACGGCATTTACACACATTAACGGTAATGACTGTGAAAAAAACATACATCGAATCATCTTGCGGCCGTGAGAAGACTTAAAATAAACAGTTGCAGACCACAAACAGCAAAGCACTTGAGCATGCAGAAGTCTTTTAGTGGCTTTTTTCAAAGCTGTGGACGAGTTGAAGCCTGTAAAATGACAGAGGTGGGATGTGTGCCTCTAAACTGAGGCTGCGTCAGTTCCTGTTCTTCCTTGTGCTCGGCCAAAAATGTTCGAATCTCATCTAGGTCAATCCAATATCAGGTGTCAGAATTAGATTAGGCGAACTGCCTCTTTTCCGCCGTCCTACATTGTGAGGTTTGACGACTAGTAATTACAAGAAGGGTTTGACCTCTATTCTCAATCAAATTTGATTCAATATATCACTAAGTAATACAGTTTAGGGTCGACCCAATTGCTTCGCAACTTCCAATCAAATCAGAAATCAAATCAGGATTCGAAGAAAGGAGACGCTGTACCGGCTGCACAAAAAGAGGCAAAAGACTGATAAGACAGCGAGAAACTGAGCTCCTCTATTGGATTTAAGGGTCTACTCATGAACAAATGTCGACCTCTAAGTAAAGGGTTGTGATGAGTCCAAGACTGACCCTCCATACTCACAACTGCTCATAATTCGCTTACTTAGGAAGTTGACTTTTGAGACTTTGGATGCCCTTATACAGTTCTTGATACTTTTTTCAGCAATCATACTTTTCTTAATCCAAAAAGGTCTTGAAAATGCAAACACTTAAAGACCACGGTCATCAAACAAGATCAACAAGCAACACGCAACCACTTTGAAATGGGACTTGTGGAGCAAGATGCATGGGCAAAAGAAGTAAATATGGGCATTCATATTGAGGGATTGATGGTGTGGTTGTTGTTCAGAAGGTAGAGGGGCCATGCACCCCTCAGAAGGTTGGCGGTTTGATCCTTGAACTCTGCTTTTAAATGATGCAAGATGAGGGTAATTGCAAGGTTCATTGTAGATGTAGATTTTTCATGGTCTACATTATGCAAATATGCCTGTCATCATTTCATCACGAAGAAACCACATCCAAATCTCGGAGTTGAAAGCCAGAATTGCATATCCCAGTGAAATGCTTATTCAACATCTTCACATAGTCGGTGAAAAAACAAACACATTTTCAACGAGTTTTGAAAGTATTTTTCTTACAATTACACTAGCCATTTTTTAAATGTCTTTTCAACGAGAAAAAGTTCATTTGGTACAATCAAATTTTCTATAGCATGAATAGTCACATCTTGACTTATCTTATCAAATTAGTATGTCTGTCCTGAATTACATTTTTGGGAATTACCTGCAAATACTTGATATTACTGGGGGGCAACACAAGCTGGTTTTGACACTAAATGCCAAAGGGGAGCTCCATTTATTGCTCTTTAGTCTTTTGCCTTGGAAGCCTCAAAACATTTGGTTCACCTTTACAAAACAGGAGGCTTAGTACATCAAACTAGCTATTAAATTATCCAAATCCTTTTCGCCTACGGGTTATTCCTGAAGTAAGTATTCAAGGAGATACGACGCAGATTCTTTCCTGACTGCATCAATGCAATCATCAGTGTGAACTGGTAAGGGCATGCCAGACTCCATCAGCTAAAACAACAAAGAACTCAAGGAAGCTTTCTCAGACCAACTCTAATTGTAACAAACGATGGGAGAAGCATTACATGATTTCCCTGCACTATACAAAGGAAACACATTGTATTCAGTCAAACAAGAAGCTGCTAATAAACCACTAAACAACGTGGGACTAAACCACAGACCACAGGGTTCACACACATTGTATGCTTGAGTTCTCTAATCTTCCTACTTGACCCATTTTAACAGCCGCTTCATAGCCTATTTTACTTAAACAAGAAACCACCAGAACGTACCAACAAGGGAGTGGTGGAAGAAAAATTCCAGTTTGATTCCGTTCAGGCAGACTGAGGTTATAGAGAGTTATAGAAAGCATGTAAATAAAGAAACAGTATTTAATGCTAAGGGTCAGTGATATACAATTTCTTTGACTTTCCAGTTTGTCACAATAGTATACTGCAAAACCCCGTGGGAAGATTTAGGAACAGACCCAGACAATGTGTCAGATTGGTTAGACACTTTAAACTTTGGTTAAATGATGGTGGAATGATAATGAGTGTCTGCAACTGAATTATCCAGCAACAGAGAAACATTAAAAATGATGATTAAGCTCATCACTTTAACCTCAAATTAAAATCAAAGAAACCCAAGCCCAGTTTCCCCAGGTGATTGTACAGTCGTACTCTGACTCACTGATGCTCAGTCTGAATATATACCCTTGAGCATAATTTACACCTTGACGCTGAAAAGTGAGTTGGCACATTACAAGTTCCTACAGTTACAGTTTTCAAGCTGGGGAAGTCCACTGAACAATGTGTGGATTATACTTAATTCAGTTCATCACTGCGGGATAGTTAAAGCTAACTGGCCAGCTGTCTGCAGATAATCAGGTCGAGGTCTTGCCAATACAAGCAGTGTAGATAAACTAGTAAGACTTTCATTTTGTTCCCTGTCTGAGCTCAATGTGATCATTAAAGTGGATGCGCTGTACTTAGATGAAGCACCTGGTACTGACAGTCCATGCATAGCTGTATGAGATAGCATGTATCTTTTTAAATATGCATATAGGCCTACACAATATGAAGTAGTTGCAGGTCTTTCAATAGTCTTGCTCAAATGTTTTGCATATGAATGTTAAATAAGGCCTCGATGTGTCTGTTTCTTTTACATTAGCCCAAAAAAATTTAATCATTGGTTCACAGGAAAACAACAGTTGCTCACTTCTTGAATGTACAACAAATATATGTTTCATGGGTAAATTCTGAGAAGCAACATTGGCATTTATCAGGTATATCTTAATGAACAATAATCAAATCAAATCTAAATCTGATAAAATCAATTCTGGACTTTGTGAATCTAAATAGAATCAAATCGAGAGGTCAGTCAATTGCCAGCCCTATTTAATTCAAGGACTTTCATTCTGAAGCATCTGTCGAAAGCATTGAATTGCATTGACTTATACTATTATAGTAAATGCACCTGCCTGATTTCTGACAGTGTTGTTTCCTTCCAGCCAAGTGGAAACCCATCGGTGGGGAAGCACATGAATAGAGATGTGGACACATAATGGTGGTTAGAGGTGCTTATCTTTTTCAGTGTATCTTACTCTTATTAAATCAGACAACATACCAAGAACTGTTCAGTTTTAAAGACACTAATTAAACTGCTTAAGTAAGGATAAAGAAAACAGAAATTAGCATTTTTGACAAAACGTGTCTCAAACGAAGGAGCTCAAAGGACTTGAGGACTCTACAACTTGCCTTTGCTTGTTGGCTCTAGGAGTCAAAAGGTATATTATGGTCACATTCCAAGACGTGCTCATATCTAATAAAATAGAGGCCCACCTCTTTGGCGTGCAGACTGTCCACTGACAAACTTCCCAGGCTATCAGCATTCTTAAGATTCTCCTGCCAGTCACACAGGACAATTTATTGACTGACCATCTAACAACCTTCAAGCAATGTTTCAACACAGAAAATTCAAGGTTCATAGTTCCTTACATTGCACAATGACAATAACGTCAGTGAAGTCTGTTGTTCATTAACAATACTTCAATAACTGAGTTTTGGCTGGAATAGGTACGTTTTCATCAACGTGAAAGACAAGGACCAAACATCTTACAAAGAAGTCTGGATCATTAGCTACAAACTGTAAAACCCAAGTCTGGACATGTGCCTAGACATTGATTGCTCAAGCACCTACCATGTTATGTGGTGCTCCAGACTAAGAGAAATATTGGCAGCGTTTGAATGCTGGATTTTATCTTGTACAGTGTTTTGTCAGCGTCTGATGAAGACATTGAATGGACTATGAATAATTACCAACACAACAGATGGTTAAAAGCTCCAGCATGTAGGATTTAGGGGCAGGAACGGAAAATAACATAACAGAGAAGCAAATCATTGTGTTTTCATTACCTTACAATAAGCCTTTTATATCTGTTTCTACAGTACAGCTCAGAACAGACAAACTAAACACTGGATCCAAAGAGGGCGTTTTACATTTTTAGTGGCCATCGCAAGGGAGTTGAAGATGAGGGGTGTTAAGATTTCTAGTGATTTCTGAGCTACATTTTGCAGTTCTTGATGCTGACAGCTGCCGGCATTTCTTTTTATAGCCTTGGCAGGAAATGTGCGAGCTTCCGAATAATGTCCATATTAGATTTTAGTTCAAATGTAGAGAATTCAACTTGTATATGTTGGGGCAGCTATATGATGTCTCAATGCAGTCAAGATTCAAAGTGAAGTCCATTTATCCTTTCTGGGCTGATGGGTGTAATTTTAACTTCCTCTAATTTTGCCACTTTTTCATCATCCTAAATATTCTCAGATTAGAACCTTTTCTGTGCTTCAAACTCTGGTCTGCTCCACTTACAGTATGTTTACAACAGTTGTTTGACACAATCAAGGTTAGATTCTACCACAGAAACTTGAGAAGCACTGAAATCCTTTGAAACTTTGAATTACAAGGAAACCTTTCCTGTGAGCTTCATAGATTTGATCGTCTCTAGGGATGGAAAGTAAATGCTTCAAAAGAAGCTTTGAAAAGGTGACATTTACAACTATATCATTCCATTTCAACTCCCTCACTCATCTGTTTCTTCTCATGGCCCATCAGATCCTCACATTCATCATGAATGCACAAATCCTACCTGCCTACACAGGTTGAAGATTTACCAAGCAGCTAAAAATGTTGGCAGAGGTGAAAATGTATATGCATAAGCCTCTCAGCAGTCAGCATAAGCCAAGATCGAGCTTCCTTTCCATTCCTGTTGTTTCTGCTGAATGCATAAGTAAATAACATCCTACACTGAAGATGTGGGCTTCATGTGGAAAGAATGTGCATGCAGATCTCATTTCTGCGTTAGCTAGGTTGTGCAAGGAGCAGATTGTTAGATCAGTCTGTGGGCCAGTCCCAGTCTCTTTGTCCTCTTGCTGGTTCTTTGAACCTGCTAGGCCTCACTCAAGTGTAGAGTTTCAGCTTTGCACAGCACTTCAAGAACATGTCAATGCAGATCAACACTTTGACAGTAAATCTGACCATGAAAGGGGGCTAAAACACTTCTTTTTTTGTCACAAAGCTTCCTCTTTGGATTGGAGGGAATCATGGGCCCAAACCCTTGACATTTGCAGGAGACTGATACGAATTCCACAGGAAGGACACCACTAGAGCAAATGAAATAAAAGCAGGAGATGTGGGCAATCCCACTTACCTACCCAGCATAATTAAATTTGAAATGTCTTTTTAAGTGGACAAATCACTGTGGAGGCTGAATTAATGCTCAAAGTTGTCACCATATTTGAAAGAACCTCACACCTGAGAGGCATTACCCTTTTCTTCAGTCCGAATCCTTGTTAAGACCTTTGCATACCAGGCCTGTTGGTTGTTGCATATACGGTGGCTCTGAATAGTCAAGCGTCATCATCCAAAATGCTATCAGAGAAGCTCATTCACTCAGTGTCTCAAAACAAAGCCCTTCATCTCCACTGCTCGACGACTCGATTTCTTAATCTTCCAATTTTTTAGGAAAAAAGCGAACTTGTTGTGAAAAGGCCTTTACTTGGCCATCAAGTGCCAATCACATCTAATTCACATGGATTAATCAGAAGCATAGACTTCCCTCAGATGATTCCCTCCAGTCCCTTAAAGGCAACATCTCATCCTCTACAATACGAGGGGTGTCGACAAGGGCACAAACTTTTAGCTTATGAGGCACAACACCTTCAAACACCCCTTCAGCGAATAATGCCAGCTAGCTTATACTTCACCTTCTACTGACACTTTAATCCCCTGTAATGAATGGAGACAATGGCTGGAAGAGAATGACGTTATGCCTATGGCCATATCAGAGGCCCCGGGGATACAGTAGATGACGAGAAGTAAGTGGGACAAAGAGGGCTTTCATCAACAAGACAATATCAGGGCCCTCAATTAGTACAGGCCAGACTAGGGTCCAGGGTGCCAGCATTCATTGTTCCCCCCGCTGGGCACTTTAGCACAAAAAGCCCACAGGTCATGCTCTTCCTCTGTTTCAGCTTAAGCCAGGCAAAGGCATGTTATAATCCACGTGATGGGGCTTTGGTGAGCTGGTACACCAACTTGATCTAAAACAAATGAACTCAGTGAACCGGCTAAAAAAATACTTTGACCCCACGGCCGAGATGTATGGCTTTATTTGGTTTAGCTAGGCATTTCAAAAATGATAAGCAACATAAGCACTAGGGCAGAATGATCTTTATCATACCTGCATCAATAATATGTCTCTTGCCCAAAGTAAACTCGGACATCGCTCTGCCAACTCTTCAGACAAGCAACAGGAAACATTTAGTTTCAGGGCAAAATGCAGACACACAAAATGAAACAGATAAAGATCAAAAATAAACTCAGAACCTCTCCCTCTGATCTGATAGACTGTATGTTTAATATGCCAAACCAAAAATCTACAGTTATTTTCACCCGAAGGCATTCACAGAGCAGTGACCTTATCAGGCTTTCAGAGTTTCGTAGAAGGAAGAAAAGAAGGGAGGAAACAAGAGCCGAGTGAGTGAAAACAAGCACAAAAACCGCCAAGGCCTGAGGCAAGCATGTGCCTGTAGATGGGCCCCAGCACATCCAACCAACAGGTCCAGGTACAGTTGGGTCATATATTACAATCATATACTGTATACAGACTTCTCTCACTCAGGCATATAGTGTAGGTGCATTTCTGCAGCCAGCAGGCTTCATGTCTGGAGTATCAAGTGCAAGTTCTTTAGGAAATTAGGTGACATGAGGCGAACTTTGGCCTTGAGATAATGAGTGATTACCGACTCACTATAGCACAATTTATGTGCTATAGCTAAATGCTAAAGAAAATCTTTTTTTTGCACATCCAATAACATTTCAGAGAGCAATACAATAGATAAGATTTTAGGTCATTTTTATATGATATTGGAAAAATTCCATTCGCATCCATTTGATTTAAAAAAAGTTTTGAGTGTAGGTAAGATGACTGATAAGATAGAACTTTTTTTAACCCGAAGCAAATTCTTGTCTCAGACATTGCGCAAAATTACAGTTATATAAGGATAAAAAACAAATACACAACAATGTAAAACTAAAAAAGGGTAAAAGAATAAAATAAATAAAATAAGAAACATTTTTGAAAATAAGTAGACTAGAATAAAATAATAAAGAATAAAAATACAGTTTTGGGAATGTTAAGGTGTTTGAAGCGCAAAGGAAGCGCAAGCCTTTTTTAGGTCTTTCTATATTTGTATTGATTAAATTAGAAGCGTATCGGTTCCGTCAGACGCAGTCGAGACGGAGGACAGAAAAATGCTGCCAACATGCCTCTGTGTAGACAATCCGTTTAGAAAGAGCAGAACAAATCAAAATGTGCCCATGTGAGAAGGAATCAGTTCACTACAGCACACTGCAGCATGGAAGTCTGCTGAACCCATTTTGCAATATGTCCAATTACCCTCGTTGCATTCTTACCATCTATTCTGCTTTTAACTGGTGTGGACACATTCGAGACAGGAAACTCAAGGTTACAAAAACTTTACGCAGCCAAGCCTATTACCAAGCCCAAATAATAAGCTTATAAACTGGCCTTGTGAAACCACAGGGTTCTGTTGAACACGGCACAAAGTTTCATGGGACTTTCCGGCAAGTCAAGTGGCCGCAGAGGGAGGAATCTGACTGCAGACCTTTCAGCCCATCTCTCCGTCCGATAATGCCACTGTATCAGCAGACGAATGGCCCCACAAATCTTTCACTGGACCTCTAAATATCTAACGTCCCCATGGTTGGCCTATGTTCCTCCTCTCTCAACCTCTCAATGGATGGCACTGTGCCACCTGGCCCATAACAACCACCCAGTGAATAGAGGGCACCCTTCATGGCCTGAGAGCCCATGATTCACACAACAATTAGCAGCTTCCAAGTTACAAGCAACCGTGGCATTCGCTTTGTTAAAAGTCCAGTCTTCTGCAGTTTTGGAATGTAACTAAGTACATTTACTCAAGTACTATACTTTAGTACAATTTCAGCCACTTAATTATTCATTATTTACTTAAGTATTTGGTATTAATTATACACCTTTTTCCCAGCAGCTGTATTGACATGAAAACGAAGGTCAACACAGGTTTAATTAAAGACGATTAATGAAGGTTCCATTCCATTTAGTGTAGCGGAGACTTTCTAGTGAGCCAACATGCACAACAGCAGCACTTCGACTCTGTTTGACCTGAATGGAACAGAATCTTAATTAGTATCATTGGTAACACCTGTGTTTACCCAACTGTTTAATGTTAAAAATGGCTGCTGTGAAAAAGGTCTATTTGGAAAAGTATTATGTTTTTTGCCTGGGAATTAGATAAATCTGCCATCTCATGTTTTATCTGCTCCGGCAGATGCATCTGGCCACCCTCCCATTGTTTACCTGATATGGTACCATAGTTTAGTTGACATTTCAGACATCTATGATAACTGTTTAGAGATAGAGATAAGAGAAAAATGTCCAAAAATCAATACAGATTTGTCTAACAAAACTTTAATTTTCTTCTTTCCTCTCTCATCTGTATCTAATGATTCTGGGCTGAATTGCAGGTTGGGATACCGCTGGACTTGATCCTATTGTTTCCACATGTGAAATAGCAAAATGCTAAGTGTATATTGATTTATTGGTCCTAATAATGGGATTAAATCAGTCACAGGGACTTTAACTTTTGATATTTAAAGCTAATGTAGCTTAGAACTTTTACTTGTAAGTATTTTTACATTTTGATATTGGTATACTTTTACGCATCTGAGTACTTCTTCCACCACTTCTCTTCTGTCTCACTATACTGTCGAGCAATAATGTGCAACAGGGGATAGTGTGAGGTTTTCACAAAGATTCTCAGCGATGCATGAAAGTTGATGTCAAGAGGTACTTAACTTCAGGACAAACAGACACGTTTATGAGGCTGATGAACAAGAAACGGTAGCAGCTAACAACAGAAACTGACGCTTTTACTCTCTTGTCTTTCTTCACATCTTTTTATATCTATGTCCACCACCCAAGATCACATCCTATACCAACTGCACCTGGACAGTTTACCTCTCAGGGTCTGACAGGTACAGCAAAGGCAGGCCATGTCATGGAATCCCATACCTCACCCAAAGTCCCACTTCCAGCAAGACCATAAGAAAGTGAAGGACAGAGGTACAGGACTCAGCAAATCCCTCTTTTGTCACAGGAGCTCTGGGCTTGACGGTAATCTCCCGTCCCATGGGATTCTCCTCAGTTCACACCCCCATGGTGTGAGATTTGTGAGGGGCTAAGTGCCTACAGACATGGAAGCTCTTGAAGGACGGGTGAATGAGTGGAATTCAAGGATGCCTTGAAAAGCGGCCTGAACATCAGGAGAGTCAATCAGAAGATAAGAAGACGTGGAGTGCTAAAAGAGGGATATAACGACAAAGTGAGGTTCGAAACGCACAATGGCATTCCCGAGAGGGGCCTCATGAAATGCTGAATGGTCTATTCATTCATTAAAAAAATGCACTGGGTGGTAGCTGGTGCTTGTATTAACAGCGCTCACATCTTGACAGTTAAAATATGCTTATTTCAGGTCTTAATCTGCAGAGTGCCTTTGAAATCATGTCAGAGGATCACATTGTAACAGTAGACATGAGGTGATCTATATACCCTCGGTCACTCTGAATCAGTCGCAGTTCATGGAGAGTGAAAAGCTTATGGTATAGATTTCTTGTGACAAGAGAATGTAAATGGGTGGAGGGGGGGTCTCTGGTTTCATGCCTCCCTGTGTTCTGCAGGCTGTCAGTGAGGACAAGTGAACACTCCCTAAAGCTGGAGACAGGGACAAAGTGCCAGGTAGACGGATCCAGTTTCCTTTGCAGCGACCAAATACGGCTTTGTGGTGGAAAAATCTGCACCTGGTGGCCATGGAAACCAGTGTTCACCCGGGGCTGCAGCCTACAGTGCTGACAAACTGACCACAGAGAATAGAAGGCACCCTGGCTTAAAATTTAACAGTTTAGAAAGAGGCTAAATGCCTTTTGGGTTTTTTTTATTAAAGCCTTGACACGTCTATAACAACATCAAGTATTTCACGATACAGTTCACTTCTGCAACTGCAGCCACGTTCGCCCATGACAGATATCAGCGTGGGGTTTGTCGATGCTTGAGCTCGGTAGCTTGCTTCAACATGCTGAAGTCTGTTAGTACAGTGGATGCAAATCATACGTTTTTAAAACCCGTTCCAGCCGCTGGCTTGATCTATGTGCCGTGCAAAATCAGAGAAGGCGTTAAAAGAACAGATAAAGTAAACACTGATTTACTTGAATGATAAACTAACTAAAAAATAAGAAAAGTTTGTACATTACATACGTTTTGATGTATATAACATTATTTTCACATGTGAACTGGACATTTTCACAAGATATTGGCTTTTTCACAAATTAATTAAAATCTCGAAAATCTAAATTTACATCTTCACATTCATTTGTGATTGACTTTTGTCACATGTGGATTAGAAATTCCACATGTAGAAACTAATATTTGAATACATTCTCTGCTATAATAAGGTTATTTTCACATGTTAAATAATGTCACGTGTGAACTGGATGATTTAATGTTTTTCTAACATTTGAATGGAAGTTTCAACATAAGGAATGTATAGAATAATATGCAATTGGCTAACGTCACATGTGGAAACAATGGGATCAAAAGCTACATATGAATACGTTATCTTGCTACGGACAAGGTTCCGTTTCACTTCTGAAAGTGTGGGTGATACTTTTCCATCTTGCTCCACGTTCAGATCTTTACAACTAAACCTTCATATACTGTAGTCCTGTTATTTGCAGAGAAGCATTCACACCTTCCTCTAACTGTTAGTTCGATTACGGCTGGGAAAGACAAGCAAGTAAGTGAGGGTTTCACGGTAAACAGGAAAGAGGTGCTGAGAGGTAAGAGGGCACTCAGTGTGCCATTAGTGCTGGAGATGGTTGGGTGTACAGAGCAAGTGGCCCTACAAATCCTCTTCTCTTGGAACACAGGCAGTAATTATGGTGTCGCACTGTATTTTGCCGCTGTCAACCCGGCATTTTGACATCAGGGACAGCATGAGAGACCAGCCGGGCGCACCTGAAACACTGAGTGGTAGGAGCACATAAAAATACAAATAACAGCTGTCAGCTACATTCAAAAGGATGCTCTGCCCTGGAAAGCAAAATGATAGGGGGTCGCAAATACAGAGCAAAGAACTAAGGTCAGTTTTTTGTTAGTGATTACCTTAAAATCTGATTCAAGACATCAGCTAACATTCGGTTAAGTTTCCTTCAGCGCTTCCCTACATAATCACCTTCAGAATGACTACAAAACAAGCATTAATCAGAGTCCAAAAGTCCTTTTAATCAGGTCATGTGGTGAGAGCAAACAGGCATAATGTGCCTTTAAATTATTCATGCTGTGCATCGGCCAAACGGATGCATTTTAAATGAATACAGCAAGCAGAAGCCTGTTTTATTATAACTAATCCACCACTAATGCTCAGTGTTTTCCCTCAGTTTGATCAGGTGTCTGGCAGATAATGCTATCCTGGGACTGCGGCCAGATTCACTTCCTCCCTCCTTTGACAGAAAACACATCAATTGTGAACTCAGCAGGTTCAGGATCAAATTTAAGTGAAGATCCAATTCAAAGGCAACATGTTGCTGGTTCAGACACAGGTGAAACTCCATTATTACATGTCGGTCAAACCTGATATATCCAGGTAGGTTTATCAGGGTGGTGCGCAGAATGTTTTAAAGGTGCAATATGTAAGAATATCAGAACAGATTTGACATTTGATATACACGTTAGCACGATAACCAGGTAATCCCCGGCCCGTCCCAGTTCAAACCTCCTGTGCTAGCGAGGGAAACATTACGACTCTCCCGGTTCTCCCAGTCCCAACCTCAACATCGTTTGTAGTAATGGCTCAAATGCAACCGAATTTAAAGTCGGTAGATAAGAATCATGAAAGGTAAAAAGCGACTGTCACATCTACTTTACGTTTCCAATGTGTACATACACCCTTAATTCAAACAGCGTGCCTGGTGACGCAGGGCTCACTCTCAAACTGGGCCATGTTTTTCTACGTCCGGCACAGATATACAACTCTTCAGATTCCCTACAGGATCCAGATGGGCTGAATTAAGTAATCAAAGCAGGATGCGACCACCGTGGTTTTCTTACAAAAACACATCCACAATAAAGTAAACCACACCACCTCTTGATTTCCTTTCCAGTCTCGTACGTAAGCGTGTCACTCATATAGAGACACTTTTCTCTCCTGGTCTCAAACAGCTGCGTTACGTTAAGAGTGTGGTCCTGCGACACTGACACAAACTGAGATGTCCTTACCAAACCCCGTTGTGGACTCTTCGAGTGTTTTTACAGCAAAGCATCAAATGGGATTTTAAGAGAAACCTGAAACCTCAGACTCAAAGTATCAGCAGAGAGCTTGTATCTGACTTGTATCCTGTTGATTGACAGACAAAGGAAGGTTGCTGCACTGGCACGAGTAACAGCATAAATACATAAAGGAAGTGTCAATCTCTTGTGTCAGATTTTTTAAAAAAGGAGACCAGACAGGGAGGTACAGACAAACACTTGACATCTTGAATGACCCCCACCCACAACCTCACACACATGTAAGCCAACACTGAAAGTCACACACTCAAATATATAAACCATCGTCCAAGATGAGGTTTAACGACCTTTTAAATGCTGCTGGTTGACACAATATAACCAAACAATGCCAGATGGAACCTCCACGCCTTGATGCGAGGGGACCTCCAGAGACGTCGATCATGAATAAGTAGGTTTACTGACTAGAAAATCCCGGGATTAGACATCACAAGGTTCACTGAGTCAACAGAATCTGCGCACAGTCGTTCCATTTATTTCATTTGAGGGTTACAATGATCCTAACAGGGACAGCAATCTAATAGTCGGTCAGCACAGACAACCTGACCTTAATTATTGGAGGGTTGGACTTTAACAAATGACTGTAAATGGTGTCTATTAAGGAATTAAGGTTTGTCCTCGTCCTACATTGAGATTCTGTGTAGAATCACATGTATTTTAAGAATTGCTTCACCTGAAGTGAATCAAATGCATGTGAGGATATTTTATTTCATCTTTAAATGCCCCTTTATTTGTATGTATGAACAAGAATGACACTTGTAGAGTGCACACCTCTGCCAAGGCCCAAACAGTCCCCATCTGTTTTCACTCATAGATCTCAGCCACCTAATACTAACGTTTCTGGATCCACACCAAAAGTTAGTGAGGTCTATTCTGGGTTAAGACCCATCCAACATTCAAGTTCCGTGGAAATCCATTCAGTAGTTTTTGTGTAATCCTGCTGAACAAACCAACCAACGAGGGACACAGGTGAAAACATGACCTCCTTGGTGGAGGTAATAACAATATAGCCTCATTCATGGAATGGAAAGAAACTTCATAAGAATTTCATGTAATAATAACTTCCCACTGTTCTTCAGTTATCGCCCAGCTCTCTCCTTCTGACAGAGACAGAGTTCATCCAGTGTAAACCTGTATTAACTTTGTGGTCATTAAATAAAGAATGTCATGTTTAATTAAAAAGCTGCTATTCTTTGGCAACCATCTGGACTATCACTAAAAGATAATAGGGCCCAGGTGGAGCATCCTGTTGGCAGAGTGGACTAAAACACACAGTGTACGTGACACCATAATGTGTCAGGTTTGAACTCAGTCAAGGACCTTCCCTTTTCCTTTGTATGTGTCTCCAGATTTCCTGTCAGTTTCTCTGCTTTCTAATAATGGCAAAGTGCGTTAGGAACACTGCAAATACATGACAGAATAATGAAGAGATTCTACAAAATAAAAGAGCTCGTACTACTGCTCGAAGTGTCTTTCCTTATCTGAAGTCCCTTCAAAGTCACAAAGGTCACCACTGTTGAGCTCAAAACAATCCATCAACACAGCAAACTGAATTTTTGTCCTAGCTGGAATCATGTGTTACCATGAAAACCAAAGAAAAGAAGCAAAGCAAATGGATCAAAATTGAACCTTTACAGAGCAAAATTGATTTCTGCAGCTGCGGATAGAAAACAAGGTTCAAGTCGCCATTCTCGGGACACATCTGAGGTCTGGAAGCAGATGTTTTCCGGCAAATCCTGCAACTTTACGTGACGTGTCAACACATGTTTGTCAAACGGAGCTCCGCTTCAGACCTGCTATTCCATGGTCATATATCATTATAACCTGAGTGTCACCGGCTACAGCTGGAAGTTGCAGAGCAGCACTGTCACTAAGTTGCAACTAATCTTAGTAATACTCAAATGTAGGATATTCTTTACGCTTTGGGGCAAATACAGTAGGGTTGGGATTTTAACATATGTTTTGTTATCCTTTCCCAGCACACTGAAAAGCCTGTCATCATGTCCCTTCACTGAAAAGGAGAAAACCCCAAGCCAGCTGTGATTTTTTAATGTGGCATCTAATTCAGCCATTAAAAGGCACGGTGGGGTGTCCCCCTGCAGCCGGTCCCCTCCCCCCGCCTCGTCCTGCTCCCCCCTCGGGCAAAACCACGCTGGGTGCATGTCAAAGATCACATGACAATAGGGATTCCTGACCCAGGCAGGGACTGGGAATGAATCAGACCTAATTCAACCATGTCGCAGGCAACCAAAGGCACTGCTCTTGAGACGGAGCTGCCGGCGTTTTTTCAACCTGGACACACACAGACTGGACAGCATTCCTGTGAAAATGTCAGTGTTTGAGCGTTACTTGCAATATCTTTTTACCTTTTAAACTTGTTCTGATCTCCACTGGAGTTGAAGATGGAGTATTATCATAATCAGGAAGAAGAGAAACAAAAAAAAAGGAGGCAGATGAATGGCAAAATTCAAATAATGTTTGATCAAACTTGCAGCAGACGGGTTGGGTTTTACACAAAAGACAATACAGTGAGTTCAAAGAGTCGACACACAAAAGAGTGTCCTCTCCCAAAGCCCCTAAAATACTACATCAAGCTCGTGGTGACCACAGTCGATCAAATATTAATCAATGTCCTCTCAGTTTCCTCTCCCTATCATCTGACAGCTCCACAGTTCTCCAAGTCAACGTTTACCAAATTAAACGCAGGACGTTAGTGAGGTCCAGAGATGAATAATTCAGCAGCAGGGGAGAGTTCTTTCACTCGGTGGCCTCGAATGGCCCGTTTACACCCATTACAGAAAAATCGCCTCTTTGTTCAACAGCTGGAAGGATGCATGATTTTCTGCTTGTGCTTACAGTATTCCGCTAACAGGTCACGACACAGGAGGGAAGCATGAGGAAACAAGCATCTCTCAGTGCTTTGATGCAGCCGCCCGCAAGCGACAGTGTGTGGTCAGACACAGAGCAAGACGCAGGGCAAACAAAGGAGGAGCGCAGGTTTCTGAGCAGACCGCAGACTTTGGACTTGGAGAGGAAAAACCAGTAAACAGTCCCCAAAGCCACTTTGACCTTGTGAGAATGGACAAACTGCAGTTTTTTATCAGTGAATCATAAGAATGTGTGGCCGTCGCCCGCTTTGTAGCAGTCGGTTATATGAGGCATGAAAGGGTGCTGGTGTTGAAAAAGACCAAACAGACATGTAGATGTAATCCAGACCAAAGAAAATACAGCATAAAGTAAACGTCATGCTCGACATCATCACTAAATGTTGCGGCAACTTTCTCAGTAAAAAGTTAAACATCTCAGTGCTTACTGTGTAAACTGGCAACACACACACACTTGCTTGCAGGTCTTACAGTATGAATCACCACTCATTCATAGGTTACAGATCCAATTCTGCAACAATTAGTCCAGTCAGATGGGTGCTAAATTGAGCAGATAATTTTCCAGAAGCGTCCCAAAACAGAGTATTTGTCAATGAAGCCAGTGTTTAACGCTTTTATTGTGAAGGAAACCAACGTGTATGGTGACTAGATAAGTAGCACACATGCAACGTTATGGATGATGCAAAAGGTTATATTATACATATGAAAGTATAAGCATGGCACCAGAGCAGTTGCAGTGCATGTGTCCAGGGTTGGATCTTACCTGGCCATTGCGATGCAGCAGGGCACACGAGAATAAGGACGCTGCACAGAAGGCGCTCCAGCCATGAGGAACACCTGCAGAGGTACAGCAAGCAATCATTCACAAACTTCATCGCTTCAGTATAAAAAAAAAGCAGCAAAAAAAAAAAAAGTTGTCAAGGAAAAACAGAAAAGTACCTCATCTTCATCTCTTCTTTTTCACCGACACCGAGGGGGGAAATCTACATGGACTTTTTCGGGGAGGAAAAAAAAAGTAGTGTTCACAGTTCCCGGGGTCCAGCACCGCAGCTGCTGCATGCGGGTAGAACAGCTGATGGGGACGCAGCGCGAGCGCTCTGCTGGAAACAGAGGAAGAAGAAGAACAAGAAGAAGAAGAAGAAGAAGTGAGGAGCGCGAGAGAGAGGTGACCTGCAGGAGTTCACATCAGGGACTTCCGCCAGGTCCTAAAAGGGGACAAATTCCACAGACTGTCAGGACACACTCGTTTGTAATGATCAGAGACCCTGGTCATCCAAAAACATACAACAACAACAACAATGATAATAATAATAATAATAATAATAATAATAATAATAATAATAATAATAATAATAATAATAATAATAATAATAATAATAATAATAATAATGTTCTTTAGGATTTTTGTGCAAAAGTTTTGCAGATATTTTAATCTTTTTTTAATTTTGGGGTACAAAACTTTTATTTTCTTTCCCCCATGTTCTCAGGTTTTAACAATGAAGAGAGGCATAGAGCATTAAAGGGTAACTCCACCAATTTTACACAGTAATGTGCGTTTACTGGTCTGGGAGTGTTAAATATGTGGGGGGAAAAAAGTCTTGCAAAGTATGTATGAAAGCTGCATGTTGCATTGTGGGTAATGTAGGCGCCAGGTCTGGAATAGAAGGAAGATTGCGTGGAATAAAAAAGTGATATCTCTTGTTCAACCATATCAGTTTGATCATTTGTTTTTAAACTGTTCAATGCTGAACAAGTAGCCTGCTTTTCAAAAAATGGCGCCTACATTACCCACAATGCAACTTAGAAGTGTGTGACAACACTGGAGGCAATTTATGCATTTGTTTTCATGTGTTTTATGGTGTTTTGGTGTTTGGTATCTTGATGGAGGCATGCACTCAGCCTGGTGTGGGCTCAGTGGGTTTATGTAGGACCTGGTGGCTCGTGGGATCCTGCCGTGATTTGGCGGTGATCCATGGGGCGTCTTGTGGTGTTGCAGGAAGCTTGGCTTTTTTCAGTCTTCAGGTGCCCCTGTTGTGTGCTCAGAGGGGTTGGGGTGGGGTATTGGCATTGGGGTATTTGCTCTACAAATAAAGTTTGATTGATTGATTTATCATTGATTATTACTATATTATTATAACCAATCATTGATTTATGATTACGTGCTAAAAAAATGCTACTCTTTCCACATCGGAAGTTCTCCCCGAGACCTGTGAACACACTTCCATGTGTGAAATTAGTGGAGTTACCCTTTAAGTAGGCTACAGCTTTTGTTTCCTGCGACAAACCTAACAAACCCGAGGTTACGTCCCTCTGCTGACAGACGCTGAAGTGGATGTGAATAGTTGAAAAACTGCAGCATGAGCTGTGTAAACTGAAGGTTTCCACCGGAAAATCTTCTGTCATTCATGCAAAGTTTACACTGTCACTTTACCTTCTCCAGATGTAGTGGGCTCACAAGAAGGGACTTGACAAGATAATGACCACATGAAGTGTCAGTGGAGCCATATTTACTTTGGTTTATCCTGGTATGAGGTAAGAGAGAGGTGAGACCTCCAAGAGGAAGACCCACTTTTGTTGGCTATGTATATAGAAATACAATATCATTCCTACTGAGTGAGTTATGCTTTTAAAGACTTTAAAAAAAAAGATCTGCATTACAAGATGCATCATACTTGCTAAGTTTGCCATGCACCATCTGTTTAAAGTGAAAACCTACAACATAACTTTTACAGCACACTGAGCCAAAAATGAAAACAAATAAGCCAACATTAACATTTTTATCACATGTCCAGCAATTAATCAAGTCAAGTAATCTTAAAACTCTATTCAACTCATGTGCACTTACACAAGATGACCACCAGAGGTTGAAATTGGTTCTCTTTTCAAAGCCTGCAGAGGAAACATTTAATCTGGTCCAGGACTAGTCATCATTGCACTGCTGTCAGCCCACAGTATACGACGTTTGTCTCTATTGGCACATGCAAGATATAAGATTTAATCCATTTTCGATGTGTATCAGTTCAAGGCAGAAGTAAAGACAGCTAACGTGTCAATGTACAATAATATTAAGTCCTCGTCCTTATGCACCTCCTGATCAGTTTTTCAAAAGCTACAAATTATCCCTTTATCTATATGTCCATTGTGATTAGTATTAAATAAATCAAGGTCAGCAAAGGAGGGATTGAATAGTTTCTACTGAGGGGTCTCAGATTTTGTACCATTGGAGCAACTGACCCCAAAGAAACTGCTGCTGATCACAGTGTACTGATTTTCTAGTTATGACTGGACATTTTTATAACATTCACTTGTACTTCCCTTTAATGTACCAGGTACTACTACCATCTTTATGACTTATCACAGAAAAAGGCAGTGGGTTCATGTATTAGACTCTGTTGTATTTGCGGCGTTATCTGCAGGCCTGCAGGCTACTGTCTGAACACGTCCACCGCTCTGCGAATGTCTGCTTTGCTCACATTCCTGTGTCAGAGAAAAGAAAGGCAAAGTTGTCAGTTAAATGCTATGTTGCAGTGTAACCTTACAGAGAGCAGGGTGGAGCTCTTTCCCCCCAAACAGTAATATATAGCGCCCACAGCAGCTCTATAATGAAAGATCAATTATTATTATCATCTGACATGAGCGATGTGTCACAGGTGTAGTCACGTTAATTGTTTCGGCCTTTTTATAGTGTGAGCAATGATGGAAGATGTAGAGGACATGATCACAGGGTTTCAAAAGTAAAATGACAACGTATTCATTTTAATATAAATCTATTTGTATCTGGTTAAAATTCTTTATCATACAAGCTCAACACTATTTTGAGTCCAAGAGCTGCTGCAGCTCCAGTAGCCTTAATGCTAACAGTTGCTTAAGAAAACAATCCTACAACTTAAAACTTAAAAAGATAAGTTGATATTTGATTAATAAGGTCATCAAGGTCTGCATTAAAAAAAACTTTACAATTAATTGCTTTATTGGGTGTCCTAAGTAGTCGATGTGGCAAACGCAAAACAGAATAAATTGTTTTGAGTTGAACTTTAAAGAGATTTTGAACATCTTGTTGTTATGTAAAGATATAGTGGGGGAATGGCGTCCTGAGCAATGACATCACATTCCCTCTGTGTGTGTTGGAAACAAATCTTCTCTGGTCTTTGTTTTGCTAGCTGGGCCAGCTGAGTGTGTGTGATTCTGTGAACGTGGATTGTTGAGTCTCATTCCAAGGTTTTCAGTTTTTGACGGCATCACTGTCACATTTTTTGCCTCACCTACCCATGAAAATGTCTCCTTATTCCCTGGTCAAGTCAAAAGATGACTTCTTCCTTAAAACAATTACCATCAACTATTGGTTACATACAGAATTTGAAACCTGGTTTTCTGCATGAAGGCCCTGTGAGAGAACCTTTCCGTCTAACCCCTACCTCCTTCCAACATGTAGTTTCCAGGCTCGTTGACTACATCCGTCCTTCGTTCTCTTTATAATCGCCCCCTGATTATTCCACACCTTCAGGCATGCAAGTACTTTCTGGCGAGGGGAACTGTGAAACTCTGACACTGTCCAGATCAGTGTGAGACTGAGCTATGGTTGCCCAAAATGTCAGTATCTGACAACCTGTGAATGAGACACAACAATCAACTGTTCTTTCTGTTCTGTACACGTGATATCTATAACCGTGCATGTCCGTCCGTCCTGGGAGAGGGATCCCTCCTCTTTGGGTTCTTTGCTAGAGTCGAGGCTGTCAGAGGGTGTCGTACACTGTGTGACTTGTGATTTTGGGCTGAATAAATCAAATTGACTTGAACAGTCTTTCTCCAGAATTGCTTACTGCACATTTAAAGGGTTAAGCACAAAGATTTGACCGGGATTTTATAGTGCCTCCATTCTTCCAAGCATTTATTTAAGCATTCAAATAACTGCCTTGTGATCTTACTTAACCTGTCATTTGGCAGGTTGTCCAATACATCATTTTAACAGTTTTATACACAGCAGTTAAAGACAGTTCCTAAACTCTTCAATTGTCCAAGATCACACTGTACATGCATTTAAAGAGGTGGTTCTTCGGAGAATGATTTATTTACACAATTTGAGGAGAGACAGAGTATTGCACATCTTTTCAAATTTATTTTAGCCTGTTTATAGGACACAGATTGTAATTTGCCCCTAGAGCATGTTGCTCTAGGGGCAAAGATAGCAAAGCAAAGTGTGAAAACATTACTTAACAGTTTATGTTAAACTGACACCTTGTTGTACATATTTAAAAACACTTTAACTGGATGTGATGCAATATAGAACACCACACGCTCTGTTTCCAGTTTAGGATATGTGAGTTCTGTTAACATAACAACCCTTAAAGTTGTTACTCAGTTGTAGGCACAAAGCGTTTTATAACCAGCTACAGGGGTCTGAGTTATATCAGATTACTTCCAACAGCTGAAATCAGGGAGGAGGGAGTGTGGGGCTGTGGAGCCACTAAACAGCTGAAGGGACACTGCAGCGCATGCTGAGACCAGTCTCATAATCACACAACAGCCTCACACACTGAAAAACCCAGGCCCACGTGCTGTCCAATCCCCTCATTACCACGAGGCATAGGATGAAATACTGCCTTTTGGCTCCTTTAAGAAAAATAACGCTGAGACTGGATATAGTAGTAAAAAAACTACTTCAGATTTGTAGTTGTACACATGATAGCTACTATATATGCAGTAGATACTGTAAATAAACTCATTGGTTGGATTAAAACTTAGTGATTTACTAACTTGATTGCAGCTTAGTAAGAACAAGCACATGATAAAATTGTATTTGCCAACTGGTGGTGGGAGAAATATATTTTACTTGTGTAAAGGTTTAGTAGTACAAAAGTACTAACAGCAACATGTACTAAAAGAATCACAGTAAAGTTTTTGTTGGGCAGAATAATTCCCTTTTCGTGAATTATTTGATATTACTGTAACAGCACTGAAGCTTTAACACCTTAGCAACATTTTAATGAAAGAGAAGGTTAGAACAGTACAGTTTATATTAACCATATGCTTTTGGAAAATTTAATCCATTGCAGAATGTCATCTTTATACATTGATCTCGTGTCTTGTTCATAGAATTTGAATCTGCAAAGTAACTAGTAACTGCAGCTGTCAGATAAATGTAGTGTTTTAAAAAGCAGTGGAAGCTTCCAGCCCATAACGTGAAGTATCTGTATAGATGGAAATGCTCTCCATACTCGGTTATTGACATAAATCTGTCAACCAATGGTTGTCATGGTTGACAATGCTGTATTGTTAAATACACGTATGTGCTTAAGATACCTGGTTGGTGGATGATGGGCTGGATACTAACAGGTAAAATAATGTAAGAAGAACACTGGTTTCAGCTTTGATCATTGCATGATCCTAGCTCCAGTTCAAAAGCATGGATTTGAAGACACCAACATCCAACTGGTATAATCTAGTAAGTGAATATGGCATTGACCACAACACTGCACACATCTACTTTGCACAGATTATATTTTATTGTTGGTTTCATAACACTTTTGTGTGAGCGCCTATCAACAATATACAAGAGACTAATTGAGCCACTGCTTGAGTCAGGTGCTCGGCCATTTTGGTGTTAAAGGGTCAAGCAGAACCAGAGATATCGTCTTTTTCCTTCTGTGCATCCTTCTTCCTTTAAAAACCTGGCACCTGCATTACCCATGAAGCAACACGACTACCAGTTTGGCCAGGCTGTCAGACAGACTGGTGTGTTATGTGTTGTCTGTGGCTAATGTAGCCTGTGAGTGAATCAGCAGAGTAATAGAGAGAAGTTATACTGTAATGGTACACCTAAATGAAATGATTGGTTGTCACTTGTCAGATGCTAGCCAAGATGCTGGTAGAAGTACGACCGAAGCAGCTGATGCCAGTTATACAAGCAGGACTTTAGCAAATAGTTTGCGGTGAGAAACCAAGGATGGTATGGGGTCAAAAAAGAAGTAAACCCCAGTGTTTCTGCAAAAAAAAAGTCAGGACTCCAAATTACTGGTATTGTATTTCTGGTATTGTTTTCCATTTAGAGATCACAATCGTGAAAAAGCACTAACTAAAAATTAAAATACCAATACATGCATTTTTAATTATTGTGTATTACCTTCATCTATTGTTGACCAAAGCCATTTGCAAGATGATGTAAATCAAAATCACAGATTTTCTTTTGTATGAAAAGGTAAGTTAACCAAAATTAGGGTAACCAAAAATGTCTCTATCCCTTGAGAGGCTTTTTTTCAGAATTGTACATGCTGGTAAAAATAGACCTGTTAAGATTCAAAGTGTAAAAGAACCATAAAGCAACATCAGCTCACATTTGATCTTTTGGCTCTTTTGTTGTTCCTTCCATGCACCATATGGTGGAACTTTGTGTTTAACTAATTCACAATTTTTATTACAAGGAAAACTTACTTTCACTGTGTCTGTTTAATTTATGTTTAACAAACATTCAAGATCAAATTGATTTGAACTTTAAAATATTTTTGAGATTAGAAGCTTGCTCTTCTCCTTAGATTTTTATTGCAAAGCCTCAAGTTAGCTAAGCAGTCTACCCTGCACTGGCCACCTGAACTATCTTTAGTCCCTGCTGGCAAGTGAATGGAAGTGCCCGACTTATCTTCACTGCTGTCATCGAGGCAGTCAGTATTTTTAGGGGACAGCAGCAGCTGCAAAAGCATTTAACGGTATTCCACGAACAATGACACTTGGGGTGTCTAAGGCTTGAGCGACACAGAGATTGGGGGACCACTCTGAAGTTGTTAAACGTGAAGTTGCTGTGGATACTGAGGTTTGGTTTTCTACCCCTGCTACCGGACAAACGTCTATGGAGATGTGCTGGAGGAATACTTGGGAGCTTTGACGAGAGCATGTGTCTGAATCTGAAGTCAACTTGGGACATTACTCAGCCTTCAGGAGACGAGTGGCACTGCTTCTTACCTCGAAGAGAGATTGCAAGTGCGGAATGTATGTTGGCGGTCGTTCCCCGCGACTGAAGCGAGGTAGGTCATGTGAGGGGTACACAGCACAGCTTCACAAGGGGCAGAGGTCATTCCAATTAAATCAGACACGTAAACACAGGGGTTAATCTCCTCTCTTTAAACCTCCGGAGGGAATATTGAAGACACTTTCAACGCAATGTCCAAACCGAGTTATTAAAACATCTTAAATTAATGTCAACACCCAGGTATATCAGATAGTACAGTCAATGGATATACAAAATATTTTTCCATCAACATTCAATTTAATTTTAAGTAAAAAAAGTTCACTGTCAAGCAATGAAAAGGCTTATGTTAAACTTTTTACATCATAGTTTTTTTCAATCAATATTAACTATAAACCAAATTTATTCTTGCCTATAGCACAGGTTTGAAAGAAGGAGAGACAATATTCTTCAGTTTTCCTCAATGTGATTACAGGATTGGGATTTTATCATAATTATTATTATTAAAACATTATTTCATGAAATGTGTTCGGTATTATTGACTATCAGCATTTGATTTTATATCATCTTTGTGATCCAAGACTCTACTTCCTGCACCAAAGAGGACCAGGCTTTAACATTCTTTGGGAGCTATTCCAAAACATATAAACTCAGTTTACTGATGAATACTGCATATTATTTCTGGTTCAGAAGCAAATCAAGGAAAACGTTTTGGCTAAGGATGAGATTACATGAGTAGTCAAAATTCCAAGGGTGGAGAGAGAATTGAAAAGTGTAGTAGGTTATAAACAAAATTTTGGGGATTGCCTGACTAATATCTATTGAGGACTATGACAGAAAAACAATTTCAAAAGTGACATTTAAAGAAAGAATTCCTTTAACAGAGCTGCCAACAAAGGGTGTGATGGAGGCTCAGCATATTTTGACTGCAAGGTCTCTTGGGTGGGCAGACCGTAATTTCGGCCTGTGTTTGTGTGAGCACGCGGGTTTCAGAGCCTTCTTTGTGATACCTGACACACACTCCCTCACAGGTCTTTATTTAGGGCATACTATATTAAGCACTTTCCCATTGAAATACAGCACCAGCTGTACTGGCTATGTGTTGTGGCTGCTGTTGCAATAGGCAGTCCCCCGTCTCACTGCTAGCCTGTGTTTTTCTCTCATGCAGACAGATCTAATTCAATTAGCGCTAATAATCATACCATCCTTTTTGCTGAAACACAAGCACGTAAAGGGGATGGTGGCTGAGCGTTTGAACGACAGAAATTTTACTTTTCATTCCATAACATAAGGGTTTAGTTCCTCGTATAAGGAGGCTACAAGTATAATCTTATAACATGTATAGATATTTCACGTGAGGTTGACTAATCAGACATGTTAGATCACTATATTTAATGTTCAGATATTATCTTATGCATATAAAGATGTTGGATATTATAGTAATTCATCTGTTATTTCTTTTTTAGAAATTTGCAGTGGAGAAGTTGGACCGTCTTGCCCTGGTGAATAGCTGCCACTTTGTAATTTCCTGGACTGTTTAAGGTGAAGTGAGGCTGACAAAGAAGCAGAAATGGATGTTTTTGGTGGTGCACCACGTTTTTTGGCCTATCCAAGACCTGTGGTGGTACAAAGTGGAACTGATGCAGTCCTAAAGTGTCAAATTGGTGGTGATCCAAGGCCTGCAGTTATCTGGGAGCGTAACAATGAAAAGATTGACCCACAGGGACGATACAGGGTCTTTGAGGATGGAAATGTTTACAATCTCATCATTTCAGCCGTGACCACAGAGGATAGTGGACAGTACATATGCAAAGCAAAGAACAGCATTGGGGAAACATACGCAGCGGCCACACTGAAGGTGGAAGGTGAGGCACAAGAGATGGAGTTACGAGAGGAAAATAAGCCTCGATTCCTCATCAAGCCACTGTCCACTCGCGTGGGTCGTGGGGAAGATGCTGTCTTCTCTTGTAAGCTCTGGGGAAACCCTCGCCCAGAGGTTGTCTGGGAAAAGGATGGCAGGAGACTCAATGAAATATTTGAAAGCACACATTTCAGTGTGGGCTACCAGGACGGTGGATGGTTCCAGCTCAAGATCTTTAAGACTCGTGCACCTGATGGTGGTGTATACACATGCAAAGCCAGGAATGAGTTTGGGGAAGCGCTGGCAGGAGCTGTGTTGCTCGTTGATGCAGGCCCAGGACATGAGGATGAAGGAAATCGTAATGGTTACACAAATGGCCACTGGAAAGGCCAGGGAAAACAGAGGATTGGCAGGCAAGTGCCAAACCGGCTCAGAGACGACACCATGACCAAGTCCACTAAAGTAAAAATGTTTGCTGTGACAGAGGGTAAACATGCCAAATTCCGCTGCTTTGTGACTGGGAAACCCAAACCAGAAATTATTTGGAGGAAAGATGGCAGACTGATACTGTCTGGAAGGCGTTATTTGTTGTATGAGGACAGAGAAGGATACTTCACACTTAAAGTTCTGTACTGTAAGCAGAAGGATAACGGAGTTTATGTTTGTGCTGCGTCAAATACTGCAGGGCAAACCCTCAGTGCCGTACACCTCTCCGTAAAGGGTAAGTCTATTTTCAGTAGCTTCAACTGTTTTAATTTTTGTAAAATGTGAAGAATTGTAGTTAAAGTTTAAAGAGTTAAGGCAGACATGGTGGCAGCGTGTGATGCTTTTTGCAGTCAGTTAAGGAGTGAGTGAGGCTGTGTTCTTGGATCAGATTTCTATGCATTTGATGCTGGGATGATGTCAGTGAGATATCTTAAAAGAGGCACTCTGAGATCATTTATTGAGCTTGGGCCAGACAGGGAGGGCAGAATAAAAACTTTGTGATGGTATTATGTTGCTTTCAAATAAGTCTGTTTATTTTGCACGATGATATTGTTTCAGATATTCCAAAAAGATACGCCTCAATATATAGAAATCTTACAAAATATTCAAACAACTAACCACTATTGATATCAACTACAACAGAGAAAAAAAATGGATATTAATCAATTTCATATTTTGTTCCGTTCTAATCTTTTCCATTTTTAAAGTACAGGCCTGAGTGTTACAAAACTGATTATCTCATTATTCAAGATAAAAGATGACACAATTGACCAATGCTTTTAGAAAGCAAAGACCAGAACAAATTGTTAAATAGCACCATGGTGCTTTCATGACTGAGGTTGCTTACAAATGCCTAGTTTAGAAAATCAAGTAAATTTCAAGTACATGGCTTCCATGAATTTGCAAAACAGCCAGTCAGCACGGTAGTGAGATGCAAATGTAATCAGTGATCAAATTATATAACACCAGCTGCTTTAGAAGCAATTTAATCCTGGGACCACTGGAGGATAAATGAAATGTATTAATGATCTGAAATTCGACCTGAGAGATATATAAACAGGCAAAGTTCATCAGCTTGAGGTGGATTCCAAAGGCAGTATGATGTCTGCAAAGTCACTTAGCTTGTGAAAGGTCTAGGGGGGCGTCCATGTGTCAAAGTCTTTGGGAAGGGAATCATATTTCTCACATGGCTCAGAGAAGTCCAAACTCATCACACCAACAGAAAGTATTGTCCTATATCAGTCGAGATAAAGAAAATAACATTCAAGTTGGATAAATAGTCAGTGGTGGCTAGTGGATAGATTTACAGGTGGTTTAAATGGTAGATGGTGAATATATTTTATCAGCCGTGTATTTGCTCAATTGGACTTTAAACGTTAGCAAGATAAGGAAATTATGAGCTTTGCACACAGACTACTTAATACAGTCCACATTCTTTTGTTTACAACTGTCTGGTACTGTCTGATGGTGTCAGTTACAAACAGTTTATTTCCTATCTAACACCCCGATGTGTTAATGACCCTTCCATTCCTCAACTAAATGAGCCACTTGTCTCATGATTTTGCTCATCTTGTTTGCTTCACTGGCATTTACTGCCAAATATATTTCAATTTGCAGTGTTTACTACAAGGTCATAGATGATGTGTTGTGAGTTTACACAGGGTCATCTTGCTTGAAGAATTTATGTGGATAAAGTCACACTAACCTTTTGATAGATAGAATTTAATATGAACATCTTAAGATAGATTTTTAGCACTACGAAAGGTCATATTGGCTTAATAAAACTGACGTTCTTCCCCCTTGCTTCCAGAGCCGCCTGTGCGGTTCAAGCAGCCTCTCATTGATCTCGAAGTATGGGAACGAGATTTGGCTGTTCTCGAGTGTGAAGTTCCAGAGGACTCTGTTCCCATCACATGGTATCTGGAGGATAGACGACTGCAGCCAGGGGCCAAATATGGAATGGAGGAGTGGGGAACAAAACGGCGACTAACTATCCGTGACATCGGAGTTGACGATGATGGGATTTACCTCTGTGAGATGCCCGATGGGGGGAGAAGCATTGCAGAGGTAGCTGTGAAAGGTAAATCAGGATGAAATGTTAATAGCTTTCTTTGGAAAGTATATGGGCACTGATACATGTGATAAAAGCAACAGCATGGTTTCATATACAGACTATGTGGCACCCTTATTATAGTTTTGGGTGGAATGGAATTGATATAAATTTATGGAACCAGTATTGCTTTAGATAAAACAAAATTACCAATTTAATAAAAACTGTTTAAGGTTCAGAGGGAGCAGTTAAATTCATGTTTGAAATAATCAAAATGAAAGTTTATTAACCTCAAACTATGACATCTTTAAATCTGTGTCTGTTTTCCTTCATTTTGAAACACAAAGGCCTAACAAAAGTCTATGGCCAAAAACCTGCCCTAACTTTATGTCAGTTTCGAAGGCACTGACAAACAATGTCTTGATAATATCAGCACAAACAACGCCTGTGGTTCAGATGAGCATTTACAAATTTCACTCACTGTCAAAATCACTCACTTTTCATGTGTCTCCTTGCAGGGACAATATTACGGAAGCTTCCACGGAAGGTGGATGTATTGGAAGGTGAAAATGCTGCCTTTTGTGTTGAAGTGGAAAAAGAAGAAATGGACATACATTGGTACAAAGATGGCGTGGAGCTGCGTGAAACACATCAGACCATTCTTAAGTCCTTTGGTCGCACTCACATCCTGGTTTTTGTCAATACAATGCCCCAAGACTCTGGCCTTGTCACTTTTCTTGTCGGCAGATCCAAGACTTCCTCTCAACTGAGAGTGAAAGGTAGGGTCCTTTGTCTGTAAATTATCAGAAATTCCGATGCAAATGGCATACTCATGCATGATGTTTCTCGTGTTTCAGCGGCCAGACATTGTCCTCCCAGTTGTCCAGTGAGTGTGCAGATCAACACAGAGCGAGCAAATGCAGCTCTTCTCTCATGGGTTTCGGCTCAGGACTCACGAAAGAATCCTCCATCTGGATACGTGCTTGAGCGACAGGAAGTGGGCACCGGTTCACAGGAGTGGCTACAGTGCCTGACCACTGACTCTGCAACCTCTGTGGAGATCCTTGGTGACAGTGTACCATGTGAAGCTGACTATCGATTTCGCATTTGCAGTGTAAACAAATATGGAAAGAGCAACAATGTTGAGTTCCCTAAGGCTGTTCACTTGGGTAAGTTCAGTAATACTAAAACAACTGTGCTTAATCAAATGTCCCAAGTATTTATTTTCCTGATCAATAAAATTACGATGTTGTTAAATGACTTACAAACTAATATTCTCTCCTAGTTCCAGTTGCCAGAATACAGGCTCCCTTACAGGATGCCTTGGTGCCAGAGGGACAAGATGCCCTCTTCTCTATTGAGCTCTCTGCCTCAGTTATTGGTACATGGTTCCTAAATGGAACTCAGCTTCAGGAGGATGAACGTTTTTCCATGCGTCGGACACGAACACACCAGTCTCTTCGTATACGAGGAGTACGTGATACAGACAATGGAGCTGAGATCACATTTATTGCCTACGGCATCAGAGATTCTGCAGCACTGTACATTCAAGGTATGTACTGTACTGTATTATAATTTGAGTATGTGCCCTGGTCAGCTTAGAATTTATTGTGTTTTTTGTTTGTTTAAACTGACATTTGGTAAGAAAAATTTGCAAAAATGTTTTGGCATCAACAACGTGAGATGACACTAGCGTACTGTTTACTATGGCTTATTACCCTAAATGACAAGACACATTAACATGACAAAACATCAATGTTTTTCTGAAATTGGCAGCTCCTCTTGTCAAGTTTTCATCACTGTCAGAAATGGACCGAAATAAATTTGTAGAAGTTGGGAACCCCATTGTGCTCTACTGTGAGCTATCAGACCCTGCAGCTCCGGTGCACTGGTACAAGAATGGGGTGGAATTACAAACAATAGAGGGTCTTCATATCCAATCAGAGGGCACCATGAGAAGAATTGTCATCCAGTCAGCAGAGTTCTCACATTCGGGAGTATATTGCTGTGATGCCATTGATGACGTCATCAGGTTCAATGTGGAAGTAGAGGGTGAGTGGAGTGAGTTTTTTATAACACTGGTGTCTTTTCACAGAACCTAACCATCTTAATTGTCACTTTACCCCTTTTCTTCATTTCTTTTACATTTACAAATGCATTTGGTCTTCTCTTAATGTCTGACTTAACAAAACATCATATTTGCAACTGAACAAACTATTCAAATATCTAAAAATCCATAGCTCCACCTGTGAGGTTTTCAGCAATTCCAGATGCTGAGAGGAACAAAACCATCCAAACAGGCTACCCCATTGTTTTACGATGTGAGCTCTCAGATCCTTCTGCCCAGGTGCACTGGTACAAGGATGGTTCAAAGCTCCATCCTCAAACTGGCGTAGATATTCAAACTGATGGCGTGGAGAGAAAGCTGATTGTCCATTCAGCAGAATATTTCCACTCGGGGTTATACAGCTGCAAGACAAAGGGTGACACCATCACATTCAGTGTGGACATCAAAGGTGATTTGTTTTACCTTAAGCGATGTGAAACAATAACAAGCTCCTCCTCAGCAAAGCAACTAACTCTTATGACCCTTTTGTCTGTTGTCTGTTGCCCTTCTTCTTAGCACTCACTAAGCACAGCTAAGCTGTCATCTTTTTCTTTGACTGCATTACAGCATGTTAGCAATTTAGTTGCCAATAGATTGTGATGAATGATCTTAAGGGCTTGAATAAAGGTTGACATACGATCTAAACATATCTATAGCTCCACCTGTGAAGTTTTCACCAATTCCTGAAGCAATGAGGACCAAGTCGATCGAAGCAGGCTGCCCTATTTTACTCCAATGTGTGGTGTCGGATCCAGAGGCCCAAGTTTGCTGGTACAAGGATGAAATGCAGCTCATTTCAAACTCTGGATTAGAAATCCACTCAAAGGGCAACACAAGGACATTAGTTGTTCAGTCTGCAGAGCTGTCCCACTCGGGTGTGTACAGATGCACCACACAGGATGATATCGTGGAGTTTCAAGTGGAGATCAAAGGTGACTTTACACTTTTTATCTTGTGCGTTGATATTGTAACCCCACCTCCTCTTTTTAGATGCCACTAATAATCCCTGCTTCTTCTGTATGTGGTTTGAAGAACTGTTTCATGCACATGATCTTAAAGAACTGTTAATGCACTAGGTAATTATTTCTAATCATTTGTTTTGTGACTGCTGTGACCTGAATTCAAAGTCTCCAAAGCCTCTCTCATTTTCTGCTCAGCAGTTACATTTTTGCAAGGTGTCAATTGTCACAGCCTTGATTTTATTTAGCTTTCCTGAATTCCCATTGCTAGCTATACCAGTGACGTACTCTACTATCTTTGACGTTGAGAGAAGCAAGTCACTTGAAGCGGGCAAACCTTTGGAGCTGGAATGTGAGGTTGCAGACTCCACTGTGCCTGTCTACTGGTATAAAGATGGAGTAAAGCTCTTCCCGCAGAATGGTTTGGATGTGCAGAGTAATGGCACATTGAGGAAACTCATTATTCCATCTGCTGAGCTCTTGCACTCAGGGCTATACAGCTGTGAAACCTCTGATGACACGATCCACTTCACTGTGGATATCAAAGGTGACTTGAATTTAAATTTGTTGAATTTTAGAGAAAAGCGTAGAGCTTTCTGGAGACTAGATGCAATTAACATTTACAATATGCATATCTGTCTGTCTGTGGTGTTTTGTGTGAAGTTGCTGTTTCTTAAATCTTGGTCAAATTAATCACTACTGACGAAATGAATATCTCTATGTGATCCTTTAAAATGTGAGTCTTTCTCCTTCAATAGAATACTTTCCTATTTGGAAGAGCTAAACCTATAATTCCTTACTTAATCAGAGTCTAAATATGCACTGTTAAATCCACAATTATAATATAAATCATCATCTTCAGCTCCAACGTTGCCGTTGTCACCCTCACCAGAGGTTATGGAGACGCAGTCACTTGAAGCAACCTGCCCAACTGAACCAACATGTGAAACCTCAGACCCTGCTTTCCAGGTGTCATGGCAGAGGGATAAAGAACATGATTCTAATAGTGAGCCTGATATTGAAATGGGTGACATCAAGAAGACCCTTGTTATTGAACCAACTCATCCTTCAAACTCTGGAGCATACTATTGTGCAACAGCAGATGATGTTGCCCAATTAATAGTAAAAAATCAAGGTGATATTTTTTGTAAATGTATTTTCTATTTTTGCTATGACTAATTCTTTATGTAGCTTTTAGTTTGTCTTCTTATTTTTTATTAGACTGCAGAGCTAATATTTGTGACAATGTCTTTTTTAAATCAGTTTTTCTAAAAACGAGGGTAATGCACACTGAAATTATCCCCCCAATGCTTGTCTGTAGTGCCATCTCCAACATATCTTCTTGGTCCTGATGTTGAGAAGACCAAGTCTACTGAAGTGCTAAGCCCCATTGTTCAGCAATTTGAGATTTCAGATCCCATTGCCAAAGCCTGTTGGTACAAAGATGGAACCCCGATCTACCCAAAAAAAGAAGTTGACTGTGAATCACAGAGCAGCAGTCAAGCCTCGCCTGTCCAGTTACATGACTTGTCTGGTGATGGGAGATTTGGCTGTGAAACATCTGGTGATGCACAGTTAAATGTGGACATGAAAGGTGGTGTTCCACATTGTACCTGCACAATTAAGAATCAAGCATTTAGTTACATACATGACGCCATCACCCAGCTCATTGTTTTCTCTTTGGCTTTGTCCAAACAGCAGAGCAGTGTCACTATGGTGACGAGATTGGTGAGATAGCTGATGCATCTGTCCAATACACTGTGGATGTCAAAGGTGATTTGATATATTTCAACATCAGTCATCCATGTTAACCCAGCACATACATGCCACTAACAATAGTGGTGTGTTTCACTGTTAGCACAATCATCTGAGGCATCTGTATCTTTTTGTCATATTGAATCCTGGTCTCATGTCATTTCCTGCAGTTTTTGGCTCTTAATCAAACATGTGGGTGTTTAGTAGCTGCCTAGCTGCTCTTCATACTAACATATATGTTGTGTTTGTCGATTAATTCTTCATTTTAACGTCATCTTTGCTTGTAACAAGCAGCTTACAACTCTTAAAGTCCATCTTGTGTCTTATTCATCACCAGATCCTCTCATTCACATTGCTGCCCTGAACCTCTCACCGTTGCAATGACAACGAACTCTTACCAAAGAGAAGAAAATTAATGTACTTTAGGATCTAAAGGGAAGTGTTCAGACTGGTGGTTTAACAGTATTAGGAGCCAGCTGATGGGGGATATATAGGAGCTCAATCTCAGACCAAACGTGGTCGACCTTCTTGTTTGTCTTTGCAATGAATTATCCCATAACTCCATGCTAACCCTCACTGATGTAAAATTCTGTTATGAGAAGAAGTATTGAGACCATCAACCACTGAAAACCTTTCTCTGTGTACATCACAATGCTTATAGCTACATCGCCAAGGCTCTCTTCTGACCAAGAGAAGAAGAAGTCCACTGAAGAGGCTTATCCTGTTGAAGTTGACTGCATGTCCTCAAAATGTGATTCTGACATCTTCTGTGGCAAGAGTGGAGACACAGAGACATATGAAGAACATTCCAGGAATATACCATATTCTCAGTCAACAGATGAACATATGACTGACCGGATTACAAGGAAACAGCCAGAGGAGCTCTCTGATAATCAACGAACAATAAATGCTCAATCTCCCTTTCACAATAACTATGTAAAGCCAACAATAATGCACTCTGAAATACAACATCACACTAAACAGCCCACAGAATCACAAGGTGAGGAATTTATTTACTATATACAGCATGCAGAAGCCCCATCGGAAGAGCTTGATAGTTTTCTGCAGACAGCTGTCCCAACAGATGACCTTTGTAACTTTCTACAAACTGCAACTGTTGAATCAGAGGAATCCACTCTCAAGACTCTGATTGTCCAATCAGAAGAGCTACATGGCTCAATACAGATGCCAAATGTCCAGTCCGAGTTAGGTAACCCTTCACAGATTTCCACTGCCCAGTCAGAGCACCTTACTAACCACTTACAGATCCCAACAGTCATATCAGACAAGTTCTGTAACCCCTTAAAGACTGCAAGTCTGGAGTCAGAGGAGCCCTTTAAGTCCTCACATACTGTAACTGTCCAATCAGAGGAGCCCTTTACATCCTCATATGCTTCAACTGTCCAATTAGAGGAACCTCTTAAATCCTTAAAGACTACACTAGTCCAATCAGAAGATACTTTACAATCTTTAAAGACTGCTGCTGTCCAATCAGAGGAATTCTGTAGCGCCATACAGATGCCAGCTATCCTGTCAGAGAAGCCTCTTGATTGCTTACAAACTAAAACTAGCCATTTGGTGGAACCCTGTAACTCCTTATGGACTACAACTGACCAATCAGAAGAGTTAAACAGACCTCTACAGACATCAACTATCCAGTCAGAGAGGCTTGGTGACTTACCTATCACTACATCCATTCAATCATTGGATTTGTATCACTCTAAAGAGGCACAGACTATCCAAGTGAGGGATCGTTTGGAACAGTCAGCATTGGATGACCTCTGTCACACAGGACAAGCAATTCCTAACCATTCAGAGGTGCAGTATCAGCCAATGCAGGCCACAACAGTCCAAGCAAAGTGTCATCACACCATGAAGGCCACAGAAGACCAAGTAGACAGCACTGTTAACTCTGGGCAAAGATCATCTACCCAGTCTGCACAGCCTTACTATGTCAAGCAGACATCTACTGTCCAATCAGAAGAGATCTATCTCTCAAGGACATGTGACAGTCACTGGAGTGACAGTGTCACTGCAAATAAGGTGGCTGTGGAAGGTGATTTAAATGGTTAGCATTATCGAACAGAAAATGGACGGGCACAATGTTGACATTGTGCAAAATGAAGTGATTGCTTTTTGCAATCCTTGACATTTTGACAATTTCTGCATTTACTTACTTGTAAATGTAAATTACTTACTTTTGTTCATACTAAAACTACTGAAGTACTCAATGTTAAACTTGAGCTTGGGTGGTCTGTGAGAATATTAAAAGACAGGGAAAAGAGTAACTATTATAGATTCAAATCCTAACTTGAATGCCTAGTTATCTCAAGTCTAACAAAAGATACCTCTTCTTAGATTACTAATAACAAAGACACATTTTTATTATTATTTTAACTCAGTTTTACTGGCATGACTAATCTTGATTTGCAACTTTGCTATTCTATTTTGTTTGAAAGCATAATTTTTGTTGTAGTCAGTCATAGTGATGCAATTTTCTCTTGATGTTACCTCAAACATCCCCAGCTCCACCTGTGAGAATTGCAACACTTGGTGAGGCTGAGAGGAACAAGTCTGTTGAAGTTGGTGAACCCATAGTGCTGCGATGTGAGATATCAGATCCTAACGCTCAAGTTACTTGGTACAAGGATGGAATAAAACTACATGAAGCAGCTGGGCAGGACATGCTGGCAGAGGGTTCCATAAGAACACTGGCTTTCCAGTCAGCGATGCCGTCTCATGCAGGGGTTTACAGCTGCAAGACAACAGATGATGAAGTGCAGTTTCATATGGATGTCAAAGGTGACAAAAGATGTTTTTGATGTTTTGTACAGCAAATAGATTTTATTCAAGGTTAAGTGCATTGAATTGCTTTTGCTCGGCTTAGAAAAAGTAAATTATCATATACCTCTTTCAAGAAACTACACAAAAACAATAATTAAGATACTACCATAGAGTTAAATACATAAAACCTTTAATTTGCCCTACATTATTTAGCACAATTTGGACGACTTCAGTTTACTGTTAAGGTGTCGCATGACATCTTATAAATCATAATACCCTTAGATACACAAAGTAAAACATTTCTACCTACTGACGTAGTAACATTTTACATCTACCTAATCACTAAACTATGATAAAACCTGACTTGAGACTGGGTGACTCGATCTGTTTTTCGCTCCCCAGGTATGGGAGTAGCTAGCTAGGTAGCTCCCAGTGTCTTTGAATTGGTGAAGAGATGAGTTGACACACCATGTAAAGTTCTTTCATACCCTTTTGGAATTTTGAAAATATACAAAACTTGGTTTCATCAGAAGTTGGTGGGACAGGCTACATTACACATTGCTGTGATAAACAGTGTAAAAAAAGTAGAGGTTGACAAACTGGAAACAAATGAGTTGTTTGCCAACTGCTAATAATAATAAAATAAATAAAAACGGAGAAAAAAAACAGTCACATTGGTCATCCACAAGAAAGAAAAAAGAAAGAGGTCTTTAGCTTTTTCAAATCCAGAAAATATGATCAGATGATAGATGATAAGTCAGAGAGTGAGAAAATAAGTCGGCGAATGTGACTAAATGTAACATGAATTAAACTTGAAAACATCACTGTGCCTCGTACATGAATATTTGCCTGAGTCTCATAGATAGATTTGCATTAGCAATGGTGGTTGTGTGAAGACAGAAAGTCTTCATGCTATCTATTAGTTACCTCTTTTGATTTGATTGAGAACTCCCAAAAATGCATGCTATGATTTTATGGCTTTATATCTCGTTAATTCAGGTTGTTGGGTTTGTTTGTTTTTTTCTTCCCAAAATCCCTACCAGATCAGACATTAGAAGATGCAATTTCAGGTCAAGTCAAAAGGCCAGGGTTTCATGAGCCCCTTTCCTTTCCAACCTGCTGCTCAAAAGGCAGGACACTCTCTGGGTTCATACATCCTACAAGTGCATAAACAATGCCGAATGTGTGAAAAATAGGCTCAAGGATGTACACATGAAACTTTCAATTTTAATTTTGAATTTATTATTCCAATGTGGTCACAGTCAGACCTAATTTAAGCTTCATCTTGTTTTGATTCTTCATTTATACTTCATATATACTGATGCAAAATTGTTAATAACATTACCTGTTTCATTGACCAATTGCATTTTACATTAAATCCTGTAGCTCCACCTCAGAAGTTTTCAGCTTTATCTGAGGCTGACCAGAATAAGATGGTCATGGCAGGCTGTCCCATTGCTCTACAATGTGAGCTGTCAGACTCCACAGGACAAGTCAGTTGGTACAAGGATGGAACAAAGCTCCTACCTCAAAATGGAGTAGACCTCCAGGCAGAAGGAAATTTGAGGAGTCTAGTTGTCCCTTCAGCAGAGCGGGCTCATACTGGCATTTACCGTTGTGAGTCAAAAGATGATGACATCCAGTTTGCTGTGGAAGTAAAAGGTGATGCTCAGAAACACTGAAGCGCTTTCATTCTCTTGCACGGCCAACTAACTGTAATAGTCAATTAATCCAGTCACTTAACAGAAAAGTGTTGATTTTATCTACTACTTTTCAAAAAAATATAAAGCTACTTAGAGCTACAACGATTAGTAAATTAATCGATTACTCAATAGAAAGAAAATTAACCACGAAATATATTAATAATCGATTAATAATTTCAGTATTTTTTCTCTCCATGCACCTTCTTATTACGCACGGCCAATATCTTAAGAAAGCTAACGTTTCAAGTGTCTTGGTCTTTTTCATTAAAGGCACTAACTGAACACAGCTTCTTTACCATATCAAACATTTTCTTGTTTGTTTTTTTCTGCCTATGATCTTTATGTCAGTGTATATAATGTAACTGAGGATAACTTGATTCTTGCTCTTTTAACCCTTCGAATCATTTCTTGTTTCACTTATTGTCTTTGTCAAGCTAGTTGTGTTTTTGTTGTTGTGTGTTTTGTTGTTTTGTCCTGAAATTCTTTGCAATTACTTCATGAAATTACATTTATGAAGTATATTAAGACACTCTTTCTGCAATATCTGAAACCTTTAGCACTACCTGTGAAGTTCTCAGACCTTGAAGAGAGTGACAGGAACAAGTCCGTCCAAGAAGGCTCTCCCATTGTCCTCAGCTGTGAACTCTCTCATGATCCTTCCGCCAATGTTGACTGGTACAAGGATGGGACGAAACTCCTACCACAACACAATATGGAAATACAGTCAGATGGTCTGACAAGGACACTACACATCCATTCAGCTGAAGACATACATGATGGCACCTATGAATGTTCAACATCAGATGACACCATCACGTTTACAGTGGAAGTAAAAGGTGATTTATCTCTATGCTTACTATCTTTTAACATTCATACCACCTCCATCTTATTCTATGGTATGACTGGCTGGGCAGTATGTTTTGTCAAATGTTTGTTCAAGTCAATTCATCTCTTATCCAAAACCCTTGTTATCCCCTTCTCTTAGGCCGATCGCCACAGATCATGCCAATCCCACAATCAGAAAAATACAAGATGATTGCAATTGGTTGTCCAATTATCCTCCAGTGTGAGGTTTCAGACCCTGTTGCCCAGGTTTCCTGGTTTAAAGATGAGGTGGAGCTTTTTTGCAGAACTGGCCTTGATATGAAAAGAGACGGCAGCCTGAGAAAATTAATGATTAATTCTGCTAAGGTCTCTGACTCTGGCCTCTACAGCTGTAGCCTCATTGATGATGTAGTGACATTCCATGTGGACATCGAAGGTGACTTTCTTGTGTTCAGTTTTGATTGATTAACATTTTCCTTCATTATCCTTAAATGTACCTGTACATCTGCAAAACCATTCTTATGTATGAAAATACTGAGCTCACATCTGTTTGTGCCAAAATAATCTCACCAAAAAAGTTTTATGTACACATCACTGCTTATTAGAGGAAGTTCTGACAGCTTAACAGAAGTTCTCTGTAATCTTATAATACCCCCCAGAAACTCCTGTGAGGTTCTCAGCACTACCAGAGGTCGCAAGAAACAAATTTGTTGAAGCAGGCTGCCCAATTATGCTGCAGTGCGAAGTCTCTGAGCCAACTGCCAAAGTCTATTGGCACAAGGATGGAGAACAGCTACTTCCAAAGAGTGATTATGAATACGATACAAAAGAAAAACTGAGAGCGCTGGTTATTAAGTCAGCAGAAGTCAGACACTCTGGGCTGTACAGCTGTGAGGCCGCAGATGACCATATAGAATTCAAGGTGGATGTTGCAGGTGATCTAAGTATTTTGAGCTTTGTCAGAATCACTAACTTATTTCAATTAATGCTTGGCGATTAGACCAACTTAGGCTTCAACAATTTATTATTTATTAAGATCATGTGTCCTAATACTTGTGTACTACTAATGTGTACTTTTGGTGAACAAATGTAATGTCGTAACAGCTTACTTAAATTTGACATAAAGGATATGAGATTATTTTCTATTGATAGATTTTTATTCAAGTATCAGAATATATAGCTGAATGTCTTTTTGCCATAAAAAGCAAATACTGCAAGGCCCTTTCAGATTGGAAGTGGTTGACTATTTGGTTTTTAAGGGCCTGGTGGTGACTTAAGACTGCACCGATCAAATTACCTTGTGCAATGTGAAACAGGTCGCTTATCACCAATCCCCAGATTGCATGTGCGTTCATGACTCTAGCAATGTCAAAGTAACTAAGTGATCTCAGTGTCAACCTTAGTAGGCACAGACTTTATAATACCAAACTTTTTTAACACCATCTGTTCTTTTAGTCGCACAATTGTAAATTTTGCAGCCTTGAGACTATACATTTTAAATATGTTACTGCATAGCATAGCAAATCTGAATTACTGTTCAGTGGATTGAAATTCCTATAGCACCAGTTTGATTCTTAGCTGTTCCAGAAGCTGAAAGGAGCGAGTGTGTTGAAGCAGGCAGCTCGATCAAACTGCAGTGTGAGATCTCAGACCCCACAAACCAGACATGCCTGTATGATGATGGGACAAAACTCTTGCCAGAATTGGGAATAAACATCGATTCAGAGGGCAATAAGAGGACACTGGTTACGAAGTCGGCCACGTCTTCATGCTCTGGAGTGTACAGTTGTAAAACTGATGATGATGATGACTCAGATTTCAACGATTACTTTGTGGAGGTGAAAGGTGATATGCTAAGCTTTTTCTTGGCTCATGTCATTGTAGAGTCATATGCACCTTCATGATCTCTAATGTCTAAGATGGAAGCAAAACCTGATCATCATCATATTCATCATAGCTGATTTCCTTCTAAGTGTCTTAATTTCATCAAACATTTGGGTGCTTTCATAAACGTGCTTCACATTTATGGCTAGTGTCTAACATGTATTTTGTTGAGTCCATTGTTTTGTCCAACTATGGTACTTGCTTTATGTAAGCGCACTGCTTCAATTGATTTTTTTCATCTTGCTTCAAAAGTGGATTAACACCCACTGATCATTATGATGTTATCTACAGTAGATAGCAAGGCTTGAGATCAGCATGTCTAAACTGTGACAACCTGACCTTAGAGCTGATGCATGCATGAGCATAAACAATGAATGCAACTTTCAAGCAACAACTTACTTCTATTTTGTACTGTTTTCTGCAGCGCCACCGGTAACATTTGCTGATATCCCAGAGGAGGACCTTTTCAAGAGTGTTGTGGAACAAGAACAGCTTGTTCTGTCGTGTGAAGTATCAAGAGCTGATGGTGTTGTTCAGTGGTACAAAGATGGAACTGAAATGCAACCAAGTGATAATGTTACAATGCAAGCAGAAGGCACCAAGAGGAATCTGACGATACATTCAGCCCAACTATCTGACACGGGCACATACACATGCCGTGCAGGAGACAACATTTTAATGTTCAAGGTTAACATACGAGGTAATACAATAGCTTCAGAAAACTTCTCTAAATGAAATGCATAAAATCCTCACAAAAAATTACTTAAATTCACTTTACCTGTATTGAAATGTGAAAATGAATGTACAGAAGAAAATGTTTTCAATTTCATATATTCTTCCTCCACAGAACCACCAGTGATGATAGTCTTCCCCAAGGAGGATGTCCATCTTGAACGTCACGTCCCCGAGGAAATTATTCTGAGCTGTGAATTGTCTCGTCCCAACAGTGTTGTTAGCTGGTACAAAGACGGCCAAAAGCTGCAAGAGAGTGAGAACATCAAGCTCAAGATTGAAGGCCCTTACCGACGACTAAAGATTCTTTCTAGTGGAGTTGAAGATTCTGGAGAATACGTCTGTGATACAGCTGACGATTCGATATTCTTTCACCTTAATATAACAGGTAAATGCTACATATGTGGTACATATATGTGTAGGTATTTCAGTATTCTAACACCAAAAGGATTAGTACAATGTAGTATTTAAAGGGGCAATTTGTAAGATGAAGCCAGAATGTTAGTTTTTCATTTTTTATTCAACAATTGATCAAAAACTCAGCAAAGTCAGCAAAATCAGCAAAGTGTGAAGAAACAACAATGTATTATGTTGCAAAGATTTCTACTGAAGTTAGCATGCTAACCAGCTAGTACAGACCAGTCTTGTTTCATAATACCACTTCATACTGCAAGAGGTGATAGGCCGATACTACCAGTAGTTTCAGCTCGTATATGTTAAAAGGGTTTCATTACTTAGTCTAATAAATAAAACAAAAATCTTACAAAATATCAAGAAATTATATATTTCTACACCTATCTACCTTGCTAAAAAGAAGAATACAACCTTACACTGTCTGAACTGAAGTATTTTCTTACCGAACTAATTGCATGGTAACTAATTGTAAAACACAGTTAAATCAAACACGACATGAACAGAAATAAAACTCACCAAAACATGCCATTTGAATAATTGCTGATACCCGAATCTCTCGCCGCACACCTCTTGTTCCTGCCAGATGTGTCTTCTCGTCCCCATCAGAGCTGCTGTAAATCACCTCTGTATTGAATCCTCTGTCATGAAACTGGCATCTGTTGGAATGACTTTTTGAGGCATCTTGCCCATGGTTAGGCCCCCCATCATCAGAAGTTGCAGTGCGGGCACTTTCCCGTCACCTAATAGGGCCAATTAGCTGCACAGCGAACTGAGCCACTTGCTAACAGCAGCTAGTTGCTGCCGCCAAAATATAGCTATATCAAAGAGTAGCTTTTCCAGTGTTGCGAGCAGCAGTAAGCGGTTATGCTGCCCCCCATAGTTTTGGAGCTACCTTTGAACATTTCTTAGAAATCACACCTTTAAAGCATCAGTGTGCTTCAAACAAAACATGTTTGCAGAAAGTGTTGTCTGAACATGTCTAAAGGCAAAAGTGTTGGGTTGAAAACCTGCCATCATAAAAGGGAAAAGCCTATCTATTATGGGTGATATTTCTGGTGCTCTTCAGCACTAGCATAAGTAACAAAGTATCATACTAATGTACCCGTGACACTTTACAGGCTTAAGAAGAGTTAGCCAAGTGGCTGAGCAATAATCATAGTGTTAATTATATCCTCTCGACACTAAATCTTCCTGAATGAATGATACACCATACCAATCGAACAACGAGGATTAGCATTCTGTGACAATGGAAAATGCCGGTGCTCCCTGGCATACTCACACCTTTAACATGGCCAATGGTAGGAGTTAACTGATTCATCCAGGTCCTGTGGGGAAAGATATATGTATCAATATGACAACTAGATACGGTGTAGATTATTTGTAGGACTCATTAAACTGATAAGTAATGGCTAAATGGATGTTAATGCCCTTTTCCAGAACCTCCAGTGCGGATTGTGTCCCCAAGTCAGTCCCAAATGGAACTGTGCCAGCAGACCTCTGAGAGGATGGTACTGAGCTGTGAGATCTCACGGCCTAATGCAGTGGTGCGCTGGTATCGAGACGGACTGGAAGTGGAGGAGAATGACAACCTAATTCTAGAGGTGGATGGTGTGTACAGAAGACTTATCATACCTGAAACTACAGTCAAAGATTCTGCTGAATACGTCTGCGATACAGCAGATGACTCCATGACATTCTTTGTAAACATAGCAGGTAAAGATAGCTACAAAATGGAAGAGTAAATCCACTATGTGTCTTGTTGTGTCATCTTGTTATTCATTTCTAACATTTCTTAATGCACAGAGCCTCCTGTTCGCTTTGTACGTCCGAGGAAGATGGCGAGCAGAGTAGAGAAGGTGGCTGGGGAGACTCTGGTTCTAGACTGTGAGGTTTCAAGATCAAATGCTGAGGTCACCTGGAAGAAGAACGGGGAAGAAGTAGAGGACTCCAGAAACATTACCATCCTGGAGGATGGGGTCGTGCGTCAATTAACCGTTCACTCACTAACACTGGAAGATGCTGGGCAATATGTCTGTGATGCAAAGGATGATGTGATGGATTTCAACGTGAAAGTGCAAGGTAGGTTATGAAACAAAAGGCAGAATTTTTGCCAAGAATGCATATGAAGATTTTCTGTTCTAGAAATTTTGTTCTTTGCTTGTTCATTTTTCAGATTTACCAGTAAAAATTCTTGGAAAAACCGATGCAAAAACAGAAAAGCAGTTTTTAGTGTCTGATGACATCATTCTGGTGTGTGAACTATCAAGATCCAATGCCTCAGTCAGTTGGTACAAAGATGATCAGTTAATTGATGACACTGAGCGGTACTGTAGTGAGGAGCAAGGTGTTTTTCGATCACTGGTTGTCCTAAATGCTGGGCTCGAGGATTCAGGAGAGTACACCTGTAATGCAGTGGACGACAAAATGGTCTTCTATATCACTGTCAAAGGTAATCATTTCTTTAGTAATGCAAACATTATCTGTCTTTCCCTCACTCAGGAGGAAAGTAATGCAATGTCTTGTATGTTCAGAGCCTCCGGTACAGATCATTGGCAACTCAGGCAACCCAGAGCATCATATCCTGGTAGCAGGAGATGACCTTATTTTGGAATGCGAGGTTTCTCGGCCGAGCGCCACCGTGCAGTGGTTATGCAACGGCAAGATACTGAAACCAGACACTCGCATACAAATTGACAGCCATGACGTTGTGAGGAAGCTTGTTCTCTCTGGACTTCGGCCTTCAGACTCTGGAAAATACATTTGTGATGCCATCGATGACAAATTAATAACAATTGTTGAGGTCCAAGGTAAGGTTGATTTCATTCCTGTTGTTTGTTTGATGAACTCACTGTTTCATTTTTTTAAGCAACTTCTTTGTAACTCCAATTTTCCTCAGAGCCACCAGTTATTTTTGTGAATAAAGAAGCATATGATGATAGCATCTCAGCCTATGAAAATGAGAGTGTTACACTGTGTGCCACTGTGAACCAAGAAAGAGCTAATGTTCGGTGGCTGAAAGATGGCCAACTATTGAACGAGGACAACATTCACATCTCCAGTGAGGGTAATACCCACAAGCTCACCATTAATCCTCTGCAGCTGTCAGATTCTGGAGAATATGTCTGTGACGCAAGCACAGATGAGATGTATTTCAGTCTTTTAGTCAAAGGTAAGAATTTGGCTCTCCTAAGCACAATGTGACCTCTTTTTCCATGTTAACATTTACTTGCCTGTAACTGCAATAAAGTTAACATCTCAGGAATTATGTTTCTTTATTCTACTCATCAGAAATGAAGGTGAAATTTATCAGACCACTGGAGAACATTGCATCTCTGAAGGGCAGCAGCCTTATTTTACGATGTGAGATCAGCAAGCCCAAAGGAGATGTCCAGTGGCTGAAAGATGGCCAAGAGATCTCTCCAAGCCGGCGGCACACAATACGAGCACAAGGTCGAGAGCGAAGCTTTACCATCCACCAGCTAGTAGAAGAAGATGCTGGAGAGTATGCCTGTGAATCAACAGATGACAGGACCTCAGCTACTGTCACTGTAGAAAGTAAGTAAATCATACAACTTAAAAGCTATGGCAAAGAAAAAAATAAAGTATGAGGAATGAAAATAGTTTTTAAAAAGTCAAATGTGCCATTTGTACAAAATTGGAGCACATGAATCTAATTCGGCTGAATGCTTTGCCTTCAGTTCCCCGTGTTGTTGAGTTCATAGCGGAGCTTCGTAACATCACGGTCTGTGAGGGAGAAGATGCAGTATTTAAGTGTGTGGTTTCACCGGAGGACACTCAGTTGGTGTGGCGCTTAAATGGCAAGCAAGTAGCTCTAAATGAGCGCACTGTCATTTCAAGCAATGGACTATGCCACATGCTCTGCATCCACAACTGCATGGTTTCAGATAGCGGCAAAGTGACAGCTGATGCAGAGGCGTCGCTATCAGAGGCAGAACTCAAGGTTCAAGGTGAGTTGTTGCCCCATCCATAAACACTATAATTATATACATTTGTCTCAATGAATCATAGAAGTCACAACATTTAACAACCATTTACTGTCCAATACCCTCATCTCTCTGGTAGTTATCACCATATTTTCAACTGTGGGCTATTTTCAACAACACTAGAGTCAATGCAAACATAAAAGAGACTTTGAATGGCTGTATATGTTGGAATCACATAAGCATACACTGAATATGTTTAATAATTACCCTTTCAGATAAGTTTAAATTGTTGAAGAGGCGTTTTGACGGCTAGCGCTTAGCAGCTTCTACTGTTAGAATTCCTTTGGTAACTGACAGAGACAAGTGGCTCAGTGGTTTTAGGGTATGTGACGCTGCAGGGGGGCAAGGCTCCTCAGAGTTTTGCTTGCTGTCTGTGCTTGAGCTTGCAATGTAACTTTGCTGATTTTTCTTTGGTTGATATTGTAGTTTGTTGTGTCTGGGTCTTCGCCTTGTAATGCAGATTTAACATATAATCCATACACTGTAATCATACCTAGAATGGTGATTGTGTTGTAACAACTCCTCAAATTCATTATTAGAGCAACAGGTGCTGTTTACCAAGAAAATGACACCAGTTGAAGCTGAAGAGTACACTGAGGCAACTCTAGAGGTGGAGGTGAGTCTGGATTCGGAGGAGTTGCAGTGGATGCGGCAAGGGGTGCTGATCCACCCTGGACCCAAGTATACCCTGAAACACAAGGGCCTAAAACACAGTCTCACCATCCACAAACTGGCCATGTCCGACCGAGGCACCTACAGCTGTGAAACCCTCCATGACCGCACGCAAGCCCAGCTCACAGTGGAACGTGAGTGTGCACGTGTTCTCACTATGCCCTGTTGTTGTTTGTTTACCACCGTTGCCGACGGGGCCACCTCTTGCACACCCACCATCACTGCTTCTTGTGAAGGCAAAGCTCAATTAACTGAGTAAGAGTAATTCGAGTGACTAGGGACCAGGTTGGCACTTTTACTGGAACATGATGGCAACAAACAGGTGATAGACTTACAGCCCAGGCTGACTTTCAGTGCAGGGTTTCTTTATTGACACAGGATCAATAAAGCCCTGATGATTTCATTGGCTATGTCAAAGGCAAATCAGATGACAGTTTTAAAGGAAGGGCCTGGATAACAACATGAGATTCAACATACAGAATTACATTTAGCAAAGTAAAGTTTTCCTACAAACAAGCACCATTTAAAACTCTGGAAATCAAGCAAGCTTGACACACTATAAAACCCGGCATCTTGTCGTGATTAAGACGTACTTATGCTTGTTTTTCTTTGCGCATGCTTCTTATATTTCTCAGTCCTATGATCCACAGGCCAGTGGGTGAATTAAAGGCTGTTCTTTCAACACTAGCGTGGGCGGGCAGGGGAAAGTCAGGACTTCAGGCTGCTGTTGGCACCTCCTATGAATTTGGATCTCCTCTCATTGCATCTAAATTTACACCCTGGCCTTCAAAACTAAGGTTGTTGTCATCAGGTCTCCAAAATAAACACTCCTTTTTTCCACAGGGAATGCTCGTCTGTGTTAGAATAAGTGAAAAATGTTGGCAGTTTCAAAGCTGGCTTTTGTGTAAAGCCCCATACTCAAATGACTGAAATATCGGCTTGTCAATGTGTGCCAGCTTGTATTGTTTAACTGCAGACTGCTGTGTGCAGATCAGACTCCAAGCCTATTCCGTAACAGAAAGTGGACACCACGTCTGCTCACTGTTCAAGCGGAATGAAAATATTTGTAGCTGGGGCCAATCTTTCAAACATGACCTTTGTTTGACTACTATTCAGTTGGGGTTTTTTTTTTTTCCAACTAAAAAATACCCATTAAGTAGATAGCTAAATGCACTTGTTGGACTACTGTGATGCCTGTTTATTCACAGATCTGCAATTTTTCTTACAGCTCGAAAAATCACGATCAAGAGAGGACTGACGGACATTAAAACCACAGAGAGAGAAACGGCATCTTTTGAGGTTGAGCTCTCCCATCCCCAAGTCGCCGGCACATGGATGAGAAACGGAATCCAGCTTAAGCCGACAAATCACTTCCGTATGAGTGCCAAAGGACAAGTCCACAGCCTGACTATCTCTAACCTATCAGTAGAGGACACGGCCACCTTTACGTTTTCTGTGGAGCATTTGAAGACGTCTGCAAGGCTTGTTGTAAAAGGTATGTAATGCGATGCAATTTTGACAGTGTTTCAATGAGCGGAGACCGATATTTTATTTCAACATAGTAGCAAGCAGAATTACTGTATCTGGTTGTATTTAAAGTAAGTACTTTTTAGACAATGCATTTATACAAAGCCAACTACAGCTCAAAACTGCTGCTAAGAAACTAGCAAGAGCAATAGTGCAACCGAAATAATCCCACTGCCTCCCTTCAGGCTTCCCTCCAAAGTTACTCCTCTAAATGAACATGCAGTGCCTGACTACACTGATTGCCTGTAAGATGAGCATTCACTGTTACACAAGACCCTACCTTTTTATAATTACAGTATATTTTTTATACAATAGATAAATAAACAACTCAAACGAAGCAAAAAAGCAAAATAGCAGTCACGATTGTACCTCAGTCCAAAAAGGCTTCCCGGCCCAACAGTTACTGCTCACTGTTGTGAATGTGTGCTTTGTGCTAATGTCACTGTGTTACCTGCTGAACAAGAGTCTGTCACTGCCGCAGTGTTGTGCTTTGTGCTACTAGATTAGCTACTGAATGACATGTACTATGCACCATGTTGTCTTTGGTAACCAACTGCCTCAAGTCTAATTCAAATGTAAGAAAATACCTTAAATTATCATGATGAACGTAAAGAACTAACAGAACTTTCAGTACTAGCTCTCAAGCTAGCATGTTAGTATTGGGAAACTTTGACTGCACTTATTCTGCCATTTCTGTGCTACAAGCTCACAAACAGCTTTAGCAATCAAGCCAAAGATTTATAATAGAACTAGATCCCAGCGGACCCAAAGCTGGCCCCCATTCAGTCCAATGAGAATGGCCTGGTGCATGCAACAGAAAGTTTGTAGCTGTGAGTTTACTTCCTGACTATGCAACCCACTAAAAATGCACAGTACAGTCTCTTCCAATGGGCCCTTAGAATTCATATTGTGACAATACAGTTTTGAAATAGCTTTTGTCTGCTCAGTGAAAGTAAGTTAGCTGAAAATGTTGATTGCTGTCACGATATTAAGAGATTTCCTACAAATATGCTTCTAAAACACAGTACCAACCTTATCTTTAACATACATAGTGTTGTCATAAGGAATGTGGGCCAGTTTAGTAACATCTAAGCTCACAACCATGTATTGTACATCGTATTATTACCAAAACAACTGTTTACTACACTCATTTTATTGTGACCTCAGACTGGTAGCTAAAGTGGGCCACTCAGAGTAGACGAAATGCCAGCCAGTGGAGGCATGATAATAGAATAAAGTGTCGGCTCTGCTACTGTTGCCTTTATCCAGGCTCACGTTACAACACAAAATAGCCTAGCACGACCCAGTGAGAAGCGGTAGCTCTGTTCAGTCTTTTCTGTCAGGTGCCAGTTTAACCTCATGCTGTAAAATAATCCGCTCCATACCGAGTCACTCAGTATGCATCATCCCTTTGAGCTAGGGGTTGAAAAGCTGAGGATGACGATCGGATGAAAATGTCATCACAATGAATTAGTCCACATAACTTCACTATCTAGGCTTCTTTAAATTTAAGCAGCAATGTATACGCTTGGATTTGTTTTATGGCTATATTTTGTTTTGTTTGCCTAACTTATCATGCTTTTTCTTCACCAGAGCCACCAGTCACAATTTTCAGAAAACTTGAAGACCAGAGATTCCCTGACGGGGCAGTAATCTCTATTGAGTGTGAGCTGTCAAGACATAACGTTGATGTGAAATGGTTGAAGGCAAGTGTTGAATTTTTGTTTTTCTCTTTATAACCAACAACACCCTCTTATGGACACATTGAAGATAACAAACCCAAGACGCCTGCTGAACAACCAAAACTTTTTGTGAAAAAAAGTCAACCAGGCATTTGAAAATTTTCAAGTTCAAGTTTTTCAATGTGGAACAATAAAGAACCACTCAAACATGTTCAATTTCAGTTGTTTGGTGATGATAAATTGTACTTTTTAAAAAATCCTTTTCAGAATGCGGTTGAGGTGAAGCCAGGCAAGGACTTGCGCATATATGCAATGGGAAGGAAGCGATTTCTTCAGATCATGAAGTGTAATGTCAGTGATTCTGGGATTTACACCTGCGACGCAGGAGATGTTACAACATCTTGCACCGTGGAGGTCTATGGTAAAGTCTGCTTTCTAAATACTATAAATTGCAAAAAAGGCTCTATAGTTTCACAGTGGTGTGAAGTTGCGGCTGAAAGAACAGCAACCTGTCTCGTGAAAGTGACAGGAGATGCATGATATTATCCAAACTGCACCAAAAATAAGAAAATATATGGGTGGGAATCACAAGTACCAAAAAACTGACAAACCAATGCACTTAACAATCACTACAGCAACATTATTGGCTATTTCTACCACATAACATCCATGAAACTAGAAACCATAGAGGTATTCACAGAGTTAGCTATCAAAGCTGTATGTTTTAAACCCCTTTGTATCAGTAATCAGTCAAGAAATGTTGGCTAACTAAGTTAAAGAACAACCAAGCAGTTGTAACTGAACTTTGTAATTCATAGCACACATTATTTTTAGCTCATCAACAATGCAGCTGGTCATTGCTCAGAAATTAGACTCAGCACGAAGCTAAATCTATGCACAATTTTTTTCATAGTTAGCTGACAATACCCACAAAACTGAGAGAACAGAGAAATACCTGAAGAACTTCTAACATACCACAGTCCGCTCCAGACTCCAGCTAGCTGGCCTACGTTAGCCTACAACCTGCACCACAAAGTTGTGCTTACACATATTCTGTGGGGGAGGCATTACAATATTTAGGTGGTATCTAAAAGAAAATATCAAAACAATGTAATAAAATGACAACATGGGGTCTTACCTGATACTTTCAGAGCTGAACTCAATGTGTAGAAACATCTACAATTCCTTCCTTCCTCATGTAGGCTACAGGCTGCAGCACAATTCACAGACAGACTTTTTCGCAGCAGACTTTTCTTCTTCTCTTCTTGTATTTTTTTCATTTGCTTGTATTCTGTGGAACAGCTCACTAAAACACTTAAGATACTAGCACAACAAGATACTAACACGAGGCTAACCATCCTTAGCCTCATGTTAGTGTCTTACTGTTGTAACCAGCACTTTCACTCCTACATAAAACAAAATGTCTGCTGCAGATTAGCTCCTTGATAAAGGGTAAGTGAGGTAAAATAAAAAGAAGTGAAACACCTTCAGGCTATGGTGGACCACTTTTAGCATTTTGGCTATAATGTGAGTGGAGCACAGTCTGAGTGTGGGTCACCTAACAAGCTAGCTGTTTTCACTCACACTGCTAGCAAGTGAAGTAAACTAGTTTTCAGTAAGTGAATGCCAGGAGGACTAAATTATAAGCAACAACACTTGTACACAATGCTTGTTAAGAAGAAGAGGATGAAAGCCTTTACCTCACATGCCAGACAAGCACAGCCATCTTTGTTGTCATTAGCTACTGTTTGCCACTTCTTTGTTAGCTGCTGCAATTAGCTGCTCTTTTTGAGTTGTTGCTCTTTTGTGTTGAGGAGGTCATTCAATCAGAGAACTGAGACAAACTCAAAGTCAGTTAAGACAAGATGAGGGTGTCGTGTGAAACACCAAACTAATTTTGACTAGTGTACTTTTGTGGGTAAAGAAAAAGAAAACAACTATACTTTGTAAGTTATACTTTACAAGTCAAGGTAATGTGTTTGATTAGGAACTCATTAAATGATTAATTGACTGAAATATTTTATTTCCAAACATGTACATTTAAAAAATAAAAATAAAAAAAATAAATATAATTTAATTTATCAACCATTGGTCGTTTATATTAAAAACATGAATTGATTGTAAGGATATATCTTCCAGCATTTATACAAAATATTTTCTTTCTCTTGTAGTAATATAAATTCAGCTTTTTGTGAAATTAGTATAGAAACCTTAAAGCATTACCATTATTCCTGTTCGTGCACTGTTAATTGTAAAAAGTTGACTTTACATAAAATAAATCAATAAACTGATTGCCTCAAAATCACCAAGTCAAGTAGTAATATTAAGTTTTTAATGCTTTTCAGCTCTGACAACTTAAATTTAATTGACTTCAAGTGGTATTTTTGAGGGAATCGGTTCACCTTATTTTGGTGAAGTAAAATCACCTTGTCAGATTTTACTGTGTGGCTAGATTGGTAACAGTATTTACTATCATATGCATAATTCTGTTATGGTATGACAAATATTACATTTTGTTTTTAATTTTAGTTCCTTTAGTAATACAATAGGAGGGAACGCTGCCTGTTGAACCAGAGCCTGGCTTAGAGCAAATGACAGTACAACAATAGAAGTCTTTAGTGCCATGACAGTTAGCTCAGTATTAAATAAAGAGGAAAGGTGATCATATACTGCAGATGTGCCAGTTCCATTCTACGTTTGCATTTTGAATTATTAATAGGTTCCCATTGTAATATTAAATATCCTTTGATGTTAATCGTCTCTGCAGAGCGTGAGCTGCTGATACAGCAGGGCCTCGAGGACCTGGACATCCAGGAAGATCAGAATGCGGTGTTTGTTTGTGAGATCTCGGTGGAGGATGTGCCGGGAGAATGGTACAAAAATGGGGAGAGGATACAACCCACCAGCACCATCAAGATCCGCCAAGAAGGTCAGCTGCAAAAACACTTCATTCACAGAGTCAGCAAATGTCTGCTGAAGACAGATGTTTAAAGTGATCTGACACTCAAAAACAATGTAATCCAAAAACTAAAGAGGAGACATTTGTAAACCACTAATAGAAATGGAAAGAAATGGTGAGTCTGGATATTATCTTGACATTTTTATTCTTCTTTCAGGGACCAAACACTTTCTTCTCATGTGCAACGTGCGAGCAGAGGACTCCGGAGAGATCAAGTTTGTTGCCAGACATGTTGAATCTGTGGCTTACCTGGAGGTGGAAGGTAAACAAAGTATATAATATATGTAACAAATGAGGAATATGAATAAGTGTTACGTCCACAATGCATGGACACAACAGGACAACTAGAGATTGAAGAGTCAAGGAGAAGTGACAATATGGTTGATTTATTAAATGACAAATGCAGAGGTACACAAAATGTGGGGGAGACGGGGCAAGGTGGTTGTGCCAAATAAAATAAAAGAATAATAACAAAATGTAGCCTCACTAGACTCTATTTAAAGAAACAAAAGCCTAACTGGCTTATCTAAAGAAAAAGTTTCTCAAAACAATTAGAGAGGTGGCACCAACCAATAAACCTATTGTCTCTAGACAGAAATCAACTATTGGTGTGTGCAATGTACAGGGTACCCCACTCACCTAACTGCCTCCAATCTACCACATACCTTCAAAGGTTTAACTAGTTTGTTTGTGCACAGAGATGTCAGGCAGACAAAAAACATAGCAAACGAATCCTCTCTCGCGAACTCTGTCGGCTGGCCCTTTTATCCATGGCTCCGAACTCTGATAGGCCAACAAGCAGCCTGATCAGGAGCTCACAGGTGGAAGCTCATCAGCTTGATCACCTGAAAACAAAGGAAGGGAGGGGCAGAGAGAGAAAACAGGAAGGACAACACAACACACACACATGGACCTTGCCTTGCCTTGCATGTAACAATAAGAAATAAATAGTGATTTGAAAAGAAGCGTTTCAATTTGCGGAACTTGTTGAACAAAGTGCGGAAACCTGCCTGTAAAGTCTTTCATCAAGTCAGAGTTTATTTAATGTCTTCTGTCACCCAGTCAAACTGTAAATCCGTAATCTGAATTGCACTTTGTCCCCTTTCAGAGCTTCCTGTCAACATCGTTAAACCTCTGCAGGATAAGACCGCCATCGAGAAGAGCCGTGTGATCCTCGACTGCACTGTGTCAAACCCCAGATGTAGCATCCGCTGGTACAAAGGCGTCAACGTCGTCCTGCCGTCCGAGCGCTTTGAGATCTGCAGTGAAGGCGGCTATCGCAAACTGATCATCCAGCAGGTGGCGCTAGAAGACGAGGGCACGTACAGCGTGCAGGTCGGAGAGTATTCGTGCTCTGCAAAACTGACAGTGGAGGGTAAGAGAGAGCCCGGTTTACAGCTGTTTTTGCATGTTTCTTGTATAATATAATCTGTATAGAACGATTCAATCCAGTGCACGACTCTCAACACCAGACAACAAAAAATACACTTTCCAAGGTGGTTTTAAAAATCCCACATGTATAGGTTGAAGTGACAAATAACAAAGCTTCTTTTTCTGAGCAACACACACAAAGAGTGTTATAAACTTCTTATGGGAGTGCAACATAAGGAAAGAGGATCTCATACATAACCTCACAGCTCCATCTAGTGGCTAAATAAAGATAATGCACGTATTTTCTCAGACTTTATTGGGGTAACACCCGGGCGTTCACATAAAGTTTAATCCCATTTTAACATCCCTGTTCCTTTACATTTGTCTTCCTCTGGACACAAACTGCCGATGATATTTTTCACCTAAAGAACAACAACGGGCCTTTTTCATAGAACACATTTTTGACAGGTCACAGAAGGAAAATGAAAAGGTCTCAATAATTTGTAATAATAATGATCGCTTACTTCCTTTTGGCTGGCCGACACTGTCATGAATTATTGGGGCTGGAGTAATTGCTTATAAAAAATACATTCAAAAGTACATTTTGTGAGAACAATTTAGTATTTAGACCTCAGGCCTGTTTAATGCTGGGTTTTGGTATCAATCCCTACTAATAGTACTTTGTTTATTTGACGAATTGAAGCTAAAAGCTAACGTGCTAATGTGTCAGCAGTAGATTCAGACAGAACTTGATCCCAGTTTGACAACTTGATATAAAAATCTATAAAAAGTCGTTTGATTTGATGAAGCATGGCATAAAAACTGCAACTACTACCAGCACAGACAGCTTCTTTTTAAATGTTTATATGAAATTAAATAAATGTTTCTATACGTCGCCATGCTTTCTCAGGTCGACAGGGATGAAATCTGGACTTCACGTAGGCCAGTGGTGGCGAGGAAACGTCATCTTCATCTGCCACAGAAATCATTCGTACTGCCAAGTTCAAACTTAATGGCTCAAAAAATGCAGCAGGCACTTTGAACTTGACTGACAGGCGTAGGAGGAGAACTTTACTCTGATTGTTTTCACTCCTGTGAGGAATACAGCATATGGCAGATCACATGTTAGAAAAGACAAAGATAAGTCATCCTCTGACTTCAAAGCTGGGCTTCAAAGTAATGGGAACCTTCATAGAAATGTAGTTGAGTCAAAAGTAAGAGTCCTCCTTTAAATGTAGTGAAGTTTCAAACGCAGCTAAAGTACAAATACTTCAGTACAGTGCTCAAGTAAATGTACTTTGTTACTGTCCACCCCTGCGACTGTACTCTGTATCCATGAGTGAGACATGAGGAAAGACAAACTTAAGCACTCCTTCATTCCAGCCTGTGGATGTCAGGTTAAAGATGTGCATTTAGGAGTTTGTTCTCTTAATAACATGACGTTAGCTGACAGCGTTCTCTCTCCTCTGTGCCCCGACTCAGCCCAGTCTCTGTTAATGGTCAGAGAGCTGAAGGATGTGGAAGTGATGGCCCCCGATGACGCCTGCTTTGAATGTGAGGTCTCGGCTCCTGTCGCCAAAGCTCCCGTGTGGAGTCTGAACGGGGAGCCTCTGCAGTCGAGCTCTCAGGTGCGACTTGAGAAGATGGGCACAGTCCACCGGCTGACCCTCCTGCAGACCTCCCCGGACATGAGTGGAGAGGTGGAGTTCACCTCGGGGAAGGCAAAAAGCACGGCCCAGCTGCGGGTTCTGAGTAAGTGGAAGGAGTAGCTGCTTTATCTGAGCTTTTATGTTACTTTTCGAATGTATTTACATTTGAACTGTACTTATACTGTCAGTAGAAGTCATGGGATTTATGGATTTATGGATTAATCTACCTACATGTAAGATTCATATAAGGCTGCAGTGTCGCATTTATGTAAGATGATCTCATTCACATTCACAATACAAAATGAAGTTCTCAGTAGCTCATTATTTACCATTTATCATCGTGACGTGCACCTGCAGGGGGGAAAGTCAGGCTCCTTTCTGCCATCTAGCTGACAAACCGGTGAAGCATTAAATTTGTAGTGTAGTGGTGTAATACAAAACATTATCCACTAGATGGAAGTAAAAACAAAGTCATGGGTTTGTCCCATGCATACTGTATGTCATAGAAAAATCTAATTCAGTGATTATATTGTCTAGACTGAGATCAGTGGTGAAAAGTACTCAAATATTTGAATTAAGTTAAAGTAGCAATGTACAAATACTCTGTAACACTTACATTAAGTACGAGCATAAATACATACTTGAAGTACAAAAAGTAAAAGTACTTAATAAGCACAGTGGCGCATTTAAACATGATATATTGATAATAATTACTGAAGCATTAATTTGTGCATTACTTCAATGTTACAGCTGATACAGGTGGAGCTAATGACTTTCTCTAATTGTGAATTTTACCACAGGTGTTTTGTTTTTTACCATATCTTAACAACACATCATCATCATCATCATCATCATTTATTATTGATTAAATGTTGTGTTAATAAACTGAATCTGCAAAGAAACAAGAAACTAAGATGTAGGAGCCATTTCTGTTTATTGCTGGCATGTTATTGTGATTAGACACATCGTGCAGTATTATTTTGGACACTTGATGGCAGTCATTAGATGCACAGGGTTGTACACAAGGAGGCATGAGTGACAGGAAGAGGTGGCGCAGGTACAAGGAAGAAGAAACAGTTCTCACTTAATGTAACAGCAACTGGAAAATGGATGAATGGAAAAATGTTGACAATCTGCCATCACAGAAGGTATCTTATAAATATAGTAGAGTAAAAAGTACAGGATGGAAATGGAAGTATAAGTACCTCAAAATTGTCTTAAAGTATTTTGTTACTTATAATTTCCGACCATTAAATTTTTTCTAGGCCGAGCGTCAGTGATGCTGCTTCTCCTTGCCCTATAAAACCACACCAGATGAATTCACTACCTGGGCCAGATGATTGAACATAATACTGTTTAGTTGAAAGCCAACATAATAAAACTAAAAATAGTTTACTCTCATACACATCTGAAATATCTCGAGAAGGTTCCGTGGGTTTTGAGCTCCCTGTCTCTTGACCTGCGTGCTCGCAGCTCGAGTCGGACCATAAACACTTTATATCACTTACAGAATGCTTCACTCCAGCAGCCAAAGCATCTACTGTATTTATGACTGTGTGCTACATGGACAGTGCCCAGTCATGTAACCTAGTTTAACAGGCCATCTTGATAGTTCAGAATCAGACTGAAGGATTTATGAGGTTTTTTTTTTTATGCTTCTAATCCAAAAGTAGTTGAGTGGTTAGTTTTTGAATCAGCTTCAGGTCTTTGACTTAATCAGAAATCAATTTCAGGGTTGACAAAAGAATCCAGAGGTTGGAGGAATCCAAAAGTCAACATCTGCAGCAGGTTCTTTAAAGGTTTTCAATTAGGCTTAAACCAGCAGCTCCCAACCTAAAGGTTGTGAAGGGGTCTCGAGATAAATCTGTGTGGTCACAACATAATTACAGGAAGAAAGAAAGAAAAAACAGGTTCTTCTGTTGCACAGAATTAAAGCTTTTTTCTGACTTTCTTCCAGTTTTTAGTCTTTTTCTGGTCAACTGCTGGATATTTTCGGCTCTTTAGGCCTTTAAAAATCCTTCAAATAAAACAGTCTGAGAAGAAGAGATGTAATGTTACTAAGTACATTTAATTAAGTATTGCACTTAACTGCATTATGAGGTTCTTGTATCTTAATTTTAATTTAACTTTATACTTCCACTCAACCACATAATGGGGCAAATATTGTACTTTTTATGCCTCTGAATATATTTGATAACTTTAGTTACTAGTTACTTTGCAGATTGACTCAGAGCCAAAGCAGCAAATATTTCATTGTTTTTTTTTGTCTGCAGTTAGATAAAACAAAACAAAACAAAAAACTGATTCTGATAATCTGAAAATACTAAATATCTGATCTGACAATCGGCTAGGCCAATTATCAGTTCACACGGACTATACAGTAGATAAATACATGTTAATATATGTATAATTTACTTTTACATTTAATATCAGCCACTTTCTGACTTTTACTCAAGTACTATTTGTATGGGAGACTTTTCCCTTTAAAAACGCTTTAATAAGATAGCTGTACTATCTCTTAAGTGTGACTTTTTTGTAAGTTTTACGACACTACTGAGAAAGGAAAATCCTTCTCTGGTCGAACTGTTCGCAGCTACTGTCCACACTGCTGAGACGTCTTAAGTGACACTGATTTATTTTTAGAGGTCAAAGCTAAAAAGGTTCTGCTTTGACTTTAGGAGCTCAGTTTTTCATGGACTAATCCTTGAAGTTATTAGTTGCAGTTATGAATTAATAATATGTTAATATGTTAAGTAAAAGCTGACATGGGTTGAATGGACAGGTTGCAGCAGACAGGTGGACATTTTGACAGAATAAGGCCAAACATGCTGACCGACACTCTCCGGCCCTCCGTCTAACTCTTTCTCCTCTCATGTTTCACAGGTGATCCGTGAGTGACATCATCCGCCTGTCATCGCCCGCCTAATTGACAGTGATTGATTATTACTTTGATGCTTTTAAGTTGTAACACTGACGTTGCTTATATATTTACAAACAGTATGTCTATAAATGAGGTTTAAACAGGGTTGTGATGGATTTTTCTTTCAGTAACTTGCATTTAAGGATTTACATTTATTGTTCATAGTCAAGAGTGTGAAGAAATGGTTCCTCTATCATAATACAAATTGCAGTTTCGATGTAAATAATGTTTTGTGTGTAAGTGATCTGACTGTCTGACTTGATGTGTAAGCCGAATGTGTATTTGTGACAATAAATATCTTATTTCAATACTGTAAAGATTAAATGATGGTTTGAAATATGGTTTGATTCATGAAACAAGTGAAGTGTGAGTTCAGTTTTTCGTACAGTATTTGAATGCAACCCAGCCACGATGCATGTGAAGAGACATTTGATTTAATCAATCAATTTCTAAGGGTAGGATAATTTTTTCAGGATAGTTATTTTTTTCCAATGTCAAACCAAGAAGGCAAAAAGAAAAAAAATGAAAGAAAAATTGAGGAAAAACAAATTCCTTTAATTTTTTTGTTTTGTTTTGTTTTTGTTTTTACCAAAATCTTTGAATTTTTCCTGATTATTTTCCTGAATTATAAATAATGGGGGGAAAAAAATCACCAAAAGATTTCAGGAGATTTTCTTCTTTTATTTTTTATTTATTTAGGAAAAAAGTAATTTTTTTTCTTGTTTTTCTTGACAATCAAAATCCAGTGGGTTTCTTCAGATTTTTTTTTTTCAAAAAAGAAAAAAAAAAAAAGAAAAAAGAAATCCTGAATTAGTTTGGGGAATTTCTTTTCCCTTATTATTTTAATTCAGGACAAATAATCGGGAAAAATTCAGGAGTTTAACGAAATTCAGTTATTTGGGTAAAAACAAAGACAAACAAACAAACCAAATTCAAATAATTTGTTTTTCATCAATTTTTCTTTCTTTTTTTTTTTGCCAACTTGGTTTCACACTTGAAAAACAATTATCCTGAAAAAAATAAAATAATAATCACTTGGCATCACAGATGTGAAAGATCATCCGGGCAAGACTTTTTTTCACCTGTTCTCCAGTCATAAACACAACAGAAACAAATGGATCACCAGAAAAGAAAAATAATTCCCTCATTTGCTCCTCAGGGCTTCCGTAACAGCCACATGTCATCTCAAACTTATATTAAGCTTCAGGCTGTAGACAGGATCATCTAAACAACAGCTGCTAATTACTTACATCTAGCAATTCATGTCTATTTTCACCATTTGTTTATTGTAAAGACATTTTTGTATGTTTTCACAGAAACCTGAAGTTCTAGTTTGAATGACGAGAGTTCTGTCTTGCAGAAAAGGGGCTTGTAATGTAAATACATTGGGCCAAAAATCCGGTAATCTAGGAAAGAAATACGTTTGAAAAAATTTACTTGATCACCTTGATTGATAATCAGGGCGTGTTTGTGTTATTGTTGAGTGGATATTGTGTTTGAACTTAACTGAGAATAATAGTTGTTTTCATATGAAATCTGTTCATTATTCCATTTTTCCATTTGTTTCCACCTCTGCCATGTCGTGTTGAGCATATGTTTAAAAAAAAAAAAAGTTCTGTGGTGACATATGACCTGTTTCAATAAAACATTCTTCATTGATGCAAGGTAAAAATATCTCTGGTTGTCTTTTTTTCAGTCTTTACATTTAACAGCAGCATTTTTAAAAACTAGAAAACTAAACTTGAACCAGTTTCTTTATTTGAGTCACAACGAAAAACATCTTCCAGAAGAAAAGGAATTCAGCTTTTTTTCCTAAAAAATTCAGATTTTATTATCAAATAATTATTCTTTTTCATAGGTATTCTTTTCATGTAGGAGGAAAAAATCTGGCAAAAAAAATCCAATTTAGTTTTTTATAGATTTCCTTTTGATGTGAGTAGCTGGTACGTAGGGGGAAAAATCTGATTGGTTGAAAAAACATCTTCTAGAAGAAAAATATTTCCGATTTTCTTTTCCCTTTTTTCTGGGAGGAAAAACATCTAGGAAAAAATCTTTTTTTCTAGAAATTCAGGTTTATTTTGTAGGAAGAAAAAATCTGGCGAAACAATTATAATTTTCTTTTATAGCAGATTTCCTTTTCATGTGTGAAATGGGTACTGGGTGGGAAGGAAAATCTGATAAGAGGCAAAACATCTTCTAGAAGAAAAATAATTCAGATTTTTTTTTTTGTAGAAATTCAGATTTCTTTTTCTAGGTGGAAAAATCATCTCAGAACAAATATTTATTTTCTTAAAATTCAGGATTGTTTTGGTCTGGACTGCTTCCAAGATTTTAGCTCATGGGATTGATCCTAAGGCACTCTAAGTAACAGAGTTCAACTTGATTCACTGAATTTTAAAGTCCAACACCTAAAATGACAGTGAAAAGCGCCCAGGTGAAAAAAACATCTAGGAAAAATAGATTTTCTTTTCATGTGTGAAACTGATACTGAGTGAAGAAAAATAATCTGAAAGGGGGAAAAACCTATTCTAGAAGAAAAACATTTGTGAATTTTTCTTTCTAATAAATTCTGGTTATTTTTCTAGGAGGAAAAAAATCCTGAGTTTCTTTTTTCATAGGTTTCCTTTTCACGTGTGAAACTGGTACTGAGTGGGCAAAAGTTATTCAGATAGGTGGAAAAACATCTTCTAGAAGAAAATAATTCAAATTTTCTATTTTAAAAAATTCAGATAATTTCTTTTCAAAAGATTCAGATATTTTCTTTTCAAAAAATTAAGATTTTATTTTTCTAAAAATTCAAGGTTTTTTTTCTAAAAATTCAAGGTTTTTTTTCTAAAAATTCAGATTTTTTTTTCTTCTAAAAGTTCAGATTTTTTTTTTAGGTGGAAAAAACATCTACTAGAAGAAAATAATTCATATTTTCTATTTTAAAAAATTCAGATATTTTCTTTTCAAAAGATTCAGATATTTTCTTTTCAAAAGATTCAGATATTTTCTTTTCAAAAAATTAAGATTTTATTTTTCTAAAAATTCAGATTTTTTTTCTAAAAATTCAGATTTTTTTTTTCTTCTAAAAGTTCTGATTTTTTTTCTAGGTGGAAAAAACATCTAGGGAAAACATTCTAATTTTTTCACTTTCATTGGTTTCCTTTTCATGTGTGAAACTGGCACTGAGTGAAAAAAGTTATTCGGATTGGAGGAAAAACATCTCCTAGAAGAAAATGATTCATATTTTCTTTTCAAAAAAGTCAGATATTTTCTTTTCAAAAACCTCAGATATTTTCTTTTCAAAAGATTCAGATATTTTCTTTCCAAAAGATTCAGACATTTTCTCTTCAAACTATACAGATTTTACTTTCTAACAGTTCAGATTTTTTCCCTAAAAATTCTGATTTTTTTCCCTAAAAATTCTGATTTTTTTTCTAGGTGGAAAAAACATCCAGGAAAAACATTCTATTTTTTTCATTTTCATTGGTTTCCTTTTCCTGTGTGAAACTGGCACTGAGTGGAAAAAACAATTCTGATAAGAGAAAAGACATCTTCAAGAAGAAAATAATTCATATTTTCTTTTCAAAAGATTCAGATATTTTCTTTTCAAAAGATTAAAATATTTCCTTTTCAAAAAATTCAGATTTTATTTTCTAAAATTTCAGATTTTCTTTTATTCAGATTTTTTTTCTAAAAATTCAGATTTTTTTTTCTAAAAATTCAGATTTTTTTTTCTAAAAATTCAGATTTTTTTTCTAAAAATTCAGATTTGTTTTTCTAAAAATTCAGATTTTTTTTTCTAAAAATTCAGATTTTTTTTTTCTAAAAATTTAATTTGTTTTTCTAAAAATTCTGATTCTTTTTCTATGGGGAAAAAACATCTAGGAAAAAGATTCTACTTTTCTGTCTCTTTTTCATGTGTGAAACTGGCACTGAGTGGAAAAAGTTATTCGAATAGGAGGAAAAACATCTTCAAGAAGAAAAGGTTCTTCTTTTCTTCTTTTTTTCCCTAAAAATTATGATTTTTTTTCAAAAAATTCAGATTTTTTCCCTAAAAATTCTGATTTTTTTTCCCCTAAAAATTCGGCTTTTTTTCTAGGTGGAAAAAACATCTAGGAAAAACATTCTATTTTTTTCATTTTCATTGGTTTCCTTTTCCTGTGTGAAACTGGCACTGAGTGGAAAAAACAATTCTGATAAGAGGAAAGACATCTTCTAGAAGAAAATAATTCATATTTTCTTTTCAAAAGATTCAGATATTTTCTTTTCAAAAGATTAAAATATTTTCTTTTCAAAAAGTTCAGATATCATTTTCTAAAATTTCAGATTTTTTTAAATTCAGATTCAGAAGAAAAGATTCTTCTTTTCCTCCCTAAAAATTCTGATTTTTTCTTCTAAAAATTCTGATTTTTTTCTAAAAATTTAGATTTTCTTAAGAAAACAATTTTTTTTTCTATATGGAAAAAACATCTAGGAAAAAAAATTCTACTCTTCTCTGTGTCATCGGTCTCTTTTTCATGTGTGTAACTGTTACTGAGTTGGAAAAACTATTCTGATAAGAGGAAAAACATATTCTAGAAGAAAATAATTCATATTTTCTTTTCAAAAGATTCAGATATTTTCTTTTCAAAAGATTCAAATATTTTCTTTTCAAAAAATGCAATTTTTTTTCTAAAAATTCAGATTTCTTTTCTATGGGAAAAAAAAACTAGGAAAAAGATTCTACTTTTCTCAGTGTCATCGTTCTCTTTTTCATGTGTGACACTGTTACTGAGTTGGAAAAACTATTCTGATAAGAGGAAAGACATCTTCAAGAAGAAAATAATTCATATTTTCTTTTCAAAAGATTCAGATATTTTCTTTTCAAAAGATTAAAATATTTCCTTTTCAAAAAATTCAGATTTTATTTTCTAAAATTTCAGTTTTTTTTTATTCAGATTTGTTTTTATTCAGATTTTTTTTCTAAAAATTTTAGATTTTTTTTCTCTAAAAATTCAGATATTTTTTTCTAAAAATTCTGATTTTTTTTCTAGGTGGAAAAAACATCTAGGGAAAACATTCTAATTTTTTCATTTTCATTGGTTTCCTTTTCATGTGTGAAACTGGCACTGAGTGAAAAAAAGTTATTCGGATAGGAGGAAAAACATCTCCTAGAAGAAAATGATTCATATTTTCTTTTCAAAAGATTCAGATATTTTCTTTTCAAAAGATTAGAATATTTTCTTTTCAAAAAATTCAGATATTATTTTCTAAAATTTCAGATTTTTTTTATTCAGATTCAGAAGAAAAGATTCTTCTTTTCTTCCCTAAAAATTCTGATTTTTTCTTCTAAAAATTCTGATTTTTTTCTAAAAATTTAGATTTTCTTAAGAAAACAATTTTTTTTCTATATGGAAAAAACATCTAGGAAAAAAAATTCTACTCTTCTCAGTGTCATCGGTCTCTTTTTCATGTGTGAAACTGTTACTGAGTGGACTATTCTAACTATTCTGATAGGAGGAAAAACATATTCTAGAAGAAAATAATTCATATTTTCTTTTCAAAAGATTCAGATATTTTCTTTTCAAAAGATTCAAATATTTTCTTTTCAAAAGATTCAAATATTTTCATTTCAAAAAATTCAAATTGTTTTTCTAAAAATTCGAATTTTCTTTCTATAGGAAAAAAAAAACTAGGAAAAAGATTCTACTTTTCTCAGTGTCATCGTTCTCTTTTTCATGTGTGAAGCTTTTACTGAGTTGAAAAACTATTCTGATAGGAGGAAAAACATCTTCAAGAAGAAAATAATTCATATTTTCTTTTCAAAAGATTCAGATATTTTCTTTTCAAAAGATTAAAATATTTTCTTTTCAAAAAGTTCAGATTTTATTTTCTAAAATTTAATTTTTTTTTTAATTCAGATTTGTTTTTATTCAGAGTTTTTTTTTTTTTATTAATTTTAGATTTTTTTTCTCTAAAAATTCTGATTTTTTTTCTAAAAATTCTGATTTTTTTTTCTAGGTGGAAAAAACATCTAGGTAAAACATTCTATTTTTTTCATTTTCATTGGTTTCCTTTTCATGTGTGAAACTGGCACTGAGTGGAAAAAAGTTATTCGGATAGGAGGAAAAACATCTTCTAGAAGAAAATGATTCATATTTTCTTTTCAAAAGATTCAGATATTATTTTCTAAAATTTCAGATTTTTTTTTATTCAGATTCAGAAGAAATGATTCTTCTTTTCTTCCCTAAAAATTCTGATTTTTTCTTCTAAAAATTCTGATTTTTTTCTAAAAATTTAGATTTTCTTAAGAAAACAACTTTTTTTTCTATATGGAAAAAACATCTAGGAAAAAAAATTCTACTCTTCTCGGTGTCATCGGTCTCTTTTTCATGTGTGTAACTGTTACTGAGTGGACTATTCTAACTATTCTTATAGGAGGAAAAACATATTCTAGAAGAAAATAATTCATATTTTCTTTTCAAAAGATTCAGATATTTTCTTTTCAAAAGATTCAAATATTTTCTTTTCAAAAAATTCAATTTTTTTTCTAAAAATTCAGATTTCTTTTCTATGGGAAAAAAAAACTAGGAAAAAGATTCTACTTTTCTCAGTGTCATCGTTCTCTTTTTCATGTGTGAAACTGTTACTGAGTTGGAAAAACTATTCTGATAAGAGGAAAGACATCTTCTAGAAGAAAATAATTCATATTTTCTTTTCAAAAGATTCAGATATTTTCTTTTCAAAAGATTAAAGATATTTCACTTTTCTAAAATTTCAGATTTTTTTATTCAGATTCAGAAGAAATGATTCTTCTTTTCTTCCCTAAAAATTCAGATTTTTTCTTCTAAAAATTCAGATTTTTTTCTAAAAATTTACATTTTCTTAAGAAAACAATTTTTTTTTCTATGTGGAAAAAACATCTAGGAAAAAAAATTCTACTCTTCTCAGTGTCATCGGTCTCTTTTTCATGTGTGAAACTGTTACTGAGTGGACTATTCTAACTATTCTGATAGGAGGAAAAACATATTCTAGAAGAAAATAATTCATATTTTCTTTTCAAAAGATTCAGATATTTTCTTTTCAAAAGATTCAAATATTTTCTTTTCAAAAAATTCAATTTTTTTTCTAAAAATTCAGATTTGTTTTCTATGGGAAAAAAAAACTAGGAAAAAGATTCTACTTTTCTCAGTGTCATCGTTCTCTTTTTCATGTGTGAAACTGTTACTGAGTTGAAAAAACTATTCTGATAAGAGAAAAAACATCTTCTAGAAGAAAATAATTCATATTTTCTTTTCAAAAGATTCAGATATTTTCTTTTCAAAAGATTAGAATATTTTCTTTTCAAAAAATTCAGATTTTATTTACTAAAATTTCAGATTTTTTTTATTCAGATTTGTTTTTATTCAGATTTCTTTTCTAAAAATTTCAGATTTTTTTTTCTACAATTTCAGATTTTTTTTCTACAAATTCAGATTTTTTTTCCTAGGTGGAAAAAACATCTAGGAAAAACATTCTAATTTTTTCCTTTTCATTGGTTTCCTTTTCATGTGTGAAACTGGCACTGAGTGGAAAGAGTTATTTGGACAGGAGGAAAAACATCTCCTAGAAGAAAATGATTCATATTTTCTTTTCAAAAAAGTCAGATATTTTCTTTTCAAAAAAGTCAGATATTTTCTTTTCAAAAGATTCAGATATTTTCTTTTCAAAAGATTAGAATATTTTCTTTTCAATAAATTCAGATATTATTTTCTAAAATTTCAGATTATTTTTATTCAGATTCAGAAGAAAAGATTCTTCTTTTCTTCCCTAAAAATTCTGATTTTTTCTTCTAAAAATTCTGATTTTTTTCTAAAAATTTAGATTTTCTTAAGAAAACAATTTTTTTTTCTATGTGGAAAAAACATCTAGGAAAAAAAATTCTACTCTTCTCAGTGTCATCGGTCTCTTTTTCATGTGTGAAACTGTTACTGAGTGGACTATTCTAACTATTCTGATAGGAGGAAAAACATATTCTAGAAGAAAATAATTCATATTTTCTTTTCAAAAGATTCAGATATTTTCTTTTCAAAAGATTCAAATATTTTCTTTTCAAAATATTCAAATATTTTCTTTTCAAAAAATTCAACTTTTTTCTAAAAAATTCAGATTTTTTTCTTCTGGGAAAAAAAAATAGGAAAAAGATTCTACTTTTCTCAGTGTCATCGGTTCTCTTTTTCATGTGTGAAACTGTTACTGAGTTGGAAAAACTATTCTGAGGAAAGACATCTTCTAGAAGAAAATAATTCATAATTTCTTTTCAAAAGATCCAGATATTTTCTTTTCAAAAGATTAGAAGATTTGCTTTTCAAAAAATTCAGATTTTATTTTCTAAAATTTCAGATTTTTTTATTCAGATTCAGAAGAAAAGATTCTTCTTTTCTTCCCTAAAAATTCAGATTTTTTCTTCTAAAAATTCAGATTTTTTTCTAAAAATTTACATTTTCTTAAGAAAACAATTTTTTTTTCTATGTGGAAAAAACATCTAGGAAAAAAAATTCTACTCTTCTCAGTGTCATCGGTCTCTTTCATGTGTGAAACTGTTACTGAGTGGACTATTCTAAGTATTCTGATAGGAGGAAAAACATATTCTAGAAGAAAATAATTCATATTTTCTTTTCAAAAGATTCAGATATTTTCTTTTCAAAAGATTCAAATATTTTCTTTTCAAAAAATTAAAAAATTTTATTTTCTAAAAATTCAGATTTTTTTTCTAAAAATTCAGATTTTTTTTCTAAAAATTCAGATTTTTTCTTCTAAAAATTCAGATTTTTTTTCTAAAAATTCAGATTTTTTTTCAAAAAATTCAGATTTTTTTTCTGATGTTGAAAAAACATCAAGGAAAAAAATCTACTTTTCTCAGTTTCATCAGTCTCTTTTTCATGTGTGAAACTGGTACTGAGTTGAAAAAACTATTCTGATAGGAAGAAAAACATCTTCTCGAAGAAAATAATTCATAGTTTCTTTTAAAAAAATTCTGATATTTTCTTTTTCATAGATTTTCTTTTCATGTGTGAAACTGGTACTGAGTTGAAAGAAACTATTCTGATAGGAGGAAAAACATCTTCTAGAAGAAAATAATTCATATTTTCTCATATTTTCTTTTCAAAAGATTCAGATATTTCCTTCTCAAAATATTCACATTCTTTTTCAAAATATTCACATATATTATAATTTGTATGAGATATTCTGTCAAGACAATAACTGTGATTTGTTGTTGCTTTCTGTCCATCCTGGGCGAGGGATCCCTCCTCTGTGGCTCTTCCTGAGGTTTCTTCCATCGTTTTTTTTTACCCTGTCAAAAGGGTCTTTTTTTCCATCAACATGGCAAGTTTTTCCTCACTCAATCGAGGGTCTAAGGACAGAGGATGTCGTTCACTGCACAGATTGTAAAGCCCATTGAGGCAATGTGATTGCAATTTTGGGCTATATAAATTGATTTGATTTGATATGATGCATGTGAAGAGACATTTGATGTAATCGAGTGTTTTCTGTCCTGTTTGTATAACTTTACAACTGTTGAAAAAAATTCCACCACAACCTTTTTATGTTTCTTAATTTTTTCATGTTAGTACCTGTAAACATGAAGAAAAAAAAATTAAACCTGAAGAAACCAACTGGATTTAGTTTTTCTCCAAGGAGAATTGTTTTTTTGTTTTTTTACGATTGAAAAAATTTCCCAGAGGAAACAAAAAGAAAAAAAGAAAAGTCTCTTGAATTCTTTTGTTGGATTTTTTTCTTATTATTATTTTCAATTCACTAAAAAAAAAAAAAGTCAGGAAAAATGTTGGTAAAAAAAAAAAGTAAAAAATCAAGGAATCTGTTTTTTCTCGATGTTTCTTTTTTTTCTCCAGATTTTATTTCTAAAGAAATACATTTGAAAAAAATTACCTGATCACCTTGATTGATTTCTCAGTGTCATCGTTCTCTTTTTCATGTGTGAAACTGTTGCTGAGTTGGAAAAACTATTCTGAGGAAAGACATCTTCTAGAAGAAAATAATTCATATTTTCTTTTCAAAAGATCCAGATATTTTCTTTTCAAAAGATTAGAAGATTTGCTTTTCAAAAAATTCAGATTTTATTTTCTAAAATTTCAGATTTTTTTATTCAGATTCAGAAGAAAAGATTCTTCTTTTCTTCCCTAAAAATTCAGATTTTTTCTTCTAAAAATTCAGATTTTTTTCTAAAAATTTACATTTTCTTAAGAAAACAATTTTTTTTTCTATGTGGAAAAAACATCTAGGAAAAAAAATTCTACTCTTCTCAGTGTCATCGGTCTCTTTCATGTGTGAAACTGTTACTGAGTGGACTATTCTAAGTATTCTGATAGGAGGAAAAACATATTCTAGAAGAAAATAATTCATATTTTCTTTTCAAAAGATTCAGATATTTTCTTTTCAAAAGATTCAAATATTTTCTTTTCAAAAGATTCAAATATTTTCTTTTTCAAAAAATTCAGATATTTTCTTTTCTAAAAATTCAGATTTTTTTTCTACAATTTCAGATTTTTTTTCTACAAATTCAGATTTTTTTTTCCTAGGTGGAAAAAACATCTAGGAAAAACATTCTAATTTTTTCCTTTTCATTGGTTTCCTTTTCATGTGTGAAACTGGCACTGAGTGGAAAGAGTTATTTGGACAGGAGGAAAAACATCTTCAAGAAGAAAAAGATTCTTCTTTTCTTCTTTTTTTCGCTAAAAATTCAGATTTTTTTTTCTAAAAATTCAGATTTTTTTCTAAAAATTTAGATTTTCTTAAGAAAACAACTTTTTTTTCTATGTGGAAAAAACATCTAGGAAAAAAAGTTCTACTCTTCTCAGTGTCATTGGTCTCTTTTTCATGTGTGAAACTGTTACTGAGTGGACTATTCTAACTATTCTGATAGGAGGAAAAACATATTCTAGAAGAAAATAATTCATATTTTCTTTTCAAAAGATTCAAATATTTTCTTTTCAAAAAATTCAATTTTTTTTCTAAAAAATTCAGATTTTTTTCTTTGGGAAAAAAAAATAGGAAAAAGATTCTACTTTTCTCAGTGTCATCGTTCTCTTTTTCATGTGTGAAACTGTTGCTGAGTTGGAAAAACTATTCTGAGGAAAGACATCTTCTAGAAGAAAATAATTCATAATTTCTTTTCAAAAGATCCAGATATTTTCTTTTCAAAAGATTAGAAGATTTGCTTTTCAAAAAATTCAGATTTTATTTTCTAAAATTTCAGATTTTTTTATTCAGATTCAGAAGAAAAGATTCTTCTTTTCTTCCCTAAAAATTCAGATTTTTTCTTCTAAAAATTCAGATTTTTTCTTCTAAAAATTCAGATTTTTTCTAAAAATTTACATTTTCTTAAGAAAACAATTTTTTTTTCTATGTGGAAAAAACATCTAGGAAAAAAAATTCTACTCTTCTCAGTGTCATCGGTCTCTTTCATGTGTGAAACTGTTACTGAGTGGACTATTCTAAGTATTCTGATAGGAGGAAAAACATATTCTAGAAGAAAATAATTCATATTTTCTTTTCAAAAGATTCAGATATTTTCTTTTCAAAAGATTCAAATATTTTCTTTTCAAAAAATTAAAAAATTTTATTTTCTAAAATTTCAGATTTTTTTTCTAAAAATTCAGATTTTTTTTCTAAAAATTCAGATTTTTTTTCTAAAAATTCAGATTTTTTTCCTAAAAATTCAGATTTTTTTTCTAAAAATTCAGATTTTTTTTCAAAAAATTCAGATTTTTTTTCAAAAAATTCAGATTTTTTTCGATGTTGAAAAAACATCAAGGAAAAAAATCTACTTTTCTCAGTTTCATCAGTCTCTTTTTCATGTGTGAAACTGGTACTGAGTTGAAAAAACTATTCTGATAGGAAGAAAAACATCTTCTCGAAGAAAATAATTCATAGTTTCTTTTAAAAAAATTCTGATATTTTCTTTTTCATAGATTTTCTTTTCATGTGTGAAACTGGTACTGAGTTGAAAGAAACTATTCTGATAGGAGGAAAAACATCTTCTAGAAGAAAATAATTCATATTTTCTCATATTTTCTTTTCAAAAGATTCAGATATTTCCTTCTCAAAATATTCACATTCTTTTTCAAAATATTCACATATATTATAATTTGTATGAGATATTCTGTCAAGACAATAACTGTGATTTGTTGTTGCTTTCTGTCCATCCTGGGCGAGGGATCCCTCCTCTGTGGCTCTTCCTGAGGTTTCTTCCATCGTTTTTTTTTTACCCTGTCAAAAGGGTCTTTTTTTCCATCAACATGGCAAGTTTTTCCTCACTCAATCGAGGGTCTAAGGACAGAGGATGTCGTTCACTGCACAGATTGTAAAGCCCATTGAGGCAATGTGATTGCAATTTTGGGCTATATAAATTGATTTGATTTGATATGATGCATGTGAAGAGACATTTGATGTAATCGAGTGTTTTCTGTCCTGTTTGTATAACTTGACAACTGTTGAAAAAAATTCCACCACAACCTTTTTATGTTTCTTAATTTTTTCATGTTAGTACCTGTAAACGTGAAGAAAAAAAATTAAACCTGAAGAAACCAACTGGATTTAGTTTTTCTCCAAGGAGAATTGTTTTTTTGTTTTTTTACGATTGAAAAAATTTCCCAGAGGAAACAAAAAGAAAAAAAGAAAAGTCTCTTGAATTCTTTTGTTGGATTTTTTTCTTATTATTATTTTCAATTCACTAAAAAAAAAAAAAGTCAGGAAAAATGTTGGTAAAAAAAAGTAAAAAATCAAGGAATCTGTTTTTTCTCGATGTTTCTTTTTTTCTCCAGATTTTATTTCTAAAGAAATACATTTGAAAAAAATTACCTGATCACCTTGATTGATAATCAGGGCATGTTTGTGTTATTGTTGAGTGGATATTGTGTTTGAACTTAATGGAGAATAATAGTTGTTTTCATATGAAATCTGTTCATTATTCCATTTTTCCATTTGTTTCCACCTCTGCCATGTTGTGTTGAGCATCAGGTATGTTCTTTTTTAAAAAAAAGTTCTGTAGTGACATATGACCTGTTTCAATAAAACATGCTTTATTGATGCAAGGTAAAAATATCTCTGGTTGACTTTTTTTTTTCAATCTTAACATTTAACCAGCAGCAATTTTAAAAACTCGAAAACTAAACTTGAACCAGAATCTTTGCTTGAGTTACAACGTTAATAATACTCTTGTTGCATACAGTAAAAAAAAAGTTAAATCATTATTCAAAGACAGGTTATTGTTTTTCACATATTGTCAAAGTGTCTTTTCTTTAAAATCTTAAACCAATGTAAATACTCACACTGACGCAATCACACTGAAACCCACACGCACACATTCAAATATACACACTCGCTCCAGACTGAGGCAACATCAAATCAGGGCTCGAACACATACATGCTTCCCCTCGTGAAACTGAATATACAGAACGATACGGCAGCGCACTCAACTGCATCAATGTCTTACGTGAAACATCTCGGATTCAAGTTTACCGATAGGAGGCATCGAAGTGTGCTTTCAAACGAAACGTCAAATGTATTTTAAGTCGCCTTAGCAGGTTACAGTCTCACATAAAAACAGTATTGCATCATTGACGAGCTGCATGCTGTGGCGGCCAGTTCAACTAAAAACTGACATGGTAAAATAACATTAAAACCAATTCAAAACGATTGCCTAAAATCCTGATATACTGTATGTACAAATATAATCTCACCATTTCTGCAGTGGTGTGAAAGGTCCGGTGTGTGCGCGCTCATCTGTTTTCTTAATGTTGAGCAAGAACTGTCCAACATACATCATTTTATGTGTTATAACTAGGGGTGTCACGAGTCTCCAAATCCATGATTTTGTTTGGGAATCTATCCAGTGGATCTCTGCAATGGCTACAACAGCAATCATCTAAAAAGTGCTTGTTTTAAGATTGTTACTCTAAGTGTCTGACAACAACATGGAAACAATTCCTGTAAAGGTAGGAATAGATCTTTAGATAGATAGGTTGGTAAATCTAAAGATCACAAGTTCAAGGAAAAGTCTCCCTCTGAAATTTGGTGGGTTGTTACATTTGTTGCCTCATCTAGATTGTCATAATCAGTTTTATAGTCAGCCATGACTATGGAAATACATTATTGCTGGTAATTCCTCGAGTCAAACTTTTCTCCCCAACTCTGAATCATGTTTTCATCGTCTTCTTCTTGCAACTGCTCGACTCTTGCAACCAAAACAAGTAAATCTGGGGCCTGGGTTTGAAAATACAGGCCTTGCCTTTAAACTTTTTCAGCACCCCTGGCTATGTCATTTATAAAGATGGACAGATCATTGAATCATGCTCTGACAACTGTCATTTCCACGTTCACTTTCTTCTTTGAAAAGAGGCTTTATATACGTTATCAAGTGTGATATAACCATGTTATTTTCAAGGGGTTACATATGGTAACAGTCAAATTACGATTTACAACTGGGTTAACACAAAATCAAAAATAAGAGTCACTAGATGGCAGAAGGCTACTTTACAACCACAGATAAGAGTTTCCTCACCTGCAGAAAGCCACCAGCAGACACATTACGAATGTGTGCCACATGAACGTGAGTAGGCAAAAGAGAAGGAAAATAAATACTGAGAGAATCGCCTTTCTTCGTTTTGATCTCCATATCTGACGCTCATTTCGACCGATTTTCAGGATTTTAAGGATTGAACTTGTGACACCCCTACTTATAATTAGTCAAGGTTGGTTTCTTGTGACTGAACTGTGCATAAGATAACATAAAAAAGGGTCATTACAGATTACAGATATAGATTCCATTAATATTAGCGATGAAACCCTCTCAATCATCTGTACTGTAGTGAATAAAGACAACAAACAATGGCAACCTACTACTGAATATGGTTTCCTTTGATTTCTGTTTGGCTTCTTTTCAATCTGAATGCAAAATCTGAATCAATAAAATATCTCTATATTGTGTTTTTGAAGCCAAACTCCTTCCACATCGCTTTCAAAGACAAACAGTAAGTGCACAGTATTTGGAACACATCAAAAATATGTTTTCTTGTAGTGAAATGTGTCACATCGTGTTATAATTAATAAACTATTAAACCAAAATTCCCTAAAGTTAATGATTGTCTTTTTACTACAAACACATTTGGCCATTTTAGGCGACAAAGAAAGAATGTTAATGGGATTTAGAGGACAGTCATCAATGACTCGTTATAATATGTGTGAGAGCTTTAAATACTGTTACGAATGCTACGCTGCACTGACATGAAATGATTGATGTGGTTCGTTTGTAAAATGGCACGGAACAACTGTTCACACGATCTAGGTTTACAGCACACATACAAAGGTCACTGCTGTCACATAACGACAACAACAACACACTAGCTGCACTGCAAAAGATATCTACAGAAGTCACTGAATCTCATATTCAGTCTTTATCGAGTGGATTTCTTTTTTATGCAACAAGCATAAAAGAATACGAGACTTAATGACAGGCATTTTTTGCAGTGTGGTCCTTGTAGTTGGAAGCAGTGTGGAGCTTGCGGCCCACCAGCCTCCGTGGCCCCCTGACGACAGCTGCTGGTGATTAGTTCCCTCCTAATGTCCTGCCTCTGTTAACTTGAAGTCCTCTGCTGCGTGAGAAAATCATAGATGTCATCTGATTTGCTTAGTCTCTCAAAGAAGGGGATAAGATCAAGCAGCTCGGTGTCTGACATGTCATCAAACCAGGACGCTACAGGAACCTGGAGGTTTGGAGCAGAAAGATACAGTGGATTTAAAAAGATTTAGTGAACAAAAGACAACTTTTTAAAGTGTGTTTTAATCAAATGTGTTTTAGGGAAAGAAATAAAGAGAGCATACTGCGTTGTCGGGATGGAAGATGTAGGAGGCCGGGGAGTTGTCGATGATGATGACCTTGTTTAGGTCTCTTCCTAAGCGGCTCAGGTCTTTTACATAGTTCCCTTTGTGAAAGACACACGACTCCCGGAAGAGGCGGCTCCTGAAGGCGCCCCATTTGTCCAACAGGTCCGACACAGGGTCTGCGTACTGTTGTAGCAGGAAAAACCCAGAGGCAAGCATTAAACTTTTCTGAGCTACATATACATGGTATTTTATTGATATAGAGATTTATGTATCTGTATGTTAGTTTAAACTGTTTTTTACATAACTTATGAGAAATGCTGAAAATCTAAGATTAATAGAAATGCAGATTGTGCATGAGAGATTAAAAAAAACAAAGATTTTCTACTCAAAAAGAACAGAACAGACAACTAAACTAAATGGCAAGTATCAATTTACAGTGTAGATTTTTTTGTACAACACAGGAGGTTAGATGCAGGATTAGAGGTAAAAAAAAAACATCACTGATATATTATTGCAAGTAACAAGTTGAAATGGTGAGCCAATAGTTCCCTATTCACACCAGCAGATACACACCAACATTAATATACATTCATAGTCAAGTTTTTGTACAACTGAAAAACTTAACAGCAATATTACATTGATTTTAGCTCCGTTTTTGGTCTCCACCACCAACTTTGGATCAACAGTGACCACTAGCTAGATGCTAACTTTGTCTGTTGTTTGATGCACAGTAATGTGCACTAAGTCTTTTTTTTTTTACCACTTTGATGAGTGGTGAGAGCGATACCAAATAATGTTTTGGGCCATGAAGCCGAAAGAATAAGATGAAAAATGCTGAAATGCTTCAGAGACCCAGACGGAGCAAACAAGTCAGATTGGTCATTGCTGCAATTAACTGTCTTTTCATACACAGGGTCATTTGATCCCTTATTCCTATAAAATATTGACTGTAGTAGCTTTAGATCCCGAGTTGGGCTTTGACATTGAACTCTCAAAATGTGTCTGTGTAAGCAAATAGTTTATGTATCTGGCTAGTCTTCCTACTATGTGTTTTGAAGGACTGAGGGGACTATCTCTATATCATGAAACTATAGCTTAGTTATAGATTGTACATTATACATTATTCTGCTCATGTCATGGTACTTAAAAAGCTGTTTTGTGCATTATCTTTAGCTTTTAAAAATTTACATTATGGCCTACACAGACCATCAACCAAGCTGCATCAAATTTCAATGCATAGTTTAAGCGCTGACATATGTGTCAACCATAGACAAGTGATATCTGCAACATTTAATCTTAGACATTTTCAGATACCTGGGTCTGATTTCAGACGATGTATGCTAAAATATACCGATGATACTGTCATGTGCTGCAGCAGTATGAGTGAGTCACTGAGTTATGAATGACTAAATGCTTCACAACGTTAAGACTGAGGTTGACACAGTTTGGAGTAAATGTTAGAGGTTAAAATGTCTGACAGGTATCATAAATATATCTTTATGTGTGAGCGTGTATGTGGAAGGTGACACTGGGCCGCTTCCAGTAAGCATAATGTTTTGAAACAACAGGTGTCACTTGACACATCAGGTCAGCTTGTCTCCTGCCTGCCTGCTAGAATTAGGCCAATTTCAGCTATAAAATACACAGAATGAGCAGCAGCAGTCTGACCTTGGATAAGCTGGCGGTGAACAAAACACACTCGAACAATTCTCCCATCCTCTTGAGGAATTCGTCAACGTGGGGTCTCTTTAATACATACACCTGGGGGGAGACACAAAAAGCAAAAGTATGAAATCCACAGTCGTTATTAGAAATATTTTCAGGAACACAAACTAGTCATGGGGAATTGTGTATAAATAAAGGAAATGGTAATCCTGCTCCTGACCCATGTGTCCAGAAAATTCTGAAGACAAAAATTTATCGCAACATAAAGCACCTGGATGTACCATAATATCTACCCGTACAAAGTTAGGCTTTTATATATTATATAATTCATATAATAGTCACCAAACATGACATATATGTCGTTATCAAGATGCCATATTGGATGAAAGGTGATAAAATACATTTTATGGTGTTACCCAGCATCCAAACTGATTTTCTCTACCATTAAAAGGTGCAATATGTAAGAACTGGCCATCTGCTAACTGTTGCTGCTGTTAGCTGGTTGGGCAGGGAGCTCAGGGCACCAGGGGAGTGTTGGGGTTTAGGTAACATCGCTAACCTAGGAGCTTTTCGACCCCCGAGAGGAGGTTTCAGGCCCGGGGGATGTGGGGGATCCAGCAGGGAATTCTGCCAGGGAGCATTGCTAGAATGAGCATCGGAACGGAAGCCCGGTGATCAGGCAACGGAACCAGGCTCAGCAGCCTCCCCAGCCAGACCGGGACCAAGTTTGACAGGGAGGCCAGTTTGACGGGGAAAAGTACAGAGCTCCACGAGCACCCTGACTCTGGGACGGTAATCAGTGTGGAGGCCTAAACGAGGGTGACAGCAAGGTCAGCCCTGGGGTGCCAGGAGCCAAACCTGGCAGAAAACCACCTTGGTGTTGTTGGGACAGACTGAACACTACAGTGACTCATTACACAAAGTGCTATTATGAGGCAAGACAGGCCGGGGCTAGCTGGTTAGCATGCTAACTTCAGTGGACCAGTTATTTCTTCATTCTGTTCATTTATGAATGTTTTAAAGTAAATTTCTTACATATTGCACCTTTTACATGTTCTTTTATATGCTGGTGATTCCATGTTGCTATAATGATGGCAAATAATGCAGGAAAGGAAAAGAAACCCCCCCAACAGGCCTTTATATCTACTTACACTAAGATGCTGGCGGCCTTGTTTCTGAACCAAGTCATCCCGAATAGGCCTTCCCCACTTTAACAAGCCTATCCTGGATTACTTGAAACAGACCCAGGCCCTTTGGACAACAAAGCTCCTCTGTCTTCTGGGAGGCCCAGCACAACACACTGCAGTTACCATTAAACGGTTGCAGGGAATAGTCACTGTCGTTCCCCTGCACCAATAAGTGCGGCATACATAATACGCGCCACAGTGTGAGATTGATGGCCCTGTGATTTCTGAGAAGCCTGCCAGGGTTTCCTCATTTCGTCAGGACATGGAAATAGCCACCTGCTGCTTGGAGCCATCAACAGAGCAGGCCACAGCACTGTCAAGTGTCTGCAGTGGTGTCATGGAGGATTTTTTAACTTTACTCCTTCAATTTTGTATTTGGGAGTTGATTTTCAGTTCATGACGCATCCTATTGTATAGGTCAGATGGTGGTGGTCAGTGCACATAAAATGGTGCTCTGTCAATCCTGCCTGCACTGTTTTTTTTCTTTTGTTTGTTTTTTTTACACAAATTTTTGGGGGTTGTAGCAGGAAGTCTAGTAAGTTTGTAGAAACTTCCATGATGGCTTTATGCTTTGACATTGTGGCGATGTGATTGAAGCAACATAAGAAGGCAGCAAACAGTCACTTAAGCATATAAAGTGCTTACCTGGTGAACTGTTCCATCAATCTCCACTGGAATGATAAAATCAGCATTGTTCACTGGCTGTTAAAAACAAAAGAAAAGAGAAGAAACGTTAAACACACAACAAGACTCATTGAAAAGACTAGACTAGAGCCGAGAGTGGTAGCAACAAATCTGCAGTGGAGATGTGTCAAACAGACACCAAGACGCCACCTCACTTTTTAAATAACACAACACTGTAAATAATACGACTCTTGTGACTTCCATCATTGAAATACAGGCACTACAGGAAGTGACAAGGCTCGTAAAGTCATCTGATTTATTTAAGCCAAGTCTCACACCTGAAATGTATTCTCAAATGTTAGTATCACATCATGTGTGTTCTATATAAGGAAAAACACCATGACCTAAATTGTTACACTGTGAGGTAATGCAAGCAAGACAGAACGAGTTTAACATCAATCTTAACCAGAAAGTTTAGAATTAATGCAGAGTCATTTTCCCCAATGTTGCAGGCTTGTTGTGTTCAGTCCTACACCTGCTGGTTCAAATGTTTTGTATTTGAATAACAAATGAATGGAAATAAATTAATAGTTTCTTCTATTCTTTCGTCAGACACCAAGAATCTCTGTGGGCAAAAAGATGCTTGAGGTCAAACTACTGTACAGCACTTTTTTCAGTAGAAATGGAACGTTTCAGTTGCAATCTGTATCAGGATGTGTTATTTGGATAAGAAAAAACGCATATTGATGCAACATGTTTAAGCGATTTGATCAGAATGAGTTCAGATCTGCCTGACGTTGCGGACTGTGGTCGATGTAAACGTAATCCATACAACATAATGGAATCCAAATACAACATAGCCATATTTGTTAATAGCTCTCATAAAAAGGAGATCCAATCTTAATGATGTTAAAGAAGAGATTGACAATACAAGATGTAAAGGTGGAGGAGACATCAGATTGTTTATTATCCAAATAATGTATCTGGATACAGATGCAACTATAATACCAAGTGTAAATGTGTAAGTGTCTCTATTAAAGATTCTCTATAATACTGTTCTCTTAGAGCCATATTTGATTTTTAGTCCTACATGGACAATTTCCTTCCTAAACCAAATAAAATCAATAATCTAAAAGAAGGTGACTGGGCATCCTATAAAAAAATATTAAACAAAATACCACGCTTGTCTGCTACAGGAACAGGTTAGAATAAGCTGAGGTGACATCAGGGTAATATTAAAACTACACTGTACAGCAGCTTTACTCCTTTAGGCGAATAAGATGCGGTGACTTCAGGGTAATATTAAACCTACTCCATACAGCAGCTTTAGTCCTTTAGGCGAGTAAGATGAGGTGACTTCAGGGTAATATTAAAACTACACTGTACAGCAGCTTTACTCCTTTAGGCGAATAAGATGCGGTGACTTCAGGGTAATATTAAAACTACACTGTACAGCAGCTTTACTCCTTTAGGCGAATAAGATGCGGTGAATTCAGGGTAATATTAAAACTACACTGTACAGCAGCTTTACTCCTTTAGGCGAATAAGATGCGGTGACTTCAGGGTAATATTAAAACTACACTGTACAGCAGCTTTACTCCTTTAGGCGAATAAGATGCGGTGAATTCAGGGTAATATTAAAACTACACTGTACAGCAGCTTTACTCCTTTAGACTCATTTTTTTAAGGTGCATTTGTTTAATTTGATCTATTTGGGATTTTTTTCCCCACTAAAACATGTCTAGTGGGCCAAACAAACACCCAGACAAATTATGAAGAGTCACACAGCACATTGGCTTTCCACTGCCTTTCACATGTAGGCGTCTCCAAAGCTACCTAACTCTATTTTTAGTATGTATGTCAAAGTAATAATGAGTTTTATTATCCAGTTTTATTATCCACCGCAGTTCACAGAGTCTGACCCTGTTTACACATAGCTGGTGGTGATATCCAGTGACATCCTTCAGGACAGTCTGTGACCTGAGACGGACTAAGACACCAGATGGCATTCATTACGTAATTTGTCGTGACACGGGAGCCTCAACTTGTGGCATTGATTACTTTGTTCACAGAATGCTACCTTAAAAGGTATCAAACTGATCAAAAGGAAGCCAGTTATTTGTGGAAACAATGTAAAAGTCAACATGTTATCTTAAATCCTTACTTCAGGTATATTAACACTGGTTGATTTACACTGTTTTGAAACTATGTTGAGCAGAGATTCTTTTTTGGAAAAGGTGTTCGCTTCTCATTCCTGGAAATCAGACTGTAGATCTCACTTTAATCACAGTACCATGAAACTAGAGCACCAATAAAATGGTTAATGTAGGATATAGGTGGCACATGAGCTTGGTCCTGTAAGACAAAAATAAGTCATGTGCCTCGTAAAAATACACTAAAATGATGTCGTGCAAATCCTGTTGCTATTTTGCAATGCCTGCTTTAGCTTGGCAAATAGAATGTTTGCTTTGACACTCAATATCGCTTAATGTCTTGGCTATTTTTGAATATTTGCAGAGAATACATTTTAAGTTATCAAAAGCAAAAGGTTTTAAAAGGGCTACAAAAGCAGTTTAATCTATATGAAAGAAGTTGATATCAAAACTAATTTGGAAGAACGTGAGTATGATGTCTTTTTGAAATAAAACAAAGAGTGATCATCTTTAAATTAAACTTAACATTTAGTTACCCAGCATGCTTTACTGTACAGTATATCCATTTAGATAGTATTTTACCTTAATACAGTGAAGCTTAATAGCAGCATTCAGACTGCCAGCAGATTAGATCAGCAAGACAGTCGCCGTCAGAACGTCACTGTTACCCAATAAGACTTTGTTGAATATAATTTAACTGACAAATTTTTATTCACTCTGATGAGCTCATTAACATCTTCATGCAAAAACTTATTTTGAGTAAGCTTGCGATGACAGTGAAGGTGTAAACTCAACATGGCGAACCTTACGGTTCATTGAGCTCCACTGTACTGCAGTGATTGCAGACATGTTTCTCTAAACATAAACCTCTCAACACCTCAGTAAATCAATATGTAAAGGGTCTAAAATACAGTTATTCTCTTTTTTTGTAGGATACAGTTGTAACCAGTCAGTTTAGTTTATAACAAACACTGAAAATAGGGGCACGGCTTGCTTGGTGTTGTTTTCGATTATTTCTTTGAATTTTCATTTTTCCAGTAACTTGAAAATGCCATCAAGCTCTGAGACATAGAATTATCACAAAGGCACAGTTTTTCCAGTCTTTGCAATAAAAAAAAACAAGGTTGTCAACGTGGCTGAAAAGCTCGATTTGCCCCATTGTATTCCCGATAAAATGGATCCACACCCATCTCCCCATCTAGTTCTGTTCACTGAACAGTTTGACTGTTTTTCATGAGAAAGTATGTGAAAAAAAGATGTTTCTTATCCGTGATGCAATAAAAATAATTGTTTAACAAAATGTAGGATTAAGTGATTCCAGTATGTTTCCCCACCATTTTAAGAGTTTTAAGCAACTTTTGATGATTATCAGAATAGAATCATGATTCACAATTATTATGTTTGGGACACAGTTGAACCACTGTGACATTAAAATCATCCCATGCTTACTCTTTACAAAACACACATTGTATTAAAGTACAAGTTTTGGTTCTATGGGGGATTATTATGTGATAAATCATTTCTTTTTTTGGGAGCACTAACTTCCTGGAGGCTCCGTTGGTCGTCTCATAACCTGCTGGTAAAGCTCCAGGAAGTTACGGCTCTTGTCCAATAAAATAAGCATCATGTGCCATTTTGTCACACCCAACTGGCACAAACCAACACTGTGCCAGTAATAAACCCAGGTCAGCTCTATGAAGACATAACTGATAATGATCTGTATTTATTACAAGAAATCACAGTGTTCGTGGAAGAAAAACATTTATATGTGGGATGTAATGTTGTTAACTCATGGGGGAAACCTTCAGACCTTATTCTGAAAGACAACATTACGTGGTACACCCACACCCATAGAGATCCGGCACCAGGATGCGGGGATGATGGTATATATTCTTTACCCTGATATCTGCTGATACTGATAACAAGACCAGAGCCCTTTTGTCTTTAATATTATTACAATCATTATTATTGGAAAAACAAACAAACAAACAAACAAAAACTCAGCATCTACAACAACCTCGCACAACCTAGGTCAAACTTTTTGCACTCTCCAGACAGTCTTCAACTACTTTAAAATCAGTCACAGTATATTTATATTTTTATAGTTTTATTATGTCTTGTAAGTACTTTAGTTGCTCCTAGTATGTGTAAACTTACTTGGCAGTAAAAGCAATTCTGATCCCGATTCTGATTAATGTTGTTGGTAGTGGTGTTTCGTTTCAGGTTACATGAGACTGTTGTAAACTCCAGAGTAGTTCTTATAAAAAGAGCAATAAATATCCAGACATACATTCAAGTTAGATGTACAACTTAAAGTTGCCCTACGTAGTTTTAATCAGAAGAGAAATATCTTTATTGACAAAAACATAATTTCATACCGGTTTACTTTGTTTATATGTGTGAGATTAAAACTAAAAAAGGAATTTTGAAGATGTGCGATGGGAAATATAAAACCAATCATATCATCAGACTGTGGAGTCTTGATCACTACATGGCTCGTGACATCAGTTCCATATCCAATGAGCCCATAACATAAGTATCAGCACCTGATACTGCTATTTGATCGGATTGGTCTCAGCTCTATATTTGGATGAGCTCACTCTCAGTATTCTTTAATGAGAAATATCAGTACACTGTATGCATGCTTGTGGTTGATGGCCTGTTAATGATCCCATGAAGACTATAATAAACGTATCACTATGAAAAAGGCGACGGTTGCGCGGGCCAACATACCTTAAATGAACTATGCACTAGGGTTTCATCCAAATCGATGACGACACAGATCTTCCCCGCGTCGTTCGATTTCATCCGTGGGAGCAGCGGTTTGGCTGGAACCTGAGGAGAAACGGAGGGTTAGGAACTAAAGCTCATTTATTTCAAAACGCTTTTAGCTTTTAAAGTCCAGCTGCTCCAATGTGAGCAAGCCATTACTTTAAACATGAGACATTACCATCTCGTTTTGTCGTGCGGGATCTCATTGTGTGCTTGTGCATGTGCATTTCGTCACTTAAGAGACTGAATTGTGTTGCGGTGTTTCGGGCTGAGGGGTTACAAGAATCCTACAGCTGCTGCCACGTTGATGGAGCATGTAAGTATCACCACACCGTGTCCCGTCCTTCAACAAGTGGTTGGAGAGATCGGTGTTTGCTAATGTGATTCTGATGCTAAAAACAAGCTGGCATGACCCCGACAAGGCTTCCTGTAACACCGATGCATGTGTTTGCTAGTGTAGAGAACAGCCACGTGATGATAATGGCAGAGCTGGAGGAGTTTGACACAGATACCGCACAATCTGCCAAGCTGAGTTGCTAGTATAGTCCTAATGAGTGTAAAAATAGACCCGCAGTATTGACAGATTTGCTTCAAACACTATAATTTAAAGTTTCTCCAACACGTCTGAACACTTCGTTAAATCTCTCAGCTAAGGTGCAAAGTCGTATAATACCTGTTCTATTGGTGGAATGCAGTAATCGCATTCACAAGGCTCAGAGTATTCATCGTCACTCGGCTCCTCTTCTGAATCGCCGCTTTCTTCGGAGGCAACACTGTGAATAATGTCCAACGGAGGTTTTATGTCTCTTGAAATTTCACTGAATCCGCTGTCGTCGTCTGATTCTGGACATTCTTCACTGGTTGTTTTTTCCACAGCAGAAGAGCAGTCAGCTAAAATCTCACTCAGCTCAACAACTTCAGTTATTTCAAATCCGACTGTTTTGCACTCCTCTGGGCTCGTCTGTGAGTCGGTCTCTTCCAGGTACAAAAGAGCAAGTTCTTTTTCAATTCCTGAATCGTCCACATCAGGTTTACCACAGATTATTTGATCGCATGATCCACTCAGGGCTTTTTCATCAGATGACTGAATGCTTTTCATCTGATATGTGTAGTATTCCTCGACACCTGGCTCAAACAACTCTTCATCCTCCTCTTTATCTACAAGTGACCAATATGGCTCCATTTCTGAACAATCAATAAACTCTTTGTCTTCAGACTTGTGTTCTTTGTTGTCATCGGTAACAGTTGTTATGGTAGAGGTCTCATAGCCTAGAGATTCATTATACTGGGCATCGGAGAGTTCATCTTCGTAAGCATCACCTTCGACAGAAATGTCGTCCGCACATGGCGCACACATACTCTCTCTGTTGCCAGAGGGCAGGGAGACCTCGCCATCTTCTTCATCACAGATTTCAGAAACACGGTCGTCAAACGCACAAGTGTCCTCATCTTCCTCTGCTTCCTCACAGTTCTCTGAATAAAGTTCTTCGGATTCACATTCTTCAACTTCATCCTCTGCTAAACTCGATTCTGATTCTACAGTCCAGTCTTCAGGTTGTCTCTCCGACTCAAACGACCCACAAGAGATATCATCTCTCGGACTTGCATCTTCCTCATTAGTAGCATCTTCAGGCGCTTCTTCAGGGGCATTGAAACATGTTTTAGTTTCCTGTACCTGAATTTTCTCATTGACTTCTTTACGTTTGTATGCATTTTTGGTAAGCTTAGAATGAACTTGGTCTAGATGAAGATGGTCGTCGATATCTCCCCCATCGAAGCAGGAGATGTAACGCTGTTTTTGCGAATATGCGTGTCCGTAATAGTCAGATCTGTCGAACAGATCAAAGTAATCCTCAATGACGAAATCAACAGCGGACTTCTTCTTTTTGTCCTCGTTAGTTTCGTTAATATTGCTTTGCTCTATTTCTTCATCATCTTCAAAAGATTCCCACTGCGTCTGCTCATCACTTGAATCCTCCTGAGTTCCTTTTTCTGACTCATCTGATGAATCAGAGCAGGGGAGTGAAGGAAGACTGCCATCAGGACAAGTCTTGAAGGACTTGGTTTCGACAGAAGAGCAATCAGAGGAGTTGTCTTCTTCAGGAAAAAACTCTGAGCTCTTGTCTGAGTCTTGCTGTTGAGAGTCATCACAGTAGTCATCTTCACACATTTCACAGTGATCTGTGGACATGTCAGCGTGCTGGTGTGTCTCACAGCATTCACTTCCAAAGAAAACATCGTCACTTTCGTCAAAACAAACGTGAACAGGTGCGCCAAATTTTGAGGAATTTACATCCTCTGATAACCCGGACTCTTCATAAATCAGCTCCGTTTCATTTTCGTCTTCTTGCTCAGATGGATAGCTCTCGTCATCTTCATCATCAGTTTGATTTAGATTTTCGTCACAAAGTTCGGTGCCACAGTCCAATAAGTCCTCTGAATCAGAGATGTTGGGTGTGAAAGGAGTCATCTCGCATTGCTCGGAGTCCTCTGCTGATGTGTCTGGCTCAGAGTCAAAGCACTCGGGCTGCCGATCGGGAAGCTCGTATTGTTGCAGCAGCTCGAGGTCTGTGCATTCAGGTATGAAATCAGACATTTCACACTGCCCAAAACCGTCGCAGGTCACTGACAATTCTTCTGAAGCAAAGTCAAGCTGCTGATCAGAGGGCTTACATTGCTGAAATAATTGGAGGTGTTCTGCACAATGTTCGCAGCAAGGACTACATTTGGAAGCTAAGCTATGATTAGCACAGTGCTCTGGGGACTCGCAAGGTTTAAAACACTCACAGTGTTGAGCACATTCATCGAATGGTTGGCTTAACCCAGAAGTCTCACACTTATCAACGATGTGGTCGGAGTCTGAAAATCCATCACTTGCTGAGTATTGCTCAAAGCACTCAGAGTGTTCATTGCAAAATGTGCAGGAAGGGTCCATTTCTCCGCTGACAACAGTCTGATCAGTATATTCCACAAGGACTTCCATGTCAAGCTCAGCACTTCCCTTTGAAGAGCTGGTAAAATCTGCAGCTTCTGTTTTGGGAAGAAGCTGGCATTGTTCAGCAAGCATGACTTCAGTAGACTGCTCCCCTTCTCCGGAGACTTTACTTTTCTCAGAGTTTTCCAGATACATCGTGAAGTTATTTCTCAGGCTGGACTTTGTTGAAAGGTTTCACTCCATGCATTGGTTCCTCATCCTGCAGAGTCTGAGTTCAAGTGAGTGGCAGGTAACTGTAAAGGTCCATTCAGAGTGGATATCCACACGGCAAGTGGGGGGAGTCACTGAGAGAAGCAACAGGAGCAGCATGCACATTGACATGACAGGTTGTCACAACCAAAACTGAGCCTAGCACTTGACTCAACCCCTCCTCCTTTGCCAGAGACCAAGCAATTTATTTTGGGGGCTTGGAAAGATGTGACAAATAACTTCTAGAATATCAAATCTCTATAAAAGGCTGAACCAAGGCATTAATCTGAAACTGACACCTGAGAACGTCTTGACCACTTGATCCTCAGGCCACAACTGCCAGAAGTCATGTTTTTTTCCAGGAATATACCCAGTTTATCTAAAGGCAGTATTGTGAATTGTCAAAAATTGAAGAGTGGTCAGTCACTGGTGGATCAAGCACTAGTCTTAGCATATGTGAACATACTAAACATGCATATTTTTCATATTCAAACAAGCTTTAACCAGATATCTATTAATTAATTAAAATAAAGATGATCTAAAGAAAATTTGCTTCCAACTTTTTTGATAATCTAAAAGCCGTTTCAGTCATTTTCAAGTAAACATGTTAAACATTTGCTGGTTCCAGATTCTTAAATGTGAGGATTTGCTTCTTTTCTTTGTCGTATGTGACAGTAAATCAAGTCTTCGGGATTTTGACTGTTGGTTGGATGAAAGAAGCAATTTTTAGATGTCAGTTTGGGTTCTGGGAAATTGTGATGGGCACTTTTGTGCAACTTTTGACATTTTACAGACTAAAAAGTGAAAATCATCTGCATATTAAATGATTTGGATAATAAGTGTTGAAGCCCTAATCTCTAGAAATTAACTCTTACAGGGAACTTTAAAAAGACTTCAAGACCACATTCTCTCAGTCCTGATGCATAAATAACATCCAAGTTTTCGGCTGAAAGTCAAGGGGCCTCTCCCTCGTAGCTCATGGCGCATCTACAGAAACAGTTCTTGGATTCGAGCAGGGCAGTGATCGCCCCGTCCACCTGCGTAACCATTTCCGCCCCCTCCATGTGACGTCCACTTTATCTTGATGGATGTCTGGACATGCAGTACTTTTCAACACGGCTGTACATTACTCACGAGCCTGGGAAAGATGCTGTTGTAAACATGAAAAGCTTTGCGCCAAGATAACATGTGTTTTAGGAATCACGTGGCTGTCAATCGCACAACTCCCACGATAAGGGGTGGAAAGAGAGAGAAAGTGGATATGACGAGAAAGAGCGAGAAAGGGATGTTCAACTTACTTTTGAAAGAGTCCCGTTTTCTTCAACCAAGAGGGGGGCATTGTTTTTTAGTGGAGGTGGCTCTGACTCTTTGTTACATAGACAGCAGAAGAGACTGTGGAAAAGGCCTCTGCTGCGAGGCTTCTTCGTGGGGGGGACCTGGGAAGCACCTGGAACAAAACAAGAGGGAAGAAACACATAATTATCATACTGTATAACAGAGATGCGTAGTTAATAACTTATTATTTCCTGACACTGATTCCAATACTTCCACAGTGGGAAGTGGGATAATATCGACCCTTAAATCTCGCTAAGTGGAGCTGATTAGGACAATTCTTCAAATGTGCACACAATTACACTTTATATGCTATGTTTTTTTGAAGATACTTGTTATGTAATGTCATTACTGAACTTCAGCCCTTCAGGACCTAAGGACATGATCCCTGTCCTGACGTTTGCACTGGCGCTCATGCTGGGCTGGTCTATCTGATCTGTACATCCCTCTCAGCAGGAGTCCAGCCAGTCTGTCAGCAGGACCCCTACCGCGAATCGTCAGGTTGTTTATTGCTTGCATATGGCTATTTCAGCCGTGGAGCCAAAAGGTTATTAGACATTGCATAACAAAGTATAGGTGTACATTTCAGCCCCGAAAATAGTCAGGTGGAGACATCCTCGACCAGTTTCGCTATCATAGTAGATTTTGGTGTTTAAAATACCAAGAATTTGCCCAAACTGAAGAACATAACGACTAACACTTAACTTTAACATTAAAAACATTATTTTAGTTTAACTAGTTACTGTGTTGGTTGGTAAAAGGTGCAAAGTGTTCAATATGGCCACCTGTCGAAGGTCAAAAAAACAAAAAACCTATAATTTGAGTAACCGCTGACTGCTGCTCATTATGCTCCCTGCTGTGGCTACTAGCTAACATTAGCCAATAAGCTAATAAGTTAACCATGCAGCTAACTCCAGTTTCCACAGGCCGGGAGCTCAAAACAATTGGGAAACGTTGGTGTTACACCACCAGGTAAAGGTGCCAGGCCTGCAGAGGCCAGTTTGACGACAAGGAATAGTAGCAAGAAAGAAACCTAAATTCAAATGGTGTACAGTTGTATTTTTCAGTTTACATTTACATTTAAAATTTACATTTACAGTTTAGTAAGGAAAACATATGTAAAATGTTTCCTTTTTTTCCATTTTGTGTTATTTTGTTAAACATGGTGACCTCACTGCTCACATCGATCTTTGAGCTCGAACAACTTGCTACTGCAACACAGTACGCAGACGTCTTGGACAAGACAAAAACTCACATTCTATTAATAATGTAAGGTAATTTCTTTTGATGTTTTTAAACAAATATTAAGCCCGTATCTTACATATTGCATATTCAATTAATTATTTGTGTGATCACAGCGCAAATTAATCTCACAGAAAGGCATTTAAAATGCCATACAGTCACAGTAATGATGTACGATGTTGTAAGTGGTGTAACAGGGCTCAGCAGGGAAATATTCACGACTTGAAAGAACATGTAAGAGCATAATTAATGCTACTTTGAAGCAAAATCATGTTAGAAGCTGCTGTCAAAAGGTCCTGTATGTGTTAGTTCAATACATTTAGATCGGTGATATCCAAGAATGTGAAAGAACTGGAAAAAAAAATCTGAGTTTGAGCCTGAATCCTCCTGTTACTCTACTGTTCACACAATATGCACCGACCAATAGATGTCTGTCTGACACTGCTACAGTATGTTGCGACAGTATGTTGCAACCGTGTGTTGCGACACCATTTGCATTTTATCCAACCCGTGTAACAACAGCTACTGGCATACACAAGTGGTAGCAACCATCCCATCAACTGGTGTCAGAGTGATGAGAGCTGGTGTTCCCAAAGAAAGAAAAAACGCGGTGACAAATTAGCTGAGACTTGATGGCCGTTCAGAGCTGTCAGCTAAGGCATTAGCATGCTGCTCAGACAAGGCTAAATCTGTTGCCTCAGTGTCCGGAGTATCATGAACCCGTCAGGCTGCTTTGGGTGTAAAATGTGGAATGATTGATAAAGTCGTTGGGCAGCAGTGGATCTGTTTGTTTAGGAGGCAACACGTGGAGGAGCAGGAAGTGAATACAAACCCACTTTAATACTGTAAGAGAACAATATTGCAAGTAGGACTGTCATCAGATTTGGGGTTTTTGAGTCATTTGTGAAATGAAACAATCTAAAATAAATTAAAGGTCAAACACTTAACTAAAGTTACTATGTGTGAGCTACTTGGTGTCACTGTTCTGATGACTTGCAACATGAAAATAGAAAATAAATGACTTAAGAATCGAATTGGACTTCACAGCACAGGGACACGTAACGTGACTTGAGATGTGATTACTTAAATTACTTGTCTGTGTTCATGCTATCTTTGAGTATTTGATTTTATATCCAGGGGATGTTTATTCAAAGGGTTAAGGTCAGCACACATGCAGCGTAAGAGCCTGAATCTGTTCATACCTGAGATATTCTGCAAACAGTTAGACAGACAGACTACATCGCACTTTGTTCAGTCTACCCCTGACTCATTTCCATACTTTATGAATAGGTTACACAAACTGGCCAATAATATTACTATCAGACAGTTATCTTCTCTCTTCATAGAGGTTAGATGATGCAGGGAAGCTGCAGTATGTAAGGGATTAAATGAGGAATCAACTTGACTTAACACAACCTGTGACGTGACTTGATTTGCACAAGAAAAAATAACTTGGGTCTTGCATAATACTTGGACCAAATGACTCGAGTCACATATCTGTTTGCAGGTCTAAACTGAACTGTATGTTTACTGTTGATCTGGATGTGTAAATCTCGGTGGTTTAAATAAACTGTCTGAAGAAATGAAGAAACATTGTGTAGAGCCACATGAATATTTTCACATCTACAAAGTGTTTATTTCAACCAATCAAGAGTTTGGTGATTGTTGGAACAGTGGAAAGACAAACCTAGATGGGGTTTATTATGAGTTTGAAGTGTGTTTTACAATGAAAAAAAAACACTTTCTTCAAAATGTCATGGCTATTTCTGGGTAAACGTGAAGTTTTTTAGTCTTTAACGAAATCAGGTGGTCAATTTAAAATCAAAAACACAAACTGAGACATAAAAAATCATAAGAGAAGAAGAAGAAAACACATTAAATATTAACAAAATTAACAAAAGGCCATAACACATGATCAAATTCCTTTACATATTATATTTATCTCAAGTATCTCAATTCTAAATTTTAAAAGAACAACCTTTTACCAACTTTTCTGTTTGGCCCAGTTTCAGCTTTATCCGAGAACAACTCTGACCTACTTTCCAGTGTTGTTCAGTACGGCTTTAGCCTGTTGACTACTTCATTCAACTGGGGCTGAAAGAGCACAAAGCCCCTGGAGAGTGGTCATCATGGCCTGGGCATACTAGTTGGGACATACCTCTCTTGGTCCCTAGGTGAAAGGTTTGTGTGCAAACACGTGTGAAGGAACTGGGCAGGTGAAGCCTGTAGTCTTTAAAAAACATCACGCTGCTCAGTGCATTACCACTTCTGACATTACATATCGGAGGGCTTAAAATAGCCTGCCAGAGCAGCTGCTGACAGCGGTTAATGATGAGATTCTATGTATATATTTAGTGCTGCATACGCTCACCAGCCCATAAACAGTCACAAACAAAACCTCGTTGTGTCGCCTACAACTCACAGCAGGAAACGGCCCACGCTGTGTGTTTACACCGGACAAGAACGAGACGCTTCAGTGCAAATTAACTTAATTCAACCAGTGACAGTGTAAACTCGGCAACATCGCGTCATGCCCAAGGCCTCCCAGCCATCACGTCTATATTGCAAATGTCAACATAAACAGAAACCTGGGCTGCACAGATGGCTCCGGCTCCTGGCAGAATGAGGTCCAAAAAAAGAGAGAGTTCACAAAGTTCACACAAAAAGCTGCTTGAGCTGGCTCCACATGGTCTCGATCACGTTGTTAAGGATGATCAGTAAAACTATAAATAATAGGACATTTTCTAATCAAACGTTACATATTCAGACAAGTCATTCGCATGAAAAACATTTGAAAGCTGGGAAATAAAGGGGAGATATTTGGAAAATATCAAAGCATCTTCTGGAGAAAGAGAGATGAGTGTTGAGTGTCATCCTCCGGTCGTCACATACTGACACTTTGCAAGCAAAAAAAGTTAAAGTTTGTGGCTTTAATGGTGAATATTTGCAATTGCGAGTGACAGAGAAATGCAAAGCGATGATGGCGAAACTTCTCTTTCTCATTTCACCAGATTCTCCTTTGTTCAAACTTTTTAGACACACATTTGTGGTCAAAAGAACACAACCATTTGAGGAGGTGTGCAGTGTATCACTTGAATCTTGTGACATAAAATAAATATATGTTCTGGATTAGGATTTGGCTTGTGGAGAATAAAAATAATTGTTTTAACACCTGTCAAATTACTTTGGAATAATCTAAAAGTAATTTCAATACTTGACCACCTGATTTAATTCTCATTTGAAATTGCAAAATCTGTTTGGTGTCCTTACGATCTTGCCCATTACAGGATATTGTTTTGCTTACTATCAGGAAAAACAACAACATACAGTGGTATGAAACAGGTGGTAAAGAACAAGGACATGGCTGAAGTTCATGAGATTACGTAAAGTATGGGTTTGGAGATTCAAAATGTTCCTGTTTTTGTGCCACACATCCATTCCATTCTGTCGCCCTCCTCACCAGAGCTAACGGAGTTAACTAGCTTATTTAAAAAGTGAGTTAGCTAATAGCCAGCCAGTTAGCAGAAGTGCTTGAGTTCTCCCATAAAAAAAAATGGCTGTGCTCTGTCTCCATATTTCCATTATTCTGTTAGAATTAGGTGAATAGCAAATAAGACTTTGAAGAAAAGCTGGGGTGGGCTTTTGTTAATTCAGACAGTGTGTATTGTTTGATTTGACTGCAACTGCACAGTCTAGCTTTAAGCCAAATGCTGACATGCCCTCAGTTTTTACATCCTAATGTCGAGCAGGTGATGTTGACTATGTTCACGAAACACGATGTACAGCCGGTGCTGATGGAAATGTAATTAGTTTTGCAGATATTTGGTCAGAAACCAAAATGTATTTTTGATCACGCAAGAGGAAGTTTAAAAGGATCACTTTAATTAATGTGCGTTCCTAATGTCACAGTGATCCATCCATCCAATACTTTTGAGATATTTCAGTCCGGACCAAATTGGTTGGATGGACTGACCGACACGGCCGTCCCTAGAGCCCTGCCGTTAGCGGGGCTAAAAATAAAGTGGGAACGTGACAAGGGTGTACACATTTCCTCATCATTATGGTATGCATCAAGTTAAACACATTAGAAAGCTATGAAATTGAATTAGATGTGAAGTTTTACAAATAAATATAATACACGTGGTTTGGGCTGGAATGGTTATGAAACTAGGAGCGAAGCTGCTGTCAAAAATGTCCTCCATCTTGACTCGAGCCATAGCTCCGTCTTCGGTGTCATGATTGGGTCGGTAACAGGCAGAAAGCTGAAGAGGACGAGGATGCCAACTGAAAGCGTCGGCCAGCGACAGAGTTATACCAACAGCTTTCAGATGAGTCGGACTGCAGCTTCACTTCATTAGCGCTACAGCTTTCGCGTTAGTTAAAACGAAAATGAAGTCACATTTTTAAAGTGATGATGAGTTTGTCTGTGGACACACTTAAAAAAAACATTTACAGAGTTATCACAATCCTCCAAATCAATTATTTGATTTGACTTTTCAATCAAGGTCACAGTTCAATTTTGGATTTAAACAGCTACATAATTGTTAGACTACTGAGTCTTGATTGGTTAAAGATTGATAGATTGTTGGTTTTAAACTGTATCAACTGCCATTTTAAATCTATTCTCTTAAAAAAAAAGATGGGTATATGGTATCAAGTGTAATATAACAATCAACTTGGACCATACTGAGCAGAAGGATAGTGTCCTGTCATTCCTATGTGTTTCTGTATTTGACGTGGAGTTGGCGTAAGGCTCCCATGAGGCAGGAGTTGTTGAAAGAGAGCAAAAAACAAAAAAGCTTTTTTGCTGCAGGACTACGTTTATGTCTGTTTATTGTTCCCTTACTAAACCTGATCAGTAAGCCTCACCGTGTCGTCTTTGAGAAGACAGGCCGAGTAATTTTTACTCCCCTGGTCATTTATGAAGGCATCAACCAAATGTGCCGACAGAAACAGACTGGAGGGCGAGTTTAAAGCTCAGTCCACACTGCCTGCATGAGCTGTGCAAGACAGCTGCTGCTAACATGCGTGTGTCCACAAAGGCAGCACTTCGGCTGCAGCTTGCCCTTGACAATGATCAGTAAGATGATGATGTGATTTTCCTTTAACCTCGTTGAAAAAGAGAAAGAAAGAAAAAGACAGCACACTGGAAATTACTGACCTTCACCTGTTGTGTGTATTCATTTCATGTCAGTGATGTATTACACAGATAAAGACATTAAAACTGTAGTGAAATGCTGGTATGATGTTAATATGATGTCCACAGATTATTTTCAGATCTATTTTTGCTGAGAAGTGTGTGTGACGTGGAAAGAATATGCAAGACTAGAGATGATGTGCCGCTGCAGCCTCACATCGGAGGCTGACGTCGGCTGTGTGGCTTCTCTAACCTCGAATCATGCAGGCTCTGTGGACCGGGTGTAGAAAATACTGGATTTTGGCATATGGTCAAAGTACTTGAACTCTGCTCAAGTGTGCAGTCGATATAAGGTGAGGTGTAGATCCTCATCTGCAAGTGGGTCACCTACATCTTCATCTTAACGACTCACTGGACCAGGGACAAACTTTTAAACCTCTCACTTGCCTGGTATTTAAGAGTTACACACTGACGATAGTCCTCTGAAACCTGATTTTAAAGACCTCTGCGAGGCCATAAACCTAGTTTAACAAGGGCAAAACACACATGACCGGCTGAGTGTGAGAAAAAGATGCTCATTCACACCTTTTCCTTCATTGCGATTCACGTCACTGATGTGATTGCACCTCAATTCATTAACTGCACCTCATGCGCTCTCCTGCTCTTTGTTTAATCAGGTTCAGGTGTGCAATTAAGTAGCAGAAATGAGCAAGAAGCAAACTGTACTGCCACATTCCTCACACCTCCCCGTCCAAGAGGCTCAGACACTGATAATGAGGTTACAGCATTTCCGAGGGGCAGCAACGACCTCGCGCCACATCAGCATGTTTTAGCCTACTTAGTTGAAAGCAGGCTTATCTGAAACCCGTTCGGTTAGGCATGCCTCTGCTTCTATTCCTATCCAGACGCAGAAAGAATGAGGCCTCCCACGGCCGACTTTCTGCCACTTTGACACCTGATATTCTGTTACAATCCGACAACTTGCTTCACACTCCCCCTCCGGAGCAAACGGACACGGTGGGTTTCGAGCATGACTTAGGTCAGGTCAGATCAAGATTTGGCCTTTTCTGCATCGGAAAATGTCCACCTTACATTCTGTCTCGTGTCCAGTGACCAAAAAAAAAAAAAAAAAGCGGTGTAGCTATTACAGCTGAAGTTGTTGTGCTGACTTCAGTGAGAAGGAAATATGTCTTGGTGGTGCAGAAGATGATCCGAAAAGAATATAAACTATAAATATACATTAATTGAAGTTTTAATATCGCCATAAAACTTGCAGAAGAGACACGAGATCATAAATATGCCACCAAACATTAAATTAAACTTCAAAGAAACAAGGATGTGTAGAAGGGTTGAAACTTTGGAAAGACTTTCAAAGACATTTGAGAGAAAATCTCCTAAATTTGAGGGTCTGCAGTGCCACCGTTTGACTGCAGTTGCTTGTAAATCTAAAAAGATGTGAAACTAAAGACAGCTCCCCCTCTGCGTTCTCTCTGGCCCCTCTCTGCTGGACAACAGCCATGTTTTGGACTCATGACCTCTTGGACAGGAAGAAGTAATCCAAGAGCAGGCTGGACTTTGCTTGTACTAGTAAACTGGACACTGCTGCCACCTTCTGGCTACACTCAGGTAAGTATGAGCTGGATTTCCCTTCTTCATCCTGCATCCTGCTTCCCCACAAGCTGCAGCCCTTTGCGAGGCTGTTCAGTTGTCCTTTGGTCATTGAATGAATTAACTAACTCATTTACAATAATTTATTTAGATTCTATTGATAAGGGAATACCACAGCAGGAGGGCTATGTGCTATATCACATCACTGGATGCTATGACACTAACAATATCTGACAAGTCCAGCAATGATTCAAGTCTAAAGCAATATAATAAACTTGAGGAAAGACTCTTTGACTACACAAAAAGCATTGATAACTGCCAAATGATGCATTTACAAGTCACTTGATAACTGAGGTTGAAGTAGTTCTAGATGTTAAGTCCTGAAGCTGTGTTTAAAACTGTACACAAGCACATTATTGATTCCTTTTATCCTTCTTTATCCTCCTTCACTTCCTTCCTTCACAGCTAGCTGAGATTCTGAAGCCAGAAGTAGTCGGACTGTTCCTTAAACTCGTCCTTTACGTCTTTAAGTGTCGGAGGAAGTTGAAGCAAAGTATCAGATCAGTGTGCTCGGTACCTTAACGACAAAACCGGACAGCACTGAGTTGTTCTTTAGGTACCGTCCACAACTTTTAATAATGGAAACCTAAAAATACCTGTTCTAATGTGGAAGTAACTGAACTGAAACGAGGCATAAAAACACAAGCACAAACAAGCAGATCAGCTCTGTAAGGAGACAGTGCCAACCACTGAGCCACTGTTCAAAGCCTTCAGGCCTAGTTCATGATGGTGCAAAAAAAAAATTAAGTTCGTATTAAGCAATGTCTGGCGTAATAAGCCTTTACTCTGTGTTAGGACTGAGAAAAACAGCAGCTTGTGCGACGTCTCAGTGAGATTTGTCAGGAAATTCCTGCAGGAAAATATTATACGAAAAGACAGTTAGAGCTTTTCTGTGTTCAGGTTCAGTGAGTCCAGAGAGATGAGCAGCGTACTCGTAAGAGTCATGAACACTGAGTGAGGCTCCCGGAGAATTGATGAGAGGATATTGATAAGCGTCTTTATAATGTGCTGAGATGATGCAGCTTGATTTCCACCACAGGTTTTAGGAGATCTCAGGTGCATTTCACAAATACTAGTTGCTGCAATTATCCTTTGTGTATGTTCAGGAAGCCTCTATTAGTCCAGAGCTACTGGTAATAATTTGAAAAACACCTATTTTGCATGTAAGACGTTAACTGTCAGAAGCTACATGACTCAAGGAGAAGTCCTTAAGCACAAATTTAAAGGAGTGTGTACTGAGTCCAGAGGTAAATACTGCACCTTATACTCCACATTTAGGACAGCTTTAGTCAAGGGATGCACAGTTAATAACCAAAATCACAATATGGCCGAGTGAAATATCCAAAATCGCAAAACATTGATAAGAACGGTATAACAATGAAGCTCTGTAGTGCTGCAGAGATGTCCTGACCTACAAATCCTGTTCTCCAGATGCAAGAAAAAACATGTTTGTTTGGCAAAGACACATATCACATATCACACCATCATGACTTTCCTTTTAATGAAAATGAAAATTGTGCTGCAAAATACAATCATTCCCACTCAGACAGAGCACACGAAGAAGCTACCGAACAGTAAAAGCAAAAACAGCTACAACAATTAGTCAACTGAAAGAAAATCATAGAAAACTATTATAATGATCATTTGCTGCTTTTCCTTTTAATCATTTCACGGATTTTAATCTGTTTACGATCATTCGCTGCTGCTTGGACCAGACAACCATCGTGAAGGTGTCACTGTGGGCTCTGGGAAATTGTGGTGCCATTTCTGACTATTTTTTACGAACCAGTTAATCAATCAAAAATAATCACAATCAGAAGATTTATCCATTAAAAAGGGGCTCTGTGTAGTTTTGTTAAAGAAACTCAAAACTCATTAGTATTTACAATATTCATGAGGTAATAATACAAAGCTACAAGCTGTTCTCAGAAGACAATAAGGTCCCAGAACACTGTTTGAAGCTACGGAGGTGGCAGGGTCCGCCACATGCAAACAAGGATAAACGGTATGAAACCGTCTTGTCCTTTAAGTCAGTTTGTTTATTGGGTTTGTTTGGGCATAAAAATAAAAAAATAAGTCAATGAAGATCTTTCTTCTTTAAAAACACATTTTTCCTCCTCAGCTTTCGGAAAAAAATTCTGTCCACACCAACGGTATGAAAATGCAAACGCAAGCTGTCAAGCGTACGCCAAAGCATCAGGTGGTGATATAACCTCTACCATAAGCCCATGTCGGCCAATCAGAAGCCTGCCAAAGAAAGTAGACAAGCCACAAAAACCCTGGTTTTCCTGTCTACACATGAACACTGAGAATGGAGTCTCTGAATATCTTCAACCAGCAGGGAGTTTTCCAAAAGCAGCATTTTCAGTGACCTGAAACGCTGTTTACGTCTGTGCTGAAGGCCAAAACACACAGAAAAAGCTGAGCTGAGAAATATCTGTGCACGTGTGGAGAGGGCCGAAAATTTCTTCTAAGGGAAGTCAGTGAAGATCTTTCTCTTCTGATTAAAATGTCTTCCCCAAAACTACATAATGCACCTTTAAAGAAAAGTAATCATTACTTGCAGTCATACAAAATACTTAAAAATGTACATTAATGCATGAGAAATATTATATTACGGTCACAAAGGAAATTTCTCTTGTTGGACAAACTTCTTCTCTTCTCTTTGTCTTGATGTTGGACTTTTACTTTTAATACTTTAAGTACATTTTCCTGACTATACTCACAAACTTTTACCTAGGTAACATTTTTGCCAGACATTTTGCAGGACTTTAGCATATAACAAAGTATTTTCAGATGGTGTTTTGAGCACTTTTGACTCAAGTAAATCATTTGAAAACAGACTATTTAGCTATATATATCCGTGCTTTCCAGTCCCCACAGTGACAAAACACGTGGTGGAGGCTGAAGTTAGCCCATAAAACGTCCATTTCAGCATCGCACTGTGTCCATTAATGTTAAAAACACCTTGTTGAGGAGACAAAGCTGCGCAGCGTCCAAAACAATAACAGTGAGCTGTCACCGTGACCACGCCCCCTCCGGACACACACACACACACACACTTTATTTCTAGTGTCTGACACACACTGTCGAAAAAAACTCGGACACACAACCAACATGCGGACTTTTTCTTTACATAATCTTTCAAACCAAAATTCTTGAACTTTTCTTTTGCTAACTTAAAAAAAAACTCGAGCAGCTGCGCATGACTCTGGCCTACCCGCCCACACACACACACACACACACACGACACCCGGCTACAAACAGAAACAACCGGTGACAATGTTCGCAACAAAAGTCAGTGAAGGACGTAGAAGTGTGACACAAAAGAGGAAACGACGGCGTTAAAAGCTGCTACGGGTCATATATCGTGTTGGCGCACGGACACACACGCGCACACACACAGCTGTCCTGTCCGGTGTCATGCGCAGCTGGACACACACACACACACACGCACAAAAGTTGCAGCAAAACTTTTTCTCCCAAACTCACCTTCATCACGACGAGCCGCATTTTCCTCCTCGTCTCTGGTTACTTGCGTGATTATCGACGGCGAGTGGTCCATGAGATCCGTCACTCAGGCACGAGGACGTGATTAACAAAAAAAACGAGCTCGCGGAGTTTTAAAAGAAAAAGAAACCGGACAATTATTTATATTTCGCCACTCCCTGTCTGCACACTGTCCGCATACTGAGCGTCAAACTGAAGGAAACAAAAGGGACGCAGAGCAGAAGAAGAAGAGTTAAAACAGACCGCGTGAATAAAAAGTGTTAAAGTTTAAACGTGTCTGGAGAAAAAAAAGGTGTTTTGTTAAAAAAAAAGTTGTCACGTTGAAGAAGTTCATCAATTTGAGCACGCGAACATGGACCTGGACGGTTTCAAGGAAGCCCCATTCTTAAAGCCACAATGCAGGATGTGAAGCCTTCTCACACAGCATCACCTCGAAAGTAACGAGTTACTCGATTACCTTTTTAATTCTTGCTTTTTAAAACAATGTGGAGACATTTCAAAAAGAACCCAGTATTTTATTTTACTTTTTTTGAATTATTAGTTTGAGTGGAAATAAGAATTAAAGTGCATGAGACATATTTTTACACAAGTGTTTTTGCGTCTAAAGTGGATTAATTTCACTTTTTCTGGAGTTTAAATGCGACTTTTCCTTCTTTCTTTTTTAATCTTTTTAAATGAGTTCAGGCACAACTCTGACGTGAGACGGTGTCAGCACACTGGGGGCAGCCTTGAAACCGACCGAGGGAAAAAGCGGAAGTTAGGGACTGTCTTTAAAGTGCCCACACCAAACTTTAAAGTGTCTATTTAAATCTGCAAAAAACAGACTCCTGCACCAAATACACAGATACACAAACGCATTTATTGATTATGAATGACGAAATAAAGACTTGTTGATAATACATTATTAATTTATTATGACTTGGGGCATAAAATTCACAGATACAGTTGAACTTGTGTGTTTTTATTCATACTTATAGGATTATGTTGTCCTCATCTAGCCTATTAAAGGTGCAATATGTAAGAATTTGAGATTAAAATTTAAACATTAACATCAGAATGTGAAGAAGTGAGAGTTTTGGTGTTTTATTAAAGACGTCTATGTGCTGTGTTGCAAATATCTACTAAAATTAGCGACTAAGTCTTTTGGCTGCATCCAAACATCCGAACGTCGCCGCACTCGGAGACTCACGGTCCACAAGGGCTCTCAAGAGGACTCCCGTGTTGTAGTTATCCATAAATCATCGTGATACGGGTGTGATGTAAAACAGAAATTATGTTTAACCACATCATGATACTGAAATTACGTAGAAGTAAAGGTCAGAGAGGTCTGTCAGTGAGCGCGTTAGACCGCTAGCTGCGTGGCTAACTAAGCTACCAAGTTAACAGCAGCTTTACTCTGGTGATCTGCTGCCTACTACTGTTCGGGGGACTAAATTGGAGAGGTGGCCAATTCTTGCATATTGCACCTTTAACCTATAGTTCAGTGTTTATTTGACCTTTATTTGCTCAGCTATGTTGTCTGTACAAATATCATTATACCTTGAAGTCAAATCCCTTGTAATGTGTACATATATTTGGCCAATAAACCTGATTTTGATTCTGAAAAGCGTCTTGATGACAGAGATAAAGACAATTATATCATCACTTACAATTCACTAACCAGAATAAGCATGAATGCCCCTTTAACAAACTGTCTTTTATGGGGAAGAGTCACCTTAAAAGAAACAATATCTTAGATCTTAGATGAAAAAGAGAAAGACAAGAAACTACTACTAATTTTTTGTTGTTTTGTGTGTGTGTGTGTGTGTGTGTATAGATACTGGATTGTTTTCCATCTCTAAATGAATCTGAGAAGGGAATTTAGTGTTTCTTTCACCATTTGCAACTAATTAAAAGATACAGGAACATGTATAATATAGGTGGAGACTTTCTGTATGGTGAGCCTGACCCACTGTGTGTGACCTCTATTACTTTATTGTACCAACGCTGAGAAAATGGAAGTACTTGTTATGACTTTTTGCTCGTATTTACAGTATTGAAATCAAGTCACACACCCACTTATACTGAAGCTGTAATTCATCTGATCACAGGTAGATGGTGCTGACAGCAAAACAAATCTCTCACTGTGTTCAAGGACAAAATAACTCTTAATCCACAATTTGAATACCCTTTTGAATAAACCTCTTATCCAAATGTTAAATGTAAAGATGGTTGTTATCACAGTACAAAAGGGTTTCATCATCAACCGTTGCGACAAAAAGACAAAAAACACTCAGAAAAGGTGCCAGAAAAAAGTCTTTTTATTATGAGCTTGATTAAAGTTATATACAGGTTGGCACACGGCATTATTACAGTATATCATCAGTTGGACCTCAGAGGATGTCGACCCGAGCGAAGGACTGATCCGTGCCCAGGTGGTTCTCAACAAACACCTCGTACTTCCCGGCGTCGGACAACTTTGCATTTTTGATGGTCAGGATTGTGTTGGTGTCTCCGACGTCGAAGTAATACCCTGAAAGACAATTGAAGCACCTTCATCAGCACAATTTGTTATAAATGCTTCCCTTAGAATTATTAAGTAATACAGCATTCCACCTCTCGTCTTCTTCAATGTCGTCTCCATCTTTGAGCCAGGCGACGTCAGGAGGAGGCGCCCCACTTATTTCAGCCTTCAGCACCACCGTTGTGCCTCTCTTGGCCTTGAGGTTGCCTGGGCCTTTGGAAACCTTAGCAGGGACTGTGAGAACATGATGCAAATACTCCATCAACCAGTCGAGTAATGCTGGATATCGGCTCAGAGATAAAGATCTAATGACAGATACTTCAAACAGGAGCAGACATTAGTATCAAGTCATTTCTAGTTTCTACACACCTTCCACTAGAATACAAGCAGATCCTCGTGTTTCTCCAAACGGGTTTTTAATGGTAACGCTGTATTTTCCCAGATCAGCCAGAACCCCGTCTCGAACCACGAGCGCCACGAAATCTGGGTCCTCGAACACGTAGCGGTACTTGGGGCCGTCCTTCAGCTCTTTGCCGTCCTTGTACCAGACGATGAAAGGGTCGGGGAAGGCGCTGACCCGGCATTCCAGCTTTGCGGCGCTGCCCTCGACAAGAACCACGTCTTTGAGATCCTGCAGGATCTTCGGAGGGCCTTTCTCCCTCAGCTCTTTACGCGACCTAAATGAGAAACACAGGAATATATGAACTCACTAGACAGGCATTTTATACAAAAACATGTTCAGGATGCTTCAAATAAACAAGATTATCAGAGTCAGAACAAGTATAACGTGATACAGAAGGCTACCAAGCCAGTGACGGCCTTTCGGCATTTGTTTGAAACTGCTGGATATTTCTGATGAGGTACTTCAACATTTGTAAGCGTGACACCCGCAGATATTGTATTTCACAGGACTGATTGGTATCAGCATCAGCAAGTACCGGCGGCGGTCGGGCACTACTCTGCTCAAAAGGCAACTGAATCTTAATGACACCAAGAACACACTGGACATTTTGGTACCTGTGGCCTCGATATGATGCTTGGATGCGGATGGCAGCCTCCTGGACCTGAGGATCGTTGATGTTCAGAGTGCACCCAGGAGGGGGTGCAGCCTTCACTTTGGACATCTGCAGTGGTCAGAACAGTTTAGTTTAAGAAGGAACCTAAAAATAAGCTAAAATGTCCAGAAGGCCCTTTTCACTGCAGACAGGCACAGGTGTTACTAGCTCTATTCAAGTGCCCCAAAGAACATGACAGTGTGAAAGTGAGACAGCATGAACGATACCAGGAAAAATAACATAATAACGTCTAATTTCTTACCTTTTGAAGCTGCAACCTTCAGATCCACTCCAGAAGTCAGCAGACCTTAAAGACTTCATGCTTTATATGTGGAGGTCAGGAGGAGTCTTGTAGGTCCTCCAGGATCAGGGTGAACAACTCATTAACCAGACATTCCCTTCCCATTTTGGATATTAGGAAACACCCAACATGACGAGACTTGATTGAAGATGTGCAACAAATGTTGCAGAGATCCTCTCCGTCCTTATAAAGCCTTCATATCAAATACTCCTGTGATTTCTTGGAGCAATTAATAGTTGTGTTCGTGGTTGAAATGTGAGTCATCCCCGGTGAAAATACACACATAATTGTTGGTCGTAGGGGACATGTGGACGGGAGTGGCCTTAGACTAAACTCAGAACTGTCTCTGTGTGTGTTTACATTCGATCTAGTGTCCTGGTTTGAAGTCTTATCAAGTCTAATCTAGCTACTAGCACCAAAGAGTGAAATTAATCACTTTTAAAACATTGTAAATTCAGAGCAATGTTATAAAAAAGTAGCCAAAAGTCATTTTGCAATATGTAAGAATTGACCACTTGGAAAATTCATGCTCCCAACAAACAGGGGCACAGAAAATCACCAGATAAACCGCTAATTGTAGCAGCTGTTAGCCAGTTAGCTCAGTTAGTAGTGCAGCAAGCTGGGAGCTAGGAGCACTGGGAGAGTGTTGGTCTTGTTTACACTGGCTGGTTAGCATGCTAACAACGTCAAAACTGTTACTGTTACTACTAATAACTGCTAAAAACTAACAACTACTGATTTTACACTTAAAGTAATACATTTTACATATTGCACCTTTAAATATCGGACATTAAATATTAAAAGTAAGCATCAAAAGTGCATTTAAATGTAAATTCTAGATACATTTACATGAACGCATAAACTTTATACTATTAGATGTGATATTCAGCATTTTTATGATTATTGGAATTGGAATTATAAGTTGCCAAAAAAATATAGTGGAGTAAAAAAGTACAATATTTGCCTCCAAAATGTGGAAAATGTACTGTGTCGGTACACAAATTTGAAAATTGCTCCTCCAGAAAGTGTTTAGGAGCATGTTTCGAGCCATTTTGAGTTGATTGGTACCAATTTGTATTGACACTTTTTTTGATCTTTTGGCCAGAATTGACACTGATACCTCAAAATTTACAGAACTTGAGTAAATATACTTAGTTACATTCCATCACTGGTTATTAAAACATAAAAATTGGACACGTGACTAACAATACGTAACCGTGGCACCAAGTTTTCATCCACCGTAAAAACAAACTGCTTCACTGCGTTCATATCTTTGTCATATTTCCTTTATTTGTTCATAGCCTTAACAGCTGTCATGCCTTTTTCCATGCCAGATTCAGAAATGTCACAAAATTAAAAAGCAGAAGCTATAACAAATACAGTCACTCAATAAATAAACATTGTTTTTGCGCAAACACACACACACACACACACACGAAGCCGTCACATTCATATAATCAAAATAAAGAAACTTGTCATTTCGTCGAAGAAACTATTTTCTCTGCGGGTTCTAATATCCATCACGAGGCACTGCAACACATGCCACAAAATACGGCGTAGGATTTTTTTTTTTAAATACAAAATGTGGAGCGTTCAACATCTTCTTCGAAACCCTGTTTGTTTTTCATCTCGTACGACTAAAGAACAAAATATATTGCACAGACGTTGTAGAATTCAGTGTTGCATTCTCATGCTGATCTTGCATGTTTTCATTCAGATTTTAAAAACAGCTCTCTTCTGTGATCGGAAACTGAGCGAGCCAGAGACGCAGAGCTGCAGGAGAGGGCAGTATTTCATCTAGCAGTAGCATTAGAATATATAGAAGTAGTAAAATAATTTCATAGAATTACCATAAATCTCTGTCAGTCAATGCACAGATTGATTCGATGATGTTGTTTCTGAATATCATCTCGTCAGCGTCTGATTATGACCTCTTGGTGCTTCTTTAAAAAATAAATCAGAAATGACACTCGATGTGTGAAAATCTGTACTTGATATCAACACACGTGACAGTAAAAATGATCAGAACCGATCAAAAATAATCTGACATTTGTGCAAATGTTTCACATGCTGGTCTTAAAAGTGAAAAGAAACAAGGAAGTACAAACTTATATCTACTGTAAAATAAAGAGGAGAGATCAAACCATCGATGTTAAAGCAAATGTACCGGGAGTGACTCTGAGGATAAACTTCTATATATATCTTATATAATAAATATATCTGGAAACAGACTAAACTAAATAGTTCTTTATTCATTGTATTCATCTTTTGCATATGAGAACATGAATAACTTTTAAACACCGTTAAACCGCTGAGTCGTGTTCTACTTCCAACCAAGGGACAATTTTCAGCATGTGTCCAACTGCAGTCTTCAATCGTGTCGTCTAAAAGGAAAGTTAAGAGTTTCATGGGACTAAAACCAGAGAGATGATGAACATATACCTATTTTAATTTCAGTTATTTTATTGATTGATTAAAACCCTATTTGGACAGGACTGGTATTACCAGGCGCACAAAATTACCACCTCACGTTTGTCTTTTGTGAGATGCTTTTTCTCTGATTTGCTGACATTATCTCCTGGATGTGATGTCAAGGCTCGTTATATCAGAGTGTTTGTTCTTTAGTAACCACATTATTAATGTGGTTTAGAGTTGATTTGCCGATTTTCTGCATGTGTTAGAAGCACAAATACACATTTGCAGCTCATTTAAATGGAGCAAAAGATGCTTTGTAGCTGTATTTTTCCTTCAAACCTTCTCTGCCACGCATTTTAAATGTCAATATCACCAATTTCACGGTACAGCTGTTTACTGCTGCTCATATATTATGAGCTGTGATCAAATTTCTTACTTCAGATGATTCAAAAATACAACCCTTCATTGCAGAGACCGACATGGCCTCGGTGTTTGGTGAAATATGGTATTACAGACTATGGCAGATTTACAAGGGATTAAGATCACAGATTTAATAACAGATTAAGATTAAGACGTCTGCAATTATTTAAAAATGACCAGAGCTCCCCAGGTAATACTAGTTCTGTGTGAACAGGGCTCATCTCATACAGAAAATGGAATAAGAGCGTCTCTTATTTACAAATTAAGATTTTAACATTTATGATTTTATGCTCTGTACAGTCTGCAGGGGAAACAGTCTTGCATATGTGTTTATTCCTGTGTACAGTGTCCTGTGAGCTTCCTGTGATGCTCATTATAACCATTTTAAATCTTACCTCACTTTGTTTATAAAAAAGTTCAGCAATTTAAAAACCATAATTTATATAAACCAAATGAAGCAAAACCTTTTTTTCAGAGCTGTTAGCGATTGAAAATTACAGCTAAAATAAGAACTAATACACTCAGTAACGTCTCAATAAACATCCTTTTATCAATGAATTAAAGAGGCTGTTTTTTTTTAATGCTGACTACTGCTGACTGGTTAAGGGCACTTGGGGGCACCCCAGGATCACCAGTGGGTTTCTAAAGGGATTCATTTCACCACTGACCCCCCGAATAATCTGACATTTAGTGACCGACTGACTCAGCACACTTGTAAATCTAATTTTTTCATAAAACTCTAACAGGCTAATCACGCTGGATCCTTTACACCGGGCTGAGCGGAGGAGTTTCGTTTACCTGGAAGCCAATGTGGTGGTTGTTAGCTTATTTGTGCTGAAGGAACTAGCGCCTGCCAAGCAGCAATCGCGGAGCCAGTTGTGCTGTCGACATCATTTCTCAGAGCAGAAATGATGGCCTAAAAAACAATCGATTCTGCTTTGGAGAGTGAGAGAATCATTACCATCCTATTCAGTAACACCAGGGAAGAAATTTTGTGCTGATTGTAAGAGTGCTTTTCTAGTAGCCCTTGTAGAGAATCCTCCGATGTTTCCTCTGAACTCAAAAAACTCAAAACAAAAAAAAAAAGGAACGGGAACTGCTACAATCCTGACAATCACTGAGATGCTACAGCAGTATAAAAACTCAGGTACTGTAGCGCAACTAACTGCTTTAATTTCTTACGTTTACGGAGAGAAATGTGTAGCATTCAAGGCTGGCCTTCGTCAAGGACACAGAATTAGACATCATAGAATGTACTTCTGGTCAGGAAACAGGTGACTATGATTGTATAGACTGATTTAGTCGAGGTGTAGCAATCGGTTAAAAGCACTCTTTGTTTTGAAATTGTGCTAAATATTAATTAAATCTTGGAACCTTGTTAACAACTTTAGGCCTTTCATGGTATTCATTGTGTCCCCTCTAATGACTGTAGAGTTGACGGTAAGAAAGGAAGTCGTTTATCCAAAACGTATGCAAAGTTACAAACCTTGAGGTACTAACTAGAAGACAACATCCCGCCTTGTATGAACAAAGGTCCACCGTATAAAAAAAATGCTTCAGGCTCTTGTAAGTAAGAGTTCCCTTCGGTGTGAAAGAATTCTTTTCGATTCTCTTTCAGAACCAGAAAAGAAAAAGACGTCTCTGCAGATCACAGCCGCTGCTGGTTTCTTGAGTTTCTCTTTTTCTTCCGACCAAGTTCAACAACTCAAACCTGAAGGGACCACCTCAACGTCTCGTCCTACAGTCCCGCCGAATGGTGCGTAGGAAGCCTGTGTTCACTGGTTGACAGGTGTGGTGGGTGAAGCGGGCACGTTCGGCGTGGCGGGGCTGGTGGGCGTTTGCGGCGAGCTCTGGTAGGACCGCAGGAGAACCTTGTGCTTGGTGGCCACCACCTCCCGCCTGCGCTGCTGTTCGGCCAAGAAATCCTTGAGACGGGTGGTTGTAAAGGTGAGAGTCTGCCTACGGAGGCGCATCAGGTAGGCATCTTGAAGCCAGGAGTTATTGAAGCAGTCCTTAATGGAGGGACGGGCCCTGTTGAAGACCAGACAGTGAGGATTTTAGAGAAATGTACATGTTGTGGTCATGTCTTGCATGAACTATTAGCTACACTTCCCTCCATGACGGGGTAATACTATCGGACTAATACTTCTATAAATACAAAGTGGTATTATGGCAGGACAGGTCAAGGCTAGCTGGTTAGCATGCTTACTTCAGTTGATATCTCAGCAACACAATACATAGATGTCTAGAAATCACGTCGAAACTTTCTCTTCACATTTCTTCGCATTCTGTTGATGATATTATGCCTTTTTTTGAATGTTTCAAAATAAAATACAAAGAGAAATTCTTACAGAACAGTCTTAATGTTACCGTCTTACCATGGGTAGCTACAGAGGATCTTTTTAAGAAACAGAGAGGCACTTTGGGACACATTCTGGTAGAGTTTAGAGAGGTCAAACTTTGCCGCCTGGATCCTGGCTTCAGTCTCCTGAGGATCAATTTCAATGAAAGGCGACCTGCCGCTCAACCTGGAAGACCCGGGAGAAGAGTTGAAACTCACAAAAGATCCCTCAAAACATATCAACAATGCACAATAATATCTGAGAAGGTTTGTTAGGTTAGTTTTGAATTAATTTTAATAGTACAAATCACAGCGTAAGGAAAATACCTGAAATCTGAAATGCAAATGCAGCAGACAAATTGCTCAATCATAAGCTTCATTTCACATAAAGAACACTGTTACGTTGCTATTTAAAGAGGGCTTGCTGGGTGGAAGCTGTGAAAGCAGAACTCACATGATGAAAGTTAGTACGCCCACGCTCCAGATGTCAGCTGGAGGGCCAACAACGTCCCCTTTCAACATCTCCGGAGCTGCAAGGAGAAGAAAGGAAAAAATGCACAGCCTTCATTGTTTTATACGGAACTCTGAAAATGTGCTTTGTAACAACATAAACAACACTTTATTATTAATTATCTGTGAGGGTATGTGTCGTTCTTTTAAAATGTGTGAATGCGTAGTTTTGGTTTGATTGTAACTCTCCTTGTGTTTCAGTTCCTGGTGGACGCCCACAAAGAGAACAGTTACATAAACCATCGATATCAGCTAATAATATGAGAAGATCTGTATCAATACAATGAATCAACAAAGAGTGAGATCTTTCGGTTGCACTTTCTAAAGTGTGCTTTGTTTCATTTTCTTTATAACATAATCAGCAAAGTAAAGACCGCTGGAATGGAGCGTAGCATAAACTGAAATAAGGGACAGTGATTTCTCTGAGGGACTTATATTTCTTATAACACTTGTGATTGTTTAAAGGGTCAATATGTGAGAATTGGCCACCACTTCAGATTATATCTTTGTCTTTGACACTTTGTCAAAACTGTTATTTGATCACATTCTGTTTTATAATGGTTTAATCTAAAAAATCGTACCTATTGCACCTTTAATTTAGTGTCTGTGTCACATTTAAGTTTGTCTTAATCTTGTGCGTGTTTCATCGCGTCCCTCTTGTAAAATAGATCTTGACGTTAATGAGACTTGCTGAGTAAATAAAGTTTAGGTAACTCACTGACTAAATTAATTTTCTGGTCACAGCTTGTTGTCCGAATTGCCATCATCAGGCTAATATAGCTAATGTGTAATTTTACATCTAGCAGATACTGATACTGTCGTGTTTCCATCCACCTGGTAAATATTAATGCCATAAATTGATCTCCTTTCAGCTCTGTTTTGGTCTCAACCAACTCTTAAAGGAAATATCTGGCTCCTTAAGATGCTAAATGCTCGGCTATGTTTACCAGCGAGTTGCTAACTTTGTCTGCCTGACATTTGGTGCAGAGCAGGTAGCTCACAGGTTCATTAGGGATTTTTCTGTGTGATCAGAAACACCACTAATGAGAGCCCTGAACTGATTAAAATCTATAAAGTTGCAGGCCATAAAACTACAATAATGAGCTGAAAGATAGCAAAAAGCTGCAGTCGGGTGATCATTTTTACATTACACACAGTCATTTGATCAATTGTTAACATAAAAATAGAGATTAGAGCAGCTTTAATTTTAAATTCCCAGCAGTTTTAGAAGAACGGGACTCTTACACATATACTCCAGTGTTCCAATAGGAGGGCTGAACTGCTTGAGGAAGAGTGGGTTGTAAGTCTGAGCGCTGCCAAAATCAATGATCTTGATGACGTTCATGTAGGTGACGATGACGTTCTCTGGCTTGATGTCCAGGTGGAGGATGCGCCGGGTATGGAGGTAATCCAGACCCTGGAGGATCTGCACAATGTAGGTCACCACGTCATCCTCGGAGTAACGGAACCTGAAACACACCAGATAATGAAAACAGCTCCGGGAAGAATATTTTAAGGCTGTGTTAACAGGAAACCAAGCGATGATTTTGACCACCCAGTTCAACAAGTGCAGCTGTTTGGCTTCACCTGTCTATGAGGCTGAAGAGCAGCTCCTTCCCACTGCAGTACTCGGAGATGAGCACCAGGTAGCGCGGCGTGACGTACGCTTCGTGCAGAGCCATGATCCTTTCGTGGTGAAGAGACTTGAGGATGTCGTACTCCTGCAGCACGTCCTGCTTGCTGTCCGCCTCATACGGGACAATCTTGGCCATGAAGAGGTTGCCCGTGGCGTTTTCTCGGCACTCGCGGATCACACCGAACCGACCCCTGCGCGCGATAAAGAAGTCAATACTTCCTTTTCCAAATGCTTTATATCCATTATTTTTTTTATTTTACACAGATAAGGTGATAATAGTGGTTCAAAATGCTGTGAAATTGCCTATTTTTACTTGAAAAACATATAGTTTGGGAAGGGAGTTCATCATTACCTTGCTTTCTCATCCATGAAGGTGTAAGGCTTCTGTGGAACTCCTTGGCGCAGAGATCCCTCTCCAGGCTTTCCCAGCGGCGTCCTGCGTCCCGAAGGTGTAACTCTTCCTGACGGCGTGATCCGCCCAGATGGGGTACTCCGGCTGTCCCCACCCTGCACCACAGGGGTCAAGCTCTGCACCACCACCACGGGCTGTGTGATGGTCACAGGGGTGACCGAAGGGGTGGTGGTCGTCGGAGTGGAACTGGGTTGGGAAGGCGGAGTAGCACGAGCGGTCGTAGTTGGCTTGTACATGGGAACAGATGAAATAGGCTTCCCGATGACAGGTGCAGGTGGCGATACAGGAGAAGGAGGTTTGGTGATTATAGAGGGGACTGGGCTTATTGGACTGTGAGGTTTGGGTGGCACAACAGGTGGAGGCGCCAACTTGGTCTGAGGTTTGCTCATACTGATGCTAAGAGTGGTCTTGGCTTTGGCTGGCGGGGCTTGGACAGCGGTGGTGGTCTGAGCAGGAGCTTGTTCTGAGGCGGGGGCTGTAGTAACGGGCGGAGTGACAGCGGGGCGGCTAGCGTCGACCGGCACTGTGGGTTTGATGGTTACCGGAGAAGCAGATTTAGTCACAGATGGAGCAGGAGCTAAAGTTGCGGGAGGGGCGGGCGTTACTGTCGTGGATTTACTAGGAGCTGGTTTAATGGGAGGCACTTTCATGGATGACATCATCACCACAGGGGCAGGGGGAGTGGTTGCTGGGACAGTCTTGACCACCACAGGAGCGCTGGATTTAGCTGGTTCTGGTAGTAAAAAAGAAAGGAGAGGACATACCTTAAAGACTTGATATACTGTAAACATGTAAGGCTATGAAATACAAGTAAGACACCTCCTCTTTATCACATTGTGCAATTAAGTTAAATAATTTGTAATGCACACTGTCCAGGACAAAATGTCAATATCATACACAACAACAACTAGATAATTTGAATCCTTTCTTTCACGTGAGTACATAAAAATAAATTCCAATGTACAGTATTTTGTGCAGCTTTATCTAAAAGTAACACAAAATTATCCAAGGTTTTTCCTTTATACATACCTGCAGCATCCAGGCTTATGACTTCTGAGAGGTTGCTGTAGGGGCCCTGGCCAGCTTTGTTGACACAAGCCACCCTAAACCTGAAGGCGCCCCCTGCTGGTAGGTCAACCACATTGTAATAACAGTCTGCCACCCCTGTAGCCACGATCAACCAGTTGGTCTCACCTGGGGAGAAAAAATATCATCAGTGTGTTATTTCAAGGGACAGTTTATAGTATTATTATACAACAAATACACAAACACACAATTTTCACAAGTCTTATTTTTCATATTTATGGAGGTATCAATACTGTAAATGAAACATTTCCATTCGGTTGAGTGTCGGTTCTGCAGTAAGCCGTTGAGGCTTACAGAATGTATTTATGTTCCAGGCTGGCAGATCTCATCTGCCGTATAGATCACTACTTCATCTTCACCTGTAGGCCGTGGCCCACATGTTGCCATAGCAACCTTAAGATCGTGTTGTATTATTGATGTGCTCTTGTTGATGATGTGAAAGGATGTGCTGCACAGTGAAACATATGTATACCTCCAGTATATCATATATATATATATATTTGTAGGCGCAGCTGATTTGGAAGTGATAAATCTTCCAATAGCTTGAATAACAAATGCTCAGGGCAACACACAACATATGGTTTAGACGACCACTATCTATGTAACCCATTCAGTCAGCCATTGGTGGGGTTCGATCTGAAAAGCATTTCTGGACAATCTGATCTTCGTCATCTCTTTGAAGCTGGGGATACACTGTACGATTTGAGTCTGTTTCTGACCTGATTTTTGAGCTGCATGACTCATTTTTTTTTTTGCTTCGTCAGGCATTGTATGCCGTGTCGTATACAAAGGGAAGTGAGGGCCAACCAGTTGCTCTGCTAAAGAATTGCCAACGGACACATGTCTAACATTGACCTCTTTTTCCCACTGCACCTGCCTAAAGTGGCAAAAAGAGTGCCATGGCGAGGTTGGTCGAGTTGTGGTCCTCAGCTTCTCTTTAATGTATCTGCCTCCAGTAACGACTGATATGAGCACAGACTCAGTTTACAGAAAGATAAAGGACAACGGCTGATTTCTTTTCTTGTTTTTACATGCACAGTGTGAGCACATAAATCATGAGCTTTGGCTTTATATTGCAGACGATTTACTTGTAAAGTACAAGTTAGAATTACAACAATTCTTTAATCGTGCAGTGTATGCCCAGCTTAAAACCTGAATAAAACATTAAATCACTGTGAGTAAACACTGACCCTCTGCTCTCCTCTCCAGAGAGTATGTGCATGGGGCCATTGTGTCTGAAGGCCTCCACAGTACCAAGGCCGTGTTGTTGTACTTCTGAGGTATTTCAGGGGTCCCCGGACGATTAGGAAGACCTGTAAAAACAAAATATCAGTATGACTCTCACATCATCCATCCTTGGGCTTTTACATGCCCACCACTTTCTTCCCAGCCAAGCCTAGAACATTATTTATCACTTTATTTATTTATAATATATACTGCATATTGCTTCACTGCTTCTCACAGACTGACATAAAAGTTATATCAGGGCTTACGAGCAAGAGATATAGTGCAGGAGCTGCACACGGTGGCCAGAGGGTTTGTAGCAACACATTCATAGACCCCTGCATCCTTTTTGGTGGTCTGCATGATCATCAGTAGCTGCCGGCCATCGGGGCAGGCGATCATGTTCATCCTGGCGTCAATCTCCAGGGGCTTCTTATCTGGGGAAACACACATGCATAAATACTGTCTATATTTAGGTTTACAGTACTTATTATAAATGATAAGGATGCAAAGAAAGATCTATCAAGATTAAAAAAATATTCCGTAAGAACACACATAACTGTTCGTTCAATCAGTGTCTTTACTGCATACACTTTATGCAACAGCTGTTGTCCTGGTACCATATGTTAGTATACAGCAAGATACAATGTAAGCCATCATTATGTGTCTGCACTCATGCTCCCGAGAATAATTATGTAAATTACTGTAATTAGCAAGTGAAGTAAGTCTGATCATCCATCTGTACGATAATTTATGTAATACTGCCTTATTTACATCATTATATCATCCGTACCTTTCATCCAGGTGATGTTCGGATGGGGGCTGCCTGCTGGCAAACAGCTGAGTGTGACTGGATCCCCCTCCAGGAGGACATGATCTCTCAGCTTGATGTGGAATACTGGAGGGAAATCTGGGAGAAAAGCACATTAGACCACTTATATCATGTCCAGATTATAATATTGATGGTTAGAATATAGACTGGAAACAGCGAGCCAGGCTCTCTGTGGTGGTAACAAAAGCTTTCTAACAGTAGATGTATCAAGGAGAACTGGATATAGTGTTGGAGGTGGGGCCTTTTTCATTCCTATGGAAGTTGATCAGTGGCACATGAAGCCCAAAAAAAACAAACCAACCACTTCCTGAAGTATTAGCTGGTTACCTATCAACCTCATGGTGATGAAGGAAGCAACAGAGCCCTGATAGCCGTTTCCACTCCTTCTGCTAAGATAAGCTAACCCGGCTGCTGGCTTTTGCCTTTTATCTAATGGACTGATATGAATTTTGGTCTTCTTATCTAACTCTCAAGAAGAAAACGATTCATCATATCAACCAAAATGTTGTTACCTTGCCACTGACGGCGTGCAATCACAATCTCTTCATATACTTTACACTATTGCTTGACTTACCAGAAGCCAGTTTGGAGTACTGGCGTGACCGTAGGGAACTATTGTCTCGGGAGATTGCTGTTGGTATGTCAGGCTGTGATACTGTCTTGTCTCGCCTCCCTCTGGTCAGTCCCCATCGATCCCAGCGGGATCTGCGCTCAGCCTCCACACCTTTGCAAGCAAGAAAATCAACCAATCCACAAATCAATCATCATGCATTTAAGATTTATAGTACTCTATAGTCAAATGTGGAGTCAAATTTTCAATAAGACGTGTAAGTAATTTCTTCATACCCTTTGATGTGTCTGACTTGAGGCTGGACATAGAGTCTAGAGACTCTGTTGAGGCACCATTGCTGGCCTGAGATGCCAGCTGGTTCTGAGGAACACTGGTAACCTTTGGACCACGGTTCTCGGATGCTGAACGGCGAAGCATTGAAAGAATGGGTGTCCTCTTTGTGTCTTTGTCCTGTGATGCTTTCCTTTCCTCTGAGTAGCTGCGAATTCTTGTAGAGATACCAGCCACTGTTGATTCAATCTTTCTGCGCATTGTCAATACCGGTGACTCATTAGGTTTCTTAAGCTCCTTTTCATCTTGTTCAACCACTGCTTCACCTCCACCATCCATGCGGGTCATCTCTACGTCCTTCTTTTCCTGTGAACCTCTTTGGCCGAGGGTCCAAGAAAGCCTACGTCTCGAAGCAAATGAATCATCGTCTTTGGTCGTTTCTTCCTTGCGCTCAGCAGATGGAGTTCTCTTCAGGCGCAAAGAGAGCCTTCTCATGAAACCTTGGTCCTTTTGAGCCTCACGAAGGTCCTGGACTGACTTTGATTTCTCTTCAAGTCTCCTCTGTGATAATTCCAATGGTGCACCAATTGGCCCAGGTCTGTATATCTCCTCACCTGACTCTGTAGAGTCTGCTGGTGCTTTTTCCTCATTCTTTGACCGTGACAGAAATTTCAGACTTCTTGTGAGGGAAGACTCACGCTTTTTGAAGCGAGCCTCAAAGACCTCTTCAGAGCTAATGTCATCAAGGTCCATTCCTGGTGGGAGCTCTTGCTGGGATGAGGAATGTGTGATAGTCTTTGGTGGACTCGGTTCCTTTGTGATCATTTCAGGCGATGCTACCCTGGAGTACACAGCAGGGTGCTCAGTGGTTGATATGATGATTGGCTTTGATGGTGAGTATGTTGGAAAAACTGTTTCAGCTGATACTGAAGATGATGAGATGGCTGGAACAGCAACAGGTGTAGAGGGGCCTAAAGATTCTTCAGTGACAGGCTGAAGTGAAGGGACCATGATGGTCTGCATAATACTGGCATATGCTGAAGTCCTTCCATCTGGAAGAACAACTCGAGAAGGAAGCGAGGGCGGCACATAAGTTGACGCAACATTTTCTGGGGTATGAGAATATTCTTGTGTTGGTTTGACCATAACAGAGCTTGTGGTTATCATAATGTCAGAAGGCTTAGCAGGCTTATTTACTTCTTCTTCAATCTTTTCCTCAGAAACCTTTTCATTTTCTTTAGCATTTAATTCAGCAACCCTAACAATTCTTTCCTCTTCTTCTTTCATAATCTCTTCCTTTACTTCTTCCTCTTTTTCTATTTCTTCTTCCTCCATTTTTTCTTCCAGCATAGAGCTCTGAACGGCAAGAGGAGGTGTAGGAATTCTCTGGCCCATGTACTCTGATTCAATCATTGGTTCTTCTGATATGCTCATATCCTTCTCTGAGAAACCACTTGTGCTGGATCTCTCATCAAAATTACTATCAGTTGTCAGCCCATCCATCTTTTCATTCATTGTCTCATCAGACTTTGTCTCTTTCTCCATAAATGATTCCTCGCTTTCTGTTTTGGTTGGACTTTCCTGCATGATGGACTCTGGTGTCGGTGGTTTTGGCGAAGGTTCCCTGGGAGTCACTGGACGGGAGTCTAGCTTGATTTGCTCAGTGAGAGATGACATAGATATAGCCTCCTTGAGTCTTCTCTCTTCTACCTGTGCCAAGGGAATCTCCAAGGGAGCTCCCAACCGGCGGTGTAAAGGTATGGGTTCTGAATCACCCTGACTGAAAGATGCAGTTTTGCGCAAAACTTTGGGTTTCGGAACTTCGTCCCTTGCTGAATCACTTGATGCGGCTCTAATAAGTGGAGGTGGGCCCAAACGAGCAGTACGAGAGTAGCGATCTGAGGATATTGCACGATTTTCATCTCCCATTCCTAATGTTTCCAACAGAGGTCCTCTCAGTCCACTCATCTTCTTGTCTGCAGAGCCACCACGAAGCAGTCGCTGCCTCATCATCTCCAGTTTCAGAGCATAGTCTTCTTGACTCATCTTGGCAGTTCCTGGGCTGGTGCTCCTCCTCGGTAGTTCCATAGAGACAGCTTTCTTGAGAACTCTCCTGCCATCCTCTTGGTTTCCTTCTTCCGGTCCCTCCTCAGGTGTAATCCGGAGCAGCAATGCACTGTCCGCTGAGCCGCCACGTCTTAGCTCTCCTCTTCGCCGTCCACCCTCTGGTTTGTCTGACTCCATGCTTGAACCCCTTCTCAGGGGTTTTCTAGTCATCTCTGACTTTTGCGGCAATTCACCAGGTGATTCTTCATCTGAGGAACCCTTGTCATTGTCCTGAGTTGACCTTTTCCGCAGACGGCCTTTACCTGTTAATTCAACCCCCTCTTTTTCCGTTTGTTTTGGATCACACTCCATCGCCTCCTGGACTTGTACAGGAGATCCAGACCATTTACTTGTTCCATCCTGCTTTCCTGTTTCCTGCTCACTGGTCTGGATGTCATTCAGCGACTTCCTTGATCCAGAGAATTCCATGTTAAGCGGCATTGGAATAAAAGGCAACTCATCAATGTCTTCATCAGAATCAGAGGATGATGATGGCAAAGGTGAACCTTCTTTAAGGTGCCTGGGTACTGCAATGGAGATGTGGCTGGACGAATCGTTTAGCAACTCAGGTATGGACCTCATGACCATCTTTGATTTATAGCTGATTAGTGAGCGCTGTGAAAAAAGGAAATTTGATACCATTAAAACAAATGTAAAAACATGGCTATTTAATAATTTACAGGCATAAAGGAATAATGCTATGTAGAAAACCCAAATAGTAAATATAACACCGCTCACCTGCCATTTTCTGCGAGATACAAACTTCTTCAGGGCCTCTGTATTTATGGCCTTCCCCTTGCTAAGTGTCTGTAAAGAAATTAAGAATGGGACCTTGCTCAGTATTGTCAATTAGAAATGAATGCAGAAAGAGGTTATTAATGGTTATCAGTGTAGCGTGAAGTACCACTGGCCTCATCTTACCTTGAACCAAGGGTGTCGGAGACATTCCTGAGTATCAGGTCTTCTGCAGAGAGACAGTAAGACATACTTCAGTTTTTCAGGTTTGTGAACATTTGTTACATTATATGGCCTAAAAAACTGCACTGTCTTAGCCGACTCTAAATGAAAACCACCAGAGGAAGACAGTATGTGAGTTGCAGACAGGGACTAGAAAATAATATAAACACCAGATGTCCATTTGATAAGCATCTAATATTCAGACAAAATGATTAACATGAGCGACTTTGTCTTTTTACATACTTGATCAGGAACAGTTTCTCTATGCAGTTAGAAAATTACATAGAGGAAAATGTTGTGGTTTCAATGACAGTGAGTCAATCTTACAGAGTTGTTTACCAGCTTTGGAATTATTAATCATATATTTCTATCTGTATTTCACACAATAATCACAGAAAACAGACCTTGAAAGCAGTGTTACTCACAGTCTGTCTGCTACCAGCAGCTTTATGATGAACCCTTTGGCTTCTCGGCAAAGCTCAGCAAACATGCTCTCCTCGAAAGCCACGTTATAGTTTCTGATGTTCAGTACGGAGCTGCGGTCGTTCTCTCCAGCAAATGGAGAAACCCCTGTCAGACTGATAACATAAGGAAATACTTACATTTAGTAACAAGCCTGTGGACTGTGCCTGAATAGGCAAACATGTCATAAACTGACATTGATTTCAGCATCCTGGGATACGTTTAATCATGAAGAAAATCTATTATTATAATGAGAATGACTTTACTCACCACAGATATGCAATAACGCCAACTGGCCTGGGAAAACAAAGAAGATAATTAGAAAAAGGTAGTGGGTTAAGACAAAACAAACAAACTGTTTGGGTGTAATTTCAAGAGGTCCTCTACCAGATGTCTGATGCTTTTGACACAGGGGTCTGATTGACAATTTCTGGCGCAACAAATTCTGGTGTGCCATATTTGCAGTACTGAGCCTCATCGGGTGTGAACACCACTGCGTTGCCGAAGTCACAGATTCGGATCTGATCACTGTGGGGGTCCGCCATGAGGATGTTATCAGGCTTAGGAGAGAATAAGAAAAATATATTTTATTATTTTTTCTCTGCTATCAGAAAAAACAGTGAAAAAGAAGATTTGAACATTTCTTTTCAATATATAGCTTTTACATGAAACAGTGACAATGTGTGAGGATCCATGAACATCTACCTTAATGTCCAGGTGTATGATGTTGAGATGATGAAGGTAATCCAGTCCTTCAAGCAGTTGTCTTATACATGAACGTACCTGGTGATCCAAGAACACAAACGTGTTGCTGTTACTTATTAGATCTTTTTAAATTACATACATCTGATTACTAGATCTTAGTTTAAGATTTGCCGTTCAGTCACGAGAAAGGACTTACATCAGACTCCATTATTGTAGATTTCTTTGTAAATCTGTCAAGCAGCTCCTCGTGGCATCTTTAAAGATGAATTAAGGCTTAACATTCCACTTTTAACAAGAGAGTATTTCCTCATGAAAAGCTTTTCAGAACAACACAGAGGGTGAGGTGACAGTAAAAAACATTTTAATTCAGATAATTTCACTTACTTTCAAAGGCTAATTGTGTACTCTGCACCAGAGTACTCTGTGTTCTGACTGCATAATAAGGATACATCTCAGTGATGATAATGACTGCGTTCTTTTTCTCAAAGGCGTCATGGAAGTAAAGGACTCTCTCGTGGTCTAGCTTGGAAAGCAGGTTCATCTCTCTCAGAGCGGATGCCTTCTTCTTGGCCCGTGTCGAAATAAACTTTGCAGCATAGTCCATTTTGCCCCCCTTCTGCGTCACACGTTTTATATAGGAAAACGCACCTCTGGAGGAGAAAATCAGGAGGAAAACTTCAGTTTTACCTCAGCTTTATTTAAATAACTTAAATCTGAAATCCCGATCTGTTCAGAGTAGCAAGATGATCTCTTGCATCAAAATATGGGACTTAATGTGGGCTTAAAAATCGCTCACCTTTTAATTTCTTTGTGGATGTCATAGTGGTCAGTCAGTCTGCGCATTTTCCTTAGAATAGTCTGCTCGTCTTCCATTGGATCCTCTTTAACTTTAGCTGCAGTGATGAGCAAGTTTTTTAATTGGATACAGGGAAATGCACATCTAATCACACAGAAGACTGGATGTTCCTTCACTTCAAGAGATAGTTAGTTTTTATAGCTTTATTTGTCGACCTCTTACCTTCATGAATGGTGAGTTCGGCTTTACAGGACACAGATCCTGCCAAGTTCCTAGCAGTGCAGGTGTAAACACCGGAGTCTTCTGGACAAGCGTTCAGGACCACCAGGGAGCATTCATTGTCATCGTACACAAACGTGTAATGGCTGCTCTCTGACAGCAGGGTGTCATTCTGAAAGCAAACGCTGTAAGTTTTAGCAATGGTTCTTTGAAGATTTATAACAAAAAATGATCTACTTGGGTACAGTAAGTTTAAAAATGGATAAAAACCTTGAACCAGAGTATGTCGGGAACAGGTTTGCCCTCCACAACCACAGCAAAGCGAGGGGTCTCCCCAGCACTGACATCCAAGTCCTCCATGATAGTTTCAAACGTTGGTGGAGCTGTGGATGGAGTTGCAAAGGTAAAATACCGAATTTCATCAGGTTCAGACGGATAAACGAATTATAAATGAATCTACTGCCTACCTGCTATCTCCACATTGAAGGTGCAGCTGTCACTGCCGTACTTGTTGGAGGCCAGAAACATCATCTCGCCGATGTCAGCACTCTTCACTTTGAGCAGCTTGAGCGTGTGCTGGTCGTCATCTGGCATTGTCATCTCGTACAGGCCGGGCTTGCTGGACAGAACGGCTCCCCTCCTGCGGAAAAGTATATTTATATTGTAAACAAGGATAAATACACTGTCGATAGGAGAGCAGTGGAAGTTTTGCTCTTGCTCGAGTGTTGAGTCAGGGTACAACGATAGACCTTTTGTCACCGTCCTGGAATCTTCGATAATCTGTGATAATCGCTTGGAATTAAACAGCTGCCTGTTTGCACTGTCATACTGTATTTATGCCTTGTCGGTCATACACCATGACCGTCCTGTAATACCCTTGATCCACTAGGTGGTGACCTCACCATTTGACTTAATTATGATAACTTATCATGGAATAACAGCATGGATGTTAAAATCTACGATTACAACTGCAGTATAAACAGATCATTAAACCATTTCACACTGTTTTTATTTGTTTATTGACAACAACAATGACTGTATAGAAATATAATGCATGTATTGGAGAAACTATTTTAGGGAAATGCAAGTAAGCAGTTGATTTGTTTTTCTTTTTAACTCATATTTTCTTCTTCTAAACAAAATTTAAAGAAAAGACACTAAAAGACACAGATACCTCTTCCAGATGACTGCAGCGTTGACATGATTGAGTGTGACAGTGATGGTGACTGACTGGTTTTCCATCACATACACAATGTCTGGCTTATCAATAATCACTGGAGCCTCCTGAAGATAGGCACCTGGAAGACAATGTACGCACAGATAATACTTAATAAACAGGTCATGCATATTTAAAGATGGATGGATGCTCTATGAATCTGAATGTACCTCTGTCCAGGAGCTGCACTGGGTCCGTGGCAGGTGAGGGCTTGCTGAAGGCTTTGGAGGTGATGGTCAGGATCCTGAAAGCATAGCGCACACTTTTGGAGAGGGTGGTGATGGTGTAGGTGGTCTCCTTCAGGCCAGAAGCTATGATGGTCCACTGGATGGAGCCCAGGGCTTGCTGTTGGATGGCGTACATCAGGGAGCTGGGATCTAAAAGAAAAAGGGGTTTAATGCATAATTCTGCAGCACAATGTTGAAACTAATATGAAGATCTTAAAATGAGATCCCTTTAAATATCAATCTTGCATACCAATGGAAGGGTCCAGCCTCCTTGGTTTCTTCCAGCTTAAGGTGATGGTTTTACCGGTGATGGATTCTATCACTGGAGTCCCATCAGGAGGGTCGGGGAGGATATCTAAAAAATCATCACAATGGAATTAGAGGTCTATAAATGATTCTGATCTGCCTTTGCATGTAAATTTGGCGGAAATTGCTCGTTTCAGCCTGATGAATGCCATCTGTTCATCAGGAGTTGTGGATTTGTAAGACTTCCTCATTTCCACCACTGCTCTGCTCCATTTTTGGGCAAATTTCATTCATAAACTTATTACCAATGAATATGAAAAGAACTGCTGACAGAAACATTTTAATGTAGTCCTATTAATAGACCACTTTGTTGTTTAGAATATTTTAAAAAGAGACAAGAAAATAATAATAGTACAGCTGCCTCTGAAGTGGCATCAGATCTGGATCTTGCACGAGGCCCCTTGTGTTTCTGTTGAGCCGCAAGCCGAAAAATGAATGAAAGTCACCTGTGACATAGAGGTGAGCATAGCAGGTGGCCTTGCCAACTTTGTTAGAGATGACACTCTTGTAGACGCCACCGTGTGCATGACACACAGAGCGGATGACCAGGCTGTGGACGTCACGGACTGCAAGAGGAAGCAGAGGAGAAAGGTTATGAAGTGTAATGATCAGTTAGATTCTTTAGGCAACGAGGTTAACAAATTAAATCCAATCCTTGCCTACAAAATAAGATGGTCAAACAGTGTATCTTGTCATTTAGGTATACAGAGTTCAGTAAAACAACGTTTCTTCTTATGAATTCATAAGTAGAACATATACATCATCGATAATGTGGTGGTTAATGAAACGCTTAGTTTAAACAATCTACATTACGTACAGCCATAACAGGGTTTTTGTCTTCATTCAAAGTCATAGTCATTTAATTCTTAAATTTTCTTTCCTACATTCAATTGATTCATTTCTTGCATCATTTTCATTTTCATTAAAATATAAATGGTCCTTTTAACTTCCAATAAATATGCAAAATAAGAGCAGTGCAGTCTGGAATAAATAGCCGAGAGTTTAATAGCTTTGTGAATGCCTGAACATTGATTGAATATTAATCCACTTACACTGTGTCATCTTTCTGTCCTCGGTGCTCTCAATCCTTTTGCCGTTGTGGAACCAGACGATGGTGGGGTAAGGCAAACCAGCCACCTTACATTTGAGCACAGCCTCCTTTCCCTCGATCACATCCAGGTCGTAAAGCGGTTTGATGAAGTCGGGCATGGTGAAACGTTCCACCTCATTCTCTGGGACCTCCGGCTCCTCTGGGATCGATGGCATCTTCTCCAGTTTAGCCCTGAAGGGAAGAGAAGAAATGTCACTTGCTGCATTGAAATGACTTTTTTTAACCCATAAACAGCAACAGTGAAAGATTAACACGTTCTCACATCTGTGAGGAGATGGCTGGCCGCGGTTCTTGAATGTAAAGTTCGGCGGAGCTCTCTGCCTCGCCGTGATTGTTACGGGCCGTGACCGTGAAAAAACCCTCATCCTCACTGGACACATGAGCGATGATGAGAGAGTGGCGGCCGCCCTCCTGAAGAATACGTATGTCCTCACTCTCTTTTAGTAGATGGTCTAAACAGGAAAGAGAGGGTAAGAAATAAAAGAAAAAGTAAAGAAAAAGGTGAAACCGCAATTTCACAAAGGGCATGGATGTTATGGTTAAACGTTATAATAATAATATCTATTTACAGCCCTACCAAAGTGGCTCCAGGTGACCTTAGGAGGCGGCGTCCCACTGACTTTGCAGTCAAATCGAGCGTTTCGTCCCTCAATGACTTCTAGAACGTCCAGCTTACGGGTGAAGAGAGGCTCAATTGAAGGGATGACTTTGAGTTTGCCACATGATGTCACTTCCTCTGAAGAGCAAACATTTTAATTCATAAGTAGACAGAACAATAAATTAATTCATTTGACATCACACACACTGTGATATTTAATCTTGAGCCGTACCCTTAGCCGTGCTTAGCTTGCACATGTACGTCCCGCTGTCGTCCTCGTGGACGGAGTTGAGCAGCAGGCGGCACTTTCTTCCATCGAAGTGCATCTTACAGTTGAGCAATGCCGGCTGGATCAGTTTCCCATCTGCCAGCCAGTCCACATCGGTGTCCTTCGGTCCGATGACATGACACTCAAACAAAACTGTCTCTCCAGCCTTGGCCGTGATGTCCCTGACCGGGCGGATGACAGCCAGACCGGGCTCAACTGGTGGTGCTGGGTGGAGATAAGAGACATTTTCTAAAGAGTGCTGTTAAGCGATACCAGTCAGTGTATCTGATATCGCCATGTTTAAGTTGTTCCTACAACAGGATAATTTGTGTTGTTCCAGGACCATCAGTGCAACTGACCATTCATGCTGTTGTGATTTCGTAACTTCTGTGTCTTGTTTAAGTATTGTTCCAGGAACATCATTTCAAATTCAGAGAAAGCGACAAAACTCACATCTGGAACAAGTGGGCTAAGCACAGAACTCTCACTCAGGAGACAGGGGTTTGTATCCCATGTAAATACTGTTTACTTATTGGAAACTATGATCTCTTGTTATTTTGCGTTTCATTTCACTTTTTCACAGGGGTTAGCACTGTTGCCTCACAGCAAGAAGGTACGACACGATATGATATGATACATTACGATACGATACGTTACGATACGATACGTTACGATACGATACGTTATGATACGTCCTGGGTTCAAATTTCGCTGGGGCAGGGCCTTTCTGTGCAGACTTTGAAAGTTCTCCCCGTGCTTGCGTGAGTTTTCTCCAGGTACTCCGGTTTCTCCTCACTATCAAAATGTGCACACTAAGGTTCATTCTCCAGTCAGTGCCCTCGATGAAGGCACTGGCTCAGATCTGGAGTTGGTCCCCGACAAAACCGCTGCCCACTGCGCCCTCATGATGGCTTAAATGCAGGGAACCAGTTTCACTATATTGTACATAGATGTATTATATGTGATCAAAAAAGTCGTGAAGCTATGACATTACAAGAACTTGATATGGTTTGGTCCAATGAGCGACATTAATTATGATATTCCAGGAACAATCACCCACAAGTGGCGAATATTTTTTTCTAGCCTCTTATCCACAAGTAGATGTGCCCTTCCTTCTGCACAGCATAAGGTAGAAAGAACATCTGTGAATTATCTTGAGTAACCAGGTCATGATTCCTAGAAAGAGACACTGCTGTTGAGTTTTTCAAATTGTATATTTTGGCACTTTGAGCACCACAAACCATCTAGTTTCATTTGAGAGAAGGCAGGCATCTCCATGGACAATATTTTTAATATTTAATATCTAAAATCTGTATTTCTGATTCGTTAAAAAGTAACAGCAAACACCTGTAGATTCAAAGAGAAGCGTACCTTTTACCTCCAGCTTTCCTTCACACTGCTTTGTGCCGTACTCATTAATGATCTTACAGGTGTAAATCCCAGAGTCGGATCTCACCGCGGACTTGATGGTCATTTGGAAAGTGCCATCTTCTGTCTCACGCACAATGTGACGTGGGCCTGTTTTCACCGTGACTCGGTCCCTCAGCCTACAATGGAGCAGAAATAACGGAACAATTGTTGCCATGTTATAAAAACAAGAGATGAATCACTCATACGCCAGTCAGTTTAATATATGCGATGAAGGATGACCAAGCACACACTCCTTCAACTGCAAGCTCTATTCTGGGTGGTATAAAAGTGGGTGTGGGGTTGGATACGTTATTATTACCAGGACTGGCAGTATTATGTTTAGCACTTTCTTTTCTGCTATTGTCTCTCGAGAGTCATGACTAACTGCAATGACAGAACCTGCCAAAGTGATTCAGCCTATTCTTGTCTCCCATGAAAAGACCAAAACCAGCAATGTGTTAGTCCATCTGTCAACACATTTCATCTGTAACTTTTTATTTGAAATTTGAGCTTCCATTAGGACGCAGGAAAAATGTAAATGTTGATCTGTGATCATTTGTTTGAATTCAAAACGCTCCATAGGCTGTATGCAAAACAGATCCTGCCTTGTGCCTCGTCCACGTCTCATCTGGCCCAGAGCATGCCCCGTCTCCTCATCAGGAAAATGGGCCAGCGCTAACGCAAAATGGAGAAAACTAGCGAGTCGTGCTGAATAATCAGAACCATCACCATCCTTTTTTCACACTGTTGAGAGGTGTGAGAAAGTATTTTTAATTCGACACCATAGATGGTGCATTTGTGAGTATTTACAGCAGCAGGATGGTGCATGTGGGACTGACTCAAAATCAAACATAGTGCCAATGCTCACTGTACTGAAGGAGCAGTTAACAGTAAAGTGATTTAGTACTTCCCCAACAACAACTGAGCTGTATTGCACAGAGGAATAACACGTATCCGGCTTTGGTCTTTTTATGGGATAAGAAAAATATGGAGCCTCATTCTTTGGAGCTGCTGCAGCAGCTAACAAGAGCAATAAAGAACCACCGGCTGATATGAGGAAGGGCTCTATAAACAATAAAGGATCAGACCATGGTGAGGAAAAAGTGCAATCAGGTCTGTCTCCTTTTTTTGGATGCCTTCAGCACTGTATGTGAATTCCAGATTGTTGTCGAAGGGCTCATTAGTTCAGCAAGACATTTGTGTTTCTGGGCACTGAGCAGCTCCGAGGTAATTGGGGGAATTGAGTTATTCATCCCCTTTCCCTATTAAGACTCTTTCTGTCAGCCTGGAGATTGTTATGCAGTAAACATTAAGCTTCCACTTCCTTTAACAGATGCAATAAAGCAGCATGCTCCTGAGCAAACGTATGCAGTCAGGCATAGTTGCAGAGAAAGTCTTTTCCATGTCCCATGCACGCAATGAGTTTGAGCAGTTTGATGAAGTGAGGGGACCTACCAATAGAGCATGGGTTTGGGTTGTCCACTTATTCGGACAGACATGGTGACTTCCTGTCCTTCAATGACAGCTTGATCACTCATTGTTACCTGTTTGAGATGTAATGCAAGTTAAAATCCGTGAGATGCATCTTACCTGCGAGTTTTAATCGACAGATGTGCTGATGGGGTGAATTATTACTGACAGAATCAAGGACATCCTGTACATAGAACAGGTTCATGCAATATTCTGCAACCAACCAGTCAAAAATGCAGTTGGGTGAGTGTCAGTGCTAAAAATAGATATGCCATACTCTAAAAGGGGAAGACAATTAGGCCTAGCTCTGTACGGTCTCACCAGGAATGCAGGGGGTTTCCTGAATCGCGAGTCGATGCTTCGCCTCGGCTCTGGCACTCCAAAATCCATGCTTTCCTCCAGGGGACTGAGATACTCCTCATCAGATGTAATAGGGCTGCTGATATCCATAGGCACACCGAGGTTTCCCCTCGGCTCTTGTGCAGTCTCTGTAAACACAACAGGGTTACGTTATGTTTCATTTGGTAGTTTTGTACAATCCAGCTCACTCTGTAAACTTTATTTATTCTGACTGACAGCACGGGTTGATGAGAAAACAGGAGATCAAGGGGTTCATGTATTTAAAAAAACCAAAAAAACAAAAAACAAAGCAACCCCTTAAAATATAATTAGAATCCGAGATGTCAAATATGTTATCTAAACAATAGTGGATTCACAGTGGGTGGAGTCAGGGAGCCTCAGTGGGCAAATTATAGGTTCAGTTTCGCCTCTGAGTTGCTATGGTAACTATAAGTGAGGTTGTTCAGCTGGAATATATGGCACAGACATTTTGCTCTGAGAGATAATGACAAAGGAGCAGGAGAAGAATCAGCCGAAACACAACACACACCGATTCTCTGTCTTACGATGATAAATAACTTCATCCAGGTTGAATGGGCAGAGATATACGTCACAGCAGCATGATGCTTTTTATTAAAAAAACTCAAAAAACACAATTAAAATCTGAACTATAGATAAAAACATTTTTAATTTACCAAGAAATTAATAGCACTTAGCGCTAATAAAATAATTTAAAATGGGGTTTCAAGTTTCAAAAGAGTCAGAAATATAAAAAAAGAACAGTAAATCTCCATAAATCAGTTCTGTATATATCACAAAAGTAAAAACTTACCTGCTTTCACTATAAGGGTGGCACTGCTGGACGCTTTGCCCATCTGATTGACAGCAGTCACACAGTATTTTCCTCCATCACTTATTCTAGCTGATTTGATGAGCAGAGTATGTCGTTCACCCTCCACTTTGACTGTGTACTGTGCAAAGCTGGTGATTTCAGTGTTGTCTCTCCTCCAGGTAACTTTAACAGAGATGGCAGAGAAGGCAAGTGATTGCTATATTATACAATTCAAATTCACCCTTGAGGTTTTTGTTGTTACAACACAAAGTACACCATGTCACCTTCAGGAGTCGGGGTGCCGGCAATGATACACTTTAGTAGCACATCTGCACCAGCAGATGCTACGGCGTCCTGGAGGGGAAACTCAAATACAGGGGCCTCCATTGGGTCTTCTCCAGCAGACACATAAGAATCATCTGATGAATCTGCACAGTTTAACAAAACATAAGCCTGAAGTCATGTTTCTTTTTTTCCCGTGATCGAATTAGAGGAAAGCCCCCTCGAGTAAGGAATGAGTAATTGTTTAATTAAACTGGAAAACAAGCAGAATCGAACTTCAAAAAAAAGCTTTAGGAAGCGAATTGAAAGAAGCAAAACAAATCTAACCTAACTCTGGAGACAGGGGTCGAGTGCGACGCTTCTTTCCTTTGGTCTTCGGCTGTTGTCCCTCTTTGGCACCAGTACTGATCTGCTGAGGCTCACTCGTCTTTACGGGAACATCCTCCTCCATTTTTTCATCTTCAACAATAATAGCAGGGATTCTTATCTTTAAGGCGGGTTTAGAAAGCTCCACTTCCATTTTCTCTTCCGTTGGAGTTACCGGTGACATCCTTGAGGCTTTAGGAGGAGGTTGAGGAGGAAGATCTTGCACGATGACTGACCTTTTTTGTACCAGTGGACTTTCAGGTCTGTTTTCAATTTTCCTTAATACGAGTTCTATCGGAGTCTTTCTCCCCTCATCCTTTTGTGATGTTTGCGCAAGAGCGTCTTGAATGTGCTGAGATTCTTGCATTCGAGATACCCTTTGCACGAGCGGACTTGGTGGCCTTCGCTCAACCTTGCGTAATGTCATCTCAGCAACATTTCTGCTCGGCGACTCTGCCCTTTGTTGATAATATAACGCTGGTGATGATGACCTCTGAATGATTTCTGTAACTGGACTGACTCTACTTAACTCCCTCACTGATCGTTGTCCTGGTAGGTCAGATAGTTGCATTGACTCCGGGGTGCCTGCAACTTCTCCAAATCTACTGACGGTTACAGTTGTTGAACCAGTACTTGCTGTCTTTAGGGGTTGGGATCTATGCTGGTCTTGCGGTATTTGCTGTTGTTGCTGCATTGGTTGCTGACTTAGTTCCCTTTCTCTCTGTTCCTTTTCCCACTGGGCACGTTCCCGTTCTTGGAGCTTTTGAAGGACTTGTGGAGGAATAGGTTCAATTTTCCTGAGAGGCTGGCGCTGCTTGGCCTTCAGAGTGAGCTGTTCAGTTGAAAACGACTTCTTCATATGAGGTTTACCTACAAGTTTCTTGATGCGCTGCAGCTCCTCAGTGAACTTATTCTCAATGTCCTGAACTTTTTGGGAGACGCGAGGTTTCTCCTCCAGCGAAGCAGCTCTCTGTCTGAACATAGATCTTCGTTCAGCAGCATCCTCTTTCAAAGCTTCCCTAAGATCTTCCCTTGAGCTTTCTCTAGAGATGCCTAACCGGCTTCCTCCGTCATCTGAATCCACAGATCCAGCACGATTGAACCCTGCCCAGGATCTTCCCGAGATGGAACCTTCCGGAATATCAAGGCTTCGTCTCCGCTCTTCTAAGCCACGGACCTTCTCAAAAACCTTTGAGCTTGCCCTGGTGAGCTTCGGGGATGGTCTGGGAGTAAATTCTTTCCGTGAGTAGTCGCTCACTGGAGTCTGAGGTCTGGAGTCCTGGGTGTTACCTTGCGAAAGAGATTTTGGCTGCTTAACCTTTTCTTCAAACTCCCCAGGCACTGTGTCTTGGTATTCAGTTGGCAACACAATCTTCTTCCGTAAGTTGATAGGCGTAGTTGAACCAGAGCGACTTGGCATGGGAGAGGTCGAGGGACGTTTGACAAGTCTTGGGGATGGCGGTGGGAGGACTTGTGGTGGAGAGTCTCCTGAAAAATCTGACTGGTTCCTGAAATACAGGATTAAAGCAAAAATCTTTTTGAATCAGTAGGTAATTACTAATTCACAGTCAGCTAAGTATTGTATTTTAGTATGGAATTTAGTATGGCCCATTTCTTTCTCACCTGGATGTATTAGAGCAATCCTCGTGTCCATATGTTCTTTTGTCATCTTCTGCACATTTGTCCATCACTGCATCACATGTACAGAAGAGGTATGACATATTGTACAGGTCAGCAATCAGGTACTTGTATTGATTGTGAAACAAGGCAAATGTAAAGATGCACTGATACAAAACACTGGATCAAATTGTTAAGGGGTTACTCTACTGATGAACCAATGGAACTAACAATCAATCTCTACAGAGCATTTAAGTGCCTTTGAGCTCATTGTTTTGGTTTTCCAGCATAAATGTTGCTCGATGTATGTAAATGTTTGCATTACAAGAATTTGCTAATATCCTTAAAATTAAAAAAAATAGAATAAAATTAATTAATGCAGCTTGAAAAGCAGCTGAGCAACATGTTGATGAAGGTTCTCAGTCATCTAGGTCATGGTAATTCTAAGTGCTATATCGTAGGCAACTGGACTTTCTTGAAGATGTTTCAGCTCTCATCCAAGAAGCTTCTTCAGTTCTAACAATCTAAAGTTGCAAATCCTCTCCAGTTAGTTAGAGCAAAAGAAGCTTCTCGGATGAGACGTGAAACGTCATCAAGAAGTCCAGTTGCCGACAATATAGCACTTGGAAGTTGAGCAACAGCTTCTTTTAACACATATCAGAATTCTAAGTATCTATAAAAGTTGTAAAAAACAGTAAACTACAAATAAAAAACATTAGCAAAAGGAATAGTTGCAAGCTGGAACCATGGTGGATTACCTGTAGGCACAGCCTGGTCCTCAACATCCCCTCCATCTTCTTTGGTCTCAAATTGGTCTCCACCTTCATCCTCTGTTGTTTCGGAATCTGAGAAATAAAAACAAAAATAATACTAATTCAATGACTCTGAAAGTACAGGAACAATGAGTGACCAAACAAAACCATTTACAAAGTTGAAGTCATCCAATTTTTGATCTTTCGGCATCAGTGGAAAACAATGTTTACAAAGTGGCAGCGGACAAAGCAGAGAGAGCCCACTGTTACCATAGGAACCAACAAACTACATTATTCTGTTGAGTTTAGTCTTTAACAGTGTTTGGTGAAAGGCGACTGAAAACTCCCAGTGATGCTGAAGGTGACACATTTCAGTTATGCATTTTTTTGGGGGGGGATAAAATCACAGGTGTGAAGACAAAAGTGGTATATTAGTTTAACATATCCAAGACACATCCAAGATTAAATAGAGTTCATCCATTGCATTGGACTCTATTCAATTACAGTTATTTGACTTTTAAAGTTGCCACCCTGAGGGTCTCATTAGCACAGCTAAGCTAATTGTACTAAATTTGCTGCAGCTGAATTGTTGCTGAGTCTTTATCCTTCATAATGATCTCATCAGCATCTGTGTTAACGAGAGGTGTTTCAGTAATTTCAGGAAAAAAAAAAACTTCTTTCTTCCTTGCTTCAGCTTCACCCTCTGGAAGATTTGACTATCATCCTTTTGCAGAGAAAAAAAAAAACAGTCATTGGTAGAACTCAAAATAGAAGCACTATTGAGTCATTGGCATCCCAGCAGCTCTCATGAGGTGTTTGCTTCACAGTAGGTGGAATTACTTATAAAAAAATCAGAGGCTCTCTGTTGTTCCCTCGCAGTAAAAGAAGACAATAGGATGGTATTAGCCATATTAACATGATAGAGAAATGCTTAAAAGGCTTGTATGAATTTGGCAGAAGGACAAAATTCACCTACTTTACGCCTAAACCTGTTCCTAAATGTCAGCAAGTTATTTTTAAGTGAAAATCAAAATGGTCAGTCTCTGAGTGGTTTACATTTAGGATCTGTCAAACTCATGATGTTATTCAAAGCTATTAAATATACATTTAAAGTAAGCTGCACATTAAAGTGATATTTATGTCTAATCCCTACACTGCAGGTTTCAAAATAAGACTTCCTTGAATGTTTGCAATGCAATCCTTTTCTCAGAATAGCACATAAGCTAATAAAGCAGTCACAAATGCAGATACTCCCAAAAGCAATTTTAAGCACCACCAGATTTTGTCCAAATCTCAAATACTGAAACCAAATGTTCGCCAACCAAGGACATGAGACTCCTCAAACCCAAAAACTAATAAAATATTGACCGACTAAACCGTTTTTCTTACAGTTAATCCAAATGATTTGTGCAAAACCAAAATTGTAAGACTTCTGTAAGCCATGTCAAGCTTCTGTCTGTCTTTACTCTGCCTGGATTAAATAAGAAAATAAGATTTAAAAAGAGTAACATATGATGGTTTGGATGGTTTTAGGATAAAAAGAATAGGTGACCAATGAGGAGATGAAATATGACAAAGAGAGCACAAGAAAGCTGAAACACCAAAAAGTCAAATAGGTTTCTGCATCATGTACTTAACGGCCCAATTTTGGCCAGTGCTGTACATGCCGCATTAAAGTCTGGGTATGCACAAGAGCATTTAATTATAGCTACGCTAGTATTAGCCATGTTAGTATTTGGCTCGAAGGTTGGCAATGTCGGACAGTCCACCACTTTGGTCCAGACATAAATATCTCAACGTCTATTGGATTAACTGGCGTAGATTTTATACAGACGTTCACGGTCCCAAGAGGATGAATCCCTCTGACGTTGGTGATTCCCTGACTCTTCAGTTAACACTACCAGCAGGCTGACGCTTTTTAATTATCTCATGAAATGTCACTACAAGATGGAATTAAATAAAAAAAGAACATAGAAAGTATCTTTAGTTCCAATATACTAACTGCAAAAACAGTATACCATCTAATTGAATATGTAATATACTATATTACTGCTTGTTGACCACTAGTAGCACTATTGAGCATGTACACGTTTAACAAAATTCCACTGATTGAAAGTTGACGCCGGGAACGTACAAAGAAAAATTGCAATGCACCGGAAACAGTAAAGAAGGATAAGATTCCACGCTAGTGAATATCAATGTAAACATGATATTTAAAAATGGCTTTGAATTTAGTTAATGAGGACGAAAATGCAACTTTAAATTGCTTTATATGAAAGGTTTGAATTGAAAGCACACCTTTAATAGTAAGGAAGTTCTAGAGAAACCAATTAGATGTCACAACTTAATTAGTTTCTGTTATGGTGGCGGTGATTGACTGGGGTACAGCCCCAGAAGAGTGTGGTTCATAAACCTGCCACTGCAACCTCGCTCAAGATACATCTTCCAAAATGAGATTTGGATTTTGCAGAGTTCAACCTCAATGTCTCAGTTTTGCACTCTTTGTTGTGACGTAAGAGAAAATAAATAAAAAAAGGTTTTGTCTTTAAACCATCTTATTGATTCCCTTTTTAATCCTGCTGATTTGAGATTCACAGTGAATGTTTAGAGAATGTTTTTAGTGTAGGGAGTCCCCCCTCCCCTCACCCTAAAAACACTCCAATATATCAGCATTTTAGTGAAACTCTGAAAGTCTTCTGCAAATCTTTGAAGTTTATTCAAAGCGACAGCGATGCCTCGAGTTCGGTGCATGTTGGCCAAAGTGACTATATTCCATAACAATACTGTTCTGATCTTGTTTTCCGCCTGATTGAAGATGTCACTGGTCATTGCAGTCTTGCAGTGTCAGGTGAGAAAACACTCCGGTAGCCAGTCGTTCACATGGAACATTTTACAGTCTTCTACATTCAGCATACAATAAATAGTTGAATCAGTATTGAAGGAAAAGATATTTGATAAATATAACAGGAAATAGCACTTGCCTGATTCTCTCTTTGGTCTGGATTTTTTTCATGGCCACTGGTGGTATGTCCTCGACAGGTATTTTTTGTCTTGGCTCACATTCAGCAGCAGGGTATTCCCCGAGATACACTGGGGGTTCCGAGCCATTACTACACGCCTAAATCAGGACGTTTCCTACCCAGATCAGCAACGGCGAGTGATATCTCACTCGGATGTGCAAAGATCCAACTTGTTATACACTGTAAGTCTGCTGACATGCAAGTAAAAGCTTTTCTCAATCAAACGCAAAGAGAAAGAAGGCACTTATTTGGTCCATTACATAACAAGTTGCACCTCGGAGTGTCAGCACTTCTGCTGAGAGAATCCGTTTCTGTAGAAGCGCAGAGCGTAAGCCTCCGTCCGCAGGTGCGAATGTCTGTTGAATGCATATCATCCACTCTGAGGGAGCCCCTCTGTCCGCACAATAGCCAGCGACAGTGTGAGCATCTTCCCCCGCTGCGTTCCACCCTACAGGCAGCGCACACCGATAGGCAGAAAAACCAGTGGGAGTGATCCAGCCCTCTCGAGATCAGTGCTCCACAGCATTGGATGACATTTTTCATTTTCTCCTTCCTCCCCATGTGTCTGTGTCTTATTCCTCAACTGGTGTAATGAGCCGATGTTGTGTTGCCGGCAGAGAACGGGGGGAGAATCGCTGCAACAGCTACAGGGACCTCCTCACTCCTCTGCATTGCCCGAGCGCCGTTAGCTCTCGCAGCAAAACCGTGTTGCTGCCTGCTCGGACTGACAACACAAAAGCAATCCTGTTTCCAGGGGATGCGACGGGTTTGATTGCCGCTCTCACTGCCGCACTTAAAAAGAAAATGTAGCTATTGTACCTGACAATTTCAGCTGCTTTCTAATCTTTTGACACATTCGGTGTATTAACTGTCGAGTATTCAATTAACGTGGTACATTTTGAATGACTCAGTATGTAAGACTTCTTTCGCCCGAGGCAAAGAGGAGAAAAAAAAGAGGCATTACTGCTTACACATTTCATTTCACCACCTAGTATAAATCGGTACTCAGAAATAGATGCGCTGAGGAATGACATTTCAATTCACATAGCGTCACACTGTGCTCAGGAGCGGCTAACACCGTGAGCATGTCGAGAGTTCGCTCACACACCTCAGTAAACAGGTATAAATAAACCTACTCTAAAAAAGGCACCGTCTTACTCACGGCGTTATACATGAAGCCACATCAATAATGATTCATACCCAACATCTAATCACTGCAGCTGCAACTGTGTATTGTGCATAAAAGGTGTAAATACCTACAGGTTTAATTACACGGTCTGCTGATTATGTAATCTCAGGTCACAGAGAGTGCCTCGTTGTTTCCTTGGCAGCTGCACTTTATGTGGACCTTTTCTGTTTCTGGACTTCAACAGAGGGGATATCCGTCCTGATTCTCAGTCTTTGAGACAAAAACAACACAGTGTTTTACGCTTTGGCAACGACCGTCAGCTGGAATAATAACCTGTTCCAGAATAATAATGTGTGTCTGAGGTGATATTTCACAACGTGTAATCTTCAACGCTGCTGGTGAAACACGATGAACGCAGAGGCTGACGGTCCATCCGGCTTTTCTTAGAATGAATCATTGATGCTAAAAAGCTAAATATTGCAGTTTTAATCCTGTATTGGCAAGCTACGCTGGTCGAAACTTAATAGAAGAAGTTCCTGTCAGCTGTAGGGATTTTTTTAGCCTCAGTTTGCTTTTTGGATGGAGCTTGGTTTTGATTTTACAGCCTGTGGATTAATTTCACATGAAAAGTGTGTCTGGCCTGCCATCACGACTTTAGAAGTTGGTTATGTGTAAACTCTGTGTGTTTATCAGCATAAAGTTGCACTTAAAGTTGCATTAAATGATTCTGGAGACTGTTTAGTCTCATTCATAGACCGTGACGAGCTGGAAACGAGACTCAAGAATCACTTACTGCACCTTTACGTAATTCTCTGTGATGTAAGCCAGAATGATTTGTTCTTTTCTTCTCTGTTTTCAGAAGTCCAGAAAAAATAAACCATAAGTGAAATTACCTCACCAACACTGGCAGAATGACTTTGTGGAAGACAATCAAGTGTTAATTAACATTAACGCTCATCTTGGAAAGGCGCCGGGGACATTTTTGTTGCTGGGTAGCGGATCTTTGATTACAGCAGCCAAAACTGCACAATTATATGATTCCACATTGAATTGAGTTAAAAATACTTACTGTACATTATTACAATAGTTTTTCTTATGCATTTTCATCCTTACAAAGAAGTATTCTTTACACTTTACAGAAAATAAAACAGCAAATTCAAACCAGAAAAACTGCAACCAGGAGACTTTGTGTAGCCGACCGGATGTTGTTCACTTTTATATGCATGATAACATTATTTTCTGCACAGGTTTGACATAATGCAACATGACAAAAGGCCAGATTTTTCCAGCACAATGGTGACGTATGAGATCAGTTACATTTTACTCTACACTGTGCAAGACGGTTACTTTTCTGCGAGACGCTTAATAATTTAAGACCTCGGACAGATTTCAGGATTCCAACCACTTTCACTCATCGCTATGTCCTCATTTATCTTTCATGAGCTGTTACACCTTTTATATTATGTTCTACTGAATGTGAAAATGGGAACTAGAAATCCCTCGTACGCTGAAAAACCAGGTGATTCTGACAAAACAGTCTGCTATTTAAAGTCATTTCACAGCTCTAATAAACCCCATAATTACCTTTCAGGACGTCTAATCCATTGAACAGCATTGATTCGCTGATGTACTATCAAAGCTATTTATTAGAGCGACATGGCGGAGTAGGGGATTTCCACAGTGTAACTGCAGCTCCACCTGTTCACTCACATTCATGGACCAGGAGGAAGACAACATGGAGCACAAGGAAACTATCCAAACACCCTGGAACGAGGCCATCGTCACTCTCAGAGGCGACCAGCCTAAAGCTCCCAGTATTATGTCTCTCCAAACAGTATAATTACTCTGCAAGCTTTAAACAGTCAGTATATCTTTTTAAATGGAATAACTGTCAGATACTAAGCTGTTAATAATCACCCGCACCTGCAGCTCCATTAGCTGCAGCTTTTTAGCATTTTTAAAGTGATTGTTTCGGTTCTTACAGCCTCCAGCTTTCTGTTTGGTTCAGTCTCACCAACCTCCAGAAACCTCCAGACATAACTCCACATGAAAGTCAGTGTTGCTCTGCACCAGCTGCTGACAAGTTATCTTATAAAAATGTGATTATATCTCAGTCTTGCATATATAGCTTGATTGCACTTCCCGAAGTAGCCAAAAATGGTTAGTTATAGCTGGTTTAAAGCTGAAATAATCAATATTTCTACATGAATAACAGGTCAAATGACTATGTATGATGATCAAGGCTGCAGCAATCACCTATTTTCATGGGAAGAAATTCAGGTAAATGCACTCTACGCTACCTCACAAGCAACAAACAGCAGACAGACAAAGTTAGCTACTAGCGGGTTAGCATAGTGGAGCATTCAATGAGCTGGTGGAGACTAAAACAGAGCTAAAAAAAGGTGCCCCGGGAAAACACTTGTTGGTCCGTGTCCGCTGAGATGCATGAACAGGAAGTAGCAGCTATTGGCTAATAAGCTTCACAACTTCGTACAATGGTCACATGACCAAGAAATCTGTTAATGTATATTTACAATTTAAGGTTTTATCATCTACATCAATCTTTACTTTTATAATTATTGACTAGGCCTTTTATATATTGCTCACTGGACTGACCAGACGATCAAACGCAGCACTCAGAAGAAGACAGAGACATTACTGGGTAACAACGATATGGATCGTGACATCGCAACATACGGCAAACATCCTTAATCACTAGATATTCTGGATATAAAACTGGCCCTTTGCCTGATTAGTTGAGGGGAAAAAAAGTCACACAGGGCCAGGCTAAAATTAGCAGTGATGTCTTCCTATGTAACAGGAGAGACGGTGGCCTGCTAACATCACAAAAATCTAAGGCCTGGCACATTCCACTGTATAAATAACTAGGCAGAGTCGGTGGACGAGGGGGGCGGTCCAGAGAGACATTTTCAAAGAGGGAGAGAGAGAGAGAGAGAGAGAGAGAGAGAGAGAGAGAGAGAGAGAAAGGGTTCGGGCAGTATCATTGAGTGATGGGACAGCTGGAGACTACGCACATGGCAAAGCAGTCGAGAGCTGAATCAAACTGAAGGTTAAAATGGAGAGTCAAAGGAAAACTTCTGAACTGAGAGCTTGTTTAAAGCCTTGAAGGAAGCTAGCGTATTTCTTCGGGTTAACACTGCATGACCTACATGTTGTGTAGAAATAAAACAAACTTTGAGTGTGCCACGACACAAAAACAGAGGATCCAGGATCGTATATATTACTGCCTTTACAATCCCCACTGGCTGCTCATGACGTCATTGCTCTTGTCCAGCTGAAAGTGACAAACCTCATGAGGTTTGACTTTACATGAAACAGAACTGTGAGAATCTAGATGACTTCTTGTGTTGCCTGTTCACACGCAACCACCTCTGTTTTTGTAATATCCTCAGTGTAGCATCATTACTGCCGTACTGTATCTCAGGGCTGTGGTGAAATACTCCTTGCCAGGCTACTTCTCTATTGTACTGTTTCCAAATATCTTGCCTCCCCTTATGTGAAGCGCAAAACAATACCGAGGTGACGCAGTGATTAATCTGTGCAGATTATGGCCTCCTACCTTCACTTTCTAATCTGTTAATTGATGACAAAGTAAGTCCCAATGATTTATAGTGAGTTGAATACAATTACATTTTAAAAGAAAAGCTCAATCTCAGAGTTCCTTCCCCAAGAATCACACTAATGTGGAGACTCAAGCATGTTCTGCTGTCAGCATCTAGTCAGATCGGGTTTGTGACGTTAGTTTTTTTATTTTTATTCTCATATTTGATGGTGCATCTTTTATGTGGACTCTGTCCAAACATCCAATATTTATTCAGCAAATGGAAATTTAATACACTGTGAAATCTTGCTGCCTACACTAAAAGGAATCCTTGTCATCGTGCTGTCCGGTCTGCAGACATCACCATCCTTTTATTACCCAAATTTAAGCGAGCACTGTGAAATAAGCAGGTTATGTAAGTGCCCCTGTGCTTTATTCTGCGTCATCACAAAATGCAATCGCTTGCCAAACCTTTGCTCATGCTCAGCTGATTGAAGGGTATTCAGCGGTGATAAGTCTTGACATCTTGGCGCATGCAAATGCATGCTTACAAACCCTCTCTCAGCAGGAAAAGGCAGTAACAAATGAAAGAATGAGTCTCCACTACACTGTCGTGCCGAGCGCTGCAGAACAATGACAAAGTACTCGAGCTGATATAGGAAGGGCAGATTTGTGAGGCTGGTAATGTCATTTTTCAAAGCAGCCGAGGTGGTCAAAGCACTCAGGTGAGCTGAATTTAGATCAGTGCTGGAGGTCACTCGATGCATCAAAAGAGCTTTGTTGGATTTCACAGAGAAGAGCTACAGCTGAGCATCCTTGGTTTGACATTGAGGAATCTGTGAAACACTCAAACCCCGAGCGCACTTTTGAATTTGTCAAAAGCAAAGAGCGATTTGTTTCCAGTGTTTCCGCGCACCTGACGGTAATCAATTCAGCTTTCTCTTCATATGCTAATCCCAAACAGTGATACCCACAACAAACACAAAAACACCTTCTTTTTTTTCTTTTTATTTGGATCTCCAAGAGCAAAATACATGTAAAACATTCAGCTAATGGGCTGAGGGACTTTCAAAAGCATCAGTGTCTTTGTTTGCAAAATATCCAGGGCCTCCTCTGCGCTCCCTGTGAACGATAAACCTCACCTCGCTTCAGAAAAACTTCTTTCAGAAATGATGCATCTTTTTATCCTTCTGCACAACAGAGGGATGATATCCAAAACCGATGACACAAGTTATCAAAAATAGTTCTTATTGACACTGACGTCTTTCCACAGTACCAGCTGATGCTTATCCTTGTTGCCGTTACAGCTGCCTTGGGAAACAGTTGTTGGAGATCTAACTCCAAATCAGGCATTCGCAAAAAGAAATCTCTGTTTTTTATGTGCTTTGGTGAAGTTAATCAACTTTAAATAATTCCAGTTCACTCTAATTTGAATGACATTAAATATATTTGGCTTTGGATGTAAAAACAACAGGGTTCATTGGTGTAATTATGTATTTGTGCTCTTGTATATTCATGCATTTTATTCCTTCTCTTTTCTTTTTTGGGGGCTGTGACAAAGAAATTAAACAACAACTGGGGAAGTCGAAAGAAGAAGCTAAAGATCATCATCGTAAAGACAATAACAGTTTAGTCCTGTAACCACCTGAGTGAATGATTGTAATTTGTGCCCTGGTTAAGATTTCATCAGCTCACTTTATGTTGCATTAACTGGAACAGGAAGTAAAACAGGCTCATATTTCTAGTCCTTGCTAGTCAGGCGGCTGGGCATCTTGAATGACTGTGGCTTGCTGGGTAATTTCCGAGGAAGTTAAAACCTCATGATAACAGTCAGCATGACAATGATTTTTTTTTTAACTGATATTCTTTAAAGAAAATGGTTCATTAGAGGAATGAACATCGAGGAATCTACATTATTATGAAGACCTTCCTGAGACTAACTGTAGGTTCAGCTGTCAAATCAATTTAACACTTCTTGTTAAGTATTTTAAAACAGTTCAGGTCTATGACGAGTTTGATTTTAATGTCACGCTTTAGTAGTTCCTTAATTTGCTCATCACATGCAATAAACCTAGAAACAACAATCAGCAGACCGGACCGCATACAAGTGTGATGTTTTGAACGTATTCATGAGTTTTACCTTCACCAAGATCCAAGACAGCCAGAACAGCGCTGCTCCGGGCCTCTCCCAGGTGGTTGTTGGCGATGCAGGTGTAGAGGCCAGCATCACTGGGTTTGCAATCCCTAATCCAGAGTCCTCCGTACTCCTGGTTCTCCATGTTGAGGAGGTCATCGTTGTGGTACCAGTATAAAGAGGGCTGGGGATCTCCAGCCACAGTTACTTTGAGACGGATGTCACAGCCTGTGCCCACGGCAGCGTTCCTCATTTTGCGGATAAAAACAGGTGGCGTTTGGGTGGGATAACCGGGTCCTCGAGGGTCCGGGACGGCTTGCTCGGGGCTCGCTTTGGACCGCTTTGGGGGGATGATGGGGCTCGGGGGTGCCATTGCTTCATCAGCCCCTTTTTTAAGGGTCATTTGCACCTCGGCCTTCCTCATGATTGAGCTGATCTGGTAGATCCTTCAATGGATTCTGTAACGGTGTATGTGGATTGTAGCTTTAACTAACTAACTAACTAACTAACTAACAATAGGCCCTCTCTAGATCAAAATCCAGTGGGGGCATTAAAAGTTTATGAGCGGCCTTCACATGTAAATTAATGTCGAGAAGATTCTCACATTTTGAATTTAACATAGTCTACAACTTTCATTTACTTGGAAGGGCACATTAAAATACTTAGAAACATATCTGCCATGGGTTCGTTCTCCTCACAGGGCTGTTCTCTGTTTTAGTTGTTGTCCGAAGAAGAAAGAAGAAATAGTTGATTACCAGGTAATTATGCAGATAGAGATAGCTGCCACTCTCCTGCCCAGAGGTATTTTTAGGGCAAGACCCACTGGATCATGTTGCATTAACAGCTCCCTTGACTTGTCTCTTGGAAGTGACGGCCTTGCTTTTCCTCCTCCTTTTTCCTGATGACTTTTTCAGCCTCTTGCAACCATTTCCCAACAGCTTGCAACTTCTCGTAGCTTCTCCGCAGAACACGGTGTGTAAATCTTCGGTGAGTTTTCCTCTTTATTCCCAGCGGCCTTGAGATCTGCCTTGGCTTTTTCTTTTTGAATGCAAGCATCAAGTCCTGTCCAGCAAGCTGCACAGTGCCCCCCCCTCCCACTCTTGTCCCATGAGCTAAATCACCCCACTCATGATTCTCCCCCTACCTCTGCCAGTCCGTCCGGAGGGGGAAATGACAGTCGGAGACCAGAAAGTCCTACAATGACAGCTGCATGGTGATCCGTCTGCCCACTTACCACTCGACTCCCGCCCCCCTCGTCATTTTTAGCCAACCTGAGGTCAGTAGCACATGTGAGATGGTGCAACACTTGGCACTGAGGAGGGCGTGGTCTGTATGGGACAGATATTTAATTTGTAGGTCAAATGTAAGGCTGACGTGGGTTTCCCAGTTGTGTTGAGGTGGTCAAATATCATGAAAAAGATAATACTATCATTGCATTAACACTGCGAACTAGCAGCTGTGGCCCTATAATGGATATTTTAAGTATCTTCTATATTTACCGACAAAGTTGAGGCGGCCTCGTAGGCTGACTACAGGAAGTATGATGAAGCACGTTCACTGGGAACTGGTGATTAAGTAGTAAAACACCTGAAACAAAAAACAAATGAAAACTAAGTTAGCATGAGGTATGCTATCCTGCTATCAGCGCCTTAATAAATGGCGAAAAACATAATTCTAGCATATTGGCACCATCGATAAGTAGTCCAATCACCTGTCATTGCTCAGCAGTCCAATTTAAAATGCAACTACAACTTCTGACTTAGCATTAAAGCTAAATAGCTACTTAGGCTAGAAAACTGAACAAGACCTGAATCAAACAGTTCAATATTGTAAAATTAAACTTGCAATGTAATAAATAAATAAAAACAAAGAACTGGAAACTAGCCTACAAACATAAGCTAACAATCAAATCACCAAAACGGTTTGATTGAAAGACAAATGTGAGGCAAAAAATACCCACCAAAACCACAATCAAATAAATTAACACACACATTACACATTGCTTACGTATTGTTTCTAACAATTATATGCTAACACTAGCTGTAACCACACATTCTCAACAAATTAGCTAGCTTGGTGTCTACTGTTAGCTTAAGTTGCTTTAAGAAGTTACGTTCAACATGCAGGACCTGAATGAAGTTAGTCAAAGTAGTGAAACATTGCTTGAAAGGAGAGCATAGAAGTTGAAATGAATGTACTAGACATCAAGAAGCTCAGTGTTGTAGAGTTGCTACACACAGCTTGAGCTAGCATGTTGTGTCTAACAGTTATATGGTTTTGCTAGCTGTAACAACCTAATCATAACGTCCTTGGTAACAAAACATTCTCAGCAAATTAGCTAGCTGCCTAACGTTAGCTGAGGTGGCCTGAAACACAGTAAGTCCAACATGCGGGGCCTGAATTATATAGTTTAATGCTTTAAATGAGACTTACCCATGAAGAAAAGCACCTAACTTATCAGTCTACTAGCTAAATGCCATTAGCAGATTCAAGGAGGTGACAGACACAATATCCAGATGTCAGATAGTCAGATACTTTGAGCTAACGTTAGCTTCTACAGTAAATGACAATGTTACTTCAAAGTTGTTGTAAGCTATTTAAGCTTCGTGCTGAATTGTTTAGCTAAGAGCACAAAAGTCTTATCTTCATTTCATTGTAAGCACCATTAACCTGACATGACAAACGCGTGTTAGCTCTTTGTTGGTTTTTGTGTGATGCAAAAAAACCTTGATCAACCATGAAAACACTGATTTACTGTGGCAATCTAATCTTTCACTAACATTTTCTTCTTCTGCTTTTAACATAGGCAGCTGCGTCTGTCGGCCGTACTTCCCAGAAATCACTTTACAGCACTCTTTTTAGAGCAATTTTCTTTCTTTACAGAGGCAGAAAACCTCCTGACCTCCAGTGATTCCTGTATTGTTGCTGCTGCAGTCATAACTTCTATTTCGAGCTGCTGTAGCTGTGGACGTACAAAAAAAAGAAAATACACTGCTTGCTGGATTAGTCAGAGGGAAGTCCTGTCTTCTATCAGCTGTTTATGGTAAATATAGAGGCTTTCGTGACATATGAGGTTACTCAGCGAGGTTTTATTGATCAGAGACACAGAGCAGTGTATGTTTAAATAAAACTTTATTGACAATCGAAACTTTACACAATGCACATTGTTTGGCGCGTGGATAACATCCTGCTGTCTTTATCTAAATATACATACAACTCAAACTGACAGTCTCACAGATATTATAATGCATAAAACACAAAACTAACATTGAGTTAGACGGCACTGCACAGGTAACTTTATTTATATTTGCCAGATATTTTACCTGAATTGTCTCAGCTCAAAGTCCAGCTGTAGCTTTTTTCCAGAGCATTCATCTCAAGGTGTTCATCGGCGGATGTATCGTCTCGATGTTGTGACACAGTATTAATGTGTTGAAATACACCCACACACACACACACTTGAACTTGAAACTTGGCAAACATGTTTTGCACAGTTTCCCATCAGAACTTCGCTTCTGCAGAAAGAGAGGGGACTTCAGGGGAATGACTTAAGATGTTTACAGCTTATTTTAAAAGCAGCATGACCTTGGTGTCCACTGGATCCAAAACCAAGATAAATAAGAAGAAAAAAATAGACAAAGGCATGAAAACATATTTACAGAAGTAGCAAAAATAAATTGTTTTTTATTCGTTGAGTTTAAAATTGTAAAAAAAAAAAAAAGAAGAAAATATACAAGCTTTCATAAAAATGTATCAAAAATACTCATTTATATGCGAACACTTGAGCTCATGCAGCAAATACAGTGATGTGATCGATTCAAAGTGTCTCTGTGGTGTCCTCACATGAATGTGGATGTGATTTCTGACGACACTGAAGACCTGCTGCTCCTCGACACGGACGTCCTCTCCATGACGCCCATCTTCCTCAAAATCTGGAACAGCCTACTCCTGAACTTCTCCCCTACGAAAGCGTACAGCACCGGGTTGACGCAGCTGTGCAGCAGGCCCAGACTCTGGGTGGCAAACATGGCCTGATCCACCGCCATCCTCGCCGGGCACTGATACGGCACTATCTTTGTCCTGAAAAATGTGTCTGTCATCACTGCGATGTGGTACGGCGTCCAGCAAAGCAGGAAGGCCACAACCACGAACACAATCACTCTCATGGCTCGTTGCCGCTGAAACCCCCCGCGGATACGAAGGAGGCGCCTGATGGTTACTCCATAGCAGGGCAGCATGATGGCCAAGGGGATTAGAAAACCCAAAGTGTGGCGAAGAATCCTGGTGGCCAGCCGCCATATGTCGGCCTTGCCGAGATCGTACTGTTCGTCACACACCCACTGGCCGGAGGTTTGAGAAAGCTGGGAAGAATTAAAAAGCCCTGCCAGAGACAGAAGTGCTCCGACAACCCAGACAGCGGCACAAACTAAACAGCTGACCGCCTGTCGGTTAGCCCCGCGTGTCTCCATAGCTCGCACGATCACCATGTAGCGATCCATACTGATGCAAGTCAGGAAGAGGATGCTGGAGTAGAAGCTCAGCTCTTGGAGGATGGTGACAATTTTGCACATGGTGTCTCCAAACACCCAACCCTTTGTAACAGAGGTGGCCCAGAACGGGAGCGTGACGGCCAGCATGAGGTCTGCGACTGCCAGGTTGAGGAGGTAGAGGTCGGAGGGAGGCAGCGACTGCTTGCTGAGGCCAATCACCAGCCCCACTAAGAGATTTCCAGGAATCGCCAACAGAAAAATGATGATGTAAAAGATGCAGACAACGACCGTCACTGCATCTGGGATGGTGTAGGGGCTGCAGGGCTGCGTTTCTGGGTCGACGACGAATTCGGTGTAATTGTAATTATAAGACAAGTTGAGCTCGTCGTAGATGGAGCCGAAGTCTAAGACAAAAGCAGATGAGTTTGGATCTGAGGACAGCAAGTGAAACAACATTTTAATCATACGGAATACATGTAAATAACATAAACCTGTTACCATAACAGGGTGTCTGCAGGTCTCAGAAACTTAGATTTAATGCTTTTTAAGGCCTTGTCTCTTTTGGATCAGTCGTCTTTTTTTTCATTCAGGTACTGCAGCACAGCCCGGCTCAGCAGTTCGTCTGTGAAACTAAATTATATAATCAACTCCAAATTTGTGCGGAGATTACTGGCCGACCTGTGGCACACTACTTTCAGGCAACTCATAACGAAAGCATGCTCACACTTGCCATCAGTGTCTCTTGTGACCCCTCAGTTGTTTTAAATGGAGGGCTTCTGCTCTGCGATGGGCAATTTACAGTCGATCTGAACATTTCATCATCCTGAAGGATTATTTTATACCTTACTTGACTGTTGCTAAACCAAAATCAGTGTGTTGCTAGATAGGATCTGGATCTGAGGATATTATGTGATATGTACGTCTATGAATATGTGTCACATGGACAGCTGTATGTCTAACCTATGTGTGATGAATTTCAGTATTAAGTCACAAAAAAGTTGTATCGTATAATTTCACATTGTGTCATATGGTGGTATAAGTAATCAACTTTATAGGTAAGATTTATAGCTGTTAGAGTTGATTAATCCACATTTTACCAACAGGAAGGTGCAAGTATAAAGTATGTCAGTGAGTAAGTAGTGCAGTGTGAGGTTCAGTGGTAGGTTTAGGTTAAGATCTGTAAAATCCAAAAATTTGGCTTAAATGATAGATGAATGAAATTAGATATAATTTCACACCTCACAAATTAAATGTTAAGACTACTGAACAACTCTTAATACATATCAGGTTGAATTTAAGACCTTTTAAGACATTTTAAGGACCTGCAGACACCCTGACAACATACGAAGGTTGTCACAGCACGTCTGAACATCTTTATAGTAAAGCACAAACTAACATGCAGTACAGTGTTGTCATCATATCCTGGAATTCATAACATGAAACAATAAAACATTTTTTTTTTTTTACTGTTTTTTTTTTAAGAAACTGGAGCTAAAATCTTAAAAAAAAGATACATTTTTCTATTTACTTTCCATCAGAATCAATCCATATAAATAATTTCTAATGCAAGTTCTTCTTTCTAAGGATGAAACTACTCACCGGTCATTGTGGTCTCTTCTCTGTAGGAGGATCTGAGTATGTCACAAAGAGACAAGGAGCAAACTATGTATCTCTCCACACCCCTCCCACCACCCTGACAGCAGCGCCCATGTTCCTGTTTGCCGTCATGCACACATATTTTGATTTGCTCTTCAAATTAAAAAAAGGGAAGATGTGATTTCAAACACATTAAAGAAAAAAACAGTTGTGTTTCAGCTCATCTTAGATGGATGAACCTATTCAACGAAACGCTTTGACAAGCTTCTCTTTAGACGTCTTTACTTTACTTTCTTTTTTTTATCCATATGACATTTTTAACTCGCAGCGTTTCTTTTTCTGTTTATGTCGGGGAGTTTGTTGACATATCAGACTGTGTTGTTATTCTTAGACCACGTGGCTTCCCCATGAACAAACCCAGGCCACATCGTCTGAATCATCGGTGTCATGAGATGTGCTGTCACACTGTGTGCAAAAACCAAAAGAGAAACCAACGGGTGTGTTCATGTGAGGTTTGTGTTTTCAAATTGAACATCAAGAGGTTCTACTCGTATCTTGTTTATTTGATGCCCTTGTTCACGCTGTAAGACTTTATATGAAAAGAAATGTATAATACATAAGAAAGAATTGGGTTATTTGTTAATTTAAAGAACAGAACCAACAACGAGTGATGGTGCATCAGGCGGAGACTCTTATATCTGGGCCGATATCAACCTGCAGATATCAGCCACATGATGCGACTGTTTGACACAGAGGAAGTTCCCTGCTCATGACATGCGTCTGTGTTGACACATGAGCGACGAGCAGCACATTTCCTGCCGCACTTCTCGTGTGTTTCAACTTCCAGTGTCACAAGTGCCGCAGTTTTATCACAAGTGGCATTACATCAACATGTTTTGTACATATGGGTTTGAGCCCCGTGGGAGAAAAAGAGAGAAAGATAAGAGATAACTGGAGTTTTTGTGAGCTTTGGGCAGAAACTTTGCTCTTGCTCAGGTCAAGTTTTACATTTCTTGTAACTCGAGGGCAGATAAAACATGACAGATGGTTCAGTTTCTAGTCCGTCTTGGCCATTCATCTCTCCTTTGAAAAAGAAATGGGACACAACAGAGAGCTGTTATTTCGTCTAACAGATTCCTTTGTATAATGTGAAATGTGGACGTGGATTTATCTCTTGGAATAGCGATACTAGTTTGGACACTATGAAGAGGAGAGTGCGTCAGAAGTGAAATGTTAACGTCAACATCCGGAGACCACTTGTGTTCAAGTGCTTGGTGCAACTAAGGATGTGAGGGCTTTCGATTTATAACAGTATAAATGTCTTCATTACACTGTGAGAAAGGGAAGTCAAATCATTAAAAAAAAAGATCCTCCGGCGCCGCTTAAATTGCGTGATTTTACCACAAGCTGCTTTAGAAACAACAAAAGGGGTCAAAAAGACAAGATACTCAAATGTAGCACACATGTTGGAGCGCTTTCTACAGTAACAGATGTGGTTTATGCTTATAGCCACTAGATGGTGCTGTAGAATTCAAATATGGTATTTTCTGTGAGGCTTATTTTATATTTATTGGTGGAAACGTGGAGCTCTTGCAAAATGTCAGGTTTAGTGGTGTTTTGGAGGGCTTCCAGAACCCTTTATAAAGTTCTTGTGTAGGGGTACTGACTATGATACTTGTGGAAAACCATGTGGGTCAACAGAGAATATCTGAATTCCCCCCAGTGCCCAAACAAACTCTTCACTCAGGAACCTTGCACATTAACAGTAAATGTAGTCGTATCGCTTTGAAAGGCAGTTTTAACCCGTTTAACGGACAGTATGAGCAACTCAACATATATTTTATTGATATTAAACTTGTGTCCAACTGTCAAACAGACTACAGAAAAACCAAATGTGGCAGCAGAATTACTGTAAAATTTATTCGGTGAACCGTTTTGCCAGTATTTAAGTGGTCCCACCTCGATCAAGGTACAATTGATGGCAAACAAGAAAAAAACAAAAAACATGTTGTATGAAAAAAAAAAAACAGTTTAATACCAACCTACCTACCATTAAAAATTCAAAACTAACACCTTTCCTGTCACAGAGTCACTTCGGATACAGTTTGGTTAGGAGGGAGAAGACCCCTCATGAAGAATGTCGCTTGTGCATTCAGTCCAAGAAGTCATTTACACCAACGTAAGGCCTTTTCCACTAAAAAGAGCAGAAACTGATTTCCTGATTTAAATGACAGGCAACCTTGCCCAGACATAAATTAAGAGAAGAAAGTGCATCAAGTGTTCAAGTAGGGTGTATAGTCTGAAAGAACATAATAGGAGAGGGGGGGTTAGGACAGTGTGTCAGGGGAGGTAACACTGGCACAGGACTGGCAATTTGCAGTGAGATTTCCAGGACAAGGGTGTGGACTGAGAAGGCGGACCACGACTCCAGGCTCGACAGTGTAAGAAGTCCCGCTAGTGCATCAAGTGGTAGATCACAATCACACTGCGCTGCTTACTGAAAGCGCTACTACCCATGACAAACGACACATTTGACAATGTTAGCCTGTATAAAAAAGATGCAAGTAGTCCCTAACTGAATTAATTATTTTGAGAGCCGATACAGGCTGTGATGTGGAAGGGGGCAAAATGTTTTTTAAAAAAAGGAGGCAGAGGGGAAAAGTTGGGAGGTCCATCGTCTTCCCACATGATCCCCTGTAACCCCCAATTTCATCTTTTGGCACGCCGTGGGTCCCTGCCGTTGCTAATGGTAACTGAAGACTTTGCGGTCGATGGGGGTCCTGCAACAGCAGCTTGAGACGCTCCGTTTCCAGGTGCCCGACCGTTGGGTCGCCCCATGCCCCCGAAACCAGTGTCACGGGCTGCACCAGACGGCGGGTTGTTGTTGTTGTTGTTGGCAAATGGCGGCATGGAACCATTACCTGTAGGTTAAGGAATACAAGTCAGTCCTCAGAGACAAATAAAGCACCTCATTTCATCCCATAAGGCACATAAGACACTTTGACATGTCACAGTATGAAATGGTAACGGTGAGTAATAAAATTAATACATTTTGTTTCAGGGTCCTGGCATTGTGCACGCTGGCTCCCTGTCATGACTTACCAGGGCACTTTAAAAGAACAGAACCACTGTTAATGTTATTGATTTCCCTACTATGGCAAGTTAATATGTCTGCTGTGAGACAGGCTTATTGAGCATCCATACACATTAAGAAAGTACATTGAAAAATACATGAATTAAAGAAGGCACAACATTACCTTTGTCATATTTTCACTTCATTCAAATCAGATTTGTAGAGTAAACAATGATTTTTTGATTGCAAAAATGATTTTTAAACTACTTTTCACTGTAGTACTTATAAACAATCTGGTCATTCTGTACTGACAACATCAATGTGTACCACTCTACAGAACATACACATTCCTGACTGGATAAAAGGAATGTATACTGACCTGGTGGGGCAGGTGTACCTGAATTCTGATTGGGTGGAGAGTTTCCCCTCTGATTCTGGTCTGGTTTACCCTGTTATGGGAAGAGAACGTCATCTTTAACACCCTACAACCACTTTTGTTAGGCTGGGCTGGATATAAACATGTAAAATTATCTAATAACAATTCTTATACAGGCCATCAAACAGAGGTATGTTTTTCAAAAAAGGGTTTTCAAAATACTCCCGTTACTATATTAAGTTGGGATTGGGTGTATGGATACTCACAGACTTGTTTTGCTGGTTCCCTTGGGTTAGCAGCTCTGGGTTTGGTTCACTGAAGTTGGGCACTTCTGAATACACCATGCAGAACCTGTGGAGGGAAAAAAAACGTGTTGACATAACATTCAAACCTCAGAAATTATGAGTTTGGTCAGGACAGTTTGAAACATGGAGGCTTTGGTTTTTCTTCTAGATTTAGATTTGAAATTTTTCAGAGGGGAAAACATTCAGCTCTCAAAGGACGCTGCTCTCTGAATCATTAAAGAATTAGAATTAAAGGTGCACCATTTCGTAGGCCTAAATAAACTAGACAAACAAACTTTGTTTTCATGACTGAACAGACAAGCTGGCCCAAAAGGACAACACAGTTTCATACTGTTGTACTTTGTTTATATTTGGGGACCATATTTTCCTGACACAGTTTATTTACTCTGTTATGGAAAAAAAAAAACTTTGAGTTTGTATTATTGCTAATTAATATTGTACATATTATAATTCTGAGTTTGAATTTCTTTCTTTCAAAACTACACGTTTATATAAAGATTATATATGCTGAGGCAGGGAAAATATAAAGAGTCGATAATTTCATTGCTTTTGAGTTATAAAACTTTTCTCAATGTGCTCAGGACAGAATAAAGTTGCGTATGAGGAACATGGGTACAAAAATCTTGTGTGGTTACTCATGAAAAAGAGAACTGACAACCAGATTTCTAAAGAGGGACAAGAACTTTCTAAAGTATAAATATAGTATGTGTGTCTTGCGACTCACTCTCCAATCTTCTGTAGGTCTCCTCCTCTTCCAGTGTATAAGGTCAGGCAGCCTTTCCATATGGATGCATACCTAAAAAAAGAGGCATTGATCTGTCACAACAGTGCATTATGTAAAACATTGACTGAGCATGTTCTGTTCGTGTCATCAGTTTCCAGGCATGAGAGCAGTCCTACCCTCTGGTCAGCTTGATGATGTCCCCTGGCTGAATGAGGCTGCCCAGCTCGTCCCAAACAGAGATGGCAATGCTCCCGCTCTTGTCCGCCACCTTGCATGAGCGGACCTCATGACCGTCTTTCGTTTTGGTTACTCGACCTAATGGAGGAAGAGCAACTGTGAGTTAGACATATGGGTCGACCTGGTCAAATCAAAGCGGCAGCTGTCGATAAATGTTACTGTCATATGCACCGTTTCTGCTGGCCCCTTTAAGACAAACAGACACGAGTTGATGGTGTGGAGATAGAGTCACAGGCTAACTACTTACCTATTTCCAATACGATGAATACAATATTCAAATTTTTCGAGCCAGGCTTCACATCCTTTAGCAAAAACAAGGCCTCGTTTGTGGGGTTTGCCATTGTTTGTCGCGATGAGGAGTACCCACTGGACGCCACTTTCCTGTCACTTAAACTCATTAGAAAGCTGTGCGGGCTGTCGATACTTTCGAATGGGGGGCTACGACGTTAGCCTTAGCTTAGCTACCTAGCTAGCCCGTTAGCCGAATGCTAATTACACCCAAGTCCAAACACTGTAACGTTATAATAACCGTTTATAGACCAAAGGCTCCGCTCCTTAGTGACTACCATCAAGTCAAATTCCGTAAACACGTTGACACAGAGTACATAGTTGGAAAATAACGGTTAACGTCTCTCTTCAAAAGCAGCAAACACACTAGCAGTGTGGCTAAATTTGCTAGCAGGATAAGTTAGCTTCGCTCCGCGTTAGCTAGCTCGTACTATAAGCTAGCTACCTTCTTTCAATTTCAGGATATGAGTCTCTGTGCATCTTTCTTTTCACGACTGTCACCATAATGGCAGCATCATTCTTCACATAACGTATTGTGGCATACTAATGGTAGCCTGTAGCCACTGAACGATGTAGCTCTGCGATGAGCCAAAATATCCAAATCAGATAAAATAGTATTGATAGGCTGACAGATCCAGAGTCGCGAGTCAAATCTGAGATGCTTTTTTTTTGTTTTAGCAGGGACCGCTCCACTGGCTGCAAGTTACACCAGAGCTGGAGCAATTGTCTGTGATGCGACCTAGTTTGAGATAACAGTTAGCTTATCTCCCACGACCACTAAACGTCAGACTACTCCTGTTCACCTTAATATTTACAAATCCCGCATTTCCTTTGTATGTCTCGTTTGACTAAAAATGAACTGTTAGCTTTGCTAGCGCGCAGTCTGGTCAGATGCTTTGTTGGAAGTCTAGTGTGTCTATTATCCAACTGTGGCCCCTGTAACGTTGCAGTTGTTCGAAAAGCCTTGTGTTAAGTGTCCTGGTTGTTTATGCCTAAACAATACTAAAGCCCAAAAACGCTTATTTAAAATCTGTACCAAGCTGTTGACTACACGGTTTCCCCCTGTTTCAACAATGCCCCAAAAACTACGTCAGCGACTACTGCCGGTCGTATTTATATAACTCGGTCGGTTCCATTATGCTACAGAGAGAAGGGGTCACACCTGTGCTAGCAACTTCTTTTTGTGTGTTCTTATACAGTCGAGTCGACAAATACTGACAATTAGCAGGCTTCTGTTTCTACATACGACGCAGTAACACCTATAAGTTGACAACGTGATGACCTGTTAACAGAGAGAAGAAAGAAATAGTTGGTTTGTACCAACCAACCGACTTCCATTCACAAACACCGCGAGAAAAAGAGAACATGTGAGAGTTTAGTGTATGAAAGATGAAACTATCAAGCGAGGGTTGATTTATTTATTTATTTATTGCACATTAATCAAATTGCGTGCAAACAGTACGTGCATATAAGTTACACGGTGGTGTAAAACATGTAACAGCGATATATTAGTTGTGAATCCACTGGGTTGTGGTTAGCTGTTGATGCTAACGCATGTATGGAAGGCAAAAGGAATAACGTCACGAACAGGATTCGAACCTGTGCGGGGAAACCCCATTGGATTTCGAGTCCAACGCCTTAACCTCTCGGCCACCGTGACTATATCTACCTGTAACTGTTCCAGGATCAGTTTTCTTACTTACAATAATATGGTTATTTAAGACGTGTAACGACGGCAATTTCCGAGACTGACACAAACATGTTATTTGGCTCCCCTAATTGTAGCCGTACCATCGATAGTGGCGGTCGGTAATGCACGCGGAAGAAGCACAGGGTGTTGGCGCGAAGCTGGACATTGGAGGGAGACAAACTCCGTCAAAACATCCCGGTGTCGTGCCAAAAAGTGATCGTCTGCCAGAATCTGATTACAGGCCGCAGGATCGCGCACAGCAGCCCGTTGAGCGGTAGCGCAAAAACGTCTGCTTTTCTCTAGATTAACCGGTCATAATAGGCTGATACACACAACTGCATTGCAATGTAATCATAGCAAAGGCATGTGTCTTCGAAAGTTTAACGTTTGTTGTTACGTAGGCTAATTATTACAACTGTGACCAAAAGAAGTGTAGTTTGTAGCGAAATCAGACATGGCAATTACGTGATATCGTGTCTGTGCTTGGTATGTCTGATGACTTTGTTTAGCCCTGTCTTCGGAAATTAGACTATGATGAATATGATTTATTGGTTGGTTAGATATAGATATATAGATAAGATATGATATCTTTTGCAATGATCCTCGTGACTCAGCATTGTTTTTATCTGATCTGGGCACTATACATAGCATTTGCTTCCCATGTTTGGATGTGTTTTGCAGTTTTCAATCAGTTTTCACCTGTAAAAAATTGATTGAAGGCCAAATACAGTTAATGAAAGGTTATTTCTGCCTAAATATGACTTGATCTCATTCATGAGCTTCATAATGTAAAGATCTGAGCTCACAGGACAGCTTGGAATTCTTTTAAAGGACCATTACAACACAAAATGGGTCTTTTCACCTGCCAAAAATTGATTGAAGACCAAATACAGTTAATGAAAGGTGATTTCTGCCTAAATATCTGCCAAAATATAACTGATGAGTGATATGAAGTGACTTTGAGGCAGAGCACCCCTTTCAGTCCAACATCAGGAGCTGGAAACAATATTTGGCAAGTGTAAAAATGCTATTTATGCATTGCATTGGCCCTTTTAAGGCATGCAGGCAGCACATGCATCGTGCTCATGCACCATGCTCATGCACACTTAGTTAATTAACAGGTCTGCTTAATTGACATGTGCATGCATAGGCTGCCAGGTGCACTTTATAACTAACTATTATAACTTGTATATTGATTGATTGATAAAAAAATATGTATTGTATTTGTGTAGTAAGATGTTTAATGGTAGTGATGTTTAAGCCATGCGAGCATAATATAGTCTGTTCATAGCCTAACATTAGCTTTTTACTTACTAAAATCACTCAAGTGGTGTTCATCTGTGAAGATTATCTTGCTGAACAAAATGTGCAAGTATCATAATCTTGTGTTTGTCACAGAGCTTATTTTCAGTGAGAATCAAAATCCAATTCATAAATCTCAGCGGCTTGTTGTCGAGGGAACCAGGGCGATGCCAGCTTCCGGGTCGGCGTGCACAAATACGTCATGAGTTTCTGAGTTCTCCACATAGCAGAAATAGCCATCATCAGGACTTTTTCCTTTGTTCAAAGTAGTTCCAATACATTTTTTCACAGTGTGTTCTGATACCTTGAAACATTGATAAATAACACTATAACTGTCTGGATGTTAGTGCTCAGGTAAGTAATGAAAAAGATAATTTTGTAATTTGGATCAGGTGATCTTTTATTTGAACCCATCTTATCTTGATTTGATACAGAGCAGTCTGACGCTCTCACTCCCTACTTTGCAAATAATGGCTGAGTCACTGAACCACTCCCTTCAGTGAGATTAATCCTCCTCCACCCAATCACCTACACTTAGGCTCACCAGATTACACTGCTATGACCTACAGTTACTTCCAAAAGCTCAGCGGCCTCAGCGACAGCGAGCTTAAATACATGTTTCCTGGAGTCACAGGGATCAGAACATGAGTGACGCACAGAACATTACAGCCTACTGTTATCTCATTTGTATTAAATGACATTTACTAATCTAACTTGACCTGAAAGACAGCAAATAAAGGCCACAAACAGTATTTGAATGTTATAAAATCTTTATTGATGTGTACAATACTAAATTTTGAAAGGAAATGCCGCCATGTTTACAAGATGCTTGAAAAGAGCGTCAGGAGGAGTACATTGAAAGTGGCAGGGGAATCATCTGCTGTGAAGGAAACTTCTTTGGTTTAAGTGATCAACTAGACAAAAAGGCCATGAAGTAAGAACTTTGTATGAACAAAGATGATGTTGAAGGCGATATCACTACCGGACAATTCTGTAGTGTTTTTAACTTTCTAACAAAATAAAAGTTCTCATATATGATCCAGATTAAACATCTGATTTCAGGACAAATACAAACAGACAGAAATTGTAAATATTAGCAGACAAAGATATCACAAAAGTAACTCAGTTGCATGAATGACAAGGAAAGACCTCGAAGCCAGTCACATTTTTAACCTCTACAGTACAGAGCATGTACACGCAAGCCTAGTGTTTCGATCCCTTTTCAGTAAGATGATTTACACAAAGAAGGATTTCAAAAAAAAAAAAAAAAAAAATGAACAAGCACATTTAATATACACGCATTTATGCTGAATTATTTATTTACTTAACGATCCCATCGAGCAAACTGGCAGGTCAATTTCTCTAAGTTATGAAGCACTTAAAAGGCCTAAAAATGTGCTATTTCATTTCTCCCGTATTTACCAGATAATTATAAAGCATGACAGTGATTTTCTTGCATGGTTAAGATATCAAAATATTTCTGGCACCTTATTGTGACTTAAGAAGTTAATAATCCATTGAATTATCTTATCTTGACAGTAAATATAATGCACGTAACGGCGAATAGGTCAGACACTGGTATATATTCCCTCTACAACATATCTCAGTTTCCATGCTCTAATGCATGTCAGACTCTCTTAATTTTAATACTTTTCTGCCAAGAGGCCCACATGCCTCACCCCAAAGGCAACTTTATCATCCTTTCCAACAGCTGAAGTCCTTTCCCACTTTCAACACACACACACTTGTCTCTCTTCCACTACAAGCTCATGCCCGGGAGCCTCCACAGGGGCAGAACACCTGTGGCTCTAGAGAGCTTCTTCCACTCTTCGCACCGTCTAAACAAGGACGCGAAGAGCATGAAAAATGGGCTGAGCAGGAGTCATCCGTCAAAGCTAGGAATGCTGTCCTCTGCCTTTATCCACTTCTGTGACCTCTCTAGTATCTGGGGCCTCGGCACCTGGTATCACTTGCTGAATTATTTTTGGGGAGTCGTGGCATTAGACATCTGTGGCCTAGGCTGGTGAAGCACTAACAATGTGCAACAAGAGCAAGGTCATTTAACTTTCAGGCAATTATGAGTTTCATTGCGAATGTTTTTGCACTTCCTTTGAACTTAAAACTTTCTCGGCTTTCATGTAGTTGGTATCAAACCTCGACTGTGCCCCACAAAGTGATAGCTGCAAGGAATTTCTCAGAAGAGAGAGAAACAAAATAGTCAGGCATGTTTAACTCCCACTCTTATCTATAAAAATATAAGAATCCATTCCCTTAAGGAGTGCACTTATACCAGCCTGTGCAAGGTAAAGGCACTGTAGGAGTACATGTGTGCATGCATGGAGGAGGGTAAGAGTGATGGTGCCTTGGCAAATGTACAAGATAGTATTTATGTCTTAAACATTTGAAACTGAGTAAACATTTCACCATGCAAGTTATGGATTCCTGAAGAAAAAGACGACTTACAAACACCCACGTATCATATAGTAACTCAAAAACAAATTCACAGATACAACATTTACGGTTAGGAGTACGCACACTCAAGGCAGTTATCATAAAGTTACTAATTCATGGTGTATAAGCTGGAAAACCTAGGGAGTAGTGTGCCTCACAAAGAAAAAGACAAAAAGATTCCTGTACATAAACATACAAAGTTGCCCTGCAGAGAGGACAAAGGGCTGCAAACGAACATCAATATGTCAGTGTGAAAATCTGTCAGGTACTTTGTGTTGCTAAGGTATGTTGCTCGCCATTTAGAGCAGCTCCTATCCCACATTGACGTCCTTCATTTGCATTATAGTGACAGAGCACGAACATGTTATCTGGTATTTTCAACAATGTTATTTTTTTTTTACTGCTCTTGAAGTATTGATTATTGTGATTCTCAAGAACATTGAGACTATTTCACAATTCCATCTATTCTAATTTTCATCACCTGGAGGTTTATTCTTATTTACTCAATTGGCAAACACAAATTACTAAAATATTTTGAAATAAGACACGCAACTTATCTGGTGTTCTAGGTAGGCCATCAATGATACAGCCGGAAATGAGGAACTGGACGTCCCGAAAGACAGGGAATAAGGCAGTGCCACTTCTGCTGAAGTAAAGTATTCTGTTAGCTAAGATCTGGGCTTTTTCAGAGCAGGTCCAAAGAATTCAGTAAACGACCTCTAGTTCACTACAAAACACCCTAGGACCTTTTCCCCGAAAACCCAGAAACTCCCCCATTCCAACTCTTGCACAACCTGGCAACACACTGCCTCAACAGGCTGTGGGCAGTACCACTGTTGCCAAAGATTTACTATTTTTCACAAAAACACAGAAAGAACAAAGAGGCTATCTGTCAGTGAGGGAAAACAGCTCCAGAGACAAACACAGCAGGAGGGAGATAGTTGGCCCAGCGCCCTGGTGATGCGCTGCTATTGAAGAGGTGGGCACCGGTTGATGGGAGTGAGTTATGATGCATTGCTGCAATGTCGCTTTATTTAGACAACCCTGCTACAGGGTTTAGGAAGCATTTGCATTGAATTTTGATTCTAGATCCTGTCATGTCTAGTTGCTTAGGCAGTTTGTGTTGGGGTTTTTAGACTGGGCTGGTGATCATCAAAGGTTGTGTTGCAGGAGTAGTCCGGGAATGGACTATCTTAGGATGCCGAGAGTACGTTTCAAGTGTATGTTTGTGGCAAGAACACTACTCTGCTTACAGTGGAGGGATAATTTGTGCCTGCTGGGGAGAAAGAATGGGAAACTAGAATTGGTGCTCGCTAAAATCAAATTAAGACACTTGAGCAATTGTTTGCTCCACAGCAATCGTTTGCTCTACAGCAGTTGTTGCTGTGGGAGTCGATTGCTCGACAGCAATCGTTGCTGTGGGAATCATTTGCTCGATAGCATTTGCTGAGGAAATCTGGATATCTGCTGCTGTCTCCATAAGGCTTTTGTGTTGCTCTTTTTCTTCTTCCTCTTCTTCTTCATCCTCTACACCAACATCTTCGTCGTCCTCTGGAACTGCCAGGTCAGCACGATTGCCATTGAACTGGTGTTCAATGCGTGGTGACTCTCCATTGATTGCCAGCCCTAGCTTCATGCTCTCCGGGCTGGTGGGACTCACTTCAAAAACAGCGTCGTCAGTATGCATCTCTGCTGAAGGAATCTCTCCATCAAAACTTCCCAGAGGAGGAATCTCCACATGGACTCCTTCCTTGGGTGAAGACATATCTGGTGTCGGGGCCTCCCCATCTCTAACCTTTTTGACATTAAAGGTCATGGGAGACACCTTGAATGAGGAGCTCTTGGTAGTCGGGCTCTTGGGATGATTAGGGGTGAGGCTCTTCTTGATTTTCTCACGCTTCTCTGGTGGCACAATCTTGGTGGTGATCTGGGTCATCTTCTTCTCGATGCTCTGGCGTGAGAAAGCCTTCTTGAGGCTATCAACCTTCTTGAGACTGTTACGCTTGAACTTGTCAGCCCTCCTCTCAAATGTGTGGGAAGTGCCCATACCCATTGTATCGTCGCACTCCAGCATTTCATCGCCTTCTGCGTGTGCTGCAAAACTCCCCTCATCAGAGGACAGGCTAATGGATTGAAGACCCTCCTCATTGGTACGGGCGCCATCAACAGAGCCTGTAACAGATGGAGCAGGCAGGATGGATTCTGCATCACACTGGCTTGGTTGTGGGGTCCTGAGGGAGTCCTTGACCATCACGCTGGCAGGAATCTCATTGTCTTCCTATTGGGAAACAGAAGAACAGAAAAAGGTGGATTTAGATGTATTACTCAAACGAGGCTTTAGCAAGGAATGCCCTTCATGATATCTTTGTTTGAACTGGTTATGGTCAGGGTTTGACTTTGCACATTCCAGTGACTTCTATGGAATTCTTTATCGTGATGATCAAAGTGGAGATATTTCAGGTGTATTTCCAAACACACAACCCCCATTAATATGTTTACGTATACCCCTGGCCATGGTTTGGCCATTGTAAATGGATGAGTGCGTCCAATACACTCTATACATGTTGGGTTGGTCTGCCTGCTGAGGACTGAGTAAACCCGTCTCAGCATGCCTCCTCCTTCTTCTCCTCAAGACATCTGAGGAATTCCACATGTTTCTATGCAGGAGTCACACATTTCTCTCCGTTTTCTCTCTTTTATAACCGTCTCTGCCTTTAACTCTCTGTGCTTGAGCACATTGATGACCAAAAACAGAGCGAGATGGAGAGCAGCAAGTTCAATATCCGGAGTTTCCGTTTGTTTCTCCTCAGTCTCTTCCTCCTCCCTTTTACTTGCTGCCCATCCATCTGTGCACAATCACGCAATCACACACATGCGGGCACACACTGGGGATTTATGAGCTACAGTTCCCACCCACCCCCATTACCCCCATCCTTTCACACCCAGGAGTGAGTGGAGAGTGAAGGTGCTGCTTCAGTGGTTGACATACTCCACTACACATTTGAAATGCTCATAAAGAAACCCTCTCAGTGACATATGCTGAAAGTATCTAGTCCACTAGTGGATGCTTGGTTTTGAGATGACTAATGCACCACAGTTTCAGAGTTCAGGTACAAGACATGTCTATGGACAGGCAGCTAACATTAATACTTTTATTTGACCACAACAAATCAAATCCAGCAAAGGCGTCATGGCTTCCACACCCCAACAGTGCTTACATTTTTGGATAAAGTCATTTCTATTTGGGCCAAGACTAAAGCAGTGGTGCTTTGGTGGTTTTTGTGGATGTTTATTTCTGAATCCAAGTTTTCGGGCAACAATTTGGAATTTAAAATATATGCAGCGATGGGTCAATATTGGAACAACTGATATTTGAGATTTTTGAGCTCAGAATAACTCAAAATCAAACACCAGTGTGTTCCCCTGTCATCCTCAGTACACACTGGAATGACACTTTGTAAACAGTAGTTTCTGTTCACTACTGTTGTAAGAATGTGTCTACATTTGAAGTATGACTGAGTTTAAAGTATGCATGGCAGCTCTTGAGACGTAAGAGTGCTTGAAGCAACTGGATGTCTATGGGTTGTTAAAGGAGTATGCAATGCATCTTTCCTGGGGTGTCATTAACACATACTTAAGGACTGGGCCAACCAGATGGTCTGGAAGATTCCTGCCTTCTGTCCATTTTTCACTCATCACTTCTGGTGTGTTTTAGCCGGAAAGGACATTCTCATTGTACCTGCAATCTGTCACTGCCAACCTGGGCCTGTTCAAGCCAATTCTGACACTGTCATTTGCTGCTATTTTTATGAACTCGGTCAAATGTGTGAGAGAAGATGATACAGTTTCTGTGACAATTATAGGATATCATGTGGTAAAGAGGGCTGAGACTGCAATGGTGATATGAAAACTGCAAAGTGGATCACTCTTAAAGGGTCTGATCAATACATTTTACTGTCAAATACTGTACTTACAGAATATTTAGGCCAGCATAAAAAGTATGAAAGTGTGATCTGTTCTCAAAACCATTTATAGAAGTTTTCTGCACTTTCCTGATTACATAAACTCTGTCCACAAAGAGCACTCTTGATCATCATCGCCCAGTTTTAGCACCTTGCAGACACCTGATACCTTTTGCCTTGATCTCAAACATGCAGGCATGATTCACTGTTCAGGTGGGAGCCAAGCATGTGTGGTATCTTCAAGTTAATGCCAATAAATCTGTCAGCGCATTCTTAAAGGCACAACATCTATCTCAAGAACATTTAAAGGTGAAGAGAAGTACAATAAATGTTTTGTAACACATAGCACAACATATAGTACGGGGGAAGATATAACTTGCTGATCGTCCCCTGTGTAGGTAACACTTGTAAAACATCAAGGAACTCAATAAATGTGTATGTTAAAAGTTTAAGAGTTTTAAAATACCGTAAAGAACCACTAGGGGAATGTAATCCTCTGGCTGGGAGTTGCGATGCACTGCACTGTAACTTGAAATCCCGAAAAACAAAGGAAATACCCTGGGGACCAGCTCTGGTTACCACTACCTTTGGTCGGGTGAAGCTGTAATTCCTTGCTTTCAGTTTTGTTCTGTGTAGCTCCCTCCTGTCATGTGTGAATGAGAAGTATCTGGATGCCCCAGTTTGCTGCTGCTCTGCCGCGCCCACAGGGACTGTGTGGATTTGAACGTGTTCATGCAGAATCAAAATTTCGAAAGAACAGAACTGTGTGGCCGACAGCTCTTGTACAGGACATGTTACCAGAAAGCTTGCTTATACGTAGAAAGTTAGACTTCAATGGTAATCTCCATTTTGTCTGTGTCTACTTCAAGTTTTAAAGAGTAAAATATTTTTAATCAGCAAGATGTGTGAGATGTGATAGGGGTTAAGCACCCACCTAAAATCTGACCAGTCACGATTAGATAATTAGCCAACATGGCCTCTTTGACCCTCATTCCCTGAGATAAATACTAATGTTCTCTGATTGTTTGGCGGTATTCAAGGTTTCCAAAGATTCAGTCTTCACACCTCTGCTCCAGTCTGGGCATGCCATAGACTTTCTCATTTGGCTCAACATGTTTGATGTAATCAGTAAGGGTTCTGGAGTGTGTGGGAGGTGGCAAGTGAAACTCAAAACACCTTCCAAAAAAATTTGAGGTCACCTACCACATACTGTACCAGACCTGCTGCAGAAACACAGTTTAAAATATTGTTCTGTTGATTGATTCCAGGGGCCACAACTAACCATTATTTGCAGTATTGATTATTGGATTAAATATCAGAAAACAGTCAAAAATGTTGATCACTGACTTCCTCAAATGTCTGGTTTTATTCACCACCCAGAGAAAAAACAATGGTATTGTCCATCGCAATGTGTTGCGCAAACTGTTGACATCGTCATATGCCAGATTGGTAGATCCCCAATCTGTCACTTGTTGATTTTAACCAGAGTCCTTATACTGATAAATCAGCAAGAGTCCCAAGCGCTCATCATTGCCTTTTCCGCTCAGCACTGACTTTATCCGGCTTTTATTTGGTTTTACTGGTGAAAATGCCGTGAAATTAGATTGTCCCCAGTTTAACCCCAAACAAGCTTGGCAAGCAAGCTAGAACAAACAAAAAAATCCTAAATACCATTTGACCCGAGTCAGTCCCATGTGTGTGTTTGTGCGTACCTCACATTCTGGCACTTTTCTCTTGGGAACCCTGTTAATTAATGTTCCCTCTAAGCAAGCGCTCATTACCCACTAGAGAATGTGATACTTGTGTGTTCGACTATCTGTGTGCCAGTGCGTATCTGTGTGCAGCCATGTAGGACATCAGACATTGTTTAAAACTATTAAAGCCGTTTAAAAGAGCAACATGAAACAGAATTAAACTACACTGGACTGAAACCAAAAAAACAACGTTAATCTACTGTGACAGCGAGTGTACTGTATGTTAAAGGCCACACTCTTCAGAGATATTTCGGACGCTTATGTAATTGAGTTCAAGAGCTCACTTAACAGTTGCGTGGCAGAACTACCATCTAATTGCAAGTTGTGCGAGGTGTTAGTCAGCGGGTGCTTATATAAGTCAGTTCTGTGTAGTGTCCCGATCTATTCAAATGCGAGCGATCAGGGCGGGGCAGGACGGAGTCGCCGCTGATTGAAAGAGCTCCAATCGGCTCACGTTACTCTGAATGCGTGTCTCTGTTTATACCAAACGTGTAATTAAATCTTACATTGTTTCTCTTGTGTCTGTTCTACCTCCGTTGTTTATGTGTGTGTGCAGACATCCGCAGTGAAATACTGTCTTATAATTAGAGCTGGGTGATATGTTTGAAATCAGTATGAATATGTACAAATAAATTTAAACGCTAGTGGCATAGCTCTCAGAACGGCAATGTTGCTCTGTCAGTTGCTAAGTGTCAGAAGGAGCCCTCAGATCGTTTGCTTAAAGAGGCTTTATGGTACGAATCGTAGCATTTTTGGCTATATGTGAGTGGACTGTAATGTAATGTGTAAAATGAGACCTCCTCCATCTTTGTCGGTGGCCTATACAAGCCTGTGGACAATTTGTTTAAGTTGTTTCAGTGCTGTTGGACTGTGGATTTATTTTTAAAGTACTCAAAAAACAAAAAAAATGCATTTATAACTATAAGTTTTGAAAAAATATAGTTTTCCCTCAGAAGTTAATTGGAGTAGAAGTTAAAAACATTGACTATGTACAGTACTTGAATATGTAATATGTACTCAGAGGATGAATCTGAATAAATCTGGTGATCCCAGACCTTTTCCTGTCATGCCACAAAGCCATCTGGTCAACATTTCTTGTGTTCTTATGACTAAATAACTGCAGAGCTAATGACATTACCGTCAACCTCAGCTGTATACGACTTTAGTTGTAATTTGCACACTTGAGCGTACTATTGCAAAAAACTAAGATGGTGAACATGCTAAACATCACAACTTCCTACAGCTTGAATATGATACACTTTTACGCATGTGCACACATTTTAAAGTAATAAAAAACACCTCATAAATGAACAAATTGAAGCGACGCACAAAATAATACGGTATCAGCATATTTGCACATAGGCAGTTACGTGTTTGGCCCATCAAGATGACTTATGCACTTTCTCTTAATCCTACCAGGCGAGGTTAGTACAGGTGTGTTGGCACAGTGAGTCAGGTGCCTCCGGGCGACTGCGCCAATGACAGGGTAACTACCACACACACACACACACACACACACACACACACACACACACACACACACAGCATGTGAGCACACACTTGCTTTTGTCAAGCCCCTGCAATTATTTTGTTAACAGCTTCGGATGTTTTTTTTTATTGACTGATTCACCCCGACCCAGCCTGTTGCGTAACATCGCGACCCCTCCGCCCCATCTCAGTGTGCTTGAAGAGCCATCTGTGGACAGAGGAAGTAGGGAGGAAAGGAAGGAAAGGAAATGGAATTCTGCTATTTGTCATGGGACGGGGTAACGTGATAAACTCTCGCTCTGTGTTCTGTACCCTGCACATGGCCTTGCACTGATGCATGTGCAGAGAATTAATCTACAGCACCAAGTGTGTTCAAATTGTGACAATCGCTATTGTTCTGAGTATCTAAACACCTCGTCGACACATTCACATCAATTTTGAATCATGCCTTCTGGCCTATTACCCATAAAGCTTTGCGCAACAAGTTAGGGCATTCTTTCCCCATCAGCACCCCTCCCATATATGCCTCACCAAAAGAAAACACGCCGTGTTTACTGGCCTCGCAGGCTTGCGTAATCGCGCAGCACAATAACCGATTGAGGCGCGATGTCATGCTGACGAGCTGGTAGGATGAAGTTCACGGCGATTATTCCTGCTGACATAAACGATGATGTCGGACGTCTGAAGAAAACCCGTCCGCTCAACCTGTAATTCTCAAGAGAGCAGCCTGTGCACTTCGGATGATGATGTGTTTTAAGATACCGCGACACAGGCTCATAATTAATTTCATACATGACGTGGTATTCATTATAATACAGTCCGTGGTTGACTGGGCACTTCCTCTTCATTTTATCACTAAATCTGCATTTTCCCCTGCTTATCTTGCACTTTCTCCTCCGCGTGCATGATGAATGTGTCACCACAACACATTCCTGTACATATATAGATCTTGTTTCTCCATTTTTTTTCTTCCTTTGGCTCTTTTGTTCGACCCTCCCAAGGTCCCCCCCTCTACACATTGCTGCAGCACAATCCCCAAACTGTGCCTATCTGAGCCATTGTTTGATAAGGGCTGTGCAGAGATACCACCAGCATTTTTTTTGATAAGGCCACCACCAATTGTCACAATGTTTACCCCGTATGGAGGTCGGAGGGCGCGAGTATCCGCAAGAGAAGCCAGGAAGTCATCACGTTATCTCCAGATGTGCTGTATTTTCAATGTTTTATTTAAGAGCAGAGAAATAAGAACACTGAGAACCAGGGCGGCTATTGTTTTTTCCTTTTCCTGCCATGGATGGTGCGGCCTTGGGAAGTGGACTGGATGGACACTGGGGTTTGTAAAGTCAGGGAGGAGCAGACAACGAAGATGGAGTCCTGACGTCCAATGACAGGAAAATAAGGAACTTGATGGGAGTAGCCAAAAGAAGATAGTTGGGTTATGTCTGATTGTGTAACAGGACCTTGAGCTCCTTTGGAAGAATATCCCTTTCATACAGCACCACCTGAATCTAACATGTCATGCCATGCGAGTAAGAAAAGAGAAAGCTCAAAAAGACAAAGAGCAAGCCAGAACGAAGAGAGAGCATTTGAGTGCAAGTGTGCAAAAGAGCTTAATGGCATTACCTGATCAATACCCGCAGCCTAATGAAAAACACGCTAAATATGTGCTCTTGGCAGTTCCGGAGAGAGAGGAGCGCAGTGCATCATGGGGGATGCTGAGAGGCTAAACCGTCTTAAGAGCCTCCACCTTTATTTATCTTTGAACACAATGCTTTGCTGCACCGTCTCTATTGCTTTGCAGTACTTTCCTTTAGAGTAACTTTAATACAGAACTGGTATAAAAAAAAACTTGAGAACTCTTTTGATAATATCAATCTGTGCAGTCTTTGGTTGAAAATCTAATTGTAAATCTGTCTGATTTGTTTGTAATTAACTGACACTGTAAAGGTTCAAGAAATGTTTTTTTAAGACCTACCGATTCTGTTGATGACCTTAACTCAGGGAATCATTTTGTAAGTCGTTTCATACCCTCAGCTCAGGTCACGATGGCACAAACAACATAATAAAACACAAATCACACACAACTTCATGTCCCGTCACGTCGGGGAGGCATGCTCAGACACTGGAACATCATCGTCGTTGCTTTCCCGCCTTGTTAAAACAAGACTTTCACTGCGTTAATCTGCAGCGCCGGCGTTGCCTTCGCCTCACAAACCAAAACAATTGAGCAAACCCGTCGAGCCTGAATGTGACATCAGGCCGAGGACTACTCGCCCATCCACATGCATGTCTTCCACAAATACTTTAAGCAAACACACATGTAGGCATAATCTCTTATCCAAACTGCCGCTTATGGTTTTTATCATTAAGTGACAAAAACAGGCCACATTCGTCACTTCGTCTTTTTCCTTCTGTCCACTGTTTATCTCTCTGTATGTGTCCATCTTTGGCGCTTCTCCCCTCTTTATTTGCTGTTCTCTGAAAACCCAGGGGATTATCTGAGGAATGAACCCCAAAGGGAAAATAAAGAATGATGGCAAATCCCAGAAGCCACGCTGTAAACAAACCTCATTGTTCATTTAGAGAGCGTGCCTCGAAGGCTGTGAGACAACAATCTCTGAGACCAGTTTTACTCTTCAGACTGCACTCCTGTAGACATGCTCGAAAATCTCATTCATAAGTTTGAGACTGCGAAGGACAAAATGTATGAAGGTCACTTGTTGTGTCCTTGTGGTCACTGGCAGGGCTATTTCCATATCACTGACCAACATTTAAACTGAAATATTCTCTCTATATAAACTCCAGCCTTACCTTCATATTATTAACCAAGATATGTACCAAACAGAATAGGCCTTTTTACAAAACACTTGTCAGAGGCCGAAAAGCACACATGTAACTAAATTTGTTAACAGTTGCTCGTCTCCATCGAGTCTCACAATAATCCACTGCAGTGAGCCACGATTCACAATACCAAAGCCCTGAAACTGGCTGAATACAGTCGTAGCTAAACATATTTAAAAAAAAACACCTCCATGATGTGAAAATGTCTGCCCTGACAGTTTAACTTGGATATTCTTTCTTCGCGCCAAGGAAAGCAATATAAAAGCCTGTCTCAATTTAAACTCTAGAAACTATTGTGTATATTTGTTGGGCCTTGTAACCAGGAAGTACACCAAACCATCTTTGTTTACCATATCCAGTTTAATTAAACATCTATGGCACAAAGCTAACTTGCCTCGAGCCCGTCTTTGCACAAAATTATCACCAACTGTCCAATCTAACTCCTGGTCAAACATACATCAAGCCAATCCATTGAAATGTCAATGTCTGTCTACATTGGTATTTGCTGCATAAGCTATAATAACTAGCCTGTAACTTTGAGTTAACTATCCTTTGACTTTAAACATCTCCATGGGCTGAAGCTCAGGAACATGCAGGCCCAGCCTGTGTGAATGCACTAAAGCAGCGAGCTCTGCTTTGGGCTACAGGCTGGTGCAATTTATCACCTGGACGAGGGACACACACACTCACACACACACACACACACTCACACACAACAGATCCCAGCTGTAGCCTACAGCCAGCGGCCTGCTCCAACCTGTGGAGGTGGAGATGGTTTTATAATGCAGGACTCTACACTGAACACACGCAATATGTGCACCACAATTACACTCAAATATCGAATTACCCCTGAGCTTGTATTGTTTGGGCTGCGGCTAGTTTAGTAAGTTCAACTCTCAGCTTCGGCCTCGTCTCTCTCTCTCTCTCTCTCTCTCTCTCTCTCTCTCTCCCTGTTTGTTCGGCTTAAAGGGTTTCTGTTGTTGCGAAAGCTCCGGTTGTGTCACATTTGATTTGTATGCAGAAAATGGGACCCAACTGGATCCGACAGAGTGGAACACTACTTATTTACCCGACCCATTATTTAGCTTCTGTCAGCTCCGGAGTATTGTGCTTTGCGTCATTAAACTAAAAGGTACGAGCTCGGGGCGAGGCTGAGAAATTACCAGTTTGTCCTCCATCTTAGAGTCGGAACGGCGTGTGTGGAAAAACAAGCCTCGCTTCCAGCTGCTGAAAGCCGAGATTAAGTCACAACCTTTGGTCAAGTGTCGGTACACAAAAGCTCAATGACGACTGGCGGCAGAGCAAACAAAAATGACAGTGAGGGAAGTTAAGCCAATCAGTCAAAACCTTTAAACCCTTGTAACCGTCAGTGACGAGTGAGGATGTGGTGACGGACTGAAACGTCTCAGTCTGTGAGACTCTTAAGGTCTTGGGGAGAACAACTGCATCGGTATAATAAGTAGTATGTAGTCTTTTGTGGCTCCAGAGGAAGCTGCGTGTAATTTGACAAATTGCCTACAGAGATGCCAATCAGTGGCCAAGTTGCATTGTGGGTAATGTAGGCGCCAGGATTTGAAAAGCAGTCCTATAACGCTGCTGGAATCGACACAGCAGGACAAGAGACATCTCCTTTTTTATTCCACGCAGTCTTCTTCCTTTTTAAAATCTTGCGCCTACATTACCCACAATGCAATTTAGCCACCGAGTCTCCAGAGGCAGTTCCATCAGATTACACGCAGCTTCCTCTGGAGCCGAAAATAGGCTTTATGCTCCTTTGTGTGTAACAGTGAACACATTTTAACATGTAAATTGGTGGAGTTACCCTTTAAATGTCAGGATTTATCGCTTTTCTTTGTCACTTGTGATAATAAATAAAGATCTTGGGGGTTTTGGATTGTTGGTCGGACAAAAGAAAGAGTCATGAAAATAATCTGCATATTAATAGATAATAAAATAAATCTTTGGTTGCAGCTCTTTAAACAAAAGAGTGAAGTTTCCATTACATCCTCAGCACAGCGTGTGTCAGCCGAAAGCCTGTTGCAGTCATCGTGTTTAGTTTGGCTGGGGAGCGTGTTTCTCTTTCCCTGCGATGCGATACGAGCGTTCTTTGATAGTGTGTGAGCGCTCCGACTGTTGTCACTCCCTGCCACTCTGCGATTAGGGATCCTAAGAACACAGGCAATCACCAAACATCCTCTTCCCATCCCGTCGCACCAGGGACAGCCGCACAAACCCCCTCTCTTTGCTAAGTTTCTCTCTAAAAAAAAAAACAAAAACACTATGAATCTGGGCCCTCATGTGCAAAGCGAGAGAGCAAATGAAATTCTCACGGCGTTCGAATTCAATCTGCCATTGTGGCCGACTTGTTTGTCGTGATGAAACTCGGCTGTGAAATAAACACAGACGGGGAGATTAAGATCTGCTCAGAAATAAATGACGTCTGTCGCAGGAAATGACATTCAAAAATGCGCCGCATTTCACGTTGAGATAAGCTATAAGATCTCCAGGGCGACTGTATATTTAAACACTCGGGTGATGAAGCTCTGAAATTAACCTGTGTGGCAAAATAAATCTGCTTCATGTAATCAGACACAGTTTACAGTTTACCTCTCCAAAAGGTACCAACACAGGCTCTACACTGTACACACTGGAATCTCACGTGGCCGGGTATTGTGTGTGTGTGTCAGTGTGTGTGTGTGTGCAAGAGAAAAGGCCTAGAGAAGAGAAGGGGGGGTGCATGTGGAGACAGGAAAAGCACTGGTGCACAAAAACAAACAAACAAGGCCAAAGCAGCGGTAATTAAGTCCTCATTAGTCCTCGTTATGCACAGGAACGCAGCGGAGCGGCACACCGCGCTGTCATTTCTTTCTGACCCGGCAGTGGCCAAAGCCCGGAGCCCCGGTGCAGACCCCTGCTCCGTTTACCCAGAAACCCTCTGTGTTTCCACATCAGCTGGCACGTACAGGGCGATGAGTGTTCTGGATCTATTTTGTCGAGCGGGCGAGGGGGAGGAGGAGGAGGAGGAGGGGCCCCTCGGCCAATCGCCGCGGGGCTGGGATAGAAAGTTTGGCTCTTGGGTGTGCGGCGAATGTGCGTTATCAAAGAGTGGCGTGAGGCGCGCGGCATGTGCTTTCGTGTAAGGTTCAGGGAATCAGGACAGGTGGCGTGACCGAAGGAAAAAAAACTGTGGGAGTTGGAGTTTGCATAAAAAGACAGAATGAAAGAACGAATGAGAGAACAATGTGAGAGGTGAAACAAGATAAACCAAAAATAAATCAGACAAGAACATTACAGCGCAACAACAGATGGAGAAAAATCAAGAAGAAGAAGAAGAACAGTCCTGGAGGCGAAAAAAAAGAGATGAGGTGAGGCAGAATGTGATGGACACAGAAGAGAGTCGACGCGAGCTCAAGCGAGGAGAGCGAACAAGGGCTGCACTTCAGTTCTTTTATTTCCTGCTCCCCTCGGGCGAGCCAGGTCTCATTTACCCGCCGCTGTAACTGCATACACCTGACCCAACACATCAGCATCCAATGGGCAAGCTGCACGCACACACATGCCGCGGCTCTCTCGCACACACACGCCCTTGGGATCATACCTGGCTCGTCTCCGCCCGCCCACAGCAGCTCCGCTCTCAGTTTGACTCGGAACGAGAGGGAAAAATCTCAACTCAGCAGATCGACATGCTTAAAGCAACATTATGTCACTTTTTAAACTGAAAATAACAGCTTGGATATCATGTTGATGGTACAGTGTCTTGTGATAGGGTGAGTGGTGTCTCTGTCTCAGGAACCCCGCCCGCCATCACTTGTTTCTACACTATGTAACTTAAGTGAGAGGCTCACATTGTAATTTCTACATGATGTTGCTTTAAAGGGGAATTTCTACATTTTTAACCCAGATCCTATGTGTAAATTATTCATACTTAAAGTTTAAGAATCATCAGTCCAGAAGATCTTTACGTAGATCTGGCAGCTACGTAATGTAATCCTTTGGGGCAACTGCGACCGTCAGAATGAGTCCACTTAAACCGCCACTCACAGGCTGAGGGTGTCTGCCAACATGGCGGAAATTACACCAACTGTTAAAGATCGAGGTTCTTTTTGTGGCCAAGATATACGGGTCTTGCCCAAGGGATAGTCTCGCTCTGAATTCTCGGCAGGTGAGTTGTTGTCAGTTAAACATTCCGTCATGACTTTGGAAATAGACTTGTGATGGCAGATCCTCTGGGTGGACTCCAAACTCCTCTCACCAGCTCTGACTTACCATTCCACTGTCGTCTTCCGGCACGACAACTCGCCTTACGCAAGATTTCAGAGCAAGACTTGAGGGTCTGGTTACAGACAAGAAGCTTATTGTTACTGTTTTTCTGGTTTCTAATGTGATACCTTAAAAAAGCCAAAAACAATACATTGATGGAAAGAGAAGAGACTGGATGTAACTTTTACTGGTTGCAGTTGACCTAAAGGGTTTCATTGCTGCCATGTCACAACTGTGGGACCGATACAAAAACTTTTGGCGAGTATAAAATCATTTATTAACCAAAACGTGGAGCCCCTGAACAACACAACACTCATGATACACAAAGTAAACTTTAAATCCAACCTCTACACGCTCTTATAATGTTAACATTATAAAGATCAAGTAAAAAAAAAACACTAAACACATTCACACGGTGCACAGAAAGGAGAAAAACAAATAAATCTCTGCAGCTCCACTGTCCACTCTCTCTGCCTCCATAGCAACGGGACACTCCCCACTCAAACACATAAAAAGCTGACCGGCGGCTCAATCGAATCGATCCGCGGTGCCTCGCCCGGCAGCGCACACAGCCACCTTGTACAGGTTAAGGTCCTGGCACCTGTTGCATTTGAACAACAGAGCCTCAGTACCAGGGAAACCAGATAACACCGGCGGTTAAAAGCTCTCAGTAGCTCTGGCTGTGTCAACAACGGCCCCCCCTCCGCGGCCTGGGCACACACTTGTACGCACAAGCTCAGACGCACCCACACATAAAAAACATCCACTTATTGATGCCTGAATCAGACTCTGTGACCACGTTTCTTTTTTCCAGGGTCACTTTCATCTCGCATGACAATTAAACTCTGCAAATCATGAATCTGGGATGCAATTTAGATCTCTGTGTAAACAGAATGTTTTTTTAATGCCTCGCAATCAGTGAAAGATGGGAATATATGAGGATGTTCCTCATAGTTTCCACCCATAATTTCCTGAGGATATGAGGAAGTTTATCACTTTTTTTTCCTTTCGGAGCCAGTATAGAGTTTTAGCCTCACAGGTGTGGTACGACAGTTGACGTGGTAAATCCATCCAAGAGCCATCTGTCTGTCTGAATTATGACTGTGGGGTGTAAACAGATCTAGTCGAAGTCGGAGTCTGAGCCCTCCTCCATTATCCTCTGTAGCTTCATTCCCAGACACACCCTTCTCCTCACACACACATGCACACACACACACACACACACACACTAAGGATTCTCCGTGTCCTATCCTCTGTGTGTATGTGTTATAAAACCACTAAGATCTTATCTAAAGAAACCAAATCATATTCAAAGATATTCTTTAATGTATATGAGAACAGGCGTGTCTGAGACACATTCCCAGGGTGAGAAAGCGGCACATCATCGCATCGCCTCTGCAGCTCGCCCGAGTCCTGCTCAACGAGTTTTTAAGTGTCGAAAATGTAATAAATTGCCGCGCGCCGACATAATATCGTCTTTCTGTGCCAAGCAGGCGGAAAAGAAATGTGCCCACATCCAAAAACACACCCACAACTGTAGTCAAATAGGAATGCAAATACTGGCACGCACACACACACACACACACACACACACGTACGTAACGATGAGTCCTCAATAGGAGATTATGATGCAAATATATCCAATGAAAGAAATGTTATACCCCTAAACCTTAAAGAGGTAGACCGGCAATTTAGCGCTGCTCTTTATAAAAGCAGGTACAGAGACATCCTGGCTTTTAGACACCTATGATCCTACATTTCCCACAATGCAACCTGACAGTGTCTTTCTTTGGCGCCGTCAAGTTGCCCCCCCCAAATGCCAACTTTATACAAACCTCACACCTCAGTTTAGTAACACACAGGCTTCTATTAGTGACAAACGTTACGTCTCAAGCCCAACCCGAGATGACCCCAATGACATCACTATGACATCACTGGGGTTATTTTTCAAACTTTGGCGTATACCGCCACTTACAGGATTAGTTCCCCCACGTTGTTTACACACGTTTACAAGCAGAAATCTTCACTTTAGCAGCTAAAGTTCGAGCTCTACCTCGTGTTGAGGGCGTAAATATCGTCTTTTCAAATCAGGTTGGGATCACAGGGCTTCGGGACACTTGGTTTATGCTGCATGGAGTTTTTTTATGAGGGTTTTTTGGTTGTTTTTCACATTTCAAAAACAAGTCCCCGGCTACTTTAGTTGTCTAAGGGGAATGCTTGGCATGGGTGTCAGTAGAAAGTGGCTGAATTTTCATCGAATTGGTGAACTTCTCCTTTAAAATATTAGTTTACACCGTTTAGTAAACTGACCTTAAATCAGTGGAGTGCCCCTTTAAAACTCCTAAATGCTGTTCACGTGTTTGTGTCCCTCACCTGGAAGATGAGCACTTTGAAGTTGTTCCTCTTCAGCAGGTGGTTGTGGTTGGACTCCAGCTTCTTCACCTGCACCGCCTGCTTGTCCAGGCGCTCGCGCACTTCCTTCAGGTGCCCGCTGACTTTGCGCGAGCGCTCGAGCAGCTTGCTGACGCTGTTGGAGGTGCAGACGTGGGTCTTGGACAGGCGGGTCACGTCGCCCTGCACCACCTTCACGGCGCCCTCCAGGTCGGACTGCCGCTGCTCCATCCGCTGCTGGTTGTCCTGCACCGACTCCAGCATGTTGACCAGCTTGTCCAGCAGCGCCACCACGGTGATGGCGCTCACCTGGCCGCGGTCGACGGGGCTGCCCGGCGCGGCCGCGCTCGGGCTGGTCAGGCCCTTGAAGCCCATCCGGGAGAGGGTGCTGGTCGGGTTCGGGGAGGCCGGCGCGGAGGGGCTCAGGCTCGGGCTGATGATGTCTTTCTCGGGCGTGGTTTCGACCTGCGGCCCCGGGATGGTGTGGGTGCTGCCGGAGACGCTGTTGGTGAGGTCGGCGTGGGACGCGTCGTCTGCCATGGCTCACAGGTGGTCGGATGTCCCGCTGCAACCCGGTAATTCACCTCAACGCGAGAGAAAAAGTTTGGTGGTGTCTCTTCCACTTCTTCTTCTTCTTCTTCTTCTTCTTCTTCTCTGACCGCTGCTGTCACGTCTTGCTCCAGCTGGGAACTGAGAGCAGAGTGATTTACTTCTTCTTGGAGTTGAATTCGGCATCCACGCCCCTGTCTGCCTGTCTGTTTCTGCCACACACACACACACACACACACACACGACGTGAACTTTTCAAAACACCTCCCCTGCAAGCCAGGAGGGAGGGGCGTGGTTGCCATGGAGACCGTGCAGGCCTAGCCCTATTGACAGAGCAGAGGTAGAGTTTAGTGTGTGTGTGTGTGTGTGTGTGTGTGTGTGTGTGTGTGTGTGTGTGTGTGTGTGTGTGTGTCCTTCCTTGTGTGCCTGCGTGCGACTGCCAATTCCACTTTGTGCACGCCTGCAAAAATATGCATGGAGGCTGCTTTTGTTTACTGCGCTCACTCCGCTTGTGTGTGTGTGTGAGTGTGTGTGTGTGTGTGTGTGTGTGTGTGTGTGTGTGTGTGTACGTACAGGACTGCGTTGTAAGGTCAACACAATATAGAGGAGATGAAACTGCGACCCGCACAGGCCGGCGTTTCTCCAGGAACTTAGCTGAATTTTTCCCTTTTCCTGAGATAACTCACCACAGTCTGGTGTACTGTATGTGTTTCCCCCCGTGTGCCCTGTGAGAGACCCCCCCCTCTCTTTTCCCTCTTGTTTTCGAGTTCGGTGTCATGGCGTGGGGGGGGGGAGCACCACCGACATGGAAATGTGGAAATCCCTGTTTCAACAATGAGCTCATCCGTGCCCTGGCGTGAATCCCTGGCCTCGCTCTCAATCTCTTCTCCCCTGTCGCCCATGACTGTAAATATTTCATTCACGGCGACACTGTCGCTGTTTCGATCCAACACGTGTTGAAATCAAGTAAAAACGCGGCGTTCAAACAGGAATGTGTTGCAACGAGATGGACCTACGGCATTACAGCTATGAAAAGAATCTACTTTATCACTGCGAACGGTGGGAAGCATCCAAGACAACACCTGGCTTTTATTGGATTCTGCCCGATGTGGTTAAAGGCTTGTTCAGCCGCCATCTCATCCAGAAATCAATACAAAGTATTCACACCCTTAAACTGAGATTAGGCTTCACACACACACACGCAGAAAAGACACACCTTAGGCCCACATTAAAATACGCTGGCAGAGTCCACAGTCCTCCTCACATCCAAACCACGATAAAAGAAAAATGCGTTTATTTTTAAACTGTGTTGTTTTTTCTGCCATCTGATCTGGAGGTAGATGACACGACAGCCTGGCACGGCTAGCTTAGCCTAGCACAAAGACTGGAAACAAGGGCGCAGTTAGCCTGGCTCTGTCTAAAGAGAAAAAAGCCGCCCACCAGCACCCGTATGATTGCTCATCGGCGTGTTATCTCATTTGTTTGATCCGTACAAAACCCAAACTGTAAGAAATGACTCATTGCGCTTTTATGTGATCATGTTCCAGACTGTTTTCCTGGCCAGCTGCAGTGTCTACCTTTTTTCTTTACACTTTGATTCTTAGAGACAGATCTGGGGTAGCTGCTTCCCCCAGTTTACAGTCTATTTGCTAAGCTAAGCTAATCGGCTGTGGCCTGTAGCTTCATGAGGCGACCAGGGTGTTTTTAAATGACGCATGTCACAAATTTGACTCTTGATGGGAGTGCCACCAGGTGCTGTCGTGATTGATGACTGACAAGTGCTTTCAAGGCCACACATTCTACGAGCTACATCCTCTTACAGTTGCGCAAACGCTTCCTGGCTGCACCTGATTGGACACACGCTTTCCCTCATGGGACGTGTGCCCCTGGATTTCAAACCTGATCAACATGGCGGCTGGTTTGGAATCTATCTCTTCTTACTTAATGCTGAAAGGGACAGTTTTTTAATTTTACCACGCTTGTGTTCACCTGTGGTATTACTATTGGTGCCGCTCTCATACGGAAAGCATTAGCAACACGGCTACTGTTAGCTGCCTGGCTACTGTCCAAAGCAAAGAAACAACCGCAAGAATCCCCATTTAACCTAGAAACCCTGATCTCAGTGCTATGAACAGGCAGAGTAAAATACCCAGTTGTCTTAATAGGTAGGCAGGCTCTGTTACCTACTGATCTAGTAGAAAGAATGCCGCTATTGAACCGTCTGGAGTCCAGGTGGTAAGGGGAACCACATATCAACAGGGGAACCAACTTTGACACAACACCGGGACTCTCATTCAAGTTCACTGTTGTTCCACAGATATTCCAGTTGTTCCATCGTTAACTGGGGACAGTGATCAGGGAAAATGATGCCTCTTCCTGTTTTGGTCGCGCAATGACAGACTCGCTTCAGCTGTGCCAAAATTCTACCTTTATTTTGGTGAGACACTGAATAGCATCGTGAAAGCAACGTTTGTAGAGAACCAATATACTCATAGCCATTACACTGTGAAATCATTGTTTCCCTCAGAATGATAAGTTAAGACAAAACAGTTGCCAGTTTGCCTGAACCTGTCTTCATTTTAGATCGACAACAGCTCGTTTAAAAGGTTATTGAGAGTGTCCCGAGGTGGTGAGTGGTGCTGGACGCCCCTGATTTGTATAACATAGCCTAGACCTCAACTTTATTCAAATGAGGAGTGGCCGACGTGATGCCTCGTCTCTTCACTGCACAGCTGCTTACATTGACAATAGATGGGAAGCATGGAAATGACGTATCTGTGGACACCTAACTCTCAACAAGAAGGCAAAGTCGTTTATTTCCCAAAATGTCAAACTATTCCTTTAAAAAGAGACTGCTACCTGTACTGCGTTGATAGTTGTAGTTGCGTTGTACATTTTTCTGTTACAGTTCAGTCTTTTCCACCAGCGGTACATGTAGTCAGAAGAGCTCTTGACAGATTCTCCCATGTCAACATCCAAGACTAACACCTCTCCTAGAGGTTACCCGCTCGACAAGCTTCAAAGCTGTCAGAGTAGAGTGGAAGTGCTAGACGCAACAAATTTCCTTCCTCTCTCTGACACAAAACCCCCAGTGTTTCTGACCCGTCTCTGTCTGTCACTGCCTCTCCGTGGAGACACACCACTTTTGTCAACATGAAAGTGTGACCTCCCGTTCCTACCTCTCGAACTCTGACTTTTCCCACTTTCGCCCCCGAGATGGAGCGGAGGGGAATGGCGCTCCCATCCTGTCATTATTCCGATTGTCCCCCTCCTTTCCTTTCCTCTCCTCAGCTCCCCCCTTTTCTCCATCCCTCCCTTTCCCCTTTTTCTTCCTCTCTCTGTAACATATCATCTGCTTTCCTGACTTCCTACAGTTTTTCCCAGCGTCCTGGTGCATGTTTCACACTTTCCCCCGTGTTGTGTAAAGGAAGGTCTTTCCCTTGCCGATTCTCCGACTACACTTTCTATTTTTTTTTAAGGGATCTTTGTTGCTGTTAACCTTCCTATGGTCACGTATAATGGAATATACTACAAAAACAATTATGTCATGCACACTGGCTGATAGAGGATGAGCTGGTGGATGGACATCTGGTACAAGTCGGCTTGAAGAAATGACCCTCTGGAGGCCAAGAAATGCAAGTGCATGGCTTAACGCTGACAGTTTCGTGTGTGTACATTTCCAACCATAATCCACACCTTTAAATTTAGCAAGAGGTGATTAAGACTCCTTCAGTTATATTCTTAACATTGATAACATAATCAAATATTCTACTGTAGAAAATTCTCTAGAAAGAAGCTCTGAGTGAAGTCACTGAAGCAGAACAAGCAATCATCATATTCCATGATTTCAGACAAACATGCCGCTGCATGTCGCATCCTTGAGCGAACGAGCTTTGTATCCTGGGAAACCTTGATTACCTCGAAAACCTTCAGCAGGGGGGTGTGGTAACGCTGAGACCGTTGGCTGTTGGCAAATTACCTGGGTGGATTTTCCACAAATGGTTGATGAACGAGTTCTTGTTTGAGCTCCACCACACACAATGCTTTTTCACACACAAACAAGGCAGCGAAGGCTGGTTAACATGTAGCTTCAGGCAGAACAGTTTTGCACGCTAAATCACCTGCAGTGATTTCATCAGTCTTATTTCCCTGTCTTCCTTTTTACCTTTGCATACTCTACAGTCCTTGTCACTGCTGTGGTGACACAATCCGGATCCTCCTCTGTGTGATTCGAGGCCACATTCGAGTGCTCCGCTTACTGAGGACACAAGAATGCAACTGAAACACCTGGAGGCGGACTTCATGGGGACTGTGATGACAGTTTCTCTCACCAAACAGACATTATGCAATAATCTCAAGGAGGAAATGCTCTCAGTGGAAGTGTACTGTCTGCATTTTTTACCTTGCAGTTGCTTTGATGCCGTTTGTCTGTTTACAGGTTGTTTAATGCTCAGTTTTACAGTAGTTTGTGCTATGTTGGCACATATATGGGTCCTGGGGTAAAGTGCAAACCTAAAGAACAGTACTGATGGTACTAATAAGGAACTTACCATGTGTAGAACCTTCAAGTCAACTGTTGCAAAATGCTTGACAGAGCAAAAAAGAAGACGAGAATATGAATAAAACCAGATAAGATACACTAATATGTAGATAAAAGCTATAATACAAAATATTTTACCCTTCTTTGAACATATACAACTTAAATTATACAAGACACTTGGAAATACAGACGACCATCCCTTTGGAACAATAACCTACATCACTACAATCATCTACATTATAATCCTTCGAAAAACATGCATAACTGCTTTGATACTCTGAAGTATGTGCGTTCTTTTAGGTTCAACTTTGGATTTAATGTTGCGACAGCACTGTGCTCATACTCTGGTTAGGTTTAGGCAGAAAAGCCACTTGGTGAGGGTTAGGAAACGATTGTGTTTTGGCTTTAAATGCCTGCTTTTGCTGGAGATATCCTGACCTCTTGTCAAAAATATCTGGGTTTTTTTCTGTCGACACAAACATGGCTGGATATGATCCCATAAGGTCAACTTAAAAATATCCAGTGGAGACACGTTTACACGTCTCAAACTACGGTCACTGGCTCTGCAGCCTTCTTGCCTTTAACGCTACCATCATCCCGTTCCACCTCCCGACATGAGAGTCAGGTCATAAACATGTGCTGTGAACATGATATGACGTGAGTTGCTAGAATTTCAGTATAGTACATATGACACTTACAAATGTTTACAAGTGTTAACTGCCGACTTTTATTTCTGGCAACTGGACTGCCATGCTAGAAGACGTCAAGGATAGGGCCGTTATTGGATCCATCTTTTTGGACATTCCCTCCCTCCAAGAATATAGATATGATGAAAAAAATCACAAAAAGCACTACCTGGCAACTTGTTGGAGAAAGTTCTAAGTGGCTTTTGACCACAATGTTTACAACGTGAAGCTATTCGCTATCTTGCTAACGGCGTCAAATGAGAAGCAACAGAGGCAATGTTGTGCAATAAAGTGCTGCAGGAATGAGTCTTAAGACAAAGGAAACAAGTTAGCATTTTTGTACTTGCAGTTTTTGGTTAAATGCATAAAATAAGGTTGAGAGATTTCAATGTTTTGTTCTATATTTATGTCTAAAAACAAGTCCCTATCTTTCTTTCTTTCCATCAGCATGGGAGTAAGTAAATAATGCCTGAACTTTAATTTTTTGGGTGAACTTTTCCTTTAAACCAAGGTCAGACCTCAGAACCATTCATCCACCTGCTTCCTCATATTTCACAGTCAGTTTTGTTCGCTCCTGGTTATGTGATATCTGCAAAGGGACAACAAACAGGTTCACTGATCAGTGTTTAAATGGGACCCCTAATGATTGTGATTACCATCAACAGTCCCACGCAGGTGGTCATACCTGTGATGATACGATGGATGCCCGGCAGTGTTTGATTTGTATAACCGGCTCAGACTGGATGTCTGGTTGCGCAGTGGGAAAGAAGGAAGCAATGGTACCCTTTTGTCGCTAAATCAAAGGCCCCCACAGAGGGGAAAATGGCGTGCTGGGACCAAAACAGATGGCGATGGATCTTTAAATGACCCTTTTTCACAGCCCAGCGTGTGTCTAACACACGCTCACTTAAAGGTGGCCTTGTACGCTACCACAGGAGTGCGTATGTGATTTCTGCGGTATGTCATTTCTTTGATGCTATCAATTGTGGGGCTAATGGACCAATTTTCAAGGTGTTGAGCTTTACACACCCTCAGAATGTGAGGGATGTGTATGTGTCCGTGTGTGTGTGTGTGTGTTTGTTTGTTCATGTGCGTGTGTATGTTCTAATGTGTCCAACACCATCAATTTTCAGACCAATTTGCCAAGCCTTCCCTGGCGAAGGAGTTGAGGTGCAGTTTGTTGATTGTTAAATCGATGCGAGGGCTCTCGAGGACCGTTCATTCAGCCTGAAGGTTCTCAAAGTGTGGATTCCTGAGAGGCAGCCGCGTGCCTCCGAGCAAAAATGGTTTGACTTTGCTGTTATTTCATTCATCACAGGTGTTACTCTCCACACCACTGATAGAGAGAAGAATTATTAGTCAGCGGAATTTACATTTTCAACATTTTCCATTTTCCAGTGCCCTGGAAAATAAGACGGCATGTTCAAACATGCTTTCCTAAATGGTAAGGAGCAACATGAGGAGTTATGCATTTCAAAGATAAGTGTCAGATTCCAAAGCTGAGTGCTTATCTGCTCAGTGTTGGGTTGGGAATGTGTGCAGGGAATTATATCTGTGTGAACTGGTTGTCATGATGAAAACAGATTAGTTTAAGTGTGTTTGTATAAACCCAGCCCATCTGAGATTGATCGCAGGGATCATCATTGTATGGCCAACCTTTAACTTGCACATTAAGTCATGACAAGAGGGAAGAAACTAGGACAAGAATACCGACAAGGATCGTTGCTGATTGGACGGACGCACCGCCCGTCTTTTTAAAAGAGAGGAAAGACGCCATTCACACATTATACTGGATCCCTCTGTTAATATCTACGCTTGACTCAAACTGTCAACTCATAGTGTAGCTTTGGTAAAAACCCAATCACCAGTATAAATGTTAGTTAAGCTAATAGGTAAGCTAATTTTCTCTTCTTCTACGACACGTACTAACTTCGACACATATGTAATTTGCAGAAACATTAACTGCTAACATTATATCCTGGTGACTGGGCTGCTCTGGTAATTTCTGTTTTTCTTGTGGTTCTGATAGGGCGGTTTTTGAGCTGTAGTTCCCCAAGTAAACACACCGACCACTTCGAGCCTCCAACAGGGCTTTCTGTCCATTTTACTAATAACATATATTTTACACAGAAGTTACAGAAGTTGAATTATAAACCTAGACTTCTGTGGCAGGACTTTTGAGTCTCCAGATGAGGTCTGCAGGTGGACCCTTGAACTTGAGGCAGCAGGGACACCGTTAAATGATCATACTGAACTGTTGGCAGCAGTTTCGTGTCAACATTGGATTTCTTAAAAGACTAACATTCAATTTGAAGTTGGATCTAAGCTTTAACACTGGTACAGTATGTTCCTCCACCAGACACCCCTCGCAAGCTGTTACAAGTACAAACTCTGTTTGAACTTGATCATGCAAATCCCAAGTAGTAGCAGCGAATGGTACAACCACAGATGGCAGAAGCCTTCCTTTATTTCTGGAAGCAAAGTGGGATTTCTTACCCTTTGGCAGCCCACAATGCCTAACTTTTTTTTATCTAAGTCACTTCCCTCTGTGTGTCACGTGTTGTTCAAACTTTCTTCTGAAGTATTCACAGCAAAGTCCACTGCGGGACGAACTTTCTCTCCATTAATGATAGCGTTCGCCACATTCTTCGACCTCAGATGAGAGCAGATACTCAGACATTCACAGAAATGTCCTCCCTACTCCTCCCTGGCCTCGGGCCCGCTGGATTTGAGCCGAAAAACAAGCGGGAGAAGACAGGAAACTCACAGGATTACACTGACTGGGTCTGCCGGGCACTGAGCAGACACACAGATGAGTAGACACAAAACGGTGTGCGCCGAGGGGATGAACTGCAGGGTACGAAGCGCGGGGGTGTCATTGAGGAAATAAAAACCCTATCCGTGCCTCTCAAATGACTAAATCATGCTCATGGGTTAATAATTAATGCTCTTGAATTACTAATTTGTGCCTAGTATTGTTTTTGGCATGAGACAGCTGCTATCCGACTGCATCTCACTCTCTCGCCACCCAGAGCCACTCCTTAAAGTAAACTGTACAGTAGCTGTAAAGGTTAACTTCTGCCTCCACACGCTAAACAACATGTAAACGTAGGATTTTCTTCTTTTTTTATCTCCACATTCCATCTTCAAACTCTATAAACAAGTCAGTGGAGGCGTGCAAACACACACACGGACCTCTACGTTCGCATGTCACTGAACAATGTCTCTGTTATTAATTATTAAACACCTGCAGGCATCGCACTGCAGCAGGAACAATACATGAGATTAAGAATGGGCATGTTGATGCATGTGGCACAGCGACAGGGACTTGAATGCTATTTATAATTTATAATGGACTTCGTGCAATTGTTAGGGTGGTGGTGGTGTGTGTAGGGAGGTTGAATCTTATATCTGAGTTCATCAGAATTATATTCACAGTGTGCGAAAGGAAGAAAATAGTAAATATCCAGCCACTTCTCACCGAGCTGTAACTGTCTGACATGGTGGAAAACACACAGAAAGGACAGCAAAAAGATTGACTTCGGAAATATTTAGAGATTAATCAAGGAAACTGTGCAAATTTCAGACCAATCATAGAAGAAATGCTACTTTTATTGAGTCGAATAAAACACTGCTGACTCAGATGTTCACTTCAGAGCGTTTATCATAATCGATCAACCTGACATGGATGATAAATCGTTCTGAAACAGCACTTTGCCTTAGAAATCACTACAGTGTTTGCTCGATTGGCAAATAAAACCTCAATGAAACTTAAGACAACTGTACAGTGTATTAGATCGGTTGATTGTGCAGCCTGACATGCATGAGATCAGATATCTGACAGTCATGAATGAACACCATTCACACGCCGGGGAGCTGCGTGTCCGCTCCTGTTGGAGACGTTCGATCATGACAGCCAAGAGAGCGTACAGTCGAATATTCAAAACGTGTTAATACCGTCTGAGAATTGAAGTTCAGCGCTTGACGACGTGCAGAAGAAAAAGGGAAAGCTGCGCGAAGTGTGTGTTCTTCTACACACTGACATGAAGAGACATGTAACTGAAGGAGTGTATGAGGTCCAGATGCTGAACAAGTTCTGCTGCATCACTCCCGAAACAAATATAATAGAATTATATCAGGTCGTATTGTAGCCTGACAGAGTGTGACATGAGACATCTGAATGTCAGGTTGGGTCATGATTGAGTGACATGATGCTTGAAGAATGAAATAATATTCATGTGTTTGTCCGAATGCAAAGTGTCTTTTTTGTCCAGCAGCACATGTGTGACTGGCACAAAGTAAAAAAAAAAAAGAAAACTCCAGTATCCAAGAAACTTTGCAAAACTTTCTAAAATAATATATTTTTTAACAGCAAATCTTCAGCTCTGCATCCTCTCTGACCGGTGAGGGGAACTCTGCCTGTCAGTGTCAACAACAGGTGGCGATTTCCCACATGGAGGCCCAGGATCAGCATTAGCTCAGTGACCAGTGGTTATGACACACGATGAGAGACAGAGCTTTAAAAAATGTCTATCTCACACCAGAAACAACATAAAGAGCATCAACAATAAATTATTGCACGAATAAGTAATGACATGCAAGATTAAAGATTAATTTAAGAATTTTACAACGAGGTACGACAAATCATATGGATTAATAAATAACTAGAACGGCACACAGTGGAGCGTGTACCTCCCCCCCTCGATGTCTGGGAGTGCAGTCATGGGTGTACAACGTAAACAGGAGGGTGAGCACACAGGCCGAGGGTGGAGGCGCTGGTGTTCAGTGCCAGAGTGGAGGAGGGTGAAGGCCAGTCCGAACTGTCTGGAGTCTGTTTGTGAGGAAGTATCCAGTATCCAGTAGCAGAGTGTTGTGCTCTGTAAGCCCAGAGAGAAGTTTTTGTGTTGAACGCTGAGCTGAAATCAACAAACAGCATTCTGTTGTAGGTGTTTTTATCTCCAAGGAGTGTGAAGACTGAGCTGTCATCCTCCTCAACATCCTCTCCACTGTGGATTTCACAAACTCCTTCTAGGTTAGCTCCAGTAGAAGACTGTTGCTCCAGGCGAAGGAGAAAAGCGGAGCTGCTGTTTTTTTGTTTTTAAATGAGATTCATCGCACTCAGGCTTTTGTGTGTCTGTCTGCATAATCGCTCAATCATAAACGCATCATTGCCTGAAGATACTGTGTTAAACTTGGCAAAGGCGGGCTGACATTTATACGTGTGTGAAGTTAATAAAAGACGGAGAATCTGCCCTTCAGACAAACAAACACATGCCGGTGCTGTAGGCCCTCCGCTCCATTAAAAACAGGCTGGGAACATATTTCATGTCTGCCAGAATGACCCGTGAGTGACCCCGGTTCCACGTGAGAACCTCGTATATGAACTGTGATCTTTTCCCTTATTAGAAAAGTCTTGTGGTGCTTCTAATGGCAATGTGACTTTCACGTTTTGGAAAACATTCAATCATGTGGAACGCGGGTGGAATGTGCACGCTGTCCTCGCTCAAGGCTGAACGTAAAGACATGGATGAACTTATTCTGTGGCTCGTAGGTGATGTTTGTGAACCTGGGTAAATAAAAATGAAGTAAGTCATTATGTTTTAGTGAAGTAAAAGAGGTCATGTTCCAGTTGAAACTGCGACTGAAACCACCAAAATTAAACATAAATAAATAAATAAATGGCTCAATATTTAAATTATAGGCCATTAGCACCAAAAATATTAGAAATAAATGTGACATTAATACATTTTTTAATTTAATGACTTTTTTCTGTATTTATTTTTACATTTATATTAATTCCCCTATTTATTTACTTTCCCATCTAATTTTTCCATTTTAGTCAGTCATTTATTTATTTTTAGCATTTAGTGAAATATTTGTTTGTGATTATTGTTTGCATTTTTCATGATAGATAAACAAATAAATTAATGAAAATAATTAATTGAATTAATAAATTGCTAAAACAAATGGGAAAGTAATAAATAGGGGGATACAAGGGTAAATATAGATGTAAAAATATTATATTATTGTGCTGCATTTAATGGCGTATTTATTAATTGATTGATTGGTTTTTGATAGATTATAGATATAACTATTAGCCCGATAATACTTTTGATATGTAAGTACATGTATTGCCAGCACTGTTCATATGGATTACTTTCACCAAATTAAGATTTTAACACCATGTTTTAATGCTGCAGTTTTGCTGTGTTATGACTTTAGGACAGGTGTAAGAACGTTGACACGTCACTCTGTTGTCCTCCTGTGATTGGTCAGCGTGCTCGGCTCCTCGGCTAAAAACGAATCGTTGTCGGCAGGATTCGAACCTGCGCGGGGAGACCCCAATGGATTTCTAGTCCATCGCCTTAACCACTCGGCCACGACAACTGCTGGAAGATCTGTATGAATATATCTTTTTATTCCAGCTCACAGTGTCGCTGAGTGAGAGGTTTTGAACAGGGGACGGTCTTGTCTCAGTTAGCGGTTCCGCTCTGATCTTCGGGGCCGGTCGGTACACCGGTGCTGTTCGAGTGTCACCCGGGCTGTTATGAACACAGCACCATCTAGTGGCGGTGGACGTACGAAGCTGCTTGACACGTCCCTCCGTGTTTATTACTGTATAAAATGTGATATACAGTGAATTCAGCTGCAGCCTTATGCCAAAAGCGTTGATGGTTGTTCTTCTCAAATCTCCACACTGTGACCATCATTTTAAATATCCTTCCCCACACCTGTGCCTCCACACGATCCTGTCTCTGAGCTCCGCCTGCTCCGTCAGCTGAGACCTTTTTAAGACTGATGTAAGTGATATTTCAGTTTTTCCTTTTAAATACATTTGTTTCTGCTTTGAATGTAGAAAATAAATATTGAACCATAAGGCCTGAATGCACTGTAAATTGATGATTCTGTATTAATTTGCCTTAATTGATAGGATAGCTCAAAGACGACAGGATCATACGTCTGTGTTATTTCACTTTCCCATTTGTTTTAGCATTTTATTTACGTATTAAATTATTCCTTTCTTGGACTTATTTATTTGATTTCACCATGGTCATTTTTTAGTTTTATTATGACTTCAGTGACGGTTTCTTTTCTTACACCCGCTTGACCTGTCGTCCACTTCCTACCTGGAATCATCTGCTTTATGCCTCCCTGTGATTGGTCAGCGTGCTCCTCGTTCTCACTGTTCTCCTCTCGACTTAAAAACGAATCGTTGTCGGCAGGATTCGAACCTGCGCGGGGAGACCCCAATGGATTTCTAGTCCATCGCCTTAACCACTCGGCCACGACAACTGATGACGTTATGATATGAAATCATGACATCACAAAGGTGATCTGTCCGTCAATTCTCCGCATCCTCCTCTGTGTGAGAGTCTCAGGTAGCGACGAAATTTCGCTGCGCCTCTGATGCTTCTCCGGAGGTTCGGTACCTGTTGGTGCTGTTCTGAACACAGCACCATCTAGTGGTGGTAGGGTAAGCATTTAAGCTAGTTTAGCATCATAACAAGTCTCCAAAAAGTAGCTTTATGGCTTAACAAATCACAGTAAGTGCTCAAAACAGTTAACACAAATCTCAATGAGCACATTACACAGCAAAATATGAAATATGAACACCTGAAACCATTAACAAAATCCTTAATTATCCCGGACCATGCAGCAGGACATCTTACCACAGTGAAGTCCTCTTTTCTCTGTGCAGTTCCCACATCAACCACTGCGCTAATAGATGGCGGTGTTGCACCTTCTTTGCCATAATTTATCAAGCACAAACCTACTCCGTTACATATGTATCTATTTATGTCACCCGGTGCTGTACAAATAAAGATTAACTGACGGATTGAATAAATAATCTGAAAGAAAATAAAGTGGATAGAAATAAATTGGGGAATGAAGACAAAGGTAAATAAATATAGAAGTAAAATAACAACTTATGTCGCCCTAAAATCTGTGAAGCATCGATGCGTGAAGAGCTTTAATGCTGCAGCTGGTAGAGTTGGGGTTCATTTTAAATTCCACGTATTTCTGGGTATCTTGATGACCTAAATCTGTGAAGAAATGAATCGCTGAAGGTAAAAATCAAAGTGTGAAGTAGCATAAAAGTACTAAAGTGGAGCACAAGCACCTTAAAAATACTGCTTCAGTACTGTGAGAAATAAATGGTTTTCCATTCAGTAATCAATGTACCGTAAAGGGGGGAGATATTCTGTCAATGCAACTTGTTCTTTTCTGTACATGCGACATCTATTACACGTCTCTCCGTCCTGGGAGAGGGATCCCTCCTCCGTGGCTCTTCCTGAGGTTTCTTCCATCGTCTTTTTTTCCCCCTGTTAAAAGTTTTTTTTATTTCAATCAACATGGCAAGTTTTTCCTCACTCAAATCGAGAGGTGTAAGGACAGAGGATGTTGTTCACTGTACAGATTGTAAAGCCCATTGAGGCAATGTGATCGTGGTTTTGGGATGTATAAATAAAATTGATTTGATTTGATTTGAATCCCCTTTTAGGGGTAAGGGTCATATGAGGGATGAGGTGTTACAGGAAGGTGGATAGGATGACATTTACTGTCCTAATAAAACATCAGGGGGTCACTGTTTTGGGAAGGAATAATTACCAACTGTCCTGAAAGTATCTGACCCCTACTCTGTTGTATTTAAGTCGGAAACATTTGGAAGATACAGAGATCACTCCGGGTCTTCTCTCCATGCTGCATGTATGAAAGAGATCTCATTCATCACACTGAGTCTAAAACTCTTCTCTACCTCACAAAGGAGAATTTCTACTACAAGACATATTTTAAATAGACACAAAGGCCACAGGTGGAGGAAGAATTCAGAATGCTTAGCAATGCCATAGTAACACACATTAGATTAATGTTTTGCTGATGCAAAAATATGTGAGGTGAATTTTAGTGTTGCAGCTGGTCAAGGTGGAGCCGCTTCTAACTACTTTGTATATAAAAAAGTAGTTAAGTTGAGATTTCCCTCTGAAAAGTAATGGAGTAAAAGGACAAAGTGGCATGAAATGGCAAAAACTTCAGTTTTACTTCTATGCAGTACTCAGATTCAGAGACTGGATGCCTCCTTCGTCTATTAATCTTGAAGAAAAAGCAGCCGTGATGTTGCTTTTGTGTTCCGTAATTTAAGGAGTTACATCTTCTGTGTATGACTGACACAATAAGGACTTTAAAGATAACAGAACTTATATTGCTGATAAAGGTCACGGTAAATCTGGGTGCTGCATCGTAGCCAACTGGACGTGTTTCAGTTTCTTGAAGACGTTTCACCTCTCATCCAAGAAGCTTCTTTAGTAGGCTTTTAAACCCTGTGTGGGAGTGTCCTCACAGAGTCGTTAAGGACACTGTGAGCTCTGAGTTTCAGAGTCGTTGTGTGGGCTGCTGAGGCCAGGTGAGCCCAGGTGTGAATGGTTGTTAAGCTGTCTAGGGAGGGAACTCAGTACAGCACTGTAGGAGGGTGATAAGTGATGTCGTAGGCGACCTCCTCTGTTCAAGGACGGCCGCTCCAGTCTAACGTAGATGGATTCCCTCACTCCTCCTTCAGACCAGCTGTCTTCTCTGGCCGAGATGTTGACATTGTCGTCCTCGAAGGAAAGATTTTCCTCCTTCAGATGTAAGTGGACAGCCGAGTCTTGACCTAACTCGTTTATGGAGAGGTGGATATAAAGATCTTTATAGAGAGATTCTCTGTATGTTATGTAACAACATCAACGACATCATCGCTTCATCACAGGACGCCACAGACAAAGAGGGACACGGCATTGTTACATTTCGTGATATAAATTATTTATTTACATTTACAGAAAAATGACCCCATCAAGACAATGTAGTAATAACTATTGGAAATAGAACCCAAAGATACAGAAGCTGACGTCATCGTCACAACCGAACAGAGAGCTCTATAATAACATTGTGCCCTCTGTCAAAGGTCTCCTATAACACAAGGTGCAAGGCATCACGTGTAGCCCCGAACCCCCCTCCCCGACCCAAAACCCACCCCCCCACCCAGAACCGGACGACACACACCTCAGTTAAAGCCCGTTTACCCTGCTTTTGCACTACCCCTCATCTAGAAACGACAGACACCGGCTAGCCCGCCTCTACCAAAGCTCACACGTCTAAGACACATTCACACTCTCACTCATTCACACATTCTGTATCCTCAGCACCATCCTCCCCTCAACACCTCATGGTTCAGTTTGTTTCAGAAAAACCCTGGACGGAAGTGACAAGGTGCAAAGGAGACACATCGGCGACTGGGGGAAGGATTCGGCGGCGGCGGCGACTGCGACTGACGACACCGTCATCATCATCATCATCGCCGACTGGTACTCGCCAGCTCTGTCTCTGCCGTGCCACCGTCCTCCCCGGGCATTCTTTGAGTTCGTACTGGGAGAGAGGGGGCGAGGAGTGAGGGGAAGCAGATCCTAATTTTTCAGGGTTGGCCTACAAGGGGGGGAACATCTAACGCCACAGCACTCCGTAAAGTGGAGGGGGGGTCTCTGTCCGGCGGGTCTGGGCTCAGATAAGTCGAGTGGAGGCGCGCATGGTGTTCTCCGTACTGAAGTGGACATTGTTCTGCTTCTGCCGGTTGATCCTGTTGGTCCGCGGGCACTTCCTGTACAGGGGGAGAGAGGGTGAGGGAGGGGCACAAGAAGATACATGTCAGGGTTAAAGATCAGAAAAAAGTCCTGAAATGATTTTTTTTCAAGGATAAAGATGGAAATTTGATGATTAAAAGACCAAAATCAAACGATAAAACCAACGAATAGCCAAAGTCTGATTATAGTTTAGTCCGAAGTTGTGAGTTTTGATTCAGTTCTGACATGTTCTCAGTGCTGTAAATGCTCTTATATTTATCCATTTATAATCAAACTATGAGGAAATTGTTTATCGTGCTTCCATAATTTGTCTGTAGTATAAGAAAAATAGAAATGCTATGTACATCTTTGTAGCCGATTTTAACGAACTAGCCCTTTTTAAGCACCGTTCTTAACAAGGTTACAAGGTGATTGTGCAGTGAAATAAAATAAAATACTGTACTGATGACTTTAAAGGCAATTAAAAAAAAACAATGTAATGCAAACAGAAACCAGTAAAATAAATAACCTGCATAAAACCAGTCAAACTGAAACCAACGAGAGAAATTATTCATAAACGAGCAATAAAACTAGAGAAAATGGAAGTTTAGTAAAGCCAACCTTCAGTTTTAAGAGATTTTTTTTAAAAAAGCCTTAAAAAAAGGGAGAAAGTGACCAAGAGGCGAGCTAACTGAGCTAACTGAGCTAACGTTCCAGTTAATGCTACATGTTTACATCCTGAAATGTCACGAGCTGCGTGCCTCCACCGCCTTGTGGGTGAACTATCCCTTTAATTAACGTCAATGATGAGGAGACTGAATCTAAGTTGTGAGTGATATTCGCAGTGTTTTATCTCGGCATCTCTTGCAGTGAAAACCCTTTCTGAGCTGACTCCGTCCAACATGTGACGGACCGTCGCACACTGGACTCAAAGCGTGTCGATGACCCGTTCGTCCTTTAAGTGAATGGAAGACACACAGAGCTCGAGCGACATTCATAAAACCCGATGCGCCGTCCACAGCCCAGCCTGTGCCACAGAGACAGGACGGCGAGGTGAGAGAGTCGCGGGGCGCTGACGTGAACCGGAGGATCCGTTCAGCCGAGCCGTGTGATGTGTTGTGAACCTTTACAAGGCTGAGTGTGTTAGACATATATTCTGCTTTAAATGAATATCGCTGAGCAGCAGGAAACATTAATGGTACTGTAGCTGTGTTCAGTGTTGTAACTCTCCCTTCTTCTTCTTCTTCTTCTTCTTCTCTCTTCTCTCTCTTCACCCTGCTCTCCCCTCTCTCTCTCTTTTTGTCCCTCCTCCCCTCCTTTCCTCAGAGGAGCAGTTTTGTCTCGGCTAAAACTCTTTTAAAATCTTTTATTAAATGTCATAAATTGCTTAGGTCAGCCTGCAGGGTGAGTGTGTGTGTGTGTGTGTGTGTGTGTGTGTGTGTGTGTGTGTGTGTGTGTGTGTGGGTGTCAGTGGTTTTCTTCTGTGAATACAAAACTCCTCTTCAAACACAAGTGTGTGTGCTCGCCTACACAGATATCTCTGTGTATCTGCGCTTGTACGCACGCCCAGCACGTTTTTCACTTCAGATCTGTGTGTGTGTGTGTGTGTGTGTGTGTGTGTGTCCGCGGGGAAAGTGACAGTACTTTCTCTCACTGCGGTGAAAGCAAGGTGACCTTTCGGCTGTTTCCTCCGGGCTCCGGAGCCCCGCGGCCCCCCGTGTGACTCCCTCGACATACACAACAACATGGAAAACACTGCTCCCAGGCTCATTAGTACGCTGCGTCTGTGTGTGTGTGTGTGTGTGTGTGTGTGTGTGTGTGTGTGTGTGTGTGTGTGTGTGTTCCTGCAGGGCGTGACTCACCTGGTAATGCAGAGCACCACCACGCAGATGATGACCACCTGCAGCGCTCCGATGATGGAGGCGATGAGGACGTAGTGCAGCTTGCCGGAGCCGGGCACCACGTAGAGCACGTTGTACTCCTTGATGTCACACTGGGCGCCTCGGAAACCTGAGTGACAGCTGAGATCGCACACACACACAAGTGAGGAGACAGAGAGAGAGAGAGAGAGAGTCACTTTGTGGCGCTGAGAGACAGGTTCATTATTTTTGTGTTCCTAATTGAAACGTCGCTGCGGTGGAACAATGCGCCCGGCGACACGGGAGCGACTGTGCGCTTCGTTCGCCTCGACCGCTCAGACGAACGCGTCCGATACGGCGCGAGCGCTCGGACCGAGTGGCTGAATGTGAAAACGCTTCATTCTGGCCAGGTTTCTGATGCCAGTGGATCATATTGATGGGAAAAAAAAACAACATTAAGGAAGTGGGTTCAGCTGATTCAGCAGTCTCGTCCTCTTCAGTGACACATAAACCTCCTCTTCTCCATCATCACAGCTGTTTGTCACAGCGTGTTGCACAGCATGTTGTCTAGTCATGATGTCAGTCATACAGTATATATATACACACAAAGTGTAGCCTACTGTCACTTTATGTCCAACAAGTCGTCCAAATTAAGTGACAAAAAGATTTTTCCTGGAACAATGTGCTCCCTCTGATGGCTCTATCGTTGTCTGAGCCTTATAAAACTATAAGCGATCACTGACGGTGTTATTCTGACGATAAATAAATATTTTAGAATGCCATTTGTGTATTTCTGGTTGGCGCGGTGCCACCTCCTGAGCAGCTGTTGGCAGTGATCAGCTGTGATGTTGTTGTCTGTTGACCATGAAGAAGCTGTTTTCACATGTAATTGGTGCTTTTTTGGATCCAGCCAGCTTTGTGTGTCTGTGGCCTGAGAGAGCCAGACAGAGAGAGAGAGAGAGAGAGAGAGAGAGAGAGAGAGAGAGAGAGAGAGAGAGAGAGAGAGAGAGAGAGAGAGAGAGAGAGAGAGACTGATGGAGGTGATCTTTGTCCTCAGAGACGAGCTAAAACGGTCCCCCTTTTAATCTCTCTCTCTCTCTCCCTCCATCCTCTCTCCTCTACCTGCTTTGTCCTGTCTCTGGGGAGGTTGTTACCCACCAGCACCTGCACATCCTCGTTTGATACCGACACACACACACACACACACACACACACACACACACACACACACACACACACACACACGCACGCACACACCTTCAAATTTCCCATCCCTTTGACCTGACAATGTGTAAGATGAACATTGCAACCTTGTTCTGTTTTGGGGGTTTGTGCTCCACACACATGGACACACACACACACACACACACACACACACACACACACACACACACACACACACACACACACACACACACACACACACACACACAGACCACTGTGGCCTCCCCTTCTCGTTACGACCTCCAGGGGGCAGCAGAGACATTTCACACTCTTGCCTCTCTCTCTCTCTCTCTCCCTCTCTCTCTCTCTCTCTCTCTCTCTCTCCCTCTCTCTCTCTCTCTCTCTCTCTCTCTCTCTCTCTCTCTCCCTCTCTCTCTCTCTCTCTCTCTGCTCTGTATGCATGAAGAATGTCTGGCTGGGCGAGCTGCTGGGACGAGCGAGGTTAGAAAGAAAGGGAGAGAAACGGAGGGAGCGAGAGATACCAGGACCCCCTGGCTGCTACACTATCAGGCTGTAAAAGATGGCAGACCTGAGCGGCACACATGTACGTTCACTGTGTGTGTGTGTGTGTGTGTGTGTGTGTGTGTGTGGCGGCGGGACATAACATCATTCGTCATTTCGCCTTTATGTAAATGCGTGTCTGCGCCGCCTGTGTTCAAGTGTATATTATGCACTTGTGTGAGTCTGTGTGCATGTGTGCTGTCACATGCAGCTGTGAGACTGCTGTTTTATAAGTGCATCCGAGTGTGTGTGTGTGTGTGTGTGTGTGTGTGTGTGTGTGTGTGAAGTGTTGCTTGTTGCATTCCTGTATTTCTACATTCATGAGGCCCCAAAACGTCCAATTCCTCACCGAAGTGAGGACGTCCTTGCTTCTTTTCAGGAGTATACATCCAATTTTAAGGATCTTATTCCTGCTGAGGTGTCGTCTGTATTGGTTTGATAGCATTGCATTCACCAAAGTAGCTGCTGAGGTCTGGACATCACAATGAAAAGACGTCCGACAAGGCTAGAATCAAGGCAAGCTAAAGCTAAAGCAAGCTGAACAGTCGTGACGATCCACAAGGTTTTACTGTGTAATGACCGATTATCTAAATTAAATCTAAAATTCTGGGTGCACAAAATCTAATTTCTGCACCTATGGGTCTCTCTGATAAAAAGCAAGATGTCTGCCGAGTGTTGTGTGAGTCGGGCGCAGAGCCGGACCTTCTGGAGGGATAAACACCAGAGTCACATCGGGATTCTGCTCTGTATCAGACTGCAGAGAGATTAACTTTTAACTTCTGGGATTAAAAAAAAGTGAATTTATCTACACTCCACTTTATCAACCTGACTGCAGCGGTGATCCGAGAAAGTGAACTCCTTCCCTCGGCGGGGGTTTATGTTTGCTAATGTTGCCGGCCGACCGGAGCTGGAAGGGAAACGTACTTCAGTGGAAGGTGACCTGAATTTAACTCGAGTCTCGTTCTCCATCCTGGAAGAAGCAACGAGCAAACGAACCCTTAGCTTCAGTAAACTTGTGTAGTTCTCTGGATTGAACACTGTTGGAAACATCTGGTATAATGACCTGTAAATACACAACTCACTGGTTGTTTTTATGCAGATTTTTTTTTACATATTAAAGGAGATGGTTTATTGTTAGAACTAGGTTTAAATCAAGGTATTAAGTGGTCACATTAAACTTGCATTTACTCTTTTTTTGTCCACTTGGTGACAACTTAACTCCAAAAAAACACATTTAGCAGAGACAAACATTCTCTTAAAGTTGTGTGTCTGACTTCCTGATGATATAGATTCATTATTCAGTCTTATTTTAGCTCCGTTTTGGTCTCTACCAGGGAAACATCTGGCTCTTTTAGCCGCTACATGCTAGCTACCATTTCACAAGCTAGTGACGGGGAGCGTTCAGAGCGACGGGCAGTTAAAATCAGAAAAATTGCATGTAGTTGAACCGAAAAAGGTCGTTATAATTTGGTCAGTTGTTAATTTACCATCACCATCGATGGCACTGACAACTGCACCACTTCCAGACTGTTAGCAGTAGTGATGCTGATCACATGCAAATGATCCTGTTTTTTTAAAGACATTTTATGCAGATTTTTTTTACATATTAAAGGGGAGGGTTTATTGTTAGGACTAGGTTTAGATCAAGGTATTAAGTGGTCACGTTAAACTTGCATTTACTCTTTTTTTGTCCACTTGGTGACAACTTAACTCCAAAAAAACACATTTAGCAGAGACAAACATTCTCTTCAAGTTGCGTTTCTGACTTCCTGATGATATAGATTCAATATTCAGTCTTATTTTAGCTCTGTTTTGGTCTCTACCAGGGAAACATCTGGCTCTTTTAGCTGCTACATGCTAGCTACCATTTCACAAGCTAGTGACGGGGAGCGTTCAGAGCGACGGGCAGTTAAAATCAGAAAAATTGCATGTAGTTGAACCGAAAAAGGTAGTTATAGACTGTTAGCAGTAGTGATGCTGATCAGATGCAAATGATCCTGTTTTTTAAAAAAGAAATATTCTTGTATTTCTGGGAACTCAGCGAGGACGCGCTCGAGGTGTCAGCCATCGATGACAGCAACACGACGGTGTGTTTACAGCCAAGTATAGTCGCCGGGCGGACAGATGACAACGTGTTGCTTTCCTCGAGACGAAATCACCAGCAAACCGAATCTGGTGAGGCGACGTTATAATGTGTGCCGGGGAAGGAAAACACCAACATCCTCATTTAGCGAGTGAGAAATCCAACGTGGGATTAATTTGAAGCGGCGCAGTTTATTTTGACTGGTCAACAGCCGGGCCGACTGCTGCAGCAGGAGGGAGCTCACACACTTCCCCCCTCGCAGCACCCTGGCTTCTGTTCATACAAGATAAACAAGCCTGATTAAAAGAGATTAATGGGTTCTAGCACTTGCTTAGCAATCGCTGAATTTTAACTGATTAGCCATCTCACATTACACGCTTTATTTTGGTATCTACAGATTAGGGAAGACGGGTGGGGAGTGAAAAAAACAAAAAACAGAAACCAGACAGAGCAGGTCTGAGTCGCCACAGTACAGTCAGACTTACTGTAAAAACTTTGCAGCCAATAATAAATATAGTTTTATTGATTGCTACATAAGAATCTTTGTGCTGGACCGTAATTAGCTCCGACAAAATATAGTCCTATTGATTTTGAGCTATTAAAACTCTATTGGAGTCATTATGAATTAATAATCAATAGTCCCGTCTCGATGCATGACGCTTAAATTACATCATATTTAGAAAATACTGTTTGGTTTTCAGAATTACAGCCAAAAAAATGGCGTCCTAGTGGCTAACTGGGCATTTATGACTACTGTGTTTTAGTATTCATGAATTAATCCCATAAACTAGTTAATTTATTGTATTTTTTTCCACCAAATAACAATTACAAATTCAAGTAAATGTTTAATTAATGGAGGCGGGACCCGCCGGGAGGTCGGGGAAATAGTGGATTGCTCGTCTGAGCTGGAGATGCTGGAACAGTCGAGCCAGACCTCCACAGACTCCCTGAGCGCCGACACGTGAGCCCCGATAATCTCACACCAACAGCAAGACCCAAGGCATGATGGGAAATGCCTGGCTGCCACCTGATCACAGAGCTGATTGGTTTAGATGATGACTCAACAGCATCAAGATCTTTATGTTATTTGTCTGATTTTGAAGGTTTATTCTGCTGACACAATTGTGATATTTAGAAGTCAGAGGGACTAAATACATTCATGCTATCAGCAACAATATACCTTATGTAGTATATTGTATATTGACATTGGAGTTATTTAATTGTTAAAGTGTTTAGCGACACAAAAACCTCTGGTAAGTGGTAAGTGAGCATTCTTAAAATAACATCTGTACTGATGTGAAACCCTGACAGTCTAAATATCTAATAATGAAATATATTGTCTGTACTTCAGCACTCAAAAAGTCTGCTCAGCTGATTTATATACAGCTTTTATTTTATTTTCTACACCCAAAGGGACCCAAATGCCAGACAGGCAGAGGCAGGCGTGTGAAGGAGCAAACAAAATGAACTTTAATGTGGGTAACCAAAGTCCAAAATCCAAAAAGCAAGCAATAAAAGGCAGGCGAAGGAAAAGTCAGAGGCAAAAACTAAACTGAAGGACAAACCAGAAACACAGGGAGCAGATCAGAAACACAGGGAGCAGCCACAGGACCGAAACAGACCAACCAACACACTGTCACAGACTTAAATACACTGTGCTAATCACCTGATGGAACGCAGGTGAACAGGGAAACAGGGGGCAGGAAAAAACACAGAGGCAGGAAGTGGAAAGTAAAACACGACAGAAGGGGATAAACTTTCGACAGGAAATCAGCTGAGGACCGCGACAACAGCTGCGAACTGATATGATCCTGATTTATATGAGAATTCATGTAAAACGGAGGTTCACAGACAGCCTGTAAAACATTTTAACGGGCCGCCCCGCCGTAAATAAAGCGATGGGAGGCCGCGTGCGAGCTGATGTATTAGTCTGATAACATTTACCCGTCGCTTGTGCTAACAAATACAGCCATTCTGTGGATCTGTGTGTGTGTGTGTGTGTGTGTGTGTGTGTGTGTGTGTGTGCGTACCTGCAGGAGGGCTGGGCCGGGATCCTGGGGTACTGACACTCTCCGTGGACGCAGTAGTTCTTGTAGTGGTCTGGACAGGGGATGTACAGGCCGCGGGCCAGAGGATCCTCGTTCTCCACCACTGAGTGAAAAACATACAGACAAACGCAATTCATCAGTTCAATTCAGTCCAATTTCCATTTCAGTTCATTCAGTGCTGAATGTGTACGTCTGCTCGAGGCCGGCCGCGTATACGTCTCGTATACGTCTCTGAACAGTGACAGAAAGAAAGATTTCAAGAGGAGAGGAAGAGATGAATGAGGAGGGGCGAATAAAAGAAGTGCAAGCAGACAAGACAGACAGACAGACAGGCAGACAGACAGAACGACAGACAGGCAGACGGACAGACAGACAGACAGACAGTCAGACAGACAGACAGACAGGCAGACAGACAGACAGACAGGCAGACGGACAGACAGACAGACAGACAGACAGACAGGCAGACGGACAGGCAGACAGGCAGACAGACGGACAGACAGGCAGACAGACAGACAGACAGACAGACAGACAGACAGGCAGACGGACAGACAGACAGGCAGACAGACGGACAGACAGGCAGACAGACGGACAGATGGACAGACAGACAGGCAGACAGACAGACGGACGGACAGACAGGCAGACGGACAGACGGACAGGGAGACAGACAGACGGACGGGCAGACAGGCAGATGGAGAGTCAGACAGACAGGCAGACAGACGGACAGATGGACAGTCAGACAGACAAGACAGACAGACAGTCAGACGGACAGACAGACAGTCAGATGGACAGATGGACAGTCAGACAGACAAGACAGACGGACAGACGGACAGACAGATGGACAGGCAGACAAACAGACAGACAGGCAGACAGACAGACAGACAGACAGACAGACAGACAGACAGACAGACAGACAGGCAGACAGACAGACAGACAGGCAGACAGACAGACAGACAGACAGACGGACAGACAGGCAGACAGACAGATGGACAGACAGGCAGACGGACAGACAGACAGGCAGACAGACAGACAGACAGACAGACGACAGACAGGCAGGCAGACAGGCAGACAGACAGACAGGCAGACAGACAGATGGACAGTCAGACAGACAGACAGACAGGCAGACAGACAGGCAGACGGACAGACAGACAGGCAGACAGACAGACAGACAGACAGACAGACAGACAGACAGGCAGACAGACAGACAGACAGACAGACAGACAGGCAGACAGACAGACAGGCAGACAGACAGATGGACAGACAGATGGACAGACAGGCAGACGGACAGACAGACAGGCAGACAGACAGACAGACAGACAGACGACAGACAGGCAGGCAGACAGGCAGACAGACAGACAGGCAGACAGACAGATGGACAGTCAGACAGACAGACAGACAGGCAGACAGACAGGCAGACGGACAGACAGACAGGCAGACAGACAGACAGACAGACGACAGACAGGCAGGCAGACAGGCAGACAGACAGACAGACAGATGGACAGTCAGACAGACAGACAGACAGATGGACAGTCAGACAGACGACAGACAGGCAGGCAGACAGGCAGACAGACAGTCAGACAGACAGACAGACAGATGGACAGGCAGACAGGCAGACAGACAGACAGACAGGCAGACAGGCAGACAGACAGGCAGACAGACAGGCAGACAGACAGGCAGACAGACAGACAGACAGACAGACAGACAGACAGACAGACAGGCAGACAGACAGACAGACAGGCAGACAGACAGACAGACAGACAGACAGACAGGCAGACAGACAGGCAGACAGACAGGCAGTCAGACAGGCAGACAGACAGACAGACAGACAGACAGACAGACAGACAGGCAGGCAGACAGGCAGACAGACAGACAGACAGACAGGCAGGCAGACAGGCAGACAGACAGACAGGCGGAGGTGAGACCTGAGTCGGGGCTGAATGCAGCTCTTTGAGTGGCAGCACATGTTATTTGGTAATCTGGCGCTCACCTGTGAGGTCAGTCCGTGCGAAGTGTCCGTCTTCGCCTTTGTTCCCGGTGACGATGTCGCCTGGAAAGGTCCAGAAACACATCCTCAGTGATCTCAGCGCTCCCTGCGACCTCTCCTATAGCGCTCCATTATACATACACAGTGAATCATCACCTGACAAAGGGGTTCATGTGGCGTGTGCACCCGTCTAGTTAACGCGTACGAATGTGGACGATTCTCTTCAAAAGTCAGACGCCGTCTCCTCTAATGTATAAGACTGAACAAAGGGCAGAATGGAGGCGAGCGGAGGAGAAGAAAAGATCAGGGGGATGATGTATTTTTGCTCCTCTTACTGACGCTGCATTGGATTCATCTTTCACAACGGCGAGACAATATAAATAGTGTTTTTACGGCTGCGGACCGTCTTGTGAGTGTGAGATAAAGTTTGAATTGAATCTCTCCTTCCCATCATTATCATTTTATTGCGATTGATTTTTTTTGTTGTTGATTTTTTGAATGTATTCCCTCAAACCGAGTTTGTGAAAGTCATTTCCTGGTTTATGATGCGAGAAATGCGCCGAGGTCTGACACTTTTTAATTTATCTTTCTTATTTATCTGGCTGTAGGACATCAGAGGAGATAGAAGAGAGGAGAAACAAAGCAGCAGTTCATTGAGATCAGAAGAGTCTTGTATGTAATTTTACAGGTTAACATGTCTCGGTTAATTCTATTTAGATAGATGAATGCTAATCCCCCGTGTTGCGATTGTAAGAGACTTAGTAGTTTCCGTGTTCAGTTCTCAGCTCTTCTCTTGTAGCTTCCGACTGAATCTCTTCAGTTTCCCTGTTTTCTTTTTAGATATCTGCTTTATTTTGCTTATTCATCATGTTCGCTTTCAGTTGTTTAGCGAGTTAATCTGATGAATATCTTTCCATAACTGAATAAACAAGCTTCTCCTCAAAGGGAAATAAGGTCCCACCGAAAAATGTTTTGAAGCTAGAAATGTGTTGACTTAGAAAAGATCCTGCGAATGTTAACACAGTTAATGAGTGTGCAATTGTGACATTTTTGGTTATTCAGTCATTAAATCAGTGAAAATTTGTCTTTTCTAAATTAAAATTTCATCCAAAACTACTGAGGGCACCTTGAATGTCCTGACTTTGCTGCTGCTTCTTTTCAAAGGCTTTTAAATGACTATGTACTTTAAAGTAAAGAGGACTTTTATTGTGAAGACTTTACAGGAAATGAAACATGTTTATAACTCAGGCTAATGGAGCTCTGTTTGAGGCTATTCTTTGATAATCCTGCAGATCAAAATCCTTCCAGCAGAATCCGAGATCCTTTAACCTGGCGCCTACATTACCCACAATGCAACTTAGCCACTGAGTGACATCACTGGAGGCAGTTTATCAGATTACACGCAGCTTTCTTTGGAGCCACAAAAGGCTTTATTCTACTGATTTGCTCTCATATGCAGTAACACTGTCCGAGACATGTCAACACACTTTAATGTGTAAAATTGGTGGAGTTACCCTTTATTAAGGAAAATCTGATATGAGACTGAATGAATTTTAGGACACAAGCTTTTCTTTCTTCCTCCTTTAATTTTTTCCTGCTCCACACATCAGTGACAGCTCAAGATCTTAACGATACGACGCCTGACTTTATGATGACCACGACTGTGAGATCCAGCAGGAAGCAGCGATTTCAAGGAGAACAGAAAGAAACTGTTTCCCATAGTGTTGTAAAACCAGCGATCTAAATATCAAGGTCCCACTTTGAATCCTGACTAACGAGAACTTTACTCCAAACCTCACATCTTCATGATGATTAACACAGAAAGCTCGGAGGCCTGATCAGATCAGTCGGGGCGGTCCGACCCAAAGGGTGTAACGCGGGACAGATTTCTGTTTGTGCTGCAGAGCTGGTAAGCCCTGATTGCTTTACTCCCCCCCTTACTTCTCAACGCCCTCATATCGGTTCTCACATCTCGATCAATTGTCCCGTTTGTCCCAGGTGGGCGCAGAGCCGATCAGATGTGCTCGTACACGACCTGAGCCGCCGCTGACCGGTGAGATCTGAACACCTCTGCCTCCTCTTAGCTGCACGAAGTCATAACGGAGAGAAATTAAGATGTTGCCGGATCATACGTGAAATAGAAAAAGAACAAAAACCACATTAAAAATAATTATTCCTGTGTGTTTTTTTCCTCTTCTCCCACACTGATGACTCAGTACAGGGATTTCAGCACGGAGATTAATGAAATAACTTCATCCTGCACCCGAATAAAAGATACGGCACTAAAAAGAGAGGATTACCATTCTGCAAAAATTATCAATACACATAGCAGCGAAGGCTATGTGGGTTTTTTTTTTGGAGGATTATCTCTGCGCAAGAGTTTCCCAAATATGATTGAGAGAGAGAGAAAATATTTTTGTAATCACGAAATGTGTTTGGGAGCCGCAGCTGGAAGGGAGATATCGAATCACGCCGTCTGCGTTTAGCTCCGCCGCGCCGCCTCCGTGGCCTCGCTTCAACTCGAAGTGAACACCTGCCAGACGGATTGACGGCTCCGGCGGCGTGCGTGAAGGTGTTTGTCGTGTCTTTCGAGTGTGTGTGTGTGTGTGAGAGTGTGTGTGTGTGACTCTGACCTTGGCAGTGGCCCAGGTACTTGACCTCGATGCGCTCCTGCTTCTGACAGGACGCCTCCTTCACCTGGCAGGGGTTGTCATAGGAACGGCCGTCCGAGGCGCACACCGGGTTGAAGCTGATGTGGGAGCAGTCGATGTTGCAAACGCACCTGCGGAACGACAGATCACATCAGAGGAAAGCGGAAACCTCCCGGCATTTTTTTTTTTATCTACTAGGTGTGTTAAGATTTAAAATGAATGAGATCTGAAATATTAATAAAAAGGAGAGCATCTTTATCCTGGAGAGACTTTTGTGTTTGTGTGTGTGTGTGTGTGTGTTTGACTGCGAGGGACACAGACGGAAATCCGTTCAGGGATTAAAAAATGGGGAAGAGGAAAAAAAAAAAAAACGGTACAGCTTGCACTCAGTCAGGAAGCTGGACCGTGCATAGTAATCCTGTTCAGACTGGGTGTTGGCACATTCAATCTAACACAATGGCAAATGGATTTAACTTTGCAGAAAAATGAAATAAAAAATATAAAAAAAGAGAGAGAGACGGGCTGCACAGAGGACTTGATTGACAAATGATGTAGCGTCACAATGGCGGGAAGCTATTAATAATGAAAGAAGAGTAGATAACAAAGCTGCACATTTTCAGTCTCGCGGAGGAAATTGTTGCACCAAAAAAAAGCCGCCACCAGTCTTTCAGATGTGTAATTTATTTAATACAACACTGAAAACAGAGTAAAATGGAAAAAAGAAATCATAACTCGGCTAATGCTATCATAGCGCACAGTGAAACAGCTTTTGGCGAAAAACGGCGAGTGAAGATTGCAGAACAGTCTGGTGTTACACCGCTTCTCTGTAACGACCCAATCACCAGAAATGTTTCTGCAGAAACCACAGATGTTTCTTTATGTCGCAACTTTCTGTGTGTTTAAGTTCAGTGTGCTGTACTTGCAGGTGATTGCAAAAAAAAATCCTGAGCCGGAACTTTTTCCTATGACGTCACCCCCTCCCGTACCTACAAGACGTATCACCTACAGTCAATCTCAGAGCACATCTATAGGCAACGCTACCACAGCTGCTTTATGAAAGTGTTCGTGATTCGTGCCGTGATAGCGCCTTTTTCCCGCTAGTTCCACACATTAGCCTCCTTGCGCACAACGTGCAGAAGCATGCACCTGGTTGTCGGAGCTTTTGGCACCGCCTCCCAAAGAGCTTTCCATCGCTACCCACCTCTTCTAGCCAAGCCCAGCGCCGTTTGTTCTTAATGCCTTTGTCGACATCTTTAGTGTCTTCCCCTGGCTTCATGAATTTGTGGTCCATCCTGACACTACGGTGCGCGTCAACAGCACGTGGAGCGACTGCTCTCTGGATCAATCTGTTTGGCCAAGGCCCGCCCCCACCGTATTTCTGATTGGCTAGTAGACCTGTCCTTAGTGTAATTGACTGAAAGTTGCGCCTCTGTGAGATCCAGAGAACTGTATGTTAGATCTCTGGGCAAACCCGATTTCTTTTTTTTATTCGCAGTCACACCGGTACGCCGGAGATCCAGCACGGCGACGGACTGCAATCAGCCCTGCTTATGTTCTGTTTAGGTTTAGGCACAATAACGTCTTGGTTAGGTTTAGGAAAGCATCAGTGTTTGGCTTAAAAAACCTGTTGTGGTCGCCACGATCACACATGGATTTGGTCCAAACTAGCCAGTTCTGGTCGCCACAAAAACAGCAGGAAATGTCCACAGTGATGTGCAAAGTTTGGTACAAATGTCAACCTTGGACCATACTGTTAAGCTGCTAAGTAAGTTAGAATGACGATTATAAGCTTTAAACAAAGTCACCAGGATATGTCAGGATAGTCTGCACACATGTATCATGTTGACACTACACGTTTATTACTTGACTTTCATTGGGTGTTTTTTAAGGAGACCTCCAGCTGTGTTTATTGAGACAAAACCAGATGATTTTTTTAGGAGACCTCGGGACATTTCCAGACATATTTGTGGCAACCGAAACAGATATTTTAAGCCAAACCATGATTTCTTTCCAAACCCTAATCAAGTGGTGTTTGTGTGTAAACCTAATCAGAGCGCAGTGTGTTCTGGTGGCCGGGCTGGCAGATGATTACGTTAAGCTGTTCAATTTAAAGTTTGGTAAAAACTTTTCTTCAGAACTGTACAAGTCAAATTAATAGTGCGTGTTTTTTGTCTGTGGTAGATAACTTTGAGCCGAGTTGTGTTTTGTCTCCGCCGTTTATTAAATCACTTCCTTCCTCGCAGACGGCTGATACTTCTGCTGTGTTTTCGTCGCAGACTGTAATGCGTTCGTTTCTCAGTGAATCAGACACTCTACTCGATGCTTTCAGCTCTCGCAAATTAAACGAGCAATTTGCTGTCGCACCACAATGTTCGGCGAAATTTAAGTGTGAGATGTTTTGTGTTTGTGTGTGTGTGTGTGTGTTGCCTCTTCTGGGCGTGCGACGTCTGCAAAAATTACAGGGAGCGAGCGTGAGCACACACACCTGCGTGCTCGTCCGTATACGAGTGTGTGTGTGTGTGTGTGCATCTTGGCACACGTGTCGTGTGACCCCTCGAGTGTGTGGCGGCCTGATCAGCAGAAATTACACCCAGATTGCCGTCCCCAGACAGTCGCTGCTGAGTAGCGCTGAACGCGAGATTCTGTAATTATAAATCTGTCATTATTCTCCCGGTCTTTTCATTTTCCCCTGGTGCCGAGCTCTCGGTAAAGCACGAGCATTCAGCTGTCTCGCAGCTGCATTTGCATACAGGCCCTCGTGGGCGCCCGCCAACACATCAACGTGCGCCCACACACACACACACGCACACACACTCGCGCGCACGCCGACACCTTCACAATCAGCCGCGATGATTCGTGCGGCTGACATTGATGTTGATTGAAACGCCGCGCAGCAAAGCGTGGCGGCGCTCGGCTACCGTTGTAATGATGGATCAGCAAAGTACGACTGATTCGCCACGCATCGGAGACGACACAGTCGTACAGCGGCAATATCCAGAATCCCGCGCGACGTCGAAGGTGAGCTACGAATGACCTGCCACTGCGCAGGGTTACACAGTGATACCGTGCGGTTTGAAAAAAAAGGTCACTGCACCCGAATCACGAAAAAAACCACACACAGTCTCCAGTCATGCAGATAGTTTTGGTTTTATTCGCTGAGGTTTCGACGTACCCGCCTCGAGACCTCACTGTCAACAGCTTTCGTTAGAAACGGAGAAAATAACTGTTGACAGCTTTGTGTGTGTGCCATCCAGAGTCATGAGCGCTCCGTCTGCGGAAGGATCCTCTGCTCTTGAATTATTAAAACGTAATGTTTCACTACAAATGAATTCCCATTTGCTTCCAATAAGGGGTGTAAAAACCACAGAATGAGAGATATGGCCGCGTCGGAACACAAACGCCGATCTGATAAATTCTTTGTGGCAGAAGTCGACGCCGCTGCCAAGAAACAGTGTTTTCAGCACTCGCTCATTCTGATGTGTGTGTTCGTTTGTGTCTCTCGGCGTCATAGACAGTATAAAAACATGGAGCTTCCGGGTCTGAAAGGTCTTTTAATGGCCAGCAGGGGGAGACTCTACTGCTTTCATACAGAATTCAAGTTCTATGTAAGCTTATGAGAAAATGACCCAACTTCTCACTTCTTTTATTACCCCAGAAAACAGTTTCCTCATCAGATAATGGTCTCAATCTCTAGTTTAAAGTCTTCTTCAACACAGCATGATGTTCAATTTGTAAATTATGATCCACTTTAGAGTAAAACTACAGGATAAAGCAGGATATGCTCTAACCATGACTCTCTCCAGATGAATTTCGTTCCGCCTCGCTCCACTCATCCATCTGGGATCGCTCCATTGGAGATGTGTTTCAGAAGGCTGGGCCTTATCAAAAATCCTAGCATATGATTGGATAAACCACTTGTCTGTCATCTTTACTGACGTGCTACTTCAACCACTCACATCGAAACCAACCTGTGACGTTAATGAGAGCGACGTTCTTTTAACGAATAAATATTGGGTAGATTGGACAACACGGATGAAATAGCAGCATCAGTGTTGACGCTTGCTTCCTCGATGCGAGCCGCCATTGTTGTCTGAATCAAAACAGTTGCTTCTCCGCTACGTCACATCTATGAAACTCCCGCCCGGCGGTCCTGATTGGCTCGACCATAAAATCTGGTGCAGAAATCCCTCCCAACGGCAGTGATCCCAGATGGATGTGAGTGGAGCTAGTCGGAACGAAATGCATCTGGCGAGAGTCAGGTTAGGTATGCTCCACACCTTCATCCAAATATGGTCACCTCTGGCTCAGAAACCAAGATGGCAGTGGGTGAAATGCCAAACGAGAGGCTTGAAAACCGTATTACGCACATCCACTCTTTATAATACAGTCTAAGTTCAGTGCTTGCTGCCTTCCTCTTTTTTATCTAGCTGGCTGCATTTTCACATTATGCCTGAATAAAAATCCCCAAATGAAAGAAATAACTCCTGAGGTCACAGTTCTCTTGTATTCCTCCCAATTTATGACAAATTTTCCCACTTTGGGTTATGAAGACGTGTGTCTGGCACTGTGGCTCGTCTTCCTCAGTGACTGACAGACGGAGAAAATGGAGAAGAGATAGACGAAAGAGGTACTTTTGCAAATTTCAGACGCTTCTACAAAAGAAGAAAATCCTGTTTCTTATTGAAAGTTTGAAAGGAAAGGAGCGTGTAGTCTGTAAAATCTGCTCGGCGATGTTTCTTACGATCACAGGGGTCGCACTGACTTCCATCGCCAAACCACGAAATAGTGCAGTGGTGTGCACAAACTGTCCCAGGGGCAAGAAAAGATGAATCGGTGGTAACTGATGGAAATTAGTTATGTTGTCGTGGTGTTATTTTCATTCTTCAAAAGTCACCAGAAGGCAGGAAACTAAACTCAAAAGTTTTCTGGCTTTGGTTTGGAAATCCTCCCTATTTTTTGAGATCTCAAGGTTGGAAAGTATGATGAACGCTGTTTCTGAAGCACTCTGGCTCCTGTTACTTCTCTTGGTTGAAGGCCAACATTGCCATACAGCGCTGCTAAAGGTAAACTTTACAGGTTTGGCAGCACAAAAAAAGGATGTTTGATGTTGTTGGAGAAGCAGCAGAAATCATTTTCTGAGGTATTTCTCATCCAATATTTGGCCAGAAGATCTCATTATAGTTCTTTAAGTAGTAAAAACGATAAATCTTCTGTCTTGTGCTGAACTGGCTTCTTTGAATCTCAGTGTAATATTACAAATGCACCTATTATCTTTTTTCCTATATAACAGACTGTGTATCTAGACAAGTTTCAAATCCTCAAAGACGGATACTTCCGCTGCGCAAAGAGAGTTTCTCTTACAACACAAGCAGACTTCAGTGAAAGCCGAAATGATCTGCATAGCGAGATATCACTCGAGGCGAAGTGCAGAAGTTTTGGGCTAACCTTTAAAGATTATAAAAGCACAAACTTTAATTTTTGCAACAGCCGCCCTCGTGACAAGATTAGGGCGTACAATTAAAGTTTCTGCGTTATCGTGCCGAGTATCTAAATGAGAATAGTTTTGGGATGAAAGGAGGAGGCGAGATGAGTCACGAGGAACCAAGAATAAAAGAAAAAACCTTCGGAGCTTCTGGGCTGCAAGGAAAAATGTCCACACATCCACCCCGGTACAAAAGTATAAGCTCAACACTGCACACATGTACACGCACACACATGCACATACGACCTCCCAGAGCTTTCAGAGTCTCGGCCGATCCCGAGAGGACCGCTGCTGGTCGCTGGCTCTTGCCTGAGCTCCATGCATATTTAATGAGGACTCTCACTTTCTCCACAATAGGCACTATAGCACCAGACTGCAGTGCGTCAACACATCCTAATGCTGCTCGCACACACACCCCGAACACCCACAGACAGACGTGCACAAACAGCCGCACACGTGAACAAGACAACAATCGCTTTGTGATCAACCTTGTTTCCTCCTCCCTCTCACACACACACACACACACACACACACACCGAATCGCTGCTTCACACAGTCTGCTGCGAGGAACAAAGGGATAAAAGTGTTCAATGAAAGTTAGCGGTGTGTGTGTGTGTGTGTGTGTGTGTACAGTGCATATCCGAGTGTGTGTGTGTGTGACATGTGTGCGTGAGGTTACTTTCTTAGCAGGATGTGTCGTATTGATTAGTTCCCCTGCGATTATTTCCCTCCCATTAAAGCCCCCTCCGCCCCCGGACTGTCTGCTAGTTCCCAGCTGAAAAAAGCCACTTTACACACATGTAAACATTCACACACACACACAGACACACGCACAGATACACAGAGTAACACACATGCACTGCAGCTTAGGCCAACATATCCACTGACTGCCTCGTGTTGTGTACAAATCCTTAGCAGCAAACCTTATTGCAACTGAACATAGCATTGATTTTCATAATCCTTGGCCTCAAATTTCACTCTAATCCTTTGAAAAACTGAGCGAGAGGCGAACAGACTGAGAGCGAGAGAGGAAGAGAGCGATGAAGAGACAGAGGGAGCAGGAGACCGAGCGACGGAGAGGACGCACAAGATATGTTGAAACATAAAGAAGAGGGGAGAAAGCGAGAACGTATATATATAGTCTATTTATATATAAACTATTAAAGAAAGAGAGGACATCAAGAACACAACACAAACTGTGAAATACTATTGCAGCGCTTTGTTGCATTAAACATGATGAGGTCAGTAATCACCATGTATAATTAATAATTAAATGGGTTAAAAGGTCAGTTTGAAGTGGCTGTTAACATTTGTTGTTGGAAAGTCACAAAATATCAACAAAACAACTACAAGGAGACACGTAATGAATATGAAGAGACAAACACCAACAAAACCAACAGAAAGAGTCAAACTACAACTACAAAGACTCACAAACTAATCAGAGACAATCGACACAAAGGAGACACAAAACAACTAAAGAGAGCCAGACAACAACTACAAAGCATCAAAAAAACAACCTCAGCATCACAGAACGACACCAAGGAGACACAAGACAACTACAAAGAGGCACAGAACAACTACAAAGAGACATAAAACAACTACAGTCACAAAACAACTACAAAGAGTTACAAAATAACTACAAAGAGACACAAAATAACTACAAAGAGACACAAAACAACTACAAATAGTTACAACTACAAAGAGTTAGAAAATAACTACAAAGAGACACAAAACAACTACAAAGAGTTACAAAATAACTACAGAGAGTTACAAAATAACTACAAAGAGACACAAAACAACTACAAATAGTTACAAAATAACTACAAAGAGTTACAAAATAACTACAAAGAGACACAAAACAACTACAAAGAGTTACAAAATAACTACAAAGAGTTACAAAATAACTACAAAGAGACACAAAACAAATACAGAGTCACAGAACCACCAGAAAGAGTCACAAAACGACACCAAAGACTCACAGAACAACCTGAAAGAGTCATAAAAGGACAGCAGGGTCATAAAGAAGGCACTAAAAGACTCAAATCTACTACAAGGAGTTAAAAAACAGCCACAAAGAGACGCAAAACCTCCACAAAGTGATGCAAAACCTCCACAAAGAGACGTAAAACTTCCACCAAGAGATTGGAAAACAACTACAAAGAGAAGCTGCCTCAGCGGCCTGTGCCCAGTGGCCCGTTGTCGCTCTTTGTCTGCTCCTTTTTAGTTTCTATTTTTATCCTCTTTTTATATTTTCTCTCTTATCTCATGTCAGTTGTGTGAGGACGGCTACCGGTGGCTGTTGCATGTATACATGTGTGTGTGTGTGTGTGTGCGAGGACCTGGCTCAAAGAAAATAAAGGCCGTCTCCCACTTTGCCTGTTGGCCTGTGGCTTGTCTGGCTTTTCACTGAAATTCCCTTTTGCTTTTCCGCAGAATGGGCTTCAATGAGGACACAACTGTCGGATTTGAAAAGGCCTCCAGCTCCTTTCTCAGGAGGTCTGAACCGGCGAGTATCCCTACAGCCCCTCTCTGTGACTAGCTCGCTATCTGCTCCGCCTCCACCTTAATTCTATCAACATCAATGGGTGCTATTGATGGGTTTGAAAGCATGGGTTTTTGTGGGTAATTACAGTTCTACACCACAAATGGATCTAAATGGGTTTTCGTGACACTCTATTGATCCTTGAGGGGTAAATTGGTCTTTTTTGCTCGCCGCCTGCCTCGAGAGTACAGCGCGCCAAAGAGGGGTGGTGTGAGGATAGCGAGGCTTTTGTGCCACGGCGGGGTCAAACGCGGTGTAGTTCAGCCAAAACAGGTTCAAACACCACAGAGCATCTCCGACGCACCACCGGAGAACATTTTTTTTCTTTCCCCTTCTTTAAATCCAGATGATCATTAATGACAAATGAATGAAATAGCAATTTTCCCCTGACCGGCCCGCTCAGTGAAAGTCAGAGCATCACTTCTAGAGCACATTATGAAAATAACCCGTCATTATCGCAGGCGCTACATTTATTTACGCTGTCAAAGTGTATAAAAAATAATAATCTTGCATTAAAAACAAAATCAAAATGTCTCATCGTGATAAGTAGTCACGACTTCACTGGCGAGCGCACTGATGGATCGTTCTTCACCACGGCTGCGTGAACTCTCGTCGTTACAAGCGTCTAGACGTTAGTTTACATTTTGCACGGCGACTTTTAAGGTCAGTCGAGTCGAGTCGAGCCTGCGTCCGGCGCTCACATGAGTTAATGTGCACTGTCAGCCAGTCCGAGCCTTTTAGGTGAGATTAAGAAATGTGAAGGTCATCCGTTTGTGCGAAAAGCCCAGAAAAAAAAAAACAGCAACAGAAAAATGATTACAAGCATCATTGATAGGATCAATACGGCTGGAAAGGTTGATGCAGGTTGACTCAGGGCTCGTGATGTCATCAGAATAATGGCTCAACCCAACGGGACGGAACAGAAATGAGAAAAAGCTGAATTTATCATGTGTAGTGTGTCACACGTGTCAGAATGCTTTATTTATGTTATATAACATTTTACAGCCTCATGTCTGTTTACTGCACTGATGTGTTATTTGCATGCAGAGCGGAGAAATGAGCTCCGATCACAAGTTACTGCCAGGTGTGAACTGACAGGAGGGGAGTTAACACCACGTATGACGTCCCTCAAAAGCATGCTAAAGCTCGCTCTAATCTTTATGCTACGCTAAGCTAACCTTCATCTAACTGTAGCTTCATTACCCTCACATAACCTCAACCTTACGTACGTGAGGTGAGAGAGGCATCGTTCTTCTCATCCTCAAGTCTAAGAAAGTGAATAAGCGGATTTTTGTTAACTCTGAGCAATTCCTTGATTCATGATGTGAATAAATATAACACTGGCAGGACGGATGCTCGACTGATTGGTTGGGTTTAAAAATGATTAAACACCCCCAAACAAAACACAATTAACATGAATAAAGCTGAATAATGTGATGAAAACAAACTGGCACTCGAGTCGAGTTGATCATCGGGCTAACTGTGAGTCCCACATATCTTTAAAAAAAAACATGCATACAGTCCCGACGTACGCTCGTTCTTCCCTCTGTATTGTTTGTATGAAAATAAGAGTAATGCCTCGCTGTAAACACATCACTTCACCGACACCGGGGTCTGTGATTACAGTCATCCCTCCTCCACTCATTGTTTGATTAACTGACAGTTTGTTTGATTAAAATCAGCTGCAGCCTGATTGGAATAACCTGTCATTTTAATCAAAATGATCCCTCGCTAAGCCACCGGTTGGCTGCCGTTTGATGAAAATTACCTGCTGTTGGGTTGCAATTACCTGTGTGATTATTCACCAGAAACGCTCTATTCAAAAACACCTTGGGGCTCTTTTGAAAGACTGAGGAGTACTTGTAGTTTCCCTTTTACAAGACGGTACGCTGAAATATTCATGCGTGTTTCTGTCAACAGGATACCTCACGACTCCGACTGGCTCGCTCTCGTCTTGTCCGTCCTCTTCCTATTCCTAAACATCCTGCAGTGTGTATATTGCGTGATTTCACCTCCGTTCCGGTTATGCTGTTTACACTCGAGGCTCCGCTCGCTTTTTATGCTTTTAGCTCGGCGTGCAGTCATCATCGACATTACATCGTGCTGCTGCGACCTTACGAAGTTCTACCTCTGGGGATCGAGGAACGGCCGATAAATCCATTCCTGTGTTTTAGCGGAATATTAAGGTGCATTTGTGGAAGTGGGTGGCATCAGGAGGAGTGGACTCCAGCTGTTTGGTATTTGCAACAAGGCTCGGAAAAGCGCCGCGAAACTGTGCCTTTGCATTATGGTTATTGCACACCAGGGTACATTATCTTTCCATTACATCAGGCAGTTTGATAGAGCCATACTCTCAGGGCACTTCTAATTTCTAGCCCTTTTACGTCTGGGACTTCTTATGAGCGCTGCCTTTGCTTCTGCTGATACCAGCTGATCCTCGTTCCGCCCCGAACTGGGCTGCTTCATTTAAGCTTCATCCAGGCTGCGGAGAGCGAAACACACCGACACCGCCGAAGCCTGGAAACAGTTCACAAGTTGAGTTTCCCCCCCGAGGATGTTTTTTTAGTGCCGCCTCCTCTTAATGCATGCGGGGGGGAGCTAATAACACATTACCTGCCTCCGTCTCATCAGCAATAAACGGTTAAATTCATGACAAACGTTGTTCCTTCCACTGAACTAGTTCTCCTCGCGTGAAGTCAAAGTCATTTTTGGCCTGACATTGCCAAGTCCTGTAAGGATAGTAATTGGATTTCCAGAATAAGCGAAAATCTCCTTTCTCTCTGCGCCCTGCTCTAGTAATTGAGGTTAAATGAAATGGTCAACCATGCACTAAACCTCAGCGGGTGTTTCGGCGGCGGGGGTGTGAGGCATAAAGAAAAGTCCTAATCTATATTCTTGGCGTTCCAACTGGCTACAATAACAAATACAGTGGGGTTGGACAATGTTAAAAGGTGTCGAGATAATTTGATTCTAGCCGTGTAGGTCCGCTGGCGTCGGGCGGCTCTGACAAAAGAGTTCCAAGCGTTTTGTTGGGATGAGCAAGTGAACCATTATCAGGGTTTGTTCAACCAGCTAAATGATCTGTTTCTGTTTCCGATAACCGGAAGCTGTGAATTTCAGTTGTGATTGATCAAAATTTGCTATATCATTTTTTAGAAAACAGCCTCAGAATTAAGCTTCAGCTCAAGAAACTTCAGTCAGCAACCAAATGAGTCTTTTCCCTTTATCAGTTAGCTTTTTTTGCAGCTTTCTTAGCGCTACAGTTCATACTTTAGTTGTCTTTGTGTATGAGCTTTGTTCTGTTTTTGTTTGCATCTTAGGACGATTTGATAACAACTAGGTTAGCTGTGTGCTACTGGTATTACACACTTTGGTTGTAACTTCAGTTTGCAGTCGTGGCTTGCTGAAGTTTGAGCCCAGACGCCAGGATACAATGCTAGCAGTTAAGATTTCTGCAGGTCCAAAGTTGACACGTGACAATGATGATGACCTGACTTTCATATCTGGAGGTGGAGAGGTTGGTGGTGGCATTATTACAGCTGCCGACCGCAGTTCGAGTCACACTAGTGGATATTTGACAGAAGACCTGGGGATACTTCCATCCTTTCCTACCACGTCAACAGTAGGTGTTGTTTTAAGAAGATCTGCAGACATTTTTGTGGCAACCAGAACCGTCTACATTTCACGGGAAGCCGGGCCGTCTCCATCAGTAATCTCAGGTATTCTAAGCCAAACCAGAACGTCTTACTAACCCTGACCCGAGTGGTTTTTGTGCCTCAACCTAAGCAGAGCATCAGCACAGTGTTGTGACAAGACAGAGAGAAATAGAACATTTTAAAAGGCTGTTTGTGGTTTTTGCAGAAACGTACTGAGCATTTATTCTGCCGATGTGGTTGTGGAGGGAGGCAGCCTTTGTGTGCAGTTGTACGACTTTCATCATATACTTATGTGATGTGCACTGGCACACTTGTGTTGTTGTTGGCTCAGGTGAGGCAGATCTCGCTGTTGATGAAGGTCTTTGTGCTTGTTGGTAGGGTTTTTTTTTGCCACCAAATGTGGACCCTTGGAATTTGTTTTTGTATCCTTGGTAAAGCTGGCTGGAAGCACACTGCTGCCTACAACACAGAGCGTGTTTGGTCCTGAGTGCTACTCGAGGCCCTCGATCACATCGCTGCAAAGAATCTTCTGTGTAACAAGTGGTCGTCTACATTTAATAATTTTGTCCAATTTTTGGAGAGGCTGCATGTTCAGGCATGAAGCCTAGAGATGTCCATCTTTGTCAAATACTGCAGAATGTAAAATGAATACTGTTGAATTAACTGGCTGTTTGGTTTGCCTGCCTTGTAGGGTTTTCACTCTTACACTCTTAGAAATAAGGGTTCCAAAAGGGTTCTTCTACAAGGGCTGAGGTTCTACCTGGAACCATTTGCTTCTGAAAAACCCTTTCCCGAAGAAACAGTTTTTCAGTGGTTCTTGGTAACACTAATGGTTCCAGTAAGAACCATTTAAAGGTTCTTAAAGTAAGAACCTTTAAAAACCCTTTCCTGAATAAAGGGCTTTAAAAGGGTTCTTGGTAACACTAATGGTTCCAGTAAGAACCATTTAAAGGTTCTTAAAGTAAGAACCTTTAAAAACCCTTTCCTGAATAAAGGGCTTTCAAAGGGTTCTTGGTAACAGGGCTAACGGTTCCAGCTGAGAACCATTTTGCTTCAGAGAACCCTTAAAAACCCTTTCCCGAATAAAGGGTCTTACAAGGGTTCTTGGTAACACTAATAGATTCCAGTAAGAACCATTTTGATCCAGAGAACCCTTTTTTGGAGAAAGAGTTCTTCAGGGATTGTTGAAAGCATGGGTATAAGATCCTGTGTGGGTTCTTTGTAGAACCTCTCATGGGGAGTTCTGGGTGGAACCTTACACACACAGTTCTAGGTATAACCCTTTATGTTGGGTTCTAGGTAGAACCCTCCACCTTTATAAAAGGTTCTACCTGGAGCCAAAAAGGTTCTCCTATGAGGACAAGCCGAAGAACCTTATATGGTTCTACTTAGAACTTTTATTTCTAAGAGTGTAGGGGGGAGATAAAATGACCTTCTTCCTCCATCTTCCACACTCACACAGAGTCTCACCACTCCACTTGATTTATTCTTTGTTTTATTCTATTTACTTAATGAACCTGAAATTAGTTTTATCCAGCGTTTTCTCCCTTCTTGCTGCTTCCCTTCAGCCAGCGTTGTAACAAACATACATTATCTGTACCGGATCTGTGCTCACTTAACCCTGTGGGGTTTGTGTCTTTGTTCAGACTCACCAAACATCCTCTGCGTCCACGTCGCACTCAGCCCCAAACTGGCAAATATCACAGGTGGAGGTTTCCTTCTGCCCGGCCTCGGCTGAGCCTTCTCCACCTTAGAGAGACACAAAGGAGGAGACGGAGAGAGAGAACAACATTTAACACCTGTTTCATCCGGGAAGGATTTGCACAAACACTTCCTGTTTGTCTTAAGCCCAGCTGTTTCATTCAGAGGCAGATAGAACCTGCAACAAAAGACCCGTTAACAATACAGCTCTCACAATGCGGCGTGACCGTGAGAAATCATCCTCGGACAACTCAAGTGCATTTACATTCAGCCACATCCCGCCGTAATCCCACCGAATCCGTCTCCCTCATCCCTTCACTCCTTCCCCCTTTTTTTCCCTCCACCCTCCTCTCCGGTCCTCGTCTGACTCTCATCTATCACTCCCAATATCCCCGCTGATCTCTTTGGAGTCCCTCTTTTATTTCATCGGCCTGATTTTCTCGCGCTGTGAGTGCCACGACTCCTTGGCGGCGGCGCGGGTACTGGCGTCAGGCTTATGGCGGCTTAGGGACCCCGCCGGTGCATATCACGCTTCATGAGCGGCCGAGGGGGAGAGGGAAGAAAACGGGAGGAGGAGGGGGGAGGAGGGGGAGAAAAAAAAAAAGCAATCTGGCCAATCTCAAATTGCATTCTCCGACCACAGAGGACTCCTCCAGTCTCTGCACGCTCTCGCTCTTCTTCGCTTTCCCCTCGGCCCTCTTCTCCATTAGAAAAGCGCTATTTTTAAACTTACTCGGGGGCCCGCGAGGACAACTTTGGAAAAGAAGACGAAGAGGTGGCATCATTTCCCCATGTCATATCTTTAATCTCCCCTGCACACACACTCTATGGGCTATTCACAGACACCCACGCCGCCGCCACCGTGCGCTGCTCCCCTGCGTCGCCTCGCTCATTCTCCCTTCTGAAACTTTTGTTATTTCTTGTGATCCCCGGCGACACGCTGGATGAATCGCAGCGAGCTCTGGTAGGGGAGGTTTAACCTGATTTTCCGCTGCGAGGCTTAAGTTGGGTTTGACTCTTATTTTAAGGTCAAAGTCACTTAGTCTCACCGTTGGATCTAGTTAGCATTTTGACTCGCCTCCTCCGTAACTCTCGGCTCGGATTTTTCGTGGCTGTTGGGTCAGATTATCCCGACAGCTTCATTCGCCTCTTTTCGACTGTGTCCAAAAAACCAAAACACACAATGCAGCCGACAAGAGTGAAAAGTTCCTCTGATGAGGATGTTAAGCTACTTTCAAACGTCCTGTATTTTACTCTCAGTGTTTTTTTTTTCCCATTTTGAAGTTGACTCCAAAGCTGCAGGTGCTGGAAGGCAGCCACGGCGGAGAGGCAGCTGAACATTTTGCAGTCAGGTGACGAGACGTACATTCTGCGCTTCACAGCTCCGGTACGGCTTTAGCATCAGGTCACTGGACCGGCAGGCCGACGAGGTGTGAAGCTGCGTTTGCACGGAGCCCACCAGTGGAGCTTTCAGCAAATGCAGAATTTGAAAAGAATCTGTATCGGCTTTGTTTCTGCATTGAATCCAGTGAAGGTTGAGAGTGAAAATGTGTTTTAATGAACGGTAATTAGCTGAATGGGCTGGACTTGTGTCGGCTGCCTCTGCTTCTGCTATCAACGAGATTTATCTTTGAAATTTCAGCTGCGTTTGAACTCTTTTTCCAACAACTCCTGATAGAAATTTAAGAGCAGACACTAAAAAAATGTGTCCACCAGACTGTTTGTGGCTCATTTCATTAAAGGGGCACTCCACCAATTTCTCTCATTTGGCTCAATTTACTACTTACGAGGGATATCAGCCATGAAAACAGTCTGAAGGGAGCTTCATTTCACAGCATTAGCCAAAAAAAAAAGCCCTGATGATGTTCCCGGTTCTATAAAGATGCATTGTGGGAAATGTAGGATCCAGTGGGAGCTTCACACATACTAGATCCACTCAGGATATCTCTGCTAAACAGATTTTCCTTTAACATTAGGAAATGCTTTTATAAAAAAACAATATTCAGTGTTCATAATACAGCGATGATATTTTTCTCATCACTCATCAGCATTGCATCTTTACCCTGGGCTCGTATTTCTATTAGTTATATGTGAACAACATGTCATTTCTCTCAATCAAAACAAATCAAAGGGAATGAGCAATGTGGGATCATGGGAGTTGTTGTCGACATTGTTAAACATCCACCAAAGCAGATGGAAATAAGAAATCCCGCTTTATCATGAGTGAGCAATATAACAAACGTAAACAACACACAAAGAAAACTCAATCGCACACACACATACATACTGCTTGCAAACGTTAGCACGAGTCGGTGAGACGTCGACCAAATGCTGTGGAATTCTAGCAACTAGACGGTGTACGAGGATGTGACACCGTTGGCTGACGACCAAATTCAAGATTCAAGATTTAAGATGTTTACTGTCATCTTTGTGTCTTCTGTGCTTTTCTTAATGAAGCTAATGTGACTGTGTTTGTGAAGTCACTGATATTTCCTGCGTCCCTGAACGCCTCCCAGTCCACACGTTCAAAACAAAATGAAACTCGAACCCATTAACTTGGACAAAATCAGGATTTGGAGAGATTCTGGTGAATGTGAGTACACAACTCAGCAAAATACACCACAAAGGTCTAGTCATTTGTATTTAAATGCTGAAATGTGCCATATTATGCCTTTGATTCATATTCTTTCAAGGCGTGTTGTCAGTGTTGTTCTCAAGTGTTCAACTGTGCTTGACAGTTCAATTATACGAGCTTGTTTTTGTATCATATCGGACTGTAAGGTGCTGTCGACGCCGTGACTGCGGCTGATTGAATTAGCCAGTTGAGACTGTTTGACCACTGACGTAAATTAAATTTCTCCTTTATATCCAGCCGTCGTGTACGTCGTGGGCTGTGAAATTTTTCACAGGGCTCCCGCAGGAACCGGGATCTAGCCAGTCTCTCAAGCTGCTCTGTACTCTGTCAAATGATCAGCTCCACATAAAGGGGCTTGTGGGCAGGCGAGCATGTAAGCTCTCCCACGACTCCCCGCTCGTAGGAGAGCGGAGTCGTGGTGTTTCTTGCGAGTGTGCGCGTACGTGCACGAAGCAAAATGCCAACATTGTCTTCTTTTCCCTCTTCTTTCCCTTCCCAAACACTCCAGCCAACACATCTTGTATGCACTCTCTCCGCTCACACTCTTCCCCCGGATCCCCGTTCGAGGTACTGCAGGCACAATTACCGAAGGCGGCTGGGGACAGGCAGTGTTTTCCACTCCCCAAATCCCTGATAGAGTGTCCTGTAGCACTAACACAACATCTCCCCTGTTTCTGCGTCTGCTAATCCCTCGAATCAGGAGACACGGCTGGGTAATGACTGAAATGATTAGCCCTTCCACTGCCCCCGCAATCACCCCCCCGCCGGCTCCTACATCTCCCATTATCGATCCACGCCTGGACCGGATCGGTCGACCGGCCCCCCTCCGCGACTACTGTCCTACCCTCACCTTCATCTCCACCGAATCCTGTCCTTCCTTTGTTCCTTTTTGTCTCAAGCAGTTCACTTCAATCAGCACAATCATGTCGCTTTTTGTGTTACTTTAGCACAAAAGAAGAGAAGAAGATAATGTTGAGATTAAGTTACAAGGACGAGAGGAAGAGATTAGAGTGAAATAATGAGTTAAACAGGAGATTATCAGGATAAAAGATAAAATGACAGGAGGAAAAGATGGTGGATCATCCCCAGAGGTGCTGTGGACGTTCATCTGGGGGTTAAAGAGTGTCTCTAATCTCCCTGTCTGGGGATCGGCTAAGCTGTGAATACAATATGCACACAAATTAGCATTGTCACGCATTTAAACCTGAGATTCCACAATGACAAGATCTTCCTGTAGAAAATGAAAGGTTTGCTGCGACGAGCTCGGAGCTCATTTAACTGCTGATTCGTAAAATAGAAGCGTTCAGGACAAACATGAAGAAATATCTGTGATGATATACTAGCAAATAACTACGGCATTAAAATCTGTAGAACTGATTGTCGAAAAATGTCGAAAAATGTCAAAAAACGTAATGTTAAAGAAGGGAAGAAAACATTCCTGGATCAATCCGATCATCCAGATCGGCAAGGAAAGTTAACGGGGTCTATTCTGGGCAGAGATCCATCTGCCATCCAAGTTTTATGGAAACCTGTTCAGTAGTTTTTGTGAAATCATGCTGACAAACCACTGACACTGGTGAAAGCATAACCTCGTTGGTGGAGGTAATAAACATGTGATGCTCAATGTTCTGTCAGTTTTTTCCAGGAACAACTACGATGTGACTTTATGACGTAACGACAAAAGGAAGATTACAAACAAACCTGAATGTGAAGCTGATTTTCACTTTTCACCTCTAGCATCCATATTCCAAATTCGATCATTGACCGACGACAGTGTGCTGTGTTTCTCTGAAACCACCAACCCTGATTTTAATTCTGCTGCCTTCGCCTCCATTGATGGAACTCCCCTCGGCTATGACTTCTCACCGGTGGAAACTGTGAAACTGGTCGTGCTTGTCGCCTCAGAAAGATATCATACGCCCGTGGTGTTTATTGCAACTTATATTGGCTGCCTTCCCTTCGACACAAAGCTCTGTGGCAGGTTTTTTTTTCTTGCCACTGTTGCCAAGCGTTCGCTCATGGGGGGGAAATGTTGGGTCTCTGTAAATAAATGAATGAATCAAAGAGTATGGCCCGGACCTGCTCCAAATAATAATAACTTTTGTTGTGAATTGGCGCTATATGAATACAATGACTTGGAAATTGAGTCACTGGAGCAGCTCTGGGCTCTGTGACGCAGTCGCCTTCATTGTTATAGGCTTGTGATATTTAACTAATCAGACAGAGCTCTTGGTGGGCATTCAAATAATGATTTAGATGTTGTTTAACATGGCAACGGTAGTTGCTTTGGAGCATTCAGCTCAGCTCTGGTTCACCCTGGACAGCCAACGATCGTGCAGATGTTAGCTGGCTCGCTGATCTCAAACTTTTCCAGGAACTCTGATTCTCTCCGGCACTTTCCTCCAGACTGCTCCCATTTTCTGTTTGTCTCCATGCATTCCTGAATTGGAGTCCTAAAGATCTGAGTTAAGCAACAAGTATTTTCAATCAGTTAAATTCTTATCACGCCATGAATTTAGGTCAATTTAGGTCCGTCCATGTGTTTGTATTGACTTTACCAGAGAGCGAGCACGTCAGTTAATCTCAATTTGTACGGCCATGTTTTTCCTACATGAGCTTACTGTACGGTTATATCGCTGAAACAAAGACGAGGGGAAAATTGTATTTGAGTGAGTACACACACACACACACACACACACACACACACACCCAAACACAGGAGACAGGAGGATTTAAGGCACTCTAGCATGCGGCTATCATACGGATGATGAATGAAGCCCACACACCTCTGGAAAACAGAGCAGGACCACTACGACCTTGGTTGCAAACACACTGGGGAGAGACGGAGAGGAGGGGGGGCGAGCGAGAGAGAGAGAGAGAGAGAGAGAGAGAGAGAGAGAGAGAGAGAGAGAGAGAGAGAGAGAGAGAGAGAGAGAGAATGGGCTGATACATCCTACACATGGCTGAGTGTGTGTGTGTGTGTGTGTGTGTGGTCGCTGAAACAGACTCAGTGTAAACCCCACATGGCTCTCTATTGTTGCCGAATCCCCCCTTCAAAAGGTTTAGACTGGGCTCAGACTAAACATGTTGAAAGCCATTTATTCAAACTCCCCGGAGCACAACAGTGATTTGTTTGGTTCAGACGGCGGGATGCCCATGTGCTGCACTATCGCGGCTTTTTACATGTAAGCCGATGAAGATATAGGCGCACGGTGAACTGGTTGAGGACAATGTCACCGACAGAAACAATTAATGATGCAACTCAATCACCAGAGTAAATATTTTCAACGTATGTCTCTTTAGATTTCTCTATGTTGCAACCTTGCTTTTCTTTCTGTGCAATTTTTTTTTCTGACAACGCTGTGCTTGTGTTCTGGTTAGGTTTAGGCACAAAAAACATTTAGTCAGGGTTAGAAAAACATCATGTTTTCGGTAAAAATACCTATCCGGGTCTCCACAAAAACAGCAGAAGACATCCAGAGGTGTCCACAGCTCAAAATTGTCCAGCTTACAAATGGTTAAATGTCATGGTCTCTCTCCAGTGGTTTCACGCTTACAAATGTTGAAAAGCCGTCTCAAACTGCGGTCACAGGCTTGGTGGCCTTCTTGTCTGTAACTTCACCATCATCCCCTGCACTTGCGTATACGACAGGTCAGGTTGTAAACCATCCAGGCGACCGGTGTTTCCAAAAAAAGGATTTTTCGTCTGTCCATGCAGACATTTGTGACCACGAGAACCGGATATTTTTTTGACGAAACCTTGGAACATCTACAGCTGTGTTTGTGGAGACCGTAAAAGGCATTTTAAGCCAAAACATGATCTTTTCCTGACCCTAACCATGTGGCTTTAGTGCCTAAACCTAACCAGAACATAAGCACCAGACATTTCCAGCATTTATTCTGGTGATTTGGTTGCATCATTAATTGTTTTTGTCAGCTTAATTGTCATTAACCAGTTCACCGTGTGCATTATGTGTGCATAATCCCACCTTCTAGAAGCCCTGTAGACAGTGTGCTATAGCCTACTCTCATTGAGGTAGACAAATATTAGAGACACAATGCAAATAAGCAGCAGCACAAACTGCAGCCTCTGAAATGTCCATTAGTTTGACTCGACACTCTCTGAAACAGCTTCAGCGAAAGCCAAACATTATAACTTCAGGAAGGTGCAGGGCCGTTGTATTATACACCGCATTAGTTTTAGTGCTGTGTACTTTATAAATCACTCCTTGCACATACACTCGATTCCTATTGAGTGCTCCGAAAAGACTTGTATACAGGCCACACGATAATTGCACAATGCCAGCGAAACCGAACTGCGCCTATTGGCAGGTGTGATAAATCTTGCAGAGGGCTGTTTTCTTCCCGCAAACGGACATGCGATCCGTGAAAGGTGATACAGGAAGCAATAAACATGAGGCGGATAGCTGATAATGGCCCGGGATGATGATACCGAATCTATGGAACAATCGCATTGTATCTGCATCACACTGCGAGCCGTACACGCAGCTTGAACTCTGACTCATCGGCGATGCAGTCTCTCAGTTGTGTTGGAGAGCTCCATTAAGAGAAGGCCGTGCTGACAATTAAACTATTAAAGCCATCAATCAAAATGGCATTATCAACGGGCCGTTGCCCCAAGTGGCCGATCCGACAGGGCGAGCCGGGCCAGGGAACAGAAGACAGCCAAATAATCCATAAACATAATGGACATCAATATTGAAAAGATGACAGATGAGACTGCCGACAGAGGCCTGGATTCAATTTCTATTCTTTTTTTTTTTTTATCCTGCAGGAGACCGTATCGCGTTTCACAAAGTCATTTGTCAGCCATGAGGCCGATGAGGAGAAGCCAAGCTCCTCAAAAAGTGAGCCAAGGGCGGTTGTTCCAGTGACGCAAATGACAAAATGAATCAGGCACGAGGCAATAATGACTCCGATATAAATAATGATACTATCAAAATGCTTGGTGGGCGTCGTCAGGGAAACAAAAAAGACTCATGCAGCGTTAGCGACAGAAGCGACGTTTTTGAAAAAAGCCAGTTTTTAATTCACATTCCAACGACGAAAAGGAATCAAGTTTTGACGGCTGGAGTTCATTAAATTGACTGTCAAAACAAAATGAGCTTTTTCGTTCATTTAAAGTTCCCATGACGATGCAATCAACGTGTTTTTAATCACAACATGTCTGAAGCTGTGCGACACGTACACGCCAGTATGTGGCCCAACAATGGCAAAGAAAGTTGTTTTGTAGGTATTCAGGTATTTTAAGAGTTTGTCATTTCCGTATATACAATAAAACACGTTGATGACTCGTCCTACACTCCCTTGAAGCTCTTTCTAAACTGGTATGATGCTGTTATGGATGAATAAAGAGAAGGACACTGCTGAAGCAGAGTGTTTCTGTGGGCCGGATTACAAAAACACAACTTCATATCTTAATTCACTGATTTAAATCGTATTCTATGGATGTCCTCCAGCTGCTTTGCCTCGGCTCTGGACAGCTCTGTTGCTACAGTAATCGCTAATTGCTGCTAGCAGCCTCCAAATGAACGCCTCTGAAAAGGCACTAAACAAAGCCTCCACGAGGATGAAGGCCAGTTTGGTGACAGAAAAAAAATTACTGAGGTGATTTATGAAATCTCCTGGAGGACAGATGGCTCAACTTGTTGCTTAAGTAACTGCTAACTGCAGCAACATGTAGCTAGTGAGCTCAGTTAGCCATGCAGCTAGGGGTCCTGTTAACTGACTGAGCCCCGGTGCCGGAGTCAAACCCAGCAGGAAACAAATTACTGAGGTATTTAATGGAATCTCCTGATAGACACATAGATTTCCTTGTTGCTAAATGATTGCTAACTGCTGCTAGCTGTAGCAACTGAGCTTGGTCAGGAATAAAACCCGGCAGGAAAACAACCACGGTCCTGTAGTACATGTTGTCACAGTGGTCGCTGTTGGAACCTGTCCTCATCAGAAACAAGGTCAAAAATGAAAGCAGGGAGGAGTCAGAAGTCAACTATGAGTTCTTTTAAACTAGCTTTGTTGCCTAAACCTAATGAAACTGTGACCAAACGATGAAGGTCTGGTACATGCTGCAACCTCATCAACCTCTTCATCAGTGTCGTTACGACGATGTGTTGCTTCGTTCGGTCTCGGAGGCTGTGCTCATTAGGAGCTCCCAGTCCTCATTTGCCTTGTGCAGAGTTCAGTCTGCCTCTCTAAGGTCAGAGGTGGAGTTAAGATTGATTGTAATATAGCGATATAGTGCAAGCAGCAGGGAAGGAGGGATGTTGTTGAGCTGCACTGAGTCCATTTTGCTGCAGCGAGAGACCACACCATAACTCAGGTAAAGTCCTCACCGGGGTGGATTTATCACTGACCTGCTCTCATGTTTTTAGCTGGACCCAATCACAAGCGACAGCAATCATTTGTAATTGAGGCCCTGCCGGTGCATGTTGAGGAGACGGTTCTCATGCGACCTCGCAGCTTTCCTGTCAAAGCGTATTGTCGAGTCTCTTCAATCCTTTTCGAGGGTGGTTTGTTGGGCAAAAGCAGAACCACATCAAAGACAACTTCCCATCCCCCTGTCATGGATTAATTAAGTTATTCTGATTCAGTTTCTTTACTCTTTTGCTCCCCCCGACCTGGTTTCTGTCAAATAACTTGCCTCCAGGCTTAATGGACTGGTTCCTTTGACCAGAAGATTCAGAAGATTACCGGGCAACTGAAAGCAGCTATTCATTATTTGTGCTGTCACATTATTTGATGACCGACTGACCCTGATGAAGGCCATCGTGTTTGGGAGTTTAGACTGCACCTAGCGAGTAGGACTTTGCCTCCTGCCAACATTTTGGGAGGTGTGTCCATAAATCTTTGCCTAAAAACCTTCCTGTCCCCGCTCAAGCCAATACAAATAAAACTCTTGCACCGGAACTCAATACGCAGGTCAAATTCAAACCGTAAGCGCAACACAAACACGGTGACCTCCGACTCGCTGTCGTAAATCCCACAGTACCCGGGTGCAGCTCCAGCCAGGTACAACACTGCTAGTGACCGTGCAGCTGTTAACGAAGCCGGGAACAAGGTCGCCAACTGGGTCAGAGCCTTTCTGAATGGATTAAAAGGAGAATTGTGGCTTTAAAAACTTCATCTTTCCCAGCTTTGAGAGGATTAGACCCTGCATTCTGTTCTCCTCTCGCCCGAATGGCTTAGCGACTGTCTTTCAATCCTGTCACCTATCTGCAGTCAACCAGAGCCGTGGAAAAGTGCATTCATGGTGCTGAAAAACTTTAGGCTGTACTGGCGTGTCTAAGCCTTCGCCTCCACCTCCTTTCTGTGCTCTTAATAAGCACGAGTGAGACACAAATATCAACCTGTGTGTCGTTCTTGATCACAGAATTGATATTTAGGGGATTTAAGACAAAATATTGAGGTACACTGAATCTTAATTGTGTATTGGTTAGGCCTTAATTTCTCAGGAAGTAACGCTTGGATCTTGATGAAAATAAATCAGGCGTAATTAGATGGCTGGTGTGTTCGAGTGAGACGGGGATCCAAATAAATCTGGATCCAGCAGATTTAAATATATCGTCATAGAGGGTAGTCTTTTCATTGTCCCAGTGGTTGGTTGTTGGAGACCTGGTGAGGATAAATGAAGGTGAATGAGTTATGGGTGGTTTAAAATTTACAGTGATACAGGGGGGAGTATCGAGTTTAATATTGGATTAGGCTTAATTGAATTAAAGAGGACTGTTGGGCCTTGGCAGAGGCCTTTCTGGTTTTAAATGTTCGATACTTGTGCCAGTACAGACGTAAATATTAACAGGTTTTGATATAAGATCATTTAAAACTTTGACGACATGTGAAACCTATGGAGGTTAGGACCTTTTTTCTACTTTTACTGTCTTGGTATAGACCTAATAAATGCAAAATGTGTTGATTAGTGAGCTTCAGACCAACTGGTAGCTGTATTTCTTGACTTTGGTCAGAACCGGGCTAACGTCCAGTCTTTAAGCTAGGCTAAGCTCATCGTCTCCTGCAGCAATAGCTCAACTGTTAATGCATGAAGAGTGACTGATATCAATCTTTCAAGCTGAAGTCAATGCATTCCTTCAAGTTTTGGTACTGACCCCAACATGATACTGTAGCTCACCTTTAGGAATAATCTCAAAATGCGTCAGTATTCAACTTTGTCTCATCCAGAAGTCATTTAAAAACTTTGCCTGAATGAAAACATGAGCAGAATTATGATGTAAATGGAGGAAAATATAGCCAAATTCTTGTACTTTTCCTGTTCTTGATGAGCTGAGACACATTTCAGGAGCAGGAGCACTAGGCCCAGTGGATAAAACTTATTTTGACAAAGTTGAAATGTATATTTATTTTCTGGAGGACAGAACAGCAGTCCATCAGATGTCAGACGAGCCATCGCTCCTAATCAGAGAGGCATCTGCAGTCCCTCAGCCAGTCATGTGCCTTTACAAGATAAATAAAAATCCCCACGAATACTTCAGAAGATTTTCTACCGTAACAACTACAATGCATGAAGCGAGTACTGAACATCTGGAGTTCGGACCGGCTCAGTATTATGCTAAAAGCATTTCACAGTGCGCTGCTTCGGCAACAACGGGCCGTGGAATCAGGCTTTTGTGCCGTTTCTTCCTCCGTATTCGTTATGGCCCTTTTTTTCTGAACAGTCCCTTTTCTGTGTTGTGTCCCAAACAAGATTCCTCTTTTAATCCGGAAACATGCTTAACTAGCCTAAAGCAAGTCACATTGGACTTCAAAAAACACGGGGAAAAAAAGCAATGCTTTTCAAAGCAGGGCTATTCTTCCCTAAAGAGGACACCCGTCTATTTAAAGTTTGATTTCGCTAATGCATTATGACAAAGCCACAGCTCTGGCCCACAGCACCGACTGTCTATTAAACTCAGGGAAGGATTCTTTTTTTAATCAGGCGCACTAAATCATTCATGCCTTTGTTTCTGGTTAATTTCAACTATATTTAATTTTACATGAGTGTGGCAGAAGCCGCCACCACGGCATCAAAACGCGATGGATCCCCATTATTTGGCCAAAGTTTTTTCTTTTCCCGCACCCCTCCTTCCCCTCCGTGATCCCATTATTCGTCCTCACACACGCAGCTCACGAGGATTTTGAATTTCCTATCCATATCTCACATCAGCATGCTTGTTGGAAATTCAATTAATTTCCCTCTCAGCTCGCACCAGCAGCTAGGCCTCTCTAACCTTGGCATATTTACTCTCAAAGCCCCAGCACAACACAGGAAAAACACAGGAATGAGCTGGCGGGGAGCAAGAGGCATGCTCTCTCTCTCTCTGCCTCTATCCCTTTTCTATTCACCCCTGTGGAAAATTGCGATGCACTTTTTATTTGTCGAGTGGTCCTTCCGCGGGAAAAAAATATCCAGTCACATGTGGCTCGTTGCCCACCTTGACCTGTTCCGCGGCGTAGGGCAACCAGTGGACACGGACCGAGGCGTACTTCATCATACCGCGGCTGCGTGTTTGAAATTTGACCCAATTTCTCCGACAAAAAAAAGCGGCTGAGCAAAGATTTCACTGGCCGAGTTGTTCCAGAAAACAACCACACAGGTGTTTCAAGTACGGATAATTAGATCTCGGTGTTTTATGCGCGAGCGTTATCGCCAGGATGTTTGTCAAAAACAAGGCTCTCGTATATCTTGGTAAGTGTATTTGCTTTCTCGCTGCGAGTCGGATGAGAGGATTGTTACCTCGCTCATATCTTTCGCATTATGCGGAGTTAGAGCCGGGGAGCGTGGAAGCGGGATGCAGGGGTGCTGAGGGAGGGAGGTGTCGCAGCGCCGGCTACAGCGAAGGCATTATAAAAAATCCATCATTTGATAAAAAAAAAAAAGTGGGTGATGCAGATTTGCAGCAGAGAAAAGAGAGAGGAGAGAGAGAGCGTAATAATAAGTGTCCACATGATATGAAAACTTTCTTCGAAGCCTAATGTTGGTCTGCGATTCTCTGCTTATTAGTCAAGTTCATAAACTGCACTGCAGACTGGAGTCTGTGTTCAGAGCCACAAACAGATCTGTGTCATATTCTCCTCAATGAAACAGCTGTAGCTTCATTTCTCCGCAAAATGAGGCTGTTGATTGGCATTAAGATCCCTCCTTGGCGGATCCAATCACAACTGGACAGCTCTCAGTCCGTGAGTGCACACCGGGCATTAACATGCTTCTCGACATGCGCCTCGAGTGACCACCTGTCATCACATCGTATTTCCCTGCTCTATATGCAAATGTACATCGCCGGGACACAATGTTTGTTACGTAAGCAAAGAAAGAACTTAATGTATGTAATGTAATGTGTGTGGGATTCACAAGAAGGCCCAAATAAATAGGAATTTGTCTTAGACAGCAATTGATAAAGTGTATTTACCTTTTCCTGACAACAACAAAACTGAGAAATTTGATAAGAGACTCTCTCAATCTTACTCTCCTCTCTGTGGTTGACTGTGTAGTTGCTTTAAATCTGTAACTTATTGGTGTTTTCAAGTTGTTATAAGTGTAGTTAGTAACTATTAGTTATCTCTCCGTTACATTGACGTGCCTGACTTCCTGCTTCCTTGGCTGGGAGACAATTAGCTAGCTCAACAGCACAAAAAACAGAAAAGGGAGAAAAAGCAAGCCTGACTCTATCCTAAGTAGGCTAAATAAAAGAAGAAAAGCCTACCAGCACCTCTTAAGTTCACTAATGAACACGTTGTATCTCAATCAGTCCACAAACAAAACAAAATATGAAATTCATGGAGAATGCTTCAAGGCTTTATCGTAAGCTAACCACGTCTCAGAGAGTGGTGTCGATTTTTTATATTCAATAAGAAAACAAATAAGAAATAAAGTCAAGTAAATCCTTTGTGCTAGCAAAACCTCCTGGGGGCTGTAGCTAGGCTACTTGAATGCTAACAAATTGATGTTTTATCTATTTTAAAAACACAAGGGTGAAAATGTTCACAGTGGTAGAAATAGACACAAAAGCCCAGTATCATGTTTCAAGGCTACGCGGAGCGCAAGCTAACGTCGGAACAGAGTTTCTGTCATTTTAATCTGCCTTGCTGTTGTCCAATGTTGCTCTTGATGCTTGTTCTTCTTTGTTGCTGACTAAGTTTATGGCTCAAAGTTCATCCAACCTGGACCGCAACCAGGGCAAATCCCTATTCTGCCTCTTATCCAGGTCCTACGGTTCAGCTGGCAGCACAACCCGACCACGAGTCCTCTCCTCGCAGGTGGCGAGCCCACATGGCCAACAAACACGCCAGCAGATGACTAATGACTATTTCTGTAAGCTAATGCTACGTTTGACCAGCACTGTAATTATACACTGCGCCAATTGCTGCACTTATAAGCGCTAAACACGGCTAGCGTGGCGGCTTTCGAGTAGCTATCTTTCAGGGCTAATTTGGGTTTGCATATAGTTATTCAAGTGCTTACCGCACCACAAGCAGCCATTGTTCAGTTGTTGAGTAGCTCATCATCACAGCGGTATATAATGGAAGTCACTCTATCCATAAGCTCAAGTGGCGTGTCACTCTCAGCCAGCCGCTTTGAAACGGCATTATCTCGCGGAAGAGACGACAGCTGTCAGACTTTTTCAGCGCAGTCTTTCCAGAGCCAGTTTTTTTTTTTTTTAGCATAACTTTTTCCCAAAAGCACGAGCCACTTTATGTTAAAAGCAGCAAAAAAATGGCCCTTTAAATATGTCTATCTGTGTGTATATCCCACAGGAAGGAGGACGAGGCGACGGGAAAAAGAGAGGAATGTGTGCTTTGTGTAAATCTCTATCGCTACGAGGAGCAAGACGTTCTCACAAGGCTCAAAAATGAGGATGGTTGGGTGGATGAAAGCTCTGCTGGTTAGACCATCACAGGGGTCAGCAGGTTAATCTAATCACTTGTAAATGAGCTCTTTATCGACAAAGCAATATGAACACGTGCGTCCATGGTCGTATGTTCTACGTACTCATTTGCCTTGTGGTCTGTTATGAAAAGTCAAGGCAGCCGAAGAAAGAAGAGCCGCTTATTCAATTTCTCCACTTTGTGAATCAATTGATGAAAGAGCCGTCGCCTCCTACACATAAATATCTTCCATGAAAAAATGTCAGTCCAAGGTTGCCAGTGGCCCTGAAGCAGATTGCCGTTTAATGCAAAGCTCCGGGGCACTTTGGCAGTGATGGTGTGTGTTTCAAAGCCTCTTCTACCAACCCTGGCTGACTTTAGGAGAATCAAACTTTTCAAACAGCGGCTCATTAACAAATTAAAAACTGACTCTTCCACCCTCAGAAGAAGCCCTCTTTTTTACTTGCGGGCATATTTATGTCGGTACAAGAAGTTCGCTCTGACTTTAAACTGGCATCGGTCCAGGCTTGAATCTTATCTTTGGGGTTTGTATTTCAAGCAGATGGACTGATCTGTTAAAATATTGCTTTTCATATCGACAGGAGGAACGAGCAGCCAGAAAATGAAGCAGCGATCCTGTAGGACGCTACACTTAAAAAAGGCTTTTGCGCTCACACGGACTCTCAGCGTTTGACAGTTGTTTCAAAAGCTCCGTTTTCATTTTGCTACTTATTGCTCGGAGCAATTTAGAAGCACTTCAACCACTCGCGTCGTATACGGTATTTGCTTTGTCTCGCTCTGCAAAAAAGCCCAAAATATGCATTCAGCCAGCGTTTCAGAGTGCAGGGAGAGATATCTGTGTCTGAAGTGTCACTGCAGAAATTATGTGAAAATGAGAAGCAAACACACTTTCAGGTGTATATAAATGTACATTACTCAACAGCGCATAGCCAATTAAAGAGACTTTGAGGCTCGGATAGCACACCTCTGAGAAGAGAGCGCCGCTAACGACCAAAACAACAAAACCACACGCTGGTGTTTCAGAAGTCAGGTAGACGGAGAAGAACCTCTCAAGCGAGGAAAACAACAAGTTCAGCAGCCAAGACGATCATAAACAAAAGGTTTAATTGTGACTAAACTGAGCAGAAAGACGTCTGGATTGTGGTTTGCTTTGAGTCGGACATGAAACAGAGGCTGCCATCCGCTTCAAGTAGAGTTAATCACCAGAAGACGACAGAATGCAAGACGGTACAGCCTCAACCACGAGACGTTTCAATCGTATCCCTCAGAGAAGAACCCTGTAGCAAACGCTAACCGGTACGTTCTCTCAGTGTCGCAGCCTGTGACAAACAAACTCAGGGACTAAAACTGATGAACTTAACTGATCCTTTCCATAATAAGCTTCCTGACTGCAAACCTTTCACACTGGACGGACCGTATGGATTCAAACTGACGACACTTCAGAGTTGTTGCAAAAACCTTTTCATTACAATGGATTTCCTGTTTGCAGCCCCTGCAATTTTTTCTTGAAACTTTTTTTAAAATCAAGACATGAATTGAATTTATAACAACTGCTGGCAAGTCTTAAAAGACCGGTTTGGATTTTTCACACCTCAGTGACTCATAAGTCATTTTGTACATTGAAAGAGTTATTGGTCGCTGCAATCGTTTCGCTTTTGTCCATACCGGCCGAGATGGATCCCTTCCGAGAGTGACTGCGCTACAAACGATGAGGGGCCTCGGTCTTCACACTGTGCAATAATGCTTATAAAGCTGATGTGAGGCTTTTGCAGTTTGAGTTACAGAAACAGGGATGTTGAAGTTTATTGCTGGTGCTGTAAGTTGGCAACAAACCTACATACGATCTACCAGGATACATACAAAGGAAGATACGGGCCATAGACACGTCATCGACAGTTCGATAAAATGCTTGTTGCTTCAACAGTTCCTTGTGACCGCCTCCTAAGAGGTTAAATAGCTGGACCTCCACACCGGCTAGTTGGTCTAGTCCCAGCCTAGTCAGCGAGCAGGAACTGATGAAGCCTCTTGGATGAGAGGTGAAACGTCTTCAAGACAAAAACCAAATCCAGTTGCATTCGATTCAATTTCCTTGAGATAACTATGACCTGGATGAATGAGAATATTCACAGGCTTTGTTGCTTCAAGTGTATGCATTAAACGCAAACCAACATGAAAACACAGAGCGGATACGCCCGAAATACATCCCTTGATAATGGAGCGTGCTACACGAACAGCCAATCATTCAACAGACAAATCCCAAGCGTTCTCCCTCCGATCAAATCAGAACAGTGTAAACTGTGCAGGAAGACCGTCCTGACCAAGACCGGCACCACAACAAACTCATTTTACTACCATCGGAGTACACAACATGTTGTCAGTCGGAACCATCTTCATCTGCTGCCTCATCTCAAGAAACAACCCACAGTCCGTCCACGGAGGAAATGTATTGTTGTAGTGGCCGATGAATCACTGTATGTTACACTGAATCCTTTTTTGGACCTTTTTGTTCCTCACTCTACAGCATTGTACTCTTACAGATGGCAATTTGATTAGGTAAACTTAAGAAATGTGTCCACTATCCTTTAAGTTTAAGGGCATAAACGAGCACACCGCATTACTTCAGATGTATTTTGTGATGTATAATAATGTTTGCGCCTTCATCCTGCCTTCACACCTCCTCTGAGCAGACAATCCCCTGACGATCCTGTCCACTGACCCCTGTGTCCTTGGGCAAACGCACACTTTAGTGATCTTGGCACAGCCGTGCCCCTTCTGTCCCCGTCACCTGCTTGTTCCATTATGCATCAGTGACAGAGAAATCTCAGGAAACGTCAGCTTCCAGCCTGCGACTGCTCTGTACCGACTCCGCCGGTGTGTGTACTCGCTGCCCGCTGAGCCCCACCACGCCACGTCTAATCTCGCCTCCAGCCTGCGGAGGCCAATCGCGCACCGCCGAGTTCTGGAGAGGAGCCTTGGACAGCCGGGCGGCTGGCGATGGTGGCAGGGTTCGCTCGCAGGGGAAGGAAGAGGGAGAGGAAGAGAAAAACTACGAGGCTAATGGCTAATCCTGTGTGCACAAGACCACCAGAGAGGATTGGCTGGGGCTAAAGACAGAGCGACAGGGGATAGAGGACTGGGGATCAGACCGGAGAGGGCGAGAGGAGAGGAGCTGGAGGAGAGGGAGGATGAGGGAAGTCATGTCAGAGGGTGGAGGAAGAGGAAGAAGAGAAAATTGGCTGAGATATCTGACAGCACAAATATCCGGGCTACAGCCATGATTACTTTTCAAATTGTTGATTAATCTGTTGATCGTCCTCTCGATGAATCTTTTTGTTTTTTGGACTATGAAATGTGTGAAAAGGGTGAAAAGTGTTAATCAGTGTTTTCCAAAGCCTGAGGTTGTTTAGTCCTCAATCTGGATGATTGAGCTGGGATCAGTGAATTTGGACTTTTTCATACTTAAAAAATACTTAAACTGATAAATCAAATGAGTCCGGGATTAATAAAAGAGTTGGAGGCGAAACAATTCATTAATTATTGAAGCTCTACACAGCTTCATCAAAACAGCAAATAACATAATTATTTCCACAGTAATATGAAGGGTTAGGGAGCTGAATATTATTTTAAAGTTAATTTTTAAATATTTCATTGTTTGATTTAATCTCTGAAGACAAATATCTGCCTCATTAGCTGCTGAACGCTCCACTGCCACCTTCACCAGTCAGCTGCTGCCTCTGTCCGCCTGCTGTTTGAAGCTGTTCAGGTGGCTTACAGACGGTTTATTAGAGCTTTTCTCTGAAAACTTCTGCCCGCTGTGGCTGGAAGCGACATGAAAACTAAAACAATACAATTGATCTGGCAGTAAACTCAGAACAGTGACTTCATTCACAGTATAAAGAGTCCAGCCCCCCGATACACAATCTGCCCGTCCTGGTGCAGGAAAGGCCTTCAGCCGTCATCAGAAGAGTTCATCTAAACCACAAGCTGTTTTAAGAGGCAGCAGCAGATTTTAGAGACACTTCGAGGTCTTTATCTGAGCTTCCCACAGGTACAGTAGCCTCGTTCAGTCTAGTTATTGTTCAGAACGACAGCGACGATCCAAGAAAGACGATAGCGTCCGCCAAGGTTGTACTCCACATTCAGACAAATACATTAGAAAAGAATAGAAAACGCATTATTCTCTTCCTTTAGAGATACATTTAAAGCAAAACGTCAAACACACTGACATATAAACACAACAGCAGCTGCATGAGTCAGAAACAGGAAGATATGAAGTGCCGTGTGTTGAGGTAGAGTCGCTGTCGTTACTGATACAGATATTTTATGGCAACAGAGACGAGTTCAAGGACAAAAAACTGGTTCTGTAGTGAGGATGTATCTTTAGCTGCCTCTTCAACATTTGGATTTACTTAACAGGTTTCATTCACAGAACTATAAATTCAGCTACAAGTTGTCCATGAAGCCCTTAATCACAGTTGGAGAGGAGGCTGAAGGCAGCTGTAGTGGCCTTACAATCAGCACCTGGACTACGACTGTCACCAACAGCTGTATGTCCTCGTTTTTCCTCTCGGTGAGATTCTGGGTTGTACGTGGAAGGCGAGGGGCAACGTAACGCAACTGAGGAATGGAGCCAAACATGGAGAGGCTTGTTCATCAGGGGATCTGATCGTTCGTTGTCAATCAATCAATCTTTTACATCTTTTTAGCTCTGATAGTAACATTGACTCATCTAATAAACAACAATCAAGCCATATGTCTCGCTCTATGCGCTGACCTGAATATGACCTAATGACACTCAACGTTTTCCAATCACACAATGATGAACGATACGTTTTAATTCACATAAAATAATGTGTGTGCTCTTATTTACAGGTGTATCCAACATGTCATATGCTTTGGAAACTAACTTCTAACTTCTAACTTCACATTATTAACTCTGTAACACTGAGCCACTACGGCAAGCTCAACGGGTCAAAACTCAAAGTTCCCGGTCGGTTGAAGGTGTTGTGTTCCTGGAGAGGGCAGCACATATACATCTTGGTGTTTTCTATTTTATTTGTTCTTATAGGACGAGTTTGATGAGCAGGAAAAGCTAAATGTAGCAGTTTACTTCAAAAAGGTGTTTTATTTGACAGATTAATATGCAGCACAGCAAGAAGCTACTGTAATAAAACCTAGTCTGACTGACGTGTGATGTGCATCGGTGCTGGGAATATGACTCACGATATATATTATGACTTTAGATGTGAATGATTTAACAGCTTAAAACTGAAATGACTTCTTTTTTTGTTACGGAGAGGGGAAAGTACCAAGTTCCAGGTACCCAACCCTCCTGATGACTCTGTAAACTCACTCCTTCTTAAGTAACCACAAAGACAGTTTGAGTCAGACTCTTCCACCACACTTTACTCCTCGATACAGAGCGGAAATCACTGTGAAGTCTTGATTAAAGGTTTTGATTTCAGTTGCTGTGTTACAGAGGAGCTGTGGTGTTGATCGGAGCCAAGGCCAGTGGAACAAAGATCGTTGTCCCCGACTGTGAGCGCATTATCGACTTCGCACATGTTTCAAGTCCACCGCGTTACGTAGGAAATCATATTTCCATACAATCACCTTTGTTGAAAAGGGTTAAAGATTACATTCCCTGTTTCTCCCCGATTGAAAAGATCCATTCAGATCTGCTTCCTTTGAGAGGTTTGACTGCTGGACGCCGCGAGTCTCCGAACAGACTGAGGAGTCTGTTTATCCCTGTGTGTGACCTGGAGGTTTCCAGCCTTCATCACACTCGATTATGCTGAAAATTGGACCTCGATCAGCTTTCCGAAACAAGCTGCAGTATGATGCCGCCTCGTAAAAAATGTGTTAATCTGAGATCTGAGCGCAGATAAAATGACGGCACAGACATCACGGTGGTTTTTTCCATTTAAGACAGCCATTAAGGATGTGTTGAGCCTCACACTGGAATATCTCTTTCTGGAACAAATAAATAATTCCTCTGCTAGATTTCGCTTCATCGCTTTCTCCCGTGGATGAATTTTCAGAGAGTAAACAAACACTTCGACGGTTCCTCCGCTGCGAGCTCGACCATCTCAGCCCCTCAATACGAGCCGCCTCTCGAATGTAAACACACCGCCAGCCACGCCGCCGCCGCCGTTCCCAAAGCACGACCTATACGTTCTGCCTTCAGAACACAAAAGCCTTTAGTTTTCTCCCCCATCCACTTAAGCGCCACGAGGGAGGTTCGAGCTCCAGCCCTGAAACGAGCGTCGAAAGCCCCGCAAATAAACAGCCGTCAGATGTTTACGTACGGAGCCCACCGCTGCGGAGCGGCCTCCAGAGAGGCAGCGGCGAGCTCATTTGCACTTGTCGATGAGAAGAATCACAAATTGCCGCCTTTGGTTCGTGATGATTCAGACTGTATGTAGGTTAGGAGGGAAATATAGCAGACACAGAGGCACAGGGACAAGAAAATACCATACATGGCAGGCAAAGTTGTTCCGTTGTACATTTTAATGTATTTCTAGGAAGCAAAATACACCAATCACATGCGACATTGTTGATAAATTAAAAAAAATTTCAATGTGAAAGGCGGGATTTTTTTATTTTTGGGGCTGGTGCTGATGCTGATATTAGCATCAGATGCTGAAATTCCAATTTCTGTAGATCGGTTGATGTACTCACAATTTCTCCGTGATCCCTCAAACCTAACGATATAAAGGAGGCAGAATATTTTACAGTTCAACAGTAAACCTGACTTGGAATTTAGCCGTTATAAATTACCCGAGCATCTTTTTCTGCATTATAATATAAAAAAAAAACACTTTTCATGTCCATGCATACAGCACAACATATAGGTCAACACTGATAATGTCAGCAGATCAATACTCTGGTCAGGCTCGACTTATTATCACAACAAGAATAAACATTTTATTTATTGCTGCTTTAGTAAAATGTTGCCTGTTTGATAACGAAAGCCCTGGAGAAGGGTACGAGTTTATTTTATTGGATGTAATAACGTCAAAATGTCAAAATTGCACTGCAGTGTCCTCGGACCTGCAGATAAATCAGGATGCCAGAAAAGAGAAGGAGAAGACAAAGAGGGAGCCGGCAGGTGGGAGGCTTTAGACCCAAATAAAGATGTAATCAACAACTTTATAAGTGAGCTGAGTCCCAGTCAGACTGAAGAGGCAAGTGACAGCCAGCAGGATGAGTGCTGGAGCTGATGATAGATGTCAAAGGAGTCTGTTGATAATAGTGAGGATGTTCTGCATCGAGTCCTTCATTGGACATTTCCAGGGGCCAAGCCACTTCTGTGAGCGTCACAGTTGTATATGTTGACCCACATGTAGACTTGTAGTCAAGACCGCCTAAACCGAGACCAAGACACCACCAAGACCAGAGAGTATCAAGACCAAGACCAAGGCCAAGACAGACCAAGTCAAGACCAAGACTTGTTCAGCTCGAGACCGAGACCGATACCGAGACCAAAAAAAGACAATTATTTTGCCATTTTGCATGAGTTGTAGAACCCGCACGCAGGTGCACCAAAAAATGCATTAAATTAAATGCAAAATACAAATAGTTTATAGTACAAATAGTACAGAATTGTACTTCAAATTGTACATTAACAAGAGGAAGAACTGGTCACCTTGATGTGTGCAATGGCATCTCAATTATAACACACTTTATCAAGTTGTAGTTGTAGCTGTAGTTCAGTGGGACAAGAACAATATAACACAGACATCACAAAGAACAGATACATAAACATATACATTCAAACTGTAGATCAAAAGGCATACTACATCATGAATGCATTTATGTCTTGAGTAGACTTGTAGTCAAGACCGCCTAAACTGAGACCAAGACACCAGTGGCGGCTGCTGGTCTTTCAAGGAGGGGAAGCTCATTTTTCCGGCCTACATCATCAATGTGTTTGTTTATTTATTATATATATTATTATTATTCAGGACACCTGAAAAGACCTGTTACTTTTCCCCACCTTTTGCACTAAATCAATCTTGACCTGCCCTGCTGTTTAACTCTAACAACATTCATATTATCTGCCATGATGTGCACCTTGCTAATGCTAGCAGGTGGAGCTGCTGCGCCAGGCTACTGTGAAGTGTGACCGCCTGTGAGTGTGAGTGATCGTGACAAAGTCGCTGGGGATCGGTAAAGTCTCCGGATCAGTTCAGAACAACGGAATGAAGAACTTGGAAAATGCTCCGGTGGATGTTTATTCTTCAAGATCGCTGATTCGCTCATTTAGCTGTCAATCAAAAAAGGATTCCGCCTCAGACAGCTCATCCAATCATCATGCAGAAGCCGAGCGTCCGGGCCAGCCCACTGCCCCATAGACCCCCAGAGACGCTGAGCGTCCGATGGGCGGGACAAAGCCCAGCATTTATCCAATGACCGTCTGGTTTCGCTGCAGTGGAACAACCCGCTCTACGCTTCCCACTGAAGTCAGTAGAAGCTGAGCGTCCGACTGTGGAAAGCGCTGTGGCGCTGCGGGGATGAATGAGAAGGAAGTTGCGCCGGTTACCTGTGATAAGTAGCTGATTCTGAACAAAAGATGAAGGCTTTCTAGCGCGTATTTAGTCAATGAAATGTACACACAGCAGTACATATTTCACCACTTTTTTTTTTTTTTTTTGGTGACATTTTAGGGGAAGCTGAGCTTCCCTTGCAGTCTGAGAGCAATCGCCACTGCAAGACACTACCAAGACCAGAGAGTATCAAGACCAAGACCAAAGACTGTCGAGGCCGTGACAAGACCAAGACCACGGAAAAGTGGTCTTGAGACCGAGACCGGTCTCGAGAACTACAAGTCTACCCACATGTGACAATATGATGTTTGTTTTAACAGGATATAATGTAGAAGAAGATGCTTGAAGGTGATTTATAATTCTCAAATTCACTTTTAAAGTTTATTTCCGAGCTCCTGCCTCCATCAGTTAGGCTGATATGATCATTTCACTCATTGGGAAATGGGGGAAAAAAACAGTGTTTTGTGCATTTATATAATACTTTTTCATTTTAAAGCGACGGTGGATTATCTGCACCTCCGTGTTTACCCAGAAGCCGGCAGCGTGGAATGATATCTCACATTAACTGTTAAAATCTGCGGACTAATGGAGCCGGTTGTTGCTGCTGCTGCCGGAGGGTAATCATCTGTTCTGCCATCGCGGCTTCCTATAATTAACAGTAATGACTTCTGTAAACAAACAAACAAACAAACAAACAAACACGCTCAAGCCGTCCGGCAGGTATTACACCTGAGCTGTGAGTACGAGTCCCGTATAAAACCCCGACCTGCTCCGGGTTACTGCTTAACTGAGCATCAGCAGAATAATAAGTGCCGCAATTATCTTCAAGCAAATGAGGAAATGTTCTTCTCTCTGGAACAATGACCCACAAGAGACACCATAATGTGACTCCTCACTATCCTCCCTTCCTTCCTCTCTTGATTTCCTTCCTTCCTAGCAGGAATTGAGGCCAGCATCTCTCTGGGAGCTCGTAGCTCAAATTGCTTCGCTGGCGTGGCGCGGCCACACGCGCCCTCTAATGAGCCGCGGCGGCTCGCTGCTGACGAGGGAAATGACAGCTGGCGTGATTACAGAAATCTGGGACTTGACCAAACTGTAACTCTCAGAACGATCAGGGGAAGAAGAAGAAAACTGTAAAAAAAATTATAAAAAAAATCAGTTGAGCTCAGATTCCAGTATCTCAAAAAAGGAAAGAGGATAAAAAAAAAAGCACCACATCACCATGGCGACAGAAAACCTGTGAAGTTCTGAATAAATTGGGCATGTTTAAAATAATGAGTAATAGTGTGAATAATATTTTAGAAAATCCTGAAATAGAGAGAGGAAGCGGCGATCGCTCCATTACAAGTGTTTTTTTTAGGGGGGGATCAGGCTTACAGACGAGGCCACGACCTGAAATCACCAGAGAGCGGGGCCAAAAGGGCGGGTGGATGTCTCCGCCGCCGCCGCCGCACGAAGGATTATGAGCCTCCATCTATCTGGGACATCCTATCTGTTTCCCTGAGTACAGTCTTTACAGCCGCACTGTAAGACGGCGTACACAGCAGATGGTGAACTGAATATCACTCAGCTGATGTTCTATTATCCGCTGTGTGTTTTGACATCGTGAGAAACCGCCGCTATGTGTGCACTTAGTTTCTCAAAGTTGGATATAAATTTTCACGACCGCCAGCTCAGGGCTGGAAGGGGCGGTTCAGAACCCCCCTCGCCACACGGCTCAGATTTCCTCCCTGAAGTGCCCACCTGATTCCCCCTGCTCCCGCTCTTAATCCCAGTCAAATCCTGCCATTACAGAAAAAAAAAAAAAAAATCCAATCCTCCCGATCTCTCCGTCCCAATATCTGTCGGCGCCTCCCTTTCGTGTGGGCCCCCTCGATTTGGCGCAATCTCCCTCCCCTCCCCTCCCCTCGCCACCCGCCGCTCTCCGTCTCAGCCCCGTTCCATTATTTTCCGGATGACAAAAAAAATATATGACAATAAAATCCCCGACGCCGGCGAGAGAGAGAGAGAGAGAGAGCGAGCGAGGGCTGGCCCAGAGGTGACCCCGCCATTCTCATCAGCCTCCATCCCACTCTTCACCCACCCTCCTCTGATGGCTCCGACACGAGGCGGCTGCCGCTCGCCGCTCCCCGTCTCACGCCAGATACTGTCTGAAACCTCACCGCCGCCGCCACCGCCAACACCACCCCAACTCATCTCATTCAGAGCCCCTGCTGTGCACACACACACACACACACACACACACACACACACACTCACTGGCAGAGGAAATTTTAATAATAATTTCAGAGTGGTATGATTGGATACGTTCCCGTGGAGAGATGAAGGGAAAGCCGGAGCGGCAGAGGTGAGAGATGGAAAAAAAGGCGGGAGCGAGTGTGAGAGGAGGCGAACGTGCGGGGATGAAGGGATCTAACGGCTTTGCTTCTATCTCATTTGCAGATCCGATCCCTCTCAGTCTACATTACTACATTATCCCCGTGCCAAAATAAAGGCTTATCGGCCGGGCTTTTCTCATGTACAGCGCCCGAACGTATGCTCCGTGAGAGCGTGAGACGGATCTGCTTTAACGCCGCGGCTATCTCCACGTACATTCCGATGAGCGCCGCGCGCCCTTCGTATTCACCGGCGGCGCTCTGTGAGGGATGGAGCTGTTTGTGGATACAACATGTTTGCAGGGCCGAGGTCCGAGACCTTTTATCTTTGTTTCACAATCATCCGTCTGAATATAAAGCGAACACGCAGCGCTGCCGTTATCTCAAGTGACTTATGGAGCCATGAAAACAGGATTTTTTTACCGTAGAAATGACAAAGCTGCTGCATTTACAATGTTTTAAATAACATATTCTCCTCAAACGATTTAGAAGATCCTCAAAATGACCCACCCAACAGTTGCTAATGGAGTTTTTAATGACACCTGGTTAATATGCTTCATTTATGCACGAAGAGAAATAAACTAAACGGTCCGAGCTTCACAGGAATAAATGTTACATTCACTGAAAAGTTGGTTTTCCTCTGTGAGCTTGAGCTTGATTATGTTTTATCGAACCAGTCGGCTCAAATTTCTTAAATGTTTTACAGATGTTTCTTTTGAAGGGATGAAATTTAGCATCTCAAACTCATCACATCCTCGCATCTAAACAGCTGTCAACTGCTAGTGACGGTCAAGACGACTTATATCACTGATCCTACAACAACATTCCTGTTGCAGCGTCATACCAGACCGTCTTCGTACGCTCGCAGCTTGGTTACGTTTAGGCACTAAAACTACTTGGTTTGGTTTAACGGTCATCTTTGTAACATAGGTAATTTGGTTGTTGACTTGACCTGCAATCACGAAGCGTCAGTATTCATCGAGTCAGGGATGAGACTGAAATATCAACTATCTTACTACAACACCTACGTTTCGTACGCTAATTCTATTACCATTTTTCCATTGAGGCTGATGTCGAGGCCTGTTGCTGTTCACCAAGTTCAATAAAACCTATTAATTTGGTTTGTATTTGAGCTGTCCTTTTATTTTTCTCTTCATTGTTGCTATTGTCTGAATTCATTCGGACTGTTTATCTATTTGATAATATTTGAGTGTGTTTTTTTTTTTTTCTTTCCTCAATTTTGGGTTAGATTTTGAGCCATTACTGTGCTGAAGAGCCTGAAACCAATCTGGCAACGCCGGCTGTGTGTGAAGCCTCCTGGTGTTTCTTTGTGGGGATATCGATCTGAAAAAAACGTTGAACGCTGAACACTTGACTCTACAGAAAGCGTTCGCTGGTTTTCCCCCTCAAGATTCACCAAAAACATCTGCAATAAAAGCGGCGGAGCTTCCCTTTAATGTGGAGGAACGTCGGGCGGAGTGAGGCTCAGACTTTTCAACAAGGCTGGGAGCCTATCTGCCCCTCCGGCTTTCACCTGCCTATTAGGGTGGAACATATTGGCTAGATAGGCTGTGTGTGTGTGTGTGTGTGTGTGTGTGTGTGTGTGAGTAAGACATGCAGCATAGAATGACCAAATACGACACACACACACACACACTTGGGTGGGCTGGCGGTGGCGAGCCTTATCGCTACGCCACAAAGTGGGAAGATTAGATTACTCACTTCCCTAAACCTCTAACTTGGTTACCATAGCAATAGCAGTGTGACTGGGGCAGCGGCTCGTCGCTGCCGAGGCGGGAATCGACGAATGAAACAACCGGCGGGGGAACGGCAGGTCAGCCGGCTATTTTCCCCCCGTTGTTCACCGACCCGTTCTCTTCTGACGTCCGCCTGTTTCCAAAGTCGGAGCGGCAACGACGAGGTCAGCTCACGGTCACGAGCTCCGCCGTCTCTCCCCTCCACGCCGACGCAGGGACGGTACCATTCAGATTAGTCATCATTATTCTCAGCGTTAGCTAATATCAGCCCTAATAGGCTTTTGATTGAATACGTTGCGGCACAATATTTGGAGAGTCGATGGAATAACGGCACAGAGCGCTGCCTCGTGTAATCATTTTTGTGCATCGCTGCGTGCCGACCAAAGGAGATCAATTAAAATTGAATTCATAATTGCACCATATTGGAACCTTGCCCCCTAATTCGAATTAATGAAGTGCTTGCAGATCCATAGTGTTGTGGGTCTGATCGTTAGATTAATTACCCCAATCAGGCGATTGTATTTCAATTAAGCCGAGTGAAGTGTTTATCTTTTCATTAGTCAACACTCGGAGAAGTAAACGTAAAAGAAAGAGTGGAGACAGGTGGCGAACGGGCGCGCAAATACGCAAATCCGATCCTGTTATCTGTCTAAGCAGCGATCAAACTCTTTAAAGCAAAAGAGCCTAAACAAAGCTCAGCAAATAATTAGAGAGAGACACAAAGGAGATCAGCTGGAGAGAACGTCTGATAGATGCTCGTGCTGGCGGTCCGGGCGCTCGCTCCCCGCCGCCGAGGACTCATAATGGAGTCGTTCTTCACCATTCAAACGGGGAAAAATGGCTCTGTTAAGTTCCGGGACACTGTTTTGACCTTGACAAAGCACTTAATTTAGATAAGAGTTACCCTGCGAAAAAAACTGCAGTGAAATTAGGTCAGTTAAACGCCGGCAGCCCGCGGAGCATGACAGAGTTGAAATCTTTGACTTTGGGGCTGGAGGCAGGAGTGTCCTCACGGATCCTGACTGCCTCTGTTTGGGACTAATTCAGCTTTACTACTGGGGCTTTTTTTTCCCTTCACAAAGTAGATATTTAATATTGAATTGAAAAAGCCACAGACCCAAAGTACATTTTAGTATTTTAAAAAGATAGTGAATAATTTAAGCTGCTGGTTGGGAACGTAACATTTCAACAGACTGGCTTATCTTCAGAGGTATTTTAACTCCATGTAATGTTTTTCAGCCATGCCGGCTGCACGGCTCTGAGGCGACGCTGGTCCAGACTCAAACATCCCGACCGCCAGTTAAGTTCCGTGTAGACAGTCATTGTTCCCTCAGGATGAATCCTAATCGCTTTGACTATCCTGAGTCTCATCAACCATCGAAGAATTACCTTTGAATCTGTCGCAAGTCAAAACATCAGCACTCCGGTGCTTGTGACTAATGACCAGTTTGATGAGTGTCTCATCAGTCTCAGCTGTGCTTTGAGCTGTATATTACTAATATTAGCATGGTAACATGCAAAACTAAGATAGTAACAAAGGTAAATAAAGACGTGATCATTGTTCAAAGAAAAGCAAAATTAAAAATTCAGCTCCGGACTGAAAACAACCCTGAGCTGCCCTGAAAACCAGAAATGTTGGAGGTTGGGGTAATAAAAGTAAAGTAAGTAAATTATGAACCACTGTGAGACAAGTGACTCGAGTGATTTGGTCCAAGTGTCAGGCAGGACACTCTTTCTTGGTCAAATCGAGTCTCAGGTCGTGTTGACTGAAGTCGGATAAACTCATTAGTTGAGCTCGATGGAAGCACACAGACGCCGCTTCACGCTACACAGAGCAGATCGGGCCAGACAGGAAGTCAGACACAGGAACCACATAGAGCATCCGGTTGATTTTCAAAATAAAACACCCTGTGCGGACCAGGGATCTATAGAACAACAAAGTCAGAAATAACAAAAAGACAACAAAAAGAAAGAAACCATCTAACAACATTGCACATTTGCCCATGGTTTAAACTGAAAATTGCATCAAAAATGGCCGAAATAAACACAATCTGAGCAAATCATCAGTATCAGCCGGCATGATGCTCTCAGGCCGAAGCTCCCGGTGGGTTATGGAGTCGTGCTGAAGACACGTAAGGTCATAAGAGACGTGTCCGGTGAGTCAAGGCTGACTAGTTAGTGGAGTCATGTCTGTAAAGCTGCTGCTGGTGCTGTTTTCTTATTAAAGTAAGTGTTAAACAGCTCAGTATTCTCACAGTGATCACTGTTATAGAGTGTTTGGTCAGTAACAGATGTCTCTCCTGTTTCGGTACCGGTGCTGCTGCTATGTGTGGGTTTGATGTCAGAGACGGGCTGTACACTGGTACCGGTCCATGCCTCTGTACAGATGTTATCTTTGTTATTAGATGCTAGAACTGATAACATCTCGCTCTCTTTACTTATCAGGACAGAACATGTGTCCGACAGGAGTCTTCCTAACCACACATCCTCCTCTCACACTCGTTCCTCAGTGAGTGGTGAGTTATATTCTTTAGAGTATCAGGCAAAAGGCAGTTTTCTCTGTCCGCGGCTCTGACACATTTTAAAGCTGCTCCCAACCGTCCAACATTTCATGGCAGTCCACCCAGCAGCTGTTGAGTCATCCGGTCTGAACCGGGCCTCGCTGCCCTCCACGAAGCCGTGACTCTCGCGTCCTGAGACTTCTTTCATACCATAAAACCTCGCAAATCTATGACTTCATCTCTTTTGTCAGGATTCTTTCCAACGAGCCTCACAGAGCTTACGGAGCTGAACGTATACGGGAGCCGTCGAAGCCCCCGACAGAAATCTTTTACGGCTCTTTGTTGTCCTTTGTCCCTCTGTGACCATGTGAGCGCAATTCAATTTATCCACTTCCACAATTTGATTTGGACAAATGTCTGATTCGGACTAACGGGGCCATGTGACCAGAATCATGTCTTAAGGGCATCTCCCTGCACAGCCGACTTGTGCTCTCACTTATCGGATCAGAAAAAATAAAAAAGAGGAGACACTTAAACGGGCGCACATGCACACATGCACGGCCGGCTGCTCTGGAAACACACATTCACACTCGTACGAGGCCGATAAAAAAAAAAAGAAAGAAGTGGGAACTACCCGGCCGGCCGGCGCTTTATGTGTGTAGATTTATCATTGGCCATTAAAATACATTTGATTTTTAGCAGGACGGCGCTCCACTGCCGGTTTCCTCAACAGGAGCCCGACTTGCCTTTTTTACAACCACTTTCTTTAACCTTCTCCCCCGCTCGTAAAACACCAGCCGCCCTCGTCTTCCTCCCTCCTCCTCCTCCTTCCCCTCTCTCCCGTCTCTTCTACTGTATCTCTCCATCTATTCTGACCTCTGCTATGATTCTATCTTTACAGGGTGTGTTTGTGTTGCTCTTCCTCCTCCTCCTCCTCCTCCTCCTCCTGCTGCCCTTGCCCTCCTCTCTCCTCGTCTACCACTCAGATACCCTCTCTGCCCCCCCGGAGCTATTTTTTCCTTAATTGTCTCTTTTCCTCCCGAATGATCGATTCGTCACATTTATCTGACAGCTCGAGAATAAGGACAGTTCTCGGTGCTTCTTACTTTCAGACCAGGCAGAGGTCTCCGAAGGTGAACGCTCGTAATGAGCTTTCACGGGGATATTCAGAGGAAACACTTCTCGCTTTTCGCCAGAGGACGACGGCGGCTTCTTCACCCACCCCATTTGCTGATGTATGAAAGTGACGTTAAAGCAGACAAACACGCTGTTCGGCTCCCTCTTTACACTTTTGCTTCTTTAAATGCTGGTTCTGAAAAGGTCCGCCGGGCCTTGTTAGGGTCGCTGAGCCATGATTGGACAGGGGATTCTGGGAGAAGGGTTCAGCGAACGGTCACGAGTTTGACTTTTATACATGTCTGTTGTTTGTTTGAGCAGTTTTCAGAGGGCTGCGAGGATAATTTGGTTATTTGTTTATTGTATGAGAATCTTATTAATTTATTGTTACAGTGCATCTTTTTGGGTTCCAGACTGTTCCCTGGGAAGACGCGGAGTATTTATAGACACGCTGTGAATGCTTTGTTCCTTTTTACGATTGCAGAGAAGCGATGATGATACCTCGTTATAAAAAGCCGGAAAAAAACACTCCCGGGAAGCGTGATCCGCTGTACGACGCAGCGGGGAGCGAGAACCAGCTTACGTGGCGTTACTCGGCGGTGGGGATGTTCCCGGTGACTAATTTCCCTGACATTTAAAAACAGACTCTAAAATTAGACTAGAACTAGAACTTGAACACTTGATTGTTTTGTTCGCAGTAAGTGTTCTTCCAGCATTGCTAGGAACAACTATTGCGAAGTGTTGCTTCCGCCTTTGCATGCCCACATTGGTCTCCAAGCATGACTGGTCCTCCAACCACTGTTGTTTTCGACTTGGCGTTTATCATGAAAACCCCCATCCCCTGACGTAAGCGGTTCTTTGTTCTCGTAGGCACTGGCAATTAATTTTGAAACAACTCTCTGTCTCGCAATGTTAAATAAAGTGAGAAAAAAAATCCCGGATCTGCACCAAACGTTAATGGGGTCTATTCTGGGCCAAGACCCATCCTTCATCTCAGTTTCATGGAAATCTGCTCAGTAGTTTTTGTGTAATCTTGGTCACAAACCAACCAACAAACAGACAGGAGCGAAAAAACACAACCTCCTTGACCGAGGTAATTCAATCAATATCTGATTTCAAGTTTTTCTGCATTGAAATGTCTAAAAATGACCGGCAATCGATACAACCAGAAGTGTTAAAACCCAGAGACATCAGTGACTTTCTTTGTGTTTTATTTGGTCACCTGTCGCTTAAACTGCAGATTCAAAGGTGAGGAGGAAAGTCGGTGAATGTGACTCGAGCGTTATGTGATTAAAACTTTAATACGTTACCTCATCTGTGAACTTTTCTACCTGAGTCATGTCAGCTCGATTCTCGTCTTTAGTTTCGCTCTGATTGACAGACCGCCCATAGCGGCAGAAATCACACGCTGTGTGTTTCAATGGTCCTTTAATTGCCAGAATATACATATAAAAACTATGCTATGCTATCTGATAAGTGATTATACAATTCATGTTTAGGTCACGTTTCTTGCTCGGCTGCGTCACACGATCCCGGTCAAATAACAAATTCGACGTGTTCAGACGACATATATGAAAATGTACGTTTCATTTAGATCCTCCGTCCTCGTGTCTCTTATCTCCCCTCCTTCTCTCCCTCCATCTCTGAATCACTCGCCGTCTGTTTCCTCAGCTCCGTTATCTATTTTGTGACTTTCCTCGGGCCATTTCTTTGTCCGCCTCCCTCCACCTTCCGCGCTCCCCTCTCCCCTCTCCCTCTCCCTCTCTCTGGTTGACCTAGCACCAGTTTCATTTCCGCTCGTTCATCCGTCTGTCTGCCGTCTTTTTTTTTTTGGGGGGGGGTGGGTAATCTCTTTTCCAATCTCTCCCTCATATATGCTTGGAGAGGCTCCATGCATGGGAGTTAATGAAGGAGCTGCATGGGCAAACACACGGGAGCACAGATAGAGACGGACCGGAGTCGATATATGCACGCGTACGAAACGCGATCTGACGGATGAGCTCGACTTCTGACTGCCTGCGCCGACGCTAACGCCGAGGCTTGTTAGTCAATTAAGCAACAAATTAGAGTCTTAGTTGAATGGCATTATTAATCATCTGGAGGTTTTTACGTGATTAGTTACTCACACAAAAAGTTATTCATAAAAAGTCACTCGCGGCTCTAAGCTCCTCTCCATCTTCTCACAATAAACTCCCCCACACTTAATCACCCTCCCTCCCTCCCTCCCCTCCCGAACCGTGTTCCCAGCTCCAGTCTTTATTGATTGCAATGTTGTCGACACACTCGCGCAGAGGAAAACAGCCACTGTTACCCCTCTTTCCTTCAGCAGGGTGAGAAGGAGAACACGATCCTGAATGAGAAAGTTGAGGAGTACAAGGTTCCTGTGACACACAAATCCCTGACAGAGTATTTCACCGTTAGAAATGTTCTGAATAAGCGGATTCATATTGTTTTACCTCCCAGTTGTGCAACAAAAACAACCTTAGACAAATTAAAAAAGTTAAAATGAGTCATAATTAAACGTTGTGGCGGAAAACGGTCTGATTCCCGACTGTTCTCCGAATAATGTTCTCCCTCTCAGGCCGGAAATGATGCTCAGGATGCTATTAAAATTATCTCGCCGAGACTTGAGAATGGCTGGAGATAGTGAAACGCACCACGAGCCTTTGTTTTTTATTATCCCTATTTTCTGTCCCAGTTACACTATCGTTCACTGCAGCAGCTACAGCGGCAATCATTTCAAATGATGCAATCAAGGCCACTTTGACATGTTTCTTTGTCTCGGTAAACACTCCCTGCCTCCTCTTGAATTATCATGCACAGACAGAAGTCAATTTGACACAAAAAATTAAAAAAATAATAAAGGCAATGAAATGTGTACTGATGTAGATAAAGTTAAAGAAACAATGGTTTAGTTCAGCTGTTTTAAGTTTGATTTACACAGCGAGAATGTGGTGTTGGCAGGCAGAAGTGGCTCTTTTGTTGCCTGGCAGTCATCACGTCTGACTTTCAGTTAGAAAACAGTGTTCATAAAGATTCATATTGGAACAATCACTCTTCTTTTAGCTCTGTTTTTGGTCTCCACCGACTCCTAATTGGAAATATCTGCCTTCTTAGCTGCTAAATGCTCCGCCAGCTAACGTTGTGTGCTTGTGCTGCATCCATCAAACCAACACAATGAGCTGAAAGACGCTAAAACAGATCTTAGAAGAACTGCACATTGGCTCATAATTCCCTGTGGGTTCATCATCACGAGGGACCTCTTTCACATGCAGGTAATCATGTCAGCTATCAATAACACACAAATACACATAATAGCAGCTTTGAATGAAACAATAAGGTGTATAAAGGCAATTCAGTTCAAAAGTAGCAACCTAATCATCGAGGCTTGATCAGCAGAGGGTTCAACTTTAAATCGCACCAAACTTGTTCAAGATTTAAAAAAGATCCAAACCTTAGTTTAACTTTTCTCAAAAATCTAAATTAAATTTAATTCTATTGCACAAAAGAAAAACATTTGGTCAGAATTTGAAGATTGCTCCAAAAACATTGAGGAAAGCACGTCACCAGATTCACCAACACCTGCTAGCTTATCCTTGGCTGTAGTTAGCTACCGTTAGCTATGTAGCTCGTGGCTCAGTTGGCTGTGGAGCCAGTGGCTCTAGAGTTTTGCCTGGACTTGGACCTCAGATCACAGGGGGAGTCACCACAGGCGACCGGGCTCAGCTCAACTGGATTTGGCAGCCTGAGTGGACGACCCGGTGCTGAACACGGCGTCTGAGACCGACTGAGGTCAGCGTGATGCAGTACGGTGATGATCTACAGCAGCTCTGACCGACTGTGACTATGATGCGGGAGCTCTGCCATCTGATGTTTCCAGAGGACTGGATCACTTCCTGTCTGTCTGTTACATGTCTGTTTTATTGTTGGTCCATATCGCTCCATTGATTTGGTCAGCGAGGTTTTCTCAAAGGAGGAGAAACTAGAGCTTCTCTGCTGAGCCGTTGTTAGTAGGCTAATTATCTTTTTAGCTAGCTGACAGTGGACCCTCCTCGTATACGTACTAGCTCCTGGCAAGAGGGTTTAGTTTTTATCTATTTATTTATTCTATTGATCAATAAACTTGGATCTACTAAGCAGGGATTTGTTTTGAACAGTCCACCAGAGCTCGTCCTCATTCTGAGTCTGATTTGACTCAAGAACTAACCTTTCTTTGTTTGCGACCCAGTGGACGAGTTACAAACACTAAAGCGTTGTCTTCACAGAAAACTGCCCTCGTCTTGGCTCACAGCTCAGACGTCTGTTTATATGCGGCTTCATTTCAAATATAGTTTTCAGTGGAGGAAGACAATGAGTGCAGAGGAACACATTAGAAAGCAGCACATGTGGAGTTAGAACAGAGAGGAGGAGGAGGAGGAGGAGGAGGAGGAGGCCAGTAATCTTACCGTCGTCTCCTGATCCTGAGCCGGCATCTGCGGAGGAGAACAAACAGTTATTAACCAGAGGCTTCGCACCGCCACAGACATTAGCTGAATAAGCGTGTGTGTCTGCATATGTAAGTGTTCGTCTGAGTCGGTGTCTGCTTTGTGTGTGTGAAGAGACACTTTGCGAGCTCGTGGGTGTGTTTGACCGCGACGAGATTCCTCTAAAGACGGTGCCGAGAGTGAAGCCGAGAGAAGAAACGCAGGCACGAAAAAAAACAGAGAGGAGGCCGTGGCGAGGACGCCCCGAGGCTCCGAGCGTCGCGTATCTGCCCCGTTCTGCAGCAGTACATTAAAGATAACACCTCCGACTGTGGACCTTTCCACGGTGCTCCGTTTTCCACTCCTCGATGTGCTTGTGTGTCGGCGACTCCTCCGTGAATCTGTGTAAAGCTCCCTAAAAACACGCTGAGCTCACTGAACTGTTTAACAATAAGGCTGTGAAAGGGATAGCGGCGAGCACTTAGGAGAAACGGGCGGCGTGTAACTCGAGCCGCGGCAGAAAGCGATACCGCTAAAATGCCCGGGGCCGGAGAGCAGACGAAGGGCCTCAGAGGACCGCGGGGGGATAATAGCTCAGCTCCATGTGGATGCCCATGTGAGACGGTTTATAGGAGGGAGGTGCGCTCGCTGGCCGGGTCCATCGCTGCCCTGAAACACGCCGAGTCTGACCGGCAAGCTGTCCTGATACTTTAATGGCATAAGCTTCGGTTCAATAAAATGCATTTCTCTGACGGGGTGAAAGCATGAGGTCAGCGCAGCAGATGGTCCGCCGTGCCGGGGGAAGGTAGCTCTCGAAGCAGCCTGTCAGAATCTGATCACAATCAGCGAGATGGGAACGGATCCAAATTTTAAAAAGTAGAATTATTTTACTGGCGAATTTGAAATTCAAATTCTTTTTTTTATGATTTGTTTGACGGATTTCAAACGAAACGAAGCGGTCATTGAATAATTCAGTCGCTTTAATGGTGCAGTTGTGGCAGATTGTTGTGTAAAAAAAAAAATAAGTCAGTGGGTGGAATAAATGTTTCTTAATGAACCCACACTTGAGTGTTACATGTCAACTGTTTTGAAAGACTTGTTCCTCTTCTCATTTACCAAACTTTAACCTAACTTTTTTATTTATTACTTCAACGAGAACGAGAACGCGACTTCTTACCTCACAACAGAATCACTGTATCCTGATTAAAGATCCCATATTATGCTCATTTTCAGGTTCATACTTTTATCTGTTTTAACGTTCAAAAAACTTTTTTTTCCTCACACTGTCGATTCACCCTCCGTCTGAACACTCTTCTGGTTTTAGTGCCTGTCTCTTTAAGGCCTAACCTGACTCTCGCCAGATGCATTTCGTTCCGCCTCGCTCCACTCACATACATCTGGGATCGCTCCCATTGGGAGGGATTTCTGCACCAGATTTTCAGGTAGAGCCAATCAGGACCGCTGGGCAGGAGTTTCATAGATGTGACGTAGCGGAGAAGCGACTGTTTTGATTCAGACAACAATGGCGGCTCGCATCGAGGAAGCAAGCGTCAACATTGATGCTGCTATTTCATCCGTGTTGTCCAATCGACCCAATATTTTTCGTTAAACGAACATCAGAGAACGGCTCTGAAGGCTTTTGTTGGTGGAAACGATGTTTTTGCCCTTCTCCCGACCGGATTTGGTAAGAGCTTGATCTACCAAATGGCTCCGACAGACAAGTGGTTTATCCAATCATATGCAAGGATTTTTGATAAGGCCCAGCCTTCTGAAACACATCTCCAATGGAGCGATCCCAGATGGATGAGTGGAGCTAGGCGGAACGAAATTCATCTGGCGAGAGTCAGGTTATTTAAGGCCCACCACCTCCTAAAAAAAGCCCAGTGTGCTCTGATTGGTTAGCTCTCACAGGCCTGAGCAGGGATGATGACTGTATACTGTAGCTGGAGGCCTTGACGACTTATTTTAAGGCCCGGTTTGTAAGTGTGCACTTCTGCTGCTTTACCATCAGGTAACACAGGAAGTGCTTTTGTTGAGTTTATTTACTTTTGGTCCTGATGTTTGTGGGGATCAGTGAGCCTGGAGTCTTGAGTCTTGATGCAGATGCTTTTGTTGAAGGCGGTGTGTTAGCACCAGCATCAGGGGCCGAAGGGCAGATTATTACCGTGCAGCTAACTGCACCGAAAAAAGGGGATTGTGAAATGTGATCGGCTCCTGCGTGGACGGATGAAAGACCCCTCTCATTTGTTCTGGGATTACTTTATTGGATCCAGCGAGAGAAGTCAGGAGCTGCACAGAAAAGATTTTAAACTGATACGCTAACTGAAACAAGACGGCTGGCTGACTGTAGAGGCAGCAGAGCCACAGTCACACCACAACTGATACTGATGATGTTGCACATCTAAAAGTCAAACATGCTTTTTCAATGAAGTTTATTGGCTTTGTTTTGGAGCATCACTGTTTCTATATTCCTTATTATTTTCCTGGAAGTGCCCACAACTGTTAAACAGGGCAGAGGAGGAGGAGCTGCATACATTCAAAGACCAAGCTAATGCAATAGCTGGCTCGCTGATCATTTGAAATTTGCAGAAAAACCTTTAAAAGTAGCAACTGAATCCTGGTTAACTGAGCGACAAACCTGTCCTCATGTCTACTTCTTAAATGTAATGCTTTTTTAATGTAAAGCTTATTGTTTTAAATGCAGACATTCATTTTTCGGGACAGAGGTTGCAAATAAGCATCTGCCGTAAACACATCGGACAGATGTTTCAGCTTGTCAAATAAATGAATACTTAAAGAAGAACATGGTAAAAAGGTTTAAGACTGACAGGTCTACAACTTAAACAAGCGTCTCTGCAGTATGTGTGTGCATCTGAATACAGATTCATCATTATGCTTTGGTGTCTGACGTTTTATTTGTTTGTAAGTCATGTGTTTGGTTATTGCCGTCGGCGTGACGGAGATATCGCTGCACTTTATTATTCTATTTACCGGATGTTATGTAAGAAAGCGTTTGTTTGTTATAAGGTGGATTCAGCGTGGACCCCGGGAGGAGCCGTCACCGCCGAGGCAACAGCTCATCCCAGTGACACAACAATAAACAACAATAACCCGGCTCGGCGCCGTCGAGAGCGAGGGAGAATACAGTTAAGAGAGGGAGAGAAATGCATCTCATCCGCTTCTTCGGCGAAACGAAGCAGAAGGAATTCTAACATAATGCAGAGTGGATATAATGAATAGAGGAGCGGAGGATTGATCTCTCACAATAGAAACAGTCTCTGATTCAGCTACAGCGTCATGTAAGGCCACCTCCCTGCATCCTCAAGTCACAGAGAGCAAAACCACAAATCCACTGAAAACGTATGACGCACAGCAAGGTATTCATCGGAAAAATAAGAGTATACGCGAGCATCCGAACCAGAAAGAGAGCACACGTGAAACAAAAAGATGTGTCGCACAACATCCACTTCTTTAAAGCACCAAAGTACAGACGTTGAATGTCTGATGAAGAGCAGCGCTGCATGAAACGTCACTCCCTTCCTGGATTAAATGAGTGGATATTGAAGCCCCGCAGTGCAGGTACTGTCTTCTGCATACGCTACGTCTTCCTTCCGTATTACACGCTATGCTGAAAGACAGTCGGTGACGTTAATGCTCAAAGACCGCGCAGGCGAGGAAGAAGGCCGCCCGCGAGCACCTTTACTGTCGGAAGAAAAAAAACCTCCACCTAGACTCTGTACAGAAAACCTGCCCTGCTCCGCCTCACCTCCTTTTAAATCTGCAGAACTTCGGCGACCTTGGAACACGAGGGACGCCAAATGTGCAGTGTTTCGTGAAAAGGCTTAGCTCGAAAGGATCAGGCCGAAGTCAGAAGGGGTCCGCGGGAGATCAATACGAGCCGTTAGTATCTGTGCAAGGGCAAAGGTTCGAGGAGAGAAAGACTGGCGTTAGATAAAAAAGAACAAAATGGCGAGGGAGACGGGCGCGAGCTTCGTTCTCCGCCTGCTCGTCTGCCAAATGAAGGGTCACGCGAGAGGAGATACCGCACGGTTTTATCTTATGTGAGGCGCCGAAGACGGAGTGAGAGAGAGCGCAGGAGGAGTGCCAAGAGAAGAAAAAAAAAAAAGTAAAAATGGTTTCCTCCGCTGACAATAGATGATTGAAGTGTTTTTTTTTTTCTCCAGTTTTGGAGCGATTGATTAGAAGAGGATAGAAGCAGAGAGGAGCCTTCCAGGGGAGCTGTTATTAACATTACTGTGGTGCTTTCACACAGACTGCACACACACACACACACACACACACACACACACTCCACACTTTCGGCTTTAAATAAGGCTCGGAAGTCTCGCCTCGGTAGACGCCGCGGCGGCTGCGGTAATGTTGACAGACACTCTGCGTGGCGGTTTTGTGTATCAAACAACTTGTGTAGAAAGTCCTCGTAAAGAAAAAATGATTCTCACATTCTAATGGGCTATCTTTACTGTGAACACTTGTAATTGATTTTTCCGTGATACACAGTCTGAGACACACAGACCAGAAACACTTTCCAATCCCTCAGCTGTGCAGTAAAAGCATCCTTACACTCGCAAAAACACAAACTATATGTGATACTTCCAACAGCAACACAAGGCGGAGTATTTAGTCGCAATTTTGCTGCGGCATGCACACCCCTTTCCACAAAAATCCCCAGTATTTGCAGCTTTAAAGGCTGCAGTCGCTGTCGGGGGAGAGGCGAGAGCGAGTTTGTGCACCTTTTGAAATTATGTTCCATCAAAGCAAAACTTGATAGGAACATTTTCTCCTCAGTGGGAAACAGGGGTTTTTAATAAAGTGACCGCAGGGGGGTCGGCGGATCCTGGGAGTCAGCCAGAATCTTTAATATCTTACTGACCAAACAGCTTTGTAGATACAACGCAGATCCCGAGGAGAGTCTGAGAGGCGGTGGAAGTTCCAGCCGACACCGAGGCTCAATCCCCTTTCCAATTTTTTTACCGGTACTATTTTCAAGTGTCCCTTTGTCCCCTCAGAACAGAGTTACAAGGGACAGTGGTTGAACTGTCCTCCTATGAAATGTGACAACCCTTCAAGACTTTCATTTTTCATCAGTCGTCGACATAAACGGATGCAACCAGACACTTCCAATATGCCGTCTTCACACGTGGTGATTTCTCTTGTGTGACTGTGGCGATCCTGGTTTTATCAGGCTGTCGTTCTTCATTTCTCTGACGGGAGATCAGAACGCATGGATGCTTGCCATTTGTTCACAACTTCACGCCATCAGTCACATCAACATAGGGTATGTGTGAACTGTACTTATATCGTGTGTTTCCAGCCTTGGTGACCACTCGAAGTGCTTCATAACACAAGTCAACATTTGCCCGTTCACCGACACGTTCATAAACTGGTGGCAGAGGCCACCACGCAAGGAGCCGCCTACTCATCAAGAGCAATAACCACTGATGTTGATGGAGCATTTTGGAGGCTCAGTATCTTGTCCAAGGACACTTATCTAGATCTAGACTGCAGGGGCCAGGAATCCAACTACCGACCTTCCAATCGGTGGACGACTGCTCAACTGCCTCATGACCTGGCAACTACACTCTTAGAAATAAGGATTCCAAAAGGGTTCTTCTACAAGGGCTGAGGTTCTACCTGGAACCATTTGCTTCTGAAAAACCCTTTCCCGAAGAAATGGTTTTTCAAGGGTTCTTGGTAACACTAACGGTTCCAGTAAGAACCATTTTGATCCAGAGAACCCTTTTTTGGAGAAAGAGTTCTTCAGGGATTGTTGAAAGCATGGGTGTAAGATCCTGTGTGGGTTCTTTGTAGAACCTCTCATGGGGGGTTCTGGGTGGAACCTTACACACACAGTTCTAGGTATAACCCTTTATGTTGGGTTCTAGGTAGAACCCTCCACCTTTATAAAAGGTTCTACCTGGAGCCAAAAAGAACCTTATATGAGTGTAGTGGAGCTTTATAGGCTAACATTTGCAGTCCGTGCTCCAGCACTGCCAGTCTGCACTGATATTACAGAAGCTGAAACTGACTTTAGTTAAACAACGTTGAAATACGTCAAAATGCAGAACCGTCGTGCACAAAGCAACAATAACAATGTTACGTTGGCTAGCATCAACAACATAGCATTGATTGTTTCATCTATGTACCTATACCTTTCAACAAGAATGATGACACACTACCACTTGGCATGAATGCACAAAACTGAGGGGTAGGGCCAAGTGGTAGGGGCGATTGGGAAATCCACTCTAATTTTGCCATTAGAGAACACTACTGTCAGCTTACAGTCCCACCAAGCCCTGTTTTCCAAGGAATTGTGTGCATATTGGATGGAAGAAGGAAGAATGTAGGAAGAAGTCTGTCATTTATGGAGAAAAGTAAAGTATGGTGGGGGTGAATGAGCATCACAGGCCAACAGAAACCCCCCCAACATTTGCAGAATCATCACTCAACACTGACATTCTGACGACAGGGTTGCCCCCGACCTAAAATGTCCTTGAGAAAGTCCTTGAATCCCCTCCGGAGTCCTGCACTGTAGCTCATCATTACCTCTGACCTCCCTGGAGAACAGCAAGCAAAAAGAAAATCTCCCTCCAGATCAATAACGTATTACATTATCACTTAAAGTACTTTAAATTCAGATTTAATTTGCAACTAATTGGCAGCGTCGAGACATGGATTTTTTTTCTTTTTTTTTAAACACACAGAAAATTAGCGGCGTATTGATGAGTTCTGCCGTGCTGAATGTGAGACTGCACCGACACGACTCCGCTGCTTCTCACTTAGCTCCTGGTCGACTGTTAACCCGGAGTGTGCGTCTCAAATCATCAGCCGAGCATATGGCTCCCGTCGGCTGTCGGCGCTCGGGGACCTCAGAGTGACATCATTGTGATTAAACATGCAATCAACATTTTAACAACGCGTCAGTTAAACCCTTCTCCCACCTCCCCGCTTAACGACTTCCTGGAAGTTGTCCCGTTCACTTTGTGAAGTGAGTCAGAGAACGCCGTGTTAGCACTTTGCTCGGGGTAAACTCTCTCCTTTGGGGGAAATAGCCTGCTTGGTTTGTTTCACTTGGCTAAGCTAATGCTTAACTGCTCCTCACTGTGCTGGGCTAGCACTTGATGTGATGGGGGAAAGTGGTACCTTTTCTGCGCTAATCAGCTTTTACTGGCTTCGTCCCTCGGAGAGCTCCTCCTGTAATCGAGTTTAGAACTTCGGAACAATCAGAAGTTCCTTATCTGTCGGTGACATGGAGGTAATAAAAACCCGAATGGACTGAGACGGGAATAAAGAGGGTGTATATTTGCTTCTTCAGCCGACAGATACTGTACTGAAAAAGTCAATAATGGGCTAAAAACACCCCAATTTGTGAGGTGTCACAAATCCAATCCTCTGTGATATTATACTGTGCATTATGTCAGCACTTTTTCTGCGGCAGCCGTTGCAGGATGTTTTTCCTCGGGGGGACCACAAACACATCATTTATGGTATGAAATCCTGTTTGTATATGCCTCGGCGCCGTCACTTAGCATGAAACTGGCACCTCAGCAGGCCTCCTGTTTACTGTTCGGACTGACAGCAGACGCTAACGTCTGGCCTCTTGGCCTCCGCAGCATCCAGGAGGGTTAATGCGAGCACATGAAACTGTTTGGTGAACATCAAGAAGGATCCTGCAGGTCTGTCATGTATGTATATGCATATACAGTGTTGAATATGCTTTCAATCTTATCAACTACGACTGCAGCGAAGTCTCTTAAACCCTTTCTGAGTCCAGTTGAGTCCTCAGCAGCTGACAAAGATGGCTGCAATACGCTTCTAAGAGCACGTTACATGTTTCTGTCCATTTTTTCACAAAATAGCAAACATAGAAACTAAGCTGGTGATTATCAGGGGATGGTAGAGACTACAGAGGGGTGAAAGAGTGGACTCGTTGCTTCTCATTCCCAGGTGGTCAATTACAAGCGCCCTGGGTCGGTATTTGGCGTGAAGTTCCGACCCATTGTTGGGATTTGACGAACTGTAACAATCAACTAAGCCTTGCCCACCTTTAAAGGATAAGTTCACACAAATGAAGCTCCACAGCTCATTTCTGCAGCTTCACAGCAAAACAGCTGTTTGCAGAAATGTTTTCAGCATTTATCATAAACAACTGAAGTAGATGAGAACTTGTTTTAAAACGTGAACAACTTATTTGAAAGGTTGTTAGTTACACCAGGACGACATGCAGTCGAGGGTGTATATAACCTCTTTCCAAATCAATTTTGCGTCACAGATCTTCCGGAGACTTTTTACACTGGACCAGCTGTATGGAGCCATTTTTTTTTTTCAGTTGTTTTTAACATTTTAAAACTAGATTCACGGCCTTGTGGTTAAAAATACTACTGTACTGTACTGGCTGGAACATCTTTACCAGAATATTATGATCTCACAGTGAATTTAACCTGTGTCAAATGTTATCGAAATTATTGTATTGACTCTTGATTTATAGCCGAAAATGTGTTTTGTGAGGTCACAGGGACGCTGACCTCCGACCTTTGGCCACCAAAATCTAAACTAAGACGGCGTGAGGGTGAGTAGATATGACTACATTATTGTAATTGGGAGAACGTATAACTTAAAAAACAAAAAACACTGAACATGACACCGATGTGAGCTCCATGTGCTGCTGAAGATTACGCGATGTGAAGAGAAGTTCCAAAGAGCGTCTGCTGAGATTGTTTTGTCGACGCTCTCATCGCAGGACTCCATTCCGTCGACACCGATCCACTGATACGAGGAGTCACAGTTACAAGATGAACACTATATCTAGATTTTCTCTCGTCCCTCCCTGAGATCACTGTTTAGTGATATTTTCTCACCCCGGCAAAGAAAACAAGTATTGGCGGCGTGGAGCTGACATATATCCATTACCCTGTGTACTGTTGCCGCTAATGGGATTCTGGAGGACGGAGGACGGTGGGAGGGTGGAGGAGGGGAGACGGAGAGAGACAAGGAAGGTTTTGTTGCAGCGTACGTACACAGCTCGGGTAAAAGCAGCTCCTCGCTGTCCCTCGTAATCGCAGGTGTTTGAGATATTTTAAATGTGTTGCCTCCGCTGCTCTCATTTTTTGAGTTAGCTTAGCCGAGGGTATCAACTGAACGGCTAAGTGGCGAGGAGAGCAGGGAGGAAGCACTTCAGAAGTCGCTGCCTGGCCTACTTTTCCACATGAAAAGGTTTGTGTGTAACACTCGGTTACGTAAGAAGAAAAAGCTCCCACACAGCAAGTCCCGTGTTTAAACGCTCAGATGAGAGGCGAGCGTCACGTATCTTCACCGTATCACAGATCGCATCGCTTAATCAGTTTAATCAGCGAGTGTGAGTATGTTTCTTCTTGATATACAAAACCTCTTCAACACAACACTCACCATCAGTTTAGTATCGTGTTGCTTTGCTGGATTTTACACTGAATTTCACTTAAAAAACAACATAAGAAAAGTTATTTCAATCTTTTTTTTGTTAAATATCTATAATAACCCTTCATATTTTTGAATGAGAGCTGTTTTAGCTGCCTAAGACCCAACACCAACCACACTGCGACTGTTGATTACTGCGTTGAGCGAACTGGTAGAGAAACAAACCGAATGCAGATGTTTCCACACGTTGCGCGAGGAGTCACTGACCCGTGTTGATGATTTTCTGAGAAATGAATCATCCGCTCTGACCTTCTACCCAAGAAGATGTGAACCCAAATTAACGCTTGTCGAAGATCAAAACATCAAATGCGGGAATGTGAAGTCACGACCCCGCATCTTCAAACACATAATCTGCGTGCCAACTCCATGCTACATGAGAGCTGTAGGCAGGTCAGCTCACTGGAACAGAGCCAAAATACAGAAAGGTCACAGAAGCATCTATCTGTACGAGGAAAAAGGGTTCGACTGATAGTGTTCAGTGCCAATAATTTGAAATCAAGGAGTCCGATATATATCATACGGTACGATGTGGCATGTGGCAAAAACTGGAGATAAACTGGTTTATATGTTCTTATCTCTGAGTTGTTTGCTCTTTTGGCTTCACATCTCAAGTTCATCAGATCAACGAGATGAAGGAGCAAACTAACGTCGTCTTTTTTGGTATTTCTTCATCAGAAAAAATACAAGTTGCGAGCAGGTTATCACAATCCACGTTTCTTTTGTCCGGTGACGATTTCTTGTAAATCATTACCGCTGAAAAGAAGGAAGTGCGGTGAAGTGGTATAAAGACAGAAAAGTAAAAGGTGGAGGTCGGTGAAGGACAGCTGAGTTCAACAAACACAGGTGCAGGAATCTAAATTTAAACTATAACTTCTGGTTTATCTTCTGGTTTTTCTCTAAACATGATCAGGCAGTTTTCTCGCCTAAACCGGACAAAGGTCCGGTACGTGTGTGTTGCTGGTGCGTTGCTATGATCGTGTTGTTTTGGAAAATGTGAGTTATGTAATTTTGGTGAGATGCAGACGATCGACCTTTTCAGTCGTTAAGGCGATGAGGATGTTGTTTGGTCTCTTTGATTTTATCGTTCAGTCGTGTGTCCCAGAGAGAGAGGTCACCGTCTGAGAGAACATTGTGTTCAACAGGGTTCACTGTTGTTTTCTCCTCTCTCTCATTACCAATTTTCCACTGTTCCCCGTCCTAATGTAACAGAGTAAACATACTAAACTAGTTGAAGTCAGAAAATTCCACAAATTTTAAGATTTAGTTAAAAGATAAAATGTAGTAGTCGACACTGAGGCCACTGTGCTGTACTCGGAAAAAAAAAAAAAACAGGAATCCCAGACCATTGAAGGGAACACTGACTGGACTGAGACGGGGAAATAAAGCTGTTTACTGAGCGCCTCGTGTAGCATCACTGTCACGGTCCGTTTTTACAGAAGACACAAAAAACATTCTTGTTCGAAATCCTGAAATAAGCTTGAAAAGCGTCGCTTGTTGCGTCGGAGAAAAGGGTCTTTGTGCCTTTTTTCTCTTTCTAAAGATACACCAAACCACACACACACACACACACACACACACACACACACACACACACTGGCGTACACCATCACATGTCTTCAGAAGGACCTCGCACACAGCACCACAAACAAGCAATTTAGAGAAAAGTCTGGACATGTGACTGGACGGCCCGGCCCACTGGCACACAGACACCTCTACTGTTACCGCCGTGACATTTCCACCTCAATCTCCGCGTGTTCCCGCCGCTGAGCCGGAGCCATTCAAGGGCCCGTTAATGGACTTCTGCCGGCTGCCTATCACTGAGTCAGCGAGTGCTCGACTCGAGCCCCGGCAACGCCGTCTTAGCCGGAGCGGTGATTCACAAACGCCTCGGAAAAAGACGGGCATCATCGCCTCGCCGGCGGATTCACTCATTCACAACTAAGCACATTATTCAGAGCATGACTCACTAATTGGTAGATTCTGAAAGAAATTCCCTGGTGGGCGTCGGGGGAATTTGAAGTATACGCTCATCCGTTTGGATTTATCATCACAGGATTACACACATTACATAGGCCAAACCTAATTAGGCGTGTTCAGATGAAAACAGAGCCACGAGCGGCGATACGGAGTCGAAACCGCGAGGAAGCAGCTCTGATGAACTGCAGTGAACGTGGCGGGCAGCAGCGAGCAGGTTTCAGGCTTTGCACGGCAGCTCGTGGTCACTTCAGCTGGTTTATTTCTGTTTATTTACTCCCCTTTTTATGTGAATGAAAGCTGGTGTTTCTGCTCAGGATACAGAGATGGATGACTTTCTACAATTTGCGTCACATCACTGCTCTCGTCACATTACGAGCTGACTTTCTAATCAGGAAGCTGGGCGGGTCGGTGACTGCAGTTTGAGACGGCGTTTCAGCATTTGGAAGTGTGAAACCGCTGGATGTTTCGACAAAGGCCCACAGTATCTCAACATCTGTGGGCTTGACCTCGGGACACGAGCCGTGTTTGTGGTGAATAAAACAGATATTTACGAGGGGAAGTCATCTGCATGTTGTAGCAACAAGGCTTGCTGTGGTTTACGCCGATTTTACGACATGCCGACCGCCCAAAGCATCATTTTGCATGTTTAAAAAACATTGAGCATTGATACAACTCAAAAATCCAACAAATGCTGTTCGCATTTTTTGGAAAATTAGCACAAAATCCATCATGGAGACATTTTTGTTGAGCACATTGATTGGGATATATGTACAATACATTCCAACTCAATCGGTCTGTTGATTCTAGCGCCACCGTATGATGTCATACATCATCTGCATCTGCACGTAACGTCCAATTAATGAGCCACTTGTTCCGATTTGAGCTCTGGCAGAAGACGAGCAATAATAATAATAAAGCAGCACAAGCTCAATGTGCTTCTGCCCCTTCAGGGTTTGAGCTCTAATAAAAATCAGAGGGGGAGGAAAAAAAAAAAATCACCGCCACCGCTTGTGTGTGTGCAACAAAATGTAATGAGCTGCTAACACAATGAAAAGTCGCATATGAAAATGTTATATGTGTCATTAGATTAGGCTAATTGATTCAGCCGCTGTGGTCATTTTCAAACAGAACGCTCCGGATTCAATTCATGGCAGGTTGTACGACAAGAAACTGGGTGTTGGAAGGATAAAAAAAAGTGTTGTACGCTGCTAAAAACGGTGTCTTCATTAAAACGGACGGCTTCTGCTCGATCATCAGGATGGAAATTAAGTAAGTTTATGAGGGTCTTATTTCCACGACTGCCTATAGAGCAAATTAACCGTCGGCGAAACCTTTTATAGCCGAGCTTCTTTAAGTTTACAGCAGTCCGAGCGGCGCTGCTCGTCTCCGCTGCACAGCTAATGAAGTGGCTGACCTTTTCCAGCTGAAGACGCCTACTCAACAGCTTAAACACCAAACTATATCAGCAAACAGGAATCCCAATTATGTCGGATAATTACACCCGGTGCTTTTTCTTTATTTCCAGCCAATGCAAGGATAAAAAAAACAAAAAAACAATAGCAGACGCCATCAATGAAAAGAGAAGCCTAGGGAGGAATATTTGGAAATGGGTATTCCCTACACATGAAGGATAATCTACAACAAACCCGGCAGTTATATAAATGTGAAAAGAATCCCAGGAAAGAACAAGACGGAGCCTAATTATTCACTGATGTGAAGCAGACGGGCGTTTGGCTCTGTGGATGGTGTTATCCTGCTTGTGCCACGGCTGCTCGCCGGCAATTCAAATAGAGTTCATTCATATTTTGAGTCAAAAGAGATGCGAAAGATGGCACCAAAGAGTGTCCGGATCTAATCAAGACTCTGGATGTGGCTTTAAAAGATACGAATACGGAGATTACTGAGCCTTTAAGTGGCTCCATGTTTCCTCGCTCCTCTATCAACGATCTCAGCATCAGAAATACGTAGGAGGAAAAGGCAAACGACCGATCTGTTAGTAGTCACGCGGTCTATGCTTGTAGACGTATACGTTTTTTAGAAGAGGCGTGTTCACACCCTGACAGAGAAGCATCTGGTTTGGGGGAGTTTTCCCACCAAACCGAGCAGATAACCAATAAACTGAAACGCAGATCACAATAGGAAAGTTCAAAAGGTGATGAACAATTCCACTGGCAGACGTTCAACAACATATCAGGCAAAACAATATCAAAATGATAACGGATATACAGAAAAGCCACAACCAACCTGTACAAACTATGTAACACTTTAGCACCAACTTAAATAACTTTTGGCCCATCGTTATGTGTTCTGCTAACATTACAGACTCTCTCTTTGGTCTCTTTAAGTCTTTAATACCACCTAAGAAATATCCTTTACTGTCTAAATGCCAACAACAACTACAAACACCTTGCTTTTGGCGACCAAAACAACTATTTTTAGCCAAATCTCGATGCTTTCTGAACCCTGACCGACTGGTGTTAGTGCCTAAACCTAACCAGACAATAACTGACAGCATTGTGACAGGAGAGAAATATAAAATTCAACCTAAACAAACTTAAGTTGCAACACAGGGAAACTTGTTGTTTTTAATTCAACATTTATTCTGACGATTTTGGTTGAAATACCTCACCTGTGAATTATAAAATGTTTACATGTCTTTAAAAAGGCAAGTGGCCAGATGACAATACAGAGGTTTTCAGGGAAATTAAATGTCATCACATCTCTAGTTGTAAAATGTTCTAACTCTAACTTTCAAACTATTAGATGGTTCATTTATAACACAGTGTAGCGGGACGCCAACGGCTGGTGATGTTCTTCTACATTTACATTAGCTTTTCCCTTCTGCCTATTATATTCAGGCTTCAAAAAACATAAAGTGTTTTTTCATTTGAGAGGATTATGTTGCTGAACAAAAGCATGTATCATAAACCGCAGAGCTTATTTTCTTTTTGTCTTTTGCCAGGGCGATGCCGAACGTCCGGGGTTAGGAGGCAACAACAAGAAGTCATCGCTGCGACACCCACTCGCCGTCCCCGAGACCCCCTGCTGCTAGCGTGGCTAAAAATGTTTCCCCGCGACTGTAAGACTGACTCTTATTCAGCGGAAGGGTTTCGGTAATACGACTGTCAGCAAGAGAAATTACATTTCATGCATTGTTGGTGAATTCAGAGCTGGTAGCGCATCATTTGTAAGTGTGCTCTTTCATGTATTTGTAGAAATTAGTCATACGGTATTTATTTGACTTCAGTGGATCCCTTACAGAATGAATTCAAGTGCGCTTTGAAGAAGATGAAAGGAAACAATATGTCAACACAATCCAGATGATGCGCGATGCAGTCATTCAATTTTCTGCTTTATTGAGCGTGCTTCTCGGCGGCGCGTTACAGTAACCACCTATGACAATTTGGCGCGTATTTATACTTCATGCCTTTTGACATTCGTTCAAACATTACGTAACGGAAAAGGTCACAGCTGTCAAGCTTCCTCCGACTTCCTGTTTAGCACTCCCAAATGTTGAATAAACTGTATAATGAACTCGTTCAAACTCTCTCCGTCGCTCAACAGGCCTCTTGGCCAAAGCGCGCTCTGCTGTTCCTCGGGAGGACATCGTCTGGCATGATGAAACCTTCGTCTGCTCAAAGAGAGCGCCGCTTGTCACTGTCATTGTGCTTTTCGCTTGTTACACTAAACTTGAGAAAATTACGTCAGTCTGTCACCTCCAGCGATTTTTTTTCATCATGCCTTTTTTTTTCTTGTAATTCCTTTGAAGTGATGCATCGCTCCGTAATTACTGAATCCCGTCCACTGGAAGCATTTGCATATATTGATAATTATAATATTTAAGCCTGAAAATTGTTCTGCCGTTTGCACAATGTTCAAATTGGATTACATTTCTGGCAGCCGAGCTGTACATTGGCTTTTCATCGTCTGTTTGCTTGCGTAGAAAATGTGCTGGAGATATTCAGCCGTGTTACCTTCTTACGTGAGTGTTTTCTCTTTGTGTTAGTGTCCGGTGTGTTGCTGCGGGGTCGCTGGCGTCAGTGCTCCTCTTTGTGCGTGTGTTTGAGTGTGTTTTGCTTGTGTGTACACCTGCGTAGGCGCCATAACGTTAATGTACGTACCAGCAGGACAGGCGCCTTCTGACATAATGAGCACTTCGGACTGCTGCTTGCAGGCGTCCCTGCGCAGGAAGCACTCGTTCTGGTAGTTCTGATTGTTGGAGCCGCACACCGGGGCGTAGTCGTTGTTGCACTGCGGAGAGGAGAGAACAGGAAGAGATAGGTGAGCGTTAAAAAGCAGAGGCTGGAATATAAATGGCACCTTACGAACACATGTAGGTTGTGTCCACAAATGAGCTTCAGGACACCAGTTGCAGGAGACAAGACTGCGGAGACAGCGACCGGAGCTCGAGACCATGTTCCAATATTTGTAAGGGTGACACCGAGGAACATCTCCAGCTGCGTTTGTGGTGACCAGAGCAGGTATTTTACACCAGAAAATAATGTTTTCCTCACCCTAACCTTGTGTGCTTGTGTGCCTGAACCAAACCAAAACCATCAGAGCAGCGTTGTGACAAGATAATATTTTCATTTACATTTAGAAATGTAAAGTTTGACATATCTGTGGTTTGCAGAAACGTATGTTACCCAACATTTATCCTGACAATTGGACTTATTTTGTCATTGTTTTTGCGAGTCATTTCAAATGGAACAAGCGAGATATTCCCAGCTGCAAACATAATCCACCAATTAATAATGACTGGTGGAAGCTAGTGCAGCTACTTGAAACACACCACACACTTGTTTCGGCCTTTAAAAGAGCCCTGAATGTAAGTGATATAAGAATGCCTTCTCATTTGGATTCATGATGCTTTCCTGTCTTTATTTGGAGACGTGCATTTGATCAGATGTTGCTGTGTGACACATAGAAATACACAGAGAGAAAACTTATGTTTAAAATACCTTTATGACAGACACCATTGGGAGTACTGTCACTGCAAATTAAGTGTTTCAGGGGGTTTTAAAACAGTGTACAGTTAACAAAATCATCGAACATTGCTAACATTTTTGTACATAAGATGAGCTGTTTAATATATTCTTTGTTATGCAATATCCCTGATGGATTAGATAAGGATTATGGATTATAGATTAGGACACGTGTCTCGTCAGCGCTGTGGTTGATCCCAGATCTGACACGATATCATCACAATCTGAAAAAGCCCTACAGATATTGGAGGGGATCCTACATGAACATAAAGAAATTAAAATAATCCAAGTCCTAATCAGGATTACGCAACATATGAATCAGAAGCTGATGACACATTTGATCAGACCACACCCGCCTCATCACGGAGGGTCTTAAACTCGACCTCCAGATGTTTTCTCTCTACTTGTTGTTGCATTTTCAGTCGTTCAGCTGCATCCTTTGGATTTTTCCTACACTTTGTTTTAAATTCATTCATCTTCACGCTACATATAACTTCAGAAAAATGGCCACCGTCTTGAGCTGCTCACCTCTGTTGCTCCACTGGAGCATTTGCAGGTTAAGTGACTTGCTCAAGGGCACTGAGCGAAATAGCTGCAAAGCTACGGGAGAACATTACTCATTCATTTCCCCACACGGTTTGTTGGCTTCGGAGCAACCCGAGATTTTTTCAGATGACTGATGACACCAGCGCGCCGAGTCTCAGTTTTCATTTTTTAGGCAGCGGAGGAGAGATGCTCATTTGATTTGATATTGATTCGCCCGCGCTACACCGCAGGAATAACAAACGTGATTATTCAATTGAGAAATATTCCTCCCTGTTCCCCGGGAAGAAGGAATGGCCATCAGAGGGTCCGGAGAAATTGTCCATCCGTAGTCAGAGTCCGTAACCTGATTAAACTTTAAAGTGCTGAAGAACGGGCAACGTGCGAAGACGCTGTTTCTGCCGGGCGTGACATCACAAGGACAAGGGGCGCGCTTGAGAGTCCCCACAGGAGCGAGGCTAAGGAGCTCACGGCTCTTTGTCTACACTTCTGTTCCCCTCCAAGTCTCTAATGGATTGACCTGGAATCTGATCTCTCCGGGCCCGTCTGTGCCCTCGAAGAAAATGACATGGCTCTCGCAAAAGGACATTTAAGGACGGAGGGACATTAACTCATACAGAACGTAAGACTGTGTATGTTTACAGGCACAATGACGCTCCAGCTACAAAGTAGATGCAGGCTGAAACATCCACATTAAGCTGACAAACATCTGGAAAATACATCTTTTCAATTTATTTATCATTAAACACCCTAACACACAAAAAAAACTGCAGCTGACGTCCATTTATTTCTACTCACAAAAACAAATGATCTAATTGGATGAATAAATGATCGAGTCTGACAGCCTGAGGAGTGAAGCTGCTGTGTAGTCTGGTGGTAGTGCTAGTGTAGTTTAGTTTAAACTTTTCGTCGCCTGCCTGTGAAAACAGCGTCTTATTCTGTCATCAGGTTAGCAATGACAGACAGACATAGACATAGATTCTGTGAAGTCGTCCATTTCATCACATTTCTACCCAACCACATCGTGCTCATATTTATACTCTATATAGTTGTAGTAGTTCACGGTCCAAATTGTCCTCTCAAGCCAACAAACATCTGGAAAATGCATCTTTTCAATTTATATATCATTATACAACACACAAAACTAACTGCAGTTGAAGTCCATTTATTTCTACTCACAAAAACAAATGATCCAATTGGATGAATAAATGATCGAGTCTGTCAGCCTGAGGAGTGAAGCTGCTGTGTAGTCTGGTGGTAGTGCTAGTGTAGTTTAGTTTAAACTTTTCATCGCCTGCCTGTGAAAACAGCGTCTTATTCTGTCATCAGGTTTGCAATGACAGACAGACATAGATTCTGTGAAGTTGCTTAGAAGTCGTCCATTTCATCACATTTCTACCCAACAACATTGTGCTCATATTTATACTCTATATACTATATAGTTGTAGTAGTTCACGGTCCAAATTGTCCTCTCAAGCCAACAAACATCTGGAAAATGCATCTTTTCAATTTATTTATCATTATACAACACACAAAACAAACTGCAGTTGAAGTCCATTTATTTCTACTCACAAAAACAAATGATCTAATTGGATGAATAAATGATCGAGTCTGACAGCCTGAGGAGCGAAGCTGCTGTGTAGTCTGGTGGTAGTGCTAGTGTAGTTTAGTTTAAACTTTTCATCGCCTGCCTGTGAAAACAGCGTCTTATTCTGTCATCAGGTTAGCAATGACAGACAGACATAGATTCTGTGAAGTTGCTTAGAAGTCATCCATTTCATCACATTTCTACCCAACCACATTGTGCTCATAATTATACTCTATATACTATATAGTTGTAGTAGTTCACGGTCCAAATTGTCCTCTCAAGCTAACAAACATCTGGAAAATGCATCTTTTCAATTTATATATCATTATACAACACACAAAACAAACTGCAGTCCATTTATTTCTACTCACAATAACAAATTATCTAATTGGATGAATAAATAATTGAGTAATTAAATAAACTGCAGAGTCTGACAGCCTGAGGAGCGAAGCTGCTGTGTAGTCTGGTGGTTCAGCAGCTGATACTTCTGTATCATTTGTCAGATTTGTTGAACAGACTGTGGCTGAGATGGGTGCTGTCTTTTTGTATTTAGTGTAGTTTGGTTTAAACTTTTCATCGCCTGCCTGTGAAAACAGTGTCTATTCTGTCATCAGGTTAGCAATGACAGACAGACATAGATTCTGTGAAGTTGCTTAGAAGTCGTCCATTTCATCACATTTCTACCCAACAGCATTGTGCTTGTATTTATACTCTATATACTATATAGTTGAGGTAGTTCACAGTCCAAACTGTCCTATCAAGTCAAAACTCTAGACTATAAATCCATAAAGGTCCAAAAAACATATATTTTAATCTCTGAAGTTGCCCAAAAAACTCAGGTCTCGAACGTACACACATCAATACATCCTCACATTCTTCCGTATTGAATTTAATTGCATCACTAAATCCTTTCTTTTGGTGAGATGTGCCGATCACAGGATAAACTCCACAGACTGGGAGAGAACACGCCGTCTCTGATGGCTGAGTGTCTTTTCTTTAAAAGCCTGTTTTTTTGCTTCACAAATAAACCAAATCAACTGGGAACATTTGCCTTCAGCGATCCAACGCTCGCATGTAAAGTTGCTTAAAGTTGTGTCAAAGAGAATTTGTTCTTGGCAGTTTCTCTTGAAACAAAAAGGCCAAAAAGTAAACGAGGCAAAACTGTTGAACATATGGTTTGGGAGACGGTGGCTGCTCCCTGACAGGGATCAGATCACTATTTTACACTTGTTCTGACACGGGAAAGAGAGACATATGTAAATGAGAGCCACTAAAGTGAGAGTGAGGGGGTGAAAATATTTAGCAACTCTTCTGTACGACGTTAAGAGAAGGGCCTGAAAACAGCAGCGTGGACGAACATCGTTCTCACTCTCGAGCTGCGTTTTCAAATTGAGCTGGCTCGGAGTGGATGTCATCTGAGACACACAGACAAACACAAGGTCTGATGGCCTCAAGGAGATGAGCAAAAATAACCACGCCATCGATTCAAGAGCCCTGGAGCATCGTAACGATCAAGTGCGAACCGTGTTTTTGACCAGCTGAGGGGGGGGGGGATGGCAGAATATACACAAAAGAGAGCAAAAGGGAGGAGGAGGAAACTGCATGCTGGCTCCTGATCAAAGGGACTGAGATGCAGGAAGGAAAAAGGCTGTAGAGAAGAGGAGAGGCAAACTTGATGAGTGGAATTGGTCTTAGGGGGGGAGAAGAAGTCAGTGGAAATGGATGAGAGTGAGGCAGAAGGAGACTGAGGGGTAATCAAAGCAAAGTAAAAATACAGAACTGAGATGCAGGCGGCTGGTGAGAGCGACGGAGCCCTGGCTCCACAAACTTGGCATGATAAAAAAGAGCCACGGCGCCTGAAGAAACCACAGCAATAGGAAAAAAAAAATATCATAAAATAAAATAAAAAAAAAAAAAAGAAGAAATGGGGACACAGACAGAGAGAGGGAGCGGAATAGAAAATCCCCTCAAAGGAGAGCGGGAGAGAATGAAAAAATGGCAACCCCACAAAGGCGCTTGGAATAGCTTTCTGCAGGGCCCGCGCTTTTTTGCCATCCTCTATCCTTCCCCTCTGCCTCCCCTCCCCTCCCCTCCATTCCCCTTACTCTCACACACATTCTCCCATCTGGCTCAGGCTGTTCTTAACCTGGGGACTCTCGCTTTATGCCAGGCGTGATGCAACGGAAGGGAAAGCTGCCCGGCAGAACCCTGCGGGTGTCTTTTAAGAGTGCCTTCTATTTCAGAGAAAACTCCCCAACCCCATCTCTTGATCTTCCCCAGCGTTTGGATCTCACCCCTGCAGGAAAGGAGAGGGGAGTGATGAGAGGATGGGTGATTTAAAAAAAAGAAAACAAAAAAACCTCCGTCTCCCTGAGAGGAAGCTGCAAGACGGAGGCTGCAGCTGTGTCTCACCTCGATATTACCATAGGAAGGTATAAAGGAGGCTCCCGCTGCTTATCAGCCTATTAAAGCATGCTGAGTGTGTCCCTCCGAAAGTCTAGTCTAGTCTGTCGGGAGAAATTTAGATGCCATCTATTTTTATAATTGATTGATCCTTTAGTCATTGGAGTCAAGTCGAATCAAGTCAAGATTCAAGATTAATTTATTTGTCCCGTGGGAGACTTGTCTTGGACGAGAGGCTGCCACATCGTCAAGTCATTTGTCAAGCATAAAATGTCAAACGTGTGCTGGTTCCGGCTTCCTAAACGGAAGGATCTGCCGCTTTTTCTTTGTCTCGTGTGATAGTAGATGAAGAGTCTTTTGGGTTCTGGACTGTCAGTCGCACAAAAGGAGCATGTAAAGACGTCACTCCGGGCTGTTCAGAATCGTGACGAGCATTTGTCGAACACGCTTTAAAAAGGATCGCTCGGGTCTTTTGATGCCGGGTTGTATGAGGCACTTATCGTAGTGTATTACCTGCAGCAGATGACCGTCGGCGCTCCCCCCTGCGAGGAGAAAGCAGCACCAGCGGGGAAGCGGAGCATTGTACTGCTCCAAACCAGACCAGCAGCAAGGCCATAAACATCAAAAATACATATCCGTTTATATTTTGAGCAGTTTTTGGTTGCTTTATGCTGCCATCAAACAGCCCTCTCCTCTGGCACATTTCCTCAACCGTATAACATCCGTATTCCTGCACACAAGCAGAATGTAGTGCCAGAGGAAAGGGCTGTTTGACGGCAACATAGAGCTCCAAAAAATGATCAAAACATATTTTAGGTGGCTTAAATACATCTTACTGCTTCCCTGTCGGTGCTACGCGCTGCTTCTCTACAGCCGACGGTCGTCTACTGCATCTAAAGACATCCAAAGACCCGAGCTATTACTTTATGACGAAACGATTACTCCAATAAACGTGAAAATAACTGTCAGACTAAACAATAATGACAATAATCAAAACTTCAACAGGTGAAACTAAAGTTCAGGATTATCGGATGCGTTGATATTCTGGCCTTGGCCTGGACAATAAAGTTGTAAAGACGGGTCGCTCTCGTGCTCTGAAGTGTGGGCGGACATCAGGTTAATGTGACTTATGTTGGGAGATTTGCCGGAGGGAGGCGGAGATCAGCAGCGAGCGATAAAAAAACACGCTGCAGTGTTTTGAAAGCCGACGCCTCGGGGCGCGGATCGAACCTGCTGAGAAACGACCTTCGGACGAGAACGCGGCAGGGCTGCTGGTTTAAGACCTGAGCACTGCTGAAGTGCCCCTGAGCAAGGCACCAAACCCCTAACTGCTTCTCGTAGCCCCCTTGCTCTGACACCTCTCAATTAATGCACGTGTATAGGTCCTGTATGTAGAAGAGATAAAAAAACAACAGTAAAAGGATTAATAAAGTCCGTGTTCTTCGTCTAATGTATGCCTGACGACAATCACTAACCATGTCAGCTGTTTTCAACTGAAGCCTGCAGCATGATGACAAAGTAGCCGATGAAAACTGATGATGTCAGATGTTGAGATGAGAACCATGGGTACAAGCCCCTGAAATGTAGTTGACTACAAGTAGCAGAAACTGGAAATATGCAAGTAAAGTACCCTGAATTTGTATTTAAATGCACAGTGGATGAAAGTAGTGTGGGATCATGTGGGACTATCTGATGTGAGACGGTCGAGTTAAATGTTTTCAAGTTGTATTGACGTTATGTTGAGTCACATTCACAGACTTCCTTCAACCCTCTCTGACTCTTTCCATAAAGTTGTAGCGATAGGCGACCAAATAAAACCATTACGTTAAAGAAAAATGATAGATTCCTCTGGTTTGAACATTGTTGGAGACATTTGGGACGAACAAAACATCCAACAAACTTGGTTTCAAGACATTCATTTCAAGACATTTCATATCTTTAAGTAAAACGCTTGGGTAAATTGTACTTAGTCATGTTCCCTTGCTGGTTCTACTAAATGTTGAGATGAGCATTTTAATTGCTAAAACCAATGCATATCTATTTCAAATATCAGTTATTGATCCTTGATTAATACTCAGGCTTTGGTATCAGACTGGTTGAAATAAATAAATAAGACAGTGAGACAAGAGAGAACACTGCATCCCTTCACCTTTACTGGATCTTCAACCAGCCCTGTTGAAAAAACCTGAACTCTTTTCTACCCAGTTCTTCTGTGTCCGTTTGGGAGAGGGTGAACTCAGGTCACAGACTTGTGATTCTTTACAAAGCACATGACCGCGTCAGACACAAAGGCATTCCTTGTTATAGCCATTGTCCCGCCGCTGCAGCTCTGATCCTCCAAACAGCTTCATAACTGGCAGCGTGTGATGTCGGCAGTCTGCAAATATAAGCCTCGTCAGCTGCTGCGCTTTACTGTAAGTCTGCCGGGTGACTGTCAGCTAAATGTAAATGAAAAAAGATAGAGGTGTCAAATAATATCGGAGATGGGCGGCTGAGAGATGGGGAAGAATCGGGAGGAGGAAAAAATGAAGTGAGTATGTTAATGAGGAGGGGCTGAATGAGACAGAAGGTGAGAGAATTTGATCCTCCACAGTCCTCAGCAGACAGGGTAGCGGGGGCCATCGGCCAGGACCATATGGCACGGCCTTATGTGCCCGCTGGCTCGGGCTCTGCAGAAGTCGCAGACATTGCCCCACACCTCCGCTGTGACAAAACCTGGACAGTCTCGACCGAGAACACAGCGACAGCGGAGGTGTCGATGGTCCTGTGTGTGCGCTCGCGCTCTCATGTGTGACTGGCTTGGTGACAGGAAATATGGGTGCGCATGAACCAGGTGAACCTGACTGAATGCTTTTTCTGTCAGCGTTACATTCGCGGCATCTTGTGTGCATTGGAGCCAGCTTTTCTGTTCTTCCTCACATCCCCCCTCACACCCCATTCTGTTTTCTGTCACTGGAAAAATTGAGTTTCCGCGAGCCTCCTGCAGGGGCTGCTGTGGCTCTGCACACCCGCCACTCTCTTCATCTGAGTTTTCCAAAAGCTAAGCTTTGGGAGTGCAGCCAGGACCTGTTGTCTCTCTACCTGCCTGGGATCGGTGCATCACACACACGCCTGGAAAACGCACACACTCACGCGGCAAACCGACGGATCCACCTTCGGAGCACTTTGTACAAAAAAAAAAAGGCATCTGCGCCTTACCAGGTCAGAACACACAACAACCCTGCAAAACAAGCAGAGCCATCATCATTCATTCTGTGCCTCCGTCGCCGACTTCACCGAGCATCCGACATAACTGCCGGCTGACAGGGGTGGAACAAAGACAGGTGGCGGGAGGAAGAGGAGGGGGGAGTGCGGACTGAGAAAGCAGGTATGAAGAGTGGGACGGTAGGAAAAAGAAGGGAGGAAGGGAGTGCGAGAGACTGAGAGAGGCCGGCAGGGCGAAGGCATAAAGGAGGTAAGAAAAGATGAGATTGGAAGGTGAAAAAGTGTAAGTGATGGAGGTGGGAGGATGACAGGACGGTACCGGCGGCGGAGACGAGGAGAACAATGTGGAGGAGTGTCGAGGGACACGCACAGCAGAGACGAAAAACCAGAACGAGTAGGAGACAAAGGAGAGGAGGGATGCAAAGTGAAGGCGAGTGCACGCATCAGTGCGTGGCTATGAAGTGGAGGGAAGGAGCGTGCCAATACGAGGGCAGAGCGCCGCGAAACGCAGCGAGAGCAAACATGACAGGATATCAGCATCAGTAAGCGAGAAAACAAATGACTCATCCGTCCGTACGATTGAGCGCCGCTCCACCCAAACACCGACATGTCCACATATGCAAAGAACCATCATCATTCCAGGCAACGATTAGTCAGATACGTGTAGAAGTCACAGCGAGGTACGTGTGGACTGAAGTCATGCGTTCACTTCATTAAACTGCCAGATTACTGAGTACGAACACAGAACAGAACTTTTAGACCTGCGCGTATAAAACGTTTTCAGTCGTTTTAAGGCACAACCTGAACGAATAGATACCACCACATAACCTCCGCACATGATTTACATTATTCATGTTATAAATATGCACTGATTTTCATGTATTTCAAGATCTCTGAACATTGGATGAAGCCAGGTTAATTTACTTGTATCATTTTGTTCATTTATTAGAGTTGAAGATGATTTTGGATATCATTAACCGCTTCAGAAATCTGAAAATAACTGTCACCATCATTTAAATTGAAATGCTATTTAAATCAGGCTATGAAAGCTTGTTGAACATCAACATATAAAAGTTCAGTGTCGGTGCTGCTGAAGTGGAGATTATTGGCTCGAAGTATGAGGAGAAAATAACTCAGCCTTTAAATTAATGAACTGTAAAACCACATACAGTTTTAGACCTAAAAAATATTTCACCATGAAACTCCAGTTTATAATTTACATTAAGACAATTCACTCGCATATTTCAAGTTTTCTGAAATGTTATGTTTTAATACGCAAATCAGACACTATCTATTAAACATGCACTCATTTGCAGACGTTCCCCGACCAGAAATCTGAACTTAAAAAACACTTTAGTGTCTACGTAAGGTTTTTCTCAGCGCCAGCACCTTTTTAAAAAAAAATTCCCAAGATCGTCTGCAGCCATCTGAACATCTCGCTTTTCAGAAAAGTGCTGCGGTCGGTCTCTTTTTCAGGCAACCAATCACGTGTTAGATCAGGCGGGACTTGTCACCCCGGCAACCGTGAAAATGGAGCTTTATATGAATCAGAATGTCTCAAAACAGAGACAGAAAAAAAGCCTGATTCGTGGGAGCAGATTCTGCCGTACGCGCTATCAACCTACGCGTTGTAAACGTGTTATTAGCTTTGCAGTCGGCCCTCTGTTACCGTAGTTAGTGTCAATCAAAACCAACGGGCAGCATCTCGTTCTCTCGCTGCTCAAGAGCTTCAGCGCTGTGGACACGAGCCCCTAATATGTATTTTGGATGCTTCTTTCCCGACCGTCTAACGTCGGACATGTTAATGGAAGCAAAGTAGCCCAAAATCTCAAATGACCAATGCGTGAAAAAACAATGCTTTTGTTTTTGTGTTGTAATTCACAGGGACATTTCCCCACGCATGAGCAAGCCGTGTATTTTGTTTGCTAGAAACCTCGAAGCAGACCTTGGCCTTAAATTTGTCTTTGTCTGGCCTTAAAGGTTGCATTATTTATATTGTGTAGGATATGATTCATTTTCACGGAGAGTTCAGATGCAAACTAAAAACCATAACTTGAAGTCGAGCCAAGGACAACCAAAGCTTCACATCCGGAAAAGTGTTCCGACAAATGAAAAACCCCAAACAGCTGATAATATACAGCTCCCTGACAGCAGCGTTTTAATTTGAAGCAGTTTGATGACTGGGATAATCTTTGCTCATTCTGTTGGTCTTTATACTTTACTGCCTCGGATTAATCATGACAACCGTGCGGCTTGCTCTAAAATCCCATAGCAATATACTCGTATTGATAAACAGTAAACATGCAGAGTGTGGAGCCATTACATTTAAGTCCGTAGAGTTACAACACATTGATCTTAAATGAACCAAAATATAACAGTTGTTATTGTGGCTGAATCAAAAGACTGACTGATAACAGCCTTCCAAAGTTTTAGGTGAGAGGATAAAGTTTCAGTTAAAATTTGATGGGTTTCACTGTCTTTGTCAGAGGCTTTTATCCCAGTCGCTACATGTCCAAGGACATAAATAGAGAAGGGGTGCACATATGTGGACGGTGCAGTAAGCGATTGTGGAGAAAGATAGATTAGTCTCAATCCTGAGTCATCAAACACCATCACTTTGGGCTTGGCCACCAATCCGAGACGTCTGTATTTGACCCGCCAATCAACTTTCTTACATATCCCATCTTTAATAGAATAGAATATTCTGTTAAACAAAATGTGAAAGATCATCTCTTTGTGGACACATCGTCAACAGGCATACCTCCCATTCCTCATGGGTGGGGGTGCACCAAGAAGTTCTACTGATTTTAGGGCCACCCCTGGGACCTCGTTTGGACACTAATCATTCTCAAAGTATTGGAACTAGAAACCAACAGGTCCCAAAATGCTTTGGCGACGCAAGCAGGAAGCATAATGTTTGATTTAGTGAGTTACCCTGTGGGCTTCACCATGAAGCCGTTTTGCAGCCAACTACCACAAGGTTACCTCAAATATTGCGGTAACTTTAATAAACATGACCTAGAGGCAAGATCTGAAGTTACAAAGCAGTTTTTTATCTCTTTGACTTCTGTTTCTATGTTCAGATTTGACCGAGTTACAACCAAGGAGAAGAAGAAGTGTGATTTTTGCCAAGTACGTCAAATGGCTAACAATTCATAGATACTTGATAACTTTCTTGTTTGCAGTTTGTCTGTCAGACCGGTACAGGATGGCAACAAAGCAGGGTTTTTGCAGCTACCTTTCTAAGCACAGGAGATCCGAATGTGCTTCCCCCTCAGCTGGGAGTCCCTGCTGACTGATGGTCCCTCCCCATGGGTCTGACGCCAGGTCACCGTACTTTAAATACCGTTAACGGGAGGCACCCGGTGGGACGACCTGACCAAGTGCCTGAAAATGCCTGATGCAATGTTTGGAATCTGCTCAATCTCTGCCTCTCATGGTCAAAAAACCCTCACTTCAGATGAAGTAACAGTGTGTCATGTGACTGTCTGAGCGACCTTTAGCGATGTACAATCCCCCCATTATTGCAGCCATTGGACCGAGCTGACATTTAACCTTACGTGCACTTGTGAACATACCTTACAGCATCTACAAGACGGGCAGAAATACCACAGTGTTGTCTCTCACATTGTGTGCTTTTGTTGAGGTTGAAAAAACGATTTCCTTCTCTGCCTGTAAAGAAGCTCGGTGAACATGTATGCTCGTCTCTGAACGCAGCAGCAGTTTTCATTCTGTCTGTTTATTCAACGGGGACAACACAGACAAAGAACGTTCCATAGGAAGGAGTAATGGAAGAAGTGTAATACGGCACACAGTTGCATATATATCGCCCGCAGTTAACAGAACAGATGGAATGAACACTGCATTTACAAATGTGGACATGGCGCCCAAGCTGGTTCTGGTTCAGGGCTGTGCCATCCTGCCCAGTTGACAGTCCACCTAATGTCCGGTTCACTTTGTCTGACCCCGATCCTCTTCCAAGTATCTTATTAATTAGTATTAATTAGATATCAAGTCTGATCTGATATTTATTTTCCTTTTCCTTCCGCTGCCTCTACTTTCTTTTCCTACAGGTACAGTTTGCCATATATTTTCATCGCATACAGTACTGCCACATAGAACTGGCCAGAAAAACGACCCAAACAGCTGCCCCTTATGGAGAATCGCCATGTACAAAGCATCCCGCCAACAGCAGGTGTTGTACATCCTGTACTTCCTGAGCTCTGTGCTAATCCGAAGGGAAAGTCAGCAGCAACACAGTCACGCAGAACCCAACTTTCAGGGCTAATTTATCTAAAGATGAGCAGGCGAGTCTCCTGAGCCCCTGCTAGAGGTGCTAGTATCTGATCATTACATAAAGGGGGGTTACGAGATGTAGAGATCAATTTGGAAAATTCATCAGAGAAATAAAGAGCATAAAAAGTATAAAGACTGTCCGGTGCTGTGATACTACAGCACAGATAATAACTCTGGACAAGAAGCCAAGGTTGTGTTTGTGTGCAGTGGTGAAAGAAACTGCCACGCTGTACTTCAAGCCTGTCCTTCGCCATGGACTCTGGCATTAACTTGAACATGAACTGAACTGATGAAGCCTCTTGGATGAGAGGTGAAATGTCTTCAAAGACAAAAACCAAATCCAGTTGCGTTCGATTCAATTTCCTTGAGATAACTATGACCTGGATGAATGAGAATATTCACAGACTTTAACATGAAGATGTTCCGTTCATACAATGTTAGTAACTTTGTCTTAGGACATAAAAACTCCCTTAGTGCTTTGCATGTCAACAAGGACACGTTCCAATAACCTGAGGGCCGGTTTGGTGGATTAGCATCTATTTTAATGCCTGTTTCCCCTCAGTACATCTTCTACAGGGGTTCGGTAAACATCACCAACAAAAAACATCAGAAAGGACCAAACATTACTGACTTCCATCTGTCCGTATTTTGACTCGATGACACTCCATGTCATAAGCACACTCACTGTTGATAAGCTCATTACCTGCTGTTAGACCCATTCTTTTGGCCAATTATGAAGCACCTGTGGGCGCTTAACACTCAGACAAGGTTGCCAAGGAGTAAAGGCGAGCCATGGCAATATCTTACTTATTTATTTATTTATATATTTATTTATCTATTTTTCAGTCTAGGCATTGTTACGTCTAATTAAAATGCAAGCGATGCAATGTATTTAGGGCTTTTAGTGGTGGCTAATTTGCGAGCCTGGTTATAAAACACATTATACTTCACTCTAAAATAGACACAAAGACTTGAAATCATGGTTCTTATTTGAATTTCTAATATGGTTTCACAAATTGTGAATTGTGTGTATTTGAATAAATACACAGATACGTGGCTGTAATGTATTTTACTACAATGAAAAATGTAACGTTGTTCTTAAAGAATTGACCCTGAGCAAATGAATAATACCATGACTATATTAAAAGATTATTTATTATACATTAAAGCCCTTGAATTTTAACAGTCTCTATAAATTGTGGGATTAATTTTAATATTAAAAAGGCCCTTCATAATAATACGATTATGTTTCATTGACATTTTTATTCCTTTCTGCTGTTATTTTTCTTCTCTATAACTATCCCGGCCAATAAAGCGAGGTAATACGTTACTGTACCGATGTTCCTGTGATGACGAAGCAATTTGAATTTTCCCCTGAACAGGACACACTCTGAGACTGAGACTGTCCTCAAACACAGCACCACTCTGCATCAAATTAAGACAGCAGCTGCACCAGCATCAACAGAGACCAAACCACCAGCAAATGATACGGCTGCCTCAGACGGGCAAATTTAGAGTGTTGCTATGCTAGCACAGTGTGGGACTGCAGCACATGCAGGCAGTCTGGCAGATGCTGTATTCCCTGAGTAGGCCTTAATGTTGCAGCCTTTCTGTCAGCGACTCTCGGTCCCGGGACAGCCTACTGGTGTGGACTTACATCTCGGCTGAATGCCTCCACTGCCGGCGTCTCACACTCAAGACTACCTACCCACAGGCTGCCTGCAAGTTGGAAATCTGTTCAGCGTCCTTTCTCGCTTCAGAATCCACACCTCAAGGATTCTCTGACACCGCGGACTCTGAACAATCAGCGGCGAGGCTTCAACGTCTTTCTACATGCACCAGACAACACCTCCCCACCGCAGTCACCTCCCACCGGGGTGTTTCTTCATGCGAGGTCATGCTGCTGGTAGGCAATGTGCATCAATGGGGTGGGTATAAATAAACATGTAAACTGCATGACGCACTTGCCAACCTCCGACATAATCATCCGTCAACGTGGATTCTGATCAACACCTCGGTTGGAAGGTTAATTAGTGAGGTGTATTATTTTTGTCTAATCGCGACCATAAAGGCACACCTCAGGAAAGTGTAGCAGAGGTTTGACACAGGAAATGTTTAATGAGCTAGAATACAGAATAATGTTCTTGTTTTTCTTTGACATGTTTGTTTTCGAGAGATATCTGAGGCTTGGTTCAATAAATCAACAGGTTTATCAGCTGGAGTTTATGACAGATTTACTGTATAGATATCAAATACAAAACATTAGAAATCATCATACATCGTCTGCCGAGACCACAGATCCTTCCTATAATGTTCATTATAGTTATGTTTAGTGCTTTATACTGTAAAGTTCTAAGTGCTATAAGCTGATTTTTATATTTCCCGTCCAGTTTATTACATTAAATGAGCTTGACTAATACTGAATGTTTTAAGTTGATTTTTCAGAAAACTGGGCTTCATATATATTTTTTTTCTAAATGGTGAAAACCTACAATAACCAGAATGCACTGCTGCATTCGCTCGCTCACTGTTGACGTACTGCGAGTTGGGCGATGCTTGGTTTTGGCTCGTCGTCCGATTTGAAACAGGAAACAGCGAGAGAGCTGAACAGTCCACTGAAATCTGTTTCTTAAAACATTTTAGGAGTGTAACAGACAGTGAAAAGGATCAGGACTGCCCAGTTTCACAGCTTGATCTGAGCTTTTTTAACTTTTGCTACTGCAGCTAAACAGCTAAAATATGTTTCTTAAGCATTTTAGGGGATAAATAGGCTGCGTAGAAACAAAACCTTGGTTTTTATTTATCAGCATTGCTGATAAATGGACAGTTCGATCTAAGTCTGATTGGACGCCACTCACTCGATGTGTCCGTGGATGCGAGCGTTACAAAAATGTGGAAGTACAATCTTTAGTTGGTACAACAGCCGTAAAAGTTCACCATTGTTCATTTGCATAGACTACCAACACTGCAGTGATACGAAGCATTTTGAAAAACAATATCAACTTTAAACAGAAAGTGCTGCTCAGGTTCTAGTTTCATAGTTTCCTCTGATCCCCTACAAGTTGTTTGAGACGGTCCTTAATGTTACCGAAGCTCCACTCGAACATGCACAAACAGAGTCGGTAGCAGCAGATGAGCCTCAACAGCCGCCCAGGTGACTAATGTTTGTCGCAGGAATACTCCCGAATTAATAAATTCAGCGACAATGACACTTCCAACGGTGAAAGATAACGAATGAGACCGAATAAAGCAAAGCCATGATACTACCGTAAGTAGAACAGCCGAGCGAACTCAATAACTTTTACTCAAAGGCCCAGATCTCAAGAGAATGATTATGAATGTGAGCCTGTTGAGTATCCTCCTAAATACAGAGTCAGTGGCTCAGAACTGCTGAAAAGGGATTTCATTCAGCTGAAGGACACTCTTAGGAACCTTTCTGAGCATGCATCTCCGGCGCTACTCCAACATAAAACAGCGGTATGAAATGCTTCACTACACTGCAATCCCTTCATCAGCATGTGTGGCATATAGAATGAATTTCAATGACAACTTTGACATTTTCTGGGGGCGCAGAAAACTGTTTCAAGAGGATGGAATCCACTGATCCCAGCTGGGAGCTAAGGTGCAACGCTAAAAATTTATTACATGGCCTTCAAATCCTCCCTTTGAAATCCTCTGAGTGTACCCAAATCCATCTGAGGGGAGACACAGAAACACACGGAGCTGAGAGCAAATCTGACACCGTGCATCAATGAAAAACACCTAAAGACAAAGAACCAGTGGCCTCCTTTTATAAAGCAGAAGTTAACAGTGCTGTTGCTGCAGATTTCCCTCTTCTTCCCATTTCCGTCAAGCGTTCAGTATTATTTTCTTTTAACCATGACTGTGATAGTTCTCTAACCTTAACAGCAGTAGCTGATCCTTCGCCAACCAAGTCATTTTAGTGCCTGAACCAAACCAGAACCATTTCCAGCGCGTCCCCATCAGGAAAACAACCACATAGTTCAACTGTAACATCAGTTTATCATGAATCATGTTTATGGGGGCAACCTCAAGTGGTCATGGTAGTTATTACAGCAGCAAAGGAGGAAGTCAGGGGGAGTGGTATTAAGAGCGAAAAGGGCAATAAAGGGAGGAGATCGGGGTTGGTGGTCGGATTAAACAAGCACAGGACACCGTCCAGTGTGAAACCAAATGTCATCAGTGGGTTATTTCTCACGTGACACCATTTACCTGTTATCTTAACCCAGACATCAATCTTTTCCTAAACCTAACCAAGTAGCGTTAGCACCTAAAACGATCAAAACTGCAACTGTCTGACAAAGGTCTGTTGTTCTGGGAGCGTTACATTTACATTTTCACATTTTTGTCCAATGCAACTTACAGTAATTCATACATTCATACACTGATGGCGGTGGCTGCCATGCAAAGTGCCGACCAGCACATCAGGAGCAGTTTGGGGTTCAGTATCCTGCCCAAGGACACTTCAACATGCAGACCAGGAGAATCAAACCAGCAATCTTCCGATAACAAGACGCTCTACCCCTGAGCCACAGCCGCCCACGTTGATATATATAATTTTTGGAGTTACTGGCAATCAACCTACTCAGTCACTGAGATGTGAGGATGTTTTGTCATTTCTGTTCCAGATCAGAAAACAGTTTCGTTGATGATGACTCACATGAATGCATATTTAGTGTAATTATTATTTATAGGACAGTAAATAATTACTCGCAGTCCAGAGGAGAAACTGAGCCTCCGCAGCCATCGCGCTCAGATTCTTATTATTTTGACACTTCGGCAGAACAAAGACATGTAAATGTTTTTTCAATGTGATTTCAGATTTTCAAATTTTTTTGGTGTAATGTTCAGATGAGGAAGCAAAGCAAGACTTTCAAGGATTCACATTAAACTGTATATGGCCACAGTGTCTCTTAGGAGTCATCCGTAGAGCCACACACACATTTAATTTGTAACTCGATGGTTAAGGTTAAGAGAAATGACTAGACTAAACATTTCCTTCGTATAATAAAGATACATGAGCTATGGGAGCCGACAGTACAGTAGCTATCAGACTGAGGGCCAAGTGGAGTCCAGACAGCAACACATTAGCACCGATGATGTAGAGACATCAGCGGGGAGAAGATCTCTGCTACATCAAAGCTCTAAGCTGTTCCATTTGTTCCATCGTTTCAATAGAAAAAAGGATGTCTGGACTGATAATGGTGTGAGGACGGTAAGACAGAGTTTAAGTGTCTATCTAAACACGGCGTAATGCATTGTTTACAGTCTGTGATCCACCGCGACAAGACAGTATGCAGATAATCATCATAATCAGCGGCAGGAACACAGAGGAGCAGAGACAAAAGGTGGAGGCAGACGGACACATGTATAGATATACAGAGAGGGCAAGGCAAAGTGGAGCGGCTGCACCGGAGAGCCGATGGAAAGCAGTAAGTGGTGTACAAATACACATCTGTGCTTCATTCTGATCTGGATTACTGTGTTCTGTATTGCGCTGCAGAAGACGTCCCTCTCTTTTCCAACAACACTGTCCAGGACTTCATACCAGCTTCAGCAGAACATGTAAGAAATTAATATTAAAACAGTAAGAATCTCTTCACATCAGCATATCACGGAGTAGTATTGTTACCGTTAGCTGAACGTTTCTGTTAGTACCATTAGCTAAACATCTGCGAAGGATGAATATGGAAAATGTTCAAATACAGATGCAATATCCTGCTCGTTATTGGAATAAATAATATGAACAATTGCTTCATTTTTACAACACAATTCAGTACAAGGACTTAAAGTTTCTATGAAGCCAAAAACTGATGTTTAAATGTTTTTATCACTTATGTTTTGCCTCATATCTCACCTGTACGCCACGATCTGATGTTTTGTAGGGTCTTTATTTAAATGGTATTTTAGAGTTCGTAACTTCCTGCGTATTTTGAGGAGAGAGTTGGCTAATTTCTGATTTCCTACACTCATCTTTTAACCAGATAACTTCACTTGTTGTTAAAGTGATTGCAGGGACCCAAACCCCAAAAGAAAACCTCGCCTGTACTGTATTCTCTGCTGCGAAACTGCCCTCTGTCTTCTCAAAGGCTGTGTTGTTATGTCCTGGTCTGGACATGTTCACCGGGCAGAGCTGGCGGATGGCTGCGTGCGGGGGACTATTGGCTGTCCGAATACCTCCCTAGCTGCCTGTTTTCTACAGGAAATGTAACTATGATGGACCAAATAACCCTCCACGACCTGTTTCATGGGAACTTCTCCCCCATTAACGCTGATAAATGACAGCTTACAGTTCCGTGCACACACGTCCACAAACAAGAGAACCACCTGGTAAGAAACACTTTAACACTTTAGATCCGACTGGACCGATTGTTCCCGTACAGAACAGGTGCAAGATGGTTCGGTCCATTACTCCCCCCATTTCGAATTGTTATAATTGTAGGGGAATGTTGAGGGGATGACATTTGAAATCGTCTTTGCGGCGATCAATAATGTAGGTTTTATTTACTCTACAAAATGATTCAATTCAGCCTCTTAACCTATATTTCCAAGTGTGCCATATTTCATTTGCAGTGTTGATCTGTCATATGATCTCCCCAGACTGCTTGGCCTAGAAATCCACAAGTTTCCGTGCTTGGCGATGGACACACACTGAAGCTAGAACCACTACTGGTATTTAATATCAACTATTTCTGCCCATTACTCTGAAGACACCAACACTCACAAGTTTTAGAAGAGTCTGTATTTAAGAAAACACTTAACTGGAAGAACTGAACTGAACTAACTTGCAAATGAAACAATCAATACTTTCGATAGCACCTTTGCAACCACACCTGATATAATTGCTCTAATCTGGACAAAAAAGTAGTTGAGGGGTAAGAGATCATCGTGATCAGTTTGGAATAAAGAACAGCAGAATAAAAAAAAGATGGAAACAGTTACTGAACATGTGATGTTCACTCAGCAAGTGTTTTAGTCTCTCCGCAATTAAACCCACCGTTAGCCACAATTTAGAGCAAAGTCTCTGATATCACTATAGCATTAGATTCCAGCTGAGACCGTAACCTCCACTCCTTGTGAGAGTCACGCTATGCATTTTCTAGTTGTGCTCGAGCCGATATCAAATATATTTACAGCTCGGCTCATAAAGAAGCGTAAACACACCTGACATTTCACGGACCGTTCCTCTGAGACTGATGGGTTTCCTTCTGTGTGAGTCTACGTCTCAGCACTGTGTGCGATGGACTCCCACCGGAACGCCACCGCAACCTTCTCTCTCTCTCTCTCTTCAGATTCAGGACTGTGGTGAATTAAAACCTTTAAAATGTAAAGACTGCGCGTCTTGTGCATTTAAAAGATGCATCTCAGTTTAAGCAATCATATCCAGTCGATGCATATTATAAGGGGATTTGCTGTATGTGCTGACGGTTAGTTATCAGGACTGTGGTATTGCAAACACACACAAACACACACACACGTTGTGCATGCACACACGAGAGAGACACATACAAACACGGACACATCCCTCATCCACAGAGACCTGACTGATAGCCTGATCCATTTCCTGTATCCATTAGAGGCGGCTCTAGATTATGCAATTCATCCCAAGGCTATCATCCACCTCTATCAATAATAAACATCTCCACGAAACTAGGGCTCGCCTCAGAGGATGGAGACGGCACCGCCCAGCACGTTCTACTTCTGATGAAACCCTCTGTCTGCTCGGCACCGCGTTCGCTTTCCACAAGGCTCGTCTTCGGTTGCAGAGACCCGCGGGCGCAATCTTTACTTATGCCTCCTCGCGTTTATCAAGGCTGCAGTTTTATCAGCTCTGACAGAGACCCCTCAGTGTTTACGGCGGTGGCAGCGAGCACCTGTGGCTCATGACAAGAGACAGACGCTCTCGTCCGAGATTCCTCTGCGTCTCCGACGCGCCCTCTTTCTTTCCATCAGCCGGCCCTGTCGTCATGTGATTGATGTCTGGTGCAGCGTTTGTGACATGACCCGGTGCCGGGGTGGGGTGGTAAGGGAACTCGGAGAGGGAGTTTTAACACGGGAATATTGTTTTGGATGCCTACAAATGCATTCAGTGCAGTGCTTTCTGTTAGAGCCATTTATATGAGGCTGCTGTCACTGGTGTTGCTTACTTTGGCAGAGGTTTCATCCAATGTACATGAGTGTGTTTACTGTGTTTTAACAGAATTTAAAGAATATTGGCAAAGAAAAAAAAAGAAAGAATTCATGCATGTTTCCATCCACTTTTGCTTGAGTTGGGCACATCAAGAAAAAACACAACATTTCTACAAACCAAAGACATCCAAGGTCGACATGTGTCGCAAACACGCTATAGCACTTTCACAATATATGTTTATTTGGAGCCTTTCAAATGAGGTGGTGGTGGCATTTCTACAGACAACGAGGCTGCCAAACGACCGACTGCAATTCAAATCACACTACTGGATATTTTAAGGGAAACCTGGGGACATTTTCAGACATTTTTGTGGCACCAAACCTGCTATTTTTCAGAGAGGTCGGACCATCTCCATCTGTGATCCTGGCAACCACAACAGATATTTTAGGCAAAACAATAATTAAAACAGCGACTGACCCAACCTTCAATCCCAAATGACACTCAAAAATCAGCTTTTCTTAAAAACAGGACCTTGAAGTTACCTGTTAGTTTGGAGAAACAGTTGGTGGCGTGAAGAGAACAGACAGTTTTTCTGCCTAAAATTGAAAAAGGTGCATAAAAAAACAGATGCGTGGAAACACAGCTTGAGATCCAGGTATGCAGCTGCTGTCTGTTCTCCATCACATCACTGCTCACCACTGAATTACAACCTTTATGCTCCTATTCTGCTCTGAACAAACCAAATCAAGTTTCAGATTCTCGATTTTATCTGTACCAAGCGATTTCCATTTCTATCACACAGAAACAGATTGCTAACAATGCACGACAGACGATGCACATGTTCTCAGCAGCAGACAGCTCCTCAGCATATTCCTCTCATGCAGTATTTTCTCTTATAAAACTGATATTAGAATTCTTTTCATGACTTGACAGTGAAACAAACCTCTCATACCTCTCATATACTTAGACGCTGTTAAAGGCTCAGTATGGAAGCATTTTAGTTCAAAACATTTGAAATTAAATTATTCAAAGAATGAAGTTAGCATGCTAACCAGCGAGCCCCGGGCCTGTAAACCTCTTTCTACCAGAGGTCCAAAGCTCCCATGCTAGAGGTGGAAACACCAACACCGCCTGTCTGGCTAGCTGCACGGCTAACTGAGCTAACAACTAGCTACAGTCATGGACGTGGAAGTATGAATTCAAGTTGACAAGTTGATCCTTTAAAACTAGGAGGAGAGACTGAACCACCAATCATAACTTCAGAGGCTCTCAAAGATGCTTTCCTGACACAAGATTGCATTTGACTTTGTGCCCTGAATACTTAGTCGACTCTTAATTGCGTCTCAAAGCTTTCAAGCTGCGCATAATCATTAAGTTTGTTGTGTTTCCTACATGTGTTTGGCCATTTTCTGACTAATGAATATGAATGGATGGAGCATCTTTGAGTGACAGTTAATTTATGATTCAGATAATGTACCTGCGTTGATGAAAAAGGATTATTTGAAAATGTTCAATTAATCTGTTGTGTTGCATAAACAGGCCGCAGTGTGTTCGTTGCTTAAATAAAGTGTTTATCAAGGAAAAAAAATGACTGAATTCATTTTGTGTTTTATAAGCTTTAATGATTATTCCATCACGGCTGCAGATTGATCAAGTAAATTGCTCACAATCTGCTTCCCTAACCCATTTAATCCCACTCAGCCTTCAAGAAATGCTCTTGTTGATAATTCCACCTGTCCCCCAAGCATCTTGTCGATCTTTTATCACAGCACTTTTGAGACGAGATGCAGTATTCATCTTCGCTCATATAAAAAACATTCATCCCTTCATATCAGGATCTGAGATCTGTGTCGAAGAGTCTCAACACAGAACTGGATGAAGTGTTTTTGGACCGTTTAAACAGGTTTATTCTGTGTTGGTCAGAAAAAAGGTATTTATCAGATCATTAGCCTCCAGCTGGGGGAAGGACCTTTAATGTGAGGAGAAGGGACGACCAAAACCCTAATGATGGCTCATTAAGGGGAAACAGTGGCGTGGTTGGTGTGTCTGAGGTAATGGTCACCGACAGAGCTTGGTCAATAATCACTTATATCAAACTGTGCGACCGGGCTTCTTTGAGCTATTACTAACATGAAAAAGGAGCTGCAGACAACTGCTGTGTTCCACAGGCCCAGCAAAGTTTTATTTTGCTTTAGAAGAAGTTTAGTAAAGCCGTGACACCGTGCCCCAGACACTGCGAAGCAGTCGGTGTCAGAGAAGGTGGATGGGAAAAAAAACCTCAACAAACCGACAATAGATCCCTGAGGAGCGCCGTCAGACTGACAAATCTGCTCTGCGCCTGACACCGTTGTATTCCTCAGACCTCCTGGACAGAGCCGTGTCAAGCATCGACTGGGTAAGTGACAAACTCTTGTCCCATGATGCCTTGCCCTGTTTGCAAACACTTGGTCAAGTCCTCACAATGGAAGGGAAGACAAAGAGAGAGTAGCAGAGGAGGGAAACGAGGGAGGGGTGAGCTATTTGGACAAGCGAGGGGAGAGAAAGAGACAGACAGAGAGTAATGGGGGAGACGGGAGTTACTGTGACAACGGGAAGATGGAGAGAGATAGAGGGAGACTGGGAGGTGGCTGGCTTGTGCTTCTGCTCTTTAACCGCTTGGCAGTCTCCTCTTGATTAGGGCCTAGCCCGCCGGTCCCCGCGGAGTCTCCCCAGCCGAGTCACAGGAGACGGGCTCCTCTGTAATAGTGTCTGACAGGCCAGCCAGAGCCGCAGAGGAGCTGACACAGATGCTCCGTTTTTCAGGAGAGACGTCCGACACAATTCCTCCCGAAGTCCCGCGTCTCCCCGTCTCCGCCTTCGCCGGGCCCGGAGAATCATTAGGGATCCCAACCACCCGGATAACCGCCTGTTCTCCCTGCTGCAGTCCAGGGGAAGGTGCCGCATAGCAGCGGGAGGCTCAGGAGCAGCTCGCACACACCCAATCATTACACACTTATCAGACTAAGGACCTGGTTTTACAATGATTGTTGTAATGTAATTCTTCCTGTCATTAATAAATGTATATCAGGTAAAGTATATCTTGAGGTGTAAAGTGCCAGCCTTCCTCTCCTCGGGCACATTGAAACCGTATCTTTCTGTTTTAATCCGATTCTAATTAGTGAGTTGTGATTAGAATCAGCTAATCAAATCCTAATGTGATAATGTACAGTGCTCTCGTACGGAAGCCCTGAGATGAAAAACGCATTAACAAATCCCAGTTGCATTTCTCAGGACAAATCAGCCAATCGCAGAAGCATGATGCAATACCCGAAACACAACCACATCCGACGAACACACACACACACACACACACACACACACACACAACATCGAAGACAACACAACAGGCAAAAAAACTGGAAAACAAAGCTATTTAACTATCTGGAAATGCAGTTAATGATGATTAATGAGATCATTAGGGTTGCTCTCGTCTGTATTTCTTTTTTTTCTCGGTTTTTCACTCTGATGGCAATATGCATTATTTTATTTCTGGCCCGCATACCAGACAGGGCTACAAGGACAATGCTGCTACATTACATCATCGAGCGAGCTGAAAAGATTATTCAGTTTGTTGCACGACAGCAAATTAATGGAGTCGCTCAATAAGTCGAATATTTGCTTCTGGATTCTTGGTAGAAAAAGACATCTGAAGACGTCACCTTGGACTCTGAGAAACTCTTTTCACTTTAGAGGCAAAACATCATTTACTTAATCCGAAGATGAATAGAAAAAAAACATAATTGTTACAATAAAATGGAAAATGGACTCGCATAAACCAGTCGACTGACAACTCAAAGCGCTTTTCAACACTTGTCACATTCATCACTGATGGCGGCGGCTGCCATGATTGGCGCCGACCTGCTCATCAGGAGCGCCCCGGGGTTCAGTATCTTGGCCGAGGACACTTCAACATGCGGCCCGGGGGAGCCGGCTGGACCTTCTGATTACTGGACCACTAGCCACCGCCACCTCTCAGATAGCAGACATATGTCTCGCAGATGTCGGCCTGATGAATAGAGGTTATGTTGGAAGGACGTAGTTTGGGGAACTGGGAAGATGTTGTTTTTCCAATCAGCGAACTCCCCACGCGACGTCCTTCCAATGCAACATGCCGCCACGTCTGCAGGACGCATGTTCGCTATTGGGGTCCAAAGTGTTGCTTTCAGCAGCGTACAGAACCATGGAGGCGAGATCGACTTCCCAGAGGAGGCTGCACCGATGAGACAAACATCTGCCCAGCATCAGATCACTTAGCAAAATGAGAATATCACTTCAACTTCCCAACAATGTTGCTTACAGTTCAGTTCAATACTCTTCACCTCAGGGTCATTGCACAAAAGCTTTGCACACACGCAGATCTCTCACGCTGTTTAAAGCTCCTTTAGAAAAACATAATGTCACCCTGAGAGAAAGAAAATTAACTGTATACTAAATAGTACATAATAGCGCACATCACACAGCCATAATTATATCATCAGCTCTCTCCATGAAACGGACCAGCGTGTGTCAAACCCTCCGTTCCTTCATCATCACTTCGCTTTGTTTCAGCTGCGTGCTCTCACATTTTCAGACCACAAACATGTGACTCAGAAACTGTGCGAACGCGTCTCGCTGATTTTAATTGGCGTATTCATCACGCGGAGACGTGAGGTGGTTGCGCCACGCCACAGAGACCCCAAACCGCCGCCGAGACGAGAGAGCAGCGAGACCCCAAACGACCAATTGTCCAAAAATTACTGGAAAAGCGTTCATACTTTCTCACGGTTGGTGTTTGGTCCTGCAGATCAGTGTGGATTACTTCGAGGTGTTGAAATATCCAACACCCGTACTTAGGCTCTCACGGTAATACAATGGGAGAGAATGGAATTCGACCTCTCCTCGGGATTACACTTTAATGCCAGAGATCTTCACAGACTACATGTTTTTTCCGTATAAAGTAGTTTCATAACAAAATGCTTAGAACTACAAAATTCCATTCGCACGCATTAGCTTGCAGTTGCAGCAAAAACTCTCAGCGGGATAACTCCAAACCCCAGCAGAAAGAACCAAATCTATCCGCATGGATAAAAGCCACTGGGGTAAATGATAAAATATGTATCTTTGTAATTCAGATGAACTGAACCTTTAACACTTTAAGGGCTTCACAGCTCTCCCACGAGCACAGACAAATGAGAGAGAGGACCACATACATGAGAGATGTGATTAGAAAAAGACAGAGGAGAGGATGAAAGAGACAGCAGGCAGCGTGGAGACGGTGGGAGACGCCGGGTTGAAAGAACCGGAGTAAAGAAGATTAGGCTATGCAAGAAACTGATGAAACAATCCGGTGCTTATCTTATTGTAAAAGGGGAATGCTTTAATTTGCTTAGCTACAACAACAGAGGATTGAATTGACTTTGTTCGCCAGCCAACCCCATCGCCAATTCAACAACACAACTTGTGGCACGGTGAGAGAGAGCCCCTCAGAGAAGAGGGATGACATGCATCAAGAGTTTTAAACTGGATATATGGAGACCGCTCTTTTATGAAGTGACTTTTCGCAGGTCAGGGTACAAGACAAGTTCAAATACTAATACTCACATACCACAAAGATTTCAGAGCACAACAAAAAACTACCACTGTTCAGATTCCAAAAATGTTATTATGATACACACAATCGCCAATCCTGCTTTTAGTTTTGATCACCTGGACTGAAATCTCAGTTTGATCAGTTTGTTAATCTAGAAACGAAGTTGTGACGCCGTTGCTTGTTGGACGAAGACATCAGCTTACTGATCAAACGACGACACAGTCCAGAGCTCAGGATGGATTTTATTTTAACACAAACCGAGATCTTTTCCAGAGATCTTATCCAGGACAACTTTGTTTGTGTTCAGGTTGAAACCAAAAGTCTATTGTGAGTTATTCTATTTATACTAAGATCGTTAAGGCTGCTGTCGATAAGATAGTAGCTTTGGGTTTCCCGACTCGTCGACGCTTTGGGATTGTGGGTCGGGTCAGACGCCATCTGAAAGCATCAGTATTTGACGAGCTGGGAATGAGACTTAAAAATCAACTCTCTTACCAACACAAGCTTTAAATTACACGACAAGTTACGTATGTTATGTTGGTACATTCAGAATTGTATTTTAACCGCAACCACAATGTTTTCCTAAACCTAACCAAAACACAAGTGTATGACAAAAGGTCAGGTTCGCCTGTCACTGGAACTCTTCACCGGTCATGTTGTTGAACGGTGATATGTCGTTTTGGGAGTTACCATCGAGCTAGTTTGCATTTAGGTGTGAGGATGTGTTGGGTAAAAATGACTTATTCTATAAACTAGGACGTATCCAATCACCTTTAAACTTTCGCTGTGTCTTCAGAATAAACTGAGTGGTTATTATTATCACCCACTATCAGATGCTCTAACTGATTATGTACCGCGTGAAAAATCCAAGGTGCACTGAGTTTCATTAAAGGTCTGACGAGTAACCCTGAGATCAGGTTGGCGTTTTCACGTTCCGTCACTTTAGCCACGGATGAATGCCTATCATCATGTTTGTCGGTGGTCCCTGCTGTTCCTGCTTCCCCTGCACCAGGAAATAAATTCACCGTTATTCAAAATCTCAGTCCCAGTCCCTCTCGCATGGCCCTGGATAAAAGGATGATAAATGAATGCAAATATATGGAATGGGGTCTGCTTCAGAAGCTGGTGTCAGTACCACCTGGGCCTGTGTGAATTTGTGTGTATCTGCGTAATCGTAGGTATTTCATTATTTTACATTCTATCGTCTGAGCCTATTTGTGTGGATGTGAAGATATTTGTGTGCTGTGAAAGAGGGGAGGGTGGAGGGAAGTGTGGAGAGGGCGGGTTTGGTCGCGATCCAGCAGCACGAGGCGCATTTGTGGCCTCTGTATGTTTTTTTTTTCAAAGGCGTGCACCAAAGGATTTTCACAGGTTGTTGTTTAGTGCAGTATCAAGGACGCGCTGCCCTTCCACACCCTCCCATCATCATCATACGAACCCACATTAGCTCTCAACCCCTTTTTTGAAGTGCTGCGAGCTTCAGCAGTCCGGCCATCACAACCCAAACATTAGACGGCTTCCGGCGGTGAAAAGCGAGAGAGCAATTTGAGGTCAGGCATTACGACAAATAGTAGCCACATCAAACAACCAGCGGGGAGCATATTGAAGACCAAATGTGCTGCCAACATTATCCTGAGTTCTTTTATATAAAGTCAACAAATGTTCCACGCTGACTGAGTGTACATCATGACAATGAATGTGTATTAGGATGTCAGAGGAGACTGTCTGTGACTATGTGACTTACATAAGCTGAAATGATGCTATCCCAGTCTGCGTAGCCGTGAGGGTCCGTGTGAGGGAAATTGACTCATCTGCCCACGTTTATGAGGTTCCAGTTTGGATGATGATGCGCGGCCCAAACTTTTAAGATCCACTCCGTCGTAAAATGTGTTCCTCCGTTGTTTACTCCCCCTAAAATTGTTCGACCTTCACTGTGCTGACTTGTATCTCCACAAGAGCCGGCAAAGAAAGAGAGCAAGAGACGTCTGTGCACTCACCTAAAATCTCAGATTCAAACGTACAACAGCAATGAGCCAGTTCTCAGGCAAACTTGGCTGGCTATCAAGATGTGAACACACTGCGGGTAATATTGTATGTTTAACAACCGCTAATGCTGTGTCAACCACTGCCAGTTGCAAGCTAGCGAAAACATTAACAAATAAAATATGCTATCGTGCTAACTACTATTGTGACACGTCTGCTAGACCAACGTGTCGTCATACATTAACAACTGAATAGGTCGTTTGCCAGTAACTCCCAAAGCAGCATATGTCACCACTCCCAACACAACGTACCAGCAACAAGCGTACCGGACCTTTATCGTGTGCTTGCTGTCTGGTTGGGTTTAGGTTCAGGAAAACATTGTGGTTCAATCACCAGAATAAATGTTAGCTAAGTAAATTTCAGCAAAACCACAGATAAATTCAAACTAAACGTTTCTTTATGTTGCAACTTTACGTTTGTTTAGGTTGATTTTTTTATTTTTCTCTTGTCACAGTGCTGTGCTTATGCTCTTTGTAGGCAAAAATCACTTGGTTAGGGTTAGGGAAAAACTCTGGTTTGATTTAAAATGCCTGTTTTGGTCACCACGATCACAGATGGAAGTGTTTTGACTTTAACAATTTTGACTTTGACTATAAAATGTCTGCAGGTCTCCTTAAAATACATCTTGCTTTAATACCACACAAACAGCTGTAAATATCCCTAGTTGTCCTTAAAAATATGTTAACCAAAATAGTTTAAAACTTGTCTGGAGAAGCGCTTTCCATCTGAATGTGTCATCAGTGTTTACAGACTACAACCTGATTAATGGCGGATTTTTAAGGCTCATACTACAGTTAAAAAAATCTGATAACACATCGGCCAGTAGTGATTTTATTGGACATAAACACACAACATAAAGAAACAATTTTAACAGGCATCTCTCACTTTGACCATGACAATGAAACTGGTTGACAAATGTAAAAGTGAGACTGTTTCTATATCTCAAACCTAGTATTTCTGCACTGCACCTTATGGTCAGCTGACACATACATAGTACTGATGCATCTGCAATAAGCTATTATCCGTTGATGTATTAGTCCACCTCTAATGCAGAGCCCTCCCTCTGATACAGAACAGCGTCTGCTGTCCAGCCGGCTGTCTGCGTCCACGGGCACGATTAATCAGTGATTCATCATTCTGTACACACATACATGTACGTTGTGGTTACCAGTCTAAACAATCTGTTTCATTTTGGATTAAACTGTGTAACCAAAGTTGGAAAATGAATTAATAGAAACTGAATGCCAGATTTAGATGTTTAATTCAGTGAGATTAGTTGTATCCGGGTACGAACATCTCAGAGCCAGGGTTTGCTTTGAACTCACAAACTAAATGACAACATCAGACTGTTTTCTGATCTGCCATCTCTACGGTTATCGTTGAGCCAAGTCTAGGAGACAAACTACTTTGTTAAAGTCAGCAAAAGATTACGTTAACAGTTATAAGAAACCAGCATTTGGTAGACAGTTGGTAGGAGAGAGAAGATGAAGTCCGACCACCCACATAAAACCTAATTCTGCAGCAGAACAAGTCTTATGTTACTTCTGTCCTTGCTGTTAAAAGGCAGCATATATTATTTGCATACCGACAAGGTCACTTGTCAAAAACAAATACGCAGGTTGCTCTGAGTATTTGGGTGAACAACCAGTGCTGTTGTTTTTCTGGAGAAGACAGCCTCAAAGGTAATAGTGCGGATGGCCTAGATTTGGGCCCGACTGAATAATGCTTTTCATTTAGCATATCTGTTTAATATGCATTTTGGACTGCCACTGTTCCATCTGTGCTGGATCTATGCATTGTTACTGTGAGTTTAACTTACGATTACTGCGATGAATGCAATCTCCATTTTATTTACACACACTCAGGGAGGCGACGCAGCGATGTTTTAACACACTGTTTGCAGCAGTATCAAGTGAAATCTTCGGAGCATTTGTGTTTTAAAAAAAAAAACTGCCAGAAGGAAGAGACATAAAATTCTCTGAGTTATGTTGACTTTATTGCCTTTTCATTTAAATTTAACTACCGTTTAAACACTTCCCTGCACTCTCACATTGTGGTGGATATTTTCTGTAATGCATTTTGAATGCGGGTGAAACCTCATTCGTGAAGCCTGCAGTCGGAACAATTATTGCTTTTTCTTCATGACATTGCATTTTTATTAGCGGAGTGATGGACTGGACCTGAGCTATTGTGCGTTTTTCTGTAGCAGGCATTCACACAAAATAATGGTGCTGCACACATTCAGTGACTCGGGCTCCCTGATTTGTCTGGTCAAACATGAGTGAATCATTCATGCACACTTGAGTAAATGTGCCTGACTGCACCTCGCAGCACGACCACAAAAACAACCTTGTCTTCTTCTGTGTCTTCTAATTGTGTCGGTCACAACAACACGTGCTCACACCCTAATGGCCACATGGGTTGACTGCCTGTGAATCCTAAAAGGATCACCGTTCCCAAAACAACAAGAAACATGCAGCAGAACAGTGACAGGCATGCCGGACTTTCATCGAATGCTCACACTTAAGTTAAGTGCGTACACTTGTTTTTTGGTTAGGTTTAGGCACTCAAGCTACTTGGTAAAGTTTAGGCAATAAAACTGCTTGGTTAGATTTAGGAAAACAACTATCTGGTTAGGTTTAGGCAAACAGACTAACATTTTAGGTGTAAGGCACTATAACTACTTGGTTAGGTTTAGGAAAACATTGTGGTTTGGCTGACAATAACTTTGTTAGTTATGTAACTCTAGTTAATGTACCTATATTACGTACTAACTTCACTTACGTGATGTACATAACTATGTTAGTAAGTCAAAATAACTCACTATTGACCTTCGCTCCCTACCTATACACTCTTTATACTACCTCACCTCACTTCCTTCTTTAATAATTACTAAGGCCACTAGAGGTCACCACCAAACACGACATGTAAATATGGGTCGTGATAAGCTGCTTTCACAGTCAACTTGGTTAGATTTAGGAAAACAACTATCTGGTTGGGTTTAGGCAATCAAACGTTTTAGTTGTAGGGCACTAAAACTACATGGTTAGATTTAGGCAATCAAATTTACGTGTTAGGTTTAGGCACGCAAGCTACTTGGTTAGGTTTAGGAAAACATTGTGGTTTGGCTGACAATAACTATGTTAGTTATGTAACTCTAGTTAATGTACCTATATTACGTACTAACTTCACTTACGTGATGTAAATAACTATGTTAATAAGTCAAAATAACTCACTATTGACCTTCAACCCCAATCTATACACTCTACTACGGCCACTAGAGGTCGACCACCGAACAAGACATGTAAATATGGGTCGTGATAAGCTGCTTTCACAGTCAACTTCTATGGTTTGTTTTTCTGATGAAGCCAACCTGAGGAATCATCACAGTCCCAAGGAACTGTCCTAAGGAAACCCTTAACAAGCTGGATGTCCTCTACCGCTCCACAGTAAGCATCCTCCCTACATGGCCTGCAGCCAGTAACAGGGCTGGATAATCAGGCAACATCACCATCAGCAAGCAAGAGCCTAAAAAAATGGCAGAAACATAATCTCTACATAAAACTGGGTGTATTCGTCTTGTTTATCTGCACATCATTTCAAACGAGACAGCACCAGTCCAGAGTTAAACCCAAAGATGGCTGTGTGGTGAACGGTGCCAACCCCTGCAAAAAAAAAAATATTGCAGTTTCTGGCTGAACTTTTCTTGTAATTAGTTTATGGACACGTGTTCTAAATCCATCCCATCTGGAGGGCTGAAAGTACTTTTTGACCCCGGCCTGTGGTCAGCATCGTTGAGCTGTAAGTAACGCTGACACAAATGACCCATCGCATCACTCACATCTGCTGTGTTAACACCTGTCTCCCATTCATCTGCAAAATCTTCCACGGGAGTCTCCATAAACCTTGGAAGGTTTTACAGATATTCCACTCGCAATCTGCAGCAATCTAATATCTGACTTGTAAACAAACCACCTTCATAAAACTACATGCAGGGCGGTCTAACTCCCTGCCCTCAAAAGATGTGCTCAGACACAGTTTATCAGCTGTGTGTTTGCCTTCCAAAGTCATGCAATTAATTATTCTACTGTTGGCCTTTTAGTGTAGTGTTATATTATTATTGTCACGTTAATTAACTTGAACACGTGCATAAACAAAAGGTTTATGTATACTGTTTTAATAAACAATAATTAGTAACACTAGAGGCAACTTGTTTCACAGATCCTTTGATATGACTTTTACCATTCAGCTTTGTGATTTAAAAGTTCAACATTCAAATCATAGTGATAAATCTGTGGTAGGCCACTATCGGCTCATAATATCGGAAAACTGAGATATTGGTCGGGCTCTATTGATAAATGATAATGTTAAAAACTGATGACGGACAAATTAGGTATGTACTGTATACTGTTTTCCTGGTCCTATTCCAGACCTGCTTCCATCTGTGGATTATCTTCCTGATTATGCTCTCGAAGAGTAAAACGGTATCCTCTACGTTTTCCACAAGATGTTTGGTAAGGAAATATTATTGTGTTCATTCCTAACTCACTAAAATTAATTCAAATCAACAAGATTTTTAAGAAATGTTTGTACAGACTTTTAGTAATTAGTGGGCTCGATGTTTGTTCATTAACTTGGTAAGTGTGTTCTTGGTTGTCTTGGGATATGACTTTAAAAATCCAATTTCATGAAAGTTGTTTCAGAAGAAAAAAGTCAATAACAGCAAACTGTCTGCTGACAATTTAATACTTTTCCTCTGATTCCTGTATTTGAACTGCAATCATCTCAAACTCTGTGCTATCACAGGTCGTCTGTTCCAAAAACTATACAAAGGACCGGAAGGAAATCAGAGCTGCATGTACAGTACAGAGAGTAGTATTTACTCAGAGAGTAGCTTTATTACACAGCACCATTAGAGAAAGCAATGAAATGTGCCATTTACCCTTTGGTGGACGGTTTTAGTTGAAGTGTTTCACAGCGCCACGAGCGCACATATTTTTAGAATGGACGACCGTTTTGGGAATCAGCACTGTGACCTGACATTAACAAAACCAAACTGGCAGCAATAGCTTTTCCCAGCAGCAATTGTGAGATGAATTACAAAGAAATGCGATGTGATTAGTCAGGGTGTTGTGTGTGAGCTGACAAAGAAACAACAACTCATTTTCAGGTAGTGGAGAGCGTGTTGCTTTGTAGCAGTTTGACTCCGGCTAGTGAGTCAAAGTCTTGGCTCTTTCAAGAGTCAGTGTGAGGCGAATCTAATGCATCTTGGCAATGAATAGTGTCCATTGATTCCACCACAGCAAACTCACTTCCTCTTCACAGAGCCCCTTGCATGTCTCTTTCTTGGGTTTTTTTTCTCTGTGCGAGAGCGTGTGCGCACCCAGCCGTAGATTCTCTTAGAACAAAGAAAATCCATCCAGGATGAGAATTTATACGACTTTCGTGCCTGCTCTGACAGTCACGAACGAACTGCCAACAGGAGAAACCTCTTGGATCTGTTTATTTGACGCTGATTGGGAGTGACTGATTATTTCAGGGCACGGCAACGATCGCGGGGCCAGGAAGGTCATGTTTACGTTGACTGATGAAATAATGACACTGACATCGGGACGCCCCCCCGCACAAACAAACAGAAGATGCATAGCTGAGCTGACCTCAGACCAGAGGTATTAAGCTCGAAATCATGGTATGACCTGCTCTTTCCTGAGAGCGTAGAGAAGCGCCTCAATGCACAGCGACAGCGGTATCAGTGTGAGATCTCCTGAAGAGGAATGGAGCTGTAATGTCATTTATCTGCAGGCCTCTGTTAACGTTTCCTCCCAGGGAAGTACGAAATTGAGATAAAAAACTGGTGACCAATCGAGTGTCAGCATGCCTGGTGCCTGGGCGCTGATGACGCGCTGATAAAAGCGACAGATGAGAACACATGCTACATCTTCAGATCTCAGTGGCTTCATTTATCTCGGCCTCTGCATAGCATATTAGTCTGCAAAGCTTGCAAACGTTACACCAAAATCAATACTCAGACGGCTGGTTTGCTCCTTTTTTATTACAGGTCTGGTCGTAAAGTTAAGTATGAGTCATTATCGAGAACGGCATATTTCCCAAGATTTATGCCATTAACGAGGGCCTTTCAGTCTTTGGTCTCATCAGTGGCAATCGTGTTTATGAACGTGGACGGCGTACAGTGGTCCGGGATAGAGACGTGGGGGTTTCCACAGGGGGGCCATAAACTGGACTCAGACTTTGCAGCCAGCCCCTCTTGGGATTAATATCGTCCAATCAAGACAATGGACTTCGATCGACATGATTATAACTCTTTAAAATATTATTTCACTCTACTGCCTTTCAACTCAACGTATGTTTCCCGTAACGCACATTCTTTATTGGTAAGGAAATATTATTGTGTTCATTCCTAACTCACTAAAATGTAATTCAAATCAACAAGATTTTTAAGAACTTGCTTTCTGAAGTATATAATATTTTTAGGATGTTTTTTTGAGCACTCTCTGTTCCGTGAATACCAAAGAAAAGTCTTTACTGTAGCAACACTTGCAATATTTAGTTTACAGTGATAATAGTGGCAGATTTGCTTTTCTAACTCAGTAATTTAAAAAAACAAAAGAAAGAAACTGAGGTGAGGTTTGTCACTTGTAGCTAGGTACATAATGAAGCTAACCTTAGCTTAATGGATTGGTTGAAAACGCTGTGTTCTGCTCACTTGTTCATACATTCATTCATTATTTTTTTTTTCTAACAGTGGAGAAAGTGACTTTTAGAGGACAAACCACTTCATTTGACAAATCTTAATATATCAGGTAATGTTCGCTAGGCCGTACACTTCCTGAAATCCATTAAAGCATAACACAAAGCTGCTAACGTTAGCCAACTTGTGTAAGTCATGAACAGAGCTCTTTTGCATCACTGTTTACCCCACAAGGTAATGTATTCTTAATTAAAAGCCTTCAAATTAACACTTGAGCACACTTAAGCTAGTTAGCAATGCTAGCGATAACATCTTACGCTAGAGCAGATAAACTCCTGGTCTTTTTAATCCATTTCTCACACTTCAGCTCTCATATTCTTGGTTTTAAAATGGCTTTTGAAGAAGATATCACGCTTCATTCTTCAAACTCTTCATTGTTCTTGCAACAGCTCCACGCACACTGCTTTAAAATGTAAAGAAATCCAACTTCACATTACGCGCAACGGTTGCAAAGCTATGAATAGACAATCACTGGTCAGAGAAGGATTTGTCGAACAGTCAATTAACGCCAAACCTCAGAAGAAAGTAAAAGCAGTACACTAAAGCAGTAGAAAATAAAATTTGTCATTGTTCTTACCTTGAAGTCGCAAATGCACGTCACCATGTTCCCAATTCTTAGACACTCCCCATCGAACTTGCATGTGTTGGTGTCGCACAGGAACAGGTCTGTGTCCCGGTCATCGAAACCTGGAGGACCAAAGCCAACGAGAGACATGAGTGACTAAGTGTTTCTCTATTCAGCCCTGAAGCAACTCTGACCTGAGCCCCATTCAGGGTCGTTCGTAATGAGCGTCCGCCATTAGTCATGGCTCCCACGGCACGACGCACGCTTTGATCACATACTGTGCTCTTTAAAAAGACAATGCTTGCTCACATTCTTGTCCTTAGCTGCCAAAATGATGAAATGCATTTATGAAACACGAGTCTCTGGAGGGGTGAACCGAGGTTTTTCTTCATGTGGTGTCGTGATGCTTAATGCATGCAAGTCTTCCACAGGTGTTCAGTGAAGGTGATATCTGGTGACGGTAGAGGCCACGTTGTATGATTCACAGCGTTTTGTACCCCGTGTGGAAGCATCTGCATCCGTCGTGTTTCTCGTCGTCTCTATGTTTTTCCTGTAATATTTGTTTGTTTGTTTGGACTCTCGGGGCATTGTCCTGCAGACGGGCAAACCTGGGACATGATCCGATTCAGGCTCTGTTAGGGACCTCAAATGACTCCAACTACGCATCCTGAATCAAATCAAAGAGTCACATGGGCCTGAGACTGTAGACTAGAGCTCGGGGCTATTAGTCTACCTGAACTGATTGCTTACGAAAAGCAGCCTCATGTACATAGGCTTTTGCATTTCAAAGAAAAATAGGTCTAAATTTTCGACCCAATTCCAGCCGACAAGAGCTGGAAATGTTGTTGTTAAAGGGAAGAAAAATCATTATTTATACTGGTGGGACCTGTTACCATGAGTATGACCTTATTAATTTCAGGGTAAAAGAAGCACAACTGATGTTTTATTCCGAGTCTGCTGCGGAGATGAATTCAAATTACTAGTGAAAACCTTGAACTCGTTATGGTTAGATACTGAAGATATTTGCAAAAAGCCACAGTCATCCCAATTAATGAGCAAAACATTTCCAGTAGTAGAGGCTATTTTAGAGTCAGACCTTGTGACTGAAGTTGTTAGAGGGGATATTTAATAAAACAAAAACACAGTGATTTTGTTGATGAATAACATGAAATCGTCTGATTACACTCTGTTGTGGAATGTCGTGCAGTCCCAAAAGAAGACTCTGATTCTCAGTGTGTCTCTGTCGGGTATATTTGGAGAGCTTAGAGTGAAAAATCACGCATTACCCATCTGTAAAATCGGCGACATCAGCTTTAAGAGACACTAGATATACCCTATCCTATATTATCTTGGATATGTCAGTATCTGCACACATCTTCAGATATGCAAAACGAAACTGCATTCATTAAAGATAAGATGCTTTGTGTTACTTTATCCTTATTTTTCTTAATCCAAGTTCAACAAATTGTTTTTGTATGTTTTTATTTTGCATTTATAATTTCTGATTTCCAGTTAAGTTCATCATCATCTCTGTTAATAAAATATAATTTTCAAGTGTTGCTAAAAATATTCGATGCAGTGATGAAAAAGAAACACAAGATTTGTGCCTCGTACACTCAAATGTGAATATTACTGCTCCACTGGTTAAGTTCTAGTCTCGGCCCAATTACCGGAATAAATGTTGGTAATGCACATTTCCACAAACTATTTCTTTATGTTCTAACTTAATGTTTCTTTTGGTTAAAGGTTCAATTCTACGTTGTGACACCACTGTGCTTATGGTCTAGTTACGTTTGGGCACAAAAAACTTAAAAACACACAGTTTTGTCACAGCAAACAAGGCTGGAAATTGTTTCGACATCTCTTTAAAAATATCCTGTGGTTTTACACTTGCGAATGTTGGAACGCAGTCTCGAACTGTGGTCATTGGCTTGGCAGCCTTCTCACCATCCCCTCCATCTCCTGATACAGAAGTCAGGTCATAAACATGGAATGTGAACAACACATATTGTGGAAATGTCAATATGGTACTGTACATAACCTACGACATGTATATGTGAATGTATCAGTGGTTTTGCAGATGACTGTCCTCACCTTTGGCCCAAGTGCACATGTAAAGAGGACAAAGAGACGGAAGGATTACCTGTGGCGTGTCTGAAAACACAATTTATCTTAGAGAACTGTCACTATGGATGCACATTCTTCCAAAGCATGACGTTGCTAGTGAATATATCCTTGACTCTCTCTTTCTCTCTGAGGAACTGTCAAAGCTGTCTTCCAACCATGCATACAAAAAGGCACAACAGGGCCATTTCATCAAGGGAACACAGAGAGCTGATATGATGACTGGATATAGAAGCGGCACCTTATATAACCGTTGTTATTGTGCCAGCTGGTTAACGCAATTAAGTGAAACCTGAGATGCAGTTTTGCTTCAATTGTGGCTGCATATCAGCTTCTGGGCTTATAGATTTAAACATTTATAAAATGTGTAATGAAGCATTAACTAAGGCAAATACTGCAGCTCAGAAGGAGCCTGAGTCCAGAAGGCGCGGTGAAATTGGAATTTGTGGCCGAAGATGAACATCAGAGACGTCTATCTTTGATGTTCACAGACGAACTATGTGGCGCTGGTTCATTTATTTGTCTCAGTTCATGCTTTGTGGTCTTTTGGAAAATTGTTTGACCCGACAGCTATGCGTGCAAGATATTTTACCTCCAGTGTGCGAGTCAGTTCACGTGAATATGCATCGAACACGTAGTGAACGTAGTTTAATCTGTGCTCATACGTAAGTGACAGATTCTGCTAATTTAAGCACAGCAGAAAAATACATCTGCTCTCCCAGATGGCGAGACATCCTCATAATTCTCTTAAAAGTAGCAGAATTAAATCTCAGGTTATTTGAATTAACCTTATTTAACCAGGCGTTCCCAGTGTGAACGGAAATTTCTTAATTGAGTGCTTAACTGATCTCACGCAGATATCCTCATATGGCATGCCGTCCTCTATAGGGAGCACGAAATGTCAAGTTCAGCTTGCTAACAGCTCTCCCAGAGCAGGAACAACGTGCAATCACTGTCAGGCTACAACAACACTTCAGAAAGCATGTCTTCTCACAACGTTACACCCTTTCTACCTGCTATTAAAGCACGTAGCTGTAAATGTTTGTTTCAGTCATACCTGGCTGAGGTATAAATGGCATTTAAATAACAGCCACCATCGAATCTGCAGGAGGAAAGAAATGTGATAATCACCTCCAGTTCATTGACAAAGAGCTCTCTGAACCACCTCTATATGTTTAATCCTCAGGGGGGCTCCAGATGCTATTGATAAAAAAAACCTCACAAGTGCTGTGCTCAAGTTAAAAGTTCAATAAAACCTGTAATAATCCCCATGAAAAGCTTGTCTTCTGACCTGGTAGAAACTTTAACTGGCAGATTTTATGCCAGTGCCCTGAGCTTTGAACTCTTTACCACCAGTCAGATATTTCACAATGCTATTTTCTATTCACAGATGTCTTATTATAATGGGCACTTAGATTCAGCACCTTTCCTAATGTAACTGTAATAACCCATGCCCTTTTCCCACTTCAAAAAAGCCCTCCTTGGCATTGAACAACCGACCGGGTGATAATACCCCATGGAACAGAAGTTCAGTGCTGAAACGAACCTGCTACTTGCCAGGGTCCTGAATGACCATAAAGCACGCGCTCTCTGTGCAAATATGCAATCATCGAGCCAAGAGCGGTGACATGAGAGGTCTCGACATTTGGAGTGCATGGATGGAACAAAGCCCTTAGCCCCAAGAGAGCCATAAGAAGCAATCTGGAAAGCCACAAAAAAATTGGCACCCCTGTAGGCTAGTGACACGCTGAAAACTCTCATTGGAGAGAGGCATTGTTATGATCACAATCACGCTACTGGCTAAGGTGTATACAAATGATTGGAAAATATCAGATCCTTTCCACACCAGCTGGTGGACTCTTTGTTAGACGGGATATGTTGTGAAATTGCTCCAGGCTACTAATTTGATGTTTGATATCCTCGCATTTTATTCAAGGTCTCCTGGACAGCAGGCTACGGAAAATAATTCGAAAAAAAAGAAGAAGCAACCGTTTTTAATGTGAAAGGAAGGAGACAGAACGTGGCTTGTCGTCGTGCCATTAAAATGTCTTCTTTACGAAGAAACAGATGTTCAGCTCAGACATCTTCAGCAGCCGGAGAACAAGGCGAATACATGCTTGGTTTGTAAACAGTCATTTGAGATAGGAGAACAGTATGCAAGGAAGACTTAAAGATACATGTAAAAAGGACACTTTGGCTCAATACCAATAAACCAATTAACCCTGTACCACTTAGTCGTACCCTTTTGTTTTGTGTTCATGCCCCAGGAGTACGTTATCCCAATTCCTGATGGTATAGAAGGGTAGGACGAGGTGTTAGGGCTACCGCGCCCTCCAAATGGAGGTTTTCAGAGGTGCACTTACAACTGAAGGTTATAAGGAACATTTTAATGTTTTATGGTCCTTTTATTTACAACAAGCATGAAACAAAAACAACTTGTTTGCTGATATCTCCGTCGCCAATTAGCTAGCTAGATAGATAACATCGCATTTTGATGTTTTTCAGTGTTGCACCCCTCTGATGGCATATGTCGCCCAAAATTGAACTAAAGTCCAGCAGCGAAGTTCCTGCACTCGGTATCGCTCCTGTAATATCAGTGCAGACTGGCAGGTAGGAGCATGGCTAGCTAACGTTAGCACATAAACACAGGTAGCAGAACATCTTCCCTACTCAAGTAGAAGTACAGATACTGCAGGCTTTAGAAGATACTTAATGACTTGATTCATAGCGTGAAGTTGTGAATGAATTGACTTCCATACTAGACAATAACTGATGACTTTGATTCACGATCGAAACCACTACTCCTTGTAACTCAGTTCTGAGGGGCACTCGAGAACGGCAGGGTGGGGGTAACGACTGGAAATGGTACCAACACTGGAAACACAAAAGACATTCTTTCTGAGAGCTGCTTACAAGGACGCTAGCGACGTCTCAGCTTTTGTTATGGATTGTCAAGCGTCTGATGGAAACAAGTATAAAGCATAATAGAATAAATGTCCCAGATGATCACCTCAGGGCCAACGGGGCTTGAGCTTCACAGAAAAATTTCTGCAGAACTCTCAATTAGTTATACGACAATGATTGCCTCAAAGCACGGTACAAATATAGATTTACAGTACTGGTACAACCTGAGAGGTAATTTCTCATGCTTGTCAGTTACGTGCTTTGGGAATGCAATATACTTCAAAACACAATCGCCCTGTCGCGCGAGTTAGTTTTCATCTTCCCGAGTGATGTATGTCTTTAACCCGTAAAACCAAATTGGCTGTTGCTTTTTTTCCGATCTCTCTTCGGCCGCAGCTGTTTGGATTTCTGCAACATGAGCGCATACGTTTGGAACACATCAGCATCGCTATCAACAAGATTTGTAGTGACAAAGCAATTTCTCAATGCCGACAACATGAACATGAGTCAAAGGCTAAAGTAAGGGCTGTCAGGGAGATTTGCCTGGAGAGCCAAACGGAGATTTAAAGGTATTGTAAGAAAACGGTTTAAAGCGTAGTTTAAATCTCAACATGATAATTGGATTTTTTTTTGTTCAATAGCTCCTTGTGCCATTTTCTAGGTTTATCCAAACACAAATCGTTTTTCCGTCGAGCGGGTAAAGACACTAACCCTGACAGCTGTGCACGCCCGTCGAGATTTCAGGCTGTAGCATTCACATCCACACCATTTAACAAAGTAAAACATTTACTGTTATTGTTCCATCTCTTACACCTGGGATCCATTTCTGAGTGCCTGTCGGGAAAAAAAGCTGAAATAAATAGAGTGCCTGTGTAGTAAAAGGGAAAAAAATGAGAAAAGTGACAGTTAACGCTGCGAAACACTTTCCTATTTCCTTCCGACACTTGGGCTCGGATCCCCCCCAAAACTTTAAATCATGTCTGAACAACAAAGATTGGTTCTTTCAAGATAAGCATTTTCCAGCGTGCTGATATATAATCACTGACGGACATGAATCAACCATAACTGTCAGTATCGTTTCATCTTTTTGATGGAAACGAGTCTTGGAAGTGCTGAATATCAAAAAAAGTCCTGATAAGTGAAAGACTCTATTATTAATTATGGTGTGAAATACTGCGGCGATGTCTTAACTGTTAAATACTGAACCCCAGAGTCAGAGTCAGGAGATTTTACTTCACTGATGAAGTCGTGACAAAGTTATCTAGCAACTGCATTTATATAATCAGTTTCTAATATAGACATATATATGTCGTTTAAGTGACAGTTCTGTAAGGTAGTTTTCAACCTCAAATTCAAATGTCATATCACATAAAGGAGAGCAACAACACTGGGTCGTCAATAAAACTACAAAAATGCGTACACGCCACGGTTCTAAGAGCCTCTCCGGTCTCAGAGGGACAGGAAGCAGACAAGGGTTAGAAGAAACAACAGGGAGAAACTGAGTTGTAGCTTGAGGAGAACCATCGGACAACTGGGCAGGTGATTGTTGTTAGCTAATGATAGCTAATGTTATAGCTACCAACACCTAGCATGTTAGCTATAGATACACAACACTGTGACGTTTTACTTCTTTAATTTGTACATGTCACGGACGATGTACAACATAGAGATTCCTACGATACGTGTCATATCATGTTCTCATTACATGTTTGTGATCTGACTCATCTGGAGGTTGGAGTGATGGTGGCGGAGTTACAGGCAAGGAGGCTGCCAAGACAGTGATCTCAGTTCGAGGGTCAACTTCAACAGTGCCTCGGTGAAACAGTCGTGTTCACGTTGATATTTTGACCGAAAGCCGGGACAACTCCACCTGTGTTTTGTTGCAACCAAAACAAGATGTCTTCCCGCCCTTCCTGCACACTGGCAGCTCTCCCAAGCTCCCAGTGCTCTTTTCTGTCCTTTCCATATCACACCAGGGAGGCGCGAGTGCCACGAGGTGCACCGCGGCGCCGCCCCGCTTCCTGTCGGTGCCCCACCGATGGAGTCGTTCAGACGGCGCTCTGAGGCCCGCTCGCAATCTGCAGCGATCGTTTCAGCATCTGCTGTATTTATTTCTGCGTGCCACAAGTGAATCAGGCAAGAAAACATACTGATAATCTATTAGAAATAGAATCACTGCTGTTTGTGATTATGTTTTTTTTTTTCTACGTAGGCCAATTTATTCCTCAGAGACGAGCAGACTCACACACACACACACACACATGAGCTTGAAACCCCTCCCCGTAGATCATCGCACGCGCTCGCCAACATGTGAAGGGCTGGACTTATTAGGCACTTATTTTTTTTTCCATTTCAAGCGCTCTCCGCGGTTTGAACAAACGCACGTTGCCAACATGATTCTGGCAGTTGTGTTGGATATGGGCACAAACAATAAGGGCATTTCTCTTCCTGTGAAAAATCACGCCATTATGAAAAACAGTAAAAAAAAAGTAAAAAAGACTCACAGTCGAGCGGACACACTGCCACCTCACTCCAATCACACAGAGCGTGAGGGGAAACCAACTCCAAGAAAAACAACTTCTCCAAACTTAACTTCCCTGAAACATGAACACCACGAAACAGTAATTCTCCCAAGAAGCTGCAGCTCTTTAATGTGATTTAATATTAGACAGATTTTAATCATACATCATCACAGAAACTAAGGAGGGCGATGATGAGAGATGCTGGAAAATATCTTAAGGATATAGTTGATATCAACATTTAATATGATGATTTGATCCGTCTGTGTTTACAGGGCATCTTTGTGGGTTTTTTTATGAAGTGTGGTGCTACTTATTGATTCGTTTTTTGTTTTCTTTGTCTGTTTTCTGTTAACGTACTATTTTAAAACCAGAAACACACTAATTAGAGTGTAGTCTTTCAGCTCAGTGTTTCATGGCTGCTGGTTGATACGGTCCCGTGCACGGCGGCCGGGTTGCACCGTGTCAGAGGCCCGGGGAAACGTACACTTCCTGCTCCTGCCCCCGCCGTTCCAGGAGGAGATTACAGTCGGCTGAATAATTAACGAAAACAAGCTGGCAAACATCAAATATTGAAAAGGTAATGTTTGTATGCTAACGATTAAGATGGCAAGCGAAGCACTTACTCGTCTAAAAGAGAGGGCTTGTCAGCCAAATGCATCCCCACCTACCTACCTGGAGTTCCACAACACTAAGAAGAAAGAGTCCTCCCTCCCTGTTTTAAGCATTGTACTGATCAATAATTAAGTAGCGCTAAATTAATAATGAAGGTTGAACAACCACAGCGGTGAGACATCCTTCCTTGACCTCTCTCTTTTGGTGCTTTTTTTTTTCTTCTTTTCTATAACATCGCAACAGGTTTTGAAATGTTTGTGATGGAGAGAGCGCTCATTATTAGCTTATTAAAAGACACAGTAACTCGAAGCACTAAAAGCTCTCACATCAACATAATGTCCCGGTGAGCTGCGACAGTGAACTTTAATTAAAGCAAGTCTAAGGTGTTTTTTTTTGCTGAATGGGAAAATAAAGCTTTTTCCGTTAAAAAGCCTTTAAATCTCGCTCGTCGCAACCAGTTTCTAATTAGTACCTTCTGACCCCTCTTTGATTAGTCCTCGCCGAGTAACGAATAATTCACAGTATTCCGTCCCTGGTTTCTGTTAGAGGTGCGGACCGGCGCGCAAGACAAGTACTTTTGACCTCCGTCTTGACAAGTCTTGGAAGCAGATGGCCAATTCTCTCCAGACTACTGGTAATTCACTCCACTTGATGGGATTTACAGGGGGGCTTTGCATATTCTGCACTCATCCCTGTCACTTCAGCTATCAAAGCATCACATGGCCTTTCAGAGTTGACAATAGCAGAGGGGGGATTGAGTCGAGAGGGGATTGTGAAATACTCCCACAGGAGATGTAAGGTATGGGGGGTAAATAAATTCACACAGCGCCACCGACACAACGCCGGGAAACTATTTTGATTCTGTTAAAATATGAAACTGAGATCAGGCGGACTGAAACTGGTACTTAGCGGGGCAGTCAGCGAGAGATGAAAAATTAACATTCTCCGCTTCAGTTTGTTTGTAACGTGGATGAATAAAATGGCAAAAAGACACGAGCTGATTCCGGGCCAAAGTCTGCGAGTGCACCTATTACAGATAACACAGACTTCGCTCATTTATCTAAAGTGGTACAAGCCAAAATATTACAGGCAAAATGCCACCAATGGTTTGACTGTGATAATTACACAAAATGTTGAAAACACAGTCAACTGTGCTGGATGAATATAAAAACCATGTCCAATTATTTTTCAAAAAAGAGTTGACTTGTGCGGAAAACTTCATTAGAGATGCGGCGTTCGCATGTCCGTAAATCACCGCGACCGCAGGACCTCGCTTACCGCACGGCTGATTTATCTTTTTGACTGGTTGGTTTAAATAAACTTAAATGTCCAGTAAGAAAGTTGATCTTTTATTCCGACTGACACTTTGGGATCGTAGGTCGGGTCAGGCGTCGTCGTCAAATGAGACTCAAATGTCAACTTTCTTGCAAATTAGTCCTTTTTTCGTACGACTACGAGTTAGTGACAGGTTGTGAATCATCACTCGACTCTGCGTCCCCCGTGTTCTAGCGTCTTTCAGCTCATCCTTTTGGTTTTGACAGCCAGCAACTGGATCATTTTGGAAAGTCTCTCACGAGCATAGCTTCCAGCAGCAGGCAGCTGTTTGCAATAAACAGTTGCAATAAAACTCTGATCATGAATCTATTATCCCGAGCCAGATACGGCAGTGCTGCTCAGCGTTTGCTTCCAATTTTTTGCCCGGTAGCAGCTCACGGGATTGTGGCCGTAAATTCCCCTGCAGCCCCAAAAAAAGCCATTTCCCCCATCGACAATCATCACAAAAGAGAAACGAGGTGAATTATGACTCTTCTTATCGTGAATTTTTGGATCCATGGAGGTTTCGTATTTGTAAAACTTTCCACGAACTGAGTACAGAAATGAAAAAACATCATTGACGTCATCGCCGTGTGAAGCCTGTCGTCTGCTCAGAGGGAAAAACACTACAGTGCACAGTCACTGGGCCGCATAACCACGGACCCTAAAAAAGGAACGAAAGGTCATGATGTCACTGCATCGTGCTCTGGAGCCAGATTATGGTGACAGCTGTGTTGAACACACTAGAAAAACCCAACATATCAGAATATATAAGAAATGCCTCCACAAAATGAAAGAGCACTCTTCAGAGAGGAGGTGAACCGCTGACGTGTTCATCCAAATGAGTCACAGGGCTGATCATATCGTGACCAACTGGGGCAGGTCCAGCCAAATATCACTGATGAGACAGCAAGTACACAAGCGAACAGGAGCCTTTCCTACACAAAGTCGAGGGATGAACAACGTGTCGATGGTGAGCCTACTCTCTCACGACGTAGACATGTTGGGCTACAGCGTGTTTCTCCACGAATCTCCCATAGACTTCCATACAGCTGTCTGGCACCAAAGCAGGACTCAGTGACGTAACGACCCTCGACTCATTTTTAGATTCCTTGTGCATAGGCGAGCGAGTCTGATTGGACTGAACAGGCGCCATCTTTTTTGCGCCCCCCGCTATCTCGCTCTGTATTCCAACTATGATCCTGATGAACTGCCAGACACATTCAGGGACTAGCCGGCGAACATCACGGAGCATTAGGCAGCTAAAGGCTCCGCTAATATCCGAGTGAGCCGGCATGCCGCCATCAATTATTATTATTTACACCTGCTGTTCTTACTGTGACATGTCTCCTGTGAAAAGGGGCTAAAAGCACATCTCTCTCTCCTCTGCTCATTACCTACTGAAAGGAAAGAAACGTATTCGGGAAGTGGGAATTTCTCAAAATAAAGGTTTTCATTGGCACTTCCTATGTGTAGATTACAAGTTCCAAACACATTCTCTCTTCTGCTCCGGTCTCACTGACGCGCGACTCATGCGACGAAACAACGGTTAACTCAGTGTCAGGATCATGTTGGGCTGCTCTGTTCTGCCTCGGCGACAGCGGCACTTGTTCACGGCCGTCCGCAGATGCGATCCGAACAGAATGACAATCTCTGTCAAACCGAGTTTTTTCCCCCTCCTCCTCTATTTTGCTCCACGGAACAGAATCTCATTCACTGCTCCGTTCAAAAGGCGGCACTGCTGAAACTACTGACCCGTCCCTGCTTCCATTACGCCGCCACAATGCCCGTAATTATGTGTATCTTAGCGGCGAAGTGACACCGAACTCATCACCGAACTGTCCCCCGGTCTGCCTCGTTCTCCTCGGACTGAAAGCTGTCACACGTTAGTGCTGTTGTTAAAGTGCACGATGCACAGCAAGTGTGGATAATTAAGCTCTGAGCAATTACTCTTGTTTTCTATCATCACTGAAAAGAGAAAAAAAAGGGGGTTTATCTTTTCTCATGACGGACCACGTGCCACTTGTTTTCTTCTATTAAAACTAATTGGTGCCGGGCGCGCGGCGCATTTTTTTTTTTTCCGCAGCATATGCACTTAAGCTTCCTCGAGGCGTGTTTGATAAAAGCCTTTTGTCGAAAATGCGCATGAGAGTGTGTCAGGAAGTGGGGAAGGCAAGGTAGGCGAGTGTGTATCTGGACAGGATGTGTGCCATTATCCGTCATTACAAGCAAATCATCGGCACCATCAGCAGCAGCAGCAGCAGCAGCAGCACAGAGCACCGCTCCGATGCAACACATACGGAGATCCATGCGACTGGAGGGATCTGAATAAACATATGCTTTGACCCCGGGGTGAATCCCTGCACAGTCGCATTATGAAACGCACGAGCTAATTCATCACCACGAGACTTTAAACTACACGGAACGTCATGAAAACTACCAGTGCAATCCCTCCAGAGCCTCCTTAAAAAGAATGACTGCAACCTCCCAGATGTTTGGCATCTTAAAGGGGCATTACGTAGTTTTGGAGGAGAAATTCAAACTCAGAGATACTTATTTTTTTTCCATAAACAAGCTGTCCTCAGAGGAGAATAAGGTCCCCAGAACACTGTTATGGAAAAAGGTAAAACAGTATGGAATTGTCCTTTAAGGTCAGCTGGTTGACATGCATTTCCCCAAATCTACATAGTGCTCCTTTAATAATAATAATTTAAAGAAAATCTCCTTTAATCAGCTTCTTAATTAGCCTGTTAACATGATCAAATTCATTTAAAAAAAACTTGTGATGTCCGGATGAGCTCCGCGTGTCCGGACACATCCTGTGTCACAGAGCACTTGACTGATAATCTCTCTGTTAACATCTCGGCAGCAGCTCCAGCCTGCAGAAGACAGAGAGGGGGGGCACTCATGACTTCCAGATCGACGCGCGCGCGGCTGTTTATGAGCTATAATATCAATACCGCCGGCTGCCCGCGCGACTTCAGCGGGGAACCCGGCTCGGAGCTATTTTAAGGGTTCAGACTCGGACAGGGCGACGGGGGAAATATATGGCGGCACAGTCGGCTGATTTACAAAAGGGAGGCTCTCTCTCTCTCTCTCTCTCTCTCTCTCTCTCTCTCTCTCTCTCTCTCTCTCTCTCTCTCTCTCTCCTCTGTGCTCTGCAGCCTGGTCCGCTCCTTTTTCTTTTCTTTCTTTCTTTCTTTTTTTTTTATCGCTTTGGGCACCCGAGGAGGAGAGACAGCAAGTTCGCAGCTCTGTGGCCTAATAAAGGAAACGACTGCATTTTATATTTAAAGTAACACTTGGTTAAAAACGACAGAGACAACACAACTAGATTTTGTCCACCACGTTGTGTCGGATTGAACCCTGTGAAGTCTTCCTATTCCTGGCTGACTTACAGCCAGGCGTCCGTCGCGTAAAAGCCAAGTGTTGGAATGATTGTTGTGGCGCACATCACGTTGCCCCCCCTTCCTCCTCCTCCCCTCCTCCTCCTCCTTCTCTCTCTCTCTGCTTAATTTGTCGTTTAAAAAAAATAAAAGACAGATCCTCTCTGTCGCTGTTCGGATCGACACAAACCATCGATCACCCCCTCTGCGCCTGCCGACTGATTATTCTGACATGGTCGCCTCGCTGTCATGCTCCGAGGCAAACTCACAGACCCCCCTCCGAAAGAAAAAAAAAAAAAACTCTGCATCCTCTCGCCACGGGGCGATGCAGTGTATCTGCAGCCGACACAATAAACCCCCCCAGACAGGACAGCACATGATAATAAAACAGAAAAAAAATAATGAGGAGCTCCTCTAAACTTTGATCCACTCCTCTAACATGAAGCACATGAACAAACACAGCCAACTGCAACTCTGCCGAGACTCTCACCGGAGCAGTTCCAGCCGGTCGGCGTCTGACAGTCGCTGAGGGAGGACGGGAAGGCGCGCAGCTGCTCCACAGGTAAAGTGGCGAGGAAGGAGACGAGGGTGATCCGGAGCCAGCCTCCCGCCGTCCCGCTCCACTGGCGCAGCCGCCGGGGCTCCTCGAGCGGTGCCTGCGCCGCCACGCACAGACCCATAATCTCACTGGTCCCGACGGCACGGGCGAGCTGGGGAAGAGACGCAGACGCGCACCGACAACTCCGATCCCGGCAGGTTCAGCGGGGCGCCTACAGACCGACAGCGGAGCATTTTCCGTGCGAGACCGCGCGCCCCATGTAGCAGTAGTGCTCCCCGTGCAGACTGACCAAATGGGTTCCGCCCGATTTCCAGGAGAGGCTGCTGCTTCTCCTCCCGCCGCCGCCGCCGCTGCCGCTGCTGCTGCTGCAATAAGAGGAGGGACCGGGGAGGGATGGAGGAGGCTGTGTGGGATGGAGTCGGGTGGAAAAGTTAGCCAGGCAGGCGAGAAGAGACTTGCGAGGAGGAGGAGGAGGAGGAGGGGGGGAGGCGGAAAGGAAAGGATGCTCAAGGATGAGGAAGAGCCGTGGAGTGACGGGGGGAGAGCGAAGATGGGGACAGAAGAAAACAAAAGGGTGGTGGAGAGAGAGAAAAAAAAAGAGGAGGTGATAGAAACTGTAAAAACTGAGAGAATGTGGCGAGAGTATCCAGCCGAGAGGGGGGTTGTTGGTTTTTTTTTTTGGCTTTTTCAATTGTGTAATAGTATCCACGGGGTGAGGCAGGCGAGGCAGAGCGCGGAGCCGAGCGGTCCTCCCGTTCACTTTGTATGTGCGCTGCGTTCAGAGGCGCAGCGAGTAGTGTGTGACACTCTCTCTCTCTCTCTCTCTCTCCTCCTCTCTCTCACCAGCAGCTGGTTCCACCTTGGTTATGATCACATGGAGTATGATGCGAAGAGGGAGGGAGAGGAGGAAGGAGAGGAGGGAGAGGAGAGGAGAGGAGGGGGGGTGCTCCTCCTTCATAATTGGAATATCTCACTGGTGGAGTATAGGCAAAAAGAGAGAGAAGAAGACAGACAGAGAGATATAAAAATATATATATGTATGTGAAGGAAAGTAAAGGAGAAGAAAGACGGTGCTCCTATCAGCCGGCGATGCCTCCACCGCAGATAGGGCGGTGCAGGGGGAGGATGGGCTCTATAATTGGCCGGGAGCATTTAAAAACAAGTCTGCAGGAATCGATTCGTCCGGCCCCGGCCTGGGATAATTGCTCGGCTTTGAAACGACACCGACGTCTATTCCTGGTTCCCCCTGCCTGCAGGAGATTCCAAAGAGACCTCGATGTTGTATTTGCGTCGTTTTTATCGGGAGGGGGGCGCAAACTCGCACCATCACGAGGGGCTGGTGATCGTGACGCCTCCCGGCCCGTGAAAGCCCGGGAATGTGTACGGCGGTCTAAAAGAGGTCAAGTCCGACATCAGGTTGAGAACACTTACCCTCTTTGAACCGAGGAAATTAGAAGCCATGAGCATGGAAAAGCCCTGAGAGTAAACAAAGGGGCTGCTGTTCGGCCCCGCCACGACTTTAAAGACACTTGACCTCATGATACCAAAAGAGGAAAAAAAGCGGCAGTTGACGATAAATAAATAAACCTTTTGTTGCCTCTCACTTCGAGACCATTATGCCATTACATCGTTTGTCTGAGCTAACTGGCTCCGTGACAAGCCGGTTTTATCTGAGGCCAGTCGTATAGACACACACTTGAACACTAGGACGGGATGGCGGTCCTGAGACGTCGGCGATCGTGATTGAGTTTCTGGTTTGACAGCCCGTGTACATTTACTGTACGACCGAGCGAACGAGGACTCTCTTGGACTCCCGCGGGCGACCATTTACAGCCGGAAACGCTCTGATAAACACATTGTGCTCTAACTGCCCAGCACCAACCAGCGGCAGACAAAGTGACAGAGTGGCAGCTTGAGACACTCAAGCATGTAGATGCAGAAGAGAGTTTTTTCGGCAGGTGTTGGTGGGAACCGAATCGGGGCTTCGTGCGGCCAGAGCAGCCTGTTCTCGCTCTCAGCACATCAATTACGGCGACCTGTCCAGTGACCCTACGTCACCTGTTGAAGTGCCGCTGCAGTGCAGCAGTATAACGAGCGAGAGGAGTGTGAGTCAGAGGGTCTGACTCAGGTACAGGACTTTACCTCGGCAGACCCTGTTTGTGACCGAGAGTCAAGAGTGGTTCGTTTTTACGTTACGAGACGTGAGTTATTCTTTCTACGTAACTTATATACTGTTGAAATGTCAATATGATATGTGCGACTTGTATCTTTGGTTTGCCGAAAAGTAAACTGCCAACATTTTATTCTGTGGCTGATTATTTTACGCATCCGGCAGATACAGATCAACATTAGTCGTGTTTCTGGACTCCTGGTGAACGTAAGTCTCCACCAGCTCCTCCTGTACTTATCTTTACATGCCAAAAGCTCCACTATGTTCACCAGCTAGTTGCTAACGTTGTCCTGTCCGCTGTTTGTTTCCAGGCAGACGGCGTACAGTGGGGTTTTTTAGAGCTTCCAGCTGCCTGCTGTATCTGAACATCGTGCTGACGAGAGCGGTCGAAATGAACCACAACAATAAAGCTGAAGGTTGTAAAACAAAAAGGGAATAAAATACGCTAAAATGCTCCGTAGAGCTGAGAGTAACTGCATTGTTGGGAGATAATTCACTCTGAACAACACATTTCACACACTCACAGTCATCTGATCCGTCCTCACGTGTACAAATACTGATTATAGCAGCCTCATTGAAAGGATGCATGTAGCTTTACATTTTGCGTCAGGACATTTTGGCAAACCATTCAAGGAGTATGTTTGAGATGAGATGATAATAAGATTGGTAATTAAAAATGTGTGTAATCATTCAGTAAATTGTACGCGAAGGTTCAAAGGTTCATTATTGGCCCTTCAAAATAATAGTTTAGTCTCGGTAAAGTCGAAGCTGAAGGCGTCAGATTTTTGCAAAGAGGAACCAAATCCAAAACCCCGGGCAGGTAAAAAACAAAAAGCAAGATTTAATGATGAGCTGATATCAAAAACTGGCAGGCGGCAAAAACAGAAGAAAACAGGCAGAAGCAAAGCCAAGAACTAAGGAAATATAAAAATACTTACTTTTGAAAATGTGCAGGGAAGCCAGGCGGGAACAGACGCAACACCAAGAGTGAAACAGACGGATTGACACCTTTGCATGTAGTCAGTGTGTTCCCCCACAGGTGAAACCAATGAGGGTCATCACAAAGGAGGGAAACAGAGGAAACAACACATGACACATGTGGGAGGATCCTACAAAATAAAACAGGAAAGGCCTGAACTAAAACCCAAAACCATGCAAGTTTTCAGAGCTTTCAGCCCCGTCGCATGTTCTTTGTCGGCAGATGGAGTTTGCTCAGTTGTCATGGAGATGGTTTAGGTTTTTTAATGCGTGACTTGAAAAAAGGGAATTTCAGTCACATGTGATAAGGCGGACATATGTAGCGGCGGCTGCAACTCCGTTTGCAGGATGAAGGACACAAAATGCTCAGGAAGAGATTCCAGTGTTGTGAGTGGACCTTGTGCTAACAGTTCAGTTTTAAAAAAAAACCTTTTACATTAAATATATATATATATTTTCATTTGCTGGTGTGTCCCCAATATGTATGTATGTAGTGTGGAAATCAAATTTGTCTGTAGTGTTTGTCCTCAAGTTTGTCGGGGGCTAAATAATCAGGGCGAGGACGGCAGAAGCACCGGATGACAGAATATTTTTAGCGTGAGCCTAAAACTATGACAAGGAAGAGGAAAAGAGAAGACTAACTAGCGAGATAGTGGCGAGGCGACCCAAGGCTGCCTTTGTACTCACGCTAATTTGGAATTCAAAGCGCGGCTTCTCTCTTCGCTTCCAGCAGTCTTCATTTGTCCACTGAAGCATTTGGGCATACTGTACAGTCGCTGCTTTCCAGGCAACCTTGTGTATAATCTGGTGTGTGAAATGGGAGAATAATAGGAAGAGGAGCTGGTGTAAAGTCGGACCGTTAATGGTTTTCTCCATACAGGCCATCGAGAAACCTTCATGTGAAGTGTGTGCTTTTTCTTCCAGTAGCTCAGATGTGAAGAGGACCCTGCTTACAACAATGAAACCTGCAACAAAAGCTGCCAAACTTCAACTGAATCCTCCTTATTGGAGGCAGAGAGAGAGAAAAAAAAAAATACTTGCCAGATTTCGGTTTATTAAGCAACCGCCAACTGTGCCAGACCGGCCATTTATTGGTTGGTCTCTATTTAACCATTTTGGCAGATGCAACACATTGCACAAGAAGGAAAACACATTTTTCAACAACTGGCAGATCTGACGCTGAACGCCGGCCCAGTCGAGTGGCTCGCGCTGATTTGGGGTGTAGAAAGCTATCAAATGGTCACGGGTCATGATCGGGCTGTCGAACACACGGTCATAACTCACGCTTTTCAATACGGTTTATTTAACACAAGGCCGCGTCCGTGAACATAGGTTGAGTCAAAGGGCTATTTTTCATTCCCAGTCCATCCTCGTTCATGGGTTAAAACCACTAGAAGTTGCTCACGTTGCGTATGTGCAGCAGAGGCCAGTCGCATGAAAGGGAACGGTGACTTAAGATAAGAGAGGGGTTTCACTTTTGGGGGTTTTAATATACTGGCAGGGGATTTAAACAAAGTAGCAGTTGAGTTCTTTGGTTCAAGGTGAGGCTGTAAGGATGAGTCGAAAAAGCCGGGAGGAGTCTTTGAAGACTCTACAGTCCGACTCAAAAGATTTGGACCACTGTGACAGCGTCTGGCGCCCTTGGCTCGTACCACAGGCATCACAAGCACCCATTTCTAGACAAAGGCACTGATTAAAAAAAGAAAAAACCCCTGAATAGCAACTGATTACAATCCAATCCAATCGCCAGAATAAATGTTGGCGATGTACAATTTACATTTCACACCTACAAACGTTGAAACGCTGTCTCCCAACAGTGGTTTTCTCTTTTGGCAGCCATCTTGCCTGCAGCTTGCACACCATTACAAGGGCAGTAAGGGCTGACCTAATTGCCTCATTGTGGAGCTCCGCATTGCTTCCTAGCAGTTAGCAAGGCTGCTAACTTTTTGCACGCTCCTTCTGAAGACAAGCCATAGCAACATGTACATAAAATTGATGAGACTGTGGACACTCGGAGTCACCATCAGTTTCTGCTTCGATTTGAAACAATTTAGGAGGAAATCTTCTGGGATTAAAAAGTGGACTTGTCTTCACTCTTCAGGAAATGACACGATGCTCCAGGGGTGAGCCGACGTGTGATGCTCACGAGGAGACGGACGGCCGTTGGGTCAAAGTTTTGCTAGGTCATTATGTTGACGAAGTTTTGGCCCTCGCAGCAGCTGGTGGAACTTGCTGCTGATCAAACAAAGCTAGTTTCAGATTGTCTTTGTCAGAGGCGCATTGTTAATTCAGGAGAGGCATGTACCAACCCAGCTATAGCCATGATAAATGGGTTAATAACAACGTTGGTGGCAGCTACAGTGTTCGCCTCGGGCCAACGTTGTAGTTCTGTCCCATCAGCATTCTGTTGCATCTTGACTGGGGCGGTTCTGAGAATGCTTTTTAGGCCAGTGGATGGTTGACCAATGACTGATTGTCACACACACTGTATCATCCTGGGCTCAAGGTTAGCGGGGCCCCACTCGCTAGGAGCTAAACCATCCATCTTCCTTAGGCCACCTTTGCAGACAGTTGTCTCTTGTTTTCTGATCCAGCAGCAAAGTACACCTTGAGTGGCGAATGCCTTTGTTGCAAGCTTGTGTTGCTAAGAGAACTAGATGGACAAATTAGATCAGACTTTTGTAAAAAAAACAACACTTTGCTGTCAATTTCCAAATTTGCATCTGAGTCATGCACAGTAAACAATCCATCCTTGTGCTCGGCCTCACTCTCGTCCTTCCAGGCAACAACAGAACATTTATTGTGTCTCTGGTCTCGCCGCGTCTTTGAAACCAGGCAGTTGTTCTCCGCTCGGCTCCAACTCCAAGAAGAAAAGTAGATGTGTGTAAAGGTCAGCGCCGAACAGATTGGTATAGTTGGGTTCCCTTTTGATTCATCCTGAAGAGTGCTGAGTGTTGGCTGCAGAATTTACAAGTAGCTCGAGCTTTAACCCGACTGCAACAGAATACACTTTGCACCGAGGCTAAACAGTAATTTCCTCTTCTGTCTGTGACTCATTTATCTCTGCATTAGTCTGACTGAATACCTGGCCTGGTATCAGTGACGCCCATGCAGGCATTGTGAGGAGGAGGTCGGCCTGAACGCAGCCTAGCCCCGGGCTAAAGGCTAATTGCATTTCTGACTTGCTGAAATGTACACCATCTCCTGAGAGAGCATTCTGGAATAACACTCAAGCCTGTATCAGATATCTGATGATTGATTTTTACCTCATAATTACTCTAATGTATTAATAAATCATCCATTTCTTTTGTAAATTCAGGGGGCTGACAATGTCTTGGGAAACATTCGGCGGTGTACATTACCCACGGCAAAAGTTGAAAGGTTAGAGTGCATGTACGAGCGCACGCTTGTGTGTCAGCATGTTACGGTGATTGCTAAGATGCATTATCACGAAAGGATATGAAGCACTGGTGTGTGTGTGTGTGTGTGGGTGGCTGGTGCCGAGCTCTTGTCAAATCATCTTTAAAACTTTCGTCTCGGCACACGCTGATTAGAGTCATGACTCTGAAGTGTGAGTTTCTCTGCTCGTGTAACTGCGGCGCTTTGAAACTATGATTAACTCCCGAGTTCTCGAGAAGAGATTAGGCTTCCATGCGCAGACCTCCTGTTCCAGGCATTGTCATCATTTTCACAATCATCATCATCATCATCAGCTCAAGCACCATTATTCATCATAATAATCACGTTTATTGTAATTTGCTTTCAACCTTCTCAATCATGATTCCCCCCTCACGCCCTCACCGGCCGCAGAATCTGTCATTGTCGAGTTATTTACCCAAAATTGCTGACACGTTTGCAGAAGTCGCTCTCGGCACGTCATTATAATGTGAACTGGAATGACAAGAAACTGTTCTGTTCATTATGCCAGCATACAAAAGAAGCATGTATATTTGTGAGTGTGGGTGTGTGTTTTAAATGGCTGGGTAGAAAACTGGCTACCTTATGCAGGTGCTAATAGCAAAGCCAAAACTCTATTGGCTAAGGCAACCACACATTTGTGAAATGATTTTTTATTTTGACAGTAACATAACTGCTGCCTGCGTCATGTTATATTTTACTATTATAGGGCGATTTTTATGGACCACATACAAGTCATTTTTGGGGTGATGGTGGGCGTATCTGACTCCTGTGACTGGGGATCTTCCCAGTTATAGAGAAAGATGGTGGTTTGAGTTAAATGTTTATAAATGAAATATGTCATGCTCACCTTTATTAATATGTCAGGTACTCAAGACCAGGTTCTTTCCCTCACCTTTTAATCTAGAAGTGAAAACTGTTGGAAAACATTGTCACCAAACACAACCTAATCAGTGGAATAAATGGGTTAGGGTTAGGGTTAGTTGATATATGTTGAAACTTTACTTTCCTTTATGTTGCAAGTTTTCTTTAGGCCAAATTTTCAGTTTTATTGTGTGGTAATGCTTTGCTTTTAGCCTGGTTAGGTTCAGGGGCAGCTGTGGCTCAGGGGTAGCGCCAGCATCTTGTTATCAGAAGGTCGCTGGTTCGATTATCCTTGTCTGCATTTCGAAGTGTCCTTGGACAAGATACTGAACCTCAAACTGCTCCTGATGTGCTGGTCGGCACCTTGCATCCATGTATGGATGTATGCATGAATTACTGTAAGTCGCTTTGGACAAAAGCGTCTGATAAATGCCTTAAATGTAAATGTTCCTGCACAAACACCACCTGGTTAGGGTTAGGAAAAGATCATGTTTTGGCTTAAAATACCCACTTTGCGGTGACAAACACTGCTGGAAATATCCTCACTTCTTGTCAAAAATATGTAGCTTTAGCAGCCAGAAACACGGTGGAAGTTGTCCCAAGGTTTCATTAAAAATATCCTGTGGTGTCGTGCTCACCGATGTTGAAGCGCTGGCATCCTTCTTCAAAAATATCTGGTGGTTTCACACTTACAAACGCTCCTGGCTTAGCAGCCATCTTGCCTTTAACTCCACCACCACCACCACCACCACCACCTCCGCCTCCTGATATGAAAATCAAGTCAAACACATGTAATGTGAACTTCATGTGACAAATTCTGTGGAAATGTCAATGTGGCACGAAGCCTGTGACTCGGTTCAAATGTGAATGCATCGGTGGTTTGCATTTAACTGCAAACAGTTTATTCAAGTGACTGGGCTGATGAATAATTTGCCAATTTAAGTTCAATATCAACACTTTGCAACTCTGCAGACTGTCAGGTAAACTGTGAGTTATACATTAATAAAATAAACTTTATAGAAAATGCAATCCAGGCGGCATTGCCTCCTTTTCAAAGGGTACTTGCTGTTGCAAATTGGTGGTATATAAACCTCATTTTATCAGCCGGGGTTACTGAGCTCAGTGCAGAGAGTCTGCAGGGATTTTTTTTTTTACATCCCTTGAATTTGTAAACCTGCGCCCTCGGATTAATAACTAGTTCCCACAAATGACTTAATTAAGTCCCTAGATTCAACAGCATTGTCACGTCCGTGCTATTTGTACTCTCGCCAGTTTAATTAATCAGTGAACTATCAGGACTTTACTGAAATCTGAGGCACTGTTTTTTGTGTGTGTGTGTGTGTGTGTGTGTGTGTGTGTGTGTGTGTGTGTGTGTGTGTATGATCAAACTTCAAATTGATATTTTCAGAATGTATCAAATGACAATGTGATAAAAGAAAATGTGACAATGTGTGTGTCCGAAATCCCACCCCGCCCTCTACGTACTGGACTGTATAGTGAGTTTGCCATTTTGTGGTGCTGTTCGAATTTATAGCGTAGTGAAAGTATCCCACAATGCATCGTGAAAGGTACTGTAAAGCCGATGGCCACTGACCCAGCATTATATATACCAAGTATCATGCATTGGGAAGGGAAAACAAGCGACTCGAGTGCTGTTCAGAAGTGTTTTGTCATTTAAAGTAATAGTTCGGGTCTTTTGCTGTGGGGTTGTATGAGGGAACTTGTTCCTTGTCAGTGTTTTACCTGCAGTAGACGATCGTCAGCTCTTCCTCTGTGTGGAGAAGCAGCTCGGGTGTAGTTTAGTCACCTGAAAGAAGGCCATTGTCAGATATAGCATAGCCTTGAACAGATATATATGTGGAGATATGTAGGTGTGCGTCTTAAAGGAGTTAAGGGTATGTCTGTACGTTTAGCAGTACAATGCTCTGCTTCCATGAAGCGACACGCTGACGATCATCTACTGCAGGTCAGCCCCCCGTATTGAGGCTTTATACATGAGTTGAGCACGTTGTCTCTTTTTTGGACACAACCAATGTGAAAGTAGTCTCCTGTAGTAAACATAGTGGAGCAAATAGCGCGAAAAGGAGCCGGATGTTTCTGTCAGGAGCTGGTGGAGACCAAAGACTGAGGTACAGGAGAGCGATCGGGTGGACAGACGCACAGAAATCAAAGGAATGACAGTGTTGCTTCGTAACTGCTGCGTGTGTAAATGAGAAACTTCAAGTTCATCATATTAACCCAAAATGTGATGAATGAGATGAGATGTCATGGCTGTGTTTACAACTGTCCCAACCCAGCATCCCAAAAAAAAGAAAATCAGAAATTGCATATTTTTTAAATTCAGATTTATTCATTTGGTTTTGGTGTTGACGGAGAAACGCTGACAGCCTTTTGGTGGAGGCATATGCTGACAGCCTCAGCAGAAATGGAAGATGGCCAGCAGAGTTAATGAAAGCACAAATGAGTCATTAATAACTAATTCAAAATTAATTACTCACATTACAATTCTGACAAAGAAATTACGAATGTCGGGAAACAATCGAGTGAATTTCCGAATACTCAGCCTCTCTGTATTGACATGCATCACTTTATCTCTCTCTCTATGTACATATATATATATTGTAAGCATGGCTACTGTAACATGCTGTAAGATCTGAACGATGTTGCTCCTTCAGGCGGAAAAGAACCTCGGCGCACCGAAGATACGCTTTTTCTTTCCGGAGTAAATATACCCCGTACATATGAAAACAGGAGAGAGTGCATCCATCCCTAACACAAAGCCATTCAGCCCATGAAATATCCATCATAAATATCCCATCGTGCTTTCAGTCGGATGGATGCTCGAAGGAATGAATGAGGAAGTAGCTTCATCCTCTTTCCCACTCATGGGAACTAATAGAGTTAGCCTGAGGGTAATAGCCTGCGGTGGAGGAGGCAGGCAGCTCCGGCGCAGTAGTTACCGTCGAGCTACACCGCTCGGCGGATACTTACACCTGAGGCGCCGCGCCGAAAGACGATCCTGTACTTTTTTGTGTTGTATCGATGGCACCCGTGGGAGTGAAGCGTTCCTGCCAGTATTAGTACCTACCGACGGAGCCGCGCATGCCAACACAGTTAAGGTAATTTAATATAAAAACAACAAAAAAAAAACACTTAAATGTGGGCAGCTGGCGTGTGATCTGATGTCTAATTTTATCATTTTCCTTTAATGAATCCGCCCCCGTTCTTCTCCTCGAATGACTACTTCCATTACTTTTCTTTTTCTTTTTTTTTTTCTGACTTCTACAGACGATTTGTTAGCTGGCGGAAACTTTATCTAACTCGCTCTCACAGACCTGTCACAAGTTGTATTAATGGATAACAAACGTATGTGTAGGATGACTTTAAAAGTTTTCCTCAAGCTTTAGAATATGAAATATATTCATTCAATTCACACAATTCAAGTGTTTATACCTTTTCTGCGTGTGTGACCTCCTGCCATACTGACGGAAATTAGACCTGTAATCACGCTATCATATAATCACACTTAGATATGGATCTGCACATCACCTGGGTCACACCTTTCTATGTGTGTGTGTGTGTGTGTGTGTGTGGAGTCATTACACAGCGACAGGTGTGGACACGTGCACGTGTATAACAGCGCATCAGCCACTTGCATGCAAAGTGCGCCGCCCACACCTGCCCACATGCAAAGCGACCTCCTCTCGCTTTGAACGGGCGATTTTAATGAGCAGGTGCCGGGCAGAGGGACAAAAGGCGCTGAGCAGCTCATCTCGGCTGATTGCAGCCGGTCCTTCTCCTCCTGAGTTAGGCGGCGAGGGAGGCAGGAATGTGTCCCATCCACCCTCCTCACCGGGCCTCTCTGCTGTCCGCGTGTCACCAGCAGGCAGACGCATTCAAGACGGTTAAATTCTGATTACATAATGCTGCCGCAGCACCAGAGAGACACAATATTTACATGTTACTGCCAATCAAGACGAGTCTAGTTTCTGAAATAAGATTTTGGATGCATTAGCAGATCTGTATAAATGTTTGGAGACTTTTAATTTTAGCAGCGAATAGTGTTGAACACTGATCGAGTGATGTCACAGGGCTGCAGGGTCAGGTAGGAAAGTAAAAGTACAAATACAACAGTAGAAATACTCTTCAAATCAAAGGTACCAAAAACTGTAGTGGAATTAAAAACTAAAACATCTTTTGAATTTCATTTTTATAATTTTTGGATGATGATTTCGAGTCTCAGTTTACAAATTCCTGTCTCTAAACATCACATCGTGTGTCTCACTTCGGGGTGAAGTTGTTTCTTTTATAGAAAAAAAAACTGTTTTTCTGTCAGTTCAAAGGGAAAAATTAATTCAAGTGACATTTTTATCATCGGATTATTATGGTGATTTTATATATGAGCATGCAAAGTTCCCCTTCTTTGAACATGTTAGCTTCAAAGCGTCGCGCTGCATCGGGATTTTTTTTCCCTCTGATTCGTAGATTCATGAAGGTTTTGCACTCTTTATCTCAGTGTCAGCGACAGAGACGTGATTTGATAATAAACATGGAAGATTCTATAAATAGGATTTGAGACTTTTTGTCTTAAAATTCAGTGTCTCGATATCATTCGCTGCTTGTTTTTAGTTTGTTGCTTTCTGCTGTCTTGGCCAGGACTCGTATGTAAAAGAGATTTTGGGTCTCGATTAGAATATTACTGGTAAAATAAATGAATATAATGTAAAAAATCAAAAGTGAACTTTACTACAGGACTTGATTAACTGTACTTGGTAACATTCCACCACACAGGCTGAGAGAAACAGCTCACAAACCTCCACGAGCACACTTTCCTTTTCTGTTTGAGCTTCAGACTGATAAGGTGACTAATAACAGAATACTAGAATTTCAGCACAATCAATGATCATACGCTCGGTATTACTCCACAAAGCTCTCAGACGCCGACATCACGGCCGAGTGCGACTGCTCAGCCGCTGATAACTTCAGATTTATTGCGTTTCTTTTGTCGACCGTTCCATCACAGCCTTGATTTCCACGGGGCTCCAAAAATTCCGTCATTGTACGAAAATCAATGTCATTCACACAACGAGAGCGAACAAAGGGAGTAGCCTGCAGTGTAAGTCGCTGAGGTCCAGACCTCGAGCAGCTCCGAACTGAAACAGTGATTAAAAAAAATATCAATAATTAAAATGCCTTAAGAGGTTTTTAGAGGCTGGAGATGAATGTCGGCGTAGCCAAACATAATAATGCTCCGTGTCGACAGCTTTATCAGACCGGGTGGAAAACAGGTAACACACCACTTCATCCACAGCTTTCTCTTTCCCCTCTGTTTATTCCCGACAGTGTTGCTGCTTCCACAAACACAGATTGCATCTCGTTGTGTGCACCTGCACATTTCCTCTGTGAGATGCTACCTGCTCACGTATGTAAATGTTAAAGCGTTCGGTTGGCTTCGGGTTGCGTCACCGTTCTGCTGTTTGAAGCAACAACCGAGGAGCGAGAAAGGAAAGTGTCACACGTTGTTACTCGACGTGGTCTCGCGTGATAATAAAAACACCACCGGTAACGACGCGGTGGGCATCAGGAGCATCAGGAGCCAAGAGGCAGAAAATCCCACTGATGGAGTTCGCGACCTGTTACTTCATCGTCGCCTAGACACTTGATGTTTGTATTTCATTTACACAAATATAAAAAGACGCTTGAAGGAGTGAAGCGAATAAAAATGCAAACCGCGGGTCAGACGGAAGACATTCAGACGGCGAAGAAAGAATGCTGCGATGTCAAAGTGACGCACGAGCGCTGCCGAGAGAGGCGAGAGGGTGAACGAATGAAATACAGAGCCACGATGCAGATAATGATAAACAAGTGTGTGTGTGTGTGTGTGTGTGTGTGTGTGTGTGTGTGTGTGAGAGAGACTGCACCTGTCTTCAGAGACACACTGGAGGGACATGATGTGTCATGTTACTGGGAATGTTTAATTTGTAAAAAGGGGAGATTCATTAGTGAAGTGCATGTACAGTAACTGCTCCCGCTGCCGCAAATCCATCCAAGTGTGAACTTCATTTGAATTGAATTCAACCGAGGGGAGATGCTCGTAGGTGTAAAAAAAAATGAAAACCAAAAAAAAACAGGGATGTTGGTCTCGTGGACTCGTGGAATAGGCCGAAAAGATCGACCCTGAAGACATTTGCCAACCCGGAAATCGTGTTTTCTGAGGGAGAGAGTGACTCCCTTTGCAGACATTTTTCACAAAAATGCTCCATAACACAATAAAGTAAAGGCAAAACTTCCCAAAGCATCATGTGACCTCTTTCACAATTAAAGGGATATTCCAGTGTAAGTTTAATCCATGGTCTAACACACCTTGACACCGGGTAAGACTCCCCCTCGAGAGGTCAAGTTAGCTGACCGCTAGCTTAGCTAGTTTTAGCAACCTCAGAAAAAACCACACGATAACAATACACTGCCGCTTATGTCTCCAACTAGAAACCGCCATCAAAAAGCCACAATTAATGGTGAGAACAGCACCAAACTTCAGCAACAGTACATGTACAGTCCCAGCACACAGTACGAAGCATCAAACATCTGCTAGCTTTGCTGGATTTCTATTGAACTCACCCTCTCCTCCAGCAGCCTGCCTGTGTGGGGAAGCCCTGACGAGTCGATTACTGAGTGCAGTAGAAGTTTAGTGCCGTTCTGAGCATTAATTGTGGCTTTTTGATGGCGGTTTCTAGTTGGAGACATAAGCTGCAGTGTATTGTTTTTGTGCAGTCTTTTCTGAGGTTGCTAAAAATAGCTAAGCTAGCAGTCGGCAAACTTGACCTATCGAGGGGGAGTCTTACTCTGTGTCAAGGTGTGTTAGACCATGGATTAAACTTACACCGGAATATCCCTTTAAGGTAGAGTGAAGTGGGCACTGTTCCAGACAGCTTGTGCTGTGTAATACCATTTTTACACCACAATAAGCTCTCATATGTTTCTCACGTGGCTAAACAGGCTAAAGAGGGCGATTAATTCCCTTGTTGTTGCCAGTAGGATGAATGTGTTTGCCTTTCTTTTTTTTTTTTTTTCCAGGTGTGTCACGTTCTTTTAAACTCAGCTGACTGGACGACGTTCGTGCTGCTTGAACGCAGATGGATGTAAAAACTTATTTAGAGCGCGTCGTAGAATTTCGCCGGGAAAGGTGACAGACTCGAGCGTGTTCACTCGCGTGTGATGTTTCCATCAGCGCCGATCAATGCCGGAGCTGATAAAAACCTGGGACTACGGCGGTCGATTTTCCAGAGAAGACTAAAGGGTTTTGTGTCCAGTGTAAAAGGGCTGTTAGAGTTCTGCCTTTACAGTTCAGCTGGATGAATCCATCTTTACAATTCTTTCCACGCATGATCGGAGAGATCTGCGTTGGAGGTGAGGACTCGTGGGTATTTCTTTGTCTCAACCTCTGTGCCCTTCTCTGGATTGATGATGAAGAAACACCTCTGTGAAGACGAGACTTCATCGTTTCAGCGGTTGACCTCTGTGCAATTCTTCTAATAACCTTTCTTGGACTTTTAGTGTTCACTTATAAGACGTCCTTTTTGTCAAATCAGACAGAAACTAGAAATGATCTGCTCTTTATTAGATAGTAAACACGAGCAGTTACATAAAGTCTAACAACAGTCTAACAGGTTTAGGAAATCAGATGTTCCCTGCTTTATTCTGAAGTGCAATTTTCTCGTAGCGTGCCGCTAATAAACCTCGAAGAAAGTGTTAAAAGGGTCTAACGAGGTTTGTGGGTGAAGGTTCTCAGTCATGGTAATTCTCAGAGCTGTATCGAGGCAACCGGACTGAAAATACAACAGTGTCGAGGTATCAAGGTTGTTAGTAGCAACTAATTACCCTGTAATTGAGTGAAACTATATTAAATGAAGCCTAAATGAATGAAAGAATCATCCTCTGACCATTATTAATACAACATCTGTCAAATTACAGCCCGTGTGTCTATTTATTGTAGATCCCTGCTGATTTAGTGCTGCGTCTACAGTATTATTTGGTGGTTTACGGGTAAAATAGCGTCTAATCAATATATTGAGGATCAGAATTTGATTTATTTTTATGATCTTGTAAAATTGTATGTAATAGTGTAATTACAGTGTGATTCGGGTATTTAGGTGTATAATTGATAATGAAGATATGAATTAAATAAAAGTATTATTTTTGTTTTTGTCTAATTTTAGATAAAAATCAGCTTGTTATTAGTTAATCAGGATATAACAGTGTCTTTAAATGTTCCAATACAGAGCATTATCTCTAGTTTTTCCCTAATTTAATACTAATTATGTCTTACTACTTTTTTTTTTAGATTACTTGGGGTATAACTGTCGATGTTCACTGTCAAATAAAGACCAGTTTTTGTCTAATTTGACAACAAATACAGCGTCTTATATCTTATTAGTGTACTCTCTAAAATAAAATACATCCATAACCTTCATGCAGTGAGCTGTGTGATTTTTAGGTTACTTTCCTCGAGCTGAAAGTCTCAGCACATAAATAAACAATGAATTCATACCAGAAAACACAAATTGCAGCTCTGTTGATTGGTATGCACAGACAGTAACACCCCCCTGAACTGAGCCCTCCGTCCCGTCTCTGCAACAGTGAGGTGACGCCTAAATTATTTGTGCCGACAGTATAATCAAGTGTGCTTTCCCCCATATCAGGGCTGAGGAGATAAGGTCATACAAATCGGTGACGGGTGCACCAATTATTTTAGCCGGAGGAAAATGAAATTCTGGGTTAGTTCTCATTTTTCAGTGACAGCGAGCATGTTGGAAAAAAAAACAGCTCTACATTTGTGTTCGCTCCCGTCCTCCCCGCGGTGTTACTGAAGGATCGCTCGATTAATTTCCTGCAAATTCTCCAAAATAAAAGTCCCCTGTCACTCGGCAATGAAGCGGCAAAATCAATTTTGATTCAGCTGGAAGTGAACATGAAACTAACAGTGGACGGAACATTATGCACCTAATATTAGATGGAGAAAAGAGATCCACATGTTATGTACATCTTCAATAAATGTATAAATGCCGTGTGTGTTTCCAGCTGTGATTGTTGTCCAGGTGACTACAACACCTCGAGTCACTGTGGCTTGCGACTTTTTGCATTTTTTATTTGCTTATCTGCCAAGATAACCTTGTCGCTGCTGAACACAGCCATGAAACCAAATCCTGAAAGGTCAGCGAGGACAGGAGTGAACAAAAATCAATACTACTGGCTGTGAACACAGAGGACATTTTGAGTTACAAGGGTTTTGTCACTCACAAAATAACTTTTTTTGCGGCTTTGTGGCACAGATTAGTCTGTGTGTCACCACATATAAATAAAAAAAAAAACCTTTCTGTGCTGTATTTGTTCAAACACATTTGTAGAACCAGTGTTTGGACTAGAACTTGCAGATGTTGGCCCGATGGCTACATATTAAATGGCTTTTTTGCAGTATCACCTTCACTGCAGCACTTTCTCTAATAAGGTTTGTAGGGCACGCTCGTTTTGAGTGACAGCAGGCAGTTAGGAGGAAATTAGTGCAATAGCCAATGGCAAAGGAAAGAACTATATTGAGAAGATGTTATCTAGGCTACGTCGCAGACAGAAGGAGACGGAATCTGTCGCTGTCGAGCTTGTATCTTCATTTTCTGGTTGACCTGGTTGATTTGTTTTTGAACCCCGACTCATTTCTCACAGTTATGGACAGACACCGGTCCCCTCGGGGCTTCAGAGGGAGCACAGGGTGGGTGTGTTTTGTCCTCTTTGAGTTTGCACGGTCATATTGAACATCCCCTTGTGTACAGCGCGACCACGATAGGTCACTGCCGCTCAGAAAGTCATTTTTGGACCGGACACAGTGAGGAGCAGCGCTGGCGATGGGAGAGATGTCTCACCTTGTTGTCCTGTTGCTCCAGTTTACCTGCGCTACAGGTCATTGATTTGTTCATCAAAACTCATGTCCTGAGGCCCAGACGCTGCGCTGTGGGTCTGTAAAAAGTTATTGTGAGATCTCGCCAGTCTTTGTACAAATTACATGTTTTTACTCTTTCAAATGCTATAAAAGAGCAAGAAAAGTCCAAGTTACATGTCACATTGGTGACTAAGACTCAAGAGTGATTAGTGTTGAAGTTACATACTTACGTCACGTACGTTAAGTGATGTGAGTTATGCAGTTTGGTAGAAAGTACCCAAAAGATGTACATGAGTAAAAGTAAAGATATATAGATAAAATATTAATTTGGTAAAAGTGAAAGTCACCAACATGAATGGTAGTTGAGTAAAAGTCTTAAAGTATCTGATATTAAATGTACTTCAGAATCAAAAGTAGTCATGAGTTGGGAGTGAGTCTGAGTGCAGGTGATACACCGATCCTTTCCATTCTGTGGACAACAGATCTACAGTCGAGTGACCTTCCTTGTCATCCATAGTCACCTGGTTAAGATCACGTTACGTACCTGGCATAACTTTAATATGTCATGGCCGTCTCCTTCAAGAGGTCCTGTGTTCGTTGCTCTTTATGCGACATCATGTGACTCTCATTTATGTATCCCATTTGTACACAACTGTAGACTTTGGCATATGTACTGTGTGCAACTTAAAAGGCTAAACCATCTTATTTTTACGCATAATGAAGTTACAGGATCAAGCTGATACACTCTGATGCACATCAAAACTAACCAACACCACACGACTTATTGAAACAGTAGTCGACACAAACGGGTTTGGATTTGGCCAGCTCGTATCTGAAGTTATCCAGCATCTAACTAGAGCAGTGATGGTAAGAAAATAACTTCCTCACACCTGAACCCTGCTGGTAACAGAGCCTGGAGCAAATTATTCAGTGAAAACCCATTCATTGCATTCGGCGTGTGCCGGTCTGCTCAAAGGTCAAGGACACTCTGAACATAATAATTCCTTCAACACCATCCAGGACCCCCAGAGCCTCTTGAAACTCAAACTGGGACCGTTTTATTGGACAAGCATGTTTATGTGCATTTTAAAATGACTCTGAGATAAAAAAAAAAAATTTAAATGCACTTTGCTTTGCTTGAAGGTCGTGTTTCGCTCAGTTAGAGTTTTCGTTTTGGATTCCACCTCAGGAAATGGAACACTTGTGTACCGCCACAACACTCTTGACGGACGACTTTTGTTAAGGAAGGCACGTTGTGAGAACCCCAGGACCCCGACAAGGTGTCTCGCATTTGCACTGGGTGAAGCACATGTCTTGAGTATAAAAGAGAGTTCAATGGCATGCCATGCTTTCTGCACAGCCGAGAGAGTCCAGGGACAAGTGTCTCGACCAGGGCTGAAAAAACACCGCCACATGCTCACCCTAAATCTGTCCTTTCAGTATTAAACGCTCACCAAGTTTAGACTTGAAATGCAGCTCTAAAAAACTGTTGCATGCTCCTTCATCAAAGCAGAGCTGACTGCTGACATAGGAGGGAAATGCAAATGCTGGAGGCTCCAGGTTACGTAAGACAGCCCGGGGAGGGAGAGGGAGGCGAGTAAAAATGTAATGATACATGCAAACTGTGAAGGCAAGCGTGTCCGTGTTGTCAATAGATTATGTGTTCTTGCATTTTTCTGTCTGCCCAGACCCAACCCAACCGCAAGAATGAATATTGCGAGTGTACGCTTCTCCAAACCACAGATATGTTCAAACTATACATGTCCATATGTTGCTACTTTAGGTTAAATTCTCTTTTTTAGGTTGTGACAGCGCTGTGCTTATGGTCGGGTTAGGTCTGGTCGCAAAAACACCTGGTTAAGGTTCGGAAAATATCATGTTTTGGTCACCACGAACACGACTAGAGATGTCAAGACTTCTCATCAAAAATATATTTTTTTTTGTTGCCGGAAACACAAATGGAAAATGTCCCATGGTCTCCTTAAAAATATCCACTGGTGTCGGGGTTAGAAATGATAATCTCGATCTTCCAGCCTTCTTTAACTCTGCTACCATCCACTCCACCTCCCGATATGACAGTCAGGTTATAAACATGTAATGTGAACATGATGTGGCACGTTTTGTAGACATGTCAATATGGTACGTAGCCTATTAGACCTACAGTTGTGTACGTATCAGTGGTTTGCAGATACGTTCATTACTAACTTGACAGTCAGTCAGTTAGAGACTTATTGATTGAAGATGAAAGTGACAGGACTGAAAGAAAAATGCAAATACTTCAGCACCACGAACAACAACATGGATTCATCAGTTCATAGCACAGTTGTTTAAGAGTCTCACTCACGAAAAAAATGGATGAAGAGGGCGGATGACAGGTGCAGTTTGGTCACTTTGATAACAAGGGAGACGGCGTCAGAATCTAGTTAGCTGACCATCTGTTTCTTTGTACAAGCTCGGAGTCCAAGTTTTCCCAGAATCACAATTTATGAAGCGTCTCCAAACCCTCCACACTTTCACATGTTGCCGTGGACAGTTTGGCTTCAGCCCGATCTGCATGAAGGGCCGCAGCGGTGGTTGCTTACTCTTGAACGTGAAGAAATGGAATGGAGTTCATTGGTTCGCCATTTTTTAAAACAGCAGAAGTGTCTCACCTGCTGCCTCGTGTGTTTTGTCTACGCTGCATTAAAGCAGGCAGCGTATTGTACACATGGCTCACGGGTCACATAGTTTGACTTGATGCTTGATGCCCCGCCGAAGTCTGGTTTTATACCATTAAGGCTTTATTATACTGGTACTGATGCTGACACATTTTCACTTCAAACTACTGAGGATTCATCCAAAGCTTCTCAGAAAAATACTGTTTTTTTTTCACACTTTCTTGACACCGCTTCGTCGAGTCTTCTGGAGACCACTTATCCTCGCACTAGAGGCCACTGCAAGAACATAGCATGAGGAAAAATTGCATAATAAAAAGAAATATGCTCATCTGCTCATCTAGGTGCTTAAGCGGAGGTCTGAATTGCAGCTATTATAGGTCTGAATTGCATCATTATGCAGTAATAGGTAAAAGCTTGACAATCTTTCTCCGTTCCTCTTGGCCCCTTTAAAACTCCTCAGGTAGTGCTCTTGTTAAAGTCAGCTTGCTTTAAATGCTCTGGTACAGGTCAATTGAAGAAATTCAATTGTGGCCCCAGAGGGCAGAGAGGCTACATCATACTTCCAGGCCCCTTAAAGTAATTAATGTTGCAGTTGGCTCAGTAACTGAGATCCTTCTTAAATCTTCTCATCTGTGAGGGAGGGATCCTGCAGACCTTAGGGCCTTCTGCAGCAATGAAGCAGCCACAGACTGTTGTTCATGTCATTAGCCTGAGCAGCCCACTCGGCTAATTGGTTAGGCAGAGTTCATTTGGCTTCCTCTCTGATTTGGCTAGCCACTGGGGATAGGAGGAGTGAGTAATTAGAAACTTGAATTAAATGTAGTTTTTCACAAATGGCTCCGAGGAGGCCGATGGCACGCAACGTGACCAAGGGTTGGCTCGGTGTGCGGCGAAGCGGTCCAAAAAACCAAACTGTCATGAGTTACTAAAGAAGTGAGTCAAATGAAAATGTGGGAAAGCAGTAAATGGTGCAGGTTAAGTGTATTTAATGTTACTGTAAATTGTTTCTGTCATTCAGCCTGAATGTACAGAGTTTGTGTTCTTCTTTAAGAGCATAAATGTAAAAAGGTTTTGCTCACATTGAGTGACAGAGTCGGAGAAAATGTTGCCCAGTTGTCAGTTTACATTTCTGAAAACCACCATGTTGAAACTTCATGTTACTTTTTTTGTTGCAAATCAATTTGTATTTGTGTTCAGGTTTAAATTTTCTGTTGTGACATGTTTTGTGTTTCTGCTCTTGGCAGGTTTAGGCACAAAAAAAAACACTTGGTTCTGGTTCTGGTTAGGTAAAGATACATTTTTGGATTACCTGGTTCTGTCGCCACAATCACGTCCTTCTGTCAATCTGTGTCTTTTTGAGTGTAAGATGAGAAGGTCACTTTCACATCTGTATGCTAAATATGAAGCCAGAGCTCGCAGACAATTAGCTTGCTGAGTATAAAGAGTGGAGGCAGTTAGCCCGGCTCTGTCTGAGCTAAAGAGATAAAATAAAATTGTTTCTCAAAAGTGGACCCAAATGCAAAACACCACTAATGGCTGGATGAAAAATAAAAGGTGAGTTTTAACAAGTTAAACTGCTGTTCAAAAATCAAAGGCAGGGAACAAAAAATAAGGTTAAAAAAGGAAAGAAAAGAAAAAGCAAGAAACTAAAAGCGAAAAACAAATGAAGTGCGACCCAGGATGAACCTCGGGGAACACAGATAGCAAATTAAACACACATACACAGAAAACGGGCAGGAAAAAGACAAAGACAGGAAGTGGAAAAGTCACAACAAGACACATGAGGATAAACCCTACAAAATAAAACAGGAAATAACTTAACTTAAGCCAAAAGTGCAGTAATGACTGTTCTTGAGTGAGCTTTAGAGGTGCTTGTTTCCTACTTGTTTCTGGTCTTCATGCTAAGCTAAGCTAAGCTAGCCATCTCCTGGTTGCAATTTAACAGGTGGACAAGTAAGCGCCATTCATCCTCTCATTTCCAAGAAGAAACACACTTCTGAATCTGACTCCTCTTGGTGCAAGACTTTCCCCTTTATTAACATTAGCCTTGAAGGGCTGCCACCTACTAATACCCCAGAAAATCTCCCGTTTTTCCACGGCCAAATGCCGTCAGGTATGTTAAACTATTCCCTCAGATAATCAGAGATCTGAGGGGGAAATTCCTCTGAATCCTTCTCTTCAGTTCAGCGTAACCTCCCCTTCAGTCGCCCTGAGCCGCTCACATGAGATGCCTCTTAGAAAGAGACTGAATGCGTCGCTATCAAACCGAACCTGAGCTTAAATGCGCACGACTGCGAGGACAATTTGTTAATTCAAAGCAGAGCAATTCATAGTCGTTAAGTAGCTGAAGTGGCAAACGTTGGCGAGGTGAGGCGATACCTTTAAAGTATTATTGCATTCAAGGCTTCAATTCAGCGCCGGCTGCTTTTTGTGCTCACAATACAGAGTGCGGCGCTAAATGTCGGAGGGGATGTTGGTGCATAAAAGATCAGTTGAATGTTTTTTTTTTTTCTCGTTCGCCGAGCTTTTCTTTCAATAAAGCAATTAAAAGGCACAAAGCGAGTGTCCAGCCGGCTCTTGAAACGGAGCCGGGGCGGTCTCATATTACTCATCAGCAGCCTGGCCGGTGAAATATTTATAACGCCGTGAAGAAAGAGGATTTTTCCTTCATTTTGTATTTCCATCCGGCAGACAACCTCAGACCTCCCACCGGAGCTGGTGTTCTTTATTCTGTTGAATGTCAGAAATTGATACTCTCTTTACCCGAGCTGCGCTTCTCTGTGTGTCTGAAGAGGCTCACCTACACCGTGCCCTGCAGAGGAAGGTGTTAATATTCTATTAGCGCTTTTAGGATCCGTGCCACCGCCTGTCTCTTAACCAAATTGCGTACAGTCAGTCGCCTCCTAAAAAATAAAGATGCTAATCAACGGACAGGAATTTGACACTGGATCATCTCTCGGAGGGAAGCCGAGCGCTCTGAGGCCGGCCGGCTCTGTGGGGGAGCTGCGCCCCTGCAGCCCCTCCACAGTAATCTGACATATGCAGCGCTTTGCACTATTACACGCTTTGAGGCGCTGATCAAAGCAGCGAGCTCTAACAGGGCCAGGAAACAACAAGAGAAACAAAGGAACAAATGATTTTTGTTCCAACCTCGGTTTGATGTTTACCTCTCGCTCATCGCGGCCTCTCCGCCTACTGACTTCAACCGGCTCCGTCTACTTATCTCCGTTTCTCCTCAGCGTCCCACCCCGACTCTCCCCCCGCCCACCCAGCCTTCCACGTTTGTTTTCCACAAACCAAATTACTCCCTTCAAAGGAATTCCATCGAATGCTTGAGGAGTCCGGTCGATGTTAGACCGAGCGATACGACGGCCACATAACTGCCTTCAGTACATAATCACATCAGCCAGAACTTTGATTTAAATTCTTTAATAACCAAATTTAAGGAACACACATCAGCAGATTGTTGGCTAATACTGTGAGTAAAATGAATATCTGCTGACATTAAAGGTGCACTCTGTAGTTTAGGAGAAGACTTTTTATTCACGAAAGAGAGGATCTTTATTAACAGAATTTATTTTACGCCTAAATAAACCGACTGACCTTAAAGTACAACACAGTTTCATAGCTGTAATATATATATTTATATTAGGCGGACCCTGCCACGTCTCTGATGCCTGACATGCATCATATTTTAAATCATAATCTATACAGTAAAGCTGTCAAATGAAAGCAGTCGGGAACATTTCAAGTCCTCACAAAGCACAGAGGATTTCAGAATCGTCACCGTTTTTTATTATTAATATTATTTCAGCTGTGCGATTTCTCAGATCTCCACTCGAACAGCACTTCTCTGCCAGATTTATGTTTTTTCTGTGCAGTTCACACGAGAGGCAAGTTTGCAGAACAGGACGTTTTATAACCCACTCAGGACTAATGCGTCGGGCTGTCGGTGTAGAGTAGCTCTCTGTACCCCTGGAGGTCCGTCCACCGGCGCAGAGTGGAACAGCGAGTGCCGCGGATAATTCCTGAGAAAAAAGCTCGTCCTCTCAGAACGGGGCCGACGCCGCGGACTGAAGCTCAACACTTGAAGGAACACTCTGTACTCACCGGAGGACTTTGAAGATATTACATTTTGTGTTATCTGAGCACGGCGGCCGACATTCCTGCGCCGGTTGTGTTTGCTTTGGATCCGGTCTGAATGTGAGTGAGATGGTATTTTGTATTTTTCCGACTGACTGCCGGGTGAGAGACGTGCTAATGTGTGCATAGACTAAAGCTCCGGAGAACTCCTGCTGTCTGCCGTGCTGTTCACCTCTGTGTCAGTATCGGGGCCTCGGGGTGGAGGTGAGAGCTGCTGCCGACCGTGGTAAAGAGGTGTTAGAAGAGAGTGGGGTCTAGTGAGACCATTAAAAGGGACCCCTGAGCACTAGAGAGACGGGCAGGATCGCTCAGGAGGGTGGTCCGGTGGCCGGAGCAACAGGCGGGATTGATTTGGAGGGAAGCTCAAGGAAGACAGACGGAATCACTGAAGAGCCAAGAAAGACACGGCCTCTTTAACGCCGAGTCGTCAGAGGGGAAGTGGGCTCAGACCGGCAGGACGCTGGGAAAAATCGGGCTCCGACGGAGATCTGCACAGATCGTGACAGAGGAAGGAGAAACGACTCAGCGCCGAGGAAATGAACGAAACAGACGTTCTTGTGTATAATTCAAACCCGCAGCCAATTTGTCCCAAAAAAACTGAAGCCAAAAAGTGTTAAATGGTTTTTATTTATGACTGAACGCTGCTGCTTTTACAGCTTGGCTTGGGTTAAAACAAACTACGGAGCGCGCCCCAGTAAAAATGAGTGAAATCCTCACTCTGAAATGCCTCTTTATTTCCTCATTTCTGTCCGTTCATCATAATTACCGAGTGCAGCTACTGGCTGGACTGTTGGCGCTCGTGATGACTTGTTTATGAGCACCAAAGAAGATACTGTGAATGAAAACACAAGGGGGGGGTTGTCATTAGCTGGACAACCTGCTGTCAGTCACTGGAGGTTGATTCGCCCATGTGGGGTTTCACATGGCGCTCATGATACAGGATGCCGCGACCAAAACTGTCCAATAATTGAGTCACCCAATTAATCTTTCTGCTTATATTTCCTTGTGAACACAAGATGGACCAGAACTAAATACATCATTGTGTCACCACAGCTGTGAAAGCACCTACAGCCACTGTGTGACCTTAATTAGCATGCAGTATTAATTTAAATGAATTGTAAATCCATTCCCATACGCATACGTAGAATCAGGCCTGTAGATATCCTGCGTGAGGAATAATGTAACTGTCACGGGGCTAATCGTGCCCCATCCATACCGTAATAAATCACGTTGACGATGACGAAAACCGTTCAACTCATCGGTCAGTACAGACAAAGCAAATTAATTCATCGGCTATGGTTGACTTCAGTTAACACAATGTTTGTTGCATGAGGGTACCGTCCATATTATCTGCTGTACGAGGGTCCAAACAGCCAAATGGGAAGTGAGCGTCCAGAGAATAGACGGGTCTCGGACCGTACCATGTTGAGTAAAGAGGGGGGTTCACAATAGAATGTCAGCAGTTAAAGCTTCCGGAAAAACCACTGACACGTTCACTGTTACATGTCAGAGGCTACGACCATATTGACATTTCTACACGATGTGTCACATCACCTGACTGTCGTACTGGTAGGTGGATGGAAGGTGACGGTGGCGGAGTTCGCCAAGCTGGTGACCACAGTTCAAGACTGGGTTTCAACATCTGAAAATGTGAAACCACTGGATTTCTTTAGGGAGACCTCTGAACATATTCAGCCCAGTTTCAGGCAACAAAAATCTGATTTTTTTAGATAGTTATGTAGTGACCACAGCAGGTATATCAAAACAAAACCTAACCAAGTGGCTTTTGTGCCTAAACCTAACTGCATTAACACAAATGTTTTTGACATATCAATAGTTTGCAGAAATGCACATTGCCAACACTTATTCTGGAGGTTGGGTTGCATTTTGAACATTAATATAACAGCAAACAACCATTTGTTTGAGGACAGATACAATGAAATTAAGGCGTGAAGGAAGTCACACTCCCTGTACGTATGTTGCAATCAAAGCGTCTCTGTTATTGGATTTCACAGCCTACGTGCATGTTGGTGCATGTTGGTGCATGTTGGCGTTTCTGGAGAAAGATAGCTGATTATTGAGTCTCATTCCCAGGTCACCAAATACCAATGCTTTGGGTTGGTGACCCAAAGGTCCACTCGCTTTCTCCAGAATCACTTACTGCACCTCTAAAGTTCTCTAAACATCCGATATTGTCAATATAGGACAATTAGAATAGTGATTAGGATAGTTTTTGTTGATTTTTCCACTCGTCAGCAAACTGACATGCTGTGCGCCACCTAATCAAAAATATAAGACCTTTATTTTCTTCAGTGGTTCTCAAAGTGGGAATCATTTATTTTCATGAAAATTCCATCAATAAGTGATGACAATGACAAAATGTGTGACTATTCTGGTCGTGTGGTTTCTACACTTAATGTGATGAAACAGAATTTCTGAAGCTCTCTCAGATCAGATGGGGGACTGTGGCACAGATAACACGGGAGGTCCGTGGTTTAATTTGAACCACAGATTTACTCATATATAATTACATTTTAATTTAGCTTCTCGTTATAGATTTCCTGTATTTCATTCCCGCCGATAACAACAAAGGGTTCCACTTGTGTCGCTGGGCTGAGGCTGCGGCGGTTATCGGTTAAAAACTGGGTTTCATCACACACATGAAGACGGTTTTGATGATTATCCGCCCTCAAATCATGAACACTCTCAAACAACAAGGAAGCAGACCGAGCGCTGAGTTCTCTTTCCCTTTTTTTTTAATCTCAGGATCTAATTTTCTGATTTCACATAAGCTTTGTATTTCCAAAAGGCTTCACTGGCATGAGTGTGGATAATGTGTTATTATCAAAGATAGATTACAAACACTATGATTCAACAGATTTCTATTAGAAGAAAGAAAAAAAAATCCATATATTAAAACAGCTCAGTTAGACTCTGATCTTACTTCTCACCTTCACATAAACACATTCATGTGTAGCAGACATGATATCACGCTAAAACAAATGCACACTTACAGTATTTAGTCTCTTTCCCTCCATCACTCAAACACAATTACGCTGTCAAACTCGTGTCCGTGTCTCCGGCCGCCACATCCAGAGGTGTAACATATCTGCAATGCACAGACCCGCTTGTAATTAAACACCTCAATGAGCAGATTACGAGTTTCCCCATTTGGAAATTTCATTACCATTTCCATAATTGGATTCCAAATTTAATTAGTGCTCCTGGGCTAAACAGCATGTGATTCCGGGGTGAATGCAGATGCTGTCAGAGGTCTCGAACGCTGGTTTAACCTCGCTTGCTCATCTGACACCTTGGCAAGAGGCAAACTGACCAGAATAGGAAATTAGATTCCTCGTATTTCTTTTTGCCAAGAAGCCATTTAAAAGGCAGAAAACGTTATTGAAGTTTGTCCTGAGAATAAAATGTCATTAAAGATTTTAACAGAAAAAATAACTGCTGCAACGTTTGGCCCAGACCTGACCTCCAACAGAACGAGTGCTACATTTACAGCTACGACTCTTCATTATCCTCTAATCGTCTACTTATTGTTGTGAAACCTTTCACTCTGAACTGAAACTTCATATTAAAAAACATAAATCATTTTCTAAGAATGACATCTTTACAAAGCTTCAGAATAAAAGCATCTCTCTTCCTTAAAAACATTATAATGATTGTAAACAGTAATAAAAAAAAATGTTTTAAAGGTCTGTCAGCCAAAAGTACAACGTTAGAAACTGAGTTCTACAGTGTGCCCCAAGCAAACTACACTGCCCTTAAGCTAGAGACGTTAACGTTTGCTAGCTACTGTTAGCATCGTTAGCTAGCAAAGTGCACAAACTGGGAAACCACTTGAGGGGCAGTGTTGTAATGTGAGGGAGAGACTGCTACATTTAATGACTGAATGGCATCAATAACACAAAACACAAACTCAAATTTGACAAACTGTTAATGTGAGGCCGTACTTTGGCACAAGCTACATGGTAATGCCAGTAAGCTAACAATGACAATGCTAAAATGTTGATGTTTAGCAAAGTTTACATGTCACCATCTTAGTTTTGCATGTTGGAGCTGGTAGAATGTAACTGAGTAAATTACTTAGGTAGCTTAAATACGTTTCTGCGACTGCAAATATTGCTCTTTTTACTCCACTACATATTTGATAACTCCAGTTTGTAGTTACTTTGCAGATCGCATGCTGCATCAGAGCCAAAGTAGCACATTTTTCTAATAATTAATCAAAAACAAACACTCAAATAATCAGAAAAATGTTGAGTATCAGATTTGATAATTGGTCAGGTGGGTAATCATTCTACCTATAGTATACATGTACATACGTGTATACATATATTACTTACTGATACTTTGGTACATTTAATATCAAATACTTCTACTCACGTACTATTCGTATTCGTGAGTATGATTTTGGAGTCATTTTTACCACATTGCATGTTAGCATGCTGACATTTTCCAATGAGCGTAAAATCGCAGTGAACAAAGTCCAGCTTTCACTGATGGAAATGTCATTAGCGTGCAGAATCCTGAGCCAAGGCATTGAACAAATCACATTTGTTGGCCCGATGATGAAGCTACACGAAATGGACCATCAACTGAAGAACGACTTCTCCTCCAGGAAACATCACTGTCTATAATGAATTTCATGCCAGTTCGTCCACTAACTGTCAAGATTGAACTCGAAACAACACATTAGCAGCTCACCAAACTCATTTAGATTTATCTTTTAGGAACTTTTGGATATTCTTACCAAATTTTACGGAAAGCCATCTGAAATTCGTAGATAGATTTTTTATTGTAGACCAAGTGAACGCAAGGAACTTGGCTAAAAACAGCTCAGAAGTTTCTATACAGGGTCCAAAAACTGTAAACCAATTAGCTTTGATAGACTTAAAACCCAAGAATGTTCCCGCTAGAAGAATTTTCAGCATTTGCCTGAGTGGGAAATTGAATAAGTTCAGAGGACTTCCCCTGGCCAAATTATCCCTGTGTTGGTTTAATGTGCGTGTACTTGTGAACACACGGCCCACTGTACCTAATTTGATGCAAAAGTTCGACAATTTGGGGAGACATGTTTATTTGATTTCCTGCCATGATGTTACAGCTCTGGCTCAAAGGGGGGGAGAAACATGAAGGACGAACCAAAGTTGGATGAGCCGAAGTGAAGTTTGTCACAAAAATTTAATTTAACAAAAAAAGGGGGGTGGATGATGGCTTTTTTTAGCAAAGCCTCATGAATGTGACTTTTGTGCCTCACTTAGCGAGGAAATGTTGTAAATGAGTAATCCACTGATGGAACAAGCTGCAGAGCGATAGCATCATCATCCTCCGCCAGTATGAAATAATTAGTTGGTTTTTCTTGTCCCTTGCCTTTCATTTTCTAGACATTTGGACGGATAATGTCACGAGTATTAAGTCATTTTCTCCCTCAAATTCAATTTGTTTATTGTATTTCAGAGGACCCTTTTTTTGTTAGGAGCAGACAAACCCTAACCTTAAGTTTCCCCTCTCTTTACACGCAAACAGAGCTCCACATTTACTCCACCTAGTTCATCAGAAAGACACCATTCAACTTCCTGGCCAGTCATCAAATCATTTTATACGATGCATTTCTTTTTCCACAGTCCAAAGGTTTTAATTTCCAGTGAAAGGCAACTCCTCGAAAGAATAGTGCTCATTATGTAAGCGTTCTCTGTGTGTCCGCGGGGGATAAGAGTAATTGTGGAGCCACCTCCCTTTGAAAAAAGTAAGCATCACAGTTGACGTCTCGCAATGACTCTGATCGTAAATTAAATAAAAAAGGCCCTCGAGGACACGAAAACAACTCTCCACCCAAGTTAACCCAGAACTCAGCGGAGTGTGCTTGTTGCAAATTAAACCACAATGCTCGTGTCTCAAGTGATTGCAGACACTCACAATCACCCGAGACGTGTAACACTTGAGAAATGAGAGGATGTTAAAACAAAAAAAAAAAAGGATTAAGTGGTACAAGAAACCATTTTTAGTTCTTGGCCCGTGACTGAGACTTTCAGGAGGCTTTGGAGGCTGAGAGCTGCAGGCCCAGACCCGACCTCCACAGGAACCCGAGCCCGAGGCAACACGACTGTGAGGGCGCTTATCTGAGAGATGGAGCAGCTTTTGGTTGAGCATCAGAAGCACATTCCAGCACGTGGACGTAACCTGTCCAGAGGACGGTGAATCAGCCCATGTGTCAGGTGGGTTAGACATCTTAAGTGCACTGACTTGATGATGTGAGCTTTCATTTCCTCACAGAGATAAACAAGATGTTGGGTAAGAGTGTGTGCTGCTGCTCTGGAGAATCACTCTGTCTCAGTAGATAGAGATTTCTCAACCGACATATGTAATGTTTTCAGGCAGACAACCTTCATGTGTCTGCTGTCACAAAACACTTCAAGGTTATAAAACAGAGAAAATAAGCTATCAGCTGATTTCATACTGAAGATGGGATCAGATAAGACAAAACATCATTATATTTTTAACACACATCTCTTGTTGGCACGTACATTGCCTACACATTGTTCGTGATTTTGATTAATGGGAGTAAAAATACTTTACAGCTCTAATCTTAAAATATTATTGACTGATCACAGAGAATTGGCCAATGCAGTGCATGCAGCAAAGATATGGCAACGCCCCAAGTCACTAAACTTTACAGCACAGCCACACAGTCTATTTTACATTTAAAGTTTTACTGACCAAAACTGACTGAAAAGTTATTTTTTATAGAGTAATATAGTTATTCATATAAAATATATACAACTGGTAACACTTTATGGTTAATTAGACTTGAGCTAACAGTTATATTACTGTGAACAAACAATGAGAGAGCTTTAAAAACATTTATTAAAGATGTTATTGATGATATTCAGCCACTAAATGTGTCATTCCATCTCCTCCCCTCCCCCCTCGAGTGGTTGCCAGTTTGTGCACTCGCTAACCTTGCTAAAACGCTGGCTAACGTTGCTAACATTAGCTGGAAAATGCTAGCTAACATTGATAAAGATAGCTAGCAAACGTTGACGTTGCTAATACTGGTTTATGTTGATGTTTCCAACACTAGCTAGCTAACCTGAGGGCAGTATGGTACGCTGGGCGGAAACTGTACAACTCAGACATTCTTACATTTTTTTCTCGCAACTACTATAAAACTCTCAGATACCATGTGACACCAACGACTGTTATACTATTGGCTGACAACCATCAAGCTGGAACCAACCATCAGAATTTTTACACTGACATAAACAAAACAAAAATTTCTTGTGCATTATTTGTTTTTATTTTAAAAACTGTATCAATATGAACAGTGAGTCATCGTAAATTACAGCTGATCTTTCTCATACTTAATTAATACTGTGTAGTTAAATATTATTTTGAAGGTCATAATAAAGTTGCAGCTGATGCAGGTGGGAATCAGGATTCAATTACAAGAAATGGTTTATAAAGCACATCATTGTTTACAGTCAAATAACTGGTAACTAAAGTTCATGTTGATATAAATGTACCATTTATTGATGATATGAAGTGTTTTCTGCATGCCGACATGAAAAAATGTGTGTTTTCCGACTGTAACATGTTCATTTTGTCTCCATCTATCATTAGGAGCTACAGTAGTCTCAGTCATTTGGACTCAGGACTCCTTGTTTTCTCTCCTATTTGGTAGCTAATTGCAATTGACATAAGTCTGGTCTTGTTAAGATAGCTATAATTAAAACTTGCACAGCCTGTGGGTCTGCGGGACCAGCAGCAACAACTACCCAGCAGCACCCCGATGCCAAGCACATTCATCACAGCGTGAGAGTGATCTCATAAAGCATGAAAAGTGCTGATGAAACGTTCAGATACAGCAGCCACAGGATTATGCACACTTCAGTTGCGCTCCAACGCTGCAAAACGTACAACTTTTTTGTGCTGCTTTGATACAGTTCCTTTAACCCCGAAGAGAAACTTTATACCTCGTCTCCTTTTGCAGCACGTCTCCCTCACAGAGCAGAGTTGTCAGACAGTTTAGTTGCCTGCGGCTAAGTTTGAATTACTTTCAAGTGACTTTGTTCCATCCCTGGTATCACCTTAGCCTAAACTTGTCTTGAAATCTACAAGGAGACGGAGGGAACAGAAGCAGGTATTGATTGGTGTGCTCCTCGAGGAGGGCTCCGAGGTGAACAGTAAATACCTGTGGAAAGATGCAATACAACATCATTATAAGGTTTTCCATTATATCTAATGAATTTGAACAACACTGTGCGGAGGTGCTAAAAGGGAAACAAAAGTGCTTAAGGCTATCAGTTAATTAGGTTGTTTCTGCAGCTATCTAGAGACAGCAAATCGGTGTTTAGTTTTATAGGGATAGATGAGGTAAGGAAACTTGAGTCTATCCAAATTACCTGGACTATAAATTGTACGTTGCTGATGTTTTTTTCGCTGCCTCTGATATCTCAATAATAAGAAAAGTGGTTGTGTAACTGATTTATAAGGGGGCTGCGAGTGCACGCAGACCTTTAATGAACCCAGAGCTATCTGTAAAATGTAGATATGACTGACGCTAGTCTCTCTGTTTTCCCCCGTGGCGTGTCTGAGAAGCATTTAGTTTTGGAGATAGCCTCTGACCCCAGGCTGCCAGTTACAACCACGTACCCTTTGGTTGTTTGTGTCAAAGGTCCCCGCCGCTCATCCATGCTCGCATTAGCAGGATGTACGTCAGCGCTACCCACATGTCACTGCTTCCAGGCAGAGCAGAAGTTCCCAGAAATACCCAAAATATGCTCACTGATGTCCTTGTATGTCGCACTGTGTAAGAAACAGAGCTCAATATATGAATGAGTATGATGCTGTAAAAGTAAAACAGAACAAAGCAGCAGCACTGGACATGTTGAACATCTGTTTTTATTTTAATGTTTTAGTGCAGGTAACTCATTTGTTTGAAGACTTACGAGCTGAGAATCTTTTCTCTGATTGGCCCGGTTCAAGCTGTTTGTTGGACACTATTCCTCTTCTTCTTCTTCTTCTTCTATGTTGTCATCCCCATCCCTGCATCAACACAGGGGTCTGGTCTCATTGTTTTGACCTGTTTGAATACAGTTTAAAATTCCACTCAGACTCACAATGGGCAGTTAAAATGGGGATCAAGGAGAGAAGCTAACTTTCTATTTTCATCAGCGTTTGGAGCGTTATCGAGACAAAAACGGGACCATTGGGTTGATTTGTCCCTCTTATTCCATGTGTTCTTCCTTATCAAAACCTGGCAACTACATTACCCACAATGCAACTCAACCATCAACCATCGTAGAGGATTCCAAGCTATTCAGCTGCAGTTGCAGTAGGAACATGAAGGACGCTGAAGGAAGTTAACTTTGGAAAAATGGTTCATGCTGGATTTGTGGGTTGATTTTGTCACAGAAGAGGTCAAAAACTACATTTTCATGTTGAGGGTTATAAGTTTCACCTTTACTTATGAAGATAATCAAATAATAATACATGGTTCCATAGTTAGTCTGAACCAAGACAGCAAACTTTTATTCTTGTTTTCTGTACCTTTCACAATAAAAGTCTTAGACCGGAGACACTGAGAAACTGCTTATCAGAAGGGGGTTGGATGGCGAAATTCAGTCTGACCATTTTACTAACTGTTCCCTTAATAAAATAGCTGACAATGTCAACGTGTTTGTGTAAATATAGTAGTTATTCGTAGCTTATCCTCATTATTTCTGCTCTATTTTGGAAAATAATTTAGTTTTACAGAAACAAGAAAGGCCTGATAGAAGTTGCCTGCTCTGTCCTTCCTTCAAACTTCATTCCCATGAAGTTTTCAAAGTTTTCTCTCCGTCAGTCTCACGGTTCCTGCTGTTAACTCACATGGTCGCACACATTCACAGCTGGAACCTACCGAGCATAATCACACTTTTCTACTGACCACTGACTAGCTAAGTGGAGGCAGTTAATTGCTTTGCCGAAAAGCACCTCGACAACAGATGTTGTGAGAAAACGAGCGCGGTCCCTTTTCTTCCATTATTCACATCTCCAGCTGCAGCCTTAAATCAGATTACCGACATCACACACACTCATCTTTACTGTAAATTACAGCTTTAGAAGCTAAATTATGTCGGGCTTTCACACCAGGGTGGCCAGAAGCAGCATGTTACCGTCATCAGTGCCACAACTTCCTCGTGGTCAAGCTGTGTGGGCCTCTTTTTAGTCATTAGCTGCAGAATAAATATGTTTATGTGCAGCCGACGCTATCCTTCCTGCCACGGGTTGACCACAGTGACTTCATTATCACTGGCTTTCAAAGAAAAAGCTGTCCGTTAGTCTCCGACACGTCTCCGTAAACCAATGTGAGTCTATAAGTGTGCAGACGGCCTCACCGGACACTATTTAAATCCGCCATCAGGCTATCCATTGCTGCTCCCACTTTGAGGCTTAATTAATATGCAACAACAAAGCGAAAGGATAATCACATTTTCTTTTCCATTTTCTTGCCGCAGATAGCGCCATCCGTCCTGACACTTGATGAAAGGGGAGCTCCTGCTGTCTGCATATGCTGACAGATGCGTTTCAGAGGAATATTCAGCGAAGACACCGGCATTAAGGGCGAGCGAGTTTCCAGCTATGCGGAGGTTATCTCCTCCGAGAAAGGAAAAAAAAGGAAAAAAAAACGAGGGTTAAAAATACAGAAGTACCATAAAGCAGGACTTATATAGCTTCCTCCTGCATTAATAAACAATACAATCTGCTGCATGTTCAGTTGAAGGCAGTGATATGATAGTTGATATGCTATAAGTGCCTCGAAGTATAAAAAATAAAAAAGGCTGCAAGGGCGAAGCTGCATGAGATGTTGAAAAGAATCGAATTTGTGCATGATTATATGATTACATGGCATGATTATATTCCTTGCTTCCCCTTTTGCTGCTATTAAAGAATGGCCGGTTCCTTCGCCGCTCACTGTTGGCACAGCACGTCCGTAATTAGTGTGTGGCTTTTAAAGAAAAAAACATTCCAGCAACACAGGGCAGCTCATAACGGTTTGACTTTTCTCGAGTCAGCACTTTGAACCTCATTGCCATTCACCGAAGGGGTAACTTTGACTCATAACAAAGCTGTTTCATAATGCAGTGACACTGACTGATGAGGCTTCGATCGGAACAACAAACTGAGTGGAAGTCACCGTTTTGAAAACGGTCGGGATAAAAAGGGAGAATGAGAAAAAGATGATTCATCGTCCAATAAGATAAGACGGCAGGGTTATTATCTCCGGAAGTTAATATTAAGATTATTGCTGTCATAGTTTGTTTGGTTTGGTGCGCTTTAAAACTCTCTGAGTCAGAAGCGGAGCATTTGAGGGAGTAAAGGTGCAGTATGTAAGAATTTTAGGGTAAAACTTTCTCTAAATGATCAATAGTATGTAAAGGAAAACTGTTTTGGCGTTCCAGACGTCTATGTAGGTGCTGCAAAGCATGTTTAGCATGCTAACAGGTTAGCTCTGGCCCGTCCCGGTTCAAAGCTCCTGTGCTAGCAAACACCAACACTTCCCTCCTGGGCTAGCTGGTTAGCATGCTAACTTCAATAGACATCTCTTTAATACTGTACATAAACACCTCAACATAAAGCAAACAGTGTTAACTCATCACTGTTGTTTCTTCTGTTCATATTTTAGTCATTTAAATGTTATCAGCTAAAAGTCTGACTATTTCTAACACATTTCCTCTTTAAGAGGTGAGGATGATATTGTCTTTGTTAAGAAGACCCTGAGCCAACCCGTTTACATAATATGATCCGAGGACAGTACTTGCGTGGCCTCGAGAGGTGAAGGATGACGGCAGGACAACGGTGTGTTTCTACAGCGCTCTCTGTAGACCAGACCGGGGTCCATCATACAGGTCAGCTGGCGCTATAGAGCCCTCAGCAGGTGGCGAAGAGGTGAGTCCTTGGCTTTCAGGCAGGTGAAGCTGAAAAAGAGCTGGAGGACAAAGCCTTTTATGTTGGTTTCGAGCCAGCTGTTGGCGATCCAGCAGCGGTCACATGTCTGTTTAGGTCGGTCACGGAGGCACATTTGAAAAGAAGCAGACTTGCACAAGATGAAAAGAGGAAAGATAAGAGTCCGTGGTCTCTGCTGCAGGTGGGTTTAGGCCACGTGCACACGCTTCTGCTGACACAATCCTGGAATAGCTCGGTTTAGCTTTTTGCCTGATGGAACTGGATGGACTGATCAAAACAACATGGACAAAAAGCGTTCGGCAGTCGTCGTGGCCGGAATGCAAAGCTTGGTTTGAGCAGCTTCATTATCATAGTCAGTCAATGTATACGACACTGAACAAGGTCTGTCTCACAGAAGTTTACTGACAGTAATTATCCCTGCTGTGGTGGTCAAAGTCTTTGTACAAATGTATGTGATACACACAGGGAATATTTCCTCAGACTTTAACACCCTTTTGCGATGACATGAAGATGCAATTAACTGGTACCTGGAAGCAGTAAAATGGGACTGAAAACACCTTCAAAAGCTAAGTTTGTGTGTGCCCGGAGAGAGCTGTGCTTAATCCTTCTTCCTCTTGCATTTATGTAGCGCTGGCTCTCATCTTGCTTTCACACAGTTTTTGTTTTGTGTCCGTAATTACAGACGTACGACCCCTAGTAAATACATTTCTTCACGGATGGATAGAAATGCCACCGCTAAGAGAAGCTAATTTTCTATTTTCATCAGGGTTTGGAGCGCTATCGAGACAAAAACAGGGCCAATTATGCATGACGACAAATAAGTGAGGAGGTTGGCCTGCTAGATGTACGTACTCACGTTCACATTACATGTTTAATTCCTAACTTTCATGTTGGGAGGTGGACGGGACGGTTGTGGACAAGGCTGCTAAGCCAATGACTGCCGTTCAAGACTGTGTTTTAACATCTGTAAGTTAGAAACCACTGGATATTTTAAAGTAGAACTCGAGATATTTTCCTGGCATGTTAATGGTGGCAGAAAACAGATATTTTTGTTATTTCTGGTCGTGTTGTCGCGACCAAAACAGGTATCTTTAAGCCAAACCCAGATGTTTCCCTCACCCTAACCAAGAGGTTGTTGTGCCTAAACCTAACCGGAGCATACGGCCAGCATTGTGACAAGAGAAAAATTGAAAATAGAACCTAAAGAAAAGAAAATTTGCAGCGAAAACAAAAGCTAAAGTTTTGACTTTCTCTGTTGTCTTGCAAAAACATTCTTTGCCAACGTGTATTCTGGGTTTTGCACATTTCGCCGTGGAAACGAGGCGTCGGGGTGCCATACTGCAAGAGCACCGCTGCGTCTCCTCTGCTGTGTTTACCGTGCTCACAGCACATAATCAATGTAATCTGCTCACCCACATCTGAAAGCCTGAAATACAGGGACGGAACACCGCATAAGTATACCAAACAAGCTCGAGATAAGAACAATAGAATAACTGGTGTAAGCCATCTAATAACATTTGCAGCTCACGCTCGACAGTAATCGCAGGAGTGTGGAGAGGTGCAGGAATCGGCTGTGCATTAGTGTGATTTATAAGATAATCAGTATTTTAGCGAGCGGGAAATCAGGCCATAAGATGAGCTAAAGGCCTCGACTTCTCCCCTGGTGATGCATGCTGGTGCCCCGCTAATGGCGGCTAATTTGCTAGTGAAGCATAATTGGGTTCCGGAAGCATAAACGCCACGGGAATTGTGAACACCAGCAGAGATAGAAGCAGGGCGAGGGAGATTGTGTGTGTGTGTGTTTGTGTGTAGTTTTAGGTTTTTGCTCGCAGCATGTGTGTGTGTGTGACATTACACATAGCGGATCATTACTGTATTTAAGTGTGCTTTCCTTTAGCGCGTATTCAAACTGTACGGGCCTCGTGGAGGGGATTCACCATTACCTTTAATGATATTAATTGTTTGTCTGTGTATGTGTGTGTGTGTGTGTCTGTGTGTGCATGGAGAAGGTGTCTTTATGTAAATGAGAAACCGTGGGAGGCGAAGAAAGGCTTCAAAGCATGCTGCCTCGATGCTGCCTAAACACTGGCGTGCATGCAACAGCAGCGAAAGCATATGAGGGATGAGCACCGAGGAGGCTGGTAAGTGATAGACTGGGGGGCGAGGGAGAAAGAAAAAAGAAAAAAAACAGTCTTATTGACCAATAAATTCAGCGCAGGCACATCAAAGTGTTATGAGAGGTGGCCGTCTTTTTTCCCCGTATCCCCTCCGCGCTATAATGTGCAGCTGTTTAATTGGCTCCACTAAACAACGCAATCCCCGGGCAGGTTTACTTTTCAAACAGGAAATACTGTTCCTATTCCGTGTGTCACACGAGAATGCATTACGCAGTTATCCATCGCGGCGTTATGTCTTTACATCTTTATGGGCTGTTTGCAAAAAACGCAAAGTGACTGTCGCTGACAGGCCCTCACAGAGCGGCGTTAAAAACACACGCTCGTTTGACGATGATGTTTTTGATATATTCACAGATTTAAGTGGTGATTCATCTCGTGTGTGTCGTGGATTAGGACTGGGTCAGTGGCTCGGTGCTACTAAGTGTGACGCTGCAGTTACCCCTCTGGCCTCAAAGTGTCTCTCTAGTGAGATAATATAAAGATTGAGAACGTCTGAGTCAGGGTGTCGGGTCGGGTGCCATCTGCGACCAAGAGTCAAAATTAGTTTTAATTTACGTCAGTGAAGTTACATAAATGTTGTAACTGATGTCACGTACAGTATTTTGTGACCTAACTAAGTCTTTCTTGCCTAACAGGAACCAAAACACAACCATCTGACAACGTTAAAGGTCATAATCTGACTATCTGTACTGTTCAAACACTTAATTTTAAAGTCTAACCAGATGTAGCATATAAGGTATTGCTGCTAACTTGACCGCGGAGCCTTTCACATGCAAAACTGATGCTAAAGGGGGAAGGTAGAGCGTCCTAGTGTGTAGAAATACAAACCCCAGGTCTTTCAGATGTAATGTAGGCGATAACTACAAACAAAACTCATTACGTCTTAACAATGTCATGTGTTGAAAACTTGTATCTTGAGGTAAACATGTACGTAACGTAACATGACAAGTTACCTAATGTTGCTTTAGGGCACCGACCAAGCTGCTGAATTTGAAGAGTAGGGCGTGTTGTAATAGGCAAATCCATCCATCTCAGATATGTTTTACACTTCTTGATTCTTCTACCAGCGTTGTGTGTTACACTTATCCCTGAACAATATCTGGTTTCATGCCAACAAACAGTTAAGCAGGGAGCTTCTGAGACCGACTCGTGTGCTGCCGATGACCCCTGAGTTTCAAATCTCACTCAGAATAACCTTTCCACCACTTTTACTACATTCTGACTCAAAATAGAAAACTTGTCTCCAGCTGTGTTGACACGGGGAGGGTTTACATTTCATTGTCTCATTTCTGAGTTGCAGGGATACTTGATGTCTGCCTGGCTCGGTTCATCTTGTCCCGCTCAATTACACACAGCCGGAAAGGCTTGAGGTACCGTGCTCACTTAGAGCTCTCCGCCGAAACCTGGATTTGTGAAAAATGAACTGTGTTGAAGGTATTGATGTTACTTTCCCCTGCTTGACTGACATCTTTGGAGTAAGTTGTACTTTCAGAAAGTTTGTTTCTTCAACTCGGTTAATCAAGAGAGTGATAGAAGTATCAACTATTTATTTATTTATCTATCATTTATAGATGAAAACAGGGTTTCAGTCTGAGACTGCGATCCCTTCAAATCAAATGTCTTGATGCTCAAATTGAGAAAGTATTTTTTTATCTTGTTATTCTCACAGGTTATTATATTCAGTACTGTAACATGTCTGACATACATATTACAGATGTTGCCTCCAGGAGCGCTGCGCTGCTCTTAAATAAATCTAGTAAAGATAAAGAGATCGCTGGCATTGCCGGAGGCTTCGCTGAATTATGAACGTAAACTGGGAGATGTGGAAGTAAAATTCCCTTTTGTGTCTTTATTTTGATGAAATTGCTTTCATGTGGAGATTCACTCTCTGTGGGGCTGTTCTGAGCTAACTGCTAACATGTCCACCGTGTCACATGCTGATATTAAGTACCGTACATACCAGCTTAGCTTAGTGTGTTAGCACAATTAGCTAATTAGCACTAAACACACAAGTTATTACTATCAATTTTGAGGAGAACTTAGATATCTGTCGCTAAATTCTTTCCTCAAAAGCAAAAATGTCAGCCTGATGGTTTGGGGATCACTCAGGTCAGCAGGCTGCACCCTTTGTGGACCTTTAACAGTCTGTCTTCCCCAGCAAAACAACCGAATAAGTCGCCTGTGCAAGCAGGGTATTACCACACATATTTGTTTTTTTGTGAGGCGGTGACCTCTAGTGGTCAAAGTAATTATGACGGGGGCAAAGGAGGCTGGGTTGGATGGATGGGTAACAGCTGACAACACAGAAAGCAGCACACAGTAGTGACCCGTTCATTTAAGCATGAGGACGTGTGTGTGGACGGTTATAGACGGATGGTTCGTCCAATCGCCTTCCAAGTGGTTTTTGAAAGCGCCTGTCCTTTTCCAAACTGTTTCCAGAGGCTCCTTCCCAGGATAGATTTGTGAAACAAACTGTCAGGTTAGTGGTTTCTCATGCTGAACAAAGAATTTAATCAACTACACATTACAAGCATCGTTGAATTTGCTGCATTATTAGTAGCCCGGATGTAGTTTTAATATTAACACCAGGTTTTACTCAGAAGAGTCACAATCTGAGCCTCCATTCTGCTCGATCGCTCAACCCGACATGCTCGCTGCCTCTGTGTTAGCTGAAAGACACACATCGGGATAATGCTGCGTCTTTCAAACCCATAAACCCCTGTTGTAAAATCTCCCAGACTGCTGTCAGATAGAGTTGGCAACACGAGTAGAAGATAAGTTTGCAATAGTGTTAGATATAAGCCAGGTGTGAGAAATTGTAGCCCAGGAACCAACAATGGACGCTGCACTTGGGGGGGAAAATAGCAACCTTATCTTATTTTCTTGAGATGTTTGAAATTGGGTATGGGCAAATCTGCTGCGCCAACACCGACCTGGTGGAGGAATGGGCTATTCAGTATAGATCTTGACAAGTAAATGGAGTTACTGCTGCTGCGTCGGATACACAATAAAAACTTTTCAGATATCATCTTCATCAGCTGTAAAAAAAAAAATTCCTATCGCAGCGTTGTGTGTGCAAACAGCAGTGGAAGATCTTATTGTGTGTCTTCCAGAAAGCCAGGGGGAAACTCTGCCTGTGTGTTTCAGCGTGTGTGTTACACAGTAATCTAAAAAAAAAAAAAGAAATCACGATTTGTGTGTGGCTGCACTCACGAAAAGTAAGCCAAAATTTATGCATTGCCATGGAAAGATTATACGTGATGTGTTCATGCCCTATATGCATACCTGCATGTGCGTGACTGTGAGCATGTGTGCATCCGTCTGCATTACCCAGCGTGCATCAGGCGGAGCGAGGCTCAGGTGTGGGTATGTGGCTGCAATCAGGCCTCCTTTTCCTCAGCTGACAGCTCTTTTACTCTCTCCGTCTGGAGTCAGCTTCTTCACGAGCAGCCAATATATTACTGTTGCCTGGCCACGGGGTCGTCTTTGGAGAGTTTCAGGCCCCTTTTTTCCGAGATAACCACTAAAACTCTGTCGCTGCAGAATCAGAGAGGGGAGTGCCACTCGCCTGACACGACGTCTGGCTTGTTTTCCTCCCCGGTTGAGGCCGTTTTCAGGGCTGAATTTCTTTTGTAATTGTCTTTCCACAGTCTGTCCCAGCGACCTAATAACAAATCAATCATTTGTATCCGTGTAATCCACACTTTTGAGGCAGGAATGCTGCACAACAATCAGATTTTTTCACGAAATAATCTATTGAGTGTGCGAGTCAGCCATATTCTGATGCCACTCTTGTCGTAGGTTAATCGAGCATCTAATGGGTTTCTGTGTCTGATCTCAGTCCAACATGTTTCGGGTGCTGTGAGAGCAATCTGATTAAAATGTCATTTGATGCAAACTCACCCAGAATTCAGAGCTTTTCCCCAATTCATCTCGATCTCTACAATCTTCTCGAAAAAATACTTATTTTTACTAATTTGATCCCTGTAAACACTCTGTTTAGATGAATACATGAGGTTTCTTGGATGTTCAGGATAAATTTCAACCCAAACTTGAAAAATTCATACTTAAAAAAGGATCTGGAGGAAAGCGTAGGATTTTGCACAGAGCAATAAAACTAACAAATATATTTTTATAAATCAAAGGAATATTAACAGTTAAAATAAATCTTTTTCTCCATGACATCAGATAGGTGAGTCATACTGTGTTTGATCTTGTCTGAATGCTCCAGCGGAGAGAGCTCTGATCGCTGGGAAAGAAACAGGCGAGTTTCTGTTTCCGACAGACATATGCGTGTCTGAGAACTGGTTCAGTTTGTCCCCTCCTGTTCTAAATTAAATCAAATAAATGAATAATTAAATTCGGTCCCAGTTGCATGAAATCTGCTGTATCTTAAGTAAATACACACCAGGTTGCTCGCAGCGTATCAGCTGGCTTTGTGTTGTCTTCTGTGAAGATGTCGATTCTACTGAAGTCTAAAGGATGAAGAAACATTCCTGCATCCACGATATTGTAAGGCAACTAAAATCATCCAAACTGGTGTCAACTGACTTTGGGCTCTTTCACCCTGGAGGCTGTGCTTCACCAAAGAATGTGGTAAAATGAATGACTGTTTCAAACAGGGGTGCAAACCAAGAAACCTGCTCAGGCAACACAATCACTAGGATATATGTCGGCTCTGTTTGTTTCTGCAAACCACGGTTACTTCTTCAGCTTCAATTCTCAATTTGAGGTTCAAACAACGCTGTGCTTATGGTCTTTAAAAATAAGTCAGTTAGGTTGAGGAAAAGATCACGTTTTGGCTTAAAATAGCTGATCCTGTTGGCAGAAACACGACTGGAAATGTTCGGACTTCTCATCAGAGGTATCAGTTTCTTGTCACCACAAACACAGCTGGAAATTGCTTGCAAATCATAAAACATTGTCTCAAATCTCGGTCATTGGCTTGGAAGCCTTGCCCCCTAACTGCACATCATCCCCTCCCCCTACCGATGAACAAGTCAGGTTATATACATTTTGTATAAAATGTTTAATAATTGATAATTTTGTTAATTGCATCACAAGTCGATGATGATGATGATACATCATACAAATGACACACAGCAAATGAAAGTCTTTCTTTTCCACGGACCCGCTCTCTTGTCTCCCTCCGCCTTTGTGTGAGGAGAAACAAATCAATATGTCCTTGTTGGCATGAATCAGCACAAAAATTACACTAATCCTGATGCTATTTATCTACATTCACATCAATACATTCCCAGTTGCTGTGTTCCAAAACTAGTAACAAGGGAGCTCGATTTGTGGTTAGTTCTGAAAACCCCATTTGTATGGTTTTATCTCAGAATTATAGCATTTATATACTGTGTGAATACTTTTTGCATTGTTGGATGTTTCCTGAATTATTACATAACTAGCTGTCATGAGAGCCACCAATTAAAGCTTGGGAAGCTTGTGCTGTAATGAGGAGCATCGCCTGAAACTCCGGTTTCCCCCCTTTACAGCTGACTTAATTAGCTTTGAAGTCAAACTATTTGGCAACATCCAATTTAAACATATTCTTTATCAGCTCGTTCCAACGCTTCATTGGAACTATATACCTAATGATGATATTAACGGCTACTTTTTGGCCACAATATGAAAGAAAAAGATGTCTAAACAGCATAAATTAATCCTAACACCTCCGAGAGTTCCACTGAGACTGAGTCAGCAGGCTGTTGAGCTTATGGCCACGCTTCATGCCAAATAAATACATAAATAAATGAAAGGCATAGTGTTTTTTGAGGACGCCCCAGGAGCGCTCAGATCCTCCTCAAAGCCCTTGCAGCTGTTGTCGAATCTCACCTTGTTACAGAGGGTGACAGATTTACCAGCTGGTGCCGTAAACTTTGGAAGTACTTGAATAATAATCCTGGAAGCAGATTATTTACATTTTATATGTTTATATAAAGACAGCTAGAGACAAGAAAGATTGGATCCTGCTCCCAAAACATCCACTGTGAGCATCAGAATGCATCTTTGTGACAACAATCACCTCTTCCAGCCTAGTTGCCATGAAAAAATGTTGCCGAATAATGTGCGTTTCAACTTTTGTAAGCGTCGTAACACTGGATTTTTTGTTTGTGGCAGCAAAAAACACTTGTTTTTGACATTTCCAGCTGTATTTGTGGAGGCAAAGCTGGTATTTTAAACCCAAAACATGATGTTCTCCTAAACCTAACCAAGCTGTTTTGGTGCCTAAACTTAACAAACACATAAGCACAGTGTCGTTATGAGATAAAATTAAAAAATGAACCTCAAGAAATGCTCCAACATTTCCATGGTTTGCAGAAACCTCCATTGCCAACATTTATTCTAGCGACTGGCTTGCACCTTCACTGTGTTGGCAGCTATATTATCTATTTTTCTGACTTTCTACTGTACAGCAGTGTCTGCACAATGCCGAACATAATATTTACAGACTCTATTCTGATATATCAGTTGGGTTGATAAGGTTATTTACCAACCAGTGATCCCACAATTCAACTTATAATTGCATTTTTGTGAGGCGTCTGTAAGGACGGGTCTGGGTCATCTGCAGCTGTGGCGCAGTAAAAACGATGAAATGGGTGAGTGTCTGACATTTTGACACGTCTCTGTGTCCGTCTAAATATATATACATTCACAGCCAGACGTGTTTTCAAAGTGGGGAGCGAAGGTGAAAAGGGAATACATGGGAGCATGAAGTGAGACTTTTTTCTTAAGAGGAGGGAAGGAAATTATTCGGCTCATCAAAGTGAAGAAAATGTGCAAAAGCTCAAATAATTCATCAGAACTCCTCGGCTCACTGTGATCAAACTTTGATTGCAATTAAACCCCGTTTCCTCTTTGTGTTTAATGGGATTTGTTGGATTTAAGACCACTTCCTATGAACTCGTTTTGCTCTCGAAAAGGCACATTTACAATATTCATTGCATAAATCTGCATGCATAAAGAGGCTTATATTGCATTTTCTTGTCTTGCGTGACTTTAAATTGCTGTTTTTCTTTATTGTTGTCTCTGTTTTGGACTCCAGTAGGACAAAAAAAACACTTTTTGGGATCCAAAAATAGCATAAAGAATAAACCAGATGTTTGAATGTTTAATTGATACGAATTAAGAAGTGCTCTCGAACATTTAAGAGCATAAAGCACTTTAAAATGCACCAATGTGAAGTAGAGGACGCTGTTGAGGTTTGGAGAACGCTGTCCAGGGGGGTCGACTGAGGTTTCAGGAAGCGAGGTGAAAGCAAAGAAACAATAAAAGCAAAAGAGGGTAAAAGATCAGCGTGGGAAAGAGGAAGCGGGGTCTCCTGTCGGGCACAGCGGACGAGAGGGAAGCACGGAGGATGATGATCGCGGTCAAAGAGGAGGAGAGGATGATGGATGGGAGCTGTGGCAGGAGAGCCACACTCTCCGATGGAGCACGGAAAGGCGAAGGCAGAAAATAGACAAAGTACTGGTTGTCTTGTCTTCTGTGACCCTGCATCGCTGGCCCCCGTCTCCTTGTGGACAGTGGAAGGACACAACCTGCTTGAAGTTACTTCAGTCTGTGGACAGAGCTCGATGATGGATTTGATTTGGAGAGTGAAAAATGACGACTGTCTCCTCGCCTGATATTTAATTCCACATTTAAAGGGGAAGACGCGCGATTAGCTGGTGAATTTGCAGAATCCACTTAAGTAATTGGATAACCAGCCTGAATAGAGGCATGACACACTGCACCACAGCTCTGACAGCTGCAGGGTGACGCTTTTTTCAAATAAACACTTCAGCTCGGATGGCTGAGAACAATCGCGAGTCAAACATGAGGGTATCTCTTTTGAAGACTTGTGTCAAGAAAACGCTGAAATGGGACTTAGAGATGCAGAGCACACGTCTCCTTCCTTTTTGCTCTGCGTTTTTTTTCTTTTTTTTTTATCTGCTATTCCCTCCTCTCCGCACCTGAAAAAAAAAAAAGAACAATCTAGATTGTGAGAAAACATTAAAGATCCAGCCCCCAGGACAAACCCCTGCTGGGCATACCTGTCAGTCAAAAACTCTCCCAGCACAACTCGCTGAAGGATGATTTCTCTCTGTTTGCAGATGACATCAGCGATAGAACGATCACCCATTTATCTCCGGGCGGTGCTAAAAATTGCCAGCGAGACGCTCGTCAGAGTATTTGGGATATGGCGGCGTTGATCCTCTGTCGAGATGAGACACACGTAGAGAGAAGAAGGACAAAACAAAGAGAGAAAAAGGAGGTCTTTTGAATTTGATTTCAGACAAACGCCCACTGAGAGAGCCTTTTCTTTCACCGGTGAATCTTGTGACTGCTGTTGTGAAGGTACTCGTGTTACAAACTGTCGCCTCTGTGAGACTGCAGAGAAAGATTCCTCTGCCTTGGTATGGTAAATTGTGCAAAGTTGAAAATTATTCATATATTAGGCTACATTTATACCTTAAAGCGTATAATCAATGTCTTGTCTTGTCTATTGCAATGTGAGATAACAAGTTTGCCTTATCAAACTGCCTCACATCTACATTTCGACAGTGTTTCATATCACGCTCGGACTACACTTATATGAGCTGACTTTCGTGTCTGCAAGACGAAGGGCTGGTCGTGGTGTGACAGGAGAGACAGCTGCCGAACTAGAGGCCTCTGTTAGCTCCAACAGTTGTAAGAATGAAGCAGCCGGATAGTTTTAACAAGACATTTGGACATTTTTCTGTCATGTTTGTGGCAACAGAACCAGGTGAGTCAAAACATGATCTTTTCCTTTCATTACTCGTTTTTTGTGCCGAGACCTTGAGCACTGAATTGACACGACATATAACTGAAAATTTAACTAAAAAGGAGAGTTGCAACGTATCTGTGGTTGGCAGAAATGTACATTTCCAACGTTTATCGTGGCACTTGAGTCGACTTAAAGATACTCCATGTGACATTTCTGCATTCAAATGTCTTAAAAAGACTGAACCTTTATAGTAAATTGTGATGAGATGTGTACTTACATTATCCCGAATGTTTCCATCAATGTTTAAAAGTCCAATTTGTTGGAAGGTTGATTTTTGGGTCTCCGAGCTTGTCAAGTACTGACACTGTTCGGATGGCGGCTGACCGGACCTACAATCCTAAAGCATCAGTATTTAACTGAGTTGAGAATGAGGAAATCAACTTTCCTACAAATTGAACCTTTAAATTCAGAGAAATTCATAATTTTATTTTCTTAGCATTTTGGATTTTCATTTAAAAAGGTCCAGCGTGTAAGATTCGGGGGTAGAAACTGAATTTAATATTCATAATAATGTTTTCCTGAGAGTATAACCACCTGAAACTTAAACTCATTGTGTTTTCGTTACCTTAGAATCGGCCGTTTATATCTGCAGAGGGAGCAGATCATCTTCCGGAGAGTGAGACTATCTTGCACAGCCATGTTCCCACGGTCGCCCTGTGACTCTAACAAGTGCAGAGGAGGGTGAAGGGAGGTGTTTAATTGGTTGTAATCTGCAACCTCACCTTTACTAAAAGGCAGCAGATTCCTATCCAGTAGCCAGTCTTCAGAATAAATACAAGCATGTGGCTGGGCTTTCTCAACAGCAGTTTTTAGAGCGCTAGACTGCTCGTTCTCATCGTGAACCAGTTGCCATCCCAACTACACTGGGATGGACACTACAGGGTCCAACAGTGAGAGTGAAGCTACATCTAGTGAAGACTGCAGTCGTGCGTCCTGACTTATCACCGCTAGATGCCACTAAATCGTACAAACTGGTTCTTTTATGCTCCATCGTCCCAAAAATATGGCAAGTTAGGGACTCATTAGTTCATTCAATTAAAGTTAATGAATCATTTTAAAGCCTTGATTTTCAGATGACCTTATCTGTGGAGGCTTCAGGGAAGTTTTCCAAAATGGAATCACGAACATTATCTCAAAAAACCATCTCAGAAAAAGCCATGTCACCACCCGGCCTGAGCTTGTGGTGCTGAGACAAATGCTCTGATTGACGCAGAACAAGCCTGCTTCCATTTGCAAGCATGCTGCCGGTTTGCCATATTCACTAAAATAAAAACAATTTTCTCCACGGAGCAATTGCAGCTTGGCTCTAAATACTGATGCCATGACCACTCTCTCAGACATCGGCTCATCCTCGGAAGGTTCCATATTTACCAGCCTATTTGGATCCATTTCTGCCTGTCGTTCCCTTCGGTGATGTGAAAGCTTCCAGCCTTGGCAACTAGGTATATAAATTTGTACTAAATCAGTCAATTGGGTCAGGTCCTCCTCTGCACTTACAGCAGGCATGCGGCTCCTCACCTACAAGGCCTTACATGGCTGTGATCCAGCCCGTCCCATCTGTCTAAGCTCCTTAACTCATACTGCCTGACTCGCAGTTTGCCTCCTCTCCTGGCCTCTTATTGCCGCAGATTCTCCACGCTGGGTAATGTAGACCTCACTGTCGTCCATCATTGAAAAATGCTCACATTCAACATGCAATTATCCTTTTTTTTTTTTTTGCAGATAATGGAAATATTTAAGTGGTGCGGCTAATTGCAGCTCTGTGGGAGTAATATGTTAAGTAATCACTGTGTTGCATTTAAAATGCATCAGGGCTGGTAAATAAAACATTACCTGTTTAATGTTGAGGCCAGAAACATACGAACGATGTGAACGCACACAGTTTAGATCCACTCCGTGGGGCGAGGCGATGAGGTGTGTCGGTGTAGGATGTAGTAGTAGAGGAGGAGGACCAAGGTGGCCTTGATCCCCACACTGCTGCAGAAAACAGCTGGGTGTTAATTGAAGGGAGACCCTCCGAGGTACTGGACCCGGCTGCTGCTGGGGTGCTGCAGGGTTCAGGCCTCAGAAAGATCCCAGCGTCCCAGGCCTGCTGTTCGCTTCTGTTAGCCGCAGCACAGCAGTCAGAGGGGGTCAAGAGTTCCTTTAACTAAACAGGAAGGTCTGTTATTTTCCTTTCAGCATCCGCAGGACTGCACACTCCGAGTCCTGCTGCACTGAGTCAGTGACAAAATAAATAGATGATCAGTTAAAAAAAGATCCATGGTTTTTAAAATACACCAGAAATTCATATTTTATTCAACCCAGTTTGCAACCACGGACATTTATTTCTTTATGTTGCAACTATTAGGGCGGCTGTGGCTCAGGGGTAGAGCCAGTATCTTGTTATCTCAAGGCTGCTGGTTCGATTCCCTGGTCTGCAAGTCAAAGTGTCCTTGGGCAACACACTGAACCCAATGCCAAAGTGATCTAAGACACTCCAAGTGTGTTCCTGAACCTAACCAGAGCATAAGCACATAGTTGTCACAACATAAAATTGAACCTAACCCAACGTAAGACGTTTAGTACATTTATCAGATGCATTTGTCCAAAGCGACTTCATACATACACTGATGGCGGTGGCTGCCATGCAAGGTGCCGACAAGCATATCAATTTAGGGTTGAAAGTGTAAAGTTGTGTTATTCGTATTAATTCGACCAGGTTGTTTTGGTTCAGTTTGTTCGTTCTGTTTTTTTAATGTTGTAGTTTCAATTCTTACCCAAAAGAAGAGTTGCTGAACCACATGAAGCAATAAATACCAACAGGACTCTGTTAAACATTTAATTTCCTCAAAAGGAAATGACTGATAAGTAGATTTTTTTTAGGTCAAGAGTAATAAATGATTTTCATAATGTATCAATGATACTGCCGTGGACAGTTTAATATTTTCAAACTAACCATCGCAGCTGCTCTCTCGCCGGCACAGGAGTCTTCAGTGTGTTTTTCAGAACAGGATGATAAATGGGGAGGCCTTATATAGTTCAGTGGTTTTAATACAGGTAGAGGCATCACTCCTCATCATTTCTTCATCTGTCACATTTATGGATTTCTGTCTGGGTTAAATTACTCACTGGAGCCGCGGAAAAAAATCAAGCCCCAAGGTTTATTTACAGAACCTCCCATTAGACATTTCTCATATTCATTCCTCCTGTCTCGTTTGTGCCCTCTGCCCATCAGCTCTACACGTGGCGTCGCCACTTCTCAGGAAGCAATTGGAGGTATAAAGGCTTTGTAGACACGGAAGCCACAGTCCCAGGGTTATAAATCCATTTCATTCCAGCTGCTAGAATGAAGGCACTGTCATTTTACATATGTGTGCCAGGAGCAAGAGCAAGTCACTTTAGTCCGACCGCCGCACAGCATATCTGCATGCATGAATGCGTTATGTTCATAAAAAGACCACCGTGAGCCTCAAGACCAGCTGCAATGCTGTTTGCCACAGATTCAACAAGTCTCTTAAAGTATATTGGAGGGATGAGCAGCAGGGCTCAAATCACTGTCACGCCTAAATGTCACATTCACCTCGTTAACGGTTCATAAATTATATCGTATTAACTGTGTAAGATTCTCTGTCCTCACATCGGAGCACTTATTCAATCCTCCTTCTCAAAAATTGACCACAAAAAATCACAGTTTATATTTATAGGTGAAGAATTTTAAGTATTTCTTTCTTAACCCTCCTGTTGTCTTCACATTCTGTATACGCCCCTTGTCCTCCGGGTCAAAAATGACCCACTCTCACTAAAGATCTAAAATAAAGCAATTTCATTTTAAAATGCCAAATCTATTTTGCGTGAAGAAACAACCTGTCATTCATCAGAAACTGTGTGAATATCAGAGTTTTCCCTTTTTACAGTGCAGAAAGATTCATTCAGTAGACATTTCTCGTTTTTATTTCAACACAGCTGTCATATATGTTTTCTTTACTAAAGCAGATTTTTATTATTATTTCTTAAGGCACTGCAAACGTGGTAAACAATATATATATATATATATTTTTTTTTAATCAAGAAATAGTCCTTGTATAGCCCAAGAAAGAACAAGCAGCCGCTTCACCCGCTGGTCCCAGACCTGTGTTCTGCAGCACAGAGAGAACTGAGGGTTCTGTCACCTGCAGCACGTTTACACTCTGAATGTACAAGTGTTAGTAAACAACGCTTTGATGGTCGTGTCTGAAACTGTTTGAACTCTGACCTTTGAAAGTTGTGTATGGGGTCGTGGAAAGGTGACGGTACACCTGCACGAGAAAGTTTTAGTTCTGTCTGAGATCAATCAGCAGTGTGTGTGTGTTTTACCATCATCAGGATGTTTCATGATAGAGTATAAGTCAGCTTCAGCCTGTTCAGGAGGCAAAGGGGAGACTCCTTTACTGCGCCTAGGCTAAACTTTGTGGCTAACCACCGTGTTACAATATATTTAGCTGCTGGTAAAAAGAAACTGGAACTCCCTCTGGTTCACTGGTTCTACCTGAACTATCTGAAACCCCTTTTAACGCATGAACCATAATTAGTCTGGACATTATCCAGAGGAAGAGTACGTCCGGTCCAAATCAGCTGCAGGTCCCAAGACTAACTTTTTACCATGGCTGATCCTTTTCATTGAGGTGCACCATCACATAATTTGGCTTCACCCAATAATACATTTAAATAACCATGATGATGTGGTCATGTGTCCCTCCTCCTCTCCTCCCGTGGGTCGCCATGGCAAAATATTACCGGAGGGAACACAGCAGATTGGGCATTTTACACCCAGGGATAGGTGAAACGGTTATATCCGCCGATGATGTTGGGTCTGGGCTGGGCCTTTCAGACCTGAGGACAGTTGGACTGGGCTCTCCAAATAAAATAAATAAACAGAACATTTCAAAGTGAAGAGAACCATGTTCTTCGTCCACGTGCAAGGAATGTGGGAGCAGTACAGGGTGCAGAACGGGCTGTTGCCTTTTAACCTTGTGATATTTAATTATTTAGCCTCTACTCCTGTTCCCTCAGGAGGCTTTACCTTGTGCCAGGTCACCACTGTAAAAAAAACAAACATTTGTTCCTAATGACCTGCCTGGCTAAATAAAGGTCAAATAAATAAAGATTTAAGATTTTAAAACGGCACACAGTTGTACATAAACTCCCACCATAAACTGACAAAATCATACTTGACAGATTTTTGGGCGCATGTGCGACCAAAAATAGTCGCACCCTAGAGCCCTGAACTGTCCAGGACACTGAACACACTTTACTCTGCCAGTTCTCCATCACAAAGATCATATATTGTCTGTTAGCAGCAGATCATTGTCCGGACGACAACAGCGAGCAAGCGGGTGTAGCTGCTTTGAACTCTTTTCTGCGAACCTGTATATTCATGTCCACTCCTTTGTTGACTTTGCAGATACGTCCAAATCCATGAAGTATTGATGTCAGACATTCATCATAACTGGTGATGACTCCTCCTACACGCTTTGCCAAGGCGCCACGCCAGTGGATGACGGGTGGCGCCAGTAGGTGTGAACAGTCTGAACATCTTGTGTTGTGTGTGACACTGAGAACTCGACATTAAGTGTTGACCGTTTGCTGCAGTCCTGAGCCCAACCTGATAGCCTGGATGATATTTCTCAGTGAACCAGCTCTTCCTCATCTGCACCCTTCCCTTGCTACATTTCATCAACATTTAAGCCATTTTGTCTGTCAGAGTTAGCCCTGACACTGAGGTTAATTACATCTCTTAAAACTGCTGGTGGAGCAATGCCTACTTGACTTCTGGATTAAACCCACACAGCCAACTCTGACTGGTCCTGTGATCAGGCCTGTGGAGCTATGTTCTTTTTTTGTGAGAGCAATTTGTAAGATATGGACAGAATTTTAGTTCAAAGCATTCAAATTAACATTATCAAAGGAGTGTGACGAAACAACAGTGTTGATGTGGACTGTTTCCTAAAAACACTTTGGACTGCGAAAGGCAATAATCTGCCCCCAGCTGGAAGATGTAACAGCGAGTTTCTAACAAGTGAACAAAATAAACTCACAACATGTCGAGAAAAGACTTATTTTTACACCTACCTTTCTTCCTAAACAGAAAAATGTCTGATTGCTTTGTTGAGTCATCGTAAAATGCACCTCATTCAGTCTCGAGTTAAACAACATAAAACTCACCAAAACAGTCTCAGTTTTTCTCTCCACAGTCGCCTCCAGTTTAGCTGAAATAAATCCTCAAGTGTCTGAAAAAGATGTAAAAATATCCTGGTATCAAATGCTGTTTTTTCGCCAGCTGCTAATGTCGTTGTGTCCCAGGAGTCACAGTCCTGGTCCAAGCTGCTGTAAATCACCTCTGTCGCAGTCTATACTGAGCAGCACTTAGCGGTTATGCTGTCCCCTATAGTTTTAAAGTTTTTTAAGGGATGTGAAGCAACTTGAAGGGATAGATTTATTGAATTGGAAACCAGGGCGATGCAAAATTCTGGGTTAGCCTAAAAAAACATGTCCTTCCTGCAGCAGTCTATGTTGGTTTGAGGTCCTTTACGATGAATCGCAGAGCTCCATAAACATTTTCCTCATGGAGTTAAATTGTCTTTCCAAAATCTTCCATGTTAGCATTCGTTTTGGTTCTGGCACCTGTGAAAGACAAAGAAAATCATTCACAATCATTTTCACACTCATTAAGCCATTTAGGCTCGTTCCTAGTCGTCACCTGTCTCGGTGTGCACACCTGTTCTTATCGCATTAACCGAACACGCAGCTTCTGATCTGAAACATGGAGGTCTAGATGTGCAAAAACATGCTACTACGGAGCGAAAGTGGTAGTTTGTGCAATTACGCACAACTGCTGACAGCCTTAATTAAAGTTTTACAAACATTGTGAAATTAATAGGGCTTGGTAAAAACCCTCTTTGTTATTGTGGTTCGCAAGGTGAGAATGAAAGACACTTACACAACGGAATGCACACACTAACTCCCACAACGAATATAATTTTTTTTTAATAATTGCTCAGTTCCCTCTGTAGTTGGCTCACATCCAAGAGGAGTCTTTGCCAAATTTCGCAGCCAAGTTCATGATTTAACACGGCCTTGAAACACTGAAAGACACTTGTGTTGAGAAAGAGATAAATGATTGATAATTGCTGTACGGGTCTATTTGCAGGAACCTGAGGGTGAATACCACAAGTGTGACAAGGTGCATTTATCAAGAAGCTGTCTCAGCTGTCTACCAGGGCAGGTTCAAATACTGAGAGGGTTCAAGTGCCTTCAGCTGTCGATTGACAAGCAACTCCAGGATTTTTCTCACTGTGAAGACAACTTGGAGGATGGAAAAAGAAGTTGTTTTCAGTGGGATCTCAACCTTTAGGCAGAAAACATTTCTAAACAGAAGGTGTATCGCTAGAGATAGAGAGATTAAACAAGACTCCAAAGAATGACAGATTCAGTCATTTCATTCAAGTGGACCAAAATTATCATGTTATCAAGTGACAAAGCCCTCTAGTGGTCATAATAATGATGGGAGCAAAGGAGGAAGTCAGTATTAGAGACAAAGAACAAAACAGTCATATAGGACAACAAAGGTAGCACAGGGAGGAGGTTGACGTGGATGGAAGAGTTCAAACAACAACGTAGACTTTAGCATGAGAGTTTTCCTGTTTCCAACTGCAAACCAACAATGTTTTTTTGTTTTTATAAAGCAGGACCCTGACTGTTCTCTATATTTATTTATTGTAACATACGTACATGTAACATATGTACTTTTTACCTCCACTTAGAAGGTTATGTTTTCACCTGTGTCCATTTGTTGGTTGGTTGGTTGGTTGGTTGGTTTGTCGGCAGGATTACACAGAATCTGCTGAATGGAGGATGAGTCTCGCGCCAGAAAAACCCCATGAACGTTTGGTGCAAATAAAGAGACGGATCCAAAATCTTTTTCTTTCTTTCTTACACATCACGAGATGGGATGTTTTTAAGCATTTTCATTAATTCTCAGGGAATAATCAATGATCTTGATGAAAAATCTGCCTGGTTTAGATAGCTGGTATTTCTGACTGATGGGGATCCAAATTTAATATTTAAATTTTGTATTTGATATTGGATTAGGCTTGATTGAATTACTTGTTATGCCTTGGTGGAGGTATGCACACTACTGAATGCCATTCTAGTTTGCCATTTCATTTAGAGGACTTTACCAACAGAATGTAAATAAATTGTAGTTGCAGTGTGCTCAAAAACAAATTGTCGACTACTAGATTAGTTAAGTGGTTCCCAAGGAGGCGTCAGGGATTGTGACAAAAAACATAATCTAGGATAGAAGAAGAAAAAACGTTTCTGCTCTACTAATTATATTTATTTTTTCTGGCTTCTAAAGTCAAGTGATGAAATACGTAATGTTACTCAAGGTAATTATGCGTTTCATTAGGTACACGCAAGATAATCCATCATAGAGTGAGGAAGGGAGTCGGTGAATGTGATGTAACACAACATGAATAAAACTTAATACATTCACTTGTCCGTGAACATTTGAGTCATTTTGAGTATCGTTTTCATTGTTTTGACTCAGAGAGCGCTGGCAGGAAAAATGACTGTGCTCGGCTGTGCATTTAAATAACCTCGAGCACAGCTGTTCAAACACAAAACACCGCATCACACACGATCCGAGGCTCCTGGTACAGTACACCTGTCAAACAAGCAGAACATCCACTCCTCTTACTGCTTTTGATCCCCACTGAGGATTATATTGAATTCCACCACATTGATTCGACTGGTTTAGTAATGGCCTATGAATTCTGCAAGAAGCGGTTACTATTTCATGAGTATAAAGAGCGTCTCCCTGCGTGATCTCCCGCTAAATTGGCTCCTGCCACCGGAATTCTAATGAGTCAGTTTGTTTGAGGTTCGCGAGCGAGGCTATTGTGATGCAAATGCATATTGCAACCAGCGATGAGACCAAAGGGAAGAAGAAAAAAACAGAAAAAGAAATCTGGAATACCTGACATCAGATTTCTAAAGTCCCAATGATTTGTTTATCAAATAATCCCACCACACTTGCCCACTTCAAACACGGTAATGATATCAAAACACGCCGAGCTTTGATATGCAAATGCTGTGTAAGGGGATATAAAACATTCTGTTTTCCTTCCGTTCACCACGTTCGGGCTGCGACAAAGATGCTGCTTAGTCTCATTTTGAACACAAAACGCTCCATTAAATTCTATTTAAAAATGGCTCCGGTGAACCCCTGTGACAGCACCTCCTACACTCGAACCCACAAACGCTTCAAGTGTCATCCTGTCTTGTGCCTTTGTAATGGTTTGTGTGTTTGTGTGTATGTCTTTGTTTCGCCCGCTGTTCTCCTACAAGTTCCCTACATCTTTTCTGTGCATCTAATCCTGTAGATCTCTTTCTTTCATTGCATTTTAAAACAACATATGACCTTTTTTCCCCCCGTCTCACGCAGCAGAATGATGTAGTTAGTCTTTGCCTTCAAAAAAAACATTACAAACCAACCTTACAAAAATGATGCATATTCATTTTCTGAAAAAAACTCTTAAAGTTTGATGAGTATACCATGTTCTAACTGCATCATACGATCTAATGCTCGCTGTCCACACAGAATCCTTCAACATACACGCTGTTACAACATGTATATAACCACATGCCTATCAGCTGTGTGCTGGAGACAGGAGTGGAGACTTCACCACACGATTGATGAGTTTGCTGAGTTGGCCTTTCTTTCTACATTTTTTTTAAATTTTTACAGGGAAAATTCAAGTTGTATACTGCAATTTTTTGATGTGTTTGGCTGGAAATGGCAAACAATACAGATTACAGGAAGTAGAGATGGTTGTGTTGTGTTGTGTTGTATCCACCTTAATCATGGGTATGACTTCCGGCACATCCAGCCACTTAGCTGCACGCTAATCCTTGTTCTTAGAGCGATTGGTACGGTCTGTCATTCATTATAAAAGATCTAGATCATCAACTTAATTGAGTGAATAACACTATTATAATTGATATTGATTAACCCTAACCCGAAATAAATAATTAGGGATCTTACCTAATTAAAGAGTATTCTTACCTCACAAAATATAAAACTACATAAACATTACTTAGCCAGAAATATCTGGCAGGCCATATTGAACCTTATGGTGGGCCAACTTAGGTCCATTATTATTATATTCCATTTGTACCCCTTATCCCCCCTTAAATCCTTCACACAGGACCTTGAAATCCTTGAAACGTTTGACCTTATGATGGAGCCAGAGAACAAATGAAAGACACTCCATTGATTCAGTTCATCCTGAGAGGGACGTGAACGCTCAGACAATATTTTATGGCAACCTTTCCAATGATCCATCCAATGGAATTGGTTCAATAGTAGCGAATGTGCGTGTCATGACGAAATCGGAATAGGAGGCTCACCAAGATCAGTAGGACAGGTGACCCTATGAATTATCTGGTAACCATCAATATGCAAAATGTCTTTCAACTCCTGTAGATGTTGACGGACAGTATGTCTCAGCAAAATGTAATAGGTCCCCTATCAGTTCCCCAGTTACTCCATGTCCTTCAGCGTGTGTTACGCATTCATCTTTTATTTATCTGGTTATTAGACTGGGACTAGCTGTACCCGAGTTAGCTTTAAGAAAACATCTGTAGTCCCTGGGCAAGGAAACAGAGAATAACATCTTTATTAAGAAGACGTTAGAAGATGTATCTTCAAGTAACCATAATACAGAACACATGGCGGCTTCATTACTTCAACAAACCAGTGTTCCTACGCTGGAATATTGGCTGCCCGCAGGTTTGTTGTGTGGTAATTTGATTAGACACTCATTTATTTTGGATTCTGCGCTGAGCGGTTGCCCGGTTTTGTAACGCAGCCTCGTGATGAACTGATACACTTCAGATGTTTCATCCAACCTGCTGAACAGAGCAGGCCTCCATCAAAGCTACTGTCATCAGAGCTTTTGTTTGTGAATTAGAGTTAACGTCCCCTTTGAGTGTGCTGAAACAATACTGTATCCGATGCTTCCCGTCCACAACTGAGTCTTTAAAATAAAAACTTTTAATCACCGATACACTGTAATTACAGGATAAAATGATAAACAACAGTGACAGGTCAACCAAACTTCCCTTCCACTATAAAATATTTAACAACACGCTGTGCGACAGCCATTCTACGTTCCTCCAGACACTCACGGGGACCTAACAATGCTTTTATTGGCCCACTGGGCTAATGTAGCATGTTTTTAAGTTTTTAATGAGATCAGTTCATCAGGAGCGAGCGTAAACATGAGGAGGAAAATGGACGGAGGATGAAGCTGTTGCCAGACAAATAAATGAACAGCCAGGCAGGCGGGATGGCAGTAATCCAGAGAAGGGCTGTCTGCCGGGGAAGCGAATGAGCTGAGCGCAAACATAAACACACGTATGCCTCCCTCATATCAAGAGAGCGAGAGAGAGTGATAGCACAGCACGCCACTTCCTCCTTCATAATGGCTTTGTCTCTCTCAGTTTGCTTTGATTTTTTTCAAAAAGGCACAGAAGCCCTGAGCCCGTGTGTCTTGAAACGGGAGAGTGATGGTGGAGCATAAAAACATTAGCGCTGATAGTGTGTGTGCGCACTCGAACATGGGCCTCCGCGAGTAGGGTTCTTGTGAAGCTTATTTTTGCATAATTTGTGCCAAGCTGCGTGTATGTGCAGCCATGTGCATCTGGCGGGTAAGCAGAATAAAGGACCTGCTGGGGGTTCGGTGGGACAGGGGTGTTGGGGGGTAAATGATGTGTTTGGGAAAGGAGTAATGTTGGGGTTCTGTGGAGGGTTTAAGCTGGAAAGTGCTGGCAGAATATCACAACTGGCACAGCGAGGAGGACTCATTCCCCCGAAAGCTGTAAGATACACACAGCCAGGAAGACTATTATCTGGCTGGGGATGGTACTCGTTTACTGCTGGCTATCACTCACAGTGCTAGCGGGCAACATCTCAGAATAGCGAGTCCTGATGTAAGGAAGGCAGGGACTCAACAAAAGGAGCGTGTTAATGGTTTTGCACACTTTAAGCGAGGATATATGAGTTAAAAGGCAAAGCATGATCTCCTATATCATATACTAACTCGGTCGAGGGTGTTACGACATCCGTAAATCGCTTCCATGTTGATGTTGTTGTTATTTTGGTGGATCTACCGTGAACCAAAAAAATACCACGGGGGGATTGGCAGCCTGAACGTGCTACTGAGCATCGAACATTATGTGTCGCCAGGCAGGATGCTGCTGGGTTCATCTTGGCTTCTGTTCTTCAAAGTAAACAAGACAAAAAAAAAGCTTTCATCATTTCTTGCAAAGGCAAATTATGAAAAAAAAAAGTCATTTTCCTACTTGGAAAATCCCTTTCTGCAGCAAAACACTTCTTTGTTTTCACCCTTTCACCAGTGAGATGTGAACAGTGCTTTTGATCATTTTGTATTAACCATCAAAACACCTGAGGGAAAGGGTGCGTTGGTGGACGAGGGGGACCACTGATTGTATAAAATATGGACGGAGCTTCTGGGGCTGAAACGTGAAGCCTGCATTCTCTCTAATGGCCATCATCATCATTAGTTTCAAATCTTCTTTAATCCAGCATGATGCTCATTTTCTACATTATGGTCCCATTTGGTTACCTTGTGATTGACAAGCTGTTGCCAGGTTCTCAGTCAGCTCCAACTTTTTATCCAAATATGGACACTTCTAGCTCCAAAAAAGACAAGATGACGATGGCTAAAATGACAAACTCGAGGCTTCAAATGGTGATCCACAAATCGATCGGCATTCCAGACCTTCTTTGTCGTGTAGTTAATGTAGTAAAATGTTATGTGTCACTAAAATTACTTGGCCACAGTTTGGTAAAGACCATGGTTCGGAAAAGAAGAATCTTTATTTAGGTCACATTTCATACAATTTACGACATAGTTAAGCTGGTACTCGACATTTAAGCAGCCTGGGGCCAAACTCCAGACCTGAGCCAGCGCCTTGGTCAAGGGCACTGACTGGAGAATTAACCTGAGTATGCTAACATACCCCATTTAGGTTTAGTACGTTACATAATTTAAAGTAAGTAAACATTGACTTTTGATTCACTTGGGACACAAACAATCTTCTTGGTCAAAGTTCTGGCTGTGTTGGAGCTGTCCACGATGCCCATCTTTGACCTCAGCCTTCATTTTGATCTCAAAACACCTGTGAAGTTATGTGACTACATCTTGCAAGGTTTTGATCTTAACATGGTGACGAAATCTGTCCACCGAAAGGCATTTTAACACCTACAAAACTACTCAAAACTTCTGTATTTACCCCGACAAAACATATCTCCAGGAAGACATTTTGCACATGATTACGAACACAACCTAGGAGACCAACAAGGTTAGAACATTACCAGTCGATGCTGTTCTGGCTGGTAAGTATGGTTCGTAATCAGCTGATTAAATTGACAACTAAAGTGGCCCTTTGTCTGGCGAGGACAGCCTTGCATTGATTACTCTATAGTACGTATCTTACAAAGACTTAAAGACTGATGCCTCATTATGTTTCTGAGAAAAACTGCAAGCTGAGAATATGCCTCTGTCCTTTTCTTTTAGAGCAACTCTACTTTATAGACTCACACAATGTACACGAGGAGAAAACCAGGCTTTTTTCATATAATACAGAATAAAGAGGTAAAAATGGTAGTTTGTTTCGTAACACTCAGTTGTGTGGATGGATAAAGTAATAGAAAGCAACAATTTCAGTTTAAATGGCTGGCACAGGGTGAGCAGCTTTCTATTACCTTGCCTCCTTGGGCTGGTAAGTATATTGTAGCAGATCTTGAGTTGAGAGCAAAAAGGATTTGTACAAAAAAAACATTTCTAAATGACTCATGAAAGATCGTGAGAGAGAATACGCAACGGAGGACGGGGGAGGGGAGGGGGGACGCTGCACCCACGAGCTGCCCACAGCCACAACGACAGTGACAGCTCAAGCAAGAGTTTGACACTTACACCATGGGTTAGTTATGTATGACTTCCCTTTGAGTCACACTCAGAAACCACGGTAGGGAGTGTGGGAGTGGAGATGCATCTGTTATTGATCACGCTGAAAACATCTCCATCTCAGCCAAACCCTGGTGGGAACAAAAAAGAAAAAAGATCTGAACTGTTAGAAAAGTTTATGATACAGGTGTTAATATCAATCATTGATTCTTGTGTGTCTTTGATGCATAAAAAAATGCAGCAATGAAATATTTTGAAGACACACAAAGCACAAAATGTATAATTTTAGACGAAAAAGGTTAAATATGAAAACACTAAAATGCAAAACCTCGATGACTAATGGAAGGAGAGGAAAAAGACATATAGCTCAATTTGTTCCTTGGCTTCCCGTCAAGATTTTCAGGCGGATTATCCAAAAAGCTCACAAGAACGTGTCCTTCCCTGCCACCCAAATAGCTGCCAAACTGCAAAAAAAAAAAAATAAATATATTAAAAAAATCAGCTTGAGTAATCCCCCTGTGAAAAAAACACTAATCTGCTCCCCAAAACCTGCTAATTGTCCATTTGGTTACAGAGCCGAGCAAACACAAAAGAGAACTGCTCTCTCACCGCGCTCGGTTCACATCCGCCCGAAGACGTCTTGAGAGAGATCAATAGCTAAACAGCCATTATTTCCTGGGCACACGTTCGAAATAAGGCTGAAGCAGCAGCTGGTGTAAATAAGATGAAATGCTAAAAGTCTAAGAACAACTCCCACATTGTGTAATATGTCTCGTATAGGAAATTATTTCAAGAAAGCACAAAAACTGTCTGTTTTTTTTTAAAGAGTCTCTGCGAACAGGAAGCTTTGGGGTGTGAGTTCCAATTAGGCTGTCAGAATGGCAAAGAGCAGCTGGTACAGTAATGTTCTGGATGTAAGAGTTAGTAATTGCTGTAGCAAAGTGCCGCAAATGAAAAATGAGAGGGAACGGTGTACCGTTCCTTCATTAATTAGCTCGGGATCTAGTTTGCAAGCTGGTTTGATGGCAAAGCGAAAAAAAACACATAAAAACTACTGAGTAAGAAACACATATAGCGCTTTCTGTGGCGTTTTGTCATCGTGGCATATAGTTAAGATCCCCCGCTCGCCAGATAAAAGGCGTGTTGGAGGTGCTGGAGCTGAAATGTGTAATGAGAGGGGAGGCGTGCACAGACTCCTCTCTGTGAAGCATTCATTTATTGGAGAAAGATTTTAGGCTTCCTTAAAACGTCAGCGTCGTATTTTAATCAACGTACACTTCAATGTAAAAACCCATCTAGTGCGTAATGTCACACAGCTGTGGAGGCCTCTTGACACCAACTGAGAATGCAGCTTTTGTTTAGTTTTATTTATTTGAATTGGATGCGAGATTGGAGATAAACAGAATGACGATCGTGTTCGAAGGATGGGAGGGGGGTTGAACTTAGTCATGGTGTGGTTGGAGCATCTAGCGACCCAGGAGCTGAGGCTCAGGGTGGTGGCACATCTTGAAGAGCATATGGCTTCATCGTCCCCCTGCGGTTCCCATAATAGAGACGAAGAAGGAAAATGACTGAGATGTACTGAGCCAAACACAGGTCACTGATGGTGGGAAGAAACCGGAGCACCAGACAGAACCCACGGGAAGAACATGGACCCACCTACACAGAGCTTCACAGGTGTTTGAATTAGAGATTGGTGTGGTTTTGTTGGGGAGACAAAATGTATTTGTAATGTGTGAAGTTGAATCACAGCACTTATATATGTATAAGTGCAAACAATGATTAAATATGTACATACTGTATAATCACTGTGGTGGTCTGGTTCATTTTTAGAAGTGGTGAAAAAAGTATTTAATACTACCCCGTAGAAATACTCCGAAAGAAAAGTCATCGGTCCTGCATTCAAAACCCAAGTTAAAGGTCTAGTGTGTCTGACTTAGTGTCAGAAATGGAATATAATAGTGACAGGAACTGAGTATAATGTTCACAGTAATGTTTTCTTTGGTGTATAATCACCAGAAAGCCAATAACTGTTTGTTATGTTAGATTCTAAGATATTTATGTCTCAGTTAAATGGACAGACTTGCATTTCTATAACACTTTTCCAGTCTACTGACCGCTGAAACTGCTTTACAACACTTACCACATTCACCCTTTTCACACATACACTGATGACAGGGGTCATGGAGGGGGCTGGGGATTCAAACTAGCAACCCCTTCGATTACTAGACAACTGGCTCTACCTCCTGAGCTACAGTCACCCAAACACAGAGAGTCCGTGTTTCTGCAGTAGTCTGAACCAAACACTGACTCTAGAGAGTCTTCCGTATTTTTGGAGTCTGCCAAAGAGGAGGCTGAAGCGAGGGGGGTTTAGTCGGTTGCGTTCGGCAACCTCGCAGCTGGATGCCATCAAATCCCCACTTGTCCTCTAAGTAGAAGTATGTAAGCAATATCAGCAAAAGCTATTCATTATATTAAAAGTCAGATTTTTCATTATCCAGTAAAACGGTTCCTGTCAGTGTTTTACTGTTTGTTGTGTTCAGATTATTATTACTGCTGCGTCGTGTTTGGAGAAGAAATTCAAACCCAGGATTTTTAATATTTGCAATATTAATGAGGTAATAATACAAACTCATGAATATTTATGAGTGAATAAACAGGCTGTTCTCAGAGGAAAATAAGGTCCCCAGAACACTGTGTGAAGCTAGAAGGGTGGCAGGGTCCGCCACATATAAACAAAGTAAAACAGTATGAAACCGTGTTTGTTTATGAAGTTTATTCAGTCATGAAAATGAATAGTGTTAATTTATTTAGTGTGTTGAGGCATAACAAAATCAGCCAATGGTGATCCTTCTCTCCTGATTAAAATTCTTCCCCAAAACTACATATTGCTCCTTTAAGGTTGAGCCTGTTTGAAGAGAGTTTTTAAATAGTTAATTGAGCGAAATAATTAGGAGAATTTTGTTAACCCACATAAAAACACTTATCCTTCAGTTAATCACAAATATTCAATTTGATGATCAACACATTTGGGGGCACGTGGTTTTCAATGGACAAGAGGGACATGAAACACTGAAAAGTAACTAACAAAGCAATCATGCAAAAGTAGCTGTGTAATGTTTCTTTGTAAAAACACATCAAATGGAAACACACAGTCAAGAACAAGTGCCTTGAACAGTATATTAGACTTCTCTAATTTGTTTGTTTGCTCTAAACGAATGTGCAGTAAGAAACTGCAGCACAAGCGAGGACGGCAACAGTAAGGCTTTGACAAAGAGCTCGGAGGTTTATTTGTGTAACCGAATTAATACATAAAGAAACGTGCAAACCACACAAATTAGAATGAGGAATGGTTTGGATACGTGCGTGAATCTGGGAGGAAGACTTGAGAAAGCTGCGAGGAAATATTGACGGAACGGAGAATAATGAGGTGTGAAGAAGACGCAGGTAAATGTGAAAGACACTGCAAGAGTGAGCTAACGTGTCAGAGTGTGTGTGTGTGTGTGTGTGTGTGTGTGTGTGTGTGTGTGTGTGTGTGTGTGAAAGAGAGAGAGAGAGAGAGTGCTACCTAATGGAGTCTCCAGTGGAAAGTTGTAATGTATGTGGTAAAATGCAGCGCCGCTCTCTCTTTTCTCGCAGGTTGAGTGTGTTGAAAAAACTTTAAAGCAATTAAAACGATTTTTTGGGATGCAGGATTTTTAAAAACGCCTTCGCCTTGTGAGCAGCACTCCTGTTTCGCTAGGTGTTGCCTAGCAACTCAACTCGCTGGAATACTAAAGGTGGATCGACGGAAACTACATTTTCTGTTCGGCGAAACAGAAAGGAAAGGTAAAAGGTGTGTTATCACAGCACAAGAACAACTGGTGTTTCTTTTCAGGTGTCATTGTGTAATGCTTTGTGGTACAGGTGGATTAATCAGCCTGTCATCGCCAGACAAACAGGGCTGGTGGATTGTTTAAAGGATGAGTTCACCCTAAAATGAAACATCAGTCATTATTTACTCACCCTCATGCTGACATAGAAAGTCATGTTTAGTTTTCTAGACCCAAAACATTTCTGGAGCTTCACAGCAAAATAAGTGTTGCAGCATTCTCCTAAACAACGGAAGCAGATGGAGACTTGTTTTAAAATGTTCAAAATAAACCAAAAAGAAAATACATCTCGTCCAGCAGAATCCACATCCCAAAGATCCCAAACTGATTTGAAAAGATGTTATATTATATTTCCCCCAAGAAGCGCAGTCACTTTCAGATCAGCAGCCACAGTGATGATTTTGGCTTTAAAAAGAGGTGTTAATAATAAACTTCAGATCAGTTTTGATCTCAGTGGCTTCTGGACTTGGATTTGGCTTGATGAATGTTTTGTGGACTATGAAGCATCGCCAAACTTTCCATCAGTTCGGAGGGGAGGAGATAATGACTGGATTTGAATTTTTTGATGAACTTGTCCTTTAAGGGGGATAAAGTCAAGGGTGTTTACCTCGATAGCGACCTCTAGTGGCCATAATAATAATGACAAGCACAAATGTGTCGTAGTTTATAGAGATAGAGGTAGAGGAGAGGGTACGGTGGAGGACGTCCACCAAGGAGGCTGTTGACTGAGCCTCTCAACTTACCTTGGTAAATTAAGTACGTAAGTTTAGACGTAACACTTGTGTCACATATCTAGTATAATATCACATGCGTACGTTACTTACATCATGCACCTAACACACCTATTTTAACCCACGTGATGATCTTCTCTTGAAGTAGTTTTGATGCCTTAACATGACCAGCCTAATTTCACACTCCATGTCATGTTCTTACATAATTTACGTCAAGCTGTTTTGGAAACAGTCATTTATGTCATTTTGGCGATCGTAACAAACATCCTATTCTGTCACACGGTCTGAGGACGTGTTAGGAATAACAAAGCAAGGCAGCAGGAGGTTTGTGTCTCTCCACAACATTTCGTTTCATCTCTACAATCTTACAGCTGCTACAGTTTTTAATTTGTTGGTCCATCATGCATTTGATGAAGCCGATAAGCAGAACTTAAGCTGTTCAAGTGCTTCTTTTGCCATGCAGCCGATATTGACAAAGTGCCTCTTCATCTTCGGCCCTTATCTTGAAGTTTCTTATCTCATTTTACCTTCATTTAGATACGTAAAGTTTATGTGGTGTGCTCATTTGCCTGGTGTCGACACTGGTTGTGTTAAGTACACAAAGACGCATCAATCCTTGAATCTTTGCTCTACATTTATAAATTATTATATTAATTCGGGCACACGTTACATGATTCAGCAAAAACCTTACATCATCAAAATAATCAATGCTTCTATGAGCACAGAAAATCACATTTACATAAGAACAGCTGTGAATATTTATTTTATGTCTATCTGAGTGGGCCTCAGGACCAAGATGTCCGCTATGATAAATACGTGACAGGTGTTCAGTGTTAGCGCTGGATACAGTGTGTGAGATGTGTGCTGGCTTCAAGGTTTTCATCCTATTGAACGGGCTGATTTTGAAAAAGTCACCTCTGAGTTGAATCGGTCGTTCTCCGTGACCTTTTTCGTTCCCAGCAGGGGAAGCTATGCGGTTTAATTTGCCATGCCTCGAATGTGATAGGGATGAATTACGTTACATAAGTGATGTACTCAGCCCAGTGGCCTTGTCTTAGGTGACGTCTCATTTTACGCGCTGCTTATGCTAAAGAAGACTGTGGTTTGTGGAGACGGATGGACTCCAAACCACGGAAGAGGTATCAGACATCCAACCTGGGAGTTGATCAGTCTCCCTAACCGCTTTATTGACCAGTGTCCTAGAGACGGTAGACATGTAGCTGTGGAAAAATAAAGAAAACAAGCCATGGATCCCATAAAACACAGCAGGCAGAAAGGGAGGACAGTTTATTTGCCTTTATTGTGTGTTTTTCGTCCATGTCTCACCAAGTATACCGAAGCTTTCATTGACCTGAGATATCTGGACAACGACACATTCTGATCTATGATTTAACTTAGTTTAGATTGAACTATGATCAGTTGCTTCTCTTTCTGTGAGTTAAGGAACGTGACCGGTGTTGGGTTTACAGATCCAGGGGTCCCCGGAGTCATTATAAGGTACTAAAACTGAGTTTGACCCTCGTGCCAGATGGTTGGAGATGTCTAAATGTTTGCATTTCCAGAGAAGGACAGAGAGACCATTTGGGCCACTTTGGGGTACAAGACCCAAGGATTGATGGCAGCAGAGTTAGGTGATTTACAGATGATGAGCAGGGAGGCAGACTAACTCCTCTTTCTCTTATTGGACAGATGGACCCCCAATCCACCAAAGTGACCAATTAGAAGAAGTAGGTAGGGGTGAAGGGACTCGCACAGGCAGAGAAGGGTAGGTGGTTACTTGTAGACTTTGCCATCCACCAAGCCTCGCCTCCGCAGAACTCGTTTATCACCATACTACACGCCGACACCTTTGACGAAGACAGCCAAGAAACAACAGATCTTAAGCGATGTTTTCATATCAACAACTGATTGAATCACCTGTGTAAGTTGAACTGGGTTTTATGCATGTACCGCCTGTCAAAACAAAGTTACGAGAACGAGACGAAGAAAACAAGAATTCATTTGACGCGATTGTTTTTCACTGCGGCTTCAAAATGCTAAACGTAGACGCCCCTCTTCATGCCTGCTCTTTTTCTGCGTTTCCCACAAATCGTTTATGATAATAGCTCTACCACGAGGTAAGTAACTTAACAGATGTCTTCTGAATGGCAAAGTGAAAATACATTTGGCGATTAATTACTTCATTAGCCTGCTGCTGTTCTCATTATTACATCAATAGTTCTCATTAAATGATCTTGACCTCCAGATGGACATTTTCTGTCTTTGCCTGTCACTGTCTCCCTCCTCTCTCCCTCAGCCTCCGTCTCAGTCCGCCCATCACGACTCCAGCTGCACGTCAAAGTTAAAAAACTCAGTCACAGCGCCGGACGGAGCGATGACAGCTCATTACGACTTTCAAAGTTCAGTTCTGTGTGATCTATTAATCTGTTCTGTGCCTCTGCCCATCCACGCTCATTTCTCTTTTCATTAAGGAGAACAATAGCCCCAACGCCACGGAATTCATTACATGCAATCAAAATGAGATCCTCAGGGCCCATTTAATTCACTTTGGTTATTAACAGTACTGCTATTATTAACATGTTTAAGTGGAAGGCTGCTGTGTTGTGGAATTGAAATGTTAATCCAGCCTTTTGGCAGGTGCTGTTCTCACTCTGAAGACAAACAGAGTTTCTCTGGACGGACTGAAACTTTGAGACGAGTGTCACAAAACACAAAAAGCAACATTATGTAACTTTTCCACCTTAAAATAACAGCTTCAGAATCATGTTGATGGTAGAGTGTCCTGTCATTGTTATGACGTAATGAGTTTTGTCGCAATTAGCACCTACATCACCTCTGACAAGTTGTTACAGACCTGGGATCTGTGTTTACGACAGTGGTGTTGCACTCAGAAACTGTGTTGGGGGGGAGAATCACACTATGTGCCAATTTCTACATAATGTTGCTTTAACACAACAAACTCTGATAAGCCTTTAAGATGGCAGCTGCACTAAACATATGTATTCTCTGAAAAATCCGCTATTTCGAGTTAAGGTACATTTGCACTTTTTGCATTTTTTTTAACTTTTTTTCCATCATCGCCAATTAATTTTCTGTCACTCCATCAACTGCTTCAGCTAATTTATGCCAGTAATTTTCAGTCTTGTTCATTAGGGACCCCTGCCCTGCTCCAACACGCCTGATTCAAATGATCAGCTCGTCATCAGGCTCTGCTGAAGCCTGATAACGACCATTCGATTTGAATCAGCTGTGTTGAGGCAGGGAAACAGCTAAAACATGTCGAGCAGGGGGATTATAAAACAACACCTTATTTTGTAGTAAGCACCTACATTACACCCGACAACATTACATGTAACGGACCTGTATGTCCACTCAGAAACTGTGGAGGCACCAAATCTACACAAAATGCCCTTTTTCTACATACTGTTGCTTTAAGGTGACATTTTCTGCCATAAAATTATGATATTTGTGCACGTACACATCAAGCAGAAGGTATATTATCATCACTCAGGTGAGTAGAGTTACATCACTTACGCAAACAAAGTAAAACAGTAATTGTCAAACAGAAAAATACATAGGGTTTGGAAAATATCATACTTTGGGTTAAAACAACTGACGTATGTTTTAAAAGTGACTTTAGTCCATCCTGTAACATACCTGATGACGCCTCATGTAACGTACGCCACATTTGTTACATCTTTCAGGTACATTCACTTACTTACGTTGCATAAATTAAAAACAAATCACTCATGAATTTTGGTCAGAAACGGGATGCAAACCCAGGCCTCTGGTGGGACACTCAGAAGTGTAGGACCACTGCCGAGGCTGCTGTATTTGACGCATTTGGAGTGAGAACAGACTCATAGAGGAAGATGTTGAAGAAAAAGCAGTCCACTAGCATTCTAGCTTTGCACTCCTATGGCTCTGTTTGACTCTGTGTGAACAATTTAATAACAAAAGATCCAAACAGTTACAGCAGAACCAGCGAGAACGCCTTTTTCATTAACACATTATTGTTCCTTTTGAAAACCCGGCACCACCCACAGTTCAACTCAGCCATCGCTGGAGATGTCACTCAGACTTTATAATACCTTTTTCCACATATACATGAAGGTATGTTCTTAAAGGGAGTTACCCTCTGAAGGATACCCTTCGACGTTTCCGAAGTGGTGTGCGAGGGTATGTCGAAGCTAATTGCTACCTTTGCTAAGCTATGATGGCTTTTCAGACACAGAGAAATAGCTAAACTATTTCAAGAGGTGTTAACTGTTTTCTTTCTATAAGTCCTAATGTCTTTTTTCCCTCTTTACTAAAGTGTGAAATTGTGGAACACAAGATCAAAACGTTTAACCCCGACAGCGCTGTGATGCTGACGTCTGTCAGAACTGAGCAGCTTTTAGAGTGTGTGAATGCGTTTATTTGCGGTTGTGTCCGACCCCGCAGCCCTCAGCCTGTTCTTGTAATTAATTTGACCTTCAGCGACTGCACCAAGTTGTTCTTCAGTCACACGTCTTTAAACTCACATTTTATTCCAACGTTTCTTGGATCCCTTGTTTCCGTTCAACTCCAGTGAGAGCCAACGGAGTCCGTAAAGTTCCCAGAGTGCGAAAGTCAACTTGCACACAGCAGAAACTTGCTTGAGTAATCCATTACAGTGAACATCACATCCCTTTGAAAGCCATGCTGGAGCTCATCCAAGAGCCGATTGTCTTACATGAATGCAATCAGCTGGTTTGATTGCATTCATTATTTTTCTTGAACCAGAGAAGGTTTGATTTTTTTGGGGGTGGGGTCTTATAAAGCTGTTCCCTCTGGGATACTCTGCCTATTTTAAAATTATTTAAATTACATGGCTCAAACAATTAGGCTGTCTTTTCTAACTTCTGTGCCTTTCTTGATTAAAAAAAAAAAAAAAAAAAGCCCTGAGTGCTGATGCCAACAGAGGTCATCGTGTGGACTGCATGTTTCTGTGCTTTTACATGCACCTCAGTAACCAGGTTATACTGTTGGCTCTGTACTATAGTGGGACCTCTCCAGCTTTTGGATGCACGCCCATTTACCGACCGCGTCTACATGTAGCCGGGTTTCTAATCAGCTTTTCACACGACAGCGCGTGCATGAGAAAGACTTCAGACGGGGGAAGAATCGCTGTGGCAGCAGAGCCGCAGGATGAAAGGAACCATCATTACAGAAATGCTTTCTTCATCTTCAAAATAATTCTATTCAACCTCCGACTACTACTCAGGCGACTGAAGTGAGCCTTTATGCTCATTTTCAGGTTACATACTTTTAATTTCGGTTACTACTAGAACAGGTTTTACACATTATTTTCCTCACACTGTCCACTGCTGCTGCCCTGTATTCACCATCTGCCTCACACGCTCTGTTTTAGGTCCTGTCTCTTTAAGCCATCTGTCTCCGGTAAACCCAGCCTGCTCTGATTGGTCAGCTCGTGCCTGCCTGAACAAGCACTGCTAACCATGTTTCCTGTCGGCTCTGTAAGCGTATTTAGCTTACAGTTAGAGGCACTGCTGCTGTGAATATCACTACAAGAACCACAAACTTCACAATCGTACGTGTTAGAGAAGGAATATGATCCGTGTTAGCCTCGGCCACGCTTCCATGTTTGAAGCCAGGTCACAGACAGCTGGTATCAATCTGTTCCTCAACCTACGTAGTCGTGAAATCCACACATCTTTCTGAAGTTACCGGACCCATAAACCAGTAAAACACACAATTCAATAATTGAGACATTTCCATCATCATATTCCCATCAAAAATAAAGTTCTTGACATCCTCAGGTGCAAGACTTTTGTGCTGATTCATGCATCCAACAACAGAGCAGCTCCCGTGTTTAGCTTCACTTTACTTAACCCTCATCTAGTTGAAAATATCCCGTGTTTTCACGGTTATAGATGTTAAAACGCTGTGGTCCGGTGAATGTGACGGGTATCTGATCGTCTCTGTACGTGGCTAAAGTGTCTCTTATTATTTTTTATTAAGCAAATTCTGGGTGAATATTTTTCATCCGCACATTAAAAGGTTTTTTGGCCCCTCTGTACGACATTAAAGAAACACGAGTCTGGTCCTCACAGTAATGGACTGAAAACAGTCCAAATTAGACTTGATAATTAGGAGTTTAATGAAGTTGTGTTGAAAGGACTGCTCCCGCGAGGATCTATGTCATGTAAGTATCTCAAGTGCTGGACCGCATGGGGCCAGGATCTACATTTTTTAATTATGGCATGTGACCTCCTTGTGTAAAATTAATGAGAGAAAGGAGTTCAGACAGGCTGTAAATTAACAAACCTGGTATAGTAAAGTCTGGAAGTTTTTTTGTTACATCACTGAAGTCGGTCGTTATTTATTCAAAGTGCATTGTGTAATATCCCCCAAATTGGAGCAGCTTTACCAAAAATAACGCTGCGAGTGTGACACTGTGAACCGTCCTCACAACACCGACTGTAAACACACACGTCTGAGAATAACGTTTCATCCGTCTCTGACGTTTCTGGACCAGACATCCAGCAGTCATGCGGACACGCTCTTCCATATGCATGGCGATGAATCAGCACGGCGATGTGTGAGTCACGGCGTATCAGGCCAGATGGATGGTCAACTGAACGCACGCAGACAGGCCATCTGAGCGCGGATAGATGGATAGACCGCTGGATCTAAAGAGAGACACGATAAACAAAATGAAACCTTCGCTCTGTACATATGAATGAGGCCGTGTGCTGATGTCTCATAAGGATTTGGAATACACCGCCAGGTCGAAGAGAGTCGTTTCCTGTGTTCTCGACTGCGGGGCACGCACGGCCCATTATTCAAAACGGGGCACTGATGCAACTGATACGATTTCTTAATAAAGCTGCAGGAGCTGTGAAGTGATGGAAGCAAACGGACAGCGCTGTCATGGTTGACCAGCTCATGAACTTTGTGCTGAGCCGTAACACTGGAGCAAAAAAAAAAAAAAAAAAAAAAAAACTGAGCTGTGTGCTCCAGAGAATCACCGAAAGCCAGACTCAGCGCATTCAGCTGCAGCTTTGATTTACTGAAAGAGCGAGAACACTGAGGGCGCGCGGGGACGTATGTGTAAGTATGCATCTGATCTGAAGACGCGAGCAGCAAATACTCCCCAATATAATATCGCCTAATCCAATTCTTATTGTTAACACTGTGGCAAAAAATGAATTACATGCACATTAGGCAGACACAACACAACAGGCATCTCTCTGGAGGTCTGTGTCTCGCCACCTGATGAATGTGAGTGGAAATTTGATTGAGCCTCAGCTCCTCTCGTGGAAACTGATCAGGATCTGTGCTTTGATAGACGCTGAAATCTCATTTACCGTGGCTCTCAGTTATTTCACACGGGGCAGGTGTGTTGCAGGCAGCTCGTCTGAGGCTGCACACTGGAAACAGCTTCTGTAGTTTCACCAGAGGGGGAGCTAGGCTTGCAGCGGATGGTAGTAGGTGTTATATAGTGTTTTTGTCATCGTCATTGTCCAACATTACAATTCACTATTCTTGAAAGTGACATCATTGTTCATCATTAATACTTATCTGTTTTGCTTCTAGCAACATTTCTACTCAAGTTTTAAAATTAAAAAGGACTCAACACTTTATTATCCCAGTGTTAGCTGTCAGCTATCCATATTCAACAATCTGTGCACTGTTCACTTGTGATATTCATGTAAGACACTAATTTATGGCTGCAGGTTAAAAGAAACGAGAACAGCGTGGCTATAAGGAGTGCACAGGTTAGTGATTGGATGAGACGAATGAGAGGGATTAATTAGGCTCACTGATTGATGATTCAAACCGAAGTTCATTTGGCTAATTGAATAATAAAGCAAAGCAGGAGAAGGAATAATTAGCTATAGGGGTTTAGCTTAGCCCTAAGAGGTGGAGAATGAAAGGAAAAACAGGGAATGTGAAATAGTTTCTGCAAGCTTGTATTTATTATATATTTTTCTATATAACTTTTTTAAATTTCTTTCCACAACATTGAACTCACATTTACATTAGAAACAGTGACAACACTTGACAATAAAGTGCACATAATAGTGAGTAATTACTGAGGAATGAATCAGCAACGACCTGAATTGTTAATTGAGTAATTCCTGAAAGTCTGTGATTCGAGGACTATAATGTAGCCAGACACTACATTAATTAATTATTAGGTAATGATTAGTTCATAAATATCTGTGAATCAATCTTTCTTCATTAGGTGTTCCTGAGGCAAACTACTGATGACTCATTAATTACTAACGTCCTCCTATTTTTTAAATTTGTGTGCCAAAGTGTTACCATAAGAGTATATTTACATATTATTGTTAAATTGCTACTAAATGTATGTTTTACTTTGATTTACTGCTTATTTAGATTAAAGAGAACACGTAGACTGTACAGTGTCCACCATCCATCAGTCCTGGGCCATACGTCTTCATATCAACTAACCATGTCGACTTGATGCATGCGGACACTTAAAACACCCGGTGACGAATGACATCACTTGCGAGATAAAATCAATCAAGTAATTCTCGTGTTTTTTCGCCTCTTCCTGTATTTTCAAGTTTCCAAAGTTCATATTTTTATCAGCTAACAAGATGCAATTCTTGATTTCTGCTGAGTTTCGCTTACAGCACGCCTTGCTAGGTATGCATCATCTTTGCCTCAATATTTTTGCCTGCGGTACATCTTCAGAGCAGCTGGAACTGAGTTAGATTCACCACGAGGGGTAGAGCAGTGTATAAGGCTCCAGGCAAGCCACAGGTTTCTTGACAGTTATGAGGCCCTAATAGCCCATGTGCAACAAAGGAGGAAGTTGGCAATCGTAGAGGAAGAGACGGAGAGAGAGGCAGGAGAGCGAGAGAGAGAGGGTGGAAACAGAGGGACAGGAGCGGCATAATGAGAGGAGAGACAGCAGGAGAGCTCATGATGACGGCCTGGAGGAGACACTTTGAGGTACTCAAGTCTCCACATGGTTCTCTGCATGCACTTTTTTCTTTATCATCCTATTCTTATTTCATATGCATCTTGAAAATATGCATGATGTCATATTTTACAATCACATAAAGGAAGATAATTAATAAATCAGATAATACCCAGGTAGTTGTTTGATATCTGTAAAAATAATTGTAAAGATATTGTGGAATAGAATTTTTATTGTGACATTGACACATATTTTCAGATTCCTTCCTCATCATCCACAGCTTACCCATGAAAACCAGCACAACCTGCACAATATGAGAAAACAAATATTGAGTTGCCTCTTTTCGCTCTCGTCTCCTTCCTCATGGTGCCAGCTAACCTTGCAGTCACAACAAACTTGCCACCAGTAAATATAAGAGCTTCGTTATGGTCAGTTTATCCTGATAAATGTTCTGCCTGAATTCAAATAGGCGAACAAAGATTAGATGAGTAAAATTAACACATAAGATATATTAAAATATGATGGACTGATATGTAAAATAAAATCAGAACCATAAAAAACAAAAAAATATAAAAAAAACAACATCTGCTACCTGCCCAGTTATTCAATAACTACCAAGTAGCCTACAGTGGGAAGTTTAAGAGTTTTACGGAGGCGGACAGCTTTGGGAAATGGGCTTTTCTGGAATCTTGTTGCTCTTTTCTTAATACTTTTGAGTCTTTTGTGAGAGGAGAGAAGATTATACAAACTTTATGGCCTTTTCTGTATTCTAGCCTCATAGATTACAGCCACACAACAGGTTTAAGACCCTGATCTTCCACTCCCGATGGATTCCTTGAGATAGCCAAAACCATACCATGAACGACAATCGGTGTTGTTGTATGTGTGAACTGTTCGTAATCCACGAGCTCGCAGACGGGTCAGGGTGGCAGGAACAAGCTCCAGCCAATGAGAGGAGACACTCATGTCTTTTCTCCCTCTGAACTCTGTCTGAACCCGGTCTTATCATGCATCTACTCGGAACCGTGTCGTCCTCGCTGAACGACAGTACGAGCCGTCAGTTTCATGTAATCAGCGAAAAAATAATCCTCGCTGCCCACGCATCCTACTGATACATTCTCTCACTCATATTCCTTTCTCTAACTTCCTTGTTTTCTTGCTGCATACCAGTGCACGAACAACTTGGAATGCTTATTGGTCAGAACTCACCCCAAACAATGAAACTTAGCACTTTTTGCAGGTATTTGATCATAAACCTAGTGGAGGAGATCATTTCTAGTGGATGAATCAGCAATTTGAAATATGTCCCATCAATCGAAGGAAGAAAATTAACCGACATATTATCACTAATTCAATTTTACTAAATGCAAGGCCATACATTGGGATGGCTATTACTTGACTTGATTAATATGACAGGTGCCAAATGAATTCCCTCTGCGCCAAAGCACGCTGTAATACCGTTCCACTGTCGAGTCTTAATGCACACAAACATAAAGGTGGGGATGTGTAGCGAAATGGCCAACGAAAATAAAAGTGTCACCCAGACCTCGCATGTTACCTTTTGGAAGAATAAGTGAAATAATGAATCATCCCAGAGTGGTGTAACTCCATTTTATTTCCATTAACGGAGTCCTTCCGTAGCCAGAGACTCCATATCAATTTATTGGATTGTTTAATGTAATCATGCATAATGCAGAAGGATTAATTGGAAATGGCTGCACCAAGAAGGGACCAATGCATTAAGGAGCTACTTAGAATCAAAAGAGGATTTGTTAAATGGTCCTTCAGTCTTGAGATACAGGCAAATTAATTCAATGGTGGACGAGAGAGACACTTTTTAGAGAGTGCATTACCTTATTAGAGGATGAATACCTCCACTGTTTTTTTCAATTTTTCTCTTTTGTTGCTCGGAAATAAATGGAATGAAAGTTGTAAAATGTGTCTGGGAAAGCGAAAGCGTGAATGCTGAATGCATCCTTAGCTCAGTTGGTGTTAAAATCAGTGTTTTGTGTCGAGAGCGCTGCACAACAATGGCTGCAGAAAAAATCTAATCAAAGTCTGAGCAGAAGTGACATTCATGGTGTAATTTGAGTTTCTATTTTCTAAATCTGGAAATGATGGGAGGAAATCGAAAAAAGAAGGTGAAACCCTGACACCATTACATTTCTCCTTTCTTACTCTTGGCAGTGTGTGAAAATGGGAACAGATTTCAGCCAGACAATTGTATTTAGTGGTCAAAGGGCGATCTGGGACACCTGCAGCAGATGTCAGAGTATAAATGAAGTCCTCTCTTGGTTCATTAACAGGTTTATAAAAGTGATCAACTGAGATTGCATTTTATACTGATGTTATGCAGCATATGGCTCAGTAGCAGCATCCATCATCTCCCAGGCCGCATTGCTTTTTTATGTCCGAATCATTACGAAATCCCCTCTAGGTGGGAACATTAGCGAGCCATCCTTTGTTTGAAATGCATTATATTTTTGACCTCTGTGTCAGGCACGTTCGCCTGTGTTATTTTCACTCAGGTTGGATTCCATTATCATATCACATCCAGCAGACTGACAGGCGGGACATGTCCTGCCCCAGGGTGAGGCACTAATCTCAGAATAACAAAACCTGTCCAGTGGGAGAGACGTTATAAAAATCTGTTGGTTAAATACTGGAAAATATTACTTTTCTCAACATCTGCCTCTCTTTACTTTTTTCTGCATCTGGCCGTCATAAGTCTACAAAGAAATAGCCTTCTTCACAACTCTCATTAACATTATTCTGGCAGTAGCCAACTTAATGACTTGCCCCCTCATTAGTTTGAGTCCATTTGCCAGTGAAGTAACAACTCAGGCCTGAAAAAGGTCGGGCCATTGTTAACACTCCAGTTGGACACACTTGTTTTTGCTCCATGCTTAAACCCCACAGCCTGTTCTGGGGAATTTCGGTTCGGCGCATATCTCAAAGCAAAACTACAGACAGCATCTCTTAAGTCGAAATTAAGTGGAGCTCAGAGTCACACAAAGAGGGAGAGTTATGGAAGGGACGGTATTTTTTCTCTAGCAGCGTCTGACACCCAGACAATTATTTGCAAGTGAAATAGGGCATGTCGGAGGGAATTTCACAAAGACAAATTATGGCGAAATTAATTACAAAGGTTAAGGGCACAAAAAGAAAAACAAAAGCCTGCATCACAGAGGAAGAGAATCTGATTACAATGATTAATTTGGGAGATTCGAGGTGCTTATGGATGGTAATTTGAGGTTAATTACTTTTACTCTTTATCAAGAAAAATAACACACTGTAACCACAACAATACAACAAAGGTGAACATAAGAACAAAGGTACCACTACTTGTGATTTTTGATAGACTTTTATAATGTAGTAGATAACACGGCTGCACAGATGCTACACAATTCTCAGTTTCACTTGGTAACAAGAGTTTACAGCTACTGGTAGAAGCTCTGTGCATGGAGGACTGAAACACCCATAATCAGAATTTAAGGATGTCAGGATCAGGATTTCTGCCAATACACCCTCCTCCCCCCAGAAACTGTGTGTAACAATTAACAGTCAAACAAACGACCACTGCAATGTTAAACTCCTTCTATCCAGACACATTGTGGAAGAGCCTAGAACATCAGAGCAACATGTGACATTTTAAAGATTATGGAGCTCTGATTTTAAAAAGATTTACACACACACACACACACACACACACACACACACACACACACATACATGCATACACGTCAATATTGCCAACCGGGCACTAAATTTCTCCACCATCTAAGAGGGGACCACTGTTTCTGGTCATTTAGAAGAAACAAAAATAGAATAGAAAAGCTTCTTTTAAGGTCTTTTACCATAATAATTACTTCAAATCAGTTCTTTTGTGTGAGTGTTATGCGACGAGGTCCACTGTTATATAGGTTCACCAGTCCGCGCACACACACTCACACATACACACACACACACACACAAAAGAATCAGGAACAAATGTCTATATAAATAGAGGTTATGATTTACAATATGTCCACTCCAATATGGTATTGAAAAATATGGGAACTGTGATTGCCAACCATGACATTATGAAATATAATTACAGTATGTTGGCTTGCTGAGTCACTTTATTACGGATGATTAATACAAATGTGTGAGAACAAATGTACACGATGACTAAACCAACGTGAAATATGAAGAAGCTGATCCCCATATACACATCTCTATAAGGGGTGAGACTTATATTATTGATAAGAGGATCTTGTGGCATTGATTTTTCTCAAACCGACATGATTAATGCTGTTGACTCCGAGCAGACCGTGTCTGGCCCACTGTAGGCAGACGTTACACTGATTTACTGCTGTAATGAATGGAAGAGTCAATATAGTATCACAATTAGGTTTTCTGAGACTCGAGGCAGATTTTGGAAACATAATGTCTTGTAGTCTGGCTCTCTTGGGTTTATGACTCGAAGTAACCAAGAAATGCTTTGATGATCCTTCAGAGACTCCTCCCTGGCTAATGCATCCCATCAGATGTTGTTTGGTGCCCCTCTCTCGTACCCACAATGCATTCAAAGAGAGAGAGCGGCCTTTTTCTTTGTTTAGTTTATTTACTGAGGAGGACATCTTTCATTATGTATTTACCTGGCTTCTGATGCTTGTGTCCATCTAATTGACACTGATGTGCTTACTGCCTTCAGCTCCGAAAGAAAATCCAGGTGACACAAAACGATTTTGACTCCATGCGATGTGAGCATGTAACTCTGAGTGGGAGAGTTGCAAGGGAGAATATCTAAATTACCTCTCACCTCCTCACACAGTTAACAGATGTGTGACATCCATTAGCTAAATATAGAGAACCCTTAAGATTATACTGGCATAGAAAACATAGACCTGATGAAAAAGTCCCAGTTGATGACATTTTCAATAATTACAAATTACATGATTAAACAAATGGCATGGATCCTTGGTGGATTGTCTGTACAGTTTAAGCTAACAATAAATGTAGGGATTGTTTTTAGTCTTGTCTTTGCCCCCACTGTTCACACTGTAGAGTCATAACACCAAGGAGCTGATTGTTGATTTTTAGAAAACAGGAGGCAAAGACACGTACCCCTGTCTACATCAGTAGAGCAAAAGTTGAAGCAGGTGAATAGCTTTAGGTTCCTGGGAATCGACATCACAGAGAACCTGTCATGGTCTTCACACATCACCACCCTGGTAAAGAAAAAGTACAGAAAAGGCTCTCCTTCTGAAGAAAACTTGAACCCGGTTAAGTCCCTGTGCCAGGTTCTTGTTAACTTTTACAGAGGAGCAGTAGAACATTCTGACAGGAAACATCACAAACTGGCGTGGTTCGTGCACGACCCAGAACAGCAAGGCTCTACAGCGGGTGATTAAACCTGCCCAGAACGTCACTTGTACCCATCTACAGAGCATCAGTGACATCGGTGAGGGGAGGTGTCTGTACAGAGCCCAGAGGATACTAAAAGACAACACATAGCCCAGACGACCAGACCATGAAGAAGCTTCTTTCTTGTTTTAGCATAAAGAGGCTACAACTTGAATTTCATTGTACAACTCTGTGTTGATGAATGAACCTTGAAATGGGTGTTGGACCTAAATGATAAATAAACCTGTTGACTTTTAATTTAAGAAAAGTTGCTGCTGCCTCATGACATCAGTGTTAAACTTCGGTTGACTTGGAAATTGCATGATTTGCAGAACCAGACCCCTCTGGAGAACAAACATCCAGAGTCGCATCTTTAGGTACCACGGGAGCAGCTAATGAAGATGCAAGGTCCTGCCAGTGTTCAAAACTGTTGGACAAATGGCTGTGGCAAACTTCCCATTTCTGGATGGAGGCTCAGTGGTCCACATGGAGGGACCTCACAGCAGGAGGGTCCTGGCTTTAAATCATTCTGTGCATGAGTTTGCATCCTCTCCTCCAGTCTGCAGAAGGTGGGTTCATTCCACAGTCCAGAAACAAATTGCACAGGTTCAGTGAACTTGAAAGTCTAAATTGCCTGTAGGATTGAATGTATTTATGTTTCTATATGTGTGTTAGCCCTGAGATAACAACCTTTTAATGGATTACATAACACCCCGCCACGCTCTGCACCATCCAGACAACAATAACATTTCCTGGAGAAGCCTCTCTCCATTTATTAAACCGCTGTAGTCGTACTTCACATGGACTTTCTATTAGTTGTGCTGTTACTTGGTTGAGAGCGTATTTGTTCATCATCACCCACCAAGAAAGCAAGTGCACTCAGAGACACCCACACAGTCTGCGCGCCCAACATCTATCATCTGGGCCTGATTAAAATTGGACCCTGTACATTATTGTGATGGCATTAATTCGAAGAAGTTTTTCAGGTTACTGCTACTGAGAATTGACTTCCAAATAAATTGTGCAAAGAAACATGGTGCTGAATGGGGCTACGGACTGTTGATATAGGTCCAATTTCACACAACTCGAATAGCATCAGACATTTAGACATCCACATATCTTTTTTTAAAATAGACTTTACAATGAAATTAAAATGCATGTCAGGATCAGGGATTCCTCTGGCTGGTGGCACTTATATATACCTGGTGGGAAGCCAGTGAGGGATTCTCCTATACCTTGCCGCAATGCCTGGGCAGAGTGGGTTGTGATCTGAGGGACATGAGCCTCTGCATTAGTTTTACTTGAATCTCAGGTCCAAAAAAGCAGCTGGTGTCTCCATGTGTGTTACAGAAATACAACCCACTTGCCAGAACACATTTGGGCAAATGTTCTCATCCAACAATTTAATGATTCTTTGTTGAATCTTAAGTTGTGGCATGGCTGAAAATCTGATTACATTTAGGCACAAAAGACACTTGGTAAGGGTCAGGAAAAGATCACATTTACCTGGCTCTGTCAGCAAAACAATTGGGTTGGACATTTTTTGCATCTTGATTTCATCTGCAAATTATTTCAGTGCTCTTCAGAAATATCCTGTTTTGACGCCACTAGCATTGCTGCAGACTGTCCCAACATATCGTTCATAATATCAAACCCATTGCTCCAAATTGGGTAAGGAAAGCGGTAAGACAGTCAAATCTTTAATCTATTCTACTTTAATATTTCAGTACAACAATAAAAATTTATCTAAAAGAAAGTCACAGATATAGTCACATCAATACTTTGAGAAACCTGACCTGACTTGGAAAAGACAAGCTTCATTACAGTGGATCTCATGTCCCTGTTTATGCTCTCTGATCCCCCTCCATCCTATGGCTGTTGTCTCGGCTCAAAGCCCCTAGGCCAGACTTTTCATGTAATTACCAGCACATGGTCACCCAGGAGGCCCAGAATCAGCCTGGAACCCTTTGATCATAACTGATATTGAATGGCATTTACCCCCTGGACAGAGAGAAACCTGTTTCTTTGGCTCTGCGAACAGATGGCCACAGGATGGTGGAGGGTGTTGCTATTATTCAAAATACCTCACAGAGAACGTGGGCTGCCAGAGGCCTTTTTACCCACCAGGAGAGCTGGAAGAGAGATCACAAATATTTTGGTGAGGATTCAGGGCGTTTGTGCTTCATATAACACTAACCTCCTGTCAAATACTGAGCAGATGCTGTCAACCTTTGACATTTGCAGGATGAAAGATATTTTTTTCAGCTCAGGGCCTGTCAAACTGAAAACTAAATGTTCAAGATGTAACTTGCGATTCTGCTCACACCCTGTTTAAACACTCCTCAGATGTCGGCAAATGGAAGCAAAATTAATGTCAAATCTCAACTAATTCAGTCCTCTCCACTTCTACCCATCTGAGTTTCATCTCATCCTCTCCCAGTGTGCAGTGTTTACCAGTGGAAGTGCGCATTATGCTTCATGAGAAGAAGACACGTTGAGCTCTGCAGGCAAAGGTGAGCAGAGGAGGTGATCTATAGAGAGATAATTGAGTCCCTTTGAAGTGAATATTGTTCACTCTTTATGTGAAATACACTGGAGATGAAACTGATTACTGTAAGAAAGAATTGCTAAATTTAAACTTTAAATGTAAACTAAGGATTTTCTCCAGGTGGAATTTGATGTACTATTTAAATCGAAAAATGTAAATAACAGTATTTCAGCATAATGTGGAGATCAGAAGAAATTACACAAGCAACAAGTTTCCTGGGGGGCTCGCTGCGAAGGTGACTAGGGAAAAGATACTTACAGGCTCAGCAGAACTAGCATTACTAACAGAGCATCATCATAACTGATGCACTGGTAGCTTTTAAAGCCTCAGAAGCGTTACGGACGTGAGCTTTCCTAAATCTTCATGACAGAATGATACAGCGTACCAATCACTCAAAGAACGAGGATTAGCGTCCTGGTACCATGGACAAAAACACTGTTTCTGGATAAATGACTGGGTGCAGCTGAAGTCGCGCACATAATTAGTGCAAAGTATCATGGGGGCTAGAAATAATGTTGACAGAACAACACAAAACCACCACACCGATAGCAGTGATGTTGCTGTACGCCTCCCGAATCTCTGATACATTCAAACCCAAAAGGACAAAGTAAACATACTATCTACGCTGTCATATGATTTCCTTGATTATGCTGATGATTTCCAGCTGCTACATGATTACATCAGTGCTTACTGGTCGGACTTCATTTAATCTCAGCTACACTTGTAAAAATTTGGGACTGTATCTGGCAGTTGTACCTTTCCAATATCTGTCCATAGACAGACAGACAGATGAATGCAGTTTTTTTTCAATAGAGCAGATTATAACATTGCCACAGAGAGAAGTTTGCAGCCTGCAGAGTGAGTTGTCCTCTTTGTCTACTTGTCTTTTTCAAAAATCCAATATATTTCCATACTGCTGATATATTCCTGAGAGGGGAGTTAATGCCCTCATCGTCCTGTTCTTGGCTGCTTTACATTATCTGCCTGTCGCCAGCACTGTTGTTGAATGTTCAGGAAAGACGGGCGCCTGGATAGAAAAGGCGACACAGACGTGCCGGAGGAATTCCAAAGAAAGGCTTATCCTAAAAATTGTGATAAGGATTGACTCTTTATTTCAATCAATCATATAGGTTGTTGATCATTGACCTGATATATGGATCTGGATCAAGGGTTTAATAAATCCTTAGACCCACCCAGTTTACCTGGAATCCACTCAAACAACCACCTGTGGCTGTATGTGGCAACAAAGACATGTGAGTGTTTAGTGTTATTAACAGAAGTATCATTGTGTTAGTTTGTATTATTACCCTGGAAGCACCACACTGGAAGCACTTTAGCTGTTTTACTATTTAAAATAGGACAATGAACAGCTAATTTCATTGTGTTTTGACTGCTGCTGACTTCACTTTACCTGCTGCTATATAAAACCATGATATCAATTGCTATCTATATCAAACCCAGTTTGTTTGAAACACCTATAGTCATGTATGTCATCACATAATCAACAGCCGTACGTTGAGCTACTGGTTAGAGCAACACCTTACTGATATTAATGAGATGAGGTGTTATAGATCAACACAACTTTTATGCCAACAGCTATTTATTTAGGGTCAACTTGATGGCTTTTGGAAAACATCATATAACCTTGTGTACATTGTACTATTCTCAGGCTTTTTTTTTTTATATTATAACAGAGTAAAACTCAAAAAGCCTTCAAAACTCCAAAAAGGTCACAGAAACACCCTGAACTCTGTACTTCTGGTTTTCTGTGCTGAAAAATGCAGCCAAGAAAGATGTGAATCTCTGTAATAAAGGATTTTATAAGAACAACTCCCAAACCAGCACAATCTATCAGCTTAGATGCAGTTTATGACCATCTGATGGCCCCCAATTATTTTCAGCTTCTCGTGCTGTATTGGGTTATAAAACCGACAGAAGTGCACAACAGATATCGAATAATGCAAATCCCAGAACAGTAATAAGAACAGGGGTACGCAGATTTAAACATCAACAGCACAAACACTGGAGTGCTCAGCAGAAATGCTGCAAACAGCAATAACGGTAGTGTGATTAGCCTGGCAAATGCAAGGCTTTAAGCATTTTAATTAGACTGATGGCTGCTTTCATGCTATCATCTGCTGCCAATGATACAGTCTTAATTAACCCATTTAAAAGCAGTGGTGTGTATTTATGTCCACAATGAGCCTTTCCGGTGTCAAAGGAATACACATCATCGGCATAATTCTGTCCCGACAGCTCACCCTGATGGTTATCACACTCCTCTTAACGTCTGTGCACTTTCAGAGGAACAAAGTCAGGAGTGATGTATCGTTCTCATTTGTCAGAGTTATTGTAGAAACCTGACAACATGCAGGTCATGTGAAGGTTCATCTCCTTCACCAGGTAGTATATCAGCGAGATAAAAAATAATGAGCATTTGAAGACTCGGTGATGTTCATCAGGTAGCGAGCGAGGGAATGAATAAATACATGTAGGACTGACTGCATTTGAACCAAATTAATTTAAAATATGGATGGGGCAACCTTACAGGGTTCTGGGGGGCTAATGATGGAGAAAATGTTATTTAATGTTTTTAACAGGTGGTTGTATTTGGCTATACTAGCATGAGAAAAATACATTTTGTATTCTCATCCAGAGGAAGTGTTTGGTCCCCATGTTTGAAGATATCAAAAGGTTAGAAGTACAGAAATTGCAATAAACAACCAAAACATTTAATTAAATATCTAGATTAATAAATGACTATTAACTTATACATTATAATATGTTATAATGGCCACATTATTCTGTTTTCATACTGCATAAAGCATGAACGAATAATCATTTGTACACCAATATTGTAAAGTGTATTAACCATTTTCTGATCACCTTTAAGGGAATGCCTATGTTTGTCAAGCAGTCATTGGTAGTCTGACTCTTCTTGTTTTCATGTTTTGCTTGAAAGCACATTCGCTTCAATGACATAAGATCTAAAAACACCCCGAAGAAACTAAGAACTGCCATCAACCTGCTAAGAGGCAAATTTAAGACAGAACGAATCAGATTTAACAATAAAAACTATCATGTAAGTTGTGTTTAAAGATAAAAAATACATCACCTCGGTGACTTTGAAACTATGTAATGTTTTATGAAACCTTAAAAATTACCTCAATTGTTCCTGAGAATAAAAACACTGACAGCATCCTCATTAACAGCGTTGTCGGTTCTGTCTTGGAAGATCTGCAGCTTTTCTCTGTCTAAACTTGGAAGCCTGACAAACACAAACACAAATCTTTAATTAAAAATACATCTATAGAGACGTTCGTCAAGCTTTTGTTTAATGCCTCTCTTAAGATGAGCAACTGTAACAGACTGAAAAGAATAAATACACTCTTAACTACACCAATGCAGCGTGTTTAACCCTAATGTAATGAGACAGGTTCGAGAGAAACTGAGTTACTTACAGAAACTGCCTACGGAGTCACCGCGGGGTGAAACAAAGTTTACTGCATGAGCGTGCCTGTTCACTGAATGTTCTATTATTACAGGACCTTTTTATGGATTATACTGAAAAGGTGAATTCAGATAGAAGTCTGTAACAAACAAAGAAGGAGATAAACTTAAAAACAACCAGGACTGAATAAGCTTTTAGGCTCTCTGTAAACAGTCATGAAATGCCATTTGCATGTATCTTTTTATTCAGCAGTGTATATGAATTTAGGGTATTTCATACGATCCTTATTTTCATATTAGTTAAAGCTGTACTCAATACTTTATTTAAAATGTGAAAGGGGTTGTCGAACTGATTAACTAAGCTATATGCAGTTCCTTTAGCTTTTTAGCGTCTTTCAGCTCTTGTTTTGGATCCCTACAATGTATCAGCCGCCACAGGAATCTTTTTGTTCGAGCTACAAAATGTTTCATAAACAAAGAAATCAGCTGCTACCTGGTGAATGTTATTAAGCTTTTAGCAGCCAGCTAAATCCAGATTTTTCCCTCTGGAGTTAAGTTCAGTTGAGAGGAAAACACAGCGAGAGAGGGAGTTCAAAAACACGAACACAGACACCAGTGCACGCTACCTGCCCAGCTCCAAAAGCCAGACACAAACCTGTCAAGACCCGATGGGAAATGAGGTCCAGGTTTGGGTCCAGGCTCAGTCACGTCCATCGACATGGTGCTTTCAAGTTGTTTTTGTGTAAATAAAGTGCGAAACGAGGGGGTTTGTCATTTATGTGACAACTCATTGAACACATCGTAGAATGCCATATGTTACTTTTCGGGTGGCAAACCTCATGCGGGACTCTTGTGACAGGGCAACACACACTCAGCGCTTCAGCTTACATTAACAGCGTGGGGCTCGAGTCAGGCTCAGATGTAAAGCACAGAGTCGAGTCGAGTTCTGCTCGGTAACTACTCTCTTGGGGGTTTGGATGCTGACATAAACATACTCTATTTCTGGTTTGCGTTGCACTTAGTTCCTGAAGAGAAAGTTTTCTTCTCAAAAGTTGGTTGGGACCAGACACGAAAGCAATGTTAGCAATGTTAGCAAAAGTGTTACCTGCAAAAAACTTGGTGTGCTTAGAAGAAAGGGAAGAAATACCAGGTCAGCAGATACATGAAGCACTTTTATAGATGATGATTCAAGAAAAGAAAACAACTATGTTTTTAAGTCTTCAACATTACCTTCAAGAGGGCCGAAACGTCATCTTATTCAAGAAAACTGCAAATAGAGACAGAGTATACAACACTTTTCTCACTTTCTAGTCTGCTGTCAGGGATCAGCGCCTCATTAAAGCCCTTGGTGTGCAACACTTTTCTATGATTTAACATGACCTTAACATTAAGTTACCATTGATGCAGTCAATGGCAACTTAACATTAAGTTACCATTACCTATTGTGCTGGTTTTATATAAAAGCAGGGCACTTTGACCCGGCTTGTGTGAAACAAAATTCGTCCAAGGACGAGATCTAAAAAGATTTAACAAAGAAAGATGAATACAGTCTTTTTTATGAATCATTTGCACTTACTACCTAAAAATGTTTCACAGTTTCCAGGATCACAATGAAGCACTTACAGCAAGAATGATGGTTCAAGTGTATTTTTTTTAAGGAGCTGGAGACAATGATGAAAGCAATCTGAAACGTGCGCTTATGAAAATATACAGTATCCAGCCGCTTATACTTAACGCTTTTCAAGCAACACTGAAAGGAGACAGTTTAAATGCAGTTCAGAGAAAAAGAAAATGTTTGAAATTTAACAGAGGAAGTGATGCATTAAACTCCTCTGCATGTATGGGGCTTAAAAACTGATCTGAAGGGATTTGCAGAAATTCATTCAACAGGTATTTCTTTCTTTTTTTAAGTCAATAATTTGACTGTGGTCAACCGGGCTCAGTCAACTGGCCCTCCCGTGAACACAGCTGGTCACGAACCTGACCTGGCCTTTGAGCCTTTGTTTTGTCGTGTCTGTTGTTTAGCACATGATGCTGTTTTTGCTGTGACACATCGAAGCCTGAATATCTGAAACATTTAAAGGGCTTTCACAGATGAACTTGTTTCATCTGCTAGCACACCCTCATCCGGATCTCTCTCATCACCGAGTCTACTTTTATCCCCGATGGCAGCCCTCCGCCCACTCGGCACTACGATTTACATATTCCTCATACTCTGTCCTATTCACCCTCACCGTTGTGCCAATTTCTCCACCTTCCCTCATCAGTTAAAGTCCAAGTCGCCCACTTCCCTCTCCTCATGATTTTCCACACCCATGTCAGGTCTTTGAGTTTTGCTCCACAGGAACACTGGAGGTGTGTGATATACATGTGTGAGGGGAACAGGTTGACAGGAGGGAACAATGGGCCATTCCAGGGATCCATATTTGCTGTTCCCAGAGGAACAGGTGGGAGGGAGCTCAGCACAGCAGGATAGCCTTTTCCCAGTCCCTTTGAAACCACGGTTGCGTGCGTTCAAGGTAGAATGAATGTGTCGGTATGTATGTCATTGCATGCGCATGCATGCCTGTGTGTGGTTTCCTGGACCATATGTTCATGTTTAACTCCCTCCACATCTGTGCTGGCAACAATAGCCGCTCGCCCCACAGGACTGACCACAGTCTGTCAGGGCTCATCAGACACGTCCCAAATTTAAATGATGTGGGCGCCTCAGACCCCAGCCACGTTTCATTGCTTTATAATGGAACCCAGTCACCTTTGGCCTGCGCAATCAAGTCCATTTTCTGCTCAGGAAAACGTGCAGATCTACTGACCATATCATGGGCTCTAACCAAATTGTGTTCCCTTAGGTGACGTTACTGAGATGAGGTCATATTTATTCACTTTGTGCCTGATTTAGTGGAAGAACACTGTTATAAGTTTTATGTTCTCTGTTCATTGTCCTCTGTCCGTGTCAGGACAATTCAAGCTAGTCGTAAGGAGAGGGAAAAATCCATCAATGACTGTTTTTGCAATGTATTCAATAGAGAGGTGTTCATTCGAGCCATATGCACATTAAAGTGAGTTTCCATACACATCTGTAACGGGAATATTAATAGTTGCAGACTTTCTTGTGAACCATTTGTGGCACTCTTCTTCTGTTGGGTGCCGGTAAACAATTGCAGAAGAAGAGGGTGCGACGAGATGATTTGAGAGCGCCAGTCAAACCTCAAAAGAACAAAACTGTGATGGACATATGGCATTTATTTGTGATGGCTTGCATTCATTTGAGGAGCATAACAGTCTCCGAAAGGCTCCACAGATTTGATGTTTTCATCTGTGGAGCCATTTTTCACTGGTGGCCTCGAGCGACGTTTAAAGTCCTAAAATGCTTCAGGTACGTAATGATTTGCTAATATTTTTGTTTGAGTCTGTTTCCATTGTGCAAAAATGAGAGCATGGCATCCTGTAAAATCAAAACAAGTTTAAATTGTTATCTATATAGCCCAATATCAAAGGAACAAATTTGCCTCAGGGGTCTAATCTGCACTGAGTTTACTGATTTCTACCAAGGCAACACAAATATGTAGTTGACTTCGAGGGTCACCGGAGTGTTTATGAAACCTTGTAAATCTGCAAAACGTCTATTCAGTGCTGTGAGAAGGGAGCGATTAAGAAAGACTCTTTGTACTTTGTTTGTTCCGTAATAACCCAGAGGCCCCTTTTGAGCCCCGTAGATAAAAACCCACAGAACTGTAACCACATCCTCTTATCCTGGCTGTTCAAAGATCGGTCATATACCTCTTTTATCTGAGCAGAAACCTGGGAAAAAAAGCAAAATTCTCCGCATAGATTTTGTCACCTATGACTCTTTCCTTCTCAAAAGCCAAATAAACAACACTGATGCAGTCAAACTTGCTGTGCATGCGAGGCGAGTCTCTCTGACACCAAGTGCAAAGTCGTTGTTTGAAAGGAAATGTTTGAATTTTGTTCACAAAAAAAAATATGCACATCCGTTGTATTGAAGGCTACCAGTAAATTACTTTTCATTGTGTGGTTTTTCCATTCAAGGTGAGTTTAACACTCGGCGTAAAGGATTCTCAGCTCCTCAGTGCTGATTAGAGTATAATGGCCCGTTGAATGGCATCATTTTATGGCTGGGTTGTTTCAGATGAGATAAAGAGTGGCGGTATTATCTGCGATGCTCTTTAAAATGAATTTAGAATATCTTATTAGGCATTTTTTCTCAACCTTGTTTTCAGTGGGAATTTTTAAATAATGCACGTTAAGTGACATTTAAAATGATAATTTCCACCAATCATTGAATTACACCGTTAACAAACGGCAGGTTTTCCGCAGTAAATTCTCACAGTAGACCACTGTAATTATGCTTGTGCAATGCATAACCGGTAATTATTTTTGGAATATTACATTAAGCTGCTGTTAATCTGAATATAAGCGCCATTCTGAACTGACAGAAAGAAGTAAAAATGGTACATTACAAGGAAATACTGTAATTTAGGTACAGCACCGTGCAGTAATTCACAGTAGTGAAACAATATAGTAGTTTTACCACAAGCTACTCATGTTAACCTGCTAAAAGGCTAACAACAAACCAACATGCTAAAAAGCTAACACGCTAACATACTTAAAAAAAGGACTAGCAGTCCTACGACTGGTTCAACAAGGTACACATGCTTAAATGCTAACAAGCAAAACATGGTTGGGTTATTGTGACAACACGGTAGATTACTGTATTATTACTGGAACTTTACGTTATATTTATAATAACCATAGATTCTTATTACAGTATCATAACGTAATCTTACATCAGAATGCTGTATTTTCAAAGTAAAACTGTGTCAGGGCTATGGAGAAACACAATATATTACTGTGATTTTCATCTTCATTACTGTAAAAATAATTACAGTGTACTGTGGTGAATTTATTCGCAATTATTAGACAGTAATTCAGTGTGAATTTACAGTAATAGTTGTTACTTACTACTCCAACTTATTCTGCTGTACCTACCTCTGCTGTCTGGATATGACTCATGCACAAAACGACATATTGAATTTTGTCCCTTCAATTTGTTTATTGGCAAAACTTTGCTAATGAGCTCTGACAAGCACATGTTGTCACTCCAGCACACCCAGCGCAACTGTCAAAGCATTAACTATGAAACAAAGAAGAATCCAAGACGACGAAAATAATGAAATAAGTATGGATGCAGAATAAAGCCTTGATCAAATGAGCCAGCCTCCCAGGAGACGACATCTGTGAGATGTTCCTTTGTTTTCCTCCAGACTAGGTAGCACTTACACAGTAATTATAGGCACATGGCACATTTCACGTGGAGCTGAACATTATGTGAAAAACAAAAACAGAGATCAAATAATGCACATACGTTTCGGGGGGCGATAAATCCTCACCGGGTGGCAAATGGAGATTTGACATCCTCTATAGCTCATTTACGAGTTGCCGGAAGCAATAATTTACACGTTTTCTTCAAACTGAGCACGGTCATATTTCATCAGTCTTAAAATGTGACATCGGAGATAAAATATGATGCATTTGTATGCATTACATTATTATATGGGGGAAGGAATATTGTATAATATATATTATATGACTATCAGGTGCATACAGTATTACAGTAATGAAGGGCGGAGAGATCAATACACATAATGCCACATGAACACCCATCGGCAAGGTCGTTCACACTGATCGATTGTTAATAAATGTTTATTGGTTTGCGGTGGTTTATCTGGAGATGCACCTGCAGACGAATGCTGTCAGTGCAGGGAAATGCCGGTGATGCAACAGAGAAGATTCAGGACCATCAAAGCAACTCGCAATGCAAACAGTTGCTTCACTATATATTGTGGGGAGGTTTGTGTAATTAAAATCAAGCCCTCAAGTCATCTGGAAAAACTGCTTTCAATAAAATAATTGTAAACCAGAGGCGGGTGGAGTAACGTCGACACACATAACCCTCACTGTCACAGATTCAGCGGCAGTGACGCTCATTTTGTCAACTGTAAGATGTATAACCACAGCAATATTTAAGTATTATCGCTGTTGCTTACAGGGTGTTGGATGTGTTGGCCTGGTGGCCGGTATCCATCCAGGAGCGATGCTGTAATCCTGCAGACTAGAGCAGCTTTGTGAGAGGAAATGTGTGCCTCGAGGGTCATTTCTTTTTAACAATACTGGCCTCTTGCATCAATCCCAAGACCACAGACAGGAAACCCAATAAATCAGGTGGTTCATACACACACATGAATTCCTTTTGTTCTGACTTTTTAACTTGACGTAGGGTGATCTTTTCTTGACCCTATTCACAATCCAGAGATATTCACAGCCCATTTTTATTCATTACTGAAGTAGTAACAATGATAAAATATCAAAAGCCTTTACACTAAAATATTTAAAGGAGAATTCTGATATTTTTAAACCTTGGCCCTGTTTTTAGATATTTTGGTGTGTTAATGATTCATACTTATTAGAATCGGGCTAGTGGACTGTCTCAGATGTTCTGCTCGTAGATAGTAGATCCTTTTGAGGCAACTGTGACCGTCAAGGTCAATGTTTTTGCCAATGACAGACCAAGGTAGGTATTTTGAGTGTCAGTAACAGTTTCTATGGAGAGAGACCTTATTGTTGCTGCTACCAGCTGAGCAGCCCAGTCGCCAGGATATAATGTTAATGTTTCTGCAAACCACAGATGTGTGCGAGGTCGACATTGGCAGCAAATGCGTCATATAATGTTCACACTAAAGGCTTATTAGCTGACTTTTACACCAGGACATGGAGGGGATGGAGGTGGTGTTCTTACAGTTCAGGTTGGATCAGTGGCAATTTTACCTGGAGGTATTTCCAGATGTTTTTGTTGCGACAGATCTGCAGACTTCCAGCGGTTTTTGCGGCGACCAAAACCGGCTATTTTTCGACAGGAAGTCAGACCATGTCCACCCATGATCGTGGTGACTAAAACAGGTGTTTTAAGCCAAACCATTATGTTTTCCTGACCCTAACCAAGTTGTCTTTGTGCATAAGCACAAACATAAGCAGAGCTGTGTGCCGAGAGAGAAATAGAAAATTCCACCTAAACAAATATAAAACTGCAACTTTGGGAGCCGTCAAGTTTTAACTTATCTGGGTTTTTTTGCAGAAACAAACTTTTCTAACATTTATTCTGGCGAGTGGGTTGAGCTGAGGCGAGCTGATCTGATTCCAAAACCCTCGGCAATATGAATTATTAACACACCAGAAGATGTAAATATAGGGCCCCGGCTGATTTATACCAGAATTACTTGTTAAGACAACAGTGTAATTTAAATTACTTACATGTAGGAATGATGACGGTTTACTTACAACATTTATCTTCTCATCTCTTATGATTTTTAAAAGAAAGAAAGTCTCACCCTGAAACATTTGGAGACAATCTGGTATAATTAAGTGGACATGAAATGTCACCTGTGCAAGTAGTTTGTTGGTGCCTCATCTCGCTGATAAATGACGACCAAGTTTGGCATTACTTCACCTTTCAGACGAGGCGCTGAAGACGGGTTAGGAAAGGACCAGGGCACACACAGTCTGGCTGTCTGCACAGAATTAAAATGTCAGACTATGCCGCTGAGTCTGTGACCTCTTGACCGCGTATGCAAATCGTGCGAGGGTTGACAGTGAGGAAGTCGTCGGGCTCCTGAGAGGAAATAAAGCTGTTATTCCCCCTCAGGTGGCGGAGCGCAGGATTAAGTTCTGGACGGGCTTTTTCAACACGATAAGCATTTTTAACATTGGAGCGATGTGGAGGCTCGAGGCATGCGTTGCACTTTTTATCCTTATTACGATTAAATGTTTAATGTTTGACTTCAAGTGGTTCATAATGGCAAAGTTCTGCAGGACAGCTTCTCTTTTAATATAACATCAGATAACGACAATTTTACAAATTGATTTATTTATTGAAAGCATCAAAATTGAGTGATATGTTACCTTATTTTAGTAACAAGGTAATAATCCATATTAATGTGGGCCATCCAACTATCCAACTGAGTCTAGCGCTCATGCATTTTTAATCGTTTCTTCTCAGGTAGAGGTTTGCTGTGAATGTGTGCTCTCTTTCAGACATTTCCTGCTTCGACTATTAGGACAGAATAAAATCACTTTTGGGGATTTTATTCAGACCAGGATCTCCTGCAGAGCTCAGGGCCGCAACATGTTCATTTCAAATGATCTGATAGTCGAGTAACAGATCCAAAGATGGACGAAAAAACAAAATCAATGTGCTGTACAAAGGCATTGATATCCAAATAAAGGCAGTCAATACTGCTTCTGATTGACATCCTGGCTCTGTTTGTGAATTGCAATGGATTTTCCTTGTCTTGCTGCTTTTTTTCCCCCCCTTAGCGGTGCCATTGACTCGCTGGCTAATGAATTTGCCTTGTGTCACTTTGCGCGACAGCTGTCACTCTCCGACTTGGCACATTCGTCCGCATCAGGGGAGAGAATAAGGGGAGCCGGATCGATCGACGTTAATTATGCGGATGTAACGAGGGAGGGTGCATGCTGGCCTGTGTCTCCTCCAAAGAGTCGATAAAGGTCAGGCAATTAGTTTTTTCACCTAGGATTTTTTTTGTTTTTTCTTCTTCTTCTTTCTTTCACAGATTCGATAATGTCACTGTGGTGACGGACAATGCATCTGCATCACCAGACAAATTATCTGGCCTGAACTTCACACATCTCAATCTGAACACACAGTCGCGCCATAAATAGTGCGCTACAAGTCACGAGGTAAATTGGCAGGGACAGTTTGGAACTTGTAACAAAGAAAGGTCAGCACGTCAAGAACTTAATTATTTCCTTCATTTTGAAGTCCGGGTGCCGATTGATTCATTTTGATGTGAAGAGTCAGCCTGCTGTTGTGTTATTTAGCTATTTTGTCATAAGAGAGAGGCCCAAATGTGTCCCATATTTTTATAAACAGGCATTTTGGGGATAAACGCAGTAATTATAGCAAAGTAGGTGATAATTTTCCATGGAAGCATCTGAATTAATATTTGCTGGAGTCGACGATTTTATGATTCAATCGGTAACCTACGACAACAGACCTCACTAATGAAACTAACAATTTCATTAACAGAGAGGCGAAAGTGGTTTGAACTTTATGTGTATTTGTGATTAAAAAGCCAACACAAGCTTTTATTCAGGTGGAAAGCGACTGGTGGTGCACACACTGAAGATTTTCCCAAGGACGGAAACATATTACAGATGATATGCACATACAAACCTCACCCGGAGAGCAGGATAAAAATATACGTACCTTTATCAGGCAGTCAGGTGCGACTGTGGCGGTGGCAGCCTTAACTGGATTTTCAATAACTTCCTGTGCTGGTGGAAATCACTGAGACATGAAACCTTCTTTATTACCATTGTTGCCAACCAACAGCCCTGCTGGATCAATAACCGAACCTTTCTTAAGAGTATGCAGAGAGGAAAACTGTTTGTGAACTCCCCAGGTGAAGGCATCCATTTCTAGTTCAGAGATTTCCTCACTGGAAACAGGATGGTACTTCCCAACAATGACAGTGTCACTCCAGCTTGGAAGGTTAGATCATGAAGGCTTTGAGCAGTGATTTCATTAATTAAGTACTCTGAGTTGTCTCCTGTTGGCATCTGATCCCAGTTCAAGTATAAAAGATACTGGACGGTTCAACATGATGCAACTTGTACCAATAGCAGTGATAGCTAAATGGTCATGTGATTAGAAAGGTGGGACTACAGTACAAGGATCCCTATAATCTGTTGGTAAATTGTGTGACGCTGCATGGCTAGCTTAACCTGACTCTCGCCAGATGCATTTCATTCCACCTAGCTCCACCTAGCTCCACTCATATACATCTGGGATCGCTCCTTTGGGAGGGATTTCGGCACCAGATTTTCAGGTAGAGCCAATCAGGACCGCCGGGCGGGAGTTTCATGGATGTGACGTAGCAGAGAAGCAACTGTTTTGATTCAGACAACAATGGCGGCTCGCATCGAGGAAGCAAGCGTCAACATTGATGCTGCTATTTCATCCGTGTTGTCCAATCTACCCAATATTTTTTCGTTAAAAGAACATCAGAGAACGGCTCTGAAGGCTTTTGTTGGTGGAAACGATGTTGTTGCCCTTCTCCCGACCGGATCTGGCAAGAGCTTGATCTACCAAATGGCTCCGACAGACAAGTGGTTTATCCAATCATATGCAAGGATTTTTGATAAGGCCCAGCCTTCTGAAACACATCTCCAATGGAGCGATCCCAGATGGATGAGTGGAGCGAGGCGGAACGAGATTCATCTGGCGAGAGTCAGGTTATGGCTAGCTGCCAAGCTACGTAAGTCAAAGATACTACTACTACTATATAATGGTGGTCTATAGGGCAAGTACTTTTCGTCCAAATGGGATTTATTTTCTGCAGTACCGCAGGTGGCCACTGGGCAAAACTGGAAAGGCTGAGCTTCGCCACCTTATCCCGTTCTCAATAGTAGTTTCATTTCTGCTATTTAGCCCGTTACATTCCTTTGGCATGACATTAACATAGTTCATATCAAATCCCTGCACACCCCCCTGAGGTGTTGTCACTTAGCCTGGACGATTAGACCATTAGCTAAAGGTGGGCGAACTAATGCCGAGCACTAAGTGAGATAACAGCAGTCCGTGTGCTGATAAGAAACGATGAAGGTGTAATTTCTCACCAAAGCATGTGCAAAACATCTGAGAGTAGAGTGAATAAAGGTGTCAATCTTATGCAGCGTTCACACTGCTGAGGAGAGCTCTAATCACACGTCACTTAGCCTGCCGCCTCTGAACATGTGTCAGATATGGAATAAATGAAGGGCTGGCAACTTAAATAGTCTCGACTATTTAAAAGTGGTATAGGAGGAATTTTTCCCGTGTTCTAACACAACCAACGACGCGGCAGCCTGCAGGTGTTATTATGTTTCTGTTTCATCTGTCACAAAACAGCACGAGTGGTAAAATATGAATTGATTGAAGCTCTCAATCAAGCTCTCAAGTGATTTATGACAATCAAAATTAAGACATCACACCTGTTACCTTACATTTCTAAAGGCAGGTTTTTATAGGTAATGCACACCCCTCCACACTGAGAGCTATATATACATACAGCCCTAATATCTATATATGTTTACAGGGAAGTAGGCCACGCAACAAATATGAGCATTTTTTACTGACAAACAAGAATAGTGAGCGAGAGAAAGTGCTATTTGCTTAACAAGGGGGTTTTTCCTGGCTTTGCACCGTAGTGGTTATAATGAGGTTTGTCAGAATGACCGATTAAAACCTTCCATCACCCTGAGACTGTTCCTCTCTCTCTTCCTCTCTCTCTCTTTCTCTTGCTTGGTCTCTCTGTCTCCTCTTTCCTCCCCCCCTCCATCTTTCTCAGTTTCCCCATGTGCAGGCTGTAAATAGAATCTGTCTCCGTGATCAGCTGAGAAATTAAATGTGGCCACTCTGGCCTCAGTTTGCCTCTTGCTCTGCATAAATAATGCGATGTGTTCTCGACGGGTGCGGAGCTATCACAAGTGCTTTATATGATGCATCACACTCCAGGTGCCGTGCCATTATTTTCCCTGCTGGCTGCTGTCACGGTCTAATGACAGATTTACAACACCAACTCTTTTTATTATGATCTATAAATATGATTTTTCTTCCAATTAGTTTTTACATTTCATCTCCTCTGAGATAAGGAGACAGATATTTTTCAACCTGTGCCGCTCCAGAGAAAAATGTTTTTAATGTGTGGAAACACAGTGGTCCATTGAGATTAATGCAACACATCCCCACACTTGGATGACTGAACGGGCTGATAGCCAGTGACTCCCAAAAGGACAAATACCATTGCTGCTAAATCAACTGTTGCAGCGTACCACTAACAGACGTAACAGGCCTTCATCACACAGTACGCTCGCAGTTTGGTTGGGTTTAGGCACAAAACTTCTTGACTACCCGAATGTTTTGCATTGAGCTGTGAATTGGGAGGAATCCAATTCATTTTTTCCCATAAACAATGTCACAGGACTCAGTTAATTCTTTGGTGCAACATCCATGAATGAGCTTGAAGCTTTGTTTAAAACGACAGTGTAGAGAAAACCAAATATATGAATCCATTTATCTTTGGATTCTAGCTAAATGTTTGATGAATTCAACAACTATGGTGCCATGTTGGGTTCACAAATTCCACAATAAAACTTTTTGAATTTTCTCTACCAGCTGAGCAGCTAAGGGTCATGGGTAGTGTAGTATTTAGTGCTGTCTGCAAGCTCAATTGACAAACGAGTGATTTGGATATTTATATTGACCTGAAGATTCCCATGTTTCTGGGCTACATCGGCGGTATTGTTCAAAGAAACCTGAAATGGGAACACAGGATGAGCCAACATCTTCTGGCAATCTGAAAACGCTTCTTTTGAAGCAAGTGACCTAGAAATGTTTAAGATAAAATGAATTCATACACTGTAAGTCATATAAAGTAAATACATTCTTTGAGCCAAGGCTGTTGGTGGTATGTCTGTGATTATTTGGCGACTCTACGCTCTGTAGCACATTTGCTGTCAGACTCTCAGGGGTAGATCTACTTTAATGTTTGTTTTCTGAATTGATACACTGGGGAAAAATTGGGGGGAAAATAAATATATACATAAAGAAAATGTCATGGACTAGATCAGAAATGCCCGGACTGTGCTGTGCTTAGAAGATTAAAGATAATCATGACTAGAAAGCTTGAATCTTACATTTGACCCAAATGTGTCTAGCAGTTAGTGGTTTCTGGGAGGGCCGCGGGCATCGCTGATATCAGATGGGAAGAGATTTACTACAGGCTTGTAATGAAGACACCCAGGACGGTCAGAAAACATGCTGTCACTTTGTCGGAAGAAAGTCTGATCTCTCTTATCAAACTGGATTTGCCGATGTATCTCTCACATCAGCTGAGGTTTGCAAGTCACTAAAGGAAACGCTCGAGGTGTCAGATATTGCTTACGAGTCTTAATTATTGCCTTATCAATGCTGAGTTGAGAAAAGCAAAAACAGACACACCCCAGGCAACTTTTTTGGGGATACAGCTTTTCATTAGTGCTCAAAAAGATGCTTCAGCACTGATGTTTTATATCACTTCGCTTTACTGTACATGCAACTTCAGCAGCGAGGATGTTAAGAAGGCAGACTTTCTCTTTCTCAGTTGCTCTAATCATTTGTCATTACCGTATCTCGATTGAATTCAGAAATAATGTTTTGAATAGCAGTCCAAATGTAGTTAAAATAACACGCCGAAACTGACATGACCCTGTGTGATAGGCTAAGGAAAGATCTGATTAATAAATCAGGAGGCCCAGAAACAAATCATTACATCAATGTGCAATCAATCTTGCACTATACATAGTTCATTTTATCTGGGTCGACTCTGAAAGCAGCTTATTACTACCCATATTAACATTTTCTTGTTAGGTGACGACCTCTAGTGGCTGCAGTAATTATCACGACAAATGAGGGAGTCCAAGTCTGCACAGGGACGAGGTCTCTGATGGATGTTTGGGTCAAACATGTACAGGACTCTGTTTGTGTCCAATGTGAAAGTGAACGTCAGCAGTGAGTTATTTTAATTTACTAATGTTTGCACATGTATCTATAGTTGCCTAATACGCGTGACATAACGCAGGTGTATCGAGCTTAGGTTATATAAGTGGGACAAGATATTTTAAGCAAAACCCAGATGTTTTCCTAAACCTAACCAAGTAGTTTTAGTGCCTAATCTTAACCAAATTGTGAGCGTACGATGAAGGCCCGGTATGCCTGTCGCTGGTGTGATGCAACAGTGGCGTTGTCTTGGTGAAATATGTCATTTACGACCTTTTCAGTCTTTTAGCTATGAGGATTTGTTGCTCGGATGGAGCAAATGTGCAAGGCTTAAAGATGCCCTGTGGAGTTTTCTTGCTAACAGACTAGAGACTAGGTTTACATTAAATGCATTGTGTCTATCTTTGAGGCGCCTTTCCTTCTTCTTATAATATTTACAAAGCAGATTTTTACTCCAGATGTTTAACACTGATGTTTACCAACCAACAGCCTCCTTCTTCCTTGCCTTGAATTCAGTTTTGATATTTGAAACTGCCACTCAGATACACACTGATTTATAAATTGCAGACTGTCAGGATGTTTGGTCAAAGAGCCCATTCAAGGTGTCTGTTCTTTGTTCAAATTAAGATTAAAGTAGTAACGTTTAAACATGTAGAAACCTGTCAAAATGGCACTAATACCTATTTTAAATCAACAATACATCACAAAACTGTTGGTGGCTGTGCCTGCACATTTCTATTATCATGTGTTTTAAAACAATCCCTTCTACAGAACGAAGTCACTGATCTGTAAGATCTGTAAGAACGTATCTGTAGCTGTTGTTGATGCCTCTCTGCTCTCGCTTGTAATCATCTTGCAACACGCCCTGTTCATTTTATGATCAGTTGCTCAACTGTCAATTTCGTTCTCGGCGAGCGGCAGACACCTGCGACAAACAACCAACAGCATCCCCAAACACTCACTGCTCGGCAAACTATCTCATAAATGTCACGCACCACGGCTCTTGTTCTTTTTTATGTGACATGAGTAGGTGCCCTGACTGCCCACATTTAATCTTATTGTTACACCCCGAGGCCCCATTAAACACAAAGCCAACACCAGCAGTCTGGGAATAGCTCGCCCCTGCAGCACAGTCCTGAACCCTGATGACTTGAGAGGAAAAAACCATCTCAAATTATAAATAGGCTTAAGCTGGCGTAATACATCAAGACATTTAGATGGGGGCTGTTTACAATTAGTGGGATGTCAAAAGCTATTAGCTATAAGTTAGCATTCAAATGAATACAAAAAGCATGAGTGTCGCAAACTATTTACAATGATGGTCATTACATGGACTGACCCCTCAGGACCTCCGACCGTGACTGACCTTCTGCGGCCCTGACTTCACATTGTCCTTCCAACGAGAAACAATCAGTCGTATTTCTCTAACTTGCCTCGCTCTCTCCTCCTCCTCATCCTCCTCTTCCTCTCTTTTCATTCAGGCTCCCTTCTGATGGACCATGGGGCCCTCGTGGGACCATCTACCTCTCCATTCCCCTGGGCTCCGTTCGATCATCGCTCTCCTCTGTTTTACTATCTGTCTTCCTGTAAAGTGTGATGCCTCTTCAGTCTGACCTCTCTGTTTTACTGCTGATCATCCTGTGTGTCCTGCCCTCTTCCAGGTCACCATGGTGGAGAGGAGGCCGTGTCCTTGATCCACACACTTTACATATATTATCATTTGTATCAGATATTCTGTCAATGCAACTTGTAAACTGTTCTGTTCTGTACATGCGACAGGATGGAACCCTTCGTCATCAGATGTTTCTACATCTTAAGAAAGCAAAAGGAGTCAGATGTCAGTTCGACGTCTTCCTCTCTCTTACACTGAGCCTATAGCTTTTGTATTTTGTGACTTATTTTATTTTTTAAGGAGTGATTTTTCCTCTCCGCACCATGAGAGCCCGGTCAGTCACCGAGGAGATGACAAACAAGTCAAAAGCAATATGCACGGCTGGCGAACACTCCGCGTGACTCCTCTGCATTCGATCATACGCACAATCCCCACGAGCGCCGAATTATAAGCCGCCTGAGCTCTCGTGTTGCGTCACCTATGATCTCAGTAGCTATAGAACAACACAGCGCGGAGAGATAAGGGGGAACCCAGTTCAACAATTCAGAAGATTAGTTTTGACAGTTTAGATTATGTTTTCACACAAACTGCCAGCTCTTTTTCATCACATCACACTGTTCTGGAACTGTATCTTTACTCTCTGCTCCCGGACTGTCTCACTCATTTTCCGTCACGAGTTCCTTTTTTTCTTTTCTTCCGTAATGTTTAAACGTGTTTTTAAACGAGCGTTGAGTGACTGTGACTCGCTATAGTATCTTGTATCGCGCTTCACGTGGGTGGTGGATGTACAGATTGATGGGATCAGATGTAGACATGATGGGTGCTGTATGCACAATTAGAAAAAAAAGGACATGCAAACACTGTTTCAGGTATATGATGTGAAAAATGTGTGCATGTCACTCGGTTCAGAGCGGGAATACTCACAGATCTCTAGAGCGACGCAAGATGATGAGGTGAAATGAAACATTGTTGAGGTATTTAGCCATTAATTTTAATCTTGACACATTTGTGATCTCTTGTTATTTACACAGGAGGCCGTGGCGGTCTCTGCTGGTACAGTGGCTGTTCTGATGACCTCGCTGACGTGGATGAATTATTAAAATTGCACTTCTTCAGATGTCTGGTCTGGTCCAGTCTGTGTCTAGAAATGACCAAGGCCATGTTGTATTTATTTCTGGGTAACAGTGGGAGTGGAAGTGAGACTTGAGACCGGCGAAACAGATGTATGTAAAGTTTTTGGAGTCATGATTTGGAGTCAGATAACATCCAGCTCACACAGCCTGCAGCTGCGCCTCCACACACCTGTCCTGTGTGCTCACAGATGATAACTGTCTGGTGCTGGAGGTACGTTCAGCAGTGTCTGAGCTGCTGATTTCAGTTTCTTTTTTCCAGAGATCCTGTATTGATTCGTCTGGGTAGGATTTATTGAGACAGATTTGAGAAACGGAACTTTGTAACAAGCTGAAATTTCTATCGTTTGTTGCTTATTGATGAATCCCCGAAGGACGGTTTGTTTGGCTCAACTCTGGAGTCGCTATTTCTGGCGAATATTATCCGAGCTCGCCTCATCCGAACCTGCAAAAAGGCGACCAGGAAAAAGTCCAGTTGTTGTTGTAAAATACCCTCATCTTTTCAAATGGAATATTGAAAAGGTAAATGATAACTCTCGAGGCGTAAAACCAATGATCTCTTGATCTGTACAAAGCCGGATACGGTAGTCAAACAATGGCACAGCTGTCAAAAAGAGATGAAGACTGAATTGAAGCGTGACCTTAAAGGTGCACTAAGTAACTTTTTGGGGCGCTTATAATCAAACTCACGTTGACAGCGTGAGTCAACGTGAGTTTTAAATGTGCAGTGATTTAAAGTAATATGTTTACATTTGTGTTTTTTAGAGTAAAACGGGCTTTGTATTTTGTTTCAGTGGGATGAAATCAAAAAGAGCACATTGTCTTTTTAGGGGTCCACAAAGGAGTCAACAATGCAGGTAAAAAGAAGTTACGTAGTGTCCCTTTAAAATCAAATCACGTTTTTTGGCAAATCCTGACACGTTTCACGATCTACATGATTTAAATGCATCTGGCCGCATTATCTTTACAATGAAAACTGCATCCTGCGTTTGGTCAGTTTAAGGATAATTATGGTAAAATGTGTTAAATATTTAAAACTTAGGTACATCCTGTCTGAAAGTCACTGTCAACTCTATCAATATTTAACTAAGACCACAAGCTTTCTCAAAAGCATGAGGTGCCTTGGATGCCGAAAATGATAACCAACCGGTTAGTTATCATATTGAGTACAGTGAACCCTCGTTTATCGCGGGGGTTACGTTCCAAAAAGAACCCGCGATAGGCGAAATCCGTGAAGTAGAAACCTTTATTTTTTTACAGTTATTATACAATGAAATACTCCATAAAACATTGAAAGCAAAGCATTGTTTTTTTTTTACAAATAACTACTGTACTGTTCTGTAAAATAATATAGTTATAAATAAATAAATAATAATTTTAATCATCAATACGAACTGAAGGGTTAATATTGCGGGGATCAATTCAATCAATTCAATTTGGCAAGCGGTTTTACGTACGTGTACATATTAAACCATAACGTTATTGACACACAGGTAGAGAAGACGCGAGAGACTGTTTAGCCAATCAGAATGCAGAACACAATGCATGATGCAAATCCGTGAAGCAGCGAGACCGTGAAAAGTGAACCGCGTTATAGCGAGGGTTCACTGTATTTTAGGAAATATAATATGTTGAAATATGATGTCAGTGAACTTTTTTCTGATATGTATAATCGAAAAACTCTTACGTTGATAGCAACACAGTGGCATTTCTGTGTATTTGACTGAGGTTTCATGTGTAACCACGCTTGATGTGCAGGTCCGGTTGGACACTAACCCGGGGGTGAGTGATGCCGCGAGTGATTTGTTGCGTCACGGACATGTTGTGGTGATAAAAAGCGAAGTCATCCATCATGAGGGGAATAATTCCGGCCTGTGCCATGACATCTTCTCCTTCCCGCCCGGAGACGAGAGCTTCCAGAGCGAACATCAGCGCACAAAGAGAGCGCCGTGCGGCTGACCTTTGGCACTCTGATTGCAAATCAGAGTTAAATAGAGACAGCGCGCAGTATTTCTCCCCGGCTGTCACAATGCCACAGGAGAGACGTAAACATGATTTCCAGCTTGTGTGAAGCTGAGATTTAAGATTTAGTACTAACTTGTTTAAATCCTATGCTTGATTTATTCTTCGACTTATAGCTCCTGACAACAAACTATGTTGTTTTCTGTGTTTTCGCTTGAGCTGAAGGTTCTTTAGAGGTTCATCAGCCTTGAGGTAACCTTAACAAGAAACCTGGAGACTCAGCATTTAGGCAACAGATGATAATGCCCAGTGTTTTTCCAAATGAAACACAACGCCACATATCACATCGCAGTAACAGCCCTGTCTGTCCATGTAGAAAGAAATAACACTTTTTACTGGTGCTGTGTGTTTATTGGTGCACTCCGGCTGTGAGAGTGGTGAAGAAGATGGTTGCGACTCCGGCAAGGTCTCTGCAAAACGATGACCTTGAGGCTGAATATGGTGTTTCTTTTTTGCAGGAAAAACACACAGCAGCAGCCACAAACCACAGGAGGTCTGTAAAAACCGGGAACTGTAAACGGTAAATTACACTCGGAACAAAAGCCGGGCTGCCCGGGTGGAGGCTGGATGTTGTGTTGTTAACAGGGAGTCATTCCAGACGATTTAACGGCCACCCTGGGAAGTGCACCTTCTTCCTTTTTTTGGCCGCTGGATGCTGTTTCTCAGAACCTCTCTGCTTTTGATCCATTTCTTTTACTTCCTCCACCAAGTTTAAGGCTGTAAACAAACTTCCACATAAACAAAAAAATGGACATTTTGGGACCGGCCTGGCAGCTGTGCTGACGGCGCAGTTCCTGTCTGAGCTCAAACCATCTGCTTGTCTCTCCGCGTCTGAACAAAGAGACACGACCACGACTGAATTTCCCTCCCTAATTTCGCCTCCTACCACTGACAGGTCAGGCTCGCGAGGAAGAGCGATGCCATAATGGCAGCGACAACTGCACACTGTTCCGACACCTTGCCATACATCTGTCAGCTGGTAAACATGCACTCTCCAGTGACTCGCAGATAATTGCGACATTGTGACTGACTCGATTTGCATAACAAGAATTAATAAATCAGACAGTGAATTGGAAAAAAAAAAAAAAACCTGCGACAGTTATTGTACCACCAACATGCAACCGCTCTCGCCCACTGATCAGAAAACCCTGCAATACATGTGTGAGATGTGCAGAAACACTGCTGCATTATCGCTAATGAATAGGGCTGCCAAATGGGGGGTTTATACTTTATTTCTCACCTCCTCCTTGCCTACTGAGCCGTCTCACACAGATAAGTAGTGCCTTTTTTCCCCATAGTTACACAATCCACAACTGCTGTAACCAAGCATCTCATGTTTGTGTGCACAGAAACATGTTGGACGGGAACACTGAATCTTGCACCTTACATCATCTTGTTTTCTATCATTGTGAACGATTGGAAATAGTTCCCCTGTCTGGTTCCATCAAAGCCGTTTTAATTGCATGTGGAACTGTTGTCAGAGCAACATGTCCTTTAGTCGAGACCTGCGGCGGTGCGGATAATTGGCAGTTAGCCGGATCACGACCATCAGTGAACTCCGTACGTGGACAACCCGCCTCCCTCAAGGTATAATCAAAGAATGATGATATAATTATTGTTGTAAAAGAGTGAAAACAGGCTGCTAAGAAAGTATTGTGACCTTTTGGTGTAATAAGCACATCTATATTTTTTACAATGGAGTTACCTATATTTAAAAATACATTATACAAATATTAACGTAATGAAGAGTTGATGAAGGTTCTCAGTCATCCAGGTCATGGTAAGTGCTGTATCGTAGGCATCTGGACTTGTTTCAGTCCTAAAAGTTTCTGACTGTTAAAAGTTCACCCAAAAAAAGGGAAAATTGACCTCCGCCTCAATTGAAAGTCCGATGAAGTTTTGTAGTTTTGCAGCAAAACAGTGTTGCAGCTGCATTCTCTTAACTGATGGGGACTTTGAAAGTGTAACCACCACCCTAAAACAACCAACCAAACAAAGACCCGACACCCCTAATTGATTTGAAAAGATGTTATTTAAACCCATTTTCAAGCCGAAATCTTAACTCTAGCTTCTACGCTAAAAGCTTGAGCACACGCCTCCCTCTAATGTGGTTGCATAAGCTCGACCATTCATCACCGGGGTAAATAACATCTTTACAAATCAATTTGGGACATCGGGGAGTTCTCTCGACACTTTGATAACGCCTGACGAGCTGTAGGGAGCCACTTTTATGTCATTTTTAATGATTCTTTTTACCTTTTTTAAGAACAAATCCCCATCGACTACTATGCTTGCGGACGATGAAACTTTACCTGACTTTCCATCGATTTGGGGCTGAGCAGATACTGACAGAACATATCACATTTAATTCGACAATCAAACTGGAATTTGCCATTTGAACACTAATTAAAGCAGCCTTTTGAGAGATTTCAATGAGCTTTAATTTGTCATAGCATATCACTTGTAGTCTACCCACAATCACTCCTAATATTGAACTGTAACAGGAGTGAAAGTGTGGAAAAGCATTACCAGCAGTCGAACGCTGATAGAGGTTTCTCAACATATCTGCCTTTATTTCAAAATAAGAGTGCACTGTTATTCAAGATAACCAACATATCAATCATCAAACTGTGTCCCAAGAACCAAATCAGGCAGATGAAACTTTACTTAAGATCTAGCATCTTTCCATCTGGTCTCATTATCTCTGTAGAGTGTGGCTGCAACGCACGGGTTTCCATTCTCCTTCTTTATTTTCTCCACACTCACACAGACTGTTGACATGGAAGACAAAGCAATACGATTGGGGAAAAAGGGAAACAGCGATTGCACCGGCAGTTGTCTGTAACAAGCAAGGTCGTTACCGGGGTGCTGCTGATTCGCATCTCCAGGCTGGCTGGAAGATTTGGGTGGAGAATGTTAATGAGCAAACATTACCCTTGAACAACCGTTGCCAGGGTGCCGTTGGAGGGAAAAGGCACAAAAGTTCCAGTTGAGTAACTAATTGACGCTCAGTACAACCCTGGTTGGCATGATTTTGTGCGTTTGCTGCACGAGTCTAGAAACCAGACCGAAAAAGAGTGTGTTCAGCAAACCTGTCTTGGATCAAAATGGCTGTACGGCGAACATATTATGGCCACAGCCTTGGCCCGAATGAAAAAGTTCAGTAACTATCCTTTCAGAGAAGTGGTTTGCAAAAGCAGCCGCAGAGACCAGCGCTGTTTTTGCATCAGCCGCTTCAGCACCATGGAGAACTCTATCAGCCACATACGGATCAGCACCAAGGACAGCACCAGTGTTTGGCCACAGTCGATACTGTAGCAGGTTGAGGTTAACACTTTGTTTTCCATCAGCTCAGGGGAACATTTTCTTTAAATCTCACGATGTAGGAAAAAAAAAAAGACAAACAGTTGATAGTCAGGTTCATGTTACGCTGCGAGCTCAGTCTGTTTTTATATTATCCTAATGCATTCTGCAAATGAAGGCAAACAGGATGCAACATTTATTTATTTATTTAGTTCATGAAGCTATCCTGCCTTTTAATTAAAGATACTCTACTGTGCAGGATTCAGGGACAGAAACAGAATGAAGAGATATACTATTTGTAAATATGTCTTCATTATAGTAATCCAAAGCTAAGAATCGTTGTGTTTCTGTTACATCAGAATGAGCATTTTATATCCAGAGAGCAGAGTCCAGCATGTTTTTGCAGCCCCTGTAAGAGAGGGGTGAGCTGAGGGGCGTTGTTCTCATCTGAATCTACAACCCACTGCTACATTAGATGCCACTTAATGCTTTGCGCTCGACCTTTAAAATCTTAAGAATTACTACCAATTATACCTGGAGGTCAGCTCGCTTTTTTAAATAACATGTATACAGAGGATGTTGTTCTCCAAACCAATTTTTTCTCAGGGGCGAACTTGTTACAGAAGCCCTTGTAAAGCAACATTGATTACATTTCCTGTTCGGTAATTGACCCTTTGCTAATATCTGCTCGCCTTAGCTACTGTTGCTATGCCTGTCCGGCTTTCAGTCCATGCATTTTATAAATAAAGCTTTATAAATGCATTTTTATAAAGTTCACCCATTTTATTTTCATCAGTATGTTTTTAAGCTCAACATTTCAAGAGACAGGGAGTATGAGATGATAACTGATGTGTTTAACACTTGTAATTTAATCCTGGGTAATGTTGGCTGGTGTAAACTTCCCTTAATCCAATATAGAGAAGCTAATGTTAGCCTAAACTCTGGTGTCATCACGGATCTGCTTCCACAAAGTGTGAAAATACTCTCTGTCGGAGTTGTGCATTGTTGTCATCGCTAACTCTGTCCAACCACCTCACTCGCATGTAAAAAAGAAAACACCTGACATTATCATAATGAATATGGCCGTTGTACGTACTTTCTACTGTCAAGCTTGCGTATATTGAGAATCTTCTATTCTTGTGTGAGCAACATGCTAATAGCTTTAGCGAACATCCACCTATTCTTGTGGAAGATTGTAGTCAAGGGCAATGAGTGCATGCAGGCCAGATGGTTAGCCTGTACAATCATTTCATACAGATTGATTGAAACCATTGGACAGGCTTGTTAGAGGCCTGTGACAGATTATTACACAGTTACTGGATTTTTCTCATTTATTTGTCAGAGCATTTGATGTATTGATTGCTGTTGGGTTGTTACTGTAAGTCTTACTGTACCAACCCTAGATTTGTTAGTTATCCAGGTATGAATTTGACGCTTACGTTAGAGCAGATAAACAGGTGAATAAACCTTCCACCCGGCAGCGTATTCTTGCTACAGCCTCCCGCCTGGCGAATGGTCAGCTGTATTACTCAGAGGAGAGCGGTACATATTAATTGTGCCATAAGACAAACTGCAGTGACCATAGAAACTGAGAGCTGACAGATGTAGGTTGGCAGCGTTCCTGTGAAAAGTCAAACACTGGAAGTTTTCAGTCTGCAGAGAGATTAAAGCCCCCTCCTCGGACCCTGCCTATCACACCGCCGTCTGATTGTGGTGCATCACTCAAGCTGCACGGCTGCATCAACCCCCTCCCATCAAACCCTGCCTCACGCTGAGGCCTGGGCCGGTCCCTACTCTCACAATATGGCTGCCTGGTGCGCTGGGCACTCACACACACATCAATTAGAGAAAGGTTACCTTGTGCTGCTGCTGCTGGCTGGCTGGCTGGTTGTCTTCCTGGCTCCAAAAGAGGCAAAGAGCGCAAAATATGAGAGGAAGAGACGACTTCTGTGGGCAATTTAATTCCACCCTCTTATCCACAATCTACCCCCAGCCGACCCAACGCCACCATCATCACCATCACCGCCGCTCTCTCTCTCCCTCTGTTTTCCAACTCCAGCCGAGTGTTTGATTTTGAAAAGGTCACCTTCCAGCTCTTTTATTTCCTCTCAGATTCCTCCTAACCGATAAGAGTGTAAACACAGAGCAGACGTGAATATTTACCTGGGAAACTCTGGGGGAGGTGTGGCTTTTTTTTTTATACAAAATGCAAATCTAAGTCTGAGCGATGAACTGCCTTGGGTTCCAGTGGTATTATTTAATTAGGCATGGTGGTATTGGGTTCAATATTTGTTTGGGAGAGGGGGTTGTGTTTATGCCACTGGATATTTACTGGAGCAGTGGAGGTTAAAATCTTAAGCCCGTCTTCTTCTTTGTTCATCAGATTAGACTTCCGTGCCACCACCACGGGCAACTGTTAAAACTGGCATCAAAGTATTAATTATAGAAAAATAACTATTTGTAGCGAGGTTGGAGGGAATGTGCATGTGCGTGTGTGTGTGTGTGTGTGTGTGTGTGTGTGTGTGTTTGTCTATACTTCTTCCTGGGACCGTGTGCCTGTGTGAGCACTAACTAAGACTGACGATCATCCTGTTTGTGCGACTTCTTCACTGCGACCGTCACACTTTCATCTCCATCTGTGGACTTGAGCGACAGAGGACTTAACTGTTGCGCTGTTTTGGCTTCATGGTCCCATTGAATTTGTTTCAATTGGAAAATAGGTGGTTTTGCTTTCAAACGGTTCTCAACTAAAATGAAGCTAAATTAGCCACAAACGTTATTCACCACCATCCACCCACTTTGTTTTTGAATCCGAGTTAACACTTTTTTTTTTTTTGCTTTTTTGCTTTTAGCTTTTATCTGACACTGCACTCTGCTTTCAGTAGAATGAAAGAGCCACCATGTATATTGTTAGTTGGAATAGCTCAGAACAGAGGAAAACATTTTGAAGGATTTCCAGTCTTTTATTTCTTAACAGTGCACCGTGTAGTTTCGGGGGAAGAAATTTTAATCAGAAGAGAAATATCTTCATTGAGTCTTCTTCATGCCTTTATGAGATAAATAAACAAACTCTCTTCATTTTTCATGAATAAACCGAATAAATATACTGATGTAAAAGACAAAACAGTTTTATACTGTTTTACTTTGTTTATATGTGACCACCTTTCCAGCTTCAAACAGTGTTCTGTATTTTCCTCTGAAAACAGGTTGTTTCTTCAGCTATGTGAAGAATAAGTACTTCTGAATGTGTATTATTACCCCATTTATATTGTTAATATGTTTTTACGTGTCTCAGAGAAAAATGTGCTACTTAAAAAAAAGCCAAATTAAAGAAATTAACAATCCGTAGGAGTAATTGTGTGTTTTCCCCACCGCTGGAGAAGGCACACTCCGTCTCTGCTGGTTTACTTAAGATCGTGGATTTTTTTTTCATTTGGCCTCCATTATCACTGCGAGAGAGTGTACGTACATTTCACATGGGTTTTCTTTTTTTCTCTGTGGGAGCTATGATTTCATTTTATTCCACACACTCACAAAAACATCATAATGTAGCCCATTCACGGGCAAAATTACAAACTGTTAACACGGAAGAGGAAGCAATAAAATTGGAGAAAATGAAGCAGCAAATGCGGGGACATTACCAGGGTATCGCCGATTCACATCTTCAGGCTGGCTGAAAAATTGCTAATTGCTGAATGCTCGGAGGTATGATTGTGGGTTTGCTGCACGAATGTAGTAAAAGCCAAATTGTTAACAAATTGTTTAGTCAGGGTAGAGCTTTGGAAACAATCTTTAAATGTATGAAACAGTATGATTAATGATCTTAAAGCAACATTATGAGACTGTTTTTACCTTAAAATAACAGCTTTGAACGGTAGTGTGTTGTGTAACAGGGTGAATGGTGTCTCTGTCTCAGCCACTTTGCTCCTTTATCATTTGTTTCTGCACCATGTTACATCAGTGAGAGGGTTGGATGACAGTGTTACACACGTTTACTTCAGGATAGTAGGAAGTATTCAACAAATAACATTGTAAATCCTACAAAATGCCAATTTCTACATAATGTAACAGTGTATGGTTGTATTTTTTCTGTTTAGTAAGAAAAGTAGGTGTATGAATGTTTCCTTTCCTGACATTTTGTGAGTTTATTTGATTAACTTAACAGACTAAATAAGAAATGTATCGCTTGTGCACCTCCCAGCTGAAAATGAGGCGCTATCAGACTGTCGCTACTTGCCAGTACTAACTTCCATTAGGAGACCGGACGCCCCGGTGGCTAGCTGGTTAGCATGCTAACTTCGGTGGACATCTTTACAGCACAGTACATGCGTTGGAGATGTCTTTGACAAAACATCAACACCGTTGTTTCTTCACTCTCTGTTCATAGAGTTAGTTCTTTTTTTAAATGCTTATGTTTTAACCAACAGTTGCCACATCTCACAAATTGGTTTTTCATATTCAGGTTTGATACTGATGGAATTCATTGGAGAAAACAAAAAAAGATAAGTTTGAGCTGCAAATACACACAAATACAAATAGAGGGTTTCATCAACCGCTCACTGATTACTATCTTGGTTCTCTTGGATATCAAAATGAATGTTGATTGAGACAGACGTTAGAGTTATTACTATTATTATCAGACCTGGTCACATCTCTGCCAATCTGAAGCGTTTCAGAAGCGCATCTTCTGCTCTCAAAGGCCATTAAAGTGTAATCAAATGATCTAATGAGAGTTTTTCTGAAAATCTGTGTATATCTTCCATCAAATGCTAATTTTTGGAACTGGCGACAAAAGTCGCATGTGTGTGGCAGAGGGGAAGGAAAAGAGGAGGCGACAGGAAAGAGGAAGAGAGATATTAAAAGACACGAAGAGGAGACAGCAGGTGAGAGAAAGCAGCGAGATCTTAAGGAACATTCAAACGAATTGGGAAACAATGGGAGCGCAGACAATGAAAGGGGGTGGGTGGGATTTGAAAGAAGATTAAAAGGATTGAGACAGAGGCAGAACAGAATGAAGTCTGAAAAGCTGACACGGCAGCAAACATTTCCATGTGAGCCAGCGCAGATCAAAAGTTATTGCAAAAAGCAGGGAAACGAAAGAACAAGAAATTATGAGATGAGAAGCGAGGAGGAGGAGGAGGGGGAGGGGAGGATGACGGCAGAGGACTCGCGACCCACGGGGCGACATCGGCTCGACAGTAGAGGTCCGCATCAATGGATGGTGGACAGAAAAGGACGAGTGGGGACACATCTGTGTGGACGCAGGCAGCCGTGTGAGACCAAGCACCACGAGGTCACCTGTCAGGAGTGGGGACTGCTGGGAACAGGGGCAATGGCAGCACCGCGGGAGGCAGGTACCAAGACAGCAGGGGAACAAAGGGTGAGGGGAAATAAATGCAGGCAGAACGGAAAAACGCATCAAACAAAAAGACTGTGGTGCAGGTGGAAAACGGGTGAATGCAGCTTTTTCCAGAAAGTTGATAGAAACCAAATTTTGACCCCTGAAGTTATTCACGGTTAACTCGCTCCAGAACACAGGAGTGACTGCAGAAGATGCTTCCTTTACATTAGCAGCATGTCAGTGAACAGAAGTCAGCACAACAGCTGTATGAGCTGTTTCCTCTGCAGATCTCGAAACACCGGAGCAACACATTATAGCTGTCTGTGAGAATTATACCGTCACAGAAGCAGGGACGTGTAGACATTTTGGGGGCTGAAGCAATAAAGGGGCACTCACACCACCTTTAAATTCTCAAACACTTTATTCCTTGAATGTTGATATGTTTCCGTTAATGTTTATTCATTGTTTAGTGGTTTTGACCAGTTTAGTCACACTCAGTTGTTTCTTCCAGAAAGGAACACATGAAAGACAGTTCAAGAAACAGCAATATAAACATTTAATATCTGAATAGCATGCAATCATTTGTACCGATGGCTACAAATCATGCATGCATCACGAGTTGCACATTTTGCCAACAGAAGGATGCATTCCCTGAGCTTTTGAAATTGTCAGCCCCTAAAATTTACCTTCAAATAAAACTCACAACAACAAAAACATTTTTTATACATGTTGATTGTGTTGCATTATTGCATACATACACACCCAAATGTACTAGCCTTTTAGTAGTTTTAATATTATTGTTTTAAATAGGATGTATTTGGTCTAGAAAGTCATATTGTAGCCTTTAAATACCTAAATAATGGGAAAGAAACTCCACTTTTGAACCTAAAGTCTGTCGGGGCTCCATTCTTTAGCATTCTCTGAAAACTTCAAAAAAGATCCCACACACTGCTCTCGCCCTTCCTTGATTCTTTTTTTTTTTTTTTGACAATGATCCAGTGGGACCAAAACGTGAGTATGATCAATAAATTGTGATGCTGAGCAAGAGCAGCATGCGATCTTCTTTTCTCTGAAGTCGTACTTTCCAGTGCACCTGCATCTGAGATAGTTGGATGTTGGATTTTTTCCCTTTGAAAACATTCTCTGGTAACTGACAACATATAATAATGATGTAAACACAAGGCGTGAGGTAATGTCTTTGGAATATATAAGGAAAACAATAGCCAGTGCGACTGAACAAAGACAAGATGACAACTTACAGAATGTAGTGAGCTAATTGCTTCAGAGGAAGGCAAGGAAATGACTGAGCCAAACCGACAATTAACAATGTGTTTTTGTGATGAAGAGATGAGCTGAGAACTGAGAAGACATTCAGATGCTGCTTTTTATCTTTTTTTGCTCAACTTTAACCACATTATCACAATAAAGTATCTGTGTGGATGATATGTCTCGACTATGTCTTAAACAGTCTCGACTATGTCTTAAACAGCTGTGCCAGTCGTAATGGTGCAGGACGAAGATGACTAAGCAAATAGAAAGAGTCCAGTTCACCTTGATCAGGTAATAGATTAGACAATATAAATGTAGCAAATGCAGGGAAAAGCTGGTTTACGGTGATGACATACACAGTGTCAACAGAAATCAGACCAGAGTGTGGTGGCATTTAAATGCCCACTCTCTGTCCAATGCATGTTTTTCCACTTGCACGCAATCAATTATAAAAGGTCAGTACAGACTCTGCTCGACTGACATTGTATTAAATAATGAATGCTAATGTATTAACCAGCCGTGTCATTAAAGTTTTTATTTTTGATTAAATGATTGCTGCATTTGTTTGTCTTGCATTACCAACCATTTTCAGGTTCATAAATTTATTTGGGGGTCCTACTAGAATATTTTCCTATAATATTATTTAAAAAAAACACATTATTTATCTCATATGGTGCATTGCTGCAGCACCCCTTTTACACACTGTGTCTTGAACGCTCCGTTGTAGCTACAGAGTGAGAAATCTCGCCACTGTTCAATCTTTGGTGAGAGTTGCGCATGCGCATTACTTCATGGGCAGGATGTAGCCAATCAGAGACAGAGTAGGGCGGGTCATGCCAAGCAAGGTAGTGTGATCTAAAATAACACCACTAAAGCAATAGCAACTGTATGTCTGCTGACTAACTGGAGTGTATATAACATAAATTACAGACCTAAAGGCTCAACTCCAAAAAACGTTTCAGACAGTGTGGAAGTGTTTTCTGTCGGAGAAAGTAACTGCCTTTTGTGTAGACTTTGGGCTTTTTCGCTTTTCAGACTTTTTACATGCACAAAAATGCTACATGACACAATAAAGGACAGGCAAAAACCGAAAAAAGCACAATATGACCTCTTTACTCATCGTACATCTCAGTCATTTGTACTCCACTACAAGCATTTTACAGCTTTAGTTGCAAGTAACTTTTGAAGTTAAATGTTGAGTATATTACATGTTTGTTTGCATACAAAACAAATTAAGTGGTTATAGAATATGATGCTCTGTTACAAATGTAATGTACTATCCTTTGGCCTGAGGCATTTTTTTCAGTCCTTGTCCTGGAGACCCCTGTCCTGCATGTTTTAGATGTTTCTGTGTCTCAGCACAGCTTATTCGAATAAATTGGTCGTTATCAGGCTTCAGCTGAGCTTAATGAGGAGCTGATCATTTGAATCAGGTGTGTCGGAGAAAGGAAGCATTAAAAACATGCAGGGCAGGGGGCCCCAGGGAACCGGATTGACAATCACTGTCATAAGGTTGCTAAAGCAGTCGATGGATTGACAGAAAGGTCCACTTTTTAAGAAAGTTGATATTTGAGTTTTATTCTGACACTTTGGGAATGTAGGTCGGGTCGTTCGTGATAGGACTCAAAAGTCTGCTTTCTTACAAAGTCGACTTGAAAGGTGTTTCACAGAGAAGAAACATTCCTGAGACCATAGTCGGAATTTTTTAATGGAAAGAAACACCGCATTTTTTTGGGTGACCCCAAACTTTTGAACGGTAGTGTGTATAACGGTATAGCAGTCACAGAGACCAAAGAGTACTTTTACTTCTAATACTTTAATTACATTTTTCTGATTATGTGTTAATGGAGTATTTTAACATTGCGGTAGTAAAGTAAATCCTCCACCATTGCATTACCTGTTATTGGTGAAATTATCAAAATGATCAAATTGGTATTGTGTTGAGAACGGATGAGGTCTTCAGTCAGGTTTTTTAATGTCCTCTCTGACTTGCACAGTATAATTCAGTACAGTTTATTCATTTATTTGACAGGGAAAAGGCTAATTCAACAGAAAAAGGACATGAATTAGCCCGCCTAATATTCATTTGTTGTATACATCCTATCTATTTTCTATTTCTGGGCTGAGTGGAAGTATAAAGTATTATATATAATATATATATATATATATATATATATATATATATATATATATATATATATATATATATATATATATATATATATATATATATATGTCTACAGGTCGGCTTTTATGTGGTATTTGAAAAAGATAAATGTTTCTCATGCTTTCACATTTGCTTTGTATTCATGTCTGTTCATCAGGTCAGAAAATGAGTAATTATGATACTGAATTACTGTCGGGAAGGCTCATTGCTTGCTAATTCTTTGAAAATGCCACACATAAAGCTGGAGAAAAATGCTGTGTGAATGCAGCAGGCATTGTTGCTACCACAGGTGAGTTGGCGGCTGTGCAAACATCCTTCAGCAAGGCCTGGCTGAGGCAGAGAGCTCCTCTGGGGGGGGATGGAGGTGATAAAGTGGCTGAGTGCTTCGGCCTACCCGGGACCAGTTTCTGCTGACTGGCTGAATGACAAAGTAGTGGTGGAAAAGTGGAAAACAACATCTGGATTTGACGCGAGGGGCGTTACAGTAGCGGAGGCAAGGGTGTCGTTTACAAAGTGCTAGTGCAGAAATCATTAGGAAATAAATGTTTTGAAGTGGATTTGATTGATTTCCGTGTACGAGGCATGAAAACAAAATCCTAAAGAGGGGTATGCGGGCACGAATCATTGGATGAAAGTCCTGTTTGAAATGTGTGTCAGTGGTAGGGTGGATGCTGATCATGTATTCCTTAACATAGCAGAGTACCATGCAGATGAAGAGTAAATCTATAATTCTCTTTGGGAAAATGTGCAGTATTTAAGGCAGGAAGTTCAAAAGAATCAAACATATCCACTGATGTTTAAGTGTTAATGGGTCAGTTGGCTGCGGGCAGTAAAAGTTTAATGTCTCTGGTTAACACAGTTGGTTGTTTTAGAAGTTTGACACACAGCAGCTGACACAGTGGGTGCTAATAGACTACAATGGAGAAGTGATTAAAGGTACTTACATTGTGGGTTGTCCCTTTAACTGTATGCTACTGTAAAGCTGTATGCTACTGTTTTCCTGAGGTTTAACCATGTTTATCTGAGCAAACCACACATGAACTGCCGCTGGTGGACTTTATTAGTCTAGTATTTAAAGACAGCTAACTCCAAACAAAGCTACAATGTCTTCATTAAAAGGGATAATTCATTTGATATTGTTTTGAAAGACTGAGGTTTTACAAGTCCCAGGAAAAAGGTGTGCATCCTCACCTGGCGATGATCCTTAGCTATGAAGGAGCAGTATTGTTCTTGCAGGGTGGTGCATAATGCAGGGTAACTAATGAGCCTTGATAGTATAGTATTAGATGTAAGATTAAACTGCTTTCAGCCTGAGATTGCTGGTTATTACAGAAAAATATAAAAACAATCTTGTACAGAGGTGAGATGTATGCTTTATTTGATTTTACAGTTTTATAAGCAAGCTAATCACCAGAATAATGTTGGCAATGTACCTTTCTGCAGAAATCTAATATGATGAAACTTAATATTTTCTTTATATTCTAAGTTGACTGTTCTCTGGGTTTAGTTTTTTCAATTTTATCCTGTGACAATGGTGTTCTAACGCTGCAGTTAGGTTTGGTTAGGGATCGGAAAAGATTGTGTTTTGGCCTGAAATACAAATATGAAAATTGTTCAGAGGTCTCCTTAAAATATCTAGTGGTGACACACGGTCTTGATATGTTCCATAAACAAGCATTATCCAAGTCTCCCGAAGCCCTGAGATCCCAAAATGATTCGACAACACCTTTGAAACGTGGTCGAGCTCATCCACCCATTCCAGACGCTTTTAGCTCAGCTACTACAATGAAGATTTCAGCTTAGATTATGCATTTTATGCTTTTTTTCCAGTTGTTTTTACATTTTAAAACAAGTCCCCTGCTATTTTCAGTTGTTCAGGAGAATTAATGCAACGCTGTTTTGCTGTGAAGCTCCAGAAATGTTTTGTGGACTATGAAACTTCATTTGACTTTCCATCAGCTTGACGGTGAGGACAGTAGATATAATACTTCATACCTACTTACACTTACAATAACATCACTTGTACTCAACCAGTGATTACAACAGAACTCCTACAATGTGGATAAAGTTTTACATGGAGAGTTTGATTTGTGTAGTAGTTGTATAGTATCTTCCAAGCTTTTACAGCATTTCTACGCCTACCCGTGTACTCTATCCAGATGTTCTCTAAATAACAGAAACAGAAACTAATGCATCATCACATCATGAACACCACTCTAACAGCAGGAGTACAATACTCTGGAGTCCTAGTGCTGGTGGGATGTATCGTTAGTGCCTGAAACTCTGACAAAACACAGCACTGGTGCCACTTAACTCTCCTCAAACTACATGCTGTAATACTGTGTAAAACATGATCAACTTAAAGTAAAACTGAAATGTTTCTGTTTTTTTACATCATTCAAATAGTCAAGTTTTTTATTTATTTATTTATTTTTTAACTTTGTGACACACACACACTCAAAAATTCTAGTCTCCATCACTTGTGTGGACATTACATGGATTTTTCATCACCCTAACCCTACTCCTTACTTACCTAACCCGCTTCACCCTAAAATTTAATGGATAATGTTATGGGGTCAAGCATTTTGGTCCCCACAAAGCTGTCTGACCCTACAGTTGGTGCCCACTCTTGGGACCCCACAAATACACGAAAACAAGACCACACACACACACACACATACAATGCAGCCAAGAAAATCTGTAGGAATTTGGTATAAGTAAGATTTTATCTTGCATATTTGGAATATTGAGTCTTGAGGGAAGATCAGAGCCACAGGTGTGACTGATTAAATTTCAGTTATGATTCAAGTACAGCCGACTTTATACAATATACTCGTCAAGTCTTATTTTTAAATGAGTCACCTTTTCAACTGCTGTACTTGTTAATGTCTCATTCTGCAGTCAAAAGCCTTTCCCCCTTTTTTTTCCTCATGGTTTCGGGCTGTGGTGACCTGAAATCGTCGATCATGATTCCCGCAGACTCGCAGCTTATTTGTGATAGATCCACCAGAGACTGACTGAAGGTTTGTTTGTATTTTTTACTCTGACCTTTTCAACAGCAGAGTATACATCAAAAATCCAACACTCCCGTTTCTGTTGATCCCTGTTGTTACCCTTAGAATTTAAATAAGCAAACTAACCTTTTTGTCAACAGTGTCAACACCTGGAGTCAAATTTGCACTTGTTTTTTGACCGTGGGTCTCCAAACACTTTGCAGTCTACCTGTTGCCTGAACAACAAAGCAAGACTAGTTGGTTAGCCAGCTATGTGTGGTCTTAACTCACAATATATGTGGTAACATATCTTAAACACTGTGAAACAATCTTTTTGGGCCCGAAAAAATGCTTAGAATGATTAATTTACAATCATAACGGAAACTAGATACTTTTATTCAGCACCTTTCTACAAGCTCTGTAGATGTTTCATCTTTTTAATAGTGATTCGTCTTCATAAACATATTTTTACCATGACCTTCAAGAAAAAGGTGACGGGTAAGACAGAGAAAAATTTATCTTATTGGTCTATAGAATCACTTTATGTTCCAGATTACCTTGTGTTGTCAGAACTGTGTCTTTCATTTCTGAAGGGATTGCTGACCGTGTCCTTGCTTTATCAATATTATGTTGTTTTGCATCATGCTCATTGCCGAGCATTTGTTGTGAATTTCTTTACATTTGTGCCTACGTTGCGTGACCCCCTCTTAGTGAAAGTAACTCATCTTCATCATCAAAACCTCATAGACACATGGACACAAAAAGAGGCCAGAAGAAGAAAAAAAAAAAAAAATACATAATGCTGAAATTATTCATATTTGCGTCTAGAAAAGGAAATCACATGGACGTGTTAATCTTCTCCACCTTAATGGGGTGGGACATGGGGAGGGCCTCATCTACATGTGAGTGGGCTCCTGGTGTGCAGTGCTCTGATAACACTAAAGTAAATAAATGATTAAACCAACACGGCACACACGCAAACACAAAGAAGTAACACATGCGTGGCGAGAGAGAGAGAGAGTGAAAGGAAAGAAAATAAATATACTGACAGCACTTCATGCAAATGGAGGCATATGGCCGTCTGAAATCCTCTCTTAAAAAAAAATTGCATCACACTGCAATTTAATTTCCCCTGCAGTAATGCAAATGGACTGCATTGTTATTGCAAGAATGCAATCTAATAGAAATATGGTAATTATATCTGCATTATGTGTCATTTGTTATCTTTCGCCCCTTTTGTTCCCATGGAGCCCAATTCAGAGCCTGCCATTGTACTGTGTGTGTCTGTCAGTGTGTGTGCGTTTATGTGCGAACATGTTCGAATCCATTAGAACTCTTTTCACACTATCAACAGGTTTCACACACCCTGCGGAGGCTGTTTTTGCCCATAGCTTCATGTCAATGGCATCATCAAAACAGAAATATGAAAAAATAACAGCAATCCGATTTGCAGCGAGAAGAAAGGAGAGCGAGAGTGAAGGTGAGCGAGGGGTGAGGTGTGTAATCGGAAATAAGCTTGCCCACATGCTGTGACAAACGTTAAAGTGAATTTGCACAAATTTCAAACGTGCGATTTTATTTAGCAAGTCGGATGATGTGTGATGTGATCAGTGTAGACATTTCTACATAATGTGTCATATCCCGTTCACATTACATGCTGATGGATTTCATTTCAGGAGGTGGAGGAGATGGTGGTGGAGATACAAGTGAGAAGAAAGAGTGTGAGACTGTGTTTCGGTATTTGTAAGTGTGAAACCACTGGATATTTTTGAGGCGGGACAACAGCGTTTCGACCATGTGTGAGCCATGTTTGTGCTTACTAAAAAACACTTGTACATCTCCTACTGTGTTTGTGGCGACCAAAAAAAGTGTTTTTAAGCCAAAACACAATCTTTTCGGAGCCCTAACTAAGTGGTTTTTGTGCCTAAGCCTAACCAGGCCATTAGCACAGTGCTGTCCCAACATAAAATTGAAAATTGAACCTAACAAAATGTAAAGTTGCAAAATGAAACACTGGACACTGGGTCAGTGTTTTAAAGAGTACAATATGCCCATATGAATAGTAATTGAGTATCTGATATGAATTGTTCTCGATTATCAAATGCAGTTTTCAGGTGATAAATGTACTTAAGTATAAAAACCCCAAGTAAAAGTAACATTTCATATGTATTTACATGTACACTTATGGTGGGTCGACCAATTATTGGATCTGTTATTCAGAATTTTGCTGATTCCTTTCTAATCGAAATCTTTGTTGTTTTGTTCAAAACATTAAAAAAAAAGTATATGATGCAGCTTGCAGTGTGCAACGTAACTAGTAACTAAAGTTATCAAATAAATGTAGTAGAGCAAAAGTACAGTAATTGCCTCCAAAATGTCGTGGAGTGGAAGTCAGAAGTTGCAGAAAATGGAGATAATCGAGTAAAGTACAAGTACTTCAAAGATGTACTTAAGTACAGTAGTTGAGTAAATGTACTTAGTTACATTCCATCGCTGCACTGGAGACATTTCTCCCACCACCTTTTTCAGTGGCTGATCTTGTCTCCTTCCTTTGTTAAAAGCATAATTCATTTAAAAAGTTCTGAAAATTAGCTTGCACCAAGAAATGTTAACTCACAAATGAGAAAGCGACACACACTGACTGTTACATCAGCATTGTCCTGTTGGCATTGTGTTGAAGTTGTGGATGTGATGCATATAATAGATCATTGTTCCTTTGTCAGTTGATGTTACTGTGCATTTTATACTAGTAGTATATTTTATTTTGTATGTCTGTATTGTCACCGAGGCTATGCCCCTTTTTTCCCCAGCCATTACATCACCACCACTTAAACATCAAGTGACAGCCTGGTTTCGACACAGAAGAAACACATGCATTGCCAACATCCATCGTGTGAATTGCATTGATTAGTGCACATCATGGGAGTGCGTATGTGTGTGTGTAATGTACCGTGTGTGTGTCTACATGTGTACAGTGCATCAGCCTTCCAGCTGCCCCGCTGCTTACAAACCGTCAGCAGCCATCATGGAGGATGGCCCTCATTGTGTGAAGGACAAAAGCGGCGTGTGCCACCGGTGGGAGATAACAGTGATTTATGAGGTCCTGTCACAGCGGCGGCAGGTAAACATGCACTTTGGGGGTCTGCCTGCAATCTCGCCGCCATTCTGTATACATAAGGGGAGGCTGGCAGGAATACACTGCATATTCACCTAAACACTAAATGGCCAGACAAAGAGATGCCGCACTGAAACCTTCGGAGGAGTGGGTGTAGTCATCACGACATGAATGAAGGACTGGAGGAGCGGCAGTCGAGATGTGTTTGTGCATGTCACCCGTTACATATCATGAGAGGTCTTCGCTCGCAAGTGCCACTTATATTTTCTACCTCTTTCATGGGAATCTAATTAAATTAAAAGAAAAAAAAAAATGACGAGCCGGTGTCTTGAAGTTACTCGCTTCTTATTCATTGTGAGCGACTCATAATATTTTGACAGTCTGCGTTTCAAAGCAACTAATAGCGCGAAAAAGCATCAACTATTAGAAAATATTACATTAGAAAATGACAAGCAGTGAAATGAGCAGAAGTTCTTTCAAATGTGAAACTTCGGTGAAACATAAAAGGTTTATCTGCTGATATTTTCACACGTACACTGTATTCATACGGTACATGTGGAGCTTTTGAGCAGGCTGGCGACCGCCGGATGTCCAGGGGCATCATGGAGCCTGCACTGGCTTCCAAACGTGCTCACTTCTCAGGATTAAAATGTGGTTTTATTAAATGTGCTGAAATCTTAAAACAGTGTCTTAAACAGCGGTCAGTTCTTGGTATCCTCGTAACATCCCACCACTGCTCCTCTGGGGAATGATGCAACTTTCTGAATTGGAAGGAAACCGCAAAGTCTGAATGAGATGATCTGATAAACAAAACAGTGAAAACTGTGCCCCCAGGATCGGCTCTGATTTAAATATATAAACACATATCTCACACCCTTTGTCAACAAAATTTGACCCTTGCACAGATTCTGCACAGAGATCTCACCCCCCTTAAAGCTTTAATTGAATGAACTATACACACTGCAGAGGAGGACAGACTTAGTTCGCTGTGCGAGCTAAAGATAAAAGATTTTCTTTCGGGTTGGATAATTATGAAAAACAGTGAGTTGTGCTTCAGAAGGGAACGTTTTGTGTAGCAGATTTTGTTAGTCAAGCTCGGGAGGGAAGCCATAACATCTGTTCAAGCCCAAGCTGTCTAACCTGAATTATTGCAATGAAATGAAATGTCTGACCACCGCGACTGTTCTTGCGGCGTCTTTGTGTGCACGACACCAAAAGTAAAAGATAAATGGAGGTCGGTGGAGCAAAAAGTGTTGTAATGAGCCTAATCAGCAGAGTAAAAAGCGAGGTGCCAGGTTGTAGCGGGCCACAGCGAACAGGTGCCTAAATGTGTTTGGGTGTTGCTCGTCAGCTGGCGGCCCAACGGCTGTCGAACGAGCCCGTGATGATGAAGCGTGAATGACGCCGCGGTGCCAATCAGCTGATGCAGGCTTGACTTCAGCGCTCCGTCTGAACTAAGGAAGAAGAACCCATATGCATAATTCTTCATAGGGATGTTTTCTTTTTCTTAATGATCGTGTTAAATGTGTGTTGGCATATTAAGCCATGTTTCTGTTCACATACAGCTGTGTAACAACAGCTTCACGTCGCCCTTGTGAAAATGAATCTAATTCACGAGCCCATTAACCCTAACCCCCCCCAGAACGGCTTCACGACTGAACTGAGGGATTTGAAGGATTTGGGTACTTCATTTGCACTCACTATAGTGTGACTGACTCGCGCGCTAATGAGCTTGTTGTGCCAACTATAGCACATGCTGCAAATTGAGCGTCGGTTATGCTTTATGTGCATCGGTCTTGCTGTGCATACCGTTAAGTCTACATGCAGATGTGTGCAGCAGACTGCGACACCATGCTCGCTAGGCATGAATACATGAACCGTTAAAGCCCTCGACTTCTAATGTTCTTTACTGCTGTAGGTAATTCATTATAAAAGTTCTATTATTGGCAGGTATGTCTTTTGTTTTAGCCACCCTGTTACATCAGGATGGGCTTAATGATAGTTTGTATAAGCCAGTACGGTTCAACAGCACCACAGCCTTGGAAATGACCATTATAGGGTTCATGAAGGTGGAAGTTATTGCAGGACTGTTGTATAAAACTGCATTAGTGATAACTGGATTTAGTAATTGAACCTAATGTTGATGAAGCCTCTTGGATGAGAGGTGAAACGTCTTCAAGACAAAAACCAAAATCCAGTTGCGTTCGATTCAATTTCCTTGAGAGAACCTAATGTTCATCTTCTGCTGATCAAGACTTACTTAACTTACTCATTACAGCTCATTTCTACATGTTTTTCTCACAGACACGATACAATTATCCCGACAAAGCTCGACACATTTTACAGCTGCATTATCCTCCCGGCAGTCCCTTCAGTGGCTGATTTCTATCTCGCCTCCCTGGATCCTGTGAAGGAGGATGGCTGACTCACCCTGGCTGTCCACAGGAAGTACAGATGACGACCCGATAAGGACAGAGAATGACGAGTCAAATTGTCACACTACAGTTAAAACCCAGAGGTCTGCACAACAGAACAATCGCGGAGAACACCCTGTTCCTTCCTATTGTGTGTCCTGACGCTTGTTATGTAAGTTATAATCGCTGAATATTACCAACTGTGTTTTTTTAATGGAGGACACAGTATGTTCAGTCAGAGCAGCAGAAATCTGTTGCACAGATGGAAAATAAATGTCCGATTTTGAAAAGGGATCAAATGATGACCGTTAAATGGTCAGGAAATGTGATGTCAAAGGGCGTCATTTTAGAGTGATTCAGCTCAAACTTTGAATATGTCCAAAAAATCAGAAATCAAAATCAGGATCTAGTGGTTAATAATGGTTCATGCTGAGGTAGTTGCATGGAATAAGAACAATATGTAATTACCATCTTTGAGCACTTTTAAGCTACTGTCAGTAACAATCTAACACTCAAAAGTGTTTCCCTTTCAAAGCCGTCCAGTGTGCTTACAAATACAATACAAAAAAGATATCTTTGGCAGGTTTATGGACGAGGAAAGGTTGTTTTAGGGGGATATATTTTGTAACACTGGCTGGATATTTGGATTGTAAATAAACTGGGATTGTTATTTAATTGGGTGGCAAATAAACTGGGAACATATGTTTGTATATTAGTTGTTAATAAATCTGAGAATAATGAGAGTTAAAAGAAGAAAAGGGCTTCGGACACTGTTACTTTTATTGTGTTTGGTTTTTATTATGTTGTTTTAATGTTTGGTCTGAAAAAAATCATTCATTCATTCATTTATTCATGCTTACATTAAATGGCGCGACCTTTCCCATTCCTGTTCAGCTTTTCACTTTGAAACTCCACCAACATCCCCTCCACCACTCGTTTGACACTCATAAACATATAATCTGAGTGTAAATAAGACATGTTTTTTTTTTTAGAAATGACAAAATGGTGTGTAGCCTAACATGTGCACATGTAGACGCATCGGTGGTTTGCAGAAAAATGTACTGCCAACGTTTTATCCTTGGAAACTGGGCTGTCGCTAAAAAAAAAACAGGAAAAGCCTAATTTTATAATCAATGTCACTGTTTTTAATGTGACTAGAACTTTGATTCGTCCTCCGTCTGAAGGGCAGTACAGCTGCACAGATGGTGGTCAAGGTTCCCCTTTTCATCCAGGAGACTACAGTCCCACAGTACATCTTCAATTAGATGTTTGCAAGTTTAACGTGTCCTCAATAACACTTTATTCTATTAAGATCTGCAAGTATTATCATAAAAAAAGTAATTATAATCCTTGAAGTGAACACAATTCGACAGTAAATAACACAGCTAATCAGATTTAATCATACATGAAACAGGAGCTCGCGAAAGACGTTTCCACCATGTAAGAAGGGCTTCTCCCTCGTGTGTGGGAGGGCGCGCTTCAAAGAAAGCCTTTGGATCATTCAGCTCATTATAGGATAAATCGAAAGTCATTTCATATATTCACCACAGAGCAGTAAATTACTCCTGTATATAGAAGTGAAGAATAATCCCAATCTGCCACGTGCTGCTGCTGCTGGGACAAATCCCATGCACACACTTCACGTCTACCGTAATGGAAGTCCACCGGAAGGACTCCGAATAACTGTGAACCCGAGACGTAATAGGCTCTCTAAGTGCACACGGTGGTCAACCCCCACCTGTTTGTGAATTACTGTACCGGTCCCATGTGTGAATGGCTGCTAACGTGAGAAATTGCACCGCTTGAAAGGAGGCTGTGCGTGTCAAATCGACTTCCCCCTTGATAAAGAGGTTAAAACGTGGCTTTTGAGCGAGTTGCAAGAACAGGGGAGGCCATATCCAATCATACACCCTCAAGTCAGCAGATGACACAATTATTCATCTCCACTCTATGGCCGTCCCACGTATGGAGCTAAGCTTCAGCTTCTCCACACTTGAAAAGCTTAGAGCCAGGGAGATTGTTGGGTCCCTCAAAGACCCACAATTCTATGGGGTGTGTGTTGAGAGGAGGGGAAGGGGGGGGGGGTTCAATTTACTTAGCCGATTGCTGTTTTCAGTAGGCTTGAGACCACTTATGCAGAAGTACGGGGGAAAAAGAACCCGGAGGAAGCTTTGTCGTTTCACGGTAAGCCCGGTGAATAACTAAAACAACACTTTTGCCTGTTCAAGTGGGGGGAAGGGGGATAAAGATGCTGGTGGCTGAATAACCAACCTGAGAACAGGCACTGAAAACCATACAGGACAAGCGGCCGCTAAAGAAGAATTAACATATCTTTGTTAAGCTGCCACTTTCATCAAATCATCAATAGCTCGCATGAGGTCACTTCCTCCACCTGTGAAAGTTTCTCAGCCGCTCACCATTAAATATCACAATGTTACCAAAGTGAACATGATGAAACAGGCGAAACCCTTTTCAAACACCTTTATATAGTTGTTTTTTTTGTTAACAGTAGAGTTGTGCTCTGATGGCGAGAATTGGCTGAGGTACAGAGGTTGTAACCATGGCAACAGCACAGCATGTCACCTCCTCCGGAGGGGGGGGGGGAGAAAGATTAGCAGAGTCTGCGGCGACGCCAGCCCCTCTGTCGAACAACAGCAGGCAGGAAAAGATGAGAAGGTCTTCATTGTCATTCATCTTGCTGGCACGGCTGTAAGGCTCGCTCGCCACGATAGCACCTCAAGACGCTGATGTAATCGCGAGAAAGGTGGGAGAGAATTGTGAGACACGTCGAGCCGCTGCATTCACATGGCGCTGATCTCATTTAAGTTTCGACCTTTTATGCGCTTTTGCCGGGGATTAAGTGAATTTGTTGCTTTGACCCGAGTGGGCTCTGAGATAATGAGATCGTTTGACCGCAGTTTTTGAACGTATACCGATGTGACCATGAGGTAAGGATGAGGCAATGATTAAAGCTATTCTACAGCCGCTGCCTGAAGTGCCGTTTTGAGTAACTTTAATTGTATTTGGCAGCTTTTCAAACTCTTCAATCTGCATTTGTAACACACCTGAACCCAATTGTATAAGAGCACTACCTACCTAAAAATGGAGTAAATCCACTTTAAGTTGCACAAAAAGAACTTCCTGTACTCTAAATCCAAAGATACATTCAAATTGAATTAAAAACATTTTAAAATCAATGTCAATATATCAAAATAAATGTTGGTGCCAATGATAAAAGGACATTCAATAGAAAAAACAGTATGGAAAGTAATAAACGCATTTGACTTCAGGCCATTTTTAACATTATTCTCCAACAGTAATCTCACATGCGGCCGTGACAGTCCACAGTGCCACCGTGTAATATAGATATGTCATCTCTCTATTATAAATTTGATTTAAAATCTTGATAGCCAGCTGGAGATATTGGTAATCATTCTTTTTTATTACGATATCACTGATGTTGATATACAGTTTCTGGCAGCGCTGCAGCTTTTCAAGGCCACTCACCTTGTCCTCGTCATAAAGTAAAGCCCACGGGGTGATTACATAACGGGGCCGCACAAACAGAAATGTCAGGACCTGCTGACTGCACACCAGTGGCAAAACAATTGGCAAGTGCATCTGATAAACAGATGAACATGTCAGGCCCTTGTTGCCATGGTTTGATCCCACTGATGTGAAAATACTATGCTTCATTGGCTTTATTCTAGTCGCTCTGACGCACTACTGTATATCGACTGTTGATTTAATACTGTAAAAAAACCCAAGAATGTAATAAAAATGTCTCCCCAACTCATGTCAGTGTAAAACATGCCCAGGCGGTTGACTATATTACACCTCTTAAAGAGAAAACAAACAAAAAACCTAGCAATAAAAAGAGTAATGTGAGATTTGTAAATTATTCAGTGATGCAGCAAATGTTTCATCACCCTTAAAGGGACATACAAGCCGTCTTCACTGCATTTTTTAACTTGTCACAGCAGGAAACGTGTTAAAAAAATGTTCAAACATTTATTTATGTTTATGTCTTTTGTAGGTTCAATTTTAATTTTGGTTGTGACAATGCTGTGCATATGCTCTGGTTATGTTTAAGCACAAGAACTACTTGGTTAGTGTTAAGAACAGATAATGATTCAGCTTAAAATACCTGTTCTTGTCGCCACAAATACCGCTGGAAATTATCCCAAGCTCTCCTTAAGAATATCTAGTAGTGTCACCCTTACAAATGTTGAAACGCAGGCTCGATCTGTGGTTGCTGGCTTCGCAGCCTTTTATCGCCTGTAAATCCACCACCATCCCTTCCAGCTCCGGATACAGCAGGAGATGAAGTCACCTTAACTGTAGCAGTCGTTGGCTGGCTCGCTGAACAATACGAACACAGCTTAGCGATCGTGCCATACATTGACGACTCTGTTCATGCAAACCATTTCAAGATAAAACCAAAAGAACTAGCCGACAATCAAGCATGTTCAAACTTTTGGCAACTCACAGATGATGCGTCTGGGTGTTTCATCAGTTTATTAAGATCTAACAAAAGCTGTCTTCATTTATTCACAAATGTCCAGTAGATCCATTTCAGCAAACATATTTAGTCCAAAACGCAGTATTCTATGCATCAATGATGATGAAATAACGACTGACTGCGATCACCCCTTATTTGACCAGCTTCTATGCCCGCCCTGTGACCTGCAACAGCCAACAAGTGATACCAAAGACAGAAGACCCACGCCTTGTTCAGCTCCCTCCTGAGCCACCATCTCAGCAGCCTCCAGATGATTGATCATCACCATGTAGCCTATGAGATTTTCAAATCTAGGAGTGTATAATTGTAATAAGTCCAACGCTTCAAAACTATGCGAATGTATGCGATTTTATGCTTTTTCACCCAAGCACTTGTTTTTTGGCTATTTTATATGCACGATGTTAGCATCAGTGAGGAAATAAAAGATATTTTATGAGTTTGATGCTCCTGTTACTCTCAAGCAGGTGTTTGCAGAGGTCACAAAATGGCATTATTTTCCCCTGACACGTGGATATTTAATTAGAAAGACTCGTGTGAAGTCCATTTTCGGTGATATTGTTAATTAATCTGAACTTGGATCATTTCAGACTACATAATGTGGACCCATTGTGTTTTCCAGCTAATGGGGGCAGTATCAGGTCACCTGCAGGCTTTTGTTTTTTTGCTTTAAAAACATCATGTGAGAAAAATAAATACAAATTCATTGTGTTCAAACTTCTATAGCTCAATGACAGAAGCACTTAGAGAGCTTCACGCCTGTACTCCAAATGGCTTGATAAAACCTCTGGATTCATGTCTGGTGAGACAGGGATGGTAGTTTTAGGAAAATTTTACATAGATTATCAGGAATGGCCAAAGGTTAATTAAAATATCCAGTGGTTTCACACATACAAAGATGTAGAAACACACTCTCAGACTGCTGTGCTTGGCAGCCTTGGCCCTGATGTGAGGAGGGGCCCACAAAGATACTAGAATGAATAACTGTGGATTTGAAAAGGGGCCCATCAAACTAACAGCATTAACGATGGCTTCCCTCCATTTGGATGTTCCAGTAAGCCATGACAATGCAGCCAGCAGGAACAACACCAGAGCCCAGGGATTGGCACACGTTTTTTAAATCTGAGAGAGACGATATTAATGTTATTAGTCACACCTCTGCTTTTCATTTCATGACATGTCAAAACGTCTGCGGTGAAAAATGAATATTGTGCTTTAACAAGTATCCAGCTGTTATTGCTTTTAAGTTACAAGAAACATCAAAGAGCACGCAGTTACTAGTCCGGTTTTTGAACTTCATTTGAAAATGTAGCTCCATAACGAGAGCTGCAACACACTGATAACACACAATACTGACTTTTAGACATTTTTTTGAAAAGATTGTCGTCATTTGTACTGACAAAATGACTTCTTCTCAAAATGGGTTCTGTGCTGCATTTATTGACCATGTTAGACAGAAAGTTCTCAAACAAACGCATTTGTTAATGACAGACACTCAGTCCTGATACCCACACTTACAGTTTTCTAAAGTCAAGTCAATATAATTTAATTAACAGAATCGCACACTTGCTACAAGGGCTTCACAGTTTGGACGGCATACAACCTCCTCAATTCTTAGACCCCTTAGTTTAGAGAAGAAACACTCAAACTTAAAAAAGTAATTAAACAGGTAGAAAAAAAGGACTCGGCGTCTGTTTGGACTGCAGCCTGTGGAGACTTACCTCAGATTTAGATTTGTCTCAATGGGACACACTTGATTAATGAGGACATCCCGTGGCTTGCACTCAAAACATAGCTCACGTATCTCTGTTGGTTTTTATTCAATTTTCACACAATGAACAAATAAATAAGGCACGAATTCAGGAGATGAGATTAGAATATAATGAATTAAGTTTTTAAATAAAGTCTTCCAGAAGTACGAGGATGTAATTTACATAAAAGGGGTGTAACATATTATTTATTTATTATATTTTCTGTTTGATAAGTTAGTACATTTTCTGAAATTTATTGATAGAAGGATTTCTGGTGACAAATTAATAGATGGTAATGGTTAATGATTCATTCCGTGACTCTGGTGAATCAGTACATTCAGTTCACTTTGTGGATTAGTTGATAAATATTTGTTCTGTATTTAATTACTTTTCTTAGAGCAATGTTTAAAAAAAGTGCTTCACATGGGAAACAGCAACAACAAGTCAATAGCAGGCCAAAATACAAGAGATATAATTAAGAGCAGAACAAAGCTTTTCATACAGATGTGTGATTTTAAAATGGGAAAAATACAGGCTATTCCAAAGTGTAGGTATCCAAACTGAGAATGCACAGTCACCTTGATCCTTGACCAATCTTAAAATCAAACTAAAAAACTAATTGGTAGCCCATTCAAAAGTGCTAACAGAGGCTAACAAGCTTCAGATGTGTTATGGTGAAGACAGAGTTGAAGTGGTCTAGCTGAGGCGAAATAAAAGCATGAATTACCTTCTCTAAGTCAGCATGATGAACTTGTTAAAAGTTTCTGAGTCGAAGGAAGCATGACTGCACAACTCTCCCTGCCTGCTCCTCAAAGGTCAGGTCACTCCCAAAAATCTTGCCTACATTTCTGGCCACAGGCTTCATGTTCAATGGTAAGTCATCAAAATCCTTTGAGATTTCTTGCATTGGGCTGCCAGAATAAGATAATTTCAGCTCTTATTTAACTGAAGGAAGTTTTGCGTGATGACAGTGAAAGGATGTTACTAATGTAACTAATGATATACTATATAGCATCTATTAAGTGCTTACATTATGTTTTTCTGTATTTTACAGTTTCAAACTCTGTGATCTATCGGCTAAAATGTTGAGGTTACCCTCTAGCTGCGTCATGGCTCTCCAGTGAGGCCCATACAGCTTTGATGGATTAAGTTCTGCAGCTTGAATCTTGTTTATTTTTTATTTGATGGACCTTCACCCTTTTGTAATGGATACTTACCATGCAGGAGACAAACACGTCATCGCTAACCTCTGAAATCTGTGTTTCACAAACTTATTGAGCATTTTAACTGCTGAGCGTTGTTCGTTTTATTGCTCTCACCAGTACACTTCAGCTGCCAAATGGGCAGAATCTATTTCACTTGGCATCAGCAGCAGTGCATTTTAATGCTCTGAAAATGGACACCCCTTCATCTTCCAGATGTTAAAACGCTTTCAGTAGCTGTAACCATGCAACTACAAGTGCGAGTCGGTGCATTTGTAAACAGGGAGCACGGGTGTAAAACGGAGGGTTTTAATGAGGCACCATTCATGGAAAGAGTTTGACACAAATTAAAAATAATGGCAAGATTCGTTCACTCCCTACAGCTGGTTGTACTTGATCAGACCATGCAGAGAGCCAACACACTCAACATTTTCAGCCACCGGGAGTTCAATTAATTTCCAAATCCGCTTCATTTGAAGAACCCTTTATATTGATTTTCCCTGGACATGCAGCGCCCCAAACTCAACATTTAAAGCTGAAGACCAATTACACTCCATTCACTTCCACTTCCACTTTGTTTAGACACCTGCTGGCAAACAGGCGCAGGAGTGAAGTGAAAAACTAACTGCACAGACCATTTCTTCATTTTCCTCAGTTAATGAAGGAGGCGCCGACTAATTCAAGAGCATGAAAATTACATTTCCTCCTTGCTTTCAAGTTTTCATTAAACATTGTAATGCTATATAGCGAGTGATTTGTCACACTACAGAAGCCTTCAGACTAGAGAGAAAGTTTTTTAAATGATCTGTTTAATCCCAATTTACTTTAAGAAAGCTTTTTTCTGGCTATCACAGACATTAACAGAAACAATATGCTCTACATCCTCATTGATAATGAATTAAAACTCTCATTTTATATTTCTTTGGCAGAATAAAGTTACATTTTCTTAGGTCTATAATTAACTATAGCCGTGAGAGCAGGCTGCTGGGAGTTATTAGTTGGAATGAGCCTTACTTTCAAGCTTAATAAAGGATAAAATATTCATGCCTTTTTTTCTTAATGTTTACATAAATTTTCATCAAACAGATAATCTTAAGCATTAATACATATATTGTGCATTACTGCTCGCTACTTTCCAGTGTTTTAGTGGCAAGGTTACTCTGCTAAAAAAGGAGATCTTAACATCCCAACTCAGAATGGATTGACATTACAGGTAGATCATTAAATTATTAAATTTAGATGACATTTTAACTGTCAGGAAATTACAGGATATGGTCTGTAACAGACAAACTTTTGGTCCTGTCCCATGGGTTATCCATAAGACTCATTTGAGTTTAAAATCTCCAGTCGCCAGGATAAAATGTTGGCTATTAACGTGTCTACAAACCATTGAATTGCAAAAGTCATATCACATTCACATTACATGTTTTTGACCTGACAATCATATCCAGAGTTGGAAGGGATGGTGGTGGATTTACCAACCCCAGATCGAGCCTGCGTTTCAACATTTGTAAGGGTGACACTACTAGATATTCTTAAGGAGAGCTTGGGATAATTTCCAGCTGTATTTGTGGCGACAAGAACAGGTATTTTAAGCTGAAAGATTATCTTTTCCTAACCCTAACCAAGTGTTTTTGTGCCTTAGCCTAACCACAGCATAAACACAGTGTTGAAAATTGAACCAAAGCAAACAAAAAGGTGCAAAAATATTGGATTGCGAACTCAATCAAATCTTAATCACAGATATATTAGTATTCTGGTAACATTCAATGTGACTTACAATGTGATTGGGATCAGCTCACAAGAAATCAGTATCTACCATTTGATGAGCTTTTACCAAGTCTCACTCTCCTGATTGTTTTAATTGGCTTGTTTTTATTTTAACAAAAGACTCTCAGCTGATAAATGATGTTGATCCTGGTTTTCAATTACAGGAGGACCATAAATTTACCAAGAACAGTAGGTCATTGTGGCTGGGGCAGGGGTGAAAAATTACCTATATATGCGCTCCACATGGGATTAAAACCTGACCAGAAAATGTTATGCCAAAATACCCCTACCTCCCAAAGAGAATTGAATCCAGTCAACATTTTACGGTGTGCTCCTGATGAAAGAAACTGTAGTTATCAGCTATAAATACAACAAAGGTCACGGTTTCACTCCACCTTCGCTTTTAAAACACTTGCTTCGTGACTTTGCTGAAGTTGGATGTTTTTTTACATCCAGAGACCATCATTTAGGTTTCTAAACGGTGCTGAAAGGTATAGTTGTAAACTTAAAGATGAAGTGTTAAAGCCTCCTGAGTTACTTTAATGCATGCTGATATATATTCTCCTGGAGGGATGAAGACTTCCCTGTAGCCTCCATAGCACAGGTACAATATTTTTTGTTAGCACAATGCATATGAGGAAAATAAATAGTCTTGTCGCAGTCTTTGCAGTTCACATGCAGTTATGCACCAGTCATGAAAACAACATCAAAAAAGCAATTTAGGGCCAGAATTTTAGTTTAAAACACACAAAAAATGAACTAACATTATCAATAGACCATGAGGAAACGTGTTGAAGTTGTGTCAAAGATGTAGTGAATTTAACATGCTAACCAGCTAACCCCGGCCCGTCCATTGTTGTTGTAACAGTTAATACCTAAAGAGTTGATAGTCCAATAGCCCTCATAGTTTTCAGCTTCTGCATATAGTTCTGGTCAGGGCTGCTGTAAATCGCCTCCATACTATATCCCTGGTCTTCAGAGGCGATTAAGGTTGGTTGATTGAGGCCTGTTGACCGCTGTGACTCTTCCGTCATCCGAGGTTACAGTGCAGCCAGACTCCAGTCAGCTAATATGGTCACTTTGCTCCACAGCTACGTGAGCAGTCAGCAGTTATGCTGCTTCCCTACAGTTTTGGAGCTACCTTCGAATTCTGGCCATTTTGTACAAATTACACTTACAAGTTATTTCACTTTCATTCTGACTGAAACATGAATGAGCTGAGTTATTTTTTTAATGCCTCACATTGTGAATGTGTTATATAAAATGTGTTTTTTTATAACGTGCACCCCTGATCTCTGATTTCCATAGACTTTAGTTTGAATACCTGCTACTGTGACTGACTGTGAGCAACGTCAGTCGGAGTTCACAATGCAGGCACGCTGTGACTGACTTTCCATATGACAGAATATCAAGTTTCCTGTCGCATGACATGAATGTCGCACCTGAGAGGTTTTAACCTCTGTGTAGTGTTTGAGGTTTGATGTTTGCTGATACGGGTAAAAAGCCTGTCATATGCAGCTCTCTTTGAATCGGCTCACTGTGTCGGCTCATTCTTTAAGTGTTCCTACATGAAAAATTCAAAACTTACATGGGGCGACAGTCACTGTGCTGTGGATATATATTTGCTTCTGCCAGGTTACATTATGGTTCACAATAAGAAGTTTGACCAGCATACAATTGGAAGAGTTAATGGATGCTACATCCTGCTTGCCAGCTTTTCACTTCTGTTTTTATCACCGACCATCTTCTGCATGAATGAACGAGTCCATCGAGAAGGAGAGAGAAAACTCCCTCTGCATTTAGGAGACACACCTCCTCAGAGCTGAGTAACTGCAAGCTTCCTCACCAAGCTTAGTAATCACTTCATGAAGTCTTGGGTGTTTTCATGGTCCAACTGGACCCGCAGCATTTCTCGAGGTACATGAATAATAATCCTTCAGCTTCAGCCAGAAGTTTGGGTGAGAGCTCTGAAGCTTGGGGCTTTGGCCTGGTTTGACTCGACCCCCTGTCACGCCCACAGTGTTCTTTGAAGGTAGACACAGTTCATCTACTTCAGTTTCTGCAGAGAAAAAGACAAAACAAAGCTTGGTAGTGCCGTGCTCTCTCAGTAATCCTCTGTGGAGAGGTCAACCAAATCATTTCAATCATTCTGCTCTTCTGGAGTGAACTAAATGAAGCTCTAGCGAAAGTTCAGTTCATAAGACTCTTCTCTTTGGCCTGTAGTTTATTCCTCACTCCATCCTGTCGTTCACTCCTCTCCGGTGTCTGGACTCCTGGGGGGATTTAGTTTGCTGCTGCTCAGGGCAGATGCCTCTTGATTACAAAATCTCCCCGTAGAGTCTAAAGACTCCCCGTCCTGACTTTCTGTCAAGGCTTAATTAGCACATATTATCTGTTATATTAAACAATTATCTATACATCATTTGCTCGTGTCTCCTAATTGAAATGTTATTGGATTTAGTTGAACAAGTTCTTATTATCCAGAGAGTCATTTTAGGGTGTTTGTGACACAATCTATTCCCTGTTTTACAGACCTTTTCTGTTTCAAGGCCAGATTTAAAAAAAAAAGGAAGTGCCAGGGGCTGAAGTCGGATTTTAAATGTTTTAAAACACTGTTCTCAATTCCCAATTGAAAAAGAAACTATATTTAAAAGTACATAAAAAAATAGCACCTTAAAAGTAGGTTGTCAGTTTGATTCTCATAAATTCCCTCTGCTTAAACAGCCTAGATTAAAACTTTTCAATGATATGAGAGTCGTTTTGTGCTTTGCAACGGACATAACTAATGAATGGACCAATTTGCCTGCTAACAACATGATCAAAGAGCTGGAATGAGGTTGTTTTAGAGCTGCTTTCGGCCCACATGTTGCCACTTGAATGGATCTGCTATAAAGTCTCGATGTATTTTCAGTGGAGGCAGAAAAACACAATGTGCTGACATCAAACAAGCAGTTCTGCTGGGGTTTTTCACGGAGAAAATGGCAGAGCTTCAAAATGTGTCGCAACATTCATCCAGCAAGATGATGGGTGACAAGTTAAAGTAAAACCATAATAAAAAGTCTTAAGGTGTAAGTAAGCTTCACTGCTGTGTGTAAGCTCTACTGGAGGGAGGAACACCATTCTTTCAGAGGATATTCCCACATTTGGTGTTTTCATGATAGTGGAGGAGAGTGCTGTCTCTCACATCGGCCCAAAATCTCCTACAGGTGCTCAGCTCAGTTGAGATCTAGTGTCTCATTGAAAACATAATTTTCCTCCTCATTAAACCAATCAGTGACTAATTGTGTATTGCATGAAAGTATTTTTATCTATCACGTTTCTTATCTGATTTATTCGGGCTTTTACTTTCAAATATCTATTAGTTTAACTGTGTCTATAAACTGAATTTTTGCCATAAATGTGACATTCATGATTATTATTCAAAAGCATCTGTTGCAGTGTTTTTGTTAAGGTCACTTTGACCATTAAGCCTTTCATCTTTAGCAACAAACTGCAGAAGTCACTGAAGTCTGAGTCACTGGCAGGTGTTGTGCAGACATGCCTCTCAGGCTCGGACTGCCAATCTGGCAATTCCGGCAAATGCCAGATGGGCCGGCCCACCTAGTGGGCTGCAAGACCACCACCAACAATCTGGGGAAAGCCAGTGTGGAAAGAAAGAAATTGGACCTGCCGGCCGAGGCCCACTTGATGTTGGAACAGCACATCTGATCGAGGGGTTACACAGTCCCTAAATTGTCAATAGGCTTCCTCAGGCAGGTGCAGGAGGTGGTACCAACCCAGCCCCGCTCCTTAAAGTGAATCCATCCATCCATGTAAAGTCAGATGCCAAGCTAGAAATAATCAAATTAAATTAAATGATAGATGAGTTCGAATTGACAATACAAATGATATGGATGAAGGACAGGCAAAGTCAAAAGGCGGAAAGGGTCAAAGAGAAAAATGAAAAAAATATTGAGGTGCTTCAAAATGTTTCGCGTTAACACATTTACTTAAAAATGTTGTTACCAATGCCAGTGACTCAAAAAACCTGCCAACTTTAACTTTTAACAGTTAGCCGCTGTCAAGACGGTTGAGGTGTTGGTGGGGTAAATGGACCAGTGTTGAGGAAAATTGTAAAGGTTGAATTTGCTCCCAGTCTGACCTTGATACCACTCAAGCCTGGATCAAATTGACCCCTTTCACTGCAGATATTTAGACCTGTCAAAGCAGAAAGAGCACAGGTGGAATTTATAACCTTAATGACAGCTGCTTTGGTCTGGTATTAATAGAATGGAGCCTCCGTTAAAGATACTGGTCTCACCCGTGCTGTGCCTGCTTTGACAAGTCAAGAAAGAGCAGAACTGCGACTGTGTGTGATTATAAGCTTGCAGGTGCACTGGCCAGCCTTCACATTTGAATAAACAGCATACAAACATTGTTGGCTGCATGTTTCACCTTGACGCCTTGATATGGAAAGTTTTTCCTCACTCAAATCGAGGGTCTAAGGACAGAGGATGTCGGTCACTGCACAGATTGTAAAGCCCACTGAGGCAATGTGATTGTGATTTTGGGCTTTATAAATAAAACTGATTTGATTTGACTCTTGGTGTCAGAAGAGATGCCATATCATTTTGAAAACATTCATATGATGCTAATTTATTTTCTAAAGATATTTTCACATATTTGCAGGACCACCAAAAGTTGTTTATGTTAACGCAGATATTGGAGATTTTTTAGTTAAGTTATTTCCTGTTTTATTTTGTAGATTTCATCCCTATGTGTCAGTTTCTGTTTTACACTTCCTGTCTTTGTGTGTTTCCCCTGTTTTTTTGATTGCCTTTATTTGTTTCACCTGTTAGTAGTCTTCCCTCCCTAGTGTGTTTAAGTCTGTGCTGTCTTCGTCTTCATGTCTTAACCTGGTGTTTGCTGCCTTGGTGCATTTTGGATTTTTGCATCTTGTTGCCTGCCTTTTGTTTCCATCCCTTTTGTTTTCTGCCTTTGTAGTTTGGATTTCAGCTTGGTTATCAAAGCTCAGGTATTGTTTGTCCACTCACCTGTATTTGTGTCCGCATCAGTGTCCTCAACTTTTGCCAAAGCTAACAGTAGAAACATTTAGGTTCCTCATTTTAGACCTAATTTTGAAAGTTCCCTACTAGGCACGATGATCAAATCTCAGCGTGATAATAGCCCGACTGGACAGAAGGACCTTGTGCAGTGTATCATAATCGCTGGCTGACGACCTCACAATTGTCGACAGAGAGATGAACGTGTTGTTTTTGGAAGTCGGTCTTCCCAGTGACATCACGCACTTCATGGAAGAGAGCAAGCTTTTATTGGTCGGGAACCAATGTGTAGTCTTTCATGGCTCTCGGTCAAGTCACAGCAGGAATTTACGACTACCATCGCTGAATCTGACACAGTGACCATCTCTCTTCCTTTCAATCATCTAAAATGCAAAGAAAATCAGACTAAGAGATGAAAAAAAACAGACAGCACAAACATAAATCATCATCCTCCACATTATAACTGCAATACCAATGACATGTTTATGGACATACGGACTTTGGGGATCATTTGTATCCCAAAGCTGCTAAACCTTTAAATATGATTTCAGCGGGGTTCAGACAGGGAATAAAACATTCAGGTCTCCTTGGAGAACATGTGTGAGCCTTTCCAACGGGAGAAGTTTTACTGTAGAATATTATAAAGTCAACTTGAAACAGATGGTTTGTCTTCGTCTAGCCAACGCTGTAAGACAGCGAGACGTGCAGCGCCACCAAAACACTCATATCTGTGTGGTTGAGTGTGTTGACCTTCATTGCAGAACCGATCTTAACTCTGGAGAGTGTCAGCTAACAGCAGCGGTACGTGACAGCGCTGGACACGACACATCCATGTGTCTCCGATCGCCTGCAGTCTGTCTGTGTGACTTCATGATGGGCCATTTCTCCACGTCCATGCCCATAAATGAGTTTGGCATGGGTTTGATTCTCCCCATGGATATACAGGCAGGGAGCCTGACAGTGGGACCATTGTGATGAATAGCCTTTTTAAACTATGAAGTACAGAGCTGCCATTGTTTTTTTTCACCACCTCCTGCCTCTCCCCTCAACCCGCCCCCTCTTCCTTCCCTCACCATTTTTTTTCCCCGTGTGATGGATTGGTTTTCAGCCGCTGAGCGTCAACGCCATTAGCGGCGGGAGCTGTCCGATACCGCCACAGCGGCATATGTGTGGAGACACAGATCAGAGGAAGACCCGACATTTCCGGGCAATGGGCCTGGGATGCATGCAACACAAAACCAGTAATGGAGGTCTCGCCTCAGACAGATATTGATGTACCGTGGGATTGTATGACACAGAACAAGCAGACCGACACAAACATGCCGGTCAGTGCAGTGTGGTCACGAAATGTAAAAATGATCAGACCTAGAACACAATCTTACGAGGGTTCACACAGAAGTCACAGCATATCACGATTTTTGTTTTAACCTTCATGAGTTTTCGGGTTCGGTTATTGTTTCCTGTTTTGTTTCGTGCGGTTCATCCTCATGTGTCATGTCGTGTTACTTCCTGTCTTCCTCTTGGTTTCCCCACCTTGTGATTGTCCTCATTAGTTTCACCTGTCGCTGATTCGCCTCCTGTGTATTTAGGTCCTCGTCTTTGTCTCGCTCTTTGTCAGTTCGCCTCTTTTGTTCGGGCGTCTCTTTGTTGCTCCTCGTGGATTCTTCCTGTGTTCTCTGGAAGAGTTTCTGGTTTGCACTTCATTTAGTTTTTTGTGTTTCTCTTTGGTTCTTTTTGAATTGCCCCCGTCTGTTCCTGTCAGTTTTGTTGCTTGTATTTTTTAAGTTATTTTGTTTTCAACCTGCCTGCTTTTGAGTGTTTTGCATTTGTGTTCACAATGACACTTCTTGTTTGGTGCAAATTACTTTTCTGTGACAATCAAATATTTTTTAGTGCCTCTGCCTGCAAAAGTCTTTTAAAGTAATTTTTCAGCCAATTTACAAAAGTGCATTAGCCTGTGTTTTGTTTTTTTGGTTTGTTTTTTTCTGTTTGCAATATTAAGCATTAGTCAAACTGGAACACACGGTACGAATCATGAGTAACAGCGAGTGTTAATATCACCAACTGTTTAACACAGAGTCATATCAAATCTGCCTTTGGGGTAAGGAAAATAAATTTGACTTTTAAATGTGTTAAATGTTCCTCAGACAGCTCATTATTTCTCTCAAAAAAGTCACTCTGAATACCAGTGAAATTATAACTTCTAATATCTTTAAAACCCAATTTGGCTCAGTTGAAAAGGTACAAAGGCTTTCAGACAGTGCTGTTTTTTTTTTTTTCCTTTACACTGCGTGCAGATCTTCAAACACGGTGATAGGGGTGAAGAGCTCACAGGATCTAATGGCTGTACTTGAAGAAAATGTCCAAATTTAATAGACCATGATGCATATTGAAAAAATAGCCACTATATTTGAATGGAGACCTGAGTCAGATGAGACGAACTGCTGTGCTATTCACACAAAACCTTCACCACCAACTCCACTTCTTAAAGAGAAGTCAAAATGACGCAACATTAATATATTAAATTTTAAATAAACACAGAAGCAAAGAAATTGCATTAATGTATAATCAAAGAACTTGAATACACAGTGACATAAAAGTAAATATCACATGAAATAAGTGTCATTAAATGACATCAATAACCAGAAAAATGAATAAAATAAGTGTATTTACAAAGCAGGATGTGTTTCATTTCCACTTTTATTGGTTTAATAGCTTTCTTTCATCTATAAACATTCACTGCTAGCTGGTTGGTTATTTCTCTTTCAGCTCTGGAATGTATTTCACAGCAGTTTAATTGGACAAATTCCATATTTGATTCATTTGACTGTGGATGAATCAGCCTGGCAGCCACCAGGCCAGGGACGGACCTTGTACTATATTCCACAGTCCTGTGCACATGATGATTCTGGTGCAGCACCGGCCTCACTGGACAAAAGGATTTTCTTCCCCATAGTTAAACTCTTCCGGTTGTCCCTGCACCGAGGAACTGTGACACACTCAAAGTCGTTTAACGCTCAAATTGCCATATTTTGGTTTGGGTTATAGAAACACCTTGAGCCAAATGTACCGTAGTCCTCAATGCCAAGTGAAGATAATCTTTGTGATTATGCTGCTAGATTCACCGGCATCAGATCCTCCTCCCAGCCTCTTATTCAAAAAGTCCTGCACATATGTAGACCAGTCAAAGTCTGTGTGCATGATTGTAACGGGACTAACTGAAGTCTTATCATCTAAAGATACTGCATGAGTCTTTGTTAAGATGTGATCAGTCACGAACGTTATATTGGCGTAACTGATGATGCCATCTGTAAAAAACAAATAAAAAATGTCTCATCACTGCCTTCAAGTAAGACTCAACACAAGTGTTGCCTCTTGCTAATTTAAAATTTCAGCACGTGCATGTCGTCTTGTTCTTACCTCTGCAACATCTTGTATAAAGACAGCCTGTGAACAGTCATTATCGCGTGAGTCATTTTTCTTCTCAAACTGCACGCCGCCTTGTTGAGCCCTCTTGGCTCCTATCTGCAAAAGAATTTTGGAGCGTTGGTAGGAATTCATCCTCGCTATTTAAATTCAAATGAAATGTGATGAGCGAAAGGATGCTTGTCTTGGATCCGAGCTCTCTGTCTCAAATATTTCAACAGTCTGGACGGTTGATCCCTTTCTCTGTATCTTCTTTTTTTAATCATCTGCACACAGGAAATAGAACTTTCAATGTTTTGTTTCTGTCTGAAAAACCTTGAATTTATCGTCTGTAGGCTTGAATCTATACCGATCACCCACAGCATCGAAAGGACTAAGAAGTGAAGTGAATAACATTGATCATCTAGTTCCAGTGCAACATACTGCTAGGAAATCTTGAGTCCTGGTACTCATTTGGATGGTACTGGACACACACCACAACACCAATCCATGGAGGCGTTTGCCTCGCCTCTGACCTGTTGAGGGACGGACACGGGAACTCTGGGGTTGTCCTGTGGTCATCACGGCGTTGGCGGGGGATCATTTGAGTGCTGTGGGTTGCACCGTGCAACCTCCAGGGATCTTACTTATTCTGGCCCACAAAAAATAATCAAATGTAATGAATATGTATGTTACGGTGAAGTATTTCTTAATTGAATCAACAGAACGGTTAGTGTAACGGGATATCAACACCTGGGGTCACTTCGGATTCTGCTCTGATCCAGAACTCTTTATCGACCCGAGGAGAGCTCAGAGATTACTTTTAATGTTTTGGGGATTAAAACGTGGATTTATCTTCACTCCTGTTTACCAACCTGGCTGCAGCAGCGACCGCCATCATCAGGTGTTTCTGTTCGGTAATGTTGACTGCCGACGAGCTAGAGGGGAAATGTACTTTACTTCATGGTTACAGAGAGACGACAGATTACCAGAGTTTTCTGTGAGTAATGAATTCACCAAGGACACCGGCCTTGGTGTTTGCCGTTGCTTGCTAACATTACCTTGTGTACAGTAAAGTAAAGTGGCTGTTTAGTGTTGTTCCTAGGACTGCCATATCCCAGAAGTAGTAGCAGGTACTGTTACCGTGAGTGAACCTTTGGGTTTGAACTTTGCTGCTAATATTTGTGATAATAAGTACAAAACTCAACAAAATAATATAACAAAGGTCTAATTTTTAGACATTTTAATGCATACTACATATTTTATGTGCAACAGATGCCTTACACTCATTTATGAATGAGATAACGCAGATGTTGCAGAATTATACAGAATGCCCTGAGAAATACTTTTTTTTTTTCGTAGCATGCACTGTAAGTTAGATAAGGCATATGAAATGTTGGAAATACGCCCCGAGTTAAATTTAATCCACGCTCATAAATCAATAAATCGTATTCGTTCTGTTATCTTGCCACCTCAGATCCGCCCACTCTCCCCGTGTCCTGCAGTAACCCCTCTCTCACCGTTCCCATCACCTGACCTTCCTCAGCAACCTGCTCGTCTGTTTCCCATTTCTCTCAGTGGCCTTGCAGTAGACTTCATACACTGGCCCATTTCCACTCACTTCCACTGCCAGGTTGTTTAGTTTGTTTTTTTTCCTGCCCGAGCTCTCCAGCCTTTTGTTCCGCCTGCCTGGAAAACTACTGGCTACTGTTACTATATTCTGCCCTGTGATGCGCTCGCTTCGGAAATGGTCCTGGTGATTTAAGTGCAATTAAGCTTCGGAATGGTTTTACAGCTGTTATGCCTGCAGTGCAATTGTTAACAATAAGCACAGGATGAAATAGATTGTGTTGTGTTTTAGGTGCAGAGCCGAGACTCTCCTGGTGGACGTAGCTTCGTAGTGAAGGTGGCATTTTCAACATTTGCTTTTGTTTTAAATGAGTAACTTTAGTCAGGTAAAACCAAGACAACAGCACTTCCACCAAATAGATTTGAAATTGAAGTGCCTTGCTTAAACCAAGAAGTGTCAACAACAACTCATTCATAACTATCAATAAAATGCAAATTACAGTCAAACGGCAATGGACATTTGTCTTTGACTTGGCTCACACAGGCACACATAGAAAGCAAACATACATATAGCAGAAATATACAGTAAGAATAATACAAAATACTCTTGCAGGCATGAATTTAAATCCCACATGGCTGGATTTACAGCAGACCTCTCTGACCCCGTCGCACATTGTTGAACTTGTTTTCTAATTATCGCTCCTGTTTTCTTCTGTGCTCCTTATTAATGACTAAATAACTGACAGTGAAGTCAAACCAGGCTCGATGTTGAGGGCAGGACACGACCAACATGTTACCAGTGAGAGGAAGATATAAAGAGGGAGGTGCAGTCTGGGCCGACCGGCACTCCGGTAAACTGTGTTTGAATAGCGAGACGGGTTCCCAGCTCGCTCCTGTGTTCAACCACCTGTTATCAGACGACAGAAGTTCCGTACTTTGGTAGTGATTACACCTAAGCCTGTTTAATACCTCTGACTAAATGTCTCGAGCAAGAATCTTCACCTTTACACATCATTAATTAGCAGTTCTATTGTGAATCTGTTTTTTCTGTTGTTGAGTCGAGAAGATCACGTAGAGAAAAACAAATTGCTTTTAGTTAAATAAAGGGAAAATTCCCCCGACGGCGGCTCTAACTCGGCTAGTTAATACAAATTATGAATAATTACCACATCAGAAGAAATGAGCGCATTGTATCATTCACTGCTTGTGTTTTTGTGTGATCGACTCGCGCCGTGGTTCACTCTCCGCTGACATTAAAAGCCTTGCATGCTCTGAACAACAATCAATACTTCTGAAAATGAGAACTAGAAAGAATGACAAATGGGCCTCAGTTATCTTTCTCTCTCAACTCTCTCTGTATTCTCCTCCCCCTCTTGTTGAAGCACCTTTTTGTCCATCAAGCAAACGTTCTGCTAATGACTCAGTGATGGCTACTGTAGCGGATGATGGACAGTGATGTGTGGGGTCGATATCTACAGTTTAACCCCCTAAACAGGTTGTAAGCATCACAATTTAGTTTACATTGGAGGAAAAACTGTAGTTTTTGGGAATAAACTTCAAATGTTCACTGATTGAATTTCACATGGTTTCATACTATGTTACTGTGTTTATATTTGCAGGACCCTTCCAAGTAGCTACCGTTCCAGCTTCAAACAATATTCTGGGGACCTTTTTCCCCCTCGCGGATGGCTTCTTTACATAGAAATATGTCAAATAACTTTTTCTGAGTTTGTATTATTACCTCATCACAATTGTAAATATCAACTCTTTGAGTTTGAGTTTCTTTTAAATATGTTTCTTTAAAAGTGTGCTACGTAGTTTAGGGGAGGAAAATGTAAATCAGAAGAGAAAGAGCTTTTTATGCCTAAACAAACTAAAGAAACAACTCTTCATTTTTAGAATTTCATACTGTTTCAGTTTGTTTGTATGTGGCGGACCCTGCCACCTGTCTAGCTTCAACAGTGTTCTGGGGACCTTGTTTTCCTCTGAGAACAGCTTGTTTATTCACTGAAAAATAAATATTTCTGACTTTATATTATTACCTCATTAATATGGTAAAAAATAAAATTATGAGTCTGAATTTATTCTCCAAAACTAAACAGTGCACCTTTAACTTTTTACCTTTCACTGTGTCTTTAAGGCATATTTCTGAGAAGCTCTACACTGGTGTCAGTTTTTGGTCTGCTCTTTCTCTACACTGTTGCACATAAATACATGCATGTTGTTTGCGTGCTGTATGAGCTAACCTTGTGTCGCAGCCACACTCTGCCTGCACGGCTCGAAGCTGAACCAGATCCAGCCCTCAGGGTCACCGGCTCCCCACACCCACCTCTAAACTCCTGTCTCGTTAAACATTAATGGCCAATATGAAACTGGATTCCTCTCGGTCCGAATGGGAGATAACTGCATCGGCAGGGCAATATGATAGCATAATCAGACGTAGACAGCTCCCGGGCCCTGACAGCTAGCTAGCCGGCTACACCGCCGAAGCTGAAGAGACAGACGCCTGAAACTGAAATGAAGGACAGGGGTGGAGAGGGGGGGAGACTGAGGGCTGAGGGCTGAGGCGTGTGTGTGATTGAGAGTGTGTGGGTGTGTGGCGGTGCTGCTGGGGTAGAGATAAGGCCTTTCGGAAGGGGAAGATGGAGCAAGATCTTGGATAAAGAGTGGAATGTCAGTAAGAAAGGAGGGAAAAAAAACATGAGGGAGGAACATATCAGAGCCGGAGAAGCTCAGGCAGAATAACTGGGTTTGCACAGGCAGAGAGGGAAGAAGGAAAATGGTGGCGCGGAGGGAGTTCAGATATTCCTCCGCACATTTTGAAGGTAATGAAGAGTTACCGCACTGCCGAATACTGAGTGGAGTCGGAAAACTGAAGATATTTCCTCCACACGTTTTGCCTGTCTCTTACTATTAATGGAAACTCAAAATTGCTCCCAATACGGCCACGGTTCAACGGGCCGCATCACCTTATCTGATGTAATTTTTATGAGAGACTGTCTTGAATCCCGTTATTGCAGGCCTCACACTGTCTCTCCTACTAGGACATTAATGGAAAGTTGATGTGCTTGTTAGCAGATAGAAGCTGGCACTTGCAAGCTGTCAGTTAGAGCCGCTGTGATGTACTTCTGTTGTTGTCAACCAACACGGAACGCCGGCTCTTGTTGAACGCATCCCTAATGCCTGGGAGTGTTTCGCGGAGCCTGTCAAGCATGCCTTTTCTTTCCTCCTGCCTTTCGTTCTCGATATCCCCCCCCCCACCCTTCCACTCGGTACATGACCTGCTCTAAAAACAGATGGCGGAAAAGGAGTTTAGGGAGAAATAAGTTACAAGGACGTTGTTTGTGAATTTCAGAGCCGAGGAAAAAAAAAATAAAAAAAATGCCAGGGGGGACCTTACATCACTGGAGGAGAGGAAGGAGGAATGGGTAGGAGGGGGGATGGATGCTCCCACGACGCACAACATCTGTTATCTCGGTGTCTTTGAGCGTTGAGTCTCAGGTGCATCACCAAACAGGAACTATGTGCATTTCCCAGCAAAGCAGGCATTTCTTTTATTTAGCTGTTTGACACAACACATTGTCCTTTTCATTCATGATGGTTTCGGCAGCCTGTTAAATGAGGCAGAAAGTTTGTATTTTAATTGGGACATTAGAGCTTTAATATGCCACATTTGTATCTGAATAATTTCACGTGGGATTGCGTCGCTCAGAAAACAAAAGGTTTTGTTCAGGTGCTTTATTAAAGTTTTAATTGGGATTTAAACAGAAACCTGAAGTATCTGCCTCTTGTCCTGATACACGATAAAGTCTGGTAATTAGCAGCAGTAATATGTCAGTCGCTTTGTTCCGTGAGCGAAATTAGTTTTGTTCTCAAGATTTGAAAGGATTAGCAACTTATCACATTCTGTTTTTACTGCGTCCAAACTTTTTTCTTGGAAACAGATTTGTTCTATCAGACGAGTCCTAAGACCCGTAACAAGTTCCCTCTTCTTTGGATCTACGCTGATCTTATACATCGCCTCTTTGAAATCCAACTCACGGAAATCTGTCACAGCGACAGAGAACTTCGATCCCTGGGTGCGTCATTAGCTTTGAATGCATTTGATCATAAATCAAAGTATTGGAGAAATGAAGGGTCTCTTTGAGTCAAATGTATTGATGATATTGTACATGAGAGGAAAAGCGAGTCTCTGGCACGATATGACTTGTATTTTTTTTTGTTTTATTGATATCAAAATGTGTAGGATGTTAGTCCTTTATATTTCTTCTGCAGTGTGTCAGTCGTCGACGCAGTTGCAGAGTTCAGTTTGCGTCCTGATTCCTGACAAGAGAGAGCAGAGTTCAGTCCAGTCAGATCACTAATTAGCAAGAGTTGGAGTCTGCTATTGGCGTGCAACCATCCATATAAGATAACAAGGATGAAGTTCTACTTTTAATCACTGCTGCCGAGCAGTAATGACTTAGGTCGTTTGTACAGTATGTTTCATTAAGGTTTGGTGATTGGGTTATAGCTGTTCATTGATTCAGGTGTGAAGCTGTGGAACGTGCTGAAAGTGAAGAGACTTGGGCTCAATCCTGTTTTTATTTCTACACCAACCCCTCGTTTTTCAGTGCCCCCTTGCTCCCCAGGACAGAGTCACAACGGGTAGCGGTTGAAATTCTCCCCCTATGAAATGGAACAACCCTTCAAGACGCTCACACGCCATCGGTTGTCAAAGAAAGAGTTGATGCAAACAGACGTGACCAGACAGTACCAATATGTTGTCTTCAGCTCTGATGGTTTCTCTTGTGCTACTGTGGCAATCCTGGCTTTATCCTGGTTTGAGGGGTGGGGGTGAAAGAAAATAAACAGGGCACCAGTTGTGTACGATGGCGTAGAAAGTTGGGAATTTAACCCCAGAGGACCACGTTTTGTTCCCTGGAAGAGCATCCTAAAGGGCAATTTATCATGTTTCACCTACCGTGGGAGCATCGAAGGGACCGTCCTGGCCATCAGTCATTTATCTAATGGAGATAGAAAACATGGATGCCACCAATTTGTTCACAACTTCACACAAATAAAGAACACTGCTTCATTACCTCACCACTATTGGTGGTTTATAGGCTAACATTAACAACCCGTGCTCCTAACCAGGCAACACTGCCATATCGCAATAACAATGTACTGTTACTAGCAAGCTAGTAAGCAAAAGTGCCTCTGAAAAAGTTTCGAATGGCAGCGCCCAACAAGAAAAGAGGCACCCAACCCCTAGACATGAACGAGAAAATTGGAGGGGAAGGGTTTAGGGGTGTCTTGGGATTGAGCCAAGGTAGAGGTAGGTACTGTAGCCTCTCACATATCTGCATTTTTAAAAACTCTAATAACCTGGTCCTGGTACAATGTCTTTCATTCAATTCTCTGTCTCACAATTTCCAGAGCTACATGTGTCTATTGTGAATTATAACTGCTTTCTGCTCTGCCTCTGTGTCAATTATCTATTCTATTCTTAATAGTTTTTACATATGAATTATCCTTGCAAATTCAATGCTAAATCATTACAATGACATCATTATACAGCACCCCCAACTCCGACTGCCATCCTCCCAACATTTATCCAACAAAATGACTTTACAGCGAGCACCACATATGTTTCATAATGCCTCGGCGGCTTGCACAAACTGAAAATCAAATGTATTATGCATCAGAAGCCGTATGTTGAAAGATAAGAGATGAATATCTTCACCCATCTCACTTAGGAGGAAGTTTCTTCATGGCTGACGAGAAAGCATTACACACACTGGTAGAACAGCGAATAGAACTAAATGCATGTTGAAAAGCTTTCCTGTTGCCGGGTCCTAATTAGTACAAATGCAGGCGCATTTAAACAGGGGGGGAAGATTGTGTTTCCTGTGCATGCCCCATGTTTTATTAATATCAAAGTGCGCATACATCCCTGCACCGAGTCTGTATAGAAGCGTGTTACCAGCACCCCTAATCACATGCATTTAGGTAGTCTTTGTGTGAATTAATTAGGATTAGTGTTCATGGATAATCCTGGTATGTTGGTGGGCACGTAGGCTGTGTGAGCCTGGTTATGTCAGGCCTGAATTGAGATCGGCTGTGTCGTCGAACTACCCTCGTTATTTCGGAGAATCCTTTTTAAGCGATGCGAAAATACAGCAACGCCAACACAATTAGCGAACGAGCAACAAAAACATTTCCAACTTATAAGAAAAGACACGTACCATTCTTCTTCTTCTTTGGTGTGTTCCTCAGTTTGAGTCGCAGATGTATGAACGTGTCACTCTCTGCTTTTTCCGGCGCTCCTCGCCCCCATGACAGCCGAGCGAGCGAGCGAGCAAGAAAGAGAGTGACGGAGAGGGAGTTAAAGAGAGTTTCTCTTTAATACAGCGATCCAACCTGTCCAGGGGGCCCCCACACGCCCTTATATCTGCTCTCCACGGTGACAAAATCTTTGAGCGATCACTCTTAAGCATTTACTTTCTGACAGCCCAAACTTACATTCAGTCTCGGAGTCTCATTCTGCAGGAGGAGTGAAATACGCCTCGACAACTCCGCGCACCGGGGCTCACTGTTGACTCAAGTCGACTGATAGCTACTTCAGGGCTCCTGTTATGGATTACTGTCTTACAGGTGTGGGGTACAATGACTGGCGTGATGGAAGGGGCTCTTCAGCGCGCGAGAAGAGCGGCACGAGGCTGAGTTATTATGGACATCATGGCCTAAAGTTGAAAATGTTTTCCGATCAAGAAAAAAAACACCACCCCCCTGATACGTAGCCAACTGAGCAGCGACAGAGCGACTCTGCCCCTTTGTGTGTATGTTTACATGCATTCAGCAGGAACACCAGTAGCGTTCGTGATTTGCATGTGAAAGGCTAACAGACAATAGGCTTTAATAACAATCTAATAGACTTTGTAGAAAGCCTTATCGTCACTGCCTCTGGCCATAACAAGTAATGAGACTTTATTGTTAACATTACAATACAGTTCTGTGGTAATGACCACTTCTGGAGCATGTAAGCAAGTGTGTGAACCACACAGAGTTTGTCTTCAGTCCGTAATTACTGTAACCGTACTTGGAAGATTGGAAAAGGTGGTCTGTTGTGATAAATTTTAGATTCTGCTTTTGATTGATCCATCGGACCAGACACATGAGATCAAAGAAACAAATCCTCAAGGTTTAGCAGCAATTTTTGTAATTAAAAAAGTCCATCCAGAGGCCCACACATGAACCTTTCTGATCTGCTGGGGCTGACAAATGAAGAAGAACGAGGACATGCCAAAAGTTGCTTATGTTGTCAGATTGATGAACGATATGTCTATGTGTATGAGTTTTATCAAGTTGCAATCACTGCACAATCACACTTGCAATGCACAAACACAAGAAAACAAATATTTACTGATGTGGGGTTAGTTATCAGTCCTGGGCCTTAGTCCCAACATTTGACAGCTCACTGACAGAATGACAGACGCTGCAATGACATTCTTTTATTCTTTTGTATTTTGTGCTAAGGCTGCTACAGATATAGGAGCAAGAGGGTCAAAGTTCAAGGCGCACTGTCACGACAAAGTCCCAGTTGTGTGCATACCGCATGCAGCAGTATGTACTTTGTCAGGGCAGCTGCAGTTTGTACTAGAAGTATAAAGAAAAAGTATGCGATTGGGAATGCACCCTGAGTTTTTGCAAAATTTGGCAGCTGGTGTGAGGGTACAAAGGTCAGCGCTGCCCAGGTGCTGCATATTTAATTGGAGTGTAGAATTTAGCTGGTAGATCCTGCAGCTGGAGAGCCCCAACAAACAGCTACACTTTCTGGATTTGCTCATTTGGCTGCATTTCCTACAAACGTTTGCATCAGTGTGTGAGAGTGAGAGAGAGATACTGTGGCTACAGTCCCATCTCAACCATGATTATGCGTCCAGGCCTCCCTTGAAGACAAACCGGAGAGAAAAGAGTGACACTAAACTCAGTTATACAGTATAAAATGATCAGTTTCAAACCGGGCCTCAATTCTGAAGGTTAACAATCATGACAATCAAGTGAAGGCAAAGGAAAACTCAAACTGTCAAACTAAAGGCACGATTAGGCGTAACCACCCCCCGCCTCTCACGCTGCCAACACACGGGCCTTTAAATAGCACGTTAGTATTCTGTCGCGTTTGTGACATATCAAAAGAAGTGAAGAGAATCAGATGGTAACACTTCAGATTATATCCCCATGTGGCTGTAATCATGCTGAAAAGGTGTTTTGCGTTTGGCTCGCCGTGAACAGAATTGAGTGGCATGGTGACGAGACGTGGAAAAAAGTAAGGCTGCCTTGAAAATAACCGTAATTAGAAGTCATGAGTTTACGTGTAAAAGATGGAGGAAGTATGTCACATAACACTGACAGCTGACAGAACACTTAATATGTGTGTGTGTGCATGTTTGTGTATCCGTGTATGCTGATAATACATAAAGTTTATGCGCGTATGCATCTTGACATCAGACGTATCATGTTCCGCACTGGTGCATATCGATCAGGAGTGCCCTCACCTTCAGCTCCCAGCATGTGTGTGTGGACGGCACTGAGGTGACCCGGAGAGAAAGATCGGCCGTCCAACAGCAGAACTGTCGTGACTTCTGTTTCTTCCCCATGCACACTTAATTGCTGTGTAATAAGTGTGCGTCACTCAGTAACAGGCCACAGTAACGTAACAGAAAAAAAATGGTTGTATTGCATTACCTATTGTCGTAGAGGTGGAAAACATGAATCAGTTTCGTGATTTCTTTTCATTCGTTTCAAAGAGTAACTCACTGTGTTGATGGTTCATTTCAAATTGACAGAAAGCTGAACATTTCTGGAGCTCCTGAATCAATCAGAGAGGAAGAGTTAAGATATTTCCTATTCTCTCAAAATGGTGTTTCCATTATCTCGCTTTCATTGCCATCAAGTTTTTAGGCACATCTCTCGATTATCGCAGTACGTGTTGAACATGAATTCCCGCGTGTACCCACCACATAGTCTTCTGTTGTTACAGCCAACAAGGCTGCCAAATGGTTGACCTCAGGTACACTCTTAGAAATAAGGGTTCCAAAAGGGTTCTTCTACAAGGGCTGAGGTTCTACCTGGAACCATTTGCTTCTGAAAAACCCTTTTCTTGAAGAAACGGTTTTTCAAGGGTTCTTGGTAACACTAACGGTTCCAGTAAGAGCCATTTTGATCCAGAGAACCCTTTAAAAACCCTTTCCTGAATAAAGGGTTTTTCAAGGGTTCTTGGTAACACTAACGGTTCCAGTAAGAACCATTTTGATCCAGAGAACCCTTTTTTGGAGAAAGAGTTCTTCAGGGATCGTTGAAAGCATGGGTATAAGATCCTGCGTGGGTTCTTTGTAGAACCTCTCATGGGGGGTTCTGGGTGGAACCTTACACACACAGTTCTAGGTATAAGCCTTTATGTTGGGTTCTAGGTTGAACCCCCAAAGGGTTCTAGGTACAACCCTCCACCTATATAAAAGGTTCTACCTGGAGCCAAAAATGGTTCTCCTATGAGGACAAGCCGAAGAACCTTATATGGTTCTACTTAGAACTTTTATTTCTAAGAGTGTAGAGACACACCGCTTCATATTTTTGAGGACACCTGAGGATATTTCCATCGGTTTATGGTTGCGTCAAACGTTTTCCAGCAGTTTTTCCGGCGACCGAAACTGAATATTTTTCACGGGGAGTTGGACCGTCTCCAGCGGTGATCTAAGTGACCAAAACAGGTGGTTTCTGAGCCTCAGCATTAGCACATTGTTGTGAGTTTTAACATATCTGTTTTGCACATACTTAGCCCACATTCATCCTGCCAGCTGGATCGTGGATCGACAATCTTGTAAACATTGTACCACTCAATGTCATAAATGAGCTCAGAATGCATAAACGCTTCACATTTAACGTGATAGCTGTAAATAACAGCCACCAGATGAGATCTCTTATTTTAACTCAGAGGACGTGATTCATGGTTCTGTCCTGCTTGATAATTGTTTTGACTGTTTTCCACTTTACCTTTACATCATTAGCGATTCTCTCTCACACCTGCCGCTTCGAAAAGCCATCTGAACGCTTCTGTCAGCGCTCATAAGACGAACATACGGTGCTAAATGTGTGTAGGTGTGCTGGTTACCTGTTTGAGCGTTTACATCGGAGTCGATACTTAAATGTCGCTGTTTGTTAGGTGCAGTATTTGTGCGACTTGTTAGATTTTGGGGAACCATTTTTTGAAACAATCTGAGTCTTTTTAGAGCTTTTATTAAGAATAATGAATCATGTTGTGATGTAATTGGTCTGTTTTTGTACTTCAAGTGACTTAATTACTTGTCTGTCTGGTTTGGTTTCTTTCTTTATGAAGCACTCATGTATTCATTATCCTTGTACGTTAATCTTTTGTCTCTACATGATTTGTACTCTTTGTTACTTCTCGACGATCTTCTTGGCGGTGTTGTACAAACTTATAGTCATCTAAAAGAAAAGAAAATGCCTAATTGTCTTTCAATCTACTGCATCATTCTATTTATCTCATAATATAACTGTCATTATAGATAGCTGCACACGGTTCATGAACACATTTCAATTAAATCTTTATTGCCCTGTGAGTGAACCTGCTTAATACAAGTCTCACAGGCTGTATGGATGTTGAAGGAGTTATTAGTCACCATAGCATATCCTTTATAGAGCAAATAAAAAATGCAAAGTACTGGTTGGGGACTTTTCTACTGGTTGTAATGGTTCTTTGTCTGCGGAGAAAGATGGACACACTCGACTTACGGAGTGATCTCGGGTCAAAGCATGATATATTGTGAACACATGTAAGGTTCTTCGACACTTTACTACTCACTCGACTGTTCTGCAACACGACACACAACACGACATGCAAAAAAAAGCAGAGATATTTTCCAGATGCTCTCGCGGTCGAGGCAAAATGAGAAACGAAGTAGTACAAAACAAACAGCGCATTCTTTGATGGCACTTTAATGAGCTTTGACTAAACACTTTCAACATTCAAGAGCCGCATTCCTGGCCTGAAGTCGGCTGCTCTAAATCCCCGAGCAGAAGTAAAGCTAGATGATACCTTTACTGCCCCCTTTGTAAAGGACACGGAAACCTCCGTCTGTAGGAAAAGGTCGTTTAGTCCTAAGTATGCAGCATTTGGCTCAAACACATTGCACGCATCTCTCGGCAAAACTTAAACACCTACAGCTGCAGTGTGTCTGCATTCATAAAAATCAGAATGACAAAAAAAAATGCATAAATGTTCCGCGTGAGAAACTGCAGAGTGGTGAATAAAGCAAATGCAAAGCAGATGTACATATAGTTACTCCGCGTGTCCTGCACTCCTCGCGCCGTAGTGGCACTCTGCACGGTCAGAGTCCCCAGTGACCGCAGCCAGAAAGAATCCATGATGGGGGGGAAATTTATAGCTCTGCTGACAAAAGGAGAATCAATAAGCGATTATGTGGATACGGCGCAGCATGATGTTATCACCCCCGGGGCACAACACACCACGCATTCACAAACACAATCAACTCGCACAACACACGCTTAATGTCTTCTTTTTTCGCGATGCAACACAACGCGCTCGAAACAGGTGGAGTAGCAGGAGGCTTGTCTCAATAGGGGCACAATACAGATACAGTTGATGCGGCGCAGCAATCAATGCAAGGTGATGGAGCCCACCGCTGTTTGTCATGGAAACTGCCTTAAAACCCCAGGACTACCAAAAACCCCTGCAGGGCCAGCACCGGGTCTGTGCACCATTTGCCTCGGAGGCTTTCCTCAGTCCCTCCCAAAAAAAAAAAAAAAGGCAACCAACAATGGCAGACGTCTCTTCCCTCCTGGGTACCGATTTCACATTCACGTCCATTATGCATGAATGTCAATGGATGCAGTGAATCAATGCAAAACAGAATAATAAATCATGTATTCCACGGGTTCTTCCTGCCTTAAGCAATGCAGGAGAGAGAATTGAATGCCGCTGCCTGCTTGGCAAAACAAGTTATTTTTGTGGGAAGGCGGGCCTGATAGCTCCTATTGAACAAATGTCGATGTTCCATTTCTCAGATGTTCTGCAGCCTCCTCGGCGTGAGCACTGATGGTTTTTGCACAATTGCGAAACTGCTTTGTTAATTTACCACTCAGACCAGGTACGACTGTAAAAAGACGTTATTAACTGATAACACACAAACACACGCTCATGCCTCATTGTCTCAGCATCCTGGGTGCGTTTGGATACCTTCAATGACTTCAGATGACGAGGGCGTCGGTGCCTGTCTTGTTCTGAGTGCACATCTGTTTCCCTGACAGGCAGAAAACAGAGAAGAAAGGGAGACGGAGCGGAGTGGGTGGAGGATGAGCTGAAGGGGGGAGGGGGGGTACAGAAGAGGAGATACCCAGCGGCTGAGTGCTGGTACCATGAGAGTTCAACAAAGCACAGCATGGCCCTCCAGCTGGAGTTCAGAGAGAAGTGTCTGCATCCTTGTGTTTCTGTGCATCCAAGTCTGTGTGTCTTTTCCTGGACACTCGTCTTTGAGTTTGGAGTGTGTGCGGGTACAGTAGGTGATATATATGTGTGTGTGTGTGTGTGTGAGACAGACAGACACATCACGAGGGGGTGGCAGGTGTGAGCTGTGGACCACAAATGAGGCCACTGACTGACGGCTTGTCTTTGTGGCCAGGCTTGCCCCATTTTATCCTCTCTCCCTCTCCCAGACATCAAGCCCCTTTTCACTTTGATGGACAATATGCCCTACTTCCCCGCAACACTCGGCTGCTGTATAATTAAATGTCAAATAACTGTTTCCCATCACTCGGACTGAAACGTTATTATTTGTGGCAAATAGAGCACTAAATCTGAGAATTCGGACTTATTTGCGGCGTCTTTGCTTTCGAATTGATTGAAATATTGAGGACAATTGGATTGCTGCAAACCCTTGTTACAAAGTTAGCGTCTATCCAGTTTCCAAATCAAAGCTTAAACTTTGGTTGCTTGAAGGCAATGTCATGCAGCTGTCTGTGCTTCAGTGCATTACATCTAAAGCTAAAATATAAAAGAGAGTCCGTGTTTCCGTGTCACTGACAGAAAGAGTTGGGAAAAAGTTAAAGGAATGAAGAAAACTTTTGACCACGAACCGCAGAACACGAACAAATGGGTGACAAATGAAAGACAAACGCGTATTAACAAGTATTAACATGCATTAGAAACACTTATCTGTTGGTAGACATCGCTGTCTCACAGGTCTACCGCTGGGTGTTTAATGAGGGTGAGATAACTACACGTCGTAGCATATTCACCTCATTTTCACACTCATCAAACTATTCAGGGTCTGACCATCAAGCATTTGGCTTTGCTATGTTTTTCAGCTCACTTGCTATGTTTCCCATTATGTATTTTTATGCAAGTTTTGAAGTATGGCATTAGAAAGGGTTGATGAAAGCAGTAAAATAAGACAAAAGCACATTCAATTTTTTAAACGGGAAGTGCAAACTGTTTCCACTCCGAGAGAAGAAGAAGAAGAAGACGTTGGCGTTGGCTTTCCCCATTTGACCACCACATTCCCTGTCGATGGCCAAGGCAAATCATTTTGTTGCTTCTTCTTTTTTGAGGTTTATTGGTGGTTGGCTAACATCTGGTTGTGTTTCTATTCCCCAAGCTCTACTTCTTCTAGCCAAATTGCTCCAAACCATGAAAACAACCTTTATTCCCAACAATTGAAGCGTTTAACACGGAAGAGAAAAAATACATTCTATTATGAATTTTGGTCGTCTGGTGGTGGGCCACCGTTCTGAAGACAAATGGATCTTTGATTGTACATTTAACTAAGGCATCCTTAATGCTGGATTATAAGTGAGTTAGTAGTTAATTAATGATATAAAAACCCAACGTTTTTAATGGGGTTCTTAAGCTGTTAATAATTTTCCTATAATTGCTTATAAATGTCCGATAATCTAATAAAAGATATTCATGATGCTACAATCAATGCTTGTTGTTATTAATGTTAACCATCTTAATGACTTACAAGGCCTCATTACCTATTAACTAACATTTATTACAAGGACATTCATATAAAACATTTCCGTAGGGGTGATATGAATATATTGACAAGCACTGCTTCAAATAATTGTCAGTAATAATTGAATTGTACTCACATTTTACTCTGACACTGTATCGCAAGCTTTTTTTGACACCTTTTTCCAATTACCAAATCTGTCTTCTTTTTACCTCTTCGTCATCTTCTTTTATTGCCCCGCAAATTTGTGCTACTCCTCACCTTTCACTGATGTGTCAGGTAATATCATTGCTCTCAAGACATTTCCTGAATCTAAACCATTATGCTGTATTTTCTTTAACCAGGCCGTCACATTCATCTATTTCAGGAGGGATGTGTGGGAAAATAACATCCTCGAGAACAACAGCTGGAGACAGCAAATTATTTTACACAGTGAAGCACTTACACAAGGCACAGTGTCCGTTCAGACATCTATCTAGAGTGACAAATCATTGACAGTTACTTTACGCATATCAATAAACATCGAATATTGCTTGCAGTCTGAAACATCACAGCCCTGTCAAGCACAGCAGCGTGTTGTGACAACTCCAAGACCTTAGAGAATAGTGTTTTATCATGCAGCCATCTAAAGCAGGCAGCTTCCTACTGTTATAATATGCTTCATATGGACCGTATCACAATGTTTGTTTACAATAATTTGCTGGTAGAAAACCTCTGCATCACGCACTAACTTACATACAATTTAAATGTCTTCTTTTTTCACAATGTTATTTCAAAGTGTATACATCTCATTTATCTAAAGTACATGTTTGATGCTTTAATTTCTTATTAAAAACACACCTTTCACTAACGTTAGTTTAGAGAGCTAATTAACATGTGATTGAGTTTACCCCAAAACTAGCAGTTAGTCTGAGATGTCGCTGTGGTGTAGATATCAAGGGTCAAACATCAGATAGGTTGGACCAATATGTTTAACTGTATGCCATATCCTCTGTCCTCCACTCAGTCTTTCTCAGCTTCATCAGAAAGCTGTTTGTTGTCTTCAGCTCAGCAGTCAACACAATCTCACCTATGACGCTGACTGGAAAACTAAACACTCTGAGCTTGAGTAACACCACTCTGCAAATGGATAATGACAGATTGAGTTTACCCCAAAACTAGCAGTTAAACTGAGATGTCGCTGTGGTGTAGATATCAATGACGCTAGCAAAGCAATATAGTACATGAAACAAGCACATCAGAAACATCAATAAGGTTGCACTCTGCAAATGGATATTGGAATACCTCACAAACAGACCCAAGGCAGTTTGTAGTGACAGTCGCACCTCCTCTACTTTACTGCTCAATAGCGGAGCCCCTCAGGGCTGCGTGCTCGGCCCACTCTTGTTCACACTGTACAGTTATTACTGTACTCCCAGACATCAAGAGAACACTATTGTTAAGCGTGCAGCATCGGCCCTATATAAACAACGATAAAGGTTCATATCGGGAGCACAGAGAACAATCCACTGCTGTTGTTAGTGCAGCGGCATCACTGTGATTGGATTTATAGGAACATTCACTGTAAGAGCTGATGTAGAAAGTGAACTAAATCTCTCATCTTGTTTGCAAGGAGGAGGCGTGCATCACAAATACTGATCTGCTGACTCTATTCCCTACAAAAATCCTAGCTTTTATTTTAAAAGGTTGCTCCTGTTTTCTAAAAAGCATTACTATTGTCAAATTAGAGTGCATCGTTCCAAAGTAGCCTTAAAGATGTGTCTTCCCTTAATGCAAAACATGTGTCGCCGTCCGTCCTTGTTGTGAGCAAATGCAATCATCCCACAGAAGCTTTACATTTTTAATGCCGCGCATCCTGCTCTGCCGTTAAGAAGCATTTCCCCCCAGCCAGCCTTAATTTTTGCACTCAAGACCGTGTGGAGAAGCGCGGTGTCGGAAGAGAGACGCTGTGTGTACGAATGCATGTCAACACACAACAGAATAATACTGTTGCCTCAGTTTTATAGGCTAATTAAAGATCTGGCTGTAGGACAACGGTTGAAAATAAGCCATTTGGCTGCCACTGTGCACATTTATAGGGATGTTGATCAATGTGCATTGTCCCCAAACATGGATAATTAAACAGAATATAAACATGTAAAATATGGCATCACAACACTCGCAAGTGCATTTGTGTGGGTGCTATTCAGGTGCTGAACTCCACATGCAGGTGGAGGTTGATAGTCACAGAAAATCCACGTTCAGCTCTGTTATATTCAAAAGGAATCTGAACACATTTTCACAGCATCTCCTCCACACATACGCAGGAGCCGAAGCTCAATCAAGTGGAGGAAATGCCGCGCGTTCCGTGTCTAATTGAAAGTAAGCAGATGGTTGTGGGCTTTCATAAAGGGAGCTCAGCATCAGGTGCTGAGACGTTTTGAAGAAAATCCAGTCGGGGGGGGACACGGAGAGAAATTTCAGTTCTGTTAGATCAGACACAGCCGGGCCCACACCCGGGAGGGAGCCTTCTAATCGATACTAAAACAGTGAGAACAAGTCCAGGTCGAGTCACGAGAGAGTGATAATGAGAGGGGAGAAAAAGAGGCAGGGGGAGAGAATGCGAAGGCGGGGGGCAGGTGAAAGAGAGCGGAGAGAATTCGAGAGAAAGAGATTAAAGATAGGAGAGTGGGTGAGACAGGAAGGGGAATAAAAATACAGGCGTTTGGCAGGGGCGCTGCCTCCGAGCAGCACGGCTGAAGATTCAGTATCTGGCAATTTAATTCTTTTAAACAGCTTTAAACAAGTGTTCTTTTTGCCTGGAGACGTGTGACATAATCAGAGCTGCAGCTCGGTGAAGAGAGAGATTGCAGTGAAGTGGCTGAAGAGACGGGCATGTGGCTCTAACGTTTCCCCTTCTTGTAAAAAAATGAGTTGCCTTTCTTAACGTGCCAGATCCTGATGAGCATAAATCCTAAATTCAGTCCCTCGCTAATTACATACATGTGTTACGAGCCGAGATGACGAATGACCATGCGACTGTAGAAAACATGTGGATACTGACACAGACAGCTATAGGTCAAGCTCCGGTGCACTCTTCTTTCTTTTCCCTGGAAGCCTGAGCCAGTTTGGCCTTTGATCGTTATTTGGTCTTACATCTAAGCTCGCTGCTGTGGTGGGGTAGTTCTTGGAGCAGTACACAGCTTATTAGATTTTGCAGGAGGAAGCACTCTACTCCTCCTGAAAAATGAGGATTAAATCGTCCTGCAGGAAAGGCTGAATTGCCCCTCAATTGATGTGGTTACACAGCCGGGAGTACATAGCGTGCCTGGCACAATGCACACGGTCTACTATGGATGGGTCCCTTATGGGCGAGCTAATGTGGCTTCTTATCAACATTTGATCCAAATTGCATCATGTTCTTTTAATGAGGTTGCAATTCAGCTCGGGGGTGTGTTTCCCAGAGATTGGAAGAATAAGTCAGGCTCACAGATACGTGTGATGTATAGAGAACATACACACTCAGCGGCCGTCATGTGTTGTAGATCATATACTGTCTGTTTTGCATTAATTATGTGCATCTGCATTGTGTTTTTCTTCGTTACGATCCCGCCTACTGCCTCAAGTGGGACCAATTGGGTTGCGCTGACGCTCAGGTATGCACGACAGCTCCTCTGCAACCTTTAGTTACCCGTAACATCCTCGTTTGCATAGACCTGCAGAGTTATTTACCTCTACCTTTAGCAGGGTTAGGGTTGGGCACCTACAGGACTGGCTGCTGCCACCCCTAAAGAATGCCCTGACACCCCAGCTGCCAGGTCATCCCTAAAAACCTGCCGTCACGTCCTGCATTACACAGACAGTTGTGTGCATGATGCACGTTCTTGTCGGCTTGCGTTGGGTATATCGTCACTTATAACGGACTTGTGATAATTGCTGTTTGCGTCCTGAGTGGAATCAAAAGTTAACGCTGACATACTATTTCCATCCAAACCATGATCTTTTCCCAAACCTTACCAAGTAATTTTCTTGCCTTAACTTTATCAAATGTTTGTTTTTTGTTGCCTAAACCTATCCAAATATTTATGTTGCCGAATCCCAACCAAGTAGTTTTCTTGCCTAAACCTAACCAAGTCCTTCCTTATGCCTAAACTTAACCAAGCAGCTATGACTGAAAAAAAGGGTATTTTAAATACCTGGAAATAATTACTTCACTAAGCCTAGGAGGAAAAAGGTAATTAAAGAACTCTAACCACACATGGAACAGAAACTCCTGTTGCCCGCATGGCAGTTATGTGCAAGATCCACTCATCTGGCAAGCCTCGTCGTAAACAAAGTCTTTGTCCATCTTTAAACCATCTACTGACTTCCCAAAGGCTTTCTGGCAGGAAACTTCTCATATGACCACCCAAATAGTCTTACACAGTCAATCCCTGTCCATGTTTCACTCAGAGCACTGCCCGTTTTCTGTTAGACCCCCACCCCCTCGCCTCCATCCAGCTTTTGGACAAACTTATTCCAAAAAAAGTTAAATGAAAAGTTGCTGCTTGTCGGAAATTGACAAGAGCAAAACCATGATGTCCGAATGTAAGCGAATGCAACAAAACACGATGCTCCTCATATAAAGTGGTGCCAGGAGACGCATGCAAATACGGGGTTAGTAAGACCAGTTTTATCCAGATGCTGCTCGCTGCTAGCTCCGTTATCTCCTGGCCCCCGACAGCTTCTTGCACACTCTTCTGCACACAAAACCTGCCGATCACAGAACCGTAATTCCAGTTTGTGTCCACACATATATAACACACACACACACACACACACACACACACACACACATTATTATCAGCTTGTAGTGCATGTAAATATGGAAAGAAAATTTCCAGGATCCATCCCTTTATTCAGATCCACACCAAAAGTTAATGAGGTCTATTCTGGGTCAATCGCATCATCCATCCATCCAAGTTCCATTAGAAATACATTCAGTAGTTTTTGTGTAATCCTGCTGACAAACCAACCGGCCAACCGACCAGCGAATAAACAAACGGACAGGGGCGGAAACATAACCTCTTCGATGTAGGTAAAAAATAAAAAAGTCTAACATCAAAGCCTGTCCAGACATTTATTTTATTTACTTCGGCTAAGCACATCATCTAGCCTCATTTAGCCTCTTTAGAGAGACACATGGTTGGACAATTACGCCATGCCAACAGTGGGCTATTCATTCTTCTGGAGGATTTATGCCTGAGGATTTTTGGCAACACTTTGGATTAGAGATAAAGAATTGGCGCCGAGCAGTAAACACAAAAACTGAGCAAACAGATTTAGGATTCAATGTGTAACACCATGTTCTGAGCTCAACTTCAAAAGGTCTGCGTGAATGTGAATCTGTGCACATTGTACATTTAGATGCATGCGTGTGTGTGTGTGTGTGTGTGTGTGTCTGCGCCTGTGGGTGTGCATGCATGAATCTGGGCCATTTGTTTATACATATTTATTTGTGTACTAAAATATGTTGGAGCATTATCATGCTGCTACACCTTTTTCATCCCACTTGTCAGAAGTAGCTGAATGGTGCGAGGCCCCGGAGCGCAAAATGCACTTAGGAGAGCACACGAGCGACAATAGATTACCTATAAATAACTTTGAATGTACAACCCACCATTAAAAAACACCAGCTGTGTATTAGCACTGACTTCAGAACAAGTGTGTTTAATTAAAAAAAAAAACAGAGATGTCACATATTTGTACTTGTGAGGCACCCACACAACAAGACACACTGCGAGCCATGCATATGTTCACCAGTTGATGTGACGCTAAGCCATACCTGCCAAATGCTTATTTCTAAAAATAAGGAACGGCTTTCCGATTGCCAGAACATAAACAGACACACACTCGCCGCCTTAAAAACTTTCCCTGCGAAGTCTCTCATAGAGCCCCGGCTAAATATAATGACTCCCATCTCGGGATAAACTTTCCCCAACGCAGCAGATGGCAATGATTTACATCTAAAACAACAACCTTATCTGCTGTTCATGGCTGCTGCTGCTGCTGCTGCTGCTGCTGCAGGAGCGACCGGTTCAAATGGCAGTGCTTTCCCCCCATCGCTTCAGCTATGCCCTGAAGGGAGAATACACACACATCTGTTATTGACCTGCAAGCTGGCTAATGAGGAGCAGGCGCTGGACATGTATCTCCACACTGGGGCAAGCAAGTGTGTGTGTGTGTGTGTGTGAAAGCTGTTGTCCAGAGAGGATGTTGCAGCAGCGCTCCTCCTCGCAGGGGATTGGCAGTTAGGCTACGAGAGAAGTTGCCTCACATATGGCAGAGTTTCAGCGTCGCGTCTGTGTTGTTGTCATGGGAAGTTTCCTGGCGACTGACAAATAATATGCGGTGAAGCAGAAACAGCATTTACATCTACGTCAACCAGGTTTTCTCGCTTTACAGCTGCATTGATAGATTTTTTTCGAGCACTAAGGGTCAGTCCGAAAACACATCATTGATATATCATCACCTCATGAAGTTGTGACAACCTGACCAGTGTAAGAACAGTATTTACTAAACATTAAGCTTCATCTTAATCTCCACTAAGGAAAAATCTACTGTATGTTTCTGTAGGTCGCTATATGCTCCACAATTAGCGATAAACAATCACAATATGGGCCCCATTTGGGTCAAATATGGGTGTTCTGTCCACAAATTGCCTACAGAGGCTTTAGAAAATTAGCAAACACAGGCGAGGCCTTGGGACCCACAGAGAAACCCACCTTGGACCCCTTTTTAAAGCCCACATTTGACCCATATGAGGCCCACATGGAGTCATTGGGTTGAGAACTTAGTCATTCGTCCTGTTGCCAAAAAACAAAAAAAACCGAAATGCTCTGGGGGTAATACTTTCCACTGACCAAAGAACCGTTGGGGTAGACTTTCCCTGAAAAACTGCTTGTTCAACTTGTAGACAGCTTCATTCAAACACTAAGGAGCTGCGGGTGCCATTAGTATAAATATTAGAGTAAGGCGAGGCTATTTCCTATAAACAAAGTTAAACAACAAGCCGAGAGCAGGAGGGGAAATACGTGAACAAACTGAGGGAGCAGGAGGAACAAAACTTTTATTTTCTATTCGTTTCATTGCAGGTTTCATCGCTGTGAAGCACTCGGAAGATTGTTGTTACTATGGTGACACATTTACTCTGCGGTGCTCAGGCCCCACTTCAATCTCTGCCTGTCTCCTCTCCATCCACTCATCACATCCACTGAAACAACAAAGTTGTGCGACAAGAAATGACGAAGAAATACAGAAAGACTGTTGCTGTCTCACTGTTTTATCACTGTTTTCAGTTATCAGACTGCATTTCTTAATTTTTGTAATTCTTCAGATACAATGGAAATGCAATTATGGTTAGGCAAAAGAGATGATGATTGATGAGTTCAGTGATCTGGTGGCTTCTAGCGGTGTGGTTGCAATTTGCAGAAAAACATCCATTCTGGGCGACTGTAGAAACCTGGCGGGGCAACAAGGCGCCCTGTAGATGGAAACGACTTATTCTGAGATTATGAAAGGACAACAATTCTTGGTTTCAGGCAATTACACACTAACGAAGACATAACTTTGAATTATGTACTCGATTTTTGCTCATATTATATTAGATTTTTTAATAATACGTTAAATTTAAGCCTGTAAATCCCTCTAAAATCCAACAGTGTGTCTTGGACGGACATCATCCACGCGTTGTGATAATTTGTATTAGTAATAGTTAGCTAGCTGGACTAACCATGAGGTCTATTGTTGTAATTAAACTGTTGAACTGTTCGAGTAGTTCGTCTTCGTTAGCTCTTACAAAACACCTTAAGGTGCCTTATTCCAGATACAAAACACTTGAAGTGAGACTATTTTAATTAATGAATGACAACAGCTGTGCTATTGACTATAGCAAGATTTAAATTTTTACAGATACAGACAACAGAAGGTTGTCGTCTGAACATCAGGTAGACACAAACATTTATGACGACGGTGCCGTTGTGCTGCTCCTGGTGACGGAGAAGAGAACAGCATGTTGGATGTTATGAGGCAGGAGGAGACTGTGTGCCCTGTGGTGGAGATGGTACCACTGTAGTTGCTAAAAGCCATCGGCAACTTGTTTTCTTTGGCAGCCAGTAGAGACTATATCAGGAGGGTGCACTGATTGGATCTGACTGAGAACCCAAGGGCATGCCGCGGTAGTGACTTGTCAATCACAAGGTAGCCACGCCCTCCCCTGCTGGGTCATTTCACTCTGAGTGGGACTATAAATGAACATCTGTGCCGTGTTGAGGAAGACTTGAAATACGTGACTCAGACCATACACATGTTAGAAAACTGTTTCCTGAGGTGAGAAGAAGGGTTATTTCTTCATACACTTACATACGACTGGACTTCTGGTTGCAGACAGTGGAGTCGCCACCTGCTGGCTGTTGGAAAGAACGCAGGTTTAAGGCACTTACGCAACGACTTCACTTTTTCAGATCCCGAAGCTCCGTCTGCTATTTATACAGTCTATGAGTGAGGGTTAGCAGAAGCGGTGAGTCCTTTAAAAGCACCCTCGGCCACTAAACACTCTTACTGCGTGTGCTGTCAGAGTGAAACCACACATGCACACGCACATAAAAAAAAAAAAGAAACGAACACCAAAAGGTCATAAAGGTTTTGTTTTCATCGTGAGCGATGTCGATGCTCTGTCACCCTGAGCCATTTTGAAAGTGTTGCGATACTGAGCCTCTCTGTTTTAGTGACACTTTGGTCCCGGAAGAGGCCTCGGGCTCTCAGGCTGAAAATGTATCTCTCTGTATTCAACCTACAGCTTGCCAGGACAGTTCTGTCTGGAGGCGCCGAGGGAGCAGAGTCGGGGACGTCTCTCCCTCCTCCTCTATGTCTTCCTCTAGTTTTTGTATTTTTTTTTTACAACCACAGAGAAAAGCTCCACTTGTAACAAAACTATAATTCGTCAGGCTGTGGAACCGCCTGCTGGAGGACCTGAGGGCGACATATCTTTAACTTTTGAGATTGGATATCTTGAAAAACTCAACTTTTCGTGCCAGGCTTTTATTTAAATGTCTGATTTCAACTTGTATGTTTACGTTTTTTATTCTAAAGGGCAACTATGTAGTTTTGGAGAAGAAATTCAAACTCAGAATTGTAATATTAAGAATCTGCCCACACGGAAAGAACCTATATAAACATATACGTTTTAATATAGGTTTTGATATAGGTTTGGAACATGTGACATACATAAAATTGGCCGTTTTCATATCTACGCATGTAAATATTATCATATATGTGCATATATCCTCATATTGGTTCTTTCCGTGTGGGTGTTATTGAGGTTATAACAGTCAATTTATTTTCCATGACTGAATAAACAAGCTGTTCTCAGAGGGAAATAAAGTCCCCAGAACACTGCCTGAAGCTAGAATGGTGGCAGGGTCCGCCAAATATAAACAGAGTAAAACAGTATGAAACTGTTGCTGTTAGTTTGTTTAGGCATAAATAGAAAACAGTCAACGAAGATCTTCCCCAAAACTACGTATTGCACCTTTAATTAGAAATACCTGATGTGATTCTTTTAAATGTGTTTCATTTCATAAACTCAGATTCCTTTTGACTATTTTTGTGTTCAGCACTTGGAGTTGCTTTTGATGTGTGTACTTGTACTCGATAAATCAACTTCGACTGAATTTATTTGAGGATGGAAGCTCGTCGTGTGAATGTCAAGAGGCAAAACAGGAGCAACAGCTTGCAGAAAACAAGCAAAGTGAACACGAGCGCCACGGTTATTCCCTTTTTTTCGTCAAAGATTCTGCACGACAGCTGTGCAGAGGTTCAAACAGTGGCGTGTTGACCTCAACTCGGATGAGACGGAGGTGCGAAAAAGCACATTCAGAGAAGAATGTGGTGAACTGTGCTTGAAAATGTGCGAGGCACAAAGGGAAGGAAGCGATCAAGTGGCTCGAGGAATTCCATGCATTTAGCTCCCTCTGAGAACATAATATTTCAAATAAGGTCTCAAGGTGAACTGTGACATCGGCATTGCAGCATCATCACCACTGGATATAAAAATATGCAGCTTACAAATGTTGGAACGCTGGATAAATTGAAAAGCCTGGACTCACTGCCAACATTGTATTCTGCTGATTGGTCTGGAACAATGTCACCTCCCAGGTAACGTCAGTACAAAAACAGTAAAAAGTGAAGAAAAGTGCTTCTTCTCAACCCTCATCCATTGATTCCAAGGTCACACTGACATGGCGTGACTGATGGTTTGCGAGACTTAAGGGAGATTCCGAGTAATTGGCAACGTAATCCCGGCCCCCTTCACCTCTTTGACAGGCTTTGCGCTCATCACCTATTGACCCAAGTTTGCGCTGCTGTGCTGTCGGTATCAGACGTGGATGGTCTGAAGGCATCTGGCAGCTACGTTCTGCTCCAAAGCAATCAGCCTCAAGTTCAAAGAGATTTAACATGTTCAAGGATAATAAATTTGCTTTCATAGTAGATTACAATCCTTCAGATCTATATAATTCGGTGACACCCATGGTTAGAGATATGAACTATGATTTTTAACGGGGGGGAAAATGCACACGATGTTCCAACCACAGAGAGATCCGCAAACATAGTCATCAAAAATGCAACAGAATCGCAGAAACTGATGTATGTTTCATAGTGCAGCCAACAAACCGTGGCTGAAGAGGATCCATTGCATTACACTGTCTAAATAAAGAAAAAGGTCAATAATAGTCCTTTTTGGTGTCGGTGGTTCTCCACGCTACATGTGAGAAAATAACATCTTGTTTTGCAGACACATTTTGAATGATCAGCACCGATCAACACTAACTTTGGTGACAAATACATGGCGTGGCCATTGCAGACATTATAAACCAGTATATTCTTTTAATGAGACTCAGTCAACACATCCTCGTACCTGAAAGACTGAATAGGTCGACTGCCAGGGTCTCCCAAAATTACATTTATCACCATTCCCACCAAAACATGATGGCTGCAGCATAACATTGACGCACACACTGGAACTTCATCATACAATCGCAGTTTCATTTGGTTTAGGCAATTAAACAACTTGGTTGGGTTTAGGAAAACATCGTGGTTTAAGTGAAAATCACTACATTACTTTTTTATCTTCCATTGCAAACATTCCTACATTACCTCAGTGACTTGTGTTACCTTATGTGCGTAACGTTACGTCACTATGTTAGTAAGTTAAATGAACTTACAGCTGACTTCTGGTTTCTGAATAAAAGTCTTGTGCTTGTTTCTAACCAGACCGTCCATCCCTCTTTACACTTCTTCTCCTCACTTCCTCCATTTGCAGCTGTAACAGTTACAACAGCTACAAGAGTTCACTGCCTAACAACAAACGTAAATGTGGGTTGAAATAAGCTGCTTTCATTTGTGACCTATGTGGTTGTTTTTGTCCGATGAGGACAGGCTCGACATAGTCGCCATTGACGCAGCACTGACGCAGCTCTAGAGGGCTATCAGTACACAACAAGGTGTCTATTAAATCACATCTTTAATCAGGTTGAATAACAAAACCGTTGAAACACGTGTTTATAATTTCCTTTGTGAAAAGACATTTTAAGGCTGCACAGGGACAATGAAAGCTACTGTACTGACAGGGAACCAATGACTGTAAATACATAAATGACTAAACATGTTTTTTTTTAAAAGGTCTTGGGTGTCAGGAGGGAGCGCCCATCATGCCATTTGTCCATTTTTAAACCAAGTACTGATCTACCCAGTCTTGTTTTGGTGACAAACACAAGTGCACCATATCTGATTTGTCCTTCTAGCCTCAGAGAGTTAACTGTTGCTTTATTTCTATTCCTCCGGAAGTCACACTGTGATGTGTGACGGCTCAGTGACCTTAATTATCCCGACCAGTGATGTCCTCCTACTTTTTTCACTGTCTATATGTATCGATCGTATGACCACGTTGGATTACATGACAGCTAATTGGACTCTAGAGAGTTTACTTTTTTGGTTGTTGATGTCATTTAAACCTGTTCCCTTTCCTAATTGGCTTTGTCTTCATCATCGGTCGGTATTGATTCCAGAGTCACGCTGACTGGTGGCTCGTTCATTAGGGATGGAGATTTCTATAGGTTGCTGAGCTCTTCTCCCTTTTGTGATCATATACCGATCGATCCTGAAAATGAGCCGGCACTCGTATATCGGGCCTTTTCAGTAAAAGCAAATAATAAACCACATTTCCTCAGAGTGTTGAACTTTTGAATCGATAATGCAATACAGTAAAATGAAAGAAAAAAAAGAAAATCAGACCGCAGCACAGTTCCCCCTGCTATCCACTATCATGTACAATTAGTGAATTGACTTGTTAACTGTATTTTAAACACACACCAGTGCTCATGAGGTTGCAAGAGCCAGTAAACACAGACATCAATTTCATGGATTGGAAAAGTGTTAGGCTCCTGCGAGGGGCCACTGGAAAGTGTCCTCCATTTCACGCATGGGTTGTTTCAAAAACCAAACCACAACCCACATTTCCTTTGTTCAAAGTGGTTTACTAATCAGTACAACGACCCCATTTACGCTTAGTCGATTCATGTGTCTGTGGAGTGTAGATGCAGCTACGCAGGATTTAAGTTGAATCTGATTGTTTAACCCTTTGAACTCTAATAAAACAACATTGGTATTTTTTCTGCTTATTGTGATGTCATTTCCTGGAGTACAGTCGATCACTTTATATCGCTAAAAATCTGTACAATCTAAGGAAAAAGAGCTGTGTAAGTCAGACCTTGTTAGTTGATTATTAGTATTTAAATTGTATCATATACAAAAAAATGATATGTGAACAAGCATATAAACACAAAAGGCCTTTCCTCTTGTTGCTGTTGTGTTGCAGGGATTTGTAAAAGGTTGAAGTGAAGCGACAGCGGTCGGAGTTATTACAAAGACTCCCTATAGCTCTGTGGTAAGTACGGCCTGTTTCTGTGTGATGCAATATCGGCGACACTGTTTATTGTCCGCCGCACGCTGAGCCAGGCGCAGTTACACAGTGATCTGAGTTCAATTGCAGATGAAATGCATCGCGAGCACAAAGTGATCCAGCTTGTCGAGGAGGAAAAGGAGCCACTTACACAAAGCCAATGGACCTACATGCCAAGTGTCTTATGGAGTTCTAGTGGCTCATCAAGTGTGGATAATGGGATGGAGCCAAGATCAGTCCAGGCGGTGGACAGGCAGGGACCTTGATGGGGTCCAGTGGACCGCTGAAGGAGCTAGCAGAGTATTAAGACACAGGGATTGTCATTTTAAATGTCATGAAATGCTTATATAAATAACACTACCAAGCAGAATTAAAGTCATATCATTAAATTTCAATAAATGTCGTTGAACAGCTTGCCTTGCACACAAATACACAGAGATAGATGAGTCATAGATCAAATAAGAATAAAATACATACAATTAAAATCTGCCACGAAGTTCGCTGGAATAAAGGAATCTATAATAAAAAGAAGATGATAATAAATAGTTTGATCATTAATTAATATAGAATATAGAATAGAATTTAAAAAACAAAGCACAGAGTGAATAAAAGATCTGATGGTTAGTTTTGCAAGCAGGTAAAACATAACGACGCTCTGAGGGTAACAGAGAGAGTTCACTCTGAAGAACGTGTCCAGAACAAGATAAAAAAATACTGGACGCTGTCTGGAGGATTTGTTGATTGCAAAAAGAGGTCAAACAAGTGTCACTCCAGCGATTTTAGACAGATTTTAACAATGCTGTTCAGACTGTTTCTGCCTTTCAGTGCACAGAGGCTGTGAAACCAGCAGATGAATGAAAAACTGACGGAAAAGGAAATTAGTTTACAGACAAGGTGAATTCTCCGTAGGAAATTTCAGTCTCTTTTGAATTATTCAAAGGTGTGACATGTAAGAATTAGCCAACTGTCAAAGGTTATGTTGACTCCAAAACAGTTGCTGCTAACTATAGTTGCCGTTAGCTAGTTTGCTAAATTAGCCATGCAGCTAGAAGTCCAGACTGGAGGCTCAGAGGTATTACGTAAAACAACAGGCGAGGGCTAGCTTGTTAGCATGCTATCTACAGTATATCTCTGCAGCACAGCACATTGACACATATTTTAACATTAAATCAATATAAGAAATCATATAAGTTACATTATATTAGATTTCATTCCTGATTACACTGAATAAATTACAATGTTCACGAAATTATAAAATCACATAATGAAAAATATAGTGAGGCAGCGTTCTCCTTTTGTCGGGACTTAACTGTGAAACTGACAGATATTTAACAAAACACAATAAAATCCTTTCACAGTAGCAGAATAAAAGTCATATAAAGCAAAAACATCAATACAAAACCCAACGAGAAATCCACAATAATCCCTGCAGTTGCCTGGACTACATGATGGGATTATTCTTCCAACAATCCATGTTCCCATCATCTCTAAAGTTGGCTTCGGGACTATAATTCCCAGATTAATATTGACGCTCGCTGAGCGAGTTAAACAGATTTATCTGAATTGGAAGCTTGAGAATTAAGTGTGGTTCACAGGTAGCAGATGACCATCAGCGCAGTGGCTTAAAAAAGAAGAAAGGGGCTTTATATATTAAACGGCAGGTATTGATATTCATCTCACACGTTTGCACTTAGTCCTCCTCTCCCACTTGATTTGCATTAACATCATTTAAAATGGAGGGGGAGGGAACTCTCAGAGGAGTAAGTTGCACTCGACTACATGATCACTGTGACTTAACCTGCACTTTTTCCTCTTCTGAGGCGTGAAGGGCACCAGGAGCTGAGCGTATTAAAACAGAGGATGCTGGAATAAAGGCAGTGGAACTCCTCGTGCCAAATGAACTACCCCGGCAGTTTAAGCCTTTCGGGTTTTCAGATGAGATATGACACGGGGCCTCTTATTCCCAGAGGTGCCCTTGCCCCTAACCTTTAGAAAAGCTGCAGTGAAGTGATCACATTGTGTGAGCCCTCTTATTATTGAGATGAGATGTAGAGTATGAGAATAATCTATCTATCTATCTATCTATCTATCTATCTATCTATCTATCTATCTATCTATCTATCTATCTATTATACATAAAAGTAGTACATGACATATGGATTATTTTTATGTACAATATCTGAAAAATTGCAAAAAACATGCAGTATATATAATTAATTCAAATGATACATCTAATTGTATCAGATTGGATTCAGTGTTATACATGAACCTGACGTATTTATTCAGTTAATAAAGTTAAGAGGAGGTTAAACATTAATATAAGGTGTTTAATCAAGTGTTTATTATTCAAGTACTATAGATAACAGTAATGAAAATTGGTTCCTCTGTCTCCTGTGAGAAATTTGATTTACACAAATACTGAATGTTAATTTTAATTTACTTCTCTTTTATTCAAACACACATGAGACTTCACACGATCAAACAATGAAAAGATAAGAGATGTGTGAGGAAACTTCAATAAGCCATCAGACGTGTACTTCCCTCCCTTACAGAGACAAAAAGCAATAATTAATTTTAACTTTAATATTCATAATTATGATCCTCAACATGTTTGAAAACCTTTGCCTGAAATTTAACCCTTTTGCATTTGCAGTTTAAGTGCTCATAACCACATCCCTCCGACGCAGCCTCAGGCCTTAATGCTCAGCTCCTTTCTTTGTCGCCGTGACTGTCGTCTTAAATCCACGCTGTCACTGGCTGTCAGTCACTGCTGCTCTTCTTGTAGCTTCTTAAAAAGCCCAGCATGCACTTGTCGGCTATGAGTTCATGTTCCTGTTGGTGGCATGCGGGTATCATCACTCCCCACTCCCCACTGTATCCTCACGCTGAGCCACTTCAATGTGAGCTACTACTCCTACTTTCTTCCAACCGAAGAGTTTTTCATTAGTTTTCACTTTAATGTAAAGCACACGGAGTTTAACTGTGATGAAATGTGCTCTGTTGTAGCATCATGCTAATCTGCGCTTGTTGTATGTTCCTGTTCCTGTGTTTCCCGCCTCCTTGATCGCCCGCACCTGTCTCATAACTCACCTCCCCCTGATTGATTGACATCCTGTGGATGAATACCTGCATCTTAAATAGTATCTAATCTAATAATCTTTTTTTTTTTTAAAGCAACTTTTAAAATCTGAAATTCAGGCAGTTGCCATAGTACTGACCATTCACACCAGTCTGTCTGTGTTTCAGTTTGTTACACTGAGGCTGTAGTAAATAGTGGAATATTAATAATCTTAAGTTAAGCATCGAAATGTTTATTGTTATTACAAACTTAGCGTGCTCTTCTTTAGCGACAGGAAGTCCATAAATACTTACAACCCCTCATGAATGTTGCATTAAGACCATTAAGGAAGAGATTCTCCACGTCGACTCGAAACAGCCCAGGATACGAGCTGGAAAATGACACTGACAGGAGGTTTTGGACCTTCTGAGATTTGCACCCACCTGTCCTTTATTTTTTTCAACGCAGATGAGTTAGATTTAAATCCTCAAGGTTGAGCCAAAACAGCCCAGAATATGAGCTGGTGAAAGCAGCGCTCTCAAAGCACTCAGAGCAAGAAGAAGGTAGCGGGCGTATTCAGACTTATTACAGTTCCTTTTCCTTTTCATTAGGGCCCGAGCAGGTACACCTGCGAGGACCCTATTGAAACTGTAATGTTTATTATTCTTATTATTCCATATTATTTTCAAACCCCAATTTGGCCCCTTTCCCGTGCTCAAAAACTCACCAAACTTTCCCAAGTTGTTCGGCCGGATCCGAAATTCGATATTTCGGCCAGCTCGCACATGGTCGACGCAAGATGGCGCAATAGCGCCCCCTACAATTTTATTTTTTCTTTTCACAGTAGGTGAATTATGACACGTCGCAAATTCTAAAAATTTGGACATCCACAGATTCCCTCAATACCGATGAACCATTTTGGAATTGGATATACCCACGTCCGCCTATAATTTTTTTGTGCTACATCGCGAAAACTGTAAAACCTACTTTTTCGAACTCCTCCTTGGGATTTTGTCCGATCTGCGTGAAACTTGGCAGGGACACTCTTCTGATAGAGCTCATCTAAAGTTATCAAAAGATTCTGATTAGTTTCAAAAATGCGCTAATTATTAACGAAATAATTTCTGTAGCTAGCTATAAAAATGCGAACTGTTGCATATCTTTGTCAAACTAAATTCTATTCACACCAAACTTCAGATCCTTGGTTGGCATGTGACTGTGGGGCTACCAATTCAATTTGGCGAATGTTGGCCACTAGGGGGCGCTACAAATATGGGAAGTTTATTTCTCTTAAATGGCTGGACCGATTTTTTCGAAATTCAATAAGTATGATTTAGGCCCACCCCTGAGCCTATATCCGGAAGGTCGTTGTGACTGCTCAATGTGGGCGTGGCCTATTGCACTTTTTTGTCAAAGTAAATGCGATTAACACCAAACTTCAGATCCTTGATTGCCATGTCACTGTGGGGCTAAGAATTCCATTTGGCGAATATTGGCCACTAGGTGGCGCTAGAACGGATGAAAACGCGTTTAGGCCTGTAACTTCCACAGTTTTTATGACACATTCAAAACCATTATATCCCTGTCTTCCCTGAATATAGCTGAGTTTTCTGACATAGGCCACGCCCACTTCTGCTGAAAATTTCCATGGCTAAGTCACCGTATATCCAAAACCAATTTTTTCCTAAAACCTCACACTGAATTTTCTCAGATTTGCACCAAACTTTGGATGTAGCATCTGTACAATGTCCTGACGACAACTTATCAAAAGAATTTTGATTGTCCAAATAAATCCCAAATTATAAAACAACAATTTCCTGCACATTGTGGTGAAACCGGACAATCTCGCATATCTTCACCAAATACAGTCCGATTACAACGAAACTTTGGCTAATTGTGTTACATGGCTAGTTGGGGGTGTGTGCAAAATTTGGTGCAGATCGGCCAATAGGTGGCGCTTTTATTGCTAAATGCCCAAAAATGCTGCTTTGCTAATGGACACAAATCTCTGTTTAAGAGTGTTCAGGGTCACACAATATAGTCCTCTCATGTAGTTCAGCACACTGCACGCAGCAGGCCACAATTTCAGAACACCGCGGCGGCAGTACTCGCCGACACGCGCGGCCTGCGAGGGCCCGTTCATCGCTGCTTGCAGCTTTAATTTCAGGATTGTTTCTGTTTTTGTTGAGACCGAAACATCATGTTGTGGTCCCAAAATGTTTCATTTCACCCTGTAGAACACGATGAACCTTTTCTATTGGAACATCCATCGTTGATGTCAATATTTAACACCTACGTGTGAGTGAAGAACAGCTGTGCTCGTGACGCTTCTTTGGTTCTCTATTCATAACACACAGGTGTAGTCTATACACGCTTTCTCACATCAATACACCCGGCTGTAAACGGAACAATGCTCCATGTAGCGAGTCAACAGGAGTATAGAAAACAGTTTCTGAGGGGATTAAATGTGTCGACAGCGCTCGGTGTTGACTGTCGGTCACCAGAGATCATCGCGGAAGTTGTCAGACTAACTGCGTCCTTTGTAGGAGAAGTGTTTACTCATGGCACGAATTCAATGGAAGTAATTATCAGCTACACATCTGTCATACTTCATTTACATAAGACTTGATAGAAAAGTGGCAATTACTTTGCGATAGCTGGAAAAAAAAGCCTGCTCCATCTCCGGCACCTGCCTGCAAGTTTAAAAGCAACAACAAAGAAAGATGTCGCAATAAATGTCACGTGAACACAATCAATATCAGAACGTGACAGGGTAATGAGGTAGAAAGCAATCCAAAAGAGTCAAGAGTATGCAAAACATGTGTCCGCATGAGTGGGGTGGTCTAATCAGCATTTAATTTATTTAACAAGTTGTCGTTTGCAGATGGCTTATTCAGAGAGAATGGAGGCAGAACGGACCTGCCAAAACAGCGTTTGGGCTGCCGGTGAGAAGCTAATACGTGGACACGAGAAATGTCGAATCCAATTTTAGCCTCATCTCGTGAAGCTTAAATAACCACTTAGAGTTTGATTGGTTGACTGTTTGGTGAATATTGGAATTTCATCAATAATATACTCCTCGGCATCCGCAGCTGCTTCCTATCCATAACCAATTTCGAGCCAGGAAATTACAGTTTGGTCTCTCTTGGATTATTTATGGAGGCTGTGTTGTGAGGGTTTCTGTGAACACATGCTGAAAGGAGAGAATCAGAGTGACTGGGATGAAGATTTTATATCTTTTTTTTTAATAAAATAATACAAGTATTGATTTTAAAGACACACATTCAACTGAAGAAATTACAACATCTAAGAAATCATGAAACATATACTCAGTCAAGTATCCCCCTTTATTAGGACTCACCACTACTGACAGATATTTTACCAGTATTTGAATTGTCAACTTGTTTTTTATTATTACATCCAAAGGTATTTTTAGTTATCACTGTTACCATTCCTGAAAATATGTTAAAACCATCCTGCAGTGCCTTTTCTCAGTCGAGCCCAAATAAATTCAAAGCTGTTGTTGAAGCATTTGGAGCGCAGGCATGGTTTGGGGCTGTTTAAAAAGGTCTAGACGCTCTGAAAGTGTTTCTGTCATTGATTTATAAGAGTTTGAACACACTGAGTCATTCATTGTGTTAGTGCAAAAATAAGCCTGCCAATGACGTGTCACTGGATTCAATGGGTCTGCATCATGTCAGCCGAAATTATATCACTGAAAATGGACATTTTTTTTTGAAAACAACACTGATCCTGTCCCTTCATGGTGACAGTTGGGCAAAGGGAGTTTGTCGTGATGGGACACCTTAACGACATCATTGTCAAACTGAATCCAAATTTCATCTTAAACTAAGAAGACAAGCTACATGCCGACTTTCAAAATAAACCTGCAGCAGTATGAAGAACGCCTGTTTGATCGAAACAAGGGCACGGTATAGGACAACACAACGTGGGGCTGCTCAGACGAAACCAATGGCCCGTGTAATGTGCCACGCCACATGTTACAGGAAGAGGCTGCTTTGGTCGACACGTGTGATGCCGGCAAGGACAGCGAGGGCGCGACCTTCGGCCCGACGCAGCACATTACAGTGTCACAGCCAGTCACGCTCCGTCTCCTCTGGGCTTGTTACAGCAAGTCACAGTCTGTCAGGTGTCTCATGAGTGCTAGACTGTGAATGCACCGCGGCAAATATGTGCTGCATGGGCCTCCTAATTAAGCACTTCATTAATTCATTTGTGTCATATTATGTGACATGGCGGTGCCCTCTACTGCGAATGCGACTTCCTGGTGGGCTTACCTGAGGGGAATATGTAATAGCTTTGAATTAACATCACGGACTAATCAGCTCTCGTCACCTCGGTTTAACTATCCCGACCAGCTTTCCTCAATGCAAGCGGTACAATTCAGTGCTAACAGCATGACGTCAGGCTGAGCATGTAACACTGCGATGCAAGTTATTTATAAAATGTGATTCACGCAATCACATTCGTGATTAAGGCGGGATTTGTCTCTAGTTCAGTCAAAACACTACTGAGGGGCGTTACATATAACGGTTAGCACCCAACCTGTGAGCTGTTGCTCCAGCTGTCGGGAACAAAGAGCTCATCACAGGTAAATGACTTCCTTTGTGAATCTGAACTTCCTCCTTCCTGGATTAACAGGGTCTTATGAATCACTTCTGAGACATCCACATGATCAGGTGGGGGTGTCTCAGAGGTACAAGCGGTAATCCTCATAATCTGTAATCCAAAAACACTTTACCTGCAAGGATCAGCCACATTAACCCTCGTATGAGAACGCTGATGAGTGTTATGATTCAGTCCTGTTGGGAAACACCTCTAACTGTAAGAACATTTTCCAGGTTCCTGTTATTTGATTGTTGACTAGAGGAACACAAAGTCGACTCTTCGTGCCCTTGCCGATCTGGAAAACAGTGTGCAAAGATTCCAACGGGCAGTGTTGATATTCAGAGAAGTGACAGTTATCAAAATAAAGCATTTTCTTTTTACACCTTGTCTCTTTTCTCGACATCCATCGAGCGGAAGGCAGGGAGACAGTGTGAATAGGTCACAAGTCCATCACAGGGCCAACACTCTCACACATATGAAAGCCCAAAGAGACCAGCTGGAGGGCAAAGGCTCAAAAACAAGAAGAAAATAGGGACACATTGCATAAATCCGGAGTTTACTACCAGGGACCCTCATTTGCATGTCATTCCCTACCCCATACTTATATTTGATGGTGCTCTCTGTGAACTCAGGCAAAATTAAATCAGTTCAAATCAATTATACTTTAAACAAACCCCCACCCCTGAGCACTGGCAAGTGGTTTTATTGTGGATACAGCTGTCGCCAAGACAATAAAATCGTCCTAAAAAGTAGAGACTACCAGCAACACAGGGCAAAACATGAATTTACTCATTCACTTGCAGATAGAAATGGTGCCAGGCTGCCAGCCCGACTGGATCGTCAGCCAGTCAGCCTTTATTTTCCCAGGTAATTTTGTGCCTGGTGGCAGAAAAAGTTGCATAGTTGAAAGTGAGTTTTTGGGGAACCAATCTAAACGCTGATGGTGTCATTATTTTATAGCCATTCCGTTGTACAATCGACATCTCTTCAGAATGATTCATCATGCAGATGCAGCGGCTGGTAGCTCCTTCACATTTCACTACATTTTTGTTTTTTAACTGTTCATTCACTGAAACATTGTACTCATCAGCACTGGAGAAGAAAGTGCAGGTTTAGGACCTGGTCCATGGCATCTTTGGACCATCCAAGTTGACCAGCTGGACCACCCTTAGAGGAGAGGAAGACAGAATAAGAGTGGTACTAATCCAGCTTGAACATAAGGCTGCTCCTGCCTGATGGTTGCGAGAAAATGAAATGCAACAAGAAATCAGGGACTGTGGTGCCCTCATCTTAACAGAGACACAACATCCGGGATCAAGATGTTGCAGTTGACGGACGAACCATGGTCTGAGCCAACAGAGTGCAGACTCAGTTGATGGGTCGTGTTTCCAACAGGCCAACCTTTTGATATGAAGAGGTCGACTATATTACCATCACCATCTTGTTTCCCAAGAAGGACGTTTCTAATGGTAGCCTTAATGAAAAGGTTCTGGTATTGTCGTTTCTTTTTTTATTTATTCAGAAAACTGCCAACTGTGAGTATCAAATGAAAATACTTTATTTTGGGAAATTTGCTTATTCGCTTCTTTTTGCCAAAAGTTAGAGGAGGTGATTGGTAACACTTTGTATGCTAAATATGTATCTCCATCCAGCCAGCAGGTAGCTAAACACAAAGGCTGGAAGCAGGGCAAAACAGTTGGCTTGATTCTATTAGGAGTCTTTATAAAGTTTGTATTCAGTGAGCTTTAGAGGTGGGAGTTTTCTTTTTCACTTTGGAGAGAACGAAGCGCTGCTAAATACATCTTTATATTGGACATATTTCCCAAACGTATTCCTTTACCAGTGAAACTACAGGCACTTCGGGGATAAAGATGTCACTCTACCAAATCAGCACGTAGTCTGGAGGTTTCAGTCATCTCCACAGGGGTGATAAGTCAGCAGTGACCGCTGCTGCACTCCAAATGTATCTGCCTGGCGCTGCATGAAGCCATAACTCATGCTGCTTCTTCATTACCTGGGCTCCTGTGTGCCTGGGCCAGCTTTGTTCTACAGTGGAGGGCGTCCATTAATCCCACACTGCTATTATCTCCACTATCTTAATGACGCCACCAAGGAAGACAGAGATAGAGGAGCAGGTGAAGACAATAGTTTTTGTTCCTTTTAAAACATGATGAACCTTTGGAAACACTTAATCTTGTTATCTCACTCACTGTTTCCAATCAAAGCGTCGGCAATGGAGACCTGGGATGTAGCTGTGGAGCAGCATTGAATCAATTGGCCAAACTACAATCTGAGAATTTAGCTTAAATGTTTTGGTTGAAAAGCTCTTTATTACGGTCCTAGGGTAAGTCAGTGACTCCCACTATCAGGGGGATTTCAAAGTGCTGGCTGATGGCTCAATATTGTTTGAACCTAAACGATGAAACAAACAGAGAAGTATTCAGATTTGGCTGCGTGACTGTTGTCTATTTACATCAAGCTAAAGACTAAACTGAGAACTGGCAGAGCTTGGGAAACTGTTCATGGTGTCCTGTGGCGTTTTCTTGTAAATAAAGTTATGTTTACATCCAGTGTTACTATCCAACCTGACATACCATTCAATGCATTCCAAAGACATTTTCTCTCAAGGATTTAAAACCCTGCACAAGTCCAAAGGGCCATTGCTAAATTTTTCCCACCAACTGTCAATCAAACCAGATGTTCAATGTCACCCACTGGCCTACCTGAGTCCATCAGCATCTAGCGATTCGGCCTGGAGTTCCAACCCAAAAGGTCAGTATTTGACGACCTGAGAATGAGACTCAACTCTCCAGAATCACCTTCCCAACCTTTCAGCAAACCTTAAAGGTTGGTGTTTAGGATCATTTTGGAAGACGCTGACAAACAATGCTGTTGTGTCTATAAGGCGTCAGACCAGAAAAGGCTCATACTGTAGCTATGGGTGGTTTTTTAAAGGCATTGACAGACGAAATAAAATACTTTGTCATTGAGGTATGATGACATCTTTCGTGTTGGACAAATAGGTAGATTGGTGAGGTGTCACTATAGAATAATTTTTTTTAACTACACCTTCTGTCACCTGATTAAAACTGCTAAAGAAAGGCTTACGTATACGCTGTGATCCTCAAGTGATAGAGGAGCGGAGTGGCTGAGACAGAGAAAACTACTCACCCTATTACAAGACACTGCGCTATCAACATTAATTTGAAGCTGATATTTTAAGGTAAAAAAGTTACGCAATGTGGCTTTAAATGTCGGCTGACAGATGCAGATGGAAAGGAGAGAGCAAAATATAAAAAAAAAAAAAACGGCCAAATATTTATTGATTTTATCTCTGAAGAACTCTTGAAGTAAGTAATTATAATTCTCAGCGGTGTTAGTGAAGAAGGTCATATTAGCTGGAGTGACATTTAGCGGCATATGTTGGGTGTAAAACCTTATTAAACAGGCACACATGAGATCTTCAAATCACATGTCTCTGCAGGTGCGCCCGTGAAAAAAAATGCGAAATCATTTCACAGTGGAACAGTCGGCCCTGCTGATCTCCAGTGTACCAGAGGAATTATGGTCACGAGGTGAAACACAATACAGCGGGGTGACAAATACGGCACATACCTGTGCAACATTACCCCCTTTGGCTCCATGCTTACTCTTGTTTATTTTTCCTTTCTTCTAAAATTTTGACATTGCTTTCTCTCCCTCCTGTAAATACACAGACCAATAACGTTTGCCATTCTCGACAGCCACAACATCAGACTATTCTCTCCATTGAGGCTGAGACAAACAAAGCATTAATGAGATAATTATTTGACCTCGAATGCGGCTTTGTTTTCACACTTAGTTAATTAGCGCGGCTGCGTAAATGTCATGCACTTTAAAGATACACGGCCGATCACGAAGCAAGTGGAAATATGACTCGATATCAACCTAATCCACCGCTTTGAGCGTGTTCGATGAGTTGTCAATAGGACCCGTGCCACATGGGCAAGTTTCTTCTTCTTCATTTTTTTTCTCGCCTGAATAACGTTATTATGACTGACAGGAAGCTGTTGCCAAAGCCGGCCGTGATTAAAAGAGAGACAGAGAAAGTAAAGCAGAGTGAAACCTCCTTCATCTCTCAAAGAGGAGGAGATAAGCTTTTTTTTACTCAGTTCAGCCTATTCCATTTTGTATTTCATTTCTGCGGCATGGAAATAGGTGGAAGCAGTCATTCATTTTCATTTCAGATAATTGGATTCTCTGGAAATGGATTTCCTGCTAAAACTCTTGCTTTAAAATAAAAAAAATATATATAAAATAAAAAAGTCCCGAAGAATTTTTTTTTTGTTTGTTCTTTAATTTGCTCCAAAGTGATAACAAGGCACTGACGTCAGTCAATGAGTCACTCTGGGTGCAAAATAGAGAGGGTGTATTAAATCTGTGGGTGAAACATTCATACAATAGCTTGACGTCATCTTATGTCAGCTTATTCCGGCTTCATTCTGATGAATCTAACAGAGTCAGATTGAATGATAGTTGGCCTATTGGAGGCTGAGATTGGCCCGCTATTTCAGGTCCATGCTGGCTTTTCAATGCTTCACATGACTCCGGTGCAAACCTCCCCCACCTCCCCCTCCTCGCACAGCACGACTCCTCTGTATGCCTTCCATTCTGCTGCACCGCCAAGCCTGATATCCTACAAAGTTAAACACAGAGAAAGGTCAGGGAGGTATTGACTGAGATCTGCTTAGGACGGTGACATTTGAGCCCGAGAGCGTGTGTTTTATTAAGTGTTCGATATCTCCCGGACGTAACGCGAGGGGGGAGGGTGGGGAGGGTGGCGCACACGGGCGAGTGGAACATATCGAGGATAGAGGGGTCAGCTGACGGGCCAGAGGAGATCAACCTGTGACAGGACACGCATGGCTGACCCGAGGATTACTGGCCAGCGGACGGCGTTCGGTTGCCGAGGCTGTTGCTAGCAGATTGTTGCCTTTGCAGAGCAGCGCGACGATCATAAAAGACGAACCCCCGAACTCTGCGCCAAGACCGTGACCTTTTGAGACCACTTAAAACAAATGCTTTGTGAGTGTAATGTGACACGGAGGCTCTGTTTCATGTTCATTCACATCACACCCAATTCTCTTCTCTGCAGGATTCTCATCGATCTTTTTTTTTTCATGTAGTGATTTCATGAGAATGGTCCGGTTATTCTTGTTGGTTACTTTCTGTCTTTTTTATTTCATACAATCAGAACTCTGTGTATCTAAAATGTAAATCAATCAGTGGCATTGAAAAAGGTGAAGCTTAATTTAGTCATGGTTCAAACCTTGATTTATTCATTTTTTTTTTACAAATGATTATGCAAAATGATACACAACAAATTCAATGAAAACCCTCCTTTGACTTGATATACTTAAAGAATGGTAATATTTAAAATGTTGCCTTTGTTGATGATCAACAAATCCCATAAAACACATCAGTGATTTTGACACATTTTCCTTCATGTTAGCCTTACAGATCGGATTCCAGGTAAAACCAGACTGGCAGTGGCGGACTGTTCGAGGGCACCAGAACCTAGAAAGGGCACATTTTAAGGGTCATTTTATCAGGTTTTATCCACCATCGGGGCATCAAAGGGGAACTTTTGCCAATACAATACCAATACTTTGTACAAAAGGTCAATAAAATGGCATTACAGCATTAAGAATGCAGGGAGGTCCTGGTGATTGAACATCAGGCTACTCAGATATGAATCCCTTTCAGTCAGTGACAGCAGTGAACATCACCAACAGCTGCTCAGCACTCTCTGTACCGGGTTAATGTCTGCCAGTACCGGGAGACTTGGAGTCCAATCAAAGGACTGGATTCAACAGCAAATGCCCTATTTACTTTGTATTTATTAGCCATTTTCAACTCATTTTTAAAGATTCATGCCATCACTATGAATTAATGAACTTGTGAGTTGAACTTAATGAGCAAAGAGGTGTAGAGATAATGAGCAAAATGATGATACAGAACAACACCTGCCTCACCTTGAATATCTTGTTCAGTTAATACTGGCAAGAGGTGATGCTTAATTCAACTGCAGTTCGCAACCTGACTTAATGTTCTTTATTACTTAATACTTCACAATCAAGCATTAATATAAAACATGCAATATGCATTAATTATATAGTATTTCTCATTGGCTCTTCTAAAGTAAAATTTCACCATCAAGGAGGTTAAGTTTTTGCCCGTGTCCGTTTGTTGGTAGGTTGGTTAGTTGGTTTGTCCAGCAGGATTCTCCTCAGTCTACCACGGGGCCCGTCACAGCCGGGACAGAGTCGCCGGACCTGATCGTGGTCATTTGTAGACTTGGTTCGTTTCTCCACCGGCTGTGCCACAGCACTTTTCAGCAGCCTCTCAGAAGCAGCGCTCCGCTCTTCTCAGCAGAGAATACGGGCCAAGTGTATTTTTGATGTGAGCACACACACACACACAAAAACACCTGGTGCTGATTCAGGCTCAACAGCACAACGTCAGAAATATCAACAACACACACACTTAAAACAAACGAATAACTAAGTTGAACAGTTACAAAGAAGTGTGTGAGGTAAGAGGTAAAAGCTGTAGTGTTCATGACTCCATCCATCAATCCCTGATGACTGCATTTTTCTTCTCCTCCAGCCAGGCAGCACAACCCCACACAGAACGTAATCGGGTCAGGCTGGACAGATGAGATAACTGTTTAGCTTGTTTCTATTTAAACTGTGATCTGGGAAAGATACGCCTCTTTAGACAAGTGGAAAAATCTGTCATAAGATTGGACTTCGGCAAAAAAAAAAAGATGTTTGGCCGTGGCTTTCAAGTGCCTTTGAGTAGTTCTGAATTGCTTTTCACAATGCAAGTAAATGTTCCCACCATCTGTCTGCTTGAACAGGAGAAAGAAAAATCGCTTCTTTCTGAAGGCTGAGAGTCCGTGTGTTTAATTCATCGCCTCTCCGCTGCACAGTTTATGCTCATCGCCCGCACAGAAGGTCACGCTGTACCTGACATTAAGAACATACATTTTAATGACCACTGCCTTTTGTTCCACCAAATGAAAGAAACAGCTAAATGATTTTTTTTTGTCCATACCAAACACTGTAATAGCTTTTTTCTTTTAGCGTCTTACGGAGGCTGTTGGAAAGCCTCTGAATGTCACGCTGATCTGCGGACCCACTGACTTATTTTAATCATAATAAATTCCTCGCTCCCACAGTCTCTTTCTTCACAACTAATAATGGAGTCCAGCGTTGTACAGTCAAATTACAAGCTTGGAATACGTTGGTTTGATTATCTGCGGGGGCTCAGAAAGGATATTAGATTTTTTTTTACGTTGAGTTCCTGTAGGCATATGCATTAAACCCACAACAGAGCCCAGTGTGCGCTGGCAATAACATAATGTGAAAATCTCCAAACCAAAGGGGCATCGGAGGGGATTAGGCAGTTCAGAAATGCATCACCGGGGACCCTGCGTTACAATCCCTACATCCAGGCTTAGAAAAACAGGTGAAACTCTCGCAGCAACCTCTCACCGACAAAGGAAAGCCTTGAAGTTTGACCCGACTACTGTAAGCGATCACACATGGGAGCCGCCGCTTTTGTTTATGAATTAGTAGCCAACAGTGAGAGCCTGAGCACATTGCATAATGCCTTCGTGAAGAATCGTGGACGCCAGGAAGGCAAACAACACAAACAACAGATGCTAATGCAATTGAGGACAGAAGTTATTCATTATCAAGGAATGTTGATCATTCCCTGGACTTGAAATGTGTATATTCTTATCTGGTAAGATGTGTAATACCTGCAGAAAGACGTGGGCCGACCAACACGCTTAAATACAGGACTTCTCAGCGTTTATCCGGCTGTTTCATGTGCGTTGTTCTCTCATAAGAAAACAATGCAAAGAATCTCTACATGTTTTCTATCTGTTCTTCAAGGTCGCTCGTGTTCCTCTGATGAATGAAGGCCACTGTAAGATGAGCCAGAGGGCCTATTGTAGCTTCATCAGTGGAACAAACATCACACAAAAATAGAACTGGAGTATTTTTTTTTTTCTTTTATAAAAAAGAGAAAAACATGTGATTAGAAGTGTTCAGAAGGGGGAAAAAAACAACCTTCATTCTTCTGATGTGAAATGAAAACTGAAAAATTCATTCTTACTGACAGAAAGGTTCAAGATATCCTCAAAAAAGAGTAATAACGACACACAAAAGTGGTCTATGATCTGTGATTTAACACAGTGTTTTTGGTCATGCAGTGAACTTTATACACAGTGAAAGATTATTTTTCATTGTTTCTCAGAGGCTTTTAGGAAGATGTGGAAACTGGATCCAATCACTCTTGCAGCTAGCTTCTAATCTTGTGCAAATAAACATGGTTAATGCAAGGTCATACTGAAAACATTTTTATGTAGACAAATCATCTAGAGCGGTGCAGAACTAAAGTATCTCTTTTCCTTAAAAACATTATTCTGACTGTGATTAATTCACAATTAAAAAAAACTGAGTTGGGTCCAAAATACTTGTTTTGTTTATCTCTGTGTGAGAACTCTGATGGTTAGTTCCAGGTTCTAACAAGGTTAGTAATGTTTATAGTAGTTTATAGTCTAACGCCATTGGTACCATGTGGTTTGTGTGTCTCGTCAACAGTCTTGGGTAGGTAGTGCAAGAAAATGGCAACCACTTGAGGGTTGCCATTTGAACAACAGCAGCGTGACGTGAATGCCATAGTAAAGGGAAAATGAATGTTATCAATTTCAATATCAATTACACCTTCAATTCTGCAAGTGTGGAAGTCGGAAGCTGTATCCATGTATGATATGTGGTTGAGAGAAAGGCAAACACGTTACATCTGAAGAGATTTTATTATGAAGATTGAGGACAATTGTTCCAACATGGCACCCTGCACTGAAATCTTTTCAGGGTGAGTCCTAATGTGCTGTGTCCAATCCGAAGCACCTTGCTGTAAATATGTTTGTATTCTGCTTTGAATTTAATTGAATAGTGACTGTGGTTGTTGGTATTAATAACAGCAGGATGTGCCTTTTAAGTTTCGTTGTTTCGTTTGTTTTGTTCATATTCCTGTTCTCAAAAGAAATAAACATATGGTGTGTGTTAAAGAAAAGTGTCCTGTGACTCTTTAACATCCATTTAGATATTGTTTTTGTCACATGTGGGTGGACACAGAAAATTAAACTCAGTGTCTCACCCTCGCCTTCATCTTACAAGTTTTACGGTCGTACAACAATGCCTTTGCTCCTGAAAGAACAGAGCCATTATTTGCAAAACCGAACAAGGTCACGGCAAGAAAATGTAAACAAAGGCTAGTTAAAGTGCTTTAAGAGACCTACGCTGTTGTTCTGCTGTCGAGTCACCCAAAAAGGAGCATGTACCACCTCTGTTGTTTTTTTATCTGGCTCCTCTGTCTCTTCATCCCTATTCTTTGAGTCTGAAGGAGAATCCTCATTCAACTCAGCTGGTGCGGGGAGATAATATGTTATCATCACTCACATCCTCAGCATCAGTCTCTGCTGGATTATCCGCTACAAGAGCCAAAACATTGTGCAGCCTTCAAACATAAATCCACCTGATTGCCATCAATTGGTTTTGAGGCACAAAAAATGAAGATGTATGAACATAGTTATACCATAGTTAACAAATGACTCAAGCTAATGAATCACCTTTCAGTTTCTCTGCACAGATACGTATATATTAGCGATCGGCCAATATGGTTTTATTAGTGATCAAGGAGACCGATGACTGATTATTTGCAGTAAAAATACAAATCTTAATGTCACAATTTAGAATAACCAGTGATGAATGTAATTCAGTACAATTCACTCAATATGCTCAATGCATGTATCTTTGGAGCCTAAACCTAACCAACTAGAGTTGGAGCCTAAACATGACCAACTAGCTTTGAAGCCTAAACATAACCAACTAGCTTTGGAGCCTAAACCATCCAACTAGCTTTGGAGCCTAAACCTAACAAACTAGCTTTGGAGCCTAAACATAACCAACTAACTTTGGAGCCTAAACATAACCAACTAGCTTTGGAGCCTAAACATAACCAATTAGCTTTGAAGCCTAAACCTCACCAACTAGCTTTGAAGCCTAAACATAACCAACTAGCTTTGGAGCCGAAACCTAACAAACTAGCTTTGGAGCATAAACATAACCCACTAGCTTTGAAGCCTAAACCTAACCCACTAGCTTTGAAGTCTAAACCTAACCAACTAGGTTTGGAGCCTAAACATAACCAACTAGCTTTGGAGCCTAAACCTAACCAACTAGCTTTGAAGCCTAAACATAACCAACTAGCTTTGGAGCCTAAACCTAACCAACTAGCTTTGGAACCTAAACATAACCAACTAGCTTTGAAGCCTAAACCTAACCAACTAGCTTTGAAGCCTAAACATAACCAACTAGCTTTGGAGCCTAAACCTAGCCAACTAGCTTTGAAACCTCAACCTAACCAACTAGCTTTGGAACCTAAACCTAACCAACTAGCTTTGGAGCCTAAACCTAACCAACTAGCTTTGGAACCTAAACGTAACCAACTAGCTTTGAAGCCTAAACCTAACCAACTAGCTTTGGAACTTTAACGTAACCAACTTGCTTTGAAGCCTAAACCTAACAAATTAGCTTTGGAACCTAAACATAACCAATTAGCTATGGAGTCTAAACCTAACCAAGTATCTTTGGAACCTAAACATAACCAACTAGCTATGGAGCTGAAAACGTAAGAACTCCAGAAGTCATAATATGTCATACTCGCTGTCATGAACCGTTTGTTAGTACGCTCCATTTTGAAAGTCTAACCGGATGTTGCCTGTAACTTATTAGTGCTAACTTGACCACAGAACCCTTTACATGAAAAACTGATGCAAGAGGGGTAAGTAGATCATCATATTTTAAACCCTAAGGCCAGCAACCAAGCTGCTTAAATTGACGAGTTGGGGATGGATTATTTGAAAGACGCTGACAACCTATCAGGTTTGAGGGTGTTTTGGTATATTGCCATATTAAAATGAAATTTCATCTGCAGACAAAAAATATGATATACTTTAACTAGCATTAAACAGCTATGACAGATGCACTAATATTGTTGCCTCTTGGAAAAGGAGGTTTCTTCGTCAGTATTTACAGTGGCCTCCTAAACTAGAAATCCTGGCCTGCCACTGTCATCCTGGTAAAATGGAGAAGACGTCTGTGAGAAGTCAATACTGCAGTCTAAATTCCCGGGGTTTAACCCAACATGTTATTGACTGAGTAGTGTGATTATGGATCGTGGCAATATGTGTGCAGTCTGACTTAAAGAGGCATCCTGAGCTCTAAAACCTATAACAGATTATAAAAGACAGCATGTCAGTCATATATAGCGCTGCGGTGGCCAACAACATAAACACTGTCATCCACTTCTCACTCAGAGTTGATTTGGTTGTTCTTGAATTTGTTTTCCTGACAAATGTTTTAAAGACATAGATCAGATGGAATCATAAGCTAACATTGCATGCAGGTTACTGTAATTAACCAAGTTGTCCCAGAATTTATCATTTTTCTGTACTGACTTTTCTGTAAAAATGAATCTTTTTCCTGTATTTCCACGGGCTGCCAAGAAAAGTGACAATTACTGTCAGAGGGAGCAGTTATTCCATCATAATGCTGTTGTAGAGCTGTGCAGGAGAGTGGCCACCCAATAGTGAAAAGGTGTTGCTCCCTCAGAGGCATTACTGCAGCTCAGAGATTGGAGTCTGATTGGACTCTGAGGCATCACGTTTCCAGAAAGTATGGTGTCCTGGACACTAAATGCTGTGTAGCTCTCTGTAGCAAGTCCAGGATCAATTTACCGACATCCACAACTCTCTCTCTCTCTCTCTCTCTCTCTCTCTGGTGAGCTCATTTAATGCCCAACATGGCTTAATATACCATGCAAAGAGGTGAAATAGATGTACTAACTACAGCTCATGCACCCTTTCCACTCCTTCTCACAAGGCATGTACGAATGATCGCGTGTTTGGATAGATTTTTTCTAACACCGTTTTTTTGCTCTGCAGCGAGCACATCTTAAAAAAAATGAAACCCAATAGCAGAAAGGGAAACGTGAGGGAGAGAGAAATGGATGGTGATGGAGAGAGTAAAGGAGTGAGAGAGTGTGTTTTCCATCAGAGTCAACCTTGCCAGGCAATTTGGGCCCCCATTTCAGAGGCCTAATGGGAGATGGACAGTGATGGACAGCGCGTGTGGGTTACTTATTAATCTGGGAGAGGCAATTGGAGAACCTCTATCGACCTGCAGTAAATTAAATAAGGCCTATCCTGAAATGGCATTATTCTCCCTCAACTCTCCCTCTGCTCCTCTCCCCTCTCTTGACCCTGCTGCAAGGGATTAGAGCAAATAAAATGGGAAAATTTAGACACTGTGAAATGATGATGGATATTTACCACACATACAGTAAAAAGGTACACACAGTGTGTGAGGGAGATTAATCATCCAATCATGAAGAAAAGCTCAGAAAATTAGAAAATGCTCAGTGTTTCGATGTCTATTACCTCTGCCAAAGGAGGTTGTGTTTTCGGCTTAGTTTGTTTGTTTGTCAGCAGGATTACGGAAAAAAACATTGACCCAATTTTCATGAAAGTTAGACGTAAGGTTGCAGACAGGCCAAGGAAGAACCCCTTTAAAGTTTGGAGCTGATCCGAACCACATGATGGATAAACATTAAAATGTTTTGCTTTCGTTAACATTGCGGGCTAGGGCATTTGGCCTTGGCAGAATAAAGGCCATATATCCTTAAATTTAATATATAGTATTAGAGTTGAATGGTGACAAAACATGTGCAACTCAAGAAAAACGATGACTCTACATCCCAATCTAAACAGAGGACCGTCTGATACCAGTACTTTCAAAATTTGAGGATTTGCAGAATAAAGAACACAAGAGTCCAATTAGCACAGCTGTCAAACAAAGGCTGTCTTGAAGTGTTCTTAGAGCAAACAAGGCCAAACACTTAAAGAAATACCAGAATTTCACAGTGAATGACTTGGAAAAAAAGTCCTATTTACAGATGAATCCAAGTTTGAGATTTGAGTGTTTTAAGTGTATGGGGTCCTGCTTCTAATAAATCAATAAACGACTTACCGATATCCAATCCAGCATTTCTGGTATCGGTAACGATACAGTCCTACCAATTATGCTCTTACTCACATCCACATGTGAGCTGTCTGCAGTAAAATTCACCAGAGATATGAAAGAAAATGTTTGAACTCAACAAGAACAAGCAATAACATCAACCGTGAGGTTTGTGCTTGCAGATTTGCATATCTAAGAAGACTGAGGCTATTGGCCTTGACTGAGGTCTGTGCTCTTCAAGTGCTCGTCTAGTTTTACAAAACAAGACAGTTTATGTTAGAGAGGGTTATTGTTTTTTTGTTGATTGAACACTAAGTTGAGTGTTTGGGGTTGAGAAATCTTTTTGAAATAGATACCGCAGTCATGAACTTCTACTTCTTGAATTCGGTTAGTTGTTGACTGCTGTTTTATATAGAGACAAGGATATCAAGCATCGTGATTCAATTAGGATCCAACCTCTGTGTGCTCATGATGCCCAGCGAGCAACATTTCAACAGAGAGCTATTTTTTGTCATGCAGGCCCTTGAGAAACACCAACCCACATGCTCACGGCGTCACATTGGCATCTCAGTGCCCTAGAAAAGAATGCTCACCCGAGTTTCCTTAAGAGACACTTCGCTGCCTCTCTCTGCAGGCTTCAACTTCTTTGATTGGGCGATTTTCTTTGCTTCTTTTTTCCCCCCAGCAACTTCAGTGCTAATCTTTCATTTGAGCCGTTTATGGATAGCCATCTCAGAGGTTTCATCTCCCCACTCCGACAGATGAACCAGATATGAGAATACGCCCGTGAAGAGGACTGAGAAAATAGCCCTGCAGAAGTCACCTTGTGTCCAATAATAGCCCCTGCTCTGTTGTACATCCATCAGTCTACTGTCAGTTATTTAGGGCAACTTCACCCTAAAGTCTTCTCAAGACCTCAGGGTACCAGATACTTTGGCACTCGCCCTTTCTGCCCCCTCTCCCTTATGCAAACTCACTCTCCCAGAATATTACTTTTACTTCTGAAAGGCTCCCCAGAAGTGAATGTATGGTCCACTCTGTATCTAATTACTCGCAAACAGGGCAAACAATAGCATTTCACTTTTTGTACTTTGTTACGCCAAATGAAAAGAGCACTGTGGCCACTGGGTTGGAGAAGGAACTTGTATTCTTAACGATCTCATACATTAAAAGAAGTAGCTAGAAGTTGAGAAGTCAAGTGTAAAAACTAGGGATTGTATCATTTGAATCACAAAAAGAAATGAACACAGAATAAAGCATCTGTGTGTCATTGTTGCTCTGATGGTAGCATTTACTTGTCCTATTCTTGTCCACGACAGACTTGGCATGCTACTTGGTTCAGTAAGACTCTTCTTGCTCTCAGACAGATGCGACTTTCATGAAGTGTTACCCTTCAACCCTTCTCTCTAAGTCCACTCTGTGTACTGGCTGGTCATAGTGGGTCTTGAACTCGCAAACCCAGTCCCTACAGTCAAAGCTTCTGCCGCCCCCTGACAAGCAGCGATTATCAATCTCATCCTCAGCTTGGTATTGCAAGGAAGCAGAGTCGACTGAGTCACCTCTTTTAAAGTGATAAGGCAGGGATACGATACAAGCACCGGGTGGTAATCAGCTTTGGACGTCACAAATTCTGATTTTCATGATGTGATTTTGCCATGAATATTTAATATTGACCTTTTGGGAACAATATACCCTCTCAGTGCAACTTCCAAGGGCTGCCAAGAAAAATAATAATCAGGTTGCTTTCAGACAGTGGCAGAGGGAGGGAGGGCAGTTGTGCATTCTGAGTTTATGATGGTTCACCTTTTTCAACTTATGCCTCCACGTAACCATGGCAGCCGCGGAAACTACAGCAATGAAAATGATAAAGGAGCTGATTGTGCTGATATCAGTGTTCCTTCAGCAATGAAGACAAACTGGCAGCTTCAAAGTCTGATTATTCAAGCATTTTAGCCGCCGAGCTTTATTACAGGAGCGCCAGCATGGCTGTACACTCAGTCTTTTTATTTGGGGGCATACTAACATAAAAAGTTATGCATTGTAGCCCTCGTTATGTGAGCACAGGCAGCACCCCCCTAACAGGCTGAATGTGCTTATCCCCTCACACCAGCAGAGCAGCTCACTGAATTTCACATGCATTGGTTTTGCCAATCAGGACAGTATTTGATGATAAGGTGAGAAGGCTCCAGAACTTAGATAGTGCAAGCATTATTCCGCAGTTTCTCACACAGTTTATGCCTTCTAATTTCTACAGACTACAGGGGAAAAACCAGATGTTTTTCATCCGCTTACCTTACACCAAAATCAGGCAAAGCTAAACCTATTATGGCCTGGGGTCATGTGAAAAAAAAAAAAAATGCAAGTCATTTTCCAAGTGGACTGTGTGTCATGTTGTACTTGCTGTACACTTCCTGTCTTTGTCTGTTTTCACACCCTTTTTCTGTGTACACACCTTTGATTAATTTGTTCATTAGGCCTTGTGGATTTAAATTTGGGGTTTTCCTTGACTCTTTGGAAGCATGGTTTGTCTCTTTTCATCCTGTGTCTCCTGCGTCTTTTGTTTCTGTGCCTGTTTCCCTGTTCCTCGTGTTCCCGCTCCGTTCTACTAGTTCATCTAGTTTGTCTTCAGTTTTGTATTTCTTTTTAGTTTTATCCTTGTACCAGGCAGGGTGGATGGGTGCATAATCATTAGCCATGCGAGCAGTGGTCAAGTCTATAGAACCCATTAGAAAGTGATGCTCATCATAACATCCAAAGCACTCCTAATGCCCTCCAATTTGTTCATAGCTTCTCATTAGATATAAGGAGTTGATAATGTCTCCATTATGTTTCACTGTCCCGGTTTCAGGACCTATTGTGATTTCAGCTCATGAATGGGGAATAGCCAGGTGACAGGGCAACATCTTGTGCAGAACTTGAGAAAATAAGGTCAGAAAATACATGAACATTTGGTCAAGAGGCTCTAAAGGCCCTCCTGAGAACTTGGGGGGGAGCAATTACGGGAAGAGAAAAAGTTCCCGCTGTCGAAGGTGACGCACACAATGCTGCTTCAGACAGTGGAGTGGTGTTATGGAGTGGTGACAGAATGACAGTTGTATTTAGTATGGAGAGATTTATGAGGAGAGATGAGCTGATATTGAAGCCAACTGCCCCCATCAGTGTTGTCATTACCACCACTAGCAAACTCCTCTGGGTGTGAGAGGCCTACTCAACTGGTCGTTCAATGGATCCATTACCAGGGCATTAAGCATGCAAGATGAGAACAGTAAAACACATGGGATGTGTGAGTGTGTGTGTGTGTGTTTGTGTATCTGTTTTGGTCGGTTTATATTGCACCATATGTATTGGAAAAATGCAATCTTGTAGTTCATCCAAACCAGTTGGAAGCAAATCATGATGCCAGGTACACAGATGTGCCTCCGGTCATCAGCAAACCTGCCACTAAAAGCTGTTCAAGAGCTCTGTAACATTTCCTCTTTAATGAAACACTGCGAGAAGGTTACTAATAGCCTTTCACACGCAGAATGTGCATGAACACACACAAAAATCCCACGAGGATCGTCAAATGCATGAATGCATTCTCACGTACACACACACACATACACACACACACACACACACACACATCATTTCAAAGGGGATGACACACAAGAGCCAAGGTCCTCATAGAGACCAAAGTGTCTGTCTAATGGAAAAAGCATTTTCTTAAGTACTTTGTTGCACCATCTGCATTATATGCACAGTAATTGCTTCCGTAGCCTGCAGGTTAGAATCTGCGACCTCCAGGGCAGCGTAAGTGATGGGGAAATGGTAATAGCCTTTTATCTCTGCAAACGCTCGAGTGTGTTTGGAAATATCAAAAAATCAGTGTTATATTAGCCGTTAATGTTTTGCAGATCCGACCTTCTATTCTTCTTCCTCTTCTCTCTCCTGTCCTCTATAAGTACACCTTGACATCGTGAAAACCAAAAGTGCCGTTTTAAGGACCCTGATTCAAAGTGACTTACAGCGCAGTGCTCTTATTTATTTGACTTGCCAGGCAACAGTCCAGAGAGTGCCATTTAAATCTCATGAACAGATGTTGGCAAGCCTTAAAAAGCATAAGCGTATTACGATATTTGTCCCATCTGTACAAAAGATGCACAGTGTCCGTTGGCGAAAAAAGCATTTAGTAATCGGAGATGAGTATAATCTTCAGCTGGAAATATTCTTAATTGCAGACATCTTGGGCCTGGGTGATATCAAACCCACCCAGGCCATCTCCATTCCATCAAATCCAACAGAATGCTGTAGTTGTGACGCACTGGAATAGGAGATGTTGGAGTAATCCAATAAAGGCATTAGCGTACCATTAGGAGGGCGCTTCCTGGCTTTGGAGGGACACACAGAGCCTTGTTTAGCCTAATAGAGCGTCCCTGTTAGCGTTTATTTATGGCAGCAAGATGTCAAACCACTTAGAGGTGGAATGTTGCCTGTCCATTAAGGCCGCCGTCCAATGGGAAGCCTCAGAAAGAACTTAGGGCTTGGCCTTTGTCCAATCTTCTTGTCTGTGCCCCTTTTTAAAAAAAAAATATACCGCATTTGCGTTTTCAGCCAGCAAAACAGAGTAGATGTGTAACGTAGACGTTCATATTTACGGCAAACACACTCATTGACTGACCACGTAGATACAATAACAAACTGTACTTCCACTCAAAAGATACCATATTAGCCTGAGTTACAAAAAAATGACATTATGTTGTTACCAGAGATCCAGATTTTATCTCTTTCCTCCCCTCAGTGTGCTCACTTGCTCGCTCTTGCTTAATTAAGCATGCAACTTTTGTTTCAACCTAATCACCACAATGAATGTTGACTTTGTACATTTCTTCAAACCAAGGACATAAATCAACTTTACACTTCTTAAGTCTTTGCTTAGTGTGAGGAAAAAAATCCTCCCCACTTTATTACTGACAATAAGACAATTATATGTTTTGTATTGCAGGATTTCTTTAACGATATGATAAAATAAACACCTAAATGTTAATTCTGGATATTCTTTATAACACTAGATCGAAGACAAAGACAAAGAAGATTGCAAAAGGCGATTGATGCTTTAATTGATGCTTATCGGCTTATTCAAAGAGGCCCCTGAACGAATTTGGGCAAGTTACTTGAAAATTCCATTACTAAATGCCCTTAGTTGGATTACTAATTACTTTTTTTACACATCCAAGCTCTGTGAAAGGTGCAGTTAAAAGGCTCCAAAGCTGCCTCTTCTTCCTCTTCTTCTGTCAGCACTCTCAGACTGTGCACGAGCAGAGAGACGCACTCAGCTGTGTCTTGGCTTTGCCAGAAAGCTGCTCGAGTCCATCCTCAACGACTGGCTACCTCCCCTCAGGGAGGAGCTCACAGGTCGTCAGAAAAGGAGTTCAGACAAACTGACCACCGAGATGTCGAACTGAGAGATGCAGGAGATCACCAATTCCCTATATATGTGCAGACCATTAAATGATAGGGGAGGTAGTTTAAAATGTTGCTGTGTTTGAAAATCCTGTGGTCTATTTATTAGGGTGCTTAATCGTGACAGCAAAATGATTCAGTGTTTTTGATAACAGCTGTCTCTATAAATCTGTAGTAATGCTGAATGGTCAGTAACCAATAAACACATAATGATCGCACATCTGTCAAATATTCTGCATCCAAACACACAGTGAGCGTGTCACTTTGGCAGCCGGGGGTTTCTCAATCAAATCAAAACAATGAAACAATGTCCTGAAGAAGTGTGGGATCATGGGAGTTAAACAACCACCATTGTGGATGAAAATCGGTCGTGAGGCAGAAACGTTCACGGATGAGATAATGTATTGAAGTCTTATTGATGTTATGTGTAGCTACGTAGCCCCTCTTCACCCTGATGTTTCATCTGGTTTTCCTTTTAAGTTACATCGACAGACGACCAAATCAAACCCATGTTACCTTGAATAAAAGTGCTTTGCAACACTTGTCACATTCACCTATTCACACACACATTCATACACTGATAGCAGACGCTGCCACGCAATGTGCCGACCCACACATCCTGTGCATAACTTATTAACCTTTATCAAATGTAGATATCAAAAGCAAGACATTGCAGCTCAATGAGCAATCAGCCTACCTTTTAAAGTTATTTCCTGACCATCAACAGCTAGCTTAACATTCGCCCCCGGGCTACAAAGGGCCAGGTCTCGCTCTCTGAAAGAACTCTGAAAGAACAATCTGCCGTTGCATTCACAAGTATGAACACACACGGATGCAGCTGAGCTACACATGAACACAATATAGACGGATCGACTAAACCTTTCATAGATTAACAGACGCAACAATTGACTTGTAATTGTTACGTCCGAGACGATTTATTGCTGTGTTTACTTGCCATGTCCTGCACACAGAAGATGCTAAGGAAGCTGTCTCTGATCAGCCTCCCCTTCTAACTGATAACCCTCATAAGCTCTTGTAAGCTCTTGTCAATACGTACATCAGAACACTTCCTTCTTTGCTTCACTGATTTCCCGGCTTGTTTGATCTCGACACGGCGCTCCTTTCTTTGATGTCATCATGCACAGAGGAACGAGTAGCCTTGAGAGCTGAAAGGAGCTTGTGTAATGCCAATCTCTGGAATGCCTATGATATTTGCAGGACAGGCTTGTCAGACTTAATCAACACCGAGCATCTGCCATTTGCGGATTTTAAAGTAAAGTCACAAAAGCTGTGGGGGGTTCGACTTTCTGATGGTTGCAATTCAAGGGCAGTCGAGTGATGTGGAATGAAAGACGCAACAAGATTTTTTTAAGGTGCGCAATCAAACAGCCTGCTATTAAAGTCAAACATCACATTCAAGGTGAGAGTTTCCTAATCATGTGAGAGAGGTGCAACAAAAAAATCTGTTTTGTTGGAACATTTGATGGATGTGATTCTGGGTAACGGTGCACTTTGTGTAAACCTTAAATGAGGTATAGACCTGAAAATATCAAGGATATTACCAAAGTGAAACCTCGTCTCTGCACGATGATATACAAGGCAGATGGAAACACATTTAGAGAAAGTTAGGGAGCAGTTGAAGGCAAAACAGAAGACACATTTATGTGTTCCCTCTTCTCAATTTGTGTATTTTAGCACACATGTGTTAACATCCTCCTACATAGCTTGCTAGCTACTGACCTGCATCCATAAGTAGTCAAAACAAAATAAGCTACAAAAATTGGCACCATCCTTGGATTCACATGGATGTTCAAGTTGTTGTAAATCACCTTGGCAGAAATAACAAGTCCGTAAAGAAGGTTTTCATCGATTTCCATTAAAGATCTCTAACTACTCCTGCCAGCTGCTACCACAGCTTTCTGTTTCTAACAAGAAAATGGCGACCATGAACAGCTAACGTATCACTAAATGAATGAAGCTCAGTCTGATGATCCAGCTCAGTCGACAGAAAAAAAAAAGTCAATGTACATTTCTGTAAACCATGGATGTGTAAAATTATGTTAAGATTACATGTATATGAGCTTACTTTGTCATCAGGGAGAAGGGGAAGGCATGGTAACCCTAACCCAGGTTTAGCAGGGTGACTTTGATAATTTACTCTGATACACTGGTTAGAAAATGTGGTCAGTAACCTAATCCAACTCTCAGAATATAAAAATAATGTCACTTGGACTATTCCAATACTCTAACAAATACTTGCATTATAATTTCATATTTAATTTTTTCTCTGCTTTGAGATCAGAGTGTTGCTGTGAGTCTTGTGAAGCGTCGTGGTGTGCACATGTCCACGGCAGCTGATCGTTCTTTATGGTAAAATGTATTCTAATAAGGGCTGCCGACTACTCAATTTAGTTTGCAGTGAGAATCAATGAAGTCGATGCATTCTATCGGGAGGCATTTTGTGACATTACCCACCGCAGGGCTCGTGTTCATCATAATCATGTCAAGTCAATAGTTGGTCATGATGGTTGATGATGATTAAATCTGGTGTATCAGAATCCCTGCCAACCTCCAGACATCATGAATAAGGAGACCAAACCTGACCGGGGCATCTGAGGTCTTTATTCATTTATGATTTTGCAAAGACATACAACCTTAATAAACTCTCATTGTTCATCGCAAGAAAGTCTCAGAGCGACAGAGAGCGTCTAGGATACCACAGTAAACCTCTGTCACCGTGGTGCAGACAAGAGGGAGGGATAATGCTGCAACAAAAGCCACTGACTCAGTGTTCTTTTAAAGTGCCAATACCAATTATAAATTTGTTGCTTGCCAAGAGAAAATGGACGTGTGGTGTGCAGCATGTGACAAGTGTTAATTGTGTGAGTGTCACGGCCCATGCAGGCCAGCCTATTAATTCAGAGAAGAATCCTCATTTTTTTTACAAAATGTGTCGGTAATCTGATTAAGTTTGCTTTCATGAAACTTTAACTATTTTTTGTATCCTAATTATGTAACGCCGTTCAGTGTATTCTGTTACACCCCGAGACCAATTCGAGGTGAATTTTAGATGAAACAATGTTACAACTTAAAATTCAAACAAATGTGTGATTGAAACATAAAGGAACAAAGTTTCAACATATCTGTGGTTTAAACAAATGTGCATTGCCAACATTTATTCAAGCCATTGGGCTGGAATTTCAGCCTCCAACAGTGTCCTCGAATTCCCATATTCCCTCTCAGCAGTAGTAGGATAGACCTTTGGTGTAGATCAGACTGGAAAGAGCACGAACAGCTAGTTCGAAGCACAGTCAAGCAAAAAAAAAAAAAGGTTATTTCTCTCACTCTCCCTCTCTTTAGTCACAGCAGTTTGCCTATAGAGAATTGTCTCCCCGAACCCTGCATGGAAATGGTATGTCTTGAATTACGACCACAGCGAGCATATGGATAAGGATATTGGCCCCAGCAAGGCTCAAAGTGGCTGCAGCAGGACGCAGTGCTCCATCAATATCAGATTTTAAATTGGAAAAACGTTTGTGTGTCACAAGGGGGCTGGACCGACGGGCTACTTGATGAATCGGCCGTCTCGGTGATTGATGGTCAAAGGGGAGCGGTCAGGGGAAAGTTATGCCACACTATGTCAATATCAGGTTGTTTGCCTCTCATGCATAGCTCTGCCAGAAATAAAAAAGTGTGCACTAAGTACCCTTGACATGACCATTTCACTTTTTGTAGGTTAGACTTGCCGTCAACATCAACATGACCCTGATTCAAATTGCTGTTCCCTCGACGGCAGAAGAAGACAGAAAACGGGACATTCAATCATCACTGCATTCAGACCCCGCTCTGTGGCAAATGTCTTTGCTGCTGTAAACGAAAAACACATCAACCCTAGCAGTGCATCATACCAACCCTAACCCATATTCAAAACCAAGGTTGCATGCTCTCAAATCCTCGTTAAGCACAATCGAGGACACACACACACATACACACACACACAGAAGCACATCTAGTAGCAACAAATGGCCTTGCTAATTAGCTTTAGTTATGGGCATTCACACTGCCATTTGACATTCTCAACACTTAATACAATCCCGGGAGTCTAGAATAGCATAACATTAGGGAAAGGCTTTGTCATAGGAAAGGGGGGGGCAGTAAATCAGGCACCTGAAACTCCATTAGCCATTCCAACCAGCAGGGAAGCCTGCGTGATTACTGTGGGACCGGTTGCTCTCCACTTGCTGATAATGATGACTCATTCGGATGCCGGCTGCCTAACAATGCTGACACTGAATCACAAAATGAAGCTCGTGATGGAATCCAAACTTATCCCATTAGTATGTTCAGTGAATGTTCGTGCAAATGATGAATATGGATATCAGCTTTCTCTTTCTATTCTGTTGCATGCTGAGATAAAAAGTGTCATTACAAAATGAAAAGGTAGTTTTATATTTGACACCTTTCTTATGTTTGCGGCAAACTTCACTCACACTGTCATCTTTGTTGACTATTTATACCTGCTTCTCCTTCCCACTGTGTCAAGTATGGCAGCCTTGTCAGTGGCCCTGTGCTTCTAATTAATCCCTAGCGTGTCATTTCTGGAATCTTCCCTCTAGTGTTGTAGCATGAAGAGAAAGAAAAGTCCTCACTAGGTGATGATTGGGGCGTTCTAGTGGTTCACATAGAAAACTTTCCCCAAAGGAGACCAACATTCCTGTATCATGTGTGACCAAGTGTCAACATTGATGTAAATTTAAGATAAGGTTGTTAAATTATGCAGCATAAGTTATATAAGTGTTGTGACTGAACGCTGTTTTAACACAAAGCAGGATGTTTTCCTTACCAAGTAATTTTTTTGCCTAAACCTAACCGAGTAGTTTTTGGGCCTAAACCTAACCATATAGTTTTGATGTCTAAACCTAACCATATAGTTTTGATGTCTAAACCTAACCATATAGTTTTGATGTCTAAACCTAACCATATAGTTTTGATGCCTAAACCTAACCATATAGTCTTGATGTCTAAACCTAACCATATAGTTTTGATGCCTTAACCTAACCAAGTAGTTTTTGGGCCTAAACCTAACCATATAGTTTTGATGTCTAAACCTAACCATATAGTTTTGATGCCTTAACTTAACCAAGTAGTTTTTGGGCCTAAACCTAACCATAAAGTTTTGATGTGTAAACCTAACCATATAGTCTTGATGTCTAAACCTAACCATATAGTTTTGATGCCTAAACCTAACCATATAGTCTTGATGTCTAAACCTAACCATATAGTTTTGATGCCTTAACCTAACCAAGTAGTTTTTGGGCCTAAACCTAACCATAAAGTTTTGATGTCTAAACCTAACCATATAGTTTTGATGCCTTAACCTAACCAAGTAGTTTTTGGGCCTAAACCTAACCATAAAGTTTTGATGTCTAAACCTAACCAAGTAGTTGTGTTGGATAAACCTAACCAAACTGCAACCCTTTGGCAACAATAATAACAGTCCAAAAGTCGTAATATGTCATAATGTGTGAATTTTTTTTCTAGTTGGGTCAATTGCCAATTAGAAACATTGTGATACTAACAGGTGAGTTATCAAGCAGTAAAATCGATGTTTCCCACGTCTGATTCCATTGTCCCTTTTTTATTATTATCTCTTGTCAAGCCCAGATATTATTATGATGCTGAGAAAATAAGATAAGTACCTAAGTCAATGAAAGCCCTGTATGCGGCTGCTATTACAATGTGTGCATGCATTGATTGTGTCGGTCACAGCTGTGGTGTGGTTAATCAATGAATAATAGCTTATTAAAAAAAAAAAAAGGTTTGGCCTTCACCCAGAATATTCAGATGCATGTCCCCTTGGTTTATGTGAGTCGGATAGCTCCCCGTGTCATGGCCAAAGACAGTCTTGCACATACTACCTCTTTTGTGTTCACTCCCTTTCGCTATGTGGAAAATGTGCGGCTTCTTTCTTTCTGTCGACAGATGTAGAACACCTTTCTTGGAATTTAAAGCGGACTCTTTTTGATGCCTATATTAGACGTGACACACTTGGAAAGGTTCCTTTTCACAGGGCTTTTGTGAGCCCACGACCAACGTCTTATGACTGTCATTTTAAAAGAGCCTGACCCTATTGTCAGTCCAACTCTATTCTCATCTACACCTGTGTTTCCTTTCCCTTTTGCCTGCATCTATTCATTTCTCCATTATTCCGCCTGTCCTCCCATCTTCTCTTATCCTATTCCACTTTCTTCCTTTCCCTGCCATTCATTGCCGTTCACTGTGACACTTACCTGGTGGCAGCTTTTCATCCTCTATTCCATTGGGAGGAAGGTATAGCGACGAAGAGCAGCGCAGCGGGAGCTGCGTTTCTCTGTGTGCTCATTCGCTCATGTTTAATCATAAACAATGGCAGTGACCATCATTGCCAATGTCTCCCATCAGTACTGGGCTGACAGTACAGGGATAGTAAAGCTTCAGCTTCGTGCATGCTGATAAAAATATTACAGGACAACAATGCCTTCCATTCTCATGTCTCCCTGCTGCAGCTGTACTTGCATTGTACTTAGACAGAAAATTCATTTTCCTGTGAGAGTTAGAATAACAGAAATAATAAATCCCAAAGCAACACTTGAGCTGCTCCACTAACAGCTTATGAGAACTGGATTTTGCGGCGTAACACTTTACAATGCACAGTGCAAATGTCCAAACAGCCACATTGGTAATTAATTTGCTGTCTTCATGTGTTCAGTGATGAAAGAGAAGTTTGGGTTCAGTTTCTGAGAGGCATGTTTGAGGAATACAGCAAAGCAGTTTTGTAATTCTTTCATGACGTTTAATTGGATTAAGAATATGCATTGGGTGGATTGGATTACAAGAGAGTGGCAGTGCTCTCAGCTTGGCTGGGCCCCTCGTTGGCTGAACGACTTGTTGCTCTTTATCTGCAGCACTGCTAGCATGATGCCAGCCCATCACTTTGGTTCAGACTGAAATGTGAAGAACTATTGGATGGATTTTCATAGAATTTTGTAATTACATCCATGGTACCGGGATGAATCCTTAAGATTTTGGTGATCACCGTATTTTTGACTGAAATGTCTCATTAACTATTCAAACAATTGCCATAAAATTTGGAGCTCACATTAAAGACCCCCGTCAGGACAGATTGTATTCAATTTGGTGATGCTCCCCCTTTTTAACAAATCAATGAGATCAGATTTTCAATTTGTAGAATACTTTGATTTATGGCCGAACACCTGCAAAATCAATGACATTCCATCCCACCAACATCAGCCTGCTTTAAAGTTGTGTTGCCCCAGTTGTGATACTAATTGAGCGAGATGGTGATGTACAGTACAGTAGCTCAAGGTCTCTTCACACGGATGTAAATGAAACTTTCTGGAGAAACGTTGTCAACTGGGAGTTTCTTTCCCAGGTCACCAAATACTGACACACTGGGTTGGCCTCCAATCAAAAGCATCAGTATTTGACAACTTAACGAGACTCAACAATCAACTCTCTTTCTTCAGAAAGCTACATCTTGTTGCTTTACATGGATCTGACGCTGTATTATCTAAGTCACTGGTTATTTCTGAACATTAAAAAAACACTACATAGTTCTATATAATTGTACAGAGTTCAAGATCCTTTCAAATAACAACAGTGAATAACAAAATTAAAAATAGCAATGTGGGACATTTGAGAATTGGTTGCAATCTTGGTGTGTAAGGCCTTCCTAAGGACTGACACAATAAGAGCTATTTCATTTTTTAATTTTCCAAAATAGAACATAAAAAAGTATTTTGTATAGCTCCTCTTCTCCATCCATAACCTCTCATTGAACTTGAAAGTAACATAAATTTGAAAATGTCTGATGAGTGAGACGAGGAGGAATCATTCAAGGATCAAATAATAACTGAGGACTGAAACAGCCCCCTGTGTTGAAGCCAGTCATGGAGGATAGTGCTGCACTGGTCAAACTCATCGGTAAGTCCTCATCCTTATACCCTATACAAGCGAAATACATTATTGGAAATCCAAACAATACAACACACATCTACATGTCGCTTGTCTAACTTCATTTTTTTTAAGTATCCAAAATGGGTTCTTCATTCTCACAATACCACACGGCTCATCAACTAGTGAGGATGCTGACATTTTTCCCAGGACATGTGGACTTTAACCCCAATCATCTAGTGTAATATTATGTAATGTAGTATTCAACACTCTTCCGAGGTTCTTAGTTTAACACCGTTTCAGCCAGATTCAGTGAGTTCAACAAACTTACAAACTCTGTTAATTAGCTGTCTATCTATCTACAGTTTTTTCAAAGTTTGCCTGGAGTTTTAGTGCCGTGCCAGATAGGAAGAGCAACAATATCTCAGAGGACGGGGCTTAGCAAAGGGTCAATCCACTTTCTAAATCCGTATGGCATTTGAGGTGCCCTTAAATTGAACTTTAACTGGCAAACTGTGTTCTTTTTCAAAGCATTTTCTGCATTTGTCGACCATACATCATGTGTCACAATCAACTGAAGCGGGGTCAAATACAGCCGTCAGTAAGATGTGCATTAGGTTGAAAAATCAACAAAGATAAGGGATGACCGCTGCAGATAAACTCCATTGTTTTCCACCATATATCCTGTCACTGTGCCAGTAATCTATAGACAAACAAAGCTTGATAACCTGTCCGCAGTGTCAATAACCTGAAATACATCCAATATTTGTGCTGCATGAGGTCGCTTGTTTGCCATAGGCCAGGTTAGGCCTGATTGAACTTGAAAGGTTTGTCACTTGTCTGATGGGGTGAGGAGTGAGACAGTGAGATCCAGATCTATTTCTGGATGGAAACTGTGCCAGGGAGCACACAGAGTGGCATTTGTCCCCTCGCTGTCTAACTGCCTTGTATCTTGGCTGCGCTTCTTTTCAAGTATCACATGAAAGATGCCAAAAATGTGATCAGCCAGTATTTGTTTCCAGTGGAACTTTTTGAGCAGCACATCTTCCTCAAGTTTTATTCTTGCCCTGCACTTGATCATCTTCAGTCTTCTTGATAACATTATACTGAAAGCTTTTAGCCTTTTGAACTCCTTCTTTTTAAATAGCAAAGTTGAATTCACAAGTTTAAGCAGCCAGTAATTGCAGGTCTTTCATACCTGTTAATGTAATAGAAAAGTTGTGACATATTGTTGAGCACAGAGAGCTGAGATCCGACGATCTCCAGGGCAAGTCACTCGTCACAAAAGCGTCTCAGACTGAGATACATTCAGAGCACCACTTATGAAACACTCTTTAAGAAAGCAATGAATCCGAAATGCGAGACAAGGACTGATGACTGAATAGAAAAAATGAGAAAGGTTAGATTGGAAGTTATGAAAGGAGGATGTCAGTGAAATGCAGGGCAAGCCAACCAACTAACGACACAACGGACGCAGCAGGTATGACACAAAAACAACTCAAACGAGAAAAAAAAGGAACGACACGGACGAAAGATCCACTTCAGATGGGGAAATGTATTCAGATTACCTCTCTCACCACCTCCTTCCTATAGACCCCGTCTGTGTTAACAATGCACATAATATAAATCTATACTCCTCCTGTGCCTCCCTCTTTCCCTGCTGCTTATAGTATGATAAACCAGCTCTCTCCATGGCAGAGTGCTTGTGTAACACGGCTTGCTCTTGGCCCCCGAGGCTGTCAGGCATTAGCCACGGTAACATGGATACTGGCAGGAAGTGGAATTTATTGCTTCAGTTCAGTCCCTTTTGCCAGCTCCATATTCCCCACTGGTCATTTAATGGGAAATGGTGACGAAAATGGTGAATGACATAAGTAAATACTTGTAGGTAGTTCTACTTCAAATATTTATGGTATAGGTCCCCAACTGTGTTGGTACTGAAGCGGAAGCATTATGCATCCAGAGGAGAGAGACGGTAATTTAGAGCCAGCATTTTTCGTAGACGTTGGTCGGCCTGTAAGAATCCTGCTGATCGGTTTGATTAAAAAACACTGTGCTATTAAATATGTCATTAGAGAGCAGTCAGAAACTGCATTATGGCCATATTATGTGAGCAAATAACTTATTTCTTTGTGACAAATATGGAACAGTTGTTGGTATAAAACAAGAACGAAGCTTCCGGATCTTTAAAGCGAAGTGACCTTACTTTTCACTTGATTTATCACCTTACTTTCTGATGACCTTTGGGTCTCAGTCACTAATTTCAAGTCTTCAACACAGCAGGATGCTCATTTTGTAGATTACGGGGCCTATCTCATCTCCGTGGGTGTGCTGGGTATAAAAAATTAGGTGTTGTCGGGGCACATTGCTGTAACATTGCTATCTTCAGGCAGTAGGAAAGCGACTGCACCATAGACCAACAAAAAACCTGGTCTGAGGTCAGTGGTGAAGTATTGTTCCTGCTATTCCAAGTGTGCATTATTCAGACGGGGTCATCCCTATGTTCCCCGTTTTTTAGAAAAAAGGTCTTATGTTCCCCGTTTTTCCCAAAAAGGGACCTATGTTCCCCTGTAGCAATACATACCGGGGAGCATAGGACCCTTTTTCTGAAAAAGGGTCCTATGTTCCCTGCAATCTATCAATCTTTAGGGTTAGGGTTAGGGTAGAAAAGGTTATGGTGGAAAAAGTAACAGACCGGGAAACATAGGACCCTTTTTTTGAAAAAGGGTCCTATGTTCCCCGGTCACATACATATCGGGGAACATAGACACGCTCCCATTCAGACAGTAAGATGTGAGCACACAGGTGAGTTCACAGATGATTAGAAAGGCTGCTTCCAACTAATTTGAATGTTTCCATCCATGCAACGATGTCACTGTAACAAATATTGTGGCACACTCATATTCGCTCCCAGAGGTCGTATGAACATTTTTACATGTTTGTGTTTGAATCCCTCTGTGTTACCTGAGTGTGTGAGATTGGCTGCAGGTGTGTTTGGCTGATTGGTCCAGAATCCAGGCCAGCGGTTAAAAGGCCGGCTCCTCCCAGTTCCTGCAGGCTCTCCGCTCTCCCTCAGCCGGACTACCAGCATTTCAAGTCTGTGATTTTAAATAAAAACCTTTTAGGGAGGGAATCTACTTTTCATGTTGCGCAGAGGTTTCCCCTCCAGGCCCTTGTGTAAAATAAACCTGACAGGACAGAATAAATTCTCCAGAGCAAACAAAATTAAAATTTTAGCTTCTAAAATAAATATTTCTGAGCAGCTCTGACGCAGCCCAGGAGTTTTTTTAGGAGGGTGGCTGCTTTACTCCAAACAGTATGAACCTGTATGAACCTGAACCGTGTGTGTTATCTTCAGGATGTGTAGAAGAACACAGAACATTAATTAACATTAGATCCTCGCTGATCCTGTTGTCGCGTCCGGAGATTTAAATAATCAATGAAGTCAGGATGCCGTGTCTCATGCGTGAGTGCGCGCATCGTCTCTCTTACTTCACCTAGCGAGTATTGATTGCTGCTGGGAGATTGCTGCAGGTGTTGTAATTGATATTTTCCTCATGAAATGTGCATTTTTTTTTTATTAATCAAAAGTTAATTCTAATTTTCGTTTTATTCTGCGCTTGAGTGACATCAAAGTATTTTTTTTTCACATGACATTCCTCTGCCTCCGTTCCATTCCGCAGCTAGCGGGGAAGATAACGAGTGTAATTACTCAGGAGTGAACGGCGCTCACCTCTTCAGTGAGGAGAAAATCAGCAGTGCTGAGTTAGTGGGAAAGTTCAGCTCCCCACAGAGACGAGGCCACAGCCGGCGTCGACTATTCTGCTGACCCGCACCGCAGACGAGGCACCGAGCACACACGGGGGACTGTGACTATCATAACAGCAGACTATAGTTTATTAAGGGAGGGGAAAGTCTAATGGCCGGCTGAATGTAACCTGTGCTCACAGGTGCTTTGTCCCCAACTCCCCCCAAATAACTGTCGTCTGCACTGCCCAAACATTTCAGATGGTTCTTTTTGTGTGTGTGTGCAGAATCTGGATGAAGTGGACGCCTCACTGATTTATTACGGCTTTTAAGGAAACTTGTAAAGGTACTCCAAAGTACACGTTTCAGCTTGAAAAAAAAGTACAAATGTATGAAAAATGTACTTGAAAGATCATTTTAAAGCAGTCATATGAGGAAGAAAACAAATGAAACGCATGAAACGAATATGGATAGAAATGGGGACAACTTGACAGAGAATTGTACAAGAGCACATATTGATTTATGTTCCTGCTCGTCTTCCTTGTACCTGTGTGTAAACGTGTCAGCTGTCTCCCCTCCAGCTGCCGTGCATCTCTTTGTTTTGATTCTTTAAAAAAAGGGAATTATGCAAATAATCGAAGATGCCACACAAAGCACACACAACTATGTTTCTCGTTGCGCAGTGGCTCTGATAGGAGGAAAGTCAGCATTCAACTTTTTAACTCACTCACTAATGTGCGCAGTTTAATAGTGTGAGTGCAGACTGTGTAATTGATTCGGTAATCAGAAATCCTGCTTCGATTGGAAAATAATTTGTTTAAAATGAGTTAATCTTTTTTTTTTTTTTTCTTGCATCCGAAAACCTGTAATGAATTTCCAGAAACCCAAAGCTGATCAGGCTAAACAGACCCCCGAAGCAGCTGGATTTGGGTTTTGGCATTGGAACTTTTATACGAACACAGACTCCAACTGAGAGACTGGTGGTGTGTCACTTTGTTCTGTTTGCGGATAAACAAGGAAATGAATAAAGATGTATTTTACACTTCATATTCTTGTTACTCTAAAACTCATTACATCTTTGAGCGCTCTAAGTGTTTGAGACCATCTGTGTTCAACACCTGGAAAGGGTTTAGACGGTCTCCAAAAGAGATTGATGAGACAGACAGTTGCCGGGCTGGAAGAGACGGCATGAAATCGAGTGTGTGTGCTCCGTCAACACGTTCGCACTCTCAACTTTTCAAACACAGGAGCTCGGTCCGTGGCCTCGAGCTTCAAACTAAAACGATCTACCTGCCTTTTGCACGTGAATGAGCTCTGCAGTCAAGCAAGGACACTCCACATTTTATGATTTAGTATGGCTCATGGATTGTTACTAACGTCGTCAGACGGTTGTGGTTTGATTAGGTTTAGGCACAAAAACTACTTGGTTAGGTTTAGGTTCCAAAACGTTCTGGTTACGCCTGGGAATAGATCACAACTTGGTTAAAAATAACGCTGTTCAGTCTCGTCATTTACTTGAGTGACATAAGTAGTTCCCTCACTTCACATAAGTTATATTATTGACATACGTTAACTTACTTACCTAACGTAATACCTAACGACTAATCACTCTCAGGTGTTGGTCACAAATGGGACACAAACCCAACTCTCCGAAAGGAAAGTCCAGAGAATGACCATCCAACAATCCCAACCAACTCCCAACTTTTCTTGCTCTTTATAATTTTTTACCTTTTACAACTTTAATAAGCTCTCCACAAGCCTACAGTGGCACTGTCTGTTGGTTGTATCTCCAATGGCAAGAAAAAATTACATTCTGGGGGATTTTAGAGAAGAGAAGTTATTGAAAAGAAAGTAGAGAAGTAGGCAGATAATCTCAGCTCACATATGGGTTGATCACTCTGGCGCTGATGTTTTCACAACAGGATTCATACAACATCATATACATTTAAATGAAATTGTTGGTGCAAGATACTTTGGTTCACAGAGGGAAAAAAGTTCACCAAAGTAGAACTATTGAGTTGACCGAGTCCTCAATGGAGGAAGCTCAAATGTGGAAAAATGGTTATTTTGGTGTGCCACTTCTTGGTCTGACCGGGCGCTAACGCTGACAGTGACTGTGTGTCATGCGTCCGTGACACCCTGCTCACACTGTGACAGGACCACAGACTCTCGGGTGGAGCGGAGGTTTGGTGACAGGCTTGTGAAGCCGAGATGGAGGTGGGTGTTAGACTGAAGCTGTCGTGTTCGCATTTTCAGGGACTTTGTGTGCCACAGCCTCACTGTCAGTCGGGGAGGGGATTGGATGTAAACTGTCCGGGTGGTTGAGCAGGGCGATGCTGCGCTGGCACGGCGCCTCCATGCAAAACCTGTTGAAACACACCCCAAACTTATTCAATCTGTCCTCTTTCCCCATCATTTGGCTTTAAACCTTTTACCCAGTCATCCTTCTCATCTCACTCAACAGCTCCTTCACACTGTGTTGGTACTTAGTTTTCAATCACTTTGCCTGAGAGTTTCTCTCCCTACCCGTTCATCTCCCTGTGGAAAAGCTTGACTTTAATGCCTCCAGCAGTGATACCTCCATTGTTATCTGTTAGGAAGGTTTTTAAGCTTTTATATGGGGGAGAATTTAACTGTTTAAAAAGTGATTTTTCGTGTGTGTGTGTGTGTGTACAAATCAGCAGAGGCTTTGGTTTCTTGGTTATATCAACCACAAAATAGTGAAAAACCTTCCGAAAGAGTCTTTTTTGGCTCCTGACAAACTACAAATCAAATCTTATAGAGAATTAATAGAGAGACTTTAGAGTGTTGTGAGATTATGGTGGCAATAAGAAGAATATAGAATATCATCAGCTTTATCCTTTATTGGTACTCCAAGTAAAGAAGTTACCTTTCTTTGAAACACATGTCAAATTAGCTTAAAACACTTGTCCCATTCAAAGCTGCTGTTGAACCATTTGGAGTGCAGACACGGTTTTGGGCTCGTCTGAAAAGTTTCAGTCTGAAGATTTCTCCCCAAACAGAGAAGCTGTGTGAATGCCTCTGGCATTAATCTATAGGAGTTTGAAGACACTGACTTATTCATTTGTTTTTCTTGCTTATTTTTAAGGGTAAAAATAAGCACATGACCTGTTACTGTCCTTATTAGCTGGAAAACTCAAAGGTCCACATGTTTTTCTGATTAAATATCCAGCCGCCTGGGGGCAAAAATGCAATTTTTTGACCTCAAAGTACCTCTGATTGAGAGTAACAGCAGCATTGAACTCAGTATAGTTTTTTATTTCCATACTTACACTACCTTTGGTCATGTGTTAGTTATAGTAAAACTAAAATGTGCAACAGCAAACTTTTTCTCTTAAGTATGCAAACCTCCCTGACAGACAAACTCTAATTATCTACACAATGCTACACTATAAGACACACTTTTACATTGATGGCGTCAAGGGAGCGCAGCTTTATAAAATCAATGTCACCTTTGCACATGAAACTGTCACAGCAGGGTGATGAAACGTTAATAGCGAGACGGACGTCCCTTTGAACACCGTAGTATGCAATGATTGGTGTTATTATGTTCTTAACTTACATTACAGTAATTGCAGTAACATGCAGAGGACCGGACGGCATGTATTATACAGCCAGTGCCTCCTGGACAATTATTCCAACTAATGTAACTTAATGATATCTAGGAGCGCTGTAACACTGGTGATTAGACTAAATGCCAATCCATCTGAGCTAATAAGGCCACATGAGAAATCCATAGCATTTAAATGTCTCTGCAATGTCACAGGGACACATTATGCCGGCAAACCCAGCCAAAAATGGTATATTAGGGTCGACAAATGCTTTTAATTGTCATGCAGAAGATGGATGATGGTGTTCAGTGGAGTGATGGTAAATAGAAATCAGTGTCCCCCCGATGGCTGATTGAGCAGTAGTCATTTCATTAAAAAGTGGTTTGTCGACTCAAACCAGCACCGGTATCTTTGGGTAATGCAGGATACACAACTAATTCAAGTGATATTGCAATGGAGGGGACTGAAATAGGTTGTGTTATTGTAAAATTGAATAGATCAGGTGGGGTAATATTGTACAGAAAAGCAACAAGGAAGATATTCTTCCTACAGTTTGTGTAGCTTTCGTAACAAACGTTAACCACTGCACGACCACGTTTTTCCTCACATCCAGCTGGTTGGCCGTATGTGCAGCTGGGCAGTCCCATCCCACTAGATTTCCTTAAGATGCACCGCTGCGAGACGGAGCGCTCGTCCACATTGTTGTGTAATCTCAGATTCCCCGTAACGACGAGCGAATGGCACGATTTAAATCTCTCTCACGCCGGCGGTCGTGGCCTCTCTCTTGCTTTGAGGTTAAGTCATGCTAAAGATTCTTTGATGTCAGGAGCACCTCGGGGTGATCAGGTGTTCACAAGTGTGGGAAAGATCTTATCCAGATCTATTTAAGTCCTGCTGAAAGGAGACATGAAAGCGCCGCATGTTTTTCAGGACGCGAGCGCTGTGAAAAATGAATTATAGAAAGAAAATACGGATGCCACACCTGGAAAAAGTGCAACCTCACGCCTGTGTTGACGTGTGGAAACCACTGACAGACTGTGTTTTTTTGTTTATGCCATAGGGAAGCAAAAGTGATGCTCTGGTTACGTGCTGTTTATGTCTTCAAAAAACTCCAGCGCAGCTACACAAACAGCACCATGTTGCACTGGCTAAATCCCAAGTTCCCATATCAAAAACCCAAAGAGACGCTGGGAGAATTCTTTGATGGATCACAAAGGCTCAAACGAGGATGACAGTGCAGAGCGAGGAGCTTGTGGCTCCCCTGGATCCCGTCTGCTCCTCTTCGTCGGCGTTTGCACAATGAGCCTCTTCTTTCGGGGACGGACCTTCGCTTATTACTTATTTACAGATATCACCGCAGCGACAGCGAGTGTGCAGACACTGCCTCATTGTTGAAATGAAACAAAGAATTATCCAAAAAAATAAAATAAAAAATTGGACAATCTGAGTGGAGAAAGCAACAAACACGTCTCTCATTTTTCCAGCATTCACAATGAAGTAGCCCAAGAACAATTCACCCCCCCTACTGTTATCAATGAGGTTGGTGTGGCAGCTGACAATGGAGAGAAAACAAGGATCCCAGCCTTGACAACTGGCTCCCTCCGAAGATGTGAAGCCTGTGCTGGATAATGAGCCTGCAGCTCTGAAGGCAAGAGCTGAAAAAGGGGAAAGCTCCGACTTCTATACATTAGTTATAAGGTTAAAAAATAAATAGCAGGTTAGATGTTATATATTACCGCATTATAAACGCCTGCTCTGTTTTCCTGATAGCTGTTTAACAACACACTGTTTCGTGACATATTTAAAAGGGGTTAAGGTTGACGTTTGACTTTATCACCCTACCATTTTATGTGAGGAGATAAAAGTGTTTGCTTTTATAAATACTGTCATAAAAACAGAATATCCATGTCAGATGATATATACATGTTATTTCTCATTAGATTATTGAACGTATATATTTTCTATACGGCCGTGACTTCTAATTAAGTACAAACTGCTTCTCTCTCTCTGAAGCATTCATTTCGGTGTCATTACCTCAGCCAGTGCTGTCTCGCAGTCCTGACGCTCACGACGAGAAGCAGCCAGATGCCTTTTCCTCTAACAGGTTGACACAGAGCCAGTGGCCTCATCCAAATTCCATTTCTCACTGCACTCACAACATTTCTGTCTCTGACTGCTGCCACAATTGCTTAACAGCGCGACAGAGCAGGTCGGACGCTATCACGGCGGCTGTGTTTGTCATTTGCTTGTCGTTTAGTTTCTCTTCACCGTCGAGCGGGCGTTGCTGTCACAACACGACCAACACGCCGCCGACCAAGCTAATAGACTTAGTTGCAAATGACCACCGAAGCTGATGGTGCCAGGTCCACATGGCTTAACTGCCTGACCCCGATACAGTTTTGCCAAACTTTCCTGTTTCCTTTAGTTAAAGGTGGAGAATGAGTCTCATTCCCAGGTCGTCAAATAAAGACGTTTTGGGTCGGTAAACAGCTCGAAAATTTGAACTCAGAGCATCTGTATTTGACTACTTGGGAATGACAAATCAAATATCTTTGTCCAGAATTGCTTCCCCCACCTTCTAGAACAGGCCTCTGTGCTGCAGCAGGCTGGGCCGTGCCTTTAACCGATGTCAGGTTTTATAAATTGGACATTCATGCTCTCCCCCGTGCAGACTGACTGTCCTGATTGATTGAGTGTTCAGTCAGTCTGGAGTCTGCATATTCCCAGAGTGAGACACTGAAAAAAAAATATCAGAACAGGATGCAATGTGCAATACCTGTAACCCCTGTTCTCTGACAACTCAGGTGATAGTCGAGTCCTCCGAACTCAGCAAGACAATATGTTTTGCTTGTCCATGTCAAGGGACCTCAGGGTAAGTTCACTCATACATAACACTTTGTCAGAATGTATGACTATTTGGTTTTCCTCCATTTTAAAAGCTTTGTCAGATCAGGGATCTGTGGTCTAATCTGTGTCAGTTTAGGGTCCTTGGTGTGAAAAAGTCTGATATCCAATGCTCTGACATACAGGCATCAGTTGTCCATACCTTACAAAACCATTTCAGGGTAATGCAAAATAAAGATTTGTTAGGTTTAGGCATAAGATAGGTATTTTGTTAAGCTCAGGGTGATTGACAATAGACTGGAGGGAGGGCAGATTGTCCGTCAGTTAATCCATTGCTGATGCCATCATTCTCTCGGATGGATAATTTTTTTGAATATAAAATTAAATAATGGGTCACCAAATACACTTTGGCAAGCCCACTGGTCTACACTTTAAAGGTTACATGTGTTAGGAGACAGTCATGGACAGGGTTGACAGTCAGTGGAAAAAGGAATCAAACAGCATCTCGTTTTCATGTTCCATGTTGTTGCCTGAAGAGGTGGGCACTTAACCTTGCATTAGGGATGCTTGGGTGTCAACCTCAATTACGGATGCTTTCATGTAAGTGTCATAACTGGAAGGCAATACAGTCTGCGTGAGTAATGATATTGATTCAACTGGAGATAATGTTGAGAGAGCATTTTCAATAATGAGTCACCTAACTCATCAGTAACTTAAAGTCGTCATCAGCCCTGATTTGACAGATACAGTAAGTACATTTCAGCTGGAAATAAACATAAACATGGCGTATATAATAACATTGCTTCGAATCTTTTATGAACCATGGTATAATGTGTTATTTGTAAATCAGTCACATATCAAAATCAATCATTAAGCATTAATCATGCTCATAACGGAGTGACACAAGCTATATTGTGCCGCCGTCCTTCATCCTTTCGGTTTTCATCACAATTTCAGAATTTAAAGCGGTGGAGAGAGAAGCACCAGCCATATGGTGATGCTGAAGGACGTGTTGCATAGACTTGAAAATAAGATTTGCAGAGCGTGGTGCATCTTCAAAGGGAATCAGAAAATCAGGGCACAAAAACATGCAACACACTTAATCGTCAGGGGGTGTTCTGCAGGCAAGCGAATGCATTTGGATCATAAACCCATTTTCATACACACAATGATCAGGAGTGTTATCAAGGGGCACCGTAAATATCAGACTTGAAGCGAGCATTCTGGGGGAATAACAACACTCTCATTGTGCACGTATAGTCGCAGTCCAAAGTAAATTCTGCACACTAAAAAGCAAAAAATCCAGGCTTTTTTTTCTCCCCGCTACACAAAGTATTTTCCTCAGTCGCCACTTTGGAAACGGCATGAACAAGAGCCATTGGTCACAGGGGGTTGTTTATACTCTGTACCATTTGGCAGGTGAGATTATCCTGGAGAGTGTTTCGAGGCACACCGTGTTACTTACTCAAGCCAAAAAGACACAGTAAGAGCCTCAGTGCAGGCACAGCTGGCCAGCTTTCATGTGCCTCTGGGCTTATGTAAATACCCTCTATGGGCTGAACATTGGTAAACAGCCTTATCACCTTCCCCACCAGGTTTGCACGTTGCATGTTTCTCCTTTTTTTTTTCACTTTTCCTCAAAGGATGTGAGACAAGTGATCGTGTTGGCCTTGCAGCCCACACAGATCCAAAGGGAAATTAAGCATGTAGAGGGAAGGCTTCTTTTAAGCTCTGAAAGGTAAAAAAACGACTTAAAGCATCAAAGTAAATTCAGATGAACTAATACTCGTGTGGTACTAATGGTGTTAAGGTTAACTGACTCGTAGATAAACAAAAACTGATTCCCATTTAGACTGTTACAGTGAATACGTCTTTATAATGTACAGCTTAAAGGAGACATAAGTCTAATTTTTAGGTTCATAATTCTATTTTGGGTGACTACTAGAATATATTTTCATGCTTTAATGCTCTAAAAACACATCAGTTTCCTCATACTGTCCAGTACTGCAGCCCTGTTAATCCCCCCTCTGTCTGAAACGCTCTGTTTTAGCTCCCGTCCCTTTAAGGCCCCCACTACTGAATACCTACTCTCCTGTGATTGGTCAGCTCACACACGCCTGAGCCAGCACCGCTTATAGTAGCACAGCTGTGTTAAATCAGTTCTGACGTGCTAGCCGCTCGATACGAGGTGTGACGAGGTGACGGAGTGTGATGTCAAGAAGTCACAGAATTAGAGGCGGGCCTACTGACGAGGCGTTTCAGGAGCAGTGTTTTCTGTGGGAGAGTGGAGCTTCTCTTGGAGCGTACTTTGGCCTTTTTGTCCTCCGAGATGTTTTACATGCACAAGAACGCTTATAGGTCTCTAAATACCTACATTTCTCAGAGCTCTTAAAGGAAATCTGCAATTTACCACCATTTGGCCTTTATTTCAATAGCTCAGGACAATATTCTGCATTTTAAACTGTGGAAATAAAGGAGAGGTGCCTGGTTTTGCACAGAAACCACAGGAGGATACGTCTGCTTTAGGGTGACGCTGTTATTCATGTTTATGGCCACAAGATGAATATTGCTGATGTGTGTGAGGCGCTGTGATCAATGCTTTGGTGATCACTTTGACATCCGTTTAAAGCATTTACGCTCGGTGACAGCTGAAAGAGGTGCAGACAGATGGCTTCGTCACATTGTTACATTTATAATTTTGGAGAAAAAAAAAAATCAATCAAGCCGGCGTGCAGTGAGGCGTTTTTTATGATCCTTTTAGTGTTTTCACTACTATAACACATCTGGCGTGCGTTCAGTGTCGCGCATGTTTTGACGGCGAGCATCAGGATTTTCTAACACGCTTATGATAACGATTTTCTTCTGCAAAACAAGTTCCGTGCTCTTTACTTGGGCAGCAGACAAATGGCAGGAGATTCATGCGAGCATTAATGTGTGAAAGGGGCTTCTGTGCTGTTAATTCACGCTGCCAGTTTTATGGTTTGGTGCACACACACACACACACACGTGTCGTTTAACATTACCTGCAAGAGCTACTCTGTTTGCTCTCCATTTGCATCATCATGCATATCATTATATTAGCTAAAATCGTATCAGTATGTCTGTTCTGGCGGTGTGACACGGGAGACTCCGCGGAAGGTAATGAAAACACAGCGATTCTTAGTTTCATGTGATTATGCGCTAATGAAAACACATAATTCAACTATTATTCATAATAACTATGAATAGGACACTCAATATCTGCTCACAGATCCCCTTAAATCCTACACATTGCACCTTTAAATAGGTTAACTTGTAGCTTTACTTGTTTAAGTGTCATTTCTTCAACTATCCGTGAGGGGATTCTGACACCTGACAAATGTTACAGGAAATCAATTAATGTAACGCTAATAGACGCTGCTGTAGATGCTTATAGACAATCTGTAACCAGTGAACAGGTGCAATATATTAACTGTAAATGTGATTCAGGAAATGATCGTGTGTGAAGTTATGCATAGTCATTTCTTTTCACAATGTAAGTGTGACCTCGTGTGAGCCCAGAAAACGAGAGTGTAAAGTCATGTGAGTAATTTTAATTGCCTGGAAGAGAATGTACTGTTCCTCTAAAGAGTGCTGACACAATTAAACAAAGCAGAGCTTCAAACTGTAAAACGAAACATCCAGAGAGGAAGATATTGGTGTCGCAAGGACAGAAACAGAAAGAGTTCGGGTATAAAATGAGTGTGCTTTTTCTTTTCTGATTGAGTTGCACGATGGAGATTTGATTTTGCTGCACCTGCTTTTGGTTATAAAATCTGATCATCATTGAACTCTGTTTGACTTTATTTGCTTATGCAACCAGTGTGGCTGGAGGTCTTAACCCATCTGGATCAGATCTGGCCCAGGTGCAGGTTTCTTCACACACTTATAAAAACAATTAGACTGTTTTGATCTCGGGAATCAGTAAAGGCCTGATCCAGGATTGTGTTTTACGCTCGTGAAATGACTCCACTGTACACTACTGTAACTTCCCCTTACAGTGATTGTAGACTTTAACACAAAATCATTAATTATGCTAATCTACGAGTTAATAAATGACCGTTGCATCCGGAGAATCTAACTTATTATCGATCATCTGCCCGGATTCGTAGCATTGTCATCATTAGGCAAGGCAGTAATTTATTCCATTACACACAGGAACGTCATTACACATTCACACTGTGTGACTAACTGGAAAATTAGCATTCTTGAAGCTTAAACACACGCCTCTCTCTACTGATCAGCAAATGTTTGCCAATTACTAAACTTGTCTCTGTCATGCTATGTCTCTGTCATTAACCATATAGAGTGTGGAGTGAGGCTCTTCACAGAACAGAGGAATCAAAAGCCCATTAACACTGTAATCACAGTTTAAATGTTCCCATTGTACGTAGCGCGGATCGTCTTTGTCATGATAGTCGTGATAAATGACTGTTTGGAACGCTACACACCTTTGATCCATGTCTGGGCACAGTGTTTTTTGTTAAATCGTCAGGCAATTTAAAGCTGCTATTGTTGGCCAGCATGCGTGTAAAACCAAGCCAACTCTCCATAAAGCGGTGGGCACTGCCGACAAATGAACAGCGAGCACATGGGAATGCCGTCGCAGAAGATGGAAGAAAAAAAGCTGCAGCTCTCTGTTGACAAAGCGACGACCTCACGACGAGGTCCGCTCCATAAAAGAAGAGCCGTGCGCGTTACTGTTTTCACAAATCTATGCTGTGATCCGCTTCCTTCTAGCTCTTCAAAGCATGAAACACACAGCCTCTCCCCATTAGCCTCATGAAAACAGGCACTGAATGCTTAATGAGGTATTGACCTATTGATATATTGACATTTAAGCTTCTTACGATGCCACAATGCCGCCTCTTCAGGAGGGTTAAACCATGGATCAGTACATAGATCCTCATGTGTGACTGTTTCATGTCCTTTCCTGTTTCGCTGCTGGTTTCTTTGTCGCTCGTCATTTTGTGTTTCTTATGTGTGTTGTGTATCAGTTTGGACTGACACTACTTGTATTTATGCTGTACAGAATTTTTTTTATTTCAGAAAAAAACCTGAAATGTAGCTCCAGTGAAACTGTCTGTTCACCGTTCTAAATATTTACATTTCTTGTTAGGCGGTGACCTCTAGTGGCCATAGTAATTATTAGGGCAGCAAAGGAGGAAGTCAGGTGAAGTAGTATAAAGACTGCACAAGGAGGAGGGTCATGGTTATGTATGTTGTGTACATAACAGAACTTAAGTTACGTAGGTAGCATACGTAGGTTCTTAACTGAAATATGTTTTCCTTTTAACCAAGAAGTTTTAGTGCCTAAACGTAAACAAAGCAATCATCTCACATCCCATTGGCTGTTCAACTCGCTAATTCAGGCTGCAGCAGCACATAGGACTATCATTAGTTCGTGAAAATCTTGATTATTATTATTATATTGGCTGTTTTTCAACCGTACAGAATCAAATCACAATCACATTGCCTCAGTGGGCTTTACAATGAACAACATCCTCTGTCCTTAGACCCTCGATTGGAGTGAGGAAAAACTTTCCATATTAAAAAAATAAAAATAAATAATAAATAAATAAACCTTTGAACAGTGGAAAAAAAAGATAAAAGTAAGCTCAGGTTAGCTTTCTGGCTAATTGCTGAGCCAAATGAGCTGAGCCATCATATTTTAACTACTGTTGCCGAGTTGTATCTGAGGTTCGTCCTATTTATTGGAGTAGTGAACAATATTTGCTTTCCATAATGATGTTATGGGACAAATACTGTCCTGAATATTATCTCAAAGGTGTTGGGTATTTGCGTTAACACATTATTATCACGTTAACGTTGACAACCCTTATATTTATTTATATACACATCAATATCAATCAGTTTAACATGACAGAATAATGTGGGCTACTTCTGCCCACCTTCAGCTCTCACCACACTTCCAGTTTGCTTTCAAACACAGAAATGAGCACATATTTAACACGTACAGCACAGATTGAGCTAATGGTGTGATGTTTGCAGCTTTTATGTAGCAAACTTGTTTTCTCACCACCTGTACTGTTCATGTGAATAAACCTGAGAGATGTTATTTTTTGTAGCAGTCGTTTAAAAGCTCCTCTTTAATTGCACCTTCAGAGGATTCTATTCTTTTTTTTTTCTCACTTTACACGCTCCAGTGACACTGAGCAGATGAGCATATTTCTCTTCCGTCAATCCAAATACATTATGATGAAATTACCCGAAGGTTACAGTGATGTATTTTGTGCTTTTCTAACCCATTTTGAATTTTCAGACAGACAAATGAGGTCAAATTAGGCCCGGTTACGATAAAATATACATCTGTCTCTTATTTGTCAGGTCACATTTTCTCATAACTGTTATTATATTTTGCTTCTGTTCTTTAATTTATACAAAATGCCCGACACAAAGCAATTTTTCTTCTAGTGCAAGCTCAATTTAACTGTACTTGACAGCCGACTGCTCCCTGGCAGGTATTAGACTATTAAATACCTCAGATGATAAACAGTATACAATAAAAAGGACACAAAAATAAATCTCAATAAATTAGTCGAGATGACAAATACTTAGCAAGATGACAAGAAAACACCACACACAATGAAAAGTAAGGAAACAGGCAGCCTCTTAAGCAACAGTCTGGGATAAAGAGACTTATGCTTGAACCTTTTTTATCTCTCTTTCACAGCGCCTCCACCAATATGACACCAGTGCCTGAATGGGCCACAAGCAGAGAAACTCAAAATGATCATATTATTAAGTTATAATGTCGCCTGAAAGAACAGCTGTTTCACACAAGTAGGTTAGGCCGACTGTATTTGCAGCGCGGCTCCTGTTGTGCTGTTCTGGCAAACACACCCACGAAGAAAACATCAAAATCCGTTCCAACTGCCAAAACCAGCTTCGTGATTGTTCTGTGATGTATTAAAATATAAAAATATAATATAAAGGTTTAATGTGTCATTGTCAGTTGCTTCCTGTAAGCTGAAATTTTAATTAAAACATGTATTATTTCCTTCTCTGATTCCCTGCAAGGCTTTTCTTTGTCTGCACATCTTTAACTATGTTTGTTATAATCAATAAACAATCATCTCTTTGTCTTCCGGAATGCATGCACTATGCAACGGAGGGGTGCTATGTTTTGTACCTGACTTGTATTTTTGTCTTTATGTCCGAGAAGTGGGGAAGGCATTCTCAAACCGGTGCCTGTCTGCCAGAGCTGACAGCTTGTCAATCAGTTTCTCCCTGACATGTGAAAAGCAGGAAGGTCAAGAAGGAGATTGGTGGAAATCAATTTTCATTCAGCCCCACTCTCTCTGCAGATACAGTAGATCTACACAGGACTTGCGTTTCACCGCTGAAAAAGAGAAATAAGATAGCGTGTTTGATTTTATGCATGAGAGGCCCGTCTTATAGCTTCATAATGACTGACAATGTCTGTGTTTTTTCTAGAATCAATGGAGCAAAGTTGTAAAAATCCTTTTGTCGCTGTCAAAAAGCGATAGCTAAACTGGGTATCTGACGCAGAAGCCGGCATCAGTTTTTCAGGTGTACTATTGCATATTTCATGTACGGCATTACATCATCCCAACCTTCCCACAGAGCTTGTTAAATTTCGTTTTCTAATTTTGGACCTCGCGTACAGCCACTCTCACTAGCCCCTCCGCATTGCTCTAATGCAGCAGCTTAGATTGTAATTATCCACATGGACAGGTTATTGGACCGGCGTCTGTGAGTAGCAGGCGTCTCGCTTGGACTACGAATCTTGATCTCACATCGCCAAACATGTCGAATTAAAATATGATATTGGTTTGGGGATTTCACAGGATGGTGCCCTTGTAATCTAAGTATGCCTGAGGGTCTCCTATCAATCTCAGTGTTGAATTAATGTATGGCATGATGAGGATAGTAATGACTTTTCTGTGTAATCTGGGATATTGCCCCTGTGCAAGTTCCATATCAAGTAGCTCAGCAGCTTTTTCATTGTCCTTGTTTGATGTTCAGATGGAGATTTGATCTTGATGGACCAAAAAAAAAAAAAGTTCTGCATGTACAGTTTATTTTTTAAGGAAAAGTTATGAAAATGTTAAAATTGTAAGCAAGGAAATACATGAGATTCAGCCAGGCTAATAAAGAGTGATATGGTGTGTGTGTGTGTGTGTGTGTGTGTGTGTGTGTGTGTGTGTGTGTGTGTGTGTGTGTGTGTGTGTGTGTACCAACGAAGTGAGGACTTTCATGGAAAGTGAGGACATCTGGTCCCCACAAAGGGTTGTTTCAGGGTTAAGATTTGGTTTCAGGGTTTGGGTTTGAATTAGGTTCAGGTGTGCCCTGGTGGCTCACTTGGTAGAGCAGGCGTATGGAGGCCGTGTCCTCGCCACAGAGTTCGATTCCAACATGTGGACCTTCACTGCATGCCGTCCTCCTCCTGTTTAATGTTGCCTGTCCTATCAAATAAAGCACTGAAAGGCTGATTCATTCTGTTAATGAGGATCCTCATGGGTATAAAAAGACAAGTATGTGTGGTATTTTTAGGTGTGATTGTCCCACCCCCATCTGATTGGTCAGCATCAATGATGGTCCTGGAGCAATACGAATGTGGTGATATCAGTTTACAGAAAGGAATATGAAAATATTGTGTCATAATTAGCATGTTAAGTCTGATGTTGTTAATGTCTTACCAACAATATCTAATCCAGAGGTCTTCAACAGGGGGTCCGCAACCCCTAGGGGGTCGGCGGAGGTACTGCAGGGGGGTTGTGAATTTTTTATATTTTTTAAATATTTTTTTCCCCCACAAATTTAAATGTATATAGTATATTATTGACATTTTTATGAACGAAAATGGATGTAACTTGACCAAAAAATTCCACAAGCACAAGAGAGATACCCTCCACCTCAGAAACCACCGGTGAAAATTTAAGTATTCGAAGCGGCACCTGCTGCTGATGTAGCAGCTGATAAGGGCCGGCGCAAATGAGAGAAAATCCGAAAATATACAGATAATTATCTGAAGTTTGGATTTACCTTCAAGGAGACAGATGGCATTGAATTAATTAAAAAAAAAACAAGAACATGAATCTGTCCCTTATTTTAATAGCTCAGTATAGTATGCAAGATAACAGGTATGTTTATGCAAAGCAGTGGCACTAATAGACCATCACTCATTTTCGTTTCCACATTCATTTTTAAAATAAGCACGTCAATTTGAGCAGCATGTATGCATGATTATGGTATTGGCATTGGTCGACAAGGTATGTTTATAAATGGCAGTGGCACGGCGACGCTACTCACTGTACCTTGGACATGAAATAACAAGGTATGTTTATACATGGCACTAGGCCCAATTTAATATAAAACATAATTTTCTACAATATATATATATATATAGTAGGCCCTACTATATATACATGAATGTAAAGACTGACAGAGGGACAGCCAAGCATGAGAAAGCACTGAGTTGTGTGCGTCTCAGAAAATCCGATGAGCTGTGACGCACAACAACATGAAATGAAATCCAAACACAGTGCTGCACTTTGCAAACATTTTTTCGACATCATTTCAGATATTTTTGTGGTGGATTGGATTTCCTCTGTTTATTTCTCGTAATGGAGAGTCATTTGTGCTCTTCAGATCAATCACACACATTTTCTCACCAACATGTTTACTGCTTATCAGCATCACCATTAAAATCTCATCGTCAGAGCTCTAACAATCTGCAAATCATCCCAGCACTGATTGGACACCCGCATCATCAACACCTCAAGAATTGCTCGACGTTTAGGCGCAGGAGCTCATATCTCAGCAAATCGCATTACGCTAACGCTCTCACATTGTGCAAATGGATGTATCATAACTATGTTTTTAGAGCGCACTCCAAATGTTGTTGTGCTCAAGTGGTTGTGTACGCACATTTACCTGCATGAAATACAGACCTCATGCATATTCAGTAGTTATGGAGACGATCAGATGAGTGGATACGAAAAGGAAAACAAGATTCAGAGACGGGTAATGGCTGCTATTAGCATAATCTTAGCATGGACACACCAAGATTGTGAACTTTCATCAAAGCACAGGCAGCTCTGTCTTCTTTTACTATTGGAGGCCTAGCTTCCTTCCTCAATACCATTTCTTTAGAACCTCTTAAACTCCTCTTTCTTGACAACTACAGAGCACCAAACTGCATAAATGAAGTGTTTCAGACCTTCCATGCAACTGCTGTAACTATTAAAGGATTATTTTCACACTGTGTTAAATCAGCTTGCCACCTTATAACCAAGTTAATACCTGTTGTGGCCCTGTAGAAATATAGCTCTCATCTTTAACAAATGAACAGCATCCCCTCTCTGTCTTTGTGGGTTTATTTACTATGATTGAGTAAAGTACACTGCTTAAGTTTATAGAGTGGCTGTGCCACCTGTTTTAGCTTCCAGTTTGCATCTGTCTTTGTGCGTAGGTTGAATTTATGAGTTCAGTGTAAATCGAATTGTTTCTCAAACAGGAGTTTTACAGAGGTCCTGGACCGGCCCGTGGTCTTTAGAAAGGGCATTTTATAACGCAGCTGCTGTTTAAACAATGTGAAATGCTCGGAAAGGAATCACCGGCAGCAAACACGACTCAAGCAGGACCTAATGCAGGATCCGTGACTGACGGCTGACAATGTGACAACAAGGGAGACGGTACCATGGTGGTTTTCTTAACTGGTTCCTGGCAACACGATGCCGAGTCAGCTAATAGGGCCGTAAAGTCAACTGCATGACTAAACAAGCAAATGGTAACTGTCGAACAGCAGTTAAACTCCATGAACCACCTCGGTACCGGATTCACTGTTTGGATTCAGACTGGCCGCAGTCGGCCTTGGGGTTTGTGTTTGGACCCAACACCTGCCATGTTCACTTGGACCCCTTGACTTACAATTTGTGTGCACAGTAAATCAATAAGTAACAGCCACACAAGCAGGTCCATGCCACACACCAGCTGGCTCACACTCGACTGTTAATGCAGCTTTTTCTTCTTCTTTTTCCGGTGTTTGGCATTTGGCAACCAGCGTTAAAGCGCATTACTGCCACCTACAATAACAAAACAAGAACAGACAGAAATGACTGAAGCAGCGCTGGTTATTACAGTTATTGTTAATGCCAATTATCGGCGACATTCAGGCAGAGCAGCAGGAAGACATTAGAGTGACAACCAGGAAACATTGTCCTCATAAAATACGATCCAGTTCCACCCAAATCAGTGAAGAAAGTTATACATTTGTGTGTTTGTACAGCAATCAGTGAGGCCCAGCCACAGAAACACTCTTCTCTCTGACATAAAATCTTAACTCTGTGTCACTCGCTCACAATTTAAAGTTGAAGATTGACTGACAGGTGGAGGGCATGATTTTATTAGTTGAAATGAGTTGGCGCAAGCTTACGTATGCACACATGACATTTAGTTTTACAGGAATAAGAAATAATTGGATTTTAATATAGAAATACAAAGAAATTGATTTTTGTAATTTGTGTTGACATGGTGTGATCTCCAATGGGTGGAAAGACTTATTTTAATATCAACTCGACTTTAAACTCTTAAAAGTATCGTCTCCGCTTCTCTCTGGTGGGAAGTTTCTTATTTCACAGGGTATATTTTTACATGCCATTGAACTTTGCTGCGAGTGAAACAATGGCTTACCAACAGCTTATTGGCTAAAGCCTCTTTTTATGAGGGCTGATAAAATCATAAAACCGATGGATCAGTTCTGACGCAAGAGCTGGCTTATCAGGACTCTCTCATCTCTTCAATGCACAGACAGCAGTGGTGAAAACATAGGTGGGAGTTAGAGGGCCTGTCTCCAGATACCCCCCCCACAACATCTCTCATTATACGCTTATGAGCTTCCAGCCCAATGGGAGACATGTATGTTGCTCTTTGAAGCTACCAGCGCGACACCTTCAAAGCTATGCCTCCTCTTTGAAGATTTCCCTGCCGTTTTCCTCCTCCATATGACATCTTTATTCAGGAGAGGAATTTAACTATGCTAATGCACATACATCACAGGATCGCGGCAGACATACGATAGCAGGTCTTGACACTTCACACTTGACACCTCTGAAGGAGTATCAACTTTCCCTAAGATGTATCCGATGGATCATGAACTCACCTTGTCACTCAGCGTCTGGATAATAGATGTAGTCGGTCGAGAAACGCAAGATACGAGCATTTTATGTCAACATAGGCGTGTTTTGACACATTCACTGTGGTCACTGAGAAGACACGCTGGAGGAGTCGGGGTTGAAATGACTCTAGAAGTCAGCTCCCAAGTGGCAGTCTCACAATCTTTTCCCAACCCTTACCAAGTGGTTTTTGTGCTTAAAGATAACCTGAACCTACAGAAACATAAATATCTCAAGGAAATTGACTAGTCTTGCCAGCCTAGTCAAGCGAGCAGGAACTGATGAAGCCTCTTGGATGAGAGGTGAAACGTCTTCAAAGGCAAAAACCAAATCCAGTTGCGTTCGATTCAATTTCCTTGAGATAACTATGACCTGGATGAATGAGAATATTCACAGGCTTGTTACAGAAACACAAAGTTTCAATATAAAGAAAAGTTCTATAAAGTTTCAAGATATCCATGGTGCAACAACATACATTGCCAACATTTATTCTGGAGAAGTTTTGAGTACTTTGCCAGGTATCTATATGTCTGTCTCTCTGGCTGCAGACATATTCTGTCAGAGCCGTACAAGATGCAGTCACGAATCTTTACAGCTGTGTTGTTGAGCTCAAAATGAAGGCAGGGTTTGGAGATGGGTGTGGCCCGAGCAAGGGTGCTGAAAGTAGGGGTGTAGGAAGTAGGGAGGGGACCTTTTCTTTATGCCCCTGGACAACACTGATCACTGTATCTCAGCTTCAATCATTCCTGTCAACTCTTACACACCATCTTGCTTCAGAAAACTCTCTTCTCTCATGTTCTGTCCATTTGCACCATTCACACCAATTTGGCGTCACAGCTGGTGTGATCCTCTTGTTCACCATGCCAGCAACATGGCTCTAGGGATGTCAATCTGTCGGTCGTTCCACCTCTTCTGACAATGAATCCGAATGGCTTTACTGATCCCCTGACATTTCCTGTTGTGTCTCTTGCAGGTTAATGTTTTAACGTATCCTGTGAAATGCTCTGCTCTGCTATCACAACATTTTGTACAGACTTCTAGTTTTGACAAGCTGAATCTTAATGTCTTTGGTGGCACGGTGGGGCAGTGGTTAGCACTTCTGCCTCACAGCGAGAAGGTCTTGGATTCCACTCCAGGCCTTCTCTGTGAAGAGGGCATGTTCTCTGCATGTCTGCGTGGGTTTCCTTCGGGTCCTCCGGCTTCCTCCCACAGTCAGAAGACATGAAAGTTAAGCTGGTGACTCTGAGTCGCCCATAGATGCGAATGTGAGTGTGAATGATTATTTGTCTCTATATGTCAGCCCTGTGATGAACTAGCGACCTCTCCAGGGTGTAGCAATGTCAGCTGGGATTGGCTCCAACCCCTCGCGACCCTGCAAAGGATAAGCAGTTACAGATAATGGATGGATGGACTTCGGTGATCCCCTGACCTTTCCCCTAGTGTCCCCTTGACAGACAATATGAGGTTTGGAGTGAGATTTATCAACTATTATTCTGTTCTCAGCCAGATTCATTTTCACTTTGGTAAACTCTTATAATTCCTTCATCACCACCATCAGACTTTTGTTTCTGATCAGATACCTGTAAAACTAATGGCCGGCCCATCAGCCTCATCTGTAGTTCATGCTTACCGCTAATTAGCAAATGGAAACATGCAAACATGCTGAAACATTAGCTTCCAGAAAGACTGTGCCTACGTATCTAACAGACCTTCTTCTTTCAGTATGCTCATTTAAAAAATGACAAAAACAGTGAGAGAGAAATAAAAAAAGATGGTCAGTTTTTAAATTAAACCATCCATGTTCTCCATGAACCTGCCCTTCAAACGGACTCAGCACTTGTCCAAAATAATTAAATACAGTGTGCAAGGACAGAGTTAAATGGTCACACTGTATTCACCCTCCTGCCGCAGAGACAATCCCCTTCACCTTTCGACCCCTGGATAAATTAAAAGACACAGAATGAGATTGTGATTACGTTAAGTGAGAAATAGTCATTTGGTCCTTAAATCTGTCACAAGGCCATGACTCCATTATCCTAGGAGTGGGTGTACTTACGTGTTATTGCCTTTGTGTTTTGCATTCCCATTATGTCTGGTTTCTTTGCTGCTTATCTCTTAATTGTGCTTTTGATGTTAATCAGACGGGAAATTTTTCATTTGCTGCATCGCCGGGATGGACCTCCGTTGATTGCCGTTCCTTCAGTCGTCGCCCAGCCGCTGCTCGCGAAACTTCAGAATTGTATTTTTAATGCAGTCGTGCTGAGAGTGATATGGTGATGCATTCAGATGAAACACACAGCAAACAAGAATTCAAAGGCACAGCTTTGAGTGCAGCTTGTAGTTTGCGAGATGAGTTTACTGCACATGCAAAGATGATCGACTTTGGGTTATTTGAATCGTGGCGCTACTTTAATCTGAGTGTCAACTGCGAAGAAGATAAAAGATATTCTACATATAAACCAGTATGAATAGTTTGTTTTTTATCAAATTATCTTTGTAATTATGTTGTGCTCATGAAGGTAAAGCATTAACTTTTTAAATTAGCCCCAAACATCTGCTGTTTGTAGTCCTGCTCAATAAATAATATTAAATCATTAAGTTAATTGTTTGATATTAAACATGCACCGTTGAGTTCGTCATTACCAACAAGTCTTCTACTGCAGGGACGTACATACGATGTGTAGTATTACTGCAGTCTCACTAACAGTGGAATCAACATGTCAACATGCAAAAAGAAAGCTGCAGTTACAGAGGGATTCTTTCCTCTTGTATAAAAATCACTGTCAAGTTTGCATTTGCTGCACAGATATGCCTCTCGTTATAATTAATGGCACCTGGATGCGCGAGAATGAAATATTTAAAATGTGTTTAACCACGTCTTTTCTTTACCACATGAAAGCAGCTTTCATTGTCACATTAGTCGATCGTTAAACCAAGTTTTGTTGTTGTTGTCAGCCTTTATCATCTCTGCAGCTGAATTACCGTGTGCTGTATTGGCGTATTGTATACAATTGTCCCCTTTCACAGAAAATCAATTTTTAACAGAATTGCAAATATTAGTAACAATATTGCATACATATATAATAGAGGAAAATGCATCCCTCCTCCATCAGTATCTAGTTCTGCAGATACAGTTTGGTCAAGAATACAGACTCGGTGTCAGTATACCTGAGTATTGCTAATTTCAAAGTATAGATAAAAAGAATACAAGCTGTGATGTCACAATCTCCCAGAAGCATAACAGTAATACCTCAATAACGACAGACATGGCTACAGTGTTTAATGTACAAATGGGGTTGTAAGATATTTCAAAGAGACAAATTAATCAGCTGTTATTTGATATATTTGTAAAATAAATGAACTGGATTCAAATGTCACAATTTATGTGTATTGAGCTCTTAACTGAATTTTGGTATTAATGTAGATTGACATTCAATTGTTAATATCGTTCTTACTTAAGGTTTCTTATGGCTGAAATATACGTCGTTCACTGCCGTACTGCATTAGAGCAACAGCATCTCAGACCAACAACGATCATAAATTTACTGTATGTCATATACAGTTATGTATAATGATCAGCTGCACATACAAAGTGCTGTATCGTAAGCAACTGGACGTGTTCCAGTGTTACTCACCAAGATGTGTGCATCCTTAAGGCCATATTTCCTCATGTGCTTCCATGTATGTATATCATGGTGCACATGCACAACACAAACTCAACAGGGACCAACTCGTAAAAAAGGCATCAATTCACAGCGCTGCTAGAGGATAAGTCCAGTTGCCTTCAGTACAGCACTTCGAACTGACCATGACCTGGATGACTGAGATCAACATGTTCAGTTGAAATGCTACAATTTCTTAAATTCATAAATTGAATTTCTCCTTCGGGGATCAGTAAAGCTACATTTTATCTCATCTTAATCTTAGAAAGTTTCCTACCAGGCTGCCATGCTGGAAAGTAATGTGGGGCAGACAAAAAGGGACTTACACTAAAAGCGCTGCTGTAAAAATATCACATATTAATCCTTTAAAACGCAGGTTTAGTGACAGATTAATACCATGAACATATGTGCATGGTAGCTATAGATAAAGATGCCCTTCAGAGTTTTTCTGTTGCAAAAAATGTTGATATCCAGTCTATTCTCTGGCATAAAACATGTCCTTGCATGTACTTATATCATGGTGCACATGCACAACACAAACTCATAAAAAGCATCAATCCACAGCGCTGCTAGAGGTCAAAACCCTCAAGTGGTGACTTGAAGGTGTGGTTACAGTCAGGCCATCCCAGGGTCGGATATTGACGGAGGTTAACAACAAATCAGTGCTGGAGTGAGACTCACACAAACTCTTGTCTCAAAGTCAGACATGCTACGTGACCTTCAACCTCGACTTCACGAAGCACTGAACTTTGAAATGATATGTAAATTTTGTCCTGTAAAAGTCTTGAAAATGAGGGTAATTTCTATGCTGACATTTTTTGTGATTTTGATTTAATTGGGTCATAAAGGTACGAGAAACTTACTGTTGATGAACAACCTTAGCGCTAAAAGGGTTGCCCTTTTTCCAAGATATACCTGTATAGTGATCTATTTGACATAATAGTCACAAAATCTTAACATTTTTACACCTTTAATGTCGTGCCATTACATGAAACCGTGAAAAAAGCGGTTCGAGACGGATGTTACTTTGAAGATTGCCTGTCGAGTATTAGTATTCAGTGCACTGCATCAAGTACTTCAACAAAAATGTTTGCGATTTGGATGGTATTTGAGGTTGAAAGAATATTTACCTCTGTTGAAGTTTTGCTGAAAAGCCGCTTGTGAGGTAAAGAAATCAAAGGGAGGGAAAACAGACCATCTTCCCAGCGCGCCCCGGGCCCCCGGGGCAGATGCTGCTTTAACAAAAATAGATGCCGGTGCAGGTTGTTTAGCAGGGAAATGGCTTCAAAACACTTCTGCTAGCTAGCTGAAAAGCTTCAATGAACAGAAACTGTGACCTGTCCTTTTTGAGGAAATCTTTTGTTTTGTAAAATGTATTAAATAACTTTCAAGCTTTACAAATCAGTCAACATTGCACATCATTTACCACTTGTAGAATTGAGTAATCTTTACGTCTGGAGCCGATGCAACCCCTTTGGTTTACATCTGCACAGTCGAGCAGGTGGTTGTACAGATCATGTACTACATGTTTGAGTCACTGATGGGACCAGTGCCAAGCTAAACTACATGAATCAGACAGATGGCCAAGGGTGAAAGTCATTTTACGTATGGACACACACACAAACTAAAGAATGGGAGCAGACCGTCCACATTAGCTGCCCGGCCGATGCTTTCCTGCACCTGCTGATGAGCCCGAGTGGAGGAGACATTCAGGCTGGATGCCTCTTGACTTATGCATGGTTTTCATAAGTGATGGTGGTGTGCTCACTGCTTGGAATAATTGTAAAATGAGCAAGTCTTGTTATAGCAGCCATCCGATGCGTATTACCGTTGACATTTCTCGTCGGTGTATCATTTATGCGATGCAGAGTTGGAGCCCATGCAGTAATACATGTGAACTCTTCTATTCAGGGATGCATATCATTTAAAACACAGCGCCGAGGTCTTAAATATTGTACAGGGTCTAGGCATTTTCAGCTTTCTCACTTAAATTCCTTGCAGTCAACATGAGATGTGAAAATCACACACACCTCAAACATTTACTGATGGTGTTTTCAGTCCGTACGCGTGTTTTGTCGGTGCATTCTGGGGACCGTGCATCTCCTTCATTCATTCATCAGTTGTTCCCGGCCTTAACTTTGCCTCTTGTGTGTGTGTGTGTGTGTGTGTGCGTGTTTGTGTGTGTGTGTGTGTGTGTAGTCTGTCCTCTTTTCTTGGTCTTTGTGGTAGAGATGAGGATGTGCTGCCCCAAATCAACCCTGTCTCCTGGAAGTGACATTTACACAGTACTATGTAACAATGCCCAAAATGTTACTATCCCAACAATATCACTTTGCACTACAATAGGAGGTGACTTTGCTAAATTACTTAACTTTTTTATGATTATTTAGGACATTCACAACACTTGGTGGAGGTTATTCCAGTCTCCAGGATAAGATGCTGGCAATTAATGTTTCCGCAAACTAGGGATACGTTAACATTTGTACGTACCGTAGACTACGTTCCAAATTGCCATTTCTTGTTAATGTTACATGTTTGTAAGAGGGAATTTACAGGTGAGGAGGCTGCCAGGCCAGTGATCCCATTTCGAGACTGTGATTCAACATTTTATAAGCATGACATAACTTAAAATCTTTAAGGAGACGAGAGCTTTTTCTCGCCCTTGTATCTAAACCTTACCAGTCCATAAACACATTGTCACGAGATGAAATTGAAAATTGAGCCCTAAAGAAACAGTTTCAACATTTCACTGGTTTGCAGAAATGTACATTGACAACAATTATTCCGCCAACATGTTGTGGTTATAGATTTTGTCTTTCTTGTCAGGCTGTAATTCTTCCCAGAGTCTCCACTGTCCACCTTAGAACCTTGTGGTGACAACAAGACGCCAGTCGAACTAATCCTTTAACCAGAGTACATCACGCTGGACTCTATAACATAAGTGCCTCCTACACTCTGTGCAGAAATGTCTCATATCACAATGTAAATCTATCCACATCCAGGTCCTGCTTGTTTTGCCGACATGGTGCTTGATATCATTCAGGATCCACATCCTTCATCTGTTTTCTGCCCTGTGTCTTTACTTAATGTTGTCATTCTGTTTCTCACATGACATCTGTTACACGTCTTTCAGTCCTTGAAGAGGAATCTGTTCTCTTACTCTCCTGAGGTTTCCTCCTTTATCTTCTCGTTAAAGGGGTTTAACTTCTTGTTGAAGAGAGTTGAATAGAGGGTGTGGTATGCTGCACAGCCCCACTGAGCCAATGTATGGTTTGGAATTTGGGGATATATATATCGTTCTGTATATTAACATATATTTCTATATCTATCTTATGTATAGAGCTTATGCAGAATGTAACATGTAGGATCAACAGTGTCATCATATCAGTTTGAATTTGTCCACTTCCCTGCATGAATTTTCACATTCACATTCACAAAATAAATCTGTTTTCAAAATAATTTGGGCTCTCAAGAATTCGGTAATGCGATCCATCTAAAATGAAATTGTCAATGTTTGGTTTGTCTCGCTGGCAAATGTGACTCCTCCAAATATGAAAGGATATTATGATTTGTTCCTGTCGAGCTAAAGTAATAACAGATTTTCCAAAATGAGCGTAGTGTTTCATCATATTCCATCTGTGGTGCGTTCAGCAGTGGAAATGAGCTGTCGAGGCTCTTCCAGTTAAGTAGAGAATAGCCCACACCTCCTTCACATCCCATTTGAAATCCTCTGGAAAGGCTCAGGTTGCAGTAAAGAGCTTCTCCATCCCCTCCCTACGTGCTGCCGCTAATGATGGAGATGAGAAGTGTCGGGGCGATCTTCCCACCCTTCCCCGGCAGAATTATCATTAGCATAATGGGCTTTTTAGCACAGCCTTTACCTGCCACAAGGCCCTCCGGAAGCTCGCTGTCCAGGGCCATTAGTGGCTAACTGGCAGTGAGCCAGCGCTCACCTTTCAATTGAAGGCAGAGGGCAGCAGAGGGGGTGGTACACAAAGGAAGAGGTCATCAATTTTTCATGCCAAGACAGAGTTTATCAAATTGAAAAAAAAACACACAGGACAATGATAGAAACACAGCATCACAGCAACAGAGGGAAAATCACAGTTAAATTCTGAACCCGACACGCATCAATTTTTCATCAACCTTCAGGCGTCGGATTGCTTGAACCAGTGGCTTTTTAATTATGAAGATTCTCAGGGCTTCTTTAACCAATGAAAATGCTTTAAAGCCACAGAAAAACATTATAGGCTTGATATGTAAAGGGTGCAGATATAATCTTGAACAAAAACAGGACATCAATCATCGCTCACTTTAACCATACGAATCAATTTTTAGACAGAAAAAGTGTAATTCTTACATTGGTGTATAATTAAATTGCTGATAGTATCCAAAATATGATGCAAAAAGGAGTTTCCACAACAATCGTAAAGCCGTCATTACTGCTGATCCCTTTGCATCATAAACACATCAGTGGTACTTCTTAACAGTTTGCTGGGAACAATGGTAACACTGATTTAACTCCACTCTGCCCTGTTGAAATGAGCATTCACCGGAGTACGGCGCTGTTGGTTAGGTTGATGAATCTACAAAATTGCTATATGCTGTGTGCAGAGGCTTGCGAGTGTTGCAACACCAGTCACTCCTGTGTTACCTCAATGACATATGACATTTCAAGCACTCTTAACAAGCAGAGCCAGCCCCACTCTGTATCTGTGGTGAATGCTCCAGCGCCCTCCTGAGTATAACAGATGCTAACTAAGGTTCGTAGCGTTGTTATGGATCCCACTGGTTTTCTTGCCAGACCCTTCCAACCACACCTCCAATTGGTTGCCTTCCTCGAGTGTGTTCTCTACGCTTGACGTTAACTCATAGTATAGAAGGCTATGTCTGTTTAACTTACATTCTGATGGGGCGCCAATTAGCTCAGTTGGTAGAGCGGGCTTTGAGCGAGTTTGAGTCCCAACCTGGGGCCCTTTGCTGCATGTCACCCCCTCTGTCTTTCACCCTGTTTCCTGTCCATCTCTGAAGCTGTCCTATCAATAAAGCCATGAGTTCTGATACGGTGGTTTTGCTGTGATTTTTGAGCCGTATAGGCTTCGCCGCTGGCTGTTTGTTGTACGAGCCAATCGCAAGAAAAACAGGGACACAATCCATTAACGCCAGACAACCACTGGACATACAGTTAGGAAACAGCACTCTAGCTAACTAATTATTGTGTCATTTGTGGAGTGATTAAACCTTAAATTCGTCGAGGCCCGGTGACTTCCTGCAGCCAAGAAACAGCCACTCAGCTGCAGGAAGCAAAAACAAATGACAACGTTCAGTTGCCATCTACTCGCAGTGAGTCTGTATTTGGTTGTGCTTTCTGTATTCAAAGCAATATTTTTTGTCAGATTGGTGAAGATGTTTTTGGTGTCTTTTTTACTCGCATGTGTTTTTCTTGTGCTGCAGTGTGTTGGACTCTCAGGGACACCTTATTGACCACCTCTCCAAACAACTGCCAGATTCGCTTTAATTTGGCAGGAGTGCTGATGGCCCTCAGCTGTTTTTAGATCTAGCTCTGTATGCCATCGAAAAAATTCTCCCTTTAGACTCATTCACTGTGAATCTACACGATATGTGCTTGAAACGGCAAGGTAGTTCCCTCTAATGTCATGTCATTGTATTACCTTTACAATGTCAAGGACGGGTGTCAGTGGGGCTGTTCTCTTTATGAGGGTGCTTCATATGAAAACAGTTGACAGCAAGGTCTGTGCATCAGACAGACTGGGACACAGTTTGTAGGAAGACAGATTGCAGTCTTTTTAAGTCACTACTATTAAAATGTACCACAGTTATGTCGGAATTGAAGCAGGTAGGAATCTAAGATCGAAACAAAAAAGCTCTCCATGTCTAGATTACTTTGGTACATTTGTAAGCATGACACCACTGGATATTTTTAAGGGGACCTCGGGACAATTTCCAGCTGTGTGTGGTGACTAAAATCTATATGGTCAATAGGATATTTTTGACAGGAAGTTGGGACATCTTGAGACATGTTTGTGGTGACCAAAACAGGTATTTTAAGCCCAAAACATGATCTTTTCCTCATCCTAACCAAGTGTTTCTGTGCCTAAACCTAACCACAGCATTGTCACATCATTTACACTAAAGAGACAAAAAGTTGCAACATACAGGAATTTAAAGTTTGGATCGCAAAAACAAACCTGGACAAGCTGCACAAAGGTGAGCTTCAAAATGGTATTTTTTCAGTTACACTAGAGAAAGGACTTGAGGACGAGGACTAACTGGTTGGTTTGGCAAACCGTCTGTCTTGTTAAGTTCCCCAACTCTGATAAGAAGCACACAGCTGCTTCCCTGAGCTTGTCTGTGGACTCCTGGGAGACAGTCCCAGATGGAGCTAGAACTCCTGATACAGACAGATAACCTTCCCCGAGTGAGGAAGCTGATAAAATACTGTAATAGTGCCTGAAAATAAGACCAAACTCTCTTTGACTGCAGTGCTTTTGGGACAGTGAGGGCCCACTTGAGATGTGTAATAAAAACACTACAATGGCAGAATTCAATATGAAATGCTTTTGTGATAATACTAGTTTGAGGCAGAGCATTTGTTGAACTCACCACATTATCCATGACCTTGTTCTCTTGATTGTGGCTTCATTGGAGTTCTATTTTGTGTAACTAACAGTTAGCTGAATTATTTCTTTGGAGCCTATTAATATAAAACTGTGTGGGGGAGACCTAATGTGAATTTTAGAGGCTGTTCATACTGTTCATCAACAATGCTGATCTGATCACAAGTGTTCAGCTATAAGTACAGGTGTGGACACTCTCAAGACACATACAAGACACATCTGAGATCTGATCACTCAAATCACGAATCACATTCGGAGGTGACCTGGACCACATTGAAGGACCGTCTGCTCAGCTGACAAGAAGAAGAAGAAGAAGCCACAACAGGCAGAACGGATTACTCACTGTCTGACCTCCATCACTGTGAAGTAAATTAATTGTTGGGGCTCTTTTAACCTGCCGATGTGAGCCACAGATGTTTGCAAACTACTAACTGCAATATCACCAGACTCCCTTAAGAATCGCGTGATTTTAAGACTTGCTGGGCGAGGAGAAACCTGACGAACTTTGCAAAGCCGCCACAGCAAAAATGTAAATCAATCATGCCTTCTTGTAAATTCAATACATTAAGTTATTACTTTACTTGTAAAAGTGTTTGTGCCTGTCTGCTTCTGTGTCTGAAGTGTGTCTTACCTCTCAGCAATTAACTGTTAAGCATTTGCACTACATTTATGAGAGAAGACAACATTTTATTGACCGTAAACATGTCCAATTTTACAGATACAGTAACAGTAACCAATAGAGACAACGTCTTAGACGCCCGTCTCCAAACTTCCATTTAATAAAAAACTCAATTCTGTGTGTAATAAACATCATATCCGTTTGTTCCAGTGACAGATTCTCCTTAAATAAGATGGTTGAGTTATATTCAACACAAGAGAGCGAGAACACAACTGTTTCAATGCATATTTCACATTTTTAAAGGCATTTTCTTTCAGCCCTTGGTTGCAGTACTAACATGTGTGGGTCACACAAAGACAGATTTACCGCATTTTGCTTGCCTCGATAAGAAAATTGAATATCACTGAAAGAAAAAAAAGAAAGAAAACACCCCAGTTGGGATATTTTATTGGGGTAAGCAAGGTTAGACCACTGACAGATGACAAAATACTTTTTGCCAGGTCAACACCCCAAAGAATTTCTCATCCACTTTGAGCAGTGTAGCGGAGTGCAGCTGTAGACGAGGCAATGAAGCTTGGTGCTCCAGAAATATGTAAAGCGACAGGGGACAAAATGGCCCAAAGGCTTCACCTTGTAAAAAAAAAAAAAAAAAAACTGTTTTTAGGTTTCTGTCCCATCCAGCAGTTTGTGTGTGTGTGTGTGTTTGTGTGTGTGGGTGTGTATTGTTATTATGAATAAAAGAGAGACAGAAAAAAAGCTCCATTGAGGTGGCGGTGTGCTGGTATCATTAAATTCATCCTGACACCAGTCGCAACCTCACCTTCCTTTGACCCGTCCTTTCTTTTAGTATTTCTAGACTTTTCCCAAAGACAACATTTCCACAGGGCTCAGCTCAGCTCATCACACCGGCTCACCTGTCCCTTCTTTTTTTTCTCTCTCTCTCTTTCTCTTGTCATGTATGGACAGTGAAAGGTAACATTTATTTTTAGAGGTGCCATCCCCAACAGATAACGAGAGCCTGGTGCTCATTACCGCCGCTGGAAGATAGTGAACTGTCACATATGGGTGAGACAAATGTAGAGCAGCCCCCCGCTGTCACCCAAATGAAAATAATTACACTCCAGAGGCCCCTCACCTTGTTCTCATTACTCACTCAGGTTCCAGCAAGACACAGGCGTAAGGCATATAAATAGAGATCACACCACGGTACAGACAGGATTGGGAACCGTCTTTTTCGCCATTTGGTTAGTGAGTTTGAAGAATTTAGGGGATTTGTCTAATGCGGAGCGAGAAAAAAAAGAATCGCAGCCGATTGTGGTGTTTTTGTTGCAGATTGGACGCAAGAGACCGACGACGTGAGAATGAGGTGGAACGGGAATTTATCTGCTTTCGAGCGAATGAACTGAAAAAAAAAGTGGTTTTCACACCATCGTTCAGAGATAATCACACACATAATTAGAGTGACTGCTTTGCCACCACATTACCTTTTAATTAGTTCCATGTGTAAGACAACCTTAATGTCACAGATTAACTTTCTGTCAGCAAAAGGCAGGTTCATATCATAATTATATGGAAAATGGGTCGAGCGAGCACTTGTGTCCGATACAGATGATGTACTTCAAATACGAGAATCATCCAAGTAAAATGTGTCCAAAAAATCCTCATTAGTAGTCGACATGAGTTTATTAATTTAATTTTATAATAATATGAAAAAAAAAGTTTTATTTAACACAAATAATACGTAAAGCAACTTCTGTTATAATCATTTCATATTTCAGTTTTTTGAATGAATACATATTTGCACATCAGATGAGAAATAAGAGTCGTTGGCGATTAGGCTCCATCGTGGTGTCCATTATGTTTTAAGAAGGAGGGTGAAGCCGTGAGCCTCCTGATGGAGCCTTGACGGTGTTGGTGGTGATGGGATGGAGAGAATGGTGAGAAAACTGGGATGTGATGAGGTGGAGGTGAACCGCTGACAACAACAGAGAGGAGAGCAGATTTAAAGTTTGACGGCAATGACATGATTGGTCGGTTGTTTTAATCGAGGAAAAATCTGGTTGGTGTAACCGAAAGAGTGAACGCCCATCTACAATTTTGTTGGTTGATACAGATAAAAAATGTACTCGCTCAGCCCTGTGAATTCTTACAACATCCAATTTCTTCTTGCCAATAAATGCCACAAAAAGAACAAAACCAACAAATATACAAGTCCATCTCATCATGTACCTCCTGACTTATCTGCCCTGTCTACCACTGAACAATATATTCTCTCTAAAGACATGAATCTTAAGGATGAATCTCTAATATATTTGTTTTGTCTCTGCATTTCCTTAAACAACTGGTCACTGTGACCATTTAACACCACTTAAAGCCTCTTTAATAGAAAAGTCTGGCAGGTGTATGACACATGTCCCGCCCCTTTCCCTCCAAACGTCAATCATCTGCTTTATCACAGCCTAACGAGAAACATATCAGCTAATCATGTCGTTGCACTGGAGCAAGGTTTAGAACAAGCATGGAAGACGAGGATATGATGCTAATACACATAATTATCTAGGAGGATGAGGGTCTTAAAACCTGAGCCGTTAAACTCTTCGATTTGTCCAAATGCTGTGGTGGGATGAGCTGACGGCGCCTCAACACAGCCATAAAAAGAAGTTCATAAAACCGCGCACATGTGCATGAGTCGTATAACCCGTCAGAAAAAAAAGTACATAACTATAAATCTATATTCTATACATTAAACTTTTATGTCCCAGTGACCACTGAAAGTGGAGTTCTGGCTGTCTTCCCATTCATTCTGATAGGAGCCTGGTCTTGTTAGCTTGAGATAACTGCCTGGGGGTGTTGCCAAAATGGCTGCTGAGTTGCAAGACTTGCCTACAAGGACATGGAGGCAAACTGTGTATTTGTTGGGGACTATTTTGAGACTGCGATATGCGATGTGGCTCATTGACTGTTGAGTTTTTGGACAATAGGGGAGGTCTATAAGACATGTCTATAAGACAATTGTAATATGAGAGGCAAAGCAGAGATTTGGGTCTTGAAGACAATCTCTACCATCTTTAGTTTTCATTTCATTAAAATACTTCCTTTTTTTGGCACCAAACGTTGCTAGTGACCATAAATCACAAATGCAAATATGTATAACAGACTGGGTTGCTGGTGAGAAACATACACATTATAAACTGGTAATAATTTACCAACCATACACAACGTCCAACAACGTTAATGATAACTGATATAAAAGCAATAGTTTCGTATGAATATATTCAACTTTCTTCTTTTGATTATCTGAATTTAATTCTTGTCTTCTGAATGCGTAGTGTAGATGCCCGTCTGAGGGGGAAATGATCTCCGCTGTGCAGCTTCTCCAAAGTGGCAGTGTAATTTCCTGTATTAGGGAAAAAGGTTTCTGCCCCGATGACTCGTTGATAAAAGATGAAATATACTCAAAAAGGGTGGTTGCATTAACGGAATCTGATAGTGGTTTTCGTTGTCCATAATCACCGGAGAATTGCTTATGGATGTATCGGATTTTAATATTCAATATGCATTCAATTGCTTATGCATCAATCTATCCAATTTCTAAACTGATTATCCTCGGCAGGGTCACGGCGGACTCACTGGGTAATATGCAGGCTACGTCCTGCAAAGAAGCTCCCTTTATTTAAATAATGGGCCAGATATTACAACCTTAAATAAGTGCTATGCAGCTATAATTTAAATAATTTAGCCTGTAGAAATGTTAAATCTTGGATCGCATCTGCTAATCTGATCTAATCCCAGAAACACAGCAAGGGCATCGATCACCAGCGTTGAGTAAAATAAAAAAATAGCAATGACGCTCTCCTGATTTTCTTTTTTTTTCCATAACAATGAACAAAACAATGACTGACCTTAATTCAAAGACTATTTCCTCCGTTCAGAATTTGTCAAAGAGGACTCTGATACTGCCAAGAAAGGAAAAAGAAGAAGAAGAAGAAGAAGAAGAAAAGATTTCTCAAACCTCAATAGCTATTTTTTTCACAGCGTCCTCTCTGCCAAGAAAAGAGAACCTCAGCATCAAATATTGAGCATCCTTCTGAAGATGTCCTGGTGGGTATTTTTTGCCACCATTAGAGCTTCCTAAGTGGCAAAGGTCAAAACACATTAAGAACCATGCCTGTCCTTATCCCGTCACCGCAGCCTGCCAGGGAAAATTTTCTTTTAAGAAAATGCACCTGTCCCGTGTCCCTTGAATGTAAAAAGGATTTTAATCCCTCGGGACTGAAACCTTTGTCTCTCGCACTGCTAGCCGGCTGTCAGAAGCTGAGGGAGTCATTTATTCTGTCTGAGAAATGGGCCCTCAACTGAGTGTCAGAGACTCATGAGTTATTAAGCAGAAGAATCCATTGATTATTGATTGCAGATCCTTTTGCACTTACTTTTGCTTAATGTCCCGAGAACTTGATTCTTGGTCCCTTTGGCTCTTGAGATATTCACTTTGAAATAAGGAGTGCAACTAAACATAAGACACTTATGAAAGGACTTCAGGACATGAAAAACAAAACAGTTGTCCAACCAAACAGGTTCATGGCGTAGATCTGTTGACCTTGTTGGGGCTATCGGCATTTCAGTGACGATGTCCGTACACCATTAGCTCTTTAAATCTGTCACACAAAATCTGGAAATAATTTGGATTAGGTATTCAACAGGATAATATTGTTTGCTGAATTTGATATATCAATTTAATTAAATGGGTTTGAGGTTTAGGAGCAGAAACTGTTTCATGTGTTTTATGATGGTGCCACCTAATTGTGCATTCATTTGTCAGAATACAATCAGAGCCCTGTCTCCATATATGCAGATCTTGTTTCCAATCAGCCAATCAAGTCTTCAATCAACCAAAAATTGGACATATTATCTGGGTCAGTATGATTGAAATTGAAACTAGTGGTCAAACTGACTAATGCAAAGAGCCATAGACTAAAGTCTCCTCATTAACGAACTTATAAACATGAACACATCTCTCGTCCTGCATCTTAGCTTGAGTGCACGACTGAACAAACATTCAACGGGGGAAAGTGCTGTGCCAAAGTCAAGCTAAGCCTTTTCAAGCTAAACTGCTAATTAAGGCGTGCAACACATCCCTATACCAAAATGACTGAATAGGTTAATTGCCAGCAACTCCCTAAATGACCTTTATCCACGTTACTTAACTGACACAGCGTACCAGGCATACTGGACCTTCGTTGAAAGGACAAAGTGCTGAGGTTTCGGCAACAAAACTACTTGGTTAGGTTTAGGAGAACATTGAAGTGTAGAGCTAAAATCACTATAGTTGCCTTATATATTTGACCCAAATTAACCCTGGACACAAACAGCTGTCTCCTAAATGAAAGTCCTGTGCTTGCTTTGTTTTGCTCTTTACACTCCTCCTCCTCACTTCCTGCTTTGCAGCCGAGTCTACAGCCATTTCAGTGGCTCAGTTATGCTTTAGGCACAGCAATACATTAAATGCTACTCTCAGAATGCCGCCACTGTGCTGACTGACAGTTGTAACATGTTAGTGTCCTGCAGGTAAATTGATTATTGTATTTTCTTCGTGATATATATCTATATGCTAATCAGTGCTAAAGACAATGTAGAGCTGGTGCTCATGGGAATTTCATTATTTTTTGCAGGGATTTGGTATCAAGGTTCATTGTCTGGGAGCCATGAATATGTGGGAAAAATTACCAGACAATCAAGTAAAAGATGAGATATTTCACTAAAGATGTAACACTTCTGACCCAGCTCTCCTCTGAGCTCTGATTTCTGCACCAGATTTCATGGCATTCATTTAAATAGTTGCTAGAATATTTCACTAAAAAAAAAAAAAAAAACCTGAAGCCTCAGCCAAATTAAAAAATCAGATGATCACCAAAGACAGTCGGTTTCATTCTCCGGAAAGCATGAATGAATAATTTCGTGGCAATCCATGTTGGGAGCTCCAAAGTGTTGGACCAACTGTCTGATAAAACGACCAACAGACCTACTGAGCCATAACCAGACTCATGCTGCTGGTGTGGCCAAAAATAATTGTTCAGAGTGCGGGCTCATCTTTTGTTCAGCACAAATTGCCTCCTATCCGTTTTGCAATGAAAGTACGACTTGCTTTGAGGCAGGTTGACTGGCTCATGCAGCAGGTAAACAGACACTGTGAGGCATGGGGGAGGTGCTCGAAGTGCCAGCTGGAGGCAGAGGAGGAAATAGTTCCCTCCTGCCACGCCGGCTCAGACACCTGTCTCGAGCCAGATTAATTGGCGCGGGATAGGTTAAAGTGCACACACTCAGTGACAGAGGGAGAGAGAGGAGAAGACCTATCTGTGGACGGCTACACGGTCGCTCTCTCTCCATTTCCCATTCCATCCGAGTCCATGTATTTTATAGCCTACTCTGAATGTGTGCGGTAAAGTCAGGCTGATATATGTACATAGCTGAATAGTGTGAATTTGAAGATGGTTTCTAGACTGTGTGAAACCTGTGTGTGTGTGTGCGCCAATAAATGTGTGAAAATACCATTTTCTCTCTGTGCCTGCGCGAGCAAGCCCTGTTAAAAGCCACTTAGGTGGCTCTGTGGCGCTTTTATTGTCACTGAGTGGGAGGTTTTTTTGGCTTTACCGCAGAGCATTATGGACTACCTTCAAGGACGATTCAACCTTGATTATGGAGCCAAGTGCTTGTGGTCTCCTCGCCGAGGATCACTGTGGATCAGGGACTCTTTAATGATCACAGTTATGATCATGTAAAGGGAATAACCAAAGGCGATCACAGGTATGGAGGTTTCAGAAGGTGTGCGGGGTGCTGGTCTCTGTGTGTTACTGGGAGCATGAAAGAAAACGTAAATATGTGGAAGGAGTTTTTTTTCTTCCTCAGATAAATGGGCAATCCAAAGTGCTTAACCCAAGGCAAAGAAATGCATTAAAAAATATATAATGAAGAAAAGACCACCAAGAAGTTTGTTCCATCTGTGTACATCCACCTGAGAATATAGCTTTGCTGTACTTGTCTGTCACTGACAGTAATGGCTGACTAAAGATCTAATGGACCCACTGTAGTATAAAGCATATCATCATACGATTTGGCTCCAGATTGTTCATTGATATAGAAACGAGCAGCATTAACTGTGGGTAACAATGTAAAGATTTAATGTGCTGTCGTCCACCCTGCTGGAGATCAGGGCACGAATACTTGCGTTGACATAACACTTCCAAAGCTTAATATCCAAAGAATGCAGCTAGTGGAAAGAAAAATGAAAAGAGTGGAAAGCTATCTTTGAGCCTGCTATCAAATTTTCATCATACAGCAATGGCTCATGTTTATAAATGTGTAATTGCGCAACACGGAAAGCAGAGGCTGGATGAATGAGCTGTCAACTGTAGCGGATCAGGAAGTAGAACATTCGACGGTGTTAGGTGCATTGCACATTGACGTGTCTAATACTCTCCGGTACCAGGCATGTGTGTTGACCTTTTCTGAAATGTTGATGCATGTTGAAGAAAACAAAGCATGTCGACGTCAGCGGCGAACGGGTTGGGATAGAAAATAGCGGGCATTACGGTTCTGAAGCACGTCATGCGCTGTGTGTGTTGCCCCTCAGGCTCAGGATGACGGTGGAAAACCCTCATCATGGTAACCTGAAGAGACACAGTGAGAGAGAGGGAGAAAGGAGAGAAAAGGTGGTGTGAGGATTTGAGGGGGAAAAAAAAGCACCTTTTAGAGAAAGCCCTCAGCATAAAAGCAGTAATTTGTGGTAGCGGCTCGGTCAAGTGTAATCCTTCCACCTGAACCTAAAGCCTCTGTGAGTGAGATTTTTTGAGTTTTAAATAAGTGTTAAATAGCTCTATATTCAAACAGTAATCGCTGTTGATTGGTCAGTAACCCATGTCTCAGGACAGAGCAATCCATGAAGAGGTGGTCCTGTCTGCTCATCTAGTGATTACCGCTGCCCGTTCATATGGTGATGTAGAGAGCAGGGAGGGAACTGCTGATGTCAAAGCGGACAGGAAGTTAGCTTAAACGACAACAATGCTAACAGCTTTAAGTTAATAAATATAAGTTACGTAAATATCTTAAATTTCAGCATGTGTTCAGCAGGTGTAGATTAAGGGATGACAATGTCACTTTGTCACTTAGTCCATTTGTCGATCCAGCACAAATGTTTGGGCTTAGATGAAAAATCCAAGCGTCTTTGCTGAAACCTTTAGTACAACTTTGCGGATTCCTTAATTTTTTTATCCAGTGCCATCATCAACTCCACATTTGACCTTATCCAATATTTGGTTTGTGACCAAAGTGCCTGCAAAACCTAATGACACTCTCAATAGCCCTAGATGTATATTGTGTCACATGCTAAATGGCGAATGTTAGGATGAGGTCAAGATGGTGACCTTGACACTACCTGCTTAACATCAGCGTGTTAGCATTGTGTGTGCATGTTAGCATGCTGAAATTAGCATTTAGCTCAAAGCACCACTGTACAGCCACACAGAGCTGCTAGCATGGATTTGAGGCACCTTAAACACCACGCAGTTGCATGTTGGGCAGTTTGGTGAGCTACACTTGGCAAATCAGACTGGGGGTATATGGATATATTTGTTAAGATGTTGGGTCAGGAGAAAAATAATAAAAGTAGGTTCTAAAGAACTGTCAGCTGTTTGGCTCCCTGCATGTGATTCCTGTATTCCTCAGTCCTACAACTTCAATACTGTACAAACGGTGCATCCTTTCTGCAACGTTTTTGCAAGTAACCCCCCCTCCATCTGATGCAATTCATATATTTACTGCTTTTATAAGCCTCCACTGACACATCACTTTAATTCCACCAAACACAGTGCTAAAGGAGCAGATCTCCATGAGTAAAATGAGACATTAGAGTCGATTTATTTTTTCATTAAGGTTCATTTGGCAAGTGGGGCATTCTGAAGACAACATAACAACTCATTTTACCATTAGGGCCAAATGCTATCATGGTAATATGCTCAAAATTCTCTTCAACACTGGCCATGTCTGGTTAAACAGAAATAACACGCTTTGGCGAATAATGAAACTATAAAAATAACATTTACATCAGCAGTGGTAGAATAAAAAGAGGATCCTATTCTTCTACTCAAGCTTTGTGTTTCACCCACTCTAAGAAAGTATTTTGCTGTATATTTAGTCTGTGGTAATCTACTAACAGGTGGCACTTCTAACTATGAGTCAGTTATTGTTCGTCAATGGAAAACCCATCATCTTTGATTGAGATGGAAAAGCTGGCAACGATCCGTGGGACTCTAAAGCAACAACAAAGGGGGGAGATTTCTCACTGCAAAACGGACAGGTAGTTAGCTAAAACAACAGCAATGCTTACGGCAGCTTTAAAGGGCTTCAAATGAGGCACAACTTTCAGACCGTTTCTCTTGCTTGTCCCTTTAAACTAGATTCTCCAACATTAATCCACAACAGTAGTCACGAGCAACATTAGCCACGTAATTGCAATTCTCAGACCAATGGGTTGAGGTGCAAATCAAACAGGAATCCAAACCCTCCTGCTTTTAGCGTTGCCAGCCCTCGTTGAGAAAGCAGTCCGGAAATCGGTTAGCGAATGCATAGTCTACATGAGCTTCCAGTTGTTGTGGGGACATTTCTATCAAGAATAAAGATAATCCACTGGGTCTTCACTTCTGCGGATAGTGGGAGTAGATGAAGACGTTTGTGTTGGGTCTTGCAGACAACAACAGAGAAACTGGGGTTCTTTACCTGCACGTTTGTGCTATCAAAGTCAGCATTAGTGAGGAGGACAGTAGTTACTGGGTGTAACTTTAGTTCTATGATGTGTTTAGCCCTCTTGTTGCATGTTATACAGCCACAGAACAGCACATTATTTTTAATATGTGAAAAATTGATGATGGCGTTGCAAATCCATGTCATGGCCAAATGTTGTGACGGTGACTAAACCAGAATACCACCCACCCCTTCTTCAGACAGTGTCATCTTGATTGATTATAAGTCATGCATCATGCAACATTATTGACAAAGGGTTTGAGAATGTCTGGCAGACTTCCTTAACCTTCCCTGAAAAAGAAAATCTAACTTTATCTGTTAGACATCCCTGTGACTGCTTGTTGTGGCCCATTCTTCGTCCCATTTATCTGACACTAATAGATCATTTAGAAAGATGACTCATGCCAAATGTGAGTGCAGAGACTGGCAGACACACTTTTACGTGAGATCTTTTCCTCTGGAGAATTGACAGGATCCTGACAAAATTAGCTCTGTATTTCCTTTGCCCTTCTTCAACAAATCTAATTTGTGTGACAGCACAGAGCGAGCTGTGATTTGTAATTAAACTAAAGACTGGAATATAATTGGTATTTCCTTGCATGACAAGCATGCCAGCCTGAGCTATCCAAACTGAGCAGGTGGATGAATCCTGAGCTAATCTGTCATGTTTTAGCTAAACAAATCATCCAATATAAAGGGAAGATAGAGAAGCAGCACTCTCTCTGTTTGTCTCTATCTATCTGTCCTATTCATTCACTGACTTATTGGAATGTCACAAATAAATTGAAAATGTCATTTTACCTTTGTCCTCATATGGCATTGCATGCCCCAAGAGCAGCTGAGGATCAGTGCTGGTGTTCACTGTGGCATTTTCTTGCAAAGGGTTAAGTTGGAGAGGTCCAGTTCCTTTCATGTCTGAGGTCATGATACCAGAAAACTCAGTATTGTTCCCTTTGAGGTTGAAATCAGTTACCCCTTTGTGATGGGGACAAAGGTGGAATTTGAAATTTGACCGGTGGATTTGTGTGCTGTTGACAGTCCTATGGGTGTGTGGTACTGTGACGAGGGTGTTGAACCTGTACACAAAGGTGAAGTTCTGTGTTTTGAGGTTCCCATCCTCGTGCTTGGTCAATAATTTGGGGTATGGACCAAAAGATGGTGAGTAGAAACAAACCAAATAAGTTCCCTTTGCAGGGTGGCCATGATGCTTTTCCAGAAAAATAGTGGATTGACCGCTTCGGGGTGTGTTGTCGCAAGTGAAGGAGCTTATTTTCTGACCTTGTTGATGAATAGGGGGTTAGATGGAGCGTGAGATTGGCAAGTGACTGCCACAGTCCCTTCCAGGATATCTGGGCTTACACTAAATGCAACAAAATGTAACTTCCTGGAGAAAGACGGTTAATTGTTGAGTCTCTTCACCCAGTAATCAAGTACTGACGCTTTGGGTTGATGTCCGACCCTGGCTGCCGATCCAAAGTGCCATTATTTGACGATCTTGGGATGAGACTCAACAATCAATAATCTTTCTCTAGGAAGTGACTTTTTCTTTCTTTTTTTCTTTTAAAGAACAACTGTCTTTCCTTCACCTTGAAAGAGATTCTGCAGGTTCAGGATACAGTTGTGGGATTACATATCTGTCCTGGGAACGGTTTATGATCCCCAAGGACTAGTTAGAACAAGTAGCCAAGAAGATAAGTTACCCATATGAGTTCCTGTACAATATTCTAGATATTACTATTCACATAAAGTCTTTCTTGTGCAAGTCCAGCACCCTGTATTTAATGTAGACAGTGAACAGAATGTGTGTATGTCCGTGTAGATAGCGTTGGTTCTTACTCTGATTTACATTTGTAGACCTGTGGAAAAAAAGGATGTCTTTCAGACTGACCAAACTAATGAAAATGATCCTGCATTGTGTGGGATTATTTTCCTGTCCATTTTTTTTCTGGGTTTAGACAGCTCTCAGGGGACAGAATTTATGTCGCAGGGGATTTAAATTGCTGATTTGCAAGCATGCAAGCTTAATGGATGCTTCCATCATTTGGTTATTTGCAGACATTCCACATTACACACTGCACCAATTATCAGCCTTATGGGACTCATCTGGAAATAATACTGACATTAAGACGACACTACTGTCGTGCCTGCATTAGCATTTTCTTTAGAAATGTATCCCACACGTGTTCCCACTGTTAACGATGCTTTGTTCACCCCTGACTCTTGCCTTTGCCCTGCAAACATGCAGGTGTTAAACCCACAAGGTATTGTGCTCATGGTGCTTTCCGACGCTGTTGTCAGCAAAGCTAAAGGGGTTATACAGCCTCAGGCACTCACCTGTAAGCACTAACCCCAACGCCTGGCTCCAGGAGGAGACATTCTCTCTCTTATTTAACTGAACATGAATCATCATCAGAATCAGCTTTGTTGATCGAATACACAAAAACCAACACAACAAATGTGACTCTGGTTACTTACACAGGTAGACATATATCCGAAAAGGACAATAAAGCTGAGTCATTGGTAGCCCTACCAGGTCTTGAAGTCATTGCTCCCAGATTCTCTGAGGGACACAATGTCTTTCAACATGATTATGTGGTGTATGGGATTGTGTTAGCATTTATATTGCTGCTCCATTGCAATGAGAGGGACCCGATAAGGTCAGAGCAAAGATGCCTTGGATATGGTATGCTGGTAGGAGACCACAGGGAATAACCCGGACATACAGGGCACCTTTCTGCTGGCCCTTGGGCAGTGAGCAAGGCTGGAGTATGGGGTTAGATGAGATGTAGTCCCAGATCAGACCCAAAACACACTAGTCTGCATTGAGATCACGAGGAAAGAACTAGAGGATGTAACAAGAGAGATGTGTAAATGGTCCACTATGCATAACAATGCTACCACCTTGACCCAGATCCAATTAAGTTTGGGGTCATTGGTTGTTGCATGGTGGAATTATACTGGAGTAAAAGAAACAATCCCTGGACCCAAGATAAACCGGATGTGCTGTACCATTTAAACAGCCCCTTTTCGTGAAGCTTGTTTTGAGCCATAAAGGTTTCAGCTTTAAAACTGAACTCAAAGCATATGTATCTACTCATCTTTCTCTTTAGTACTATGACTGCATGGCCATTTGATGACAGATTTATCACATCTTGGACATCCTGAAACAGTTTCCTCCTTAACCTTTCTCTGAATTGTATTCTAATTTCAGAATAGCCTGACAGAGTGTGACAAAGAGGTCATTAGCTGTCTGAGATAAACCTTGTGTGGTTTAATCCAAACCTGAATCGGTGACAGTTACTCTTCTTGATGCTACCTGTGCCAATTTTTATCTGTAATTTTCAAGGTTTGCTCTGAAACATACACATATAAGAAAAAAAATCCAGCCTGGTCGACTGTGCCTGATGGAAGACATAAGATCTATTTATCTGGATTCTGACATCTTTCATTACTCCATCTGTGTTCTGTAAATGGTTCATTTTCAGTTATTGAACCATTGGTAAAAGTGTCTAACTGGATGTGAGCTCACATGATTGCCTTCTATTTTTACTTCAGTAAAGTGTGAAGAGTATCTTCTCTCTCTCTATCTAGTCATTTTGAACATAACACTCATCTCGTTTTATAATAGTGGCAAACAAAAAAAAGTCCTATTATTCGGAAGGGTGCCTGCAAATCTAATGTGTGAGATGGAACGCTGTTCAAATAAAATAGTGTATAATTCATGCCATGGGCATATCAGTGCTAAACCCAGTAACTATGATTTTAAATATTCAATTTGGCAGAAGGAAAGTTATTTTAGGTAACTTGGATGAATGAGCATGTAAGATTTCTCTGACAGAAGTGAAAAGCATCCATTTTTCATTCAGCATGGACCAGATAGACAAACAGTGAATCTCTATTTATCAAAACTGAACCAACAGCAGAATTAAAAGTATGATTACAGGCATACAGCCATAGCTATGGGCATAATCCAATTTTCAATGGTAACAAAGATTAAGATTGAGAAGCTTTACATTTGATTTTGCGGTAATCCACTCCACTTAGCAGCATATGGATGTATTCAGTAAATACTCAGATGCAGAACCATTTACATAAAAATCATGTATCTTCTGGACTTATCAAACCCAACTTTGAAGTGGCTTGGGATGAGTGTCAGCACCTCCAAGTCTGTTGAAACCTCCCTTCAGTTGAGCAGTGAGTCACTGCCCCAAGTGAAGAAGTTCAAGCATTTTGAGGTTATGTTCATGAGTCAGGAGAAAATGGTTTGATTCTGTCATCAGATCTTTATTGTAGCTCTGCCATGTTCTTGTATATCCAGTCTACAGTCATATAAATTTGCATTCTTTCTAATGGCCAGCAGGGGGAAGTTCCCCTGGTTTCAAAGAAAAGTCTGATTGTGTGTCAGCTTCTGAGAAAATAACCCTCCTTCTCACTTGATCTATTACCTCAGTAAACACTTTCCTAATGAGTTCATGGTGTCAGTCGCTAGTTTCAGGTCTTCTTCAATACAGCATGATGTTGTTTTTATGAACTATGGTCCAATTTAAAGTAACATAGATGATAAATCAGGGGACGCTTTAGGGCATAGCTACCTTGTGACTGACTTGTCGCTACCCCCATGTGTCACCAGATTTTCAGATCTAATTAGGATATCCTCCTCACTTCTGGCTCCAAGGAAAAAAACAAAACAAGATGGCGACGGCCACAATGCCAACTCAATAGCAGTCAACAAATCATGGGTGAGCTCATGGTGAATTTACACTTGGATCAAACTCTTCAATATACAAGCAATTTATACTCTCATACATGATTTATTGGCCTTTAAAATTGCAATGACAAAAACAACACATTAATTATGGCTGCAGTTCTGTGCACATGTTTATAATTCCACAATTTCAACAAAGTAAACAAGAGAAACACTTCAACTTAAATACATTTAAAAACTGTAAGACAACTTCCACTAAAAGAAAATTGTGGATTTTATATACTCTGAGTAGTTTTACTAAAAGCAATGCTTTCTTTGTCAGCTGTACCCCGCTCTGCAGAGTTTCACAGATTCACACCTTAAGGCTGCCCCGGAAGACCACAGCTAGCACGAAATAGAGTGTTGCTCAAAATGGCCGACCACTTTCCATTACTTAGTCAAGACCATGTTGACAGGTGTAAGTAGGCATCTTTCTATCATGTTCAAATATTGATCCATGTCCCTGGCTTCTCTTTTGAGCGGAGCACCTCTCAACACCCATTACCTATTTTTGCTGAGTTTGCGGTCATGAACCCTTCAGTGTGTGTGTCTATTTTGTAGACACAGTTACTGTAAGTGAATATCACAGCTTCTGAAGGAAGTGGAGGAAATGACAGTAAAAAAAAAAACAAGACCTTTTGTTGGTTGAATCTCTCTTAAGATCAAACCGCTGAGCGTTCTCCTCAGGGAGTAGATTGTTCTCCACCGTGATGATGTGAAATGCCTGTAGATGCAGAAAGCCTGTTGTCATCACAGTAAAATGTCCACCGTTCCAAAATGAGTTCAGCTAAAGTGCTAACATAAAAGCTTTCTTCAGTGTGGCAGACATAAATGAGGCAAGAAAACTGAGTGAGCACAATGGCTTCTGATCATTATCATCATGGATTTTGAATGAGGGTAGTGATGCATCTAATTCCATCATCCATGCATTTTTATTTTTTTTTTACAAATGTATGGAATAGTCCAACTAATGAAATGAGGGTCTCTGACTTGGCCAAAGATGATCACACATACATGAAACTGATCTCAATCTTCTCTTCTCACATTGGGCGAGATAGCTGTTCAGACATATGACCTTACATGAGTGTTGGCGCCTCATCCCGATCAAATAGTTCCTGTAACTAAACTGCGTTTTCACAATATTGAAAACAGTCCAATATTCATATTTCCGTGAACTGTTTGTCTGCAAGCTTTATTTTGAAAGTCTTACAACATTATGCAAGTAGCTTTTGTGCCTGACTTGACCGCAGAGCCCTTCATGTGCAGAACTAAACTCTAGAGGGGCAGGTAGTGCGTGATTTTCTGAAGGTTAACGGCATCGACCAATCGTAGGCAACTTGACTTGTTTCAGTTTCTTGAAGACGTTTCACCTCTAATCCAAGAGGCGTCTGCGGTTCGAACTCATTGGAGGGGAGTTGCAGGCTTAAAACCAAGTACAGCAATGTAGGTGGGTGACTATAACACTACTTATCACCCACCTACAATGCTGTACTGAGTTCTCTCCCCAAACAGCTTAACAACCATTCACCCCTGGGCTCATAGCTATAACATCCCACATGGAGGCCGGTTGGGTCAACGATTCACAAGTGGCCCTAACAACTCTGAAATTCAGAACTCACATACGTCCTTAATGACGATGTAAGGACACTCCCACACAGGGTTTCAAAGCCTGCAAGTCCCCTTCAGCTAGGAAGAACTGAAGAAGCTTCTTGGACAGTGTCTGTCGTGTCCTCCTGGATCTCCACGTTTAAACGACAGCGAACAGTCAACATCTGCAGGGTTGAGTGTGGACCAGGTTTCCACCTCTTTTTCCCAGAAAGAACCAGAGGCTTGTGTTTTTGAAATATTGCCCAATATCCCTCTGCACACAGTTTTAAATCACAGCCGTAGCGCTCCCTATAATCGAACCACTGAAGCTATTCTGAGGAAAGGCTTTATACAGTATATTGTCAACTTTTTCCATTATTTTATCCACACGTCTCGGTCCCTGGATACCAGCTGGGCACTCAAAGTAAATGGCATCATTGTGTCTAGACTTGTCAATGTGTAAACCTTTCTGTTTTTATTTTGGCTGCTGTGGGACAGCATCAGAAGAGATGTCCAGGAAGTAAAATACCATGTCATATTATCTGTGATTAAATTAATGGAGAGAAAGTTTTATTGATGTATCAACACAGACTGACTTGGTATTTATGGTCCTTTCAGTATGACTGCTTTTCAAAGTCGGCCCAGGCTTGACTCGCTGACACTAAGGTTTTGTTGATACACGCTCAAAAGGGTTCATCATCAAATCTCCGAACCCTCAGAGGAATTTCACAGATTTCAACATAGACAGTAATCTGTTTATCTGAAGACTTTTCGGTGTTCAAGAGGTAGGCTGACATTTTGGGATAAGCGGTTATTCGCTTTCTTGCCGAGAATTAAATGACAAGATCGATACCATTCTTAATTCTGTCTGGACATATAAAGCTACAGCCAGTGGACGATTCACTCAGCTGAGCACAAAGAATGGAAATCCCTATAACACATAACACACATAACATAAAACATACAGATGAAATCTATTGTACTCCTTCCTTTGATGAATTGTACCTGTAGAGACAGCTACAATTGATTGTCGTCAGTGAATCGTTTATGCTATTCAGTTGAGCAAATCAGACTTCACAAGGCTTGAATTAAGTCAATCGTCTCCATTTCAATCACAAAGAATACAGATGTCTCGAATGTAGGACACTGAGCAACAAGCCCAGGCAGCAGCATGTCAGTGGTTTCTCAGCCAGACTCAGGCAGGGATACGGCGCGGCCATGCTGTTTCATCAGCCACCAAACAATCTGTAGGGTATATTAATGACCCAGTGGTTGTCTGATGTTTTCAGCTCGAAGGTAAACAAATGGCCACAGACAGCATGACATGTTGTGCTGGGCATTAATCCTAGCCCAGCCTCCTGGGCAACTCTACGTGAATCCTGTAGACAGAAAGACGTGACAATTACAGCCCATTCTAAAGCCTGTTGTCATGTTGTCCCATATATATATATATATATATATATATATATATACTATATATATACATATATATATATATACTCTAAGAATCATCCTGCTGTCCCCAGGAGTTTTTAAAGAAGTCATAAAAGCACACCTACAAATTACTGTCAAACACTTCGCAGTAGGTGAAGTGACTGGTGTTAACATCAGTTTCTGACAGAAGGGAACTCGGTGTTGTTCGGACACGTCCGTGTCAGGTATTAGATTAGTCTCCACGCCTCGCCCTTTAGACAAGAGCGTGTTTGTTCCTGCTGTAATGCCGTTATCTGCCTTTCTTTCGTTCTTTCTTCTAATCTGGACACCGCAAGTAAGCGGTTCTGACAAGGGCTGTGCACAAATTGAATTTTTCTTCCCCTATCCGTTTCGATTTATAATTCCCTCTCTCGCCCTACAAGCAAACTCAATTTCTGACCCTTTAGACAAAAGGCCCAGATAAAGCAATTAGTTTGTGATTCTGTGTGAGCTCCCGGCTCGGCCGACCTGACAGAGAGTGTGAAGCACTAAAAGCAGCACAAACAGGGGTGATGACGGTCACTGGCAGACAAATTCAGCTCTGCCGAGATGAACTCGGAGTCACCGGCAACAAAGAGATTCAGCCTCTGGAAAGAGTTCAGTGGAAAAGGTAAACATACTTTAAAAGCGGCGAGAGTCCAGACAGCCCTGTCAATATGTCTCGCCTGCATGTCTTGGATCACTGTACCTTTCTCTTTTGACGAGCCTTTTTCTTTGAATACCATCAGCAGGGTTTTCTTTTATTTCATTGCACTTTCAGGCTTCAATTTTAGTCCCAGATGGTACCGGTGCCCTTATGTTTGAAAAAAAACATATTGAAAATGCCCTCTAGGTTATGACTTCCAGTGGACAAACCAAGATGAATTGCCCTCTCTTTACAATAAATGTATGAAGACTTCCAGTGCCCCCCCGCATACATGAGGTGCCCTTTTATTCCCCGCCCCGGCCCCTTAAACATCTACACCACTGAGTACACCACTGCCAAGAGGCATATGAGGTCCTGAGATGAGGTGCTCAAAACCTCAATGCATTTACTTCTAAGTGACAGTACAACGTGGCACACATAATCATCTTAGAGCAGAGAGAATTAAAAGAAATGTCACGTTTGAAGATTGTGATATCACACTCCGAGAGACAACATGCTTCACCGTGGGTTCTTTCACTTTGATAAATTCATGCACGCACTTGTTTATCTTTCCCTAAATGAAATTCCGAATCATCTTAACTTTTTGATGCTCGTGTTTTCTTCCAGCACTCCAGTTTTCATCTTCTCTCTGCCCCCCCTCCCCCTCCTCCCCTCCCTCCCTTTCCAAATACAAATGCTGGTTGAGCAACACAGAGCTTGTGAAAAGTAACAGCGCAGGCTATTTGAACTTTGGACAGTTTTTAAAGTCACCCTGGCCCTATCTCCAGCGTAAGAATTCAATTTGGCCATCGCAGGAGAAAACTGAAAACCGTAAAGGAGGATTTAGAGTGAAATACATGGCATGTGGGATCCGTTAAGAAATATAGTTATCTGGCAGTCTGGCCGGGGAGATACGGATGTGGCAGAACTGATGAGGTTCTCAGTCATTATCTTCTAGGTGATAGCATGGTATATTGTATGCAATTCTTTAGAAAACCTCTTATCACTATAATTGCCTTGAGGATTTTATTTTTCCAATCAATTCTGTCGTTTTACGCAGGTGTTTCTCATCACTGATGCCACACCTCATATATGTTTCAGTGATGACAGAGAGGTTTTCACTTGTATGATGCAGTTGATAAAATAATGTGTTTGGTTGCTAAATATTGATTTATCTATTTATTTATTTTTTGTCTGACTGGTAGCATTCCCCTTCTGTTTAACTGCTCACTGTGGTCTGGAGGAAGCGTCGGTCTCGATGTGCAGTCGAGTCAATAGGAAACATCCATGCAGACGTTGGCAATTGAACCGCGCAGTGCAAATCCTGCTGGTTCCGCGCTATCTGCCCTGGCAAAAAAAAAGAGAGTCAAAAGGATGGGCGGAGGGCCATGCTGCTTCCCCTGCCAGAGATCCAGGCCTTGAACGGAGAGATATCATGAATGAAGCGAGAAACCCCACAATGACCCTTGCGGAACGGATCCAATAGCACAACGACCTGACAGTGCATTTTGTGTACTCGATTGTGTGGTTAAAATGAGCCGGTTCTCTCTTTTTTTTTTGTCTTTTCACCAACACGCCCGCCGCAGAAAGGCTATCCACACGGTGTAAACTGTTTGTGTTGCTCAGTGGCCCAGCAGTCGGTACGCCGGGAGTCTCCAGAGCATAAGCAAACACTGAATCGCGGTGCCTGCTCAGCAGGGAGCAAAGGGGGAGAGTACAACAGCCAAATCCCTGGAGCCGGGCTATCAGACCTGCAGACGAACAGCACACAATATCTGCTGAGTGGAAGTCTGCTGGTGTGTGCCCTCGGCACACATGCATGTCATGCCGGGTGGTCCACTTGGAAACGCGGCAACAAACAGAGTACATCAGCAGTACTTGACCGCTCAACTTAATCGATCCGACCTGGTTTTATATGTTGACAGAATACCAGATGAAGGGCCCTCAGAGGTGGAAGCCTAAAAAGATTCCTCGCTGTGAGCTAGAAACCGACGGCCTCCACCCATGTCTGTTCAGAATAAAATTATTTGTAGCTTTTTTAGTCAAAATGTGCTGCTGCCACAGAGATTACATTACAGTTTCCACACACCCACAGTCTCTACAGGCAAAGGTGTTTTACACTTACATTTTCCTGATTACATGTCTTCTGCAGGATGTGAGGGTGTGTAGCCACTAACTCTGCTTGATGTACATCTTCCTCAGTCAGTCACCCTGTCACCGTTGTTAGTCCCAGTTTCACTTTGGATCTTTGAGCAGCTGAGGCGGATTCATTTACACCACTGCATCTGTAACTGCGAGATGTCAACAAGTCAATTTACACCTGTAGTGTTCTTCTTAGTTCACGGAGTTTGGTGACCTAAGTCCTATTTGCAGCAGAGCGCAGAATGATGACTAACTGAAGCCCTGAGGGGGAAGTGAGAAGTCTGTTTTTTTTACCCTGAAAGTCTAATTATTTTCTCTCCTGTCTTTATGATTTGCCATCTGGTGAGATTTTTTTTTGTGTGTGTGTGTGGAACCAAGTCATTTTTTTTTCCACAAGAAAAAAAACATTTACGTGTGGGGACAGAAAGTTTTTCAGGAGCAATTTTTTTTAATGATTCTTTTTTATTTTACCCAAGAACAGAATAAACATTTCCATGTGATGAACTGAGTGAAAAAAAAAATTCAGGACAATATTTTTTTCATGTGTGAGACCAAGGGATTTATTTTTTTCACAGATGGGAAAAAAAGGAATTTATTACGATAACCCCGGCAAAACTTTTTCTCCCCATCAGATCGCATGTCATAAACATTTGACTTGCATTTGAGAGAAAGCTGCCGCTCAGGACTTCCGTCATGTCTTCTGGCTCAAATCAAATTTAGGTGGAGCCTCTTTATACTTCAGGTGTTTATGTCATTCAGATATACATTTCCTACCTTTTCACGACGATATAAACATAAAGGAAATGTGCTGAAAAAATCTTTAAACTAACCTTACATTCAGGAAATCACTTCCTTGGTGCTTCAACAATCCACACTTGACTTGCTCCAGGCAATTTCAGCCTGATTAGAAATCTAATTAGCCAGAGTAATTGGAATCACCTGTGAGGATTCGCTCGGCCTTGTAGACCAAAATATTGATATGTTTGAGTATCAAGTTTGACTAAATACTAAACAGAAGTGAAGCGCTGTTCCTCTTTTATAATTTTTGAAGGAGCAAGACAGAAATAATTTCAGCTGAATGGAGGGGCTAAACCTCATCCTCCCCTGAAAAGGTCCCATAATGTAGAAAGTAAGATTTTTATCTCTGTGCTACATGCTAAACTGTATTTATAGTGTCAAAGTATCAAGAAATGCACACAGCAGTATTCAGAAACTGTCTTGAAACGAGCCATCAGGACTTCTATAAGGCTGTGATGTCACAACCCTAACTGCCTTCAGCTGTGCTCCATTGGATGTTGTTGTCAAGGCATCATGGAGGATCTTAGTGGGCGGTGCCTGCTCAGGCCTGTGAGAGCTGACCAATCAAAGCAGACTGGACTTTTCAGGAGGCGGACCTTAAAGAGACGAGCACAGAAGGTGAACAGAGGTGCTGCAGCAGTTGCCGATTTGAGAAGAATAATGTGTCCTTTGAATTGTGTAAACATCTTTCTTGTAGACACCCAAAATAAAAGATCCTGAACATGAGCACAATGTGCGACCTTAAAAAAAGACGACAGGAAGCAGCAGTCCTGACCTTAAACCCCAGTGACTGCACACACACACTCCACATCAATAGTGGAGGTACAGGGTTCATACACAATTCAATACTGAGCCAAGGTGATCCCTGAATGTATAAATGATATAATGCAAGCTTGAATATAAATACTTCAAATAGAAGTAAGTTAAATGTGATTAAAACTGCTCTTTGCACCCTGTTTGTACATTGTTGAATCTGTGTAAGCTATCTTCAATCATCTGACAGAATAAACTCCCTCTCCCACTTTGGTCTCTGGCTCCAGTGCTCCTTTTCTAAAACTCTACGAGGCAAGCCAAGTCCACGTCTCTTTGCATTGAAGGCTGGCACTGATGGAAGCGCGCAGCTGCCAAGCTCTTCACTCGAGGCCTCGCGAGTTCTTCTTCTGACCTGAACCTTTTTAGCCCAGGTTTCATGTCCGACCAAAGACCCCCCCCCTCCTGCATTTTGCTCAAGCCATGTTAGGTTCCCGGTGGCTTTGTTCAGAGCAGGTAACTGGCATTAACACAGGCACAGCTCTGCTCCCAGTCAAATATAATATTCAATCAATACTCTAAATGGTAAATCAGACATTAAAAGCCGATGTTGACACAATGGTAGTGAACTTATATATAAAACGTATTAGGCATTTGGATACACACTGCCAGCTGGTGGAACATTTTTTTAGCTTTCTTATTTTATTCAGTGAAAGTCGAGGACAGTTTTCTTTTTCCCCTGACAATCTTTAATAATATTTTTTTTTCTATGAGCCATTTAAATTCCATATTGATTCACATTTTAACATTTATATTAATTCTGTTCAATTACATTCCATTTTGCTCTTTTCGTACACTGAGTCCAATTCATAACTTCCATTAGATTCTGTGTAAATCAGTCCACACGTACGTTCATTTCATCCTATTATTCTATGTAAATAATAAATAAGCTCATTTATCATACGGGGACTTTTTGTATTTCTCCCTGCGATGAATTTAATCCCCCAGTAACACTTATTATATTAGCACACACGCCACATGGCATCACAGCAGAATTAGGTCCCATTATGTCACTGAAAATATGAACAACATGCGAGTGTAAATCAGGGAGAGGAAACGTTTTAATGCAGCCTGCATAGTTCAGTTAGCTTAACAATAATTGACTGTGTTTGTATGCAAAAATATATTTTCACCTATTATGGGAATGTTAGTGGATGCACTGTGTTGTGTTTATCATGAGCCAGGCCAGCGACAGTAGGAATGTGTGTTTGTCTGCCACTTTCACCAACTGCTGGACAGCTCGCCGTCACAGTCTGCCTCCCTGCATCTCCTCTCCAGCCACCTACAGACCTTTTTCACAGCAGCCATTTTGACCTTAAACAGTACAGGAAACACAAGGTGTTATTAATGATACTTACTAAGCTTCTGTTCAGGTCAAACAGAGTCGAGGCGCTGATATTGTGCTCACCAGAAAGTCTCTGCTACACTCAGTAGAACAGAACCGGCATTAATTGTCATTAATTAAACCAGTGTTTACTTTCTATTTCAAGTCAATATGGCTGCCGTTAAAAAGGTCATCCACCAGATGCCCCCCTCCTTTCCTCATCAGCCATCCACACACCTGTTCCCACTTCCCATCAACTCTGCACTTAACTACCTACTCTACCCACGCTCACTTGTGTCCACAGGCCCATTACCACCCAGACTCTGCCAGTTTATGCCCAGTAGCACTTCCTGGGTTTTTTTCTTTCTCCAGTTTTCGAGTTTCTGTTGTCTGGACCCATTTCCTGTTTACCTGCCTGCCCTACTGATCTACATGTAACATCTCTGCAATAAATCTCTGGAGTTACCCTGCTGCCTTGCTGTCATTTACTTTTCGGGTCCAAACCTCTCGCTCAGCACCATCAGCCGTGACGGCTCTCCAGGAAATTTTGTTCACGACTTGAAATAACTCTGGTGATCGCTTAGCTTTGCCCTTTATTGCATCATAAGTCAAAAACTTGAAGGCAAAATATTTTGGTTGATGTCGAAATATCTGAAAAACTTATTACATTCCCATCAGCTTCCCCCCTGTACTGAGGCTGGGGCTGGAGGTTGGATTCCATCTTGCGACTTTTGCTGAAGGAATCCAAAGACGTCATGAAAACTTTGATTCTGAACCACAAGAAGACATTGTCAAAACTATCATTTGAAAGCCCGTAAGGGTGTCAGTCGGATGTCAACAGTGAAGGCGAAGAAGAAGCTGAAGAAAGATGTTGAATTGACTTCTTTTTGATGTGATTGTTCAGTGCCTCAGCTGTACTTTGTGTTCAGTGTTATTTAGAAAATGTTAGCGTTCTGACACACTTAATGAAGATGGTGAACCGAGCACATATTGCCTGCTTACCCTCAGCATGCTAGCATTGTCACTGTGAGCATGTTAGGCCGAAGATAATCTCGCTTTTAAAAAACACGACGAGGGCTGGATCGCATATCCTAGCGTTGGTTGTAGACGTCCTCAGAAAGTGATAAGGGGTCAGAGGTTAGAAAACCCGTCAGCAGCAGCAGGGACAACAAGCTAACGTCTGCCATCTAGTGGTATCCTCCAGTATCACGTATAGTATATAGGCAAGTACGTGGTCACTACGTTCGCCACGCAGCCAGGTGTCATGTTCCGTGCGGTTCAACAGAGAGTGTATCTCCAGAATTTAATGATAGTAATTTTGATGCGTGTTATTTTTAGTTTCTCTTTATTATGAACTGAGCTGTCTTTAATCTGCCATCTGGCGAGGCAGAATTAAGAGAGACGACGAGTGTTTTGTTGTGATCTGCTCTGTCTGACATGTTAACGGGGTGATTACTTTGATATCCTCTAAAACATTAACCATTCACAACATTATTACCGCGGTGAAAGAAAACTGACAAGCAATAAGAGGTGATGTGAATGAGTGCGGTAGAAATAGTTTGACTGATCAAAGAACACATCTGTTAAACAAGGGGAGCTACTATTTGAGGAGATTATAAAAAGGACTCTGAATATGTCTCACTGCCCGTTAGTTGAGTGTATGATGGACACGTTGGAGGGAGCTGGGGATTCAAGATGCTCAGGGGTTTGTGTAAAATGCCACTGCACTCTTCAAAATGTGGTGTGAGAGGACACGGACCTCCATCCACCAGCCTCCAATGTCGCACACTGTGATTTTCTTCAAATGGAAAAAATGCCACTGCTGACTTCGCCTCCACTCGCATGAAAGACAAGTGCAATTCAGGGGATACAGCATGGCTTTTTGACAGTCTCTAAACCACATCTAAAAATTGCTGTCTTGCGGTGCTGGCACCGTTTAAGAGCCATTACTTTCTCATTCAGCACATGTGCCAAGGTCGTCAGGCGGGATAATGAGGTTTTAGCATCCAGTGACTCCCTTCAACACTGCTCTATTATGTAAAACAGACAGACCCAAGTTATTGTCTTTACTGATGGGCTTGTGTTAGCTTTTGGAAATTGCATTTTTCATCCCATGCTCAATTGAAAAAAAACGACATTTGGCATTGATGTCCTCCCCTCTTTTTTCTCTTGATTTCAGTCAGTCAACTAATGTGACTTTGTGAATGCAGACGATGTTCATCATTGATTTCACCTGACGGGCTGTTGTGTCGTTGTTATTTTCAGTCTTTCTGGATGAGTGCTGTGTAGTTGTGGTTCGGTTTTGTCTGTCTATCTATTCGGTCTCCCTCCCTCCCTTTGCCCTCTGTCTCGCTCTGCTTTCCTGCTCATCATCAGTCAGCAGCACAACTGCCGACCAGACCATCAACTCATCGCGTCCTGACTATAAGAAACCTGCAGTGACAGCCAGCCTCTGCTGGATCATTATGCCGTACAGGATTTGTCTATAAGCCACATCTCCAGCTCAGTTATCTGCTTAGGTTTCCCTGCTTGACTAGTTGTTTGCCTGCCTGCCTGCATGCCTTTGTGCTTTTCCAAAAATACTTGTCCTCCCTGTCTTCAAGACTACCAGCCACCTTAAGCTGCCTCGCCTGCCATCAGCTCACATACCTGGGATATTCTCTGCCCAGCCCTCCCTCCTGGATACCCTTCCCCTCGCCTGCCAGCCATCTCCAAATCCTCTAAGCCAGTTTCAGATAAAGGCTTGTATTTTTCCTCACCTGCTCGTCTCTTGTATACAAGTGGGTTGTGCCAAAGTTTGTAAAAGATTTGGTCACGCAAACTTTGGCACTTGATGTTTCTGCAAACCACTCATGCGTCCACATTTCCATGTGTAGGCTACATATACTGTTCTCACATGAGGTTCACTTTACATGTTTAGGAGCTAACGTTCATGTCTGGAGGTGGAGGGGATGGTGGTGGAGTCGAGGTACGTGTCCACAGGGGTGTTGTTTGACATGAGAGTACGTGACCAAAACAGGCAACACCCTCAAACCACTTTCTGGTTGCACCCAATTGGAGGGAACGCCACTCATGGGCTGCTCCTCTGGGATTTCTGGACCAACATGGCAGCTCATTTAAAAACACAACCCAGCAAACTATGTTCCTGAAGACATTTTAGACAAGAAATAAGCCATGCAGTTGCAGGATCTGTCTTCATTTTAACTCGGCAGTGCTTAGTTTTCATAGTGTTTTGCGGGTTTCTAGGGGCCTCGTGTCAGACGCAACTGGTTTGCATGAAGTAGCCAGACCTCAAGAGAGTCCTTCACAAAGAAATCCACAGTCCAGCAGCATTAGAAAGCTAGAAAGAAATTGTTTGACAAAGCAGAAGGTCTCTAATTTTTCACGTCAGATTACAATCCGCTCACATATGGAGTATAAAAGTGTGATTAACAACACAGAGCCAGTGATGGTTGTGATCTGATGAGGCGATTTAGGGATGGACAGTCAGGGGGGAGGAATGATGAAGGATGAGGACAGAGTGAAAGAGAAAAGGCTGAGTTTTTGTTAAGGAAGTAAATATGACAGTAGAAATGTTTCAGTATGTTTTTCTTTACCTTTCATTTTTCTTATTGCTATACAAAGAAAAGAAAGATTATTCATAGAGTGAGGATTAAATATCAGAGTTCATTCATGCTGCTGAAATTATTCAGTATCTAAAGTGAAATTAGTCAAAGATTACAAAAGCACCAGCCTGAGATACATGACTGAGAAAAAGAACAACTCACCGTCTGAGTACCCAGTTAGCTGAATTTCTATTTGTGTGCGGAGTATTTCTGACAGTGCCTGTGACAGGGCTTTAAGTTGATCTGAGTAATGTTTCATGCCCAGCTCTGTGCCTGGAATTTAAATGCTGCACTCAACCATTTAGGGTTTAAATTGTCTGTGCAATAGCTCACCTGCAAACGCACACTGTGTGCTGCATAACAACACGGAGGTTTGCGGGTGAAAATGGCACACGGATTCACGGCGCGTCGCAAGGTCATTTGGAAATCGGCGTTGCATCGGAAAGGGCGAAAAGTTAAAAGAGCATTTCCTGCACTGTAGCAGCCGTAATAAACACAGTTTGCCTGTAGTGAGTTCTGTATTACTCGTGTCATCAAACATACGAGTGCTGATTCAAAATCTCTTTGGGGAGCTGAAGCCTGCCGCAGGCGTCCATATAAACTGAGCATTGAGATTAAAGATTGGGAGAGTAGAGAACTAGAAATACATATTTGGCTGGTGTTTCTGCCTGAGCGAGTTTACCGTTGGGAGCTATTAAGGAGGAGTGTTTGAGTAGGGCCGCCTTTATCTTAAGGATACAGTAGCATCAATAAGATAAAAAGAACTCGACTGAGAGGGGAAGGTCCCGTTATCGTTGCACAAGATGATACAGAGTTGAGTGAGAGTTCAGCCGAACGTGGAGTTCAGGGCCTTCAGAAAGACTTGACGTAGGCAGAGTGCGGTTGAGTAAACTTCCAGGGGGATGCAATTACATTTGCTTACGGAACCGGTGGATATTAGTTCATAAACAGCAAGTGTGCAGAATCCAGCAATATTTCGGGGCGGGGGGAGAAAAAAGAAAAACATCCAGGAAAGATAAGAGAGAAGCGCTCCACCCAGACGAGCAATATGAGGAGGAAAAAAGATTTAGCAGCAAGTTTGGGAGCTCGGGAATTAGTATTAAGACACATTAAAATTAAGACTGTTATATAAAGAATTATAATAACGGCTCCAACGGCGGCAACAAAAACAGGTGCGTCGGTGTCGGGTGTATTTGAGATTGTGCTCAAAGCTCTAAGTCAAGCAGTGGGATGAGGCTATATTATATTTACATTCTTGAGCATGATTTAAATTAGTCTTTTTAAATGGCAGAGGAGTCCGTTATAGGATATTATGATGTACGATGCGCTAACAGATGATGAACCTCCCGTTTAAAAAGTCCTTCAATGGAATGATTGATTGCGGGTACAATAGCTCCTTTGTTCCTATAATCAACATAGCCCAATGTGTTTATCTTCAGTCCAGCTTGTAATTGCCTGGACTGTATGCAAATGGATATGGCATGAAACTGTAACATTGCCTGTAATGCCTCTATTACTCTCATGTCCCTTGTGATTGTTGTTGGTACTAGATGAGACTGATGTGGGCTCTCTGTGCTCTATCATCGGTTGATGTTTTGGTAATTCTCCTTTCAAGGGCCGATAGTTTAAGCAGTGTTTCTGCACAGAAGTAACCAATTAGCTGTATAGTAGAAGCTGATGAGATGCAGTGAAGAGCCGGCAGCCAATAGGGGCACAAGCTACTGAAGGGAACCACAGCGGCCCAGGGAAAATAAATAAATGAAGCGTATGCCTGCGAGCTATAGGCAATCAGCGCCAGGCCGTTTCTGGACTCTCGTTATAATCTTCTGACTGTAACATACATCCAACACTGGCTTTTAATTGTGACAGTGTACTCAGGTGATTACGCTGCTCACCTGAAAGCTACGCCCCATTATCACTATAGAATCCACCCGCAGGCTATGACTTGTTATGGTCACTCCCCATTCCCTGCCAAATTGGTAAATGGTACAATCACCCATGTGTTCAACAAATCAACAAATACATGATAATCTACTTGAGTAACTGTAATTGTAAACAGGAGGAAGGGAGATGCTATTGTCACTCCCCACTCCCTGTTATCGTCACTCCCCACTCCCTGTTATTGTCACTCCCCATCCCCTGCCAAATTGGTGTGGTTAAGGGTTAAATGGTACAATCAGCCATTGTGTTCAACAAATCAACAAATACGATGATAATCCACTTGAGTAACTGTAATTGTAAAAAGGAGGAAGGGAGATACTATCATCACTCCCCACTTCCTGTTATCGTCACTCCCCACTCCCTGCTGTAAACTTGTTAATTTACCATTTCATGTGACGAGGTCGGAGCCTTGACACCAAATACGCTGTAAAAACGAATACACCAAAGTCACATGTTGAGTTGTGGGTCGGCTCGCTGGCACACTTTTGTCACGATTTGGGTTTTTGGGTTGTGTGCTGTTTTTATTTTGGTAGATTTATCCTCATGTGTCTTGTTTCGCTTTCCACCTCCAGTCTGTGTCTGTTTTCCTGCCCTTTTTTCCTGCTCACCTGTGTTTCATTAGTCAGTCTCTACCTGTGTCCCTGTGCCAGTTCCCAATTCCCCCTGTGTCCTCTATGTTCCTGCATTGTTCTCTATGATTCTCGGTTTGTCCTCAGTTTTGTATTTCTCTTTAGTTTTTTTTTTTTTCTTTTTCCTGGACTTTCTTTTGCCTGCCTTTGTTGCTTGCCTTTGGATTTTTGGGTTTTTTGGACTTTGCATGTCAGCTTATCATCAAAGCTCGTTTTTTCTTTTTTCTTTTACCTTCCTGCCAATGTGTGTGTCTTGTGTTTGAGTCCATTTAGTAAAAAATATTTGCTTATATTCAGTTTATTTCACTTATGACTGCGCTGTAGCAAGTCTGAACTCAGGTAATTGGATGTAAAAAAAACAGCATTTTCTACTTAATTCAAACCTGTAAACACGTATCAGAGAGCCTATTATTTTTAAACTCGAAGCAACTTTTTCTGAGTTTTCTTGCCAAGTAAAATTATCTTACTGCACTGGTTTGTTTTTAGCCTGTAGCCTCTCAAATCAAGCATTTATTTCTTATATTTACATAGTTAATCTTGGCAGCGTATCAAGATTCAAGAGGCATTTCACAATTGCAAATGCAGGGAAATTATAAAAGCTGAGCAGTAAACAAATATAAATCCAAAAAGCAAAATATATGAATATAAATATATACAATTTGCAAAATGGTAAGTATGGTTAAGGGTTGAGGGTCAACAGTACATCAGCTTTATATTAAACGTACATCAGAGATCAGATTAGAGTGACAAAAGTGCTATTCATGCAATCAATGGGTCATTTTGAGTTGTGTTTCTTCTGGAAATACAGGCGAAGAGAGCAGTTTTCATCCTCTCTTGTCTTTAATTCACTGTGTTCCAAACAAATAGAAAAGAAAACAAAAAAATGTTATGTTAACTTTTTGAAAATAATGATCTATTCGCACTGAACTAAAAGAAGCCTTTGGAGGTATTACAAGGAGTTTATATATAAAAGTGGTAATATATTCCCAAACTCTGATACACTGAGTGCACTTTTGCTGATGGTGCGGTAGGAAAAAGGCCAGTTAAAAAAATATAGTTTAGAGTTGCGTCTCAAAGGTTCTTGGAAGCGTATTACTGCACCGCGCTGTATCTAGGTCAAGAGAATTTGAATTAATTCTGCTGTAAACTTTGGAGGAGATTGCAAACAATCCCTTTGGATTAAATACTCTATACATAAGAACAAAAATAGAATAATAGACGCTCTCTTTAAGACATTCTCGACTCTGTCTAAAGCTAATAAGGACCATTATTGCCCAGAAACATATCCAAAAAATGAAAACAAGGATTAAGGCTACTTTGATTCTTGCCTGTGGCGATACTGACCTGTGGGAGCAGAGTGAGGAACATTGTCAACACTGCACAGGTGATGGCCATTAAAAACCCAGACACCTCTGCCTGTCAAGTTTCTGTCCACTCTCTCCCTGGACGCAGTGATGTTTTTGAGTGTGGAGAGCTTTTCCAGACGCACAGAAATGGACAGCTAAGACAGGTTTTCCCCACATGGATTTCACCTCATTACTCAGTACGGCCTTACTCTTAGTAAACGCAAGGAACATTAATTTTGTGTTGACTTTAGTGCCCCCCTGTGGACACAAGCTGTAGTGATTCGTGTAATGAACATGGGCATCACCGTCTTGTGTCATAAAGATCGTGATCTAGCTAGCGCCAAGTCCATTGAGCCATCTTGGCAATGTCCCCCAGACAGTTATTTTGGGCCAAAAACACCAGGTCACCATTTGAATGAATGGGGAGAGAGCCAGAACTTCATTTAAAATGGGCAAGCGACATTAACCTGAGAACAGAATCACCAAATAAGGTTTAAAAGGTCTTTTTATTAACGCTAGAGCTGAAAACTGTAGTGAATCTCCGTTGTTTGCAGGATGCACAGCGATGACGTCATGTATATTTGTGGCTATGTAAGATTAAGTGTGGAACTATAACACTCTACGTACACATCTAGCATCAGTTTTGCATTTGAAGGTCTCTGTGTTCAACTGCAACATCTGATTACGCTTTCAAAATAAAGCTTGGGGGCAAACAGTTTATATAAAACACATTAAGACTTTTGGACTGTTGTGTTGTTGGTTAGCTTCAGGCACCAAAATGTCTTGTTAGGTTTAGGAAAAGATCATACTTTGGGTTTAAATAACTAGGTTCAGTAGATCAACATTAACGTTAGTGACGTAAGTAAGTCACTGAACTTACTTAAGGGGCATAACTTCAGAACAAATCACTCTTGATTCTTGGTCACAAACAGTGACCAGTTCATGATCTTTGCCACCGCCCTCCAGCTTAGACTCATCCTTGCTCTTTATGCTACTGTGCTAGAGGGGCTCTTCAAGAGGTGATGCAAGAGCGGTGACTACAGCATCAAAGCGTTGGGCTACTGACCAGGGGCATGTTGGGAATGAGAAAGGACTGCATACATCTTTTCAACCAATCTTGTAGGGAATCCAACCTGATGGCAGGCAATAAGAACAATTAGACTACATTAATAACAAGGAAATAGCCGATCTTCTCAATGATGGACTCATAGAAGTCATACAGAGTCACATGTGTTTGTTTCTTTCTGGATGGCCCGTATGACCAGATCCGCCAATGTTCTTTGTTCACCAGCATAATAAGATTGTCTCGTTTACAGTTCACCCTGAGTGAATCGTAGGATTTGAGATGAAGAAATGACTGTATCACTGACATTCACATCAGTTTCTGAGGAGCTGCCCTCGATCCATAGCTAAATAGCACAAGGTGGTTATCTCAGATTAAGTGAAATGCACTAACAGAAGTGTGTTGCATCATCCGTCCTCTGTTGAGCCCCCATGTGTCTTTATGTCTTTACATCTATAATTCAGAATTACAAGGATGAGAATGTGGTTTCTTTAATAAAGTATGCATACGGGACACAGAGCAGAGTACGGGGCAGAACTAGAACTCCATTTCTGTGGCACGAGCCTGTTTGTGCATCAGGTAAATCTGCACTGCTACTGTATAAGGACTGTACGTCTCTTTTAATGAAATAACACCATGAACAACACATGCAGGGTCACTTGAGCTTGGGTAAAATGGCGCTCTTGTAATGGAGTCTACCCAGAGCACGAGAGGAGGGGAACAAAATCACCTCCTGGTGTAAGACACGATGTGTTGAGGGAGCATGATCATTCACGTTGAACACAAACCTCTGTGTGTAGGTGACACGAGAGAGCGGCTGATGGATGTCATCCGTCTTCCGCCACGCGGATACACAAGCAATTGAATTGGTCGATTGCCTGCAACCTTGCCTATAGGCTACAGCTACAGTGCATTTGTCCTGGGCGCATTACTGGAGGCAGTCGGGAACGTGTGAAAGCGCTTTCACCGAGGAGACGTTTCATATATTTGGCATCGTCATCGAGCTAATATGCTCAAACTGGCTTCCTGTAATTATTCAGTAAAAACATGTCAGATTCTAATGTGGTAAGTATCTATAATTCGCAACCTTAAGGAACGTTGTTTTTCAGTCATATAGTCCCAAGATTGAAAGGGCACAGTTGCTCAGTGACAACGTCACAGTGGGTCTGTGATCAGTTCTTACACTATGAGAATTAATTTGTATTACATAACTGTTCAATTGAAGCTGTTGCATGTGTTCAAACAGCAAAAACAGTTAAAGCCGTCTGGTTTTACAAGATGGTTGTATCCAAATTTGCACATTTTAATCTGTAATCTAGGAAAAAGTTTGTCAACAACGTTTCCGTACTTAGACATTCAGTGGCGTAGATTTGTTGGTCTGGGTGTGTTTGATGGGATTTTCCACAACCCTACTGAAGACAGCCTCCCCCATTGTCTTGTAAAATAGCCTGATACGTACTGACACGTTGTCGACAATAAACTTGACTGCAAGTAGTGTGCGAGAGTCTTTTTCCTGATTTTGTCGGCCTTCAGTCTTCTCCTACGCACCTGTCGATCTTAAGGTTTGCAAACGCTGGAGTTGTGACCCCAAATTACAGCCCAAATCTAACTGGTGTGCAAAGATAAGACGTTAGCTTTGTGCGGGGATGGCCGTGCAAAGCCAGACCTTCTGGAGGAATAAAACACCTGGAGTCACTACAGATTCTGCTCTGACGCTGAAACTGTCAGCTGCTTTTCATATGACACACCAGTGGCACACAGTGTAAATGCCATTATGCTTTAATAAGAATATCATTTCCATATTTGTTACACATCAAGAGCACAGAAGTGAGGCTGCCATTCACGAAAGGTCACAAGATAATTTGAGCAAGGTGACATTCCTGCAGTCTTCTTGTCGGTGGAGAGATACAGTGCATGCAGACAGGAATAACACACGATGGCACACGAGTGGGACTGAACTCTGAAATACCAGTCAAGCTTTTGTTGAAGAGGCCAGTCGAGGTTGGAGAGGTTATATTCTGGATCAGCATACTGAGCACTGCTTTGTGAGAAGTCTCAGATAAAAACACGCTGTGTTTCTTCACCAGGGAACAAATTAAATTGCTTGTTTGTGTCCATATAATACATATTTTACAGTGTTCCTAGTTTGCGGTACAAAAATAAGGACAAGTGAAAGGAATCATACACAGCTAGCTGTCACACATGATTTATCAATACTGGTGTCAAAGTGTAAGGTATAAGGGATAGCAGGGCCGAGAGAGGCCGGGCCTAAAGAGAGAGACATCCAACTTCGGTCTGTTTTCAGCGATATTCTAGACAACGAAAACATTACGGCAAAGAACCTTGCAGGAGATTTGAAGATTCATCCAAGGTTACCTTACAGGAGCTGTCCATTCAGCACTGAAGTACGTCCCCGCCCTGTTTCCCTCATCTGTCTCCTGATGAATATGTATTTTTGTTCCCTTTAATGGCTGGCAGCATGTCTACAGTTTGCACAACACTGACTGTAATTCAATTAAATATAGGATTTCCATGTGATTAAATTGCATACGTTCTATGTAAAGTATTTCCATTATGTTGAGTTGATGTGAATAAATTAAAGAACTCAATCTGCTTAAAATAAAGTGAATGCGATTTTTCAAGCGTGATACTGAAAAGTTATGCATTACATTAGTTTTGTGATTTACAAATGTAAGGAATATATCGAGGAATGGACACAAATAAGGACTTTATGAACACTTATTCTGTGGTTCTTATTGTTTCTGTTGTTTCTAGAAAAGTAGATTTTTGACGCTCATTCCCAACTCATCAAAAACTGACGCTTTGGGGTTGACAAAACATCAGTTTTTGATGTTGCTTGCCTTTCAAATATCCTGACGCCTACAGGTTTTCTTTTGTTTCGGTTATCTTGATCTTATCTGAACCCCTTGAAACCCCTATACACCTTTAGTTTCCCACTTTATGAAGCTCAGAGTAAGTTCGCTCAGAAAGACTCTTTTCATTGACCTCTCTCCCTGCCCCCTCCATTCACCTGACATGGCGTTTCTACATGCACTCTCTTTCTATTTAACCAACCAGATTCTGCCTCGAACGTCATCAGCCAATCGTGTGTCTGCCGTCAAACTTAAAACCGCTCTCCTCTCTGCCGTCAGCTGTCGTTTCAGGCATACGATGCGATCCTCCACCGACCCCATCCTCCTCCAGCTCTTCATCCAGTGGCTGGGTTCTACTCACCAGAATCAACTCCCCCGTCGTCAGATGTCCAAGATCCTTCTTCCTCCATCACCACCACCAGCAGCGTCTCGACTCCATCAGTAGGTTAAGCTTCATCGCCTCTCTCAATATGACTTCATAACGATGGAGTCTATCCGCCAAACTTTCTCATTCTTTGGTACACATGGCAATAAATTGAAATTTCATTGGGGACTTGAGAGGTTGTGAAACATATTTAGTTTCATTATCCCCCGAGGAGGCATTTTTTATTACTCTAGTATTACTATTTGGGACTCTCTGTAAATATATGAATGTTTTTTGCTCATATTTTTATGTGTGTTGCAGCTGATTTGTGCCGCTACAAATAGAAGTTTGTTCCCGTTCAGTGGCAACATACCACTGACGCTTAACAGTCCAGGGAGTCATTAATCTGTTTTTCTACCGACAACCTAGAAGACAAATGAGGTTTGTTAATGACAACAAACCTTTATTTGTTAAAGTTGATCTCACAATTAAAAGAACTAATGTGCTGACAAATAAAGAGCAACTTTCGGTTCTTTCTGCACATAGAGCTCATAAAAGTAGTGCACCTAACTCAAACATGCAATTCGATAATAATGCAGAACAATTATCAACCTGCAGTCGAGGCTTGCAATTTGTCTGACTTGTTGGAAACTAATTATAGTGTTTGTGGTGTAATCAACCGGCAAATATCTGTTTTTGTTTCCAAATGATCCTTCAGTTAAGAAAATTTAAAAAGTGGCTCTAGATATTTTAGTTTTCTCAGTTTGTTTTTTTGCGGACGGATAAGTAGCGACAGTTTGACTGACATGATGGAGCACTCGGAGGCGTCGCCTCATTGTCTGCTTTCCCAGCCAAGAAGCAGTCAATTGTTTTTTAGTGATCAATAAAATTCAACAGATGCCTAATTAGTTTGCCAACAAAGTGATGTCACCGCAGCTGGACACATTGAGATTAGTTTTTTTCCTGCACTTCCAACACTTGGCAGCCTGAACCCCGACGATGAAGTGAATTCAAGAAGGGTTTTGTTGGAGGCAGAAATACTTCACTGCTCAACGAGTGTTTACGACTTTAGAGCAGATTCCAAAAAACCCCCGCCGAATGTGTATTCTGACAGCCGCGGATTTGCTCCTGTAGTGTTACACTTCTGTTAACAATCAGTTTTGGAAAGAGCGGTTTGCAATTTTTTTTTTTTTTTTTTTGTCTCTTGATTGACATCTCAATTTTGGAGAAAACTCTCTTTAGGATAAGATACAATGGCTGATAGCAATTTATGTCTGTCAGCTCCACGTTCATCCCCTGCTGTTCCCACCTGTCTCGCTATTGTTGACTGGCTTTTGTAAGACGGCTGCATATTTAAATAAAGAGCTGTTTAAGGGTCCAAATGGAAAATGTGTTTTTTATTTATTTATTTTTTTACCACTTCCTGCATCAATAGTGCTCGGGTGTGAAAACAGGCAGGGGAATAAAGTGCCTTTCAATACAGCTGTCAAGAGGGAGAATATATGGAGCTGGATTTAGAAAGCCAATAGGTAAAATTTGGTAATTTTTTTTTTATTTAAGGTGATGTTTTCTTTTCATGATCACTTTAAAGTGAATCACCAGGCATATGTCACGTCTGAGTAAACCACTGGAGGTTGACTTGCATTGCAAAGACATGTGATGGCAGAAAAAAGTCATTATTTCTGTCGTCATTTTCAGCCGTAACTGTAACATTTTAACATCCGACAGGGCCAGATTAAGCCTGCTATATTAGTGTGGGTAACTTGGGCGGTTGGTAACCCGGAGGTTCGTGAAGCTGACAAGTGGCCCAAAGGTTGTCGGCTCAAATCCGTGGCCAGAAAGCACAAAAATCTGGCAAAATGACATCCGTCAACCAAAGGGTTGTCAGAGTCAAGATCAGGTGCCTTTGTGTCCTCAAGACTCTCCATTCTATAGCAATGTGTTTGTGTTTTTTTGATGGGTTAAACACAGATGATTAGTTTCCCCATTGGGAGTCTGATTTATAAAAATAATGAGAGGAGTTGGTGAAGCAGCCTTTCTAAGTTCACTGCTTCCCTCTGATTTGAGTCTGTTCAGGGCAGATTTATTCACTTTAGAGTACAATTTTTTAAAAAGTCCATCATCCAGATTTCATCACAATCGACTCCATAACATTTCATTTAATTGCACATAGTTCTCAAATAACATTAAATCCTAATCAAGTGAGGTTTTCTCAGCACAGCCAGTGTTTCCAGGTACATCGTGTGTGGAACAATAGTGGATCAGATTGCAGGGCTGGAATCTGGCAGACACACACATTCCTCCTCAGTCTGTCCTCCTTCTTTCATCCAATAAACTGTTTAGCAAATGGACAACTAACGATGGAAATGTGCTGGTAGGGTTGGTAAATCTAGTACAAAGCATCTCATCTCTCTGAGATCACAGTTTTTTTTTCCGTACGTGATCCCTGTGTGTGTGCACTTTGAGACGTGCCCCTCACCACGGACCGGGTCGCCTTCAGAGCTCTGTGCGTTTGTGCTTGAACAAGATGAGAAGAAGTGGTGGTAAGTGGGCGACTTTAGAAACGGTCCTGGTGCTTTCTGTGTTATTTTTCCATTGGTTGAATTTACTTTTCCTAACTCTTGATTGGGTGGCCAAGTATGGGGGTGTTTGGACGGGTCGTGTCCACAGCTCCCGCCGGCCCAGTGGTCCGTCCTATCTGATGTTTCTGCTGTTCTTATTTGTGTCGCCTATAGCGTCCTTGATATCTGACTGCTGTTCAGACCCACTGCTGAGTAAACTCTGCTTCACTTCTTCCACTTTAATGTGCACAGTTTTGTAACTTTTGCTGTTTAGCAACAAACCGAATATTTTCAAAGGTGTCTGCTCATGTATTAATAATTAATTGCTATCCAAGCCTTGGCAGTGATCTATCAGTAACCTTACTTTAATAACCCTGACCTCCCAAAACCGTCTTCTCCCATTTTTGTATTTCTATTTGGCTCTAAAGCGCATAGGCAGCTGAACTTACCTTTTTCACTCAGCAATACCCCGAATTTTTTTCACCAAGCGAGTTTCAAAAAGGCACGATTTACGCTCCCAAGGTCGGGACGGTTCCTTTAGGCAAAGAGCATAAAGTGAACAACACGACCAAGACGGATACAACAGCAGCAGAGAGTACAACTGGCCTTCAAACGAGCATGTACATGTTGTATTTGGTCACTTCTGTCAAAAAAACTATTTTCTAAATCTATCGACAATTTAGTTATCATAAATCAAATAAAAGAGAAATGACAGAAGCACAAAAGTGTCCCCTGAATTTATAGATAACACATCTTCCGTTCGCTATCCTTAACTTTGGAGAAATCCTGTAATTTGTGATTTTCCGTGTCCTTCATGACATTGTCCACGGAGGATTGAATGTCAGAGCTGTGCCCCTGGCTTCGATATCTTCATTTGCATGTGTGTGCCTTCGCCATCTGCATCACTGATTGGATGGGAGTGAAAATCCTCCTTAAAGGTCAACATCTGGGGAAAAAAACTGCCCAAATTATTCATACTGGAAAGAACACTTTGTGTTTCTTTCAGCACATGAACACCGTGGTCAGTTTCTTTCATCACTGGTCTGAATAGTAGTTTAGGGGCTATAACGTGATGCCCGTCCTCTCAGCAGCTGTGGTTGATAGCCTGACATATAATGTAGCCTAGTTTCACTCACATACCTTCCTCTCCACACCCTCTTCCACTGACGGAGAGCAAACAGTTTGCAGGGCTGCAGAACAGCTCCCTCATGTCTTTATCTTAGCACTAATTCACCGCGCCCTTCACATTCTACATCTTTTCCTCCCGCTGCCTGTTTGTTATTCCGCTCATGCAGGTCTTTCTTCATCTGTTTCTGCCTCTCTTTTTCCCGAAGCCTGGTCTGACCCCAGAGCCCCGGACCCAATCTGTCCCACTTGTCTCTGCCGTCTTAGTCCCAAGGTCTCTTTTCTGAGCCAAGGTGGAAGTTATAATGAAGCCATCACCATTTGAATGAGCAATGTCCGTATAGTATCTCATTTGGTATGTGCAACAACAAAAAAATCTACGTTTTGTCAGAGATCTGATAGTGGCGTACGGAAGCAACCGAAGGACGTGTTAATTTAAATTTTATACGAAATTCAAACAAGATTTTACTAAATTTTTCTATTCAAATTTGTAAATCAAAGAGGGGAGGTGAATCAGAAAGGCGCCTTTTCCGTCAGTGGGGTTCTTCTTCCACAACAGTTATTCCAGTTTTTCCACCATCACCTGGAGATAGCAAACAGTGAAAACAACGCCTCCTACTGTTTTGGTTGTGTAATGGCAAACCCGCTTCCTTTGTGCCGTTAATCAATCTCAGTTTGTTTTTTTTTAATTATTCCAGGAGAAATCAAGCCTGATGGCAGACCGGAAAGTAAAGTGAAAGCAAGCCTGTAAAGGGAACCAGTCTATTCATGAATTGTGTTATTTTTTGCGCATGACTAACGCACGGCTAAAAACAACTGAGCAGCTGTGATAAATCAATTCCTATGTGCCAAACTTCTAGAAGGAAAAACTTCTCTAAGGTATCTCCATCAAGATCATACATGCAACTGGCAGTTTAATTGTTATCAGATTTTTAAAAACAGCTGGGTTATATTCTGACAAGAACCTGTTATACCATGCGTACACCCAAATGCACAACTCGAGTTCAGGTGTTCCAAAAAGACTGTTTTTACTGAAGGCTGGTTCAGAACGTAGGAAATCAATGAAGGTGGCATCCAAAACACAAAGAGCTCGGCAGAGGCAAGGTAAGGTCCAAAAAACAGGGTCAAAAACACCAGGAGGCGTATGCACTAGGAAGAATGCTGAACGCTTGCTACGAAGGGCGACGACGAGCTGGCAGAGAAAAGCGAGCACGCAGACTATATACTCGAGGGAGGAAGGGATGATTGGACGCAGGTGAAAAACATCAGGGAGGATTAGACAATCACAACGGCGGGAAATGAACAAGGGCGGGAAAGAGGTCTGAAACGAGAGGAGAGAACCGAAACGATAAAGGAAAACAAAAACATGACAAGTTCAGTCGAGACATGACATATTCAATAGTAGTGAAATCCTTCTATTTCAAATCCTTTACGGCCTTTCTTTGCTCCCATCATGTTCTTTCTGTGCAGAACGAATCAGAACTCAGAAGACACTTTTTTAAAAAGGGAAGATACTCGTTCTGCTCCACATCAATTTCACTGCAGTGCCATTTTCTTACACGTGTCCGGGATGCTGAAAGGCAGAAACTCACCACACTGTACAATATGATGGCGTCTAACATTTCTGGTTTATGCATTTATATGAATGGCGGAGGATTATTTATATACATTATCACATTGTCCATCCATTTAAATGCTTTAACACAACAGCACACACTGATCCTCAGCGGCCTTCTAACTACATTCAGGACATTCACTCCTGTTGAGTAATTTGGTGCCTCCAAAGGAACATGATTGTATTTTTTTTTTATAGCTTCAGTTCACTACCCAGCATCGCACATTTACAGTCATCCACACCTGGAAGCTGCCCTGTACAGCCGCAGTTTGATCTTTTAGCCACCGAGCAGCACCCCCGGAGCACATGAGGGTTAATGGCCTCGCTTCAGGGGCACTGCAGCAGCGGTCACGAAGCAAGGCCAAAAGCGCTAATCTTTAACTTAATGCTTCTCTGACCTTTAGGCCCATACTGCCTCCCAACGTTTGTACCATTATATAGATGCCGAAGTGCTCAGACACATTGGCGAGCTAATGCATTCCTCACTTTCCAAGTTTGTACAGTGAAAGCTTTGAGAGAACAGCGGGCGTCCTCCTGATGCCTCCTGAGTTCCAGCAAAAGATGTTGGTACAGAGCGCACAGCTGGTGCAGTGGCAAAACAATCGCTCACCACCGCAGGGAACAGGGTTTAGTTCCAGGCGGCGGTACCTCCAGCTTGGTAATGAATAATGAGTGAATGAGCACCAAAATTACACTGCCCACCTGAGCTGCGAAAACACAACCTCAGATGTATGTACACTTCCACTGTGGCACAAGTGGGTTTGACTGGAGCTCAGCATTCACAAAAAAAAAGGAGGGAAAGCCAACTTCAGGGTGTTAGAAAGAATGTAAATGAACCTGTGTGTTTGTCATACCACTGACTTTGTGTTGGCTGGAAGATAGAGACAAGTGTGTGGAAGTCAGATCGTATCATTGTCATATTTTGTCCAGTGTTTCCTTTGATGAATGTGAAAATGGCGCGGATTTGCACTTTGCCATTAAGTTTAAGGGGGCTGTACTTGAACCCGTCTGTGCATCCATGGGCGTGTAGGTCTTCAAATGAGGTGTGGTCAGGCGTATTGATGGTTCACTGCTATCTTGAGACGGCAGAAATCGACTGACCGACGAAAACCTGGTCTGAAGTCAATGCTGCAGCGTTTTTCCTGCCATGTAAAGGGTGCATTATTCAGATAGTATGATGGTGCTTACTGTACTTACACATTCACAACATGCCATCAGCTGAGGACCACCTACAGTTCCCCTCCCACTGGGAAGACGAGTGCCGCTGTTAAAGTAGCAATGGCGCAGGTTGAAGCACACCTGGCTTTTAATGGGAATTAGACACGGTGATTGGTTTAATTTAATGTCACGCCCAAAAACCTTATGTCTAGTTATGACTAGTTTACCCCTTGAACCTTACTATATTCCCATAATATGTGCTGTTTAACTGGGAAAAGGGAGTTGGACACATCCTGCATGGACTTGTTTGGACTGCAAACTCAAATGATCTAAAGTGCATGATCTAAGTAGCTACATGTCTCAAGATGTTGATTAGTTTTCTTTTATCCTTGTAAGCAGTGTGACTACAGGGTGGTGAATGTCGGCCTGTTTATCTGTCCAACACACCAGCTAGAACTGAAATATCTCAACAACTGTTTGATGAATGATTAACAAACTTTTTGCAAACCTACCAGCTTTCCTATCAAACTTTTCTGTATACTGTGTTGGTTAGCAAATGTTAGCATGCTTATACATATAATTGAAACAATAAACATGGGAAACAATATAACGTCAGACTATGAGCATGGTCATAGTGAACACATTTTAACTTGAAGCACCAAAGTGCATCTTTATTGAGCTGCGAGCAAGGCTTCAGACTCTCGGTTTTGTTTTTCAGATCTTTATCAGTAATATTGCACTTAGCGAGAAACTGTTACATAAAGTACTTTTTCACCATTGGGAACACAGCAACAACTTGAAGAATTTAATATTGCTAAAAATATGAGTAAAATTGATGGTATATCCGCATAATTCCCACAGATGGGTCAGTGAATGTGCTGCAGAAAAGTATGTATCAGATATGACCATGTCCTGCTGAAAGCTGACTGGCAAAGAGAATCCGTAATGAATCCATTTAAAATGACCTTGTACCCTACCGCCAGGAACTGATGTTTTAAACATCTAGACCCTAACTGACATCGGCCCTGCTTTGTTTGAAGTTCTCTCACCTGCTGCTAAAACCACCATCTGTGCTGCTCACCGCTGTCGGGCACACTGGCTGAAGGGCCGACAAAAAGGTTCCAGTGTGTTTGAAAAAACATGTAGGATCACCCACATGTTCACTGGAACTCATTTAATGCCCACACGTGTGTGTGGTGGCAAGGTGAGCGTGGATTAATTTTACATCAGGGCTCGCAGTTCCAGATTATCACAGTTTGACCTCAATTAAATTTCATGCATTTGGACTCAAGGGCAAATATTTTATGGATGAAGACAGCACTGTTATCTGTGAGCAATTAAAGCAAATATTCCTCTTCACATCAATAATCCTGAAAGAAATAGGGCACTGTTTGCACTGGACAATTTATGGCTACAAACAGATCATTTCACGTCGGATCTCCAGATTTGTTTTCTAGAGACAACACTGGCTGTTTTGAACGAGGATTTTTTAGCCGAGACATGATTTTTTTCCAACCCTAACCAAGTGGTTGTTGTACATAACCTAACCAGACTACACTCTTAGAAATAAGGGTTCCAAAAGGGTTCTTCTACAAGGGCTGAGGTTCTACCTAGAACCATTTGCTTCTGAAAAACCCTTTCCCGAAGAAATGGTTTTTCAAGGGTTCTTGGTAACACTAATGGTTCCAGTAAGAACCATTTTGATCCAGAGAACCCTTTAAAAACCCTTTCCTGAATAAAGGGTTTTAAAAGGGTTCTTGATAACACTTACGGTTCCAGTAAGAACCATTTTGATCCAGAGAACCCTTTAAAAACCCTTTCCTGAATAAAGGGTTTTAAAAGGGTTCTTGGTAACACTAACGGTTCCAGTAAGAACTGTTTTGATCCAGAGAACCATTTTTCGAGAAAGAGTTCTTCAGGGATTGTTGAAAGCACGGGTATAAGATCCTGTATTGGTTCTTTGCAGAACCTATCATGGGGGGTTCTGGGTGAAACCTTACACACACAGTTCTAGGTATAACTCTTTATGTTGGGTTCTAGGTAGAACCCTCCAAAAAGTTTCTACCTGGAGCCAAAAAGGTTCTCCTATGAGGACAAGCCGAAGAACCTTATATGGTTCTACCTAGAACTTTTATTTGTAAGAGTGTATAACACATGGATAGTCAAAAGATACATCCGAAAATTAAACCCAAAAAAACTTCAGCAACAACAGTATCTGCATGATCTTGGTTTGCAGAAAAGTACTCACAATAAATGATTCTTCTCCACTTTGCCAACATTGTTTTTCTGTAAATTGGGTCTAAAATGGAATATCTAATATATCTAATATATCTTGTATACATTTACGCCACACAGACACATGTAAATGGGCACATTCACACATGCCTTCACACAGGCAAAGAACAAGACGATCTGTCAAGCAGCCTATACATTATTCAGGCACAAGTGTTGTGGATCAGAGGAGGACTACAGTCACTGTGTTCGCTTTCACCAAGTAATTATCTTCGTTCAATTGTCGCCGAGTTCACGTAAAACAAAGCATTAGCACTGTCTCAAAACGCTCCGCCATACTGATAAAAGGAGATTTCAGAGGAGCGCAATAAAGAAGAGATCAAACATAGTGACAATGAGGGACGGAGAGAAATGAGAAGGTAATTTACCTCGAGACACGTCCAAGTCCTCGCTCTGTATGAATGTGTTTATGGCTTGAAAGTCCGAAGACAAGTCCTGTTTTGTTTTGTTTTTTCAAACAATGTCCATGAACAGTGAAGGTGTTTTGACAGGTTGTCAAATTTATCCTAATGGGATCATCTATTAAAAGTCCACTGCGTGGCGTTTTACTCACGCTCAAACCTAGCAGCACAGCTCTACATTACATTACCACGACTATATTTTTGAAATGTGTATGAATAACAAGTGATTTCCTTTTATGTGCTTCCAGTTTTATGGCGGTTTTAAAGCATATGACACATGTACGAGAGGGGTTTGACATTGTAAATCTATGAAAAACTGCTTAAAAGATATGATCACGTGCTTAAAGTTGTGTTATAATGTGTTTTGAAGGCTTTATCGCTTGTTCACTAAGCTTCGCAAACGCAGTTACACATATCAACAAAACGCAGTGCTGTATTTTTTTTCCTCCTCATCACCTTTCATGTCTGACAGATGCCCTTGAATACTCCCAAGATAAAAGCACCTGCGAATGATCCTCTCAAACCAGAGAAGCGTGGCTTTGACATGTCTGCTGGTGATGCAAATCAACCGTCGTTCACTTGATTAGCAGTGAGTCTTTCCTAAATTATGGGTGATGGATCATTTATGTATTTTTGTCTTTGTTCAGATGGTATTCTTTCCACAGTGTTTGCTCATATTGCCAACTGTGTGCTACCTGCATATTCTTTTTTTTTTTTTTTCAAATTTCTTTTTCTCCTCAGATGCACTGACTGCCTGTCATTCTCCCTGGTGCCTGATTGACGTTTCCTCGCGATCCATCCGCTACTTGGCTGCGAAGTAAGTGATGGTGATGCGCTGTCAGAGTGAGTCAGATTCAGACCCTCCGCAACCCGAGTAGCCATGGGTGGGCCTGAGTGGGCGTGCTATATCTACCCTCAGCAGGTGCTGGCGATAAATGCGGCTGCTAATCCATTGTAACTCTGATGCTGAAGCAGCTATCACACAACCTGCTTGCATCTACTTCCCAATCCAATGGAGGCTACAGATCAGAGGGGAAAGTTTTTTTCATGCATACATCTGTCGAGCACCTACCTTTGTCTGGCTTATGTGCACCAGCAGATAGCACCTGCTGAGGGGAGAAAACAGCACACCCACCTAGGCCAAATCCATGGCTACGTGAGTGGGCTGATACTAATAGCGCAACAACATTACACCCGTCACAGCTGGTTCATGGAGAGATCTTTAATAATAATATGTCAATCAGGCTAAGCAGATCGACAGGCGCACATTTCACACAAAGGAGAATAAAACATGGAATAAATGTCCTGGTCAGAAGTGCCTGGATTGTACTGTAGCAATACCAAAGTAAAAAGTACATTAGCATCAAAATAAGTACTTAAAGTACCAAAAGTTAATGTTCGTGTAATGCATAATAGTCCATTTCAAAGTAATATGTATTATTGGAGTTTAATAACTGAAACATCAAAGTGTAATTCTGGTATTTTTTTTTACCTCTGCCCTGTTTTCCAGTTTGGGTTTCTAAATGGCTAAATAGGCACAAAAAGTTTGGCAGTGGGGAACCAAACGGTCTGCTATGGCTGCAATGTATTTCCTGAGGGCAACTTCGATCATTGAGTTTGTCCACTAAACTGCTTATTTTTGCCACTGGTGGGCTCAGACTGTTATCCAAAGTGTTCGGCAACAATAAGGACTGTATCCCGACAGACGAAAACCTTTTTGTTAAAGAGTAAAATCTTTCTCTTTGACCACAAACAACTGTCACATCATTTTCTAAAAGCCACCAGACTCCATTGACAAAAACAGTAAATTTACCTTTCAGAAGACGTAGATTTGTATATATAATCCAAACATTTGTAATTTTACCAATATGCCCCAAAATACTTGCCACTGCTGGCACAAAGAAATTAGGGCACTATACTTTAAATTTGTTGTATTGTTAAATCTTTTTAAGCCATTTAAAGGGATCACCATTAGAGCCTGTTGAAGCCACATTGACTTCAAGCTCTGCACAAAAAAGAGCAGGTTTAAGGTTAACTTTTTACTCCCACCTTTTAAGCCTACGGGCACTGAGTGTTTGATACTTTAATTGCATCTAGTGCAAAATGTAGGCAAGAGAGGAAATCAAAGTGATGTGAAAAGCCTTTTAGCTGTTCTGATACCAGCAGGCCCAGTGCTGAAACAAACTCTGTCAGCATTAAAAGATGTTACAGGCTCTTTATGCAACATTTTTGAAAAGCAGAGCATCGTGTGATGAAATTAATATACCTTTGAGATAAGACAAGGGAAGTTTATTCGTACAGCAGATGTAGATAAAAACACCATGAAAAACATCAAGAACCAAATTAAAAGAAACCCTTTTAAAATACATAAGTACAAAAACTGAAATCAGAATAGAAAGATTCAACAATCACATATAAAAAACAAAAGCTGTCTCATTTAGCCTCTAAACTAATGGTGACTGTAGTTCTTTTTCTGTGTTGTCTCAGTTTAGACACCAGTTTGATGTTTTGCATTTGGTCTTATTAGGCTACATCTGTTTAAACATTGTTTGTTAATTTACAACATGACCAACTGGCAAGATCAAGCTTTTCATAGTTTTGCCATCAAAGAACGCTTTCAGCACCGCTTTCATTTAATGTGACACAAAAAGGGACACTTAATCCCCAGCTGGCCCTCCGTGGCCTTTGCTCTCTGATGCGGTTACTTCCATCACATCTGAAAAGTGAAACTCCTCCTCGGTCATTGAGAATTCTGCTGCATCATTAGCGGGTCTTGACCCGCGATCAAACCTGCTCCTCCCTCCTGTCCAGCCGTTGACAGATTAGGGCAGACCTTTGATGAAGTGTCCTTGGAGGGCAAGAGGAGGCTGTGGAGATCCTTCAGAGATAAATATACTGTACACTCTTTACTGTGGAAACTCTAAAGCATGACATCTCTGGTTCTCGAGCATCATAAAAGTTGCATTTGAAAAAACTAAGCAGAAAAGAGACTTTCCAGAAACAACGTCTCAGTTAATTAAGAAGAAAAAAAAACTTGGAAACTACCGTTACAGCACAAAACATGTAAATAATAACAACCGTTGACAGTTTTTGCAGTTTCCCAGGCAACCAGGGCATCTTCTCTGGTAAAAAACACACCACTGAGTTGTTTATTTCTCCTCCTTTTTTTTCTCCAGTGTGATTTCGCAGTGGGTGGCATGGTGGTGCAGGGGTTAGCACTGTCGCCTTAGAGAGAGATGGTTCTCTCTGTGTGTAGTCAAAAGACATGCAGGTTTGACGCTGGCTCTGAATTGCCGAAGTTGTTAATGTGAACATGAATGATTGAATGGGTTCTTCTCCCATGTCAAGTAGGATTAGCTCCAGTCTCCCAAGACCCTGCAAAGGATAAGCAGTTGGTTTACAGATGGATGGTTTATGGATGAATGGATGGTTTATGGATGGATGGATGGATGGATGGACCAATGGTTTATGGATGAATGGATGGATGGATGGACCGATGGATGAATGGATAGTTTATGGATGAATGGATGGTGATGGATGTATGGATGGACCAGTGGTTTATGGATGGATCGAGGGTTTATGGATGAATAGATGGATGGATGGATGGATGGATGGATGGATGGATGGAAAGAGTTCTCTTTGCCTCCATTGTATTGGGGTGCTGGAAGCTACAGCAGACATTTTAACATTAGCAAACAGAACTCCATGGCTGGATGCCACTTGGGGTAAGTGTATTTCCCAAAATGTGTAATTATTCTTTTAAAAACATTTGCCCATTTATTTGCTCTCTTGCTGGGAGTTTCATGATCAAAGCCATGTCACTCGCTCAATGTCTGGATGCCAACTATGAGGCACAGAGCCAGGAGGCAGTTAGCTTAGTTTAGTCTTAAGACTACAAACAAGGGGAAGACAGAAACAAACAAGATACGATGTGATAATTAGTGAGCCTTTGAGGTGTTGGTAGGCGTATTCCCCCAATTCCGGTCTTTATATTAAACTAAGCTAATGGCCTCCTGGCTCTCGCTTTGTAGTTGGCATACATGCATGGGAGTGGTAGTGCTCTTGATCCTATCATACTCTTGGGTTTGAAGTGTATCTTACAAAATATCAAACTATTACTTCAATGAGATTCGGATGAACTAACGCTTTTCTTTAGGGTCAGGGCCCCATCTTCTTCTGCCAGGCCATTCTCATGAGCCTCCAGAGAAACCTCAGGACATCTGGTGCACTCCTATACACTTTATATCGGACTCCATTTGGCCACGTGGCTGATGCTGTTTTTGCCCGATGTACTGTGTTTTTCACCTCCTTCCATGTTGGATGGTCGATGTTGATGTGATGAATTGGAGGGTCCATCGGTGGGATTTCTGATGGGATAGTCAGCTGATCGTATTGCCTTGGGTCAGAGTGTGTCATCTTCAAGTGATCTTCAATGACTTTCTTTGTTGTTTTCAGAGCTAGACTTTTTCTAATCCAGTGATCTTTGTGGAACCGTGTAGTTTGTTCTTTCTTCCCTCTGCGCTTCTATAAATTTTCATCACTACATTTACTAACTAGTGTTGTGACTGAAATTTATAACATGAAAGACAGCAAAAAGAGACAGCTTTGAGTTCTCGCGGAGTCCAGTTAAAGTTTCAAGTTTCAAACTTTGACACTCTACCTACTCCTCCAGCATCAGTTTTGCATGTGAAGGGCTCAACCTAACACCAGAATAAATGTAAGCAGAGTACATTTCTGTAAAACCACAGAATAAATGTTTCTTTATGTTGCAACTTTAGCTATGCTCAGGTTTAATTTTCTTTTTTTCTCACGTCACAACGCTGTGCTTATACTCTTCTTAGGTTTAGGCACAAAAACCACTCGGTTAGGAAAAAAATCATGGTTTGGCTTGAAATACCTGTTTTGATCGCCACAAAGAAGCGCCCGGAGATGGTCCGATATCCTGTGAAAAATAGCAGGTTTTGGTTGCTACCGAAACAGCTTACAATGTCCCCACAGACTTGAACTGCTGTCGCTCATTTGGCAGCCTTGTTGGCTTATAATGACACCACCACCTCCACCTCCTGGTGGGAAAGTCCTGGGTTGTATCTGTGGCTTTCAAAAAATGTACCTTGTTGACTGGGCTGAGTATTTGATGCACTGAAAGTGATAACTGGCTGTATCTGCTACATAGTCCTGATAACCTTACAAACAGTACAGTGGTCAGTGTCAGAGGACTGAGTCTATTTGCTCACTACATACAACAGGTTTGAATGGTACTCTACATAAATGCACAGAAGTATTTAAAACAAAACTTTCAAAAGCTTCCTATGAGAAAAATCTATTTTCATGGCAAGTTAACAATTTGCAACACTTGACTGTCCAACCCCGAGCATTCAATCAGTGGTTCATTGTAGGTCTTGTGATTAGAGTCATTTAGAAGAGAGTACTATAAGCATTATCCAATAGATCTGTTCTGGTGTTGTGCTTTCAGTTTTCTTTTTGTGTGTGTGTGTTAGATCCAACATCCAGTGCTTTTATTCCACTGTGATCTGGGGGGAATGCAATTAATCCTGCATCGATCAGCCCTTCATTTAGCCAAGGCTCGGTAGTTTGTATTATTTGTGCTTTGCCGTGTTCTCATTCGTGCACTCAATTCATTTTTGATCAATATGCTATTAAAAGCCTTGTTCCTGAGGCGGGACTGGTTTTCTTTTGGAGGTTGGAGAGCTCCAGTGAGGGGCATATATATGTTTTGTGAAGGCCCTCCCCCGGGTGTCAGGATGACTGACATGAGGGTTAAAAGAAAATTAGTTTGCATCCAGGTAAGCAAGCGTGATGTAGAGCACTGGGTGTCAAGTTCAAATCATTGATTCCTGTTATGCCTGTCGCTTGGTGGCCTCTGGCTGGTGGGAGGTGAAAAATGAGTCACCCTGAGGTGAAAGTGGTCTGTGTAGGGTAGAGCAATGGGCTGAGATCAGTACTAAGTGAAAACCTGTGAATCAAGTTTCTTTTTCTTTCTTTCTTTCTTTCTTTCTTTCTTTCTTTCTTCACAAGGGTCTCTTCATTGATCCATAAATTAATTGCACATATGGGGGTGGAATAAGTAAAAGACCATTAAAATTTAATCCGAGTACACTTCCTCATTTCCTATCAACATGTTTTATGCTAATAATAATTCCCTCCTCAGCCAAACCGTTCAGACTGGGCTGCAACTTAAAATAGAACCTCCTTTCCAAATTATACACATCTACTCAATTTCAGCTCTAATATTACAATAATAATAAATTAGTAATACTACCATTTATCAACCATTTACATTAGTGTTGATGAATTATTAAAATCTTGTGAATAAGTTTCCAAAAGGAACATGTAATACCAGTTGAGGATGATTCATTTTCATTCACAGGGCACTATGATTGTATAAGGGGTACAATGTTAGGAAGCAGTGGGATTGTTATTAAGATAATGCGATACCTAATTTATCACTTTAGGGAAAAGGTGTCTCTTGTTAATCTAAATGAGGGTCAGAGTGCAGGTCACACACAGCAGAAACCCAGAAGCTAACTCTAGAAGTGGTACAGGAAAAGATTGTGGTGTATCTGAATTCATTTTTAAAAAAATGGAAATTACAATTTTTATTTAAACAAATATATGCACATTAAAGGTCCAGTGAGCAGGATTTACTGGGATCAAGTGGTATGGTTGCAGATTTCCACCAACTGAATACCCCTCGTCCCTGCCCTACAGTGGCCACTGAAAATGTGAAAAATGTGAAATGCCCTCTCTAGAGACGCTATTTAAATTTGTCCATTGTAGGGTTCTGTAGAAACATGCCAGTGGAACAAGGCTGCCTCTGATCAATTGTTGAATCAGTTAGCTAAAAATGAATGGATGAACATTAAAATTAGCTAAAAAACAGTTCAAATGATCTAAAGGATATGGATTAACAGTTGACTTTACCTAGAATAATGGATAAGCAGTTACATTTTGCAGAGCATTGCGGCTAAACAGTTGAAATTGTTGGAATTAACTAAAAGTTAAGGATTAACAGTTGAAATAAGATCAAAATAATGGATAAACAGTTGACATTTTAACTCTGGATAACAAAAATTTTTAGAAATACAACATCCAATTCAAATGAACACATTGGGAACATGTTGGTTGTACTTCAAAATGTGGGTACATTGGACAGAAAAGGCTGGGAACCACCGACCTACAGCACCGCTCAGTGCCCCCAAAGAGCCTGTTTAATAGAGTGCACATATCAGACATAAGGCTCTGTGCCTGCTGCTTGTTTGTTGTGTGCATGTGTGTAACTCTCACCACAAGCTATGTGTCATAAAACATGTCTGAATATGTAATTTGGCTATAAAGAGTCATTACGCCGTGCCGGGTTGGCTTACACGTCCAGTCAGCTTTGTTCCACAGCCGTCATTCTGTTTGCACATTTGGGATTTTATAGTGTCCATTATTTCAGAGATTGCCTGTTTAAGACTAACCGTAAATGAATAATAGAGCACTGATTTTTATGATTGCTTCACAAGATGATGTCATACAAGCTGCTTCATCTCTCTCATCTCTGCACCCCCTGCTGGAAAATACTGTGAAATGTACATTTTTTATTATAAATATAAACTACACAGGCGCAGCACCAATCAGGAATTCATGACTTACTGACTGATGAGTGAATCTTCAGATGGTGTATTCTCTGAAGTCAGTCTAGGCAAACCGTGTTTCTTTACAGTCCCCCTACATATGCCCTACCATCAAATGGAGCAAAAGAGTCTGTCTCATCACTTTGGGGAATTACAGGTTTTTTGCAGCACTCCTGTGGTCGGCGGGTAAATTTTCCAAGGGAGACTGTGAATGTGATTGAGGTGTCAGCAGTTGGCATCTTTGGATTACAAAGATTGTGGGAGCAGCAGGTGGTGCCACAGCCAGTAATGGAAGTCTCATTTTCCTTGATGTAGAAAGGCGAGACCCACTGCCTGATAGCCCTCAGCTTGAAAAGGCCTGCTCTGCTGGTCGGGGAGTCTGCAAGTAATAGAAGTATTCTGTCACCAAAACTAGGACATTTCGAATTTAAGCCGGAGATGCACACATTTTAAAAATACCTTTTCAGGTAAGAGAGAACATAAGTTAGGACTTGTCGTCACTACCTGACGAATGACAAAACACTGATGTACATAGTTATGTACAGTGTTTTAGGTGTAACTCTAAAAAGATTTGACGCAGTGAAGCATTCACAGTGATTATCTTCAGGTCCCATTCCTGGATACAGCATTAGTAACTTATTGGTGCTTCAGCGTATCTCTAAAACAGTGCACGGATGTTGATCTTGCCCTGTGTTTGTGCTTTTTTACTCTCTAAGGAAAGGTCAGCTATGGGCATTTGGACAGCAGAGGGTATTGAGGTTTTTTATCATTGAAACAATGCTGACAGCAGTCGATGGAGGGATCAACTCCATTGATCAGAAGCTAAAAAAAACGTCATGACTTATTTGCATACATTATGGTTGATATTCAGATGACGGTACTAACCACTCTAAGCATTTTAAGAATACAACAGATTTAATTCATTAGAATTAATCCATCTTAAACATCACCAAACATCACTTCAAATAGTCTAGAGTCCATTCTTGGTTCACCTCCCACACAAATTTCAGGTAATTCTTTCAATGAAAGAGTCAAAGTGTGTAATAGACCCACCGCTCCACTCGAGGTCAGCGTGTGAGGGTGACAGTTTGACTCACCTATGGCATGAATAATCTGTTCGTGTATGAAGATGTGGTACCACCAAGGGGTGATAATGATGGGAACAATGGACAACACAATTTAAAGATCAAAATTAAACTATTCTCTTTACCTAAACCTAACCAAGTTGCTTTGGTGCCTTTATTTTGAAAATGTAACAGGACATAGCATGTTTGTTAATAGTGACAAATGTGTTAATGTGTTTTGGAAACAAACCCGCCATGGTTTAGTAAGCATATACCACATGACACCACCACCACTTAACAACTACTCCAATGCAACTTCAATCAAAATGAAAAAAAAAAAAAAAAAAAACATATAATAAATTGCAATAACTTTGCACAACATATGGTGGCAGGAAGAGCTCAGTGCTTTGCATAACAAAAGCAGAAATGCACTAATCTGACAGCATTCATACTGGAATTAGTCAAGCTATATGAGCACAGAAATAAAGCAAATTGAGAAAGACTTTCATCTTGATGTCGGCAATGCTTATCAGTCTATATCCACAGTATAGTAGATTGGGAGCAGTGTGTACAGCAAGAAGTAAGTTGCGCATGACTGCTCACACCATAAAAACTCACACTGTGCAGTTGTTTAGAGAGTTTGTTGCCTGTGATGTTTCAAGAAATCTGATGGTCATTTTATGCCGGTGCTGCAACTCTAAACTAAACAAGGTAAGGTGTTGGTCCACCACCAAAAGATATTCCTTTATATGGTGCTTTGAGTTTGGTTGTTACGAACATGAGAAGGGTCCACTGGACAACTGGTGAATTGGGTGATAAAAGAGTTTGTTTATTGCATCCAGGAAGAGGATGAGAGGAATGATGGTGGGGGAGTGCAACCCAATCACAAGAATAAATGTGAGTCAAGTACGTTTCTGTTGGACCCACGGATTAGTTAAAACTGGAACTTATCTTGTGTCGCAACTTTCCATTTCTTTAGGTGCTTGTGCTCTGTTTTGGTTCAGGTTAGGAAAGCATCAGGAAAGCATCATGGTTTGGCTTAAAATGTCTATTTAAGTTGCCACACTCATGGATGAAGACTGTCTGACTTCTAGAGAAAAATAGACCTTTTGGTCAGCACCATATCTGCAGCTCTCCTTGGGAAAAAAAAACAGTTTTGACGCCATATTACTGATCAAAAACGTCTCAACAGCTCCTTAAAAAACACCCAGTTTAGGCCACAGCTATCTGTAAAAAACACCCAATTTTGACGCCACAAAAAAGGGATGGATATGTTTCCAGGATGCACTAAAATAGCACCTGGTTTTGTCACCACTGAAACCACTGGAAATGTCCCCAGATGTCCTTAGAATTACTCAGTGGTGTGACTCAAACTCTGGTCGTTCATTTGGCAGCCTTGTTGGCTTGTACTAATGTGAACACCTCACTTCCTGCTGTGACAGGTGGCTAATAAGCATGTAATGTGAACGTGATACAGTTATGATACCATAAGCCGGATGTTACTGTGGTTTGGTGGAGATGGCCTGATGGCTTGGATGTCGACAGCAGGTTGACGGATGAGTAATCATATCTAACACTTCAGTTGAGTTGAGATCTGGTGTCTGTCAAGGCCATAGCATATGATTCACATCATTCTTATACCCATCACCCGAGTCAGTGACCCCTTGAGCCAGTTTTTGTTATGTTAAATGTCTTGTTAAGGTCTCTCCACTCATGTATTCAGGTTTTCTGTTTAATTTGTCACCCATCTATATATATTTGCCTTTATTCCACTGTTTTGACAGCTAAGAAGCAAGAGAAGAGAGAGAGAAATGGGGTATGACATTCAACAGAGCTCACTTCCGTAATTGAAACATCAACGTTGCATGTATGTCGTAGTAGGCCTGGAAACCATTCAGCTAGCAGGGCACTCAATGCATATTATACACTATAAGAGATATGTTTGTATCTATGTGTAGTGTGTATTCCCCGGCTGCTCTCTTTCCGCACATTCCACAAAGTGTCTCGCTCAGACAAGCCCTCCGGCAAATTGAAGGCAATATGGTGTTAAAACTGAACACAACTGTGGAAAAACAAACCAGAGAACTGCTGTCTCTTACCTCTCCATCTGACTCTTAATTCAAGTTACTGAAGCAGCGGGAGAAACTCAATTGTCCCACCAGTCCTCAAGCTGTTGAATGGGCAGGAATAAAACGCAGCACGGCCGTTTAATTGAAAGCCAATATTCTGTTGTTTTGCAGCTGTGTTTAAGCATCAGCGTTGTTCAAAATGATAATGCGATGCACCGCTTGTGTTTGACTTTTTATTGGTATTCTGATGTTAATCTCAGTGTAATTGGGGTGAAAATCCTTTTTATATATATATATGCAGAGAAACCTGGTTAGTTGGTGTCTGACATACATGTTTACCTCAAGATATTACGTTTTCAACACATGACATTGTTTTAACGTAATGAGCTTTGTTTGTAGTGAGCACCTACGTTACGTCTGACAGATTGTTACAGACCTCAGATTCGGTTTCATGACAGTGGTGTTGCACTCAGAGACTGTGTGTGTGTGAAAATGCTGAACAAATTTCTACACAATGTTGCTTTAAATGTTGATAATGTAAGTCAGCAGCCATTTTCAAAGGCTATTAGGTTGTTACACCATTTTTTTTGCCATATTTGCTGAACATCTCTTAACATTCCAACAGCAATCAATCAATAATCAAATGCTCTGATAAATAAAGGCCACTCAATCATCTCATTCACTGTAGCCTGTATGAAAAGATACCTGCGTACCGTACCTTTCTGGATTGAGGCATGTTCGTGACGGCTGTTTCGCTTGCGTTCATATGATTGTGGCATTTAACAGAGATGTTTATTCATGTATTCATGAGACTAAAAAAAGCTACGACAGCTTATTTAACATAAGGAAGCAGCCGTCAACTCATCTCCCTGCTGTCCAGCGAGAGCTGCGGGGCAGTTATGTGTCCGTGTTGTTCAGAGCCAGACTTTCTATTGGACACTTTCACAATTTAGCCTGCTGTTGTTCGTTTCTACACTCCTACCGACCCCCGACTTTAATCAGTGCGCAAGGTCTACAGTATCTGTGGCCATGTTATCTGTGAATAAGCATGATAGCTCTTTGGAGGCAGCATTATATCAGCAAAGGGAACACCGCTTGATATCTTTTGACAAACCATCCCGTCAATTATTTCCTCTGTCATACGCTCTACACGCTGTTTAAGTTGTTTGAAAGTGAGGTGTTTAGATGATTTTTTTTTTTGCCTCGCCCCTGTGAGCAGGCATGCGTGTTTGTGTGCAGTATGTCTGTGAGAATGAGTACACAGGCTTGAGTTTTCACACTGGAGGTGCCAATTAGCTCTTGGAGATGGCAAGAGAGCATGAGTTGGCTCAGCAGTAACGAGCTGCTCCAGCAGAACCTTTCCGCCACCTTCTCACTTTGTCTCACGCTATTTTCTTTTCTCCTCTACTCTTAGAATCTGCCCGTTTTTTTTTTTTTCTATCATCCTATTCCTTGCTCTGTTCCTGCCAGCCCATTGCTTATTTCCACTGTCTTTTTATTTTTTTCGCATTACCCACCGTTTTCATTTCTTCGCCCCTTGTGCCTCTGCTCTTGCTTTGTCATTTTGTGTGGGAACCTAGCTGTCTTATTATAGCACTCGGCTTCCAGCAGACTTCTTCCCTCTCCTCCTTCTTCTGTTCCTCACCCTCCCTGCTCTGCCTCGCCCCTCTCTCCTCATTCAGCCTCTTTCCCTTTTATGTTCTCTTCTTATCCCTCATGCTGCTTTCCTGTTTATTTCTCAGCAATTTCAGCCAGGACTCAAAAAGTCTCTTTCATTTCTGACAGAATTATGATGTTACAAAAGATCTATGGTCTTGTGCGGTGCACTGCTACCTGCTCTCAGGAACCCTTTTGATAGAAATCTTAATTTCGCTTAATGAATTCATCCACATGGACAGTCATAAGGAGACATCTGTGCTGGTGCGCCGAGTTTGTTCGGGGTGAAACTGACCTCTGGGCAATGACTTTCACTCCTGTCTTATTTTATGACTTATGCTGTATTAATTTTCTGACATTTTTAGCCCTGTCACTTCATGGCTGGCTGGGTGTTCCTGGTAAGATTTCCATCTGGGCAGCTGTCCAGTCAATCAATCCGCCAAAGTGTGGCAACTCTCGTCTTCAGGAATCAGAAAATTGACATCGTTCGGAGCTATTTGGTCGAGAAAAAAACCAACTGACACATGAAGACGGAGGAGTCTGTCAGTGAAGTGCTCTTACTGATTCTGGAGGTAATGATGGTTGTTTACTTGATCTTTGGTCACGACCCAAGTATGACTTGCGGTTACAGGAACTCATGGCAGGCCTAAATTACACAGTGATTACTCAGTCAGAAGTGCGCTCTGTCCTGACCTGTAACCACAGCCATCAGTGTCACAGGGTCCTTGAGCACAACCTTAGAGGTTTAACCACTTGAGATCAGTAAACTTTTCATGCGGTGGTGACTTGATTCTTCAATGTAGAATCACTGACATATTTCGAACCACTTGTCCATTGTGAGTAGAGCCTCTGAGCTGCTACTAGGCAATGATGGTGCATGTAGATCATCAATTAATCGATCTTTGTTTGTATGGCACCAATTCACAACAAAGGTTATCTCGTGACACTAGTGATAATACCCCCTGATTCATTTATTTACAAAGACCCAACATTTCCTCCATGAGCAAGCACTTGGCGACAGTGGCGGGAAAAAAACTGCCTTTTGACAGGAGGAAACCTTGAGGCAGAACCGGACTCAATGGTGGGCGGCCAGCTGCCTGCACCTTGATGCAGCGGCCAGTAAAACCCTCAAATTCCTCTTTTTTAAAATTTTATCGCATATTTCTTTTCAGCTTTGTTGATAAAATAAGGATTGGCTATAGTAGAAATACATTAATCTCCATTGGAGAACCAAGCGTGGGTTTGAGATTGAGAGCAGTAGACTTTAAGATGAGAAGAGGAAGAGAGTTGGGATAAGAGTCACGCTAATCCAGCCAGGATTTAAGGTTGCTATGAGCTAATGTCAGGTTGCATGGGGGGGAAAAAATGGACGAAATGAAATTCTACCCAAGCAACACGAAATCAGAGACTGTTGTGCCCGAATCTTTACAGTGACCTGTCTCCACCACAGCGCCCCGGGTCATGAGGTGGACTATGTGTTTACATCATTGATGTTCAAAGTTCATATCTGATAGCGATATCTTCCCCAGGACCTATTAAAATACAGTACATCCTACACAGCAGACCCCCGATTTTATACAGTCAAGTCAGGTCCAGCAAAGATTAAAACAAATCTCCATTTCATCACAGCATCCTTCCTGAATAAATATCAGAGATCCCCTCCAGACATATTTAAGGCATATGAAAACTCTGTTGTTAATAATAATTAGTCTAATGTGTTTTTTTCCCCCACAAAATAGTTCAATTACCTCATTAGAATGTCTTGAAGTAACATGTAGTCCTCATCGCTAATTAACAGCAATCCAGGCACTGTGAATTTGCAGATATTTTTCCATTTCAAAGTTCAAGTTTAGCAGCTGGATACATCAGATGCTCGGCTGAAAAGCCCAACAACAGTGTAGCACTACAAATCTGTAAATGATTTGTGGTGTCAAACTCTTCTTGTATGTGTTAAGATGACCACAAAGAAACTTTCCCCCCAGCCAGCAGCAGCCAGGTGGCTTTTTTTCTGTCTACACAAGACAAAGGCCCCAAGAAATATAGTAAATAATGGAATTAATCACTCGCTGCATTGTATTACTTGTCAATATTTCACTGTGAACCTCCAGTTTCCTGCTCCCAGAGACCAGCCTGAACACCTCTCCTGGCCAATTAAAATGTCTCTTATGCTTAAAGTAGAACTGACAGTGCTTATCCCCAACCTCATCAACAGAGGTCATTTTCATAATTCAATCAGCTAAAGCGTGCTCGCCTCTCTACGTTAATGATGATTCCTATCTCACCTGCAAACAGCGGGATTTTGAGGTGAGTGTCATTCATCCAGGTTAGGCAATAAACTTTAAAAAAAAAAGAATAATAATAATAAGAGGATGTTCATTCCTACTGATCCATCCATGGTACAGTATTAGACTTAAGCACCTTCCCGCAATTCACTGAAAGCATCCAAGCAAGTAATGGAGCAGCGAGTGAGTCACAGGTTGTTGGTCATAAGAGAGACAATTCCGCCGCCTTTGTCACGCTGGCTGAATCTGCAGTCGTGGAGGCTTTGACTGGAATGCATGGATTCAGAATCCCATTAACTGACGAGTACACAAGCACACTGAAGCTAAAACTTTTAATAAAAAGAACAAAACAGTCTTAAATACTGCCATTATCAAGAAGTCTGTGATTTTACGAATCTAACCTGTTGCTCAGGGCCTTTATTTCTCTGACACCGTTAATTTCATATTATTCAGTGGTTATCCCTTCAGGAAAGATGTGTCAGACGTGTCTGGTTATACTGTTACACAATTACTGGAAGAATTAGACTCTGAATGGATGACCCCATTCAGAAAAATGCATTTTTCTCACATTAATAATGAGGATCACAATGTGCAGAACTGTATAATTTCATTAATGAGCTGAGCGTCAGTATTGGACCGTCCAAACGAAACAAGAAAGTATCACAGCATTGATAAAACACTGTGATGGTCAAACTATCCTGAGTGAACACCACCTGTGCTGCCCTGAAGTGGATGAGTGGTTTCCAAAATAGATGGATGGATGGACATTGTTGGAAATGTTTTTTTTGTGGCGGCTGGGAGTGAAATTCATCGATACGCGTTAGTTTACTTAGTGCTGTCCTTCATCGCTGAGCAGTTGAAAATGTTTGTGGCAGGGAGGCACAGGCAGGGAACGTTATGTTCCAAAAACAGGCTGGGCCACAAAATGAGTTTTGAGAGCATGAAATCTCTCGCAATTGGCAGAGCAATCAGCGAGCCGCTCGTACTGATCAACAGCCCACACAGATTTATTTTGGTCATTTTGAACTATGGGCCATTAAAGCTGCATTTACTGGACTCTACATTATGCAGTGCAGGTCTAATGACTCACCACGTATTGAACCGCTGTGCTATTAGATGGTTGTAGTGTGTAGAAGAAAATGCATGAAATTGATTTTGAGCTGCAATTCAGTAGTGTGTTGGGCAATCAGTGTCATGATAAATCGTTTTCTGAGGAATCCCAGTGCTTATAGTGAATAAAAGAGCAGCAGGGGTGATGTGTTTGTGTGGACTTAAGACTTAGAGTTAGCATCACCCTGGTACCGTCGAATTTTTAAAATGGATATTGGATTATTGCAGTTGCAGAAAACACAAGTTTATGATACTTACACTTTCCGTTCAGCAAGATAATCTTCACAAATGAACACCACTTTTGTGATTTTTGAAGCATAAATGCGATCGCAAAGTAAAAAAGCTAACATCAGGCATGACTTCAGTGTCACTGCCACTAAGCTTCACACTACACGATACTTTGAATGTTTTACCATAAATTGATCGATCTAAAAGTTGTAAAGTTAGAGTTAGAATAGTCTGTAACTAAAGTTGGCTTTGAAAAGAAGGACTAGGGAGTGGATGAGTCTCCGTGTTCAGCATGATGATGTTTAGCCTCTGTAGTTTCATTTAGCTACTTGTTAGCAACCGTTTGTTGGACGCTTGAAAATGTACAATTAGGATATCGACTGTGGTATTTTATGTCTTTGAACAAAACCTGAAAATCTCTCAAAGGTCCATTTTTTAAGGTTTTTGAGTCTCTTTCCCAACTTTTCAAATAGTGATGTTTTGGGATGGCAGTGAAACTGACCTACTGTCCCAAACGAGATGAGACGAGTTGGGAATGAGCTCAAAAATACATTTTCCCAGACCTTCTTTTAGGCACAACAGACAAAAATCATTCAGGACTTCAGGATGAGGGAACATGAAGTGCAAAAATATGAACTTATTTCCAGGTTTCATTTCTGCTACACTCCATTTTGGGTCTGTAACATGAAGCCACTTAATGGCAGCCTGAAGTCTATTCCAAGTTTTATAATGGGAAAGACTCAACGAATTTAGAAAAACATTGCCGCAGTCGAATTCAAGTACAGTCAAATTGTTTTTCCCATTCTTTTTTAACATTAACAGCCCCAAACAACCCTCCCAGCCCCCATAATGGTGACACTAACAACCTACATAACCATTTACCAAGTGCACTCATCTGCAACTTTGCATACCTGCTTCTTACAAAGTGGTCAGTGTGGATGGGTGGTGTTAGATTTAATGTATCTGCAAAGGTTTTTCCAATGAAAAGAGCGAGAACAGGATGGCTGCCATCTTTTAATGATGTTTTTTTTTGTTTTGTTTTTGCATCGAGTGTTGTAAATGCCCTGTAGTGGTGGTTATTCCCTGCCAATGATTTTAGCTGCTGTCTTTACAGCCCTTTTTAGTTTTTTTACAGTCCCGTGCAGTCATGCTGTTGCACCACACACTGTGATGCAGCCTGCCAGCACGCCCTCAATGGTACGTTGGTAAAAGTTCACAATACTGAAGCTCTCAAGGCGCCTCAGGAAGCTCAGCCTCCGCTGTGCCTTTCTGAGAATGCCGTTGGGGTTGAGCGGCCATGTGAGTGTGTCTCTGATGTGTGTGCCCGGAAATTTTTAAAAGTGGCAATACTTTCAACAAATAACCCTTTGATGGAAAGTCATCAAGGATATCTTTTGTCTTACCGACATTGTTGTCATGACACCATTCGGCTACATCCTCCAATTTTGCCCTCTGATCGCTGTCACTGATCACTGTGTTGTCACCAGTAAATGTTATTAAATTATTCTTGTCATATTTGGCAGCAGAATGAAGTGTTAATAGGCTTTATGCAGTAGGGGACTCAGACAGCATTATTGCATGTAGTATTTTCCTTTTCAATAGGGACTAAAACATTTTTTGAAGCAAGTGGAGAAGTCTTTCGTTATTATGAATGATTGTTATTTGAAAAATGTCAGTGTCAACAATAGCTGCAATTTTACATTTAATCAGACTTTTCAAATATTCCATTATAACAGAGGTCGAATCAACAGCATTATAGTAATTCAGGCAACTGGTTCGTACAAACTTGCTAAAAGCAAATTGTTGTTGAACGTTGATGGACTAATCAGGGTGCGTCTTACCTCCCAGCAGCTGTTTGAACACTGTTTCATCTCTTTTCACCATTAACAACAAAGTTATTAACATATTGACAGGGTCATAGGCTACTTCTTTGAAGAAAGAAGGAAGTGGAGAAAGTCACCAGACTCCCTTAAAAAAGTGCTTGATTTTGAGACTTGTTGTGTTTGGAAACTTTTTTAGCTTTGTGAAATGCTCTATGCAACACATTCTTAAATATTTGGGCCTACTTGTTCATTCGGCTGATGATATACATGAAGTTAGTTCATTCTGCTATTATCCTTAGCATCTACCCTCGCCCCAACGTTTGTTAAGGTTAGGGTTACTTTTAGAGACCCACTACAAAGCTCAGATTATAACTTGAACCCTGATATCCAGGTATATGACTAATGCACAGGATTACCAGGATGGGTGAGATTATTCAAACATTAGATATTTAACTTGATGATGCTCTTTTGGGATGACCTAATGGCATCGTCGTGGCTCTCTGGATTGAGCCATAAGAAGACAGGTAGCATGAAACTGAGAGAGAAGGTGTTTTAGACTTTATTTTTCACCAAACTTTTCAAACAGTTTTCATCAGATTTCTACAGGGATTCTATTCTACATGAATCTTTTATGTCCCGCTGACCATTAAAAGTGAAGTTATGGCTCTCTCCCCATTCATTAAGATGGGGGCCTGGTCTTATTAGCCCGACATAACTGCCCGGAGGCGCTGCCAACATGGCTGCCGAGTGGCAGGATTTGCCTAAAAAGGCTTTGGCCTAGTTTGCCACAGATCTTGATATCGAGCTAAATCTTGTAGATGTTTCTGGCTGACACGGCCGACCCCGCTCTAAAAGCTGCCCACCCGAGGAAGACAGATGTTGGACGAGTGTTTGTGACTGATCTCGATGTTCTGATGTCAGGAATGTTATCTATTTTATTCAGATGTTACATTTGCTTACAGGGATGTTTTATATCGTTCATGTATTTATGGTATATATGTATTTAATCACTTTTAAAACATTTTGCTCATAAAATGAACCAATAAGAGAATCGATAAAGTAAATAAAGTAGATCATTTGTACTGGTAATTAATGCCTCTGGGTCTTAAATAAGCGGATTCAGTATTGAAAAAAAAAACTGCTTAGACCCCAGCCTTAACTCCAAAGCCTAAAAAGAATTAGTAGACTCTATTCTGTTAGAAAAGGGATGCATTCAGGAGGCACAATGAGTCCTTGTCCTTTGTTAGCCCCCAGGTACATCTTATCACCTAATAATCTCCCACCTCTACCTCAAAGTGGTGCTTCATAATTCTATTCTCAGAAATGTCACCTTCTCTTCGTCCCACTGAGTTTGCAGTCCCGTCCTTGCAATTTGACAGTTTCACCCTCATGTTCTGATTCAGTGAAAACTAACTCTTCCAGCCCAGACAGCCGGCTCGATCAGCTCATTTGAAAACCATTTACTGAACAGTTAAGCAGTAAAACAGTTACCTGAACCGGTGGCGAAAGGACGAGTTAGTCGCACGGCCAGAGGCTTCGCAGAGCGCGGCAGTCTGAACCTGTTGTGGTCAGGCCGATGTCACACAGTGCACGAGATGAGAGGCCATGAGAAAACCTCAAGGGGCTCGATGGGTCTGATAAAATTAATGGGAAATCCAATAACTGTTGTCGTGGTTACCCCCTGAATTTGATCTGCGGCTGGTCAGAGCAGCTGCAGGTTCATGGGAAATAAAAGGTAATGTGATTGCATATGTCTGTACGTCTGCATGGGGGCTCGAGCTTTGTGTGATTTTAAACGTCGCCTCGTGTGCTGTCACATCACAACACGTCCGCGTCTTAAGTGTAAGTGACAGTTTCCTCAGTTTGTTTTTAGATCAAGTGCCACAATCAGCTCCCCCAATTGGATTTAATTTTCCTCCGATATGTGATACAGAAATGAAATGATAGACGGTCGAACCCTTGAAATGTTGCAGCGCCCCTTTTACAGCTCTTATCGCCGGCCTTCAGTGTTGTCTAAAAGCCATGAAAATGTGATTAAACTTTTTTTTCTCTTTCCCCCAAAAAATTCAATTAACTTCTCATCTTGTCCGCTCTGATCTCAAAATCAGACTGTTTTTTTTCTGACTCTGATCTGAAGCGGCTTATCGGTGCACTTCATTGACACGCCGGGCTCGAAACCAACATGAGAACACGTGTCAGTGTTTAGTTAAAAATGGAACTGGAGTGAGTTTCTCTCAGCTCCTTCAATTTGATTAACACAAACAAAGAGATGAAAACTATATTTACCCTGTCACTGAGCCAGGTTTGTCACTTTTTTAAATTAGACTTGCTACATTTCTTTTTTTTTTCCAGTCATTATAATATCCCAGAAGGGAAACTCGAGTCGCAGTCAGGGGCATGAGAAAAAAACAAACAAGTGCAAAAACTTAAAAAGGACGAAATGCTTCCTGTACATTAAATATAGAGAACACGATAACACAACAAACTATCTCTTAAGAAGCTAAATGACACGTGCAGATCGAGCAGATGAGTCATGCACGCTCTTAATCTACACCCCGAGGGAAGAAGAGTTGTAGTGATGTGTGACGAGAACATGCAGAACAAAAAACACCAAATCAGACGAGACCCGAGTCTTTGGAGGCTGAAGAACAAACTTCACTGGCACTTTGTCTCAATCAATTAAGGTATTTCGGTGTTTTCAAAACTCGCACACTGTCAGCTGAGAAGCAAACTCTGGCTCCTGTGGAGACGCCTTCTGGACATCTAAGAGAAACGTCTCATCAGTGACGTACAACTTCTTCATTCATCCCCAAGTGGGGAAACATTAAAGACGAATACACGCAGTGCAGCGGCGATGATTCTGTCAGCTGTAATCCTGGTCCTGTGTCAGAGTTGGGTTTTTAAAGTTTATTTAGTCAAGTCTGGACCTTTGAGTCTCATCTGGACAAAGAAAACTTTATATTTTAGTCTAACTAAACTCTAAATCTAACTATAAAAAGTTGATCTTATTATGATCTGATGAAGAGCTTCTGTTGGATGATGCATCTTTGCAGACATGTTCTGTCCTTTCGATGCCAAATCAAATAAATTATGACGGTAATTTGAAGTACCAATAAACGCAGCGTCACCAAAATACCTTCCAGATAGCTTCTCATGTGGAAGCTGCTGTTGTTTATGACTGCAAGGCTTGTTGCTGTTAGCTTGTTAGCTCGCTAGTTTTAGTGTGAAGGTCTGTACTGCTGAAACATCGACACGTTCATCCAGACCGTGTGGAATAATGGCACTTGGGCGGTCCACTCCTGTGCTCCAGAACATATCGACAGTACGACAATATGTGTTGTATCTCATTCACATTAGGTGGAGGGGATCGTGGTGGTGCTGAAACCACTGGATCATTTGAAAGCGTGACACTACTCGACATTTTTTCGGCACAATTTCCAGCAGTGTTGGTGACACAAGCAGGTGTTTCTACAGAGACTTCAGGACATGGCCGACCAGGTTTGCAACAACTAAAACAGGTATTTTAAGCAAAACCATCTCCTCCTAACCCTAACCAAGTGGTTTTTGTGCCTTTGGTCACAAAGTAAAATAGGAAATTTAACCTAAACAAACATGAAGTTGCAGCGTAAATAATTGGAAAGTCTCAGCATATTCTTGGTTTGCAGAAATATTCACGTTAAGGCTCTTCTGTATGTTTAAAATAAGCTTTTGTTTGTCATTTTGCTTCTTCGCATGCGGTTGCTTTGCATGCTGGGTTACCTCAGCGCCGGCTTGATGCCATTTCAAGGCAGACGGCTCATCAAGATTAGTGACAAATGCTGGTAAGTTGACCAGCGGGGAGAAGGTCACCGTATAAAATGCCATTTCAGCCTCGAGGCGAATAAAAAAAGACGCATATTGCTTTAAGCAAGGAGCAGTTGCTTGTGTTTGAGTGCCACATGGCAATGGCAGGAGTAGGCACAATCTTATCTTTGCTATGCTCTGTGACTGATTCCCATGTGGTACACAGATTGCATTATGAAGCTGGACCGTGAAAACCCACAGATGTTATTGTGAGCCACACTGCCAGCGGTTGGCAGGAAGGCCCGCTGCTTGAATGGTGCTACAATGTGTTTTCTGTGTGTGGGTGTGTGGACGAGTGGGAGAGGAGAGAGAGGGAGAGAGAGAGAGAGAGAGAGCCGCGAAGGGAGCCTACTGGTTTCAATGTGCCGTGGCATGTGCTGGTGGGACGGGGGGTGCTTCTGCTGATGAGGTGTGTGGGCAGGTCTGTACAGGTGCACCTCAGGAGGTGGACGACCTGCGAGTCACCTGATGTCTGTGTTTACCTTTTCGCTTACCTCTTTGATATGTGTGCAGGGATCACATCGACAAATCATTTTTCATTTTCAAATTTTCATTTAAACCAGGAGGATTTTTACATTCATACTGAAATAATTAAAAAGTCATGTTGGTAAAGGTTCTCAGTCATCCGGGTCATCCAGTTAAATCTAGGTGCTGTATCGTAGTCAACTGGACTCAGTGCAAACTAACTGGAGGGGAGCTGCAGGGTTTTAATCTCTGTGTGGGAGTGTCCTCACAGACTCGTAAAGGACACGTGTGAGCTCTGAGTTTTCAGAGTCTTCAGAGCCACTTGTGGGCCGTTGACCCAAATCTCTTCATGTGGGTTGTGTTGTTGTTACTCAAAATTCGTGACCTTCTCCTAGTAAAAGTACAATGCAACGCCACTCAAACTCTTCTAAGTAGAACCATATAAGGTTCTTCGGCTTGTCCTCATAGGAGAACCCTTTTGGCTCCAGGTAGAACCTTTTATAAAGGTGGAGGGTTCTACCTAGAACGCCACATAAAGGGTTATACCTAGAACTGTGTGTGTAAGGTTCCACCCAGAACCCCCCATGAGAGGTTCTACAAATATCCCACTACAGGATCTTATACCCATGCTTTCAACAATCCCTGAAGAACTCTTTCTCCAAAAAAGGGTTCTCTGGATCAAAATAGTTCTCACTGGAACCGTTAGTGTTACCAAGAACCCTTGAAAAACCCTTTATTCAGGAAAGGGTTTTTCAGAAGCAAATGGTTCCAGGTAGAACCTCAGCCCTTGTAGAAGAACCCTTATTTCTAAGAGTGTACATGTATCCCGACTTCATGAGGGAGCAGTTGTCTGACATCACACAACGATGGCAGCTCCCATTGGGTGGGTGTATTTGTAGATGACAGGATTTGAAAAAGTTACTGAATGAAATGCTTAGATACGTTTCCAAGTTCCAGTGGATAAAGCGTCTGTTACTTTATGTTTTGATTTGGCAGGTTTCGATGTTGTCTGGGATGCAGCACATATTCAGCTGCTGTTCTGTGCTGGGCAGGTAAAGCACAGTCCGTTTGCACAGAAAAGATGTCGACGTCGAAGAGCGAACAAAAACTTTTCATTAATTTAGTTGTGCCGAGGGAGATTTGTCTTGTGGGCTATAAAAAAAACAAAACACTGAGCAAAAAAAATGTGCTTAAATGCTGCACGCAGCTGAGGGGAACACGATTATTATCTTTGTGTTCATTAATGTTTTTCACAGTGGCAATTTGAACTTTTGCCAAAAGGCACCAACGATTTTTCCTGAAATGGGGGCAGAAAAAAAATCATCAAATGGCATAATGAAGCACACCGCTCCAAAAAGAGTGAGAGAAAGAGTGCACAAAACTTCACTTCGGTCTTTAATTTAATTTAATTAAAGTTAAATGAGAAAGAGCAGCAGATAAACACAGAAGGATTCCTCAGAGAAAATCAGGACGACTGACAGAGCTCACGGTGCTGGTGGCGTCTTAAAGCGGGTAAGACCAACATGTTTGTTAAAAAAGAATGGGACAGTGAAAATCCTCATCTCTATTTCCTATCATGTGTTTTTATTCAGTCGACATGTTAATAATAATGCAACAGCTTTTTATTTATTTAATTTTTTTTCTATGGTTTAACACATTCTTAAATAATCAAACCTGCCTATTTTAGGAAGGTTTCAGCAAATGAGTCATTCTCCAGTATTCTCGCAGTGTGTGTGTGTGTGTGTGTGTGTGTGTGTGTATGTGTGAAAAGACAGTGAGTTATGGATAATTTGGACCATCTGCAAATCGCACAATCGGAATTTTCCCGAGCATCTTTTTAATTAGGTGTTTCCAGCGTGGCCGTCCGTGAGCGGCGGCGTCGGATCAGCTCGGCCGTCTCTCCTTCCCGGAGTTTAGCCGCAATATGTTCGAGACGGCGCTGACAGCTTGTTATCCCATCAGTCCCTGTCTAATCTCACAGCTCACTTCCTATCGCTGTGAAATCTTCGCCGTATTTAATCCCTCATACCTGACTACATTTTTCGGCGAGAGATGATTCTGCACGTGATTCTGCATGTCCATGTGGGATTTCATTATCGGATGAAGGTTTGAGTTCAGCGCTCAAAGTGTGATTATTCTGAGAGACAGCTCCTAAACTTTAATTGCATTTTTACTTGTCAAATAAAAGATAAATAAGAACATTATGTGCTTGTTTAACACCCATATTTACAGATTTTAACAGTATAGTAACATTATATGATAGTATAATAACACCTGTCTATCTGTTTCAGGGGACGGAAAGACTCTCCTGCATTTTAAAACTTTGTGGTGGTGTGATTCTTTTATTTTTGACTTTTATCTTTATTGCGTCGGTTAAAAACGAAGCTGTTTTTTTACCTCTTTATTTTACCTCTGGCCTTTTACCTCATGATGCTTTCTTCTATTCTTCCTTTTCCCTTTGATGACCAAGTTGTTTTAAATACAGACGCTTCCTGGTTATTGTCTCTCCGTAATCAAAGGGAATTATACCGTCTAGACGGAAATTCATATGTGCGCCATTAAATCCACTTCAGATGAAAGCAAAGACTGGATTCTGGACAATGCTCTTAAATGAATGACAGTGCTTCAGTGCTGATACCTGCGGGTTAGTCTGATGATACCGTGGCCTCCGTGCAATCAGACCCGAGGCCACAGGACGACTGCGGCGCTGCTGTCTGAAGCAGAAGTGCCCTCGGTACAGGTGATATCGATGGAAGGAGCAGGACACAGAGGCTGTGAGGACGGTGATTGTCTCGTACGTTACTAATGTGTATAAATAACTGTTATTATTGTGAAGAAACGGTGGTTTTAGGACGATTTTGAAGCATTCATCCGTGATTGTGAACGTTCCGTCCTCCGTCCTGTAAATTATAGCCATCAGTCTTCAGACTATTACATAATCTCTGATGGCCGGTAGAGAGGGTGTTTGTGTTTTTGTGTCTTTATTCTCTCTGGTGCGTTTACTGAAGCTTTGTGTGGACCATTGTGTGTCATGGTTTTTGGTTTGTCATTTCCTGTTTTATTTTGTAGATTATATACTCATATGTCATGTTAACTTAACTTCCTGTCTTTGTCTTTTTCCCACAAAGTTTTTGGTGTATAATATAATAATAATAATAATTTATTAATGACCACACAGCCAGGCTGGTGGAATTTGGTCTCAGTACAAACAGGTTCCAACATTACATTTAAACATGAAACATATAACATAAATACATACAGACAGAGACTTTTTTTTTTTTTTTTTTTTTAATAATAATAAAGTATGCTTGTGTCCCATTGGTTCACCATTCCTGTGTATTTCCCCACAAGGTACGTGTCCACAGGGGAGTCAGGCTTTGCACGCCTGACCAAAAGGGCCTCCACCCTTACGTAACTACGGAAACACTCGCTGGCTGCACCCGACTGGAGGAACTCTACTCCTGGGCTGCTGCTCCGCGATTTCAATGGTGGCTCACGTCGAAACTGTCTCATATATTATAAAAATAAGTCAGCGAAATGACATTTCAGGAGAGAAATTTTCATCATTTTATCTCGACAATGTTTAATTTTCATAGTTGTTCTCGAGTTACCAGAGGCATCCCATCGCGCCGGACGACCCTGATTTGCATAAAGTAGCCTCGATTTAAATTATTTGCAAATTAGGGGCCAGAAACTTGATGCCCTGTCTCTCGGAATACAACGCGCCGCAGCCAGAATGCGTTGCACAGCTTCCTCCATAGACAATGAATGGCAGCCATGAAATCGGTGGATCCTGTGGACACATACCTTCACTCTTCATCGGTTCCTCTATATTTCTCGTCTGCTCCCTGGTGCTGTGTTCCTGTCATGTTTCATTGACTTTTGCTGCCTGTGTTCTCATGTTATACTAGTTTGTACTGCTGCTGTTTTGTTGCCAGCCTTTTTTGCCTGTCTTTTGTTTCTGTTTAGTTTTGTAACCCGCCTGCCTCGGTGCTCGGAGCATTCGGGTCGTCTTAATCTAACAATTTTGTAAAGCTTTGCGACCTGATGCGCACAAACGTGAAATTCCTGTTCATCTCTACAAACTGCCACTGTTCGAACTGAAAATGTTCCCACACAGAACACGTTACATAACGCCGCATACGGATTTTGTTTTGTTGCACCGACAGCTTCTGTTTCATCACCGCGAGCCTCCTCACGACGTCCCTTCAGAACCCGTCGACCCTCTCCAGCTGCAGCTGTTACATCAATACGCTGTGCAAGCCATTTTTTTCGAAAGGCGCAGAGCACAAACTGTCCGTGGCTGCTCTTATTCTGATGCGCACAGAAGAAAGTACATTACTAATACATATTAATACATTAATATCGTTGGATCTGACTGGCTGGTCTTTAAGGGACGTTCACGGCAGGTTGGACCGCTAATGTACTTCCTTGTTTTAATTTGCTTGAGGCTGGAAGGACCGTGAACACAGTCTGTGCGTGGGACAGAAGGACCACATTTACAGGGTATGTAAATAACACGAGAGAGAACAGAATCTACCACAGAACACCTGAAAATGATTGAACAGCTGCCAAAGAAAAACTTAAAGGTCCACTGTGTAGTGTTTTAAGTAATTTATTACCTCAAATCAGCGTCTTCATTCATAAATAAGTCCTCATTGGTGTAAAATGATCTCTGCCAACAATCTCACTTCTCCTCCTGAGGGAAGAATCACTTCTCTGTATTTCCATAGGACGGGCGAGCTCTACGGAGGCTTCCATGTCCTTCCGCTCTATAAAAAACGATGAACTGGTGAGAGGGACAAAAAGCTCTACGTGGTACAGATAAGGCTAAAGGCGTTTTCACTCAGAGCCAGCGTGACTGTGGAACGGAGGAGGAGCTTAGCCAGACGCGCTCGTCAGCTGCAGTTTGAAGTTTGTTTGAAATAACGTACCTCATCACCCGAAACTAAACTTGATGAAGTGCTGTTTGAAGACACGTTGTTGTCACAGCTTCTTGAATCTTGACACATCCCGCCTGCCGTAGTTCCAACAGGCTGCAACGCACATTTGAAAACGCGAGGCGCTAGAGAGCAGTATTCGTTTGAATGCAAAATCAAATTTAACCACTAGATGGGAGAAATAATTCCACAGTGTCCCTTTAACCAAAATTTTAGTTATCGCAGTGATCGGCTCAGTGGAGATAAAAAGTCGTAGTAAGCTACTTTCCAAGTCGAGTCAGTTGTGTTTAAACAGCCCCAAATCACAAATCACAATGCCTCAGGGGAGATAGTGAAGGCTTGAGCTATAGTCTTAACACACAGTTACGCACGTCATGGTCACTTTGCATCAAAAGCATTTGTGTGTATCGATTAAAGTGTGCGGGCGTGTGTGTGTGCGTATAAAGACAACGTGGCAAAACTACATCAGAATCAGGCACCGCTGTCACGTCCGTTCAGTTTTATTCGAGAGGTTTGACCTTCTGTTCAAAGATTTAACAAATGGCTCGGTAGAGCTCGCAGCCCGACAGCGTACGAAGCGTCCAATGAACCGTGATGCATATTTAACAGGATCCACCAGCCTGCAACATCTCCGCTATAAACTACACCCTCGTCGAGCCGTTCAGTCACTCTCAGTCGCGGGTCCGAGCGCACAGACAGCCTCGATTATACGCGCCATTGGACAATCCGCGGCATATCAGACATTCTACTAATTATAATGAAGGACGAAGCACTTCTGTCTCCCTTCTCAAGCCTCTTGTCCATTACTCTTTAACTTGCAAACGTTCTTGTCACAACACATCTCTCAAGATCAGTGCAGGTTTTTTGGGTTTTTTTTTTTTCCTTTTTATAAAATACATGATTATTCAGTCTCAAGCATTCACGAGCCCCACAGAGTTGTTATGATTGCCTTCCCTTAAGATTGGGCGCATTGTGTGATTGAGAAGGTGCTGTGGGCTGCTGAATAGAATTTAACCTCCGAAAAAGCTCGTCTGGAAAAAGAAGCACTCAGCAATCAGACTGGGTCACGGGGGCGCTGTTATGTGTTTGCCATCTGACATCGTAATTAAAGCAACGAGACGAGGTTTGCGGAGGGATGTGAAGCGAATGCTGTTCTGAAAAGTTGCCAGAGGTAACAGGAGTTTGTCAGGTTTTAGGTAAAAAAAAAAACAGCTATCTCGAAAGGGGGAAACTGAAACGCCGACTTTAACCTTGGACCATGCATTAAATTTAAATACATAGAGTCCTTGTTTATCTGAAACTAGACTTTCCGGTCTCTCAGTCTCATGTCAAAAATCTGCTAAGTGCAAACAACAAAGACAGCCCATCTGCTGTTCGTGGTCCAACATTTTAATGTGCCACCAGGCTTACACTCTACGTGAATAAATCTTTATCCCGTCTATCCGGTTGGAAATAATACAAAAAAAAATAATGTGCAAGATCACAGTGTGGATAAGAGCTGAAGAGGATTATGGCTGTCACTTGGAGATACAACATACACTATTAATGTTAACAGCCTTGACTTGAGCGTCAGGGTTTGTTAGGATATCTGTTGGTGAACGAAGCACCCGGCACGTTCACTTCCTTGTTTAATTCAATTAGAACACACTGATTTGAGCAGTTTTGTTCGATAAGTGCTTATAAACTGTGTGCGGAGAATAAAACAGACGGGCTGCAGGGGATCCATCGCCTATGTGGCAAACGACAAATCGATACCGTGCATTTACTAACTTTATTACAAACTGGAGGCAACTTTCTGAGCCGTGCGAGAATAAGGTGGTGGCTTTTTCTTACATCTGGCCCAGATGTTAAAACAAACTAAGAACCTGTCCTGTAGGCATAATTTAAGACGTGGCATTATTAAAGTGCATTACAGGGGCAATTGAAGTTATTAACAAAGGTTGGAGAGAGAAGTCCCATCTAGGAGACACATCAGAATCTGAGCCTGTCCTCATCAGACAGACAACCATATCGGTTGACAATACAAGCAGCTTATTGCAACATCTTTACATTTGTTGTAAGCTGGTGACCTCTAGCTGCTGTGGTAATTAGTGTAGTAACTGCTGTGTCATGGTTTGAGTTTTTGTTTTTGTTATTTCCTGTTTTATTTTGTCGTTCTGTCCCTGTGTGTCATATTTCCTCCCTTTGTCTGTTTTCCCACCTTTTGCTGTGTTCATCAGTGTCCGATCAGTTAATAAGCCCCTCGTGTGTTTCGGTCCTCGTCTTCTCCTCTCTGCATTTATGTTCACTTGTCTTCCTGTTGTGTGTTTCCGGTTTTAGGTTCTGGACATTGTACATTGTTTTGCTTTGGTGTCTCAGATTTCTCCAGTTTTTGTTATCTGCCTTTTGCCTGCCTTGAGTTGTCGCTACATTTTTTAATTTCAACTTTTTTCAACTTCTTTTTATCAAAGTTCGCCTTTCGTTCAGACGACAGTACTCGCCCGCCCTGTGCTGCTGCCTTTGGGTGCCTCCCTTTGTTAAACTGTGACATACTGTAGTTTTTGCGAAAGCATATCAGATCATTTGTTCCCTGAATCACCCATAAGCCTCGTAATCTCCCTGCAAGACACGTTAACAACTATGAATCTCCAACTGGCTTAGCTTTGTGCAAACAGGCTCATCACCTTACAGTGCATCCTGACACTCGTGTATATCAATTCTGGCTATCAAAAACCAATCCCATACGTAGATTATGCAATCAGTGAATAGCGTATGATCGTCATAGTGGAGGAGATAAAGTCCCTGGGCGGGGATCGTGATAGGAACCATCAATTATGGAGATGAGGAAAGACACTGTCACTGTTGACAAATGTCACAACTTATATAAAAGTTGCCCTGAGGAAGCACCCGGAGATGAAAGGACCCTGTCACTGATGCTTAATGGGGGACCTGCTGTTGTCGCCCGCCTGTACTGGCACTGACCCTGAGCACACTAAGCCCTGTGGACTGAGCCGCTTCAATTAGCTAATTGCCATTGATGGTAATTCACTCTGCTGTGTCACCAGAGAGGCGACGTCATGTTGATATGGTTAAGTGAGTAGGCCGAGCTCATTAAAACTATGAACCGGACAATATGGCAGTGTGTGATCGGCCTCATTGATTGTACTTTAAGAGCATCATAAGCGTCCGTCTATGATGTTTCAGCCCCTTCGGTCTTGAACGGTGAACTCCAAAGAACAAATAAAGTATTGAGGTTAGTCTGTGGGTCTTGGGTCTGATCATGATATTGAGTTGTCACTGACTTGCTGGGGGAAAAAAAAGAGATGTAGGTAACAATTTAGAGGTCTGGAAACAGGCCAGGTTCTTGGGAAGTCTGCGTGCCAAGTATCGTTTAGTCACTGGTAGGCTTCAAATGAACTGGGTTTTGTTGTGAAACCACATCTAAAAAAAGGCAAAAGTGTTTATACCTGTGCCAAATAACCTTATTAATAGTGTTGGTGTCTGCTTGTTATGCACTGAAGTGAATGTACCCGCTCATACCAGTCAGCAGGATAAAATGAAGGCGGTGGCACTGGATATTTTTAATGAGGGACCACAGCATGTCAACATTTGAAAGTGTGACAGTCCTGGGGATTTTTAAGGCAAGTATTTTAAGCCAAAACATGTAGTTTCTGTGCTTTAACCCAACCCCACAGCATAAACACTGCGTTCTCGCAAGATAAAATCGGAAACTGAACTTGAAGAAACGTAAAGTTGCAATAAAAAAGTAATGTGAAACTTCAGAATGTCTCTGGTTTGCAAGTATTCTGGTGACTGGGTTGACCAGCTTGAATTTAAAATGGAACAAATGTATGAATTCATATCTTTGAGGGCTGTTTTCTCATAAAAAAAGTTGTTTCCAATATTCTCAGCCTGAAATCTTTACTTTAGTAGCACTTACATACCCAACAAACTCTCCAGTTTTATATTCTATCTATATTCTGAAGGTTTTTACAGAGGCGGTTTGTTCATATACCATTCATAGCCGGATTTATAAGTTTTATTCCCAGACACAAACTTGGGGCGAAAAACTTTCATGACTGAAACGAAACTAGACTTTAGAATCTGGTTTTAATCAAACTGTCATTTCTATGATCTTAAATTGTATGAATATTTGTACATTTTTAGTGAGATAGATATTTAAACATACAATTTCAGAAAACTTGTAGTATCAAAAACAATTTCCCTTCTTCATATAATGTGAGAATCTTTGGGAAGTTTCAGGGTGATATATATCGGTTAAAGTTTTTTCGCCTGCAGTACTTCCCTTGAACTGAACTCAGCTCAACTATTTGAACCAACCAAGTTACACATGTTTTCGACTGGCAATGTACAATCCTGACAGCAAAATGCCATGAGGGAGTAACTAACACAGTACGGAGAAAATACAAAGAATCTCCTTGAGCTTTTGAGACTGACGAGCAAACCGCTGAGTCGTCAACGTGTAACCAAACTTCTAGAGCTGCAGCGAAGACGCTCGGATGAATTTTGCCGTGTCACTGTTCCCCTGTGACTGGGTTTGGAGAGTGAGACCTGACCAATCGCTGCATTAGGTGAAGTGTTTTTTTAGATTGTTGGCTTTAAAAAGTTGATGAATAAAAGTAGTCACACACCAAACCCCCCTTTTATCACATCGGCAGGGTGCGTGGAGGAGCTCTCAGATGCCGTTAGATGACCCCGACAAGCACTTTGAATAAAGCATAATGAGGCCCTTATCCTCAAGTACGCATTAAAATTCACATTTTATTAAGTCACAGATCCTTTTAAACAACCAACTTTGCAACTTCTCCAGGCTTAAGTGGAACTTTTTTAATAAGGCATGAAACAAATCTGCCGAAGTCACCTTGTGACGTGTAAACACTGACGGGGGGAGGAAATAGAGCCTGCTCACCACCTCCCTTCTCTTCATCCATGCTCTTTTATCCAACTGGTGTTGTGGCAAGCCATCTCAGCTGCATGAGCTGCTTCTTTCAACCCCCAGCCGCCTTTCATCTCGCCTAGAAAAAGTGAGTGCTCCCATGTTTATCCCTGATCCAAGGAGCATGAAGAGTCAGGGTACAGCGCGGGGTATACGGGGAGGAGGATGCACAGTGGCAGACAAAGAGTTGGGTAGATCTGAAGGCAGTCTTTAACTGACAAAGGCCCCAGCTTACCGCATATCTGTGACATTAAGGATTAGCGGCTGAGAGACAGTGCTCTCTCTGCCTGCGCTTGTTAATCTCCCCCCTCCCGACATCACTCACTCCGTCTCCCTCCCTCCCTCTCTCTCTCTCTCTCTCGCCAGACGCTTCCCCTGCACCAACTTTAATTAGTTTTAGCGCGGATTGGAGGAAAAGTTGGTGCTCTCCTCAGGTGATAAAACAGTAACTGCCACTGAGCTTAGTCAGGGTTAACAGAGTCGAGGTCAAGTGTTAACTCCTGGGAGTTTTGATCAGCCTGCCGGGGGAAAAAAACGGAGGCCAGCGGGGAAAGAAAATGGCTGTCTTTCATTTATGTCTTTATCATTTTGTTGCTATGGGAACTGTAAATTGAAGTGGGGAAAAAAAGGCGATAAAGCACGTTTATATCAAACGAAAGCACCGGAGTAAAATCCACAGAAGAATTGTTTTGTTTTTCTACGCAGAAATACGTTTTTAACTTCCTCGTTTCACTTTGAAGGTCCTGCTCAACAAGATGACTAATGGTTTTGTGACGAGATAGCCATCTGGACACGGCTCCCTGTTCATTAATTATGCAAAGTAGCGCTAATCAGAAATAATGTGCTTCTTAATTACTGTCCCAACAACAAAAGCTCGAACAGGTGACCAGAAGCAGCGTGGCACCTGGACATTCCACCGCATGCAGTGTGCGCCGACATACTGCAAACTGACATAATGAGGTTGACAAACTGCCAGCGATTAATGAATGGCGCCGAAAATTGAGTTAATAGTCTCACAGGTGTCCTCGGGGTGCTGCGTTTCATCTTATCAAGGTGTCACTCTCGCAGTCAAAGCCGCATCTGCTTTATATGCCACCGCATGCAATCGCATGTCCCCTTTTCAGACCTTAATTAATACAGGCACACATTGTAGCTTACTGTGCTTTGCACTCATAGAGAACTGTATATTGTTTCCAGAATAGTTAATTAGGATTTAGTGCCCAGATCTCCACTGGCGACAACTAATTTGCCGCACTCTGTAGTGCACTTAATAAGGAACTCTGATATAAAGATTACATTTGTTCCTTCAACCCTTCCAGGTTACGAGAGATCAACCAATAAGCCAAACTGTAGAGTTCACTGCAAGCACATTTCTCTGAGGTTGTCCATTGTCAGAAAATCAATTCTCAAACCGTATTACAAGCTGAAGTATCTCCATAGATAAGTGCTTCATTCTTTGTCTTACAAGTGAAACGCTTTTCAAGCTTACTGAACAAATAAGCCACCACCAACATGAATAAGAGGATCTGTGTATGACTTTACCTATCTGACCCCACATACACGTGTACCTCCATACAAATATATGCAGTGCCTGCACATATGCAAAATAAAACATTATTACATAAAGAAAAAACATCAATAATCATAATAAAATCGATAAATTCAGGGATTCCTTAGGACAGGAAAGTATTAAGAAGGGATTAGTAATTACACTCCATCTTGGTGTGATCAGCTGCTTAGCCATAATAGTCGTAATGCGAGGGGCATTAACCAGAAGTGGGTGTTGTTTCAACCAGGTGGATTGGACTAATGGAAAGTTGTTTATCGAAGCCTGATAGTGACATGGGTTGATCAGAAGTTGCTATATTTACGCCTCATTAGAACACTATTGTTGTCACAGTTCATCAAAAAAGGACCCAATTTATTAATGACACAAATGAAAAACAGACTAAAATACACAAAGATGAACAAACGAAACACAGGTGTGCACAGAAAAAGGGTGCAGGAAAACAGACAAAGACAGGAAGGGGGAAGTAAAACATGACACATAAAGATGAATTCACATAAAACAGGAAATTGACTGAAGTGAAACCTCGGATCATGACAGATGTCAAGTAATGCTTTCAGATTATGTTCACACTTAAAGAGACTGATGCATCTACCTGAAGTTTTTAACTGGACTCCACTCAAAGACCAAACAGTTTGATTCCTCTTTTCTTCTTTTATTTTGGCAATTTCAGCAGTTAAGTTGGTCGATAATTAAGTGAGATAGTTGTTTCATTAGTTCTCAGTCATTAATCACCAAATGTTGAAATGTACATGTTCAGTAAATATTGCAGATATTACGTAGAAGTGCCGTATTTCATTTAATTCACACATTTTCTCACATAAAAGTCCAGTGTCTTACCGGCTGCCTCTCCCTCCTGCACAGTTGTGCTGCAGGTCTTAATACTGTTAAGAAACAGCAGCTCGAGCCGGCGGTCACTTCTTTACAGCTCTTTTTTTTAAGCCACTCTGCCTTCTGCTTTGCTCTTCCTCATTTCAACGTGCTATTTTTTTTTCTCCCCAAAGGCGAAACATGGCGCAGTGACATCTTACTGGAACAATAAATACACCTGAGGTACTACAATTAATTAAGTCTCATATTTTAACTTGTGGCCCTGAGTGTGGGTGGGGAAAGTGTTTTGTGTTGTTGATGGTATTAAGGTAATTACAACAGTGAGTACTATAGCAGCTTCCCTCCGGAGGCCTCGGCAGACGAATGCCACAGTCTACCGGAGTGGATGAGTTAATCCTTTAAATACCGGCTGAAGACGAACCAGGTGGATTTGAATTCACGGTGGACTTTAGAGGAAGATGTTTTAAAGGGAAGTCGTTAAAGCTAGCAAGGATATTTCTGTAGAGAAAGTATTGTCCTCAGGGGCTTGGTTCACACTTATTATGGCATATTTCTTCAATACATTTTGTTTGTTTGAGATTCAGACTGCAGGAATGATGCTCGTGACAACCTGCGTACACGACGACTGCTGAGTGAACAGATGTTTCTGAGTTATAGATTTAGAGATTCCTAAAGTCCTCGCTTGCTACGACACTTCTTTAGTTTTGTTGGTACAACCTGACTCGATAATTGGAAAAAAAAAGTCTAAAAGTTGCTGGCAGTTACTAAAGAACTTCACACACCAACGTAGTGATGGATTTATCAACAACTGCTGCCGTCCAATCCAGAAGTTGAATGAATGCTAACCATTTAATTATCAGTGTGTGTGGTCTTGGCATGTCGGAGTCTATACCTGGGCTGTATAGGCCACATTAGCATCGTTCATGAGGGCTGTAAATGAGCCGGAGGTGGACTCGAGAAGGGCACACTGTTGGATTGACGATCCTTTTAGTACCATAAACAACGTCCGGGGTTGTCGGGGCACCAGAGAGCCTATAAACTGTTTAAAGTAAAACGCTGCTGATTACTACTAAGAGGGCATTAGTGCAGTATAATTATTGTTTCCATTACACCGTCTTAGCTTCTGCATTAGGCACATGAGCAGAATTAATTATGGCTACTGTCTGTCCATGCAGTGAAATGGTAACAGATACTAGCTCACTTTACCTTTGACTAGTATCACAGATCTCACCTGTTAACACACCTCCTGGTAAATGTTAAGGGGGAAAGAATTAAACTTGTGAGACTCCAAAGACATAATCTGGATCGGTCTTTTTGCATTCAGGGACAAAACCATCCGATCAATCTGTGTCTCGCTGCCAGCGCACAGCTAATTGAGTGTCACTTTGAATATCGCAGCTTGCTTTCTGCTCATAAGAAAACTCCCGGACGAGGAGGGAGTGCGGAACGGGGTGTCATTGTACTCCCGGATCACGCACATCATCAATCTTGATTTTAGTGCTTAAGGCATGGTGAAGGGAGACGCTGACGATGTTTTTTCACCTCGGTGTCTTCAGGGATGAGCCCGACTTCATGGTAAATAATCTCAGTGTTTAATCCTTTCGCATTGTGTTCGTCTGATCACTGCTGAGACCGGTAATAAAGACGATCGCAATAAGAGATCAAGACCTCAGAGGTCCGGGGTGACTAAATCATTACTCGTTCATTCTTCGTCTCTTGATCTCGGCGGTCTGCTCTTATTGTCTGTGTTGTTTCACTCAGGCTGCATTAACATGTTATTGTCTCTGCATTAACATTCACACGCCGCTCTCACATCATGGTTGATTTCTCAGCCAGATTAGGCATCTTTATATCAGAAAAATCCGTAGCACGAATGAATTATCCTGCTGAAGACTTTGGATATTACCCGTGAAAGAAACATTAGGAGAAAATGAAAGGCGTGGGCTGGGATTGGACCGGAGTAATTGGGGCTTTGGATGCAGAACCCACGGTATTTATCTTTGTGTTTATCAGTTCTGAAATTGAATAACGATCAGTTCATGTAAATGTACTGTAGTCTGTTAACTTGTGGCTGCACCTTAGATGATTCAATCTATCTTCAATCAACAATGTAATATATAAAAACTGTATCTTTGAAAAACTTGTTTCCGTCATTGCGATCCTTAATCAAAAACTGATCAAACATCTAGTGTGTTGTAATGAGAAACGTCTTTATACAATCAAAAGGTGAACTTTATGTGGGGATTTTTACTTTGTTTTCTATGAGCAAGCAAATACAAACACAAAGGAGCTGAAATCAAACTAAGCATTTTTCTTCAACTTTTCCATCCATTTTACCATCAACCTGACCAATTACACTTACTTGTGCACGCCTCTGGTTCTTCTGAAGGGCTGACTCTTCCCATAGAAACCATCATTAAAGGGATATTCCGGTGTAAATTTAATCCATGGTCTAACACACCTTGACACCGAGTAAGACTCCCCCTCGAGAGGTCAAGTTTGCTGACCGCTAGCTTAGCTAGTTTTAGCAACCTCAGAAAAGACTGTAACCACCATCAAAAAGCCACTCATAGCCACAATTAATGGTGAGAACAGCATCAAACTTCAGCAACAGTACATGTACAGTCCCAGCACACAGTACGAAGCATCAAACATCTACTAGCTTTTGCCAGATTTGTATTAAAAACACAGCACAACTCACCCTCTCCTCCAGCAGCCTGCCTGTGTGGGGAAGCCCTGACGAGTCGATTACTGAGTGCAGTAGATTTCCGCAGCTCAAGGATGAAAATGTATGATTATTACTCCATTACTTACGTTCTTTTCCCTGTCAGCTCTCGATAATAAGAACTGAGCATTCCATGGAGTTACACCGGAATATCCCTTTAAGTGCAGTGTGTATCAAACACTTCAGTGATATCCCTGCAGGTGTGGTCTTGAGTGATCTTGAAATGAATTCTAGAGTCCACTTTGTCTGAGACCGAGACAAGAGCGAGTAAAACTGCTGTCAGTTCCACAACGCTACATTAAGCTGACAAGCGTAAGTATCAGCCAGCGAGCATGTCAGCTTAGTTTGGTCTCTAACAGGACAACAGTTCAGGTCATCACAGTTTATTCAAAATATGTATTCTTACCCTTGACTCCTGACTCACAGCTCTCTGCAAACCAGTGCTCTTTAGTGGAAGTTTTTACTCTAACAGGCGAGGTTGATCTGAATGGTGCAGCACAGCTAGCAAGCTACGATAGCTTCTTCTATTTCAGGACTCTCCGGCTCGTCGAAGGTGAGAACTGAGACTGTGACATTTTGCCAATTTAAATCCGGGTGTGTCCGAGCCTTAAGGGAATCAAAAGTTGTAAAGTGACCCTTATTCTACCTTAATTTTAGTGTAAGAATTGTATTATTCACCCACTTATCTAACATCTGGATTATATGCCTTTCTTATGGCTGCCTTTATAAGGCATGGCTTGATTGCTACTAGCTACTCCTGTGCTGCGCTAGTCTTCATATCCAAGGTCCTTGAGTCAAAGACTGTCTCAATTATTATTTGAATATGAATGTGAAATGTTAAGCAAGCAAATGTCTGACCTTGCAGTTTGCATTTAAAGTTCCCCACTGCTTCACCTAACTCTCCCTCGGCGGTGGAGGTCACTGTATGGGAGGGCTTCGAAGTCATCAAAGGACAAGACATATTAATTCAACGCCTCACTGATGTCCACTTCCTCACGACCACAGGTGAATTCACAAGCTTCTTGAAGACATGTATGTTCATGTACCCTCTGTGCATAGACACATGCGTGACATCTGACATTATGCAAATCAAAGCTTTATCTCTTAAGCCTCCGTCCACTTAGTCTCAGGGCCGAGCGACCTTCGCCGGTCGCACCCGCACACGTGCACGCACACATTTGATAACATCTGATTAGCTTAAAAGTGCCTCCCACTTTGGCTGTAATTAATTTGACAGCACTTGGGGGGGAAGTAGTCCTGTTAAAGCCAAATCTTCTGCACCATTTAACCGGATAATGGCAGAGATTTTTATGATGTTTTTATTAAAGGGCGACCTTGGCTTTCAAGGTGTTGGCAGCTGCCGTGGTGAGCCGAGGCGGGGAGTGACCAAATAACGGCTGGTGTCAACTTCGTTCTGATGGAACTGATGATTCAGAAAATTCGGAGTCACCTCACTTCATTAAGTCTCAGCCACACAAATAATAAACATGTACTGGAGTACAAACTCAGGATGGTACCTCACCTGGGTTCTACTCTGCCTGATATTACACACAGCAGCATGAATAACGGACTTTTTGAAGGGTTCAAGCTTTGAACCGTGAAAATGAGGACAAGGGCACCGTTTTTAGACAGTGTGGCACCTTGTTATACAGGAGGTCAGACTAACTTTCACACCTCCAGTCTTTTGGCGGGTGCTTCAGATGCTGTTAGATCATCTGTCAAGCGCCTTATCTGAAGCATACTGAGTCCGTCACAAGACAGATCCTCTGGCTCCAATTACTTTTGAACTTTTTGAGCTTCTCGATGCAGTTTTTTTTTATTTAAACCTAGCTGCATGTGTGAATCTTCATATTGCTCAACCCAATCACCAGAATAAAAGTTGGAAATGTGCGTTTCTGAAAAATGAAATATGTTGAAAATTTGCATTTCTTCATGTTTCTTTAGGTTCAATTTTAAAATGTTTCTGTGCTTGTGGTTTTGTTAGGTTCAGGCACAAATAACACTTGGTAAGGCTGAAGGAAAAGATCGTGTGTTGGCTTAAAATACCCGGTACCTGGAGATGTCCAAACTTCCCGTTTAAAAACAGCTTTTCGATGCAACAAACATGGCTGGAACTTGGTCCCCACGTTCTCTTAGAAGAATATCTCTGAAAGCTTCAAAATGAGAACTTGCACATCATACAAAATTCTAACAAATTATAGTACAAAAAAAAAAGTCCCGTTCCAGCATAAATAAATAAATAAGTGTTCATGGGAAAGTGCAAGAAATCAGCTTTGGTTTTCTTCCAGTGTGAACTGTGGTTTAATTGGTAGCTTGCAAATGAGCTCTCCCGACGCTCTATTTATGGATTATTGGCAAGACAAAAAGTTTGAACACTTCAGGCTGTAACTCAGGCTGCTCCCTCCCCCGTACAGATCACTGCTCCCTGATCCGCACAGATCATTCAGTGACTGAACCGAATTTAGTGTAGATGCTTTCTTCCTGCCGCTTTTCACAACAGCTAATATCTATGTGATTAACTCAGCTGCCATTATCGATCCTGTAAAGGTTATTTCCACGGTTGACTGACCTGCTTCAGCCTCGGATGCCTCTTGGATGCATTTACGCTTGGCTTTGTTTCGATTTTAATTGAGGCACTTTAATGCCTTTATCAGAGATTATGACAGGAAATGAGGGAGAAGGGACTGGTGTGCAACAGTGGTCCCCGGTCTCACTCAAATCAGGGTTGATGCAATTCATAGTCAGCATCTTAGTCCCTAAAGCACTGGGCACCCCTGACTGCCTGTTAATTCAGATAATCCACCCAGGCGACTGTGTGTAAATGGGGTCTGTGATTTGTTTTACTTCCCCAAACTCTGCGATTTGGCCTCATTATTTCTTGAAAGTTGCCAATACAACATGTACTGTGAGAAACACAAAAGGAAAATAGAATTTGGCTAAAAGAGTGCACCGAGAGACTGATTTAATCTTCAACACCAGGAAATAACGTTTTTGCCAAAGGCTGCACATCTCAACTGCACTGACTGCAGCAGAGTGTCTCACTGTGAGATGTGAGATCCAATTTGCCCTTTTGACAAGACAAAAGGCTGTGCCTCTAACAAGTGCAACCTTAACGATGATATCACATAATACTTCTAAAACTTTGCCGAGCTCTTTTCTTGGCTCCACCACATACAGTTGCTCTGACTCCTTCAGACTAAAGACAGCGTCTTTCTGCTCCTCTGGCACGCGGCCAGTAGGAAATGGCCAAGTCATCCATGGTGAGAAAAAGTTAAGCTGACTTAAGTGCTGCCGAGCAGACATGTGGCTCCAGCTTCCGAGATCACAGTGACAGTCTCTGGTCCCCGGAGAGTCAGGGCAAGAGCAGGCGGCGTATCTGCGGGGGAGTGGAGGACGACTAGACCTCCAGAGACAATTGACTCTACATCAAGTCGAGTGTAAAGCGCCCGATGTTCATAACTTCCTACCGCGATAATGCTTGTTTGTGAGAGTGTAAGCACGATGTCCTACTTAAAGGTCCTATACTCTTTGGGATTGTAGGTAGGTTAAGGTAAGGACGAGTTCGGTAATGAGACTCCAAAACCTTTTTTTTTCCAAATAGGAGCTTTAAAACACCATTTTTATGGCTGAAGTGGATTAAAATATGTGCATTTCTAATCACACATAGATCTTTATAATATCCCCATGAATTTATAATGTAGCCTTTTTATGTGTTCCTGGTTAAGCGGGTCACTGCTTCTTCTGCAAGAAAGACGTTTAAAGGAACTCGGACTTTGATGATCATCTCTGTGGTATGAACAGGTAAAACCACTGCAGAGAAACTATTTCTGATAGATTATCAGTGTGTTTTCTTGTCAGACTCACTTCCAGTACGCTGAGAAAATATAACCGATGCAGAAACTTTGCGAGCTAGCCACGTGGTCCCACGCCGGGGTGTAGTGTGCTCTTACTGAACCCCCAACGGTTAACATTGGCACCGAAAGGAAGCGGGCAAGCGCCTCAGGCCACTTCCACCTCATTTGTGCCCATCATAAAATGGAGAGGGTAGTAAAGAGTACTGACAGCTTGAGAGAAGCTCACAAGTAAAAGTTACAGTACACCAAAGAACGAAATGTCGCCAGGATATAATATTAGCAGCCGATGCAAACCACAGTTAACGTTGTTAACGTTAAATGCTTATTAGCAAGAGGCAAACTAAGTCTAACAGCCTCGTCTTTATTTATAAATATCTTTTATATCACTGAGTCTCAACTGTTCAACACATGACAATAGTGCGTGATAGTTTCACACAAATCCAAATGGAACTGCAGTCCTCATTTTAAATTAAAAGGTTTGACACACTGCGACTTACCCGGCCGGGCTTGTTAGCAGGCTTTCATTTACCTGGGGGCTATTCATAAGATTGGCTCCCCAGTAGGCCCAGCTCAGGGTCTCCTGTGTCTGTCTACCTGCCATCTCACGCATGAGTCTCCCTACGTGATGCCTCGCTTGATATGCTCCCCTGAGCGGCTCTGACAGGTCATCTTTCACAGGCAGCCGCTTGAGTGTCAGCTGGAAATCAATTGCCGAAGACGCCGGCTGCCTCATGCGTGGTGACACGCTGCTCCAGAGCGACTCTCCGTGTTTCCAAACCCTGTTTCATCAATGTCTGCTGGTGGCCGGTGGATGCATGTAGAGGTACGTATAGGCAGCTATCAGGCCTCCGTGTGTGAGCCTTTACAGCCATACTACACCATACTGGTGTTAGGAATGCAGGCGAGAAGCAAATTCGACATACGCTGACATTTATGCAGTGACGTGAACACCTGGTCACGGGAGAAAGCTGCATAACCGAAACTGCAATGTAAGCCGGAGAGGAGAAGCTGCAACGCTGTAAAAGGAAACAAACAGGTATGTTTGCCATATCTCTGACAGCACTCTTAGAAATGTCATGTGCCCGAGGCAATGCAAACTTTGACTGACTCCATACATTTCTCAAAGTAGCAAAATCTGTCAGTCTTGACCCATTATGTCCAGAGACACCCGGCTCTGTGCGTTCGTGCTTCCTCCCGGGCCCCCCTGCCGGCAGGAACATGGGGGTCAGTGTGCTGCAACAGTCACACGGATCAATGTAACACCGTGCAGCGCCTTGGGTCACTGTCACAGAGAGTAACATCATTCAGAGGCGGATTTATTGCAAATGTTCTGCGGACAGCGCTCCTCGGTTCCTAGAAATCTCCTCTTTGCTCAGATTGATACAATCCTTAGAGCCGGAGCTGGTTTTCAGTCAGATTAGACGGACTCAGTTTACACGGGTACAATAATATATGCCCACTTCATGTCAGCAATTGTCAAAATGTAGCTTCTTAACTGTTAGACATGGCGACGTATAGATACCACATGTTTAATAAATGGTTTCTCTGTTCTGGTTTGAGTTTTTGTTTTGTTTTTGTTCCTGTTTTATGTTGAACGTGTATCCTCTGTGTCATGTACTTTCTATTTCCTCTCTTTGTCTGTTTTCCCGCCCTTTTACACCTGTGTGTCACTAGTTAATCACTCCCTGTTTATTTAAGCCTGTGTTGTTCCCTCACTCTTCGTTGGTTCGTCTGTTTCCCCACGTCAGTCCTGTTTTCATCCTGCGTCTCTTGCGTCTGTTTACCGTTACTGGTTTGATCCATATGGCTTTATGGTTTACACTCCATTTTTGTATTACGCCAGTTTTCGTAGCAGCCAAACCTTGTAATTCAACGTGCCCAAAAATACTTTTTCCATAAGCTAACATTGTGAAAGAAGCGTCTGTAAAATGGTGGATAAAGTTTGTTGTCTCAATAAAAGACTTGTTTCACCAAGGAAATGTGGAAGATCTGGAAGAGCTGCCCGATGAAATTGTTCTGTGCCCATTCAAGTTAGCCAGGCGCTAAACTGGAAGTTAGCTGGCTCAGTTAGTGGAAGCATCTAGCGTGCTCACTCTATGGGCCGCACAACGTGGGATATTCAGGAAGTTGAGCCTTTTTGGCTTCAAGCGCCACTGAGCAGCTTTCATACGAGTAAACAGTGCCCCGCCTCAAACGGTATATCTAAGCCTCACAGACCGCTAACCGATTTCCGGGTTTTACGACTACAAACTACACCACTCTAATATAAATCGCCATCAGAATGTGGTCGAAAATTCACAGCATCGCTTAAAAAATAAACTTCCGAGCAGAGAACAGTCATATCAGCCCCTTCTCGAGGCAGACAGTATGTTTAATATCTGTCTGGGCGGTGAGCCGCCTCCCCACCTCAGCTGAACCTCATGGCTTTGGGGCGTGAAGACTACACACCGAAATGAGATGTGGAGCACTGTTATTGCATGGCAGGATACTGTAAATCTGCTCATCCCTCAGCAACGTACAAAAAAATATATTGACTGGGAGCCTGCAGAGCAATTTGCCCAGTCCTGGTAAGTTGCTGCTGTGAAATGAAATCTGTAAAGCGACTGTGTGCCTCCAGCAGTAAAGTTTTTTTTTTCTGTTTTGTGTTTTAATGCACACCAGCGCCTTTGTCACAGAAGTTTGGTTGTAATTGATGTGATGCACTTTATAGCTTATGTGTAGGAGGCAACCGTGTGTACGTGTTTGTTGTTGAACGATTATCTGTGTGTGTGTGTGTGTGTGTGTGTGTTAGAGAGAGAGAGAGACATTTTGCGGTCAGTCAGGAATTATATCAGTGTGTGGGCCATAATATGACAGAGGATAATGTCTCTTAGGATGAATCAATTAATTGGAGGTTTGCATTGAATTTCTCAGCTCAAACCAACAAAGCAGGCTGATTAGTGATGTTAGTGTTCATCATCAAAGCCCAATAGAGTTTGTAGATGATATAGAAAGTAAGCAAACACAGTAATATTCATTTGCATGGATTTTTTACAATCCTTTGTGTGTAAGAGCCGTGTTATAAGGCTCCATATGTAACAGTCAAACTATGGATATACTGTGTACTAATCTCAAGAAAGTAATTAGATGGGTTATATATCTATATACTGTGTACTGTATATGTGTGTGTGTGTGTAGAGGTAAGCATGAGTATGCACATACATGCACCATCTTCTTTTGCGTATATGTTCGTTTATGGAAATTTGTGGGGGTGCCGAGCGTTTTGTGGCATCACTGGGATCTCCTGGGGGCACTCTGGGTCGTGCTGGGGTGTCATGGGTTGTTGGGTTTTGTGCCCACTTGTGGGGTCTGTGCCGGCTCAGGTGCGTGCTGTTGTTGGAGCGGGAGGGGGACGTGCCGGATGCTGGGCTGCCATGAGATTTAATACACTCGACACTCTAGTGCCATCTGCCAAGATGGCCTGAATAAAGAACCACAACTCTGTGGTCTGTCTGTGATTTTTCTTCTGAATTGCGTATTCACTGTTTATTCACCTCGCTTGATGTCCACAGAATCTCCTTTATAAGGTTGTACGCATTGTAAGTCCTTCCTTTCTCTATATTCTGACTTCAGACATACTGATTATATTGGACTGCATTAACATTTGATTTGTGAAGAACTTTGATGGTGAGTGGTGCTGGTTCTTATTCCATTGCCCATTTCTGTAACTGATTGTCTTGCTACTTGCAACTTCAAGTGCATCATCTGTATGTTTGTTATTAAAGACACATGTATGTATGTTTTCTGTAAAGACAGAGAGTTTTTGTCATTGAAACCCTCAAATCTATTTGCAAATAAGTGTCACTAATCAATAAACCGATCTGTTTGGTCATACATCTATCTTAACACCTTAGGGAACTCTGATCTTTCATGGGATTACCATCAATAAAAGACTGTGCTTTCTCTGTCAACTGCAGGTCATTAGGGTCGTTAAAGGAGACCTATTATGCTTTTTCCTTTTTTCCTATAGATTCTTGTGCATGTCAAAGATCTTAAGTTCTAAAGGTCAAAGTCCAAACCGACAGAAGCTCCCACAGAAAAACTACTCCGGAAACGTCTCATCAGTAGTTCTGCCTTTTGAGTTCTTGAGGTCACAATCCATCACTGTGTCACATTTGCAGAACGTACGCCCAGCGACTTGTTTGGCACGTAAGAATTGTAAGTGGTGCCGGGTCAGGCTTGTGTTAGCTGACCAATCAGAGCAGAATGGGTATTTGGGAGGAGGGTCCTTAAAGAGACAGGATCACTCAGTTCAGTCTTTTCTTTTAGACAGTTTATACATTGCAACTTTGGCTGAACATACTCACAGCTGAAGGGCAGATCCTCGCATGAAGGGTAAGACACACGGAGAGGCTGGAGTCAGCTCAATCTAACGCTCATGGGTTCGTATCCGCCAGGTACGTGAAGGCTGGCAGGTAGCTCACCATTAGTATCAACATTTACAGTGATTAAAGGGTGTAATTCCTCATCAGGGTTCGGCGATTGACAGACAGTCTAATTGCCAGTGTTTCTCGAACAGGACCCTTTAAACGACTGCTCGTAGCAATTACATGCGAGTGGACATGACATCAAAGAGCTGCCAAGCGAACAGGAAAAAACGAAGAGTCTGCATTTTCTTCTTCCAGGGCAGAACTGTGGTGTAATTGGGGACGTGAGAATGAGGCAGCGGTGGTGATTCACAGTTTCACGTTTGACGATAGCTGGTGAAATCTTGTTGAAAATGGCCACAATTTAGAGGAAACAGTAATTTCTTAAATCTTAAAAGGTCATTTTTTTGTTTATTTCATACAGAAAGGATAAAAAAAATTGCAGTAGTGCTGCTTTTTCCAGTGAGAACCTGTCCATTCAGTGTAATATCCATGTTCCAGCTATGAAGGAGTCCAAATGTAGTGATCCTGCTCCATGAGACAGGCCCCAGGTCCAAACTGTAAATAGAAAAAGCAATTCATTTGATAAAGATGAATTATTTATTCCTAATTATGTTTTAAAATATTGGATATGACAGCGGACCTAATGGAAATGTGCTTTAATATTTCAATTTCACGGAAACCCACTTCCTAAATTGCCTGAGTTGAATCTGAACCTTGTTCTGAGGCAACATGGTGGCTCAATGTCACCTCTGTATGAGACACAATTGCATTTACTTCCCTTGCTTTTTCCGTAAAGGATTCAGCTTTTTATATTCTATATTTCTGACCAGACAAAGCCAACAGTGAACGTGTGTTTCCTGCTCACTCCTCTGTGCCGGGCAGCTGCATTCTTACTCAAAGCAATGAAAGGTGGACTAACACATTGTTGGTTTTGGTCTTTTCATAGGATGTGTTGACAATGAGACAAACACAGAATGTCTGCCATATGTTTTAAGGAAGACAGATGGAGACTGAAAACAAGACGAGTCACTCAACTTTCCCTCGCTTGTAATTTTTTTTTTAGACGAGACAGCACACTCAAATTTTTTCACATTGGAAATCTTTGCTGCTTCTGCTTTTGGTTGGGAGGATAATTATTCTCTGTGTACTACAGTGTGACAGCACCAAGAAAGTATAGTTGACAGAGAATAATTATATAGTACACATGAAACAGGTTTTTGAAATGGATCCCAACAAGCCAGTGACGGTGTTGTGACGCACATTGTGATTCTCCAGGAGATCGACGACCGCTGTCAACTGTCGCTTTTCCATTTTAATCTCTTCACTCTCTTGAGTCATAACTCTTATGCACTCTGGAACCCTACTTGTACCACATGTTAAATGTTAATTGACTGATTTAGAAGGTTGTTTATGTGTATTATTGTTCCTACTGTTAACTGTTTGTTTAAAAGGGACCCCAACCATTTTTTTTTTATTATTCAGTTTAGTTTTTTATTCCTTTATGTGCAGGTGATGTTTATTAAGTTATAGTTTGTTAAGTACAGGCTCTGAAATGTACTCAAAGAATAAAAGTAAAAACTACCCCTCTGACGGACATTTCTTCCGGCCTTTTCTCTGCAGAGGTAACTGAAGCTCACGTCATATGAATATAATTCAAAGACTGTTCAACTTAAAGGTAGAATCAGTAGGATTTGTCCAAGCTGCTCCTAAACACACCACAAAGATTGTGAAAATATCTAGTTGTTAGGAGCAACCTTGCCGAGCCGTCACACAACCATCCTCTCCACTTCCCAACAAAGTCAGGTCATATACACTTAATGTCAACGTCATTAGAAATGTATGGTAGGAATGTCAGTAGGAATGAAACATAATGAAAACACAACAATGGTGTCGATGTCTGTAAACATCCACAGTGGACAGAAGGTTGTGTGGCTCAGGGCTGTTTCATCAGTACCGGAAAGTGCACTGATTAAATTGTTTTGTCTTCCACAGAGGACATACAAACACACACATATAACACACATTATTTAGTCTTAATACCATTAGCTATCCTCTACGTAGATGGAGACATTATTTCAATACAGCCAATCAAATCAGGCATGAAGCAGTGGCGTCACGGTGGTACCAATGATAGTCCAGTGTCCAGTTTGTGTGTCAGATAACACAAGTTGGGTACTTCAGCCTCTGACTGAGAGCTGTTTCAAAGCAGACAGCTCAGATAGATAAGTGACAGCTATCGGTGGTGAGAATCTGACCAACAGGAAGCAGATTAAAGTAAAGCACAGTGTTTTCTTCACATCGCTGCCACTACGAGACTTTCATCCCTGACACACATTCATCAATGTACGTGGCCTCACAGGATCAGTCAGTTTACACAACAAGACTTACAGCTCCCTTTGCATCAAATCCACCCATAGATTCTTTTTTCTCCATCTCCCTCTTTATTAACTCGACTAAGGTTTCCTCCATGAAATCGCTTTGATCAATTTAATCCAGAGAGCAAGACCAAATAAAATTTCTGTCTGAAAAAAGTGTCTCAGATCTTTTTCCTTAAAGATTAATGCTTCATGCAATAAAAGAGTATTTCCTTTTTTCTTCATGTTAGCGGAGGTGGTCTTTGTTTCAAGCAACTCGTGTTCTGAGAGAGTTGTTAGTGGTCCAACAAACAAATAAGCTAACAAACTACCATGTATGAAGTTTTCCGCCCCAATAAAGTGTATGGGTGTTTCAGTAGTGCATTAAAACTCCCAACAAAAACTGTCTTCTCTTATTCCCAAATGTCCACTAGATCCATTTCAGTCACATATTCAGTCCGTGTTCCTTGATTAAATGGTGACACAAAGCCCAAACACCCTGTAATTTAGCCACTTAATGCAGCAGTGCAAAGAACCCAGATTATTCAGGTTTCTGGGGCTGACTGAAACATACAACTGGGAGTCATCAGCGTAACAATGGTAGGTCACAGGGGTTGAATGGCAACTAACAAGGGGTAATGGATCAAACTAAACAAATAGGGCCGAGGAGTGAGCCCTGTGGGACCCCACAAGACATGAAAGAAGAGTAACTAATGTTATTCACAGTTCACCAGTCAAGAGAGATCTTTTTTGTGTGTGTTCAACTAAATTTGAATTTGTGAATTTTTAATATTTTTGAAATATTTTTTTTTTTCCCCCAGTTTTTTTTCCCACAAATTTAAATGTCTATAAATACACATAAATATGAAGCCAACATATTGTAGCGACTGGATAAATGGAAGCAGAAGATGTTATCTTTCAGTCAGAAATGCACACATTCAGCGACACACAACCGGTTCACTCACAGCACGAGACTAGCGCCAAAACGCTGCAGCTCCTATCTACAACAGCCAACTACGGAGGCCAGCATATTATTATCCCAAGTGTATGGACATTTTTATGAGCGAAAATTGATCATTTTGTAACTCAACCAAAAAACTCCACAAGCACAAGAGAGATACCCTCCAACTCAGAAACCACCGGTGAAAATGCGAAAGTATCGAAGCTGCACCTGCTGCCGATGTAGCAGCTGATAAGGGTAGGCACAAACGATAGAAAATCTGAAAATATACAGATAATTATCTGAAGTTTGGATTCACCTTCAAGGAGACAGATGGCATTGAATTAATTAAAAAAACAAGACCATGAATCTGTAAATATCTGAAATAACAAGGTACGTTTATACATGGTACTAGGCCCAATTTAATATAAAACATAAGGGGGCCCCTGCTCCATCTCTCTTTCAGTTTGGGGGTCCTTGGCCTGAAAAACGTTGAAGACCCCTGCTCTAGTGTTTTGATTTCCTGGTGTTTTTTTTTACCCTGGCTTTGGACCTGGCTTTGCCTCTGCCTAGCTCAAAGTGTCTAGTGTCTCTGTTGAGGCCCATGGTTATTTTTCATTATCGCTCGTGAGGCTCGTATTTAACACACTGCAGTTATTGTTCACCCATTGTGCGAGCCTGTGCTAGCTAAAAGAAGAGGCTTCCATTAGGCTATATATAGTTCAGCTTGCAAATTAGCTAGCTAAAGGCAGCTGAGAGGAGGACTGTGTGTCCGAAACATTGAAGCTAATGCCATGCCAGGAGTCTGCCAGGAAATATAATCCTTATAAATCAGAGGACATCTCCAGTCAACAGTCACAATAAATCAAGTATGTATTTCTTTCATTATTGTGTTTATATTTATTTTTTTCCAAATTGAATGCTGATCATAGTAGCTGAGTCAGTGTCGCTTTGGCCAATTACTGGCTGTATTCCTGCTGTGGAAACATCACAACAAAGTAAATGGCATGAGGATGTTTTGTAAAGCTTGATACCAGGAATAGCATTTTCTTTTAAAGACTAACAATACAGCCAAAGCCAGAACAAAGCCAACTCCATCCCAGCGGGGAGGAAACAGAGACGCTCTCCCTCCATTAAACTAGAATTACAGTAAAGGCAGACAGAAAACACTGGGATTGCTTTACATTGTCCACAGCCAGACAACCAATGGACTTGTTTTTCTCCCATTTCTCTGAGCCTTCTTTTGCATTGCACGCAGGCTTCTCTACATATCCGTGACGGCACCGTACTGTACCTGAAGGAGACACTAATAGACTTGTCACTATGATGGTCACACTGTTTGTTCCGAAACCTTTGTAGCAGCAGAGCAGGTTCCTGCTGAGGCGAGGAGACCTCAAACAAACCGCCTTTCACAAATTCATAGAGGAGAATAGTTTCAATTTATAAAATAGCTCCTGGGTACTGTTTTAACCATACTGCAGAGGGCTTTCATCAACTGCTGGGGAATGAGGAGAGGACAATAATGAGTCTATAACAAGCATATTTGGTAGGGTTAGGGTTTGGTTATTTTAACTTATATCTAAATTAAATATCAGAACAATTACCGTGTCATGTACTGTTCCTGTGATGTAAAATTGCATATACTGTGGTGGAGTATTTGGCCACGATTGAAATACGTCTTGTTTGTTTCAGTGGCTTTTCAAATGACTGTCAACTATTCTTTTTTTACATCTTTCATTCACAAAACCAACACTGCAGCATTGTTGTCTCCATCTGTTCCCTGGTGGGTTTGCCTCTCCGTTTCCCAGCTGGATTAAGCTGTCTCTTTGTCAGTCGCTTCTCCAGTACCGTAAGCAGCTGGCCTACAGTTTCCCAGTTAGCTTGTTTTTTTCTGGCTGTCTGTCACCTGTAAACTTTTACTGCCTCCTTCTGCCCGTCTGAAACTGGATCCTCAAATTGACAGCATCCACTGCAGACCATGCTGTCGGTGTTGCCGTCATTACCGTCAGCCTAAGTGAAATGTTGTTGTTTTTTCCCCATCACTAGCACATTAGCATCAAGCATTAGGTCATGGTTGAAGGTAAACCTCCAGGGGATGTGTGTGTGTGGTCCTACTTGTGTTGCTTTTAATGTGGATGTGGTTGGATGTCAAGTGAGAGCACATGAGAGCCAGCTTGGCTTCGGTCATGGCTGGTCTCTACCCTTAATGAATAAATTATAGGGGCACTTAGAGGTGTGACGGTGGCTGGAGGTGAAAAACAACACAGCTACTATTCGCTTCTGTCTTCCACATAGACAAAGGTCACCCCACGAAAATATAAGAAGGTACAAACTCTGGATCAAAAGCAGGACGACATGCAGTATTCACTCAAGCTCAACCGCAGCCATGATTTGCACAACAATGAATAAGGTACATTGAGAAATGTAATATTTAAACCTGTTCAGTCTGAAAAACTCAACACCCGAGTGCTGTATTTAATTCTGTACGTCGTATTTACTCTGCTCTGAAAATTTTGTTAATGACATCCTGGGCACATACAAAATATAGCCTTGAGCGTCGGCAGAGGTGTTGTGAGCTTTGTGTGATTGAAGATGTGTTGCTGAGATCTCCGGGGGTCTTTTTTTAAGACTTGCTTCCTTTTAACATGCGTAGATAATACATGTATCCTTGGAGCGAGTTATTCACAATCCTAATAAAAAATCCACACAGGTATTAAAATGAGTGCCACAGAAAATGATTGTACAAGGTGTTTTGTTTAAATGCTGTGCAAGATACTGAATTCAGCACTCGCGTATTGGGATGAGTTTGGTAATGATTCATCCGTGTTGCTCCCTTTAACTCTTATTGGATTACTGCTGTGGTTCTCTATTAAAGCTGCCAGCAGTCATGATTTTGAGTTTTTTGTGAGAGTTGCAGAAGTTCGTTGGCGGCTGGGCGTGGTTCCTGGAATACAGTCATTTTCACTGTCATTGACAGATTCTCTAAGTCAGTTCACTTTGTCCCCTACCTAAGTTGCCCTCTGCCCTAGAGATCGCTAACGTTCTTGTGTCTCAAGTTTTCAAGATCCACGGACATTGTTTCAGACCGGGGACCACAGTTCTCCTGTCAAGTTTGGAAGGCATTCTGCAAGGCCCTGGGTGCAGCATCCAGGCTGACTTCTGGATACCATTCCCAGTCCAATGGCCAGACAATCAGGATTTGGAGATCGCCCTCCGGTGTGTTACGGCTCGGCACCCTTCCTCCAGGAGTTCCTACCTGCCACACAACTCCTTAACGTGCTCGGCCACGGGTATGTCTCCATTTATGGCGGTTAACGGTTTTAAGCCCCCCCTTTTCCCCATCCAGGAGATAGACGTTGCTGTTCCTTCAGTCCAAGCCCACATCGACCAGTGTCAGGAAGTCTGGCAGACCACCTGAGCTGCTCTCTCTCTCGCTCCTCTGCCCAAAACCAACGTTTGGCGAACGGACATGTCTCCCCAGCTCCCCTGCACTAACCTGGACAGAGGGTTTGACCCTCTTCCTGCAACCTACCCTTCCAAGTCGACTCACGTACGCTGGCTCCCTGTTACGCTGGTCCTCTCGAAGTCGTGAAAATCATTAACCTGTCTGCTGTCCGTCTCAAGCTCCCAGCTGCGTTGCCTGTGCACCCTACCTTCCATGTCTCCCAGCTCAGGCCAGTTTCCTCCAGTGATCTTGTTGCTCTTGGGTCCTGCAAAAACATTCCCCAACTCAATTTGAGTCCAGGAAGCCCTCCTACCTGTGTGGTTTGGGTTAAAATAACTATTTTACTCCAAACAAAGGTTAAAAGCAGAACATCCGTTTTATCACTGTTTAAAACTCCCTTATCTGTCTCCCTGTAGGCCTTTGATTCATCATCGTTAAAACACTCGCTGGACTGATCCAAATTATGTTACTCAGCTGCAACAACCTCCTCCTCGTTCTTATTAGCCTACATAAACCTTTTCAAATGGGAATCTCTTGGCTTTCCCACAGAAATATTGATGTAATAAACTCCCCAATAATCTAGTCAGATACAGGAACAACCCGCTCAGTGAGATAAGACTCGAACTGTGCAGCAGCAGCACCTTTAGAGAGGCAAGGACAGGGGTCACTACCTGACTCTTTTTTAAGCAGGTGGCATTGGTATGGTGAAGCAGTTACTTACAAAAGTGTAGGGAGGTGAACCGTTCTATAGCAGTTTCAAAGCACCCTTCAGCTCCTACAGATTACATTCACATCTGATTAGCAATATTAAATGGATTTTGTAAACCTTTTTACTGCTGTAGACGTTTAATGTTGAGCTAATTGTAATTACTTTACATACTGTTGGGTTGGTTTAATCTACAGCAATGCATCATAGTTTCCAAGATCATGATATGTTTCGTCTCTAACTCTCTAAAATGTGTACATTTACGACGTCGGAAAGACGGTCGTGTGTTGTTGCCACGATGCGTCTTTCAGCTATAGTAGGTTTTGAAATTGTTAAATTAGCTTAAAAAGTAAAGTTTGAAAGCAACACTTCACTCTTCAGTTCATCACAAGCATTCAGAATCACCACATCTGCAGACACATGGTTTTCACTGGACAGGATCTGAAAACCTAAAGCTGTCAGCTGCAGACTGAAGCGTTCAATAATTGCCTCTGAGGTGTAGTGGAGTAGAAGTACAAAGCAGAAGAGTACAAGAACCTCAAATGTGTACTTAAGAACAGTAATTAAATGGACTTAATTACATATTTAATCACTGACTTAATATGGAGAGATTGTTGTCTTAATACCTAAAACTTCATTTTAGAAAATTTAACCAACTATTACTGCAGCCTGAACAGAACAGCAGATGAAGTGCAGGACATGAACCCTGCTCTCCGGTGTCAAACTCCACTACTTTGAGCGGTATAAAAACTAATTCCAGGCAGGAATTACATTTCCTCCAGACACGTATTTGGCAGAGACAGGATTTTCTCTCCAGCCTATACAGCTTTTTGAAGATGATCTCATGCAGCTGCCTCGCTGTGTGTGCTGTCACCTGCCTGTCTTCCTCGAGGAAGCCAGCGGCTGCCACTTCCACCAGTGTGGCCATGATGGCTTACAGTTGCTATGACATTGAGACAATACGTGTGTGTGTGTGTGTGTGTGTGTGTGTGTGTATGCGCACATTTGCAAATGTAGAGTATCTGTGTGTGTAAATCCTCCCTCACACTCCCTTCGGCCAATTTCTTGTTTGTGCATGCAAACATTCAAATCAGCCACTTTACATTTTACATTTGGGTGGAATCAAAATGAATATCGATTCATTTTCATGCCCTGCAAAAATGTACATATATGCAAATTCTCTGCATTAATTTATTATTCCTCCTCCTGTCGTCGGCATGTGCCTTTTAAAAATCTGTGACAGGCAGCAATGTGGCATCTGCAGATGACATTTTTCAAGCATATTTCCAGGAGAATGGGTGTCGGACGCCGGCGGCACAGTTTGCCACTGACTTCCTGCATTGCTGCAAAAAAAATCAAACACCTTCTGGCAAAATTACTACGCACAGAAACTGATTGGCAGGGAGCCAGGGTGCGTTGAAAATGTGTTAGTCTTAGCAAACTGCCTGAAGTGAGGCCGCGTGGAAATAATGAAGACATCCCTCAGCCTCTCTCACGGCAAACTTGTCGTTGGTATGTGGGTGTTTTTTAGTTTCGTCAAACTTCGGGTGTGAATTTCAGCGGGTAAAACTGAGTCCAGTGAGTCTAAAATTGGTGCTGTTATGTGTTTGTTGCTATCAAAAGTAAACACTTATAAAAAGATCTTCCTTTTTTCATATGTCCATTTAGATTGTGTCATTTCACACCCACAACACTTCCCACCAATATAACAATCAGGCAATGGACAGTGTGGTGTATCAATTAACTTTGAGAACATGGTAACTTATATATCATTCATCTGCAAATGTGTTTTTCTTCTTCTTCTTCTTCTTCTACGCTTGAAAGTTTGAGCTTCACTGTGTAGAACGATGCAGGTGCAAAGTTTAACACTCGAACACTGTTTTCACATTAACTGCTGAAAGTGTAAATTATCTCTGTGCATACGAGCATGATTTGTAACATCACACACAGCTTGGAAGCCAATCCTGATCCAGTAACCGGCACACAGCAAGTGCGATGTGGAAAACACAGCACAAACACTGAGGAGACATCTTGTGTCCAGCAGTTAAACTTGTCCAATTGAAACTATTTGCAAATTCATATCCAATGTTGGCAATTAATCCTTCTGCAAACCACTCATATGTCCACATTTCTACATGTTATTACGTTCACATTACATGCTTTTGGAATTACGGACAAGGAGGCTGCCAAGCTAGTGACCGCAGTTCGAGAGTTCAAGTTTCAAAATTTGTAGTGGCAAAACATGATCTTTTCCTAACCCTAACCAGAGCATGAGCACAGCGTTCTCACAGGATAAAACAAAAGATTAACCTAAAGGAATGCAAAGTTTCAACATGTCTGTGATTTGCAGGAACGTACATCACCAACATTTATTTTGGTGATTGGTTTGGCACACTAGGTGACATTTGAAGGATGTCTCCTTGTGAGTCATGTTTCACTTTCCACTTCCTGTCTTTGTCTTTTTCCTGCCATTTGTCCTGTGTACACCTGCATTTCCATTCAATAATCACTCATCTGTATTTAAGTGTTTTTCACTTACTTGTCAGTTCATCTGTTTTTGTCCTCACATTCCTGTTTTTATCCTGGTTAGTACTCAATTTAGGGTTTTTTTTGTGCTCTTGGATTCCTGCTTTTGTTGCCTGCCTCTACTGACTGTTGTGGATTCAGCTTTCACATTATAAAATCTTGCTTTTAGTTTTTCAACCTGTCTGCCTTAGTGTTTCTGCACTTGGGTTCTTTTTTGTGTAAACCACAACATTTCATTGTGGTAATATACTTTTTATCTGCAAAAACCATGTCAAGCACACATCAAAGCAAAGGATCTTTTAGTATCGGCATATCCATCACTTTTTAGTCTGCGAGAAATAAAATTCGCTGTGCCAGGTGAACGGTCAACAATCAGATCTGATGTTTTGTGATGTAAACAACAGCAGGTAAATTGTATAACGGGGTAACCTCAGTGAATAAAAACAAATTAAATGACGCAAACTGGGTAGAAACTTTGAAAAATTCCAAATATCTGAGAACGGTAGCTTCAGGCTTGGTAAGACGTTACTGTTTCCAGTCCGGTCACCAAACTTTAGCTGCACAAACTTGTCCTCATTGCTTGTTTAAGCCCGACGAGTGTCACCTGTCCCAGAGGAAATTCGCTCATAATGGCTTAAAAGACATAATGAGATCATTAAATGTGGCAATTAATAGTGGTTTGAGTTTGTAATTGAGTTGTAAAAAAAAGCTGTTTTTCTGTTAATTCCATTTACCGATTTGTCTCCTCCTCTTCGCACAAATTGCATTTTGTGATAGCTTTAATTTAAAAACAGCTCACCTCACTTTAAAGATAGATTAGCAACGTGCCGCCTAATAATTAAATGAGCTTCAACCCCAGCAGACTGACTACATCGTCACCGCGCAGGTGAGAATTTAAACAACTTGTTTGAACTTAATCAAATCCACCATCTCATTTAACAGAAGTAATCTTCGCTCATCTTCAGTGGCTTACACTTGTCAAAGCAGATCAGACCCCAAAAGCCACGCTAAATATAGCCACATGCCGATATGGGAAGGCGCGCTGTGACAAATTGTCTCCTCCTATTTCCCTCTTCTTTCACTCCAGCTGATAAGATAATTGGTTTAAGCTCCTCTCGTTTATCTCTGCTTTAGCGTACCTTTTGTGGCGACACATCAAAACAGGTAAAGAGGGGTTAGAGAGCACAGAGCTGGCTGCTCCGACCCGTCAGAGCATTTTTCAAAGCTTTGAACTGCCTTAAGAAGCAGAGTTTGTCAGAGAGGGCCAGCAGGACTGCCTGGGGCTTTTGTGAAAACTGCAGTGGATTAAATAAGATTTCAACCAGAGCAACATCTGATGAAGCCATCCTCATATATAAAGGGTGAAACAGGTTGATGCTAGTGACTCCCAAAACAGCGACAGGTGCACCAGACCAGTCGTTTGTTCAAAGTTTGGTTCAGATTATGTAGGGAAAACTACGTGGTTTGGGTTAATTACTATGTTACTTCTGAAACTTCAGTTACACAAAGTTCATGATGTCACTTAACTACCTTAATCAAAGGTGCACTATGTACATTTTTAGCATCAATTTTGGTTAAGCTTTGGACAAAAGCGTCTGCTAAATGCCCTAAAATGTAAATGTACCCCCTAAGAAGTACATCACCATCATAGCCCTGAAGTTACCTCGCTCACACCAAATCCTGCTTCATAGTACAGGCCTCAGGATATCTTGCCCTCTGATGGTTTCTGTCTCATTTGTGTCCTGCAGCACACTCGGCCATTAACCCGCATGCAGGTTTTGTCACAGAGTTTGCTTCAACCGACAACAATAAATGTACAATAAAGACTAATTTCGTTTTTTTGGCACCTTCCTACCTGTCCAGTCTCTTACATTCCTATTCCCCACACCGCTCCACCAATGCCCATCTTCTTTTAGTTCCTCCCTCCAGACTTTGCACCACGGGTGACGGAGCCTTCATTGTGTGGCTGGTCCCACTATCTGAAACGCCTTCCCTTAGGGATTGCACCAGAGCACATCTGTTGCCTCCTGTCAGGCACAACAACTAAAAAAAACACACACCTGTTCAGACTAGCCTTCCCTTATGAGCTCCCTAATGAGTATACTGTGATTTTTGTGGTTTGCTGGTAATTGAGTGAATAAAGTGTCCTTGGATGACTTGAAAGGTGCTTATGAATAAAATGTATTATTATGAAATACATCAATAGTCAGTGTTCAATACGTTTTATATCATATGATTCAAATGTATAAGCCAACAGAAATCAATATGGAAATTAAAAATAGATAAGATCTCATTAACATTCGCATACGCTATTGTCGTTAACACAAGCTAACCCTAGCCAACACTAACGTCACCAACGCAAGCTAACACTAATGTCACTGGTCAAGTCAAGTCGCTAGCACTAGCAACTGTTAACGTCGCTAACGTTAGGGCAGTATGCTGGGCCCATACTGTCAAATCAGCCTTGTTTCTATCAACAAACTGGCAACCACTGACCTTTTTGGAAGCTGGAACCATCTGTTAGAATTCTTACACAGACATAAAGAAAACAATCATTTTGGACCTGACAAACATTTTGAAATGATTCAGTTTGATTCAATTATAATCAAATTTTAAAGGAAACAAGACCCTAAAAGGATCTGCACCTTTTCTACAAGCTCTCCAAACAAGATGTAGTGTCTTTGTTTTTGCTAAGTAATTTCTATCATAAAATGAAAACATGTTAAGGCTTCTAAGATTTGTGAGTCTTTGTTTGTAGTGTGTTTCAGCTCCTGTGTTCCGTACAGCACACTGAAGGATTGTCCCAGTTTCGTTTTGCAGTCGCATTTTACCTTTCTGAATTCTTACTGTTCACACTCCACAAGTAAAAATGCACCAATGCCCTCCGGAGCTGGGTGGCTAATCAACTTCCTAACTCTTGCTTTAATGGCACATTATAAATATGTATGGTATGATGCTTCACGTTCCTAATCACATCAGTGTGCACAACAGAGAGCAGCGGATGGGGGTGATGCATAATCTATTTGCACGCATTTTACTTTTAGACCCAGGCTTCGCTTTTAAATCAAATATTCATTGGCTGTATAAGTATACTGCGATGGATTGTCCTTTGGTAAACACATAGAATAAAGATTAAGGATTACATTATTCAAAACTTCTTATCTTTCAACTTTTGGATCCCCAGTGATACGTGTGTTTCTTACTTACTTTCAAATCTCTTCTTCTGAAACAAGAGCAGGGTAGATCAAAAATGGGGAAACGCAGTCAACAGCAACAGTGCACTCGGAAAGAAAGCCTTTCCATTTGAAAGTCAGCATGTTTAAAATGCTTTGATGTAACGTCTTTTGAAACAAAAGCAATGATGATCTAAAGTACCTAGATCTTGCTCTGTCTTTCTCTATAGATTTGGTGGTATGGATGGTTGGGGTCGAGGTTGGAGCCTCGAGGAGGTGGGGAGGGGGAGGGCTAACCCTCTCCACCTGCGGTTGGGTTTGTTAGAAGTGGTTCGTTGGAGGCGGTCAATTATTGCTCTGAGGTTCGACTGCTGCATGTGGGGGAGGGCCTGTGAAAAGCTAATAGTTGCTGTGTAAATGTGTTTATCTGGGAAGGTTGTGTGCACCTGCCTACAGAGGGCACGGAGCTGCTCGATGGATGTTTTGTGTGTGTTCTGGTCGCGGTTATTCCGACCCACTGAGAGGACCGCGAGCTGTGTGAGTGAGGGTTGCAGGGTGTTTTGCACCCTCGCTGGACCTGTCTGTCCGAGGTCCTTGGAGCGGTATGTGTCTGTGATGGCGGTTTCGAGCTGGGGGTGTTGCTCCACCAATGTAGGCCTAGGGCATAAGTACAGGCCTCTGGTTGGTGGGGCAGCAGGCTGAGCCTGGGGAACTGGCCCTCGTCCTCCACAACTAACAGTCCCCCGGGGTTCCTGTCGGAGGTCACTGTCCGCCGCGCCCGAGTCCAAATTGGATTTAGAAGGACGAGACCATATTTAAGATGTAATCTAGGGCCATAATGTTTACTCACCCATCAAATAGCTACGTGCAAAACCTCTTAATTTTCTTCTAAAGTGCTGTGGCAGGTAACGACATCGACATGGTGGTCCTGTAGTAGTATCATGTTATTTTGCATCCACCGTTTGCTGTTGTCGGCTACGGTGGAGATGCTGTTAATCTTTGAACCTGTTTGTTCACACCTTTGGGGAAGGAGCTGTGGATGGCCCTGTCTATGATGTTTTGTGGTGAATCGCCTGAATGAGTTTGAAGTAATTTTTGGCTAGTGATCTGGTGTCTGGATCTAACGCTGTACCAGGCAATGCAGGACCCTGTCTATTCCCCCTCACTCCCTCCTCTTACAGTAAGGCTGTGGTCGCTGAGCTACTGGGTGGGAGGCGATGTCTAAAGTTACCCCTCTTCCTATCTTGTGCATCTGCCTGAATATGGCGGCCAAATTGAGCTTCCTTGGAAAATGTATTGGTTAGTGGCTACTTACCTGAATGCATGGTGGCGTCTGAGCTTCGGTGTCTTTGCGTCCAGCCGTTCCCCTCGGGTTCGGATGCTGTGGAGGGAAAATTCCCTTTTTCCGGCGTCTCCGGCTCCTCATGGTGAATGGCAGCTCCTCTGTGGCAGGCATTTTTCTTTCAGAGACTAACAAGACAGTTAGCTTGTGAATATTCTCATTCATCCAGGTCATAGTTATCTCAAGGAAATTGAATCGAAAGCAACTGGATTTGGTTTTTTGTCTTGAAGACGTTTCACCTCTCATCCGAGAGGCTTCATCAGTTCTGCTCCCTTGACTAGGCTGAGACTAGTCCAACTAGCCGGTGTGGAGGTCCAGCTATTTAACCTCTCAGGAGGCGGGCACAAGGCCACTGAGGCCTCCGGCTAGTTGGACTAGTCTCAGCCTAGTCAAGGGAGCAGAACTGATGAAGCCTCTCGGATGAGAGGTGAAACGTCTTCAAGACAAAAAACCAAATCCAGTTGCTTTCGATTCAATTTCCTTGAGATAACAAGACAGTTCAAATGCAATCGCCTCGTCGAAGGTGAATCAGAGTTGGCAGGTGATGGTGATAGTCCACTCAAAGAGCACAGCAGCTTTTGCTGTCCTGTGTTAGCTCTGCCGCAAAGTCACTTAAAAGTCGGTGTGTTGGCGGAAGAGGAGGATGGACGAGGTGCGCTGAAGCCTCCTCTAACTGTTAAAATCCACTTCATTATATAAAAAGTTGTTCAAATCTGATTGGTGGAGCAGAGGGAGCCCATATAGAAGTGAGTTTTGGGGCTAATGATTGCAGATTGCAGCCCAGTTTGGTCGTCCAGAAATCCCTGACATTTCGCAAAAAGTGTTGCTTCCTCAGAGGGAAGAGGCAGAGGACGAGATGGAAAAGAATAGTCAAGCAGTCGGTAGTGAAATTAAAAAGACCAGAACAAACAGCAGGTGAGAATAAAAGGCACCGAACAGTCAATGAACAGGTGCCCTGGCATTTTCATCCTCCCAACACACACACAAACACCCCACACTCTCTCAGATTCCCTCCATCCATTTCATATTTCAGCAGAAAAGCGTCTGCAGCTCATGAGACACGAGGATGATGCGACTGATGAAGGATTATTCGCTACATTTGCTGGGAAGAGGCAGGTGTTGCTCTCCTCCCAGTAAGCAGATGATCTTTGCTAATGCTAGCTAACGTTGTGTCAACATTTCGTAATAAAGGTCACCTCTCACTTTCAAAGCATGAAGTCTAAACCATCCATGTGTAGCAGGAAGCAAAGGAGCATTACTTGGTCACAATGAAAGAAAGAGGCTGTTCAGACCTGGTATCAACATCCACCCTGAGTGATCCGATAACTCAAAGTGGGCAGATCTAAGACACGTACTGAAGAAGACACGACAACAGGGACAATGGATTACACGCTTAACACGTCGGTGTTAGCTGCAGATGTCTGTGAACACATGGTTTCAAGTGAACACTGAACTAGTAACCGCAATATCCCCAGACTCCTTTACAAATTGTGCGATTTTACAAGTTGTTGAGTACTTAACAAACATTTGGCATTTAATTCAATACATTAAGTTTTTTCTTTCCGTGTGAAAAATTGTCAAAACACTACGGTATCAGCCTGTAACAGTTTGTCCTTTACACTAAATATGAGAGAAGACAATATTTATTGATGATAAACACGTCACGTTTCACAGATCCAGTGAACAGCAACCAATACAGGCAACTGCTTTGACAACAAGGGAGAATGTCACCAGACTCCCTTATAAAATCGCTCAATTTTGTCAGCTGTCCTGTGATAAGAAACTATATAACCTTGTGAAACACTATTCACAACAAATTCTTATTAACTGAACTATTTGGACCTTCTTGGGAATTCGGCAAACTCTATCAGTGAAGATATTTCTTTATTCTTATAAAAAAACGTTGTATCAGTTTGTTCCAGTGATGTATGTGTTTATTTGCATATAGAAGGGAAGTGGTTACTGGAGATGCATGTTAATGCCATGTGTGAACTGACAGGCTTAAAGATCGGATCACTCACCCACTCACAATACCAGGTCTGAATTCCCTCTAAGATTCAGTGTAGATTACTAAAGAAAACAAAAGGCTCTCATCTAGAATATGACAGGAAGTAAACAGAAGACGTCCTTCTTCTCGGTCACATCCTCCAGCCTGAGGAGGGATTCCCAAGCCAGATGAGACGTACAGTATAATCCCTCCAGCACTGCTGGCTCCACCCCAGAGTCTTCACAAACTGGGACATGCCAAAGACCCTCCAGAGACAGGCGTCCAGGAGGCATCCAAGTCAGATGCTCAAACTTCCTCAGCTGACTCCTTCCGATCCAAAGGTTCTGCTCCGAGATATTTCTGAACTTCTATCCTTGTCCCTGATACTGTTTTACCAGTTTCACTCTTGCAGCCTTGTCCACACTTTCAGCCTTTGTTTCTTGATTTTATCCACAGATAGATAGATAGATAGATAGATAGATAGATAGATAGATAGATAGATAGACAATATTGTTAAAGCACTTGTGAGTGGCGGTGTCATGTTATAGAATTACAGTGGAGAAACAGTCTGCTCGGGCATATTCCACATAATGCAGTAAACATAATAACGTCACTCCCTCAGGTCAGGACAAAAACGGGATCTTTTTCAGGAATAACTGAGAAGATAATTTGATACACATAGATTCAGAGAAAGGCCTCCACATCGTTTTCTTTCAGCCTTGTTTTAATTTCTCCTGACGGCATTCAGTCACACCACAGCTGTGTTGAGTTACTGCTGATGCAAACCGAATCCTGTCATCTCCTGCTGCTTTTGTGAATAAAAGTTTTTTTTTCTCTCTCTCTCTCTGGCAAACCAGAAAGAGGCTGTTAATATGAATATTTGATCAGTGGATCGGTTTCGAATATCGCAGGAAGAAATATAACAAGCAGAAGCAGCCGGAGTGAGCCGTTAGACGAGGAGCTGCAGATGACAGCCTCTGCCACGGTTTCTGAGAACACCTCCAACGCTTCATCAGTGCCTTTAATCTCGCCCTGCAGAGCTGTGAAAAACACTCGCACCATGACCAGCGTCGCCTCGTGAGCCCAGACACCTCGTGAATTAACCCTGACCTGACAGGAAAAAACATCTTAAGAAGTATAACGACTCTAAAAGCAATAAAAAGATAAGATACTATAGTAGTCGGATTAAGAGTCGTAATAAGAAATAGAAAGAAATGGTAAGTAGCCAGCTGATGGTTATAATACTGGAATTGGGCAACATCACCACCTCCTGCAGCTCACCTTACTGGACGTGCTACATCTTGCTGTAACATCTAGTTTCCATGCTAGCTAGCTAAAGTTAGGAAGTGTTATTAAACCATTAGACTAATAACTATTAGTCTCACTTTCTAATTACTAAATTCTGACAGTATAAATGTTAATGAGTCACTAATAAAGAGTTTCAATACTCAAGTCTCGTAATTGTAAGCATAAGTAAGCACATTAGAAATGGATTTTGATCAACTTGTCCGCAGCCTGTTTGTTTTTCCACAAGGTCAACCAGTCAAAAAGATTTTTTTCATAACCTGGCAACCCAAATGTTGTTCTGAGCAATGACTGACTGATAAAGTATTAGCAAACATTTACTAGTTACAAAACTTTTCGTCAGGGTTCCTGCTTTACTAGGAAGCGGTACAGTTAATTTTACGAGAGGAATAAACAATTGAGCCGGATCAGCCAGAGGACTGTCATCTGTCGTCTCCTTCCTGCAGGAAACTAACTTGTTTTCTATTAGTTGTTAACACACTTTCAGATGTGCACGGCCGAGGAAAAAAAAAGAAACAACCCGTGCCAGTCATTGTAGACTCAACAATTTCGCAACACGCCAAACGAGTCTCTCTCTCATCAGCAGACTCTGTCACAAGCAAAGCCCTGGGTAGTTGGGTTTCTGCCAAGCATGCAACATGAGTGTCATTTTTACAATGCGGCTTGACATCACAGTCCCAGCTCAACACTGCAATTTGTGTGATAAAGGCGGTCCACGCCGCTCAGAAAGGGAAAGGGCACAGGAACACTAAGGACCCCGCTCTGCTTGTTCGACTCAGCTTGAAAGTTTGTTAAATTTAGTTTAAACACCCTGGGAAGGTGGCAGGTTGTTCGCCATCCCCTGTAATGAAGTGGATGAACGATTTCAGCCAAAATAGAGGACAATTTTGGTCAGGCTGAAGTCTCCCAGCAGGTTTTTGAAGGATGCGTTTTTCTGTGTGCTTCCCGCCGAGTCACAGGAACAAGGTTTTTTGGGCTCAGTCACACAACGGGCGGTTTATTGGACTTCGACATTGGTGCGCTGGGACAAGAGATGATGGAGTAGGTGTTGGTCGAAGAGAGAGAAAGAGTAGAAATTATACTGCAGGAGAAGACGTTGAAAAAGATGGAGGGAATGATACTTTCATTACCTGAGAATGAGCGATTTATATCTGAAAGAGGGGACGGTCCCCCTCCATGGAGGTCAACATGTTGCACCGCCATGTTTCAACTGTAGCCCAGAACGGACAAGAAGAAGAAGAAGAGTGAGTGGCTGCTGTTTCCTGCCAAACAGTTTGTACTGTGAGACGTTTGAAACCACAGTCTGATAAAGGATGGCAGATCAGGCTCATTTTGTACAAGAAAATTACAGGAGCACCAAGACACCAAAGCAAATTGGGACAAGCAACAGCATGAAAAAAGAATAAACTATATTCCAAGATGGAAATCTCTAATGATAGAGAAATGTTTGTGGTGTGACCCCGTAGTTGTTTTAAGATTTATTTAGATGCATTCCTTGTCTTTTGCAGTAAAACAACACATGGAGCAATAACTAATCAGGGTATTTATGTGGACGAGTCCATCTTTAGAGAATTGTTTCTTGTCCCTGAGGGCCACCGTAGCTTCTGGAGCTTCTCCAACGTCTACGTTAAGGGAGACTGTTTCAATCTAGAACCTCACCGCTAGATGCCGCTGAACTTTCCAAATGCTACACACTGGACCCTTCAGAGACACTAAGTGCAGCTCTGAACTTTATACTCAGCAGCATCGAGCTGCAAAGTGTCTTTTGGATCAATTTTAATAACGACTTAGGTAAAGGTCAAACCTGCTCTCGGTGATAGAAGCACTGATTCTTACAAGAAAGACACAATGCTAAATCATGTTCTGTCTCCCTTAACAACGATCCAACTTGCTGCCTTCTAAATAATTATCCAAACTGACAAAAGTGAGAATGTGAAATACGAATTTGAGCCAATCTTCATAAGGGAACGGTTTCAAATCATGCTGCAGGAACTCTGAACACCTCTGTAAACAGAGTAGCCTTCATGTCAGATTTTCACCTTTAGCCGCTGGGCAGGTACGCTGTGTATCGACATAACTTCAGAGCAGATAAGCAGCTACTATTTTATACTGTATCTCCTTCTCAGTATTCTATGAGCATCCTGTTTGTTGCCTCTCCCATCAATATGAGGTGTGGGTAACACGCCTGGCACGGATCCAACTCTCTGTAGCAGCAAAAGCTGGCAGAGAAATCGGGATATTGACTCTCCATAATTTACATCAGGGAGTTTCATGCCAACCATGATTGCATGCTAAACACCGATAAATAAATAAAGATGTCAGCAAACAAATACAATACATGACCAGCCAGACTGACAGCACACTCATGGCGGATATGTCTATGGGGATATAGCTGAAACTCATCCTCCGTGTTGCGTGCATGTAATCGTCTATTGGCAGCTGTCAGAACAGTCATCTGATGTGATTAGATTTTTTATTAGATGCATTTTGTGCACTGAAAGAACAGACGAAAGACCTCATTGTTGTTTTCTTTTTTTTTTCTTCTTTCTGGGAGCTTTATGGAGATGCACTTTCATCAGTATGAGAAACAGCGGATCTAAACTGCGAGATGGTAGCGGCGTAATTGAAATGAGTGGACTGTACTCGTGGAAGAGCGGCTTGATTGGCAAGCCAGGGACTGCATCTTGACAAGTCAATCAATGCGGCTCCTCACCGCACACTGGCATTTTCCATTTATAGAGCGGCCTTCCTGTCACTTAAATTCATAGTGTGCACACTTATAGCTCTAAATATTGCATGGTGGGGGGGTTCATGTGCAAAACACAGAGACAGCACAGTTCTAGTTCATGTATTTTGTTACCAGTGTGGCACATATGAAAGCAACAGTTGTCTATTTTATTGGCTGTCATCACACCTCCTGTGCTGTGATCACAGTCTACTTTTAGACATTTGGGACCTTTTTTTTATCGCAGAGAGAATAAGTCCGTACAGTTCATCCTGTGAGAAACATGGTTATCTGCGCCATATTTCATAACCATCATCAAGAAGTTGTTGAGAAATGTTACTCAGAACCTCAGAACCACAAATGTAAACCTGCTGGTGGCACCAGAGGGAAGTCAGGGGATCACCACAATCTCTGGGAGGCAGCTGCTGGGGACCACGAATGTCTTCACAAAGTTTCATGGCAAACTATCCAGTAGTTGTTGAGATATTCATGTCTGTTTGGATGAACCAACCAGCTGACATTGAGCTACGCAGCCAGGATGGCCAAAGAGGTAATGAAACTACAGACAGCGGGTGAACACGTATCTTACAGCTGGCGGAAACTGCACAGATTCAGCTCTGAATTCTGATATGATGAAATCCTATCATCACCTGCAGCAGTAATGTAAAAGTGTACCGGTGAGCCTCACACAGGTTGGTTCTAGCGGAGGACTTATTTCAAAAGTCCCGTACATGTCATGTAGGTCGGACCAGAACACCCCATTTAACTCCGGTTTGCTAAGTGCAGTCAGACATAAGTGGGTTCACTGATACCACTTTATTCATACTCTAATGCAGCTGGGCCACACTGCTCATCTCAGACAAGAGAAGGCAGATTCCCCTGACTTAAAGTTCCTCTTAGCTAGTGAAGTGTGGCGTAAAAGGGGTTCAAATACTGCAACCTCCAAGGTCTAACAATTACACACTTGTAGCTACTGGATTTTTCATAAAGGACGCTGCCATTGTGGGTCCTCTATCCTCGACCCATTTAGTGTGTTCATGAGTTATTTACTGACAATGTCAACCCCTTCAGAGCTTCCTTACTCTTACTCTTACGTACACACAGAATATCCTGCTTCACATGTGCCTTCTTTTTGCAGTGGCACTAATAGAATCCATCTTTGTTCATTGATAAATGAAAGCCTGCATACTTGTGTCAGATATTGTTATAAAAGTAGTTGTTTCACGGACAAGATTTAGATACCCATCTGTAGTTTTCCAGTTTTCTATGTAGAACAAACCAGCTGCAGGATACATGAATCATAAATATCTTGTCATAACGTTATTCATGTGGTTCTTTGTGTGCACTAAAAGATTCAGTAATGTTAAATATCTCCAAGTAAAATTGAGTTATAGCCGCTTTTGCCAAATCCATACCGCATTTGCAGGCGGCTGTGGCTCAGGGGTAGAGCCAGAGTCTTATTATTGAAAGGTCGCTGGTTCGATTCCTCTGGTCTGCACGTCGAAGTGTTCTTGGGCAAGTTACTGAACCCCAGTACTGCTCCTGATGTGCTGGTCGGCCACCTTGCATGGCAGCCACTGCCATCACTGTTTGAATGTATGTATGAATTCCTGTAAGTTGCTTTGGACAAAAGCCTCTGCTAAATGTAAATGAAAATACTTAATACTTAATCAAGATAGTAAACTCACCGATCCACAAGAGGACAATGTGTGAGTGACAGTTTGTCTCATCTAGATGCAAAAATCGTAGTAGAAAGAGCCAGAAAGTCTGCATCAGGACGAGGTCAAGGATGGTCAGGTGGTTCATTCATAGAACTTTCACCCAGGTGATCAGGACTTGAGTCCATTGTGAGGCCAATAGTCTGTTAGTGTTAGTGGTGACCGTTTTAAGAAAGCAGTTATTTCAAGCCAAACCATGATCATTTACTAAACCTAGCCAATTAACTACCACTTCTAAAGCTAATTGACCCTCACGTCATATTGATATAATTCAAAGACTATTAAACTTAAAGGTAGGATTTGTCAGAGGAGTTCGTAAACGCACCACAAAGATTGAGTTTCATTCGTTGGGTATCAAATACGGAAGGTTTGGGTTGGTAAAGCCTCCCGAGTGCAACAAAAGATGGATAAAAATAAGAAAATCCTGCTCAGGGTTGCGGGGTCTCTACAAATAACAGACCCTAACACGCATTTTCTCCCAATTCCAGTCACCCTCTTTGTCTGCTTCCGTCTTATTACATCCTTCACATCATTTCGTCTCACTACATCTGCCTTACATGATATGCACTGGTGACGTACAATGACTGAAAAATCCCCTCAAATGCATTGAAACTAAATCAACAAGCCTGGTTTGAAAATGTAAGGAGTAAAAAGTACAAATTTGCGTCAAAATATAAGGAGTAAAAGTCAAAAGTTGTCGGGAAAAATGAGAGTGTTGTTGGACCCGAGGTTCTAATACATCATTGGCAGGATCGCGGGTTGAACATTCAGTAGACCGGTAAACATGAACCACATTTAAAAATCAGTGTGCAACGTACAGTACATTAAACTTCCCAAGAAACATAAAAGGACATTTTAACCTACAAACACTACAGCGCTCCAGTCCTCGAGCACAACATGCTTATATTGTGTATTTAACTTACCAAGTCTAATGAGATGATAATGGCTTGGGCTTGCATATTGCATTGCAGCCTAAAGACAGGGGGTGCACTCAAGAGTATGCAGCTCTGTCACATCAAGCCTGCTCCGGTACTTTGATTTCATGTAAACAAAATGACTAAACACAAAGGAAGTGCTTCAACAGGCAACCACAGTCGTCAAAATGTAACAGCTGCCGTCATGGCAGTCCTGCAAACTGCAACACAACAGCCACATATGCACATCTGCCACAGTTTAGGGGACCGTCGTTACTCCAGGTGTTAAGCTGGTGCCGCAAAGCCTGCACTGAATCCGCTGCATCTAAGAGAGGATTGAAAAAAAAAACAGAACGCACACCAATCTGAGCTCTCAGTTTGTGTCTGCTGACAAGATGTTATCTCTGTTCAGTTGGCTCCCGTGGCTTCTCTTCTCCCCACCGACGTGTGGATTTTGTTTTGTTACGTCCGCACGTATCATAGACTGTGCGGTCCCTACAGGTAGCTAAAGCTGCAGCTGTCTGCACATATGAGGCTGAAACACAAACAGCAGGAGCAGATTAATTAGTTTACAGAATATTCAGTCCGTTCAAAAGCTGATTATTAAAGTTGACGTCCATTGTTGTCTGTACTTCATTGAATCGTCATATGCTGACAGTCTATACTTAAATTCTTTTTAATACACATAAAGACAGCCTTTCAGTTGGTGCAGGTCTGTGATTATTCTCGCTTACATGTCTTGCACACAAAGAACTCCATAAAGACTTTTCAGTCACCCAAGTTTTTTGCCATGTTTATGGCGATAAAAACCTGATGATATTTTTGCAGCCTATAATCAAAGTCAGGAAATCATCCAGCTGTCTTTGTGGTGACCAAAAACTTTATTTTAAGCCAAAACATGATCTTTTCCTAACCTTAACCATGTGGATCATGTGCCGAAACATAATCGAAGCATAACTTCATCGTTATCACAAGATAAAATAGAAAACTGGATCTAAAGTAAAGTAGAGTTGCAACATAGAGAAATGTAAAGTTTCTTGGTGGTTATATTTGACAGATTATAGCCCACTCACTAATTTTTGCATGTTGAAAAACTACATATATATTAAAATACTGCCTTTTATGTGTTGTATTGGCCATTTAAAGGCATTTCAACAGGTAAAAAGGACTGGATTGGTTATAATCTGTCAAATATAACCACCAAGAGTGAAATCAAGTCATTTTGATGCAGAAAAAAACCTTTCAGTCACAAGGTAGGAGCTGCAATCACTTTTTGGCTGATGAAATATGAAGGTGAAACAGGTAAAAATGAGTGAGTGGGCTATAATCTGTCAAATATAACCACCAAGAGTGAAATCAAGTGAATATGATGCAGAAAAAACCTTTCAGTCACAAGGTAGGAGCTGTAATCACTTTTTGGCAGGTGAAATACTTACTTTTATGAGTTGTGCAATACTCTGATAAATATCAGTTGTATTTATTTATTTTTCTCTCCTGGGAACAAGTTAAAGATAAAACGTCAGTTGTCAAGAAGTTAAAATTTGCATAAATAATACTTTGAGACAAATAAGATATTAAAAATGTATAAATAATTTCTGTTAAAAATGTATGACTTTAAAATATAATTTCATGGGTTCTGAATACTTTTAAGAAGTTAAAAAGTAATTCTTATGACGTGTGAGAGTTCATGACCTTTAGGAGATTTACACTTCCGGGTAGACCTGAGCGCGAGGAAGAAGGAGCTGAGAGTTAATGGCGGAGCAGATAACGGTGGACTGTGTGTGTCGTCAGTGTCGTGTTTTATCAGTAACGGACTGTGAACTGTTGTCGGACGACGTGCTGTGAGTGTGTGAGTTGGACTCTCCATCGCAGGCGAAGTGTTTGTGTTTTAGTGGACACGAAGCAAGTTCGGCTAAGCTAGCTAGCTAGCGGGAGCTAGGCTAGCGACACGGTCATCGTCGAGAGGAGACCCGCGCTGACGGGAGGAGTTTTGCCGGGTCGCCACGGAGAGTGTCGCCGACGGAGGGCGCTTCGCTGCCGCAGAGGGAGACGGAGGTTCATCGCTGCGAGCTGCTGCGGGCAGAAACGGTTGCCATGGCGACGAGGGAGCGATTCATCCGCTGCGGCCTGCTGACTTCACCCACACACGAAGGTAAAGTTACTGTTATCAAAAGGTTTCCATCATGAGCTCAAACTAAAGCGCGCCAACGAAACTAAACAAAGAGTGCACTCAAAATTAGACAGTTGAGACATTACCTGGGTTTTTTTTTTTTTCTCTTTTCCATAAAAAGGATGTGAGTGGGTTTTTCTCTTGCATATCTTTAATACATATTCTAAAAATTGATGAATGAAAACTTGTGTTGTGTAATTGAATTGTATTCATCATTTAAATATTTGATTGTGTACTACATGAGTGTTTGCAGGTCATTGTGTATTCCCACTAGTCTCCACATAGTTACTATTGAGAGTGAGGATCATACGTTAGCCTAGGCAGTTATTCACTATTTGAAATGTCTCTTTTACCATAAGATATTGATGAAGGGTTAAGTCTTCATCTTACAGCATAAGGTGGGTTTCTTAATACACGAGCCGGTGGTAAAAGGGTCACAGTTGTATTGGCCTTTTAAAGTTATTTCAACACGTAAAATGGACCGTATTGGCTATATCTGTCAAATATAACCACCATGAGTGAAATCAAGTCATTTTGATGCAGAAACAACCTCTCAGTCACAAGGTAGGAGCTGTAATCTCTTTTTGGCAGGTGAAATACTTCATTTTATGAGTTGTATAAAATATCCTGAAGATATTTCAATCGCGGTACTATTTAGCTAATTACATCAAATGTTTCTTATCATATTTAAACTTCATAATCCAAATGAAACAGATTACATACTACTTACAGGAATTCTCAAAGACAAATGGCCAACTCAGGTGAGCACCAACAAACACTCAGCAGGGTGAAAGTTGGGCGCGGCTACTACATACACAATGGATCTGGAAGAGTTGGCAGAGATCGTGTCACAGAGACTGTGGCTGTTGCAGCTGGACCAGCTCAAAGTGGTGTGTGTTGAAGCTAAAATCCCAAATGGAGATGTCATGACAAGACGAGTGTTAATCAGACAAATAACAGAATCCATGGAGAATGCAATTAATGATGAAGAGAAGGATGTTACACTGCGTTACCCCAGGAGAATGCTGAAGTACAGAGAACACAGCACAAATCAACCAGAAAAAAAACAGATCAAGAAATGAGCTTAGCAGAAAAATACTCACAGCTCCAACTCAACAGTCAAGCTCTTCAGGATGAAGTTAGGAGGCTGAGTGAAAGAATGAACATCTTCAAGTCAAGCTCCAGCTCCACAAAATGCGTTGCCCACAGCTGTGAACAGACTTCCACAAGTGACAAAAAGGAGAGAATTCAAGATGGAGAGAAAAAACAATTTAACAAAGTAAATCTGTGTAATTGAAATGAATATCGACCGTTTTTTGCAAATTGTACAAATCTACATCAATGCATCTCCAGTAGCAGCTTTTAAGTGAAATTACGGCCCAGAAGACAGCTCTTCAATACATTCCTTTGGCAAAATAGCAAACCCCGCTAATTAGGCTGAATGCACTTGAAACGGCCAAATCCCAAAGGGCAAGCACATTATGCATCACTAATTACAGTCTCACTATATAGTACGCTTCCAGTGTGGAAGCACAAGATGACACGTTCTCAGACAAGATGACAAGTTCATTATGTAATGTTTAAATGCTCCTAACCTCTTACATGGATCACAGGGCGACTGTTAGCGTGGGAGGTAAAAGAGATAATTATAATAAAACGCCTGTAATTAGCATTTATATATGATGCCAGGTAAAATAAGGAGGGATTCACACATATGGTATCAGGATGATATCATTAATCACATGAACAGTTTGCATTAAAAACCAGACTAGTACAGTATTACATTCAAGTTAAGTAAATAAGTCGTAATTCAAAGGACAGACAGAAGTTCACTGTTCTACCTCTAAACTACTTCACCAACCTTCCTGGCACTTAACTGTAATTGTGACAAATGGCGCCCATTCTGGAGTTAAGGAGGCTTACACAATGGATGATAAGCATTTTCAGACACTTAGAGATCCAGGTCTGTGACACACTGTGACTCCTCGGGAAAGAAAAAAAACTAACTGCATAAAAAAGAAACTATTTTAAAAATAAAATCAGCCCGACACGTCTCTTGAGTTCTTGCTGCAGATTGGAATCTGTTATTTCCCCTTTGTGATCTCAAGGTGCTGAAAATATCTCCACAGACCCTGGACCTGCAGCTTATGGAGCCTCAGACAGGTTTTTTAAAGCCGAAGACTGTGTTAAAAAGAATTGAATCCAAGCCGGGGTCAGTTAGGTCAGCGGCAGTCTGAGTGTGATGTGTGTTAGTGTGTGTGTGGACGCTGCACACGGCACACCTCAGCACAATAATGTGGCTGAGGATGAAGCTGATTTGAAATAAGGATTAGCACATAAAACATGATGCAAAGTGAAAATGTCAGAAGTGTGGTCGAGAAATTGACATTTTGTTAAGGTGAATATGTGAAGGAAGAAAGACAGGAAATGTCGATGAGTGAAAGAAGAGAGGTCTGCACAATGTATTCAATCTATTGTGTCACCGGAGTACATTTGAGTACAAATGAGAGAAAGATCTACAGTAAATGGCAGTCAGTTGGTTGGATTGTTAGTCAGACTACTTTGTTCCAGAGTAAAATATGTCAACAAATATTGCATAAATTGGCATGAAATTGGTTTTGTACAGACGACAATAATTGATAGGGGTCACACTGGAGCGGGGAAGGTGGACCCAAATGCATCTGACGGCAGGCAGGAAGTGCAATGGATGAGGTTTAATGAGGATCACGGCAATACCAGGAACAGGCAAACACGGAGGAACAGGCAAACACGGAGGAACATCAGGGAAAGAGAACACCAGGATCACGGAAACTGAGCTAACAATCAGGAAATGGAAAACAAAACAGCCGACTCAACAATGACTCAACAAAAGACTGGACTTCAATTTATTCTAAACTAATGACGGGATGAGGTGCAGGCGGAGCGAGGCGGAGAAACACAGGTGAGGGGAAATGACCGGAAAAACACTAGAAACAGGGGAGAGGGCTAATAGGCTGGAAAAAGCTGGAGAAACACTGGACTGTTGTGGAAAATCCAACCCGAGTCCGTCACAAAGAAATCCACAGTTGAGCAGCTTTAAACAACTTAAAGAAATCACCCACAGGCTTAAATAGGCAACCGAGAGAGATGAGGAAGGTCTCATCTTTCACATCACGTTACAATCCGCTCACAAATGGCCAATAAAAAAGTGACAGAACCCTTTTAATATCAGCAGCCGCATAAGTCCTTTTAAAAGCACTGACCAAAGGAACACGCTCACACACTGCGAGCATGGCTGTGGACTCTTACTCTCGTTTTTAGCAAAACATCCACAAAATAATGATAACAACATGTAGTTTTTCTTTATTTGTAAGGACTATGCACAATCAACTTCTGTTAATGTGTCACTGTCAACCAGCTGGCAGATTTTCTTGACAGCAGCCGGAAATTTGGCAAGATGCTCTAAAACTAATGAAGTTAAGAAACACGCATCGTGAAGTGGCCGTCTGCTAAATGATTTGTATTTATATGTGCAAGGTGCTGCTGCAACTCTCTCGAGAGGATATGTCTTTAATGATGTTCGTACTGAACATGTCTGCATAATATATAGAATATAAACGTCTCTCAATGTATTTATTTATTAACAAGACAACTAAAATCATCTAAAGACTTGTCGTCTAACCGATTTGTTCAGGGAATTAAACCTTGTGTTAAAGTCAGAAAAAGACAGCAGTCTTAAAGTCCTAAAAAGTGGGAAAGTAACTTCTTAAAGCAAACGACTGGATGCCGTCCCTCGACTCAGCAGAATGTGCCTGACTTCGACACTCCAACTTTTTCTCTTCGCTATAAGAAAACTACTTCCTGTATTGGACTGTTGCCAGTGGAGCAAAATCACTTTTTTTCATATTGGCTGCATATAGGGAAGGATTGTGTGTCAAAGCAGGACTGCTCTGATGAAAACCCTGTTCTGAGGTCAGCCGCCAGGCTGTAACTGCCATATTAGTACAGAGAGCTGAGCTTCTGTTCAGCCATCAGCATCAGTACAACAAGTACACTTCCAGTCCGTATGCCAAGAACATACAGAACTTATACAGCTTTCTAATCTCATGAATTTCATACAGCATCTTATGTAACATCCGCAGGCTGCTGCGTTGCTCTACTGACGCGTGTGAATCCATTAAACTAACAATAGATGACTGATGACGATGGTTTTTTCATGTCGTGGTCCCCGATGCCTTTCATCACATTCACTCATATAGAATCAATCCGGCTCACAAAGGAAAACTACTCTACTAATCTACAAAGAAGCCACTGATGCCTTCATGATAATTAATTGGCAGTATTAAAATACATTTTAGTGTTTCCGGCCTCTTACGCTTAACATGAGCTGTCAGCCGTCTGTCATTCAGCGGATGAATCCAAATGGAACTAATGGTTATGACACATTGAAAGCTCCAGCCCGAGTCCGGTCCTTGTTAAAGCGGTTAGTCAGAGCGAAGTATCTGCGTTTCTCTGAAAAGTGGAGACGAGAATTTTTCAGGTTTTTTTGATGAGAGAGAGAGATTGGAAAGTTTGCAAACAGCCTAACAATCATCTCTGCGAATGCGAAAGGTGCATGTATCAACAGCACAGGCAGACGAACGCAGGATGAGTCATTACCGCTGCAACGTTTAGAGCCGAACACAAGCCTCTCTCAGGTCTGTCAGCCGCAATCACGTCTCTCTAAATCAGGCTATTCAGACCCATCCATTCATTCAGAATCAGGTCATCAACCACCCAGGATGAGTCCGCTCTGCCTCGCTTTTTTTTGCCTCTCGTCTCGCCGTGTGACAAGACTGTGGACAGGTGGGTGTGCAGGTGTGTCCATTGATCCAAAATGACAGGTGGCCCCTGAGTCTGTTGCCTGGAGACAGTGGCTTGGCAGGCATGACAGGGAGGGCCAGCTGCACCTCGGGCAGGCAAGGGGACAGGCCAGACCCGGCGCCCAGGAGCTGTGACTGAGACGAGGTCAGCGCTCGCAATGTATCGTGAAATTATTTGTTTATGAGGGACGGGTTCCTGCGGCGCGTCGCGTTTATCATGCGCGCCCTCCATTTGTCAATAGGTGGACGACAGACAATCAGTCGACAGGAAAAGACAAAGAGTGAGAGAGAAACGGTGGAACAAAGGTCTCAGGCTGAAATCACAACCAGGACACTGCTGGCATACAGTCTGTGGCTAAAAACTGCAGGTCCATTATCGAAGTCACTTCAAATGACCTTCACTCTGTCAGAAGTATTAAACACAGTTTCAGGGATGTTTTCTTTTGTTTATATTTGCTATTTTATTGTTTTTCCCTCAGTTCAGATGATGTGACAACTCAATAAAGTTTTCCCAGCTCTGCTACAATGCAGTATTAGTTTTATCGTCATCACACAGGCAGAAATATATTGTAAAGGAGGCAGAGATACAAGTTTCTCCACTGACAGAAGCTTCCATGGACTGCGATGCAAACACAGCGAGCATTTTTGTAGATTATCATAATATGCAAATGTCTCTGATTTGATAAAACACTGGTGGAAGTTGAATGTAGTAGAAAAAAGAAAGAAAGAAAGAATGTGTACTGTACCCAGATAAACTCAAAGTTTAATGCACTTTTGCCCTGATCGCGGTCCTTCTTGGTTTGCCGGGGCTTCATGCAAATCAGGGTCAGCTCTGCTCCACTCCACACCAGAGCGTGGTGGTAAAGCGCCTGGAGCTGTTTGGTGAGCTGCCAAGTATTTCAGCAGAAGAATAACTTAAATAATAATAATAATCATAATAATAATCATAATAAATAACACTTTAGCAGTTTAGATGCAACAGGAAAAGTTCAGCTAAACTAACAACGGTGACACGATGCTGTGATAGTTATTGTACAGAAGACCAAACTGACACATACAAGTTGTTTTGTAGCAGGTGTTTAGCAGTTCAACAGTGCTTCTATTTGTTGACTGCTGCTAGCACTACACTAGCTATATATTATATGTATTTCACTTTTTTTCTTGTTGTCCTTGAGGTGGATTTTTTCCAGAATATCAAATTATAGACTGAAAAAAACTGATTATAGCCACCGAAGTTCTCAAAGGTCTTGATTGCTGTGCTAAATAGCATTTTAATTAATCCACTAGTTGTCAAGACATTTCATTCTGAGCAACGACTGTTAACATCCTGGTAACACTATAGAGGCATTATCAGTATCAGTATTTCAAACCACTGATATGTTCGCATTTGTACGTGTCATAGGCTAAGTACCATGTTGTCATCTCAACAAAACGTGTCACATCACCTTCACATAACATGTTTGTGGATCTGACTGTCATATCAGGAGGTGCAGGGGAAGTTGGTGGAGTGACAGGGGACCAGTCTGGCAAGCCACTGGCCGCAGTTCAATACTGTGTTATATTTATAAGTCTGACACTTTGTTTGTAGTGGGAAAAAAATTGATAGGAAGTTGAGACATCTCTACTCGTGAAAAACTGGGTGCTTTTACAGAGACCTTGAGACGCCAAAACGGGTATTTTAAACCAAAACATAATCTTTTCCTGACACTAGCAGACATGTACATTGCCAACATTAATCTGCCGATTGGGTTGAGAGCTACACATGTGTTCACCAATGTGTGTGTGTGTGCGATCATGCTCGTACACACTTATACGCTGATAGAGCCACCTTCCATCTGGTCTGCCATGTGAATGGCCAAAGTCCAGCAGACGTGGTTCAGGTCTGCCAGCTGCGAGCACCTTTAAGTGTGCACCATCTGCACCTGCTAATAGGGATGGGGTGGGAGGTAATGTAGTGCTAAATAATGGTGCTGGGCCACTTGGCACCACCCTTCCTCCTAACCTCCCCGCTCATCAAAGTGCAATCACTTTCTCAAAGCAAGCGATAATGTGGCCTCATCGTTTCACAGGTCTTACTGTGTTTACCATGCTGTGACACAAGTCGGGGCATACAGATGTTCCTATCAGCATCAGGCTGTTTGTCTACAATAGTGCATGCATGCTCTGAATCTGGCTCCATCATGTGTTGTATTATGGATTATAAAGGTTAGTCTGGCAGCCGGTGGAGGGTTCACTCTGTCTCATAAACCGACCAATGTTGGAATAGGATTTAACCGCCAGACTACAATGTATTCAAAATCAAATTGTGTTTCCAATCATTTCATAATCTAGCAAAGTGTCGCTCAATTCCACCACTTAAGATAATGCGCAGCACACTCCAGTGTAAACACCATTGTTTCCCCAAAGGATTTCCCTCAGTGGGAAAACAAAGCCTGTAAAACATCTTGAAGAATAATTTAAACAAACTTGAGTTTTATGTACCCATGCTACCAAACACTGTTATTGCTTGTTTATTGTTGCCAGTAGTCACCTTACTCTCGTAGAAGGCATAACTCAGAAAAGTCATCTCTGGGAGAAGAAAGAGAAAAATTGAGACAAAATGAGCTCCCAAAACTCAGTGTTAAACTACAGTGTTCAGAAACGTTCACCTGTGCTGCACCTGCATTCAAAACAAACAGACACGGATACAGTATGTAGTGTAAATATACTGTGGCTCAGGTGTTGAAGATGATCAGAAACCTGGAAACTGTCACAGTGGTGCGGAATAATTACATTGAAAAAAAAACATTTTCAACATGTTAGATTTTTGTTCAACAGCTAACAGTCAAAATGGATGAATGGATGTCAATCCATCTTGAGTGTCACCGATTTACTTTACTACTCACAAGTTCTGTAACAAAATGGTCAGTGGTCCAGACAATCAACATTTAATGGGCGGAAAGCAACAAGTCTTCCAAACTGAATAACAAAATACATTCCCATTAGTAGGACGTCATTTGTCCATGCCTTCCAAAACCAATACAGATCACTGTTCAATTAGAGTTATGATGTGACAACACAGTGGTTAAAGGGCAGCCCTCTTTTCCTAAACCAAACCAAGTAGTTTTGCTGCCTGAACCTAATCAGACTGCAACTAAAAACACTAAAAATAACTCAACAATATAACAATAAGTTCCACAGAAAACACAAAACACAGTCTCCTGGGTGAATGTCCAGCGCTTGACCTGTCCACCTCGACCTGCTCCCTATGTGGTTACTTTTTGTTCAGTTATAGAAAAACATTAATAATGATGTTGGAGCCAACATGTCGATATCAGGTAAACCATTGGGTTCAGGGAAAGATCATAACCGCAAGAAACCAACGTTGAATGTAGGTGGGAAACGGGGAAATAACAGTCCAACCTTTTGTTGACCCATCCATTAACTCCAGCCTCCTCCCTCTGTGGACTTACTGGCTTTAAAACAAAGTCACCCCCTTTGGCTCTCAAGCAACAGGGGTCATAATTACTACTGCTGCGAGAGGACTTTGTCACTTGATCATAAACATGATACATGTCGGTGGCATTTTCCTGAAACTGCAGTCCCTGAACTATCATTTCTCTTGGAGAGACAGTCTTTTAGAAACAGTATACTGATATGATGCTCCTTGCTTGCGGTCAGGGATTGTATCAACAACAACTTCCTGCAGCAAACCTCTCAACAAAGGTCACCGCTGTGCTGGAGAGAGGTTGTGGCCGTACTGCTGCATCCTACGGTGTATTTTCATGTCATGACATAGAATATAAATGCTGGAAATACTACAGCATTAAGGGCAAAGAAGTCCCGATTCCTCATATTTACAGAAGAAATGACAGCTGACAGAAAAGCTTCCTCGCTGTAGAGCTTTCCTAAAGCCATGCACAAGTTGGGACCCTATGTAAAACATACATTTGCTAATCCTTTTTGACATGAACTTAATTCAAAAACAGAACAAAGACAATACATTTAATGCTTTACCTCATCAACTTACTGGCTGCCAGTAACATGTATGTATGTCCACAGGTATCCTTGAAAGACTCAATTAATCACATGCAAGGGTGGGGCGAGGTTCACTACTTTGTGGAAGACGAGATGGGTAAAGGACATTACTACATGAGCTAAGGGACACAGATAAACTGATATCGTCATGTTGTTGTGGTTATGTTATGTTCTGGTTAGGTTTAGGCACAAAAACCTCTCGGTCAGGGTTAGGAAAACAATATGTTTTGGCTTAATATACCTGGTTCTGTCGCCTCAAACACAGCTGGAAAATAATGCAAGGTCTTCCTAAAAAAATCCAGTTGTGTCACGTTTACAGATGTTGGAATGCCGTGGTGCCTTGTCAGCTATATCCAGTGGTGTCTTACTTACAAATGTTAAAACGAGACTCCAGTAAGTCTGAGAAAATGTATCCACAGAGAGATAACTAACAACCTGTGACTCTCTGAAAACAGTAGATTTACTGTATGTTAATTACATGCTGACGCAACATACAGATTCATGTGAGGTTAGAGACCGTCTGCCACTTTGTATGTGTGAATGCGGCATTAGACTCCAGGGTGATAGTGGCAGCTTTGAAGCCTGCTGAGACAACAGTCTGCTCTAGAGTTAGGTTAGAGATGTCTGAGGAGACACATGCCAGCTTCGCTTCTCTTTGCTGGGGTGATTCTTAGCATATAATGCTTACTTACTGTATGACGTACTGTGTCATAGACAAGTGAGGGCACAGGTGATGCATTTTACTTTACTGGACAATTTCTTCCCTCTGACATCTTTGGGGTAGTGGCCAAATCCATTGATTGATTCATTCCAGTACTCTAACTTGTAAATAAGAAGTTTCCTCCAATGATTACAGCATTAATCTCATGCTCTTCAATACAGCACCCACTCACTACTAGTAATTGTGAATGTGTGGAGAGCCTGTTAAGTAGGAGATACAACGGCTGGCATGGTTTGAATATAATGTAACTCAAACCTTCAACTTTTAGCAGTTTATTACAAAAATGGCAACTTCGGCTCCATTTCTGAACTTTAAGTCAGATACGCGACTACTCTTATTAAGCCATATTATTTTATAAAACCTACATGAAACTTATTCGGATGCTTCTGATGTCATTGGGCAGACATAGTAACTTGCACAGCATGCTGTCCTTCTGCCTGTGACCCACACTCCTTTCCTTTCACAGCCCCTCCACACCCACACACACACACACATTCATCTCCATTAAAGCCAGTAAGCGGTCTGCCAAGCCCTTCACACCTCTGTCAGTCCTCATACATTGGATGACATTGAGCCCAGCAGTAGTCAAAGAGCTACAGGGGAGGCGAGGGTGGCACACTGAGAGTCACTACTACAGCCACTAGTCCTACTACTGCTACTGTTACACCTTCAACTAGAGCTGCGAGCCTACTATCACTGGCAGGACTACAACTACTGACACTATCATGCTACTACTACAGCAACTGATACATCTACAGCTACAACTATTACTGTAAAGACTAAATACTAATCCCACCACGACTACACTGCTACTGTTATGGCTTCAACTTGAGCTCCTGCTTTTACTGCTATGACTAAAACCACTGACTATTATCGCCGTGTTTACAACCACAGCAACTACACTAGCACAACTTATATGTAGTGTTGTGACAAAGTACCCAAAAGTCATACTTGAGGCAGCATGCAATCTGCAAAGTAACTAGTAACTAAAGTTATTAAATACTTGTAGTGGAGTAAAAGTACAATATCTGCCTCTGAAACGTAGTGAAGTGGAGGTATAAAGTAGCAGAAAATGGAAATACACAGTAAGGTACAAGTACCTCAAAATCTTACTTAAGTACAATACTCAAATAAATATACTTAGTTACATTCAATTGCTGCGTATGTGGTGTTATCCTGGTTTTCAATTAGATTTGTCCAAAAATCCACAGGTCTTTATAAATAAATGTACAAAAACTTTTAATAATGTTTTTGAATTACTTACTGATTAAAGAAACTGCTCTGTTGAGCGACCCCTCTCCCCTTTACCTTCCACCATTGCCCATCAGACCCAGAAGTCATCTGGGGGTGGAGAGGCTGCAATTTTTATTGGCACTTATGACCCACGGCAGGCCTGCAGCCATCAGCAAGGGGATGGACACTCTGACATGGCATGGCGAAGTGGTCCAGTGGACCATAGCGGCTTCATTAACACCGGTACATTAACTGTAAATCCAGGCAGAGACCCCCACCACCACCCCTCCAGGTCCCCGTCTAGAACATCAGGTGAGAGGCCTCCAGCTACAGCTTGTGAGGGTCAATCTGCAATAAAAGGCATCCGTTTTCACGGCCTGCGGCAAAGAGATTGGAGACCTCCCACTCCTCTCCGAGCCATTAACTTCACCCTTTCATGGCGGGCAGAAGGACCAGTCACTGAGCTCCCATAATCCCCAGCATTACCTTCACCTGACCTTCATATGCCCAAGGAAAAAGCAAGGAAATATGAAACGATGGGGCGGCGGGAAAAGAGACAGCAGCCATCAAAGGATCATTCAGTAAAGCAGAGATAGAGTATGTGTGATTATTGCATTTTGAAAGCAGCAACTCTCTTAAGGTCATACTCTAACAAATTCAGCCCACTCTCTCAAGGATGATTTTGCAGTGCAGCGATTTCACACAGCTGAGTCGGCAGGATGAAATGTTGGCAGTTAACGTTCCTTCAAACTACGGACACATTCACATTTCTACATGTGACACAAGGCTACCGTATTGACCTTTCAACAATAGGTGTGATATCACGTTCACGTAACATGTTTATTACCTGACCTGCATTTCAATAGGTGGTGGGAGTTGATGGCGGAGTTACATGTGAGAAGGCTGCCAAGCCAGTGACCGTAGTTCAAGACTGTGTTTCAGTGTTCGTAAATGTGAAACCACTGGATATTTTTGATGAGGTGCCGCTGTTTTTGTGAGCACGACACCACTGGATGTTTTTAATTTGCAGCAGTTTCTGTGGCTGCCAAAAAAATATATGTTTTCAACATGACTTTCGAGGCACCTCCAGCCATGTTTGCAGCGACCAAAGCAGGTATTTTTTAAGCCAAAACATGATCTTTTCCTAACCCTAACTAGGTGCCTAAACCTAACCAGACTGTGAGTACAGTGTAGAGTGTGCATCCCATCAGAGCACTTGAACAAAAGCGAGTTCAATGTCTAATGTGGATCTCGCTTAAGCACGACAACATGATCGGCTGGTATGTTTCCCAGTTCAGCTGTAATAAAGCACACGATTGGCCCTTTGGGGGAAGGAGTCTGACACCATATCTGGTGTCACGGACTTTGTCTCATCTCTTGTAATGTCTCTGATAAAACACAGACACATGGCTCTACTACCTGGTTGACTTGTGTATATGATCACTGCATTGGCACTTAATACTGCCCCTTAATGGCCCTAAAGTCCCAAATACAGTACCGCCTTTTGACTTGCACAAGAGATCGGTTTGCAGTGCTGCACACTGTCCTTTGTGTGGTCCTGCTGCAGAGACATGGCAGGCAACAGAGCACCGTGTTTGTTTCTGATCCCCCCAAGGGGTAAAAAAAAAAAAAGGACATAGTGGAGAAAAAAAAGTATAGAAATAGAATGAAAGAATAATTCAGTTGGGGGCCCTTAAGGGGAAATATGGATGTCCTGCAGGGTAGATACACACAGTCCCTCAGCGCAACAAAGCACTTTGGGTTCCGGTTGCACTGCTCACCTTGCTTTTACACAGACAAATGGATATGCATTAGTGAGAAGGTGTGCGTGTTTGTGTGCATGTGCGTATGTGTGTATTGGGGGAGGATGTGAAGCCCTGGCTTCAGCCATGTTGACTTCAACCTTTGAAAACTGAAAAAAGGTAAAAAGGTCCTGGATTCTAGGCCAGGAGGCTGAAATATAATAAATGAACACTGAATTTGGGGAGAAAATGACTTAATACTCATGAAATTATCTCTCCATGCAGCACGATCATTTTCTTGACAAGCAATTGTGATAACGATTTAATGTGTGACTCTGAAATAAGTCAAAAGATGCTGGTTTTAGATCTAATTACTTGAGATCAGACCTGCTACAGCACAGCAATAGTCATAGTAGAAGTGAAATACCGTGGATATAAACAAACAAGTGTTTTTTGTTTCTTTTTGCATTCTTAACTCACTGGAACCATAGCAGCCAAGGAACATTAAAAAAAAAAAAAAAAACTAATAATATAAGTGGAAAATGACCAGTGGAGCATGATTATGCTGCTACTTGATACTCAAACAAATGACTACCTAGTGCTTCAGGGGAAGTACTTTGACTTAATTCAAATGAATGTCACTTGTCATGTTTTGATAGGCAATTATGTCTTTATAGGACTTAATTTCAACTAGATACAAGGGACATGTCAAGGCTAGACTTATTTTCTAGTGCCAGGATGTCAAAGCAAACACATCTCATCTCACATCTCTTACTGCACTGGCAGATATGTTGACTTATCTTCTCTGATCAAGCCTTGTTTCTTATAATTAGTTAATCTTTGCGGTGAAGTCCCTTCACTCAATCTAATGTAGCTTGTTTTACCAACAAATTACTCAGTTTTAAGATTTCCTGACTAACAGAGGCGTAAAAGAGATGTTCGTGATCATGTTAAGAATCAAACCAATCAGTTCAAAGATGGAAATAACTTTTAAAACATGAAGATCTCGTAGTTAAAATGTAAGATTTAAAATTTTGGCGACAGGAGTTACAAGTTCAGAAAACTGAGATCTTTCCCAGAGAGAACAATTATGCAGATATAATAATTCCTGTATTCATTACGTTGCTTAACATCCCCCTACTTCATGTTCTTCAACCCATGAAAGAGTCATGACCCTTTCAGTAACCACAGGCCTCTGAAGACGCATGTTCTCCGTACTGTACGTTCTCTGTATGCAACTGTGCGAGAGCTGACGTCAGGATGTACAGTCAGTTCATTAAGAGAAGGAACCTTTGAACTGAACGTCGTCTTCACTCCCAAGGTGCCTTCCAGCTCTCGGTTTGTTAATTTCATGAGTGAGTACTTCCTGTCTGCCGGCGCTGAGGTGAGACTTGAGGCGTGGAGTGGCTCCTTTATGATGACCTTGGCTTGTGTCATATTGTATTGTATTGACGAGGCAATAAAAGACCTCCATCACGCATTCTGCTTTTTGTTACCTTCACAATATCAATGCAAACATTTGAACACACGATCAAAAGTCTTTTGTGAGACGCACACAGAGAGGAACATCTGAATGTGCACCACAACGCTGGATTCTTCTTCCTTTTGTGAGTAACCCGCTACAATGGAGGCCGCGATAAATCTCCCCATCTGCATCTATCCTCATCTATCATTTGTCCTGTGAGGAGCTACGGCAGCTATTGATTTCCATAAATAGGAACGCAGAGAAAAAAATAAAACACTACAAAGCTCGTCTCTCACTTGTAACTAGTTATCATTCGATTTGCCTCCTGGTTGGCCGTCTTAAGAGACAACATAATTACAATTTCCCAAACATTTCCGCTCTTGAAAGGAACAATAGCAGCACCGCAGTGTTGGATGTAGCGGAGTAGAAAGATGGAGCTTCAAGCACAGAAATCACTAAATCCAATAACAGTCTAATAACTCCTCTGAGTGATGTCGGTGTGCTGCGTAGCTTCTCTCCAACATACAAAGACGTAGATAAAACTGCCTTCGATTCAACACGTGTGTATCACCATCGCATCCTTTTTTCGATTTCTGTTAGAAGGTCATTTTATGTTGTTTTCAGTGATGATTGTGTAATTTAATAGATGCACACAAAGGTTCCACTGTCCATTGCAAGAAGTGGAAGGACAGTGAAAACAAACAAAATATGATAATGATGTAATTCTGCTATAAAACCTCACTGCAGCCGGATCAGATAGCGTGGTATCTCCAGGGGGTTATTAATGCTTTTGTCACTGAATATATTAACTACAAACAGATGACAGAGACGTTCTGATAACACTTTTATGTTCCTGGATGTGATGTGACTGCTGATGTTGTCGTGTGGTGTGTAGAATTGGCAGAGTTACCCTTTAAAAGAGCCAGATAAATTCTGTATGAATGTTTATCAAACTAGGTTTCCGAGGTCAAGAATGTACCTTCACACACTTCAACATGTTTTTCATGGTTACAAACACATTCATGACCAGCTAATAAACATGTATGTGAATGATTTAAACATGTGCGTGTTAATACATAGTTATAAGTAAAGATTTGTTCATGTGTGATCAAATATCAATAGATGGAATTACATCCTATGTTTTTCATGCCCTATACAGCTCATGTGTTTTTCTTTTTTGGAGGCGCCGAGTGTTTGACTTCCAAAACTGCACGATTGTCTTCTGCTTCCAAAACCATGAAATACTTCTTTATGTAAAGAGAGCGCATTGCATCATCTGAGCCACAGCAGTGCAGCGTGTTACGGCCGAGCCTCGGCACAATATCTGTGAGACTGACAGGAGGCAATGGCGGCTGAAATGAGCAGAGCCACGGCACCCTCTGCAGGAGACAAGAGGAGAGGAGATGTAAAAAGTCAAATAATCACACTCAAAGTCCTCCTACTCTTTACAGACCTGGACAGTTGCCGTACATCTATATGATACATGTTTTTTTGATTATTTATTCTTCCACTTCTCACACCGATGCTTTCATAAATTGAACTTGAAATATATATCACATTTTCAAAGTGTACATACATGAATTAATAATCACAAATGCTGCAATGACATCAATACAGCCTTGAAGTGTTGCACATGTTTGCCCCGCGTCTCCTCACGCACGAGTGCAGCCTGCCCGAACAGAGGCTCCGCGGTCATATTGCTCACTGTCACAAGCCCTGATAATTTACAGCAATCACTGTTGTTACTGTAGTGTTGAGTACGGCTGCATCGATCTCGCAGCCGGAGAGTCGTTCATCCTTGCAACATCAGAAGTGTCAAACTGAAGAGCCATGAAGACAAAGACGGATCGCGTGTGAGAAGCGCTCACAATAACACCGTACGGCTCATGTATGTGTGCATTGTGCGCTCTGCTATCGACTGAAACGTTTTGCAGACAGACTCACAAATCACTCTGATTGCACGTGTTGCGCCGACAGAGCGGTGACACGCGGTGACACCTCCGTTTTTCGCATCCATTTTGAAATCCAGACGCGCAGACGTTCCCGCTCGTCTGTCGGCGCCTTTGTCTGTGTCATGCGAGGCGCCCTCTGTTCCTCTGTCTGTCGCTCTCGTCAGCCCTTCGCTGCCTCATTGGTGCAACAAAAGGCAAACATGCCTGCGAACTACAGGAGGCACGCAGGATTCACTTCCAACTCTCAGCGGATCAAAACAACAGAGGGTGGCATTGCACACACACTGTAATACTCGCGCAATCAATCATATTTGCTTCTCTCTCTCTCGGCGCTTACACCCCCCCACCCAACGTTTGCAACCCCACCATGGCTTCTGCTTCATCTTCCCCCTTCTGTGGCATCACCATGAAAAAGTTGGGGTATTTTTTTTTTGATGTAAGCATGATGAATGGGGGATCGAGCGCACAGCACGGTGCTTTTATAAAATGCGTCAGTGGCACAAAGCGAGTCTTTTTTGTTCGTTTGCTTACAGTACACAAGCGAGCAGAGGGTTCAGAGCGTGAGAAGGTAGCGCCAAACCTTGTGTGTGCAGCACAAAGCGGGGAAGTGGGAGCCTCAAAGTGTGCGAGTGGTAATGATTATTCCTTTCCCGGTAGGATGCTGCCTCATACGGGGCTGACGAATGGAAGAGAAAAAAAGACAGAAGAACAAATCATTTTCCCTTTTTTCTCCCGATCAGTCCAACTTCCAGCTGGTTTAGAAATGTCTTTGATTGATAAGGAGGTCTTTTACTCCTTTACTTAATTAGTTGGGTGACTTCACGCTGCGCTGCATTCGGTCTCAGTACGACTTTCAACTGGTTTTTAACGGCGGCAAAGCAAACAAACAAATACGGAAAATAAATGCAACAAACTCTGCCTCGGATGAAAGGAAAAATACAAAAAAAAAGCCAAAATGAAACTGGTTGTGATGATGTCCACATTCCTTCAGAAACAGGAGGCAGTTGCCTTTCATTCAGCCGCAAACTAAACCGGCAGCGACAAACTTCACAGGCTCAAGGACAAGACTCCGGCTCTCGAAAATATTTGACTGAGGGTGAGAACAATATAACAGCAGATGAAAGGCGGCTCCTCAGAAGCAGTCGGGTCCTCGCAGAACCACTTCACAGATTCAAAGTAACCTTGGCCCAGAAAAAAACTGCATAAAGCCCAATTTCAAAAGCCTACATCTCTACGAAGGAGCTGCAGTGTCAAAATATTAAATATGAATTGAAGAGACTGTCGTCACCAGTCGAGTTCCAGTGTTTGAGTTAAGTTTTGGGGTGTTGATCCTGTGAAAGGACCGCTGTGACGAGTGCAGGTCTGTATGCTTCGCTTATCTCCCTCTATATTATGATTTATGATTACAGCGGGAACCTGGATCCGATCCAGCTGGGACTTTTCTGTGAAGAGTTTGCATGTCCTCCGAAGTGTCTGCCTGGGACTCCCTCTGTACACAGCTCTCACCATCTCTCAGCTCAAGTTCAGTGGAAGACTCCAATTTTCCTCAGAATATATGAATAGATGTCTCATACCAACACCACCATCTCCATTTCCACAGTTAACTCGGATCCATCGTGTTTTTTCATGTGTAAATATGCAAACACAGCGTAACAGAAATTGCTTACAGTGAAATTAAAGGCTGTATTGGTTAACGAAACTCGAATACACAATATTTTTCGTCATCAGCTGTTGCCATGACCGGGCTGAGAGATGTGACCGACTCCACACCCGTCCCAACCAATCACAGCTTGTCGCCTTTTATAACCTGTGTGACGTCATCGAAAAGAGGGTGCTGGGAACAAAAATAACGTCTGAAGCAGTGAGTGTGATTTTCTTTTTTCTTTGTTTTGTTAGCAGCGCCAACATCATCCCTTCTTTTGCTTTGATATGGTATTGTTGTGCGTAGAATCAGTGGAATTGAGACTTGAACACTCAACATGTCACGGTTTAGTGTTTTAAATGTTTCCTGTTTTATTTTGTAGGTTTTATCTTCACAGGTCTTGTTTTACACTTCCTGTCTTGGTGTTTTCCCCCCTCCTGTTTTTTGATTGCCCTGTCAGTTTCACCTGTGCCTTACGAGTCTCCCCTCCCTGATGTGTTTGTGTCTCTCTCCTCGCCAGGTCATCTGTTTTTGGTTCTCATGTCAGTCCTGCATTCTGCTCCTTGTGTTTTATCTTCGTTGCGGTCTGTCTGCCTTTTATTAAATGGACTACAGCTTCAGATCATTAACGCTCACTTTTTGTGTTTCTACCTGCCTGCCGTGGTGTGTTTTTGTAAATAGACCACAGTTTTCAACCCATATGTCTGATGGGTCTGGCTACTATCAGGTGACATCGTCCAGTCTTCAAGCCCCCATTATCCAGACGATAAGGAGGGTCTGACCCCGTCTCTGTGTGGACCTTTTGTTCGCTCCTCTCTTCTCTCTTGTAACCCCACAGTGGAGGGTTGAACTCCTCGGTGAAGTCATGGCGGTGAAGTCACTGTTCCGTGCTCAGACCACACACAGATGTACTGTTGAAGGCACTTATCACGACTCACTTTGGACAAAAGCGTCTGTGAATGAACACAATGTAAACGTATTGTATCGTTAATTCTGGCTGACGTGTAACTTTGTAACGGGCCTCTCCGGAGTCACTAATACTTTGTTTGTAGCGTGTATTTCTTTGGGTAATGTGGCTTGAAGGCAGCTTTACACTCACAACACAGTCTAATGTGTGTGAATAACAGAAACTCAGTCAAATGCTATGGCTTTTTCCACTGTTTGTATTTTTTGCACGGCGTACCAGTGGGGGCACACTGAGATTAAAAAGGCAGCGGTAACCTTGGGGGAGCCAGAAATGGCAGTGACAAAAAACTCAAAGAACAAAAAAAAAAAACAATGGCCCCAGCGAAAAGAGCGAGCGAGGCAGCCGAGGGAACGGGAGGATTTAGAATCCGTTTGATCGATCACAAAGGTGCAGATATCTAACAAGCTCCGCGAGCCAAGTCTTGAAATGACTCACTTTGACAGACATTTTTTTTTAAGAGAAGGGAACAAAAAGGCTGTGTCCCATTTCCACACGACATGAAACAACTCTGATGTATACATTAAACACACTAAAGATAATCCTCGCGCTGCTTTTTTTTTTATACAATCTTTATGCGAAGCTTTTATCTGCTTTTATAGCCGCGTCAGAACTTTCTACGGTTTCAGGTGCAGCTCTTGAAATGCATTACGGAACAAGCAGCGATTAACACAGAACTCAGAATCAAGACTATTTGTTTTTTGTTTTTTATTTCAAAAATTTTATTTTAATAGGCCTCTACTTATTATATCACATTTGATTTTTTGGAGGAATTTCGCCCTCAGCTCTCCTTTCTTTATACAGCGAGTACATTATTTGTTTGTGTTAAAGGCACAGTGTGTAGAATTTAGTGGGAACCATCAGTGAAGTTGCATTTTGACTTTCATTCAGCTTTTATAGAAGCAAAATTCACTGTCTGGAAATGAATAACCCGCAATTAAATTTAAGTATGTAACACAAGGTAAATGTTTTCTTTCCCTTTGGTCTGAACGAATCGTTAATGTTATCACCGTTGTGCTTTTGTGTCTGCTGTTAACAACTATAACACAGAAAAGCCTCATCTTTGTGACTTTTCCTCAGATATGACTCAGCAAAGTGTGTGTACATACGTTTCATGCGTCCACAAATCAGTGCAGAGATCGACTGTGATTGTGAAGAAGCAGAGGCTTTTCTCTGCGCTATTCCAGGTCGAACTTTTCACTACAATATCTAACTTTTCTACCTTAAAATAACAGCTTCAAAATCATGTCGATGGTACAGTTTCTTGAAATAGGGTCTCTTGTTTCTGCACTATGTGACTTCAGTGAGAGGGGAGGATCACTGCGTTACGTACATGTTACGTCTGAAAAACGCACAGACCTGGGATTTGAATTTAAGACACGACATAACACACCAAATGTTGATTTCTGCAAAATGTTGCTTTTAGTAGCAACTTTTTTCGGTACTTGTGACTCAGTTTAGGAAAGCAGGTTTAATCTCCTGAGAACTGTTTCACTAAACAGTCAGAGAATTGGATCTTTTCTCAGTCACATGCATCAGGAAAATATGACAAATTGTGAAAAATCAATGTTTTTCATGATTATTTATACACAGGAGAGTCAGCAGTGTGTGTCAAAGGTACCTGATTCACCTGAACTGATTATACTTAACAAGAAAAGGTCCATGATCCTCAGCTGCAGTCAAATATCAGTTTTATGTGGAGGAGGCAGAAGCCAGACGAGAACCTGAGATGCTCAATGATGAGTTGGTTCATTTAAACCTTCTCATCAAAGGCAGTCTGCTGCTGAATCTTAAATTGGCTTTGAAGGTTTAAATTTTCAGCGTAATCTCCCCATTGACCTCCAGCAAACTTATATCACTCAAGCAAACTCAGCGAAACATATCAATATTCAGCCCACACTGAGACCAGGAAAATGTTTTCTCCCTTCAAAAGAAATCATTTAAAAAGAAGAACATGTCTTTCTCTGTACAGCTTCTGCTACACACCCCACACACAGACAACATGGGCTGATGACAGCAGAATCAAACTGCTCAAATCACTTTATGTGGGTGAAAATCAAACCGTATCCGTGACAGCTGTTGCTCGCCGCCGCCGTCCAACACCCGCACAGTTTGTGACACATGTAGCTCATCCAATGAGCTATTGCTAAATAACGCGCATTGCATCGCTGCTCGTGATCACATTACGATTATTTAGGGGAAGAAGCAGCTGACGCCCTGAATGTTCCCCATTGTGTTATCATGCAGATCCATGATACAGTCTGTTCTCTCAAGATGAAGACGGATTATTAAACAAGGCGATAAACATGACAGCATGCGGCGTCGCTCTTTGACTCCTCTCTCGCTATACTGCTGTGGCAATCGATGACGATGAACTCCGGCTAATGAATCCGCTGTGCAGCCAGGTCAGTCACACAAAGGATCTTCTGAGAGGAACATAAGGTAGAATCTATTTTTCAACCTTTATTTAATGCTCACCTTCTGATCCATCAGCCGCGAAAGTAGCACCGCCGGGGTAGTTGGGAGGGTTACGAGTCTGGCTCAAGGGCATCTCAGCGGCGGTAATGAAACCCTTTCCTCATCACAGAAACGACCGTATAGGTCGACTGTGACAGCTGCTTATTACAACCCATAGTTACGTTTTTTGTTAAGAGCAAACTCAAGCAGCCGTAGTCATTATTCCAGCAGCAAAGGGGGAAGTCAGGTGAAGTCGTAAGTCCGTATACGGAGGCCTACGAGGTGGAGAGGGTGTTTGGTGACACGGAGACGGGACTTTCACCTAGAAACACACCTTCCAACAATACACTTCCATATTTCACTCAACTTGAGAGACCCTCCCCTTTACTGACAAATTGCCTCCTGAAACACTTGTCCTTTCTTTCGCTGCTTTCTTTGGTTTGTTGATTTTCTGTTTTGTTATATCCTCGTGGGTCATGATTCACTCTCTGCTTCCTCCCTTTGTCTGTTTTCCTGCCCTTTTTGCCTCCACCTGTGTTGCATGAGTTAATCCCTCCCTGTGCATCACACCTGTGTTGTTAACCTTTCCCTCTGTCGGTTCGCCTGCATGTCTCACCTGTGTCCCCCGGTCCTGTTTCCTACTCGCGTTTGTTTAGTTTAACACTCATCGATTTCTGTTTTGTTGTCTGAGATTTGACCGCCTGCCTTTTGCTTTTTTTTTTTTTTACTTTTCTCTGCCTGCCTTTGTTGCTTGCCTTTTGGATATTGTATCTTTTTATATTTGGACTATGAGCTCTATTTTAACAGAGCTCTGTTTCTGTTGTTCCACCCACCTGCCTCTGTTTCTGTATTTGGGTCCTCAACACTTTGCTACTGTATATGTGAAAGTAAGGACGGCTCCACAACACACACACTCACACATTTTGGCACTTGATGTTGATTTTTTTGTACATTTTGTATGTTTTTTCAATTTATTTTACTTTGAGTTATGAATTTAAGACTAGTTAAAGGTCATTTTGCTTTCACATCCTTGGTCATTTGCCGATACTCCGGACAGTCTCCTTCTTTTTCACAGCATATACATGTTGGGCAGCAGTGGCCTAAAGGTTTAGTGAAGTGAGCTTATGAATAGAGGGTTGCAGGTTCAATTCTCTGAATCAACAGGATAAATCTAGTTGGTTAGTGAAAGTCCTTAACCCCTCCAGCTGGCTGGTCGATCAGACTTTAAACTCACATATACAACATACTTTAACTTACATTGGACCATAAAAATCTATATTCCAGCGCACACTTGGGTACGATTGACATGATTTCTTTTAACAATTACATCAAAAACATCAGTGTGAACATGAAGCTTGTTGCTTCAATAGATCTGTAGGTTTTCGATAACTTAGTCACATAGCTATTTCAACCCAAACCACAATGTTTTCCAAAACGTAACCACGCAGTTTTAGATGTTTTCAAGTAGACGAAGCTCCAGTCAACGGTTGCTGTTTATGGGAATGCTGATATGTCGTTTTGGGAGTCACCGGCAGTCAACTTATTCAGTTCAAGTATGAGAAAGTGTTGAGTGATGAAGGAGGTGCAGGCAAGGGAAACTTTTTTTTTTTCTTCACCAACTTTCTCCTAATTCCCTAGACCCTGAGGTCCTTATCCCATTATAATGTTCCCAGATTATAATGTATCAAACGGTTTGGTTTAAGTTTTTAAGTATGGCATTTTGGGCGGATATAAATAAACAATGCTCTTGACCCCATTAGGCAGAACTGGGTCATAACTTTCAGAAGTAAAACATTTCCCCAGGCTTCAGAGAAGCTGAATATTTGAATAAGCAGCACTCAAGCGCCAAAATAAATAAATCAGAGCAGTCAATAAGAATCGAGCTTTGTGATACATGAAATAAGACGCTCCGTCTGACTTTTCAAAATCACATCATCATGTCTGCTGATATTTCCATTAAACTCTGTCACCTCCTGTTGATCTTCTTATCCACACAGAGAATTGAAGGCTTTTTTCACCGAGAGAATAAACAGACGTAAAAGACTGACTCTGAATTCATATTAGATGTTATGTCAGTGAAAGCGCAAGTAAAGTATCCGTCCATACAATCCAAACAAACCCTGACCTCTGTCACAGCAGCAGTGTCCTGAGAAGTTGGAAAAGTTTGCTCAACAAAAAAAGCTTTCAGGACGGATTCTCATTTATTTTTCTCCCCGCCCACTGTGGATCCTAATAATCTTGAAATGGTCCAAGTGGTTGCTAATAATAAAGACACCATGGCAAACACTAATCCTTCATCTTAATGCTCATTTATCCTCCCTTTATATGAAAATAGATTGTTCATCTGAAGCGATATAACCGTCACTGCCCACATACTTCCATGCGTCCTTCACTTTGGCTTGGATGTTAAGTAATCCAACCACGAGGAATCTCACACGGACCTTCACTTTCCCTTCGCCACCGTCTGTTCTGCTGTTCTGTAGTAATTGTTTGTCTCTGTGCCCAGGCGAAGCCACTTCCGTAACCTCCCTTCAAAAAGTTTGAAATATTTTTAAAACTTCTTCTTTAAAACTTCTTTAAGTATTGGCTACCAGAGGTACTGTTTTGTTGGTCGTAGATGGTTGTAGAGTACGGACAGAGGGCTCCGTATCAGTATTGAACATTGCGTATAAATGAGCCTTTAGGGGGATTTCTTTTCCCCATCAACTGATTACAACTGCAATTACCATTTTCTTTTTGCCACCTGGAGATGTCATCACATGATGCACTGAATTCGTTCACAAACAGATGCATCACGACACATCCAGCAGTTCCAGAGCGTCATTATCGCTCATTTGAAGCCGGGTGTCCACCTGGCAAACACAAGTCCGGTATTCACTCTCTTCTGGCTCCGTTTTGGTCTCTACTAACTCCCGAGGGCTGATGGATGCTCCATATTTTCAACTGCTAGTCATTCATTTTGTCTGTCCAATGTTTGGCGCTGAGTAGGTAGTGAAGAGCAGATTTTTAGACCTACTCATTGAAAACAGCTTCCTGCAAGGCTCCAAACTACGTTAAAAACATAACAGAACTGCTTCACATTAAACTATAAAGGTGTGTAAACCTGTGCAGTGATGTTGGTTCATCACTGTCAGCGACCCCGTTCACACTGTCACATTACGTTATTTATTGTCATTTGAAATATTGTCAGAAAACTATCAATATAAGCCGCTTTAAGGGGCTAATATAAAATAGATGAGAGTACATTTGAGATGCATCGATGCTTCCTTGTTGTAGGATGTTTGCAACTTGTCCACTTCCAGTAGAAACAATTTCTACCATCTGTGGTTTTCGAACTAGCTGATCAACTCTACAAACTCTCCAGAGGACAATTTGGCTTTCATATACACGTTTTCTGTCTTGAAAGAAAATCCAAGCAGCCCCCAGTTGTGCACGCACCACCTCGTTCAAAGCGCCATGCAGTGACCCACGGCGTTAGCATGATCACCTCTGTGTTATCTGGGAGTACAGTCGCCCTTGCACTCTTGTTAACCACCCACTGAAACCACAAATGGGCACCCCGTCAGACATGGAAGCACATCAACTGGTCCTTTTGTTCCTTCTCAGCAAACCGAAGAGACCTGGGCATCAAAGTTGGTCTGCTGCAAAGTTCACATTTGCATTTTGCAAAAAGCAGAAGCCGCCGCTTTCTGCCCAATCCCCACTGCTACTCTGTGGGTGGAGAGGAGGCAGAGAAATGTGTGCACACAGCAACAAGGGCTGTTTGGTGAGGAAACTGTTTCCCAAGTGAGATCAGGAAACTTTCTTTTTACTTACATTATACATGCATTATGTCTCTGAATCGTGCTTAACTATTCCTCCAAAAACTTTTTCCTGAACTAAAACACAGCACTGTGACAGACACCCTGAGTGTGATGTTGTAGGAAAATGGCCGTCGTGTGAATATGGTCCACCCATCGAGATGGGTAAATAGCACAACAGGTAAGAGGTAGAGTACACATTTTTTATTTTAGGGTTAACTGTCCCTTTAACTGAACAAGTAATACTGACACATGAGTCTAAGTGCTGCTTTAACAAAGAGCTAATCTGAAAAACCTGATCAACATTTCTCAATAGCAGCAAATGGAGAGATTAAATTCAACGTACTAGCTCACAATTATGGATGAACTCTAAGCAGCCGGATATGATGATGATGATATTATTGAAAAAACATTTACAGACTTTAGCCTCGGTGCTTCACAAGGACGTCTGGAGATTAAAAAAATAGATTGAAGACAATTTTTTAAAAAAAGATAAAAATGTGTAATGTGCAGGTGAAGCAACCGAGCCAAGAATCTGCCACTCCTTTCATGGCACACCGAGCGTTTTATTCCCCGCGCTCCGGCAGATGAAATACTGAGTGAAATATTGCAGGACTCCAAGTGAGACAGGTGGCTCATTATCCACATCATCAACAAAGAGGCAGAGAGAAAAACGACCACCAAGGTTTTTGACACGAAGCAACACCTCATCCTCCTTAGAGGTTTCTTACTGTATGTAATTAGCAGCAAGGACAGTGTAAGAAAAAAACCCCTAATGATGCATTTCTCTTTTTTCTTCCTCATTTTCTCCCCCCTTTTGAAGCCCCGCTCTCTCTCTCGCAAGACCGTGAAAAGTAAAAAGGTTGGAAGGGCGAGAACATTATCAGAGATGCAAAGTATTTGAAAATGTCACCATGCAAAATACTTGATAACTTTATCAGGTGTGTGTGGGGGGGACAACAAATGAGGATGGATCGCTTAGGAGAGGCGAGAAACTGCTGGGAACATTTGGGTGTTCGTTATGATTAATGAGTGATGATCTGTATGTAAATTGCGAGAGGGGCATTAACAAGGGGAGTAAGGTTTGTTAAAGAGAACGTGGGTATTCATCTCTGTGATTCGAGTTAGCCTAGATTCAGCCTGCTGCTTGACGAGCACTTTTAGTTAGCGTTGCCAGCAGAGAGTGTTTGATAATGAGGAAGCCGAAAGAACAGAGGCTTGTGGGGAAAAAAAAAAAAGTTTAATGGCTGCTCTGACATGAAGTTAATCAACTAGAACTGGTCTCACATCATCACATCTAAAACACACTGAAGATTGTTTGGTAAGATAAAAAAAAAAAAATGTTTTACAGGAAGGTTTTGCTTTATTTTGTATATTTGAATCATACTGACATTCACAAATAGGCCTCAAATTACAACATGAAGTTATAAGACACCACTGTGCTTTTATAAATGAGCAGAGCCTCCTCACATCTGGGGTTGAATTTAAAGAGGTTATATTATGCTTTTTGGGTTTTTGCCTTTCCTTTATTGTGTCATGTAGCATTTTTGTGCATGTAAAAGGTCTGCAGAGTGAAAAAGCCCAAAGGCTACGCCAAAGGGAGTTACTCTCTCCCACAGAAAACACTGTTCCCACACTGTCTAAAGGACAAGTCGAGCCTTTACTTCTGCAATTTATGTGCATCATTATGTAACAGACATTAATATATATAAAATATATTGCAAAATATATACACTCCAGTCAGTCTGCAGACATACAGCTGCTACTGCTGTAGTGGTGTTATTTTAGATCACACTACCTTGCTTGGCATGACCCACCCTACTCTGCCTCTGATTGGCTACATCCTGCCCGTTAAGAAATGCGCATGTGCAACTCTCACCAAAGGAGAGCTGCTGGTAGTGACTGTGGGGCAGACTGCAGTCTCTCAGTCAGACCCATGAAACATACGATACTTTTACAGTAATTATTCCCGGGAGTGAGCTGAAGGTATCACGATGGTATCCTTCCGGATTTCAAAGTAAAGGACGACGTGAGAAATTTTTTAGTAGTAGTAGTTTTGGATTCATACACTGCTGAACTAAGTACTTCCTAGACTACTTGCATGTATAATAAGAAGTACTCTTACTGTGAACTTTTCGAGTAATCCTTTGTCAAAATCCTTAACAGAGAAAAAGAATAAGGATATTTCACCCAACTTTGATGTGCAATAAAAAACTTATTTTCCATAAGTAGTTCGAGATTCATGTACTGCTGAACTAATTACTTCATAGACTACTTGCAAGTAGTCTATGAAGTACTTAGTTCAGTGGTATATGTATATATAGATAGATAGATAGCATAATTTGAAGTACTCTTACTGTGTACTTTTAGAGTAATCCTTTGTCAAAATCCTGACCAGATCACAAGAATGAGGATATTTCGGCCAACTTTGATGTGCAATAAAAAACTTATTTTCCATAAGTCGTCCAAGATTCACTACTGCTAATGAACTAAGTACTTCCTAGACTACTTGCAAGTAGTCTATGAAGTACTTAGTTCAGTGGTATATGTATAGATAGATAGATAGATAGATAGATAGATAGATAGATAGATAGATAGATAGATAGAGGTAGATTTTTCTTTTTATACTTTGCAATAGTGTGTCGCAGGAATGAGTCCTAAAACCCAGAAGTGAGTCAGCATGTTTCAGTAAATACCTGGTTTAACGTGTCTTAGAGAAGGTTTAAGGCTAAATACGACTGCAGGGGTTGTCTGATCACACTGAAGAATGTTTTAGTGCTGTTTTTGAGTTCTGCTGTTTAAATCTGATTCATTTGAAGAGTAAAAATATTCAGTCTGTTAATATCAATACAGACGCATGTGTTAATAAAGAGCATCAACCTTAAAGCCGATATACTTCTCTGCACTGGCTTGTAATCAGTGAGCAGCTACTGCTTCACTGTGTTCTGCGGGGCAAGTTATTGATTAACACATGGATGGTGATGTAAAAATGTAAAAGGTCACGTTGTGAGGATCAAACACGCCTGTTCATTCACAGGAAAGTGTTTTCAAACACAATGAAGGTCACGCTGATCAATACGTCATGCTTATAACCTGCTTTTTGTTCTGGCCTCAACATGTTTCACTCAGTGTGTGTGTTTTTTTCTGGCATTTTAAACTAGATGCATCGAGTTTTCACACGTCCTCGTAGGCCATCATCAGGAAAACAAAGTTTGTCCGTCCTTGCAGGTGAGAAAGACGTTCAAACATCCAGCTGGTCAGTGCGTCCACCAGAGAACGCCCATGTGTGACAGTAACACTCCTCTGTGCGACCACACCTGCTGTAAGCAATAAACACCAGCACCTTTAATCAACGTGCCTGTTTGAATCATGGATTAAAAGATATTACACCTCCAGCTTCATTTACTGTACAGCTGGACTGCAGATATATAAATATATATATATATATATATATATATAACACATGGAACATGAGGAAAAACGTGCTCCTCCACCTGTGTCAACAGTAATATTGACATAATGCGCTGGGCGCCGGGAAGGACAGATTGAGACGTTACTCCCGCTCCACTGCTAAATTTCTCATTACACAGAGAGCCAGACATCTCGAGCAGCACTGATGGAGGATGAGCTGAGCTGGAGGACACTGCCAGCCAATTTCCCTCATTACCCTAAATCCTCCGGAGCTCCCAGAGAGACGATGTCCATGTTAATAACAAGTTGTGAGACAATTTTTTTTTACAAAAAAGGGCAGTAAAAGCACCACACATAATGAATGACGGTGGCAGGGAGGCTGTGCAGCCCGACCTTCTGAAGGCCTCTGAGTGCTGCTCGTACTGCGAACAACTAAACGGATAAAAGCACCATGATTTCAGAGAAAGACAGAGTATAAAATGAAGTGTGAAGGGACAAGTCTGAAAATCTCAAATATCGTCACATAACCCTGGAAATAATTAGAAAGTTTGAGAATTCAGAAAGATAATGAAAGAGTCAGTAGTGAAATTGTTGTGTAATGAAAGTGATAACCTTTTTTTTTCATCCGTAAAAACAGAAAAAAAATATTTTCTATGTTTACAATTTTTGTTCATGTGTGATACTGAGGGGAAACATTTTCACAAGATGTTTTTTTTTTCCATGTTTTGAAACCAAGTGAAAAAAATGCTAATTTTTAAGAGGAATATTTTTAATTTCTTCATAAGGCTCATTTTCCAGAAAATATAAATGCTAAATTTTTTTTTTTTTTTTTTTACTTGGTTCACACATACAAAAAAAATATCCTGCTCAAAAAATTTAAAAAATGCAAAAAAAATCTTGTGAAATTGTGTTTTTCCTCTCACTTTTTCACAGACGGCAAAAAATTTAGGAATCCTGACAAAACTTTTATTTTTTCCCCAGATCGAAAAATAAGGAGAGACCTTGCCAAATGGGCGAAATCATGGATACCACAGTGAGAAGATTATCCTGGCAAAACTTTTTTTTTTTTTACCAGATCACAAGTCCTAAACACAGGAGAGAAATCTTCTAGATCAGTTCGATAACTCGGTGTTGAGCGTCTGTGGCTCTACTCGTCGTGGCAGTGCCCTGTTGGCACTAGTCGGACTTTGTCGGTGGCTTTTGGTCGATTAAGCATTTAGAGCTGGCAGCAGAGCCTGTCTGTAGGGGAGTTCACTCTGATTGGCTGTTCAGCTCGCATGCACTGGTGCATGCAGAAGAAAGGGGAAGCCCTTCCATCTTCTCGCTGTGGGTGTCCATGATTTCACCCATTTGGCAAGGCCTCACCTTATTTTTCCCTCTCCCTCTACCACCAGTGCCATTTGCAACTTTTAATCAGACGTGTTCTCGATTAGAAGTCGGTTTATTAGCGAGACTGGTGTCAAAAAAACTACGTTATCATGACATTGGTTTGCTTATCACCAGAGAGGTGTTTCTAACAGTATAAGCTAGTTTTATTAGAAAAAAAATGTTTTTCTTTTTTTTTTAAGTGACTAAAAAATAAATAAATCCAATCTACAATTATTATTCATCAGTCTGTTTATTGCGAGAGATGAAATCCGTCCAGAACACTGGTGCAACAACAAGAATCCAGCAGAATGCTTGTGATGAAATGATGGAGAGATACGGAGCGCAGTCGTCCGCCGACTTCACTCAACAATCCCTGGCTGTCTCATTATTTCCTTTGGATGCAGCTCCCGTCTTTTGTTCTCTGTTCTCATTAGGTGGTGCTCTGTTATTCTGCAGTGCTGTGCTGTGCGTCGCTCTGCGCTGTGTGTCAATAAATGTCTACGTATATGCATGTTCCACTGTCCCTTCACTGTAAAACTGCTCTACCTTGTTCCTCTGAGATTCAAACTCTTTATCATTATGTTTCTTCTTCAGTGCTGTTGGATGCAAAGTTTTCCTCCTCACAAGACTAAAAGAAAAGTAACCAGTATGTTAACACTCAGTCTTGTTCTTAAGCCTCATGTGGTCAAAATGAGTATTACAACAAATTGGGGGAAAAAAAAAATTCTCCATACATTTTTTTCAGATTTTAATTTTTTTTTTTTACTTTTTTCTAAAAAAAAAAAAAAAAAAATGAAGGATTTTTTTTTTTACCACCAGAATGTTTTTTTTTTGGTTTTTTTGGTTTTTTTAAATAATTTAGAGCACACTCAGAAAATGGATCACCAAAAAAAATTAATAATAATAATAATAATAAAATAATTCTAATATTCCTGAACTGCTGGAGCACAAGAAGAACTGCACAGGTTCTTCCCGTGTTAAAAAATAATGTTACATAGAAATTAAAGATTAAAGTAGAGAATTGCTCTCTTCTTAGGACGGCTTGCATTCAAACATGCAGATAATGTAGGAAGACGTCACTGCAGTAAAGTCGGCTTGTCTACTTCCGGTAAATCTCTGCATTCTTGTTATGCACAGTATTTTAAGATTCAGTATAGACATGGGGCTTCATAGAAACTGTTACCAAGAAGGCATCACATAAAATCAACAATAATAATAATAAAAAAAAAAAGTGTTATTTAAGAAAGGACTGATACGAAGAACACCTCTTCAGTTCAAGCACCACTAGAAAACATGACACCTTCGTGGCTTATAAATACAAATTCAGGCTGATTCTCTTTTCGCTGCAGAACTTAAAATTACCCTCGTCATTCTTGTCGGAGATATTTCCAGCTCCGGGGTCGTGAGCGCACACAGCGAGATCTGCTATCGACTGCAAACCCCAGTTATTTCAACTTCATCTCCCACAGTTACCTCTAACAAAGACGCACTGCCCCCCTCAGCTCCGGCTCATAACCACCCGTCTTTTTCTATGAGCACGCCGCACAATACGGAAATACAAAGAAAAACCTACGAACAAGAATCACATCCGGCTACATCTTTGTGACAGCTTAAGAATTACTCGATCCCGCTCCAATAAAATCCAGAGAAAGGAACCGTTTCTTTGCATAAGTGAAATATTTGTGTGCAGCTGAAGACAACACGGCGAGCGGCGAGCTTCCGTCTGACCGAAAGAAAGAGATTAGAAATCAGCTGACTGCTCTCTTCTCCCACTTCTGTCACAGAAATAACAGCTATATTTAATACTGCTGCGTAATAACATTTGTTTTCCTGACATCCCGGTCATTACAGCGAGCCGAGGACCACTCTCTGCCGGGCCGGTAACGACCGGGATGCATCACGAAATGACATTACAGTCATATTGATGCCAGCCATTACCCGCTAATCCAGGCTTTGCTTGTGTGCACTTGTTGTGGCCTCCGAGGAGCAGGGGGAAGGCAATAAAGACCACTCGCAAAGATCTATACTCACAATTTCAATAATTTTATATTCAGCCATTTTAGGCTCAAGGCTAGAACTTAATTTTTTTATAAAGATACTTTAAACAAATTTCCCTCGAGCCCCAAAATAAGTCTGGGAGCTTGTTTTGACAGTAAGTGCTGCCCTTATTGATTATGCTTGTCTGGAGTGAGGTATAAAGGCAGTTTTTCTGAGTGTTTGTCTTCTTTATCTGAATAAATAAAAAGCAGCTGAGGTCGTGAGGTCCAAACTCCTGAAGCCCGCGGTGTGATTTCTTTAAGATCTAGATGTCGCGCGTGCTCAAGTCAACAGTTTCTTTATTAACTGATCATCGTTTGATCTGTAGACGTCAGAAGATAGGAGGAAGTATCCATCATCATTATTCATGATCGTAAGAGATGCAACAATACAGTATATTGGCTGACCATCAGTGTCGGTCAGTATTCATCGTGACGGATGGCAGCGGCCGGCGTTCATAGGTCGTGTTTAATAAACTTTGTGAGCTTCTGGCTCGTGACATCTCAGCCATCAGTTTATTTGGCTCAGTAGGAACTGAAACATTCTAATCAAGAGCAGGCTAGAATATTTCTTCATGTGGAAGGATGTCACATTAAAGGTCGTTTCTAGAATATTGTTTGATCAAATATTTGATCTTTCAAAGACAAAACAGCTCAAATATTCTATGAAACATGAGCCAGACTGTTTTTTTAAACATCAGTATCCCCAAATTCTGTTTTTTTTATGGACTTTGTTTCAGAAAAAAGTATGTTTGATGGATGATTATCCCATTTGAATTGAATGTTATTGAATATATCCTACAGGGGCTCATGAAGGTCTCATCTTATCTTAACTGTGCCATTAAGTTTGTCAGTTAAAAAGGTCATTTAAAAGTCAAGAAAGTCTCAGTTTGTCATGTAGATGGTAAAGCAACAGTTCTGCGTGAAACAACATCGTCTCACACGATGTACGTCGACACCTCGGCACTGAGCAAGTGTTTAAAAAGGTGAAAATTACGACGATGCTGATAACACATATTATCAGCGTGAAAAGAGAGTTTTCTTTTGGCTTGCTTACAAACAGGACCGACTCCACAAGGTTTCAGCTGTGTTTCTTGGTCAGCGTTAAATGGGACGACGTCATTTACGCAACTGGAGTTAAAGAAAATGTCTTTAATCGTCTTAAATTGACGAAGGTCTAATTCACGGCACAGTTCGAACAGGATCAAATAATTATTTGTGTCTTGCCGTTCGAGGGAAAGCTGCAAATCTTCACATCTGAGAAGCTTGAACCGTCATTCGTCACTAACAGATCCGTCAACATTAACCGAACATGACACATTGTTGGAAAGTTCTGCTCAAACACCAGAACCAGGTATTCTTGCGGTTGTGAAACCAGCCCCGTGGGGATGATTTCCCCTCGTGATGAAGAGCGTCCCGTCTCACCAGCTGATCTACTGTACTTCTCTGTACTTTTATTTGACGTTCTATAAAATGTGTATTTATGTCTGCTAGCAACATCTTTACGCACCGTCGTAAATCGTCGTTTAACGACCGAAATTCATGCATTTTAATACGACTCCCCGCACATCTTCATCGCTGTAATGTGTAATCCGACATTGAGCATATTTTACGGAGCCAAACAGTTGCACACTCTACGTTTGTTTATTGTTTCATTCATTTTTATTGTTTATTTAAATTCAGTTGTGTGTTTGTCATTACCTTCGCCTGTTTTTCCCCAATGAATCCCATTACCGCCGCCGCGGCGCCGCTCCAATTCCCCACAGAGATCCAATTAAGTTTCCTCTTATCTGTCGCCTCGCACCTCAGCTCATTCGTTAAACTCGCGTGTCGCTCGCGGGAGACACGCAACATGTGACGAGGACACTGTTTGGACTCTGGGGAGATTCAAAGGTTTGAAATAAAGTGGATCCATTGATTTAAATGATTGTTTTTAATCGTGTCGTCGCGCAGGTGGCGTGAAGGCGTGAGCGGCACCGAGGGCGACGAAAAGTGACGCCCACCCCCACAAAAAATAAAAATCTATTGTTTCAGACGGCACAAAGAGCTTCGAGTCGGTCAGGGTTTGTGATTAATCGCCATGGCAACACTATTAATGGTCACATTACTGCGGCGGTCAGCTGGGAGGCGTCATCGCGCACGGCTACGGGAGGATGGAGAGGGTTTGGGGGATTGAGGGTTGAGGAAAATTAAGTCTCCAGACGGCGGTCTGCAATGCATTATGGGAGTCCCGGTCACCGCGCACTGCCAGACTAGACATTAATCAAACAGATGCCAGAGACCGAGAGCGCTCTCCCTGTTGCCACATACTCCCACCTTCCCCGCCATGTGATTGATCGGTATTCATTATCCATCGATTTGAGCTTTTTTTCCCTCCGTAATCTCTCGTCTGCAGTCATATCGTGGCCTCGGAGGAGATCATTACCGCGAGCCCCCGGGACACGAATCATGAGAGTCAAGTGTATCAACTTTGGCTAAGGAGACGAGGTGTGAGCGTGACAGCGTTAGCTGCAAAAGCTAATTGAAGCTCTCGTTCATCATTTCACCTGGACAGCAGCACGTAACGTAACAACACGGTTAAGAAGGCAAGAATGTGATGATTTTCAGCGTTTCCCGTTTCCCCGGCGGCGATCAACACGTGGCTGAACGAAGTTACTGTGAGACAACGAAGTCACACACATTACTAAACAGCAAATCCAATTCCAAAGATTTTGTGATAAAATCCTTCTCGTGAATTATTTAGGTCATGATGATCGTGTAGAGAAAATGTGATATTGCGACAGCCTCAACAAACGGAGAACAAGGAAACCTCAGTCACAGAAAATACAAAGTCATAGTTGGACTAATTTATCGTTCTGTCCTTTGTCGTGTTTATGGAAAGCGACAGGATCCAGTAGATCTGAACATGATGTCAGGACAGGAGAACGTTTCTGTAGCTTTGTCGGTAAAAGTAGTCACCGTACTCTTCTTCAACTTATTTCTTCTTCTTCATGTTCATCTTATTCTTCTCGTACTTCTTGTTCTCTGTCTTCTTCTTGTTCTTTGTGCAACATCATCTATCGATCTGTCCGTCCGTCTGTCTTCATTTTCCCCCTCTCTCTCCACAGTCCGGTGTGGTTGATTGGTTTCATTCTGAACTGCGTTTCAACTCAGCTACACATCCAGATTTATTACGCTCAAAGCACGATGAATATTTCATTAAGAAAAAGAAAAATGAGATAATTATTTATTTATTTATTTCATAAGAACACTGGATGAGTACGTTGGATGAACGGGACTCAGCTTTAGCTTTTAATTAGGGTTGAAGATATAAAATATTTATTTTTGTGTTGTTATTGAATTTGAAAGGAATCAGATTTGATAAGAAGATTTTGTTTACTGTGAGCAGGTTGGGTGAACTCTGACTGAACCCTGAACACACTCAGGTGTCCCAGCAGCCTCTCTGGTTGGGCGTAAAGTGAATCCTGACCGTCGGCGCAAGTGCAGCTTCTTGTTTTTGCCCAAGAGAGACTCTTTGGAACGAACGACACCTCAATTTGGAGCCTTCACCGCTAAATTAAAGCACCACGGCTTCAGGTGTTCCTATTATTTTGTCCACCCCACTCTGTTTATTTGCTGCTTCAGTGAAGCAGGCTGCAAATGAGCCGACATGACAGCCCCTCTGATCGGAACATCTAATAGCTTCACCGACAGAGAATCTCTGCTGCGCTCTCCGGAGCCGGCAACACGATCCATCAATCAATCCACACACACACACACACCCTGTTTTTGGTCTTGTGTTGCATGCATCACTTTTTGAATTCAATCATTTAGGCTCATCGCGACTGCAGCTGGGCTCTGATGTCTCAAATCTCTAATCACGTGTAATAAAATTATCCATCAAACACACACGAGTTTAATCTAATTTTAGGTGGAACATCACCCGAAAGGTAAAAAAAAATGTGTGACTAAAGCCAGTTAATGTAGGCACACGAGTTTCCTCTGCACTCGTGTGTAATCACGACGCCCGGGCGCTTGGGGGGGGAAATTTTTAATATTAGTTCCACATCTGTCACTGATTTTGGTTCCAGCTACCGAAATAGGCCGGTAAAAATACTCTTCTGTGGACGCTTCATCACGATAAGAACGTGTAAATACGACCATCGCTGTGCTCAATGAGGGGAAATTATCCTGGTGTTTAAGTTTATAATTCCCCCGAGTAGAGGTGGTAATTTTCTCTCCGCGGCTTCCTGCTGTGGAGGAATCAAAAGGAAATAAGCGGCACGGGTCAGAGGGAAATTGTGAGAATACGTTCGTGTAGAAAAACCACAAAAGCTCTGTTTTGTCTTTCCGACCGTGATTTGAAATCACTCGATTTTGTAGCTCGTCACGTTTTTTTACAAATCATCTAAAAGGAGGTCGTCGGGGATCATCACAAACGAGCCTGGTTTCAAAGATTCAGAGATGATACGTCAGCCATGTGTGTTTAAAGTTCATGGACACTCCTTCTTTCTCTCTCTGAAAACACAGCTCAAACATTTTGTTAATTTGTGAAACGGTAATGAGAAAAAAACAGATGAGAGTTTTAGCAAGTGTGTTTTTCTCCTCGTCTTCCACACCCAGTATTTACAGACTGTGATGACGTCATCTTACAGACAGGAAAGTGTTTCTAAAAGTGCAGGAGACTCGATTACAAATTCAGCCGGACCGGATTTTAAAACCAGGAACTGTACTGTGAAAGGGCCAGTGTCCTATTTTAAAACCTTTTTTTTAGATTTTTTGGTAATGACACATTTTAAAAGAATGCAAATGAAAGCATGAGATCACCCTCTGAGCTTCAGCGTCCCTCTCCTCTGATCCCTCGGGACAGCTCGTCTGGTATGTTTTGAGCTGCCTCAGGATATTATGAGCTTTAATTACTGCAAATCAATTAATCAACGTTGATTTGGGGGTTTGAAGATGATGGTGAAATAAACTTGCCAGTCAGTTTTGAAGCCCAGTCCCCAGAATTCAGCATTTCTGAACTGTCATATCATGAGGCAAGGGGGGTGGTGGTTAACCTGACTCTCGCCACATGCATTTCGTTCCGACTAGCTCCACTCCATATACATCTGGGATCGCTCCCGTTGGGAGGGATTTCCGCACCAGATTTTATGGTAGATCCAATCAGGACCGCCGGGCGGGAGTTTCATAGATGTGACGTAGCGGAGAAGCGACTGTTTTGATTCAGACAACAATGGTGGCTCGCATCGAGGAAGCAAGCGTCAACATTGATGCTGCTATTTTATCCGTGTTGTCCAATCTACCCAATATTTTTTCGTTAAAAGAACATCAGAGAACGGCTCTGAAGGCTTTTGTTGGTGGAAACGATGTTTTTGCCCTTCTCCCGACCGGATTTGGCAAGAGCTTGATCTACCAAATGGCTCCGACAGACAAGTGGTTTATCCAATCATATGCAAGGATTGATATTTTTAAGGAGACCTTGGCGCCGTGTTTGTGGCAACCAAAGCAGCGATCTTGTCCATGTTGCTTCTGCGCCTAAACCTAGCCAGAGCCTTAGCACAACGTCGTCACAAGGTAAAGTTCACTATAAAACGTAAAGTTCCAACATAAAGAAATGTAAATAGCCAACATTTATTCTGTCGGATGGGTTGCGATTTTCATTGTCAAGTTTACATTTCTATATCCAGATGTTTTAAAAGGTTCCTAAGCATTGTTGGACGTGCATCAAAACCTTGATTTGTGAATCTTCCGTACATCCTGCCTGATCTGCCAGTACTGCAGATTTGCAGCTCTCAGCAGAGGTGAGAATGAAGCGAGACGGTTCTCACTCGTCAGCTCCATCTCTCACGAGCTATGGAAAAACCTTGTTTTTACTCAGAATATTATTGATTCAGACTATGAAACAAGTCCTGACATCTTCCGGATGCAGTCTAACAGGGTATATGGTATAAATATATCACAACGGAGGTTGCCTCTGGGCCGGACGTGGCTCATGGGCGGCTGGTTGAAGAGGGAGGTATAATATATATTGTCAGGGGAAACACAACAAAGTTCCAGCCCAGTCGCCAGGATATGATGTCAGCAGTTAAGGTTTTAAAGTTTGACATATCATTTTCACATTACATGATTATTAGCTGACTGTCATATCAGGAGGTGGAGGGGATTGGAAGTGTCGACCGAAGTTCACACCGGTGCATAATTGTCAGGACACCTGGGGGTATTTCAGGCTGATTTTTGGGCGACAACATTGGGTGTTTCCTCAAGAGACCTTGAGATATTTCCACCTTTTTATGTGGCATCAAAATTAGCTATTTTTCACAGGAAGTTGGACCATCGTCATCCGTGATCGCAGCAATCAAAACAGGTATTTTAACGCTAACCAAGTGGATTTTTTGTGCTTAAACCGAACATTGGGTTGCAAAGTTGAGCACTTATTTCCGTCCCTGATGTTCCGTCCGTCCATCCTCGTCACAACAAGGTGGAGACAGCCGCTCAACCTTCAGGTCAGACTATATGTGACTCATACATTGTAGGTCAATAGACAAAGACAGACTGCCAGCATGATTGATTCAAGAGCGCTTTACACAATTTACTTTTCTCTGATTCCCCTGATTTTACAGCGCTGTTTCATTTCAGATAGCATCACAACTTCAAGACTTCTGGACTCTTGAGGCGACGCTCGGCACTTGACTCAACCAGCTTTACAGTTATTTGCTCAGTGTGGCCTCTGTCTGTCATTTAATTATCATTTTTATTGCCACAGGACCCCCTCCAACTCCATTACAGCGGCGGCGGTCGCCGCAGACTCACCTGGAATGGAATCAGTCAAACACACACGGGCATGAATTAAACATCGCGGCCGCACACAGAGCTAGCTGCGAGGCATCGCCTGTTAAATCGTGCGTTTCGAGTGCACGGCTGCACGTGTTTACGGAGAGACGTATCGCGGGCTCGCGTCCACGTTTCAGAAGCACATCGTAATTGTTTTTAAAACTCTGTGGAACGACTGCACAGCGCTCTGAGCTGACACCTGGCGCCCCGCGGTGAGTGTGTAAACACAATACGACAACAAGAGGACTCATTCATATTTTCTGCTACTTTTAACATTTCAGAGGTAAATATACTGGACTTACTCCGAGGCACAGTTTTATATTCTACTAAATATGATGTGCTTGTTCGGAGATATTTTACACACAACCCAATGGTACGAAATAGTTAAACTGCTCCCACTTTGAACTTGCTTCAACATTTAAAGGCTGCCTTAACGTTTCACATGTGAAAATCATTATTTCACACGTAAATTTAATATTTTCACATGTGCCCTAAAGTCTTAACATGTCTAAAGACAATAATGTTACATGTAAACTGGACATTTTCACACATGATTGGCTTTTTTTGGCATATGAATAATACACAAAGTGTAATTGGCTTTTTTTTTTACACTTGGGGATTAAAATTTAGGAGTTAAAGTATTTTATTTATTTGGTTCCACTCTGTTGGGAGTGGAAGCATAAGCTGAATGAAAATACACAGTGAACACAGGAGTGTGAGAAACTATGACACACTGTTATGTTGGTGATTAAAGTAGACGAGAATTAGTAAATTGATGCTGTTCAGACATGTGTGCATGTACGGTTGAGCCACAATAGTCAAAAATGCCTGGACAAGCCCCTGGTGTACATCCTGGACGTGTAAATAAGGTGACTTCCTGTTAAAGGTGCACTACGTAGTTTTGAAATCTTTGAAATTTGAATCAGAGGGGACAGATCTCCACCGACTAATTTTCTATGCCCAAATCTGAAATCTCTGAAAATCTCTTTGTTTTCATGACTGAATAAAACAAACTTAAACAAACTTTAAAGAAGAACAGCTTGTTTCTTCAGTTATGAAAACAATATGTCTGAGTATGTTTTATTCCCTTATTAATATTGTCAATGTTAAAATTCTGAGTTTGAATTTAGTACTCAAAACTACATAGTGTTTGAAAAAATAGCATGCAACAAGAAATGTTAACTCACTAATGAGGACGAATCGATGCGACACTTTGCTCTCCATCAGCAGCTGATCTGAAACTGGCTGCTGCCGACTCTGGTGTGAAATCATGACACAGTTTTAACCTCATATGTACAGAGGTGTGAAGAAAAACTGGTATCGTTCATTAGATAATGGATGTGATTAATTAATGTCGCGTTCACAGCTAGTTCAACACGCCACAGGAAACAACTATTGCTGCTTTAACTACGTCTGTGAAGACTTTGCATCATTAAACAGGTTCACTTGTGTTGATTGTTGGACATTTTGTGTCGTTTTCAACTGTCAAAAATAATCCTGAGTGATGAAATGAACCGTGTTCTTACAAGAGGTCAACGCTTTTCTAAAAGATCAGCTCGGGAAGCCGAGTCCTTTTCACCAGAGAGATGCTTTTAAAAGAGACATTTCTATGTTGAAGGGCTTTTGACCAAGTCCTTGTGGCTCAGAAGCTGGAGGACAATGAGTCTTTTTCTGTTCCTCTCTCTCTCTCTCCCTCTCAGGCCTCGGACACGTATCAGTCCTGGCACTCTGCCCACAGGCTGCTGAATTATCGGCACCGACCCAGTTGTTGTTATAAATTGTCGCACTGAATCGCATTCTGCAATAAAAGTATTCCATGTTGTTAGCCTGGACTAATCTGTTTCCCCGTAATTTAATACTTTCATAGATGGCAAACGATGAAATATGGCCGAGACAGGACCGGCAAAGTGCATTACACAGGCCCGGGATGGCGATTTGTTGCCTAATGAAGCCATTAACCTCACACTACCAAATTTGATACAGGCAAAATAATGGCTTCATTAGTGGGGAAAAATTGCAGCCCTGTGAGGAGGAATTTCAATGCGCGCACGTCGGTCGGCGGTGCATATTATCTCGCCGCCACCCACGAGAAACAAAGCTCGCCGCGGCAAAAACACAAATCTCGGTTTCTGTTTGGAACAACACACGACGACGTAAAGAACCGAATAATGGGGGGATTAATCCCGTCATTCGGAGTGATTCATCCCCTTTTTGTTGTGCAATCGTTAATATCACGGTTATTACAAGTTTATCTGCAGAGGAGATTGTGCGCGGTGTCTGGTCACAGCGCTCATTATAGATACAGCTGTTTAGCTGTCGTGCGTCGAGGTTCAAAGAGCAATAACTGATAGCGTCAACTGTTATCCATCCTCTCCTCTCCTCGCGCTGATACGCATGGCCGATCAGTCGACTCATTATAATTAAGAGCCGTTAATTAACGAGAGACGGAGCTGGCCTTTGCATTCCAAGCGACAGCTCGGGCCTCGGAAGAAAAACAACGTCGACGCCCGAGTCCCCGCTCGGCTCGCCCGGAGGGGGGCGAGGTGACGGAGCGCCGCCTTCCTTCCTCCGCGCGGGTCAAGAGTTTCTCAAGTAAATCACCAGGCGGTGACTTTTGTTTGTGTCTCCCGGCTCGTTCCTGCAGTTCTCCAAGGTTCCCACCTCGGTTTAATACATCATTCATCAAATTATGGAAAGCCATTAGTGTCAAGATTGGGAACTTGCAAATTCTTTGTGGCGTCTCGCTTAGCATATAAAGCAGAGCGCGCCGGCTTTTATGCCCAACTAAATATCGACGACAGCCCTTGTTACAGTTGATGGATGAGCTTCATAATTAGATGGTGCCACCGCTTTCGACTATTAATGAGGGTGGAGAATCAAGTCCTCTCCCCGCACTGCCGGTTTTTGAGGCGTCTCATATTTGGCAGACAGGGGGGCCGACCTGCGAAACAAAAGCACCGCTGCAGGAGGCATGAATAAACATCACGGCGGTCTCTCATGCTGGAAAACTTCAAAAACTCTCGAGTCGCTCTCACACGCCGCCGCCGCTCTTCTCCTGCGCTTGGTCGAAGGTAATCAACGCCCATTAAGAGATTCATCCTTACTAAAAAAAAACAACAACTTTCTGATAACGACGGAGGAATTAATGGGAAAATAATTTGGAGGTTAGCAATTTGAATTTAATTATACTCTATGTTAATTGACCAAAACACTGACAGAATCTTTAAGAGGACGCAGGTGTTGATGTGAGCGGCTCACAAGAGGACTCAATGTCAGACGGTGCGTCAAAGTTTGTAGAGAGCAGGAATAAAACTTCTGGATTAGTAGAAAACTCTCCACGTAAACAATAATACTGTTCCTTTCTTGACATTTCTGTTTTTAGCAGGATTTATCAAACACCATTTCCAATAAATGTACACCAACGGTGGGCAAATAGCGGCCTGTGGGCTCAATGTGGCCCTCCAAAAAAAATACAAGGCTCACATAAATCCCAAAAAGAAGGGCCTTGTAAGATACTTTTTACAGATAATCAGTTTACCGTTTGGTCTTTTGCATCACAGAATACCGTATATTCACGTTTGAGTCAAAAACCAAGATATCTCCCCAGAATCGGTGGATTAAAAAAGTTTAAATGATGAGTTATCTGTACAATACTGTGCCCTTTTACTGATAAAACACTTAAATAAGGTGCCTGCTGGCTGGAGGAGGTGACCAGGGAGCTGAAGGTTTCTTGTAAGAGAACACACCTGGTGTCGGCTGTGATCGGTGTCCTTTCCAGCAGAGACGCGTCTAAATATGACGGTATAAAACATGTGTCGGATATTAAGGATGTGGACAAAAGCAGCCCATCCTCGTTAGAGAAACGACTACTTCGGTCAGCAGTGAAAGCAGCTTATTACGACCCATGTTTACATTTATTGTCAGGCAGCGACCTCTAGTGGCTGTAGGGCGTATTACAGCAGCAAAGGAGGAAGTCAGCTGGCATGTAGAAGTGAGAAAGTCTAAAACAAACACAGTACTGCTGTCTGTGTCTGGTTTGAAACAATAAGTCAACAGTGATATTTTAACTGAGATGTATATAATGTAAGTCACGTGTAAGGTAGCGCACATATGTACCTAACCGAGCTGCAACTAACGGAGATCCAGTACGCCAACGGTGATGTCGTTTTTGAAACCTTGACACATGTTGGTTTGGGAGTCTCTGGCAAACTACCTGCTCAGTCCTTCAGGTACGAGGAGGTGTTGGACGAAACCAAGTAAAGATGCAGTCGATCGAAGTGCTGCTGTAGATACTCATTCATCCTCGAATATGTCTGGCAAACCCCAGAAACAGCTATTACACTCTTAGAAATAAGGGTTCCAAAAGGGTTCTTCTACAAGGGCTGAGGTTCTACCTGGAACCATTTGCTTCTGAAAAACCCTCCACCTTTATAAAAGGTTCTACCTGGAGCCAAAAAGGGTTCTCTTATGAGGACAAGCCGAAGAACCTTATATGGTTCTACTTAGAACTTTTATTTCTAAGAGTGTGTGTTTTTTCTAACAGACAGATGAATAAATGCTGAATGAGAGATTGCACTGCGTGACAGAGGCCAGCACGGATGTGACGTCGGGCGTTCAGCCCTCTAAATGTTCTTGTTGTTGATATTCTTGTCAGCTAAAAATGGATTATCTCTGGTTTTCAACGCAATTTCAACACTGAGCGAGAAAAGTGACAGAGCGTGAGAAAGAGGGCCCGTCAACTGACAGCACGTCAGCTTCCATATAAATCAGATTATTTTTCAAAGACACACATTTTAACAAAGATTTGTGCGTTTAATTTTGGTTTCTGTGTCTTCTCTTCTCTGTCTGGTCTGAATAAGGAATGATAATGACCTCGTGAGACGTATTCTTTCTGCCTCTCCATCATCCAGCGGACTCAAACTGCCGTCGTTCGCCTTGTTTCATTTAATTTCTGAGCGAACACGTCAGCGGCTTCCAACAAACAGCCCTCGCTCCACAACTAATGGTAAGCCCGCAATCGCTTACTTAAGCCGATTTGACTTTTTAACAAAGCTCAAAAAAAAAAAAACGCTGTAAAATCCTCGCTCCTCTGGGCGTGTCACCGCTTTCTCGTCACGGTCCCGTTTGAAGACTCGGCTGTCAGTTTGTCGACTTAAACATGCATCAGAGCTCCGTCCTCTGCTCCGCACATGAAACACGTCTCGGTTCCCGCACCAGGAGCCGGTGACAACTGTGCGAGCGCTCGTCTTTAATGTCTTCAATCCGTTTTTTAGAAAAATCTTTCTGGAGCCAATATTGTTTTTTTTGACAGATGAGCTGCAGTTGAGTAGCAGCACATTTATTATTCCCACAGTGCAGATTCGGTCGTGCAGTTTTACTTTGCTCAGCGTCTTGTCTCTGATTCAGTGTAATCTCATCTTCCTGCCCGTTCCTCACCGCCCGAACGACGCAGGTCCGAATCAATCACCTCCCAATCTACAAGTCCGTCAGCTCACCTATTAAACTTCACCGTCGTGGAAAAGAAATTAAAGTCAAAAATAGCGTTTTAAATGTACACAAACTCGTTACTTTCTGTCACAGACGCTGATAAACGAGGACCGTAACGGCAGCTCGTGCTCTCATCATACAAACTCAAACAAACCCTTACGAAGCCAGAGACAATAGAGTTTAGCAGAGTTAATCCCAGGTGGCATAAACGAGCTAATCCAGTTCACATATGGCTCCACCGCTGCTCGCCAGATCTGAGCCACAATCGGGCCATAGATGAGTCATGGCCCCGCCCCCTTCTGGGTGAAAACAGCCGCTCTCATTTAACTGTTGGTAAATGCGAATTCTGGGGTGTCTGCCAACTTATTAGCATAAAATAACAATACCATGTGGATTTCGAGCTATTAGGAGCCCAGATCTGATGGCGAGACGGGCAAACAGTCATGTTACATCACAGTCCATCCACGTTCTGCATAATTATATCGGAAAAATGAGAGACACAGTGGATGATGGGCGTCCTCTCAGTCCCATCAAAGTGGACGAACCTGACAACACACAACTACCTTAATTAATGCGTTTGGACGACCGTTGTCTCCGAGCTGAGAGGAGGTGAAAGCAGGTCGGTTCAGCTCCGGTTCCAACGTCACTTCATGCTGTTTACAAGGCTCGTTATCAGGAGGCAGGTCAGCTCAATTTATGTGTGTAATTAACGTTAAAACATTCTCTGCTCCTGGCGGTCTGTCGAGTGGACAGACTGGTGAACCAAACTCAATTTTTCAAAAGCAGGTGTTTCATGGCCGGGCCTTATACAAACTGTAGCTCCAACTTTACAACAGCTCCCTTTTGATTCACTTCGATCTACAGACACGATCGGCACATGTGTCATTCACTCAGTGACATCATTAACTGACCTGTGTTGAGGTGTTTGGACATGTATCGACTGGTCGGATCGCACAGTTTTACCGTTTTCACCCTCTCTGCAGGCGACCCAAAGCCACAGATTTCCTCTTTCACTGTCCTTTGTTCTCTGGGGAAGTAAATAAAATCATGTTGGGACCCACAGATGAAGTCATTCATTGTGGATTTCAAAAATGGACTCAGTGTCCCAGAATTCTCCATTCTTCACACCTAGGTGCAAAATTCAGCTTTGAGCTACAATTGGTCAGGATGACAGACCCCCTGCTGATCAGGTAGTCAAAACTCCAGCGCCTCCCTTGTTCTCTCTCTCTCACTCGACGCCCTCGGCCTCTTCAACTTCAGATCTTCAAGGGCTCCTCTCCACTTTCCTCACACGGGGCACCATTATGTTGGGCCTTGCATTAAATAAGGCACAATTAAATAGTGTTTATGCAACATCAAAAGGGGAATTTAGGTAAAATTTTGCTATGATTTATCATAATTAATAATTATCCCTGATAATCATTAATTATTATTGATAGCTAAATTTTACCTAAATTCCCCTTTTGATGTTGCATAAACACTATTTAATTGTGCCTTATTTAATGCAAGGCCCAACAATCATAACCTTTGGGATTTTTTTATTATCTGATGTGAAAAATGCATCACAGTGGCTTTAAGCAAAGTCGCTACTAGCCGTCTTCAGTCTGGAACCAGCACGTTTGTTTCCGCCCGGAGCGGGGCGAGGTGGTTCTGGTGAAATCTGGGCCAATTCATTTCTATCCTCCCGGGCTGGATCTGGCCCAGTTGTTCTTTGCCTGGATGCACCTGCAGAGCTGACACTGGACGGGTGGGCAGAGCGTCATAGTTTGAAGCCTAAGGCCGCTGACCAAGCTGAGTGAGAACGTGTCATGAATTATTAATGAGTGACTGATTTTTGCAGTGACTTGTCCAACACAGATATATATATCACCCCCAAAGCTCACAGCTCTTCATTTATGTGGCAGAACATGAAACAAGTGGCTCAAACTTGATAAACTTTAATTCCTGACAGAGATAGTCTCCATTTATTATGCAGGCCTATAAACATGTGTTGGCAAAGTAAAAGTTCCAGCGTGTGGAGGGAGCGAGGCGGCGGCGGCGAGGAGAGAAGGTTTCTCTAACCTACAATGTGTTCTGGCCCTTCGGGGAGGCAGCTCTTTTCTGTGCAGATTTTTAAGTCAGGAAACCATTTTGGGCCAGAATGAATAAATAATGTATAACAGAGCGAAGCGAGAACAAGTAGGCTAAATATTTCATCCCTCCAGCCCTGTGCTGTGACCTAAAATTTTTTCGATTGCAACAACAGACTAGTGTCAACTCTGAAATGAAATAAAAATGAATTGAATTGTTCCCGCCGGAGTGGGAAATTGTTCCCACTTAAGAAGTGTGCAGGGGTTTGAGGCGGCGGGGAAGATTTCTCATACGGCAGACATTAAAAAAGATGACTTTGAGTCTTGAATATGAGGCAAATCCTCTGTTTTTACACCTGCTGGGGGGACTGTGTTACCTGAGCTCATTGCTTCAGTGCAGACAGCAGCAGGTGTTGATGTTCCACTTAGCAGGGAAGGCTTTCTAACGCACGGCGGAGCAAAGATCCAGAGGTGGGTTCAATATATTAAGTCTCTTTGTTGTTTTTAAGAAGCAGGCTGGTGCATTAACTGTATGAACTGTGTGATCTTCTCGTCAAAAACACCCAGTTTTGTTGCCACGAACACGACCGGAAGTTGTCCCGAGATCTCCTCGCTAGTTAACCTGACTCTCGCCAGATGCATTTCATTCCGCCTAGCTCCACTCACATACATCTGGGCATTTCGGCACCAGATTTTATGGTAGAGCCAATCAGGACCGTCGGGCGGGAGTTTCATAGATGTGACGTAGCGGAGAAGCGACTGCTTTGATTCAGACAACAATGGCGGCTCGCATCGAGGAAGCAAGCGTCAACATTGATGCTGCTATTTCATCCGTGTTGTCCAATCTACCCAATATTGTTTTGTTAAAAGAACGTCGCTCTCGTCGACGTCACAGGTTGGTTTCGATGTGAGTGGTTGAAGTAGCACGTCAATAAAGATGACAAGTGGTTTATCCAATCATATGCAAGGATTTTTGATAAGGCCGAGCCTTCTGAAACACATCTCCAATGGAGCGATCCCAGATGGACGAGTGGAGCTAGGCGGGACGAAATTCATCTGGCGAGAGTCATGGTTACTCGCCAGTGGAACTCATGATGAAAACCCAGTCGTGAACAGTGGTCGCTGGCTTTGGCAGCCCTCTCCCCTCGTCCTGGAATAATCTTCTCAGGCGAGACAAAGGAAAGAACGGTTGTCAGTTGAGCTGCTTATAAGCTGATTATTCTTTCAGCACACAAACAAAAGAGTCAGATCGGCGAATGTCATTTTTCAAAATGTGTTTTTTGTTTGGTTTCCTTCGTCCTCCCGTCCTTGTGTCTGGGAGGACGACCTGCAAACGCCTGCCAGAGCACGCAACGAGCTTCTCCAAGGAGAACGAGATGAGACCTGTCAGCGTTCCAGTAAAAAGAGTTCATTACTGCTCACCAACATCTTCTCGATCTGCATCCTGTGATACACCCTCATTCACAACTTTGACATTAAACAGTCTTTTTCAAACGCTTAAAAGACAAAAGGTGTGTTTCGTAGGAGGAGCAGAGCATACCGAGCATGTCGGAGAGTTTCTTTCTATTGATAAAGAAAGACCGGTAACTGTTTCCATCAGGTCAGAGAGATCTGTTCCCTATTAACACAATAGCACATTAATTTTAATAACAGCGCCGCTTTAATGTCAGGACCACTGACTCGCTGTCACACTGTCACATCTGTGCTGGAGGTGTCACAGTTTGCGATGTAAAGTCCCACGGCGCGAGATGACTGGTGGAAAAAGTTCTCCGTGCTCTGACGCCAGAATGTTCTCGGCGGATGGCAGATAATGAGAGGGAGAAAGAAAGAAAGAAGACAGCGAGCCAGACGAAGACCGAGGCAGACATGATAAGTGAGGGATTACAAGAAGGTTCCCCGTAAATAGACACAGATCATAAATTAAGTGTTCACTTGTTATGAAGTTCGTGCTCGTGACCCTGGGACAGCTGCATAATGAATCGCTCTATTTTCCTTCACGCCGTCTGCTTCTGCTTCTTCTTCCAGCAGCACAACAGAATAATCATTTAGGTCACATAACACATTCAGGCGAGTCTGCAGAAGGAACCAGTGAGAGGCTCGGCGCAAATAAAGACTCTTCGCTTAATATTGAACTTTTAAATGGCAACTCGTATTGATAGCTCGTAAATTGGCCGGCGATGGCGCGAGCGTCTGCCTGCTCGTGTCTGAAAGTATATCTGTATGTCTGCGATGTAACATTATGTCTCCCCAGCGATGTAACATCTCCCGTCTAAAAAAGTCTCAGATCGCAGTTTGCCTCGATTCACCGCGTTCACACCGTTTTGACCCGCTGCCTCTCTGATGTCCGTTCTCCCTCTCGCTCCTCTCCTGATGTCTTCACACCTACCTGGGTAAATGAAGGGGTTTGTTGTGACTGTTGGAACAGCAGAAGAAACCAAGATGTTTTTGGTGAGTTTTATTTTGTTTAAGTGCAGTTCTGTGGTTCAGGATGATAAAAATGACTGTTTTTCTGAATGGAGTCTGGTGGATTCGGCGAGAGTGACGCGGCGGCTGTTTCTGGTTCTCCTGAACAAAAAGCTCAATCTATGCAGGGGATCCTCACCTTCATGTTGTCAGACATGAATAACCTCAGCCTGACAAGTTGGCAAAAAACAGGCACTTTTCGAGGACGTTCAGTTGGTTTTGAACCCCGTGCAGCTTCAGCATGAGCAACTGGGATGCAGCTAATCAATGGAAGATGTTGTTTATAGGCTCCTGCACAGTTACATGGAGTATAAGGGCCTCTTATCTTTCCATTCTTTCCCTCGGTGAATCCCGGCACGCTCTAGATTTGTCCCGTCACTCGGTAATTGCATGAGATCCACTTGACCTTTAGGAGGAATAACTCCAAGTTATCTCCCTTCGCTGTGCGTTTTCGACTTTATTAATGAACTCGAACAGAGAGACCTTTGCCTCCCATCTAAATGTCATCGGACATCATGAAACACTAGGGAAACTCCGCACCGTGCTTAAGGACTTTTAAAGCAAGTTTTTGTTTTATTATTTCGTCTCTCCCGACTGTGACGCAGCGGACCTTTCAGCGGAGGATCTTCTGGCTCAGGCCGCTTCAGGCGTAAGCCAACTATAAGCTGCTGCTCAGGGCCGGCATGCAAATCACAATGTGAACTCTCTTTGGCTTCCTCTGTTCTCGTTTTGGGCCAGTTTCCAAGACAGGGATTAGGCCTGGCACTAAAATAAAGAGCGCTTTAAAACCAGATTATCAGAAATTGTGTTTCTCAGACATGGTTTAAAATAGTCCTGAGTTTAGCCTCATCGGAATAACTGAAGGACTAACAGAAGGCTTTAACGACATCACCAATACGCATTGTGTGTGGCATCTAACGAACATGAGTGATGCGTTACTTCATCGTCAAACATTATCACAGCTGATTTGGAAAGTCTTCTTCTGTCCGAGCTCTGTCGGTGCATCGCTGCCACCTGCAGACCAGCGGCAGGAATCACCCTCCTGTACAAATAAAACTGGGACCCACTCACAGAAAAACTGCTCCACGGAGAACCTTCAAGGCAATGATGATGTTAGCTGTCATGTCTGTCAGCTAAATATGAAGCTAAAGTCTGGAGCCGGTTAGCTTGGCTAAGCATGAAGACTGCCTAGCTCCGTCTAAAAGCTTCCAAATTAACATGGAAAATTCAAAATGAACAGCAAAGTTTATGATTGACAATTGAGGGAACATTTCTCGACAAGGTGCAGCTAATTTGCAGAAGTCTTGTGATTGCTGAAACGAGATAGATAATCAAGATGTAGTCGCCTGGATCAAATGTTGGTAGTTAACGTTTCTTTGTGTGTGTCATATGTACCATATAAACATTTCTACTATATGTGTCATATGATGTTGATCTTACACGTTTATGACTGGACTGTCATATGAGGAGGTGGAGGCGATGGTGGTGGAGTTACAGTTCGAGAAGGCTGCCAAGCCAGTGACCGCCGTTCAAGACTGTGTTTCAACATTTGTACGTTTGAAACCACTGTTTTGTATTTTTATGAGGCAGAATAATATACAATAATAGTAATCATGAAACAAGTGGATATTTTTAAGTACAATCTTCAGCTGCGTTTGTGGCGACAAAACCAGGTATTTTAAGCCAGAAGAAGATCTCTTCCTAACCCTAACCTAGTGTTTTTTGTGTTTAAACCTAACCTGTTATCTAGCTCTTGTCAAGAAAGCAATGTATTTCCTAAAATGTATGTAAAAGTGTGTTTTATTGGCGTGAGATTAATGTGACTAATGTGTCCAAAGCATTACAAATTATCAGATTGTTTTTTCTTTTTTATGAAAGGAGAGGAAATCCATGAAAATAACCAAAAAAAGAAAAGTAAGATCAGAAAAAGTGATATTTCTCTGTTGGCTAATATTAAAATGATCTGTATACATGGATGTAGCTGCACAATGTTTCTTCCAATCAGAAAGCTGTTTCATTTTGTAGTACTTCCTGGATGTGTGTCTCTACTGGGTTAATCATTTCCATCCATCTCAGCAAAAATCCCCTCTCATATCCAATGCCATTTATTTGACGTGCTCTCTCATGTGTTAAAAGAAGCATGAGTTTCAAGACATTGACCTTTAACCTTTAAAACATCATTTACATTCCCGCGACCTCGTGCGTGCAGATCTATGAGCGGCAGGTCTCCCGAGCTCGCCGCCTGCGTCGGGGATGAAGAGGAAGCTTCGGTCCCTTTGCACTCTCCTCGCCGGCTCCGCGACAGATGAAGGATGAAACATGGCCTTCTTATTGAATAACAGCGTCGATGCTCGTGGCAGAGTACGATCGCGATCTCTCGGATTAAGCTGATGGATCGTGACAGCACGTGGCAAAACGGATTTGGGATGTCAGGGCGGAGGCACGGCGCAGCCATCACACGAACAGTTTCCGTTACAAATGTGACGGAAAACTCGTAAAATTATGCTAATGATTGGGTAGCGTAATAAAATCTGTATATATCAAATCACCTTTTGGATTGCTGGTATAGAAGAGTGCGGTATTGTGCATAAGCAGCGCTGCATGTACAAAGGATGTGAAAAGAAGAAATCACACGCAACCGAAATAAAAGTGTCGGCTTTTATTTTTGTCACAGTGTGCGAGCTGCTCGTCACGACTGCCACATGTGGAAGATGAGAAAGACCATAAAGGGGAAAATGTCTGTTTCACATACATGGACACTTTTTTTTGTGTCAGCAATAAAACAAAACTTCAGCACGCTTTTGATCTGATCTGTACATCGCACGCAGTGACTGAGTGAGATTTTTGTCTGTGGGCACGTTGCAGATGAAGAGGGACGGACAAGAAAAGGAACAAGAAAGGAAGCATGAGCGCTACAAAAAAAAAAAACAAAGACGAAGGAGTGAAAGAGAGACAGCTATTGGATAGGGGATAAAGAATGACACCCAGAACGAATGCTTCATCTGAGTGACAGCTCTCATAAATTTTTCCGTGTGATCTCCCCAAGAAACCAGATCTAGGTAGGTGTCAAAAAAAATAAGTGCCGGAGACAGAAAGAGTGAGTGAGGAGGGGGGGAAGAGTGGAGAAACTCTCCCTGCGAAATCTGTGAAATGAAGCGGCGGTGAACAAATGTCAACTAACTGATGTGGTTAAAGTTTCTGACGGCTGCTTCATCTGTTCACGCAACAAGCGCTTGGAGTTAAACGAGGAAATGTGCTGTTGGTTTTACAAGAGAGACATGTATGAGCATTTTCTGATCTGCAGGTCCGATCAACAGGACGACATCGTCGTTTCAAACTGATCTGAGAACACTACGGTTACAGTTTGGTCAGGTTTGACCACAGAATAATGACTTGGTTAGGGGACCAACAGCAGTCTACTGTGTTAAAGTCCAACGCCTTTTTGACCGTTGACGTCTAACGAGAACTAGAAACATGCCTATGGAATGATTTAATCGTATTGGTAGCAGACCTGATAGATCAAATTTTGATCGTGAATTTTTGGATTGTGATGCTAAAACCACAGTCTTACAGCTGCTTGTTTCACACTGTAATCTTATGGGAAAAGGTGTTTTTATTGGGTCCCTGTGCGTTATATTAGATTAGATTAGATTGTAATTGCGTGTTTTGGCCACAGAGATGCATCGTTTTAACATTAACGTCATTATTTGCTCGGTATTTATTTGCTGAAACAACCGATGCTGATGTTCATAATGGGAGGACGGTCTAACATCCCAATAATGGCAGTGCAGCAGAAGATTTTCACGATATCTTTTGTTGTTTAATGCTGGAAACTGTGGTTACGATGAAACTGCGAACATTTTATTTCCGCATGGGCCTAAAACCAAGGTCCGAACCCGGTGCGTACAAGCTCCTTTTTCTGTTTCTCCACCGACAGTACCAGCTCCGCCTCGACTTAGCTCGCCTTTTCTGCGTTCCCACTACCAAAATCTGGTACCTGGTACCTGCTAAAGTGGTACTTTTTTTAGTATCACCTCTGTATACGTTCCAACCGAGCTGAGCTGATACTTCTGTGCGACGTAAGCTGGCAACCGGCCACTGATTGGACAGAGAGCGACGCCACTTGATGACTCATGACGAGCGCGACGTCCGAGCCTGACACCCGCTACCTTTAAAAACTAGCATCTGCGTTCAGTCAACATAGCGATTACATGGAAGGAACAACGCGCAAGAACACGCCGTGGACCGTGGCAGAGGTGGAGACGCTCCTGAGTGTTGTCGCTGAAGACGCATCCAGAACGAGCTTGATGGTGCGACAAGAAATGAAAAGGTGTACGTGTTTTGCGTAGCCCACAGCTAGCCCTGTTTATGTGTCGCGTGGATAAGTACGTCACTGATGACGACCCGCCCACGTTGATGACGACCCGTCCACGTTGAAGAGATACTAATTCTATATGGAAACGCAACGCGTCTGAAACCAAACCAAGTCGAGCCACGCTAAGCTGAGGCGAAGCGAGCTGGTACTGTCAGTGGAGAAACGGCATTTGAGACTTGCTGGACATGCATGGTACTGTTCTGCCCTATTTGAGAAACCAACTTCTTTTCTTTTTTTTTTTCTCCAAAGTTATCTTCTTAAATGAGAAAAATCCAAGGCACTTTACTGGCTGAAAGGATTTTTTAAAAACTATAATATATTGAAATTCTTAACATTGTTAATACTTTAAAATAAGCTGTGTAGCTGCCCACAGGTAGCAGCGCAAGGCCGTATCAATGTTTTTAAGAACTTCAGTGTGAAGTAGCCGTCCTTAGAAAGGCTTTTTTTTTTCTGTTTTACCTTTTTGCCACATGAGTGCCTTTGATTTTTCTCTTTTGTGAACTTCAGTGTTCCCTACCAGAGAGCACCTCCATCGCACTTTGAAGTTCCCGAGCACTCAAGACTTTCAGTCGTATTCTCGCTTTGAAATGACTGTCTCGCCAATACATTTCTTCTTTTTCCTTTTTTTATTTCACAAAAGAAATAGAGCCACACACAATATAGCGAGGCAGCCTACCAGCACAAAACATGTCTAGCTCGGCCAGATGAAAGTGGAGGCCGGACTCGAAAAGGTCTTTCAGAGCTGAACTCGACCTCGACGACGTCTTCACCGAGCAGAACTTTGTACAGGGACAATAATAAGAATATGGATGGTCTTTATCTAAGCACTTTATAGAAAAGTGATATCTAAACAAAGTTTTACTTCCTTGTCTGTTGGCACAACATGCTCATGAGGTTCGCTTGCACTTGTCTTTGAATTATTTGCTCCACTTGTGCGAGTTGTTGTTAGCCGTCTGAGTCAGAGAGGGAATTTTACTATGAAATTAGCACATTAATTCTCAATTATTGCTACATTTGTAAGAATGTTAGTCTCCAGTGGAGTTGGGAATAAGATGGTTTACTGCATGAGGAGTCTTACAATACCAAACAATATTACGCGCACCGCAGCAGAACATCCAAATGTTCCAGGGACTTAGGCTGTAATATCAGTGTTACAAGTGTAAAATCTGCACGTTCGACACTAAGCACAGCACATCCTCTTCTTACAGAGCATAATGGAGAGTGCAACCTCGTCAGATGCTTCGCTTCATCTTCGTCACGTCATTAAAAGCAAATAAAATACAGCTTCCTTTGATTGGCTCCGGTCTGTAGACACGAGATTTCCAGCACCTTTTGAAATGATGTTTCTCCGCGGAGAGCCTTTGAACATGCCCGATTCTTTCCCCCCGTAAGATCTCAGAGAGGGAGAAATAGCAACTTATTGACAGGAGGAGCCGCGGCTGAATTTAAGAAAATGTCAGCGCTGTCAGGAATCAAAAGCGCTCCTCTGTGCTCGGAGAAGGACGGGATTCGGCTTGAAAGAATCGTGTTTCTTTTATTGTGAACGCTTGATCTCGTACAGAAATCGTCTCCCGCTCCGTGTGAAAGAGCAGCGAACAACACTTCGTATACCTTCAGCACCTGCTGGTGTAGTTTATCCTAATCAGAAAAGAGAGGGTGCCGAGACTTTTTTTCCTTTTTTTGTTTGAAGACGTAGTTTCACCAGTGGGGGTTTTTCAAAGCTGATGAAACTCCTGTACTCAAGTGAAATGCACTTGTCTCACTTGTTCTGCTTCTGTCGTACACGAGAGCCATCAGCGACGGGCGGGGAATAAAAAAAAACGAAATGAAACCCTAAAACTTTGAATGCAAAGATATTAGATTGGATACCATTAATATTATAAGAACTTCAAATGTATGAACGTGCACACACACACACACACACACACACACACAAATAGACACTGCAGATCCTAAAAAAAACAGTTTATCAATCAACCACACAAGGATAATATCTGTAATTAACGCATCCATCCAAAGCCTTCATGAATATTGATATTGCACTTAACAGATAATTAAAGCAGACATCGGGCGCGCCGTCTAATTTTGTCCATTGTATCGCCGTGATTTAGAATGATTGAATGTGTGTCTTCATGGCAGGCAAGAAAAACAAAAAAATAAAAGAAATAGACAGGAAGAGGAATATATTTACATAATAACATCAGAGACAGTAATCTCCGTGACGGCGCCAGAGACGTTTAGTATCGAGGTTAATCCGAGTTAGGTGCAGAGCAGATGACTGTACGATAAAAAACACAGGTGTGGACGACTGCAGATTATAAATGGTGAACTACTTTGCGACAGTGACACAAACACAAACTCTGCAGCTCCACGTCCACTTCACCAAAAGACACATCTCACCTTCTTTACCTGCTCGTGTAGTTTATGGTAATCAGACTTAAGTACGTCTCAGTGAACTTAAGCTCATTCATGCTCGTTTGGTTAATAAGACACCCCTTTTTTTTTCTATACGTGAAATACATCCGCGTCTGTTAGGGATTAAAAAAACCTGTTCATAATCACCAAAACAAATAAATCCTATCAGTGCTGCATATGTTGATTAGCTTAGATACTTCCAAAGTAACATATCAGATATCAGATACAAACAGCGGTCTCATGGGTGAAAGTTTTACCTGACCGCCATCCACGATATCCTCCCTACTGCCTGACTTCCTCCTTTGCCACCCTGATAATTACTACAGCCACTAGAGGTCACCACCTGACAAGAAATGTAATTAATGGTCAAAATAAGCTGCGTTCACAGTCAACCAGTTGTTGTTATTTTCATGATGCCGGGCTGTTATATATGCCAGACTGTGTTTGTCAGGTTTGTATTAATCCAATTTCAAGACGACAACATTTCAATCTCTAGACCTAATGTACTTGATATTCTTCTCAAATAAATATGGGTAAAACTTTCTTGTTTCTTCTTTTTTCAAGTAGGACAGTGGATTGGAAATGATATCTTTTTCCAGCCTTGCCGTCCACAGCATGGTGCTGCCGAGCCTCAATGTCTGAACAGCAGGAGGAGTTCAGTCAAGTGACCTCTTGAGAAAACACAGGAATGGAGAGGATGAGCGTAGCTTGTATTTCTTCAGACGAACCCAGATCTAATTCTTTATAAAACAAGTTGTTCCTGTGAATAAGGTTTGCCATGAAGGAAAATAGCGCAGAGATGTTTCTGTCTTTAAAGCAAGTGTTCAAAAATATTCTGCGCTGACTCATTACAACAGCAGGTGAAGACGAATGTATGTTCACTGACCTGGTGCTCACAGTGTTGATCACACGGAGCAGGCAAAGTAGGATATTAAATCCCCATTTATGTAACTCATCTAACGTTGAAAGTACTTCATGATCTGACTCGCAGCTCTACGTTCAACAGTGACCTTTAACGGCACTTGTGACCGGGCCACTCGAATTGAACAGAAAACCTGCAAACAGAGACATCTGCTGAGTTCTTGGAGGATGCATTGTTGGTCTATTATCCCACAACAGGTTAATCCAGAACAAGGTCATGCAAAGGATGTATTACTCGTATAGTGAAGTGCGTTTTTCCCATCAGTGCGTCGCTCTGCTGAAGGATCGCTCGTCTTCTCCAGCCCACTCACCGCTCGAGTACCGTTTGTGTTTTTCTACAGCATGTATCGTATCATGTGCACATTACACATAGATACGCTTTTCTTTCCTCTCAGCAGGTGAAAGGGAGAGTGGTGGCATTACAGCTGGTGGAGAAGGGTGTGTTTCAATGTTTGTAGGAATGAAACCACTGGAGGTCGGGATGTTTCGAGGCGTGTTTGAAAGAAAAAAAAACAAACCCAAACCATGTGGTTTCTGTACCTACACCTAACCAGAGTGTAGGCACAGCAGTATCACAGCATAACACTGGAAACTGAACATAGAGAAAATGTAAAGCTTCAATTTATTCTTGGTCGCCAACTATGGGTGGGAGGATATTTAGATTTAATCGCAGATCACGTTAAAGGATAAGTTGATCGTGCTGATTTTCCACTTGTCCAAAGCAACTTAGAGTAATTCATACATACATTCATACTACTGATGGCCCAAGGACACTTCGACATGCAGACCAGGGGAATCAAACCAGCGACCTTCTGATAACAAAGATGCTAGGCTCTACCCCTGAGCCATAACCGCCCAACATACATTCCTTTATTGATTTTCTGATTTATTTTGAATTGCTAAAAGGGGAGTTCTGCATCTTTCCAGGCATTCAAAACAAATCCTGCATCTGGTTTGGCTCAAAGCTTGTTTTGCCCCCTGTATCCCCCACAGGAAGGTTACATAGGATGTGTGGAAATAAGATGGATTTCAAACTAAAGAATGAGAGAAACATGAGGTGCCCACCATTTATTGATCCATCAGAGGTCTTATGATTCATGTTATACTGACTTAAGATTATTTGATTTTCACTCAATAAATGTGTCTGTGATGCAATAAAAAGGTTTTAATCTAAACAAAGTGTAAGGTTTTTGATCCGCAGTTACTTTAGCCAGGATAATCGTGACATGAATATATCATCCTGTGCCTATTGCCAAAATTTCTGGCATTTATTTTGAACCGTGGTTCTTGAGTGGTTCTTGCTCTGCACCTAGCAATGGTCGTTGCTAAGAAACGTATTCTCCTGACCTGGAAAGCTACCAGCCTGCCTTGCTTTGCACATTAGCCCCAAAGAGATGTCGTCTATTATACTAAATAGAAAGAGAGCATCTGCACAAACCCGATACACAGGACAGACTTCTTTTTTTTTTTAGACCTTTCTTTGGCAAGTGTTGTTTTAGATCCATTTGGACTCTATTCTGCCTGGCAACAGGGCCGGGTCTAAGCAGGGACAAGAGGGGGCCTGGCCCCCTCAAATAAATGCTGTGCCCCCTCAAACTAAATCATGAGTAAGACATGGTACAGTAAAAGGTGCTGGAGCACAATGCCCCCTCAAGATTTGTGGCTGCCCCCTCATACATGCCTGTCTAGACCCGGCCTTGCCTGGCAACAGGAACGGATGTGTGTTGCTACACCGAGGCGCTAATATTGTAAATGTTTAACATTTTTAAGAGAATACTTTATGTTGAAAACTCATGTTTGTGTTCAACTTGGTGTTCTACTGTCTTCAAATTGTTCTCGATAGATTTTATCAAATGTAATATTCAAAGTGTAAATAAAGTGTTTTTTACAAACTGTTTACAAATAAGAAAATGACAGCTAAAAGATCATAGGAAACATTGATTATTAATACTGTAAGGCAGTCAATCTGTATTGTCAGTATATGTTCATATATATGAGCAGGCCTAATGGAGCGTGTTCGGCCCTCTCCTTCTGCTTACATCGATCCAGGATGTGTTAGTTGGAGAGGGTGGGTGTTGGTTGGCTATCGGAGTAGTATAGTGTGTGTGTGTGTGTGTGTGTGCGTTAGAGCTTTGGCAAGTACAACAAACCTGAGGGGAAACAAGCAAGTGCACTCGCCTTTCTCCAACCTCTACCCAATTAAAGGGAATGAAAAATCCATGAGCGCTCATTAGATGGGGTTTACAGGTGGCTAATGAGCTGATATTTAAAACTTGTCACTTGCCGTCTCCCCCTCTCCCTCTCCCTCTCTCTCTCCCTCTCTCTCTCTCTCTCTCTCTCTCTCTCTCTCTCTCTCTCAGCCTCTCTCGCTCTTTCTCTCTTTTGCTTTCTGGGTTGGCTGCCCTCCAGGACAGAACACCAGCGGGTCTGCTGGGGTGCCAATATTGCTCTGTATCAGCAAAATGTCAGCCAGGAACGCTTGCACTCACACACACACACACACACACACACACACACACACACACACACACACACACACACACACACACACACACACACACAGAGGATCCAGACTGCATATTCCCAGTGCCCGATTTCCATCAACTGTAAGGGCGCATTCAAGATGGACGACCCCGACTTGACTCCAGTAATGTGGGTTTATAATAGGGGGATGTGACACGAATGAACTATTTCACTTGCGCCTGTGATCACGCTCACGACGGCCATTCGAGCCCTCATGGCCTCTGGCTGGTGTGAAAAAGCTGTACTTGTTGTCCTCATTAAAAAATCACCTCGCCTTTTTTAACCAGCGTGTGATAAAAAAGGGCAATATCGCCACGAGCCGGCGCCTCGTCTTTCATGCCAGTCGGCGAATCGTAGGCGAGAGCTGCGTCAGGTAGATTGCCTGCGGACCATAACCACTCTAGTTGCAGTGCAGGAAATATTACCTCAGTAATCTGCAGCAAGAGGCGTTTCAGCAGGAAATGGCTCCCTGTGCTGGGTTGTATATATGGCCGGGGCTGAGTGGAGCTCATAATTCACAGCGGCCGTTGGCACTTTTCATCCTCTGTCTGCTGGGGCTGGGTACTGGCTAAATGACAGTGAAAGCCACAATGGCACTTCTACTATTGCTTTACGACTGGCAGAGACCCTGGGGCGCCATGACCGGAGCGCTAAGTGAGAACATGGCTGCCAATCACTTGATATTAATCTCTCTGTGTTCGGGAGAGACGGCCGACGCGGGAGGGGGGGGAACCTGCAGCGGGGAGGAGCCGGGAAGTGGACCCAGGTGGCGTAAGGCCGACAGAAATTAGCTGCGCGTCCGAGCGTCTCACACTCACCTGCACACACAGACTTAGACACAGTGAAGGTCACGGGTCCAGAGCCTTTTCTCTACTGTAATATGGTAAGACGTGAAATTTCAGACCATCTCCTGATGGATTGCTTGGAGCACTGCGCTTGAAGTTATTGATTGCCTGCAAAGACTGCATAAAAAAGTCCAGTGTAAATATATACGAGGCCAGGCGGAGAGGTCAGTGATGAAACCAGCAGCACAGAGGTGGTGAACCCTTAAGGCATCGACTGTTTACACAAATATGCTATGCTGGCATATTACAGTAGGATGTGTTTGTGTAGTAGAGTGCAGGATGCAGCAGTGATTCCCAAAGTGTGAGCCGCGGCCCCCTGGTGGACTGTGAATCTGAATGTTCAGAAAACATTCAAAAAAAAAAAATTCAGTTTATTCAGTCATGAAACGATGAGAGTTGGTTTATTTAGTTTGTGTAGGGATAAAAAAATAAAAAATCTGTCAATAAAAATCTTTCTCTTCTGATTAAGAGTTCAACAGAGTGCACCTTTAAATGTCCACACGCTACTAAACAAGCTGTTCAGTGTGTGTTAGTTCAAATGTTTGGTAAGCGAATGAGGAACCTGCACAAAAAAGTCAGATTCAGCTGGTTTCAACTTGCATATTTATCTCTTCTCTCCTTCATCTCATGGATTTATTGACACTGATGTATTAATTCATCTGATCAATCAGTGATGAAATGTAAGTACATTTACTTTAGTACTGTAGGTAGGTACACTTGTGAGGTATTTTTTGCTACTTTACACTTCCACTACTACCACTACTTTAGATATAATTTTGAGATACTTTGTACCTTTACCTGAGTTGATACCATTTTCAGTAATAGCATATGCCTTTATTGTCACTCACTACACATGTACAATGAAATTTCTGAAATTTCCAATCCGTTTCATTTTGGAGGAAAATGTACTTTTATACAACAAACAAACAAAAAACACTGATTCAGATAGTCACTAAAATGCTGAATATCAGATACAATAATGTCAACAATTGGTTGACCCATACTATAGTGTAATTACTTTTGATACATAAGTATAAGTAAGACTTTTACTAAAGTACTTCATGACACAATTCAAGGGGGCTGAAAAAATATCTGCCTCTCTTCATTCACAATCAGACATACAAGATTTTTTTTACCAAATAAGGTCTCATGAGGCCAACCGGAAAGGGGCGTGGCTTCGCCCCCGATTTACTTTTTGGAGGATTTAAATTAACCTGAATTATTTACATAAAGTTTTGAAACATCTTTATTCGGAAAATGAAGACTGAGCCACATTAAAGTAGTTTAGGAAGAAACTAACAAATGACTTCTCTATATAAAGAGACATGTGATGACACAGTGACCAAAGTTTGATGTGGAAGCAACCTCATCTTCCTGGATTTAAATGATGAGCTGCAATAAAAACCCACCGACAGGATATGACTTGTAAATATAGTGTGTACGTGTGTGTACTTTGATGACGGTCTTTGTTCGCTGTCGTGTCGCTTACTTATTGCTGTCTGTGTGAAAAATCATTTCCGCAGGTAGTCATCTGACAGCCCCAGACACAATGAGGCGGAAAGAAGCGTCAGTCCTTTCTTCTTCGACCCGCTGCGCAGATAGCGTAGACTCTCGGTCCGCCCCCTTCGGGAGTCTATGTAAAGCGCGCGCCAGCCGTTGGTGAATGCCAGGCCTTTCGCCCGTTGACGTAAAGCAGACGGCGGATTTTTTTTTTTTTTTAGTACCGAGCGGAGAGGGGATGCACACGGCACTCGAGTGAGGTAACTATATAAAAAACCCATTTGTTATCATTCACTCCCACAACATGGACCCGGGCAGCATTTGCCGCAACGTGTAGATGTTACTAACCACTATTTCTGAACATTCATCTCGTTATTTCGGACAGCACGCGTTGCGGTTGCTCTTTGTCGGCTGTGGGCTAATTTCCTCTGAGTCGTCTGCTAGCTAACGTTAGCTGGTGGAATTGTTGCTTCGTTTAGGGGCTGGCGTTAGCATTAGCATGTGCGGAAGGGGCGACTCTCAGCTAAACAGACGGGTTGGGCGGCTTTGAGCTTGTATCTCGGGATGTGTAAGGAGCCAGATTTGGGTGTCGGCGACTAGTTAAAGGATGGTGTTTTACTCGCTTTGTCGGTTTTAAAAGCTGCCGTTTGGGAGGCACGTTTCAATGACGAGGGAGCCTAATCAGTGTTTCATTATGCGCACCACGTGCGGTGTTCAAGCCCCCCTCCATTGAATAGTTAGTGATGGGCGGTATCCGTATTTTAACTTAATCTGAAAGCGAAGTAGACAGTATGATTCAAGCAAGAACAAGTCATCAGATTGAATTGGCTTGATATATAATTGCTTTTTTGGATTTTTACATAAAATGGCACATTTGATCCAGCTCATTCGGCGGACGCGGCATGTGTGGCGGATGCTTGTGGTCGTATGCAAATGCGACATTTACCTCATGGCCCATCCTGATGAATATTCAGTGCATGTACTCTAACATGGCACATGTCAGTATAAACAGATCAATGTAGGAGAGCTTAATTTTGAATCCACATGAGGATATGTTTTGGTTGGAAATGAGCAGTAGTGGAAGAAGTACACAGATTATTATTATTATTATTATTATTATTATTATTATTATTATTATTATTTTATTTTATTTTATTTTTTTTAAGTAAAAATGTACACAGTAAAATACTTTTCCTGCATTCAGAAATATCAGTAACAAAAAGTACTCAAAATTAGGGCTGCAAGAAACAACTATTTTTTATTGTCAGTTAATCAATTAAATTTTTTGTCTGTAAAAGGGTGAAAATTGTTGCTTCATCCACAACCCAAAGGTATTCAGTTTTTCTGTCATAAAGGAGTAGAAAACTAGAATTAGATTAAGACAATTTCACATTTAAGAAGCTGTAATCTGAAGATTCTGATGTTTTAAGAAATTACTCAAACCAATTAATTATCAAAATAGTTGGTAATCCATTAATAGAGGATAATTTGGGTTTTGTTGGTATGAGAACCAGCACCATAACTCAAGATCTTAAAATATGGTTTAATGGTGTCATGGTTTCCAATATGACATTGTTTTTATTATCAGTTGAAAGTACCTTGTTAATAGTACATATAAAAACTTGACATATATATATTTTTTTCAAATACTGACATGGTAAAACTTAATACCTTCGATCAGCAGGTGTACACGTTATAATAACCGTCAATTTTAATACCACAGTTGCCTTAAAACCAGTATACCACTGCAAACCTTGTTGGGGATAAAAGTCCAAACACTGTTTTTGTAAAGGTCTTTTTTTTTCTGGCATGTGATGAAACTGCAAAGCACCTGACCCAGACTTATTAACATCTGTTTCCCCTTTCAGACAGTATCGGCTATGTTTTTATCTGTGGTCAAAGAAGAAGAAGTAGAAAATGATATAAACACTGTCACAAAGTTTGGTCACATCAGTTGGAAACAGTTTGGAGTGATTTGTGCATATGCAGTATGTATGTAATCTGAGTTGTCGTCAACACGAGTACTAAACCAGCCCTTCTGTGTAGCATCAGTAAAGTTCCCCGCTAAGTGTTAAGCTGCGTTACAAAACCTTGTTTAGAACCACAACATATCACTTCCTGTTGTGATTGCAACACGCAGCTTGAAAGTATAGCTTAGGTATATTATGTAGAGACTTCCATTGTGTCATTGTGCATTTTAGAACGCTTACAGGGCTCAATGATCAGGGGTTGCTTTTGTAATGCAGTACACATGATCCCCTACATGAGTAAATAAATGCCTCTGTAAAGTAGCAAACAGCCTCCATTGTCAGTCAGAGCTACATTCTAACGAGTTCAGTCGTGTGATTACTCACAATGATTGATGACTGAGATGCAGGGCAGTGCCGGAAAACCAAACAGAGACTCGACAGTGTCACAAATGGGATCACATGAGTTTGTCTGCTCTGTGTATTACAATGCAACCAATTTTGTCTTCCGTATCACATAGCTGCTGAAATTGTGTTTTTGTCTCGCCTTTGCTTGCTTAAACATCTTAAGTAAGCTTACTGTATGTGGACAGAAAACCAGGGCTTGTATATGTAACTGTTTACAAAATGGTCTTGTTGCTAACTTTCGGATTACACTGGGATACAAAGAAAGCAAATGCAAACATTGCACCCGTCATGTCTTGGCTTGGAGCTGTATTGCAAGCTGCCCAAGGCTCCTTGAATTTCCTGTCGTTTGGGGTCCACTGAGGACAAAGCTAGAGTATAAGGGTATTAAAACAAGCCAGACTGTTGCTGAAATCAACTCTTAAATCCAAGAATGACCTCTCATCCACTTATGTGATTAAACAAGCCTTAAATTACCCTATGATTGCTATGAGTGATGTGGTTGAATATTATTTACAGCCTATGAGTAAGATGTCTCTTGCAGTATAATTTGCCAAAAATGGCCTCTGGCAATTTGTCCGCTGATATTACAGTCTAGCCTGAGTCTCATGCTATCAAGGGACTTTTTTTTCCCCTCATACTGTCAATGACGATTAATAAAGCAACATCTAACCCAGCCCCTTTCAAAGTAACATACAGTACCTTGAAACTGTAAAGAAACTAGGAAGGGGAGTGATCGAAGATCTGTAAAAAGGAGTGTAACACCCCTTAAGCCTGACTGTGTTAGCCACTTATTCAACGTTGACATCAACAGCGCCTTTGTTGATCTTCATTCTTTATTGGCAAACATTTGTCTCGTGGTTCCTCCTCAGTGTCCCCAGTAGCTTAAAGATAATGCAGTTTGTACAGGTTCCATGCCAGTGTCCGCGGGCGCTTACAGGTTACATGATTCATATAGGTGCTAGAAGTCCTTGGAAATGCTTCAATTGGAAAAACAAAACTGACATCACAATATTTTGGTTTTCTTGTAGTATATCTTTGTCATATGAAAAAATACTGACTTTATGATTAGCTCTAGTTGGAAATAATAGGTTGTTCTAAAATGATTGGAGTGTTTTTGTAGGGGACAACCAAATCAGGCCCTGCTCTGTTCGATAGATTTATCAAGAATGATTGTGATTGATGATTCAATGTATTCAAGTACACTTACATCAGAGTAAATGTTGTATATTACATCAGGCTGGCTTCTCGCGTAGATTAGTCATGGAAAATGAGAACTTTGCTTTTTTTGCCTTGTTGTATCAAGCAGCAAAAAAGCGTGGGCGTGTTTGAATCAACTCTCCTTTCTTGAAATTGCACATCTTGTGATGCCGTTATTGCACATGAGCACATCGCAACGTCGATGTTGACACTTGTGGAAATTGTTCCTGCATAACTTTCATAATAAATTGTTTCATTTTGGCTCAGTCAGGTTATATAGGATGTAAAGTCTACTGACACACAGGCAACACATTTTGAACTGTGGCTTTCTCTTTTAATTCATCAACCCTTTATCATGTTACACAATTTTTTCAGAATTATTTGTGGTGAAGTGACCGTTTTGATTATATGAATGTGTATCGACATGTAATTTACCATGGATGTGTGATCCTGGAAAAGCTTGAAAATGCCCCTTGAAAAGTGCTTGAATTTGAACCTGTGTGAAATGTATAGGAACCCTGAGGTTAGAGGACTGTGAAAAGCCTCTGAGGTTGTTGTACTTTTTCATGTTACCCTACCTTGGCACAGTACAAGGCCGGGGTGAAACTTACTGTTGCTGCCAGCTGCAGGTTTTTAATAGGAATTCTGTAAACATAGGCCTGGCCCTGTTTTTTTTAGTGCTCTGTGTCCACACCTGCAGTACATGGAGCACCATTCCCACACACCTGCTGTTTAAGATAGTCTTTTATGTAGACGGGGCATTTTGAGTCATGCTAGAGAACATCTGTTAGTGATGGAACGCCACGAAGTACATTTACTCACATTTACTACTTCATACTTCCACTAAAACATTTGGCGTGTAAGTACATATCTTCAAGTACTGTAGATAAATGTTTTGAGTTTTGAGATACTTGTACAACAGCATTGCAGTTTAGTTTGAGCAGTGTACAAATGTATTGTTCCCAGTCCTGCCAACATTTAAGCCATATCCTAGTCGGAGCACATACCTCTGCAGGACAAGGATCAGTTCAGATCGGTGCTGACATGAGGTGGATAAGCTCGTAGTGTTTCAGCAAACTTACTGAGGATGTTTTTTTAAGAGAGAACAACATAATTAGGGATAACATTTGGCTGGACTTTTTGATATATTCTATACATTTCAAGTTGCTGACTCATGACTTAAATGGGCACACAGTATTACCAATCGTACACAGCATGAGTAGCTGGTCAGGTGGTTGATCTGAGACTCAGCTCCCTGACTGCTCAAACATGCAGACCCACATTTCCCTCCCTGTGCCTCCCCTCCTCCCTGTGCAAATTAGTTAAGTCACTCGACTCCAAAGCCTCAAAACATTCAACCTGTTACTTATGTTAGTGCTGGCGTGACCATTTCTTATTGGTGTGGAGTGACTCCCATCCCTCTCTGGCTTATTTGTGACTTGAGGTAAGAAGCATCACTCTGTGATTTGCCAAGGTGTTATTTCTTTGATAGGATCACAGTGTAGTATTGAGCTGACCGTTGTCATGTGTTACGTCGAGCCTTGCGGTCTTTTTTTACACTATGATGCACATGTTTCCAGGCCGCGGAGCATCAGCCACACACCTGCGCCTCGCCAGTCTAAATTCAGCACTGTGTACAGCACCATCTGCATCCATCCACAGCGTGTTGTCTTAACGTCTCAGTGGCTTCAGCCTATAAAACGTGAACTTGTTGTAGTATTCTTGTTTTTATTCGGTAAGAAGCTGAGGGATGTTGTGGCTTGCTTTATATATTTGCACTTGCATGTGTCATGGTAGCCCACAGCCTAATTCCACGCCACAGAATGATGCAGGGTATTGCCTGAATGATGAGGTGTCTTGTTGTCTCAAGAGATTATAGCCGACAAAAGACAATCACTCAGACGTTAAGAGTTTTGTAGTAAAGCTACAATTACAATTGGTTATTCACTCTATTAAATAAGTTGCAAACTATTTTGTTGTCTTTGGCTTTGGGAAACACCTATCGACTTTTTTCACCAATTTCTGACATTTTTTCGACCAAACAATGAATCGATCAATCGAGAAAATAATTGACAGATTAATCGACATTAAAAATAGTCGTTTGTTGCAGCCCTTCTTGGAGGAGCCAGAAACCTGATTAGACTTTTCCTGGTCGTTATTTGTCTTCATATTGATTCGATGATGAGTGTGTTGGGATCTAATCAGACTAAAACACATGTCTGTACCTACCACCGCACTGATAATGACTGCTATTATCAGGCTGGCTGTTAACAGGCTTTCTACATGTGCATGAGTCAGGAGATTTGCAGTGAACCTATCGACCGCAAAGCTTATGACAAATTTCACAGAATAGCTACTCTTGATCAGAGGATTGCTAGTCTGACTGTACAAATGACTACAGTGATCGCTGTTTTTGTTTTGCGGTTGTCCGTGTAATGACACAGATCCCTGCTCGTGCTTCTTCTGGACTGTTGAGCTAAGCTGTAACGATGTTATGTTTTGTCTTAAGGCGTTGGTAACGTCTCATATCATCTATTTTGTCAAGCTGACTGCAATGGGTGTCAACAGAGACATGTTGCGTGAACTCAGGTGTTTCATCTGTCTTTCACTTCCCTACATTGGATGATACAACAGCAGATCATGGTTGCCTGAGATTCCCAGAGACCATCTGCTGTGAGTTGGGTCCATGTGGCAGCAGACATCTGCCCTCTCTTTTGCACCTCAGGCCCTACTAAGAAAACCTCGTCTCTGACGTATTTGTCCTCTGACTCGATCACAAATTGTGTCATCACCAAAGTTGCTGTTCTTACTCAGACATTATGGTTTATTACTTTTCACAGTGGTGATGGTGAGTTGGCCAGGTAAACAAACACACATGAGAGCATTTTCATCTTTTCATCGCTATGCTCATGGTTTAACTCATGTAAAATGGAAGTTTTGCCTCTGTTTAATGAAAGCCTTCCTGCTGCAACAGATCTACTGTGATACCCCTCTGTCAAAGTATCTTATTCAAAACACTATTGAACATAACACCAAATATTGTTAGTAACCATTAAAGTGTTGGTTATGTTTTTCTTGATACGGGTCAGAGAGTGCATTGTGCATAAGAAGGTCAGGATCAGTAACAACAGTGTTTACAACCTTAGAATCAAAAGGCCAATTTTTGTAACAAAGGTGAAATTGTTTTGCAACAGAAAACATGTTTATGTTATGGACATTCTTGACTACCGGAGGAGATTTTTATGTTTTCTTCCTGTTTTGAGTTTCCCTGCTGACACCAGCTTTATGCTGATGTGAGGCGGATGTGTTGGTCGTGTGAGAATCATATGAGGCAGCTTAGGGGCCAAAGTCAGTGTTTTTTGCTCCTTGGGAGAAATAACAAGGCTCCTGTTATATCCTGACGACAACAGCAACCTGTAAAAGGGGAAAATATTTTTCTCACATGTGGTTAAGACTCTCTCATAACTTTTATGTTATATAAAATATAAAATGTTTATATAAAAGTTGTGTGTGTTAAAGTTTTAGAGTATTTTTAACTTGGTTACTTGGTCATTTTTTTAAAGACAAAACATTAATGCTCATGTAGTAGTCTTAGTCTATAATTAAACTGATTAAAACCCAGATCATGCTATCTTAATTCTGAAAGAGGTTGTAATTTTTGTGTTAAAGTACACACAGGTTTATGTATCATTATGTAGCTTTAATGTATAGTTTTTGTAGAAACAACTCGGAGCCAGAGATAAACAGTAGGCTCGCTTTTCTCTGGAGGTTGAGTTGAGTTGTTTGTACACTACTTTAAGATATTTACAATATTCATTGTATATTTTTATGATGGCTGCAGAGTAAAAAAACAAAATGAGAGTATTCATAACTCCTCATAACTCTCTGTTTTACCCTTAAATTTGTCCCAAAAGTTAGAGAAACTAATAAATTATGCAACTTTAAATACACATTTCCTCAAAATGAAGGTGATCTGTATGATATGATTAATACCTCAGTGGAGGTGGTGGTGACTGCCTCTCTAAGATCAGCCCCACTCATTGTATGTTTGCATCACAGTGCTTCATCAGAGCTTCACACTAGTTTTTAGGAGTGTCAATTGTGTGTATTCTTTGTTTACAGACCACCAACTGTTAGGTTTGTCATGCTTGTTGCTGTCAACTGTCATGGCCTTAATTTAAAAAACATATGTGTCTGTTTTTCTCTCAGTATCATGGCTCCAGTACAATTCTGATGCCATTCAGTGGGCCGTAACATAAGGAAGGTGTTCATACAAAGTTGATGAAAGCCCAGTTCTCAATCCTAAAATGTCCATAAACCCAACATCAGTTAATCAGTTTAGTATGGAGTGTGTTGTCTGCACTCATGCATTAATAGTTTCACTTCTTTTAGCTGCTGACAGAGAAGTTGTTACATCACTCTTAACTTGTGACAGCATGAGCACTGCTCCAGATAACCTTTTGTCATGTGAGTGGAATATTTAGAAAAATTAAAATTCATCCATCTGTCCTCTCTAATATCTTTTACAGTGTGCACATTTCAGAAGAGTTTGAAAATCCCCCACACACAGTAGCATCCGGACTGGCGGCCAAGAAGGAGGAAACGTATTACGGTGAGTCGACCATGTTGTTGTAATCCACAGTGCGATGACAGGGTTATTGATTTGCCAAACTGTGATGACATCAGTGGTTATCAAGGGCAAAGAGCAGGCCCCCCCTGGAGGGGTGTAGAGCCACTGCAGGGCAGTGAAACAAGGTTGAATGAAAATGATTTGATCGTTAAAGTAAGCAAACTTTGCTGATGACATCGTGTTGACCTGTATTTCAGTTAAACTCCTCTTGGATCCGTTTTAGTTTACTCTCCCATTTACTGTTAATGATTGATACAAACTGCTAAAAAAGAAAGGAATCCAGGTAATGTGATGTTTTCTACAACACTCATTTAATAGAAAACAAATTTATTATTAGAATATTAACTTGTAAATGTTTGCTGAAAATAAGTTAATCATCTTAATCCAGAGATAAAGAAAATCTGGATTCACTTACTAGAATATGTAATGCCTACCTTTTTCGACTGGACAGTAAACTTTAATGTACTAAACAGAGATTCTCTTGTTTCCCCTCAAAGAGCAAACAAAGAGTCCAATCAGGGAAACACAGCAGGCTCTGTTGCTGCTCTTAAAGATAGGTCCTGCTTTTGCCCCAACCTATCTGCCGCGAGGTTCATAGGTCACTGCTGTCTCATGTTTATAAACACAGTCCTCAAGTAGGCTTGTTAACCACACTCAGCGTCTGCAGCCTGAGTCAGAACGCCTTCATTCAGTCCTCGGCCAAACTAAATTTCACACACCAGTCATTCAAGGGCACACAGCGGTAAGTAGCCTCGCTTCCATTGGCAGAGTGAAGTCGGTGTTAAGTAACCAGTTTAGCTTGGTATGGTTTGAAAATGTTTGAATGGCCTTTGGAAGGTTTGGAATTGCGCCGTGTGGTTTGGCTCATGGCTGACTCGTGGTAAAAGTGCATGTGTTGGGTCTAATTTGAGTGAAGAAAAATCCTGTTTTATGTTTCCATGAGAAATGTATCTCAATATAACATTATATTAAGGTACTTACAGGCTGGTGTTAAATACTACTTTGACACGTGGTCCTGGCCTTGTTCAGTGGAAGGTTACTTTACTGATAAGCTGTTCATGGTCACTGGACATTGATCATTAATCAGGGAGAATTAGAAGTTTTTTTTGTGAAGCCAAGACTTTAAATGCTTTGTAAATAATGTTAGAGGGATGTAGTGCTGGGTAATATATCAATATCAAAATGTCTTTTCCTGGCTTTAAAGGCTGCATGATAGTAAAGTGATGATATTTTCTAAACCTACGAGACTGTTGTACTTGTTTTAATACTTGCCTTCACCCACTTAGTCTTTATATCCACATTTAAGGGGATTATTCATCAAAAATCTAATTGTGTTAATATTTTTTGCAAAGGGACCAACAGACCTCACTACCAAATTGTGGCATCAGAGAAAATATGCTGTCAAAGTGTTGTAATGTTTGATTCTGTCTCCCAGTCCTTGCATTACTGAAGTGCTTTTGAGGAGGTTTAAATGTATGAATGTATATTGTGTATTGAAGTATTGCATAAAAAGATGGTGATTTTCCCAGCTTGAGCTCTGAGAAATTGGTGATGAGCATTTCTTTCTGTTTTTGGGGTGGACATCTTACAGTCTCAATGATTAATCATGAAAATAATGATTAGTTTGCAGCCCTTGTGGTAGAGATACAAGTACTGTATAGTTAGGGATTCAAATATATTTCCCTCTGCCAAGGGGGGATATGTTTTCGCCAGTGTTCATTTGTTGGTTGGTTTGTCAGGATGACACAAAAACTACTGAATGGATTTCCACAAAATGTGACTGAAGGATGGATCTTGTGCAAAAATAGACCCCAGGAACTTTTGGTGCAGATCTGTGTAAAGGGACGGATCCAGAAACTTTTCTCACTTTCTGTACCTTTGCAATTTCCCAGAGATTCATGCATGGATCTTGATAAAAAAACAGAGTATTTAGGTGGCTGGTATCTATGAGATCCTAGATGTGGTGATCTTAAGTTATGGTTAAGCAGCTAAGTGGTTTTAGATCTGGAGTGAATACAGGGCCATCGAGTGTGATATTGGATTAGGCTTGATTGAATTAAAATAGACTGCTGGACCTTGGTGGAGGTACATAGTCTGAGTTCTAGTTGTCGAATTAATCATTTTAAATTGGCATTACTGCATTTTAAATTGGCATTACCGACAGACAGAACAACAGCAGCCCATTGTAAACCTGACATGTTCTGTTTTAAAGTGAGACTCTTCTGTGGTGCTGACTGAGTTTTTGTAGCGATTTCTTGCTCCGTGTGGGCATCCAGAAAGAAATCTATGTAGTTATATTGTGCTGTATTTTGTTGTTGATGCTCCCACAAGCCTACAGTGTGCAATCTGTTGTTTGGTAGCCTTGAACACTGTGCGGAGGATCTATCACCCTCTTTTGTTTTTAACATTTAGCCCAGTATCTATGGTCTGCTCAGCACCACGCTATTCCCTTATGATGTGCAGGCTGTAAAACTAGTATAAACTTTGCTAACAAGCTGGCTTCCAAAGACCTGTGTGCTTGTGTGTTACCGTGTGTGTGTGTGACGGGTCTCTGCTGTGTGCCATCTCATCAAACAATTATACAGTATTCTTCAGCTGACCTCCCTTTACTCCTCTCCACTCCCGGCTCCACCCCCACCCCTCACGCATCCACCACCCACGGGCTTCACAAGAGACCTTATGAGGATCATTTGACTGGAATGATATTGCTGCTTCAGGCTTTTGAGCGTGGGGGAAAACAAGCACTTTGTTATACAATTCTCTGCAGAGAGTTTATTGTGCTCCCTGGTTCAGTTAGCGGACCTGTGATGCTAAGCTAAAGGTAGCAGCTGAGGTGGTTTGAGTGTCCCAGTATGTATGATGTGAAGGCTAATTATCCTGAATCTTTCTGTGTTTTCTGCTCATTATATTTTAACTAATGCTTAGAGTGTAACACCGTAAGATGTCAGTGCATCATTACTAGGAAAGATGTGATCAGGCTTTTTAAGGGAAATACTGATCACTGATTTTAATTAACAACACAAGGAGTCATTAATCTGATCTCTCTCTTTTTACAGTGACCACGCTGCCTCTTGTCTTTTACCCATGATAATTGTAAAATTTCTACAACTCATTTTAGTCGTGAATGTGTGAGAATATGCTGTTACGTTATTTACATAAATTTCACCTTTTGTCAATTAGCTATTGTTGTTTCTTGACTTCAAGTAGAATCTAACTGAGATGATTTAATCATTTAAATCATTGTGTTACTCTGTTCTGACGATCTGAATTAAGGGTGTTAAAAATTTAAGATTTTGATTTTGTGTTAATAATACATATATGATAATATTCTGTGAATAATCTAGTGCAGATGTTGGGCATGGTGAATCTTATGTCTATCCGTGTATCTGGTATTATTTTCACTAGTAATCAAGTTTAATAAAGTAAACAAACTTAAACATGAATTTGACAAATAGCAAAAAGTTCTGCAAACTTTTCTATAGATTCATTTGGCCATGAATTGTTTTATGTATTATTTAACAGTGGTACACATTCCTTGCATTGGAGATACATTTATTGATTTTGCACACGTTTGTGTTTCAATATATGATAAATATAGATATCATGAGAATTCAGTCCAACTCAGTATGCTGATATTCAAGGCTGCAGAGCATTTGGAGCAATCAGTTGATAAAACAGACATTTTTCTTGCGTTACACATCTAATAAACACACCAAACCTGATAAGAAGTTAGAGTTGCTGTTGTCATTGTTGACCATCAAAAAGTTACACAGTCACCTCAGTCTTTTGCCACTGTGATCTTAAAACTGGGTATGGAGATATGGTGCAAGACACATCTGCCCTAGAATGTGACTGTGACAGCCAGGACAATAATCCTCCAAAAACCTGCTTTCATTTATGAAACATTTGTAAATGATAATTTTTATTTATTGGAGTGCTCGAGAACACATGTTTACTTTGTTGCTTAAGCTGTTTTTTTCCAACTGTTTTTTCTGACTGTCAAATTTTAATCCCACTGAATAAATCACCAACAATTGTTGAAATATTGGCTACTAACATCTTTCCCACCAAGATAAATGTTGCGAAATGTAATAAATGGGGAACAAAAAGGGATCCACTCTGAATCTGTTACTTTTTTTTGTTTTGGCAGGGGACCAGAAGTGAGGGGACAATGCGAGTCCAAGTGCACACCAAGTTCTGTTTCCTGTGTGTGCTCACCTTCCTCTTCCATCAGTGCAACCACTGCCATGGAGAAGAGCACAGCCATCAGCACGGTGGACACCACCATAACGACCACAACCACACCCACAGCGACCTGCAGATTTCTGAGGCTCCGTACGTGAAAGGAGCCACTTTGTCTCCGGAATCCAGCAGTCCTCAAGGGCACTCTCTAGAGGAGGAGCAGCGCTACTACATCCACGAGCTGTTCAAGCGCTATGGCCAGAAAGGCCGGCTGGATTTCCAGGGATTTCAGAGTCTGCTTGACAGCTTGGGTCTGGGCCAAGTGAAGGTGGTAGATGTGGATCACGAGGAGTTGGGCCATGATCACGTAGCTCACCTCGACCTGCTTGATGTGAAGGATGGCCTTCACTCACATTCATCCACCAACAAAAGCCATAGCCATGGTCACGGTCACGGTCACGGGCATGGGCATGCTCACGACCATCCACACCACACGCATCCACACAAAGCAGCTCCCGCACCGTGCAACCAGACTACTGCTGCCGGTCCAGCTACTGGTGCATCTACAGGACATGACCATGACCATGACCATGACAGCAAGCATGTTCATGACGCAGAGGATAGTGACCATAAACATTCTGATGGACATGTGCAGGACACACATGATCATGATCACACACATGACAAAGAGCACAAACATGAGCAGGTACAGGTTCGCTCCAACAGTAAGGACCCGCCTGCTCAACCTCACGATGATCACGACCACGGTGATCACGACCACAGTGATCACGACCACAGTGATCACGGACACGGTGATCACGACCACAGTGATCACGGACACGGTGATCACGACCACAGTGATCACGACCACAGTGATCACGACCACGGTGATCACGACCACAGTGATCACGGACACGGTGATCACGACCACAGTGATCACGACCACAGTGATCACGGACACGGTGATCACGACCACAGTGATCACGGACACGGTGATCACGGACACGGTGATCACGACCACAGTGATCACGGACACGGTGATCACGACCACAGTGATCAGGTCCACGGTGATCACGACCACAGTGATCACGTCCACGGTGATCTTGGACACAATGATCACAACCACAGTGATCACGAACACAATCATGTCCATGGAGTGCAGACAGTCACAGGCGTTCCTCCCATCAACCCTGACCAGCAGCCCTCTCCTCAGTTGGAGTCATCCCGAGTCCCTCAGGAGCCACCATCCTCTCCTGCCACCACAGAGAGTCGGCCCAAGAAGCAGAGAAAGCCCGGCAGGGCCCGAGGACAAAAAGGACCAAACAGAACAACTTCTCTCACACCTCTGTCTGATGACCGTGAACGTCAGTCTGAACACAGTCATGATCACGATCACGATCATGATCACGATCACGATCACGATCACGATCACAGCCATTCTCATAAACATAAAAGAGAAGCACCAGAGGAGGCTGCCGCTCCCACTTTGCAAACCCATCCAGGAGGATTGGCTCATCAGCACGAGGAGGTAGGACTTTGTCTGCACTCACAGTCTGACGTCTCACGAATTTTTCTTTGTTACGCTAACTTGTTGCTAACTTTATTCTGAGCAGTTGCCAACTTAATTTTGAAATGAAAATTTTCCTGATAGGTATTTGTTGATGGCCTTTATTTCACAAAGTAATGACAATGTGCATGGGGGAAAAAAGTAGACCAAAAATAAATCGGTGTTAAATCTCCGTTCATTGTTTGGTCTAACCTCAGTTAGATCACAGTAGTCATCTCAAAGCATTGATTGTATTCTGTTGTAACCAAGCATTTATCTCAAACTCCAAACATCTCTCCCATTTTCCTGCTCAGATCCAGTATCAGCTTCCGTTGTGGTCGAATGTAGAAGAAGATTGTTCACATACACAAAATTGTGGAGATTCTGTCTTGTTACTATTTGTGCTTACAAAGTTATTTTTAATGTGTTGGGTTTAATAGAAATTAGCTTTTTATAACGCTGTCACTATTGAAGTATTTTTAGAGTCCTTCTGGTCCCCTCTGACACATCACTTCAAGGGATGTTTTTCTTAAAACCAAAACACCTGCAACTTGTCGGCTTTGCTTAGAGAGCGAGGAGTTTATTAATCAATACTGTAAGTGTCAAAAAATCCTGAACTGTACAAGTGATAACTTGGCACAAAACCTGTCTAACGAGGATCAAACACTCCACCCGTGCAGGGTTGAAATGTCGCTGCAAGAATGATTTCCTTTGTTTACTTTTTGTGGTTGACTTAGAATATGATTTTAAAAAGGATAATTATTTACACTACGTAAAAGTCAAGTTAAGAGTCCCCTCATACTGAGTGTCCTCTGTCTCCTTCCAGTGTTTGAACCTGACTCAGCTCCTCAGCTACTACGGCCTGAATCCCGATGCCCCCATCTCCCCCAGCCAGTTCGTCTACCTGTGTCCTGCTCTGCTCTACCAGATAGATAGTCGTGTCTGCATACGCCATTACCACCAGATGGATGTGGAGCAGGAAATCTTGCAGACTGGCAGTTCCGGTAAGAGCCAAGTGTCTTATTGATCCGGTCCATTCTGACTCAAAAGACTTGTAATGTAAAGAGAAACAATCATTTTTTGCTAGTGTCAACCTCCACACCGCCAAGAGCCAAATAAGACTGTGAGCAGCCAACTTTATGTCTCTCACGTTGATGTTGTAGACATGTGGGATGTGCAGATATTTAGCTCTCTTTGGACACTGCATTCAGAATATGTGTCTCAGTTTGCGTCACACAACCTCTTGCGCTTCACAGTCAGCTATGTTATGTTATGAATCTAATACCCTGACAAAAGAAGTGGTTCATAGTTAGAAATTGTTAACTCGTCTTCTGATGTTTCTGCCCAGTTTTGCTTTATTTCGTTCCACACTTACTTGATGTGGAAGCGAACACTAGCTGGGCTGCCTGCTCAGTCACTGCTCAACAACATCCTGATGTACAGGAGATTTCAGATTTTCTACGCTCCATATGGCTCTTAAAGATCGATACCTCCCTCTCGAGCAAAGCAACACAAAATACAATGCTTAGATCAGGGCTGCCTAATGTTGGCCCGGCATAAGGTTCAGTTTAGCCCGCGAGAGCGAAGTTTATACGGAACCAATTTAAAACACAGTTTGTGTCATTATTCTATAACCATTCCAATGTGCAATCGACATCACGTCCAGGGAAAGTGTTTGGGTACCCCTGGCTTTAATATTGCCATTGTTCAGTCTTGGAAAGTTGTGCCGTCTTCATACCAATAATTGGGTTCAAACCGAGTCAAAACGAACTGTATTTGGACAATAAATTAAGTGACAGAACCTTCAACACCCGTCAGTACATAATCTCATTTGGATCCAACCAGCATGTTTGTTCAGTGTGCCATTGTTTCGTTGTCAGAACCCATGAATACAAAATGAAAAACAACAGGGAACAACTGGTGCTAGAGCAGCGTACTGTATAGAGTGACATGATGAGAATTTGGTCTATGAGAGAAATAAAAGTCAACTGTGAGAGTATCTGGTGCCATCAGCCAGAGGAAACCGTTCTCGTCAGAACTGTGAAACCATTGGGGTTTAAAATGTGACGCTATCAGGATCTATAACCTGAAGCTCCTCTCTTGGGGAGGAGAGTCAAGTCTAATGTTTATTTGACCTAATTAAGCCATATTTTATTGTGATGATAATTGAAGTGATCCAGGAGTCATAACCATCGTCCCCTGGGTGTACCCACCAATCTTTGCCCCATCTTCTCATTTTCATTTCATTGATGGGGTTTTCAGTTTTTTCTTCTCATTTTCTGCCTTCCGGAGCAGCAGCGAACACTCACCAGAGCGTTGTTTCAACACTGACGTTAGTTTAAACAGAGTGCTTACAGTCAGTGCAAGTTTCCTCAAGTAATTTGAGAGCCGAGACCCTCAGACCCAGTGAATATGCCGTGGCTGACTAACCTCAAGCTTCTTCTGTTTTTGCAACACCATCGCTTAATTAACTTTTCTTGAGAGATGAGGATGGCATAAGATCCAACGGCTTTAAGACAGCCGGCGTGGAGACGTTAGAGAATTAGCACTATCAGAGAGGTGTTCTTTCTGTTTTATTGATGCTCTTTGATCTTATTAACTCTTTGCATACTTGGCAACCAGACTTATCTATGTGCAATAACATGTTTAACTTTTATTTAGACTCAGAAAGGGTTGTTAAAATACCTACATGCCATTTTCCAGGATATTGCTTTCATTTTCATATTGTACACTTCTACACTTCACTACTTTGCAGCTCTGCAGGAGCACTCTGTAACTAAAGACTTGCTCATGGCTCAGCTGACAGTTGCAGTGCAGGGTTATTATAATTTTAATTTTAAAGCATTTCTTTTAATATATTTTTGCTTTTAATTTGAGATTTTGGCTAGTTTGAGTTTGGTATTTTTTTTCATGGCCAGGTATAATGTTCCAGAAGTGTAGTGTAGCTACATATACATACAAAATGTGCTTCTAAATGGGAACCTCATGTGAATTAGAAACTTGCACGGGATAAGCAAAGTCTGTTTTTGATGTGAAGGAGCGTGATTGCTCTTCTGCAGCCACGTTAATAATATAGTTAAGAGTTGTTTTGCTCACTTTCTGCATGTGTTAGAAGCATAAATAGTTATTTGAAGCTCATGTAGATAACATGTGCTTCTGTGCTGCATTTGAAAATGACAGCTTTTTGTTGCTCCTCACCTTCTCTGTCATCACTTGTGATAAACCTCGATCAAATTTCATGGTTGTTAAGTTGAAAACATTGTTAAATGAAATACAATCCCAAATCAAAAGTCTTAACATAGCAAATATTTGCATGCTGCTATATTAAACTTCTAAATGTAATAGATTCAACCTTTGTCAGGTTAACTGTAGCTAAATGCATCCACCTGGAGATGTAGGTGAATAAAAACCAGTACAAGTCTTAGTTCAAACATCCAGGATTGCAACGGCGTCTTAACTCATTACACATCTTACGCCCAGCTTAAGAAGAGGGCTTATCCTAATTATCACCCGTTTAATGAATGGGAAAATATATTGGTTATTTTTAGACGTGACTGTGGATGCAGGAAGTATTTAGCATAAATCCTTAATTGATTAATTCTATCAGTCAATCACTCGTCCCCAGTGAGCGTATGCATAACTAATGTCCATCAGTGGGAGTTGATGGGCAGTGAATGTATTAAGAGAGCTGAATATTTTGTGGGGAAAGTCAATCTGGCATGAAGAGTGCTTTGAGCCACCAAGGAAGAGATAATTTATGTTTTTTTTGCATATTTACTGGGAGAAAGTTTGAAGAAATAGGCGGCCAAGTCACCGTATCACACCGCCACCACATCGTGTGGTCGACGCTCCGAATCAGGATGGTTCGCTCACCTACCTGCAGCACTCGTGATGAATGTAGGATGATTTGTGTCTGTGCCAGTGTGTGCCCTCGTTATTAGCTAATTTCGGTTGCCATGGCACCAAACGAGTGGTCCTATTGTGTGATGTCAATGTGGTAAAGAAAAACACAAGAAAAAGGCTCTTTTTGCGGACTCATCTCACTTATGTTCTTCAGATCATCTTTCGCCTTTATTTCCCTCCTTCAAGCTCGTGTTCCAAATCCCCGAAGTAATTATATACAGAAAGGAACAAACCCAGAAAGAGGCTGAAAGATCAGCTATAAAAAATGAAGGTCAGTGTTAAGCCCTGCTCTGGGAGCTCACTGTGTTTCCAGGTTTATGAGAATGCAAATCATAAAATCACAGCGCTTTAAAGTTAATGAGTTACAGGTCGTGAAACAAAGCCATAAAAGATCGCTACAAATCAAAGTCGGACCAGTAATAAACCTACAGAACAGGCTGCTTTTTTTTTAGCCGTTCTGGTGCTTTGTGTGTGCATTAGTGGGTAATGTAAATGTAAATCTATAGGAGGAGAAAATGCAGCGTGAGCACCGCAGGATAATCAATCTGGTCACGCTGCATTTTCACCTGCAGCGGGATCAGATTTGAGTTTTTAGTTAAGTTATGCACGGTAGGCGAAGAGGTCTGGGAGCTGTCACCGTAAACAACGGACAACATGGCAAGTGTGGGGTCAGGAGATGTTCTGCAAAAACTGGATTTATTTTTAATTAGAGGTAACAAGTGCCATTTTAATGAAAAGCAGAAGTTTTCGCCGCTTCCGTGCATATCAGCGTGGAACAACACTGTCAAAGCGGCGCCGAAGTTCAACCACGAGATTGGAGGATTTCCCAAACCGTGTGCCCTCGTAAATCTTTAATTATTAAACACACACTCCCCTCCGGAGACACCTGTGTCACGTGTCCCTGAGGCGGCACCACTGAAAACACTCATAAAAATGGTAATGACGGCGAGGAAGACAGCGCGAGCGAAGTCAAAAGGGCAAGAACGGCTCCTCATTAGTGCAAAACCAGAGGCGCTAGACTGTCTGTAATGGCGCACCAAGACTCAACCATAGGCGTCGCCACACGCCACCACGCTACCTCTCATTTACCTCCCGCCGGCATCCGCGGGGGGAGCTCAGAAAATTTGCCGGTGGTTTCTCTCCGGTCCCCACTCCCTTCTCTTTTTGCACTGTGCCAATTAGGAGAGCCGGAGCGATACCCTGGGCCATTTTTCTGAGCCATGGCTCACAGGAGATGCGTAATTGGAGAGAAGACACAGACCAGTGGGTCTCCTTCTCGTCTGTTCTCTTCCCCTATCTACACTTTCCGTCGCCCCGCCGCAGCCCCCGCGCACCTCGACGTCTCCACACACACACACAAAATAAAAAAAACTGCATAAGGGTAATGAGATAGAGAAGTAGATGAGCTGCGTGAGTGTGAAGGACCTGCAGTAAAAGTACGGTCGGCCTGATATACAGTCGCCTCTCAGGGTTACACCATGTTCCGCTCCAAGAGACAAATAAGAAAGCAGTCAGCTGGAGCACCTTTAGTTCTGTAAGGCACATTGGAAAGGGTGGTAACAATAAAAGGAGAAGGTGAGGGTGATTAAAGACGTTTTCATCAGCGGAGAGAGAATGAATTCAGTTGGTCCAGTTTGTCCCGTCTAATGACGAGACTCTTCACACTGGATCTTTTGTCAAGTGAATTCAGCTTCTTGAGATTTTGATTATTTTTCAGTCACTTAACAAAGTGAAACAAACAAAGACACAAAATTGATTTGGTATTGATACTGTGACAGAAAAACACACTTATCACATTACACATTATTCAAAGAGTATTAAAGCATGACTGTCCAAAATAAATGTAAAAACAACAAGATTTACAAACATTTGATGATTAATAAACAGTCAACATCACAAATTGGTTAAAACCAATTTGAATATATGTCAGATAATATTTTACTTATTTTATTTTATTTGCACACACATAAGATTCAACTAAATCAGATGAGAAGTCGAGAAGCCATCAGGCTTATACGAAAGAGGTTGCAGAAAACAAATCAATCAATGGACAATAGTCCAATAAAAACATAGAAATACATTAAAAAAATAATGCAAGGAGAAAGAAAATGTGCATATAAACGTACAAGAAGACGTTCATAAACTAAATGTGACGACAGTTTTCTTAAAAAAAAATACAAAATACAAACCCAGCTTTGATATTTCTAACTTTCTAGTTTTTCTTATTTGTGCCTTGTGCATATTAACATATATTATGTATTTACATATAGTTAAATAACCTCACATGAAGACTTTGTTGGTGGATTCTTCAGAAAACTGGCTGCCATTGTGTCACCCGTTCTAAAACAGTCGAGCCACACGGTGCTTCATCACCATCAGGATGGTTTGCTGTTCTGGTTCGTAGGTCTTCTCCCCGCTCAGCAAAAGGAAATACCGCAGCTCTTTGTCTGTTTTCCTCGAGCCAGGAGCACCGATCCACGCAGCAGAAAGAATTAATTTTTTTTTAGACAGTCTAGTTTTATGAACAGACCATCTTCCCACTCTTCCCAGCGGTGAATTACTTCTTTAACACCTATGGGAAATTTAGCGGCGAAGAGCACCATCATTAAAACCCCCCGAACGTCTGAGCTTCTTTGAGGACGCATGTAAACCTGCAGCAAGAGTCAGGGTTCGCGTAGAAAGCTTCCCCAAAAGCTAATAATGCCAAGTGGCTGCATAATCAGCTCTTCAGCATCAGGGCCTTCCACTGCAGCGAGAATGTTCCCCGCCGGAGGAACTCCAGCCTCCTGTTTTCTGGATGGAGAGTCGGCCGCCGGGGGACAGACTTTTTTTGGAATGTTTTCCAGTCCTACAGCTGGGTAATGGGACAGTAACAGCTTGATTCAGTCTCTCTAAAGACCGCTCTGTCAGGCAAAAGACATGTTTCAGATCATCTCTTCAGAAGAGACACCACCTGGGGCCGATTAGAGGAGCAGAGGAAGCGTCTCTGCCGCCGTGATTTTACTGTTATTAGTCATTTTCCCTTCTGGCTCGGTAGCATCTCTGCTTCTTTGTTTATATGAGTTGAGCTCCATCAGTGCCCTGTAGTTTGTAATGTGATTAGATATATTGGGTGTTAAGTGACGGTCAAACACCTCTAAGGGTCAGAATCTTCAGGTACATAATACTTGATTGATGGAGTGGATGTTGTTCATATTTAGCAGGATGCAAATGGACGTTGACAAAACAATGATGGACTAATCGTGCAGCTCTAGATCAAACACAGAAAGAAAAAACAAAGAATAACCTTGAGGAGATTCTTTAAGACACTCTCCTCAGATTGAGCGTCTGTTACGGAGGTGCTCGACATGAAAAAGTTTGGGAACCCCTGACCAAAATAACCTGCTGAATCTGTGAGGAAGTGCCATGCGCCTCACCTTCCTGTGCCGTATTTCTGGAGCATTCCTTGAACGCCTCGCTGAATGCACTCAACAGCCTGGAAGATGTGCATTACATGCACACTGCGCTTTAGTCAATAGACGTCCTACAGCTGAATGTCAGCGGCGAAGGACCCGGCGTCGCTTTAGCAAACACACCACCAGCTGCGGTGTGACATTGGATTTCATACAACATTAAAGACTTTGTCCTCCGCCACGAGCAAAGTTTTCCTCGCTCGGTGTTGTGCAGTTTTGAAGCGCCGACAGCTGGACTGACAGTTTAAATGATAGTGTACCTTTCCGACTCTCTCCTCTTCTGCTTCATGTGTCTCGTCCGTGGCCTTGAATGAAAAATGAGGCGGGTAAAATTCTGCTGAAATGTCACTTCACATTTCTCGCTGTAGGCGTCATGTGTCATCACAAGGACACGCGGATTGAAAACCTCTGGAGGATTCCATCGTATGTGAACAGGACGGGAAAAATACCTTTCGTCAGGGGCAGGATGACGGTATAGCTGTGGCTGTTAGTGTAGTCAGATGGCTGAAACTGTGACAGCTTCTGGTCCTTTCTTCTGTCGTTTCACAGCTGAACAGTCACATCGCGTCTCCAGAACAGTGGACGTGGCTCCTGACCCTCGCGGTGTAGTAAATGTAGAGTAAATAAGACGGGCGTCTTTGTCTCTTTCTCCAGTGTGGATCTGGCTGTGGGGTTTCGTGTCCATCACCATCATCAGCCTGCTGTCTCTGCTGGGCGTGGTGCTCGTCCCCATCCTCAACCAGTCCTGCTTCAAGTTCCTGCTCACCTTCCTGGTGGCGCTGGCCGTGGGCACGCTCAGCGGCGACGCCCTCCTCCACCTGCTGCCTCACGTGAGTACGCCACAGATCTCACAACACAATCTGTGTTCGTGGATTCAAAACCTTTTTGTAGAACCTTTTACATTATTAAATTTGTGGTCGTGACTTGAAAAAAACTCAGGGTTGGTATGTAGAGTCGCACCGATACCATTTCCTTCAAAATGAGTATTTTTATTTGTGTACTTGCTGATTTCTACCACAAAAATAACTATTAGGTTACAGATGCACTGAATTTTCTTCTCTGCTTGTTACAACAAACGATGATAAATTAAATATAAATAAATATAAATATTCATAGTTTCCTGTTTCAATTTCCAGTCAAAGGGAACTTAAACACAAAAGCTCCCTCAGCTCGTGATTTATCCTTCTTCTCATCAAACATTTGCAAAGATTTGAAAGCATGTATCTTAACATCCTTCAAACATCAGTGTTCATACTCTTGTCCAACCAACTTCCAACTTTATTTGTTGAGCACTTTGAATAACCACAAATGAGCAAAGTGCTTTACAGGATAAATAGGACATAATAAATAAAAGGTTTACACAGGAGTAGCAATAAAATAAAAATAGAATAAAATAATTTAAAAGACAACACATGAGTCAAAATAGCAGCCACACAGTAGGACAAACAATAAAAATCAATAAAAACAAAATAATAAAATCAAAAATAAAAGAGTCAATAGCTCACGTAGTGTAAAAAGCCAAGGAGATCACCTTCCCTTGTGATCCCTTGTCATCACATGTGACTGCTGACCCAGTTCACTTTTAGTTCCACTTCCTGTCTGAACACACGGGGTCGATCTGTGAGCAGTCACACAGGAAGTGTCAGTGATCATCAACCATGCTGCTCGTTCTGCTCTTTTCTCTCAGCCGGACGAGGCCTCGGGGATTTGATCTGTGTGACTTTAGGAAATAAAATCTATGTTCTGATGAATGTGCGATCCTCCTGCCTCACTCTCATCCGTCTCTCTTCACGTCCCTGTCTGCAGTCTCAAGGACACCACGACCACAGCGAGCCCGCCGAGAACGAGGACGTCGATCTGGTGGAAAAGTTTGATGGCGTGTGGAAGGGGCTGACGGCGCTGGCCGGCATCTACCTCCTCTTCATCATCGAGCACTGCATCGGCATGTTTAAGCACTACAAAGACCACAGGGTAAAATAAACACGATCAAGCTGTCGCTGCTGTTGTTTGCTTTATCCCGTCAGTTTGGTTCTCGTGGAGACAGAGATCATAAAGTTGTCTCTGCTCACAGGGCATGAAGAAGTCGAGCGAGGAGGGCAAGATCGGCAGGAAGCTGTCGGATCACAAGTTAAATCGTCGCTCGGATGCAGAGTGGCTGCACCTGAAGCCCCTCAGTGAAGGTAAGAAACCACAAGAGTCCTCACAGCACTTTGTTTCTGTGGCAGCCAACGTGACACCGCCTCTCTCCTCCAGACGCCGACAGCACCGCCATCTCCTGCGACAACGGCCACAACGACACGCAGCTCACGGAGCTCCAGGCGCCCGACTCGCCCACCAACAAGACGCCGCTGGCGCCCACGAAACCCCCGCTAGACCAGCCGTCGCCCACGAAAGAGAACGGACGCAAGGCCAAGAAGCACGGGCACTCGCACGGCCACGGCCACTCGCACGGCGGGAACTGCCACTCGGACCAGGAGATGAAGGACGCTGGGATAGCCAGCATCGCCTGGATGGTCATCATGGGCGACGGCATGCACAACTTCAGCGACGGCCTGGCTATAGGTAAGAGCTGCCGGAAGGGCCTCTGCAGGAGGAAGTTACTCCACTAACCAATAATATCAAAGCAGAAACAAACCACTTTCCCTCCCTAGAGTTTCCTAGCTTTTTGTTTTCCTCAGAGAAGCAACTGGATCAACAGTCAGCCGTCAGTTTCCTGGGAGATTTTGTGCCCAGTTTTTGACAAAATTGCACGATAAAAACAGTGGTGTCGTTATTTTATAGCTTGTGTAATTGAAATGTATTTCATAATGACAGGTTGAAACTTCAATAATATGTCCAGTTTATAATTCACAATGTACAAAACAGCAAATATAAACCGTCTGAAACAAACTGAAGTGATGAAAATAATCACTGGGCTCATTTGTTATAACTTGTAAGCACAGATTTAATTAAACAACCTATTGAATATTTTGATAAATACACTTACATACTCTTTTAGATTAGGTGAAGAAGACTGATTAACTGAAGTGAACACAGTGTGGTTTTATGGAGTGTTATGTGCCAAGCTACCACTTCTGCCCAGAAATGGGAGCTGAAAGAAAGCAGCAGATCATGTCACCTCCTCAGACAACATCCAGAAGGCATTAAACTTGTTTCACATTCTGAATTAGACACGTCGTTCTTTACCAGCGCTGACGATGAAAGCAGCTTCGGAGTGAGACATCTCACCTCTCTGATTTCTGTTTTGAGTTACACATGTGCAGCAGCGATCAGGCGGCTGACAGTGAAGATCGGGCAGCGACGCAGAAACCGCTGACAGTGTTACAGTCGTTACTCCTCAGAATATCTTCTACTTGAGTTTCTCTTTAAAACTTGGCACCGACTGAACGATGAGATGGATGGAAAAGTAAAAAAAAGTCGGCGTCGTTAGCTTCAACACAAGTCAGACCGTCGCGTCTGACGGGGGGTGAAATTAGCGTGTCCACCCGGGTGCTGTGTTTCCATCACAGCCGGTCGAAGCCGGAGCAAATAAACACCTGTGACGACTGCTGAGAGTTTGATGTGGGAGTAAATGCCGATCGTACCCGTTCACATTAAAGACAAAAGCCAGAAGTTAGTGGGCGCCGGTGTGAAAGGACAGTAACCACCCAGGTGCAGTGACTTTCTCTGGGGATGACTCTGGGAAGTCACAGTGCCTAGCCAATCATATTTCACAAAATGTCAAACTTTTCCTTTTTTTTCAACCGCTGACATTTCCTGAACTTGTCGTCTCTGCAGGCGCAGCGTTCAGTGCGAACCTGACGGGAGGCATCAGCACATCCGTGGCTGTTTTCTGCCACGAATTACCTCATGAACTTGGTAAGTCGATTGCACCGAGATGTGAAAAAAACCTAAACAAAACAAGTTATTTTCTCATTACACACTCGACACTGCACACTCCATTTACTCTACAAGTCGAACAAAGCCGCTTTGTGAGGGGAGCGACTCACATAATGACGGCGTCAACAGCGTCGGAAGCACCGTCTCATGCAAAACAGCTCCTGTTCTCACTCCAGCTGAAACTTTAATCCGAGATGGTCTCGACCCTCGGTCCCTTGGAACCCGTTGGTGTCAATAATCACCGCTCGTCTCTCCGCTCACACAAAGTGCACTTTTTGTGGTAGATTAATGGCTTCTGTCTGACAGAGGTGAGACGGCTCGTCAGTGTGTCTGTCAGCGAGGATGATGCAGCGTACCTGGCGCACATTGTTCAGCCGAGCCCGACTCTAAAGGCGGTACAGCGTTCGTTTGCATTCACATCTGACGTCTCCGAGGACACTTTTGATTCAGCGGCTGTGAACATTTTCGTTCAGAGTGGCGTTTTTTCTTCTTCTCGCTCTCTCCTCTGCCTGTTTGTTTATAGTGAGAGCAAAAGGTGGCGGGAGCCGGGTGAAGGAGACAGACAGCGGGGCCATCCGCCGCAGATCAGTGCTAATGATGTGTCTTGCCACCGAGCAGGTTTCCATGCCTCGTTTGTGTGCTTGATGAATAGAGTAGTGTCAATTACGGCCGAGTGTGAAGCGCTGAGTAATAGCCTTGCCTGCTCCCTCTTGTGTCGACTCGCAGCCTCCTGTAGTATTGTTGTTGTTGTGTTTAGGGGGGAAAAAGGCAGAATGTGTTGAAAGCGTCGGCTGAAACTAAAACCTGTGATGTTCAACGTTTAGCGGTTTCACTCTGTTGTGTCTCGGGGCTTTGAGCTTTGAATCTTCTCCAACATTTCTGTCCTTTCATTGCCGTCTTCACTCGAGTTTCCAGATGGTTAACTGCGGCGCGAGGGGCGATTTTCAAGATCACTCTCTCCCCGTGTAATTTCACACTTCCTGTTGATTCCGGCGCCCGTTCTTCAGGAGCCACTTGCCGCAGTGCCTCCACCCCTGTCGAGCCGCTTGTCAGACAGACCCAGCAGTTTGACGAGTGCACCTCACAGCTCCTCGGCAGCACAAAAGCCGTCCCCCGACTGGCAGCTGGATGGCAAAGATGATGATTATGAGGGTTCTTTAACCACCCAGAGTGAAGCTAATTGGCAGTGATGGGTGTGTTAATTGCGGTAGATGAGGCGGCAGCAGGCGTGTCTGAGTGTCTGACGGTTTGGAACCGGGGAGGCAGGAAGTGCCGGAGCAAGTTGAAGAGGGGGAGAGAAAAAAAAAGGCGCTTTTAAGTGAGGTGTGTGCGGACTGTCTCTCTTTAACTCCCCCCGCCTTCTCCTCCGGGTTTGATTGATGGATGAGAGAGAAGTGGTAATATATTCATTGTGGTAATTAGCGAGGAAAAGAGGCCGCTTGTTACACGGCGCAGGAAATGTAGGCCACCCCCTTCTCAGTATTCATCTCTCTCTCCGAATCCAGGGCATTTCCGCTGAGACTTGGGCCTCTTCCCGCATTTGGCCCGGCAATGATTGAAGAGAGTAGAGAGGCTACGGGCGCGCATGTGTAATCATGAGGGTATCAGGACGGGAGTTAAAGACATATTTCTTGGAAAGAGTTCACCTGCTTGGAGACGGATGGCGGCGGCAGGATGCACGGAGGGAGTTTGCTTCGAGCAAGTTCACCTCGTCACAGAAAAGCAGCGCGCGGCCACTAGTGTCGAGCCGCTCAGCGAGGTGTCGCTCTGCAGACTGTAAACAGAGACTGGACACACGCCGCCGCCGCCGCTCGTCACTTCCTGTCACGTTCATAAAACAGCTTGTGAGTGAGCGTAATCGTTCATGACAGAGAAGCTGCACTCAGAGAAATGATGTGCCTTAAACGTCGACGCGACGCTTTCATCAAACGAAGAAGTGTCGTATTTAATGCAAAGTTTTTCTATCATGTTGATTCTACGATGATAAAACTAAATAACTTAAAGTCTGATTCAATTAAAGAGCGAGTAGTGGCAGTGAGTTTACAGCACTCGTGGCCTTTCACTCCCCACACACACACTGTAAGAAATTACATAGTGTTCCTGTCTTTACATCAATGTGCTGTAAAGACAGGATCAGGATGTGACAGGAGGAGGGGAGAATGCATTTTGCTTGAGGTGTTAGAAGGCCACAGGTGGGGCACACCCTCTACATGGAGGATACAGAAATGTAGATAAGATGTCATTTACTGTCCCATCTAAACATCAAAGGGTCACTGTCCTGGGAAAGACCTGATCAACCCGAACATCAAAGGGTCATTGTTTTGTTAAGAAAATGATTGATGTCTGGTGTAAAAGTCTCTGTTCTGTATTTAAGGCAGTAACATGTTGAGATCTAGAGAGAACGCTTTGGCCTTCCCTCCACGCTGCGTGTTATTAAACACTGAAGTCTAAGAAATTCTTCGGAGACTTAGCAACTCTCAACCTCACAAAGGAGAATTTCCACTACAACACACACACACACACACACACACACACACACACACACACACACACAGTTTGTTTAGCTTGAATTAATGCAGACTTATACATAAACCTTTTGTGGTATTTCAGGTATGACATACAGAGTTAAGGGGAGCTTCTACATAAACAACCTGTATTTTAAGTGTCTAATAATCAAGTATTACTCTTAGAAATAAAGCATTTTATATTGGTTATTCTGACTCCTTTCGAAAATCACATCTCGTTTTTTTTTTCATGACAGATAACTTTGCATTAAATGTGACCCTTTATATTGAACTTGTGATAGAGAGGCACTTATTTCAGAAAGATAAGTACATTTGTTAATGTGGAGAGACAAATACATGTTGGAATGAATCACACATATGATGTATGAAAGTCTCAGTTTTGTCGTAAAGAACAGAAAAAAGGGTGCGTAGTCTTTCTAATCACAAACTCTCATAGTTATTTACTTTGTGACAAACTGGCAAAAAAAAGATCCAGACAGTTTTTGTGTCTCTTCGTTCACTACTGTACATCATTTTTCCTGGAGTAGGATCACGTGGCTTCTGTTGGAAGAGGCGTGACATCGCCTCTCTAGAATTAGAGTTTAGAACAAAGTCTGTGTTTTGGGTGAATTATTCTCGAGTGTGTTGGAGCGTGTGCGTCAGAGTGAGAGGATGGATGGGGAAAGCTGTAATTGAGTGTGTGTGTCTCTTCTGACAGGTGACTTTGCGGTGCTGCTGAAAGCCGGGATGTCTGTGAAGCAGGCCATCGTCTACAATCTGCTGTCCGCCCTCATGGCCTATGTCGGCATGCTGATCGGCACAGCTGTGGGCCAGTACACACACAATGTCACGAGCTGGATCTTCGCCATCACAGCTGGCATGTTCCTTTATGTGGCTCTGGTGGATATGGTGAGTTGGCACACGGCGCTCAGAGCAGCCCCACAGTGATAATTGTCCCTCAGCAACATCAGCTTTAACTTTCCCCGTCTCCTCTCAGAGCTCTGCTCTCTGCCTCCAGGATTCCAAGTCTGTTTTCTGATCCCAACTGGTTACTTTTGTCTCTCTCGTAGCTGCCAGAAATGCTCCACGGGGACAGCGAGGACCACAAGCGCTGCCAGCTGGGACACTTTGTCCTGCAGAACCTGGGCATGCTGACCGGGTTCGGCATCATGCTGCTCATCGCCATCTTCGAAGACCAAATCGTTTTCGATTTTGGCTTCTAGTTGGGAGACGCGGGAGGGGAGAAGGGGGGAGAGCTGGATGTATCAATATTGTTCTTCTTGGCCTTAACATGCTTTGTTTGCGATGTAACGGCCCAGTCTTGCATGCGATGTGAGTCTCGTTCACGGCCCGTGCCTCCATTCCAAACAAGCCGCGGTAGCTTATGCATATCTCATGACTCTGCGAGTGATGTTTACACGCCGCTCCTCCATCACGTCTCCTCCGTCAGCTCCGATCTGTCTGCTCCCCGCGACACAAAGAGACGAGGAGCGAGGCTGCACTCCAACCGGAGAGCGCCTCCTCCTCTCTGAACACCGTCTTTAAAAACCTAAAATAAAAGGAGCTGTAGATAGGAAGGTGGTGCGGGAGGTGCGTTCCTGCAGAGATGCAGCTGTCACGGCGCAGCAGCTCGCCACCTATGCATCATCACCTGTTGTTAGAGTGTCGTCGCCGTCGTCGCACCCCACCGCTCCGCCTCTGATCCGCTCTGTGCTGTGTCCCATCATCCACCCCTCGTACATCTGTGGCGCGTGTTTCCACCACCGCATCCATCATCGACTTTCAGTGTCATCACGCTGTGTGTGTCAGACGTCTCGTGTGTGTCTCTGTGCCAAGCCCTGGCCACTGGAGCGCCGTCGCAACCGTCACGCCGCCAGAGCTCAGTTTAGCTAGCCGCTACATCGGGAATCGACCCCGCCAGCTTCTCGTCGCTTCACCTGCAAACCGCGTCAAAAACAGAAACGTGTTCCTCGGATTCAGTATTTTTTTTTTCTTTTTTATACAACTTAATTTACTCGTCAGAGTCGTATTTAATCGTCTAATTGATTTTTTTTTTAGTTCATAGTGATAACTAACACAGCTGCCAAAAAATAGCACTAAGACTTCTCCGTGTTTTTGTTTAGAGGCTAGGTGTTTCACAAATGTCTGACAAATCTCTTTATTTTTGAAGGGTTTGACAATCTGTAGTCAGAGGAGACGCATCCTGGTTAGGTTTTTCTTTTTTGCATCAGCGTCTTCAAAATGTGAATCCAGAAAAACCTGCTGTCATCAAGAAAAGTGTTGTAGTTTACTAGATTTATTTAGGGTGCCTCTTTGAGTTCCTTAAAGGTGCTTTTGTCTGAGCGCGGCGCCTGCAGTGGACGTTTTCAAACCCACGAGGAGGTCGAGTTGTCTCATTATTTTTATTGTACTGTAAATACGGGCGGTCTTTGTAGCGTCAGTAGTGTCAGTGAGCAGCTAAAAACTAATTGTTCCCGTTAGATAGTTTGTAAGGTACTTCTGTAGAGGAACTAATGAACTTCCTGACAATCGGAGACACACCAGGCAAAAGACAACAGAACGATAAACTGTGCTTTCAAACGACGGCATTCCCTGCACTTATTAAACCGAGAGACTCTAAAAATGATTCTTATCTGGTACAACATGTTGAAATCACACTGCTGATTGTGCCAAAACTGGCCTGAGTGTGGATTTTTCAGTGGCTGGTGCTTGATACTGCCCCCATGCATCGTCACCCCATCCCCTCCCCCCCCCTCCCGACATTCCATTGGCTGTTCTGCAGCTCACCTGCTAAGCTAGCTCGCCTAGCTTCAGCTGCTGGAGCGCACAGAAAACGTGTGTGGCTTCATCTATCCTGTCACTGTGTGACATCCATCGTCTTTGTCTTAACTGGGTGTAAATCATCGTCGGTCGGTGCGTCACTCGTGTGATCGGCCCGACCGAATCATGCATGAAGCATGAGCGAAAAACGGTACAGACATCGTGTCGAGTGTAAATTTGTTTTTTTCATTCTTTGTATTGCAAAGTGAAAATACTGACAGCCTTTGTTACTTTTTTGAATGAACTATCTGAAGAAGCTCTTTGGGGCGTAGTGCGCCGGGTGTTTCTAACCATGCAGCTGCCAGAGCTCGTAAATCAGCTTTTCTTTTTTTTTCTTTTCTGGCATTTTATTATTTAATCTCTTGTTCATATTTAATGTCGGCGCACACGACTGTTTAACGAGACCTGAATGTATTTTTCTTTCAACACCAAGTTCATCATTTTCTGTCTTATTTGACATGAATTCAGTTGTTTCCTACAACATTCATTTGATTGTGTTTTTATGTTTCTTTTAAAAGATTCTGACTCCTTTTTTTTTTAACAGTATTTCTCTTTTACGTTCCTGTATTCTTTGTATTATTATTGAGTTAAATCAGAACTGTGCTGTGAGAGTTGGTGACACTCGAAGCCGCTACGCCCCAAAGAACATGTTTCTTCGCTGTTTACTAGGCAAAGATTGTCTGTTAAATGAAGGTCCACGATTATTTTGCTTTGTTGTCTGTATATTTGTTTAGTAATCTGGATATAAAATGCAAAATGTGACATCCTCGCTGTTTGCCTGTCTGTGCATTCTCCCCATTACGAAAGGAAAATAAACTCTGAAAAGTTCCCGGCCTCCTGATCTCTGATGGTTCTGGCGTAATGTTACCGAGACGAGCTGGTGTACAGCGGTGAGACCGCGGCGGCAGAACACATCCATCAGAAATGTTCTTCTGCCTCTGGCTGCTCTGCTCTCTGCTCGTCTCCTGCTTCACTTTCTGCTCCCACATCAGCAGCTTTAGCGAAGTCGATTCTTAAATAAATGTGAAGGCTCGGTGAGCGATGCGTACATTTAGAAACCAAATAGATGTATAAGGTGCTGCTGAGTCGCTGCAGCACCGCGGCTGCTGGACGAGCTGTCAAAACTCAGTCGCTGTGCGTAATGGAAGTCTCAGCGTGGGCTCAACGTAACTCTGCGATCAGGCCTGAAATAAAGTACAAATCAATTAGCAGAAACGTGGCTGCTGTAATGTGCCGACACAGGACTATTTTCCTCTTTTGTTTTGTGAGTTGCTCAGTTATCAGCGGTGGAGATGTCAGCCTTCTCTCGAATATAATGGAACTAGATGACTATAAAAAACTCAACAGCAATGTCTCTTTGTAGAAATCATGACTCGGTTACTCAAGAGAATCCAGAGACCTTGTCGGAGGCTAGCTAGCTATGCTAACTAAGACCTGGAAACTGGTGCTGCTCGGCGGTATCGCAGCAAAAAGTTCTGTTGATAGCACACCTCGAACCGCAAACATGGTCAATAATGACTCGATCAATTATGAATTTTATCCATGGAGATTTATTTGGAAATCTTTCCTGGAGCTGAGGAAAGTGATTTACCACAATGTAAAGTCAGTAGGTGGAGCGGGAACTCTTGGACGAGGCGAGTCGGAGGAACTGCTGCGCGAGCCGCTCTCATCGTCTTTGAGTTTGGCATTTAGTTCTATTTTAAAATCTACAGCTCAGACAACGAGGACACTGTTAATGCCGACATCCTGCGCTGTCAGGAACTTCAGCGACAGAAGACTGAAGTCTGTACAGCGTACGTGTCTAAAACTCACGTCTAGATGGATAAATGGCACCACAGTAAGGAAAAATATGACTTTTGATTCTGAGGCGAGCAATCAACGTGTGCTCGGTGTTATGTGCAACACAACAGAGAGACTTCTTCAACCTCTTTCTTTAATGAAACGTCAAACACAGTCAGCTAGGAGCTGAGCTGGCAGAGCAGAGCGACCCCTCGTCTGATCCAGTGCTCGGCGGGCACGTCGGTGTCCAGCGTCATGGCGATGACGTAGTTGGTGGAGTGGCCGGTGGTGGACAGGGTGCCGCGGCGCTCGCTGGTCTTGTAGACGGGCGACAGGTAGCACATCCTCTGGGGGATGTCCTGCCGTTTGACGGGCTTCAGCCACATCTGACGGAGAGAGAGGAAGCGACGTGGTTATTAAATCTGAGGCTGCCACATCTGCCCTCCGCTCGCTTCTTTAGCAAACAGTCGCTGTCGCTGAGGAGCTGTTTCACATTCAGAACATTTGACGAGTGGAATCATTAAACTGGCAGTGAAACTGTGTACGCCTCTGCTGACGCGCAACAAAGTTAACAGTCTTGATTAGATGAAAGATTCATGAGGATGGGCGTGGCTGTGGTGAAAGAAACGAGCTGATCAGGTTGTCTTTAAAGGACAGTTCAGAAAAACCCGACTTTTCATCGGTTTGCGTACATAATGACATTTTTGGTGGAGCGTCACAGCAAAACAGCCTGACAGCATCTCCTGGAGAAGATCGAGAAAAAAAAAATCTCCTTACAGCTCTTTCAGTGTAATCCAAGTGTCTGGAAGCTCAGAGATCCAACATTCGAATTTGAATTTATTTCAAAAGGCTTTCTCTACACCATTTTTTCTTTTTACAATAAAATCTTCGCTGTGGCCGCTAACTTAAAACGTGAGCACTAACCCTGTCTGAAGAAGATGCACAAGCTTGAATTGAGGGTGTAAACAACTTCTTCTCAAATAAATCTGGGAGCTCAGGGCTTCCGGATACTTCCAGATCCGAGATGTATGGAGCCATTTCATGTTTTGTTAGTTTTGTCTACTTCTCCTACAACTTCCTTCTACGACAACTTGAGGAGATGAGGAGAAGACTGAGTTTTTAATTTTTTGGTGAACGTTTCCTTTAAGGTTCAAACCTCGAGACGGAAAGCTACACGTGAAACTCGGCGGAAAAACTGACCCGAATCTCCACTTTTTATATCCAAACGTTATCTTACAAATTGGAAGTGTGGGGACGTGAACTTATAGAACAATAGCGTTAACGAGGAGCCGTCCCCTCCGGGCTGTTAAGAAGTCTGGGTTTTGCAAAAGGGATAAACTGGGCCACTCGGAAAAAAAAGAAAAAAAAACATCTTTAAAAGAAAAAACAAAAACAGTTTGTCGAGCCGCAGCCAGAAAAGTGCTCATGTGGTTCCGTAACGGGCGTCTCTGTTAGGATTTGCATTTCAAAGCCAGCCTCTGTTGTGATCCCCTCCCCCCCCCGCCGCAAATAATAAACACATTTTTAATTAAGTTCCGCTCTTGTCAAAAACTGATTCTGTTAATAACTCGCCCCGAAATGTCTGAATATTAAAAAAGTCAGTCTCGTGCATTATTCATCGTGGCTGGATGTATTGTGGAGACGAGAGAACAGAGGGAGAAAAGAATGTTAAAAGAAAAAAACTTGATCAGTCGCCGCTCTCTGCCACCGGCGCTGCGCTTCCATCACTCTGTCAGTCTGCTTTCATACGCCATATCAAGCTCGGTTAATTAATAAAAAGGATGAGCGAGCGAAAGGAGGCGGGCTTCCTGCGGCTCGGTGTCAGGTCCAGAGAACAAGGAGCTGGAAACATCCTCCTGGGTGCAGCTGCAGCGACAGGACGCCGCTTGTTGTTCGCTCTCTCTCCTCGGAGACGCACAGTGTCGGTCTCTGATGAGAGGAGAAGGAGAAACTGCCGCCTCGCAGGAGTTAACCGCCTGAATAATGATGGAATCTGCCCCATTTTCATAATTTGATACGTGAACAGATATTATCTTTCGTCTCGTTCGACGCCCGGAGGGATTCGCAGGAGCAGAATCAATAAACCTCCTCCCTCCGACTTTATGTAAGGAAATGTTATGCAACTATTTTTTTTATTGCCTCGTTGCCTGCAGTGATTTTTTTATTTTTTTTTTTCCCACCGCACGCTGCCAAGTTATCTCACACCAAGGCTTGATAGTTGCTCGTAATGAGGAGTCAAACCCGAACAATATAGAAAATGTAAACCCAGACGTTTCTCTCTGCATATTTGTGCTTTCGCTAAGGAAAAAAGCGCTGCCTTGAAAAGTTTTTAAAAAGTTAAAAAGGCTCAGATCTCTCCTGGAAGACGACGACTGAAACTTCAACTTTTCGACAAACAAATGAACCTTGAACCGAGCGTCAACTTTTCCTCCAATTCAAATCGTACAAGAGACAAAACATCATCTGAGAGTCTGCTAACTTAGAAAGAAATCGAACCCTGCAGAGGATTCGTGCTTCATCTGAGGATGATAACTGAGCCTCAGAGTTCATTCCTGACTTTAGAAACAGCTGATCTGGAGTTTTAATGACATCACATGTTTGTTAAATCAGAACTGTAGATGTTCAACATAAACTTTTTTGTTGCGTACTTGATATCCACGCTGGCTTAAAAAGGTGAGTTATAAAAAAATGTGAATTTGACTTAAAGGCGACACGGATGAGAAGCGATGATATTAAAAGTCGACTAAATGGACCTTGAGGTGTTTCATCACCTGTTTCTCCTCAGTATTTGTAGGTCACCTGGTTCCAGACCTTAAAAATCAAAACCTGAATCTCAGATTTCTTCAGCTGTTTTCCTCAGACGGCTCCACTTGAGTGTTCATTCTCCCCACAGACAGTTTAACATGACGTCTTCCACACTCTCCTGGTTGAATCACGAGTCGGAAACATTAACGACTGCATGCGAAAATATCTGGTTCTTTGATAAAAAGTACAAAAGCACGACTCCCAGGGTGCATTTCGGCGAGACACGTCCACCCAGAGCTCATGCTGCAATCCCTCGCAAGTCGGAAGTCAATATTTCCGAGTCAGTGTGCCCGACTTTCAATAAAAACACATCCCAGTGCATCTGCTCGGGGAAACACGACCCGCAGCGAACTCGCCTCACCTACAGCAGCTGATTGAACAGATTAGCACACTTGATAAAGACACGAGGAGTTGACTCGTGTCACACAGGTGGAAAATGCCAGCTAGCTGTTGTCGCGGCAGGTTTCCCAACAAAAAAAAAATAAATCTTGCACATAAAAATCTTGCACGGCGTTCTCAGGACTAAGGACGTGTACGTTTTCTTTATAAATACTTCTCTGAAAAATCAAATAAATATTATATTAATCGTCAACATAAAAGAACATACAAGAATATATATTTAACTTCTTTTTGTGAGGGACTTCACACTATGTGTCAGGTGGGTTGGACATGCAATCAACCAATCGGGACTCAAAAGTCGGGGCAAGTTCAGGTTTTTTTCTTAGATGTGGTGCTCTGATCTGATATCTGTGTACAGTGTGTGTGAGCTGTGTGTGTGCTGTGTGTGTGTGCTGTGTGTGGAGTGTGTGCTCCTCACCACAGGCATGGGATCGTGCAGCACTTTGGGGTAGGACTCGGCGAGGAGCTTGGTGTGTCGGTCCCAGCGGGCGCCGTCGAGGAACAGCCCTCTGATGTACACCCCTGAGTGTCGCGCACAAACACAGAGACAATTAGCGGAAACAGTGACATCAGCGTCAGCAGCACCTCCTGTCCCGTGACCACCACGTCTGCTGCTGTAAACCTTTACAGATCGAGCTGAACGGGCCTCTGTGCTCCGTCACTGTCTTTTCATCAAGCATGTGAGCTGTCCTATTAATAGGCTGAGGGAAAAGGGGGCTAGATTCAGAGATAGCTGACAATCAGTAACACACACACACACACACACACACATCCAAATGCACAAACACACAGTGAGATTTGGAGGCTGGCAGCGTACCGTCGGCTGTGTTATTGTGATGAGGCTCCAGCTGGGGACTGATTGAGGGTGAGGCATTATGGGAGAATCTGGGAGCAGAGCTGGAGGCACAGCGAGGGGCTGACGCCGGCCGGCGTGCAGACGAGACGCGGCGAGGATTCGCTTCAACTTACTCTCTCGCTTTACACTCTGACGCTCTCATATTCAGTCGGACTAATGTCTGGTTTTGTTTCCTCTCACTCCCACTGCTCATTTCACTTTGAAAACCCTCACTTTTAATCTCTTCCTGACTCTTCCCCTCTTCTTCTACACTCCTGGACATTTAACCAATCAGAAGCCGTCCTTATATTCTGCTTTTACTATCCAACTACCACCCTTTCTCGCTCCATCTTCTCCACCGACCCCGCTCAGTATCCTACCGTCCTCTGGGGGCTGATTGTGCGGTTGGTCGTCCAGGACCTGGAAGTCGAAGCCGAGCAGGTCGATGGGGACGGTGTGCTTCCTGGCGTAGTTCTGCTGGCTGCCGGTGAGGAAGGCCTGAGTGAAGAAGAACCCCGACACCCAGAACACGGCGGGCGTCCCGTGATCGTACCAGTCCTGGAAACACAACGGGTCGAAGGAGACCGTGGGCACACGGGTTAATCCATAAAATAAAGAATACGTGTAAAAATGCCAAAACAAATCCAGAATCACTCTCTGCAGCTTAAAAATGCCTTTTTTGGAAGCCGAGCTGTGGACCCCAGCAAACAGACAAACAGGACGAGCAGAGAGATTTATATTGATAGATGCAGATAGCGAGTTAATCACTTCTGTCCAGGAGGAATTAGTACTTTAATCCACAGGCCACAGCGTGTGGATTAAAGTACCCACTCACCCACAGCCATGCCAGTCCATTTTTATAAGTTAGGAGGTAGTAATGAAAGGCGTTTGTGAAATGTGTGATGCTGCAGCCGAGATCATCACAGTTGAGTTCGCTTTAGTAAAGTAAGATAGAAGAAGATGTAGTGTTTCTGTCGAACCCTGCCATGTCCCCAACCATCACACCCAGATGCTTTTCTCCCAACGACTGTAAAAACAGCGAACATGTTTCCCTAAAACGTGGAGGTATTGTGCTGAAGGAAGCAAGCTGTGTCAGACAAGAGACCCGTGACTCCTCAGCTCAGCCTGTGGGGGAGTCGCGGACATTCTTTTCATTCCACGGTAACGATGAACAGGAGGGATACGGGACCTCTCCCACATGGGAACGGACCGTTGGGTGATCGAGGTCACTCTGCAGACTCACATGATACAGTAGCTCGTGTGTCCGCATGTGTTTCTCGGCCCAGATCTTCCCATGAGTGAGAAACATTTCTAGGTCTCCTCCGACTCCGATGTGTTCCCGAGTGAAGCGGGCTTATGTAAGTGACGTGTGACACGGCTTAAGGCCGCGTTTCAGGTCGTTTTGGAGGGAACGACGGGCGCTAACGCACCATGTGATACCAGCTCCTCATCTCTGAGGGGCCACACGTTGCTCCAGGGACTTTTATCATCATTATTATGGTCTATGACAAGGAGCACTGTAGTAGATCCAGATGATTGTGGTGACTCGATCCCTCTCAGAGATTCTATATCGGCTTTTCTTTTATGTGAAAACTCTGCCCACCGCCCGGCCTTTGAGGGGAGTTCTGGTATTTTTAAACCCGAGCCCTGTATTGACATTTTGGTGTGTAAATGATTCATATTTGATAAAGCTTTTGGAGTCAGTCCAGCAGCATCGGGGCTGCGGTGTAATCTGCCGAGGCGACTCGTCAAACGCACGTCCACTCACAGCAGACTGAGGCTGTGATTCTAAGCGTCTGAAAACATCATGGAAATCTCTTTTGTTAGAACACAACGCTCTTTTGTAACCAGGAACACAAGTCAAGGAGAGGTCTCGCTCCGAAATCTCGCAAAGAGGTGAGCTGTTGCAGAAGGACGGCGGTGGAAGGAGTTTAAGAGGGGAGTCTAGACTTTATCAAGAAGGAGCTGCCAGCCGGAATTTATTTCCAAAGTCAGGACTGACTGTTTAACTGATCGTGTTCAAGGAGAAGTCTCAGAGCGAGACGAGTGTTTGTGTTCCTGGTAACAAAATGGATGTTATTGTTGAACAAAAAGCTCTGTAATGTTGTCTGACACTTAGAATTATATCAGCAACATCGTGTTTGGTATTTTATTTTAGTTCGTCTTCAGTTGTGGCATCATAAAATACTTTAAGTTTTTCATACGCTCCTAATTATTTAGTGCTGCCATAGGAGGTTTCCTGTATCGTCAAATGATCCGAGAGTGATCTGTTCTTGTTCTCCCAAAGGCTCTCTAACTCAGTAGTGATGTCAAACCCCCGAAAAAACTTCTCTCACTTCCCAGCGTCTGACTTTGAGCCTCGCGGCTGGTTTCGGCACCTGTAAGAACTTGAGTCGCTCCAGGAAGTCGTTAACGTAGCTCCCCAGCGGCTTGAGGCTCGGGTAGGACTTCTTCATCCACATGCCCGGGATGCGACCCGTCAGGATGCTGCTCACCACCTCCTCCAGCTCCGCAGACATCACCACCAGCCCCTGCGCAGGAACACACACACACACACACACAAACACAAACACTCACACAACTGCAAATATTCAGCCACAAACGGCTGATTAACACCGTCGCCGTTTGAGAGCGTGAAGTTGCTAAAGCGCTTTTCTGACACTGAATTGAATATTAAGAGATATTCAGGCTCGTCACTTGCAGACTTCTCTCTGCAGAAAGGTGACAGACAGCCACATAATGGCACCCTTACCGCTCCGCAGGGGGCTTTTGATACCAGTATGAAAGCCGATGTGCTCATTCCCCGTCCTGACTCTCGGCTCTCTCCACTTCACTCCCCAGAGACCGGTGAGTCTCAGGAGGAGAGGGAGTGTGTCTGAGGTTTGTTTACTAAATGGAATGAAAAGACACACACTTGTGTTTTGGTTCCCTTTTTGAATGCGGTGTAATTAGGAGTGCGATGCCACACATATTCGTGTACATATAGACTGTATTCAGATGACATGAACTCATTTATGAGCCAAATAATTACAGCCTCACTCTCATGTGTCCGATTGTTGGCCGTGTCCTGGCACCTACAAAATCTCCAAACGTCTGGAAATACAAAGTCACTATTTTTTTTTGCCTGAGGATGTTATGGTCTAAGCAGACACTTTCATTTCTTTAAGCATCTCTTGCTGGCAACTTTAAAAACACACTGATTAAAATTATATCAAGACTTTAGAATAAATAGATTTGGGAGTCTGCCTAATTGTGGAGAGTGTTAGCTCATCCCAGCAGCAGTGGTGGTGACTGTCACCCTCCCTCTGCCTCTTCTCTGAGTCCACTGACTGCAGAGCCACTACAGTTTAAAACGATTCCTTTAGAAGTCTGACATCACAAACACATGTTCATGTTTTTATGATATGCTAACGCCGCGGCTCTGGGGACGGCTGCTTCCTGTTGGCTGGACCACCTCTCTGGTTCAGACTTCAATTTAATGAGGACTATTACATGGATTAACACCCGATCTTGGGGCAGATATTCACGATGCAGAGCACCGATGTAACTCTGGATACCTCCATGTGACGATCGACCGAAGATGATCAACATGGTCGACATAACACCTGCTGATCATCAGCATGTTAACAGCAAGGTGGAACTGTCGCCACCGATCGGAGGGTCTGTGGTTTTGGTCAATGGCTGCATTCAACATCCCCCGAGCTGCTCCGGTGGTTGCTTCTAACAGTGTATGAACGCTCGAATGCTGACTGAAATGTGCTTTGAGTGGCTGGTGAGATAAGAAAAGTGGTATATAAATGCAGTCAGTGTGCCACTGTGAGCATGTTTACAGGTTAGCTGTTAGCTCAAAGCACTGCTGTGCTTTGGAACAGCTGTAGATTAGAGCTGCAATGTTTAGTTTAGTTTAGAAAGTTAACCGCCTGCTGTTTTGATAATCAATTAAACAGTTTCAAAAAAACAACAACATAAAAAACATGCTAGTTCCATCCCCCTTTTGCTGCTTTTCTTTGTCATTTATGAGAAGAAATGACAAATCTTTTGGACTGAAGTTTTGGACTTTCTGGGAAATTTAGCATTTTTAAAAATTTCATAGACTAAACTCAACGATTAAACATTTAATGATGAAACTAGAGACCATTTCGCGATAGGATCACAGATTCACAAAGAGAACACATTTCCAGCCGATGCACTCGCTGCTGGTAATAATCAGCGGAATGATCGATAATGACAATAATCATTAGTTGCAGCCAACTGTAGATTATCTGGTTCTGAAAGAGAAAGCAGTGTGACTAAATGTCTTTGCAGGGGGAGCTCAGATCTTCTCTGCTACAGCAGAGAGCACTTCCTGAGAGAAGGTCAGGAGCAGGAGTTAATGATTCAGAGCTTCAGGTGGCTGCTTCATGCTCGTCATTCCCACAAGGTCGACAGCATCTCTGTAAAGCATCCGTTTCTTTTTTTCCTACAGCTCATTGCTTTATAACTTCTCCTGGTGCATAATCTGATAGCAGAGCTTGTAAGATGCAAAATAAAGCAACAGACTGCACATGGATCTTCAGGAGGAAGCGGCTCTGCACGACGGTTAATTGCCCTAAACTTTCACAATTACTGTCCGAGTGTTTCCTTGTAATAGAATATGACGGTGTTAGATTAGCGCACTCGGAGCGCCGTGCAGAGCGCCCGCGGTATCTGATTTCTGAAGATGTATTACCGGAGTTTCTTCTGTAATCGTTCAGCAGAGGTGTGCCTCCTCTAATGCAATATTGCTCTCACTGTACAGAAATGTAAAATCAATGGTGATTCATCATTTGGCCTCGCTGTTTATCTAAAACAAACAAATTTTGTGTAATTACAGTGCATTTGGCCGTACATCACGCTACAAGGATCCTTGGGAACGGGACCGAGATGGAGTTCAAGACTTAACAACTGTTAACGTGAACATGAATCTCACATGTGGTCGATGTAATAATAGAATTGTTTCCGACCCCGCCTCCACCAGCTCCTCCCGCTTACCTTTATGGCCTTCTGAATGTTGACGCAGGAGTCCCGGATGGTGCTGAGCAGGTTGTTGAAGCGGCCCATCTCCTGCACCAGCACCGTGTTCATGCTCTGGTTGTAGCTGGTGGGGAAGCGCCTCATCGCCGCCTCCAAGTCGAAGTCTGCCGGCAGCTTGCTCAGGATGTCAGCTGCCACATCAAAGACCATGTCGTCGGAGGATTTGGCGTCTCCGCCCGACGAGCGGGACTGATCAGAGACACAGAGCGACAGAGGACGGATGAGACGCGGAGGCAGGACTCGTGGCTCGGATCGGCGTGACAGTTCATCGTTTTTTCGGGGGAGAAATTATCTTTCGCGATCCTTTGACTTGTCAAATTATGCATTCCCTTTTAAGGAGGCTTTTGCACTGGCGCTAATTTGGTCCCCAAAAGACCCTGATTTTAAGAGGTTGTGACTCCTGACTTGTCTTTGCTTATATTTCATCGTCTTTGTGCCTTACTGCTTCAGATATATGCTGCGAAATGACACAGAATATCAGTCACGCCATTTAAATCTTAATTTCATCTTCCCGTTCTGAATGTGACAGCTCTCAGGCTAGAATACTGCTCCCACTGACGAGGAGATGCTATGCATATATTTACTGGAATCCCTCTGTGAACAAACACACACACACACACACACACACACACACACACACACACACACACGGCACACAGAGCCTCATAAGATGGAAGGCTTCACAACATTTCCCCCCCACACAGAAATCTGACACAATCTTATCAACCATTCCGATAATCGTTCATGCTGATAATCGCTCACTCTAATCTGTGATTCTTCCGCCTTCCTCTCGGCTCAACTTGCACCATTTACCTATTTGATGCTCAGTCACCAGCCAGCGGTAATGGATAATCATTGGCTAATGGCATCGGGGTTACAGTAGGGGAATGACAAATAGCTTTTTCATTCCATTTGAAGCCTCTCCCTGTTTATCGGTCATTGAGACTGATGAGAACGTATTAGATGCTAATAAAGTCCACACATGACTGAAGCCATTATTAATCTTGTTGAAAGGAGTTTATATGAATAAATGCCAGACTCCATTGAGCTCTAATTTTAGCTTGGAGTGGCGACGCCCGTGGAAATGATTTTCTATTTGTTTGCAGAGAGCCAGGTCTGAACACACTGCTGGTGTGTGTGACAGCACGCTGTGTGTCGGTATCTTTAAGAGATGAAATCAGGAGAATTAGAAAGTGTAGGATCCGTACAGAGTGTGAACACTACACAGCTACATAAACAGCAGGAGTGTGATCTCGCTGTATATGTAGCTCACTTGCACTTGTTTAACATCAAGTTTAATTCCCGCCGGAGTTCAGACAAGCTCTGGCAGGGTGAGAAATCTTTGCTAAATGAGAAGCTCCGTATCTTAAAATAAAAAAATAAATGGATACATGGATATATATAAAAAACTCTTTCCACTTTGCAGGAGACGCTGCTCTTACGTCTTCTCCAAGTAGGTCTCGACTTGAAATCTGTTAGATTTGATTCGCAGCCGACGCTGACTGGAGCCGGGAAGAGTTACGGTGTAATCCTCGACGAGCTAACCCAGTCCGACTCCGCAGAGCCCAGATATAATGATGTGGGATCACACGGCGCCGCCAAAGCCACTGCGAGTCTTTGCAGTGTCAAAGGGAGACGGCGTAATAAGAGAGAGTTTTATTGTTCTTTGAGAAGTTTCTCCGCAAACAACTGAAATATTTATTCATAGTTTTTCTCTTTAATTAATGTTGCATAGTACATTTTGATGGAGGGCGATAAATTATTTAAGGCTGGCGAAGAGAGTTAGAAAAGTCAGTGGGAACTTGTGGGAAGCGTATTGATGCTGTGTGCGTCTGTGTCAAACAGTGTGTGTGTGTTAATGTGTTTGCTTATTTGTTCGGTGCTGTTGTTTCGGTGTGTGCGTGTCATGCGTGTGCCAGGCGAGAGTGTGATGTACGGTATCGACAGTTTGAAAACGTACCAGCTGAGCGCTGACACTACGGCTGAGCGTCTGGGATTTGGGCCAAGAGTTTGGGAAGCGACCCAGAGCAGCTGGGACTGAAAATCAGTGCTCCCGCCTGCATCCACGCCAGGCCACGCTGCTGTTTCATGTCTGATATTTTTTACATTTATTCCCGGATATAAACCTCCAGGTCATTTAATGGCAGAGGGATCACAACACTGCATCACATCCTGGCCCTCTGTCTTCATTAGTATGAGCAATAGTATTCATCAACCTACCAATCATTTGCGAAACGGACTTCATGTCACAACCTGTTGATTGTTTACGTTTGTCATCAGCTTTTAATATATGAAAATGGACACAAAGTCATGAAGACAGTAGGTGACTTGGATGAATGACCTGGATCGCTCCCAGACTGCTGTAACTGTGGGATTTACCGCCAGGGAACTGAAGCTGTTAAATCCATCTGTGGTGTCAAATCCACCAGACTACTTTGATAAAAACAGTCATTTTACCTCACAGAACACGACAGCTGATCTATAGCTGCCTGAGTTTGTTTGTAACTTTTGGTTTTAACGTATTAATACATCACAGTGCTCTGGACTGAAGCCAGAGACAGTCAGCTGAGATGAACCTGTCAGCGAGACGGTCAGCGCTGCAGTGTGACGCCAGAGATCCCCGCGGCCCTCTCATAGCTTTGTAAGCTGGCACTGTTTATCTACCAGTCCCTGCCTGCTTCTTAGTGGTAAGCTTAATTTTAATGTGATAATATGCTTGTGTCGCAAAATCGCATATTGGAGCATACCATCGATCAAATTCACGTCACTGTCGGTGTGAATAGCTTTGAAGTAACATATTCTCAGTTGTGTAAAGTTACAATGGCTCAAATTAATGTTTTGTCGGTGTGTTTTAACATGTAGAAGTTTGTTTGTATTACCTAGTAGTAGTAGTATCCGCTTCAAAATATGCTTAAGTAATAATTTCCTTCTGAAATGTAGTGGAGTGGAAGTAGCAGTAACCCAGCTGGCACTAGACGTCAATTAGACGTCACAGAGACGTCTAATTGAGACGCCTCCGACGTTGAATAGACGTTTAGTTGAAAATGAAAATCGGGTTAATGTCTGAACTTAACGTTGGTCCGACGTTGGATATCAGTTATGTAGGCTATCTTAAGTCAAATCAACGTTGTTGATAGATGTTGTCCAGACATTAGAATTTTGTCATCAAAAAGGTCATTATTCAACGTGAAAGTTGTGTGAGTACAAGACGTCTGACACACGTTGGGTTTTGGTTGCCAGACACCACAACATAAAAACAACAAAATATTAACGTCATTTGACGTCAATATTCCTGTGTCAAAAGATGTTGAAAGTAGATGTCAATGGACGTTTGGTTGGATTCAAGTCACTGACATCAGGTGACCGAATAACCCAAGACCAACGTCTATTGACGTCCGGTGCCAGCTGGGAAGTAGCATCAAGTAGAGACACTCAACTAAAGACAAAAGGTAACACAAAACTGTACCTAAACGCAGTACTTGAGTAAATGTGTGTAGTTACTCTCCATGTGTGTTTACCTGTGTAAGCAAGATGCTGTCAAACAGCAGCTGTGTCTCAGACTGATCTTTGGTGATATCTGCGTTGGCGTTCATGCCGAAGATCTCCGGCGACGGGTTGAGCGGCAGCGCCTTGGTGTATTCTATGTAGCTGTTGTACTGCAGAACAGAGAGGCAGGAACCAGAGGGAGAGCGAAGGGAGAGGACAATTTTCAACGCAACATCAGGAAACATCTCGAGTAATAACGCTCATTGAAAAACAAGTCGGCTCCTTAGATTGCTGACATTTATTATAATGACTATGTAAATGTGACTTCATGAATAAAAGATGTGGTTGGAGGGGGGGGCGCGGCGCCGGAGAACAAAATGCCAAATAAAATGGAGCGCGCCATAGATTGCACTTGTGTTAACAAATATATCAGCTCACACTGATGGCGGCCGCCTGCTGTGCCTTGTTACACACATTTTATCTCCTAATGACTTTTTAAAGGTAGCTCAACGACAGTGCAGAGCAACTGTGAGTCCTGTGATACGCTCAGTTTAAAAACAAGCATGTTAAAGTGAGTTTCACTTTTGTTGAGTTTTTGAGGCGCTGATGGGTGCGTGGTCAAGGAAATCAAGTTTTCAGCTCTGCTGTCTCAACTTCGGAAAACTACTTTGTTGGACAACATTTTAAAGAAGACTTTCGATATTTATATTTAAATAACATGCTGCTTAACATCTTTATGCTGAGATGCATGACATCTCAAAAAGATAAATCTGTTGTGAATAGACAAAAACAGTTATTCCATAACAGTAGCTAGAGTTGTGCATGTGGTTATCACAGTCACACAGGCAGAATATGTTGGTTTGTGTAGAATAAATGCGTGAGTTTCCTTGTTGTAGTTGTTATTACAGGATTGAAAAAACATATCAAGTTACTGTAATGGCATAAAGGTAAAAACAACGCTTGCATTTCTTTGGTGATAAAAGGTTGAAGAGCTACTTCACATTCAGCAGCTCCCCCTTGTGGTGAAACTGTAGCCTTTTAAATGTGGCCGAGAGTGATTTGCATCCAAAAACACTTTTTTCAACTAATTCTCCCTGGTATTGATATTTGGCATTTCCTTATCTCTATACAACTTCAAATCTAAAGATAAAATTGAAATGCTAAGAGCGGAGTAAGAAAAGATTTAAAGCTATTTCGTGGGATTTCTCGGTTTCTTACGTCGCCCTCTGCCGGTGCGTAGTAGAGCCCACTGGGATCGAACTTGTAGTCGGGGTCCTCGGTGACCTTTGAGGTGTAGAAGTTAGAGAGGATGGTGCGCAGCGTCCTTCTGTCCCAGTCATCCGTCACGCGGCCTCCGTAGTTACACTCGCCGGTCATGTAGCGGATGGCATCAAACGGTACTTCCTGCGGGGAAACAAGAACTCGTGCATTTTGAACAGGAAGCGCGCTTTAGTGTCGCACATTTAAATAGGAAATGCAGGATTTCAAAGTTTGCGTTTAACCTCCTTGCATCGTGTGCACCTGGCTGAAATTCACTTTAAGACATCCACTTGGAATGGAAACTGACGTAGTAGGAGGTGAAAGGGTGGGGCTGCGGCCGCTGTGGCATTTTCTGGAGGAGGCTTCCGCTTACAAATTCAGCGAGCGACACTTGGTTACAAGATGAAAATGTCACTCCGTTCAAAAAAAAATTCCCTCAGTAGTTTATTCCTGCCACTTTTTCTCAGCTGCGGCGGAAAGAAAAAGGGAATGGCGGAGGGCTGGAGTGCTATCTGTTTGTGGAAAAATGTCAAGAGGGTTTTTGAATATAGCTCATGAAAGCTGATACTTGAGTGAAGAGGAGCCCACTTGTAAAAGCCAGAATTTCTATTATGGGCTTAGATGTTGAAAATATATGTGTGGGAGTGGATGGTGTCGTCGGCATCTGCGTGTGACAGTTTTAGAGTTTTATTCCATGAAGTCAGTTCATGTGAGCGCCTCTGAAGTATTTATGTGACAATGTATATATTTTGTGGCTGGGGAAAGGATCTGATAATGTTACTCAGAACTCATTCTAACTGAGTTACAGGAGAACAATACGATAAATCATCAGTCAGAGGAAAGAAACTTAAAAATGAACTACCTGGTATTGTTCAAGGAACATGTGCAGCTGCTTTACAGAGATCCGGAGGTCGGTCTCGTTGAACTCGTAAGGAATGTTCCAGCCTATAGGTCCGAACTTCCTCCTCTCTTGGATCAGGGCGTGGAAGAAACACAGGCCGTACAGCAGCTTCTTGAACACCGCCTGACAGGTGGGTAAGCATAAATGGAAGGCGTGGTCTTTGGTAAATAATTAGATGAAGACAGCGAAAGCAAACACTCTGAAATGCACGGCAGGGGTGCTAACGGACACAAAGGAGCTCAGGACACCCGCTGGTGTAGGTATGATGGATATGCACAGCAAGATATCGAGACATACACGGAGACGTGCACGCTCACACTGACCGGCTTGCTGCAGCTGCCAAAGAACTCCGGGTCAGAGATGGGGTCCATGAGGAAGGAGCGTGCGATGTTGGCGCGCAGGCCTTTCGGAGCCTCGTTGGTCATCTTCACCCCGTTTTGAAGCACCGCGACTGGGAAGGTGGGAGATGGGTAGCTCGTCAGCCACAGCCTGAAGTCCGGGTGCGTGGTGTCGGGGTTCAGCTCCTGCACACGGCCACGAGAGAACAAAAATATTCAAAGACCTGCATTAGGGCTGTTCCCATCTGGCGAATAGAAAGCATGAGTGCGCGTTCTGACCTCACAGACTCTCTCCAGCGTTGACATCCACGAGGTGGCTAAGTGGCAGTTCTGCAGAACCACCCAGGTGCCCTCTTTAATGGCTGTCTCAATCATACGCATAGCGATAGGACCCTGGCCTTGGCCCAGAGAGAGCGAGGTCAGCTTGTTACCCGTAAAGCCCTACGGGATAAGAACAGAGGTGCACGCACACACACACACGCATACACTCATGTAGCTGCTTTCTGACCAGACAGGAGCCAAAAATACTTTCCAGTGCTTTTAAGATGTGTGTGGGAGCCTGGGATATCTGGAGGATTCAATTTCTGCTTTCATTCTGAGTTTGTACACACAGCAGGCTTCAAAGCCGCGGAATTTCCCAGGTGTCTCCGTACCTTTTCATCTCCGAACTTGAGCAATGCAGCCATGGGGTCAGAGCCGGGGGAGAGAATGAAGATGAGGGGCGCACAGCAGTGGCTATCAACGAAGGCCTTACTCAGGTTGAAGGGCGGCGCTTCGATGAAGGGGCGACCCAAACTGTCGGAGACAAATTCCTGCACCATGGGAACAACCTGGGGGCAACAGAAACGGAGCGTGTTTACTGAGGCAGTCCTTACAACCTGATGTATCCTCCTGAAAATCTGAAACAATTCACAACTCAATATCCTAATAATATCACATCATCAGCAGCATATGAACTGACCTTGTCTGGTCTCAGACAACGGACCACCAGCATCCTCTGAAACTGGGTCAGCCTCTCCTGCCATTTTTCAGGGAAGGGAGTCTGATGGGGGATCTGCAGATATGCACAACACAGGCCACACTGAACTCAGACTGTACATAAGAGTTACTTCAGATGTCTCTATGGTTACACAATATACCAGTTTCAAACAATGTGGTATAAAAATTGACGATTGAGTACATTTGCTTATCTATGGTATTGAAATCTATCAGCTTTGTAGTATTAAAATATATATATTTGAAGATAATCAAGTTTCATGTCTCTCATGCTTGTCATGTTGTTATTCTGTTGCATTAGCCCAAAGTAAAACGCCGACACTGAAGTGACTGTCCGACATACAATAAAGTAAACTAGAGAAGTCCCTAAAAAGCCACACAGATGATTAATTGATGGATTTTAATGGTCTTTGTAATGAGAAAATTCAGTCATTTTTATTCATCAGTGAAGGAGGCTTGTCCCTCATTAGGTTACCTTCAGCTAACATGCAGCTGAGTGCCTTTTTGTCAACTTTCCTTGGAGAGGATGGGGAAAGTTCTGGGGTCGGGTTGCATTGTATCGAGCTGTTGCAAGATTAAGCAATGTAATTAAGCAAAAGAGGGGCAATCTGTAATGTGAATGGGGAGGAGAGTAATGCGGGGAGATAGATAAATATGTATAACAAGCAAAGACTGCAGAAAAGGAAAAACAGAGGAGGAAGAAAGAGGTGGGGAAACTGAAAAGCCACTGGGTACTGGGTCAGAGCAAAATGTTTGATTAATTTGCGGAACAAGTGCACCAGAGGAAATGAGCAATGGTAGCCGGAACTTTTGGAATTATTTTCCCCAGGCTGTTTATCGAGAGACTCCTGGCTATGTGTGTTGGCAGGTGCTTTGAGACGGATACACCTATTTAGGATCTCCTGGGGATTCTCTGTGTGTGCAGTGGTGTGTTCGCCTGTGTGAGCCTGAGTGCCTGTGTGCTTGATTGAACAGCTGTTCCTGCATCAAGATTGAATAAATGTGAATTCCACAACTGGAACAAACTCGATTTAATTAGACAGAAGTGTTGTGGCTGATTCTGTTGATTATAAATCAAAGGTGGTGTGTGTTTGTGTGTGTCAGCGTGCACGCGTGTGTCATCAATGAGACGAGCATGTGTGCTGCACACGTGTTTGTTTGCGTGCACACGCACGTTGATTAAACAGCTGTTCTTGCGTCTAGATTGCATAGATGTGACGAGCACAACAGGTACAAAAAAGACTTAATTGGATAAAACTTCAATTTTAGATTCTTTATCATTCAAAGATGGAGGGAGGGTGTCTGTGAGCATCACCTCCACCTGACAGGCAAATCATTTTCCTCCCACTCTATTTCTACCCTGTCCCGTTTATCTATACTAAATCTAAAGGTGCAATATGTAAGAAGTTTGGTTTAAATATTTAAAATAAAATTAACTAAAATTATCAACAGAACAGTTCTGACATAATGTGGTGCAGAGATATGTAGTGAAGTTATCATGCTAACAGGCTAGCCCCAGCCTGTCCTGTCTCGTAATACCACTGGATCCTTAACTGCAAGGCTAGCTGAGCTAACTAGTGTCCAATATATATATATATATATACCACTGCACTAAGTACTTCATAGACTACTTGCAAGTAGTCTATAAAGTACTTAGTTCAGCAGTACATGAATCTTGGACTACTTATGGAAAATAAGTTTTTTATTGCACATCATAGTTGGCCGAAATATCCTTATTCTTGTGATCTGGTCAGGATTTTGGCAAAGGATTACTCGAAAAGTACACAGTAAGAGTACTTCTTATTATGCATGCAAGTAGTCTATGAAGTACTTAGTTCAGTAGCACATGAATCTTGGACAACTTATGGAAAACAAGTTTTTTATTGCACATCATAGTTGGCCGAAAAATCCTTATTCTTGTGATCTGGTCAGGATTTTGGCAAAGGATTACTCTAAAAGTACACAGTAAGAGTACTTCTTATTATGCATGCAAGTAGTCTAGGAAGTACTAAGTGCGGTGGTATATATATATTGGACTATTTATGGAAAATAAGTTTTTTATTGCACATCAAAGTTGGGCGAAATATCCTTATTCTTGTGATCTGGTCAGGATTTTGACCCAGGATTACTCGATCACCCTGGGAAATCCTAGCGGTGCACAACACACAGGGTGGCAATAATGAAAGGTTTGCTTTCTCTTCAGAGGCAAACAATTCCTCAAGCTGTTGCCAAGCAGTTCTAAGCTTGTGTGTATAAGGCCTTAGTGTTTAAATATACTGTGTTGACAAAATATCTGATAAAAACCCTAAATGTCTTTACCATCTGCTCTATAGACTTTGGTCCAGTGACACCTAGAGAATCCAAATGTTCTGGTGGTCTTAGGGGCAGTGGACTTACGTGACCCAGTTTAAACTGCTAAGTACAACCACAATCCATCCATACTAATGTGCATATCGACTAAATATGCATTTTTGTAGAATTCATACCCTGTTTTCTCCCTCTAGTTCTCTTGGGTATTTTGATTTAATGGCATCTTTCTGTTCATGCCGATTTTAAATGTGGCCATTAACCCAGATTCTCTGCTATCAGGTACATAACCGCGCCAATCATTTTCCCAGTTTGTCTTTACCGACGCAGAAACGACACCCACACCAGACAGCCGGCTTGACGACACTCACTTGGCTGTCGTAGACCTTCTTCCACTCATTCCTGAGGGGAGCCATGTCAAGACGCAGACCCTTGAAAGACTTGAGTTCACCCAAGCGGCAAATCTCGTCCCAGGACTTCTTGGGGAGCCAGGTGCAGGGGTTGGAGTGAGGGTTGTCCAGGCCCACGCCACCCGTCAGAAGAAAGCGCCAATCGCCCTCATCCACCTGTGACATTAATGACCATCATGCAGCTATTGAAGAGTTAACACATAGTCTGACCATTTTGGTTAAAAATCCTATGCACGTTAAAAACACAAGATACAAATAGCTTAAAGTAATCACAGAGAGGACTGTGAAAAATCTGTCTGTTTGATTAGATAACCACTAACTAACAAACCAACTAAACAACAATATCGCATGTGTTCTCAAACACACGTTTTTAAGTGATTTTCTGTGAACCTGTGCATGGGTGAAGTGTGAGTATCATCCTACCAGCTTGTTGTGCATGAGCAGGTTGACACTGAGGCCGAAGGAAAAGAGCAGCTTGTCCTTCTCAAACAGTGAGCGACACACATTGACATACAGTGAGTAGGTGAAGTGGTCTCTCAGGATCTGCAGCCTAAAGAAGATGACACATGATAGCATTTTAATAATATCATTCCAAACACAAGATCACCCACACTCATGCACTATTACTGCTCTTACATTCCTTGGTTTCTAATCATTTACAAGCCAAATCTGATTCTTCGAGTGGAAAAACACCTCTAAGCTATTGTTCGATGACCTGCTGAAGCGAGTTCTAGGAACATTTATTGGACTAGTGCGTTTCTCAGCCCTGCTCACCTCTGCTCCAAGTTGTCACTCTTATCTGAGTTGTCGATGGAGCTGATGAAGAGGTTAATAAACCAGGTGAGGGAGTACTGGTACATGGGCTCGATGTTAGCCAGGTCAGCGATGGAGAAGAACAAGATGGCTGAGTGCACAGCGATGGGGGTGTAGCCCATGCGGGTCTCATCAATCTTCTGCTCCGTCACCTCAGCCACCGCCTGCTTCTCCGTGATTTCATTGGCGAGCACTTTGGAGCAGGAGAGGATCTTGACGGCCGTCTCGTCCTCCAGGATGTTTCCCTCGGAGGAGGAGAGCACCTCTAAGATTTTGTCCTCGATCTCCTTCAGTTGTCTGACGATGACAAAATGCAAAAACAAAGTTTGCGCCATGAGTAAGGTGACATTTCACATCATAAACACATGCCTGAGGCAGGTGTGCACTGCTATACCTTTTGTTCTCTGCTCCCTGCAGGATGAGAGCCTGCTTCTCCTCCTCCAGGTCAGGCCTTTCCCGGGCGACCACAATGCCTAGCAGCTGGTCCTGGATGCCCTCTGGGGTGATCATAAAGTTCAGAAGAGTAACCTGCAGAGCACAAGAAGAAACACACAGGCATACAGGTAACTAAAAAATTGTCTGTTGATCATTTTCAGATTGATCAATTAATCTTTTAATCTGCAAAACATCAAAAAATTGTGAAAATGTTCATCACATGTTCCCAGAGCCCAAAGTGACGTCTTCAAAGAACTTCTGTCCAACCACCCGTCCAAAACCCAAAGGCTCTTAATGTACAATCATAAGTGACAAGAAAAACTGTAAAAATTTACATTTAAGTAGCTGCAAATATCGGGATTTTTGACTGAAACGACTGATACTGAAATTACTGATTCATTTACTTTCAATCAACTAATCGACTAATCACTGCAGCTCTACAGTTAATGGACATCAAAACGTACAAATGGGTGCGTATGTTTCAGGGTGGCGGTGTCCTGCCCCACCCTTGTTCTCAGACATTTAAGTGAGGTACTTTGCAGCACAGTGTTGATCATCTTGGCTACAGTGTCTCTCCATGAGCCTCCTCCATCCAATCAATTCCAATAACCACTCCGGCCTTGGCAAAGTACAGGTAGGATGCATTTATTTCTTTTTTTGTTCTATGTGAAAAGTGTTGCAGCTCGAAGTGAAGGAGTGTTTCTTTTACCACAGCCTTAGTCATTCTGCTCTGCACTTACTCGGAGGTTAAAAGCCTATATCTGCTATCTACTCTCTGCCCTAATAAACGAGTGCACTTCTCCGGGGCCTAATTCCATTTCTATTGATGCTGCGGACCCACTCAGCTGGTGGTAAAGACTCAGAGCCCATATAAATCTCCCGTTTGTCCTTTTCACACATACACCCCCCCCCCCTTCGCTTCCCTCCGTCCCCTGAGCTCCTTAAGGGCTGGTTTACTAGATGCTTGCCCTCTTGTATTTGAAAGTATTGCATTTCAAATAGGGCTTAATGGGAATAATGGAAGCCTCATAGTGTACTGTACTGTAGGCCAAAAAAAAAAAAAAAAAAAGACTCAAGCAAAAAGGGAAAAAAAAAAAAAAAGAAAAGAAAAAAGGATTGAGCCAGTTGTGAAAAATGAGTTGAATGTATCTAATAGCTGCCCATAAAGAGCGGGGCCCCTGCAAATAGATGCCTGAAATGTGATCTTCAGTAATGCTCTCCAACCCCGTGCCTCACTGTAATTCTGTAATGCAATTTGCTTTAATGCTTCTTTTCTTGGAATTTCTTTTTTTTTTTTCCTTTGGAGACTGTATTCCATAGGGGGAGGCGGACGCAGAGAATCATGATTCATTGTGTTTCTGGGGTAAAAATGTGCTATTTGAGCGGTATGAAGCAATATGTGGGAACCTACAAAGGAAAGTAGGGCTCATCTATTTGTAGGGGGAAAAAAAGATGTCTAAATAATTCTTCAGTGTTAGGACCAACTTGCTTTTTAGTTTTGCAGGTATCATGATATAAAACAAACTAGTGGAAAAGCATTGCGCGATTTAGTGTTGACAGAACTGGAATTTCTGTATTTTTTACGAAACCTTGAAAAATATCAATCTTTGATACCACAAAAAACTGAGGAAATAACATATTTGATTTTTGTTAAAAGATAAACACAACAATTGATTTATTTGTGGAGTGCTGGATTGCCAAATGTATTCATCTTAAGACGACAGGAAATTCTTTAGCAAATGTCATGGCAAGTCATCCAATAGTCGAGACAAAACACCAAAGTCATTTAGATTCAAAAGTAACATATTTCAGTCTTGACTAAAGCAATGTTCTTACCAACTGACCAGCAAACATCGCCACCCACGATGTGGGTCCAAAAAAGACCTGTTACATTAATAACCTCTTCCTCACAAATCTGAGTTTTCGTGGTACCAACAGAACACACAGCGCCCCGCGTTCTGTCACCTGGATTAATCACACAATCACACAGGATAACAGCACAAACCAGGCTGACTGTTGCTGTTAGGTGTGACGGTGATGTGAATGCAGATGTCTGTGTTGGTTCCGGTGAGAGCGTGTGTTCTATCACTCCCTTCTGTTTTGGCAGCAGCTTTGTTGTGGAAGCTTCATCTATCGTTAGCTCCTGGCTCCAGTCAAGTGGTGAGCAGAGGAGGCGTGGAGGACTACAAAGGGCTCATAACAACGCAGCTAACACCTGCTGCACACAGTTAAAACTGCTCTGATTACACTGTCACGGAAAAAGGCGTGTGCAGGCTCATGCGTGTCATACTGAGTACGTTTGTTAGTGTGTGACTCCTTGTCAAACTGTAGCCAGCTGACCAGTTCATTATTTGTGATGAGGCCATGAGAGTTTCAAATGTGACCGTTTGAATGCAGCAGAAAAGCTTGGACTCTATTTTCCATGTTAATAATAAAATGTGTCTCTACAATGTGAAGCCAGTTAAAGTGCAGTGGGATACTAAAAAATATAGCAGTGCCCGAGGCAGTTTCCCACTATAGTACCTTAACAGAGGTCTCAGGCAGGTAGTGAGGGTTGCGCAGTTTGGTAGTGATGTAGAAGCGAAAGTCGGGAGCGTATTCAATGGTGGAGTCTCCCAGGCGGATGCACATGGCACCACCCTGTTTAAAGGTCTGTCTCAGCAGCAGGGGCTCCAGGATGGGGTCCAGCTCCTCACCGACATTCTCCAACAGCACTGAAAGAAATCATACAATCCTTATCAATGTTCTCTTACCAGGTTGGCCGACTTTTTTTTTTAAGGCTTTTATTTAAAATCACACATTTACATGCAATCTCATTTTGGGGCTGTTAGACAGTTCAACCACAATCTGCATGAACAGTTGAGCCATTTGCACATCTTCAAATGAGACAACGTTTGGCAGCCAGAATACAAATCAACACATAGCACTGTCGCCCGAATCACTCAAACTTAGCATCACTGGTTCCAGATCTCTTTTTTTAAATACAGTGTTAGTACTATTGATAATTGCACTTGACTATTGATAAAAAAAAATAACTGAGATCTGCAGGTTTGTGTATTTTTAGCTGTTGCATCATCTAGGTTAATAGCTGAGGGTGATCCTGCTGTTGCTGTGCTGCTTCCTAGATCATTATTAAACTGTCATTTAGCACCAGTTCAGCTCATAATGTATTTACAGAATGGCTTTTCTCAGCAAACATAATTATTTGGCTTGTCTTAATTTGTCCCTTTTACCTTCTGTCACTGTGTACATCTTCCTGCCTCAGAAAAACACTTAATGCATGTTGCTTTAAAAGTTCTTTTTAAATCAAACACTGGTTATTAATATCTTTACTGGAGCTGTCGGAGAAAGCCTGCACACCAACCACTTTTCGAACCAACTTACTTTAGTTGAACTGATACATCCCTTCCAAAATCCATTACATTCAAACTTGTAAGGGCTCAAACCCTCAGCGTCTTTCAGCTCCCTGAGATTAGCACGTAACATCTAACTTCCATGCCAGACTTACAAACTTGTGTGCACACGTGCGCAAAACCAAGAAATCAGTGAAGCAAGTGAAGCATTACCAGTTACAGATGCCTTGTTCCCATGACATCATTATTAATTTCTACCTTCCCATTAAGTATGATAATGCTGTTCTCGTGTTAAGAACATTAGCACATCTATAATTGACATTATGCCTCGAGGCGGTCTGGTAACTAAGTTTTTATACAGTGTTCAGTGTTCAGTGACAGCTGATGAACTTTCTCTCACAAGAAGGGGAATCAAATCAGGTCACCCTTCTCCAAATTCATTCTGCTTTATCACATCAATATTGCTAATATCTCAGCGGATTAAACAGAATCTTGCATCACTTAATAAAGTCGAGCCTATCAAGGGATTAGACAGGGAAACATAAAGTCAACCACGAGCACGTAGCCAGGATTACAGGCTGCAATACCAACAGCAAGAAACCATAAAACTGGGAAGTATGGAGAATTGTTTGTGGAGGGTGGAGCTGTAACCTCTGGGGAGTATTTTGCACCCCGCAAGGACGAGCTAGTCTCTGAAGTGTTAGCCTTGTAGTCTGCCAGTAAGCAAAGAGCCAATGGCTGGCTGAGACGGGTCATTATTTAGATGTCTTTTTAATGGCTATAAAGCTGCCTCTGCCTGTGTCTTACTCTAACTCATCTCGTGCTGTTCCCTCTCATACCCTCTTAAAATCCCATAAGACAAAAGTATAGTCACACTGAAAAAAAAAAGCACAAGAAATAGCCACATCTCCCTACACATGTCTATATGGTCACGCAAACATAATTGGTTTCTTCTGGGATTCTGTATGTAGTCTGCTATACTAATAGTCACAAAGGTTCACTGAAACATCTCACTCAGAAATGTGTTTTTTTATGAATTCTCCCACTGCAGAACAGAGAACAAAGGAAAAACACAGCCCATGTACAGCGATGATCAGTCCCCGTGGTGAAGAGAGACCTCCGCAGGCAGTGACGGGAACTGCAACAGTGTGAGTGAGACACACATGTACACACACACACACACACACACACACACACAGACAAGATAGCAACAGCAGAGGCATCAAACCGGAGAAATACTTGTGCTTACCTGGCGTGCCAAACTGGATGCAGTTCTCCAGAGTGCGAACAAAGTCACCATCGCTCAGTTTAATGATATGCAGGCTATTGGCTTTCTCCATGTTTTTCACCCACTTGTTGGCCTGGCCCTGGGGATCAATCATCAGAGGCCACCGCCTGGCATTACTACAAACACACACACACACACACACACACAGCAGTGGCGGATCAAATAGTGCTGCCTCGTCAGAGTGGGATGAGACATCACAACAGCAGGAGGGCTTGTTGGAGGACAAGAATTGAGATGTAGAGAGGGGCTGAACATTCACTCGGAGCACAGTTAGACAGCTCACAGTCGGGCGGCACACCAGGGGCCATAGTATTGTGATTAAAAAGCAATGTTGCCGCGTCGTTTACACAAACAAGCAGATGTCTTTTGATATTACTCCTTTTTTTTTTATGGCTCCTTAAGATTAAAGCAGGCAATGTTAAATTTAGGAGAGGTTACAGAGTCCTGTCATACTTGGTGTAATGGCCGATGTAATCGTGATCCTTTAATTAATTGTGGTCCAGGTGTGCTTACTGTCAAAAACAGACAACTGCACACAGGAACACATAGGAATCTATTCCCTGTGCACAGTGAGCAACACAAAATCAGCAGCTTCAATGACAACATTCACGCTCAGAGGCCTGAAGCCACTTCGGGTTAAAATATACAAATATAAGTTAAGTAGGAAAATATACATCAGATCAGGAGCAGCAAAAATGTTGCTTGAGACATCTGAAAGCAGAGTACAAAGGAATATTGACGCACTTTCCTGTGCAGAGATTGTCTTTAATACTCACGAGATCATGATACCGTTATCTATAGAGAAGCTGTCTGACGGCAGGCCAGCGATGGTCCATGAACGAATCTTCACCGGATCCCCCAGAGAGTTCATCAGAGACATGTTGGGGGAGCACGGGATCTCCCTGCTCTTACAAAGATTCATCCACTCCTCCGTCTGATCCTGCAGAGGAGTACATTCACTGGTAATGACTTTATTTTCACTCGACTATCACACAACCACATTAAATTGCAAAAAAAAATAAGAGTATATGCACGGATGAACAATTCAACTGTAAAGATTCATGTAAACAGATTATTAAAAAAACAAGAATAAGTCATATGCAGACGGTCAGACTTTTGTACAAAAACATTACTCATTCACTCTCCTGCGTTCTTTTTTCCAGCATCACAATGGCCCTCTGTGTGTCAGAGATGACCTTTAAACACTGGCTCGGTTTCCGAGACATGTGAGGCTCAGCACAGGGAAAAAGCAAAGTGCCTCAGAACCCCCAGAGTGTTTACTTCCCACCAAACTGATCGCAAGCATTTGGCCTGTATTGGCCTAAAAACGGTGTTGGGATTTGCACTGGTCACGGTGTGCTTAAGAGAAACAACTCATTAGTCTCACAACAAATGAATGTGTTCACTGGAAATGTAGCAGCTATGTCTCTCTGAACAAAGACACAGGTAGAAGTATTGGGAAAACACAGTATTGTACATCACCAAGTGTGTACCATTGATATCAAGATCATGTATGGCTTTCACTTCCAAGTGTGCACCACCTCAGCTTACCTGTCTGAAGCTGGAGGTGAAGGCTCCCAGGTAAGCCACGACGCCCGCTGAGATAAGGATGTCCCCAGTCAGGTTATTGTAGAGCTCTCCCAGACTGAAGGCCATTTCGCTCCAGCGTGTCTTCTCTCCACCCAGGCCTCCAATAAGCTGCTCTGCTCGCTCCAGCTTCTTGCTGCACAGATCCACCTGGAGGACACGATCAGAGGGGGGAAGCAAACATTTGCTGCATCGTGGCTGCTTTCCCAGGCCAAGGAACAGAAGGGAATTCATGCCGGCCAGAGCGACTTTGTGTGATTCAGTAGTAGCTGACTTTGGCAAGCTGATTGGTCTATCATTGGCCTCAACAGGTTGTATTTTTGCCTGGCAGTAGCACATCATCCTTTTTGTTATCATGTTTCATTTGGAACTGTAGTGACACAAACTCTCCTTACATTACACAAGTGAAAGCTCTTTCTTTCTTGAAACTCTGACAAGGAAAACTATTAAACAGAACTTTGAACCATCTACAATATAACAACCTAAACTGATACAAAAAGCACAAACCTGATTCTCCAGGTCAGCTTTCTTGTTTTTGTTGGCGTCCAAAGTCTCCTGAAGCTTCGCGAGTTTATCTTGGACTTCTTTGAGGGCAGCCTGCTTTTTCTGGAGGCTCTCCATGGCCACCTCCAGCTCCCCCTCGGCCTGTGCCAGCTTCTCTTTCTTCGGAGCCACCACCTTGGCCACCCTAAGAGACACAAGGAGCATTTCAAACAGGAGAAGGGTGTAATAACCTTAGACAGTGCAGATTCTTGAAGGAGTTGGACGTACTGGATGAGCTGATGGCTTTTATATGATAAATTGCATATGATTTAATATGATAAGCTTTATGCTATGAGATGTTATTAGTATGCTCATTGTGGTTGGCCGTGTTAGGTCAGCATTAATATGAAACACAGTGCTTTCTATTAACTGTTAGCGGAAATTAGATTCTTGTGAGCACACATTGGGTATTAATGATGAGCTTTAGCTATAAATGTGGGTAACATTTAAGACTGTCGGAACAATAATGAGGTGAACATTTCCCTTTAAATGACTTGCATCTTGATTTGGCCTGTTACATTAATCACACTTGCACCAGGAAAGTGATTATTCCTTTGAAGTCACCAGTAGCCAAGCCTCGTGTTATTCACTTAGACTGATGAAAAACTCTCTCAACCTTTGTGAATGTGCATCAATTTTTATAACTGAGAACACAGGGAGGAAAAACACATTACTTACATGTCATACTTGTCCATGGCACACACCCAGCTACACAAGCCTTCAGCTGCACGGGACGCGGTTCGAATCTTCTCCGGCACAAAGTCCGGGTTGGTTATGTACTTGTTGCGGATGATGGCGATGAGATTCGGTGGGATGTTGTCTTTGTCGTACTCGTGGAGGCCTTGAAGAAACTTCATGTCTCCCAGCAGCTTTTTGGCCGGGCCCCAGAAGTCCTCCACTTTTTTACCACTGCCTGAGGGGTCATTCACACGATCTGGCTTGATGCCTTTGAGAATGCAGATCGCCTCCATCACGAGCTTGACAGCTGTAGGTGGGCATTTCATGGACTTCACCACTGTGATGTCCTGTACATAAAAACAACCACATCTATATACGCCCTCTTCACCATTCTATTCCACCTGAGCTTTGAGCCAGATGTTGCCATTTAACATGTTGCTCCTTTTTACCTGAGTGGTGAGAGTATTCAACGCAGTGAGGGCAGACTCCAGGATAGGCATGGCTTCGGCCAAGTCAGCGTTACACTCATCCTTGATGGCCTTGGCAGCCATGGCTTGTTCGTTGGCAACAGCCTCGTCCCCTTTCACCACCTTCTCTGTCTTAGCCACTTCCACAGACTCGTGCTCGATCACCACCATCATCTCGTCTACCTCCTTGCTGGCGACGAGCAGCTGTGGCTGTAGAGCCTCCAGCTCAACTTGCATAGTGGCCACCTGGTCCGCTGCCGACTCTAGCTTCTCGAGGCCGACCTCGTAGCGGCGCTTCAGCTTCATAACCTCACTGGGCAGAAGACAAAGAGAGATAAGGATGAGTCCTACAAATGGAAACAAATTTGTCTTGTTTCTAATTCAAGTCCTTTATAGCTACAGGAAGTAACAAAACATCAAACAACAGTTAAAATTCAAATGTCCACATACAGTACATCTTGAATCTTACGCTCGTTTCGTCTCCAGCAGGGTTTTGAAGGTGGAGATGAGTTCCAGGTATGAGGTCGGTGTGACGTAGTTGTGGCGCTGCAGCTCAGACAAAAAGCGAGCCGATAGTTCTATGGTGGACGTGTGGAAGTTCTTGCACATGTTGATGCAGCCTTCTCGGGACTCATCCGTCATCTCGACATCCTCCAGGAAGCGACAGGCCACGGCCTGCAGGGCGTCCTCGGGCCAGGTCTGATAAGGAAGGAAAGATGCTGTACTGCTGTTGTGTATGAAGTGTATTCTAATCTCTGCTAAAGTTTTCTGTTAATGGCATCAAGCCTGTGAATATTCTCATTCATCCAGGTCATAGTTATCTCAAGGCTTGGAGAAGCCTCTTGGATGAGAGGTGAAACGTCTTCAAAGACAAAAACCAAATCCAGTTGCATTCAATTTCAATTTCCTTGAGATAAATATGACATTGATTTTCACTGAAGTAAGTCTGAATAAGCATCTGGAAGAGCCATCCTACATGATGTTATGGGCTGAATTACAAAACACAAATTGTATACATTTTATTTTACAGTTTTCAAATCCATCCCCTGTGATAATGCACTGTATACTGTCCCCATCTTTTGATTAATCACTTAGGTGCGACCAACAGCCCTCCAGAACTCATGTAACATACAGCGCATGCACACACCTGGAACCAGTTAATGGTGCAGCAGTTAATGAGGGCGGGGAAACGTCTCAAACGGTTCCTAAACGCGTCTCCAATGGGACTCATGGCCAACACCACATGCAGCTGTGTGCGACAGCGCTCCACAAACATGTTGAAGAGGGACAAGGGGCTGCCATCCGTCTGCTTGTCACGCTCACGCTGGCGGTCCAACACACGCATTCGCTCACAGATTTCCTGCTTCTCATCAAGTGCGAACAGGTTAGGCACCTGGGAGACAAAAAGTCAATAGATTGGTCTGTGTTTGGGTAATGGCTTTGTTAAACAGAACACATTTCCACGATTTTATCTCTATTTAATTAATACATCTTCAGATCAATTCACATGTCATCCTCCACTCATCCATCAATGCATGCCCCCCCATACACTTTACCTCACCGGTGTTGAGCAGGTTGCCAATGTCCTCGAGGAAAGACTCCGTTTTGATTTGAGTGTCTGTGAAAAGGAAAACTCCATGAGCTTCACCCTGCGTGGACTTCTTCATGATTAGCTTCAGGTCATCGTGCCACTCCACGGTGCCGTAGGTCTTGGAGATTTCCACCTGGAAAAGCTCTGCCTCGGCCATGTAGGCGGCCAACCGGGTGAGAGACTGGCGCCCACTCCCGCCCACGCCCACCAGCAAGGCGTGACCGCTCGGCTGCTTTATGATGCGGGAAATACGGCACACGTGTTCGATGGCGAAACGGAAGAGCACCAGGTTCATCGGTGCTTTGCTGATGTTGTTGTACTCCTCCAGGTGCGACTCCACGACCTGGCGGAGCTGGTCGAGGTTGTGCACCTCTCGGTAGGTGCGGTCCTCGCCCTTGGGGTCGTGAAAGTCACAGAACATGAGGCTGCGCAGGTCGTCCTCGGTGACCTTTCCATCCTGGTCCTGGTCCAGATGCTCAAAGAGCTCATGGAAGTCTTCCTCCATGTGACTCTGAGACGCCTCCTGTAAATGGCCCACGAGCCAAGAGCGATCCGCGTCGTGAACCAGTCGATCATAGTAAACCCTCAGGACCTGAGGAACAACAAAACACAATTTTTTTTATGATATTTATATATAATTTGCATGTTTCTGATAGTTTAGCTACATAGCTGTCAGGTATTTTCCACTGTTTGCCGTGTAGAACAATACCTCATGTACCAAGAGGCGTTTTATGACAGATGGTTCGTCTGCAGTCTCTGGCCGCGACAGGCAGATGCCCTGGATGACCCGGGAGACATCGCGCAGATTGAACAAGTAATGGGACTTTGTGGGGGTTGGTAGCAGGTTCTTGGTGGACTCTTTGTACACTGACATGGTACTGTTTACGATCTGTGAGGTGAGAGCTGCGAACGGCTTGGGAAAAGAAAACCTGTTGATGAAATGGTTGATTGATTGTTAAGACTCCATTCAGAATATTCCCCAGTGAAAAATGTATCAATGAAACATTTATATGTTAAATGAATAAACATATATGATCAAGGATACTTTTCTATCATTATTAATGCATTAACAGTGTATGTCCAAACACCAATCTATGTCAAAGTGTTAAACTGCTCTCTTGTTAGAATGCAGGTGATACTCCTATTGGCAGTGGTTGGATAGATTTGAAACCTATCCAACAGATTTGATTGCTTCCGGACTTGGAGTCTCTGAGGTAAACACTGTAGCAGTGCAGTGAGAGCGGAGGAAAAAGAACATATTCAATCCTCTGATTACTGAAACAGAAACTCATGTGCAGAACAATGTGTCCTCCTAACTTTTAGTCACCTGTCTTTTATAATAATATCAATATTTCTGTTCTAAAGTGGAATAATACATTAAAATGTGACTTTTAAACCATGGCATTTTTCAGAGATGATATTTGAATCTTCGGTTGGTTAATTTACAATTCACTGTGTTGATAAAAGTGGTGGGAAACTATCCCAGGGCCTTAAAAAGTTGTGGGTCTAATGCCATGGACTAAAGACTGAAACTGATGCACCAGAGCAGCTCAGTGGATGATATGTAGAGCCCTGGTTATAAACCTACCTGATCGTGAAATGCCAGTCTATGATCCTGGAGAAGATCGTATACATTGTCCTCTCGTCAAAATCATTAATGGTGATCATGTTGAAGTGGCGCAGGTACCGAGGGGTGACAGGGTTCCTCCCTCCACCTGAAATACAAGCAGGACAAATTATTATTATTTCAGTTTTGGAATGCATAATTATATTAAGTGATTTCCTAAGAACCACAGCATTTTAGATGACAAAATACACTACATGTTGCTCTCATGTTCATAGTGACCTCGTTCAGTATTTGCTCACATTTTTCTAGACCTACAATATGTCCCCCAGTGGCATAGCACACAGGGAATCCAATCATGACCTGATCTGAGTCTGAATCTCAGTCAACAGAGTCCACTAAGGGGACATTCTCTGTGGAGTACAACAGTAGCTGCTAGCTCTATGGTTCATTGGTGTTTGAGTTACCAGGACATAGCACTGGTCTCAATTCAACACACACGTTTACATTTGTAATTCAATATACTTGGACACCAGTAAAAATGGGCTCCTCCATTGTTTTCCCTGGTGTGGGTTCAGTGGCTGCCATGGCTATACTGGGCAGCAGCTTAGAAAAGCTGAACAACTGTCTGCACAGGCATCAGGAGCAAATACTGTAGCTGTGCTGGCACCTGAGCGTGGCACCCAGCCTCTTTCTCTGACAGCTGTCGCTGCCAGCTGCCTCGGTGGACAGGGATGGTTTCACATTTACACCGGCAGTTGTGTTGGAGGTGGAAGTGGTAAACACTCGCTATCTGTGAGCAGCTTAAGGCAGTGAGGAGCTCCACGAAACAGCAGGTAGTGGTTTGTGACACTGACTTGACAACACCTCAGCAGCAGTTTAAAGGAAAAGAAAGCATTCACTTTACCCACCTAAACACCTGAAGTCCATCAACCAATCTAGGGTTGATTTAATATCATTGCTGTGACAATACGCTTCTGATAAAATCACAATTGCTACTCACCAGGTGGTCCCATGGCACACATGACCTGGATATCCACCAGGTTGATCATGGAGCAGTCCTTCATGTCGTACCAGTTCCAGTGGTCCAGCCACTGACGCAGCAGCTCCACAGGGGGCTGGGCACCATAAACCTCCCTGGCTGGCATGTTCACATCGTCAACAAATATCACCTGACAAAGTATAATATTAGCAAACAAGATGACATACTGATAATGCCACAACGTACTTAAAACTATAGTCTTTTCGTAGAAAACACACGTTTTTACACATGCATCTAAGAATAAAATTGTGCTTGTTTTAAAAAAGGACAACAAATCATTACAACTGCCAGCATTTTAGTGACTCACTTCACTGATATGAGTGCAAACTGAAACACAAACAAGCCATACCAAGATAAAACATCTAATGAACACAAGAAAGAGGCCGTACCATTTTCTTTCCCAGTGGAGGACCGAACAGTCCTTTGCGCCGCTTATCTAGCTTGGACATAATAATGTTTTGGGTCTGAGCAGCTGTGGTCTGAGCTGAAAAGTTGATAAATAATGGGCTGTACACATCCTTCTGCAGCTGATTCAATAGGAAGTCCTGGCCAAGAGATATTAGAAATACAAACAAAGATTATCATCAAATCTCTCAGGAAAAGAGACACTCTGAAAATAAGCACTGTATGACAATAAATGGAACGATTACACAGTTTGTATAAGGATTTACTAATGAAATACACGCTGTTGTTGCACAGTACAATTTATGTACTGTATGTGTGTTTTTATGGGGATATTCAGAACACCTGAAGGGACATCAAGCAAGCTTGATAATTGCACACTTGACAAATAGAAAATGTGCATTTAGTTGAAAACGTTTCAAAGCAATGGTCTGTAGCAGCATGCCAAAGACAGCCTGTACAGGTAGAGTACACATGAAATGATAATTTCATATTTGATCCTGGCAAATGGTTGTGATAAGCTTTATAATCTAATTAAATGTGGCATTTAGTGGGAATTTCATTAGATAAAAACTGGATCTAGGTTAATCGCTGGAAACGACTGTGAAATGAAGTAGGGGGCTGGTTGTCCTCTGAGGACAATATCTAAAGTAATGTTCTGCAGGTCAAAAGGGTAAAATCAATGAATTTTTGATTTTGCATGAAGGTTTACAAAAGGGCATTTCACTAAAAGCTTTAAGAGGCTTTCATGAAAGGTCGTTTTGATAAGATGGCCTTTATGGACAACTGGCCTTTTGTGTTTCTATGAGCAGAGAATGTAGAACAGAGAACACAGTCACGGGTGATTGGATGTCTTTTATAAGATATCGTCTATTTTCATGGTGTTTTATTATGTACCGTTTGTTGAGCGCCCATGCTTCCCCTTGTGCACATGTGTATTAGCATGATCACAGTGCTCTCGCACGATTGTGAAATCATGTGGGTAATGACCTGCATAATTAAAGGGGGCTTGTGATGAGAGTGATCACATGCTGCAGCCGCGGTGCATCATCATCCTCTTGACTAAATTATAAACCAGTGGCACAGCTTCTGTCAGTCTCACTCAAGAGTCCACTGAGGCAGGTGAAGGAGCCTTGTGTACAGCTGTCGGATGGTATTGGTGCCGGCATGGTGCCAGCCACATTCTTATAGTCTGAGTAGCTGGTGCTCCTTTATCACTCCTGCCAGATTTGGGATTCAGCCACGGTCTGCTGGCTGCACGGGACAGGGCTGCTCCGCCACGCAGACAGGCAGGAAGTGGAGAACAAGGCGGGCTCCCCAGTGAGATGATCTCTATTCACCCCAGAGTCTCAAGTTTGAGCACACTAATGGAGGAACTAATGAAGCAAAGGGAAGGAGGGGGGATTAGTCCTTGATATAAATAGCTGAAGGTCTGCGGAGAGATGCTCAGTATTCCTCCAAGGTGGCCGTTTCACACCTGGTGTCTGTGGCTGTAGTGCCTCCAAATAATCTGTGTGTACGGAGCACTTGCTTTAGTTTCCTGAGGCTGCGACGACACTGCTTGGAAACAAATGCTGATTCAACCAACAGAATGACAGTGTTTTTCTGCTGATGAAAATAATCATTTCTGCTAATAAAAATTGCTTTAAATCCCCAATTTCCTTGGAGAGCAGACGACAGGCAGAAAAAGAGACAAACAGAGAAGAAAAAAAAATAGACCAATTTAGCTCAAGCAAATTATAGGGACCCTGTGGAGGTTTCGACCACATGTAGCACAATGGGCATTGTTCTGATGAATGAGTCCCAGTTTCGTTTGTGTCTTGGGACTCACATGCGTGGGGATACAGGCGGCATGATTCATATTCGTGCCGATGGTTTCCTGCTACTTCGATGATCAACGGTGATGGCGAGGCTACCACTAAGCACAGCAATACGCGAGCAAACGTCAAAATAAAGAACACTGCAGGCCAGCAAATATACATGTAACAATAAAGGTTTAGAAATATCTAAAAAGTCTTTTTAGTGAGGAAGAAAATACATGTTGCCTCAGGGATACACCAAATTAATTTTGCAAACAACAAAACTCCACAAACTACCTTTATTATTGTGGATTGTCTGAACCTTATAAAATAATCATTACACGTAAAAATGGTGTTACAACAAATGTTGTTTCATTGAAAGAATGGCACTTAGTAGAGCGCAGACCTCCACCAAGGCCCGACAGTCCCCTTGTGTACTCATTCACTGATATCAGCCACAGAAATAAGCCTGATTTTATTGTAGTTTACGCTAGCTAGCTTTCGCTAAGCGCAAACTGAAGAACTCTTGTTTGATACCAACGGTGTTATAATATCGTTAGCAACCTTTTTAACAGCTGGAACTGTCGGAATTCTTACACAGAGGTAAACAAAATAATCATTTTGGACCTGATTAAACATTTGAATTCACAATCATAATGATGTTTTTAAGGAAAATAGACACTTTTATTCTGCACCTTTGTCCAAGCTCTGTAAATGTATTATTCAAAAAAAATTATTCATCTAGTTAAAAATGATATCAATATGACCTTTAAGTAGCTGTGGTTGATGAAATCTACTGGATGTTATGTATCTGCATCATTCTTACAGAAAATTCCTTTCTGCTCAACACTTTCCAAATGTCACATTAATAAAATAACACAAAGCAGATGACTCACTGTAATGTAGACACTCTTGCCGGTACCAGTGGGACCGATGAATATAGTGGGCTTCTGGTGGGTGACGAGGAGCTCCATCAGCGCCATGTAGCGCACTGTGTTCTCAGTGGGCACGATGATTTCATTGAACTGCATGTCTTTGCATATGGGGGGAGCAGCCTTCAGCTCATCTGTCCAGAGCTCCCACCTGCCTGGGCCCTGAAGAGGGAGAAGAACAAAGGACTAAGTGTTGCATTTAAGATATGAAAAGTCATTGTGCTCCCGCTCAAACAAAACATACCAAGCGGACACATAATATCTGGTCTTTGACTGTAGATGTTGAAGTATGACAACATGGAGCATACAAATGGATTTGTCTACACTGTGAGACATTCAGGTATTTGTACATAAAAGGTCTCTAATCTTATGTGACCTTTTCCTTCAATAGCCTACAAAATATCAACATGATGTATATTTGGTAAATGGCTTTGAAGCTAGATGTGGCATCGACCATCCCTCAGCCTTTGGTACCAAAGAGAAATCCATATTAGTCTTGTGTAGCCAGACTTCTTTGTTAAATCCATACTAGCTCTTTTCCTCTGATCAAGTTGTAATATAAGAGATTATCTTGGCCAAACCCATCTTGTATTCAATATAACCTGGATAATTACTCAAATGTAATGTACAATTAATGCATAAATGTCACACAGTTTAGATCAATTTCAGGTTCATTCTCTTAAAACTTTGGGGGTTTGAAAATGTAACAGTGGACTTTCAACACCTTTTCCAAAACACATTTACAAAATAGCTCAAATCTGCTTAGATGGGGGAACAGGACTGTTACACTGATATGAAACTGAATCCTCCATGAATAATAATGAAGAAAGACACTATAAAGGTCACACAAAGACAAAACTCTGTCAAGTCCATAAGTGGTTTTGTTAGTTATTGTGGTCATGACGGTGTAAAAAAAACTACTGTATAATCATTTATATGCTTTATTATGACAGAGAGATGTTCGGTTTTCATGTCATTTTACAGTGACCTCTGACCACCAACATCTAATTAGTTCATCATTCCATCGTTCAAGTGGACATTCGTGCCAAATCTAAATCATTTCCCTCAAGGCTTTCTTGAGATTTTGCATTCACAAGAATGAGGCGGATGGACGGATGTATGGATTGACAGCCCGAATTACATTACGCCTCCGGCCACAGATATCGCCGTCGTGGAGGCATAAACATGCAGCGCTGCGCTTTCCGCTACGCAATTATCGGAAGCAGCCGTACCTCTTTAATGAAGCGGTACTGGTAGACTGTTCCCTCAGTGGGCAGCGGCACTGTGAGTTGCTTAGCTGGAGCCTCTACAGTGGCCAGGATGCCGTGGCAGGTCCGGGTCTCTTCACTTAGAGAGTCGTTCAGGACCTCCCTCACCACGGCGTCAAACTTGTCTCGGCCGACATCATCACAGCTGGAGCCCACCGACCACACCAGGCAGAACACAAAGATGCCCTGTGCAAAAGGAAAAAAACATAAGGACATCCTTCACTGCTTTTTCAGGCCAAATCGTTAGTTGGATGAGGGCATTAATGCTTCACACTGGTTGCTTAAGTAGAATATAATAACTGGATGAACATGGACCTTGTTACACATGATACAGTTAATGTTCTCGTTGTTTTTTTTTGTTAATGGCATCATAAAATCCCTTACTTTATCCCTATTATTCATTATATTTCACAATCCTTACCTGTGGACCACAACCCACAAAATAAACATTAATGTTCAGTAAAGTGTTTACAGATTATTGCTGAGTATCAGGCTACCAAATAGATACTCTCACAAAAGTATGAAATCTTCCTAGAGATACTTTGTAGTCAAAATTCTCATTGCACAGACAAGATAACAATCATTGAACTGATTCAAATGTACAGTACACAGGTTATTTCATGAGACAAACAGCAGAATCCACGGAGCGCAGACGCCTTTGTTGGGAAAAACAACAGGAATCCTGTAGGCACTGAAAATTCCAATGGCCTCATGAGCTATCATCAGCTTAGCAGCCTCATGATGGCTCCTGCTGTTTAAAGGCTGATTAATTCAACACTTTGATAATGAATGGCTGAGAAACATGGGAGAGAGAGGTTGAAAGGCATTCATCAGTGCAGCGTGCCACGGGGGGATAATAGCAGTGCTTTCAAAAGACAGGATTCAGGACCCAAAAAAATCGATTGGGACTCATGCAGGGGGCAGAAAAAAGCACTCATCTGCTAAAACTTTTCCACGCTTTGTGGGCCTGTTCGGAGGCAGACTTGATCAAAACAGTGTGTAAAAGGGAAAAGGGTGGGCTTCTCGGGGGCTGCTGTGTCTGAGTTTACTGTTTGGTTAAAGAAAGAGTTTGGATGTGCATTGGAGAGGAAACGCAATGAATAACAGAAGGGCCAATGCCATCGTTGATTCTGTTGTTTTCAGTTCACAACCTGAGCTGTGAGCTCACGTATTTCATGAGGGAATACAGAAGTAACAGCAGACCGTCTTAAGCTGAACGTCACTCAATCAAGCTACAGAAAGGAAGAAAGGAATGTGTAAAATGATCCCTCTTAAATATTAGTACTATAATAGGAACGGCCTTAACTTTGATACTAGAGAGGCATTAGGAGGTTGTTTTTCACTTCCTGTCTCAAAAACCACTGCAAGGAGATTAACAATGTACAAAAGGATGAAAATATAGAATCGTTTATCACCAGACATTACACATTTAACAAGTAAAACTGTTTTTAAAGAAATATATTTAATGGAACAGAACACCAGCTGCTCTTTAAACAGGATGGGTTTTACTACATAATTACTGAATATATGATCATTAATGAGGGACATTCCTGGTCATTTTTATATTTATTTCATTTCATTTTCTTTTCTTTACGAGCTGTATAGAATATTTCACTGACTATAGATACGATGTGGGTACTGTGTCATTGTTTTTTGTCATTAGTAGTTCTATTGTTGCAGATTCATTGTTTTGTTATTGTTTTTTGTTTCTTTCTTTTTGTCTTGAATTTTGAGCTGTTTTATAGAAAAGCTTCTACCTTATTAGTGGCTAATGCAGATCCATCCAAACAGACAAATAAATAAGACCACAGTTGGAACTGTTGTTGTTCAATTGCACTTTACAGCTTCAGATTACTTGTACGGAACTGACGAGAAGGAAAAACAGAGGTCGGAAGGTTTGCCTGTATTCACTTCCATACTAGGTCAAACAGGGGAGATTGATATGTTGTCAGCTTTGGTCAGGGTCCTCTGTAGTTGTGCAGTGTATCTGGCACCAGTGGCTCTTGTCTCTTTTTCTCTCGCTATCCAGTCAAGCAAACCGGTCATTTTACCCATTCAGTGCAGTTTCTCACTTATGTAAGCCTTTTTTGCCTCCACTATGATTTTCTGCACTCACAAGCAAAACCACAGGCTTACAACATCAACGGGGAAAACAAAACTTGACACTGCAATTCTTTTAAACCAGAAATATTCTCGATTTGTATTCTGAGCAAATAACAACACTGTTCAGATTTCTTACTGGTTATTTCCTCTCATACAAGCACGGAATAAATGTACATGGTCAGCTATCGTCTTTGCTGTGTGTTCAAGTGCAACTTTTTGACAGAAGATGTCATGAAATGGTGACACATTGGTGATTAGTGTTTCAAAGATTTTGCGGTTCAACTGTTTTACGTTTGCTAATTTGGCAAGAATATTGTATGTTGCATTATGCAAGTAGATGTTTGACACTCAGACCTTGAGAAACAGAGGCTTGGTTATGTTATGTATGTATGTCGAGTGCATATTGTACTTGGCAGGATGCTTTCAGAACTCTGGGCTGCACTCTAAAACCTTAATGAACTCATTAATGCTGTCTAATAACCCATAATGGGCATTTATGTTGCTGTAGACACTTGTGGTTAAACATATTCGATGAATAACTTACCATCGTTAATTAAACAATAATAATTATTAGTAGCAGGAGCAATAGTAGCAGTGGGTGTGCTCACAAACCTCCAGCCAGGAGCAAACATCGTCTTCATTCATGCTCTTCATCTTTGCTTCATCGTGAAACTCGTCCATCATACAGTCCATCAGATTCATCAGGGACTTGACTAGATTGGTGTCAGAGGTTGGCGACAGCTCCTGAGAGAGGTGGCAGAGAGACAAAAACATATCAAAACTCGAGGAGAAGTGATTTCTGAGTACAGTACTGCACTCAGAACTCATTAGAAGGTTTGTACAGTTGACTAAACGTGTCAATCAAGAGACAATGTGGCAAGAAAACATGCAGGAAGAAATACACAGTCGTTATATCAATAAACAAAGAAAAATCCTCATACAGTAGATACAGACTAAATAAATTCCCTTATTCGAAAAAAGACAATTATTTTATTTGCCGACCAACTCCAGCTGAAAAATACACTGTATGAACTGAGGATGGTTCAGCACCTTGGTGGCCTTTCGAATGAGCTGCAAGCAGGCGGGCAGGATGCGGTCAAACAGGCCAGTGATGAGGTCTCTGTGCGCTGCGTTGACTGTAGCGGGCAGGGTGTTGAGCCAGGACAGCATGAGGGGCCGCCAACCGAGCATATGAGGCTCCATGTAGATCATACCACAGCGAGACACCTGCCACAGACATACATCACGTCTTACAACACACATCTGAAACAGTGGTACTCAAAAAACAGCCGATTTATAAGGATACTGATCCTAATGCAGTGTGATAACCTTAACTAATGATTGTTAAGATATTATCATCCTAATCAATAAGCAAAATGAGAATTGTGAGTTCATCCAAATAGTTTATATCATATCCTTTAAACTGGTGTATACAAGTTCTGCTGCATATGTGATACCATGTCTAATGACTATCTGATAGCTAGTTTTTAATGAGATCCCACAGCTCCAAGTCCCACCCAAGGAATGGCTTCAGTGCAGGTAAAGTTAGAAGAAAAGAGGAAAGATAAGCAGAGTACGGTGAGGACATAATGTTTGAGCAGTAGCTAAGAGGCATGCAGATGTGAAAAAGAAAAAGGAAAGAGTGTGTCTTTAAGAGAGTACATAAAGGGAGAAAAAAAATAACTTTCATAGACAAAGAAAGAGAGAAAGAAAGGGAAAATGAAGGAAAGGAAGAGAAGGAGAGATTAGCAGTGCACAAAAGGGACCCTGCACAAAGTAGGGGGAGTTCACTGTGATCACAAAACTGTTGATGCCTCTGCATTCAGCATGTTGAAAGGAACAGCTGGCAGGCTATAGAGAATAAAAAATAGACGTCTGCTTAATAAAAACGTAGAGCCAGGGAGATGCAAAGGTATTCTCTCAAGGCATCTATGTATTGAAATCGAGCGCCTTTGTTACCGCCTCACAACAAAGGACCATAAGGAGAGGTACAATTTTTAAAAAAAATGTTTTTTTTAATGTATTCTCAAGATCTATACAAGGATTGCAATTTATTTCAAAGCCTGTGATCTTTTTGTTTGAAAGTCTGAAAGTTTTATGACTGACTGCATTTCTAATATGTTGGTTATCTCCTCGAGCAAAAACACAAATCGCACAACTTGTGTATCTACTGCCAACTTCCATTTCACATGGCCTCAGTGGGGAAGGAAATAACAGGAACAGGGAAAAAGTTATGTGGTTTCACTCTGGTAGGACATGAAGTCCTGGAACGGTTAAATGCATGAAGACATTTTGAGGAGGTCAATCAAAAATACTCTAACAGACTCTTGAATAGAGTGCTTCCTTGTGTCTGTCTGTGCTTAATAGCATTCATTATAGCCATTTAGACACATATTATAGACACATTAATAAAGATTAATCAAAGACTAAATATGATCTCAAAATGCTGACCCAAGGAAATAAAACCCACGAACGATTCTTACAGTTGTTCCTTTTTTTTGACAAATTCTACTCTATTCAGGCAGACAGCACCAAGGCATGACCATTTAAGATGAATACTCGTAATAAAGACAGACATGAAGGGCATTTGTGTGTCATTGGAAGGATGATGAGATGACGTTGGTCAGGGAGCGATGGGCTATATTTTCTAAAAATGTGCTCAAAATCAGTTGCAGTAGAAAAACTACCATCTGTGCAGAAAAAATTTAAGTTTCTATGTAACAATCCATTTTCCATCCTCAGCTGTATCCAGAGAAAGAAAACTCTGTCGAAAACCCTTAATCAAAGCAAAGGTGTTTCTCACTGTGGCTGGCGATGCCACCTCCAGGTCCATGGGCTCAAAGATGAGGCTCATTTGTGGCGACATCTGAATGATCTCACCGCTCATCAGACACAGTTTCTTGTTGTCGTCGAGCACCGTGTTCATGTTCTCGATCCACACTGCGTCCACTGGGCCGTCAAAGATGAGCCATTTTCTGTCGGGGCTCTGAGGGGAGAGAGAAACATGATTGCTCGAAGGAACATTTTCAGCACAATTTATGGCACCATTACATCAAAAGAAAGGTCACAAACAGTCACCACATCGACCACATTGGTTACCTACTTGCTTGAGTTTTTTTTATTTATTCTACCTAACCAACAGGTAAATACACATTCCTTATCAAACAAATATAGCTGTAAGTGTTTAAATTTGTGTAATAATTGATGTTGAGGCAGCTTGACAGATTGGAATGTATGGATGTAAGGAGGCACAAACAGTCTGACAGATAAACACTTTTCAACTCTGAGGAGGAGGATTTTTACTTTAAGGAAAAGACAAACTAAAATATGCTAAATTTCTTAAGTATTCATGGAGCTTTAAAGTTTAGAAGGGGGGCTTAAAAGTGCACGAAAAAAGCACTGACATTATACCGCTTGGTTTATGAAGACAGCGCCGGTATCCTTTAATCGTATGCACATGCTGTTTCCATTACCTTCCCTCTGACAGAAATCTGTGTGCGTACTTTTAAGGTCACGAAACATCTCCCGTGCAGTATAACGCTCGCGAAGAATCTTTGCTAAATGAATGAAATTAACACCTACACTGTCATAATGGGGGATGACAACAAGAGTCTATTCCCCAGTTAAATGGACTGGCAAGGGCTGTGCTTTAAATTGATTTGTTGAAATATAAACAAATGGAGATGCCTGAGCCGGGGCCATCTGGTGCTCGAGAGGAAAGTGAGCACGCCGTAATGTAATGATCTGACAGAGAGCGTTGGCACCGAGAAAAAAAAAAAAGAAAGAAAATTACACTGTGTATATGCAGTGAGTTTAATACACTACACTGCTGCTGACTCCAGATTAGCACACAAAGAATTAGTTTAGTAAAATGTGATGCAGAGGAAAAAAAAAAAAAGAGTAAAACAAAGAAAGACTTCTACCCAGAGAGGAAAATGAGTTTTTCGAAACTGAATTAAGACCAGCCTTGTTCTTGTTTTCTGTTTTCATTGCGTCAGTGTGTGCTGCCTCGGCTGTCATGATCACTCCTCACACTCCTTATTCATTGACAAAAAAACAATTTGTACATTGACAACTTTATATACAGACACCGATTTTAAAATGACAAGTTCATTTGGAAACAATTTGAGAATACGGCAAACAAATGATTTTCCATTATGACGTGCACCCACTGCCATCAGTAAATCACCGTCCGTGTGTGGTGTGTGTGTGTGTGTGTGTGTGTGTGTGTGTGTGTGTGTGTGTGTGTAATAAAAGAGAGTTATTAAAGATCTAAATTTAACAAGACAGCAGAATGTTTCTTTTGTTTACCCTGTCACTGCAGCCTTTCTTTCTACCAGCTTGAAATTAATTGGAATGTCATGCCTATTGTACAACGATCCATCCTGAACTCGTAAACTGAGACTGAGGAGACAATAATGGATCTAAGTCTCATCTTCGGGCTGCGCGGCTCCCTATAACATGAAACGTTTGAGCATGCCGAATCTCTGGCCACATCCCATTGTGTCTCAAGTAGAACTTGCTTGAAGGTTTGAAGCCACAGGAGGAAGTGCAGCAGCGGTTTTCTCAATTACTTGTTACGGAGGTAGCACATGGCTTCAAGGAACAGAATAATTCTACTGTCATCTCGGTGCTGCTTTACAAGTACTGTAGGTAGCCGGAGTGTCTATTTTCAGCAGCAGCACAAAGTACCTGAGACAGAGATATTTTTTGCTTTAACTAGTGGCACAAAGTTGCTTCAAAAGCCTGTTTCCATAGAGACAGTATTGGTTTTAAAGTCTGTGATCCATGCTGATATTATGTGTCACTCACTGTCATTACTTTGATACAACATTCTTTGACAAATAATGGTAATTTTCATATAAGTGGATACAATTTGAACAGGACATAGGACTTGATAAGTTCAGGATAACTAACAACTGATACCTCTGTACAATAAATCCAGTCACATGTAACAAGTTAACTGAGCATCCAGCACCAAACTAATTTGAACTGAAACACACTGAAATGTGATGATGCCTCTACTCGATCCTCCAACCATTGCACCTCTTCTTTGGGGTAAACAAACATCAAAATTCCAGTTACAATAAACTCAATTTATGGCCTAAATGTTGATATTATAGAAGCCATTTATACCCAAATCGTTTCCATCTGAAACTGTCTAGCGTGTTCATTTTTCACGGCATCATTCAAATGTGGGGATAAAAACACATGGACATCATTCCGACGCAGCAAAAGGCATAGAAAGAATCAATGTGCTGTCATCCTAACAACGGTGGTAAATTCAGCTAATGCCTTTGGGAATCAGAATAAGTCTGAAAATGCTTGTGTTAATGGGGATAAGATTAAGTTTTTGTTAAACAAAATACAGAAATCAAGTGATGATGACTGTGAGGAATAGAAGTGTAAACAGCAGAACATCAGACAGAAGTTTGAAGATCTAATGTACAGTATGATGTCAGAAGCCCAGTATGACATATAATTAAAATGCTGGAAGTAGAAAGTAACCCGTCTGACAGTCGTCAGGCTGATGCTGAACAGCATGACAGACATCGCACTGCATGTTCCTCTGAGAAACATCTTTATAAAATGTTAATATTACTCTAAAGCTTCTCCTAAAGCTAAACTTCCTTCACCAAAACGAAGTTCAATCAAGACTGTTGTGGGGGAAGCCATTAGCAACGGTTTCAGGATAACAGTTTTGTGTTTAATAATACAAGAGGATGAGATTTGTGGATGAAAAAAATGTTTAAAAAATGAATGAAATGAAACTATTATGAAGCATGTGAAAATTGACTACAAACAGTACAGTATCTGACTGTGTTTCATGTGACCTAAGAATAGGATTTCAGATTTCAGACGGGCTGTGTGTGTATATTTGTCTGCCTGTATAATCTCAGAGAGGTATCCCCGACACAGACTCAATCACTGACCTTGAGAAACCTCTCAGAGGATACCAACAGTAAGTCATCTCCCTAGCTCGGCTCCTCAACCATGCCCTCATTCACCGGGAGGTGTGGTATCTCCAGGATAAATGAGGATAAATGATGTGGATCACCCACCTTCCATCATGACTGAGGGAGCCGCTCCGATAAACACCGAGAAGGTTTTCAGCTTTACGTTCCACCGTAACAAACCCAGAGGACTGTAAACATTTGTTGTATGCCAATTCAACACAAAGTACTGTCTAATTCTGACTGACTGGCAGGACCCAATTCAAATTCTCCCATTGGAGGTAATTAATCAACTTTACCACAGTCTCCCCAACAGGATTTGTGTATAAAAAGATGGGTCCACATTGAATATACACAGTATTAAGCGTATCAAAAGCAGTGGGAGCCAACGGGTGATCTTAGGGCTCCCACAGTTCCTACGCTCAACTGGCTCTATACGGGAGTTTGTGCAGCGTGACTTATTATGTAAATATGTAAATTTTACCACATTTATCAACATGGATGAATAATGTGCAATTATATTGGACTTCAGGTGCTCTGTAGCACAGAGAAGAACAGGTGGTGTGTGACTAACCCTGCACATCTGTATCGTTCAATCAACTTGGTCCTCACAAGTGATACAATAGTGTTTTTTCTCCCTTGTGTTTGAACCTCAAAGAATTTAAACCAATACCGTATCCTCTGAGCAGCCATCTTACCTGAGAAGAAGCAAAGGATCTGTAGCTGACGGCGAGGATGCCGTCGGACCACTCATGAGAGACGGGGTCAAACTGCCCATACAGCTGGCCCATGGTGATGGATTTAGGATTGATTACTGTGATCTGGACCGGATTCTCATCCATCAAACCCTGGTGCGAAAACAGACATAAAGAAGACGCAGAGATATCTTAAACTCAAGAATGGGATGCATAAAAAATAGATACACACACATATAGCTTATAAATACATTATTGAAAAAAAAAATGCAAAAATGAGCATGACGAGCCACTCAATTGACCAACTTGTCTTTAGCGTCTGTATAACAGGACTTCTGCTAATGGGGGAAAAAGAAGCAAAAACCACAACAACAGCTTTTCAGACAAGGTGTCACTTTGAGTTAAAAACAATGAGCAAAGTGAGCTGCTGAAGAAAAAAACAACAACAAAAAAGGAGAGAAAGGGGAGGGGGGGGTTGGACATGATCAGTGGATGTGCAGCAACAAGGATGACGATGATAAATGTGGCATTCCCAGGCGTTCCATCAGCAGGCCTTCATCTGTCTCCTTGGTGGGATGCCTCTCAGCCCTCTCAGCCATGTAAATACAACAAGCCAGTTCTGCTCTTCGCCGTGAGATCGATAACTACTAAACAAAGACTACAGCTCTGACAAATTGGATGGATGTGTTTACTCGGGACAAACATGTAGCTCAGATAAGCCTTGGATATTGAGTGTAACGCATATTTTTTACTTGACATGAAGGTTTGTATCATTTCTTTTTTTTTTTTTTTACTGACTGAGCAAGTTCATGTCCCAAGGACTCAGGAAACCCCAACAAAATATGTAATGAAATACAATTTAAAAAAATGCTTGGTTAACCATCTGAAAATTACGATTCCTGACAAATTGACCAAGTTAATACCTGACAAGAACATTATAAATAAGTCGGACCTCAAGGACGACTACGGGAACACAACGAAGAAAACGAAGTAGTGTAGAACAGCTATTGATCAAGAATAAGTACCATGCAAGGAATCATGAAACGGAGTATGCTGACATACAGCTTAACGTCCCATTTTTCTCCACTTTTGTTGCCATTAATTTACATCACAATTCTTTCTAAATTTTGCCAACTACCCCAGTTTGAATACCAAGTTTTAATGTCTTAATTCGTATCGTCAACAGATGAAGAACACAGTGGCCACCTTCCTCTCCAGCCCAGGGTATCATACCTTTTCACAGACGTCTTGAAGGGCTGCTGCCAGCACACGGTAGGCACAGGTCTTGCCTCCAAAGGGCTCGCCCACCAGCATGAAACCGTGCCTCACTATCATCATCTCGAAGATCTGGAGGATTTTCTCGATAAAGAAATCGGTGACTTGCAGGTTCATAAGCTGGCAGTTTTCCTCGATGGCCTCCAGCAGGGTGCGGTAGTCTCGTTTTGGAAGCTGGACCCCCGGGAAGAGGTCAGAGGTGATACCCTGAGATGGAAAAGTGAAGTAGATGGGAGACAGTAAAGGAGAAGATTGAGTTGAATGAGAGAACACAAATACTTTGACACAGTTTTAAACACAACCTTACTCCCATGCATACACAGGTTCACCTTGAAATAGTTTGACAAATGATGATCACACACATTTTCAGAAACTCGCGCACACACACACATAATCCAGTGAACCTCTGTGACTCGAACAGACTTAAGTTGTCCTCGTGCATCATAGTTCCAAATGAACTGACTGGAATTAACGTGGGCAGACACAGACACCTGATGCGTATCGCTCCATTAATCAAGACAGGAGGAGCTCAACTCTGTCGCACCTCGAACAGCTTCAGATCATGGGACAGGAACTTGGGCAGATTGACGTCGATAATGGATCTCAGCAACAGGGTGTCTTCATTCTCCTCTGGAAAAGCGAGCTGCGGTTCAACACCCCCGAAGAGGAGAACACGAGATGAGAAAACACAACCAATACAACCAATGTCACTGTAAAGACTTAGACTTAGTTACACCCTTGTATTCCAAGAGTGGATTTAAAATAAGAAAAGGAAACAGGCTTAGTGTCCGTGCTCAGTCAATATCGAACACACTAATATGTAAGTATCAGGTCAAATGTTTCGGTAAATCAACCACAAATTCCATCCTATCACATCATAATGAATCAGTATTGAGATACCTTGAGGTTTCCAGCAGCAGTCAGCACAGACTTGACAGCCCTCATCCCATAGTCGTAGTGATGCTGCGAGGAAAGCTGCTCAGAACAGAGTCGGTAAGTGGCTACAATTTTCACAGACAGGGGACGCGCAGTCACAAAGCCGCAGGAGTAGAGCACGATCTCCGCGATCATCGCGTAGTCCGGCACCATCATAGCCACAGTCCTGAACAGAGCCTGGTGCAGAGGAGACGGTTTTTAATCACCAAACATTTTAAATCAGAGTTGTTTTTTTGATGTTCTTTAAGTTTTATTTTAGCAGTTTTTACATCAGTAATATTTGGAGACTATATTTTGGGAGAGAAACATTAAATGCTGTAATTCAAACTCCCTCAGAATCATGTGAATGTGTCCTCACTGCTTGGACATTTATATAGAAATAAATGGCTGAGGAACTGAGTCTACCTTGAGGTTGTCTGGTAGTTCAGAGCGACCAGCGTACCCGGGATTCATAGTAATGAACACGGCGCAGGAGGGGTTCAGTTTTAGCTCCGTCCCCTCAAACATCAGCAGCTCAGCGTGGGCAGCAATCCCTGGACACACAGATGCAGTTAGATACAGTGTGTATTTAACTTGTACTTTGGGCCTTTTGACTCAGACTCACACAGCTGAAGATCAGAGTAGGCTCTGGTCTTCATTCCTACTGCGAATTCTTTGGTCACTTTTTTGTAATGAGCACACCCAGGGGATTATATCCATACTCCGTGGACGCCACAACTGTACACCGTATCAATAGATGACTAATCCAGGCGGTAGGTTGGACTTTTAAATTGGTCACAAACTGTTGCTTTGGTCAGAAAAGTAATGTCAAGTCAATTTAATTTTGCCCCAAATCACAAATTTGCTTGAGAAGGCTTTATAACCGGTACATCACACCACACACAACACATTTTGGATTGAAATAAAAAACTCCAGGGCTTGAACTATCTGTGAAAAATATTTTGAATGCAGCAGCAGTTAAGCAACAGAAACCTATTAGTATTTTCCAGCTTTAGTTTTAAGCGAAGAAACATCTGTATCCCCTTTGGCTCTCGCATCTTACGGTGCAAGTCATTCAGTGCCTGTAGCACAGGACACACTGCTGTGCTGCGTTGAACAAAGCTACGCTTGAAGTTCTGCTGGCCGGCCTTCACAAATTGCCTCAGCTCTGCGCTGCATCTCTTTGTAGTCATAAACCTGCTCTGTTTTTTTGTTTTTTACTAGCGAGAATACGCCAAAATTGTTTCTGGTATCCTGGCTGCTTATGCAAAGATCAAAGGAGAAAAAAGAAAAGCCAGAAAGTCAAAAACAATATACAAAAAAAAACAGCACAAACCTCTCTGTATAGTGAGAATCTGTTGAGCCACCACAGACAGCACCTCCAAGTCAATGCGGTTAAACTCATCAAAGCAGGCCCAAGCTCCGCACGACAAAAGGCCCTGGTCACACACACACACAGACACACACATAAACAACTGTTTGAGCGGCAAGTGGGAGGACATTTCGGTAAAGTGTAGGCAATTTCAGTGTCAAATTATTATTTTTTTGTCAAAAAAACATTTTTTGACACTAAATAGGTGTGGCATATGTTTCATTTACTACATTTATTGCATATATACTGTATTTTCATCATATTCGATGTAAAGGCAAACGCACCTTTACTACGGTACTACGGTATTACCACGTATTTGTAAGTATACATTGTTGTGTTTTGTATACAGCGACATTAAAACGTTTGTGTGCAGTTCTGTGACAGGGGGAAATCAGCATGGGGCTCCCTGAAGTGCTGATAGTGAGACTACTGGTATATTCCATGGTGGGAGTATCTGTTCTGGCACACTTCCATCTGAAGAGTGAATATCTGCTTAGTAAACTATTCCTTCTACATGCTTGGTTTCTCTACTGTGTAGGAAACAGTGTGTATCCGCTTTTGCTGATGTGTTCAGTCACAGCTGCGGGTGAGAGATAAAGTTTGGAGAGCAAGTAGTAAGAACATTCTAGTAATTCTAACTCATGGTGAAAGAGTTTTACCCACTTTAAAGAACTTGCCCAGAGCGATGTAGTCCAGTCCATCGGAGCAGTTGAAGACTACACACTGCTTGGCCACGGCTTTGGCCAAGTCTTTGGTTGTCTCTGTTTTTCCTGTGCCAGCCGGGCCCTCAGGGGCCCCTCCCAAATGGAGGTGGAGGGCACCAAACAAAGTGCTGAAAAAGGAGGAATGGACAAGAGACGGCTCATGAATACCTTATGGCCTGTCAGTGATTCATGTGATGACGCGTCTCCTCACTGTGCTATGTACATAGATTTTTATCTGTCAAAATAGGTCCACTCCAGCTCGCTGTCAAAAAACTTAATAAGATGTTGAAGTGACTGCAGGCTTCACTGCAGGGAAGCAGCACTGTGGAAGCTGGCTGAGCTGCTGAGTGATAAACCTTTCAGAATCACTGGAACCTTATATTTTCATACACTGATTTTACACTACAATACAGGGACTTGACAATTATTTATCAGTGAAGTGATTGTTTTGAAGGTTTTCATAAAATAATGTTGCAAACTTTGACGACACAACATTTTTGAGACCACAATTGAAGTGTAGACCACAAAGCTTTGGCAAGTTACAGCATACTGTGTGCATGTCATTATCTCACATGGTAAGATGTGATCGGTCACACAATTAAATGGGGTTTTTTGTGTTTTGTTTTCAAACCACATGTTCTTTATCATTTTAAACAAGGCATGCAAATGTAAAGCAGTCTACCGCCTTAACAACTGATTATCTGGTAATCATTAATATATGAAATAAATTGGACTTTTCCCATCAAAAGAATTGTTTTTACCACTGACTTGATCAATGCTTGATGCAAAATCCGAGTAGACTACCTCAGGATTTAAAAGAACAGTTGAAGTAAACAATGAGTTACTTGAATGATCAAATAAATAACACAAAATGATGACTTCATTTTAACTGTGGAAGTCCTGCTAACCCATATTGATTTTTGAAATTTAATAACATCAGTTTGTTAAGAATATCTTTTTCTTTTTAAAATTAGAAATGACTTGTATTTAATTGAGTACATTTTCTTATACCAGTATTCTGTATTTTATTTTGATATATTGATACATTTGTAAATTGTAAAAAGGTACTTATTGATGTATTTGTGCTCATTTCTAATTGTTGGTTGATACAATTTTGATAACCATTAAATATTTCCAGGTGCTAAGTCAGAAAGAACACTCAGTAGCTCAGAAAAAAAAAACTGTCACCTTAAGAGGCTAATAAGAAGGTGGACAAAAGAGGAAATTAGCATTTAAAAGGGGACAAGAATGTGTTTGTTTTTTTTTGTTTTTAAGCCAGAATAATGGGGCAGGTGATAGATTATTAGTGTACATGTGAATATGTAGTTATCTCTACCTTGAAGAATGCAAAGTCACTATATAGACAATACTTTTAGCTACAAGCATCCTGACGAATACATTTGTATTTCTTGTGTCGTATCTTTACCGGTAGCAGCGGTCAGTGAGTGGGGTAATGACCAGACGTGGAGTGTTGCCCAGGTATTCATAACCGTAAGGTAAACCAGCATTGATCATCTTGGTCTGGATGTGGCTTTCCTGCACAAGTGTGACGCAGAGTTCACAAGTCAATCAATCAGTTGAAACGAATCCCCAAACAACCCTTTCCTCCATTACATACCACCCAGTAGTAGCGCAGTTGGCTAAGCCACTCAAAGTCGTTCTCGTCGCTGATCCCCTTTTGCACCAGCGTGGCGAGCACATCCCTGGCATGAACGTCCAGCACGACGAGGGCTCCGAGGGTCACCCGGTTCTGCTTGGAGAGCTTGCCTCGCACAAGCGCCACGATGTCGTCGATCTGTCTGTTGTTCTGCTCCAGGTAGGCATCTAACGCCTGAGGGAGAGAGGCGTGATTAAAGAGAAGATAGAGCATGCTGGAGTTTATCAAGACGGGGAGAATGCTATCAAGACCCCATCTATGAAGGTTACAAGTTTGATGCCTGCAAACGACTACTACGTCCATCACTGTCAAAGTCCAAGAGATAAACACCATACTTTTCCGTCTTTTATCAGAGCTGTTTGCTGACTGGGCGTGATCTTCACCTCATGGGGGAAATGTACAAACTTGTGTCTTGAAGGCTATTTTGAAAATACAGTATATGTAACCTGTGATTCAAAGAGGTTTGAAAACCACAACTGGTTAAAGATGTGTCAGTTTATGAGATATAGGTGCTCTTCTTTCGACGTGACAGATTGAAAACAGTTTGTAATCCTCATTCAGACCAGCTAGTCCCGTACCCACTCTGCGTTTAAAGCTGGACTGTTTGGAATTGGATGACAGCTTGTAGAAAGTGCCAGCTGGGTAAGTCATTACTGTAAGTAGCGCACTGATTGAAAGGTAATCTGCTTGTCATGAAGTTTATCCAAAAGTGATCAGACGTTGTTGACCTCATCTTGACAACCTTTCAAATCTTTTAGGCGGTCTCACGCGCCGTGTCTGACATGACACGCTTCACATCACGCGTCGCCATGGTTACAGCTTTGATACAGACGACACGGAACTTCAGAGCATACCGTTTGATGATGCGTTTCAGAAAAGCACGCTGGCTTGCTCGCTTGCTTTTCAACAGAATGATGTTTGTTGGTATGTGGGTTATGTCTGTCTGTCAAAAATGTTGAGTTTGTTGCACGGTAAAACAGTGTTAACCGTGATTTGCATGACTTGAAACAAAATCTTACAAAAGTGCAGACAGTGGACGGGCTATCCAAATGGTTCAATGAGTCTCCAGCAGGAAGTGTGTTAAAATTAAATTCTGGGTTTTCTGGGTTTTGTCCACGATATACATTTATTTTTAAGAAAAACAGATACTCATCTCTATGATTTGTATGTATGTGTAGCAATACTGTACATCAGAGGCACAACTGGGGTCTCAATTGAAGTGAGCTTATGTATTGAAGAGCCCAGGCAACAAAATAATACGAAAATGGACCTTACCCAAACACGATTCAGAAAACACAATGCATGTCATTGTATACAGTAGGCAGGCGATCACCTTCTGTCCTGAGACGATGGCTTCATGAATGTCCTTCGTCCAGTAGACCTGTGAGACGCAGAGCACCGTCTGGCCTGGCCAAGCACGCACCCAGTCGATCCTCAACTCTTTGGGGTACGCCTCGATTGCCTCCCCAATTACCTACAATGGACCAAGCAGCAACAGAGGATTTAACTCCCATGGTCCCGCATGTATCATGGAAGAGAATAATAAGCATAAGGGGAAAGCCCTTGAATCTCAGAGCTCAGTTTTGGTGTCAAATGTTGAGTCGAGTGCGTCTAATCCCATTTGAACAAGGGAGAATAAAGAAGCTTTAAAGATAGCAATCATTAATAACCCACACATCACCTTATGCAGCGAGGCAATCATGCCATTCTCGAGTTCCAGGAGCCATTTCTCCACCTGACCCCTGGCTTTGGAGGTGGAAATGATATCCAGCAGCTGCACCACCTCGCCCTCGCTGCTTTTCATGTGCGTGATGTCCAGCACGTCGGTGAATACTACACTAGCAATGCCTTCAAAGCACTTCTTCAGATGCGGCTGGACCCTGGAGGAGAGTAAGGGAGGAAAACTGAATTACAAAGGTATTTGTGAAGACTACAGTATGTCTGATCTAACTGAAACACACTGTACTGATAACTGACACAATGTGGACATTTTACTAATTTGAACAATGCCAACTGTGACATAGATCTCTTTCCATTTAAACCAATGCAGCTTAATTCACCGGTCACATCAAAACTTTACTCACACTTAATGCACGCAAGAATGTGATTGTGTTCAGGTTGGGAGGTTTGTCAAAATGTTTCTGAGAGCACAGCAGAACTGTATATGAATGAATCCAGTGTAGACGATAACAGGCTTTGTATTAGATTGAAACCATGAAAAAAATAAAATAAAACTGAATAGAAATAAAACAATAGTCTGAAAGATGCCACAATCACATTAAAAATCTACATAAAATGGGTATAGGTTACCCCCAGAGTGAGGGTAGTTTATTAGTCCAAATCTAAAATGAGGGTACATGCTGATTTCTGCAGATAATGATGTAAAAATTTGCATTTATGATATAAAAGAGTAATGATGCACCCAGTTTGAATGCCTGTCCCCCTCCTGTGAAATTATGTTCTGAAAATGAACAATGAAAACTCTTGGCAATGCACAAATAACATTAAGACATGCTGACATTAAGCACGAGAGGAAGGACTTTGCCTTGAAGCTATAACTCATTTGAGTCCAGATTACTTTGGTAAACGACTATTTACAAGGTCTCAAATTAATTCTAACAGTCTCACAGCTGCTCAGAGTCGGCCAGCTTGAGGAGGGAGGCAAGTGCAGAGCCACGCCATCTGGAGGAATAAACACCTGGAGACACATCAGATTCTGTCTGACCTGGAGCCGTTTACTGACGGGAGGAGAGCCCAGAGATTACTTTTAAACTTTCCGGATTAAAAAGTGGCTTTATCTTCACTCCCGTTGATCAACCCGACTGCAGCAGCGACCCACCTAGCTGACCTCTTGTTGCGTGCTTACGTTCTGTTATGTTGACAGCTGACTGAAGCTAGAATTAGACAGAATTAGAAGTCTCTGGTGGGTGCTGAATTCACCTGAATTCAAACACACACACAGACACACTAAGTCGGCGCCATTGCTTGCTATCTTATAGCTATTGTACAGTCAGTAATCTGGCTGTTTGGGGAGAAGAATCAACAACCACCATTACTGATGAAAATCTTTCTGACAAATGTTCCCGGACAAGGCCATGTTTTTACCAACCCTGTGGAAACTTGTGGATTTATCTGGGTTTGAACATTGTTGGAAACTTTTGGGATAACGCAAGTATACAACTCAACAGAATATATATCTTTAAGGAGAGAATTTCTAGGGATCTGTGATATATCCTATATAATATATCTTCTAAATAAAAATATCCTCTCCAACTGTCACCCCCATGAAGTGCTCCTGAGTAATGTGGCTGCAACTTAAGTGCAATGTCCTCCGAGGCCCTTCTTATTGTTACCAGCTCTTCTTAAATGTCACACAGTAAACACTCTTTCCAAGTTTCTGTATTGGTTCACATCTCTATGTTTCTGTTGCTTCAGTCACTGTGCACAAAAACATTCAGGGGAAACAGGAAATAGGAACAAGTATCCCGATGTGAAAACATTAAAACTTTTGGGTACTTCGCCTTCTTTATCTCCTGTAATAAAAGCAAGCCCTTTGTCAGCGTTGCGTAACATTCAGCAACCAGTGTATCAAAAGAAAAATCAAACTAGCACTTTCCCGTCATTACACTGCCCTCCCCAGCCTACTGAAGAAATCCCTTCTTTACAGAGGAGCTCATGATTGTGCGCATCTGCACTGATGTGATGACAATTCCCAGAAGTGAAAGAGAGAACAGAGGGATTGCAGAGTGGAAACGAAAGGAGAAATAGAAATGGCATGAAGCGAGCGAGAGGCTGGAACATCTTTTGTGTGGAATCACATTCATTATTAACCAAATGCTCTGGGTGAGCTGAGACAAAGTTTGGTCACCAGCGAGGACTGGGGAACCACTTTGGAGGTTTGTTAAGGAACATTAGTGAGGTGAATAATTCTAGTTTTTCTTTTTTTTTCTACATACACAGATATCCACTGATGCTGTAAATTGTTATCACGGATAACGATTGATAAAACATGACACATTTATGGCTGGGTGCACCATTATGCCTGCATGTTTAAGCCGTTTACCTCGTGGGGTCTTTGGTCTCAGAGAGGATTTCTAGCAGCTCTTCATTGGACAGGAAGAAGAACCGTGGGAAATAGAGACGCTTCTTCTCCAGGTAGTTATTGAGACCTTTGAGGATCATCTCCAGAAGCTCGTTGGACTTTTTGAGCCTGTCCAGCATCTTGTCGATGGCTATCACTGCCAACACGTGCTTGTCCTGACACAGATAGGAGGGAACGGTGTTTAAAGCAAATATTCACTTTGGTTAAGAACTTTCAATCTACTTCTAACTAACAGCCAACACTGGCTATTTTATTATCAACACCAACTCCTGACTACATGTTGTTAGATGGTGATGAAGGTTCTCAGTCAACAACAACAACATTCCTGTTAGCTGATAAATTCAGGTCATGTCAGACTCATCTCAAGTTCTCAGTATCTGATCTCTGGTTTGGCAGTGGTAAACTGCCACAAACAGCTGACCACTACCTAAAGCTGAGTTTCCTTTGTCTCTCTGGATTGTAAAGATTTTTCTAATTGAGCAGTCAAGACCATGATATCTGAAAGAAAGCAGCAATTGTATTGCATTCACTTTCCAGTCAAATGACATGACCAACTACAAAGCAGCCACCAGTTTCCATCCCAATTACAAACCAACTTTAACTCCTTGGAATCAGGCAAATTTTGAGTGTTGGCAAAGTAGTGAACTTTATGAAGGGAACATATGACAAATGGTTGTTGTGTTCATATTTTTCCAGCCGTGCAGTGTTGTCACTGCTGCCTTGCAGGTAACACTGAAAACACTGCAATATCTTCCTTTAGCAACATCCACTTCTGTGTTCCACAGTAAGACCCACTTGTCACACAGCGGCCGTAAAAAAAAAAAAAAAAAAAAAATCTATGATGGGACGGTAATAGAGATTTCACCTGAGGCCTGTCTGGCACCTATGAAATATTTCAGCTCTGATAGCATCCCATCTGTGCACTAATTCAATATCCTCTCGAACTGTCACCCCCAGGAAGTGCCTAAATAAAAACTCTATCTAATCTTCATGGTTGGACAGTGAATGCCTGAACCTGCTCGTATGAAAATGTTGGCGATGCTGAAATGAAGCGTAAAGTCTGATATCACCCTCTGAATGGAGTGAAATAAAATGCAGGAAGGAGCGGAACGCAGAGCCGGTGGGAACAAAAGTGAAAAAAAAAACAGAGTAACATGAGAAGCGTGCATCTCCGCCTTATTGCAAACAACTCTGGGAATAAATGAAAGGTAGAAATGTTGAAAACAGGAAACTTTAGTGTTTTAAATCCTCATTAACCCAGTCTGCTATTTCACCCTGCAAGAGGTAACACCACTCTTCTGAAAGGATGCAACACTTTTCAACGTGGTTTCTACATTTTTGCGAATGGATACACTTTAACCGTAAGGGAGACAGCTGATGTCGAACAGCTCACCTACAAAAGGACGGGGTGCTTGCATCTTTGTCTGATGTGCTCAATTAGCCTCGAGTCTGTTTTTGCTTTGTAACTCCATCCAAGAGCTTTCACACCTTCTAATGACGTGCAAGGTGAAATGTTTATACGAAACCATCTACGTACAAATAACATGACGATAAAAGATATGAGATAAGATATCGCCATATTACGCCATAGATAATACAAAAGCAATTGACACAGCAGATATTCGGTGTTGGGCTGTGTGTGTAATACAAATAATTCCACATTAGCAGATGCTCTGGAAAAATCTACAATCAATACTGCTGGTAAAGCAGCAAAGAGGAGGATGTACATTAGTGCATTGCTTTCACTTGGCAACACTTCTGTTCTGTATCGGATAAGAGGTCACTGTCCATTAAAAAGAGGCCTAGGCCACTGAATGAAACTATTAATCTCTTTTGAAGTTCTCTTCAAAACCAGAACCACAAAGAGTTTCTCGAATAAGATAATTATTTTCTGATCTCTCATGATTTGGTATTGATGTCTCAGGGTGACTCGAGTTGAGGCGGTGGCTGTTGATTGCTGTCAAAGGGGCTTTTTTTCTAATATGGGCTCATCATATGGTAGAAATAATGAACGGAAATTAAAACCATTTGGATCACATTAACGTTGCAATAGTATGCAGGAAAAAATACAGTTACTGACACTAAATAAAATGATAAAAAGCTTGGACTGCGTTTCAAGAGATCATCCAATTATACAAGCTGAGGGTGTCTGATTGATGAACTGTGATCCTGGCTTTTCATAGATTTCATCAGACTTGTGATTTTGGCCCATTCTCTGAGAGTGAATGTAATAAGAGGGCTATTTTTATATTCAGTGTGCCAGCGGGAAGCTATTCATGAGCACGCTGAAGGGATAACAATGTTCTAATGCATGTATTATGTGTGATAATGTGGTTTTCATGCACAAAACAGATGGCTTCAATGGGCGACAGGCGCTGTCCCCAGCAGATATGAAGCAAGTCTGTAATCCGTGCGGCGAAAACAAAATCTAAAGAAAGTACTTTTCTTTGTTCTAATGTGACACACGCTTCACACCCAGGACAAAGAAGAGAATTATGTCTGCACGAGGGTGAGAGTAATTTTAAGTGAGCTATTATTTTTCCTGATTATAACTGTGCTGTTACTGTGTGAACCCATCAGTCTACTAGTAAACAATATGTCAGTCATCGTCCCTGTGAGCTCAGATGGTCGATGTTGTCTCTCCCTTCCTCAGCTCATTAGAGGGGGCAGCGGTGTGGTATGCTGCGACGTTGAGAGGAAGCAGATTCATAGAAATAAGTCTTTAAAATTGATTTGGCCCTGTTTTTATCTGCAATTGTGCATGCAATGGTAGATAAATGACACATTAAAGCAGGGAGCAAAAAGGGAAAAGTGGAGGAAGCTGGAAGGCACTGGAAGATCAGTGGATCGTGAGCAGCTCCCAGTGGTCGATCTGATGACAACAACCCCAAGACCCCGATGTGACTTGTGGGTAGGAGAGCTGCACTGTAGCACACTGTTCTTTGGTAGTATGGAGCTGAGATGATTCCAATTTCATGCCCTGCTGACAGATGCTATGGACGAGATGAAGGGATGTGTTCTTTGTCAGATTTTGATGCTGAGTTAGCGAACACAGAGGGGTGTTCATTCTATAACTGCTCTACATGGCGTGGTGAAGTGGAATCATTCGATTTAAACACCGCAAGATACGAGTGATTACAGAAGAAGGGCAAAGTGAAAATCATCATTTTATTATGGATTTTGTTTCATACCAGTGTTCAGATGTCCTGGGGAGCAGCTAGACTTGGGATATTCTCATTTAGGATCACATCTCATGATATCTATCATGTTTTTCACATGCAAATTCTATGAGGAGAACCCTGGTGGTCACAATTATATCCACATTGGTAGCCATTCAGTAGTTGCATTTACATGAATGTTAATATTCCACTCATAATTAGAACATCAGCCCAATAAGAACAAAATGCCACATGTAACTAGCTCATTTGGAAGAGACTGAAAATGAATTTATATTAGGCTGGATAGGATCAATCAGAACGACGGGGGGGGACCAGATAAATATATTTTGTCTGTGCATGTTCGCCTTACATAGGGGCTAACATTAGGTGACATTGCTTCGGGAACATAAACATGGTGGCATCAAGGCAAAACTGGTGGTGGTCGATGGTCGATGGTCGAAAGGGTAAGAAATGTAAGAAAAGATGAATGAAGCCGGAATCCAAATCGCAAATATTGTTCTCTGGACACAATGTGGGTCCATAAGCTATAAGCTTCACAGTTCTGATTAAATCATTTGGGGCATGTAAATCCTATCAGAATGCTTTGTTTTCTGTCCATGTAAACAGTTAAGTTGGAATCTCTGATCAAAGATTTCAGGTCGAAGAAATATCATCCATGTAAGTCCAGCTAGCGTACTGATTACAACATGATGACACTTCGAGTGAACTAGTAGTTTACATTTCTCACAGACAATATCAACCATCTTGGAACCAAAGCCCACTCTTTAATCAGGTGCTATCCAGACTGCTGAGACGCTATAGGTTTCTATAGAAATGACTTGAGCAATCATTATGACAGAAAGAAAGAAAGAAAGAAAGAAAGAAAGAAAGAAAGAAAGAAAGAAAGAAAGAAAGAAAGAAAGAAAGAAAGAAAGAAAGAAAGAAAGAAAGAAAGAAAGAAAGAAAGAAAAGTATGTTTATATGTTATATTATAGAAGTATGGTGTGTTTCTTGCACTCTACAGTGAGTTGAAGATCCTCTAAAAGGCTGACTGCGGTTTAATAAACAAGCACACGAAGGAATGCAACCTTTGTGCCAGACTGACTGTGCACACACGAGTGGGAGACTGAAAGCATTACTTTCAATATTGAAATTACAATAACACGCATAATCATTTTTAAGTAAATGTTTTTCCTTTCCATCATCTCAGTCTTCAGCAACATCATCCTGTCTCCCCGCTCTACACACACACACACAAAACACACACACAGGCTTTAATTAGCTGTGTTGTTGGATATGCATTAATAGATCCTTGGAGATTCTACAAAGCAAAAGTAAAAGAAGAATTCCTCTCCAACCAGTCATAGTTGCTAGGGCAGCAACAAAGCCTAGAGAACCGTATACACTGTGTTCTGAGACAGTAAGCAGTAAAGCAGGTACCAGCCTGTTCATTTGGAAAACTGACAATCTTCAGTGCCCCGAAACTACATAATTACCTCACTAAGGAAGAAAATGCCAACCTGAAATTAAATTGACACAGCGGGTAACAATGGGAAATCCGTCCTGACTGTCTGAGCTTATTAAGTTAACTAAGTGGCAGTGTGGAGGCGAAGCCAGTTTAACTAAATACAAATACACACAAACAGAAAACGGCTTGTGACAAAGCAATTTTTTTGCAATAACTAACCAAATAGATGCGCACCAATATAACTTCAACTACATGCATTGTACAAGTGTTCTTAGTGTGTTTGGTGTGTCTATCAATCGCTCAACAAAAGGATCCATGTTTGACAGCGGACCAAAGTACCAGCTTTTAAATGTTGTCTGACATTTACGTCTTGTATGACTTTTTTAAAGCTGCTACAAATAACTTTTTTTTTTTTGGTTGATTCTGGCGGCCCCTGCGTACAGACGTGTGAGCAACACTGCCTCCAATGATAAAGATCTTGTTCTGGCGTGTGCAGAGATTGAAAAAAACGCTTTTCTGACCCCATTTTGATTTTTAAAGGCAGCTGATTGCTGGATGCATAGCAATGAGGTTTTTAATCTATGTAAGATGAATAACTGGAGTATGACGATGGTGTGTCGTACCACCAGACTACAGAGCAGCTTCTTTCTTCCCTTCAATGAATCCTCAGCACTCCACCATAAACCTCCAACCTGGAGAAGGTCGGAACCCCGACGCAGGGACAGGCATCAAGAATAACTATGCAGAAGTAGCCAATCTTTTCGCTGATGGTCTCCTTTGCTCATGTAGGTCATAAATTAATCGCTTCACTGAAAAAAGCCAGATAAACTTAAGAAATGGGGCCCTATTTTCCTGAAAAATCGCGACCAAATTGCAAGTGTAAAATATTCTATACCAACATTTGTGCCAACTTGCTCCATAACAGTGTACACAACTCACAGTGGACTAGACAACACGCATGCGCATCTGTGTGTGTAGGCTCCCTGTCCCTTGGTGACCTCATTTTCTTTGTGGCTCAGTGTAGCCCTGCCTCTTCCAGACAAAATCCATAATTTCTATTTGATGGTGCAGTCAGGCTGGGCTTTCTGGAGGACACTGCCTGAAATTGATGTGTCTCATTTCAGGTCTACTGAGGACGCCAATTACCCTTTGGAAACTCTTTGAGGATGCTGGTGCAACACTGACTTTTTATCCTCGTTCTGTTGTTTCTGTCCAGTTCTCTATCCTTTTCCTGCTGATTCCCCCCTCAGTCGGCACTCTCTTGCCCTCACTATCTCAGTCTAAAGACTCCTTTCTGCTTTTACTGTTTACTTGTGAGCCTCTTGTTTCCTCTGTATTTCATTCTCCGCTGCCACTCTCACAGTTGTGCATAGTTGTTTGTTTAGGTTTGGGTTAGCTTCCATTGTCTTCTATTTTTTCTTCATACAAGTCAAAGTTTGTGTTGAAGTCATTCTGATTATTGGTACACCGCCCATTAATATACCAAGCTTGAGCTGTGTACATCTCGATTCCCAAAAAGTTGTGACGCGGTGTAAAACACAGATATAAACACAACACAATAATTTGCAAAGGGATTGTGTTCGCCACCAACAGTTTTACCAAGTGTTTCCTGGTGAGGTGACAATAGGAAAGGCAAGTTTATTTGTATAGCACAATTCAGACTAAAGACAACTCAAAGTGCTTTACAGAAGCATTATAATCTCTTTGTATGTTTTTCAATTGAGTATATGTAAAAAAAAAAAAAAAAAAAGGCAATTATAGTATTCTCAAGGAAATTGAATCGAACGCAACTGGATTTGGTTTTTGTCTTTGAAAGAAGACGTTCAAAGACAAAAACCAAATCCAGTTGCGTTCGATTCAATTTCCTTGAGATAACTATGACCTGGATGAATGAGAATATTCACAGGCTTGGCAATTATAGTATTATGTTTGATTTTTGTTTTCCACAGTGCTCCAACATGAACATGAAAACCAGCTTTTTGCTGACGTGTCCAGTAAACCTTCTGATCAGGCTTGTGGTACGTCAATATTTCCAACTGTTGGTTCATTTAGCAAATCAGCAAATTAGATCCAAACAACATTTGGAAGATTGAGTTTGAAATGTGGTCTGATTTCTACAGATGGGTCTCAGTCCGGCCACTCTGCCCGCTGTTATTGGTTTTCAAAGTGTCTTTTGTGTTGTTTAAATCCATAGTGATAGAAGTGCATCGGAGCCATAGAGCAACAGTCCATGGAGTCACACTGAAATAAGTCGTCTCCTCCGTGACTTGACGATGTGATTGTTTGGAGGGCAAGATGATTGCAAATAACAGTTCAATTCAATAATTCAGTCCAACAACTCACCAGGGAAACTTGTTTCATGGTGTCCCTCCAGGTTTTGTCAACAGTGGTGAAACGGCGTCCCTCTTCAGGCATCTGAGTCATGATGTCTGGGGAGCTGAAGATGGGCTCCAGGTAAAGCCAAGTGGACTGCACCTTTAACCATTCATCCAGGACTTCTTGGAGGAGCAGCAACTTGCCCTCCCATTCCCTATGAGAGAACATGACTATATTAAAGTGCGAAGACAAAAATTGGTGATAGCAGGGTCTATAGGACCTGTAAAAGGAACCAAGTTTCTAAATCTCAGGTACACTAAAAAAAGAAATGCAATTCCTCACCAACCATAATTTATAGAACTTAACTACATTGACAAAATGATTCCCTTGTTGGAGCTTTTGTTTGGAGTGATAAGAAACCTTGAATGAAACATTACAAATGATCACCGCTCGAAGGTAAAAGGGGTTTTAGAATCCTAGATATGTATTAATATTATCTTGCCTTAAATGCCAAATATTATCTGATCTGTAGTGAAGACATACAGTATAAAAACAGTTGCGATTGGCTCTGAACGTGCTGAAAACACAATTTCTTTATCCTCGCTATGGTATCGTCCTCTCCCACCCACAAAGTTGGATAATTGCATTATAAAGTTCTCATGCGATAGTACAACATTTTTTATAATACTTGCTTTGGCATCCTGCTCAATATGGCACATTGCATTTTTAAAAGCCGCAGGGAATCCTGTGTCAAACTGTGCCTGGCAGCAACATAATACTGCAATAATATCACAAATTATAGTGGATGGGAACATTTTCATCATTTGCTGAACTGAGATACAGATGAAAAACTGAATAGTTACGAAAGAATGATACAGCGCACTTGACTGAAACTGTTGTTTTCCAAGTTTCACAAAGAATATTTTCACTACAAGTCTGAGACAGACAAACAATTCAGGTTGTTTAGCTTCAGTCAGAGGTATCAGGTCTGTTTCGGTTGTTTATTCATTATTCTACAAATATTAATGCTCCAGCTGAGACCCATTATGAGAGTGGTCTTTAGTCTTTAGTAATATCTAAGTCAGTAAGATTCAGAATTATGCAATTAAAACTTTTACATAAACACTGTATTACCCCTTCCAAACATTAAAAAAGCTCCTCTTATCTCTGCTGGCATGATTGAAGGTACTTGCTGCCGGATTGTCCAGCAGTCCAAGTCCTTCTGGATCAGCCTCTAAATATTAGAATCTATCTGTTTTGTTATGTTTTGTTTCGAACAACGAGGAGTTTTCTCTTCAACAGAGATGGTCTGCCTCTGTAGGAATCATTTCTGTAAAACTGTCAGACGCTTAAAATAACAATCTGAGCCTATGGAGGCAAAAACAACTTTTAGTGGACGTACTTTGACGGTCAAAGTCGCCCACAAGGAAAACATTATGCTCACTGCTCTACATCTACTGGTTAAATTCCGAAAGTCATTTACACACCAAAATATATAAACATACGTCCAAGGTTTTAAAATATCGGAATTCACCATTAATTTGAACAATAACAATTAGTCCTACCATCTTACTATTAACATTACATAATTTTTTTTTTTTAAAGAAGCTACGAAAACATTTCTAAAGCAAATCTCCTCATCTCTTACTGTATCTCCACCTCGAAAGGCTTAATGAATGGTGAGCCCCTCATGGTTTGCGTCTTCACAATGTGGTCGTCCAACAGCATCTGCACATCATCCACAGATGATAGGATGGAGGTTCCCGTCTCTCGGTAGGCCAGGAGAACGAACTCGATGTCACCCCACTCGCCGGCCATCTTCTCCATGGCCTTCTCCAAGGAGTACTCCTTGCTGGCTGCCTCGCTGATGCCCTCAAAGCTGCTCAGGTGCTGGTCAAGGTGCATGGATATGAAGTTAGCCACACAGGCCTGACCGTCACCTGGCTGCAGGGAGACGCCAGACGCCTCCGACATGGCATCCCAGTGGCGTTCACGTAAGCCTGGGTTGCACAATACCTATGAGGGAGGAGCAGCACAAAAGACTTAAACAGTGGAGCGGACAGACATTCTCATTTCAATTGATATTTATTCAGTATGATGGAAGCACAAAGTAACTGAGTGTGTTATTTTAACTCTTATAAATATGAAATCTCAGTTAAGAGTCTTACCTGCACCAAAGGAATGTGCTCCTTGAACTCCTCCACCTTAGTCTTCATGGTGGTGGCGATGCTCAGTGCTGTGGGAACATCACTGAAGCCTTTCTCCAGCTTGTACAAAGTACGCCAGTAGTTCCCAACATCTTCTTCCACCTACATTGGAGAAGGTATTTTGATTCACAAAGACACCGGAAACACACGGAATGACTGTGACAAAATAAACTGAATTGATAAAATGTATACTATTTTGTATATATACATATATCTTCTCATCCTTTAAATCACCTCAGTAAATCATAGAAAGTTTCATTTCATAGAAACATTATAGAAAAAGACATATAAGAGCCCACTTTGCTATTTAAATAAGTGAAACAGTTATTGAGTATTTGCTTAAATGAGTGGGGATGTGAGTCGCAATGGCTGTAGTCAAAGAGGTAATAGTGACAGTTTTATAGCAGCAATGTTAATATGAAGGCAGATGATTGTGTTATCAATTGCCCTGATATTGCGTACTTCCCATTAAGATATTTCTTAAAATAGTAATACAGTTATACGTTGCCCTGTTACTGTACTTTAAGTTAAACTCTTCTTCTTTTTCTCTTTCTTTGACTTCATCTTACTTTAAAAATCCAATTTACATGTCTTTTTATATTGTCTTGTGTTTCTTTTGATGCTTTTTCAGGTCTTTAGGCCTATGAGCAGTATATAAGGGTCTTTGAGCTGCCTTGTTGAAGAAGCTTTTTTACACTAAACTTTCATCACTAGCAAATTTAGAACCTTCCCTTGGAAAAGTCACAGTTTTTCAGCACATTAGCATTTTTTCAGGACTTCCCAGTGACAAATATGAGATCACCAGATACCCAGCATTCCTGAGGTCCTCCACAGTTCAAGTTCATACTGCTCCCATGAACCTGGCTTGTTATTAAGGTCAAGACTGGCTTTCATAATCTTTTTTAAAAACTACGTCATTCCATAACTCATGAAACTTTTGGTACCTTGTCTGGGTTCACACCAGAGAGCGGTCCATTGAGCCACTGCTCGTTCTGGTTCAGGAAATCAGTGGCCGTCTCATAGAGGCGCAGGAAGGGTGTGAGCTTGTCCTGGATCTTCTTGCGCTGTGGGTACTGGGAAACAGACCAGCCATAGGCCTCTTCCTCTATGTTGAAATCGTTTATCTTCCCAGAGTGGCAGCATGGTTGGAATAGAAGCAAAGGCAGGAGGATAGAAGGAAGAATGATAGAGACATACAAAGAAGAGATTGATGGATGAATAAATTGATCAATGTACGGATAACGAACACCTGATGAAGCTTCTCACAACTCCTGTCCTTGAACGAATTTAAACCAACACTGCCCTCTAGCGGTTAAATATTTGATAGCATTTACTGTTATACAACTTCAAATAAAATGCAATATTCCACTGTAAAATGAATATAATTCTTTCATTCAGAAGCATGACCACCAATTCATTCTCAACCTTGAATCATGCCACAAAAAGAGGAATGTGCACACCTGTGTGAAGGGCCCTTCTGCCCTTGCTATGATAGGTTTTAGTTTAACTGAAGTTTCTATGCATGATTTACTGCAATGTTGGCCAACTGACCTCCTTTTCTCTTCTCCTATATTTTTAGGCATTGCAATCCTCATGTACCTTTTCCATGGCTGACTCCAGTTTTGCACTGAGGGCCTGGGATTTCTTCAAATACATGCTGAGATCCGTCAGCTCGCCGAACGCGGTAAACTCCTCTACTTGTTCGCTGTAGCTCTCCAGTTCCTCCACAAGATGATCACGGCACATCTGGAAAACAGAAAAGCATTTTACACTCACATTAACTATTTAGTTCTACAGTTTTGATGCAATTTTGATTCAGATTCCAGTCAACAGATCAGTGGGTCAATAGATTGATATATACAGAAAAAAACACAGACCTTAAGTTCCCTTTGATATTGCTCGGTCTTTTCAGAAATGATCTGTTGGTGTTCCTCAAAGATGGACGGCATACGCCTAAGCCACTGGATGGTCTTTGTGTGAAGCTCCATGTCCGATGATGAGATGGGGACAAAGTCCATAAGGCAACACAGCTGTGTGTTAGAGTCTGTCCATCTTTGCTCCAACAGGGGCATCTCATTGATCTCCACCTTACTCATGTAGGCCTGCACGGGGTCACAGGTCAACAACAAACTAAGTTATGACTTCCTTAAATGGTAAACAAGTGTTTATTTCCGGAGAATGTGTGAAATGCATCTTAGGCTGTCTATAGCAGAGAGTTTAAGTCATTACTGATTAAGGATGTGTAAAGCCACGCCTAGCTGCTTTGTGGACAGAGGTGTGAATGACATGTAGTTGTACATAGCGCACCATAACAGGCTGGTCTGATTGGCATGAATCTGGGGTAGTTACCTTGAGCTCGGTCAGTGTCTGCGTGTCAGGCGGTGTGCTCAGTGCCTTCTCTGCAATCTTCTCAAATTCATTACAGAGCCTGTGAGAGGAGTTTAGTGGGGCATACAGAGGGTTACAAAGATTTACTTTTTATGGCACAACTTCAGCTAAGTAGGAGCATTGGTAGAGGCTAATACAGCAGCCAGCAGCAGGCCGAGAACCAAAAAGGGTACCACTGCACATTCTCTTTGACCTGCACAATGTCTATTTCTTCAACTCTGGAACCCCCATTAGCATATCTCAGCAGTATATATCAAAGATAAATTATGTTAATCCCTGTCAGCTTCAGTTGCATTTTAACATTTTTAAATGGATGGGAAGAGAAAAAGTGAAAACGGCGAACCGACTGACTTGTTATTGATTTCCCGATAGTCCTGTAGCATCTGATTCACCAGTTTCTGCCGAAGCTCCTGAGCACGCTTGCCAAGAGAGTTGATAAGCTCGTGTGACTGAACCTCGAACATGCCCAGACGTACCACCTAGAGCCCAGAGTACTGCTCAGTAACACAATCACTTCACATCATTTAAGAAATGACTTTGAAACAAGCATGGACTGTAAGAGTCTGGAAAACATCAACTGTAGCTCTTGAGATTTTTAGATTGTTTAGGTTTTCAGAATTTATTAGATGGTTCCCTAGGTTGAAACACAGTTACCATTGGAATCGGAGGACAAAGAAACATTAGTAACCTTATTGCTGTCAACATTTGTTTGGTCTAATTGTAGTAAAATTGCACATATTCTAATCCTTCAATCTAACTTTAAGTTTCTTTAGTCATCACCAGCAACGTCAAAAACCAAAATGCAATATGTAACTTTTACAGGCACTGCATTGCCATTTTAAGTGAGTTCCATCTGGATGAATAAGTACCTTGCATGCTGTGTACTGGATCTGGTCAACAAGCTGCTGGTAGTGCAACAACTCTCCCAAGATTTCCTCGAAGGAGTGCTGCTCACTGAGGAACTGATCTAGATCTTCCTCTGCCTGCCTGGATACCAGTGTGGCGTATTTATCATACTCGCGGATGTATTCCTTGGGCCTGACACTCTCGGCCCAGAACACCCTGCGCACCTCCTCCTGCTGGGCCTGCAGGATCTCTGGCAGGATGATGGGCTTCAGGGTGTTTCCAAACGTAGAGCCTGGCTAAGAAGACACAAAGAAGGGCAGAAATCCAAGCAGAAAACGTGTTTTTGTTCAGTGGTCAAGATAGATGATGGATGCAATTCCAGGATTAGAGAGCGCGATAGAAAAATACAGAATAAGGTATCCATCCAGACAATATACTGCAGGAAAAATATACCAACCAATGAGTTTCAGCATCCGAACACTTCCTAAATATAAAGCTGTGATAAGAATTTCTCTGTGTTGCATGTAAATATATAATCAAATCCAACATGAGTATTTGAAATACAGTCAGAAGAATTGTCTTGTACAGAAAATTAAGTACATTTCTACCGGTGCCCTGTTTCTGACTCTCTCATCCACTGTATGGGAGACACGATATACTGTTTGACAACAGTTTGAACAGAACCTGAACCTAAGGTATGTGCGGCATCTTCTTCAACATAATATGCTGTGTCAAGCCGGAATTTACTCGTTCTTGCCTCCTGTGGCAATTGGATGACAAACACCCATTCCTGCTGCAGTTGGCTAATTGCTGAGACTGTTCCAGTCTGTTTTCCCCAAAGAGCCACAAGGGACAACAATGGGCTTGTCAATGAATTCTCACTGCACTCAAAAACACTGACGAATAACATAAAGATGAGCAACTATGATAAAAGAAACCGGCAGCACATACTCAGTTCAAAAATCAAGCGATCTAAGGTCTTTACTTCCTGCAGTTTATTAACATATAGTGAGTTTCAGGTTTATTAGGTACAACTAGCTAAAACTAATGTAATTCAGTCCTGCAGTTAATCCTACCTCTAACTGTTTTAGAGTGGTGTTAATTCAGCTTATCGTCATTTTTTTGAGGCTGCGTTATTTTGGTGCTGTTGTAGTTTAATGACAGATGTCATAATGAATATTATATTGTTTATCCAATTTAAAACAATGAGGGTAGAACAATTAACAGAAACACCTCTCTGTATAATGCAATACAAGTCGAGGGCAGAAGGTAAAATTTAGTGTAGGACGATATTAGAATCAGAACATTAGTTTTAGCTCGTTGTATCAAACTAACCAGCATGTACAGACCCAATAAACATACACACACACTTGTCTTACCCACTCAGGGAACAGTTTGGTTTCCACACGAGGTACCATGCTGATAGAACTGAGCATGAACTCGTAGACATTGAGGAGGACCTCCTCGTACAGTTTGAGGTCGGGCTCAAACTTGATCTCCTTGTCCTCCAGTATCAGATGCAACACAAAGCCTGGGTGCTCATAGATCCGCTCTGACCGCTACACAAGACAGAAAAACGTCACAATTTCAAGTGTCCACCTGTTCGTCCATTTTGTCTAGCTGATTTTTTTACGCTTTCTCCTACCGGATCTTGGGAAATTAGGTGCGTATAGTCGCTCATTGAGTCTATCGCAAGGTTCTGCAGCTGGGATGTCATCAGTGCAGCCGCACAGTTGAAGAAAGACAACAGCTTTGGCATGTTGCTGGAGGTAGGCACCAGCTTGCGCCTGCAGCCCTGGTAGTAGATATTCTGCACTTCAGGAAGCCAACTGGTGTTGAAAACAGCAAAACAACATATTCAATTAAATTCAGAGGATCAGTTCATACGCAAACCACAGAGGCATACATTAAATAGTCAAATGATGAAAATAGGAAATTTAAACTTTGGTGTTCCCAACGGGGGAACTGGGGCGTAGGAGTTCACTGCAATAAGTGGCTTGATGGTTTGGACAGTAGGTTCCCAAACTTTTTCTGCAAGGCCCTTCTTTAGTAAAAGAGGAATATTTTTAAGCCCCACCCACCCGGACACACGTCTTTTGCTTGCAAACACCTATAGAAATGATTTCATACATTGTAATTAATACAGAATCGTCACTTCAGTGGGACAGCTTACAAAGATAAGGAACCTTAATAAGGGAAAAGTCTCCTTTAAAGTGGAAGCACTTAAAGCACAGCATAGATCTTCTTATTTTACAGAGCAAGAGCATTCATTGCTTTCAACAGACTTCTCAAAACTGCCTCTCAGCACAAAAAGGGCCAGCTTCCTGGGAAGAAATAAAACACGAATATTTTCTTTGCAAGAAATAAAATGTACTATTGTACTGGTAAGGCTGAGGGCAAGATATGCCTCGTCATATTTTTCTTATCTTTGTTTTGGTAGTCCTCATGTTTAGTGCGGACTCACGGTCTGTTTTACGTTACCCTGGGAGCCCTATTACAAACTTGTCAATGCTCTGTTAGCGGCGCAGAATCAGGCCACATTCATTTAGCCTCGCTGCAAACCTGCTGTTAAGGTTGCATTTGACGGTTAAGGTTCAGGGAGTGCAAGCTCACCATAGCATCACATTTGGTAACATACATACATACATGCAGCTGTAATATCGCTTGTGAGTTTACACATGAATGGCTACATGATTATATTTGAGGCAGAGTGTCTTTAGCTTTTACTCTGACTATGAGCAGCGTGGTAGCGCCTCACCTGAGTCAGTTTGTATTCTGTGAAGGTCTGTAAACAAGTTGATGCATAATTTCACAAGGTTGGGCAGATACACTGAATATTGTTGTGATACAGCCTCGGGTCTAAATCTCTGAAGTACTGATAAGCATGACATTTTCAAGTACTCAAATATAGGATTGATTAAACGATTTTTGGATTTGTGGAGGAGGACATGCATTTGCTGATGTGCTGCAACACCTTCTTACGGCTACTGCTTGAAGTCACTACATAAGGGCAATATTATACTGCATGAAGTTTTTATAGCTCGCCCAAGATGAATGTATGCTTCTCTGCACTCTTGGGCTCTATTGAAAGCACGTCCCTTACGTTTGTGAATGAAATGCACAAAAACAAGCAATTCTAATTCGGGTTGTTATTTTAGCTGAGAACAGGCACCTGGGTGACATGGACTCACTTTTTGAGAAGGGTTCCTCTGGCATTATCAACGTGTCTGTTGACAATCTGCTGAAACACAGAGAGCTCCATGGACTCCTCTCTGCTGTGGAGCTCCTCTACATCGATCAGACGGAGATTTCTGCAAGCAGGACACCCAGGAGGGTAAGATGATGGTCAAACATGGATCTAGTACAACAACTGCATTTTCAGGGGGGGGGGGCACTCGGGATGGTGTAGTAGTGGCACAAATTTGACAAAAATCACCATATTCTTTTAATGAACACTTCGTTATGTTTATTTCGTCTTTAATCTGCAGATATTTGTAAAAACTGCCTGAGAGCTTGTGTATAAAAATGCAAGACCATTTACTTGCTAATATTGTGAAAGGTTTGGGAAAGCTTCCCCAGATGTTTCGAAACAAGGAAAACTTTTTCTCAAGAAGACAGGTTGGATAAGTCATACATGTATGTATACAGATGTGTAAATGAAGGTAAGAAGCTGTGGAGGTCTGGTGGTTCAGTATGGCACTAAAAAAAAATTACATAATGTTGCTTTAAGTACATAAACGAACAGATGTATCATAGCCAACTTACTTGTAACAGACATGCCAAAGGTGCAGAACCTGAAGCATAGTGGGGTTGATAGAGTGAAGCTTATCTCTCATCCTCTTTCGTGCATGGACAAAGGCTTTGTTCCATGGTTTTGGCACTACCTCCATTCTGACAGGGAAACATAAGAGAAGGAATGTGAGGAACAGACTTTTTAATATGTTAATTCATAATCTGAAAGGCTTCAAGAAATGTTTTCCTGACACTCAGGTACTTCCTGGTACAAAGGAAAACAAGGACTCTCTATGACAAGAGAAGCATGAAACATCCCTCCATCACGTCCTGCTGACTTACTCAAGTCTGTGAGGGGGCAGATCCTTCACTTCGTCCTCATTAGTTTCCTGTGACTCTTTGAATGTATATTGCACTGCAATCACAAACAAAACCTATTAAGCAAGAAATATTGAATTGCCACATTCTTTATTCATAACAAATTACCAAAGTTACCAATTACTTTTAGGAAACACTGTCAATGCTATAGGACATTTTTAAAATCATTAACTCATTCATTTTAATTCTAATGTCAAGAAGAATTTTGTAATTTGTCAATTTTTGGATGCATAATTGTTTTCAATTCCTGATTATGGTGTGTTGATTTCAAAAGTCACAGGTATGCATGTAGGTTATATGCCTGCATCTGTTAAAAGCCAATGACTACCAGTTTAAAAAAATACACACTGATTGCTGTCTTCATGCTGAACATGTAGTCCTCCTTGATCTGATCAACCAGCAGCTCCAATGGTGCGTTCAGGCTCCTCAGGTGGCAGGGGACCATTCCCTGAATGTTCTCCAGACAGGATTCCTCCAGAGGAGCCACATCATGCAGGTCTAACCCTTTCTGGATGAAGTAGTTATATCTCTGATAAAACAGAATATAACAAAACATTTTCAGCGGCTGTGAGGACATTTAAAACAACCAATTTCATTTCTTGGTGACAGAAAAATATCTATATCCGGGACCTCATTGACAGTGAGCTTCCATTTTAGCAGAGCATATGATTCAGTGTGTAAATATTCCAGCGCTGATTTAATTTACCATGCTGTGTATGTCAGCTCAAGCCATACACAAAAATAATAAAATTAAAAAAACAATGCACCTAGTTTTATTGTGTGGTCGCAGCACAGGTTAGAATATATAATAAAGACTGCACTAAGCAGAAAGTAGGGAACATATCTAGTAACTGCAACCAGTGAGACCACACACAAAGCAACACAGCGATTTACAGGCCACCATATCAAATGTCTTGAAAAGCCTATGCAAAAGAATGCCAGCACAATGTCTTTAGTATGGGATCGAGCACAACAAAAGAGGCCATGTCATATAATATGTGGTGTCAAGTGTGTATTGCTTTTCACTGTTATTCTTTACTGTAAATTTTGGAGTGCCACGTGGTGGAGAGTTGCCATCATCATCCTCCTTGTCCTCTTTCTGGGCACTAAAGAGGGAGAAATATGATCAAAATGTGAAACAACAAATGACACTTAAACCCAAGCTTTTGGGTAATGACCATCATCTCACTGTGCTCCTTGTGCTTCAAGCAGCTGGGATCTATATATTACCTTCATTGAAACTTGAAGATCATTAAGGATGGCCCTCATTTACAATGACGTTAGTTTAAAACAGTTTAAAATTACATAAAAGATACAAGATAAACAAATCAATTAGACACAGGTACAATATCAAATTCATATGGCAGTTGTTAAGTAAGTTAGTCAACTAGTTAGTCCTTCCTTTGGTTCTGAACAATATAGAGGACACAACTGATGTAGAAATGAATCAAACATGAATTGAAAAATGAACACAGACAGCAATTAAGCTGAAAAACTGTGAAGCTCACCATATGAATTTAACCAGAGCTTCACGGAGATTCTTGTGCTCTTTGCCGCGTTGTGTGCGAATCCTGCTGCTATGCTTGGGGGCCTTTCTGCTCTGGAGCAGATTTTGACCTCCGTAACTTTGACCTGGTCTGCTGTCTGCCCCATCTGTGAGCCCATCTCCTTCAACACACACACACACACGGCAGATCAAACAGAATTTCCTTGGTTAAAATAAAGCAGTATTTAAGAATACTCTTATGTGTGACTTAAGTCTTGAAACCCACTTTTCTCAGCTGCTTCAGTTCCTTGGGATCTCTGTGTGAGTGGGGGATACGGTGAGAATGAAGGTTTTGTTTCCATCCAGGGCTGTCCTCTGTGGACCTGTACAAAGGAGTTTGCCATTACTTTGGGGCCGTTTTCACAATTAAATAGAGAGGTGTTTGGACCAAAAACATATGCAACTAAACAAGGTGGAAAATGGCAACATAAGAGTAATATGGGTAAGACACTAACTTTTTATTGTCAAGTGCCAACATTTGACTTAACTTACAACTGAAAAAGTTAGCTTAGGCACACAACATAGTCGGTCATAAGTTGTAGCGTGAAAACAATGATAGACATTTCCTGGCTTCTCTAAAGATATTTGAATTTAATGTTTTCTAAACTTACCTGTGGATGTGGTAGTAAGGATACTAAACTATCGAGTTTACTTTTCTTCTTGGGTGAACTCATGTCGGTAGTTGTGCAAAGTTATCATAACGAAGCTCCTCAACGAAACACTTGTGCCGTTGCTATGGCTGTTGCTAAGGAAGCCAACGGTGAACTCGCGTGAACTCCGGGACAAACGGGAGTTGCGGATATATTGTATTCATGGTATGACTACAACGTTTTTGGTAATCAAAATAACACAATGAAAGCAAGACCATGAGCCAGTTTAATTCCAAACGATACTACATCGAACAGTTTAACGTTAACTTTAACAGTAGTTAACCTGGTTTAGTCATGTGATTACTGGTTTGATGATTGTCTACCACTGAGCCAAACTGATGTTAGCTGCTCAACTTTCAAATAAGGGAACGTTAACGCTGAAAGTTAAGACGTGTTTTCTCAACTTTCTCTCATGTATTTCGTCCTATAATGTCCACTTGGGTATATCTCTGCTCCAGCGTTTGATGTTGTGAAGCACACCTTGAGAAAACCGGAGTTTCAACCCCTCTAGCAACACGAACGTTAACGTGTGCAGCAAGCCTAGTGATGGAAGAGTCCATTAATCTTCAATGTGCGGGGGAAAGCACACTGCCGGTGATAAAACACAGAGGGAATGTTATATATTGTTTAAAATTATCTAAATGTATTCGACCGTGAGAATAATTTTATGTTTTTTAACCAAACATTCTAGTATGACTTTATCCATTAGGGGCCTTATTTGTTGGTGGGCCCAGCTATTGCAGACCTTTCCTGATGGTAAACTCCATCCAAGCTTTCTTGATTTACTCCATATATCTGTGGGGTTTGGTTCATTTATATGCATTTCATAGGTTTCAGGTATCCAAACTTTTTCTCTTGGAGGGGCAAAACTGAAATACTTACTTTGATGTTAAGATGTAATTATGTATTAAATGTATTAAGATCTCAACTTTCCTTAATTGGCTGACTTCCTGCATAAGTGTCACTCTTCCTATCATGCAAAGGTAACCAATACAAATTCACAACTAGGGATCCTACATATTTAATTGGCATTTTTAACTCACAAAAAAAAGATAAACAATAATCCAATTTTTTGCATTTTGAAAAAATACATTTTCTTTACTTTTTTTAGCAAAAAAAAAAAAAAAAAAGGCCAGCCAATTTGGCCAGCCCTGCTTTAGTTTTATTCCCCCTTATCCTGCGATAGACTCTTGATCGTTGGACCCTGTCTTCCTTCGGGCCATAGCCAGGTCTGCTTGTTGTCCTGAGGGTGCTGGCACCCTGTACACATTAGGCGACATGCAGGATACACACAATGGGCTTAGACATAGGGCAACAGACAGGTAATTCATAGACTGGATTTACTGGTTATCACAGTAATGAGACAATCACATATAAAGACACACTTATTGAAATCAATTTAAGTGAAAAATCCAACATTTATTCACTTGAACATGTTTATTTGCCACCAAAAGGTTAGCTGGAAAAACTAATCTCCTATAAATTAAATCGTCATGAACAACAACACTGGATTATTTTGAGAAAAATGATCGATTTTATAATTTAAATGGACAACAAATACACAACTCACCATCAGTCAAGATCAAATTCTTAGCTCAACACTCAGCACACATTTTAGCCTATATAGCTACCATAAGCAGCAGTCTAGCCACAAAAATGTACTGTGATGATGGTTGTAATTAACATAAGAGGCATTTAAAACTATTGAATTAACATGACTTTTTCAGGTAAAACTCTATGTAAATACAGTTAACTAATGAGCATTTAAAACCACTTTTAAAACCACGTTCAATAATGAAAGTGGGATATATAAAAGTTGTATAAAAGAGTTTTCCTGAGCAAAGAGCCAAGCTTCTCATAAAAGCTGTGAGATTATTGAATTTAAATTTCACTTTTAAAGACCAGGTGGTTAGTAAGCTGTATCTGGCATCTCCAGCTGTGAACATGTGGCTGTTTTAGAGTGTATAATAATTACTCATCATGCTAAAACTCTCCTCCATTTCTGCAACAAAAACACGCATGGATTTTTCCTTTATTTCCCTTTATATATTACATCCAAAATATGAACACAACTATTTACATGAAAATACAATAAGATATCTGGTTCAGATCAACTCAAGAACCAAACCTCTCACAAAATATATTTGAAATAAACACATCAATTTGTCTCCCGACAGAATACAAATGCTAAGAATTGTGGAAAAGAAACAAGTACGTTAAAAGTAACATTATTCAGGATCATTTGGTTTGTGTTTGTCAAACCAGATAAAATATAATAAACTAGATCATAAAACTATACAGTGCTTATGCTAACATTATCTGGGATACTGAAGCATGTTTAAGAGTATTGAGTATTTTATTCCGAACATTTTGTTAGATCATGGGGAACATCTGTAAGTGGGACGAGATGAACTTCAACATGTCATTCCGAGTAAGACCTGAAGCAGGGGTTTTGTTTGGAATAGGAAGTGCCGATGATCACACACACTTTGACATACATCACCGAACATGTCCAGTATCCGAGGTGGGTTTCGCGCTGCTTTTGGAAAAACGCAACTCCGGTCCACAGTAACAAGGGCGACAAAGTGGTATGCACCTCTCGGAGCAAAAGTTTTAAAGTTCTGCCCGCGAAACGGAATTCTTCAGGCCAGGCAGGCCGAGCTCAAACCTCAAGAGGAAAGAGAAATTAAATATTAGTATGATTAAAATTAAACCATATTTGCCATTTGTCTCCCCACAAAAGTGTCTTTGCCTTCTTACGATTAACCAGAAAGGGTCAGTTAGTTTGTTGTAACCGTGTGAGCTGTGAAGGTAGCACCCAGTTAGCTTAGCACAAAGACTTTAAACACAGGGAAAAAGCTAACATGGCTCTGTCCAACTGTGACCAAATCCTTTACAATAAGGATATAAGAGTGGTATCGACAAATGTTGCTCTCCAGACATGAGAAAACATGTTTGTTTGGTAAAGTCCCCAATAAATGTCACATCGTCATGATTTCAATAGTTTTTTCAGTGTAAATGAAAATTGTGATGCAATAAATGTCTAAATGTACGTTCACTTATCATTAATCATATCGCAGCTGTAATATTTGTAAAGATAACCATAATATGGCACACGTATGTCATATAATACATCAAACTCAACTTTGTGTTGTACTCAGAAGGATTACTTGCAGCTACCGTTTCACACAAATCATGGAAAAGTAGAAAACTCAGCCTCATACCATTCTGTGATGCCTTTGGTTAGATCCGCCTGTGAAAAATCGACCATCACCTGTTGACAGGAGCAGAACTTCAAAATCCAGTCAGTTATCCACACAGCTGCAGAAATGTGACAACCATAGCGGGCAATACATTGATTTTTGCAATACATGTGTGAAATAAAAACATTTCCAACGCTGAACCATAATAAACTAAAGCTGGAAATGTAGAGGCTGTGTATTTGTCTCACCCATGGCTTTGAAATCTTGTGCCGGGAATGAAAAAGACACGGTTATATCAGAAGTCTTACCATGCCAATGTCCTTTCTCTCCCGTGTGTGGAACATCCTGTTATTTTTCACTGCCACATCCAACTTCCTGGTTCTTACTTCCTCAAGTGACACGTCATATTCAAACCTGTGATAAAAGAATTCCAGGCATCAACTCAACTTCTGTGCCTCCGAGTGTAAAGACGTCACGTTGATAATCAGAAAAGCAAGTCATTAAAATGTCTATTTTGCTGATGTCAGTCCCGTGAGCTTACTTTTCATTGAAGACCGGATTGAGTGATCTCTTCTTGACATGCGTCTTCTTGCGGTGTATCCAGGACTGGTCAGGGAGCAAATACAGGCGGACGTAAGAGTCGGTGCCATTCTCACTGCAGGGGAATAAGTTCCTGTTGGCAACAGAGGACACATGGTTCATTTACACAACTGAGCCATTCGAATTTGAAAATAAATTCATTTTGCAGGTTCAATGACAGCAATATTCTGCTTTTTTAGGTTGGATTCGCCCACATAATTCACACTAGGGATGGAAGTTATCAGCTATCTAATGAAATCCAGGTCGATAATACGAAGCCAAATTGCTTTCATTGATTAAACAAGTGCAGCGTCCACACAGAAGGAGAAGAGCGAGCGCAACACGTTATTGTCAAGCACTCAAACCGCTGCTCCCGGGTAGAGCCACGCAGCGAAGACGAGTGACCCAAACGTGTTTTCAACAGACCGTTGTTTTTAACACAGTTTCAGTGGAGGACAACTTGATTGCGATTTGCATAACATGTTCGGCGAGAGTTCTGAGAGGCAGAAAACAAGCCTACGAGGTTTTAAATGATAAATCTAATCAGAGATATGGATTATTAAATCACCCATCGTTGCTCAGTACATCATTTATCAGTTATCTTGTCGGTATCGGCCGTGAGAAGCAGGTGATTACTGGTTATCGCACTCAACTGAAAAAGATCCTTTTCGTGCATCTCTAATTCATACTGAGGAAATTACCACTATTACCACAATGCAAACCAATATTGTCGTTCCATCACAACACAAAGCTACATACATGCACAGGATTTCAACAAAGGGCCAGAACTTTGATTATTCATTTTATCGCACAGAAATTGAAATACGTGATGTTGGAGTTTTCCGAAGTACCTGCAGGCGTCAACCATGACGATGAGCTTGTTCCTCAGGGTGGCGTAGCGTACAGTCAGGTGGATCTCCCCAAATGAACCCTGGTGATTCCTGATGGCTCTACAGTGATAAGAACATTAGTTAATGTCACGACTCCTGCTGAAATCCATTCAGTTCATGGCAGCAGGTTAGACGTCACCACACTGAAGGTGTAAAAAAGACACGAAGACGCACAGAACGGAACTACAGACTCACTCTGGGAACGAGGCGCCCTCTGTAAGGTCGAAACGTGACGAAGCGATGGAGTTGTCCGACAGCAGGCTGTGGGAGTCAAAGCGGCGCATGTTCGACATGGAAGGTGGAGGCGACCGCCAGGTTTCGGGCGGCTGGAGGGAGCCGCGGCCGTGACTTGAAGGGTCGTCATGCAGGCCATTCTGGAGATCAGCTGCCGGGGCTGCAGGTGGGGAGGGGACAGCGGGGGTGGTGTTACCTCCAGGTCCGTTACCTCCTTGGTTGGTCTGTGGTCCTCGGTGTCTGACTTCTGAAGGAGGTTTGAGGACAATCTTGGGCGGAGGCTTTTCCAAAGTAAGAATCTATTGTGGGATTAAGGACATGGCTAATGTCAGTAACACAATGCCAAAACAATAGATCTCGCTTGCAAGTTCTCGTTATCTCATTTTTGGTTGAATACATTTAGTTACATTAACAGGAAACAGATAGTAGCAAACGTTAATTCACTAAAGATGTTCAGAAAGCAGCTTACTGTCCTTTTTGTATCTGAGACTGTATATTCTGACTGAGTGTGTTACGTGTACCCACCCTCAGCGTGGCTTTCAGCTTGATCTGGCTGTTTGCTCCGGAGCGCTCCAGCGGGAAGCGCTGGTCTATAGCCATGTTGGAGACGTTGAGGAGGCGTTTCAGGGGCAAGTTGAGAACGCCGAGCAAAGCCTTCTTCTCCGGCTCTTTGACCTGGACCATGAGAACACAAAATTAAACTGTTACACTGTTTTTGAGCTGATTTCATCATTTACAACATTTTATGGACTAAAAACCTGTCGAATTTTACAAATACAGTAAGCAGATTCCAATATAGGAAACTTTGTTGACGCTCCTGGAGGAAGTCCCCAGACTCCCTTATAAAAACACTACATTTTGTGAGTTGTACAGTTATGAACTTTGTGATCTGTCTACAACAAGTTCTGACTTGGCAAACGTTAGACATGATGATATTTATTTGTATGAAAGACGTCATATTGGTTTGTGCCACTGATGTCTGTGTTTACATGCACATAGAACAAGGAAGTAAGATCAGATCAGGTGGTCACTTGAGATGTATCTCGAGACACTGAGGGGCGAAAACCTGTCCACGTGCAATCAGATCACTTACGATAGATAATGATACCAAATGGGAACAGCTTCATCGATACTGTGGCAGTTGGTAATTTCCAAAAGAGATCAACTACCGTTTTTTTACACCGTTGACATTTTCATTAGTTATTATGGAAAATATGTACAATGTTTAAAGACAAACCTGAACACTGAGCTGCTGTGTTTTGATGTCATGCACAAAGAAGGTGAAGCCCTCCTCCCACTTCGGGTCTTTGGATGAAAACGCAATCTGCGGAGAGAGAAGACAATTCATTGCAAAAGGCTAATATACGCAGACACAAGTACCAACGTTCATAAACAGAGAGGACATCATTTGTTTAACAACTTAAAGAGAAATTGTGTTAATTAAAGGAGATATATCATGCTCATTTTCAGGTTTATAATTTTATTTTGGGCTACTCTGTCTGAAACACTCCGTTTTGGCTCCTGTCTCTTTAAAGCTCCCAGTCTCCTCTGATTGGTCAGCTCACACACACCTGAGCTTGCACCGCTAACAACAACAACAGAGCAGGTGTGCTAAATCAATTCTTACATGCCAAACTAGCCACTAGGTATAAATAATGCGAATGTGCGACACGGTGACGTAGTGTGACGTCGTGAAGTCACTGAACTGAATGCGAGACTACTGACGAGACGTTTCGGGAGCAGTGTTTTCTGTGGGAGAGAGGAGCTTCTGTTGGTGCAGACCATGACCTTTTTAACTTTGAAGATCTTTTAGATGACAAGAACACTTATAAAAGACTGAATGAATGAGAAGGCATAATAAGTCTCCTTTAACGTAAGAAAGTGAGAGCTGTACCTTGCTTTTCTGAACGTCTTTATCAACGGATAATTCCACAAAAGAGTTCGGGCAGGCAGTTCTCTTCGTGAGCTGAAAACAAAGCAAATCAGTCGAGCAGTGAAAGATCGCATGCTTTCATGCACTGTGTGTCAACAACATATGACATGGAAAACCTCAGCAACAATGACAAATGTTCGTTATCATTATCAACAACATCTTTGGAGCTATCTAACACTATCACCATATGAATTCTGTCTACAAGCAGCTGGTTGCCCTCTAGGTTAGGTAGGATGGTTTGCATTCCAGTCCCTAATAAGATGCAGACACACCATCCCACCATCTGGGAGACACGTAAAAAACAGATGTTTACACTGGCAAAACAAAAGGGGAGGTGAACTCTTGCTACTGGTGGTAGCCACAGCTAGCAGGCTTGCATGTCTGAGCCTCTTTTTAACGACAGAAGAAAAGGAAGAGAAAAGGAAGGCAGTTGATTCTTCACTAAACTAAGCACAATAAATAAAGACTATAAATACGTTCCCACTGGGAAAGTTTGTTTTTTCCCCAGAACCTTTAAGGTGCATTGTGTAGTTTTGGAGAAGACATTTTAATCAGAAGATAAAGATCTTCACTGACTGATTTCTTTTTAATAACGAAACACACAAATAAACAAACTCTCTTTGTTTTCATGACTGAATAAACTGAATGAACAAGCTGATCTTAAAAACACAATTTCATAATGTCTTACTCTGTGTGTATGTGGCGGACCCTGCCACCTTTCTAGCTTCAACCAGTGTTCTGGGTCCTTATTTTCCTCTGAGGAGAGCTTGTTTAATCAGTTAAGGTAACAATATATTTTTTCTAAATTTGTATTACTACCTTATTAATATTGTAAATATTAAAATTCAGTTCAAATTTGTGTTTCTCCCACTTCACTTGTCACTTTTTTGACTGTATTTTCGCATAATCACCAGCAGGGGGCATCCAGAGGCAATAGCTGCCACTAATAGTTCAAGTTAGGACACCGTTTTGAGATAGATTTGTTCACTGGGTCACATACTGTCCTTAAATAATCTTAGAGTTTGGTTACAACTGTCTTAATTAACAGACGGATGGGTTTATAACATGTGTACAGGTTTGAGTGGGTCAAATGTTTGTCCCAGAAACTGTAACATGATCTGTGACCTTCATGGCATTAATGCTTTCTTCTGCGCAGCAATCTTAAAATCCTAAGAAATACCACTTTATATTTAATGTACAAAGGAGCAAATGGGTATAGGTGTGATGAGCGCTGAATTTCCTCAACAAAATCCACACCACAACAAATATTCAACACTTCTCTGCGTGTTTCTTCACGCTGGGATCCTGAACAAGCGTCGGGTTGAGGAAACGAAATCTAGCGACATGAACACCAGCTGGTTATAACACACCCACATAAAATGACAAGCATGCACCGGACAAACTGGAAATACCAGCTACAGCTCAGAGACAAGTGTACCTGGAGCACCACCAGGAAACACCTGATCTGTTTGACGTTGGCAAACAAAGGAGCTGTCGACTGTGAGGTAGTGAAGTGAAGACGACGCCGCATTACTGCCTGCTTTGAAGAACTCCTTCAGTCGCATATTTTCTTTGGCTGATTAAAATGTCAGAAGAGAAATCCAGATTTTCATGCTAGGTGTCCATGAGCTGTGAGGCCTCATGCTTTCCCCTGCAGTCTATTCACAAAGCTGTAATGTTAAAGAAGAAAAGAAACAGCTCTGTTGGAACAGGGGTTGCAAAACAACTCTCGTCTTACCCGAGCTTCCTTCGAGTGCTTCCCATGCTTCTGATGTTCGGTGAGCTCGCTGCTGTCTTTCTGGAGACAGAACAAGAACACACATCAACACACGTCCGTCCATGTGGCATCATCACCTGCTCTTGAAAACAACGCCAGGCCCTGTTAGAAGACGCTTACTGGTAGGTTCGACGCATTGTCCAGGTAGACTGCAAGCATAGCACAGGCGAAGCTGCCTTCAGACTGGAACAGAGAGATGGCAAAGAAGAAAACACGGTTTACACAACTGCTGGCACAAAAACTCAAGATACACACGGAACCAACCTATCATTGAAGGTCCAGTGTGAAGGATTCAGCGGTATCTAACGGTGAGATTAAAGACTGCAACCATCTGAACACCCCTCGTCAGATCTAAGTTCGGTTTGTCCTTTCTAGGCTACTGTAGAAACGTGGCGGTGCAACATGGAGGACTCTGTGGAAGAGGACCCACTCCCTCTGTAGATATAACTTTAATTCTTTTCCTGGTTGCAGGTAATCGGACACTAATTAAAACGTAGGTATAAATATTCAATTTCCGCCCTTTAGTCCTACACACTGGACCTTTAAGATGTGTGGCCAGGAGACTTGAACGAGTACCTGATGATACTAAATGTAAAATATAATAAAGATTTTAAAAAATAAAGCAACAGTGAGGTCACCTCCGTCAGCAGGCTGGAGTCAGTCTGGAGTGAAAACCACTGGAGCTTGAGGTGAACTTCTCCATTCGGGACATCGTCCAGAGGAAACCACTGCAGCAGAGCAGAAGTTTGACGAATCAACATAATGACTCATATAAAGACTTTATTTTTAAATCAAACACCAGTGTTAGTAAGTAAATGTTTTTTTTCGTTCTTAAAAGGTCAATAACATTTTCAATGTAGACAAATCCCTTTTTTCTGAAGTATAACACACCTACAGAGCTTTTAGAAAGGCTCATGTTCAATAAAAACTCACCTGATCAATTTCTTTGTCCCGCTTCACTTCTCCTAAATCGAGGTGATACCTGAAGTGAAAATCAAAACCTTTGAGCGCTCATAACATCTATACTCAAATATTTTTGCTTTCTCCTCTAAAAAGATGCCTGTAAATGGTACTATCCTGTTTATTTTCAACTAACTATATTTAGTGTTAAGGCTGATACATCACATGAGCATTATCAGAATACAGCATACTACACCTGCAAACAAAAGTAACTATTAATTACACAGTAATCAAGACAAAAATCGTATTAATGAGAGTCATTAAAATTGACCCCCATTGTGAAACTCAGCGAAGTGAATACAATACAGGTGAGTCATTGAGCATTGACCCAACTTGTTTGTGCCGTTAACGTCCTTACCTTCCAATGAAGTCATCTTTATCCGTGTCCTCGTCGTACAGCTCCAGCTCCAGCTCTTGCCCGGGGGCCTCATGGACGACAAACTGCACCCAGATAAAGAAAAGGTGGGCGGCGTCAAATGAAATCCAGCGTCAATTAGATTTGGTAAGTATTTAGAGGAAGGCTTAAGCAGATTCAACATGGGAAAGAGATGTCAGATGATGAATCTTACACCTGAAGTTGTGGAAAAAAACTAAAATTATCAGATTTTGGAGACAACCAATGAGTTGCTGACAGTGATTTGAGTGGCTCTTGGATACAATCGGTGACAGAAGAGGAAATATGTGATGGAATGTTAGCAGTGCGAGGCTTTAGCAAACCAGTTGATCTCAAGGTTTTAAAGCTAACTTAAAGATAACTAAAAAAATTTAAACCAAAGCCTGAATATCTGCAAAAAATATTACTACTATGACAACTACAGCGTGTTGCCGTTACTCTACCTCATACACTTCGTTCCACACGGGATGCAAATTCTCTTTGATGGTCTTGGTTTGGAAATGCCGGTTGCCGACTCGGACTGTTGCGTAGGGGTCCGATTTGCCTTTCACTAAGCCCATCATGTACGTGTCCTTAGCCACCAGGTCTCTGGCCTCCAGCAAGTGGACCCTCACCACACCCTGAGGGGAAGACAAGGACAGCGAGACTCGAATTAAAGATGGCTGAAACCACACGCTCCCACACACAACACATGGGTCCAACAAGTATATCAGGCTGAAGCTCACCTTTTACTAAACAGTAGAACCCTGTCATGGGTTTATTAATATACTGAGGTTAATGAACCAATGGTGTCGGCCCTTCATCTTAAAGGAACAGTTCACCCAAAAATGAAAATGAAGTTCTTATCACCTAATCTCACTTCAGACGGGGTGCATATGATTGTGCTAAGATTGGCAGCCGAAGTGAAGATTTTGGGTTAACAGTCACCAGTATGAAGCCATTTTATGTTTTTATTTTGGTTGTTTCATTTTTTCCCAGTGTCCCTTCCTGTGCCAGCTGTTTAGGAGAAAGCTCCAGAAATGTTTTGTGGACTAAGACACTTCACTCAGACTTTCCATCAGCATGAGGGTGACTGACTTTTCACTTTTGGGTGAACTACTCCTTTAATTCTTACTTATTTGTTTCCCATTGTATTCACATATCAGACTTTTACATATGCTATTGTATCTTGGGGTGGACACTTTCATTTTGTGGATATAAATGTTGTTTTTGTATTTTTTATTTACATATATTATATACAGCTGGAAAAGGAAGGACTGTTGTAGCAGTCCAGTTGTTTGAAACTTGCTATTTTTCTTTGTTTGGACTTATTTTCCCTCACGACTAACTGCAGGGGATTCAGATCACCTGTGCACAGGTGGGGAGACTGACTCCCGATTGGAGTGGAGGAGTGGAAGCAGCTTCAGGCATTTCCCTCCCAGCCAATCACGGTGTGATGACACCCTTGTTGTGAAGGCTTATGAGAAGTGGGGAATGGCACACTTGTGGCACTCACACTCTGAATCTGAATCTGTCCCTGACCCATTGAGAACCTTGTTCCCCTTAGATTGCCAGCCAGAAACTCTGGTCTGTTTAGGCCCTATTGGGTCTTCTTGGCTGATTCCATCATTTGTAGTGAGAAACTGTGTTTATTTGGGAACCCCTTAAAACCTAAGCCCCTATACACCTTCAGGTTGCCATCTTATTTCCCCGGGGCTTGTAGGAGGCATTTGTTTATTATACCGACTATTATAACTAAATAAAAAATAAGCTTCAAAAAGATTCAAACTCACAATATTTTCTCAGATGAAAGGAAAAAGACAGGGCAGGTGATGAAATGAATATTAACGCATTAAATGCAAAGCTCATCTCACATACACGAGGTAGCGGGAACCTCAAGTGGTCCACTTTGACCTGGTCTACGAGGGGCACACACATGCGGTTGGGCAGCACCATGAGTGAGGCGATGATGTCCACGATGGTTCCCTCAGACAGTGAACTGGAAGGGGACGGATGAGATGAGAGAGCTTCACATCAGTAACATGTTGAGGTGACCGCTGAGTTAGGGTTTTCTGTGGGAAAACTAACCTGAAGGCCGGGGAGTCCAAAAGGTTCGTCATGCCGGTCCAGTTGATTTCAAGAGTCTGGGGGGGAAAAAAAAGTTTCAACTTGGCTATTTCCACCATTCAGCTGATGACAGGAAAGCAGTGGTTCCCAACCCTTCTCCTTCAGGGACTTCTTTTCTATCATTAACAAAACTGACTATACTCAACGCATGACAACAAGAGGACAGACAATTAAACAATGAAATGTTTTATGTTTTTTGTTTTTGTTTTTTTACAATCATACATATCTAAAGGGCTCTGTGGGACTTCTGTGTTGTGGTGGAAGCCGGTTGTTAGTTCATGTTAGCGGACTTCATTTCTAAGAGAGAGGCGCTGAGACGAGGCACTCGAGAACAGACTGGTCTGTGAAAACAAGCCATCTTTTTTTTTCTTTTTTCTTTTATCTTAAATAATAATCTAAAAGTTTAAAAAGAACAATTTTACTTAGTTTTCACAAAAAATATATGAAATATTGAGATAAAGACCTCCTGTATATTGTTTTTAGGCCTCGCAACCCCTCTGTGAAGCTTCGATGGCCCCTCAGGTTGGGAACCAGTGCAGTGAGGTAATGAAAAATGTCATGGGGGCACTCACGGGCCGTCGAATGAAGAAAAACGTGACTCCTCCCACCAGTGGCGCGTCGCCAATAAGCGGCTCCAAAATGACCCTCAACATTCCCTTGAGCTGGAAGATTCAGAACAGTTTAAACCCGACTAGTGAACACTGATGATGATGATGATGATGATGATGATGATGATGATGATGATGATGATGACAAGGGTAATGCAGAGAATAGTAAAAAGGTGAGGTGCCTACTTTAAGTCCTTTAACACCAGCTGTGATCGGCTCCTTCACCAAAGCGTCGATGTCCACGTCACCGTTGTAACTGCAAAATGGGTAAAGAAGTAAAGACTGTACACTCACTGGACTCTTGTTTTGGGATTATTTTAATTTTGAAATAATCAGCCCATCATTTTCCCAATGATCTGATTAATCTTTAAGCATATAATGCGTCAAATGTATTTTAAAATTCTCTGCACAATTTTTCAGAGCCTAAAGTCAAATCTTCATATTGGTCCTACTGTCCAAGAAGGGGTCCAAAAACCCAAAGGCTCTTCATTTACTGTCATAAATAACAAAGAAAAGCAGCAAATCCTCACATTCAAGAAGCTGGAACCAGCAAATGTTTGACATTTTTACTTGAAAATGACTGAAACGATCAAAAGAGTTCTCAATTAAGTTTAGATTTTAGAGTGAACCGAGCGACCGAAACACATCTGACGAGATACAAACAGTTCTGAAGTGAGAAATGAGTCTAACCAACCATATGTTCAAGTCGAGAACCACCTCCCTCTGATCCACTTCATGTGTGTACGCTTTCATCCCAGTGATCCTGAGAGGCTGGAAATAAAGGGAAACATATTAAAGGAACCAGTCAACCATGTTTAATAAGAGACGACTACACTCTCAGTCTATCAGATACAGGTGCTTAAAGAGTAATGGAAGGTGAATGGATACAAACTCACTATGTGTCCGAAGTGGACCTTGATAAACTTGAACGTTTTGAGGGCGGGGCTGGAGAGCCTGACCGCCGGCTCTATGTTTTCTTTAAGGAGCTTCTCCATGTACATCCCGAAGAAAGGCCAGGCCTGCTTCAACACCTGAACATATGAAACATGTTAAGTTATTTCCACCATGCTGCGACGATCGGGGCGGAACGTGTCAACAATCAAAAAACACCAGTCTGATTTATCACATTTAGGATGACGATGCCTAACATCATCAGATAAAACCAGAAAGAAGTAAGTAGATAACTTTATTTTGATACTGTACCTTGTTAACCCAGTCAACTTTCTCCTCATCAGGAAAGTGAACCTGAGAAGGACAAAAAAAAGAGTGCAGTGGAGTAAAGAGGTGGGTCTGTACGTATCAGACAGCATTAAAGCATGCACGCTGGTGGTGATGGGAGACAAAATCGTGTCAGTAATTATTAATTATCCATCATGCAAATCTTAAAATGGCTTACGTGCCATATTAAAGGAACAGTTTAAATTCAGTCATTATATAGCCGAGTGAATTCTCGCAGTCCAGAACACATTTCTGGAGATTCACAGTGAAACACTGTCCTGAACAACTTCAGTAGATGAGGACAACTGGAAAAAAAAACCACATAAAAATGGCTCCATGCAGTTCATAATCACAGTCTCCTGAAGCCCAGAGATCACAAACTGATTTGGAAAAGACAATATTTACAACCTCGACAGCTACAGTAGCTACAGTTGAGATTTCAGCTTGATAAGACAGACACTTTACGCTAGGTTTGTTTTAAAGCAAGTCCCCATCTGCTTCCATTGTGTTGGCGAATGCTCCAGCTGCTGATTGCTGTGAAGCTCCAGAATTTCTTTTGGGGGGGACTACAAAACTTCAATCCAACTTTCCATCTGCATTTGGGTGACTAGATAATGACTGAGGTTTGAACGGCTCCTTTAAAAGAAATAAATCACAAACTGTGGAGGATCCAGCTTTGAAGATTTCAGCATATCTTTTTTTCCCATGTCAAACATTTTTACAGCATTCCTTCGATGAAAAAAATTGGATGTGGAAGAAGCACAGTGAGATTTGTTATGGAGGGCTTACCGAAGTTTGGTTGCAGGTTCAAAACTGTGGGCTGTAACAGAGGGTTTAAATCATGTTCCCGGATAAACTACAGTACAATCAGAGTTCTGCTGAAGATGCCGGAGAGGGAGGGCTCACCACAAAAAACTAAGATAAATCAAGACCTGTGAATAAGATCCACTGATACAGGCGGAAATCATAAATCTGCGTATTTTAAAACAGAATTCCGCTTTAGCTTTTAAACAAATCATCATCATCATTTCAGAGTCGTAAACTGCTGCCTTAACAAGTGATTTTCTCGCACCAGGACTTTGATTGATTTTATTTGGATACATTTGAAAAGCAAATATCTGTAATCTGTTCTTGTAAACATTTTGTTATCGGTCAAAGTCTTAACAGCGATTAATCGATTCGTGACCATTAAAAAGACATCTGATCCCACACTGACTGTACATATATTGCATTCCTATGACACAGGCAGAACCCCGTGACTGTCTCTCTGCCTTCTCAGTTCCCATGAGTCACACTGGGAGAGGGTGCGGTGTAACCAAATGTGGGCCCGCAAACTAACAGCCCGCTTGGCTGGCTCCATGACCCATCCCTGAGTGTGGGAGGTCCAGCCCCAGTATGGCATGTCATGCAAATACAGTGTGCTGTAGTCAAGGCAACAGAGAATGTGACATGTCCCACAGCACTGGTGGTTTCGGGGTGTTCTGAGCAGCTGAGCTGGACACTTTCAGAGGCCTCGTTTGACCAGCAGAGTATCAGCTCCTCAGAAAACAAAGTGAAGACAGATGTGACACTGGAGCTTCCTGAAATGACTGGAATGCTGCTGAATGGCTGCTTTCTGGAGTGAATAATTAAAGAGTGTAACACAACACATACCCATGATGCCATTGGTAAGGTGCTTTGCAGCTCCTTGTGGACCACTTGCGTTTCATTGTCCACAAAGTCGATGGCGGTTCCGATCCGGGCGTCCTTCCACTGGCGATTCTTCTTCCACCAGGTGACCATCATCATGCACAGCAGCACCCAGCTGATACTGAGCCCCAGGTATCCTGTCAGATACACGGGATAGAGGACGAACATGGCTCGGCCGAAGTAAATCAGAAACTCCATCAGGAGGCGGTTGACAGCGGAGGAGCTCAGCGTCTCCGTGCTGCCGTGGCTTCCCGCGAGCCCCGCTGCCTCCGCCGCGCCGCTCGGGGACATCTGTCCGTCGGATGCCATCGGGTCGGACTCCCGCTGGAACCTGGTTCCTGGCGTCCAGAGGAGGTCGATCACACGGACTGCCCGAGCAGATTCCTGCGGCAACAAAACAAACCAGGGAAGGTGGAGCAGTGAAATGGGCCGTGGCAGTCCCAAAACTTCCGCGTTCGGAAACTTCCAAAAGACAGGTAGGTTAGGCTCACCTGCGCCCGTGGGTGGGGAAAGAGCTGCACAACAGAAGAAGAAGAAAAAAAGAAGGAAAGAAATCCACCCTAAAAATGAATGCGAAAGCAACCGTATGTTTTCTATGTACACAGCAGACATTCATTTCTGATTATAAACAGGTTAAATGACATTAAACCCTCACACCATGGTCACAGGCCAGAGAAGATAAATTAAGACAATAGTAATAAAGCGTTTAACTAATTGCACAATAAAAATAGGCATTAATAAATTAGTCTCCAAATTAATGTATGAATCAATTAGACTATCTATTGATGGATTAGTTCCTTTGAAAATTCTATTTATAATTCCTCTTTTTATTGGCCATTAAAATATCAAATAATGAATTATTCTGTAATTGAGTCCATTAATTAATAGATTAATAGATTAATTTGTAAACTATTTCAAAAAAGTATGATAAAGCCTTTTGTGGCTCAAGAGGAAGCTGCATGTAATCTGGAGACTGGCCCCCTCACTGGCTAGGCTGCATTGTGGGTAATGTAGGCGACGGAAGACAAATGTGTGGAATACACGAGGAGATATCTCTGATTCTGTTGAGTGAATATTGATAAATTGTTTTAAACTGTCTTTAATGGGTCCAACACTGTTGTTGGCTTTGACTTTTTTTTTCTTCAGAACACACTTTAATGTGTAAAACTGGTGTAGTTGCCCTTTAATTGACCCCCTGCAGCCAATCATAATCAAGTATCCACGCAGACCATGGTATAAATACATTTATTTTCTTCTGTAGATGTCAGCAGTTTTTTTTTTTTTTTTTAAGGATTTAGTTTATTTAAATGTTTCTGTGACTGCGTCAATAAAATCATAACCAGAGCTGATAGAGCAGCAGCAGTGTGCCACTTCTGTTATCTGCAGAGCCCTAAATCACAACCTTTACCACTCTGAGGGAAGAGAAAATAGTCTGGGTAGAAAGTGTGCAGTGAGGCCTGCAGGTGGAACCAGAGAGTCACTCTCGTAAAGCTGTGTGGCAACATGTCTGTGATTTCCTGTCCTCTCTGTAATACCATCTCACATATCTTATGTTCTGATGCAGGCAAATTAGCACTTGAATGTTTCAAGCCATATTTATTTATTTAACCAGGGATAAAATAACACATAAAACCAGGGCCATATATCCAAAACTGTACTCTACAAATTACTCACTTTACTGTGTTTGCTGCTCTGAGAGACACAAATGTAGAGAAATTAACTTTAAATGGAAAATATACAAAACAGACTACATGAGTGTGCTTTAATCAAATTTTATTTCTGCATTGTTGGTTAGTCGAATGTGTTAGTTTCAATTTCACGTGCAAAACCAAAAGTAATTGACTGAAAAGCGTACACAGATAAGCTTTCATAATCACATGATTTCCTGGAACAGAGCAGGTACTTTTCCATCAGCCTCCCAGGAGCCACAGTGATCAGTGCGATTACACAGTACATAACATAAAGGCAAAAATTTGTTCTAATTTCTTCTCTTTGATTTCTTCTTCCACGATTACAGTTTGTTCAGATATTTTCAAGACACTATATGGGTCTGGACTACTAATACTTTCATGACCGACCCTTGTAAACATTATTATTGGTTGTAAACCTGTTACTACATTACAGGCATCATTGTAAGTTTAAGCCAAATCTCTTAAGCAAATGCAGAAACAAATACAGTAATCAACAGATAATTAGCAATGATTTCTTTTTGTTGTAAGGCACTGTCAAATGTAAGAGATTTGTTATTGCTTGAATGTAATCAAATATTCAGGATAAGCCTGGCAGTCATGGAAGATGACAAACATGTTGGGCTTGGCCATATTGTCCACAACACTGTCGTACTTCTGAATGCCGGTGGAGTCCTTGGCCGGTGCGGTGATCATATTTTGTTTACCAACGGCAAAATCCCCTGTCAGCACTCGGCAGAGGTACATGAGCTTCTCCCCATTTTGTGGCTTGGAGTAGGTGTCCCGGGCAGAGTAACTAGCATCGACTGCAAAGTATGTGCCATTGCCATAACAAGCAGCTGAAAATGGAATAACAGCAGAAAGTTATTGAGGTAGTCTGTATCTGTGAGATACCTGCTGGAATTTCATTGTATTATTTGTTTTTTCAAACTGTAGAGTTGTTGCCTGGTACTGCCATAATAATTTGCAAATGTGTCATCCCTGCAGCACTCTATTACATCTGTCATTGAAATCAGGCGACTGCAAACAAGCTACTGAGTGGTAACTGTCTGGCTAAACAGTGTCCCCTATTTTCTCCATAAAGTCCTCACCATTCTTTCCTGCAAAAACCCTGTTGAAGCCAGAGTCGTTGATGTGGGCCACAGTGTCGTGAGCGGTACCATGGAAGAGAAGTTTTTCGTTGTTTTGATGACCATTTCTTTGCTCCATGTCCGCTTTTTTGATTTGCAGGGCCCTCCACAAACCACGATTTTGGATCCTCTCAATCTAAAATGAGGGAAAAGTACATTGTTGTGTATACAGAGTTTTTGTCTATTAAGCAGATTGTTAATAAATATGATTTGACTCATTAAAAAATGTACAAATGATTAGTTTATCACCTGATGAGGCACAAGAGGAGGGAAATGTGACAGATACAACATTATTTCTTAAAAATGCAGTGCATGTTGATCTACCTTAATAATGGTTTGAGTACATGTGGCCCTGAACAGTTTCTCGACTTCAGTGTACTCTGGTGTCCCAGCTGTGATGGGAAAGGCCTGACTCGTACTGTTGGCTGCCATGGTATCCCATTGCAAAGGAATGTCTTCATCTAGTACCATAAAATGTCAATTATATTATTGATTGTTGTGAATGTTACACAGGAGAAGCTAGATTATGACAAACAACAAATAAAATGTATCCACTTATCAGAGGACACAGGTAAGATACCTTTTGTTTTGTCAATGCGCTTTATCTCAAGGGTACCTCCCTGGTTATCCATAGCAAGTCCACTTGACGTGTGAACTGTGTAGATTTGACCCTGGATGGTGACTTTTACAGTTTGTATTTTCTTCTCAAACGCTTGCTCAAGATCAAAGTTGGTCTGTAGATTAAAACTCTGAAAGGAAGACCCCTCCTGGAATTGCCATTCTGCCACATTCTTCCTCAGGTCCTCCTTTTCTCTTGCTTCACTTAACATCTCATGGATCTCCTTGCTGGCCTTAACCACATCTTTAGTGAGCCCCTCAATGATGATTGAGGGTTTGTCCTTCTGGCTCTCAGTCTTTATGCTCACATTCATGGTCTTCTGGATGTCAACAATGCGCTTATGGTTTGCATCAGAGAGGCTCCAGATGGCGTTGTCTGGTATGGGCATGCTGAAATGCTCTCTGGATATCAGGTCGTTGATCCGCTGCTTGGCTAAGTCAACTTTAGCCTGTGACTCACCGCAGATGTGGATGCACACAGGTGCTATTTTTACAGTCTCAATGGGAATAAAATTCTCTGCTTTCTTTGGCTTGTCAGCACTTCCACTAAACAATGCTGAAAGAATAAGTACCGAGATCTCCATTAGAATTTAGCAATTTAGGATTCAGGAAAATGGACCTCAAAATTATTCTCTTCACTGAACTTACATATGAATTTTGTCCACAAGGTCGGTGCTTTATCTTTAGGATCAGTGGCTTCTCTTTGCTGCATACTCTTGTAGAACTCTTTCAGCATGGGTGCCTGGAATATAACTATCCGGATTGTATTCAGAGTACTGGAGGGGTTTTGGCTCAACACTTCAATGACTGCATCCAGTATGGCATCTGCCACCTGCCCTGCTTGAACATTGCCTTGACCTAAAATGGCACAGAACACATTACACACACAAAAGACTCGACAGCAGGTTACAAAGGTAACATCTGAATAAAAGTAGACACACTTACAAACACAAAACTATCATGACTGATCAGTGTCTCTCAATGAATAAGATTAATGTATCAACATTCCCCTAAAGTTCTGTAAAACGTATTCTGCATAAATCTGAAGAAAATCTGTCTGAATACAAACCTAATTAAATCTTAACTGATTGCAAACCCAATTCAAACTGTACATTTTCATAAAAGGGATTCTTGAGTTTAATTTATGTTTACATACTTGTCAACTGAGATGGGATACATGTCAAGATTTTGCAAATAATAAGCACCACGTTCTGCCAATGAATCTTACCTGTGCCAATGGCAGGAAGTGAGACAGAAGTGTGTGAGTTTGTCACACACATTTGGAGTGCATCTTTCACAACCGTGTTGATTTTTACTGGATCTGACTGTCCAACTATGTGGAGGATCTGCTTACACTTGAGGTTGCCTGGCTGGGTCATTATCATGCCTGGGTTGGGCTGGTCACCTGAAGGTGTAGACAGTAGATCTGAATGTCTCTGACCTTTTATCATCCATGGGTCTATGTGTGTTTGTTTGTTTTTAGGTCACACTTTCTCTCTTAACAATTTTGTGTAATGATCAAAGAATTATCTTAATAATTGACTCTTTATCCATGTCATGACCAGGCAAGAACATTCTTATATAGGTGTCAACTGTGGGTGTAAATGTTTCCTTACCAAGTTCTTTGCATTCATCTTCAACAGTAGAACCAGCTGCCTCCAGAATGGCCTTCGATACTCCTAGAGAATACAAATAAAGATCGAATAATATAAGTATTAGCTTCATTTTAAGATTCAGTTTTGGATATATATTTTTTTTTAGATTAGGTTCAACTTTGAGATCACGTTCGTTTTTATTGCCATAGCATAGTACTGAGACGACAAAACGCAGTTTAGCATCTAACCAGAGGAGCAAAGAGCAATGAAGTGTTGAGTGTGCACATCTGTAATTTACCTGACTTAAGACAGAATTTTTCATTGGAGGAGTTGACAATGACATCAGTGGTCTCCTTGGTTATGTCTCCTGTGACCGCCTGTATAACCACATTTCCCATTTTGGTCTCATACATTCCTGAGCTTGAGACAACTTTAGAGAACACACCTTGAGGCAACAGACACAATCACAGAATTAGGAGCAGGCAACAAAAACAATCATTAAGAAATATATATAAAAAAAGAAAAAGAACATCATAAAATAATACAAGTATGTTTTAGTTTCAAGGTTTTAAAATGATTTGCCTGCCTTTCTGCATATCATTACAGATTAGCAATTATACACATTAAAATGTTGCAACAGTATTTCCTACCTGTACTCTGTGGGGAGCTTGTGGGCACTGAAACACCTGAGGCATTGGGGAACTTCTTCTGAAATTCATCACTAAAAACCTGGAGACAAAATCAGTGAAACACCTGATACAAAAACTGTCACAAATATCACAGCCAAAGTAGATACACAAACCTACTATATTACTATATTTTAGCATTCAGGGCTTTCAAGTACTACAGAGCTTGTTTTTTTCCCCTACCTGGATAGTCTTCATGTCTCCTGGGTAAAGTATGATCATGACCTCCTTCAGAAGCTTAGGTTGACTCTTACTGCTAAACGCTAAGATTTCATCCAACATCAAGTTGGCTGCAAGGTCTTTTGGGAAACCAAGGTTTCCGGTGCCGATAGCAGGGAAGGATATGGAGGTCAGACCAGTGTCCTCTGCCCTGTCCAAGCAATCCTTGAAAATGCCCTTCAAGATCTGGAACGCATAAATACGATAATTTCTAGTTCACACTAGTTTTGCATCCGTAAAGCAGTCTATGTATGACTTGTAAGCTCAAATACAACAGACAATAGCTGAAAGCAGTATGTCTTGTGATATACAAAGTACCATCATTACATACAGAAAAGGTAAGAGAAAAACAGAGCAGATTGAGGGATGTTCCTTATTATGTATATTGACCTTTCATCAAGTCATACAGTATAGTACACATGATGTTTACATTACCTTTTCAGCTGTGCCTTGTCCGTTGTCCCAATGAGGTGTGACTGCATGAAAGACTTGTTTGCTCTTCAGTTTGCAGCCCTCAGTGACAATGACCTCACCAACACTTCCATTAGCATTCTTTGCATTTACCAACTGCTGAAGTTTGGCTCCAGCCACACCAAAGATGGCATTTGAAACTGCCCCTCTACTCAGGTCAAGATCTTCAAACACAGTGTTCACTGTCACCTCCGTCTAAGAACGTGTTAACAAAATGTTATTAGTTCTTCATTTTACATTTTTTTAAATAATAGAACAGTCAAGTATCATTGCTGTGAAATCAGTCAGAAAAGAATCAATCAAACTCTATGGGGCCACACTCAGATACACCAGAGATTATCTATGAAGTTCTATGGCACAGTAGTAAAGTCTACATAGTCAATAGTCTGTAGTCCCTGTATAAGAATGTTACAGTTCTAATCAATACTAACTGTTTACAGTTCATGTAGAATACTACTAATGAAAAAAAAAAAATCAAATTACCGTGGCATGCTGAATATTTCCTTTCATGAGAGTGATGTCCAAGCCCTCTTTGGTCTGTGCTTGACCCAAGCAGTTCATAGGTGGAGACTTGATAGCTTTGCTCGGAAGAATTTGTTGAGGCTGACTGACACTGTGACTCCCAAACTCATGTCTGACAGCTGCCTCCATAGCCTTAACAGCACTGTCATCGCTGTCAACAAAATGGATCGTCTTCAGGGTGATGTCAGAGTTTTCATCAAGGTGTTCCTTCACTGCTTTTACGATGGTGTCTGCACACAATTTGGGCGAAAAGCCCTGGCTTCTGCCAATAGTGGGCAGAGCCACAGTGAAGCAGCCATGCTTTTCAGCGAGTTCTAAGCTTTCTTTAACAGCTTTTTTCAACTGTGCCTGACACTTCTGGACTTTTTTTGAATCAAACTTGGGGACTACTGCATGGATGACTTTGTTGCAGCAAAGCTGCCCCCCTGCACCAGTTATGACACAGTCACCAGGCTTGAGGTGTCCCTTTAAGTTAATTAGTTTATCACATTCATCCTGCAACTGAGGGCCACCAGCTTTAAGAAGTGCTGCTGCAAGACCTCCTTTAAAATTCAAGTCCTCAGTAAAAGCATTGACAACTGCTTGCACCGGGTACGTGCACATATCTGCCTTACCAACAGCTATTTCTACCCCATCAGGTGTCTGAAGCTGGCACACAGGTCCTGGTAACTGTCTTTGGCCTAAATCATCCTGCCCACCACCAGTCTCATCAACAAGTCCGACCTGGCAGCCAGTTTCCTTTAAGACTGAGGAGACGACCATATCCTTATTATCCTGGAAGAATTTCTTCATTCCAGGCTTGCAGATGTTTAAACTGTCAAAGCTCAAAGAAGAGACCAAGTTTTCAACCAAAGTCTTGCACGGTGTGACATCACCTCTAGAACCACTTAGACAGATGGCCTCCTTTCTGTAAGACACATCCACTTTGTCATTCAGTTGAGCTGACCCAGAAGATTTAAGGTTTTCAATGTATCTGACTATTGTGTTGGACTTGACAACCACAGTTTCTTCCACATGAGCATTCTGCTTTAAAAAGCTGTTAAGATCCCTGCTGACACTGATGACGCTATCCTTGTGGCCAGACACCACAACTTGTTGACCAGTGGTGTGGATTCTAATTCTCTTGTATGAATTATTGTTGGGTTTCTCTAACCTGCTGACCAGGTGCTTCCACTCTGGCTTCTTCAAGACACCACTGTCTTCAACATCAATGCACTGAGATATTAGCAGCTTAACCAGATGGTCTTCGGCATCATTCAGATCTTTGTCAGAAGCAGCAATGAGCCGCACCCTCGGTGCCTTGATCTCAAATGCTGCATTTATTCCACTGGATGTGAGGAGAGCTTCTGTGAGCTCCTCCTGTTGCTCATCCTTCAACAAGTCAAGCACATATTTATCTATTTCTAAATTCTTACGTTTTAAGTCAAACACTGCATCACATATGATTTGCTTTGTTTTATTGATCTCATCATATAAGCCAGTGACTGTCAAATCTGGACTATCTTTTGTAAATGACATTTTGAGATCTGGGAAAATGCCTTGCAGTTTGTCCTGAAGACCATCTTGACACAGGATGTTGTAAATCGACTGTGAAACTTTGATCTTTTGGGTCGTGCTTGATTTCTCCCTCTGCGCCCTTTTGGCAATCTTGTTCATGGATTCACAAAGAGCTTGCTGTAGTTTGTTGACATTATCAACAAGGCCAACCACTGATAAGACACCATTGGCTTTATCAGACACTACAACCACATCCTCATTCACTACAGCCTTTCTGATGTTCTCCTCAGACTCTTCCCATAACTCTGACTCTGGCTCAAGCTTCAGGGATTTGAATTTTGACAGGGCTTGTGCAAAGGCTGATTTCACAGTATCCCTCCAGTCTTTGATGATCGCTTTGCCATCCTTTTGCTGTAGTAGTGATGGTTCAGGGCTCAAGAGCACAGTAGTTTTCGTGAGGTTCACATTGCAAAAGTGTTTTGCTAAGTGGCTACGAATGGTCTCTGCAGCCGATTGATTTTCATTAAGGTATCTCCAGACAGCACTGTCAATGGCTTCAGAGATGGTGGCAGGGAGCTTTGGTGACGGTTTGTCTTTGCCATAAAGGGCTGTTCCAAGGGATTTGTAAAAAGGATAAACTCTGATCTCTTTCTGTTTGATTTGATGTTTCTTCTTCAGGGTTTCCTTAACAGCTATTGGGAGAGAAATTACAATCAAACATTACATTGTCACATTGTCCAGAATTCACTGAAAGGTGGTAATCTCTGATGTCCACACTGCATGTATATTCACACAGTAAAGGCCTTTACACACGGCTCCGTGACAAGTTAATGATGCGAATAGCTGAAATACTCGTATGCAAATTATTTGCTTCTTTTAGTTACAAACAAGCTGATCGAGGCAGCTGTACATCAGCCCCATTCACGCTGCCTGTTCGAGGAGGCAAACTTCCTTTGATGCATGGTAGGTCAGGATCATAAGGATCATAACACATTATAACAGCATCCATATGATTTTAGACCTTGTCCACACGTACACAGTATGTCTAAAAATGCATTTTTTCCTCCTCCCGTTTAAAAAAATTCTGTCCACATCAACAGTATGATACTTTGCAAATGCAGAGGCTGTCATGTGCATGCCAAAGCAACAGGTGGCAATATAACCTCTAACACAAGGCCACGGTGAAAAAAAAAACCACACAGATCTCAACATTATGATGTGTACCGCCACGCCTCTTTTGGTTCTGCTCGGTTCAGTGTGAGCAAAGGCGGAGAAAAGGTCAGCCTTCATTGCAGTGATATTATGGTTTCTGTGTTAAAAGGGGTTTTGTCTTTATAATTTTGTGTCGTTTGTCATATAATACAGACTGATGAAAAACATTAACAATCGACAGGTCCGTCATTCTCATGAGATGTGACATGGCTGACATTTTGCACGACATGATTGGTTGATGCCTTCATTTGCTGTGCAAAAGTTCAGCGAAATTGAAAAAAAAAGATGTCACTTTTTTCGCTGTGTAATATTCACTTTCTGTGTTAAAATAACACATGACAAAAACATCAGAGCGAAAAAAAAAAAACACTGACATGCGAATAAAAACGGCTTCAGTGTGTAAAGGTCTTAACATTTAAACGGTATTATAAATGTGTTACCTTTATGGTCTTTGAAGGTGATGATGGCAGACTGTTCCACTTCATTAAGTGCAACATTGTCCACATCACCTGCAGTCGATTCAAAATAAAGGCGGAGGAAATCTTCATCCAAATCACCCAGGTCTTCAACTACAACTTGCTCTGTGACTTCAAGAGCCTGGACTGATAGTCCTTTGTTGTTGAAAATCCTGTTTTGGGGGCATCTTGTCACGAAATCGGTGCATTCTGTGTGATAATAATGAAAAGTTAAGGTTAATGAGGTAATCACACTTCCATAAACAATAAATAGCTCTTTGGGCTTATTTGGACAAGTAGAGAGGACTAGAGTAGAGGACTAGCCTTGTAGAGACCTTTCGTATGCGGAGATGTTCAGGTAACTAAGATATCTAAATTTCCAGAGGGCACATGCTTCTTGAAGTCTACAAGTGTAAACCCACAGTTACGTGACCAATAGTTTTGTGAACTTTAGTCTCAAGCCTCAAGTTTGGCATTGCACCATCTTGGTTATTTGGAGCTCCAATTGAGCTTATCTGGACAAGGAGGTGGAACTAGGTTGGATATCCTGACTAGACTCGACTGAGAATCTGAGTATACACTGTGGTAGAAAACTGTCAAATCAAAACTGTTTACTAGAGTAATAACTGAAGTAAGACTAAACAATCAGACTTTGCCCCCTGCTGGTCAAGAATACAGGTTGAAGGCACTTCTTCACTGACTTTACTTTTCAGACTTGGAGGCTCTGTTCATATCTTAGACAGCCATTAGATTTCTATAAGATTGGTGTAAAGTTGTGTTGAACACACACAACCCACTGTGTTACCTTACTAGAGGTGCCCTGTGGAGCAGCAGTATAGCACTTACTTTAGAAAGCTACCAGTATATGCCGACCAGTAAATTCCATATATCACCTAGGAACTGTAACTGGCCTCCGAGAATTACGAAAGAATTACGAATTACAGTACCTCGTTGATTTCTGGAATTTATCTGTCGGCATATACTGGTCGGCATGTATCCTCTGGGAAACTGATATACCCGGTATGGCCCCGGTTGGGAGCTGTTCATTGAGAAGCTGCTGGTTATCAGTACATTTGTTAGCGGTTACTTTAGCAACAATGTGCTCTGCTTTTTATACGTCCATGGCCACAAAATAAAGAAAAATGGATGAAAAATCTACCTACACACCCGAGTACAAGATGACTCATCAACATTTTTAATGATTTCCAGTTCAAAAGCTCTATTATTCCAGGTTTTTTGGGTTTTGAAATTAAAACATCTGTATAAATTGATCTGTTTGGACCTAATAGCACACACACACACACACACACACACACACACACACACACACTATAGTCGTACCTTTTCCACTCTGGAAAGTCACCACAGCAGATGAGATGTCAGGAATTAATTCCAAAGTGTAGTTTTCAGAGGCAATGTTCTCAACCAGCATCTCCAAAAAATCTTGGCTTAAGGACTTTGGAATATTTCCTAAAACAGCCGTAGTGGAGCTGAGCTCTTCTTCTGCTGTCTCATCATCTCCACCTTTCTTCTCTGTCTTAACTTTGGCTGCAGATGTGGCCTCGTCAGTTTGTTCAGTTTGTTTGTTCTTCACAGCAACATCCGCTGCTAATGAGACATGAAGGAAAATCAGGAAATTATAACAGATGTCTGTGCCTGTGTGTCTGACATCTTATATATGTTGTTTAATGCCTATTTTGTAGGTTTGTTTGTTGAGCTTGGTGGCGTTGGCGTTGCTCGGCCAATGTAGCTACTTTTGGGCGCTGTCTGACGCGATGCTGGACAACTGCAATATTGTGCACTGACTGCTCACAGAAAGTCTGTGTTATAAAGACTATAAAGAATAATTTTAAAACACAGGGGCCTCACATGGCTGTGTTTTATCTCCAGTACTATTTTCGGTGTATACGAACGAAATGACACTGCACAACAGCAATTTTAAATTATTCAAATATGCTGATGACATGGCTCTAGTGAGTCTTTTCCATAAAAATGATGTTGTATTTTGATCAAGTTTCTGAGTTAGAACAATGGTACAAGTCCAGCTCATTGATGTTGGAAAAACAAAGGAACTTATTTTAAACCACTCTCATCACAGAACTTTTGAAACCAAATTGTGGAAATTGTTCACTGTTTTAAGTACCTGGGTACTTAAGCCAGTCAGAGACTGTTTAAGTTAGGAAACTGGATACTCAAAAAGATTTCCCCACTCCAAAAAAGCATCTGTAAAATATTATAGTTTTTTCTAAATTTAAAATGATCCTGAAGTGCAATTAAGATTCATTTTACAGCCACCCTGGTTCCCAGTTTCAAGCACAGTGAAGGTATGAACCTTAAACATGATTAATTTACAATGTGACAGCCTGATAAACTAATCATGCTTTTCAGTGGTGAACATTATGAATAGTTATTGCCTTTGTAAAGATGTGTCCTTCCTTGTCCTGAACAAGACAGCCAATTTAGTTTGACTACATTTACATTTAGGGCATTTAGCAGATGCTTTTGTCCAGAGAAAAAGAAGCCACAACATATCACCGTCGATAAAGTGAAAAAGAAAAAATAGAAACAATTTTAGATTGATCGTTACTGTGATTTAGAACAAGTCAATCACTGCTGGGCTGTGGAAATGTATTTTCATGTTACTGGTATTTATATGATCATTTACATATACCCAAATAGACAATAAACAAGACCAAAAACAAACCAAGAGACAGAGAGAGAGGAGGAGAGAGAGAGAAAGAGCACGAGTAGAGAGGCATGCGCTTAGAACCAAAACAGAAACTAACTTCATTTGTGCTTATGTAATGCATTTGTGTGAAACCACGTGGTTTAGCAGAAAGCCTACCCTAACCATGTGCATAACTGGTTCAAAGTGGTTCAACCTGTTCAAAGCTCGGTATGAAAGTGAGGCAGAATGTTCTCAAAACTGAAGAAATAAGTGAAATTTTTTAATGTTTGTTTAGAAATCATCAGAAACAACATTCAAAAAGTCTGTGATGAAAAATGGTGAGCATTTTCTGTTGTGCTCGGTGCTTAACAGCAAACATTAAATGATGACCAGTTGAATTAAAAATGTATAAATCATTGAGAATAGCTTTATGTAAAGATGGTGGCTTCCTGAGTTAAGAAGGAAATTAAAATCTGCCTGACACTACTACAAGGAAGGTGTTTTTTTTTCTGTCTCCCTCACAGAGTAAATCACCAAAAATAAGTTCAAAACCTTTTACAAAAAACACAACATCTACAACTATACTTCTGATCAACTGCATGCTTTTTGGAGGCTGTCTGCTTGGTGCTGCATCAGCGTCTGTGTTCTGTTCTGTTTTGATGGTTGGTGACATTATTACCTGTTAAACACATGGTCAAATTTGCTGCCACTGATGTAATGTTTTACTATGTGTGTATGTTTGAGCACATATGTTAATTCGTGTGCTTATTTTACTACTTCCTGACTCGAGACAACAGGATGATTCTTACACAGGAAATACACACAATGGTTTGGTCTGAGTGGCTGACTGTTTGAAAGACAACATGGCCACAATAGTAATGAAAAAAAAGTTTTGCACATTACAGCAATTTATCATATTTCAAAATCTCAGCAAAAGCATTAAGAGGTTATATTAAAAACATTTCTGCAAATAGAGCAGTTCCTGGTTAAAGACCATCACTACATCTGCTTTGTGTGGCTGTCTGTCCAACGTGCAACTATACGGATTCACCTTTGGACCCATATCAATGTACTTATTGATCTCACACTCTAATTATACTACTAATTAAGAACAGATTTTTTTCTGGGAAGGAATGTCTTTCAGTTTTCATCGCAATTCGGTTTGAATGGTGGGCTACAAAGTTTAGAGTTTGGTCCAGATATATTTATTATCAAGTTAGAGTAAATAAAAACTTTTTGATAACCACAAATGCATGCAAAAAATATATTAAGTTATTAGGTTATTAGTAGACTGTAGTAAACTGTTGTGTATTTTTAGTTGCCTAGATTTCTTTCATCTCACTCATACTATACTACCTCGGAACATGATGTACTTTTTTAGTGAGTGAGCTCAAGGATCATCAAAGACAGGGGAAAGCACACTAGGATTGTTACGCAGTCCTGGGACATAATACTTCCTGTGTGTGTGTGTGTGTGTGTGTGTGTGTGATTATCCAAGAAGTAATTAAACACTTATCTAACAAAAAACACAGTTACAGGGTAGGTATTTGTATTTGAGCAGTACTTACATTTCTTTCTGAGTTTCTCAGATGGACCTTCCTGTAGAGAATAAAACAATGTAGGAATTAACTACCTCTGTCATCTCATGTGAGCAGTTTCACGTGCAACAATGCCCAAAAATGTCAGCTGATATGAAAATAAATCCAACATATCAAAATTAACAGTTGTTGTGACACAAGAAATAACCTAATTTTAATGCTTTCGAAGTGTTTTGTAACTTTAATTCAGAACACAATGGTATCCAAACACCCGGAACTGAGAGGGCCATAAATCACAATGTGCAGCACCGCCTTAGGTTTATGATTATTCACATGACTGCCAGTTTGATAAGAAACAGTACAGGGGCAGCTTTTCGTGCTTTTTTATCCTCTCTTACAGCTTATCTCACACTGACAAGAACTACAGTGTCATCCCAGTCCGAGACCCCCAGCAAATGAGAAATACTACTTCATTTGAAATGAGGACAGAAAGGGAATAATATGACGTTAACACAGGAATGAATTAAGTGTTTAAAGTGTATTTTATCTGTGACCTCTCCATATAGGCCCTGCCACAGTTGGCACATTATAAGTGAAACTAAAGGAAGTTATAGGTGGGGTCTCGAAAATAATCCCCACTGGCACACACGACATTTTGTGTAGCCTACTCACCTGGGTTGTCGTGTCATCTGTTGTCAAGCGGACTGTCACCTTCAACACGCCTTTATCCAAAGGGATCTGATGCGACGCTTTCGCCAAAACATTTTTCTGGTCTGGGAAAAAAAAATCGATTCATAAAATTGGAGTGGCGTTACTTTGGGGGTTTCTTTTTAAAAGGACAAATGTACAACTAGGGGTCTAGTTTTTCGGGCAAAACTTACCCTGCTCTGTGCGGAAGCGGACCACCGCCGTGCTGCTGCCGTTCACGTACTCAACTTCACAGTCGCCACCTTTAGATTTCTTACTTTGAAAGTATTTCACTAACTTATTCTTCAGTCTTGGGACGCTGTCCTCTCCGAGCTCGACGAGCAGAGCATACGAATACGCGTCCGCCATCGTTGCCGGTCCGACGCTCACTGCTCCGCTTTACTTTCACTTTTGATTCTTAGGAAATGACTCGCTGAAAGTGTTTAGCGCGTCCGTCGTCGAGTGCAGCCCAGGAAGAGGTGTAGACGCAGAATGGACTGCAGATACAGACACACGATAAGGACACACGTATGTAAATGATTCACCGACATTAAACTTGGCTAACACCCCGAGAGGCAGTTTGAGGAGAGGTCCGCACCCTTTCCTTGCTCTTTCACTTTCTTCGGTACTTTTCCGTGGGCTCGGTGAGTACACGAACATCTCCGCACAATGAACTTGCTTTACACTTTACAAATTGAAAGCATATACTTCGTCGAAAAACGTGTTAGCAAACGTTCGTCACTGAAAACTAGCTTAAATGTTTCGCTGTCTCGTAAAATGGTGCGTCAGGTTGCACGCGCTCGACGTTAACTTAACTGTCTATAACCGTCAGATTTCTTTTTAAAATGGCGGTTTTATTAATCTGACGATGATTATAATGTCTGACGAGTCAAAATAAACTTGTTAGCACTGAAACCAATGTATGTAATGTCACCTATATTCACCTTTTAACTTGTCATAATCATATTTTGAATGCCCCAGTGTTTATTTTTTTTAAAATATATATTATGCTAAAGCACGAAAGGAGCAGCTCACAGTTGGTGAAAAGTAGACAAGCATACAACTGTAACATATAGATTTTGTTTATCTGTGTAAAATGTTCATATACATCTTCTCATTTCTACAAAAAAAAAAGTCAAGCTCAACTACTTTCTTGTATACTAACTGCCAAGTAGGACAGGTACTAGACCACACCTAGCATTTCCTTTTACAACCCTGTGTTGTAAAAATGATAAATAAGCTAACCTTGCACCCTGAGTGCTCAGTATATAATCTGTACATCACAGGAACATACTAAACCCTTCAGACAGGTCGGATAACCTATTTATTCTATACTGCCTCTGCCTCCCTCTACTGTAGGGAAAGGACGATGACACAAGTGTATGGATAAGTACACTGTAAATCCCTGTAAAGTTATTTTCCAGTGCATTGTTTCATATCTCAGACAGAATAGCGAATATGCATTTTAGTATAAGTTGTTAAAATGATCATTTACACACGTAAAACTGTATCTGCAAATGGTTTCCTGGTACTTAAAGGTGCACTATGCAGTTATGTGGAATAAATTTTGATAAGAAGCAAAACAGAAAGTAAAGTAAAGAGAAAGATCCTCATTGACTGATTTTATTCCTAAACAAACAAAATAATCAAACTGAATAAACAGACTGAGCCCGCAAGGACAACACAGTTTTATATTGTTTTACTTTTTTATTTGGCGGACCCTGCCACCTTTTCTAGCTTCAGACAGTGTTCTGCGGACCTTATGTTCCTCTGAGAACAGCTTCATTAATATCGTAAATATTAATGAGGTAATAGTTTCGAATGTCTTCTCCAAAACAACACAGTGCCCATTCAGCCCTTTAATGCTTGAATGTTTAAATAACGACGTAATGTTTTTTCCATGTTTGTTTTTTTACTTTTAAACAACTGAAAAATCATGCTAATAACTTACTTTTTTAACTTGTGTTATTTTGAAGGAGTTATGTAAATGTCCACAGCTGTGGACATCATGCATCAACGGTATAAGAGATGTTACAAATCCTTTTAACCAGATTATAGTAATATTTACAAAAACTATAAGATATATGCTTAAGATATAATCTACAGAAAATATGTTTATTGGCTAATATTTGTTCAAAGGCAACTGTGTCCACACTCAGATGGTGTCTTTTGAAAAATATGATTATAGGTTTTCTTTTCTTTTTTTCAGACCAAATGGGACCAATGAAAATGTTTAGTTGAAGTGATGTTCGAGGTGTGATACCACCAAGTGTAAAATATACACACAATACTCACTCAACATTTTTCTATAGCTGTTTAGGAACCATGCTGAGTAAGTTGGATCTTCATGGGCCCTCGGTCGCCATTGTGAGACAATGTGGAGCTGCTCTGAGTGATGTCATTAACAGCAAATTTGGGTGTGTCGCTACTTTCGATGGAGTGGATTTCGCACAGCAGAGAAAGCCAACTGTTGTCCCAGAGCAAAGGTTCGAGTTCACGCTTTCAGCAGGTGTCAAGGTGTCCGTGTGGAAGGCTGATCTCACCAATTGCCCGGTGGATGCTGTTGTGAATGCTGCTAACGAGAGACTTGAGCATTATGGCGGCCTTGCTCAAGCTCTGTCCAAGGCGGGTGGTCCACAAATCCAAAAAGATAGTAGAGATCTCATCAACAAGAAGGGTGTCTTGTCAACAGGAGATGCAGTTGTCACTGCTCCTGGGTTACTACCATGCAGCATGATAATTCATGCCGTTGGCCCTTGTCTTCCAACAAATGCCTCTCAGTCTGATCTCACTCAGGCTGAATGGCTGTTGAAGAAGACCATTCGCAACATTCTTGACAGAGTTAAAGAAAACCAGCTGAAGAGTGTTGCCATTCCTGCTATAAGCTCTGGACTGTTCCACTACCCCCTGCCACAATGTGCAGACACCATAGTGAAAGCTGTGAAACAATACTATGAACACTATTCAGGACATCGTCCTAACGAGATCCGGCTTGTGAACCATGACGAGCCTACGGTCAAGGAAATGGCGAGGGCCTGCCATCAGATATTAGGCTCCCAACAGTCCATGTCATACAGTCAGGCAACAGGAGGCATGAACAGAGGTGATGCCAAAACCTCAACACCTACTGTCCAGATGGGAAATGTCCGCCTGATACTGAAGCCGGGTAAAATTGAGGAACAGCAGGTAAGAATCTGTCAATAGCTGTTTGTGTGAACAAGCGTTTTTAGTTAAAGAGTATGTTAACAGGCGCTTCATGTCATAAGTTTTTGTTTGTGTGTGTGTGTGTGTGTGTGTGTGTGTGTGTGTGTGTGTGTGTGTGTGTGTGTGTGTAGCTCCAACAGGGTGTTTTTCATATTTTCATGGCTTACCAATAAGCTTTATTCTTGTTCTGTTACCTTTTTATTTTATTTTAATTTTTTATTTCACATCTTTGTGTTTGTATCCTTTCAGACAGATGTCATTGTAAACACAGCATTCAACCGAGACCTGAGTAAAGGACAAATCTCCAATGCTATTTTGAGCAAAGCTGGTCATAGTTTGCAAGCTGAAATGAAGACTGCTCATATGCAGGGATATGTCATCATCACAAAAGCCTACAAGCTGCAGTGTCAAGAGGTGTATCACACTTTTTGTACTGAAAGACAGAACGACACAATGCAGGAGGTACAGTATATTGAACTGTTATGGGGAATTTAAACAAAGGGACAACATATAATGTTCATAGTCTTACATATCCAAATCTGTAAATGAATAAAGTTTATTCATCAAGTAAGTCACATTTCAAAAACATATCACAGAGTTGATTTGCTTACACTTTCTTGTTATCAAGAGGGCAAGTATTAAATACAGCTCATTCAAAAGAATCGCACAACTGAAAGCCTAGACTACATGCTGTTAAGAAAGTAAATATTACTATCTATAAATTGTTATGGTTTTACTGTAATTTTGACAGGTTGGATTTATTCGTCTTTCTGCTTATTCATTCGTTACAGTTTCTTTTCCAATCAGTATTGGAATGCTTACTGTTGGCAGACAAATACGGCCACAAGTCAATCGCCTTTCCCGCCATTGGCACTGGAGCCCTCGGGTTCAGTAAAACAGAAGTTGCCCAGATAATGTCAAATGCAGTGGCCACTTTTGCACAACAATTCTCAGCGAAGATGGACGTTTATTTTGTCATATTTCCTTCTGACATCTCCATATTTAAGGTTGGTCACATGATATTATGTAATGTGTGTCTCTATCAGGGGGCAAAATACCAGGTGATGATTCAAAACACAAAGCTGTATGTACTAATGAGTAACTTTAAAGGGGACTTATTATGCTTTGTCAATTCCTCCTTTTCCTTCAGTGTGTTATATTGGTCCTTGAACATGTAAAAGGTCTTGAAAGTTATAAAGCCCAAAGTCTGCGCGAACGGGAGCTCCTATCTCCCATGATAAACACTCCTGGGGTTAGGGGTTAAGTGCCTAAAACGCCATGCAGTGGCCTCACCTTTAATTCCGTCTCATGCATTTGCATAATTTATGCCAAAATTCAGGGTAAAAATTAGGGTAACTGAAAGCTGAAAACAGGACAGAGCTGGCTGGAAGAACAGAGCGAACCTGGCTCAAGTGTGTGTGAGCTGACCAGTCACATTGTTTTTTAAGCATTAAAGCAGGTAAACCCATTCTAGTAGTAACCCAAAATTAAATTGTTAATCTGAACATCAGCATAATATGTCTCCTTTAATCTGACATGATCTTAATCTGGTAAATGCAAGTAACAGTAATTACAAACCTGAAACCTGTGATGTTTTGATTAGAAGTCTATCTGTACGGTGGAATGTGGTGTGAGACACTCCCTACACCTGCTAGGAATTGTTGGCTGTGTTTTTCCGGTCGACCAAGTTCAGTTGCCAATGCTTTCTACCTGAGTAACTCGAAGTGTAAATAAATAAATAATAAAGTAATGATCATCTCTTTTTAGGCTTTCGAGGAGAAAATGAGAACTTTCCAGCAAAAGCCACCCCATCCCAGCAACACACCTGGACCTGGTAAAACAATATTTCACGTATTATTCCTTGCACACAAAGGGGGCCTTTAATGTGGGCACTTATGGGGATGATATTGATGGAAGACCTTGTACAATCTGAAGCAGTGCAGAACACGAGCAGTCTTCAAATTTATTGTATTGCATCATTTTAATGCTGTCACAGGGAACGATCATTGTGAACAAACTACTTTTACGTCGTCTTTGTCGTGACATTCATGTCAGCACATGACTTGTCTCCCAGATTCTTTAAATCACTTTTCAGTGTAGAGGTGGCCATAGAAACCAGTAAAGCTAATGTAGAACAGCTGTTGTACAAATTATCAGCTTAGTGGGAATTCATGCTTGTGCGGTGGTGCTCAAGTGATCCTAAATCACAGCACTGATCGTGCACTTAAAGGAACAGTTCACACAAAAATGAAAGTTCAGTCATTATCCCCTCCCCCCATGCTGGTGGAGATTTGGGTAAGGTTTCGTGGTCCACAAACCATTTCTGGAGCTTCACAGCAAAACAGCTCTGCAGCTTTCTCCTAAACAAGGAGTAGGTTGAGACTTAAAATGGTTCGATACTGTTCGTCAGGTGTAATCCAACTCTCTGGAAGCCCAGAGATCCCAAACTGATTTGAAAAGATGTTATTTTCACCCTTTTTCAAACTGGTGTAAACTTCAAGGGTGTAAATACGTTTTTTTTTTTATACATTTGGGATCTTGGACCTTCCAGAGACTTGTATCCACTTCAGTTGTTTAGGAGAATGCTGCAATGCTGCTTTGCTTTCCATCAGCATGAAGGTGAGTAGCTAATGCAGAAATGTTATTTTTTGGTGAACTTAACCTTTACGTTTACAGCAATTTAGGATTACTTTTTTTAATAATTTCCACAATGCTGATAATTCCTACATTACCTTCACTGGTGTCTATGGCCTGCTCCACAGTAAATAGTGAACTAAAACAAAATCAGGGAAACTCTTGTGATCTTGTGCAGACAAGGACTTCACAAAAAGATTATGTAAATGTTGTTTTTTGATGATCTCTTCTGCATTTGTTCACAACGGTCCTTGGCTGTGACAGCGTGAACACACAATTATGGAATAACTTAAAACCAATCGTGAGAATGTGATCACTCCAATAATTCCACCAATTATGATGTCTTCCCCGCCAGAACCTGAGGGCAGAGGTCACTTCCATGACAGCCGAGATCCCACTCCACGGATCAGCCTGAGCGGCCCCTCCCATGAAGCAGAACGTGAGGCTGAACAATGGCTCCGAGGCATTCTCTTCAAATCCTTAGGCTCTTACACAATCTGCAACAACTTCATTCTGCACTTTGGCGAAAAAGAGCAATCACAACTGTCCCGACTAATGGGAAAGTATTTTGTTTCCATTGAGGAGTCATTTGAAAAAGGTCATGCAAGCATAATCATACAAGGGGAGTCAGCTGTAGATGTTGCAGTTGCTGGGTTGCAGGTGGAGGCCCAACTCATCAACATCCAGAGGGAGTTTGTCAGAGAGGAAGAGAGTGCCATTTTTAAGTTGATATCTCAGGATGTGTCCTTTAAAAAGAGGCCAGTCGATGACAAAAGCAAAGAGTTCTCAGAAAGGATGTCTGCCTTCAAACATTCCTGGCTGCAGCCAGTGAAGGTACAGTATACGTAACATGCATGACGATGTTGTAGGAAACTATATTTTTTATGTCTTCACATGTTTTCATTAAGCAGTTTCAAATTGCACATTTTTGTGTGTACTTACATGCTTCAATTATGCTGTACTTTTAGGTGACCAGAGTGGAGAATGCTTCACTGGAGAAGCTCTTTGAGCTCAAGAAAGAACAGCTAGGCTGCCGCAAGCCTAAAAATATGCTTCAGTGCATCCCTTGGCAGTTCATTGACATGGTTAGCCATCTCGGATTCCACGCAGAGTTCGCTCCACCTGATGGTATGATTGTACTTATTACTACAAATAGAATTTAGCAATGGAAAGTCTTAACAACTGGTACATGATGATTTTCTGGGGTAAAAATTGGAAAAAACATAGAAAACAGTAATAAAATAGTAATAACAAACATATATAAACAATCCAATTATTTATTTATTTTGGTGTCTTCCTCTGACTAAAGACCCAGCATATGGAGAGGGCATCTACTTCGCCAGCAGCCCGAAAAAGGCCATGGAAGTGTGGAAGGATCCAAACAAGGAGTATCTGCACTTCGTGGAGGCCGAGGTGCTGACAGGAAACTCCACCCTTGGGCAAAGGGATTTCATTCTGCCACCTCCTGTGGGGAAAGACCCACTAGAGATGTACGACAGCGTGAGCGGACCTGACATCTCTGTCATCTTCAGTGGTTATCAAGCTCTGCCCAAGTACATTATCACCTGTAGGTCTGAAAAGTGATTGGTTTCAGTTTCCTCTCATTGTCTTGTGGTACAAACACAAATGTAAGAATACTTTTAGATTGTATTTACTATCAGAAAGCGATAGATGATTGTATTCCACCTTGAAACAATATGAGAAATTACAGATTTGCAGAGAAATCAAAGTTATCAGATATTTGTTTTTCTTAAAGCTGAACATTGGACAGCTGCAGCTTTATTGAGTTTTGCTTTCTAATTTTTTCATTACAGTTCAACATATTTTATATTTTTTTCTTTATTATATAATCATACCATATATGCAATCAGTATAACAGGAGCATATTCTACTAGTGATGACATAACCTTTAAGTTTTTACTTTACAAAGACTATTATAATCCTTTGAATAACAGGTGAAATGGGTCGACAGCTTTGGGTTCTGCATTTAGGTATGGTTACAAATACATGATTATAATCCAATTGTAATATGATCATAAAACGATGATAATGTCAAATTGTGCCTGATGCTGATATCAAAATTAAAACATGTAAATTAAGTTTGATGCATATTCTTTGTCATTTGTTTTCTCGACCAGGGCAGATCAAAGTGGGACCCCGGGGCCGAACTTGTTTCAAGCTAAAAAGAGTAAATCATTTAAGTATATGAAAAATATATATACAGAATCAGAGTTAATGCTGCTGTATTATTTTGTGAGATAAAAATGCTCTTTAGGATCCCAAATTACAAATGTTCTTTTCAATTTCCGACAAAGTGACATTTTATGCAGGAAGTCAGTCAATTAAGGGAATTTGGGATCACAGCATTATGGAAACCTGAGTGGGAAGTAAGGGGAAAAATGAACTGAGGAACTCCGAACATGTTTTTCAGTTATTCTTGAGTCGGAAAAATAAATCACCAGATTTTTTTCCCTCACTTGCCTTCAGGGCTACCATATGGTATCATTATGCATCATAACAATACCATATTTGTTTGCATTTGACCAGTTTTGGTTCACAAAGGAAAAAAGTTCTGGGCACCGCTGATCTGAAGTTTCTTTTTGACACCTAACTATGACACCTACATACACTTAAGGTTGCAGCAACACTTCAGAGAATATGAAACAAATACTTGTGTTTCCCTGTTTACTAATAATGTATATATTACGATCTTTTGATGAAGTTCAACAACAAAACCTGATCATACAGTTCCCATTTTACAAACATGTACCACGACAGTAAACAAAATGAAAGACATTTATTAACATAAACCTTTTATATAGGACATATGGAATAGACTTTTAATGATGCAGTAACACAAGTCTTTGAAATCACAGTCTATTGAGCATTAAAGTTCATCCCTGACCTTTGATATAGTTGGACCACAAAAAAATATTTCCTCAAGGTCCATTTAGTAGTGTTTACTGGAGCTTTCAGCTGCATCTCGCAGTGACCAGTGGATGAAGTTTCCCAGTTGTCATGGAGATTTTGTCAAGTGGGTGGACCTTGAATTAAGATTTTTTTTTTCTACTGGCCAAACCAGACACACTGTATTTTACTAGTGCACGATAAATAGTAAATGCCACTCTTTTCAAAATGTAAACAAACATCAGAGATACACTGGAGAAATGTTCATTATTTAAGTTGTAACCATAACTATAAAAATGTTCATCTTTAAATCTGTATGAGCACATTATCATCTGGCCTGTACATAGAAAACAGTTCATTTGACAGCACAACAGACTTCCACACATCTCTGAGGACGACACAGTCTCCAAAGTATTAATGGATATCAGCAAGTGATCAACTTCAGCTGTGTGTGATTTACTACTGGCAATAATGTCACATCTGAGTGATTGTCTATGAAGTTGTTACAGCCGTTTAGTTGTGGACGAGGATGTTTTGACACATCTACAGCAGCCCGCTAAAAGCTAATTACATGTTACAGTAATATCAACTGGCTGATCATACAAAGACCACTTAACACGTCAACATAGGACTAAAACAAAGATCACTCCTGAGCCGTGAGCGCTGGAGTGATGCTACATTCAAGGAATAATCTTGTACCCTGGTATTTGACCTCCGACTGCGCAACATTAAAAAAATACAAGAAAGCGAGCACAGAGAGCAGGGAGAACAGGATGAGTCTCGGGTTTACTGAGCCCCGTTATTGTACAGTGGGGGGCTGTTTTCTACAAAATAACAACAGTTACAGAACACCAGCTGCTCATGTTAACGACTGCAGGGCAAAAGCCAGGCTGAGTTAGACAAATATGGCACATCTGGCCTCCAGTATTGATAACAGCACTGAAATTCTGTGTTTACATCAGGGGTTTTCAAAGTCAGACTGTGGGCCTCGCCTTTACACAAAGGCTTGCTTAGTTCACTGTGGGATCCTGATTATGTCACTGATGCTTTTCTGTGCTCACCAGGTTGCAGACTCATGTTACATTGCTGTGTGTTCACACGGCCTGTCAGTCTTAACTCACAGAATTCTAGAAGACCAAAAAAGCATCGGGACTAGGGCCCATCGATATGCAGTTTTGGGGGCTAATGCCAATAACATCATATTTTGATATCAACATATTGGCTGATGTACACAGATTTTTTTGTACAACACTTGTGACAAAAGTATGTAAAGGAGGCAGGATATTTTACAGTTGAACAATAAACTTATTGTCTGACAAATGCAAATCGGTCAGTATCAACAACATATACACTGGTACTGATATATCTGTGATAGGCCAATAACGACCGATAATATCAGCCAACCGATATGTCAGCAGTGCTCTAACAGGTACTACAAGACATCTTTGTAGAACTTTACTGATTCATTTATTAATCTGTCTTACAAAATTTTGGTTGTGGGCTTGTTTTTACTGGGGATTTTTGCATCATTACATATTTAGAATTCATAAAAACATCAGAGCAGCCCCAACTCTACCTAATATTGCTGTGTTACATGACTTCAAACTCAACGAATACATTTAAAAAAAGGTCTGTTTATTAGTTTCTGATTCTGGGTAAGTGAAAAATACACAGTCAAATTCACTGAAATTGCCGAATCTTTTGATTTCATTCAGACCACTTTATGAGATCTTCTTGAAATAGACCATATTCACACGCCGGTCATTTTTCCTCTGATATCACATTAAGGGTGCTAAGCTTGAATGTTGGGATAAAGTTATGCTGATGTGTTCCAGGTTAAACGTCATATACACATAGCAAATCTAACAAATAGCAATCTGATGGAAGCTAATGGGTTCTCAAATTTGCTGTTTAACCTTAAAATATGGCCCGATGTCCCTCCAGATTCTATTCTTTCTGCGGTTGCTGATTAATCAAGTAGCAGCGAAATTAAAGCAATGTGTCAGATGCCCTACGTTTATAGGACTTGCAGCCTGGAACAAAGCAGCATGACATTTGAGCTTTCCACCCTGAGAGTGATGTCACAGGAAAAAGGCCGCCATATGAATATGGTCTTTACCTAATATCTCCATTTCCATTCAGTGAGTTTCCCCAGAAACTATTTGGAGGCCCACCGCCCACTTTTAAAACCTCGGATTTATAGCTGTATAAAGTACATGTTTACAACTCGGTGTGAAATTACATTTTCGTTCACAGTAAATCCTTTTTTCTGACTGAAATGTATGGCTGCATCCTGTCCCCTATGACTGCCCAGACAGCAGGTCTCGTCTTCCTCTCGTGCTATATTAGTTACACAACAACATTTACAGTACCCATGTATGGGTAATATACCCTCCCGAGCGTGGCCATCCAACCACAGGAGTGTATATGAGTTGGTCCCTGACTCCCAGCAGCTTTAAATGACATTCCTCTAACTCTTCACCGACACCAAGAGTCACACGTACAAACCAGATCTCGGCTTCCACATACGCAGTCACTCCGTGCACTCGGCTATCTCTGTGCCGTCCACCAGCAGCGTGTGAATGATCCCGTCTCGTCTCTTCCCGCTGCTCACAGCCTTCACGCAGCAGTTGTGGTCTCCGAGCGTGAAATGTGTTTCCGTGCCATCGTCAACAAACTCCCCCTGCAGGCACAAATCGGGCAAAAGTGTGGACAAAACAAAGGGAATCACTCAGTTCATATTCTCAGCTCTGGAGCTTTCTGAATGCAGACAACTGTAGAACCACAGGGTGACAGAGGCTTTCTACCAGCGGAAGTTCAAGTGTTTATAGTGCTTACTTAAGGAGACGTATTAACTGTTGATCTCAATTACCACTGACACCAGAATTAACATATCTTTAAATTCAGAGATGAGGAAGTATCAGTTACTGTTGTCATACTTACTGCAGTCTCTATGTTTTGTCCATTACACCAAATATCCATGGTGTCTTTCTCTGAAAGAAAGTAAACAAACACACACTGAATCAATGAGACACGCAACTCTTGGGCAATAACAGAATGTGATGTGGCTTCCAGCTAACTGTTGCTAAACAGGTTCAGTAGTATCAAACCAGGTTTGAGTCTATGTTTGGTTTTAATGCTGTCAGGTGTGGTGTGAGAATGTTTGAGTTGATCTGATCATCTTGTTTCACGCAACAACAAAAAGTGAGCACTGCCACAATTGGTATAATCTGTCTGGAATCACTTAGAGGTTACCTTGACACCTGTCCTTTCTGAAATATATCATTGTTTCTGTTGTTAAGGATCATGCTCACATGACACTTTCAAGTCAGAACAACAAAATAAAAATAAGCAATAAACAAAATTTGCAGAATGTGGACTAATAATAAAAAATTATATCTCAAACAAATATGTTATTTATTTCTTAACCTCAGAGATAATAATAAAAAACATTTAATTCTCTGTGGTGGAGTAACTGTTGAAAAAGTAAATCAACACATTTTCAATCTGTACATGTGGTTGTGGTTCCAGTTCATGAAAGACTTTCTGAAAAGATCACTGTATTTGAAAGACACACATTTTGCTTCGCAAACCTCCAACTGAACAATACAGAAAAGAGTCCACACATTAAATAATGCTTCAATAAATGACCACCATGTGAGACATTGCAAGGGATACAAGTATCCTTTGTGGTCTTTTTGCATATTTAGATGGTTAAGATAATACTGAACATATGAGGTAAACTTAAAAGGTTCATTGTAATTGTATCTGTAAGGTCTAGTACTATGTTAGTGTATCACTCGACACTTTGAATCCTCTGACTAATAACAGTGAATCGCAAAGAAGGAAAAACCCCCACAAAAAATGTTCAACTCTTCATATTTTCTTGAGGTTTTTTTTCTAATTATAAAAGGAACAATGTTTAAAACTCTAATTTATGGAGGGAATCATATTTATGAATGTACCCATACACTTAGACATTTTTATAGCCATTAATATTTATTGCACACTAATGTATAGTAGTTCTTATGTCATCTACATGCTTCAGGTGTTATGCCACCTGATCAGCTGTAAGCAGTATAATTATAAGAAGGATTAACTTGCCCAGATGACAGAGACAGCGTGGGGCTTAGAGCTGTTAAAGAGCTTAGCCTCAGCGCCAACATAATATCAGTGGCCACTTCTGAACGGGCAGAGGTCACACTATGCTAAAAATCAAGCCAATGTCTATTCTGATTGATTACCTGAATGGAGAAACAAACCTAGTCACACACAATAATTTAAGGTAGATGCTGTTCTATCTTAACAAGTCTCCACGGTTGACCGATGTGGCCTTTTCAGGGCCGATACCGATTATTAGAAATCAAGGAGACCGATAACTGATATTTGGAACTGATGCTCATTATCAGAAAAATGTAATCTTAGTGTCAATATTTAGAACAAATAATGTATAATGAAGTACAATCTACTACAGTATTGTTCTTATGCACAATTTTGACGTACTTCACTTCAGTATTTCTTTTTTCTGCTACTTTAAATTCCCTCTCCTCCACATTTATGACACATTTACTTACTAACCATATTATTTAGTGCATAAAGGCAATTCATTGTGATGTGTTTTGGTGGGACATTGTGTGAGAGGATGCTGCATCAGAGTCAAAGTAGCACATTTTTAAATTCATGTGTTTTAGGCAGCAATCTGACTGAAAATCCACTGATACCAACAATTGGAAAAATGCTGAACATGGGCCCAGATAATCAGTCTAATCCTAAAACTCACAGCACAGCAGGTGAATGATGTACAAACACAGACAGGCTCACCCAGGACCACCCTGCAGTCAGTGCCGTCCAGGTTGAGAACCCACGTGCTGGTGACCTTTGACCTGTTCTCCATGTACTTCTTCAGGCTCTTCCCGTTGATCTCCAAGGTGTACTCGTAGGCGAAACCGCTGACTGCATCGATGTTGATTGTCGCTTTGGTGTCCGACTTGCCCACACTGAATGTCTCCTTCCCCACAAGCTTGAACATCCAGTCTCGTCTCAGGATCTCCTGCAGAATGATGTGAAATCACAGATCAGAGAGAGCCGCTATTAAAAACTGACCTCGCAGTAATACGCAGCTGTGTGACGTTACCTTTCCATCAACGTAGATGACCCTCTTCCCGGTGGTCGTGCCGTGTTCAAACTCTATCCTGTGGACTCCATCGCTCAGTGCCACCTCCCACACGCCAGCAAGATCATTCGACATCCTGCCTTGTCCAGTCCCTGCTGGAGACGAACAACAAAACAACTAGGCTGCTAAATGTCGAGACAAATGCATGACTAACCTGAACTGTGTTACCAAACTAACCTAGCTAAGAAACCAGACCGACGGTAGCTAGCTGGCTAGCTAATAATAAAGACGTAAAACCTAATCATACTTTTCGGTGCAGGTTCAAACGTATCCCCTCATGAAGACAACTACCGACGTACAATAATTTAACGATTTGGCATGATGTTTGAATGTTTACTCCTGAGTGAAAATGGCTAAAGATTATCTGGGAAGTTGTAGTTAGTTGTTGCGTTACGACTTCCGGTGTCAGGTTCGCCCTTTCGAAATAACAGTGTTGCAACTTAATGAATACTTTCTGTAGTCAAACAAAAAGCAAGTGGCTCTCGTGAGGTTTCTATCAAAACGCTCATCAACAACAGTGGTCTTATCATATCATAGGTGTATGGGTGAAATAATAAAAATAATGAGTATCTCACAGAGCCAATGGGGAAGTAGGAGTGCTTAAGGTCAGAAACATCCCCTAAAACTATGACACAGACACAACGTTTTTCACACAAGGACCGAAAGAAATTCCAAGTAAAACCATAGCCGAATTTACAAGAAGGCCCAAATAGTAAAGAATTTGTCATAGACAGCGTTTCAAAAAGTTTATAAAGTTATTCCTAACTCAACAACTCACAACTGAGAGATTTTATAAGGTAGTTTGGGGCATTTCTCTCCCTGCTCATCTCCTTGTTGATTTTCACGTTTGCCATCTGCTGTAGTGCAAAGCATTTTCAAACTGTTAAACATTTCTGTTATTAGCTGCTAGATGTAAATCATGCTGGTTATTCAAATTAATCCATCCATAAACATAAATGTCGCACACAGTTTACTATATAAAATGACCTCTCAGCACCCTCTACTGTGACTGACTTCCAGGGTTCCTGGGGTCATGTTATTTTTTTTAATTTGTTTTAATTGTTTCATGAAGTTTCAACGTTGTCTAAATATTTGCTCTTCAGCCAGACCATGCCTAACACATACAGACGTCTCGTAAAGCCAGAGCACTCAAACATTATCAAGTCACTGTCCGTTTGCTACCAACCTGTCATTTTTATTTTGAAATGAAAACGGAAGCACTGGTGCGTCAGTCAAACACTACGCTGTCTATTTTTTCAGTAGCTCTGACCGCTAACGTTACCCTCTGAGCAACAGGAGGATAACATTAGCCATTAACTCAGGAATATCATCCGTCATTACACTTCGGGGTTACCTTTAAAGTCCTGAAGTAAGCGCTCTAGCTCTGTGGCTAACAAATCATCAGCAGGCCACTTAAGCGAAGTTTATGCACAGGTAGCTAGTCGGTTAGCTTACCGCGCAGAGTCCACAGACGAGCTGTGGCTATGCTGTTGCTATGGTAACATGATATCCGCCTACGTACAAGCTTAGCCCCGCCCCCACCCAGAAAAAAGCAATTAAAACTTTTTGTATTACAAGAAATACATGATAAAAAGCAGCATACGCGTTATTTTGGATCAAAACTATTTTATGTGAATACGATAAAGAGACAGGAAGATTATTGACGAGACAGCCCAAGCATCAGAACGCAGATAACACAATTACAGCAAAGGATGGTGAAATAATCACATCATCCAAAGAGATTAAGACAGTTCTCAAAAACTTCTATGAAACTTCTATCATCATTTATCGCCTTGATAATACAGTTTAACAATGGGATAACAGAATCAATGCTTGTTGCACCTTTGAGGCTATTAATATAAGTATATATGTAAGTAAGTATAACTATAATATGTGATAATATAATGATAATAATATGCTTCAGGGCAGCTGAAAATGTGACTGTCAAATGATGGACACATTAAGGCACGTTAAGGTCTGAAGATCCCAGGACTGACTTGTGATGGCAGAAAAGAGCAGTATGAATTCTACAGATGTGTGAGCTCCCTTTCATGTTAAACACAAGGGGCACAGTATTATCTCTCTATAATAAAGGTGGTTTTAACACAAAGATAAAACCTGGAGGGAAAAAAAAAGCAAATTACATGTCACCAATCACTGAGTATTAATAGGATTAAGAAAAGATGACAAGATCAGTAATTCAGGAGCTTAATGATTTGGTGGAAAATGGCTCCATCTTCTGACGGAGCGGCCTTATGTCTAATTATATGTGGTGGCTTGATCTCATTCAGGAGCACTGAGTATTGTTCTGACTGTACTACGGAGAGCTGATTTATCTCAAACTGTAAAACTGCGACGGACGACTGACTCTTGGTACCAAACCACTGCACATAAATCTTCTGTCAACTGCCAGAACACAACATTATGAGTATGATATTTATTCCAAAGAGCAATGCTATGTTTAATACACCAGCAGTTTGTACAGCACCTAAATACGTGCCTGTGTATAAGAGATGAGCCAGACACTATCTTGTACTTGAAAACACACACTTCTTCCTGTTTAAAGATTAAGATGATTGATATCTCTTGTTTTCACTCGTGTAATGCCAACAAAAACCACAAAAAAAAAACCCCACAAAAAAAAAACCTCAAGTCAAAGAGTTCACAGTATTTAAATGTGCAGTTTGCGAAATAGAAATATGATTCTCCTCCAGTTGTGGCCACAGTGTCTCAGAATAAAAAAAAACAAAGAATTTATGTTATCATGGCTTACTTTTCATTAGAAAACACGTAGGCTTGTGAAATGTACAGAATTAACATTTTCATTTCTGGTACCAAACCACCGCAAACATTCTTTTTGAAAGTGAAAACATGAAATGTTTTTGTTTTTGTATTTTGTCAGTGGATTCTACAATTTCCCTACAGCATGTCGCATTTTATGAATCAAGAAGTGTTTTTTTTTCTTGTTCATGTGTTCATGTGATATAACATCAGAGGGGTCATAGATAGAGGGAGATAAGTGATAATGGGATAATGGATGATAATAGTTATATTGTATAATGACAATAATGAAAAGTAGAACAGCATGACAGACAAAGCACAACTTTAGAACTTTAGAAAAGCATAATGTGCTCCTTTAGGCACAAAAAGCATAAAAAGTGGATTGTCGACTATAAGAAAAATGGACAAATTATGTTTACTTAATACTCTACTTCCTCTTTTTATTTCTTCTTTTTAATCATGCAAACATCTTAACCTTTCTCAAGGTAATCGCCTCCTCTCATCTATGTCAGCTTTGTACAGAGCAAATGCTGCGTTCCATTGCACTCAGAACTCGGGGAAAAAAACTTACCTCAAACGCGGAAAAGTGCAATGGAACAGTCATCCAAGTCGGAAACATGAACGCATGTCATCACAGGAGTATTGCGGCGCACAAAGTGAACGATTACATTTTACATCTTCATTACTTTGTGCTTTATACAGTGTTTGTTTTTGTGAATCGTGCAGTAAATACAACTCCTGTCTTTTTTTAAGTGCCCCTAATTGTTCAGTCAGCTGCCGACTGTAGCTGCTTGTGAGGTTCAGATTCTTGTGAGGACTTGCAGATAAACTGGGACGGTTGTAGATTGGAAGTCAGAAATACCAGCTTGCAGTTGAATGCAGCAAAAGACAAATTTAGTGAACCTGTCCAGTCTCTGGGTATGAACGTGAGATCAGCCGTCCCCGGCATTTCACATCACGAATCACTTTTTTTTTGCCCTTAAAAAACTGTTAGTCATGGCTTGTGAGCTACATTGCAACAGTGCTTATGGAACAGTGTCAGGACAGGAAACACAAGCCTAAAAGCAACATGGCCTGAATGCGGACAGCGTGAGACGATCATGTATTCATGCCTCTGTTTTGGAGGGTAAAACAGTCAGAAGCAAACTATAACAAAAATATATGTTTTTATGGAAGCTTCTTAAAGGGGCTGATGTAACAATTTACATGTATTAATCACTTTTTTATAGGCCATATGTGAGCGGATTGTAACGTGACATGAAAAATGAGAGCTTCCCTGTCACTCTCGGTTGCCTTTAGGTGATTTGTTTGGGTCGTTTCATGCTGCTGGACTGTGGATTTCTTTGTGAAGGACCCAGGTCGGATTTTCTGCGACACTCCAAAGATGTGACTTCATGCACAATGACTGCTTGCCTCTGTGTCTCTCTCTGCTCCGCTAACAGACAGCAATAGTAACTAAAGTTAGTTTAGAAATGGAGTCCGCTAACACAGAGATGGCACGATAAATGTACTGAATGAAACGGCACCTGGTTTAGGGTTTAAAGCTTTATTTTAACAAAAAGTATAAGCTACATCAAACCAAACAGATATGCCTTTAAAAGATACATTTGTAGGTGCACAGCATACCACATGTGCATGTTAAGTTACATATCTTAAAACATCTAAAAAAAATAATCAAACGAGTTTTGCAGACAGAGCTGAGAATAATAGAATGACTGATAGCATCTCTTCCTGCGTCATTCTCTTTTGCAACCGTAGCTGCTGCTCAATTTCCCACAAAGACACTGTCCTCTTGCTTCGCTATTACACCAGCCACAAAGCCACCTGCTCAAGTACACACACGCACAACCATTCATGTGATCAAGGCTTCTTACATTGAGACACACAGATGAAGTTTGTCTTCTGTATCATGGCCAGATGTCAACTGCAAAGGTACATTTTGAGAGTATAACATTGATTACAGAGAACAATGTTATGTTTAACACCCCAGCCAGTTTGCACAGACCTTAAAGGTGTGCCTGAATAAAAAAAAAAAAAACAGTCATCACAGACACTTTTGAACAACAAGGGCTGATTGTTCCATTGGCACCACTACTGTCACTTCTATAAGGACGAAAAAACCTCAGTGTTTAAATTTACAGGTTGCAAAATAATAAGACGGTTCTTCAGTCACGTCCACAGTTTCTCAGAATCCAAAACACAAAAACGAAAATAAAGAAATGACGTCATTAAGCTTTGTAATATGTGCATAAACAACAACACGTCAATCACTGAACAGTTAAAAAAGCAACAACAGTATGGCTCCAGCTGACTAACTACTTTCACGATGTGTCACTTTATCCTACATTGACAAATAATCTATATCTTTATTGCAAATGGGTTGCGCTCAAAAAGGCAGTATCTCTCAGCATCAAAAGATATTTAAGCAAGTAAATAATAATGATAAAGATTTTAAAAAACACAGCGGCCAAGGGAGGGACCACTGCTCAAGACGGCATTTTGACATTTGTAAGCATGAAACCAGACACTTTTTTGGCCTGACGTCGGCACATTTTCCAGCCGTGTTAGTGGCAACAAAACTGGACATTTTTTTAACGAGACGTCGTGACAATATGCAGCTGAAAATCAGGTACTTTTACTGAGAAGTCAGAACAAATTTCCAACCTCAAACACGGCTGAAAGATGATCTTTTCCTAAACCTTACCAAGTGCTTTTTGTGTCTAAACCTAACCAGACCCTCAGTACAGCATTATCACATTTCAACAAATCCGTGGTTTGCATGAACACACATTGCCAACATTTATTCTGGCGATTGGATTGCATCCAGTTGAAGCTATGGTTGATGTTATTATAGTTAAACAGTAGGAGGTGACACTGTCCACTGTACAAAGTTGTCCCATGGTTAATAACATTATCTCAAGAAATAGTTTGACATTTTGGAGATCAGCCTACGCTCTTAAGTTGTATTTTAAATCATTAATACCACTCTTACGCCTGTCTGTTCAAAACATGCCCAGAGCCAGCAGCCTGTTAGCTTAACTTAGCATAAAGACTGGAAATAGGCAGGAAACAACCAGCCAGGCTAGTCTGAAGGTAGGTTTAATGATTTCAATGGCGTACTTTAGTATAGTACATACGATAGTATCAAATTTGACAACTTGCTTGTTGGATCTGTCACACTCCTCCAAACTAAAGGACAGATGAAAACAACCTTCAACCAAGCCTGTAAATGAATAATCCATCATCGTTGTTTACATAGTAGCAGAGGTGAGTCTTGATCTGCTGCTCCCTGTACTGTTGACAGAGCCCTTCCTGAGAGCCAGCCGGACCCTGCTGCTGATGACGCCGTGTCTGTAAAGAGCTGAGAGCAGCTGGTTACGGAACTTCTGCCCAATGAAGGCGTACAGCACTGGATTCACTGCACAGTGCATGAAGGCCAACACCCGGGTCACATCCAGCACCAATTCCACTGTGTAGCGAGCTTCACATGACCCCTCTTTGATTGTTCCGCCTCGTATGAGTGTGTCAATCAGTACAGTTATGTTATACGGCAGCCAGCACAGAACAAATGCAAACACCACTGCCAGGATGACGCGTATGGCCTTGTGCTTTTGTTGATTGCGTGCGTGAGACAGCGTCACCAAAGTCCAGCCGTAGCAGACCGCCATCACCACCAGTGGCAGGAAAAAGCCCATCGTGTGACGCATAACGCGTATGCCAACGCGCCAGTGCTGACTGCTCTCACCGGTAATGTTCTCGTAGCAGATGGTGCGTCCCAAATCTACGGTTTCTATGCTCTGCTTCTGAATGATCACGGGTAAGGACAGCATTCCAGCCACCACCCACACCACAATGCACACCCCTTTCACCATCAGGTGATTGGGGGACACGATACGTGTAGCTCTCACGATGGCGAAGTGACGGTCCACACTGATGCATGCCAGCAGGAAGACGCCGCTGTACACTGACGCCTCCTGAAAGCCTGACAGGACCTTGCACAGGAAGCTGCCGAAGATCCAACCAGATTGAGCATCGACGCCCCAGAACGGGAGGGTGATGCTGAAGAGAAGGTCTGCCATCGCCATGTGCATCAAGTAGATATCTGTGCTGGATCGACCTTTCTTCATGGAACAAACCACGTAGACGACTACACTGTTACCTATGATGCTTAAGACAAACACGATGATGTAGGTGATCATGAGACCCAAGCTGTTGAATTCAGGCGGAGTTACAATGCAAGGAGTAGACGATCCATCCTCATTCCCAGGTTGTGTATAATTGTAGAGGAGGTCAATGAGGTCAGGGCCAAAGTCAGGTCCATCTGGTGTCAGCAGCTGAAAAAAAAAAATCATTACAGTTTGTACAAGACACTGTAGAAGAAGCGTCAGCAGCAGAGCTAAAGATTCAGTGTTGTCCTCGGTGGATAGAGAAAAGCTTTCAATTTAATAAAAAAAAATACTGTGAAAGCTGCACTAAGTAGTTGGTGCTTTTGCACTTTTCACCCAGATTATCAGTATTTCTATAAAGGTCACTAGTAGGGTATCTCCTCGATACAGTGATGGGGTTGGGCAATATATTGATATTATATCAGTATTGTGATATTCAGTGTTATAAAACGTACCCAAAGTCATACTTGAGTAAAAGTAAAGATATTTTGTTAGAAATGAACTTGCATGAATAGCACTTCAATGTAGCGTTCAATCAGCAAAGTAACTAGTAACTGTTTTATAAATGTAGAGTAAAAAATACAAAGTTTGCCTCAAAGATGTCCAACCAGCACTACAAAGCTCACTAATCGAGTGCTGTTGTAATGATTCATAAAACCCAAAAATCAGTTCCGGGTCCCTCGTCTCAAAGTCAGTGGGTTTTTTGAATGGGTTTTCAGTTGAATGTCTGAAATAAGGTCCGTGGTTACCACAGGTTGAAGATATTTACAAATTTCGTTCTACAACAGAAAAGAGATCATGGCGAGAACTGGCCCACAATTGTATGATAAAACTCTTATGTGTCTTAAAAATAGTGGTTGCTAATAAGTGGCTAAATGAGGCTACAGAGGTTGTCGGGGACTTTAAACATCATCGGAGACTCATCTACTCACTAGTCCGTCTTTACAGCCCCACTTTAGTTGCAAACTATTTTAACTCTAACTTTACAACTTGTCATTTCATCAAATTATAGTGTAGTGTAGTTAATGTGCTTTCACGTGCTGTCGGAATTATTGCAAAAATGAAAAAGAAATTAACACAGACAATTCGATTCAGTCGATTCATCATGACTCAAGTCCCGTCACGAGTTGAATTTGAGTCTCAAGTCAGCTATGTTCTGTCAGGTCAAGATACAAGTCATTAAAACAGCTCACTTCTCAACCATCATTCAAATAAATCCATATGAGAGTGATACTTTCTTATGTACAAAGAAGTTTACTTCTCTCAATGTAAAACTATTCAGTTCAAAGAAGATCCATTGACTGCAGCATACTGACATCACAGCAACATTATTTCTGGCTGATGAATTCAACAACAATTTTCCTGACAGATGTCTTAAATTGCTTAGTGCAGATTTAATAATGAAAAATTTGATTTCAAATAAGAAATCATCATCAAAGGTTGTTTTGAGGTTTATATTAAAATTATGCACAGGTCCACAAATTCGAAACTTTCAACGATTTGAATACTTGAATTTCAACTTGAAAATAATATAAATTCAGGATTTCTACAGTTTACCTCTTTTCCTCCGCCTTCTTGATTGGTCAGAACCAAGCACTTTAAAAAGGCAAAGATCAAAAGGTGCCGCTCCATCCCTCCTTTCTCTAGGTGCACAGGTTACGAAAAAAGTATTGAGAGCGCTGATAAGCAGAGTGTGTCGTCCTTACTCAGGCGTCCTTGTGTAATGTGTGTGGCAGTGTGAGCAAACTGCTCATCTTCAAGGGAAGTATGCAGACCACAGATACAATCTATCTGAAGCAATCTACATGAATAAGACTTTCTAACCTTTTACGCTTGATCTTGTGTCGACTGTGACAGACAGTTGATTCTGCAGACTAAAAAGCCGATATCTCAACAGTAAATTACATGATATGATTTGAGTTTGTTTAATTTGCAAAAACATCACTTATCATGTCCAGCTATGAAATAAGCATCTGCAAATGTGAAATACAAATTTTTGATGTCATAATAACAGGCACACCAATTTCTCAAACCTTTTTTTCCTCTACAACATTCTGGGAAGAAAAAAAAATAAGATTAACAACTGGAAAAATATGTTCCTACAGAACATGTGATGTTTTTTTAAGATTCAACCATCTCACCAAAACCGGCCTTATCAGAGTGATCGGTGTCAGAGAGATGAAAATAAAAGGTTTCCACTGAAGTGCTGCCTTTTGGTATTCTGTTGGTTTATCAAGCTGCAATCTTTGACTGTTCGTCGTCTTATTTCCGGAACAGGTGTTTTTCAGTCTTCTCGTTTGTAGTTTAAAATTTGTCAGAACAAATGTTGTGTCTGGAGTTCCACAAGGATCAATCCTCGGACCCCTGCTTTTTAGTGTAAAAATTATAATAATCTTTTAAATTTCTCAAACTCATGACAAGTTGTGGGGTGAGTGCTTGTGGTAAGTGTTTCTTGGGGTTCATCACTGTCTTGTGGATGTTTTCCTCCTTTATTCTGTTGTTATTGTTGCATTTTGTTATATTTTATTCATGACATTCTTCTACACCCGTGATTTGTTACATATTTCTCATGGATCTTCTTAGAGGCTCCACTAGCTACCAACACATTCCGTATGAATAAACCATCTTAAATATTTCAGTTTACACACCCACACACTAGTGAAAGTAAGTGCAACATGTTCAGGGGTGTCAATTCATTCCATGTACTTAAAGGCGCAATCACAAAACACTGATACATTGTGGTATTTATCATATCTGCCTACTAAGTTTCATTTTGCTCATAACCACATTTTCCTTTTTTTTTTCTCAGAACGTTTTTTTCGACGACCGATCAACGTACTTTTTGGGTTGTGACAGACTTCAAAAAGCAGAACAATAAACATAAGACATTTGCTCTTCTTCTGTTGCTTCAGATATCATGACTCATGATTCAGTTTGGTTCATGTTTTAAACATTTAATCAGTGGGGCTGACTGGTAGCAATTTAAGTTTTCACCGGATGAAATGACATTTTAATTTGTTCAATTATAATATATAGGTCAGGTCAATCGTAAAAGTTGATTAGTTGTAATTTAGGTGAAATAAAAAGAATAAAAACTTATGAAATAGCAGTAAAAGCAAGGGGGTGTCCTATTATTTGTCCAGTGGATGGCAGCAGTCGTCTATTCTGTCTGCTCACTGCAGACCTTCTCCATGATATACAGGAATAAAACTAAGAAGACAGATGTAAGTGTCCTGCTGAAAACACATAAACACATGAAGTTCAGTCATCTAATGAGAAGCATGCTGATTTTATTGCTTGGGAAAAGACTTGTTTCATGTTTTCTGAGGCTCTGGAGGAGCCGCAGCTGAAAAAAAACAACTCTGATGATCATAATTTTCTTTTAAAACAGTCAATCAAACTTTATTTTCTCATCTCCTTTCAATTAAATCGAAATACAATTCAAAGTGCTTCACAAGTGATTAAAAAAAATGGGATATTAAGAAAACAAAAATGGATTTAGACAAAGATAAAGACAAAAAGGTAGAAACAAGCAATAAAGACAAAATGCAAAAACACAAATGTTAATGAAATGAAGTAGAATATAACTATATATAACTATAATCAGTAAAATATAGATACAACAGAATACATTTTAGATTACAAATGTAGGATGTAAGTGTTTCTCCCTCCTGTCTCTTTTGAGTTCCCTAACTTTAAACATTTACTGACAATATAAAGTAAAAGGTTTTAAAACAAATGTTTGAAGTAATCATCCACAAATAGCAATAACACATCGAAGCATTGATGACATTTAACATGTGCTGCAGCAGAATTAAATTGTGAACATTGAACTTAATCTTAAAGAATTGCCTAATTGGTTACTCTTAAGACTTATCACATTTTTTAAAATAAATACTCAGCAACAGTTAGACACAGCATACTCAGGGGATTTCAATCTCCAGAAATAATAACACAGATATCAATCATCTTATCCAACTCCTGGCAACACAGCAAACCACCTCCTGAAATGTCAGAGTGATGGAGCGTTGCTCACATCAATCTCCTCTGACTCCTGATTGTTTTCTCCACAATGTTTAATTATAATATATTGAGTCTTTGTGAGATAGACTGTGTTTCTTTGAGCCTGTTGGACTGAGACCGACCAGGTTTTTGCCAGTTAAGTCTTTCACACTGCTTTGGAAGTATCTCAACATGATCGGCATCCCTAGAAGGAAAAGTACTCAACCAAACAATAAAATAAAACAGTTGTTGGAACAGAACAGACGGACATTAAACGTCATCGCAGCGAACACGGAGGCTCATCTACTCACTAGTCCGTCCTTACAGGCCGACTTTAGTGACAAACTATTCTAACTCTGACTTTACAACTTGTGCATTCATCAATTTAACAAACATGTATAGTAATTCTGTAGTAAGACACTTGGTGGCAGTGACGTTAAGCTCATGTGACCGTGGTAAAGTCTGATTATAGCCTAACATTAGCATGTTACTTCTTGCGATTTAATTTACGCCTTGAAAATCACAAAAGTGGTGTTCATCTGTGAAGATTATCGTGCCGAACAAAACACGTAAGTTTCATAAACTTTATAAAATCCCATGGTCTTTGTGGAGGGAACCAGGGCGATGCTAACTTCAGGGTTAGCCTACAAAAACACGTCCTCCCTACACCACTCCATAGAGATGGCTCTGAACATCAGTGTCAGCGACAGCACCAACCAAAAGGAAATGTTTCCTGATATAGCCCTGCCCATGTCCATTTAAAGACTGTTATCTTCATCCATCTGTTGGACCACAGGCTGCTCTAATCAGCACATTGTGGCCAGGAGGACTGGGCAGAGGTCATAAGTCAGTCCTTGTCTTTGAGCCACTCGACCGAGACATACAGTAGCTGTAAAATGAGATAAACAAGAGCAGTTAAACCTCTTCTACTAGCACAGATTACCAAGGTCAGGGTTTGAAGTAACATTCATAATGGAGATTTTTTTCATAGACTTTTTTTTTTTTGGTTGGTCGTCTTGGTACAACTGTAGGAGGGAACAATTGTACATTTGGTGAAAGTGCTTTTGAAGCTTTTGCACCCTCATCTTGGTGTGAGCTACAGGGACGGCTTAAACTTTATGACTTGCCCACCGAGTGCACACGTCCTGGCACTGAACACTGTGAGATTCATTGTCCCCATTTAATTTGCTGCTTGCTTTAAATCTGTTGCTTGTTTCTTCACGTGGAATGTCAGGTTGTTTGTTTTAACCTGGCTGTTCGGAGCCTTTTATGACGATGTCTTGGCCAAGATTTTAAATCTCAGTGGGAACATTCCTGGTAAAATAAAGGCTGGTTAAACTTAAGAAATACTTTCTTAATTAATACATCCGAGGGTGTGATGGTGTTGCTTTTCCCTCCGTGAAGACATAACTTCAAGGAGATTAAGGGGCACAGTAGAAGGCTGGGCCCCTCTTTGTTCTCTCTAACACCAAGTTAATGTTTCCAGGCGTTCCTCGTCATGACTGCTTAATTTATAACCCATGCCCAGTTGAGTTCCAACAGGCAGGACATCACATTAATTATTCCTAATATATTTCATTGGGTATCGATTGCAACATGCAGAGTTATATCACTACATGAACCAGCAGTTTCTTGTCATCAGTCCTCCCTGCAGACTTTGTTTTCTTGAGTCCTGACAGCTTATTACTCAATGCAATCTCAAATGTTTGCTTTTTGTTTTCACTGGTCCTTTCTTTGAAAATGTGGATCCAAAGAGTTCACTTCCCACATCCAAAGATAAATGAATACCCATTACACAGCTTGCTATCAGAATTAGAATTTAAATTACTTAAAAAATGTCTAAAATCTCTTAGCGCTTAACACCTTTGAACCGTTTAGCGAAGACGATCCTGGGTAGACTTGTAAAAACTCACTGTTCACTAACTTTCCTAACACCAAACAGCAGACGGACAAAATTAGTGATTAACTGGAGAACATATTAACACAATGAAGCATTTAGCAGCTAGAGAGACACATATTTCAGTCAGGCACTGGTGGAGACTGTGAAAGAAAAGTTAACAGTTTCATCATTCATTCACACCCAGTGCTTTAAAGGACATGACCTTTTGTTATACTTAGACGGGCTCATATTCTGTTATTCTGGAATATTTTGTTATAGTTTTCAGCCCCACAGATGTGAGGTGAGTGAATCTTAGAAGGAAGTATGTTAATAAAAGGCACACGTTCTGTGTACATGTGTGTGCACAGTAATTTGAGTTGCTGTAATGACTTACTTCCACCCCATCTTGTAATCTTTCGACACTTGATCTGGCGTTCTGACTTTGGAGTGACATCAAGCGGTCAATCGGGGGACTGAGTTTAACTTCTTAATTAGCCGACATTGCAAGCAACTGCAGTGGGTCACAGCTGCTGGTTCAAAACAGTAGATGTGTTTTGATTATGTTTGAAAGTGAAGACATGCGATGTGATCGCCAAGATTGAGTTGATATTTCTGACCCTCGCTTAGAAATGAGTGTTTCTCTGCAGGACGACCAAAACAAACATGTGCTACTGTTTGTTTTCCGACGGTCACATGAGACGTTCTCATTATGTCGGTGGAGCTGTTGTGTATTTAAAGATACCTCAGCAGAACAGGTGCATGTTGTCTGTTTTTCTTGTCAGAAAAGCTCGGGCATGAAAGGCGATGTTCAGGACTCCCCTGCTATTTGAGCACTTCAATCTACAGTGACTTTACGAGAGACAATCCGGCACATTAACCAGCCTGTTTGCCTTCGGGACCACCCAGACAATCCTCCCATCTACCCGGCCGGCTCTGTTTACTTTAGGTTTTGTCAGCTTGATGGCCGGAGATTAGGCTGTGGACACACCACTCAGAGGTCCTGTCTGTTTAACGGTGTTTAGCTGGATGAGAAAACAGTAGCCAGACTGCCGCTTGTCAGTGAAGCACTTTATTATTGCCGCTACCTGCCTTTTTTTCTAATGCAGCTCATCAGTTGTAGTTTAGGAATTCAGCAGTGTTGCAGTTAAGTGACACACTTCCTCAAACGTGATTCAAGCATTTCTCCTTTAGTTCCTCATATTTCTAACTGACACTGAGCAACAGCTTCGGAGTGGTCTTTAAAAAAGGTACTTCATAGTTCATAAACTATGCTTCACATTTTGCTCCGCGGAACATTGTGAGGACATTTACAAGGGCGAGTGCATTTTGAAAAATGATGTCTGCATCCTTGGAAGTGTAAAAATTCTGACTCAGCACTTCTTTTAATGTCCCCGGTGTGCAAAAAGTCATTCACATCCCTCTTGCTCTTCTTATTTATCGAACAGGAAGCAGTGATAGACTGCCTCTACCCGATGGCTGACCTGCCTTATGAATATATCAGTTTATATAACCTGTTTCATGGAAATATAATACCTACCCAGTCTTATGACATTTTGGGGTAAACGTATCTTTGTTAAGACCGCGCTGCTTAACGCCTCGTTTCAACACCCTTGTTTGTTTTGTGTCTGTAATTACAGACATAGTCCTCACTATTCAACGCAAGGAAAAGCATTTTTTTTTGTATATGCCCATGGAGCAGTCTCGAAACAGAAACAGGACCATTGAGGCTGCTGTTAGCGTAGTTGTTGCTCACTTCCTGTCCGTTTTGCAATCCCCTCCCTCCGCTCTACGTCGCCACATGAAGGTCAAGCGGTAACCGCCAGCAAACATGAGGATCCTGCTCTCTGCAGGACCGCCTCTTTATGGAGCTCTCTGTCCTGATTGGATAAAGTGGACAGGGATACCAGAAAATGTATTTTCTCTTTTTTTTGCCTGAGCTGAAGGAGGAGAAGCATGAGCACTGAACAAACTCTTTAAAACAGTGATTACTGTTGGAATACGACCAATAGGTGAGGAAGTTGGCCTGCCAGGTCCAAAAAAAGGACACAATGTTTCTGACACAAAGAAAGAAATAACTTAATTTATAACATAAGACGAAATTACAAAAGGCCCAAATTATTAAGAGAGGCAGCGTTTCACAAAGTTTGTAAAGTTTCTACGAACACAGCAACTCATGAAATGGAGCGATTTTATAAAGGAGTCCAGGGAATTTCTCTCCCTGTTAATCTCCTTGCTGTTGTTGTCTGTAAAGTGATGAGGCTGTATTAAATGTATTAAACCATGTGATGATCTTACTGTGGATTTAATAACCCAACGGTATTTGCCTTCACTCAAACTTGCAAGTCATTGAGGGCTGGCTCTCATTTACAATGTTGAGTAAAGAAAAATTAGACAATTCTGCAAATACTAACGGAACGCAAGATCCAAAAACAATCAGTTCAAAAAGTTTCAAACACAGACAGTATGATTTAAGGATCTGAACACACTCAGGAGTACCAACGTATTTATTTTTTAAGGAGCTTTGTAAATCGTTCCAAGTGGTCCGAGCACAGAAAGAAGTTAAACTTAAACATCTACCGCAATAAAATGAACATACACAATAATTCTAAAAACATTTTCATAGAAATAGAAACATTTTCTGCAGAATGACTTTACTTTGGATAATAAGTACAAACTTTTACTCATGTATGGTTTTGAATAAGTGTAGTAGTCGGAGGATCTGGACACTTCTTCCACCACTGGAATCAGAATGCACTTTATTGGCCGAGCATGTTGACAGATAGAAGGAATCTGACTCACTGTGGATGTAAAAGGCAGATTTCATAGTGACTCAGCATTTGGGTTCTGAAAACTGTGTGCAGATTCTGTTTGGGACTTATTTTCTCACAGTTCAGTGCTTTTCTTTCTTTTTTTTTGCCTCAATCCTGCTTCTAACCAGATCTTCTTTTCCTGTTTTACCAGTTAAAGATGCAGATACAGTGCTGAAGGCTTTTTCTGTCCTCAAGTTTTGGAAAGCTGTAAAGTTCTTTCTTCTCATGCAAGCTTTGTGAGAACGAAAGCCAAAACTGTGTGGAAAGACTATCTGTTTTTATACGTTCGCTGACGTACGATGGGTCTTATTTTAGTATTCAAACTCTTTTTTCATTCAATAGAGGGCGTGTTCAAGGAGCCAGAGGCTTTGGGTTGGATTTCTTGGTTTATATTACACTCAGTATGAGTCACAACAACATGAACCACAGCATATATCCCAAAACCAAGTCTTAATCAAGGTCAACCGCTGTGCCATTTGGGATATTTTCGACCGTTCAAGTAAAGCCTTAAATAACGCGCCTGTTCTCTCACACAGCAGGAAGGAGCCGTGGAAACGTTGTGCCAGCCCACACACTGGTGGTGTGTTGTTTGCCTGAAACAGGAGGAAGTCTGTGTGTTTAAGTGGCTGAGAAAGGCTCAAGCTATCTGGGTTTCACTGACAGAGTGACTCTTTTTGCCAACATGTAAGCTCCCCTTGAGACTCTGGCTGCAAGGTCCCTGAAAGCACCCTTTTATGGGTTTGTTTGCAATGTGACCGGTTCAGGTGACACGCGGGCAAAGCTAACGTAGGCCAATAGGCGATTTTGAAGCATTAAATGCTTTTTTCTTTTTTAAAGTTGTTCCCCTGAACATGTGATGTTCATGTGAATTCAATTTAATCAAATTCTTAGTTTATTTAAGTATGAACTGAATGTTGACATATTTAATTAGGCTTAAAGTTGCATTCATGGACCTTTTGGCCACTCGCGGGCTCCAGAGAAAGCTATAAACACAACATTGCTTTGGTGAATGTTAGCAACATAACATTAGCGTCCATTAGGAGTCTTGTCACCTTAAAAAACTCTTAGTCCAACATTTCGTTCTCCTTTTCGCTCCGTTTGTACCATCAAACATCTGTCCTGTTAGCTGCTATGTTTGCTAGCTATTTGCTAACTTGTTTATCATAACTTTTTGCTGAAATCAGTTGCCCTCAGAGGCATCGAAAGAAGGTTGATGAGATCCCATTACTGGCCGTGAAACCAAGACTTTGTACTTAAAGGGGCTCTGTGGAACTTCTGTGTTGTGTTAGAAGCCGCTCATTAGTTTATGTTAGCGGACGTCATTTTTCTAAACCAGCAGCAGTTGCTGACTAAGGAGTGACGCTGAGACGAGGCACTCAAGAGCGTGCATAGAGCTGAACAACAAACAATGTGAGCTTACCAGGTGAGCTGCCATTTTTAAGCTCTGTCTTCTTGGAACGAGCGTCCATCTCAAAAAATGGTGCATGAAGTTTTCACTTCACTTTGTGTGTGTGTGTGTGTGTCTTCTGGAGAAGCCTTTTATTGCCACAGAAGCGATTTTCAGAGTACGAACATGGCCGTGGGCTCATGTGAGATCGCAAGATTGCAGTAATCACTGCTGTCATGAGTCAGATGGGTGATCACACATGGAGCTGTTGTTTTTCTCCATGAGGCACCAACAGGCTTTTTCTCCTCAGGAGCTGTTAGCAACCTGTTAACATTTGACTTGATTTGATTTTTGAGTCTCATTCTTAAATCATCAAATATTGACGCTTTGGGCTGACGGCCGACCTCACCTACAATCCCAAAGTGAATCTACTTTCTTACGAACTGGACCTTTAATTTAGCTTCCAATGTTCACTGTCTTTGAAATAAGTGTCTGAATCTTGAGTTGCTCTGAGCTGACCTGTGTGCCACAAGTGTGTTTAAAAGGCTGGTAAACAATCACAGTTTGTTCTTTTTCATGCACTGTGGCCTAAGAATCTCCCAGTTGAACCTTGTAAAGAGTTGGCACGATGTAACTGTGCCCTCTGCCTCTAAAACAAGTCATATCAAGTTCTTTGAACAACATGTACAGTAAAGGAAACTAAAGACATACCTGATGTGTCAGGTGACAGCAAAAACAGCTGAACTCCCCTTGCCTTTATAATCAAAAACAAGCTGGTCAGATTTAGCGGGGTGGGACGGGTGTCAGTGCTTGAGAAGTGTTTGGCGCGCAAGCTATTGAGGATGAGAAGAATCAAGAAAATTAAAATGCGTAATTCACCCCGAGGAACACAATCAGAGCATCGCATGCAGCTAAGGGTGATGATACTAGGTGGGGCCAGTGAACTGAGTGCACAAGCCACATCAATCTGACAGGTCACGAACAAATGTTTGTGCTCTCCACGAGCTGAAAAATATTCTGTGTGCCTGTGGTCGAGTACATTATGTCGAACAATGATTGTGCTATTGACAGAGCGCGGCGAATAAATCCCATGAGGCAGCAGTCAGAGGGCGCAGAGAGAAAAGGCCCGCCTCACAAAGACCGAGATTCATTCACTGACCTGGAAACTTTATTCTTCTTTATCCAGTGGAACCAGTTAAACCCCTCCTCCTCCTCCTTCATAAACCAAACATTGACCTTTTATAAGAATGTAGAACGTTACACGCCAGGCATGTGCAAGACTTACAGTGACACACCACTGACTATTGACAGGGTTACGGGTTATACAGTGATAGAAAGGCGATAAAACACATCAAATATAGAATTTAATGTATCAAACATTCAGTTATAATGAGCTGTGGGTGAATGCTTTCGGTGAATAAATGTCTGCGCCAGTATTTGGTGACTCAACAACAGCTTTTGTCTACAGGGCTCATGTGCTCCATGACCTAGCACAGAAAACCTGGTTAACAGGAGGCTGCTGATGAGACATGTATCTTCAGTTACGTTCCACCTCTTCATTGTCCGAGATGTTGGCCGTAACACCAATATCTTTGTCCCTCTATAATAGCTTATGGGCAGTGAGAGCAACCCAGCAAAACAGGAGACAATAACCCTGCATTTCACTCCCCGACACACACTCGAGAGGCTTCTCACCCCACAGAACAAAAAACGGCTTGCTTTGCGACAGCTTCACGCTTTTTCTTTTTTACACAACTCATGGGTTTGCAAAGGCAACAACCATTAATCCTCATCGCCTGACAAACACCATTGAGAAATAATTTTAATGGTTCCATGATGCAATTACCTTCGCCACACATGTTGGGACAGTTCATGGTGAGTTACCACAGCAGACAGGTGGCAGGGCACAAAGCAGAATGAATCAGAGCTCAATGTGAGGAGTTGTTTTCGTGCTTTAAACCAGACAAGTGGATAAAGTAATGGGGTGGGACATGTTCGGTGTCCCAAGAGGGAAAACTCCCTTTTAGCCCAGAGCGCATAGTTAGTTGTTAGCACTTACCCATCTGGTGAGAGTCATGGATTTTAATAAATTGTTGGATTGTGTTACACAGACACTGTTCACACTGTTACTGTGTGTTTATGGCTATTTGATGTTTCTAACATGTGACAGGAGATATTTTCACCTCAACCACTTTTCCCTGACCCGTATCAAATTGTTCATTGTCAGATCAGCAAACAGACGTTTCCAACAGTGATTTGTGGTTTTGGAAGGCACAGGCGAGTGATGTCATCTTACTGACAGGTGAAACACATCAGCTAACACTTTCTTTCCCATAGAGGGCAGTTACAAGTGAGATAATACTGCCCTCAGAGCCATCGCTAACCATGCTAACTAAAAGTGCCGTTGTGATTGTGACTGCTGTCAAAACACGCTTTTATCTGGTGATTACAGATCCACTCTGACGTCTCCTGAACTTCTCACATATGTACAATTTCACATCTGGATTATTACATCGGTGAGCCAGATCACAACAACCAATGACAGAGGCATCCCAGAGCAGCTGACGGTGCTGCCAGGCAACGGTAAACATCCTAGCCCTTGACGCTAACGTTAGCTAGTGTACTACTCTCAACTGGAACTTAAAAATCTCACCTCTAGTTTTTGCTGAAGAATAAAAAACCCTTGTTGACGGCTTTTGTTTTCTACTCACAGAAAAATAATGGTTCTTAAATGGTTCTTCAAAAGGCTCTCTGGTTCTTTAAAGAACCATCACCAATTGAAGAACCTTTTTATATAGGGGATGGTTCTTCGCATAATTTATGTGGTTCTTTAAAGTACTAAAGGTTCTTCATTTTTTTTGATGGTTCTTTGAGGCACCTTTGGGGGTTCTTTAAAGAACTGTTTGCAGGAATGGTTCTTCAAAGAACCTCTTGCTAAAAGGTTGTTTGTGGAACTAAAAATGGTTCTTCTATGGCATCACTCTGAAGAACCATTTTTGGTTCCAGTTAGCACCTTTATTTTTCTGTGTGTACTTACTTAAGTTGTCTCACCACGCTGATCTCCATTTTGTTTATGTCTGCTTCCCTACGAGATCACATTAGAGGGATCACATGTGAGTAAAAAGTATATTATTTGCCTTTAAATAAGAGTGAAGGAGAAGTGTAAAGTAGAAGAACATGGAAGTACTCAAGTAAAGAACAAGTTCCTCAGAACTGCACTTAAGTACTTGAGTTCACTCCACCACTGCTTATTCACAGTCCACAGAGGAGAGTGCTGTGTTAGTGTGAGCTTTGTCTGACTGGAAGTGGCAACTTATCATCATCACCATGAGGAATTCAGTCTACTTGGAAAAGACTATTTGTCAAGCGGTGAATGGCCGTTGTGGGTTCTTTCATGGCTCATGGATGAATATGAATAAAACCCCTACAGCTGTTTTGTTTCTTGGCTGGAAGAAAGCTGTGGAAGTTCATAAATTCTTCTAGAGGACACAGCTGTAACTATAAATCTGTCTTAGTGTTCTTATGAATAACAGTTCACCCCCTTTTTTAAACAAATCATACCCAAGTAAGGATTCACCAGACAGACTGATTATTTAAATAGTGTAGACCGACTGTGTTAGTCAGCTGGTGAGACGTGGTTTGCTCATGTCGCTTAGACAGTCTGAAGTGTCATGGAACCGGCTCGGCGGCAGGGTTGTCTTTCATGTCCTGGTCCTGGAGCCAAAACCACCAGACCCTCCCTTGGTTGGTGACCAGAAGTGACGTTAGAAGGGAACTTTGCAGCAAATCTCTGGTGATCACAGTTAAGCTCTTCAATATCAGAGCGGAAATAATGAATGACAAGGTTACAACAACACTTACGTTACTTTACATGGTATTAAAGGATACCACGGATACTCGGTTATTGTTACTGAATTTGAATCACGTCGAGAAGCTGAAGACCCAGACGGTTTTGACTACGGCCCAGCCCAGAGGTTTTTTCCAACCATTTTGACAATATTGAATTCAACACACAGTATTTCATTTCTGACACTAGCAACACATCTTTATTTCAAAACCTAACTGAACAGGTCGAATGCAAGCATCTCTCAAAACAACATGACCGTGGCTGCGTACCAGCAACTGCGTATCAGGTCTTAGTCCCCTCTGGTTGAAGTTTGGAAAGGGTTTATGCAAGAAAACTACTTGGTTAAGTTTAGGAAAACAATGTGGTTTGGGTTAGAATAACTAATCTGTAACTTTATTTACAAATGTACCTACATTATGTAAGCCATAACACACTGTCGAATTCTGGTTTCACACTGGACATGAACAGCGGTCTTCTGAATGAATGTCCTGCTTGTCTGACCCAACCCTCCATCCCTGACCTCCTCCGTACCGTGCATGGACTTTTCAGTCTTTATACTGTTGCTTCTCCTCACTTCCTCCTTCGAAGCCGTAAACATTTACTACAGCTGCTAGAGGTCGCCGCCATAATAACCTGTTTTCATAGTTGACCTATGTGGTTGTTTTTCTGATGAGGCGGGGCGGCCATTTGGGATCTCTCTGTCTAAACAGGCCAAAAGACAAGAGTGTGGGATCACAGGAGTTGTTGTCTTCATTGTTAATAAACTAGCATTCCCACTGAAAAGCATCATTTGTTGACTTCCTTCCTCATTATATGACAGTTTCTTGGACGTTAATGAAACGGAAATGAAACGCACCGTTTCTTTGAATAGGATAATAAGGATTTCTCTGGACTTGAGCTCTGTTGGAGAATTTACGTAGTAGTTTTTAGACATGTTCTTGCTGAAATGTTATAAATCTTTAAAGCTCCTGTTTGCAAGATAATTCAGTTTTGGGTCTCATCACCAACTCGTCAAATACTTTAGACACTTTAGAGCGGTTAAAACTCAAACAACGGTGCATTGTACAATGTTCTGATGTAAGAGGAAACTTGAATGACACATTCGCTGACTTGTCAGATAAAGTTTTTTTTTTTTTTCTACTGCAACTGATAACTGAGACTAATATTTGACGTTCAGGTCCACTAACATGACAAGTTACATGTTGTTATAGTAACATTTCCAACAATGTGATTTTTGTAATGACAAAATCCTTCCTCTGGTCATCAATCCGTCTCAATGTTTCCTGTGTGTTAAATAAAACCTTTAAACAATTCTGGATTCTTTTAGCAGAATACACTGAGCTAAAGTTTTGGAAATGTACTACTGACTATCTCTAAAAGTAGAAGTGAAATTACTTCTTCCACTTCATTTTGTCCATGGTGTAATGGGAAGACAGTTTCAATTTTAGTTTTATGCTTAACATTGATTCAACATCTTTCAAATGTTCACTGCACTTTTTTCTGTTCAGATAACAAAAGTCAAATAGAAACAGATACATAAAAGTTCGGGAGATACCGACAGACACATAAAGATACAAACATTATGTAATTTCTGCAGCGAGGGGTCGCATATCAAAAGAAAACAGAAGACGTAAGAAGCGTGGGATCATGGGAGTCTGATGAAAATCTATCTGACATGTCTCAGGCAGAAAGGTTCATGACTGAGGTAATATTTTAAAGTTTTGATGTTTAGATACATTGCCGACTTCCTGCCTCACTGTCTGACATATGATTTGCTGCTTTCCAGGAAGTAATAGACAAAAGTAACTAAATAAAACTGTTATCTTGAGTTCGATTACAGAATTTTAGACATTTTGATGCAGTAACGTTACAAACTATAACTTCAATAGAATGTCTTTATTTTAGTGTATCTGCTTATCCTAAACTTTGGTGTTTATTAGTTTCAGCTGTTTGTTGATTGTTGACCAAAACTCTTTTGGATTCTTTCCATTCATGTCCAGTTGTTTGCCGTCACCAAACACAGCTGCTGTCCACTGGGTATCTTGAGGTTCATGATACAAGCTGAAAGGAGGCAATTCAAGCAGCCAATGGGAAGCGAGTTTACAGACTCAGCACTATTTGTGTGTTTGTGAGCAGTTTCCTCCGGTCAGGGCATAAAATGTCTGAGTCACTCGTACACAATGGACTGACAACAGGCTGCACACGCCCTGAGGAAACCCTACAAACACTTCCCATTCTCATCCAGAGGTCAATGTCACATTGTCCTTGCTTGTGTCCTCAGATAAAGATTGGGCTATTTTTAACAAAGATGTCCGACAACAACTCTGTTTCGTTTCTCCCAACTGCAAATTATTTCTGCTTGACAAAACAATCTTACTCTTAAACCCCGGGGGAGGTATAGTTGAAACAGTGATTTTTCTTAAAATGTAGGGAAAAAATGTTTCCAATTGAATTAATAGTGCTCAGGAAGAAAGCAAATACATGTACTTCTGTTAAGAGCTGGAACAAACAAGTGTAAAGTATTCGATGTGTAATGTTTTCAAGTAGAATAAAGTGTAATTTCTTCATTACTCAGGGTTTAAGAGTTTAATCTGATCTCTCTATCACATCTAGGCCTACTATCCTCAAGGTCAAGACCGAACTCTGGTGCTTGTGTTTGTCTTTGGGCTCAGATTAAGTATCACCTCAGGCAGTCAGATAAATATTCATGTACAAACACATTGAAATGCCCTTAATTGTGACCTCACCTTCAGGATTTAACTCTCAATGACATTTGCATGCATTGCTTGTTTGCTCCTGGGTTTTCGTGTTTCCATGTGTGAAGGAACAGTGGGATGATAATGGGAGGATACCGGACTCATTATTGTAATTTCGAACCTTTTGTCCAACTTCCTCAATCCCTGATTAGCCTGCGGATTCTAATCTGCACACAATTGAGCAAATACACCCTCGAGACGCATTGAGGACGCATTTGTGATACCGTCGCTCACACATTGAAGGATCGCCTTCTCAACTGACATCCTCAGCAAAACAACAACAAAAAGAAGAAGGAACAACAGGCCGAACGGATTGCACGCTGTAACGTAAATTACGTGTTTGTGCTCTCCTAGCCTGCCATTATCCCAGACTCCCTTGCAAATTGTGTAACTTTGACAGCTGTTGAGTACGGGGACATTTTACAAACTTTGCGAAACTTAACAACGACAAATTCAAACTTCTTGTGTCTTCTTGTAAATTCGGTTATAAATGTGACACATTAAGTTGTTTCTTTCCTTGAAAAAAGTGTCAGTTTGTCACTTCTTAGCTGTACAAGCCTGTTGTCTAAAGTGTGTCTTACTTCAACTTACTCAAAGTTTGAACACACTTCTTCAAATGATTTCACCTTTTACACAACATCTATGAAAGAACACACCATTTTTCCCCAGACTCCTTTAAGAAATCACTCCGTTTTGTGAGTTTTGGAGTTAGGAGAAACTTTATAAACTCTTTGAAACTCTGTCACTGACAAATTCTTAACTATTTGGGCATTATTGTTAATTCGGCAAAGGTTATACATGAAGATATTTCTTTATTTATGTGTCCATCTGTTCCATCGATGTGCTGTGAGTGTTTATAGACCAGGGAAGTGAGTTCTGATCACAAGTGGTCACTCGAGACTCATGTCCACTCAGGATGGATGTTAATACCAAATGATGCGCCTCATCGATCCAGTCACCACTCCTATCCTCCTTACAGCTGGTACGACCGTCTCCACAAACAACAAAGTTTCCCAAAAAAGTCTAAGTCATCACAGTTTTAAAACCAGCGTCATGGTGTGGGTCTGTGGCACGCGATTGCAGTCATTCTGAGTAATTTCGACCGTTACAAGGAAATGTGTAATATCTCCACACTCAGAGTCTCCCAAAAGCCCAACTTTGACCCAGTGCGTAAACTGTGGTGTAACAAGAAGCTGTGAGACCTCTCATTTAATGACATCACCACTCAGACATGAGAAGGCCGGGCCAGATGGAATAAACACATGTTCGGGACAAGAACCATGACCAGTGTGTGAGGACTCCTCAATCAAGCTCAAGGCTTTGTAACATAATTCCCTCTTGCCAGTAAAGGTGCGATATGACTGATGACAGTAGCAACCCTAATATACGAGAACATTAGTAAGTTTCAAGTCAATTTGGGTTTATATTCAAATTATTCCTCCCTGAACTTGCTCGAGTATCCTAAAGTGATACTGGAGCTCAGCCTTCAGCCCGCATTGTCACGACTCCAAATCATCTTTTCCTCTGCAGTCTCTTAACTGCCGCTTTGATAGATTATCTCATTTTCCTGTCACCCAGAAGGAGGGGCCGTACATGCTGAATCAATGGTGATCTTAGCAGTTTTACTCAGCCCCATAACTCCTCTCTGTCCAACTTCACTCGAAGCAACATGGCTGCCAAGTCTTTTTACGCATTTGCGGCTCTTTGGCACAGTCATGCTGACATCACAGGAGAGGCAGGCCTGTTTATGACAAAGAGGCCGAGGGGTTTAATGGGACTGAATGAAGGGCAATTGCTTTTGTTGTTGGCTCGGCCTTTTAACAAGCGCTAATAAGGTGGAATTTGTGGAAGAAGAAGGGAACGCTCTTCGGAGGCAGATTGTGTTCTCGACAGGACACAAGGTTGGGTGTCACTGGAAAAAAAAGGACGGAGTTACAAAACCTCCAAACCAGATGCGGGCAGCTGGAGAGTGGAGTTACACATGGAGTCTGTTAGGGGAGAATATCCACATGCACACGCACAGATAAGTGTGTGGGAGTCTGCCATAGCTAGTATTAGAAACCATTTCCCTCAATTGCATAAGTAACATTTTTAAGCTTTTTTTATGAACCATAAATCTACATGAATTAAAAGGGTCTGGTGCTCCAACTTTTCTGGGTCATCCTCCTAAATTCTAAGTAAAAGCGGCTCATACAGAAGAAGGTTTATGGGTGCTTACACCGCAAATGTGAGGAAGAGTCTGCCAGCCAGAGATGTGTTGCAAGCAGCGGGGGCAGCGGGGCTCAGAGGCCATCCTCAATAACCACATTTCCTGCACCTTGAAGTGTTTCCTCTCCCTCCTTTTAAAAGAGCTGCCTTTGCTCTTCAGCCTCGAGCGTGTTTGCTCCCAGGCATCAAAAGATCGCTCCTTTTTTTTCTTTTCTTTGTAAAGTGTGAGGAGACTCTTGTTTCAATTTGTTTTGATGTCACTCTGTAATTATGTAACTGCGGACTGAGGAGAGCTCCGACGTCATTCAGTCATCCGCTTGGAGTTAAAAGAAAGGGTTGGGTTCAGGGTATGTTCTGGTCATGTCAGGGAAAAACAAAGACAGAAAGACGAGGGGCGAGGGGGGCACATCCAGCTAGCTGTGGTGGCTAAGCTAACCACTATCTTGCTGAGCTGGGAGAAAATGAAATATAGTGCTGGCTAAAGAAAGCTCAGCCCACTATTAAAACAAAACAGCGAGCTGCGTTGGTGGGGACGTGTTGCTTCAGCTGCCAGCAGGACATACAATTAAATCCAGTAAAGTCCAGTCCCATGAGTGGGAAGGTATATAGTAAAACACAGAGGTTTAGGATACTAAGAGACAGGACTTTATGAGTCTGGAAACACTTGCTAGGGTTAGGAAACCATCATGATTTGGCTTATAATAACTATTTTGGTCGCCACAATCACAGATGCAGATGATTCGACTTCTTGTGAGAAGTAGCCAGTTTGGGTTGCCACAAAAATGGCTGGAAAATCGAGCGATCTCCTTAAAAAAACACCTGGTTTTCACAAAATGAAAGTGGCTGGAAATATCTGCAGGTATCCTTCAAAAAACACACCCGGTTTTGGTGCAGTTTAGGCTAAATTATAGGTTTAGCTTGTAATAACACCACCACACCCTCCACCTTCTGCTTCGACAGGTGGCTAACAAGCATATAATGTGAACCTGATATGACACGTCAACCCCGGACGTATCTGTGGTTTGCAGAAACTTTAATTGCTAACATTATATCCTGGTGACTGAGCTGTAATACTCATCCAATTAATGTATGAAACAAACAAATAAATGAAATGTTTCATCAGGCTATCCATGTGGTTTTCCATCATTTGAGGTTTGACGGCATTCATTTATTTACTTCATCTTCTTCTGCAATGATTTAAAAGCACCAGCCTGGAGATTTAGCCCCACCAACTTTTTTATTTCGTTGTTCCCCGACTCCTAATACTCACATAAGACAGGCAGAGAAGGAAGGAAACACATTTATTCACATTCTTCCTATTTCTACTCGAATCAAGCTACAACTCATTATGATACTAGATGAATGGCTGCAGGTGTATCAAACCTTTTAATGTGACGATCTGAGAGGTAACTTTTCTTCATCTCAACAAAACAAACCTGAGCCACCTGTTCTGTCGAGACACACAGAAGCTGTTGTTTTCAGGACGGAAACGCGGGACAAGATAATCATCTCTGGATCCCGCCGTCACTATACACCCAGCCCCCGATACCCTCACCACCACCATCTGCTACGGGGGTAGGGCTGTCTGTTTCCATGGTAACTCTGTACCCCTCCTCCCTATAAGCTCTGAGGTTTCTTTTGTGTGTCCCACGTGCAGTCTGTTCCAACTGTACCCACCCGTGCTGGCTGCTGAGGGGTGCTGGTGTTGACTGCATGACTGACACAAGCGGTTTCGCAACAGGATCTGCACCCGACAGATAGCAGGTTTTTTAGTACACTATCACAGTCGTGGATTCCTTCGGGGATTACAGCACTGGAAAGGAGACTGAAGATGTAAAACTAAACCAAGGAGCCTCACTGTCGAGAACATCGGTCCCCCTCCCCCATGCAAAACAAGGTGACCTTGCAAATTAAGCCCACCCAGCCCCCTTTCACCCCTTTGCCTAGTCACCCTGTCCCCCTCTGCAGACTGTCACAGAAGTGGGGTGAAAAAGGAAGAGCAAGCAGTAAACCAGCGAGGAATGAGCAGTAAACCAGGCGGAGGAATGTCTTCAAGTGCCTTCAATTTCAAAATGCAGAGAACTCGAAGGAGCACTTTTTGAGATGTGGCTTGAGTTTTAGTTTAAACCTTCAGAAATGTACTTTATCAACAGAGTGTGAAGAAGCGTGGACGGCCACTATGTCAGAAGTTAGCATGCTAACGAGTGAGTCCACAAGTTTCAGCTGAACAAATAAGCAGAAATAAAAGCACAAGATGTAAAGAAATAAAATACTCGTACTTCTATATTCATTACCAAACACAAACATACAACCATACAGTTTCTGGATTCAAGCTTCTCTCTTCTAATGAATCTTCTTAATTGTCTAAAACACACTTCATTCAAGCTCTAATAAATAAAACTTCTCGAGTCATAGTCCTGGTCCGAGCTGCTGTAAATCACCTCTGTACTGTGTCCCCTCTCTTCAATTTGACCTCCGTCGGTCTAAGAGACTGTGTTCAGTCCCATGTCAGCGTCTAACCATGCTCCTCAGGTGGTTCCTTCTCCCAAGTTGGGGGAATTGAATGACTCAACGGCTAATTGAGCCATGAGCTGATAAGCTAACAGTAGCTAGCTTCAGCCAAGGGCAGCTAGCAAAGAACAGCAGGTGTTGGTTGCTCTGGTGCCCAATATGTTTTTGGAGCTACCTTCAAATTCTGGCCATATTTTACAGATTACACCTTGAATTACTAATTTTTTTTTTTATTACTGATCAATAATCTTTACTTTCATCGTAGCACTCATTTAAACAAATATATCATTTATCTCATCTCATCTCCAAACATGAAACTTTAAATCATGAACCTTCTCTTGTAGATACAGTGAGGGCTGATGGTGTTTGGAGCACATTTCTGGATAATTAATAAATGTCAGAGTCTTGTGGTTTTTAAAAATACAGACTTCCAAGATTAGTTTTTTCACAAGCAATTTGTGGCCTCGGTAATTACAACGACTCTCTTTGGCATGCACGCCGCAAACACCTCTGGTTATTAAATACATATGTGACTGAAGGTGTGATAAATGTCGATCATAAAAACATGCTTACAGGCCTCTAAGCGTCTTTTACTGGTCGTACTGTTTTATTCTGTTGTCCAAACTCGTCTCTATCAGTGACACTCGGTCCAATCCTTCTGTACGTGTTATGTTTTGAGGTTAAGCTGAACTGAGTCAGTCTGATCTGAGGCACAACCTTATTAGGCATTATTTTGGATACTCCTAAACAACACACAGATGGAACGCATTAGTCTTGCTGGCAGGAAACTCAACTTCCCCGTGGTACTGCGAATTAAAAAAGTAACAATGCAGGCTGAACTGAAGTTGTCTTATTATGTATAATATCCTTACAGGTGCAGTCGGATCTGCTACCTGAACATTCACTTTGTCTTCTTCATAAAGGGCCTCGTTTACATAACTATGGACGGTGGAACAAAAGGAATTGTGAAGAATAAATAATAACCATTAATATAAAAAACTTTAACAACTGACAGCCAGGCTGCAGGGGAAAGGAATTCCTTTCTGTCGCACAGCGAAGTCCCGGCTGGTCATCTTTCTAAAGTCATCCTGGACGGTTGCCAGGTTAACTTGTGCTAATGCCAATAACATAATAAAAAGAGTAGCGCCCTGTGCATTTTCCTGGGAGCGTTGGCAGGGAGACTGCCTGAAGAATGCAAGTTAAAGAGATTAAAACCAGCGTGCAGTGAGGAATTTCTGCTACCTCAGATACCCCAATATGACTGTAGGGTTTGGGTGCTGTGTGTTAAAGGGACAGTTCATCTCAAAAAAAGAAAAGCATTTCCTTTTCAACCTGTCGTGAGAGACGTTTACCTTGAAAATACTGAAACAATGTGTCATCCGGCTTGCGATGTTCATATAAAAAAACTCAATGGCAACGTTCCAAGATAATCAACGTATCTTGTTGTGAGCAGTTTCCTGGAAGAACTGTTATTTTCCACCGAACAACACCTGCCGAGATGACGTATAAGAAGCGTTCATGTAGCCAAGGACGAGAGGCTTGTTCTCATGATGGTGCGGGCTGTAAACATTTATGCCGTCCTCCTCGGCTGAGCTTCAACATCAGCTAGCTAAGTTAGCTCATGACACTGAACAAAAAAACCTACAAACACCTGTTTTGTCTTCAGTGTCAACAGGTGAAATGAGCAAATCATCAGCGTTTATATTCAGGTCATGATTTCTCCTGTTGAGTTTATCAAATATCACTTTTGGCGCTTTGAGTCGAGCGCCATCTACGTCTGTTATATTAAAAAGACGGCAGACATCTCTCCCAAAAAGTGGCGACTCGCACCGAAGGCAATCTCGATCGATATGGATAAATAGCACTTCAGGTAAGAGGTAAATATGTGTTGTTGTTTTGGGGCTGAACTGTCCTTTTAAGAGGGGAAGGGAGTCCCTCGTGATGAACGCGCACACCATCTCCTCCAAAGGGTAGCTGAGGAAACACAAGCACAGCTGTCAGCGGCTGAGATCCGGAGAGAAAGCCATATTTTTTCCATCCTCTCGGCCCTCTCAAGCATTTCAGCTCCTTCTGCTGACAAAGGAGCTGATCATGAGTGCTTGAAGGGCAACATTATGGCTTTTTCCTGGTAGAACTTGCACAAGCGCTCAGGCACAAAACCAGTTAAAGGAGGACTCTTTCATCAAAAGCGTGTCTGTGTGTGTGTGGCAGGAAAGCAAACATCACAAGGGGGATGATTCATGGTGGGTCAGGTTCTGAAGACAAACAAGAGGGCAACTCTTGAGCAAAGCCCTTTCACCTCTTCGGAAATGTTGCGACATCATATCTGCGGGCCCGTCACCGCGGAGAAAAACACGTCTGTTAGCAATAAGTCATAAAGAACAGCCCGTCTGGACACGCTTTTTCTTGCGGTGAAACGTTTAGGAGGAAAAGCAGCAACCAACATTCGAGTCGTGTTAGAAGCGTATCCACGGCGATCATAAAATGCTATTTGGGGTTTTTTTTTTAAGGAAACTTCGACGCCCACACTGAAAGACCACAACAATAGGATGGATGTTGAGGTCTCCTCTGTTGGGTAATCGAGCCAGCTGCTTTGAGCCGGATCGTATGTCAAACATCAGGATGTTAAAAAAAGACTCGGAGGGAACTGAAAAAGCAGCGCTGGGTTCAAGAGGCTATTTCAGTCCAGTAACAAAGGGAACAGTGTTGCTCTTTATATGTACAGATGAGCTTCCTTTGTGGCGTTCGGCTGTATGAAGGGAAAACCATCCTTTTTATCTTCATTCAAAACGAGCTCAAGATCCCAACCAGGAACAACTGCACACACAGCAAATGTACTGTGTTAGCAACAAGAGAGCTAACTCGAGCTCATGGGCTAAAGGCAGCACGAGGCTCGGCCCGCTCAGCCTCCAGATTATCTCCCTCTGTCATTTGGACTGTGGTTTACCAGGGCACCCCACTTTGCACCCTATGAATAAAAGCATGCTTGTGGCTTCACAATGGAGCCTCGCTGCTCCCTAAGAAGGGGGAAGGGCTTTTACATTCCTCCACTGACCTCCTGTTTGCAGCAGATATTAAACAATAACTGCTGCCTGTAATAACGTGCTGCTGCCAGAGAATCAAAAAGGAAAAAAGAGCATATGCAGCAATACGCGAGAATAGATTTGTTTTCCTTCGGAGAGGTGGGTAAGCAATGAAGGACTGGCACCTCAGGAGATCCGGGGCAGAGCAGTGTGATCGTTTCATTTGAGCGACGACCTCGGGAGAGCGATGCTGACTGGATGCCTGCAGTATTTAATCTGGGAAACCGCACATATCTCATTGAAGTCACTCCTCTGGGGAAAGTGCAGCGTAAGCCTGCTGGAAATTCAGCTGCTTAAAGGGACGTCTCACCTTTGATTGAGTGTAAGGCCGACGCCAGGCCGCAGACGATCGTCCTCGCAGCGCTGAGGTCAGACGACTGAATGTTTCCGCGAACCACCGAAATGCTGAATATCTTTGTTTCACTCAGATCATGTCAACATGTCTACCATAAAGCGACGGGGGTTCAGATAACATGGCCGCCAAGCAGACCGAGCCCCGTTTGTCTCCACCTCAAGACAACCGTCGGCAGCCATTTTCTGGCGGCAAAAAGCAGGTATTTTTTAGTGGGACCTCGGGACGTGTGCAGCCATCTTTGAGGCAATAAAAACGTGTATTTTCTACAGAGCTGTCAGAAAATATGTCGTCTTTTTGGCAACAAAAGCAGGGTTTTCTTAGCACAACCTGGGGACATCGTGCAGCCATGTCTCTGGTGAGAAAAGCGGATGTTTTATAGCGAGACGACTGAAAATTTCACTGCCGTCTGCCAGTATTTTTCGGCATGATGTTGGAGACAAAATCAAGTATCATTTAGCGTGATGTCTGGACATTTTGCATCTCTCTGGTAAACAAAAGCGGGTACGTTTTAGCGAGATGATGGGACATATAGCAGCCATCTTGTTTTTAACAAGACAGCTGGGACGTGTTGCAGCCGTCTTTTTGGCAACAGAAGCAGGTTTTTTTTTCTGCGTGATGTTACCAACAAAAGTAGGTAGTTTTTTGCCCAGTGTGAGGTTATTTTGCAACTCTTCCTTGTGACAAAAGCAGCTATTATTTTAGCCAGATGTTGCAGCCGTCTTTCTGCCGTTCTAGCGAGACCTCCAGACGTTTTGCTGTCTGCTTTCTGGCAACAAAACAGGGTATTTTTGAACGAGACATCTGGACATTTTGCAGCTCTTTCTTGTGACAAAAGCCGGTATTTTTCAGTGTGACGTCAGGATATTATGCAGCTGTCTTTCTGCCGTTTTAGTGTGACGTCCGGACATTTTGCGTGTCGGCTTTGTGGATACAAAAGCAGATATTTTTTTGGCGTGATTTTGGTTATCTTAAAGCGGGACAACGGGACATGTTGCTGCCTTCTTTATGGCAACAACAGCTGCTGGTTTTTCTGGCAACAACACTGTTCTTTCTGACTCAAACCATTATACTCCCCTCACCCTAACCAAGTGATTTCACAGCGTCGTCACACCATAAATTTGAAATGTAGGGATTCGGAATCTGTGGTTTGCAGAGACAAGCCAACATTGACTCTGTTGATTGGGTTTGATTTGTGTCACTGCGGCCCCAGGCCCCCTTTTAAAGCCCCCCCCGACTGTAAACCCTGGCTTAAAAATAGCATAAACCCCACTTTTGTCCTCTGGTAATGATCGTTATTTAGCGTCGGACGCAGCCTCCACAAGACGCTGAGAGCGGGGGGATGAGGACAGGCACGTGCGACCCCTCGCCAGAGAAAGTGTGACGCGGAGGAAGGGGCCTCAAATGGCAACAACTTCCGAATATCTGCATCGGCAAGAAGAAGCGGACTCCCCGTCAGCGAGGCTGTGCTTTGTTCCACATCCTCCACTGACACAAGGGTGACGCTGCCTCACAGACAATTAATTAAAAACAACAACTCTTGCTGTGTGATGTGGGGGCTGTGATAGTTCACCTACAGCTCCAAGCCATGAGGGCTTAATGACACATCTGCTGCAGGTTGTAACATGAAGCACCACCAGAGGTGTTTTGTTCAAAAGTTCACATTGTTTTAAAGTTAATTTCAGCAGCGTGTTTTCTTCTCCAGCATCTTTACACAGATATATAAATATATATATACACACTCCCGTGTTATTCTCCCTGTTGAGTCCAGGGCAAAGTTAAAGACGGAGCAGGGATTGCATCAGGAATGCTGGCGGTTGATCGTTTCCCTGCACTCTGCGCAGACAGGGGGTGGGGTGCCCGGCTGAAACTGGGAGGAGAGAAAAGAGGGGGGGGATTTGGGAATATCATTCTTTGTCCTCACCCCGCTGCACAACACACGGCCGGAGAAGAGGCTCCTCGCGGAAGGGAAGGAAAACTGGATGGCTTGATATCAGATGAGGCGGGAGGGCTTTTGTTTTTTTTAACCACGAGAAGACGAAGGAAGAGGCGACAACTTTGAGGAGACGTCCCGGGGACAAAGCGAGCAGAGGACCCTTTAAAAATCACGACTGAAGGTAAATGAACCGCACAAACAGATCGTGGTAACGCAGCATCACGCAGCTTCTTTTTTTTCCCTTCTTCTTCTTGGCTGAAGTTCGAGCTTCAACTTGAGGGAGGGTGAGTTGTTTTTCTTTAAAAGCGTGTAATAGAATTAAAACGCTTCTTACAACGCGTGTTCGCAGAGGCAGGGCTGCGTGGATGTATTGTTTGGAGGCTAATTTGGAAGTTTACGCGCACAGGCTGGCGCTAATTAACGCGGCGCTGGTCAGATTAGGCGCATTGTGCGGGGCTGATGTGATTTGCGTTAATCTGGCGCACGTTTGCGCCACCGGTCCTGCGTAAAGCAGCCGGCACGCGGAGTATTTAGGCTATTTTACGGGGCATCTTGGCTGTGTCGACTGGATTTGGTGATGGAGGAGCGCGCACGGATGTTTTTTTCCCCCTCTCAGCTGCTCCCCCAAACCCGGGCCGAAATAAAACCCCACATTCAGAGGCGAAGCTCGGCTTCACCGATGAGTTTATAAGCTTAACCAAAAGTTAAGGTGTCTTTAATTAAAGATGTGGCGTAAACGTGTCCTCCGTTATCTTAAGAAACGGTCAGTTTGTGGTTTGGGGAGCATGCGCAGCGCCAGCGCGGTGACGTTGTCCCGCTTGGCACGAGGAGGAATTTTTTTTTTTCCCTTCTCGTCTTCCCTCTCGTGCTCCTCGTGCTAAGTGGATTAGTTTTCTATTTCACATTATAGTCCTCAAACAATTAGAGGAATCTGGCAGAGCCACACCGTGCGCCTTCTCTCAGGTCTTAAATTCACAGGTTTTATTTCCGACACCAGACACAACAACGTGTCTCTGTGTGTGTGTGTGTGTGTGTGTGTGTGTGTGTGTCCAGCTTAGTCATAGGGACGGTAGATGAAAAATGTGAGATCCGACGTTCAGTGACTCCTCATTTTGGTTGTTCTAGACTTTTCCTCCCCGAGCTCAGGGCCTCTCCGCGGCAGGGCTGTGGGGTTAAAGGAGGAGGGAGAGCCGTAACTAGTCTCCCAGATGTGAGGGCCACAAAAGCCCCTCTGTTCAGCAGGGCTCCAGTCACCGCTGAATCTCTGCTGCTTTACTTTCCTCCAGACTTGGAAGCAGGCTGTGTTTTTTTTTTTTTTTTTTTCTTCCTCCCTCCCTGAAGTGCCACAGATGCATTACTAAAAAAATGAGTCGGGGATGTGGGTGCATATGTGCAATAAAAGTGAAATGAAATGTGTCCAACATAAAAATACAGATGTCTCAGAATAAACAGGTGAAACACTAAAATATCCCCAACTGATTCTGAGTGGTGCATATTGAACTAGTTCACCTCAGTAGATGTACGACATAAAAGTGAAGTTTTATAGAGTAAAAAGTTAGATTGCATCTTATAAGCTTCAAGATGTTACCATTTAAAAAAAGCCTACAGTCTGTCTGAGGTAGTACGCACAGCCGAAGACTAACAAATAAATGGCCTATAATCCAATTCTCTGGATGAGACGCCGCTAAAGTTTAGCCAAAAAAGTTAGCATTTCTAAACTTCTGGTTCCCCGGTCTTTAAAAGTAAATGAGTTCCTTTTGAGCGGGTTTTCAGTTTAAATGTCCAAAATAAGGTGTGTCGCCAGTACAAGTTTCAAAGAGGGTTTCATGTTTTGTTCTACGACATGAGACGTTTTTGAAACCATAGAGCGTCGACGTGTCGCAGTAAAAAGATGGTTGCTAACAAGTGGCTAAATTAGTCATTTTTACGCCAACGGGCGATGACTGAGGGGTGTAACGGACCAAACAAAGAAGCATCCATGAGAACTTTCTGATGCTCCACTTTAAAAATAAGTTTGGCATTCGAAACACGTTGGCAGTGTCAGTGTAGTTACCGCCAGGGCCTGAAGGGGTTCCACACTGCAGCTGTAACTTTCCACCAAGCCCAGTTTTTGTTTTGTGGTTTTTAGCGGCACAGCCCCCACAAAGTATCTTGTTTGGTCGGATAACATTTGGAAAAATCTAGAAGAGCTGCTAGATCGAATATTATTAATTCTATTCAAGTTAAGCTGGCTGCTAAACCGGAGTTTAGCTGGCAAACCGCTCTAGTAGAAGATCTGGGTAATTCGAACTTCTCTTTTTGGCTTCATGCACCACAGAGCAGCTTTCATAGGAATGAACAGGGCTCCACCTCTGGTGTTGTGTCCAGTATCTCAGTGTATTTTCATGCTTTCCACACTTTGTGGCCCTCAGTGCCTGGAAAAAGTCCTCGAAATGATGTTTTTAAATGGCGTCTCCTCGTTGTTCTCAACTGTCTGACTGAAGGAAAGGTGTCTTCAACTGACCAGCTGGCGAAACCTACCGTATAATTTCATATCATAAAGTTATATGTTGTGTTTAAGTGGAGTCCAAACACAGCAGGCACACTTAACCCTGCCATGTGTTTGAGTCAGCCAATGACTCAAAGGGCTAGCTAAGGTTTTTCATCCACCAATCTTGTTGCGTTCATTTCACTAAAATGTTTGAAAGTCACCTCAGTTCCCATGTGACGTCTCAGGTTTGACTTCACTTACACTGTCAGAGGCAGTCTAGAGAACATTACAGCACAGCACACATGACTTGTAAGAGATTTCAGCTTCGAGTTTAGTTTTTTGTTAGATTAGCTGCCTCTCTGCAGGGGTACGACACTCACTCACTCAGTCGCGGGCGCCTGCATGTGCAGCAGTGGTTTTCCTTCGACATGGATGCCGGCTGTGACAGTAGCTGGGGGCAAATCCTAACCGTTAACCTAGATTACATGCAGCGATGTGTGCCGTTGACTTCTATTATTTACGCGTCTCTTGCAGCCAGACAGAGGAGCATTGTAGCTTTAACTTAGGGTAACTGATAGGCAGCTCACGACCTTTGATTTCCCAAGTATAGTCTATGAGCCGGTGCTAGACATTCCTCCGTTTCTAAACCACATGCCTCCGCTGAGTAGAGGCATGCCGGTTATCTGGAGTCATCACGCTATTGTTCAGGTGTCGGCGCCGGATGCAGGAGCAGACACGCAGCATTGCAGAAAGCCGCAGATGAAGGTTAATGACGACTGCAGTCACTGTGAAGAGCAAATAGGCGAACATCAGAAAAGCAGTGACTCAACAGAGAACTAAGAAGGGGAGGATTGGAGATCTGTTTTACTGCATATCTACATTCCTGGTGGGGACGGTGCGTTCAGTCAATTCCATAGAACGGTAGATATTCTCATGCTATCTCTTGCTCTCTCTGTTTTTGCATGTAAACGCACAGATTACAAGCAGAATTTGAACTCTTGATCACCACAGACAAACAAATCAATGATCTCCTCAAAGAGTCTGATAGAGCAGATGCAGGATCAGTCATGAAAGCGAGGTTGTCTCTTCCAGCTGGACATTCTTCAGATTGTTGTCAGAGCTGCTTCTGCACAATGGAAACATGTGTGTTTCAATTTCCAACTCTTTATTTATCTAAGGATGTCACATCTATACAGTGCTCCCATTCACGCCCAGGGAGTCGCCCAGTAGAACTGGTCTTGCTAGGCATCTCCACTGGAGCGTGTTGGAAGTGATGTGTCATCTCTAATGAATCAAATTGTCCAGTTATAGAACGACTGTTTTTTTGTCGATTGAAACATTGCATTTTAATTTGGGTTATCTTTCACATCTGAAAGTATATAACGGCTCTGCCACCACTGGATAGTGTACAGTTGGTGGATGTGTAGGTCTATATGAGATGGGATGGAATAGAATAACTTCATTGTCCAGCTGAAGCAGGACCGTTTTTCTCTGGACCTAAACAAAAAAAACCCACATTGACGAACCGAAGATCTCTCAATTTGACCACAGTCAGGGCATTCATACCCATGTTGTCCATCTTGAACTCATATTTAAGTTTACTGTAGCTGGTGGACCACATTAATTCATTCGTAGATCTTTTTAGAATATAAGAAGATGACCTAATGTCTAGTCTGAATATGAACACTATAAATAAGACTTCGTCCAAGTCCTGGGACTGACTGAAGAGGGTGTCTTCATGTCCAGAGCCCCTCTGCACTGTGTGCTTCCATGTGCATTACCGAACTGAACACTGGCCCTTTTTATGGAGGATTTTTCCGACCATTATAAGGGTTAGATGAGTCATCCAAGCCAGTTTGGGCACCACTCTATCCCAAACAAAAGGGCTGGCTATCCAACTTTTTTGCCACTCACCAAATTTCCTCAATACTCCGGCGTATGGAACAATCTCTTGTCATTTGATTACAAGTTTGTCTCTCTGGAGTTAATCTCATCGCTATCAGTGAGCCGGTAAGCATGCCGTGTGCTTGTTGTGCCAGGATCTAATAGTGCTGGTGTAAAGCAGCATGCAAGTCTTTATCATTAAGATTTTTGTTTAATGTACGCTCTAGCTTCTCTAACTTTTTGTACGCACAACGGTCCACAATGTTGCGAAATTGTGTTCCATTAAACGAGGGAACAAGCTGCTTTTATATTAAGATTGATAGTGCAGTTGGCGGGTTGAAGTTAAGGTTCTGTACTTGTCATATTGAGTAATGCACTGGACGTCATCTGGATTTGATAGATTTAGAGTTGCACAAAGCAAACATCTTAAAGTAGCTGCCTTTGAAACCGGGAAAAGAAAAGACTCACCCCATTAATGATTACAGTTTGGTTGATGATTTGTGTCTTTATTGCATAGTTTATGCATAACCCTTATTCTTTGTAGAGTCTATGAAGCATAGTTGGTTTTGGTTTTTGACGTCTACCAGATTGACTGGCCAGGCAGGAAGATTAAGGGATTAGAAAATTGAACCAGACTTCCAGTAAAAATGTATTGTTAGGAATACGTGTCCCATCTTGTGCCACGGAGGGACAAGAATTCCCAGAATTAACGATCGCCTCCTTGATACCCTCTTAATCTGATGTAATTCTTTCAGAACTGCAGCTGCTGCTAGAAGGAATCTGCAGATTGTAAGACCCCACACAGTGACTCCACTCTTTGCTTCTAACGGCCCTTCATGAGTAAAGACGGAATGAAAGTAATGAAATGGGTCTGAAGTCGAGAGTTGGAATGGTATAATCTTTTCCAAGTCTCAATAAACACTCTTTTGAAGCTAACCATCTTACAGCAGGCCTGGTGGTTTATAGAAGCAGATAATTACTCGGCAGAAGTTGGTTATGAGGTTGGTCACAGTTGGTGTGAAACCACAGCAGCTCTTCATTACCTCTTTACGGTTTCCACTATCAGCTCTTTTACTTTGATGTAGCCATCTTACTCAGATAAGTAAACCGCAACCGTCAGCGATTTAATGTGATCGAGCTTTCCAGAATATTGAAAATGTTGAAGTGAGAGTAGAGTTGTAGACTGTACCGCTGAGCGCTAAGCTGGGCACCCTTACGTTTCATATAAAGAGAGAAGGTCTTGCATGAAACAGGAAAGGAAATATTGAAATTGTGGTAATCCTAGTTCAAGTCATTGGCTAATAGATTATAGAATATCAGCGCTCGATGCTAACGGATACCAGGCTGCATTTTGAAACCATTTTGAGAAATTGGCAACCAGTTCTTGCCTGCAAACTGCAAACAGTACTTCTCCAAATTAATATATTGCTAATCTTTGCTGCAGTATTGAAATATTGCTGTTACTGTTGGCGCCACACATGTTGACGTGTTTTTATAGACCGAGGGGAAGCAAATATCCCTCCGTCGTGGAGCTGGATGGAAAATTACACTAAGCAACACAATATTAGGTGGTGGCTCCAAAGATGATTCACATCTGTAAAGTTTCTGATCGCATTTCGACATGTAGCTGCATGGTATCTTGATTGCGCAAAATGTAAGGTGACTAAGAAACGTCAACGGTATACTCAGTGTCTGCAACCAGAAGTTTAACCCTGGCAACCACTTCTTCTAAGGGTCTGTGTTGAGCCCTGAATATGTGCATGTCTGCTGGTGATTTAAGACATTTAAGCAGAAGAACTTACCTACATGAATGCTGTCTCTGAACCAGAACTCATAACTAGTGGTTGTTGAGGTTTCATGATTTGGTGAAGGCATCTACTGAGACCGTCTCGGGGATCTTGGCCTGAGCACGCCTGTAGTCAAAGCACTGAGATCTAGACTTTGGATGTCTTGGCATTGCAATAGTTACACACCAGCACCACCTTGTGGCAGTCGAGGCAAACAATTATAAAATGGGATGAACCAAATTTGATAATAATGATAATCTGAAGTCTACTGTACTTTGAAGCTGCCGCCTCGTTCTTTTTATTTATAATAAATGTATTTCTAATTGAGGCTAAATAAAACTGCATGTTCTCCTTTTTTTATTGTCAGTGATTTAAAAGTATAATTTGTAACACTTGTCTTTCTTTTCCTTTTCCAGATTCAAAATGAGCTGGAGCTTCCTCACTCGTCTGTTGGACGAGATTTCCAACCACTCCACCTTCGTGGGCAAAATCTGGCTCACCCTCCTAATTGTCTTCCGCATCGTGCTGACGGCCGTAGGAGGCGAGTCGATCTACTATGATGAACAGAGTAAATTTGTGTGTAACACACAGCAACCTGGTTGCGAGAATGTGTGCTACGATGCGTTTGCGCCGCTGTCGCACATTCGCTTCTGGGTGTTTCAGGTGATTATGATCACCACCCCCACAGTCATGTATCTTGGCTTTGCTATGCACAAGATCGCCCGCATGGAGGACGAGGACTACCGGCCGAAGGCCAGGAAGAGGATGCCGATAGTGAGCCGGGGGGCAAACCGGGACTACGAGGAGGCGGAGGATAACGGAGAGGAGGACCCGATGATCCTGGAGGAGATCGAGCCAGAGAAGGAAAAGGAAGCTGTGGAGAAGCCAAGCAAAAAGCACGATGGACGCCGTCGCATCAAGCGGGATGGCCTGATGAAAGTCTACGTGTTATCGCTGCTGTCCCGTGCCATCTTTGAGGCTTCGTTCCTGTTTGGACAGTACATCCTCTACGGGCTGGAAGTTGTTCCATCGTATGTATGCACACGCTCTCCTTGCCCGCACACAGTGGACTGCTTCGTCTCGCGTCCTACGGAGAAAACCATCTTCCTGCTCATCATGTATGCCGTGAGCGCCTTGTGTCTGCTCTTCACCGTGCTGGAGATCCTTCACCTCGGTATCAGCGGCATTCGGGACTGCTTTTGCGCACCACGGCCTCGGCCCCCCACCCCCCGTCATCCGGCTCTGTCCAGCCAGAGGTCCTCCATCTGCCGCCAGCCCTCCGCACCTCCAGGCTACCACACAGCCGTGAAGAAAGACCCGTCAGGGAAAATGGGTTTCAGGGACAACCTTGGAGACTCGGGTCGCGAGTCGTTCGGGGACGAGGCTTCATCACGGGAGCTTGAGAGGCTGCGGAGACACCTAAAACTGGCCCAGCAGCATCTGGATCTGGCTTACCAGAATGAGGAGAGCAGCCCGTCGCGCAGCAGCAGCCCAGAATCCAACGGCACCGCAGTTGAGCAGAACAGACTAAACTTTGCCCAGGAGAAGCAGAGCAGTACATGCGAGAAAGGTGAGACTTCAAACCATTTTTATTTTTTAATTTGTATTCTTTAACTCTGATGAGAGAAAAAAAGGGCTTCACTGACGTCGATGTCTCTGTCCACAGGTCTCCGTGCATAGGTTCTCAACAGCACAGCTGACGCTATAGGATTAAATTCACATCAGGATCAGTGAGCGGACATAAGGGAATCAAAGTGTGAGTGTGTGCGTGTGTGAGAGAGTGTGACATTAATTTGCTTGAGGTGGATGAAGTCAGCCCAAGCCTTCCAGTGTTACGGCCAGTCGCGGTCGAGCATCGAGTCAAAAGAGGAGGAGGAGGAGGATGAGGAGGAGAGTGGTCGTCTCAACCCAGCAATACTTGAGACACCAGCCTGTCTGAAGATCCAAAGTGCTTACGAACTACCGAACGGTTAACATGTACTTCTCCCTCAGGGCAGCTATTCTTTTTATGTTTTAATATTTTTACTACGAGACTTTAGATCTATTAGTCATTTTTAAAGAGTTTGTCCTCTGGCGGAAGCTCACAGTGGGTGCATCTCAAGTTTGCCTTAGACCTAAACTGGAACTCTGTTTTTTTGGCATTTTGTTAAGGTAAGGCCAAGCCAGTCGTAGTGCGAGAACAAAACCTGTTTTTAAGTATAAGAGTTTGTACTTTGTGGGGAAGTGAATCAGAGAGCGAGTGCAAGAACGAAAGGTAAACAGACAAGGCACCACTCATAAAAGAAAGGTACTGGAGTTGTTGTCATGCTGATGAAGACTTTTTTTTTTCTATTAAGGTGTTAATTTTCATACAAAGGTTGCTTTCAGTTGTTGGCACCGCACCAGTCAACATTCCCAAGCCTGGTGCCTCGACGGGAACTGGAACACACTTGGGGTGCCTTTGTCCAAAGGAATAAACAAACCTGGGTAATGCTTGAAAAAAAAAAAACATGTAACTCTTGATATTGTCTTGTGTAATGTCTAAACGTGTATTTGATACTGTTCTTTATTTTTGTATTTGTTTTTGAGTATTGTGGTATTGGAAAAAGAGGCTGTGTCACTGTGGCTTACTTTAAAAGAATGACATTCACTGCTGTCTTAGCTCCCTGAAGCCCGATTCAATCCATGTCGCGTTCCGAAGATGCTTTTGGTACAATTTAAGTTTTAATAATAACTTTTTTTTTTATAAATACTCAATAACCTGCAGCTTAGATTATATTATTTACACGTTGTTTCTGACCAGCAAATGTTCCCCAAATGTAATTCCATCTGTTGGTTAAATGAGGGATAAGCCGCCTGTCATGTTCCATTTCTGAAAGTGCTGATGTCTGGGTCGGTGCCGTCACTGCTCCAGAGTCTTAATGAGGGTTGTAAACTCATGTAAATCATTTCAATGTGAATTCAATGCCTTGAACGCGCTCTACCAAGATGCCATCTTTTTTGTATTCTGAATCATACCCACAGTGCCATTGGTGCCAGCTCAGATATTGTCATCTCAAGTTATTTTTGAGCAATGCTTTTTGTACTTTTTATACTTTTTTGTATTGATAGTACTTTGTGGTTAGTTTTTAAAATAAATTTTTTCAACAAAGATCTGTTTTTGAAGTTGTTTCAGTCTGGTTTTATTCCTTACTTGAAGTAGTAAACTTCAGTCCAGTTTTGTTGTATAGTCAAGTGCAACATCTCATCTGGAGTCAGCAAATAATGAATACCTTATTTTATTTTTACAGACTTGCATAGAGAACAAATGATGATCTGCTCAGAAGTATGTGATAATGTGTGCTCATTCTAGAGTATGAGCGGTACATGAATTTTATTTTAATTTTTTTTGTGGCCTCGATATTGGGGAACAAAACAGGCCGTGTGCACACAATTTTGCAATGATTCATCAGATGAATCAGAAGTGAAAGTTACCCATACGAAGATAACTTCCCCTGTACCCTGTACACACATTTACAAGCATTTATACACTGTATACTAGAGGTCCACTGAATATCTACATGAACGATTATTAGATCAGATATTCAGTATTTGTTTTTATCAGATTGCTGATAAATGCATTTAAAAGTGTGTGACTGTGACTCTGCATCCTTTAATCTGCAAACTAGCAACTTATCAGATAAATGTAGTGGAGTAAAAGCACCATATGTGTCTCTAACATGTAGATGAGTGGAAGTATAAAGTAACAACATTTAAGTAATAGAAAATGTACTTAATTACGTTCCATCACTGAACCGTGGAAGGATATTACCTTACACTGAGCCTATAAACTTTGCTTAAACTTCACAAGTGGCTCCAAACATAGCATTAAACACTAATTTAAGCATATGTCAAATCTTACAAATGCATTAAGGAAATATTAAATTAGATACATCAGATAATATAATACTGTTTCCTTTATATGATTTGTCAATGGCTACTGAAGTTGTCTGAACCTCCGCTCAAACCAGGTGAGCAGCAGGATCAGCCTGCACTGCCCTCTAGTGGTAATAGGAGGCTTCTACTGTGTTAATACTAAAAAACAGGTAGAGTTTTAATTTAATCCATGGGATTTCTTCCAGGCTTTACACCATTAACCCACGGCTAAATTACAGCGCTGCAGCCCCCAGAATGTTTAACTGAAAGTTGACTTTACTAACATGAAGAAATTTACCACTGATGAGAAGTAACACACTGCACACGTCATTATTGAGTAACAACAGATGTCTGATTCTGCAAGTCAGAACGTCACGCATGGTGCAACGTCTTTTGTTTCACAATGCAAGTGTAAGTGATGTCTGTCACGTACTTCAAGAAACAGTATCTAAGAGCAAATAATGAAACACTTCACTTGATCAAATTATTAGACGTGGTAATGTTTCACGCGACGCTGGATAAACATGGTATAACCATTAATTATTGTACTGTATTTTTACTTCCTAAATGATGTTCATGAATGTGTTTTTACATTTCGAGTGCCACCATAAACAAATGACCAGGTCTTATTGAATGACATGGTTGCAGGAGATCCATTTTAACAGCAAATCAAATAACGCGGATCATGAGAAAATTGTAGGTTTATTAATCATAGACATGAGAACAAAATATTTCACACATTAAAATGAAAATGAAAAAAATACCTTTTTGAATCAGCTGCAGCACAAGAAATTAGATTTTAACAATCAGCAATGCATGTCCTAAATATTTTAATCTCCATCTTTATTGATTTACAGGAAGTTTATCAGATTATATGAATGCAGCTCTGAAGCAGTTCAGTGTATATGTGGATTTTCAGTACAACTCATCATTTACGATTGGAAATATTCCTTCATGTTTAATGATTAAGAAAAGTTTTTCTCTGTTCTAGATTTCTTTGTCTTACAGATGTAAACCGTTGTACAAATTACTGCAGCCACTGCAACGCTTAGGAGAGCGAATAAGGTGTTGAGTCCAGTCTCAGCATCACTGATAGTTAGCCTTAAACCCAGGAAGCTCACAGGAGGTGGGATTGGGTTTGCTGTAGACAAAGCACAGAGGTTATCATATTGATTTTGAAACAGGTTGCTGACAGTAAGTATAGATCTTTTAATGTTTTAAAGGGTAACTCCACCAATTTTACACGTTAAAGTGTGTTTACAGGTTTTGGGGGGGTACTACTGCATATGTGAAAAAAGTAGTATAAAGCCTTTTGTGGCTCCAGAGGAAGCTGCATGTAATCTGATAAATTGCCTCCAGTGATGTCACTCAGTGGTATCATGGGTAATGCAGGCAGGAGGTTTTGAAAAGGAAGAAGATTGCATGGAATGAACAAAGTGATATCTGTGGTTCTGCTGTCCATAATGAGTCCGATATAAGTGCTATGCTAGACCAGTGCATTATTTGCAAAATCCGGAGTGACATCACTGGAGGCAATTTATCGAAATTCCATTTAGAAAAATCAAATCTGAAATTTTCAATGTTTGAAGGATAGTCTGATATGGTGGGGAAAACGCTTTCATGCTGTTTTTTTTTTGCCAGAGTTAGATAAGAAGATCAATACCATTCACTAACTGAAGGGACAGTTCACACCAAAATGAATAAATAAATAAATAAATAAACAAAAAACAGATATATTTTACTTCTGACCTGTAATGCTATTTATCCACCTGAATTGTTTTGGTCTAAGTTATAGAGTTTTGAAGTCATCTGCCATAGAGATGCCAGCGTCCTCTTAATATAATGGAACTAAAAGGTACTCTGCTCTCAAATAACTACATATAAAAAACTTTCCAGAAATGATGACCTCATGACCTGCTCAAGATAATCCACGGACCTTGTTGTGAGCAGTTTCATGTCGCAACTGTTTTCTTTCTAGCTAGTTTTCTTGCTAACTAAGCGAACAAAGCTAGCTAACATTGCAATGTTGTTGGCTTAGCTGAAAAAAGATGTCATCAGCACGAGCCTCTCGTCCATGAGTAGATTCACGCCTACTTCTGGGGGTTGAGACGTTGTTATTGGGAAGACAACCGCTCACAACAAGATCTATGGATATGCTTGAGTAACCGTGTCATGATTTCTGGTAAGAGACATTAATGTCAAGTTTTTCAAATTATTATTTTTTGCTGCTTCAAGCACAACAAGCTCACCCAAAACTCAAACTTAAACAATCTAGATCGATAAAGTGCACAATACAAGTAAGAGGCAGAATTAGTATTTATGATTTTGGGGTGAACTGTCCCTTTAACACATTATGTTTCTTATAATTCCATGGGTCAGTGTTTATACCTGATACATTTCCGGTACTGTGCACTTAATGTCTTTAGGTTTATGAGATCTTCACATTCATCAGTTATAACAGGAGTGACTTTGCTCAACTTACGTTCAGGCTCGGTGGTCATGCAGTCATCCGGTCCCAAGGCAGGGTCGGGGAACCCGTTACACTTGATGATGGTGGAGTAGGTGCCAACAGAAGCCTTGGCCACTCGAGACAAGTTAGGGTCTGATTGATTGACATAAAAGAGGCCGAATCTCTCTGAAAAGCCAGTGGCCCACTCGAGATTGTCCATGAGTGACCAAGCTGTGTAGCCACGGATATCTACACCATCTAGCAAGTAAGCTGGGAGGAGAAAATTAAGATATTAGAAGTTTCTTTATCGTGGTTTGAACACGATTTTATTCTGTGAAACAATAGAAATATTATGCATTATTATTCTGCATGCAAATACTTTACATGAGATACTGTAAATTATTATAACTGAATAATAAACAGTCTATTAATATAAATAATGAAAGTTGAGGCTTGATACCTTTCAGCACCTGGGTTAGGTATTTTTCATAGTAGTAGCTCCTAGGAAAATCATTTAGGTCAATAGACCCCCGCTCTGAAATGCCATTTTCTGTGATGATAATAGGTGGATTTCCATATTCGTTCTTAATGAAGTTTAATATCCTCCGGAATCCAAACGGTGAGACCTTCAGCCAGGATGAGCCTGAATCCAGCCAGGTACGATCAGCAATTGTTCCTGCACTCCTGAGAAGATAAGAAATTTAAAATAAATGAAGGTTCAAATAAAGCATGGAATGAAGTAGAAAATTAATTCTCATCTGACCACCATGGGATTATGGATGATTTGCTTCTTTCACTTGGTTACGGAAGTGTTGGTACAACCTTACCTGTCAGCGTCATAGTGCTGAAGATTTCCATACTCCACGGGGAATGCCAGTACAGTGGTGTAATGGTTGAACCCGAAATAATCATAGGTTCCCTTAATCCTCTTAATCTCCTCAGGAGTGAACTCTGGAAGCCTGGAGAGATTATATTGAGTTAATTAAATTTACCCGTTAAATGTAAAACAATTTTCAATTGTCTTTTTTTATCCTACAGACTTTAAAGGTCTACTTTGTAATAAAGTTGATTTCTGAGACTCATTCCAAAACTCCTAAAGCATCAGTATTTGATGAGCTGGGAATGAGACACAAAAATCAACTCTCTTACAAAGTGGACCATTAATGTCAGTTGTTTTTATACCGAGATTTAGCCAGGCCGGCAGCTAAGCTTCGCTCCCGAATAATTGTCTTCATCACGTCACTGTAGTCTCCATTAAATACAGGATGGGCGAACCAGCCAATGTAGAACTGCACAGGAAGACACACAATGGCATTTGAGACTTTGATTTTAAATGACCCAAGTGTCTATTGTAAAATGTTAGAGGTCCCATATTATGCTCATTTTCGGATTCATGCTTTTTGTTTATATGCTTTAATGTAAATAAAACCCCCATTTTTGTCATACTGTCCATTGTGACAGCACCTGTTTGAATGCCTGTTTCTTTAAGGCCCCTGTCCCAAAAAGCCTAGTCTGCTTTGATTGGTCAGCCTTCACAGGCCTGAGAAGGCACCACCCACCTCTGCTTTGCCTATGTTTTAACGCTGCGTTCCATTGCGAGTCGGAAGTTGCTAATTCCGAGTCGGTATTCCCGACTTCCAATCTAAATGCTTTCCAGTGGGTTTACTTGGGAAAACATGGATGCCCACAGAAAATGGGCAAGTTTGGCAAGTCTGTAAACATCACAAGCAGCACAAGCAACTACAGCAGCTGATTTAACAAATTAGGCCACGGACAGGAGATGACTGTATAGTTGTGACATCACAACTTGACAGAAGTCCTTATATTACATTGCACCTAATCCTGCTTTATAATCAGAAAAGAAAGGAAATGAGATCCCAATTACTTCAATATGGGACTTTTAAAGGAATGTGCAGACAAAACAAGAATCTGCAAACAGTACGACACCTAGTAGTAATTATAGAAGAATAGAAGAATAGAAGTTTTTTTTTTTTTTTTAAGTACCTCCACCACACGTCTGGCAGCATCGATGTCTTCCTGCTTATAGGGATTTCTGGGCTCTGACCAGTCAGAGTTGATGGTGATGGAGATGATTCCCTTCTGTGTTGGCCGATACTTTTCATTGTAGAGATGCCAGGCCTCTGCGTGAGCTTTAAGCAAGTTGTGACCCACAATGTAGGGAAGAGTGCCTGGTCGGAAACTGATCCCTGGACACACAAGGAGTAAGAGACATGTTTGCTAGTTTGTTAGGCAATATGATTTGATTTTTGTCACTGTGGTTTAGAATGGCCAAGGTTCAGGATTGGTTTACAGATTATAATCTTTACCTGGAACACAACTGAGTTTAGTTTATAGCTTGATGGGATTTATAGAATGACAAAATAAATGGCAGAGCAATATTTGTTTTGATAAAATAAAATGTTTTCATACCAAACAAACAAGCAGACATTATGTGTGAGGTAGATTAATGTGAATGCATACCTGGGGCAGCAGCACCATACCCATGGCCTACATTGGCTATATTGTAAGGCTCATTGATGGTGATCCAAAATTTCACTCTGTCGCCAAGACGGCTAAAGATGAAGTCAGCATAATCCCTGAATTTGAAAATGATAGTGTCATTCTCCCAGCCTCCAATATCCTGCAGAACTTGTGGAAGGTCCCAGTGGTAGAGAGTGATCTGATAGCAAAGAAAAACCAGAGAGAGATTTACTGAATAAGTTCCATTAGTTTCCATTGCAATTTCTTTGAGATTATGACAAAAATGACCACATACGTGAGGTTGGATGTTTGCAGCAAGCAGTGCATCCACCAGTCTATTGTAGTAGTTGAGTCCAGCCTCATTTATGTGCTCTGTGGTGCCTTTAGGAAGCACCCTCGGCCAGGATATGGAGAAACGATAATGGGTCACCTTAAGTTGTTTCAATATAGCAACATCGTCATCTACTTTGTGGTAACTGTTGCAGGCTATGTCCCCATCGTCATCATTGAACACTCGGAGAGGAGTGTGAGCAAACTTGTCCCAGATGCTGAGACCTTTTCCATCTGCTCTCCATCCGCCTTCAATCTGGAGACAGTAAATGTAAAAGAGAGATTGACATAGTCAAAGTGTGTAAAACATGTGTTCCCTGATCCAGCTGTAATATAATAAAGTGGTTTAATCAAAGCAGTTACCTGGTATGATGCTGTTGCAGTACTCCAAATGAAATCTTTGCGGAAACGTCCATAAAGAGGCTTCTCATCATCTGGTGTAGGGAAACCATTGTCTTTCATGACTTGGTAGTAGAAATGAGCTGAGTATTTTGGCGTCCTTGGTCGGTTGGGGTTGGTGAAATCCACATGGTGCAACCCAAATCCAACCTTGTACCCCTCGAGCCACTCAAAAGAATCCATGAGAGATGCTGCTATGTATCCTTTCACCTTCACAGCATCAAGGTCATGAGCTGTTATTAAAACATACAAACACAAATGAATCATTAAGGGAACAATTCTTAACTGTCAAGAAAACAATTAATATTTGTTTGTGAAATGTCTTCTGTCAGTGTACCTTTTAAAGCCTCATCGATATAGGTCTTGTAATAAAATACTCTGGCAGTGTCATCCCAAGTTGTCTTAATATCTGTAGCTACTCCATTCTCTGTAATGTAAATCTCTGGATCTCCATATTCTTCCTTGATCCAGTTGAGGAGTCTTCTCAAACCCCATGCTACAGCTCTCTGATTACTGATGGCAGTAGTAGGTGAATCTGTTTCCTCTGATTCTTTCATGTCCTGGTCAAATTCATAAGACTGAGGGTTAAGCATTTGTGTAGCATGCTGTGCAATCTTTGTAGTATAATGATTTACACAGAACATGTCAGCAGTTCCCTTGATGAAGTTTTTTTCTTCTTCGGTGAAGGAAGGTAGTCTTGTCTCTGGAAGACCTTGGAGCTCACTTTTGTTTCCAACTTTCCACTTCATTGCATCAGGATAGTCACCAGTCTTAAAAATGGGGTGTGCAAACCAGCCCAGTTGAAACTGCAGAGCGCGGTCGGCAGCCACCACTTCACGGGGAACATTTATATCTTTAGGTTCAAACCAATCAGAATTGAGGGCAATGGACACTAGACCTCCCTGGGATTTGCGATACTTATCATTATATGTGTGGTAAGCCTGAGCGTGTGCTTTTATAAGGTTGTGCGCAACTATGTATGGTGCAACTCCTGGATTTTTAACATTTGGTGGGATCTTTCCAAGTCCATATCCTGACCAGGCAATTGTGTGAGGCTGGTTGAAGGTGATCCAAAATTTGACTCGGTCTCCAAAGGTGGCAAAGCAAAAGTCACAAAACTCATTAAAAATGTTAATCATGTCTACATTGTCCCAGCCACCAAGGTCTTGCAAAGCTTGAGGGAGGTCCCAGTGGTAGAGTGTCACCATGGGAGTGATGTTGTACCCCATGAGGCCATCAATGAGTCTGTTGTAGTAGTCAACACCTTTCTGGTTCAGGGAGGCACGCCGACCATCAGGAAAAATCCTGGACCAGGACAAAGAGAATCTGTACGACTTCACCTTCAAAGCTCGAAGCATGTAGAGGTCTTCTTCAAGTCTGTTATAGCTGTCACAGGCCACATCTCCATTTGCATTAGCAGGAATACTACCAGGTGTTTGGGTGAATGTATCCCAGACGCTGGGCCCCTTCCCATCAGTGTTCCAGGCTCCCTCAATCTGGTAAGCAGAAGATGATACTCCCCAACTGAAACCCTGTGGGAAAGTGCCATAGTGGTACATTTTGCTCTGGAACTTTGACTGGTGTGAGAATTTCTCCCAGACAACCTTGGATTTAGATGGAACCTCTGAAGGTGATAAAGCAGTTAGACGGCGGGTAAGTTGCATCTCTTCCCCTTTAAAGACAGGCACTTTGTTTGAACCAAATCCATTTTGCTTGATAACTTGAGAGTAGAAATATGCAGATTGCTTGGGGGTTCTAGGTCTGTCTGGATCTTCAAAGTTGACATGGTGGAGACCAAACCTTTGGCTGTAGCCTTGTTGTCCCTCAAATCCATCCATGAGTGACTGTACTGTGAATCGCTGCAGATCCACTCCATCTTCAAAGATTGCTACAAAATGGACACACACAACAACACATTAAAAGTTGAAATTGGTTTCAAATTAAAGATGGTTTACTACTAGAGAAATTACAGAAACTAACCTTTCAAGGCCTCATTGATGTAACTGTTTATGTACTCCACTCGTTGGACATCATTGAGAGTGTCCCCACTGTAGTTAGTCGGCATACCATTACCAGTTATATGGATAGGCACTTTGGTAACACTCAAGTATTCTATGGAAATGTAGTTTAGAAGCCGCCGGAGACCCCAAGGTGCAGAATAGATCCAGTCAGAAGCTGTTGAGGGCCATGAAGGGTCAACGTTTTCCTGGAAGTCACCCACCCCGTGAGGACCAGGGGTGCAGCCACCATCTCTGCTGTTGACCAACCGGGAGGTATAGTGGTTTAGTCCAAAAAAGTCTGCTGTTCCTCGTATCCTCTGGCTCTCTTCAGGAGTGAAAACTGGAAGTTTTGCAGGCGCAGATAGGGGGCACTCGTTTGTTTTCTGCTCTATCTGAGTCTTGAGTGTTGCAGGATAATCTCCATCCACAAATATAGGATGTGCAAACCAGCCCAGCATGAACTGCAGGTAGCGATCTGCAGCTGCTATGTCTTCAGGTTTGGAGGGGTCCATGGGCTCAGCCCAATCTGAGTTCAGTGCAATGCCTACTTCCCCTCCCTGTGTCTTCCTGTACTTGTCATTGTAGACATGCCAGGCCTCAGCATGGGCCTTGAGGATATTGTGAGTGGCCTGCAAGTCCAAAGTAAATAGTTGTGTTAAGAAGATCAGAATGACAATGACGCAGTGCATGTCTACATTATGGTAAGACCATTTCTCTCACCTGATAGGACGCAGCCACATAGTCTTTTACTCCAGGGGGATGCTCACCAGTGCCATACCCAGCATGGCTCACCACCCAGGGGCTGCTGAATGTGTTCCAGGTCTTGACCCTGTCTCCAAACCTGGAGAAGCAAAAGTCTGCATAGTCTTTGAAAGCCTCAACAATGGAAGCGCTGGTCCATCCACCTTTGTCCTGGAGTGCCTGGGGTAGATCCCAGTGGTAGAGAGTGGCAACAGGTTGTATGCCAGACTCAATGAGGGCATCGATCAGCTTGTCATAGTACAAAGCCCCTTTCTCTGAATGGCTGTCCCTAAAGCCTGAAGGGAAAATACGGGCCCAGGAGATGGAAAACTGGTAGGTGTTGACATGAAGGCCTCGCAGCAGATATACATCATAGTCCACCTTGTGGTAACTGTCACAAGCTAAATCAGCTGTCTGATTGTCAAAAACCTTGTTTTCGTGGCTGAAACGGTCCCAGATGGTCTCTCCCTTCCCACCTTCTAACCAGCCTCCTTCAACCTTGAAAGACTCACTGGAGGTGGCCCATTGGAAGCCAGAGGTGAATGATTCTTTTAAGAACAAATCTCGTTCTGTTGTCGTCTGGGTCCCAAACTTATGCCACACATTCTGATAACTCTTTCCAAATGCTGCAATTCCACTGTAGCCTGAAATATCGTGACTGTTGGAAAAGATAAATTGAACAATGTAAACATACATGACAAATCTATCATTACATATGAAACCGTCCATTTCACCGAGATAAACTGTTACCTGGTTGAGATGTCCTCCATGTCCTCCATGTCCAGCTTACCCAACATATTCACCACATCGCATCCGATAATATTCAGACCATCATTTTTCAAGACTATAATAAATGCAAGACAAAGTTATTGACAGACATACAGTATAATCAATTAATGCTAAAATGCTGATGCTAAAAAGATCTACTAATCACCATGTTCACCATCTTAGTTTAGCATATAGCAATTACATAGTTGCTAATTAGCACAAAACACAAAGTACAACTGTGGTTGACGGAAATGTCTGAAAATTACTATTTTTATCTGTTATCCATCTGAAAAGTTGAAGGAAGTTTTTACAATTCATCCTGAGTGGAACATCAATGTCTGTACCAAACCTCATGTCAATCTGCAATGTCAGAAAGAAACATCCTCTGGTCACCATAAATCTGACCAACAGACAAATGTTGCCATCCATAGAGCCATAATGTTATCATGATTAAAAACAAAAATTTTATATAGTATAATATATAATATATATAATACATATAATATTTTGGGAAGTAGGTGGTGTAATGCACCTTAAAGGTCCTGTTTGTGAGAAAAGTTAATTTTCAAGTCTCTTGAAACTTGTCTAAAACTGATGCTTTAAGATGGCGGCCGACAAATAAGACAATCAAAAGCATAAAAATTTGAGAAGTTGGGAATAAGACTCAAAAATCACCGTTTTATGGAAGAGGAAAACACAACAACTAGCTTACTAGCTTCTACCATAGCGAGTTACTAGTAAGGCACTCTACATAGTGCCAGTAGATATTTCGATAATATTTTTATAGGGAATTATTTTGGCCATAATCATGTAGGCCTGGTGAAAATCTGGTTTTGTGATAGCCCTAGTAAATATTTATGCAAAAACATCAACAAATACATAATGTAAGCATCTGCTTTAAAGCCTACACTGTTCAAATAACCAATAAACTTTTAAAATCTTCTTTCCAATGTCCAGTGGAAATTGATGTTTAATTTAAACAATGTGTATTGCCTGTTAAACACATTACATTGTGTTTTATGCATTAAGTTATAAATCGAAAATCTAGTGTTATCGTTACTGCACATTTACACAATGTTCTTGTTAAACTTTACTGGACCATAGCAAGAATAATCTTAAAATAATCAATGCCATATAATAACACTCCCATGATTATTGTACTATAAAAGTTTACAGTATTGCATTTTTACAACAGGCTAGCCTTGATGCCCTGTCATTATCTGCTTGCCCTTCAAAAAACAAACAGGAATGGCTGTAAATCTGTCATGTAAGTAAACACACGTGTTCGTGTCATCAACTGTTACTTAACTAATTACTTACTTAACTTCCACCACCGCTGATGAATATCTTTGATGTGACTCAAGCAGAAATGTTTAGTGTTGAGGTAATGTTTTAAAGTTTTATTTGTGTTAAATTTAAGTCTCATTCACAGACTTTACTGTCCCAGAAGTGACCACACGAAATGCAACGTTAACTTGAGCAAACTAGTGGATTTCTCTGGGTTTGAATCCTGTTAGAACAATTTGGGTTTATGTAAGTACACAACTCAAGTCAGCTGTAATAATATTTACCTAGTATCAAATTGCCAAGGCTCTGGAACTGATCATGGGAACAACCATCAGTAGTCATCTTGTATATCAGGATAGGCAAATTTCCGCTGGACCTCTGCAACATGACATAACATGCATGTGGCTGCAGTATAAGTATAAAGTATGAAATGAAAAGTAAAAATAGACACTTTTAAGGTTTGCTGTACCTGTAGGCTGCTCAGCTGCTTTGCAAAGTTGTCTGCAGAGTCACAGCTATAATCAATGTGCACTGACAGGAAATCCATCTGTACAAAACATAGAAATGTAAGTTATAGCCACATATTCTACGTAAATAAACATCAGACAGACTTTTCTGATGCTATATCCTTGTTTTGCTTAGTTTGACCTAAGGGCAGGAGAATATCCCAGGTGGATGTTATACAAAGTGACAGCAGGCGCTAGAGTTAGAGCGAGGAAGTGCCTCGGACAGGTTGACAGCCTAGGGCTAACACATGCACATGTGTGAGCAATAGAAACATGGTTATAGCACTTAGAATGAGCAATAGAAAGTTTTAAAAGAACCTGATTTTCCAAACACCTATTATAGGTATATACTAACGTTGTCAGAGGCATCGATATTTCGATACCTTTAAAATGCTGCCTACTTAAAATGATATTTTCACATCCATTACAAAAAACTGACTAACTTATCTAGCTGCAGAGATATTAAAATTATGTGTAGTGGTGTGCCCTCTGTGTGGACTTTTCCCTTTATTGTAATATTCAAGTAGGACATATTTCCTTTTGCCATGGTGTTTAAAGATGTAAGTACGTTTCTTTTGATATTGTATCAAAGTTTATAATTCTGGTATCATGACAACCTTTGAGTATAGATTACTGATGTATCCAAACTCTTTGACGTTTTGGGAGGATTGTGTGTCAGAGGCCAGAGAAAGACAAGGACAACAAAGTTGCTGACACGTCATCTTTGAGCACTTATTATCAAAGAGTTCAGATAAGTAGATGCATAAAATATTTTATAATGCTGATAATAGACTTCCGAGCATCCTGAATTAAATATGGAAAATAATGATCACATAATGGATTTCTGTGAAAACCTACCAAGAGTCAGAAAACATCAAACAGTAAAAGAACTGACATAAAGAAACTAAAATGTTAGGTAATGTGTTTATATGTTATGAAGGAACCCATTTTAAAGTACAATTTTAATTATGTGAAATCTGATAGGATGACACTGTAACACCTGACAAAGTGACTTCACTTTGACAAAATCAAGGAAACTGATTACCTCAAAATTACCAAGCAAAGCAGACTTACATGTATCATTTAAAATTGTTAAAACCTTTTAGCTCTTAAAACTTAAATGTAATCTACTTTACTCTGTAATTCTGAAGTAACTGGTTTCATGACTTTATTAAAGTGAGGCAGTTTTTTAAAATGCACAGTATAAAATAAAGGTATGAGCAGAACGGTAAATATATGCACTAAACACGGGTTTCATTTTATACTGACGGTTTTTGCAAGGTTCAGAACACACACACAGCAGCTCAACCACAGAAAGTTGAAACTAAAGGGTAACTGGGAACCCCACCCCCCCAAAAAAGAGTATTGCTAATTAACAGATTTTGATTTTATAAATACAGGCAGAATCCACAATGGGGAAAATGACTAACCATTTCTTTTTATGTTGATTTATTTCAAATGGTATACATTTGGAGCTTAATAGCAAAAAACACCTGAACTGAAAGAAAGATGAAAAGGTTTTACATTCAAATAAGAGAATAGAAGATTCCTCTTACTGTAGTTGAAGCTTTGATCTGGGGAAGAATTGCAGCATCCCTCGCTCGCAACCCGACTGACAGACGTCTCCCTGTGTACATGGAAGTAGATAGGCCCTATTAACACAACGAACATTAAGGAACATTTGTGTACACGCTAAATTTCAACCAGATGCAAAATATGTGGCTGGCTTAAGCGAATGTTTTCAGTTCATTTAGGATTATTTGACAAAGCAAAGGTATAGAAAATAAAATGAATGATGCTTCAGTATCCGGGTCTTTGTATTTTACACACACTGTCACACTGTAATTGCTGACTGGGACTCTTATTTAATGTTCTTCAAAACACCTTTCCTTTTCCTACTGTGACAATTCAAAACTACAGCTGTGCAGTGAAATGTGTGCATAGATAATTTTTATAGATTTCGCTGGGATTGATCACTGAGGTAGGCATGATAATATACACGTAATCTGTGCCATAGATCAAGGGGTGAAGGGCTTCAGTTACAAAAAAGATCAGCTGGTTGTTAAGTAATAACTTTTACAAGTTATTCCGCAAGACACACTTATGTTGCTCAATACATTAATGATGACGATTAATGAAGTAATTAAAGCTGGCAGCAAATATTTCTTGTTCTATTGAACCATTAAAGGTCGCAAGTGTCCAATCCTATCTATCACATCTTTAATCTTCTTTTCTATCAGCATTTCTTACCTCTGTCAGTAAACCGTTGATGGTAGAGCTGGTAAATCTTCTTGTTGAGTTCGAGGATATTTTGCAGTCGAATGGCAACACCTGCAGGCTGCCCATCATGCAGAACACCGTCCAAGTCACTCAGCGTCACCCAGGAGTGTGCCAGCGCTCCAAACTTCTGGAAGGCAAACTCGGCATACTGTTGAAACATCTCTTTCAGCTCCTTGCTCTCCCAGCCTCCATATTTTGATCTCAGAGCTTCTGGCACTGTGGATCCATGAAGGACGACCAGAGGCTGGAGGCCCGCGTCCAGCAGCTGTTTCAGGAGGGTCTGGTAACAGGTGACCACGGCCTGCTGGGGCTGACTGGACCGGCCTGTAGGTAGAAGATGAGTCCATGACAGCGGGACTTTGAAGTGGGTCACCCCTCTGCTCTGGAGGGACTCAAAGTACTGCCATGAGCCTCGAGGAATGGGATCACTGCAGTCAAAGGGACCATTCACCGAACCTCTCAGAGGGCCTGCAACAAGCATGAAGTCCTCATTGCTCTGGCAACCATACAGACAAAACCCATACAGAAACACAGCCCACAATAGATACTTCATTGTGGTGTTTAAAGGATTGACTGATATTATCCACTGATAAACAAGCTATTTAAAGCAATTCTCTTTTCCTCTTATTGCATCTTTACACAATTAAGATAGATGTCGCATTCCAGTTGTGTAAGCTTCAGTGTTTTACTGCAGCTGTGTGATACAACCGGGAAGACTTTGGACTCACGTGTCAAGTGATAACTGCAGCCCTCTCTTGTGCGCATGTTTGAACACCATAAAATATATTGCCACAACATAATTAGTTCAAAGAAAGAGTAAAGAGACAGTAAAGTCATAAAATAATTTCATTTATTCATCTTGGTGGCTAAATTATGTTCAAGGTGGCAGTTTTGTTCACGTGGAACCAACAAGTAAGACTTTGTATTGCCCCAAAGGCACAACAGCAATTCAGAGTAAGATAAGAGTAGATCTAACAACAGCTTTATTTCTCATGTTCAACATTGTACAAGTATTATCAACAGATCGGGTTGTAAAAACATGGGTGGAAAGGTTCAAGAAAGGATAAAGAGTCTTAAGAGGAGGTTAAGAGTCTTTTTGGTTTCCTTAAGGATGGAAGTGGAAATTTGGCTATTTGGGTCACAAAGAATGAGCACAACTGATAAAAACATCATAATGCATGATTGTTTCCCTCACTTTTGTTTCCTCCTTTAACCATTTTGACTAGAAACAATGTATTGATCACTGTATGACTGACAAGAAACTGATTTAAATGATGAAAATAAATCTAAAGGAAATAGACAAAACTCAACAGTCAGAGACAAGGTTTTTAATTATCATGTGTTGTGTAGATAGAGCTGGAAACACGTTTTCCTCAACAGCTGTGGCTCAGGGGGTAAAAACGTCCAGTAATAGGAAGGTTGGTAGTTTGCTCCCCAGATTATGGCTGCACATCAAAGTATCCCTGGGAATGATGAACCCCAACTTGCTCCTGATGAGCAGGTTGGCACCTTGCGCAGTAGCCACTGCCATCCGTGTACGAATGTGTGTGTGAATGGGTGGAAAGTGTTGCTTCCTGTGGAATCTCTCAACACATTTTGCTGCTATTTTTATTGATAAAACCAAGCAAGTACATGAAGAGTACAGTACAAGTACATAACCCTGACCCTTTTGACAAACACTGCTGTTCAGTAATGTTCTAATTATCATGCCGTCTAATCAGCACCTTGTTACGCCTCACCTGTATGGTTAGAAGTGCTCGCTAATGCTGAGAAAATAAGCCTTTTGTGTGAATATGAAAAGTCTTAGCCCTATTTTTTCCCAATCTACAGAAAAATGGGCGCAAAAACAATTTTTTTGCGTGTATACTTTAGTTCAGTGTAGCTTAGTTCACAGATCTGACATATATTGAGTGGTGGTCTAATCAAATTTTTAGCAATATTCAAGAAATATTATGTTCAGGAATCCAAGTCACTTTCAAAAGACAACAAAATATGTTGCCTAACAAGCAGGCGTGGTTTGTTGTTTAACTAAATTACAACCGAACACAAAAATCTTGACCTGCACATACAGATACTTTTTATTTTACCTTGGATCATAAATGTTTGCTTCCTGTTTGATCTGTTTTATCAGAAGTTTTTCAAGGCTATGACCACTCCATGACCCCTGCACATTATAGTGCCACTTATGAAACTCTTATGAAACAGAACTGCTATATAAAGCTTCCCCATCCAGTGGCTCATTCAGTTCCCAACATACAGACAATATGTCGTTACTGGGGCGACTTCTCCCTCTGTGTTTACTAAGTGTGTATGGGTGCATGTGCCAGGACCATGATGATCAACCACCGGCCATGTTTCTCGCAGGTCCTCTGACCAACAATGGAGATCCCTCCCAAGGAGCAGACACCTTTGACTGCAGTCATCCCATTCCTCCAGGCTCATGGCAGTACTTTGAGTCCCTCCAGAGCAGAGGGGTGACCCACTTCAAAGTCCCGCTTTCATGGGCTCATCTTCTACCTACAGGCCGGTCCAGTCAGCCCCAGCAGGCCGTGGTCACCTGTTACCAGACCCTCCTGAAACAGCTGCTCGACGTGGGCCTCCAGCCTCTGATCGTCCTTCATGGATCCACAGTGCCAGAAGTTCTGAGATCAAGGTACGGAGGCTGGGAGAGCAAGGAGCTGAAAGAGATGTTCCAACAGTACGCTGAGTTTGTGTTCGGAGAGTTTGGACAGCTGTCAGACTCCTGGGTGACACTGAGCAGCCTGGATGAGCTGAGGGATGCTGAGCTGCAAAACGCTCTTGATGCACACTCCAGCGTCTACCGCCGTTACCACCAGCTGTTTCCTGGGAAAGGTATGAGATCTTTTCATTGCATCACAAGCCGAAGGCTAATGATATCTTGTATAAAACTTGTGAAACGTATTTAGACAAAAGAGACAAATCTGGTCAATAATTATGCAAATGTGAATTCACTTGTGAAATGCTCAGGGATATTCCCTTCCCTTGAGTATATCTTATTAATAGAAACACATATTTAAGAAATATTGTTGTCATGATTATCTAGAACCTCTGAACAGTGCCGGCCCTGATCAATTTGGTGCCCTAGGCAAGATTTTGGCTGGCGCCCCCTTGCATCATAGCCAATTTCACAATCAATTTTCATACACTCACACAGAAACTGCATGTATGTATTCAAGATTGTATTAATTTTAAGTCAAAAATCTCACACCAAATAAAAACTGAAGAAAAAAAACAGTGATAAATTAAAAAGTGTCCCTGATGAATTTAAGGTGGAGTAGCATCAACTTACGTTGACTCGAGCTGTTTACTGATTATTACACAATGCTGCCATCGTCCGAAGTGAGCTAGCAAGCTAACACTCTGCTCCAACAACGGTAACTACGATGCACTATACTATTAATTCCATTCACTTCATCACATCAACGGTACTGTACCTCTAACGTGTTCACAATCTCCCTCTTGTATGAACCCCCACCCCAAAGAGGGCAGGTACCATGCAAAGGGAACCCAGAAAAAATGCCTCTCCATTATTTAATAGGCTTTCCTATGAAGTTATGTTGGTGGGGGCTTATGTAATATTTGAAAATAATAGTAGTAATAGCACTGGTAATTTTTTTTTCTCGTGCCCTTAGCATTTGCCTATATAGCCTATGCCTAGAGCCGGCACTGCCTCTGAAATAAAGGGACAGATGAGATGTGTGACTCTGATCGAGTTGTAACCCTGACAAAACATTTCTGGAGGAGCAAACCTTTCTGAAGAATCTCAGGAAACGTGCAGGTCAAAACTTTATTATAGTATGAAAGATATGGATAAATCAAACTATTAGTCATCTAGTGGTAACAAGATGACTAATAGTGAGTACAGTCGTAAATGTTGTTATTGTGTTACTTATGGATGAAACTATAGTGAAAATCCACCTTCATCTTTTGATGGCGAGCTGCTGGAAGCGACTTTGGGAAGGAAGGTTCTATAGTAGATGATACATAACAGACCAGAACAGAACAGAGCAACAGAACTGTTTGTTAAAATATGGACCCCAATAAAGTCTTGTCAGTCTCTTTTTACATAACTTATTATGGCACACGCCTATAATCAACATGACTGTAAAAGGACAAGAGTCAAGGTAATTTGGATATAAAATAATAATATTTTGGAGTCATCTTTCTTATCTCCTGTTGTTGTTGTCAAACTTGATCAGATTGATCGATAGCTGGATTTTTATTGTCTTCAAAGGGGATATTTGTTTCCACAGAGTGCATTATGTTTCCCCTCCAGAGCATAGATGTGTAGTAATTATGGCTGTGTTTGATAACGGTTTCCATATCTGTTGACCACTTGTACCAAAGTTCATGAAAAGGGAGTGGAGTAGTGTAGGGGAAAGAAGAATGCACTCTCTCTAGCTAACACGTTTATTATCATGTCACGTGTTACAGATGGAGGAGTATCAGTTGGTGTGAAGGCCAGTAAAGTCCCAGTCATCTGTGACACTCAGCTACTGGTGAGATCACATCATCACACAGAACATGAGCACATAAAACATGTTCTGAGTTGCCATAATATCAAAACAGCATGTGTATAAAAATGTGGTTAGTTGATTTTATTTGTGCCAGGGAAAAGTTAAAGGCCTTCCACACATCCAGTTACAAGAACACATGTATTTCTATTTCAGAAATATTCAGATTTCCTCTCTGTTAAAATTCAATTTGACTGCACCAATGGACAAAACCTGGCAGAGGAACTCCAAAATGTTTTGGTATGTAGAAATTTAAATTTAGTTAACAGTCTTCAGTTTTGTAATTGTAAATCTTTAACTGAGAATTCTGTTAAATGCACTTTTTTTACATAAAAAATTTCAACATTTCTTGCAGGCAAAGTGTGGAGAGAAACCCATTCTCTTTTATGAAGTGAACATCAATGACTGTTCCTCTTCTGAGTTCCTGTCAGATAACAAAATCTCAAAAGGTAATCTCCATCAAGCGTCACATCCTTAGAGCAGTGAAACACTATTGCCTGCTTACTGTGAGTTTTAAGTCATCCTCAAAGTAGAAAACAAAATTGTATCACACCTCAATTTAGACACTTGCATTTGCCGTTCTGTCAGAAATACAACTAATAGTGATATATTGTGATTTTATTCATATTGTTATTTATTCATACTTGAGCTAGACTAGATCTAATGGATACTGTATGATATGTAAGGCATAATGGCATCACAATTCAAGGATTCTAACTTGATACCATGAAGGATACATGCATCATACTGTATGATACATGACTTTTTTTGATATAATCGTATACTTTTACAGCACTGAGCAGTGGAGACCACAATATTCTTGGATTTGACATGGAAAATATGTTCACCCCAGATGACACTATTCCAAAAAGGTATAATTATGCATACAAAGAATTAAGTATTTAATCTGCAGTATATCTTGCCTTACCCCAGTGAAAATTATTGTGTGCTCTTGGAGCAGAAAACACACGCACAAAATAACAAGTGTGTAGAAGACTGAAAAAAGATAATGTTCAGAACTACACTATTACACAATATGCATTCATGTGTTGATGCAGCCCAGTCCTCAGAATGAAATTTTGGCAGTTAACTGTTTTGCAAACTACTGATACATGCACATTAGTGCCAAGTTTGTGGAGACCAAATGAGGTAGTTTAAGCAAAAAACATGATATTTTCCTAAACTGAGCCAAGTGTTTTGTGTGCCAGAATCTGATCAGACTTTAAGCACAGTGTTGTCAGAGGAAAAAATTGAAACTGAACCTAAATAAACCTAAAGTTGCAACATAAAGAAATGTCCATCCATGATTTGCAGAAATATACATTGCCAACACTTTGACTTTATTTCTCTTCAAGTTCCCATTTAATTGTGTTTTCAATGTCTTGTTCCTTTTGTCTTCAGTCGTTCACACCAAAGTGACAAAAACCGAAATGATCTTCAAAGATCATGTTTAGCGACCTACTGCAAAACCTGGAGCAATTTTGCGACCATGACCTCATCTGACCGTGATGCCTTCTTGAATGAATCCTTTCCTCTTGGCTTCCAGTGGGCCACCTCCAGTGAGTCTTTCAAGGTTGAAGGAGGCTGGTTAGAAGGTGGGAAGGGAGAGACCATCTGGGACCGTTTTGGCCATGAGAACAAGGTTTTTGACAATCAGACAGCCGATTTAGCTTGTGACAGTTACAACAAGGTGGATTATGATGTCTATCTGCTGCGAGGTCTTCATGTCAACACCTACCAGTTTTCCATCTCCTGGGCCCGTATTTTCCCCTCAGGCTTGAGGGACAGCCATTCAGAGAAAGGGGCTCTGTACTATGACAAACTGATCGATGCCCTCATTGAGTCTGGCATACAACCTGTTGTCACTCTCTACCACTGGGATCTGCCCCAGGCACTCCAGGACAAAGGTGGATGGACCAGTTCTTCCATTGTTGAGGCTTTCAAGGACTACGCAGACTTCTGCTTCTCCAGGTTTGGAGACAGGGTCAAGACCTGGAACACATTCAGCAGCCCCTGGGTGGTGAGCCATGCTGGGTATGGCACTGGTGAGCATCCCCCTGGAGTAAAAGACTATGTGGTTGCCTCCTATCAGGTGAGAGAAATGGTCTTACCATAATGTAGACATGCACTGCATCATTGTCATTCTGATCTTCTTAACACAACTATTTACTTTGGACTTGCAGGCCACTCACAATATCCTCAAGGCCCATGCTGAGGCCTGGCATGTCTACAATGACAATTACAGGAAGACACAGGGAGGGAAAGTAGGCATTGCACTGAACTCAGATTGGGCTGAGCCCATGGACCCCTCCAAACCTGAAGACATAGCAGCTGCAGATCGCTACCTGCAGTTCATGCTGGGCTGGTTTGCACATCCTATATTTGTGGATGGAGATTATCCTGCAACACTCAAGACTCAGATAGAGCAGAAAACAAACGAGTGCCCCCTATCTGCGCCTGCAAAACTTCCAGTTTTCACTCCTGAAGAGAGCCAGAGGTTACGAGGAACAGCAGACTTTTTTGGACTAAACCACTATACCTCCCGGTTGGTCAACAGCAGAGATGGTGGCTGCACCCCTGGTCCTCACGGGGTGGGTGACTTCCAGGAAAACGTTGACCCTTCATGGCCCTCAACAGCTTCTGACTGGATCTATTCTGCACCTTGGGGTCTCCGGCGGCTTCTAAACTACATTTCCATAGAATACTTGAGTGTTACCAAAGTGCCTATCCATATAACTGGTAATGGTATGCCGACTGACTACAGTGGGGACACTCTCAATGATGTCCAACGAGTAGCATACATGAACAGTTACATCAATGAGGCCCTGAAAGGTTAGTTTCTGTAATTTCTCTAGTAGGAAACCATCTTTAATTTGAAACCAATTTCAACTTTTAATGTTTTGTTGTGTGTGTCCATTTTGTAGCAATCTTTGAAGATGGAGTGGATGTGCAGCGATTCACAGTGCAGTCACTCATGGATGGATTTGAGGGACAACAAGGCTACAGCCAAAGATTTGGTCTCCACCATGTCAACTTTGAAGATCTAGACAGAGCTAGAACCCCCAAGCAATCTGCATATTTCTACTCTCAGGTTATCAAGCAAAATGGATTTGGTTCAAACAAAGTTCCTGTCTTTAAAGGGGAAGAGATGCAACTTACCCGCCGTCTAACTGCTTTATCACCTTCAGAGGTTCCATCTAAAGCCAAGGTTGTCTGGGAGAAATTTTCACACCAGTCAAATTTCGAGAGAAAAATGTATCACTATGGCACTTTCCCACAAGGTTTCAGTTGGGGAGCATCATCTTCTGCTTACCAGATTGAGGGAGCCTGGAACACTGATGGGAAGGGGCCCAGCGTCTGGGATACATTCACCCAAACACCTGGTAATACTCCTGCTAATGCAAATGGAGATGTGGCCTGTGACAGCTATAACAGACTTGAAGAAGACCTCTACATGCTTCGAGCTCTGAAGGTGAAGTCATACAGATTCTCTTTGTCCTGGTCCAGGATCTTTCCTGACGGTCAGCGTGCCTCCCTGAACCAGAAAGGTGTTGACTACTACAACAGACTCATTGATGGCCTCATGGGGTACAACATCACTCCCATGGTGACACTCTACCACTGGGACCTCCCTCAAGCTTTGCAAGACCTTGGTGGCTGGGACAATGTAGACATGATTAACATTTTTAATGAGTTTTGTGACTTTTGCTTTGCCACCTTTGGAGACCGAGTCAAATTTTGGATCACCTTCAACCAGCCACACACAATTGCCTGGTTGGGATATGGACTTGGAACGATCCCACCAAAGGTTAAGGATCCAGGAGTTGCACCATACAGAGTTGCGCACAACCTTATAAAAGCACACGCCAATGCTTACCACACATATGATGATAAGTATCGCAAAACCCAAGGAGGTCTGGTATCCATTGCCCTGAATGCTGATTGGTTTGAACCTGAAGATGCTAATGTTCCCCGTGAAGTGGTGACTGCTGACCGCGCTCTGCAGTTTCAACTGGGCTGGTTTGCACACCCCATTTTCAAGAATGGTGACTATCCTGATGCAATGAAGTGGCAAGTTGGAAACAAAAGTGAGCTCCAAGGTCTTCCAGAGACAAGACTACCTTCCTTCACCGAAGAAGAAAAGAACTTCATCAAGGGAACTGCTGACGTGTTCTGTGTAAATCATTATACTACAAGGATAGTCGGCTATGTGGCAGCTGCGCTTAGCCCTCAGTCTTATGAATCTGACCGGGACTTGACAGAATCAGAGGAAACAGATTCACCTACTACTGCCATCCATACTCAGAGAGCTGTAGCATGGGGTTTGCGAAGACTCCTCAACTGGATCAAAGAAGAATATGGAGATCCAGAGATTTACATTACTGAGAATGGAGTAGCAACAATCTTTACAGTTGATGACGTAGAGAGAATATTTTACTACAAAACCTACATTGATGAGGCTTTGAAGGGTGAGTTTCTCAAGTTTAAGACTACACTTTTTGGTATTACCCTTGATCAGGCAACATGTAGCTAAAATCTGTTGTTAACTTCCCCTCATCCTACTTCCTGACATTGATAAAATAATTTCTGAACGTTTCATTCCCTCAGTGGTTTTCTCTATTCCATTCTGAATTCTGTTATCTCCATCCATATTTTTACACAGCTCAAAATCTTGATGGTGTGAAGCTGAAAGGATACATCGTAACGTCTCTCATGGACTCTTTTGAGTTTTTCCATGGTTACACATTAAACTTTGGGCTGCACGACGTCAACTTTGCAGACCCAAACCGGCCAAGGACACCCAAGCGTTCTGCTCACTATTATTACCAAATCATGAAGGACAACGGCTTCCCACTACCAGATGAAGAGAAGGTACTTTATGGACAGTTTCCCGAAAACTTTAATTGGAGTACCGCCAGTGCAGCTTTCCAGGTAAGTAACAATGATGCATTCAATCTACAATGGCAGAGTGCACTTGTATCAATATACAGGCATGAAGTACAAACTTTTATTTCAGATTGAAGGGAGCTGGAGAGCCGACGGAAAGGGACTGAGCATCTGGGACAAGTTTTCCCACACCCCTGGGAAGGTGTTCGACGGTGACAATGGCGATGTTGCTTGTGACAGTTACAACAAGATTGACGAGGATGTGGAGGTGCTGAAGAAGCTGAAGGTGACCCACTATCGCTTCTCTGTATCCTGGCCCAGAGTGCTTCCTGATGGCACCAACAACCACATTAATGAAGCCGGACTGAACTACTACCACAGATTACTGGATGCCCTAGAAGCTGCTAACATTCAGCCCCAGGTAGGCAATGCTGTTGTTCATAGCCACTAATGTGTTGGATATGTAGTAATGTATAAGGACATTTTTTAATTTGATGTCTCCTAATGGTAGTATCAAGAACATCAAAAGTGCATGTCTCTAGAAATGATCGTCTCAGCAAAACACCGAAAGGGAAAAACATCACCCGTATGAAAAGAATCTAGTACTGTATTTCAGATTTCCTCTTATCTGTTTCTCAGCTGACCCTGTACCACTGGGATCTCCCCCTGGCTCTACAAAACGACGGAGGTTGGCTGAATGAAACCATCGTCCAGAGATTCAGAGATTATGCCGATGTTTTATTCAGCCGACTTGGAAACAGAGTGAAGTTCTGGATCACTCACAATGAACCCTACATTGTAGCCAACCTTGGCTATGGATATGGTAGCTTTGCCCCAGGTGATGAAAAAAGAAAATCTTTGGAGATACCTTTATCTCTCAAATGAAGCTGTGATCGGAGAATAATTCTTATTTAATGTGCTTTACCAACATGTTACTCAATTGATTGTATAAAACTATCAAGTCGTTTAATGTAACTTTTATATCATTATTTTAAAAAGGTCAAAACTTCTGCAACACTTGTAGTATATAGAAGAAATAATCCACCTTAGAAGACTAAGAAGTTTTGTGAGAAACCCCTTATCTGAAAACTGTAAACTGTGTAATGATGAATAGCAACAATGTCAGTAACTCCTCAAATGTTCCAGGCATTACGGCGCAGCATTATATCGCTGCTCACAACCTGATCAAGTCCCATGCTGAGGCCTGGCACCTCTACAACGATAAGTACAGAGCAACACAGGGTGGCCTCATCTCCATTACCCTCAACTCTGACTGGGCGTATCCGAGGAACCAATACAAGCAGGCAGATGTGGATGCAGCCAACCGCTATATACAGGTAGACAAAAAAAACATATGAAATGGAGATTGAGCTGCTATCATCATAACCTTTTCGATTGCATTATGAAACCCCACACAACTGTTATCCAAAGCAACTCATGAGTATCATATAACATATATTTTATCCTGCAGTTCTTCCTTGGCTGGTTTGCCCATCCCATCTACAAGGGTGACTATCCTGACGTAATGAAAACAAGAATTCGTGAAAGAAGCCTTGCTGCAGGTCTCCCTGAATCACGGTAAATTTAAAACAGTCTCTCAGTAAATGTGTTCATTGTTTAAAGAGAAGTCCTGGACTGGGCTTTGACAAAAACTCTTTTCTCTAATATAGGCTTCCTGAGTTCACCCCTGAGGAAATCAATAGGATCAACGGGACTTACGATTACTTTGGCCTCAACCATTACTGCTCAGTGCTTGCATTCGATATAGTTGTGGGTGATGTACAGGATTATGACTCTGACAGGTAGGTCTGAATTGTCTAAAAATGGCTAGACTTTTGTTTTAGACATTTACTTACGTTATCCCAAATATTTCAAATGATATTCAAACCCAGAGAAGTCCGTAATTCTTACTTTCTACGTATTAGTTTTTTTGAGAGTTCAGAAGAAGTTAGTTAGTTAGTTACTTTATTGTCTCCCTTAGGAGAAATTTGTTTTGGACACAAGAGAATTTTACATGATCATGATCAGAAGAAAGTTGGTGATTATGACAGGGGAGCTGGGGAATTGAACCAGCAACCTTTCAATTACCCAACAACCCCCAACCTCTTGAACTACAGCACCCTTAAGATTCCACTTTAATCCTTGACAATACCAAACTACATCTTTTCACTGTTTTGACCAAGCAGCAAAAACTACATATTGCATTTAAACGAAACACTTAGATCACATAGGTTTTTTTTTATTTACCTTACAGTCCCCAGCACAAGGTAACAGAAAAGAGAATTAAACCCCACACCACAAAAGTAGATGCTGAAATATATCTAACATGCGTCATTTGACTAATCTGATGTCTAATCCAAAATCCAGGAGCGTTGCAGCAATGGCCGACCGCACCTGGCTTGAAACTGGCTCCGACTGGTTAAGGATCACTCCATTTGGATTCAGGAAACTCCTCAAGTTCATCAAGGATGAGTATGGAAATCCGCCCATCTACGTCACAGAGAACGGGGTCTCAGAACGAGGACCGGTGGACTTGAATGACGTCCACAGAAAATACTTCTATGAAAACTACATTAACCAGGGCCTGAAAGGTACCAGAGACAGTAAAAAACAAGTATCTAACATGTTATTGCTTTTGTAGAAGTGAGCCTTGTTTTGCATACATGTCTTTTAAATGTACAGGTCAAAATGATAGTTGCCAAGACGCAAACCACTATTTAGGACAAGGTTTGTTAAATGTAGCTGTTACTGTTGATCTTTCAGCTGTTGTTCTGGATGGAGTTGATCTGCGAGGCTACACAGCCTGGTCCTTGATGGACAACTTTGAGTGGGCTTCTGGGTACAATGAGCGATTTGGACTTTTCTACGTGAACAAATCCGACCCCACTCTTCCTCGCATCCCTAAAAACTCAGCTTCTCGCTACTCCACCATAATCACCTGCAATGGCTTCCCAGACCCGGCCCTCGGGCCCCATGAGTGCTTGAATGCTGAATCTGGAGGTAATGTAACGCTGAGTCCGATGTTTCATGCTAAAATAATTAGATCACAAAGTAATAATCTTTTAAATGTTTGTTTATACTCTAAAACAAGTGGAAAATAATTTTAATAACGTTTTTCAAGATAGGTTATTTTGATGGAGTTATACAAAGTAATTCAAAGTAACCAAAGTAATATTCTCATTCTCTGAAAAATAAGACAATACAAACAATCAAAAAATAAGACAATGAAAACAAACAAAAAATAAGACAATGAAAACAAATACATGAATAAGACAATAAGAAAGAACAAAATATAAGACAATAAAAACATAAAAATGACACAATATAAACAAATAAAACTAGATAAACAAACAAAGAATGAAAAAACAAAACACATTTTTAACTAACTAATATGTTGGAAATACTTATTTCCAATGCGATAAACTTTTTTCATTTCCCGTTATGTGACAGAGATAGATTTGACCTATTGAACCTATATTTAGATGAAAAGGGGCTACATTTGGATGAAATTTAAAGATACTAGATAAAGAAAAAAAAGTGCAAGAAAAATGTAAATTTTCTTGAAAATCTACAATCTTATTTAGTTAAAAATATACTTTTTTCCTGTTTGTTTGTCTGAGAGGAGGATCTAACATTCTGTCATTGAATTTACGATGTTATATCTCTCAATGACAAAGACAATAATCAAGGCTTTAAGGATCCACCACCTGATTTAGACATGGCACTCCTGCCTAAATGATTAAGACTGGCTTCCAAACATCTGTCAACATCAAGCATGAAGGGGCTAGATTTTATTTCTGGAGAGAAAGAAAACAAAAAATGTGTTTTTCTAAAGGATCTGATATGAATAAAAAACAAAATACGGTGGACAGGAAAAGAAAAATTGACATTTTTCCTGTTTCTTCTCCCTGCCTTTCAACAGGTACAACTGCTCCCATGACGCCCAAACCAGGTCACACTGCACATACACCTGTCCCTGTGCTGCCCCCGAACATGGTGGACTTCCTGGGTCTGAAACTCACACCTCATGACGCTGAAGTTGGACTTAATGTCACCTTTGCATTCCTTTTTGTGAGTGTACTTGGTATGATCATTGTTGTGTATCTGCTCCTGAAAACGAGAAAGAGTTCAAAGAAAGCTCTAATAGAATCCCATAAGATGGAAAGAATGTGAGGAAACTTGTGGAAGGAAGTGAAAACTCTTTAAATCAATTGTTGGCAGCTTTTCTGAATGGCTGCCTGTTTATGAGCAGAATAAATCAAAATGTTCTTTTCTTTTTAGAATCTTACATCAATATAGAGCAAATGTGTTGTTTAAGGTTTTGGGGCATTTTACCTCCATTGTGATCAGATCTTTGTACAACTACTGATGAGAAATGTTGTTTTTCCCAAAAATGAGATATTCTACTTTTTATTGAGAAACTTGAAGATAACTGCATTATTTCAAGAATATAAAAATCCTTACCAATGTAAATAAATTGTAATTTTGTTATGCAAACTGCGTAACTAATTGGTAATGATACTTTGCCTTTATAACATTGTTGTAATGTGTATTATTTGTAACAGCTCTGTTACCATGCGACCATGTCTGTGCCTCTATCTTCTTGCTACACTAAAAAGAAATCTGTAAATATTGGATTCAGGGGTGTTTCAAATTCAATTAAAGATTTTTCTGAAATGTTTCCAGTTTGTGTGTGTCACTTGCATTGAGCGACCTCTTGGTGGTGCCAGTGAATCATTCTCTGTGAGGACATTGGACGTGACGCTGCTGTTGCTACAATACGAAACATATTTTTCATATGTATACAGATATTTGTCAAATATTGACATGGAAATGAAACTAATGCTGAGAGATGGTTTTTGCAAGGTTCAATTATTCCACAAAACATTGCTCTAAAAACACACAGCAGCTCAACCACAGAAAGTTAAAACTAACGGGTAACTGGGAAACCCACCCCCTCAAAAAAGAGTATTGCTAATTAACAGACTTTGATTTTATAAATACAGGCAGAATCCACAATGGTGAAAATGACTAACCATTTCTTTGTGTGTTGATTTTTTTAAAAAAATGGTTTACATTTGGAGCTTAATAGCAGAAAGCATCTCAACTCTTACGAATAAAGTAAGATGAAGAAGTTTTACATACAAATAAGAGAATAAAATATTCATCTTACTGTAGTTGAAGCTTTGATCTGGGGAAGAATTGCAGCATCCCTCGCTCGCAACCCAACTGACAGACGTCTCCCTGTGAACATGGAAGTAGATCCTAGGCCCCATTTACACAACGAACATTAAGGAACATTTGTGACTTCACATGACTTCAGTAAAAGTTTTCAGTTCATTTAGGATTATTTGACAAAGCAAAGATATCGAAAATAAAATGAATGATCGATGCTTCAGTATCCCGATCTTTGTATTACACACAGTCACATTGTAATGGCTGACTGTGAGTCTTGTTTAATGTAATTGGTAACACCTTTGCTTTTTTCTACAAAAAAATGCCTATCAAAACTACAGCTGTGCAGTGAAATGTGTGCATAGATAATCTGTATAGATTTTACTGGGACTGATCACTGAGGTAGGCATGATAATATACATGTAATCTGTGCCATAGATCAAGGGGTGAAGGGCTTCAGATACAAAAAAGATTATCAGCTGGTTGTTAAGTAATAACTTTTACAAGTTACACCCTTAAAACACAACATATTGCTTATATATGTATAATATAAAATAATGATTACATAATATTTTAAATAATCAAAGCTTGCAGCAAATATTTCTTGTTCTATTTAAACCCTTAAAGGTCGCAAGTGTTCAATCCTGTCAATCAATCACATCTTTAATCTTCTTTTCTATCAGCATTTCTTACCTCTGTCAGTAAACCGTTGATGGTAGAGCTGGTAAATCTTCTTGTTGAGTTCGAGGATATTTTGCAGGTGAATGGCAACACCTGCAGGCTGCCCATCATACAGTACACCGTCCAAGTCACTCAGCGTCACCCAGGAGTGTGCCAGCGCTCCAAACTTCTGGAAGGCAAACTCGGCATACTGTTGAAACATCTCTTTCAGCTCCTTGCTCTCCCAGCCTCCATATTTTGATCTCAGAGCTTCTGGCACTGTGGATCCATGAAGGACGACCAGAGGCTGGAGGCCCGCGTCCAGCAGCTGTTTCAGGAGGGTCTGGTAACAGGTGACCACGGCCTGCTGGGGCTGACTGGACCGGCCTGTAGGTAGAAGATGAGTCCATGACAGCAGGACTTTGAAGTGGGTCACCCCTCTGCTCTGGAGGGACTCAAAGTACTGCCATGAGCCTCGAGGAATGGGATCACTGCAGTCAAAGGGATCATTCACTGAACATTTCAGAGGGCCTGCAACAAACATGAAGTCCTCATTGCTCTGGCAACCATACAGACAAAACCCATACAGAAACACAGCCCACAATAGATACTTCCTTGAGGCGTTTAAAGGATGGACTGATATTATCCACTGAGAGACAAGCTGTTCAAAGCGATTCTGTTTTCCTCTTTTTGCATCTTTACACAATTAAGATCGATTTCACATTCCAGCTGTGCAAGCTTCAGTGTTTTACTGCAGCTCTGTGATACGGCCGGGAAGACATTGGACTCACGTGTCAAGTGATTACTGCAGCCCTCTCTTGTGCGCATGTTTTAACACCATAAAATCTGTTGTCACAATACAATTGTGAAGTATTATCAACAGATTGGGTTGTAAAAACATGGCTGGAAAGGTTAAAGAAAGGTTAAAGAGTCTTAAGAGGAGGTTAAGAGTCTTTTTGGTTTCCTTAAGGATGGAAGTGGAAATTTGGCTATTTGGATCACAAAGAATGAGCATAACTGATAAAAACATCATAATGCATGATTGTTTCCCTCACTTTTGTTTCCTCCTTTAACCATTTTGACTAGAAAAAATGTATTGATCACTGTATGACTGACAAGAAACTGATTTAAATGATGAAAATAAATCTAAAGCAAATAGACAAAACTCAATAGTCAGAGACAGGGTGTCTATAGGGTGTCTATATTTTTTCAGAGGTCTTTGTGTATTTATTTATCATGTGTTGTGTAGATAGAGCTGGAAACACTTTTTCCTCAACAGCTTTGGCTCAGGAGGTAAAGTCATCCAGTAATAGGAAGATTGGTGGTTTGGTCCCCAGATTATGGCTGCATATCGAAGTATCCCTGGGAATGATGAACCCCAACTTGCTCCTGATGAGCAGGTTGGCACCTTGCGCAGCAGCCTACTGCCATCCGTGCATGCATGTGTGTGTGAATGAGTGGAAAGTGTTGCTTCCTGTGGAATCTGACAACACATTTTGCTGCTATTTTTTATCAATAAAACCAAGCAAGCACATGAAGAAAACAGTACAAGTACATAACCCTGACCCTTTTGACACTGTCACAAATTGTTGTAAAAGTACAGGAAATGTTGTTCAGTAATGTTTCTGCACCTGTGCAATTATCATGCTGTCTAATCACCACTTTGATACGCCTCACCTGTCTGGTTAGAAGTACTCGCTAATGCTGAGAAAATAAGCCTTTTGTGTGAATATGAAAAGTTTTAGCCCTATTTTTCCCCAATCTACAGAAAAATGGGCGCAAACACATTTTTTTTGTGTTTATACTTTAGTTCAGTGTAGGTTAGTTCACAGATCTGACATATATTGAGTGGTGGTCTAATCAAATTTTTAGCAATATTCAAGAAATATTATGTTCAGTAGTGTGGATGTTCAGGACTTTCAAAAGACAACAAAATATGTTGCCTAACAAGCAGCCGTGGTTTGTTGTTTAACTAAATTACAACCGAACACAAAAATCTTGACCTGCACATACAGATACTTTTTATTTTACCTTGGATCATAAATGTTTGCTTCCTGTTTGATCTGTTTTATCAGAAGTTTTTCAAGGCTATGACCACTCCATGACCCCTGCACATTATAGTGCCACTTATGAAACTCTTATGAAACAGAACTGCTATAAAAATCTTCCCCATGCAGTGGCTCATTCAGTTCCCAACATACAGACAATATGTCGTTACTGGGGCGACTTCTCCCTCTGTGTTTACTAAGTGTGTATGGGTGCATGTGCCAGGACCATGATGATCAACCACCGGCCATGTTTCTCGCAGGTCCTCTGACCAACAATGGAGATCCCTCCCAAGGAGCAGACACCTTCGACTGCAGTCATCCCATTCCTCCAGGCTCATGGCAGTACTTTGAGTCCCTCCAGAGCAGAGGGGTGACCCACTTCAAAGTGCCGCTTTCATGGGCTCATCTTCTACCTACAGGCCGGTCCAGTCAGCCCCAGCAGGCCGTGGTCACCTGTTACCAGACCCTCCTGAAACAGCTGCTGGATGTGGGCCTCCAGCCTCTGGTCGTCCTTCATGGATCCACAGTGCCAGAAGTTCTGAGATCAAGGTACGGAGGCTGGGAGAGCAAGGAGCTGAAAGAGATGTTCCAACAGTACGCTGAGTTTGTGTTCGGAGAGTTTGGACAGCTGTCAGACTCCTGGGTGACACTGAGCAGCCTGGATGAGCTGAGGGATGCTGAGCTGCAAAACGCTCTTGATGCACACTCCAGCATCTACCGCCGTTACCACCAGCTGTTTCCTGGGAAAGGTATGAGATCTTGTCATTGCATTATATCTTGTATAAAACTTGTGAAACGTATTTAGACAAAAGAGACAAATCTGGTCAATCATTATGCAAATGTGAATTCACTTGTGAAATGCTCAGGGATATTCCCTTCACTTGAGTATATCTTATAAATAGAAACACTTATTTGAGAAATATTGTTGTCATAAATATCTGGAACCTCTAAACAGTGCCGGCCCTGACCAATTTGGTGCCCTCGACAAGACTTTAGCTGGCACCCCTTTGCATCGTAGTCAATTTCACAATCAATTTTCATACACTCACACAGAAACTGCATGTATTCAAGATTGGAATCATTTTAAGTCAAAAATATCACGTCAACTAAAAACTGAAGAAAGAAACAAGTGATAAATTAAAAATGCAATATAATTAAGGCATTGTACAAACATATTAAAGAATATTCTATTTACATACAAAATAAAAAAAAACTGTGTCACTCTGCTGTGCTGAGGTAGAGGGGACAGGAGCACCTGATGCTGTGTCACTGGGGGGTTGGGGAAATATTTTAAAAGTTCATCTGAAGAGAGAAGAGAAGTATATGTTTCCACTGCATGTTACATTTTAATAAAAAAAAAACAGATGCTTGGTTTGTGCTATACATAAGACTAATATAGACTAATAATGAAAATACGATGGGATTCATTCAACTTTAACGTCAGTTCAATTCAGTCTAACCAGAGTGCAAAAAGCAGTAAAGTGCAGTTAAATTATAGCCTGTGAGTGATATGGGAAAGCTATAGAAGATATTAACAGTAATACACTTTAACTACACTTTAACACTGATGTAAACTTTAACAAACATAAACTGTGACAATAAACCAAAGGCTTACAACGACCCTATTACTTATACAGGGGGTTGGAAAACTAATAGCATTTTAACTGACATACAAGTAGGAAAACACAGCCAGCAGGTTAACACACATAACACCTGAACAGGCCTAACATTAACTTTCCAAGTGTCCCTGATGAATATAAGGTGGAGTAACATCAACTTACGTCGACTCGAGCTGTTTACTGATTATTAAACAATGCTACCATCATACGAATTAAGCTAGCAAGCTAACACTCTGCTCCAACAATGGTAACTGCGATGCATTAAACTATTAATTTCTTTCACTTCATCACATTGACGGCACTGTATCTCTGTCTTTTTTCACAATTTCTTCCTCATCTTTCCTTCCTTTCCTTCCCTGGGTGCTGGATGGTTTCAGTCTTTTGGACATTGTGATTCAGCTACAGTATCAGTAAATCTCTCTCTTGGTCTTGGGGTGATCAAGACCACCACCCCACAGAAGTCGGGTACAGTGCAAAGAGCCAGGAACCCAGAAAAAAGGCCTCTCCATTATTGAATAGGCTTTGCTATGAAGTTATGTTGCTGGGGGCTTATGTAATATTTGAAAATAATAGTAGTAATAGCACTGGTTATTTATTTATTTATTTTTTTCTCGTGCCCTCAGCATTTGCCTATACAGCCTATGCCTAGAGCCGGCACTGCCTCTGAAATAAAGGGACAGATGAGATGTGTGACTCTGATCGAGTGACAAAACATTTCTGGAGGAGCAAACCTTTATGAAGAATCTCATGAAACGTGCAGGTCCAAACTTTATTACCATATGAAAGATATGGATAAATCAAACTATAGTCATCTAGGTACGACTGTACTCACTATTAGTCATCTTGTTACCACTAGATGACTAATAGTGAGTACAGTCGTACATCTTATTATTGTGTTACTTATGGATGAAACTATATTGAAAATCAACCTTCATCTTTTGCTGGTGAGCTGCTGGAGGCCCTGGATGCGACTTTGGGAAGGAAGGTTCTATAGTAGATGTTACATAACAGACCAGAACAGAACAGAGCAACAGAACTGTTTCTTAAATTATGGACCCCAATAAAGTCTTGTCAGTCTGTTTTTACATAACTTATTATGGCACACGCCTATAATCAACATGACTGTAAAAGGACAAGAGTCAAGGTAATTTGGATATAAAATAATAATATTTTGGAGTCATCTTTCTTATCTCCTGTTGGAGTTATCAAACTTGATCAGATTGATTGATAGCTGGATTTTTATTGTCCTCAAAGGGGATATTTGTTTCCACAGAGTGCATTATGTTTCCCGTCCAGAGCATAGATGTGTAGTAATTATGGCTGTGTTTGATAACGGTTTCCATATCTGTTGACCACTTGTACCAAAGTTCATGAAAAGGGAGTGGAGTAGCGTAGGGGAAAGAAGAATGCACTCTCTCTAGCTAACACGTTTATTATCATGTCACGTGTTACAGATGGAGGAGTATCAGTTGGTGTGAAGGCCAGTAAAGTCCCAGTCATCTGTGACACTCAGCTACTGGTGAGATCACATCATCACACAGAACATGAGCACATTAAACATGTTCTGAGTTGCCATAATATCAAAACAGCATGTGTATAAAAATGTGGTTAGTTGATTTTATTTGTGCCAGGGAAAAGTTAAAGGCCTTCCACACATCCAGTTACAAGAACACATGTATCTCTATTTCAGAAATATTCAGATTTCCTCTCTGTTAAAATTCAATTTGACTGCACCAATGGACAAAACCTGGCAGAGGAACTCCAAAATGTTTTGGTATGTAGAAATTTTAATTTAGTTAACAGTCTTCAGTTTTGTAATTGTAAATCTTTAACTGAGAATTCTGTTAAATGCACTTTTTTTTACATTAAAATTTTCAACATTTCTTGCAGGCAAAGTGTGGAGAAAAACCCATTCTCTTATATGAAGTGAACATCAATGACTGTTCCTCTTCTGAGTTCCTGTCAGATACCAAAATCTCAAAAGGTAATCTCCATCATCAAGCGTCACATCCTTATAGCAGTAAAACACTATTGCCAGCTTACTGTGAGTTTTAAGTCATCCTCAAAGTAGAAAACAAAATTGTATCACACCTCACTTTAGACACTTGTATTTGCCGTCCTGTCAGAAATACAACTAATAGTGATATATTGTGATTTTATTCATATTAAGTTATTTATTTATACTTGAGCTAGACTAGATCTAATGGATACTGTATGATATGTAAGGAATCATGGCATCACAATTCAAGGATTCTAATTTGATACCATGAAGGATACATGCATCATACTGTATGATACATGACTTTTTTTGATATAGTCACATACTTTTACAGCACTGAGCAGTGGAGACCACAATGTTCTTGGATTCGACATGGAAAATATGTTCGCTCCAGATGACGCTATTCCAAAAAGGTAATAATAATTATGCATACAGGGAATAAAGAATATAATCTGCAGTATATCTTGCCTTACCCCAGTGAAAATTATTGTGTGTCCTTGGAGCAGAAAACACACGCACAAAATAACAAGTGTGTAGGAGACTGAATATAGATAATGTTCAGAACTACACTATTACACAATATGCATTTATGTGTTGATGCAGCCCAGTCCTCAGAATGAAATTTTGGCAGTTAACTTTTTTTGCAAACTACTGATACATGCACATTTGTGCCAAGTTTGTGGAGAGCAAATAAGGTAGTTTAAGCAAAAAACATGATATTTTCCTAAACTGAACCAAGTGTTTTGTGTGCCAGAATCTGATCAGACTTTAAGCACAGTGTTGTCAGAGGAAAAAATTGAAACTGAACCTAAATAAACCTAAAGTTGCAAAATAAAGAAATGTCCATCCATGATTTGCAGAAATATACATTGCCAACACTTTGACTTTATTTCTCTTCAAGTTCCCATTTAATTGTGTTTTCAATGTCTTGTTCCTTTTGTCTTCAGTCGTTCACACCAAAGTGACAAAAACCGAAATGATCTTCAAAGATCATGTTTAGCGACCTACTGCAAAACCTGGAGCAATTTTGCGACCATGACCTCATCTGACCGTGATGCCTTCTTGAATGAATCCTTTCCTCTTGGCTTCCAGTGGGCCACCTCCAGTGAGTCTTTCAAGGTTGAAGGAGGCTGGTTAGAAGGTGGGAAGGGAGAGACCATCTGGGACCGTTTTGGCCATGAGAACAAGGTTTTTGACAATCAGACAGCCGATTTAGCTTGTGACAGTTACAACAAGGTGGATTATGATGTCTATCTGCTGCGAGGTCTTCATGTCAACACCTACCAGTTTTCCATCTCCTGGGCCCGTATTTTCCCCTCAGGCTTGAGGGACAGCCATTCAGAGAAAGGGGCTCTGTACTATGACAAACTGATCGATGCCCTCATTGAGTCTGGCATACAACCTGTTGTCACTCTCTACCACTGGGATCTGCCCCAGGCACTCCAGGACAAAGGTGGATGGACCAGCGCTTCCATTGTTGAGGCTTTCAAGGACTACGCAGACTTCTGCTTCTCCAGGTTTGGAGACAGGGTCAAGACCTGGAACACATTCAGCAGCCCCTGGGTGGTGAGCCATGCTGGGTATGGCACTGGTGAGCATCCCCCTGGAGTAAAAGACTATGTGGTTGCCTCCTATCAGGTGAGAGAAATGGTCTTACCATAATGTAGACATGCACTGCATCATTGTCATTCTGATCTTCTTAACACAACTATTTACTTTGGACTTGCAGGCCACTCACAATATCCTCAAGGCCCATGCTGAGGCCTGGCATGTCTACAATGACAATTACAGGAAGACACAGGGAGGGAAAGTAGGCATTGCACTGAACTCAGATTGGGCTGAGCCCATGGACCCCTCCAAACCTGAAGACATAGCAGCTGCAGATCGCTACCTGCAGTTCATGCTGGGCTGGTTTGCACATCCTGTATTTGTGGATGGAGATTATCCTGCAACACTCAAGACTCAGATAGAGCAGAAGACAAACGAGTGCCCCCTCTCTGCGCCCGCAAAACTTCCAGTTTTCACTCCTGAAGAGAGCCAGAGGATACGAGGAACAGCAGACTTTTTTGGACTAAACCACTATACCTCCCGGTTGGTCAACAGCAGGGATGGTGGCTGCACCCCTGGTCCTCACGGGGTGGGTGACTTCCAGGAAAACATTGACCCTTCATGGCCCGCCACAGCTTCTGACTGGATCTATTCTGCACCTTGGGGTCTCCGGCGGCTTCTAAACTACATTTCCATAGAATACTTGAGTGTTACCAAAGTGCCTATCCATATAACTGGTAATGGTATGCCGACTGACTACAGTGGGGACACTCTCAATGATGTCCAACGAGTAGCGTATATGAACAGTTACATCAATGAGGCCCTGAAAGGTTAGTTTCTGTAATTTCTCTAGTAGGAAACCATCTTTAATTTGAAACCAATTTCAACTTTTAATGTTTTGTTGTGTGTGTCCATTTTGTAGCAATCTTTGAAGATGGAGTGGATGTGCAGCGATTCACAGTGCAGTCACTCATGGATGGATTTGAGGGACAACAAGGCTACAGCCAAAGATTTGGTCTCCACCATGTCAACTTTGAAGATCCAGACAGACCTAGAACCCCCAAGCAATCTGCATATTTCTACTCTCAGGTTATCAAGCAAAATGGATTTGGTTCAAACAAAGTTCCTGTCTTTAAAGGGGAAGAGATGCAACTTACCCGCCGTCTAACTGCTTTATCACCTTCAGAGGTTCCATCTGAAGCCAAGGTTGTCTGGGAGAAATTCTCACACCAGTCAAATTTCCAGAGAAAACTGTATCACTATGGCACTTTCCCACAAGGTTTCAGTTGGGGAGTATCATCTTCCGCTTACCAGATTGAGGGAGCTTGGAACACTGATGGGAAGGGGCCCAGTGTCTGGGATACATTCACCCAAAAGCCTGGTAGTATTCCTGCTAATGCAAATGGAGATGTGGCCTGTGACAGCTATAACAGACTTGAAGAAGACCTCTACATGCTTCGAGCTCTGAGGGTAAAATCATACAGATTCTCTTTGTCCTGGTCCAGGATTTTTCCTGATGGTCGGCGTGCCTCCCTGAACCAGAAAGGTGTTGACTACTACAACAGACTCATTGATGGCCTCATGGGGTACAACATCACTCCCATGGTGACACTCTACCACTGGGACCTCCCTCAAGCTTTGCAAGACCTTGGTGGCTGGGACAATGTAGACATGATTAACATTTTTAATGAGTTTTGTGACTTTTGCTTTGCCACCTTTGGAGACCGAGTCAAATTTTGGATCACCTTCAACCAGCCTCACACAATTGCCTGGTCGGGATATGGACTTGGACAGATCCCACCAAATGTTAAAAATCCAGGAGTTGCACCATACAGAGTTGCACACAACCTTATAAAAGCACACGCCAATGCTTACCACACATATGATGATAAGTATCGCAAATCCCAGGGAGGTCTTGTCTCCATTGCCCTCAATGCTGATTGGTTTGAACCTGAAGATGTTAATGTTCCCCGTGAAGTGGTGGCTGCCGACCGCGCCCTGCAGTTTCAACTGGGCTGGTTTGCACACCCCATTTTCAAGAATGGTGACTATCCTGATGCAATGAAGTGGCAAGTTGGAAACAAAAGTGAGCTCCAAGATCTTCCAGAGTCAAGACTACCTTCCTTCACCGAAGAAGAAAAGAACTTCATCAAGGGAACTGCCGACGTGTTCTGTGTAAATCATTATACTACAAGGATAGTCGGCTATGTGGCAGCTGCGCTTAGCCCTCAGTCTTATGAATCTGACCGGGACTTGACAGAATCAGAGGTAACAGATTTACCTACAACTGCCATCAATAATCAGAGAGCTGTAGCATGGGGTTTGAGAAGACTCCTCAACTGGATCAAAGAAGAATATGGAGATCCAGAGATTTACATTTCTGAGAATGGAGTAGCAACACACATCACAGTTGATGACGTAGAGAGAATATTTTACTACAAAACCTATGTTGATGAGGCTTTGAAGGGTGAGTTCCTCAAGTTTAAGACTACACTTTTTGGTAGTACCCTTGATCAAACAACCTGAAGCTAAAATCTATTGTTAACTTCCCCTCTTCCTAATTCCTTACATTGACAACGTTTCATTCCCTCAGTGGTTTTCTCTATTCCATTCTGAATTCTGTTATCTCTATCCATATTTTTGCACAGCTCATAATCTTGATGGTGTGAAGGTGAAAGGATACATCGCAACGTCTCTCATGGACTCTTTTGAGTGGCTCCATGGTTACACAGTAAACTTTGGGCTGCACGACGTCAACTTTGCAGACCCAAACCGGCCAAGGACACCCAAGCGTTCTGCTCACTATTATTACCAAATCATGAAGGACAACGGCTTCCCACTACCAGATGAAGAGAAGGTACTTTATGGACAGTTTCCCGAAAACTTTTTTTGGAGTACCTCCAGTGCAGCTTTCCAGGTAAGTAACAATGATGCATTTAATCTACAATGGCAGAGTGCACTTGTATCAATATACAGACATGAAGCACAAACTTTTATTTCAGATTGAAGGGGGCTGGAGAGCCGACGGAAAGGGACTGAGCATCTGGGACCTGTATTCCCACACCCCTGGGAAGACGTTCGACGGTGACAATGGCGACATTGCTTGTGACAGTTACAACAAGATTGATGAGGATGTGGAGGTGCTGAAGAAGCTGAAGGTGACCCACTATCGCTTCTCTGTATCCTGGTCCAGAGTGCTTCCTGATGGCACCACGAACCACATTAATGAAGCGGGACTGAACTACTACCTTAGATTAGTGGATGCCCTCGAAGCTGCTAATATTCAGCCCCAGGTAGGCAATGCAGTTCTAATGTGTTGTATATGTAGTAATGTATAAGGACATTTTTTAATTTGATGTCTCCTAATGGTAGTATCAAGAACATCAAAAGTGCATGTCTCCAGAAATAATCGTCTCAGCAAAACACAATAGGGCCTGAAAGGGAAAAACGTCACCCGTATGAAAAGTATCTAGTACTGTATTTCAGATTTCCTTTTATCTGTTTCTCAGATGACCCTGTACCACTGGGATCTACCCCTGGCTCTACAAAATGTCGGAGGTTGGCTGAATGAAACTATCGTCCAGAGATTCAGAGATTATGCCGATGTTTTATTCAGCCGACTTGGACACAAAGTGAAGTTCTGGATCACTCACAATGAACCCTACATTGTTTCCAACCTTGGCTATGGATATGGTAGCGTTGCCCCAGGTGATGAAAAATGAAAATCTTTGGATATACCTTTATCTCTCAAATAAAGCTGTGATCGGAGAATAATTCTCATTTCATGTGCTTTACCAACAAGTTACTCATGGTTACTCAATTTACTGTATAAAACTATCAATTCTTTTAATGTAACTTTTATATCATTATTTTAAAAAGGTCAAAACTTCTGCAACACTTGTAGTATATAGAAGAAATAATCCACCTTTGAAGACTAAGAAGTTTTGTGAGAAACTCCTTATCTGAAAACTGTAAACTATGTAATGATGAATAGCAACAATGTCAGTAACTCCTCAAATGTTTCAGGCATTGTGGGAAAGCAGTATATCGCTACTCACAACCTGATCAAGTCCCATGCTGAGGCCTGGCACCTCTACAACGATAAGTACAGAGCAACACAAGGTGGCCTCATCTCGATTACCATCAACTATGACTGGGCGATCCCGAGGAACCAATACAAGCAGGCGGATGTGGATGCAACCAACCGCCATCTGCAGGTAGACAAAAAAACATATAAAATGGAGATTAAGCTGCTATCATCATAACCTTTTCGATTGCATTATGAAACCCCACACAACTGGTATCCAAAGCAACTCATAAGAATCATATAACATATATTTTATCCTGCAGTTCTTCCTTGGCTGGTTTGCCCATCCCATCTTCAAGGGTGACTATCCTGACATAATGAAAACAATCGTTCGCGAAAGAAGCCTTGCTGCAGGTCTCCCTGAATCACGGTAAATTTAAAATAGTCTCTCAGTAAATGTGTTCATTGTTTAAAGGGAAGTCCTGGACTGGGCTTTGACGAAAACTCTTTTCTCTAATATAGGCTTCCTGAGTTCACCCCTGAGGAAATCAAGAGGATCAACGGGACTTACGATTACTTTGGCCTCAACCATTACTGCTCAGTGCTTTCATTCTCAGTGGTTGTGGGTGACCATCAACAGGATTATGAAGGTGACAGGTAGGTTTGAATTGTCTAAAAAGGGCTAGACTTTTGTTTTAGACAATTTACTTATGTTATCCCAAATATTTCAAATGATATTCAAACCCAGAGAAGTCCGTAATTCTTACCTTCTACGTATTAGTTTTTTTGAGAGTGCAGAAGAAAGTTGGTGGGTATGACAGGGGAGCTGGGGAATTGAACCAGCAACCTTTCAATTAATCAACAACCCTCTAACTCCTGAGCTACAGCACCCTTAAGATTCCACTTTACTTCTTGACAATACCAAACCACATCTGTTTTGACCAACCAGCAAAAACTACATGTTGCATTTAAAACGAAACACCTAGATCACATAGGGTTTTTTTATTCACCTTACAGTCCCCAGCACAAGGTAACAGAAAAGGGAATTAAAACCCACACCACAAAAGTAGATACTGAAATATATCTAACATACGTTATTTGACTAATGCTGATCTGATGTCTAATCCAATATCCAGGAGCGTTGCAACAATGCCCGACCGCACCTGGATTGACACTGGCTCCGACTGGTTAAAGATGACTCCATTTGGATTCAGGAAACTCCTCAAGTTCATCAAGGATGAGTATGGAAATCCACCCATCTACGTCACAGAGAACGGGGTCTCAGAACGAGGACCGGTGGACTTGAATGACATCCACAGAAAATACTTCTATGAAAACTACATTAACCAGGCCCTGAAAGGTACCAGAGACAGTAAAAACAAGAATCAACATGTTATTGCTTGTGTAGAAGTGAGCCTTGTTTTGTATACATGTCTTTTAAATGTACAGCTCAAAAAGATAGTTGCCAGGACAGAAACCACTATTTAGGACAAGGTTTGTTAAATGTAGCTGTTACTGTTGATCTTTCAGCTGTTGTTCTGGATGGAGTTGATCTACGAGGCTACACAGCCTGGTCCTTGATGGACAACTTTGAGTGGGTTTCTGGGTACAATGAGCGATTTGGACTTTTCTATGTGAACCGCTCCGACCCCGCTCTTCCTCGCATCCCTAAAAACTCAGCTTCTCGCTACTCCACCATAATCACCTGCAATGGCTTCCCAGACCCGGCCCTCGGGCCCCATGAGTGCTTGAATGCTGAATCTGGAGGTAATGTAACGCTGAGTCCGATGTTTCATGCTAAAATAATTAGATCACAAAGTAATAATGTTTTAAATGTTTGTTTATACTCTAAAACGAGTGAAAAATTATTTTAATAACGTTTTTCAAGATATGTTATTTTGATGGAGTTATACAAAGTTATTCAAAGTAACCAAAGTAATCCTCTTATTCTCTGAAAAATAAGACAATACATACAATCAAAAAATAAGACAATAAAAACATAAAAATGATACTATATAAACAAACAACAAATAAGACTAGATAAACAAACAAAGAACGAAAAAAATAAAAACAAACAATATTTTTTAACTAACTAATATGTTGGAAATACTTTTTTCCAATGCGATAAACTTTTTTCATTTCCTGCTATGTGACAGAGATAGATTTTACCTATTGAACCTATATTTAGATAAAAAGGGGCTACATTTGGATAAAATTTGAAGATAATTTATTTCAAAAACTGCTGTTAACTCACGGAACAAAGAGTGCAAGAAAAAATGTTAATTTTCTTGAAAATCTACAATCTTTTTCAGTTAAAAATATACTTTTTTCCTGTTTGGTTGTCTGAGAGGAGGATCTAACATTCTGTCATTGAATTTACGATGTTATATCTCTAAATGACAAAGACAATAATCAATGCTTTAAGGATCCACCACCCGATTTAGACATGGCACTCCTGCCTAAATGATTAAGAAAGGCTTCCAAACATCTGTCAACACCAAGCATGAAGGGGCTAGATTTTATTTCTGGAGAGAAAGAAAACAAAAAATGTGTTTTTCTAAAGGATCTGATATGAATAAAAAACAAAATACGGTGGACAGGAAAAGAAAAATTGACATTTTCCCTGTTTCTTCTCCCTGTCTTTCAACAGGTACAAGTGCTCCCTCGACAGCTGTCCCTGTGCTGCCCCCGAACATGGTGGACTTCCTGGGTCTGAAACTCACACCTGATGACGCTGAAGTCGGACTTAATGTCATCTTTGCATTCCTTTTTGTGAGTGTACTTGGTGTGATCATTGTTGTGTATCTGCTCCTGAAAACGAGAAAGAAATCAAAGAAAGCTCTAGTAGAATCCCAGAAGATGGAGAGAATGTGAGGAAACTTGTGGAGGGAAGTGAAAACACTGTAAATCAAGTTGTTGGCAGCTTTTCTGAATGGCTGCCTGTTTATGACCAGAATAAATTAAAATGTTCTATTCTTTTCAGAATCTTACATCAATATAGAGCAAATGTGTTGTTTAAGGTTTTGGGGCATTTTGCCTCCATTTTGATCAGATCTTTGTACAACTATTGATGAGAAATGTTGTTTTTCCCAAAAATGAGATAATGAGATGCTTTTTATTGAGACACTTGAAGACAACTGCATTATTTCAAGAATTTTAAAAAATGTATCAATGTAAATAAATTGTAATTTTTTTTTATGGAAACTGCTCAATTAATTGGTAATGACACTTTGCCTTTATAACATTGTTGTAATGTGTATTATTTGTAACAGCTCTGTTACCATGCAACCATGTCTGTGCCTCTATCTTTTGCTACACTGAAAAGAAATCTGTAAATATTGGATTCAGGGGTGTTTCAAATTCAATTAAAGATTTTTTCTGAAATGTTTCCAGTTTGTGTGTCACTTTCATTGAGCGACCTCTTGGTGGCGCCAGTGAATCATTTCCTGTCAGGACATTGGATGTGACGCTGCTGTTGCTACAATATGAAATATATTTTTCGTATATATATACAGATATTTGTCAAATATTAACATGGAAATTAAACTAAAGCTAAGAGATGGTTTTTGCAAGGTTCAATTATTCCACAAAACACTGATCGAAAAAGACACAGCAGCTCAACCACAGAAAGTTAAAATTAACGGTTAACTGGGAAACCCACCCCCTCAATGATGAAAATGACTAACCATTCCTTTGTATGTTGATTTTTTTTAAAAATGGTTTACATTTGGAGCTTAATAGCAGAAAGCATCTCAACTCTTACAAATAAAGAACGATGAAGAAGTTTTACATACAAATAAGAGAATAAAATATTCATCTTACTGTAGTTGAAGCTTTGATCTGGGGAAGAATTGCAGCATCCCTCGCTCTCAACCTGACTGACAGAACATGGAAGTAGATCCTAGGCCCTATTAACACAACGAACATTAAGGAACATTTGTGACTGCACATGACTTCAGTAAAGGTTTTCAGTTCATTTAGGATTATTTGACAAAGCAAAGATATCGAAAATAAAATTATTATTACACACACTGTCACATTGTAATGGCTGACTGTGAGTCTTGTTTAAAGTAATTCGTAACACCTTTGCTTTTTTCTACAAAAAAATGCCTATCAAAACTACAGCTGTGCAGTGAAATGTGTGCATAGATAATCTGTATAGATTTTACTGGGATTGATCACTGAGGTAGGCATGATAATATAGATGTAATCTGTGCCATAGATCAAGGGGTGAAGGGCTTCAGTTACAAAAACGATAATCAGCTGGTTGTTAAGTGATAACTTATATATATATATATATATATATATATATATATATATATATATATATATATATATATATATATATATACATATACATATACATATAATAATGATTATATAATATTTTAAATAATCAAAGCTTGCAGCAAATATTTCTTGTTCTATTTAAACCCTTAGAGGTCGCAAGTGTCCAATCCTGTCAATCAATCACATCTTTAATCTTCTTTTCTATCAGCATTTCTTACCTCTGTCAGTAAACCGTTGATGGTAGAGCTGGTAAATCTTCTTGTTGAGTTCGAGGATATTTTGCAGGCGAATGGCGACACCTGCAGGCTGCCCATCATACAGTACACCGTCCAAGTCACTCAGCGTCACCCAGGAGTGTGCCAGCGCTCCAAACTTCTGGAAGGCAAACTCGGCACACTGTTGCAACATCTCTTTCAGCTCCTTGCTCTTTCAGCCTCCATATTTTGATCTCAGAGTTTCTGACACTGTGGATCCATGAAGGATGATCAGAGACTGGAGGCTATTTCAGGAGGGTCTGGTAACAGGTGACCACGGCCTGCTGGGGCTGACCGGACCGGCCTGTAGGTAGAAGATGAGTCCATGACAGCAGGACTTTGGAGGGACTCAAAGTACTGCCATGAGCCTCGAGGAATGGGATCACTGCAGTCAAAGGGACCATTCACCGAACCTCTCAGAGGGCCTGCAACAATCATGAAGTCCTCACTGCTCTGGCAACCATACAGACAAAACCCATACAGAAACACAGCCCACAATAGATACTTCATTGTGGCGTTTGAAGGATGGACTGATATTATCCACTGATAAACAAGCTGTTAAAAGCAATTCTGTTTTCTTCTTATTGCATCTTTACACAATTAACATCGATTTCGCATTCCAGCTGTGCAAGCTTCAGTGTTTTACTGCAGCTGTGTGATACAGCCGGGAAGACATTGGACTCACGTGTCAAGTGATAACCGCAGCCCTCTCTTGTGCGCACGTTTGAACACCATAAAATCAGTTGTCACAACACAATTAGTTAAAAGATAGAGTAAAGAGACAGTAAAGTCATAAAATATTTTTTTATTTTTTAATTTAGCGGCTAAATTATGTTCAAGGTGGCAGTTTTGTTCACGTGGAACCATCAGGTAAGACTTTGCATGTCCACGAAGGCACAACAGCAATTCAGAGTAAGATAAGAGTAGATCTAACAACAGCTTTATTTATCATGTTCATCATTGTATAAGTTTTATCAACAGATTGGGTTGTAAAAACATGGCTGGAAAGGTTAAAGAGTCTTAAGAGGAGGTTAAGAGTCTTTTTGGTTTCCTTAAGGATGGAAGTGGAAATCTGGTATCACAAAGAATGAGCATAACTAATATAAACATCTTAAGGCATGATTTCCCTCGCTTTTGTTTCCTCCTTTAAGCATTTTGACTAGAAACAATGTATTGATCACTGTATGACTGACAAGAAACGACCCGTATTCTGACTTATATGATAAAAATAAATCTAAATGAAATAGACAAAACTCAACAGCCAGAGACAGGGTGTCTATATTTTTTCAGAGTATTTAATTATCATGTGTTGTGTAGATAGAGCTGGAAACACTTTTTCCTCAACAGCTGTGGGTCAGGAGGTAAAGTCACCCAGTAATAGGAAGGTCGGTAGTTTGATCCCCGGATTATGGCTGGCCATCGAAGTATCCCTGGGAACAATAAACCCCAACTTGCTCCTGATGAGCAGGTTGGCACCTTTTGCAGCAGCCTCTGTCATCCATGCACGAATGTGTGTGACAATGAGTGGAAAGTGTTGCTTCCTGTGTAATCTGTCAACACATTTTGCTGCTATTTTTATCAATAAAACCAAGTACATGAAGAGTAGAGTACAAGTACATAACCCTGACCCTTTTGACACTGTCACAAATTGCTGTAAAAATACAGGAAAAGTTGTTCAGTAATGTTCTAATTATCACGCTGTCTAATCACTCCCTTGATACGCCTCACCTGTATGGTTAGAAGTGCTCGCTAATGCTGAGAAAATAAGCCTTTTGTGTGAATATGAAAAGTCTTAGCCCTATTTTTTCCCAATCTACAGAAAAATGGGCGCAAAAACAATTTTTTTGCGTTTATACTTTAGTTCAGTGTAGCTTAGTTCACAGATCTGATATATATTGAGTGGTGGTCTAATCAAATTTTTAGCAATATTCAAGAAATATTATGTTCAGGAATCCAAGTCACTTTCAAAAGACAAAAAATATGTTGCCTAACAAGCAGGCGCGGTTTGTTGTTGTGTTTTTTTTTACCTTGGATCATAAATCTTTGCCTCCTGTTTGATCTGTTTTATCAGAAGTTTTTCAAGGCTATGACCACTCCATGACCCCTGCACGCTGTCATGCCACTTATGAAACTCTAGTTTGACTGAAGGTTCAAGCTTGTAAACAATGCTGCTATAAAAAGCTTCACCATGCAGTGGCTCGTTCATTTCCCCAAACACAGACAATATGTCGTTACTGGGGCGACTTCTCCCTCTGTGTTTACTAAGTGTGTATGGGTGCATGTGCCAGGACCATGATGATCAACCACCGACCATGTTTCTTGCGGGTCCTCTGACCAACAATGGAGATCCCTCCAAAGGAGCAGACACCTTCGACTGCAGTCATCCCATTCCTCCAGGCTCATGGCAGTACTTTGAGTCCCTCCAGAGCAGAGGGGTGACCCACTTCAAAGTGCCGCTTTCATGGGCTCATCTTCTACCTACAGGCCGGTCCAGTCAGCCCAAGCAGGCTGTGGTCACCTGTTACCAGACCCTCCTGAAACAGCTGCTGGACGTGGGCCTCCAGCCTCTGGTCGTCCTTCATGGATCCACAGTGCCAGAAGTTCTGAGATCAAGGTACGGAGGCTGGGAGAGCAAGGAGCTGAAAGAGATGTTCCAACAGTACGCTGAGTTTGTGTTCGGAGAGTTTGGACAGCTGTCAGACTCCTGGGTGACACTGAGCAGCCTGGATGAGCTGAGGGATGCTGAGCTGCAAAACGCTCTTGATGCACACTCCAGCGTCTACCGCCGTTACCACCAGCTGTTTCCTGGGAAAGGTATGAGATCTTTTCATTGCATCACAAGCCGAAGGCTAATGATATCTTGTATAAAACTTGTGAAACATATTTAGACAAAAAGAGACAAATCTGGTCAATCATTATGAAAATGTGAATTCAGTTGTGAAATGCTCAGGGATATTCCCTTCACTTGAGTATATCTTATAAATAGAAACACATATTTAAGAAATATTGTTGTCATAAATATCTGGAACCTCTGAAATAAAGGGGCAGATGAGACGTGTGACTCTGATTGAGTTGTAACCCTGACAAAAAATTTCTGGAGAAGCAAACCTTTATGAAGAGTCTCAGGAAACGCGCTAGCCCAAACTTTATTACCGTATGAAAGATATGGATAAATCAAACTATAGTCATCTAGTGGTAACAAGATAACTAATAATGAATCCAGTCATACATCTTGTTATTGTGTTACTTATGGATGAAACTATAGTGAGAATCAACCTTCATCTTTTGATGGTGAGCTGCTGGAAGCGACTTTGGGAAGGAAGGTTCTATAGTAGATGATACATAACAGACCAGAACAGAACAGAGCAACAGAACTGTTTCTCAAAATATGGACCCCAATAAAGTCTAATTTTATATAACCTATTATGGCACACGCCTATAATCAATACAACTGCAATAGGGGGAAATTCAAGGTCATTCGGATATAAAATAATAATATTTCAGAGTCATCTTTCTTATCTCCTGTTGTAGTTGTCAAACTTGATCAGATTAATTGATAGCTGGATTTTTATTGTCCTCAAAGGGGATATTTGTCTCCACAGAGTGCATTATGTTTCCCCTCCAGAGCATAGATAGATGTGTAGTAATTATGGCTGTTTTTCGATAACGGTTTCCATATCTGTTGACCGCTTGTACCAAAGTTCATGATAAGGGAGTAGAGTAGTGTAGGGGAAAGGGGAATGCATGCTCTCTAGCTAATACGTATATTATAATGTCATGTGTTACAGATGGAGGAGTATCAGTTGGTGTGAAGGCCAGTAAAGTCCCGGTCATCTGTGACACTTTGCTACTGGTGAGATCACATCATCACACAGAACATGAGCACATAAAACATGTCCTGAGTTGCGATAATATCAAAACAGCATGTGTATAAAAATGTGGTTAGTTGATTTTATTTGTGCCAGGAAAAAGTTAAAGTCCTTCCACACATCCAGTTACAAGAACACATTTATCTCTATTTCAGAAATATTCAGATTTCCTCTCTGTTAAAATCCAATATGACTGCACCAATGGACAAAACCTGGCGGAGGAACTGCAAAATGTTTTGGTATGTAGCATTTAGATTCATATTTAGTTAACAGTCTTCAGTTCTGTAATCGTCAACCTCTAACTGAGAATTCTTGTTTTGAACATTACTGTTTTCTTGCAGGCAAAGTGTGGAGAGAAACCCATTCTCTTTTATGAGGTGAACATCAATGACTGTTCCCCTTCTGAGTTCCTGTCAGATACCAAAATCTCAAAAGGTAATCTCCATCATCAAGAGTCACAGCCTTAGAGCAGTGAAACACTATTTCCTGCTTACTGTGAGTTTTAAGTCATCCTCAAAGTAGAAAACAAAATTGTATCGCAGCTCACTTTAGACACTTGGATTTGCCGTCCTGTCAGAAATACAACTAATATTTACTTATACTTGAGACGTATTTGATTACTGTGTTATATGAAATCAATTATTCTAATTTGATACCACGAAGGATACATGCATCATACTGTATAATGCATGACATTTATGATATATTCTTATACTTTTACAGCACTGAGCAGTGGAGACCACAATGTTCTTGGATTCGACATGGAAAATATGTTCGCTCTAGATGACACTATTCCAGAAAGGTATAATTGTGCATACACAGAATTAAGAATTTAATCTGCGTATATCTTGCCTTACCCCAGTGAAAATTATTGTGTGTTCTTGGAGCAGAAAACACACGCACAAAATAACAAGTGTAGAAGACTGAAAATAGATAATGTTCAGCACTACACTCTTACACAATATGCATTCATGTGTTTATGCAGCCCAGTCTTCAGAATAAAATGTTGGCAGTTAACTTTTTTGCAAACTACTGATACATGCACATTTGTGCCAAGTTTGTGGAGACCAAATAAGGTAATATAAGCAAAAAACATTATATTTTCCTAAACTTAACCAAGTGTTTTGTGTACCAGAATCTGATCGGACTTTAAGCACAGTGTTGTCAGAGGAAAAAATTGAAACTGAACCTCAAGAAACCTAAAGTTGCAACATAAAGAAATGTCCATCCATGATTTGCAGAAATATACATTGCCACTGTTCATTAATCTGGCGATTGATCAAAAGACACTTTGACTTTATTTCCCTTCATGTTCCCATTTAATTGTATTTTCGACGTCTTATTCCTTTTGTCTTCAGTCGTTCTTACCAAAGTGGCAAAAACAGAAACGATCTTCAAACATCATGTTTAGCGACCTACTGCAAAACCTGGAGCAATTTTGCGACCATGACCTCATCTGACCGTGATGCCTTCTTGAATGAATCCTTTCCTCTTGGCTTCAAGTGGGCCACCTCCAGTGAGTCTTTCAAGGTTGAAGGAGGCTGGTTAGAAGGTGGGAAGGGAGAGACCATCTGGGACCGTTTTGGCCATGAAAACAAGGTTTTTGACAATCAGACAGCCGACTTAGCTTGTGACAGTTACCACAAGGTGGATTATGATGTCTATCTGCTGCGAGGTCTTCATGTCAACACCTACCAGTTTTCCATCTCCTGGGCCCGCATTTTCCCCTCAGGCTTCAGGGACAGCCATTCAGAGAAAGGGGCTCTGTACTATGACAAACTGATCGATGCCCTCATTGAGTCTGGCATACAACCTGTTGTCACTCTCTACCACTGGGATCTGCCCCAGGCACTCCAGGACAAAGGTGGATGGACCAGTGCTTCCATTGTTGAGGCTTTCAAGGACTACGCAGACTTCTGCTTCTCCAGGTTTGGAGACAGGGTCAAGACCTGGAACACATTCAGCAGCCCCTGGGTGGTGAGTCATGCTGGGTACGGCACTGGTGAGCATCCCCCTGGAGTAAAAGACTATGTGGTTGCCTCCTATCAGGTGAGAGAAATGGTCTTACCATAATGTAGACATGCACTGCATCATTGTCATTCTGATCTTCTTAACACAACTATTTACTTTGGACTTGCAGGCCACTCACAATATCCTCAAGGCCCATGCTGAGGCCTGGCATGTCTACAATGACAAGTACAGAAAGACACAGGGAGGGGAAGTAGGCATTGCACTAAACTCAGACTGGGTTGAGCCCATGGACCCCTCCAAACCTGAAGACATAGCAGCTGCAGATCGCTACCTGCAGTTCATGCTGGGCTGGTTTGCACATCCTATATTTGTGGATGGAGATTATCCTGCAACACTCAAGAGTCAGATAGAGCAGAAAATAAATGAATGCCCCCTCTCTGCGCCTGCAAAACTTCCAGTTTTCACTCCTGAAGAGAGTCAGAGGATACGAGGAACAGCAGACTTTTTTGGGTTAAACCACTATACCTCCCGGTTGGTCACCAGCAGTGATGGTGGCTGCACCCCTGGTCCTCAGGGGGTGGGTGACTTCCAGGCACACGTTGACCCTTCATGGCCCTCGACAGCTTCTGACTGGATCTATTCTGTACCCTGGGGTCTCCGGCGGCTTCTAAACTACATTTCCATAGAATACTTGAGTGTTACCAAAGTGCCTATCCATATAACTGGGAATGGTATGCCGACTAACTACAGTGGGGACACTCTCAATGATGTCCAAAGAGTAGAGTACATGAACAGCTACGTCAATGAGGCCCTGAAAGGTATGGTGTTGAAAGTAGCTGCTCATGTAAATATACTTTTATTCAAACTTTTCCCAACTTTTTCCGAACGTGTCATGTAAGATGTAGTGTCCAATTGTCTTTTTTTTCTCACCAGCTATACATTTGGATGAGGTAAATGTGCAGCGCTTTACTGTCCAGTCACTCATGGATGGCTTTGAAGGTCCACAAGGTTACAGTGAACGTTTTGGATTGCACCATGTTATGTTTGACCTGCCTGACAGACCTAGGACTCCAAAGCAGTCTGCCTACTTTTACTCCAAAGTTATTGAGAACAATGGTTTTGCCTCCCAAAAACTTTATGCACCAGAACTTGTAAAGGTGGTGCCAAATAGACTTCCCTCACTCCCACCGTCCAAAGTTCCATCCGAAGCCAGGATAGTTTGGAGGAAATTCTCCAGCCAAACAGATTTTCAGAGAAAACTGTATCACTATGGCACTTTCCCGCAAGATTTCAGTTGGGGAGTATCATCTTCTGCTTACCAGATTGAGGGAGCTTGGAACACGGATGGGAAGGGGCCCAGTGTCTGGGATACATTCACCCAAAAGCCTGGTAGTATTCCTGCTAATGCAAATGGAGATGTGGCCTGTGACAGCTATAACAGACTTGAAGAAGACCTCTACATGCTTCGAGCTCTGAGGGTAAAATCATACAGATTCTCTTTGTCCTGGTCCAGGATCTTTCCTGATGGTCGACGTACTTCCCTGAACCAGAAAGGTGTTGACTACTACAACAGACTCATTGATAGCCTCATGGGGTACAACATCACTCCCATGGTGACACTCTACCACTGGGACCTTCCTCAAGCTTTGCAAGACCTTGGTGGCTGGGACAATGTAGACATGATTGACTTTTTTAATGAGTTTTGTGACTTTTGCTTTGCCACCTTTGGAGACCGAGTGAAATTTTGGATGACCTTCAACCAGCCACACACAATTGCCTGGTCGGGATATGGACTTGGACAGATCCCACCAAATGTTAAAAATCCAGGAGTTGCACCATACAGAGTTGCACACAACCTCATAAAAGCACACGCCAATGCTTACCACACATATGATGATAAGTATCGCAAAACCCAAGGAGGTCTAGTGTCCATTGCCCTCAATGCTGATTGGTTTGAACCTGAAGATGTTAATGTTCCCCGTGAAGTGGTGACTGCCGACCGCGCTCTGCAGTTTCAACTGGGCTGGTTTGCACACCCCATTTTCAAGAATGGTGACTATCCTGATGCAATGAAGTGGCAAGTTGGAAACAAAAGTGAGCTCCAAGGTCTTCCAGAGACAAGACTACCTTCCTTCACCGAAGAAGAAAAGAACTTCATCAAGGGAACTGCTGACGTGTTCTGTGTAAATCATTATACTACAAGGATAGTCGGCTATGTGGCAGCTGCGCTTAGCCCTCAGTCTTATGAATCTGACCGGGACTTGACAGAATCAGAGGAAACAGATTCACCTACTACTGCCATCAGTAGTCAGAGAGCCGTAGCATGGGGTTTGAGAAGACTCCTCAACTGGATCAAAGAAGAATATGGAGATCCAGAGATTTACATTACTGAGAACGGAGTAGCAACAGACGTTAAGACCACAGTTGATGACACAGACAGAGTATTTTACTACAAAACCTATGTTGATGAGGCTTTGAAGGGTGAGTTCCTCAAGTTTAAGACTACACTTTTTGGTAGTACCCTTGATGAAACAACCTGAAGCTAAAATCTGGTGGTAACTTCCCCTCATCCTAATTCTTGACATTGATGACATAATTTCTGAATGTTTCATTCCCTCAGTGGTTTTCTCTATTGCATTCTGAATTCTGTTATCTCCATCCATATTTTTACACAGCTCATAATCTTGATGGTGTGAAGGTGAAAGGATACATAGCAACGTCTCTCATGGACTCTTTTGAGTGGCTCAATGGTTACACAGTAAACTTTGGGCTGCACTACGTCAACTTTGCAGACCCAAACCGGCCGAGGACACCCAAGCGTTCTGCTCACTATTATTACCAAGTCATGAAGGACAATGGCTTCCCACTACCAGATGAAGAGAAGGTACTTTATGGACAGTTTCCCAAAGCCTTTCATTGGAGTACCGCCAGTGCCGCTTACCAGGTAAGTAACGATGATGCATTTAATCTACAATGGCAGAGTCCACTTGTATCAATATACAGGCATGAAGCACACACTTTCATTTCAGATTGAAGGGAACTGGAGAGCCCACGGAAAGGGACTGAGCATCTGGGACAAGTTTTCCCACACCCCTCTGAGGACGAATGACGGTGACAATGGCGACATTGCTTGTGACAGTTACAACAGGATTGACGAGGATGTGGAGGTACTGAAGAAGCTGAAGGTGACCCACTATCGCTTCTCTGTATCCTGGCCCAGAGTGCTTCCTGATGGCACCAACAACCACATCAACGAAGCTGGACTGAACTACTACCTTAGATTACTGGATGCCCTAGAAGCTGCTAATATTCAGCCCCAGGTAGGCAATGCTGTTGTTCATAGCCACTAATGTGTTGTATATGTAGTAATGTATAAGGACATTTTTTAATTTGATGTCTCCTGATGGTAGTATCAAGAACATCAAAAGTGCATGTCACCAGAAATGATCATCTCAGCAAAACACAATTGGGCCTTAAACGGAAAAACATCACCCGTATGAAAAGTATCTAGTACTGTATTTCAGATTTCCTCTTATTTGTTTCTCAGATGACCCTGTACCACTGGGATCTCCCCCTGGCTCTACAAAACGTCGGAGGTTGGCAGAATGAAACTATCGTCCAGAGATTCAGAGATTATGCCGATGTTTTATTCAGCCGACTTGGACACAAAGTGAAGTTCTGGATCACTCTAAATGAACCCTACATTGTAGCCAACCTTGGCTATGGATATGGTACCTTTGCACCAGGTAATGAAAAAAAAAAACATTTTGAGACACCTTTATCTCTCAAATAAAGCTGTGATCGGAGAATAATTCTTTTTTGATGTGCTTTACCAATATGTTACTCATGGTTACTCAGTTGACTGTATATAACTATCAAGTTTTTTAATGTAACTTTTATATCATTATTTTAAAAAGGTCAAAAATTCTGCAACACTTGTAGTATATAGAAGAAATAATCCAGCTTTGAAGACTAAGAAGTTTTGTGAGAAACCTCTTATCTAAAAACTTTAAACTATATATTGATGAATAGCAACAATGTCAGTAACTCCACAAATGTTTCAGGCATTGTGAGAAAGCAGTATATCGCTGCTCACAACCTGATCAAGGCCCATGCTGAGGCCTGGCACCTCTACAACGATAAGTACAGAGCAACACAGGGTGGCCTCATCTCCATTACCATCAATACTGACTGGACGGAGCCGAGGAACCCATACAAGCAGGAGGATGTGGATGCATCCAACCGCTACTTGCAGGTAGACAAAAAAACATGTGAAATGGAGATTAAGCTGCTTTCAGCGTAACCTTTTCGGTTGCGTTATGAAACCCCACACAACTGGTATCTAAAGCAACTCATAAGAATCATATAACATATGTTTTATCCTGCAGTTCTACCTTGGCTGGTTTGCCCATCCCGTCTTCAAGGGTGACTATCCTGACATAATGAAAACAAGAATTCGTGAAAGAAGCCTAGCTGCAGGTCTCCCTGAATCACGGTAAATTTAAAACAGTCTCTCAGTAAATGTGTTCATTGTTTAAACAGAAGTCCTGGACTGGGCTTTGAAGAAAACTCTTTTCTCTAATATAGGCTTCCTGAGTTCACCCCTGAGGAAATCAAAAGGATCAACGGGACTCACGATTACTTTGGCCTCAACCATTACTGCTCAGTGCTTTCATACCCAAGGGATCTGGGTAATCTACAGGATTATGAAGGTGACAGGTAGGTTTGAATTGTCTAAAAATGGCTAGACCTTTTCTTATAGACCTTTACGTACGTTATCCCAAATATTTAAAATGATATTCAAACCCAGAGAAGTCCGTAATTCTTACCTTCTACGTAAGGTAACTGGACTTTTTTCTGAGCTACAGCACCCTTAAGATTCCACTTTACTACTTGACAATACCAAACTACATCTTTTCACTGTTTTGACCAAGCAGCAAAAATTACATATTGCATTTAAAACGAAACAACTAGATCACATAGGGTTTTTTTTTTACCATACAGTCCCCAGCACAATGTAACAGAAGAGGGAATTAAACCCCCCACCACAAAGGTAGATTCTGAAATATATCTAACATACGTTACTTGACTAATGCTGAGCTCATGTCTAATCCAATATTCAGGAGCACCGGAGTAACCCACGACCGCACCTGGATTGGATCTGGCTCCTTCTGGTTAAAGATCACTCCATTTGGATTCAGGAAACTCCTCAAGTTCATCAAGGATGAGTATGGAAATCCACCCATCTACGTCACAGAGAACGGGGTCTCAGAACGAGGAGTGGTGGACTTGAATGACATACACAGAAAATACTTCTATGAAAACTACATTAACCAGGCCCTGAAAGGTACCAGAGACAGTAAAAAACAAGCATCAACATGTTATTGCTTTTGTAGAAGTGAGGCTTGTTTTGGTTACTTGTCTTTTAAATGTACGGGTCAAAAAGATAGTTGCTAAGACACAAACCACTATTTAGGACAAGGTTTGTTAAATGTAGCTGTTACTTTTGATCTTTCAGCTGTTGTTCTGGATGGAGTTGATCTGCGAGGCTACACAGCCTGGACCTTAATGGACAACTTCGAGTGGGCTGGTGGGTTCGCTGAGCGATTTGGACTTTTCTATGTGAACCGCTCCGACCCCACTCTTCCTCGCATCCCTAAAAACTCAGCTTCTCGCTACGCCACCATAATCACCTGCAATGGCTTCCCAGACCCGGCCCTCGGGCCCCATGAGTGCTTGAACGCTGAATCTGGAGGTAATGTAACACTGAGTCTCATGCTAAAATAATTAGATCACAAAGTCATAATGTTTTAAATGTTTGTTTATACTCTAAAACGAGTGAAAAATAATTTGAATAACGTTTTTCAAGATATGTTATTTTGATGGAGTTATACAAAGTGATTCAAAGTAACCAAAGTAATCCTCTTATTCTCTGAAAAATAATACATACACAATACATACAATCAAAAAATAAGACAACAAAAACATAAAAATGATACTATATAAATAAACAACAAATAAGACTAGATAAACAAACAAAGAATGAAAAAAATAAAAACAAACAATATTTTTTACCGAACTAATATGTTGGAAATACTTTTTTCCAATGCGATAAACTTTTTTCATTTCCTGCTATGTGACAGAGATAGATTTTACCTATTGAACTTATATTTAGATAAAAAGGGGCTACATTTGGATAAAATTTGAAGATAATTTACTTAAAAAACTGCTGTTAACTCACGGAACAAAGAGTGCAAGAAAAATGTTAATTTTCTTGAAAATCTACAATCTTATTTAGTTAAAAATATATCATAATAATATAATATACAATATTGGTTGCCTGAGAGGAGGATCTAACATTCTGTCATTTAATTTACAATGTTATATCTCTAAATGACAAAGATAATAATCAAGACTTTAAGGATCCATCACCGGATTTAGACATGGCACTCCTGCCTAAATGATTAAGACTGGCTTCCAAACATCTGTCAACATCAAGCATGAACAGGCTAGATTTTATATCTGGAGAGAAAGAAAACAAAAAATGTGTTTGATATAAATAAAAAAACAAAATAAAGTGGACAGGAAAAGAAAAACTGACATTTTCCCTGTTTCTTCTCCCTGTCTTTCAACAGGTACAAGTGCTCCCTCGACAGCTGTCCCTGTGCTGCCCCCGAACATGGTGGACTTCCTGGGTCTGAAACTCACACCTGATGACGCTGAAGTCGGACTTAATGTCACCTTTGCATTCCTTTTTGTGAGTGTACTTGGTGTGATCATTGTTGTGTATCTGCTCCTGAAAACGAGAAAGAATTCAAAGAAAGCTCTAGTAGAATCCCAGAAGATGGAGAGAATGTGAGGAAACTTGTGGAGGGAAGTGAAAACACTGTAAATCAAGTTGTTGGCAGATTTTCTGAATGGCTGCCTGTTTATGACCAGAATAAATCAAAATGTTCTTTTCTTTTCGGAATCTTACATCAATATAGAACAAATGTGTTGTTTAAGTTTTTGGGGTATTTTACCTCCATTTTTAACAGATCTTCGTACAACTACTGATGAGAAATGTTGTTTTTCCCAAAAATGAGATATTCTACTTTTTATTGAGAAACTTGAAGATAACTGCATTATTTCAAGAATATAATAAATTTTATCAATGTAAATAAATTGTAATTTTGTTTGGCAAACTGCTCAATTAATTGGTAATGACACTTTGCCTCTATAACATTGTTGTAATGTGTATTATTTGTAACAGCTCTGTTACCATGCGACCATGTCTGTGCCTCTATCTTCTTTCTACACTGAAAAGAAATCTGTAAATATTGGATTCAGAGATGTTTCAAATTCAATTAAAGATTTTTCTTAAATGTTTCCAGTTTTTGTGTGTCACTTTCATTGAGCGACCTCTTGGTGGCGCCAGTGAATCATTTTCTGTCAGGACGTTGGCTGTGACGCTGCTGTTGCTGCAACACGAAGCACTTTTACATTTATCATCATCGTCATCATCTTTACCTTTATTAAAGGGGCACTATGTACTTTTGGGGCACACATTTTCACATCATTGAATTATTGTTTTTTTTTTCATGACTGAATAAACTGAATAAACAAACTGACCTTAAAGAACGACACAATTTTAGACTGTTATTTTGTTAACATGTGGCGGACCCTGCCACCTTTCTAGCATCAAACAGTGTTCTGATGACCTTATTTTCTTCTGAGAACAGCTTGTTTATTCAATTATGGAAAAAATAAAACATGCTTGAGTTTGTATAATGACCTCATTAATAGTGTAAATATTATTTTTTTAAATTTCTTCTCCAAAAAATGCACAGTGCCATTTTTAATATGGGAGGCCATTGAAAGCAAGCAGATAACACCACAGACAATACATTAGTTTTTTTTAAAGATTATGGCACGTTTAAAAACAATAAAAGCAACTTTCCATTCCACATTGTTTAATTTTCAGTTTGAGCAACACATGTTTTCCACATTCATTTGTTGTTTTTCTTTTGATTCAGAGAGTTCCTCTGATCAAAATCCTGACAAGGATGACACATTTATTTGTATTTTTTTTTACTGAGCTCTGAAACTATAACCTGCTCCATGATGCAATGCTTACAGGATTTCCCGATGCGACTAATAAAGTTTTTTATTTATCTATTTGATAGTTTTTCTTATCATAAGTTCTAAATTGCTCTGATGGGGCAGTTTTGAAGTTTTGCATTGCATTGAAGGGTCATTCCTTTATGTTCTGGGGATTTGAACCAGCACCTCTGGTCACAGGATTTAGTTTGCCACTGTTCCATCGATGACCTCTGGCTGTAAAACCATCACAACCTGCAGGAGTCAGTCAGACGTGCCCCTACATGTTCCTCCCACTCAATAACATGATCCACACAAACAGCTCCTCCCTGACAAGGTGCTCGCGGGCCAGATGCACATCTCCTCTGCACTCCTGCTAGGATACCTACGTCTGGTCTCCAGGGCGACCCGCCGTCTCAGCAGGATGTGCGCATTAACAAGCGGTGGGTGTCTGTCCTGCACGCTCTCCCCAACAGCTCCGATCGACGAGGGGCCCGTTCAATATCTCGAAACCCCAGAGTCTGTCAGGATGGGGTATGAGTCAGGCTGGAAGGAAAACACATTCGCTCATAGTTTCATGAAAGGTTTTTAGGTCAGCTTGATTAAGTTGCGTAAAAGTTTGATGACTTGCACATGTGTGAGTTCCTGCCAATCTCAGGGTTACACACATGTGTACGCTGGAAGGACTCAGGAAGTGTGACTGCTATAATAAATTGAAATAATTTCATACATCATGTGCGGTGAATAAAACATGACGGGCTGCACGCTGAGTATTAACTTAAGCTTGGTAATTCAATCATTAAACAGCAGCAGCAGCGTTACGACTTGCATATGTGTTTGTACAGTAACTCAGGAGAATACACTGATGGTTATTCTTGTATAACATGACGATAACACAGTCGTCTGCACTCAGATTTGAAATGTGAAACTGAAAAAAAAATGCGTAACTGTCTCAATACTTTTACAAAGGAGAACATCAAATGTAGGTACTTAGGAGGTTATCTTCAGGGTCATTTCATGACTTCATTGAGGCAGAACTCTTGATTTTGTTACTCACCAAAATGTAAATATCCAGCTCTTCTGTGTTTCTTTTAGAGTTTGACAAAATGGGTTCATGATAAAAACATCTCCCTGGTCCCCTCTGCAAAAAGCCGATAGGATTTTTGAATTATTGCAGAAAATGCGCTCTATGGCGAAAAGGTTTATGATAATGGTTTTGTTCAGCAAGATAATCTTCACAGATGAGCACCACTTTTATTATTTCTGAAGCGTAAATGAAATCCCCAGAAGTTAAAAGCTCGTGTTGATGGCTACAAACGAACGACGTCAAGATTGCGTGACTTCAACATCACCACTGAGCTTCGCACCACACTATATTAAACACACTTTACTATCAGGTTGATTGATCTGTGATGTGAAAAGTTAGAGTTAGAATAATTTGCAACTTAAGTCCTTCTGTAAAGTCTTTTTATGTCCAGTTAATGAAGTTTAACATCCCCGACATCTTCTGTAATTGCATTGAGCCACTTTGTAGCAACCGACAGTTTTTAACACACTTAAAAGCTTCATAATTCACATGTGGAGTATTTACTGACGTATTTTATGTCGTAAAACAAAACATGAACATACACTTGTGTTAAACAAAAACCTTGTTTCAGGCAAAACACCTATTTACTTTGAAATGAGGCAACTGGAAGTGCAAAAAAATATGAATTTCGGGGGTTTTAGGACTCATTCCTGTGGCACTCCAGTCCACGACAAGATATATTTTCTATTAGTGAGGCTACAACATGTGGTCGTAAAATCCTCAGTTGGGGGTGTTTGTCAGAATATTTTTGGGGTTGGTTGAGTGCTGAGGTAAGGATGAGTTATTGTTCTTTCTATTGTTCTTTTATTATTGAATTAAGATTTAAAAAATGTATATAGGGATGAATTGTTCCTGACTTGAGGTACAGAAATTGTTTTTAGCGCAATGAAGTTAAACTTTTTAAATTAATGTTCAAGATGTTTTTGTTTTTTTTTTACAGTACATATCTTTTGAACAGAATAAGCTTTAGGACAGTGAAGTCACGACATTCCCACCTGACCCCTTTAGGCTTTCATTACACACTGACACAACAACACAACATACATTTTATCAGTCTATTCAAAGATGCACTCAGGATCTCTGCAACCCTCAGCCTCTTACTGAAAATCAGCCCATTTGCACGACATCTAAATGTAACCTTACATCACAATGAATGTCGTGTTATGCCTTCGGCTCCTGAAGACACTTGTTCCTCATCTGTGTCCATGACAACCTCAGCGTGCGCACGCAAACAAACATAAGCAATATAGCACACACCTGCTGCTCGGCACGGCCTCTCCATGCTGCGCGTGGCATCGGCACAAAGATGAGATTTGATGCTCTGCTTTTAATCAGAGGCTTGCTGGGTGGAGGTCTCCCCTTTGTGTCATGGAGGCAGAGTGATGGTGATTGCAAACTGCTGCATGCCATCTTTGCTCCCTGGTAGGCCCTCTGGTTTTATGGGCCCAAGATGGAACCGTTAAAGAGTTTTTCAAAGCAAAGAAAATTGTTAAAAAGTTTGCCTGGGAGTGTCAGTGTGTTATCGCTGCACGCCCTTTGATTTCTGAGCCCTTTCTCGATATTCTAATCCAGTCTGACGTACGACGAGCGCTTGAGTTACCCTTTACGCAAAAAAAGCAAAAAGTCGTTCGGTGAGAAAAGAGGGAGTGTTTTCCACTCTTTCTCTCCTTCCAGGAAAAGAGGCTGACATATTCCTAGTTGAAATACAAGACCGGGAAAACATTATTGTTAAAGAATCGTGTGGGATGGGTCGCTGGAATTGGAGCCGCCCAAAATGGAGGGGGAATATTTTCATTCCAATAATAGCAACGTGATACTTTAAGAATGTTTCCAGCCGAGCCAGGGCTGTCGGAGCCAGCGCCGTCTGCAGCGCAGATCTGGAGGTTGCAGCGGGTGTCATCCTCTAAAGAAACAGAAGACAATCACAAACTTTGGGAAGTTTTTTTGGCTTTAACGTACCGTAGAGTCCTGAACGCACATTTCATAGCTTCATATAAAGGTGTCGCTACGATCCAATTATTGAACTGTATTGGAAAATGTCAGCCGTAACAAAAAGCAAAACAAACCGTCCGTAAAGAGAACATCTGTAAACAATTAGGGTAATAAGTGGTTGTTGGGTGTTGTTGTGTCTGCTTCCCGTGGCAACCTTGGATGTGGAAATCCAGGTTAGTGAACACGTTGCTGTGCGTTACTTTTACGACTCTAATTAGTGAAGCACATGCTCTCTCTCTCTCTCACACACACCCTCACACACACACTGCCCTAAAGCAACTTGCTGTGTTGTTGTGAGCTCCACCAATACGTCATGTGGGGCCAAAATAACGTCTGATAGTGTATTTGTATTACAGTATACGTTTGCTGATAATGAAAAGGAAAGAAAACAAGAAATTGCAGAGGACACTGTGTGTTTAAAGTAGTTTGGGGACAGTGTTGCGTTGCATTTGTCCACCAGAGAGCACTGACAAGTTTATTTTCAGCTTTAAAATGTCCTGCATGTTCATCTTCGTCAGGATTCTTTTAAGTCAAGATGATTTTGGTCTCAGATCAACAGCTGATAGTCTGAAGACAGACAGGACATGAGGGAGAGAGAGAGAGAGAGACGTCCCCTTCTGGACTCAGTCAGGGACACTGCCCCTCCAAAAACATTATGATCGGACATCTCCAGGACTCTCTGGACGATGTGGACCATTTCAGATGCATATTCTCAGTTTTGTTGACGTCATATCAGGTCTAACATGGACTCAATATACTTCATTTTTTCCATAGTCTTACATTTTGTTAATTTGCTTAAATCAGCCGTAGTGATCAACCCTTTTTTGCCAAATTCTGCATCACTATCATTCATCTTGAGTTGTGATGTGCCCGATATTCACCCTCTTGCAGCTCTGTTTTTGGTCTCTACCACCTCCTGAGAGAATTATTTAATTAGCCCTTTAGCTTCTAAACGCTCCACAATGTTCACCAGCTAGTCTCATACTGTGTTTCTTGTCCATTTGGTGCTGAGCAGGTACTGGTCCAATGGCTTTATGGACACAGACAGATAAATAAATAAAGCTCTGTAAAGCAGAGCTGCAGATTCAGGTGATATTTCTGTTTAGGCTCATGAGCAATACTTTCAATTCAGTTTAATTCTGAACTTTGTTACTCTTAAAATAATGATTCTAGTCGTTTCAGGGATCTTTGCTAAAAAAAAAGATGTTCTTGTATTATGTGTAAAACAAAAGTAAATAAAAAGGCTGAAACCTCTTTTTAAAGTCTAGTTGTGTTGTAGCTCTGTGTGTGCTGACAGCGCAGACACACAGCCTCATAAAACACAACGCCATCATCTCAGGATGTAAAGACATCTGCCACCCAGACGTGAACTGTCTGGCTACTAAATCAAACTGGGGAAAAAAGCCTGCGCATCAACACCACTTATGTCAGGCCTGATGTCAAACTAGCAGAGACAAGCTTCAGTTTGTATAAGGAAATAAAAGACACATCAGATAACAGGCTGGTATCACGTTCTAACTGTACAGCACTTGTTCTGAAGCCAGTCAAAGACCACTGCTGTGTTCCAGAGCGAAACCTCCAGAGGGAATCCTGCTCACCCTGTTTGAAATCACCCTATGCTTTTATTGAGATCATTATCACAAATATTGCCTCTGACAGAATCAATTTCCTTGTTTTGGGCTCTGCGGTGCCATATCGGCTAAATGCTGCATTCTTTCCCCGCGATCCCCACTTCACAGGTCCCCGCACGAAATAAAGCAGGAATGGAAACTGGAGCAGGAAATTGAAAAGAGGGGTCCTGTTGTGTTGCGAAGACCGCTGTGCCTACTGCTATTTCCTCTGAACATGCCAGTCTCGTACGCTCACCAGATGTACGTGTGCCCTTTCGAATAATCGTCACGGTCCCGGAGGGGGACATTTCTGGTCAGACGTGTGATGCAATATTACCCCAGTTTTCAGAGATAGATTAATTTTTATTGTTACGCCACTGACACGGCGGTATATGCCATTTGGCACCGTCGGCCCGTCTTGGCTCATTTTTCATGCATCCTGGTTGGCTGCAGCACTTTAAAGGACGAGCGGCAGGATGGCACACAACAGCTGGCATACAGCTCGCTGTGTCTCCGCGGCTCAGAGGCTGCTCGTGTTCACCGAGTGCCAGAGCCAGTTTAGAGGCTCCGCACATTCTAACACTTCACTTTCAGAGGTGAAGGACAACCAGGAGTTACCGCAGCCTTCTTTTCTGTTGTTGTTGTTGTTCTTCTTCTTCTTTCGTTGACCTCTTCTTCTTCGTTGTCTATCTCCTCTCCTTCCTTTTGTTCGTCTTCTCCTTCTTGTCTTCTTCTTGTACTTGTTTTTCTTCTTCATCGTTTCATCGCCTTTGTCTTTTCCTTCTTTTCCTTTGTCTTCTTCTACATCTTCCTCTTCCTCTCCTTCTTTGTCCTCCTCTTTTTACCTCTTCATCTTCGTCTTCTCCTCCTTCCTCTTCATATTCCTCTTCTTTTTCGTCTACCTATTCTCCTTCTTCTTCGTCCTCTTTTTCCCCTTCAATTTCGTCTTCATCTTCTTCTTCCTCTTTTTCCTCTCCCTCTTCCTTTTCATCTTCTTCTGCATCTTCTTTGTCTTCTCCTCCTTCCTCTTCATTTTCCTCTCCTTTGTCATCTTCCTCTTCTTCTTCCTCTCCTTCTTTTTGTCTACCTATTCTCCTTCTTCTTCGTCCTCTTTTTCCCCTTCATTATCATCTCATTCTTCTCCTTTGTCTTCTTCTACATCTTCCTCTTCTTCTTCTTCTTCATCCTCTTTTCAGTCTTCATCTTCTCCTTCTTCATCTTCTTCATCCTCTTTTTCCTCTCCCTCTTCCTTTTCATCTTCTTCTGCATCTTCTTCGTCCTCTTTTTCCTCTTCTTCTTCTTCTGCGTCTTCTTTTTCTTCGTCCTGTTCTTCCTTGTCGTCTTCTTCTTTGTCGTGATCATCGTGTTAAAACAGGTCCCATTCGTCTCACTGAAATCCTGCTTTCTAAGTGATTGTATTTGATACCAAGTGTAACGATCTGTTTATTGACTTGTAATTAGACAAATGTCCTCGTTAGGACTTTGAGTTTACCGTTACGTAACCGTATGTGACATTTCCACCGGTGGATGACTGTGCATGTCTGATAAGATCATTGCAAAGTCATTGTGCGCCTCCGCTCACAGAATGGGTCTGAACAATCTGGCAGGTTGGACTGTTTGAAAATCCTAATTAGGTCTGGCTGTCTGGTGTGCCACTGGTCTCCAGGAAACAATTAGCAGCAGCCCCGCCATGACAGGATGCAGTCGGCCATTCTTCAGCTGGGCTCGCTCACCCCGCTGAGGAGAACCTGCGCCGCTCGCTCCTCACTCCGAGAAACAAACAAACAAAACAGCCGGGGACTTTCAGGATCATCAGGTACAAGAGCCATTTAATTAGCTCCATACTGCAGAAAACACTGTGCGCTTATTTGATTGCGTTTTGGCATCATAACTGTTGTAATTACGCGCAGTACTGTTAAAGTTATCATTATAAAAGTGTCTTGTGAAGTGTTATTTCTGGAGATTCTCTGCCAATATCCATGTTCGAGTCCTCAGATGGTGGAAATGAGATCAGATCCATGAGATCAGCAAATTGCCAATTTCCAGTCATAGATTATGTATCATCAAACTGAGAATAGAGGCGAGAATTCGAGGACTTTTCTAAATACTAGTAAAAATCAGAGACATTTCTGTGGTTCAAGAGGTTTCACAGTAACATGTTGAGAAATAACTGAGGATTCATGTGTTTAGTGTACAATGTTGAAACTTTTCAATCTAGAGTTTCTTTTGTATATTTCGGCAAACCAGTGCACAATATTCCCCTCTCGTGTTTGTTTACCTTTTTTTGGAAGAAAAAAGCACCCAGGCTTTCCGCATGTGTAACACCAGGTTGCAAAGAACTGTGGGAAATTCCCCCAGACAAGCTCTGCAAAAATTAGGGCTGGGCAACAAACTGATATGAGACTAAAGTCTTGTGTTGTATTTCATCATATAATATGAAATAAGTGTTAATAAGCCTCTTCTCTTTGTTCTAATGGCTTTACCCACTTCTTCATTATTACTGATGATTATTGATCAGAAATCTCTTTGTCATTGTATTTTATGAAAGTACCAACAGTAATCCCTACACAACTGTTGCGATGTTGATTTCAAAGCAGGGTCTATTTTGTCGCCCGTTCCTTACATTTATGAAGATTTCAAAATCTCGAGGTATGTATCGCATGTTGTGATATTATTTTGAAAGCCTTACAGCCCCGCCCCAGCAAAAAATGCAGACTCGAAAGAGCTCGAAAAATCTGTGAGAGAGCTCTCATGGACTTAACAATCTGATGGTGGGACAGTCCAAAACCCTCACGGACCGACCAGGAACGCACCTCAAAGTCTGTGAGTCCATAAGTGTGCAAACTGGGACTGGAGGATGTTGGGAAGGTGGAGAGCTGCTGCAGTAAACAATGATGATATGGTGTAAGGGTTATGAGTGTAATAAGGCAGCTTTTGTCCACCTCTGTGAACACGATTGGATGTTACCAGTCAGCTGATGATGCTAACACATGAATGAAGCATCAGATGATGCAAGTGTGACTTCAGTGAAACACAGTGCTCCATGTGAATCACTCCTGTTGAACGAATCATTACTCGGACACGGTTTTGTTGATTTGTACTGCCTCATAATCGTTTATATAAAAAGTTGACTATGGATTTGATTGCTACGTAAACATTGTCTCAGCACTTTCCCTCTGGGTTTTCTGCGCTGGTCGCCACATACCATTAAAAACCGCCACATTCAAGCATTCAAGCTCCTTCCTTCCCTCTCAGTCGGTAAAACAAAAGTGTAAAACATGGAAAAAGTGAAACTGGATTGGACAGAATTTTATTTTAGGGCTGCCAAATTGAATCCAAGTGAGTCACTGGTTGACTCATACATCATTCACTACTGCCTCCACTCCTGCAGCAGGGAGACAGAGTCAGACGTAGTTCAAAACTGAATGAATGCAGTGTTCAAGCCTAAATCTGATCACATGTGGAACACTGTTCTGCAGTGTCATTCCCGCTGTATAATCTGGACGTCACACTTGGATTGACAGAAATCTGTCTGCCAGAAAGCCTTTAGAAAAGTCGGGGGATGAAGCATAGAGAACAATCAAGCGACATGCAGAGAGGAGGCTGAGGAGGATGGAGGGTTTGAAACAGAAGACTGTCACCCAGAAGACAAACGTCAGTGTTGTTTTCGGTCACAGTTCGATCAGGTTTAGGCAACAAAACTACTCGGTTAGGTTAAGGTAAAGATAATAGTTTGGGGTAAAATAGACCCTTTCACGTACATCTTGTGGTAGAAAGCCCTGAAGGCAAACGCAGCACGTTTTTCAGTGTGAGCATGTGAGCGCAGCCTCACAGAGTCGTTTCTTTAAGGAAACATTGTGATGTTACACAGGAAGGTACCTTTTTACTTATGTTATTATTTTAGTTATTACTTGATAACAAAATAATGAGTTACGTTCCTCGTTACATCACTTTATCATCGGTAACATCTCCTCCATGATATATCCAGCGACGAGCTTCTTCAGGTCTCGTCCACTTATCATCTCAGACGTGCTCTTTGCATCTTTGACAGAGACAAACTCAAAATAATGTTGTTTTTTTGTAGTACAGTACTTCAAGCTGTTGAAAGTCTACCCGCCTCCCTTATCCTCCATCCGTTGTTCAGGTTTTTAGCTAGTAGCCGTCGTGACCTCCCTTAACCTGCCGCACGTACACCATGTATGACAGCCTGCCTAGTACAAAAAGCTAAACACGTTCTGGCAACACAGTAATGCAGCGTTACTCAATAATACAACCTTGATATATTAACTGATTTGGAAATTGTAATGCCTTACACTAGCACGTTATGCTAACAAGTTACGCTGGATGCTACATAGTACCATGCGGAGTTTGTTACTTTGTGCCTGCAGGGAAAAGTAAGAATGACGACCAACCAACTCTGTTTACAGTCAGTTTTCTTCCTCATTGTTATCCTTGATTTAAAAAAAAACACAATCAAAATGTTTCAAGGGGCTCTACATTAAAAGTTCTATCAGGGAACAAAAGGAACGAACGAGTTTAAATTTCACCAGGGAACACAGTAATTATAAGCGACAGGAGCACTTTGCCCTGGTGGATTTCACTGTTGACTGCGACGCACGGTTAAATTCCCTGTAGGTGTTCACCGTTCGCCTCCTTTTGTGTACTGGAAGCGAGCACAACACGGTTTACGGAGAGGCAGATGGATTAATACGTCTTACGTTTTATAGTTTTTCTCTGTAAAAGCCGCCTGTAACTGGCACCAAAGGACTTTAAATATCATTATATAGTCCATAAATTCTGTCCGTTATTTATATAATCATTGTTGCTCTTATAAGACACATCTAATTACAGCCTTCCTTTCTCCCACGCCGTCCTCTGTCAAGTGGCGCTTGTATTGAGGTTGTGTTAGTGTAATGATATTTCTCCCTTTATGCGCAGGGGAGTGTAAAATGCCTACAGTTCTGTAACAATGCAGCGTGTGTGTGTGCGCTCGCAGCCTCTTCTGTGATCAGCTGTGGAGGTGAATCAAGCAGGTCGAGTGGCTCTTATTTTCAAAGGTCACCTAAGACAATCAGGCGCTGATTTAGAGCCGCAGAGTGAAGTGCTGCATGGCTGTGTGCTCGTGTGCAGGAAGATATCTTGACTTTTACAAAGGAGCTACAGTCACGGTGAGAGAACGCTCACACCGGAAAGAAATATAGAGGAATTAGCGTTTACCCTAAATATAATATTTAAGGATCCTTGGACTGTTTGTGCTCCACCACACTGATGTTACAGTAATTATATATTTGTATGTAATTTCTTAAATGGTGCTGCATGGTTGCAGGGTTGTTTCTCACCCCAATGCTGATGGAAAACTGGAAGTTTCTTCGTCCACAAAATGCTTCTGAAGCTTCACAACCAAACAGTATTGCAGCAGTTTCAACTGAAGTGACTGTGGACTCATAACCATACTTGCCAACCATCCCGATTTCCTCCCAGGGTCAAGATTCTCCCATATTTCTCACGATGTATGAATCATAACCTGTTTCTGGCACTGTGCAGCATGTAGTGTTCAGTGAGAGAGAAAGGACATTCAAACAAAGTTCAGGTGCCCTTATGTGAGGTTTTAAAGAAAAAGGGGATGCAAAATCTGCCACGTTGATTTTTCTGTCAATCACGGGGGTCACAACACGTCAGTACCCATGAAGAGGCTGACAAACATGGGGCAGTGGTTTGCACAGACTCTCTCAGGGGCAGGGACAAAAAATGAATGAATGAGAAGTCATACTTTATGCCACAGATTTAGTCAAGTTTATGCTAGAGGGCAAATTATTCTGCATTTATCTCTGAGAATTAAAAGTAAAAAAATTTGACATAACAATGCTGTTGCATATAACTTATTTTGTTATTTTCTCTCTTTAAATGTCACCTAAATGAGAAAATACAGTCCTTGAATCTCACATTTTTTCAGGGATAAGACCCCAAGTGTCAAAATCCTCCCTATTTTTAAGGTCTCAAGGCTGACAAGTACACTTATAACGTAAAAAAGACCAAAATAAAGAAATTACAAACTGGCTTCATACGGCTCGTCCGGCTTAATTCATGTCTCCAGCAGCTCTGAGATCCAAAACTGATTTGAAAAAAACGTTAATTCATCAAATCATTTTGAAGCTGAAATCATCACAATAGCAGCCAAGCTAACAGTGTTGGCACGCACCCCGTCTAAGGTGAATGCTCAGGGGCTTCCCAGAGACTTGGATTACACTGGACAAACTTTATGGAGCCATTTTACGTTTTAAAACAAATCGCCGTCTATTTAAGTTGTTTAAGAGAACTTTTTAACCCTGTTTTGCTGTGAAGCTCCAGAAATGTTTTGTGGACTATGAGACTTCACCTGTTTTTCCATCAACACGAGGGTGTGTAGATAATGACTGAATCTTTACTTTCGTTTAAGGATTGCAAAATTGCAAACCTGAAGTGTTTTAGACACAAATACTAGCTTCTATGTTTCTATAATTCACATTATACATCAGTAAACTAATGTAGAACAGTCTGGTTTGCCCATACTGTGCAAGCCAGCAACAAAGCCAGCACAATGTGACTCTTTATCCAGTGGGTTTAAGTGCACAGCCCCAGTTATGTAATAGATGATAATCCGATGTTACCATAGTAATGCTGCTCACAACTGGCGTGGAGGTCGCACTGTTGCTGAAAGTAGGAATCAAAGCTCCTTTTCCACCTCGCTGTCATTCCTCGAGCTCTCCTTCTGTGCACTAATGTGTCGGCGGCGGCGGCGGCGGTGGATTAGAGCCGCGTTCTGTTTATCGCACTGTCACAGGACTTTGACTCTGCTGGAGGTGTTCTCCACACCTCTTAGTGCCTTTTCGGATGTTTCCTGAGCGGCCCCGGAAAAAACAAACCCCACGAAGCTTTGCCGTGCAAAACGCTTGTTTCGGGTTCTGTGGAGGTGTTCAGACGCCGGGGGACCGGAAAAAAAAATTTGCTGCAACAAAACAAGGGATTGTTTCGACTCCAGAAACACCTAATCCACTGAAATAACACATTTCATCTTGTGCTGAACTCTTAAGCCAAATCTAATGAAAAACACAAGATGAAGAGGGAAAAGTGAGAAACAGACTCTTCCGGCTTTTGCTGTAAATCTAGGGAAGGATTACTTCGCTTTATGGATGTGCTGTGAAGTGAGCATCTGTGTGGCCAACGAAGCCAAACAGATGAAACAGTCCAGTCAGTGACGTCTCATTATCACAGGGGTCGGCATTAGTCGTCTGGGGGGTAGGATACATCTCAATTCAAGAGAAATACAATCAAGTTCAAGAGAAAGAGTTGCAAAAGTGACTTATCCGGCTCGAATGAACCCAACCCATCTTACCAAGTGCATCTCAACACAAATAAAACGGCACGTCAAGAGACAAACAGACAAAGGAGGCTTGAATATTAAGTTCCGTTGGTGTGGAGACAAGTGTGGAGTAAGGAGGACTTGCGTCTCCATGGTCATGCCAACAGACTCTCATGAAGTGCTCTTCAAAAATCGAGATTGAAGAGGAAGACGGAGAATAAAAGACGGAGCGAGAGAGGCTCGCGGGGGGAACGTACAGTGGGGAGATGGCACATACGCAGGCAGGCGCGATAACAGTCGTCTGAAGGGATCCTCGGAGTCAGGAGACCCACGAGGGATCGCTGAAGCCGCATCCATCTGAACTGCTGCCACCGTGCCTGGCTTGGCTTAACAGGATTGGCTGGCGTGCTGTGGCTTGGATACCATTAATCCCTCTTATCCACTTACTGCACCTTAAACTGTGGAGGAAGGATTGTTGCTATCTCCTGTTGGTTATCCCTGCTTTAAACCTGCGGCGGAGCAGAGGGGAAAGCTTCATATTACATCCGAAACCACTTATGTGTGTTCGCGTGGAGTTTTAAATTACATTCCACAGCTCGGGTCATTTGTGTTGCTTGATGTTTCTATTGTATTGCGTTGCACCGTATTGTATTCTGTTTTTTAAAAAGCATTCCTGGTTTCTCCGTACCCACCAGTTCCTTTGTTATTTACAGCGCCCTTTGTACCCTTTGTCTGCTCTCGGATCAGGTCCTTTGAAATCTACTTCACGTTCAAGGTTCATATATTCTCTCCTGGTTCATGTAGCTTAAGGGTTTTGTATTTTGTATAGAAAATGTATGCTCAAATATGCACACAGATACAGACGGAGCCTTCTGTCCGTACTCTGCCTTCATTTTGTCTGTATTTTGACAGATACAGACCAACAGAGCAGTACTTCCGGTAGGTGTCGGAGGCAGTGTAGACAATAATTCAAGTGAGCTACGACCACAGGACAAGAGGAAGAAGTTTTAAAAATGGGGGAACGTTTTATGATGTTACTGACAGACAAACCGTGACTACAGAACAGCTGGGAGAAGGTTGGACGGTCATTAGATGTGAGTTGGATGTTGGCGAAGGAAAAGTGGAATGGTCCTAACATACAAGCATGGACACCACTTTTACACCAAAACTAATGTGTATATACAGGCTATTTTAAAACATGGATGAACCACCTAAAAATAGGTGACGGCCAGCAGACGAGTCGGAGTTTCTGTTTTCTTTCTGCCATCTCACTTTGAACATCACGAATACCTTTTTTAATATCTTACACTACAGTCTTTCTAACTCCTCTTTAATGCTGACTGGCTGAGCAGGATGTAACACTATTTACGTGTCAGCTTCCTTCAGTTCAACATGTGTCATAAGATCAGGCAGGTGATAATAAGCACCCAGGTGTCACGTTTCCATCACCGACGATCAGAGATGAAGCCGATAAATACCCGTCACTATGCAGAGTCATCTGACCGGAGATTGATTGTATCATTTCCCATTCAAGACAAAAGTCAGGTCTGTAGTGGCTGTTTTTTTTGTCCGGTGTGAAGTCATTCCACTTTAAGGGTTCATTCACAGCTTTCTCTCTGCAGTAAAAACAGGAGAAAATCCTCCAAACTGACGATGTACCTCTTCAGAGTATTGCCTTGGATCGTATCTTTAGGTCCTTGGTGCACGAATTCCTCATTCACTGTTGATTATCCATCACCTCTTTACTACGCTTAGGTGCTTACCGACCAAACCGTCCTGAGGACTCCCTGAGAGGAAGTGCCCACTCGGGAGCTCCCCTGGAACTGTACACCTTCGATGGCTTTTTCCTGTTGGCACTCGATAGGCAAACAGGAACCCTGAAGTGACGTAAGCCCGCCGACTTTTTCAGTACAAGCTGTTGTTTGTTTTTTGGGCCGTCTGTTGTTTACACAGCTGACAGGGTTGTAAAAATGGCGGTCGCCGGCGCCTGCTCCTGAGATCGACCGATCAGCGCACACTTGCGTCACTCAAAGTATACAGTTCTTGCAGTGCGGGGAACAATAAAACGCCTCATGTTTTAATTTAGATCTTTAGATTTAAATCCCTTTGCAATCATGCAGATCTTGCGCACTGTGGCCCCCATCTCATGTCTTCTCACCATCTTGGATAAAATCGCTTGCGTCTGAAAGAAAGTTGTCTCCCTGCTGGACCAGAGAGGCCGAATCAATGAGCTGAGCATTCACGACAGAGAGGACTAAAACCATGGGCCTTAATTAAGTTAGCTGGATGCACAAATACACGCCCTGTTAGCCTTTTCCCTTCTTTTGTGGGTGGCTGAAATCTTCAAAATTAAATAAGATAATGGAAAAGAGCAACATTATTAGATTATTCCAGAAGGGTTACAAGAAAAGCCCTGTTCTCTCCCAGCAGTTCATCACAGCGCCAGCAGCAGTTTCACCCTGTTTATCGCATGTGCCGCATTTGCATGCCCGGGCATCCGCCGTCCGCCGCGCCGTCCCACTTCGAATTGCATTAACCTACAGCGTGCGAATGTGCCAACGTTAGCTTATCTCCTAAAAGATAATGCTGTGCTCTCTGGAGAATGCTCAGCTATCTCGGGTTTTGGAGGAATTGATCTTCCCGTCATAGCGAGCAGGAAATCCATCCACTGCTGTCAAAGCAATATTACCATGAAGGAGTACAGTGTGTGTTTTTTCTCCTGCAGATCTTTGGAGCTCAAATAGAATTACCAGTCGTTTTGGAAGAAAAGCAGCTAGATTTGATGAAGCAGGTGTTTTGAGAGGCCTGCACTGGCATTTTCTGGTGGGTTGTTTACAGCGCTCGGGCGTACAAGCTGCTTCTGTTAGCACAGAGGAATTAGTTGTGGCTTATTAGTATTTTGATGCAAAGAAGACAAAATGCATATTGTTTTTTTTACTGACAGAAACTAGAATAAACCCACCGGCTTTTACTGCATTTATGATATATCCTGGTCCATCTGCTGAGGATTTCAGATCCATCTCTGTGGACTACAGTATCTACTCTTTAAGTAGACTTTGGTTTTAAACCTAAACATGTTAAGGATCCCTCTCCACAGGTAGGATCCAGGTGAAACACTGACAGGTACGTTAACCTGATAGCTAGCATCGCACTGGTTCCCTCGACAAAAAGCCTACGTGATTCTTCATTTGGATGAACACCAATTAAATTATTTTCGTAAATGAGAAAGTAAGCGTGACGTTGAATGTCCCCGACAACTTCTGTCGTTTAATTTAGCCACCTGTCAGTAACTGCCGTTTTTATAACGTATGCCCTTTATCATTTAAACATGGGTTATTTACAGAAGTATTTTTACGTCTTAACATGAAAATAGCTAAAGCCTGAGTTAACCACAGACCAAACAGAAAACATATTAACTTTGAGATGAGGGAAGCCGAAGTGCAAAAATGCTCACTGCTTTCCAGGTTTTGGGACAATAAGGTGCACTCATGGATGACATACGTCCTACAGTAGAATCCACTGAGGATGGATCCAGTGATATAAACTGTGCATTAAAGTTTAAACAAACAATATTCAGACATTTCTGAGTTATTTGTGAAAGTTGCCTATCTGGAGTATTTTGTTCTGTCCACCTCACTCTGCAGTGGCTTCACATTAACAAGTGCGTGTGTTCACATTGTAGCCCAGAAATATGAACTTTAACATTGTAAAGTCACAACCTGAAAGAAAGGCCAATCAATTTGAATGACAAAGTGGATTATTAAGTTCATCCAATGTCACGTTACTCTCAGCGACACTCCGTGCAGCTGCTAAGTCGACAGGCGACTGACAACTTGGACCAAATCCATCCTGCTCCAGAACTTCATCAGAGACACAAAATTCTCTCTCTCTCTCTTTTTTTGGCAGTTTTGCAATTGACAATGAGTAAGTGCTACTGTGGAGACTCACTCAGGTTCCTGTTGACATCACTCAGCTGAACTTAAACAAAATGTCATATTAGACAGCGTAGCTGCAGGGTCTCCACCGACGACAGCATTCAGGCTTGTCATAGTATTTGGGTTTGTCTTTTGTCTTCAATTCCAGCGAGCTAAACTTTCCAATAGGAGTTTCTTTTTTTTCTAAAGACGGGTGTCACCAGTGCTGACAAAGCTGACAAGACGAGTTTCAGCACAGGTGAGACAAAAATATGAAGAAGAAGAAAATAAAACAGTCGCTTTTGTCACTTTGTCAAATGTTGACATTTTGACACTTTAATAAGTGCTTGGTAAAAAGAACTTCCACAGAGGTGTTGAGATGATATGAGGTTTCCCCTTCGACTTTCTGCAGACATTCAAATGTTATTAACGCGTTTGCACCAAAATTAGCAAGTAGAAGTAGGTTTTTTAAACCTGGGTAGACATTTAAAAATAACTCCTTTGCCTTTTGGTCTTTTTTCCCGTGGGTCACGTTCTTCATCACATATGCACCAGAAAAACAGAGAGCAGTAGAAAGCAGCAGATCATATAACTCATCAGACTACATGCAGATGACGTTAAAAGTCTTAATCGGTAACGGCCTGCAGCAGACGTTTTCTTCTGGAGCTGATAATGAAAGTAGTCTCGCTTCTTCGTCGTCTCTGTCGAGAGTTGCACATGCGCATTAACGATCAGGCAGCTGGCAAGGAAAATGAAAAACACATTTTTAGACTCTATTCAGCCTGTGTTTCAGTCGCCTGTCTCTCCCTAAAAAAGCCCAGTCTGCTCTGATTGGTCAGTTCTCACAGGCTTGAGCACGCAACGCCTAACCTGTTCCCACATCGTCCGCGACGGTGTTTTTGCAACCACGATCGCTCTGTGGACGTGGCTGAGGGTGGTGATGTGTATTCGTGACATCACAGTCTTACAGACGTCCTCACGGCTCATTTAAGTCCCAGTAACTTAATATGGGTTGTGTGCATTTCACACACACTCAGTAGAAGACAGAAAGAAGAAAGAAAGAAGAAGGTTATCGCCTAGGTCAGGAAAAAGAAAATGAAGGACGTCTCATAGCGGCTGCTCAAAAAAGACGCAGCGCTTGGAATAAAGACGCTGGTCAGTATTTCTAAAGCACCCAGATCTGCTCTATGATCCAAAAAAAGGCATGAAAATATCTCTCTCTACTTGCTGAAGTGCAGCTAAAAGACAGTATTTCTACATTATTCAACCTGAATCTCACACAATGTGATGGACTCGTCATAAAAAGAGACTTATAGTAATTATTCTAGTAATTATCCCACACAAAATCAGTCGATAAAAATGCCCGTGAGAGAAAAAGAAATATCTGTGAGCCTGGACATTGACTGGATCTGTCAGGTGGAATGAGGCATTGGAGCAATCAAAGAAATACACTACTTATTAAGTTCTTCTCGCCCACCTCTGGTCGGGTCCAGTTCGCTCTCTGTACAAATAAAGGCGAGAATCTTTATTTGAAATGCATTAGCAGCATTAGCTATACGCGGTGTCCTCCGGCAGCGCCGGGTGATGGACACGAAGATGCTCCTAATAAAATCTCGTGTGAGTGCTGGTGGTGTATTATATTGAATGTTATGGCATCGTGTGCGAGCTGTATCTGCTTCCATTAGATAAACTCTGGATGCATCCCGTTTCACACCGCTGCCACGGGCGACTTACAGAGGATGCTCATTATGTTGTCAGTGGTATCCTTTTAGAGGAGAGTGCGGCCCGGGTTGAGTTGTCCCATCTATGTTCAAATCAGCTTCCCTCACTTGCGCGCGTGGACAGGCCCATTTGAGAGGATACTTATTATGCTGTCAGTGTTTTCTTTGGAGAGCGGCGCGGCTGGGTTGAGTTGTTCTTTTCAGATGAGCCCCCGCGCTTTAAAGCGGGGGTGCCGGCGTGTTTACATAATCCCAGTCGCACTGCCGCTTCATGTGCGGCGGTGGCGTCAGGTGGCCTTTGAAGTCTGGCGTTAACGTGGTCGGATCACCGGGTGTGAGCTCGGTACGGCACACTGCTGGATGACAGTTCACACGTTTCTGGGTCTTTCTGTGTGTGTTTCTTTTTCGCCTTCCCTCTCTGCGTGTGCTCTCCAGTCCTGTACATCTTTTTACGGGCAGGATGGATTCTTTGATCATGAAGAGAAAAAGTCGAAGTCAGTCTTTATCGCCTCCTGTCCGATCCCCATAATCAGCACCGCGCAGCCTGTCTGGGTAATAAGTAGATGAGATAGTGTTTCAAAGGGACGAAGACAGAGATTCACGACTCATTTTGCTATTTCATCTACCTAATTAAAACTGTTTTCCCGCGGAGCATTGTTTGTGTTTTTACTGATATTGTGCCGTCTGGCAGTGATGTCTTCGCTTCTTGCCTGAGACTAAACATATGTGTTCCTACTCCTTTACTGACAACTGTTTATTAAAAGTTGTGGGAGATGTGACTTGATAATTAAAGGCTTTCTTCAGGGACAGATTGACAGATTTTGCTTTTTTCCCCCTCTCCGTCAGCGTGTTATATATGTTCCTGTGCATGTGAAAGGCCCCTCTCCCACAGAAAACACTGCTCCTGGAACGCCTCGTCAGTAGTCCCGCCTTTAATTCTGTGACTGTGTGACATCACACTACATCACCATGTCACAAATATGCATAACTTCTGCCTGACTGTTAGTTTGGCTGCTCTGTTGTCGGTAGCGGTGCTGGCTCAGGCGTGTGCGAGCCGACCAATCAGAGCAGACTGGGCATTTGGGAGGAGGGGCCTTAAAGAGACAGGCGCTAGAAGTGTTTTTCAAAGAGAGATGAATTCAACATACGGGGAAAAAATGATAAACTTTTGATGTTACTTCAAATCCTTTTGTCATATTTTGATATGTTGCATACATCTCTACATTGGTGCTCACCCACTTGTGATTATGCTCACAGTAGCTGAGTATTTAGACTTCACAGAGCATTTCTGTTATAAAGATGCGTCATGACAACGAGGAAATCCAGTAGCAATCTGTGTTTACTTCAATTTAGCATCACATAATGATCCTGAGCCTTTAAATGGGCTGTGAGGAAAGTTTGTCCTCGTCTAACAGCAGTTTGTTGGAGGAGGTTCACGGTCAATAACTAAACCTTTATTATACATTTTGTTGAGTTGTGTACTTATCTTAAATGTTTCTGACAATGTTCAGATTCAGAGGGATCTGTTACCTTGTTTAAGGTTCAGTGAATGTGTCTTTCATTTAGTTGCCTGTTGCTAATACTTCCAGGGAAACATCAGATTATACGTCAGAGAGAGAGAGGGGAAGGAAATCGACTTAATGTGAATAAAACTTTAATACTTAACGTCGTCTGTGAACATTTCTGTCTGAGTCACATCAGATAGATTTTCATCAGATTGTTTAACAAAGAAGGAAACAAGAAAACATGTGGTAGTTGTGACGCAAACATAAAGGCAGTCAACAGCACTGGCAGATACGACAGCACCAGGCTTCAGTCTGTTGTAAAGCAGAGCATCTGACTTTTATTAGCAGAAAGTTTACACTGCTCATGAGTAGTTATAAACCACTTTTTTTTTAATGACATCAGATTTCAGGGGAGGGCTGTCTTCCAGCAGGCAGATTATCATCTTCTTAACCAACAGTGACACCATTAGCAAACACGTTGGGAGGATACAAGTCTCGCTTTTCTCAACTGGAAAATCTTCTCCTGGCACGCCGTGCGTCTCTCCACCAAAGTATTAAAACAACTGCCGAACGCGACAAGTTGACACATGTTCGCTGCAGTTGTGGAAAGTCAGTCCTGAAAAGGTTGCCTGGAAATAGAAGAAGGCGAGGCCGACTGAGGCTTGAGAAAATAACAATACTCACAGGCAGAGTGCGGTGAACTTTGCAGATTGGATGATGAAAAAGCTCCTCGAGGATTGTCAGGCTGAGACTGTCGATTTTACTGAAATCATTTTGACCATCTATTTATCCTACAGATTAATCTAAAGGCAATGAAAACATATATTCTCAACCAGATCAATAATAATTGGTATAACATGATCACACAAGCTCTTTTGAGCAAGTTGTGACAGTGTGACCGATTTAAGTGGTCGGAGCTGAAAAGATGAAGTCATGTACCTGTGGTCACCAAACATAATTTACCAACATGTGAATTTTAAGACATTTGTGGGGTTTGTTTGCTGATGTTGCATTCAATGTCCCTCTCAGGACTCAATTCCCCTCAACAATAACAAACTTTCTATTTGCAGCAGTTGTTTTTCTTGTCAAACAAATATTATAAAGCTCCCTTAAATTAGCAAATTGCTCCTCTTAGCACTAATATTGGACTTTATTGGCGATGGAGACTTCACAGCCACAGAGTCCGTTGACGATTTGGTTTCCTTTAACCAGGACGGAGACATTTTAGCTGTCAGAAGCGCCCGATAGCTGCGACTTGTAATTACGACCTGGAAGCTGACGTGAACGTCTTCTCTGACTTGGCTGCTTGTAATTACAGTCTGACTGATGTGACACAAACACAGGATTTTGCTGCCAGAGAGATGTCACTGTCAATCAACTCTGATCAAAACCGCAGACACACAGTGCCGATGAACAGATTAGCCAAGACTCTGACTGGGAGAGGTTAAGTTTATGATAGCTGAGGACATGTTTTTCTTCAGTCTTTGGAAAAAAAATACTGAAGATTTTAAAGTCCCCCTGCGGTCAAAAATATGTTTTTCTTCTTGTTCCTACATGTGAATGTTTGAGCTTCACCATGTAAAATGATGTTCATGCAGAGTTTGAGCACCAGAAGGCTGTTTTCTCATTGATTGCTGAAAGTTTACATTTTTCTCTCTGTGCTCACTGAAAATCTGATTTTGAGGGGCGGGACTAAGAGCATAATTTGTGACATCACAAATCATTTGGAAGTGGGATGTTGGGACTTGAACCCTCAGTGTACATGGACGTTTTAAGGATTTTGACGTGGTAATTCTACTTTTTCCTCACAAAAACCATGTCAGACACTCATTAGAGAAGCTTTTATTTATCCCTTAAAGGAACAGGACACCCAAAAATGAAATTTCAGTCATTATCGGGTGAAGTTTCATCGTCCACAAAAACATTTCTGAGGTTCACAGCAAAACAGCGCTGCGGCATTCTCTGAAACGATAGAAGTAAGTATGTAAGTTAATGGAGAACAACACAGAGAACATGACTTTACTGACGTTTTTGTGGCTTATTTTCTCATTCTGGTCATAGACGGCCTCTCACATTGCCTGATTTCATGATTATGCAAGTTGGCAAGTCCACATCAGTGCACCCGTCCTTGTTACAGCTGTTTGTGCTGTTTGTCCCTCCTCCCCTCCTGTCCTGCATGCCTCTCAGCCAGGGATTTAGTGATTGTTGTCTCAGTTGAGTGTCTTGGCTGATTATTTGCCTTTATGTAAATAAATCCCATGGATTCAGTTTTTACAGGTGTTTTTGTTTCAGTGTTAGACTGCTGTTCATCCCATAGGGTCGCCTATGGGTGGGTCGTAACATCTCTATAGAATTAAGGATATTGTAACAAGATAAGGAGACAGAGGAGGGATTCAATACAGAGTCATAACAGAGCATCAGCAGCACATTGTATAGTACAGTGATGACACATGGGTGGTTAGAAATACAATAATAACCCCTGAAACAAGATAAAAGTGTGCAGAATCGACAGAGTGCTGGAGCAGATCCAGTGGATCTCTTCTTCTCGGCTCGGTGTGAACACACTGACAGACTTTCTCTCGTGTTTCCACTCTCACATCATTTTCCTCCTCGCTGTCAGTCATCCCGTCCCGCAGACCCCGCCCCCTACGGAAATACAGGAGGTTTTGACACGTGATTAAAGACTATGGCGGAGCTGTGGGCTCAGTGATTTCTTACAGTACCGACGGGTCCTAAAACCCTTGCCCCTGTGGATGCTCCTCGAGACTGGGAGAACAAGCCAAGCCATTAGCGCCCAAACGGTGCTCAACTCAGGTAGCGTCTCTTTTTTTTTCTGTCTTTGTCACGAAAACACACACACACGCAGGTCAGACAGTCTGCTGCTCGGCTTGGTGGACTCCAGAAAAAAATGTGTATCTGGTGGTGCGCTTTTTCCTCCTCGGAGTCAAGCGGAGCTGCTGTTAATCTGCCCTGCGTGACTTTTTCTTTTTTCTTCCTGCGAGTTCGCGTCGTGTTTTCAGAGTTTTTAGGGGGAAGACAGTGGAAGTGTTGCGCAAGAAGAGACAGTGTTGCTCAGTGTGGATTAAAAACTGTTCGTGTTGTGCAACATTGTTCCTCCGCCACCTCAGCTGCTCGGTGTCGGTTCAGTTTTCACTCTCGCCGCTCGACACTTTGTCTCTGAACTCGTCTGACACGCGCTGTCATGTCGGAAAAGTGGCTGTTAAAAACCGAAAACGACCACTTTCTAAACTTTCTTACTTTCCCTTTGTGTTGTTTGTGTGTGTTGTTTCGCCGCAGCACAGCGCCACACGTTCACACACACACTGTGTGTCAAAGAGCTCCCAGATGTTCAGGTCGTGTGTTCACCAGTAAAGTACGTTACGCGTCCAGAGGAAGTGTTCCTGCTCCAGACTTTAGCACATTAACGTGTGTGGCGGTTCTGAGCCCGGGTCGAACCGCCGCGGTCACAGTTTTGGGTGTAAACTTTGTGTCCTCCTGAAGTGTAAACACAAGAGAGCAGCAGCAGGACGAGGCTGGAGCTGCACCGCAGCTCGCAAGCTCCAGGTTCTCCTCAGTTAAACCAAAACTAGTGACAGTAAATCTGATTTGTTTTGCGCCACTTCATGTTTTAAAAGGCTTTTACACATTTCAAGTTGAGGCTGGGGTCTGAAACTCAAATTATCTTGGGGCAAGGACTACGAGAAAGTGCAGTATTTCAGAAACTTAACAGTTAGTGCTGATCGAAACCTTGCACTGAACTAACAAATGAAAAACATGTGTACTTGTGTATCTTGACAGACACCTGGCAGCGTTTCTGCTCACATTTTCTTCATATTTAACAGTTTTTGACAGTTGAAAAAAATATTTTTACTTGTATGTTTTTAACTTTCACCTTGAACTATGCTTGTCGAATGTTCCCGGTAGTCGAACACCAATTACATTACTCTGCCACCCCCCTTATATTTCCTATATCAATGAGTTAGTAATACAGACTCAGAAATATTGATCTTTTCCAGCTTTTCTCGTTCACTGTTTGAAGCTAGACAGGTGGCAGGGTCCGCCACATGTAAACAAAGCAAAACAGTGTGAAGTTGTGTTGTCCTTCAAGGTTTATTCTGCCATGAGGACAGTTTTTAAGGTTATTCAGTTTCTGTAGGCATAAATAAATAAATCAGTCAATAAAGAGCTTTCTCTTCTGATTTAAAATGTCTCCCCCAAAACTACGTAATGCACCTTTAAAGATGTGTGAATCCTTTTCAGATCAGATCAGATCTTTCTGTATCTGCACACTTGACTTGATTAAAATGGCGAACTATCTGCGTTTTCATCTTCCAGACAAAAACAGAGTGTATCTATCTGTACGTACATACTTAAAATAAGTTGGGGATATTTTTGATTCACACCTGGTCTGATGTGAACTGAAAGCATGTGGGGGAAAACCGTGAAACATGTGGGTAACCATTTATTTTAAGGTCCTTGTAATAAGCCTTATGGGTAATAAGGCCTTTACAAGTCACCATACGATGCTTGTGATTATTAATAATATTAGATAGGTGTTAATAATAGCCTAATAAACACATTTAGTCAGATTTAGGACATTTATAATTACTTATCAGAAGTTTTTTAACATTTATTGACTACTTAAGAACATTGATTAAAGCCTTATGAGATTATATTTGTATAGTTATAAGGAGCCTGGAGTCTGAGCTGCGTGTCTCATAATCTTTTTAAAAAATCCAGCAAATGTTTGAAATTTTTACTTGTCAGTGGCTGAAACAATTAATCGATTAGCAGATCCATGCGATTAATTTTCTTGTGGTCGACTCATTGTCTAGAATAAAACTTTTACAAAACTGAGAGTTTGTTTTTTAAATAGACTTCTCTGGGTTAATGTGATCCAGATTTGACAAATCTAAATATGGTGGTATTGGACCTGGTCCCATGTGGTCTGAATGGGACCTAATAAAGGTCGTTTTTAAATAATTGGATCCATGTTTTGACGTTTTGGCGTGTTGACAACTGTAAATGTGGGACTTTTTAAGCTAGACCTGCTCTTGTTGTCTGGATGTAGACGAATTAAAGTGAGTTTTAAACGACATCAAGGCTTTAACGAAGATGTCTGACACAAAATTGGTAATCTGTCCCTCAGTGCTGTCATTGAAGTTTTCCCTTAACTTTCCTCTGGAAGCTGTGAATTAGAAGCTGACTCCAGCAGGGTTGTGTCCGTGCTCAGCGGAGACTCCGTTAACCCTCTACTAGCGGAAACTATTCCCTCAGCATTACAAGCTCTGGAGGGCTGCTGGTGCTCGCTCATAAACTCCAGGCCCCACAGGAACAAGGTCACTACAGCCCTCTAAAAAAAAACCCTGTGCTCAGAGCGCTCCTCGTGAAGGATGACCGCTGAGAGCAGAGCCCTGATTGGAGCAGAAGTAAAGCAGAACTTCCAAGTGTCACAATATTTAGCAGTATTACCTCAGTGAGATTGATGCCCTGATATTTTAAAGCAGATCTGGTTCCCTTCATCGCTTCGCGGAGCTTTCGTGTACAATATGTCACACTTAGTCAAATATGTGCGGCTCCCATCGACTTTATTTACTCTGTTGTGTCTCTACGAATTAAATTCTCTTAATCTCACTTTGTGACGGAGTTAGAGTTGTTTCTAAAGCTAAAATCTATAACTTTGACATCAGTATCGGTGGTTCAGTGTTGTGGTTCTGTTGTAAGGTTTAGTTTGGTTAGTTTAGACTCTAAAATTTAGAGGGAAGAGCCCGGTTCCAACGGCCCTGTAGGGTTGGACCCATCAGTTTGTAGTTAGTTGGGAAGGCTTTGGAGTTTAACTTTTGATTGATGGTCAAAATTCTTCTATTTTGGACCTCTTGACTTGTGTTAGACCTCTTTGGGCCACGAGCTTTCTGTTGGGGTCGTAACATCCATAACTTTAGATGAAATAGCTTCGACGCTGGCATCAATAGCCAGAAAATGAGGCTAAATATACACCACAAAGATGGGAAGTGCCAACGTCGTTAATGTGTCGGTGTAATCTCTGAGTAATGTCCAGAATTTCAAGGTCAAAGCTCGTCTGAGTTCGGTAAAAGAGAGAAACTTGAATTCAGATGTAAGGTTAGATTTCTCTGTTGGTGTCAAAATATTGAACCTTTCTTGACATTTTGTGAGTTTGTTTACTTCTTAGACTAAGTGGCAAACTCGCTGAGTTCCCCAGCTGAACCTACGGGTGGATATCGGATCACCTCTTGCTGGTGCTGAGTTGTATTATGACACAGGACCGTCCGGTGCCAGCTGGTTTCCAGCTAACTTAAGTGGACATCTCTGCAACACAGCACACAGACATCTTTGACATAGCGTCATCACTTTCCAACTCCAACTTCATTCACACTCTGTTGATACTGTTAGTTTATTGTTTTGAATGTTTGAAACTTAATTTCTGGCCACATCTTACGAGCAATTACTGCCAGATGAAATTGCCTTCGTAAGAGCATCAGGACAGACGTATTTGGCAAGTTGCTGAAGGCACAAAGACAAATAACAGACACCTATATCTATATTATAAGATTAAAAAGACTTACTCACAAATGGATGTGTTTCAAAGGCTGTTGTTCTGGCACTTTTGAATATTTTAACCAGCGATGACAGATGGGAAATGTGCCTGAGACAAGGTCCCAGCTGCAGTTGATCAGCCGTTGTTGCGGTTACACCACAACACTGGAACTAATCACAGCAAACTGGATTCAAACTGACCGTCAACTTTTGTTTTTCATTACTGAGGAAACTCTTTTTAAAGCCAACCTTCAAGTCCGTAAATTGTGATTGTTTGACGTGCAAAAGATACAAGAGAGAAAAACTGTATGAACATCGTGCTGTCTCAAAAAGCCTCGTCCAGAGATGGTGCGGTTTACTTTTATCATGTTTGAATTAGCAAAAGAAACGTACGTGTACAAATTACAGGAGTTTTTTTTCTTGTAGAACAGAATTTGACTCAGTTGGAAGAACATACACGTTTTTAATTCCTCTCCATCCCTGATTCCAGAATGGTTTGGACGTAGATAAAACAGGATGCAATCCATTTCAACCCTTAATCCATTTCAATATAGTGCAAAGACAAGTTATTCTTCGATACGTTTAAACTGATAAACTTTATTGTTTTTTGTAAGTATAAACTCACACAAAGCGAGAAGAACCCGCAGCGTCCCAACATTTTTTTTGGGATGTGGTTTTAGAAGATTTCCCAGCCGCCGGATGTGGAGATAATAATTGGGTTTTAAAGCGTGTAATAATGTTTTGCTTCACTGAGGAGATATGAAGGAGATTAAGAGAAGGGCTAGTACTCTTGTTCTTTACTCGCCCTCAACTTTGCCTCTTGTAATCTCATTAATAAGCTCATTTAGCTCGCTGCCATTGTGCTTTGTCGGGGCCCAGGCGTGACTTTCCAACTTCCTCCCATCATTTAGCACAAGCTGGCACTGGGAAAGCTCGCTTGTTTGTGGATATTTTGTAGACGTTGTCACGCTAGTGGATACTAATGGGGTCTATTAATGCCACTGTTGTGCTCGGGGACAAATAAGGTGACAGGACCCAGTAAGGCGCAGACACATTCACGCAGCAGGAATTTGTAAGCTGCTTGGCAGGGTCTTCCCCTCAGCCACTCTGATTCAGCATATTATTGTATCTTTGTTCTCGTTCCGCGTTCATTTGTTTGTCTCTCTCCATTACACGCAACGTTTGGGAAGCAATTTAGAAACAGTTTGAATAAAAAGTGGGTCGTTATTTCACCACAGCCTTTTAGCAAGCAATCTATTGGCTGCCAGTGATCTTAACCAACCAAGACTGTTGACTTTGACGTTGAACTTTTGTGTTTAGCATGTTCCGATACGTATACCAACATCTGAAATGCCTCCGATACGGAGGTAGGTAAATCAGAGGTGTAAATCTTCACCGGCCTCTCGATTCAATTCGATTTCACCTGTAAACTGTTCGAATGCACAATGAATCTCAAAGCATCTCAATGTACGGTGTCATTCGTTGTCTATATTACTGTCACCGTCCTGCTCTGTTCACTGTCGTCAAATCCAGTTTCAACATGGCTGCTCGATTTATTCTCCTCCTGCACTGCCATCTCCATAACAGGTCCCATTTGGAGCCGCGTTTGAATTGTTTTTGACCCTACCATCACAGTTTGAGCTTAGCGCTCGCCAATCATTGATGACGTATGCACGCACAACGTTCACGAATGTGACTGCGCAGCAGGGTGAGACAAAAATATCTGAATCCACATCGGGGAAAGAAAATATTGGTATCCTTAGTCACTTCACATTTTTTCCATAAATAAGGCTTGCTGTTGTGCAACTTAATAAAAGAAAGGCGGTTGGGTATTGGCCGGGGAAGCAGTAAAAGTAGACAAGAGGAAGATTCAAAGCAGTAAAAGGGACACAGAGATTCTAATGGGCAGCTATACAGACGCTCTCAGCCTCGACTGATGTGATTTGAGGCTTGATGAATCCTTGTGTTGATCCCTCTGGTCACCCAATGAGTTCATGGCTGTGATAATCATTTTCCCAGATCCAGCCCCTTATACCCCGTGGTGCCTCACAACTCCAATAATAAACCCGTTTTAGCTCCTTTGTGCTTTGTCAGGGCCCTTGTCCTGACGTCGAACCCGTCCTACCTCCCCAAACTCAGTTAGCAAGTGTTGGAGGGGTTGGCAGTTGGAGAAGACGTCGTTGTTTGTGGACATGTTGTGGATGTCACGCTAATGGTTTCTAATTGAGTCTATTAATGGCACTGTACTGTGGGTACGAGCTTGGTGACAGGAGCCTGTGGTGCACAGGCACACTCAACCAGCAGGACTGTGCAAACTGTCCCGCCACTCAACCCGATCAGAGGCCGCAATGATACCCTGACATCGTAGGTTTAAATCACACATTTAAACCCCACAAGTTGACAGTTTTTCATGATTCATTTTCTTGATTTTCTTAACTGATGTTAAAGTTTTCTTTGACTGTGTATGTGGGACACGTGAGAACTTCATGAAACTAAAAAAGAGCCCCTGCTTTTACCTCATGTCTGTTATCATAGTCTGAATGTAGGCTGTGGGTGTAAAATGCTGTGAAAGCAGAACAAGTTTTGAGTCGGTGAACATCTGAAGAAACACCTGTACCAGGCTGTCGCTAGCTAACTAATGAATCTTAAATGTGTGCTGCTGAAAGTTGAAGATTGATTGATGTCCATATAAGAATACAAACAAATATTTATTTTTGGCTTATATTGCTTAACCTAAATAAAAAAAAGGCTCTTTTTTCCCTTCATCTATATTTTTGTGACCATTTTGAAAATCGCTGTCTCTACCAAGGCCCCAGGATGAGCGTCAGGCTTTGCACCCAACTTTTGTTGTGGCAAAACCTTGTAATTACAACGTCATGTGACGCACTGGTGCCCAAAAAGACATTTTCCCATAAGCTTATATTGTAAAAGAAACGGCAGTGGATACAGTTATTTTTCAAGTGTCACAACCGCAAAATGATTCATAAAATTGATTTGATTTGACTAATTTAACCATCAAAATATGAGCCACTGAGTCAGTTTGGAAAGTTTTGCAATGAATAAATCATTTTATTTCCATGTAAGTGAGCTGGGCGCTAATCTGAGTTTCTGGTAGTGTGGCCGCGCCATGGGCCCAACAACGCGGAAGATCTGAGTGATTTTATACCCAGGAGGTCGAGCTTTTTTTGGCTTCATGCGCCACTGAGCAGCATTCACAGGACTGAACGGGGCTCCGCCTCTGAAGCTGTGTCCAGATTTTAATTGCTTCATCCATAGTCTCTATGTGAAACAGCAGCAACCTCCAAGCTAGGTACCTAAACGCTAAAAATGTAAAGTTACCCGAACGCTAACCTGGTCGCTAACAAAGCTCGCAGATCTCACTTGTGGAACTGTAGCTGTTTTAACGCCACAGCTCACCTCCCCACAAGCAAAACAAATCCCCCGACACTATTTTGCAGGGGCATCATAGCGCCGTCCAAGACGACTGTAATTTGCATGAAGAAATACAAACAAGCCAGATTTTTTCCCCTCATACCAGAATGAGAATTGCTGCTGCCAGACTGGCTCCAAGAGACCATTATTTGTGTGTTATTTTCGAGGATAGACTCACTATAAGTGTCCTCATGTCCTCCTAATGAAGTTAATATAATGTGTATTTACTGTCCGACTTCTGGACGGGTCCCTCTGACTTGCGAGCAAAGTGATCACGGAACAGCTTGAACGATGAAGCGATAGGTCGGACAGACATTTATACATCGCTCAGACAGAAAATTCCCAGCAGGAGTTGACATGGCAGTTGCTGTTGTCACTAATCCATCTGGTCATAATGCAGCACAATTCAATTCCCTCCTCTATCTGTTGGAATTTGCCACTTTTTGATTCCCACCGCTGTCGTAAACACGGGAGGGGATGCAAAGCCAAAAGGCAAAAGTCGCTTCTAAACATCTGAGTCTAAAGAGCTTACACACAGCTGACGTCAAGCTCCATTTGTACCAGCCGGTCAGGCGGTGATTCCAAATGAGAGGAACTAAGTGGTCTGCTGAGTCTGCTCGGTGGTCTGATCATGTGAAAGCCACTTCACACATTGGCTTTCACTGTGGTGATACAAAACTATTGCATCCAAAAAAAAAAAAAAAGAGTGCAGAGAAAGCCTGCTCTCTTTAGAAAACTCTTTCTCGATGCAAAATGGAAGATTGCTGAAGGGTGAGACGGATAAAGTGAGAACAATTCGTGGGTTAAAGAGCGAGAGTGACATTGAAAGAATGCGAGTTTAGAAAGGGAAGTGGAGTCGGCTTTTGTCATTCTCAGGACTTGGCACCCTGCATGGAAAGATGCGACTTCCTGCTTTTTATTTGACTCAGAATGGTTGGCCTTTTGTTGCCAGGGTAACAACACATGGGTGTTTGATTGTCCATTAACATCAACAGGAATCGTGTGTGTGTGTGTGTGTAGTCCAACAGTGTCCTTTTTCACTACAGTGAGGTGACAGTAGGTCGAACTACAAGACCACTCAGATATAGAAAAGCAGTGAACCAAGGACGGAAGAACATGAAAACGTCAAACACTTAAATATGTCTTAATTTCATTCCATAGAAACGTTTTCTCATTTGAATCTTTCGCCATGACTTCAGTTTCCACGTCTCACTTTTTATATAACAACAGAGACGACCTGTCCGACTGCTTCATCACGGCGTGCCATCGTGTTCGATGCCAACAATTTTAATCCTCGGCCCGACATTTCTCTCCAGGTTTAACAGGAATGCACACGCAGGGGAAACATGGCACTCTGCAGCATTTTCCACCAAATTTCAAACATAGCTTCAGAGTTCAGGCAGTCTGGGTTTGAGACAGCTGACCTCACTGAAGTTCACTTTACTATCACATTTTCTATTCATGCGATTTTGTGCACTTTTTTTTTCTTGCTACACTTCCATAGCTTAAAGGGAAGGGAAGGCGATTACGGAGAAAGATAGATGATTGAGGCTCGTTCTCAGGTCGTCAAATACCGACGCTTTGGGTCAGCATTAGGCCCGAAATTCAATTTCAAAGCATCGGTATTTGATGACCTCAGAATAAGCCTCAACAATCAACTATCTCTCATCGGAATCGCCTTCCCTCCCATAACAGAGCTGCTCGGAGAGCCTCAATGCAGACATAAGCCATTCAGTGATCTGAGCGCCGCAGGGCTACAACTAATGGTTATTTTCATTATCGATTAATCTGCAGATTACTTTCACATCTTAACAATAAGTTGTTTTGTCTAGAAAATGTCAGTAATGTCAACTAGCTCATCACAGTTTACCAGAGGACAAACCTCAAATTGCTCCTCTAATCAAACCAACAGTCCAAAACCCAGATGTTGGTGTGTACTTTTCTTCATTGTGTTTTTCTGCAGAGCTTTATTGACATTTAACTGCAGGGCAGTGTGTTCAAGTTTCATATTTTTTGATAAAAGCCTGGTAATAATGATCCGTTAACGACCCTCTTTGCATTTAGATGTCCCGCGATGATTTATAAACTTTAAAATCCCCCCCCAAAAAAGCACTCAGCGAAGCCCTGTATTACAAATAAAGTGATTTAATTAGGAAGAATTTTGTATGTGATGTCTTTGACTCCATTAGCATTTGTGCACGACTCAAGTGACAGGTCTCAAGCACAGTCACATGATTTCGGTGTCAGCCCCTCTCATCTCCATGTTAAATGCTTCCTTTATTTGCTTTCCCCCATGAAATATTCAGTTCTGTCAGTCAAAAAAAAAAAGTTTATTTACATCAGAATACAGCGCTGCCGAGACTTACGTCGTCACTCGTTGCAGAGAAAGAGCTCGAGAAAGATCTGAGTAGCGATGATGGCGGATATCTTCCCCTCAGAAGAGAAGAGCGAGGGCCTACAGGTGCAGTCTGCTGTGTTAACATGGCCGTACTCTGAGTGTACGCGGCCTGTCAGAGCTCCGCATCAAGAAAAATGATCCTCCTGTGCCACTTGATGCCTGAGCGCCGCGTCTTGTCCCCGTTGAGCCAGCAGCTGATTGATGTGATGTCCTGCGGTCATAGCCGGCCTTGTTCGCTTGCAAACATGAGCGAGCAGCCGAGAGTGTTGCGTTACCGCGGCTCCTTTCATGACAGATAGGTTGTCGCTTGCTCTTCTCAAACGTGTGCTCGCTCGCTCTCCGCTGCCAGTGCTGCTCCCGCATACCTGTGTCACGCCGACGTTAACCCTCCCTCGCTCTAAAGGCTGGATGCCCTCAGTTGAACCGGCAACAGTCTAGATATAGCTGCTCACGATATTCTGTCCCTGGCCTGTGAAAAGTGAGCTTTACATTTGATTTTTTACGACTCTACAGCTCAACTTTTTCTTTTTTTGCCAACAACAACGAAAAATCTGGAACATGTCAATCAATAGCATACTGGCGATGCCACTAATCCCGCTCGCCGGCTGAATAATTCATAGTCAATTAGAGCTGAGAGGCTGACGCTGTCTTCATGGCACAAGTGCATTTTCAATGATTCATTTCTTGAGCTATGCGAGGGGTCTCTTAATTGTTGTTTACTGCTCGCTAGCCGACCACATGTTATTTTTATGCCATCGTGATTACTCCCGGCAGCGCTCAGAGTGCTTGGGAAATGAAGTCCATTAAAGGGATCCTGAGAGCTGTTTTCCTGTCAAGCTCCATGAAACCCTCTTCCAGGTTCAAACTCGACTGCGCGAGAGCAATAAGTCTGGACCAATCTCACGTGTCAAAAGTGGAGATGAGACGGATCGAGTGATGCACGTATTTTTATGGTCCTGTGCAGTTGCAATAAAAATACCTGCAGTGTTGCGCAAAGATTAATTTTTAATGGGATCCCAGAAGAACAGTTTGAATTGCAGAATCATATGGAAGGAATATTAAAGCTGCACTAACACAGCTGACAGCTGACCAGAGCCGCAGACTGCAGGTTGACGGTGTCAGGGAAGGAGCAGGCTCGGCTGAGCTGCACTCGGGTTTTTTGTTTGTTTGAGTGTGGCGAAGGGAGAAAGTGAGAGGACTGAATGCCTGAGGTGATTGCTGACATAGTATGACAAGCTGTAAAAGCACAGTCTGAATTCTTGTGTGACAGACGACTCCTTTGACAGAAATAGGCGGCTGGATCTGAGAATAGCACCGCTGCCCTCCAGCTGACACACTGCGGGCTATTCTCCTTACTGCTCATACCTCAGCAAGTCTATCCACTTCGAGACACCTGGGCATTAAGGTTTTTGTCCGCATGCGTGCGACTAATAAACACACACTTGTCAGACATTCACGCAAACATCTAAACCTCGCCTCTGGTCATTTCACCTCTGGCCTCAAGGCTGCTGTGAGAAGATACAAAGTCGGAAGTAAATAAGAAATGTTTGGGGAATGTTTCACACCGATGCACTGATGGTGATATCGACTTTGCACTGACACTGTGAGGGCAACACTGGAGCTCATGTTTTAAGATTTAAGAAATATCTTAATGTTCCAACAAGAAACATAAACCATCAGAGAGAAGATTGGCTGTTTGTATGTAGTTACTCTTAATGCCTTTCGCTGAATCAGATTCCGAAGATTAGTATTTTTTACGGCGGAGTGCTGAGGAGCCTCACAGCCTGAAGAAAAGAAGCTGCAAAAAAAAGCCACATGAATTGGGATTTTGCAAGTCAGATCCAAACCACATTAAAATGAATTCAAATCTGATTTCTATGTACGCGTGTCAGTCCGGATGCTCTGGCTGCTCAGTTTCAAAGCGTCTTTTTATGTGACTTGCGGTGCGACACGCAAACGGTGACGTCAATTGCGGCGTGCATCAGTGCAGCTGAGCAGGATCCATGCGGCTACTAGCAGGAAGACAACACAGAGGAATAGCTTTGCAACTCGACAATGTGAGTGTTTGGAGAGCAAGATGATTGATCAAGTCCTCTGTGTAACAAAACCATGTCATCAGCGTACAGAGTGATGTCTGTGTCGCTACCATCGGACCCAATGCAGATATGATGGTGTTATCTGACCTGATCACTTGCAGATAATAGTGCAGACACTCCATCTTATCAGATCTGATTTCAGACACAAATTGGATTCGCCTGCTGTGTTACGCCTACGTTTTACGAAACCTAGCCAGGAAATTTTCTTGCTTAACCCGACAAACGACCATGTTGCTACAGGAACCTCTTCAGTAGTTCAGGATGTGCTTTTACGAGGGGATGTTTATAACTGTAGCTTTAGCTCAACAAATAACTGGTACCAATCTGTTAGCTGTAGGTTTAGGTATTAGGTATTAAATAGCCAGATCAACATCATTTATGACCGCAGGCGATGGTGCTCATAACACTGTCGTCCACAGGGGTCGCCAGAGTCAACACACAATAAAAAAAGCCTTGTGGCTGCTTTAATATTCCCCTGAAGTAATGCCTTTATTTCTTCACATTCCATGCTAATGAATGAGCTGGGCCTCCTATTAAATTAGTCATTTACTTGAGGGACTGTTTTTCTTCTACAGTAATTCCTGATAAGTGAAGTAAGACCCCGGAGAATCCTGGCACCGCCGCGTTTCCATGAGATTTTTATTTGGCCGTGCAGCCTCCTGCACCTTCTTTCCACTGAACTCATTCATTTGACTTTAATTCAGTTCAACAGCTTAAAAAGTGTCGGCGACAACAAAGGGAGAGCGAGTGTGTGTCTGTGTGTGTGTGTGTGTGCGTGTTAGAGACACAAAGGGAGCACGTACACACTTTATTGTGGCCTCTGTGGTATTTCTAGTGACTGATTGCAGCTCTCATTACCACTTGTTTGTGTTCAGCTCTGTTGACACCTGTTGTGTGACAGAGGTGATTTTTTAGCTTCTGTTAGGGTTGAATAGCTCGAGGCTTGCCGGGTATGTGTGTGTGTTTACATACTCCCGGCAGTTTTTTGATTACATGACGCACACACTGACACACACCAGACAGCATAAAGTTTTCTTCCTCTTTCTCTTCTGCTATCGACTCTGCAGCGGGCCTCTGTTTACATTTCATCGCAGGCTCCGAAGAGCCGTCTATTAAGGCTCTGACTTCCACAGCTGACCGTGCAAGCTGGAAAGCGGAGATTTAGTAACGTCCCCTGAAGCTGGCAAATGTCGAAACTCTCGGAAAGTCACATTTTACTAATTGTGTTTGGAGCTGTGCCAGGATTTGACTGCTTCTCAGGAAAATCAGTGCGTGCGTTTAGCATTTTCAATTTAGCTGCTAAACCGTATTCACAAGTTTCGTTGCCTGGTTGTGGTAACGGCTCTGACAGTGACTTTCAGTTCTAGCATTTAGTTTATGTAAACACGCTGTGATTCTAGCGAATCCAGATGGTTCAAACAAAACCATTTTCATATTATAAAAAACAGATGTGTGATACAACATTTACTTGGAAGAAGTCGAAGCTGTTTTCCATCACACCAACAAATTATTTTTTATTAACACTAGGGACAGAATTTAGGATGAGTTTAAGTAGATTTACTTGTCTTATAGGCAGCGTAAAAGTGATATTGTGGAATCTCTGCTGCTATCAGGTCCATATAGGGCCTGTAGGCTGATGAGGTCTTTCTTACTCCCTGGCTTGTTAATGGCCTTCAGGTAAAGTGTTGAGTTTTGCTCAATAACTGTAAGAAGGAAAAAGTCTACAGGACACCAAACCACAATGAGCCCTGATTTACAGTCCTGTTTATTTGTTAACTTAGGTGTTAATTAGAATATGAATTTGAATGGAATTTCCCATGCATATGAAAACACTCCTTTTTTTCTTGCATCCAACTCTCACAGCCCGACTGTTTGGCGAAAAAGGAATCCTGCCACAACACACCGCTGAGGTCTCCACCTGCGGCTCGGTGTGATGAAGCTTTGAGGAACAGCTCCTCTCTGTCCCTCCTTGGCCCGGCGCCTCCACCTGGCAGCGCCGACTTGGCTGCGAAGCACATGGTGGTCACTACAGCCACCACGGAGGTGCACTGACACCCTCACCGCTCACCTCTGTCAAGTCCGCCTGGCAGCGACGACCACAACAATGAGCTCTCAGAGTCGATCAGGTGAGAGAAAGAGTCGTTTTTTTTTCTCAAGAGGAACTCCTTGTTCTTTTCTTTGGAGCTGCTTTGACGTGGAAAAGGCTTCGGAAGGAGTCATGTTTTTATGCATGTAGCTGTGTATGGCTTAATGCACTGATGATGGCCAGTTTAATTCTAAATATATATAGAGGAGACTTCCAATAGTCTGACCATAGCACACAGACTAATCCTGCTGTTTTGCATTTTCTGCAAGAGCTTTTCAATCTTCTAAACAATTAATGTGGTTGATTCGACAGTAACTTGCGTTGTTTAAACAGCAACTGCATGTTGCGTAGGTGCAGGTGAGGGCAAATGTTTGTCCAGGTAGGTTTTTTGCTGGTTGGTTTAATTGATTTGCGCTCACGTTCGAACGAGGAGAACAATGCTGCCAAGAAAACAAATTGATGCTGGAAAGTGTGATTGAGGTTCTAAAGTGAAAACGGGTTCAAAGCTTTGACTCTCAGCTAAATGTCATTTTTAATTTCGCAGTGTTTCTGAATTGATATTTCTACTTTCATCACGCAAGGTAATCATTTCCTTTTTTGTGTCGAGCAGACTTTGTACTGTTTGTTTCCCTTGCGAGTCAGTTGTGAAGCACTCTGATGCATTATGCCTGGATTCTGTAACCACGTAGTCTCGATTCAGGTCGTTAAATGTCGCCTGACTGATATGGAAGCGGTTTGGTTTTGCAAAGTGTGCTGTTTGCTTGGAAAAGTGTCACGGCTAAATTTAGCAGCACAGAAACTTGTTCTAGCACCTGAGAGAGGAACACAGTGGAGAGGGAGGAGCGTGGCGCACTGTGTTTTTCCTGCATTAGTGCAGAAAGCTCTCACCTTTAAGAAATCTATGGGGTGAAAATGCCTGCTCTGACTCTTTTTTACTGCTTTGTATGCATCACTCTTCACTACATTTTGTCTTGCAGCAGCAGGCCAGTTATGCACACGCTATTTACCTGCACCCTTTATTGGTTTCCTAGGGATTAAGTTGTTTTTTTATATCTGGGCCGAGGCTACCTGATATGTCTTTGTTACAGGTTCAACTAGAGGTGGTTGGAAGCATATATCTCGTTATCTTAGTGATTCTTTCAGATAAAAATGTGTTTTTCTGCTGGTCACGGGGGAGTGAAGCTGCTGTGTGATCGGTGCAGTTAAAGAAAGACAGCAGAGCTATCAATTAATTTCTCAATGAATTGTTTGGTCCATAAAATATCAGAAAATAGTGAAAAATATCTATCCTAGTTTCCCAGAGTCTCAGTTGATGTGTCTGTAAATGTGGTGGTGGTGCAAAAAGAACAGTGGATAATGAAGTTTGGCTCCAGATTGTTCTGATTTATGGTTTTGGAAGCGTTCGCTGACACGCAAATGAATCCAAAGAAACTTTTAATATCAGTTCATCATCTCCCCCGGTCCCGCACGCATGACGGTTATATGATGTGTTCACTTGTCATGAATTGCATTTGACAGAAGTTTTCTCTTTGCATGCTTTATTACGGATCCCCTGGTGTGCTTGACCCCCAGCAGCGGGGGCTTTCCATGTGCACGACTCAAAAAAAAAAACCCTCTGGTCTTAAATCAGAACCATGGTGAAGTGGACAAAAGGCCAATTGTGTCCTCTCTTACCCATCATGCTTTGGCTGTCTTAGTCGTTTTCAAGGCGGTGATGTCACAGGCATTGTTTAATTTGGTCCTGTGCAGCACAATGTGGCTCTCTGGCATCACCTTCTGTTCTCTTCCACTGTGAGCAGAGACGTTCGCGCTGTCCCGGCCAAAGTGGTGTGCGTCAGCATGGATGTTTCAGGCCGTGGCTCACAGATAGCTGTGATTCCCTTTTTTCTTAAATACATTGTGTTATGTAAGTGGAACCTTGGAGCGGGGCATCATTTTCATTTTCCTCCTTTTGAAATCGTTCCCATGCTCCGTCTACTCTGTTTTTTAAAATCAGTTTCTGAAATAAGTTTAAAGTGCAGGATTATGATTTTTCTGTCGTCGCTTAAGAGGTATGCTTGTCTTGTCTGTTTCCTGGTCCTAGATATCATCTGACTTGCTTGTCCTTCCTTGGCAAAGAACCCACTTTTGATGCACGCATGGAAAAAGAGTCCCAACCTAAATCCACAGTTGTTTCATCTCTCTGTGCCTTTTTTTCTTCCTGACTCACAAGATGTCAGTCAACGGATAAACACGATCCCACTTTTAGAAAACAGAAGCCAGATTTTCCATACAGGACTGTAAATATAGACGAGGCTAAGCCCTGTTGAAATTTTCTATTAAGCCAAAACATTTCGAGTGCCAGACTTGTCTCCACCTCGAGGAGCTCTGAAATTAAGAATGAGGCTTTCACTCCTCAGTTTCACCTCCTGTTAGCAGTCCATTTTCCCCTTGTCGCCCTCCTGTCTGTGCAGTATTGCTAAGCCCTTTTCCATATATGACAGATCATCATTTCCCCATTCTCAAAACCACCATTTTAGAGCACTGAAGGGCCCTTTGTCTGACTTAAAACTTGGGTGGCAAAGGCTGGCATGTTGACATGTTACTTGGCATTTTGGAACTGGGTTTATGGCCTTGGAGCCGGAGCTAGAACACACACACAGACAAACTCTCTCATCCCGACAAGACCCTCCCCTCTGCTTTCCAGCGGCAGTAATCGGTGGCAGGTCCTGGCTGAGGGGGGATCTTGCGTCAATAAATCGTCATGCTGAGCGACTCCCCTGCCTGGAACACAAACAGAGAGAGGGGCCGTCTGCTGCTGGAGGCCTTGTATAGCTTGTTAAAACCCTCTGAGGCCTGTGCAGTCTGACCAAAAAGAAAGCTCCTGCTGGGTTTAGGAGATGTTGGTATTGTTTACCAGTCGCCGTTGTTATTTTACTTCTTGGAGCGATCCCAACCTCTTCATCCCGTCCTTTCCATGATGATATAGTCGCTGGCTGATAGTTGTACTTCGAGCTGGCAGCCTGGAGAGAATCTGTAATTTTTTTTTTCTTGCCTACTTGAGTGTTTTGCAGAGTGAGAATACACACTTCTCCCCAGTGGATTCAGTCACAGACAGCAGATTTGTGCAACAAATAAGTCCAAAGGGAAATTCGGCTATTACCCGTTCCATCCTGTGAATACATTTTGTTAACTCGAATTTGCATCGGGCGCCTCGTCCGCTTCGTCATCCTGAGATTAATTCACACCCTTCCCCATCGGCGTGCATCAAAACTGAAAGAGCAGAGCTCAGTAAGGGTGTGGACTGAAGGAAACACATTACCTTGACCTGCAGGTTTTTAGATTAGCGGGTGGGTATGCGGGGAGCTGCAGTTGTCTTTCCGTCAGCCGTTGGAGCCGTGCAGCGTTGAGGTTCGGGGTGGGGGCTGCCGCGAGGAGTCGGTTTTTAAAATAAACACAAGAATCGCACCTCCTCACTTTTCTGAGTCTTATTCAGAGCGCTGATCCACGGCAGATGGTTGTGAATTATTCATGTCAAGTTTTTGGGACGAGCACAGCCATGTGTAGATTTTATCCCAGAGATTATTCAGTATCAGAGAGGAGGGGGAGCGGTGATTGAGAGGGCTGACAGCACAATGAGTGCTTTTCAAGAGATGGTGGAGTGTAAACAGCTGATGCCAGATAAAACTGTTGTTGTTTTTTTTTTGCCTCCATTGTGATTGATAAAGCGTTGAGACGTCATTGCGCAGGATTCAAATTCCTTCTTTTACAGCTGTGACAGTCACGGTTTTGTTCTTCCTTGTCAATTTTGCAGCCAAGTAGGGGTGGGTGTCACAGAATAACTCACGATATGCTGCGTTCTTGATGGGTTGCCCACGATAACAATGGGAGCACAATACAGCGATTCTGCAATATTTAACACATTGGAAGTCAATCATCAATGATACTAAGGTGTTAGGGTTACAATGAGTCCCTGAATTGGAGGCAACTGCAAGGCAGCAGTTGTCAACAGCACTCAACTGTTGTTATCGCTGGTTACCGCTGTCGGTTTGACGCCAAACCTCCTCATCCAATAGAAAAGACTGTCTCCCATCACCTCTGTAGGGAATCATGAGCTCTGACATCCCTTCTTGGCGAGTGTTGGCAAACATCCCCGTGCTGGTTTAAAAGGGTCTTCGTCTTCGTCTCTGCACCACATATCTGAAACTTGGCTCTGTTCATGCTCAAAAGCTTGAAAGACGGTTAACCAGCTAGCTATACTGAGGAAGAAAACACAATTACAGCCACCGGCATGAAAGAAACACAGCCGTCACCAATGCGACCAAGAGTCTTGGGTCCGCCAGACTGGGCAGGTTTAATAAGAACATTTTAAACAGGACATGGAGACGTAACATTGGTGCAGTGAGCAAAGGTCTTCGAGGACACTCCGGTTTTTGCCCCCTCTGGTGGGGGGCCTTTTAAATTACAATGTAAAGGCTCAGTAGTTGATGACCATCAGCCATCAACAATGGATAATGGCCCAACCCTGTACAGTACTCCACAACTTAACTTATTTTGTTTTGTGTCACAGAATTTGACAAATGAGTGAAACAATGTACAACAGTCTTACTTTAGTGCCCTTTAATCGCACTCATACTGACTGCAATTTGTCCATTTATGCCATCCTTCCAATCTCAAATAGCCAAAACTGGTAAGTACCAGAAAGGCATGTTGAGTGTATCGATAACGTATCCCAAGAGGTAGAAGTATAAATTTCTGCATCGATGTTTTGTCGTCTGTTCCAAGCTTTCTTTGAGGATGTTAAATGCTGCAGTGCTGAAGTACAAACGCAGGCACGTGATGTGATTTTTAAGCTTTTGCTGGCTGGCGTTCCTTTTTTTTTTCCCCCGTCAAACATGGAGTAAATGTTTTGCACTTTTGTGTTTCGGGTCAGGTTTTCCCTTGAAAGCAAATTTTAAGCATATTAGTTGGGCTGGAGCTGTAGTAAGGGTAATCAAAGTCAGCCGCCGCATAGTTTAGTCTCCCGCCTCGGAAATAGTTTTTAATTCTCTCACTTGCCCTTCCTTCTCTTCTGTCACTCTAATTTCCTATCTGCCTCTTTTTTTCTCTCTCTGTCTCTCAGTTTTAATCAGTAACTTTAATAAGGACTCGCAGTGGGAGCTATCAAAAGCCTGCAGTGGTGGATTAGAAAGAGAGTGGCTAGTGTCTGGGCCAGGCCACTGGAAAGGGAAGCATAATCTTCAAAAAGGGAGCTTAACCCCTGCTGGCCCACGCTGATGAGTCCTCATTTACAGGGGCCATCGTCACAGGGAAAAGGCTCAGGGTGGTAATTGATATGTTTGAGTCTGAGTGTTTGGAAAGTTGTCCAAAGATGACTAAAGTCGACCGAAGCGAGGAGCAAAATTAAGCTCATTCAGAGGGAAGTTATTTAAGAAGTTTGTCGGTGGAGCGGCGCCGCTCACTGGATTCTGTGCTTCTGTTCGCTCTCTCGCTCACCGCTGCTATCTAGTGATTGTCCGGAGAGCCAGAGGGACACAATAGCGGCTCGTCCTATCTGCATTTGATGCATTCGAGTGCTGCAGAAATGTTATTGTTCTCATTTATCCGTGGCTCGGCAAAAATTCCCCTCAATGGAAAGATGGATGGGAATGACAGTTGAAGCAGACTAAACAGACGCCTTTTTAAGAGAACAATGGAAGCTGCTGTGGAGAAATAAGATTACTGCCTCATTATTGTCTTCCTCTCCACATTTCTCCAGAATATTCCATTCAAGTAATCTCATTGCCAGATGAAACAAGTGTGCAATTTAGCCCTCGGAAGAATTTATTAAGCATTCAAAGCTTTGCCTCTGCCGGAAGAGCAGCGCAGAATTGAATTATGGTTTTGTGCTCAAACTGCTGCGCTCTGTCCTTTCAAATCAACAAAGATCCACCAATCTTCTTTTTGTCCCTTCACTATTAATTATACAAGGGTTTTATGGTTGATTTGGTTGCTAAATTAGGCAATACGGCATTGGATTTTCTTTTACTGAAATAAGGAGCTGATAACTTAGATTTTGTGACCACCTCTTTTCTTGTTTACTCTGGCTGGCTGTCAGCAGACACGTCTGTGAAAAAGGGTTGACTTGAAGCTTTAACACGCCACATGTGCTGCTACTTTGCAGGAAAAACATGTCATTACAACTCAGCGGGTGCAAGAGTTTGATTGAAACGTAGCATTGCCTGAGACAAGCATTCAGAGTACAGTATTTGTGTTTGAGTTGACACCATACACGGATATAGACGCTCCTACACAACACTCAGAATAGCCCAGATGTCCAGTTTGTAATAAATATGGAGATTAAGAACATGCAAGACCTTAAAGATTAACCCGTAAGGATCCACATCTGCTACTAAGCTTAGAGTCAGAGTGAAATGCAGGAGATCACGGTCCTTCTCTCATTGTCTCTGAGTCCTCCGTGCAGCCTCGCTATAGTCCGACCCACAATCCCTGCACCGCTGTACTTCCCATCTGGCTGGGAGGTGCAATCCGCTGTACGGGTTCAACAGGGGACAGCGGAGAAGATGGAGGCGGGTCAGGTGGGTCTCCGAGGATGTAATCCTCCTGCTTCTATGAACAAAACAAAATCAAAAGTTCCCAGCAGTTACACAATCCCTGTTAGGAAGGGCTCAGTGCACCCTGGGTCTCCCAGGGCAGAATGAACTTTTCCAGGCACTAATCTCTGGATTAAGCTCTGAAACAGAGGCCGGCGAACTCCTCTGTGTGCTGCCATGTACTCAAAATGCATGAAATGCTCCATGAAGCTGTTGTGCAGCTACAGTTGGCGTCAGCTGCAGGTTCGTACTCATGTTGCTGATTTAAGGGTTCAGTTTGTAGGATTTAGAGGATCTGTTGGCTGAAACAGAATTTAATATTCATCATTATGTTTTCATTAGTGTATTATCACCTGGAACTATGAATTGTTGCCTTCTTGTTACCTTCAAATGATCCTCTTCAAGGTCTGCCATGTTTCTACACTCTAGAATGGACAAACCAAACATCATCTCTGCAGAGAGACTTCAATGTTTTCTGTGTTCTTGGCAGCGACTGTAGAGTGTGAGGAGGTGTATTTTGTTTGTTGCAGTGTGAGACTTCACCACTAGATGCCACTAAATCCTCCACACAGGTCCATTTAAAGATTAAGCCCTTAAGGAAAGTTGTTTAACGACAGGAAAAGTTGTATCTTCTGCCTTTTAATATTCTCAGAAACAATCTTAAACTGACTCATTTACACGAGCTTATAATCAGTTACAATCACTCATATCAGCCTCCTCCACGCCAAGAGATAAAAACACAACATAAAAACCGCTCTCCCCTCAGCTCCCAGCTTGCTTTTATGCAGGTTGGGCGCTGCTGGGATTTCACGAACAGGCGTTTCTGTTAAGGGTGGTAATTAATTTAATGTTCCTGAACGCCTAATGAAATTTAACCGTTTACCCAACTCATGCGAAAGAGTGAGAGATAAATAGAGAGGGGAAAGAAAACAAAGAGAAAGAACTGAAACCTATCTTTATCTTACGTAATATCATCTGTTTGTTTGGAACTCTGTGGAAATACAGATACAGACTTGAGTCTTTGAACCGCGGCAGCGAGAGATTAACTGGCGAGAGCAGTGAATCTATCAGCTGCTGCTTGAAGCACGTCCAGCGGATCAGCGATCAGCGTCTCCCGCTTTCTTAAAGTTTACATAAGAAAATGCGTTTTAGAAGTGCCGCCGCAGCTGAGACAAACTGCTCTTCTGTCGGCAGCGAAACACGTTTACGACGCAGGCTTTCTGTTCTTCACGCGGAGCTCGTCAGCTGTCATACGTGGTTCGATTAGCGGTGTTAAAGTGCCACATTCTTACGTGCTGTAATAAAAACATCCGGTGGACTTTTCCTACAGGTTGTTTGTAACTTGGTGGTCGTACAGTGTTGTCTTCATAATTGCAGATAGATAAAAACATAATCAGGCCAACAATTATGACTGAATAAATCAGCTAATTAAACATCACACAGACCGACCAGTGAAAGGTGCTTTTTATCAGGAAACAAAAGTCATTGATCAAATCAAGTGGGTGTTTACAACAGTGGGCTGAAGTGCCACTCTGAACTGTTGTTGTTTGTCTTGATTGGTGTTCGACTGCTATTTTGCTGTGAATATCATCAAGTAAAGCTGCTGCTGTTTATTCATTTGCCTTGGGAGTTTTCTCACCTCTGATACGTGTTTCAGAGGAGGGCAGTTAGGTGTTTTTGACAGCACATGCACAGGATCACAACAGTTACAACAGAGGATCGATTACCGATCCATGAACGGATCGATTGGTGCCCGTTTGGATCCAGCAGGTCAGCTTCTGACAGCCTTTCAGCTCAATTTAATGACTTAAATCAACACCAGAAGGGCAAATAGATAGATTAGGCAGTGTGCTTTTGAACTCTTGACAGTTCTTATGTGCTCTTTGTGAATTACTCTTGCGCTTTGAGAACATCAAGTACACAAAGCTCAGAGTGGCGTCCTGATCACTGAACACTTTCATAGAGTTTCGTTTACTCATAAGGTGACTCATACCCCTGGGGCGCCCATTAGCTCAGTCGGTAGAGCGGGCGTCCCATGTGCTGAGGCTTTGCCCTCACTGCAGCGGCCTGGTGGTCGGGTTCGGCCTGGGCCCTTTGTTGCATGTCACCCCCCCCCCTCTCTCTCACCCTGTTTCCGGTCATCTCTCTGAAGCTGTCCTATCAATAAAGCCACACAAAGGCCTAAAAAAAGGTGACTTATACCCCAAATCACACTGGACTTGTCTTTTGTCTTCAGTGTGAATGGTACAATCCGCGTTCACGTCCTCGTCAGATGTCTCTGCAGCAGTAACAGGTGTTTAGCAGCTCCGGCTCTGATCGGCAGTAATGAAGACACAACACCCGGGTGGACATGCTAATTTTACCGCCTTGTCAGCTGCGATGCAATGACGTCTTAATGTTAATTCTGCTGGCTAGTTAATGCTTTTTCATCCGTTTCTGTTCAAGCACTACCAGAACCGTGCTGCTAACCAGTCCAACACTGATCAGTTCTTAACCGTCCACCTTGCAATCTTGGGACATCGACTTTTATAGACAGCACTACACCACCAAGTCTCCAAATAACTATTGAAATTCAGTCTATAGCAGGAGACGAGCCATGATTCGGCGTAATGTGGCGTATGGCTCCTTCCCCCGAGGTAGAGGAGGAGGATTTCAAACCTGGACTTCTCTGGGTTTCTAACTCGGGTTCAGCGGGGGAAATCAGGGTTGTTAAAGTGAACGTATTATGTTCCTCACTCAGAGGCTTCTACTCAGCGAGGCTTTTGAACTCCTACTGCTCCACTGGAGCTGCTTAGCTGCCAACTGTAGACTCCTGTGGTTGTACTTGGCAGCTCGCATGTGTGAATTTGTGTAATTTGAAGGCCTTTTTTTTTTTTTTAAAGCAATCCTGCTTGGTAAACATGCCGTAAATGAATAACAGTTAAGAGCCCTTCTCATAGGTTTTCTACTTTATAGCATTAAGAAAACAGCAGTGATCCTCCAAGCTGTAAAACTAACCGTAAAATCTGAGTTAAGGTTTATTCTTTTCGCCAAGAAATCTGTTTTTGTTGCTTTTCGCTCCTTTTTTTTTCTTTGTACGTGTGTGTTTCACCTCCAGTGTAATATGAATTTAAAAGAAACATCCTCATCCTGGTGTAGGAGTGTTAACATTACCTTACAGTACACCGAGAAACAATGTTTTGGTTAAACAAGCTTGCTATTTTGGATGCGAGGTGACAGATAACAGCACGCTTTCAAAATGTCAAGTTTATGTTTCGGGCGTATTTAGGCTCACAGGGAACCAAAAAGTCCTCCGAAGAAAACTTCCTCAGACACATGAAGAGATTTTATATCTTTCCTAAGTCCCTGTTCAGAGAGGGAGGATAGGAGTCGGGCAAACACAGGAGGATAAAAGGCTCCAATGGAGTTTGATCTGAGGTCGGTGGATTTCAGAGCAGGAGATAAAACCACTCTGCTCTCTTTGGCCGCAGTGGTTCCTTGAAATTAAAATAAAATTAATTAAGACATCCAGTTCTCTCATTGTTGGCACGCCACTAAATAAAAAAACTTTAAATTTTATCTGCTGCACCTAATTAAATTTAATTCTGTAAGTTGCCCAAAGGAGAGAATGAAACTCACGGATACTGCAGGGCGGAGTTTTCATTTTTGATGCTCAAACTATTGTTTTCTCAGTGAATGACATCATACTTATAACAAAACTTAAAACATGCTGTTTCGCACGATATATCTGGAAGTGTGACGGTTTAACAGATCCAGTCTCAAACCTCCTGAACTGCTCAAAGACTCATCAGGGCCGCCCCGATGATATCAAACATGTTTGATCTTTATGATTTAAAATCTGGATGATCACATCGCTCCTTTCCGAGCCAAACCATAACCGCTTAGTGAGAGAGGCTGTTGACAGAAACTTAAAATCTCACCTCCGTTTTTTTGCAGAAGAACAGAAAACCTGTGTTGACTGCGCTGCTGCTGTAGGTTGTCACATCGTGCTAATCTTGTTTACGTCTGCTTCCCCATGAGATGATGTGAGAGGGATCATGTGTGAGCTTAGCTTCAGTCTGCAGGGCCATGCGTAAAATTGAAGGTGTCACATGTCCAAACTCCACCAAATTTGACACCGCACTTCCTTTGGTCCTCAGCAGCCAACCTTCTGTATGTGAAGTGGATCAGATGAATGGTTCTCGAGATATGTGATTAATATACAGACATACAGACAGACAGAGATTCCTTGCTTTATAGTTGGAATAGAAAAAGGTCTGTATGATCTTACATAAACCCCAAAATACAGTATTACACTATTTATTGAAATATGCCAGTGATGTCAGCGTTGAATTACAGGAGAGAAGCAATTGTAAAGTAATTTTAAAAACCATTAATGCTTTAAATTGTTTGTAGTTTCAGTTAACGACACAATCATGTCAAAAAAGATAATTCAGCGACTTGAATCGCTGTGAAAATAGCTGGCAGCTGGTTGATAATAAACAGCGCTTGTGTTCAGTCTCCCTGCTAAACCCTTTAAATGTATCACATTCATATTTCGGTCTTGTCGAGTTTTCCTCTGAATCAACACCTCCAGGACGGGGAGCTGTGAAGCGGCTCATGTTGCCTGACTGTGAATCTAATGTTAGCTCACACAGACACAGTGTATAGCTGTCTGCAGAAATGTTTATATTTATTACAGTAGTGGTATATCATTGGCTTCAACACACTGTCCCATGTGACTTCATGATAATTGAAACAACATATGATGCAGGAATACACCAATAGATGTAACGCCGTCATTAAATCATTGAGTAATCTTCAGTAAATCTTAAATGTTAAGTTGTTCGAATTTTCAGCAGCAATTTACATCACAGCTTGGTAATAACATAGTGATAGTGGGGTGGGGTGCAGTGTGATTACCAAAGTTATAACCAGGTAATAGCTTGGTATTAAATAAGAGTATATCCTGGTTGTATGAGACTGAAATGTATGTAATAAGTGGCCAAAACCAAAGTGTATTAATGAGAAAACTCATTTAAAGACAGCTAAAAGGCAAAACTATTCAGGGAGCTTAGCATTTTACAGCCCTGATTGTTACTACAAGACTCAGGAGTGATTCCTGCATTACCTTGTGTTAATTTCAGCATTATAATATGGTAATTCACATTTTTTTAGACCATGTGGTGTTGTAGGTATCACACTGATAGTAGCCTGTGATCTTGTAAAAACATCATTATATTACCTCAATACTATCAGGATATAATCCCATCAAAGTCAACGTCAACACAATTTTTCAGTAAGATTACTTATTTCCTTGAAAATACAAGCAGTGGCTCGTTCAATTGTGTTTATAAAATACATTTATTTGGGTTTTTTTTCGTTTTCCCTGACAGACGGGTTTGAAAATGATCTCTGTTCATCAGTAATCTTAATGGTTATCAGAGCAGATTCCTGCTTTAGTCTTTGTCACAACAGGCGTCGCCATATTTATCATAAAACTGAATCCTCCATTAGTTCATACCACATCGTTATCCAGCATGGCTGCGTGCCCTAAGAAAGCGTTACTGTACCCCCATTCCAAGCAGCCATGAAGGATTTCCAGTGGCGCAGCCTGGAACCCCGCTGCAGAAATCCAGGCAAGATCACCGAGTTCAGCAGCACCCTTCATCAGTCAAATTGCATGAAACCGCGGTTTGTCGTCCTCCCACATTTTGTAATTTGCCAGACTTCTCTTTCCCCATTTGCATAACATAGCAAGCTCATTACTTCAGCTTTCAGGAGCCAGGAGCCTATTAGATGAATGAAGCACCGACGGTACGCTGTAGAGTTGATGTTGGCGAGATAAATGAGCTGGTTTGAACACGCTGGTTGAGTAAAGATATGGCTCATTGTGACCTGTGGTTTTTTGCAGCGCTCGTCACCAAAGTTAACTGTCGAACAGGTTTGTGTCTCGTTGGGTTTGTTCTTTCTCCGGTCCTGTCTGTGATTCACGTATGTACAGTTCATTTCCAACAGCAAACTGAGGGAAACATGATGCTGATTGGAAAAGTTTTCTTTTAACGTAATGAGCTGTTGCAGTGTTTCCCACACATAGACTTTACTTGGGTGGGCGACCCGAACATTTTTTACTTTCATTTATTTTCTATCCCTGTGAGAGAACGACACCATCCACTACGGAGTAACTAGTTGTCAGTCTGCCCTCGCTTTTCCTCTCCCATCTTCTGTCAATCACATGCGCTCTGCAGAAAAACACAGAGAGAGAGACAGAAGCGCTCTCCGGTGTTACAACCCTCCCGTCAACACACTGATTGTAATGCGACTAATTTAATGTTGGTCTAGTTAAGCTGTTGTTTTCGTACGAGCCTGTAAGTGCACCTGGTTGCTGCGATGTCATTCAGTGCCCCTTTTTGTTTTGATGGTTTTGATAGGCTACATGATAAATAATAAAAAAACAAGCCTCCTCCACGAGTGGTTCACCAGCTGTTGTGAAAACGGAATCGGAGATAAAAATAAAGTGGCGTTTTTTGGCCGACGACATAAAACACAATGGGGACATGGAAAGTCAACAGAGCAGACACGTAGTGGGAGAGAGAAACAGAAAGGTGAGGCTCGTCAGCGCGGGTCTGCTTTACGTTACGTAGGCAAACCTTTAAAGCAATTCTGATAAACAGTGAGTCAAACACCGACACTTTGCCCCGACTATAAAAGACATCACAGTGAAACAGTTCCAGATTCACATTTTGCTTGAGAAATGACTGAAACAGTTAATTAATAACAGTCAACAAACAATTTTCTTTTGATCGATAAACCAACTTTCTGCCAAAATCGTAATAATGCTGTAGTCTACTGCGCAGTGGACTACAACATTATTCCAATACTGTTCTGTGGTTATGATAAGGCGCTGGCAGCACTTGGTTTAAGGTAGGGAAGGGGATTCTGGAGAAAGACTGTTGATCGATGAGTCTCATGCTCAGGTCTTCAGATAACAACGCTGTGGATTAGAATTTTGTCCCGGATGCCAATCCAGAAATCGGTATTTGACGACCTGGGAGGGAAACTAAACAATCAACAATCTTTCTCCAGAATCAGAAAGTCAGCAGTGATTTGAGATGTAAGATTTTTTTAAAAAAACCTTTTATTTTTCTTCCCAGCGTCCATCCCGACCACGTCCCTTATAACTCGAGTGTGGTACATAAATCTAATGTTTCATTCATTAAAAAGAAAACTCGTGTCTCGCGGCGTCACACTGACAGTGTGAAACTGTAAATTGCTGATAAAATATCTAACCTGTATCTACGGCAGAGTGAGAGGATGCATTCACGTTGAGTGAATGTGTATGAAACAGCTCTTCCCACATTCCTCTGGCCGTTTGTCCCTGTTTGTGCGGCTCACTGAGGTCTCTGATGGGGATCTCATGCTGAACTATCTGTTCCGTTCCGTCCAGTCTCTGCTATTGTCACCCCGATTTTGTCTTTTGTGCCAGCGTCTATCAGGCTCACTGTCGTTATCACACGATTGCACTGCAAGTTAACACGCTAATGAGCGTCCGTGCCACGCAGCAGCGTTTCGTGGATGCGATGGAAGATGCTGACACGTCGTGTAACACACGCAAACACCGGTCCTTCCGTGGGAATGTTTATTTGACCTGACAAGGAGACGCTTTCTCAACGAGGTGTGCACACTGAACAGTTGGAGAGTTTACAGCGAGCACACTGGGTTCAGACAGCAACGCTTGGGAACATCGAGGCTGACGGGGCCTTTTTCACTGGTGGTTATCTAACAGCATGACAGGAAAGTAAAACAGTTTTTCTGCTTGTCTTTGAAAGATTTCACCCCAAATCTTGTATTGATCTCTTTGAAATCTTTGGACTGTTTTCTCAAACACTTCGATTACTTGCTTTAAAGTTAGCGTGCAGTATTGGAACGAGAGACATTTTTTTTTGTTGCATATCAACTTTCCCTCTTACTCTGTCATATTAGTCTGTTCTAGTTCAACCAAATTAGTAGCAGCATAGCAACAAAGAACTCCGTTAGAAAGGTTAAATCATGACAGTATTGCATAAATACTGTAACTTATCTAAATCACAATATGGCCGAGTGCAATATGAATCACAGAAGCTGCCACTTTTTGATAAAGTTACAATGCGTGACAAAACAGCTTTATAATGAAGTATCGCAACATGATTTTATTTTTTTGCACCACATCCTGCAGCCCTGGCTAGAACTTAACTATTCGTTGTGAAAATAATCAGAAGATAACTTGACAATGAAAATAACAAAGTCCATAAAATGGAATTATGAATCTCCCAAAGTGACGTCTTCTCATTCTTCTTTTGCCCAACTAAAACCCAAAGACTATAAATGCTAAAGGAAAGCAGCAAGTCCATCCATTAGTAGTTCTGGAACAAGCAAATCCTTCACATTCCTGTTTGAAATCATCTGAATTTAGCCTTCTATAGGCAGTTTACACAGAAATCAGCGATCGTGAAGGAATCTTGATTTATAGGCGAAAAGCGGCCCGGCTGTGTTGGGGATTATTAGTGGCAGAGCACAATTTGATCTATTTATAGACACTATTAATAGCCACTAATTGTCAAAGTGTTTTCCTCTCCCACAAAGTCGTTCACAACAGAGGGCCTTCTGTTGCAGGCGCAGATCTAATGGGGCCCCTATTCCCTTTTGTCTACACCAGACACACAGTAGCCACATGCCATAACGCAAGTAAACAAACCGCAGCGGACTCCAAACACGGCAGCGGAATTTACTGTTGCGTTCGTGACGATGGTTTTCTGTCATCGTCTATCATTTCTGGCAAACCTGGAATATCGCTCTAAGCTCACCGCACACAGTCGGTGTCATCGTCGGTCTGCCCGGTGATGCTATGAGCCGCGCGTGACGTCCACAGAGGATCAAGGCAGCACGTCACATTACCCAATGGAGTAAAGACCTGCATTAAAGTTACCACTGATCTAAAAGCAGTCCGTGATTACAGAGCCTGAGTGATGTAATCACCCAGACGTCCGAGGCCTCTGTAATGTCACTTAATGTGCTGATAATACAGTGTTGTTGCTGTTTTTGATACTTTGATTCTGCAGATTGTAGTGATGTCAGGTGGGCTGGAGACAAGTATAGAGATATTTCTGAGAGGCAGGAAATTCTTGTTAATACTACTTAATCATATACAGCCAGTAGAAATATATTTTTAACGTGTTTAATTTAAAATATCTGGACACATTTCGGATTGTTGACCATAAAGTTCTAGGCCGAAATTCATGATCCACTGAGAATGAAATATCTCAACATCTATTGTTAGGTAATGTTTGTTTTTACTGACATTTATAGTTGCCAGGGTTAAGGTCGTCACGCCTACATTCATATTTACCAGGCAGCTAAACACGCCTGATTTTTCCATGCATAATCCAAGATCCGTCCTGTTATCCGGATCCACTCCAAAAGCAAATGGGGTCTGTTTTGGCCTGAATTCCATCCTTCATCCAAGTTTCGTGGAAATCTATTCTGTAGTTTTGTGTAACCCTGCTGACAAACCAACCAATCGACAAACAGCCAGGACGATAACAAGACCTCATTGGCGGAGGTATTTGATACTGAAGTGCCCGTATTAGCTCTTTGGTCCTTCCTCATCCATCATGTTCGCTACCCTCACAGTCTGCAGTTAATATGAGGGTAGTTAACCGCTTGGTGGGGCTTCCCTGATTGGCTAGTTTGGTGTGAATGCGTTCTCCATATATCAAAGGCTCCGTGTAACGAGTCAAATGTTTGCATGTTAAATGTGATTTTATGGTGCATGTCGTGAAAATGATTGAAGTTATTCATCATGTTTCAGGCAGTCTTTGGGAAGTATTCGTTGTGTATCGTCATATTGCGTTTATGATGAAAGTACAGTTCATCATCAGCAGCAGCAAACATTACAACTACGAAACTATCTTACCATTGTCTCAAGGAAATTGAATCGAACGCAACTGGATTTGGTTTTGGTCTTTGAAGACGTTTCACCTCTCATCCAAGAGGCTTCATCAGTTCCAAACTGACGTCTTCAAAGACCAAAACCAAATCCAGTTGCGTTCGATTCAATTTCCTTGAGATAACTATGACCTGGATGAATGAGAATATTCACAGGCTATCTTAACATTGGCATTGTGAACATGGTGCCATGCAGACATTTAGGTCTGTACTGCCCAACAGATCCACTGGTGTGATTGTAGCCTCAAGTGTTTGTTAAGAAAACACTCCGAAGACAATTTTTACCACTGCGTCTGTTTGACACGACTTCCCGAGGTAATCCGAGGGGGTCTGCAGTGTGCATCCTTGAGATAGTCGGATACAAGCTCACGTTGGGTATCCTTGTCCTTGTCACGTACCGGGGCTGGAACCAAAAATCTTGTCGCTCTGATGTGGCACGTGGAGCCGATCTGCTAATATTCTGGCCAGAGAAAGAGGAAGGCCTCTATCTGCGCTGGCAAAGGTCAGGCCCAACATAGGCCCCCGGTATTGAGGGCCCTTTTGTCGACACGACCACAATAAACAAGCGAGCCATTCTCAGCTCTGCTCTAGTGTGCTTATCCCGCATGAAAACGAGCGTGACTATTTTAATTGTAATTAGAGGGAGAAAATTGGTGTAGGGACTGAGCCAATCCTACAGAGTGAATGACTGTGTGTGTGTGTGTGTGTGTGTTTGTGGTTCAGTGTGTGTCTGTCGGTGTATGGTGATATACTCCTTGTATAGTTGTCCAGGGCAATCACAGTCACAGGCCCTTTCATGTCTCTCTCTTTATGTGAATAGTGAAGCTGTCATGACTGACGCTTCACGAAATACTGCTTTGGAATCAGTCAAAGGCCCTAATTGTGGCGTGTTTAGTCATACTGTTAATACATTAGTTAGTGTGAGAGTGTTCCAGAGGGGTTTATTCTACCTTTTATGCAGTCGCTGCTTCATTAGTATGACTCACATCCTGACATTTCATTGCCTGTGTGTCATCTTACTGTCATCTCAGCCACTTAAAAATCTGCAGCGGGGCTCGGCTGCTCAGCGAGGCTCTCAGCAGCGTTTCATAAGGCCAGTATGTGAACACTTTATGAAACACCGGACACGACCACTTTGATTGCTTTTCCAGACTAATTAAACTGCAGTTTTTTTTTCCCTTTCACTCACCGTTTTAAGTGGGCTGTACGATTGGTAAAAAGGAGACATCGGTGTAGGTACGAGGTCAATTTATTTGTCATTATTTTAAGCGAGGGTTTAAAGTCCTTGAGTCCTGCTACGTATATTTTATGGAGTGTTGAGTGTTGTTGTCGAGGCGTCTCACAGCCTGGAGGATGAAGCGGCTGAGTAGTCAAGTGGTATGACAGCGGATACTAATGTATCTGTTGAGATGGAGACTGTGGCTGGGGTCGGTGTTGTCTTTTAGTATCCTTTGGGCTCATCTCATATCACAGATGTCACTGATGCTCTGTAGATGGTACCAGTGATGTTCTGGGCAGTCTTAATCACCCGCTGTAGAGCCTTCCTGTCCCAGGTTGTGCACGAACCAGGCTAGTTTGTGACGTTTCCAGTCAGGATGCTTTGTATTGCTCTTCTGTGAAAGACCAGACTCTTGCTCTGGAATTTAGCCTTCATAAGTTCCCATAGTTGCCGTTTTTCTGTGCATTTTTAACCAGGATGGTGATGTTTAATGACCAAGACCGGTTATTAATGATGGTAAGACCCTATACGACATATTGTGAAACTGTTTGTACTTTCATTTGAGGTATTTTGACTTTTACATCTCTTGAAATGAACAGCGACTCACAACGAAACTCACTCAATGTCGACCAGTACATTTAATACTGAGGCTAAAAAATGAAGCCAATGCAAAAGTGCCAAAAAACGAAATAAACATGTTTACAGCCTCCCACAGAGAAAATGTTTTGGTCTCTATTGCTATCTCCATGTCCATGAAGTAAAGTTGTATGTAAGCTTATGAGAAAAATGGGTACTTCTCACTTGATTTATTACACCAGTAAACATTTCTCGAATTAGTTTATGGTCTCATATTTTCTTTTTGGTAAATTATGGTCTCATTTAGAGTAAAATAGGGGATAAAGCAGGGTACGCTTCAGAGTGTAGCTACCTTGTCATTGACAAGTCGTAGCCATGCCGTGTCCTCGGACTCTCAGTCAGATCCAATCAGTACATCCTCATCAGCGCCACCCTGTTGTCTAAATATGGTCACTGCTGGCTCAAAGAAAAAACCAAAACAAGATGGCGACAGCGGTAACAGCCGTACTCGAGGCTTTATAACGGTAGTCCACAAACCGATGGGTGGCTTTACACTTGCGATACACCCAGAAGTTAATAAGATATTTCAGTCTGGAACAAAGTAGTAGATCGACATTGCCATCCCCAGAGCCACGCACCTAACATGGCAAAAACAAAAAAAACACATGATGCTTCTATGATTAAACAATCGCAGGCTCGCATGCCAAGAAAACGTGGGCGTAGAAACGGCGACAGACAGCGCTTCAAGTGTGACACAAGCTGTTTCGGAGCTAAGCGAATTTTTTAAAACACCAGCCATACTGAGGACGTGTTTCAGTTTAATGTAGCACCCTTTTTTTTTTTTTACCCCCAAAACATGCAGTTGGTTTATCAGGAAAGTTGTGGAAATCACATCCACGAGACTGTGAAGGAACATACTGTATATTTTATACTCCAGGGCTTCATGGCAGCGAGGATATCAATCTGTCAGATAAAAGCAAAATCTGTGTTCAGCTTCCATAAATCCCACTAATCAAAGCATTTTATAGGAACAATAACGTCGCAATTATATTTCAAAGTCAAGAAAAGATAATATTGGTTCATTACACAGCCCAGGATACCATGATGTAGTGTGTATTGTTGCTAGTAAATGATAAAAAACACACATCAGGATATAAATGTAAGCCTTCCTGTCCCCACCCTGCAGAGAATATGCTGTTAGGACACTGAGCGCTCACAGTTTGTGTTTCTAAGGGATGATATAGTATTCTACCATTTACCACAGATAAAGCCTGATCTCTCTCAACCCCACCCCCTCCCCCACATGCCTACATTTGCTTCAGTCAAACGATTTATGTCTAATTACCGGTTATAAGCTCTGCACTTCCTCCGACAGGCTCCATATTAGAAACCAAATCTTATAATTAACCCATCCTCTCACATGAAAGTAATGGCAGTGCTCTGCCTTGTCAGAGGCCCATGTTGATTGTTCTGTCATCTCAGCCCAGCCTTCCCCAACGCTGCCGTTCCAAATATCCCGGCAGTTCAAGGAAAGATGAGCTGGCTAATGGGCTGCTTACTAGTGAGACGAAGGGAAGCGGCTGACCTTGAGGCTTTTTTCTAGTTAAGTTGTCTGAACAGAGAAAGCATCCACCAGACCTGAAAGTAAGGAGTCGAGTGTGATATGAACGTGTCAGATGCTTTAAAAATATATACTCAAATTGTACTCTTTTTATTCTTATATATCATATATATGTGAAGAATATTGCCTTTACTTATCTAAAGGTTTTCATTTTCCAGCTAAGCGGCTCCAACGTGACTTTTCACTATTTTAGTCCTCATCTTTACATGTAAAGGTGCACTATGTGGTTTTAGAAAATAAAAATACAGCTCAGAATGGTTCTATTTACAGTATTAATAAGGTAATAAACAAACTCAGAAATGTTTATTTCTTCCATAACTGAATAAATATGCCATCCTCGAAGAAGAAGGTCCCCAGAACACAGTTTGAAGTCAGGAAGGCGGCTACTTAGAACTTAGCTGCACATTTAAACAGAGTAAAACAGTTCAAATGATGAAAAAAAAATCAAATGATGAAGAATTTACCCCTCTGATTGAAATGTCTGCCCCTAAACTACATAGTGCATCTATAAGCTAATACTGAAGCCCTTTAAAATCATTTACTGAGCAGATTAAACTATATACACAACCGAGGCAAAGTTAATACAGCCAAACATCACAAAGCCCGCCTCGAAGGTTTGGAAACACAGAAAAACGTATAATAGGCATGTAAGAAAGAAATATATGGCGCTCGAAAACCAAGGCTAGGGCAGAATATCGAAGGCTGACGCTTAAAGATGTGTTTTACTTTTGAAAGAGTCGCCTGAGCTAACCTCTCAAACTTGTGACTTGTGTTCTTGTGACTGTATATCTAAAGAAACTGTGAAAAACTGCATTTAAGCAAAACCCTGAAATATCACAGCTGTTTAAAAAGTGCTCGCATGGTTATCTTGTTGCCATAGATACAGGTACAGAATAGCTCTGAAACTCATGACTTCAACATCAGTCAGCTGCCGACATTTACAGACAACATTGCTTTTGTTTGCTCGTCCCATACGTGGCAAATATTGTCTTTCAATTCACTTTTTTGGCAGTTTTCTGCTCCATTCAGTTTTGTTCCATTCCACAAAAGTGATGGCCCCTTTTCAAAGAAGCGCTGTGTTTTTATTTCAGGAGGTGATCTTGAGTTTTAAACAACACTTCTGTGAAACTTGGCCGTCCCTCAGATTGCTACCACCGCTGACTGATCTCGGGGAGTTTTGGGAGTGGATTAGTGTTGCTGAAGGAGCTTGTTGACATCAGATGGCATGGGAACTATGAATCCACACACAAGGCTCAACGAAGGAGCTCAGGCAAACCTGCAGTGGGCACGTAGAGAGGGGGAAAAACAAATAAACTAAGCCCAAAGCAAGTATCCCCACAGTTGGCATGTTCCCATAGACATTTGGTCGAGAGACAGGATGGATACAAGGAGTCTCTGGTTATCAGAAAAGGTCTTATTGGTGCTTTCCCTCAGTCGTTTGTACTGATTAAAAATATTCAGCATGTGTCGCAATGTGAATGGATTTGTAATCAGATATTAAGTCCTTTTTTAAGACATATAAATTGACCATAAAACATATTTTTTGTATCAAATATAACAGAAAGTTATTCCTTGTTTGAACCTTGTTGGTTTGTCTAGACATGCACGTCCATTGTATGACGCTTGTGCAAACAGTCCACTTGATAAAGGTAAAGGAAATATACTGTGAATCACAGAGCGCACTATGATGGATAATAATAATAATAATAACAATAATAATCACGATGACAGCACAATCCACTCAGCATCAGATTGCTCGGTAATCCCACAGTAAACTCTCGCTAAAACCTGAGTGAGTCAGTATTATTACAGATAATCCCCTGGTCTGGTTTACGTGACGTGCTGGTGAACGCAGGCATAAACCACACGTGCACGTACGCACACGCACACACACACCGCCTGGTCGTTGCGTTCGAGCCATTGTCTCAGTTTCAGCAGCCGCGCGGGTCAAAATACGAAGCAGATGGCTGCTGCGTATAATGTCACTAAGAGACCGTTTTAGCCTCCTGACGTAAAGCTGAACGCTATTAAATGACTGTCATCAACTAAATGCATGGTCCGGTGTTTTCTGGGATATCAGGTCATTACACGATGTTTTGCGGTGCAGAAATACCAGTTTAGAGCACGAATGTTATCACGGAGAATCAGCTCAGTGGGGGTTATTTTTAGCCCCGCTGGTGGCAGCTCGTCATTCTGTCCACAGAGGATGAATCCTTTGATTCACCTGACTTTTACTCTCGTGCCTCCAGATGTTTTTTGACCAAATAACGTGCAAAACTATTGTTAATTAGCAAATGTTACCATGCTGAAATGCTGAATGAACTTGGTGAACTTACTGTATGCTACTAGAAGAGGTACAATGGAAAAAAACACTTAAAGTCAGAATTTCGACCTCGACTTATGAGGCAGCAGTCGCATGATGTCACACAACACTGGCGTCGCCGATGGCACGGAGGTAGAATGTATCTGCAGACGACGGTATTTATATTAGGCTGGCGAGAGGAATATTCTTGTGTTTCCGAGTAGAAAAGTGCCGTAATATAAGATGTGTCATGGCGTCTGTTACCTCATGTGTTGTTTTTCCTGCTCTACTTGCAAGGAGACTGTGAGACCGCCGAGGGTTCGGTTGTGTCTGGACTTTCCAAAGAGACGTCATTTTTCTTTTTTTTTTTGGTACCATGGATGCATGGAGGTCAGAAGTTTAAACTTTCAATGGGAAATTCTGTCTTCTTACACAAGTCCTCCTCCTCCTGGCCCTCCCTGACAACAAACTGCTGTATAGAGTCCGTCTAGACGGACATGGGGCATGAAGATGTCATGAAACGCACGTCACAAAATGTCTGTATAAATAACTTCTACAGGAGTTTGTGTATTCTCTTAATGGGTTTAAGAAGTTTGTCGCCTTCCCTGACCTGTTCGTCAAACGCCGTGAGCACCTAGTTTGACCCGTATCTGAGGACTGCTGTACCGCTCAGGACTTGACCCAGTTCCCGTTGTAAGGAGCTGAACTTGGAGCTGGATATTCTTTGTTAGTGGACTTAGCAGATATTGTAGATTTACAAAGAAACATGCAGCAGGAATTTTGTTGCTCTTGTGTGTTTTCTTAGTTGTTCAGTCTCAAATATAGCTGCTTTTGGAGTTGACATGTAAAAAAAATCAAGTCTACAGACACTGAAACCGTCACAAACCTGTCAAACAACCATTGTGTTAAATGGAAGCTCACAAAGCATTCCAGTCCTGTGAGTTAAGATGTCGCAGCAGAAGTTCCCCGACTTTTTAAGCGCTCCGCTCCAAATATCCCCCAAAACTTTTCAAACCTCTCGGCTCCACTGATGTGGCGACTGCCAACGTACACATAAACACCGTGCAGAATCACAGCAGAGCCAAATACTTGAACCGAGGTTACCGTGCTCATCCTTGCTTGCTTTTTAAACAAGCAGAGAAAACCCCACCCTCCCCCCCTCCAAACGCTCTCCTAGCACCCAAGTCTGGGAGCTTTGCCAAAAGCAGCCTAACGCTAAACATTCACAGCGCTGGGGAAGAGAAAGCAAACTCTGGGAAGGTACAGGATTGACGTCAGAGAGAGCCACATGTAAGAAATTCCTTCCTAATTACTGGGAATGCACTGGCTCATTGTATAATAGTGTTCTGGTTCATATTCATTTTTTAAAAGGTGGGTCTTTGTTTTATAGGCCGTGCTACCTCGCGGTGAATAACTCCACATCTTTTTTTTTTTTCTTTTTCCCCCTGAAGTTCCAATTTCTCCTTCTTCTCTCCCTTCATCAGCCGTATTTCTCCTCCTCCTCTCCTTCCTCTTCCACTCCACAACGTACGAAAAACTGGCCTTTCTGCGGTAGATAATTTAAAATAGCCGGCTGACACCCACGCCCACTTCTGCAGGATTTATTTCTCGCGGTGCGGCACGGCTGATGTGTTTGGATTATTTCTGCTGACCGGCCGGTCTCGGAGCTGCACCTGTTATTCCTCCTTCCAGGAATGTACGAGCACTTCCTGACCGCTGCACACGGCTTTGCTTTCTTTTAAACTAGTCTCACCTCATTAGGGCTGGTGTTTATTGTTGTGCCTTACCTTTCCCCGAAACAACATATAATTAATTTTGTAATATCTTTAGCTTTTTGGAGCTGTTGCGCCTATTCAATGAAATGGCACTGTGGGAGCAGCTCCTTTTATTTAGTGAGAGTTATGTCCTCTTTTAGGATTGCACATAAACAGATCAAGCGATGGAATAGAATAGAATGAAGGCTTCAACTAACCAAAGGCAGAGAAAGTTTATATCACTAACAGCTGTGTGAGATTAGAGTCGTTAGGCAGCATTTTTCAAAAATAACTGGCGGTTAGATGTTATTTATGCCTGCTGGTTCATGATGAAGTAACCGCTGAAAGAACACTGTTGACACCGTGTGAGGTTTATAGGATTTTTATACAGAAAAAATACAAAAAAATAAAAGATTGAATTACATTTTTAGTGTTTAAAAATCCCCTCGAGACGTGATTCAAGACGTACAACAATACTGCGTTTTGAGTAATCGCCTCCATGTGGAACGGTTTTAAGTGTTTGAGATTCCTAAAAGCACATCCTTCCCCCGTCTCCCTCGCTGAAAAGTGTTGCTCATTTTAAGAATGTGACTGCTGGACACAAAATGTCTCCTGCTTCACTGAGAGGTCCCTTCACAATGTACGTACAAGCCTCCACATCAAACTTGTGCAAGTTGCATACTTGACAATGACTCGCCTCCAAAGAAGTTGTGGTGTCACAAATCCTGCTTGCATGTACACGCGTTAACTGAGATTAAGGTTCGTTCCCATGTCCAGTTTCTTCCCCTGGTTCTCGAGGCGCCTCTGAACAGAGTAATGAGGGGTGGTGGATGAAATCACACCTTATAAAGTGGGACAAGACCCTCATACGTCATCAGTTGTCATTGATGATGTTTATGGAAACAGACGTGAGGATTTCTCTTGTGTTACTGTGGCGATCCTGCTGTTATCACAATGTCATTTATCTGATGGAGCGTGGCTGCTCTCAATTCATTCACACCTTCACGTTATCAACACTGCTTCGTTACCTGGCCACTGGTGATGCTTTATAGGCTAACACTAAAAGCTGTCCTGCTCCTCCTCCTGCCAGTCTGAACTGATAGAAGCGGTTAAATGGTCAAATATCAGGCATCATATGCCATCAAAATAAACGACTGTCGTGCACAAATCATCAATTTTTTCAGCATTTTATAAAAATGGACCGTAACACACTACCTAGCTGGCACTAGACGTCAATTAGACGTCATAGAGACGTCTAATTGAGACGCCTCCGACGTTGAATAGACGTTAGTATTTAGTTGAAAATGAAAATTGGGTTAACGTCTGAACTTAACGTTGGTCCGACGTTGGATATCAGTTATGTAGGCTATCTTAAGTCAAATCAATGTTGTTGATAGATGTTGTCCAGACATTAGAATTTTGTCATCAAAAAGGTCATTATTCAACGTCAAAGTTGTGTGAGTACAAGACGTCTGACACATGTTGGGTTTTGGTCACCTGACGTCATGACTTGAATCCAACCAAAGACCAACGTCTATTGACGTCCGGTGCCAGCTGGGTGAAAGCACAGAGTTCTCATAACTCTCTGTTTGAATTGTGCCTCTGAAAATCCTCAGTTTGGACACTTAAGAAGGAAGTGGACACTCTGCCCCCAGGTGTGACCTCGCAGCACAGAGGAGTCGGCTTATTGGTCGGGCCGACGGGTGTACTGAGATCGGGTCTTAATGTAAACACAGAGGAACTTGAATGTGATGAGATGAATGTGAAAACAGTATGATGCTGCACAGTGAGGCTCAAACATCCAAGCAAAGACACGGGAAACTAACAGGACTGATGGCACATGGCTGAAATGGTTCGATTATACACCTGTGAGAAGCAACAGGATGTTTCTACTGCCAGTGTGACATTTGACTGTGGAATGTGAAGTTTTGTGAGTTTGTCACTTTATACGATTTTCAAATTAGAAGCTGAATGAAATTACAATCGATCTTGAAAGAATTGAAATGTACAATAACTTAAAACGTTAGCCTTTTTTAACTCTTGCCTTCCATAGAGTCCTAAATCTTTAGAAAACAGTTGCATGCTATGACAAATTAGGGAGATGTTATGTCTGGAAGATGGATGGTGACAGAGCCAAGCTGAGCTAAAAGTGGAACAGGGTGCCTCTAAAATAAATTCTTTTGAGGGTCTTCAGAGACGCGGCGCCTTTGTGGAAGCGAAAGGAGCCGAGATGAGTGCAGAGCGAGTTAATTTAGGAGAGAGGAGTGCGATGGCGAGGTGTGATGGGGTTTCACACACACAGGAAGTATTTGTGCTGAAAATGGAGACAGGAGGGGAACCCGGGGATTTGTGGAGGCTCCCATATCGACTGGAGGAATGCTTTTGAAGCTTTTTCTTCCTCCCGCTGGATGCATTTTATTAGTGAGGGACGGCTACTGATCGGACACATTCTGCTGGATGGGAAGACAGATGTTGGAAACAAAACAGAGTTGGCGGAGGACGAGGAGGGAGGAGGAGGAGGAGGAGGAGGAGGAGGAGGAGGCCATCAGCTGCTGAACTACAGTGATGTTAGCAGGCACTCCGCTTCAGCACCGAGTCATCAGTGATTTGAGAAAAAGTTTGCTTGATGGTTCGCCATTTGTTAAACTTTGCTCCAACGCGATGATTATGATGCCTCTGACTCACTTCTGTCCAGTTTGTGTTGTGTCAGGATCACAGGTAAACAGCAGATATTGGAAAAGTGCATTTTTCTGTCCTCAGAGGGAAATATTGATTTGTACAAAATAACAGTTTCCTTATTGAAGTTGCTTTATTGCCAGAAGGTGGGCCGCAGTGTTGGATGGATTTGTTGGCGGACTTGTGTTGTGTCTGTGTTTGTATAAGCACACTTGTGTTTTTAACAGGATTGCTTGTAATTATCGCTTAAAAGTTATTTTTGCTGTTGCTTTCGTGGACGTTCCAGCTGAAGTCATTTCTACCCGGCGCTCTGATCAACCCAGTGATGCACTCTATCTGTCGAGCAGCAGACTCTGTCGGCCTGACACATCTGGCCGACAGCAGGGAGCGTCAGCGAGTGTCTGCGGCCCTGGTTTCTGCTTTGTATCCCGCACTCTCGGCACCAGTCAGCCCTCGTTGGTGGCTTCTCAGCCGACTGAGCGTCTTGAATCAGCCCATCAGTGAGAGAAATCACTCTGATTGGTTGTTCTGCCAATCGAATCAGTGCTCGAGAAGAAAATCGGAAAAAGAAAGAAAGAAGGAGCCCCCTGATTTTGTTCGCCAACACCTCTTCACCAGTGCCATTTTATCAGAAATATCCTCGATTAGAAGGAGCTGTATTAGGAAAAACACTGCTTATCATATTAATAGACTGTATATTTTCCCTTTATGAATGAGGGATACAGAATACTGTCTGTGAATGCACCAGCTGGTCTCTCTGGTGTGTTCAGGTGCAGCTCTGGAGCTGAGAAGCAGGCGACCTGAGGCAGCACACATACATCTTTCTGACACAACTTCTATTCACGGCGCCGACTTCTGCCAGACGTATGTTTGATGTTGGTTTGGTGTGTGTGGGCCTTCAGACGGACTCAAACACTCAGATACGTTTCTCAGAAGTCGTTGGGAGTCCAGACCTGAGATAAGGAGATATAGCCATAACAGCCTGTGAGAGAAATAATAAGTCAGGACTGTGTGTCTGTCAGCTGGTTAGTGGCCCAAAATTAGTTAGCGCAGCTTTAAATAACATGTCGGGAATAAAGTAATGCTGCGAAAGTAAAGCCTCTGTTACAAATTAACTTCAGAGAAGCGTGAACAGGCTGAAGCTTTTACCTCGTGTGTTCTTTCTCTCTCTCTCCCCCCCCACACACACAGACACACACACACACACACACACACACACACACACACACACACACACACACACACACACACAGACACACACTAATCACAGGACTCAAACTTGTGCACACACTGTGATCTTCGAAGCCGATGGCTGCAACACACACTTAACATGATTCAACATGACTGGACGTGTCGAGAATCACACCCATATTCCAGGCATCGACACACACACACACACACACACACACACACACACACACACACACACACACACACACACACACACACACACACACACACACACACACGCACACACACGCACACACACAGACAGTGAACACTGTTCTTGTGAAAACACAAAAGGTGTAATTAGCTGCAGTGGTTTGCAGCCTGGTGCTGTAACTAGCCTGTCGTGTCCGGTCTCTGCTCATCTCACTCTTCCTTTAACATGGACGCGGTTCTTTCTCTGGAACACGAAAGAGTAATTTAGGAAAGAAGTGACAGGGCAGCAGAATCAGATTGGAAAAGAGAAGAAGTGACAGTCTGTTGTCATTATGACAGATTGTCGAAGGGCAGTCGTCCTGGGCTGGTTTGGCATGATCCTCGTGGAGCCATCATGGTGGCTTCAGTCCTGCTTTTCACTGATGGTGTCTGAGTACAGTGTAGCTGGAGGTACCGACGTTCTAGAGCAGATCCTACTTTCAAACATGAGCCACTTTTTTCTGTGATGTGAAAACAAAATAGTGTCGCAGCACGTCCCCTAATCGTCACAATACATAACCTCCTGGGTATTTTCACACGTGGGTTCTAATAGTAAAAAGAAATTCACGCTCTCAGCATGACTAACATTTCTAACTGCGCCACATTTCCTTATCTGAATTCAGGGTTCACAGGAAAATATATTTTAAGTTCCTGAAAGAGTCACGAAAAATCTGTGTGAAATACTGACATTATTACATTTTTAGGATTTGCATACATGGACACACATTAATTCTTAATTTGCATGAACACAAATCATCGTTATCTGACAAACTGCAGTGATGCTGGGTTGGATTTTCTTGGGATTTTCTGTGACTCAAAGGCTGAAATTCCGACTCTTCCGCCCAGATATCGTGCAGTTTCTGTTCACTTCTCATCCGTTGAGTCTCTCGCTCCATCTCAATGCAAACAGAGCACAAATGCCACGAGATACAGTGTGAAGCTTTCTGTCCGGGCTCGCGGTCACAACAAACACAGATGCTTCGGATATTAACGTTTGGAAGGTTTCCTGACTTGTCTTCACAGTGAACTGAACAGATTTGTCCCCTCTACAGACATGACAATGACGATCACATTGTTGGTGTTTGCAGTGTTAAATCTGATTGAGACAGATGTGCAGATGCTGAGATCCTAAGTAAGCGATGTCCTCTTTACTGAGCCTGGTGAACTCACGGTGACTGTACTTTGCCTGAGTGATGTTAATGTGTATATTTTTTTTTAGATTGGGGCCGTGTACATCACAATATTTGTGACCTATTGTGTAACCGGTAAGTGGAATCCACCATGTGACGTCCACATGTGTAATGCTCTTACAAACAGAGCGGCCCTTCTCTCTACCCAGTGACCCCTCCACTCCCCTACAGATGTCTCGGCTCCTTTTAGTACACTCTCAGCCCTTTCAGCAGTAAAACACACGCACACACGCACACACACACACACACACACACACACACACACACACACACACACACACACACACGTCTAAGGTATCACGGGGATCTCCTGTCTCCCAGTGGACCTTGTGTTGCCTGCCTGCTGCCGGACCACATGGCCTGTCTTTTCTGGACGGTTATTGTGTGTGTGTGTGTGTGTGTGTGTGTGTGTGTGTGTGTGTGTGTGTGTGAGGCTCGCTGAGAGTGATGGATTGATGGGCGGGACCATCTGACCTAAAATCTATACCATGATTAATTGTGCCATTCAACTTGATAACAAGAGTAACGATATGTTTTTTCAAAAGTTTGGAATCACCTGCTGGATCTGCTTCTCTAGATTTTTGAATAGTCTTTCATACTTTGAGGTCACAGAAAGTCCACTTTACAAATAAATGTTATCGTGTCTGAAGGGTTTGCAGAAGTAATCGTACATGGAGGACAGAATACTGTAGATTCAACCAGACTGACAACTGAAGGGGAAGAAAGAGAGACTTGTGAATAGTAGTTAGAAATCCCCAGTCATTGATAAAGAAATCAGCCCTGCATCCAAATCTGTGGAAGCTGAAATAAACAGATGTGCTTAAAAAAAGGTTTGGGGGCGAAATAGAAGCACTATTGGAGCCGGATCACGGAGTATTAGCTAAACACACTGTGGACCGACAAACCACAGTTTGAACCAATTTAGTTTAATCACCAAGTAGACTGGAGAGAGTCCAAAGGAGAACGGCTCCCCAAAATATTTAGAGCTCATTTGCACCATTGTGGTTCAGTGATGATCTTGGGTCACTTGTGCTCTTCTACTAATGTGACGATGTTGCTGTTTCTAGGAATTGAGCACACACACAAACCCACGTACAGTTTGTATACCACAGACAGCTCCATTGTGTGTCTTTGTTCCTGTCACGAGTCAACACAAATGTAAATGCGACACTCAGACAGGCCCACAAACCCTAAAAAGGGCCCGTTGGTAAAAATAAAGTCAAAAGGCTGTGGTTTGTCTCGTAGGTTTAAAATGCCCCGAGGAAGTGCTGAGTAGTAGGTAAACATGGCCGCAACACCAACAAGTGGTTTTTAGCGAGGCAGTGGTGAGAAGTTATACACGGGCGGATTTAACTTCTGAGCACCAGAAGAACTGTGCTGCTCTCTATTTCATTCATTCTGCAAAACAGGAGTTCAACGTCTTCTTGTGCCACGATTCGGCCTCTTCTTCTTGGCTGCTGATGCTTTCCATCCTGCAAAGCCTTGTTACTTACCATCAGACGTGTGAACCACTGCGATACAGCTGCAGTGCGCTGCAGGAAGGATGTATACAGGGCTGTGGTTTACACTTGTTTTCTTGATTAGTTGTTTGGTCCAAAAAATGCAGATCAGTGTCTGAAAAACCTCAAGATGACGTCCTCAAATGTCAAAGATTTTCTGTTTACCTTCATAGCAAAGTAAAGGAACTAGAAAATATTCATATTAAAGAATGCTAGATATTATATTATTCATCAAAAAATAGTTGGGGATTAATTTAATAGTTGTCAACTAATTGATCAATCAATTAGAGACACAGAGACTTAAGACTTTATGACAAGAAATTGCATTTAAAAGGCACAAAAAATAAGCAAAAATAAATAGTTAAGGGTAAAAAAAATGACATTTAAAAGATGAGAAGAACAAAAACAAGCAAATCAGAAGTTACAGATTAAAATAAGTTGTATGTAGCTTTGTGGAAAGCCAGTAAGATATAAGACAGACAGTAATATTTTAAGCCCTTTGAAGCAGAAGTCAGTTATACACTGGAAGCTTGTTCCACCGGTGGGGAGCATAAAAACTTAAAGCTGCCTCACCTTGCTTGGTTTTGTTCCTGGGAACACTGAGTCAACCTGTCCCAGAGGACCTGAGGGGTCTGGATGCTTCATAAAGCGCCAATAAATCAGAGATGAGTTCAGGACCGATACCATTCAGTGCTTTATAGACAGGTGGTGAGATTTGAGAATCTACCCTCTGACTCACAGGAAACCAGTGTCGTGGCTTCAGCTCTGATTTGTAGACCAACGTGTCAAAGTGAGTGTGTCAGTTGTGGTGAACACAATCTTCAGAAATCGAACCGCTCGTTCTTGCCACACCACTTTTCAAACAATAGTGTTAAATGTGTAAAAGTACATGAGACTCACCGTAGAGCAACTTCCTGTGCTGGGAATGTCAGTGTTGAGGTAACTGCCTGTCCTCATGGTGAATCGTGGCGGTGATGGTCTTTGTGTGAACGCTGATGTTAGCGACGTAGCCTGGAAGGGAAATGGTGTTCTACCAAGGTTAACTCTTTGTGGAGAGGTCTGGCAGCGGTTGTGGCAGCTCGAGTTGCTGCTATTAACAAGGCAGCAGGACATTTTACAGCCTGGCACCCACCAGTGTTGTTGGGAGGTTCAAGGGCACACAGAATGAACTCCGCTACTAGAATCAGACAATGGTAACTTGATCGAGTCATTGAGTTTGTTACACGGTGCTAATGAACGACCGTCGACATGTGAACAAATTATATCTGAAGACGAGATTAGACATCCGCCAGTTTCAGCATCCAACTCGCGAAATTACATATAATTCTGTGAAATGTAGTTAATTCTTGCTTTCAATCACATGATGGATGTCTCATTTTGGACCAGATCTCATCATATTTCGGCTTCCCAGCAGGTTATCTCGTGGTTGAGAGTGGCGGTGACAGGTTGGCGTGGCTGGCACGCGCTCAGACTGGCTCGGAGTTTGGTTGTAGCAGAAGGGCAATTTTGGTGGAGCCTCAGCAGACAGGATGGCATAGTTGGCAGAGCTGGAGGGGTGGCAGCGCTCTGAGGCTGATACCGAGGGCTCAGAATACACCAGACTGAGTTGTGGTGGACTAGACAGGTTGCCGCGGCTGGCGCGCTGTTGTGGCGATTGCAAGTCAGGTGGAGGTAAACAAGGTGATTTGGCACTTGACCGCCTCCGGGAGCAGGAGGCAGAGTGTGTGCTCGTGCATACATTCAACCGCGTTTGCGTATAAGTGCGTTTTTTATGAATGTTCACGAGTGTATCTTTTCTTACATCATGGAAGGGTTCTCCTCTCCATTGTACGACCGGGTGTGTATCCACTGAAGCAGGCACTCCTGCTTCCTGCTCGCCTCCGAGCCAACTTGTCCTCTTGCCAGACGTCGGTAACTTGGCACTCCGTCTCTTCCTTTTTCCATGTGGCGATCACGTATGTCTGTCCGCGAGGAAGTCTGTCGGCACATCTAGGCTTTTTACAAATGGGATGTGACACATGTAAAAAAGAGCAAATCACTTTTTCCTGCCTGGGCTCGGAGCCATTCGTGTACTCTTTCTCTGTGTTTACGTGTTTTTCGCCGGGCACGTCTGTATTCCTACGTGTCACCGGGGAGACGGACTGTGCTTAGCTGTTGCCGAGGGCCATGCATATGGCGCAGGTCACGTAGGTCAACACATTAGAGTGTCCGTCAGCGACTCCCACAGTAACAGTTTCCTCTATTGTATCTGTGCTACGCAGTAAAACCAGGCCAGAGGACATTACTTACGTCCATAATAACATGGCTACATGAATTAAGATGCACAACAAATAAGGTAAAAAATTGAGTGTAGATATCCCACGATTAAATATCCAAAGGTTCATCCTGTTATGGTTTAATTTCCAACCAAAGCTCTCTGCCATCCAAGTGCCCTTCTCTCCATCCGACCATCTACATCAGCACAAGCAGAGATGAAGCTTGGACCAAGGAGCGAGCTGTGAGAGGTAGTGAATCTCTGGAATTATCTCTACAGTTGTCTCAAAGTCTGATAGAATAATCGTCCTTTCCACAATACCGCAGTGACGTGGTTTGGACCGGGTGGATAAGCACCTTGATCGAAAGTGCTTTTGAAAGCAAACGTGTGGCTGCGCACACACACGAGTGGGAGAGTAAAACCGGGCTGCCTCTCCATTATGGCTGGATCTGGAAGACAGTAAATCAGGAGCGAGACGGCGGAGATAAGATGAGTGGTTGGCTAGTGGATTTCATTCTCTCACCAAAATAGTTGTCCAAATGTATCTCATTGATTAACCAATTAAGGAGGAACATGGCTGCAGTGCCAGTTGGTCCACAACATTGGTCCAGACTGAAATATCTTAACAACTGCTCGATCGGTGGCTATTAGTCTTTGTAGACATTAATGGTTTCCAGAAAATAAATCAGAGTAACTTTGGTGATCCCCCTGAATTTTCCTCCAGCACCGAGTCAAGATTTCGATTCGTAGAATAGTTTATAACCAGACACCTGAATAACTGTGTGTAGAACAGGGAGCCTTTTTCAGCTATGAAGTCATTTTAAATATTGATATTACATTTACAGTGATCAGCAAATCCTCACATTTGAAACCCTGTAACAATTCAGTGTTTGGAATTTTGTTCCGTTAATGAGAAAAACGTGAATTGATTAACAGAAATGCTGCCAATAAAGGGTGTACTGGAAGCTCTTGGAGCGTTGCTGTGAATGTTACACGTCCACAATATGCAGATGATTATTGGGATGGTGTGGAAAGTGTTTCAGTGTGTGAAAAAAGGCAGATGTAAAGCAGACTATTAATAAATGAGAATAACTAGAATGGAAACTACATTAAAGCACATGCAGCCTACGCCACATTTTGTACTCCCTGATTTTCAATCTCGCAATGTGAAAGAAAGTGAGAAAAAGTTCCTGGATGCGTCTCTTAATCCAGATCGGCACCAAAGATTGATGAGGTCTGTTCTGGACCGAGACCCATCCTCCATCCAGGTTTAGTGAAAATCTGTACAGTAGTTTGTGTTTAATCCTCCAACAAACATACATGGATGAAAACATAACCTCCTTGGCGAAAGTAAAAATGAATGAAAGATCTTAAGAACAATGTTGTTTATATTGTTTATATATTAGGTTATTAACCAGGCAGCTCCAGTTGTTCACTGTGAACTATTTGGGATTAAATTCCTGCCGTTTTATGCAGAAAGTGTGTGAACATCAGATCACATGTTGGCCTGCAGTCTGTGCTTACGTGCTGTTAAAGCAGATATATTACAGACTTAATATTGTAAGGCTCACAGGCTATTTAGGTGTAGTCCTGCTGCTAAATATAGCAAAACTAGATTTGCAAGAACACAGTGTCTCTCTCTCTCCCTCTCTCTCTCTCTCTCTCTCTCTCCGTTCTTTGTTTGTTGTGGTTGCCATGGCGATCTCCTATCATCGCGGTGTGTTAAGGCAGAGAGCACTTGGCCTATCTTCCTCCCCAGGCGTCAGAGGTCACAGTCTGCTCAGTGATGTGTGGACGACCTATAAACCTGCCTGGTTTCCATGAGACGCGCTTCCTGTACACACACAGATAAATATACACATCGCGCACGTTCTCTCCCCCCCCTTTTTTTTTTTTGTATACGGCAAGTCTTTCCCTACATAAATCTGTTTTTCTGTCACGATCTCTTTCCGTGTCTCTGTATTTGTCATGACGCAAGTCCTGGGAAGGATTTGAACGGGGCCAAAGAGCGACATAAAAAATAGAAGCGGTCAGTATTAAGAGCCGCTGAGAGAAGATGCAAAACACTCACTTACACTTTCAGCTCTCCCTTTGTGTGTGTGTGTGTGTGTGTGAGTGTGTGGTTGCTTGGCCTGTCTCTCGCCTATCAAACTCTGGTGTCGTCTTTCTGCCATCTGCCACCGCCACCGCCACCCTACTGACACGCACACACACACACACACGTACACGGACATGCACACACATATTGAGCGCTCTTATAATAATCTGTCATCGCACAACCTTCTTTTCTTTTTTCTCTTCTGTCCTCCTTCAGTGAGAGTCTCGCTCGGCTCTCCCCTCGCAGCACCGAGGACGTGTTTTATGTTTGTTTGTCGGGTCGTCTGGTGGAGTTCTGCGCTCGTGGCTTCTACTTTCCGTTAAAGAAACAAAGGACGGCCGTCTTTGCCGAGAATATGAAACGAAAAGAATATGCATTTGCTGTGTGTTAGATATGAATATTTAATTCCGCCCCTCCCTCCGTCATGTATTAATCATGGCGCAGTCTGCTTGGGCTGAAAATAGCGCCTAGCAACCCAGAAAAACAAAATCCATAGTATTTGTGGGTATGTCATGTGCTGCTGCTCGCTCATGTGTGACACAGCACATGGTCTCCTCACATTTTTCTTCCCTCCACTTTTCTTCTTCCCTCCGTGTCCGTCTGTGCTGGTTCAGGACTCGTTTCTGATGTTTGCAGGAGAGATGCTTGCACTCGTTTGAGTTGTTTCGAGTGTGAGAAGTGTTGCCGTCTGTGAAAGAGTTGTTTATCTGTTTTAGAATTACACCATATTCGCTCGTCTCGCACGCGTTCCGAGCTGAACTCTCCGCCGAAGCCTGCTGTTTCTGCGCCGACACCCACCGAGTATAAAGAAAAGTTTGACAAATGTGAGTGGAAGAAAAACGTAGGGAAGTTTTTATTTCCTGAAAGTGATGATAATTGCAGGATTAGCGACCTCACCATCCGCACCAGCTGCCAATCTCGCTGTAAGGATAAAGGATGAGGATGAACGTAGGCTGAGCGGTGACATGGTGTCAGCCTCGCTGTTTGCAGGTGGGAGCAGAGACAGGGCTACAAGTTTGTGCGGAATAGTTTGAATTCAAGATCACATGGCGTCGATAATGGCGGTTCATGAAACCTGAGCAAAAGACTGTCTGCTGCCTGCAGTGTCACCTGAGGGCCCGTGCACACAGAGCATTATTTTTCGGGCAGAAAAGCGCTGGCTGTGCTGCCGGAGTGCTGAGATAAAGTGTTTAAGGAACGCGCTGAGGGAAAAAACGCTGCAAGTGCGTCTTGTCTCTGACAACAATATCCTGAAAACTGTATGATCCACACCGCCATCTGCGGTTCACCATCCATTTGTTTTTCATTTGACGTCGAGACATCAGAGCGAGGACGATGTCAGTTCACACCATGACCCTTAGGAGACAAAAAATACGGTGAAGATTTTCGCCTAGTCCGGGAAAAAGAAAAAAATAGGTGACGTCACCAGCGGCTCTCTGATAAGGTGGAGCGTTTGGGAAAAAAGACGCTGGGCACTACGGCTTTTCTCTGGGCATCCGCTTGCTCCTGAATAACAGTTGAAAAGGACGCTAGCTCCCAGAAAAAATAAATAAAAATGCTACGTGGACGCGGGCCCTCAAAGCCAATATTTCCACATGATGCAGTGTGTCTTCTAGTAACATTTAAGCGTAGCACACTGCTACACCACGCTAAAATCTTTGCCCCAAAGGCTAAAGAAGGAAAAAAATAACCACAAAAGAAAACATAACATTTTCACGAGCCGCATAAAATAATGTTTTCTTGTGTCAACCTAGTGAAATGCAGACGAGGTAAACACAGCAGCCACTAATATGTGTTCACATGACTCCTTTTGGCTCATTTTACCCACCGGCTCGATTTATCCCGTTCTCCTGTAATAATGCATAATATGCTTCTCAGTATTTATTACTATATAGGCAACATGATGTGCTTCTATCTGAAGACGTCAGATACTATTGTTAACAGTAAATCAGTGATGAAGATAAGAAATGCGTAGCTGACCAGCTGCTTCTAACCATCAGTCACTTCTGTTTTTTTTCCTCTTTTAAAATTATAGGACTTTTATAATCCTTTACTAAATTCATTAGCATCCTAATACTCTCACTACTGAGGGACGAGCAAGGATGGATTAAATTAATCCAATACTGCATTGTGAAAAACATAATAGAGAGTTTTTTGGTGATGTATCTCAGAAAGCCACTTTTCAAGGTTTAAGTGATTCTAACCTTAACGCCTCCGGGTGGATCCGTTAATGTGCTCTCTCTCCCTCTCTGTCTCAGACTTTGGTTAAATGTCTTGTGCACATCTGCCCGTCACTTTCTACCATGTTGTGGGTTTTCTCTCATTCTCCGCTCCCCCTCGTCCTCCTCGTCTCTCCGTGTCCCCTGTCCATTACGTCTCTTTCTTAGGGGCTGTAAACTGAATCTGTTCAGCTGTTGAACACCACATTTAAGATGCCCTCTCTCTCCTCCGACAGGTGGCCTGACCAGCAACGAGCAACCTCTGGAACTACTTAAACCAGCTACACTCAACCATTTCGGTAGGAAAAACATATCTGTGTGTGTGTGTGTGTGTGTGTGTGAACTGTTTCTGGACTGATGGTTCTGTGGTTTTCAGTCTCGATCTCTGTGATGTTAATGTGATCTCCGTGAAGCAAAGTGCAAAAACCACCAGAAAATAAGTTGCCAAAATACATTTTGCGGACTGCTGCACCATCATTTGAGTAAAATCTTGTCGACATGTTTTCCATCTGGTTGTAACGTCACCAGCACTAACTCCGGTGCTTCCCCGCGCTGAGCTGAGTGATCGATGCAGTCACGTCTTTGGGTTTACTCATGTGGAACTCACCGCTCCTCATTACAGGACATCAGTGCTCAATTGGAGATTTGGTGATATCTCGGTGGCCTCGGCTGGCTGATGTGCGGCTCAAGAACACACTCTGTCAGTGGCTGTTTACGAGGAAACTTGTCATTAACTCCCCGAGCATGTAATCATTTCCACCGGCTGACGTCGCGCATTGTTTTTAGCACATGGCGATGTATTATTCAGCGGCCGACTCCTTTTAGAATCCGCGCCGCACATGCCAGCGCGCACGTGCGCGTACGTGCGAGTCGAGACATTTTGCTGGAACTTCGCACTCTTGTTGACAGGAACGTGGGATGATCGCGCCACATCAGCATGTCATCAACCCACAAGCGGTATGTTTGTCCCATGTGGCGGCAGGAAACGCTGATGCAGCAGTGATGTCACCGGTACGGTTGCCAAGACCTGGAGCCTTCGCCTGTTAATGGCATGTTTCCTTGCTTTGCAGCAGTGACACGAGAAACTGCTCAACCACACGGACAAGTTTTACACATGTACACAGTCTTTACTCTACTCTACGCCTGTGTGGTTGGTCGTGAGGTTTAATTTTCTGAGGTCAGCTTTTCAGAAGCGTGGAAAGAGATTTGTTTTTAGACGGTTCATCAATAGAAAGTTGGACATTTTCTTGAAATTGCATTTTACTGCCTGCATTTACTGTAGGAAATGCACACACACTTACATCCAGAGGTGGACGAAGTGCTATAATTAAGAAAAGCAAATATCACAGTGTTAAAAGTAAAAGTCATGCATTTCAATTTTCAAAATTATTAGCATTAAAACATACCTACGAGTCTAAAACTACTCATTATACAGACTGGCACACGGCGTCGAGTAGAACCTGGTCAGATTCACGTCCTCTAAATGAGGCGTGAGCTGTAAATGCATGTCCGCACACACCGTTCACACAAACACACAGAAGACTACACCGTCAGCGCTCATCCTCCCGTTTCACTCCATCTTCCTCACTTAAAGTGAGCTGGCATTTCAGAAACAGCTTCACTAATCGCTTCAGTTGAGATGTATTCAAAAGCAGGACTCGTTCTTTCGTTAATGTTTGCAACTGTGACATGTTTTTTTCGCTTGTTTCTCAACTTACATAAACAGCATTTAGAAAGTGATTTTCAGAGAAATGCTTCGTGCCTGTTGTTATTTAAATGTCATATATTCTATCTGATTATTCCGGCGCTAAACGGTCGGCTGCAGGCGCCGCACAGCTTTTCAGACACTTTTAAACGCTGAGAAACGGCTCAATCGAATTAGACTTGTAAAATTGAGAGTTTGGTGCGGCCCTAATAATAACTAAAAATTTCTAAATGCCTGCCAAAAAAAAGGACAACAGCATTTTATTGGAATAAGCGCGGTACAATGCTCTATTAACACATTCATGAGATGTGTTAGAATTAATTAACTGGGTGCCAAGTGCAACAGTAACACTTCCTGTTTGTGCGTGCGTGTGTGTGTGTTCGTGTGTCCGTCCACTTCCACACAGTCACCGGTGAAAGTGCGGCAGCTGCAGCCGGCGCCGGTGGACCCGAGAGTCACCAGCCTCCGTGTGCGTCTCGTCGACGCTTTCTGTTTTTTTTTGTTTACGGATCCATTTTGGGATCAAAAGCAGAATGGGCGTCAATCAGAGCGAGCGAATCGCTTGACAGTTTGAAGCACGAGGAAGAGCGAGGTGGAGGAGGATGATGATGATGATGGCGGAGACAGATTTGAGCGCATATTAAATAGGATGACTAAATCGTGCACAGGATGGAGGTACCGTAAGCAGAAGTCGGCACCTTTCAGGAGTCACTTCCGCACGAGGAATGTGGGCTCGAGCATCTGTTTGTCTCCGCGGATGCACATGTGACTTCAGGAGACGGAGCGAAAAGTTAAAGACTTGTAAAACATGTACCGGTGGGTGTGTGTGTGTGTGTGTGTGTGCGCAAGTGTGTGTGTGTGTGTTTTGCATGCCATGTCTGTACGTCCATCCCACCGCAGAGCCTAAACTAAGCTCTTTCCTCCCCAAGCCAAAACAGCTTTCTCCCACTCTGCACAAATTAGCAGCAGCCCACGCTCCACTAACACATAACTGTCAGAGCACAGACACTGCAGGGAGTGAGGAGGAGTGAGGGGAAGGTGAGAGAAGTGATGAAGGAGGAGGAGGAGGGGGGGAGACAAATTGGGAGAAAAAGGATGGGAGAATAGAGAAGAAGCAAAACGTAGAGCAGAAGTGTCTGTGTGGCTCGCAGCAGAAGGGCTTTCATTTGTGATCGTCGAGAAAAACACGACAGTTGTTTCTTTTAATTTTTTTGAGCTCTCGCAATTTGTGCACATGTCCATTTTTCGGAGCCGATACGAAGCTCGGCAGAATGTGGGGCGGGCCAGCAAGTTGAGAGAGGAGGACGGAGGGCTGTTCGCACAGGAAGTGGCAGACCTGTTGGCCAGCCCGCCTGAACAGCCCATCTTTATTTAGAGTTGTCAATTATCTGTGTGCACTTAAGAACCTGAGAGAGAGAGAGAGAGAGAGGAAGGTAAGATAAATGCCATGAATAGAGGTGGAGGTGAAAAAAAAAAAAGAAAGAAAGAGATGGAAAGAGAGAGAGAGTTGGGAGGAGAACAGCAATTTGGAGGAGAAGAGGGCCTGGGTGAGTAGAAAAAGGGGGGATGAGGAAAAAGCACATTATGCAAATATCGGCAGGCTCATTAGCATTTCAAAACTCTGGAAAGGAAATCACGAAAAGTGGAGAGAAGCATATTTTTGGACGACGCCAAATTCATCCTCACTCTCTGGATCGCAAACTCTTTTCCTCCCTCTCTCTCTCTCTCTCGCTCGCACACTCGTCGCCGCCCCTCTCTCATGCTTTTACACTTAACGCCAGTCTCCTCTCTTATTTCCTAGTATCAGCCTCTGATTTTCTGTGTATAGTTGGCATCTCAGGCTGGTCTATACACTTGGGTACAGGGTAGGATTCCTTATTTTGCCCCGTGAACAGCTTGAATTTCTGGTTGCAGGGATTCGACATGGTGCTGGAAACATTCCTCCATGTTGAAACGCCACAGTAGCATCACCTAATCATCTGGTCATAGGTTTTTAGTTGCACATTAATGGCTGAGTCTTCTCTTCCACTGCATCCCAGAGGGTTGATCTGGTGGCTGGGAAGACAATCGGTGGACAACTAAGTTCAGCACCAAGCAGTCCAGTTCAGTCCAGTCGGTTACACATCGGAATGGTTGTTTTTGTGTTTCCATTATCAAAAGTCGATGGCGTCAAAGATCCTGTTTCTCCCCGTTTCTTCTTCACCCCTCTGTTGAGGTACCGAGCGCACCGATCCAATGAAAAACCAGCGTCGTCTCATTGTCTGCACTCTGATGTAGGGTTTCCCCAAACCACTGTTTTATTCAGTAGTCTTTTGTCTTGCTGCCTGCAGCCTTCTGTCGAGTTGGGTTTGTTATATGGCGTCGTAATAAACAACAACACGTGTGTACTGTGTGTAGCGAGTGTTTGGTCGAGCCGGAGAAGAGAGGTTGTACGAGGGAGGATATGTCTCTGTTTGAGACGACTGAAACAGGAAACTTCTCAGAGAGTTAAATAATTATAAATGACCCCGAGCAGCTTTCTCTGCATCACAATCTCTTCAAAAAGTTTCCACATCAGTGACTATCAGAACACACATACGCCAATACCATTATATATGTGATCATGCCAATATCTGCCGATAATATAGGCCAACTGTTCTATTGGTTGGGCTCCAATATGTTGTCATTCTAGCCTGACGCCCTACCTACCCACCTACCTTAATGCTTCTATCCCTGTTCTCTTCTACATACGTGGGTTTGTTTTGGTTACTGTTGCCTTCATCAGCTTTTTGTCCTACAGAACTGCTCTTTACTGTATGTTTAAGAGACAAACAAGAGTGAAAATCTTTGAAGATCAGTTGTTTCCGAGACACTCAGACCGTCCTATGGGGCTTCCATAAATGATTGTTTTCATTATAAAAACAAAAATTCTCATCTCCGAGAGTCCCAGAGCCCAAATCGACACCAGCTTCTTCTGTCCAACCAACAAAAGAAACAAATTCTTACTTTATAAAGTCTTTTGAATCAGCAAATGTTTCATATTTTTGCTTGAAGAACGACTGAAACTATATTTTATTTATTTTACTTATTGATTATCAAAATAGTTGGCAATCAATTTTTGACCAATCGTTGCGGCTCTACTGACAATCATTGCGTTGTCAAAGCTACGTAACGTACCGACAAAGTTAATAGAACGCACTGATATCATGATTATGAAACCTTCGTTTGTTGTTATTATGAAAGTGATGAGCAGCCAGCAGCCTCTGCGTCAGAGCTTTTTGTCTTCCTTATGGGTGAATGTGCATTCGTCGGTAGAAGATGTTCTACATGAAGCGAGGAGATGGAACAGCAGTTGAAAGGGGACTTGATTAGTGTTGAGTGGCGAGAGATTGAGGCCGAGGTGTGTTCCAGAGGACATTCTGTCTGAGGTCACCATGACCGCGCGAAGACACTTGTCTGCCGGCCAGACCCCCGCCGCCTCCCTCCCTGCTCGTCGGGTTTTGCAGTCGCGTGTCTTTGTGTGTGTGACTGAATGCTTGACCTAATCCTGACATTGTTAATATGCCGTTTGTGTTTGCCCTGTGAATCTAAAAGACCATGCCCTACACAAAGATTTGGGGAGTTTGGCAGGCAGATTATTGAACGGCGACAACCTCAGTTCACCTCCTCGTCATCTGCGTAATTCTTTCTTTTCCGTGCGGTCTCTCGCCTCTGATATTTTCTGTTTTTGCCGGTGTCGATTCTCAAAATCTCTCGGGTAAGAGAGACTTGCCCCAAGAAAATTAGTATCTATGGTGAGTCAGAACATTAAGTTAAATTTACATGCTGTTTGCCAATAAATAATATCACTTATTAATCATTTATTTAGCTTTAAAATTGCAAGAAATGTTCCTCACTCCAACAAAGGTTAAGTATTAACACCCTAAGTCTAAATAAATCTCTTTAATTTTTGAGAAATGGTTGTTTGATGGTACCTACATTAGTATTTTTGCTTATTGTGGTGTTATTTCCTAGATTACGAAACAAAACGACGGCTCTTACGCTGCAGGGATCCATTATCCAAATGATTTAATGCACCAAAGTAGTGATGTTCTGATGAAGAGCAGGTTTGTGTAAAACATCACTACTTTAGTGTATTAAACGATTTGGATATTGGAGCCCCGCAGTTTAAGAGCTGTTTTTTGTTTCATGTTCTGCACATTTTTCGACTCGGCCCCTCTCGGCGTGGATCACGTTTTTGTACATTTCCCAACAAATATGAAAAGTACAATGGAGCGCCACTCCAGGTTAATCTCCCAGATTTCATGGGGGAGCGTTTGTCTGATGTCACACACAAATGGCAGCATCCATGGGGAAGGGGTAAGGTGTATTTGTACTGGTACAGTATTACAGTATTTGTATCAGGTGAGTGAATATTTAGGCTGTCAAGGAGGCCGCACTGCTGAGGGTTCACTCAGTGTACACTTGCCAAAGAGACATCTTTTTGTTACGGTCGGCAAAGTTTTTTGTTGACTTGTGCCGTCGTGCACCTTGAACACCTGGAGGACAGAAGTTGGATATTTCAACTAGGAAATAAGGAACAGGATCATGTTAGTGTCGATCTCCGACAGCCAATCGGAGGTTCTGTTTTCCGACACAATCGCCAAATCGTGTTATTTACAAGTCGTTTGAATCTTGAAGACTTCATTCTAACAGGAGAGTGGTGAATTTTAGTCACGGACACAGTCGGCACCTGCTCGACCAGCCACTTTTTCTAATGGAAGACAACCTGTTTTGTATACACATGCTCACCAGGGAGCCCACACGGCCCTCAGGCCCCGGTGCCAGTTCCCCAGATGGGCCCCGAAAGCCCCCTACCACCCCCACGCACCCCCTGACCTGGCATGGTTCCCCCTGCCTGGTGCCAGTTTGGTGTAGGCAGGAGTCTGTGGGCAGCTGCTTCTTTTCTGCTCAGCACCATCAGGCACAGCCACACACACACACACACACACACACACACACACACACACACACACACACACACACACACACACTACCAACCATGTCAAACTCAGTGCCCAGGGGATGTTCCCAAATGGTTCTCTTGAACTGCTGATGAACTGAAATATAATCTCCTGTACTTTTCTTCACAACATCTTCCTGAATCCATCTTTTTACTCCCACTTGCACCTCGCAGTTAACAGAATACCTCCATCTAGAATAAAGATGGTCCGCGGCACGTTACAATGTGCTGAAGCAGTAGGTTTGTAGGCAGTCTGCTGAAGTAAAACCTAAAGCTGTCAGGGGGGCAGAGGTGAAATCAGATTTGATCCCCAGAGAAAGATTGGAGTTATAAAGGGAGTACAAGACAGTGTACCACTGCCTAATGATATCTACAGACATAGCCTGAGGTTGTGGCCTTCATGTCAACCCCGCTAAGAAGAGACACACACACACACACACACACTCACATGCACGCCCTTCACGTTGAAGTCTAAGACGGCGGCGTGGTGGAGTGCTCAGAGCCAGACTTGTTTTTGTCTTCCAGCAGAACAGGCAATGCTTTAACCTACTTTGTCTGCATCAGTGCCATTATCCTGACAGCTATAGCAGGTTGGACTATGTGTGTGTGACACAGAGGTTGTGTTTATGTGGCTGTAGCAGAGGGAAAATAAAGATTTTACCATGTCATGAATTTTACATACGGCCTGGTGTGTTTTGCCGCTGTTGGCTGGCTCGGCTTTCGAGGACCTAGACGTCTGGAGACTGAGGTCTGCGTTTGGTGATTTGTTTTAAAATGTCATTTTTTTTACTCTCAAACAGCCCGAAAGGACAAACAGCTAAAGAATTCATAATATAATTGAGTTTAATTGAATGTATGCGCTGTCCAATCCCATCTGAGGCGAGCATCTTGTCCAGTTTCTTCCAAATATATAAGAGTATCATCAGCGTAATTTTCGCCCACAACTCAATGAAAGAAAGCGATGCAGACGTTTGGTTAATCGGTTACTCTAAATTGTCCGTGGGTGTGACTGTAAGTGTGACTCCTTGTTTGTCTCTATATGTCAGCCCTGTGATGAACCGGCGACTTATCCAGCGTGCATCCCGTCGGCGCTGGGATCGGCTCCAGCCCCCCCGTGACCCCGAAGAGGATAAGCGGTTTAAGACGATGGATAGATAGATGAGTCGCAGTTCCTTCAAAGGTCGCCACTGTCCAGATGCTTCGCAATAAGTCGGCACATCAGAGTTCACCTAGGTTGAAATCTGAAAAGACCAAATGTGCATGTCCATTTGCCTTGAGATGATGAAGAATAACCATCCTGTAAGTGCTGGAAAGCAACCAGCTCAGCAGTTTCCAGTTTGCTTGATTTGAACTTGTTGATTTGTGTTCATGGTTTCTGTTACCTTCCCCTTCGGCAATGTAAGACAGATATCTCACTAGTTTTAGCAGGCATATATAAAGCCAGATATCCCGAGATTGTAAAATTAGTGGATTTACAGATGTGCAGATGTAAAGACGGACAGAGTGATATCATGCACATTTGACTCCGGCCATGCTTTGCCCTTTCACTTCCTCTTAAACTCGCCTGTTAATGCAGAGGTGTGTTTTGTAAAGGCTTTTTAAAAGCCCTAGCAGGACCGTATGAATCCAGTTCTCTGGAAGCTATCTATTATGGATGACCACTCCAGGGTTCAGACCTTTGCTTTGCGCTCGCGAGGGGGTTTTGCTAGCTTCTGGCCGGCAACACCGCCGTGACCAGAGGCGGGCCTTCCACTTGTCCGGGAAGAGGAGTTCATTACAGCCAATCCCACAGCCTCTAATGGCTGCAGCGCGGTGGTCAGTGATAGACTGTAGTTTACCACAAACTCATTTAAGAGAAGAAATAGACCATGGTTTTAGCCGTGTGCAATCAAGTTTTGTAAGTGGAAGAACTTGCTTAAAAGTCATTGTGAATAGACTCGGGCCTTAATACAGCCGGAGAGATGAGTTCAAGAATAGACCGTCTCCTCTTCAGTTACCGTTAAACAAGCCTCCACAAGCAGATACGTCACCAAACACAGGCTATTATTTAAAGCGTGGAGGAGCGCCAGGATCCGTTACATAAATGATTATCACCAGATCCACATCAGGATAAAGTCGAATTTCTGTTTTTTTTTCTCACAGTACGAGTCCTGGAGCTTTTTTCCTGTCATGGCGTATACCTGAACCCATCTGTCTATCCGCTGCACTCCATTTATATCTGTACGTGTCTTCACTACCTCTGTGTCTGTTTACATCCCCAGGAAATATTGATGAGGTCCATTTTCGGCCGGTTGCTATAATCTGCGCTGCACATTACGAGTTTGTGGGTCTAGCATTAGCGCACGGGGCCATGCCTGTGACCCATGTGATTTTAAAGTGCACCGGGATCAGCGCGGCGAGCTGACATCTCTCATAAGTTCAGTTTAGCATCGCCGACAGCTAATGGCTCTCTGTCTGCCGCGAACTCGGCACAGACTGGGAAGGCATTACCATTGAGACGGAAGGAGAGGGCGTAAAATATGAATGAACGGAGCTCCCCGCTGCAGCCAAGAGCTCAAAACATCTCTTTGTCTTCCCTCGTCTGGTGTTTTTAAGAAGCTGTTGTTGAAGCCTTTGAAGGTCTGTCTTCGGAGCTGATCGTTGTTATTAGCGTTTTTGTAGAGCTTGTTAACTCTACCTGATGAAAAATGGATCTGAGGACTGTGTGAACTCTCGTTGTTAGTTTATGCAGCAGAACCGAGCACTAAATTTGCTAATCAGAACGAGAGTGGTGTGAGAAAAACGCTGCTTAGTCGTCTGGTTTCCCTTTTTTAATGACGATCACATACCACCAACTTTCTGACCCAGACACAAGCGACAAGAGGCAACCCACGTCAGCTGTTGTTGTCGGTCTGGTGCGTCTGAGATGAGCGGGTAAACTTCTTGTGTTTTCCCCCTCAGTTCAGTTTGTTTTCACTCAAAGCCTGTCTGAGCCTGTGTCTGAGGTGGAACAGAGAGAGTAAACACAGGAAGAAATGAAGATGGTAACTTCTGCCCAAATAGAAAGACAACAGTGTGCTCTGTCAGGCGTCCAGTTCAGACCTCGATCCATTCGTCTTCCTCTAAAGGGTCTGGGTGTCATCTGGGTCTGTTCCCCGGCAGATCTGCCCAAATGAATTGTGCCAAGGGGAGAAAAAACGAAGCAAAGCTGGCTTTAACTGGACTAAACAATGCCCGTTTGAAAACACCCGGAGGAACATAACTTAACCATGTTTGTTTGTGCATTAGCTTTGCCTGTTTGTGTAAGACATGAGAAGAAATGCCTTCTCCGAAGAAGTCTCTGCTCATAAATAAGGATTATAAACATGTTTCGAAATGTTTTCTAACCATATTTATACCGTGACAGAAAACACACATATGCCGGTTGATAGACCAAACAACCAGAACAGATTATTTATTTATTTGTTAATCCAGCAAATTAAAGGCTAAACAAACCAATCGCAATCCTGGTGAATCATTATTGTTCCAAAGCGGCCTCTTTCCCATGTATGTCCAACGTTTTCTGATAAAGTGCTTCCAAACCCGGCTGGTTGTGAGGCAGTAAAGTAGTCGAAAATCCATAAATCTGCCTCACAAAACGAGGTTTATCTCTCCCACTTTCCTCCAAACTCTGCTTTATCTAATAATAAATCAACTACTCAGGTCTTCTCTTGAAATCAAACAAAGGAAAAACACTTTGGAGTGCTTACAATATGTGGAGATAAGCCCTGTGGTTGGTTACGAGCGATTGCTGTTGTTTTAAGGGGCCACGAGCCAAAAAAACCTGATATCAGCCTGATAGTGTAGAAATGGTTTTGCAAAAAAGTCTCAGGTGGTTTCTTATAGGTGTTCACTGTATATATCATCACATCTGACGACTCTACAAGTACACAGTCGACAGCCCAGTGGGACAGCAGCCCTGTTATAGTCGAGCTGCGTGACTGGAGTTTCTTATTTGTGCTCACAGGTTTACATGGCTGTGGCATCGATTCCTGTTGTTTTTCATGGAAACATACTGCACAATAAACACTTTCTCATTTTTAAATGCACCTGGAACAAATTTGATCCTCTGTTTTTAGGTCTTCGGCGTTCATCGTCTACAAAAGCAATAAAAAACGTATATAAATTGTTGTTTTTTTAATCGACTATAGAGAATTTTACACATTGAGCCTGTTTACCCGTCTAATATCTGCTCCGCATGTACTCTTTTTTTTAAATTAACATATTTAAAGAAATTGCGAGCAGTTGTTCGCCACGCGAGAACAGGCCAATGACAGCTGAAAACGCTGACCCATAACACAGCTGAGCGCTCACGACTCTCTCCCTGTGCTGATCCGTTAAGCCTTTTAAAATATTCTTTAATAACCTCCAGTCTGTTGCCACGTATTGGCTTGGTGCGGGAAGTGGCAGAATATGCGAGGGAGAAAGTACACGATTTTGGCACAAGTTGTTTTACACTTCAGCAGTGTTTTCTAGCAGTATGAGGAGGGGGGGGGCGCTGGAGACGGGTGGGCGCGCTTATTCTGCATCAACTGAGCCGGTTCTGATTGGTGCATCACCTAAATCTGATTTTATTTGACAAAGAAAGGTATTAGAGAAAAAAAAGGGATAATTTTAGAAAGTTTAATGATTCAAATTTTCGATTTAGTATCTGTATTTTGAGATCTGCTCAATGAAAGAGGAGGCAGAGACATGTGCGGGGGGGGGTTTGTAGAGAGAGTGTGTATTATAAATAACCCAAATCAATAATAAACGACACAGTATCTCACATATTTGGAGTCGGGTCTGGGGTTCTCAGGGGAGATGGATGAAAAAAGCAACCCCCCCTCACCCTCCTCCTCCTCCCACCAACCCCCTGTCACAGCGGAGAGGAGGAGGGGGGTGACAAGAGCATACGAAGGTACAAAAATAAGAGTTGCTATCTTTTTTTCCCTCTTGAGCATGAACCAGCTTGTGGTTATGGTTTGCCTGCGCGCCTGTGTGTGCGCACATGTGTGTGTACATTACGAGGCGGACGCGTCCATTACTTATTCATCAGCGCTGTCTGCCAGGCTGCCACACTGTGTATTTCAGCATGCCTCGCAATCATTATGCCACATGCATTATTTAAGGCACACGCGCGCACGCCGACTCTGATGCAGATAGCTACACGAGCTATTTATCTCAGGATATGCTCACTTATCACCTTGTCTGCTTCTCGCGCCGACTGTGACTGCACAGGCCCCTTCTTCCACATACACCTCCGCTGGCTCATCATCAGGTCACACACACACACACACACACACACACCACACCTGCACGGCTTTCATAACGCTGTCATTCATAGATTTTTGTTTTCATGTAATGTGCACACACTCCCCTGCTCGTGGAGTCCCTCAGCTCCGGCACGTGGTGTCTGTATATGTTGACTTGGAGCGCAGTCACATGCCGGTGGTCGGGTCATGAACGTGGACAGGTGACAGTTTAACCCTCACAGCTGTGCCCATGTGGAGATGGTTATTTATAATGATGATAATAATGATAACTTAATTAACGTAGCGCCTCTGAAAACATAATAACAAAGTGCTGAACAAGCAAGATGTGCAGATAAGTTAAGATAGTAAAAGAAAGAAGGGTAAAATGCTACGTTTAAGCAAAACTAGTGAAAACTAATCGCACAAATGTATGAACAGTTGTACAGTAGTAAAAATAATAAAAAGATAATATACACCATAAGAAGGCTTTTATATAAAAATAGGTTTTAAGTGAGATCCTCAGGTTGGGAGTTCCCTAAAAGATGTCCTTATATTAAAAGCCTTTTCACCGTTTGTGATCAGACGTGGCCGTCAGGAGGGACACAGCTGAGGATCTTACGTTACGTACAGGGTCACAGGGAATCAGTAAGGAAGAAATATATTGTAGTTAGGGCCCAAACCCAGCTCAGCTTTATGCAATAAAGTCTTGAAATCCAGTCTAAAAGTGAGAGGTGATCAGTAAAGAGAGGCGACGGGTAATGTGTTTTTTTTTTTTTTGGAGTCAACCGATGGCAGCTGCAAAATTCCCTGTGACTTCTTATGTAACATGCGTTTCATCTGAACTTGTTCCTGTGTCTGGTCGTACGGCGGCAGGCTTCAACATCTGCAGAGTTTTCTTTTGCATGCTGAGTCATGGCCCTCCAAAAATACACTGTCAGAAGCTGTCCACATGTGTGTCACTGTTCACTCTTGTCAGTCGCCGCTCTGACCTTTGACCATGTTACCCACCGTGTTACCTAATGTCCATCCATTGATTTTTATTGCAAAGTTCATGCGGCGCTCTTCTTCTTCAGTTCCACAGTCTGGTCACTGCCCTCCCCCGGAGCCATTCCAAAAAGGTGTTTGTGTGCGTGTGTGTACGCCATTGTGGTTTGGGCTGAGCAGCGCTCGCCGTTATCAGTGTCACGGCTGCATGAAGCTTAGCTAAGCCTTTGACGTCAGCAGCACACAACGAGCTGATAACGCGGACTTTTATCGCAGCCAGGTGTGTGGGTGTGTTGTCTGATCAAACAAAACTTGGCTTCCTGGATTCTACGGCGAACTTCAAAAATAGCTCCTGCAAACACACACAGAACACACACACACAGGTTCGATTAGGAGTGCAAGAAATCAGTGCGTTTAAATGTACTTTGATGGTGTAATTACTGACAGGTTCCTGAAGCAAACGCCATGTAAACACTGAAACCAGTCACAGTCATTAAGTAAAGAAACATTTGTGTGCTTTGCCTCGTTTCTGTTTCTTTAACAGGGTTTTTACATGTTTGCATACGCTCGACGAAAAGGGAAGTGAAAGCATCACGAAGAAACGAGTGACCTCAGTGGGATCGATATAATCCAGCAGAATTCTGACTTAAACTGAAAGTGAAACTAAATAGATATAAGTAAGTGTGTTTCACAGGACTCTCCCTCACTCTGCTGTGGATCTGTTCTTCTGATAGGACGGGTCGAATCAGATCTTAATCATTCGTGATCTTCAGCCTGAGCAGAGTCTCATCAGTGTTGGTGCTCGTCCTTCAGTAGTAAGTATTTTGTAAAATATTCACACTCAGTGATTTGGGAAAAATCCCTGAATACACGGTTGTGGCGAGGGAGATTCCTGATTATCGGTTATAGAACAGTCAGGTTATTGCATTGTGCTTAATTTTCGGGTATTGATCAGTGTCACACGGGAGTAATTGTCGCATTCGATCCTTCCATGTCGAGTTGCTTCTCGTTAACTGTGCTTCTGATATGTGCATCCTGTCTCTGGACTCTCCTGAGCCTGACCCAGGTGTGTTTAATCACTTCAGCTGTCTGTATATCGGCCGACATATGGATACTTAGATATCTTGCCTGTTTCCCTTCACTCCTGTTGGCCGAGTGTCAAACGGCCCGTTGATATGACAGCGAGGCATATGTCAGGTGTCGCCCCCGGAGGAGCTCTCGTCAGTAGTGGACTCTGATGCCACTCGATAGGCGAGCCCTTAATTGCGCCTCATTATCTTCCAATCCAAAGCCCATCACTCATCAGCAACACACTCTCAGGCGTGCACGTATGGATCCGTCTCTGCTCCGATTAGGGCCGAGCCGAACGATTATCTCCAAAGATGTTCAGTTTAATATGATAAAACAAAGGAAAGCAGGACGTTTGCATATTTGAGAGGCTGAAAAAAGATGTATTTTACATTTTTGCATCAAATGAATTACGGTAAATATTCGTCAGTTATCTTCATAGTTGGAGATTTCTGTCACGATCTCAGATTTTCATGACACGATTGTCACGGCTAAAAGAATTCCCTACTGGTGGAGTGTCTTGCTGTTGTTGTTATCTTTTCCTCCAACATGATTTTTTCTGCAGCAGTAGAGGCCACACAAGTTGTTAGCAACTAGCTACTAACTGAATCTTTATCTTTTGTAATTTTCCGTTACATGGCGGTTAGCAACCAGCGTCGAGGTGCATTATCACCATCTACTATGACGGAAAGAAACTGAAACGATTGAAGAGTCGACACCCCGGGCTGTAGATCATTTTGTCCGATCAGTGAGCTGACTCATCGTTGCAGCTCTGACAGATTCAACTTCTTGAGATGTTCTGATGGCCATTTAAAGCTTCCGTCCCCAAACTACAACACACTTTATCCACCTCGCGCTTCAGAGGCAGAGAATTTGTAAAATGATGACTTAAATGCAGGAATTTAAGTCAAAAAATATAAACAAGACCTGAAAAAAATATAAAACTGCTAACATACGGTTTTCAAACCCTGCTGAGATTGGACTCAAACTGTAGCTGTCAGCATCATTTACTGTGTGTGCAGTCGTGGACTCAACATCTCCTGTTTTTTTTTTACAAGGTCTCGTCTTGGAATCAGCCAAATTTTCATTAGGACTCGTCTCGGTTTCACACAAAGAGGACTTTACTTCAAGACCACTCGAGAGCACATTGCTTGCTACATTCTGTACTTCATGATGGTTTCTATGGGAAGACGAGAGTCACTCAGAAAATCTGATGCTTTCACAAAAAAATGTTGCTTGGGTCACGTAAAAGCAGAATGAATGAAGCTGAATTCGGCTGCTTCGGTGGTTGTGAAGTGAGGCCGAGCAGCAAACCATCACCATGAGTCAACTTCTCAACAACTGTCTGTTGTGTGGGGCTGCTGGTGTGTAGGAGGCTTTTAAGTAGAGATGATCCAGAAATTGTGTCTGTGTGTGTGTGTGTGTGTGTGCAACAAGTAACACACATCAAGACAATGTGGGCAACAAAACAAAAAAAAAAAAACGTTGGGAGGCAGAGGTGGTTCATAAAAGCTCAGCGTTTGTCTAGTCAAATGAGAATGTGGTCACAATCTGACGCCCTCAGCCTCTCTGCTCGTCGGCGTGTTAGCAGAGAGAGAGAGAGAGAGAGAGAGAGAGAGACTCCCATAAAATGCTCAACATGCCTGAGACTGCCCTCTGATGTCACTGAGAGAGGGAGGGAGGGAGGGAGAGAGAGAGAGAGAGAGAGAGAGAGTGGGAGGGGACCGGAGGAGCAGAGGGAGGGAGAGCGAGTGGCAGCCGGAGGGCAGAGCGAAAGCACGTCAGTGAGAGAAAAACGGAGAGAAGCGGTGGAGTGAGAGACGGAGAGTGTGAAAGACGGGCAGGCAGGCAGAGGGAGAGAGGTCTGTTTCTCACCACCAGAAGAACCAGGTCGGTCCGCTGAGTCGCTTTTTTCCTGCGCTGCAGTGGACTTTTACAGCTCTGTGCAGAGTCGCACTTTTTTGGCTACACACACACACACTTTCTCTCTCTCTGTCTCTGTTAGATACCGCACACTCACACACACACACACACACACACACACACAGAGCACAACAAGCGGACAGCACGGCACAACTGATGGGTAAGAGCTCCTGCTGCTCCTGTGTGTGTTTCAGCTGTTGTGATTTGATAGTTGTGTACATGTTGAGTGTGTGTGTGTGTGTGTGTGTGTGCTGATGAACTGTACTGTGTTGCATCACGTTTAGTCGGTGTGTACTGTATGTGTGTGATCCCCGGGCATGTGTTTATATAAACTCATTCCGCCTGTGGATATGTGACTGTGTGTGTGTGTGTGTTCACTTGAGGAGAGAGTGAGTGTGTGTGTGTGTGTGTGTGTGTGTGTGTGTGTGTGGACTTGTTCATTTTGCTGTGTGGGTGTGCAGCTTGGAGTAGCGGCAGTGTTTATTGAGTGGTACTGATGTATGGAGACTCAGCAGCCTTTAACTGAATGGAGCAGATGGCTGCGTCTGTTCCTCCACGCAGCCTATTGTGTAATGTGTGTGTGTGTGTGTGTGTGTGTGTGTTTGTGTTGATGCCTCTGCGCGTATGAAAGTTTGTGTTCTTGTACAAAATGAGGGATTTGATAGGAAAAAAGATTTTCACCAGGTCAGATCTTCACTGTTGTTGCTCAGTTCGTCAAGAAAGATAAATTTCCTGAATTTTCCTGAAGTTCTTACAAAAGCTGTTGAATCTTCAGAGTAAAAGCTGTTTGTCAGATTAGATTTCTTTGCTAGATTTCTGTTTTCTCAGCTCGTGCATGGTTTCATAACGAGGGTTTGGTTGGTGTTTTGGTCGGGGGCCAGTGCGCCTGCAGTGTGACCATGTGGCTCCGCGTCCCTCCACCTTGCCTCTGTGCGTGGCGTCCGCCTCGTTAAGGCTTCATCAGTCACCAGACGATCGTCTCGTTTGAAAAGGTCGGCCGATCCGTGTACGCCCCGCGCGAAAACATCATCCCTCGATAATGTTTTAAATGAGTTGCTCTCGGCTGCCCTAACGCTGACCAGCTGTCCTCGGAGAAACGGCGCAGAGGGGGGATGAAGACAACAAAGAGGCGCTGACGTACAGTACAACAAACCGTCAGGCTCCGGGGACGAGCAGTGACATATATCAACACGCACACACACCCATCCCGGACTCGGCTGAGCTCCGAGCTGAATGCACATGCAGGCCATGTGTTGAATTAGTTGCCTGCCATTATTGGTCCTTCCTCCATCTCTGGCCCCGCCCCCTCCTCCGCTGTCCAACCAACCGCTGGCCACAATCCCACCAGTCGCCATGGTGTTTGCCTCCCTCCTCTGCCATGCCAGCACCTGTGTGTGTGTGTGTGTGTGTGTGTGTGGGTGTGTGGGTAGCACTATGTCAGCGATTACTATTCATTCTTAATCTGCAGGCGCTACGCTGCTATCACTTTTTTATTTTCTCCAGCACACCCTGCTGAGACGTGCACGCGCCGAGGCAAACGTGCACGGGGGGTTTGGTCTGAGCGCAGAGACGCCCGGTGGGGCGAGGAGCTCCCTCGGGACTCCTGCTCTATAAATAACTCCCTCTGTGTGTGATCCGTGATCTTAGTCCGATGAGGGGAGACGGGGGATGAGAGGAGGGAAGGAGGGAGGGGAAGAGGCAGAGAGACGGAGGGAGAGTGATGGATGAACAGATGAGGGACAGAAAACAGGCGGCTGACATTTTAACCAGCCGCGTTGTTTGTGTCCGCTTTCTGGCGAGTTCAGCCAGAGTTGACATCATCTCGCCCGTCGCGGGGAAACCTCGCATCTCAGCGGGATTCTCACAAAGTACACATAATTTCCCGTTTATCTTACTTCCGCCGCTCATCGCTGTAATGGTCCTCCACGGCTTTAATGGCTCCACATTTGCAGCACACTCAGAGCCCGCTGCATACGTATGGAAACGGCGTCGTGGTAATGATTTAAGAAAGCGAGTGTGCGGTTTTGCGTCGTGCCCGAACAGCACTCAGTCTTTGTTCCAGAGGATGCCGGCCCGTGTCCTGACCTGCTCAGCCACGCTCGCCGCAGGAATGTTTGCGTTCTAACGTCCGCTGCTGTCAGGGCGAGTCGGCCCGGGCCTCCACCTCTCCTCCCGTTGGCTCGGCTGCACACCCTTCGTGCCACGTTCACGGAGCGCCGTCCTTGTAAGCTGGGCTAATTACTTCACAGGTGCCTGCACCCTGCCGGGCGCTGTATGTGGCCCTGTTTGTCTGCTGCCATTCACAACGCTTTGTTTACTGTAAACAGGCTGGTGAGGATTGTTATTCAGAGCGCCGCCGTCGTTTCTGTCGTGATGCAACCGCAACGGTGCTGTGTGAGCCTGACCGGGATCGTCTGGCTGTCTGACAGACTCATGTGTTTCCTGTGTGCCATCGAATCCTTTGACAACAACCTTTAAATTATCAAGAGCAGAGCTGTCTGACTAATTGGAGTCTGTCTAGTGGAAAAACACTGTTACAGCTTAGAGACAATAATTGATCAGATCACAACAGCAGGTTCTGTTTTTGAAAAGTTCTATATTTCCGATCTCATATCACCAGTGTGTCTGAAATGGATCTACACCCTAAAAACCTTTGATCCAAAGTCTTCCCTCTTCTAGCACAGTTCACGATCAGCAGACAGAGTAGTCGGTAATGAATCGCTTCAAATCGTGCTGAAATCAGGTCTCTCATCATAAGTCTTGTGGTTGTCCAGCTCGCTTTTTACACTGCAAACGGGCCGCACCAGAATCTGCTTGGAAGCGAACCGAGACCCACCTTTTTTAAGCAGTCTCCGTCCAGTTGTTGGCAGCTTTTACACCACCGGCCCACACCAACCGCACCAACCGTGAAAAAGCACCAGGGTCCGTTTTAACCCAACCAAAAACAGTAGGCGTGAAAGCACCCTTAATATCATATTAACTGAGATGATTTGGAATAGAAAACAAGTCTGTGTGGTTCTGGTACAGACTGTGGTGTTACTAGGACTGCAACTTACCATTATTTTCATTTTTGACCAGACGACAAACTGAATCAGTTTGTGCTCTATAAAGAGTCAGTAAATGGTGAAAAATGTCCGATCAGTGTTAATATTCACATTTAAGAAACTGGAATAAGATCATTTTGACTTTTTTTTTACTTGGTAAATCTACTCAAACCGATAAATGGTTAATAGTCGACAACCAATCAATTATCAAGATAATCAAAAGATCTGAGAGCTGAAATAACTTTGTGTGTAGCTGATATCACAACAAGCATACAGCCACGGCATCCGAGTAGCCGGTCTGAGCAGTGTTTTCACCACCCTGCTCCTCCTCTCCATCCTCTCCCTCTGTGCCACCTGATGTAGCTCCTCAGCTTGAGGATAAGTGGCTGTAATGGGGTTTTATTCTGCCTTGCTTCAGCCGCTGATCGCCGCTCCGTGAGTGACCACTCGTGTTAACGCAAAACAGGCAGATAGAAATGCAAGATTTGAATCTATCGTATTGGTCTCCGAGGATGAATGCACACACGTATTTAAACAATACCTCCAGGACATACAGCAATAAATAAAACAACCGTTATTATATAATTATACAGGCACAGTGTGTGTGTGTGTGTGTGTGTGTCCTTGTTGTGCATTGACTTCATTGCTCCGGTCAAAACTGCCTCCATCCGAGCGGGTGCAGCTCAGGCTGTTTATTCAGATCAGGTGACACAGTTTTGGTCAAAACATGAGGTTATGGCTGCGTTTCCATGTGTTCGGGCCGCCTCTTATCACCGAGGCACACAGTCATACTGTCACTCCGGCCTGCGTGTCGTACGCATCATGAAATCACCCTCTTTGTAAATGTTTGTTTTGGATTTCTTGATATGAGCGAGCACACTGATCTCTACAAGTTTGTTTCTCAGCTACAGTCCACTTCCGTACAAGGAAGCAGAGTGTGTTGCAAAGAGACCCGTTATTGTTGTTATAACTGATAGTGGAAGTCGTACAGTTTTGTGTGAAGGACTGTGTGATTCTGTTGCGTGTTGCGGTGCAGGAGCAGAGTGTGTTGTGTGGTTTTGGGGCTCGGAGCCCCGTTTTGTCTGCGGAAACAAACGGCCTTTGTGCGGCCTGTGGCATGTATACAGCGTAAGACACTCGGGGGAGCGTATATAAATAGTGCGAGGTTGAGCACAAGCGCTGGGCAAACTCCGACCTGGATGGGAAAATATACAGTAGAAAAGGCGCTAATTGAGTTGACGCTCGGTGTTAGAATAGCCGGGACCCCTCCGAGGGGACGGAAACGTATAGAGTGGCGCTGCGTTTCAGGTGCACCGACCCGGCAAAAGGTTTTGTTTGTTTGACCTGTTTGTTTACTCCTTATTAAATATGTGTGCACACGGTTGACAGGCATGTGTGCGCAAATGCGTTTGTGTGCGGCGGATGCGGGAGGTGGCGAGCGGAAAGTTTACCATGGTTCACTTGGAGAGGCTCTGTTTGGACAACACGGATAATTGGCAGCGATTGTCGGGAGTGAGAAGGACAAACAATGTGGTCGTCTTTCTATATGCCTGCTAGTGTGGAAGTGAATCAAACAAGTTTGTAGGTCAGAGGTCCAGGAATCATTTCAGCACGCACGTATGCACACGGCTCCGTCACCGCTGCTCGTCTGACGTCTTTAGTCCGTGAAAACATTTTAAATTGGGTCAAGCTGCTTAAAAAACGTTCATAAAAGTTTGTTGACTCTGTAAATCAAATCCTCACACTTGGTTATGAATCACCGTGGAACTTCCCCAAGTGGTTACTTTCATTCAGAAATTGTGTTTTTGTATTACAAGTTCTCTGAAATGAAATGTTCAAATATGCTAATTATGCAGGATCTAATTAAAATGTGCAATTGTGCGTGTATTTCCAGAAGAGAAATAAAGAAAGATGGGGGACAAAGTTCTTGTTTCATTTTGTTAGCTTATGAGAGTTTCTACAGATTTGACTGGACTTCAGAAAAAACTGTCAGCAGCTATAGAAACATCTTCACCATGTTTTCAGAAATAAGATGTTTTATAAATCAGGCTGTGAATGATATATGAACACAGCCCTCTGTAAAAACTTTCAGATTATAAAACTGAGACAGAAATCGATACTTGAATAGAACTAACATCCATCAGACTTTACAATACCTAATTAAAAATGTGCTCATTTACACATATTTCAAGAACAGAAATCTGACGGTTGGAAAAAGCCAGGTTCAAAATTCTTGTTTCATTTTGTTGGCATGTTAGAGGTAAAGGTTTTCCCATCTGAAAAAATTGGATATCTCCTTTTATCACTCCAACAATTTAGAAAGAAATCACTTTTCTCTATGTTTTTAGGAATAAAATGTTCTATAAATCAGGCTATGAATGATATATGAACACAGCCCTCTGTAAAGACCTTCAGAATATAAATCAGAATAAAACTTGAAAGTTTGGTTCATGTAAGCGCTACTAAAGCTTAGATTTGGGTAAGAAAAAACTAATTTTTAAGGATATAAATCAGTGAATAAGGTTAAAAAATGAAACTAGTAGATATCATGATGGAACGGTTGATTACTTATATTTTCTAAATTGTCAGTTTTCTAATACTTAACATTTATAAATGCAAATATGGTAATCTAATTAAATATTCATAAACATCTAAACTAGAGTTAACACCTACATGTGTATTCTGGTCATTGTTTTTCCTCTGGTCTGGCAGAAAGCATGTTATTCAGACAAAAAGACCAAAATCTCAAAATTGACCAGCGCATGAAAAAACTGTTTTCAGCGTCCGCCTTTGAAAAAAATGCTCTTTCATCTTTTCAAAGTAAGAGTTCGAACAAAAACATAGTCCATCTTTCAAAGACGTCCTTAGAAGTATCGTGACACAATTACACACACAAACACACACACACACACACACACACACCAGTGAAGCACCAGCATGTCTGGCCCGGGCCACACCCTTTTCTTCTCCCCCTGCTGTCCCGCCGGGTGGTGTTAAGTTTCCTCCCGCACTGAAAACCTGCCCGGTACCAAAGATGTCATTGGCTATCTCAGCAAGTAACTGCAACTCCATCGCAAACCTCATTGGCCACTGGGGATGCCACGACATCCATGATAGGTCGGAGACGCTCTCCACTGGTTTTGAGGGTATTGATGACTGGCAGAGGGGGCTTGGCACGGTGCGAGGTGGTTCTCCACGGAGCAGATATCGATCTGGAAGGGCTGGATGATACACGGGAGGGTTCGATGTCGAGTTCAGATATCGAGCACAAATTGAGAACTGATTTGGTTACACGAGTTTGAAGGTTTTGTCATGCAAAGCCCCAGTTTAACCCCCAGCTTTCACTTGTTTATCTGTACACAGCCTGATGAAACTGTCACACACACACACATAAAGCACATGTCCCATTTCTAAATGTGCCTGCAAGTCTTTAAACTAAAGTAGCGTGTTGACAGTGTTTGATCGCAGCATGCTTTTTATCCCAGTTACATATCAAGGCTTTAAAGCTGTGTGCGTTTGTTCCTGCCTCCCCGGTGTCGTGCGGTCGGGTTATACTCATGTTCATGCGAAGCTCGCTGGGTCGTTTGCTTGTTTTGGAGAAATAATCTGATTGCACTAATACTCTGGTTTTGCGCATGTCAACCATGTGGATGCAGGGATATTACGGTTCCATGTGTTTGCTCTTAGTATCCATGTTTCAACAGCACCGCCGACCTGTCCTACTTCACAGGATTATTCAGACAGAGCAGGATAAATGATGCAGAGTGAACGCTACGTAGGGAGAGAAACACAAATATGGACAGGCTTTTATATGTTTTGTGAGGGACTTTTATTGAATGACATTTGTTGGGCTCATACCTGTGATTTTTATTTATTTGTTTTGTCCATCCATGTAGATTGTGACTAGCTAACTATTATTCACATTCTTGATTAATCTGCAGATTTTTACTGTCATGGTTTGAGTTCATAGTTTAGTTTCCTGTCTTATTTAGTCTTATTTTGAAGTTCTCTCCTCCTTTTGCTTTTTACTTCCTCCCTTTGTCCTTTTCCTGCCTTTTTTCCTGTTCACCTGTGTTTCATTTGTTAATTAGTCGTCGTCTATTTAAGCCTGTGTTTTTCTCTAACTCTTGGTCAGTTTGCTTCCCCACCTCACTCCTTGTGTTCCCAGTGCTTCTTTGTTTTGTACTTTATTTAGTTTTTGTATTTCTGTAGTTCTTTAGTTCACTGAATCCCCACTGCCTACTTCATGTGTTTTTTTTGCTACCTGCCTTTTTGTTTTGTTGCATTTTGACTTTTGGATTTCAGCTTTATGTTAATATAGCTTACTTTTTGTTCCGTTACGTGCCTGACTGTGTGTCTTGCGTGTCTTTTTGGGTTAACAATAACATTTATAATAATTCCAAAACTTGTTTCCATCAGTAAAATGTCAAAAAATTGTGAAAAATGCTGCTCATCACAATTTCCCAAAGCACGTAACGCCATCTTCAAATTGCTCTTCTATCGTAGATGACAAATAAAAACAGCAAATTCTTACATTTAAGAAGCGGAAACCAGCAAATGTTTTGACATTTTTGCTTGAAAAACAACTGATATGATTAAACGATAATCAGAAACGTGTGGATTTTGTGCGTCTATTTTCCCTCGGATGTGTGAAGGCACTGGGAGTCCGTCTCTCACAACATCAGACGCAACTTTGCCGTCTCTGTAGCCGACACTGTTCGTACACACAGAGCACAAACCGACAGCACGCCGTCAGCATTCCGCTCGCAACGGGCAAAATGTCGTGTTCGCACACACACACACAGTCGGAGTGGAAACTCACACGTACACAAACACACACAGTAAGTCCTCTGCATGCGTGTCAGCAAATCCCTGCCGCAAAACTCATGTTTCAGGGGATTGTTTTTGCTCTCTGCTGCCATGTTTCATCATTCAGCCCGCGTATGTATGTGTGTGTGTGTGTGTGTGTGTGTGTGCCTGTCTTTTTTGTCATCTGCGTACAGACACTGTGTGAAAGTGTGTGTACAGGGTTTCTCTGAGAATGTTGTTTTCCGTAGACGGCGTATAAACAGTGTAAGAGCGCGGCGTCCTCCACACTCTGATCCCAGCCTCTCTAAATCACACACACATTTAGTTTTTCAGTGTTTTGCTAATGCTCTTACCCAATGTGTACAACTCTAAAACAGGCTTAAGTCTCCAGTTTGCCAACACTACAAGCGAGCACAGCCAGTATTAAGAGTAATGCTGAGTGCCACAGCTAAGACCGGACCGTCCAGACAGCTGATGTAACCAGTGTTGATGTGTCCTATTTGGACCAGAGGACGGGGTTTTCTGGCTGTTTCAAAGGATAACAGACAGGGATTTTAATTTATTGTGTAACCAAACTTATAAACAGATATTCTGAGAAGGAAGTCGTATTCATTTTGTGTTTCCTCAGTGTGATTTTCTGATCCCGAACAGAACTGTAATGAGTAGAACCCTCTTTTTTTCTTAAGCAGAAGCAGATGCTTCAGTTGTTTTATAAGTATTAAATTACCAGTGAAGTTTACTGGTTCAGTGCACTGGTTTATTGTTGAACTGTAAAGTGTTTATTCTTTGTCACATATCTTTGTGTTTGTTAACCACAATTGAGGGATCATTGCTGTCCTAGTATCAGTGTTGGTACGAGCGCCAAAAATCGAGTATCGGTCAGGAATAAAACATTTTCCTTATCAAGTTGTACTCATTAAACCTCAGAGAAAAATTCAAGAAATGAGTGTGTTTGTTGACCTGTAAGGCTTAAAGCTGGTTGATCATGTTTTTTATTCTTTTTGCTCGACTCTGTAGTAAGAATGCTCTCAGCCCTCAGAGAGAAATCTGATGGAGTCAAAATCAGAAAGTCAAAAAGAGGCAAATGTTGATCTCTAGAAAGTCTAAATGTGTAAAGCAGACATGCTTCACATACTTTTGTGGGACTAATCCTTTTTTTATGTTTATTATTTTAAAGATTGTTTGCATTAAATGACATGGAGAGATGTGTGTGTGTGTGTATGTGTGTATGTTTGTGAATTTCTTAGACATCTTTATTGCCAACGATGATAATTGATTTATTGGTTCAGTTATTTTCCAAATGTCAAAGATTTGCCGGTTCCAGCTTCTTAAATGTCAGGGTCTGTTGTGTCTCTTTGTCATTCATGATAGTAGATGAGTCTTTGGGTTTTAGACGGTGGGTTGGACAAAAGAAGCAGTCTGAAGACGCCACTTTACAGACTAAATGATTCATCGACTTATTGTGAAAAAAGTCGGCGGATGAATCAATGATCGTCTCTCTTTCCTTTTCAGTGGACGTGAGCTCGGCAGCACTGCCCATGCAGGTGCCCCCCGCCGCCACAGCCATCCTACCAATGGACCTGCGCGTCGTGGACCACCCCCACCACCACCACCACCAGCAGCCCCCCTTTGGCCTGGTTCCCCAACCCCACCCCACACCGCCCACCTCCACAGCCTGCCCCACGTCCTCGGAGCCGGGCCGCGGACCCGTCATCAGTAAGTAGGGGGATGATCTCCGGTCGTCACGTCCTGTGATTATTCAACACAAACAGCCCCTCGCCCCCCGATGCTCCGAATGGTAACGTGTTGAAAAATCTCCCACAGACCACCAGGAGCAGCACCTGCAGCAGGAGCTGGTGGCTCTCAAACACAAGCAGCAGCTCCAGAGGCAGCTGCTGATCGCCGAGTTCCAGAGGCAGCACGAGCAGCTGTCACGACAACATGAAGTCCAGCTGCAAGAGCACATCAAGGTGAGACATCTCATCTTCCGTCTACTCCAGATGTGTGTGTGTGTGTGTGTGTGTGTGTGTGTGTGTGAGGAGGGAATCCTTCCTTGGATACAGCCACTGTAGGACCGTGCTCAGCAGAAATGCACCCCGTGAAGGACAGGAGGAAGCACGTGCACGTGTACACTTAAAGTGATGTGAGTGAGTACGGTGGTGTAATTTGATCTGGTAGCAGTATTCTGGTGCTTAGTCATCGCCATGGGAACACTGGTCCCAATAAACCTGTGTGTGTGTGTGTGTGTGTGTGTAGAGAGAGAATTTTGTATCTGATTCACTTCGCTAAAAAGCCTCACAGGTGTTGTTGAACATGAAATCAGCCAATAAGGGCGATCGGTCTAGAGAGAAAATAACTCGTTATTGGACTGGCTTCGATGATGATGTCATTTTTAATCACTGACTCTTTACACGAGGCCGGTGATTCACCTCCTGGGGTGCTTCTACCACGGGGGGTGCTTCTGCTGTTGCCAAGTGGTACGTGGAGAAATCGTAGAGTTGCTTCGCTAATTTGAGTTAATGATTTAATAAAGGAAAAGATATTGATTCAGCTATAACAAGGTGTGATGGGGTGAGGAGTCTATTCGCGGACACATTGATAGATTTATTAACAAAGAAAAACGACAATGCTCGTAAAGTGATACAGTGCTTAAATACAGCCCTCAATAACACAACACTTCAAGATCTGAATGGACTGTCATCAAGGAGAACACTTGAAGATTTATTCCTATATACAGAAAAAACAGGTCAAGTACAGAGCATACAAGAGCCCCACTGGGTCCAACAGCTTTCAAGCCATCTGTGCACATATACATATATATAAAAATACCAAAATGTGGTTCAAAAGGGCCACTATGCACAACTAAAGAGCAATAATGCTATGTGTGTGACCTGACTCTTCAAGGGCTTTAAAGGAAAAGTTATATTTATGTCAAATAATTGATATCATCATAGAAACACTTGACAGATACAGAGTCTATCAATCTTTGCAGTGGGTTTGATTAGGACATTTAAGGTAGTGAGCTCAAGGAAATTGAATCGAACGCAACTGGATTTGGTTTTTGTCTTGAAGACGTTTCACCTCTCATCCAAGAGGCTTCATCAGTTCCTGCTCGCTTGACTAGGCTGGGACTAGTCCAACTAGCCGGTGTGGAGGTCCAGCTATTTAACCTCTTAGGAGACAGTCACAAGGCCACTGATGCTCCATTATTGCCAACGACTGGAGCACATATGACCCATAGACATCAGTGGCCTTGTGACCGCCTCCTAAGAGGTTAAATAGCTGGACCTCCACACCAGCTAGTTGGACTAGTCCCAGCCTAGTCAAGCGAGCAGGAACTGATGAAGCCTCTTGGATGAGAGGTGAAACGTCTTCAAGACAAAAACCAAATCCAGTTGCGTTCAATTCAATTTCCTTGAGATAACTATGACCTGGATGAATGAGAATATTCACAGGCTTAAGGTAGTGAGGTTACAGTAGGAGTTGTTGAGATCAAGAGTGTGTGAACACTAGTTAGCAAGCGAGCAGAGGGGGAGGACACTCTTAGCTAAAACTAATAAATGAATAATTTAAATCTTTTGCTCAAAGTAATGGATAATCTGTTGACATCACTGAAAAGTAATGGATGATTGGTTGGAACGTCCAGCTTCGCCTCTCCACTGACCCAACCGAACTAAACATTGACAGTTTAATTGTATGAAGATGTTTTGATATTCAGTATTATGTCCACTTTTATATGATTTTTATATGATTTGATGATATGATTTTGGTGTTGATGGGTTGGGATGGGTTGGGATGGGATGGAATGGAATGGGATGGGTTGGGATGGGTTGGGATGGGTTGGAATGGAATGAGATGGAATGGATGGGTTGGGATGGGATGGGTTGGGATGGGATGGGATGGGGTGGGATGGGATGGGGTGTAGACTTCACGGCACTGGGCTGTGAAGTTACAAACTGTTGTGAAGTGTCAGTTTCCGATCAGTTTTCTAATCCTGTGTAGTTCCCTTATTCTTGTCTCTGTCTCCCCCAGCACCAACAAGACCTGCTGGCGCTCAAGCACCAACAGGAGCTGCTGGAGCACCAGAGGAAGATGGAGCAGCAGCGTCACGAGCAGGAGCTGGAGAAGCAGCAGCGGGAATACAAACTCCAACAGCTGAAAAACAAGGACCGGGGACAGGAGAGTAAGTAGTGAACTCGATTTGTTTTAGTGAGACGGAGGAGATCAGTTATGAGTGTCAGCAGGTGGCGTCTCTGTAGTTCGGTGGTGTCGAGCTCTAAATGAAGCCGTCATGTTTCGATTTAGCATACGTTCGGTCTCAACCTTCCGAAACGCTGCCGACATCTGCCCTGACTGCGCCGAAGCTTTGTGTCATTTTGTGGCAGCAGGTGTCGGGGAGTCTTGGCCCTTCAGACCCTCTGTCGCAGCACCTGTTCTTGTGGCGCAGCAGTCAGAACAGCCTGACCTCACACCTTTTCTACGGGGAATATCAGAAAGAGACGGCCAAGGCAAGCTGAGAGGAGCAGGCCATTCAAGTGGCACACATGGCCCTCGTTTCTTGTTTCCTAGCAATAAAATGAAACCAGGCAATCCGCTGAAATCTGACCTCATCCGTTTAGTCTTGTTTTTCCTCCTCGAGCAGAATATTTGTTCAGTTTAACTCTGGGTCTTATTTTTGTTGCCTCGGCCTTTGTTGCATCTTTTTATTTTCATTGTGCTCACCAAAGTGCTTGTTGAGATGTGGGAACACGGCGACCTTTCTGCAACAAACGCCAGAAACACGAGCTGTCAGATGGTCAGACAGATTGCGAACAAGCTAAGAGTTGAGCGAGATTGTCGACAGGTGAAACCGAAGGCTTCACCTGTCAAAGGTACCTATACTGTCAGGAGTCATGCTTATCCTGCTGCAAATCTCAAATACAGACAAATAAAGCCACCCTAATGATAAAGACACAGTTCACCCTAAAATCAAAACTACACTCTTTTATCTATCTAGATTACTTTGGTGTGAGTTGCTGTGTTTAGGAGATATCGGCCTTAAAGATGTCTGCCTTCTCTCGGATATAAAGGAACCTGATTACACTCGGCTTGTGACGTTCAAAGGGCTGAAAATATATATTTGAAAAACTCAACAGCAATATCAGACTTCTGCTACACGACTGTCGTGGCCAAACAACTTTACGTTAACTTTATTATTAGAATATTTAAAGAAGTCTGAATAGAAATAGCTCTTTAACTGTGTTTACTGTGTTGTTTTTTTCCTTTTTTTTTGTCTGTGTGACCATAACTGTTTAAAACAAGTGTACACTCCTAACACTTCCACTGGGTTATTCACACAAAATGATCGTATGGGGAGGATTAACACGACATCAATGTTTCATTTTATTAATATCTCGGTTATTGTGTATGCCCTCAACACTACAGTTGCTAAAGATGACCTGCAGACCTTCTTGAGCAGTTTCATGGTTGAAATATTTTCTTTAGACTGAACTATAATCGCAAACACTATCAGAAGTTGCCTCATCACGAGCCTGAGCCTCTCCTCCTTGAGTAAATGCACACTTTCTTTTCTGATTTCTACCGCTGTTGAGTTTTCCTAATGTATTTTTCTGGCGCTTTAAGCACCACAACCCGAGTACCATCGAGTTCCATTTTATTCGAGAGAAGGCAGACACCTCTACGGTCGATATCTCCAAACTCAGCAACTCGCATCAAAACAGTCTAGAGGGATAAACTACACGACAGGTAAGAGTCCAAATATGTGTGTTTGATTTTTGGGGGTGAACTGTCCCTTTAATACTGGAACAAGCTTTGACATATTAGGGTTATTTTTCTGGCAGGAGGAAACGTGTGTGGCTGTTCTTTGGTCTGTGTCAAATTGCTTTTCTTGTTGCTGTAATAGTTTTATGTTCTGCATAAATTGCAGGCAGAATGAAAGAGTCATTATGTAAAAAAAAAATGTACATAAACTTCCCTTTCTGAATGTTTTAGTGTTTATATCCACTTAAGACGGGCCTCGAATGGCCCTAAAAACTGTTGTAGGTGCTTCCTTCCAGCGTAGTATAAATGTTGTAAATTACTTTTTGGGAACAGCTGCACACATGTGTACGCTAAATCGGTGCTTGTGGTTTCAAAGTTCCCATCGGTAGAGAGCCGAGTAGCAACGAAGACGACTGAGACATTTTCTAGAAAGTTCCCGTCGTAAAGTTTATCAGTAAATCAGGATTGATTATTGTTAGTGTGGCTGTAAAACCCCGCGACGTGTGTTGTTTCTGGCAGGCTGCGATGTGGTGTCCTTTCCCTGAATATGTTTAACGCTAAAACCGCGTTCGGAGCTGTGATTTTCTGCCAACAGAGTCCTTTTTCCTCGACCGTTCTCCGCTGGGCAGAGCGAGCCTACAGTTTGACGTCTATGGAAAGAGCATCGGGTTGTAAACAGAGGGAGCTTTGTTAAGTACTGCAATAAATTGCATAGAAGGCAGTCTCATAAAAGCCAATTTGCTCCAGTGGCTAAGCGGATATATTGGGATGTCAGCACTTCTCGATGCACCGTGATTTACAGAGCATATATTAGCCGTTGTCACTTTCACATACTGTATTTACTACTTTCGCTCTCGGGCGCGACACGTCACCTGTTATCACTCAGGCCGCCGTATCCTTAGAAAAACACACCTCCGCTGCTTCTCCTGTATTCTCCAAGCACCTTTTTTTTTTGGCTTTATTTATCGCTCTCCTCGCTCCGTTCCGCATTTTTTTTTCCCTCTCAGTCTCTCACTCATCCACGTCTGCCCTCCCAGGACAATTTGTTTGTAGCTACAGAATGAGGGTGGTAATTGAGCAGAGACCGGGAGCTGAGTGAAACCTCATGATGTGCGTCTTCGAGGCGAGTTACACGGCACTCCTGTCGTCCCCGAGGAATTCCTCTGAAACTCTGATGCAAGATTGTGCACTCTGTATGAAGGAAGAAACCCATTATCTGTCCGAGTATGGATGGATGTTGTTATAATCCTCATGTTAGTGTCACAGATTGGACGGGAGGGGACAGTTTGGCGGAGGCGCCGAAGCACAAACTGCGCTAGAAATGCAATACTGAAGGAAGTGGTTTTAAGGACGGGGCGATAAATAGTGCAGGGTTGTGTGTTAAAGTATACAAACCTTCGGTGAGTTAACTCCCCGTGTCTGTCTGTGTCTCTCTGTCTGTGTCAGGTGCCGTCGCCAGTACAGAGGTGAAGATGCGTCTTCAGGAGTTTGTCCTGAACAAGAAGAAAGCCCTGGCTCAGCGAAGCCTAAACCACTGTCTGTCCGGTGACCCTCGCTTTTGGTATGGGTGAGTGTCACGGCCCATCACTGCAGGACGACCCGAGGCTCGGGATGTGACCGGTTGTACATCAATGAAGGATTTACATTTTCACATTTGGAAAACGTGTTAGAGAGGCACTACTGGGGGAGAAGACTTTGGGTCCTGATCGATATTGAAGACGAGTTCAGCCAAATCGTAGCGATCCTGGTATTCAGTGTCCTCCAACTTCTGTTTCCAAGCTTCCCATTTGTCCAACATAATCGCGATGATGTAAAGTTAGAAAAAGATAAATAAATAAGTATAAACACTAAATCTTAAAGGAAAGCTGCATTGGAAATCAAATGAAGGACTATTACCTCTGCTTTTTTTGTCTAACTACCCTTTTAGTGATCTTACAATGTGACATTTTTGATTTGGAATGAAAAGACACAGATGAAACGTCACCTTTCCGAGCCCTAACATATCATTCTTTATGCATTTTGATCAGCCGTTTAGTTGTTTTTATTTGTAACACTTGCAAAATCTCATTTATAAAAGCCTCAATGATGAGCGACAACAGTGTCCCTCATCATCGAGGCGCTGGAAACACGACAAACCGTGCGTATGAACCCCTGTTGTGTGGGTGTTACTGCGAGCGTAAGAAATTACCGCCGTCAACATTTAACGTCTCGGAGAGTCCTCGCCAGTCGAGCTACGGAGAAAAATGTTGAAGGAATGAGGCCTTTTTTTTTTTTCTCTCCGTTGACGTTTGTAGTGGGTGATTGACAGCCGGTTCTCTTTGAGGTGTGTTTGTGTGTGCGTGCGTTTGAAGTGGGCACAGAGAAAAGACAATGGCACCTCTCCTGCGCTTTAAATATTTGAAGAGGCTTTAAGCAGTCGAGCGTTTTCTGCCAGGGGAGGAGATGATGGAGCAATCTAAAGAGCGCGCCACCAGCGAGGAAGCCGGTTTTCTATCACTGTCACCACCGACACCGTTTCCCTCCTACCTGTTTGCTTTCAGTCCCTCCATACGTTTATTTATTCCCTCTTTTATCCTCCCGTTTCCCTCTCATCCTGCACCTTCGACGGTTTCCTAAGCCTTTCTCCGCTGGCTCGAGGTGAAAAGGCAAGCAGAGGTTGTTTCTCTCCTCTCTTTGTCTCTTCCTCGGTTTCCACCCACGTTGTTGTCCACACACTGCTGCATCCTTTAAAGTGTTGACCTTGGAGGGGGAGATGGAAGCTGTCTTTGTCACTAGGACTTTTGTATGTGTGTTTGTTTGTGTGTGTGTGTGTATGAAAAGCAGGTATGGTAAGCATACATGAAGCCAGACCTCACCTGACATGTTCCACGTGATACTGATGTATCTCATCTTCTTAATCTTTTTTTTTGGTAGAAAAACCCAGCACAGCTCTTTGGACCAGAGCTCTCCTCCTCAAACGGCGCTGTCAGCGTACAACCACCCGATGCTGGGCACGTACGACTCGAAAGACGACTTCCCTCTCCGCAAAACAGGTACAGAACGCTGCCGCAGGTTTTTTTTGCTGAGGTTTCGTTACTTTTCTGACATCCGTCTTCCTCCACCTCTCAAAAGCAGCCACCCATTGCATGTCTGGAAGGGAGCCCTAATCTTCCCTTTTTCCCTGCATTAGCAATTGAAATGGCTTACTGGGTTTCAAAGTCAGGCACATGAACCAGCAGTCAGCCACCGGGGGATTAAAAAGAGCCCCTAAAATATTATCAGAAAAAAAAAAAAAAAAGATATCAGAAGTTATTTTATGAGGTCTTTTGAACCATTCTCATGTAAATGACTGTGGGTGGATGGAGAGTGGGACCACTCTGAATTAGAAATCTTAGAAACCTTAAAATCAGTTTAGAAAAAGTGGAAAAGGATGGTTAGATGGTTTGTGCTGTAAATATGTAGCTGGAGTCTGGAGCCTGTTAGCTTAGCTTAGCATTAAAGACTGGAAGTAGCAGAAAAACAACCAGCCTGGCTCACTAATTAACACACATATGCAGTAATTCTTCCCAAGACCTGTAAACACACTTTGATTTGTTAAAACGGTGGAGTTATCCTTTAAGTATTTACATTTTCTGCTCTTTTATACTCCACTCCACCACTTTGGAGGCAAATATTGTGCTTTTTTATTCAGTGTATACATGTAAATATATGTAAAATGTATATTAAAGTACATTTAGTATCAAATACCTTTCTTTACTTTTACTTCAGTGTGAATTTACATTTTAAAACACTGCTAACATCTTATATCTGGTCTGTTTTATAGAGAGATTGCCTGTCGTACTATTTATTTCCAGTTACCAAACAGAGACTCCAGAAAGTGACTGGTCATAATACGGTTATCTTGTGTTGTTTGCGTTATCATCAGGTGATAAAGTCTCCTGTTTCAGACTGACTCACACAGAAACTGACAAACACATTCAGTTTCACAGTCAGCTTCACTGACGTCTTGGATCACACTGTTCAACAAAACAACCCTCGAATACTCAGAAAAGCCTCCCAGGAAGCACGTTCAAACCACAGTTCCTGCCTTTTTCGTATGCGTCAGACTGTTATTTCACCGTCCTTCTGTCCATGTCCGGCGCGGCCAAGCTGTGATTGTTCACTTAGCCTCAGCAGCTGCTTCGGCAGAATCGCTGCCCGCTCTCGCAGCTGGAGGCCGAGCTCTGTGTACTCTCCACTCCTGCCCACCTGCTGGGAGCTGGAGGCAGGAATGATTTATCCTGGCACACAACCTGAAACGGCCGGTTTCAACTTTCAGGGACACTCAAATGTAATTCAGGAATTTCAAGGGGTGCCAGTGGTGCTGGGATATATTCACAACTTAGAGTTTCACAGTTCATACTGACGACTACAACAGACACCTTAAGTAGTCAGATAGTGCTGTGCATGTGTGAGGAGAAGTGGAGTTTAAGATTTGAAGGCAGCCGTCTTTGTCCTTGTGTCGGTCTTGAGGAGAGAGAACGCGGACATGTGCGCACATATGGCTCTGCTGTTGTGTCAACAGCGAGGAGACATGGATCCGACGAGACGGGCGGACAGAGAGTCGAACTGTCCTCAGGAGGAAGTGAGTGACGCCGGTCACCACAGTCGTGCCCCCCCGCTGACGACCGGAGCTGTCACACATGACGTTTTCGTCCGTGGTGACCCGCGTCGCTGATGTGAGCGTGTAAATTGAAAATGTAGGTTGAGAAGCAGACAGTATGTTAGAAACAGGCGGCCATTGTTCCGAGTCTGAGAGGCTTTTTGATAATGACTCTGGGAACACAGAGGGCCACTTTGAATGCTGTGGCAGGAAGTCTGTTGGGCCCTCATGACAGACAGGGACTTGTCATGGTGACCCCCTTTACTCCCCCACTCTCTCTTTCTCACACACACTCACACACACACTGAGCATGTAACACTTAAATCCTGCAGGATGTCCATATAAAGCACAGTTCTTCCATCTTCTTTGTTTAAGCTACGTATCCGTATACTTCCAGTCCAGTGAGAGGGGTTGAGCTGTTTCTGTGGTTGTCTCCCATTCACAAAGATAAGATCTGTTTCCTCTGATGTCACTGGAGATCACTTCCTCGTTGCTCTTGCCAACACTGAATCCTCTCCACTAGAATCCCCACGGATTGTTGGCCTCTGACCATTTCCAGGTATTTAACTGAACCAAACTCAGCGGTGAAAGCCTGGTGCTTCATAATCTAATGTCAGTCCCAGCGGCTGTGAGCTTCATTTTAAACTTTGATGCAATACTAGGATAAATGGCGAATATTAAAAAAGTCCAAGTTGCACAAAATAGGAAAATAGGATGTTTCGAAAAAGTATCGATGCACTGTATTTCTATTTTCTATTTTCACTCGAGGATAAATGATGATACTATATTTTCATTTTAAATTTGATAGCTTCCTTTTGGAAATATCCATAATGAATGCTTTAATTCACAACACAATCATTCTGTCCATCTCGTCTACATGTCCTTCGAACCTACCATCTATCTAATGTATCGTCAACATATGATTTTTCTGGGAAGCCGCGCTGATGAGTTTCAGCAAACTACTCTATTGATTTCCATAAATCTCCCTCCCTGTCTGCCCTCGGCTTCCCCCGCCATGACAGCTCGGGACTCCCATCTGTCAAAACAGATGAGCAGCTGATCAATATGTTTTGTATCAGAGAACCAGTTTCCTCCTCCGCTCCCTATTGAAATATTAAGCACCACTTATAGAGGACGTTTAATCTGGTATTGATATGTCATCAGATGGGTATGCACAGGGACGTTCGTGGCTTTTGTAATGGCTAGCTCAAAGTGTGAGTGTGGACGCTTTGAACGTTTTTGGTCTCGGGCGGCGTTGTGTAAGACGAGACGACGAGCAAGAGGCAAAACACACTCAGACGGACACATTTTGTGCACGAAAGACACGGTTTCTGCAAAAAGAAAATAAATAGGGAGAAAGGCTCAGCAGTGATGAGGAGACGGAAGTTATGCAAGCGGAAAGAAAGAAGTGGGGATTTAAAAGGGAAGGGAGAGAGAGAGCAGGAGACGGACGGATGGATGGATGGATGGATGGATGGATGGATGGAGGTGAAGGAGGGAGAGAGGGCTTCAGTAGAAAAGTGCCAGCCTCAGCAGTAAAGCCAGTCTGGGCCCTCTGCAGCGAGTGTGTTCGCACGTGTGCGCGCTGGTGTGCTTTTGCCCAGTCGGCATTAACACCCTTCAAAGTCACTGTGTCCTGAGGTGAACACCCCCGTGGCGACCGGTGCCCGGCAAACACACTTCACCCTCCTTCTCTTTCTCCTTCACTGTCCTCCTCACCTCCCTCTCACCTTCTATCCAGACTCTCTCTCTCTGCACTCCCCCTTTTTTATCTGTCCATCTCTTAATGACTCAGGACACACAGACACAACCTTGACCACCACCCCCCCTCCATCTTTGTGCGCCTTGTGCCTCCTCTTCGGTCACCTCTGCAGCCCACTGTCAGTGAATCTCCACAGTCGAAATGAATAATATGTCCTGGAGATTTGTACAACATAACAATAAGGGACGTGTCAAAGTGTTTGTTTACCATTCAGCACGTTCATAGCGAGAGATAATGGAGTCCAGGTCAGATTAAAGCTAGTCTGACTGTAAAGGGCCGTCCACACCAAGAACCATAAACAACAACTATAAATAGATCGTTTTAAAAGTCTTTCTAAGTCAAGCAGACGGCAGGAGTCAACATGGCAACTATAACAACAACGGAAACGCTTCAGAGCAATTAGATGAACAATAGAAACACTGACAGCCAATCAAAATACACCTGAAATCACAGGGCAGTCACCTTTTTGTGGACATTTTCCTTCTAAATGATGTTTCAGGAGTGCTCATATAATATTGTTTTCTAACTGTAGCCGACCTCTTTTCATGTTAGCTAATGGATGGTGTGTAGGAGACACTTTACGATGGTCGCCTATATAAAATATGAAAATCAGTTCATTTTACCTGAGACATACTGCCAAGTGGTCTTTGGTGCTGATCAGGTCTCTGAAGTTTGTTTTGATGTCCAATCATGGTGACAATTGATAATTGATGTTGACTCGAACAAAATTAGGACTAAAAATTGTCTCCGAAAGACAGTGTTTTGTGTTTTTGGTTGTTTCTCTGCAACATTCAGCAGGAACAGACCATCAATATCCATTTTCCTAAGCTGCCAGCAGCGGACGCCTCTCTTTACTGAGCGATCTTTACACATCTTTATAGTTATTGTTATAGTAATCGTCCTTGGTGTGGACGGCCCTTAACAAAGCACAGTTAGGATGTTGTCTAATTTTAGCTACATTCTCAGCACCGTGTTTCTTTTACTCTCCTTGTCATTAACAAAAATGATCGGGTTGTCATTTAGAGATGTTTAAAGTTCAAAATAAGAATCAAACAGGCTTAAAAATCATGTTAAATGCTCGAGTGCATGATTAGAGCAATCTTCATCAGCAAATGCCAACAATCTTGTTAAGTGGCTGCATTAATTAAGAAGTAAAACGGTGGAAACCTGATTTTCAATTACAATTACAATTGCATATATATATATGTAATTGTAATAATTGTGGTAATGTCAAGATGTCAGACCTCTACAGTTCCATGAGCGATAAACTCAAATTGTACTCGTGCACTCCTTCTCTCATAATCTCTCCTGCCGTCTCCTCCAGTTCAGCTAATGCACAGCATTTGATCCCGACCCATCCCATCCCTCTTAACAAAGACTTTGGAAGAGTGCCCTCCACTTAGAAGAAGCTCTTTTTTAAATAATTGAGTTTCATAAGTTCAGCAGCGTGTTCCCCCTTTAAAATTGAAAGTGCATTTGAAAAAGTACTTAGACGTTATAGATTGACAATAGGTCGGCTCAGCTCCACTGACCAGGAGGCGGATTGAGTGCCTGCACCTCTCTGAAGTACATTAAAACTTTGTGTAGCTTCAGCCTACCTTGATTAGCATTCAAGGCTACGGGAAGCAACGGCCAAAAGGTTTTTTGTAATGACCGTGAATGAGCCTTGTAACAATAAATTGTCAGTACACAAAGAAGAATCAATTGCTTCCAGTTGGCTGTACCAAAAAGTCCCTGCTTCTCCTCCGAGGCTAATGAACGTGGCGTGGTCTGTTTGATGCGAGTCCGTGGGACCGGCGTAGGGTCATCCGTTGGTCAACCGTCCAGTTTCGACTAATTGAACGGAAGGAAGCCAGTGGAGGAGGGAATAAAGCTGCCCGTGTCTGGGGTGGTCTGGTAGCGAGACACCAAAGCAAGATCGGCCAAAAAAAAAAGGCCCGGGTCCTATCCGTGACCCCGACAGGATTCCCAGAATTCGCTGAATGCCGGCTTCTTCTCCTGCCCCGGCCTCGTGTAGCGCTCGCCAGTACAGCTCCGCGGCAAACCCACCACGTGAGCGTCTGTTTGCAGAGCCCCGAGAAATATAAAACCAGGCACGCACATACCCATGCAAACAAACAAACATGACGACACGCACTCTCGGTTTGTAGTAATTTAAAGTGCCTGGACCCAAGCAGCGTTCATTAGCAGAGCGTGGAGGCAGCATCATTAAGCGCGGGGTCAAGAAAGCTGCCAGTTGGCTGCTCCCCCTCTTGTTGCAGCGCTTCCCACTGTCACATGGTGACGGCTAACCTCGGCTCCCGAAGCTGTCGGCCAACACATACAGTTGAGCCTATAGGGACGAGCTCATTAGCCGCACTACATGCCCGCGAACAAGCTCCCACTTGTGCGGCCCTGCCATCTACCGCGAAGCCGAGTGCCAGCAGCGACCGTTTAGAGAGAATCTGTCATTTTCACATTTATGGGGCTAATTTGGGGTGTGACACATTAATATTTTTAGATGGAGTGGCCCAGTTGGAATTCAAATACTTAACCCTGCTGTTGCTTAGCTCAGATCCACTTCGTTGGGGAAGCCACATTTGATGACAAAAACACATTTTGGCGTTGAGCGTTTCATGAAATGTGAAGGAAGATTTTTAGCCACATTTTAGTCTTGTCTCACCGTCGTTCATTAACCTGCTCTTCTCTGTGTCTCGTCAGCCTCTGAGCCCAACCTGAAGCTTCGCTCCCGGCTAAAGCAGAAGGTGACGGAGCGCCGCAGCAGCCCGCTGCTCCGAAGGAAAGATGGTCCCATCAGTACTGCCAAGAAGCGTTCCCTCGACGTGGCAGGTGAGCGCTCCTGTCACTGGTTATCTTCTGTTTGAGTTCATGTCATAATAAAGATGTGTAGAGTTGGATAGACATGGATATGGTTTAATATGCAATGTCTAAAAATGACTCAGCCTTTCTTCTATATTTCGTTGAGCTGCGTTCTTACATTATCCCAAATTTTTCCAACACTCGTCAAAACCCAGAGTGATCCATAATTGTATTCAAGGTCAGAGTGTGTTTTTATTTGGCCTCCTGTTGCTATGACTTCTGGGAGAGAATCAGAGCGAGGAAAGAGGTCGGCGAACATGACTCGACAAAACTTTCCTTGTTGTATTTCCGCCATGGTCACGTAGATAGATTCTCATCTGAAGTTCCCGTGACGTTCACGCACGTCGCACGCCTTGCTCAGTTTCTCACCTGCACACCAGCGTCAGGCCCAACAATGGCAATAAAAGCCATTTAGAAAGTATTATGTGTTGTATTTATGAGTTTATAACCTCCTAGAAAATCATTACAATCGTTGATGACTCATCCTGCGCCGCTGCATAAAGGCTTTCTTTATTTTATGAGGCTGTCGTGGATGTCGCTATAAAAAGAAGAGCGTCACCGGAGGAGTGTGTTGCTAGGGACCGTACCTCACCGATCACGCCACAAAAGCACAACTTTACAACTTGTACAAAGCACAACTCCATTCAGCGATTTGGGTGAAACAGGGTCATGTTTTGTGTTAGAAGTATTTGCTGGTTTTCCCTGTGCTGCCCTTGAGCTGCTCTGCCACAAGAAAATCTGGACCGATAGCTTTACTTGTTCCCAAAGTAACTGCTAATAAACTGATCACCAGCAGCTTTTTAATGAACAAGAACTCTAAGAACAACTGAGGCCAGTTAGAGTACCTGGTTGATTTATGGAGTTTCCTTGTAGATAGCTACCGGTTGCTAACGTACATTCCACGTCATATCATTTTCGAGAGGTTTTGAGTGTTAAACAACAAATTTGAGTCTATACTACTGCATGAATACGTCCTAGAAGGGCTGTAATACAAGGTCAAGGAATAATAGAGATGTATTTCCTCCCGGTTCAGCAAACCTAACATCTGTGCCGTGTGTGTTGTAGAGTCTGCATGCAACAGCGCACCAGGCTCGGGCCCCAGCTCCCCCAACAACAGCTCCAGTAACATCCCCAGTGAGAACGGGGTCGCCATGTCCAGCAGCCCGGGAGAGGTAAACCAACATGGCCGCCAGCGTCTGCATGCGTGTGACTGGATGTGTGAGGGAGGAAGGTGACGGGGTCTCCGGGAGGAAATTGGCAATGGCGCTCTGTTAAGATGGAGGGCACGTAGAGGGAATGTAAAGTTCTGTGCTCTGTGTTTTCTCTAATGTCGTGCGGTTGTGTGTGTTCAGGCCTCGTTGCTTCAGAGGCTGGCTGCCAGGGAAGGTTCGGTCAGCCAGCTGTCTCTCTACACCTCTCCGTCTCTGCCCAACATCACCCTGGGACTGCCAGCCACAGGCCCTGCGAGCACCGTGAGTACAGTCCACGGACAGTATTATAATGATACGACACGGCGTGACTAATTACACCAAAGACGGCTCAGTTTGCCAAACATGCACTTAAAACGAACTTAATTGATGGTAGTGGTTAACATGGAAGTCAAATGACGGCATTCTCTGCTCTGTTGGTTTTCCAGCAGGGTTCATTAAAATCAACAAGCACTGAGTTGTTATATTTCAGGCTAGTCCTACGTGTTCGTATAAAATAAATAAAGGAAACATGTCCGACTCTCCCTCTGCTTCTTCTCCATCTCACTTCCATTCCGTCTCATTCGACCTTTCTTTGTCTCCGTCCATCTGCCCCCGCTGCCTCTTTCCTTCTCCGTCCTTGTAACTCAATCACGCTCTCTCTCGCTCTTCGTAGGTGGTATCTGGACACCAAGATGGTGACAGTCGTCTGGCGTTGCCTGCGCTACAGCAGGGCATTCCTCTGACCTCTCCATTCCTGCCCGCTGCCCACCTGCCCTCCTACTTGGCATCTTCAGCTCTGGACAGGGAGGGGGCTGGAGGGGGCTCGGCTGGCCACAACCCCCTGCTCCAACACATGGTGCTGCTGGAGCAGGGCCACAATCCAATAGGTCAGTGTCACTGCAGCCTGGACTTTCTTTACTCGTCAGCAGTCAGCAGCTGGTTTCTTCTTCTTCTTCTTCTTCTTCTTCTTCTTGTTCTTCCTCTTCATCTTCTTCCTTTTTCGCCTTTGTCTTCTTCTTCTTCTTGTTCTTCTTCCTCTTCATCCTCTTCCTTTTTCACCTTTGTCTTCTTCTTCTTGTTCTTCTTCTTCCTCTTCATCCTCTTCCTTTTTCGCCTTTGTCTTCTTCTTCTTCTTCTTCTTGTTCTTCTTCCTCTTCATCCTCTTCTTTTTCCACCTTTGTCTTCTTGTTCTTCTTCTTGTTCTTCTTCTTGTTCTTCATCCTCTTCCTTTTTCACCTTTGTCTCGTTCTTCTTCTTGTTCTTCTTCCTCCTCTTCATCCTCTTCCTTTTTCGCCTTTGTCTTCCTCTTCTTCTTCTTCTTGTTCTTCTTCCTCCTCTTCATCTTCTTCCTTTTTCACCTTTGTCTTCTTCTTCTTGTTCTTGATGGTGACTGGTTTTCTAAATTTAACACACAACTGAAAACAAAAACATTACATGGCTCAATACATCTTGTCCTGAGTGACCCAAGTCTCTGGAGGCCCAGAGATCCCAACCTGAAAAATAAAATACATTCATAAGCAATAGGAATGATGGCCACAACTATAGAAATAAGACTTAACTTGTAAAAAAAAAGGCTAATAATTCTGTGACGTCTCTTTCCGCAGTCGGTCTGGGCGGCCTCCCGCTGCCGTCGCCCTCCGTCTCCAAGCTGGTGCGGGGCCACCGTCCCCTGGGGAGAACCCAGTCGGCCCCGCTGCCCCAGCAGCAGTGTGGCCAGGCCCAGGCCCTGCAGCAGCTGGTGGTCCAGCAGCAGCACCAGCAGTTCCTGGAGAAACACAAACAGCAGTTCCAGCAGCAGCAGCAGCAGCACATCATCAACAAGGTGTGTGTGTGTGTGTGTGTGTGTGTGTGTGTGTGCGTGTGTTAAGAATGGTCTCTAAGGCAACATTTGAACAGGTGTGACAGAGCAGCCTGCTATATGTACAGTATGAGCAGAAGTGAAGTTAGGAGTCTGTGTGTGTGTGTGTGTGTGTGTGCGTGTGTGTAGGAGTGTTTGTCCATCTTCATGATGTAGATGTCATGTTGTCTGTGAATCCTGTCTTCGCTTCGAGAGGAGGATGAATCAGCCGGCAATCAGCAACTCTTCCAGTCTTTCTCGTCTGTGTTCGCGTATCCCTACTTCTCCCCGTCGCCCTGGCAACTGCGCTCCGGAGGAAGCTGCCTCCAAATATGGTCGTGCAGGAAGTGTGACTCACTGCATCATTGTGGGTGTGTGTGAAAGTGTGTGTGTGTGTGTGTGTGTGTGTGCGCAAGGTGATGAGGGGATTTGCAGCATTATTAGGTCACTGTAGAGAAGGAGGTGGTTGTTGGTGTTTGTGTGTGCAGCCACCAGTGTGCATGTGCTGAAATTCCTGCAGGATTAAGCTCCATTATCTCGTGCTGCTGGGCCGTTGGAGACTCCCTTCCCTCCGCTGTTGTGACTCCGGCTAATTAAGTCAAGCTTAGGTTTCAAAAAAAATGTTGCATTCATTTGTGTTAATGCTCTTTTCAATGCAACTTGGAATAAGAATTATGACTAATGAGTGCGCGTCGCTTATAAATAAGAACTGAGAACCGTGTTTGAGCCACTTAAGAAACAAACTCGTTTTAATCACAGAGGGAGATTTGCAAAATCAAAAAAAAGGACAGCCTGTAATTATTGTGGGCACGTTCTGCGCCTCTACTTTAAAATGATTGTGCATGTGTGAAACAGGATTCCTTCCCTAATTCGGTGTATTAAATCACAGACCGCTCACTGTAGATCCGTGATAATGAAGACGTTTACAGCAGGCATTCCACTCGGATAACACTTTATACATCGGTGCACAGCAACAGAGCTACAGCCACTATTGATCTCCGAGCAAGTGATGTTTGCTTCCTATCGGCTTTTGAATTTCCATAAAAAATAAAGAGAATACAGTCCACAGTCCCTGTCGAGCAGACCGCGACAGCAAGGCCGATATCACACCGTCAGACGATGCGTTCAGAGACAGGAAGAGGAACCACTTCCCTTTATGGTTTGGCCGGTATCGGCCTACCACAGATAATCCAGTTACATACAGAAACAAATGCTTAGGGTCATTTATTACTATTAGACTCCTGATTAGGTTTACGGTTTCAGTTCACTGATGTCATTTTTGACCATTAAGTTTATTGTTAAACTGCAAAATATCCTGCCTCTGTCTCATGTCTGTGTCACAAGTGTTTGATAATCGAATCTGAGGGATCGCTGCCAATAATCTGAATGCATCGACTGATATATTGATATGACAGTTTTTCTTAACCCTCTAATATCGGTATCAGTATCAGCCCCTGAAAATCCAGCTGCGCTCAGGTTGGTAGAGGCCACTTGTGTGTTCTGGAACGTAAAATGACTGTTTTTTGTCGAAGGAGTCTGCTGAGAGATATAACAGCTTTAGTTTTCCATAGAATCATTTGTCTGAAGGCGACGTAAAGCAGTGAAAATAATCTAAATGTAACATTGTTTGGACAAGAAGCTTAAACAGCCCCGCTACAAAAAGTCAGAACTAACCTTTTACGTACGAGGCCCGTACTCTAAATACCATGTGGAATACGTATTGTGTTGTTTTAGTACATTAGTTTTCACTTATTGTGCTTCCGGAAAGTCATTTTGTGTCTATGGCAACTGTCAAACAAATACAGCCACAACAATCACAATCAATGACAGACGTGTTGCAGCAAATGACTTCACAACACCGACGACAATAAAGAGTATAAATAAGTGAAAGTGACACACGGCCCGTATCTGAAGGGTTTGTTTCACAGAGCTGTGCTTAAAGGATCCGCAGGTGTTACACCCTCTGAGATAAATTTGGCAGGGAAGTCCACACCTATTTATTGCTTTATCAGAAGCAGAGATCGGTCATTAAGTAAGGATGACTTTCAGTGGGTGAGTTGTGTAATAGTGGCAGCGTCACCTGCCAACTGGTTCATGTTTTATATTTAAAGGCGCACTTCCAGTAAAATCAGCAAAAGCGGCGGAACAGGTTCTGACAGCGGCATCTCCAGACACCTGAACGCAGCCGCCTCTCCCCACAGCTCGCTGACATACGGCTGCTGTGTGCAGCCGTCTGAACGACGCCCAGGAGCCGCATTCTTACAGAATGTAATATAAATAAATGACACGTCCCCAGCCAGCCTTTACTTTGTTTTGTCTTTTCTTCCTCTTCTTTACTTTTTTTCCTCCAACAACACAGCAGCCTGCAATCTGCTGAAGTGCCCCCAAGAAATACCATTTATTGCTGCATAATAAAGTGATGTTCTGCAAGAGAATGCACTTTTATTTTAACGTATAGCAGCGAGTCTCCGCTGAATGATTTTAATACCGGTTTTTATTACAGAGGCGAGAACTGTCATGGCTACCATTAAACTGAATATTTACTCTTATGTATAACTTCCTGTGGTTCGGTGTGTTTACAATCAGACATCCACCACTTTGTGAGACATGAATCAACCGCAGCCTCCGATCGTCTCCTCGCTCGCATTCTTCGCTCCCGTCGGCGGTGAAAAGAGGCGCTTCCTGCTAACTTTAAAACAGTCGGACACGCTGGCAGCAAAGACGGGGACGAAAGAATCTTGAAACGGTTCCAGCCCGAGTCTGTCGCCTGTCGTTAATTACCTCAGACAGCTACGGCAGTTCAGTTCCATGATACTGTTGTGGAGGTGAGCGAGAGACACACACAGATAGTGACAAGAGTCAACTGGTGTCAAGTGTTTGCGTACACAACAACCTTCCCTCCTCCGCCTCCCGCCGTCCTCCCACCGATTCAACAGGCTTTATGTGGTGTCTGCCCCCCTTATGGTTCACATCCCAGCAACTATTTCCTGTGTTGAACAGGAGGGCTGGAAGGAGAGAAAGGGAACAACAAGAGAGAAAGGAAGAGAGCAGGAGTGGACGAGTGTTTTGAGTTTGTTTGGAGAAGAGGGACTGGGATGAGGCAAGAGCCTGCGCTCTGACGTCAATGGACTGTTCCCTGGGCAATATGCCAGCTACGTGTGTGTGTGTGTCTCTGTGTGTCTGTGTGTGTGTGTGTGTGTGCATGTGTGTGTGTGTGTGTGTTGGTCCACTCCAATCATGACCTACACATCAAGGTTGAGGTCTTTGGCGACAGGGACAGCTGCCACAACAAGATTCCCTTCTACAATTCTTCCTCTCGTTCTCCCTCGTGTCCTTTGCTCAGTTTTCTCCTCTCTCTTCAGACAAAGTCATGCGAGATCCTTTTGAGGAAGTTTTTTTTTCAAATAAATGAATAACCAATCAGAGTTCAGAGTACAGTTTTATCTGTATGTACAAAAAGTGCTCCTCTAATGTGAGCTCTTGTTTGGTTAAACTTGAGGTCTTTAACTTTATTTTTAGAATGAAAAACACTGAGCACTGCTTTCTAAAGTAGAGCAAATACATTGTCGTCCCTGATGTTCCCTGCAGCACTTTTTTACACAGTGATCGTGCAGCACAGCTGCACGGAAGATCCTTTATTACACCAACGTTTTTTTTTACATCGACCAAAACAGACGAGTTTTGGTTTTAGATAACATGTCGTTTTTTCCGGAAGCATACGAGACGTGACCCCGGCACACCAGGCCAACCTGTCAGGGTTGTTGGCAAGCATCCCCTGCCCTAATTGTGGTGGTGTGTCCCACACCGTCAGTACTAATCAGCCCCTGTCGGCGGCTTTTCCGCCGATTAAGCGAGTCGAGCTGTCAGTGAGTGAGATTTCTTACTTATTTCTCACCCTCACCTCTTCGCCAGTGTCGTGTGCGACTCTTTATCAGACACAATCTCGCTTAAAAGTGACTGTGAATGTTTGTATCAATGAAAAGTCTTCCGGTTTCCCTTTTTAGATGACTGTAACAGACTACTGCCACCTGGTGGTACAACGTGGTATTTCCTCCTCCTGTAGTCTTTTTGGTGTGTTTAAGTGCAGCTTATTCCAGCAGACACGGCTGAGGCGACGTAACAGTCCGCCTTTGTCGCAGCTCGCTCTTCAGTGCTGGTTCGGTGTGTCTGGGCCCTTACGTACAGGTCGGGCAGTGATTTCATACAGTCATTAACTGCTCACTGTTACATGGTGGTCGATCTCTTATCCTCTGCTCGGAGAATAAGGAGTTCCCAGATGTAGTGTTGTCTTCTCGATGCACAGATGTTTTCGGTATTCTTTGAGTGAGCTGCTATGCTACCAGCTGTTTTTTAAACCTCCTCATAACACATCGTGACAACTTCACACCCATGTCCCGTCCTGTCGGCTCGCCATCTCGCTCTATTTTTTTGTGTTTCAGATTTTCATTCTTCCAATACCGGAGATTAGGCTGAGTATGACAGAAAATCTCCAGCATTTATATTAATTTAGAATAGTTGACATTGATAATTTTGAGTTTTTAGGGGCTTAGAGGTAGAGCAACAATGACCCCCATTCTGTCTTTGTACCTTTTATACAGGACAGCAAGGTGGAATAACAGCTTTTTTTTTACTTTGCTGTTACCCTTAAATCCCATACCATTATTTCTTTCGCGTGACCCTCAGTTCACCATAAAACGTCTCACCCGAACGTCTCTTTTTCTCCCCCTAGATCATGTCCAAGCCCGGCGATCAAGTCTCGGCTGCCGGCTCCGGCGCCTCCGGTCCGGCCCGACAGCACCAGAGCCACCCGGAGGAAACGGAAGAGGAGCTCAGGGAGCACCAGGGCCTCTCCTCCTCGTCCTCGACGTCCTCCACCGCGTCGGCGCAGGAGGCGGGGCCTCTGCGGGGGCTGGTCATCAAGCAGGAGCCCCCCGACCCCCAGGAGCAGCAGGAGGAGAGGGAGCTGAGGGAGAGACAGGTAGAGAAGGACTTCCTGTTCCGGCAGGTGAGGAAGCAAGGAGAAGGATCAGGACAGTGAGCGGGAATAGTGGAAAGTGGAGACCAGCTGGGTGTGAAATTAAGAGGCTGCTTTTCAGAAATGCAAGAGTGAAAATGAAAAATAGGAAGTTTTAATTCCCCTCCAACTAACATTATCTCATATAGAAGTTCAGGGTTAAAGTAACTATACATTAATACTACGGAGGAGTCGTCTCACTGGTTTTAAGGGAACCGGATGAGAATGATCTAACAGCAGTGACAGATGGAGCCAGCAGTGACTGACTGACTGAAACAGTACAGTGTTCAGCCCACTCTCCGGCATATTTTAAGCTATATTTAAATGTTTTTTATATTCCAGTCACGCAAAACAGAACAGTACACATGTTCTGCTAATGCAGGAGAGGAGTGTGTGTTTTTTCTGTGAATGGCTCCGGGGCGTGTGTGCCTCCTCTAACATGGCTCCATATGGACAATCAAATTCTCATGCTTTCAGAAAATACACTGTCCACCCACACACACACACACAACAAAAAAACCTTGATTGCAGACAGAGTTTCCGATTTTCTACATTCACTATCTCGCGGCCACACACACACACACACGGACACCCATCCACACTCAGGACACCGTGTCCTCGGCTGTCTGGCCCATCCCTGATGTCCGCTCAGCCAAATTCAATCAGGCACTCCTCTCACTGTCGCCATGGCGTCCATAGTGTAAGCAGACACGCCCATCTCGATTGAACGACGGGATCGCTCGCTGAGACTCTCTGTCGGGCGGAAAGATCAACCTCATATTTCCAGTCGCCGCGTTTCCAGGCACTTACACGAAACTCTTTTAAATGAAATCTTTAAATAGAACATGTCTCAAAAATGAATGTCTCACCTTCCCCGCTGTTTTGCGAGGAATTAGGTGGATAATTATTTGTCTCATGTTCGAGGCCGCTCCCTTTATAGTCCCGTGAAAAGAGTGATCATTATGTGAAGTCAAGAATGAGATGGTTTTAGATTAGTAGTTTCCATTATCCGTGTCAGACGACAGCTTTAAGCGCAGTCTTTACAGCTGAAGGCTCATGTGGAAGTGGTTTAAGGACCTCTGGGTTAATAACCAGTCGATTAGATCCTAGAGATTTCATTGACCTGCTTCAATATTTGTGTGGTGTTGTCATGTAATCACAGTACAGAGCAGAGAGGCAGTATGTCACTATGTCAAACGTTATTACCGCCTCTGAACTCAGCCTGTATTTGCAAGAATCTGGTGCCATCCTCTGGCAAGAGAAGGATATTACAACCAGTATGTCACTCTGTCTGTGTGTGTTTGTGTGTGTGAGCAGCAGGCTCTGCTGTTGGAGCAGCAGCGGATCCACCAGCTGAGGAACTACCAAGCCTCCATGGAAGCAGCCGGGTTGTCGGTCAGCTTCGCCGGACACCGCCCCCTCTCCAGGGCTCAGTCCTCTCCGGCCTCCGCCTCCTTCCCCATGGTGGTACCAGAGCCGTCCGCCAAGCCTCGATTCACTACAGGTTTGTCGAAAAGTTAGAATAACACGGCTCTTACGGACACACTTACACACTGCAGCTAAAAATGCTCTCATCCGTCATAAAGAAGAGCGGCAAACAGCAATCTAGAAACACACTTTCATCCTGCTGATTGCAGGTTAGAGGAAACCACGCGCCGTAATGAGCCGCCACACAATGGCTGCGTATACGGACGAGGCTGTTGCTAGGTATTTTGGGCTCCCTGATGATTTCACCTACTACAACTGTAATTTACGACACGCGAGCAGCTCATCTCCACATGACCTCCCGTTTATGACGGAGCAGGTGTAAAAGATAATCGCTCCATAAGACGTGCAGAGTGATTACAGGAATCCCGTCATGGCGACTATTCCTGTCCGTGTTCTCAAAGATATGTAATTACTCTTAACCTCTGTGTGTGTTTGTGTGTGTGTGTGTTTGTGTGTTTTCCAGGTCTGGTGTATGACTCCTTGATGCAGAAGCACCAGTGTATGTGTGGGAACACCACCAGTCACCCGGAGCATGCTGGACGCATCCAGAGCATCTGGTCCAGACTACAGGAGACGGGACTCAGGGCGCACTGTGAGGTGAGGCCACAGCTTACACCTGACCACAAGTGTGGACAAGACACGGAGCTGCATAAATACAGCATGTGTTAAACAGTCGATAAAACCTAATAGATTTGAATTGTCCCGTCCTGGAGCTCCAGTGAGCCAAGTATCAGAAATGAACCAAGCTGGTTTGGTTTGATTCTGTCCTCCTCCTTCATCTAAATTACAGTCTGTACGCCTCAGCTCTCCATCTACCTGTAAAATCATGGAATATGGTTAAAATAGGCTGTTTGCACAGTATCACAGCGATGGAGAGAAACAAACACACTAAATAAATCGTTATTCTTTTCAGTGTTTTATTGGTTTAAGACAGACCAGTATGTGATCACGTGTAACTGGACAATGTTGCATTTATTTTGTCTTTTTATTGGTCTATTGTATCTATTTATCTGTATATTGTTACTTGTAATGTTAATGTTCTTGCTACTCGCCCAGGCAAGTGTAAACTAGCAGTCCAGTCAAAGTGTTCACTGTCATATGCAAAATATACGAAACAAGTTTCCCTCTACAATGAAGTTCTTCCTTTGCCTTCCAGCACAATCAAAAACACAAGTTAAATGTTAGAATAAAAATCAACTTAGAAGTACAAATAATAATAAGAATTGGATAAAAAGATATTTTCATACTGATGTTCATCTCGCTGCTCTGTGCCTGTAAAATAAAGGAATTATTAAAATGAATAAATGAATTCATGAGAAAGGCCAAAACTAATAACTTGAATGGCACATTACTCCACCAAGGCCTCTTTTTTTGTGTGTGTGTAAAAAATCTGTTCAGTAGTTTTTGTGCGACCCTGCAGACAAACCAACAAACACATTGCTGCAGCAATGTTAACAAGTCAGTGGGGATTTTCTTTCTTTTATGCTGCAGTGAACTGTTATTTATTTCTCTCTGTTTTTTGTTTTTTAATGAAATCCTTGTTAAAAAGATTCAAAGGTTAACGGTGAAAAACAAGCCACTGCTCACCTCTGAGACGTAGGTTGCTATGACGACCAGAAGGGGGCAGTGTGAGGCCGTTTCATCTCCACACTTGGCCTCAGCAGTAAAAACATTACATTTTGAGGTTATGGGTTGAAAATGAGCCAGCTGTGCTCCTAAATCCTGCTTTAAACATTCAGACACCAGTGGACCTCCTGATACGCTCGTCCTCGTCACCACACAGGGCAGGTTGTCCTGAACTTCACACATGTGTGATCACTCTGATGCAGCACCTCAGCTGGATCCTGGATCTACAGCCGATTAGTGCATAATTGTGTCCCCCTCTCATCCGTCTCTGTCTTCTCCTCTGTCCTACTCTGTGAGCAGTGCATCCGCGGCAGGAAGGCCTCGCTGGAGGAGTTACAGACGGTCCACTCTGAAGCCCACGTCCTGCTGTACGGAACCAACCCGCTGCGGCAGAAACTAGATTGTAAGACATCCAGTCAAACTATAAAACCTATTACAGACTTGATCTAGCAGCTACAGTGTAGGTTTCTATGCAATAATATCCATCACTCTGCTAAAATGTGGATGCTTTAGAACTGAAATGATCGAGTGTTGAGATAAATAATAACTCCTCGGTGTTTCACAGTGTTTAACAAGCACAGCGGGCCAAAGGTTTAAGCGCACAGGTGCAGCTGTAAACAGACATCACGCTGCACATACTTCATCTCCGTACACGTATACACGCCGCGCGCATCAGACAAATCACAGACGCAGGTCCTTCATGTGAATCTGCAGCGTCTGCTAAAGGGATCTGCGTTAATGCTTAAACCGTGTCATAACAAAAGGTCCGGTCTAATAAAGTCCTGGAGGTGTTACGATAAGGTGAGGAGCCGCGGACGCTTGTTAACTAAGAGTCGCACAGGCTGCTTAGTCACTTAGCCTCTGTGGCTTCAAGTGCAGGTGTAGCCGAGGCAGGCTGTGTGTGTGTGTGTGTGTGTGTGTGTGTGTGTGTGTGTGTGTGTGTGTGTGTGTGTGTGTGTGTGTGTGCGAGAACCTAAGGGGCAAACCCCAGCGGTCATCTTAGCTTTCATTCCAGCGGAGACATAAATTCCCCGTCTTATTACTGCTTCCACAGGAGAATTACCAGATACTCCTGTGGAAGGTCCAGCCTACAGGTGTTTTTTGCACACATGACGAAATGAAAATGGAGAGGAAAGTTATAAAGCCACAAAGATGGCAGCTAGTCAGGGATTAAAGTATTCGCGGACGCTATATTAAATATCTGTCGGACACTGCTGAGCACATGTATCTTGGCCGGGTGACACTTGGACCCCCTCACCTGGACTAACGCGAGTGCCACGCTCTGCCCGTCGGGTCTCTGAGCTCTGCTGTCGCACTCATGAAACTTTACACTAATGCTGTTGTCAACACTGGATTGAGATTAGTTTGAAACTTGGCAGTTAGTGTTTTTTGTTTACTTTGAAACATTTCTTGAGAAATGTACCGAGAGGCGAGTAAGTCTGCTGGATTAAACATCTGCTGGAGTAAAAAGTGTGATCCCTGCTACATATCGAGTTTTGTGTGTGTGTATAACGATTCCTTTCACTTCATGTCACAGTCGGATGATGAATCGGTTCATGACGATCGATTAATGACAGCTGGGAACTCATTTTCTTTCTCTATTGATTAATCCACTAATCGTGTGCAGTTTGTTTAGAGCAAGATGTAAATAAAGCTCTTTGTCATTCAGTGGGAATTCTATTTTCCAGACCACATGGTCCTCTGTTTATTTTCTAACCTGTCAGAAAACTGGAGTTTATTAATTTCCATTTGGTGAAACAAAACACGAGAGGACTCTTTCTGGCTCCAAACTCTGAATCCTCCCGCAGGGAGAGCGTTTGATTATCAGGGTTATGAGATCCTTTCTTTCCTTTCACCTCGCCCAATTACAGCCTGCCCCTGTGTACTCTCGCTGTTTAGACTAGGTCAGAGAGTCAAACGCTCAGTTTGAGGGGTCACGCAGCCGGTTGTGCCCGCGAGTCCAGAAAAGTTACCTCTTCACCTGGTAACCTTTCTTTCTCTCTGTCACTCTTTTCTAACCCTCCGTTTCTTTCCGTTTCAGGTTCAGTGAGCCCCATGTTTGTGAGGTTACCATGTGGAGGCATAGGGGTGAGTAAGTTAAGCCAAGTTTTTAAGTCACTTTACAAATATTCCCTCTATAATTAACTATCGGTGATTTGTGCGCCTGATATTACTCGTAAATTGCCGGTGTTAGTCACGCTGCTTTATTCAGTGGAAAATTGTTGTAATAGACTGTTGTGGTGTTGTTGTTTTTTTTACAACATCGTGTTAATCTAATCAATACCCAGCCGGCACTGCTGCGTCTGACGCTGGACTGAAACAAATGAGCATAGTTTGAGCATCATCAGATGGTAGTATAATAACTGTTTCCCTTCGCCCACTCTCCCTCTGCCCCCTGCCTAAATAATGGTCCCATTTGTTCTCGTTCCACCAAACAAACACACGCACACACAATCCTAACACACTCACGCACGCACGCACACACACACACACACACACACACACACACACACACACACACACACACCGCCCCTCAAGGACCAGAGGCAACAAAAGCTGTTGCTTGCCTTTCCGCCGTGTTTGTAATTATAACCAGATGTTTTCAGCATACGAGCTGTGTGTGTGTGTGTGTGTGTGTGTGTGTGTGTGTGTGTGTGTGTGTGTGTGTGTCTGTGTGTGTGTGTGTGTCTGACTGCGTGTCGGCATGTGTGTGTGCACTGGTATGGTGGGGGGTATGTTTTTGTTTGTGTGCATAGCAGTGTGTTTGGGGATGTTTGTGCGCTAAGGTCAGTTGTTGGAAGTTTTGTCTTTTGAAACAGATATGTTAGACTGGCCTCGTCTCACACCTGTGTGTGTGTGTGTGTGTGTGTGTGTGTGTGTGTGTGTAGTCTTTTTCATGGGGTTGCACCTACCTAGTCTTTTCATCATTGATGAAGCAACATTATGTACTTTTTTTTTTTAAAAGCCCTTTATTTTGGATAGATTTACTTGTTGCTATGGTAACCACTGCAGCTGCCATTAGCTAGTTAGCTCCGTTAAGCAACGCAGCCAGACATAATATTGTCATGTCGTGCCAAGATTTGTTTGCAGTTAGCACGTAACGTTACATCACATTTGACAGAACGGCTGAAGGAACCGGGGATGAATTTACGACGCTGTTGTTGAGCGGGGGAGTTCGCTCGTAACTCTCGTGCAGTTTGGTTCTCCCACAGTTTGTCTAACCTGCACAGATCTAGTGTAGTCTAGCACAAAAACGCCACACATACATTTATTTCTGTAAGTTAGACAGTGTGTGGGAGTTTGCTTGTCCCTCTGCTGACACACCTGACACCTGAAGTAGACGTGTGCAGTATTGTTTTGAAAAGTTGGAGTTTTGGAACCAAATTGCACAAAGTAACAATTCCTACACAATGTAACTGTACTTATGCTGATTTTGACTTGATTCATTGATTAGTATTTGAGTTTATTACATGTTTGAACTGGTGAAAAAATGTCTTATTTTGTCCACAATTAAATATATTCAGTTTACTGTCATAGATGAGTAAAGAAACCAGAATATAGTCACATTTAAGGAGCTGGAACTGAAGAATTTTGCTTTATTTTTTCTTAAAGAATACCTCAAACCAATTTGTCGATGATCAGAATAGTTGGTCTACTTGTTGCTCATCAGATGCCCATCATATTGTCCCAGAGGCCCAAAGTGATGCATTCAAATTGCTTCTTTTGTCCAACCAACTGTCCAAAAACCCAAAGACTCTTCATTTACTGTCATAATGACCAAAGCAACGCTGTAGATCCTCACATTTAAGAAGCTGGAACCAGCAAACCAGAAGACAACTTCACTAAAATGACAGTTTTGGCCTGTTGTGAGGTTTAACATGCTAGCTAGCCCCGCCCGTCCCGGGTTCACAGCTCTTGAGCTCGTGGTGTCAACACCAACACCTCCTCGGTGCTCTGAGCTCCCAGCCCGGACTGCTAGCTGCACAGCTAACTGAGCTAACAGCAGCTACAGTTAGCAGTTCCTCCGGTGACTTGCTGCTTGTTGTTGGTACGATTTCAACAAGTGGGGAATTCTCCCATGCTGCACCTCTAATTTTGTTTTGATCAGTTAATCTCATTGTTGTTGCAGCTCTGCTTTTCCATAACCCGACCGCCTACGTTACACCTCCACTGGCCTTTCCTTTCTCCCTCTACATCTCCAACTCTTTTACATGTCATCCAACCCCCCCCCTCCTCTCTCTCTCTCCCCCTCTTCCTCCCCTCGGGGGTTACCGCTGCTGCTGCCGCTGTGGTGGGAACGAGAAGAGCCCGGCCTCGCCGCTGCTCTGTTCTGCTCTTTATAATGGCAAATGGGACTAAATTGTTGTCTTCCTGTCATACACACACACATACACGTCCCACACACTCTCTTTTAAAGAGGAAGGGGGCTGAAATTAGGCTGTCAGCCTGCGGAGAGCCGTCATTCTGTCATACGAGCGCGTTCCCGCTCTTTCTCTACACACACACACATCCCTTCCCTTTCACTTTTTCCCTCGCTAGCTTGTGTCCCGCTCCTGGCTCGAGGCAAAACACTAACATCAACATGGGAAATAATAAACCACTCGGTCTCCACATGCTGCTTCAGAGCGGCATCTGTTTGTGCTCATTAACCTGACTTGTATATATGATTCAGTTTCCCATCCACTCACTCACTCGGCCCGTCGTTCGCTCGCTCGCTCAATCACTGCCTCGGCTACTACATAACGTCTTCCTCTCTTTACCTCCTCGCACCCTTTTTTTTTAAAATTTCTTAGTCTAAATGCACCACAGTTTCGTCTCATGACAAAGTTTTTCTTGGCACAACTTAAAAAGAGCTCTTTCTCTCTTCCCTGTGGATGTTATTATGGCGTCCTCCTCCAGCCTCGATCACTGCAGACGAGAGGAAAGTAAAGTGGAACCTGAAAAGCTGTTGAGTCGCCTCACATACTGGCAGTGTTGGGGAGTAACGAATTACATGTAACGGCGTTACGTAATTTAATTACAAAATTTACGTAATTGTAATCCGTTACATTACTGAGGGAAACTGTGTAGTTAAATTACAGTTGCTTTTGGAAATTTCCATGATTACAATTTTAGTTACATTTGAAAAATCGCCGCAAAAGCTCGGGTTTATCAAATCGTTTTCAACTTCCTCCTTCTGAAGCCGCAAGTGACGGAATCATACCGACGCTTGTGATTGGCTCTCTCTGGTCATGTGCCATTCTGCTGCTAGACTCAACTGACTTGCTAGCTGAACGGCAGTCAGCAAGAATGTCAGAGGCGAAGAATACGATAAAGATAAGATAAAGAGAAAAATGTAACAGTAAGTGTACTGTATACAGCTGTTCTAACAGTAAAGACAAGTTACTGAAGTTCAGTCTTGTGGAGTCTTTTATTATATTGTCTTTATGGGGTCTTAAAGGTAATCAAATGTAATTAGTTACATTACTTTGAAATAGTTACACTACTATTACATTTTCAACAGGGTAACTTATAATTGTAACCAATTACATTTCCAAAGTAATATTCCCAACACTGCATACCGGCTAGCGGGAGGACAGAGGGAGCCGACTGGATGGCATGGCAGGGGTTAACATCAGAACGGCTGACCGACTGAAGGGCCGTCAGCGTGCATGAAGAAGGCCGGCTGTCCGTCTGGTTGAGATTGACATATTCGCAGCAGAAGAGCCGGGGGTTTACATGAGAAGGCCTCGCTCTGAGAGCTCTCTGGCTCGGTCCGCGCCGCACATGTGTGTACAGTTCAAACACATCGACATACAGACCTTCCTTTTCTTCTTTTCCTCTGCCAGCGTCTCCTCTCCGTGTTTATCATGCGCTCCATCTGCCTGCAGTGTCTGCCATGCCTGACGGAGGAGGGTGTGTATATTATCATGTGCGCCGGCCTGCGTACAATCAACCCCATAGAATACGGCGGTCCGTTTGGCTCGGGTGCACGTGTGTGGATGTGCTGCTGTGATTGGGGGCTGAGCGCCAGGCGTGCCTCAGCATTAATCAGGCTTGACCACTGAATGCTCGCCGTGCGTCTGAAACACTCGCTCACACACACGTACGAGCAGACACGCAATCAAGCGTGAAATCTTATTTTCACTCTCTATAAGAAATAAATACAGAATTCATGGTTTGACTTCAAGTTCTCTGTGAAATCATCAGTATCATCGAGAGAGAATATTTCATGACAGTGTCCAGCACCTTTACATTTGATCATATCTGAAGTAACCACTAATTTTATCAATATCATTTTACTATATTGATTTGTCAACATGTTTGCAAACTCGGGGCTGTGCAACATAAAGATACAAATCATCTGACAGCAGAAAAATGTCTGTTGTTTCATATTTCTGTTTTCATAATTCTGTCCTTTATTTCGTTGTGTTTGCAAATTTCACTCTTGCAGTAATATTTTAAGGAGTTAATGCAACACGTACAACAATACAGAACAGGTGACGGACTTTTTATAAAACTTACAATGTTGATAGTTAATAGATAGATAATTGATAGTTTTATCAGAGAATTATTTGAGAATTGGCAGAAAGGTTCTAAATCAAAGGAGAAACATGATCATGAGTGATAGGTGTTAAATACATTGTTTATTCATTGAATTTACAGGCAATGTGCCAAAAATTACCGATGAGATTTTGGTTATATCGAGCAGGTAAACTTTGCAAACTGACCTAACCTTTATCTTAAAATGGACACATGAAATTACAACAAATGCCAGAATGAGTAACTTATTTTTATATCAGCCATGAAGGTTGAGTTTCACGTGTGTCTGTCTGTTTGTTCACAGCTTTATTGTTAATTTCTTCACATGCTCCAAACATACAAAGGAATCGAAATTTCGTTCCTAACTATCCCACGGTGAAAACGAGACAAGACATTTCTAGAGCTAAAACAAAAAAACAATTAAAAAAACAGTTGAGTAAAGTGCACAGGCACAACAAGCAGGATTACTTAAAACTGTATTGAATTAAAGGGGACTGAAAGGCCTTGACGGAGGTATGCTCTCTACTCAGTGCTCTACTAGTTAATTAAGAATATTTTATGTTTTCAAGTGACACATTTTCTGTATTTAACTGCTTGAAACAGTGACCTTAAGCCTGATCCTCAGTGTGCTAACGAAATATTCAGAGCTGACGCTGTCGTCTCTGGTGCAGGTTTGTCCGTTTGTCTGTACGAGTGAGTAATCCTCTAAATATGTGTTGCCGCCTCACGCTTTCTCTCTTTGTTGTTTTCCCTCCATGTCAGTGAAAACATTTTCCAGCAGTCGCCGAACTCCCACTCTCAAAGACTAACTTTGATGCTGAGAAATGACATAAAGTTAAATGGATTCAAATGTCCTCATAGTTTTATAATTACTGTCACGCTCAAGTACTGTAAACCGCAGCGCCGAGTATCCCCAAGTGATTCGGAAAACAGCAGAAAGTGGCTTTTTTTTTTTTTTTGCTCCTTAAAAAAAACGTTCTCTCAAAATCCCATGACTGCATGTGTTCATGTGTTCGCAGGTGGACAGCGACACGATCTGGAATGAGGTCCACTCGTCCAGCGCGGCTCGTCTGGCCGTCGGCTCGGTGGTGGAGCTCGTCTTCAAAGTAGCATCGGCAGAACTGAAGGTGAGTCGAATTGTTTGGTTGTTGGGCTTTATTTTTAGGGATTGGCAAGACTTCAGGAAGTTCATTTGTCATGTCTGTGTGGCTTTTATTTGTGGTTTTATTCTGTGTGCGCTCAGTAACATTTTTAAGATGGAGCCAACATGAAACAAGGCTCAGACGGACCCTGCTGAGACAGATCCTCGACTAGAACTTGGAATGATATCAGGGCGACTGCCTTGAGTTCAATTTCAGACAGCCACGTCCAGTATCTCCACAAAGAGAGCGAGGCAGAGCAGACGGGTGATCACGTAAATGTTTATTCGACAATATTCCTCATTGCTGCGGCTCCGAACACCTCGGGAGAAGGGAACCCTCCTTCCAGCTCTCTCCAGCCCAGAGTCTCGTTAGCACCTCTCAGACAGACATCCCCACCCCCGTCATGCTTTGCCCACCAGCCAGCCTTCCTGTGTCTGTGGCAATGGCTGCTTACTGTTTGAACCCAGCGGGGAGGCCCGGCGCGCTGGCACTGCAAATGCCAACAGTCCTCGCTAACAGGCCTGTTTTATTGGTGTTACACCACAGCCACCTGCGGAGCAGCCGTCGCACTTAGTGTTAGCTCGCTGTGCTAGCGTTTAATGCCTTTTCTGCATGCAGGCGTTATTGCTTTAGAGAAATAATGGCCTGGTCCGTCTATGTAGAACATTGTGTGATTGGTAATTATCAGAGTTTAAAAGGAAAAATCAAATGGATCTCACACCTCGGGAGGAAAAATCCAAAACTCAGCTGAATCGTGACCAGCGTGGGTTTGCTTCAGCTGGGGTTAAAGTGCACGAGTATTGACTCGCCCTCAGCTTAACCTGATCTTAACACATACATGCACACACACACATTCGCACACGCATGCCTGTGCACATACAGATGGTCCTCTGAGGATCCTCCGCAGCCAAATGACCAAATTCCACCTGCAGCAGCAACTCTCTGAACTCCACAGACCGCCGTAAATCTGCTGCACACACACTCACACACTCACACACTCACACGTCTGTCGCTCCATCTGCTGCTTTCTATTCCTCTCCCCCGCTTCTATTTTAATCCATTGTTATTCTGCCTCCGCATAGTGAAACACTCCACCTTCCCGCCTCTCGTACACCTACGTACGTACTGTATTATGCGGCGTGCGTTAGCCGAGCGTCTTCGGACCAGCTGAGGCGGTCGTCTCCACAATAAACTCCCGACCGGCTGCTAATCCGAGGCAGCTGACTCAACATCATTAGTCCAGCTCGCCTCGCTCCGCATCAGCCCGAACATCTATCTAATGTCCCCGCATAGCAGTGGGAGCCCCCAGAACAGTTGCTGAGTCCCTCAGGTCCCTGCCTTAACAAAGCTCCCCTTAATTGACCCGATGTACGCATCTGTTTCCCTGCGTGCGTATTGAGTTATTCTTCCTGTTACGGACTGTTTTAAATCTTCGGCTAAGGCACGGCGACTTTTTTTTTGAAGATTAATGGTGCTGAGAGGATTAAGTTTGGTACTGATGGAAGTAAAGTTATGAGAATAAATAAATTTTGCTTTTAATTTATGTGGTGTTGTGATATTTTCCGTGCTGTTGTCGTAATCACGTCACCGAGGCGTAGACACCGAATGTGAAAGCAAGAAAAAATCTCTCGTCGTCATCTGACCTTTCAGATCTGGTTTATGCACACTAAATGAAATGCGCCGTGTGTGAGTGATTTTCTTTTTTCTCCCTGACAGAACGGTTTCGCTGTCGTCCGACCACCTGGACATCACGCAGAAGAGAGCACGCCCATGTAAGTTAATGTCTCCCCGCCCTAATTTTCCCCTTAAATTCAATTCCCTGCAGAAAATGAATTCTCCTCACATTCCTCCTCCGTCACTGCTCTTGAAAAGCTTTCTCAGCATCGTCCTTGTGGACAACTCGCCTTCAGTGATGTTTAATTCCTGTGTTTATGAGCATTTTAAAGCTTCTACTTAACTTCTGAACGGCAGACACAAATGTGGTGTTCTCAGTTTGAGAAACACTTCTAATGTCACGACTTTATTCAGTGTCTTCTCTCTCTCTCTCTCTCTCTCTCTATCTGCACTTTCAGGGGGTTCTGTTACTTCAACTCGGTTGCGATAGCCGCCAAACTCCTGCAGCAGAGGCTCAACGTCAGTAAAATCCTCATCGTGGACTGGGTGAGTTTCACACACAACACTGACGGTCGCTCTTTACAGAACCTGTTCCTCTTTCTCAGCGGTTTGATACAAGCTGCTCTCCCTCACATCTACCTGGTATATAATGCCAACTGAACATATGTGAGTTTAAGGTAACCTGTTGGGTTTTTTTTGTTTTTTCAAAAAAGTTTGTGAATGGAAAATCTCCAAGAATAGATTCATCATGTGACAAAAGCACAAATGTCTCATTAACTGTAGAAGAAATCTCTTCTTCTGCTTTAAATCAAAAGCAAATATGACCACTATGGCTGCAGCTGATGATTATCATTGATTTATCAGTTAGTTGTTTTGTCTGTGAAGATGCCAGAAAATAGTGAAAAAAGCTCAAAATGATGACCTCAGATGTCTTGTTTTGCCCACAAACAAGATATTCAGTTTCTACCGGAGCAGAAAATATTCACTTCACAACAAATAGATTTATTGATTAAAGGTTGAAGCTCTAATTACCACATCTATTTTCAGTTGACCATTAATATGGAAGTTTTATCCCTGTGCATTGGTGTGTATTTTATTAATGTGGTATCAGTTTTCATAGTCTTCAACGGATCATTCCGAGTTGTTTTTTGTGCCCTGACTCAACAATTTAGTCCAGACTTTAACAAAAAATCATTGCTGGATTTTTTTTTCAAGGATCAATCACCTTGTTTTGCTCACATCCTTCCCATTTTTTCCACAAGTAGTCAACAGGTCAAATTTGCACAAGACATCTGATAACTTGTAAGCAGATTCCCGTTTAATATGCAGTGATAAAGTGATGAACCTTTGGGGTTTTATGACCCTGAGGAAGGAAGATTGCCTCTTGACTGTGAAGCTGTAACAATATCAAAGTCATCTGTGTTTTTTTTTGTTCTGTTTATTGTTCCTTCAATTTTCAGAAAGATGTAGGCAGGATATAATGTAAAATAATCCACCATCAAACCCAGGAACAGATTTATGTGCCCACTGCATCCACACTACTGTGCTTGTTATGAGATGACAAAGAGGGCTTAAAATATCATCTATTTAGGTCAGACACTGGCCCTTTTTTTCTGAAGAGACAGAGTAATTTATAAGAAGGTATGACAAAGCCCCGGTCGTGTCTAGGAGCTCTCCTCTTCAGCGGCGTCCCCGGCTGGTCATGGCCATTCCCAAAAGCCTTTGAAGGGCCTTTTCATTTCCTCTCCGTCTGTCGCAGGGGGACTTTGAGCGCAGCCAGCAGAACTCATTGTCATGCCACTGTGCCTCCAGCCAGCAGGGACATTTTTAGGATGAGTGTATTAAAGCATTCTTGGGATACAGACAATGAGGTCATTTAATTGATGTTGTGAAGTTGGGTGTTTTATTGAATCCTGCTGACCATCTCTTTCTGACATCACAGCTGAGGGACAGACGTGACTGTCTGGCAGTATTGTAGTCGGTCTAAACGTCATTCAGTTGGTCTTAGTGCAGGTGAAGGAGTTCATGAATCTTCTGAGGTCCTTTGTCATGGTTGTTAGGTCGATCGAGCCAGAGGAGTCAAAGGCATACGCTGAGAATATTGTTATAACTTTTCTTAATCACTCATTTCACCCTGACCTCTTTCTGATGTTCCCAGGATGTTCACCACGGTAATGGAACCCAGCAGGCCTTCTACGCAGACCCCAGCGTTCTCTACATGTCACTGCATCGCTACGACGACGGGAACTTCTTCCCTGGCAGCGGAGCACCTGACGAGGTAGGAAGGACAGTTATCTAACATCGCTGTGCAACGTGATAGTTAATGTTGCTCCAGGACCGTTATTACAACTGACCGACAATGGACAAAAGCCACATGAGAAGCAGGTTGTTTCACTCTGGAGACGTTTTGAATCCCATGTGGAACTTATTCATGTAGCGTAGACTTATTTTAAGTCACAGTTGATTTTTTTATTTCTGGAGCAGTTTGGTTGGATTTCAGCAACAAATCTTCTCGGTTAGGTTTAGAAGAAGATGGTTCACAACATTAGCCACTCGTCAGGAAAGCTAACTTCTCCCATGTGCATGTTTCTCAAGTCATAAAGCCACGACTTCACAAAACTTGAGGAATCAGCTGTGATGACGGTCCTGGAACCACATTAATTGTGATGTTTTAGGAACAGCACACAACTCGGCGATATCAGATCGTGCTGGAAAAGGAACAGCAGTCTGTCAGTAAGCATGCATGTTAAAGTAAAGTCTGGCTTTAATGTGTGTTGCAGGTGGGCAGCGGAGCAGGTGTGGGCTTCAACGTGAACATGGCCTTCACAGGAGGACTGGAGCCTCCCATGGGTGATGCGGATTACCTGGCTGCTTTTAGGTAAGACGGCGAGATCACCTGCTACTTCAGAGAGCGTCTGGGACTGAATGATGTAGTTCCCTGTGATGCTGCGCAGCGCAGAGTTCGACAAATGATCTATTGGAGGCTGTTGAGTAGGTATGGAGGTCCTCTTCATGCCGGGCCTGATTTCTATTAGGTCCACTTTCTTGAGCTATTTATAACCTCCACACACGTAACACACACACACACACTCGCAGCTTGAAAGGCCTAACAGCGTACCGGCATGGATTCACCACAGACATGTACATGTCTCATACACGTATCTGCTCCGTACAGCTGGTTAGGTGCAGGTCTGGATTGGTTCCAGCGCTCTTTGAAGATGAACCCCGTGCTTGCGACCGTGCGTCCATCTGGCCCGAGCCGACACATCAAACTGACAGAACGCCGTCTTCTGGCGGCTTTCAGCACGCAAGCTCCCGGAAGCACACCTCGGCCCGTTAATGCAGCCCAGACCCCTGTGTGCTCGACTCTCTCTCATCCGTCTCTCTGCTGGTTTTCACCCTCTCGATGACAACCATTTAATATGTAATATAACATACTACAGATAATATTCATAATCATCACTGAGGCCTAAAGCCAGAGCACAAAAGTGCTGTTTTTCTCAGGAGGATGGTCAAAAGTGATGCAGCAGAGACTGACATGTCCTGACTGTCAGTCTCCTCCTGGATCACATTACTAAAAACACAGGCTCTGGCAATAATTCCCGTATTGAAGCTCAGTAGCATCTTTCATTAGACGCTCACTGCCTCCTTAATGCCCACTTCTTTCAAACACCACACCTTTAGTCTGTACTCCAGACATTTGGAAGTCAAATACTTTGAGTCTCAAGCCCAAGATGAGAACGACCCTGATGACATTGTCAGGGTCACTTACACCAGCATTTCTTTACTTTCTGTACATTATGTATGTTAGTTCAGGCTTGCATGCATCCATTCGAGCGAGTCTGCATGCGCAGCGGTTCTCGCTGTGTTTGTGTGTTCTGTTTATGTAATCGTAGCTTATTAAATCAGCGCTCTGGAAGAGGTCCAGAGATATAAAGCGAAGGAGAACGAGAGTTTGGGTGTGTTTCACCTCAGACCCCTGGCGCCATTAATCCCCCGAGGCTGCCGCAGTATTGGACAATTCACTGGCCCCGCAGGACGGCGGCAAACCTGCCTCACAGCTCATGGATCTGCCACACGCACGCACATGCCTACACCATGCTGGTATACATGAATCCAAGTACAGTTGCAGTGCGAGAGTCATTGGCGATGTGCATATAAATTGCACACGAGCTCATAGAAATGCAGAAGGGCCTGGGTCAGACTTACATGAAGGTGCATAAATATGCAACAAAACAGGGAGAAGCAGACGTGCAAACGCTCGCACCTGCAGCTTTAACCTTCAGTGTGCTCGCACATTTACAACCTGCAGACGGAGACACTTGATACGCACGTCTCCCTCTCTCCCCTCCAGTCTCGTTGTTTATCTGTGTGTTGGTTGTGGTCCTCTCCTTCCTCCTCCTCGGGAGGGAGGGGGGGATGCGTGCCTCGCAGCCGGCACCTTCCCATTCCTCCGCTGGCCTGTGCCACGTTGCATTTGCAGGGGATCAAGTCTGAGCCTCCAGAAAGCACAGAGAAAAAAGATAAGAAAATTGGCCCTAATGAAAACCAGAAGCACCGTCTCTCTCTCTCTCTCTCTCTCTCTCTCTCTCTCTCTCTCTCTCTCTCTCTCTCTCTCCCCTCCTCCTCCCTTCACTCCCTCCTCTGCCATGAACTTGGAAAGACGAGAGAGGAGGAGAATTAAAGTTAATTCAAACCAGCTCTCCGCAGCGCCAGATGACAGGGCTTTGAAGTGTAAGTGTGCGTGTGTGAGTTTTTCGCTCTCTTATTCTCTCTCTCCTCTCCTCCATTTTTTTTTTTTTTTTATGAACGGAGGGGGAAAGCCTTGAAGCCCTGCAGTTTAACCGTTTGTTGACTTGTTCGATGAAGGACAGAGTCTATACTTTCATTAAACGGGTCTCACCTGGCCGTTAACTGCTCGGCTGAGGTTGAAACTCTTAACGACTCATAGTTTGGAGGCTTCGGGCCTTTTTAACAAACCTTAAGTACCTGTCAGTTAGCTGGTGATAATCTAATCTCTGGGAAACACTGTCAGATTATATCTAGTAGTGATACATGGTGTTTTATAATATAAAATAATGAGTTTTCCTTCTGTATGTCAACAAAACAAACCACAGGAACTAAAAATATTTTGAAATATGAAACGCCTTATCTGCAGCCTGTGGTCTACCGCTAACGCCACATCTCAGCCCCGTTGCCCTCTATGCTAGAAACTTGAAGTGCATTGGATCAGAAGGTATAATCAAGATGTGGAGAAGGATAAGTTAGGAGCTGGAGTAATTACACAAAGATGAGTAGTCCCTGTAGAGGAAGTTTTCCTTGGCTCAAGAGATTACCATCACGCCGACACCTACTGCTGTACGAACCTGTGCGAGACGACTATCGCAGAAATCTGAATGCACTCAGCTCACTGGTTGGAGCAGAGAAGATGGAAACAGAAAGAGGCTTCATGAGGTTTAGCCTGTTAGAGTACAGTGGATGTTTGGAGATGGTGTGTGTGCACAGAGGCAGTGACAGTGATGCTTCATGTGTTCTGTTTGTCAGTTTCTCTTCAAATACATTTCTTTTTTTTTACTTTGTTCCATTAACAAATAAAACCCAACACTGCTTGCACTGCAGGAATCACACATATGACTTTCTGACTTTGTTTCTTGCTTTTGTTATGAGGATCTCCGTCAGCTACGGGCTGAAGGTCCTGACAACAAAAAATCGAATCAACATCACAAATAAACAAAAGAAGAAAAAACAGGTTGAGTGATTGTGGGTTTATATGATAGTGGGCAGATATAATAATGGAAGTTTGGAGCAGGAACAATCAGTGATACAGACTCAGTTAACCCATTTTAGTCAGGATCACTCAGCCTGTGGAAAAGGTTTACTCACTCTGAGCCCTTTACCGAAGGTTTCTGAGAAAATAACCCTGCAGACGTCATACTTAGGAAGTGTGTGATCCAGTGTTTTAGGAGCTTAGACCCAGCTGCATTGATTTCGACAACTCTTTTCCTTTAATCCCCAACTTTATGAATGGCAGAATTAAACTGATGGCGTTTAATAACCGCACAACATTCCCACAAACTTACTCACGCATACAAACGCAGGCTCAGAGCCAGCGTGCCTCAGCTGACGCTGTCGCACATGCACCTGTTGCCAGGTAAACCAAACAATACCAAACACAAGTTTAAACTGCATGTTTACTGGTGTGATTCTGCTCCGGCAGCGGTTTAGATCGCAAACCTCTTCGCTCAGGATGTCCTGTAGCTTACAGCTCAGTCGTAAACTCTCCCCTCCCTTAATTAACAGAAAAGCTTTTTCATCTCCACATACATAGCCGCTGATTCACGCACTATTAGCCTTCCCTAAAACCACCAGTTTCCTTCATCCCGGGCTGCTAATTGATTACTGTGGGTTTGTATTTCCTTCGATGTCAGGATATTATTCGAGGATGTGGGGGTTGGAACTGATGACACCAGCAGTTTTCAGCATCGTGACCAGAACCGTCTCTGTCTGTGTGTCTCTCAGGGTTGGAGGAGGGGGGACGGGGGAGCCCTCAGCAGTTAAAGTATCCTTGGCGGTCAAGGTTTCCCCCCCTGCGCCGTGTGTCAGCCCACATGCTCGCCTGTGGCCAACTCCCTTTAGTGTGGGGTCTTTTATGGTCCAAATGTTAATGGGCCAAGGCTGTGTGTGTTTGAGTGTGTGTGTGCTGTGTGTGTGTGTGTGTGTGTGTGTGTGTAGGGCGGAGACAGAGGCAGAAAACCTGTGAACACATGCGATTAGCTCAGAAACCGAAGCTGGAAAATATGAACTTCCCTGAGCAGGGTGGTTGTTCATTTCACACGATTGTCTCTAGTTTGGGTCGCTGTAATGAAGTGTCGGTACAACGGATCACGGTTTCAGACACATTTTCACTTGCCGCGATGCCAATTTTCCTCCTTCATGTTTTGTTCATTCATGATTTCTTCTCGTAGGTTCCTTGAGGCTTTTCCCCCCTTTCATTTTCTCGCTCTCTGAATCTTTATCTCTCTCACTCTTCCATCCTATCCCTTCCTCCTCTTCTTCTACTCCCTCATGACGTTGCTCTCTGAAATGTTGCCAGATGCACGCTAACACGCAGTGACGCACGCACTCGGTTGTACCCCTGCTGTCTGGGGCTACCAAAGGGCTCCCAGCGCTACCTCCCGCCTCTCCCCCAGACAGCTGTGTGTACGTACGTGTGTTGTGTTGTGGTCGGGGGTGTGGTGTTGCACAGTTAAGGGTTATAATTTGGTGGTGGATGAGAGATGGAAAAACCGGTGGCCTGCGGAGCTCGGGGCACGCTGCTCGCCCACAGCCAGCAAAACCAGCGCCGTGTTCTTGAGGTCCGCAAAGTACAGAGGACCCACGACGCAACCCTGTGGTACTCCGTCACTCACAGACCTCAACAAAACACTGCGTGGACAAAATAACCCAGACCCCCCAAAACATTACTGTGTAGAACCTGAGTGAATCAGAGAATAACTAGTCACTGTGGGAAGTCCAACTATTATGAACTGTGGGTAAACTTCCTAAATCATGTGAAACCAGATTACTGTGACAGGATATACTTTCAGATAAATTCAACTAAGCCTTGAGAGTGCCAACCCAGAGTATTATAGACCAGCTGAATGATTCATTGCTGATTCCTGATTTAAAGATACCCTAATAGGAAAAAATATAATTAACAACTGAATTTGTTTTCTTTTCTTTGAGTAATGCTTATATTACCTGGGTTATGATTGGATTAATGATTGGATAAATGATATTTTCAGGTTGTCCATCTGTCCGTCCCATTCTTGTGAACAATATCTCAAGAAAGCCTTTAGGAAGTTTCTTCGAAATTTACATATGAAGACTTGGACTGAAAGATGAACTGATTAGGGTTGGTCAAAGGTCGAGGTAATTGTGAACTGATGGCGCATGATTCTCATGAAAACGATCTGTCAGAAATGCACTTGAGGGAATTTCTTCAGATTTAGTTGCCCTAATAGGAAAAAAAAAAACTTAGTGTTTTATAATTAACAACTGAATCTTAATCCATCTGTCCGTCCCATTCTTGTGAACAGTATCTCAAGAAAGCCTTTAGGAAATTTCTTCGAATTTAAATATGAACACTTGGACTGAAAGATGAACTGATTAGGTTTGGGTGGTCAAAGGTCGAGGTAATTGTGACCTGATGGCGCAGGATTCTCATGAAAACAATATCTCAGAAATGCACTGAGGGAATTTCTTCAGATTTGGTACAATTGACCACAATGACTCGAGGATGAGTTGATAAAAATTCAGTGGCCAAAGGTAAGAAAGGTCACTGTGACCTCACAAAAAAATGTTTTGTAACCATAACTGAAGAATTCATTCAAAAACTACGATCCAGTTTTACACAAATGTCTAACAGGATAAGACGTTATGATGTTTGATATCCGATAGGTCAGAGGTTACATTCACTGTGACATCTTCTAAAAATGATCTGCCCGTTATTCAACACTATTGCTCAGCAGCAGCAGCTTGATTAGTGCACGGAGGCATACAACCGCAATGTGGTAATTCTAGTTTTGGGTTGTTTTTTTTTCAAAAGGGTCACCGTTTTAACCGGACTGGATTTTCCAGCCACAGCTTGCAGTGAATCATTACACATTACCCGACCGTTGATTGGATTTATGTGCATGACACATTGCACACAAGCACTCCCTCCCTGCCAGCTGTGTGTTAGATGAAGGTTGTACACAAACAGCCCTCGTTCACCACACCCACCCAGTGTTAGAATTATCCTGCATACTTAACACACATACACACATGCAATTATATCTGTCCTTCCGCTTCTGCTTTTTACTTAAGGATGTTGTAGTGTATCGCTGCCTCCAAATTACCGAACTTCGTGCGCTGTAATTTTCCCTGCCACACACGTACTGTACATACAAACTCATTAGATGGATGTTTGCTTTGAAAACCATGAAAGGAGGAGAAGAGCCATAAAAGAAAGGAAAAAACACAGCGACTGATATACAGCAAAAGATGACATGTAGCATCTCCAGCTGGTTACGCCAAACACCACAATCACCATCACAGGGACAGTACGCACACTGAAGGCAGATCTCCAAATACATTTTTAATAGTAGTCCTCTTGAATCGAAGGAGTCATCTTAAAGCCGTCAGAGGTCACAGAGTTCACCAGTGGTCCTCTTCTATCCATCAGGGGCGACAGAGTTCATCGTGCAGCTATCCGTCCTGCAGGGTGATCATTCTTCTCAGTTAATATTTCAACAACTTCACAGTTTTCTGATGATTGATGAGAAACTGTTTACGTTAACAAAGGGTATCTTCCAAAATTCGAATCTTGAAAACTTGGCTCATTAGACTCGTTAGTCTTGATTGAGTCCCGAGCATCAGTTTCTTATCTCGGAATGTGAATTTAACACACAATATGTAGGAATTCCTCATTAAAATGTCTAAAATTCACTCGACCTTCGTTGTAGATTTTGTTGAGTTGTGTATCTGAATTATCCCACATGTTTACAACAATGTTCAAACCCAGAGTAATCCACAAGTTTACTCAAGGTACATGTTCCAGCCAGCAAAGCAAGTTTGACAGCAGGATCATTTGTTATCGCCTCCATTTCCCCTCCGGCTCCAGTCAGAAGTCAACATTACAGGACACAAACACTCCTGATAAATCCACATTTTGAATCCCAAAAGTTAAAAAAAGTAGTCTCTGAGCTCTCCTTCTGTCGGTAAACGGCTCTGAATCAGAGCAGAACCTGATGCGACTCCGGGTGTTTATTCCTCCTCAGCTGCTCGAGTGCCGTCAGTAAATGTCTCATGTTTTGGTTTGATGGAGACCCCAAGTGGCAGATGTTATATCTCGTACAGTTAAGGTATTTTTGGAGCAGCAAATGTTTGGTTGTAGCCCATTCATCCTGTCATTCTATTAAATAGATGTTACACTTGCAGCTGCAATAATATCACTTAATGAAATGCAGCAGGACTTGTTGATTTGCCTGCCTCAGAAAGATGTGACTCAACAGGGAAAGTTGGTAAGAAGAAGTTGAAGACTGCCCTTTAACCAGCAGGACAAGATCTAACCTCACTCATCACCAAGCTTCTCTGTGCTCCTAGTGTTTTTTAGACACTGAATCTGTCTCCGCCGTAAATACATTATTTTGTTGACATTTCTTCCTGTGTTTTTTCCTCCAGGACGGTGGTCATGCCTATCGCCAACGAGTTTGCCCCAGACGTGGTTCTGGTATCTTCGGGCTTTGATGCGGTAGACGGCCATGCCTCACCCCTGGGAGGATACAAACTGACAGCCAAATGTAAGTAGTGACCGCAGCTCCCCAGTTAATTACTCTCCTCTATGCCATATATTTTTAAAAAATACACATTTTAAGAGTTCAGCACACGCCTTGTGTTTATCTTGCGCTGTGACTTGTGTATTCAGATCGAGAACGTTGGCGCACCAACAGAGAGCTTCTCTAAAACCACCCTGCAGATCTGAAATAAGAGCAGGGGTCTGGGGTTGTGAAGAGGGTTGATACGGGTGGTTTTGAGAGGATTGCATGTAGAGGGGATATGGGTCGAATTCAGTATGGCTGAATGCATATATTAAAGCTCCCCTCCTCCTGAGAGAGAGAGATGAAAGGCTGCGACCGAGCCGAAACGCAAAGCCGCATTTATTGAAATTAAACCTGGCTCATATTATGGCTTGTTTTCTGGCCCCCAGTAAATCCACAGCGCTCTCGCTTCTCCTCCTCTCTCTGATGCAGTCACCCCCTTCCTCATCCATGCCCAAAGCCCCTTTTTCTCTTTTTTCTTTGATCGATATCCAAAGAGGAAGTTAGAGCTTGAACATCAGTGCTCCCCCATCTCAATCCTTTTTTTCTCTTTCCCCTCTCTCTCTTTCTCTGCCCTCTCTTCGCTGTCATTTCCTGTGTGTCCAGGCTTTGGCTACCTGACCAGGCAGCTGATGAGTCTGGCAGGCGGTCGGGTGGTGCTTGCCCTGGAGGGGGGTCACGACCTCACAGCCATATGTGATGCCTCCGAAGCCTGCGTCTCTGCTCTGCTTGGCAACGAGGTAAGATGAGAGCCCCGGGGAGGGATAATTACTGCCAAAATATCCCCATAAATTACTATCAAAACAACCCGGAGCAAGGCACTTGGATTTGACAAATACTTTCAGAAGCTATGTGTGTATTGTTTAGGAGGCAACAAGCACTTTTGTGGTGCAGGAATCAAATCTCCAAAAGATGTAGTTCCAAAGAAAAAGAGCATTTACACACTATGGTCTTCTGTACATACTAACCTAAAATATTTTCCTTTTGACTGATATTAGAAGGACTACATATTGTTTTGTTTGATACTAGAATTAATCTTGAATTTATAGTTTCCTGTCTGTGATCATGGACACACCTCTAACACAACAGTGGATGCAATTATGGGCTGTATTTAAAGATAATAACATGTAATGTTTCTGCATCAATATGCCCAGACCTTTGTTAAATATTATGTTCTTTACTTTCCTCATCCCTAATGTTTCCAACAATATCAAAAGCCAGAAAATCTGTAATTTTACCCAGGGTAACCAAGCCTTTCATTTGGTTTCCTGATTCCTTCTGAAGCTAGAAAACTTCCCTTCTTTCCTTAAATATTTACATCGCAGGCAGGTTTTGTGTCTTTAACTCACATTAAAGGTGACTGAACAGATTTTGGTGTTTGTTGAGCGGCAACAAGAATCACTATAACAACCAAACACAACAACAGCGCAGGACGGTGATTCTGTATCCTCCTTACACAGATATGTGAAGTTAAAAATACAGGACGAGCTCGTACATTCCTCTGACAAAAGTGCTCCTTTATCTTCGCCAAAACCATTTTTTTCCCTCCGCGTTCTCTTACGCTCTCCCCACAACTCCGAGAGGAAGTCAACACCTCGCACACACACACACACACACGCAACACGCAGACGGACACACGCACAAACACGTCAGGGGGAGAGGATTTCCAGGCAGAAGGTTAATTGTGGGAGTGTGTAGGTTGGGCCGTGGAACTGAACAAACACCAGCGCTCTGTGATTCATGGCACACAACAGAATAGCAACTCCTTAAAGCCGCCCACTCTTTTTCTTCCAGCTAATGGAGAGGCCGGAGTGCTTTTTTGGACGAGCTGCTCAGTCTCATTTTCTCCCCTCGCAGTATGCATCCAGGATATCGCAGTGCGTTTTGTTTTTGAAGGACTACTGAATTGTGGTATAGAACAGAGACTGTATAGCGTCATGAGAAGAGCGGAGGGTGTGACTGTAGGAGAGAGTCCAGGCTGCATCTCCAGCCAACTCAGCCAGCTGATAGTTCATGCTCGGCATTAGCGTGTGTCTCTAATATCCACGAGTAATCTGTTGCCGTTTTATCCGCAATCTATTTTATCACTGAGCAAAAATAAACATTTGCTTTTCGGCGTACGGCCAGAGAGGAGTGAGGCGACTGTTTAATACCTCGCTTCGGGCACTTTAACCTCGCTGGTTATTTTTCTTGAGTGTATCTGTTATCTGAAACTCCGTGTGGGAGATCTCCCGTCCTGCGTCCTCAGTACATCGTTTGTTCGTACTCGTATTCAACTGTATTTAGAGCTGCCAACTTGTGTTCACACAAGAAGCATTTCTGTGTCTTAGAAAATCGTTTACAAAGACTTTGTGTGTTTTAGTGTTTTAGTTCAACTTTCTTTTTTCCAAACCGTCTGTATTAACAACTTATTGGATATTGCAAATATATACACACTTACCGGTAGACTGTATACATATATAGAGAGAGTGATACTTTTTTAAAATGCCAATATTGATATTAGTTAGTAAAACAATCTGATAATGATAAACCAGCAATATGCACTTTTTTTACACTTTTTTTGCGGTGGTCCCTCAGATGTGACGAGATATTTTAAAGTTTAATAATGACATTTATTGTCTAACAATTATTGTAAACTACAACAACAATTTCATAATTATAAATGATCCTAAGCATCTTTTTTTACATCACATTCTCTAAAAAAGAGATTTTTTTTATTGACACATATTGGGGCAACATATACGCTGATACCGTTTGATTGGTGATCGGCCAACTCGTCAAATGTGTTGACGGCCATCCCGACCTTCCAATCCAAAGCTTCAGTATTTGACAAAGTAAAACAAGTAGTACAAATGTGTAAAGTAAAAGCCTTTGACACATTTGGACATTCCATCATATGGGGTAAATCTATACTCTCTAGATAATGAATAGTTACTGATAGTTATGTCATTTCTTCTCGAGGCAGAGTCGCAGATAATCAGAAATGTACCTGTACTCGACCTACTTACTTCAGTCTTCTTCCATAACAGTGTGATAACTCTGCGCCAATAAACAGACCTGTTTCTAATAACAATAAAAAAGTTGTTTTCAGTTCATTTCATAGCAACAGGTAGGTGCAAACTGCACTGACATATTTGAGCGGGGCGCACAGCTTGAAGCTAATTTTCAAATTCCTTCCTCATAGCAACATTATGTAGAAATTGGCATTTTGCGGCGCCCCCCCACAGTTTCTGAGTGCAACATCGCTGTCGTAAATACAAATCCCAGGTCTGCGAGAAGTTGTTATTTTAAGGTTAAAAAAAAGTCACATAATGTTGCTTCAAAGAAAAAAAAGAAGAATTAATGAGAGGAAATGGTGTTTTACTTGGCTGCAGTCTGACGCTTTTTTTTTACCTCAACCATCCGCACTTAATGTTAAGTTCGTCAACACCAAGCACCACACATCAAGAGAGAATATCCAGACGGACACACTTGCATTAACTTTGTTTATTTTAAAAAACTGACCACTCTCAAGTATTGCTGCAGGCCTAACCACAAGCACACCCCGAGTGTTGGTGTACCTGCTAAAGCCATCATCTTCTGGGCACTCAGACATTCAGAACAGTTGTACAAATCATTTCAGTCTACTGTTCTCATTAGCCATGTACAGTAAATCATACAACTTAAAGTGAGACTAGTTGTTTGGCTGCATATGGTCATCATAGTGTAACAATGTATGGCTGCATTACTAAAAGTAAGCATTCACGCTTAAGTTGTTCATGTCAGTCGAATCTATCTGATGGCAAAAAAAAATCAAATGTCAGTCTCAACTTCAAAGCAAACAAAGCAAGTATAAATAAAAGCAATCAATTGATAAGGTACTTAAATGTTAAGCTCTGAATCTGTTTGTGTATCTGCCTTGGTGAGGTTGGTATCTGTGCATCCCCCTGCCTCTTGTTCCAGCCCTGCAGACAGCTCGAGCTATAAATGAGTTCTTGGAATCGTAAAAAACCCACATGGCCTTGTTCCATGTGGATCTTGGAGTCGGAGCAAAACAAACAGAACAATAACACAGGATCACATTAATAAAACTCGGTCACTGCGACCCACCAGCCCAACATCTTGTGGAACATGAAGATACTGACCTCCGCAGACAAATGACCTGTGCAGGAACAGATCGGTGGCTTAGTCCGAACACTGTGGAACATATGGGACATTTTATTAATATTTCTACTTAAGAGTAAAGCATTGCTACGTGCCAAAACTGTTGAAGAAACCAACAACTCTGCTGGAGCTAGATCTTGTTTAAGAGAAGAATTGCACGGAGGCTTAATCTAATAACTGAAGTCTATTTACCTGCACTGTGCCCACCAGTGATTCAAAGTTACAGTAACGCTGCCATTACAGCTGGTAAGGATTCAAGAATCCAAAGACACCTCAGCAGGGCGGATGCTTTTTGCTGTCACGGAGGTTTGTACTCAGAACTTTCAGCTTGAAGGACGCTCTCGTTACTCACAACACCGCCCTGCTTCAAAAATAAGGAATTGGATCAGGGGGTTTGCTTCTTGGGTTTCAGCAGCCCGCTGAGCGTCGGCCTCAGCAGGAGTTTGGAGGAGGTCACTGGATGGGTGCCATAGGGAGCTGAAAATTCGAAAATAGGCAGGAGGCAGGGAGCGTCAATTGCCTTCGCCCTGCTGGAGACAACTCTCACCCGGGGCCCCGTCACTGGTACACATCTGAAAACGGTTACCCTCACACCTCTTCCAGCAGGGTCAGCCTGGGCCAAAGGATCAGATAATAAAGGGAAGTGGAGTGATCATTTGAAGTTCGGAGGGAGGAAACTATTGTTACAAAGCAGCTGCACAGAGTACAGTACCTATGCAGGTCCTCAAAGTCTGGAAGGTATGGAGCTATGTGATGAATTTTAATCACACACAGGTTTTTTGAAAACTCTTGACTCCTGATATGAAACAAACCATAGTCTCAAATAAACTTCTAGAAAAGACTGTGAGGTTTGATATTTTACTCCGGGGAAACCTTGAATGGAAACACTGGAAGGCATCACGACTGAAATGAAAGAGCTGTACGGGGACGGCTCATTAGCAGAAGATGGCTTTGATAAAGTGACGAACAACACGAATGTAGATGTTGACCTGCTAAGAATAGACCGAGAGTTCTTGAACCGGTTGGCTCTTTGGCGGCAAGTGATGTCAGCTGTTTGAACAAAGGCAGATCGTTCAGTTGTGTGCAGCTTTGATAACTGATAGCAGAGGGAAAAAAAAGAGGCTAAAATGTCCCTGATCAGATCAAAATGGCAGGAAGCAAGGGTTTTTTTTTATCATAATCTCAGCAAAGGTCTCTGTAATGGACTTGGAATGTAGCTGGGAAACGTCAGCGTGGAGTTGAGCTAGAGGGAGAGATAAAAGGAGAGCATTTTTATATATATATATATTTTTTTTCATTTACTTGAAAAAGTCCAACAATGACCTCTGATGGCAAAAGCAACCAGAAGTAGTGGACGCTGTAGCCTCACCGACCAGGTTGAGCATCAAGGCAGATCAGGGAAACAAGTTGGATTAATGCGGTGCTTGTTTGAATGTGTCCACTGAGCGGGTTATTTCTAGAGGTTATATTTTAGTTTGTGCATGTGTGTGTTGGCTGCCTGTGAATGGAGCGAATGAGTAGGCTCAGGCATGGGACCACAGCTGGACGAGCTGGTCAGCTGTGCTTTTGTTTACGAAGCTTCCAACTGCCTGAGGGTTTGTATCGTCTGGAAGTGTCCAGAACCCAAGACGTCACCATATTTATCTAACTGTTGTTGTAGCTTAAATCGTGAAATATGGGTTGATAATATTCCAGTTTATCTCGCTGGACTGATGGATGAGTTGCTATATTGTATTGCTTCAAATCCTGTTAACCATTTATATTGCTTTAATAGAATATAAGACCTACCCTCCCTAATCTTGTTAATTATATAGCTTGTGCTTTTTTCTGTGGCAGTCTAAAGAGGCAGATTTTGGCAGCCCTCACAGTGGAACCAAAACATCCTAAAGCTGTTCTTTATATCCATCACCTCCTGTGTAGCTTTTACTTCCAGTGTTTTACTGCTCGCTAGTGTGAGAAATCTATCTGTGCTTTTATTGGCAGGTTAAGACAAGCTTGGCTATAATGAGCATTAGGTTTCCTTTGAAAGCAGCTCAAATTAGCTGGGAAAGAGGGATGAAAATTGCTGAATGGACTTTACAGGCTCTTTTTATTCACCCCCATCACTGTAGTACGTAATCATGAAGTCTTTTTAGTTAAATAGCTCATGAATGATGCATTGGCGACTACACTAGTCAACTCTGGACTCGGGTCTAATTGATGATTGCCTGCAAACAGATGTTGGGACCAGTTTGAATCACGGTTGTTAGCAATTATATGATAAACAACAGGCTAATATGCTAATTGTTAGCAGCTGTCAATGATGTTATTCGGTGTGTTTACACTCCAGTTACAGTAAGACGCTCGACTTCACCTGTCCCCCCTTGGGCATGACTGTTCACCACCACCCTCCGACTACAAGGCAAGCCTACACCCCTTTCCGAAAAGGTCGCCTGCTTCGCACAATGCACGTCATTACCTTGTTCAGTTAGCATAACATAATCAACCGGTTTTAGTGACCGCCAACATATGCACATGGACACAACAGTAAACAATGGATGCCTTGTGCACTTTTCATTTGCTGAACAAGTGGATTTCCTCCTCTTTCCACTGTTTTGGTTTCAGCCTCCCTCAGGAATGTTTTTACCGGGCACATTCCTCACTCTCGGCTCATGGCTTTCCATGGTGTCTCAGTTTTGTTGGCCGGGACCTCGAGCGTTGGACGGCTGTGTCACACAGAGAAAAAGACCTCCTCAGAAATCAGTCCACATGGTTACAGCAAACCATCTCTCTCTCTCTCAAAGGCGGCTGCACATCTGATGGCGTCGAGATGCAAGAAGCGCCGGCACAGCCAGGACCACAAACTTAAATAAACAGAGACGTCGCTCTGGATGATGGGGCAGACAAATGTGTGCTTGTATATAGTGCACATGCACATCCGTGTGCGTGCATTTGTGTGTTTGCCATACCTGCCAGGTGGAGGCCCCTGGAGTACCCTGACAAGAGCCATTAAAGTTTATAAGCGTGAGGCCCAGCTGTCAATCAAGCTGACAGGCTGCCCCCGTCCAACTCTGCTCTTAAATGAACCCCATGAGATCCCCAGAGAACCTCTGACCCTGCTCTGACAGGGAGCTGGGTTAGTATGGACTGGGCAGGGCTGAACTGGGACTGGCTGGGGTTATGGTGAAAAGTTGGCGGCTGCAGCCTGAAGGTTGGAGGAAAAGGTTTTGACTGAAAGATTGATGGTTCGTGTCCCCAGACTGGCTGGGAAAAGTTTGAGATGGGATTGATGAATAAGTGCTGCTGTCGATCCAAGTAATGTTGAAGGGCTGACATTCTCGAGGAGATGAGCTCCTTAGTTTGAGTGTAGCTCTGTGATTGGGCAATCGGACCAAACATTGCTGCCATGTCTCAATGAACTCAAGGGGCTGTGTTACTGTGGCTGTGTCTCTTCACAGTTGGAAGGTAGAACTAACTACACCATCTAGAGGAGTGTGTGCTGTTGTTGGTCTGAACACAACAAAACACTTAAAAGTCCCTCCAGTTACAGTTGAAGTGGGCACTTTGCAGGCAGGGCATCACAGCCCAGTTGCAAGGATAAAACAATGCCATTTAGGATTTCTGCAAACCACTGATACGTTAAAATTTGTACGTGTCTAGGCCTTTGTATCATATCGACATCTCTACGTGTCAAATCATGTTCACATCACACGTTTGTCACCTGAGTGTCCTAACTGAAGGTGGAGGGGAAGGTTGGTGGTGTTAGGCAAGAAGGCTGCCAAGCCAGTGACCGCAGTTCGAGACTGTGTTCCAACATTTATAAGTGTGACACCACTGGAGATTTGTAAGGAGACCTCAGGACAATTTCCAGCTGTGTTTGTGGCAACAAAAACCAGATGTTTTCGATGCGACCTCGGGACATCTCCAGCTGTGTTTGCGGCGACCAAAACAGGTTTTTAAGCATAAACCTTGAACTTTTCCTGACCAAGTGGTTTTTGTCCCTTAACCTAACCAGATCCATAAGTTCAGTGTTGTCACAGCATAAAATAGAAAATTGAACCTAAAGAAATATAAAGTTGCAAATATGTTTGTTGTCTGCAGAGATGCACATTGTCCAGTGCTTTATATACTATACAAAGCAAGTTGTTTGTCACATGATGATAAAATAATGGCTTTTAGTGGCATCTTCTGAGCACTATACTTATATTACATGAAATTATCTCATGTGTCTTGTGTTAAATCCAACATGTTACAGCAAAAATGCTCATTTTGTGGGCCAACCTACGCTTTGTACGTTAAGAGAACAGTCGAGGGCTTTGTCTTTTCCCTCCTGATTGCAGAAGAAAATAAAGGTTGGGTTTGAGTGATTACATGGATAAACTATTGAACTACAGAGCGGTTGATACAGTCACAAAACAAGATATGCCAGTTGCCTGTCGCCTGTGTTAAGCAAAGGATGCACGAAGAGAAGCCTACACTCACCAAATGGTAAATAACCCAGTGTAAATATTTGTGCACAAACTATACTGTATGTATACGTGTTACCTCTGTCCATCCCTGTGTGCTGTATGATGTAGCCTGTCGTGCCACAGCAGGATTAAAGTATCCCTCTCCCCAGACTGCCTCTTCCCTCGGCCCCCGCGGACCCCTCCCACTCTCTATTTGTTTTAATTAAAAGAAAACTTCCAGCCTTGGCCAAGCGAGACAGGCCGACGATGACTTTTTCCTTTTTCTCTCTGACATTGAACTCCCAAATCTCTGGCCAAACCTCTTTTTTTTTCTTCTTTTTCTTTTTCTTTTTGTCTCCATTTACATGTTCCTCAGTCGGTCCTTTATTCCGTTGCCGTTATGATTGAGCATAAAAAGGGATGCATGTCGTCTGTGCTGGAATGTGGAGCTGAATGGGCCTGTTTGACAAAATAGGATGAGAAAGTGTCGTATGTGCAGTCAGCCAAAGGGGAAATTGAATCATTCCGGGTTGGGAAAGGCACATTGGGGAATAGCCCTGTTTCCTCTGAATTGTGGCTTGGAGAGTTTCATAGGCTTAGCCGCTCTCCCTGAGGTGTGTGTGTGTGTGTGTGTATTTCAGTGTGCGCTCGAGTATGCGTGTATGTAAGCAAGCGATTTCCATGTGCATGCATCTGTGTACACCAGTATGTGTCCTGAGCGTGGGACACAGTACAAAGCGCACATTGTAGTTTATGTCAAAAAGTAGCAGAGCTCTGGTTGAGTGGGAGGAGGTGTGTGCATCTGCAGGCTTAGTTTCTATTGTGTCAGCAGCCCGAGCCCGTTCCCCACCTCTTGGAGTGATCCAACACCGGGCTGTGGTCCACATTCAAAAGTGATCCTTTAAACCAGGAGGGAACCGCATTAAGTGCGGTTTCGGTGCAGCGTTTCTGAACACCTGTCAGTCACATTCATAAAAACACACACCCAGCCGTACCCACTTTATTGAAGAAATGCCTGGAGACATTTAAAGCGCTTGGCACTGAACCTATGCCTACTGTGAACATCGGCTACGTTGTGTGCCAGTTTTATTTCAGCACAAGCGTCTTAAAAAATCTCAGAGATGTGTAGAGTGAATACAGGAAATTGTGCAGCGCCGTTCTATTTTTATTTGCTTTTGCTTTTGTTATTAAAAGTTTAGCAGGGAATGTGTTTCAATGTTATTTTTCTGTTTGTTTCAGTTGGACCCCATTCCTGACGAGGTGCTGCAGCAGAGGCCGAACGCCAACGCTGTCCACTCAATGGAGAAAGTTATTGAAGCTCACAGTGAGTGGACCGTTCACACATACACACAACACGCATCAAAACCTTTGTTAAGCAAATAAGAGTTTTGATCTCTCCAGCGGTCCAGTGACCAGACTTTTACCCTCTCGTTGTCTTTTATAGGTAAATACTGGCGCTCGCTGCAACGCTCCGCCTCCACACTCGGTTGCTCGCTGAGCGAAGCCCTTCAGCGAGACGCAGAGGAAGCAGAGACCGTCTCCGCTATGGCCTCATTGTCTGTCGCCAACAAGCACATTGGAAAGAGGTACATGGTGAACCTTCGTGTACATTTAAAGGAATAGCTCAACATCAATCTGAACCACTCTTCTGAAACCTCAGCTGACTGCCGCCAACCTCAGGGTGACGACGAGTCTTGAGGAAGTGATTGCTACTGGCTTAGAAAAGTTGTTTGGTTTCTTTATTCTTTCTTTTTTTTGTGCATGGTTTAAAGGTAAATATTCAATATTCACTGCCACGAAAGCACCAGCAGCTCAGACCAGAACAGATTTGTGCATTGCTCAATAAAGTTGGAAGAAAATGAACTGACCAACGGCAGATTTCTTTGCCTTAGGGTGGTTTTTCACCCTTTTTCAATCTTTGAGCTAAGCTAAGTTAAGCTAAGCTAACCAGTCTAACTAAGCTCACTGTCCAGACATGAAGTGGTGTCAATCTTCTCATCAGACTATTGTCAAAAAAGCAAATAAGTGTATTTTCCAAAATGTCATACTGTTACAGTAGTATTTTGTCATACCAACAATGAATCCTATATCAGTGATGGTGCCACAAATAATTTACACCAACTCTGCAGCTTCTTTGTCTCTCTGTGTCTAATATTACAACCATGTTCATGGTGTTCTCTTCCTCAGGGCTGAAGAGGAACCAATGGAAGAAGAAGCTCCCATGTAAAGAAACATCCCGAGCCTTTGACCACTCAGACCAGGTCTTCATCTTTGACAGTGTCCTCACCCGGTCCTTGTCAATTTAAAAGCCACTCCCGTGTCTCACCCCTGCCATATCATGGCATGTTATTGTGGGAGAGAACATGCAGAGCTGACAACAGTGGCGCTCAAAGGAACACTGACGATGAGCGACGCGTTCACTGATCAGCAGTGCACAGACTGATCAGGATCAATGTGTTGCATCATCTCTCGAAGACCTTGGATTATCAGAGGATTGACTCAACAATCCCACAGTGACAACCTCGAGTGCCAGTGCTTTTTAAAACACTAGACAAGAAGTACTTTTGAATGCCAGTTGGAACCATACGTAGACTTCATCATCCTCTTTTCTTATTATTCTGTTCTCTCTGTGCTTCATCGTCTCACTCTCTGATGTGATTGTGACTCTGCACTACGGATGAATCATTCCTGCTCTTTTACAATATCCGGACGAATGGAACAAAATTTTTCTTGCAGCTTTTTAGCGTGGTTGAAGACTACAGACGAGAAAGGTCAGCACGTGTTCTGAATCCAAACTGACTGACAGTGAAAGACTGTGCGTTTGTGCCTTTTTTTTCTTTCAAACCTGGTGGATTTTCTGTTGAACTCTTCGAGAGCTTTGCCTTAAAAAACAGGTTTGGGAACGAGGCCTCTTCTCCCCCAACCCCCCTTAAACATTTCTATCCTGGCAAGACATCCAATGCCTGCATGTTGTTGGCACATAGACTGGCGGACCTTGGCATGTTTACCTATAATTCTCTGCAAGCAGCCTGCTGTCTCTCCCTGTACCTCCACATTTCCTTTCTCCCCCTCATTCTTAAAAATCTCAACTCAGAAGGTAGTTCCCAGCCACAAGTTGAAGGAGGTTCATTTTAAAAGGAAGTTAAAGGTACCCTCTCGTAGCCAGAGGACACGTCTTGGACGGGCGTCTGATTTCCCTGTTTTGTTTTTAAGCATTCATTTATCAGCCATCCGAGCTACATACACACTCACATTCAAACCACGAGCATTTTTCAATTAACGTAACATTCGTGTCTTTGCGTTGGTTTTCTCCAGCTCCCTCTCACAGTCCAGACAACAGGAGCAAACTCCAATCATTAAATACAGTAATGTAAAATGCAGCTAATGGACCTTGCAGTGTTGTATATCACATCCTGACAGCCTGTCAGCAAAACAATGATGAAAATAGCTGAGTTAAGAAATGTACTTTGCCACTGTAATCATCAATAGAACCACACTGACAGCATTTCTTATGTGCTGCTGTTGGTTGAAAGCTGCATTTGATCGATATTTTGTTCATGCTGGAAAGATTAAGGCCACAACAGAACCATAAGGACAAATGACAACAGGGCATTACAGACCACATCACCGTGACCTCACACCAACAACAGCTGCCACTTCTGATTGTTGCTTTGCATTGTTGTAATTTTCAGTCATAACTGTAACATTTAAAGATATATAGTTACAAACAGTATACAGGTGCTGATTTCATGTTCTGTGTTGTGCTGCTTTGAAAGCATCTTTTATAAACCAAACCTGCCCAACACTGACATCCCAAACCCTGACGACTAACTGCTGGTTTTGGGTAAACTCAGCATCTTTCTTGAGTCTGTGGCCCAACAGGTGAACTATGTTAGTGAAAGCTAAGTAAAAAAAAAATAAAATGTATGTCTGCTACATGATGCAGAGAAGTTACTGCACCCAAACCTTGTGATTGGTTTTATACAAGGGTTAGGGCAGATTTTAGCATCTGGAAAGCTTTTCCTGCTCGCAGTAAATAAAACGAGTCCAACTTTATTTAATCCCTGAAGGGAAGAAACAAACATGAGATGACACGGCTCAGCAGCACTGTGTCAGTGAACAAGACTAATAAAGCATAAAAACAATAAACTGATGACTATCCTGCCACATCCCTGGATAAAGTATGAATACCATAACACTACAGATTTAAAATACATCAACCAAATCAGCACAACAGTGGTCAGTGAAAAGTTTCTCAATACTCACATTTCATTTTCAGACAGTTCAGTGGATGCAGCGATTATAAATCAGTCTCATTTTCTTGTTTTACTCCAAATGGACTTCTGAAAACTCTCATTTTAATTACACTGTGTGCAGTCAGACAGTAATGAAGCCAAAGCAGCGACAGACTTTCAGTCTTTACATTAGAATCCGCTCACTTTTAGCAGAATAATGTGGGATGGAGACAAATTAATCTCACATGGGCCAATTTGTTGAACCAGCCCTCTCTTTAAGACAACTGTGTCTCCGTGGTAACGGTCACCGTGCCACCTGGGATTTTTTTCCAGTGCCGCGCAGCCTCCCACAGCTGCTTCCACATCTTTAGCCCCTTGTTAAGCACATCTGCTGCCCAAATGTCAGGTGCTGTGAGGCAGGTGTGTGTGTGTGTGTGCACATCTGTTCATAGACAGTGAAGCACACGCTGCTCTGTATAAATATTCAAGTGTATACACATATTTTTATAGTTGTCTTTTTGCGGGACGAGGCCGTGCATGTCGAGTATCTTTGCTACTTTAAATAGCACATGTAGCTCTGATTCTGAATCCTCTCACAGGGTTGGGATAGTTATAAATAGGTTTGGGTTTCTTTACCGACGAGGAACTCCCCTCGGAGCCTAACCCGACTAGCCAGACCGAACAACACACCAGCCAGCAGCCGAGTTGTAGTCAGATTTGGTCGTCCATTCTGTAGGTAAAACAGCATAAAAGAGAGGAAGGGTCATTATGTCGCTGAGCCTCACCTCGGTGCCAGACTGTGGTGACAGCTGTATTGAAGTCTATGGGAGATGTGTGGAGATGCACGCTAAAACCCAACATGTCTACGTCGTGACACCACAGGATGGCACCGAAGCAAGATCCAGTCACGTAGAGACCCTCCTTTTCTTCTGTCGGTTCCGTGTCCGTAACCGTTCTTTCAACTTGTTGTGGGCCAACTACCTTCTCCCCCTTTCTGTTCCATCTACAAGCTCAATCACGTTCAATGTATATTTTCAGCAAACAGGAAACAGAGTGCTGTGTTTTTTTGCTCTTGTTTACTGTACATAGGACATCGATCTCCTGAGTATTCCTGCCACACGCGTTCACTCGTCAATGACTACTTTTGTTTGTTCTCCCTCTCGTCTGTCTTTTGGTTTCTGGTCGCGTTGTCCCTTTCAGCGGACTTCTCTTTGTACTGCTTTGTGTTTTCTTGTTGTTTTCCTCTCAGTCTCTCTGTTACATTGTAAAGCTGACACACTTCCCGACAGGTGAGGGATCAGACTCTGTTTTTAGTGGACACGACGCGACTGTGTTTTCTGGGTTTCGGGGGTTTTTGTGGGAGGGTCGGGATGCAAATGTTTCTACTTTGTATAATGACGGACAATTGTGTATTTACTGTTTGTTCATAGTAGATTTATATATGAAAAGAAATGAGTATATTATATATATATCTATACATAATGAAATACTATGACCTTGTTTTTGAAGTTGGTATTGAAAAATGAAACTTTTCATGGGTCTTGCGTACAGTCGGCCCTCGTTACTGAAGGCGCCGCGCACTGTCCTCGGTTACAGTTAGTTACATGTCGAGTAGCATTTGACTGGTTGTCTTTCTGTCTTTCAACACTGATGACTAGTTCTTGGCTTTATTCGTCCCATCGGTACCTGACAACACAGCAGGTGTGCCATCGCCCTCCACTCAGCCTCATGAGCATATATTCGTACCATTCCACACTTTTTATGTTTCTCAGTATTGAGAATGTGAGACTGAAACTCAAAATGACCAAAGTGGCGATCGGTTTGATCTTCTTTCTTAAAGGTTTACGAGTTCATCCTCTAACTACAAGAAACATGGGACGAGTGGATTTGATTTGGAACATGGCCGTTCGCTTTGATGTGTTTTTACAAATGATTTCACATAATCATCACTTACTTCCTTATCTGACCAACTGTCTTCAGTTTTTAAATCAACATTCCTTTAAATTCATCTAGCTCTCATTTGTAGTCTCGTTCATCAGCTAAGTGATGCCTCTGGGCTTCAGTCCACAAGACCTTTGTGATCACAGGTGTTTGATCCCTGCAGGAGCCCACGTCCAAGTTCTCATTAGGACCAATGTTTTTATAGAGCTGGGTATCGAACCTCAATACTTTTATGTCGCCGACCAAATCTCCAAAGTATCGAAAAATGTCGATATTTGATACCAGTTTTCAATACTTGAGGGGTTAACCTCAGCAGCCACAGTGAGCCAATAAACATGCAGCATGCCTGTTTTGCCGAGATCCAATAGTGCTGCTGATTGGCTGTCTGAGGCATGCAGGGAAAACGCTAGGTTACGCCCAGAGACGGGGCTCACAACGTGTATTTGTAATGTAATCGTTTGTTAAAACGGATTTCGTAAAACTGTTAAAAGTATCGTTCAGGAACCGGTATTGAAGTCAAGGTATCGGTACCGAAACATTTTCAACAACACCCAGCCTCATACATGCACATATGTGAGAAAACATATGATCACATCGTCACATGATGATTGAAATGTCTAAAATCTCAAACACTTTCTAATAAACTTCATTACTCAAATGGTACATTTATAGTTCATTAAACTTCAGTTAATAGTTATTTCACTGCTAACGAACAAAATGCTTTATAAACCATTAATTAAGCAATTGTTTATTGTAAATTTGCATCTGACATTCATGAGACTTTGTAAATGGTTAATTAGTACTGTGTAGTTACAGCTGATGTTTATAAACCTTTACAGTTGCTTAATAAATGGTTTATGAAGTTTTTTCATTAAATTTCAGTAAATTCTCTGCCATAAAGTAGATTCTACCCCGAGTACCGAAGAGATGATTGAGGTCTGAGCCTTGATGGCATCGCATTTTTAGTTTTATTTAGTATGCCTTAAATTCCTATCTGTGTATAAGAAACATGATTTCTCTTTACATTCCCATTAATATCCGACACACGTTCACACTTTCTCCTCTATCCTTTGTCCTTCTGGGGAAGATTTCTCTCCAGGAACATTTTCACATTTGATGTACTCAGAGGTATTTGTGGTTGGAATATGAAAACGCGTGCAGACGGGCTTGTCCCGAGCGTCACCTCAACTTGCATACGCTGACATCTCCGTGCGTGTCAACACGCTTTCTGATGAGATGCTTTTCGGTAACCCAGCCCAGAACATTCCCAGAACCTTCGCGCAGCGGTGCCAGTCGTGGGGTTTCTACTGCTGAAAGCTTTGGTTTCTCAAAAGGAGCCAAAACTAGCAGCGTCTGGCTACTCTGGCCGTCTGTCTTCTTCACTGTTAGTCTTAACACAATGTCCAGTAACAAAAAAAATGTTTCCATTTTGTTATAATTTCCATTTAATAGGAGGGGGCATATCTTTTTGTTTCACCCTCATAGCTCAGTCCAGCCAGGTCCAGAACTGTTTATTTAGGCGGCCTGGTCCGACTCCACTCCATTCCTCTCTTCTCTCTGCATGATCCGTATGTCCGCATGCACTGCCTACCTGTCTGTCTGTCTGTCCGTCTGTCTGTCTGTCTGTCTCATACTACATATCAGCACAAGGGATCGAGCACTGAAGGACGTTAGTACTTTCACTGTATCCAAACTGTCTTATCTCTTTTACTGCTTTTTTGTTCCTGCTGGGGTTGGGGGAGGAGGGGGGAGGGAGGGAGTTTGGGTGCTTTCCATGTTGTGCTTTTTACTTGCAGGACATGGAATCATCAAACATGGAAGACTTCAGTTGAATATTTTACAGAAAAAAGGAGAAAAAAAAAGTATCTAGCACTTGTAACACAGACAATAGATTTTATTGTATTTATGTAGAAAGACAAATTGTTTTAGGGGAACGCTTTGTACACTGCATCAACAGAATGAAAAACTTTTCTCTTTTTTTTTTGTACCAGGCGAGATGTGACTTTGTTGGACTTTTTCGGGGAAGACATTTTCATTCTTTGTCACATCTGGACTTATCAAAGGGCTCCATCCAGATGCCTGGTCATCGCTACAGTTGTCCATTCCACTAAACAAGCCAGTTATCGCTATGACCACTGTGGTTCAGAAACAAACAGTTCTAGGTTTACATAATGTATAAAATGCATATCCTTTTTTTTTTTTTTTATCAGTTATGTTTTTGACTTGTTCCACCATTGTTACAGAAATAGTACATTTTTTCTCGGGAACCTTTTGCTCTAACATGTTGTCTTTGACATCACAATATAAAGTATTGTTTTGGAAAAACTGCCCTGTCTGTTTTTTATGCTAATTGTTAGTTTCATGTTTTGATAGCAAAGAAAAGGCCGATTCACTGTCAGGCAAACATGTCCACCGTCAGGATGTGGAGGGATGTGTTCTCACACACATGAATATAAAATAGCTCTGTACTGTAACAGGAGATGAAAGTGTGCACATTTAAAAAGGTTCGTCACACAAACACTTAACTTCTTTCAGTTTGGTCAGGTTATACTTAGCCTTCTGTCCTGGGGCCTCATAAGAGGAACTTTCTAAGTCTGAAACCGTTTCTTTTCTCAGTTTAGGATGGCATTTAGGAAAAAAAGTCCTATCTTAGGGTAATAAATTAGCTATTAGGCTACATAACTGTACTAAGTGAAGAATATCCTAACTGCCAAAATAGAATAGACGCTGATGTTAGCCTGTTTGAGAAGCTAACAGTGTTAGCCTGTTGGATAAGCTAACATCAATGTTAGCCTGTAGGAGACGCTAACACTGATGTCAGCCTGTTGACTTGACATTTCTGGGATAATGAAGGCCTATGAATGGTTCCTCAAATGATGTGATTAATATGTCCAACTCAACAAAGCTAGAAACTAACCTGCCTGTCTTTTGATATCAACTATCTAACTAGCTAGCCAGGGACGACTGTGCAGCCGATGTCATGGCTTCAGACAGTCATGTGTACATTGTAAACATGGATACTGCTGCCTATATCTGAGATATCGGACACAGCCAGGACTTTAGGAAGTGCTTCTGTAGGCCTAATAGGAGGATAGGGTTTTTCCTTACCTTGAAACTTAGGAGAGGACGATCGGTTGGACATCTTTCTGTACTGAGGCTCCTGCCAGCCTACTGGCTAGATTCAGCATTGCAGTCCTTTGGCATTGTCACACTATTTTTTGCAGCACAAAGATATCTTTTTTTAAAATTACGTTTATTCTTCCTTGTCAAAACCCAGCGCATACATTACCCATAATGCACCTCAAACACTGTCAGAGTGTGTATTGCTAGGAGCGGCTAATGTAGCCTCATGCTAACCTCAGACCAGGAGCAGATAGTGGTCTGGTAAACTCACTTCTTTTTCACTCCTCACCCACAGACCTATTTCTTTTCACACTTCACTACTATCACTTGATGCTGTTTATCAGACTTTGCACCACTCAGTTGAAAAAGGCTTTATGCAATTTTATTCATCCTCAAGACCTGTCATCATTCCTGTATGTATAAAACTGGTGGAGTTCTGCTTTAGGTCCAGAGGGAGGCAGCATTGCAGGAATGGCAACAAGGGCCCCACAGTAGCTTTGACTGGGATTAGCCACCCATTTGGAGAGGTCAGAGGTCTGAGCCGGTGTCCAAATAAACAGCAGTGGATCCCTGTTGGTGGTGGAACTAACGCTAAGACAACAGTCCGAGAGCAAACAAAGCCAATCCCGCCTTGCCTCCTCTCAAATAAACACACATTCCACTGCTTTCCTGTCAAACTCTCTGAATTTAGAGAGTAACAGTGTAAATACTACCGCGGCCTGAGGCTTTGTGGACTCGTCACAATCTCTGTAAATCATGGAGGCTTGAGACACCATGCAAGTGTCAAAGGCAAACGGGAAGGAGCACATCTCTGGTTCGTTGAGAGAATACGGTTAAACGGAGACACGAGGGACAATATTTACCATCATACAGAAGCTGTAAAGGGCATAGAAGGCTCCCACAAGTAAGAAAGGATGACGCTCCAGCCGGGAATGTGACCTCTTTACGGTTCCTTGGTGGCTGGGGATGCTCCACAGACTGCCCGTCTCACCTTTAGCTCACCGTAGGCGTCGCCACGTTCGTCATCTCTGCTATGTAGCGACGCGCAACTCTTTGCGACCCCTCAGTAAGGTCAGGTCAGACGAGAGGTTGAGCCCTGCCAGTTGAACTTTCCCCCTTCTTGAAGACCAGCCCACAAGATGGCCGCCCTCCCCGCCACAACAAAGCACCGAAATGACAGTAAGGACTGAAATCTGGGAAAACCCCCTTATCTATTTTCCCTCTCGTTTCCCCACAGTGACATTCTGGCGTGCGGCAGCTCTCGAGCCTTGCTCTTCTTCCTGGAGCGTCGGTCGTTGTCAGTTCGCTCTGTCATTACCCGGCCACCATTATACATAAAAAAAGGCCTCATCCTCCCAGCTGGGCTCATCACCGCACTTTTTAATTGCAGGTTCGACTGACTCGAAATGGCGATGAGGCTTTGGCCAGCTGCTCGGATGACAAAACTAATTACAGATGAGTTATTAGAAGCAGTTTTGGATCATCAACACACGTTAGATGTATTTGAAGAGTTGTAACACATCGGCCGCAAACACAAAATGTTGGGGGATCATAGAGGTGGCCCAGTCAAGGAAAGTCCATGAAGAGTCCATCGGCAAGTTCTTTTAGACCTCTCAATTTGTAGCGGAAACAAATTCAGTATTCAATCGTCAGTTTTTCCTCAACTTATGTCATTCTGAGCATGGAAACAATGGAAATGCGCGAGGGAGTCTGTGACCGCTCGCTGTACTTTTCCGTCAGATGTTCCACCAGTCCTGTTGGGATTTCTTCTCCCGAGTGTATTTGAAAAGCTGCGCAGCGTTTGCTTGTCTTGCTACTGTATGTGTTTAGTCTGGTGCCGAGCGTGGAGTGACATCAGAGAGGGCAAAGACGAGCGGGGAAGCTGTGAGAAGCTGCTGCGAGCGTAACGCCGAGGCTGGGTCGCTGTCAGCTCGGGTGTCAAGAGTACAAGGCGGCGGGGCAAAGGTTCAGAGATGGTCCAGTACGCATGCCGCCGATGATGCAAGAAGCAAATGCTCCCTCCGTTCATTCCTCTCGTGTTAATCTTCATTATGGGCAACTTGTCGATCCGGTTTGCTCTGGTTTCATACTTTATACGTTGGGAAAGACTTTCGGAACACTTTTCTTTATTTACTGTTTTAAGATTTGAAGTGCAATCTCGTTCCCTCCTCCAGTGAAAATGAGTAGCAGATCTCTCTCAGTCAGTTTTTTACGGCTGCTTTGAGTCAATAATTAGATTTTTGGCCGGGATGAAATCTAAGTGAGTTAACGCAGCATCCTCAGAAGCTCAGTTCACGTTCCACCTCCTGCGGGTGAAGTAAAAACAGAGGTGAGTAAGTAAGAGTCGACTCCTGAACTGAGGCGACCCGCTGACCTCTGCTGACCCCGGTGGTCATCACCGCTGCTAATGAAGAGCAAAGGAGGGGGTGTTGGCATGTCACCCCACGAACATACCCAGGAGCCCCCCCGTCTCCTCCACAGCCGGAGACGAATCAAGTTTCACGGCTGACGGACGGGAAGACGCTGGAATTGTTACTGACTCCTGGATGCTCGTAGGAAAGAGAAATGTAGAGAGGTCTAGATCCTGTCCCATATTCCTGCCTTGTGATTGGCTCATGGCCATGGTGAGGGCAAAGATAAGACAAAGAGAGATGTGTGAATGATGGATTTAGCATCAATAAAATTAATTATCAATGACTAAAGGAACAGTTCACCCAAAAGTGGAAATTCAGTCATGATCTACTCAGCCCCCAGGTGAAGTTCTGTTGTCCTCAAAACATTTCTGGAGCTTCACAGCAAAAACAACACTGTAGCATTCTTCTGAACAACTGAAGTTTTAAAATTGACTTGTTTAAAAACATAAAACAACCAATAAACCCCATAAAATGGCTCCATACAGCTTGTCAGAAGCCCTGAGCTCCCATAGCGATTTAAAAAGATGTTACTTACATCATCGACTCACAGTCGAGCTTCAGATGGGGTACGTGCTAAGGCTTTTAGCTTAGCAGCTACAGTGAAGATTTCGTCTTGAAGGGGATCTGTGGAGCTACCAACGTTAGCTACTGTTGCTCTCTGTTAGCAGAGCGGAGACGAGGCCCATCCTTTAGACTGTCACGTAAAAACTGACCAGAGTCCTTCAGAAAGAAATCCACAATCCAACAGAATGTTGTATAGGCAAACAGAAGAGACGGAGAAGGTCTCATAGTTCACGTTACATTACAAAGAGTGTGTACGTAGCATCTTTTCAAATGAATTGTGAGGCTGCCAGAGACTTGGGTTACTCCGGACGAGCTGAATGGAGCCATTTTTTGTTTTGTTCTTTTCTTTTTTGGGTTGTTTATTTAAGTTTTAAAAGAAACAAAAAAAGCCATCTACCTCAGTTGTTTAGGAGAACTTTCCATCGGCGTGTGGTTGGGTAGATAATGACTGAATTTTCATTTTTCGGGGTGAAGTTATCCTTTAACGGGGGTTTGTTTATTTGTTTGTGATTATGGGTAAACAGCAGCGATGCCTCGGAGATGTTTCCCCCGTCGAGTTGACGTCTTCCAGCTTGCCCTTCATCTGAACTGGCTCGGAAAGCTGTAATTATCGTTTGGCTAACGTCGCTGACGCTAAAGTTAGATTATTTTCTAACTCTGCGGACGTAAAGATCAGCGCTGCCATCACTTCGCTCCGTACCCGTCTTAGCCAGCTCGTTGTAAAAGCAGCAGATGATGGCGGACAGGGAGGCCGGGGAATTATTCAGGAATGAAGGAAACGGAGAATATCACAGTTTATATACACTGCAGTTGTACTGTGTGTGTGTGTGTGTGTGTGTGTGTGTGTGTGTGTGTGTGTGTGTGTGTGTGTGTGTGTGTGTGTGTGTGTGTGTGCGAGATGAGGCCAGATGGACAGAAGACAATGCCAGAAGAGAAGATGTGCTCGGGCCAAGTCAGACACATAAAGAGTAATGCAGTCTGACACATTCCCATACAACATCTCCAAAGCTATAAAAGGGTCTAATTGAGCTCCTCCAGATATCATTACTTTATTTATACACAACCCAGACGTAAAAATCAATTGAAACATCATGTGAGAACAAACAACCGAGCCCCTCGTGTGTGTGTGTGGACAGTTTGTCACTGAAGACATCTTCTTCATCCACCACAGAGGATTTCTAACAGAAGCATCTGCCTCGTCTTCGTTATTCAAATGGCTCTAGCAGCTGATTGAAAGATACTTCCTCAACATGACATAATCAGAAATAAAGGTTGCTGTTTTATTTTTCCTGGACGGCACCGGAGACATGTTATCTACATCACACATGAGGGAAGGAGTCGGCGTCCCACACCCCGTAGACGGAGCAGGGCCGCTTTTAACAACTGCTTTCCTGTCCAGCTCCACTCCCACAGCTGGAGTCCACGAGAAACCCCCTGATGAGTCATCGGATGGAGACTGACATTTTGGATGCGAGACGATGACACCTACAGTAGCATTCATTCAATCAGGTAATAATAAGAAGAGAAAGATTCACGGTGAGCTTCAGAGGATTAGAAAACAGAGGTGATGCCTGTTTTTCCAGAGGTGAGCTGACGGGATGAACGACGATACAGGCGCTCGTCACAATGGTATCACATCTTCTCACTTGTTGTCGCTGCAGGTACAGACCAACATGGTGTCACTGTAGTGTTCTTTCATGCCTGCATCATGTTTTCTTTGACTGAATGAAACTTTGATGTTATGAGCTGCAGTGCCACCGGACCCTGGCCAGAATCCAGGCTTCCCTTCCAGTCTGTGGTTGGGTTTAGGCAATAAAAGCACTTTGGTTAAAGTTAGGAGAGGGTACGATGTTTTTCATTTGTGAAACAGTCAAAAATCTATCTAACAGATCTATTAGATTCACTTTCCTTAAGGTTAGGGAAAGCAAATGTTTTGGTTAAATGTTCTTAAGAAGTCTAGGCAGTTACTGTAAAGTAATTGATGAAATACAAACATTCAGATTTATGTACAAAAACACAACTGTCTTCCAGTAAATTTACAGAAAGAAAGATGCAATTAGATTACAGATACATCCAGTACAAAAGGAGGATTACTAACAGGATAACAATTTCAAAATAAAGTTCACGAGTCTCACACAACAAGTGTTTTATGGAATACACACTTGTTATCGAGATGAAATAAAAGTCATCTCGTTGATGTTTCTTTTCTCTCGTCTTTATTTGCACATGTTTGCTATCAAGGTAATCCAAAAGTAACGTAAAGTTATCAAGTTACATTACTTTAATATTTTGATAATTATACTAATTAGTAACTGTATCGGAGTGGATTAATAAAGTAACACTCGCAACCCGGATTACCTTTCGTCACTATTTCACAGACTGCCGTGATACTTCTCTGTCCAGACACGAGGGGAGTCTCTCTTCTCCCGGGGTCAGTGACCGCAACACCAGGAGCAGAGACGGGTCAAGACGTCGTCTCAAGGACACTTGAAACAGGTAAAGAGATGATCAGCTGTTCTGCCTCCTCTTGTTCACACGACACGTTCAGCCTCTTCAAAAGTGTATAATCCCCGAGATGTTTGAGGCTGTCAGTGAATATCTTGATAGAAGAACATCGGTGACTGGAAGCGATTGATTTAAATACACTGTATGTAATTTTTGCCACAAGGGGTCTCACAGTCAAGATAATGAAAACAAAAGACTTTGATGATGTTGTGAAATAGCAAGGGATCATGGGAGCAGTTTTCTTCTTCATTAAACAAACAGAGTTTCCATACGGCTCACGGATGAGGCGAAGTGTTGAAGTTACTTTCAGTTCCTTCCTCGTTCTCTGAAGCTTCGTCTGATGCTCCCAGAGAAGTCGTACGAAAATGTCAGCACACAACTCAACAACGTGTACAACAAAGGTGCAGTGTTTTCTGAATATTTTAATGCAGAAATGTCACGTATTCTATCTTTAAATGCCCAGACCAGTTATGTAGACAGTTATTATCTTCCCCTCCTCCATCTGCAAGAAATTGCTGCTGGATCAGACAGAATCCGGGTACAAGTGTTTGTATTTGTGTGTTCCCGCTCTCCCCCAGAGAAACGCAGCAGCCCTGCGGCCTGATGATAATGTGCCGGGGCCCTTCTGTGCAGCCGGATCAAAGTCTTAGGGGACCCTGATTAAATGATGGAATGAGGAAAAGGCAGCGGAGGAGCCGAAGAGAAAGGCCAGAACCTCTCCTAAGTCCTTTTCATCCAGGCGGCCCCGACAGACGAGGCCCTGCCAGGAGCGCAGAGAGGCATCTTCCTCCTCTGTGCCGAGGTTCTGACGGTCAGTATTGCCGTCAGTACGTATGCTGAGAGCCAGTTCAGGATGCAAATGATGTGGTTCCCTTTGGATTTATGCAGCCTGGTGCGAGGCCTCACAGATCTCTGGAGGTTTCGCTCACAGTTACGCAACGCAGCAGCGAAAATAATGATTTATTTTGGAAGAAGCACTGAGAGAAATGCTGCGGCTGCGTCGGGAAATTGATCGAGTTCAACCGAAAAATTGTTACAATTATTTGACAACAACAGGCGGAAAATGCCAGAATAGAAATGATTTCCAGCCCAAACTTATAGCGTTTTATTATATCATAACTTCACTCATTTTTGAGGCGAGCAGTTTATGTGTTGTGTTTATTGTGTTGTGCAAAGCTTGACTCACAAACTATGATTTAATTTGGTGAGAGTGGATCGTTACACAGATCTCAGTCTGATGATTCTGATTCAAAGAAAGAAACAGAATCAATACTTGACGTGCAGTTGAAGTCTGAGTAATGCTTCACATCTCCACACAGCTGACTTTTAGCTTTGCCAACGCGGACGCTCTCTCACACACACTCGCGGTGGGGAGGTTCAGTCACGCCGACATCAGTGGTATGAGGCTAACCTTGGGCTTTTTTACTGAACCAGACGAACACCGAATACCGTTTGAGGCGCACAGAGTGTAAACCTTTACTTTATTCCCCTTTTACTGCAAATTAAAGTTTTGTAGCTTTTTCCGTCTGATTTTACGGGAAACATCTGGATCTCTCGCGCCGCTGGAGCGGTGGCCCCGGGTGATTCTGTGCCGCTCAGCTGTGAGGGCCCGGGATAATGAGCAGGTATCAAACGGGCTCCTATGGATAAGCCGGCGTAGGTAGGAAGGGCTCTCCTGCAGCATCGGAGACCACCGTGCCAAAAGACATAAACCCGGTCATCTTCGACAAAGATTTGATTATTACTCAGAGAGGATTCAGCTTCTTCCTGCTTGTTTGTTTGTTGGAAAATTACTCGAATCGTGAATATTTGATTCTCATAATACAGAAATGTGATTTGTTAATCATCTGTGTGGATCACGACCCTGTTGTGCATCCAAATCAACTGATTCATCACCGTGGGACTTAATGGATGTAGTTTTTCATGAAGGGAGGGACGAGTGTCAGACACATCGTTACGTACCAAATCTGAATATCTGAAACCATTTTAACACTCATTTTCCTTTTCTGCCCATATAGGCCACCTTTCCCATTCTTCTGACTGTGCTCAGAAGTAAATTACAACATCATATGTTGTTGTGCTGAACACACGGCTGTCAGGATATCAGCTGTTCACTTTAATGATTATTATTCACGATAACGATATTATTGGCGAAGCTGGCAACCAAATCGATCTTTAACTGTGTTTACTGTGGCTTCAAAATACAAATGTAGGGAGGAAGAAGCAGATACTGTAACCAGAACTGTAAAAAAACAAAAAAATAATAATAATAATCATACGAAAACAACAATTAATATCAAGGACTCAACAGGGAAAAGACAACCAGATGAAGTCATAAACAAAAGATGCACAAGGCCAAACATCCTCTCTGGATTATCACACGATATTATCACGCGTGTATTATTAATAAGATCTCAATGCTTCATCTTGAATATTGCGATACTGCCACACCCCGACGAGAAAGCCTGAAATGTACTGGATATTTTTGAAGGTACTGAATTGAAGTCAGAAATTTCAGCATGGTGACAACACTGTTCCTGAACCAGCAGGATCAGAATCGCTTAATTCTAACATCACAGCCTTGAAATAAAAAAAAACAGAAGTGAGAGATACATGACATGCTCTCAGATCCCTCCAGAGAACATTTAAAACCCTAAGTTAAAGAACATGTTAATGATTAAGAGGGTAATGTGGGTTTGGTGCAGCAGGAGGATGAAGCCTCGGTGGCTGCAGGTGTTTCCCCCTCAAACCACGCTGACCTCCAGACTGTAAAACAGACCGGAGGTAATATAAATACAAGGTCATATTTCCATTAAGCTTTAAGCTTTGCCTTGTTATCTTTGAATGCTCTTATTTTGTAATCCAGTTTTCCACCTCAGAAGTGTTTGACTGATGGTTAAAGTCTCTCTCTCTCTCTCTCTCTCTCTCTCTCTCTCTCTCTCTCTCTCTCTCATATATATCCTATAGATTCCCTGCAGTCCAAACGAAAGGCTGAGTGTTTGTCATCATGGTTCTGTTGGGTTGGGAGCAGCAGGGCCGCAGCGCAGAGCGCCAGCCGCACATTTACACCGCAGCAGCCCAACAATGGCTCCTTTCAGTGTTTAGATTGCATCTGAGCACGTCTGGGAAAGCGAGATGTAAACAATTTTAATGTTTTAAAGAGTCAGCCCAGAGGTTCAAAGCACTTTCTCCAGTCGTCTAAAAGCAGTCCTGTTTTTTTTCTTCTCCTCGCAGGCGGAGAGTTATTGTCCTTATCTGCGGTCGCCGGGCTCCTGCTCGTTAAAGAGCCCGGAGGCATCGCCATTTGAAATGATTACTCGTTATTTAAGCGGACAAGCGTTTTATATGGCTCGAGTTTGAAACTGGCTCGAGTTTCCTCCTCTGTTAATGAAGCTGTATTTTTTTATGGTCCTGTTTTTTTTTTTTTCTTTTTTCTTTAAGTCGGCGTTTTCTTTCCATAACAAGAGGAGAGAGAGAGAGAGGGAGGGCGCGTTCTCACACCAGCAGAGAGGATGAAATAAAATAAAAATAAAATAGGGTGTTGGTATTTTATTTTCCTAATCTCGCAGCCACCATGAACCTGAACAGCTTTTTATTTTCCATCTTGTTTCGACGGGAAACCAGAAAACTTTAAGAGGAATTTGATTTTTTATTTGGATTCATTCAGCTGAACTACATTAAATCTGCAGCTGAAATTAAAAAAAGAAAAAAGAAAAGAAAGAAAGAAAAGAAATCAACCAGATTCGTTCAAAAATATGTGTTTTAATAAATAAGCAAAAAAAAAATGTACATTTTGGACGGAGTTTGGAGACTTGCTGAAGAAAAGAAAGTCGGTGAAAATAAAATCCATGCAGCGAACGACTCTAAGATTGCATTGGTCCCTTTACAGGCTATAGGCGCACTTACACTGGTATGTACAATATGCATTCATTTATATATATTTATACTTTGGTTTAAAGTCTTTTTTCAAAAAACAAAAAATATATAAATCCTTCTAAAAAAAAAAAAAAACGGTTAAAGGATGGCTTCGCTGACAGGCCGTAAATCCGAGCTCTCACATCTCTCCGGCCTACACACTTCTTCTTCTTCTTCTTCCTCTTTCCTCCTCCTCCTCTTCACAAACAGCTCCTGACAGTCAGAAGCAGTGTGATGAATCTGCATCCACACACACACACACCCACACACACACACACACATACACGCGCGCGCACACACACTCCACAAGAGCGCGTCGCTGTGGGCCGCATTGCGTCTCTGCGCCATGCCTCTGAGGTCGATGGGTTCTTCGATAATTCCTTTGGTCTTCGTACTTTTGTAGAAGTAAACAGTCTGTGGAGGAGAGAGAGAGACACGTGTGAGATCACTGAGGATGATGGGAGACGCGCAGAGACGCGCGGCGGATTTACGCGCGTCGTTTCGAGCTGTTTCCCGACGGTTTCTTTGTCTGAAAGCCTCCGCTGGCTCTCCTCTTCGTGTGGGAAGTCATTAATGAATCAATTATTAGCCACCGAGCTGAGTAAAACCATATGGCGGCAGAACATTCTGTTTGAATCCTGCAGCTGCACGCAGAGAAATGCAGAAAAACACAGACTTTTCTTCTCTCGGGCTTTTTTTTTTCTTTTTTTTTTTTGGTTTGAAGCACCTGAGTAAATTCACGCGTTTTTTTCATGTCGCAGTCCTAAAACAATAAAATGTAACTCCTCAGAGCGACTGTTGGAATACATCAGGTCGTGAATATTATCCCTGCGAGAAGTCTGATTTAAATGAGCCGAATTAATCTTCACCCTGAAAGAACAAAAAGTCAAATATGGAGAGAGAGAAAACGAGAGTTTCTCCTCTTAACTGCGCTTTTTCAGTGCTTTGTAATTTCCCTTTACATTCCACGGAGGTCATTTAAACTCCAAATTACTCTGACAAAGAAAATAAAATAAAAAAAAACGCACCTTCAAATTTACTGTGCTTACACAAATGACTGTAATGAAGCTGATCCCGGTTCCCCCCGCGGCTCCAGAGCTGGTTTATACGACAACAAAGCCTCTCTGCTTAACTACACGTCAGGCCCCTGAGAACTAAACAAACCGGGAGAGTTGTTCAGCGTCTCTCCACCTCTGGGAAGCTTCACTCGGAGGAGCGAGCCTCAAATTAACAGCTCCTGTTACGATATCGGTGCTTTTATTTTGTTAAATTGGCGTGGAGGGGTCCAATTATGTCACGTTATTATAAAGGAGCTCGAGCGAGAGGATCAAACCGGCTGAAAGCTGACAACACTGACTTTACTGTTTCTCTCATTTCTGCAGAAATGAGAGAAACTAAAACACCAGCAGCTCTGATGACGCCCCGAGCGTCTCTTAAACGTCCTGCGGGCTCCTGCACCTCTAACCTGGGCTCTCACCAGGCTGCGAAACCTGCACAGAAAATAATAAATATCTAAATAAAATAACGTGACTCCCTGTTTTTTAATTGTCTCGCACTGGGTTGAACTTTCACGTCCGGCCGAGCTGCCCATTCCTGCGGTCTGCGCGCAGGAACGCGCTCCATTGTGGGTATAAATGACCCGTGGTGGCGCTCCACAGCTCAGGCCCGCTCATTATGAAATGCTGCTGAGTGAGGATTAGCTGGAGTCACAACCGGATGATTTAACGCGCCGCCGGTCAAAAAATAAAACGCGCTTGTTGTCGTTTTATTCGGTCAGCGAGGCATTTTCTTCACGCGAGAAGGTTCCAGAACTATTATGTGTATTAATCCGCCTACTTCCCTGCGCCTTTTTTTCCTCAAGAGTAATAGTTCCCCCTCACATCCTGAGCTCAACTAGACTGGATCACTGTGGGGATATTTTGGAAAGCTGATGGACCCAGTTGTCTTCTAGGCTGCTCTGCGCGCAGCAGCATCCGCACCATGTCGGGAGGATGCTGAGGCCTCGGTGTGAGATCTGTACGTGTGAATTTAAATTCTGGGTGCACAGGAATCATCTCAGCATCCGGCCACAGCTCTGCTGCACAGTGTCATTGTTATGATGTGAATGAAAAGGTGGCAGCAGGCTGTAAAATTCCAAATCATCAGCACACTACTACTTATATTTAGAGTGAAATGTGGAGGAAGATTCTCAGTAATCAGACCCAAATCTGTGTATCAGCCCTACTTCCTCTTTAACTGCTCAACATCTCTTTCTTTCTATCAGTTAATTTCTTAGGGAGTCATTTATTTTTTCCACCATTAATACAAATCTAATTCCTGCCACCTCTCAGGCTCTGTTCCCTCTGTCTCAGCTCGTGGTACCCACCGCTTTGGCATTGTGAGTGAAGGTCTCCGCGTGCTAGTGAGATGCTGACATAGACCACGCGCCCTCCATCCTCCACACGGAGAACGCGTAACTGAGTCTTTCGTGCGCAACGTAGCTGCAGCTGGACATCTTGTTGTCCATCTCGTCGCTCTGCAGCACCTGACAGAGGAAGTCAATGTATCTGGAGGCGAGCTTCAGCGTCTGTATCTTGCTCAGTTTGTCCGACGGCAGCGTGGGGATGATCTTGCGCAAAGACGCGAAGGCCTCGTTCAGAGACTGAGTCCGCTGCCGCTCCCGCACGTTGGCCAGGACCCGCTGGTTCTGCAGCTCCTCGTACGACTGGGTGCTGCTCGGACTCGGCTTCTTGCCCCGCTTCTGCGGCCCCGGGCTGCTGCCGCTGCTGCTGTCCTCGCTGGACTTTTTACCGGTGCTCCTCTTCCTCGCGAAGCGTTTCTGCTGCCTGTCCAGCTCCTCGTCGCTGGTCACCAGACTATCCACGGGGGAGACCGGGGAACTGGAGCCCTCTTCCATTTCTTTCTTGAAGAAATGCAGGGATAGAGCGGAAAAAACGCTGTCCACCGTTGAAGCCGTGGTTACAGGAGTGTGTGGATATCCGTACAGATGCGGGGGGACGATGGTGTCGCGCCGTGTGCGCCTCTCGCTCTGGAAGAGACTGCTTTCAAAAGTTGGAAGGTTGGCACGCTTCTCCTCACGCAGGAAGTTTTTTCCCTTCAATTTTTTTGGAAACTTTATCCCGGCTTCAGATGCTAAATAGTTTTGAGGGTGGAAGGGGAGGGGTCTGCAGGGCGGAGGGGGAGCCAGAGCGCGTCTCGGTCCGTTAATAAGCAGGAGGGACCAGTCATGGTTTCATGTGTCTGGGACATGACTGAAACGAGCCGCTTATTTACTGTCAAAGCAACAGAGATTTGTTGGATTTTTCATTTTTGCGCACAGTTCGTCCCTTCACCAAACTCCAGCCTCAGACTGGATCTGAGCGTTTATTCCCCTGGAATGCTGAGCTCAACCACAATTAATACATTTATGAATATCGCGTTTAATTTCTTCTTAACTATCTGTGACAATCTTCAGTACACAGTTTGAATTTGTACAATTTATGAATAATATTTCCTGACAGACACATGTCGACATATCTGCATTTTTATGGCGTTTTTTGGAGCTTTGTGTTGAAGCACAACATCAGTCTGAGCCGCGCAGGTCAATAAAACTACTGAACTGCCTGTTGTATAAACTCCATTTGTTCTCTGAGTAATAACTCTGCGCGCCACAGGGCCTTTTATACGTACAGTAAATCCTGCGTCTCCCCGCTCCGGCGCTCTGCGGAGGCCGATTTACGCACAAATTCATCGGACTCGAGGAAATCTATCCGCTTGATGTTTAATCGAATCAAGTCGGCGCTCTTACAGTTCCCCATAATGTGGAAGTCAAACAGGAAGGAGGCTTAAACCAACCGAGCAGCTCTCCGGTTTCCGCGGATAGCTCCGCTGGACGCGTCGTGTCAGCGGCCCACCTCTTCATCCGTCATGTCATGTTTTCTCTTCACGGAGCGGCGCACAGGTGGCTCACATTATAGCGCTGAGCTCACCCGCAGACAGAACGCAGAGTGTGTCCAAATCAGCTGACGGACCTCTGGAGATTTCTGTGGGTCTACATTGTTGTGTTTTGTTTTTTATTTTTTGCTTTAGCCAGTGTTCATGTTGTTGTTTTGTTTGATAAGCTGCAAAAATATCATCTCATGCTCTTTTTATCCTAATTTTAAAAAAGAAACAAGAGAAAAAACTGCCAGTGAGATGAGATCTCCTGCTTACAAGATCTCTCTTTAATCAATTATAATTTTATTGACATTGTAGGAGTAATTCTAAGATCATTTAATTATGTGACAATATTATAAAAAAACCCTTTCAGACAGAATTTCTTCTTGTTTTAAAACCTTCTTGCATCCACCCATTTTTCCCCCTCGCATATTTTGCATACCCAAATGCAAATGATTATAACAGAGGAATGATGAGGCCTAAGTGCAGGCATGAGGCTTCATTTGAAAGGTAAAATCTTTTAGTTTCTGTTTGGCATGTGGCTCCAACAAGACTTTAATCACATCACTTCAAACATGGCTCAAACACATTCGGTTTGTCTAAAAAGTCATATTTGAATAAGAAACAATAGGATGTGATTTAAATCAGAGTGAAATCACACCTGCATGAAGTGTCAGCCCACCAGGCCACATATTTCCCCTTCTTATAGACTTGCAGGCTGCTTAACCCACAATAACACAATGATAACAATGATGATGTCCCTGATTGCAAGAATAACACAGCAGGAGGTGTCGGTATCCGTCGTGTAAGAGCTCACACGGGAGTCTTCTTCCTGATGGCGAGCGTAACAAAAGTTTTTAAAGGAAACGAGGCTTCAACTGTTAATGTGAGTCTATCATTAATCAAATTGTACTGAATAATTGCCCCTTATTAGGAAGCAATTTTGCTAATTCACACCGTGGCGTACACTTTAGTTCACCGAGAGTATCTGAAAATAATCAGACGGCAGTATCTGGGGTGCGCGGGCCCGTGCTGTGTGAGCTCTGCATGTCCGGAGAGACTGCTGGCTGTAAATGGGGCAGAACCGAGTACCTCCTGCATGTTGCACAACACTGTTTAAAGCCTGCGAGTGCTTCGCTTGGTACTGGGACACATCCTGGTTTCCCCTTGAAAGCTCCCTCGGCCCACAGGAAACTCCTGGTCTGCTTTGTGTTTGGGGTTCCACTGGTAATAGCGACTGTCACACTACTTTAACTCGGTGCCAGAGCTCTTAACGCAGAGCCTGGCACGCCTCGGCACAGGTCGCAGTGTGGTTACATTTAGTTACATACGACCTCTTCATAAAGACGGTAATGTTTCGCACGTGCAAATATGAAAGAAATGCTCGGATATGTGTGTGTTAAAGAGAGAACATGCGCACACTCACGGTCCCACACACTTTCCCTGATTATGCCCTCTGACCTCGGCTGCAGGAGGCCTCGGCGCCCAGGGGAGGAGGCTCCGACTCGCAGAGTGAGAGGCTGATCCTGCACAGCGACCGCGAGGTAGGCTCCACATATACACACTTCACAAGTAGAAAAAAGAGAGCGGAGGGGCCCCCGGCCAGCACTTTTCCATCCACTGTATACTGCTCTGGGCAGTGATAAGCATGCTCTGACTCCGTGATGAGGATGACAGCTTGCCTCAGCCTCGAACTGATTTGAATTCATTCCCTGTCGTATTCCTCTGCAGGACAGAGTGTGAAAATAATGTGAGGAGCTGCGTGAAAGCTCGAGGATATAATATGTAGCATAAAACCAACCAGACCTTTGTTGCATAGCTTGTTAAGTTGTGTATTTGTAGTGATATCCCAAATGTTTTGAACAATGTGCAAACCTGGAGAGAGAAGTTATTTTACTTTAAGGTTCCAGGAGAGAGTCAGAGAGTGACGGCAACCCCCGACTGTTTCTGCAAAACCTCAGAGACACGCTGAGTTTAAACTTATCTGTGTCGCAACTTTATATTTGTCTGGGTGGAGTTTTCTGTTTCCCTCTCGTCACAACGCTGTGCTTATTCTCTGGTTAGGTTTAGGCACAGAACCATTTAGTCATAGTTCAGAAAAAAATCACGGTTTGGCTTCAAATAGCCACAAAAACGGCTGAATAATGTCCTTACAAACATCCACTGGTGTGACTCGTGCTGCTGTCAGCCATTTGCAAGCCTTGCTGGCTTGTAAGAAAACACCATCTCCGTCCCCTCCACCTTCCTAATGTGACAGTCTGCCAATAAACATATGCCACCTTTAAACAAATGTCAGCCTTGGAAGGAATGTTAACTGCTAACCAATCGCCAGAAATATGTTGGCAATGCACATTTCTGCAAGATACAGATAAACTGAAACCAGACTTTTCTTTAGGCACAATTTTCAGTTTTATATTGTGACAATGATGTGCTTACGGTGTAGTTTTATTGTAAGCACAAAAACTACTTGGCCAGGCTTAGGAAAAGATTATGTTTTGGCTTAAAAACACCCTGTTTTGTCGCCACAAACACGGCAGGAGGTGTCCTGACATCCCATCAAAAATATTAGTAGTTTTTTGTTTCCATAAGCATCGGTGGAAATTGTCCCAAGATCTCTTCAAAGACATCCAGTGGTTTCACGCTTACAAATGTTAAAACGCTGTTTCAAACGGAGGTCGCTAACTCAGCAACTGTCAAGGGCTGGAAAGTCAGGTCGTAAACATATAGTCTTTTTAAAACTTGACACTACTCTTTGGGAAGTACTTTCTATTATTTTTTAGCTTTTCCCAATAAAGGTGCAATATGTAAGAAATGACCACCTGTTGAACTCATAGTCCAAACAAACATGGAGCAGCACTTCACCAGTAACCGCTAACTGCAGCTTCTATTAACCAGCTAGCTCAGCTAGCCGCGTAGCTTGTAGTCCTACAAGCACCAGAAGAGTGTTGGTGTTGTGTATTATTGGACTTTTGCCCTTTGAAGTGCAAAATGTCTCGGCGGCTAGCCGGTTAGCATGCTAACTTCAGTAGATATCTCTGCAACACAATACATAGATGTCTCTGACGTACGGTCAAAATTGTTATTTCTTCACATTCTGTTAATCATTGTGAATAGTTTTTGAATGTTTTGAACCAACATTCCCACCTTTGAAGTGAAATCTCATTAATCGGACATAAAACGTTTTGCCGACACGATGATTTAATGTCCCTCAGCAAAGTTTGAGAAAATATTAAAATATAGGCCGTCACATCTATAAACGGAGATTACTGGCCCATTTGTTATTTTATCCCCTGCGGATGTCGGTAAGTGATTCATGTATATCTCACCCGACGCTCACTGGAGTTGAGAGGAATTCTTGGCCCCTGTGGCTCTCGTAAGAACCCCCTGAGAGAGATGAAGGGAGAGCGAGAGGGAGAGGCAGAGATGGCAAAATGAAGTGAGAAGGGGAGAGAGAGGGATGGCCTGCCTCTCAGATCAAAGATGAGCTCAGGCCGTAACTCAGCGGAGCAGAATGACGTACCTCTGTCTTGTCTGACACCTTTGAAACCAGCTCCACATGGGTGGAGGGCATGGCCTTAATAAGCCCAGATCCTCTCTGCTGTCACATCAGTGGAAACACGTCCTCGCTGCGTGCACGGCCTTCAGAAACAACAGAAACGACCGCTCGCGAGACGAGACGTGAGAGCGCGAGGTGTCGAGAGATAAAAAACAGAGAGAGAAAAGAAAGGACTCCGAAGAAAGCGGAGGGAAGAGGCCAAATGTACGGACGCGTCGTGATTCACCCGAGTCTTTGATCTGACAGAGACGGCCGTGGACGTGTGAGGGAAGTTATGGAGGAGATGATTTGTTAGACACTGTGATGAGTGGAATTTTACTGTCCATGTGCCCGCCAGCATCACTTACCTTTGACTTCGGCCTCCCCGAACACTTGTGAGGCTCACCCCGAATGATCTTGGCGGGAGGATCTGAAGCCGTCGCCTGTGTGCACGCATATGCATGTGTGTGTGTGTGTTTGCGTTTAAACTCATGTACAGAATACATTATCACCTGATTATTGCATACATCAGTGAGTATATCTGCCTGTCCTTGCACGCACTTGTGTGTGTGTGTGTGTGTGTGTGTGTGTGTGGTTATGTGTGTCAGAAAGTGATTCAAGATGAAGCAGAGATGTTCAGCAGAGGAAAAGGCCCAGCTGGTTCTCATTGCACAGAATACAGTGTCTATTACCAGCAGTGCAATTGCTTCTAAAGCTACTTGTAGCCGCACCGCTTCCATTAGAGCCGCCACTGAACACATCGTTACTACTGTAATGCTAATTGGTCAAGAAACACCTGATGATATCCAATGGCATTTTTCATTCAACATGCAATAACTGGGATGTATTTCTGTACAAATACAGCACAAGAAAAAGGGTGTACGATTGTGTTTTTAAAGGAAAGGTGCGTTATTTTCCGTCAGGTAATCTAGCTAATTAATTGTGCTGATCGGAAACATGACAGTTTCACGTTCAGCAGCTTTAAACAGTGATTCAGTGTCACTGTTATGGTCTGGTTGGGGCTTAGGTGCAGAAGGCCACTCGGTCAGTGTTGGGAAAAGATCATGTTCCGGCTTAAAATAGTTTTCTCACCACAAATACAGCTGGAGATTGGATTGGATTTATTGTCCTCGAGAGGGGATTTTGGTTTGCAAGGAGGTCGTGGTAGTAATACAGTGAGAAATAAAGAATAACTTACATCATCCTTTGTTTAGTGCAATAGTGACTAGATCTACAGCTTGTTTAGAAACCAACAGCTGATGGAACAAATGATCTCCTCCTCCCTGATGACAGGAATCGAAACTCTGCATGGAGAAGCTGATGAGAGTCTTCCAGAATAGCCTTCGCCTGGCTCCGGTTTGATAAACATGGCCGAGAACGCTCAAGTCAGTGGTTTTTTTTTTTTGGCAAAGTCTAACAACATTTCCCAGCCTAATTTTGTTCAACATGCTGAGGTTTCCAAACCAACAGATCATCGGATGAGCACGAGGACAGAAGCTCCTTCTCTCTCTCTGTAGTCTGGTGATACGACACGACAACAAAGTTTAGTTTCGGCGTTGTCATCTTTTGTCCAAAGTGGCCACGAGAATCAAAACATTAAAGCTCCTTGTCGTAGTTTTAAGTAAAAGTCCAAAAGTATTCAAAAAGTGGCTTAAAGTACCAAAGGAAAAAGACTCATTATGCCCATTTCAGAATCATATATATTGTATTATGTATAATAATTATTGTGTTCAGCACTTTAATGTTGCAGCTTTCACGTATCATAAAAAGGGAGAGAGAAGTACAAGAACCTCAAAGTTGAACTTCAGCTCCGTGTTCTACCAGGGTTTCTTGGAACAAACTCATATAGTTATTCTCAGTTTTTCAACATAAAGCTGTTGGTGGTCGGTGTTTCCCAGATTGTGATAAAACCCAAAGCTATGTCTGCTGTTAGTATTATGCAGCTCTTTTCCAGTAAGCTGTGAAAATGTGACTCACAGGTTAGTTCTACATAAGAACTGGGACTTGCCGCAATCTGAATTTGAATCACTACCAGATATGAGGCGGCTTTTATATATAAAAAAAAAAGCAACTGATGACGTAACTTCTGAGGAACAGTGGTATCAATCAGAACGTAGTAAACATGTTTATCTTGCTTAAAATAGACCTTATTGAAGTTCCTCTTCTTGTTGCGGTGTCCCCGAGCACAAAGACACTGGCTTTAATTTACCTCAAAAACACGGAACTGGACGCTATGAATCACAGGCGGTGTTTCTAATAAGCGGCTGTATTTAGCAGAGGCCTCTGCAGTGAATGAAACAACAGGCAATATCGGTGAGAGGTACATATTGGGCAATAAAACCATAGGCACCTCCACTCATAGAGTCATTCTTCAGCAACGCCAAGAGCCCATTCATTCATACATCCACACTTCTCCATTCTGCTGCTCCGGGGCTGATGACAAGGTGTTTCTGAAATCGCATTAGGGGCCCTTTCATAAAGGTTTCATTGGGGAGTGTGTAACAGCTTGAAGCATTTAGGCTTTGTTTAATACGATGCAGACTCGCCTGCTGGATGCTTTGTCTCCTGTGTGGAAAGGGGCCCGGGATGCCAGAGACCCCCACTGTCAGAGTTTGCTTTGATATGTGGAGGTGGAGGTGGAGGGGGAAACAGGGCAGAATAACCATCCCCTTCTCCCCACCACCACCACCACCACCCGCCAAAACCTGCATGCTCAATACCTGCCCCTGCCCCGCTGCCCTGTGGAGTTATGGCCGTCCAATGAACGAGCCGAGCTTTGAAGTGCAGCTCTCGGAGGCTTTACGCCCGATGGGAGATGTGCGTGGAGAAAAGAAATCATGATGTACAGTGCTGCGTCCGCCTCGGACACATGCTGTATCTGTTAGGTAAGGTTACGTACATCAAAAAACACAAACTCTGCTTGAAGATACAGTAAAAGATATTGTAAAAAAGAATATTGCATGACTTCCACAGACTTGTTTTCTCCGTGTATAAACACACTGTTGGATCAGTTTGAGGGACTCTTCAGCGTAGTTGGATCAAAACCACCAACTTCTATGATTAATGGCCGACCTGCTCCACCACCTGAGCTACATACATAAACACAAACTGATTAGCTGAGGAGGGTGCAGATTGGTACGATGTTTATTTGATCGCTTTTGTCCAATAAGAGAGAGAGCTCTCGACAAAAACCCCAAATTCAACCCAAACTCAACTCAAATGCACTTCATTGACTTGACAGTTACGAAAAACAGTATTTGCCCTACCAATTATGTCGGCTATAACACAATTATATTCATTATGCGTGCACTACTTCCAGAATGTGAACTTTAACCAGGCCAAACAGGAGGGAAGGGGGGCGGGCTTGTTGATAGGGTCAGAGTAAATTTGCTGAACAAATCACAGGGAGGCTGAGCACTCGGGTGCTGATGGGGCAGCCTCCTGCACAAATAACGCAGCGTAATTAGTGCTGCACTTGTGACCCTGGTGCCAAGGTTAGCGGGACGGCCGGCCCAGGTTTCACAGTGCGATGTGTCAGCCAGGTGGCCCGACGAGATTGGGCTGCAGCGAGGTCACAGTCGGCTCAGGCGGCTTGGGGGAGGCGGTGAGGGAAGGCTGGGCAAACAGAAGTGCTGTTTGTTCTGCTGATTGGGCTCGGACAAGTAGGGTGAGGATCAGCGGATGTCAACACGAGGACGGCATTTACAGTCCACTGTCACTCCCTCAATGTCACCTGTGTCACCAACAAACACCCTCCGCTCTGCTGAGGACCGGACTGTTGGTTTTGTCCCGAGGCTACAGGACGAGAGCTGTCGGATCTGTGTTTCATGCATGTTTTGAAGCATCGCTTTGATGGAAATGGCGAGTTTCAAAAAAAGTTTTTATGCTCGATTGAAGTGGTTTGAGAGAGAGGAAGGGGGGAAGGGAAAACTTTTTCCAATTGAGTTCTGATGTCGCAAACATTTCACTGATCAGCTGTATCTGCTGCAGGAGAGGAAGAAACTGTTTCTGCTTACAGCGTCTTTCCACATATAAATACCATCACTGGTTTACATGAAAGAATAATTACAACTTCTGAGGACTCTTCTCCATTTTTCTCTGGTACATGGCCAAGGAGACGAGTTATTCGTCTTCATCTTCCTCCTTGTCTTCTTTTTCTTCTACTCTGTTTATCACTGCCATGTGTAACGTAGCCTAAAGAGTGCTGCAGTGGTGAAATATTTTTATAGGATTACCCCAAAGTTAGCATCGCTCTGGTTCTCTCAACAAAGGCCTGTGTGATTATTACAGAAAATACAACTCGATCACCAGAATAAATGTTAGCTAAGTACGTTTCAGCAAAACCACGGATGAGTTCAAGCTGTACGTTTCTTTGTTTTGCAACTTTATGTTAGTTTTGGTTCCACTTTGCAAATGTTGTGGTTAGGTTTAGGCACAAAAACCACTTGGTTATAACAAGAAAACATCCTGGTCTAAAACTCTTGTTTTGGTCGCCACAAACACGGCTGGAAATGTCCCGAGGTCTCCTTAAAAACACTCAGGTCTGTTGGCGCAAACATGGCTAGAGACGGACCAACCTCCCGTGAAAATGATTTTTTTGGTCGCTGAAAACACCCTCAGAAATGTCCCCAGGGCTCCAGTGGTGTCACTGTGCTCGCCTGAGTAGAGTTTCCGTACGATGGCGTTAATTGTCCTCAACAACCTCTTCAGTCTCATTTAGCAACTTCTAGTTAGCAACCGCCTTTCTGAAGACAAATGAAAGCTTCAAAATTCACAAGTGTGTTACTTACTTATGTATTTTATGTCAAAACGTTGAATTTTATAAAGACTGTGTTCACCACAGATCTTATACCAGGCATCTAATCAGAAATCCATGCAAAAATAACCATTGACTTTGAGACGAGGAACTCATTTCCAGGTTTAAAGACTTCTAATGAAACTGCGGTTAGTGTTGTGTTTACTAATGCATCTAATTTTCTTTTTTTCAAAACTTTGCTTGAGAAATAGATGATAATGACCCAGACTATCAGAATACTGTATGAAGTTACATTACAACGTGTTTCACTTCGCTGAGCCTGATGGCTCTGTTAGCTCTGCTAGCTCACACTGCTAACACCTCAGTGCCTGCTGAGCTCGCGCTGTTTATTTCTCTCCTCGCAGGGTGTTTGCTCCGACCACCAGGAGGGCTGCCGCTCTAATCCCAGGAGGATATTATCGAATGTTCCAGTGCTCATCTGAGAAGGCTTCAAATGCGAGGCCCCCCACTGTTCGGGGGGCCCTTGAGTGCAGCCCCCCCTCCCGGGACACATTATAAGACGACACCACATTTCTCCTTCACACACACACACACACACACACACACACACACACACACACACACACACACACACACACTCTGATCTGAGTTATTAGCTCTGAGGCTAGGAGCGTGGTCCTGTGAAGACGAGCTGTAATGAGAAAAACAGGTGAGCGAGTTAACTAGAGTTTCACAGCTATTAAAGTGCCAACACGCCGGGTCGCCATGGCGACGAGCGCCGGGTGCGAGGCTTCTGGGGAGTCAGCATTTTTTGCTTTTTTGAACGAGGGGTGGATGTTTGTTTTTTTGTTATATGCATCAGTCTGTTTTTTGAGGATAATGTATGTGCTTGGTTTATTAGATCAGGTGCTGGAACAAGTTCTGCACATTTAGTAATCTGAAAGGTGCACGTTGATTTAAATCCATTAGAACATGGCACATAATAGGTTATATGTTATGATCTTTTGAACATATTCCACCACAATACTGGCCTTTACTTGCAGATTTGAGTCTGTATACAAGTCTTGAACAACATTAGCACAAAAAGGCTCGAGCTGTGTGTGCAGGTTACAAACACTGTTGCACAATTCAAAATGCCTCACTGTCTCGTCTCAGGAAAGGAAAACAACACATTTTATGGCCGACTGTGGCTGATGGAAGAATGCACTGTCACTGTTTGTTATGAACAAATGTGTTGCAGATAATGTTTGTACATGAAGAGCTTTGTTCAAACGTCGCGACAGACAATTCAACAAGACACAGATGAGACGCTGTCAGTGCTGCGACAACCCCTCCGCACAGAACGACACTGAGTGTTGTTATATATCTGAGATGCAGCACGTTGAGCAAGGCAGATTAGGAAACAAAAAAGATCCATCACAAAGCATTTAAAGCCCCTTTGTGCTCGGTCTGAAGTTGTCATCTCTTGTACGTGTAAATCAGGCTGGATGGCAGCTGAAACCTTCGAAATTTGCAATTATTCTACAAAAGTTCACATCACTGCCACCTCAGAGTGCCACATCGTACCAAACAATCCTCGAGTCTACCTCAGGAACACTGCAGCAGTGTGTGGATCGAGTGATATTAAAGACATACTTAGAATTTGTTTTTTATTTTACTACGGTTTCTGTGTTATCACCCTTGTCCTTTTGTTGGTTTGTTGGTTTGTCAGCAGGATGAAACAAAAACCACTGAACGAATTTCCACAAAGTTTAGATGCAGGATGGGTCTCAGCTTAGATGTTGATGAAAATAATCATATTTAGGTGGCTGGTATCTATGAGTGAGCACTATTTGATGTGGATCTAAATACATATCCGTGTTTAGCAGATTTAAATTGATACTGGATTAGACTTTATTGAATTAAAAAGGTATACACTCTAGTTTTGAATCTATTTGACTATTTATTACACTATTCCCTACAGCATATTCTATTTGATCATCTATTCTTTTCTATTTTTATGTTATATTGCTGTATTATACTTTATATCAAGTTTATTATATATATACCGCCATAAGTTGTATTACTGTACTATATTAAATGCTATGTCACACTCTCATATCCCAAACGATATCATTAAGAACCATATTATTTTATGCTACATCTTGTTAATCTTACATTAACTTACTTATACTCTATATCGTACTTCTATTACAGCTTTATATTAATACAGACTAAATCATAACCCTGTTTACGTACAATATTACAGTCACCTCACCTGTTATTTTGTCTCTAAATGCTCTTGTATTATATATTCTTTTCTTTATTCGGTTTGATATACCTCTATTATTTATTGACCTTACTTTCTATACTTATCTCTACTCATTCTGTGACTGTGCTGCTGCAACGCCTGAAATTTACGGCCAGGGATCAAAAAAAGGTTTATCTTATCTCCTTTTTATCCAAAGACACGTGTAGCCTCGACCGATGACGTGTAGAAAACATCCAAGTGAACCATTTCAAAGACCACACGAGGGTTTTATTTTTACATGTCGGTGTAAACGTTTCAGCTCTGTTACATAGGATTTACTGGCACATCAGCCACATTCAAACAACAGATTTTGGACTTTTGGACATGGCTGCTTTAGATCTCCTCCATGCAGAAACCTCCATTGTTCCAACAGGATGCGATGCACTAATTATATTTACAAGTGCGATGCCCAGACCCCGGAGTTACACTAACATGGTAAACACACCTGCAGGCCGACGGCAGAACAGCCTCGCAGTGTTTGTCAGTGTATGTCTGCCGGATGTTAAATCAATAAACTATCTGAACCTGATGCAGTCCACAGACTGGAGCAGCGTTACTCATTCTGGCCCCCAAAAACTTTCCGCTTGGCGGAATCGGATCTCATCTGAATGGTATTCGGAGCTGTTTTCTGATGGGTCAAGATCTCATGGTTGGGTTTAGGTTCATCTGGAGCTTACAGCCACATCGCACTGGCTTCGTCAGCACACGATGAGTTGTGTTTGCTTAGTCTTTGTCAAATATCTGATAAATATTTATGCTGCAGCTTTGAATCTGTTACATGTGCAGCCTGGATATGAGACAATTACCGCAGAAGGAGGGTCTCAAACATCAGACATTGTAACATCGATTAAATCATGTTAAAGCTCAGCTCAAAAAACTATTGATTCCAGCACAAAACATCAAAAACTATTAAATTAACTCCTGAATAGCCGACTAACACCACCACCAGGGGGATCCAGGGGTCACTGAGCATCAAAGTGCCACAAAGGTCATTTGCACTAGAAGATAATTAAACACTTGGAAAAGGTCCAAATTGTGCACTGAAGCTGAGTTTTGAATTATACTTGATGTAAAATCATGTTCTTCAGCACAGCCACATAAACCTGTTTCTTACATGGTCCTGGGTCTCTTGTGTGCATTTACATCGAACAGGTGTGCAGTGTGTTGAAGTCACCACAACATCTGTGACACCTGTCGGAGGAGGGAATCACTAAAGTACTTGAACACGCACACGCCCACACACGGAGGGACAAAGTAGAAATAAATGATTCAAATGTCTCCAAATGGAAAAATAATCCACTTGTTTAGTTTCTCTGCACTTTTTCTGGATACTAAAAGATCTTTGATATTTATTTCAACCTATGTTAGGTTGTTCCAGCACATAGTTTCAAGTAACTTCATGAAGGAAAGTAAAGAAAAAAACCCAGCTTTGAATCTCGTTAATTTCGGTCTCCCAGAATAACCAGGGACCACTTTCTAATTTACTGTGACCAAAACTCCCAAACCACAGATTCATCAGCTATACATCACCCGTACGCTCCGTCTTAAGTGTAGATCGCAAAACTGGGTTTCTTCTTAATTGTTTCCTCAGGGCTCCATTAGTGGCACTAAAAAATCACACGTGTAGAAGAAGAATGGGCATGTTGTTGACTCCCTCTGCCTGTTTTACACATCTGTCCGGTACATGTGGACTAATGAGAGGAGAGCTCAGGCTCGGAGAAACTACGTATTTATGGGTTTACATTAGTTGGCGATTCTCTGATTTTTCTTCTATTGAACCATCTTCAGCTCAGAACTTCAGTCTATCCAACATCTTGGTTTATGAGCAAAAACCTACAAAACTTGTGGCATTTACATGAATCTCATCTACACTTTGTGTTTAGTGCTAATTAGCAAATGTTAGCTTGCTAACGTAACGTGAGCCGTGTCTCGATTCAGAGGCCACATCCTTTAAAGGACATGTTATACAGAGGCCGAACTGACCGTCTAACTGTTAGATGGTTTGGTCTACGGAGTATTTCGTATACATGTCACCAGCTCTTCCTATACTTACTTCACAAAGCGCCTGCTCTTGTCGCCTAACAACCTTGACAGCTGCAGTCGTAGTAAAGCTGTTGTAGCAGTAATAGCAGTAGGCTAGTGATGGTAACCTGCTTAAACAGCATGTTAGCTCTGTCATATTAGCATTTAGCTTGACACACTGGTGTAGAATACCTGCCTCTCATGTTGCTATCTCTTTTTGTTAGCCAGGTGGCGCTAACTGGCAACGGAGCAGGTTTCATTTCAATATTGCTGCGGACACATATGAGGCAGGGATGTTTTGATGCTCAAACACATCATTTGATGCATTCGGTGGATCTTTTTACGCACCATTTTGTGCCGTTTCTGCATCAACCTATAGCGGGAACGTCTTTATTTACGTAAAGGAAAACACAAAAGGTGACGGTTCGAAAAGAAATAACAGAATACGATGCAGAAAACCTCTCAGACAGAATAAAAGTCATCTGCTGCGTTCAAATTTTTATCTGGGTAGACAAATACCTTACCTAATGTTGAAACAAATTGTGGCTTTTACTTTTGACGCCAGATTAGCAGTTCCTGTCATATTTTTGTGATGCCACTGCAAAGTAATAGGCGTTCCTTATCACTAGATGATGCCATACTACACAGAATTATCACTGAGTATTGGAAACAGGCTTCCTTCAACTCCTACATGAAATCTTTGTCCTGTTTGACAGCAACTTTGAGGTCCGGCTCCACCAGCACCAGCTGTCCATCCATCATGCTTTCAGGCACAACAGTAGGCTCAGCTTCACCCTGAGGAATATCACCTGCAACCCTCCTCTCTGATCCAGGTCATGTGGTGAGCACAGCTCCGCAGCACCTGGACTCACTGTCCTAAAGTGTTGCCTACATTTATGAGGTGTGTGTGGTTAGAAATTGGCAAACGCTTAGTCCTCTGGTATGAGCAGACATTTACAGAGAACAGAGATATTCATCCAAATCTAAGAGTCATTTCGAGGCATTATCTTTAAAGCGAACAGGAATCTGGGTCAAAGAGAGAGATGATAAAGAGCTCGACTGACCGCTGTAACAGCAGCTCACACGCCAGAAGTAAATGTTTAGTCATTGTATGTTTCTGCAAACCATAAATACGTTTAAATCTGCATGTGTCATAAATATATCAGCATTTCTACAATACGTGTCAGATCACGCTCACATTACATGTTACTGAGTTGTTTTTCAAGTCAGAAGGTTGAGAGGATGGTGGGAATAATGTAAATGTGGATATGTTGGGTCATTTTCCAGCCGTGTTTGTGGCAAAAAAACAGTTATAACCGACAAAACATCAGGATATTTCCATCCGTGTTAGTGGCTAAAAGACTGATAGTTTTGATGAGACATCGGGACATTTTCAGACCCTGTTAGCGGCAACAAAACCAGATGTTCTTAACTAGACGTCAGGACGATTTCCAGCCGTGTTAGTGGTTAAAAAAACAAACATTTTTGACGAGACATCAAGAGACTTTCCATCTCTGTTTGTGGCAAAAATTAAAAAATTGATGAGATGTCGGGAAATTTTCAGCCATGTTTGTGTAATAGAACCAGGTAAACCAACACATGATCTTTTCCTGACCCTACGAAAGTGTTTAAGCCAACCAGACCTCAAGCACAGACTTGTCACAACATAAAACTGAAAAGATAACCTAAAGAAACATCAAATTGCAACATCAAGAAGTCTCCACATATCTGTGATTTGCAGTAAAGGTACATTGCAACATTTATTCTGGTTGGTTACAGATTAAAAGAGACATCAAGGAATGTTCCCCAATGAAAGTGGAGAGGGAAGAGACAGGTCGCTCTTCATGATCTTGAGTACAGATCATTATTAACTGATACATAAAATAAAATGGCTCCAAATGTAGAGTAAATCCCATCGAACACATCGTCCTCTGTCGAGCTCCGGGACAATAAATAATCACAGCTTGTATAAATACACGTCCAAGATGTATTTTGTCATAAATACGCAATAAATAAGAACAAATAAATAAACAGATGAATAAATAACACAACAGATGATCATCACAGTCTGGAAACAGCACCTGACATGCTAAAACACATTGCGCCGAGCTGCTTCTCACGGCCATTGTCTCATTTACATGACCAAGGCTCTTTTTAACACATCGACTCGCGGGCTAATGAGCGAGAGTCGAGAAAACACTTCAGCGCCGCGTGCAGAAGTATGAGCCCTTATAGGGAGTCCATTCAGCCTCATGCCAGTGTGTCTCCCTTCTCTCTGGGACAAGTGCCATCTATGTGGGCAAACAACCCCTCTCTCCCTCCCCAGCCCCAGAAACAATGGCTCTCAATTACCAGTCAACAATAAATTAGAATATTCAAAGCCACCGAGGAGGACCGAGTGGATGGGGTTGAGAAAGCCCGAGGTGCGTGACCCGCTGAGAAGTCCGCAGATGTCGGTCGGTCGGGGGAGTCACGCCGGGCCGGCCGCCTGTCTTTGACATGTGGAGAGAAGAGGGAGGAACAAACCTGAACCTCCACACTCAGGGCGCCCCGTGTTCCTCGGTTAATCCCACTTTATCCACGACAGGCGGGCTGTCAGATCTGTGCCGGGGGGGGAGTCCGGGGGCAGAGGGAGACAAAAGCAGGACAAACACATAAGTTCTGATACATTTTAATGGCTGTTTAACAAGTCCTGGGTCTGGGGCTGAAGGATGGGGGCACACTTACAGCTGAAAGGCCCCACAAAGAGGCCTCAGAGCAGATTCCCACAGAATTAGTTAAGTGCACGGAGGCAGTAAGAATACAGGTACTTGTGTTTCGGGGAAATGAGGCTCATTTAAGAGCAAATGCCCCGAGGGAAACACACCTGGGGATAAAAGTGTGCTGCAAACACAACAAGCTGCTTAAAATGACATTTGCTTTCTGTCAATGCGCCGGGATTACTGAGGGGAAACAATTCGATTTCAATTAAGCACTGAAGGCCTCTCTGAAGGTCTGAGGGTGGGAACGATGCAGACTGACTAGTGGATCGTTTTCATGTGTGTTCGTGGTGTAAATGAAGGCTTGTCCTGTACGTGATTGAGTTTTCTATCATTAGGTTTTATTGAGACATATTTAGATGAAAACTTAAAGCAACATCATGAAACTTTTTCCTTAAAACAACAGCTTCAAAATCATTTTCCGCCTCCCTGTCACTTGTTTCTGCACTCTGTTACTACGGTGGGCGGGAAGGATCTCCTGGGACAAGTGTGTAATCAGACATTACATCTGTAATATTGTTACAGACCTGGGATCTGTGTTTTACGACCACAGTGTTGCACTCAGAACCAAAATCGCACAAAACACAAATTCCTACACAATGTTGCTTTAAAGATCAGGTGTGTTTTGTTGTGTTTATGACAAAACAATGCTCCATTAATCTGGACTCATGTGGATTAAATGGAAATAAGTTTAAAAGATGTATTATATTATGAGGTAACCATTAAATAATTACATCTTTTAAAATTATATTATAAATTGTGACTGCAACTAACAATCATTGATTAGAATCAATGAATCTGCTGATTTACATGATTAATTGATTACTTTTTCGTCTATAAAATGTCAAAAAACATCTTTAGATTGTTTATTTTGTCCGACCAACAGTCCGAAACTCAAAAACTCTTCATTAACTGTCAGAAGTGATGAAGAAAAGCAGCAAATCTTCACATTTAAGAAGCTAAAACCAGCAGATATTTGACACTGTTGCTTGAAAACTGAAATATTTGCCAAAAAATGTTTCTTTTGCTCGATTAATCGATTAATTGTTGCAGCTCTTTTCTATCTGGTCCAAAATACTGAATCATTGTTTTACTGATGATGTTCCTGTCAACTCATCAACATCACTCTGATCTCATCTGCAGCTTCAGACTGAACTCCTGACAGTGATCAGCTCACCGCTTGTGTTCCAGATCGCGTTGGTCTGGTTCTTGTAGCCGTTCTTCATGCACTCGTCCACATATGATTTGGGGTCGCAGCCCGACATGAGGATCTCTCTCAGCAGGGCGATGTACGCGATGGCCAGCCGCAGCGTGTCTATCTTGGACAGCCGCTTCTCGTAGGGAAACGTGGGGACGTGACAGCGCAGCTCCTCGAAGGCAGAGTTGATGCTCAGCATCCTCTTCCTCTCCCGGATGTTCGCGGCGTGCCGCTGCACCTTGTACGGGTGGTGGGTCACCAGCCGGCGCGCCCTGCGCTTGTTCTCATCCAGCGGCTCATCCACGGAGGAGGTCTCCCCCTCACCGCAGATCCCCGCCCCCGGAGACTGCACGTCGAGGTCGGTGAAGGTCAGCTGCGCGTCCGGGAACATGGACTGACTGCCGAAGGAGGACCACGGAGAGAGCTGGCCTGTGGCTGTCGTGTAGTCCAGCAGGAAGGTGTCCAGCTGGGTCTGAAGCTGGAAGTTCTGGTCCATCTGTCCCCAAAATGCGAAATCTGTAGTGCCATCCTGTTCTAAGTCAAAAAGGATGTCCTCCATGTTCTAAAAGGCAGGTGGAAACTGAAGTAAAGTGTCAGGAGGAGACGAGCGCGCAGGTCTGATGATGATCTGCCTCCCTGCCCGCGTCTGAATCTGAACCGTGTGACAGCCTCACGGGCACATCTCCTGGATTAAATACTTCCAGGGCCTCCATGTTTTCTCGGCGGGTTTCTAAAGGCTGAAAGGGAGCCTCTTAAGAACACTTTAGCCCTCCTTGTGGATCGCTCACTGCTTTAAAAACGAATTACAAAAGGAATCAGTTGATCTCCGAACGACAAAAAAAAAAGCGGTGGGGGGGAGAAACACGTGTCCAATTATAAACTTCCTCCCAAGTAGTCCCGCTAATATTGACAAAAAGCACACTGAGGAGTGTTCAGCAGCCATTGGAGGGTCTGCGGGGGCATTATGGCGCAGCGGGCCGCGCAGACCCGGTGGCCCCTGAATGGGATTGTTTTATCTCTTAAAGCTCAGCTGACAACACTGTCAGGAACACATGAAAGCTCTTTGTTTGCACTAAATGTAACGAGATCTCAATGGGGAGAGCTGCGTTTCTATTTTTCTTCCCCTTCTCCCTTCTTTTTTATTCTGTGTTGCCTTCGGGTTTATTCTGGTCCAGACATATTTTTACGCGCTGAAGTCAGATACCGAACAGACCTTACACGATGTCAAATATCCAGTGTCACCACCGCAGCCTCTCCCGCATAATCCGAGTCGAGTCGCCACATTAATAAGCTGCCTCATTTGCAAATGACACGAGTGAGTACATGTGAAGCCAGTGGAGAGGACGCGCGCTGTAATTACTCCGAGGGGTTAATCAAATAAAGCCCGTTTCTTTTCTTCGAGGTTGGACGGAGGGATGAACTTTAATTCAACAAGGCTGCATGTATGTTTGCTAACACGTGGTTTTGATTTGACAAAGTCCTCCAGGATGCTAATTTAAAGAAGGAGGAGGAGAGGGGGGGAGAAGATCGTGTTTGTTGCAGGAAAACACAGGCGACGCGAGGCCTCTCCAGAATGATCCGGACGACCAACACCGAGGCAGGTGATGGTGACGCTGTACACACACACACACACACACACACACACACACACGGATTAAAATTAATTCTGATGGAAGAATTAATTCTCGATCATTTACTCCAGGATCTCCATCGAAGAGGTTCTGGCGGTGTGGTCACGCCACCTCTTTCCTGGATGTTGGGTTTAATAATCAGGCGTGGAGATGATTTATTCCACCTAGTTTCGGGGGGAGAGGGAGTTTTTAGAGGATGACGCACACGTTGTTTGCTTAAATCTCAAGGACAACAATCGTCTCCGCATTCTTCTTCAGTGAGTTCTGATTTCCCTGCAGGGACCCTCAGTATTTGTTTCAGGAAACACATCAAAAAGTTGCAGCTATTTTCCAAAGGATTGGGTTACAATAGTTAATGAACCCGTGTTGCTCTAACCGTTTCCCGCCCCGCACTTCAATTAACCCACGAGGCTGGCGCATTCGGAGGGACAACATCCTGATTAATGTGATCCCGAGTCCACTGAGTCAATACAAGCGCAGTTTGCAGTGTAAATTGGGCGCGAACGAGAAAATTGTGCATTAACGCGTCATGAAGCTCACTTTCTTTTTACATCTGCGGTCCCGGACGTCCTCTTAATTGTTGAGGGTTTAATCGTCTAATGGAGGTAACACAATCCACTGATTTAAGAGGGGTCCGTGGCTCAAACTGTGTGAAAGTAAAAATGAGGCATTTAAAACGCCATCGATTAAAATCTGCATCAGACGAAGAAAGAGAAAGAGGCATGTAAATAAACATCACTGGGACAAAGAAAGAGAAAAATAATGTAAAGCATGTGCCGAATTTGCAAGAAAGTCCAAATAAGTAAGAATTATTCACAGATAGTCTTTCACAGTGACGTTAAAGTGTATTGTAACTCAAAAACTCACAAAATTGAGCGATTTTGTAAGGGAGTCTGGTGAATTCCTCTCCCTCCTCACCTCCTCGCCGTGGCTGCTTTGACATGAAGAATATTGCCGTTCAAGCTGTTGTTGTCAATTTGTTTTTAATAAATCGTTCTTTATTGAAAATTAATTTCACGCACCATTTATTCTGACGTCATTATACGGCCTGACCTCTCAGCACCCCCCCAACTGCGACTGAAGGGGAACATGTGGGCTATAAATTGCAACGCTTGGCCTAAAATGAAAGCGTCATATTATGTGTGTGATCTCTGCTGTAACGTTTAAACGACAAACAACTGAATCAAAATCATATTTTTCTGGAATAAAACAAAAATCAGCCACATTTTAAAACTTTAAGACCCTGCGTAAAATAAACCGCACAGCATCTCTTTTTTATTAAAACCGATCAGTGTTCAGACAGATCACAGCAGGACGCCGTGTGTTGTGTTGGCTTGGCTTCCTAATTACTGAAGAAGAGCAGACAGCCTGTGTTGAGAGGTGCGGATCCTGTCAGGACCTTCTGCCGGGCTGCCAGCGGCACCTCTCCCCCAGCTGACGGTCCTGGTCGGGTCTGATCCGGGCTGAAGAGACGCGCCTGTCGCATTCAGATCCGCCTTATTGTTGAGACAACAATTCGAGAGGGCTGAAGGGTTTGAAGAGAAACGAACGATAGCAACACTCGAGATAATGTGAAATAAACTAAGGAAGAAGCAGCGATGGAGACTGTTAAAGGACAGTTCCGAGGTTTTCTGCCACTTTAGGCTTCCAGATATTGTACATTTTACTCCTCTAGACTTATTTCAACACTTTATTAACTAGTTATGTTGCAGATTCGCTATAATAATAGAAAATAAAGCAATGCAATCTGGGAAAGATTTGGCTATTTTCTGCGACTAGGGGGCCCAGAAAGAGGAGAGAACACTTCAACCATATTTTAACATATATTTTACAATGTTTTTTTAATTTAAAAAGATGTAAAAGAATCTGTGGTCTAAAATTTGAACTTTAAACATTTATATATTTAGTTATTCAATTTTAAAGGTGCAATATGTAAGAATTTTTGGTTAAAACGTTGGACAGAATATTTAGAAATAACAGTTTGGCTGTTGTGTCACAGATGTTTATGTGTAGGGATGCAGAGATATCTATTGTATCTTCATTTCCAACCTCAAGAGGTTATAGTCCGCTTCTAAACAACAATGGCTCTGATGCATTTGTCAAGTTTTTAGCAGCTACTGTAGCGGAAGGTGAGACGAGGGGCGTAGTTGGCTGCAGTCTGCAACCTCACAGCTACGTAGATGCTATTAAATCCTACACACTGTTGATATTACTGAGCACCCACACAGTTAGAAAAGGCCTCTTGAAGTTCGTCTACGTCTCCAAAATATTGTAGCCGTCATGGAGGTAACTTCCAATTTTCAGATTGGACCTGAAAGTTAAAATGGCCTCCTTTATAGGCCGAGTGTCCTTGAGCTCTGGAAAACATGCACAACACAGTTTATAATTTTCTTTATATCTTTTCTGTTTTGACGGTTACATCCATCTTTTGCAGTCAGGTGATTTTTAGTGCTAAGTGAGTCAAACTGACATCTGTCTCTCTGCAGGTGTCACCACAGACGATTGGAGTCAACACATTCCTGCAGATCAGTCTTGTCTCATCGGCTCTCTGGAATATGTGCACAGCCACAAAGTCTCAAAATGGATGCACAGGTTGAGATTAATGAATATAATGGGGGAAGGTTATGATGTGCTGTACACCCGTGCGCCCATATAAAGTTATATTATCTAAATACCACCTGTTGTCATGCGGTGTATACACACCCAGACTGCAGAACCGATGTGTTTATATCAAACCGGGGGCTCAGATCCAGCCTCAGGCCCTCGCTGGTCCACGGAGAGGGGTGGTGCCCCCGGAGGGATGTTTGCTTAAGGCCCGCTTTACGACCATGATGCTTTTTCCAGACCCGACCTGGGCCTGAAAACGCAGACAGGAATGGGCTCGGAGCCAGTTAGCTGCTCCTCAACTTCAAGAATCAGAATCAGATTGATTCCTTTGGCAGGTTTTTTTTCTTGAAGCGTCTGAGTTTGTGTCGTTGGCACAGTACAGGATCACACTGCAGCTAGTTGTTGTTACCCAAACCCACAAAATACTCGACATGCAGTGGAGGTTTGCGTGCAATCAGTCGAGGCATTTCCTGCATTATGTTCCTCCAGTTGACTGGCGTGTGCCCTTTGATGCTGCGCACATACTGCTCATTGCATTAACGCTGATTGGAGCTTACCTTTAAAGGTAAAGGCCCGGGGGTATCTCAGTCCTGATCTGTGGTCAAGGGTAACTTCTGCTCAGAGCTATCGCTTCAGTGTGCCGTGACACTGTAATGGCTCCGTCCCAGCAGCGGATCAAAGAGCAGTTTGTGGCCGAGGCTGAAGATTACACTTGGCCGCTGTGCCATTCTCTCATAGCAGCCAAGACAGATCCCAGAGGCCTCCAGAACCGAGATGTTTATCGGCCTCGTACCCAAACAAACAAGATGTGCGTCACTGAACAGAACCCTGAAATGTTAATCTTTCTTTTTTGCTGTTGCATTCATGGATGGTGGACTATCTTATATCTGCTGGTCACAACTTTCACTGTGTGAGAGAGAGAGGGGAGGCGGGCAGACCGTCTGAAAGTGTAAGAGGGAAATAGTGAAACAGAAAGAAAGCATTATTGGCTTTTGGCAGCGATTCTGAAAGCTTCAGTTAAGCAACACATCTCAGTAATATGTAGGAAATGACACACGCGCCGTGTGAGCTAACAGTGACCACTCTGAAATATGTCCCTGATTACACATCATAATATTATGAAGGACATGAAAGAGCAGGTGGATCAGCTCTAATGTGCGTTTGATTCACAGTTTGATTAACTCCCTTGTCTTGCACGCAGTACAGTAACACCCAGGTGGGGAACAGCTTCAAAACCACAGTCCTGATTGTGAGCATGTGGCCTCACGCACCGTCCAAGGCGCACTCGATTCCTCCACGCTGTCCCGTCCTCTGGGCTGAAAAACCCTGGACTGGATTTTACAGCACCACCGTCAGAGGGTTTGGGCCGCGGTGCAGCCCGCATGTCAGTGAATCAAAGCACCACACACAATGAATCAGACGTGTTTGTGAGAGAAAAACACATTTCATGTTTCAAACGGGAGATTTAAAAAGCCACATTTCTAAAATGTCTACTAGATCACAACCAGCTCAGTCTTATTATTGTCAGACGTTGAAGAACTCAGCCTATTTTACTGAACCCTCCTGTTGTCTTCGGGTCAAAAATGACTCGAAACTGTGTTTAAAAAACACCTTAAATGTTGTTTTTTCAACTTGAAATTGTATGACTTTTTCCTAAAGTGACCCCAGCATTAGAAAAAGGGAAATATTGCCTTTATTCATATTTCCGTGGAAGCCGTACACCTCCTGGGTACAAAGATTGTCTTTGGGTCATTTTTGACTCGGCAGTTAAAATCACAGTCACAGAGTCACACACACACACACACACATACCTGTTTTCAGGACATATCAGGACATATGACAAAATGAAAAATGGGAACATGCCTTTCTCAAGGTCCTAGAGGCTGGGGAATCAAAGTGTTTCTTCCCCATGCTTCCAGGAATATGCCCATCTGTTGAGATTTTGGCTAGGGCTATCTTTTGGTCAAACCTGATTTTAATGCTACTTGCGAGGACATTGTCAGGTTTATGTGACTTATAGGTGCAATAACATCACACACTGATATTTCATGTTTAAGTGAATCGTGAAACCCATGGATACACACAAAATTTTCATGTATACATGACTTATAAAGACCAAAGGGTAGGGTCTGTATCTCACACACACACACACACACACACACACACACACACTGCTGATTGATCTCAGACAGAACTAAAACTCTCTCGTGCAGGTGTACCTTCACCTTTCCACGACCCCATACACAACTTTCAAAGATCAAAGTTCAAACAGTTTCAGACACGACCATCAAAGCGTTGTTTACTAACACTTGTACATTCAGAGTGTAAACGTGCTGCAGGTGACAGAACCCTCAGTTCTCTCTGTGCTGCAGAACACAGGTCTGGGATCAGCGGGTGAAGCGGCTGCTTGATCTCCTGTAGTGGTCGTGGTCGCCCTCTCAGGTCGCCTCGTTGGTTTTATGTTGTTCACATTTGACTATAATGGGAAGTCCCTTCAGTAAATTGCATGCAAAACTACTTTCTGCGCATTTGGATACTTTCTTGGGCTATACAAGTACTTTCTCTTGATAAAAAAAATTAAAAATATTGTTTACCACCGTTGCAGTACCTTAAGAAATAATAATGATAATAAAAATCTACTTTAGTAAAGAAAACATATATGACAGCTGTGTTGAAATAAAAACGAGTGGTGTCCACTGAATGAATCTTTCTGCACTGTAAAAAGGGAAAACTCTGATATTCACACAGTTTCTGATGAATGTCAGGTTGTTTCTTCATGCAAAATAGATCTGGCATTTTAAAATGAAATGAAATTGCTTTATTTTAGATCTTCAGTGAGAGTGGGTAACTTTTAACCCGAGAGGACAAGGGGCGTATACAGAATGTGAAGACAACATGAGGGTTAAAGTAATAGTTACAGGTCTTCTGATGGGAGGTTGTATAAGGTACTTATCCTAACCAGTGTTTTACCTGCAGCAGATGAATGTCAGCTGTGGTGTTGGCAGGAAGCAGAGCATTGTTCTGCTGTAAACCGAACCAGCAACAGGACGTATTTTTAGCCATCTAAAATAAGTCCCACCTAAAAAAATATATCAGCTTAAGTGTACGCTATGTTTTGAACTTTTTTGCCATCAAACAGCCTTTTTCTTTGTCACGACATAGCGTACACTTAAACAGATATTTATTATTTTAGGTGGGGCTTTTTTTGCACATCTTGCACATCAAGAACTCCAAGTCAACTGAACACTCGGAACAACATGTTGCAGGGATTTATTCTTTCATTTAATATCAATCGATGTTGCAATACAGTTATTTTCAATCAACACACCTCTCAGTGGAGAGTTATTGGTCCACTGTGGAGCCTAACCTTATCAAATCTGTCTCAACATGTAGCTGTGATCGTGACGGACCATCAGATGGATGATTTCCAGCCGTGATGACTTTGTTGGGAAGACTGTACGTATCATTTATGGGGACACTCTCGCTGAAACCAGATGTGAGTATGCTCCTCCTGCAGCTCTCCAGCTTCTTTGGAACAAAACACTATCAGGTCCACACACACACACACACACACACACACACACACACAGGCCTGATACTCAGGAGATGGTCTTAACAGGCTGGAGGGCGTCTTAGGTCACTGCAGAGACATGCCGGTGGACACACTGCCCCTAAAGACCAGCTGCTAGCTTTGTTGTGCTCCAGTTGTCTTCACGTCTCTTTGTCCCGGCCCTGTTGTTCAGGTCGGCGAGGTGTTTTCACATCTTCATCAAAAGAAAGTGAAAGCAGCTTTTTTTCTGCTCAGGGTTCAAGTGGACTTGATTTAGAGCTGAAAGGAAACGCTGTCGCTTCGGACATTCACACTTCGGCCAGTCCTCTGTTCACAGGTCGAGTAGTGGACAGGGTGTCTAAAGCAGAAGAAGATATCCACAGCTGAGGTAGCTGGGGTAGAGCACACTGGACACAGAGGGGGACATGTTGTTGAATGCTCAGAGACGAGGGAGACAAAACAAAGAATGCAAATGGGGAACATCTCTAATGTCAGTCTATGGCTAACTGGTGATTATCTGATAATCCAATTATCTCTTTTCTTCTGTTCAGATGAATGCTGACAGATGCTCCACGTCTGTGATGGGACTGATCCGTCCCTAAGTGAGTGGAGAAAGTGACAAGTGCCTTTGCTGCTAGCATTTACTTTGGTCTTGGTTAGCTAGTTAGCATGATAGCTAGCCAAAATATCAAACTTCTTGAAGCAATAAGAACGTTTTTTTTTACTGAATTAATTTCACAATTTCAATTTCCATATTGAAAATAAAATATAATTTTAACAAGCTTCTGTGCAAACTATAGAGAAAAGGTTTTGCATAGCTGCATTTATTTTTACCGCGGTCATTGTTTTTTATAGGTTTTGTTTTGTTTTTTTTTAAGTTTCTGCTGCAGCTGTGATGTCCATGCAATGGTTTCCAGGAATCGTTTTCTAGCATCCCAGCACAAAGAGGAAACTAGAGTTACGATTTACATTAAGGTCTCTGTTATAAGAGTTAGTTAATAGGTAATAAGGCTAGTATGTCTTTACAAGATGATTATTAACATTATTATGCATAAATGAGATTATATAAGTGTTGATAAATGCATTCTCAAACTAGAACTTATACAAAACTTGTTAACAGTTTGGCTTTTGTCTTCTGGTTATGATGTCTGTTTCAACAAGCAAATAATTGTGGTGGTGTCATTCTGGATTTAAACAAATATTTAAACTCGATTTATATCAGTAACAAAGGTGACATATGGCTGAGCGTCATACACCGACTACACTGCGGTCATCTCCAAAAACCAAAACAAGATTTGTGTAGTTTACGACCTGCACGGGTGAAGAGAGAAGGAACGCTCAGCCCAACAGAAGTTTGTTTCAACGAGCCAAACTCTCACTCCACCAGAACCAAACCCTCCGTTGCATCAGTTCACATCCAAAATAAAACGATCGCAAAGCCAAACCATCAAAGAATGTGTTGTTGTCTGAATACTTGAGTATTTCACTGCTTTTTAATTAGATCAGGTTTTTGCACATTTGCCACCACCGCAGAACACCCATTGAGAAAAAGCTTGAGAGCATTTTAATCATTCTGGAGAAAAAGAAAAAGGAGTTGTTGACAAGAGTGTGTATACCACCAAGAGAAAGGAATATTTGATATTATTTCGCCAATATAGCGTTAAAAGATATAAAGTAATGTGTGCCAAAGAGGCAGAGGGTTGCAGATTCGACTGACATATGACAAAAACATCTCAACCAAGAGGAAACCCTTCTCCTGCCAAAGGTGTAGAGAAAGGAAAGAGAGTGGGTGCACGAAGGCTGTTAAACATATAGAGCGCTTTTTTTAAAACAGGTCCCATCTGAAAGAATAATGACGGCTCTATTATTTTTCCCCCAAGTTATTGGAACGACAGAGCCAAACCTGCATACTGGAGAGGAATCACAACTGCACAGGAGAGATAAAAACCGGTCAGTCAGTAGTCAGAGTTTGTAACGTGAGAAGTCCGCAGCAGCCCGAAAGGTAAAAGTAGGAAAGGACGAGGGAACAATCAAGAAATGATTGACTGAGTTCTTGAGTCATCCACCAAATGCTGGAGAGACGCGGGGCTGATGATAGAGTTTCATATCGCAGCAAAAGACGAGACATGAAGCTCATGATTGATGCTCATCTGACATATCAAAGTCTTCAGACTCAAGTGAGCTACAGTCGCTTTCAATGCAAGATGCTGCACCTGGTGAGCGTTTTTATATAACCCGAATGGTTTTCTGGAAAGGTGTTCTTCTCCTGAATCTCTGAACAGCAGTCGTCAGTGGAAATCATTATCTAATCAGCTGGTCATCAGCCAACGTCTCTATAATGTGTCTGATGAGAAAGTGCTAAAAACACATTTAATAACATGAGTTGTGTTCTCACGCTCCAGCAAATTTTACATATTTGGATGACCGTATTAAAGGACAACGCTGCTCCTCAGATGGTCCCACTTTCCGAGATGGGAAGTCATTCATCTGAATTTGGTGTTTTCACGTGCATCCAGTCAAAATGTGGGAGCAACGCTGATGCCAAGAAGTGAATTAAACACAGGTGTCAGTAAATGTGTAAAGCAGAACACCACTACCATCAACACCCTTGGGTAAGTACGTCTTCACGAGACTTAAAGTTGTAACAAGACATGAACCCATCAAAAATAAGCTTCAGCTTGTGATTGGCGATCAGTCATTTTAGCTTCCGTTTTTGATCCGTTTACTGTCTTGTCTCGGTCTGAAGTAAGTCAACTTACATAACCTCCTCTGTACTGTATGTGTTAACAACGATCTCTTTCCTGTTAGGACACCGCATCTCTGACAGCATTCATCAAGACGACCATCACGACAAGCCATCTGACCGCTCGATCACCCTCAGTGATTCACAAGTCCGTTGGATGACCATGAGGACCAGTACAGGATGGACGAGGAGCAGCAGGAGGTCCCACAGAGAGCCAGGTTCCTCCCAAGGTTTCTTTTTTAATGGATCCCACTGCAGGTCTGGCAAGACCCGATCTGCTCCGTTTGTAATTGGTTGGCTTGTTGTGCCTTACTCAAACTGCTAAACCACCGTAACAGAACAGCAACAGACTTTACATTACTATGTGAGTTATGAGCTTCAGCCGCTCTCCAGGTCATCTGTTCCTCTCGGGGTCACTCGTCCTCCGGAGCTGCTTTATGCTGCAATAGTGTCCCTGAGTTAACACACCGAGTTGACCCCGAGAGGAGCAGATCCTTTAATCTAATCCACTGTCCTGCAGCTTTTCAGCTCTCTGAATATTAAATATTCACTGAGCATCTGTTTCAATCATTTCCATTGTTGGTTTCTTTTATTCCACAAACAGCAGATGAGTGACTCACAATAACATGCAAATATTTGAAAGCCTATTAAGCATCCTTCAGTGCGACTGACAGCTTATCAACAAGTCATCAGTTTATGTCATATGTACAAACAGATCTCAGGAATTCTTTCCCATCTTTGTTACAACTATTTGACCTCGGCCTGATCTGCACTCCCAGTCATTGTGCGAGGCACGCAAGCATTTTTAATCAACGGCGGTGAATTAATCCAACGTTAGAACAGAGCAAAGTCACACATCGCGGCTCACACCACAAGCTTTGGCATCTGTGAACAATTAAACGTCTGGTTTCCATGAGAGGCTGATTCGCCAGCTGACAGTTGCAGCGGGGGGAGAGCGCTCACCCCCCGAGCGTCCCCACTGCCTGCACCGAATAACACCACCAGACAACACGCATTAGCAATGAGGCCTGAGCGATATTTAATCACAAAGTCAAAGAAAACAAGAGTTGAAAATAAGAGCAGCAACACTGCAAATGTTCCGATCCATTTGGAGACGTGAGCGGCGCATTCCTCGCTGGCACAGACATGCTCCCTTCCCCTGTGGCGCCACCTCAACGACCCCATGTTTACTCCAGAATGGCACCAAAGAGTGACGCTGTGACATTGGGTAGGAGTTTGGATGCCTGAGATTTAGTGTATGTTGCCTCATTTGTTTGATAAAGGAGGAAATATTTTGACAATTTGGGAAACGCACTTAGCTTTCTCGCAGAGGTGGGACTGAGACTCAAAAATAATCTTTCTTACACATAGGAATGTTAATTACTGAGCTTTAATTGAGCTTGTAGGTGATTTTATAAATGATAATGTAACTTGTCACTTGTTGAGGTTTAACTGGATTGTGGTCCAGTTTCAACAGATTCTACAGAGGTTGACTTTTTTTCCTCCACAGAAAGTTTAAACTCGCTGAGCAGAATTAAGGAAGCCAGGTGTCCGTCCAAATCAATTGGAAATTTGAATTGAACTTGAGCTCTACCATCATGTGATCATCAGGAGATGGTTAATCGTAGCCTGTCCTCACCAGAAAACCGCCCTATAGGTCGACTTTGAAAGCAGCTTCTTACGACCCATAAATACATCCGTGATTAGATGGTGAACTCTAGTGGCCGTAGAAATTATTGCAGCTGCAAAGGAGACAGTGAGGAAAAGTTACATAAAGAGTGAACAAGTCTGAGACTGCTGTTTGTGTCCAGTGTGAAACCAAAAGTCAAAGAAAAACCACAATGTTTTCCTAAACCTAACCAAACTGCGACCAGATGACAAAAGTCTGGCATGTTTATCACACTGCGATGGTGTTGTTGTTTTGGACGATGATTGTCGTTTCGGAGATGCTCATGTCAGTTAATCTATTCAGTTGTTTTGGTATGCAGATGTGTTGTTCATGGAGATAAATTGGGGCGCAACAAAATTACATTATTAAAGCACCATCAGAGCAGCAGTCAAACCTCAAACGGTGAAAAACAATGTAGAAAACATGGTGGAAATGTGATATTTCTGTTTGTTTGATGCTCAGATCGGTCCGGAGCGATGAGGAGACTGCTGGTAGTGTTTGTCTCTTCAGTCGAGCAGAAACAGTTGATCAGTCGTGCGAGTTAACCCTCTATGGCATGAATTTTTATTTTAGGAGGAAAAAAATATTTCACCCTAGTTTTTGGGAGCTTGGGGGTCCCTCATAATATATCAGTCATAAAATGTGTCCCCCCCACCCCCCAACCAGATTTTGGTTTGTTGCCTCAGGGCAACAAGATGCTATGAGGGTACTAAAACGCCAAGGTTTTCTATATTATACACTGCTCAAAAAAATAAAGGGAATACTAAAATAACACATCCTAGATCTGAATGAATGAAATATTCTTATTAAATACTTTGTTCTTTACATAGTTGAATGTGCTGACAACAAAATCACACAAAAATTATCAATGGAAATCAAATGTCCTGCACGGTGTTGGGCTGTAAGCATAACCGGGCCCTCATACCACCCTCATGGAGTCTGTTTCTGATCGTTTGAGCAGACACATGCACATTTGTGGCCTGCTGGAGGTCATTTTGCAGGGCTCTGGCATGCTCCTCCTGTTCCTCCTTGCACAAAGGCGGAGGTAGCGGTCCTGCTGCAGGGTTGTTGCCCTCCTACGGCCTCCTCCACGTCTCCTGATGTACTGGCCTGTCTCCTGGTAGCGCCTCCATGCTCTGGACACTATGCTGACAGACACAGCAAACCTTCTTGCCACAGCTCGCATTGATGTGCCATCCTGGATGAGCTGCACTACCTGAGCCACTTATGTGGGTTGTAGACTCCGTCTCATGCTACCACTAAAGTGAAAGCACCGCCAGCATTCAAAAGTGACCAAAACATCAGCCAGAAAGCATAGGAACTGAGAAGTGGTCTGTGGTCACCACCTGCAGAACCACTCCTTTATTGGTGGTGTCTTGCTAATTGCCTATAGTTTCCACCTGTTGTCTATTCCATTTGCACAACAGCATGTAATTGTTCAAACAAAAGTGGTCTAACTGCACAATGTTGCCCTGAGGCAACGAATGAAAAAATACCATTTTATTATATAAATAAAGACAAAAAGTCTCTTTACTCAATCAAATATGCTTCTTCACATCTTCATGCATATCACAGAAATTATTTACACAAAGTTATTTATATTTAAACATGTCAAATAAGTGAAATGTATCTTACTTCTGCTAGTAGTGTGTCCAAGCCGGCAATGGTCCCAAAAAGGACTGTCCCCCCCCAACGAAAGGTCAAACCCACGCCAATCTCAACTTTCATTGGTCACAGACTTATCATCAGACTTGTAATATGATATTTTACTTTAAAAAAATTAAAGGAGGGGTGTGGGGGCCAAAATAGTGGTTTGTTGCCTGAGGGCAACACCATGCCATAGAGGGTTAAATGTCCAAGAACTAATTTAAAGAAAGAAAATCTGAGACCTTTCTGTGAATTTTGCCAACAACCTTTTCTAATGCGATACTTCTGGTCGTGGCATGGTGCTCTAATTTTACACCGCAAGGAAGAACAAAAGAAGGAACCAGCACGTCATGAGCTGAAGATGGTTCTGTTTTGTGCCTCATTAAATTTATTTACTCCGCTGTTCCAATGTCAAGCGGGGATACGTAGCGCAGAGCAGAGAGGGATTTCTGTGACATCTAAATTAAAAACAGTTCATCTCTTCAAGCTCGGATCTCCAGTGTGAAGAAGACGTTGACTTCATCTGGGAGTAATGCGCTTTTTCCATTTGAGACGACCCCACCTCTGACACATACACGCCCCACTTCCCCACTTTGGACGTTTGATGACGGTAACACCTACAACATGGGCCACTCAATCCAATCCAAACTGGTTCAACTGCTGCCAAAGACTCAAAACCTCTTATCCTTGAGTAGTCCTTATCTTGGAACATGTCGTGTAGACAATAGAAGAGCAAAACTGAAACAAAGGCAGAAAGAAAAAGGTGGGGTGGAGGAGAGAATGATAAAGGCTGGAAAACAACAAACGGTTATAAGAAACAGATTGCTAAACATAAACACCAATCAGTTGACAGGAGCCGAAACAGGAAATTAGATTCCCAGGAGCTGGAAAATGCATCCATGAGAGAAAAATTAGTATCAATGAATCATTGTGTTTTGCCTGCCACAGTTGGAGGAAGAAAAGAGGGAAAGGACAAATGAGAAACAATGAAACGGAGCAGGAAACTAAGAGAAAAAAACAACGAGAACACAAAGAGGGAGGAGGAAGACGCAGGAAGGAAAGAATCAGAAATGGAAGAAACACTCCGAGGATTGTTTCCTGGTCTGTCAGATACCACAGGAGCTTCTGTCCTGGCTTCACACAAGTCACTCCACCACAGTCTTTCTGCTTCACCCCCTGAGTCACCACACCAGCACAGAGGCCCAGCTCGCCACCCCGACTTACCCAAAACACCTCCCATAGGTGTCATACACACTCTGAAAAGTGAGTTCAAGTCAAAGACAAACTAGTCAAGTGAAAGACAGATTATTTTACATATTTGTCACTATTTGACAAGTTGGGAATGAAACTCAACCATCAACTATCTGCCAAACTGGACCTTTAAGCTCATAATTCTCCTTGTTAACCACTAAATCAGATGCAAGACATTTCCCTGGTTGAATAATACTTAAAGGTCCGGTGAGTAAAGAGGACACTGCTTTCAAATGTCAGCGACTCAGGACAAGTGTGTCATCGTTAAAAGACAATTTCAAACTGTTGTCATGGAGAGGCAAAGTCCTGCTGTACCGGGTCAAGCCGAGCCAGCGGATGTGTATGAAAAAAGGGCTATTGCTCCCATAAAACAATAACTACACATGTATTCACTTAAGGTTATTCATTCACATGTTAACTCATAAGTTTTTCAGCAGAGCCAGGCTTCCTGTTTCCACCTGTTTGCAGTCTTTGTGCTAAGCTAGGCTAATCGGCAGCAGGCTTCATCTTAAATTGATGAATATGAGAGCGATATCAATCTTCTCATCTAACTCTCAGCAAGAAATCAAAAGTGTGTTTTTCAAATTTTTGAACTTTTCCTTTAAAGCGTCAGCACTTCCCCTGGCCAGGCAAGGTGCAGCCTAAGCACTTTATATACAACTCCAAAAAGAAACAGTTTTACATTAAACATAATACCCAGTTGATGCTATAATAACATTATAATGTGCTATTAGAACCGTGACAGAAGCTCCACTAAGCCCCTTGTCTCCTCCTTCTGTCTTGTGGGAGAAATGAAACTCCCAGCGTCTTTTTTGTGGAAACGAGCAAAACATTTTTACAGCAAAGCCGCTGTAATCAATAGTGTCAGTGGATTTCCTGCTGAGTCACCTGAATCACTGGAGCCAATCTAGCCAATTTGATGAGTCACTGCATTCTCGAAGCTCTAGTCATGACCTGTCACACAGTGAATTAGAGCGGATCCCCAGACCTCCCAATTATTGGATTAACATCAAAAAGAAATATAAGTTCGCGACAGCAAAAATGGTCAAAAACAAACTTTTTAAATGTTATGTGCGGCTCATAGGGGAAACCACAACAACAACAAAAAAATGTATTTTCAGTCACTTCAGATTATTTGAAGTGAAATATTTTTGGTGAGGGTTTCCCAGTCCTAAAAGCTGACCGCTGAAAACACAAAGTTTAATAATACAACATGAAACCCTTGTTTGACAATAAAACCACTGTGTCTCTCGCTTGAAATATAACCAAAGTAACAAGCCTGGCAAGAGTTCCTGCAGGGACCCAGTGAAGATAGATTGGAAGCTCCTACTGTTTTACAGAAGTCAGGCGAGTACATTTAAGATAATATACAACCGAGCCCGGTTCAGTGGAGGGAACAAAGGCAGGGGAGCTGCAGGGTGGCGGAGGACTGCAGCCCAGGTTGTGACCTGCTTTTCTTGAAAGGCCTGACCTCACAGCTGCCCCCTCACGGGCAGGAGGAAGCTCGGTCTTACAACCTGGAGCCGAGCACGAGGGGGACGAGGCCAAACTGGCAAGAGTCGCGGTGTTTTGGGGGCAATGAAAAATAATTTCCTCCTGAAGATGGGCCTCAGGGGAACCAGCCTGGCCCGGAGCAGAGGACTGTGAGCCATGCAGGAGGAATTCCAAGGCGGGGTGACTGAGAACGTCAGGGGGAAATGTCAAAGACAGACAGCGGCGTCAGGCTGCTGTACCCCGAGACCTGTTTACTCAATATCTGATTAAACTGCACCATGAAGGAATTCAACATCCAGAGCGGAGCATGAGTCAAACGACAGGCATCGAGTCACTAATGTGCAGCGCAGAAATGTCAAGGGGGACAATTTTATTTGAAAACCACCTTTTGGAATATATTATGTAATCCACATACTTTCTTAATTTCACAACGTTCTTGATAGAAAGCAACTTTTCCTCTGTGACCCACATAAATTCAATTATATTTATGGGTAAGATGATACTCTTTTAAAGCTGGTAGTGTATAAAACAGTAATCAGGGGGCTCAGTGGTGGACTCTGAGGGGCGGGAAGATAGAACGGGCACCAGCTGAGTTGGCACCACCTGCATTACATTTTCCTCCAGTGGAAGTTCACCATAGAGGATCCTGTATCAGTACGATCAGACACTATTCGTCAGGTGGCAGCCATGCAGCTGATGAATGAGACGGTGTTGGTGGAGCATGAATGAAGCTGGTCATGACAATCAGATTATACTCTTTAGACACAGTTACTAATAACCATTAATCACAAAACAGGCATTTTCGTGGTAGAAGTATGCAGTCCTGTGTTTGCTAAGATTTAAAATCTTAGAAAATCTTCTAATTTATTTGTAAATATCTTTGAATTCAGGGTATATTCTTAAATCAGTCCATCGTCAACAGAACATAATACAATTATACAGTTTATCACATCCCATATTTAGGTTTCTTGTTAGGCGGTGCCCTCTAGTGGCTGTAGTAAGTATTACAGCAGCAAGGAAGGAAGTCAGGTGGAGTGTAATGATCACATTACATTATGTGACTGAAGTTACGTTACGCTACGTTATGTAGGTACTTTTAAACCTTATTTAGTCATTTATGTATGAGGATTATTCTCCTATATTGATCATGAATATGTTTATTCTGGCTCAATTAGTCAGGAACTCTTAAGAGATGCTGCATTTGATAGCGTGAAGCCAAACACCATCCTCACATTTTTGTTTAAATCATACTTCTATTGTTTCTTTTCCTTCATTTTCATTCGTCGTGCTAAAACTAAAACGGCCTTTCACTTATAACTCTGCTGCAGCAGGTCTGATCTCAAGTAATGATCTAAAAAACAGCATTTCCCACTTGTTTCCCATCTCGTTTGCACTGACAGATCATTTCACTGGTATTCAGTCATTTTCTCCTCAAACCCCGTGTTGATTTCTTGCATTTTAGTTTTCCCTCTTTAAGGTGTTTAGGGATTAAGACGTGCTTCGTAGCATGTAGCTGCCATTTTAATCTCGTCTGTGAAATCAGTCAAACTGTAATTCTGTAATCAAAATAACATCATGTAATAGTGAGGGCCTTCGTCCAGCTCTCTGTATCCCCATTCTCCTGCTTAAATCTCCTATCAGGGTATGGAAGGTTACTGCTAATAAACAACAGAGCGATCTGGCACTGCTTTGTCTCACGTTTCAAAAAGGACCATGTGTCGTGTAACTCTGTGAAAAAAAAGACAAATTTTGAATGTAAGCGACAAAGGGAAATAACCAGTTGTGTGCCGTTTTTGATTTAACGGCAGTTATAAGTGACTTCGGCAGATTCCACACTGACGCTCTGTTCTCCTCTTGTTAAATCAGCCGGGACATTTGAAGCTTCGGAAAAAAGGCGATGATGGAAAATCCTCCTTCTTTCTGAGCGTCCATTTCTTCGCTTGAGGAGGCGATGGTTGGTATTTTTACAGGGCATCCGATGGTGTTCTTTAAGGTCAGTGATTTCAGCTGCGGGCCTCACTACGCCTGAAACCAAACTGAAGAAAGATGACAAAGAGGAAAGATTCGAAGCAGCAAAATGTGGTCACAGCTGTTTTCTCACAGGAATATAAACATCACCGACATTGGTTCAATTCACACCAACTCAACTGTTTTTTTTTCTGAAGGGGAGACAAGACACAGCCGGGTCGTGACCCCTACAGAAGCCAGCACTCTGCTGCACTGGTGTATAAAGTTTTTCCACTTTCCCAGGCGCTTGTTTCGATACTTCAAAGAGCACTTGAAAAGGTAGAGATATCAACCCCAGCCCCACATCCACTCCCCATTTACACAGGGGGAAAAGTGGAGCAATGTGGTTCATATTATTTGATAAGCATCCCATATTCTCAGAGGCATTTTAATGACCTGCGGCGAGCGCTTTCATGGTGCTGGCGCTAACTCTCCAATGACACTTAGGGAGGCTGCACATGGACGGGTCTCGAGTGAAAAAAGGGCTCGCAAGATCTTTATTACACAGTGACACCCGGCGTGTAGACATCACTCCGTGTGATGATCAGTTTTCCTTTCTCCCGGACCACTGGTATTCATTATGCATCTTCTTTTTCCATGTGTCCGTTTATTTTTCGCTGTCTGGAGATGTCAGGGCGAGCGTGTGTTCTTCCCCTGCCGTGACTGCACGGAGTGTGTACCGATGGCCGTCAGGGACGACACACTGTGTATTGTTTTAGGCCGTGCGGTGTGCCAGCTGTCACGGATGGCCTTGGCCGAGGTTTTCCTCAGGCCTCAGCCATTACAAGTGCAGTCTGTGAGGTCTCGCGTCAAACCGTACGCTGATAAGTTTAGACCGAAAAACAGAAGGGGGATTTTTCACAACATCGGGGTAAAGATTCAGCCGAGCGCTGACGTCGGCCACCCAAGCACCGCCGTCCGTGTGTTAGGAGTGAGTCACTGAGCAAACTGAAGCGTTTGATAGCTTATATGTCTCAGATGTAAACAATCTCAGTTCCAAAAAACGGTATGGGGCCGCGTGGAACTAATAAAAACAGAATGCAGGCATTTGCAAGCAAACTGTGTTTACTGTGGCCCAGTCGCCAGCAAATGATCGTTCACGTTGGAATCTGTACTTGACATGTCTACAAAACCTTTTACGTCACGTTCAAATCTCGTGTTTTTGACCTGATCATACTGGGAGGTGGAGAGGATGGTGGTAGAGTTTAGACTGACCACTGTCCGAGGTTCGAGGCTGTGATTTCAACATTTTAAAGTGTGACACCATAGGATAATTTTATAAAGGAGGCAACAAACACCGGATGTTTTTTCATGAGAAGTCTGGGTTTCTGCAGCCCTTTATATAGCAACCAAAACAGGTATGTTAAGCCGAGACGTGATGTTTTCCTGTCGCTAACCAAGTGGTCTTTGTGCCTAAACCTAACCAGAACATGAGCACAGAGTTGTGAAGAGAGAAAAACTGAAAATTTAACATGAACAAATGTAAAGTTGCAACATAAGCCCCGAACAATGTCCAGAGAATCAGATCAGGATGTTGTCTACATTTGCTTGTTCACGCATTCAGCACACAGCAGGAGATTGTCCATGTGGTGGCAGGGTAGGAGGCCACGGACGTCTCGGTAATGGCGACTGTTTTCGTGTTGATATCAGTATCACATGTAGTGGACGTATCCATTAACTCAACAAAAGAGTGGAAATCAATACACAAGCAAGCAGAGAAGAGTACGAAGCAGCCACAAGAAGAAAGCGGCTGCATTTTGGTTCTGTGTCCAGCAGCAGCATATGGAAGCGTGAGGGACCGAGCGGGGAAATATTCTGGGCAGATGTTTTGCAGAACTTTGACGATGAGCAATTCAAACACAGTTTTTTCGCATGTCCCGGTGTACTTTTGAATATGTGTTACAGCTGATCAAACCAGCACAACACGGAAGGTTGCACATCGTCAACATGCCCGCTCGCTGGACGATTATCTGCTGTATTCACACATGTGGCTCCTCTGGAGTTAGGACACGGGAGCTGGGCAGGGTAAAGAGGACAAAGGACAAATAATGCAGACAACCGTGTTCACACGTACAGCTCTTCAGGGTAAACTGGGTAAATCCAGAGTTACAGTGCATGAGTGAAATGGCCCATAGAGAAATGTAAAGTTAAACCGTGCACCTTCATTACCCACAATGCATCTTAACCTCTGAGTGACATCACTGGAGGCATTTTATCAGATTACATGCAGCTTCCTATGGAGCCACAAAAGACTTTATACGACTTTCTTCACATATGCATCAGAACTATAAGCGCGCTATCACGTGGAAATATCTGTGGAGTTTCCCTTTAACAGACTGTTTCTATAGACATACCTATAATTTGGACAATAAGTGGTCAAAAATAACATCCAGCAGCTTTCGGTCTGACAATCATCCAAAACATTTGTCATCGCCGCTCAGTTACAGCAAAGTGAAGCACAAACACCCAGCAGCTCAAATGAGACGCGACCAGTAAAATTCACCACAAAGTGAATTTATCAAGATGTCGATGGAGCGTCGATGGGAAGTTTCACGGCAGCGTCGTCGAATCTGGACGAAACCGTCTTGCCACTTTCCACTCTCCCGTCCCGTCCTCTCGTCGGCATAGAGCTGCATTGTTTGCCTTCATCAAGCCACGCCGCAAAAGCCATGTCTCACCCTTCAGGGGTTGGAGTTCGGCCTCATTTACCGACATCAGAGTTTGTTTGTGTGGATGAGTTATGGACTTACTCTGCTGGTATGTTCTTTTGTGGTGATTACAAAGGCCCATACAGTCACTGGGAAGCTTCCACTGAGCTGTCACACAGCAACTTCTTTGTTTCACAAAGGCTTTCAGGAGGTGGCTCTCTACTCAGCAAACACCCCCAAACTGTAAACCTGCCAATCCCTGCGGACCCCCTGGCATCTGAGCAGAGTCAAACAAAAAGCTCTGGATCCAAACATCAGGGTTTTTACTGGTGGATCTGGAATATGTATTTCTCACTCTCTTGTTCATAGTGTGTATTTTTTTTTTTTTTTTTTTGAATAATACTTCTGAGAATCCACATTTTCCTTTCCTCCAGGGAAGTTCAAGACCGGGGGAGCGGGGAAGGGGGTGATTCTCGTCATGTTGCGGTTTTTAAGCCAAAATCCTGACTTTCTTTGATGTGTTTCGAAACAGAAGGGGCAGTCCAAGCGACGGTGCCCGCTCCGAGCAGCTGAACGCCGTCGGTCTGATTTTTGCCCCGTCTCTTTCCATAATTTCCTTCTTCGTCTTTTCATGTCTGACAAAATGTGTTGTGGATTCCCGAGCTGTGACATGTTGTAAATTGAGTGTAAAATGACAGAACCATGTGAATTATGAGGATGGATGCATCATGATCTAAATATGCAGTTCGTGCAGAGTGCAGATTTGGCTTGCTCGGGAGGTTTTTTGTTGGTTTTTTTTATGCAGAAATCTCTGTTCCAGCTTGAGGGATATGACAGAGGGAGGAGCACAGGGAAGGAATAACAGCGCCGGAATATTCAGCACAACACTTGAGATTTATAGTAAGAGAGTAGTGTTCATTTAGCGCTTATAAAATGCAGACATGTCATGCTGAGGAGCAAATTCTGCAAACGTCTGTGTCTTTAATTTTCTTAATCTCATTTGCATTCAATGAGGCCAGACACGGACAAAGACTCTCTGAGGGGAAAAGTGCAAAATAAAAGACCACACAAAGGCAGATCATATTAAAAGACTACAATAAACAATAGATGGTAAATAAGTACTGTCTGACGCTACAAACCAACACCATAATACATCATGTAGAGACGAGCTGAGAAGAACAGTTGAAAGTGTTGATCTGAGGCTATAAAATGTTTTTAAAGCTCATGATGACCAGAGAAGATGGACCCAAATTCAGGAGACGGCAGGCAGGAAGTGCAATGGATTTATTCAGAATCACAGCGATATAAGAAACAGGCAAACACGACAGATGACTCGACAAAGACAGAACTGAAGACTGGAATGAAACACAAACTAATCCAACAAGGGGCTGAAGTGCAGGTGGAGAAACACAGGTGAGGGGAATAAGAGGAAAATCACTGGGATCAGGGCTAATGAAGGAGAGACAGCGCAGGTGTGGAGGGAAAATCAGGCTGGTGAGGAACCTTGAAGTGTTCTACAGTAGTTTTTTGAGTGATTAGAACTAAATATTCATATTTTTTATGGCCGCATGTCTCATTTTTCTTGTATTTTGGGTTTTCTGGCAGCTTGATACTTTGCAGAAGCAGAGTAGGTGTTTCTGGCCCAACTTCACCTTCTTCCAAAGTGCATGGAGAAAGAGGAAAACATCAAAAGAGGTCAAAAAGCTCCAGCAACACTTGTAGTATATAAAACAACTTTATGAGACCGACGCCTTTCAGTTTGTGGCCTTCGTCAGCGTCATCCAAGCTTTATACTTTGTTGAATAAAAAGTCATTTTCTGCTGAAAAAAGGATATTACAAGGACTTTAACCAAAACAAATTAATACATAAAGTGAGCAAAAACTTGATTATAACAAAAAAAATACAACTTTTTGCACACCCACACATTTGCAGATGCAGCAGCGACACTTACAACTTAAAAATGTGAACATGCACAGACAGACAGGTGTGCACAGGGCAGAACAGACAAGAAATGATCATTATCATTTGTAGGATTATGTCAGTGACATGACAACAGACTGACTGAAGTGAGATTAAACACTCAAGATTTGATGATTGATTCTGTTATGGCTGACTCGTCTGGTTTGTGCTCTTTCCATCGACCAGAAGAACCAGTAAACTGATGTGTGAGGAGAGAATGTAAAAGGCAGTATGTGTAAGTCCTGACACAGCTGTCGAGAGCCGGCTGGTCTGATCGACATACGGAAGAGCGAGAGACACAGAAGAGCTGGAACAGACGAGCGGAGCATCAATCACACAGCAGCACGTGCGATGGCCGTCTCCGTGAGATACAGAGTTCATGACTCCGTCTCTCTCTCCCTTTTATCCCTCCCTTCCCTTTCTGTGCATCGCCCTGTCTGTCTTGTCTTTGACTCTTTGTTTCATGCAAAAGCCGCCATGTCCAGAAGGAATAGATTTGCAGGACCGCTTTGATCCTGTTGTTATGATTCTTTCATTTGCCTCAGCCACATCCTTCTCTCGGCTGCAGTCACCCCACAAGATGCTTTGAATTAGGCCAGAGGATGGGATGGTAGGAGGGGAGGAGGGGAGGGGAGGGGAGGGAGGGAGGGAGTGATGCTCACGTCAAGACCTCGGTTTGGAGAGGTGAGGAGTCCAGTCAAAATCATTTTCTACCTTCTCTTCTTTGTGATCATCTGATCAAGTTGTACCGAGTTCTCTACATGCGTCAAGCATCAAATAAGTTGCCTCAAGGTGTATTTGTTAATATCTGCTGATCCACTTTTTGCCTCAGTCTATTCAAACATCCTCTTAATTCACCGGAAATATTTAAAAAATAACAGGTGTTCTGCCGCTTAACAAAACAAAAGACGTACTTTGATGATGTCATTAAGTACTGTGGGATCATGGGAGTTGATGTCTTTATTGTTAAACCTCCATAGCCGTTGAAAATCCACCTTATGTGACTCTTTCAGGCGATGTGACCAAATAGACGCACCGTTACGTTGAATAAAATGACAGGTTTCTCTGGGTTTTTTCATTGTTGCAAACATTTGGGGTGATGTAAACACACAACAACATGTAAAAGAAAGTTACAGTTGTTTTTAGACGCTTTAAGGCAGAAATGTTTTGTACCAGTCGGTGAAGGAAAATGGATTTTGATGTGGTAATATGGTGACATGCTAATCTGCACTGGCCCAGCTGTAGCTGCTTTTTGTCAGAATATAAGTGGGAAGCAAACTTTGATAGAGGAATAGACAGTATCGCAACTTCAGGTTTTAGTTTTGGAATAACCCGGCTTGCACCAGACGTCAGAAAGACGTTGGACAGATCTTCCAACTTTGGAAACATGTTGAATTTTTGTTGGAAATGAAAAACCCAGAGCTGGCTTTACTTTTAACTTTACAACGTTGGACTGATGTTCTCGACCTTCATTTTATCAAATGTGAATGCCTAAGGATGTAGCTGGACAGCTGGGTTGTTTGTGGAGTGCAAGTCTTGTGTGTCATATGGAAATTTGAATAAGACTTACTCATGCAGTACAACGCAATGCGTATGCACAGCACATAGTCATCCAAAGTCTTATTTGTCCCTCCAGGGCCAAATGAGAGGATGCCTCTTGGGTGCAGGTGAATATTTAATCTATTTAGTGGATCTCTCTCCTTGCAGTTTTTTAAGAGATATTGAGGTGAGCCTTCTCGACAACCTTGGCAACAGAGTGTCCTACTTTAATGTAAAATGCAGCATTTACAAGACGCTACATCTCTTTTCAAACTCAGACTGAGCACTGATCTTTTCATGAGACAGTGCTTTACGACACTGTGAAGAGCACTGGACCATTCACCGTCCCGGTTCAACCACAATGATTTATACCGGCTGCAGCTAATATGCGTCTGTCCTGCTTTTAAAGATGAAAAGATACACGACTGCAAACTTGTACTGATACAAACAGTGGTCTGCAATGCTGCAAACACATGTAAAACAATGGAGACTGATAGTGATAGATAGATATGTGGTGGAGGAATAAGTTTGATGCACATCAGCTGCTTCACGTGGAGCTGACAGTCAGTCTAGATTCAGGAGAGACTTCAGAAATGTACCAAGAAAGCTTCAATCAAAGGAATAACATCCAAACGCCCTGCACATCTTCATCAGAGTCAGACGATACAGAGACTCACATCCTCTTAAATAACCTCCTCTCATAGGAGCTAATGCAGCCTGTGCTGTTTCAGGTCTTTATTAAGGAAAGTTATCTTAAAGGATGCAAGTCTGTCTATTAATGTGGTGTTTGCATGTATTGTTTTCATTCATAGTTATGTAATCTTCAGTGAATTTAGCTGTTTTTAAGTTACTGTTCTAATTGTGAGCCTCGCCTACCTGCAGCTGATGTTCTCTCCAGCCTGGATCAGGTCCTAACGAGAGGAGCTTATTAGCAGGATGTTCGTCCTTTAATACAGATTATGTGGTACATACAGTCACCACATGTCAAGAAACTCGCTCAGCTTGTTTGCTCGTCACACTGGCCCGGCTGTTTATTAAGATGAGCTTGTTTCCTAAATGCAAAAACTTCACAGATAAAACATGAATGAGGCCGCGGTGACATGAAATGAAACTATTGTCAACAAAGACCCCAAATATGTTTGTTGACATGAGGTGGTTGCTTGATTCCTTCTCTGGTGAAACACGCTGGAATGGGTACAAACAGGACGGCGAGTATAAAACGGCAAGCCACAACTAAACGAGGCTTCACGGCCACGATGAGCAGGGACGGCTGCTTTGCCACGCTCTGTGGTGCAGTTTTGTTTTCCATGAAGATCTTTTTGTTGGTTTGTATGCAGAGATGGTTTTTGTTGTTTTTATATAAATTTGGTGATACGTTTGAAGAAGTTTGTTTTATCTAAGCAGCAATGTACGTATATGAAGGAGGTCAGATAACCTGAATACTGACATATACATGGGAGATCCTGAAGAAAGAAAAGCAAATGAGCCAGTATGAGTTCTTGTTTTAGGAAAGGCTTAGACAGATTTCTGAATAACTTTGTTTGCACTTAAAACATGAGATAGCGGACGGCACCAGAGTCCAACAGCTACACCTCATGCACATTCGTTTCTCTGCACATCTCCATCATTTGTTGCGAGCTGCGAGCCAACTCACAATTAATGGATAGTAAAATGAATATATGCTGTTATACTCACAAGTACATCAAACCGTCAGATAACTTTTTGCTTTGACTGATCATTCTCAAGTAAAAACTGATTGCACAGTGCATCCACGTATAGATTTTTCCCAAGAAATGAAGGTTGAATTACGGCACAAAGAAAGCGAGTCCGCCATAGTGCAATCAAAACAGGAAGAGGCATCGTTTTCCCCGCTCGCTATCCCCAAGAAATGGTGGAACAACTGGAATAACTGAAAAGAAGGGGAAGAGAGAGCGATAGAAAGTGAGGTAAACAAACGTGAACAGACGAGCTTCAGTCGACGGAAAGCGCGGCAGTGTTGTGTCAAAGTCTGTTCCCGTGAAGATTTGTGTTTCCTCTTACCACCAGGATGTTAGACGGTTCAAAACCGGCATTCTTTCTACGAGATCAGCGAGAAACAAAACCTGCCAACTTATTTATACAACCACGTGTTTTACTATCAAGGTTTCTAGATCAAATTGTGATTCTTACGTTTGTTTCTAGCTTTGGACAGTAGCCAGACTGCTAACGCTGACTTTGCGGCCACAGCGAAACGCCAGGAGGTGGTAAAGTTAAACGGCTAACTTTCTAGGTGAGGAGCTACCAGCAGCATAGAACACATTATTACACGCAGAAACAAATTATGCCAAGCTATCACTTCCCATGTCAGAGCAAATATTTAATTACGTTGCCGTGTGAAAACTTTGTCCATGTGGAACCACAATCATCTCAAAATGTGTCTGGCGAAACACCATTTCAGTGGAGTGTGATGGTGGCAGGCATTAGTGGAGAGGAAGTGTGTACGGGCTCAGACCTGCGCCCACATGTGGGACACATTTGAAAGAATCAACACACACACAAAGTACATTCACGCACACACTCACACATGCTTGGCAGGACTACTGTCCGTCAAACACACACACACACACACACACACTGGTGGAAATAAAAAGAGCTTGCCACGTTGCATGTGAAGCACCCACACACACACGGATCAAAACATACAAGACGCTCACACCCCTACAAACAATCTATACGTACCCACACACACTCCAGCTGAACCCCTCCGTATCTATACACACATTCCCTCTATCAGGCCCCGGCACATGCAAACACGTCGCGCCCTTTCATCCTAGAAAATGTGGCGACCATTACCATAGGATGTGGACGTGAGCTGTGATAAATAAAACGGATCAGAATCTGAAATGTTTATGTGGTGTGTTGTAAAGAAAACAAACCAGAGCCGGCCTGTTTCCTACCTCCCTCTCCCAGCGAAGACCGAATTAAAATACACAAAAACAATCAGCGGCAGCTCATGAGGGAGGCCTGATTATTGTTCATGCACACACACACACACACACACACACACTTGAACACCTGCAGCAGCCTCAGAGAAGCACCACTGTTACTGTTAATCACAATGTTCAATATCCTCAGACGTGTTTGAGTGCACCGGTCCTGCTGGTGTCCGACCAGGGCTCGTCTCTGTCCCTCTTGTTCGCCGCCATTTATTCCCGTAAAGAATGAAAAACATCTTGCACCAAACGTGCAGCTTCACAGGCTTCGTCATCCATCACAAGTGATTTATTTTCGTTGTTGACAGCTGCAGTCGGCCGCAGACTTATTTTGACATTGTCAGATTTATATTCTACGGGCAAAGATACAATGAAGTCAATGTTAAGAAAAAGAAAGGAAAGAAATGGCAGAAGTACAGATAAAAAAAAGACATAGAAGAAGAACTGATTCAACTTCTTTACTCAAGTTAGAGTCAGAAAGTACAGGTTCAAGTATCCCTCTGAGGAACATCTTGTCACGGTCCTGTCATTTCAGTGTCATTGTATTTCTGTTTTGTGTTTTCTGTTTTTTTCTTCTGTTTCGTTCTGTTGTTCTCCTCAGCAGCCTGGTCTTCCCTCCTGAACTGCCAGCTCTCTTCCCAGTGTTTTTCCACTCCTTCCCCTCACCTGTGTCTCTCCTCCCACCTGCACCTCATCCCCTCGTCTGTTCAGTTTGTATTTAGGTCCAGTCTTCAGTCTTTGACGAGTCATCGGCTCTGTTTTCCTGTCCTATTTGTGATTTTGATTAAATCTTCATCCACTGGACTTCGGGTCCACCGTCTCTGCTCCCACCAGGACGTGTTTTCTATGCAAAACTAACTGAACCTCACGTCATATTAATATAAGTCAAAGACTGTTAAACTCAAAGGTAGCATCAGTATTTGATAGTTGAATGTCAAATTCTGACATTCTGGGTTGGTGAAGAGGGCCAAGCACATCAACAATCGCTTTTCTCTACATTGGAGCCTCCCTCTCTGTCTGTTTCTGTCTTGTTAGCTACGCCATGAGTGATACGCACTCACAGGCTGGAATCAGCAGCAGGATATCAAACCAAAAGAAAGGGTTAATATTGATGCAAAAACATTGTTTCAGGCTAAAGATCATAGACGCAGCTGTTTACATTTTCCACCCTTTGACGTGCCTTTTCTGTTTTCCGTTCGGTGGCGGCTCCCCACATATTCCGGGTCCCGCAGCAGCCGCGAGGCCCTCGAGGCTCCCACTTGTGCTCTTGAACGACCACCTGTCCACCTGTCACTGACTCACTGAGGCTTCGACAAACCTCAGGACTCTCCCACAGAGCGGGCGTGCCAGTGGGTGAGAAAATAAGAGAGGAGGCATACTGCGGTCAGCAGAGCGTCCTTCGGTACCTCCTCCAGTGGCTTGATTAAAGAGATGGGTTGTGCTAATGGCTGCCTGGCGCTCAGACCACAGGAGAGGACACAGATCAGAGATAACTCAGCCCAGAGAGGAGATCACTGTTGTCTAAATCTGTCTCTAAGGACTGTGTGGGGCTCGGCCTTCCCTCAGATATACAGTCAGCAGCTCGAGGGGGTGATTCTTTAAAAAAACAATTATTTGTGGTAGAAATATATTTTCATTTGGTTGATTTTTAAAGCATTTGTCATCGTTTCATTTACATTTTGAATGTGACACTGTTACGGCCTCATGAAGTTAAATTAATACTTCAGCTCTGGGTTGGCTCAATGAGGCCACAACATATAAAAGGGACGCCACACAAAGGTTTAAGTTTGCAAAAAGGTTTCTTTATTGATAAAAAGAAAAAGGAAAAAGTTCAACTTACAAAGTAGTGAACCAAAAGGAGATGGAGACCCCGAAAAGAAACAAAAGAGTGGGAAACACGGGGCTAGCCACGCTGTGGGCCGTCGCACCCCGCACTTCCCCTCTAACTAGAAGGAAAAAAACAGGTCTAACCTAATACCAAATGCCAAACAGGACTACCGGCAGTCTCCATCTCAAAGTAAAATAACAAACTAAAACAGGCGGCTCCACCATCACAGGTAGAGTGAGGAAAAAGAAAAGAGTTGTTAGCTCAGCTCCAAAAGAGAAGCAAACCTTCCCCTTCTGCTGCCCCAGATTGAGAGAGAGACGGGCTCCCTCCTCCTCCTTTAACCCCTCCCTAATTGCCAAATTGGCTGCCACCTGTGGAGGAAGGAACAAGGAGGGAGGACAAGAGCCACCAAAAAAAGGAAAACACACTCCCAGGTGTGTAACACCCCCACTACCTGGCCACAGTTTTTTTTTCATGTTTTCACCGTTCATAGATCCGGCACTTGTCCCTGAATATGTGCGACTACTATTCATTGTTTTATTTTAGTATGAGCATGTACACCACAAGTACATGGTAAACAAATTAAAACTGAAGCACTGTGCTGCTGAACTGACTGTAGTCACAGTGTGTTCACATTTTTTTGTGTTGGATCAATAAAATCAATTTTCTGATTCCAAAGTGACCTCGGACATGTGGAAAGTTCACTGTTTTACATCATCAGTTAGATATCTGCCAGCCTTTTACATTCTAGTAAAAGTGATTGAAATAGATTGTTAACTTTGACATATGGTTAAATGTTACATTACATTAAAACTGAATGAAAAATGTTTAGATTCTGGTACAAACGAAGAAAACAGAGTTTTTAAAATTATTTTATTTGTTGGAGCCAAATTTCAACTTCTGCCTTGAATCCACTCCCGTTTACTTAAAGGTCCTATTTGTAAGAAAAGTTGATTTTTGAGTCTCATTCCCAGCTTAACAAATAACGACACTTGTCAAAAACTGATGCTGCGGGATCGTAGTACCGGCCACCATCCAAAGCGTCAGTTTTGACGAGTTGGGAGAGAGGCTCAGAAAAACTGTTTTATTTAAAACATATTTTTTACACACAGGGTAAATTCACTGATCAGGCAGAGGGATGTGGTGTCACCTTGTGTAATGCTGATGCAGATCAGTGATTTAGTGCTGCTAAAGGAACGTCTTCTGTAAGTTTTAATCTGATCCTCCCTGTTCGTTATCCCAGTGACTACATCGCCGGGTGACCCCCTGAGTTAAACAGAAAAAAGAACAATAAGATCTAGCTCCCTTCAAGGAGACGTAATTCCTGTCACTACTACTGTATGTGTTTCCTGCTACTATGAGTCGAAATATGTTCTGTAAAAAAAAGGTCCCTGAAGCAGCAAAATGGAATGCAGCCATCAATCACTTTTACTATTTCCACCTGTGAGTTACCTGCTGTGACATTTCAAAATGTCTTCTGTGGAAAAAGGCCCATAAGACGCTGATTTATCAGTGCAGTTTTTTATTATCGCTGATTTCAATAAACACTGCAGTTTAATCTGATTATGTCCTCAGTGAGTGACTTCTGTTGTCATTATAGAGGTCAAATTTAAATACCTGTGATGGGCGGTGGTTAGGTGTCGTGCTTCCACTCATCTGTCTGTCTTGATGTAAAATCAGGTCAGTAAAAAATGCTGTCTATGCTTTCTCTGCAGTGTCAAACACCGAAATACCCTCTCACTTTATAGTCTCAGTGGAATGCCGCATTGCAAAAGATGACTTCTAGAAACGTAAATCAAGTCACTCTCTCTCACACACACACACACACACGTTTGCTAGGACTCTAGAAAAAGCATCGGAAACCAAAGGAACCGCACACTCCTCCATGGAATTCACTGAGGACAGGATGTTGGCTTCACGGTCACGCAATGCTGCACTGATCCCCAGCCTGCACTCTTTATTCCCATTACACATTATATCATCGTGTATCTGTATCGAGCGCTGAACACTGCCAGAACGGGTCAGGACCCCGTTACTGCGATCTGCATTATAGGTGAGGGTAATCACCGTGCAGCCGGGTCTGCAGAAACACAGTCTGCTAAACAGTACTGCTTTTGTTTTCTGGTATATTCTATAAATAGCAATGTCCGTGTCGTTTAGTTTCCTGTTTTTCACCCCATACAACTGAACATCTAAAAAAAGAAAATAAAAATGTATTGTGAAACTAAGGATTTTATTTTGGAGAGAGAAGTCAAATGACAGCAGGAGAACTCACAGATCTGACAAATACCTCTTCAAGAAACTGTCATTTGCTTCAGGGAAGTTCACAAAACACCAAAGTGAAAATGTCTCCAGCATGTGAAGATGGTTTCACTTCTTTAAGTAAAACCAGATTCGATGTTTCACGACAGAGTGAAGGGCTTATTTACTGAAAAAGTGTGCAGCGCTCAGTTTTACTGCTGCCAAAACCATTTCCCTACATGTCTTTTTTAACTCTTTTCTAACAGATCTGGAGGAAGCTGCTTATCAGTGGAGGAAATGGTCGATTTGATGTGGTGTTCCACTGCGGCCGCGCAGCTGAAACTGTACAGAGGGACAAACAAGCCTGTACAGTAAGCGCTGCTGTTTTCAGTTGCTGTTTGCATGTTCTCTTCATGCTTGCGAGGGTTTCTCCCACCGTCAGAACATATATATGTACAGTATATACTGGGTTAATTCTCCGGTCACTTCCCCTGACAGGCACCGTCTCAGATCTGGAGTTGGTCCCCGGGTGCTGGTACATCAGCTGCCCACTGCTCCTCAGGGATGAGTTAAATGCAGAGAACAAGTTTTACTGCACGAACATTTTGTGTGATAAAGATTCTTCTTCTTCTTCTTCTTCTGTACACAGTTGGTAATCCAGAGTCCAAGAAGCTTAAAGTACTTAAAAATGAAAGTAGGCGTCTGAAAAACTTTGGACAGATATTCATGTAACTTAGATGTGAGAGGGGCCAGAAAAGACCCAGTGACTTTTGGCGCAGATCCAGGAATTTGACTCACTTTCTTTAACATTGCCAGATAGTTTTCTTTGATATTTTTGTTAATTTCCCAGGGAATAATGCACAGATCTTTTTTTTTAATAAGCATATTTGTCTCTGAGCATGCTTATGTTTATCTATGGGTGAGTTACAGAAGCCCCAAGGGGCAAGTGAGGAATGTTTTTTTTGTTGTGATCCACTAAATTGTTTTCTCTCCTGACTTTATAACTTGAGACTTTTTTAGAAGAAGAAAAAAAAGGCTCTGAAAAAAAAACATTTGTTGTTTTTTTTCTCACTTTCACAAATGGAAAAAGATTTCTTTCTTTAAAAAATACAGTTTCACATGTAAAAACTTTCTCCTGAATTGTTTTGTTTTTGTCTCATAAATTTGGTTCCCAAAATTTTTTTCACTGAATTTCACACAAGGAAAAAAGTTTCAATTTTTGGGGTCCAAGCAGCGAAGCTGCGGAACCCCATAGGGATTCTTGGTTTTCTTATTATTATTATTATTCCTCTTTCTTCTGCCATGGGGAGTCTATGGAAGCCCATAGAACCGTATGGTAAAAAGTTGTGAAATTTGGCACATTGATTAAGGACAGTGGCACCTTTAATTTCACCAAGTTACATGTCGGCACTAAACACGCTCTAGCGCCACCAACGGGTCAAAATTTCAGGTACATTTGTGCACATAACTTTTGACCCGTTGGCCCGATTTTCAAAAACAAGGTATTGTTGGAATCCTTGGATCATGCCGACTTCAACGCACTCTATGACGTCATAATGCGTCATAATAGATTTTCCACCATATTTGATTTTAGCGAAAGCGAATCTAAGTTTTCAGCGGTCGCAAATTTTGTCCAATTCTCATGAAAATCGGCACAGACCATCTTCAGACCGATCCGCACAAAAGTTATGTAGTGGATTTTTCATTTTTGACTTCGTTCGCCCGCTACAGCCAATCGAATTTGGCGCCGATGGCGCCGATTTTGATTTGAGCTCATATCTCGGGAACGCTTTGGCGCAACAAGACCAAATTTGGTGGCACACTTCCAGACTCCATTGCAAATGGTGGAAAGAAATCTGGTGTCATTCTGCAACTAGGGGGCGCTATTATCAGCAAAACATTGTTTTTGCTCATATCTCTTGATGCGTTTTTGTTTGAAATCAAATTGTGATGTTGGCAGATCCCGTGGGTTGCCCCATTGATAGTTCATGCTAACTTTTCGTGGTAGCTAATTGCAGTCGCGGCGATGCCGCCAAACAGGAAGTTTGCTCATATCTCGGCGCTGGTTTGACTTCCGAAGACCAAACTTGGTCGGATGCCTCGAGACTCCGTCAGAAGTGCGCAAAAAAAATTCTTGTCATTTGGCCACTAGGGGGCGCTGTAATTAGCAAAATTGCGTTTTTGCTAATTTCTCTTGACGTGTTGGGATTTCAGACTAAATTTTCATGTCTGCTGATACTTTGGAATGTCCCCTTTCAGGATCTTTCAAAACTTTTCACGTCATCATAACAATTCGGTCGCCATATTGGATTTTAGCGAAAGCAAAACAAAATTTTCAGCGGTCGCAAGTTTTGCCCGATTCTCACGAAAATCGGCACAGACCATCTTCAGACCGATCCGCACAAAAGTTACTTAGTGGGGTTTTCATTTTCCAATCCGTTCGGCCGCTACATCCAATCGAATTCAGCGGCGAAGGTGCCGAACAGGATGCAAGCTCATATTTCGTGAACAGTTTGATGTATCCAAATGCTGAACTGCTTGGACCCCCACATTGCTGCTTGCAGCTATATTTTCATTTGATTTCAAGAATGTAAACTTTTGTTTTTCATTTTGTTTCAAAGATGAGAGAAAGGAAATCCCTGGAAATTAAAAACAATTAATTCCCTTTGACACAAGAAAAAAAAAATTCCAGACAAATTTGATTTTCTAGCCAAAACCTAATTTTCCTTGAAAAGCAAAATTTCTCCAGAATGTTTTTTTTTTTTTTTTCAAATTTCTCCTGAAAAAATTGGCTCCGCTGCCATTTTTTTTTTTTATTACTTTCATAAATGGAAAAAGATTTCTCCATTTTTGTTTCTCTTAATTGGATTAAGTTTCACGTGTAAAAAAAAAAACATTCTCCTGAATTATTATTATTTTAATTTTGTCTCACTTGGATTCACACATGGAAAAAAAAAAGATCTGGTTTTCCTGCCAAAACTTTCAAACCTGAGAGAAAAAACATTTTCCTAGAACAACTTTGGTTCTCTTTGATTTTCACTGAATTTCACACATGAAGAAAAATAATGTCTTAAATGTTTTTATTTATTCAGTTTCACACACAGCACAACTTCCTTTTTTTTTTCTCCTGATTTTTTTTTTTCTTTTTTCATTCGGTTTCATGCAAATCCTGGAAAATGAAGAAATTCACACATGAAAAAAAAGGTTTTCATGTTTTCACCCATGAAAAAAAAATGCCAAAACTTTATTTTTAACTCAGTTTCACACATGTAGAAATACATTTCAGGAGATTTTTTTCTTTCCCTGGAGAAATTTTGTGGGGATTTTTTTTTTTTCATTTGTTGTCACACATGAGAAAAAACACGATTTCCTGGAAAAATGTTGTTTTCCCACCAAAACTTTATTTTTCACTCAGTTTCACACATGGAAAACAGATTTCTTGAGATTTTTTTTCTTTTTTCTCCACATGAAAGTTTGTGGGTAATTTTTTTTATTATTATTACCATTTGTTGTCACACATGAGAATAAAACACAATTTCCAGGAAAAATGTGGCTCCCCTGTCCCCCCAAAACCTTTTATTTCACTCAGTTTCACGTATAATAAAAAAAATTCACAATTCACATGTGAAAGTGAATGATTTGTTTTTTTTCTTCAAGGAGAAATTTTGTTTTTCTGATGTGTGAAAAAAAATTTTCAGCCGATTTTTTTTTTCTTCTTATATGTGAAACGTAAAAGTTTTGGAGGGGAGCCACATTTTCCCAGGCAATTTGTGTTTTATTCTCATGTGTTACAACAAAAGAAAAAAGTCTCCTGAAATCAGTTTTTTTGGAATTTGTTTTTTTTCTCATGCGTGAAACTGAATGAAAAAAACTTTGGCAGGGAGAAACATTTTCAGGAGGAGTTATTTTTCTTCATGTGTGAAAAAAACTTGCAGGATATCTTTTTTTTTCTTATACATGAAACTGAGTGAAATTTTGCAGGGGAGCCACATTTTTTGATGAAATTGTGTTTTATTCTCGTGTGTGTGAAAAAAAATCTCCTGAAATGTTTTTTGTTCATGTGTGAAATTGAGTGAAAAATAAAGTTTTGACATTTATTTTCATCAGGGAAAAATAACCTTTTTTTCATGTGTGAAAGTGAATACATTTTCTTCATTTTCCAGGATTTCTTATATGCGTGAAACAGAATTTTTTTAAAAATCAGGAGAATTATTTCTTTTCTCATGAGTGAATAAAAAGCTAACTTTATTTTTCACTCAGTTTCACACATGTAGAAATACATTTCAGGAGATTTTTTTCTTTCCCTGGAGAAATTTTGTGGGGATTTTTTTTTTTCATTTGTTGTCACATATGAGAAAAAACACGATTTCCTGGAAGAATGTGACTCCCCTCCAAAACTTTCTTTTTCACTCAGTTTAGCATACATGAAAAAATTCCTGAATTTTTGTTTTTCATTCAGTTTCACGCGTGAAGAAGAAAAAAATCTCCAATCTTTTTTTCACAGTTTTTTCTAAACATTTATTTCACTAACCACACGAAAAATAAAATCCTGAAAATTTTGGTTTTCCTGCAAAACTTTATTTTTCCAATCAGTTTTACACATGAAACACAAATTTCAGGAGATTTTTTTCTTTCCCAGGAGAAATTTTGTGTTTTTTTTTTTATTTACTTTTTTATTTGTTGTCACACATGAGGGAAAAAAAACATAATTTCCTGGAAAAATGTGGCTCCCCTCCAAAGTTTCATGTATAAGAAAAAGAAGAAAAAAAATCAAAAACTAAATTTCTCCTTGAAGAAAGAAAATATTCATTGACAACTGAAATTCTCCAATCAAAAACATATACTTAATGGGAAAATTTTCATTTCTCTAAATCTTACACATGAAAGAAAATTCTCCTGATTTTTTATTGTTTTTGTAACTCGGTTTAATGCATAAGAAATATAAAAATTTCTTCTGGAATAAGAAAATATAAACATTCAATTTCACAGATGAAAATCAAAACAAAATTTCTCCTGAAAGCTTTTTTCACTCCATTTCACACATGAAGAAAAAATATATATATATATATATTTTAAAGTTTTTTTATTTCATTCATGAGGAAAAAAATAATTTTCTCCTGATTTTTTTTTTCAGTTTCACGCATGAGGAAAAAAACAGAATTTATAACAAGAATTTGGCATCCAAAACTTTTTATTTCACTCAGAAAAACAAAATTCTCCTTGAAGAAGAAAAAGTCATTCATCCTTCACACATGAACACAGACGTTTTTTGTGTGATTTTTTTTACGCAGTTTCAGACAAAAAAGAAAAAATCCTTTTTTTTTTGGTCTTTTCATTCGGTTTCACGCATAAAAATAAACAAAATCTCCTGGTAAAATGTTGTTTTCCCACCAAAACTTTCTTTTTCACTCAGTTTAGCATACATGAAAAAAATCCTGAATTTTTGTTTTTCATTCAGTTTCATGCGTGAAGAAGAAAAAAATCTCCAATCTTTTTTTCACAGTTTTTTCTAAACATTTATTTCACTAACCACACGAAAAATAAAATCCTTAAAATTTTGGTTTTCCTGCAAAACTTTATTTTTCCAATCAGTTTTACACATGAAACACAAATTTCAGGAGATTTTTTTCTTTCCCAGGAGAAATTTTGTGTTTTTTTTAACTTTTTTATTTGTTGTCACACATAAGAAAAAAAAAACAATTTCCTGGAAAAATGTGGCTCCCCTCCAAAATTTCAATTAGTTTCATGTATAAGAAAAAAAAAATCAAAAACTAAATTTCTCCTTGAAGAAAGAAAATATTCATTGACAACTGACATTCTCCAATCAAAAAAATATACTTACCGGGAAAATTTTCATTTCTCTAAATTTTACACATGAAAGAAAACAATTCTCCTGATTTTTTATTGTTTTTGTAACTCGGTTTAATGCATAAGAAATATAAAAAATTCTTCTGGAATAAGAAAATATAAACATTCAATTTCACAGATGAAAATCAAAACAAAATTTCTCCTGAAAGCTTTTTTCACTCCATTTCACACATGAAGAAAAAATATATATATATATTTTTAAAGTTTTTTTATTTCATTCATGAGGAAAAAAATAATTTTCTCCTGATTTTTTTTTCAGTTTCACGCATGAGGAAAAAAACAGAATTTCTAACAAGAATTTGGCATCCAAAACTTTTTATTTCACTCAGAAAAACAAAATTCTCCTTGAAGAAGAAAAAGTCATTCATCCTTCACACATGAACACAGACGTTTTTTGTGTGATTTTTTTTACGCAGTTTCAGACAAAAAAGAAAAAATCCTTTTTTTTTTGGTCTTTTCATTCGGTTTCACGCATAAAAATAAACAAAATCTCCTGGTAAAATGTTGTTTTCCCACCAAAACTTTCTTTTTCACTCAGTTTAGCATACATGAAAAAAATCCTGAATTTTTGTTTTTCCATTCAGATTCATGCGTGAAGAAGAAAAAATCTCCAATCTTTTTTTCACAGTTTTTTCTAAACATTTATTTCACTAACCACACGAAAAATAAAATCCTTAAAATTTTGGTTTTCCTGCAAAACTTTATTTTTCCAATCAGTTTTACACATGAAACACAAATTTCAGGAGATTTTTTTCTTTCCCAGGAGAAATTTTGTGTTTTTTTTTAACTTTTTTATTTGTTGTCACACATAAGAAAAAAAAACATAATTTCCTGGAAAAATGTGGCTCCCCTCCAAAATTTCAATTAGTTTCATGTATAAGAAAAAAAAAATCAAAAACTAAATTTCTCCTTGAAGAAAGAAAATATTCATTGACAACTGACATTCTCCAATCAAAAAAATATACTTACCGGGAAAATTTTCATTTCTCTAAATTTTACACATGAAAGAAAACAATTCTCCTGATTTTTTATTGTTTTTGTAACTCGGTTTAATGCATAAGAAATATAAAAAATTCTTCTGGAATGAAAAAATATAAACATTCAATTTCACAGATGAAAATCAAAACAAAATTTCTCCTGAAAGCTTTTTTCACTCCATTTCACACATGAAGAAAAAATATATATATATATATTTTTAAAGTTTTTTTATTTCATTCATGAGGAAAAAAATAATTTTCTCCTGATTTTTTTTTTTCAGTTTCATGCATGAGGAAAAAAACAGAATTTCTAACAAGAATTTGGCATCCAAAACTTTTTATTTCACTCAGAAAAACAAAATTCTCCTTGAAGAAGAAAAAGTCATTCATCCTTCACACATGAACACAGACGTTTTTTGTCTGATTTTTTTTACACAGTTTCAGACAAAAAAGAAAAAATCTTTTTTTTTTGGTCTTTTCATTCGGTTTCACGCATAAAAATAAACAAAATCTCCTGGTAAAATGTTGTTTTCCCACCAAAACTTTCTTTTTCACTCAGTTTCACACATGGAAAACAGATTTCTTGAGATTTTTTTTTCTTTTTTCTCCACGTGAAAGTTTGTGGGTAATTTTTTTTATTATTATTACCATTTGTTGTCACACATGAGAATAAAACACAATTTCCTGGAAAAATGTGGCTCCCCTGTCCCCCCAAAACCTTTTATTTCACTCAGTTTCACGTATAATAAAAAAAATTCACAATTCACATGTGAAAGTGAATGATTTGTTTTTTTTCTTCAAGGAGAAATTTTGTTTTTCTGATGTGTGAAAAAAACATTTTCAGGCGATTTTTTTTTTTCTTATACGTGAAACGTAAAAGTTTTGGAGGGGAGCCACATTTTCCCAGGAAATTTGTGTTTTTTTCTCATGTGTTACAACAAAAGAAAAAAGTCTCCTGAAATGTTTTTCTTCATGTGTGAAACTGAGTGAAAAATAAAGTTTTGGCATTGTTATTTCATTGGGGAAACATGAAAAACATTTTATTTTCATGTGTGAAAGAATGAAAAGGAAAAATCAGGAGAAATTTTTTTTCAAATTTATTTTAGAAATTTTATTCGTGAAAGTCAAAGGAAATTGTGTTTTATTCTCATGTGTGACAACAAATGGTAATAAAAAAAAATTCAAAAATTTTCCACAAAATTTCTCCAGGGAAAGAAAAACAATCTCCTGAAATCTGTTTTTCTGGAATTTGTTTTTTTCACTGAATGAAAAAAACTTTGGCAGGGAGAAACATTTTCAGGAGGAGTTATTTTTCTTCATGTGTGAAAAAAAAATGCAGGATATCTTTTTTTTTCTTATACATGAAACTGAGTGAAATTTTGCAGGGGAGCCACATTTTTTGATGAAATTGTGTTTTATTCTCGTGTGTGTGAAAAAAAAATCTCCTGAAATGTTTTTTGTTCATGTGTGAAATTGAGTGAAAAATAAAGTTTTGACATTTTTTTTCATCAGGGAAAAATAACCTTTTTTTTTCATGTGTGAAAGTGAATACATTTTCTTCATTTTCCAGGATTTCTTTTTCTTATGCGTGAAACAGAATTTTAAAAAAAAATCAGGAGAATTATTTCTTTTCTCATGAGTGAATAAAAAGCTAAAGCAGGGAGACAAATTTTCAGGATAATTTATTTTCATCATGTGTGAAATGGAGTTAAAAAAGTTTTCAGGAGAAATTTTGTTTTGGTTTTCATGTTTGAAGGTGAAGGATTTTATTTTATTTTTCCAGGAGAAATTTTACGTGTGAAAGTCAATGATTTGTTTTTTTCTTCAAGGAGAAATTTTGCTTTTCTGATGTGTGAAAAAAAGATTTCAGGATTTTCAGATTTCACTGATTGAAATAAAAAGTGTGTGACAACAAATGTTCATAAAACAAATAAATTCCCCACAAATTCTCTCCTGGAAAAGAAAAAAAGTCTCCTGAAATTAGTTTTTCATGTGTGAAACTGAGCGAAAAAATAAAATTTTGGCAGGAAAACCAAATTATTCAGGATCTTATTTTTTGTGCGTTAAAGTGAAATAAATGTTTAGAAAAAACAGGGGAAAAAAATTGGAGAAAAATCTCATGAAACTTGTTTTTCTTGTGTAAAACGAGAAAAAGTTACGAAAGCGAAAGGAAAAGTTAGGCAGGAGAGCCTGGTTTTTTCAGGAGAATTCTCATGTGTGAAAACGAATAAAGTTCTTTTTTTTTTACCAAATAGACACTGTTTTTTTTGTTGTTTTTTTTTTACGTCTAAAGCCAACTAGTATCCCAAATATTTTCCACTAAGTTTCAGATATAAGGAGAATTTGGGAGAATTCTTGATTTTCATGTGTGAAATTGACAGAAACAAAATTGTTGGAGAATTTTTTTTATTATTATTATTGTCACACATGAGAAGAAAAACACAATTTCCAGAAAAAAATTAGGCTCCCCTCCAAAACTTTTTATTTCACTCACATAAAAACAGACTTTTTTGTGTGTTTTTTTTTACTCAGTTTCAGACATAAATTAAAAATCTTCTCTTGAAAACAGTGGGAATTGACAAAACTTTATTTTTCACTCTGTCTCATACATGAAAATCAAAACAACATTACAACATAATTCCTGAATTTTTGTTTTTCATTCATTTTCACGCATAAGAAAAAAGACAATGTATCCTAGGGGAAAAAATACTCTAGTTGGCTTCACACAAGAAAAATAATTCACTTTTATACATGAGAATTTTCCTGAAAAAGTTGGGCTCTCCTGCCCAAACTTTTTTTTTTTTTCATTAAGTTTCAGGAGATTTTTTTCTTTCCCAGGAGAAATTTTGTCAGTTTTACAAATGAAAGAAAAAAATTCTGCTGATTTTTATTTTTATTTCTTTTACTCGGTTTCATGTATAAGAAAGAAATCTCCTTTTTCACATGCCCGAAAAACAAAATTTGTCTTGAAAATAAAAAAACAAATCATTGACTTTCATACATGTAAGAACTGCCAAACCTTTATTCCTCACTCTGTCTCACACTTCAGAATCAAAACAACATCACTCCTGAAATTTTTATTTCACACATGAGAAAAAACATGTTTCTAGAAAAATTTGGTTCTCCTGCCAAAACTTTCTTTTCACTGATTTTCACACATGAAGAAAAAAGATAATTTTCTCCTGATGTTTTTATTTTTCATTTGGTTTCAAAAATGAGAGAGAAAAAAAGTTCTTGGAAAAAGTAAACATTTCTTTTACTTTGACGCACGAAAAAAAAGAAAAATTTGGTTTTCCTGCTAAAGGTTTATTTTTCACTCAGTTTCACACATGAAAAACAAATTTCAGGAAATTTCTTTCTTTCCCAGGAGAAAATTTTGGGGGGGAATTTTTCTTTTAATTTGTTTTCACATATGGGGAAAAGAAATAAAATTTCCAGGAAAAATGTGGCTCCCCTTGAAACTTTTAATTTCACTAGATTTCACATATAAGAAAAAAAAATGCTCCTGGAAAAAATCTTTCACACATGAGAAAAACAAAATGTATCCTTGAAGAAATCGTTCACTTTCACACATGAAAACAGACTTTTTTGTGTTTTATTGACTCAGTTTCAGACAAAAAGAAAAGGAATTCTCCTGACAAGAGTAGGAACTGACAAAACATTATTTTTCTACCTGTCTCACACATGAAAATCAAAACAACGTTACTCCTGACATTTTTATTTCACTCAATTTCACACATGAGAAAAAACACAATTTCCTGGAAAAATTTTGTTTTTCTGCCAAAACTTTTTATTTCACTCAGTTTCCCATATAAGAAAAGAAATTCTCCTGATTTTTTTTCCACACATGAGAAAAAAACAATATTTCTCCTTTTTTTGTGCTTTCTTTTTTTTTAGTCAGTTTCACTCAATTTCACACATAAAAAAAAAATTCTCCTTATATCTGAAACTGAGTGAAAAAAAAACAAAATTCCTAAATTTCTGTTTTTCATTCAGTTTCACACAAAAGAAAAAGGAAAATTTATCCTGGGGAAAAAAAATTCCAGTTGGCTTCAGACGTGGAAAAAAAAGAAATTCATTCATTTTCACACATTAGAATTCTCCTGAAAAAATTGGGCTTTCCTGCCTGAACTTTTCCTTTCACAAAGTTTTACATGAGAAAAACAAGTTTCATGAGATTTTTTTTTCTCAGGAAAAATTTTGTTTTGAGTGGGGGAAAAAAATCCAGATTTTTTTTCACTCAGTCTTACAAATGGCAAAAAAATAAATAAATAAATAAAAATTCTCCTGGAAAAACAAAACAAAGTCATTCACTTTCACGCATGAGAAAAAAAAAAAAGACATATCTGGAAAATTTTTCTCCCCATCAAAACTTTATATTTCTCTCAATTTCACACATGAAAGAAAAAAAAATGTCCTGATTTAAAAAAAAAAAAAAAAAATCATTCGGTTTAATGCATAAGAAATATTGAACTTCTCCTGGAAAAAGAAAATACAATTATTTACTTTCACACATGAGAATCAAAACAAAATTTCTCCTGAAAACCTTTTTCACTCCATTTCACACATGAAGAAAACGTTTTTTTTTTCCCCTGAAAATGTGTCTCCCTGTAAAGCTCTTTATTTCACTCATGAGAATAAAAATAATTTTCTTTGATTTCTTTTTTTCATTCAGTTCCATGCATGAGAAGAAGAAATCCTGGAAAATGAAAGAAATGTATTCACAGTTTCACACATGGAAAAAAATAAGTTTTTTCATGTTTTCACACATGAACAAACAATGCCAAAACTTTTTTTGTTTTTTTCGTTCAGTTCCACTAATGAAAAAAAAAGAAAATTCCCCTGGAAAACACATGTTTTCACAGATGGGAAAATAAATGAAGGAACTTAGGTTTTGCCAGGATAATCTTTCTATTTTTCCCACCAGTTCTCAAGTCATAAAAACAGGAGAGAAACTTTTCAGATCACACTCAGAATATGGATCACCAGGGAAAAATTATTTCTTAATTTGCCCCTCAAGGCTTCAGTAGTGAGTACAATCTAATGCCAATCCAAATAAAAAAACGGATCTAGCAGACGGAAATGTTTTATTTGATATTGGGTCAGGCTTGATTGAATTAAAGGGGACTGTTGGACTTTGGCGGAGGTATACGCTCTACTGAGTGCCATTCTTGTACCTTATTGATAAAGGTGTAACATGCAGAAGCTGATCAGGTGGAGAGAACAGCTTTTTCACTCAGACTACTTAATAAATAACAAGTGCAATATAATTCCTTTTATTTTCTTTATCTAACCATCTAATTATTAGATGTATAATATAGATATATATTATTATTTATCTAATCGTGTATATGTTTCTTATACTTTTTTACTATTGTCCGTAACAGAGCCTTCACAGAATTTCACACGAGTGCACTTGTACAACCCTTACCCTTGACACAATAAACATCTTGGATCTTTTGTCCTCTGCATTGTAATATTTAGACATTCTGTCCTGTCAAACTGCCCCCTGATGCACAGTAGACAGTAGAGAAAGTGCGTCACTGCCAGCTCCCCCACACCAAGTGATCAAGTGATGTTGTTCTGCATCTGACATCTCCACTCTCGTGGGAGGCAGGCCCCGTTTTCCATGCCCGCAGGTTCCAGCTCTGGTGTGGGATTCCCAAGGCCTCAGGAAAGCACAGTTTATAACATTCCCACAGTGGTGGCCACCGAATGACTCTCTTCCTCTTCTCCCCTCTTCTGTTTAACTGGAGTTTCTTTCTGCCCATGTTGTTGTCAGGCCGCGGTTTGGGAAGCTGCCCAATGGTTCCTGGTTGGTTTTTTTGTGAGGGGAACGAGGAGGAGACCCACAGTCCTCCAACCCCACCGTCCACGACAGCTCCACAGCTTTGTTCCACATCCAAGACACCCCCTCCCACTCCGACCACGGGATCTTCTCAGTGGCGGAAAATCCTTCCCATGAGCCGTCCGGCTCTACGGAAGTAATTAAACATGGGTAGTTTGGTGTAATGGACATTGTCATGCTGCCATTAACTGATCCCCAGACTCACAAAGTTGCATACAAAGCATAGAGTCAGCACTAATTATCCAAAAGAAGACTGTTTGTTCCTAAACTTTCTGCTTTGACATGAAGCCGAGCAACAACAAGTCATTATCTCATGTTCAGTTGAACGTGGGGTCGCAGCGTTTAGCTTGTTAGCAGGTTATTTACGTCTGTTTATTTCAGAGGATGAGATGCAGACAGGCTTGTTGTTTGAATGTGTTGAGTCTGTGCTGAGCGGTTTGTATGATATATGATTTGAGATTGTTGTGCTGGTGTCGTTACAACAGCGTCATAATTAATGTTCCTCCAGAATCATCATTGCAACCCAGCAAGAAGCCACGCTGGGAGCCAGTTCTGGTGGTTGAATAGGTTAAGTACAGGACTTTCACCCCCCGTGAGTGTTTCAACACACATGGGACACAATCCCCAATTGTTCAGTTAGTATTTTAAGAATTGTTTTTACATTTACAGCATCAAAACTACTTGGTTTTGTTTGGCAAAAGATCATGATTTGGGTAAAATCAGAGCCCATTGGCCTTTCAAGCTAGGAGCGCTCGCTGGCCTCCAGGGGCTGTCCCGGGGTGAAAATAAACAGAGAGGGACGGGGTCATGTTCATGTTGTAGGCAGCAACATTACAAAAACAAACATACCCAACAACTCCGGTCAGGAAGAAGAGAAAACATGTCTCCTCGAGAAAAAGCAGATTTGTTTTTGTTTTGCAAACAAAGTTTCCGGACAAAGAGCGGCAGACTTCACAGGACAATATTCACAACTCGGATGATTTTAGGAAAAATCCTTTGTGATTTTTTTGATCACTTGACCCTTATGGACTAAAGGAAATGTAAATAATCAAACCATGGACACGCAGTCGGACCTTAAGATCGATTCAAAGGTAGGGTGTTGCCACTTCTTTCCGGTCTCTTCTGATTTCTATGATGGTAAATCAGAATTAATTACAAATTGGTGGTCACGGTTTCTCTAAAATGAAATATACTACCCAACTGTGGAGAACCGGCCCACCGTCGGGCTTACAGGGGTTAAATTCCATGACAATCCAGACTATAGCTTGCCATCCTGGCTAAGAGTGTCTTAGAATCTTTGATTCTAGTAAACTTTGCTCTGTCGATTTCCTTATAAAGCCTGATTAGCTGTATCTGAAGTGAAGCAGCGAGAACAGAACCAGACAATCAGTCTGGTCTGTTTTAACACCGGGCTCACAGTCCACCAGCTCATTTCTCACCATCCCCGCTAACGACTGAACATGATTAGAATTATTTTCATGTTCTTCGGTCCAAGACACCTGTTAAACTTTACTCTTTACAACCTCTCCCATCGGTTTCTACAGCTTCGCTGTTTCTTGAAAAGTCTGACCCAACGAGAAAAGCTGCAGCACTCACGCAATAATGAAACATCTCTCAAATGAGAGGGAACTAATTAAGTCTAGTGTAAGAGCCAAGTTACAGACTGTGACAGTAATTACAGAAGCAATCACTTCACATCCTTCCTGCGTCTTGCCACATTTCACGACTACCGGGTCTCCTTTGGAAAACAGTCAAATTAAGACTCATTAAGCCCCTCTGAGGTCTCCAATTAAAACACACTTTTATATACGTGCACATTCTTCCAATATTTCCAACCATATACTCCTTAATTATATCAAATAAAGCTGGAGGAATTCTCTGCGTGTGTTGCGCTCAAAAGCTGATTGAGTGCTTTATAGAGCAGGACGGCCTTAATGGAGGAAAAGTGCTTCCGGACGTGCGGTTGATGCACATGTGCCGCGTTAAGAGTGTGACACAAACATGAGAAATGATCAATATTTTCACACTGCTTCATCCACACCCGAGTTCTCCCGATCAGTTGTGAGCTGAAACGGAAAAGATCCGTCATTCTTGGACCGTTAAGGGACAAACTCATTTGCACGTCATCTCCGTGAGTCACGTTAAAGTGCGTTTATGTTTGGACAAAGTTCACTTCTCTGCCTGTGAGGTGAAGCTCGAGCTCGATAAATCTCGCCTGGCTCGGGTCAGAGTACCTGTGTGTGTGTCAAAGTGTGTGTGTGTGTGTGTGTGGCGGCGGTAAACGCACAGTGATGTGGTCATTGGAGGAAACTAAGAGTTCCGGAGCGCCTGAGGAGTGAGATCATTCAAATTAAAGCGCGTGGCAATTACCGAGCGCGAACAGGGCTACCCGCCAGTGCAAGTGCAGGAGAGCGGGAGGCCTGATAGAGCAGCAGACACACAGAGCGATTGTGGTCGGAGCTGCCTAACAGCTTACAGGTGAGTTCTGATCCAAACACACAGATTTTACTGTCTCTTTTACACGACCAGGCTCTATATTTGTTAAGTAAACACCACTAAGATATTCGTGTGCACACACACACGCCAGCGGCATTTTAACACGAAAACACCAGAGCCATGGAAACAACCTTTAATCCACGTCTAAGCGCTGCGGTCGCCTCGTGAAAGCGAGCCGCGCTGCTTTTTAAACGTCCCTTTGCATGCTGGTCCCCAGTCGAAGCGGAACACTGCGGTGATATTAGCAGAGGCTGTTGAGATTTTGATCGCAGTTTGTGGCGCAAATAAACTCAGGAATGAACAACATCATTCAGCTTTTCCACTTTAACACTGATTTCGGCAGAAATAAAGCGTTTATCGTCTCTGTTTCTACTTTGTCGTGACGGCACAGCCAGAGGAAGTCCCTTTAGTGCTTAAACCCCGTTAATGCTGATCGTGAGCTGGAGTTTTCATGTGCAAAGCAGTCGCCAATAAAACATAATCCTCTGATGTTTCACATTGAGTCAGTGTTCTGTGTCTTCATTAGCTCTCCATTAACGACTCTAATGAATCCATGGTGAAAATAGCGGGGTGCAATCTTAAATAAAATGGAACATAAAATAAGTTTGACTTGAAAGAGAAGCTCTTTCGCAATGAAAACTCCCCACAGGAAGAATCGTGGTTTACCAAACCGTCCCGTCTCTGCTGAAAGGATGAGGCTCTTGAGGACACATGCTGAGGTCCACAGCTGAACCCTCCGTCGGCTCACAGAGGATAGATGGATGGAGAGAGATGGGAAGAAGGAAAACAAGAGGTAAAGGAGAGAAAGAGGGAGACAAAAGCAGAGATGGGAAAGAGAGGGAGAAACGAGAGGAGAGAAAGACAGTGGGAGACGTCGAGATGTTTGCCATGCTTGAAAGGAAGACAGTGCCATCTAGAGACCTCGTGTGAGGGTTGTGCACAAGCATGCACACAAACATGTCTGTTCTAAGCAGCAGTGGAAGAAGTATTCAGATCCTTTAGTGATGTATTTATACTGTGAAAATACTCCACTACGAGTCTGACACTGAAGTATTAAGAGCAAAGGTTACGGTAATGTATCAAACACGAAAGAAAAATGTCTCCTGTCAGTGTTTTTTCTGTTCTATCTGATGTTTTAGATGAATATCACTGCTGTATCAGTGTGTTTGTTATATTTTACTACTGTAGATGTTTAATGTTGAGCTCATTTTAACTACTTTATAAAAAATACCCAGATTTTAACACTTGATAGGATGTCAAAATGTAACTTTGTGAGAAGGGAAGTCACCCATAAGAATAGTACTTGAGGAAATGTCTGATATGACATGTACTAAGTATGTAAGTATTAAAAGTACTTTTCTGGCAATACTTAAGTATAAAACATACAAGTAAAAGTAAAAGAAACTTTTTTGGATGGAGACCCCCTCCTCTCCCTCGGCCCTCGTGCTCCCTGCTGCTTCCATTCGGGGGTTCCCAGGCTCTGCATTATCCACGGGACCAGTTGGGTTTTCACCAAATTGTGGTTTTCTCAAACTTCATGACATCTTGACTCATTCATCAGTTTCACAACGATAACAAATGTCCCAGTCCAGCACTCCATCATCCCTTATATTAAATCGAATGACTCTCTCTGGAGGGTATTACAAATCATAACACGAAGAGGGGGAATTTGACAACAAGACTGCCGGCCTGTGAGAAGAGAGATCAATTTAGTGTGGAACGCAGTGAGGCTGTTATCAGATCAGTGTCCATATCAGCTGGGTTACAAAACATACTGTATGCTACTTGTTGAGTAACTGCGGTACTGAAAGTGTTCAACAATTCTGCTATTTGAGAGAAAGTAGCCCCTTTTTTTAAAAACAAAATTTCTTGAAAGTTCTTGATCTTTCAATCAGGGTTGGACTTTACATTAAAGTGCTTGTAATAGTTATTAGTTAATAGGTAATGAGGCACTTATAAGTCCTTTATAAGATGCTCGTTAACATTAATAAATCCATATAAGCGTACATTATACCCACTCATCCAGACTCGTTTAATCTTCTGCTTTTGTTTTGTTTTTTTCTCACTGTGACATATTACTACGCAAGTTGCTGCACCAGACTAATCTCCATTTTGTTTAAGTCTGCTTCCCCATGAGATCATGTGAGAGTGTGTCCAGCTTCGGTCTGCAGAGCCATGAAGCCAGAGCACTGTTGAGAATACATAACTTATTATGAACAAGTACTCAGATTTCTACTTGAGTTATAGTACTTTAACTTGTACTGGGTGATCATTTAACCAGGAATATCTACACTCAAGTGATGGAGCTGTGTACTTTGTCCACCACCAGCTTAAACAATGGACCACTCTTCCTTATTATTCATAATGGGGAAGTCTGCTAAACTTAGCTGTTTCTGTTTTTATTCAACCATTCAAGGACACATTTTTGGAAACAGGAAAAAACAACTCTTGAATGATTAAATCCAGGTCCCAATGGCAGATCACATGAATCCCCAGTGGCACTAAACAACCACTTAAATTTCCCTGGCTATAAACCTGTGTAAAGGATAGATAATGCAATGTGGATGAGGGGTGATTTTCTTTCATTAGATTTAACCAAACCTAAACTCCAGAGATTCTGCCCATGACATTGGCTCCGATCATTTGGACGAGAACAGATGTTGGAAGAGGTTGTGAGGAATGATTCTCCCATGGTCGCTGAAGATGACTAACAGAACAGGAAGCATGGAAAGTGATCTTACTTTTAAAGAATTGCTCTGCTTTCTGGTGATATGGAAGCTCTCCTGTGTAGCTTTAGATGATAAAAAAAAAACATACAAGAGAGGATATAGAAGTATTGCACTTTTACTGTATGCAAATAAAGATTTATGATGCTTAAATGCACAGATAGTTCATGTCGACAACAAAAAACTCTGCAAGAGACATGCACAGTAGACTCACAGAGAAGGCAGCTTTCTTGGTAATTACTATTCATCATAAATACATTTCAGTCACAGAGTATTCTTAAATAATCAATACATGTTTCTACAAACTCTCCGTCATAGTTTTTTTTAAGGTGCTATTTACATTAGTAATTATGACCAAACTTTAAAAGGTGCAGTATGTAAGAAGTGGCCACCTGCCTTATTCACACTCCAAACAAATTGGGGGCAGCACATCATCAGAGTAACCACTAGCTGCTGCTAACTGTAGTTGTTAGCTATGCAGCTAACGGTCCTGTTAGCTTACTCTAACTCTAACCGGGAGCTCTGAGCACCAGGAGGCTGTTGGACTGCAGGGAGGAGTTAGATTTCAGCCCCGGGGCGGTGGGGACACAGTGTGGAATGCCGGCGGTGAGCCGAAATTTGCCACCGGAACCGGAGCCAGAAACCAGACAACCACGCAACAGAACCGGCCTCAGCAGCCTCCCGGTGAACACAGCCGGACCGGCCAGTTTTCACAAAGCAGGTTAGACAGAGGTGATTTACAGCAGCTCTGACCAGGCCTCTATTTGAATTTGTATACTCAAATACTGACATATTGCTCCTTCAAATGTTTCTCCTGCTCCCAGTGTTTCAGTCAAGATCTGTGACCCCTAAATTGCTCATTTTCAGCTTTAATTTTCCTATCATTTATCTTTATTACTTTAGTATTTCTAGTCGGATCAATCTCTGAGGCCTTTTTCCAAAACTCAATGTTAAGGCAAACGGTTACAGAAGAATCTATGGCTAAAAGAGAAATGTAAACACAGCACAACAGTGTTGGTAGTCCGTTAACCCACAGTCCAGCTCTTATGCTACCAGCCTAATTAAAGTCTTGGGCACTTTATCTTTTCACTTGACACTTGAGTACTTACAATGTACAGTAAGTCACCTACATTATAAACCACTAACTGTAAAAGTATGGCCAGCTTTCTGGTCTGAAAGTTGTAGCCAGTTAAAATGTGCTTTACCCCTGCATTATTTCTACTGGCCACAAGGGGGCTGTTCTACTGGTTTCAAAAAGAAGTCTGTTTCTATGTGAGCTTATGAGAAAATAAACCTACTTCTCACTTGATTTATGACCTCAGTGAACAGTTTCCTCATGAGTTTATGGTCTCGATCACTAGTTTCAAATCTTCTTTAACAAAGCATGAGGTTCATTTTGTAAATTATGGTTCCATTTAGAGTCAAATGGATGATAAAGCAGGGTATGCTTTAGGGAGTGGCTAACTTGTGATTGACAAGTCAAACCAAAGCATTTCAGTCAGGATATCCTGAACCTCTCGTCCAAATATGGTCACTCTCGGCTCCAAAAAAACAACATGGCAATGGCCGTAATGCCAAACTTGAGGCTTCATAACTGCAGCCCACAAACCAATGGGTGACGTCACAGTGGGTTTACACTTAAGACTGTGTTGCTTCACTCTGCATTCACTCCTGTTGAGAGTTGGTAAAAGGCCTAAAAATCCAATGAAAAAGCTGAATGAGCAATTCAAGGGGCCGGATCTGCGTAATATTCCTCTGCCTCTGAACAGGACATTTTAAAACATGGCTTTATAAGTGATTGCTTCAAACCAAATGACGATCTCACTGTGGTTCTAAGCTGAAAAGTGCTACTGAAGCAGGACATGAACACATCCCGGTGATTTGGGAAGTCACCAGGCCAACGTTTAGGATGCACACATAGTTTCCACAAGTCACTCTAAGGCTTCTCTGATAAGTTGAGAAGCATTTCGATAAATTGTTACAGTGAATGGAAGGTAGGAGTGTCACATAACTTAAAACTTTTTAAAAAAAGATCAATAACTGTTTAATATTAGAAAATCATAAGCAAATTGTGCTCACAAAAATGCTTTATCTTCGGGATTTATATGGGGTTGACTGAGGATTGGGCTGGATGAGCTCCGCAGAGGTGAGAGGTGGATGGTTGTCAGTTTTGGTGAAGCAGGAAGTTCTTGATGGGTTGTGGTAGTGGTAACGAGGGTATATGGTTCAGACGGTGTTTGCCCATCGCTTTGCGGATCCTGATGCGACACATGTGTGTCAGCCTACGAGGGCATTCTGAGAGGAGACAAAGAGAAGGCAGCTGCAGCAGAATCATACTACAGATTCAGGTGAACCATGAATACAGGGTACAGTTCATTTATCACACATAATAAAGCTGCAGTTGGTCAGTACTTTATAACCTTGAACCAACTGGCAATAAACTGGAGATGTCAACAAGTACTACTGTGCAAATACTGTCAATGTTTTTACTCACTCTTCGCCTCCAAAAAGACCTTGAGCGCCTCCGGATCCACCTTCCTCCGGTTAGGAGTCTCCAGCTCCGTCTCATCCCAGGGCACGAGGGCCGGGTTGGCCCCGTGGTCCAGCAGCAGGTGGATGAAGGCCACCTCGCATCCATGTCGCAGCACAGCATCCAGCAGGCAGGAGGCCAGGCCGCGGGTCAGAGCCTCCTGGCAGACAGGCCCAGTGTAGTTGAAATCGGGCTGAGCGCCGGCCTGGAGCAGCAGCCGGAAACAGTGGAGGTGGTGGTAGGCTGCGCTGATGTAGAGAGGGCACACCACCAGAGTGTTGAGGGTACGAGCGCTTAAGAGGAGCCGCGGACCCAGCTGGTGGTCCATGTCGACATCGGCGTTGAACCTGGACAAAGGAAACAATGGACACAGTGAAGAATCTACATATAAACTACAAATACTTGAAATAATATAATTTTAGAAAACATCCTTTACAACACGTTTATGGACCAGATTTAGCCAATCAATTGTGCAAAGACGGTATGTGTCTCGATCATGGTCTCGATCAACAATAGGCCGAGCTTGTTTCCTTAGAAATACTAGAGAAATATTAAATTACATAGATAAATAATACATAAATAAATATGAATGATAAATATTAAATGAGCATTGTTGCTTTTTAGGTACTTATCAGTAATGATAATGTTAGTCACAATAACAATAAGATCAATAAACTCCTTTGTGAGCTTCACAGTTTGAGCGCAATGACTGATGGGTAATCTAGTCAACTGCCTGTGAAGTGATGAACACTTGCTCAGTTCACAGTTCCCTTTGAGCTGAGCATTTTCTGCATTTTCCCTCATTCCCCTTAGTTTACTTGCTAAGATTTGCTCAATTACTGGACGCCTCTGGGATCATAATTATGTTATTCGATCCCACAGACACTCAGTTATTGAGCCAACACACCCTGATGTTGCTTGAGACTACATCAATAACATAAAAAGGAAAGGTGTGTCCTGAGGCATTTATTAGTTTCTGACTCTGGGAAAGTGAGAAAATCTGTCTCTCTTACCAAATTACTCATTTTGGATAATCTAAGAGCTCTCCCTTTGATAACTTACGTAATGTTCTGTTAATGTTCTTCACTTCCCTCTACTGAACCTCCCCTGAAACTGTTAAGAGCCTCTGCCTTCCACTTTGAAAACCTCTGGTCTAGATCAAAACCTTGCCTTTTCAGCCAGCTCAGAGTGTTTTCCTTGTAAAATATTACTGCGTGAATTTGACTGCCATCCCTTTGGGGTTGCTTGTTGTTGACCTGTGGGGGAAAAAAATGTTTTTGTGCATTCAGGGAGAGATGAAAGAAGCCCATTTTTTAAAGTCAGGAAATAACTGAACTGCTGCCTGAAGCAGTGAAGCACGTTGCATCACAAAGCCAGCGGTAGATCAAAACGCTTCGACTGTGTTCACGAATAATAAAAAAAAAGTATTATGAAAGAGTAAAATAAAAAAGAGGTTGGCCTGGTTTGGCGTGGACAGCACCACCTTCCTCAGTAGTTTTCAGTCGTAAGAGAAGACATAAAACACATCTTATTGCCAGTGTGCTGGGGTGAAAGCAGCCAGGTTTCATTCTGATCCTCACCTGATGAGCTCCTGCAGTATATCCAGCCTGCCCACCCGTGCAGCGTGGTACAGCGGGGTGCTGCGGTGGTGCCGACTTCCGTTGGGATCGGCTCCGGCTTCGAGGAGGATCCGGACGCAGTCCAGGTGACCGTTAACGACAGCTACGTAGAGAGCTGTTTGACCTTTAACATCGACGAGGTCCACCTCGGCTCCCTGGGCGATCAGGTAGGCCACGCAGGCGGCGTGTCCTGCTGTGGCGGCGATCCTCAGAGGGGTACAGGGCAGACAGCCGCAACACCACACGGACTTCTCATTGATGCGTCTGGTAACCAAGGGAGAGAAGGGAGTGGTTATCAGTTGTGTCCCACTTTAATCCACGTTGCACACGTTGATTAAAAACACACATTTGGTTCTAGCACTTTGAGGCAACGGTGATGAAAGTACACAGCATATGGCGTTTGTTATGTAGTGCAAGACCGTTATATACTAAAGATGTTCTGGGACATATTCTGCACGGCGTGTGTTTCTCAGGCTGTCACTCAGCGAACCCACACGGCACGGAAACCACAAACCACCGAGTGCCACTCATGAACGTTCTGGACAAAAGCTGCCAGTTCTGCAGTTACATGGAGCCCACAGCCACCGCTGAGGGACAAAGGCTATTCTTCTGCAACAACAATACATGGTGCAAAATACTGTTGTTGTGTCAGAGGTACAGGCTCACATGAGTGAAAATAACTTCTTGTGAAACCCATTTTGTCTGACACATACGGTTCCACTCAGTAATCTAAGAAAACTAGACGCAGAGAAGTTGAAACATCATCCATTACTTATAGTCCCACTGTCTCGTCTCTCCAGCTTCAACCGAATCCATGAGATCTTATTATATTAATGTTATCGATCCCTCCCACCGTTTGAAGTCTTCTTCCTGCAGCAGGTTCCTCAGAGTGTCCAGATCTCCGACGTAGGCCGCGTTGTGGAGCCGCATGTCGTCCTGCTCCAGAGGTTTGTCGCAGAACTGCTCCTGGAGCCATTCCTTTAGGTTACGCCCTGAGGAGGACACGCAGATAATACAGCTACGGTTATGAACCATCAAATGTACAAAGCAATAAACACATCTTTAAAAAAAAGCTGATGTATGCTCTGCCTGTATAATCGATTTTTTCAGCTCCCTTGGCATGGATGTCTAAGAATTTATCTGAGAATCCAGCGTTCAAAGGTATTTTCTCACTGCATATGATTTTGTTACATAACTGTACAAGTGTCCCAGAATATAATTACTCCCCGTGTTCATGGGCAGCTCCTGAAACTCTCGTGGACAGCTGAGGGTCGCTGGGCTCCTACAGTTACTGACAGGTTTAGGTACCTTTACAAAGTGAAATGAGAAGATTTGCTTTGATTTCTTCACACCTTTTGTTACAAACCAAACAATAGATTATTGGAGAAAACAATCAGCAGACTGATAATGGAAATAATCATTAGCTGTAGTCCTATACAAACAAGTTCACTGTCAAATCAAAACAAATGGCGTTTGCCAAGTGTTGTGTGGCGGAGCCGGTTCTGTAGGAGAGAGTCGGGCTCAGAGCCAGGCCATCTGGAGGAATAAACAGCCAGAGTCACATCGGATTCTCCTCTAATCCAGAGGAGAGCTCGGGGATTACTTTTTAACTTTTGGGATTTATCTTCACTCCTGTTTATCAACCTGACTGCAGCAGCGATCCCCCCTCGTTGGCCTCCACTGTCGGGTACTTGTGTACTGTAACGCTGACTGCTAACTGGAGCTGGAGGGAAATTTACTTTACTTCATTGATGTAGTTTTACAGAGAGGATAGGGGAAACGTAGAGAAAGAACCAGAATCTCTGGTGAGTGCTGAGGTTAATGATTGACCTGAATGCAAAACACACCCACACCCACCCTTGGTGCGTACCGTAGTTTACGACTAATCTACAGTAAAGCAATCTGGCTGTTTTGAGCAAATAAATAATATATTAAACCAGGGTCAAACTCGCTTCACTGTTGATGTTTACACACCATAGCTGGTGAAAATCTATCAGAAATGACTCAGGCATGTTCACGAACGGGGTCATGTTATAGCGACAGTGACCAAATGAAACACAGCTACCTTGAGCAAACATTGTTGTGAACATTTGGGATAATAAGTACACAACTCAACAAACGATACAACAAAGGACTAGTCATTTTTAGACATTTTGATGCAGAATCCTTACATATTACATCTTTAAGTAGCAGTTGACTTGTAACAGTGTTTTTCCCAGCGTGACATTAATATATCTGAATATTTCCTCCACTGCTTGTTTAATGAGATTTTATTGTGCAGGTGTTGTTTATATTGTGTTTGTTAAGACGCAGATGCAGTGTTGGCACGACTGCAGATGTTACACCTCTGTAGCTGCAGTCACACTGTAGACATGCACTGAATGTATGGGCCACACCTTAACACACAGGAGTCACCCTCAACAACAGCATCAACACTGAACCCTCCTCCACACACTGCACACGGAGGATCCCTGCCTGCTCCCCCCCTGACAGGGCTGAGGGATCACGGCTCGTCCGGCCGTGGTTACCTGCAGCGGTGGCCCCGGGCAGGTCCGACACAGTGATGAGCGGAGGGAAGGGAATACTGGGCGGGTCGTCCGCATCAGCTTCTGGACCGTCGGCCATGCTCCCGAAGCTGTCACAGCCGTCAACCTGAAACTAGACGAGAGATCGCTTTCCCTGAAAAACAGGAAAGCCCCCTCACGATCTTAAATCAGACGAGAGACGTGAAAATAAACAAACGTGAGTGTGTTGATGACGCGCAGCTCTCTGCGCTACTTCCTGACTGCGCTCAGCTGGAGGATTTAAAGGGGACGCGTCGCTTTTTAATGTCGGAAGCAGAGAGGACACATGATCATCCTCTCTGAACTGATAAAGTGATAAAGTGATGAAAGTAAGCAAAATGATGACACATTTTTAAATAAATGGTTAGATAATGGAAAAACATGTCATGTTGACCTACAGCTAACAGATTTGGTCGCTTGGTAATAGCATTTTGCTAAAATAAATCTCAAGATATAAATATTACTAAAGGTGCACTATGTAGTTTTGTGAAGACAGTAATCATTTAATTATCTTTTTTTTTTGCCTAAACAAACTAAATAAACAAACTCTCTTTGTTTTCATGACTGAATACACTGAATAAACAAACTGACCTTAAAAATACAATTTCATACTGTTTTACTTTGTTCATATGTGGCGGACCCTGCCACCTTTCTAGCTTCAAACAGTGTTCTGGGGACCTTATTCCTCTGAGAACAGCTAGTTTATTCAATTGTGGGAAAAAAGAAAATATTTCTGAGTTTGTTTTATTACCTTTATTACCATTATTTGAATTTTTTCTCCTTAACTATATAATGCCATTTTAATAGTGTATTGTGGCAGTTATGTAATAATAATATACTCAATAAACTCAGACACTAAATTCAATTTAAAAAACAGGGGAAGTTGCACTCAAGACTATCCTAAATATGTATTGTAAAAAAAACATAATGTGGCTCAGATGTATAAGTGGTAGCACTGTGAGTGCAGGCCAGCTCCTCGAGGGTCATTTTAAAGGTCAAGGAACTTTACCAAAAGCTTTCATGATCCCAGTAAAGCTGTTTGGGCTCCTACATGCAGTGCTTCCATGTTTCTTTGGACACAAGGAGTAGACATTCTGCTCGGCTGCTGGTTGCATGTAGTCGGGCTGGGTAACTGTTAAATGCATACCTACAGTAGAAACATTTTTAGGTGGGTAACGTACACCAGAGAGGAATGCAGCCATGGCTCCATGCTGCCTGATGACAGATGAACCTCGGCACTGAGGCCCCGCTGGTGATCTAAAAATAAATGGACTCGTCAACAGTGCCGTGTGTCCCCATGAGTGGACAGGTCGCTAACAGACAAGGAGAATTAAAAACCATTCTGAAATTCAACGTACTGATTTAATTACACTTATGAAGGGATTCTGCTCCCATCACACAGTCAGGGAATAGTTTAATCTAGGCAGGATATTACCAAAGTCAGATTGGAGAGGTTACTGGGCAACTCCAGGCCCTTGCCATCTGTTTTATCTACACAAAGTGTAGTTAATGTTCAAGATTTAGCTAAAATAGTTACTGGACACTTCAGTTTGGCCTAAGGAAGGATTAAGGGGTTACTAAAGGCAACAAAAGTGAAAATGAAAGGTGTGGTCCCTCATTAGCAGCCTGATCCATTGGCTGCAAAATCAATGTGAAGAGCCATGTCATGTCTAAAGTCACTTCTTCTGTGAGCAACTCCAGTTATAAGGGAACTAAAGATGGACAATGGAGCTGTCCTTTCCCTGGACTGTGCTGGTTTTTAATCCACCTGTTGAGACTGGGGCCAGCGTCTTTGCTGAAAGCAGGTGTCCCTCCCTCCCGCATGAGGCCTTCAGCTAAATCTCATCACAAATGCTCTGTCCAAATCTCGCTTAGCAGCTTTTAAAGGGCTCCTTCCTAATAAGCTTTGTGTGTGTTGCAGCTGTTTCGTGGCTTGCCAGAGAAAAGTTGCTGCTAATGTTCCTCGAGGGTCTTAAAATGGAAGTTAAATGTTTCGCTTTGTCATGTCGGACTGAGCTTCAAAAGAAACACGTCTCGATGAGAGTGTGACTTGGCCGAGCCAGACGCCACGAGGACTTCACATGAACTTGTCAAAATCACAAACCAGGGTCGTTTATCATTTTACTCGCACTGAGATCCAGAGCCTCTCCTCAAGTCTTCGTTATTAGCTAACTCGACTTTGAGCCTTTCTCTTAGCAACAATCACGACTCTCCACTGACTCTGAAAAACAAGAACACAATGTCAAATATTTATTGCAACGTAACCATTTATTTCACTCCACTACAAAATTATATAATCATTTGAACTATGATACAATCTCCACATATACATAATGTACAGTTTAAAAAGAAACAGAGAATATCATACAAATAGTTTACAGTTTAAATATACCTTTTTATAGAAGACATGTGAACACGCAGGTTCTCACTTTTCCAGGCTTGTAAGAGTTTCAAATTGGACTTTCAAATTGTTTACAGTATATTTGATGGAGTAAATATAATACTGAGATGAAAATGGGAGTAAAATCAGATTAAATGAATGAATGAATGACTCCTCAGAGTATCAAAAAGATAAGTCAAAAGCAATAATAAAGGTATTTTCCCTTAAATAAATGTAGTGTTCTCCTTTTTTTTTTTTTTAAAGATATCAGTGTAAGTCTTTTTTTCCTGTAGCCACTGACGCTCATGTCTACAACAGCCTAAACAGACAAGCTTTACCAGAAGAAAGCTAAATTAAATATATTGTGGTCTAACATTAGTAATGTCACAGAACTGATCCATGTTCCATCTATATCATATTGGTAACGCATCAGTATGAAGAGCCAGTGGAAGCAGAAACCCATGTTGGGGCAGTAAATGTATGTTTTGGGGGTCTGTGCAGAAAGAGCTACAGTATGTATCCAGAGAAATGTAACTAGACTTGATACAACTGGACAAAAACAAGTTCAGAGTTGGGGATTACATTCATCAGTCCAACCAGGATGTCACAGGAAGTATTTTTTATAATTCCCTGTCAACACTGGCAGCCTACAGTACATCTTCTGGTAGCCAAATATGCAGGACAACTAAGAGAGGTAGCAACTGCACTTTAAAAAGCAGTAACAGCTCTTTCAAACTACATCTGTACTTCTACTTATAAATGGTAACTGTATTTGCATTCAGGGTAAGTTAGGCCACTATGCGAGGGATTGAGAAGGCTGACTAGTGCACTCCTGTTTTGTTATTTGTCTTTCGTTCACACACAGATTACAGTGAGGTGGCATTATTGGAATTTTCAGGAAAACAGGGACCGTCTCACGTCTCCACGTCTACCATCCAACCTGCTACCACAGTCTTGTATTGCTTCTTATTTTCATATTTAGCTACATCTGTAAAGCACATTTCTTAAAAGTCACAAAAGGAGTGCGTAAAATAACATCTTACTACTTTCTTTTCTATAAAGAACTGAAACAAAGAGTTGCTATCAGACCAAACATTTTCTCCCTCCCATGAAAGATACACTTTGGCAAATCCGACGGTGCGAACAGAATAGAGGGACCTCCATGATGGCAGCCATCCTGCAAGAACAATCAACACATGCTCACGTTTCCCTGAAAGTACAGAAAATTGGGGTACCTACGTTATGTTTTATAGGAGGTGGAAGAAAGAAATGTAACACTGCTTTTCCCAAGCAACTTGACAGTACCTCCCCTAATCACTCTTATCAAAGTGCAGCGGTGCTTCAAAAACAGAACAGTGACATAAAAATAAAGACTGCGGGATGTGAGGAGGTTCTTGCAAGCATAGGATCAGGTTCCTCAAAACATTCTTATTCTTCTTTTTTTTTTAGGGAAATAATTATCATTACGGAAAACATAAAAGGAGCCGGATCACAGGGCTGTTTGCTATTGCAATCAAACTGCACGTCCTGTGTAAAGCAGAGGCCAAAGTCTGAAGAATCAGGGAAAATAAGAAGTGAGGCCATGAATCACAGCTAAGTTAATAAAAAACAAAAACAAAGATATAGGTTTTAAATTACAGTCAGTATTTGGTCCAGTGACTGCTGAGATTACAGCAAGTCAAACTTTTATGTTTTACTTTTTTGAAAATATATAGGACTTTTGATAAGCGGATCCAGCATTAAATACAACTATCTAGTCTAACTTCCAAGTCATGAGCTCTACGTCGGCTCACTCCACAAAGGCACCGTTACAGAAAAGGGGTAAAAGATGGGGTGAGGTTAGTGTGCAGAGCAGGAAGATATTTATTCATCTGTCAGTCAGCAGATGTGAGAATAGTGAGTCAGACCTCCAAACCATCAAATGGAGCTTTTATTTACCAACATCTGACTGGCTGAGTCCGACTTGTCTGGGTCCTTCTCCTTAAAAAGTGCAGTGTTTGGTCCCGTCCCTGATCACCTCCATGGAAAATGGCCTTACCATTGTTCTGAACGAGAAACATCCCCAGGTCTTCAGTGCATTTTTAGCAAAGTTTTGTCATCGTGCACCTTGGTTCTCATTTCAGGTTCTGGAGGAGAAGTTTATTCCAGTCACCATCTTCTGGATCTTTTCTTCATTCTTCAGTATGTTGGATCTAACGGCACAAATCTTGTCCTGTTGGTCCTTGATCAGCTGCTCCAGCTCAGCTAGCTCTACTTTAAGAGGCTCCACTGCCTTGTCTGTCGCTCTGCGGCACATAAAGCAAAACACAGAAGGGATGATTTATTGCTTACATGCAATCAAATTAAAAATATGTCGAGAAATTGTCCACAGTGACGAGCAAATACATTAACAAAACAAGTTTAAGAGAAAGTGGATGTGAGGTACTGGAATCAATAAATGTAAAAGACAGGTTGCACCCATGCACTGAGAAAGTGAGTCTTTATATTAACAGGTGCTGACAATAAATTATATTCATCAATATGTAACGTAAAGCATGTTGTGTAGGTGCCAGCCTCACCTCTGCTCCTGCAGCAGGGCCTGTGCGTGCTCTTTGTTCTCCCGCCGCCAGGTGTTCAGCTCAGCCTGCATGGCGTCCATGTCCTCCTGTATGTAGTCCATGATCTTACCCAAAGGCAGGGTGCTGCGGCACACCGTCTGGATGGATGAGCGGAGTCGCTCGATCTCCCGTGTCACCATGTCCCGCTCTTTCTTCCGTGCTGCTTCAGACACCACGTTCTGGAAGTGGAGTTGGTGAATATAATGAGTGAGGTTAAGGGGATTCAATCTTTTGATCTATAAAGAATCTTGAGGGCTGATTTATTGAATTTCACAAGCAGGTTCTTCGATATCAAAGTCTAAGAAAGGAACTAAGTTGGTTTCATATGCATGATTGAAACTATCACTTTATTAAACAGCTGTATGAACACGCACAAAAATCACTTGTGTGTCCCCAGACCAAAACATAATAAACCCTCTTTAGGAATTCTACCTTTGCCAGCAAAGTCTCAGATGCTCAGAACCAGAGCAAGGCTGCATTTAGTGGTTTAGGATTTCAAGGCTAAAAATGTTAGGCAGGAATTCTACCGACCTAGCTGTATATATAAAGATCAAACGTGCAGCTGAATTGTGTTGGCCAAAGTAGGGGGACTGGTTGATGAAGGCCTCCAGTGTACGGTGTGCGGTTGGGGGAGGGGGGGGTTCACTATATCCCAATTACACTCAGTCCCTCGATGGCAAAAAGGAGGGGAAGGTATCAGGGAAGGACCTCCCTTGGCAGGGAGCAAACCCAAGGATGTTTGCTCAGCTGGGCTTCGTGTGTGTGTGTGTGTGTGTGTGTGATGCGAAAGCACTCAGCCACACACACACACACAAACAGGCAGAGGTTCAGGCGAACCATACAGTGGACACACGCAGCCCCCACCCGCACTCTCCGTCTTAAAGTCCTGTTTATTTTAGTAACAGGCTGTGGCAGTGGGGTTATTTTACTACAGTATTGAGTAACAACTACTACACTTATGCCTCCTTTCAAGTTCAACTCTTGGCCCAATTTCTACTGTTTGGCTCCACAGATGGGAGCACCTGCCCTCACGAGGCAGCAGGAATCATGTTTGCGACTGTAAACTAAATGACAGCTTCCTCTTCAAAACACACAATCTGTCACGGAGCGCGCTCGGTTAGTCGGCCACATATGCTCAGCTTAGCCGGAGCGTATAGCATCGGCCTTATCGAACCATCTCTTAAAACAAACCAAACAGCTCAGTGATTATAATTTGCGAAGGCAGCTTGACTGGACGAGACCACACTGCAGAAATGACATCAAGCATCATTGTTCGCCTTCATTTCTGTACAAAATTTCTGACAGCCTTGCTCTTTGTTACCCGTTTGTGGTGGTTCAGGAGTGTGAGGCTTGAAACGCCTTGGCCCAGCGGTCCCCTAACAAGGTGGGTGGCTTTCCACTGGGTGCTGTGAACCCTGCAGCTAGACAAACACTCTACGGCTCATTCGGCCTGGCTGTGGTTTGGTCTGCACGGCCCAGACAGGACCCATGGCTTCAGTCTATTTGCCGTCCCCTTGCTACCTCGACCGCCCCTCCCCTTCTCTGTTGGAAAATAAAAAACTTGGCGTGAAAACATGACCCCTGGTTCGTGTGCACTCTGTCCGGGTGGATATAAATCACAGCTTTATGGAGGTCTCTGTCGGGGTCTACGAGACCTGTGTGCTCCTAGTTTTCCTTTTTCTCACCCAGATCACAGAACAATATTTAGACGTGGTGACCGCAGAGGAGTAGGAGGTGAAAGGGGAGGAAGGAGGGGGGAGCAGGTTTTCCCATTATCTCAGATGGTGATGAAAGCCGGAGGCAAATCGGTAAGACACAGCCTCTGGGTGGTGCTGGAAAGTGCAGGTGGACATAAGAGGTGGACTGAGATGTCTCTAAAATACATAGACAAATAAGGGATAGACAGATTATCGGGTAAGATATTCAGCATTTTTCCGATTATGTGCATTTTTTTGTCAGATTGCAGATAAAATAGATTAACTAGAATGGCAGTCAGTAGAGTGCATACCTTTGCCAAGGCCTAACAGTGCACTTTACTGAAATCAAACCTCATCTAATGTCAAACTCAGCCAACCACGAGGACGACAAAACAATGCAAATGGAATCATAATCACCATTGTGTTGTGGAAGAATAGATTATTATTAGAATCCACTTCAAATTTTACACACTCACAGATATCAGCCACATAAATATGTCAGATTTCTTCAAAAATCAAGATGCATGCATTATTCCCTGAGAAATTAATGACAGTGTTGGAAAAAAAAGTGAGTAGTTGTTGTTGTGAGTTATTGGTTTCCTTGATTACTAATCGTCGGTATAAGTCCTGTAAAAAACAATTTGGTTGAACTAACAAACCCCAGAGTTTTGGCTGGAGTGCCTCTACTCTAGAAATAAATTTAAAAAATGCCTCTACAATGTGAAAAGACGCTAACATGGGCAGGGCTGGGAGGGGTGCTAAGACACACCACTCACTGCAGTCTGCAGAGTTGGGACACGTAGGTTATATAAGAGGGGGGTTTGATGGACAGCTGCTTCCAGTTCAGGTGATAGCAAAATTCAATTACAATAGCCAGGTTCCACCCAGTAGAGGGCAGTCGCTATGCATTTTTAAAAACACAAGTAGAATTCAAATATTTTGCATTAAAATGTCAAGATTTGAACCTGAATCAATTAACAACACAACTAAATACCCATATACGTTGGTCGTCAGCTGAAAAAAGTGGTTTGGGGGTTTAGTTACTCTTTAAAATAAATACTTTAAACTTGTTCTAATCAGCATTTATGTTTATGACAACAAACTTTCTGCTTGGATCTCCTTCAAAGAAGAGACGTTTATAACCCTCCAAGCTACAATACAACCTGAAATCAGACCTAATCAACTTAATTAGGAAAAGCGTGCAAGAATGTGATTTATGGACTGCTTATAGGGGTTTTCTGAGGCGAGAGGAAAACATTCTTCAAAGTATTCTCTGACAAGAAAAATGGGGAGCATGCATGGAACCTGTCAGCGGCAGATCAACCTCTAGGGTATCATTAGCTGGGAAAACAGTCATTTAGACACGAGTTGAGCAGTTGATGGCGAGGGATCAGCTTCCCTCATGAGGATAGAAGCTTCATTTATTTATTCATTCATTACTGCTCATTAATTAGCTTCACTTCGAGACAGGAGGATGAGAGAGGACAAACCTCTCATTAGAGCTGCACTGCCCACGATCAAGTTGAATCAAGTCCAGTTTATAGTGGTTACGCCACTGAAGACCACGGATGATCATTGAAGCCCACAAAACAACTCTGGAGCTTCTGGGAACAATTCAAATGGCTACTGGAGACCATTTGAAGACACTGATGCACATACTGATGGTTTTTTACAATGTGTCCCAGTCGGAGATCTGAGAGGTGAGTCATGGAGGCAGGGGAGGATGAGAGTTGGCTCTGGATGTTGTTTATGGGTTTCCTCGCCATTTTTCATAGAAGGCCATTCAAAAGTCTAGCAAGATCATAAAAATAGCTGGGAGTCAGTGAGGTGAAGAGAAAAGCTTACGGCCAGTGAGGTTACAGGATGTTGTTGCAAGGTCACTGGGGAGACAACTGAGATCACCACCCTGGGCTGGCTGAAAGGAAACTTCCAAAAGGGAGCCCGTGGCTACACTGAAGCGACTGAAGATGGAAACTGTGTCTTAAAAAGGTGGTTTATCATTCAAATATTCTCATGGGGACAAAAAGGAATTCTCGTGGGTTTGTCGATATGATTTCTGAGTGTCGAGGCTGAGGTCTGATAGCAGTTTGTAGGTGCTTCAGGTAGGTCCTCCTCATAAACCTGACCAAATTCCAATATGTCTTCTGCAAAAGTAATATGACTAATGGAATGCCACAGGGCCGTTTCCTTGTTTCCACAAAAAACGCTGGATGTTTATGAAGACACAGAGGTCTGCAGAGAGGAGTATTTATTTTCTTGACAATCCTGCAGAGAGTATTCTGGCCCTTCTCCTCCGTGACTCTCACTCAACAGCCATCCATTTGTATGCCACAGGGTTTATTTATACATTACAAACCTTCATCAAGGCTAATTTGATGGGGGTAAAGAAACGAGGGGGGGGTGAAGAGTACACAAAAATTCTTATGAAAACGCAGCTGCTGCAAGGGGCGGATTCTGTCTAAATAAAAAGAGAAGTATCTTGGAATAATATACAATACCGCCGAGGGGTCGTGAGGAAGGTCATCCCCATAAATATACAGCAAATTCTTCGGTCACACACACTGCGGCGGGACATGGCAAAATACAATCATCTGACTGTTTGAGAATTCCCTTTATTTACATCAGCACGGCCACAGAGCACCTTGTCACTGGCATTAACAATAGCAGAATTAATTCAAATGACAAAGCATGAATGAACATGAATTAATGGGGATAATATTATATAGGTGGGATTTTCACCAAATATACAAAAATGGTCTAAAGGCCAACAGTTATGAACTGGACATGATGTTGGATGGGCTGTGACTCATTCAGACACGGTGTTTTGATAAACTTTGGTGTTTAAGAAAATGAATTGCGGCAGCTGAAATTTCAAACCCGTCACACCACATAGAATGAGGAAGCTCAATATTTACATTTTTGACCCTGCGTGTTTTACCGTGATTAACCAGAAAAAAAGAAAAGAAAAAAACGACTCCATTAAGCTGACCTCTCCACCCTTTCATGTCTGGAAGGAAGTCATTATAGTTCTTTATACAGCTGACGAGGCAAGGCCAATAATGATGGAGGGCTGGACTGAACGGTTCCTATGTGCAGACCAGGACACTCTGAAATGAAGGTTTGAAAGCTGAGGAGGAAAATTAGGATAAACTCTACAAGGCTGTGCTCATCGTGTTACACAAAGAGCTCTGCTGTTTTCGGTGTTCTACCTGTGTATGTACATTTGGTTAGACTTGAAAAATGTTTGTTTTGCACCAAGTTCTATATAAAGCTAGAGTGGTCTTCAGTAGAGTGCATACCTCCGCCAAGGCCCAACTGCCCTCTTTAATTCAATCAAGCCTTATCCAATGTCTAAAAATACATTTAAACTTGCTAGATACAGACTTCTGTTTTGACTTGAATCAAATCGTACTCATTCATAGACACCAGCCACATAAATACGCCTGATTTTTTTCATCAAGATCCATGTATTATTCTCTGGGAAATAACCAAAACTGTTAAAAAAACGTCCTGAATTCATCACTTTATCCTGATCAGAGTCCCATCCTCCATCTAAGTTTTGTGGAAATCCATTCAGTAACAGACACGGGCGAAATCATAACCTCCTTGGTGGTGGTGACTGTATTTTGAATTTGACTAACTTTAAAATACAGATTCTGTCAAGCTACTTAAGTTTACTGGTGGTTTAACTGAGACAACCTCAGGTAAACTTCACGAGGGATGATATCTGAGGCCGCAGTTAGGAGGAGATAGATCGGGGGCCTTTCTGCATGAGTGACAGGCCAAAACAGTGCATCCATCAGAGTCAGGGTGGTCAGCCAGGGAAGGGATGCTGGGGGAGAGCACGCTTCGGTGAAGAGGACCACCCAAAGCAGACAGCGTACGCCACCTCACGCCATGGAGTACAGACCAAACTGTAAGCTTCACACTGACTCACACTACAAATAATGATGAAAGATGTTTCTCTCTCTTTCTGGCTGATAAATAAGCTGACGGGGGAATGCATGAGCAACAGCAGCAATGCATCACCTTGAAAAAGCCTGTTTATTATCTCCGAATCAAAGAGAATATGAGAAGCAAGATTTAACTTTAACCTGACACCTGTGGACATTAGAGTTTTAAGAGAAATACTGCAGTTCTGAATAACTAAATGTTCTCATCTAGTCAAAAATGTGTTTTTCTTCTTGTTCCCACAGTTGAATGTTTGAACTTCACTGTGTAGAAAGATTTAAAGCTGTTTTCAGGTGCATTGCTCAAAGTGTGAAGACTTCTGGCATCACAGATAGTTTGGAAGCCAATCATGATCCAGTATTCAGCATACACAAGTGTGATGTAGAAACTTGAAGCCTCTAATGCACAAACACTGAGAATGGACCTCATAGTGAAGTAGGAGACACATCTTGTGTCCAGCAGATAAAAGTGTGAAATCAACAATGTTTTCGTATGTATGTGTTCTTTCTTTTTAATGTGGGGGGGGGGCAGGTGCCATTTTAAGGATTTTCATTTTCATTTATTCCGTTTCCTGGAATAACCGCCACAATAAGTGGAAGAAGTCAACGCATGGGGAAGGAGTGTGAAGAGTCATAACTCCTCTAAAAGCCTGTTTCCAAGATGGCAGATACCCTTAAACTGTACACAGAACAGAGAAGTCTGTAATCAAAAAATGTAAGCATATTTTGCTGATATTGAGCAGCAGCCCCTGAAAACAAGCTCATTTTGCTCCAGACATCTTGATGTGTGTGTAGTATGTGTGGTCTGTTAGGGGCCATACTTGCTTGTCTGGTTATTAGCCCTTCAGCTTCACTGAAGGGGAACATTTTTGTGGTTACAAGGCGGTGCAATTACACCTCTGCGCTCCATTTGTTTATATCTTTCTTTTGATAATAACCAGCGTTGCAGTGGGCATTTCACTGTGGTTTCAACACTTGCCCTGGGGAGCAAACTTTCCAGAAAGAATGGCTGATGGAGTTGATGGCGAGCTCTGAGTCACTGATGAAAATCAGTTGGAGATGAACTAGGCTGATACTGCCCTCTAGTGGAGAAGAGCACTACAACAACAACTGTACATACCTGTTCTTTAGATTTAGGGGAGGATGGAGACAACTCGTAGTCTTTCTTGGTCTCAAGGATCTTTTTCACAAGGCCACCTACAGAGAGAGAAACAACGAGAGGAAAAGTGAGAGATCTGCTTCCTCAAACCTCCAGTTGGTTTAACTTATCAAGAAGAAAATCTGGAGAAAATGTGACAGTAGATCCTTAAAAACTAGAAAAATCTAAACAAATTCAACTGTACCATGTTTGTCTTCACTGTCGAGTTCTTGTGCAGGCTCCTGTAACAGAAAGAAATAGTAGATAACGATCCAGGGCTTTATGTTATCTGTTTTTGAACAACTTGATGAGCAAGTCACTTACCATCTCCATCTCAGGAGCATCTGAAGGTGGAGGAACTGCCTCCTCGACGACAAATTGCTCATCTTCATCCTCCTCATCTTCAGACAGTCTCTTACCATCCATGATGACTGGAGCTGAGGGCTTGGCACTGGACAGCCTGAAAGACATGCAGACAGTGTGACTCATTTGTTACTGAGAAATTATACAGAATATATAGTGTGAGACGTGGCAACACCTTTATTAAAAAATATAATTCTGGACTGGTTAGACCTGCTCCACTATTAGTTCTCTGGGAGTTCATTCAGCATGTTCACTGCCTTTGATTTAATAATATGAGTAGTGCTTCATCTCTCCCACTGGCAGGAACAAGACATATATTCACAAAAAAGGAGGTCTTCATCCTTGCCAGTAAAAGTGAGACTTATGAAATAAGTGAATTTGTGTGGTGAAGTCACCTCTCAGCTGGGGCCACGTCAGTGCCACTTTCCTGTCTCTTGACTCGAGGAGGTGCTGGGCGAGCACTGCTGGGCCGTGGTATCCGCCTGGTGTAGGATGAAAAGATTATGCATGTAACTTAAATAAACTCTTAAATTAATGTTTTTAGAACTAAAGTATTTGTATTTACACAAGTCATTTCCGTTTTATTTCACAACCAATGTTTTCTTCTCGACTTTCTTTTATGAGCCAAATTCTCTGCTAACAGCTCTTTTTGCCAAAAGTCCACTTCGTGACAGCTTCGCTGACTCATTCAGATTTTCAGATGATAACTGTTGCTTGGAACAATAAACATTCACAACAATGTTATGAGTAAAACTGCTATAACACAGTTTCCCAGACATTCAATCATAACCGATTAGTCAGCTTAAGAACAAAACAATGGCAATTATTCAGCTGTGTAATGTACCAGAACTGATCCTGGATCATTCTTAGGAACAAACCAAAGTTTCAAAAGTAAAACTACCCAAAATGTTAAGTAAATAAATCAAGTAATACGACACAATGCAATGCAGTTATATTTACACTACACCCACAAGAATTACCACATGGCTGAATCAACATCTCAACATTCTTTACAAGAGAGTCATTAACGTTATAAAATTACTATTAATTAAATGACCATTGTACAATATTACATTTTATTTTATTCATGTTTTAATTATCTTGTGTCCAGCTTCGAAAACGTTCATGTGTTTGTACATTTTTGACAGATGTTAGAGCAGCAGTGAACATGAGACAATTAACGGGAGCTGTGTTGAGAAGTAATGTAATGTTTGATTAAAGTGTGACAAAATTAGTGAAGTTCAGTGTTGACTGTACAGACCTGGAGGCTCCGTCTGATGGTGCTGAGGAGCCTGGAGCAACTCCATTTTCCTGGGGGGAAGGTCTCTGAGCTAAGTGAGCATCTCCGTCTGTGACAGGAAAAACAGTGACTTGCAGTTAGCTGACATTTAACACACCTCTATAACAACTACATTCCAATGTTCTTAACACTGTGACAAAGCCACAGCTATTTTAAACACTGACAGGTTAATTCAGCCATAGAACCTCACTTTCAGGTATTTCTAGATCTCAGCAGTAGAAATGGGATTGGTGTGAAGACTGGCTATTGGATGCTTAAATTGATTTTTTTTATTCTGGACTCTCTAGAATTTCAACTATTGATAACTTTCTGATTATTTCTGCTAATATCTTTGTGTCTCTTTGTTTTCTCTCCTGAGATTCCTTCCTTTTTTATTTTTTTCGTTCTGTGCTGAGGGTTTCTTTGAGAAGGTTTTCTTTGTCTTCCAGGAGTGTTTGGGCTGGGTCGCGAATCGTTGCTATTATAGGTCTTTAAAGCCCATTCATGCATTGTTCTGATACTGGCCTTTATAAGTGAACCTGACTGACTTGCTTGGATACATTAACAAAGAATATCCTTGCCATTAATCACTGAGTATGTCACTCAATGACAGACTGCACTCGCTCTGTGACTCAACGTGGAGCCTGGAGCCGAAGGAGCACTCTGACATTTTGGGGGGAACACTTCTTTGAGTCAGATAAGAAGATCACTGATTTCATGCCTTGTGCTTTCAGCACAGAGGTAGTAGGGAACCAAGTTAAATGTCAAACCCAAATATGGGTTGCTTTGTTTATTCATGGGAGTGATACATTTCATACTCTCCCTCTGCATTATTGAAACTTATCATAACATTCTTCAAACGCATTTCGATCGAGCACACCAACACTCCTCACATGGTGTCCCCGTTTCCACATGAAAAATGTTTGTGTGAATGTTTAAAACCTTTGTACTCTTTTCCGATGCAACTGCACAAGAGAGATGAGACAGAGAACACTTACCTCCCTCGCTGTCAGAGTCATCTGTTGAGAGCAGAAAAAGACAAGGCATCATTAGTGTCCTGTCTAACACAACCATGAAAATTATTAAAGAGCAATGTGACACGATAAGTATGAAAAACAGGTTAACAAATAGGCCGTATATCTTCTTCTTGGAAAACTTTTTCTTTCTTTTATTGCGTCTTCCAACAGTGATCCTGATGACTCACTCCAACCTCCCACTGAAGGAAACTAGTCATTTTATTAAGCAGGTGGATTGTAAATAGCAAGCCATCAACTGTAAAATCAATTTGGACGTACTAAAAAAGCCCCTCTGTGAATAACTGAAGTGCAGCTATTAAGACATCGGCATTAACTATGTAAGACATGCCTCATTGGTGCAGGTAATTAAAACAGGGTGATCAGGGAAAGGGGGGAATTACCTTGACCCCCAAGTTTGGGTCTCCGCCTTTGCCCTTTGGCGGATGAAGGCCGAGGTATTCTAGCTGGACTATCAGACTGTGGGAGGAGGAAGGACAAAAAGAAAAAGATGTAACTTAAGACAATAAGCACTGAAAAGCAACACATCACTATTTATCATGTACAGCTCTCTATTGTGCTAACCAACCATCATTTTCTCTAGTATGCTTGACTTTGCATATTTGGAAGTGGTGTCTTTCCCTGGTTTTGAAGGCTGCATTTCAGTAAAGTGATGTCATTTTCTGAACTTAACATATTGTTCTACTTGTTGCAAATTTGAGGTAATTAATCATTAATAATACATTAAATATGTTGGACATTTTTCCTTTAGCAAGCTGTTTTAACCACTGACATGATCTATGTTAATCCATGGTTGAAACTGGCTGGTTTTAAACTTAACTGAACATCTCAAGCTTAGCCACGTACTGTCAAACCAACATTTAAACCCCATCAAACATCTGAGCAAGAAGGTAAGTGACCCTAGTCATTTTACAGCTGACTTATGGAGCTCATACATACAGTATTTCCTTTGTCATTAATATGTCTCATGACACACTAGCTAGACTTTGGTTTAGCATTGCAAAAGTGATATTTGAGCCGTCTCTGCTGAAACAAGATAATACTTTGTTCAGAGTAAATTCTTACCTGGTTCTCAACTGCTTCTGCAGGCTGCACAGGCAAAGAACACAACATTACACTATGCACTTCATAGTCACATTTATTATTATACAGATTGTGAGAGGAAAACCTGTTATAAACTATAGCCCAAACTAGGACTATATCAAGCAGCCAGCCACCCCCAATGCCACAGCAGTAGTCACTAAATTCTAACACTCAAGTGTTGGCAATTTACAGGTCTACCTTTCTACTGATTGTTTGTGCAAGGTTGAATACCTCTTCAACTGGTTCAGGCTCCTTGCAAGAATAAGAGGCACAACATTAGGAAATAAATCGGTACTAAATCAAAAAGGTGCATAGAGTATTTAACATCTAAAATCAGTGATGGATTCTATGTTTCTTAATTTGGCCGACCTAACATACAGGAAACTGACACACCATGAACCCAGATGAGAAAATCAAATGGTCCCAACGATGGACACTGCATTACATGTGAATATTCTGCTAAAAGGTGAACTTACCGCTGGCACAGGTTTGGCTGTTTTGCCCGGCTCTTCAGGGCCTGGTTTTTGCTGTGGTTCCTCTGATACTCTGGCCTAAGCACAAACACACAGCATGTAAATAATGACATTTGTTGCTAATATTTATAATGTGTGTGGGGTTGAGCGGCATACCTTGCTGTTGCCACTCTCTCCACTTTTGTTCCTCTCTTCCCCCTCTTTGTGTCGCTCTCTGTCTTTCTCTCGTTCTTTGTCTCTTCGTTTCTCCTTGTCTCTTTCTCGGTCTCTGTGAGAATCCCTGTCTCTTGTCTTTTCTCTGTCTTTGTCTCTCTCTTTGTCCTTTTCCCTCTCTCTGTCCTTGTCCTTTTCCCTCTCTCTGTCCTTCTCCTTGTCCCTGTCTTTAGTTCTTCCCTTGTCTTTATCCTTGTCTCGCTCCCGGTCGCGGCTTTTGTCTTTGTCACGGTCTTTGGTGTGGCGGTCCTGGTCGCTACGGTGGTGTTTGTCTGAGCGCTCCCTGTCACGGTGCTCCTTCTCCCCATCTCTGCGTCTGCTCTCCTGCTCTTTGGGCTGGTCTGGGTCCTTCTGGTCCCGACTCCCACTGCGCTCTGTGATCTTTTTCCTCTCCTGGAATAGTTCAGAGGTGACCATTTAATGCCAGCCACGGCTGAATAATGGTAAACTCATCGTTTGATCATCTCATTGAATTTTCAAAGAAAGCTGCAGCTTGTAGGGTTTAATAAGCAAACAGCAGTGTGTGATAAAAAACGTGATTGGAGTGGGCTATAAGCTCTCACCTCTCTATCCGGATGACGTTCACGTCCCTCCCTATTTTCTTTGTCCTGGGACCTGGAGGTGCTGGCCTTGTTTTTTATGTCCACCTTTTCTCCTGCAAGCACTCTGTTCACTGCATCCTCACTGGACAGCTGCAGATCAAGTGGAGGAGAATATTTCAATTTTATACAGCAATATAAACCAGTGAGTGATAACAGCTGCCACAAGGAATGCGCAGAGAAGCGTCCTTCAAATAGATGGCCTGGGTACAAATGACATTGGAAAGAATTTTCTAATGAGTCCTTAAGCAAAACACTCAAAGGTTAACAGTTAAAAAGGGGGCTACTCTGTGGCAGACACTGACTTCTTTTTGGAAAGAACAAACAAAAGGGTTGAATAGCGCAGCACAACATTGAGGCGACAGTATAAAAAATTTACATAAAAAAGATGGATAAAATATCTAAAAAAGGACAAAGAATAGCCCAAAAGTTCAGCAACAAATTTTAATTTTTTATAGCAAGCAGGAAGCACGTGTTTGACCAGTTGCCTTGTCCAATTCAATTTATATTCAGAGCTATTTCTATTACAGTTGTGACCAGATCTCAGGGAAATACAGACTAACATCTGAGAGGAATACATTTTATATTGCCAGGAGTTGTCTTAATGACATGATATCAAATTACTGTTTAAAGAACATCTATCCCCCAGGCATCATATGTTTACACTCCACCTCCAGGGTTCAATTAAAGTATTTCAAAGTACTCCCTGAGGTAGCTAGACAGTTTTCCCCAAGAGCACAACATTTTGACTTGGAAAAATAACAAACACTGAATTTCCTTTTAATGCAGTGCCATAACTTTATTTGTTTCACCAGCAGGAAAACAGAAAATATGATCAATGAATGACTGGAGAGTATCTAAGAGTGAGTGTTTTCAATTTACCATTTAGCTTTTCAGAGAGTGTGTGTGTGTGTGTGTGTGTGTGTGTGTGTGTGTGTGTCTCCAAACAACACAGACCTTGTTGAGGCAGCACTTGGCAATGGCCTGCAGCAGTTCATTGGTTTTCTCAGGTTCATGGCCGGCAATAATGCGTGCTGGCTTTGCCGCCAGGGGCTCGCCACTCACCAGCATCACAACATCTATTGCTTTCTGGAGGAAGACTAACTTAGCGTCCTTATCCTAGAAAGAAGAAAAAAAAGGTGCTGTGATGAAACGGAGAGTGCACGGGAGAAACAAGAGATAGGATGTGGTTGTGAAAACTCCAATGGGAGTTATTTTCCAACACAGTTCCCAATGATTGAACCCTTGAGAGGACTTTGTTGAGTTCAACACAAGTTGTTCCTAATGTGCTACAGTTCTAAAAGTCTTAGTCCAATCCGTCCTGAAACACAAGTCTTACTATGATATATAATTCATATAAATATATTATATTTGATATATGTACAAATAATTTGGCACACATTACCTGTGTTTATGGTGTAATAGTTAGCTTTCTGAACATAGAATCTAGAAAATCATGAACAAATCGAATCTCGAATCTCAAAGAGTGAGAGGGTGCCTTTTTAGGGGCAGCAGGAAGGAAGAAACAGAAAATCTGGCCTCACAACAAGGAAAGATATTGAATTTAATTCTTGCGTTGTTGTGGGAAAACACAAGGGCCCTACTCCAAATAAATGGCCCGGCTAAGCTTTGCTTCTAGTCTATCAGCCTGCTGCACCTGAGAGGTCTGCCAACTGTGTAACATAAGGACTTGTCGCTGGTGCAACCACCTGGCCACTCTGTGTAACATCCCTGTGTTGATCCCTGTATGTATGACACCACCTCTAATGCACAACATGCACAGGTCCTCTCAAAACAGTTGATAAGATACATATAAACGCATACTGTTATAAAAATATATGCTTACTGCAACCACTCATGTTCTGTGGTCATAATTTAGCAGTATTACAACTAAGATTATGAAAGATAATGTCTGAGAGGGCTTGTAGTCATCATAATTAAACTACCATTTTACAGGTCGCTTGTCCCTCTCTGATGTAAACATGCATTGTTGTTGTAAAGTAGGGATGCACAATGCCAATACCTATAATCAATACTGTTTGTCATGGTCGATATTGATAAGATAACCAATATATTTTTAATGTATTTGACGTTCATAGCCTGTAGTTCATCCAACCCTCAGGGTGAGAAAGGCTAAGATGTGATGAGCAACAACGTTTGTTCAAACTTGTAGACTTTTTCTATCCTCTCTGAACCCTTGCAAACATGTATTACAAATTGCAATTGTGTTGTTTTCCTTTCAAACTGTAAAAAATCGCAACAAACAAACAGTAAGGTGTATATCGCAACCTACTGTATCAGAATTTGTAGATGCTGCGCTTAAGGCAATGAGAGCAATTTGGCTTCGTATTATCGGCTCTTTTTATCCAGTAGAGCTTTATCATCAGATGATAGTTGACAGTATAAATGTGCTATCAGGCCCTTAATTGATCTGTCTGATATATATTGTGCATACCTATTTAAGGACAGCAGGTCCAGGGCAGTACTGTCAGTAAGAATATAATTTACAGACACAAAATGTCAGCTTTTCAAACATATTATTGATACCGTTGATATCAAAGCATTAAATTCTAAATTGAACAATGACAAATTAACATTATTCAGTCACAGTAACTTGCTGTTGTAAGGTATCCAGTTTCTACACTAACATTTATCAAAGCCTATCATCTTCCTACCCATTATTGATTCGGGGTCAGCTCTCAAACAGCAGACGTGAGTTCTGACACCTTGGCTGGCCCTCTAAGTCATGTCCTGCCAGGTCCTCTCACTCACTGTGTCACAGAGGCAGCGTGTAGGGTTACCCACACACCGACAGCCTCAGACTGTCCCACGTAACGCACAGGTGATCTCATACAAAACTGAGGCTGCTGCTTAGAACTAAATTACATATTGTCCACACAAAGAAGCAAGGAAGACACGTGAATATATGAAAAAAGAAGACTCTTAACGAAAGAATAGTGAGGAGGTCAAAGGTTACTAGAAGAAATATTTAACCTGTGCGGTCAACTTACCTTAACATTATCCGACTTCATTTCATTTTCTCCATACAGGCCTTTCATAAAACCTGTGGTCCTTATCACCTGAAAGTGGTGAGAAATAAACATGTCAAACTAAGTAGAAATTTACAATAGGTGTTTCATACCCAAGACTTAAAAATACATGCTGTAGCATGATAATGCAGTTATACTACAGCATCGGTTTAAAGCAGCTATCTAAGGTGAAAGCTCAGTTGTTTGACAGCTCATTCCTGCAGTCAAATATATTGCTAATCACAGGGAAAGAAGTCACACATGCCTCCACACTTCGCTTTATTAATTATGCATGAATCTAAAGTGAAATATTAGACTAATCAACAGGTGGACAGTGGAATGAGATCTCACTGCTGTTTAGAGAAGCGAAACAGATTTGACTGTGCTTGACACTTTGTGTCACAGTGTTTTGTTATGTATGATAAAGATGTCACGATACCAGAAATAAAAACTTTGACAGTATACTTGTATAAAGAGTGATGACAATTGATACCTTTTTTGATACCATGGCAAAAAAGTCCTAGACACACAACACATTGCCAGTACAGAAAGTGCTACTACTGAACCAACATACTTGTAATAATCAAAGAAATCAATATCCCAGCGCACACCAGGATATGATTAACACTGTCTTATTACCAATTACATTAAAAACAACAAGGAGCGAACTACACATTTCACCATGTTGCTTCATCAGATTCGCTCTATGAGTATTGATTTTTGTGATCCACATTGGTTTGAACAGGGTATCATCTTTTTTTTTTTACATTTATAATAAGATTAATATCTATTAGCTTCCTAATAAATAAGGGTATGCATGTATTATTTATCCGTGAATAACTACTTTATTCATGCCATGTAACTCTGTCAGTTGCCAAGTGATATAACCAATCTATGTTCTTCACAGATGAAAACAATTGCTTGTGATTTGGAGGTTGATAGCAGACCCTGGTTTGCACCTGACCGTCTCTTCGCGAGAGAGTAGCTAGTCCACCAATATGCCTCTCAGCCATTCCAGAAGCACTCAGAAAGGCTTTGATTCCATCTGACACTTGTTTGACAAGCAGCTTTAAACCACTCAAACAGAATCCAAGGATGGCTGCGATGTTTCACAAGCAGTGATGAGAGTAATTATAGCAGAACGTAAAGCTAACCCTTGGTATTATCAAACAGCTGCGATAAGCTGCTCGGCAGTCTTGATCTCTACGTGACTGCTTCGTAGAACTGGACACATTTAACCAACTTAATACTCACAATCGTCTGACTTTAGTTAGCTTATAGTGGACAAATTGGTTTGTTGATTCCTGCTGCGGCTCTGGTCGTGCCTAGCAACTAAACGACGCTATAGACTTTGCTACCTAGCTAACTGGCGTTAGCTAGCTAGCCCATTATATTAACTTAATCGGCAACATAACATTGGATTACTGATGAACGATAGCAACTCTTTCTTTGGTTAATAATTTACGTTAATGGTTAGCCTGTCTAACCAACCGTATTCGTATGATGGCAGATAAACTGATGGCTTTAGAAAAGGTACGAAGGCAGAAACGTTATAACTGCGAAGTTAATGTTAGCTAAGTTACTTGGTTAGCTTAGTTAATGCTAATGTTGGTGTATCAGCTAACTTGTATGTGTTTGAATTTGACACAGGTCGGTTGGCGCTGGCCCTTTCATGAACATGGGCACAATAGATTCATGGTACTAGTTAAACAAACGCCAGCTTGCTAACATTATCGTAGTGTTAGCATATCAATCTCACCTCACTGAAGATGTCGTGGAGGTATCGAAACGGCGGCTTGCTTAGCAGTTTTTCCGTGAGAGGCGGTTTCTTTATCACTTTACCCAGCGTGTCCTGGGTCTTTTTCACCACCGTGCCATTCATGGCAGCAGGCAAGAGCAAAGCCAAGTAGTCGAAACGCAAAAAGGGACAACAAAAACTAATACGGAGCGAAGATAAGTTAGCGGCTCTGCCGCCTGGTTGCTATGTCAATATTCTGCAATCCCAGAGTGCACCAGCAATGAAGACTGCGCATGCGCTGGGGCCTAAAGGTTGCTAAGCACCGCTTGTGACCATAGCAACAGCTAACAATCTGCAACAACGCAGATGACAGACAGGCAGACAGACAGGCAGACAGACAGACAGGCAGGAGGCAGACAGGTAGTTAGAAGTGAAGTATTATTTTTGACACCATTGTGTTTCATTGCTTTATTTTCGTTTTCCTAGTTTCATTTTGGATTTATTATTTACCATGAAACTCTGTTCATGGGATAGAGTTGGGGTCACTAAGGACAGCATCAACCACTGGCCACAGGAACAGCAAGGGTAAAAACTTTAGCAAAACTTGCAATAATAAGATCAACTTACACTCAGAGTGACATCAAATATGAGTATGAGAAAATGAGCCGGCCTTTTTGAGACAGAACCCCTTTGAAATATCATGAATACTTGTACCCTTGCCAAAATCTCAAGGCACAGCTGTATTCATATCAATGCAAAATAGATGTTACAACACGTGTTATCTGCTTTGTTCATGTTTATTTTTGGCTCCCTGGAGGGTTTTAAAGGGATTTCTTTAGTGCATGGATTTTGTCTCTGTATTAGGAAGTGGATGTACATACGACAAAGGATATAGTAAATTAAAATATCATTCATTACTTGTATATTTCAATTGTAACGACTTCCCAAGACACACCTTGACTTGCCTCATGCCACACCTGTGTGCCTCCCTACACCATGTGGGAACCACTGCCCTATGCTACACATTTTTCTTAACCCTTCAGAGGACTGTCACAAGGTGTTAAAGTCAGTAATCAGAGGAAGCCCGCAGTTTATTGTAGGGTTAAAGAGATGTCACATGGGTGTATAAGATTTGTGAAACAGTACACTGCTGAGTGTTGCTGGTCTAACTTGATTGTGGAGCCTAGCACGACTCGCACTCTTACTACGCCAGCCAACCTCACTATGACGTTATTTATAGTGCACTCCTATGATATACCTGTTTGGTGAGTTCAGTTAAAGTCAAGCAGGTAAAAGAGCAGGTGTATAGGAGGCCGAGCACAGATGCCTGTTGCTCCATGCTGTCAAGGTAAGACAACTACTCCTAAAGGCAACTTCAGAAGACAGAAATACTTTAAGTTTGAATGGCTTTTCTGTCAAAATTGAAATAACTTTTTAAATTAGCCAGATACTTCCTTTAGTTAAACAGTTATCACAAAAATGTGTATGATTTGTGAGACTTTTAGTGATCGTTTTAATCTTTCTTTACAGTTATTGCAGTAGTGTAGTGATTTATTGTGTCATTTTTTATAACATGGGAACAGTCAGAGCTTTTCCTGTAATTAAAGTGTAGATGTGTAGATGAAGATGAGATTTCAGGAAGTCTTTCTGGACTGCCTCATTGGCATTGCCGATGTATGTGGCACCATTTGAATCTCAGCTTTGTCGAGCTTGTTTGGTGGGTTGGCCTTTCACAGGAAAACACCTGAGCTCTTTTGCAAATCCCTTGATCACGAAGGGGCACAGATGAAATTGTCTTTGAAATAAACATCTGACAGAATTTCACTCTAATCCAGTCGCCTGCCTCTCATTGCAGTTCTCTCAAAGGAAAGGAAGTGATGCTTCGCTGGGTCCTGATCGCTTTGTTCTTCGGCATCTGTGCCAGTGCCGGAAAACAGAAAGTAAAACAGGCAGGCAAAAGCAAGTCTCCTGACATTTCGAGAGGTGGGTGATCTTCCTTTTTTTTCCAAGCATGCACCGAGGTAGTTTACATCTCGAGAATATGAACTTGAGTTTGTGTCAGGAGGCACTCAAATAAAGTCCAGAATTTGAATTTGTTGAAGTGATTCAGTTAATGGAACCGCAGAGCATTGTGTGACTGCTGTTGTGTCCTACAGGATGGGGTTATAGTATTAAGTGGGTCAAAACTTATGCAGATGGCCTGGACAAGATGGTCAAAAGGTAAGACTCCACACCTTGATGACAATTCTGAATATTGAATGTTTCAGTTTGGCTTTGAAAGTGCAATTCGCGCCCTTTAATTCCTTAATATAGCTGCATCCTGAAGCTTGGGGCAACACAGACGGTATGTATATGAATTAAAGGGTAACTCCATCTATTTTACACCTATTTCTAACATGTATTCACAGGTCTTGAGGCGTACGACTGCATGTGTGAAAGAAATTTATGAAGTGTTTTGTGGCTCCAGCATCTAATCTGATAAATTGCCTCCAGTGATGTCACTCTGCAATGAAATTGCATTGTGGGTAATATGGGCACCAGGTTTTGAAAAGCAGTCCACTGGTCTAGCGATGCACTCCTATAACACTTTGGATTTATAATGAACAGTTCAACAACAAATGTTGAAAATCAAACCAGGGATATCACTTTCTTATCCGATGTGTTCTTCTTTCTTTTCACAACCTGCCGCCTACATTTCCCACAATGCAACTAGGGATATGAGTGACATCACTAGAGGCAATTCACTGGATTACATGCAGCTTCCTCTGGAGACACAAAAGACTAAAGACCTTAATGTGTAAAATTGGTGGAGGTTCCCTTTAATATTGACCAAGAAAGCTGGAGACTTGTCCTCTAATTCTGCTTTCTAATAAACAGATAGCTATAATGCCAGAAAACACATTAAGAGATTCTTAAAAAATGGCATTTTGCTCGTCATTTTTCTTTCAAAATCTGACATGAGGACTTGGATGAGGATTTTTTTTGTATTATGTTTTGCACGACTGCGTTCACGCCCATCATTGTGTTCATTGTGTTGAGGAATGTGTTGAGTTGTGTCTCTCTGTGGTTTTTGCTCTCACAGTCAGAAGCCTCTGATGGTCATCCATCATAGAGAAGACTGCCCTCACAGTCAAGGTACTGCTGCAACCTTGCTTTATTACAGCTAAAAAAAGAAATGTTGACTGTAAAAACATTGCACATCCCGCGCTGTCCTTCTAACCCAGAGCTGGGCTTGGTTTCACGGGGAACACAGTGGGTGCATTCCTTAATACCAGCCAAACAGGCAGAGAAAATAGTCAAGAATTATAGTCATTAATCACACAGCTGCTTGCCAGGAAGTGAGCTCAATGGAAGTCTCTACTGGCATTTCTTAACACATAAACAATAAAAACCACCTGCAGGGCAAAGTCTGGCTTTTACTTCTGCCTTTTGTCAGATTGGAGGAAAAAAGTAAAATATTTCACTGCCTATATTTGAATGCCTGAACATACCAGTGGTTCATTTGATTGTGAACACCTAACATTAGGTTTGAGTGGGTTGGGTCTCATACAATTATAGTTCATTACCTTGTGATACCTCTGGCACGAAGCAGACAAGCAGACGTGGATGTTCTGTAGGTCTTACCTGCAGAACCTGTTCCTAACCTTCCTAACTCCGGACGTTTATTCACACAGACGTTGATAACTGAAAATACCAGAATGCAGTAACAATTTCTGCTGGCACTCATGTTCCTTTTTTAATTTTTTATTGGTGTGTCACCGCCCCTTGAAGTTTTGATTATTTACTTGATTACTTTTTTTTTCAAATCTAAGCTAAACAATTCTTTTAACAGCGTTGAAGAAGGCGTTTGTTGGTAATAAGTCCATCATGAAAATGGCCAGAGAGGATTTCATCATGGTCAACTTGGTGGTGAGTACATTGATCATGTATGAAAAATAGTGTACACAATTGAAATCTAATGATCAAACTTTATTTGTATAGCACCTTTCATACAGGTGAGTGCTCATTGTTGATTTCTTCTGGTTATATTTTTTTGTTTATTTTTACAGGAAGAGACTGAGGACAAGCATCTGGCCCCTGATGGCCACTATGTTCCCAGAATCCTCTTTGTTGGTAAATAATTACACCTTTTATTATAGTATAGCAATTATCACTTTATAGTCTAACAGGGCGGTCAGTTGAAAAATGTATTTCCCTCATCGAACTCACTCTCCTCTGAGTTTCGTGACTAACTTTGAGACTCTCTCAGAATCTCACAGTACTTTTTAAGCCCTTTTAGCAGAATAATGAGTCAAACCTAACAGATGGCAGACATGGCGCTGATGAGGAGGAAAGGAATAAAGGCTAACCGACTGAGTAGTTATATATTCTTAATGACAGTGTGGGAAGTGTTGGAGAATCTTCTTTTCTCTCAGCCCTAAATAACAATTTATTCGGCTGTTCCCTCACTGAAATTAACTCCAGTCATCTGTTCGTGTCTTTCTCTTTCTATTTTCACCTCCACTGGTTGCTTTCCCTTCATATTTTCACTACAAGTTGCTTTTAATGACTGTTACTACAGAACCAAAGGTAGATAAGACGATGGACAGCAGTAATGGAGGTAACAGTCATCACAGTCAGATCACGTTGCTCGCTGTACTCAGCTGTGTGGCATGTCTTTCTGCAGATCCGACCCTGATGGTGCGCACAGACATTCAAGGAAAGTACACCAACCACCGCTACACCTACCAGCCGGCGGACATCGAAGACCGTGAGTGACCGTCCACTCTCTCTGATGACACGTTTGGGGGAGGAAGGAAGGGTGGGAGGAGGGAGTGCTGCACACCGTACCTGTCAGGAATATGAAGACAGACTGAGCCCTCATCGAGTTTTCCTCATTACCTCGATATTTTGACAGATGACAAACTTTTTTTGTGAGAGCGGTCTGACAGAGAGAACGAGGGGCTTCGTATGGGTGTCAGTCAGAGACTTTTGCAGGTTTTAGGTTCCAGCAGGAGGGCACCGAAAGGTCTAACTGCTTTTATACATACTGTGTAGTTTCATAACAAACCACTGTGTCCAAATTGTTGAAAAAAGTTTAGAGGAGGTAGAGGTAGGTCCTAATAGTTAGTTAACAACTTAAATGGATGCTTTGGTCAAAATATATAAAAAATTAACGCACCAATTTCATCTAAATGTGATTAAATGTGATTTATTCTTATGTTTCCTCAACAGTGGCCAACAACATGAGGAGAGCCAAAGTCCTGATGCACCTCGAACTCTAACAGGCTCAATCTGCCAACTGACTTCCCTCCATCTTCCAGTCACGCTGGGCGTCCTGCTCGGTGCTCAACGCTGAAATGTTTACATGTTGGTCAGACCTCAATAAAGCCAGAATGAACAGAAAGAAAGGAGAGTTCCTGTGTGACTGTGATGTGTAATGTTGGGGTGTTGAAGCCTTGCATGCTGATTCACCTGCAGCACATTAACATACTATTGTTTATGATAGTATTCTGCCAAGAACTTTTAAAGGAACAGTTTGATTTCTTGGGGGAAATACTTATTTATCAAGCAAACTTCTTTTAAACGTTTAAAGAGTTATTCATGAATTAACACTTCCCCCTTTTCTTCTTCTTCTTACTTCATTAATTTACCCTTTATTACTGATATCAAAGAGTGGACAATTAAAAAAAACAAAAACACGAAGAACACAATGAACCAGTTTAAATGGGAGCAGATACTCTAGAACTGTATTTTGAGGTAACACTTTATAATAACCAGGCCAGTAAAGATACATTCAGTGAAAAAAGGGGATTTCAATTTTGAATCATATACTGGTCTGTATATAAAGTGTCAGGAAGTAATCAAGTTACATCACTTCAGTGTTGTGATACTTGGATTACGCTGCTGGCTCCACTTTTTAATTAGTGATTATCAGAGTACATTTTACCCTTCCAACCCTGTGTAAACATCAGTTGCAACTTTACAATACAAAAGCTTAATAAATGGTTAATAAAGAATGTAATTGTTTGTTAACAGTGAAATAACTATAGATTCACCACATCATTATTCATGTGATGACAGCAGGGGAAGTAATGGACACAGTCTCTCTGGATATTAACCAGAAAACTGAAGAACATCTCACAGATCGTTCTGTGTTTTAACCACAAGGTGGCAGCATAATATAGAAATCCAAGGTCTCATGACTATGTACACTGAAATCATATTTGTACTAATTATTATTCATGATTTATTAATTAGATTATTCCTTTATGAAGTTGATCACATTTGGAGCTTAAGCCCAGGTAGTATGTTTTCACATACATCACATTGTAGAGACAGTATATCACCCTTTAGTATATATTCTAGAAGAGAGTATCTATCTATCCTCTGTTCTCCTCAGCTCTCCTCTTTAAGCTTTTACACTCATTAATAGTCATTATTTGATCCACAGTTCTTCCTGGACAATTCTCCAGACATGTGCATTAGGTCTCATTGTGCGTCTCTTGTTTAACACCATTCGTCGACAGAATGGGAGCGTGCTGCGTTGCCGTAAATAGCCCAGAAGCAGTTTTCTGCTGTCATCGCCAGGATTAATGAGCGTTTTTTAATTGTTATGGCTTCACCTTTCGAAGGGAAAAGTGACGCTGACTGCTACAGACATTTATCAGCAGGGGTGACGCTTCTGCAGACTTGCAGCGGCGTCAACAACGCACACTCAGAACCTTATTAGAACTAATGAGATGCATCCTGAAAACCCAGTTATTTTCTTTGAAATTTGAGAAAAAACAGAGATTGTAAATGGGTCAGTAAGTTTTACTCCCTCAAAATTATTTTTCTTTAACATCCACTGGAGGAAGTGATCACTGAGAAGTGATTAAATTATTCACACTGCCGTTGCTCCTTTTTTTTTTTTCCTCAGCGCCGACATCTGAAGCAATTGTGTTCTTCTCTCTGATGTTTTTCAGATTTCTGTCTTTCAGATGGACCCAAGATGATTCTCAGAAACTTCCAACTATTTTCCTTCCGCTGCTTTTTCTCGAGAATAGGTTTCATAGGCTTACACTCCTGGGTTCATAATAAAATGTGTTTTCTACTCAGACTTTCCTTTACCCAGGGCCTGACAATTCCCTGTCTGGCTCATTGCTGCTCTGTGAAGGAAACATTGCCTCCAAAACCCTTTCCAACACTTCATGCCTCCAAAAAACTGTCACGTTGCTCTGGAATATGAAGCACGACTACCTTTACTCGACAAAAAAATATGACCATCTGGATGTAAGTGGAATCAAATTGATTAATTGAAGATCTTCCTCAATGAGAAATGTTTGGAATAAAAGTAAAAACACAACCAGCACAAACATTTGTACCATGTCTAAACTTTCTCTGGGTTACTGCAAGACTGGTCTAGTTTTTATGAAATTCTTTGCCGGTGCTCCATTCTCCTGTCAGTCTCGGCCTTGAAGAAATGACTCAGAGAGACTACATTTTGAGAGAAAGTTTCTTCAGACACACACACACACACACACACACACACACAGACTTCATAATGAAGTTTAGGCTGCGGTCATCTCAGATCAGTTTGATCTTGATCTGCGATTAAATGATTATGCAGATGTTTTCATTTTGTTTTATCTTCAAACTCACTGAGCTTGAACACTGAACAATGTTTGACCTATTTTTGTTTCTGAGCTGGATGGAAAACTATTTACGCGCCCACGTCTTTACATCCAATGTCCCTTAAAGGGCAAACATTAGTGTGTCCACCCGGCTGTCATGTTTCCAACACTGCTGATTGGAGACAAACAACACCTGTGACTACTGACGAGTCACTGAGACCTGGGAATGAATGCCAATGCTACCCTTTCCCACTGACAGGAAGAAATATTTTCAGTGTGACACATAAAGTGTCACTGTTTCAGACCGACGCAGCACCCGTTTTGTATAAATAGCAAATGTACTTGCGCCCACATGTGTGCACTTGGGCGTGTTGGTCTTAAGAGGCTGCTTTCAGTTATTTAAAACCTCCAAAAGCTTAGTAATGTCACTGTAGCAAATAACGTGGCACATTTAGGCAGCAAAACAAAAAGGGTCAGTCATAAACTTGACAGGAAAGAGGAAACTCTCCAACATCTTCTGATGGAGCTTCTGCAGAGGCTAATTTAGTTTGTCACCAGTCAGCAGTTACATTTCTTGTTAGACGATGACCTCTAGCAGACGCAGTAATTAGGGGGTAGTCAGGAGAAGTAGTTTGGAAAGCGGGAAAGGCCTTATAGGGAGGAGGTCGGCGACGGTGTTCAGGTTTACTAGGCACAGACAGGACCTCCACCTGCGAGACTGCTGATTGTGTCCAGCGTGGAACCAAAAGCCAGCGGTGAGTTATTTTAACTTACAAACATAATTTAGCAATCCTGCATGTTTCCCTAAACCTAATCAAGTAGTTTTAGTGCCTACACCTAAACAAACTGAATCCATACAGCAGAGTTCTATCCATTCAGTCGTGTAGGTGTGAGGATGCCTTGACTTCTTCGGCCTCTTCAATCCCTCGATGGTAGAGGAAAGGTGTCATGTCTTTAACAGGAGATTCTCAAGGTTGGACAGGTCTCGGGTTTCCATGTCATTTATTTTTCTTTGAAAAAGCTCAGTATCATGGCGCTAATATTAGCATGGAGAGCAAAAGCAAAAGTTGTACTTACAAACTGTACATTACACGCAAAGCAGGAACCCTTGAATTTTGCGAGATGCTGTCGCTGAACATGCTGCCACACACACACACACACACACACACACACACACACTCACTTTTTTCAGTTTGACTTTGGCAGCGACAAGGGCACCGGGCTATTAGTCCTCGTTTGCACACTGCTTGGACAATTTAGCTATTCAAATAGAGCCCGCTTACTGGAAAACAGCTCCCTAATGAAGAGGTGGCCGGGTAATATGCCATAAATATATTCTTTTATTCTTCCCACACACTCATAAATACACACTGCCCGTACCGCATACGGCGCCAATATGTACACCCACGCATATCTTAAACACAAACTTAAACACACACACACACACGCACAACCTCACACACAAACACAAGGGCAGACTGATATTATAATGTGTTCTGGGGGGAAACTGGGAGCAATTTTCGCCATGTAAATCAAAAAGGTCAAAATGCAAATGTCAGCTTTTCCGTCCTCCTCTCCGTTTTAATTATTCTGTCAGGTTCAAAGAGTCTTCATCAGAAAAGGAGCCGCTCTGACAAAGGAAGGCCTGAGCTCACAGATAAGCTCAATCTGCGTCTCCTCTTGACACTTTCTTCTCTATACTTAGCCTATCTACACTCCTCTCACACACACAGCGACAGCATTACCTCAAAGTAAATTACAATGTATCAGTGAGAGCGCGGTGCCAAAAGAGATGGTTCTGCAATTACCGGCTGGGTGTGGGATGGTGAGTCAATTAATTTACACTGCTCCCTGTTAGCCGATTCTGAAAACTCAGGAGATGTGAGATTAAAGTCCAGTATTATTGGTTCAGGCTGTGTCGGATCGAGCCAGAACCAGCACATTGATCTGCCCTCGATTATTCCGCACGGAGAGCTACGACATGAAGGATGTTCTGTGCTCGCTGCTCTGTGAACGTTTGGGCTCTTTCCCCTTAAAAAATATTTTTCCAAGACAGAATTTTGTGGACTTTAAAATATTTTCATTTCATTTGTTTAACAGGAATTAATTTGATGCTTTCACATGAAGGACCACAGCACAGCCAGGATTACTTTGCCTTATCTTTTGAATGAAATATCTACATTTTTGCCAAAAGACTTCCTTGGATAGCCTTTTTCCTTTTTTCCAACTATTTTTCTTTTCAACAAAAATAAGAAATACCTGCTGAAAAAAGTGTTCTTAGTGCAAAAATGCAGCACTCTTCGACAGAACAATAACACAAGAGGATTACGAATTTCTTTTCCTTTTAATGAAGCAGAAATCGTAAAAACTAAGAATCTTAAAATTAACCCTCGCTTTATACTTTAAAATAACCATCATTAATTAATTGTATATTTAGAGTTAAAGCAACATTATGTAACTTTTTTCACCTTAAAATAACAGCTTTAAAATCATATTGATGGTACAGCGTCTTGTGACAGGGTGAACGGTGTCTCTATCACTTGTTTCTGCTCTATGTAACATACAGTGAATTAGTTCATACACATAACATTGTCATCATGACGTCATAAGTTTTGTTTGTTGTTAGCACCTACATTACGTCTAACAGACCTGGAGTTTGTGTTTACGACGGCGATGATGCACTCAGAGACTGTGGGGGGCGCCACATCCAATAAAAGTTCAGTTTCTAAATAATCTTGCTTGCTGTTTCCTAAAATGTAATAACCTGCAAATTATGATGGCTATTATAAAGTGTTACCTCTTTTTCTTGTGATCATAAAAGGTTTCAGAATCACTCTTTATCAAAGCGTAGCTTTCCTACTGAAAACTGCCAACAAAATGCTGTTTCATGTCCGTTTGATTGTTGGAACGCCGCAGTCCGTCCCACTGCAGCTCATTATGTCCCTCTGTCCCTCTGTGGCAGGCAGGCAGCATCCGTCTGTGATCAGACCGCATTATGTGACATTGATTTGACTCACATTTTCCTATTTTATCAAGCATTTCTCTCTTTAATTAATCACCAAACTTTCAGAGAAGAGTTTACACTCGTAAAGCGGGGCTGCAGCTCTCTACAAGCTCCTCCATGACTCCACAGATCGTAGCATCTTTAGAAGCAGATGCAGTAAACTGAGATCAGCATATTATTTTATAGTTGCCATCTTTATACCAGTGTATTAACTTTCAAGATAGGCAACAGAAACTAGAAAAGTATTTGTATTTTTCTACACCTCTACCTAGATTCGCCCCTCACTTGTGTCATTGCCTTGGGCTCGGTGACAATGGCTTCGACGCTATCAGTGTATAAAACCCTCCCTCACACACACAGACACAAGGTCACAGAGGTACTCTCGCCGGTGAATAACAGGAGGCTGGAGCCGGCCGCGGCAGGAGAAGCGGTCTTGCCGTGTGATTCGCCACATACATCAACTCTGTTGAGCAGAAAATTGAAATGGAAATGTGGGCCTTGAAAGAGTGTGGCTCCCATTTACCTCTGGACCAGAGCTAATGATTTGTCATTTCTCTCAGGGGCACAAGCTGCTGCCCTCGCTCTCACACTCGTCCTGCACCAGAGGGCCGGGACGCCTCGCCGTCCTCCGCTGTACCGTGTGAATGTTACCGCTCCGTGACTGTACTGTACACGGCTTCTGTTTAACCCAAAGTCATGACCACTTAAAGTAAAGCCTGAACATAGTGCTGATGAATTATAGAAATCTGTCAGGAGGCTTCGAGTAAATAAGCTTTAAATATTTATTCAAACATTCTCATTAAAATATGTTTCACAGGCTGACAGATTATCAACAGAACTGCACAGTCGACCGCATTCATTAAGTGCTACAGACCAGGGTCGACTCGAGTGCATCATCAGAATAACTCTGATTCAAGGAAGTTTTAACATATTGACTCAAATATTCTCCATCTCCACTCAGCTGAGGCTAAACACCGGCAGCCGGCGGAACATTTGACCCTCAGACGTCACAGCACGTCTGACGTGTTCGTCTTCTGGCTATCATAAAGCTGATCTGCTGTAAAACGCAGCGCTTGCATCCTGATAGATGTGATAATATGAGTGTTTATGTAAACAGCAGTGGGCCTGTTAGGATTCAGCAGATGGCCTCTGAATTATTTAAGGGCTGAGACTCTTCCTAACATGTTTTTGGTCCGAGCTGCGTTCGCCTTTTATTACTGTTTGGATCTGCTCTTTTCACCAGCTTTCATCATGTCAATGGAGTTGTGAGCACAGAGGGGCCCCAGCGTTTAATAGCAAAGCTTGATGTGTGATTTATTATTGATCTGATGGCAGTATCTGCTGCGATACCGCACAGACACAGACACACACACACACAGCGTGCTGCTCTCCATTCACTGGGTGACCTCGTCATTTCTACCATTTTCTGTTCAAAATATCAGATTTTCCTACTTTTCAACTTATATGCAAGAAGAAATTTCGATCTCTCTCAGGATAACACACAATCAAAGATCATTTTTTAAAATGTTGGTGATCACATCTAATATTTAACATTGTGGGAGATTGTGACGCACAAAATCTAATATGAAAGTGAGGTTTATGTGGAACCAATCAACGTTTAACACATAACGACACGTTAAAACAATAACCTCACCACCAGTTTGAGTGTGAAATAAGCAGAACTTAAAAAGTACTGTAAACTTACCACTCGGTGACCTGACTCGACTCCCCGCGTGAGTCGAAGATTAAAACAGCAGTAAATGCATGAGACACCTCCGTCTGACTAATCCAGCCTCACCTTGAGTCTGATTGACACCGGGCGCGTTTGGAATTTGTTTCTGCTGAAATGTTCCTCTCAGCGAGCGCGACGAGCTCCTGAACGTGGAGTTTGAGTTGAACGACCAGTCATGTATTCACAATATATATATCTATATTTCAAACAATCTCAGGTGGTTCCTGTGTTATTCATTAAAGAACACACATTTTACTTGAAAGATGTGAGGTCCTGTAGTGAATCTAAAGATGGTGACAATGTGCAGGGTTGTAATAAATAAATGATGCATAGATTCTTTAGTGAATTGCCATAACAGATGTTGAGCAGCTGGCTCCTCTGGATGGATAACTTCAGTCACATGGTGTGACAGCTCACATATGATGACTAATGTGTACTTTTAATTTCCAGTACTGTTGAATTAAGGTCCTACGATCTGTCTCACCTTGATGTAAAACCTGCTGGTGATCTGACCTCACAGCAGGGTGTGTTTTTAGCAGCACAGATGATCCTGGATGATTATAGAAATATAACAGGAATACTACAGGCGGAAATGTGCGTCTGTGATCCGTTCGCTCTTCTGTTACTGTACGTCGCCAGAGAAGTGATACTTCTCCAAACAGAAAACAGTACGGTGGCCCTGAGGGTCAAAACACAACATTTCTCCCCCCCAAAAAATCACATTTCAGAAAACACAAAAACATTTCAGTTGTGTGAAATGTGTTTTTTGTTTTTTTTAAATGTTTTTCCATTTTCAGAAATGTTGTGATTTGTGAAATGTTGCTGTGTTTTGACCCTCAGGGCCACCGTACTGCGTATAGACTCTACAGCAGACCAATTCAACTGGCGGCCCGCAGGCCAAATGCAGCCATTTAACAACCTCGTTCTGGCTCTTTGTCTGCATCCAAGCACAAAAATACTTTTTGAATAAGTTTTTATCTTGCTTTTTTGTTTAACAATCCTATTTCAATTGAAAATTAAAACGAACGTTGTATTAAATGTTGTTTCATTTTAAAAGTCAGACATGGTAAAAGTCTGGCGCCTTGGCACTTCACTGTTTTCAAATCTGGCCATTCTAAAACAGTAGTTATGTTATATACTCCACAGGGTACTGACACCTTCACAATCAAAGGGTAGATAAGTAACGTGTAGTCGCAGAAGACCGAGAGGATCGTAGAGGCACACTGCTTTCGAGTAGTATTCCTCTAATGTTGTTGTGTTTTGACCCTCAGGGCCACCGTACTATATACTCTATAGAGATGTGTCACATTCAGGATTAAAGATACAAGAAGCAACATGTCGTTGCAGAAGAGCGAGAGGATCACAGAGACACACTGCTGCCTGTGGTTTTCCTATAAAGTTGCTCCTCAATTGCTGTTTCTTTGTGAAATCTCATTGTGTTTTGACCCTCAGAAACACATTATAAAGGCTACAATATCATATACAGAAGTAATTATTTATAGTATAAAGTTTAGAGAATATTATATATTCAAGATGGAACTGAAACAACGGTGGGACTCAGAGAAAAAGCTGCAAATAAACGGTCCCTCATTACAGCACCATGGACAGCGCCACGGCTCTGTCAAACACAGCACAGTTAGACATCACAGATTCTTATCTACCAAAGAATCTATCAATCAGGGAGACTGTACAAACCTGTTCAACTAAACATGATTTGGGATGCATGACTTCTGCTTGTACCTGTTTTTAAATTGTATTTGCACTCTGGATGTCTGACAGCACTTACATCACTGTCCCCGTTTAATCACAGCGAGCTCGGCAAAGCAATCTGTTCGGGGACAAATGTAATTTTTTTTTCCCCGTGTGATGATTCTCATAAATTATTTATCACACTATAAATGTTTTTGTGGCCTGAAAGCATCAAAACGATGATGCAATTAATTTCAGTCCTCTTCTTTGACGACTGACAGCCAGAAGTTTGATTTAGGGCGCCTCGAATGAACTCTCCGGTGGACAAACAGCAACAGACACACTCAGAAAAAAAACCCATAAGAAAGAATGCCAACCATGTGCAAAAGTAAACTAAGAACTCTTTTATTCTTTTTTGTTCATTTTATATATCTATCTTTATCTGTTTATTTTTTATTTATCTTTTTTTTTCTACTCGAGTCCTTTAAAAGTTTGTCATCATGCTAGGTGCAGCTTCAGTGTTGGTAGTACATGCAAGGTTGTGGGTTTTTTCTGTTGGTGGAGGTTTTTCACACATCGGACGACTGGAGGAGAGGGACAACGGGGAGAATATCGAGTGGACGAACACTGACCACTCTGGAGTCGAGCCCCCCCCCCACAAAAAAGAACAGAAACAAAGAAAAAAAAAAAACCCGATACAGACGCAGCTGCAGGGTTGGGTCGGGTGGTGGTGGTGGGGGGGCATCAATCATCATCGAGGACTCACAAAGGGTTAAGCAGAAGCAGTTCAGTTCTTGCTGTGATAGTTGCCATCCAATCCATAAACGGGGACGGTTTTATATCATGACATCATCAGTTGACATCTTTAGTGCAGACAAAAGAAGAACAAAACTCTAGAAGCAGGCAGTCTCTTTAGAGGGGAAATATACAAAAACAATCCTCAGACAGCTTTGTAGAGAGAGGACAGAAGAGGAGGAGGGGGGGGAGGAGGAGTGGGGGAGTGGGGGAGGGAGACGTCATTCAGACTCCTGTTCGCGATGGGGTGACATTAAAGGAGACATCAGGAGTATTGCTTGTGACTTTGGTCTGGGTCTGTTTGGATTTGTCAGGGGGGGCACTGGATCCCACAGTTCTCTCTCTCTCTTTTTTTTTTGAACCCAATTTCTAGGTTTCTACTTTTAAAGGTCCACTGTGTAGGATTAGTGGCATCTAGTGGTGAGGTTACAGATCGCAACCAACTGAACACCCCTAACCCTCTGCGCAAAATGTTCTTACTGAGCCCGTCCTCGGCAGGAAAAAACGACGGAGGTGAAGTAGTATTAAGAGTGAATAGTCCATATACTGTAGGGAGGAGGTTGGGGATGGATGGATTGGTTAAACGAGCACAGAAACCTAACCGAGTAGTTTTAGTGGCTAAATGTAATCAGAGAAAGTTTTAGTAGGCTAAATGTAACCGAGTCCAATTTAGTGGCTAACTGTAATAAAGATGGCGGTGTGACATAAGATGTCTCGGAAGAGGACTCTCTCCGTAGGTAACAAAAACACAATTCGTAGATTTGGGTGATTATACAGAAACAGAAACAGTTAATTATGAATATTGTATTCCATTTCTGTCCCTACATCAAGTCCAGTTGGGCGACGACCTCTAGTGGCCATAGTAATTATGGCAGCAGCAAAGGAGGACGTCAGGAGAAGTAGTCTAAAGAGCGGGGAAGTTGTTCAGATCAAACAAGAACAGGAGTTTCGCGCTGTCGACTGTCTGAGAGTGAAATTCACACAAAAATCTTGACTTACTAACGTCGAGTTACGTCATGTCCATTTAGAAACTGAAGTTGCATAATTGACGTAGTTATTTTAAGCCAAACCAGTTTTACGCAAACGTAACCAAACTGCGACAAATGTCAAGTACAACTGCCACGGTACACGCTGTCAGCGGTGATGTCGTTTTGGTGACTGAAGATGTGTTGGCTAAATCCTACACACTGGACCTTTAAGTCGACTCTGGTTGATTTCCCTTTTCCTGCTTTTCTAACACATAAAACAACCAAATAGAAGTAAAAAAGTTACATATATGACATCACACGTGCCAGCTGGTGGATGCCACTTTTAGCTGAGGCACCTTACAGTGCATATTCTTTTTTTTTTTCAAACATTGGTGGCTACAATGGGGATGAAGCCTGTTAAACCCCGGCAGTGTTAGTGCCATGCTTTATGGTGCCCAGTGAGTCACAGAGAGCCACTAATACTTACTTAGGTACATTAACATCTTCACAATCCCAGCAACAGGGAGAACAGTTTGTAAGGGCGGGATGGACTGATCGTACAGGGAACAGATTTTAGTCATTTTTGTTGTTCCTTATTTACACAGAACTACTTATACTGCAGCAACAATGATTGCAGGTCACAATATACAAGTGCCCACGGAGAGCTACAGATGCACTAAAGAAGCCTGACAATTCATTTTTCCCCCCAAAACTGAATGAATTACACAGTTTTTTTTTCTCCCTTAAAAATCAAAAGCACATTGTCAAGTGAGTGTACAAAAAACAAACAGTAAAGGGTCGATTTATAAAAGAAAAAGTGAGGGATATTGAAGAAACACACATGGACATCATCATCTTTGGTGAAGATTCCACAGAGTATGAGTCTGAGCACACACATATATCGCACACACACACAACACACACGCACACACGCTCACACACACATGCTCACATACATTTCCGACAGCTGGGAAGAGGAATTCACTGCAGTTAATTGGAAATGTGTCCTCGTGTACGGATCTTTAAAACTTCGAGGGTGTTTTACGCACTCGGGGTGTGTAAAGGTGGCAGGTCGGATCACAAAGGTCTTCTTGGACTACGCAGCTAAGGTTCGTTTCTGTAGATGAAGAAGAGAGGAACGACGGAGATGACATCACACTGTGACACATTTTGGTTGTAACCTACTTGGTAGAGTTTGTCAGACGTTAGCACACGTTGCATCCGTTCGTACAGGGACTGCATGTAACTTCACTGTTGTGGAGGGATACAACAATCTTTGCATTTGAGACTAGAACTACAGGCCGGCACAGTGTCGCTTACGGCAACGTGGCGCTCCAGGACGTAGACCGAGCCTTTTCTACTGACAGCTATCATGGATCCCTGCCACAGAGTTACAAGATCTGAGAGGTCTGTGTATGCTATCACTGTTTTCACTGCAGGATTCTCCCCCGATCCCTAAATGCCCAATCTTTAAGAAAAACAACGACAAACAGAAAAAAAACTGTCCCTGTCCCTCCCCCGAAACAAACAAACAAACAAACAAACAATCACAGGAAATCTAGAAAATAGAGACAAAGATTCAAAGCTGCCTGTGGAGGAAGATGCTGGCATTCATTCAAAAATCATTCACTGATGGAAGCTCTCCACCACGTGTTTTCTGCTCTGTAGGCCTCCCAGTTCAGTTCCCATGCAAAGCCATGGCTTAGATCAAGGAAAAATACAACGTGCAGCACCTCCCCAAAGCTTGTCCCAAGACCCAGGCGAGGGGAGGAGGAGGAGGAGGAGGAGTCGGGGTGAGGAGGAGTATGGGGGGGCTGCGATGCTCTCAACATGACCCCGCCATGATGGTTCAAGTATGGAATGAGAGTGACGTAAAATAACTTAAAAGATGAATGAATGAAGACACAAAAATCAACAAAACCGCTGCGACACCTAGCCTGCGTTTTCTCTCAGTGAATCAAACAGGACCACGACATGTTGTTACATTAGCATCTTTAATACAGGGGCTATGAACATGTAGTCTCATCTAAGGAACGGACCGGATAACACACGTTAAATGTTACATAACTATTGTATGTTCTTTCTTTTTCGGCACTAGATTTACATCCTGAAGATTTTATGCATCTTTAAATTAAAGTTCCACATAGTCATAATCTTTTTTCTTTATTTTTTAGGTCCATACACGTTGGTTTTAGTTTACAAAGATCCTGTTTCTAGGCTACATTTCACCCTAAACTTGCTACACTCACCGATCAAGAGAACAGACAAAACTTTGTAATTTCAACTTCCACATCTACGGCATAAAAACATCTCTCGGAAAACACAAAAAAAAACATGGATTCCAGTTTTAAAACAGAAAAACGAGTAAGATGAAAAAAAACATCATCCTTTAAAATCAGAATAAAAGGACATAAAATCAACGTGAATGAGAGGAGACGCGGTGAGGTCTTCTGAGGAATGACAACGATGAGCTATGGATGGTTTCTGTGAATTTACGCACGTTTATTTCCACAAGTACAAAGTGCACGTGCGCGCAGACACATGGGACGGAGGTAAGTGTCTCTGTGGGCTGGTCGATAATAGGGGGCTCTCTTGCTTTTCAGGCCTGGGTCGGGGGGGAGGAGGAGTGGGGGGTTAAGGAAATCCCTTGGTCCCTTGACTCCCTCAGGAGCTCAGGGTGAACTGGTCTTGCTCAATGGGCTTTTTGACCCAAGCGCCCAGGCCGGCCTTGTGGAAGGCCTTGATGAGCGCCTGCTTGGCAGAGTGGTACTCTGTGGCTGCCTGCTTGGCTTCATGGTAGGAGCTGGGCCGGAGCACCTTGATCCACAGGATGGACGACAACTAAAAGACAGAGAGAAAGAGAGAGAAGTACGTAAATGAAACAGCTTACAACATGTAAGATAATGTGGGACAATACTGAAATACTTTTAGTTGGTTTTTATTTGTACAAAAGAGCTCTGTCCAATAACGGAGCACTTTATTTTGAAATGTGTTTGAGTGAGATGTAAAGCAGGATATAAGAGTTATTTAAAAGGTAATGTTTTTATTTTGTTCATACGATTGAATTAACTGTTGAATTTTTGTATCAATTCTAGTTATTAGAAAGAAAAAAATCATCCAAAATCAAAATTGGCAATTGGTGGTGCTCTTATTTTCTAATTCAATACATTTAATAATAAAGAAGTTAAAGAACTAGTGGTTCAATTCAAAACAGAGCGACTGACTTCTGTATGAGATCTGGGAACCATCATCATGTTACTGCTGGACTTTAACGTCCTTTTTGAGCTAAAAGTCGTGTTTACACCAAACCATTTTGGTATTTCGCCCTTGAAGCCCGAGACCTGTTCTGTGATGTCACTGCAGTACTCCTAAATGTTGGCGGGGTTGGTACCAGATGGGAATAGTCACCTCAACCACGTCATAGCGTGAGAACATAACGGAGGACTCTGAGCGCTTCATGTTCTTCCTTCTCTGTATGTGGCTTTTTATTACGACAAGCTTTGCTTGATAAAAGGCTGCAGGCACCGAGGAAAACACTGCTGATAAAACCAGGAGAGTTTGAGCTTTGTCTCTTCAGAGCTCAGACGAGGAGAATCTGGGTGCTCCTTGACGAGTCTACTGACTTTTCTCTGACCAATCAGTGGTCTGCAGTGTTTTAACTCCACCTTTAAGTATCGGCTCAACTCGCTTGGAAGCTCAACAGAGGGGCGTCAAGAAATAGAACTGAATGAGGTGGATCTTTAAGAACAATCCACAACTTTGGCTCAGGAAACACAAAATAACAAACTGAACTGAACTGGACTGCTTGGTGCAATAGTAGCTTAAGTGATGTCATACAAGTACGAAGTAAGATTTAAAACTTAAAATGTGACAAAACAACAGAAACAGAAAGCAGCTCACTCTGCTGGCGAGGAGGGCCGAGTATCAAACGTCTCCTTCGTACAGCCTGAAATGCTGAAGAGCAGCAGAGTTCAGTGTGTTTACCTTGGAGTGTAGGCGCACCCAGCGGTTGTAGAGGGCGTTCTTGCAGAGACGTGAGGCTCGGCCCATGTCGTCCTTGCCTGTGGTTGCATTGATCACCTCCAGAGCCTGGTCACCCACCGTCCAGTTCACACTGAAGTTGGGGGCCTTGCCCGGCTGCCTGGCCTCTGCATTACTTATACCTGGAACCAAAAACAACAAATGAAGGTCAAACACCAAAGAAACCTGAACAAATATTGTATCTGTCCATCTCCTAATGAATGATTTTAAGTATCTCTCATGTTAATTTAAGGATTGAGTGTTTCTTTATGGTTGAGAAAATCCTGCTACATCTCAAGATGTATTCAACGTATAAAAACTCATTCGATGGACAAAAAGCATCTTCATGAAACCAGAAAGTTGTCGTATTGGAGATTATCCCAGAACAGCGACTAAACTTTAAAACAGACTAAATAAAATGCTGAATTAAATGTTTTTCCTTCAGCGGCTCTGTTCACATTATGTTAAGACCCTCAACGCATTAAAAAAAACCGTCTCCGAGCTCTCAAGCAGAACTGTGTCAGAAATAAGATAATTATTTTCTCTCTCCTTCCTCCGGAGCTTCTGCGGGAGACCCACAGGAGCGTATTAAACAAAGGATGAGGTATCCAAACCCGGCAGCCTATTCCTTCACATGACAGCTGCTCCCACAGCTCTAATATCTTGAAATATCAGGTTTTTTTCCCCTCGCTTTTTATTTTGTTGTTGTCCTACTGAGTGGAGACAAAATATCATCCACCCAGGGGGACGCTGAGGTCAGAGCCCGCTCTCCTCCAGCACACTATTGGGCATCGGCCTCCACTGTATCTGAAACATAAATGGGAGATATATGGATGCCATAAATCCTGGTGTCTTACTCCGTGTGTGTGTGTGTGTGTGTGTGTGTGTGTGTGTGTGTGTGCGTAACGCTCCTTGGTTCCATTTGGCAGCACTTGTGGCAGAAGATGATTTAAAGGGGATGAAATCCTCGGTGCTCTAACGCCACAGTGCTTCACCGCTAAAAACTCTCTAAAGCGGAAAAGGTTAATAACCCCCAACTATTATCTCCTTTACCCGCCATTTAGAGAGCAACCAGAGAGGAGGAGCAGGGGGAGCTGCGTTTAGCTCCACGCCATGTGATGTGACGCCGTTTGTCATCCCCGAGGGTCAAACAGAAATGACCACAGCGTCACTTCACCTGTCTGGGTTTCAGTTTTTGGCCTGTTCTGTTTTGTTCTGTTTGCTGTTGATTCAATAAATATTTCACCAGAAATCACAATCGTCCAATAACAGCTTGGACACAGTAACTTTGCACTGAAGGCTGCGTGGTCGGATGTTTGTGTTGTTCATGAACTAAAAACCCAAGAGGATAAAACAATGTGTGTATCTGCTCAAACGTAAGGTTCAAACATTAGCAAGTCCAGCTAATTAGCATCCACGTTCAAGAAGAACATCATTAACTTCGCACACTGTTTTGTGGCGTCGCAGGTAAAAGCTGTTCATCTACAATTTGATCATTGTATTGATCTGATAATCAAAAAAAATATGATTATCCGATCTGATAATCAGCCAGGCCAATGATCAGTTGTAGTATACAGTGTATACGTACTTGTAAATATATGTATAATTCACTTTTACCTGTACTTTTGATATACTTAAGTACATTGAATATCAGATACTTAAGTTTTAAACCAACTGACGGAGCTACAGTAACGTTAACTTTATTAAATAGCTACAGCTGATAAAATCTACAAATTTGACAATTGTTGGCTCGTAATGAAAACCTGCTTTTGTAAACTTCTGTCTGAAATTAAGGACTAAAATGACTAAGCACTTCAATGGCAGTTCTGCTACTGTAACCACTGTAAGCTGCATATATGCTGCATGAGAAAGGAAAGCTTGACATGCAGAGCAACAGTGAGTCAGAGGGGCTGGACGACTTCTTGTCTCTGAGGTCAATGCTTGAAGTAAGTGTGCAGTACTTTATATAGTACAGTTTTATATGGACAAGAGAGGGATTGAAACAGATTCATTTCTCTGTGTTAAAAAATCTTAATATTAGAAGAAAGGAAGGTCTGTTTCAGAGGCTAAATGACAATAAAGAACCAACTGTGTTTTATGCAAAAAGGTTTAGCAGATCTAACATTTCTGTGAGGGAAATTTTACATGCTATTGTTTCACAGAGACCTCTAACCAACCGGAAGACGGAGACTGAATGCTTCGTCTAAAAATGGAAAGTGAGGGGGAAAAAAAGAAAAAGGGCTGCAGGAGTCTTGGTCTATACGGCCTTTTTAAAAGGTCAAGCTGATGCTGAAAATTTACAAAAAACGATGAAGCTATTCAAATTCCACAGGAACTAGGCAAATGTCAGCTCAGATCAAACACAGGAGAAAAGCAATAACTGTCTTCGACTGACCAGTGAGGTGGATGAATGTGTTTACCGCTGAGGATTACCATCTTCCTCGCTGATATTTTGACAGCTGCAGTTCGATTGGCACAGATTAATAAGACAGTGTCCTCAAAACATCGAAAATGTGAACATAATGAGGGCTTAAGTTAAAATTCTAAAAGAAGAGATTCTTATTTCCAGATCAGAGGCGGCACTGACCGCTGAGCAGAGGCCTGTTGAGGGTGAACTGCTGAGGCAGGTCCTCGATGTCTGCGATGCGCTGGTACATGGCCCTGGAGAGGTGGTCGGCGTGGTACAGGCTGCCGAGGATGATGCTGGAGAAGTAGATTGGCTCTGTGAAGTAGCTCATCAAAGACCCCTGAATGCCCACCACATTCCACCTGCAGAGGGAAACACACACACACACACACACACACACACACATTAGAAAACCTGGAACTGGAGCTACATTTTTGGGTGATTATGGAAATGTTTTGAATAACGTTAACCTCAATATGCACTGCCATTATTTTGAGATTTAACTCAAGGTGAGTCAGTCAATACTTTGGTTGACCCATCATTCACATTCATAAATATTAAAAAACATCAATTTTCATCGTCAGGCTGCCATTGTAAATAACAATTTACTCTTAATGACCTGCCTCGGTAAAAAAGAAAGGAAGAAAAAACTATTAAAACCTGTGTTCGACAATCTACTTCTAAAATGTAATGTATTACATGTTACTAGTTACTATCTTTACCTTTCTTTATCAAAGAATGGACACAAATCACGACCAGTTCAAAGGTAGAGTCACCACTTTTTTCTCTTTTGCTTACCATGTCTGCAAATCTGAATGAATCATTGGTCGGTTCTCATGGCTTCCGTTAAAAGAACTGAACAACTGAATTGTGTAGAATCGAATCTAATCTTACCAAACAATGTCTACAATGTCCATATTGACAATAGTTAAAACATTAATATCGTTATGAGCATCTCTGAACGAGCTTAAACTGCCTGCAAGCGACAAGTGAGTCTTAATTTCAGGTGGTAACACGTACCAGACTAAAAACAATATAAGACTTTATTAAACCCTCAGTGGGGAAATTCACATGTTAGGGTTAATAGCTTAAAGGTGGTATTTGTAAGAAAAGTAGATTTTTGAGTCTCATTCCCAACCAAGTCAAATAATGACGCTTTGGGATGGCGGCCGACCTGTCGTACAATCCCAAAGCATCCAGTTTTTGACGATAGAGAGTTTAAGAAGTGACTGAGTGACTCAATAGATAAAAAAATGACTCCAAAGCAACCAGAGCTGGTGAATTAACTGTTAAAAACAGCGTATTTTCTATCATTATTTCCTACATTTCTCACACTAGTTATTATTAGAAACTCCTCAGTGTCTCAACTATCAACGTACGCTTTACAAAAATGACATGTAGAGACGATTGCGGCGACTGTGTTTGGAGTTTGAGAGTTGTGTTCTGTGTTTCTTCAGCATTCAAAAAGTTCAGAAACTGAATCTACAAAGAAATGTGACACCTGGTACGTTTCACAAGTGACACACACGCAACCCCACAAGCAAAATATATTAGTACATAACCGGCCGATGCTATATACCACACATGATCACCCACAATCCTACACTTGTGTACCCTCCGAGGTATCCAATTTCATTTTCTACAAACTTCTGTGTATTTCTACGCTGTGTCATTAGCCATCTCTCCCCAGTCATTTTCCCATTGACATGCTCTGTGAAGCATCGTCTGAGAGAGAGGGAGAGAGGCTAGAAACAGACAAGAAAGAGGGATGCAGGGGGACACAGTGAGCGGGGGAGGGATGAGAAAATAGAGAGGAGAGGAAATTAAGAGAATAGATGAAGCGATGATATTTCTTTATGCCGACAAATTTGATGAAAAAAACAAGTTATTCGCTCTCTCTCTCTCTCTCTCTCTCTCTCTCTGGAACCAAGCCCATTCGTCCCTGGGATGTAAATCTTAAAAAAAAAAAACCATAATCAATTATTTCCTCAAACAGCTGGGCAATGTTTGGAGTTAATTCGAGCCGCTCCTATCACATCACGTAACACTGTCAAACAGTAATGAAAGGCAGGAAGTGGCTGAACGCTGAACAAAGCTGTTGTCTAACAGAAGATAATGGGTTGTTGTACACTGGAAAATGTCCCGATGTCCCTCCAGATTCCCCGTGTTTGTATGAACGGCATCCAGGAACACAACTTTATGATATCTGAGCTTCCCCTCGACGGAGCGTGATATCAGAGGAAAATGGCCGCCGTGTGGATACAGTCCATTGCAGACGCTGATACCAATATTGTGACGATCCCTGCAGCTCGTTTATGAGTGTTGTGTGGATTTGTAATTGAGACCCTCTGCCTGACTCTCTCTAAGGTTGCCACAGGAAGCTGATTACACTAACAGCCAGATGTGAAGCACCTGTCTGCTCTGGAAGGTGTTAAAGTCCAGCTTCCAACTGGGCACATATTTCATCCCCTACAAGTTTCTCCTGAGGTCGAATCTAGAACAAGATAGAATTAGAACATTTACTGGGCAAAATTAAAAATAAATTACTTTGTCAATGGTTCATGTCATGAGTAGGAACATATAAAAAACTATTTTAGAGTCAAGCCATGGCCAAACAAGTTTACAGGTTGTTGATTGAACCGATACTCTCCAGATGAATCTCTGTGTTTTGTAGTATATTAGTTTTTAAATGAGGTGTCTGTGGAGAGGTTATGTTTTCACCTGTGTCTATTTGTCCGCTGGTTGGTTTGTCAGCAGGATTACACAAAAACTACAAAACGGATCTCCATGTAACTTGGATCGAGGACGAGTCTCAGCCCAGAACAGACCCCATTAACTTGGATCGGGACAAAGGGACGAATGCAGGAATTTTCCACACTTTCTTTAACGCTGCGAGATGTTTTTTTCTACATTTCCATAAATTTCTCTGGGAATAAAACATGGATCTTAATGAGAATAGTCAACTGTATTAGGTTGGTATCAGTAAATGAGTACAATGTGAATCTGGTTGTTAATCGGGTAGTTTAAAATTTAGAGTGATAGGTTGTCTTGAAATTAAAAGGGACTGTTGGGCCTTGGTGAAGGTATGTGTGCTGAAACCATTCTAGTCTAGTTTTAAAATGTTATATTATTTAAATCTTTTGTAAACGCAGTGTTGAATGGAGCCTGAACATCATGACTGCTTTGCTGTAACTGCTGTGCTTTAACATTAAAGAACTCTAAACTATATAGACTTCTGCTACATGTTGTTGGTTTTGTTGTAATTGTGTTAAAAAAAAATAAAACCCCATTGATTATCACTAACCCGTAAACCATTAATAACCCCCCCAAATTCTCAAAAACCAGAAACTGACAATGTGATGATTCTCTCTTTTTCTTTCACTTCAGGCAGTCTGTTTGAGAGTGTGTGAAATTACCAGCATGGACCCAGAACAATGAGAAATATGCAAGCACGAGACCCCGGGCTAGTACGAGGGACCGATTGTTTCCATATGCAATATTCTCTGTGTATAAATGTGTGTGAGGAGGCATGTGAGACTGAGGGAGGGCAAAATGAAATCTCTGAATTCATAGCTGCGAGCGCTGAAGCACACATTCAGGGCAGTCAAACAGCCTCGTAATATTCAGCGCCGTGTGCGCACACACATTTTGTCAACAGAACAACGGGGGTTTCGCAAACACACCTGAAAGGACACACGCCGCAAACAAGCGAGCACGCACGCGTTACGAGCCACGTCCTCAGAGGCATTCAATTTAAATCCTGTCAAACTTTTCTGTATTTCTTTGGCGTCTTATTTTATTCAATACCATGCTCTGTGCACACACACGAGAACAGGGTCAGAGGGCCAATGTAATCAGCTATTAAAGACAGAACGACAGGAGCAAAGAGGACAAACCAAGAGCTTTCCGTGTTCGCTAATGAGCTCATTCAAATAGCAGCGAACAACACGACACCGAGGCAGAGTGCCGCTCGCTGTGGCTGAAGCCGTGGGGCCGGGCATGTAATCAAAGGGAGAATGAGAGGAGAGAACAACATGTAAGGAGGGAACATTACGGGCAAAGTGTCAGGTGCTGTATGAAACAGCAGCCCTGCGGCTAACAATCACTCACAGGAGGACAGAGGCAGGTGGGCAGCACATCTCTCACCTGGCTAATAGCTGTCTCACGAGAGGGCAGAGCGAGAAGCCTTTCATAGTCTTTCCCTCGCTGACACAATCCCTAATCTCAACCACGGAGGGTTCATTTTCTGTATCATCGCTGTGTTAAAATATATCATGTGTTTCCTTGTTATCTTGTAAAGCTTGGCCAGAAAAAAAACCCACATGACTAAATGTACGGCCCCCAACCTATTTTGCCCTCTACTGACTTGGATCGCTCCACTTTGGACAACCACACAAATTCTGAATCACTAGCGCTGCAGCTGACACGCTGTGAGGGCGACAGGACTTCTCACACGGCGCAAACAGCGTCCGCGACACAGTCGACATCTCCCTCATCAAATACACGCTCGGCGTTCAATCACTCGGAGCGTTCAGGCAAGGTATTATGACGCTGGACGGAGGAGGAAGAGGAGGAAGAGGAGAGTTATGGAGAAGTTTTATCGTTCATCACAGGGGAGGCACAGTGTTGCCTTGAACATGGACAGAGACTAAAGACGCTATGATCTGCCTGCAAAAATGTCCCAAGGACCCATCAATTCAGCTGTCCCTGACAGTCCCTGAAGGAAAAGATAGACTTGAAGTGACAAAGCGAAGATAAAATGCCATTCGTCGCAGCATGGGTAAATAAAACACACAAAAAGAGCATCATGAAAGCTTCAGCATAACGTTACAAAAAGGGAGTGAAACACAGTTTACCTGAGGCAAAGGTCAGCATTCTGAGCAGTACATATATTTCAGTTCTAACCGAGAGTTTCAGATTTTTATCATTGAGAGTTTTATTATATAAAACATTTTTTCAGGGCCTTTTTCATGGCTTTATTTGAAACTACAGCTGTGAGTGAAAGAAAAGGGATGAGAGACGAGGTGTTGAAACGCAAGAAAGATTCAAACCCTTGGCTGCTGCAGGATTTGTACATTGGGCGCCCTGGTGTTGGAGATTCGTGTACTGATTAAAGAAAACAATGTGTTGGTAGATGGATTTACTTTGAACACAGCCAGGCTGGCTGTTTCCCCGTCTCCAGTTTCTATGCTAAGCTGTAGCTTCACAGTTAGCGATTATATAAATGTTCTCCGTTTGTTTTTATGACTTGCATTGTGTTTCATTCAGTAGTTGCAGACCTGTTTCAGCCATTTGCTTTTTCATTGAGATCAAATGAAGGCAAATAATGAAATATTAATAATGCAAACACAGAAGTGGAATCAATCGTCTCGTCTAACTCTCTGCAAGGAAGAAACAAACACATTTCCCAAAATCTCAACGTATCCCTTTAACTGTTTTCTCTGAAGTGAAGAAACAACAGAGAACAACAAAGCAACAAAACAGCTTCTAGTCATAATGAATATTAACCGGGGCTGCACAATTAATTGAAATATTCATGAAAATCGCAACATGGCCAAGCGCAATATCCAAATTGCAGAAGTTGCAACTTTTTGATGTGACAAATCAGGTTTTTAATGAAGTTCTGCGGAGCAGCAGAGATGCCCCGGCCTAAAAATCTTCAGATGTAAGAATAAAGAAAAAAAAGATGTTTGTTCAACCCCAACAAATGATTTTCATCACTTTTTCCAGTGAAACTTGAAATTTGATCATCTCTCACTAATTGTGAAGCACAACCGTGAAAAAACCTGTCAAAATAATCCATAATATTAACTCTGACATAAATCCCCAGATGTCTGCAGTCAGACTTTGTAAAGGCTGTAACGGAACCAAATTACCTTGCGATCTTGTCACTGCAGGACATTGTGAGTAACCTCTCCCCCTGCAGCACCCCGTCCCAGGTCTGGATGGTGTTGCTGGACCTCACAGGGATGGTGCCCTCCCCCGACTCGATTTTCGTCCTCAGCTGTCCTCGTGCTTTCCGGTTGGGATGTCTATCTCCTTGGTCTGAGTGAGACAGCGCGGACAGAAGGTGATAGAAAGAGATGCATAAATAAAAGCATAAAAGTGTAGAAGAAGTTATGGACTGATATAAAGGCAGCTGTGCTGTAAATTTTGGATCCCCATCAGTGTGCAAATACTCCCTCAACACGAGAAAAACAGAGAATGAAATGAAAGCAGAAAAAAAACGGTTTCCGCAGAAGCACAACCGATTATTTATTATTATGTTATCAATGTGTTCTGCTGTTCCACCAGCAGGCGCCATCTATTCTGTGACTAATTGAATGTGGCTGTTTTCTATTCAGTCTGCCATGTGCAACGGAAAACACTTTGACAAGAGTAAGAGGGAGGTTAATCAGAAGGACAGTGTGGGTGAGCTGGGCGGGAGGGAGACTGATAGAGACAGACAGCGAATGACAAAAAGCTCTAATTACTGGAGCCTTGTTTAAATGTGTCTGTAATGCGTATTTGGACATCGGAGTAAAAATTCTAATTAAATGAAACCAAGCATGAGTAAGAGGAAAACCTACAAATTTGATTACATAAAAAAACGCTGTTGATGAAACCGAAATTGTGAACAAATTATAAACACAGTGTGGGCTGAGCCGAGGAGGAGGAGTGAGGCTGGTGTGAGGCAGCGCTACCTTCCACGCCGGCCTCGTGCGGGGAGAAGATCCTGGCGTCTCCGCAGGGCGAGGTGCTGATGTAGAGGTGGAACTGAACGTTGTCCTTTAACCTGTAGCCTCCCTTTTCACAATGCACAAATATCGACTTCTGGTGCTCCTCCTTGTTGTTGCTACGAGGGCAGACAAATGGCAGATTTAATACGAGGCTTTCAAACGGCACAATTTTGCAATTATGGCTCACTTAAATGAAAGGAATGAGATACAGCAAAGGGCAGTGTGAATATATGTAATTGCGACAGCGTCCACTGACCTGAGGAAGAACTCCAGCTGAGTGTAGAGGTACCTGATGAGCGAGCGTCGGGCGATTATCTCAGCGTGGCAGTCATTGAGTGCCAGGCCGCGGTCGCTCATGTACTCACCGTTGATGCATTTGGTTCCCGTGGAGACACAAATGACCTGTGCTTCCTTCACATCTGTGCCTGTCGCGGGAAGAGGAAACAAAGACATATAAGTCGATGGATACACAACCCTAAAATACATACTATACACAGTAGGTGGTCCTGTTTTAATGATCTGGATAGGACAGAAATAGTCCTTTAACTTTTGTCTGCGTCTAACCCTGCAGAGAGATGGTAAGCTGCTGTAAACTATATGAAAGGGAACTTAAGGAAACAGAAACATTCTCCCTATGAGTGTTATATGTTTCTGTGTGGTTGATCAATATGGAGTTAATTTTACAGCCCCCCTCCACTCAAAAATGTGTAATTGATGTTTAAGCTTTACTCTCAGGAACACAAAGGGTCACAAAAGCACAGCACTGCTTTAAAACTCTGGATAGGTACACCCAAATATGAAAATTCAATCATTTCCTACTCCCGCCCACGCTGAAACATATGTTGAGCTTCACAGCCAAACAGCGTTGAATTAGTCTCCTGAAAAACTGAAGCAGCTGGGGATTTGTTTTAAAATGTCAAAAAAACATCCAGGGAATAAAAAACAGCCAAACAAACAAAAACAAAAAACAGCTTGTAGGGCTGTGGAAGCTCCGAGATTCAGAGATGATTTGTGAAAACGTTGTTTGCAACATTTTCAAAGTTAAGTATGTCTCCACCAAAGCTGCTAAGATAAAATTGTTAGTGTGCACCATGTCTGAAGTGGGTGCACAAGCTCAACCACATGGCTAAAATGTAATTCAAATCAATTTATGGAGCAATTCTAATTTTAATTGACCATTTACTTCAATTGTTTAAGAGAACGCTGCTTCAACGTTTTGCTGTGAAGCTCCAGAAATGTTTTGTGAGCTACGAAACTTTTCCTGGATTGTTTAATCTACAATATTGCATCATATTTGTAAGATCATCATATGTGCTGTATGTGTGTGAAATCTGAATTATAAAACATGTCAAGTGCAGAGTTGAGTGATGGCAAAGAATGGAAATGCTCAAGTTGTGTATAAATATCTACAGTAATTGTTTTTGCAGCTTCACTCCAGCACTGGTTATAAGACAAAAAACAAAAACGGTGGGTGTTTAACTCATAAATGTTGTTGTTGTTGCATAAGCTGCTAATCAGGCCATTAATCTACATTAACTTACATAAATCTAACACTGAACATCGTCAACCTTTTCTCCATGAGCCCTTGGCACCTGAATTTTCCTTTGGATAGCACTTGAAAATTGACTGTCAGCGCCATATGTTGTGAGCGGGAAAGCATCCCATATCTACCTGTTGTCATGACGACTCCTGCTAGGACTTTCCGTCGTGCATGGGGGGAGGTGAAGTTGTCTGTCAGCTCACTGAACTTATCCACCACCAGGCGAGAGACGGCATCAGCCAGAACCTGGAATTACACACACACACACAGGCACACACACACACACACACACACACACATACATGCGCACCGCCACACAAACACGAGCTTGTGTCAGATATGTCAGCTTACAAAGCGCGTCTGATGTTATCCTCCCCTGGAGCACCATGTACCTGTCACAGCGCTCGCATTCAGCTCCAAACAAGAGTCAGAGCGTTGAAACGGCAACAAGTGAAACTAGGTTGACCCCCTGAGGTATACCTAACCGTCTTTCAAGCAACGCTGTTTGGGTTTGGCGTGACAGTTATAATCTACCTCTCTCTGCTGACAGTGAATCACAAAAAGCAAAAGCCAAACAAATAAACCCGAGCAACAGATGTGAACAAAGTGTTTGTTTGACGTTCCGCGGGGGCTCAGAGCTCCAGTCTAAGCTCTGGGGGAACCTGAAGTGAACTTCACACATCTTTTTGTTCTTGGACAGCCACCCCCTCTCGCTGGCTCTTTATCCACTGCTAATGTGATGGAAAGAGGAGAGACGATGGCTGGATGACCACAAATTAAAGAGATTAGTCCAATATTACTTCCCTGCTACTTTGGAGTCACCCACTCGTAGCCAGATCATTTGACTTTCGAATGTCAAGGTCGTCTATGGTGTGGAAATGACTGTTAATCTCTACGGGTACAAAAAAGTGCCTAACATTCAGACAAAAAAAGACATGTTCAAAAATATTTCCTACTGGGAATGAATAAAAGAAGAGTTGTTTTTCTCAGTGTTTGATGGTTTGAGTGTCAAAAAAACCAACTTCAACCTCAAAACAAAGTTAACATGTTTTTTGCACTAGCAGTGGACTCCAACCATTTTTCCCCATTAGTGCCTTGCCAGATGGAAACAGGCGGCAGAAATTAAATACCAAGCGACGGAGAATTAATAGAGCAATTAGTGGGGGCGCTATCGTTAAAATGGGGTTCTTGTCGAATAAATCAGCTGACAAGTGGAGAGAGTGAGTAAAGGGGAAAAAAGGCTTTGGGGAGGGGACTGTTGACAGTGTGTTGTGCTGATTAGCTTTGCCGACAGTGTTATCTCCCCTCACACACTGGCATGGCTCTGACAGTCACCTCTACAGTGGCATCAAAAGCAACCACATGCCCTTAGTCCCTGAACACCTGATGCGAATGAGGCTTTAATGATAACCAACTAGAACAGCAGAGTTTGTTTGGGTTGAAGCGGTTTGGAGTGACCTTCTATGCAACTCCAAAATCCAATCGATGTTTGTTTCCTGTTTAGGTGGCTACATCTTCTGTCAAATCTCTGAGGAGATACTGACCAAACTATATGATGATGATATAATCAGCAGCTTGTTTTGGAATACACTCATTATATAATAAGCTTTTCTAAAACTCCTCAGTCTTGATGATTGGTTGATTTCAAGTTCTGTCATTTTCATCTCTCTTCTTAAATTCTAACTAGGGTTTCAAACCTACTTATGATTGATAAGGTCAAGTAAATGATCGGATGACAGCTTATATTAAATTTGAAAAATGTTGTGACAGATGTACCATTGCATTCTTTCTTAAAAAGCAAGATACAAAAATTAGAAGAAAGTACTCCACAAACTAAGAATAAATGTTGGTTCTCTTGTCACTTCCAGTGATTTTGGTATCTAGAAAGGAGTTGGGTCAACCCTGAATATTTCATAAATAAAATTTGATTTGAAAGCTAACTGCCTATACCTCATGTGGTCCCAGTTGCTGAACATCTTGTTGAAATGAATTCAATGGCTGAGTTTCTGCTTCGGTTTGGTCAGAATCTCTACAACCCCATTTCGACCGAGGTGGTTCAGGTGCTGGTTTGGAGCCAGAGCCTACTCAGGAACCAGTTCTTTGCATTTCAACAGCCAAAGAACTGGCTCTCTATCCGGAAAACTGGTTCCAGAGTGGCACCAACAATTTGCTTAAGTCAGGGGCCGTTGGCGGGGTTATCCTGACCAAAGCCAGGAGCAACACTTGTAAAGAGTTGATGTAGTCTGACATAGTTGTTCATAGCAATGCTGGGAATTTGGAGACTTATACAGTGACTGAATGACGTGACTCTATGGTGGCACTCATGCTCATGGAAAAGCAAACCGGTTCTTAAAAGGTTTTCGCAGGTTGAACTACCTCCAAACCAGTACACACACCTGCCCAGAACCAGCCCTTGTTTGCTTTGGTTGAAAGGGTGTATACAAGTATAACAGTTTATAAGGAAAATAAACATCTTACCTGGGGTAGGTGAAGCTGTAATCCCTCTCTTGGTATGGGTTGCCGGGATGGCGTCTGGTCTAGCTGCATGTTGAAGAGAGCTGAGAGGGCGGCCTGCGCTGCCCGGGCTTTAGCCAACTTCTTGTTGCGCCCTGAACCTTCAAACGTCTGTGCATCCACTGTTACTGACATCACAAAATTCTTGGCATGACTCTCCCCGCTCTCTGAGACAAAGTCATATTTGAGGCCTGGCCTGAGCTCATTGAGGATCATGACTGGGTTTTTGCCACTGGAGGGCGAGCTGAATGCTGACGGAGGGGGCAATGGGGCCTGGGCAAGGTTGCTGCCAGGTGGTGTGGGCAGTGGGTACTCCCCTAATGAGTTTAAGGAGCTGCTACCATTAGAGCCTAGATAGAAGGATTCTTCAGGTGCGGCTGGTGTCTCAAAGCCATTGAAGAGCATATCTGGGAAGTCAGCTTGGTCAGAAGTAAAGTCTGTGTTCACCGTCAATGTTCGACCCATGGCCAGGTGTGCCTCAGAGGCATTGGGGAACTGGACGAAGGAGCGCAGTGCTTTCTCTGCTGCATTTAGTTTCGCCTTCTTCTTAGTCGGGCCCATGCCCTCAAACATCTGTCCATTGACCTCCACAGTCATAACAAAAACAGGAGCATGGACTGGTCCTGTCTGAGACAGCAGTTTGTACTGTAGACCCGGTTTGATTTCGTTCAACTGCATCAGAGCATTCTTGGGCAGGACTGGCCCTGGCGTTTTCTTGCGCTTCTTGGCCCGGAACTTTGAATGTGCATGTCCATTGTTCCCCTCTTCTAGGGGACGCTTTCGACTGCCCAGGCCGCTTCCATTGGGGAGCTGTTCAGCCACTCCCACCCCGTCCTTGCAGGACACGTTGTCCAGGTTTCGGTTTTCCTTAACATCGGTGCTGCTCGAACCTGCGGTGCCCAGAAAGAGTAACTTACAACGCCTTCGTTGCAGGATCTTGTAAATGCAAAATTTATAGATTCCTTTATCACTCTTTGGAACTGAACCAATGATTTGTGTTCCTTAATCAAAGCAAGAGAAGCTGGCTTTTCATTTGATGGAACATTTTAATCTATAGTCTATCAATATTACTAAAAATAGTGGGAACCATTGGTACATCTTCTGTTGTTTATGAAGATATGCCGAGTTCTCAGAGATGTACCCTGGTTAACAATCATAACAGTGTAAGGAATTTTTTGACTACTTCTTTTACTATATAGTATTTAACTTTGAAATTAACTACTTTATAACTATTCGCTAATATAATTAGAGTTATGAAGGTTCGTTATTCTAATGGACAGGGTAAAATGGGAGAAATATATTTTTCATTGTTCAGGATGCACAGTGTTATGGGTCTCAAACATAAATGCACACAAATACGAGCTCACATATCAACAGTCAACATAGACGCTTTCACGCACACAGAGCTGTTCCTCATCCACTCTATCAATTTTTAATCGCTTGAGTGCCTCCAGAGAAATTAGGTACATTTTAAGTGTTCAGTTTTCAACTCCAGGCTCTGAAATATACTGTACTGGGGAACACATATCACTGAATCCAGTTAGCAAAGTGGATGGAATATTGGCAAAAATTTTCATTTATAACATCCTTCAGCAAAGGCTTGATAGGTTACTCCTTGCGGTACTCAGGAGAAAGAGAGGCCGCAGTGTGCATGAGTGGGTTTGTAGGTTGGGTTGAGGGAGTGCAGGGAGGAGTGCAGGGGGAGGAGCTGAGGACCAGGCAAACAGGAGAATACATCAAAGAGGCAGAAGGAGAAGACTCCACCTACTGCAGGATCCTAAAGGCTTGACTGGTGACACGGTGGGAGGTTAAAATGCTGTTTACCCGTTTAACATGAGATTTTTTGAAAAGGATGACTGTCGTATTTAAAATGAGGAAAATCTGAATTCAAAATCTGTTCCTAATGAGGTGCCATTCATAAGACCCTGCGCCTCTGAGATCCCCCCCATGGAGCTTGTCAGAGAACACAGTGTTTCAGGTTGCAAAATGTAATGACATGCAGTTACCATCTGCATACTACAACTGACATGTCTAAAGGCAAGAAAAATGGACGCTTATTTCTTAGATCACGAACACAGACTGCATATCCTTCAACTTATGAGCATATCTGCGCTCAAAACATGCAATATGTTTCGGTGTGTGCGTGCATTCTGCAAACTGGTTTGGAAAATAAACAAGGGAAAGGAGGGAGAGCACAACTGTGCAGACTAGTAGCCAAGAAGAGCCATCACCTATCATAATGCTGATAGGTGACATTTGTGCGTTTGACAGGGATGTAATCTCAGCAAACAATCTTTAACCACCATAGATACTGTAACATGTTGAAGACTTTGAGCTGTGGTGGAAAATGTTGACAGTTAAATGAGGACTGTACTGTCGGAACATTGAACACGTAATGACTGCAGACCGCTCGCATATCTTTAAACTGTCTACACCTGCAGTGTGCAAAACATGACGGTGAGCTTTTGTTTTTGGGATTGTGTCTTCAGCATTGCTGTCAATCTGCAAGTTAACATCTACAGACTACAGTAAACCAGTTAAAGTTACTAAGCAACCACCAGCTGCTACTTAAATGCAGATAGGTGATCGAGACCCCAAAGTGGAAGCCCTGTTTTGTCTAAGCTCTGTTCGTTCAACCTTTACTTTTAGTTTTTATCTTACCCAAGGAGATTATGTTTTTGCCTGTGTCTACTGTTTTTTTGGTTTGTCAGCAAGATTACATAAATTCTTTTTTTCATTATTCATTAATTTTTTTGATTAATTCAGTCTGTTCTCGTAAGCTATTATCGCACAGGTGACCAGAAACAATAAACAATAATATAAACTTTCCAATCCAAGATGCCAGCTAGTGTCATTTTTCTGTATGACGGTAATTTAATTTAACAAAATGCTCAGAATTTATGACCCATTTCTGTATGGGAGGGAGGCGAACATGGCCTGTGTAAAACATACAAATAGACTGGTCTATTTTTGCACACGTAGAGTGGATCTCTGTGGCACCTATGCAGCACTTAACACGCTGCTCTCACGCCTGGTGTAACCATTTTAATTCAGCCGCTCTGCAGACAGCCTGCATGTTACGTGTTCAATGTAGTCAGTCATTTAGACTCTCATTCTAAATTAATTATTTAGAATACTACTGGAAAAATGGGGAATTTCCATTGAATTCAATGCATGATATACTAAACAGTTGTATTTGTGGGGTAGTGGAACCAATTTGCCAATCAAAATGTGTAATCACATACGGACAACTTGAGCATGCTGCACAGACAAACACAGCGAATATCATTGCACACAGAAAAAAACAAAACAAAACTGGAGCTCTCTTTCTCCGTTTCAGAATGTACCATTCAACACATTTAAGAGTTAAAATCGATACCATTCAATTTATGGTATTTTAGCTTTTTGCAGGACGATGGAAATCCAGTAATACTCCAGACCAGATCAGCGGACAAAAGCCATAGAGCAACAGCCATGTCACCATGCACTGAATTATGGCACACCTACATGCAGTTGTTGTCATTATCATGCCAGCATCTGTGTAATCAGCAACCATTAGCTGTGTAAAGACAACAGATCCAATACGCTTGGATCTTTCAGAGCGTGGACCCCCTGCGGGGGTTGCGTGAACCAAATATCGTAGACAAAAAACGCCTTTTATCACATATTCATGTTAAGGGTAACTTGTTTGTCGGGCTTTTGATTTTGCAATGACTCGAGTGATTAGAGAATTTCAAGAACGGCTAAGGTTGTCACATAAAAGTTACAAAATTGTTTCATGTTTTTTTCTCTGGCGTTCCCTCGGTATTAAAGAAATAGACTTGTGTGAGCTTGGACTGTGTTTTATCTTCAGATAGTTCTTCTGAGGCTCTCGAGGCTTTGAAAGACAACAAAGATTATTTTGGAAGCGTGCTCATTTGACTTTACAACATGCTCCTTCAAAGAGCAAACACACTGAGTGTGACACTACAATGAGGCCTGTTGTTTTGTATTGTGGGGGTTAGTGCACTGCCAGGATGACAGCTCTCTTTTAATTTGAGCTCAAAAAATTGTTAAGGTGTCGGCAAACACATTGAATCATGACTTTCTGGAACTTCTAAGGCTTAGTTGCAGAGTTCAAACCAAAATGTCTAATTAAAGTTCAATAAGCTGGAGTAGAGAGGATTTCTAAAGAGAGAGAAGGAGGTAGAGGGAATCTCTAATATGACCTGAAGCCTCTCAGATGTAATGAGTAGATCTTCCTTAAAAAGTTTTGGTAAAGTCAGCGGTGTGTATTTGTGTGTGTGTGTGTGCGTATGCTCTGTGTCTTGGTTCAGGTGAGGGCAAATGTTGGCTTTCTAAATGAGAATATAATTAGCAACACAACAGATATAATCTTTTTAGACATGACAAATAAATACATATATAAATATGAATATATGTGTGTACATATAACAGAATTACACACTATTCATTCTTATACAGTGTAATTATGGATGTATATATTGATTCAATAGTAAATGATCCAATGCGATTGATGCAAAATATTGATACATATCATTATTTCTTTTATTTTGAAATTCCCCTGGCATGTCTGTGTCACCTTTTATGTCCAAGCGCACCTCCTTCCTCAACATTCAAGCAGTGCTAGTGCATGGAAGTAATGGCAAGCAGCCAAGAAGAAGAGTAGGAGGATATCTACTCATCTCATAGGATCATCTATTCTATTTCAATTTTTAGTTTTGTTTACCTACTTGCTACTTTGTCTTTGTGCTGCTGCAGTGTGGAAATATTTTGGCCTTTGGAGAAAATGTGGATCAATAGACAAAAAGGGCATCTAACTGTCGTAGTGACATCTAAATTGTCACTACGACAATATTATATTTTATACTCTTGCACTGTTCTTGCTGTTATGTGCCAGATTTTAAAGTAAATTTTACTGCACTGAGCCGCTTACAATCATTTACAATTATTTATATATTGCGATTTCTTTATGGCCAAAAGCTGACTGTTAAATGGACATATGATACTGTCACATATCGATCGCAGCCCTTCAATTGAATCGAATCAAGATCGTATCATGGTAGACTTTTTTGAACATTATCGCATTGTTGTCCAAAGAATCCATATAAATTTGTAACATGATGCAAGTGGTGATTTACACCCTTAGTATATACATCCTTTTATATTTACATTTCTACGGTTAAATTCTTCTTCTTTTTTTATTGAAACTGTGCAACACTTCTATGCAAATTCCTGTGCAATCAAAGTGTGTTTGCATTACAATTATGTCACTGTCTTTACTTGAAAAAGTATGTAAAGGTTACATTTGCCTTAGTTTAATTAGTTGAATGTTGTATTGTAATTTTCGTTGTTTTATAAAACGTAGGCGAAGCACACTCATACTTGGAAATATAAGCAGGTAAAATGTTTTCACACTGATTACACATCAGAGCAGGGGAGGAAGAAGACATGCAAGGGAAGGCATGCGGGCAGAAAAGAGGGAAACAAAAATACAGGCGGGCGTTTGAAAGTAAAGAGCGGCTATTGCTCAGACTGAGAAATGAGGAAAAAACCAGAGTCGACTCACTCATATTCTCCTCCTCATCCACATCCATGGTGACGGGTTTGTTCTGACCTGAGAGCAGCCTCGCCCCCACTGCACCTGGGGATCACAAGACATGAAGGTGGACTGCATAAGTATGGACGGTGATACTCGTGCACGTAAACACAATCAAAGACCTTGAGTGGCTACAGCGATGATAAATTTCATGATGCTCCGGCACGCACACACAAAGGAAAGTGCACATTTTGCAGTGTGGAGGTAGCCGGCGATGTAGGCATATAAATATTCAGAGACTGAGAGATATCAAGGTGAGAGAGGAGGCCAGGGCTGACAGGCCTTAATAGCAGGAGCAGTCTATTGTGACTTTAATATCCCTCCGATTAGACCTCGTTTCCCACTGCCTGCTGAGAGATATACAGCCAGTGACATGGCCAAGTTACTCCATTGCCACACACACGACTTATCCCAAGGTGGAGAGTGCGATTAAAGCTCCATTAAGCAATATTTTTCACACTAACATAGAATCAAATGATTTCATGCAATTTGAAATGTTCGCTCTGGGTCCCAATTACACTGACAAAGACCACCCAACGCTGAGACTTTAAATTGTTGAATCCAAAGCAGCAAATGAGCGGCTCATTAAGAAAGCCAAACATTTAGCGAGCCCTTTTTTCTTTCTCCAGCCTTCTTGCCTCAAGCTGCTGGACAGTGTGTGATCTGGAACAAGCCAACAATGATATGAACGGGGGATTGGAACGTTAACTTGGTTGTATCTCTCTGGGTGTGAAATGCCAAGCAGTCTGAACCAAATGTATCACAGACTTAACTTTCAAAATGACATTTTTTTGGCCACAGGGAACAATCTATAAATATATCACAGACTTATTGTCACGGTATAAAGTTGTAGGAACAGTTGTCCATTCCACATTCTGCAGATGTGGAGCAACATTAAGATTCATTTTGAGGCTTTTTTTGTCACTTGGTAAGTCTACGTTCAATATTCACTCTATATTATCTCTATTTTTGGGCTCAAGCAACTAGAAAAAAATAATATATATATTTGGCTAATTTCAATCCACAATGTTCACTAACAAAATTGGTCTGATTGCTGTTTCGTGCTTGGTCGGCAGTGATGGAGTTGTTTTTTCTGTTTAGTTTCTGAAAGGGACATCAGGAAAAGTTCAGTTTACTGTCAGACAACAAAACTCAAGTAAGACTTCAAGACTTGAAGTAAGAAAATTTCACCTTTACCAGATTGTTTGGATCACAAATTTTTATCGATGATTCTTGTCAACCACAAGGTTAACTCTTTATAATCATTACACCCTGCTGAACATCAACTTAATGATCTCCAAAAACATCCTTTGGGAAAAGTTGTGGCGACGGCTCATGCTGAACCGCTCATTACAGAAAATAACAGTTCTACAAAAGTTTCAACCCACCGCCAAACACTCGAAAAGTCATAGTGCGACAAAAAAATGTTGCTGAGGGCAGGGCAGATGAGTGCAGACTGATGAAACAGACTAACAGAGTAAGTTAGATGAGAGAAAGAGAGAGTTAAAGCAGCGGAGAGGGAGAAGGGAGAGAGGCGAGCGACACAGAGAGACGGAGAGAAAGCGGGAGAACGATGGCATTGTGATATAGAACAGATTGTGCTGATTCTACTCTCCCTCCACCCGTCTTCCATCAGTGCCCCCATTCCTCAGCCAGACACTTTCTTAAGCTAAACTAAATGGGCTAATTAATCTGGGCTAATGGTGGGTGACAGCAAATATGCTAGCACAATTATCACCCTATTAAAGATTCATATTCCAACCCATAATTGAAAATGAAAAGGTGGGGTGAAGGGAGGGTGGGTGGGAGGAGGTCCAACAGAGTGGAAGATGAGAGTAATTTCTCTCAGGTAGCGGGAGCCAGGTGCCCCCCGGACCCCCCAACACACTCATCCGGCAACCCGAACCCACATCGACACGCACGACTGGTTGCGCTATTTACAAGTTGTTACTTCTGCAGCGTATGATGACGTGTGATTTTGTTTCCAGACAAATCTAAATCATTGCGTTTTATTTGTCGGCATCTTAATTTGGTGTCTCGCTTTCAAATTAATTCCATCGTCTCGTCATTTTAATGTGGCCAAATGTGGAGTTGAGTTATTGTGTGGATAGATGAACTGCATCGAGTATATCTAAGTGTAAAAATAAAAACTGAACAAGACGGTGGTTTTATTCACACACTTCTCCGTCCTCCTGCACACACTGCTGCGACGTTTAATCAGCACCCCGATGCAAATGTGCCTGTCAGTTTTGATTTTCAGACGAGGCCGCCTTGGTCATAAATCTGTAACCATTCCTGAAATCAGGTGCAATCATTGGGGAGCGGCCCACGAAGAATTCATAAAAGGAGTGTGCGCGTGTTTGTGTGTGTTTTGAGAAGTAGATCTGGAGGTGAATGGCTGTGCAGTCCTAAAGGGCACCGTGCCTCAGAAAAAACCTGGGCCCTCGTTAATCAACATATAAGCACTGGAGCCCGGCCAATATATTGGTTGGTAGATATTGGCCTATCACAGATATATCGGTGTTGAGTATATGTTGCTCAATATACCATGATGTGAATTTGGAATCAATAATCCCCCAGTGAAGTTTATTGTTTCAGTTAAACTGTATAATATCCTGCCTCTGTTACATATCTGTGTTTGATAATCACATTTGAGGGATCAATGCCAACTACTAATGAGAACAGCTCCGATCAAGCTCACGCACAGTATCCATTGGCAGGACAAGTGAAAGAAGAAAGCATTGGAAAGGATGATTTGTTACCATATAATACGGTTAACTGGGGGGGTTTCTGAATGCAAATGACCCTGAATGTGCATGAACATGGTGGTTATGAGCCTCTAGGATTTATCAACACTGATAAAAAAAAAAATGGCTTGTTTGTTTTAAACTTTGAATTTAAAACCTTTGCTACACAGGGTTGATAAAAAAGGTCTGTCACCTAAAATAAAGGCTCATATTTGTGTGTTGAGTGAGATTTATGATCCATTAATATACACCGTGTTTATATGGAAATCTACTAATGTACTCTCAATTCTCAGAGACGGAGACACATAATTGTTCAGACAGATTAGTGCTGTGCTACACGTACACGTATGTGTTGTGTGGATGTATACGTATGTACGTATGTGAATATTCTCTCTTTGACAAGGTCATCCAGATCAAGTTCAGTCAAATATTGAAAAAAAAGTGACATATTAGTGTAATTTAGAGCCGGGCTTTTAGAAAAAATATCAATTTATCCTTAATAAGGTCCATTAACTGATTCCCCCTAGGTATTATTTTAAGAAAACTTAAAGATATCCAAAGGTATACAAGCTGCTTTGTTTAAATAAATCACTTCAGAACCATTAAAAAGTGGGATTGAGTTGATGTGTGCATATACTTTTTCCTACAAAGGCATATATTCTACTACGAGCATCTTGTGCGACTTTACAGGGAAATCTCTCCAGTATTGCAGCAAAATGGCATCCATGCATTTTTAATATGAAGAATATGCTATTAAACAAACATGATCATGTCATGGTCTACATTTGGCACCAAGGTGATATAAATAATACATTTAGAACATCAAAAAAAGACGTTTTCAAAAGGACCTTGAGCATTTCTCGTTTAAGATCAGTCATTTTTGAATGTTAAAGTCTGCAAAACTAAGTTAGACATTTGCACGCATGGAGATTTATAAGACTCTGGTAAAAGCAGAGCAGGATTCTTGATGGATTTTGGTATTGGCCATTTCTGAACCCACACAACTGAAAGAGTTTGATTTAAAGTGAGTCAAAAGAACCAACAGTGCGGGCTGCCGACTGCCTCCCTCCATATGCATAAATGATACTGCGTCATCAAGTTGTGAGACGGCTCGGTTCCAGGTAATTCTGAGTGGACGCTAAGGGAGGCAGGGAAAAGAGAAAGATGAGAAAGAAGATGAAAAACCTCAAATTCAATCTGGCACGGTGAGAGGGACTGAGGGGAAATAAGGTGGTTTTGATTTGTCTCTCATCCCTCGCTTGCGCTGTGACGGAGCGATAGAGCATCGCCACCATGGCGGGAGCAGTGGCCAACTGACGGGAGGAGGTGGGGTGGAGCGAGGGATGGAAAGGTAAAGGTGAGGGAAGAATAGAGGATGAGAGAGATAGAAAATGCAATCCTATTCCAAGTAAAAGAGAATCATTATCTCCACTAAAACAGAAGGCGATGGAAAGGTCTGCCCTTGGCAGGCCGTGGGGCTCAAACTGTCTAAAACAAACTGCCTATGAAAGCTCGTGAAAGAAGTCAGATGTTGCATCAAAATAAATTCAGACCAACTTCAGACTGTAAAGAAAAAAACCTGAAAGCCAGACAAAAAATTAATTAAATAAATATTCTTGCTTGCATGAAGGGATAACCTTTAGCAAGTCAAAAAAAATCTGAAAACATCAAAATACATTTTGGCATGCACCACATTAGTAGCTACTGTATCTCTGCAACTGGATTGTTACAAAGCAAAAACCTTGAAGTACAAAGCATAAAAACACTGAGCTAAAAGGTCCACTGGTGCAAAGATGCAAAATGCATTAGCGCTGTAGTCCGAACAAAGGGGAAGCATTTTCCCTTGAACTGTGCGAGGCACTGGATTTTTGGTTTTACTGAATTTACATAGCTTTCTCTGTGCAACTCTCCAAGTTGTTGTAGGTGATTAACAACGTGAATATCTTAAGAAACGTTATTTACGTCCAGAGCCGGAGGGCAACCTGCTGGGACAGAAAACTGGTAGTTGTGCTCTTTGTTTTTTAACCTCTCCTAATTGCGTCTCATATGTCGAGGCAATGGCAGCTCTTCAGACTGTAGAAAATAATATAATTTACCGACAGTCTCACTGGCATACAGTAATGGAATAATTAAGGTAATGCCTGCTTTTCTATTCTCTGTAGGACCTTACATACAGCACCTGACCTTTCACTGCAAATGGTAACGGACGGCCCTTAAAATGCTCGGGACATGGACCTGCCTTAACTGGGAGGGTGGCTTTTAAAGGGTTTGTACCTTCACTCTGAATTACAGAGTACATCTTCTCAGTCTCCTGGACTGCTTTAGTTTGTAGATTCTTCTTTTTTATTTAGTAGCCAGTGAGCTTGAATTTGTGAGGCTTGTTTCAACCTGATCCACATCACTCTTTATATTTTATTTTGTAACCTAGGATGTGTTTTTCTCAGTAACTTGTTGCAAAAGGTACAATTTCTCCAATACAACTGATCTTGCTTTATCCGTCTCAGTGTCACCCAACGTACCGTCCTCAGGGATGGTGTTGGTGCTGTGATCAAATACAATGTACCTTCACTATGCGTAGTGCCACTACTCTTGCCTGACAGTTGCTTGTCCCACTTTTGTTTCTTTTTTTCTTTGAGGACCCGTGTTATGTTTTCATTTTGTGACACGCTGTCTTTAAAATGAGTGGTGTGATTCTTACCCTTTTATGAAATGAATTTAAGAAGCCTTTAGGAAGTCAGTTGATATGGTATAAAGATGGACAAAGTCTGTTTTCACAATCGCGTTGGATGAAAAGATCTCGCACATGTCTTTCATGGAGATGGTTAGTGTCCCATGTGTGGGTGGAGGCTTTTGATTCTTACTTTTAATCTTGGTGTGTGTATTGGTTTTAGGTAGTTTAACAGAATATTTTCGGTTTTCAGTCACAGGTTTGTTAGGTTCAGGCAACAGAACTACTTGGTTAGGTTCAGGCAAGAAAACTACTTGGTTAGGTTCAGGCAAGAAAACTACTTGGTTAGGTTCAGGTGATAAAACTACTTGGTTAGGTTCAGGTGATAAAACTACTTGGTTAGGTTCAGGTGATAAAACTACTTGGTTAGGTTCAGGCAACAGAACTACTTGGTTAGGTTCAGGCAACAGAACTACTTGGTTAGGTTTAGGAAAAGATCTTGGTTTGGATTGAAATAATAAGTCACTGTTCACTTTTGATTTCACACAGGACACGAACAGCGACAAAATAAAAGTTCTCTGTCAGGCACTCAACACTCTGTGATGCCGGCCCTTGTGAAATACCAGGTTTTTAGGAAGCTATTGCATTATCTACCGTTTTAGGCAATTACTTTTGACAAGCCTGATTTTATATATTTTTATATTTTATACGTCTGACTGATAAAAAAAAAGGCCAAAGGGCATCACCGAGTCCTGCGCCTGCTTTTTTGTTTCAGGTTGAAATTGATCTGTACTTCAGAGGAATGCCTTCCCCTTCTTCTCAACAGTTTTATAACTAACGTTGACGTTGGCATTGCAAGTTTCCATGTCAACTGACCGAACAACAGCTTCGGCTTTGTATTGAAAAATGTATAAAAGTCAACTTATTTCAGTTATAGGAAGCAATACCACAAAAAGGGACACACAGTTGTAATTTGTATCAACGATGACATGGCTGTAGGCCGGCTGATGGAATGATGGCTTCTAATTGGTCCCATGACAACATAATAGCCTCTGATTCGTCTGACAGTAAAGTTTCCAGTGTCGTGACACATAAACGGTTTGCTCTTTGGTGTGATTACAGAGACTTGAGAGGGCACTTGGGCTTTGAAAACACTTAGCTCCTTTACTTTAACTTTAGTATTTCATCTTTCACTCAAGCTGCATGCGGTCCACTGTAACCGAAAACAAACCTGTTCCAAGAAAAGGCGACAAATACAATGCATGCTTGTCATTTGAAGCTAGAATTTGATATTAAAAATGCAGACAGACCTATTTAACTCAACTCTAATGAAAATGAATCACTTGCATCTTACTTTATCCATGAAATTACTTGTGTGCAATTCATTCACAGCACTTCTTGCCTCATAATTTTTCAGTCTGGAGTGTCGTCAGTGACATCAACTAATGCTCGGGCCCAGCTCGGCAATCTAATACTGTCACCCAGACTACATTAACAGCATATTAAAGACAAAAGCCTCCTCCTTCAAACTTGCAGTAGCCTGACGTGTCACGATGTTGACACGACCAAGGTAGACTCTAAAAACAGCCCCCGCTTAGCTTCTGTCAAAAACAGACACAGAGGAAGAAAAAAGCGAAACAAGCATCGTTGCACAAATACAGTCGCGTACGTACTTATCTCTGTGATCTAAATGTTCCTCTTCATGCTGCCGAAGAAAACCAAACAGGGTTCCTACAGGTTTCTTCAAGTCTTTTTAAGACCTTTTTAAGACCATTTATATAAAAACTTAATACCTATTTCACGGCCTACTTCATATCCTTATTCTTGTGATCTGGTCAGGATTTTGTCAAAGGATTACTCTAAAAGTACACAGTAAAAGTACTTCATATTATACATGCAAGTAGTCTAGGAAGTACTTAGTTCAGCAGTACATGTATATATCTTGGACTACTTATGGAAAATAAGTTTTTTATTGCACATCAAAGTTGGGCGAAATATCCTTATTCTTGTGATCTGGTCAGGATTTTGACAAAGTATTAAAGTAAAACAGAGATTCCCAGGAATCTGAGTGTAGTATTGACGACGTTCTTGTAACCTTTGAGATTTATTTTCTGTTGTGTAAATCAGCTCGTCCTGCAATATATGTTGTTGCATTTTTGTATTTACCCTTTACTTTACCCTTTCACTTGTCATTTTTAGTGTGTATGCGCTAATTATCAACCATATTGAAAAGTTGTTTTTAAGGCTGATTATTGTATGGATGCACGATACCTTTAGTTTCCAATTCTATTCTCTGAAAAAGCTAAGACAAGGAAATCACAGTAGTGAGAGAACCTTGGTAGATAGAGTCCTAAAATTAATAATGTTTTGTTGAAATTTAAAAATCTTCTTTATGTTAAGTTTAAGTACAGTTTGACCAAAACTTATATGATTGAAAAACGTATCATGAAAATGTAGTCTGAGAGTCAAGTTTGTTTTGTTTTGTTCAAATATCATCTTTGAAAGCTAAATGCAGGGGTGTAGAGTGTGATACGAATGTAGAAGTTGTAATTAAAAGTCCTGACAAACATTTTCTTTTTTAAATTCACAGTCACAGCGGGCAGAGAAAGTTTAAAATCCAGTCTGTTATCGAGGCCGGATTTCTTGTGAAAGTCATAATTAAAAGAGGAGATTCTCAGTGCAGACAGCTAAATCTAATCTGGCATGAGTTTTAAAAACTCTACTTTGAAAAGCTACTTCTTTAAAAAAAGAAATGCCTTCTGAATAAATATTTAGTCATTTCACCAATTTATTTATTTATTTCAATCTTTATTTAGTTTCTTTTTGAGAGGTTTTTAACAGAGTCAGTGACATTAGTGGTTCCTAGTTCATGTTTGTGGAGGCAGAGAGGAGTGATGCTGAATTCTAACCAGCAACATTATCTGGTTCCTGTGTTTATCCAGTAGACGTGTTGTTTAGGATACTGGTGGAAAATGTTTGCTGTATTTTCTCTGTATGTATCAGATATAAATGTTTAATAATGTATTTGTCACAACTAAAACTCCTGTAAATGGAGGCTTGCCTATAAACAAATTACTGTAACGGACAGTTGCAATAATACGACATATGTTTTCAAAGGAGTAGTAATAAGTGTGGACAAATACGCACATAAAAACAATGTTCTTATAGCTGTGTACAGCTACATTATACACAATACAACAATGTATTAAATATTTACACACTGCTTAAATATGGGCACTTAAGTAAAGTGTTACCGTTCAACTTGACAGTAATGCATGATGTGAGCTCCCATGGATTTGCTTGCAGAATGATTATTTATGACTGCTGTTAAAATTTGTATGAAAGCCTTCTTGAGCTTAAATTGCTAAATTGACTGAACCTACTTCGTGAGTGTACAGTCCTGTGTTAGAACTGCTAGAATAAAAAAAAAGAAGGCTACGCAACAACAAATGAACTACGCTGCTGTTGTGATAATATTAACAAGGTGAAAACACTTCACGTGTCAGTCATTATCGCATCCATAGCGTCAAGTCCTCGGCCATTTTCAGCGGACGACTTGGTTGCCTAACTGACCGCTCGGTCCGACAGGCTCTCTCGGGTGGTATCGTGGCTCACAGTATGCCAGGACTGCCAGGACTTGCTGGGTAATGGACCAGTACTGAGGCTCAGCTGGGAGTAAAAGAGGAAAAATGGGCACTGCCCTCGGACGCACGCTATGACTTGAGGCCCTGCGGCACGGCTAATTCAGAGGTGCAATGCTTGGATTCAGTGTTGGTGGGTGTTTTACCTTACAAGGAAATACAAACTCCAACAACTTCTTTACTTCATTTCTCCATAAATATATTATTTCTGTCTTTTATCTTCTGCCCAATAATCCAAAACCCAACATTATTTAATTTACTTTCATATCTGACAAAAACAGCAAATCCTTACATATGAGAAGCTTAAATCTGGGATTGTTTTGCTTGAAAACAGACTCAAAACAATTCCTCAGTGATCAAATAATGCAGATTATTTTTCATTGAATGGACTGATCAATCGTTTTAACTCTGACAATTGCAAAATGGATGTTAAACATGAAGCTGATCAAGTTTACTAGCTTATTACACATGTTAACTTTCTTAAAGCTTGGCTGATTCAAATGAAATGGACTAATATTTTCCCCCAAACACAAAAAATTAGTCAGAACTGAGAAAACAGAGCTGCAGGGACGGAGAGGTGTGGAAAGAGGCGAGAATCGGTCTTTTATTGTGTTCCAGACTTTAATATCTGACAGCCGGTCGTTTATCATCATGGACCGCTGATGGTGAGGGAAGGGGAAGGTGGAGAAAGCAGAGGCAGAGAGTATCAATATGAATTTTTTATTTGATGGGTTTTATGGGAGATTGCATTTCAGAAGGCTGGCGGAGTCAAGGTTCATGGAAGAGTGAGAGGAGGGGGAGAGAGAGAGAGAGAGAGAGAGAGAGAGAGAGAGAGAGAGAGAGAGAGAGAGAGAGAGAGAGAGAGAGAGAGAGAGAGAGAGAGAGAGAGAGGCTAAGTCATAAAGGCCGAAGAGAAATAATGGTGTCCGTACGAATGAAGAACACACACTAACACTTTTGTTTGCAACATGCTGTATGTGCATTAAATCTAAAGCATGAAAAACAAAGCTCCTCAAATTTTGTATTATCCTGCTCAAAAACTCCGTCAGGCATTTTCCACGTTTTGTTTCTTTAATCCCACACACACCTTTTCACTAACACACCTATTTTTCTCTCTCACACAGAAACAATACAGACTATTTGTTGCCTTTTTTCTTTTTCTCTGCCTCACACAAAAAACTGTACACACACAAACACACTCAAACTTCTTGGACTGGCTTCAGGTGTGGTCATAAATCATCAGAGTGAGTGGCTATGATTCCTCCAGCACCAGCAGAGCCGGGGGGAGGATGGGGGTTGGAGGGTGGAGCACAGGGCCGGTGGGCCGGTGAGGAGGCTGCAGCTAAATGGCTGCCCTCGCTTCCTGTGTCTGTCGCGCCCAGAACGAGCGACTGCTCAGCCTCTGGGCACGACGCATCGCAGACCGCCGCCAACATCAGTGACAGGAACACATGTAATGGTCTGAATAATCCCCTTTAGATGGACTCAACAACACACACAGACACACACAAATGAACCCAAAGAAGAGGAAGCCAGGCAAAAATAAAATAAAAAGATAGTTGCTGATGCAGGTAAACAATACATGAAACACTTTTGCCATGCGAAGCAGGGTAAGAAAAACTAGTTCATCATTTTTATTCTCTTTTGATCTAATTTGCAGGGTCAGTCCACTTATCTGGGCTTTGTTAGCAATAAGAGAAGAGAAGAGAAGAATCTGAGGATGGGTTGGGCTGCCGTCCTACAGAGCCTGGGGACCTGTTCCACATCAGCACCTTGACCGAAGGCAATGACTGAATTAACCCAATATACCTTGAACTCCACGCTGCCCCAGCCAGGAACCGAATCCAAGATCTTCTGCTTAAAAGTTGTGACTTTGTCTTTTCTGCTTTGTTTTAATGTTATATAGTAGATTCCACATGAAAACACAACGAGGCTACAAACCTGTGTCTTTTTATTACTTGACTGTGTGACAAGACCCATCACCAACATGTTACTGCCCCTCTTGTGGCGTGGCAAAGTAATACCCAAAAATATAAGTTAATCTATCAAAAGATCCAAAGAACACCCATATTGGCTCCTACAAAGACATGAAAGCACCAATCCTTCCCCAAAACTCTCCCAAAACCACATATGCTTGCATGAAGTTAGAAATCCCTCGAGCAGTTGAAGGAATTATGTTGGGTGCAAAGGAGGAATTCAGTCAGGGTCATTAAACATCGGACTCTAACAGAGGTAACCGCTTTTACATCCATTTCGAACCGACAGTCAGTGTTGGTTTCTGTAAACCATGACCAAGGTTCCAAAAGGATTCTTCTACAAGGGCTGATGTTCTACCTGGAACCATTTGCTTCTAAAAAACCCTTTCCCGAAGAAACGGCTTTTCGAGGGTTCTTGGTAACACTAACGGTTCCAGTAAGAACCATTTTTATCCAGAGAACCCTTTTTGGAGAAAGAGTTCTTCAGGGATTGTTGAAAGCATGGGTATAAGATCCTGTATGGGTTCTTTGTAGAACCTCTCATGGGGGGTTCTGGGTGGAACCTTACACACACAGTTCTAGGTATAACCCTTTATGTTGGGTTCTAGGTAGAACCCTCCAAAAGGGTTCCAGGTGGAACCTTTATAAAAGGTTCTACCTGAAGCCAAAAAGGGTTCTCCTATGAGGACAAGCCGAAGAAAATTATATGGTTCTACTTAGAACTTTTATTTCTAAGAGTGCACGATCGTTCCATAACTTAAACTATGTTTAATATTGCAATGAAGCTCCCCTTACTGTAACGAAGCAGGCACCTTAACCCAGACTACAATCTTTACCTAAACCTTACTAAACAGTAACTAGAGCTTTGCCACATCAGCAAAATGATTATGACCATTTTTTGAATACTGATCTGTAATTGGAAGAAAACACTTCAATGTTGACAAACAATTTGTTGCTGACCTGTTGCTAATTGCTTATAGTTTTCACAGTTCACCACTAGATGATCAACAGTGTAATCTCAAAATCTGTGGAGTCAATTATAGGAAGCAGGTTTAACTTTACTTGTTTTTGAAAATGATACATTTCTGTTTGTACAAACTTTCCCGAGATACTTTTGCTCCTAACCCAACTCCTACACACAATTTAAAAAAAATAGCAAACACAACCCATGCATGCACGCACTTGCATACACAAATGCACCTCCTGACTTTGCTTCCCACATACAATTTAATTTTTGAAAACCACACTTTTACTGCCACCCACCTACCATATGCACATCCACGTCTGTCTGTCAGTTATTCTCTTAAACATCCATTTTATTCCACTCTATTTAAAATAACAAACGCAGTGTAAAGATATGTTGCGGTGGAAAATGAGGTAGGGACCAACAACTCCCACCTCCAAGGAAACCAGAGGTAAACATCTGCCTGTTGTGGCTTTATATGGTCTGTAAGCTGTGCAGTTGCAAATGGTGTGGAGTTTGACACATAGTAAAGTGAATACCAGAAAGATTAGATAACTTGTGTTTTTGCCTGGTGGGAGACTATCACAGGAACATATTTGAGAGCGTGTTGAGTACATGTGCTGTTTCTCTGGAAACTACTCATACTGTATGGAATTCACACCAGACAGCAGACAACACAAGGTTTATTAAGTCAGACCTGAACCCGGGTGATCTTGGGGTCACATTTCCTCCATTTTGAGTCCTCGCAAAACAGTTATCAGAGGAGGTGTTTACTCTGGACTCTATTTTTTGGCTCATTTTGATAACTACAGAGCTTAAAAATATTATTATCTACAAATGGGGGGCCCTGCTGGAAAAGTTTGGGAACCACTGAGCTAACTGATCCCTACGTGCGCTGTTGTTTAACTGACGGCTGAATGGATTTGTCAGTCTCTACTTATTGTTCAGGACAAAACAAGTAAAACATAATCAGCATAACGAAGATGGTGTCAAACTGAATAAATAAAGTGAAACAAAACGGCGATTCCGGTTGATTATCAGGCTAATATGATGGAACAGACACGACAAGGGGCTCTAAAATTGTTGGTCTTTATCAAAAATAATAAGGTATGGGTTGTGTGTCTACAAGTCATATGAGATACTTATATCAGGCACCTTTATCAGAGCTTAACATAAGATTTATTATTGATTATTAAATATTCAAGCTGCCAATAATTAGCATCAGCATTTGATCTGTTAAGCTCAGTTCAACATTAACTCAAGTCATCTCATGAAATAGTTTATTTACAGAAAACTTGCAGACAGCTTTCTGGAGAGTTGCTGCAGCATCTCTCACTCAGGAATAACAAATGGAGGAAATGCTTAAGTACCTTCAACATGTGTTCAATAAAACTAGTGTACTACTTTAAATTGCTGGAGGAAGAACAACTTGTTAGTTAGAAAAGTTGGAGGAAAAAGACAAACAGGAGTGTTGTGTTGGTTACAAACAAAAAAATAGAAAAATCAAGCAAGCCGGAGTAAAGAGAGGAGAAACAGATCGAACGAGACTGAGAGTCCAAAATGAGGAATCGAAGATGAGGAGGAGGAGGAGATGAGAGGAAAAAAGAGGGGGAAAGGAAAGGGAAAGAAAGTGGACAGAGACAAATGGCCATGGGAAATGGCTGGTGCAGGAGAGCCCGCCTATGAGACAGCCCTCTCAGCAGCCCTAACACAGACTGATAGGCCCACCGGGCTGCGCTGTACCGCTCCGGTCTATTCCATTTCTGTCTGATTCTTCCCTTATTCTAAGAAAAGAAATCACATTCAAAGCCATATCAGGCCTAGCTAACCCAAAGAAATGTGGTATTAAAACAATATCGTGCCTCTGAAACATGAACGCTCTCGGCCTATTTGTTCTTTATTGTGAGTAGTTTCATTTTATTATTACAGTTGCATTTAAAATTAGCTCCTGGGGGGCATTTAAGAATCATTTAAACATTTTAATTAAAAAAAAAATCTTCCCGATGCGATCTCATCTGTTGAACTCGGTGTGCAGTGCTTCCCACAGAAAGGCTCCGTCAGAATCACTTTAACAGTTTGCCTACGTTACAGTGTTGCCTAATTGTCTGACTTAATGCACTGGCCTTCTCTGTTCCTCTCTCCCAGCAACGTTATCTGCTTTCTTTATTAGCAGTACGTTTTATAAAGTAGCCCAAAAACCACACGTTCAAGTTTTCGTCCACCAATGATTCCCGGGTGGAGAAAGCTTTTTGTCAATTATGGAGCCAATCAAAACCAACTTGAACTGAACGACGTTGCGATAACCGAGTGCGCTTACAAGTAAGGAGGAGGGGTCTAATACCTGAGAGTGTCTGTTAATGTACCTGCACAGCCCGTCCAGGTAAAGTCTATGTGTGGGAAACACTAGTGTGACACCAAACTTGAGGCTTTCTTGCTTCCTGGCTTCCACAAAAAGAGACGTACGGGAACTAAACATTGCTGCATTATTTTCTATTCACTCCTTAGGCTGACTCCAATCACTATTTTGAGTTATTCTGACAAGGTTTAGGTCTTTTATCAATCTCGCTTGATGACAATTTAGCCTCCAGGGTCAATGGCCATTGTTTCAAAGTTTCTGGTATAGCCAGCGGAAATCCGAGCAGGACTTTCTCTTCCAGTCCTATTAGCAACTTGAGACGCAAGAATGGAGTTGAGACATTATTGTTAATTTATCTGCATATAAATAATGTTTATTTAAATAAGCCAATTATACCCATCAAACAAAAGCCAACGGGTTCCGCCTCTTTCGCTCTCCACATGGATTGTTTACCTGTATGCAAGCAAAACCAGATCAAACGTGACTGGTCAACATTTCTCTGACTTCAAAAGGAAACCAGCACGCTTCCAAGTAACCAACTCTTGTCCCTTTACTACAGATTCTGTATTCATATGTAGATATCTGTTTAAAGACATTACACTTTATATCCACCAGCGAGAGATTAGATCTGTAGATCATAAAACATTCAAAGTGTGGGAATTATTACATTTTGACTCCGTTCTCTCCCTTTCAAAAGCATGTGTCTGATAATCCTGCGTGTGCAGAGATGGTCGGAACAATTTCAGCTGTAACCGTCTACGTATACGATCTGCACAACAGTAAAAGAGTGCAGGGATTTTCCTGTAAAGGACGAACAATGAGTAGATGGGTGAATACTGCAGGTGCAGCAAAGAGACTTATAAGTTAAGCGGGAGGGAGTGGAATAGAAAATAAAGACAGAGAGGGGTACAAGGAGGGATACGGAGACCATTGTAACCTGTCCATGTATGCGGGCAGGTAAGTGAGTGCTACTGTCGCCATCCCACAATCCCATTACTTTCCCAATAAAGCTTTGGCAGTCCAGTGATTACCTCAAGAAATCGAGAGAGAGGAAGAATCTTAATAGAAATGGGATCAGGGCTTTTTTTTTTTTTCTGTGCGTGTGAACTCAAACCCTTCCTCATCTCGCTCCCTCCGCGCTGCTTCCTCAGGTGATGTCTCCAGGCACTGACCAGGTAATGCACCGTAATGGAGTACACGTGTGGGCGCCGGTGGCCTAATGGAGAGGGGTCGTGGCAGAAAGGGGAGTGCCTGTCGGGCCGCCTGATTGAAACTGATGGGCCAAGGTAAGAGGGCCACAGAGTACGGCCACCCAACATGGCCCTCGCTGTCTCATCAAACGGACGCACACATGAACACACACGCACACACACGAGCGCCTACCTCAGAGTCCATTATTCAATTTGGCCCTTCTAATGACCAGCGAATTAGGCTGCCAGAAGCGATTTGCCTTCTGAGCCCCACTGCTGGACGTACATGCTTTTCTCCACTCTGCATATTAAGAGGCAGCCATTCACACGCTGACAGCCAATAAGCCTCGTCCAATCAGGGAATTTAGCTGGATGAGGAAGGCATCTGAGACTAACTAAACTATTTGAAGCAGTGGAAGTACGGCACAATATTGAGCACAGGAGATACTGGCTCTCGGCTAAAACTAGAGATGTTCTGACACCATTTTTTTTTTTATTCTGATGCCTGAACTCTGTCAATAATAAATAAATAACTGCTGCAGACTACTAGCTGTGAAGGAATTCTTGAGAACTGGTCAACTCGTGTCTGAAGAAGGTTCCGGAAACCTGGATTGTGTTGTGCTGAAACATTTATTGAAGCTTGTTCGAGGATAGCAGGCATAACCATTACAAGTGAGAACACTGTATTGTGCCAGACTAATTCTAAGAGCAACTTCCTGTCCTGCACGGGGAATATTTAACCCTCAACAGTCCCACACATAAGGTCACTCTTCACTCATATATGCAGACGTAAAGATTGTATTGGGTGGTGTGATCCTATGAGTATGAACAGATGCGTGATATTGATGGATTTTGGCTACAAGTGGAGGAAGCTGCTTGGAGGAAGCAGGGTCCCATTTCTAATATATAAATTATATGGTATTGGATCCGTGAACAGACTCGTGTACTTGCCAATAACTGGATCCAGAATTTTAGGGCTGCATAGGAGCCATTTCAAAACGAACGGCCAACCCCGTCTCTGGTCATTAATGAAGCAAATTATCAACACAACGTGATTTTAATTCGTATTAATTTGTTGTTGTTGTTTTTATAAGAACTCCGGGAAGATTAGCGACCAGTTTGTGAAAGCTAATGGGGTTCATAATCGAAAATAAATAACAAATCTAGTCACACGCTGGGTTTTTAAGTTTGCTACGGACAGTTAAACACGTCCCCAATCAATACTTTCTATAAAATCAACAACAGAGGCTTGTTTTAGGAGACAACACACTCTGATTCAAGGCCTATTTGATAAAATTCCATTATGTGACAATTAGGATTTTCCTTACTTTTTAATTCAAACATTAAGTCAAGAAATACCACAGCCTTAGTTTCAAACATGGGCAGTAAAAGACTTGGCAACCAGTTTTTTATCACTGAAATGCTGCTGACTGGGTGTTGTTTACCTCAGCTCCGCCATGCATACTGTGCTCGATCCTGCATCGTATCTGACAGTGACAAAGCTTTACTGCATCTGTACAAAATGTTATACAGCATCGGATAATATGCAAATGTTGATCTGTAGGCTACCCGACAAGAGTTCTGGAAACAACACGTTGGCCTTTTTCATGATGAAGACGCATCACTGTGCATATAGAAACATTTTGAGGACGGCTGTTGAATCTAAAGAAGCGTTTTTTTTTGCTTCTTCCTACTTTCTGTAGATTTCCTACTGATTCTTAAGTCTCTTATTTGCAACAATCCTAAAAAAGGTCACCAAAAACCCCGTCACACTCATTCTGACCTCTTGTATAGATGGACTGGCTTTGTCTCTCCTGTACACTCTCGCTCAGCGCAGTGAAAAACTGTCCCCTCATTCTTTATAGATTCCTTAGGTGCAGGTTTCGGCTTTAATAATAATAAAACTCCTCTACTTTTGCTTTCTTCCATCTTTTCAAGGTTGTTGGGTGGCTGCCTCTCCTCTTTTCACTAGGAGCTGTAAAATCTATTTGACAGCTCTGATTTATGACACAACATAGGCAACCGGGCGCCTGTGGGGGGAAAAGCGAGCATGTTTGAGTGTGTTTGGAAGTGTGTGAATGTGCGAGTGTGGGTCGCTGTGAGCGTGCCCGGCCCACGGAGGACCACCACTGCTGTGCTCAATGCTCAGGCGCCCAACAGAGCAACACAGGTAGGAAACTCCCGAAGACCCACACGTGCACATAAATATCCAGATACAGCCGTGATCTCATGCACACACATACTGAAGTAGCATTAAGAGCTGTGCCAACTTGGAACCAGTCTGACAACATAACATTTCATATGATAAAGTTTCATGATTGAGTTGATTTTCAGTCCCCTTGAAGACTATATTTCTACTGTAGTGTGTCAAAACTTTCCAAAGAGCGAATCAGTGTCCATTACAGTTGTGTTGTTGTTGGGCTCGATTATTCGACTAGTCAATAAAACACTTTTTTTCTTCCCCTGTTGCGCCTTGTGTATTAATAGAGCGTTCATGTGATGTTGGAATAATTGGAAAACCCAATTTCGACTGTGAAAATTCACATGAAGTCGGAACAACACTTCAGAAAGTCAAGAGACATTTTGGTACACGAGTTGCTGAGTTGACGTCATAGGAAGTGAATCATGGCAGACGAAAGTAAACACTGGGTTGATGGTGACGTGCATGTTTGTGAAATATATTGGTGTACATGATCCGTCAACGTGTTGTTTAAAAGCTCTGAGCGATAAAATGCAAAACATCGTCCATGTGTCTCCCACATTCCAACTTGATGCACATGAACACAACAAAGTTAGAAGAACAACTTCTGAACTTCTGGTCCTTGCAGCAGGTCTGTGTATTCCCCTGTGTTTGTACTTCTCCCCGTATTCCTGCTCGCTGCTAGTTTTCTTTCGTTGCCTCTTGGATTTATCTTTAGTTTTCTTGGATTAATCTTTGTTGGCCTTCTTTTCACCTGGACTTCCCGGCTGTCTTTAGTAATTTGTGTTCTTTCTGTTCCACTTCTGGTAAGTTTATTAAAATTACCTTTTGGTATTCTATCCCTGTTGTCTTGTTTCCTGTGGTTGGGTCTCTTTTGCTACTAACATAACACCATCTAATAATAATAGCAGCTACGATGCTCAGATGAGGGCTTGAAAATTGTTTCTAGTTTTTCTTTTTTACTTTATCGACGGTGATATGATGTGGCTTCTTTCTTGTGACAAATGTACTTATTGTAAGTCACGTTGGACAAAAGCATCTGCTAAATGCCCTAAATGTAAATGTAAATGTAAATCTAGTGTAGCACATTTTTTTACAGGAGTTTGAAGGTATGCTACAGAGCATTTGTAACCTCCTGCTGTGCATACATGGCTCTTCTTCTTTCAATGTAGCTGTATACTTAAATTGTTTTTGTCAGTTCTTTCCCTCTGCCTTCCTCTGTCCATCTAACCCACACAATCCTCCCCTCCGTCCTCCTGTTCTCCTCGCCTGGGTGCCCCGGGTGCTCACAGCTTACACCGCTTGTCACATTCAAGGCCAGGTTAGCCGCACTGGGATCCTGCGCTGCAATGAGAGGGATGTGCACATGCTCGAGCGTTTTTTCGTGTGCGCATGTAGGGGGATGGGGGGGAAGACTGAAAATAAATGCTGTGCAAGGACATGAATGTAGATTTGTGTGCGCCTGCACCTGTGACACTGTCATCTGGGAGCTGAATTTCACACCTTGTGGCTTCGCTATTGTCAGGCAGAGAGGAACAGTTGATGGACAGCAGGGTGAGGACAAAGCGAGGAACCTCCACCGGATAAAAAAGGTCGAGGCGGCTGACAGAGGGAGGGAGAAAGTGTTCACACACCCCGAGAAGACGGATGTCAGAGGTGGGAGCGGAGATGATGGGGGAGGACGGATGAACAGTACAAGACGGAGCAGAATAACAGTGAGGGCTACACTATCTTACAAAAAAGCAATATGAACTGTGATTGAATCTTTCCGTGGTAAGATTCAAAAGTTGAAGAGAATCTGTATCCAAGGATTTGCACGCAACAAATTTGGTTGGGAGAACCTGATTTTCATCTCCACATGTCCCGTTCTATTACCTCGAAAGAAATTCCCCTCCACCGCCAACATGAAAGCGGTGGAGTAACTAGCTGCAACAGCAAAACATTTCAATATCCATATCCGCTCGCGTCTACACCCACTATGAATCTATACTAATGAGGTTTATCTCTGCGGTGATAAAAGGAGCCGACACAAATCCCCGCGTACATCTCCAGGGCCGTGAAGTGTCTCTCCGCCAGCTAAACACACCTCGGTGGTTTGTGCGTTCTCGCTACACTGGTTTTTTCCCCGCTGTCAGTCTGTTACAGTCATTAGCGGCGTGCTAATCAAGGCTAATTACATTGAGACAGGCAGACACAACTCATTTCTTATCAAGAGGCATTGCTGCTGTGTTTGTGTTGCACGGAAATTTTTGCGCCACTAAATAAAACACAGCTTATAATCAACAGTTTTTTTCGCTGTTAGGTAAATGAATGCCACCGTGTTTTCTATTTGATTGTCACTGTTGCTGTTGTTAAATTTTAATCGGTCTGTCTGAGGTTTTTAAAGAGGCTGTAAACCAATATTTTGTGTCGACACACGCAGCAGCTTACATTATAATGAAGGGAAGGAAAGCAGCAAAATCAATTTAGAAAGTATATAAAGTATGGAAATGATGATTTCTTTGTTGTGTGAATACACATATAAGTGGGTTATGGAAGATGTAAATGAAGAGAAGAAAAAGAACAGGAGGGTTTGGAAGGAAGGTGTGTGGAAGAGAGGAAGGATGTGAGGTTATCTGAGAGGAGAAAATGTGAAAACAGAGTCTCGTTGGAGGCAAAGTCTCTTCCAGGGCGATGGATTGTAAGCGTCAGGTGGTGCAGATCCCCCTCTCTGCCCCCCTATTCAAGTTACAAAAGCTCATTTTGGAGATTCTGCTGGCATGGCAGAAAAGGCCTCTGTTCCCCATTTTCCATATTTCATATACGGCCCATTGGAAAGCATCGTCTGCGAGTGTCATGGCTTGGCACATTTATGAGAGATGCATTGAAGAACTTATCATTTGGAAGATATGCTTAAGTTCAGCATTTTGTAAGTGAATGTGCAGTGTAAGATAATTCACTTATAAATTATGATCGTCCACACACCATCGATACAGCATGTACAACTACAGGTCTGTACCACAGCGCTGCAGATGAAACCGAAGATAATAACAGCACATTTTATTTAGAGCTACGAAAATAAATGTTTCATAGATAAAAACAAGCAAAAAACTGTAAGATTAATCAAAAAGGAAGGTATGAAAATATATGACGAGGCAAACCAAAACCAGTAAAAGTGGAAGATGAAATGACGTTCATTAGCATTATTCAAGTGAAGTCATAGGAGGAGAATCGGGAAGTATGAACAGCAACTAGTGCCGGGCAATATATATGATATATATCGTGATATTAGACTATATACAGAGGAGGGTATACTGTGATTGTGGATGTTGCTCGATCGTGATTTGGAATAAATCATGTCTTTTCCTGGTTTTGAAGGCTGCATTACAGTAAAGTGATGCCATTTTTTGAACTTACCAGTTCATAAATCTCAATGTTTTAGTATTTTGTGAAGGTACAGTCATCCCAACAAAACTGCCGCAGTATCAATATCTACCAACCCAAAACACCAGTATCTGAAGAACTGGGAATAAGACTCAACAATCAACTTCCTTACAAATTGGACCTTTGACATTAACTATGATAACGACTCAGAAACAGCCGATCTTCTTGCTGATGGTCTTGTTTGTATTTGCAGGTCATAAAGAGGCATCAGTTTTATATTTAGACAGGTTCATGACCAGTTTAAAGTTCCTTGGCGTAAGTTTAAGTAAAAATACTGAATACTTATTCCACAATTGTGCAATACAACATGTTAGGCACCATAACAGAAAAGGCTCCATCAGCCCCTGATTTCACCGTAGAGGGAACATCATCAAGCTGCAGGTCCTGTAAATGTGGATTCTGAGAGTAACAGCCAACGCGGTCCAACAAAGCACAAACTGGGGAGCAGGTGCAAAACATTTGGAGATCGAGGCCTGACTTACCTCCGTGATGTAAGTTAAAACAGCACCTTAACTCTGAGACATAGACAAGTACTTACAAATGATTTAGGTAGTAACTTAAAGCTACGTGAAAGTCTTAGTATGATTCAAATGTGCACAACGCCAAATCGTAAATTGTCATTCTTTAGAAGCACATACACATGTTTGTGTTCAGGACTGCAGTTTGAATTAGTGGCTGACCCTGGTCGACCCCTGTATCGACATGCTGAAGTGTCCTTGTGGAAATCATTATCCACACTTCACGGACTTCCCGGTCTGTGCTTCAGCCGACTCTGCCCTCACTCGACAAGGGAGCGAGCAAAGACATTTTCTTGAGTCAGTGTCACATAATTCTACTGATGATTGTCTTAAGTAAGCATGTGACCTCGCCTCTCACGGCTAGCATTAGGTGCTAGCGCGCCGGGCACTAAAGCTAAAGTGCTAAGCAACTTATCAGGAGGCTTCCAGCGCGGGGCATTAAAGCCGACTGAGGGAGCGAGTAGATCAACACTGGCCCAAAGTCCTGCTTAGTCATCGCTTCTCTCAATATGGTGAAAAAAGTGCCACTTTCATTCCCATGTTGATAAGGGAGAGTGAAAGGGCCGGAAACAGACCTGTGTAATGCTGATGGACGTAGTCAGTCTCTGAGTGAGCGGGGCTCAAGTGCGAATCGGGGGGGCTAGAAATGCAGCATCAGCAGCGGTGGATTTACTTGGATGAATGGACTCGGCTCGTCGGGGAAGGTGTGGGGGGGGAGTGGGGGGCGCTGGGTGTCAAAGCAAGTGGCTGAGACATGGCTAATACTGCCAGTGAGCTGTGGCCACCTAAGTAATTACTACCTTTGCTGTTAGGCTAATCCCCAGAGCAGAGCAGCAAACTCAGGAGAGAAAAGCTTAGAGTTTCTCACTGTGGGGCTCCCGTCACCCGACTTCAGTCACAAGGAGACACGGACCTGTCTCACTCTCAGAGAGAGAGAAGGGATCATCTCATTTATTTGACTCTATATTCAACAGATAAATAATTCTGATACTTAAAAAAAACCTCCTGAGAGGAGGGCAAAGCATATCTGATTATTATTTTATTATTTTAAGAACTTTTTAGTGCTTCCATCAAACGTTTAATGTGAATAAAAACGCGTGGCTGAAATATGAGCGAGAGTCCCGTAATGAAAATGCAGAAGACAGATTTGTGAGCTGGTCTCTCTTAAGTTAATTAACTTTTCTTTTTTATGACGCTAAGACAAGAGTCAAGTTCTTGATGTTTTCTGACGATGCGTCTCACTAGCCTGCAGGGTTTTTTATACTTTGTAGTAAGGATGCAAGATCTTACATACATTTGCAGAGCATCTACATACGAGTTAACCCTTTCATACATGGATTCTTTTTTACAATATAAAAAAAATAAAATGCTTGATTATAATCTACCACTTTAATTATAGGCTCCTGCAGTTAATCTAATGTAATTTTATTTTATTTGACCAGGTTAGTCCCACTGAGATTACAAATCTCTTTTATGAGGGAGACCTGGCCAAGAACGGCGGCACCACAGAGTTACAACAGTAAACTGGACTGGATTTAATACTGGAGTATTAAATATTGTTTAGTGGTTTAATATTCCATTAAGTTTAACTTTTTTCTTTAGTTGCTTTCTTCCCCCATTCAGTTCGGACTTTGGGAACAAAAAAACGTGAGATGTCGACGACTGTGATTTCCATATTTCAAGTTTTAAAACAGAAGATATGTAAATTGGAGGTTTGCCAAGAATGGCTCTATAAATAAAAATGTACCTGTGACCGAGACACTGTGCACCTGAAGCAGATGAGTTCACTTACGTATAACACACAACGATGAGAACAGCAGTTTGTCATGAATCTCAGAGCCCCATGAAGACAAGAGTGAAGGCAAGACTTGATTCTGTAGGTTTTTTGTAACATGCTGGATATGTGACTTAAAACTCAAGTGAACATACAAAATAATTTATACGGTATTGATCAGTCCGTCACGTAACAGAGGACTAAATACCCTTGAGCTTGTATATAGTTTATTTTTAAGACTTGGCAAATGTATCTTTTTATGGTAACTTGGTAACAAAAACATGAATACAAGAAATTTTAGATACAAAACATTTCTCAGATGAAACACTAGTATTACAGGATTACTAATCATTAAAAAGAATAATAATTCAAGCCACATGCCAACTTATGTTTTGTCTCAGCAGTTACTCTGGTCAAGTGCGATGTCTTCTGTAACAACTGCTGACACATTTCTGACGGATGTGCCGAGAGGAAGAAGAAGATCACTTGTTTCTAAAATAAATACAACTTCAAAATGCAATGAATGCAACTTCTCTGCAAGTAAAGCAACTAAAAAAACAGAATATAAACGGCAGCATTTGCTCTTTTTAACACTGTAACTGTACGGCACCATCTGTGTTTGTACGCTGAAAACAGGAACAGATTCCACAGCAGTCTGCTGACGCTGTTAACAACTTCAAACTTGACAGACACGGAAAACAAACGGTTTATTACAGCTGCTGCTCAGCTCCGCTCTCCTCTCCTCTCCTGAACATTACAGAGTCTACAACGAGCCAGCTCAGCATCTCTGTGTGTGTGTGAACTGCTGCTTTGGGGGTTACCTTTGCGTTCCGAGCGTTTCTTGCGCCTCCTCTTGAACCTGCGTCGGATCAGGCAGTAATAGGAGCCCACGTTCTGCGTGCCGTTGGTCAGAAGGGCCATGACTCGGTCGAGACTCACTAACACTGTTGTGAAGACGGCTAAAGCTGCTCTCTAACAACACTAGACTAACCTGCTGCAGATAAAACTTCAGCAACACATGGTCTACCTGTCTGTCACCTGCCAGCCGGCGCTCTCACGCTCGTCCCGTCTGTGCTGCCGAGCTAATGATATTCACAACTCCACACACCTGCAGCGTTTCTTTGTTTCTACTTTAGTCCGTCCCTTGAATCCGAACTCTCTTTCCCTCCCTCCTTTTCCTCCTCCTCCTCTCGCTGTTTCTCTCCTCTGTTGACTCCATCTCTACCCTATCAGTAGTCGGGGAGGAGAGGCGATGGAGTATAGTGTGGAGAGGAGGGAGGGGACTGGCGGAGGAGAGAGACTCTTTCATATGTTTGTGAATCAAACTACTCAAACACTCTAATCCTCTCGCAAATAAACGGACGTCTCCAAGAGGCAAAAAAACATCCTCGGAAATCCGTCAGTGAAAACAAACGCGTGCACTAAATACAACTTCAATATGCTCTCTCACACACAAGATTCAAACCTGCTGATGTTAAGAAAAATAAATCTTATTACAGAGCACATAAATGTTCTTGTTGCACGTTGCTTAACTCTAAAATCAACATTCACATTTCTTGTTTCTTCCATTCCCTCTATACGTAGAAGATGCTCGGGAATGTAGAGATGAGAGCCAACTCAGAAAGAAACCCTCTGCCTTCCTCTAGTGGTAATCTTGTGTAATTACATCTCTGAAGAGCCCAAACAACATCTTCCAAGCACCGAGAGCCCACTTATGATTAAAATGATGCTGTGGTTGAAAGTTATATTTCAATTGGCATCCAAAAAAAGATATACGAGGCCAAAGGACAAAGACAGGAGGACAAAAGGGGGGGAAAAGAAAAGTGACCAAAACAACAGAAATGGAAAAAGTCGAGAGAGAAAAAAAACCTCACCTTTGGCTCGGCTGGGATGTCTGTGATCGGAAAACCCTGATGGAGAGAAGAGAGAAAAAGAAGATGTTCCGAGTAAGTAAACAGCAGCGATTCTGTCTGCCGTCAAAGATCTGGAGCGCTGACAGCTCAGCGTCGCGTCGTGAGTTAGTGGTGGACACAGATGAAGTGAAGGTACACACACCAGATTCATGTTCCATTAGTACTGGTTATCCAGCCAAGGTTTCCACATCAGGAAACCAGGCAACTGTCTGAAAACACTAGTATTTCCTGACGGTCAGAGCCGTTGTTTGCAGTAATTGAATTCAGGGTCTTTCCACTGTGTGAGACTGGAGACATTAATTTAGCTGGAAAGTAGTTATTTTCTGATTTAATTAATTCATAGCCATATAATTTGAGTGTTTCTGGGCTTCCCCCCCTGTGAGCAACGCATTTGGAGAAACAGAAGTCTCTTATTAAGAAAAGACTGTTATTAAAACACATATGACCAAATGTGACTAAAATGTGTTTCCTGGAAAATGAACAGGCTGTCTATTTTTCTGCTTTTTACCCGTGATTCTGTCCAGCACCTCATGTTCAACGTCTCATGTTTGGGTGAAAGCCATGACAAGGAGTTTTGGAAACATTAAGGAAAGTAGAAGAAGGTGTCTTTATCCACACTGCATGAACAGTGTAAGAAAGGTGGTTCTTTTTATATGAAGTCGCCAAATTTTAGAAGATGAACCACAGCCAGAAAATAAACAGATTCTTAACGCGGCAGCCAAATAGTTTTTAATGCACCAGTCACTGTTCTGTTCTGTTCTGTTCTAATCAACACACCAGTGACCCTAAACACATGAAAAGGTAAGAAACACAGTTGACTCAGTGTAATGTATAGTGGAGCAAAGTCTATTACACAAGAAGTCTCCAAAATTCAAGAGGTGGCATGTGAAAAACTACTTGAAGCCCAAAAAATGCCAACTAGATATAACAGTTAATCTACAGGAGGATGTGAAAAGAAAGAGAAAACAAAATCCCTTAAAGCTCCACAGCTCTCGGTGGTAGATACAGCAGCTGGGGGATAGAGATGATAGTAAAGTCATAAAAGCTTGGGAAGAGTAAAGGAAGTGTGAGGGAGGATGCGGAGAAAAACCCTCGAGTGAGAACGCAAGATAAAGGATGAGGAGAAAACAGGCCAGAGATGTGCTAATGAAGAGCGGGAGAGGAAGTTGTATGAAGTGAGGGAAGGTAAGATGAGGTGAGGAGTTGGGCGAAATAAAACTGAAGAGCTGTTATAATCTCTTTAACATTTAGGGTCTCTGAAGGTCAACGAGGCTCCTCAACAGCTTCCTCTCCTGGTGCTTGATGAAAATCTGAGCTGATACGATTAATCAGTTAGGCGACTGAAAGAATATCAACCCAACTATCAAATAAATCTTGACAATGTTTGTGTAAAAGAAACCAGAAACACAGCTGCAGATGTCCCCACTTCTTGTCAAATATGTCTGTTTTTTTGTCACTACAAACAAAAATTGTTGTGGTACAAATGCTGAAACACACTCTCTAACCGCGGTCACTGGCTCGGCAGCCCTTCTCACATTACTCTACAATCCCCTCCACCATCTGATATGAAAGTCAGGTTATAAACATGTAATGCAAACGTGATATGACACGTTTTGTAGTGATATCAACATGGTAAATAGCCCATGACACGTACAAATGTGGACGGATCAGTCGATCAATTTATTCTCTAGGAACTTGTGATGAGTATTTTCGAAAATGTTTGACATTTTATAGACTAAACAATGAATTGTTTAACCGTGAAAATAATCGTTAAGTTGCAGCTCCAATGTAAAACGTTCAAATCAAAAGGATTTGGAGTAGAAGTTTGTCGATTAAGCACTTGAAGTTAAACTGAGCAGAATAAGGGAGAGAAAAGATGTTGCAAGAGACAGAAAACAAGTCAACAACCAAGAGGCGGTCGCACAGGGAGAAAAATAAAAAAATTAAAACGGCGGAAAGAAAAAAGAGAGCCGGCCAAAAGATTGAGGATAAGAATCGTGGGGGAACAGCAACAGCCTGAGAACGGAGATGATGAACTGAAATAAAATCCAGACGCAAATTCATTCATGCTTCTGTGTACGAGCCAACGATAACTCCAGCTGGCCAAGTCTCACCACAACCGCCTTGGCTGGGTGAGCGCTTTTTGTTTTGCCTTGTTTGACGACTCAGTCCACTTCCCTCTGAATTCTTATTTACAGAGACTGCTCGAGCTGCAGACATGGGAGAATAGAGTCGGTGCGTGCCCCATCAGAGGCACATTTTGTTCCGCTGCTCTCCCTCTGTCTCTCTCTCTCTCTCTCTTGCCATTTTCAACACATACTGACCGGACAACAGTAGAGAGAGCTGCGGTCGCCGAGCCAATACTCTGTGGTCATCGAGCCTGAATTTTAAAGTCGTTCCAGACTCTGAAATAACAGCCTCAACTCCTGGTGGCCTTTCGCAGCGGTTTGACAGAGAAACACAACCATTGAAAAAAACAAACCTCTCACACGGTTTCACGGAAAGCCAATCCAGGCTACTGCGGTGAGCCCATCTGTTGGCTCGTACGGTAGATGTACTCACAGTCAACTAAAAAGCACAAAGCTCTAAAAATAGACTCAGTGGAACGGTTTTTATTATTTTCCTCTTTTCTTTTTTTTTTCAAGCCTTTCCAAAGCTGCTCATGTGAATATGTACGTCAGTTCCAGGGATGCAGACTTCCAAGAGCTATATCAGAGTTATTCAATTTACAAATTCCACTGGGCCGGATTTTAAAAACCGAGACATGTAGATGGGGCCAGATATTTTCAGCAGCCTGTTTGAAATGGTTTTCATTGTCAATTCTTTATTTCACTGTTGACGGAGAGATTTATCAAGCACAGCACTTGTGAGTGTCAATAAGCCAGATGTTTTGAAAAGCTGCTAAACGTGGTCAGAACCGCTTCGTATGAGAGGGAAGTGAGATGACCACACTTGTAAGCTACTTTCATCATTAGCTCTAGAAAAGAATGATGTAAACACATTTTGAAATAGACAGTCCCGATCCTTCATTGTGTTTGGCTGATTCTATATTGATATATTGGTCAATATTCTTTACCATACACAGAATATATACATGAAAGCACATTTGATCCCATTGATCCCTCAAATGTTGTTATCGAACACTGGTGAAAAAGATATTTACGTAACGGAGGACAGATTTTTTACAGCAGCCAACGATAACTGTTAACTCCAAAATGTCAGTGTGCTGAAAGAGCAAACTTCACTAGGAATTTATAATTAGAAATTACCACAAGAAAATTTTTTCTGCATTATTATGTCTAAACATTGCGTCTCGAACAACATATAACTGTGATAGTCCAATAGTGGCTGATTATATCTACAAAAAAGACCTGGTATTGAATTTAAAACACCAAAATGGAGCCAAATGGTTAACCTGATTGTGTTGGCCTGTGTGTGCAGCTTAACATCAATTTTTAATATTTCAATGTCTTCTGAATCCTGATGAGGTATAAGATATGATAATATAGTGTCTTATACATACATCAGATCAATAAGCATGTGTGTGTGTGAGACGTACATATATACACCATATATCAGATTTAGTGTCTGTCTGCTGCTTCTGGGCCAGATGTGGCCCGAGGGCCGCCGATGAAAAGGCTGCAGCCAAATCATGTTAACTAGTAGTGACAGGAGACTGTCGCTTCCTAATGTTGTTCAACCACCACAAAAATATTGAGAGAAATACTCCATAATAATACTGTAATAATGTATAACCAAACTCCCGCAATAGGAGACACTTCAAAAGGGGTCAGGTGTCAAATAAGGCAGCCTCATTAAACCGATATGTTGACGTTCTCACTTTTACAATGCGCAAACAAGACCCTTCAGCTACACCGAGGAGTGCTCATTAGTATTTCTAAAGAGCCCTCATTAAAATCAAGTAACACAAACCAAAATCCATCCATCTAACGGGCTATTTTCGAAGCAAAAACACAACTAACAAGCTGAAGACCTAATGAACATCTGGAGAGGAGTATACAAACAAAGAGGCGAACCTCCGGATGTTGCTTGTCAGAGCAGTTATCTCAGTGGAGAAACACCTACAGACCTTGCGTGTTGACGTGCCCTGCGATGCCTGAATACCTGAACATGAAGGCGGATGAGAAACGTCCAGGCCGGAGCGGCGCTTCATTGCCTTGTGAGGAAGCCACGTTCTTAAAGCAACACCCACTGAACCTCATCTTGTGCACAGAGTTTGGCAGCAGAGAGAGAGAGGGGAGGGAGGGAGGGAGTGATTGTGTGTGAGAGATTAGCAGAGACAGAAGGGGAGAGCCTCCGAGAGCTTTTGGGAGTTGAATGTAAGTGTGGTGTGTGTGTGTGGCGTGGTCATATTAGCGTCTAATAGCGGCGGACCTCCTCTCTGGTCTTTGATGACTGGAGGAGGGCGCAGAGTGTGGATGGAGAGCGATGCAGGGGGCTTTATTATCTCGATGTAAGTGACCAGCAGAGGAGCAAAAACGCCATCCGAGACGGGGCCGGACAGAAAAATTAATTCAGAGTGGTTGATTATGAAAGAGAAGGATTATGAAAGAGACAGACATCCAGTCAACTGCGCATGAAAAGAGGAGTGCGTGACTGTAACCCTCGCCTTAAGCCAAAAACTAGGCCAGTGGCTCGGTAACCACTGTCCACACACACATGCACACACACACACGCACACACACAAACAGGCTAACCAGGGTCCTGATAGACATTAAATGCCACCCCTCCCTGTGACCTAGCTTTCTCTCACACATACATACACACACACAAAGGGGCACAATTTTAATTAATCCATCATTTAATTACAAGTGTGTGTGTGTGTGTGTGTGATTGTGCTGTGATTTATCGAGCGTGTGCATGTGTGTGTGTGTGTGTGTGAGCAGAGAGAGGCTGGATCATCGTGTATTGTTCTTTCCCCCATGCAGACCTGTGAATGCCTGGCAGTGTTTTTGTTGTACCGGCGCTCGTCCAGCAGAGGGCAGCACCGCTACAAGATGAGCGAACGCTACATGCAGTATGTGCAGAGTGAGTGAGTGTTTTTCATTTTGCCTGCACACTTCAATTCAATTCAGAGTATCGGGCTGTAACTGCTCACGTGTGTTAATCTGCTCCATCCTTGAATCTCGATGAAGTTCAGATCTGAACGTCTGTGTCTATGCTGTGTGCACTGTCCAGCTCCCCCAGGTGTATTTGTGAAAAGTGTTAAAATGAGTTAAGTAGTCATACGTGAGAGCAAAGGTGGTGACAAAGTGGACGCATCCGATCGAGCACTCTCGTCACAAAACCTTACACACTAAGAAGAAGAGTGAAAGGGTTTTAGAACGACTGCCAGCGCTCTAAAAACTTCACACCGTCTTATCTTTGAAACACCTCAAACTATAAACTCTGAGTTAGCTGAAGTGAGCCGTCTCCTGTCTGTAAATATTTTTAACAGGACATGAGCAAAGATTTTAGTCAAATCTGATACCTTCAAGGGTTTGCTCGAAGGTATTTGGCTGTATTTCCAGCGTGGCTCTGTGGTTTCCCTGCAGAACTTTTCTGTATTCAGATCCATGCGCACCGTTTTCAGGGAAAAAACATTGTGATGCTGAATTGAGACAACCTGAGAAGTCTATGATGCATTTTTCAGCACTGAAAGCTTTGAGGCGATGGGTAGAATTCACAATGACCAGAAGTGGCTATACGTTTCTTGTCATATTTGCAGTTTTGTGGATGAGATATAAGGAGAGGCATGGTCTCTAGAAACTAGTCCCGTCACAATACTGGGATTTTCTAGCCTCGATACAACACCAGATTGTTATTAAAAGATAAATATTACAAGGCTTGTGAGTGAGAGATTTACACAATGCAGTTGCGTTTCAAATAATCAGAATCTCCAGTATTGATATTTCTGACAATGCTTCTAGAGCCCACCACGACATCACCCACTGGTTTGTGGATGACTTTTCTGAACGCTGGAGTTTAGCATTACGGCCGTCACCCATGTTGTTTTTTTGGAGCAAGAAGAGACCATATTGGAGAGAGGCTGGAGCTTGGTAGGACATCCTGATAGGGTCTGGCTAAGTTCCCATGGACATGCTGTGGTAGGAACTCGTCAACCACAAGGTAGCCACAGCCAAAGCAACTGCTTTATCGTTCATTTTACTCTAAATGGCAGCATTATTTACAAAATAAACATCATGCTGCATTGAAGAAGACTTGAAACTAGCGATTTAGATCATAATCTCATTAGGAAACTGTTTACTGTGGTACATTTTTGAAACCAGTGGAGTCGCCTCCTGCTGGCCATCAGAAAGAATGCGGGTTTGAGGCACTTCCACATCAGCTTCAGTTCTCAGATCCAGAAGCTCCATCAATATCTTATAAAGTAATTTGTTTAACCTTAAAATGATACATTTCAAGGTTTAGCAATTGGCTTGAAAACAATTGTCAATGTGGGAAGCCAGTGAGGGATTGTGTCCTTGACACTGCAACAAAAAGACGCCTACTGTTGATTGGGGCGATGAAGAAGGGGCTGGAATCTGCAGGGGACAAAGTGAACCTCATGCCCTCCTGATGAAGCTTCCTACTGGCAGGTGAAGAAGCAGCTGGTGGCTCCACATGTATCACAGGAGCCACATGGCCTCGACACCCTCGACAACAGGGAGAGGCAGCAGTGACAAAAACCGCATTGCATGTGAAGCATCCTTTGCGAATCAAGGCAGAGAATTGGGGAAATGTCCAGGGCATAACTAAACTTGAGGACAGACAATCTATGGGGCATTTGCCAGATAGCACCAAGCTGTAGTGTATTCTATGTGGTGTTATGGAAGAACATAAATATTGTGAGGATGCGAACAGCATTCACTGTCACTGAGAGCAAGGCCAAACAAGACGGGGGTTGCCTTCACTACAAAAGCACCCTAATGTGGGGGAATACACATGGACACACAACCATCCAAGAACTATCTATAAACACATCAGACTGCCAAAATACTCTGGTGACTTCTAACAGCTGAATATAAAATCCGATTATCCTCTTTTTTTATTTAGAAACCTCACTGCTGCTACATTTTACTGTTTCTCTAAACAGGAGCCTGCTTCTGTTCTCTATAAGGCGGCCCGTAAATAGGAATGACTTAATTCTTCCTATGGGAGTTCCCTTAAGTTCCCAAGCCGACCATCGGCTCCCACTGCTGGGTGTGGTCCCCCTCCTTAGCCAGCCGCCGGCTCTCCGCCTGGGACAGATCTGCTCGGCTGCTTGTGGCTTCTGGTTCTTGGCTGGGCCTTGACCACCAGTTATGTGTGTGTACGTATATGCCTTTGTGCGTGTGCAACGTAAGCCTGAAGAGAACAATGGACGACTCTGTGTTCGCCCGTCTGGCAAGATACACACCTGAAGAGCAATGCCAAGAGGCTGTAACAAAGTAAGGGCAGCAGACTTTGAGCCACACTGCTGGTCTTTATGATTGTTTATGAAGTGATATGGTGAAGTGATACGGTTTCACTGAGGGCTGGGCAATCTATCAGTATTATTTTTGTTACCGTGATACACGACTTTATATGGTCTTAGAGTTTAGACACCGTTACGTGTTGTCTTTTCCTGGTTTAATGGCTGCATTACAGTAAAGTGATGTAATTTTCTGAGCCTACTGTTTTGTTCTACTTGTCCTAATAATTGCCTTTACCCACTGAGGCCCAATCCCAATGCACCTCCTGCCTCTACCACTTAGCCTATGTGGGGGGATTGTGATTCTTGGTGGGATACAGAGGGAGGGTGAATGGTTAGGGCTACATGGAGGTACAATTCAAACCAAAGGTTAAGAGACCTCTTTGTTCTTTTTAATGTATTATGGCCCTTTTCTCTATATCAAGCATAAAACAATCACAACTAGTTTGACACAAGCCCCCAGGAAGAGCGGCAGGCTCTGAAACCAGCTTTCTTTGTGACAAAACCATGTAATTATAACATCACGTGGCCCAAAAAGACTTGTTCCCATGAGCTTACACTGTAAAAAGAAGCGGCTGTAAAATGGTGGAGCTTTACAACCCTGCGAAATGGCTCATAATTTGAGCCACTTGGTCCAACAACATTTAAAATAATAATTTCTATTAAAGTTAGCCTGATGCTACACCAGAAGTTAGCTGGCTTTAGTGCGCCTGCTCTGTAGGCCCCATAACACGGAAGAACCGAGTCATTTTATACCTGGAAATTAAAACTTTTTTGGCTTCATGCACCATTAAGCAGCTTTCATAGGAATGAATGGGCACCGCCTCCGATGCTGTACCCAGGTGTTAATGTAACATCCTTGTTTTGCTGATGTCTCAATAGCTAACAAGCCTGAAAGCCCGTCTGTCCAGCAGTAGATGAATGGCATTGTGATAATATCTGGATTGCCACAGTAAGGCAAGAGAAAAAATCACAACTGAAGACGGTCGAGTCTGTTTCCATAAACACTATTGATGACAACTGATGATGTACGAGGTTCTTGAAGGGTTGGTCCATTTCATAGGGGGATATTTAAAACACTACCTCTTGTATCTTTGTTCTGAGGGGAACTCGGAAATGAGGGGTAGGGGTCAAAACTGGAAATGGGATTGAGTCATAGTCATCCACATTACTGATGCTAATATTTTGTCAGTACCAGTAGTCATCCCAACACTATTGTGACAAAGATGTCGACGTATTTGGTCAATAATATTGTAATATTTGACTGTGTTGCCAAGTCGTAGCATTTAAGAAGTATTTTTCAGGAAATATCAAGATATATTTTGTGTATCACAATATAGTCTAAACATACCGCAATATTATTTTAAGGATGTATCACCCAGCTGTAGTTTAACCTATATTAGCAATATAAAGCGGCGAGGATTTGTCAATACACAGACCTCCAGGCATCATATCCCCTCTTACTCCTCCAGTCTGCTTCTTCAGTCTTCTCCGAGTTTCCTTTGAACAACTGGAGGTGCTCTCCTGAATACAAATCAAGCTGAGCTATTTTGATATTGTATGAATTCACTTGTCAGGATTTTCCTCGTGTCAACTCTGGCTGAGTGGAGCTCCGGCGAGCAACATTTTGACAACAATCTCAGGGAAATCCTTCAAGGTTTGCACATTGTCATGGCAACACGGTCAAAATCCACCCGAGCCGGGGTTTTCACGTTCCAGCTGAATTGGGATCAATTTAATGTGGGACTTCTTATTCATTTATTTATTTTTGGCTGATAATTCAGGTCACAGGTTCAGGGAAAACTATAATTGAGATTGTGTCTGTTGGAGTGTGAAAGTGACACATTCCTGAGCCAGAACACGTCAACACAAATTACCTGACATTGTTATTCAGAGGAGCTGACAATGAGCAGTGTTTTCTTTCAAGGATGCTTGAGGAGGTTTTAATAGTAAGCTGACGTTATGATAAACGCAGTGGGACTGGCAGCTTCCCGGCATACTGTGTGTTTATTATGAGTTGTTCATAATCTACAACAGAATTTCTCTCCTGCTCGCCGTCATGCTGAAACACGGTACATTTCTCCACACCTTTAATAGTCCTCCCCCCTCTTTATTATACGTTACAACATAGATGTCAGCATTTTTTCCTATGACGAATGAGTCTCTCTTCTCAGCCAATTTATCTTTTCTAGCCTGCTGTGTGCCCTTGTTGATGGCACAACCTTCCATTTCCCGTGTTACAGCGAGGAAGAGGAGGACTTGAGGTCACTGGGAAAGAAATGGATCTGGGTGCAGATGGGAAAAGGGGGTATCTAATTAACAGGGCAAGGATAGATGTGCTGAGGTAGAGCCAGATGGACGGAGAAATGGGACTGGGACGGGCTGATAGCACGGTGAAATGTGTTTAAAGGAATATTAAAGACGCTACAAAATCCAAACTCAATAATCAGCTCACTTTAATTTCAGTAGATGGAAAAGCCGATGGAAGCTTGCCCTGAAAGTGTTGGATTGACTCTACCACACACACACACACACACACACACACACACACACACTTACTCAAAAGGTTTTACTGCACTGCAATGCGGTGTGACATTGAGGATAATGACTGCACTCACGCACACAGCCGTACACACAGACACACACACACACACACATGTGACTGCAGAAAAAACACCCGTCTATACACAAAGGGGATGTCAAGGTGAGCAGACACGGTCCTCCACGGATTAAAAGGAAATACTCAGTTAAAAAGCTTCGTGGGGTCATTTGTTATTGGACTACATGGAGGAACAAGGAGGAGGTCGTGGCAGGTGAGCGTCGGGGACTGCAGCAGACTTCCGCTGACGCTCATTAAGACTGTCAATTAGCAAAAGTACTCGCACCCAAAAGGGCAGAAAAGGTTGCTGACACTGCCTTCAAAAATGACCCATACGGCAGTTTCAGGAACGACTTACATCAGGGTTTTCTGGTCTTTCAACCCTGAATGTGACCGAATTTCCAGTTCATGTATCTAATTTAGCCCGACACTGTTATCCTGGTTTATAACAGTTACCTCATCTCAACCTGTACAGTTGAAATGATGTCATCCACACAACATCCATCTGTTACAAATTTTAATATGTTATGTTTTATTGGTGCAACATGACTAAAAGGTAGCTTGTCTGGCAAACAGCTCATTTCCATAGTCTGGACAAACCTCTGTTGTTCCTCTGGAGATGTCAAATCACATTCAAAACGAGTCATACAGTCACATTGAGTTACTGGGCAACCATTACCCATGCAAATATCCTACACTTCCTACAATATACAAATTGTTGCGAGACTTGAAAGTCACTGAACAAACTCGTAATTTCTGATGACTGCTACACCTTTGAACAACATGAAACTCTGCTGCCTCAGGAAAGTTTGAGGTCATCCCAAAAATAAAGCCACGAAAACTCGTACTTTCCTCCCTCACCTGCTCTGATGGGACTACGCGAGCTTCTCTGCGCTGAAGGGTGCCCACGCAGGTGTACCTCAGTGTGTGTGTGTTATCAAAGAGAGTGCATGTGTGTGTGTTCCTCTCCTCCTTTGCTCTGTCTATCTGGGTCAACCATCTGGGCAGCTGCCAAGGCCTTGGTAAAGTGGGCATCACAGCTGGCCAGCACACACACACACACACACACACAGAGAGGACAGTATAGAGCCACCACCAGGTAACATCTGCAACTGCCACCGCCCAAAGCAAGCGTCAACACCGCCACCTGAGCCCTCATTATGTTCTCTGGGAGCCGAGGAGTGAACAGGGTGGGCTCTGTGAGTGCATGAGCAAGAGCAAAATGCTTGAGAACCGCTCCGACTGCAATTACAGGGGAATGTGTGTTTGCGTGTTTATGTATGTTTGCATAAATGAGCATGAACCCCTTGACTCTGGGTTCATTTTCATTGAGCAGGAATGCGGTGTTAAAGCTAATCAGCCACTTTCAGGATGGAGACTAAACCCCCGGGCTGCGGAACCTCTCCAACCTCCTTTTCTTTCAGCCTTTTTTTGTCGCACAATGGCGGTTTAGGCTTTCCCACACCTCTTCAATTCAGTGGTCGCGGATAGGATTACAACAGAGGTGCTGGAAAAGTAGGCCACCGCATGTCGAGTTCACATTTCTGTGCGCGTGCCTGTACATTGTGAGCGTATGAGATGACACAACATTAAAGGCAGGGTATCCAGTGAAGCAGGCTGAAGCTTACACCTGGTAAAATGAGAAACCTTTTGTGGGAAGCCGTTATCGTTAAAGGGTTCCTGTTTTTAGAGGAGCAGCAAATGCGTGCGAGTGTACACAAACACACACGCTTAGGACATAAGTGCTCCATTCAGTTTCTTGAACCAATAAAAGGTCTCAAAACAGATCATAGCCTCTTTCATGGACTTGTCTTAGCTTGTCTGTGAAATCAATTATCAGGAGAGATTCAGAATTTCCAGGTGAGACTGGAACAACTGCCTGGAAAAGGTAGAGAGCGCTCTGTTTAAACAGCCAGGTTTCAGTCGAATGAGCGCAGAAGCACAAATGGAAAAACGTATTAAAACACTTACAAGATCTTTTATAACTACCATGGCCTTTATCAGTTAATCCCAGACAAATTGCCTCAGAGGAATGAAGCTCCGAAGAAGAAGGAGCTCAAGTCCAGTAAAAGGTTTTATTTTTTTATCTGTATCTGACCTCTAGCCGGGTTTTCCTGGAAAGGGACTGGCTTGCATGAATGACCCCCAATTCCAACTAAAGTAGCCTCCAGACTTTTCCATCCATATCTGGGGAATAAATGAAGCGAGATCTGTGACAATATGGCCACTAGACAGATTTAGTGGTGCAGTCAGCTCAACAACAACTCTAACAGTCTCCCCTCTCAGGATTAAAACCACTGAGATGTCACTGAGTTAGGCCTATTTAACCCAACCAACTGCTCCACTACGTCTGCCCAACGCGGCTTCTTCAGGCACTGGACAGTTCCCTTGAGTCAATGCGGAGCAGACCGAGGAAAAGAAAAAGAGAGAAAAATCAAGCTTTTGCATAAGAAGCAATCAGCGATGGAAGAATGGTCTTGGGAAAAGCAACAGAAACATGTGACAGCCTCTTGGCACGTTGTTGTTGGTGTCAATGTGCCAGGCCACAAAACCACAGAGGGGGAATTGGGGCATGGGCAGATGTGCCTGTGGCTGTAGGGCCTCCGTCCCTCCGTCAGGCCTCCCCCTCCCCACCACTCCTTCATTTTCCGCTCTTTGTTTTTTCCTCTCTTTCTTAAAGTCTTCTTCTGACGGCCTGACACACGCCAACGCAAACATGGTTGTTTCCTTTTACCGCTGAGTGTTTAAGCCTTAAATTATTGAATGTTTTGCTCCCTGTGGCCGACAGCAGCAGACTATGGCTGCGCCAGCTGTGAATGTATGTGCAGTAATACAGTGTTTCAGGTGTGAGAGCATGTTGTTGTATCTCATCGCCAGGATATACTGTCTATTAGCTCTGTGCGTTTCTGCAAAACCACTCCTAAGTTAAAACTGAACGTTTCTTTACGCCTGTTTAGGTTGAATTTTCTATTTCTGTCTTGTCACAGCACTGTGCTCATGCTCTGCTGAGGTTTAAGCACAAAAACCACTTGGTTAGGATAAGTAAAACATTGTGGGATGAGATGTCTGTAGGTCTCAGTTTTGAAGCAACAATATCTGCAGGAAATGTTCACAGCTCTCCTTAAAAAAAACACCCGACAAAAACAGATGGAAGTATCCCCAGGTGTACTTCCTAATATCCGCTGGTGTCACTCGAAGTACAATCGGCTGTTTGCCAGCCTAGTTTGCTGTAATAATCGCACATCAGTCCAAACAACATCCCCATGTGAAAGATGGATAATAAGTCTGATGCGCCACATTTAGTACACATGTCAACCTCGGATGTATCTGTGGTTTGCAGACACGTTACCTGCCAACATTACATCCTGGTTATAAACCGGGTTGTTTCAGAAGATGAAGTATGCAGGCCAGTTTAAACACACTGAGCTGCAACAGTGAGTCGGTATCAATACGATGGGATGGTGGAACATCTCTCGAGGATTACCATGTGGCAAACGCTGCCTTAGGCCCGTCCTACTATGGACCAGTGAACAAAGCTGGTCCTCCTCGCTCGCTGGGCTGCTTTCTATCCGTCTACATGTCTACGTTTTATTTATTTTATTGCAGATAGTGTGACAGCCTGTAGCCTTGGAGAATCCAAACTCTGTGATGTTGGAAATTTCCACAAAACACAAGAGGCTGAAGGAATTCTTGTGAGAGAACGAGGAGAGCTCTGCAGGATTACGAATAAAACACACAATGTTTTAATGAGTCACTGCCAGAATTTTCAAGGGAAAAAAGAAAAAAATGACAATATGATGATCAGCACTGTGCCATCCTTTCATCTAACTATCCAAATTATTCAGGGACAAGTTCTTGGAATCAGACCGCTTCAAGATTTCATACTCAGTCCCTCTTCATTAGGATAATATTTTAATTTATTCCCAAGACTAACTAGACTGTCAGCCAAAAAAATGACCTCTCATTTTCTCTAATCTGCTTGTTTAGTGGTTGCACTCTGAGAAAGATTTTTAGCCATTATGCTGCAGGACTGTATTTGACATCTCCTTTCACCGGGCCCAAACCACAGTTACATAAGTGTTACTATTTTAGTTTGGTAACTAACATGCCTCTGATGGAAGGACCGGACAGATTTCTGCCAGTACAGCATCCCTAATGGCCAGTTTTAAAGTACCCCCGAACTGCTGAGAGACAATATTCTAGTTTTGTTTTTTGTTTTTTAATATTGTGTCATACTTTATTGTTTTAATAAGCATGCTGTACTTATAGAAAATGGCCTCACTCCTTAATTAACAACTGTAAGGCTTTTTCATTTGCTTTGGTGGAAAGCTTTGCTGTGGACCGGAGGACTAATGATTCAATGTGATGCGAACATGCTGACTCAGGAGGGTTTCAAAGTCATTTGCCCGTTGGGTCACTCAAGGTAAACCGGGGACCGAAATAGAGAGAGAACAAAAAGGGGGGCAGACAAACACTGAAGACAATGAGCCAGAGCGCTTTTGATAGAGTGGAAATGGCACTACAGCAGCAAAGGTAAATGTAAAATTAAGTGCTTTGTTGACGCAGCGAAGGAGAGATAAACAAACTGAAAAACGATTTACTGCACTCTTATTCTCCTGACCTTTTTTAATTCCCTTTGGTTACTATAAAAGAGTGGGGACTGAAAAGCAGAGGCTCAATGGGTACAATGAGATCATTAAAATGCAGGCTTACAACATCTGTACTGTTCAATGACCAAAGGAAGTGGCCACTGATGCTGAAGACACAAAAAACAGTTTGCTGTGAGAAGCAGGAGGTTACCTGAGATTTCAGAGGACATGCCTCATCATTATGTTGAAAATAAATAAATATACATATGTTTGTGAGCTTGTCGAAGTCATCCCTGCTATTATTGATGTGTTACTGTGTTTCAAGTGTTGCTGCCACCAACTAACAATAAGTGGAGCTGCATGACACCTGCAGTACGTAGATCCTTGTGCATTAAACATTCAATAATAACTCTACTAGAGACCAAAAAACTCCAGCAGACCTTTTTAACTGGCAGCCCTGGAGCTGGATGTGACCCTTTAACGACCTAATTTCGACTCTTTGATCAATTTGTTAGCAGGATAATTAGCCTATTCATTAGCTATGTCTGTTGTAAGCACAAAAAATACTCATACCTTATTAAAAAAGTCTGAACAGAGGTCGTTAAAGCAGAGAAATTTACCAGAATGAAACTGAAAACTTCTTCTAGATTTAAAAGGTTAATTCTTTTGTTTTTTTCCCTCCCTGTACTTTTGAATATACAATGTGTAAAACTAAAAATAGGAAGTGAATTGTGCTAACACATTTAAATACTTGGATATAAAGGTCAGACACTGATGACGCAAATGTTTGACCTCTCGGCACTTTTAAACAAAACTTATTCAAAGTAGCTGAACAGGCCTGCTGCACAAGGTACATTTAATACTGGTGTGCACTAGAGCAAAGCACGGAGAAGTTTTGGAAGAACTATCAAGTAAAAGAAAAGATGATGAACCCAGACTGCTCCAAAGATTATAGACCACACCATGACAGTGAAATTGTTCCGTGTAGGTATGAACTAAGACAGAACTTCAGAAAATGCATCCTGTGCTTTTTATTTAACATATTTGTATTGTAAGTTGCAAAAATGCAAATTCATTCTATGCAGCAAAAGATGTGCGTGAGTTAATGTGTGTAGGTTTGGACATGGAGGGGATTAAAAATAATTTTTCATCTGCAAAATTAGAACCTGGCAGAAGACATTTGAGTAACACTCCTCTAAGCCAAAAGCTTGACTGCAGCGAAAACATGAAAAATTGGACCTGTCATAATGTCTCAACAGATCCACACTGAATCATCATCTTCTTTTAGTGGAGCCTGCTCGATACAAACAGCAAATTCGTGTTTCGAAAACCACCAAATCACAACCTGAAGGCTACATTAGAGCCGCAATGTATAGGTTCGCCCCTTTTTGTCAGTCGGTGCGTCTGGAGATTCGTCCCATTTGCTCCAAATTCTTTCGTAAGGCATGGACGCTTCGCCACCGACAGGAAACAACACATTAGTACTTCAGAGTAAAATGCAAACTGTTTTCTCGGACTCACCTACGCTCAATCCTTTCTTTGCTTTGGCACAGTGTGATCTGGCCCTGGCATCTCATTGGATGATATGACTTCCTTCACTTAGGAGCTTCTGAGTTTCTATACAGTAAAAGAATACTGTACATTTGTCAAACATCTTGTCTCCATCTCTCAAAGTGAACATGACAGCAAACTGCTTCCATTGAAAAATGCACTGTAATTTTGGCCCAATTTGCATGCGAGCCAGATCCACCGGATTGACAGAACAATCAGTTACACAGACTTCGTCCATCATCTCTATTTAAGCACATCATCACTTCACTTATGACAGTCTAATCAATTCAAACAGGCCCTCTCCTGGCTTTTGGTGCCCATGTGAATGCGTGCAAGTATAACTGAATGTGTGTGTGAGTGTGTGTGTGTGTGTGTGTGGTGTTGGGGTATTCCTGGCACAGAGCAGCAGCAGATGTGAGAGGTAATTTGGAGCCCAGAGAGACGCTCTCTGATGTGTTACAAAGCATTATGGGTAAATTTGCTGTCATTGAACTTGAGTGGACTTCAATGACACAATGATCTGTTCTCTCCTGACACACACACACAAACACAAACACACACACACACACACACACACACACAGTGTTTTGTAGCTATAGCCTCGACCTTCTGGGTCACATCTTTTGTGTGATCATCAGATTCACCTTTACGGAGGCAGAAAAAGAACGCTTTGTTGCAGAAAAACTGGCTCAGTTGCAAAGCACTCACAGGTTTTATGTTTAAAATGTGCTAAAGGCGACCTGTTGTGCCTTTTCTCCCTTTTCCTTTCCTTCAGTGTTTATATTTAACAGGTTCTTGTGCATGTAAAAGATCTTGAAAGTTAAAAGGGTGAAAGTCAGCACCGACAGAAGCTCCTCTCTCCCACAGAAAACACTGCTCCTGAAACGCCTCGTCAGTAGTCCCGCCTTTAATTCTGAGACTTTGTGACATCACACAACGTCACTGAGTCACACATTTGCATAATTTGTGTCCATTGGCTAGTTTGGCACGTAAAAATTGATTTAGCACTGCTGCTCTGTTGTTGTTTGCGATGCTGGCTCAGGTGTGTGTCAGCTGACCAATCGGACCAGACTAGGTATTTAGGAGGGGGGCCTTAAAGAGACAGGAGTGTGTCAGACAGAGGGGGAATACAGAGCTGCAGCACTGCATGTATGCAGCATTAAAGCATGTAAATCTATTCGAGTAGTAACCCAGAAAAAATTCACATAACAATGCCGCCTCTCAGAAATAAAGAAATAAAGCGTGCTCATTTATTAACTTACACTCAAATCAAGATTCTGAACGAAACTGACAGAGAGGTTATTCTGTGAACACCCCGTGCACTTTGTCAGGCTAGTAGTCACAGGCTGGAACTGGTGTGGTAAAACGCTCCAGGCCATGTTTATGTAACTAGTTTCCTAACATGAGAATGGGTCACACTCACGCCGCAATTATGCCACAATAGAACAAGAGGCAAAGAGGAAAAGAGGAATCTAGTGTAGTTAAAACGCTGACCAGCTGAAAAAAGGTATGATTTTTTTTTTAGCATGAACGTCCTCAGGCCAGAAGAGTGGGCATGATACAGTGTTGAGATCACCACACACAAATGGTGCTTGTAATTACAATAGGGTGGGAGAGGGCAGCGCGTGGCAGAGCTAAAATGAAACGACATAATGGGACAAACTAACATCTAAAAGGTGGGCAGTGGCAGAAGCGAGCAGATGCAAACAGACCGTTGGCAGCAGCATTTTTGACATGAGCAGACAATGAGGTCATGGGCTGCCAAGGCTGTTTTTTGTTGTTGTGGTTCCTCTTACTGTTCACCTAGGGCCTTTGCCTGAACCCAATCCGCAGCGTAGCTTCAGCCTTAATGATAATGGCTTACTCCTTGTTTTCAGCGTCCCTCGACTCATTCATCTTTCACCCAGAGGGACGCTGAGGTTATGATGTTCTCTCCACATAACATGGAGCAATGCACGGACAAAAACACACCAGCATTGGCCTCGGGGAGACGCAGAAAACGAGGGCAGGAGGGAGGCTCAAAAGAGAAGACGCAGCCATGTCCACTGTGCATGGAGGGAGCAGAGAGGTGATTCCATCCACTGAAACTAATGCAAACCTATCCAGTGAGCAGTCTGCAAAGTCAAACACGGAAGATCAACTCTGTCGTTATATAAGCATTATGACCGTGTTTACATCAACAGTCAGCCAACGGGACATAATGTCATCTGACTGCTTAGAAGTGCACTAAAACATGCCAGCAAATTTCTGTCATTTCCTGCATGCAACATTCAAGAAGGGGCCATTTGTCATTCAATCACATCAATTTTTCATGTATTGACTGAGCAGTCACAAATGGCCCGGCGTTCAACCGCATCACGACGTTAAGTAAGGTACAGTACATATGTTTTGGTAAAAGCCGGGGAGGTACAGTGGCAGGGGAGGGCGGAACGCTCTGCCAATCTGCTATTACTTAAAAAAGAGGCAGAAGAAGAAAGACATTTTCTTCAGCAAGGAGACTTATTATGATCATTTCCAGATGATTATTTTTATTCTGGGGCTCCACTTGAGGAACATGATTCACAATTGAAAAAAATCCCCAATTGTCTAATACTGGCCCCTCTTGCAACCTCTCAAAAACAAGCCATATTAGCTCCTTTCTCTTCATTTGATTTTTTATTAATTTACTTATTTTTGGTATTGTTTATTTTTACCAGGACGGCGCACAATTAAAAGTAATTGCACCGGAGTGAGCTAGCAGCTAATTTGCATCTGTTGTCCCTGGGCAGGTAAGCAAAAAAAAACACAAAACAAAAATAAAACAGCACAAAACGTTAAGGCTCCATAAAATCACACTTTCTTCGGAAATGAAACAGCACCCACTGCTTGTGATTATCGCCTCATCCTCTTGCTGGTGTTTATGACAGCATAGTAATATGGATGAGGCTGGTCACACTCTGCAGAAACACATCTTTATAACTTTATTCATTGATTTTGGTAAAACCAGATCATATTTTATGAAGAAAGTAACTCAGTGATTTTCTGATCAAACAAATCTCTTTTCAGTTAGCTCAGTTAGCTGTGCAGCTAGTGGTCCTAGCAGCTGACTTTCTTTGGACTGGAAGCTCTCAGTATCTCTGTGGGGATGGTGGAGGAGGTTGTTATGCCAGCGGGACCCTGCATCCGGAATCGACCACTAAGACCGTTAACTGCATTGCTAACTGAGCTAAAATTACAATTAGCAGCAGTTAGAAATTACTGTGAATCACGGAGTTTACGCAGAGCAGCCGGGGACATCGAAGGGAAAGCCAAAAGTATTTTCTCCATATCACCCAATTACCTGGGTGGTATGGCCTTAAAATAATATTTTAGGCTTTATACATGATATATCTTGATATTTTGAAATGTCCTCAAAACACTTCAGAAGGGCTACGTCTGGGGAAACAATATCAAATATCACAATATTTTTGGCCAAATGCATCAATACTGATAATGCAACAATATTGTAGGGATAATTATTGGGTCTTTTACTAAATATTAACACAATGATATTTCTGATATATAATCATCAGTAATGTTGATATAATCACAAAGTGGGTAAAGGCATTAGAACAAGAACAGTCTTTTTTCAGACAAGAACATCACTTTACTGTAACGTAACCTTTAAAACAAAGAAAAGACAACTGTTATGTCACATAACGATATCCAAAAGCTCCGACGGTACAGTCTCAAATCACGATAATGTTATATATTGTAAATATTGCCCAGCACTACATCCAATCACATCAGTATGAGTCGACCAGCTGAGCTGCTGGATGGTTGCATCCTTGCACTTTGCTGTGGTGCTGTGCCTGGAGCTGATTTAACAACAAACGAGCTGATGACAAGCCGATGACAAATTGTCGGGCAAGATGAAAAAGCCACTCGAATCACAGTATTCAGAACATTATATATATGAAAGATGATGATGAAACTCATATTAGGCTCATTAAGCTCTGTCCTCTGAAGGTCAGTCTGCTCCTGACATTGAATTCTGAATACGTGTTCATGCTTTCATAGAGGTGTCTCGAGCCAATCTGCACTATTAATATCAGGGCTGATCGAGGTATTTTAATGAAACTGTAGGAGCTCCATAAAGCCTGACTCCTCTTGATCCATTGTTTACTGTAACCAAGTGGGCTCTGGGTAAAACTGCTTGTCAAATCTGCCCCATAGTGCTCTGTTCAAAACCCTGGAACAATTTCCTAATGTGCGGCACTGCGAGTGCGGCGTGACACGAACAAATAAACTGCATGAGGCACTCTCAATAAATGATAACCAAAAGCAGCAAAGTAAGCAGAGCTGCTTTGAGTGACAAAATTGTTGCTCCGCTGCCTTTGCCTTCATTTCTGTCAGCTTTGTAGTCGAGCGTGCCTCTAAAGTGCTGCTGTTGTCTGAAACCGTATCCAGTCCTTCATACAACGACACTTTCAGACTGACACTGCTCTCTCTGTGGACACAATACAAAACACCAGACAAACCATATGAGTGAAACTGAAAGTGAAAAACTGAAAAAATCATTGTTTCTCCAGATGTCAGCAAGATTTCATCAACATCCTGAATTTGCCTTTGACAAAAGGAGCAAAGTTGACGTTGAAAGCTGTGAAGAAAACCATCACCACATACCTTCTGTTCATCATGAAAACAAACCGAAATTTCACACATACATCCTCTTTGTTTACACCGTTTGCTTCCCCGTAAATAGAAAACCTGAGCAAGCAAAGCGGCCCACAACAGCCCGTCTCCTGCCAACATATATAAAGCTGATAATGAGTGATTCATCAGTGCTAATTTGCTGTGCTAATTTTATCAGCGAACTTCACAGGCTTGAAGAAACCTTGCTATGGCAGAACGGGTGAACAGCATGAAGCTTAACACAGGCACGGTCACATTGTGATGTGCGTGCACTGAAATGTCAACGCCCAAGTACATATTACATATATATACAGTATATATCACAGATATATCGGTATCTGGGTATATGTTGCCCGATTTGCACCAATGTGACACAGTTAGAGATTGAAATGCGAAAAAAAGATGGTGGGTATAATTTACGATTATTAAATTCCTATTAAGGTTAATGCACCTCTGTCAATTTAGACAATAAACGTGAACGTTAAACATCCTGCCTGCATAACATATCTTTGTCACAAGTGTTTGATAAACACATTTTAAGGGATCATTGCAAAAAAAAAAATGTATATTGGCCGATATACAACAATGTGGATTTCCTAATATCAATATCAGCATAGGACTCGAAAATCATGAATTAGTCTGGCTCTAATATCTTATTTTGCTCAAGTTACCTTATTAGAGCACATTCCCAGCTTATTACGAATGTATTTGCATTTTTTCCAGTCAGGACACATGGGATATGGAGATATTATTCAGGCATTCTTTGGACATGTAAACAACCATTCAGAAGACGAGTCTCAATCGGGCTCTTGCCTGTTTAAGGTCCGCTCTGTGCGTTGCCAAGTCCGCAGTTTGACAGGCTACCTACTTTTAATCGTTTAGAAAGACTTGGATGTTTTGAGGTTTTGAGATCCAAAATAAATTTGAAAAGACATTATTTACACCCTTTTTAAAGCTGAAATCTTCACGATAGCTGCTAAGCTAAAAGCGTTGGTGGGTGCACGAGCTCGACCGCGTGTCAAGGTTGTAAATAATGTCTTTTCATTATCGATTTGGGATCTCAGGGCTACTGAAGATTTGTATTACGCCAAACTGGAATATTTTGTACATGTAAACGTAGTCAATGAACCTTGCTATTAGAAATTTGACATACTGGTAAACGTCCCAGCAGTATGGCTCTGACAGCCATCCAGCTGGAGCATTTGGAAATGTGTGTGTGCGTGTGTGTAGCGCTGTGTCGATTTGACATAGCTCTTCCACTTAGTTCAGTCCTTACATAATGGAGATCATTTCAGATAAATGTGACATCAAACTCATGTCATGACGCAGTCAGGTTGGAAGTGCCTACTGCTGCAGGGAGACAACAGCATCACTACAGATCAAATGTTACTCACTGAATGGATCCAGTGAAAAACACTTGAAACGCTCCATAAGCAGACAACTGAAACAACAAATGGGTCTTTAGAAGGGTCTGTGCTTGTTTCTGTCCAAGCCTTCGCTTTGATTTGTGTTTCAGTCGGAGGGAATATTCTGTTTTAGTTTTCAAAGTTAAAAACAATATTGAAGGGACAACATATACAATACATTACGATCTGTATTCCCATCTGATCTCTGTTTATTTGTTGTATTTCTCCTCAAAAAAAAATAATAGAGTGTCACATTTTTGCTGTTGGTTTTGGCTTTTTCTTTTAATTATTAAAATAAAAAACTGGGACATGCAAATACATAACATCGGAGGGTTTGTTTTCCAACCAACACCAGCAGCACTGCAGTGTTTCTGTGTCAGAGAGACGGGCCGGGGAGTTAATCATGTGGTTTGGGGCGCTGTATGTTTCAACATCACCTATGGAGAGCAATCTGTTGTGGTGTTAGGCTGGGTTTTTCCCTGCCAGGCAAAATCTAAGGTGTTTAAATGTGAAAAAAAGGGTTTCATTTTTGTAAATTGTAAAAAAGACAATAATAATAAAAAATCTTTGAAGACACCCTTAAAAGGTAAAGTGCAGTTTAATGCAACTTCCTTGTCTTATTGAGCTACTTGTGAGCAGCCACCTTCTTAAAGTAAAAAAAAAAAAACCTTGTTAAACACAGACGTTATTTCAGGCATTCAACAGAAAACCCATCGACTTTGAGATGAGGGAACTTGAAGTGCAAAAATGCGAACTTCTTTAACATCACAGCAGAAGTTTTGGCAAAACACAGAATTTATAATAAAAGCCACATACTGTACTGTACTCATGTTCCATTTGGGATTTTTAAAGACAGTACATAAAGATGGAGGTCCATCTCTGATACGTTACAGCTCTTTTGGGAATGTGACAGAGGGGATGAGATGGATTCAGTTTACCACTTTAGCAGCAGAGGTAGCCGCGGCATCTCCGTGATCTATTTTAGCCACCGGGTCCATTTGCCTGCTCCTCCGTTCTGCTTGGGTACCCTTGCGTACTGACTGAGCAGTTTGCTGCGTGGCGGTAGGGGGTGCTAAGCTTGTTGAAAACCTGGAGTGCACACAAATGGCTCATGCATGCACAATGTCTGATACACACTCCATCACGATTAATATTTGAAATCCTGCAGTTCAATCTGTTACCTCTCCCTTCATCCCGTCCTTTTGCTACTAAAAGAGCAGCTCCATACCATCCATCTTGTTCGTATGGACTGTCGCCCCAGTGGGGCAGGGGGCACTCAGAGATTCATTTAAGCGGAATCTGTCATCATCTGTAGTTGCAAAATGCATTCTCAAGCCTATTTAGGACACATTTATAATCCAGGGTTTTAGCAGCTAACCCCCTGGATACTGTACTACAACTCCATAACTAAGGTCAGGGTGTAATCTTGTAATAAGCCATTTCTACTAGAGCCAAGTGACCTCTCCTCCTCGGGTTAGAAACGAATGAAATGGATGCAAACAAGCTGGTCACTGGAGAGAAGGCAACTGCTGCCAGTCGTTGGCAAGGTTGGGTTTGTAGCACATGAGAAGTGGAACCAGCAAATCTTAATGGCACTGTGTTTTGCCAGCAGATGGTGGCACACAGCAATTGAAATAGTTTTTCCCATCTCAGAACCAATCATCCTCAAAGTGTGCTGTCGAACTCAACTGACGAGCCTCAAATCCATCAGAGAACCAACAAAAATGTTTTTGGTGAGGAGTGTGCAGGCTGTGAAATACACATTTTAAAACGCTGCCCTTCAAGTCAAGCCAATTTAGTTCCCCAAACTATAAAGGAGGTTTTTTAAAACACAAGTCATGTCCGTCAAAATGCCTTTAGTTGTTTCTGCAGTATATTATAAATATTTGTTGGGGGAAGGTTTTTTTCTGCATTTGTGTAACTGTGCACATTTGGCTTGATGTGTATACGAAGTATAAGCTAATCAATTAATCATTCATCTAATGTCTTTAAGACAGTATGAACCCTACTGGCCCTCTGGTCGTCTCATCCTCAGTCCAAAACAAACATGAAGAAATATTCTATTCTTCTCTACCTTCAACTGAATCTCACCAGAACTCACCATTATCCACCACACTTTTGAACTTCAGTTCTTCTGAGCGTGGTGCAAAGATTAAACAGCCTTCGGATATTAATTGTGCTCAATAAATAAATAATTTCCTATAAAAATCAATTGATGTAGAGCTATGCCAGAGACAGAACACTCCATGTGAACAGCTGATCGTAATGAATGAAGATTGATTTTGTAGGTAGGGCTGAAAGGTTAATGAGATTAACAGTGAGGTTATTGCACATTCATGTAAGCTTCAGCAAACATGCCTGTGTGAGTTACACTCCCGTGCATCATTTCAGTAAAGTTAATAAAAGCAAGTAAAACTCACCCTGGTGTGCAAAGCAAAACTCATTTTCTTCTTTATGCTCACAGACTCATTCTCTGATGATTTCAGTCATAACGAGTTGAGAATTATTATTATTTTTTAGGCCTCAGCCGATAACACTTCATGACCAGTTAAACTACGTCTTCTCTATTGTTGTTAACACGGCAGTTTACACACACAGATACATGCACAGGGACACACACACACAAACACTTTAAAAAATGCACAACCATTCTTTCTTTATCACACACACACACACACTTACTATCTCCCTATATCCAAAGAGCTAATTATAGCTTTCCCATTAATCAGCGACAGCTGTAATTATACTAATTCCAGTGTGTAATCTGATCAAGGTGAGGAAGATCAAATCACAGCCTTTCTGTCCTGCTAGGCTTTACGGGGGGTTCAGTAATGGTGGCGACAGCGGTGAGGTTGTAAGGAAAATTGATTTAGACCAAAACAATCTGATTTGACTTGGTATGGTGGCTGATTAGTGGGGCAAAGTACAAGCATGTGTGTAAATAAAGCTATCTCTGGTGTCTGGAGGCCATTGTGGCTGCTAAATTGCTTTTATTAATTTAAAACCGCTTGCATTGTTAGACTGTAACGCAACCAACGAGGAATTGTTGTCTATAGTATTAAACAATTTTCACCTCAAGGAACAGACGAATAAAACTTCTGCAGCTCTGTGTGCACACACTGTGTGATTACACCAGCAGATAACTAATGTAGACATGTGTGATGATTTCTATTAATACTGTCTGCTTCCATAAGTAGCACTGTACTGTTTTATCTGTGTGCGTGCGCGTACTCATTGTGTGAAAGTGCCAGATTAGTGGTAGACGCGTCTGGAATCCTCTACCCAAGATGGTGTTAATTGGCGACAATACGTTCTGTTGAAACTCGATATGTGAACGAATCCGAGTGTGAAACTGAGAGTGTTCACCATTTTAATATTGAGCAGCTCAACTCTACACCAGATACAGGAGACGACTATGAATTAGGGATGTCCCAGTCAAGTGTTTTTGGTCTGTCTCCTGCTGATGTGCTTTGACACAAACATATAAAAGTGTAGTACAGTGAAAAAAATCTGAAAGATTTAGCAAAAAAGATATCATGCTAAAATGTCACCAGCTGATGATCTATGTAAGAATAAAATAGGTTTTAAATTTGAATTTCTTTCTGTCTTTATCTTCTTGTTTTCTCTAATATGCCTCCTTGGAAAACTAAACACCTGCCTCCAAAGTCTCTATAGAACCAGTATTTTTGGTTTTTTTCTACACACCACACCACTTCAGCATTTGGAGAAATAGCTGTTTTGGGGAGAGGTCAGTTCTGCAGTGATTAAGTACTATGGATTATTAGACCAACACATCATCTGAAAACGACATATATCACCGCTTGCAAGATAACATGTCTGTTATGTCATGGCAGCGTACCAGCGACAGGCCTTTGTCATACGCTCACAGTTTAGTTAGGTTTAGAAAAACATTGTGGTTTGGGTTAAAATAACTACGTTACTAATATAACTTCAGTTACAAATGTACTTTTGTTAAATATATAACTTCACTGTCTGACTTAACTTCCGCTTAACTTTGTTGCTCTTTAATACAACTTCGCCTGACTTCCTTCTTTGCTGCGATAATAATTACAATAGCCACTAAAAGCGTCCATCTAACAAGAAACATAAATATGGGTTTCAGTCAGCCGCTCTCTCAGTAGACTGATAAGGTAGTTTTTCTGATGAGGACGGGCCGTATGAAACAGTTTCAAGTTAATACTGATGCCTCTACCTGGCCTACATATGCAAAGATTGGCTATTTCTGTAGTATTATAGTTTAGCATTTGTGCTAAAAAATGAAAATAGGAATATCGGTCACTTAATATTCAAAATATGGGGCAGCAGTAGCTCAGTCTGTAGCTGTAGGGACCAGTCAGCACGTAGTTTGGACTGGTAGCTGGAGAGGTGAGCAAGCTACCAAACCCAAAAACTCCTCAGGGTGCCTGATGTGGGGCGGTCCACTTGCTCTGACACCTCTCCATAGATTAATGCATGTGTATTGGTCCTGTTGGTGCATAGGTTTGAATTTCTGGCCTGTGTGTGTGTTAAATTTGCCCAATACTGTGTATATATGGTAAAATCATTCTTCAATTGGCTTTGGTTTGGGCCTGAGTCACAGATCAGGCACTTGAAAACAGGGCACTCTGATTTTCACATAATCAAAATGCCACAAATGAATAATCGTACTAATACAGATCATGTACACAACATGTCACCAAGCAATAACACCTAGGCTCAATCATTTACACAAGAAGTACACAGATGTGCTGTTACAGCTAAGTTATGTAAACAAACCGCTGCCACTGAAGTAATATGAAGTGTAATCAGTGATCCAGATGCAGTAGGTCCCATCTGTACTTTGTACAGTGCAAAACAGATGTCACTGAGACAGTAAGCAGACTGACTCTGCTGGGTCGAATCTACACGATCAGTGATAGCAACCTCTGTTGCGGCTTCGCCTCAGTGACTACATTGTTTTCACATCTGTTCACCGCTTCCACTTCCAGGTTCCAAAACAAATGGGGCCTTTGATACCGGATCCATCCGTCTCCTGTTGGTCACAGGCGTGGATGGAAACCAGCGTACGTGTGCGATTTTCTTTTGTACGACAGCTAGCGAGGGCAACAAAGAACTGTGAGAGTGAGAAATAGATCAGCAGAGTGTGGGTGCAGTGTGTGATAGCCCGCAGGTACTCTGCAGATGGATTCTTCACATATAAATACATGCTAATCAGTGTGATGCAGTGTTGTGAGCCGCTGGACCGTACAGAACATATGGCGCCGGAGCATCTGCGGAGAGAGAATGCAAATACAGCAACATAATTCTATTAAAATATAACGCAAGGTTTACTTTAAGGTATTACAGGATGCTGATGTTGATTTTCTCATTAGACCGTGAGACTGTGTTCAACAGGAAAGACTCAGAATCACTCAGTATCCAAAGGCAACATTAGAAGTAAATGATTTATGAGGACTAGAATACAAGAAAAGAGGACAGATGTTAGAAGGATCTTTTGAACAGAAGCCAGATTAAGACACTCGTGTCTCTAAAGTACAGCTAAAACTAAAGCAGCTTTGTTTCAACTTTGACCTTTTGACTCTTGAACCTGTTGCCTTTGTTTCCCTGTATTTTTGGTGACCAAATATCAGCATAATCTACTAAAACACACCTCACAAGCTGCTCTGAGTAAGGGCAAAAACACATTGTGTAAAAATATCTCCCACTTTATTCTAACCTTGTCGGCAAAGCTCGGACTCCTGGGGACATTTTCCAGAGTCGATCAATCTTACATGCGACTGAACGACCGAGACCACACTTGCTGCCTGTTTGTAATTTGGGGACTTAAAAACCACACGACCATCTGTTACACCTAGCCAAGGCCAGACGGGTCAGCGCACCTGTGGACCGGTGTGGGACAGAAGTTTGCAAACTATGAGGTGAGAGGGAGAGTTGTGAGGCAAAGATACTGCGTGAAGTGAAAGGGACATGTGCATGCAGGTGTTGGAGGTGAAAAAAAGGGCAAGTTAATAATTATAGTAAACACAGACTGTGATGTATTGGTTGGTTGATATATATGTTGTCAGCATATATGTTGTCCTGTACGCAACAATATGAAATCCTCTTTTTTGCGGATGATTATGCAGAAAAAGATTCTCGGGATAATTTTTGGATAAGAAGTTCCCAGGAAGTTTACCGTTTCAGTGAACTGGTGTCATTCGGAAATAGTATCACTGCACCACAGCTGTATGTCTCCGCGCACCAGTCGAGTTGATGCTCCAGAGCAGTGGTGTTGTACAATGATGTCACGGCACACTTAACCTTGGACCTTTTGGATATCAAATGTCATTACTTCATAATTACACCCTTTTAGACATTTGTATGTCAAATTTGATCAGAATCATTGTATGAATTCTTGAGTTATAGCCAGTCCAAGTGGACTTTTGTACCAAATTTGAAAAAAAGGCGTTCTGGAGATATGGTTCACAAGACCGGCAAGGACAACTCGATAACATAAATGAAGGACCACTGCAAAATGTGCGTTTATTGGCTCATATAACCTCTTACGCCCTAAAAATCAAGTTATCGTTCAGGCTCTTCTTTACAAACCTTGAAAACCCTAAATTTCATCTAAGATTGTGCTCGTCTTAGAGTCATAACTCAGTCAGATCTAATCACAAAGGCATGATACACTGTTTTAGATTCAGTAAGACCTACACTTTCCAAGGACACCATTATCCTATTTGTCTATCACAAATAAACACCCCTATAAACCTGCTAAGGTTAATTCAGCAGTCTTTTAATGGTCCAATGTTTCAACAAATCCATGCTTGTTTCTGTCTGCAGGGGGCCCATTGTGTCCCGACTTTGAAAGCCCCCGGTGTGGGACTTTAATGCAGGTATTCATTAATTGGCAAATGCATAAAAATTACTGGCGGAGGGTAAAATCATTTGTTACTGAAAATGATTTAATTCCTTTAATCATTTCAGCGGGCTGGAACTCAATAATGTGGAGAGCAGTTTTAATGGTCCTTCACTAATGTGGGTCAGCCCAGCAGGTTTGCTATCAAACTTTCAACAGAATCTACATATTTCTGTGCATACGGTTAGCAGAGGTATTAAATATATATGATGATGATTTCTCTAGTGCAGTATTTCAAAATGCTCTGACTTGAACTGCTTGAGCTGAAGTGGGAGACCGACATTAGCCTGAAATCTTAGCGATGCCCCTGGTTTCTGCTGATTGAGCAAAAAAAAACCCTCAAGATGGGCTCTTCACATGAGCAGCTACGCATATGGTAAATAGAGTGTGAGTGGATGTATTTCCATATCTTTGCATGTGTTTGTGTGGATGTGCATGTCTTCATTCAGAGAAAAGGTAAAGAGATAAACTCAAATCAAGATTCTGACTCTGCCACCATGCAGATGCTTAACTCCATGCATAACGCACAACACGAAATTTATTCATTACAAGTCCCAGCTGCAGGACCAAAGGTCATTCTTCCAGCAGCTCCCATTTCATTTCATTGGTGCGCAGCTTAGACGCACGTGCAAACTACGGTTGCTCATGACACAGATGAATTATTGTGGCCCAGTTCCTGCTGGTATGAAGATTAAATCATCGGAGCCAGACACCTTTGTAGCAACGAGAAGAAAAAAATGATTAAATGAGGTGTGTTATCATCACACACAGCTCTCATCTTCCATCATTCAGTGAGGACCTGACACTGTATCGTGTATCATGGGCATCAAGCAGAATACAGAATGTACTGAGGGATGCAGACATGCTGTTTTACAGTCCATTTATAAAGTGGGGATTGGGAAGTCTTTTGTCAGTTTCCCTCTCCAGATTTGCTCGCTGACTCATGTATTCATGGTGGTGCTGGAGGTGCATATATCAGTATAATATTTTTCTAAGTGATTACAATACAGAAAAGGATGCTTGGGGTGATTTATAATTGTTAGATTCCTGGTGAGGATTAGGAGGCAGGATACTTGGTGCACTGAGTATCCTGCCTCCTTTGCACATCTTTGTTACAAGTGTGCAAAAAATGTGCGCAAAGCTACATATCAACACCCATATGGCACCAAAAGTTGAGTATCAATCAGCTCTAGGTGGCACTAAAAAAAATCTAAATGTGAAAATAAATCTGCCTTGTGGTCTGGTGTTCCAATAAAACCAACCATTTCAGATCACAATGAGCATCAGAAACTCTGAATGGCATGTAAATATATGCAGCTGCGTTGTCACGAGCAGCTCAAATGGCCGTCTTACTCTGCTACCCGGCAGCAACACGAAACACTGTAACTGTATGAGCGCTGGCTGTCCTGCCAACGCTGCGCTAAATATTTATTACAATAAGGGAGGTAAGGTGGAGGCAGGATGCCACAGGTTGTATTACGGGAATGTTGCTGCCATAAACACACAGAAATGTCTGCACGCACAGAGAACAGTGTCTAAAAATTCAGCTCTACAATTACTGCAAATTAGCAGCAGCCCTGGCTCACATGTCTGCATGCAAAGGGCTGTTTTGCAGTCTGACGATGTAAGCAAACACATATGTGCTAACATCGCCGAATGCAAACTATGTGTGTGTTCGTTTGAGTCCGATACAGAAGCTGGTCGTGCTGTGTGCAGTTCAGGAGCATCTTCTCCCCGGTGGAGGATGAATGAATGAGGATGAGGCAGTCCATGTGTCACAGAGACAGGCAGAGCTGACAGCATTGTTTTACGCATTTCTTAAACTTTTCAGCACCTTCAATCTAGAAGCAAGTCCTTACAAAGGCAGCAAGGCGCCATCACCTGAGCGCTCACGGGCATAACCCCCATGTAGCAGCATGCGTTGATCAGCATCTTCTCAAGGCGGCCCTCCTTCTCTACCTGACAGTTCAACCCCCCCAGCGCCCAGCAGGAAAATGGAGACAATTTAAGAGGAGTGCATGGGGGGCTGTAAATGTCTCCTCTTGTCAGTAACACCAGCAGTGTCGGAGCTGTCTCTGACTCTCCATGAACAATAACTGCACCGTGGCAGAAAAAATAGAAAAAAACTGCACTTCCATAAAGTCGAGGGACTTGTAAAAGACAACGCTTTAAAAAGCAATGTCAAAATTGATGTGGAGGATATCCTGACTTTCGAAGCTCTGAAAACACTAGATCCTACATTTCCCACAATGCAACTAGATTGGTCTCTTTTGTTAAATACCCTCCCTGATAAACACGCACGTCTTTTAAACTCTACAATCAGAGTTCGTACCGAAAGCTTTCAGTTGCAAATGTGAAATCTCAAGCCCAAGGTAGAGTAAACCTTACGACATCACCATGACATCATCTGGGTTATTGTTTTCAGACTTGAGAAAGCTCCACGAGAGCCACAGACAATATTATACAACCATCTTTTATTTTTTTTTGCAGGCCGAGTAGTGCTTTCAGTGATGAGTAAACTGATCTTGAGTGAATGAGTCACCACAACATGAAGGGACACAAGTGGTTTGTGGACATACATAAAGGCATTTCCATGGCCTACAATTGATCATCTGTACACTACAAAGCGAGGGTTTTGAGACTGAATCGAACAGAGGTGAGTGGAGGAGACAGGCAGAGAGAGACTACAAGAGATGGAGGAAGAGTCGAGGATCCCCTGATATTTGAGCCATTCTAAAAATAGCCACACTGGAGCAGAGATATGAATTGTACTCCTCAAAGCCCTCCGAGAACAAAAGGCGGAAAGAAAGAGAGCAAAAACGGCATGTTTTCTTTTTCGATGTAAAGGTGAAGCAGGAGGGGCGAGTTGAGTTGGCAACAGCTACATGTATAAGTTACACCACTGTTTATGAACTCTGTCTCGTACAGAATATGAGCCCTATTAATTTCTGGCTGATTGGTAACGCTACTCCTCATTTGGCACAGCGGTCATTGGACTAACTCCAGGGTTGAAACATTCATGCTGTCAGCACGCTGTGGCTTAGACACGAATTTGTTTTGCATAGGAGATATCAATGTCACGGCTCGATTCTGTTGATCAAAGAGGACAACCAGGAGTGGGTTGTCGCGCTGTCATGTGCGCACAGTGTATCTGCAACAACGTCACTCAAAAAATCTCTTCAAAAACCTTCTTTTTCATGTTTTTTTTTTTTTGGTGCTTCTCTCTTATCCGATCATCCTCGCAGAAAATCTCCACCTTAGGATTAATCTTAGATGTTCGTCATCTGGCAAAGACCACTGTTGCACCTGCGTCAGGCCAGCTATATTCGAGAAAGATCACAGGTCTGGACTCACCGTTCCAACTGAGTAGTCAAGAGGAAAGCTGTGTCTTTTTTCCAATCCTTTGCAGTCCACGAACGCCACACACAGCTCCTGCAGGGGAAAAAAAAGTAGATGATTAGATATGTGAGTTGTGGCTCTATACATCAAGTATTCTGGACTGGTTCATACAGTATAATGTGTGCTCTGCTATGTTAATATCTTCAAAATAAATATTAAAAAAAGAGAAGAGACATTTGAGGTTATCGGATTCCCGCATAAGATCCCATCAGTAGGGATTTCCTGCTTCAACCGTAGAGATGAAATATGGCTCGACGAGTGTCACGTGCGGGGTGCAACATTTCTTAAAAGGAGCAATAATAAGAAACAAGGCCACGGATCTCTTCAGGCAGTCGGTGGAACGCCACAGATCACCGGGATATAAGAAGAAACCGCCTGTCAGCACCCTCCTGACCCTGCTCCAAGCAACTTGACTCTAACCGGCACCAACTACAGCAAAAAACACATCAAAACAGCACTTAAAACAGAGTGGCAGTAAACAGCCAAGACATCCACAGAGGCGTCGGGAAAAGGGAGCAGATGCTGCCCCATTGTCCAATCAAATCAGATTCCACTGTTGCAGGCGCAAGGACGGAGAGCTAACTGGGAAAAAAAAAAACATGGATGTGACTCTGACAAGGTTTAGCATCGACTGAAACGGAGACGCAGGCTTCTAAATAAATTTAAATCAGGTTACTTGTCTCACAAAAGAGCTGGGTAATGCCACTGATGCTCCCACTCACAAGGTTTGGTTCTATAGCGATCCAATTGAATCCAGTGATTCTGTCAGATTCCCGCCCACAACACTATCTGATTGGTAACACAATCACAGATAATAGCCTATAAACACTGCAAAGTAACTAGTAACTAAATTTATCAAATAAATGTAGTGGAGAGGAAGAATAGAGTAGCAGGAAATGGAAATACTTTAGCACCTTGGTAAGTACTGGTTGTTTGAAATGTTGACACAAAGATTTTCATTACTGCAAATGAATATCGGCTCCGAATATCATTTTTCAGTCTCCTTGATATCCAACAATCGTTATCAGTATCAGCCCTGAAAAAGGCGGCATTAGATCATTCAAATGAAGATCGATTTGAATAAAAAAAATTCATTTTTTAAACCCAGCCCTATCCCATCCTGCCCAAACTGACCGACCTCAGGCCTTCAACAGTGACAACCAGAGAAAAGAGCAAAAGATAGTTTCAGGCATCACAAGAGTTTCATTAAAAGTACATTTAAAGCTGATACCAGGTAATGTACTATATGACAACTGAACGATTGTGTACCTTTATTTGCATATATTCGCTGCAAAACTTCATTATCCTACCCAAACAAATTTAATTATTTGAGCTCAAAGCCTCATATCTTATTCTAACAGAGCAGCTCTGCACTGCTTGTCCCTTTAAAAAAGAAAAAAAGGCTTTTGGGGTGAGTATCAGACCATATGTTATCTGCTTGGGCATATGGGCAACTTGCTTGAAAAAAAAAACACTCCGTCTTACACATCCTCCAGTGTCCTGTGGATACAGTATGTGTGTGTGTTTGTCCATCATCTGTATTCAAGACATCCACCAAGGTGCTCTACACCTCTCTGAGCTGCCACGAGGATTTCTCACCCAGGAGTCACCTTCCCCAAAGTTAGCCTGAATTTACATATTTTGCCACGCAACATGTGCCTGTGCATGTCACGACGCATATGTGACTTTAATTCTTAAAACCGAGTTCGGGAAGAGTGACCAAACGCATTAGGAGTCTTACATATTCATGCGTAGGGAGCCCGCGGCTCAGGTTATATCACCCTAAACGCCGAAATACTGTAGGTCAGCGCTGTTTCCATACCAACGGCAGAACTCAACACACTCGTATAAATCATGAATTCAAACACCACCCCTGCAAGAAGTTTCATGTTGTGCCTACTGAAGACGAGCCTAAATTCAAACACACTATTTCAGGAAACAGTTTTCTACACTCATATAACTCAGCTGTATCCGACCTGAGAGCTCCAGCGTTGATTCGATGTGGAAACAACTGGCTGTTTTACGTGAGAAACCTTGGGAGGATAATGTGAATCCATAACACCGATAAATTAAGAATGTCCTCGACGTGATCTCGTTACATCTACCATCCCTTTTCTCATTATTCTCCAGTTGTATGGCTTGACATGAGCACAATGCAGCAATGTTGCGCAGACAACAGAGCACCAAAACAAAGGATCGGGATCATCTGTGCACTGCATGAACAAGGACCTCGGCTGCTTTTTGTGAATACGGTGTAAGATTTGTTACATAAGTCGGCTGTGAGTTGCTATGACTCACCTTGTGTGTCTTCGCTCTCTTGTGTCTTGTGACCGCGTAATGCAACAGAAGGGGAGGAAAGGCTACGCTAGCACTCGAGCAGCCTCATCTCTAAGGGCACTACTGCTAATTTAGCAGTAATGAATACATCAGTTTGAGTTTAAGGATATTCAGCAACAACTACTATCTGCTGTGAAACCTCAGCGATGCCACCGCGGCTTCATAACGAGAGCAGTGGATTAAAAATATGATGGTGACAGCAGAGGTTGGAGGTTGCTTGCTCTGAAACTGTGAGGATGTCTGTAGTGAAACCAAAGCCTCTAACAAAGTGAAATCTCATTATAACGCTGCATGAGGATTGCACTAGTTTGCTGAAATGGAGGGGAATAACTTGCATCAGAGAGATGACCCTTATTTCCCCCCCAGCAGTAGCAAAAAAAAGATCTGCATTATGTGCTTCAGCCTGACGTTGGTTTTCACTGTGATGCTAAGTCTGTCACAAAATCCTCAGCGGCTGCAAGTCTTCTTGAATACAGCTCCTGATTCAGTGGTTTTTGCACAGACTCTGCATTCTTAGTATCTACCACTGCAGTTCCACGTAAGCAGCCGAACACGTTGGCAGATGTCAATCGTGATACATTAAAGACAACAACTGGTAGGCAATTTAGTGTTAATGAAGCAGGAACAAAACGCTTAGGTTTCGGGTCCTTAAATGAGCTTTTTGCACGTCACGTCGCTCCTTAATTTGTGAAAAAAAAATAAAAAATACTTTCTCATGCGGCGACTTTCTCATGCTGTTAATGGAGCCGGCCCTAAGCTGATCCAAACTTCCAACGCAGCGCAATTAACCCCGTTTTCATAGAGGGAGGAAAAAGTTCACTTGCATTTCTGACATAACAATTTCCCAGAGGCAGAACGCCAAAACAGTGTTCAATGATCTGTGGTTCTCCCTTTCACTTAGTTAAGGAAGTATTTTACCACGGCATAAGAACCTTGCATAAAACTGGGCAGTCTATGCAGCAGAAAGACGCAAATAGTTTTGAAATTGGTGCTACGTGACCAGAGAAAACTGAGAAAAAGATCCCAATTTTATTTGTCAGTTTTGCAATCCGAGAACGGCGGCCAGAGTGACAGAGTCAGTGTGATCCTAGTAACAGTTTGCACCTTAGAAATGCTATATAATAGGTGCTTGGTTTTGGCCCTGACCCTGTCGTTAAGTTCAGTTTTGGCCCTCCAAAGGAGGAAGTCTGGGAACCTCTTACCTCAGGGATTTCAGCCGACAAATGAGTGGGGGCTCTGGGAGGGGGAAAAGTACATCATTGTTCATTTGCGTTGACTACCAACATACAAAGCTGGTTGAAAACCGACAAAGTTCCCCTTTAATGAAAGATGCTGTTGCTTGCTAGCGATAAGAAAACAAAACTGGGCTCATCATACATCCTCAAATCATCTGCATTCTCAGTTCAGCCAACATGATTAAAAAACTCTTTTTTCTGTGAAACTGAGAAAATAAAACAGACGACAGAACAGAAAGTCAATACCTTACTGAGGCCTTTGAATTTAATGCTGCATATTTACAGAAAAGTTTGCAGAACCAAACTGATAAAAAATGCAGTCAGTGTTACACTCCTCTCCCCCGACTGTCCTGACTGTCATTCTGACAGTACAATGCAGTGAAGGAAGACTCCCGCCGTCCCTGAAGTATTCCCTTTATCTCATTCATATGTATCCAGTAACACTGGAAAGTATTCGTTCCCTTTTTGTCAAAGTTGCTGAGAATCATAGAAATGAGAACACAAAAGCATTAGTCAGAACTTGAAGGGAAACAGAGATGTGCTTCAAGGCTATGCCCCGATGTCCACAGATGTTCCAGAGCGAAAAATGGTAATTTGTCACACAAACTATAAGAAAAGCATGTCATCTGTGACAATCAATACGTCTTGTGGGGCAATTCATGCCATTTATAACTAATTGGTGTTGGTTCTGTAAAGCCAGATTTATTTCTGATCTTTTGTTTCAGCCCGGTCACCAGGATGAAATGTAGGCAGCTAACATCTCTGCAAACCACTGATGACACTCCGTGTAGTATCACATTCACATGACATGTCTATGACCAGACTGTTGGGGGGTCGAGGGCATGGTGGTGGAGTTACAGGCGAGAAGGCTGCTTAGCCAGAGGCCACAGTTCAAGACTGTGTTTCAATATTTATAAGTGAGAAACCACTGGATATGTCTGACGAGAGACCACGGCGTTTCCACATTTGTAAGCGTGACAGCACTGGATATTTTCAAGGAGAACGCAAGACAATTTCAAGGTGACATTATTGATGAGAGGTTGGGACAGTGTTTGTGGAAACTAGAACAAGGAATTTAAAGCTAAAACATGATTTTTTCCTAAAAATAACCAAGTGGTTGTGGTGCCTAAACCTAACCCAGCCCATAAGTAGAGTTTTCACAACATAAAATAGAAAACAGAACCTAAAGAAATGTAAAGTTACACATGAAGAAATGTAAAGTGGTTTGCAGAAACATACATTGCCAACATTTATTCTGGCAACTGGGTTGTTTGTTTATGAATTAGAAAGTGCCCCATGGTGTTATTAAGCTAGAAGGTGAATTGTGGAGCGCATAAGGGAACAAAAAAGCCGCCATCAATTAAAATTAATGATGACTTATGATGAAAGTTGGCAAATATAAACATAATTTAATTTATCATGACCTCTTGGTTCCACTGACAGTTATTCACTGTTAAGATGTACTTGTTTGTTTTATGTGTCTCAGTTTGTTTTGCTCTCACATCTCTGAAAGAGGCTCATTTGATTCTTCACTGGATCAATAAGCTACAAACTACATCAGGCTTCTGCATCTAAATCAGTGACCTTTTTTAAAAATTCTGTTTGAAAAGTATGACACATCTCTGCAGGTAAAACCGACAGGCCAGATGATGCCGCGGTGGTAAAATACGACTGCAATAAACTTCAGCACACTTCTGCATCATTACGCAGATGGTGTGACAGCTGATGGCTGTTTGAGCCTGTTAGCTGCCAAAAAGCCTTAACTTCTGAAAACTGAAGTCAGGGATTAGGATGGAAGTCACATACTGCCGAAGTTTGTGAGGGAGAAGTGAATGACTCATTCAAACTTACTCTAAATGCCGCTGCAAAGGTATCTTTAGGGAATTAACATTTAGGCAATCTAATGGAGCTGCTCAGTAGCCAATAGCAAAGAGCTATAAGGAGGCTGCGCGAGTGTGAATTGTACAGGCAGCCGAGATCAGCAAACTTAGCCTCGTTAATAAAGTTTTTGAGAGAATCGTGGCAGGATGCACCCATCTGTCTTCTGAAGCGAAAGGCGTGTGATCAAAGCCGCCCTGTTAATGTCAAAATGTGACATGAACGCAAGTCTGATGCAACACTAGACTGAAAGTTGATGTGTCAAGTGAGTCATAATGAAATACTTATAGAACAACAAAGCAATAAGCCAATTATTTTTGTTTTACGAGAATGAGCCATCCTGAGGCTAAAATAAATGAGGGATTTAAAGCTCTAATGCATGTGTTTTAAACATGTTCAGTTGCCAGCGCAGTTAGCTCTCTAATGCCTATCCTATTTCTTCCTCCTTTCCGAGGAGAAACCACATCCTTTGTTTTTTCCCCGACCCATCTGCTTTTCTTGCTTGCTCACAGAAACTTTTGACTCTTTTGACACCTCTGTTGACAGCGCGGTGCATCTTGCCAGTGCACAAGACAGCAAAAGACACATTTCAGGCCAACTCCCACAAGGCGCTAAAGCGGGTTCAGTTTCAGCTGAAGCTTGACTAAATACCAAAAGAAGGGCATTAACTATATTTAGAGCCAAGAGCTGAAAGCATGAACAATAATTTTAAATACAGCACAAACCCAGCTAATAATGAACTATATAAACTTTTTTATTTTCTGATTTAAAGAGAGAAAACTTCCTAAAAATCCCCTTTTTATAACTAATTTAAAAGAGAAACAGTCACATTATTAATTTTGTAATACGGTCCATGGTGTCCGTGTCAGCCACTCCTCCTCCCATCACTTGTTTCTGCACTGTCACTTCAGCGAGAGGGTTGGAACACAGCGTTGCGTACATGTTTCCTTCAAGATACAAGTTTTCAACATGTCATAATGTTATGATGTAATGAGTTTTGTTTAAAGTTAGCATGTTGTATGCACAGTGGTGTTGTACTCAGCCCAAACCTATTACTCTGTCAACACACCTAGTCTATTTTAACCAATGGCCAAAAAAAACACACAACTGTGTATAACACCTTCTGACACACCTCCACATTAAAGCACAACTCTTGCCATTTACTCAAAAGGCTAAATGCTGTTCGCTTGGAGGAAACACACAGGCTTCATAAATAATTGTCACCCCCATCAAGACAAATTACGTCTCAGAGCCACTTTGCGTAACATCGTCTGACATGGGCTTTACATATTGTACACACAAATGCAATGACACACCATCAGGCTGATCAACCCCCCGGCTTTAGTCCACAGTATAGATTATGAGTCACAGCCACTCATTAGAGGGGGACTAAACAGAGCGGCTGCATTAAAAGAGGTCACCCTCGGTTGACTGACTCCATCACATACATTGTGATCCCAAGGTGTCACCACGGGCAAAACTGTGTGCTCATCTTTGCGTGTGAGTACGCGTCTGTTAACCTTTAATGGCACGGACAGGACCCCCGTGTTTTGCTTTCAGCGCTGGACGTAAAAATTTCAAAAATATCTGGGTATCAGCAGTCGGGTACGTGCTGTGGTTCTGTCCCTCTGCGATCACTGCAGAGTCTGCAGGCACGGCGGTTTTGATTTGTCTGAGCCGTGACTTGACGCTCCACTACAGGCAACAGTGAGCTTTTAGCGAGGCATGAACACACAAACACACACACACACATCCACTTCAGATACATTTGTGACCGAGAGCTGCACTCAATCACTGTGTAGTATAAACAATTTAAATTAGAGGAACCTGAACATGATCTGAAAGATGTGAAAATGTAAGTGTTTATACAGGTTAAAGGGATATTCCGGTGTAAATTTAATCCATGGTCTAACACACCGTGACACCGAGTAAGACTCCCCCTCAAGAGATCAAGTTTGCTGACCGCTAGCTTAGCTAGTTGTAGCAACTTCAGAAAAGACAGCACGATAACAATACACTGGCGCTTATGCCTCCAACTAGAAACTGCCATCAAAAAGCCACAATTAATGGTGAGAACAGCACCAATCTTCAGCAACAGTACATGTACAGTCCCAGCACACAGTACGAAGCATCAAACATCTGCTAGCTTTGCTGGATTTGTATTAAAAACACAGCACAACTCACCGCGCTCCTCCAGCAGCCTGCTCGTTGTGGGGAAGCCCTGACGAATCAATTACCGAGTGCAGTAGATTTCCGCAGCTCAAGGATGAAATTGTATGATTGATATGTATTGATTATGTATGTAATTTTTAAGGTCAGTGTATGGGCAATCCGATCCAAAAAAACACTGATTCTCATAATTGCAAAAACACTGAATATTGGCTCTGATAATGAACCAGGCCAATAATCAGTCTATGCAGGGTCCATAGCCATGTTGGCTGTCAGTGAACATTTTGATATGATGATGAGGAATCGTGAAGGAACCAGAACATTTTGAGGACTGATCCATCCAATAGTAGTAGTAATAATAATAATAGTAGTAGATATTTTAGTGGACAACAGAACATTTTAATATATCGTTGGCTTCAAAGTCAGTTGAAATATATTTCGTCCGGACAATTCTCCTCACTCTGTGGTAAAAACCGAAGCAGTAAACTTGTATCCTTCATTCTGAAACTATAAATATTGAAATTTGTTCTGACTCAACATGAAGAAGTTTCTGATTAGCATGGTATATACACTTAGCAAATACAACAGATGGGTTCAGTTAGCCAACATCCTCCGTGGCCCGGAGGGTTTAGCACTCGCTCTTCCTGAACCGGCACCACATGTAAACACAGACAAATGAGGTCCCGACCTAAATCAAATATAAAACAGACTAATCAGGTTCAACTCTGGGCTCAATTTATGAGTGTGTCTGAGAAAACATTAACTCAATAACGAACAAAACCAAGAATACAAACGTAAATAAATAAGATGTAGATAAAGTCTGGTCAGTCCAAACAAAGACGTCGAAAGTTGACAGCTGAAATCCATTTAGCACGGCTCTTTTTTTTTCAGATGACACAACTCTCCAGAGTGTCCATTACTCATGTCATGATTTGTGACAGCAGTGGACTGAGTGCTTCAGGCTAGATATTTGTGGAGTGTACTCTGAGCAGGTGAGCTAACCTCAGAAAAAGTGTCAAAGAGATGTTATCCAGAGAGCGGAGATGGAGACACCTCTCAGTTCGACGGTGCACGATGACAGGTTCACCAAAAGGGGCGAAGCTGAAGAGTTGGGTGCTTTAAGGCTGTGAGAAATAATGCTTCCATACTGCACTCAAGTTGTAACTACCTGAAGCACACTTCTTTTTTCTTTCTTTATGCAGAATATCAAATGTCTATATGGGCACAGTAACTCCAACTCATAACTGTGCGTACCTGTTGTGAACATGACCTCAGCAACCTCCACGTCCACTTAAATGAAGCAAGAGTGCCCTTTAATATACTAAATAACAAATGCACAGTAGTTACTTTTATTGTCAATGGCTTTTCTAAATGCTCGACTTTGGGTGGCTGCCAAATGCCAAGAGCATCAGCTGGAATTGAACTGTTTACTAAAGTTATAGGTCAGCACAAATGTCAGAGGAGAGGGAATAGAGTTTGCCGTTCTTTACAAACAGGGACGGTCTGACAATGCCAAGTTTAAAAACCGATCTTTGTGTCTGAAAAAAAAACATTTAATTAATAAGTCTTTACTTTCCATAATGAAAACTATTCCAAAGGCAGATACAGAAGCATAAATGGAAAAAAATTGTAATGCAGGGCGTTAAGCGTCATTTGAAAATCTATAAGCATGGTAACAATCATCATGAAATTTCAATCTCATCCCCACATGGACCACCCAAGCCATCACTAGTCGGGCACGTTCTCTCACCACTGATTGTATACTCCAGTGAAGAAAGCTTCAGAACAGCGGCTTATCCTGTCAGCCGGCATTTGCTACTGACATAGTACCATTATTAAAGGTTAAGGTTACGGCTGACAACAAAACCAAGAGTCTACAGCCATGCTAGCGCATCTCTGAGGCTGTAATTAGGCACAGTGATGCTTTGAGCTCAATGCTAGCATTATTTGTTAACAGGCTCAAAATGACATCAAGACAGCTTAATATGTTAGCGTGCTACCATTTAGTTAAGTAGGCTGATGGGATTGTCACTAATTTTTCAAGCATTTGTATTCAACAAATAGAACTGATGGTGGTTTTAGATGGAAAGTTAGAAAAGCACCACAGAACAATTTATCCTGAATGTGATGTACATGTACATGTGCGTACCACATTTCTTGGCATCCATTTGATAGCTGTTGAGATAAAAAATCATCATGGACCAACATGGTAGTATAACCAACCCACAGGCCAAGGTGGAGCCACGTTAGAAATGTTTCTACATGCTGACAAAATACTGATTATGGCAGAATAAGTTCGTATTGTAAAACATTTGCTCACATATTCAAGGCACTGAGAGGGAATTGCTTGTCATCTACATGAGGAACTGAGAGCTGTGTGACAGTGTAGCGCATGCTGCCAACCGAACATATGGAACCAGTATGGGATAAGGAGCAGGAAGCTGTGTTGTGGCCTGGCTGTGGTGACGCATGTCTGGGAGACTGACTATTTTCAAACAGCTTCTATTTACAATGCAGCCCCGCCCTTGACTTCCTTTCCAAGCGCACTCGCCACCAGTCAGTGACACAGACTCTCTTGACTAGGGTCCCGCACCCAGTCAACAACAGACCCTTTGTCACTATTAACAGCGCTACTGCAATTTCACAACTGCCAGCTATAGAAATGTTACACCAATGTGTCAGGACACAGTATTTTTCATATAAGCTGTGCACGTAAGCCACCCATGAAGCATGCCGCAGACGAGACCGTGGCTCGTAATAAATAATACAGAAACACATTAACAACTACAAAGGCCCTCTGAGAGCGGAGACATCGGCAAAGTCCAACAGTCAACTCTTCAATGAACTGCAAGCACAGCCACTATATGTGTGGATATATTTAGAATCATCTTAGCACTTAACAAAAGTTCAGAACCTTTTTCCTTAATATCTGTGGTGGAGTTTATACAGACAATTAATAATTCACATTTGGATGTAAGGAATAAAATAATTGGTTGCATGACATAAACACCTTAGTTTGAGAAAATTGTAGTTTTCTTGATGAAACCACTGTCCCAATGAGCAACTACACGTGTAGGTTGCCCCAAAGGATTACTAATACACAGGAATGTGGACTGTTAGTCACCTTATTCCTGTAATTGAACAATCCAATATATATGGGAAAACAGGAAGGTTGACCGAGGTACATCCGGGTACCAAGCTTGCTCAAATGTTATTGGACCACAGGGCTCCAAATTTTAAAGGATTCTCCTTTGGGCCATGCCGCACCCTTCCACCAAATGTAATAAAAATTGGGCCAGTAGTTTTTCCATAATCCTGCTGAAAATCTAACAGAACTGAAACTATAACCTCCTTGGCGGAGGTTTGAATAACTGTGAATGTGAACTCTGGGTACGGGGGGCGAAAGGAAAGGTTGGAAGGTGGAACTGAAACAAAAACAGTAACCACGAGGAGCACCAACAAATGATTGGAGCTGATCAGACTGATGTAGATTTAATGAGATATTTAATGTGTGTGTTTGTGTGTGTGTACCCGTGTCCACTCTCAGACCCTGCAGAATTCTCAAAGAGATAATTCCCTTAAAGCGAGTGTAATGCAGCGGGTTTCCCTGAGCCATCAGCCCCACAGCCCCTCTCCCTCTCCTCTCTTCTTTCTTCCTTTCTCATTCATTTGATGCGCTTCCTCCTAATCTTCCCTGGGCTGTCGACCTCACAGAGACAGAGGACACACTCAACCATTCAGCCATAGCTACTCATTCACATAGCAGAGAAAGCTTTCCTTGTTCACTGTGCTTAAGTGTTTCCCTATGTGTGTGTGTGTGTGCATTTTTTAACAGTATAATTTGCTGCATGATATCAAAGTCACCAGCTGCTGAGGGAAAGATTTTCTACATCTAATCCATTGTGGTACTGAATTACAATTCTGTAACTGAGTGCGGTACTCTACTCAGCTATATTTTGCTACCCATGAATGGGAACTCAGTGATTCAGCAACGGCTGTTGATGACTCAATAGCTTAAAGGGGAATGTCACAAAGTTTTCCACAGAAAAAAAACAAGGTGTTTTTCCAACCCCTCCGGAAACAGGTCACATGACTTCTTACCTTGCATGCTTATGTGGTTTGCTCCATTTTCAATGCAGTCGTGAACACACAAATATAAAAGGCAAACTGACACCTTGTTTAAGACTCTTTATTCAAGGCAGATTCATCGTGTTTAACTACTTTCCTCAAATGAAAAAGTGTCTCACGGAGTTCTTCTACTACTGCTTTCCTGTCTGTGCAGAGAAAAACAGGCATCTCCCGTCTTCGCCAAGGTAGCGTTTTATTTTTAGATTGTTTACCCCAAATTTTGCATCCTTTGGTGCCTGAACTCAGAAATCTGTTAAACGGAGCCCCGTCTGCCTGAGCATTTAGTCATTCCCAAGCAGCCACGGTTTTGTTTGTTGTCATCGTTATGGTTGATGTACCATATGTGCACTCATTTTCATCCCCTGCCATTAAAAAGCAGAGTTAAATTGGTGGCAGTTTGTGAAACTAAAAAAAGCTCTTGCAAAAACCAGTCAATGGAAATTTAAGTCATCTGGATGGAGACGATAAAGCTCTCAGCTCGCCAGGTTCATGTCTGTTTATGTCAATAAAAACAAGTTGCTTGTGATCTGACAAAGCTAGTCCTGGTAATTCTGGCTCTGAGAATGATACAAACTCCTTACCTATAATTACAACATTCTTCATCGTTTAGTCAAAGAGCAAGCAGCAATAAATTAAGTCAAGCTGGCACACAACCATCAGTTAGAGTCTCAAGACCCGCACAAAAATCAGATTAGAAAGGTCAATCAGCAACGCTTTGATGCCCTTACATGGAATACTTCACACTTACTGCTACAGCGGAGCGTTTGAGAGCAGGGAAAGTCATCTTTCTTCTACTAAGTGGCTCTATATGACATTGAAAGTACACTATAGCACGAAGGGAGCTGAAAAAGAGCATGCACATGGTGTAAGAATGTTTCAAACACTTCACCAATTATGGCCACGGGCTTGAACCTCAACATGCAATGATAAAACGCATCACTCCTCCAAGTGCTTTCATAGTCCAGTCAGCCGTGTTGGAGATATCACTTGTGACACATGGAAAAACAATGGAGAGCACCCTTGGGCCAGAATGCCAGGACAGAGCGGAAGAAAATAGCGTTCAATCCCTTGAAGGGTTTAATTAAAATATCATCAATAACACCATTTTTACACCAAAAATAGCGCATTTCCACATTAGTTTCCCACCGACTGATAAAATCATGACAACACCTCTGTTACTGAGTACACCAGGCATTTTACAAGAATAGACTCTCACTATCTGTAAACCTTCCCTACTGCCCCAGCAGTAGGCTAGTAGGCTTGTCACAGGAAATGCATTGCTCAGTGAGTTTTGCAACACTATCAGTCATCAAAAATGCATCTACAGAGCAGAACAACGGTCATTTTCATCATTTTTTAAGCAAATCAGTTTCACTGCCAGCCTGAGTTGAAGCAGTTAAAACCTGTTACTAGTAATTTGCACTGGGAACAAATGCCCATTATACCCTTTCCCAATAAAGACAAAAAAGCCAGATGTTAGTGGGTGTTGGTGGATTTTTGTCCGGTGTGAAAGAAGTCTACTACCCCCATTTGAACCAAAGCAACCAAGTGCTGGTTCTGTTCTTCAACCTGCAGACCTTTAAAGAATTGGTTTGCTTTACCACAGGCATGAGAGCCACCGCAGAGTCACATAATGTGGTCACTGTATACGTAACTATGAGCAACTATGGTGAACTGCACTGACTCTTTACAAGTGTGTAAACACTACACTTGGTGTGGTATTTAAAAATAGTGGTAGTTAGCGGTTTTAGTTGGAACCAGGTCACAATAACTCCTGGTTTGTTCTAGAGAAGCTAAGTGTCGGTGCTGCTCTGGAACCAGTTTTTCTGGCCAATAACCAGTTCCTGTCAAAATCCAAAGAACTGGTTCCAGAGTGGACACTGAACAAGCACCTGAACTGCCTTGGTCAAAAAGGGGTATAATAAGAGAACAGGTCAACAGGTCAAAACACATGCAAACAAAAGAATACCCCGTTGTTCCATTTGTTTTTAAATCACAGCAGTAAAAAAAAAAAAAAAAAAAAAAAACTGTGACGTGGGACTACAATAAAACCGATTGGGAGAAGGAAGATGAAAGTTTGACATGCAGAAGAGGCAAAGAGAAGAAAGACAAGCGAAACCACAAGTGACTGAGCCCTCAGAGGAAAAACACACCACTGCAGCACCAAGCACTACTTGTCATTTATGTCCTGCAACCATAATCAAGGCACATTCCCCAGCTGTGGGATTGGTGACACACGGACAAACCTTCAATCGGAATTACTATCCAACATTGTGTAGTGCCTTGAGTGTAAACACAAACATGATAATTAAATCAATTCATATCAATTAGTGAAAAGAACTGTACACCCTCAGCCAGGAGCTAATCACATACACAACTTTAATGTGTACCTCAAAGCAACGTTTCTCCTCTGAGCTATATTAAAGAACATGTTAAACATACCGGTTAACAGTATCAATAAACTGTAGCTATTTGGATTAGGCTGCAGGGAATCATGAGCCAAGTCTATAGGCTATGTCTGGGTAAATGAGAATCTCGGAGGACAATTCAAATTCAAGCTGCACTTGGCAGCCTATTGTTTCGTCCTGAGCCATTACAAGAGGCGTAGTTAAGAGGGTATTCCAACACAAAACACCAAATTGGGCTCCTGGATGTGCGCCTGCACCACAAATTCAGGGCCAGACTGTGTTTGTCGGTATAAACTATTTAGCCACAAGGAGGTGGTTAGGTTAGCAAAATAACAGTAAAGCTGTAACTAAAAATGACTCCAGTATCTAATGTAGATGGTTCCTTTCCCATATGAGGGAATGTTTAGAGAAATGGCCACTGGACCTGGTTTATAATTGCAGATTGACCACTGCGGCAAAATGAATCTGCATCTGTGAATCAACATCTGGGAGAAGCAGGTGTGAAATTTGCCGCTCTGTTGAAGACTGCTTCATCGGGCGCACACAGAGGACAGTCAGACACGGCATGAGAGAGAGACAGCTTAGACAACACTGGCCTTTCTCATCTTTAATATTTGAGTAAAATCTGTAAGACATTTAAAACTACAGAACCGTTGCAAATTGAGAGATGTGTGGGACGTCCACGAGGACCGAGACAACAGAAAACATGGCACACATGCAGAAATGCACAACATCATTGTTTTTTTGCTCCCGTTCCCTTGTTTTTTTCTGACAGTCTGCAGCCTACAGCACATCAGGTTAACTGCATAACAAATGAAACATCTACATACGTTTGTATATCGTTTCCTCAGCTAATATTTCCAGTTCAGTGGCAGAAGACACATTAAGTGCAGACTTTATTATTAGCTCTTCATTAGCAGCACTGCATACAAATGAAGTGAACTGAGGCTGTTCTTATTTACATCTTCGCTACTACTATAAATACCTCACTGAACTGAAAACATCGCAGCATAAAATATTGCAGCCATGGTGGTGACTTGTGATCACAGAATTGTTTACTTGTTCTGAATTACAGCAGAGGAAAATGTACAGTACATGCGAGGCAAAGAAACTGTGAGGTGAAAAAGACAGTTGCATGTTGGTGTCTTAAAAACAACAAGAAGTTACTTATTATAGTTTTACCCAAAGTAATTTAATGATAGATTTCTGCACATCCATGGGTACATTGCAAACAGGGACAACTAATATCTCATGCGGCATACTCTGAATGTTATAAATTTGCTAGATTGAAGGCTAAAAACAACAAAGTAGCCCACAGAAAACCAATAATTATGGATAAACATCACAAATCTACGTAGAAATCAAAGAATAAAGTCTCTCCTCATAACATAAGAACTTTCCTTAAAATCATCACATTTTTAAGTGATAGCTGTCATCGTGAATACACAGTAAACCGGTACCTAGTAATAGCTCATTTGGCTAGATTACATTGATTTTCCTACAATGTGGGCTAAAACAAAAACAACATGACCCAAAGTAAACTCACTCACTCACTTTATGGTAACATTATACTTCTTGTTTCAACATTAAGGTAAGATAAATAAATTGAGGTCTGACCTGGACTTTCACCAAAAGTATGTTGAATTTCTTTCAGTGTGGAAAAACAAACTGAACCGAGGAAAAAAGAGGAAGTTTACTGACACTGACTCAAAGCAAACGAAATACAGGTGTAGAAACGTCCTTAATGGAACACAGCTTCTTGTTGCATCACAATATGCTTTTTCTATCACCCTCACAGCATGCGTGACAATACCAAATGTAAATAAATCTGTGTTTTTCTCAAAAATTTCCCGCAAGGACATACACATCACGCCAGTCTGAGGACCACAGATGCTCGGCAGCACCTCTCTGATTCATTGGTTGGCATAAAAATAATCAATCACCAGGCAATAGCCTGTTCACTGATGACAGAGGACATATAACTGTCACTCAGTGATCAATCAAAAGCTTTTGTCTTGGAGTTTATTGTGGCAACACTGAAAGGGTCATGTTTAAATGGAGGGGGGATGCATTCACATACACACACACACACAATCACTCACACACACTCACTTACACACATATATACAGAGCCCAGTTCATTGGCAGACTAACCACAATCCCATTTATCTATGCCACAGAGCGATCAAACACTGGCCTCATAAATCATAAAAGCTGTCATCATTGTCTGTGCTCCTGTTAGCTGCCCACAGACTACAAACGAGTGGAAGGAAAATTAATATTATAAGAGTCATTGAGCTGCGGGCACGATTCAGACGTCAGCCAGCGTCGCTGAGATAAATATTTCATCCTCTGTGGTTGTTCCACCGATACAGAAGCGCTCTCCTCCATTCAGACATCACATCAGGGGTCTAAAGTCAAAATACAAAACTCTGTTTACTGACTCTGATAAGAAAATCCATCTTTATCGATCCGTAGACTCCCAACATGTCATTAAATGTTATCGAAGACCACTTCCTTGTCTCGTTAATCTAAGAATTAGTCAGTGTGCCTTATTCATGACACATTCATATGCACAGATGAGTGACACACATTCTCTGCCAGGCTCTTAGATTCTCTGGGGCGAACGGTTCCACGAAATATTAGTTATTTAAAAAGAACTGCAGCAGTAGTTCATCCCCGTCATGGTCGTGCGGAAGCAGGGCAGCCAACATGACCTTTTCCTTTGCAACATTCACCAGCTTGTCCTCGGGGATATCTCTGACCTGAGTGATGTAATCTCACCGTCATAACAGGAGTCCAGTTTTTTCCTCTTTATTCTGATGAATTCTTTCCACCGTAGATTGTTTGCAGGCGGATTAAGGATAAGGATTACTGCTTATATACATGATTATTTGGGCTTCCTTATGCTAACAACAGACTGCAGTGTGTATGTATGATTCAAGGTTTATTCAAGGTTAGGAGCGATTGAGTGGACTGCACGATGCATGAATCAGACGTCGGTGTTTTTCTTTCTTCTCTTTATCTTCACAACTTTTCAGAAAAGAGAAAAACTAAGGGGAGGCTTAATCTTAGTCAAAAAAAACACACTGTCTTACCGTACATATCTACACGTGCGTCATGATTTAATACTGTTACACGTGAGTGATCTGTTCGAACTGATGACCACAAATCTGTTCTGATCTTTACTCCAACCTTCCTCATTTACAAACGCAGGCAGCACATGCAGCAGCTTTTATCAGAAATCTCTCCTCAAATTAAATCAAATCAAACAAAAATACCAAAAACAAGAACAAATTTCTCAATAACAGTGCATCTACAGTAAGAGAAAATTAATTCCTCCCATCAATTCAGCTGACAGAAATATCTATTACAAATCCTGTGGGGGTGGTATTGAAAAGCAAAGTCTGTCCTCCAGAACTGCACAAAGTCACGATGCTGAACTATTGAAGCACATGGAAGAGATGGTAAGAACAGGATGAGTAAGGCCTGCCGTAGGCGCGGGTTAAGCAATAACGCTATGACCTTGACATCTATATCAGGAGTCATCCTCCATGTAATAATAAGGCCTCTCCAACTACTCAGTTGGTTGAAGCTGAGCAAAGACGATGGGGTCAAACAGAGTACAGATGGCTTCAAGTGCATCTTACCTTACCAACATTAAGCAGTTCAGCATTTTCACTGAATGTATGAGTAAAGATGACATTTCTTATTCATGGTAAACATGTCAAATTTAGAAAATACGGTAAATAGAAAGCAAAATAGATTTGCTATTGCTGCAAAATTGCTTCGACGCTCATGAGGAAAGTGCCCAGACTCCCCAAAAAAAACATTAGTTGAAGAGTTACGAGAAACTTTATAAACTCTGTGAAACACTGCCTACAACAAATTATTAACTACTTGTGCCTTATTTTTAAATTTAAACGTTATACACAAAGACATTTGCTCTTCATGTAAAAAACACCCTATCCGTTTGTTCCAGTGATCACCAGTATGTGTTTGTTTGCATTTAGAGCGAGGAAGTGAGATCTATTCACAAGTGGTTTGCTCGATACTCCTGCTAATGCCAGGTGTGAACAGACGTGCTTAAAGCTGTCCACTTGTGATCGGATCACTCAGGACGGGTGTAAATACTAAATACAAGTATTTGAATTACGGCATTCTCCAACAGACTAGCAAAGCCCTCAAGGGTGAAGAGCGCACTTCCAAGTGATTGTACGATGAGTCAACACCAAATTTGATGAATGCCAAGGAATTCGGCAGTAAAGTCTCATTTAGTGGGCGGGGGAGCGTGTGTTTGGGCTTGCAAGGCCGCATCAGTGTTTCCCCTTAAAACTGAAAATGAAAAGCGCTGTTTACAATAAACATTTAGGAGAAGATGAGGTGATAAATCATTAGCAATGTGGTAGCAATTTTGGAAGCTGAATAGCTGGTGCCGAAAAACAAAAGATGCTTCATAACAGACAAGAAAATTCCCCAGCCTGCTGCACATGAAAATCAGCTGCAGGAACGCTGACTACAGCCTTGCATGAGCTGTATCTGACACTACCAAAGCCCATTTGATGATCTTGCACATTTCTGATCTCTTAATGGCTTTTTTCTTTTTCTTTCCTTTGTTTACCTAACTCTACTCAACTAACTCAATTGTGCACATCACTGAGATTCAGTGAATAAATGATGGAATGGCAGGAAATATTCACATGCACAGACAGGACTTTAATTATCAGAAGACCAATGTGATTAGTACTTTTAAATAAGCACCGTTAGTAATGATGAGAAATGAATACTGGGATCAGGGAGGAAAAACAAAAAAGAAGGAAATTAAATTTGTGACCCCTATTAATCCTTCAAACAGCTCCGCTAGCAGCTGAACTGAGGTGTTTCTAACTTTGTGAACGTTGTCTTCTTTAAAAGCCCCACAACACAACTTGAGTTTGTCATTTCAACCCTTATTTACTCAAACCGTCGAACAGAAACCCTCAGCAGCGCCGGTGACAGTTAGACTTAATTTGGTAATTAATTAGCACTGACATTTAAGTGAACGTTCCTTCAGCACACAATCAGGAAGCTACAAGCATAAGCTTTCTTTTGCAACAACTTGTTTTGTATCCGTGGGCTGTTTTTTTCCTCACTGACCTATTTTTTACAGGGACAATGACTGCGGGGTAATATCAAGGTGCAGATGTTGGAAAATGCTCAAAAGGTTTAAAGCATTTTGATTACAAACACTAGTTAATTTAATCTAATGTTTGGACTGCACAGGGTACCTTTGACTTCTAGACAGAATGGGATTAAATGGGATTTTTTTTAAAAACCCTACAGAGCATAGAGGAGGGCTTACTGTCAAAGCCAAAACTTTTAACTCGACTTAGATAACAAGACATATGAAAAGAGAGTACGTGCTTTCAAAGATGGAGACAAATCTGTGTTTGATTTGGGTAATTGAGGCTTTTTTTCTAGGCCTCTGACTCACCAGAATCTTTTCAGCACCTTGGTATTTTGCTGATTGGCAATTTTTCCCCACCAAAACCAATCAATCAGAGCTTTGTTGGCCAGATTAAGAAATTTAATGATGTCTTCTTACATACCTACCTACCTGGATACATCAGTGAACCAGAATAATTGCATTACGCACCAGTGAAGTTGCTGCTCCTGAGCTACGGTGTTAAATAATGGCCAGAACATTTTTTGCAGCATGCTATGATGTCACAGTGAAGTTGACCTTTGACCTTTTGGACAGTAGTGTAAAAATGTTTTCATAAGTATCATAAGAATTCTTGAGTTATGACCAAGAGTTATGTGTTTTATGAGGTCACAGTGACCTTGACCTTTGACCTTTGGTCACCAAAGTATAATCAGTTCATTATTGAGTCCAAGTTGATGTTTGTGCCAAATTTAAATAAGTTTCCTCATAGCATTTTTGAGATATCGTGTTCACAAGACTGGGAAGGACGGATGGACGACCCAAAATATGTCAATAATGGCAGTTAAATTAACTGATCCTTCAAATTGCTCCATAAAATTTGGTGTCACATTAAGAAAACTTGAGCAAGAAGACGACAGCCTCTACTGGACTAGAAAGAGAAAAATAACAACCCTTAAACAATATAAATCAGCTAATAAGATTACACATCAAATTAATAAAGCGTAATTTAATTGCTATCCAGCCTGATTAACAGGCTACGGCTCGTTGACTCATCTAAACCTTTAATAAGCATCCATTTCACTAGACTCCATGATGCTATTACGAACGCATATTCTTCCATGTTATACTCTCTATATATTTCAATATCCTTTTCACATAGTATTGTGCAAATCATCCTCAGCTGTCCCTTTGTAGCGACCACAATTTCCAACACTTGACTTATGAGCAGTTGGCAGGGAAGGAGACACTTTCTACAAGCGACCTGACTCTCTACACGAGCAGCGCCTGAGCAGGATATCACCTACAGATTAATTCCAAAATTCTGGAGGGATTACGTGGTCTCAGTCCAGCCAACTCAGGACATTCAAGCATGGAGGGGAGTGCATGAACAGGACTGTATCCTCTGCTTCCCCTGCATATAATAATTCTGAGAGCTCTGACACGACATCAGGAATGTAAACCCTTCCAAATTAAATGTGATACTACTGTAGGTTAAGATACAACAACACAATTCAGTCAACAGTTTAGAGTACGTTAACCAGCAGACAAAAGTTTCAGTGTATCTTTTACAGAATCTACATTAATCATCTACATAATTTACCACTCTGTAACATTAGTCATTTCAGGTTCAGGTTCAGGTTACCTTTTTGTACCCGTAGGTAGATTTTGTTTGCAGTAAAAGACAAGACAAACACCATAACACACATTTTACAACAATGCTGACAACAGACAACTGTAAGTCAACATGATTTGGGTACTCATAGCTTTACTAACCTGGTTTTAAGAGAGAATAAACAATAAAAAACACTCAAACAAACAGCCACAAGAACAAAAAAAGGTAGAATTCTGTTGAAAAACTAAATAAGATAGATGGTTAATGATTAAAGATTAATTTGTTGTCCCTAAATGATACTCACAGAAACACAAATTAAGAGATGGGTTAATAAATAGGTTGGTTGGCAGATGATGAGCTCTGTAGTCTGGTGGTATGGAAGCGGATACTCCTGTATCACTTTCCAGATGGGAGCAGGGTGAACAGACTGTAGCTGGGGTGGTGGTACATGTGGACGACCTGGTTATGAGACTCAACAAGCAACTACCTTTCTCCAGAGTCCCGTCATGCACCTGGTGCTGACACAGTAACTGATCCTGCATAGCACGCCTTCAAAATGAAACCATCTATCGGAACCCACTCCTATCAGTAATAAACACTTATCAAAGTTCAGCTCTCTGGCGAGTGGTAGTTAATCCAAACAAGTGTTTAGAAATACCAAGTGCTTCTTTGCCTCATGGCGTCTCTAAGTACCATAAGACAGCTCTGATTTACTTGTAGTCAGAACCATTAATTTGCAGTTCTTAAAGCCCTGAGAGATGCTGCTGAAGCAACAACACTTGATACTCAATGACACAAAGTAAGTCCCCCGAAATGTCTTTCCCTTTTTTTTTTTCTAGACTTCAAAAGGCAAGTGTCCTTCAATCACTGAAAGGCTGGCGCTCACTTAGAGAGATTAATTAAAACAGTACGTTTCAATGGGCTCAGGCAAATATTCAGAAAACAGGACAGGACCTTGTAGGCTAGTAAACATATAAAAAAACTCTTCTCTGGTTGGTACAGGTATGGGTCTGCCTGCTTCCTGCATGCTGCTTTTTTTGAATTGATTAATTGAAGTGAGATATAAACTAAATAAAGCTTCAGTTTATGTCCGGTAAAGGACAGAAAAAACATAATTTAAACCAACATATGTACCTACAAAATATCTGGATTTGACTGTTCGATCATTTCGTGAAATGGATTCAGATGAAAAACGTTTATAGCAGGTATTTGATCTAGACATTAGCTGACCCACAGTGACAACTGGTTGGATGACCCAGTGATTAAAACATTATAACAGAGGGTCACTTTGACTTTATGCCTCCTGCCATACGTGCTCGAACATTGGCCCAGCTGCTAATTGGTCTGTGCTTTGGTGTATGCATGCGTGCTCTGTTCCAGTTGAGAAAACGTCAGTGAAGTCACCATTGAAAGCTTGTTTTGAGTAGCACGCGTGGATCCAGGGATGTCTAGATCTAGAATCACTGTACGAAAATGATAAAGGAAACAAATAAAAGGATAAATCATCAAAGGTAACAGAGGCCTGATATCAAAGACGTTGGCGCGGAGTTGCCTTGTTATTATCCTTCTACAACTGGAATCCTTTTATGACCTTGAGAGGGGATTTTTCCTCTGCTGCCAACTACTAATAGATACTTTCAGCATAAAAAAACTGTCTTTCCCTACATAAAAATGTCCAAACAGATCGCTCCAACATTTCAAAACATTTGGAAAGTTCAGCATTCATTACACTGAGCCAAGATGTAGACGAGAGGCTACAATCAAAACTCAACAAAGTCGTAAAGGGTTATAGCTAGTCTTTATTCCACAGCTGGTAGTCTAGTTCCCTAAATCCACTTTCAGTCAGCGAGGCCAAAACCTTCCCCAAATGTAACACTGGCACCATCATACCCCATTCTTGTTTACTACATGAACACTCCCATTAGGCAAGTTGCCTTTGGTAGTTTTGACTGTTTCCATTTGTCTGGAGCCATCCAGAATGCAACACATCTGACCTTAGTGAAGGCAGCTTCTTGTTTTGCAGCTACTTTTTGACAAAACCACATTGCACTGAAGCCATCTGTAAACAGAAGTACTCAATTGCCACAGTGTGACATCTGTAAAACTGGGCATTTTATTTTCGACACAGCCCTTAATGGACGACATATGAAGCTTCGATAAAAGCCAGAAGGCATTTGACCTCTGCCATTCCATCAAAATGGGGTCAGAGTCTTTGTGTTCTTGTGAGCAATGGCAACAGCCTCACTTGTTCTCCACTTAATTTCGTCACAATTAGCCAACAGACAGATATTTCTGAGCCAGCCTGGGAGCCTTTGTGTTTATACAACAAATTAATTGAAACGGCAATACTTTAGTAACCTTAAAAGGACTGACTAGACTTTTATTAAAAGTTAAATACGATAAAGCTTGAGTGCTGTGAGTAAAGCACAAAATAATCTAAATTAATTCATTTCCGGAGGAGGTCGGGCCTGCGTGGGCACTGCAGCAGTGTGTGTGTCAAATCGCTGTCTGAGAGCAGAGTGAGAAAGCACACCTAGTACCATCGTATCGATACTGCGAAAATGAGTATTGAAGTCATTTGAAATGTAGCCCAACCATTACTCAAGTTTGGGGGGCGATGCCAATATCAAGGAGTGAAAAATTCCATATTAATATCGCCTCGTATTCTTATGAACACAGAATATTTACATAAATGCACAGTTTTTGCAACGATCCTGAACATGTGAATAAGATCTGTATGTAATTGAGGCCGTATACAGTTTAACAATAATCTCTATGTCCTCAGTGACATCAGTGCACTGAAACAGTAAACGTCACTGGAAATTGACTCATTATAAATCATCCAAAGCATCATTCTCTGCATTATTATGTCGAAAAAATGGTTTTCATATCGCTGCATATCAGACAACATACAGGCCAATACCAATTACTGTGACAGACCAATATCGGCCAACGATGTCAGTCAGTCGATTTGCAAGTGTCAACATATTATATTATAGAGAATCTATTCTAATATGTTTAAGTTGTTAATTTCAAGCTTCAAGCTAAATGTTTTAGCTGATGAAAAACAGCGAGACATTGTTATCTGGCTTAGCGCTAAATATTACAAAATGCTGATGTAGAGAATATTGTTTGTTTTATGTTTGTTTCAAATTCTAAAAACATACTGAGTGTATAAAAGGGAAACTAATATTGTGCTTAATACAATAACACGACACACAGGTAGGTTTATTATACAATATATAGTCTAGTATTTGTATTTTGAAGACATATTTTGGGAGAAAACAAGGTTACATGTTAACAAATCTTTTAATGACAGGACACTACAATACTGTACTGGATGGAGTTTTGGATTGAAACAGCATGCAAACTATGAATTACCATTCTAGCATATAATGCTATTTATAGGCACATGAGCTCATTAGACCTAATTGACATACGGAGAATGCAGCATCTCAAGCAAACAAGATCCACATGGAGACGGGGAAAGCGGGCGAATACGATTATTTCTTAACAGAATTTTTATTGACTTTGAAAATGAGTAACGTCAGGATTAATGAGAGGTTTAGGTCAGATCATCATCTTATATTTTACATACTGATATATCAGAATCGCCAGGTTTCATAGGGGCTGAGGATATTGGAATGAAACCAGGCCTTATTAAAAGATTTCAAGATAAAACCCAATTCATTAAAGATTTCTTTGTACTAAATAATGAACCATTAATCACATGGGATGCCTAAAAAAGCACTGCTTCTTTTAATATATGAAATCCAGCCAGTCCTGGTGTTGAATGTGGGAGCACAGCCTGCAAGAAAGAACCCTTTAAACATAGAGCGGTCACATCCATCTGTCAGCTTTTTTGTAACCCATCCCCATGGCACACAGACTTCACCCTTCACCTCCAAGCCTGTGGGGAAGATTACTCACAGCACAAAGTTTTAACTCTGAGGACACAGACGCTGTCTGACATTCGGCATATGCATCAGCAGACCTGACAATCACACAGGGAAGACTTCAGATTCACAAGGTCACACTAGAGGACGAGGACACAGACCGGGGAGCATCACAAATAGAGCAGCACAAGGGCAACTGGAATAGAGACTGACTGCAAAAGACGGGTGAACTAGTTGGAGAGGGGGAATGAATCAACAAAACTGTGCTGTCAGCATCCCCGGGGCCAGCAGGGAGCATTAAGTGAGTTGACGTGGGCCGCTGAGTCTCCCCCTTTTCTCCTTGCTCCTCTCCTCCCTTCCATTTCTCCCTTTGTCTTTCTCTCTCATCCATATGGCAGATTCCACCTCCTCCCCTCCCCCTGCCCTGCTACGCACTCTATTGAAATGGCCTCTCTCCCACACACAAACCCACGCTTGCTTGCACAAGCATCCCACATCCCCTGAGCCATGTCTTATTTACGGTTCGATTACGGCCTACCGCCCTCTAGGACGAACGTCCTCCTCCACCTCCTCTCCGCCTTGTGCCCAGATGTTGTTCAAATAATTAGGGGGAAAACCTGTTTTGTCCACTGGGGTCATAACAACGTCTGTGGCGAATGCAGCAAGAGCGCTGCAGCAGCATCTTCACAGCGCTGGTGTCGGAGGATGAAGCCTGACATGCATATATGACGGGTGGAAGACGCAGCTATTTACTTAAAACACAGAGGAGCATTTACAGAGGTGGATGCATACACAAGTGCATCGCAAATAGTGCAAACGCTGCTGTGAACCCAAAAAGCAAATCCCTGTGTAATACATAAGTTAAGAGAAGAGGGCTCTGCAGCAAGTACACACACACACACACCTCCTCAGAACAAGGTAATAAAGTGTGCGCCAATGATTGAACAGAACCCCTGGGAGGCACAACGCAGCACTATCCCTGCTACAGAGGTGAGTTATATGACTGCTACATCTTCCTTCCAAAAACCACGATCGCTGCCTGCCTGCCTGCCTGCCTGCCTGCTGACGCATTCAACTAGAGTCTGCAACACACTCTGCTCTGCAGCCTGTAGCAAACTGTGAGGACGCAAAGCTCCTCTGTGGGATACAAACACCTCCTTCATATGGGCTGGTGAATGTAGCAGCCAGAATTAATGCGACATGCTTCTAATGAATATTAAGAGGTCTTTTTACTGCACAGACTGTGTGTGTACCACTAGGTCGGGGCTTATGGGTGCTCAACAGCCTTTTTATAGACGCAGAGAGTATGCAACGGTTATAACACATCATACTACGGCTAACATATAAACAGAAATTAGTTTAAAATCGGTGGTAAGGATTGTTTGAGCCGATCTTTCATCACTTTGTCCATACTCACCTTGTACTTCATAGCATTAGAGTCTGAGACAAATCTCTCTAAAAATGTCAAACCGTTTAGAAGTAGTGTAGAGCTTCACTTATGATTATTTTCTTACTCGATCGCTAGAACGGGTGAAAATAGTGAAAAATGTCTGAAAACTAAAGGGTATTCAAGCAAAAAGACCCAGAAAACCAGCACATATTACCATCTGAGAAACTGATATTTTGCTTTTAAAAAAATGACTGCAATGATTACTTGATTAAAACATATGTTGAATGTAGAATTGTATATTTATCAAACAACATGTCAGGACCAGTCCTACGTTTTAATGTGTGTTAAAATACTCTTGCCATCAGTCATGCTTTTGTAAATCAAACAAAAACATGTCAAGTGTAGACACTAGTAGTGTTGATCAATCGTTTTGTGTATAAGCTGACAGAAAACTCCCAGTACAAACTGCTTACATTTCACTTTGAATTGCTTGTTTTACTCAAAAAGAAATTAAATTAAATCTGAGATGCTGTAAACAGGAATGTTTGGTATTTGTCAAACCGATTGTCAAAGTTAATGTTGGCCATGTATGTTTCTGCAAACACACGAACATGGTTAAACTTTACTTGTGTTTTTTAAGGTTAATTTTACAATTGTGTGTTGTGAAAATGCTCTGCTTATGCTATGGTTGGGTTTAGGAAAAGATCCTGTTTCGGCTCAAAATACCTGCTTTGGGGTGCCGCAAATACAGCTGGAGATGTCCTGACTTTCACTCAAAAATATCAGAACCCTGTTGCTACGAACACGGCTGGAAATCGTCCAGAGGTCTACTCAAACATATCCAATGATTTCACACATGAAACACACAGAAGGCTCAAACTGGCACCCTTCTCGCTTATCTCCACCACCGACCGCTCCATCTCCTGTTATGAAGGTCATAAACATGTAATGTGAACATGATGTGACACGTATTGTAGAAATGTCAATATGGTACGAAGCCCAAAACGTACAAATAAGAATGCTTCAATGGTTTGCAGAAACCTGAACTGACAACGTTTTATTCAGGTGACTCAGCATTTTGACTTCAAATCTTTTTTTGTGTCAATCAATGGTCAATTGTCTCATGGTTTCTTTGCAAATAGCAATATTATGGAAAATCTAATGACTGAGAAATGGGTGAAAAACCAGACATAAAACGAGCCTTTGTCCGTGAGAGGTGAGCAGATGAGGTCACATAGGTGTGGATGTGAAAATACAACGGCTGACTGTCAAAGCAATACAAAAAGCTTTGTGTTCAACAGGTAAAGGGAACAAGTTGCAACAAACGCTACTCACAGCACAGAAACAACAAAAACACAACTGCCAACAATCCGAGTGGCACACATTCCTTTACTTGAGACCAAGCACTCCTTTCTGAAGTGAGTGGCAGATGTATAATCACGGCATATTTGAAGCCTGTTTACTCCAATTCTTCTCCACCGCCCTTCTCTTTTTTTTTTTTTTTTTACAGTTTAAGCAACAGAGGAGAATTTGACTAAAATACTCTGCTGTGGCTTTGACCGCTGCCCACTTAAGTAAAGGTTGTTTATTTTACTACTGTTGTCACTGTGAGGCTCTTCAGTCAAGTGGATCAGCAAACTGCCAAAAATGTAATTTAAATGGCAGTGTAAAGAGAAGCAGCCATCTGCCCTGTTAATCCCAAACAAACCAGAGTGTTACTGAAAGTGTTGTTCCCAGACTTTCAAATGCCCCTTGCTGTTACACTGCCATTTAAAGGCAGCGCAACACTATTATGCATGTGTGTGTGGGTCACTGTCTGCCTGACAGCACTCCTCCACTGTGTCTATTTAGGTCATCCGGTTGAGTTACAACACAGATCAATCGTTTCACCTAACTGAAAGACAATCATCCTCATAAATGCGTCTTGTCTGCAGCAGTAACTGTTTTTAGCACAACAGGGATTACATAATATTAGTTATGCATTGCCATTCACGTAAGGCTTGACTGAGTTGACAAAGGTTTTCTCCTCGTTTCAAAGCAGTAATAAGATGGGTCAGGCCATAACGCTGCCGTTTGAAACAGAAAATAACATCATTTTCATTTTACTTTCCTGTTTTTCTTTACCAAAGTTAAGCTGCCGTCAATAAAATGTAATACAATTTAGATTTTTCAGATTAAAAGCCTAGTAATAACTGGTAGGCTGGTTTGTTTTAATGTGAATTCAAATTAGCAGGAAGTGTTAAGCTGCATTTACAGTATCTTAACATTGGAAAACGGCAAAAAATAGAGAAAAAACAGAAAAACTAACCACGTTAAGGTCAGAGGACTCAAATTATTAGGTGATTACTAGCTGTGTTTCTGTCTGAGAGCAACATGACTCTTGTTGGTGCTGTGTGGAAACATTTTTACTGAAACTATCAAGACAAAAAGCAAACATGGAGAAATCCAGTGAAATTAGGAATAAAAGTCAGTCTCTAATAAAGGCCTAATTCTCTCTGCTATTTAGGATTAATATGAAAATTTAAATTATGTTATATTGGGTTTTTTTGGGGGAGGGTTGGCATGTTTTTTTATTTTCAAACAGCCACCTTCATCTTATTATTTTGTGGCCTTAAAATTATAAGGCAAATTTCTTCCGAAAATCACAAGATACTGTACATCTTAAAAATGTAAACTCTCCTGAAAGCATGTGATGCAACGCCTCTGGAAACTCCTAAACAACTGCTTTTGCTCTGTCTGTCAAAGCACTTGGTAAACTGTTTTTAAAAGGTGTGAGATTGATGAGATAACATCATGAGATCAGTAATGTGGATATAATGACTAAGTGGGTCAAGGCACGCAGAACAATCTGTTTTCAAATGAAAATTACATCATTTTACTGCATCTGAATCCAAAATCTAAGACCCTATATAGTCTGATATCACATAGTGATACAATATCAATATATTGCCAAGCCGTACCTTCAGCTACATCAAAGCAAAAGTATCTAAGTATCCGAACTCTTGTTTGATTCTGGCCAGCGGAACAAGTCTACCTTTCCACTTCATGATATTAATAAACAGACCGCTGACTTTATGTGCCTGTGGAGTAAGACTTTAATTCAATATTCACTAATACTCCCCAGGAAACTCTCATTTTCACTTGTGAAAAACAAAAGCTTTGTGCAAACCCTCACAAAGGACACACTTGCAGGCTAAATTACAAACTGAGTTTCAAGGTGTTGATGGAAATGTAAGCCTCTTAAAGCAAAAAAAAAAAAAAAAGAAAAAGAAAAAAGGCTGCTAATGAAAGGTTCAGCACCATGCAGTGTACATTTGAAAAGTGTAAGATCTGAGTAGAGGTGCTAAAAACTCACACCTGCCTCTGGTACAGCAGAACATCCTAATTTGGGCACATCTTTCATCACCACTCGGTCTGAGAGAGAGTGTGTGTTGCCTGGAGAGAAAAATCCTCAACCCTGGGAATAACACTGAGCATGTGCGTCTGTGAGTGTGTGTGCGTTTGTCCATGGAGAGATGTCTCTTAGGCATACAGGCAGCTGAAAAACTGACAGAAGGAAAAACCCAAAGTGACACTACAGAAGGCTCCTACCAGAGAAATAAAACACAGATGATTCATGTGATTCACAAATAATACAGAACCTTTCATTTCGAACCATCAGCTTGGCTGAGGAAGCATCAACACAGGAAACAGAGAGGATCATCAGCGTAAAGAGTCTCATTTGGCTGCAAGTGGTGAACCTTGATGCAATCCTACTACTGACACACTTGTCAGATGAGCAGTCAAAGGCTGAGAGCCAGAGTTGAACTGACAACATGGCGAGTGTTCACCCAAAACTACTCACAGCAAGGCCACACTGAGAGTCTCACACTGCAACTTTAGGAAGATTCTTCCTTTGCCATGACATCACACATGATTTGGACACTGAAGCAATGAACGGCAATAAATATATCAAGATACACATATCAAACACTAAGGTATGCTGTATATTTGTTGCTGTGGTATTGAACAAATGACAACAAGCCAGAACAGAAGCCTGATCTTACAGCACAGCAGACCTGGGCCAAATTGACATAACCTGGAAAAACAAAGCTAACTCTCTTACACACAGGGACAATATGCAGAGTGCACACAGTAGATGTGCAAAGAAAGTAAAGAACTACCAGCACAAATCTTTGGGAATTTCTCAATTAGATATTGATTCTAGGAGTCGGTTTCAGTTTGGAAAGAAGTGGTCAACCTAGAGATCAAGCAACACTGCCATCCCTTGAAATTAAAAAGCACAAAATTAAATAATAAACATGTAAAAGAATAAAAAAAGAACATGGGTTAAATCAAAAATGGTACAACACAGAAGATCTGACAGGCTTCCTCAAGTGTTCCTGTGACGACTAAATCGGCAAAGGATCAGCTGATTAGAAAGAAAATGTTAGCCTCCATGTCAGTGAAAGAAAAGAGCAAAGAAACTGTGTGCATAACTAAAGCTGCAGATAAATCAGACCTAATCCAACATGACAGTTCTTTAAAAAAATAATGTTATCAATCCTGCATTAAATTGCTGAAACGCAAACCACACTTGACTTTTATGTTTTTAAATTATTAATTCAAACACATACTGTGATATTGAAGTATAAAATGTAATATTTTTTTGTGGTTATGTTTTTTTTTGCAGAGCAAATGACCTGCAACTTCAGGCACGTAGAGACAGAAACCAGAACATTCCAATGTGGCCTACACCAACTTTCCACAACTGAAAAAACAATACTGTCATTATCTTTTGCGTGGTGAAAAAAATTCCACAATTTGAAACAATGTTTAGCTATTCTCAAAATGAATGAATGAGCGCACGTACACCACATTAATATCATGATCAGCCAAGCAGCATTTCTTTGGGGATTGCAGGGTTTCATGCTTTAAATATTCCAGGTAAGACACAGTCGACGACTGCCTGCTTCTGACAGTGTGTGATCTTATGAAGCCTCAATTAAAACTTCAAAGACACACAGAACTAGATGACCAAACTTATTCAATTACACAGAGCACTTCAGTCAGAAATATCAAAAAGCCCTGCACGTGTTCTGACGACTGTTTCTGAAAACAGACGGGGCTGCAGCACTCCTGCATCACTACAGTCGTTTCTGCACAAGCGCTGACACAAATTGCCCAGGGGTAGAACAAATCCTGACCTGTTTTATAGAAACAAAGGGATCAAATTAAAATGTTCCCACTGAGTGAGCAGAGTACACAAATATGCCCCCATGGGCCAGTAGCACCTGCTACGCTCTGCTCCCAGCAATCCCCCCCATTTCTCTGAATCATGTTTAGATTCACAGCATCTCTGTCGGTTGAAAAAACACCTGCCCAGGGAGAGAAGCTAACTTCTTTACCCACAGATCAGCATGGCAAGCAGATTTTTTTAAAAAAGACATTGTGTTCATTAGTTCTGACCTCAGGTGCAATCATCAGCGTGTCCAGCTAACTAACTTACTTTCTACATTTGTTATTTCCAAGAGGAACATTGTAAACTAAGAATGTAACACTACTTTGTGTGGTTATGTTATAAAAGCCCCATTCTCAACTTGATTCCACTGGTGGCATTTCCACACAGTGTGGAAGCTAATTATGGATGCTAATGGAGTTTAGCCTAATGTCAAAGTCAGTGACTTCATCAGGTTCTTTACCGGCTTTACACTTCTGCAACCCAGCCGACGCCACCTTAGATAGAGTGACCAAACATCCCTTTGTCTTCATCCTAAACGTCTTTGTAAGGTAAGTAGCCAAATATCATTAAAAAAAATTCAGAAGCATGCTCAAAACACTAGGATTGTACTGACGTTTGGCCTCGGTCTTTAACGGATAAGTTCACCCAAATATATGATTTACTCACCACCATGTCGATGGTAACCCATCTGAAGTGGGTGCAAAAGCTCAACCGTGCATCAATGGTGCAAATAACATCTTTTCAAAAAGAAATTATGGATTATGCCAGAAAACTGTACGGTGCCATTTCATGTTTTTGTTTGTTTATGGTTGTTTGTTTACATTTTAAAACAAGTCCCCATCCACTTCAGATTTTTAGGAGAATGTTGCAACGCTGTTTTGCTGTGAAGCTCCAGAAATGTTTGGTGGACGACGAAAATTCACCCAACTTTCCATCGGCATCGGGGTGAGCAGATAAAGGCTTTAATATCAGTTTTGGTTGAACTTATCCTTTAAGCATGATTTTATGTAAATGGTCATCAGGTGTATATTTAAGAGCCCTTTGCCAACATTCTGGTTTAAATAGTCAGTTGTACACATTAAAAAAGCATCCAGAGATTGAAACTAATGCAACTAAAGATAACATCTAATTAGCTGTCTTGCTGCAACAGCTTTCATTTCAGTTGTAAACAAATTGACAGCTGCTGGATAAAATTTTGTCTTGAAATCGAAGATCTATTGTTAAAAAAATAACTAAGAATTTAGAGTAGTAAATATGCCAATCATTATCATTCTGAACTGCACACACGCCATAATAAGAATGGAAGACTTACAAGCGAGTAAAGTTGGTGGTAGAGCCAACTGAACTGACCATTCAACATGAGTATTATATAACTGTATCTTGCACTGAATCACTGGAGAGTGGATCCGGTTGATGGTTACATATTACATGTAAAACCACTGGTATAGAGTGGCTGCTAGGTGCTAAGCTGATAACAGATGCAGGTACTTCACTAGTGGTGTTCAGGGACTTCAAAGAGGCCTTGAGGGAGTCCTCTATCAGCCACGGTAGAGACAGAAATACACCATCAAACCCTTGACGCATTAATATCAATAATGGGCTCTATGACAAAACAGGTTTTGGTCAGTTCTGAAACTTCATATCCATAATAACAAAGGAAGCTAGGAACTGGAAAGGCTGTTCTTTCACAAAGGGCATTAAGCCAGAAGGTATTGTGGTTAATTGAGGAAGTCTATCTGAGACTGCCGAGGTTTGACCTCTTCACCCCGAGTCACTCTAGGACAGGCAAAAACAATCTCCTGGCTAAATCTGAGCTTCATTAACCCTTTCAAACAGGAGCACTGAAGCAAGCTCTCCAGGACAGCACACTAAAAGGCACTCACATTTTTCTTAATCTTGCTCCTCCTTTTCCTTCTATATATAGCCATATCACCAAGGGCTCTGTGCAGAGTTCCATAGAATATGGAGGACGAGAAGGAAACAGAGAAGGTTGATGAATATGAAAAGGACAAGACAGGGGTGAGGAGTCGCACTTCAGTCGTTTATCCAGCTGCAGACTCTGTTCAGACATTCAAAAGTTTAAAGAACAATTCACGGGCAGAGGATTTCCTGTCTGACTGTACCTTCTGTTAAAGGCCAGGACGCAGAGTAGAGCTTATAAAACAAGAAAAGAGCGTTTTCACAGCTACTCCATGTGGATTGCATTATTGATGGGCTTAGTCTAATCCACTATGAATACATGTACTGCCACATCATGACACAATCCATGTCTTCTGGGGTGATACACACACAGCAAACTGCTATGATGTGAGGATCTGTTCTTGTGCATATGTTCACAAAGCTTGCCTGAAACAGTGTTGGGAAGGCACACAGTGGCTACACTGAGTGACACTGCAGCAGCCCACTATAGCCATACCCTGGGGCAATGTGGCTTTTTCTCCAGTATGCTGGAGATCTACTGCAAGCTCATGTATAGGCAATGACAGGTACACTTCGGTCTTAGGTAAAAGTACATCTGGGAGAGATGAGGATGGAGCAGGGGTAACCTTCCAAAGCATCAAAGGGATGTACTGTATGTAAAGCTTTCCATACATATTATTTTCAACTTTCAACAATAGCCAATGGACTACGTGGATGCGAGACAAAATTCTTCTAAAAGGGGACCAAGGGTGGCCTGTTACATGTTATGTGTTGTGAAAGGGCAAAAAGTCCTCATCAAAAACAACTGTAAAGGTCGACTTTTAAAGCATCTTATTAAGGAGACCCATATTTATGTTTGACATCTAGAGGCAGCACTAATTATAACAGAAGCAAAGGAGGAAGTCAGGCGACGTAGTATAAAGAGCAATAAAGTCTGCATAGGTAAAGTAAGCACAGGACTTCACCTAGAAGAAGCTGTTTGTGTCCCAAGTGGAACCAAAATTTAACAGCAAGTTATTTTACTTTTTTGTAAGTATACATAAGTTACGTATGTGACTTACGACAGACTACCGCTATCTGGTGGTATTGAAAGTTTTTTCCTCTCATCCAGGCGCAGAACTTGCAAGCTAATGGGCCTTCGACTGTAGTCAAGTGCAGCTTTTTTTGGCCGAGACAGAGGCAACATGTAAAGGTGGCATCTGGGCCCAAACCTAACCCTGAGTGTACAAAGAAGGTCCAGTACGCCTGTTGCTGGTACGTCGCAATGGTCATGTTGTTTTGGGAAATGTGGATATATTTGGGAGACACTCGCAATCGACCTATTTAGTCGTTCAGGTACGAGGACATGTTGTGTTATTCTGTGTGTGAGGTAGAAAAACAGGTTTTAAGAGTTTTTATATATATTATTTCTGATGTTTAAACATTGCATGATTTGTATCTGGCTGATTAGAAATGTAGTTTCACTTATAATATGCTGATTTTGCCTCTCGCATTCAAGGTTTTTAATAAATTTCAGATGGTTGGGCTGTTGGCTTTAAGTTGCTATTTTTATATTGAGCTTGGCGCAGAAGGCTTACTGTGCACAAAATAAAGGAAGATATTAACTTTGGGAAAACAGTGCAACAATATTCAGTGATCTCTGTTGGACTATCTAAGTTTTCATAAGTTTTCAATGTCCCTAATGAGTTCAGCTAATATCCACCAACAGCCTGCATGTTCATGGTCCTGGCAACACTTGAGTGTATTAGCTGTGTAAGGTTATTAATTCAGCTATTAAAACTAAACAAAATGCTGAGAGAAGCAAGTCTCTTCTTATTCCTCCGTGAGAAAAGAAACAATTTTATTTTTTTACCAAATTGTCAATATTGGTCTGATAAATTAGAGTAGAACAGATGTTGCCACAGCATGATGATCTTAAGTAGGGTAAGATCCAAGTAGGGTCAACTTAAATCATCATCCAAGAGGTGTAATGTTTGGGCAGAAATGGGGGTTTCCTTTGCTGCCTCAGGCAAAGCACGCTTGAGGAAATAAATATATTCGGAGTCAGACTCTTAATGGAAAATAAAAATGTCAATAACCAGCAGCAAAGACTTCTCAGAGCTATTTACCAATACCAGCCTTTACCATGACTGAAATGCCTCCCAACCTCACAAAGTACCAATTAGATACCTTACACCATTGCATACAACCCCCGCCTACTCCCGTGGAACAGCTATACGGCCACAAAGTCGTGGTTGGAGTGGAGAGCCTGCAGTTATGAATGAGTGCAACCATTTAAATGTGAAGTAGACATAAATATTCAACTAGACGAGCCTCAACCAGCAAAGGCTAGAGAACATAAATAAACATTTTGGCCCTTCTACGATTATTGCATGATATCATTGCATAATATGAAGCACTGGTCGTGCTGCATTTTGAATGAAACTACATTCCCTCATTCACGTCGTCTAAAAGCAGTGGCTCCTTTCAATGTTGCTTCATAACTGCAGTCAGTGTGAGACTCCAAAAATGGCAACACGGTAACGGCAAATCAGTGACACACCCAAACAAGAATGCTCTCATAAGGAGCACACACATGATCTTCAACTCAGCAGGAACAATATTCTCAAACCAGAGTGACTGAAACATTTTCTCACCGTGCCATATGCCTTTTCTCCCAACAGCAACACTTAAACCCTGCAAATCTTTTCCCAGTGACTGACTATTTCTAGCACTTTTTACAAAATGTAATAAAACATATAAGTGCAGTCCTGGTGGTTTCACAGGCACTTTGTCCTGCCCTTTGCAGTGTTAACACACAAGTGTACGGCACTGACTTGTGTCACATTCATGCCAACCTTGTCTGGCATGTGCATTAGCCCTTCCTTCTTTTTTCACTGAGAGCTCGTCTTGAGTAAAAGTGAGAAGAAGTCGCAATAATTCTTGATCACTGAATAAATCCTGTCCTTACCCCAGCCCCTAAAGAGTGACTCGCACGTGTGACACAATCTTAATGTATACTGCATGAATAATGGCCACCACCTGCGGCTTTTCCGCTCGTCCAAATCTGGTGACAGGGGTGACGGGGCGGCATTGATGCGGCCCCCCCTCAGGGAAGTGCAGAATGTCTCAGTCAAGCAAGCCGGGGTCAAGCTGCTTTATTTGTACTAACCCCCTACCCAGCACCATCATCCTCCAAAATTACAGCCTGTTGTCCTGAAGTGAAGTGCGAATCTCATAGAGAAAAACCCTCTGTTTGGGCTCCTGATTCTGTATCGTACAGTCTTGCTTTAGCAGAGAGTCAATGCCTACTCTGCCTAGTTTGCAGCCCCATATAGTGGAGTGCGGCTTGAAGAAAAGAGGTCTGATTCCCATGTGATCCACCGATGCTGAGAGTACATAAGACTGTAAGGTGGAAGGGATAAATGCATCTGCACATGGAAGGTTTCTTTTTTTTTATTTTTGCCTTTTGTTAGTCTGAAATTCAAAGTGCACTTATCACAGCATGCCCTGCGGGTCAAGGGGAACTTTAAGGATGAAATGAGTTGCTGACAAATGGCACAGCAGATAGTCGGCTTGCTGCAAAATGCAAAGGTTCTCAGGAGATATTGGCCGACTTTCTTTTTTTCAATAAAAAGTTAACTTTTACTTGACTTAATGCCGTTTCTTTGAAAAGGGTATTCATATTATGTGGCTTCTGAAGTTCTACACAAATGTACTCGCAAATACATTTTATGTACATCACTGCTATATTAGATTTTCACCCTCGACACATTTACAAACACAATCTCCTGGTGGTGTTACAGGCAAAAATAACTTTACAAACAACAATGAATATGAAGCAAATACAGCGAATGGTAAAGAATTAACAAAGGCTGCTTGGTAATTACAGTAAACTAGGACTATCTAAATATTCTTAGGTCATATTGTAATACATAATATACATCTCACATAAAATATTTTGAAATCTCCTCAAAAGCACTTTTTTAGGCACTTATTGCAACAACATTGTACGAATTAGGGGCTGCATGATTTATAATTTCAGCATAAACACTGCAATGTCCACATGCATGATAGTGCCATCGTAGGTTGTGCGCTGATGCAAATGAACACGTTCTGCTGCAGCTTTTTTGCTGCTTGATATGAAATAATTCACTCTGATTTAAGGTTTTTTTGGATACACTGCCTTTGTTGCTAGTGAGTGACATGCAGACTCTGCATGCTCATCAAAGTGTCTCTGAGCAAAGTGTTTCGCCAGTGTTTTTTGGTCAGTGGAGGAGAGATACGCCAGGTTTACTTGGCATCAGTGTTATGTGCGTCACTATGTAACAGGCGTTAAATATAAAAATATATTTTAACCCTGTTGTTGTCTTCGGGTCAAAAATGACCCTAAACTGTGTTTAACAACAGAGAAAACCCCTTAAATGTTAGAAAAAGGAAAATATTGCCTTTATTCATGTTTCCATTGAAGCTGTACACCACTTTGGTACAAAGATTGTCCTCAGGTCATTGTTGACCTGACAGTCACAGAGTCAGAAAACAAACACACACAGACACACACACTGCTGATTGATCTCAGACAGAACTAAAACTTTCTCGTGCAGGTGTACCGTCACCTTTCCACGACCCCACACCCAACTTACAAAGATCAGAGTTCAAACAGTTTCACACACGACCATCAAGGCGTTGTTTACTAACACTTGTACATTCAGAGTGTAAACGTGCTGCAGGTGACAGAACCCTCAGTTCTCTCTGTGCTGAAGCCATGAGTGCACGTTTCACCGCTGAACAGGCCATAGAGCTGATTTTTTCAGATCTCCAAGCAAGGTGCATTTGATTTGGAAGATGCGGAAGTGTCTGAAGAGAACATTTTCATAGAAAAAATGTCAAGATAACATGGTCCTCATCGCCATATGATAACCAGGGCAGGATGGCAGCACAACCTTAATAAAGATGACTCCAGGTCCCACAAGATGTGCTGTTTCCCATGTTGAGGACATCGCCTCAACATTTCACCTGTTCATCACACCAGCTATTGAACAAATCCTCCTGGAGATGACATATTTGGAGGGCAGCTGGAGGACAGCTGGAAATGCATGGATGAGATAGACCTGCATGCCTTCATAGGGCTTCTAATCTCAAGATAAAAAAAAATATTGTTTACCACCTTTGCAGTACCTTAAGAAATAATAATGATAATAAAAATCTACTTTAATAAAGAAAACATATATGGCAGCTGTGTTGAAATAAAAACGATTGGTGTCCACTGAATGAATGCAGAATGTCTTTCTGCACTGTAAAAAGGGAAAACTCTGATATTCACACAGTTTCTGATGATTGACAGGTTGTTTCTTCATGCAAAAAAGATTTGGCATATATATATGGCAAGGGGCATATACAGAATGTGAAGACAACATGAGGGTTAATGGATTTATTATAAAATATATACACTCCAGTCAGTCAGCAGACATACAGTTGCTACTGCTGTAGCGCCGTTATTTTAGATCACACTACCTTGCTCGGCATGATCCGCCCTACTCTGCCTCTGATTGGCTACATCCTGCCCGTTAAGTAATGCACATGTCTCACTCTATAACTAAAACAGAGTGTTCAAGACACAGTGTGAAAAATGATACTGCAGCATTGCACCACATGAAAAATAATGTGTTTTTTGAAAATTAAAGTATGTAAACCTATTCTACTAGGACCCGCACATAAAAGTATGAACCTGAACATTTGCATATTATGACCTCTTTAAAACATAAGTCTGGTCTCAATTGTGTGTTGGTACTTTCACAAAATACTAACACAATGACATTTTTAATAAAATAATCATTGTATGTGGACACTGACTGAGTGAGTAAATGCAAGTAGAACAGTCTGGTAAGTTCAGAAAATTAAATCACTTTACTGTCATGCAGCCTTTAAATCCAGGGGGAGACAACACTTATGCCATGTCACAACATCCAGAAACTAAGACGCAGTATACTGTGTAAGTGCCCTGCTCTACAACTTCACAATTGCAAACAATATCTAGTCCTTAACAAAGCTGCAGCTAATGATTCTACAATATGATGGGAGCACAAAGCCTTGGAGACAGCTTTGTTCAAACCATCATTATATCTGTGCAATACACCATAAATAAATGTATACCCTTGAACCCTTTACTTTCCAGTGGTTTAGCAAAACAGTTTGTAATTCAAATTAATAAAGGCAACCATGACTGCCTAACAATCTTATTATTATAGTCTAAACTATCGTAATATGCATCTTTAATACATCCCGTACTGCGCTAGTTATTAACAGTAGCCTTGGGCAAACAGTGTCTATTACAGTATGTTTTACACAGACTGATTAATTGATTTAAACTGGCCACTCATGTATAATTAAGTCAAAAATCAATCTCATTTCTAATTTGAACTGGGTCGGGAACAACAGCATTGTAGGATGACCTTTTGAAAGTCGCAGTGAAACGTCAAACAGTAAGGTCATCTGGAGCCTCATTATTTTGTGGATGAGATGTGAAACTCACGTGGACGGCAGGGTGCACGGACTGTATTTAAATTGTGCTTTTCAAGCCCAGTAGGCTTTACAAAGCCTCTCAATCACCCACACATCCACGCGTGGCACTTCTGAATTCCTATAAAAGAATAACAGCTCGAAGCGTGATCAAAGGAAATTGATTTCTTTATTTATTCATTTATTTTCTGCACAGAAATATCAGTGCTCATGACTGCTGGATGCACCGCAACAGATTTTAAATAACTTGACAGTTCGACCACATTATGTAATGCCCCTGAAAACTTGGCCTCGAGTACTTCTCTGTAACATTAAGTATTTATGACTACTGTTAATTAGCCACACTCAAAGTTGGAAAACAATATTTAGCTATTATTTCTTCTGAATTTCATACTAAAAACTGATCTAAGCTACTTTCTCCGGATGCTGGGTGTGGTTACATCAGATATGATTAACAGCAAGAGACAAAACAAGCCACCAACTGTCAGATTCTGATTAAAATAGTTATCAAATATTCATTAAATGATATTAAATTTGCATGTAGTGTGTACAGTATAGCTTTCAAGCCTTCTTCCTGGTTCAACTTTAAACAATTATACTTGCATTCACTTCCATTGTTACTGCCAGATCAGAGATTTAGAATTGACTCAAACTTAGGATTTGTTCCAAAACGTTTCTGGTTGACTTAGAAATTGCTATGCATGCCCCAACCAACTCAGAGGTACAGCTGGATCTACCAGATTCACAACTTCTCTGTGTCCTCCACAACAATCCCAACGTATCTTTTCACAAGTCTGCCTATAATTCGTTTATAATATTTCATTTTATGGCAGGAGAAAATGGCGAGCCAAGGGATTTGAATGAGGCTACTTAACATCTTTGCTGTAAGCACTTGTTTACATAACAGGTCAATACCACAGTCAATACCAAGTGTTTTTTTTAACATAACCATAGTTGTGAAAAGATAAAAATACAAATTTAACCTAAAGAAACATAAAGTTGTATCAAGAAATATACACTGCCAACATTTATTTTTTCGTGATTTGGTTGCACATGGACTGGGACCACTGTACGATGACACTGTCCTGCCTGTCATTTAGTGCTAAAGGCATTTTTAATCTTCAAACTGATGACAAGAGCAACCACTTCCTTTTTCAAATGAGCCCTGCAGTCCTTCCTCTTAAAACTGAGTGTAATGACAACAAGAACTGTCCTCATATTTAGTGGTTGTTTAAAAAAAAAAAGAGGAGACAGGAATGTAGAGAGACTGCTGAGTGTCACACAGGACTGACTGGTTGACGCAATGCCAAGAAATACTAGCTGCTGCTCACCTAAATCAATAACTAAGTGATGGAGAGGAAAACAGGATGCCTGGTGTGTCTCAGGAAAAGGAGACGGGACAAAGGATGAAGAGTCGTAAGCTCAAAGTGGAATGCAAGTGTCCACTGATAAGGAGCACAGGGGGAAGTTAAGAGAGAGCCACTCGGTTAAGAAATGTATTAATTTCAAACTGTGTGAGAGTTCTGTTAATAAAAAAAAAAAAATCAAAGAAATGTTAATTGGAGTGCCATGCATTCCTGCAGACAGGCAGCCTGTTTTCATCCACATTTCTGTTCATCAAATTGTTCATGACACTTTGTATAATCATGTTTTAGTAAGGGAAGGTAAATTAAAGGGACTTGTTTCTACCATCCTTGTGATAAGGCTAGACTGGCATTTCTTTTTCGCAGCACGAACACCAACTTGCTGGGGGAAGCAAATATGCTCAAGAAGGCATCCAGAGTGGAGGCAGCCTGAGCAATTTCATTTCATCCAACCTATGCACACAAATATTGTGCTTGCAAACAATTACTGGCCAGTCTAGCAGGTGCTCCTCGCGCCAAAGGGACAATTTGCCCAAATTCTGTGCTTGGCAGGTATTCATTTGCTCTGCAAACACCAGAATTCCTGACAGTGTGACAATCATTAAAAACCACACTAGCTGCTGCAGACAATGAGAAGTTACACAAACTGTCCAACACGACGCGCCGAGTCTCTGAACGTTGATCTTCAGTTTTAGAGGTCACGTTAAAGCCATCAATCATGGATGATAACAAGGCCTATATTTGGTGAACGTGAGCTACACTTGCACGACAGTAACAGAATAAAAGAATGTGTGTCCAGCAGCTTAGCACAGGAACAACTGACAATGAGCTACTTCAAATGTGAGCCCTAATCAGCACCCATCAGCCCGCAAATCCTGAGGTAATGCATTGTCTTTTTATAGTGCCTTAACCCCCGCGTTGTAGCAAAGGCGTGTTCATCAGAGCTCAAACAACATTGTCCTCGGGGCAGGGAACATATGGATCAATGGCAGAAGCTGCTATGTCCACATGGGGCTGTGTGAAGGTGATGGCTACGATTTGTGTCGCCTCCAGTTATGCATTACAGGAGCACTGAAGGAGAGAAGGGTTCCCTTTCCTTTGACAGCCAGTAACAATCTATTAACACGAGTAGCGGCAGTCGCCACTTCTCTTCTCCTGCTGCTGCTGCTGCTGCTGCTGCATGGGACCGCTAACACAGAGCCAGTGCAGCATCTCAGCTGCATGCAGCTTTCCTGAAATGGCACAATGCAGCAGAGCTGAGTGAACTTTACTCTCGCTCACACACACACGCATTGCCACACACAGTCAGTTTGGCATGGCACACTCAGTGCCTGGCCTAAGCTGTTTTCTCCTCTTTAAACTTGTCACCTCAGCAAGTGGAGCAGTACTGCAGCAGTTTTATGAAACATCAAGGAAGGTTGAGCGAAGCTGGCCCTTTAACTCAGCTTTGATCACTATTTGCGAAGAGTGGCCCCCTACTGTGCTTTGTTTTAGCTGACTGCCGCTACTGGACTTTTGCAAAAACCTCAATTGCCTCCTTTAACACAGCAAATCAGCAAAATTGCTTTCCCCAAACTGTTGTGAATTCAATCATCCTGCATCATTTCTTTACAATGAAATCAAGTGTTTGTCAGCAAGATTAGTCTCCTGTATTGCTTTTCTGTAAAATAATCTAACTACGCTGCATTGTGTCAAGAAAAATGTGAGTCTTTGTCACTTGTTTAGGCCAAATCTCCCACCCCACCACGAACTTGGAAGGGAGGTTCGCTATGGAAATGGGGTAGCTTCAAAGGGAAACAAAGAGCAGATATTGATACCATCATGTTACACTCATTCATTACTTCCAAAAGTCTTTCTTCAGGGCATTGGTGACAAAGAATAACCACAAACACACACACACACACACATACAACTGTGCAGTGCTACCTGGCTTTTCTCTGATGTGACTCTAGTCATGTTATTTAACAAGTCAAATACTGCTTAGTTGCAATGATAAGTTCGCATGATTCTTCCCTCCTTAAAAATCCCAAGTTTAAAGCCACAGAGAGACTAAGTGTCTGAAAATGAACTCCATCTTTGCAGCAGTTCCAGGAATAAACATTGAGACTTTTTTTTTTTTATGAAAATCCTGTTTAAGCTGTGGCTAACAGGCATCTGTGGATTCAGGATAAACACTTAAAGCCTTGTTGAATGTGAGTCTGCGAGAGTGTGCGACAGGAAAAAGCCCTGTTTGAGTATATGAGACACAGGCTGTTTTTACACAGCCTATTCAAGTCAGGGAATGTTGCGTCGTCTTCCGCCTCGCCGTTCTGTATCCATGAGTTTCCTGGGGAGGTCACTGGGGAAACAGTTACGGGTGATACTTCCGGTGCTCGGCGCAACAAAATATCATAATAACTGACTTTCATGGCTTTACAAGCGTCATCTAAGAGGGCAAAACATGACTAGTAGGTATTCAATCAATAACGTTGCTTCATGAATGAATGATTCGCGGTTCCAATCCTTCTAGGCCCAGATATGTACTTGTTGTTGAACCACATGTTCGGGTAGACAACTGGCTGCGTGGTGAACGTAGTTGTACACGTACTTGACTTAGCTTGTTCTCCCATTGTTGTCCCTACTGCCGCTGACTTGCTGACTGACTTCTTGACCCTGTCACATCCCCATACAAGCGCTTCACCACTCCTACCGTTCATGTGCATACTGCATCTTGCGTACACGTAGCGGTAATTTCTGCGAATGTGCAGAACCGACGCGCCAAACAGATGCAGGACACACGAAAATATCTCAGGTCTAAGAAGAAGCATTAGCATCCTGTAACTGAGAGGAAAATGCTGTTACGGTTGAGTGACGCGACGCTCCGGGGCTAGGAATAAGGTGGATAACAAAGAAAGGGGGGGGGCAATTGTTGTTCCACCTTTAAGCAGGAAGCTAAGATGGTAACAGAGCTAAATCAACATCTGTGTGTGGAAACTTAACTCTAAGGACAGAGCTCTTTAGCTCTATGATAGTTCATCTCACAGATTTTCTTGAGAAAAATCATGTATCATCATCAATCATGAATACCCTTTATTAAATCAATGGGACCTTGCGAAAAGCTAGCTGTACTCCAGGTTTGGAATTTGTCCCCTGTGCCCTACATTGGCTGCCCGCTGCTCCTCGGGGATGGGTTGAATGCAGAGAGTCTCACTACACTGTACATTACATGACTGTGTGCGATAAATAACGACTCTTCTTCATGTTTATTCAGTTAGGAATTTTGAATTTTTTTTTCAATGACAGTCCAAGTAACCCGAGGGATGATTTGCAACATGCCTTTAAATACACTGCTTAAAATTTGGGTATATTGGGATATGGGTGCATATACGCGTGTGCACGGATATGCAAAAAAAAAGTCAAATGAAATGGGCTGCGTTATTTTTTGAATATTTGAAAAATATTCACAAAACACTAAATAAAAAATTCAGACATGTCACAGAATAAACAATCAAGAGGACCAATAAAATATCCCAATATCCCAAACTCATTTTGTGCAGAGTAGTTGTACTGGAATGTTTGGTATTAAAGGCACACTACGTAGTTTTGGGGAAGAAATTTTAATTGATTGATTTTTATTTTTTATTTTTTTTGGCTACACAAACTAAATAAACAAACTCGCTTTGTTTTTTTTCATGACTGAATAAACAAACTGACCTTAAAAAAGATAATTTCATACTGTCTTACTTTGTTTATATGTGGCGGACCCTGCCACCGTTCTAGCTTCAAACAGTGTTCTGGGGGACCTTAATTTCCTCTGAGAGCAGCTTATTTATTCAATTAGGGTTTTTATTATCACCTCGTTAACATTGTAAATATTTCTATTCTGAGTTTGAATTCCTTCTCCAAAACTACATAGTGCCCCTTTAGTAAAAATCATGACAATTAATTTCACTCTCCTGCAACCAAATGTTGATGTTTATAGACCAAATGAACTCTAACAGAAGTTCTTAGATGTTTTTTTTTTTTTTAATTATTTTATTTTCGAGAACATCTACGACAAGAACATCAAGTTCTGAATTCAGGGTGGGTTTGCATGGAACAGCCCTTTAATTAACAGAGAATAACTGCCTTTGAATATCAACAACAACAATAATAGTAATAGTAGTAGTAATAAAGCAGTTGCTACACTTCCAGGCAGGAATTACATCCTAAATTAGCTGGCACTGCCTGAAAAGAAGCACTTGTAAATCCCATGATGCTGTGTGCTGGATGCAAATGCAGCCTACAGTGTTACAGGGCTATTTTCTAACACTGCAACGCATAACTGCATAACACTTTAAACGGGATGCAGCAGCTAGCATAGCGTTAATATTACTGTATCTGTGTGAAGAGTGCATGATGCGGTCTCCCGGGTAGACCTTCACAGGCACCACTGACAGGGTAAAGCTGAGGTAAGATGACAGCCATAAATCCCACTGTCGCGCTGCACACACACACACACACACACACACACACACACACACACACAATGTAATTCCACAACGCTTACAAATGTGTAAGTGGATATTTAGGTTAACCAGCTACGTGATTTTGACCGGTGTGTCCCGCTCGTCTGCGCTGTTGTGGAGGATTACAAGCCCAATATTACATAAACACAACCGGAACCCAAATCATATTAGCAGCCCCGTTTGTTTCATCCTCCGCAGCCCCCCCAAAAAATAACACGCTAACAAGCCTTACTCACGGTTCGTGTTGGAAGTTAGGGCTCCCGAATACGTTGAAATCTTCTCCGGCACTTCACTTCAACACACAAATGTCTGTTGTCCTCCGTGTCGTCGCTGGCGTTGGAGGAATAAAAAAAAAAGAGAAACGAACCCGGGCTGAGAGAGCGGCTGTACGGTCGCATGTACTGCAGTGTACACAGTCTGCTGTCGGCGGTCTTCTTCTCGACACTCGGCCGCGCTCGCTGAAGAAGATGGCGCATTACCGCCCCCGAGTGGTGTGGTGGAGTCAGTGCAGGCCGGTCAGCGCTGTCGAGCGACTGAATGTCTGTGGAGGACTGAAGCTCGCAAATTCATGCATAAATAATGATAAATTCCTCAGTAAAAAAAAAAAAAAAAAATGTATATGCTCATTAATTCACAAAACATAACAGTAACCATAAATAAAGGCATTAATTTATTTACAAAATGTGACATAAATTTATATTTCTGGTTTCATTTGCCTCTGTAAATATCTGCCTTTGCATTATTCCTCAAGGGCGTAGGGACCGGGGGGGGTGTCCCCTCCAATATTTGAGACATGCGCATTTGTCCCACCCAAAAATTATACCGCGGAGGAGAAAAATATTTGATTTTTAAATCTTTAACTCACTTGCTTTTATTTTGAAAGCGCAACACAGCGGCTTGTCACTGGCCCCGCCCCCTAAACGGCTCAGACTGTTTGGGAAGCGGGAGTCTGCAGCTCGCGACAGGTCAGAGGTTAAGATGAAAAGACAGCAGCCTCATCTCCATTTAAGTGATTTCTTTCTCATGGGGAAGAAAAGAAAGAAAGGAAATGTGAGTTGGTAATAATTTTGTCCAGGAAGATAATTATATTTCCTGTCTAACGTTAGACTTGTTGATGTTAAGCTGATGTTGTGATTCAACATCTAACTAGTACACTCTTGCTAGCTAAACGTTGTTACTATTAACGTTACTAGCCAACGTTGGCTGGCGAAAATATGGCGGACTTTCCAGTAACGTAACGGACAAAAGCGATTTGACACTAAAAGCAGTATTTAAGATGATTGTAAAAGAACATGATTTTTCTATTAACTTAACCCATGTAACCTGAAAACGAGTAACGTCACATCTCCCACATCTAGAAAGGAGTTAGTCTGTCGGTGTGTTTTTCGCTTGTTCTTGACATTTCCATCAGTATTTTTATTTAAAGTTACCTTATTCAACTCCACTGCTTTCATATTATAGATCAGATGAAGTTCAGCTGGAAATATAACACTGGTGAGGGTGATGCAGGGAGAGCCAGCACTGCAGAGTTGCAGGTAGGTGCTATATGAAGGGTGAGTCAGTTTGTTGATCATGAGAGGATGGGTGGAACATGATAAGAAGTGAACACGATTTAATTTAAACAATAATGTAACAAACATGATTTTAATATTGCACTAGCCTTCCCATCAGTATTTTTCTATACCTTATTCACCTAACCTTAAAGGGTTAGGGTGCTTGTAGTAACTGCAGTCTCATCGCATTGTGCGAGGGTTAGGGTTTCCAATATGTGTCCCCCCCCAATGTTAAACTCATTCCTACGCCCCTGTTTCTCCTATTTAATAACTTGTATTAATGCATTCATTTTTGAATGTTATTATTATTCACTTAATTATTTTATTTAGATATTCATTTATGTTTAATTTTTTTATCCTTAGAATTTCCCCCCTTTTCATTTTCCACAAACATGAACCGACCAACCACATTATAATTAAAACTTTACTGTACATTTTGATGTTGATACGCAACTGGAACCCAATATATAGATGTTGTGTGTGCGTGTATGTGTGTAAGTATATACATCTACATATACATATGCACCCTACCTGCTGTTCTGTACCTATTCTCTGTTATGCATTTCATTTCACTTTTGCTGCTAATACACCTTGTTTCTATGTCTTTATACATTATATTAACTTGTTACTATTTCTGTAGTGTGAGTGTCTCAACCTCCTGTCTCAAAAATTCCTGAGTAACTAATATATAGTAGAATATAGAATATATATATATTCTATTATTATATTTGATTTCACACAAGCGTACTTGTACAACAACGAGTGACATCGAGAGGGATTCGATTGAATCTTGAATTGACTCTTGAACAAATGTATTATTTCTGTATTATCATTTCGCATCTCTTCATGACTTTCTGCTGCATTATTCTAATGAGGGGGCTGTCAATCAAAGTGTGTCATGGGATAATTTTTTTTTGCTTTCTGGTTGATCAAAATTGTATTTGAGTGCATAGATCAACTAAAACATGTCATTAGGGGACATTGTTCTGTGTTGTATACTTTTACTTTCAATACTTTAATGTCTATTTTCCTGATTAAACTTACATACTTATGTAACATTTTCAAGGCAGGAAATCTTATTTAGAACAGATTATTTTTACTTTGTGGCATTAGTGGAGGATTCCTGCACCACTGGCATTAAAGACTTAACATGGATAAGAAAGGTAATGATGCGATCAAGACGGATCAAATCCATACCAACAAAGTCTGTTACAAAAGGAAACAAAAGCTTTCTGGGTCTTTTTTTAAACTGCAGTTATTTATTTTTTTCTATGACTGTTTATTCTAATGATTTAGTTTTCACATCATAACCTTTTGTCATTGCTTCACCTGCTTCTTTGTTTTTATGCTGACATTTTGCTTTTCTACTGACGCCAACAAGTCAGTGTTTTTCGTAATAAAACGATTAAAAGACAGAGAATGACTAAACACCAAAAACATGTTCGATGCGGACGCCGCGTTATATTATAACACATTTCAAACAGTAGGAATAACCACAGTTTGCCAGACCATTAGCAGGGCTGTATTACACACACACCCAAAAAAGGCATTTAGTATAGCACTTTAAATCTTGAAGAAAAAGAGAAAAACACAGAACACATAAGTGAAACATTTGCTGGCATCAATATATGCAGAATTCATTCTGCACACAACTTCAAAATATACACTCTGGATTTTTCATGACATGAGTATAATAGCCAAGACTTTTGGCAATGATGGGACTCTGAATCTCTCTAAGAGCAGAGACACAGGTTCCTTAATTTGCAAGAGAATAAATTAAGTATATGTACATACTAAGTAGGTTTGATAGTGACAACACAAAAAATTCTCTTTCTAATTTTAGACAATTTAAAACAATAGATTAGAGGATTAACAAGAGGAGGTATGACAAGAAATTCTATTGCAGTAAAGTTTCGGAAGGCTTGAGGTAAATCTTTTGAACCATATCGAATAAGCATTATATCAAGAAGTATGGTCACAAGAAAAGTGAGTAAGGAGGTTAAATGTGGCACACATGTTTGCATGAACTTTGCCCTGTTTTCAATAGAATCTGCACATGTTTTAATGAGATACATGTAGGACCAAACTATAAAAAATCCATGAAAAACATAAATTATTATCGTAACGTATGCAACTATGTTGTTTACTACAGTTTCAGCTGGGAAACAAGCAAGTTTAACAATGATCCAATTCACACAAAAAAGTCTGGAGATATATTGGCTGCATAACTTCAATCTAGATGTTAGAAAAATATTTGTGCCTATGATGCAAAAAGGTGTCATCCAAGAGTAACACACTAACATAATGACTCTTTGCTTTGACATGACAGAGTGGTACTCCAGTGGTCGACATATAGCCACATATCTGTCATATGCCATGATGGAAAGAATAGACAGATCAGCGCATGCAAATGTGTACATTACCAGAGCCTGAACAAGACATCCAGAATAAGAGATGACATGAACAGGAGAAAGCAGATCCCAGAGAAACTTGGGGTAGAAACCTGTTGTCCCATAAAGTGCATTCATGCAAAAAGTACAAAGTAAAATATACATTGGTTCATGCAGGTTTTTATCCGTGATGATGGTCACAATAGCAGTCACATTAATTAGCAAGGTCAAACAGTAACAAAGTAAAGTGAGAGAGAAGAGAGCCAGTCGGTAGTTCATTGTTTCATCTAAACCTGAAAGAAAAAATGTTGTTATAAGAGAGACATTATCCATCACTGCTAGAAAACTGTGTATTTTTTGTCTTTGTCGTGTACCCCCATGCTTAACCCAGTCTCTGTTCCCTCATCTCCCTCCTATTAATATGTTGAGTACAGCAGCACACGAGCTGGGAATTCAAACTAACCAACTACTGCAAAATACCAACAGTGACATCGAGTGGTGAAACCTTAAAATACAACACAGGGTGATATAATGGTGCTCTATTATTTGGGCGATGGAGTTGTACATTACAACAAACAGTTGGCCATTGACAATGAACTCCAAGTGATGCCCCTTCTCAGATGCAAACCCAGTGTTGGCAAGCTAATGGATGATTAATCCAAGGATGGATCAATACTTTTCACTGGTTACCAGGTTTTCGACCAGGTTAAATGTGGCACACATGTTTGCATGAACTTTGCCATGTTTTCTATAGAATTCAAACATATTTTAATGAGGTACACGGAGGACTAAACTATGAATAAAATATGACATTAAATTATAAACTAAAAAGTAAATGATCATTGTTATGTATCCAACTATGTTGTTGACAGTATGGGCAATGTATGCATACATTCAGTCTAGATATTAGAAGCATATATATGTCCACCATGCATAAAAAGGTGTCATCCAAGAGAAACACACTAACTTGATGAATGTTTGCTTTGACATGACAGAGTGGTACTCCAGAGGTCGACATATAGCCACATATCTGTCATATGACATGACTGAAAGAATAGACAGATCACTCAAGGCATACTACTAGATTATTACAGTTTGAACAAGGCATCCATAATGAGAGATAACATCTACAGCTGCACACATCACATTTATTATCAAACTGTCCAAGTGTCCAAGTCACCTTTTTCTTTTTTTTAAAATGTACTGATAAATATCACAACGTGAGCTTTTGGTATTGTTACAATGCTAGTTTCAACATTTCACAACACAAGTAAAACTTAATTTAACTAATCAGAATCAGAATTAGAAATTGTGACATTCTACCATTGTAATTTTAAGGTAAGAGGGTGGGGCGATCTTAGTTTCACAGGTTTAGTGGTCATTTGTTATTTTGAAGGGGAGTTATTCTTAGAGACTATTTTGAAATCGTGGCCGCAGTCATCCAGACCAAAGGTCCCGTGTGTAGACTCAGTGGGACTATTTTGGCAAAAATGGGATTTAATCTTCATACTTATGCTTTCATTATTGTATTATAACCTTAAAATGGTTGCAATGTGACTACATCTGACATACTGGGCCTTGAACTTATTTGTGTTAAATCACAAGCAGGTCATTGAGAAACATCCTACAAAAAAGGATTATATACATTTTAGGTTTTATTCCATCATTTTGTTCTTAAATACATGGTGGCAAAATGTGAACTAACTACACAGTGTGGTGTGCAATAATGTCATATTACACTTTTTGTATGAATTACCTGAGATGTGCACACACATATTCAACAACAGAAATTACTTTACAACTGAGTAGACCGTTGTCTAGATGTGAATAGTTTGGATATTCAAACCGAAGCTAATAAAGATCACAACACCTAATCATCATCATTTTAAAAGCATCACCAAATAGGATAGCGTTACATATAATTCAGTACCCCAAATCAAAAATAATAATTAAAAAAGTCTTATTGCAAATGCAATGCAAATGTATGTGAAATGAATTGAAACTTTCAGCTAAAAAAAAATCTTCAAAGATTAACAAGCTCATGTTTGCTAAATGTGCAAAAACTCTTGAGGATATTACATGTAACTCCAACAGCCACAGCAAACAGCTGGTTAAACAGTGCAACTCTAATAAAGAACAGTTTACATAGGACTTTACATTTTTTTTTGTAAGAACATCCAGAACTGTGTTTCGAATTTTGGTCATTTTGAAACCATAAATTAATGGATTCATTAAGGGAGGTATGACAAGAATTTCCATTTCAACAAAGTTTTTAAAGGTTTGAGGGAAATCTTTTGAACCAAATCGCACATGTAGAATATCAAAAAGTCCAATTACAATAAAAATGAGTAAGGCGGTCAAATGTGGCACACATGTTTGCATAAACTTTGCCCTGTTTTCTATAGAATTTGCACATGTTTTAATGAGATACATGTAGGATAGAACTATGAATAAACCATGAAAAAAGTAAACGATTACCGTTAAGTATACAACTATGCTGTTTACTACAGTTTCAGCTGGGAAACAAGCGAGTTTAACAATCACTGAATTCACACAAAAAAATCTGGTGATATATGGGGTGCACAACTTTAATCTAGATGTTAGGAAAATATTTGCAGCTACAATGAAAAAAGGCGTTAGCCAAGAGTAACACCCTAACATAATGAGTCTTTGCTTTGACATGACAGAGTGGTACTCCAGTGGTTGACATATGGCCACATATCTGTCATATGCCATGACTGAAAGAATAGACAGCTCACTGAAGGCAAATGAAGCAATTACTTGAGCCTGACCAAGGCATCCAGAATAAGAGATAACATGAACAGGAGAAAGCAGATCCCAGAGAAGCTTGGGGTAGAAACCTGTTGTCCCATAAAGTCCATTCATGCAAAAAGTACATAGTAAAATATACATTGGTTCATGCAGGTTTTTATCCATGATGATGATCACAATAACAGAAATATTTACCAGCAAAATCACACAGTAACACAGTAAAGTGAAAAAGAAGAGAGTAAATCTGTGGTTATTTGTTTCATTTAAACCTGAAAGAAAAAACATTCTTATTTGAGAAACATTATCCATCATGGTTAGAAAATGTGTTGTTCCTGTGAAGGGTATCTCTGTCTCTAACAGTGTCTGCTCTCTTTCCTCACTTTTTAACATCTTGTCCGACTACATCGTCACACACTTAGAAATCAAACTAACCAATCAATTACTCATCATATTTTCAGGATGTTGCAATCTACTGTAAAAACAGTGCATGAAAATATCAATATAGAACTTTATGGCACTTTTAAAGCAGAATACTCCAACAATGTTCAAATGTATTAGTTTGTATAATTAATCATTTAAAATGTAAAATGATATATTTGTCATATTATAGGTTATTTATGCTAGTAAGACACTGACAATAAACTAACTCCTTTGTCAGCTTTCACAAAGATGATTAACAGCGGCCTGTCGTGTGGACAGTTGAAATTTGCAAGCTGCATCTGTAGCAACGAGTGCAGTAATCCGTATGGCCTTAAAGGGATAGTTCGGATTTTTTGAAGTGGGGTCATATAAAGTACATTAGTAGGTCTGTTCACAAGTACAAATATACAAGGGATTCTCACTTCTCGCCAGTGATTGGCAATTTACAGCCAGTTTAGATGGCATGTTGCCGTTAACAGATTCCTTTTCTAGCTAGTTTGCTAAGTAGCCCATTTCTTAATAGTTTAAAACTGTATCAAGGCAACTCTTTGTTTTAAATGACCTCTCGGTTTAAAATGGAAAGAAATGTCTTGAAGCTGCATTTGCAACATACATGACATCATGCTAAAAGAATGAGGCTATATAGTTTAATGTCCTTTATACCATGGTCTGGGGGAATACTCGATTCTGATTGGCTGCAGGGTGTACATTACATTACCTCTGTTTACAATTTATTTTCAACACTGAGTGCAGTCCGTCAGTCCTTCAGCGCCTTATCCACTGAACACCACAGGATGTCGACTGTAACACACAAGCTGCAGAAAGTACACTTCCCCTCTAAACTTACTGATACTTTGTATCACATAAGCGAATAATCTCACATACCGTTCGCTGTTCAGCTCTCTACTTCAGGCTGCGGCCACTGTAACGTTACACACGGCCGATCATTTGTTCGTGAAAATCTTGATATTGATTTGGGGACAATGAGATGACTGGTAAGCTAGCTAGTCTCGTTGTTAAACATACTGTCAAATTATATTTAATGTTCGTCAACTGTACGCAATGTTATCGACTTTGAATCTTGCTAGCATAGCGTTAGCTTTCTGGCTCATTGCTGAGCGAACTAGAATATCTCCCTTTGCCAAGTCGTATCTAAGGTCCGTCGTATTTACTGGAGGAGTGAACAACGTTTCCGTTGCATAAGAACCATACGGGAGGGTGATGATTGTTCCAGGTATTAGTCAAACCCTCAGGCGTTACCAGGGAAACTAAGTTATTGCCTGTGAAAAACTTTATATTTTGATTGTAAAACGCATGAAAATATAAATTAATGGTCTTAATTTATTTTCTTTGGCAAGTGACCATGGTATAAGTGGGATAATACCCTTCGAGGTGTCCATAATCATGAATTAATGGACTTTGCAGAGGTTCTAAGGCCTCCGCATCGCCCATTAATTCCTGATTATGGACACCTCGTCGGGCATTATCCCTTACTTGATGAAGTCAGTATCCTTATTTGTTGATAATCCATGTAATTATGAAGACTTGGAAATAAAAGGAGCAGGATTGTTTGTGTACTGCAGTTTAAATGTATGTTGACACATCACTACACACAGTACAGCATGATGAATGACAATTTAATAATTTCATATTAAAGTTTTTGAGTGAATTACCTGAGATGTGCACACACGTTAAACACCAGGAATCACGATACAACTGAGTAGACCACTGGCTAAATGTGAATAATGTGGATATTCAAAATTAATCTGATAAAGAGCACAACACCTAATCATCATCATTTTAAGAGCATGACCAAATGAGATAGCTGTACATATAGTTCAGCACCCTAAATCTAAATAAATTTGAATTCCTAAAAAAGTATATGTAAATTTCAGTTAAATGAAATGGAAACTTTTAACTAAAAAGATATTCTTCAAGGATTAATAAGCTTACATTTGCGAAATGTGCAAAAACTCTTGAGGATATGACATGTAACTCAAACAGCTGTTTAAACAGTGCAAATTTAAGGAAGAACATCAGACATGGGACTTTAAGTTTCCTTATAAGACAGAAGTCATTTAGTTTTTAAAGTAAGGACAATCATAATTCTGTTTCGAATTTTGGACAATTTGAAACCATAAATTAATGGATTCATTAAGGGAGGTATGACAAGAATTTCTATTGCAACAAAGTTTTTAAATGCTTGAGGAAAATCTTTTGAGCCATATCGCATAAACATGAAATCAAAAAGTCCAATTACAAGAAAAATAAGTAAGGCGGTTAGATGTGGCACACATGTTTGCATGAACTTTGCCCTGTTTTCTATAGAATTTGCACATGTTTTAATGAGATACATGTAGGATAGAACTATGAATAAACCATGAAATAAGTAAAAGATTATTGTAATGTATGTAATTATGTTGTGAAAAGCAGTTTCATCTGGAAAACAAGCAAGTTTAACAATCATCCAGTTCATACAATAAAATTTGGCAATATATTGGCTGCATAACTTTAATCTAGATGTTAGAAACAAATTTATGCCCACAATGCAAAAAGGTGTCATCCAAGAGAAACACACTAACGTAATGAGTCTTTGCTTTGACATGACAGAGTGGTACTCCAGTGGTCGACATATGGCCACATATCTGTCATATGCCATGACTGCAAGAATAGACAGATCACTGAAGATAAATGAGGCAATTACTTGAACCTGAACAAGACATCCAGAATAAGAGATAACATGAACATCAGAAAGCAGATCCCAGAGAAGCTTGGGGTAGAAACCTGTTGTCCCATAAATTGCATTCATGCAAAAAGTACATAGTAAAATATACATTGGTTCATGCAGGTTTTTATCCATGATGATGATCACAATAACAGAAATATTTACCAGCAAAATCACACAGTAACACAGTAATGTGAGAAAGAAGAGAGTAAATCTGTGGTTATTTGTTTCATTTAAACCTGAAAGAAAAAACATTGTTATTTGAGAAATATTATCCATCATGGTTAGAAAACGTCTTGTTCCTGTGAAGAGCAACTCTGTCTCTAACAGTGTCTGCTCTCTCTCCTCACTTTTTAACATCTTGTCTGACTACATCGACACACACTTAGAAATCAAACCAGCCTATCAATCCTCCTTTTTTCAGGATGTTGCAATCTACTGTAAAAGCAGCACATGAAAATAACAATGTAGAACTTTATGGCACTTGTAGAGCAGAATTATTGAACAACAATCATTCATTCATTCATTCATTCATTCATTCATTCATTGTCAACCGCTTAACCTGAGTCGGGTCGTGATAGCTGCTTTATCCCTTTTTTCAAGGGGTTGCAGGGAGGTTACTGGAGCCAATCCCAGGTATCTCTGAGCGAAGACAGGGTACACCCTGGATGAGTTGCCAGCTCATCGCAGGGCCCTTACTGATGGCAGAGGCCGCCCCTCAAGGTGTCAACTGCACGTCCGGAGCAATTTGGGGTTCAGTATCTTGCTCAAGGATACTTTGACATGTGACAAATAAACCAGCTCCTCGCTACACAAAGATGTTGAAGAGTGGCCTGTTGTGTGGAATGTCTTAATTATGCTTTTATTAGTCTAATACACGTCTCCTATCGTGCACTGCAGAATTTCAATTTAAAAAGGAAATATAGAAAAATGCAAGGACCAACAGGATGCTTAGAAACATGGACTAATACTGTATGAGTCAACTAGAGATAGTGTTCTCAACCAACTTAGAGTTAATGTGAGATCGCTACCTAGCTGCTAAAAGAAATCAATTACTGATTGAAAATGTGCACATGAGAAGTACTCATGTTTTTGTTTTTTTTTCTGTCCAAAGTTTAACACCCATTGAATTAGAAAGTACAATAAAATCTGTTAACCGCAACAAGTAAACTGAACTGGATACAAATTGATGATCAATGGCGAGAAGGGACGATCCTCTTGTTATCTATCTCTGTGTGTAATTAAGCATTGTTTCGGATATCATTAACAATTCTGAGTAGTAAACCTGCATTTCAGTTACATAAGTTATTCTGGACGTGACGCCATGACTTCAGCTCTTTATTGAAAATGCTGATGCCGACTCAGTAGGCCTATAATTCCATCTACAAACATCCAGTCGTTTGCTCTGGTATTGACTGTTAGCTCAGCATGTATGCATGCAGTTTCCACTGACAATTGTGACAGACTTACCAGTCGGAATTTTTTGTAGGTTGTTCGCTAAGTACCCGCTTTCTTAATAGCTGAAAACTGTGTCAAGATGACCTTTTGTTTAAATTACTTCTCTGTTTTTTAAAAAAAGTTCTTGATGGAAACAATGTCTTGAAAGTCCATTTGCTAGATACATGACATCATGAATCACAAGTCAACAGGAATCACTATACAACCGAGTCGACCATTGACTAAATGTTAATAATGTGGATATTCAAAATCAAGCTAATAAAGAGCAGAACACCTAATTATCATCATTCTAAGAGAGTCTCAAAATAATATAGCAGTATATATGATTACACATTCCAATTGTAAAAAAAAAATTCTATTACCAAAAATTAATGCAAATTTCAGTTAAATGAATTGAAACTTTAAGCTAAAAAGACATTCTTCAAGGATTAACAAGCTCACTTTTGCTAAATGGCCAAACGCTCTTGAGGATATTACATGTAACTCCAACAGCCATAGCAAACAGCTGGTTAAACAGTGCAAATTTAAGGAAGAACATTAGACATAGGAGTATAAGTCTCTTTAATACTATGTAAAAGACAAAAATCATTTCTTTTTTAAAGTAAGAACAACCAGAATTCTGTTTCGAATTTTTGTCAATTTGAAACCATAAGTTAATGGATTCATTAAGGGAGGTATGACAAGAGTTTCTATCGCAACAAAGTTTTTAAAGGTTTGAGGGAAATCTTTAGGATCAAAGTGCATAATCATTATTTCAAAAAGCAGAGTTACAAGAAAAATGAGTAAGGAGGTTAAATGTGGCACACATGTTTGCATGAACTTTGCCCTGTTTTCTATAGAATTTGCACATGTTTTAATGAGATACATGTAGGATAGAACTATGAATAAACCATGAATTAAATAAACAACGATATTGATGTATACAACTATGCCATTAACTGTTGTTTGTGCTGGGGAACAAGCAAGTTTAACAATCATCCAATTCACACAAAAGAATTTGCCGATATATGGGCTGCATAACTTTAATCTAGATGTTAGAAATGTACTTATACCCATCATGCAAAAAGGTGTCATCCAAGAGTAACACACTAACAAAATGAGTCTTTTCTTTGACATGACAGAGTGGTACTCCAGTGGTCGACATATGGCCACATATCTGTCATATGCCATGACTGAGAGAATAGATAATTCACTGCAGACAAATGAGCCACCTACTTGAGCCTGCACAAGGCATCCAGAATAAGAGATAACATGAACAGGAGAAAGCAGATCCCAGAGAAGCTTGGGGTAGAAACCTGTTGTCCCATAAAGTGCATTCATGCAAAAAGTACATAGTAAAATATACATTGGTTCATGCAGGTTTTTATCCATGATGATGATCACAATAACAGAAATATTTACCAGCAAAATCACACAATAACACAGTAAAGTGAGAATGAAGAGAGTAAATCTGTGGTTATTTGTTTCATTTAAACCTGAAAGAAAAAACATTCTTATTTGAGAAACATTATCCATCATGGTTACAAAATGTCTTGTTCCTGTGAAGGGTAACTCTGTCTCTAACAGTGTCTGCTCTCTCTCCTCACTTTTTAATATGTTTTCTGACTACATCGATACACGTGCTTAGAAATCAAACCAACCAATCAATCCTCTTATTTTCATGGTGTTGCAATCGACTGTAAATGCAGTGTATGAAAATAACAATGTAGAACTTTATGGCAGTAAGAAAGCAGAATACTCCAACAATGTTGAAGTGTATTAATTTGTATAATTTATCATTTAAAATGTAAAATAATTTATTCATCATATTATAGGCTATTTATGCTAGTCATGCACTGACAATGAACTAGCTCCTAACACCCGGCTGCTTGCAGCATACTGGGGCTTTCGCATACCTTCCGAGATTAGCAAAGGAAGGCAAGGGCGACCTGGTGGTCCTCTGGTTGGACCTCGCCAAACTCTTTGATAGAAGCATGAAGGACACAGCTGCTATCCACAAAACCTGTGGAGCCCTTGATGTCTGGCTTGCAAAAATTAAACAGTCTGGTTTGCCTGGCCGGTTTCAAGGCTTGGATACCAGCATGCCGTTCTGCCCAGGGATTTGTGGCCCTTGCTGCTATATAATGTCTGCCTGTCAACTGTAGAAGCTATGGAGAAGAAGATCAGCAGGTATCTGCAAAGGTGGCTTGGCTTGCCAAGGAGCTTAAGCAGTGCTGCTCTGTATGGGTCCACCAAAATCCTACAGCTCTGTGGTGACAAGGACAAGAGAAGCCATGCAGCACAGAGACTCCAGGGACCCCAGCGTAAGTGCAATTTGGATTCATGGTCTGAACAGGTAAAAAGTTTTGTGATGCCAGAGAGTTTCAAGTGGTAAGTAGTGCTAAGGCAGAAGAACCTTGCTGGGACAGTGGTGACAGGGCGGTCAGGCCTGGGCTACTTTCCAAGCTTCCAGATTGGCAAAGCAACAGGAAAGGTGCGTCAACATCTCTTTTCGGGAAGAAGTTCGTGCTGGCGTAGAGGAGGTAAGAGTCATCAAGATGGAGGGACTCGGTCAGCAAGGAGCCTGGACAAGGTGGGAAAAAACACTGTGGCGGAAGATCAGTTGGTAGGATCTGTGGCACGCGGAATCAACCACATCAGATTTCTGGTCCAAGCAGACTACGACACCTTACCAAGTCCAGCAAAACTTAACATTTGGGGCAAGACTGACACACCTTCATGCCCCCTGTGTGCTGGGGAGAATGACCAGTAGCTCAAGTCAGTTGCGGAAACAGTCACCACAGCTGTTCAATCCAGTGAACAGCACCTCAGGAAGAAAATCATCCCTCTCCTCATGGCTGGAGAGAAGTCCCATTCCCACCCAAAGACGAGACCAGGCTGAATGTCCAGAGCCCAAGAATGGCAGTTGGGAGTGGATCTTGGAAAACAACTCAAGTTACTTGATCACATCATGCACATAAGACTCCCCCTAGATGTCACCATCTTCTTAGACCCCACCAACCAGGTGATCATGTGGGAGCTGATGGTGCCCTGGAGAGAACACATGGAGGAGGCTCGAGGAGAAGAATCTTGCCAAATACCAGGAGCTGGTGGAGCAGTACATAAGCCAAGGCCGGTTGGCTCTTTGCGAGCCAATTGAAGTGGACTGCCAGGGGTTTGCTGGGCGGTCAACCTGTAAAGTTCTGGCAGGGCTTGGAGTTAATGGAGCTGCTAAGAGGGAGGCCTTACGTTTCATCACTGAAGCTGAAGAGGAAGACATTCATGAGCTTTGGATAAAGAGGGTGAGACCCTGAATTCCTGGGATGCAATCTAGGAGTTGATAAACCCTGTACTGGTCACTTGGGCTAGGAGGACTGATGTTGAAAGGTTTGAAACCCCGATGACCCAAGGAACATCACTGATGATGCATCACAACGCATTCTAGAGATATATGTTGCAATGAATGAAACTCAAAAATCTACTTTTCTTACAAATAGATCCTTTAAAAAGAATGGATTAAAACATGTTACATGATATTATTTTGTGTCCATTATCTTATGCAATCAAATTATCAAAAGCTTTTTGTATTATAACTTGACCTGTCTACTGTAACAGTTGCTGGTCGTTGCTACTGGCCTCACCTCATTTTACCTTTCTGCTCTCAATCACTAAAATGATATCAGGTTTACTGACTTCCATCTGTCACTCAACTGGAGACAATGTTTTCAACCAACTTTAGCTACCTAGCTAGCTAGCTGCTAATAAAATCCGTTTCTGATTAAAACTGCTCATGTTTTTTTTCTGTCCAAATTCTGATATGCATATCCGTCTCAATTATCAGTGGAAACTGCATGCATACATGCTTAGCTAACAGACAATCCCAGAGCAAAGGACTTGATGTTAGTGGATGGAAGTATAGGCCTACTGAGTCAGCATCAGCATGTTCTATGAAGAGCTGAAGTCATGGCAATTGCATCCAGACTAGCTTATGTAACTCAAAATTTACCACTCAGAATTGTTACTAATAATATCTGAAACAATGCTTAATTACACACAGAGATAAATAAACACAGGTTCCTCACTTCTCACCCGTGATCGTCAATTTACAGCTACATACATGCTAAAAGACTGAGGCTATGAAGCTTCATGTCCTTCTAATGTAATTGTGAAGATTTGGCTATAAAGGAGCAGGATTGTTTTTACAATGCAGTGTAAATCCATGTCGACACATCACTGCACACAGTACAGCATGATAAATGACAATTTAATAATGTCATATAAAAGTTTTTGCATGAATTACCTGAGATGTGCACACACATGTTCAACAACAGGAATCACTATACAACTGATTAGACCACTGGCTAAATGTGAATAATGTGGATATTCAAAATCAAGCTAATAAAGAGCACAACACCTAATTGTTATCATTTTAAGAGCATGACCAAATGAGATAGCAATACATATGATTCTGCATCCTAAATGTAGAAAAAATCCTATTCCAAAAATATCAATGCCAATTTCGGTTAAATTAATTGAAACTTTCAGCTAGAAAGATATTTTTCAAGGATCAACAAGCTCACATTTGCGAAATGTGCAAAAGCTCTTAAAGATATTACATGTAACTCCAACAGCCACAGCAAACAGCTGGTTAAACAGTGCAAATTTAAGGAAGAACATTAGACATAGGAGTGTAAGTTTCTTTAATACTATATAACAGGCAAAAATCATTTCTTTTTTAAAGTAAAAACAACCAGAATTCTGTTTCGAATTTTGGTCAATTTGAAACCATAAATTAATGGATTCATTAAGGGAGGTATGACACGAGTTTCTATCGCAACAAAGTTTTTAAAGGTTTGAGAGAAATCTTTTGGATCAAAGTGCATAATCATTATTTCAAAAAGCAGAGTTACAAGAAAAATGAGTAAGGAGGTTAAATGTGGAACACATGTTTGCATGAACTTTGCCCTGTTTTCTATAGAATTTGCACATGTTTTAATGAGATACATGTAGGATAGAACTATGAATAAACCATGAAATAAATAAACGACGATACTTATGTACACAACTATGCCATTAACGCTTGTTTGTGCTGGGTAACAAGCAAGTTTTACAATCATCCAATTCACACAAAAGAATTGCCCAATATATGCGCTGCATAACTTTAATCTAGATGTTAAAATTGTAAGTATGCCCATCATGCAAAAAGGTGTCATCCAAGAGTAACACACTAACAAAATGAGTCTTTGCTTTGACATGACAGAGTGGTACTCCAGTGGTCGACATATAGCCACATATCTGTCATATGCCATGACTGAGAGAATAGACAATTCACTGCAGACAAATGAGCCACCGACTTGAGACTGAACGAGGCATCCAGAATAAGAGATAACATGAACAGGACAAAGCAGATCCCAGAGAAGCTTGGGGTAGAAACCTGTTGTCCCATAAAGTGCATTCATGCAAAAAGTACATAGTAAAATATACATTGGTTCATGCAGGTTTGTATCCATGATGATGATCAAAATAACAGAAATATTTACCAGCAAAATCACACAGTAACACAGTAAAATGAGAAAGAAGAGAGTAAATCTGTGGTTATGTGTTTCATTTAAACCTGAAAGAAAAAACATTCTTATTTGAGAAACATTATCCATCATAGTTAGAAAACGTGTTGTTCCTGTGAAGGGTAACTCTGTCTCTAACATTGTCTGCTCTCTCTCCTCACTTTTTAATATCTTTTCTGACTACATCAACACACCTGCTTAGAAATCAAACCAACCAATCAATTAGTCTTCTTATTTTCAGGATGTTGCAATCTACTGTAAAAACAGCGCATGAAAATAACAATGTAGAACTTAATGGCACTAAGAAAGCAAAATACTCCAACAATGTTGAAGTGTATTAATTTGTATAATTTATCATTGAAAATGTAAAATGATTTATTCATCATATTATAGGCTAATTATGCTCAGACACTAACACCCAACAGCTTGCAGCATACAGGGGCTTTCGCATAGCTTCTACGAGTAGCAAAGGAAGGCAAGGGCGACCTGGTGGTCCTCTGGTTAGACCTCGCCATACTCTTTGATTGCAGCATGAAGGACACAGCTGCTATCCACAAAACCTGTGGAGCCCTTGAAGTCTAGCTTACCAAAATTGAAAAGTCTGGTTTGCCTGGTCGGTTTCAAGGCTTGGATATGCCAGAATGCCATTCTGCCCAGGGTTTTGTGGCCCTTGCTGATGATGTCCGCTTGTCAACTGTAGAAGCTATGGAGAAGAGAATCAGCAAAGGTAGCTTGGCTTGCCAAGGAGCTCAAGCAGTGCTGCTCTGTATGGGTCCACCAACACCCTACAGCTCTGTGGTGACACGGACAAGAGAAGCCATGCAGCACAGAGACTTCAGGGACCCCAGCGTAAGTGCAACTTGGATTCAAGGTCCGAACAGGCAGAAACTTTAGTGCTGCCAGAGAGTTGCAAGTGGTAAGTGGTGTTAATGCAGAAGACCCTTGCTGGGACAGTGGTGACAGGGCGGTCAGGCCTAGGCTACTTTCCAAACTTCCAGATTGGCACAGCAACAGCAACGATGCATCAACATCTCTTTCAGGAAGAAGTGCGTGCTGGCGTAGAGGAGGTAAGAGTCATCAAGATGGTGGGACTTGGTCTGCATGGAGCCTGGTGGGAAAACACACTGTGGTGGAAGATCAGTTGGTAGGATCTGTGTCACGCGGACATCAACCACATCAGATTTCTGGTCCAAGCACTCTACGACACCTTACCAAGTCCAGCAAAACTTAACATTTGGGGCAAGACTGACACACATTCGTGCCCCCTGTGTGCTGGAGAGGATGACCAGTAGCTCAAGTCAGTTGCGGAAATAGTCACCACAGCTGTTCATTTAAGTAAACAGCACCCCAGGAAGAAAATCATCCCTCTCCTCATGGCTGGAGAGAAGCCCCACTTCCGCCCAAAGACGAGACCAGGCTGAATATCCACAGCCCAAGAATGGCAGTTGGGAGTGGATCTTGGGAAACAACTCAAGTTACTTGATCACATCATACAAATAAGACTCCCCCCAGATGTCACCATCTTCTTAGACCCCACTAAGCAGATGATCATGTGGGAGCTGACGAGCTCAGGACAGGAAGCTTGCCAAATACCAGGAGCTGGTGGAGCAGTACATAAGCGGAGGCAGGTTGACTCTTTGCGAGCCAATTTAAGTGGACTGCCAGGGGTTTGCTGTGTGGTCAACCTGTAAAGTTCTGGCAGGGCTTGGAGTTAACGGAGCTGCGAGGAGCGAGGCCTTACGTTCCATTACTGAAGCTGAAGAGAAAGACATTCATGAGCTTTGGATAACAAGGTTGAGCCCCTGGATTTCTGGAATGCAATCTAAGAGTTGATCAACCCCGGATGGGTCACCTGAAATAGGGGGACTGATGTTGAAAGGCCTGAAAACCCAATGACCCCAGAAACATCACTGATGATGCATCCTAGTGCATTCTAGAGATATATCTTGCAATGAATGAAACTCAAAAATCTACTTGTCTTACAAATAGATCCTTTAAAAAGAATGGATCAGGACATATTGAATGATATTATTTTGTGTCCATTATCTTTTGCAATCAAATTATCAAAAGCTTTTTGTATTATAACTTGACCTGTCTACCATAACAGTTGCTGGTCGTTGCTACCGGTCTCACCTCATTTTACCTTTCTGCTCTCAATCACTAAAATGATATCAGGTTTGTTGTCTTCAATCTGTCACTCAACTAGAGACAATGTTTTCAACCAACTTTAACTACCTAGCTCGCTACCTGCTAATAAAATCAGTTTCTGATTAAAACTGCTCATGTTTTTTTTCTGTCCAAATTCTGATATACATATCCGTCTCAATTATCAGTGGAAACTGCATGCGTACATGCTTAGCTAACAGACAATCCCAGAGCCTATTGAGTCAGCATCAGCATGTTCTATGTAGAGCTGAAGTCATGGCATCGCGTCCAGACTACTTTATGTAACTCAAAATGTACCAATCAGAATTGTTAATAATAATATTTGAAACAATGCTTAATTACACACAGAGATAAATAAACACAGGTTCCTCACTTCTCACCAGTCATCGTCAATCTACAGCCCGTTCAGATTATTTGTTGCCGTTAACAGATTTTATTGTAGCTTGCTCGCTAATTAGCCCATTTCTTAATAGTTCAAAACTGTGTCAAGGCAACTTTTTGTTGTCAATGACATCTCTGTTCAAAAAAAAGTTCATAATTTAGAAATTGTCTTGACAGTGCATTTGCTACATACGCTAAAAGACCGAGGCTATGAAGCTTCATGTCCTTTGAAATAGTCAGCATCGTCATCAGTTGATGATCCATACAATTATGAAGACTTGGATATAAAGGAGCAGGATTGTTTTTGTATTGCAGATTAAATACATGCAGACACAACACTGTACATAGTATAGCATTATAAATGACTATTCAATAATGTCATATCAAACTTTAACATGAATTACCTGAGATGTGCACACATGTTCAACACCAGGAATCACTATACAACTGAGTAGACTACTGGCTTAGTGTGAATAATGTGGATATTCAAAATTAAGTTAATAAAGAGCACAGCGCCTAATTGTCATCATTTTAAGAGCATGACCAAATGAGATAGTGATACATGTGATTCAGCACCGTTAATCTAAGAAAGCTTCTTATTCCCAAAAATCAATGCAAGTTTTAGTTAGATGAATTGAAACTTTCACTAAAAAGACATTCTTCAAGGATTAACAAGCTCATGTGTAATTGAGGATATTACATGTAACTCCAACAGCCACAGCAAACAGCTGGTTAAACAGCAACATCAGACATAGGAACTTAATATTCCTTAATAAATAAGACAGAAGTCATTTATTTTTTAAAGTAAAAACAACCATAATTCTGTTTCGAATTTTGGACAATTTGAAACCGTAAATTAATGGATTTAATAAGGGAGGTATAACAAGAAATTCTATCGCAACAAAGTTTTTAAAGGCTTGAGGGAGATCTTTTGAACCATATCGCATAATAATTACATCAGAAAGTATATTTACAAGAAAAATGAGTAAGGAGGTTAAATGTGGAACACATGTTTGCATGAACTTTGCCCTGTTTTCTATAGAATTTGTACATGTTTTAATGAGATACATGTAGGATAGAACTATGAATATACCATGAAATAAATAAATGATTATTGTAATGTATGCAGCTATGTTATTAACAGCAGTTTCAGCTGGGAAACAAGCAAGTTTAACAATCATCCAATTCATACAATAAATTTTGCCAATATATTGGCTGCATAACTTTAATCTAGATGTTAGAAACATATTTATACCTGCAATGCAAAAAGTTGCAATCCAAGAGAAACAGACTAACAAAATGACTTTTTCCTTTGACATGACAGAGTGGTACTCCAGTGGTCGACATATGGCCACATATCTGTCATATGCCATGACTGAAAGAATAGACAGATCACTGAAGATAAATGAGGCAATTACTTGAACCTGAACAAGGCATCCAGAATAAGAGATAACATGAACAGGAGAAAGCAGATCCCAGAGAAACTTGGGGTAGAAACCTGTTGTCCCATAAAGTGCATTCATGCAAAAAGTACATAGTAAAATATACATTGGTTCATGCAGGTTTTTATCCATGATGATGGTCACAATAACAGAAATATTTACCAGTAAAATCACACAGTAAAACAGTGAAGTGAGAAAGAAGAGAGTAAATCTGTGGTTATTTGTTTCATTTAAACCTGAAAGAAAAAAAATTCTTATTTGAGAAACATTATCCATCATGGTTAGAAAACGTGTTGTTCCTGTGAAGGGCAACTCTGTCTCTAACAGTGTCTGCTCTCTCTCCTCACTTTTTAACATCATGTCTGACTACATCGACACATGCCTAGAAATCAAACCAACCAATCAATCCTCTTATTTTCAGGATGATGCAATCTACTGTAAATCCAGTGCATTAAAGTAACAATAGAACAGCAACAGAACTTTATGGCATTTGGAAAGCATGAATTCTCCAACAGTGTTCAAATATATAGTTTTCATCACTTGGAAAATAATTTCTCTTTCCACACTGTAGGCTGTTTATGCTATAAATTCATTGACAATAAACTAGCTCCTATTTACAATTTCACAAATATGTTTTAGAGCAGCCTGTTGTGTGGCCAGTCTAAATTTTGCTGTTATTTGTCTAATACATGTCTCCTATCGTGCACTGCAGAATTTCAAATTCAAAAAAGGAAGTACAGAAACACGCTATATTCTATTGTATTTATCCTATTCTATATTGCAATTATTCTATTGATAGCTCTCTGTATTTTAACTTTTGATGGCAAGGCTGAAAACCATACATTTTGCCTCACCTAATTTTACTGTTCTGCTCTCATCCACTAAAACGATATGCAGTTTACTTCCAATGTGCTTGAATCCATATCAACGAATACATGCGTACAAGACCCTTGCAATGTTTCATATGAGTCAACAACAGAAACTCAACTAGAGGCAATGTTTTCAACCAACTTAGAGTTAATTTTAGGTAGCTGGCTAGCTACTAATAAAATCAGTTGTTGATTAAAAATTAGCAAATGCTGTAAGGGAAATTCTCCTTGTTGAGGTGAAGAATTGCTAATTTAGACTCATTGTGATGAATCAGATCTGTTTAATACATGCAGCATGGAGAGAAGACCTTAAGTGTTCTCTGTAGTCTTCCAAATGTTTCCAATTTAAATAGAACAGAATAGGGGTTACATACTTTCACAACAATTTCTACTCATGTCTTCCCAAAAAAATGACCCCCTGATGTTTGTGTTGATCCTGCCTTTTCCAAGACAGTGACCCTTTGATGTTTTATTGAACTTTAAATGTCATCCTATCTGCCTTCCTGTAAACAGCTTAGGTAAAGAGAATTGTCCCCTCATGTGTCTTTCTCATCCTTACACCTTTCACACCCTGATATGTTCTCTACCATGCATTGATTACTGAATTCAAAACTATTTAATCTCGCACAATTGCTCATGTTTTTTTTCAGAGATATATAAACAACTTTATCAGGTTTTATTATAGCTTGCTCGCTAAGTAGCCTATTTCTTCTTAATAGTTGAAAACTGTGTCAAGGTGACTTTTTCTTTTAAATGACTTCTCTGTTGGAAGAAAAGTTCTTCAAGGAGAAAATGTCTTGAAAATGCATTTGCTACATACATGATATCATACTAAAAGACTGAGGCTATAAAGGATTCATGCCTTTACCAAAAAGTTATCATCCTTATCAGTTGATGATCCATGTAATTATGAAGACTTGGAAGTAAAGGAGCAGAATAGTTTTTGTACTGCCGTTTAAATATATGTAGACACGTCATTGCACACAGTACAGCATGATCAAACAATAATTTAATAATGACATATAAAAGCGTTTTGCATGAATTACCTGAGATGTTCAATAACAGGAATCACTATACAACTGAGTAGACCATTGGCTAAATGTGAATAATGTGGATATTCAAAACAAAGCAAAAAAAAGAGCACAACACTTAATCATCACCATTATTAAGACCAAATAAGATAGCAATATATATGATTCAGCACCCTAAATCTAAATTCCAGTCCCAAAATTCAAGGCAGATTTCAGTTAAATAAAATGAACCTTTCAGCTAAAAAGAGATTCTTCAAAGATTAACACCTCAAGTTTGCTAAATGTGCAAACACTCTTGAGGATATTATATTTAACTCCAACAGCCACAGAATACAGCTGGTTAAACAGTGCACATCTAAGGAAAAACATCAGACACAAGACTTTAGGTGTGCTTAAAGTCATTTAAAGTTTAGAGTAAGAACACCCAGAACTCTGTTTCGAATTTTGGTCAATTTGAAACCGTAAATTAATGGATTAATTAAGGGAGATGTGACAAGAATTTCTATTGAAACTAAGTTTTTATAGGCTTGAGGGAAATCCTTTGAACCATATCGTAAAATGATTCCATTAAAAAGCAGACTTACAAGGAAAGTGAACAAGGAGATCAAATGTGGCACACATGTTTGCATGAACTTTGACCTGTTCTCTATAGAATTTGCACATGTTTTAATGAGATACATGTAGGATAGAACTATGAATATACCATGAAATAAATAAATGATTATTGTTATGTATGCAGCTATGTTATTAACAGCAGTTTCAGCTGGGAAACAAGCAAGTTTAATAATCATCCAATTCATACAATAAGATCCGGTGATATATGGGCTGCATAACTTTAATCTAGATGTTAGGAAAATATTTGCAGCTACAATGAAAAAAGGCATAAGCCAAGAGAAAAAGACTAATGAAATTAGTCTTTGCTTTGACATGACAGAGTGGTACTCCAGTGGTCGACATATAGCCACATATCTGTCATATGCCATGACTGAAAGAATAGACGGATCAGCGCAGATAAATGAGATAATTACTTGAGCCTGAACAAGACATCCAGAATAAGAGATAACATGAACAGAAGAAAGCAGATCCCAGAGAAACTTGGGATAGAAACCTGTTGTCCCATAAAGTCCATTCATGCAAAAAGTACATACTAAAATATACATTGGCTCATGCAGGTTTTTATCCATGATGATGGTCACAATAACAGAAATATTTACCAGCAAAATCACACAGTAACATAGTAAAGTGAGAAAGAAGAGAGTAAATCTGTGGTTATTTGTTTCATTTAAACCTGAAAGAAAAAACATTCTTATTTGAGAAACATTATCCATCACGGTTAGAAAACGTGTTGTTGTCTAACAGTGTCTGCTCTCTCTCCTCACTTTTTAATATCTTTCCTGACTAAGTCGACACAGCTGCTTAGAAATCAAACCAGCCAATCAATCTTCTTATTTTCAGGATGATGCAATCTACTGTAAGTTACAGCACATGAAAATAACAATGTAGAACTTAATGGCACTTTTAGAGCAGAATTCTTGAACAACAGTCAAATGTATAATTTTCCTCACTTGGAAGATGATTTATTTGACACACAGCAGGCTTTTCATGCTATTAAGGCATTGACAATAAACTAGCTCCTTGCTCAGGCTTCACAAAGATGTTTGAGAGCAGCCTGTCTAAATTTAGCTCTTTTTAGTTTAATTCACGTCCCCTATTGTGCACTGCAGAATTTTAATTTTAAAAGAGGAAATATAGAAACATGCGAAGACTGACAGGATTCTGAGAAAACATGGAGTAATATATGCAGTAGGACAGAGGGACAATACCTTCTGGAGGGTACAAATAGTGAGACTAAATCTTTCAGCTGAAAAATAAAACAGGAATGATAATATGTTGTTGCAGTGATGTTGTATTTTTTAAAGGTCGTATTTTTCAAAAGAAAATATGATTTTTTAAGTCTCACTCTCAATCTCTAAAAAAATTGACGCTTTGGGATGGCGGCTGACCGGTCCTACAGTCCCACAGCTTCAGTTTTTGACCGGTTGGGAATTAGACAAAAAAAACTTTTCATCCAAGGTCCTTGGATGAATGGATTAAAACATATTATATTCTTTAATTAAATTATTCTATTAAGAGCTTTTTGTATCTCAAATTTGAATGGCAACACTGTGTACCATAACTGTTGCTGGTCATCGCTGACGGCCTCACCTAATTCTATGCTCTCTTTTCTGCTCTCCTCCACTACAATGACATCAGGTTTGCTGTGTAACTTCTGTCTGAATCCATATCAATGCACACATGTATACAAGATCCTCGCAAGGTTTCACATGGGTCAACAACAAAAACTAAACTACAGACAATGTTTTCAACCAACTTAGAGTAAAATTTAGCTAGCTGCTAACAAAATTAGTTACTGATAAAAAAATGGTCAACTATTCATGTTTTTTATCTGTCCAAAGTTTAACACCGATTGTCTTCAAAAGTACAACAAATTCCATCTGATAAGTCTGTCACAATTATCAGTGGAAACTGCATGCATACATGCTGAGCTAACAGTCAATCCCACAGCAAAGGACTTGATGTTCGTAGATGGAAGTATAGACCTACTGAGTCGGCATCAGCATGCTCTTTAAAGAGCTGAAGTCATGGTTTCATGTCCAGACTAGCTTATATAACTCAAATGTTGGAGTTGGAGTGGATTGCAAGAGGCAGTGAATGCAGGTGAATAGGCTGCAGAGTCCAGAGCTGCAGGGCCCCAAAGAGATTGGCTGGTAAAGAGTTTTACCTCATTCTAACCATATGGTTAGACTCAACTCATTGTTGCCTCCTTACATGTGTTGTCAGAAGAAAAGAATAGTACAACGGCAGCAGCAGCAGCACCAAGTGTGGAGCCTCGCAAGGAAAAGGGTACCACAGGGGAGGTGTCGAGGAAGGTTTCCAGCCCATAGTGAACAAAACTGCTTCCCCAAAGGCAAGTTTTTCCAACCTGGCCAGGATGTTTGAGACCTTCAGGCGGTTTGGTCCATCCGACCAAATCCTTTGCTGACTGGTAAAGCAAGAAGTGCTTTTGTAGCTACGGAACCAGCCCATACTCAAGACTATGACAGATTGAAAGAGGCAAGAAATATGAAATCAACAGAGATGCTTACTGAGGCACCTGCATTTCTGTGTCCCCATATACACCAGCAGATGAGTCTTCTCAGGAGTTATGCAATGTGGAAGAAATGGTCCCAGGTATTTGTGTCCATGGTCATGAGGAATGAACCCCCATGGCTGAGGTTTTCACTTAGGCAAAAGTACAGGTTTACGACATGAACGTTGGTGTTGCCCCAGTATTGCCGTGCCCCATCTTGCTAGGCAGAGATCTGACCTTATACGGGTGAGCAGAAACAAGTTTTGTTTTGCAGTAACATGTTCAAAAGTGAGCAGGTTGCATTTGCTCCAGTCCCTAGTCCCTGACAAAATGTTACCAGAAGTTTCAGCAGTACAGCACGTAAAGGCACCAGTTACACCTGAGGCAGCTGATGCCATTCAGTGGGGAGGAGGTTGTGTCAGGGTGCTCAGTCACAGCAAGTGGATGAACTTGTGCAGCATCAAACAGAGCAGGTTGATCTGGAGGTTACAGCCCCAGAACTACAGGTAGATACTTTGTCTTCTGACTGCTTGCTAAGCAGCAGTGTGATTCTACTCGTGTGGAAAGTTTTAAAGAGGCAGAAAAGGGCCACCCAGTCACTTGCCTTAGTGAGCAGTTCTTCATTGAAAATTACATTCTTTACATACAAAGTGACAATGGTGAACAGTTAATCATTCCTTAATCCTTCAGAGAGGAAGTTTTGAGAATTGGTCAAACAAATCCCTTGGGCCTGTCACCTCGGTTTTATGAAAACCTTCATGTGCATATCCAAAAGGTTTTACTGGCCAGGGATGTACAGTCAAGTCAAGGATTATTGTAAAACGTGTCCACAATGCCAGTTGACTGCAGGAAAAGCTACTGCCCCTGTACCTCTAGTTCCCCTTCCATAGGAGTGGATATAGTGGGCCCAGTGGAGAGGATCCAGGCAGGGAACAAGTTTATCCTGAGCATTAGTAACTGTGCCACCAGCTACCCTGAGGCTTTCCCTTTGAGGGGGTGACAGCTAAGCAGAAAGCTTCCGCTTTGCTTAAATTTTTTTTCTCTGGTAGTGATCCCCAAGGAAGTGTTGACAGATCAGGGCACCAACTTCATGTGTCACACGATCTCTCAGGTCTATAAACTGTTGGGGATGAGGAGAATGAGGACTACCCCCCATCACCCTCAGATTGATGTTTTGTTAGAGCGTTTCAACCAGACTCTGAAAGGAATGCTCAGGAAGTTTGTGTCAGAGACTGGAAGGGCTGGAACAAAAATGGCTGCCATTTCTTTTATTTGCATACCGAAAAGTTCTGTTCATCAAGGCTGTGCGGGAGGAGGAGGAGCCAGTAGAGCAGTACCTACCAGGACCAAAGGGGGAAGCCACAGTTAGAGTTGGACCACTTGGAGGAGGAGAAGAGGAGAGAGCTTTTTCAAATCCTGCCCCTGCACCTAGTCTGGGAAACTCCTGGTCGCATAGAGGTCATCCACCACATAACCCTAAAAAATCCCAAGCCCATTCATCCGCCTGTCTACAGGGTCCCAGAACGCCTGCTACCAGTGCTTAAGAGGGAGCAAAGGTGATGAGGGAACTTGGATTATTGAACCATCTTTCAATGAGTGGAGCAGCCAAATCATCTTGGTGCCCAAGAAAGATGGTTTGGAGTTTTGTTTGGATTTCTGGGAAGGTGAATGATGTCAGTAAGCTGGACTTGTATCCCAATGCTGAGAATCGATGATCTGGTGGAAACGATTGGAGGTTCAAGGTCCATCAGCACCCTGGACATGTGCAAGGGCAACTGGCAGGTCCCACTCACCCAATGATGCCGGTAACGCTGGTAACGCGTTACTTAGTAGAAGAAACAACGCATTACTAAGTAATGCCGGTAACTGGTAACGTGTTACTTAGTAACCGGTAACGCGGTAACGCTGGTTAATGCGTTACTTAGTAGAAGAAACAACGCGTTACTAAGTAATACTGGTAACCGGTAATGCGTTACTTAGTACTTAGTAACTCTTAGTAACGCGCTACTTAATAACTTGTTATTTAGCTTATTTACTTTTACCTCTAAGTATAACAAACGTCGCGCATCATCATACAACACTCAGTCCTCAATCCTACCATCTAGCTGCCAGGTTTTGTTTTTCTGTGTTAAAGGTCCAGTGTGGAATATTTATGGGGACCTACTGGCAGAAATGGAATATAATCTTCATAATTATGCTCTCATGTGTGTATAATCACGTAAGAGCAGTTACATTGTGCAACCTCACCTCTAAATGTGACTAAATCTGACACACTGGGCCTTGAAATCATTCGTGTTGAATCACAAGCAGTTCATTGACAAATATGCTACAAATTTCAGGGTTCATTTCATCTATTTTGTCCTTAACTACATGAATGCAAACAGCGAAGCGACTGAACAGTGTGGTGTGCAATAACGGGATATTAAACTTTTTTGCATCAATAACCTGATATGTGCACACACATGTTCACAACAGGAGACACTATTCAGCTGAGTAGACCGTTGTCTAAATGTGAATAATGTGGATATTTAAAATTAAGCTAATAAAGAGTACGACACCTAATCATCATCATTTTAAGAGCGTCACCAAATAAGACAGCGATACATATGATTCAGCATGGTACATTTAAAAAACATCCCATTCACAAACAATAATGCGCATTTCAGTTAAATGAATTGAAAACATTCTTCAAGGATTAACAAGCTCATGTTTGATGAATGTGCAAACAGTCTTGAGGATATTACATTTAACTTTAACAGCCACAGCTGACAGCTGATTAAACTGTGTAAATTTAAGAAGGAACAGTAGACATACTAGAAAATACTAGACTTTGAGTGTCTTTAATACTGTAAATAAGACAGAAGTCATTTATTTTTTAAAGTAAGAACAACCAGAATTCTGTTTCGAATTTTGGTCAATTTGAAACCATAAATTAATGGATTTATTAAGGGAGGTATGACAAAACTTTCTATTGCAACAAAGTTTTTAAAGATTTGAGGAAAGTCTTTTGAACTGAAACGCATAATCATTATTTCAAATAGCAGAGATACAAGAAAAATGAGTAAGGAGGTTAAATGTGGAACACATGTTTGCATGAACTTTGCCCTGTTTTCTATAGAATCTGCACATGTTTTAATGAGATACATGTAGGATAGAACTATGAATAAAGCATGAATTAAATAAATTATCATATTTATGTATACAACTATGCTATTAACTGTTGTTTGTGCTGGGAAACAAGCAAGTTTAACAATCATCCAATTCACACAAAAGAATTTACCGATATATGGGCTGCATAACTTTAGTCTAGACGTTAAAAACGTATTTAAACCAATCATGCAAAAAGGTGTCATCCAAGAATAACAAACTAACATAATGAGTCTTCGCCTTGACATGACCGAGTGGTACTCCAGCGGTCGACATATAGCCACATATCTGTCATATGCCATGACTGAAAGGATAGACAGTTCACTGCAGACAAATGAGCCACCGACTTGAGACTGAACAAGGCATCCAGAATAAGAGATAACATGAACAGGAGAAAGCAGATCCCAGAGAAATTTGGGATAGACACCTGTTGTCCCATAAAGTCCATTCATGCAAAAAGTACATAGTAAAATATACATTGGCTCATGCAGGTTTTTATCCATGATGATGGTCACAATAACAGAAATATTTACCAGCAAAATCATACAGTAACACAGTAAAGTCAGAAAGAAGAGAGTAAATCTGTGGTTATTTGTTTCATTTAAACCTGAAAGAAAAAACATTCTTATTTGAGAAACATTATCCGTCATGGTTAGAAAACGTGTTGTTCCTGTGAAGGGTATCTCTGTCTCTAACATTGTCTGCTCTCTCTTCTCACTTTTTAATATCTTGCCTGACTACATCAACACACACTTAGAAATGAAACCGGCCAATCAATCCTCTTATTTTCAGGATGATGCAATCTACTGTAAATGTAGCACATAAAAATAACAATATAGAACTTTATGACACTTGTAGAGCAAAACTCTTGAACTGCCATTAAATGTATAAATTTCACGACTCGGGAAATGATTTATTCAGCACATTGTAAGCGATTTATGCTATAAGGGCAATAAACTAGCTCCTCACTCAAGTTTCACAAAGATGAAAGATAAATTTTGCGCGTATTAGTCTAATACACATCTCCTATCATTCACTGCAGAATTTCACATTTAAAAGAGGAAATATAAAAATATGACAGGACCCACAGGATGCTGAGAAACATGGAGTAATATATGCAGTAGGACAGAGGGACATGGAAAATAAACTGCAAAATAAAACAGAGATTGTGATATATTGCAGTGGTGACGTCGTATTTGTTAAATATTGTATTTGTAAAAAAAACATAACATTTTTAAGTCTCACTCTCCATTCCTCAAGAAGTGAGGTTTCGTCCCACAGCGTCAGTTTTTGATTAGTTGGGAATGAGACTCAAATATCAACTTTTCTTACACATAGGTCCTTTAAAAAGGATTGATTAAAATATATTACATTATATTATTCTATGCAATTATTTTATTGATAGCTTTTTTTTATTTCAACGTGGACAGCAATGTTGCCGGTCGTCGCTACCAGCCTCACCTTATTTTACCGTTCTGCTCTCATCCACTACAATGATATCAGGTTTGCTGGCTAACGTCGTCTTGAATCCATATCAATGCATCCATGTGTACAAGACTCTGGCAAGGTTTCATATGAGTCAATTAGAGATAATTTTATCAACCAACTTAGACTTAATGTTAGTTAGCCAGCTAGCTGCTGATAAAATCTGTGATTAAAAATTAGCAACTGTTCATGTTTTTTTTTTTCTGTCCAAAGTTTAACACCCATTGTCTTCTAAAGTACAACAAATTATGACTGGTTAGTTCATCTCAATTATCAATGGAAACCGCATGCATACATGCTGAGCTAACAGTCAATACCAGAGCAAAGAACTGGATGTCCGTAGATGAAAGTATAAACCTACTGAGTCGGCATCAGTATGTTCTATAAAGAGCTGAAGTCATGGTGTCACGTCCAGACTAGCTTATGTAACTCCAATGCAGGTTTACCACTCAGAATTGTTAATAATAACAGGTTCCTCACTTCACACCAGTGATTATCAATTTCCAGCCAGTTCAGAAGACTTGTTGCCATTAACAGATTTTGTTGTAGCTTGCTCGCTAAGTAGCCCATTTCTTAATAGTTGGAAATTGTGTCAAGGTGATTGTTTTTTAAAAATGGCTTCTCTGTGGAAGAAAATTATTGATGGAGAAAATGTCTTGAAATCAAATTGCTACATACATGATATCATGCTAAAATACTGAAGCTTTTTTCTTTTTTAAATCATGTGCTTAGTCATTCAGTTTTTTTTGTTTTTTGTGTTAAAGGTTCAGGATGGAAGATTTATGGGAATCAATTGGCAGAAATGAAACATAATCTTCATAATTATGCTCTCATTTTTCTGTAATCCCCTAAAAACAGTTATATTGTGCAACCTCACCTCAAGATGTGACTACATCTGACAAACTGGGCCTTCAAATGAGTTGTCTTGAATCCAAGTAGAAAAATATGCTACAAGAAATAGATTATAAACATTTTTGTTTTCATGCTATTACATTCATTTCTAAATATATGTAGGCAAACAGTGAACTGACTACACGGTGTGGTCTGCAATAATGTCATATGAAACATTTTGCATGACTTACCTGACATCTAACCATCACCATTTTAAAAGCGTCACCAAATAAGACAGCGATACATACGATTCAGCATGCTACATATAAAATACATCCCATTCGCAAAAAATAATGCAAATTTCAGTTAAATTAATTGAAAACGTTCTTCAAGGATTAACAAGCTCATGTTTGATAAATGTGCAAAAAGTCTTGAGGATATTACGTTTAACTTTAACAGCCACAGCTTACAGCTGGTTAAGCAGTGCAAATTTAAGAAAGAACATCACACATAGGACTTTGAGTTTCCTTAATACTGTATATAAGACAGAAGTCATTTATTTTCTAAAGTAAGAACAACCATAATTTTCTTTCGAATTTTGGTCAATTTAAAACCATATATTAATGGATTTATTAAGGGAGATATGACGATAGTTTCTATTGCAACAAAGTTTTTAAAGGCTTGAGGGAGATCTTTTGAATCGAAACGCATAATCATTATTTCAAAAAGCACTGTTACAAGAAAAATGAGTAAGGAGGTTAAATGTGGCACACATGTTTGCATGAACTTTGCCCTGTTTTCTATTGAATTTGCACAGGTTTTAATGAGATACATGTAGGATACAGCTATGAATAAACCATGCAATAAATAAATGATGACATTTATGTATACAACTATGCCATTAATTGTTGTTTGTGCTGGGAAACAAGCAAGTTTAACAATCATCCAATTCAAACAAAGCAATTTGGCAATATATGGACTGCATAACTTTAATCTAGATGTTAGAAACATATTTATACCATTCATGCAAAAAGGTGTCATCCAAGAGTAACAAATTAACATAATGAGTCGTTCCTTTGACATGACAGAGTGGTACTCCAGTGGTCGACATATAGCCACATATCTGTCATATGCCATGACTGCAAGAATGGACAGATCAGCGCAGACAAATGAGCCACCTACTTGAGCCTGAACAAGACATCCAGAGTAAGAGATAACATGAACAGGAGAAAGCAGATCCCAGAGAAGCTTGGGATAGAAACCTGTTGTCCCATAAAGTCCATTCATGCAAAAAGTACATACTAAAATATACATTGGTTCATGCAGGCTTTTATCCATGATGATGATCAAAATAACAGAAATATTTACCAGCAAAATCACACAGTAACACAGTAAAGTGAGAAAGAAGAGAGTAAATCTGTGGTTATTTGTTTCATTTAAACCTGAAAGAAAAAACATTGTTATTTGAGAAACATTATCCATCATGGTTAGAAAACGTCTTGTTCCTGTGAAGGGTAACTCTGTCTCTAACAGTGTCTGCTCTCTCTCCTCACTTTTTAATATCTTGTCTGACTGCATCGACACACGCTTAGAAATCAAACCAACCAATCAATCCTCTTTTTTTAAGGATGATGCAGTGTACTTGACCGAGACATGGCAACAACCAAATGACTCTTCCCATCTCAACGAGTCCATGCCCCCTGGGTTTTTTTACACCTGTCAACCTCTTGGCTCCGGCCGTGGTGGAGGTCTCGCAATAATTCACCGCGATAAGTGGAAAGTCCTACCGGTATCTCTTCCTACCTTCAATACTTTTGAATCAACTGTGTGTCAACTTTCTGGTCCTGTTCCTACCATCGTTGCAACTGTTTATTGCCCCCCTAAAGCAAACAATAACTTCATTAATGACTTTGCTGCTTTACTTACCCTTACTTTCCCCAAAAGTAATACTGCTGGGGGACTTCAGCATACATATGGACAACATCAATCTCCCTCTACCTCCTGCATCCTGTCTTGACAGCTTTGCCTTCCAGCAGCATATTCAGCACATTCAGCACATTCTGGATTTAGTTTGTTGTTCTGGTCTCATTCCTTCCAACCTTATCCCCCTATAACTGATCATTTGCTTCTGTCGTTCAATGTCCAACTCTTTCCTCAAGCCCCCACGTATTATCTCATTCCGTAACATTAAGAAAATTAATCCTGATGCACTTTCTTCTGGTATTAACTGCCTCCTGAACACTCACAATTCATCCACCCCCAACGACTTGGCTTCCCACTACAACAACGGCCTCAACACCATTCTTAATTCTCTCGCTCCTCTGAAAACCACGCCTGTCTCCTGCTCCACCTCTGCCCCTTGGTTCACTTCCGAACTAAGGCAGATGAAAGCCAAAGGTTGACAGTTTGAACGATTGTACAAGAAAACTGATCTTGGTGTTCAAAAAGACATGCACAAAAATCACATTTTACATTATAAGGACTGCATGTCTCAAACCAAACTCAACTACTACTCCGGCATAATTGTTCAAATGAAGGTAATTCCAAATCACTGTTTTCTCTTCTCAACAGTATTCTCAGACCCCTGGCCTCTTTCCCACCCCACCTGTACTCAACTGCTTTCTGTAACTCCCTGATGTCCTTTCTCACTCAAAAAATTCATCAGATCCACCTGCACATAGGCGCAAGCTCCTCCCGCAACACCTCCCCTGAACCCTGTATGACGTCTAACGCATTCTCCTTCTTTCAGCTCCCCTCCGACTCAGATATTTCAGACCTCGTCCTAAAGTCCAACCCTCCACCTGTCAGTTAGATCCCCTCCCTACAAATTCATTGTCATCTAACCCTTAACAACCTGTATAAGCAATTCCAGTCTGGTTTCTGCCCCTTCCATAGCACTGACTCTGGTCTACTCACTATTCTCATCCTTCTCGATCTGAGTGCTGCCATGGACACCATCTCTCACACTGTCCTCCTCAACATATTAATATCCATTGGTATTTCACACACACCCCTTGACTGGTTTAAGTCCTACCTCTCAGGGCGCACTCAGTTCATCCAACTCCAATCCTTCAATTCCCACCCATCTCCCATCACCACTGTAAGTCACTTCTCTTCATCATCTACCTCCTTCCCCTTGGTGATATCTTCCGCAAATACAACATCCATTTTCACTGCTATGCAGATGACACCCAGCTCTACCTCTCCAGCAAACCCAATTCCTCTCTCCCACTTTCCTCCCTCACTGACTGCTACACTGAGCTCAAATCCTGGTTCTCCTCCAACTTCCTCAAACTAAACAGTGATAAAACTGAATTTCTTCTCATTGGCACTAAATCAACTCTTTCAAAAGCTGACAGTTTTTCCCTCACCATCGACCACTCCTCTGTCTCCCCCTCCCCTCAGTTTAATAGTTTGGGTGTCATCCTTGACAGCACATTATCTTTCCAATCACGTATTAATAACATCACCCGCTCTGCATATTTCCATCTACACAATATTAATCACCTCCGCCCCTCCCTTTCTCCCCACTCCACTGCCATTCTTGCACACAGCCTTGTCACCTCCCGCATTGATTACTGCAACTCACTTCTCTTTGGTCTAGCTCACAAATATCTTCATAAAGTTCAACTGGTTCAGAACTCTGCAGCTCGGATCATCACCAGAACCCCCTCCATCCACCACATCACCCCTGTTCTACAGCAACTCCACTGGCTCCCGGTCAAACTCTGCATAGACTTCAAAATTCTCCTGTTTACGTTCAAGGCCATCCACAACCTCTCCCCTCCTTATCTGTCCGAACTCCTCCACATCGCCACCCCTTCCCGTTCCCTCAGATCTGCCTCCTCTGTCCACCTCTCTGTCCCTCCCGCCGGCCTCGTTACCATGGGGAGCAGGGCTTTCAGTCGCTCTGCCCCCAACTCTGGAACTCACTTCCACTGGACATCAGGAACCTGGACTCTCTCCCCCTCTTCAAATCAAGACTAAAAACTCACCCACTTAACTCTCTACATTTTCTTTTTTTTCTGTCTGTTTCTTATTGTTTTTTTTTCTTTAATGTATTGTACAGTGTTCCTCAAGTGCCCAGAGTGGCGCCTTTGAATAAAATGTATTATGACTGTAAATGCAGCACATGAAAATAACAATATTGAACTGTGTTGACCTTGTAGAGCAGAATTCTTGAACTACCATGAAACATAGAATTTCCATCACTGGGAAGATGATTTATTTGGCACACTGTTAGCTTTTCACGCTATAAAGGCATTGACAATAAACTAGGTCCTCGCTCAGGTTTCACAAAGATGTTTCAGTGCGGCTTGTTGTGTGGACAGTCAAAATTTTGATTCTATTAGTTTCTCTTATCGTGCATTGCAGAATTTTAACTAAAAGAGGAAATACAGAAACATGCGAAGACCAACAGGATGCTGAGAAAACATGGAGTAATATATGCATTATGACAGAGGGACAATACCTTCTGGAGTGTACATGAAAAACAAATAGTATGACTAAATCTTTCAACTGAAAAATAAAACAGGCATGATAATATGTTGTTGCGGTGACGTCATACTTTTTAAAGGTCGTATTTGTCAAAAGAAATTATGATTTAATGAAATTATGAAGTCTCACTCTGAATTTGTTAAAAAATGGATGCTTTGGGATGGCAGCCGACCCACCCTACAGTCCCACAGCGTCAGTCTTTTACCAGTTAGGAATGACACTCAAAAATCAACTTCTCTTACAAAAAGGTTATTTAAAAATAATGGATTAAAACATATTATACAATATTATTTTATGCAATTATTCCATTCAATTGTTATTGTAAATTTGGACGGCAACTAACCCTAACCCCCAACCATTGCCGGACGCAACTGCCAGCATGACCTAATTTTACCGCTCTGCTCTCATCCACTACAATGACATCAGGTTTATAGTCCAACACCTGCCTGAATCCATATTAATGCATCCATGCGTACAAGACCCTTGCAAGGTTTCATATGAGTCAACTAGAGATAATGTCATCACCCACCTTAGAGTTAATGGTAGCTAGCAAGCTAGCTGCTAATAAAATCAGCTGCTGAATAAAAATGAGCAACTGCTCATGTTTTTTTTTCCGTCCAAAGTTTAACACCCATTGTCTTCAAAAGTACAACAAATTCTGACTGGTAAGTCTGTCACAATTATCAGTGGAAACTGCATGCATACATGCTGAGCTAACAGTCAATACCAGAGCAAAGAACTGGATGTTCGTAGATGAAAGCATAGGCCTACTGAGTCGGCATCAGCATGTTCTATAAAGAGCTGAGGTCATGGTGTCGCGTCCAGACTAGGTTATGTAACTGAAATGCAGGTTTACAAATCAGAATTGTTAATAATATTTGAAACAATGCTTAATTACACACAGAGATACATAAACACAGGTAACTCGCTTCTTGCCAGTGATCGTCAGTTTACAGCTAGTTCAGATGTCTTTGTGCCGTTAACAGATTTTATTGTAGCTTGCTTGCTAAGTAGCCCATTTCTTAATAGTTGAAAACTGTGTCAAGGTGACTTTTTCTTTTAAATGACTTCTCTGTTCAACAAAATTCTTCACAGATAAAACGTCTTTACAGCGCATTTGCTACATACATGACATCATGCTAAAAGACTGAGGCTATAAACTTTCATGTCCTTTGAAAAATAGTCAGCATCCTCATCAGTTGATGATCCACATAAATATGAAGACTTGAAAATAAAGTAGCAGAAATGTTTTTGTATTGTAGTTTAAATACATGTAGACACATCGCTGCACACAGTACAGAATGATAAATGACAATTCATAATGTCATATTATACATTTTGCATGAATTACCTGAGATGTGCACACACATGTTCAACAACAGGAATCACTATACAATTGAGTCGACCATTGGCTAAATGTGAATAATGTAGATATTCAAAATTAAGCTAATAAAGAGCACAACACCTAATTATCATCATTTTATGAGCGTCTCCAAAATAATATAGCAAAACATATGATTCAGCACCCTAAATTTGAAAAAAATCCAGTGCAAATTCAAGGGAGAATATTAGACATAGGACCTCACGTTTCCTTAATACAGAAGACAGAAGTCATTTAGTTTTTAAAGTAACAACACCAAGAATTCTTTTTCGAATTTTGGTCAATTTGAAACCGTAAACGAGAGGATTCATTAATGGAGGAATGACAAGAAATTCTATTGAAAAAAAGTTTTGAAGGCTTTGAGGTAAATCTTTTGAACCAAATCGCATAATCATTATTTCCAAAAGTATACTCACAAGAAATATGAGTAAGGCAGACAAATGTGGAACACATGTTTGCATGAACTTTGCCTTTTTGTCTATAGAATTTGCACATGTTTTAATGAGATACATGTAAGATATAACTATGAATAAACCATGAAATAAATATATAATTATTATTATGTATGCAACTATGTCATTAACAGCAGTTTCAGCTGGGAAACAAGCGAGTTTTACAATAATCCAATTCACACAATATAATCTGGAGATATATGGGCTGCATAACTTTAATCTAGATGTTAGAAACATATTTATACCCATCATGCAAAAAGGTGTCATCCAAGAGTAACACACTAACATAATGAGTCTTTGCTTTGACATGACAGAGTGGTACTCCAGTGGTCGACATATAGCCACATATCTGTCATATGCCATGACTGAAAGAATAGACAGCTCACCGGCGACAAATGAGCCACCTACTTGAGCCTGAACAAGGCAACCAGAATAAGAGATAACATGAACAGGAGAAAGCAGATCCCAGAGAAGCTTGGGGTGGAAACCTGTTGTCCCATAAAGTCCATTCATACAAAAAGTACATACTAAAATATACATTGGTTCATGCAGGTTTTTATCCATGATGATGGTCACAATCACAGAAATATTTACCAGCAAAATCACACAGTAACACAGTAAAATGAGAAAGAAGAGAGTAAATCTGTGATTATTTGTGTCATTTAAACCTAAAAGAAAAAATATTCTTATTTGAGAAACATTATCCATCATGGTCAGAAAACTTGTTGTTCCTGTGAAGGGTAACTGTCTCTAACAGTGTCTGTTCTCTCTCTTCACTTTTTAATATCTTGCCTGACTACATCAACACACACTTAGAAATCAAACCAACCAATCAATCCTCGTATTTTCAGGGTGTTACAACCTACTGTGAAAGCAGCACATGGAAATAACAATATAGAACTGTCTTGCACTTATGCAACAGAATTCTTGGACAACAATCAAATGTAAAATTTTCATCATTTGGAAAATTATTTATATGGCACCTTGTAGGCTTTCATGCTATTTAGGCATTGACAATAAAGTAATTTGTCACTGTGATTCCACAAAGATGTTTCACAGTGGCCAGTTGTGTGGCCAATCTTAATTTAGCCCTTTTAAGAGGAAATACAGAAACACGCTACACCCAACAGGCCGACCCATCCTACAATCCCACAGCGTCAGTTTTTGACGAGTTGGGAATATGACTCAAAAATTAACTTTTTTTACAAACAGGTCTGTCATGGGATGGCGTCATGACCTCTTAGTATAACACACATCACACATCATCATACAACACTCAGTTACTTTAATTCTACAATCTAGCCGCCAGGTGGCTGAGGTGTTGGTGATTAATGAACATGAAGTTGTAAAACCTTAATGGTTGTGTTATGCTATTTTGTTTGGCATCACTTCCAGAGTCTCAAAAAACACATCATATTCAAAAGAAACATCTGACAAGATTAAAGGTCCAGTGTGGAATATTTATGGGGACCTACTTGCAGAAATGGAATATAATCTTCATAATTATGCTCTCATGTGTGTATAATCACCAGACTTGGGGAGTAACAGACTACATGTAACGGCGTTACGTAATTAGGATACCAAAAAAAATAACTGTATTCCGTTATAGTTACAGAAAAAAAAGATGTAATCAGATTACCGCCACATCTGGAAAAAAAAATGGGATTATTAGTTGGATTACAATTAAAATACATAATGATGCTAACACTTGCCATGCAATGCATGATGCACATGCGGCACACATTGCGACAAATCACGACAAGTCTGTCACAGCGACGCTCTGCTCAGCGCTCTCAAGCGAAGCCATGTAGCTCATTATGGCCTCGGGCGCTAGGGAAACAGGATGATGTGTTTATCTATGGTAGTTTTGAAGTTTGAGCACGACGTTCGAGTGTGAATACTGTAACGTTATTTAGCTAAATAATCACAGGAGCTTTTATTTCTTATATAATTGGACATGTTGTAGTACAAAGCCTCATTTTGGTTCTGTTTGCCCTGTTAAAATTAAGACATTAATGCAAACTCAACACTTCCTGTGTCTGTTTCAAATTAAAACCCCTCTAGCATAAATAGCTTAATACAGCTTTTATTGTGAAACATTTGCACGGACCTGTTGTGGAAAACTTGTTGACTTGTGAGGTCCCCACAGGCACTTGAAGTGTAGTTAATGCCACCTTGTGGGGCTTGTGCGTTAATAAAAAAAATAAATTGCCTGAAACGCCTGCAGTGACTGAAATGGGTCCCTAACACTTTAGATGACAACAAGGTATTAAAATAGCATGATTATATTAGGATACTGTATGGGTAAATTTGGGTGACGTATAACTGAATATAGCCTGAATTTGTTATAATAAAAAGTGTTACTTCTTCACATTTTTGTCACATTGTTCTGTTGAATAACAGAATCAAACGTTATCTTTTTGATAATTATTTTATCTTGTCTTTATTTGCATTTGTATTGAGGTAATCCAAAAGTAATGTAAAGTAATCAAGTTACATTATTTTAGTATTGTGGTACTTGGATTATGTTACTGACTACATTTTTTAACAGGTAAGTAGTAACTGTATCGGAATACATTTTTAAAGTAACCCTCCCAACCCTGTCACCTAACCCAATCACCTAAGAACGGTTACATTGTTCGACCTCACTCATTCGTGTTAAATCACAAGCAGTTCATTGACAAATATGCTACAAAAAAGGGCTATATGCATTTGAGGGTTCACTTCATCTATTTTGTTCTTAACTACATGAATGCAAACAGCAAAGTGACTGAACAGTGTAGTATGCAATAACGGTATATTAAACTTTTTTGCATCAATTACCTGAGATGTGCACACACATGTTCACAACAGAGAGACACTACTCAGCTGAGTAGACCGTTGTCTAAATGTGAATAATGTGGATATTCAAAATAAAGCTAATAAAGAGCACGACACCTAATCATCACCGTTTTAAGAGCATCACCAAATAAGACAGTGATATGATTTTAAAAAACATCCCATTCACAAACAATAATGCACATTTCAGTTAAATGCACTGAAAACATTCTTCAAGGATTAACAAGCTCATGTTTGATAAATGTGCAAAAAGTCTTGAAGATATTACAATTAAGTTTAACAGCCACAGCTGACAGCTGGTTAAACAGTGCAAATTAAGAAGGAACATTAGAAATAATAGAAAATACTAGAAAATACTAGACTGAGTTTCTTAAATACTGTATATAAGTCAGAAGTCATTTATTTTTTAAAGTAAGAACAACCAGAATTTTCTTTCGAATTTTGGTCAATTTGAAACCATAAATTAATGGATTTATCAAGGGAGGTATGATAAGAAATTCTATTGAAACAAAGTTTTTAAAGGTTTGAGGGAAATCTTTTGGATCAAACCACATAATCAGTAATTCAAAAAGTATTGTTACTAGAAAAATTTGTAAGGAGATTAAATGTGGCACACATGTTTGCATGAACTTTGCCCTGTTTTCTATAGAATTTGCACATGTTTTAATGAGATACATGTAGGATAGAATTATGAAAAAACCATGAAAAAAATAAATTATAACTGTGATGTATACAACTATGCTGTTAACAACAGTTTCAGCTGGGAAACAAGCAAGTTTAACAATCATCCAATTCACACAAAAAAATTTGTCGACATATGGGCTGCATAACTTTAATCTAGATGTTAGAAAAATAGTTATGCCTATTATGCAAAAAGGTGTCATCCAAGAGTAACAGACTAATGCAATAAGATGTTGCTTGGACATGATAGAGTGGTACTCCAGTGGTCGACATATAGCCACATATCTGTCATATGCCATGACTGAGAGAATAGACAGTTCACTGCAGACAAATGAGCCACCAACTTGAGACTGAACAAGACATCCAGAATAAGAGATAACATGAACAGGAGAAAGCAGATCCCAGAGAAGCTTGGGATAGAAACCTGTTGTCCCATAAAGTGCATTCATGCAAAAAGTACATAGTAAAATGTACATTGGTTCATGCAGGTTTTTATCCATGATGATGGTCACAATAACAGAAATATTTACCAGCAAAATCAAAGAGTAACACAGTAAAGTGAGAAAGAAGAGAATAAATCTGTGGTTATTTGTTTCATTTAAACCTGAAAGAAAAAACATTCTTATTTGAGACACATTATCCATCATGGTTAGAAAACGTGTTGTTCCTGTGAAGGGTAACTCTGTCTCTAACAGTGTCTGGTCTCTCTCCTCACTTTTTAATATCTTGTCTGGCTACATCGACGCTTAGAAATCAAACCAGCCAATCAGTCCCCTTATTTTCAGGATGTTGCAATCTACTGTAAATACAGTGCATGGAAATAACAATATAGAATTTTATGGCATTTGGAAAGCATGAATTCTCCAACAGTGCTCAAATGTATATTTTTCATCACTTGGAGAATGATTTCTTTGGCACACTGTAGGCTAGTTATGCTATAAAGGCATTGACAATAAACTAGCACCTCGCTCCAATTCACGATTTCACAAATATGGCAGGCCAAGCATGCGGTTGCACGGGTGGTCGTGGAAGCAAAAATTCCGGTCTGGGAAAAGTTTGGGGAGGCCATGGAGGAGGACTACCTGTCTGCCTTGAAGAAATTCTGGCAAACCATCTAGCGCCTCAGGAAGGGGGAGCAGTGCTCCGCCAACATTGTTTACAGTGCAGGTGGGGAACTGTTGACCTCGACTGTGGACATCGTCGGGTGGTGGAGGGAATACTTTGAGGATCTCCTCAATCTCACTGACACACCTTCCATAGAGGAAGCAGAGGCTGGGGACTCAGAGGTTGATTCATTCATCACTTGGGCCGAAGTCACCGAGGTAGTTCAGAAGCTCCTCAGTGGCAAGGCACCAGGGGTGGATGCTGTGGGGCGTTCTTGGCTGACATGTCTCTGCAGCATCACGTGGCAGTCAGGGACAGTTCTTCTGGACTGGCAGACCGGGGTGGTGGTCCCTCTATTCAAAAAGGGGGACCGGAGGGTGTGTTCCAACTATCGGGGGATCACTCTCCTCAGCCTCCTTGGGAAAGTCTATTCCAGAGTACTGGAGAGGAGAATTCGGCCGATAGTCGAACCACGGATTCAGGAGGAACAATGCAGTTTTCATCCTGGCCGTGGAACCAGTCCACATGTACTTTGTGGACTTGGGGAGGGCATTTGACCGTGTCCCTCGTGGCATTCTGTGTGAGGTGCTTCAGGAGTATGGGGTCAGAGGCCCTCTGCTAAGGGCTGTGCGGTCCCTGTACGACCTGAGCAGGATCTTGGTTGCATTGCCGGCAGTAAGTCAGACCTGTTCCCAGTGTATGTTGGACTCCGGGCAGGGCTGCTCTTTGTCACCGGTTCTGTTCATTATTTTTATGGACAGAATTTCTAGGTGCAGCCAGGGGCTGGACGGGGTCTGGTTCAGGAGCCACTGGATTTCATCTCTGCTTTTCGCGGACGATGTTGTCTTGTTGGCTCCTTCGAGCCAGGACCTCCATTATATCCTGGGGCGGTTTGCAGCCGAGTGTGAAGCAGCTGGGAAGAGAATCAGCACCTCCAAGTCTGAGGCCATGGTTCTCAACCGGAAAAAGGTGGCTTGCCCCCTCTAGGTCCTGCCTCAAGTGGAGGAGTTTAAAGTATCGTGGGGTCTTGTTCCCGAGTGAGGGAAGAATGGAGCGTGAGATTGACAGGCAGATCGGTGCAGCGGCCGCTGTAATGCGGTCATTGTATCGTCATGAACTTTGAGTCATGACCAAAAGAATAAGACAGCTGCCCCCGCGACCCGGCCCCAGATATGCGGAAGAAGATAGATGGATGGATGGACTCTTGCAAGGTTTCATATGAGTCAACAACAAATCTTAACTAGAGATAATGTTTTCAACCATCTTAGAGTAATGTTAGCTAGCTAGCTAGCTGCTAATAAAATCAGTTACTGATTAAAAATTATCAACTGCTCATGTTTTTTTTCCGTTCAAAGTTGAACTCTCGTTGTCTTCAAAAGGACAAGAAATTCCGACTAGTAAGTCTGTCACAATTATCAGTGGAAACTGCATGCATACATGTTTAGCTAAGATGGAAGTATAGGCCTACTGAGTCGGCTTCAGCACGTTCTATAAAGAGATGAAGTTATGGCGTCACAAATCCAGACTAGCTTATGTAAACTGAATGCAGGTTTACCACTCAGAATTGTTATTAATATTTGAAACAATGCTTAATTACACAGAGAGATAGATAAAAAACATGATCCTCACTTCTCACCAGTGATTGTCAATTTACAGCCAGTTCAAATTTTATTGTAGCTTGCTCGCTAAGTTGTCCATGTGTTAATAGTTGAAAACTGTGTCAAGGTGACTTTTTGTTTCAAATGACTTCTCTGTTAAAAAAAAAAAAAAAGTTCTTAATGTATAAATATTCTTGAAAGTTAATTTGCTACATACTTGACATCATGCTAAAAGACTGAGGCTATAATGATTCATGTTCTTTGAAAAATAGTCAACATGTGGAAATAAAGCAGCAGGATTGTTTTTCTATTGCAGTATAGATACATGTAGACACATCACTGCACACAGTACAAAAGGATCAAGAACTATTTTATAATGTCATATCAAACTTTTTGCATGAATTACCTGAGATGTGCACGCACATGTTCAACAACAGGAATCATTATCCAACTGAGTCAACCATTGGCTAAATGTGAATAATGTGGATATTCAAAATTAAGCTATTAAAGAGCACAACGTCTAATTGTCATCATTTTAAGAGCGTGACCCAATGAGATAGCGAGACATATGATTCAGCACCCTTAATCTAAAAAAACGTCCTATTCCCAAAAATGAATGCCAATTTCAGTTAAATTAATTGAAACTTTCAGCTAAAAAGACATTCTTCAAGGATTAACAAGCTCACTTTTGCTAAACGGGTAAACACTCTTGAGGATATTACATGTAACTCCAACAGCCACAGCAAACAGCTGGTTAAACGGTACACATCTAAGGAAGAACATCAGACATAGGAGATAAGTTTCTTTGGTACTGTATATAAGACAGAAATCATTTATTTTTTAAAGTAAGAATAACCATAATTCGGTTTCGAATTTTGGTCAATTTGAAACCGTAAATCAATGGATTCGTTAAGGGAGGTATGACAAGAATTTCAATTTCAACAAAGTTTTTAAAGACTTGAGAGAGATCTTTTGAACCATATCGCATAATAATTACATCAGAAAGTATAGTTACAAGAAAAATGAGTAAGGAGGTTAAATGTGGCACACATGTTTGCATGAACTTTGCCCTGTTTTCTATAGAATTTGCACATGTTTTAATGAGATACATGTAGGATAGAACAATGAATATACCATGAAAAAAATAAATTATTATTGTAATGTATGTAACTATGTTGTTAACAGCCCGAAGGCAAATGAGATAATAACTTGAGACTGAATAAGACATCCAGAAAAAGAGATAACATGAACATCAGAAAGCAGATCCCAGAGAAACTTGGGGTAGAAACCTGCTGTCCCATAAAGTGCATTCATGCAGAAAGTACATAGTAAAATATACATTGGTTCATGCAGGTTTTTATCCAAGATGATGATCACAATAACAGAAATATTTACCAGCAAAATCACACAGTAACACAGTAAAGTGATAAAGAAGAGAGTAAATCGGTGGTTATTTGTTTCATTTAAACCTGAAAGAAAAAACATTCTTGTTTGAGAAAGATTATCCATCATGGTTAGAAAATATGTTGTTCCTGTGAAGGGTAACTCTGTCTCTAACAGTGTCTGCTCTCTCTCCTCACTTTTTAATATCTTGTCTGATTGCATCGACACGCTTAGAAATCAAACCAACCAATCAATCCTCTCATTTTCAGGATGATGCAATCTACTGTAAATGCAGCACATGAAAATAACAACATAGAACTTCATTGCACTTGTAGAGCATAAATCCTGAACTACCATTAAACGTATAATTTTTATCACTTAGAAAATGATCTCTTTTGCATACTGTAGGCTACTTTGGCTATTAAGGCATTGACAATAAACTAAGCTCTTTTTAGTTTAGTTTAGTCTTTATATATATATATATATATATATATATATATATATATATATATATATATATACATATATATATATATATATATGTATATATATATATATATATATATATAGTCTCAATATCAATTTGTAAAAAACTGGGAATGAGACTCAAAAATCACCTTTTATTACAAAGAGGTCCTTTATAAAGAATGAATAAACATATTACATTATGTCTTTTGATGTAATTATTCGATTAAAAGCTTTTTGTATCTTAACTTTGGACAGCAACGTTGTTGTTGGTCGTTGCTGCCAGCCTCACCTAATTTTACTGTTCTACTCTCATCCACTACAATTATATCAAGTTTGCTGTCTAATATCTGTCTGAATCCATATCAGTGCACACATGTGTACAAGACTCTTGCAAGGTTTCATATCGTCACCTTCCTAAAATAATGGCCTAACTCATTTTTTCAGGTTTTTCAGAAAACACAAAAAAACTGAACCAAATATTAAATATATGATATATTTTTAATAATTTCACTCAGAAAGGTTATGACAATAGATGACTATTGACATACTGATAACAGTGTCTCTCCATTATGTAACATAAGAGGAATAAATGACTTAAGCAAGTTTTTTAACATGCCTTTGTGACTTAAGCAATTTTAAGCATTGAACTCTGTCAACAATAAAGCATAACTAACAAACTAACTAAACATAATGCTGAGGAGGTATGCGTATCTCCTCATTTCTCCCTCTAGCTCTTCTTTGCTGTGTTCTTGACTGATGCCTATTAGTGTGGCATATTGTCAAAGAAGTGATGACACTCGATGGGCATGACGTGTTTCATTCACTGGAGGTCCTGGAACTTTCTCTCCTTGATTGGCAGAGATTTTATTGTAGTTTGCTCACTAAGTAGCCCATTTCTTATTAGTTGAAAACTGTGTCAAGGTGACTTTTTCTTTTAAATGAGTTCTCTATTTAAAAAAAAGTTCTTCATGGATTGATTGGATATTCAAAATTAAGCAAAGAGCACAACACCTAATCATCATCACTTTAAGAGCATCTCCAAATAAGACCAATACATATGACTCCACAGCCTAAATCTGAAAGAAAGAAACCTTCCCAAACATCAATGCAAATTTCAGTTAAATGAAAACAAAACTTTTAGTTAAAAATACTTTCTTCAACGATTTACAAGGTAACTTTTGGGAACTGGGAAACAAGAAAGTTTAACAATCACTGAATTCACACAAAAAAATCTGGTGATATATGGGCTGCATAACTTTAATCTACAGTAGATGTTAGGAAAATATTTGCTGGTACAATGAAAAAAGGCGTTAGCCAAGAGTAACAGACTAATGTAATGAGCCTTTGCTTTGACATGACAGAGCTGTACTCCAGTGGTCGACATATAGCCACATATCTGTCATATGCCATGACTGCAAGAATGGACAGCTCACTGAAGGCAAATGAGGCAATTACTTGAGCCTGAACAAAGACATCCAGAATAAGAGATAACATGAACAGGAGAAAGCAGATCCCAGAGAAGCTTGGGATAGAAACCTGTTGTCCCATAAAGTCCATTCATGCAAAAAGTACATAGTAAACTATACATTGGTTCATGCAGGTTTTTATCCATGGTGATTGTCACAATAACAGAAATATTTACCAGCAAAATCACACAGTAACACAGTAAAGTGAGAAAGAAGAGCGTAAATCTGTGGTTATTTGTTTCATTTAAACCTGAAAGAAAAAACATTCTTATTTGAGAAACATTATCCATCATGGTTAGAAAATGTGTTGTTCCTATGAAGGGTAACTGTCTCTAACCATTTCTGCTTTCTCTCCTCACTTTTTAATATTTTGTCTGACTACATTGACACACGCTTAGAAATCAAACCAGCCAATCAATCCTCTTATTTTCTCAGGAGGATGCAATCTACTGTAAATGCAGTGCATGAAAATAATAATGTACAACATTATCGCACTTGTAGAGCAGAATTCTTGAACAACATCAAATTTATAATTTTTCTCACTTGGAAAATGATTTATTCGGCACACTGTAGACTTTTAATGCTATTAAGGCATTGACAATAAACTAGCTCCTCACTCAGGTTTCACAAAGATGTTTGAAGCGGCCTGTTTTGTGGACAGTCAAAAATGTTATTCCGTTGGCAGCCTGTTACAGCAGCTCTCGCTCACGTTTGAGCTTTTTCCTCTTTTTATATTTCTTTTTGTACTTTTTAAGTGTTCTTTATTACTTCTCTTTGGAGCTCTCTCTCCGGGCAGTATGGATACCAGACTCGCTTTTTTCGCTCTGGTCTTAATACTTATTTTTCACCGTTTTCCGCCGTGTCGAGCAGCCTGATGTCCCCCGCGAGCTAAAGAGGAGGAGACGTGGGTGCCATGCCAGCACTGCTCGGTTAAGCAGGAGGAGACACTACAGACCAGTCCTCCCTTCTGTCATCATGGGGAATGTTAGATCTCTCCCCAACAAGTTGGACGAGCTAACGGCGCTTACCGGGCATCAGAGGGACTACCGTGAGTGCAGCATCATGGTGTTCACTGAGACGTGGCTAACGGCACTGACCCCGGACACGGACGAGAATGTGGACGGTTTTCAAATGCGGTGGGGAGGCAGGACAGAAGAGAGCGATAAGAGGAAAGGAGGACACTGGCTATGTTTGTTAATGACAGATGGTGTAACTCTGGGCACATCACTGTTAAAGAACAGGTCTGCAGCAAGGACATCGAACTTTTAGCTGTCACACCACACCAGAGACAATAAAACACTGGACTTATTTTATACCAACAGCAAGGAGGCATACAACTCATCCCCCCTCCCTCCCCTGGGAAGGTCTGACCACAACCTGGTACATCTCCTGCCTGTTTAGCTACAGGAGGAAGATGGAGGACCAGCTGCAGCAGAGAAATGTCAGAAGAAACCAGATTCCCAGGCTGTGGGGGATCAGACGTGGGTGAACGACATGAACCTATTCTTCAATAGGTTTGACTACAGACCCACCCCTCCCCCAGCCCAGTCATCTCTGCTGCCCCCCCCACCACCTCTTCCACCCCCCATGTTTACTGCCCCATTCTCACCTCTACCTCCCTTTCCACTGCTTGCATGTTGCAGACACCCTCACTGCCCCCCCCCCCCCCCCCCCCGACATTCACCCTCCCCTTCATCCGACACTCAGCCCCCCTGCTCCACTCTGTCCCTCTCGTCTCTCCAGGTGAGAAATTAGTTGAGGAAGATGAAGGTGAAGAAGGCTACGGGTCCAGACCGAATCAGCTCCAGGCTCCTCAAGTCCTGTGCAGACCAGCTGTGCAGGATTGTGGAGTATATCTTCAACATGAGCCTTAACTGGGAAAAGTGCCACTGCTGTGGAAAACCTCCTGCGTGGTACCAGTACCAAAGATCCCTCACCCAAAAGACTTTAACAGATACAGACCAGTTGCTCTCACTTCACACCTGATGAAGACCCTGGAGCGGCTGGTCCTCGTCCACCTCTGCCCACTGGTGGGTCCTTTTATGGACACACTCCAGTTTGCATATCAACCTGGAATCGGAGTGGACGACACCATCATCTTCATCCTGGACAGATCACTGTCTCACCTGGAGAAGCCTGGAAGCACTGTGAGGATCATGTTCTTTGATTTCTCCAGTGCTTTTAACACTATACAGCCTGCACTTTTGGGGAACAAGCTGGGGTTTGCAGGGGTGAACCAACACCTCACATCCTGGATCCTTGACTACCTCACCAACCGGTCACAGTATGTGAGGACTCGGGACTATGTGTTGGACACAATAATCTGCAGTAGAGGGGCCCCACAGGGAACAGTCCTGGCTCCTTTCCTGTTCACCCTGTACACTGCAGACTTCTACCACCAATCACCTCACTGCCATCTACTAAAGTTCTCTGACGACTCTGCTATCGTTGGCCTCTTCAGGGACGGAGATGACGGAGCCTACAGAGAACTTATTAAGGACTTTGTGAACTGGTGCCAGCAGAGCCACCTCCAGCTCAACGCCAGGAAGACCAAAGAGCTGGTGGTGGATTTCCACAGGCACAGACAACCCCGCACACAGGTGAACATGCAGGGAACGGACATTGAGATGGTAACATCTTACCTGGGAGTTCACATGAACAGTAAACTGGACTGGACTGATCATACTGCAGCTACGTACAAGAAAGGTCAGAGCAGACTCCATCTGCTGAGGAAGCTCAGGTCTTTTGGAGTGCAGGGGGCACTCCTGACTTCTTTCTATGACTCTGTGGTGGCATCAGCCATTTTCTATTGAGTAGTCTGCTGGAGCAGCAGAATCTCGGCAGCAGACAGGACCCAGTGCAGGTGGTGGGAGAGAGCAGGATGATGGACAAGCTGTCATCGCTGCTGGTGAAGGAGTCCCAACCCCTTCAGGTCACTCTCACAGCACTGGGCAGCTCCTTCAGCAACAGACTGATACACCCCAAGTGTGTGAAGGAAAGGTATCAAAGGTCCTTCCTTCCTACTGCTGTCAGACTGTACAACCAGCACTCATTTCTGTTTTTGCACTGTCTGGTCAATATTCTTAACACCTATATTTATTATTGTATTTGTCAATAAAAATTCACTGCTGTTAATGTTGTACGATGTCATGTTTATATGTATATACGCCTATTCTATTTCTTACCTTTTTAATCATATTGTTTGTTTTTTTTGCTATCGGTTTTGTCTTTTGTAATATTCTGTGCTTTGGCTGCTGGGACAAACACATTTCCTCATTTGCAGGACATTAAAGGATTTCTGATTCTAAATAAATTGCCAGCCAATTCAGACTGGGCTCAAAAGATTACTAGGGCAATTGCAATATTCATGGCTCTGGACATGCGCCCATTTTCGGTGGTGGAAAATGAGGGGTTCAAGTTTTTACTTAGTGTGCTTGAGCCCTGTTATGAACTGCCAAGCCGAGCACATTTCTCACAAAATGTGCTCCCAACCCTTTTCAATGAAACCAAATCGAAAATAGAAGAAGAATTGAGCAGTCCCGACTCCATAGCCATCACCACAGATGGATGGATGTCCCGTGCCACAGACAGCTACTTAACCATAACGGCACACTATGTTAAAAACAATTGGCAAATTGCAAACCCCGTCCTCCAAACACGTTCAGTGTTTGAGAGCCATACAAGCGATCATTTATCGGGGATACTTAAAGAGGCTGTGGCAGAGTGGAAGATCAGCAGATCAGATGTCCCTGTTCCCGTGATACCAGACAACGCCAGGAATATTGCCAATGCTGTCGGAGCGGCCGGATTTTGCTCACACCGTCAATCTGACTGCGCAGAGGGGGATGAGCATTCAACAAATGTGAGGAAAGTGGTCACGTTTGTCCATCGCAGCACAACAGCTGCAGCTGTATTGAAGGAGAAACAGGAGATGCTACAGCTGCCCTCACACAAGCTGGTCCAGGATGTCGCTACCAGGTGGAGCTCGAGCCACGACATGCTAGAGCGGAACCTTGAGCAGCAGGCGGCTGTTTTCTCGGCATTAACAGATAGGAGTGTTAAGAAGAAAATTAAAGACATCATCACTCTTGTCTCAGGAGCAGAATGATAGTTAGGATGTTTAATAACAATTCAATAACAAAGGCAGTTCAGGCCAGGGACAGGTCACAGAGGAAAAAAAGTCAAACAAGAAAGTCCAAAAAATCCTGCCAAAAGTACAGACAGGGCTCAGGCAAAAATCAGGTGTCAAAAGGTCAGGCAAAGAGGTCAATAAACAGGCATGCAGGATTAGGCACAGCAGAGGTACAGTTAGGGTTGAGGCAAAAATCCAGGAGTCAAAAAAACAGGCAGAGATCGGTACACAGGCAGACAGAGGGAACACAGGCAGCAGTAAAATGGGCTTGGCTATACTCACATGGTTGAACAGAAACAGAGTTGGCAACGGATTGGCAGACAGAGCAAAGGTATCCAAAATTGTCAGGCAAAAATCACAGTCAAAAAACAGGCTTAGGTCAGAAGGTAGAAAAATCCAAGAAATAGCAATATGTGAACAAAACTTCCGGAAACAGACGCGATAATCTGGTGAAGACTGTCAGTCCTGGTGTGACTTTAAAGCCAAGGCTGATGAGGAGAGTAGAATTAGGTGTGGAGCAGCAGGCACTGGTGATTGGATACCTCACTTGTCTGTCAACAAGGAGGCAGGACAGAGGGGAAAACCTGGCGTGGATCATGCAAGCCAGCCAGGTCGACGACTAAGGAGGGCGGGTACTAGGCTGGAACGTGACAACTCTGTCTGATAATGATGTGAAACTAGCTGAGGACGTGGTACAGGTTCTTAAACCCCTTAAAACCGTTGACTCTCATAAGCACTGAGCAGATGCCAACTATTTCAATGATCATGCCATTGAAACAAAGAATCCTGGCCTCCATGAAGCACAGTGGCTCTGACTCAAAAGTAGTGAAAGACATCAAAGCTGCCATTGCACATGACTTCGAAGTCAGATACCCTGATACAGATAGGGCACTAATTCAGTTTCTTCATGTGAGCACTGCATTTGACCCCTGTTTCAAATCGTTACCTTTCCTGAATGGGACCACCCATGATGCAATCTTCAAGAGGCTGACTGAGAGTATTCTGGAAGACTGTTCACAGACTGTTCAGGTATTTGACTGTTCTAATATTAACAGAGTTAATTTCAATAAAGTTCTGTGTAAATCAGTTAGGCCTATTTAATTAAAGTCAGCATTTTAGATCATAAAGGCTTAACTTTAGCTCTACTGGATTTCATATTTTTGAACCTAAATTTGATCTAACATTATGTTGTTATGGGTTTTGTCTTTGTTAGGCCCAGACTTTCAGGGAGGAGACAGAGGAGCAATCAGAGATAGCCTCCAGCAGCAGTGACTGTCCTCCTCCAGCCAAAAGAGCACCATTGACTGAGACTTATTTCCAATGGAACAGGCATCATCAAAGCCTTTGTCTCAAGTGGTGGATGATAAGGTGCAGCATTACAGAGCAGTGCAGACGCTCTCAGTGGAGTCAAATCCACTTGTATGGTGGAAGGACAATCAGAACCAGCTTCCTCATTTAGCCAAGACTGACTGTCTTGGCTAAAGCTAAACGGTACCCCAGTAGCCCATTTCTTAATAGGTGAAAACTGTGTCAAGGTGACTTTTTCTTTTAAATGACTTCTCTGTTCAATAAAGGTTCTTCATGGATAAAATGTCTTTACAGTGCATTTGCTACATACATGACATCATGCTAAAAGACTGAGGCTATAAACCTTCATGTCCTTTGAAAAATAATCAGCATCCTCATCAGTTAATGATCCATGTAATTATGAAGACTTGAAAATAAAGTAGCAGAAATGGTTTTGTATTGTAGTTTAAATACATGTAGACACATCGCTGCACACAGTACAGAATGATAAATGACAATTCATAATGTCATATTAAACATTTTGCATGAATTACCTGAGATGTGCACACACATGTTCAACAACAGGAATCACTGTACAGTTGAGTAGACCATTGGCTAAATGTGAATTATGTGGATATTCAAAATTAAGCTAATAAAGAGCACAGCACCTAATCATCATAATTTTAAGAGCGTCTCCAAATAAGATAGCAATATATATGATTCTGCATCCCAAATGTAAAATAAATCCTATTCCGAAAAATGAATGCCAATTTCAGTTAAATGAACTGAAACTTTGAAACTGAAGGATTGACAAGGTCAATTTTTTCTAAATGTGTAAACAGTCTTGAGGATATGACATGTAACCCTAACAGCCACAGCAAACAGCTGGTTTAAAAGTAAAAAATAAAAGAAGAACATTAGACATAGGACTTTAATATGTAAGATATAAGACATAAGACATATCATTTAATTTTTAAAGTTTGAAACCGTAAATCAGTGATTGTGTGTGTTTTTAAAGCCTTGAGTGAAATCTTTTTAACCAAATCGCATAATTAGAATATCAAAAAGTGCAATTACATTAACAATGAGTAAGGCTGTCAAATGTGGCGCACATGTTTGCATGAAATACATAACTATGCAAATTCACTGTAAATGTAAACTGTTTATAAGACAGAACTCATTTAATCTTTAAAGTAAGAACAACCAGAATTCTATTACGAATTTTGGTCAATTTAAAACCGTAAATTAATGGATTAATTAAGGGAGATATGACAAGAATTTCTATCTCAATGAAGTTTTTAAAGGCTTGAGGGAAATCTTTTGAACCAAATCGCATGATAATTACATTAAATAGCAGAGTAACAACAAAAATGAGTAAGGAGATCAAATGTGGCACACATGTTTGCATAAACTTTGTCCTGTTTTCAATAGAATCTGCACATGTTTTAATGAGATACATGTAGGATAGAACTATGAATAAACCATGCAATAAATAAATTATTACTGTTATGTGTGCAACTATGTTGTTAACACCAGTTTCAACTGGGAAACAAGCAAGTTTAACAATCATCCAATTCACACAAAAAAATCTGGTGATATATGGGCCGCATAACTTTAATCTAGATGTCAGGAAAATATTTGCCGCCACAATGAAAAAAGGCGTTAGCCAAGAGTAACAGACTAATGTAATGAGTCTTTGCTTTGACATGACAGAGTGGTACTCCAGTGGTCGACATATAGCCACATATCTGTCATATGCCATGATGGAAAGAATAGACAGTTCACTGCAGACAAATGACATAATTACTTGAGCCTGAACAAGACATCCAGAATAAGAGATAACATGAACAGGAGAAAGCAGATCCCAGAGAAACTTGGGATAGAAACCTGTTGTCCCATAAAGTGCATTCATGCAAAAAGTACATACTAAAATATACATTGGCTCATGCAGGTTTTTATCCATGATGATGGTCACAATAACAGAAATATTTACCAGCAAAATCACACAGTAACACAGTAAAGTGAGAAAGAAGAGAGTAAATCTGTGGTTATTTGTTTCATTTAAACCTGAAAGAAAAAACATTCTTATTTGAGAAACATTATCCATCATGGTTAGAAAACGTGTTGTTCCTGTGAAGGGTAACTCTGTCTCTAACAGTATCTGTTCTCTCTCTTCACTTTTTAATATCTTGCCTACATCGACACACGCTTAGAAATCAAACCAGCCAATCAATCCTCTTATTTTCAGGATGATGCAATCTACTGTAAATGCAGCATATGACAATAAAAATATAGAACTTTATGGCACTTGTAGAGCAGAAATCATGAACTACCATTAAACGTATAATTTTCATCATTTAGAAATTTTTTGGCACACTGTAGGCTACTTATGAAATTAAGGCACTGACAATAAACTAGCTCCTCACTCAGCTTTCACAAAGATGTTTAAGAGCGGCCTGTCTAAATTTAGCTCTTTGTAGTCTAATACACGTCCCCTATTGTGCACTGCAGAATTTCTACATTTAAAAGAGGAAATTTAGAAAAATGCGAGGAACAACATGATGCTAAGAAACATGGAGTAATATATGCAGTTGGACGGAGGGACAACACCTTCTGGATGGTACATGAAAAACAAAGAGTTCGACAAAATCATTCAACTGAAAAATAAAACAGGCATAATAATATGTTGTTGTGGTGACGTGGTACTTTTTAAAGATCGTATAATATATATATATATTAAAATGAATAAACATTTTACATTATGTCTTTTCATACAATTATTCGATTAAAAGCTTTTTGTATCTTAACTTTGGACAGCAACATTGTTGTTGGTCGTTGCTGCCAGCCTCACCTAATTTTACTGTTCTACTCTCATCCACTACAATTATATCAAGTTTGCTGTCTAATATCTGTCTGAATCCATATCAGTGCACACATGTGTACAAGACTCTTGCAAGGTTTCATATCATCACCTTCCTAAAATAATGGCCTAACTAATTTTTTCAGGTTTTTCAGAGAACACAAAAAACTGAACCAAATATTAAATATATGATATATTTTTAATAATTTCACTCAGAAAGGTTATGACAATAGATGACTATTGACATACTGATAACAATGTCTCTCAATTATGTAACATAAGAGGAATAAATGACTTAAGCAAGTTTTTTAACATGCCTTTGTGACTTAAGCAATTTTAATCATTGAACTCTGTCAACAATAAAGCATAACTAACAAACTAACTAAACATAATGCTGAGGAGGCGTGTGCATCTCCTCATTTCTCCCTCTAGCTCTTCTTTGCTGTGTTCTTGACTGATGCCTATTAGTGTGGCATATTGTCAAAGAAGTGATGACACTCGATGGGCATGACGTGTTTCATTCACTGGAGGTCCTGGAACTTTCTCTCCTTGATTGGCAGAGATTTTATTGTAGCTTGCTCACTAAGTAGCCCATTTCTTATTAGTTGAAAACTGTGTCAAGGTGACTTTTTCTTTTAAATGAGTTTTCTATTCAACAAAAAACTTCTTCATGGATAAAATGTCTTGAAAATACATTTATTACATACATGATATCATACTTAAAGATTGAGGCTATAAAGTATTCATGTCTTTACCAAAAAGTCAGCATCCTTATCAGTTGATGATCCATGTAATTATCAAGACTTTGAAATAAAGATGCAGGATTGTTTTTGTATTGCAGTATAAATACATGTAGCATTACACACAGTACAGCATGATGAATGACAATTTAATAATGACATATTAAAGATTTTGCAAGAATTACTTGAGATGTGCACACACACGTTCAACAACAGGAATCACTATACAACTGAGTAGACCGTTGGCTAAATGTGAATAATGTGGATATTCAAAATTAAGCTAATAAAGAGCACAACACCTAATCATCATCACTTTAAGAGCATCTCCAAATAAGACCAATACATATGATTCCACAGCCTAAATCTGAAAGAAAGAAACCTTCCCAAACATCAATGCAAATTTCAGTCAAATGAAAACAAAACTTTTAGTTAAAAATACTTTCATCAATGATTAACAAGGTAACTTTTGCTAAACTTACAAACACTCCTGAGGATATTAGATGTAAGTCCAACAGCCACAGCAAACAGCTGGTTAAACAGTGCAAAGACACAGGACTGTAAGTTTCTTTAATACTGTATAAAAGACAAAAGTCATTTATTTTTTAAAGTAAGAATAACCAGAATTCTGTTTCGAATTTTGGTCAATTTGAAACCATAAATTAATGGATTCATTACGGGATGGATGACAAAAATTTCCATTTCACCAAAATTTTTAAAATTTTGAGGGAAATCTTGTGAACCAAATCGCACACTTATAATTTCTAAAAGGAAAGTTACAATAAAAATGAGTAAGGCGGTCAAATGTGGCACACATGTTTGCATGAACTTTGCCGTGTTTTCTATAGAATTTGCACATGTTTTAATGAGATAGATGTAGGATAGAACTATGAATGAACCATGAAAAAAGTAAATGATTGTCGTTATGTATACAACTATGCTGTAAACAGCAGTTTCAATTGGGAAACAAGCGAGTTTAACAATCACTGAATTCGCACAAAATAATCTGGTGATATATGGGCTGCATAACTTTAATCTAGATGTTAGGAAAATATTTGCAGCTCCAATAAAAAAAGGTGTCATCCAAGAGTAACAAACTAACATAATAAGTCTTTGCTTTGACATGACAGAGGGGTACTCCAGTGGTTGACATATAGCCACATATCTGTCATATGCCATGACTGAAAGAATAGACAGATCACTGAAGATGAATGAGGCAATTACTTGAGCCTGAACAAGACATCCAGAATAAGAGATAACATGAGCAGGAGAAAGCAGATCCCAGAGAAGCTTGGGGTAGACACCTGTTGTCCCATAAAGTCCATTCATGCAAAAAGTACATACTAAAATATACATTGGTTCATGAAGGTTTTTATCCATGCTGATGGTCACAATAACAGAAATATTTACCAGCAAAATCACACAGTAACACAGTAAAGTGAAAAAGAAGAGAGTATATCTGTGGTTAGTTGTTTCATTTAAACCTGAAAGAAAAAACATTCTTATTTGAGAAACATTATCCATCATGGTTAGAAAACGTGTTGTTCCTGTGAAGGGTAACTCTGTCTCTAACAGTGTCTGCTCTCTCTCCTCACTTTTTAATATCTTGTCTGACTACATCGACACACGCTCAGAAATTAAACCGGCCAATCAATCCTGTTATTTTCAGGATGATGCAATCTACTGTAAATGCAGCACATGTAAATAACAATATACAACTGTCTTGCGAAAGAATTCTTGGAAAACAATCAAATGTTAACTATTCATCATTTAGACTACGATTTATACGGCACATTGTAGGCTTTCTTGCTATTGACAGTAAAGTAATTTGTCAGTGTGATTTTCACAGCGGCCAGTTGTGCGGCCAATCTTAAATTAGCCCTCTTAAAGAGATATTCCGGTGTAAATTTAATCCATGGTCTAACACACCTTGACACCGAGCAAGACTCCCCCTCGAGAGGTCAAGTTTGCTGACCGCTAGCTTGGCTAGTTTTAGCAACCTCAGAAAAGACCACACGAAAACAATGCACTGCCGCTTACGCCTCCAATTAGAAACCGCCATCAAAAAGCCACAATTAATAGTCAGAACAGCACCAAACTTCAGCAACAGTACATGTGCAGTCCCAGCACACAGTACGAAGCATCAAACATCTGCTAGCTTAGCCGGATTTGTATTGAAAACACAGCACAACTCACAGCGCTCCTCCAGCAGCCTGCCTGTGTGTGGAAGCCCTGACGAGTTGATTACCGAGTGCAGTAGATTTCCGCAGCTCAAGGATGAAAATGTATGATTATTACTCCATTACTTCCGTTAGTTTCCCTGTCAGCTCTCGATAATAAGTACTGAGCATTCCTTGGAGTAATAATCAGTCATTTTCATCCTTGAGCTGCGGAAATCTACTGCACTCGGTAATCGACTCATCGGGGCTTATATATTAATTAATTAATATTTTGACATGACCCTGCTATTGCTTTCATAAAAATTGCATGACCCCCCCCCCCGTTCCGCGTCGCGCAATGATACATTTATTTCGACAACCATACCACAATCCCCAGAACATCTGCATTGTCACTTTACACACCACACTTCTACGCGTCAATTTTGAGATTTTTTTCCTTGCAATTTTACCCTTGTAATTTTGAGAGTTTTACCTCACAATTTAAACGGATAAACACATAGCCGTGGGAAGTGGGGGTGCTGGGGCTGCAGGAAAGGCTCAGGCCTCCCTCAGGTCCTCACAGCTCAATGAGGAGCTGCACTGCCTGCTCCACGTTCAACAGTCTACTCATTGTTTTGACACACATAACAAAAAAACGACTACACTACACACTGAACACCACACTAACTATACAGTCCAAACACACTAAATGTCACCAATATCTCAACTCTCAAAGCTCGCTGTCACTAACACTGTCTCTAACGCTGTCTCTGTCGCTGTCTCTGTCGCTGTCAGTATTGCTGTCACTCTTCACCGCCGTCCCTCTGCAAAACTTCCCCCTGTCCCCCAGCAACCAAATCACGTGATTTGCCATATCATTTTGTGATTGGTTGATGTGGTGGCTTTTTCCACCAATTGGAAAGGGGGTATGACGTGTTTTTTTTTTTTTTGGCTTGCAAGCGCTTCCTGTTTGCGGACACGTTACTGAGAAAAGCCCGTTTCTACCGTTTCTTCCTGCACCAAACGTGACAGCGATATTCGCGAAAAAGCATCGCGCACATCATTTGCAGTTACACTAGGTATGTGTCAGTGAGATATGGCATGGCACAGAAAAGAATTTCTGATTTTTTCAATCATTCTTCCAAAAGTAGGCCCCAGACGTAGCTTCAAAAGTTGAATGACCCCCCCCTCTCTGACTATTTTTTTTGGGTGACCCCCCCCTCAACAAAGAATATTATGACATGTCCCCCCCCCATTTTCCTCCGGTGGCCCATTCCATAAATAACGAACGGTCCCTTGCTAAAACTAGCTAAGCTAGCGGTCAGCAAACTTGACCTCTCGAGGGGGAGTCTTACTCGGTGTCAAGGTGTGTTAGACCATGGATTAAATTTACACCGGAATATCCCTTTAAGTTTGATACAGGTCTGCTATTCTGCACTGCAGAATTTTAAATTAAAAAGAAAGTACAAGTACAGAAAGTACAGAAACACGAAGGTACAGAAACACGCTACAAACAACAGGCTGACCCGTTCAAAAATCAACTCTTTTACAAATAGGTCTGTCATGAGATGGCCTCATGGCCTTTTAGTGTAACACACATCACAAGCCGTCATACATCATGCAGTTACTTTAATTCTACAATCTAGCTATTAGGTGTTTGAGGTGTTTGGTTATTAATGAACATGAGGCTGTGAAACCTTAATGGTTGTGATATGTTAAGATGCTTGGCATTACTTCCCGAGTCACGAAAAACACATCATATCCAAAAGAAACATCTGACAAGATGAAGTGTTTTAACATCTTTCTTTCTAGTTAATCTTTTGAATCCTCCAGACTTGATGATGCAAAGTTATTTCGGACATGTACAAAACAAAACAAAACAAACGAAAAATTAAATTAGTTTGACAAATACGCATGATAAATTGAAAATCATGTTACAAGTATATTCCATCAACTAGCATTGACATGCTCGAAATGGAGTAGGAAGAAGTTTACACTTATTTAATCTTACCCCTTCTCCAGAACTCAGTAATTAATCAGAATCAATTTACTTCCATTCCTGACCTGTGTAACTTCATATGCTCCCATCTAACTATTTACAATTTAATCTAAAGTATATGTAAAATTCATGAATCACAAATGATATATACACAGGGCTGATTGCAGTCCGGCGCCGTGCCGGATCTCCGGCCTACCAGCGTGACTGCGAATAAAAAAAAAAAAGAAGACATCGGGTTTGCCTGGAGATCTAACATACAGTTATCTGGATCTCACAGAGGCACCACTTTCAGTCAATTACACTAAGGACAGGTCTACTAGCCAATCAGAAATGCGGTGGGGGCGGGCCTTGGCCAAACAGATTGATCCAGAGATGTCAGGATGCAAATTCATGAAGCCAGGGGAAGACACTAAAGATGTTGACAAAGGCATTAAGAACAAACGGCGCTGGGCTTGGCTAGAAGAGGTGGGTAGCGATGGAAAGCTCTTTGGGAGGCGGTGCCAAAAGCTCCGACAACCAGGTGCATGCTTCTGCACGTTGTGCGCAAGGAGGCTAATGTGTGGAACTAGCGGGAAAAAAGCGCTATCACGGCACGAATCACGAACACTTTCATAAAGCAGCTGGAAGCTTTGCCCATAGATGTGCTCTGAGATTGACTGTAGGTGGTACGTCTTGTAGGTATGGGGGGGGAGGAGTGACGTCATAGGAAAAAGTTCCTGTGGTGTCTGGCACCAGGGCGTTTTATAGTGGATCCTCTGGGTGCTGTATGTTGGGGGGTGGGGCCTCCATGGATCAGACCTGCTCCAGCACGTCTTACAGATGCTGGATCAAATTGGGATCTGGAGAATTTGGAGGCCCGGTCAACATCTTGGGCCCTTTATTGTGTTCCTGGAGCTGTTCCCGAGCAGTGATTGCGGTGTGTCAGGGCACATTGTCCTGCTGGGGGGCCACTGCCATCGGGTAGTGTTGTTATGATGAGGGGGTGTCCTTGGTCCACAACAGTATTTGGATGGGTGGTGTGTATAGGAAAGCAAGGAAATGACATCCGGCCTTCCTCCGATTTGAACCCAGGAACTGCTAAAACAGTACTTGCCTGTTCAGAATCCTTTTATGGCCAAGTTCCCGGGGACTGTGCAAAGAGTGTAGTGGAAATTCTCTTTTGTGAGGTAGAGAGTTGCTAAGTCTCTGAAAAATTTCTTAGACTTCAGCGTATGAATCAGATTTCTTTAATAACACGCAGCATAGAGGGAAAGCCAAAGCGTCCTCTCCTGTCCTCTAAGATGATACCACTTAAGTACAGAACAGAGAGAAGGTTACCTTCATTTACGACAGACATCAATCATTTTCTTAACAAAACAGTGACCCTTGATGTTTTAGATAGGACAGTAAATGTCATCTTATCTTAATTTAATTTCCCATGTAGAGGATGTGCCCCACCTCTGGCCTTCTAACACCTCAAGCAAAATGCATTCTCCCCTCCCCCTCCCACATCTTGATCCTGTCTTTACAGTACATTGATCAAAGACAGGAAAACTATGTAATTTCTTACAAGTGTGTATCGACGAGGGACAGGTTAGGGAGTTTTGGAAGAAAAGGGCTAAATTGATTAGTTTAAAATGATGTTGTCTTTTGGGAAGAAATTTATTGATATTTTAAACTGGTAATTTATGCCTTGAAATCATTTTGCTACGTACATGATACAGGCTTTTTTCGTTTTTAAATCATGGCCTCAGTCATCCAGTTTTTTTTGTTGTTTTATCTTTCTGTGTTAAAGGTCCAGTGTGGAAGATTTATGGGGATCTATTGGCAGAAATGGAATATAATCTTCATAATTATGCTCTCATGTATGTATAATAACCTAAGAACGGTTACATAGTGCAAATTTACCTCTAGATGTGACTAAATCTGACACACTGGGCCTTGAAATCATTCATGTTTAATCACAAGCAGTTCACTGACAAATATCCTACAAAAAAAGACTCTATACATTTAAGGGTTCATTTAATCTATTTTGTTCTTAACTACATGAATGCAAACAGCGAAGTGACTGAACAGTGTGGTATGCAATAACGGTATATTAAACTTTTTTGCATCAATTACCTGAGATGTGCACACACATGTTCACAACAGGAGACACTATACAGCTCAGTAGACCATTGTCTAAATGTGAATAATGTGGATATTCAAAGTGAAGCTAATAAAGAGCATGACACATAATCATCATCATTTTAAGAGCGTCACCAAATAAGACAGCGATACATATGATTTAGCACGCTACATGTAAAAAAAAAAATCTCCTTTGCAGAAAATAATGCAAATTTCAGTTAAACGAATTGAAAACATTCTTTAAGGATTAACAAGCTCATGTTTGATAAATGTGCAAAAAGTCTTGAGGATATTCCAATTAACTTTAACAGCCACAGCTGACAGCTGGTTAAACAGTGCAAATTTAAGAAGGAACATCACACATAGGACTTTGAGTTTCTTTAATACTGTATATAAGACAGAAGTCATTTATTTTGTAAAGTAAGAACAACCAGAATTTTCTTTCGAATTTTGGTCAATTTGAAACCGTAAATTAATGGATTTATTAAGGGAGATATGACAATAGTTTGTATTGCAACAAAGTTTTTAAAGGCTTGAGGGAGATCTTTTGAACCAAAACGCATAATCATTGTTTCAAAAAGCATTGTTACAAGAAAAATGAGTAAGGAGGTTAAATGTGGCACACATGTTTGCATGAACTTTGCCCTGTTTTCTATTGAATTTGCACATGTTTTAATGAGATACATGTAGGATAGAACTATGAATAAACCATGAAATAAATAAATGATGATATTTATGTATATAATTATGCCATTAACTGTTGTTTGTGCTGGGAAACAAGCAAGTTTAACAATCATCCAATTCAAACAAAGTAATTTGTCGATATATGGACTGCATAACTTTAATCTAGATGTTAGAAACATATTTATACCATACATGCAAAAAGGTGTCATCCAAGAGTAACAAAATAACATAATGAGTCTTTTCTTTGACATGACAGAGTGGTACTCCAGTGGTCGACATATAGCCACATATCTGTCATATGCCATGACTGCAAGAATAGACAGCTCACCGGCGACAAATGAGCCACCAATCTGAGCCTGAACAAGACATCCAGAATAAGAGATAACATGAACAGGAGAAAGCAGATCCCAGAGAAGCTTGGGGTAGAAACCTGTTGTCCCATAAAGTCCATTCATGCAAAAAGTACATACTAAAATGTACATTGGTTCATGCAGGTTTTTATCCATGCTGATGGTCACAATAACAGAAATATTTACCAGCAAAATCACACAGTAACACAGTAAAGTGAGAAAGAAGAGAGTAAATCTGTGGTTATTTGTTTCATTTAAACCTGAAAGAAAAAACATTGTTATTTGAGAAACATTATCCATCATGGTTAGAAAACGTGTTGTCCCTGTGAAGGGTAACTCCGTCTCTAACAGTGTCTGCTCTCTCTCCTCACCTTATAATATCTTGTCTGGCTACATCAACACACGCTTAGAAATCAAACCAACCAATCAATCCCCTTATTTTCAGGATGTTGAAGTTTATGGGACTTTGCGAGCACAATTCTTGAACTACCGTTAAATGTACAATTTTCATCACTTGGAAATTGATTTCTTTGTCACACTGTTGGCTATTTATGCTATAAAGGCATTGACAATAAACTAGCTCCTCACTCAGCTTCCACAAAGATGTTTGAGAGCAGCATGTTGTGTGGACAGTCAAAAGTTTGATTCTGTTAGTTGATACATTTCTCTTATTGTGCACTGCACAATTGAATTGGATGATTGTTAAACTTGCTTGTGATATTTTCATGTACCACTCTCAATTTGTAAAAAAAACTGACGCTTTGGATGGCGGCCGACCCGTCCTACAGTCCCACAGCGTCAGTTTTTGACCAGTTGGGAATTAGAGAAAAGAAAAAACTTTTCCTCCAAGGTCCTTGGATGAATGGATTAAAACATACTATATTATTTCATTCAATTATTCCCTTCAAAGCTTTTTATATTTCAACCTTGAACGGCAACTGTTGTTGCCGGTCATCGCTGCTGGCCTCACCTAATTGTACCGCTCTGCTCTCTTCCACTAGAATGACATCAGGTTTACTGTCTAACTTCTGTCTGAATCCATATCAATGCACACATGCATACAAGACCCTTGCAGGGTTTCATATGAGTCAACAACAAAAACTCAACTACAAACAATGTTTTCAAACAACTTAAAGTAAATGTTAGCTAGCTAGCTGCTAATAAAATTAGTTACTGACAAAAAAATGGTCAACTGTTCATGTTTTTTTCTGTCCAAAGTTTAACACCCATTGTCTTCTAAAGTACAGCAAATTCTGACTGGTAAGTCCGTTAGAATTATCAGTGGAAACTGCATGCTTACATGCTGAGCTAACAGTCACTACCAGAGCAAAGGAACTGGATGTTCGTATATGAAAGTATAAACCTACTGAGTCGGCATCAGCATGTTCTATAAAGAGCTGAAGTCATGGTGTCACGTCCAGACTAGCTTATATAACTCAAACGCAGGTTTACCACTCAGAATTGTTAATACTGTTTGAAACGATGCTTAATTACACACAGATATAGATAAAAGAAGGAGCCTCACTTCTTGCCAGTGATTGTCAGTTTGCAGCCAGTTCAGGAGATTTTTTACCTTTAACAGATTTTATTGTAGCTTGCTTGCTAAGTAGCCCATTTCTTATTAGTTGAAAACTGTCACGGTGACTTTTTCTTTTAAATTATTTCTCTATTAAAAAAAAAGTTATTCATGGAGAAAATGTCTAGAAAATGCATTTATTACATACATGATATCCAGTGTTGGGTAGTAACGCGTTATTAGTAACGCCGTTACGTAACGTCGTTACTTTTTTCAGTAACGCGTTACGTAACGCGTTGTTTTTTAAAATTCAGTAACTCCGTTCCCGTTACCAAACGCTGCGTTACTCCGTTCCTTTTGGTGAGGTTTTACAACGGCACACAGTTCCCGATCAATAAAGTTTAATTGAATTGAAAAACAAAGCACTTGTCGCCCTCTAGCGTCACACACGCAATCAAACACGCGCCATGAAGAGGACTAGACAGGTCACGGCATGATGGCGAGCGAGAAGGGGAAGATAAATTTCTACTCGTGGAAATACTCAAACTATTTTCAACTCGAGAGCAAAGGGAAAAACAACATTTCAGTAACATGTAAACTGTGCCCCGGGTCAAAAATCCTTTCTACGGCGAACAACAGCAACAGCAATCTGCTGAAGCACCTAGAGAAGCGGCATGCTTCCACAAAGTTAGCAGCTAAGGTAACGTCAGCTAACGCAGCATCCGAGACCGACAGCAGCGAGCAGCACACACCCACTCCACCCAAGCAGCAGCGGTTGGAGTTCGAAAGACGGACCCATAGCCAGGCACAACTTGATAAAACAATTGCACGGTATGTTTGATTGTTTATTTGGATCTCTTTATCAGGCTATTATTCCAAGAGTCCAATGGTAAAATTGGAAGAATGTTTTACAGTAACTAAAAAGTTACTTTCTCAGTAACGCATTACTTTTTGGTTTAAGTAACTGAGTTACTAACTGAGTTACTTTTTTACAAAGTAACTAGTAACTGTAACTAGTTACTATTTTTCAGTAACTAGCACAACACTGATGATATCATACTAAAAGACTGAGGCTATAAAGTATTCATGCCTTTACCAAAAAGTCATCATCCTTATCAGTTGACGATCCATGTAATTATGAAGACTTAGAAATAAAAGAGCACAACTCTTTTTGTATTGCAGTATAAATATATGTTGTTATAATGTTATATCATTACACAAAGTACAGCATGATTAATGATAATTTAATAATGTCATATCAAACTTTTTGTATTGTAACTACAACAGCCACAGTAAACAGCTGGTTAAACAGTGCAAATTCACTGTAACTGTAAACTGTATGTAAGACAGAACTCATTTAATCTTTAAAGTAAGAACAACCAGAATTCTGTTTCGAATTTTGGTCAGTTTGAAACCGTAAATGAATGGATTCATTAAGGGAGGTATGACAAGAAATTCTATTTCAAGGAAGTTTTTAAAGGCTTGAGGGAAATCTTTTGAACCAAATCGCATAATAATTACATTAAAAAGCAGACTTACAAGGAAAGTGAATAGGGAGGTTAAATGTGGCACACATGTTTGCATGAACTTTGCCTTGTTTTCAATAGAATCTGCACATGTTTTAATGAGATACATGTAGGATAGAACTATGAATAAACCATGCAATAAATAAGTTATTATTGTTATGTATGCAACTATGTTGTTAACACCAGTTTCAACTGGGAAACAAGCAAGTTTAACAATCATCCAATTCACACAAAAAAATCTCGCGATATGTGGGCTGCATAACTTTAAACTAGATGTCAGGAAAATATTTGCGGCTACAATGAAAAAAGGTGTTAGCCAAGAGAAACAGACTAATGAAATGAGTCTTTTCTTTGACATGACAGAGTGGTACTCCAGTGGTCGACATATAGCCACATATCTGTCATATGACATGACTGCAAGAACAGACAGATCAACGCAGATAAATGACATAATTACTTGAGCCTGAACAAGACATCCAGAATAAGAGATAACATGAACAGAAGAAAGCAGATCCCAGAGAAGCTTGGGGTAGAAACCTGTTGTCCCATAAAGTGCATTCATACAGAAAGTACATAGTAAAATATACATTGGTTCATGCAGGTTTTTATCCATGATGATTGTCACAATAACAGAAATATTTACCAGCAAAATCACACAGTAACACAGTAAAGTGAGAAAGAAGAGAGTAAATCTGTGGTTATTTGTTTCATTTAAACCTGAAAGAAAAAACATTCTTATTTGAGAAACATTATCCATCATGGTTAGAAAACGTGTTGTTCCTGTGAAGGGTAACTCTGTCTCTAACAGTGTCTGCTCTCTCTCCTCACTTTTTAATATCTTGTCAGACTACATCGACACACGCTTAGAAATCAAACCAGCCAATCAATCCTCTTATTTTCAGGATGATGCAATCTACTGTAAATCCAGCACATAACAATAACAATAAAGAACTTTATGGCACTTGGAGAGGAGAATTATTAAAGCTGTAGTCACTAACTACTGTTTTTTTTATATTTGCTATAATTGTCATCATGATCTGACAGTAGAATAAGAGACAGATCCACTGTGAAAAAATCCACTGTCTGTTGGTCCACCCAGTGGCTGGGGAGTTACTGAGAAGTGTCAATCATGCTCGTGCATATGCTGCTAGCAGCCCCCGTCATCGCGCAGTGCGTACTCGGCAGTGTGCCTCCCCCGCGCATCGCTTGCTCTCACCTGGTCAGATAGAGTCAATCTCAAGCCCAAACTGTAAACAATGGCTGAGATGCAAATGAACAGAAAAATGCCCCACCATTGCCCACTTCAAAGAGAAGAAATAAGAAAATAGATGAAGAAAAGCAGTGTAAAAAGAAAGAACTGGACTGTGCCAGAAAGAAAACTAAAAAGAAAAACTAATTTCAGTGGTGGAAGGAGCTGCAGGATTTGTAAGGACTCAAGAGCGACGTAGAATTGGCTGCTTTTCTGCTGGACACGTAAGAACCCCTGCTTGATATACACTTTATTTCCAAAAGTATTCACTCACCCATCCAAATAATTGAAATCAGGTGTTCCAATGAATTCCATGGCCACATGTGTATAAAAGCAAGCACCCAGGCATGCAGACTGTTTCTACAAATATTTGGGAAAGAGTGGGTCGCTCTCAGGAGCTCAGTGAATTCCACCGTGGTACTGTGATAGGATGCCACAAGTGCAACAAGTCCAGTCGTGAAATTTTCTCGCTCCTAAATATTCCACAGTCCACTGTCAGTGGTATTATAACAAAGTGGAAGCGATTGGGAACGACAGCAACTCAGCCACGTAAAATGATGGAGCGGGGTCAGCGGATGCTGAGGCGCATAGTGCGCAGAGGTTGCCAACTTTCTGCAGAGTCAATCACTACCAACCTCCAAACTTCATGTGGCCTTCAGATTAGCTCAAGGGCAATGCATAGAGAGCTTCATGGAATGGGTTTCTATGGCCTACCAGCTGCATCCAAGCCATACATCAGCAAGTGCGATGCAAAGCGTCGGATGCAGTGGTGTAAGGCACACCGCGACTGGACTCTAGAGCAGTGGAGACGCGTTCTCTGGAGTGACAAATCGCACTTCTCCATCTGGCAACCTGATGGATGAGTCTGGGTCTTGGTTGCCAGGAGAACAGTACTTGCCTGACTGTATTGTGCCAAATGTCAAGTTTGGTGGATGGGGGATTATGGTGTGGGTTGTTTTTCAGGAGCTGGGCTTGGCCCCTTAGTTCTCATGAAAGGAACTTTGAATGCTTCAGCATACCAGGAGATGTTGGACAATTCCATGCTCCCAACTTTGTGGGAACAGTTTGAGGATAGCCCCTTACTGTTCCAACATGACTGTGCACCAGTGCACAAAGCAAGGTCCATAAAGACATGGAGGAGAGAGTTTGGTGTGGATGAACTTGACTGGCCTGCACAGATTCCTGACCTCAAACCAATAGAACACCTTTGGGATGAATTAGAGCAGAGACTGAGAGCCAGGCCTTCCCCGATCCAACATCAGTGTGTGACCTCACAAATGCGCTTCTGGAAGAATGGTAAAAAATTCACATAAACACACTCCTAAACCTTGTGGACAGCCTCTCCTGAAGAGTTGAAGCTGTTATAGCTGCAAAGGGTGGACCAACGTCATATTAAACCCTTTGGATTAAGAATGGGATGTCACTTGTGTTCATATGCAAGTCAAGGTAGGTGAGCAAATACTTTTGGCAATATAGCGTACGTTTCATTCTATTTTTTTAACCACAAGGCTAAGATGGCAGTGGTTACAGTAATACTCGCAATAGTGCATATCGCCTTACAATGTTGCAGTCGAGCTACGTAGCTTGTTGATAAATCTAGCTTGTTAGCTTGTATGTTATCTCTGGTGCTTAGCTTTGTCTTTATCGCTACAGTTAACAAAAGTGTTTTTCGAGTGACCAGGCAGTAATAACATTAGTTTGCGTACAGTACGCTCTGAAGTGGTTGAATTGGTTTAGAGAAATAACATTACTCATGCTTCAGATAGGCAGCATGGCATTTCACTGGGTAATGATTACCTGGTAACTCCTTCTGCCGCGATGTTAAGAATATTGTTTGCTACTTTGGTTACTATAGTGACTCGGCATGAGGCACTCGTCATTGTAATTTAGTTGTATTGATCAGAAATAGAACAATCAGGGCTTATTTTGTTGCCAATGCCCTATCGAAGCAATGAGCATTCAACCCGATGTGAATGCGCCATCTTGGTTATATGGCTTCCTCTGTTACCATGGTTAAAAGCCTGCTCGTGCATGGCAGGCTCCTCTGTGGGGAGGGGCTTTGAAGGCAGGGCTGCAGCACAGCAGAGAGGAAGAAGGAGGGACCTGGAAGCTGTACTCATTCGAGTTTTCTGGCTAGTCCACTTTTTTCTCATAACTCCAGACTGCAGCTTTAAACTATCATTAAATTATTTCTTTGGCACACTGTCGGCTATTTATGCTATAAAGGCTTTGACAATAAACTAGCTCTTCACTCCAGTTTTACAAAGATGTTTTAGAGCCGCCTGTTGTGCGGCCTGTCTTCATTTTGCCCTTATTAGTCTAATACACGTCTCCTATCATGCACTGCAGAATTTCACATTTAAAAGAGGAAATACAGAAACATCCAAGGACCAACAGGATGCTAAGATACATGGAGTAATATATGCACATTACTTTTTGCAGTTGCTGTTAACATATTTTATTGTAGCTTGCTCACTAAGTAGCAGATTTCTTAATAGTTGAAAAATGTGTCAAGATAAAATTTTGTTTTAAATGATTTCTCCATTCAAAAAAGGTTATTGATGAAGAAAATGTCTTGAAAGTGCATACATGATATCAAGGTAATAAAGTCCACAACATCTTATCATCATCATTTTATGAGCATCTCTAAATAGGATAGCAATACATATGATTCAGCACCCTAAACCTAAAAAAAAAACTTTCCCAAAAATCTATGCAAATTTCAGTTGAATTAAATGAAAACTTTCAGCTAAAAACACATTCTTCAAGGATCAACAAGCTCACTTTTGCAAACATGCACTCACTCTTGAGGATATGACATGTAACCCCAACAGCCACAGCAAACAGCTGGTTAAAAAGTAAAAAATAAAGGAAAAACATTAGACATAGGACTTTAATATGTAAGACACAAGACATATCATTTAATTTTTAAAGTTTGAAACCGTAAATCAGTGATTGTGTTAAGGGAGGTACAAGAATGTCTATTGCAACAACTAAGTTGCAACAGCAAGTAATTGGACCTTGGACCCAAGGACTTTAACCCATGCAGACGGCAGACGACAGTGAATGCAAAATGCATCTGTGTCAATGAGTGCAAGAATCTGCATGGCCTTAAAATCCATCAGGCCAGACTGAAGGGCTTGGACAATGAGAAACAGGTGCAATGCACAGCAACAGTTCCTAATGAAACGCAGGAGGAGCTCGGCCAGAACACACCCCACAGAGCCTAGCACCTCCACATGCCCCAGACTCCATGCAAAGTAGTACGACAGACGATAAAAGTTCCCAAGCAACCAACAAGAGTGAGTGGTAGCAGTTTGACAATGATGTGTGCAAAATCGTACAACAGCTAAGGGCTTTGCTGACAGAGAACTGAAGGCAATGACAGCCATCAATGTAAGCTGTGCGTCTAAGATATTTGGTCACACCGAAACAGGGAACTGCAACAAACCCTACAACAAGAACGGTAGGGTCATCAAAACACAACAGTTGTGGAAAAGCTGAGAACTCTCAAGAAGCAGTACAAGTTGGCCAGTGAAGACGAACGCCAGCTACTAGTAGAGTTGTAAGAAAGCCTTAGGAAAAAGGTCATGATGATCTGGAGAGCTGAATGGCGCAGAAGACGAGGGAAGGAAAGGGCCAGGAGGTGAACATCTGTCATTGCCAACCCCTTTGGCTTTACTAGAAAATTGCTCCATGTGTACCTGCCACCTTGTATGCTCAGCAGATGATTTTAACTCCTTCCTTCACAACAACTTAAGTGCTCCAGCAAGAGAGCAGGAACTTGGCCACAACAAGGCCCTGATAAGCCCAGTTCCCCCAACAACTGAGTTTGACGTCAAGGAACCAAACTGGAGAGAGGTCCAGGAAGTCGTTAAGGCAGCAAGATCAGCCTCTGCCCCTGGGTCTAGTGGGGTACCTTACAGAATGTCAAAACACTGTCTGAGACTCCTCCAGCAAATGTGGAAAATCCTGAGAGTGATCTGTCGGAGAGGAAGAGTTACTGTCCAGTGGGGATGTGCTGAGGGTGTTTAGATTCCCAAATAGGAGAACTCCATTGAAATTGACCAGTTAAGAACCATGTCGCTGCTCAGCATGAAAGGCAAAATATTCTTCAGCATCTTGTCCCAGCAGTTTTCGAGTTTCCTCTTAAAGAATGATTACATCGACACATTGGTACAGAAAGGCATTCTCTGGAACACCTTGCTGCTTGCAGCATACAGGGGCTTTCACACAGCTTCTAAGACAAGCAAAGGAAGGCAAGGGCGACCTGGTGGTCCTCTGGTTGGACCTCACTAATGCCTATAGTGCCATACCACACAAGCTCTTGAAGAGACTCTGTATTCCCAGCAAGATCAACCACCTCATTCTGGATTACTCTGGACAACGTCCAGTTGTTCTATTACTACAACAACTTCCAGATGAGCAATGGGTCATGACCGAAAGAACGAGCTGCTCCCACAACTGCTCATGTTCATTATTTTATGCATTTAAATTATCAATAGCTTTTTGTATTATAAAATGGTAACGGCGACGCTGTCGACTGTAACAGTTGCTGGTCGTTGCTACCGGCCACACCTCATTTTACCTTTCTGCTCTCAATCATTAAAAATTATATCAGGTTTGCTGTCTTTCATCTGTCACTCAACTAGAGACAATGTTTTCATTGGAGCAGGATTGTTTTCCTTTTGCAGTATAAATACACGTAGACACATCACTGCACACAGTACAGCAGGACCAATGACAATTTAATAATGTCATATCTTTTAACTTTTTGCATGAATTACCTGAGCTGCACACACATGTTCAACAACAGGAATCACTGTGACTGAGTAGACCATTGGCTAAATGTGAATAATGTGGATACTCAAAATTAAGCTAATAAAGAGTACAACACCTAATTGTCATCATTTTAAGAGCATGGCCAAATGAGATAGTGATACATGTGATTCAGCACCCTTAAACCAAAAAAAACTTCCTTTTCCCAAATGCCAGTTTCAGTTTAATGAATTGAAACTTTCAGTTTAAAAGACATTCTTCATGGATTAACAAGCTCACGTTTGGTAAATGTGCAAAAACTCTTCAGGATATTACATGCAAGTCCAACAGCCACAGAAATCAGCTACAGTGTAGTGTACAGTGCACATCTAAAGACCATTAGACATAGGACATTAGGTTTTGTAATACTGTATTTCAGCCAAAATTCATTTAGTTTTTAAAGTAAGGACAACCAGAATTCTGTCTCTAATTTTGGTCAATTTGAAACCGTAAATTAATGGATTCATTAAGGGAGGTATGACAAGAATTTCTATTTCAACAAAGTTTTTGAAGGCTTGAGGGAAATCTTTTGAACCATATCGCATAATAATTACATCAGAAAGTATAGTTACAAGAAAAATGAGTAAGGAGATTAAATGTGGCACACAGGTTTGCATGAACTTTGCCCTGTTTTCTATAGAATCTGCACATGTTTTAATGACATAAATGTAGGATAGAACTATGAATAAACCATGAAATAAATAAATGATTATTGTAATGTATGTAACGATGCTGTGAACAGCAGTTTCAGCTGGGAAACAAGCAAGTTTAACAATCATCCAATTCATACAATAAAATTTGGCAATATATTGACTGCATAGCTTTAATCTAGATGTTAGAAACATATTTATGGCCACAGTGCAAAAAGGTGTCATCCAAGAGAAGCAGACTAATGTAATGAGCCTTTTCTTTGACATGACAGAGTGGTACTCCAGTGGTCGACATATAGCCACATATCTGTCATATGCCATGACGGAAAGAATAGACAGATCACTGAAAATGAATGAGATAATAACTTGAGCCTGAACAAAGCATCCAGAATAAGAGATAACATGAACAGGAGAAAGCAGATCCCAGAGAAGCTTGGGGTAGAAACCTGTTGTCCCATAAAGTGCATTCATGCAGAAAGTACATAGGAAAATATACATTGGTTCATGAAGGTTTTTATCCAAGATGATGGTCACAATAACAGAAATATTTACCAGCAAAATCACACAGTAACACAGTAATGTGAGAAAGAAGAGAGTAAATCTGTGGTTATTTGTTTCATTTAAACCTGAAAGAAAAAAAAATCTTATTTGAGATACATTATCCATCATGGTTAGAAAACGTGTTGTTCCTGTGAAGGGTAACTCTGTCTCTAACAGTCTGACTACATCGACACACGCTTAGAAATCAAACCAGCCAATCAATCCTATATTTTCAGTATGATGCAATCGTCTGTAAATACAGCACATGAAAATAACAATATAGAACTTTATTGCTACTTCTAGAGCAGAATTATTGAACAACGGTCAAATTTATAATTTTCATCACTTGGAAAATGAATTATTTCGCACACTGCAGGCTTTTCATGCTATTAAGGCATTGACAATAAACTATCTCCTTGCTCAGGCTTCATGAAGATGTTTGAGAGCGGCCTGTTGTGTGTACAGTCAAAATTTTAATTTTAATCTATTATACATTTCTCTTATCGTGCACTGCAGAATTTTAATTTTAAAAGGGGAAATATAGAAACATGCGAGGACCAACAGGATGCTGAGAAACATGGGACAGAGGGACAACACCTTCTGGACGGTACAAGAAAAACAAATAGTGTGACTAAATCTTTCAACTGAAAAATAAAACAGGCATGATAATATGTTGTTGTGGTGACGTCGTACTTTTTAAAGGTCGATCTTACAACGGCAGTGAAGAGGCACTGGGTGAGGCGGGCAGTTCTCTTACCTCAAGATAGGGGGCACTCGTGAGCCCAGAAATTATTTTGCCGGTGTCTACCTCACGGACACACACACACACACACACATATACACATGCACAGCGGCAAGTCAGTGGTAGCTGCCCCACACAGTGGCAGCGGTTGAGACAGATGTTGAGAGCTTAATTAAGAAAACCAAATTAATGCAGAAATCACGTAATGGAAATGCTACTCTAAGCGAGTCTAATGTAACACTGACGACTGTTTTATAAAATAAAAATAAAGACAAATGCCCAAAACAGCAGCTGTTGCCGTGGCAGGGCAGTGGTAACTGCCTCAGACACTGGCAACTGGAGTGGAAGGCAGGAAGCAGGAAGTGCCACTACTAGCTGCTGCTGCCAAGAATTGAGCCAGCCCTTGCTGTCAAATGGTGAATAATCTACTTTGTTGGGTTCATATATTTATAGATCTGATTCTGATGGAGTCAGTGCCTCACCAGCCATGAAACTCACTGCACATCACTGATTAAAACATATTATACAATATTATTTCATGCAATTATTCTCTTCTATTTGTATTTTAAATTTGGACAGCAACGCGGTAACCATAACCGTTGCCGGATGCCACTGTCAGCATGGCCTTATTTTACCGCTCTGCTCTCATCCACTACGATGATATCAGGTTTACAGTCCAACACCTGCCTGAATCCATATTAATGCATCCATGCCCACAAGACTCTTGCAAGTTTTCATATGAGTCAACGAGAGATAATGTCATCAACCACCTTAGAGTTAATGGTAGCTAGCTAGCTGCTAATAAAATCGGTTGCTGATTAAAAATGAGCAACTGCTCATGTTTTTTTTCAGTCCAAAGTTTAACACTCATTGTCTTCTAAAGTCCAAGAAATTCTGACTGGTAAGTCTGTCACAATTATCAGTGGAAACTGCATGCATACATGCTGAGCTAACAGTCAATACCAGAGCAAAGGACTGGATGTTCATAGATGAAAGTATAGGCCTACTGAGTCGGCATCAGCATGTTCTATAAAGAGCTGAAGTCATGGTGTCACGTCCATACTAGGTTGTGTAACTGAAATGCAGGTTTACCACTCAGAATTGTTAATAATATTTAAAACAATGCTTAATTACACACAGAGACAGATAAAAGCAGGATCCTCACTTCTCTCCAGTGATCGTCAGTTTACAGCTAGTTCAGATGACTTGTTGCTTGTTCTTGTTGCTGCTGAGTAGCCCATTTCTTATTAATTGAAAACTGTGTCAAGGTGACTTTTTCTTTTAAATGACTTTTCTATTAAAAAAAACTTCTTCATGGATAAAATGTCTTGAAAATACATTTATTACATACATGATATCATACTTAAAGACTGAGGCTATAAAGTATTCATGTCTTTACCAAAAAGTCAGCATCCTCTTCAGTTGATGATCCATGTAATTGTCAAGACTTTGAAATAAAGTAGCAGGATTGTTTTTGTATTGCAGTATAAATACATGTAGACACATCACTGCATACAGTACAGAATGATGAATGACAATTTAATAATGACATATTCAAGATTTTGCATGAATTACCTGAGATGTGCACACACACGTTCAACAACAGGAATCACTATACGACTGAGTAGACCATTGGCTAAATGTGAGTAATGTGGATATTGAAAATTAAGCTAATAAAGAGCACAACACCTAATTATCATCATTTTAAGAGCATCTTCAAATAATATAGCATTACATATGATCCCACACCCTAAATCTAAAAAAAAGAAACTTCCCAAAAGGAAAACTTTCGGTTAAAAAGACTTTCTTCAAGGATTAACAATCTCACGTTTGGTAAATGTGCAAACACTTTTGAGGATATTACATTACATGTAACTCCAACAGCCACAGAAATCAGCTGGTTAAACAGTGCACATCTAAAGAACATTAGACATAGGACATTGAGTTTCTTTAATACTGTATATAAGACAAAAGTCATTTCATTTTTAAAGTAAGAACAACCAGAATTCTGTTTCGAATTTTGGTCAATTTGAAACCGTAAATAAATGGATTCATTAAGGGAGGTATGACAAGAAATTCTATTGCAACAAAGTTTTTAAAGGTTTGAGGGAAATCTTTTGAACCAAATCTAATAATCATTACATCAAAAAGTATAGTTGCAAGAAAAATGAGAAAGGAGATCAAATGTGGCACACATGTTTGCATGAACTTTGCCCTGTTCTCTATAGAATTTGCACATGTTTTAATGAGATAAATGTAGGATAGAACTATGAATAAAGCATGAATTAAATACATTATCATATTTATGTATACAACTATGCTGTTAACAGCAGTTTCAGCTGGGAAACAAGCGAGTTTAACAATCGCCCAATTCATACAAAAAAATCTGGTGATATATGGGCTGCATAACTTTAATCTAGATGTTAGAAATATATTTGCAGCTACAATAAAAAAAGGCGTTAGCCAAGAGAAACAGACTAATGTAATGAGTCTTTTCTTTGACATGACAGAGTGGTACTCCAGTGGTCGACATATAGCCACATATCTGTCATATGCCATGACGGAAAGAATAGACAGATCACTGCAGACAAATGAGTATATTACCTGAGCCTGAACAAGACATCCAGAATAAGAGATAACATAAACAGGAGAAAGCAGATCCCAGAGAAGCTTGGGGTAGAAACCTGTTGTCCCATAAAGTGCATTCATGCAGAAAGTACATACTAAAATATACATTGGTTCATGAAGGTTTTTATCCATGATGATGGTCACAATGACAGAAATATTTACCAGCAAAATCACACAGTAACACAGTAAAGTGAGAAAGAAGAGAGTAAATCTGTGGTTATTTGTTTCATTTAAACCTGAAAGAAAAAAAATTCTTATTTGAGATACATTATCCATCATGGTTAGAAAACTTGTTGTTCCTGTGAAGGGTAACTCTGTCTCTAACAGTGTCTGCTCTCTCTCCTCACTTTTTAATATCTTGTCAAACTACATCGACACATGCTTAGAAATCAAACCAACCAATTAATCCTCTTTTTTCAGGATGATACCATCTACTGTAAATACAGCACAATATAATAACAATATAGAACTTTATTGCTCTTCTAGAGCAGAATTATTGAACAACGGTCAAATTTATAATTTTCATCACTTGGAAAATGAATTATTTCGCACACTGCAGGCTTTTCATGCTATTAAGGCATTGACAATAAACTATCTCCTTGCTCAGGCTTCATGAAGATGTTTGAGAGCGGCCTGTTGTGTGTACAGTCAAAATTTTGATTTTATTCTATTATACATTTCTCTTATCGTGCACTGCAGAATTTTAATTTTAAAAAGGGAAATATAGAAACATGCGAGGACCAACAGGATGTTGAGTAACATGGGACAGAGGGACAACACCTTCTGGACGGTACAAGAAAAACAAATAGTGTGACTAAATCTTTCAACTGAAAAATAAAACAGGCATGATAATATGTTGTTGTGGTGACGTCGTACTTGTTAAAGGTCGATCTTACAACGGCAGTGAAGAGGCACTGGGTGAGGCGGGCAGTTCTCTTGCCTCGAGATAGGGGGCACTCGTGAGCCCAGAAATTATTTTGCCGGTGTCTACCTCACGGACACACACACACACACATACACATGCACAGCGGCAAGTCAGTGGTAGCTGCCCCACACAGTGGCAGCGGTTGAGACAGATGTTGAGAGCTTAATTAAGAAAACCAAATTAATGCAGAAATCACGTAATGGAAATGCTACTCTAAGCGAGTCTAATGTAACACTGACGACTGTTTTATAAAATAAAAATAAAGACAAATGCCCAAAACAGCAGCTGTTGCCGTGGCAGAGCAGTGGTAACTGCCTCAGACACTGGCAACTGGAGTGGAAGGCAGGAAGTGCCACTACTAGCTGCCGCTGCCACGAATTGAGCCAGCCCTTGCTGTCAAATGGTAAATGATCTCCTCTGTTGGGTTCATATATTTATAAATCTGATTCTGATGGAGTCAGTGCCTCACCAGCCATGAAACTCACCACACATCACTGATTAAAACATATTATACCATGGTCTGGGGGAATACTCGATTCTGATTGGCTGCAGGGTGTACATTAATCCCTGGTATATGGACACCTACTAAGTAGTTCCAGTCAAATTGTCTGTTCACCGTCTAAATTAATGCGCTAGCTGGCGTAACCATAGCGACGGGAACGCAGTCAAAGCCGCTGTTTACAATTTATTTCCAACACTGAGTCCAGTCCGTCAGTCCTTCAGAGCCTTATCCTCTGAACACCACAGGATGGCGACTGTAACACACAAGCTGCAGAAAGTACACTTCCCCTCTAAACTTACTGATACTTTTTTTTATCACATAAGCGAATAATCTCACATCCCGTTCGCTGTTCAGCTCTCTACTTCAGGCTGCGGCCACAGTAACATTACATACGGCCGATCATTTGTTCATGAAAATCTTGATGTTGATTTGGGGACAATGACATGACTGGTAAGCTAGCTAGTCTTGTTAAACATACTGTCAAATTATATTTACTTTTTGTCAACCGTACGCAATGTTATCGACTTTGAATCTCGCTAGCATAGCATTAGCTTTCTGGCTCACCGCTGAGCGGACTAGAATATCTCCCGTTGCCAAGTCATATCTAAGGTCCGTCCTATTTACTGCAGAGGTGAACGTTTCCGTTGCATAAGAACCTTACGGGAGGGTAATGGTTGTTCCAGGTATTAGTCAAACCCTTAGGCGTTACCAGGGAAACTAAGTTATTGCCTGTGAAAAACGTTATATTTTGATTGTAAAACGCATGAAAATATAAATTAATGGTCTTAATTTATTTTCTTTGGCAAGTGACCATGGTATAAGCGGGATAATGCCCTTCGAGGTGTCTATAATCAGGAATTAATGGACTTTGCAGAGGCAACCGGTTCGAAGGCCCCCGCGTCGTCCATTAACTCCTGATTATGGACACCTCGTCGGACATTATCCCTTACTTATACAATATTATTTCATCCAATTATTCTATTTTATTTGTATTTTAAATTTGGACGGCAACACGGTTACCGTAACCGTTGCTGGACGCCACTGTCAGCATGACCTTATTTTACCGCTCTGCTCTCATCCACTACGATGATATCAGGTTTACTGTCCAACGCTTGCCTGAATCCATATTAATGTATCCATGCCTACAAGACTCTTGCAAGGTTTCATATGTGTCAACGAGAGATAATGTCATCAACCACCTTAGAGTTAATGGTAGCTAGCTAGCTAGCTGCTAATAAAATCAGTTGCTGATTAAAAATGAGCAACTGCTCATGTTTTTTTTCTGTCCAAAGTTTAACACCCATTGTCTTCTAAAGTCCAAGAAATTCTGACTGGTAAGTCTGTCACAATTATCAGTGGAAACTGCATGCATACATGCTGTCAATACCAGAGCAAAGGACTGGATGTTCATAGATGAAAGTATAGGCCTACTGAGTCGGCATCAGCATGTTTTATAAAGAGCTGAAGTCATGGTGTCACGTCCAGACTAGGCTGTGTAACTGAAATGCAGGTTTACCACTCAGAATTGTTAATAATATTTAAAACAATGCTTAATTACACACAGAGACAGATAAAAGCAGGATCCTCACTTCTCTCCAGTGATCGTCAGTTTACAGCTAGTTCAGATGACTTGTTGCTTGTTCTTGTTGCTGCTGAGTAGCCCATTTCTTATTAGTTGAAAACTGTGTCAAGGTGACATTTTCTTTTAAATGACTTCTCTATTAAAAAAAAAAAACTTCTTCATGGATAAAATGTCTTGAAAATACATTTATTACATACATGATATCATACTTAAAGACTGAGGCTATAAAGTATTCATGTCTTTACCAAAAAGTCAGCATCCTCTTCAGTTGATGATCCATGTAATTGTCAAGACTTTGAAATAAAGTAGCAGGATCGTTTTTGTATTGCAGTATAAATACATGTAGACACATCACTGCATACAGTACAGAATGATGAATGACGATTTAATAATGACATATTAAAGATTTTGCATGAATTTCCTGAGATGTGCACACATACACGTTCAACAACAGGAATCACTATACGACTGTGTAGACCATTGGCTAAATGTGAGTAATGTGGATATTCAAAATTAAGCTAATAAAGAGCACAACACCTAATTATCATCATTTTAAGAGCATCTTCAAATAATATAGCAATACATATGATCCCACACCCTAAATCTAAAAAAAAGAAACCTTCCCAAAAGGAAAACTTTCGGTTAAAAAGACTTTCTTCAAGGATTGACAGGGTAACTTTTGCTAATGATATAATATGTAACTCAAACAGCCACAGCAAACAGCTGGTTAGATAGTGCAAATGTAAGGAAGAGCATCAGACATAGGACAGTAAGTTTCCTAAATATAAGACAGAAGTTATTTAGTTTTTAAATTAAGAACGACCATAATTCTGTTTCGAATTTTGGTCATTTTGAAACCATAAATAAATGGATTCATTAAGGGAGGTATGACAAGAAATTCTATTGCAACAAAGTTTTGAAAGGTTTGAGGGAAATCTTTTGAACCAAATCTAATAATCATTACATCAAAAAGTATAGTTACAAGAAAAATGAGTAAGGAGATCAAATGTGGCACACATGTTTGCATGAACTTTGCCCTGTTCTCTATAGAATTTGCACATGTTTTAATGAGATAAATGTAGGATAGAACTATGAATAAACCATGAAAAAAATAAATGATCATTGTTATGTATGTCCCTATGCTGTTAACAGCGGTTTCAGCTGGGAAACAAGCGAGTTTAACAATCGCCCAATTCACACAAAAAAATCTAGTGATATATGGGCTGCATAATTTTAGTCTAGATGTTAGAAACATATTTGCAGCTACAATAAAAAAAGGTGTTAGCCAAGAGAAACAGACTAATGTAATGAGTCGTTTCTTTGACATGACAGAGTGGTACTCCAGTGGTCGACATATGGCCATATATCTGTCATATGCCATGACTGAAAGAATAGACAGATCACTGCAGACAAATGAGGCAATTACTTGAACCTGAACAAGACATCCAGAATAAGAGATAACATGAACAGGAGAAAGCAGATCCCAGAGAAACTTGGGGTAGAAACCTGTTGTCCCATAAAGTGCATTCATGCAAAAAGTACATAGGAAAATATACATTGGTTCATGCAGGTTTTTATCCATGATGATGGTCACAATAACAGAAATATTTACCAGCAAAATCACACAGTAACACAGTAAAGTGAGAAAGAAGAGAGTAAATCTGTGGTTATTTGTTTCATTTAAACCTGAAAGAAAAAACATTCTTATTTGAGAAACATTATCCATCATGGTTAGAAAACGTGTTGTTCCTGTGAAGGGTAACTCTGTCTCTAACAGTGTCTGCTCTCTCTCCTCACTTTTTAATATCTTGCCTGACTACATCAACATACGAGCTGGGAATTCAAACCGACCATAATTCGGTCTCGGTCAGTTCAATAGTTAACTATGATGCTCAACAGGAAAACAATTAACCTGCTTTTTTAAAATTGCGTTTTTATTTCCTGGTGTCACACTCACGTCTACCTGGGTTCAGTGGTCATTGTTGTTTTAAAGGGGGAGATGTTCTCACAAGCTTTTTGCAACCTTGGCCTCAGGCACCTGGTTTTTCATTTATTCCTTGGCGTTCAAGTTCCATTGTGTAAGACCAAGAGAGATCCAATGTATGAAATATAATATTCATGATAATTATGCTTTTAGTGCATAATCACATAAGATTGGTTTCAGTCTGCAAAGTGGATGATTTACATTTCAGGTTTATTCAATATATTTCCATATATTATGTTCTATATCATTCTTAAATACAAAAAGGCAAACACTGAGGTGACTGCACAGAATGTGGTGCGAATTAATATTATGAATAATGTTAAAATTCTCTGGAAGTGCACACAAATGTTCGACCTTACAGTATGACTCACTGTACAATTGACTAGACCATGTGGTATATGTGAATAATGTGGGAATAGTAAAAAAGCAAATAAGGACCAGATATTTTAGAGTGTCAGGACTTAATAATCATACATTTAAGACTTCCACTGAATAAAAAGTAATGTGTTTCGGCACCCTAAATCATGGGGAGAAATAATGTTTATATCAAAATGAAAGATTCATCTTAAAAGACATTGTTAACGGATCACCAAGCTCAAATTTGCTGGGTGCAAACCTCCTGAGGGTATTACATGATCCTCCAGCAGCAGGTTAAGCAGAGCATTTTATCAAAAGAAGTTCATTAAACACAGGACATGAAGGTACCGTAACATATCAGACAAAATTCATTTAGTTTTTAAAGTAATGACACCCAGAATTCTGTTTCTAATTTTGGTCAATTTGAAACCGTAAATGAGAGGATTCATTAAGGGAGGTATGACAAGGAATTCTATTGCAACAAAGTTTTGAAGGGTTTGAGGTAAATCTTTTGAACCAAATCGAATATTCAATACATCGAAAAGTATTGTCCCAAGAAAAGTGAGTAAGGAGGTTAAATGTGGCACACATGTTTGCATGAACTTTGCCCTGTTTTCTATTGAATTCACACATGTTTTAATGAGATACATGTAGGAACAAACTATAAAGAAGCCATGAAAGACATAAATGATTATTGTTATGTAAGCAACTATGCTATTAATAGTAGTTTCAGCTGGGAAACAAGCGAGTTTAACAATAATCCAATTCACACAAAAAAGCCTGTCAATATATGGGCTGCATAACTTTAATCTGAATGTTAGTAAAATATTTATACTCTTCATGCAAAAAGGTGTCATCCAAGAGTAACACACTAACATAATGAGTCTTTGCTTTGACATGACAGAGTGGTACTCCAGTGGTCGACATATAGCCACATATCTGTCATATGCCATGACGGAAAGAATAGAGAGTTCACTGAGGGCAAATGAGTATATTACCTGAGCCTGACCAAGGCATCCAGAATAAGAGATAACATGAACAGGAGAAAGCAGATCCCAGAGAAGCTTGGGGTAAAAACCTGTTGTCCCATAAAGTGCATTCATGCAGAAAGTACATAGGAAAATATACATTGGTTCATGCAGGTTTTTATCCGTGATGATGGTCACAATCACAGAAATATTTACCAGCAAAATCACACAGTAACACAGTAAAGTGAGAAAGAAGAGAGTAAATCTGTGGTTATGTGTTTCATTTAAACCTGAAAGAAAAAACATTCTTATTTGAGAAACATTATCCATCATGGTTAGAAAACGTGTTGTTCCTGTGAAGGGTAACTCCGTCTCTAACAGTGTCTGCTCTCTCTCCTCACTTTTTAATATCTTGTCTGATCACATCAACACACATGCTTTGAATTCACACCAGCCAATTAATGAGTCCTCTTTATTCAGTGTGTTGATATCTACGGGAGGTGCAAAGCATGAAATAAACAACGTAAAACTTTGACATCTTGGAGATGGTGAACCATTTCCAACATCGCTGCTATATACAAATTCTGTATATTCCTGTCATTACCTGAACACTGATGTTAAGCATACTGTTAGGATTTAAAAGTGTATGTATACTAATCAGGCTGTTAAAATAACTTAGCTCCTACATCTCCGGTTACACAAAGATATTTTCAACACATAACCAACACGACATACATCACCGTTCACAAACCAACAAAACAGTTGCAGAGTACCTACGACATTCGTACCGGACCTTTGTTGTATGTTCGCAGTTCGATGGGTTTAGGTAAGAAAGAACTACTTGGTTATTTTATCACTTTTCATGACTCCATGTCAGTGATAGCCCTGGCGGGAGGCATCATGTTTTCCAGTTTTCCATCCATCTGTCTATCTTGTGAATGCAATATCTCAAGAGTCCCTGAGGGAATTTCTTCAATTTTAGAACAAGTGTCCACTTGGACTCAAGTATTAACTGATTAGAATTTGGTAGTCAAAGGTCAAGTTCACTATGACCCCATGGCATCCCATTCTTGTGAACACTATATCTCAGAAATGCCTTGAGGGAATTGCTTCAAATTTGGAAAAAAAAGTCCAATGTTCATCGTTAAGTCCAACTCCTCTTTCCTATGTCTTCCTTCCCGACCTCTGTTGGCCTTGCCCCGACCACACACAGTTTTGAACTTCATAGTGATCTCAGCCCGACACCTGTTATGTTTTCTGACTGCATTTTGCAAAGTTTGGACTCAGCATGCTGACACATACAGCCAGATACATAAAAAATCTGCCAGTATACTCTTGCAATAACTGCTTCTGTGGTAGTTACCGCTACAAAAGACCTCCAGGAACACACTTGGCCACGATGAGACATGTCACACTCAAGGGGTGAAAATATTACCAGCCGATGCTATCAATGTTCGTAAACTTATATTTTTACAGTAAAAATTACAGTTGATATAACTACAGAAACTGCAACAGATGGTGAGATAAAAGAATTAGGAAAAACGCAATTTTGTCTGTAATACATGTCCTGCAAAAAACAAAAAAACACATTTATTGTTGCAAATTAGTTGTATTTAAATGTCATTTTAAGGAGAAGGGGCTCCATTATTTCTTTCTTTTGGCTCTCATCTGGTTGTTTTTCAACCCTCGACATCAATGTCTGCTCTCTCCACCTCTTTAAAGAGTATTGAGCCCCAAGCTTCTCTCCAATGTTTAACATGATTATTGTACAATAGCTGTTCGGGGAGGTATTTAGTGAGCGGAACCAGCTGGATGTCAGTGAATCTGTGCATTTTTGTAACAGTGTACTTAGATTGAAAATAGTTCACATATTTTGTTTTTTGTCTGTACTTGTGTTTGCATCCACCATCCAACTTCACTGTATTCATAGTGTTAATGTAGACAGAAGCACAAATATTCACATCCTGGCCATAATTTGCTTGGTCAGTTCAATAGTTAACTCTGCTGCTCGATACGGAAACAATTAACCTGCTTCTTCTTTTTTTTCTTTTTGGTGTCACACTCACATCTATCTGGGTTCAGTGGTCATTTGTTGTTTTAAAGGGGGAGATGTTCTCACAAGCTTTTTGCAACCTTGGCCTCAGGGACAAAGACCAAATAAAGAGCAGATATTTTAGAGTATCAGGACTTAATAATCATACATTAAAGACCCCGACCAAATAAAGAGTAACATGATTCAGCACCTTAACTTCTGAGGAGAAATGATGTTTATTATTAAAATGAAACATTCTTAATGGATCACTGAGCTCAAATTTGCTGTAGGTGCAAAACCTCCTGAGGGTATTACATGATCCTCCAGCAGCAGGTTAAGCAGAGAAGTTTATTCAAAGAAGTTCATTAAACACAGGACATGAAGGTACCATATCATATAAGTCAGAATTCATTTAGCTTTTAAAGTAATGACACCCAGAATTCTGTTTCTAATTTTGGTCAATTTGAAACCGTAAATTAGAGGATTCATTAAGGGAGGTATGACAAGGAATTCTATTGCAACAAAATTTTGAAGGGTTTGAGGTAAATCTTTTGAACTAAATCTCATATTCATTACATCAAACACTATAGCCACAAGAAAAATGAGCAAGGAGGTTAAATGTGGCACACATGTTTGCATGAACTTTGCCCTGTTTTCTATTGAATTGACACATGTTTTAATGAGATACATGTAGGACCAAACTATAAAGAAGCCATGCAAGACATAAATGACTATTGTTATGTAAGCAAGTACGGCATTTAGGGTAGTTTCAGCTGGGAAACAAGCGAGTTTAACAATAATCCAATTCACACAAAAAAGCCTGGCAATATATTGGCTGCATAACTTTAATCTAGATGTTAGAAAAACATTTATACCCATCACGCAAAAAGGCGTCATCCAAGACAAACACACTAACATAATGAGTCTTTGCTTTGACATGACAGAGTGGTACTCCAGTGGTTGACATATAGCCACATATCTGTCATATGCCATGACTGAAAGAATAGACAGATCAGCGCAGGCAAATGAGTACATTACCTGAGCCTGACCAAGACATCCAGAATAAGAGATAACATGAACAGGAGAAAGCAGATCCCAGAGAAACTTGGGGTAGAAACCTGCTGTCCCATAAAGTCCATTCATGCAGAAAGCACACAATAAAATATACATTGGTTCATGCAGGTTTTTGTCTGAGATTATGGTCACAATGATAGTAATATTCACCAACAAAATCAAACAGTAACACAGTAAAGTGAGAAAGAACAGAGCACGTCGGTAGTTTGTTGTTTCCTGTAAACCTGAAAGAAAAAAAGTTGTTATAACAGAGACATTATCCATCATGATGGGAAAACCTTTGTATTATTGTATTTTTCCTTGTGGTGTAAAGCCTCATAGCCCCAGACTCTTCCCCTCATCTCACTCATTTTAATCTTTCTTATTACACCAGCTCACACGCTGGGAATTAAATCAACCAATCAACGATCTCTCTGTCACACCACGGTGAGGGTCGTCTTGTTCTGGATTTTTTGTCTCGTGACTTCCTGTTTTATTTTGAAAAGTAACTCTCCTCTCGTTTCAGGTCACTTGCCCTTTCTCATGTGTCACCGATCTGATTGTCTTCCCTGATTCCTGATCGTGTCCACCTGATCCCCATTACCCTCGTGTGTTTTATGTTCTGTGTCTTCCTTTGTCTTGTGCCAGAGTGTTTCGTCCTGTCGTGCACCCCAGCCAGTCACCACAGTCCTTGATCCAAGCCTTGTCGTCCACATTTGGATTCAGTATTCTTTTGCCTCTTTGAGAGGGATTTTTTGTTTGTAAATTTCATAGCTCAGTCTATTAGTGCAGTTTAAGTTCATAGCCTTATTGCTTGCCTCCGTTGGAGAGTTTTTTGTTGTTTAATTTTCATAGCCTAGATTCTTAGAGTAGTCAGTTCTTAGCTGTTTTGCTTTTGCCTCCTGAGGAGTGATTTTCTTTTTGTCCTGAGTTTTATTTTTTCCTCTGTGTTTGGAGTGGGTTGCTTTCAGTTTGTTTTTCTCTAGATATTATAGGTAATTTTCAAAGCATGTTTTCATTATCACTTTGTCAAAGAGGTTTAAGAATTCTAGATGGAATAAAAGCCTGCCTCATTTAAAGTCCAGGTCTGACAATCTCGAAGAGCTTCCAACTTCAAGAATGAGCTTGCAGTCTGTGAGCACTTTACAGAAAAAACCAACAACAAAAAAATACTTGAAGGCAGTTGGGCAGGTGAAGTCTCTACCAACGTTAAACATTTTTTTTTTTTTTTTAGCTTGTTCCAAACTGGAGTTCTCCACAGACCTAAAACAAGACCAGAACCCAGCCAGTACCAGTGCCTTTCAGAGAAGGATTTAGTGACATCCTCCTTAAAACAACCAAAAGCCAAACAGCTACACTTAAGTTTCTGAATATTTCCACTCTCAAAACAAATCTTCCAGTTTTCTGTGAACTAAAACACTGCTTACATCTGTTCGAAAGGCCAAAATAAATAAACAAAAGCTTTGTTTTAAGAAATTCTCCTGTATGTGTGGATAGGGCCCTAAGCTGAAGATAAGCTTACTTTTAATGCATTTGGGTACGCATGTGGGCTGGCTGGCTCACGTATCCTGCATCTGTTTGGGTCGCCAGTTGCCTTTAGAAATTAATGCTAGGCAAGTACAAGATGCAATGTGCACAAGAACGGTCGGAGCAGTCTACGAGCTAACGTGTGCCATCTAGTGGTATCCACTGGTAACACACATAGTATATAGGCAAGTATGTGAACAACCAGACAGCCCGTTGTCTAAGCCAACAACAACAGCAACAGCAAGTACAGTAATGATCAAAAGTTTACATACCCTTGTAAAGAGCATGCATATCATGGCAGTCTTGAGTTCCAATGATATCTGCTTAGACTTTCCCATTGTAGTGTTTGTGGTTGAGTCTAGTGGGTGTATCAAACAATAAACAGAATTCTCAAACCATTCAGTGTTTGTCTGTAAATCATATTTCTACAGCGCTTTGTCCAAAATTGATCATTCAGTGGACAGACAGGTCTTCAATCTATTTGTATGAGTAAGTTTTCAATTAACCCAAAAGATGCTACTCTACAATTATCTATCTGCAGTAACTGTACACGCCCCAAATATGCTTCTTTTAACGTAGTGTAGGCCTTATCTTATTTACAGAGGCCAGTCTGCGTGATATATGACTATTCTGTTGAAACTGTTAAAGTTAGAATGTAATGTATGGCCCTAAAGTTGTATTTAAATTGTTGTTACAATTAAATTATCATTTTTAAAAAGCATAGGAGTTATGGACAAAAATGAAAATCCTTTTTAGGATACATGTTTATTGTATGTTTTTAGTATACCCACTGACATTTTATGTTTATGCTACTTTGTTATTTGGATGCGTGTGCCTAATCCAATGAAGTGACCGCCTTGTTGATGGTGAAACTAAGAGATATTACATAAAAAAATAATTGCAGATATGGTGTAGTTTATTAGAAAGTAAAGGCCTATAACTGTTACATGCATGCAACAGTGACATCACATATAACCCCAGCACAACTACCACCATGTGATTAGACAGAGCAAATCTAAAGCGCATTAGTAATAAGACAACGTTTCAGTAATATTCAAGACAAGAATTATTTGGTTTTAAACATTATACCACCCAGAATTCTGTTTCTAATTTTGGTCAATTTGAAACCGTAAATGAGAGGATTCATTGAGGGAGGTATGACTAGAAATTCTATTCCGACAAAGTTTTGAAGGGCTTGAGGGAAACCTTTTGAAGTAAATCTCATATTGATTACATCAAAAAGTATGGTCACAAGAAAAATGAGTAAGGAGGTTAAATGTGGCACACATGTTTGCATGAACTTTGCCCTGTTTTCTATAGAATTCACACATGTTTTAATGAGATACATGTAGGACCAAACTATAAAGAGGCCATGAAAAATAAAAATTATTATTATTATGTGAGCAACTATGCTATTAAAGATAGTTTCAGCTGGGAAACAAGCAAGTTTAACAATAATCCAATTCACACAGAAAAGTTTAGCAATATATGGGCTGCATAACTTTAATCTAGATGTTAGAAAAACATTTATGCCCATCATGCAAAAAGGTGTCATCCAAGAGTAACACACTAACATAATGACTCTTCGGTTTGACATGACAGAGTGGTACTCCAGTGGTCGACATATAGCCACATATCTGTCGTATGCCATGACTGAGAGAAAAAACAGATCACTGCAGGCAAATGAGTACATTACCTGAGCCTGAACAAGACATCCAGAATAAGAGATAACATGAATGGGAGAAAGCAGATCCCAGAGAAACTTGGGGTAGAAACCTGTTGTCCCATAAAGTGCATTCATGCAAATAGCACACAGTAGAATATACATTGGTTCATGCAGGTTTTTATATGAGATTATGGTCACAATGATAGTAATATTCACCAACAAAATCAAACAGTAACACAGTAAAGTGACAAAGAACAGAGCACATCGGTAGTTTGTTGTTTCATGTAAACCTGAAAGAAAAAAAGTTGTTATAACAGAGACATTATCCATCATGGTGGGAAAACCTTTGTATTACTGTATTTTTCCTTGTGGTGTAAAGCCTCATAGCCCCAGACTCTTTCCCCTCATCTCACTCATTTTTAATCTTTCTTATTACAGCAGCTCACACGCTGGGAATTAAATCAACCAATCAACGATCTTGAAGAGCTTTCATCTTCAAGAATCAGCTTGCAGTCTGTGAGAACTTTACAAAAAATATATAAATAAAATTATACGTGAAGGCAGTTGGTCGGGCGAAGGCTCCACCGATGTTAAACTTTTTTTTTTGGCTTATTCCAAACTGGAGTTCTCCACAGGCCTAAAACAAGACCAGAACCCAGCCAGTACCGGTGCCTTTCAGAGATGGTTTTAGTGACGCCCTCCTTAAGTCAACCAAAAGCCAAACTGCTACACACTTAAGTTTCTGAATATTTCCACTCTCAAAACAAATCTTCCAGTTTTCTGTGAACTAAAACACTGCTTACATCTGTTCGAAAGGCCAAAATAAATAAACAAAAGCTTTGTTTTAAGAAATTCTCCGGTATGTGTGGACAGGGCCCTAACCTGAAGATAAGCTTACTTTTAATGCATTTGGGTACGCATGTGGGCTGGCTGGCTCACGTATCCTGCATCTGTTTGGGTCGCCAGTTGCCTTTAGAAATTAATGCTAGGCAAGTACAAGATACAATGTGCACAAGAACGGTCGGAGCAGTCTACGAGCTAACGTGTGCCATCTAGTGGTATCCACTGGTAACACACATAGTATATAGGCAAGTATGTGAACAACCAGACAGCCCGTTGTCTAAGCCAACAACAACAGCAACAGCAAGTACAGTAATGATCAAAAGTTTACATACCCTTGTAAAGAGCATGTATATCATGGCAGTCTTGAGTTCCAATGATTTCTGCTTAGACTTTCCCATTGTAGTGTTTGTGGTTGAGTCTAGTGGGTGTATCAAACAATAAACAGAATTCTCAAACCATTCAGTGTTTGTCTGTAAATCATATTTCTACAGTGCTTTGTCCAAAATTGATCATTCAGTGGACAGACAGGTCTTCAATCTATTTGTATGAGTAAGTTTTCAATTAACCCAAAAGATGCTACTCTACAATTATCTATCTGCAGTAACTGTACACGCCCCAATTATGCTTCTTTTAACGTAGTGTAGGCCTTATCTTATTTACAGAGGCCAGTCTGCGTGATATATGACTATTCTGTTGAAACTGTTAAAGTTAGAATGTAATGTATGGCCCTAAAGTTGTATTTAAATTGTTGTTACAATTAAATTATCATTTTTAAAAAGCATAGGAGTTATGGACAAAAATGAAAATCCTTTTAAGGATACATGTTTATTGTATGTTTTTAGTATACCCACTGACATTTTATGTTTATGCTACTTTGTTATTTGGATGCGTGTGCCTAATCCAATGAAGTGACCACCTTGTTGATGGTGAAACTAAGAGATATTACATAAAAAAATAATTGCAGATATGGTGTAGTTTATTAGAAAGTAAAGGCCTATAACTGTTACATGCATGCAACAGTGACATCACATATAACCCCAGCACAACTACCACCATGTGATTAGACAGAGCAAATCTAAAGCGCATTAGTAATAAGACAACGTTTCAGTAATATTCAAGACAAGAATTATTTGGTTTTAAACATTATACCACCCAGAATTCTGTTTCTAATTTTGGTCAATTTGAAACCGTAAATGAGAGGATTCATTGAGGGAGGTATGACTAGAAATTCTATTCCGACAAAGTTTTGAAGGGCTTGAGGGAAACCTTTTGAAGTAAATCTCATATTGATTACATCAAAAAGTATGGTCACAAGAAAAATGAGTAAGGAGGTTAAATGTGGCACACATGTTTGCATGAACTTTGCCCTGTTTTCTATAGAATTCACACATGTTTTAATGAGATACATGTAGGACCAAACTATAAAGAGGCCATGAAAAATAAATATTATTATTATTATGTGAGCAACTATGCTATTAAAGATAGTTTCAGCTGGGAAACAAGCAAGTTTAACAATAATCCAATTCACACAGAAAAGTTTAGCAATATATGGGCTGCATAACTTTAATCTAGATGTTAGAAAAACATTTATGCCCATCATGCAAAAAGGTGTCATCCAAGAGTAACACACTAACATAATGACTCTTCGGTTTGACATGACAGAGTGGTACTCCAGTGGTCGACATATAGCCACATATCTGTCGTATGCCATGACTGAGAGAAAAAACAGATCACTGCAGGCAAATGAGTACATTACCTGAGCCTGAACAAGACATCCAGAATAAGAGATAACATGAATGGGAGAAAGCAGATCCCAGAGAAACTTGGGGTAGAAACCTGTTGTCCCATAAAGTGCATTCATGCAAATAGCACACAGTAGAATATACATTGGTTCATGCAGGTTTTTATATGAGATTATGGTCACAATGATAGTAATATTCACCAACAAAATCAAACAGTAACACAGTAAAGTGACAAAGAACAGAGCACATCGGTAGTTTGTTGTTTCATGTAAACCTGAAAGAAAAAAAGTTGTTATAACAGAGACATTATCCATCATGGTGGGAAAACCTTTGTATTACTGTATTTTTCCTTGTGGTGTAAAGCCTCATAGCCCCAGACTCTTTCCCCTCATCTCACTCATTTTTAATCTTTCTTATTACAGCAGCTCACACGCTGGGAATTAAATCAACCAATCAACGATCTTGAAGAGCTTTCATCTTCAAGAATCAGCTTGCAGTCTGTGAGAACTTTACAAAAAATATATAAATAAAATTATACGTGAAGGCAGTTGGTCGGGCGAAGGCTCCACCGATGTTAAACTTTTTTTTTGGCTTATTCCAAACTGGAGTTCTCCACAGGCCTAAAACAAGACCAGAACCCAGCCAGTACCGGTGCCTTTCAGAGATGGTTTTAGTGACGCCCTCCTTAAGTCAACCAAAAGCCAAACTGCTACACACTTAAGTTTCTGAATATTTCCACTCTCAAAACAAATCTTCCAGTTTTCTGTGAACTAAAACACTGCTTACATCTGTTCGAAAGGCCAAAATAAATAAACAAAAGCTTTGTTTTAAGAAATTCTCCGGTATGTGTGGACAGGGCCCTAACCTGAAGATAAGCTTACTTTTAATGCATTTGGGTACGCATGTGGGCTGGCTGGCTCACGTATCCTGCATCTGTTTGGGTCGCCAGTTGCCTTTAGAAATTAATGCTAGGCAAGTACAAGATACAATGTGCACAAGAACGGTCGGAGCAGTCTACGAGCTAACGTGTGCCATCTAGTGGTATCCACTGGTAACACACATAGTATATAGGCAAGTATGTGAACAACCAGACAGCCCGTTGTCTAAGCCAACAACAACAGCAACAGCAAGTACAGTAATGATCAAAAGTTTACATACCCTTGTAAAGAGCATGTATATCATGGCAGTCTTGAGTTCCAATGATTTCTGCTTAGACTTTCCCATTGTAGTGTTTGTGGTTGAGTCTAGTGGGTGTATCAAACAATAAACAGAATTCTCAAACCATTCAGTGTTTGTCTGTAAATCATATTTCTACAGTGCTTTGTCCAAAATTGATCATTCAGTGGACAGACAGGTCTTCAATCTATTTGTATGAGTAAGTTTTCAATTAACCCAAAAGATGCTACTCTACAATTATCTATCTGCAGTAACTGTACACGCCCCAATTATGCTTCTTTTAACGTAGTGTAGGCCTTATCTTATTTACAGAGGCCAGTCTGCGTGATATATGACTATTCTGTTGAAACTGTTAAAGTTAGAATGTAATGTATGGCCCTAAAGTTGTATTTAAATTGTTGTTACAATTAAATTATCATTTTTAAAAAGCATAGGAGTTATGGACAAAAATGAAAATCCTTTTAAGGATACATGTTTATTGTATGTTTTTAGTATACCCACTGACATTTTATGTTTATGCTACTTTGTTATTTGGATGCGTGTGCCTAATCCAATGAAGTGACCACCTTGTTGATGGTGAAACTAAGAGATATTACATAAAAAAATAATTGCAGATATGGTGTAGTTTATTAGAAAGTAAAGGCCTATAACTGTTACATGCATGCAACAGTGACATCACATATAACTCCAGCACAACTACCACCATGTGATTAGACAGAGTAAATCTAAAGCGCATTAGTAATAAGACAACGTTTCAGTAATATTCAAGACAAGAATTATTTGGTTTTAAACATTATACCACCCAGAATTCTGTTTCTAATTTTGGTCAATTTGAAACCATAAATGAGAGGATTCATTGAGGGAGGTATGACTAGAAATTCTATTCCGACAAAGTTTTGAAGGGCTTGAGGGAAATCTTTTGAAGTAAATCTCATATTGATTACATCAAAAAGTATGGTCACAAGAAAAATGAGTAAGGAGGTTAAATGTGGCACACAAGTTTGCATGAACTTTGCCCTGTTTTCTATAGAATTCACACATGTTTTAATGAGATACATGTAGGACCAAACTTTAAAGAGGCCATGAAAAATAAAAATTATTATTATTATGTGAGCAACTATGCTATTAAAGATAGTTTCAGCTGGGAAACAAGCAAGTTTAACAATAATCCAATTCATACAGAAAAGTTTAGCAATATATGGGCTGCATATTTTTACAGTAAAAATGATAGTAGAAATAACTACAGACACTGCAACAGAGGGGGAGATAAAATAATTTGGAAAAACTGAATTTTATCTGCAAGACATTTCCTGTAAAAACCAAGAAAAACACATTTGCTGTTGCAAATTAGTTGTATTTAAATGTCATTTTAAGGAGAAGGGGCTCCATTATTTCTTTCTTTTGGCTCTCATCTGGATGGTATTCAACCCTTGACATCAATGTCTGCTCTCTCCACCTCTTTAAAGAGTATTGAGCCCCAAGCTTCTCTCCAATGTTTAACATGATTATTGTACAATAGGTGTTCGGGGAGGTATTTAGTGAGCAGAACCAGCTGGATGTCAGTGAATCTGTGCATTTTTGTAACAGTGTACTTAGATTGTAAATAGTTCACATATTTTGTTTTTTGTCTGTACTTGTGTTTGCATCCACCATCCAACTTCACTGTATTCATAGTGTTAATGTAGGCAGAAGCACAAATATTCACATCCTGGCCATAATTTGCTTGGTCAGTTCAATAGTTAACTCTGCTGCTCGATACGGAAACAATTAACTTGCTTCTTCTTTTTTTTCTTCTATCTGGGTTCAGTGGTCATTTGTTGTTTTAAAGGGGGAGATGTTCTCACAAGCTTTTTGCAACCTTGGCCTCAGGGACAAAGACCAAATAAAGAGCAGATATTTTAGAGTATCAGGACTTAATAATCATACATTAAAGACCCCGACCAAATAAAGAGTAACATGATTCAGCACCTTAACTTCTGAGGAGAAATGATGTTTATTATTAAAATGAAACATTCTTAATGGAGTCTGCGTGATATATGACTATTCTGTTGAAACTGTTAAAGTTAGAATGTAATGTATGGCCCTAAAGTTGTATTTAAATTGTTGTTACAATTAAATTATCATTTTTAAAAAGCATAGGAGTTATGGACAAAAATGAAAATCCTTTTTAGGATACATGTTTATTGTATGTTTTTAGTATACCCACTGACATTTTATGTTTATGCTACTTTGTTATTTGGATGCGTGTGCCTAATCCAATGAAGTGACCGCCTTGTTGATGGTGAAACTAAGAGATATTACATAAAAAAATAATTGCAGATATGGTTTTAGTTTTCTGTAGTTTATTAGAAAGTAAAGGCCTAAAACTGTTACATGCATGCAACAGTGACATCACATATAACTCCAGCACAACTACCACCATGTGATTAGACAGAGTAAATCTAAAGCGCATTAGTAATAAGACAACGTTTCAGTAATATTCAAGACAAGAATTATTTGGTTTTAAACATTATACCACCCAGAATTCTGTTTCTAATTTTGGTCAATTTGAAACCGTAAATGAGAGGATTCATTGAGGGAGGTATGACTAGAAATTCTATTCCGACAAAGTTTTGAAGGGCTTGAGGGAAATCTTTTGAAGTAAATCTCATATTGATTACATCAAAAAGTATGGTCACAAGAAAAATGAGTAAGGAGGTTAAATGTGGCACACATGTTTGCATGAACTTTGCCCTGTTTTCTATAGAATTCACACATGTTTTAATGAGATACATGTAGGACCAAACTATAAAGAGGCCATGAAAAATAAAAATTATTATTATTATGTGAGCAACTATGCTATTAAAGATAGTTTCAGCTGGGAAACAAGCAAGTTTAACAATAATCCAATTCACACAGAAAAGTTTAGCAATATATGGGCTGCATAACTTTAATCTAGATGTTAGAAAAACATTTATGCCCATCATGCAAAAGGGTGTCATCCAAGAGTAACACACTAACATAATGACTCTTCGGTTTGACATGACAGAGTGGTACTCCAGTGGTCGACATATAGCCACATATCTGTCATATGCCATGACTGAGAGAAAAAACAGATCACTGCAGGCAAATGAGTACATTACCTGAGCCTGAACAAGACATCCAGAATAAGAGATAACATGAATGGGAGAAAGCAGATCCCAGAGAAACTTGGGGTAGAAACCTGTTGTCCCATAAAGTGCATTCATGCAAATAGCACACAGTAGAATATACATTGGTTCATGCAGGTTTTTATATGAGATTATGGTCACAATGATAGTAATATTCACCAACAAAATCAAACAGTAACACAGTAAAGTGACAAAGAACAGAGCACATCGGTAGTTTGTTGTTTCCTGTAAACCTGAAAGAAAAAAAGTTGTTATAACAGAGACATTATCCATCATGGTGGGAAAACCTTTGTATTACTGTATTTTTCCTTGTGGTGTAAAGCCTCATAGCCCCAGACTCCTTCCCCTCATCTCACTCATTTTTAATCTTTCTTATTACAGCAGCTCACACGCTGGGAATTAAATCAACCAATCAACGATCTTGACGAGCTTTCATCTTCAAGAATCAGCTTGCAGTCTGTGAGAACTTTACAAAAAATATATAAATAAAATTATACGTGAAGGCAGTTGGTCGGGCGAAGGCTCCACCGATGTTAAACTTTTTTTTTTGGCTTATTCCAAACTGGAGTTCTCCACAGGCCTAAAACAAGACCAGAACCCAGCCAGTACCGGTGCCTTTCAGAGATGGTTTTAGTGACGCCCTCCTTAAGTCAACCAAAAGCCAAACTGCTACACACTTAAGTTTCTGAATATTTCCACTCTCAAAGGAAATTTGAAAGTGTTATATATTATATTATCAATAATAAAAATGTCAATCAACTTAATGAGATAAATGAACCTAAGAATACATACAGTACTGACAAAATATGTATCGTTGTTTTATCAGTTTTTTTTTTTTTTTTTTTTTTACAACAATGAAAACAGTGGGAGTTATTGGAATTGCATTTTTAATTCATCAACACAAAAAATACAATGATATCAGTGTTAAAATGCATCTCTACAAATGTGATTATTTCCAAAGTAAATGTTTGCACGAACATTCATCCCCTTCACTATGAACTGCATCACTGCTGCAGCCAGGTGTGTAGAGATTTTAAAGTAGTGATGATAGAACTCTAGATAAGACCACTTACTTAAACAGCACAAGCTAATCATGTTACCATGATTATTTCAAACGCTTCATTTGTTTGTCAGATTTTGAGCATGACAACATTCTTAAAATGAGTTTTCTGATTTCTGGTAGCTTCAGGCCGTACACGAGAGGATTCACAATGGGAGGAATCACAACAAACTCCAGTGACAAAATAACAGCTAGGAATGGATTCAGAGCCTCAAGATCAATTCTGCTGAGAGCCACATCACAAAACACAGTGATGGAATAATTGACAAATGTAATTACGTGTGGCAGACAGCTTTGTATGACTTTGCCCCTGAATTCTGAGGAGCGTTTCCTACAAACAAGAAGAATGCGTGCATATGTATACAAGACGAAAGCCAGGGGCAGAAAGACTGTGCTTACCAACACTAACATGCCAACAAGGTTATTGATCACAGTGGAGACACATGATAATTTTACAACAGGCCAGTTGGCACAGAATATCTTTGGTATCTTATTGCCACACAGTGGAAGTCTGGAGGACAGATAAAGACAGGCTGCAATAGAAAAGGATGGATAAATCCACGCAAAGGCAACCAGCTTAGAGACCAGCTTGGAAGTTACTTTGTTGTGGTAATGTAGAGGTTGACACACAGCAACATACCGATCATAAGCCATAATGCCCAAGAGGGTGAACTCATAGGATGCATAGGTATAAATGACATAGATCTGAAATAAACAAGCTGATCGTGGGATCAAATGTGTGTCAGACAGAAGGTCTTTGAAAAATCTGAAGAAGAAGCCAGCGGAGCCCCACAGAGAGTTAATAGAAAGACACATAATGAAAATATACATGGGCTCATGTAAAGTTTTCTCTTGTGATATTACCAAAATTATGACAAGATTAGCTGAGATGATTAAAGCATACAACAGCAAACACAAGACAAATGTTGGGTAGCGGTAGTTGCCTATGTTAACGAACATTGTGAGGTTAAAAAAAGGTGGATAAGTAGTGTTTCCCATTTACCCCATAGACAGTAGAAGAGATAACTTTATGAATAAAGACAACTCTGTTTGTGGATCCTGTTAACAGATATGTGTTAACATGAACTGAGGCAGTGACAGGAATTTGAAGAGCAAGAGAGAGAGAGCAGAGATTTCCAAAGAGACAAATGATACAAGAGGATTACAAGTAAGTAAGAAACATGCAATCATTACAAGACATCAACAACATCATCAATAAGCCTCGTTAGACTCAGTTATATTTACAGTGGTCTTTACCACTCCGACATGCTCCTCATGTCTTCTGTTTGTGGCCTGTGGCGAGGCAGGTAACCCCCATGTAGTTTAAAAGGAGGAGCTGAAAGCCTCTTTGACTTGTCACACACAATTATGTCATGGCAGTCAACACTCCATGGAATCTAGGGTAGATGACTTTCATGTGCAAAACACAAACACAATTGCAGATAAATTATCAATTACAATATCAGGTCAAAGTTGAAGTCACATGTTGACAAGTGACTGTATTCCACCTGTGCTAGAAATACGAACATTGTACAGTTGAGGGAGTGTAGTGACAAAGGAAAAGACTTTTCAACAGCAATGTAAAGTGCCAATAATGTTAAAAAGATGGTATACACTTTAACTGATGTATGTATTTTAGGTAGGACTTCAGGCTAAAATACGCTTTGCTGCTGGTACGGTTACAGCTGTACAAAGACCTGCTTTCTGCTGGCGCTGCTTCTCCGTGGAAGCGGTGAGATGATGCTCATTCACTGCAGGTAACACACAGACGCAGGATAATTACCTCATATAACCCCACATCAAAAGATCCAAACTATCACTTTAAGGATGCACTGGAGGAGCATCTGAGAAAGACCTACTCCAACAACAGGAGGCATGTGCCAACCACCATCCCCGACGACATGCCACCAATCCAACCACCTGAGCACCAGCTGGACACAAGACCCCCAACATGGAGTGAAGTTGAGAACACGGTGAAGCGGGCAAGAACAGCACCAAACGGTGTTCCATATAGGCTCTATAAGAACACGCCAGGTGTCTTGAAGGTCCTCTGGAAGCTAATGAAAGTTGCATGGGAAAAAGGCATCATACCTAAGGCATGGCGAAGGGCAGGAGGGATCCTAATTCCCAAAGAGAAGAACTCCTCAACCATCCACCAATTCCGCCAGATCAGTTTACTGAATGTAGAATGAAAGATTTTCTTCAGTGTTGTGGCCCAAAGACTCTCAGCATTTCTGAAAAAGAACAACTATGTTGACACCTCAGTGCAGAAGGCAGGGATAAGTGGTTTCTCAGGATGCCTGGAACACACAAATGTCATCTGGCACCAGATACAAACAGCCAAGAAGGAAAAGAAAGATCTGCATGTGGTTTTCTTAGACCTTGCCAATGCCTTCGGGTCAGTGCCTCATGAGGTGCTGTGGGCAGCCTTCAGCTTCTTCCAAGTTTCAGAGGGCATCACGAGGCTAGTTAAGGCCTATTTCCAGGACCTCCAGTTCTGCGTGTCAACTCAGGCTAATACAACTGCCTGGCAGCACTTGGAGATTGGCATAATGGCAGGCTGCACCATCTCCCCACTTGCCTTCACCATGGCAATGGAGTTAATTATTCGAGTATCTCGATGGGTGGTCGGAGGGGAACGCCTGAAGAGCGGGCTGCGGCTTCCTCCAACCAGGGCGTATATGGATGACATGACGACCATAACAACAACTAATGCATGCACCAAACGCCTGCTGGACAAACTTCAGGGAAACATCGGATGGGCGCAAATGGAGATTAAACCCAGCAAATCCCGCAGTATCTCCATTGTCAAGGGCCAGCTCACTAATGTGAGGTTTCACATCAATGACAAACCGATACCAACGATCCTGGAGAAGCCCATCAAAAGCCTTGGTCGGTGGTACAATCAAGATCTTAAGGACTCCGAACAGATGGAACAGCTCAGGCAGGATACCATCAGTGGCCTCAAGCAGATCAACACCACTGCTCTCCCAGGGAAGCTAAAGCTCTGGTGCTTTCAGTTTGGACTGCTGCCCCGCCTCATGTGGCAAATTTCCATCTACGAGGTCACCCTGTCCCATGCCAAGCAGTTGGAGCGATTGGTGAATGTGCAAGTGAGGAAGTGGCTTGGACTACCCAGATGCCTCAGCAGCATAGGCCTGTATGGCAACGGAGCCCTCTCTCTGCCAATCTCAAGCCTCGTGGAGGAGTATAAATGCTCTAAAGCAAGACTTGAGATGACTCTCACAGAATCCCGGGATCCTGTTGTCAGAGGTGCTGCTCCCACCTTAGCCACAGGAAGGAGGTGGAAGCCAAGTGCAGCAGTGGCACAGGCAAAGTCCACTCTGAGACACCGGGACATAGTGGGCCAAGTCCAACATGGCAGAGGGGACCTAGGTTTGGGAGCAACAACACCCACATGGCAGAAGGCTACTCCAGCTGAACGCAGGCGCCTGGTGGTTGAGGAGGTGCGCTACCAGGAAGAAGCGGATAGGGGTGCCAGAGCTGTGTCCCAAGCCAAGCAAGGCTGCTGGATGAGGTGGGATGGCGTGGAGAGGAGGAAGATCACTTGGAGCGAGCTGTGGAACATGGAGTCCAACATGCTGAGCTTTACCATCAGAGCCACATATGATGTCCTGCCCTCTCCAGCCAACCTACATCTCTGGTTTGGAGAGGATCCAGCCTGTCTCCTGTGTCTTGCCCCAGCAACCCGGAAACACATCCTGGTGGGTTGTAAGACCAGCCTTACTCAAGGTAGATACACCTGGCACCACAACCAAGTGCTGAAGTGCCTGGCTGCTGCACTGGAGAGTAAGAGGGTGACCGTAAATGCCATGCCCCCAGAAGCCCAGACTACCTTCCGGCAACCAGCATCCTTCATCCAGGAAGGGGAGAAACAGCTGACCAACCGGTCCCTCGCAGACTCATGCCCACTGAATGCAGCCCGGGATTGGGAAATGCGGGTAGACTTAAATCAGAGGCTCACCTTCCCACCCGAAATTGCAGCGACCAACCTGTGCCCAGACCTGGTCCTTTGGTCCAAATCCTGCCGACGTGTCTTCATCGTGGAGCTGACAGTCCCTTGGGAGGAAGCCATCAATGAGTCGTTCGAAAGGAAATGGTTGCGATATGCAAACTTGGCTGCCGAGGCAGAGGACCAGGGCTGGAATGTTTTCATGCGTCCGATGGAAGTGGGCTGCAGGGGCTTTGTAGTCAGTTCAACCTCAAGGCTACTAAAAGAGGTTGGAATAAGAGGACAGGCTCAGCGGAAGACCATCAAAGAGCTCGCAACTGCTGCGGAAAGAAGCAGCCACTGACTGTGGTTGAAGCGGAAGGAGATGGTATGGGCTGCCAAGTGACCTCATGGAGCCTCCAGCACGACACACACCCAGGTCTCATCAGCCTGTGGTGGGCCATCCTCGGGTGAGGGTGTATTGTGATAAAAGGCCGAAACACCCAATGAGGCCGGGGTGCACAACTGATGATGTGTCGTACTGGAGGCACCAGGAGGTCTTCCCCCCAATCCAGACCCTAACCCAAGAGGACATCTCCATCAACAGTGTTGTGCTGATTTTATCAAGGGATTCTTAACACCTAGTCCTAGTAAACATACTAAGACTGAATGAAGTCTGGTCAATAACCTCAATGTTTTGTCAGAAACACCGACCGCACATGCTACTTCAAGGTCCAGATCTTCGATCAAAACTATTAGGAATTATTGTAGGATTTGAAGCATTGGAAGCGACAAAATTCTGTTATAGTATAACTCAAAGTTGATGTTACTGTTCTTGCTACTGCTGACTGGTGGTTTATGGGTGTTGATCGATGCTAGTTATATACTAATATACTATATACTACTAATTACAGCAGTTTTTTTTTATTCCATTTTTCCCAGTGACTCTTATTTTACACAGTACTGCAACTTTTTGTCATGAGTTTGTCATTCAAGGAAAATATTACATTTTTTAAATATTTTTTTTTACATCAATGAATACAGTGGGAGTTCTTGGAATTTATTTTTTAATTCATCAACAGAAAAAATACAATGATATCAGTGTTAAAATGCATCTCTACAAATGTGATTATTTCCAAAGTAAATGTTTGCACGAACATTCATCCCCTTCACTATGAACTGCATCACTGCTGCAGCCAGGTGTGTAAATAAGAGATTTTAAAGTAACGATGATAGAGCTCTAGATAAGACCACTTACTTACAGAAACAGCACAAGCTAATCATGTTACCGTGATTATTTCTAACGCTTTGTTTGTTTGTTAGATTTTGAGCATGATAACATTCTTAAAATAAGTTTTCTGATTTCTGGTAGCTTCAGGCCGTACACGAGAGGATTCACAATGGGAGGAATCACAACAAACTCCAGTGACAAAAAAACAGCTAGGAATGGATTCAGAGCCTCAAGATCAATTCTGCTCAGGGCAATATCACAAAACACAGTGATGGAATAATTGACAAATGTAATTACGTGTGGCAGACAGCTTTGAATGACTTTGCCCCTGAATTCTGAGGAGCGTTTCCTACAAACAAGAAGAATGCGTGCATATGTATACAAGACGAAAGCCAGGGGCAGAAAGACTGTGCTTACAGTCATTAACATGCCAACAAGGTTATTGATCACAGTGGAGATACATGACAGTTTTACAACAGGCCAGTTGGCACAGAATATCTTTGGTATTTTATTGCCACACAGTGGAAGTCTGGAGGCAGGATAAACACAGGCTGCAACAGAAAAGGCTGGAAAGATCCACGCAAAGGCGACCAGCTTAGAGACCTGCTTGGAAGTTACTTTGTTGTGGTAATGTAGAGGTTGACACACAGCAACATACCGATCATAAGCCATAATGCCCAAGAGGGTGAGCTCATAGGATGCATAGGTGTAAATGACATAGATCTGAAAAAAACAAGCTGATCGTGGGATCAAATGAGTGTCTGACAAAAGGTCTTTGAGAAATCTGAAGAAGAAGCCAGCGGAGCCCCACAGAGAGTTAATAGAAAGACACATAATGAAAATATACATTGGCTCATGTAAAGCTTTCTCTTGTGATATTACCAATATTATGACAAGATTAGCTGAGATAATTAAAGCATACAACAGCAAACACAAGACAAATGCTGGGTAGCGGTAGTTGCCTATGTTAACGAACATGGTGAGGTTAAAATAAGGTGGATAAGTAGTGTTTTTCATTTACCCTATAGACAGCAGAAGAGATAACTTCATGAATGAAGACAATTCTATTTGCGGATGCTGTTAACAGATATGTGTTAACATGAACTGAGGCAGTGACAGGTATTTGGAGAGCAAGAGAGCAAGAGCAGAGATTTCTAAAGAGACAAATGATACAAGAGGATTACAAGTAAGTAAGAAACATGCAATCATTACAAGACATCAACAACATCATCAATAAGCCTCATTAGACTCAGTTATATTTACTTTCAGTGAGTATTACCACTCCGACATGCTCCTCATGTCTTCTGTTTGTGGTCTGTGGCGGGGTAGGTAACCCCCTGTAGTTTAACAGGAGGAGCTGAACGCCTCTTTGACTTGTCACACACAATTATGTCATGGCAGTCATCACTCCATGGAATCTAGTATAGAGAACTTCGATGTTAAAACACAAACACAATTGCAGATAAATGATCAATTACAATATCAGGTCAAAGTTGAAGTCACATGTTGACAAGTGACTGTATTCCACCTGTGCTAGAAATACGCACAGTACAGTTGAGGGAGTGTAGTGACAGCATTGTCATTACCTTTAAAGTAGTGGTCGAGAAGCATTCAATAAATTCTCCATAATTACACCAGAACTACTCTATTAAACATAAAGGGCTCTATTTTCTTGGTCCCATTGTCTTTGAACTTCACTTTGGCTGTCTTTTAGGAAACTAAGCCTAAAAATTTGTGCTCAGAATAGACATCATACAGACAAATCCAGGCCAGTTTTCTAAAACAGAAACACCACATGCTAAGAGAAAGATTAGAATAAAAATGCTTGATTTCTGATACAGCAGAATTCTAATTTATTTCATTATTAATTCATTCTTAACAAAGTTGACACAAGTGTTATTTTTTCCATGCAAAGTGTAACAATCTACCAATGCAAAAAGTGTCCCAAAGTGTTCAATATCGAATATGTAAATTAACTTCATAAAATAAATAATCCTAAGAATACATACTGACAAAATATGTATCATAATGATCAACTTGAAAACTCTTGAAGCTCACTGTTTTTACAAGTCATATCTTGCTGTCTTTTTTCACAACAACAGGGTTTATTCCAGGACATTCTTATTAATTACAGCAGTTTCTTTTTTGTTTTTATTCCGTTTTTCCCAGTGACTCTTATTTTACACAATAATGCAACTTTTTGTCATGAGTTTGTCATTCAAGACTGCCAGGAAAATATTGCATTTTTTAAAATATTTCTTTTTACAACAATGAATACAGTGGGAGTAATTGTAAAAAAAACAAAAAAAAAAAAAACAATTTAATTTATCAACACAAGAAAAAAACATACAATGATGTCAGTGTTAAAATACATCTCTACAAATGTGATTATTTCCAAAGTAAATGTTTGCACGAACATTCATCCCCTTCACTATGAACTGCATCACTGCTGCAGCCAGGTGTGTAAATAACAGATTTTAAAGTAATGATGACAGATCTCTAGATAAGGCCACTTACTTACAGAAACAGCACAAGTTAATTATGTTACTGTGATTATTTCTGTCGCTTCATTTGTTTGTCAGACTTTGAGCATGATAACATTCTTAAAATAAGTTTTCTGATTTCTGGTAGCTTCAGGCCATACACGAGAGGATTCACAATGGGAGGAATCACAACAAACTCCAGTGACAAAATAACAGCTAGGAATGGATTCAGAGCCTCAAGATCAATTCTGCTGAGCGCCACATCACAAAACACAGTGATGGAATAATTGACAAATGTAATTACGTGTGGCAGACAGCTTTGTATGACTTTGCCCCGGAATTCTGAGGAGCGTTTCCTACAAACAAGAAAAATGCGTGCATATGTATACAAGACGAAAGCCAGGGGCAGAAAGACTGTGCTTACCGACACTAACATGCCAACAAGGTTATTGATCACAGTGGAGACACATGACAGTTTTACAACAGGCCAGTTGGCACAGAATATCTTTGGTATCTTATTGCCACACAGTGGAAGTCTGGAGGCCAGATAAACACAGGCTGCAACAGAAAAGGATGGATAGATCCACGCAAAGGCGACCAGCTTAGAGACCAGCTTGGAAGTTACTTTGTTGTGGTAATGTAGAGGTTGACACACAGCAACATACCGATCATAAGCCATAATGCCCAAGAGGGTGAGCTCATAGGATGCATAGGTGTAAATGACATAGATCTGAAAAAAACAAGCTGATCGTGGGATCAAATGAGTGTCAGACAGAAGGTCTTTGAAAAATCTGAAGAAGAAGCCAGCGGAGCCCCACAGAGAGTTAATAGAAAGACACATAATGAAAATATACATGGGCTCATGTAAAGCTTTCTCTCGTGATATTACCAATATTATGACAAGATTAGCTGAGATAATTAAAGCATACAACAGCAAACACAAGACAAATGTTGGGTATCGGTAGTTGCCTATGTTAACGAACATGGTGAGGATAAAATAAGGTGGATAAGTAGTGTTTTCCATTTACCCCATAGACAGTAGAAGAGATAACTTCATGAATAAAGACAACTCTGTTTGTGGATCCTGTTAACAGATATGTGTTAACATGAACTGAGGCAGTGACAGGTATTTGGAGAGTAAGAGAGAGAGAGAGCAGAGATTTCCAAAGAGACAAATGATACAAGAGGATTACAAGTAAGTAAGAAACATGCAATCATTACAAGACATCAACAACATCATCAATAAGCCTCGTTAGAATCTCAAGTTATATTTACTTCCAGTGAGTTTTACCACTCCGACATGCTCCTCATGTCTTCTGTTTGTGGTCTGTGGTGGAGGTAAGTAACCCCCTGTAGTTTAACAGGAGGAGCTGAACGCCTCTTTAACTTGTCACACATAATTATGTCATGGGAGTCATCACTCCATGGAATCTAAGATAGAGAACTTCGATGTGCAAAACACAAACGCAATTGCAGATTAATGATCAATTACAATATCAGGTCAAAGTTTAAGTCACATGTTGACAAGTGACTGTATTCCACCTGTGCTAGAAAATTGTACAGTTGAGGGAGTGTAGTGACAACGGAAAAGACGAATCTTCGATTAAAACTATTAAGAATTATTGTAGGATTTGAAGCATTGGACGTGACAAAATTCTGTTATGGTGTAACTCAAAGTTGATGTTGCTGTTCTTGCTACTACCGACTGGTGGTTTATGGGTGTTAATGAATGCTAGTTATACACTAATTGTGATGAAAGGCTGATCACAGTGATTTAATTATAATCGTATCTCTAGACGGACAGAGTCAAACGCTGTTTTGCAGTCATATAATACGTTTCAGATGTTGTTAGCTGATACAGCAATCACTGTGTGTGTAGAGTTGAGTCAAAATAAACTGAAGCGCTGATGAAAAGTGTCGCCTCCTGATGTGTTGAGAAAGCGCAGTGTGGTTCAGACATAATGTTCGATACTAGCCTAGGAATCAGATGAATCTGAGCTCAGGCCAGTCACAGCCATTTATTTATGATGGTGCAGGTTGATATGATTGACAGAGGATCATCACCGGACAGATTTAAAAAGTCACATGCTGCTCGCTGCTCTGATTGGTTGAAGATCTATCTAATTGGGCCCAGTCTGTGGGTCTGTCCAGGTTAAGAAATTCAGATCAAACTGTCAAGCAGTGCTGATAAAATAAGAATCAAGACTCTTTTATTGCATTTCTGATGTTTTCAGAAACATATTTTTATGTATTTTCGTGGCTGTAACTGGAGAAAGTTTGTGACCAGATCATTGCTATAGAAAAGTTCTGCTTGCAATCAGACCGAAAACCGCCCCAACTAGCTTGTAGCACTCAACGCTGTCACCCAGTTTCTTGCTCTAATCGGTTGTAGGACTGTCCAATTGCATCCAGAGGCCTTTTGGTCTGTTCCCATTGATGATGCCTCTTGGTAATCAACAATTAATTGAGATGAACCAGAATTTTTTTTTTGCAAAAAAAAATTAGTCTGTTGACGCCGCACTAGTCTGATGATGAGGAGTCTCACTAAAAACTTTGTATTTCACCCAGATGGTTCGGTGTTTCCAGATGTAGCAGTGCAAACTTTGGCGAGCTCCCTGACTGTAGCAGGCCTCACATTTTTGTGTATTGAAAGGCTGTTTGAATGGTTTTACGTGAACATTTCTGTTGGAAAGTATTTAGGAAGTCACATAATACGGTATAAAGCTGCACAAAAACAGTGTCACAGCATGTTGTGCGGTTGAATGGGTCTTTCACATGACTTTCAATGTGCACAACAGGGTGTTTGTGTCGTCAAGGTTTTTTATTTTTATTTTAAGACCTAGTGAATTTATTGTTTTCTGGTATTTCAAAGAAATTATTTTAGTTTTCAGTCACTACTTGGTTAGGTTTAGGAAACGACTCGCCTGCTTGGAACGTGCATCAGGTACACAACAATCTGTGTGACGCAGGACGCACGTCACCAGCAAAATACCAAGATTTAGGGAGTCCTGATACTGACAGGCTTCAAATACTGATAAATAAAACCTGTGTAGGCAAACCAGCTCCAAGGTTTCAGCATAATTTTGACCAAGGTCAATACTTTGGATGAATGTGTGTGTTTGTATATGAACCTACAATGGTGTGCTTGTTCATCTAATAACACTCATGGAAATATACCAAGATTGAATAAAACAAACAAAATCCGATTGATTTAGCCTCAAGTTTTACAAATATAAATGATGATTTACTGAACAAATAATTCCTTAAACTTGTAGGCTTCATAAAGAGGAATTGTTGCAGCCTCATGCAAGTAACTTGGACAATAACTTCTGTACACCCCTGAGTGTTATTCTGAGTGACTCGGAGGGTTTAGAGGAAAAACAATCTATTATTAAACACGTGATGTAATTTGTGTTTGTCTTTAAGACCTTAATACACTCTTCAAAACAACTGGTCACACATACAGGACATCTCCTGAGTGATGTAAGGATACTGTGGTGACTTTTATTAATCCCTCAGCCCTCCTTAATGCCGACCACGCCATGACATCCCTTAATGGAAGGTGTTGAAACACAGAGCTTGGGGAAAAGTGTCACTGTACACTGGCGTGAAAGAAGTTTTAGTTTAAGATAAAAACATAAAACATATATATATATATATATATATATATATATATACACACATACATATGAAAAGACACTGACTGTGTTTGGCTCAACGCCTCTGATGGAGATTTTGAGGACATCAAGACTAATGAGATCTCGTGGGACTGGATACAGTGTGCTTTACTTTTCCAAGGGTATTAATGTAGAATAATGATGCTGGAAATGGTCAACAGGTCATTATCTCCATCATCCCTCGAGAGCAATTAAACATGCAATGCTTCCGTGGAGGAACCGTCCTTAGTAACCAAACCAAAACAAAGATGTTTTTCAATTCAGCAAATGGTCAAGAGAATGAACAACAAGTGTAACCAACAAAAGTTTTATTCAGTGGTTTGGAAATACAGAGTTTGACTGACCTAGTGACCCCACACTGGCTTGTAGATACTGTTAATCTTAATTTACAAATCATTAGTGACACGTCTCTGCAAACCTCGGATATTCTTTAGGTTCATTTTTCAGTTATATGTTGTGACTAGCGTTGTGCTCATGGTCTCATTAGGTTTGGGCACAAATAACACTGAACTTATTAGGAAAAGATGATGTTTTGGTCTAAAATACTGTTGCAGTCTACACAAACACTGTTGAAAATTAAAGATGTACACTGGCATCACAGTACTTTACTTGAGTATTTCCACTTTTTGCTACTTTAATCTTCCCCCCACTACATTTATTTTATCAATTTAGGATACCAGTTACGTGTTAACAGAATTTATAGGCCATCAATTGTGACGTGTTACCAGTTTAGATCTTGTTGTGTTAAGGACATTGTGGAGACGATGATGCATCAGAGCCAAAGTAGCACATTTTAAATTTGCTTATTTTATTTGCTATCTGAAACAAAAAAACACTAATCTAATAATCAGGAAAATACATAATATCGACCAGGGCTGAATTATCGGTCTATCCCTAGTTGTGACACATTTTGTAGAAATGTCAATGTGGTTTGTAGCCTATGACGCGTACAGATGTGAACCTATCAGTGGTTTGCAGAAATGTAAACTGCCAACATTTTATCCTGGTGACTGGGTTTTGTGAAGATAATTTGTGTGTGAATGCAGCGATGACATCACACTGCAGACAACACATGCAAATAGGAAAAAAAAGTAAATTAAGAAAATATCTTCACTCATTTTTTTCAATACCACCTATGGATACCTGACTTCAGTAACATTATTGGTCACAAACAAGGCAACAACAAGTGTCTTCCAGACATTTTCATCAGTTTTTTGTGTCAAATAGAAATGGCCCTCTGTTTTCATTATCCTTTTATTTGGATGTTTTTTGCATGAGATTTCTGAAGCTGCAGTGTAAAACATAACAGGGCCACCATACTATACACTTTAAACTAAAATGTATCTACTCGAAAAGCATAAAACATTCCATGAAATGCAATGAAAGTGAGTTGTATGACACCAAAAAGACATGTTTTGTCATGACTTAAAATGTGTGTGTGCCCTACACAGTAAAGAAATCACTGTGTCATGGTTTGGGGTTTTTGGTGAGTAATTTCCTGTTTTATTTTGTAGATTATACCTTATTGTGTGGTGTGGTACTTTACACTTCCTGTCCTCTTCCGTTTTCCAAGTTCCTACTCACCCAGTATTCCTCCTCAGCCTGCTTTCCCTCCGCACCCAACCTGTTCTGTGTTCTTCCCTGCTTATCAGCGCCCATCAAGTAGAGGGAGCTGGGCCACAAGACTCAACTGTCACATATTGTCAGCTTTCGAGGCTCCTGGAGTGAAGGGCAGCTTTCCACTGGTAGGAAATGTTTCACTTTCAATTGAGTAACTTTGTCTTTCCTTCAAAGTTGTAAATGTTTGCGCTCCCTTGTTTGAAACTGCTGTGTCATTCACTCTCTGACAGTCTAAGTCAATGATTATTTTCCTGTGTGTCTGTTAGATAAAACCAATCCCACAATCTACCCCTTAGAAAGTGGGTCAAGAGTCATTTAGCCAGCAAGGAGCGCACAGTGTGTGAGCGTCCGGGCAGAAAAGGGCTTTAACAAAGTAAACAGAGGAGAAGACGGAAGATAAGACGACATAAAGACAGCGAAAGAGGCCGAAAACAAGGACACGGAACAAATTCCAACTGCAGGAGACTGAAGGAGATTAAAGCCAAACAGAGAAGACTGTTTTGGAGCAGAGGTCAGCGCGAGTAGAGGAACAAAACCATGGCGTATCGGCTGTTTGAGGGAAAGGAGCATGCCTCGCTCTACCAAATGCATCGATTTACGCCTCCAGATGAGGTCAAGAACGTTATTCTTCAGTACCTAGATAAAAAGGTACGGCAGATATACTGTGAGTATCAATGAAAAAACTATAAATCTGCAAAATTCAGCATTCTGAAAACAAATCCTGTGTATGTTAATATCCTTAGAAGGGGCAGCCGCATGTTCTGGCTGTGGATCTTGGATGTGGGACAGGTCAGAACACGCGGTTAATGGCGCCGCACTTCCAGCAGGTGGTGGGCATCGACGTCAGCGAGTGTCAGCTGGAAGAGGCCAGGGCCGTGCCAGGGTACCCTAACATCACGTACAGGTAGGCATGTTATGAATGTGAAGGCCCAGTTGCCAGAATAAAATGTTGGGATTGTATGTTCCTGGTAACCATGGACTCATTAAATTTGTATGTTTATTACATACAATTCCAAAAAAATCTGCGTGTCCTATCACGATCTTATAAATGCATATGGGGATGGTGGTGGCATGACAGCTGCCAAGCTAGAGAACACTCTTCCAGATGGTATTTCAACATTTGTAAGTGTGAAACCACTGTATAATTTAAACAAGTTTAAAATGGATGATCTCCAGCCGTTTTTGGCGACTGGACCAAGTCAGGCAAAACATGATCACTTCCTTGTCCTATCCAAGGGGTTCTGGTGCCTAGACCTAACCAGATCAAAAGCAACACAAACAAACGCAAAGTTTCAACATGCCTGTGGGCTTGCAGAAACGTGAATTGTGCCAATGTTTAATCTGACAATTGAGTTGGGACACAATTATTCATTGCCAAAAAAATATGACCTTGAATTGATAATAAGCTGGAAGGATTTGGGGTTACATGTCCGACCTGTCTACCTGCAGGCAGGGTACAGCAGAGGACCTCCCTTTTCCAGATGGCTCTGTCGACTTGCTGACAGCAGCGTCGGCAGCTCACTGGTTTGATCGGTCGAGGTTCCTGGCCGAGGCAAGTCGAGTTTTAAAACCCCGGGGTTGCATGGCTCTGCTGTGCTACACGCTTGATAATGCCAGACTTCACTACCAGGACTGTGGAGAACGACTCAGTCCCATCTATAAAGAGGTGGGTGTGGACTTCGACCTCTTCAGTTTGGGAGTCGTGTTGAACCTTATCATATCCCGTTTTGTTAACACAGGATGAGGCCTTTTAACTGTGTTAACCTTCGTCGGGGCTTGAAGGATAGAAAACTTCACTGACTTTCTGAGTCCAGTAATGCCACAATTGCATTTTTTTTTAGACGTATAATTATTGTATTTTTATACATTATTGAATTATTTATACAGACAGACAAAAACACATGCACTACAAACACCCTGCAAAATAGGAACATTAAAGGTCTTATTGATAACATTTTTATGTCAACAAATCATTGTATAATACGTCTACAGAGCTTGTAGGAAGGTGCAGAATGAAATATGAAATATGTATATGAAAATATCTTTTCCTTTTTTTAACTTTCACATTATTTTGATTGTGAATCAATAATTTCACAATGTTGTCAGGTCCAAAATGTTTGTTTTGTTTGTCTCTGTGTAAGAAGTCTGACAGTTGGTTCTAGCTTTTAACGAGGTTTGTCAGCCAATAGTGTGACGCCGTTGGTATCACGTGGTGTCTGTGTTCAGTCAGCAGCATCAACAGTCGTCTAAGTTGCCAGCTTTTGGAAAAAAAAACATCCAATTAGCTGATTTCTCCACTTTACTGCCCTTATATTAGCTAGCTAGCATTAGCAATGTAAGCTAGAATTCGGGACATTAGCTCGTGCCACAACTCGCAGCCACTTGATGGGGCAGGTTATTCGAGCAACAACGCTGTAGTGATGTCGGTGCAATGGAAGGACGGGAGATGGATGCCACATTTAGTGGCTGAATGTTATCAATAACACCTTTTAAACATTAGTTTGCTACACATTTGTTCCCAGATGATACAGATGCTGTCACCATACACCACCGGTCCAGTAACTCAATCTCAGAATAAGCTGGAATTGCTCTACTCAGCCATCCCTTTTCCAGACAAAGAGAGGTAATTATCACACACTCACTGTATCTAACCAGACCAGTATTATGTGAAGAGGTAACTGACAGTACAAAACCAGTGATGTTGCACCTTTAATATAACTTTATTGGTTCGAGACGGGCAATTACAAACAAGTCTTGTCGAGTCTTTTTTTGTCTTGTATAATCACACAAATACATTGATACAACAGGGTCGAGGGCATTTGGGCGAAATTTGCGGTCTCTGTGAGGAACCTGATGGGTTATAGCGAGACCTTTTCCATGTTCCAAACTTACAAGAAGAAAGATCCCCAGGCGGCTGAAGACTTGCTGCTCAACACTCAGAAGAGGTCACACAAACACACACACACACACACACACACACACACACACACACACACACACACACACACACACACACACACACACACGCACGCACAGGTCCGTTACTTTGATCCAACATGTGTTATTCAGTCATCCATTTGTGTGATTATAACCTGAATGTTTTTACAGGTTTCTGGAGGAGATGGGAGTCACGTCTACTGACACAGTAATTGAGCTGGAAATGGAGTATTACTGCATCCTGGCATCGAAACCACAATAATCAGCTATGTCCAGTTGGTTGTGTGATTGCAGGAGCTTACTGATTATGAAGATTTCTGAATAAACCACATTTTTGTTCTCTCATGTTCCCTGTCATGGCCTTTATGTAAGCTGACTTACAGGCTGTAACACTGTAACCAGCTTACAATTGATTTACATGTAAGTCAAGGCTTCATGCTGTCGTAAACCACCTCTCAGAACGTTCCCAACAGAACAGCTGATCATTTGCACCCCTTTCTTCAGACTTTTTGCCTTTAAACTGAACAGTCAACAGTCCTGATCTAGTGTGTCAGACCTCGTCAGTCAGTAACAAACGGCCCTCAGTTAAAGTGGCATAAGATTATAAAACATAAGGAATAAAACGGACAGATTCAGAGAGGAGGAGCGCTGCACATACCATTTGTACCTCACCCACATCATCTCCAGGGGTTTGGATTGACTCCGACAGAAACACATACCATCACGTGACCCATGAACTGACCCCTACCGCACAGACCTTTAGGTTCGACCTCGACTAAAGATAATTATCATGGATTACATTCAAAACATCGCATCACTGTAGCTATTGCGCACAGAGAAAAAGTTTTAAAACAAATTCCACATTATGAAAAATAACAACATAGTTTTGGAGCTGTCCCTTTAAAGGAGCTCATTGTCAAACATCTCATGTACCAGTGGAAGCAGTCGGACCTCCCATTTTCCCAAGCACCCCCACTGTGTGTGTGTGTGTGTGTGTGTGTGTGTGTGTCCAACGTGTCCCGTAGAAAGGAATGCAGTCTTTTCAATGTGGAAGTTAGCTCCTCTCCACCAGTGGAAAAGCACAAGATACTATAGATTGCTTTAATCTATTTATTTATTTTTTTAAAACGTCTTCTTACTCAGCTGATCAGAGAGGCATCGGCTAGCTATGACTCACCGTCTGTTTGAAGGCAAACAGCATGCATCTTCCTACAGGAAATACAGGATCTCTCCGGATCATCTAATACAAAAGGTGCTCGACTTTCTAGAAAAGCAGGTAAGAGCAGATTGAAAATGGTGGTAGCCTCTGCGAATTATTGGAAAGGTACCTTTTGTCAATTGGGTAATGCGTGACTAACTTTCAGAAAGGTGGTCCCTTTGAGTTGGCAGTAGATGTGGGTTGCGGTTCAGGACAGGGCACAGTGCTGCTGGCCAAACACTTCGCCTCTGTGGTGGGGACAGATGTCAGTCCTGCTCAGGTGGAAATGGCTTTGCAGCACGCCAAAGAGCCGAATATAACATACAGGTAAGCACCAACAGCCCGAGAGTCAATCTGAATTTGTGTTATTACCTCATTAATATTGCAAAATTATGAGTTTGAATTTCATTTTCCAAAAACCACAAAGTGCTCCTTTAAGTTTTTAAGTCCCTCCTTGGTTAAAGAGTGTGAGATCAAGCAAGCGTAGAACAAATTACTACCAGTAACATCACATTGTTAGCTCAGCCATGACAATCTAGTAAGCCTCTGTATTAAATCTGTGCCAGAGCAGGAACAATGTGACCCCTGTCTGGTGAAAGTCGGTCATGCAGTGAGGCCCACAGAAACCACACAAATATCAAGTATCCGGTTAACACAGGAGGGTGAAATCCCCCTTAAAATGTTTGACATGACCAACAGAGCTGTTTATAGGTACCGATTATGCACTAAATACATAAATGAAGGTAGAAGGTAAATGAAGGTATCTAGAAGGTGTAAATAAATAAACAAATAGACAATCCATCACACTGGATATTAAAATGTGCTCTTCTGATCCTCAGCAGTCGTTATAACACTGATTATCCGTCTTTAGACAGTGTGTGGCCGAGGAGCTGCCATTTGCCGACGGCTCAGTGGACTTGCTGACAGCCATGTCTGCCTTCCACTGGTTCGACCGACCGCGCTTTCTCCAGGAGGCCCACAGAGTCCTGAAGCCTCGCGGCTGCTTGGCTCTGCTCAACTACACCGTTGACATGGAGCTCAGCCACCCCGACTGCTGCTCGGACGCACTCAACCAAGTCTGCAAAGAGGTGCTTACAGGAGGCCAGTTATTGTGAACTGTGCACTGATAAACCCTCCGCCACGTGTACAGGGACAAAGATGAGGACCATCAAAATAGTTCTACACTTACATAAGCATGTACATCGATAGAAATAAACTGTATATACTTTTAACTAAGCCTTAAGGCCATAAATTCATATCTATAGTGATAAACACAAGTGCTTCAGACTAGGCCTGCACGATATGAGTAAAATGTGCGATGTGCGATGACACCCTTCAATATTGCGATGACGATATGACTTGCGATAAATAAAAAAGTATTGAAGTTTGCATACAGGACTGTGTCTTTCAGATTTTTCTGCATTAATAGATTCCCTGCTTTGAGGTACTCTTAAACACTTAATAGCTGATGACAATTAAATAAATAAATGGAAAAAACAAATATTTTTGAGCCTGCTTTTATTGAACAAAACCCTTATAACATTAATTTACATTACTGTTGCTGCAGTGATGGTCGCGTTACTTGACTGCTGTTCGACGTTTGCACTCTAGACTGACTGGCCTTAAATTGCTCGTGCAGCTCTTTATGGCGGTGCCGCAGGTGGTGACGGAGGTTGGTAGTGTTACCTCTGGACGTTGCTACAACTGTTCTGCAGGTCCTACACAGTACCTGGGTCTGTAAATTGTCTTCTGGCTTGAGTCCAAAGTATCTCCAAACCGCGGAGCTGCCATTTCGGAGCTGCCGCGGAGCTGCCGCGGAGCTGCGTTTCGTCGGCATTTTCACCGCTCTGCTCTCCTGCCTCCGACATCCTGTTTACTCTGGCTACTAATTTTCACGCAGGAACGTGAGCAGAGCTGGGCGTCATCTGATTGGCTAAACGGTGTGCATGCATGGCCCATGTGTCCAGGGCCGCATCTGATTGGCCAAATGTCAGTACGCTGAGTGTGAAAGCATGGCGGATGTAAACAAAACTTATCGCACTTCAGACCAGCTTTTGCGATGGGTTTATCGTGCACGTTCACATCGCGATGACGATGAAATTACGATTAATCGTGCAGGCCTACTTCAGACCCATTTATAGTCATGGACAAGGCAGATTTTGGGCTCTGGTTGGACCACAGATCATACAAGAACAACCACAGCCATCAAAACTGATTCGATGTTCTTCAGGGTCAGATTCCTGCCAGAAACAGAAAAACTAATCGGTATCAGGTTATAACGTGAAATGTTTTTTGTTGTGACATAGAAGATATTTTCATGTTATTAAATCAAGTTTTGTTGAAATGTGAAACGACGTGCATGTCATAAGATAAATAGTACATTGTTAAAACAAGAAAATTTGACTTTAACAAAATAAATGGGGTATATTTTTATAACAGGAAAAGTTCCCTGTTTTTCTGCCCCATTAGAACATATTTTAAGAAAGTAGCGGTACTTATTATAAAATGATAATGAAAAAAAAAAATGCATTTCTGAGACAGAGGCTATATAGAGGGAAATGCTTTCTTAGTTTCTACTGGTGTGGAGACTCCAGCACTGGATCATCACCTGTCACATCCTAGAACCGAACAACTAGAACAACTGGCATTGAATCCAAAATGACGAACAGCGCCATCTAGTGGATGCTCCTGGTCAAACATACCTCATCTGAGTGGCACAGTTATCTCTTAGTATTTTTCATTGAAGAATACATTGTGAGAATGTGAAGTATGAGTGTTGCATTTACGACATATACACTAAGTCTAGATAGATTATACAAACAAACTAGGTAGCTAGGTAAAGTATACGGTTCATGGTTTGATGCCACAGCATTAAAACAGTGCTTTTCTTTAGTTCTATGCAGCCTTGCAGCCGTACCGCAGTCCGCACCTCGGAGCCAGCTCTATTGAGTTATACAGGGAGGCCTTTGGATCCATCCCTTATCCTGACAAGGAGTGGTGAGTGACAAGGTTTTGTTTGGTCGGTAATCTTTGGTCAGATTCATCGGTCGCAGACCTGAAGATTTTAATGATCCATCAGCCAATCCATAATATGATAAGAGTTTTCTCATACTTCCTTTCCTTTCCACGTTGTGTGTGTGCAGGACGCTGTCATGTCAGAGAAGTAATGCTCTGTATGTTCAGTACATGCTAACTCTGAGTGTGTTTTTTTTATGTATTAAAGGCACGAGTGTGTGTGGGTTAAAAAGCCCATGCCTTTGTCCAGCTACATGGGTTTGGTGGAGTCTTTCTCGAGCTATCAGGCTCTGCTGAGAGAAGACCCCCAGAAAGCCACCGGACTCTCCCAGGACATCTGTCACAGGTAGAAGCCTAACGGCAGTATACACGTGAATATCACACACACTTGACAGTGGACATGTTGGAGAGGTTTGCTTTGCCCCCCTCTGCCTGTACAATGACACCCTGTCTGCTGTGCTCCTCTCTCCAGGTTGATGTCCATAATGAAGGTGACCTCTGCAGAGACAGAGGTGGTGGTGGCTGTCAAGTATTTCTACCTCTTGGCCTGCAAACCACAGGAAGCCTGACTCCCGCCAGCTCTCACAGCTACAACAAAGTCATGAATGTAGTTGAGGACACAAACTTGTGCTCCTCCTCGAGTATTTAATCCACTTTTCTGAGCCGATGTTTTCTATTTGACATTTAAAATACCTGTTAGTATGACAGATGTTCTTGACACTTTGGTGTATACTGTTATTCACTTCTCGCTGAGAGTTAGATGAGATGATTGAATCCATTCTAACGTTTGTAGCATGGAATTTAAATTAACATTTGTTAATAAATGACAACAATAATTATGACTAATTGATAGCTGATATGTATATAATCAATGCATTGCCTGGGCATTCCTTCAAAGTGGTTTTACAAAAATCATTCCTCTTGTTTTATGACCCGAAACTGTTCGTAGTTTCAGTAGCTAACTACACAAAAATAAGGAAGAAGTAATCAAACTACTTGTATCACCAGCTTATTTGAATGTAGTTTACCAGCTGGATTACATGTCGTTCACTTCTCCCCAACACTTTGTACAAGTGGAGTATTGGGAGAGGTTGTTTTGTGAAGAACCACTAGAGGGAGACATTTGACCAAAAGTGATTATTGGACCTTTTCTTTGTGTGTGGTTCATCACATCAGGTCTCTGTCCTCATATCAACTGACACATGCATTAAAATGTTAGCTGTATATAATAAAAATCATGTTCAACATATTGTTTTTTTCTGTACAAGACTGTCACCTTGCCTGTATTGATCCGTCTCATTTCCTTTTCTTACACCTATTCTTATAAAGTAACCTCTACTCAGTCAACTGTGCTACTAAATGTAATCCTCACCTATGAGCACAGACACATCACCATCACTGGTGAGATATAGGCTGAAGTTGGGGTAAACTGGAGGGTCAGCGAGGGACAACAACCAATAAACCAACTTTTGACACCTGATAGTGGACAATGTGCACTCTCATTGACCTGCAGTATCTCTGTTTTTTTAGGGAAAGTTAAACCTCCTGCCACATTATATTGATTTCTTTGAATCTGGCCTGAAACTGACCTGACAATATCACACACGATACGCTTTAGACGACTCTGCAGCCCCTCTGTGACCCCTTTCTTAAAATCGCACTGCAGTCCATCGTGGATTTATTTGTTTAGCGCAAGAGAACCCAGAATGCTCCTATTGTGCAATATCTTCTCATGAGTTTAAAGGCTGAGAGAGAGGGACGGCGCTCCACGGCAGAAATATGTCAGCCGCACAGACTTTGTCATTAGTCGTGTTTGTAATGCTCGTCACGCCCGTTGTGATGGCGTCCCCCTCTGTTTTAACGTCTGTGTTAAAATGCCCTCAGCAGCCGCCACAGAAAAGATCTGCTGTGACAGAATCCTGCACTTTATTCCCCTTCATCCACTTTCTCACGGACCGACACATCAGCGGCGTCCTTATTTTTGTGAGATCTTGGCCTCGTTTTTAATGTTAAGCCTTCAGGACTTTATGTGCAAGTGGTAGCCACCGGCATGACTCGAGGCCGTGACCCGACTCTGACTGATGCAGCTGCTCTGAGTGGGCATGTTTGTATTGTCTCCTGGCAGCACCGGGGCAGAAAAGTTGTCAGCTTGGATCTTTTGGCCTTGAGCTATTTTGGTTTCCAAATCTGACCCTCCTCTGCTATAAAGCCATCATAAAATGTTCCCGTGGTAGATAAATCACGATAAATTGCCCCGTGGTCCAGTGTGCAAGGTTAAAGCAACACGCTGTAACAATTGTTGAGTCTCATTCCCAGATCGTCAAACACCAACGCTCTGGGTTTAATGCTTCGGGTCCGACTCCAGCACCCCAGCGACCCTGCACAGGATGAGTGGTTAGGGATGGATGGATGTACCGAAAGAGACTCAACAATCAACTATCTTTCTGCACAAAGTTACATAGTTTGAGGCTCAGGGGCAGAGCCTGTGCCTTGTTATTGGAAGGTCGCTGGTTCGATTCCCTTTGTCTGCGTGTCAAAGTGTCTTTGGGCAAGATATTGAACCTCGAACTGCTCCTGATGTGCTGGTCAGCACCTTGCATGGCAGCCACCGCCATCAGTGTTTGTATGTATGAATTACTGTAACTATCACTGACATCATAATTTCCTCGACTTGAGCATGATGATAATCAGCATTGTAATCATAACAGACTGCTCTGTTATAAGTGGCTTTTAAAGCATGCTTTAAAAGGAAAAGAGGGTGAAGTCTTCAACTGCGTTGTTGATTCATGACAAATGGAAAGTGAGGCTGTGTGTATCTGCTCCAAGTTTTTAGAGAACACGGCACCATCTGGCACACGAGAGCCTTTCCTTCTATCTGTTGTTGCAGCTGTATGAGCTCAAACTTCCAACCAGATCTCTCACAAACATCGTGCTGCTGTGTTGCTGGAAAACGTTACCTCTTCTCATGGGGGCCGCGCTGACAAACCTCAGCTCACTCTCAGCTTCGAGTGGTCCATATTTTCATGACAGGATGCTCGCCGTGTGCCAGAATATGTGTTGGTAACTTACAGTATGTTTCTGCAGTGTGGTTTGTTAGTTGTCCTCCCAGACAATGGGACCAACGAAGGAGACTGCGTAATAGAGAACAGATATTCTGAGGTTTGGCAAATCGGCCCCCTCTGTCAGAGAAAACACTTCTTGGAACTCAGTTCCGAGTAATTTAAGAGAACGCTGCAGCTTCACAGAGATTAAATACGAGAGCATCTGAGTAATTGTTGAAGTATTTGAAATATTTTGTGTAGTGTAGTCTGTGGACCACCATCGGTCAGCCAGAGTCCCCTAGAGGTTCTTGAGTAGATTTGGTAAAATATGATGTGTTTCTCAAACTGTATGCGACATTGATTGACTCCAATCTCCTCATGAATCCATGTAGTGAGTAGGATAGTTGTGTTGTTTTTAATTCAAACCTTATTATTTGAATTGGCCGTTCTGCTGTGTTTTCAGGATTCAGCAATGTAACCGAACGTATTGGGACCGTTTTGCGTCGCTGCCTGCACAACATATTTACACCGGCTTTTACTATATATGTCAAAAACGATCAGCCCTCGACCGCTATGTGGGACTAAAATTCTCCAGTTTAGAGCCAGACATCACAACACTGATGCTTCTATTCTTCCCGTTAAGATGGCAACAGAGACAATGATGAATGAGCAGGCGAGGTTATGACCTAATTAGACTATAATCGGAAATGTCCAGTTGAAGTGGGCCGATTGTTTTGGGGGATGTGGGAAGTGAACGCAAGGTGGTCTGTGAGTTTTATAAGTTGTTAAATTGGCCTTGGTCTGAAAGAAGTTAGAGAAACACCGGCTTAAAGCAAACTCTGACACCAGCTTACCGCAATGTCCCTGTCAAATAAACAGATAAATAATAGAGATGGAAACTGTCTGTTTGGGTTCAGTTTTAAGTTTAATGTTAGAGCTGTGCTCTGCTTAGGTTTGGGCACAAAAGTCACTGAACGCCATGTTTAGACTAACCTGGTTCTGTCACCACAAACAACAGCAAATCGGCAGAGATGGAAATCTCATTAAAAATATCCAGTGGTTTGGGGCTTATAAATGTTGAAATGCCATCCTGAACTGTAGTCTCACGCTTGACAGCCATCTCGCCTCGCTGTCATGCCACCATCATCCTCTCCTCCTCTCATCTGAACGTGATATGACACGTGTGGTAGAAATATTGATGTAACACATGTATATCTGGGTTCACAAGATCCTACGATACCAACATTTTCTTCTGCTGACTGAGCTGCTCCTAGCGTATCAGTGTCTGTCACAGATTTCACTTTTATACACTGACACACACACGTTGGCCAGCGTCCTAATAGGTTATATATCTGTTATTAACAGGATCATTAACAGGAGTCGTACACCACTCAAAGTCCACCACAAAGAGTTATAGAACAAGACTTCTGTTCAGCACTCATATTTGAATACACAAATATGACTCAGCTCATTTGCAATGTCATTTGTGTCGGCCACGACAAGCTTGTTTCCTCTTCCTCCTCCCGTATTCAAACAAGGAGGACTTCACTGATTAAACAAAAATGTGTTGTTCCAAAGAACAGTGTGTTTGTGTGTGTGTGACAGCGAGAGAGAGACTTTAAAATAACTTTCACTGTGACACAAGCAAATGGATGCATCACCGACGCCTGGCCGAGATAGTAACTCACACTTTCAGTGAACTGTCGATCGCTTGTTTCTTGTTTCTTCGAACTGTGCAGAGTGAGCTGGACTGACTTCAAACCAAAATGAGCAGTTCTGTCAAACAGTGACATGTCAGATGTGTCTGCTGTACAGATGTTTCCAGCTCCTCATTGTGTGTTGTGTGTAACTACACTTACAGCATGTGCTGGAACTTAAACCCCTATTTGACAGCTCTGGCCAATTTCATGTGAAAGAAATATGGAAAGTAAAGCATGTTTCAACTTAAGAGTATGCCAGAAGTGTATTTTACCCATGTTATACAATTGTCTGCATTAAAGCTCCTACATGAAACTTAATTTTTTTGTATTAATTGTGGAAGCCCCTGTGGACAAAAGATGATGGTGAAACCAAGAAAACTGTGTTTTGGTGCCGCGCCACCGGACTACAGAAACGTTTCTTTCCTCAGGCTGTGAGACTCCTCAATTCATCCTCAACCATCCGCCAAAGATAAAAGTTTTATCTTCATCTTATCTAACCTACGTACAATGCAGTTATAGACATAACCAGTTTCATAACCAGTTAAAAGCTCATTGTCGAACGTTTAACAAAGAGCACAATATTCATTTTCAATGAAAACCTTCTCCATAACAAAGGTCAAATTCCTTCCTCATTTTTCCTCAATACATGAGTCACCTGGTGATATAAGCTCTTGATGGCTATGAGCCTGTGACTCTTGTACATGATGCACATCAGATTACAACATGCCTGAGGACAGGACGACAAAGTATCGCCACCAACTTTTCTCCCGTGTCAGTGCCCGTTTATTGTTAAAAGACGTCCCGTTGCTCTCAAGTTACACTCTCTACATATATATCCGAGTATCAGCTCAGAGATTTAGACCTAATTTAATGGGACCCTGAGGGAAAACGGATGTGAGGAGCTACTCAGTCAGAAGGTGTCCTGTAATGTGTTGGTAATGGCTGTATACGTCTTTTTCCTGAAATGACAAATGGGCGCCTGAAACACTTAAATAAGAGACTCAAGCCTCTTAAAACCAACCGCTGCTGCTCATTAAAATTTTAGTATCGCAACCTGGTTTGAAAAACAGCACGATGCCAGTGTTGTTCAGGCATCTGCTTGCACAAAAGTACTTATTTTGTCTTATTTATTTCCAAAAGAGAGCATGGAGTACTTCTTGGTTTTTCTAACCAGCCTATGGGGTTTTATGCAACAGTGCAGCTGATGAAAGCAAACATGCAGTAAAAACGGGGCTTGTATCATAATGACATGTGCATTAGTCATGTCGTTGCAGAGAAGCTCTTCCCTTAAACTGAGCAGACACCACACTCACATTTTGGGTCATGTGGTCTAGCGGGGAGAGCGGAGCCTCAGGTGTAACATTCAGTTTTACATGATTAAGATTGGAGCCGCTGGGGCTGCTGTCACTGCTGCCACAGCCACCGTCTCAGTCTGATCGCAATTGACAGCCAAATGTCACTTTAATGTACTTACAGAGTAACTGCTGGTTTAACACTGATTATTTAACAAAATACATGAAAGCAGTATTATAAGTAAAAAGGTTTAGATGGCAGTTCAATTTAATATATCAAGAACTATTGGATAGATTACCATGAAACTGTGTAAAGAGATTCATTGTGCCCAGAGGATGAATCCTACTGACTTTGTTGATCTCCTCAGTTTTAAAGGTTTCACAGTGTAAAAAGTGTGGCTACAAAGTCTTTTTTATTTTAAATTATAAAGCAGGTCTACGTGCTATATAAATACTGTGAAAGTAAAAAAAAAATCCAAATCAAAGAGAATGGCACTCGGCCATATTCAGAAGCTGTTCCTTCAGCAAACGAGCTGTGAGGACTTGAGGACTGTTTTGATGTCACAAATACGGTCACGGCTATGGTTTCAGCAGCACTGGCAGAGCTGAGGCAGAAACATGATGGGCGGAAACTATTTTTGTTTTCCTGGTTGGGAAAATTCAGGTCGGAATGTCTGAGAAAATGTTTGTACCCAAGCTGCCAAGCTTACTCTTAAACATGTCAGACGAAAGCAAACATTGGGTCGTTGGTGAGAAACTTTTCCCAGACTCATAAATTGTGGAGTCATTTCATGTGCTTCGTTGATGCTCAAATACCAGAAACAGCTGTTAACATGCTGTTTAAACGCTCTCAGAGATAAATGCAAAACAGCTTCTTTTGGAGTCTCTGTTGCTCCCATGTTCTGCACACGAACACACCGAAAACGGAAAAACAACTGCCAAACTCGGTGAAATGGGACCAGCACGTGAATGCAGCATAAGGCTTTTGAGAGCTGACCAATCAAAGCAGGTGAGGCTTTTCAGAGGGGGCCCTTAAAGAGACAGGTGCTAAAATGGAGCATTCGGCTAGAGGGTGAATAGAGGTGCTGCAGCAATGGACAGTATGAGAAAACAATTTGTTTTTAAATATTGAAGCAACTGAACCTATTGTAGTAGACTCCTAAAATAAAAGTATGAACCTAAAAATGAGCATTATATGGGACCTTCAGCCTAAAGCGCCATAAACAGGTCCAAATATAAATTTGTCCAGTACCTGCAAAACTAATGACTATACCCTCAGCTTTACTCTGTTAGCACTAATTAGCGGAAGTTAGCATGCTATCAAGCTTATCTTAGAGAGCGAACACGGTCAACACTGTAGCCTAAATATCAGCACAACTGTGTCAAACTACAACCTAACAGAGCTGCTTAAAGTTCGTCTCCTTGTGCATCTAATTTTGCAGGAAAAAGAAAAACACACTCACTATTTCCATCTGTGGTTTAAAAATGGTTGACTGATTTGTGCTGCTGTAAATGAATATTAAGGTCCCTTATTCACAACAAGCTATGAGCAATGAGCGCAAATTTGCTTAAAATTAATTCGATGTTAAGTCAAGGGGATACACAGAATCGCATATGCACTGTGAGAGGTGTAAACAGAGTCACTGATACAAAGAGACAAACGTTTTGCATGACCTGTTCCATCAGTGAAGTAACCTGAGTGACTGGGTGTAAGTGAGCAGAGCAGTTTAATAACACGGGAGAAAAAATGCTCACATCTTCAGGCCCCGTTTTAATATTTCTGTTTCTGGCAGGCAGGCAGCAGATGTTTTCTGACTTCTGGCTGGCTGCAGACGTCGAAGTCGACAGAAGCTAATTTAAAATTTTCATTTTTTCCAGAGCTGTTTGCGAAGATAAACAGAAGTCTGTTACTCCTGAAGGCGCGTCCCGCATCAATTAATTGCCCCCTTTGGGTAGAAGAAGCACGAGAAACATTTATTATCTCCATCTTTACGCTCCTGTTGAGTTTGAAGACCCTAAAGTGACAGAAACATTTTATTTCAAAGAGAGAGTTTTCCGCTTCAGCGCTGGGATTTTCTCTTTTATGGGTCATTTGATGAGAGGATGGAACATTTCACTTGTTGATATCTGAAGTATGCTCAGAAAACTGTAATGCCTGTCTAGAATTCTTGATCCCATCTGGTTTTCTATACATCTTCCTCCGACTCTCTCTTCCCTTAATGCTTAGTTTTATCTATTCATTGTTTGGACTTTTTTTCCTCATACTGTTTTTAATATTCAGCTCATCACAATCCAATTTAAAGAATTTATTCAGCTGCTGTCTTCGGTCTTGTTACAACTGTACAATGTAGTAACCCGACTCCTATAAATACAAACAGATGCTTTGTCCTCAGTCAACATCCACTGAATAACAAAAGCAAAGTGTTAAAGCAAAGCATGTGAAAGGAGTGAGTGAACATAACATTGTCGTGGGGGCAAATCCTTCGGCGTGTGAGCATCGCAGAAGGCCTGATGGCCAGCACCTGTCCAAACAGATGTAGATGAAATACAATATAACCATCCGCTCCAAGATTAATAGACTCCTCTTTTTTTAAACTTTCATCGAACCAGGCAGGTCAGTCAAGAACATGTTCTTGTTTACAGTGACAGCCCCCGTGCCCCTGGCTTCAGAACAACTGAATCACAGCTTTGTCCACATACTTTAGGATGAGTTGGGTTGCTCCAAGAAAGAATGAGCTGTTCTGTCCGACAGCGAGTCCCAGTTTTTTATTTTGCAAACGGTGCTCATTTCAAGGCATGAGTATGTATATGCTTTTGTGCGTGTGTGTATGTGTGTCTAGGACAGGCAGACTGGGGGTTGGATCATGTGAATGATTCTTCCCAAGCGATAGAGTATTAGAGCTATTTTACATATTTTTTATTTTTTATTTTTATTTTTTTTTTACTTTTTTAAAGGCACTGATAGGCCAATTTAACTCCTGGAAGATGTTATTAACCTGTTCATAATGTAGTTGACAAAGAAAAAATACAAGAATAAACTATAAATGTCACTAAATAGAGTGCATACATCTGCCAAGGATCAACAGTCTCCTTTAATTCAATTAAAATTAAATTCAACATCTAACTTGATAGCCCTGTATCACTCTACATTTTTAATAATTAATTTTAACCATAATTTAAGCTCAACTGATCTAGGATCATCGCATCAAACTGTACTCACTCATATTGTTGGGGTAAGATATTGTAGATCCTTGTTTTTTTTGTTGTTTTTTTTTTAAATCAAGATCCATTAATTGGATTAACAAAGAAATAAACAAAAATGTTGAAAAAACATAATCTTCACATCTTCATGATATAAAAAATTATGTTTTCCTTTCTCAAATTTAACTGCTGGACAAAAGATTTCTTCTACAGTAATTCATTGTTTAGTCAATTCTCAGTGTATGTGCACTGGAGGCTTCAAGGTCCCACATGACACTTACATATGCTGAATACTGGACCAGGATTGGTTTCCAAACTATTTATGATGTCACAAATCATGCTTGCAGGCCCTGCCTCTTAAAATCAGATTTTTTAATGAGCACACAGAAAATTTTCATCGATGAATGTGAAAACAGCCTTCTAGTGTCCAAATCCACACACACATCACTCTAAACAGTGAAGCTTAAACATTCAGCTAGAGGAAAACAACAAAAACACATTTTTGATTGAAAGGGGACTTTTGTGACTTTTGTAAGTGAAAATTAGACAGTGTAATAATTGTAAATAAATCAACATGAATAATCATATTAATTTCTGCTACAGCACGACAGTAAAATATCTGTTCACTACCAGCAGGTTGAGTGACTTTAAAGTACCCATCACCTGGTATTTATATCGCTTTCAGATGTTGAAAGGATCTTAAATCTACATTTTTGAGAAAAAATATGCAGTATTCACTTCTATTTAGCCCTTTTTGTGTATTCACCTCGCTCTCGCGAGAGAAAAGCGCGATCTTGAGTCCTCCGGAAGCCTGGGGCAGTGCTGAGCGGGGGTTAGGGAGGGGGCGGCAGGAGAGGTGCGGGCATGTCACTGTCCGCACAGCAACACAGCGTCCTTAGTAACAATCATGGCTGACGTGAACTATGGCATAAGACCGTTCATGTTTGAACCCGAACCTGCTGCACCCGATAATGAAGCAGAAGAGGAGGAGGATGCAGCTGTAGCGATGGAGCAGTTATGCAGCGTTCACGTTACCGGCTACAGAGCTAACGTTACATAACAGATGAATATGATAGGCTAAATGCTAACGTTTAACTCACCACAAGCTGTGCTGTAGTCGGGTCCCGTATGCTTGGAACAACTCCTTTTTCTAGCCGAAGCTTCTTCGCTAATCCAGCATTATACTGTCCCAAGTTTGTAAATGAGTCCGGGGAAAAGTGTTTGCCGCAGACAAACAGCAACAGGAACATTGCCGTTGAAAATAAATGTAATCCACCTGTTCCTCAAATCACTGTCGCCAGATGGGAGGACAAAAAGATTTTTGTCTTGGTCTTGACCGCCAATAACTGAACAGCTATGTCTGCTGTACGCAGCTCTCGTTTCCTTCGACATGCTTGAGTGAAACCGGGTAGAAAAATGGCGGAGTCGCTTCCTTCTCTCCAGATAATAGTGGGAGCGGTTTCCCCACCTGGCCCCTCCAGGTCTGCTTCTTGCCCCCCGGTCTGCTTCTTGACGTCAAGAAGCAGACCAATCTGAATTCCCGTTTTTTCCTCCTGCTCGTGAACTGAGGGGGGAGGAGGCGAGAGTGACTTTCTTTGCCAGAAAAAAATGTCAGCCATTGTCAGTGACAGAGAGGATTGAGGCATACATGAAATTACCTGAAAAAAAAAAGATTTTCAGGTGATGGATCCTTTAATTTAATTTTCAAACCAGAACCAGAGTTTGGGAACTCATGTACCGCGGAACTGTTTATTTGCCGCCATGTCTACACGGACAACAATAACGACCGGACATTTACTGCGCTTCCGTTGCCCATGACACCGGAACGAAGTTCTGACAGCTGATTCTCCAACCAGTTCATATCCACTCGGAGCCCCTAAATAAAACATTTTTGCAGTAATTTACTGTCGAAGGTGTCTCCTCTAACCTCCGGCTGGAGCCGCAGGCTGCCGTTGACGTGAACAGAGGAGGGCGGTTGATTATGGTGTAGCACGGAGCGCTAGCTCTGAGACAGCAGGTAAAAAAAATAACGCTCAGATAACACACAAGCTAACACTGGCTAGCACGGGTACTTTGTTAACAACTTAAACGTTTGTCCTCACATATTAAAGCAAGTGAAATGTTTGAGTGCACTTACACACATGTGCGAGGAATGAGCCTGAGCTGAGGCTGGTGTAAATCTCGGACACTGTGCTTAGCTAGCTGTAATTAGCAGAGATAGCAGCTCGTTATTACGGTTAGTTAACGAGCTAAAAGTGCAGTGACGGGGCGGTAACTCGGCTAACTTGTAAGAGTGTTTATATTTGTATCGATCCGATGTTTCCCCTAGTTGCAGTGCTTGTCTTGTTGGACAACCATAGCTAAGTTACCTAGTTTTTGTCTACCATGAGTCACAGGGAACATTTTAAAATAAAACACAAGCTATAGGTTTTTCTTACCGAACAGGTGATCTTACTCCATATGCTAACGATGTTGGATTAAATGTGGTGATAGCAAATAAGCGTTGTATACACTTAAAAGATTTGTACCTATGTGTGAAGACCCAAAGGAGTTTGGAGTGAGTGCACAGAAGATATTTCATGTAAGGTGCATCAGTCTGTGTTTCTATAATGTATCTTCTGCCAACTGTGTTGTCTGTTTATGCTGCATGGGCCTGTTCCTGTTGACCTGACATCCAGGTAGTCTGTGTCAGTGAGCACACTCCAGGGTGCGATGAGTGACAGCCGAGGCAGGTGGATGTTGAGTCAGACTCAGTGACACACATTTTATGGACTCACTGACACCTGACACCATCACCCCCTGCTACTGCTGCTCTCCACATGAGCTCAGACTGGACACACAGAGTGGACAGAGTGCAGAATGAACTCCCTGAAAGACCTCTGCACCATCTGAAATAGTACAACAATGCAAGAGTAGTGGTGTTACCAGGAAATTAGGTTAAAGGGGACATTTTCATAACAGAAGAAGTTATCAGCAAGACTGAACTATATTAGCCTGCCTTATCTGAGTGACGCAAGCAGTGTATCATGGTGGGTGTTAGGCAGTGTGGATGCTGCTGCACCTGGCAAGGTGAATGAAAATGTCTTTTGATGTTCCTGAAAGTTGCTTCAATATTTATGTATTGCAATTTTAGATGTGGATATACTGTTTGCTGTCTGTTTTTTTTTAATTTAAAGGCAGACTTCACATCGTGATCTGAATCTGGAGTTTGTGTTTTTTCAATTTGAGTGAATGTAAACAGCAGCAGCAAGCTTGTGATGATAATAATACGGTTAGCTTCTTAATAATATTGAAAGTTCAACATCCGGCAAACACCAAGTTTGATAGCAGGCTCTTTAAAAGGCCCAAGAAACACTCCCCGGAAATGAGTAATCAACCACTTAGGCAGTTAGTGTTGCATGGCATTGATAGTTACCAGAAGACATATTTACAAAGTGTTAATGCTTTTATCCCTGAGTTTAACAATGTCACGCCATAGATAATGGCCTCTTGCTGCAGCACCGTTAATTGGAAAGTTGGCAGGAAGTACTCCTTTTTCTCTTCCTGTTACTTTGCTGTTACAGAGAGTCTGTTGATTATTATTTAGGAAGATTTGTAAGGCTTGTCTCTGTAGGCTCCCCTCTGTCTGCCACACTAACCTTTTTTAGATAATTGAGTGAACACATCTAAGACCTCAACTGATTATCCACTATTGAAAAACACGATGTATTAATGTGTGGTTTTAGCATCTTACAGTATATGTCTCTCAGTACATACTGCAAAACATACACACTATTTTCTAACTCCTTATTTCTCTGAAAGCAAGCTTGAGATGATCACGATTATAAACTCCTTTGGCTTTTACTGTACAGCTCTTATCTGTTGCTGAGGAGAGGCTTTGTGTAAAGGAAAGCAATTCAACAAGAGGTTGTCGCATTAATCACCTCACCAGTGTATTGCAGTTAATCACATATAACAAGACTGCTCAACACTTACACTGTTAGGCGACCTGTAGCCTCGCATGTCTTTCCACAACAGGAGTCTAATTGCAGGCAGCTACCCTTAATCAATATGAAGCACTTCATTATTCCACTGTAATTAATGGTGTCGTAGTAGTCAGTTTATTGCTATAGTGAGTACAGGAAGGAGTCGACATGAACCTAATCATTTCCCTGTTAAACACTTGTTAGACACTTGCCTTTTCCTTTGATACATCATGTAGAAATGCTAACTTAATGTGAAGGAGATCACAAGATTTATCCTTTCAAAACAGAGCTGAGCTCAGACTTTGGATACAGTTTACCCTTAAAGACCCTTCTCTCTGTATTTCTTTCTCCCATCTGTCACCCTTCCGTTGTCTATATCCGCTTAATCTGTGTAGTAGGGCCGCAACTAATGATTCATTTCATTATCGATTTATTTCCAGATTAGTTTTAAAATCAATCGAAAGCAGAAAATCCTTACATTAAAGGGGGCTCTAGTGATCAATTTATAGCAGTTTACATGTATTAATCACTTTTTTTACTGACTATATGTGAGCGAATATAAGGTGATGTGAAAAATGAGACCTTCCCCATCTCGCTTGGTTGCCTGTGGATGACTGTGGATTCTCTCTGAAGGATTCGGGTCAGATTTTCCGCGACAGTCCACAGGATTTGACTTGTTGCATGTTCTCCAGTGCCTCGTCTCAGTGCCTCTTTGCTCTCCGCTAACAGAGAGCAGCAGTAGCTAACGTTCAAGTCCAATAACATAAACTAACGACTGGCTTCCAGCACAACACAGAAGTACCACAGAGCCCCTTTAAGAAGATGACACCTGCAAATGTTTGTCGTTTTTGGACTGATAATCAAAAACAGTTGCTGATTAATTTCCTTTTGATCGACTTACTGATTAATAGTTGCAGCTCTACTGTGCATCATTGTGGGTCTATTCTTGCACACTGAGCTTCAGGCAGAGTACAGCTCATCAGTCTGTCATGGGGCTGAGACGTCTAGACAACACGGCCATTCACATCCACAACTGTGTCACTTCTGTGAGCAATTTAGAGTTCGTTCATTGTGTGTTTGGACTGTGAGATAAACTGTGACAGTGTGTCCACCTTGTAATTATTATGTTTTCCTGAAATTTTGGAAGATTAAACTGTTTTGTGGGCCAGAAACCTTTAACTGTTATGTTTTAAAATCTGTTGCAGGGTTTGCCTGGAGAGACGTGTCCATTTTCAACTCTGTTCTGCAGTGTGATTAGATTGACTCATTTATTCTTTCTGCTCTGTCAGGCTTTTGAGCAGCAGTGCAGTGCAGCACAGTGCAGCGTGGGGCAGACCGAGGCGGATCACAGCAGTGTTGCCATGCTTACGTTAGCCAGTAAGCTGAAGAGGGATGATGGAGGGAAGACGGGCCGTGCCTCTGGAGCCGCCGACTCCACCCACAGGGTCTCCATCAGGGACCGCCTCCTAACCAAAGGTACGCGGGGGGTCATGGTCCACTCCGTTCATCGTTGCGTTTATAATAGAGGCAGAGCAAACTCGTGACAGTTGACTGTGTTTATTTTCCTGATTCTAGAAATATGAAAAAGTGCATGCCCCTCTTCCTCCATGGGTGTTTGGGCGTCTCCTTTTATTTCCCTCTCTGTTTCTACCTTCTTCCTCCTTGGTTTTTATTTATAGGTACCCTTGAGAAGCAGCTTCCAGACACCTGCCTCCGCTCCTCCTTAAACTTTCAAAGAGTTGTCCTTGTCCTTCTCAGTTTTATTCATTCTGTTGTCTCATCCTCACCTCTTGTACCCATCACCATTTTCCATAATGTTTAATCCTTCCTGTGATCTCGCCTTTTTCTTTAACTTTTTATTGGCAGCCAGAGGATTTGCAAAAGACAATTACACTTAATCTTTGCTTCACACCTGTTTTGGCCATTATATCTCACAACAAAATCAAGCTCTTAAAGGAACGAAACGAACAAGCAAGTAGAAAAAGAGGCATAAAACAAGAAACAAAGAAAATATCCGAATTCCATTAAATTTATCATCAAGACAAACCTCTCTATTGTCCAAAGGAGTCTTACTTTACCTTTATTTTCTTTCATTTACAAATGTAACTTCATCAGGAGGAGACTAGTGGATACCAGGCACTCTCAGTCGTGATTAAGTAAACTCCAGGTGAATGCGAGCTGCTCCTGAACTTAAACTGATTAACTTAGAAAAAAGAAGCATGTAGGCTGACTTCAGGCACGCTCGCTCCGAGCCAAGGATGTTGTTATAAAGCCTTTATTTGTTAGGGCATCTCAGAGTTAGAAAATTAGTCATATTTAGCATCAGTCACTGGTAAAAAACTGAACTTTGAACAGCACAGAGGAGGACTGGTAATACATATCAGTTTGCACGTTTCATTCACATCAAGTCTCGTCTTTGGATCGTCATAAAGTCAATCAGTGATCTCACCTTTCCTTGCTGTAGTTCATACGTTTATCTAAAGTTTTCGGTTAACCCAGGGTGAGTCATACTGACAGGATTTGCTGGATTTGTTTTGTTATATTGTGAATGTCTAGAGGGATGTTTTCGCCTACAGGAAGTATACTATTAGTGCTACAAAAAAACAGTATTTCGCAATTACTTGGAATAAAGTTTAAAACAGTGTTTACCATCTAAAACAAAAAAATCTATACTCAATTTCGAGGCAAGGTGTAAACCACCCAATCAAAGTAGGATATGCATCAAGTTCATCAGAGTACTGCACTGTTTATACTCAGAGTGGATTCAAGACAGATAATCTCTCGTAGTTCCCCTCCAGTTCATCATCTCAGTGACTTTTCCTTGAGGTATTGAATTAGGATGGTTCGATGCTTACAGGCATGATAATGATGCAAGGTCAAGTCAAGTTCTGTGGCTGGAAACTGACAAATGAGCTGTCTTGGGACCACTTCACAACACTCAGACCGAGGATGACAGGCTTGTGCTAACACGCTGATGTTTGAGTAAGTCTTACTCCATCTTGCTGAGGCAGAGAGGAACCTGCTCCCAAAATTACTCCACCACCTCGGACTCTGACACTAACTTGTTTGGACCTTGTTGCTGTGGATGATCCTCGGGCAGAACTTTTAAAAACATGGATAAGAGCCTGACATTTGTCACAAGTGAACTCTGAAGAAGACTCCTTGATCTGATAAAGGCCAGCTGTAGGTGGAGGAGGGGGTGAAGTAAAGTCACTGAAGTACCTCATTATAACACTCTGCACATCTCAAAGAGTATGTTTCCCTAAATCACAATGGAAACAACGATGCCTGTCGAGAAAGACCGAGCGATTTCTCCTCCTTTTTTGTAGATTGTTAGTGCTAAAATCAGACACAATTCAGCTCGTTGGTTGCCTTCTCTCCTTCCCCTCGAGCTGATCGAGTCTTTCTGTTTTTTTTCTCTGCTCGAATGAAGAAGACGATTTACTTTAACACTTGCGTACTTGACATGATTTTATGCAGAGCAGCTTCCCAGACTGAGCAGGTAGCGTCTCAGCACCTCATTTAAAAAGTGTGAGTGTGACAGTCAGCTCTCTCTGGGTGTAAGGCTCTCTCATGTGTGTGTGTTTCTGCTCCCTTGTTCATTATTCTTTTTTTTTCTCTCTCAACAGAAGTTGCAGAACTTGAAGCCAATCTCCCTAGTAAGTATACTTTACACTCACAAGCGGATCTCATTAAATCAGATGAGTCAGACTCATTCTCTCCAAGTTCCTTACACTTTGCATTTCTCCCCATTGTCACACTCTTTTTTATTCAGTCAAATATCTGAAAGAGTTAAATACATTTAAGTTCTAGCATTTTTGTGTGCTGATATTGCTTTTTTTTCAACTAAAGAAAAAACAAGCTTGTTTTCCTCTTTTTGCTCGAGAAATATTGTTTCACAATGATAGTCTGAGCAGATGTGGACCGTTAGTGTAAGATTGTCTTTGGCCAGCTATTTCAGCTGACATTCTTCTCCCTATCTCTCTCTATCTGCATGTTAAAGTTTTCCAAATCTCAATTTCTAAAGGAAGCAGCAACGACCATCGAGCTAACGCTTAAAATGGCAAAATACCCACCACCAACTTGGTATTGGTACAAAGCAAAACAAGCTTGCAGTTGTTACTTTACGGTTGTGCGAGACTAATACATGCTTGATATATTGTAAGGGGCATATATCCATCAGTATATTTGGCGTTTCAGAAATGATGGGATATTAGAACAGTTCTACAAATGTTTGATTGGAGGCGGGAGAACAAAAACATGATTCTAGTAAAAAAGGGTGGGCACATTTTTCACCTCGGCATTGATAGACTTAGAAAAAGGGTCAACATTTTAGTCTCAAAGAACTTGAGAAAGGTCCTTCAAAGGAAAAGCATGTGCGCCAATTTACGTATTTTCACTGGAATTAGATTTTGTGGGGTTTTTTGATTCCAAGCACCACAAAACAAGAGATAACGCAAGTGGTGTGCTTGTTTTCTTTATCTCATCGGATTGACGGTACTAACATTATGTTTGTCGGTTTGTTTCTTAGTTGGTTTGTCAGCAGGCTTTTACAAAAGCTCCTGCATTGATTTCCACAAAACTTGGATGGAGGATGTGTCTCAGCCCAGAATAAACCCTGTTAACTTTTGGTGCAGATCCAGATAAAGAGACAAACTTCTTTGACTTTCTTAATATTGCAAGAAAGGGTGTTTTTTCCCCCCACATTTTCAATAACTTCTCAGGGAACAGTGACGGGTCTGTGATGAAAAAACTCAGGCACATTTATGTGGCTGGTATCTATTAGTGTGTACCAAAGGGGACTGTTGGACCTTGGCGGAGGTATGCGCTGTACTGGGTGACATTCTAGTGTCTTTGGTTAAATGTGCTTCAGCGTTTTTTGTGGTAGAATGTTTTGAAGTTGTCTGTGAACGTTGAAACTTAGTCATGAAAGGGTGTTTTTTGATATTAATTTAGTACGAGAGCCTGCGCTGTGAGCCTTGGACGGGTTTCAAGCTCGTTATACATCTGACATTGGTATTTATTTGTTCCTACAGACTTTTCCCTCAACTGCTATTTAAGTTTTTGCTTTTATGTGAGAATTTACACTACAGTAAATCCGATCGTCATTAGTCAGTTATCTGGTTTTTGTTATGCATGAGGGCTTGATTAATTGCTTTGGCTGAACTCAGCCTGCCTGTTTTTGTTTGTGGCCGGATGAGTTTTCCCTCACAGCTTAGGAACAAGAAGAAAACAAGAGAAGTTAACAGTTTGTTTACGGTCATGGTTTCAGAAGTAACTGACTGGTTTGCTGGGATATAGTTACATCTTCTAGGTAATTAGACATGACATTAATGGAAAAACAACTAAAAAGAAAAGAAAATATTGGTATGAAGTGACTCTGGGATGCACGATGCATCTATCTACTCAACAGCTTGTAAGTTTGCTGCGTACTGGAAATTGTCCTGCACTTGCTCATATATACGACTAACCTCTGACCATCAGAGTGCCGACAAACATCACAGTAATTCTGCGGTTGCTCATTATACAACTGGGTGTGAAGCCAGGTGAATGATGGGGGTTAAATTAGGATACTGCGCTGTTTAAGAAACCATCCAGGTCACATGTTTCTTATGCTCATCCGATCTGCACTTTTATTATCCTAACTACATTGAAATATTGTCCTGCGTGAAGTATTCTTTTGATTTTCATGAGGCTTCAGCACTTGGGTTTATGGAAACCTGGCTTTGTGCCGTGAGTCTGGACCTGCTGTATGACACTGATTTAATTTTCACTGATGGCAGACGGGAACACAGGGAGAAGTGAGCAGCAGGCAATGCGCCTCGTGGAAGAACCAACTAGCAATAGACACATTTTTACTCTAACGTATCATTATGAAGTACATGTTTGCGCATCATAATGGCTTTAGAATAATAACTCCATTGACGCTAAGGTTCGTTCTCTATAAACCTCGCTTTCATGAAACAATATTGTCTACCAGCGGGCACAAAATCTACTGGGAACATGTCTGTTTTTACTTCTCCATTACAGACTAAATGAAAGAACAAAGTAACTTTTTTTTCTCTTTGTTGCTGGTCGTCGCTAATCTGAGAAAACTCAATCGATACCTTTGTTTTTGCGACTGCTGCACCAACAGTTATTATACCAATTGGAAAAGTTAAGGAGTAAGAACGTTTTCTGTTTCCACTTTGAGCGGATTGTCTTCTTCCACAGCAGAAAAAAATCACATTCTGAATGAATTTGGAGTTAAAGTAGCCTCTGTTAAAGAACTAACTAACTAAACAAAATCACTCTGACAGCATCCAACTTTATGCAAAACAATTCCCTTTCCATTTCTCCTTGGAATGATGGCAGTTTACGGACACTGATTGTACAAATGAGAACCTCACAAATGCACACCTCCTTCATGAACAGGTGATATTTATCAGGTTGAAACAATCAGTTTATGACAAGAGACAATAAGTAAGAAATCAGAGATAAACTGAAGAGAAATCATACATGCAAACAAAGTTGGCAACCTTACAAGGCTGTTGCTTCGCTGTCCAGGTGAAAATCAGGATTGAGCAGCTATTGGGAGACGCATCCAAGTTGGTTGGCCAATTTGTAAAGGGCATTTTTTGAACCAACAAGTCCACAGTGTTTTTTTTCCTACGCTACATGAATGGTAACGTAAGTAGTGTCCGATCATGTCTCAACATTTGCACATTTAATGACTCAAACCTCACACTTCATGTTTATTCAGTAAGGCACGAGAAGTTGGCATTAATGATCTATAAGCTTGGTGGAAAAAACATTTATAAAAGACAAATTAACCGTCAAAAAGAAGGACAGATCATCAATAATTTGTAGAACTTCATACTTAACCTGCATCCAAGAGTAGATTATCTGCTCCACTTGATTAAAAATCGTTTGAACGGTTGCATCTAATTGAGTGTTTCCTTTACATATTAATATAGTCATTATTACCACAAACACGTTTCAGTCATACAGTATTTATCAGCAGCAGCGCTGTGTATCTGGAGTTATTTTACACAGGACACAAAAGGTTGAGGTTCATTAAAAACATCTTTCACATGAACGTGGTTAGAAAACGCAGGTGATGTTAGTGGTCTTAAGCGCAGTACATGTCCTTGAACACCAGGGGGGAATGTGGTGCCACAGGGAGTCCCGAGGCATAAATCCTGCAGTCAGTGTCAAAATGAGGAAGGATTTAATAGAGATACACTATATTATTTAATTTAGTTATTTAGTTAATTTAGCCATTATTTGACACTATGGCAATGAATAATAAACAATAGTAGACCTTCATAAAGCTGCTTCTGGCTTTAAATGTTGACATTGTGCACTAATATCTCCTCTCTCCCTCCTTTGTTCTTGTTCAGGTACATGCAAAGCCAATTTCCCAGATGAGGACAAGCTGCATCATTTTCAGCTGGCAGTCTCTCCTGGTAAGAGACAAACAATTACATAAATCATTTACCAACTGCTTTGTTTATGTAATATAGAAAAAAAACTAATTTAATTTTGGCTTTCGTTGCGATGCTAATCTTGTGTGTACTTATCGAAGCAGTGTTTTTGTTGCTTATTAATTTGGTGGGTTCATACTTTGATTAAACTCATTCAAAGTCAGATTCGTTCAGGTTGGTGTAGAAGAGATTCACTTAGGATTGTGACTTTATTAAGCCCTTAATTTAATCTAGTTTTGGAGAAAATTTCAAACTCACAATTTTAATATTAATAAAAAATATTAATTAAAATACTAATGAGGTAATATTACAAACTCAGAAATGTTTATTATTCATAAATCGTTATTTATATCCATAAAAATGCTCATTACCAGTTCGCAGAGCTCAATGTGTCGTCCTCAAATTGCTTCTCTTGTCCAATCAACAGACCAAAACCCAAAATATATGAGAACCGTTGGCAGTTAATTTGATTTGGATTGGCTAATTAATTAATTGACTTATCTTTGCAGCTCTAGATGAGACACCCAGAATCTTTTATGTGCGTGGGGAAAACTATCTGGGTCCCATAACAAAATTTGCTGCTGCATGTGAATTTTACAGAGAAAATAAAATTGGACATCAGAGGAAAAATGGGTGATTCAAGTCATACGTCCAGAGGAGCGTGAGGTGCCCCGCATTTCGTCAGTCGAATCACTAGAATTAGTTTTTAGCTGGGCCATTCTACACGGAGCAATGCAGCAGCAGAATCATGGCAGGATGTAAGAGTCTTGTTTTTAAACGACCCAACCACGAAATTAACTGTGATGGACATGAAGAAGGGTAGGGCAGCACGAGAACTGGAGAAATTGGAATATAAATTGTCAGGCTAATGTGATGATCACAGAGTGCATGGCAAAATGATTCTGTTTAAAGAGCCTTAGCCTCCAGTAACGACATTCAGCCGAGTCCGCTGCTTCTCATTTTGTGTGCGTGTTATTCGTGTGCAGATTGTAGAGGAGGAGGACGTTGTGTGTGATGGAATGGGAGTAAATGCAAATGTTCAAAATTCATTTGCACGTCTGTGCCTGTCCTCAAATATTCTCTTTAGATGGTATTCCAGCCGTCTCTGTATTTTAACATTACTGCAGCACAGTCATTATTCCCCAAGTCCGATCTGCTTTCTCAGCACTGTTCCAATCTAAGTGGGCTACCTGTCAAACCGAACCAAACACACTGGTGTGGGATTACCCGAGTCTCTGGAGGCCCCCCTCTCGCTTCCTGCTCTCCATTTGTCAAAAACACTTTCTCTCTGTCCTCAAGCCCAATGTCACCGTCTCATTTCTCTTGTTTATAAAATGTGGAAATCCATCTTCATCTTTCTCTTGAAGATGCGTAAAAGGAGAGCGCCAGCCAAAGACTGAGAGGAAGAGAAAATATAGCTGTGTGTGTGTGTGTGTGTGTGTGTGTGTGTGTGTGTGTGTGTGTGTGTGTGTGTGTGTGTGTGTGTGTGTGTGCGTTACTAATTGAAAGAGAAGGACAAAGAAAGAGACTAAAAATATCCTGTCCATGTTTCATCATCCTCAATTACCAAACACTATTTATACAACAGCTAATGATTGTTTCGTTAAGGACAGTGTTTTTTTAAGTCATTATTTATTTCCACCAGTTATGATAACCTGATGCTCACTAAAGCAATTGCTGAGTTCGGAGAACGCATTGCTACTAATATGGGGGAGTAGGAAGTAAACATGAGGAAGTAATAGAATATATTGTTGTATTGATAATTTGCCCCTAATGTGAAAAACCAAGAGATTATCTCATTATTATCCTAATTATTTGGAGCTGAAACCGAAAATAATCATTCTGTCAATACCATATGTAGTTAAACCTGTAAACTGTGATTGATTCTTACAATGTATTGGGCTAATGTTAGTCTTTGTCATAGTTTTCTCCTCCTAATACATTTGACTAAACTGTTGTCTTGTACAATGGCAGTTAAGGGGTCAGATGTAATTGAAACAACCCTCAAACATCATATTAAAGGAATCAGTAGTCTTTATGTATGTCTCTTTTCTCCTCTGCCCAGTACATCAGGTTCATGAGAGTTGATGGAAGTCACTGAATCCGCTTCTCTCAGCTAAAATGTTCTGATATCTTTATATAAATTGTGGGGGTTTCATTAAGTGGTGAATTTATTTTAAGTTTTTCGAGCTGTGTCAGGCCTCGTGCGTATGCGCGTGTCTGTGATTCATCCGTCTCCCCGCCTCCCGAGTCGGGGCGCTTCTGCTCCAGCTTATTTCACAAAGGCCTCTCTAAGCAAAATCTGCAGAGAAAAGCAAAGATCAGCAATTAGAGACAAGCTCTGGTGTCATGTTCTTTAAGAGGAGCTGGTAAAGAGATTGAGTTCTCAGAGAAAGACCTGCTCAATTATTCAAACCTCTGTCCCTATTGACGTACACACACACACACACACACACACACACACACTCTCCCATTTTCACTTCCTTTCACTTGCTCTTTCGTCTATTGGGTTTCTGTCTCTCCCCTTGTTTCATCTCTCTGTTTCTTCGTTCTCCGGCTCTTCTCCCTTTGTCCACTCCGCTGCTGCTCAGGCGTCAATCCACATGCTGTAAATGATCAACATACAGTGTTGGATCCAAAGCACTAATGGGCACACACATACAGTAAGCACACGAACACAAATGCAGTCACCGTAGCCAATGTGTGGTCTCTACAAAGCATAAATCTAAATCTTATTGTTCCGTGGACTGTGTCTCTTTCATCTTCTTGCACAATCAGTGTCTCATTAAGGTGTTGTTGTGCGTCTTAGTGATAGCTGGAAGGTGCTGGGTGTCTCATTTTTCCCATTGTCCTCATACTGTGCTGTCAAATTTCCGTTAAGAATTGCAGCACATTAGTTTGACATTATACTCGCAGAAGCTATCATTTGCACCGCGGGGAATGTAATTGTGGTCGGACAGGAAAACAAAGAATGCAAAGGGAACTCGCCTCAGGATGCAGGTTGTCCAATACCTCTTGTATCCAAACGAGTGTGAGGTAAAATCATCTCGACTCTCATCAGGACAATTTTTGGCTCAAGGCGAGGGCTTCTTTGCTCTTTGTCTCATCTTCTGTTTTTGTTTTCTTTTATGGTTCTCATGGGAAGGGCAGGCAGTAGTCTGCCGTCTACTTTATGAGCATTTCTTCAGGTGATGTTGTAATTTTAAGTGTTTATAATGCCCCCAAAACAAACAGCTTCACATATATAGAATAAAATACACAAGCCCCGGAATTCAGCTGTTCGAGAAGTGTTGTGATGTCATTCCTTTGTGTTCAGCGGTTTCACTTTGTCCTCATTAAAACATCTACACACAGTACAAACATGTACACACACAGATGTTAAGCTTTTACAGAGCAACAATAATATTACAAAGAAAGTCTAAAACTGTGTTCTAGTCATGCGTCTAAAGCCACCTATGGTTCTTATTTTTCATGTTTGTAGTATCAAGCTGCTTTTTCAGTGTCTTTCATTCAGTTTTCTTACTCAGATGATTCAACCACCAAAGAAAATGACTCAAAAAATACATGAATATGCACCGAACACATCGACAGACGTGGTTTGTGACAGATTGTTTTTCCAGTTTTAATTGAAGTGAGGTGAGTCGTCGAGAGCATGTGCTTTACCACATCTAAATAACATTTAAATGTTGAATGAGATGAGTTTAAGATTCATTATGATACGTAAAATCAAACACCGGTATCAGTGATCTTTTTCAAACTTGGATCACGTAGTTTGTCTCTTAGTTACTCTGTTTAGTTTCCTTTTCCCATGCAACAGCAGCTCTGTGCTGTGACCCTGTAGCACCAGACCCCTGTGTCTGGGGAATGGGGACAGCAGCAACACTCAGGGGTGAACACATTCTCACATGTCATTGTTCGGTTTATCAGAAGTGCAATAATGAAAGAAAATTAATGGACAAAGTGCATTGTCCATGTCTTTCAGATGTGTACTTTTTCTGCTTGATTTGCATGAAAATAATTAATGTGTTGTTGTGCACAGTGTTGCAGAAAGCTGCAAAAAGGACAGTTTAGTTTTTTAACTCACTTGATTACAAAATAAGATGTTTTACAGACACATTTAAATCCTCTATCAGTATTTTGTAAAAGGACATTCTGCAGCAATCGTATATCTTATAGGTGTTTTGAATATATCTGAGTTTTTGCATTTTTCACATTCGCTCAGAAGTTGCAAAATTAAATCTTCTCTTTAAAACAATTCCTCAGATTGGCAATGTGAGTCTAGTCTGGGTTTGGATGTGACTACTCCTGTTGTTGTTGGCCTAATTTGGTCTTGTGAGCCTGCAAACTGGAGATGTTTCGTGCTCTCTTGTTTGTCTCAGATCCTTTTCTAAAATGTATGGACGCTTTGTAAGTTTACTTTTGAGTTAATTGCTTTTGAATTGTGTTTGGCCAAATTGATGCTTGGCCTACATAGTGCTCTGGATTGTTTAAGTAACCATTAGCTAGAGCTTTTTGGCGCTTCTCCTGAATTTATTACACAGATAAACAGGGTGGACAATGAATTAAGCTAACAGCAACAGTGAGATGTGCTTTGGGGTAAACAACCAGCCAAAAAGAGGCTACATGGTCATCAGAAGTTCATCTCTGCGTAGTAGGGTGTGTGCATGTGTAGCTTTAAGCACCAGATATCTCAAAACCGCTGCATGGGTTAACAATTTTGCATTCTAAAGTAGCCCTCATACTGATCCGTAATATCCTTCTCCACCCTCCGGCCACCCTCCACATTTAGGGTTTTTCATGCGTTGAAGTAAAAAATCAAAGACTTCATCTACACCCTCAAATTTGTAGCTATGTTATGTAATAAGATGTGGAGGTCCTGGGCTGATGTGACTGTGCCATTTTTAATCTGTGTGTGTCTGAATACTGTGTAACACCAATAATACCAATTGCCGTGGCATAGTTATTGTATAGACTGACTTTTTGTGACTGGTTGGATGTACTGCCCACAGAGCTAAAACAAATCCAAAAGACGTCAACTCAACGTCTTTGAAAAGACATTCAATGGAAAGCCAGAATTACAGTTTTTTTCAACGTGCACTAGTGATGTCCATAAATAGCTCACCTGGTAAAGTACATGCCTCATTCAGACTCATGAGGTTGAGACCAGGGGTTCAAATCTTAAAGTAAATCATGGCCGTCATAAGAACTTTAATTTTGAACCACAAGATGTTCTTCAGGATGTCTGTGACTGAAGTTGAAAAGATGTCTTAAATTACAGTGAAGTCACTCACGAACGTTGAAAAGAAGTCTAAAAGTGAATTCAAACAAACCTTTTATTTTCGCTCTCCACTGGACGTCTTTTCAACATTGGCAGAGACTTGACATCTTTGTGGTTATATTTTTGTACTGGGCACCAAATTCTTAGAAAAAACATTGGCGACCACTAATGATAGTGAAATGAACAACGCAATTTACAGGAAACTGCTCTTTTTGTGTGCAAAGAAAAAGTCTTAGGTCTAAGTAAAAACAAGGAATGCTAGAAAGCCAAAAAAGGAAAAGGTAATAAGGCTCCTCTTAGGACCACTGTCTTATTTTTAATGAGTGCATGTTCTCAGTCCCATGAAAAACCAGAAACGTCCTGTCACTGTCTCTTTCCATTGTGTTCACAATTATGGATGTTGTCTTTCCGAGCTCTGTCAGAAACAATAATTATCTGTCAACACCAATCATGCCCCTGTACCTGTCGCCCTGCTGCTTCACTCTTTCTTCCTGCAGGGGAAATCACTATAACGCTAATTAACCCGAGTGTGATGATTAATTTCTTTCCTCACACGACTGTCCCTTTGCTGCAGTAACGTTGTCAAAATTGACAATCACGACAAAGCCTCCAATTATGTGTTAAGTGAGGGTGTTTTCAGACAGCATGAAAAGGTCAGTCTCACTCTCAGCTTTCTATTGAACTTCAATTTAAAGAAGACCAGTCGCACCACTCTGTGATGTAGAAACGTATAGCGTCAATTTAAACTTGAAATAGAGTCCAGCTGGTGAACATGGGAGCTGTCAAGGGTTCTATCCAAGCAGTCTATACAATTATGCTCAATCATCTGGTAACCATGGGAGACACATCAGCAGCAGGAAATGAAGTGGAGTTGTAACAGGTGTGCTGAGCTTGTACTTTTAGTATTTCCTCGTTAACAGAGCTGTAATGTTGCAACAACGCATGACCAGAAGTAAATAAGAATCTTGTTTCTTTCATTTTTGTACGGATTTGTGGGACGTTTTTTTTTTTCTATGAGTGTGTGTGTGTTACAGTGTGTGTGTGTGCAAGCCCAGTGTCTTGTGACAGTAAAGACGGATTGTTCCAGTGTGCAGAAGACACTCATGAATTATTTACGACCTCTGACTGCGGTTGTTAGTTGTAGATGGTGTGCCTCTCTCTCTCTGTCTTTAAGTTAGTTGCTTTTCCTCCATTTGTCATTCTGTCTTGTTCCTTTTGTGTCCGTCCATCGCTTGTTTTTTTTTTTTTTTTGTTTCAGTCGTTCCAGCTCTTTTCTACTCGACACTTGTTCGAGCTGCGTCTCTCTGCTTCACGCAGCGTTTCTCTCCCTTGGTCTCGTCTCATTTATAATACAGGGGAGATTGTTTGTGCGGTCTAATTAAATCGTAACTCCGTCTTTGTTGCAGTGAATAGAATCTGGTGAGGTTTAGATCGCCCCTTTTACAGAGGCCTTATCTCAAATTGCTCAGTGTTTTGAGTACACAGAGAGGAGGGAGAGACTGAGGGCAAGAGAGCTGCCTGTCTTTGTGTCAATGTTGAATGTGTGTGGAACAGAAACCCTTAAATTTCAAGTGTTATTGATGCTGTGTCAGAGCAGCATGGAAATACCTTAGATTATAAGGTGTAAATAACATTTTTGCCTCAATGGAAATGATTCAAAATACTGCCCTGAAGTGTATTTTACCATGTATTCCATACACGACCCGCGAGTGCAGTAATTGCAAGGCAAAATGTGCAAATCTCGATATCTGCCGCTCAGCCATTCGAGCACATACACATGGTCACACGCTCGCACAGTCGGATCATTTCACGGCTTATTACCAAGCGTTTCATTGTCGTCTCGATCTCTGTCTCACTTTTCTTGAGTTCAATCAGAAGTTCCCAAGAGCATCAGTCCACCTGAGCGAGCTCTAACAAGGCGTGAGCTCGACAGGCTGTTACTTATTTCTTTCCAAATCTGGGTCTCCTCTGATCTCTGAAAGTGCCACAAGATCGCAGTGGAAATGTAAATGTCATCCAGTCAATTAAAGAACCCCTCCGAGACAGATCCTGGACTGATGTCTTGATGACTTTTTAATTGGCTTTAAAGGCTACATATGGAAAGAGGTGGGCAGAAAGAAAGAAGGACTGTGTGTGTGTGTGTGTGTGTGTGTGTGAGTGAGTATGGCCAGCTTACTAAGATATACTTACTATACTATATGAACGACCAAACAACTGAAACTGGCTCATTTATCATACACTAGCCCTCTCTACGCGTGTATGCTCCCAATGCATGTGTTGAACAAGACGTGTATGTGTGTGTACTGTAAACCATTACAAATTGGAAAGAGAGCTTTTAAGCCAGGGCTGTGTTTGACCTTCAGGATGTGTTCCAACTCAAATTTTACATGTTAGGCCTTCACTCCCCTGAGACGAAATTCCTTGATTAAGATTCAGCCCCTCTAGTTGGTCCTCGTATTTACTCCCCTGTGACTGAATAATTGATCTTAGTTGAGCTGGTTGAGATCAACCGGCTTTTGTCACGTTGAGCTCAGACACACCGTCCGACTTTGCTATGGCAACGGCGGTGCATGAAGATGCAGCAGTAGCCCCCTTTCAAATACTTATGCTACGTTTGAGTTTTTTTAACTGTCATTTCATGGTTGGAGAAGAAAGCTGGTGGTTTTGAATACGATCAGCTGACTTTCATACGTTCACCCTGAGGCAGATTCAAAAGATGCACCACCTGTTTATGTATATTTGTGTATTAATAACTGTACATACGTTCAGTAATTTAGGTTGCATGAAAGCATTTACAAACTTCCATTTCATTATGCAACCCTGTTTTGTATAACACTAAGTACATTTTGGTGAAATTTGTCTTCATGACAACAGTATCTTGACACTGCCCATATGTGGTTTACTATCCGTTTGACATCGGGTCACCAGTGCCTTTCTGGAAAGTCGAGTGATTTTAACTCGAAGTGCTTGAAGCAGCTGCACGGAAAGGGAAAAAAAGGAAAAAAGACGCTGTGCCATTTTTAACCTGTATGTGTCTGAATACTGTGTAACAACAATAATACTGACTGCCGTGGCATAGTCATTGTGTAGACTGATTTTTTGTATTCAGACTGGATGATTTGTATTTCATCTTCTAACTGGTACTTTTGGCAACACACCAACACAGCCCCTTCTATTTTAAAATGCTAAATTACCTCAGCATTAATACAGAATGCTTTGTGGATGCGCTTTGTTACCTGTCCTCACTGCAAGAAAAACGTGATGACTCTAAAGTGCAGTATTTTTATGAATACCTATTTCCTATCTTCACTACCAGGTTGGATTTATCTATAATTGCTGGGCTTTCAGCAAATTCAAGATAGGTGATGATATGCTCCATGAACCTTTCTTTGGATATTTAAGCATTTTCTGTGAAGTCAAAGTGAACCTATTAACTAAAGTAATCACTCACTATGGGTCTTTTGTAGTTAAAATCTCATCAAGAAGATCTTGATTTTGCATTTGTAAACCCTGTTCAGCAGTGTATGACGATGATTAAAGCCCTTCTTTCTTTCCACAGGCAACAGTACATTGATGTTTAACACATTTTGTTGTGTATTCATGATTGAAAACCTTTTGTCTTTATTTCTCTATCTGCTTCCAGATGAAGGTTACTACCAAAGTGGAAGGTTTCAATTTGAAATAGATGTCCCAGAAGCCTATAACATGGTGGTGAGTGGTCAATTTATCTCACATTATTTGGTCTAAAAACTCCATTTGTGTTTCTGCCTATGTGTGTGTGTGTGTGTGCCTGCCTGCATATTTGTGTTGTCAGTTTTAGTCGGTAGCTTTCTGTTTTGGCCTGTTAGAATAACGACCCTTCCAAATTTGCTGTCGGGTTCTGCTCTGTCCTGTTGTTTTGTGTATAAAGCAGTCTCCAGAACAAAAGTACTGGTTCCTTTAAATGATCAACTGTTGTCACCAACTAAAAACGTGTGCATGGTGGCGCCAGTGTCACATTTCTTCCAATTAAAATTCATATCTGGACATCGAGGTACTGTGCTTGAATCCGGTTACAGTTTTCTCTCTCCTCCTGAGTGAAAGTTCGGCAGAATACTGCATTATTTTAATCACCTGACCTTCATGAGTTGGAGTCACCTTGCTCACCCCATCCCCATCCTGTTTGTCAGTTCTTCCATTCATTCCTGCCACACTGGCTTTATCTCACCACTCCAGGGTGTTTGTGTGTGTGTCAATCTGTGTATTTCTTTGTGTCTCTGCACACACACACGCATGTCTTGTATCTTCTCCTTTTGTCCGAGTCTTTTATGACACACACCCACGCGCAGCCGTCTGTGGCAGTTTTATGGCGTTCGCCACAGAATGCCGAAGAGTAAACAGTCATTAAATGTTAATCGATTTATAGAGCTGTGCCTAGTGGCGTTCAAGAACAGAAGTCTTCCTGTGACGTAAATTGGAGAAAAAGCATTGTGACTAGACAGGAAGTTAAAGTTAGGGAGGATTTTCTCACCAGTAGATGTCCTCTGATAAAGTCATATTAAATCTGTAATGGGGTTACATTACACAATTCTAATTGAAGCAAGCCAAGGGAATGATACTCCTGGTTAACTCTGCTCGTAATTACAGAAGGTACTTATCACAGCAGCTGGATTTGGATAAACACATTCCCCAAGGCCTGTTAGTCTAAACATGTAACCAGTTAATGAAAGCTGTCTACAGCCTGGTTCGAAATCTTAATTGTAGTTTAAATTAATATATATATTTATATATAAAATGTCTTCCACAGCTTCCATGTAATTACTGTAACAATAGTGTCAATAATTGCCTTATTATTGGCATTTTAACAACAGCCTGTGGCTTCTCCTGGTGAGGAAAGAAGACAGCCAACTCTCTCTTTCAAAACATCCCTATTGCGCCATAAAAAGACACTCACTGTTCTAAAATGGTTAATGAGAGGAGCCAGTCAAGGCTAAGTGTCTTCTCAAATTCATAAAAAATTAAAAAGTACATTTCATTTGTTTCTTGAAATACAGACAATTTGGGACGATGTTCTGAATCTGAGTTAATGAAGAAGCCCTGCTGGGGATGTTTGCGTCCACAAATCCAAACGCTAACCAAAGTAATTAAGTTAAAAAACCCAGAACACAGTGAGACTTGGAGCATTTACAGACACAGAAGGCACAGAAGCATCAGTGTTGTCCAACAACAGTGAACTAGCCATCTGTCCAGAACCTGGCCTGAGTTTTGAGGGCTTATCTGTTTGACTGCTCACGGCTAAAGACTGTCATGAAAATGGGCAAAAACCATTTTAACTACAGCACCTCAGAGGAAAATGCTGTAGATTTTAATGTAGCTTTACACCCTGATGCATTTTCTCACCCATTTTTCTATTTGTGTGTGTCATGTGTGTCGTTACTGAACAGAAATAAGTTTGAATAAAAATGCTTTCAATAGCATAGAAAAAATATCAATGAATTGGCTTTGAGAGCATTTTACAAATTATCTATGAGGAGAAGAAAAGCTTGCATTCGTCTGATGATTGTGAATCTTTTTGCTGCTTTTAAAAAAGGCTGTTTTAACCTTCAAAGAAAATTGGTCCCTAACTGGTTTTATATTGACGTAGCTTAGAGACCAAACCTTTTAAATGGTGATTATACTTTGTGAAAGCGGAAGCATAATGTCTTTATGCATCAGAAGTTGATACTCGAGTCTCTGACCAGTAAATACTGGTGATTAAAATTTTGTTGCAGATTGAATTAGATGATAATATATTTCTCTCTCTCCTCTCTTGCTGTTCTCTCCGTGTTGATCTCCAGCCTCCTAAAGTGAGATGTCTGACCAGAATATGGCATCCTAACATCACAGAGAATGGAGAGATCTGTTTGAGGTAACGCCGCCTCCCTCATGACTTGTTCCCACTCATGCAACTGCTTTCTTTCTTTGTCTTATACATTTTATTTTATTTTACATCCTGCGAAAATAAATGAAAGGAAATAGCCAATTAAACGTAGCATTCCCTTCTTGGAGGATCTATTCACACACATGTGACCTGGAATGAAGTCGGCTAACTGTTGATGGTAGCCAGTCACGTTCTCGAAGATGTTCCAGTTTCGTTAAAGGTTTTACAAGCCGTGGTCAAACACCTTCGGCCAGGCTGGAGGGGCATCACACTAAGGAGTTTACCGTACACACTCAGAGACAATGTACAGTGACAGGCTGCCACAATGTGTCTTTGCTAACGTGCAAGTATTTTAAATGATTCTGTATTTCTTTTCTTTTTCTTTTCTCATGCAGCTTATTGCGGGAACACTCTATCGATGGTACAGGCTGGGCCCCCACTAGAACATTAAAGGTAAATAAACTGCATTTATTAAAGAGAATGGGCCTTTACAAATGATGCTAAGACGATGTTTCAAGGACATTTTACTGGGCTTTTAATCTTTTGAAAAGAGGAAAAGGGAGTGCAGTTTAGTATCTGTCAGAAAGTTTGTACGCCAATATCTGGGTCAATTTAAGGACACATGGACTGATGTGGTTTGTGCTATCTTGCAACAATCGCACGTCTGGCCCTGTTTAGCTGTTATTTGGGATTAAGTGGTCCAGAGGAAAGATTAATCGTATTTGTGTATGGTTTGTATCATGATAGGCCTCATGTTTTTCTTGGTTATTTCAAGCCCCAACACTCCCATTTACTCCAGAGGGAATTCATGTTAGGCTTTTGTTTATCATACATCGACAGTCGAGGGAGCGTATTAATCTTATAATTCCTTTTATTTGTTCGGTTAATGTCAGAGAGCTAATGATGGAATCTAGCTGTTTCACGGAAAGTGCTTAAAAAGAAGTTTTATTTAGTGAGATTTATTGGTCGAATAGTTTTAACAAACAAAAAGAAAATACCAGGAAGTCTTTGAATAAATCCTGTAATCCTGTAAAAATGTCTACATTGTGCTTACATCTTAGAGGACTTATGTTTTTGGAGTTTTTATTTTCAGCCACCTTTCCTCTTTCTTAAACTAACAAAAGGAGGGTTCACTAAATACTGCTGAGGGCTGTGAGATATGCTGCAAAATCCTCCAAGGACACAATGCAATGCATGTCTTTTGTGAAGCCATGTGAAGGTAAACTTCACAATGAAAGGCTTCTCAGCTGCACATAAAAGAGGGCTTTGACTTCTTACGCTTTGCCCTTCACTCACTTGAGCACTTTTTGCAAGCAGTTTTAGAAACGGTCACAGAAGTTTAAAGCAAGGACACCCTCCGCTATCCCTACTCAAGATTTGAATAAAATTGTGTTTGATGCTGAGTACGGTGTTGAACTTAATGTAGCTGTACCATGAAGCTCTGCCTTCCATTTTAAATTTTGGCTTAAGTCACCAGATACATTCAGATGTGTATCTGGGCTAGGATGCATTATAATCATGGATATATGTAAATGTTTGCATATTGGGAGAAGTTGCCTTTAGAAGTGGAGCTCAGGGTTTTTTTGTATAGCCTACCTCAAGTTTATCCAATGGGATTGCAGTCCATCTGTGGTCAGATGGCGTGAAAAGACTTAGAAAACCCACATCCATATTCATACATCGTGCACACAAGTAGGCTGACCAGCTCTAAGATGGCAGGTGTGGTTAATCATCCAAACTGCCCTGAGTAAAAACCATCCAAAACATCTTGATAAACATCAAAATACATAGAAATACATGTGTATTAGGATTATATGTATATTTCTTATGTCAAGGGCCAGTTGTGGTGTGACAGCTTAACTTTCAGCTCATTTATGTTATGATGTGCTGGAATAAAAAGAAATGTATCAGTATACAAATCAAGGTTTCGTGTGAGCTGCGTTATATCCAGGTCAGTATCGTCCGTCCTTCATCCAAAAGCTCCTGATGAAGAGATCAGGTGAAACCGCTGCAGGTCAAATTTCATAGCAGGCGCTCAGACAATCAGAGAACAAGAGGCTCAGGATTGGTTGGTATGAAAAGCACAAAATGAACAATGTAGAATGGAACATTTTGTGGCTGTTCATTCCTGGAAGAATGATTTGCTTATGGGGACAACCACTTTTGCATCACAGCCAAGAGACACTTCTGTGGCTGACCGTGAAAGGAACTATTGTAATAACGATGTGGAAATGGCTGCCATAAAAGCAGCGTATACGGTATGCAGTTAAGATTCTGTTGACTTGAAAATCACACATCTTGGTATCGGTTTCAACGATGGAGAAACGTCCAAAGATATGTCCACTAGACTAATAGCAACATACAGGAGACAGGATGATAAGCACTTCTCACATTTGCGTTCCTACGACCGTGCTGTATGTGTGCAGTCTGTCTTTTCCCTTTCTTTCCTGCCATTCATACACCCCGTGTATGTCATCAGCTGTTCACTGTCTGTAACCAAGCTTTGCTGTTATAATCAGTTTTTGGTGTGAGATCTGGAGTTGGTGCACAACCAGACCCACAGCCTTGTATTTTTTTTTTTTTTGCCTTCTCCTGATTGCTTTCGGGTGGCTGTACTGTGCACATACACGGTCTCATATAATCGTTTTCCTTTCTTCACATACTGCTGCCCTTTTCTGGTATTTGCTTTTTAAATTTTCTTTTTGCTCTGATCCACCAGTGGAGCTTCTTCAGCAGTCATCCGAATGTAATCGCATTTCCTTTTGCTTTAAAATGAAGCTTAAAATGAGCAATTTGTAATATTTTTTGAACCATATCTTAACCTTACACACACACAAACACCTTATTGTATTCCAGTCTGAGTTGTGTATTGTTGTTGTTTTGAATAGCTCTTGGCCTTGAGTCTAAGCTGAAAGGAAAGCAGCTTTGCGTACAACCCGAGTGCTTATCTTTGTTTGTGTGTTTTGTTCATTGCAGAAATAATAACCATCGAGCACATAGTCATGCTTGGGAAAAACAGACTCCCTGGCTTTGTAGCTTTCATGTAATTGGCATGAATGCATTTGTGAAACGGTGTGACTCAACACATTAGGATTTAAAGCCACTGAATCGTCCAATTGTAAAGGTTGAGGCTGGAGCTTCCGTGCATATTAAAAATAATACCCACTTCAAATTAATAAACGTCTCAGTCGTCCACTCAGAAGTGATTTCAGATCGGTTCTGTATTTGACTTACAATGCGTAATTGTTGCTAGCAGCTGTGACGGCACAAAATTCTGGGTAAAGTTTAACCTCATTTGTTGCTAATTTCCTGGTGCAACCACGCATTTCTGCACTTTGTTGTTTTGGCAGGAAGCCTTCATCAAGGTGTGAGTTTGTTAATATTTAATGGCTATCTGTCTGGAAATCTGATTAGTGGTAGCAACCCAGTGACTGAGAAAGGAAACCATGGCTTGGAACGATCGGGCAGGCTAACATTATTTTCTGACGGATGTTTAGATTTCTTGTCACAGATGAGTTTGTCTGACTATCGAGCTTCTTCGTGATCATCCGTTTCTGGCCCACGTCTGGCGGTTGATGGATGTTTGTTTGTGTTCCTGGTCCTGGTTGAAATGCCAGCTTTCTTTTTTCTTTTTTTTCTTACTTAAATGCAGGTGAGGATCTGGTCATATGTGTGAGAGCGGATGGGTTTGGGCTCATGTGTGTCGCGGTGAAAAATATGTGAGAAAAAAGTGAGTGCAAAAGCTGTGAGTCAGAAAGGATTGTGTTAGTTTTTGAGTGGGTGATGACGTCCCTCTTCACTGGTCACCACTCCTCTCCACTTGAGCCCACGCACACGCACACACACTTGCATACACACTCTTTCACTGTCTTTGCAATAATGGCTTGTGTGCTAAATTCGTCACAATGCACATTTGAGAAGTATCACATGGTGGGTTTTATAACAAAGGGTCTCAGCTGGAGTCAGGCCAGGGATGATGCAGTTATGAGGTCTGGGTCTTGCTTTCAGACAGCGAGCGGTCACCACGGCTGCCTGTACTGTTGTCAGTGTGGACATGACGGCGACTGTGCTGCTGAGGCTGTCGACAGGAGGCAGAGGGAGGGCGCCTGCCGTTCACATGAGCGTGCTGGGCTGTTTGTTACTGCATTTGGAATTTCTGATGGTTGAACTTTTTCAACTTGCTGCTGCAGCTCGCTGTGTGACCATGGCAACCGCAGAAACTACAGAGAGGGGGACGATACGGGAGCAGCGTCGCGCCACAGTCTTTGCCACCACGGCAAAAGTAACACATAATCACAAAAGAATATTTGTTAACTAATTACAGAGAGTTAGTTTAGTGTGGTATTTTCCAAGTAAAACAAACACAGATGAGGTAAATTGAGCATTTAGTCAGGGTGGAGGATGGTGACGACTCCGCATCTCTCTGCCTGGGTTAGTCTCCCTGGCTCTCCTCCTTCTCTTACAGGTGACATTGCACAGCTTACAGTGGCGTCTGGTCCGGCTGAGTGGTCAGACGGTATTGTAGTTGTCGCCTTAAGCTTAGCTGCACCGAATTTAAATCAAATCAATTTTTTGTATATAGCCCCAAATCATAATCACGTTGCCTCAGTGGGCTTTACAATTTGTACAGTGAGCAGCATCCTCTGTCCTGAGACCCTCGAACTGAACGTGGAAAATCTCGACTTATTCAAAAGAAATCAAAATATCTGTGGAAAGCTGCACGTTACAGTTGCCATGTAAGACAATGTGATGCCAAGCAGGACGCGAGAGTGGGATTATCCGGTCTGGGATGATAAAGAAGGTTTCTGACACTGGTTAGCATATAATCTTGTCATTTTGACAACCATTCCCTGTTTTTTAAGATACAAGTCTCTTTCTTGGCTGCTACGATCAGAGGTAGTGTGGAGCTGTGACTGCTGATTCAAACTACAGAACATATCTGTTGTCAGGGCGCCCCTGCACAGAAATACACGACACAGTTGCCACATTCCAAATCCATATTTACATACTGATTCTTTGCAGTATGGTTCAGTATGTAGTGTGTTCAAAAATTAAAGTATCCTCAAACCAAAGCCTGTATGCACACGAAATACAGCTGATTTATGAGTTTTTCATTGTTATGCACATGTTATAGCTGGTCATAGTTATATTTTAGTCAATTAAAAATACACTGTTAGGTTATTGAGTATTGAAAACCTATTAGTGTGTACGATGGCACACGAGAGATGGAGTTGAAGGAAACACAATAAATTGGCCTCTGTCATTTTTTCAGCCTGGAATTCTGTGTAAGGTTATTCTCATTCGCTGTTATCGCACGGTTAGCAAAGCAGCCAGTTCGCTAGCTGTTTGTTTATCTCAAAATTCAAGGCTTCATTTAATTATGTAAATTAACTAAACATATGTGTGTGGAATGAACAAAAGATAATTGAATGGAGGCCCTGACAGCTTTAACTCAATCAGTGGACCGGCCGCCAGTTGTTTGTAGCAGCTCCCAGTGAAAAAACAGTCAGTCTTTGAAATGTTCTCCACTTTTATATTCTGTCGCCATGTCGCTGCTGCTCTCAGTAGGATTTCACATTGCTATTCCTGTAAGCAGTAATGAAAGTCTCAAGCTACAGTGGTCGACTATTATAATGCAACCTTTCTATTTCCAGACACAGAAGCTTAGAGCCTATAGGTACCACCAGACTTATTACAGAGTCCTACCCTGCTCGTTACATCGGTTTCTTTCAAGAGTGGCATGACTAATGCAGTGAGGAGACACGGGGTTTCGATGATTCTGAACTAAAACTTCTGAAATATACAGGAAATATACACCAATCGGGCGATAGTATCTTGGTCAGGTTGGAGCGAAGGTTACCACTCTGTGAAGCACAAGATTGTATTAAGCAGATTGAAGCAACACTAGGTAAAAGCCACTGTTCGTTTGCAAATGATTTCTTTGTGTTTTCATTTATGTTTTACAGTGTTCTAACTTTTTTTTAACACTGTAAACAGGTTTCTGCATGATCTAAATGTTGTGTAACTGCATGTTTATTTTTTTAATTCATACTTAAATGGTGATTCAATTTGATCATTAACACCCTTTCATTTGTGTTTTCCAGGACGTGGTCTGGGGACTGAACTCCTTGTTTACTGTGAGTTCTATTTGTTTTTACTTTATTAACATGGATATGTTGTTAGAAACAGAGACGGCGTCAGTGGAGTGGATCTCTTACTGTATGTAACAATGACATTAGTCCAACTCATATCGGATTAACCAAGCCAATTGCCATTGCTATCTCTGTTTAAAGCTGTAATAAAACCATCATTTTTGACTTAGGGGAAATAATCTCTCTCATAATGAGGAACACTTGGGGATGAACGGGAGAAATAAAAGCATGAAAATCTGATTACACTTTATGCTCGTGGAAATGCATCCCCAGTGGCAGCTTTTCCAAGCATACTCAGAGATAGGCAGCAATTTATTCCATATCCTTCAGATAATGATGCAGAGTGATAACTAATCAGATTCAGGGTTACAGAGGGTCAAGTGTTGACATGTTCCATCATTCGGAAGAATATTAAAATAGGCTAAAAAGGATTTCATTCAGTTAATATGAATGCAAACATGTTAGATGCCAAAGCAAGCAGCAAGTAAGTAGCTGAAAGTTAGCAGATTATTTAGTTCACTTCAAAACATTGCTAATTGCAAGCTAGCATAAATCCATCATTGATTACATCCACACTCCCCCGGCCCCCCCGAGGTCAGCACTGTGTCTATGATGATAATGGTGATGGTAATCGGCATTGATGCGCGGTCATGCCCTGAATCTTACCTCTTAATCAGGAAACAACCTCTCGGGGCAGTCTCCTTTTTATCTCTCTAATAACACTCCGCTTCTTGCCTCAGTTGTTGTGCCCGGCATCTCTAAGGCAACAGCATAATTAGGCCGTTTTGTTTGTCGCAGTTGCAGAATCCAGGATGACACTGCAGACAGAAAATAGTGCTGAAGTGGGCAATATCTCCCTGAGCCCGGGACTCAAAATTATTGGGAAACAAAATTTGGCCCACAGATAGGAGTAGTGAACTTTTGAAAGTTCTCTGATAAGATGACAAAACATTTAAGAACTTTTCTCTCTGAACCTTTTTTTCTTCACATTCTTCTCTCCCTTTGCCTCTGATCCAGGACCTGTTGAACTTTGATGACCCGTTGAACATCGATGCAGCAGAACATCATTTGAGAGACAAGGTGAGGCTTCCCTGCTTTGAGGAGTGCAAGACGATCAGTGACACTCTCCGGGCGATTTTGACTTGATCTTCAATTCTATTTTATCATCAGAGCCGACTGTAGTCGTTGACAGGCAGCTGATTCACCTGTGCTGCCTCCTCACACTGTCTCAGATGTGATTATAGTCTCCATAATCGTATTCATACCCTAACTTCTGTTGATAGCCAGTATGGAAAATGTATTTGGACGTGATGTACAGCTGTCGCACAAACTACATTTTCTCCTGCAGCTTTCCATGTGTGCAATACTTGCTTTTGCATTTTGAATCATGTGATATAAGAGCGCTTTAATCTGGTGGAGTGGGCTGAAGACAGAGCGAGCAGCAGCCTTTCTGTGCAGAGAACGGCTGTGCCGTTATATTCAAGAGCTGTATGCATGGAACAGGTGCATATGGAGTTTTCTTTGTCTTTTTAAGCACTTGTTCATGCACGACTGTTTAATTCTCTGCCCCTGCAGTAGACAGCAGGCTCGACAATTTGTAAGTCAAATAAGCACCCGAAACCAGAACTTCCCACGAGCCTCACTACTCTCCTCTCGGTGGTGTGTACGTCGCGTGTGTCCGTTTCCTGAACTGTAACTTTATTTATACTTTATCTAGGATTTCCTTGACGGCCTCACCTCCAAGCTGGGCGTAGGCGCTGTCGAATGCCAGCCTCCCTCTTAGCAAAACAAATATCCAAGATGCTCCTAAACGATAGACAGCATGGCTAATTGATTTGGATTTACTGCCTCATTTTCCCTCTCCAGTTCATTTCCATTCCGCATCAACTCTTTTCCATTTAGGTCTTTATCAGTGCATCAGGCTGTGTCCAAATGTGAGGAGAAACCGATGTTCTCAGTTTTGTGCTTACAGTAATTGCTTTCCTGAATCGCCAACTGAACCAATATAACTCTGCAGGGAGCCCGCGGTCCAGGGAAATAGTTGTTAGTTGAGCCCGAGTTGAGGCGAGCTGAAAGCCTTTTAAAGTACAATATTTGACCTTTGGCACTTTGCAGATAACCTTTCCCGTGCTGCATTGCGGCATGCCCGGCAGTGCACGATAATGGCTGCCATGTGACCCCCATTAGATGTGAAAAAGTGTGTCTCTGTGTTTTTTGTGAGAAGGGAGATGGAAGTGTGAGCGTGTATGAAATGATTGCTGGTTTGTGGCTGGGGTTGTGATTGTTTAGATGAGTCAATAGTCTCAGGTGTAGGAGGAGAGTGTCAACTGGGAGCCTTTCATGAAGTAAATACAACAGAGTACTCAATTATGGTGTCAGAAACCCAGGAGCCAGCGTCTTGTTATCGGAAGGTCGCTGGTTCGATTCCCCTGGTCTGCATGTCGAAGTGTCCTTGGGCAAGATACTGAACCCCAAACTGCTCCTGATGTGCTGGTCGGCACCTTGCATGGCAGCCACCACCATCAGTGTATGAATGTATGTACAAATTACTGTAAGTCGCTTTGGACAAAAGCGTCTGCCCTAAAATGTAAATGTAAAGCCATAAGGAATAGCGTGCACTGGATAAATGACTATAATGCCGTTTTTCCACCGACAGTACCAGCTCGCCTCGCCTCGGCTTAGCGTGGCTCTACTTGGTTTGGTTTCAGACGCGTTGCGTTTCCATCTAGAATTAGTATCTCTTCAATGTCGGCGGGTCGTCATCAGTGACGTACTTATCCACGCGACACATAAACAGGGCTAGCTGTGGGCTACGCAAAACATGTACACCTTTTCATTTCTTGTCGCACCATCAAGCTCGTTCTGGATGCGTCTTCAGCGACAACACTCAGGAGCGTCTCCACCTCTGCCACAGTCCACGGCGCATTCTTGCACGTTGGTCCTTCCATGTAATCGCTATGTTGACTGAACGCAGATGCTAGTTTTTAAAGGTAGCGGGTGTCAGGCTCGGACGTCGCGCTCGTCATGAGTCATCAAGTGGCGTCACTCTCTGTCCAATCAGTGGCCGGCTGCCAGTTTACGTCACACAGAAGTATCAGCTTAAAACTTAAACGGAGGTGATACTAAAAAAGTACCACATTAGCAGGTACCAGGTACCAGATTTCGGTAATGGGAACGCAAAAAAGGCGAGCTAAGTCAAAGTGAGGCGAGCTGGTACTGTCGGTGGAAAAACGGCATAAGTGATTTAGCTTAATGGGGTCTATTCTGGGCTGAGACACCACATTTTGTGTAATCCTGCTGACAAACCAACCAACAAACAGACATCTGTAAACATTTGGAGAGTCGATATAGTATCGCACGTCATAATATCTTGATACACATGTGAATCAATATGTTCTCACACCCCCTATCGTCATTAAGTGTCTAAAATCTGTATATGAAATGTATCTACTGTAAATCACCCCCAAAATGTCCAATAACTGATTGAAAAAAGTTGTGTCCATGTTCATGGCGTTCTGTGTGCACACAATGCAACGTGCTGCATTTTACAGATGTTAAGGTTTCCTTGTGTGGCTGTACACCTTTAACTGACATCTACATTACACTAAAGAGTCAAATATTGAGGGAAATTTCAGTAATTTCATTTCAAGTCAAGCGAAGTCAGTTTTATTTATATGGCACCAATTCACAACAAAAGTTATCTCAAGACACTTTCCAGTTGGAGCAGGTCCATCACACTCTTTAATTAGTTTACAGAGACACAACGTTCGCCCTTGAGCACTTGGCGACCGCAGTGCGAAAAAGCTGCTGAAATGAATAAAAGTGATTTTGGACGCAGCCCAGTCTTCGTGCTAGCGCAGGGTTCCATGGTCTCTATTGGCCCAGGGACACATGCAAGTCGCAGGTTCGTGGTTTGTACCTTTTAAAACATAAGGCACACTGCTCTCCCTTCGTTTTCACCTCTGTTCCAGCAGAGTGATGTCATCACATTTTGCCGTGGTTAGACAACCATAAAATCAGCTGTCACCTGACAAATGCGGCGGACATCTATTTCTAAATCAAATAACTGCTTAGAATAGAAGTGAAAGGGGGGAAAACATTTTTCCATTATCTTTCTCTGTAACAGACTGCACAGAAGAGAGTCCTGCCTCTCGTCCTTCTGTTTAGACATAAACAAAAATGGTCCACTGATACGTTGGTGTGGAGCTAAATGTATTTAAGATTGTTTTTACTTAAACATAACAAGAAGACTTAATTAAATCTAAGTCAAAAGTATATTTATTATGTTCCAAATTAGGAAAATTTGTCTCCAGAACTGCTGAGAGGATTCACGAGGCCCCTTTTTTTGCAGTTAATGAAAAGGTCCCATCAGCATTTCTGTAATATCATGTAATTTACCGTTGAAACAGGCTGTTGTGCTGGAACATTACACAGAAAAGGTTTCAGTCCCGAAGAGGAAGGCAATCTGATTTAGTAGGATGGAGAGAAAGCAGGATTGTTTTGAAGTTTTGAATGACTTTATTTGTTGTACTCTTTTGTTATCGGCATCAGCTTTCAGCTTGAAGTTGATTTCTAGGAGTTGGTGCCCATTTAATTTCTTAAAGCATCCAAAGAAAGAAGGAAAGTAATGTCCTTCCAAAACTGTATTGTGCAAATGTGTTATTCCCTAAAAACACTGAACACTTTGCGAAAGATCTAATCAACCCTACTTTATTTTTATAGTTTACAAAACTGAATAACTGTAAATGAAGGAGGACGTGTTGAATGGAAATATATTGTGTGGAAGTTGCGCGGCTGCCTCGCTGCTGCCTCGCTGTGCTGTTGTGGCTCTCTGGAGTCAAAACAACTGAAAAAAACCCAGAGTCATTCAACCATGACCTCCTCCCACTGAGTCACAGCCTGCTGTAATCCACTTCGGCGGTGAGTAGGTGGAGCTGTGGGGGTGTGCGTGTGTCAGCACATACTTATGCTTGTGTACGTGGATGTATGTGTGCGCGCGTGTTTTTGTGTGTCGAGGCTTTTGAAGTGGAACTCCTGTGGCTGCTCTCTGAATACATTTGCTGGTTTAAGTGGCTGAAAGGAAGCATCCTCATGGGCAATTTAGCCTGTGTGAGGGTATATGTGTTGTGAGTTTGTGGGTTTCGTTTCGTACAGTTGTTGGTTGTGAGTTGGTTTGTGTATTGTGTGTTTGTACGTGTATTCACCTGTATGGGCTCTAGACTAACTTGTCTCACACTCCCAGTGCGTCCCAAACAACGATTTAAACCATCTCAAGGTGAATGTAAGCTCTCCCACAATCACAATGTTGTTTCTTTAACTTATTGTTAGTTTAAATTAATACAATTCAAAGTAATTTTACCTCCAAACTGTACTCAGCTGAAGTACTTGAGTACAATTATTTACTGTAAACTCGTTTTGTTGTCACATTAAGTTTTGGTGCTTCATGTTAATTCGAACAGAAGTGTGTGTCGTGTTAAGCTGTTAGCTCTATTAGCCGTGTTAGCTATACGCTATGAGCTCCGTAGCTCTCTCTGCTACCCACCAGCTACGAGCTGCTAACAGTTTACTAGCCCTCCTGCTGATTAAAACACTGTTGATAGATTTTTCTCACTCTCAGTAGCCAGTTGTAGTAGCTGTAGTGACAATATGCCTCGTTGTCGTCAGTGCTTGAGAAAGTCTGTAGCTCCGGTGTTTGCTGTGTTTACATACAGTACTTGTTCAGTTACTTGTGCGATAATAAATTTGGAAATACAAAACATTTAAATCCCATATACTATTGTTGGTAACCCTGATATTCCCCTTACAATGAATCATAGTTGACACCGCAGACTTGAAGTGATAGTTTGGGTCTTTAGATGCGGGGTCGTATGAGGTACTTATCCCTCATCACTGTATTACCTGCAGTAGATGACCGTCAGCTCTTTCCTTTGGCGCTACGTTCCCTCAACCATACAATGTCTGTTTTCCTGCTGCGCACCATATTACGCCCGCAGATTAGCTGTGTGCTTTGGACTTTCAGCGACCGTCTGATGTCAAGGTAAAGCGCCAAAAATGTTCAAAATATAGTGCACACTTAAACAGATATATATTTTTGGTGTGTCTTCTTTTAGGTGGCTAAAATACGTGTTGCTGTGGGTCCCCTTTAGCAGTACAATGCTCAGCTTCACATCAGAAGACCCAAACTATCACTTCAAGACAGTCTGATGTCCAGGGATTGTTTCAAAGCTCCATCTCTGTCTGCGCGACTCCCTCAGTACTTTAAGTTTGAATCACTGTGAAGACTGGTGACGAATGCTGAGCTCTGAAACGCTCACACCCCGAGACTGTCTGAAATCTGAGCGCATCGACTCTTAACTCTTTAACACACCAGCCAGCAGCATTAACACTTGTGCCATTATTTAAATGTCAAAAGTCTAATATAATGCAAAAAGGACAAAGTGCCCAAAGGCAGCACAGTTCAGAAGTCTGCATGTCATCAAAATGAAATATTGATGCCAGCGTATCTGGGACATATTTCTGGAGATGTTCATGGTTTATTGTAATGTGGTATTGACGACGGCTAAAGCAGACAAAGTGACAGACAAGGTCCTCGAGGGTTTGTGACTGGTTAAGCTCCAGAGTTCGTGCATCCCTTCACCCTCCTCTGCATACAAAGTTCTCAACGTCTATATCGATTGTTACTCGTCAATGTGAGAGACGACCTGTCTCCCTCTGTCTCTCCAGCATGCTCGCTCTTTGCCTTCCTCAGGTACTTTCAAGTGGCTTATAGCCTCTTCAATCAATAGTCAATCATGTCGGGCTCACGCACACACACACACACACACACACACACACCATTTTGCTGCATCCTGATCTGGCATCTGTCCCTGTTATTATCTTTTTTGTTCTGAGCGGTGATAGCTGTGGCCCCGTAGGGCCCCATGAATGTAACAGAGCAACAAGAAGAGACATGAAGGTTGCTCCTGGGCCACATTAGACCCTGATTAAAACAGAAATGGTGTTCAGTTATCATCAGTATAGTCTCATTTTCTTTTTTTTTACTTTTAACTGTTCCTTATACTGATATAATATGATCCCGCACATTATTTGTTTGAGTTTGAGCACTTTTTTTTGTAAGACCTAATGAAAATTGTCTCCAAATGTGTCCACATGCAGGCTAACTCGTACATCGGGCTCTGTAGGTAGTGTGTTATAGGTAACAAGACAGTGATAATGATGCAGCAACAATGTCTGTCGTGAATATTTCAGTCCTTCAGCATCTCTGCATCTCGGTCTCATCCCAGTAATGTCAAACCTGTCAAACAGAAGGACAGTAAAAGTAAAAAAGAAAGTAAATGATCATTAATGCAACACCTAGTGAAGTCAGCATATAAATAATAAAGTCATATGTTGCTCCAGTCACCTTATTATTTTGTGCTCCTGTTCTGTCAGTTCAGTGACGAGGTTCTGTTGTGGCAGCGAGGCGCTGAATGACAACAATAACAGGCTAACAGGACAGTCTGGCAGGCGATTTAAAGATGAGAATTGTTGGGAAATCGTATTGCCTAACTTAAAGTTCTGTGTTTTGACTGGCTGTCTCCCTGTCACCTGCTAAATGAACGGAGAAGGAGAAGAAAGATGAGCTCAGCAGCTCTTCAAACAAATTGATTTCATAGAAAAGACTGGGGCCGTGGTTTTGCTTATGCAAATTCTGACAGAGATCAATGCAAACGTTGGAAGGAAGGAAAGAGGCAAATTTTTACTCTTTGTCACGACATCTTCCTTCCATCCTTTCTCCAGCCTGCTGCTTTATATTTAAGTCTTAGACAGACTTCTTCAAGGTAAGTATCAACACTTCTGAAGTGTGTTTGAGAGGACCGTGAATTTCTTCAGACTCATGCCTGCGATTGCATCTCGTCTGATGTCATCGCACTCTCTCGTTTATTGTTGCTTATGTGACTGTTGAAGGATAAATTGAATGGTGTCGCACCATTAACGCCTCTTAAGAGAGATGTTTTTGTCACTGTGCTTATCTCTGGTTAGGTTTTGCCATAAAACCAATTGGTCGGGATGAGGAAACTATAATGTTTTTCAAACTTTTCACACAAATTCTCACAAAAACTTCTCTCAGAAAAACACCCGAGACGGTTGAGTGTTGTCACGGCCTCCACACCTCTGCTCCCCTTGTCATCGCCCTCTTCTCTATCCCGTTTCTTCCTCCCCCTCTTCATCTCTCCCTTCGCAGTCTGTTTACCTAATAAACCCTGAGGCTTTACTTTACTTAGTCTCAACTTTTAGCTGATTTTAAAGCGAGCGTCTGTACCCACAGGGTTTAATTTGCATCCCCTTTCCCACTGATGGTGGCGCATATTTCGAGCACGTGTATGGATTGTTGCGGGACAGGATAGTTAATTGCCTTCCATGGGTGAATTAGAGCAACAAGAAAAGAAGTAAAAGCTATAACCTAACAAAGTTTTAATCGACTGCAGAGTTTACTAACAAAGTAATTTGCAGTCTCGGCTAGTTTTCTGCTGTAAGAGAGAAATGGGGACAAAGCGAGGAAAAAGTTGAAGGTAAATTTATGTAAATTTGTGTGAGATGGCAGAGAAAGGGTTGTTAAACATATCCTTCAAATTTATGTGCAGTACCTTAATTGGGTAGAAGTTTTCAAAGACATTTTGTTTTTTGTCTTTCATCCATCGAGTAGTGCCTTCAAATCTGCGTTGGACATCTTAATTGGAGCTTGTTTAAACTAAATTTTGTGTGTTTGTGTTTCAGGCTGTTTGCTCGATCCTTCAAGTCCATGTGAAGTGGTCTTAATTGGGGCAAGCTTAACCTTCACATTTTTTAAGACTCTCCCCGCTGTGGTTGTTTAACTTCACTCCCTCTATCGCTCATTTTTCTCCACTGAATGTCAGATTGTGGCACATTCTGTGCATGTTTGTCTACTGTGACGATTCATCCCACAAACATTTACAGAGGCTCGCACGATGCATCTGAATAAACGAAAGATGCCAGGAAGACAAGCAGGTGGATGAGTGACAGATGGACCCACATTTACAAGTGGCTACCATTTAATTCAAGACAGGCGGACAAAATGTGTCACTCCACTGAGGCAGATCATGTTTCTGCTTAGTCGTTTCAACCTGTTGTCCAAATGAGATGTGCTAATAAAGTTCCTACAGGCATAAAAGCAGTTTCTGGCACACAACATATACCATATATATGGATAAGAACCGGCACAATGATCTCTGTTGTAAATATTCATTCAGGTTGGTCTTGAGACGTCTCCAGTGCAGTGATCTAATAAGAAACCCTCAGCCGAATCATGTTTTTACTGTAAGTCAGAATGGGGACAGGTATTCTAACTGTGTGGTTCAAGGGACGCAATGTTAGTTATGTTGGTTTGTCTGTTTGTCCACCACGTTGGTCCAGACGGGAAATATCTCAATATAAATATTGGGTACAGAAGATTATTCGTAGTGACTCTGGGGATCCTCTGACCTTTCCTGTACCGCAGAGTTGCCCAAACGTTTTCCCCTCGGAAGCTTTTAACGGTGGACCACGGGCCAAAATCAAACACCTGTTGTGTTGGGATCTTGGTACCATTTTGTACCTTAACAATACAACATAAGTTCTGTTAATGGACTGACTTCCTGAGTCACTCTGCACGCTATGCTGTTATCACTCCTTCGCTCAGGGTGATGGAGCGCAAAATGTGTGTTATGGCCCTAAGTTAACAAGTGCTTCGTGACAAAGACGACGTGCAGCCTCAGTCATGTGAAGAGTTTCTCCCTCGAGGCACTCTGACAGGCTCATGGGTTTTTATTACTGGCTCAACAGAAATAGAAAACACTAATGTGTTATTATATTGTAATCCATTTTACCTTGTTGAGCTGTGGCTCGGGGGGGTTCTGTATGTAATATGTTTGAGGGTATTTGAATTTTACCTCTCTACCTTGCACATTGCTCACAGCTTTGATTACACGCCTCACTTCTGAGCTCAAAGTGTAAAAAGATTATTGAATTATTTGAACCAGTGACCTTTCAAACTGCATCAAATCAGATTACAGAGGCTTAAACATGATGGAGCATCTCTGAGCTTCCAGTGGGAGGATATCAGTCTGATTCTGAGCAGCACATAGCCATTTTTGGAATAAGTTGTCTCTTTATTTTTCAACCTAGCTATTTGCACATACTGCCATGGCTCCTAAATATACTTGGAGATGCCCACGCAGACCCACCATGTTGAGCCGGCCACTGCACTCGAGCTATAAAAGTAGGACTGAGAGGGAGAGAGAGATCCCTCAGCAGCAACAGGACCGATCCATCCTCCCCCCAGGGGACAGATACTCAAACTGCTGTCATCACTGCTGAAGTTTTTGTCGCTGGCAGCTTTTCAGCATTCCTGTCTGTCATCTGTTTCCACACACACCATGTTTTTTCTCACGTTCTCCGTCTGCTGCTCATACACAGAGGCACCAGCGGTGCGTGACTAACTGACTGCTGGAGCTGTGGCGCAAACCAAGTGCGCTGATGTCCATGTGGGACATGCGTATGTGAGATTTCCTGTTGGAAAGCAGGACTCGGGGAGCTTGACTGCAGTTAATGGCTCTGACCCCATGGCTGATGGATTGGTGACAGGGCTAACAAGTCAAAAAACAGGACAAGAGAGGGGAGCGGGTGAGGTTTGGCTGGCTGAGGAAGCAGAGTAGTGATATCCCTCTTGAGAATCTACACAAATAAACTGATTAAATGGATGAAGCGTTCCAGCCCGAGTAGATCTTGTCTGGAGTAGGCTTTGGCGATATCCAACATTTTATTTCATGATATTGTCCCAGCTAAATTTAGTTTGGAACATATTATCGTCACTTGTTTGCTCAGGCTGATGGACCACAAAATGTGTGCTATTGCCTTCAATTAACAAGTGCTTATGACAAAGACAGTGTGCAGCCTCATTTAAGTCCTCGGCTCACCATTTTTTCCTGCTTTAAACCAAAATAACGCTGAATTGGCAAGCAGGTGTTCTCCATGTCTGTATGTTAAAGCTTGCATGCAGCACTGTATTATGCCATTTAACCCTGTAGTAACCACCCAGGTATCGTCACACGTTGCCTCCATGTGTATTTTTTTTTTCAGAATAAAAGCCCAAAGACGCCAAAACAGCTGTTTGATATTCAATATGTTGAAAAATATTGCATGTGATGGCAAATATCCCAATATTTTAGTATATCTAATATCTAGCCTAGACTGGACGAGGGTTGCAGCTGATTATTCATTTTCATGATTAATCAATAAGTCATTTAAAATGTTATTGTGAAAAATGCTGGTTACTATTTCTTAGAGCCCAAAGTGACGTCTTCAAATCGCTTCTTTTGTCCAACCAGCTACCCAAAACCCATTTACTATCACAGATGACAAAGAAAAAGCAGCAAATCCTTACAATTAAGAAGCTGGAACCAGGAAGTGTTTGACATTTTTACTTGAAAAATGACTGAAACAGTTAATCAGTTATCAAAATAGTTGGCGATTAATTTGATTTTTTTCGACTCACCGATTGATCAAGTAATCATCGCAGCTCTAGCCTGGGGTGACGTTTAAGTGAAAACAACATTTAAAACGTTCTTGTTTCTCGTATCAAGTTCCACCTCAGATTCATACCATATGAATTACTTAGCAATCTTTGCATGGAAGCTATCGCTAATACAGTTCTTGACTTGACTATTGGTACTTTAGTTCTTCAGAAGTATTTTATCAGTCTCTGTGTCCACTGCATCATCGATAATCCCAGTGAAGAATGACCACTTGTGCGACCAATTAAACCGTTTCTATGATTTACAGTGTATCTGGATGCAGTGCGTTTTTGCTCAGCCGTGCATTTCTCTGGTAAAGACGGAATGAAGAAAATCTTTACAGAGAGGAAAGCTCCCGCAGCTTAGATTAATAGCAGTCTACAGCTATTGATCAAAATCTATATTGTGTGTGTGCTGTGATACATTCTGCCTGATGTTTTTAACAATAGTTAGACTGAGATATGGAGAGGAAACAAGCAAACCAAGTTAAATCAACAGAGTGCCTCCAACACAGTCCAAGAGGAATACACAGAGGGGTTGGAAATGATGGACAGGAACAACGAGGAAGGAGGGTCGAGGTCACGCGGAGCTCGATGTAACCAGGAGGGATGGGTCAAGAGAGCGACAGAGGGGAGGTCACAGGATGGAGGCGGGGATGATGGATTGCGGATGGTGGGTGGGGGTGCGGAGGAAGGCGAGCACAACCAGGAGGGGTATGATGAAGAGGAGAGTAGGAGATGGAGAGGGAAGGAGAAGGGCACACATGACCGGAAGGGCTTTGAGCAAGAAAAGTCAACTGGAATAACAGACCTCATGAATAAGAAGTGATGTGGTTCCACTCTTCGACACCGGACAAGAAACCACCGGCCTGTTTGTGGTCAGCGAGTTGTTACTAAGTAGATTACATGGTGTAATGCATACTTCAGTACGGCTAAAATTAGACTTGAAAAGTACCCAGAAAATGATTACTGATTATATTAATTTTAGTAGCTGTAATTAGTTACTTCCACCCCTGGTTTGGAGGCAAATATTGGATTTTTTTTGTAATGTTTTAGTAACTCTAGCTACTAGATATTTTGTAGATTGAGTGCTGTGTCAGAGACTAAGAAAAGTATTCTTTAAAGTTTTTAATAATGAATTTAATGTCAGACAAGAAAACACTAATTCGAATAATCAGCAGTTAAGTGACTTAATTACAGTAATTTTGTAGTTGTACTTAATCACACCCACCACTGTGAGTTTTGAATCAGACTTTCAGTCTTTCAGGACATAAGATTTTGTAACATAATGATTATAATAATAATATAGTAAAGCGTTTGTTCAACCAAAAGTTTTCATTCCTTTAAGAGTCATTGTAACTACTTCTACGACTGCTGCTTCTGCTGTGTCTGCTCATGCTGCTTCTGTCTACCGTGACACGGTGGTACTTTCTGAGAGGGTTATCGCTGCATGAAAATCTCATAGCGTTGCCGTCCTACCTGCTGAGCCTTCCTGTCCTGGGCCGAACAACTTTTTTATTAAGAGTGTTAGCTATCGCTTCTCTGTAAAAGCTGTTAAAAGGTGTTTGTTAGAAGGTGGATTTTTGAGTCTCATTCCTAAATTTGTGTTGATGTCTATATTTATTGTCTTTCTCACATGGTGGATGATAAAAGTTTGTTACTCTTAATGGCTCCTCCATCTAAGTCTCACTCTCTCTCTTTACTCTCCCCTGTCTCTTATCCAGGAGGATTTTCGGAATAAGGTTCAAGATTACATCAAGCACTACGCCAGATGATAGAAGCATCGGCTACCAACGTCAGCCTGCACCAACCAACCAAACTGCTCTACCTTGCCTCTGCTTATCTTGGCCAACTCCACCCCCCCTACGTGTGTGAATCAACAGCTGACTCTATGACTCTTGCCACTTCCCTCCTCCTGACGACGACGACGACGAAGCCGCCCCGCTGACGACCTGCTGTTCACCAGGGTTGCAATAAACTCCACGTTGCAGGAACAAAATAAATTAAAAAAAGGAGAAAAAAATCCATTTCGTTTGAGGAAGGGCTTGCATACAAAAGAAAAATATGCTTTAATTATCCTAATCGATTGAGTGTTGCGACGACCACGATGTCTGTTCACTGAAAGACGCCGCCACGCCATGGCAACGACACGGCGAGGGGATTAGATGCGATGACTCAAACATAAACAAAAGAAAAAAATAAATCAGTGAAGCCACATTCAGCTGTTTGACGAATCAAGAGAAAGAATATATGTTACTATCAGTTCTCTGTTCCAGTGCCTGCCATGTTCGCATCGCTAAAGAGAAAATGCATGTGAGTTTGTAAACATATACACACACACACACACACACACACACACACACTGTAGTGGAAGGTGAACACAAACACACGCAGCCCCACTAGACAGCATGTGAATGACCACATTGTCCCGTTCCGTTGTCATTCTCCTTGCATGCACACAAACATACACACACACACACACACACACACAAAACTCACAGCCACCGTGTGTGTTTTCAGCTCCAGTGGGATAAAGTAGGACGACTTAAAAAAAAAAACCACAGCCAAATGTATTGTACTGTTGTCATCTCTGTGGCCCTGTCATCTCCTCCTCTCACTGTCCATCTCTGTCCTCCCGCCGTCTGTCTCTCCGTTTCACACACACACACACACACACACACGCACCTCATCCCATTGAGGATGGAGAAGTTCATTCACACTGACGGTGCCATCGGAAAGTGGTGCATTCGCTCTGTACTTCTGCACAATTGGTTTAAAATGAAGCAGTGACGACGAGTTTTAAGGACTGATTTCTATTTGATTTTACATCCAGTAGAAAGAGCGTGGGAATTTCTGCTCCTTTTGTAAAAGAGCTGTAAAGTGATTTAAGTGACGAGATCTTTATTATCAAAAAGTATCAAATGACTGTGAAAAACAAAGTGACAAATAATGTGAAAAAAAGGGTCGAGGAGTTTGTTTGTAATGTTGAACTTGAAGAGAATGATCACTTGAATCTGCAGCTTCCTTTTGCTTTTACAAATCGAGTGAGTTTCAGCTCATTCTTTAGCCATCTGGCCGTAACCTTACTGTTCTGTTGAACAGTCAACGCTCTTGTAGTGCTCGATTTCAGTGAAGAAGCTGCAAAACACTTACTGTAAAATGTGCACAGTTAGTGATTAGCTGGTAAACATAGCGGAGAGTTGAGCAGCTGTAGAGCCAGATAATTCCCATTTCCAAGTTGGTGGAGACCAAAAACAGAGCTAAAAGGGAGAGTTAAAAATTCCTCATTCAGGGTCATTATCCGAAATTTGGGATTATTAACCAGCCCTACAATGTTAACCCAACTTGGAAGTGAACATCTTTAAAAACGCTCAAAGCTGGAAGTCAGCGCTTTAACCTCACAGTCATTGTTTCATTTTTAAGGTCATTGTGCTGCACTACTTTCATTCTCTCATTCTCTCCTTGTGTGTATGGACTGTATGCTTTTTAGTTTGGATGTGTTTGGGAAAGTCAACAGCAGAGGTTCATAAAGGCACTCAGAAAAAGCTAACAAGTGAGCTTAAAAAGCTAACTAACTTGTGAGATACATGTAACATATATAACAAGTGAGCTTAAAAAGCTAACTAGCTTGTGAGGTACAGGTAACACGTTAACAAGTGAGCTTAACAAGCTACAGGCTATCGAGGTACAGGTAACACACTAACAAGTGCGCTTAAAAAGCTAACTAACTATAGAGGTACAGCTTACACGCTAATAAGTGAGCTTACTAACTAGCTAGTTAGCTAGCTAACGAGTGTGTGTTACTCAGTGCCAGGGCCTTTTTCTTTTCATTAAGCATGCGTGCTTCTTGACATCCGTCCGGTGTAGCAGGCTAACCTACAGTAGGCTAATCAAGGCTAGGTTACAGTCAGAAAGCTACTTCTCTGCTAGACGCAGGTTTGAAAAATTGATGATGAACAAGATGAGGATGCATACTTGCCGCCTCGGATGGAACCAAAAAGTCACTTTTTTTTTATCATGTCACTGCAAACAAACAGTCGTGAACAAGGTTAGGGGAAAATGCCGGCTGTTAAAGTCATACTCCGTATCACCAGACTAACTGCTACCTGCTGCTAACTTTAGCTGCCCTTAGATAGTTAGCTCACTTAGCCGAGTCTAAACTGGGAATGGTATTATAATAAAGGACAGGCAAGGGCTAGCTGGTTAGCATTGTATCTTCAGTTGAGTATCTCTGAAACACAATACATAGATGTTACAATTCTAACGTATTGCACCCTAAAGGTAAGGGGGTGTGGTGGGCTTTAAAGGTTTCGCTGTGATTGGACGATTCTGTTGCTTGCTAGTGGATTAGCTTGCTCACTGCAGTGCCCGTTAGCTCACTTGCTAAATAGATAACCTGCTAGTGAACTTGTGTAGGCGCTGCTGAGTTGAGAACAGATGAGTAGATGCACTGTACTGTAACCAGATAACCTCAAACTGTCTTCATGAACCTCTGCTGCTGATGATTTTGGCCTTGAAATGCATTTTCATTTTGTGTGTGAGTGTGTGTGAAAGAAAGAAAGAGACTGTCACTCAGTGGTGTGTGTGTGTGTGTGTGTGTGTCACTTCACTCAACCCCGGCTGGCTCTAGTTTGAGTCGTATCTCTGAGCATTCATCTTTGTGTTCACACGTCTGCATGAGGCAAAGTCTGCGTGATCTGCCAGTGGTGCATTTTACCAACGATGTCAGAAACGTCGAAGATTGCAATTTTACGTTAGGGATGTGTGTGTACGTGTGTGTGTGTGTAAAGGTTGAAATTTTGTGTTTGTTGAGAGTGAGCGCGCGTGTGTGAGCGCATGTGTGTGGGCAGTTACAGTATGTTGAAAATGATGTGACCCGTTAGCATGCTCTGGTTCCCGCTTTTCTTTTTGTTATTCCGGCCCAGGGTTCAACAGCTCGATGATTATCGTTTTCCCCAGCGAAAGTAAACAGTGACAGACGACACTGTGTCTGCCAAAATAAAGGACCTGAGAATATGACAATTAACAGGTTCGTAGAAAGCAAATGTGAATGTGGGCGAAGGCTAACCTCGAGGGCTAATGTAACTGCCTGTTAACGTAAAGCCATTCTGTGTAATCACCCAGTATGGCCCAATACTCTATTTAATCTTAGCCTTATAATACTCTGACTTTAGCTTCCTGTTGGAAACCTTGTCATACGTCCTTTAATTTGGCAGTTGGCAGTGCTTTTATCCCAGGACGTCATTTGGCTAACTCCGTGTTTGGGCCAGGGGAGGAAGATTAACAGCCTGTTCTTCTTCAAATCCTCAACCTTTTCTTTCTCAGATTGTATATCCATTTTTTAAGATATATTAAAGAGAATATAAATGAAAACTAGTGTGTCTTGTCATCATGTGCATCTTTCACTAACTTCGGGTTTTCAGTGACTTTCTACATGAATAATTTGATCTATAAAGGCCAAATTAGCATCTTTCTTTGTCTGCCTGACCAACATACCTAAAGATCTCCAGAGGGATTATGGAGGCTGAAGGTCATCAGGTGCAGGTGGACAGAATGGATTAATTCAGTCATTGCAGCAGCAGCAGATCGCCTGGGACCCTCACTAATCTGCATTCTGTCTTTTATGTCTGATGGGACATGACAGTACAATCTTTAAGGCGTACGTAACCGCTAAATTCAATTTAAATTTAATTCTAGTTGTCAATATTATTATTTGATTGGCTTTTGTTAAGAGATTTAATGGTGCAATACAGTTTTATCCACTGACGTTTCCCCTATTGCCACCCTAAAGTTAATATTTCTGGTTAGACGATCAATTATTCTAAAATCCCCCCCTTCAGGATAAATTTCAATCCCTTTGGTGATTAAAATTAGATTAAAATACAGTTTATCTCAATATATAAAATCGAATAGTAGACTATACAGATACAGTCAGGTTAAAAGGAGGATAGAAGTAATCAATATTGCATTAGGATTAGAGTTTAGCTTTAGCGCTTTTCACAAATGTTAACTACCATCATCTTATCCTGGCGGCTGGATTTGACAAAACTAAGACTTAAATAACAACTTTACATATCATCAAAATATAGTTATAGTTTTAAATGGTACATTTATGCAGATTGTAGTGGCCTTCAGCTGCATCTTGACATCTGAGCAGCTCGCTCTACACATGAAGGCCATCAGATGTGACTGAAAGCTCCAGAGTAAACCTTGTAAGTGAGTTGAGAATTGTTCTGTCAAGGCTGATTGCTTCTTTTAATGAGTTTTGAACTTTTGGTCAGATTCACAGTTCTGACATTTACTCACTCTTTGTGGCTTTATGGTAACTTGGTCTATTGAGTGAGAAGTGAGGTGGGCACATGTGAATTCTCACACATTTGCACACAGTTTTTCACTCCATCTTGAAGTGTCAACCATTCACACATTTAGCTTGGCTCTGCCAGTCACTCACACAGCCCGTCATTATACGTAGATCGGAGGAGACGCAACGTACCGTACACTCGACCTCTGGCTATACTAACTCATGAATGTCCTGTGTGTGACAGCTGGCAGCCATTGCACGGTAATGAGACGTTTGAATGCTATGAAGCATAATTCTTCGTCACAGCACACCACCAGCCGGATATAAAAATACATTCTGCATCAAGTTTAAACAGGCCTCAATTAATGCAAAGTGCATATTTCCTCTTCCATCAACAGCCTTTGGGAGGAGGTGAGAAAATAATGAGCGGCGGCAGAAATGGTTTCCCTGCAGACTTCGTGTTGACAGCACACCTGGCCGCCACATTAAGGGGGAGATTAATGGCTTTAAATGGGTTTAAATGATGGGTCATCTGTCAAAGGAACAACACCCTGTAAGCTCTGCACTCGGCGCCACGAGGAGGCTTAAATCCCCTCGGTTGTGTTTTTTTGCCCCCCTCTGTTTGAGCTTTAAAGAAACATTTTGAAAAATGACAATGTTTTTCTGAGATCCAAGTGATTAGCTGTTGTTTCGGGACCATTGACAGCGCTGTTTGCTGTGTATGTGGGGGGAGCGTGTGCAGCGGGACGACATTCTGCTGTGCGCTCTGCTGTGATTAGCTGTTATGGAAGCTTACGAGTTGACAGTTTGAGTCTGGCATAAACACTGCCTAACGTACAGCTTACGTGTAGTTTTGCTTGCAACTTATTTGTAGAACAAACAGCCAGCAGTGGTGGTAAACACACCAACCTCTTTGGCTATTGTAGTCCCTCCTGACCGACCTGCTGCTCTTACAGCTGGATTCCACCAGATCCGTGTTCAGTCCAGCACCTCTCCGCCACGGCAGCGGATTCACTCTAGTCTATGTGTTTACTTCCACTGGCTCCGCTACGTTACGTATGTGCTCTGTCCGAGCTCCTGCAGTCCGGACCCTGCCGGAGCAGAACACACAGCAGAGTCCCTCCCCCATCCCTCAGAGACGCAGCCCAGGGGAGATGCTGCTGGCCTGCCAGATGGAGCCAGTGACCCCCTGGCCAGCGGCAGGATGTCGCCGCCGAAGGAACCAGCAAGTTTTAGGTGGGCTACTGACACTGGGTATTTTCTACGAAATACAAAATAGTTGGTGGATTGTATACAAGCCGGATTTACCTCAAAACCTAAACAGTTTCATGAGAAGTTTCCAGCTTCATGTTCCAATTAGGATTTCAGAAATATTTAGGCCATAAACAAAACAACAAGATTCAAGATTCAAGAGCGACGCTTGGCTGCCCCCGGTGTGGTTCTCAGGTAACGTTAAGATTAAAGCTTAGCTCAGCATGGACATTGGTTAGAGGCATCTCAAGTCCAGGATGATGTTCAGATCTCACCTCCCTCGTTCTATATGAAAATAAACACATACACCCTGTGACAAGCACAAAGAACGAAAGCACTTGATGTGTTACATTTGCCGAATTTACAAGAAGGCCCAAATAATCAAGAATTTTTCAGAGACAGCGTTTCATAAAGTTGATCAAGTGTCTTCTGACTCAACAACTCACAAAATTGAGCAATATTTAAGGGAGTCTGGGGGATTTCTCTTCCTCTTCATCTCCTTGTGTAGTTGACTGTAGTTGTTGTGGCTGTTGACGATGCTGTCTGCTGTAGTGCGGAACATTTTAAACAGATTGTTGTAGTTGATAACTAGTAGATATAAGTAAGTTATCCTGGCTTTTCAAGTGAATACAGAAAAAATGAACGTTTTACAATGACGTCATTTTTTCGAGTGACCCCTCAGATTTACACATTTCCTTTGGTAGAGCTACCGTTGCATCTAAATCTACAAATGAGTGGCAGGGTAATCTGGGTGTTCTGTGAACAGATTGACTGTACGTATGCACATGGAAGGGAAATCAGATTATGAATGTTATTTAGCCTTGGAGCCAGACACAGAGAGATGGTCAGAGGTTCTTCTTTGTATCTTAATTCACTTTATATGTGTGTTATGTATACAGGATGTATGTGTGTTTGCTTGTTGCGCTGACCTGGTGGGTGTTTCGGTGCCAGCTGCTCACTCCTCTTCTCCTTCTCTTCACTTTCCTCTCCCAGCGCTCAGCTGTGTGCACACTTCATCTCATCCCTGCAGCTGGCTGATTCGGGCTGTTTCCAAGCCGCTTCTCACTTTTGCAGCTTTTCACAAACCTTTCGGTTCTGACTTAAATATCACCGAAGAGCTAAATCCAAACGAGGAAGATCCAGAAAATGTAAAGGGGATACTCCTCCCCTCCCCTCACTGGGTTGATATGTTGACACCAGTTTCAGAATGTGTTCTGGAGTGAGGTCCTGTTGGTTAAATGCAGGAAGGACTCCTGATATTGACGCCAATGAACCAACCGGACTAAAATGCACGTCCAGTTTTTCTGGCGGCAGACAGTAAGGCTTATTGTTCTGTGTCTGTTCATCGCTGGCTTCATCTGTCTGTTAATTTTTAGCTTTTCGTCATTCAATGTAGACCATTAAGTAAATGTTCTTTCAGGCTTCATTCAGACCTGACAGGATCTTTAGGGAGATGCTGATAAAAGTGGTGAGGTGGATCTGATGTGAACCCTATAGAGCATTCTGCATATCTGATACATTACGCACAGCCACAACAACTCTGTGCACACATAAAAGGGCATTACGTGCATTGACTTAGCTCATCATGGGATGAGTCACACGAGAGTCACTTCCCTCACCAGATTGGTTGGTTGCAACATTTATAGTGGATGTAGAGAAAAGAAAGCCAACGTACACGAGTCTGGATCTCTGAACGCTTCCGATTTTTTAACGTTTTGCTCACTAGATGCCTCAGTCTTTGGGCTAGTCAGTTTGATTTTAAGTCAAAGCCACTTTTTATAATAATTCATACCACATATAGAATATTATACCAAAAAGCAAAAATGCAAAAATGACAAGCACCAATCAGTGCACTCCTCAAATAAGGCGCATAATCCTGCTCTTCCTGGTTAAAGACCGGGTGCATCTCCATTTCACTGAGGTTACTATATAGTAAAGAAATGATATCATGTCACAGACTGTGAACACAGTCTGTGAGAGAGAGAGAGAGAGAGAGAGAGAGAGAGAGAGAGAGAGAGAGATCAGAATTTATTTGTCCTGCAAATGGGGAAATGTCACAAGTGTCACAAAAGCAGCAAAAGGACAGTAATATTACAATAAACAATAATAATAGTAAAAATAAACAATATAATAGAAAGGTAAGAAATAGAAATAGGCTCGTATATACACATCGTATGTACATGATATTTAATTATTTATTTAATGTAATTAGAACAGCGTGGCAGTGTGTTGTTATTGATAAATAATAAATATATGCACAGTATTAGTTTTCTGTGTGAGTCACAGTAGCTGGATTACAGATGGACACATATAGATACAGTATGCACCCAAGATGTTGAATAGAAAGATCGAGGATGAGTTCTTCATTCCTTCCATTATTGACTGACTGCTTCCTTCATAAAGCCATAGAGCCCTTTTCTTCAGGTGTGTGTGTGTGTGTGTGTGTGTGTGCAGTGAATGGACACATGTATACAGGCTCACACGTGTCCACCTATGTTCCACAGAGCATGTTTACCAGTATGTGCCTCTCTCCACAATCTTTGTTCCGCTTTAAAAAGCTGCCCACATGCTCGTTCCAGTCGTGGGAGGCTCTTCATTGTGCAGTGAGATTAGCTTGGCAGGCTGCAAACAGCACTAATACATTTAGTCATGCCAACTTCTGCAGAAGCAGAAACAATGACTCCATCGCTGTAATTAAATAAAGCTCCGGCTCCGCTCTTATTGCTTTGTTCAACTGGAACAAAAGTTAATGTCAGATGAACATGAATTTTTGACATTATTGCTTAATTGTGGGTTCAGAGTCAAAGCCCTTTGAGTGGTGGAAGTGAGGCCAAGTGTGAGTCACACTAAGTCCTAAAACCGCTTTAGTTCAAGTCGAGTTTTATGGCACATGTTCACACAAATGCAAGTGCTTCACATGGTAATGATGCATACATGGAAAGAGCGTTATGGGTGCAAGTCAGCATCGAACATGTGCAGCAGAATGATGTAGCTCGACTTAGCTCATCAGTGGGGAATGAAAAGTCACTTTCCTCATTAGCTTAAATATATAAAAAATGAAAGTTTTGCTCAGTAGATCACACAGTTCTTGGGTTATCATCCGCCAATGCTGTATGTTTGTTAAAATTCTGAACACATAAGACAAATGCTTGAATCCATGTTGTCAGATCATAAAGCTTTCTGTGTTAAGCCATTATCATGTAGCTTTAAACATGCAATATGTAATTTCTGCCGCTGGGCGTCTGTCTATCAATATAAAATAAACACAACAACTGCCATGTGTTGTGTGGAGAGGAGAGAGTTGGGTGAAGAGCCGGACCTTCTGGAGGAGTTAACACCCGAATTCACATCTGATTCTGCTTTGATCCAGAGCTGTGCACTGATGGGAGGAGAGCTCAGAGATCTTGATATTGAAAAGTGGATTTATTTTCACTCCTGTTTATCAACCTGACTCTAGCAGCGAACCATGTGTTGGATGTTTACGTACTGTAGCTATGTCTGCTCGAAGAGAAATGGAATTTACTTTACTATACCAATTACTTTACAGAGGAGAGACAATAAGAATAGACAAAATTGGCGTCTCCATGTACACCATGGCTCGCTATCTTACAGCTAATGTACAGTCAGGTGATCTGGCTGTTCAGGGCAAATAAACACTCATGCGAGTAATGCAAACAACAAATGATCCCGCTGTCAAACTGACTTTGTTCTCATTCGTCGACACTCTTCCTCACTCTGACTCTCTCCTCGAAGTCATAGCGACAGTAAAATGAATGTTAACTTGAGTAAACTTGTGGATTCCTTGTGGTTCAAACATTGTTGAAAATGTAAGTACACAACTCAACGACATTACGTCTTACATATTACGTGTTTGACTGTGAAGACATTTCTTTCCTCACAGAAAACACGCCCAGTGTAAACTCTGCAGCACTCTGATTCAGTGGCTCGGTGAACTGTTATCACACAGTCGGGTCTGAACTGTGCACTTCATCTAAAAACGATATTTCACTCGTTTTTGCAGCAGCATAATTTCTAGGATGAACTGAATTTTTTCCGCAAAATGAAAAATGTCTCCCTGCTCTGCACTGTTCTGTGACACCTGCTTAAGTTTCGCCGTCAGCTGCGTCCCACACCAGCGACCTCATGAGCTGTTCCTGAGGTTTCCAGCAGAGTTTACTGGCTAATTAGTTTCCAAAGGCAAAGTAATCTCAGTTGGCCCTCTCCAACAGTCTCCTGCTGCACTAATGAACCTTGTTGAGGATATTACAATCAGTCAAATTAAAGCCTCTGGAGAGGAGACTGTTAATTTCTGTTAACTAAATGAGCAGTTTATCTGTGATAGCAATGCTGACAGATAATGAAGGCCTTACTGGTGCATGGTTACATTTCTTTGCACTCTTCATTGACCGACTGATTTTTTTTTTTTATCCTGACAAGAAAAAATAAACGTTCTTCTAATGTCCTGACCCTTTAAATAAAAAAGGTAAAAAATCATAATAAACAACAGACAACCACGTCACGTGACTCTGCAAATACTTCTTGTTCATCAGCAGTCATACAGTCTTCCCTGCCACCGTTATATCAAGTGAATATACTGAATATTTTTAAGGTCCATTAAACAGCAGTGATATGTGTAACAGAGGTAATTATACATTTGTAATGTGTCGTATTATAATTTACACAAAAGTTTCTGTACTCCTACGTTCTCTTTCGTGTGTCTCAGCCTTTTTGTTAAATTACATTCATAAGTTTGTTTATTAGCTTCAGCTGTTAAAATATTCCCCCGCCATTTAATTGGTGTAGGAGCTCAGGTTTGTGGGCACGATTGACCGAAGGATTTTGTTATTCACCTGTTTTGTCAGAACAAAACAGAGCTCGCCTCCAGATATCCTGGTGTGGGCCTCTTCATCGAAACACAACGCACGCAACGTCAGTCATGTGGTTACATAAGTCCAATGGGAAAGGAGGAAGCTAAGATTTTTTTTCAATTCGACCAATCAGATTTTGACCTTTCAGACCGCGGCCTCTCTAAGCCAATCGTGTTCCTGCTGTCAAATTTCAGAATTGTTCTTGTTCACATATCCTCTCAGTTTTCCATTTACACAATGCTGAAATCAACTACATGTCAATACTCTTCGGCCTTCTTTCATTTACTTTCTCCCGATTCTGTGTCTTGTATGACTCCTTCCTGTGCTTCACCCTCTCTCTCCCTCTCCCTCCATCATCTCTGGATACTCTGGAGACCGTTAGGCCTCAGAGCGTGAGACTCGTCTGATGGAACTGCTTAATGTGACCGAAGAGATAAATGGACATTGCGTGACTCAAAAAACATAAACACCACCCACGAACCAGAGAATACGTGCTTGTTAATTTACTGTTTTACGTAACGGATACGCCACGTTGAGATGGACAAGAGAAGTGTGGAGAAACTCAATTAACACATTTGGAAAACCAAAGTCCAACAAACGCAAGCGAGAGAGTTATTTTTGTTCATTGATCCACCGGAGCAGTCGGTCCTGTAAATCTACTTTTTTGGGCACTTCTCGTTAGAGCCTCATCTCCTCGGCCGTCTGTGGGCAGATTGAAACGTTGCTCGAGGTTCCGCTGGGAAATTGCGAACAAGACAGAAATACACCAGAGCCGCTTGGGAGCAGAGGAGATTGAATTCTGACACACACATACAGAGCGCTGAAAATAACATATATTATCGCGAAGACATCTGCGAATGACATTAAGGCATCTGTTATTAACATGTGGGGGACGTTCGGAGGAGCACTCTCTGACATCCGTCACTCAGATGTGCCCTTATTCCTCCACCACTTTAGACGGATGTCTGCAGGATTCTCTTCATTTTCCAACCTTTCGGCCAGTCGCAGGATGAATCGCAGCAGCAGGAAACTTTCAGATATGGTTTAACCATTAAAAGGCAGCTTGTTGGACCAAAGTGTCCCCAAAGGAAAGTGTCTTTCTCCAGGAAGATACCTTTTGTTGTGATAATATTTTATTGGCATCACAGAGAAACAGTCCTGTTATACAGTGTGAAACGTATGCTGTCTGGATAAAAGCTGAGAAATGTGTTAAGATTGAACAGGTGTTAGTCTCTCCTACGTAGAGAGCCCAAGTCACTTCCGGTGGAACCCACGGGACCTTATTCTGGGAAAAAATATGCATGATAGTGAGCGGAGCAGGGAATTGTGCCATGAACCACACACATGAGGTTTGTGAATTTAAAAGAGTAATTTTCAAAGTCAATAAAGTCTCAGTTTGTTGTAAATGAAGTTAAATACCAACAGCGCTCAGTGAACTACATCGTCTCGCTCAACACAAGTCGCCAACACCAACATGGCCGCCGCCTCAACACAGAAAAAGTACTAAAGTCCCAATAAATCTGGTCATATTGACAACTAGTACGTATAGTTACGTATTTTTGACCTTTTTTTGATCTCATATTTCAATAGTCTTAAGATGAACTACGTCTTTCTTGAGTTGGAAAATTATCTTTTAAATTGACAAACGTAGTTGTATGTGTAGTTTGTGACACAATTCAAACGGGATCAAAAAATTATTTACCTCTCTCCGTTCACTATACAAAGTTTTTCCAGAATAAGGTTCCATATGGCAAACAAGAAGGGGCTTCGGCTCTCTATCGCTCTGAGGGACACGCCCACTGACGGTGTGAACGAAGACATCCTGCTGCAAAATTAATGTCAGCGTCAGAAATTAAGGAACAGATTCTAAAAGAGCGACGGCTGCAACGCTCACATCAGCATCAGACATGAAATAGAGTGAAAATAGAGAAAAAGTGCGCACAAAACACTGAAACATTGAAAATAATGTCTTTATTTCTATTTACAGCAGCAACATCTGAACCATGAAAGAAGAGAGAACTTCTTCCTGTCGTCCATCTTCTTGTTTTGTTGAGTCACTTTGACGCAGAGGTGGTTGTTTACTTCTTCAGGAGCTTCCGTTGACTCTCTTTATCCTGATAAACAGATCTGCTGTTATGATTTGCAGCTTTAGATTTACTGCACAGGAGCAACAGGGCGCTGTCAGAGGAAGAACTGAGGCTGGAGATCTGTCGAGGCACAAGTTAAGCCAGATTAATGAAGACGAACAAAGCGCTCGGCGTGTGTTTTCAGTGAGGTTTCTGGAGCTCGAGCATCCGTCTGAAGTTCAGTTGCTTTAAAAGAACAGAGCTGTGAAAGTGTGTGTGTGTGTGTGTGTGTGTGCAGCAGGTAGTGCCATGTAATCTTCCAAACCATGGTAAATACTTCCATCAGGTCAATCTCACGCTCTGAGGCAGATTCCTCCGGCTGCAGAGGTGTTACAACGAGCTTGTACGACAGGAAACAAATCATTCAAAGAGCCACTCGTGTCCTCTGAGGGAGAAGCATTGCTTAAACATATATTATCTTTGTATTGTAGGTAATATAATTCTATAATATACATATTATTTTACAGTATAGTATAATAATCATAATGTTATATCTTCTTTTATTCTGCACAGGTGTGAAAATGGCCCTGAAGTGTGAAATATTGAGGGTTTGGGACTAAAACATAATTATTACTTTCTAACATTTAATGTTACAGTTAAGTTTAAACACATCCGATTTTGAAATTACAACAATATTACGATTTCTGTTCACAGTGATAATAAGTCCTTGTCCTGCTTCATCTTACATGCACCACCTTGCAGCAGGGATCATATGATATCAGTCTATGTTAATTTGTGCCGTCTGTGACAAAAGGTTTAAAGATTTCGTCTGTGTATCTGTGATGGTTGGCTGACTAAAGCCTGGTGGCAGCTTAGCATTCCCTCTTGAAAAGGTGCATTATGTAGTTCTGGAGAGGATTTTTTAATCAGAAGAATAGAACAGTAATTAGCTGAGCGATAAAATAAAAAATCTACAGGGAACACTGAGACAATATAGGGAGGTAGAAATAAAGTATCTGCGTGACTGACCTAGATAGAGAGGGCAGATAAGATGTGTGCCTTTGTGTGGTAAAGCAGGTCCACCCTGGAGATCTAATCTTCCAATGTCAGGTTTCTCTGAAAATATGTTACAGGTAGAAGTAGAGAACGGCTCTCAGCTGGAAAAGAGACCATTTTTACACCCTCTTGTTCTTCCGCAGCACCCATTACTGGTGAAATATTTTAATGGAGAGAAACTTTGAAAAGGCAGCCAACAGTGTGACGGTGCTGAAAGCCTTTTTCCTGAGACGGATTACCATACATCACCATTTATCAGAGCACCTTCTCAGAGGAGCTTAGGAATATGAATGAAGTTGCTCCACAAAAGCTGAAGTACAGTCAGGTAATTTTATTTGATCATTTTTTTAAACAGCCGTCATCCTCAGATCAACTCTCTCAAATAGTCTCTGATGAAATTGACAATTTTTCATTCATGTATTGAAATGCTTTGCAAGCTCCTTTTTAACCTGCACTGTTGGTTTTAGTGTTTTCTTTATTCCATATTCCCAAATTCACAAAGACTTAATTTTAGTGTAAACTGTTGCATGATGCTCCAAAATGGCCGTTTCATTCTAAGACTGAATTCCTCTGAGCAGCAAAACAAGCAACATGGTTTGGGGCAACAGTTTTTGGACCTCTGAGCCTGATCTCTGACCTCAGCCCACTCACTGTCCTTGGTTATTATACGAAACATCATCAACAGTCTGGTGCGTCGTCACAATATCTGCTGGCCTCGCGCACACCACGTGTGGCCTCAGCATCTAAATCTCCTCAGGTTGCTTTTCTCCTTCATCAATAACTCGCCGGGGAGACTCAAATCTGTAATAAGATGAGTACGCGTAGGTGGAAAAGGTTAAGGCTGAGAGCGATATACAGTATTCATTGTATTCTTTGTCATGTTTGACATTGCGCTGATGAAAAAACGTGACCGTCAAGCTGTGAAGTGACATATAGGCACTGACAGTCCGAACGGGGATCGCAATTTGTTCTTCAAATTTGATCACCTATGTCAATGTTTACTGTATGCTAACTTGCTGATAACGTCACGGGCAGGTTCATCTGTCCAGGGTGAAGGACAAGATTCATATGTGCGGTGTGATTGTGTGCCTGCCCCAGAGCAAACCGAGGGCACAGCCTCAAATGTCAAGAGAAGACGCTCGCTGACTTGAGACCTGCCTTCCTTCATCGTTGCCTGCCACAGTCTGTGGACCTTAAGCTTCAAACTGCTAACTACCTAGTTAGCAGCATGTTAGCAGCTAGCTTAGTGCCACAACACTAGCAGCAGGTAAGCAGCTAACTTGTGCCACAACACTAATGTTATGCATACTTAGCAGCAGGTTAGCAGCTAGCTTAGTGCCACGAGACTGTGTTGTTATGTTGTAGGGAAGTCAGGCACTGTGAACATTATAAACCACGGAAAGAAAGAAAGATCCTCCCCTATTGCAGCTCAAAACTGCTGACTGCCCAGTTAGCCTAGCTTGTAAGAAAGTTGCCTACAATCAGTGTCAACATACAGTATCAAGTAAGCTAACACTAGCCATTGCCTCCATTAAATGGCGTCAAAACTATGCCACATGCTTAGCAACCATCATGTTAATGGATACATTTTATGTCGGTAGCCTAAGTCAACCTATAATGTCCATTTATATTAAGGTTTGTGGTTGAAAGAGGTAGTCAGCAGTGGTAACCTATTGGCCCCTATTGATCTCAGAATGTGTCATGCTGTGTACACCTCTACATCGAAAGCATTGGTGGGATTAAGCTAATCAATTAACATCAATCAGTCTGTACGTACAAGCCCACACTCTCATCTCTTATTCAGTGTTACACAAGTGGAAGTGGAATTTGGCTGAACAATGGGCTTCCCGGCACTCAGTGAGAAATGATGCTGCAGATGGCAATTCATATAACAAGAAGGGCTTTTATTCTTTTTTCTTTGCTACAATGAATAAAGGGGCTGTTGAATGGACGAATAAAAAGCATAGGAAGTGCCAAAATACAAGAGGTGACAAATCATTTACCAGTGGATTTCTTTGTACTCTCCCGATGTTTTAAACTGTCACACCCACACAGATGTTGTCAGTCATTCAGGCTCATATCTGCTCATGTTGAAGGTAGGTGAGGCTATGGTGGGAATTACGTCAGTTTACTAAAAATGTAAATGTTTCCTGCCTGAACAGGTGAAACCAACAGGAGATGTCAATCAGTCAAGCCTGAGTCTGTACAAAATACAGGGAAGTGAGATGTTCACACACCACTTTCAGTTCAGATGTGCTAACCTGACACCTGGGTTGATCTTGTCTTGATTGACTTGATTTGTCTTGAATACATCTCAATAGCCGACTGGTCTCAAATGACTTGGACTCGTCTTGAAGGACTACTTGAATCATGCTTGTCTTGCGAGACTTGAAACTTGAATTAGACTTGTCCTGAATAGCTTGGACTTGTCTTGAATGACTTGACACGTGAGATTTCAAGTAATTTGAGACGGATTCAAGACAAGTGCCAAGTAATTGGGACGTGTCTCTAATGATGTGACACTTGACTCAGACTTGATTCTCGACTTGAACTTGACTGCAACCACTTGAATCTTGACTCAGATTGGTCTGAATATGACTCGACACTTTACTCTAATGACTTGAGACGTGATGCACTTGTCTTTAATGACTTGAGACTCGAATCGAACGACTAGAGACTTTACTTGCACTTAGCTCATCGAAATAATACGTAATTAAGAACAAGCTGCGTACTCTAATTTACATCTGAGCTTTACATTTCGTATGGTCTGTGATTGGAGCTGAGCAGGTCCTCTGAGAGCTCCACTACAGAGGCATCAGACATAAGATCTAGATATAATGTTCCTCGTTCAAAGCCCACACAGTGTTGCTATGTGAGAAAGGAGGAGGTGATAAGACTTAATGTAAATATACTGATAATTCCTCAGGACATAAAACATGAGGCCTTTGTTTTGTTTGCACAGAACTAAATATAGTTTCTTTCATTTTTTTTTTCACATTTCCGCAAATGACACTGGGCCTTAGACCTGCATTCAGTATGACTCAGTGTTGGTGCACTAAGCCACGCACGCATTAATGCAGGATTCATGATTCACATTCAACATATATTTCTCTCAAGAGTTAGAGAGATGGTACAAAAGGCTTTTACATAATAACTACCAATCATTAATGTATCAGACACATTAATCAGACATTTTATTTAACTTTTCTATCTTCAATCATCAGAAGTCACTCCAACAAGAAGAATTATACATTTCAGAACAAACGTTTCCCTCTGCTTTTGGCACAAAGTACAAAGTAAGATCATGTAAGGGAAGTGTGGGTGTGTTTTTAAAGTGTGTTTTGCTGACAGGCAGGTTACAGGTCAATGAATCTATAAAGGAAGGAGAGCATTCAAAAATATCAATGAGGAAACAGTTCACACCGCACATTGTACCACACCGGGAGATCACGAATCAATAGAAACCTTAGGTCTGTGATCCACACACTGTGCTTTAGGCTATGGCAATGTTCAACAGAGATGTGCGTTGGCTAATCCATTGCTTCATGTTCTCTTTGTAGATAGAATGTGATCTTTCCACTGTGCATTTCCTACTCTTTGTTCTCATTCTTACCATGTCTTCAACATAGATGCTTCAACTGGCTGAAATCAATGTGGTAATTGTTGGTATGGTGTTTTCTGTACGATAAACAGCGCAGATAAAAGAGGTGTTTGAGGGAGAGAAGATAAATGACAATGTAAGAATTTTTGGTTAATTAACTGTTTTGTGTGTCTGACTTCTGCCTCTGTATGTTGGCCTTCAAAGTCCTCACTCTTAGCTATTTCTACCTGTGTGTCCGCTGGCATTTCTTCATTTTAGTTCCCCTGGTGATGGACGATGGAAGCTGCAGAGCAAACCACCGCTGAGCCCGTCCAAACTGGGGCATAGACCCCTGTGCAGTGAATGTCCTTTCCATGCTGTGCTGTCTTTCAGTCCTTTGCACCGAACATCGGCCAGTCTTTACTCTGTGACATCATTACCACCTGGATTCCTCCAGCTGGTTCAGTGTGCATTATGCTATTAAGCATGCTTCGTCTCCCATTCGGAGGAAAGATGGAATGCTAGTTATGCCAAGACGTTGAGGACCTGAGGCCAGAGTCTCTGGTATGAGCAGAGGAAAGAAAATGAAAACTAAGAAACAGACACATTCGACTCCCACTATAGCTTGACAGTGTGAACACAGAAAGCCAGCCCAGCCCAGTTGCCAGGATATAATGTCAGTAGTCAGCGTTAATGCAAACCACAGATACATCAAAGGTTGACATTTGAAACGCAGCACATCAAGTTCCACATTATATGCCTATTATCGGGAGGTAGAGGGGGCGGTGTTATCACACGCCACAAGGCTGCCAGCCAGCGACCGCAGTTTGACTTTGTGGGGAGATTTCCAGCTGTTTTTGTTGTGCTCAAAGCCAGATATTTTTCACAGGAGGGCGGACCGTCTCCAGCCATTTTGTGGTGACCAAAAGGGGTAGGCAGTTTTTGTGCCTAAACCTATCCAGAGCACAAGCAGAGCGTCGTGACAAGAGAGAAATACAAAATTGAACTTCCGTTAAGTGCTACGTGAAGCAGCAACCTAAAGAAACATTTAAACTGATCTGTGGTTGTGCAGAAACATACTTAGCAAACATTTATGCTGGTGATTGGGGGGAGCTAGCTGCATGATTCAGAGTATACTTTTCAAATATAATACACATCTTTTAAAATCAGGTATCTGAGAGAAATGAGTTTAGTGGTTTGTTGTCTTGATTGTGTTACAAAGACTTTCTGTCTCTCAATCCACTGACAGACGACACTGTAAATAAATACAGTATATTTATATACACATAACATCTGATGTACCTGGGTTCCCTAACAGAGGTTGGACGGACTGTCCTGTTGTATCCTTGCCATTGTGTAAAATGGTTCAGCACTGCACTTCATTTCTTGCAGTTGCAGTGAGCAATATTTTCAAGGTCTCCAAAAATAGTTGTTAAATTCTTGTATGTATAGCAACAACATCACCACATCTTTGTATCTTTCCACTAGTCACTCTCCTGGTCCACATCAGATTCAATTGAGCAGTTCCGTTCCTCTTTGCTCTGTAAACCAAAAAAAATGATTTCAGTCCATGTTAGACTGTCGCTGCAAATGTTTCACATCGATGATGTGCATTCAAGCGTCAGTTAAGTAGTTTTTAAGTTTGTCTTTAAGCTCCTCTCCCAGGGCCAATGAAAACATGTTTATGGTCCGATTGAAAGCCCAACCAGTCATGAGAAGAGATCCTTTGGTCACTGAGAATGAACCTTAGGGCCAAAAAGTACCTCTTGTCTTAAGTCTTGTGACCCCGCCCCTCTTTGTCCCATCACTACACAATCCCCTCGCTGCGTTTGCTTCTCCACACCACCAGGGCAGTCATGAGGAGGGTGACCAGGATGGGAACTATGATGAAGGGACCCAGGATGCGGTTTGGTGGGTCGCTAAGACGCCGCCCCGACGTCGAGCAGTTCTGGAAGTAGTGCCTGTGGATTCGGATGAAGAACTCGTCCACCAGCCTGTTGGGCCAGTAGCACTTCATCGTATCCGCCACCAGTAAGGTGCAGTTTGTCAGCTCGCCGTAGAGTCTGCATGGTGATGAGACGAAAGAAAAGGATTAAGTGAACGAAAGAATCAAAAAGGAATTATACCAGTCTCTGTTCTTACATTGCACATATGCAGGTACTGCTCAAAATTCTTCGTCATTCTTAAAACCTTGATTTCAAACAGAGACAGCTAACCTTAGCCAAAGATCTGATACCATCCAGGGTGAGCTCAAGCATGATCTTGGATATAGTAGATAAAATAAGATGTGTAACTAGGAGGTGCTAAATTATCCAGGTGACTCAGAGGCAAAACACTTGACCTTCACCGTTGGAGACACTCCAGGAAAAAAGAAAAAAGGAGCGCGAGGCAGCAGTCATGTGCGTTCAGTCTATTGTTTAGACCTTCGATGTGTGAGTGTGTTGCTCCTCCATGGTGAGTCAATCGTAGGAGTTCACCGGGCCATAATTGAGTTAATGACCCATGGCTATGACTGAGCACACAGAGGACACTGCAACTGCACAAATTAAGGTCAGATGCATCATAACACTTAGAGTATACTGTATAAGGTCCAAGCAGACATTATTACAGAGACCACAGACATACACACACTTACTCAGTGACAGACTGAGGTTGATTAATGGCATGGCCAGGCAGTGGAAGAGGTTGTTTTGTGTTTGCAAACTAGCTGCTTCTTTTACATGACGCACATATAAGGAACCAAACCTATAAATGGTTAAACTGCAGATTTGTGCTGCAGATGTTTTGTCTGTTGAAATTCTTAATCAGACCTGTTTCTCACACGGATCAGCCACAAAAACCAAACCACTGACAGGTGAAGTGAATAATATGGATCATCTTGTTGCAATGCAAAGTTCTGCTGGTCAACATGAGTCCTGTCATTCACATGGATACCTCTTGACATGCACCGCTGACCAAGTACACTCCCTCATGGCAACAGCACTCCTCGATGCTCGGAATGGCCCAAGGGATGTGACAAAGTGCCCAAGGTGTCAACCTGGTCTCCAATTTTCCCAGCTCCCAATCCAATCAAGTATCTGTTGGACATGCCGGAACAAGTCTGATCCATGGATGTCCAAACTCGCAACCCACAGGACTCAAACGATCTGATACCAATGCCCTGGATACCCCTAAAGGTCACGTGTCCATGCCTCAATGTGTCAGCGCCAAGTCAAATCTCTGGCAGGGCCTTAAGGGATCGGAGGTGTTCCAGCATGTCCTATTGATGTTTCATATTGATGTGTCCTATTGATGTTCCATTGACGATCAGGTTGGGATCTGGGAAGTCCTACAGATGTTTGATCAGGTTGGGATCTGGGTAGGCCTACGGTTGCTCAATTGGATTGGAATCTGGGAGGTCCTACAGTTGCTCAATCGGTTTGGGTTCTGGGAAGTTTGGAGGCCAGGTGAGTGGTTTAAATGTTGTGGCTGATCCGTGTATATTTAGGAAATAGGGGACAAAAACCCTGACAGTACTATCCCCTTTAGAGCTGTTTTGACTAATGTAGAATGAAAACAGTTGTGTTTCTGGCCACTTTAGTAATTCAAGACTTTAGTAATTCAAGTCCTTTTAGCTCTGTTTTGGTCTCCACCATTTCCTAGAGGGAAATATCTCTCTAGGGGCTATGTGCTCGGGGCTATCTTCACCAATGATTGCTTGCCAAGCATTTTTTTTCTGCTTCTGGATACTGATATCATAATTCTAATATTCTAACATCTTTTGATGATGTCCCCCAACACGAGATGTTTCTTTGGTGAAGTTTTGTAGATGTAAACAGCTCAGGGCAGCTTGGCATGGGACCAGCACTGCGGCTGCTTCGGGTGGCAGGTTCACTCTGTTTTCTTGTGAACTTCCTTCCTCTGCTTTATCCTTGAAGTTCTACAAATCAGTCGTGGAGAGAGAAAAGAGAGTTCCGGTCACGCTGCTGGTCTAATGAGCATTGAGGTTTCGGAGGATGTTTATGAGTCACCGACAGAGAAGTCACAGCAGAGTCAAGGCCGGGGTGGTGTACACAAAGAGATGCAGTCGGCTACAAGCTCACCGCATGAAGATACGGTCAGCGTCAAATTAAACCTGACAGCATGCATTTTCAATGGGAGTGCATGTGTTCTTGTGTGCTGCTGGATGTGATCAAGTATTTCATTTCTTTTTGTAACCATTTCCTTTTCATCATCCAACCTCATTAAAGTGTGTACAGAATAAATCACCCTGTGTGAGGTAAAACTCTGCACTCTGTTAAACTTATGTTCGTTTTTGAAGCCTTACCTCGGCTGCTGACTGCACGACCGAAATGTTCAGTACCATTTTTATGTCTCTAACCTCTGCCATTTCACAGGCCACAGAGTGTGTGTACATGCATTCATGGGCACAAGGAACATGCCTTGTATTATGAATGTACTGACCATAAAGTTTTTATGCATTTTTTTCCCCAATCAATAAGAAAAACAGGGAATCGGAAACAACAATAAGGCAGTCAGGAGTGTGTAAAATTTAATTTCCTCTTCCACTGATCTCCATCCTGACATCGAGCGCCGTGACCAATAGTACTACCACAGATTCTCCGCTTTATGAAATGCATCTTGAGGATCAGACGTGTTGGTGCCCATCACAGAGCTCACTGTTCCTCTTTTACAGTAATACAAATGATAGAACTTTCAAGTGATACTGGTTTCGATCAGCGCAGTAATCAAGAGTCCATATCGCATTATGTTCTTGTTGTTTTCTCTGTGAGGATCAATAAACATCAATGAACGACTGCACAGTGGTAACAGCGTTACTGCTGGCTGCTGTAGGTGCAGTGACATTTAAGATTAACACAGTTGCAGAAAAAAAAGAGTAAAGAGTAAATGGAGTGTTTATTTGTTTTTAGGTCAACGCAGGGTGCAGAGAAATGCGACTTTTAGCAACATTTTTACCTGATTTCACATGTGTTTGTTTGTCTTTTTGGTTGGTTGGATAACATTTGATTTGTTTGGCCTTGGTGGAGGTATGCGCTCTACTGAGTGGCATTCTAGATAAAACTGTAAACCCCAGTGATGTAATCAAAAGGCTTCAAAGGCCAAAGTATGAAGTTTTATCGTGAAAGCCAGACGCTCTAATCCAGTTGCGTACTGGGTGTTTATGTTAGCATCGACTAATGGATGTTGAGTTTGAGCCTGCACCATTCCCTGAATTATCTATTCCGGATTGCATTTGCCATCCCAGTTTAAACCTCGGGACGTCGGACAAAAAGGTTTACATAGACGGCTCATCTTATTTAGACAAAGAAACGGCGCTGCTTCGCACAGGGTTAGTTATTCTAAACAGTAACGGTTGTTTCTTGCCCTGGCACCCATTTAAAATCACTTTAGATCCACTGATAATGATATGCCCGGCTTCTACAGGCTTTAACGTCTGCTAACAAAAGGTCAAAGTGTTCCTTGGGTGGTAAATCAGCAGTGTTGCATCCTCTGTAGACTGCAAAGGATGCAGTGTTACATTGAAAGGATTCACCTGTTGCTTTTATTCACCCGCTTTCAGAGCCCAGAGCGCACTTAATATGAATGTTATGGAAAGGACTAGACGTAAACAAGATTCAAATGATATCGAACTGTCTGTTTACTGCTCACATATCTTTTTTTCGCTCCTGTTTTGAGTGCAGTTTTGTTCAGTCCATCACTTCCACATCATTTTGCGTTATCAGACAGCACACACCGGTAAGCATGGTCAAGTTTGTGCATAACTGTGTGCCCACTCTCGCGTCGAGTGGTTTTTGATTTTGTATTTTCTAATCCGAAAGTGTGTGGGAGATGAAGTGTGCAGTATTACATTTATTTTTTCAGGCGATATGGGTTTTGAAAAAAGGGATGTTTAGGAGTTTGAGCTTAGCAAAATGATGCTTGGAAACGATTTCAAAACCTGTGCTGGTATATCGTCTGGGAGCAAATGAAAAATGCATCTTCAGATCAACTCAGAGGTGGAGACATGCTATTGAAATAAAGAGATAGAGACAAATGCGACGTGAGAGACATGCCTAAAATTAAAGCTTAACAGTTCATATTTATTTATGTCAAAGATGAGGAACGCAGGGAGCTGAATTAGGCAGGCGCATGCTGCTTTTAGTAGCGTGATCTGCTGACTGAGGAGCACAGTGTGAATAAATAAAACCTGGATAATGAATAAATAAAGACAGAGCAAAGCTGCTCCAGTGACTTGTGAAATATGTCTGGACTGTTCCTTTACTCCGCTGGGGGACAGCCACAGAGCTCGGTGCGTAAGGTGGACAGGTATGAATCTAAATAGACGGTGTGACATGTGACTAAGTTACGTAATCGCTGTTGTCCTTACAAGGCAGAAAGACGCCAGTGAGGCTATCACAGAGACCTGAACGATTCACATGAGCTCTGCCAAGGAAGTTGTGTTTTTGTTCAGGGTCAACGAACGGCTCCTCAAAGAGACTCCAATGTCTTCAGTCGTTCTGTGTTAAGACACGTTTTGTTTTTCGTGTGTCGTTTAACACCGCCCACGCAGAGTGTCAAAGTCACAGTCTGTCATAAAACAGTTGTGTTAGTGTTGAACGCTCACGAAAACCCGTAACTTAAACATTGCAGAGCTGCTCCTGTATATTCCTCCTAATATGACCAGATGTATTATGATTTTCATCTATTTGATTTTCTGTGCCGAGGCAGCGGCCATATTGATGTTGGTGATGTGTGTTGAGCGAGACGATATAGTTCACTGAGCGGTTTAACAAATAAAACCAACATGGTATTTTACCTTCACAACAAACTGAGACTTTACTGACTCTGAAAATTATCTTTTAAAATGGTTAACATCATATGTGTAGTTCGTGGCATAATTAAAGCGGGAATAAAAAAAGGTTGTTGGCCCTCTCCATTCTCTTCTGGAAACCGGAAGAGGCGTGACTTCAGATCTCTATAAAGTTTTTGTGTATTTAAGTTACCATGAGATGGACCATGGGTTTATTCCAAAACAAACACAATGATCCTGCGCTAAAACTTGCGTCTCTTGATGTGTTGGAACAGCTAGCTTGTCGGCCTTAGCTATCTTTGTAGCTTCCAGTGTGGTGGGCTTGTTTAACCAACTGGGCTCGCTTCAGCTCCACCCACAGTCTGACATGGCATTATTTCACATTTGTCCCATGTAGCTGTTCTTCTATTGAAGACATGCTTGCAACAAAAGACACGTCTATTGTGCGGATCCAAATGCAGCTGTAAACATTTTTGTACATTTGCCATTTTCAGAGTAACAAAATTCCCATCCACACTCACACATTAGTGACAAATCCTCCTCCCAGCCTTTAGAAGCTTGGGCTTAAGTGGAGGCGTGATCATTTCCACAGGAAACAGGCTAATACCATGCTGTCACCTTCTAGCTTTTAACAGGTCATATTTGTCTGAAAGTCGGAAAAAGTAAAATGTCATTTTTGAAGCCCACTTATGTCTAGTTTGCCGTTGCCCCCCTGACAACCTCTGAGTCATGTTATATTCAGGAGCAGTTTATATTTAGCCGTGTGAAACTTCTCTTTGAAATCACCATCAGAGTGGCAAACATCTCCAGGGTCAGGCTGCGCTGTTCGGTCATGTTCAGACAAACTGTGTCCCCCGTGTGAAAGTAAAACTCACTCATTGGAACGAGACCAGTCACAGGCCTGGTGGGTTATACTGGAACATTTGTGTATTTCTTCAGTCTGGCATGCAACAAAAGCTAAAATAACTGCTGCTGTGACTTTCTAGCGGTCTAAAATGTGCTGTGCTGCATTTAGGCGTCTAATAATCATTGGTGCTGATGTATCCATTCTCAACTTTCCCCAACAGTGCAGCCAAATACATTTCTTTTCAACAGAGGACTGTTTTCAGTCCCCTGACTGGATTGTCATCACCTGATTGAATGGGTGGTATCCCTGTAAAAGTTATTGGATGCATCAGTGACAAACTTGTGGCCTAATTTAGTTCTCACCCCTGTCTCATGTGAAGAGGACCAGTTTATTAGTACTTTGTAAGCAAAGAGCCAAAGACTCTGCCCTGGAATGAGGGGGACAACAAGGCTTTATGTTTCTAGTGACTGTTTCTGAATCCTGCTGGGGAAGGGCCTTTCTGCGCAGAGTTTGAACCACCATTAAAACCTGCACACTAGGTTAATCAACCCTCACATTAACCGGTACCGACTGGAGGTTAATTCTCCATGACCAAAGGCACTGGGTAAGATCTGGTCCCTGAGTGTGAGGATCAACCTGCTCCCTCGAGATGGGTTAAATGCAAGAGTCCCAGTCTCATCATTGTATGGCATGTGATCAAATAAAGATTCTTCTTCTTAAATGAGTTATGACATTGAACATGCACCCACTTGCACTCGTGTTACAGGCCAAGTGTCCCCTTTAAGGACTGTGGCAGATTCAATGACAATGTCTTTGATGATTCATAATGGGTCAGAATCTGTCTCACAACATAATATAACAGCATCCATAGGATTATAAAGAGTCAGCGGAGACATTTTTAGATGTACAAAAAGATCAATACTTCATAGATCAATGTTTAAATGTGTATGGTTTCCATAATAGATACACAATTGAAAACTCACAAAGTTGAGGACTTTACGTTCTGTGTTCGGATACACTGGGAATGATTTTAAATGGCTTAACTGAGAGATAGAACAGACGCTCTGGGCTCTAGAGGGTTAAATATTAACACACATACGTAATCAGAGCTCTGAGGAAATGTCGGGTGCAAAACAAACACTTGAAAAGTTTACAAAAATTACATGATGTGTATTTATTCCTGGAGCCATAATTATGGAAATGCAACTGAAGCACTCTTGAAAGTGAAGATGTTTGGCCGTTTGTGGTAAATGGATGTGTTCCTGCTGTAAACAGTCAACTGAAGAAGTATGTCTGACTGTGTGTGTGTGTGTGTGTGTGTGTGTGTGTGTGTGTGTGTGTGTGTGGGTCTGGGCTCAGTCTGAATCACTATCACGGTGTAGGTTTTTAAATTCAGTGTATGATTATAAAGAAGCCTGATACTGATCATCGCTTATTCAAGTTTCAATGAGAAAAATGTGTTTTGTGGCAACCTGGTGTGTGAAACAGAAGTTACTGGTATTAGACATTTGCACAGATATCTGAAGGACAGACAGATTGGAAGTTTAAACAGTTGGTTACATTAAAATATTAAGTGCTGTGACGCCATCCTGAAAATATCTACAATGTTAAAGGGCAACTCCACCAATCTTACACACTAAAGTGTGTTTACAGGTCTTGGGGAGTACAAATGCATGTGGAAAAAGTAGTATGAAGTCTTTTGTGGCTCCAGGGGAAGCTGCATGTTGTCTGATAAATTGCCTCCAGTGATGTCACTCAGTGGGGATGATGCATTGTGGGTAATGTAGGCAGAAGGAAGAAGAATGTGTGGAATAAAAACAACAATATCTCTTAAGTCCAACAGTGCTGCTGAAGCGCAAAGACAAAACCTCAAAACCTTACCCACAATGCAACTTCACCACAAAGTGACATCATTTGTCAGACAACATGCAGCTTCCTCCGGAGCCACATGGGGCTTTATGCTACTTTTTTCACCTATGCAGTAGTACACACACTTTAACATGTAAAGTTGGCGGAGTTACCCTTTAAGCACACATGAAAAAGAACAGTTGAGTCTATTAGAAACACCAAATTAAACATCCCTGGTCATTAAAAGATGAACAAGTTGGCTGGTGGGCAATTTATGAAAGATAAGATTTGATCTGGTTATTATATTGTTATTCATTCTAACTGAGGAGAACGTCTGATAAGATAACAAAGATCCCCTGGAGAAGGAAAATGGGTCATGAAGCATCAAAGGACTGCGGCAGGCGCTGAGAACAGGAGACACAGAGAAGTCGACTGAAGATTAAAGACTATTGTCATTTGACACAAAGATACACATCTGTGCTCATCTAGTTTCAGTTCTAAGTGTCTAAACACGACCTGGTGTCCGTCCTGTAATCTTGAACCACGTGTCATCACCGAAACTCTCCACGGTAAATGGAAGTGATGAAGTGGAGCCTTTCTGTCACGTCAGAGCAGAGAGGGAGAGATTCTTTCCTCTGAAACCAAAGAAATCCAAAAGAAAACAGGCCAATCTGTCACCGCCAAGGACATCACACGAAATGTTCCTTTTCTCTCTACTTTGTTATTCTGCTAACCTCCTGCATCCCTTTCCCTCTGGGGAGATTAAACATCTGAGTCTGTGTACAAGTGTGTGTGTGTGTGTGTGTGTGTGTAGCCCTCTCTTTCCTGCACCACAGCAAAAGTGAAAACTTTTTGCAGAGTTTGAAAGAAGTCTTTTTCAAACATTCAAGCAGTTTCTCGTCGTCTCTGGCCTCCAAAACACACTCAGTTTTCTCCTCCCGGTTGCTTCTTATCTTCCTTCTCTATCGGTTTTGAATCACTCAGTCGGTGTCACACCGAACAGATGAAGCTCGTTCTGCGCTGACGTTGGTTTTTGACACGCGTGTGCTTGTGTTTGTGTGAATAGTTGCACATGTGCTGTATGCGTGTTTGTGTTGGAGCGCTCTGTGTGTGTTTGCTTCGGGTATAAATTTGTTTCCGCGGCTGTTTATACAGTTTATACATGTGTGTATATAAATGTTTGTCCTGTCTGTGCTAAAATATTCCCGACCACACCTGGACAAATAAACTCACTCAGATGCTACAGCAAGGCCGTTTCACATCATTCACACATGCTGACCTTTGCGTCAACGGCATTATAACTGACGAGGCTCTTAGACAGGGAACCAAAAACTTTGTTTTATTCAAGTTTATTGTTTTTGTTGTTGTTTAATTCATTACTTTCATCATGAGCTGACATTCCTCTCTCTCTCTTCTCTCTCCGTATCTTCTCTTTTCTTTCTGTTTATGTTGTTTGCCACATGCCTTTCAGAAAAAAAAAGTACATCACCTCAAAAGATTACTTATAAAAGTATTTTACGGTGCTCTATATGATCTATGTGTAGCTGTTATTGCAGTTGGAACTGTAATAGTTACATCAAGAGCATTTTTCTCAACTTTCTTGGCTTTGAGTTTAATTCTACCATCCTTGTAGAATATATTGTAAAAACACATACGTTTACTCAAAAGAACGTTACAGTACAAAAAAACAAAAAACACAATACGTTGATTGTTGCTGCGGTCGGGTTGATAAACAGGAGTGAAGGTAAATCCTGCTGGTAGATGGCTCCAGATCAGAGCACCATCTTTATTCCTCCACTGTTATGGTTTGAGATTGTCGTGTAGTTATTTCCTGTATTATTATGAAGTTCTGTCTTCATGTGTCTCGTTTGCTTTTCATTTCCTTTTTTTCCTGACTTTTTCTCCTCTCCACCTGTGTTTCATTTGTTAATAAGTCGTGTCTATTGAAGCCGGTGTTTTTCAGCTACTCAGTTCGTCTGCTCTGTTTGTCACATGTCTCCTGTTCCTGTCTGCCAAGTGTTCCTCGTGTCCCCAGCTCTTCATTGGTTGGTCCTTGATTTATCTATTTTTTTTGTACCACGTGTCTGTCTGCCACCTGTCTTTTGTTTCTTTTCTTTCTTTACTAAAGCTTGCTTTCTGTTCAGTTACCCACCTGCCTGTGTATATTGTGTTTGGGTCCCTTTTGGTTTAACATCCAGGAGGTCTGGCTCTCCTCCAGAGCTCGTCGGGCCCCCCGGCCATCCCGACAAACATCTTTTGTTTTGTTTTGATAGGGAGACGCCTAGTGGCAGAAAATTACATATTTCGAAGGGAACTTTAACAAGAAATTTAAAATAAAAAGGAAGACTGCAATGGATATGACCTGAACCCTGTGGTCATTCATGTATTTGTTTTTAACATGTATATGTTCAAAGAGAGACATGCAGGGAAGGAGAGGGCAGATGAAAGGTAATGGCGAACAATGAAGAGAGAAAAAAAATGGTTTTGGGGAAACTCATCCTGAATCCCTGCTTCAACAGAAACCCAGAGGGACCAATGAGTCGTCAAAGACAGTGTTTGCAGTATTGATACACAAGGAGATGGCTCAATTAGAGCAGGGAAACACCTCCTGCCTCTGAGGGCTTCAGTATCTGTGCTCAGCTCCGAATCAGATTCTCAAAGACAGGGCTGTGTGCACGTGCCAATATATAATAATGATGATAGAGGAGGTGGAAGATTATAATGAATTGGAGCTGCAGCAACGAAGGGGAAGAGATGATGTTTGTTCCCTTGAATGAACAAGAATAAATTTAGTGGTTTCTCCCTCCGAGCAGCAGATGAGGCGTCCCAGCCAGTTTGATGATCTTCAAAAACGACTGACTACTTTTTAATCAAACTTTAATCCCACTGAAAAACCATCCCGAGGAGGGCAAATATTCAAATCATTGTCCTAGTGTTCTTAACATAACAGCTGCAGTCTCGAGGCACTCCAGGCGATGCTTGATGTCATCCAGTCATTAGAGCTGTAAAAACATACGGCAATCTATTTCTAATCACAGACTAATCAGCCGTTAATTCACGGAGGTCCGTCGAACGGGAACTTCAATACGCTTACACTCTACAGAGCTCACTGGATTTTTCTGGCCTGGGCTCGAAGTGAGCTCACTCACAAAAGGGTTTTTAAATAATTACAGACGGCCGACAGGCATGCACGACTGACTGACTGACCAAAATACCCTCCAACAATCGTACAGGAGAAAAGCTCCCGTAAAACCAAGAAACTGAGCTATTTTTAGCCAAAGAGCCTGCAAAGACCGAGATAAGGACAAAGGGGGAGAATAAACAGCTTAATTAGGATTAATCAAACACACAATATTGGTCTTTGGATTTATTGGGGAAACTGTTGATCCTGAAATAAGGTCGGCCCAGCCAGGTGCTGAGAACAAGCTGACTTGACAAAATGACTAGTTACCTCATCGCTTACAAGGTCACCAACACCAACACTGCACAGTTAAGATAGGAACATTAAAGGGAGACCGTACAGCAAAAAGGGTTTGAATACATTAAAAACTTCCCTGATTACTTTGAGACAATTATTTTCTGGATTACTGAAACTTCAGATGAATATGCAAAGTAGGCATAGTCTAATTAGAATGGCCTCATTTGCATACAATTCCCAAAACAGAAGTCTGAACATTGAATAAAGCCAAGTTCAAAGTGATTGTCTTATTTTGTTGAAATATTAGTGTCACTCAGCATGTTTATCCAGGATAAAATGTTCTGTAAATCAGAATATAGTAAGGAAAGCTTAAAATTAATACTTCTGCAATCCACAGATACTGTTCATTAAAATTTGTATGTGTCATCAGATACATGTACCAACATTTCCACAAAAGCATGTCATATCATGTTCACGTTAGATCTTTATTATCTGAATTTCATGTATGGAGGAGGACGGACAGTGGTATAGTTGCAGACAACAAGGCTGCCAAGCTGGTGACCGCTGTTCAGGTGTGCGTTTCAACATTAGTAAGTGTGAAACCACAAGATATTTTTCAATGAAGCCTCTGGACAATTTCCAGCCATGTTTGTGTGCATCGAAACATACTTGCACGTGTTTTGAGCCAAGACATTATGTTTTCCTGAACCTAACCAACTGGTTTGTTTACCTAAACCTTGAGACAAGAGACAAATGGAAAATTGAACCTAAACAGACATAAAGTTACAGCATAAAGAAACGTAAAGCTTTAACTTATCTGTGGTTTAGCATAAACACACTTCCTTCATCTGGTGATTGGGTCGCTGTTTAATCAATCCATAAAACAAAAAATCCTGTCAGCCATAAAAAAACAAAACAATCTGGGCCGTGTGTTTCAGCATAAAAATAACAAACCTGTTAAAACCTTCAGAATATTGATGGGGAATAAAACTGGAATGTTTGGTGTGGTAGGTGCTACGGAAGTTGACATTAATGGTTTAAATTCTGAGAAAAACAAAACTAATTCTGATTAAATTCTAAACACAAATGAGTTTTTATTCACTTATTATTACAAAATCTGAGCTAAAATAAAGATTTTATATACATTTTGCACATTTTCTTTCCATTAGTCTGAAATAAGTCATTTTATGGAAGCAAGCTAGCCCAAAATCTCAAAATTGACCAGTGCTTGAAAAACACGATGTTTTCACCTGTCTTCTCTCCCCTGAAGTTATAATGAGGACTTTATGTAAGCTACACTGAATAATAAGCAGAGGAGGGGAAAAAAAGACACTTTTTGGAACTTGTGTCCTCCCATCGGAGGCTCTGTGTCGAGCCTAATTGGTTTATTTACACAGAAAATGAAAACTAAAATTAAAGAAAAGTTGTTTCCGCTGTGTTTCTGAACCGTATGATGCATAATGCAACAGGAGCCGTGTGCGTGTTGGAGGCTACGTTGAGCCGCCGCCACTCTGAACGCAGTAATAATGTGCCACAAATAACCGAGTAGCCCGACAGACAGAGCGGACGGATGAGCAGATGCAGCCTACAGGGTCGTGTGTTACGGAGGTTGGCAGATGGATTGACTAAAGCACAAGCATTCTTAACAGAGCTCATACATATTCACACGCCGCGGATTATCTCAAGTTGTTGATGTTAGAGTTTAGAGAAATAGATGGAGGGCAAGTAAACTTTATTTTTCCATCAAATGCATGTTAGCGATGTGAGCTGCACTCCTACATATTTATTTCTCATCGCTCAAACTGAAAAACAAACCCCACGATTTGTTTAAGGAGAACAGTTGGTTTATTTATTCGCTGACTGTTCACAGACAAAATGTTCTCACTCCAAACTCATCAAATACGGCAGCTTGGTCAGTTGCCTTGTGCCTCGAAATATGACGCTCGTCAGTTTTGCATGAGCAGGGCTGTACGGTCAAGTGAGCAATAATAAATCCGGTTAGACTTTAAAAATAAAGCTCGCTGACAAACAGTTTACTTGTGATATGAGTTTTGGACTGTAATTAACATTGTCATTGCGGTTTTGGTTAGGTTTAGGAAAAGATCGCACTTTGGCTTAAAATAAGGACATTACGTAAATGACAAAAACCTTTGTACGTAACCTCATGTACCGTAACTTCATTTAACTTTAAAATTAAATATCGACTCTTGGTCACAAGAGTGTCGAGAGTCATTACAAGTAAAAAGGAATAAAAGACAAAAAAACAGGCAAAATCAAAAAAGAGAGAAAGAAAAGTTATGCGAAAATGAATCAGTAAAAACGGACCATAAGAAGACAACATCACATCAAAGGACATAGACAGATTAAAAGATGAAAAAGCAGCAAAAAGAATAGTAGTAGAACAGTAAATGGAATAAAAAGATAGAAAGATGAAGACTCGTCTCCTCAGGTAGGTTGTTACAGAGTCGAGGGGCCCCGACGGTGAAGTAAATTTACAAAAACCTATATATTCACAGTTTAGTTAAAAAGAAAGAAAGAAACTCAGAAATTCTCTCCCTTTAAAGTGAAACTGCCGTGAATTGGGGCCTATTCAGAAGAACACTTATCCCTTTTGTGCATCAGGAACACAAATAGAAGGTTACCGGTGATTTCTGGTCCAGATGCTGATGATAATAATATGTTTCTTGGCTGAATCTGATTGCAGACTACAAGCTGATTAGTTCATCCACTGCAGGCATAATACACGACAGAAAACTGGGGGTGACGAGGTTGATCCAACCTCTTAAGTGAAGCGATGTAGTTTATTGACGAGCAGAGATGGATTAACGGAGCTATTATCAGTTTAAAAAAAGAAGGCTGGGATCAAAGACCGTGCTGACAACATTAACAACAGTGGTGTGGATGTTTATTTTCCTGCTGTACAGCATCATGAATCACATGTTCTGTGCTCTTTTGAGACATCGCCTTTTTTTTTTTTATTCTGGTTTTCATGATGTGTTCTCCCGCCTGTCCATGTACCGTTCTACGTCTACAAACGGAAAGCCTTCACAGCAGACACAAACTTTGATGTGCGGCCCACGTTACATCGTGCACCGGCGTCCCTTCCTGCTCAGCTGTCAGTCAAGCCCGTACACCCGCCTGCCCACTCAGAGGCTTACAGGATGAAGGAGAATTTCTAATTTATCTCTGAAGCTTCTCTTGAATTCTGTTGACTTTAACGAATGACGTCCTGCTAATGCTCTTATTCTGGCAAACATTATGATTGAGTTGTATCTATAATCTCTGTGTGGTCATTGGATTAAAACGCAGACTCCTGGTTTACCAGAAGGCTTTCTCCTCTTATAATGGCTGCAGAAAAGATCACTGTGAAGACTCAGACACTCAATAATTGGAGTTGCACCCACCGGCTGAAAGCAATTAAACTGCTACTTTTCTTTGTTCAGAGAAGCCGCTGGCACCGAGTAATTGGACGTGACAGCTGAATACCAAATACTTTATCATTACATATTTTTCCCTCCAGCAGTTCTTATCTGATCGGCTCCCTTTTCGCCAATTTCATCATCTTATATTTAATCCCAATTTAAAAAAACCTGAAATGACTACAGTTACAAACCACCAGATTAACGAGCGCAGACTAAATCTGTGCACATCCTCCTCCTGGCGTGTGCAGCGACCCAGGTGACACGTGCATTATTGAGGAGTCTGCGGTACCCTGACCTCACACAGAAAGCTCCCGGGCGCCACAAGCTATGAAAACTTTAGTGAGAGATTTAATGGCTGAACGAGGAAAATAAAACGATCATGACGGAGGTGAAAAGTGGAGAGTGGAACGTCGAGGTACTTGAGTATTTCTGTTTCTGCTCCGCTGCATCTCAGAGGTATTTAATGTGATTTAGAATTTGAATTTTTCAAATTAAGTGAAGGATGAAGTGTTGTAGCGTCACAATGCTAAAAACAGGGCTGTTATTCTGAGCTATTGACAAAACATATAAGGATCCTATTGGATGGTGTGATGATGTTGCAGTGTAACAGAATATAAAGTAGTTAAAATGCTTTATTTTAACATGTTTTTGGGGACAAAAAGGTTTTGGTCCAGTAGATGGCCTCAGCTGGCAGCTGCGAGACCGGCTGCAGTGGGTGCAACATAATCCTGCCTGCATATGCTTGTTTTTTGCCACTGCCAGGCTCAGATTGTTAATCTGCATAAGAACAATATGGAGAGGATTCCTACAGAGATGGACCTTTTCGTTAAAGCGTGAGATCCTGAGACAGAAGACGTTATATCTTCAAAGCCACCAGACTCTACTGACAAAAACAGTCATTTCACCCTCACAGAACGTTTATGTTGCTGGTCTTCTGCTGCCTCAATCGTTCACTCAGTGTTTTAAAAGGGTTAAATAACTACTGCATTAAAAAGGTGCTATTTGTAAGACAAGTCTCATCCCCAACTCGTCAAATAATGACGCTTTGGGATTGTAGGACAGATCAGCCATCATCCCAAAGTCGTCAGCAGTAACGTTAATCTTAAAATTAACATTTTCAATTCAGGACTTGTAGCTGCGTATTTTCCCACTATTGTGACAGTACTGGCAGGAAGAAGCCTGACAAACCACATAATATAGAAATAAATATTTACTGGGAATCCCAAATCTCTCAAATGCCTCTTCATTGAAAATTAGACTGAAACATGTTTCTTCCATTTACCTCCCTCTAAAGTTTCCCAAATTAAATGAAATTGAATGGAAATAAATGGAATGTGTATAAAGAGGCTTCAGTAAAGAAAAACAACAAAAGAAACCTGCAGGCAAGCAAAACGCTTGCACAAAAAGCTATAAGCACAGCCCTTTTGCAGGTAACCTTAAGTTGAATGGTGACTTTTTTTTAAAATAGTCACTCAACTATGCCACAAGACAGACCAGTTTCTGGCTAAGAAGCTGTTAAGTTAAGAAATGCAGTGTGTCTGGGAGAGAATCAGAACGAGTGCGTCAGTCCCCCCTCCTCTCTTAAGCCTTCATGAAAGGGCGCTGCCGCAGCCTGATTGGTCATGAAGGGAACGCCCTCAGCTGCTCTCAATCACTAATTAGGAGGATGTCTCCACAGCTGAGCAACAGGTGATCTGAATATACTCCAATCAATCTGGAGGGATTTGGACATTCAGCTAAAATAAAAAGAAAGAAAGTATAAAATAATGGGACTGCTACTTCTTCATATCAGTGGTGCTGGATTGTTCTGGAGACATCGGTCGAAGAGAAGAGGTGTCTGTCTCGTCTCAGATACACTGGAACTTAAAGGCACTTGTGTAATAAGTGTAAAAAGAATGCAATTGAAAAAAAATCCTCTGTCTCTTTTCAGGAATCATGACCCAGTTACTCAAAGTAATCCACAGACCTTGCTGCGAGCAGTTTCATGCAGGAACTATCTTCTTTCTGTCAAACTACACAAGCCGAGTGCCGTCTAGTTACATTATATTTTAAGTAAAGGATCTAAACGCTTCTCTTCACCACCTGTTCTTATACTGCCTTTAAAATGATCATACCTCGGTTGGCTATAAGAGCCGCTTCCTCCCTTCAGCTCACCTTTGTTTTGCATGACTCAGCCTCTAATGACTGCTCTGATATGAGCGGTTCGTGTTGCGGGTGAGTGACCACGCGGCATCAACAGGAGCGTGTCCTGATTAATCACAATGTCATCTCATTGAGCTGTAATTAGAGACGGAACTGTGAGCGGTTTGAAAAATAAAAGCACGGAGGACAAACAAATAATTAACAGACGGACGCGCATCCGCTGCTTGTTATTTTTGGCATCTATAATCCTAAAAAGGACATGAAAATATAACGTATTATAAGCAACCGTTTGTTTTATGAGTCGTTGAGAGTGAAGGTTCAAATGCAGAGCTTTAGAGTGCTTTTAATTTTTACAGCAACATGCTGGAAAATGTTCAAATTGAACCTAGATGGAGACGTGTTATCATTCCTGTCTCCAGCTGGACGTCCATGTCTTTCCATCTGCCTTCCATCCGCATTAACAGACTCGTCATATTTTCCATCTGCTAAGTGTCTTTTTCCATACCTGGGTCAGTGCTGGCAGACAGACGTGATTTACTGCAACAACATTCTTCTCCGAATTATCATACAACTAAATGCAACCGGCTAATTCATCACTGTCGCAGCGGGGCCGGTATGAGAGTAATTCAACCAGTCCCAATTAAAGATCACCATGTCAACAGCTGAATTTCTCCTTTTTTTTTCCCGTCTGAAGTCGTCTCATTTTCTTTTTCTCCAAATAGTTGCTAAGAAGACCTATCTACCCTGTTTCAAGGTTTTCGGAGGTGATGAGGTGACCGCCTCCCTGGGAAGTGTTTCTGGAGGTAATTAGACAAGCCTGACAGTATGTTACGGTGATGCATTGAGCTGCACATCCAGCGGTAAGTATTTGAACATGAATTAGGTTGTATTGGGTGCATGCTGATATCTGAGTTTGTGACTGAGTCACACGTCGCCTACTGAATGTAAACAGCTTTTCTGGTGTTAGGTTCACCACAGCTGACGGGAAACGTCTAAACGCATTGTAAATCCTGCTACTTTTTGACTTTCACACGTCAGAATGTATTCCAATTGATTTGCCATGCATTTCCATGAGATGTGAGAATCGATTATAAGACTCTTGGGGTTTGCTTGACTTGACTACTCCATCACAGCAAACACCACGTCTGCAGATGCAAGCTCAGTTCGGACTTCAAAAATCAAAATCAATCTGCACGTCAACTGCTTGAAATTAAGTCAACATCTACGTCATCAAGTCTATCATCAGGCTCGCGTCGTGTCGTACAGACACAGTAGAAAACCTACAAATAAGCTCAATGAAACATCAACTTCTCCAGCTTCACGTGTCTTCTCGGAGGAGGTTGCCACAACCAAATGTGCCCCTGAACAACACAGAACTGGAGATGTACTTTCTCTTATTGTCTTACTACAAAACTACAAGAATCAATGTTAATGGAAATAACATCAATTATATATGTACACAAACATATGACATAAGGACATGATTAATATAAATGGCAGTTAAAGTTTCAAGAGTTCGCTCGTGGATCACAGTGTTTGGGCTGGCTGGAAGGAAGTAAAAAAAAAAGTTTGAGAATTCAGAAAATCTTCAACATTCATTCAGAAATTGTCCCCAGTAGGCTACCATCTGGACGGATCTCAGAGTTCATCATGTCTTATGTTGGGAGCACAAAGTAAAGGTCACATCATCCGGTTGCTTCAGATATTTCAAATATCCAACTCTTTCTTCTAAAGGAAGGCGAGACATTTTGTTGTTCATACAGAAGAAACATTTTTCGTACAGAAGAAATGACTTCTAGCTGCTTCAGTTTCACGGTCCTGGTGTTGTTCATGTTGGCTCACTGTCATCATTTACTGGGACACTTGATCAGAATCGATCCATGCTATTATTCACACCGGTGGTTTTCCTTTGTGTATTTGGTTTCTGTCTGATTAAAAAGGAGGACATTTGCTATTTGCTTCCATCTCCAGTAGACTGATGAGAAATACTACAGACTGTAGTGATTATCTGCTCATTAGCGTTACTGTGTGCTACACTGCTTCTGAATTGAAGAGAGACGTCCCTGCATTGAGTGGTGTGGTGACCTGTTGAGGGAAATTTCTTTTCCCTTTTCTCACTGCATGCTGGGAGTTGATGTGAACACTACGGCATATTGACAGGAGAACAAATAGTATCACGAGCGGCTGTGGGAGTGCAAATGTATTATGGATGCCATTAGCTTGAAAGGGCACAGAAAGACATGCAATGTCTCTGCATTAGCATCTGTGTCATGCTGCGGTTACTGTATATTATAACAACAGCTATAATGTACAACAAATAAACCCCTGGATAGTGTTAACGGGAAGGCTACCAAGCATGAGACTGTTGTTCAAGATGATGTTTCAACATATCTAAGAGTGAAAACGCTGGATTTTTTAACAAGAAGGCTACCAAAAGCAAGAGACTGCTTTAAGAGACACTGTTTTAGCATTTGTCAGCGTGAAACCACTCTGCGCCTTAAATGAAAAAGTCAGCAAGCAAGAGCAATGTTTGAGAAGGTGTTTCAACATTTGTAAGCGTGAAACCATAAGATATTTTTAATGTGAAGACTACCAAGCGAGAGATCAATGTACATGACAGTGTTTTAACATATATAAGCATGAAACCACTGGATATTTTTCACAAGATGCTGCAAAACCAGAGACTACTGTTCGAGACGGTGTTAAAAACACATGTAAGCATGTTGTGAGCGCAAAACCGATGGCTCTTTGTAAGGAGACCATAAACAAAACATGAAATTGAAAAGTGACCATCAAGACATGTAACGTTTCAACATATCTATAGTTTGCAGAAACCTACATTACCAACATTTATTCTGACGACTGGGTTGTTTTCACTGAAGATGACAAACAGTATTTAATCTAAATGTCTTTGAATGCAGAGGAAAGGCATCCATGCAAAGTCGGTTTGACACTTGAGGGTTTTCCTCTCTGTGAAAGCTTGTAAAGTGTAATGGAAAGAGGACTACTCTGCGATCTGAGGAAAGGACACACACAGAGACACGTACACAGACACCAAATGTCATTTGAACTGAATTAGAGATCCCCAGTGGCATCTTGGCCAAGATGCAGCTTTTCCTCGAAGAGGAAGCAACTGTGCTGATATTTGACCTCTTCTACTCAGCTGAGCAGTTTTTGACATTTGAATCTTTCGCTCATCCGTCTTTTTTTTGTGTTTGTTCTTTTCCTGCTTTTTTCTGTTTTATGTGAGGAGGACTGAAACAGAAATTCTGAGAAAAGTGATCAGATGTTGTTCAAAGCTACAATTTCTGTCCGACAACCAAACTCTGAAAAGTAGAGAAATGACTGTGACTTTCATCCACATCATCATCTGTTTTATTTATACTTCAGCATAACTACGAACATCCGATCAGATCAATGCAGGTGTACAGAATAACCTGACACTTCTCACTTTCCTGTTCTGACACCAGCTCCCTCCTCCTCCACCCCGACTCCTCCTCCACCCCGACCTCCTCCATGTGTGCTATATTTTTGGTATAGTTGATGTAACTAAAATTGTGTAATGTTTGTGTATGTTTATCAACAGGGGGATTAGTTCTCCAGAAACATCGTCAGTGCTCACATTCTTTGAGATTCTCCCTCAAAGAGCACCAAATCTAACTGTAAAGCCATATGCCCTAAATGGTCAACGGTTTGACGAAAGTGGCTCTGATGGAACTGTGCCTTGTTGTGTGTGTGTAGTTTTCCTGAAATGAGCAAAACTACAAACTCTCCGACTGCTCTATTTCAGTTTCACTGCCAAATAAAGCAGTTAGATAATATAAATGTTATGTGACGGCTTGTTTCGTGCCCTAACAGACCTTGTTGCAGTGATACTGATGAGATGCTTGAACTTAGCAACAATATCATTATAACCAAGACACGAGACGGAGACGGTCTCCTATAAATTAAGTTTGTACATGAATAAATTGCTTTGTGTTTACATAGTGGTGACATAATGGCAAAGTAATCATATGTTAGATCAACATTTCCTTTTTTTCCTTCTTTGACTGAATGAAACACCACTTTTATGAACCTTGCTGTTGTCGCAGGGAGGTGGTCGGGGTGGATGGTGGAAATACAGAGTCCAGGGTTTCGTGTTTGGTTAAGGTGAGGGAAAGATCAGGATTTCAAATAATTGTTAATTAAAAAAAACGTGTGTCTTATTCGTCTTTTTCTGTATTAAAACAGATGGTGACTTTTCCCTAACTTAAACCAATTGCTTCCAGCCTAGACATGACCACAAAAATGTTGAATAATACTGTAGTTTGTTGTGTAATTTCACTCCCTATTCATCTCCTTGCTGTTGTTGATAGTGTAGTTGATGTGACTGCTCTGACCTGTGGTATAGTATGTTGGTGTCTGCTCTCTTGTTTAACTTCTCAAAGTTTTGTAAATTGTGTTTAACTATTTGCTTCAAGCTATCCTGGCCATTCAAATTAACAACAAAAGAAAACAAACATTAATGTTGCCCATTGTTTACTATGATGTCATTATGAGCTTACTTTTTTTTCCACTGGTTCTTGCAGCTTAGTGAACGTAGATAAACGTGTCATCTGCATACAGCAGGATTTCCACATGGATGGACGATGTACACATTGAATAACAGAGGCCCAAAAACAGAGCCTTGTGGAACTGTCGTGGTTCAGGCTCCCCCTGATGACAATTCATTATTCATCTAAACACAAAGGCCCTCATTTATCAATCCAACGCAGAAACCAGCGCAGATCCGAGCGCAGAAATCATCTTACGACAGGGTTCACGTGTGATTCATGAAACGTTCGTATCTCGCCGATCACAGCGTAAGAATGATCGGGCGTTGATAAATGCGGCGGCTGAAAACAATCGTCATTTAAATACCACGCCCTTAAATATTCTCAGTTTAGAGGCCTCGCCCCTAGAGTTTACGACATGGAGATGCGTAATACGTCCAAGAAGAGGAACTTCTCCGACCTGAATGCTTGAAGCATTTTGGCTGTTTAACCTATATTTAAATAAATAAGGGTTATTTTACGGTTGCAGTCAAGTTTCTGTCGTGCGCTCGTTTATTTCTTTATTTAAATGATGTTCCAGATCATTCGGAGCCTGGCACGAGTGGCGTTGTTCAGGCTGGAGTCAGTCCCACAGAACCAGTCAAATGCGAGCTGTGCGTGCGGGCGCATGTCCTCCACTGCCCGTGTAGGCACACCACCACAACCCTGGATCCTGACAACAGAGGTCTTGGAAAAACAAACCGAAATGTGTCGGTCAATGGCGGAGAGAAATCGCTCACTTAGGCCTATAGCAATAAACGACACTTTAAAAGAGAAACGAAAACCCGAAACGCGCATCACATGAATAAAATATTTGACTAAAAATTGTGCATTGTCTGTTTCCCTGTATTGAATAGTTGCCAAACATGAGTATTTAACATCTAAAATTTTAGAAGTGATGAATGAGGTCCTGTCTCCTTCGTGTAGCCTCCAGTTGGGGCTCTGCTGGCCAGGCTCTCTGGGCAGAGGTTCGGGACACCGGGACATCAAATGGCACCCTGTTTTGCGCAGTATTGTGCAGAACCCCACAGGCTAAAATGATGTTGCAAACTTTCTCTGGTGTGTACAATAGGGTTCCCCCGTGGATCCTGGACAGAGTCATCTGCCCTTAAGCAACCCGATGCAGCGCTCCAACGTGGCCCGTGTGCGTAAATGCGCATGGTTGAATCTGCGCTCCTGCTCTGTTGCAGGGTTTGCCGGTGGAGTTACCTGTTATTCCTTGAGGGGATAACCTTTGTCACCGAGCACATGAATCATTGCATGTATTGCTTGTAATTATGTCCTGCCTCAAAATCTTTCTCAAAATGAAAGAGAAATTAATGTTACAGCAACAAACGGTTAACCCCGTTAATTGCAAACTATTTGAAACTAGTAGGCTACCTTTAATGTCAGGGATATATGGTCTAATAACAATTCTCGGACTCCGCCAGATTTACTATGCTGCACCGCAAATCAACACGACTTGAAAACTTGCGTACACGAGCTGAGACCTGACGTGAGATTTGATCGTAGCCTCCGCTCACGTCCAAATTGATAAATGCCGAACTTTGCGTGGAAATGACCGTACGCCCAGTTTTCTGTCGTACGCTCGTTTGATAAATGAGGGCCAAAGAGTGCAGTCTGTGTTGGGATTTATCCACTTTAGAGTAATTACAGACTGTTGATATCTAGACTACTTAGTGAAAAGCACTCGCTAAGTGAATATTAAAGTCCTTAAATAGGTCGAGCATCACCGCTCTTTTACCAGAATTGATGTTGCAGCTTGGTTATTTTCCGCTCCTACTATGACATAGTTGGCTTGCGACCAAAGCAGCATGAAAGGGATCGAAAAAGCAACAGTGTGTACTTCTCATGAGAGCAGAGCCAATGCTGGTCATGAGACTACAACAAACCAGCCTGGGGTCAGACTTATTAGAGACCTGCTTAATTGGGTTCCACTAAGGTGACAGTAGGGGGAGTGGGGATAGTAGCTATCTCAGGGAGGCAGCATGATATTGCAATTAAGGTTTTATTGTCGGGATGCAAAACAGTTTGATGATCATTAAGATTATTTGATTGTTATGATGCCAGTAACTGGCACTCAAATCGTAAGAGCAATGAAATCCTGTGGTGCCAGACGTCTTTTACAGAGAGTGCAATGATAATATTTGTACAAGCACAAAAGATCCGTGTTCATGCCAGGAACATGCATCTTTTGTTCTCTGCACTAACTGTCTCTCATCCCCCTTCGTTCTTTCCACTCACTTACTCTCTTTGTCTGTTGTCTCTCACCCGGTATCTAATCAGCTGTTGGAAGGTGACCAAAAACTTGGAGGATTGTATAGATCACAGGCCAAAAATACTTACTCGACTGTGTCCTCCCAGCTACACCACTGTCTCTGGTCCAGCTCCTGCATGCTCAGTCTGAATTTGCCCAGGCAGTACTCCTCGATGGCGAACTCGTATTCGGTTCCGCACGCCAGCGCAGGCATACACTGCGACGCTGCTGGGTGACGAAAGAGAAACGTGGATGAGAAAAAAGGCAGAAAACGCAACGTAAACCAGCTCGCTTTGAAGACTAAAGTGGGGGTGACTGCCATGACCTTAAATGTTGTCGTTTGTTTTTGGGTCACTGCAACCCAAGATGTTTCCCCATCTGTGGGGCATGGCACATAAACACCATCTGCTGTCACAGCGTTAGCTGTGTCACTACTCACAATGTTACAAGACCCAGAAAACAGCTACTTAACTGGTTGCTTAGTGGTTTGTTATACAAGCCTGCTTTCTTTTTGTCTTTAGAGAGGAAGCTGCTGAAAGGTTTTTGACAGGTCGTTAGCTGCCAAGTGCTTTCAATAGAGTAGTTATACATTTAAACGTAGACGTGGATCCTCTGAACAATTTAAGCAGCAAGGGCGGTAATGCAAAAGTTACTTTTCTCAGTCGGTAATGCTGTAACCCAGCAAGTTCCTTTTAAATGGCAATAATCTTGTAATCTAATTAGTTACACTCAAAAGCAGTGCTGCCCACCACTGGTACCATTAATATACAGCACTTATCTCATCTAAAACACATCCTTCTTTTATGACTTCCTCCTGACTCTGCTCTTCCTGTTCCCATACAGCCTCCACACACTTGCATTGCATCTCCTGTTGTTGTCTCTAATTCCCTCGACACTCGTCTCTCTCTCTCATTTTCTTCATAAGCGGCTGTTTCTCATGTTTTCGTCTCAGTGAATCTGTACACAGTACACCTCCGTTCATCCCCTTCCCTTTTGAACTCTTACAACTTCTCTCTTCTGCCCCCTGAGAGTTTGTGAAGGAGTGGACTGGCAGAATCACTTATGTCAACTGCATTATGTATGCAAATGTGCATGTTTATACGTGGACGCCATACTGCAGCGGGGATGGGTGACAGAACCAGATATGAAAAGATGAATGTGGAAAGAAAACCGTATAGAATGAAGCTTAAAAAAACAAACTTGTTTACGTTCCTACAAAGACTCCAACTCATGCTGTGAAGAGGGAGGATGAAAAGGTTTATCAGCTCGTCTACACAACTCCGATCAAACACTGTGATCAAAGATCGAGATTGTTTGTGAAAAGCTACAGACATAAAAGAAGAGCGAGAGAGAGAGAGAGAGAGAGAGAGAGAGAGAGAGAGAGAGAGAGAGAGAGAGAGAGTCGCACCACGTCTACACTCTCTTTGCAACAATATGTTGACAAATATGTTGTTTGTGACTAACTTCAAACAAGTCATTTGATCTGATGGCTCGTCTACATGACACCTTCTAAAACTGTTCAGAAAGATTCATGTGACAGTTTTACGATTTGCCATATGGTTGAGCCTAAGTTAGGTTGAAGCAATGATAGCTGGTTACATGGACTAGTCCCAGCCTAGTCAAGCGAGCAGGAACTGATGAAGCCTCTTGGATGAGAGGTGAAACGTCTTCAAAGACAAAAACCAAATCCAGTTGCGTTCGATTAAATTTCCTTGAGATAACTATGACCTGGATGAATGAGAATATTCACAGGCTTGGTTACATTGAAAACATTTCATCCCTGATTGAAATCCTTCTGATTGAGAGATTCCAACAACTGTTTACATGGACGCGAAATAAAGTGACTAGAACTTTATTGACATGCGCAACTGGACCCACATATAGTCATTAGAGGATCTTTACAGTGCATCAAAAAAGTTAACCTTTGTGTCACGGTTTCACAAAGGGGACCCAAATGCAGACACACAAGCAACTTAACAGAAAGCTTTAACAACAAAAGCTGAAAATCCAAATCCAAAAGAGAAGCTACAAAAGGCAGGAAACAAAACTCAAGAACTCCAAGGACAAAAGCAAAAGAAAGTACAAACCAAAAAGCAAAGTAAAAACCAATGAAGCCAGGACACAAGACAGGTAGAAGGGACGGGGAGACACAGGAACACAAGGGCCAAACAGAACAGATGGACGGACAAAGAGAGAGAGGAAGTAAAACGGGTAAATACACAAGGGTTGATTAACTGACAGAACACAGGTGAGGTGAGGAGTCTACAGGGCAGGAAACCAGACAAAGGTAGGAAGTAGAAAGTCAGAACTACAACTTAAACCATGTAATCTTTTGAAACAAGTGTTTGAACAACTCTTTGTTGCGAGCCTTTTGACCACTGAGGCGTTCAACAATCCTTAAATCTGTTAAGATCTACAACAAAAATGTTCGTTTAGTCTGTTGGCCACAGACCAGCTCTGTTTTGCTACCGAAATAAATATGTTTATTTCAACCAGAGGGAAACGAGGAGGAAAGACCATGGTTAGAAGAAGCTTTTGTTGGTAGGGATCCATCCAATCACCCTACACACCACACAAGGTTTTGAAATGTTATTACAGTATCACACGTCAACAATACTTTTCTTCTTGGAGACAACAGTCATTTTCATTTGGGTCGGGGTTAGTCGTTTCGCCACAAGAGAAACATAGATGGAAACCCCTGTGTTTAATGACAGCCATTTTGGATATGCACCAACTAACATCGGAGTGTAAATGTGTGTAAAAACAGTAAAAATGAACCCAAATCCCTGGTGACTGCAGGGCCCTCAGGCCGGCGCTCTCTCTATATATCCGCATAATAAATCCATCCATGTGAGTGGGCTCATTGAAACATGCTAATGATGGCTCAGTTGCATATATGTTGATGCATCAGAGCCTGAAAAATAAATTAATTACATAACGATGACAGCAGTCTGTGCACTACAATCTAGGTGTCAGTTCTGCACCAAACAAAAGAATAATGTAAGATAGTGTTCAGTGATAAAAACACTAATAATAAGTAGTAACATTTATTCTACTCTTCCTTTTAGCAGGACATTTTCTTATCAAACGTGGAGCACTGTTTCACATCACTACCACTTTAATTTTATTCTGCCAGTTTCCTTATCAGGTGGTTTTAAATAAAGGCATGCTGCCAGTACATCATATCAGAAGGCAGCAGCATTATATAGCCAAAGCCTTCCCATGAGTGTTTAGTGTAGCAGCAGAAGATATACAGTTCGAAGCTCCTGCCTCTGTGGAAACGTATCTAGTAGTCAAATGGAAAAACATATTTTTTTGCAAAGAAAAAACAATCTCTCCTCGAGTAACTCCACCAAAAGTTTACGATGAAACAGCCCAGACAGTCTGAGAAAGTGTTTTTTTTTGTGCTTTTTTTTTTTACTTCACATGAGTCATCTTCATCCAATCACTTGCATGAATCTCTCCGTTTTCAATCGATGTTTTGTACCAGACTGGCGGGAAGGTCATGATTGACTGAGGATTTTCTCATTTCCTCCTACATCCATATATCGATTCGGAGATGAAACTAAAAATAATGCACTGAGGCCACGTTTCAACCCGAGAATAACTCATGTTGTAGTGCATGTGTGTGTTTCAGGGTGCTGAAGTTTGAAGAGATGCGTCCGACTTTCTCCCTATTCCAACTCAACTGCAGGAATATCCGTCAAACAGGAAACGTTTCTGGAAACTGCGGATATGTTCATGTTTTCATTCTCATTCTTTAACCTTGTCTCTGCAGAATTAAACAACATTCCCAATTATGTTGTGGTACGAAACAAAGTTGCTGTCTTGATTATGTATCCAGGAGATGTTTCTTTGAGTGAGGGAAGTGCTATATATTTGGCTTTGACACTGGTGAGCGGTCTGAGTCTACTGAGGTGGTTAGTTTGAGGCAATATACAGCACATTATCAGAGGCAGGGTTGCAGTCAGCATTTTAGAAATACTCAGGTCATGCATCCTGGCTCCATTTAGGAAGTTCGAGGGCATGCCATACCCCAAAACCATCCGACTAAGTAGTTTCAGCAACTCCAGGACGTGACCTTGGTGTCCTCAATGGTAGCTAGAGTTCTGTTAGAGGCTGGGAAATATTGTGGTTTTGCTAAAATGTTGAACATCTTTGTGTCCTTCATCGAGTAACTGAACCTTTTCTGTTTAAAGCCAAGAACATCATCGTTCCCCAATCTTACCACCAAACCATAAAGAGGTTTAATAACTCTTTAATTCCTTCAAGCAGATTTTGTATTGATCGGATACTGTAGTAAAACAAAAGACATACTGTATTACTCCATTTTGGACCTGGTTTCCGGTCAGAAAAATATCAAGATTCTTTCAACTCTGATGCTAACGAATGCCGTATCAAACCTTTTAGCTCTTTCTGGCTCAATCAGTGTTCATGTTAATTAACTTATTAAAGTATTTCTGGCTTCTCAGCCAACCACAGGTGATTACAGATTCACTTAAATAAAATCATGAATCAGTATTTTTGAGACAGTATCCTCCTTCATACCTTTTTGACTTCTTAGACTTTGATCACTTAAGTAGAACTGGACCTATCATAACACTCTTTGAGGATTTTGTTCTCAAGACTTCACTTTTGTCCGGAGACTTTTTGGAGGAGTTTTGGGGTGAAGCCCGCAGAGACAGCACGCTGGGCTAAATAAACTTGACTTGACTTGACCCGTGCGTTCAGGCTCCTTCTGTAAATACAAACAGGCTCTTAGTCGACTTGTCTGGTTAAATAACACTCAACAAGAAGAGACTGTACTTGAAGTCATTCTTGTAAGTAGACAGCGGCCTTTGACCCGGCACATGCTGCCTCGTCTCCTCTCTCTGTGGGGGGAGAATCTCCCAGAATGCACCTCTGTCTGTGTACAGAGATCCAGCAGCTCGCTCCAGGGGGCTCTGTGTACTTTATGTGTGTTTGTGTGTTGCGTACATGTGTGTGAGATAGATTTGGACCATCTGTCTATTTATAGTTACGCTCCGTCTTTATCGTCATCCCAGAAGCATAACGGCGTATCCTGACAGCACGGAAACAACCAGATCTAATCTCACAGCAAGACAAAGTGATCTGCACGTCAGGGCCTCATTACTGAAAGAATTTTTCTATTTTGATTATTTAATTTATTTACAAAAGACAGATGAAAGATGCAGCGACCATGTGTTAACATTTAGTGTCTATTTGTCCGGAGATGTGTGCGTTTGCGTGTGAACTTGAGTAGAGTTAATTCTGACCCTCACCTAAAGGTTATTAAAGGACATTTTCTCACAAAAAAAACAAAACTTCTGTCATTATCCACTAATTCCTGTGCCAGTGGAAAGTCAGGTGGGAAGTTTTGTAGTCAACAAAACATTTATGGAGCTTCACAGCAAATCCCAAACAACTGAAGTAAATGGGGACTTGTCTTAAAATGCCAAAAAACATCTGGAAACAAAAGTGTCTGGAAGCCCTGACATCCCAAATTGATCTGAAAAGACATCATTAACACCCTTTAAACAGCCGAAAACTTCAATGGAACTGCTAAGCTAAAAGCGGTAGTGCACACCCCATCCTTATTACTCTGAAAACTTGGGTTACTTTAGACATTTATTCTGTTTTTTTTCCAGTTGTTTGATTTTTTTTTCTTCACGTGTGGTTAAGGTTGTGCACACATCAGACGGGGTGCATTAAAAGGGTGCAAATAACATACATTCAAATCAATTCTAGCTTCTGTAGACTTGGATTATGCCTAACAAGTTGTATGAAGCCATTTTAATTTCTTTGTATTGAGTTTTTATATATATAAAAACTCTTTACTTCAGTTGTTTAGGAAAATGCTGCAACACTGTTTTGCCTTGAAGCTCCAGAAATGTTTTGTGGACTATGAAACTCTGCATGAGGGTGAGATAAAGACTGAGGTTTCATTTATGGGTGAACTTGACCTTTAATTTCTTTACCACATTGCCCTCTTGAATGCCTCAAAGCCCGTATTTGCATATTCAGCATTTATGTTCACACGCTCCTATCTTAAACTTCGACAGCCGTTCGTCTGCTGCCAGATATTCAAATCACATCTGGAGCCTTTCCAAACAACAGCCTCTGAGCTCACGCCTGACATGTCGAGCGATGCTTTGAAATAAACAGAAACAAGCACAAGATGGTAAAAAAAAAAAATAATGCTACATGGGGAATTAGTTTCAAATGGAAGCAAACAGGCCAAGATGGAAGGCAGATGAAATATTAAGCTGCTACATGCATATTAAAAGTGACTACAGAGATGGGAGGGGTGCAGCCGACGTGCAGCTGATGTTGAGATTCGGGACGGATGAAATCAAGGGCTAAATATAGATGAGGCGGGGGGAACTTCAGGGATGACACTTCACAGCTCGCGTCAACTCAAATTTTTTTGGCATTCTCGAACACTGACTCGATCGCTTCATGCAAATTGCGTCATGGGAAAGGTTTTACAGAATCTCTGAGTCTTTTTTCAGTGGGGTAACTTTTTCTACAGTATGCAGGTCAACCTGTCTCAGGAACTTGAAACGTAGCACGAAATAGCAGAACGCTGTCATTAAAATTGAAACAGCTGATCAGTAAAGATGATTTGTTCAAATAAAATAAATTTGTGTGTTTTTTTTAACTGAGGTTCTGTCTTTTTTTCAGATTTCTGGGGGAAAATAAGGTTAAAACAAACGCTTACAAATTCCTGCAGGGCCTTTAATCTGAGAGTAAACACAGCCCAGAGGAGAAACAAACAGCAACGAACGTTCTCCGTTCTCTTTCTTGTGCCGTTCAGTGAAGTCAGACCTTGTTTTTCTCATGAATTTCTAACATGTTCCTCGGCAGCATCCCACAGTAATGCACAAAGCAGCAGGGGTTGGCAGAGCGAGCGAGCGCTCCGGAGAGAGACGAAAAATGCAAATTTTCAATGTACCGCATTGATGACGATGCCTTGATGAAGAAGAAGAAGAAGATTGGGGGCGTTTTTGAGAAGTTTCAGTCGTGGCCTCCCGCAGCAGACAGTTTGAGTCTTTATACGCTTGTCACAGAGGACAAAGAGTTAAAAATGAAGGACGTTTTCTCTCCCTGCTGCCCAGTTCTGAATTATTTTCCATCTCCAATCGCCATCCCACCACAACCCTGTCACTTTCACGCCAAATCCCACTCCAGTCCTGGGTAATTATTTCCCCTGACGATGGCAATAACAAAGCGTCTACTCAAATATCTTGAGCATCTCCAAATGAGTGGTTATTAAATATATTATGCAATTACTGTGAAGTTTCCTCTCTGGACCTCCCCCACCATCGTTTAGCCCTCAATTGCAGAAATAACAGCAGCATGATGATAATCAGATGATGACAGCTAATCCCTTCCAACTTCTCCGGATTAACCATTTCCAATCCTGATTCCCACGTAAGGAAACAATCCTCCCATCGCATCACATGTGTATTAATTACATTCTCTTCCCACTGTCGATGTCACCGGTCGGTCAGCGGTGAGGTCAAGGACCTGTTTGTGCCACTCTACAAGAGTTCAAATGTGCCAGCCTTCTTTTTATATGTTTTACGGAAGGTGTGCACGGCCATTTTATTCATAAACGAGTCATACAGTGTCAATATTTTGTTACATTAAAGGATTAACACTATGTAGGTTTGGGCAAGTCATTCTAAAAACAAGAAAAACGAAAATTACTGATTGATCTTCATGACTGAATAAACTGAATAAACAAACTGTCCTCAGAAGACAACACAATTCATACTGTTTTACTGTGTTTATATTTGCAGGACCCGTCTAAGTAGCTACTTTTTCTAGCTTCGAACAATGTTTTGGGGACCGTATTCCCCTTGAAGACGGAAGAAATATGAAATATAAAGTGTGAAAAACTGAAGAAACGATCCCCAAACTGCAGTATAAACTGTGTATTTCACATCAGCAAAGCAGTTCTGTGAGCGGTCTGCATACGTTCTAGTTGTTGACCAGTATATATGTTAACTTTCTTTTCTCTGAATGAATTGCTGAAATCTGGGAGAAAGGTGACATCAGCAGTCAGACAGACGGACAACGAAGGGCTGACCTGATGTATTTAAAGGACAAATAAAAGGTGAATATTAAAATAATTATCTCCAATATGAAAGGATGGAAAGCTGCCTCCTGCCAGGTAAAGTTCATGGACGCTACAGTCTCCCATCGTTGACTTGAAACACACTTCATCGTTTTCTCCTTTGTAACGAGGGACTCTGAACACACCTTCCAGGCTCAGTCACTTCTCAGTTTCACCTCCAGAAAAAGAGATCTGGTCGGCTGAACCTGCAACAACCCGTCTGATTGTCTGACTTCACTGTAGAGACGTCGCCCATTTTCCCAAAAAGTCCAGCGCTGTCAGAGCAGATAAGACTGATTTCCACACCGCAGTTAGGAAGATAAGACAGCGGTTGTTAATAAGCCTGAGTTAAAAGCAGTAAATGCTCTGACTAAACTGTCTCATGAATAAATGAAGCAGCCGTCCTGGCGTCTCACTCGCAGAGGACAGACAGTCGTCTCAGACTGTTGAGTCACGGACGATCCAGCCTGCTAAATATTTCACACCTAGCAGCCGGTGACTCCGTTCATTTTGGAAGTGACAAACAGACGAGAGGCAGGCAGATGTTTTCTGTCAAAGGCTAAGACTAATTAAGCAGCCGGATCTGATGTTCACAAATGAACCGGCCTCCTCCTCCTCTTCTCTCTCTCTCTCTCTCTCTGTCGTCATATTCTCCCCGATGATTCATAGAGAAGGAAATCTACATCTTCGGCCTTTTGATCCGGATTTTTTTTGACCGCCGCTGCCCTGTCGCCCAGTCTAACATCAAAACACCCACTTCCTTGACTTTCAAACACTTTCTTTAAGTCGTGAATCATCTCGCGCTCGCGGAGTAGTAGAGGAGAAAGAGAGAAAACGAGAGATCTGTTTCTCTTCCCGCCTCTCTGACAGCTCAATTTAGATTCTGCAGAGTTACACAGGTTTTTATGCATATTTAAAAAATAAAACCCACACATTTCCAGCTCTCCTTGTAAAAACTTGATCTATCTGATGTTTACACTTGGAAAAGTTTGGGGCGAGTCTGGCGCATTTTTATTTAACTTTGCATCTCAGTCCTTCCTGTTGCTGCGGCAGGAAATCAGGGCATGTTCCCAATTTATGCATTGAAAAACTTTAAATTCTGCGCAGTCAGCAGTCTGCAGCTCGAGCGCTATATGACAGTAAATTGTTCTTCCTCGTCTCCTTCTTTCACCGAGAGTGCTGCATGTTCAGGAGCAAAATGCCACCGGTGTTTGTGTCGGTGAAGAACAGCCGCTCCGTTCTTTCAGACGAGACGGGGAAAAAAATAATCTATCGTCTGCATCTGTTGGTTCTGGTCCGGGTCAACCTTTCCTTTCGGTTCTATAAAATGACATTTTGGTGTCCAGCGCGGCAGAAAGAAACACAGTGCTGTCGCTCCTTTAGTTAAAGCATTCATGTATTTTTGTTGCCAAATGTTAAATGAGATTTTTTTTCGGCGTGAAACCACGTTGGGACATTTTCCAGCCCCTTTTTTCGTGGCAACAAAACCGGATATTTTTGATGCGCTCCGGACAATTTCCAGCTGCGTTTGTGGGACAGAACCAAGTGAGTCAAAACTTACCAAGTGTTTTTGTGCCTAAACCTGATTGGACCGTGAAGAAAGGGCTTTTTACGACATACAGTTGAAAAATGAAGAAACGTATCCGGAGTTTGCGGAACTGTACACTGATGAGATTTATTCCTCTCTATACAAACTGAAGAGTAATTTAAAATAAATAACAAACTTTGTCTCCACATCCTCTGACCCTTAAAGTTCGTAACGGCATGTCTGTGATTGAGGTTGTGACTAAATATATCTGTGAATGAAATCGTTCTGTGATGAAAAAAAGTTCATTTTTACTATAAAAAATATCCAAATTTTGAGGTCGTTTTATGTCAGTGGGAAAATAAATGAATCAGCTAACTGCTTCAGCACTATTGATGCTCTAGAGTTAATGATTAAGGCAACAAATATCACTAAAAACTGACTGTTTGATTCATTTCGCTCTCGTTTGCTCTCTGACATGAATTATTTTTCTGTCTACTAAAAGTCTTTTATGTCTTTTTCTCTCCCAGCTTCCCGACGTTCTCATTACGACTGCTGAATAAACCAGCAGAATGTAATGTTCCCTCTAACATCAGTGGAAAATGGTTATTCTTCACTTGTTCCCTCAGATTGATTGTGCACTTACGAAGCACAGACGTGTTTTTCGTCCTCGGCAGTCTGCAGCCTGTAACGCAACTTGTCAAAAGAGAAGTGGTTTGCGGACGTGAGCGCGCGAGAATGACCGTGTGTGTGACGCTGAATGTTTACGCCACTGGTCCAAACCAGTGTAACAAATCTATTAAGAGAGTGTCTGAAAGGGTGTCTGACAGTTTTATGGGCAGTTGACTTTTCATGTGTTTGTTGTAAAGGCAGTGCATCGTGGGAAAGTAAGTAGTACTGTACTGTTTGTGAGAAAAGTTGTGTTTTGAGTCTCATTCCCAACTCGTCCCAAAGCGTTTTGTGAACAAATAGTACCTTTAATCAGGCTATTTGTTTCCCCCAGTCTTTGTGCTAAGCTAAGTTAGCCAGCTGCTTGCTGTAGTTTCATAAATCATAAATATATGAGAGTGTTTATCAATAATCTCATCTAACTTTCCCCCAAAAGTGAAAATCAATTCCCCAACTTGTTGAACTACAGCTTTAAAATCAGATTCTGACACAGGACCGTCTACAGGACCATTAGATAGTGAAGGACTAGTCTTTTCATCATTCTATCGTTGGGTTGAGGGGGTCCTGTGGGGTCTGAGGCCCCCACATGGCAATAAACAATGTAGGCATCGTCACAATTTATGTTTAAAGAGTCTCATATTGCTGAAAACTCCGGCTGCAGTGCAGAAAGTGCAACAACAGCACAAGAATGATGCATCGAAAGCGATCTAATGATTTTGCTCTCAGCGTTCGCTCAGCAGGTGCATTGATCATTTAAGCAATTCCCCGAGAACTTGCTATACGACACTGTTCTGACATAAATTATCGGTCAATGCAAGAAACCACCCCAAAAAATGTCAAACTCACTTTTCCATCCATTGGCCACAGTGAGTGTGGAAATTTTAAAATGTCAGCCCCTGAAGGCTGAACACAAGCTAAATGAGGTTTTTACCCGATCGTTCTACATTTTCTACAAGTGCTCTCCGAGACAAAACAAATCACAGCGAACCTGGCGAACCCCTGATATGTAAATCGTCTGTTTATCACAGTTGGGTACGAGAGAGCTGCATGGAAGTGAGTCAGGCTCACACTTTTATCTGTTCGGCGAGCGGTGCACGTCGGATGAGTTAGCGGAGAGGAACGCCGGCAGCGGTGCATCAGCTGCCGTCGTTGCATTGTATTACAGTTTAACCTCCAGCTCTGTCACACACACACACACACACACACACACACACACACACACACACACACACACACACACAGTAGTTCTTCCCTCCACCTCTGCTGTCTGCAGTTCTGATCAGACAGCCGGAGCTCCAGGGGGGCGAAGAACTAACAACATCCATGACAGGGGGAAGATTCCCCTCAAAGAAATGTCAAAATGAGCAATTTATTCCCTTAATCTCTCACTTCTGATCTAACTTTATTAAAACGCACACACACACACACACACACACACACAGTCGATCCTCTATCCATGACGCGGCGCCTCGAGATGGCCATGAAGCTTAACAAGCCATTCTCTACCTCCAAGGTACTCGAGCGTTATTATTAAACCCCGGAGCGCGCTTCGCTGCGATGTGTCATCGCCTCTTGAAAAAAAACAGCGGCATAAATAAGCCCCTGAATTTGAATAGAGCCCTCGAGCCACCCGGATGGACTCGAGATCAGAGGAGACATTTAAACACAGGCACACACAGTGAGGATACAAGAAGCGTTTCTAAAGGGAAGGCCAGACAGATGCAGTTTTTCACCGAGTGCTTTAATTTATGGTTGTGTGCCGTCGCCTAAAAAGGCTGAACTGCCTGTTTGTTATGACACTATTAATCAGTCGGACACAACCAAACAGCCCTCTTAGATGTCCCCACGGCAGAGGGAACATGACAAGTGCCCTCTGGAGAGGCCCTCTACATGTGGAATAAAGCGTGATAAAGGGCCCACTAGGGCGCCCTTCAGCGAACCATCCAGAGGTGTCACACAGGCTGCCGAACACGCTAGGAAATTAGCTTTCACATAACTAGTTAATAGTCACATGACTGGAATTAAAATCAGACAAGTTGTTTTGTGAGACAACAGTGACTTTGATAACAATCAGTTCATCCCTGAGTCCAAGAAGACATTTCTTTAAGGTATTCTTGAAATATTGCGTTCACAAAAATGGGACGGACGACCTGAAAACATATTGCCTCTGGCCAATGTTATCGCTGGCTTGGAGGCATAATAAAACAATCTTAACCAGGGTTTGGAGCTGTTTTGCCATTAATCAGAACTGCAACAACTGGCTGATTAATCAGCTTAAAGAAAATGAATTGCAAACTATTATGATAATCGAATAATTGTTTCAGTCATTGTTCAAGCAAGAAATGTCAAGCATTTGCTGGTTCCAGCTTCTGATATGTAAGAATTTACTGCTTTTCTTTGTGATTTCTGACAGTAAATGAAGAGTCTTTGGGTTCTGGACAACAGAAGAAATGTGAAGACGTCACTTTGGGCTCTGGGAAATTGTGCTGAGGATCTGTTTCGCAGTTCTTTGACCATTTTTAAACTGAAAACTGAAACTAAACTGCAAATTAAATCATACCGAAAATGATCATTAGTTCCCGGGGAGCCCGTCTTCGTCAGAAAAGAAATGACCATATAGGCCAAAAATGCAAGCGGCATATAACGAGCCATGTTTACGCTGGTTGTTGGCAGCGACCTCTAGCGGCTGTAGTGATCATTACAGCTTTATAAACTATTATAAAGACAGCTGAGGTGGTATAAAGAGTGAAAAGTGAGTATATGGGAGGAGGTCGGGACGGCAATCAGGTTTAAAAAGCACAGGACTTTGATTCAGGAGACCACAGTTCATGTCCAGAGTGAAACCAGAAGTCAACAGTAAATTCTTCTAACTTACAGATTCAGCGAGGTAACGTCAAGTGCATCACGTAAAGTGAGTTTAACCCAAGCCACAATATTTTCTGACATCCAACCTGTTCTGTGGTTTAGGTATGAGGATGTGTTGTTAATGCATGCAGCAGATGCCCTTTTCCGTTCACCCCTGCCCCTCTGACAGCACGAGCCTGCCCCTGTGGGCTGACGTCTCTTTTGCATAGCATGTTTTTCAGATTCTGTTCAGAGCCGCAGAGTCAGCGGTCACGATCGTGAGAGCACTGAGACTGTTCTGAAGAAAACAAAACTCAACGTGCTCAGTATCTTCCACTGTAGCGGCTGTGTTTTTGAGAGCGGGGAGGTGAAAACGCACAGGAAAATCTCAGCTGCTCACATAATGATGTGGTTAAAGTGAGACAGCAAAAAGAGAGCTAACAACACTGAACCGAAGGAAGAAACACAAACGAGTGGTGAAGTGAACTGAAGTGTGTTGAACTCCTGAATCTGCTGCTGCTGCCTGTTACCAGTAATCCGAAGAAACAGTGCAGCCGTTTACCAGAATATGATATTTTTCAGAAATCCCCAATTTGTTTCCTCCAGAACTGTAGCACTCAGGAAAGGCAGTCGAACAGAGGAACATGTTTTTTATTTTTATGGCCTTTATAGATAGAACAGCTCAGGATACAACAGGAAACAGGATGAGAGAGAGGGGGAGTGACACACAGCAGATGGTCCCCAGGCCGGGATTCGAACCCGGGTCCGCTGCAGCGAGGACAAAGCCTCTGTACATGGGACGCCCGCTCTACCAACCGAGCTAAACGACACCCCAGGAACATACTTTTAATCTTAAATGCATCTTTCTTTGTCTAAACCAGGCAGAAACCAGCCACTGGCAAACCGACTGGATCTTGTAATCTGCCACCCGGTGATGTAACCCCTCCGTCAGTGTGCCCTCTGCTCCGATGTCGCGGTGTAAATTACGTGTGAGAAACCGGACTGAGGAACAAACACGAAGTCAGAGCGTGACGTAATCCCATCGCTCTTCTTTGCTGCACGCAAAGCAATTTGTTCATATGTTTACAACGTGTTAATTAGTGATCTTAAGCACCTTCGGCACAGAGCGAGCTGCCTGTGAATGCTGACATAATACTGTATGGTAAAAATGCACACACATGTCGACAAGCTGAAGAAACAAATGGATCCGTTTATGCCTGAAATTACCGGAATAAAATGTGTTGACAACCATCACACTTGATGTGATTAGATAATCTCCCCCTGGAGCTGTATATACAGTGCTGTACGTGCCTCAGTGCTCTGAGAGGAACAGTGATACAGAGGTTTCACTCCGGAGGCTGAGAGCTCCGCCTCACTGTTTCCTAAAGTGTGAAAAGTGCTGAAGATTATTTCCATTCATTCTAATTCGCATCCATCCTCACCGGAACTAACAGGCCCTCCTGGACTTATCAAACCACATTAAACGCTCGGGCGGACCCGGCGACGAGGCGCAATAACAAATGATTTCATGGTTTCGCTCTTATCAATATCAACTGGAGGTAAATGAGATTTTTATCGCAGGGATTAGGCTCCAGGGATTGTTCGCTATCTGGCATAGAACCAATTTAATTGCGTTTATAATTGATTCGGTATTTAATAAAGAGAGAGAGAGAGAGAAGAGAGAGAGAGAGAGAGAGAGAGAGAGACTGCTGCAGTGTAATTGGTTTCATATGTCTGCAGAGCGGGACGTCCCTCCACACCGGAGCTTCTCAAAGTTTTCATGACTGAGTGCCGAACATATGACACAACACAAGACTGTGTCCTTGAATTTGTGATTGGTCTAATAATGGATAAGGGCAGCTGTTCACCTGTTTGCTGACAAGGCAGATCAGTTTATCCGTTACCTGTGATCCTTCTTTTCTCTTCCACCACACAACATTTTTCTTTCTGTGGTGGCTTCTCCACCTCACTTCAACTACATTTATTTATTAAAGTTAGTTACTTGTTACTGTGCAGTTTATAGCCATTATCTGTCACCTGTTACCAATCAGATATTGTTGTGGGCGGAACATTTTATTGCGAAAAATCACCAATACTGATAATTGGAAAATGCTGAATATCAGCCCGATAATTAGTCAAGCCCTACCCCGGGCTCCAGAAAGTCTCCAAGTTAAAAAAAGTATCTTCTGTAAACTCACAGGTAACTTTCTGAAGTTGAATATCTGACAGAGATGCACAGAAATGTATTAAGTTACTGTCCAACTGATCCGATCAGCTGGTGATGATGATGATGATTCGGACCTTTTGGCTCCATTTACTCAGTTTTTAAGTGTCCCGTATCTGGATAAGATCCAGATGTGATTTATCAACTTTTGTTTACACTTCTACATGTTTTAACTGTCAAAACCACCAGATAAATACTTTTTGCATTTGAATTGTTTAGTTACAACAACAGTTCAGCTATCGTGAAGCTAACACTGTCACAGTGATGGAATGTAACTGAGTACATTTGGTGTAAGTGTAATTTTGGGTATGTCCGTTTTCTGTGACATTATATTTCCTCTCCACAACATTTTGGAGGCAAAAATTTTACTTTTTATTCATTAAATTAATTTGATAAATTTAGTTCCTATTTGTTTTTCAGACTGTGTGATGCATTACTGAATGAATTAGTATCAATTATTTAATAATTCAATTTATTTATTTTTTACATTTAACATCTGACGTTTCATGACTTTTACTCAAATATTACTTTTAATAAGTTATATTTTAACATGATATCTTTACTTTTACTTGTAGGTCCTTTTTGCAACATTACCTGCAGAGTCCACTTCGCACTGGGCTGCTAACTGGTGCAGTTAGAATCAGAAGCAGTATATTCTGGATGGAACTGGATTTCATTCTGTCCTGAACGCTTCTTAGACGCGTTTACATTTAGCTTCTCTCCCCGATAACTATCTGATGCGCTCAAGAAGTTCACCATCTGCCCTTAAAGTCTTACTTCTTTGACTCCTTCATGTTGTTCATAAAACGACTGGTCCACTCAGCTCTTGTGTCCCACTGTGCTCCTAAAATAATTCTAATCCTTCTGAGCTGAGGCTGAACTCCGGGCTGTCACAGCTGGAAATAAATCTGTCACAAAATAACCCATAAAACAATTTCCTCTTTCCTCTTTCCTCTTCCCTCCTGCTGCAGACTTTGGATCTGTGGACACTGTGGACTAAAATCCCACTTGTGTTTCGACTCTCCCTTAATATTCTTGTAATTTTATTTCTCTTGCTCTTCTCTTTTTTTCACAGTGAAGCACTTCATGATGTCTGCTCCTGGGAAGTGTGATAAAAATATAAACTTTACTTCCTAAGCCCCAGCTGACCCTCATCACTTCATCCATCTCCCTGAAACACTCTCCGTGTGTTTACAGACGCACCGCATGAGTCTCATTGTCCGGCTCCCTTCGATCGACGGACGCGCCGCCATTTTCCTCACACTTCCTAATAAATGGAATAATGGCTGGAGTCGTTGTGCGTCTCCACTCTGACACACACAGAGCTCACATTTGTTAAACGCCGGAAATAGACGCACCTTTGCAAAGCACCACCTCCTCGAACACACAGACACACTCAACCCCCGCACATAAAGACACCGGACCATGTGACAATTACTGAAGAGGTGGTGCATTAGTGTGTGTGTGTGTGTGTGTCCACCACATCTATCTCTGTCAAGTTGAGACTCATCCATCACCGGCAGATCATTACAGCGAGCGGGGCTTTCAGCGCAGATAGAGGTCCGCCCTGACCCGGGTCTATCTGGTAATAGCATACAATTAACGCACAACAATAGGATGAGCTGCAACACCTCGGCAGCGTGTTATCTACAGACCAGAGGGCAGATAGGAGCAAGTTAATACATGCAGCGATACGCAACACTCAATCTTTACGAGGAATATAAAGACATGTGTTTAATTTTTCATTCTAATTTTAAAAGAAGATATTAATTGATAGAGAAAAAGTTTAGAGAAGCGTGAAAAAATCCACAGAAACGCATCAGCCTCCAGCTGAGAGCAGCGTCGTTAAGCTGCTCGTTAACTTGACGAGAGCTATGGAGAACCGATTGATCATCAGAAATGATCTTAAATCAAAGTGCGTAACAGATTTCCTCCCAAAACACCCAACGACACGGCCTGAATACGTATGTGGAGACAATACACACTTTCAAACAGGACACAGCTCACTGAATGGCAGCACAGAAACACCTAATGAGGGATCATCTTTAGGAAGGATCGTAGTGCTTCAGTGGTATTGAAGCTGGTTCGGAGGCTTGTGATGGCCCGACACCGTCCTCAGCAGCTTAACGGATGGCAGAGTTGGTCTGTGTGTTGGTCCAGATGGAAACATCTCACCTCTGAAACAGCGTCGTGTACAACATGATGACCGGGTGACAAAAGTTCATGTTGATGTTCTCTTATATCTGGTGGCTAATCATGGACTACACCTTCCATAATCCTAACCTGACTCTCGCCAGATGCATTTCGTTCCGCCTAGCTCCACTCACATACATCTGGGATCGCTCCCGTTGGGAGGGATTTTGGCACCAGATTTTATGGCAGAGCCAATCAGGCCCACCGGGCGGGAGTTTCATAGATGTGACGTAGCGGAGAAGCGACTGTTTTGATTCAGACAACAATGCCGGCTCGCATCGAGGAAGCAAGCGTCAACATTGATGCTGCTATTTCATCCGTATTGTCCAATTTACCCAATATTTTTTCATTAAAAGAACATCAGAGAACGGCTCTGAAGGCTTTTGTTGGTGGAAACAATGTTTTTGCCCTTCTCCCGACCGGATTTGGCAAGAGCTTGATCTACCAAATGGCTCCGACAGACAAGCGGTTTATCCAATCATATGCAAGGATTTTTGATAAGGCCCAGCCCTCTGAAACACATCTCCAATGGAGCAATCCCATATGGATGAGTGGAGCTAGGCGGAACGAAGTTCATCTGGCGAGAGTCAGGTTACCATAATCCTGCATCATGGAAGAAATCTCCTTGATTTCTTATAATTGGCCCTGAAAATGCCTGATCTGTCAGACCCCTCATAAAAACATCTCCATCATTACAGAGTGATTCATCCTGTCCAAGCAGAGCTGCTCAAGTTATCTGCCCTACTTCAAACTGCTGGAAGAAATGCTGCAGCAAAGTAAGTTAAAGTTAAAGTGAATCAAATCTTAGGCGTGAAAAGACAGACCGGACACAGCTCGGTCTGCCACAGAGGAGATTTTGCAAACGGGCCGTAGAGGCAAGCAGCAATGATACCAAACACGGTCTGAGAGCGCCCGAGGACGGAGTCGTGAGTCCATATCGATGTCTTGAGCCTCGAGAGGCGTCGTGTCACTGGATTCGAGTGAGCGGCGAGGCGTCCGTAGAGTGCTCTCAATCTGAGGAAACAGCTGGAGGAAAGAGCTCAGAACTGTTTGGGTTTGCTTACAAATCTGTCTGCGTGCACTGAATCATCAGCGAGAGTTTGAATCCGTCACGTTCTCCATCTTCCTTGAAAGAAACACAAGGGGATGGGGGGTTCGTAACTCACGCCCGACGACTGGAAAGAGGTGAAAGGTCCTGAATCGTGTGCGTACACACAAGAAAAACAAAGCCACAGGCACATCGGCGTTTACTTTGATTGGCTGTGATGAGCGGGTGCACGCACACGGGCAGCGAAACACACACTCCACAGGTAGCATGTGTCAGAGCAGGTTTGATTAGAGGTGAGCGGAGGGCTGATGAGGCCACTGAGGTGAAGAGAGAGGCCGTAACCCTGTCAGGAGGATTTAGAGGCGCGGAGAGAAGAAATGAGCTCTCCGGTCGGCCGTCAACACACACGTACATGTCTTCTGTCTGCGTGTTTATGAAGAGTCGTGGTGATGTCACAGGAATTTGTGTCCGCTCAAATTGGAAACTGATGAGGACATTCTAGGGTTAATTGATTGGATATGGGTTTCTGTCGGAGTAAAATGTCTGCAGTTATTACAGTTAATCTACGTCTACTATCTACTACGTTCACGTTACGTGTTTACGACCTGACTTTCATATCAGGAAGGTGGAGGGGACGGTGTTGGTGTGACTGCAGAGTGAAACAGTGTTTCAACATTTGTAAGTGTGACACCGCCTGATATCAGGACAAGTTTCTGCCATGTTTATGGCGACAAGAACAGGTATTTTAAGCAGAAATACGGTGTTTTCCTAACCTTAACCAAGTCAAGTTAAGTTAACCTAAACAGAACCCAAAAACACGTAAAGTTACAACATAAAAAAACACTGTTTTAATCCGTTAGATGAAGTTTTGTTGAAACTTACAGGGCTAACAGTTACGATTCTCCTTACACTATTTTTTTAACTTTTGGTCCGTATCAATACAGTATTTTATTTTCCCTACATTAAAATTTCAAAATAAGAGCGACACCCCTAACATAGCGCTTGCAAACACAGACTTTTGACATGATCCTCAGCACGACCACTATTTTGGACTTTAACGACACGATTACATAAAACAGAACGCGCAGTGAGAGGGCTGGTTAACGACATCTGGTTAACGACCTGGACGACACACAGGATACACAGACTACACCTGCTGACGCACTTCGTCCACATTTCCTGCGATGAAAAACTACCACGTCCGAGAAGGACCGAAAACATCGTAAACGTGTTCACATCCCTGTCCGCTCTCATCCTGTGCGCTCGCTGGCTGGTTTTTGGAGATTAGAGAGCCGAACCGGCTGATGGAAAAGTGCCACGGTCGGTTCACGGGGCCGATTAGACATTTTTGTGGCTGAGTGTGAGTTCGGGGTGGTGGTTGTCTCGCCTCATGTCACAGCACCGCCTGCAGCCGGAGCCAAAACCAAACCACTCATCCACTCCAGTGCTGCAGGGGAGGACTTATGAAGTGTCCAACGCTGTGAGTGAAATCACAGAGCTGCCGCGGCTGCTTTCATTATCTTTATCTAGCTTTCCCCGTGACTAATACTTTTGAATCAATTTGCCACATCGTGTCATTGAAAGACTGTTTGCTGTCAACAAGGTGAAACATGACTTGTTTTAGTTGAATGTGCATTATGCTCTTGTGCAAATTTGTGTTTCCTCTTTCGCCAATTTTCCCCAAAACTACAATTTTTGATTCAGTTTCAACAACAAACCCTGCTGATTTATCGCCGTGTGACCTCCCCGCTGTGAGCTTTAGGTGCCCGCGGCGGCTGTAAAACCTACAGCTGTAGATTATGTTGAAGTGGGAGAGTAACAGAAACCTCTCAAGTGAACTCTCGGCGGAATGGAGGCATAAATCCTCCAGCCTTTTGTTGTTTTGTCCGGGTGTCTGCTTCAGCGACCGGAGACCCCGAGGAGAGTAACGAGGATCCGCGGGGTCGCATTCCTGCCGAGGGGCCTCGATATCGGTCTCCGTTTCCCTCTGCTTCAATCTGCATTGAGTTAATCTTCTCCTTTAATTAACCTTCAAACAGTCCGCACAGATTATTGTGCCCAAAATGGATCATTACGAGTTATATTTTCAGTTCTTTTGTGTTAAATCGTCAATCTCCAAATCTTTCAGTCAAAACACAATACGCAAAATGAAAAAAAAACAACATTGCCAAGTTCTTCCTCTCTCTCTCTCTCTCTCTCTCTCTCTCTCTCTCTCTCTCTCTCTCTCTCTCTCTCTCTCTCTCTCTTTTTTTTGTAATCCCATCAGAGGACAGACACTAAGCCAGTTCTGCTGCAGTGCCAGCAGCACTTCTAAGCCAGTAAAGGGCACGGTCGTTGCCACAGACAGCCGAGACCTCCGTCTCTTTCACTGGACATTTTGTGTCGGCGGATCTTTTGGCCAAAAACGGAACAGAAGGATGAGAGGGACAGAGACAAAGAGTTGAGTGTCTACAAGGCATTAACAAGGTTTCATTAAGGCTCAGTAATAACACACAAAGCAGCATGATACTATGAGCTCAGAGGGAGGAGAGAGAGGAGGGAGATACAGTACGAGTGTCAGAGGGATGTCCAATCAGTTGGTGGTAAATTTAGTCTTTAAAGCATTAAATCTTTAAGTTTGGCTATATTGACCAACAAAGTGTTCTCCTGCCGCAGAACCGTGCTGGATGTCCCAGGACGTAGAACGTTCTCGTCCGTAACATCCACTGCGCTCATATTTTGGGATGCTGTTGGAAACAAAGCTAGTTCACAAACAAGAGAACAAGTTTGTAGCTGGAAACCAGGTATTTTTTATGAGAAGTCAGGATGATTTCCAGACGTGTTTGTGGCGACACAACTGGATATTTCTAACAAGACAGCGGGACATTTTCACTGACACATTGGAACTATTTGTAGCCGAAAAGCAGGTTTCTTTTTACAAGACGTTTTTGGCAACAAAACCGGATATTTTGAATGACACATTGGGACAATTTGTTGCCAAAAACTGGGTTTTTATTATTTATATTCTTACGAAACGCGGGGACATTTTCCAGCCTAACCAGATGTTTATTTGATAGGAACATAAGGACATCTCCAGGCATGTTTGTGGCAACACAACCAGATATTCTTAATGAGACGTTCGGAGAATTTACCCTGAAAATTGGGCATTTTTTTACAAAGCCTAGGGACGGCTCAGAGCCCAAAACCAGGTATTTTAATCAAAACGTTGGGGCGATTGCCAGCTGTGTTTGTACAGTATCTAGAGAGCCAGGTGAGGCAAAACATGATCCTTTCTTAAAAATAACCAAATAGACCAGAAGCACAGTGTTCGTTACAGCATAAGACTGTAAATTCAACAGAAAGAACTCTAAAGTTTCAGAAACTGAGCTCTTCCTTGATATCAATTTTGTCACCAGTATCAGAAGAATAAGACTTTGCAGCAGGAGGACTCACCTTTCATGGCCACTAGGTAGACTTGTAGTCAAGACCGCCTACGCCGAGACCAAGACACTACCAAGACCAGAGAGTATCAAGACCAAGACCAAGACCAAGGCCAAGACAGACCAAGTCAAGACCAAGACTAGTTCAGTTCGAGACCGAGACCGAGACCAAAAAAAGACTAGTTTTTTGCCATTTTGCATGAGTTGTAGAACCTAAGCACCATACTGGGTTCAGCTGTATTATTTTTGAAGGGAGCGCATAATGATATGGAAAAAAAAAAGAAATTGCCCGCCTGGATATTATAGGTTACAAATCCCTTCGAGGCCGAGAAGCCAGTCCGAGACATTGCGAGACCGAGAGGCCCGAGACCGAGACAAGACCGAGACCAAAGACTGTCGAGGCCGTGACAAGACCAAGACCACAGAAAAGTGTACTACAAGTCTACCACTAGGTAAGCCCAAAGGAATTTACTGCTTCATTTGACTACATTTACCATCAGCACTGATTGGACATCCACATATACATGGCAAATTTTCCCTTTATCTTATTAAAAAAAAAGTAATTTCATTGAACACGAGCGGGGAGCATGAAGAAGGAACACAGGGAGGTGAGCTGTAAATCAACGTGATGCTCCGGCTGCTGCATGCTCAGCCAGGACTCATCTGCATAATGCATAATAGCTGAAGTAAGGAGCTGTCAAGTATAACCTGCAATAACTCCATCCTTCCCCCTCATGCCATCGCTCTCTCAGTGTGACTGCATTTGAAACCCTACGACCGATGTCACCGACTTCTTTCCTATTCTCCCGTCTCTCCGCCGAGCGCTCTGGACATCTTCAACCCAACCTTTCCTCCTCCTCGACCCGCCGCTCCCGCCCACTTTTTTAAAAGGTCGAGTGTAAAATTTTCATCAGATGTTCAGATTACCACCTCCAATCTGTTCATACGGGGCGAGCGGGCGTCCGCTTACACGCTTGTGAAACGCTTGATTAAATTTTTAAAGGTTCCAGTTGACTGGCGCTGACTGGCAGCGATAATGAAAGAGATCAAAAGATAAAGACGGACGACGCTATTCAGTTACTCCGGAGAGGTTTCTGCCTATTAACTGGAAACATTACTCCATCCGAGAGGACACGTAGCTTTTCCATGCCTGTAATTGCTTAAGCGATACTGGCAAACGCGAACAAACGCTTTTTAAATGTCAGCAATACGACGACGGAGACTCTCACTTGCACTGCAATCAGCGCAGCCAAACCATTACTTATGCTTTATGGTGGTGTTGTTGAAGGAGGACGAGTAGTTAAAAGGTGTTTTATTAGCTGGATCAGCTCTCGGGGACAAAGGAAACACGCACAAAGTACAAAAACATGCAATCTAGCTTCCACGGTATCAGTGCATCAAAACAGCAGGATATATTAAGGACATCTGTGAGTCTGACTGTCTTTCTACGCAGAAAGAAGAGACGTCTCACAGAAGCTGCTCTGTAATCTGGCGGTTACAGTATGGACACTTTTCTGTCACTCACTTTCAAAACAAATCGCACGTGCTCGCAAGATCAAGATCTTTACAACAGGAGGCGATGGCGCTCACGCCTCGTTCGTCCACAGGGGCTGTTTTCAATCATCTCTCTTGTTTGTAGCGACCATCGCAAAGATCGTTTCTTCACAGTCCACAGTCCTCGGTTTGTGCAAAAACGTGTTCCAGAGTTCACTGCGAGGCTTCGACAGTCTGAGTCACAACAATTAGGAGGATATCTGTGTTCTTCTGTTGACTCAACACTGTCCAGGGAGAGACTATCCTCCTCTTCATCGTGACCTTTAGTTGAACTTTCCTCGAAAATGTCTGCTAGGCGTCCCGGTCTGTTTGAAGTGACAGATGATTGTAGATTACGGGACATGTTTACGTCTTTTTGCTCGCTCCTGCCTCTTAAGGTAATGCCTTGTAAGCCCATGTTTGCTGGGCGGATTTAGGTGAATGACACTTGAATAAAAACAATATTGAATGAGTCATTCTTTTCCGGATACGGTGTCAAGTAATTGCAATCTGGGGGGTTTTGATATGTCAGACCACATCTGGACACGGTCTCTCCTGCCCTCCGATCAGCTGTCGGCCAAAATGCAATCAATAGAGTTTGGCCACATCTGTATGTCAAACGTTCACCCATCGAGTGTAAAGGTCATCTTGCTCTGCCTCTTCTTGCTTTCTCAAGCTTCTCATCAAAAAGCTACAGACGATCCCCTCCGCAAAAAATAAAAGACAATCAAGAAAAACCCATCCAGAAAATGTATCCAGATTAACATCATGCATTGAAACCAGATATAGACGCTGTCACCTGCAACATAAGCAGAGGTCTTTGGCTGTGAAGTGTGTTTTCCTTTGGATGTGCTACACATGGAGATTTATCATGCAATGTGTGTGTTTGCACTCAGCCATTCAACTGTGCACTTATGAATATATTTATGCACATGCACTCGCCCCATGTAACATATAGGTTTAAAGGTGTGTCAGCGTGTTGGCGCCTGATTGTCACAGTGAACGTCTTCAGACAGCGCAGCAGTTCAAGATGATATTTCACGATCAGTTTAGACTTTTACTGAAACAACACACACATGTGTCATGTCACTCTGAATGTTTTTGGGTTAATGCAACAAGGAAGGAACTGCCAACGCTGTGAGCTCGAGTCCGACTGGGATCCCACGTGCTTAATAATGTATGAGGTTAAATGGTACAATAATGCACTTGAGCAGAAGCGTCCACAACTTGACATATGGACGGTTCTACAGTTACAGTCAGTCGGTACACTGCTGACTGTGAGGGAAGTGCTTCATTACGTAAACATGTGCTGTGTTTTATGAGATTTCAGAGAGCAGCCATTTTGTTACAATTCATCAAAAAAGAACGGCACAGATGAAATGGTACAACACCGTGGTGTAAATACCAGGGATGGGTTTCATTATCATTATTATATCATCATCAAAAATCGCCTATAAATTCAACTATACTATTTCTAGACTCAAATATCTCAGTGGAAACAATCCTAAACTGTCAATAACATGATAAACCTGACATCAAAATACTAAGTTAAGTTTAGAAAGCCTGGAGAACACAAGAAGAGTTTACAAGAATTTGCTAAATAAAATTAAAAAACAATACGTGGCAAGCGAAGCTGATAAATGGCAGCCAGTGGAACTGTCTGTTTAGCATTTTAAACGAATGTGCTATAGCCTGTATCCAAAATGGAATGGCTGCTGACACCTTGACGTTAGGAATAAAATAAATTAAAATAATTACACTACGTCACGTAAGCCAGCTGGATCCGCACCAGAACCACAGGATTAGTATTTTACTATTCCCCCCTTCTGTTTTCTCCATTGTTATATATATTTGATTCCTTCCACTGAGGTTATTGAAATGAACACAGCTGTGTGTGTGTGTGTGTGTGTGTAGAGGCACAAAAACATCTTCCCTTGACATCAACTGAGCATTGAGTGTCTTGCTCAAGGGCACCTCCATGACATGGAGAGCATGTCTGACTCACTCGGCGCTTCACACGACCGTGTTCACACATACGGGCCGATGTGTGAGGCCGCGCGCTCTAATTCCCTTTGTGTTTTTGCGTATGTAAGTTATGTGAGACCGTCTCCCATTGTCTGAGAGCGGGTGTCAAGTATGGCCGCATATTTTCGGTGTGTGGATCGCCTGTGTGTATACGTGTGAGCGCCCCGTCCACGGTGGAAGGGCCAATAGCAATTATCCAGCCGCTGTGGAGCTGACAAGCACTTCAGCACCTTGGTAGTGGAAACCACGGACACGAACACACACACACACACACACACACACACGCCTCACTGACTAGCACTGCCTCGGCGCTGCTCATTAGTTGCTGAGGCGTGACGGTGAAAACTGGGTTACTGCTCTGCCAGTGCGCACACTCATACCACACAGGCATAAACAAACACGCACAGTTGCGTGAGCGCACACCAATCGTGACCAGCTATAAAACAGGTTAACGCGCCGAGAAGCGGGAGCGGAGGAGAGCTGTGACGATAAAACGGAGAGCTGGGGGGATATTCACCTCTTTTACTGCTAATTAGGAATATGAGATAAAGAGAGAGATGAAAGAGAGACAGAGAGGAGGAACTTTTCCTTTTGATGATATTAAGTGGTGTTAACTCGGTTACAGCTCATCTTCCTGCAAGATCAATTTGACAGGGAGCGGTGGAGGGAGAGGATGGGCGCTTTTATTCGTCCCATAATTTCCATACGAGGTGAACATTTTACGGGATGTGTCGGCCGTGAAGGTGATGCTGCGCCTCGGCTACCTGAGGTCAAATTGATGCGAGAGGCAGGACGGTCACAGACATATGAGCCGTAAAACGAGGTAATCAGTGTGGAGCGGGTGGGCTATTTGTCCTGATCTACCCACGGCTACAGTCAGGAGATTACACCCAGTGTGTTACTGAAGCCGCTGCTCAGATCCATCTCGCTTTGAACGCCGACACGGCGGAGAAGTAAACAGTAAACCCCCCGGATCTGACTCCTCTTTGCACTAGCTGACTGATACGTGCTACAAAGCGTGACAGATACGATCCAAACGGGGATTTATTAGGAGCTTTTTCTGCTGCTGCAACAAATGTTAGTGTTTGAATCCACGCCTGGCAAATTAACAGCAATTCTGATTCAAATGGACAAAACCAGATGCTTTCATTTAGTCCAATTTGGGATTTTTTCTGCGCCGCCTCGCTCAATTTAGCACCGCATCCCCTCCAGTAAATTGGTGAGTTACGCATCACAAGCAGCGGAGAGAGGATTTATTAAAAAGTGCTGACTGAAGGCAGTTCATCAGAGCGCCAGCGTGCTCGCTCTGCGATAGGCCGTTTGAAACATATACAGAAAATCCCACATAAACTGCCAACAGGGGATAAACAAGCTGGGAATTCAAATAATATCCACGAGGGTGCTGAACCTGGAGCCGATATCACAGAACAGAGGAACTGAAGGTCACTAGTTCACATCCCTGACCTAAAATAATCCCTACAGAGACCGAATGCCACCAGAAATCCTCCCCCTGAAATAGAATATTTATTATTTAAAACCTATTAAGCCGTTGGAAGGTTGACTGAGCAATCCCCAATCACACTTCAGAGCTGCCTCTCTTCTTAAGAACATTCATACACTTAATCCAACACATAAGCAGCGTTCTGTACATCCAGTTTTACCAAAGTTCTCAGCAAAGTCAGTCAGTCAGTTAATGTATCTACAAAACAAAATCCAGCCACTGGTTTCCACTAGTTTGGTGGATATGGATCAGATCTCTCTGTATTTTAAGGCTGCAGGGTGATACGTAATATCTCTGTCTTTTCTGGTACAGAGTGGGCTAAATGTTCAGTTGTAAGCCAGAGTCCCGTGTTAGATGTTGCACGCCATCTCTGGATAGAGTAGAGAAGAGAGATGAAAGCGTGAAGCAGCAGTCGGCAGGGTAAAATATTGGAAATGAACGATTACGCAAACAACTAGATTTGACATCTCAACGAAACGTTACATGTTCGTGACCTGACATTCATATCGTGAATGCCTTTATGTAGTTTTTCGCCAGCTGAGGATGGAGGACGCAAAGCAAAAGTTCTCATCAGGAGGGTTGAAACCTGCTGAAAACAGTGTGGGGTGATCAACGGGACGGAGGTGTTTTGATTTAATGGTCAAAGCAGATAATGACGCAGTATCTGAACTGCGTAAAATGTAAAACTCATGACAGAGTTCAGGTTGGGATCAGTTAACAGTCTCTTGGACTCTTTGGACAGACAAATTCAACCGTGTAAGTGATCTAATAGTGTGATTAGTACCCTTTATTTCCCGGGAACCTACAGAATACCATGTTAAATATAATAAAACTGTTCAGTGTCACCAGAAATCGTGTCAAAGTTGGACCATCCCAGTTTATATCCACTGCCAACATTCAGCACAATCGTCCACAGTCTGAGTTCTTCTTGGATGTGAAAGGCTGTCGGAATAATATCTGTCTGAATAATTCTAGGCTCTTCTGTGTTCCCAGCAGGTACTGGGACTAAAAATGCTGATTCTGCACTCATACGCCGTCCAGAGTTAGAAGTGGCCGAGCCTCCCGCTGTCCTGCACTGTAGCCCAGAAGCCACAAACCGCTCCAGCTGAGCAGCTCCGCGGTCGGCGGTACACGACTGCGGCTGCGAGAGACAGCTCGCCGACTTCCAGCATTATGCACGAGCCTCCATGCCTCCGCCGCTCCTCCCGCAGGTCATCGCTATAAATACCGATGTGTTACTATTTGACCAGTCTGCTTGGATAAATGTTTGGAGAAATCCCTTTCAGGCTTCTTGCTGTCTGTACATGACCGCGTGTCACGAGCTCCGGATCTTGTGGGCGCACTTTGACGTGTCGGCGTTGTACTTTCTGTTGAAGCAGAAATGGCAATAAGAAAAAAAAAAAGAAATTCTTCAAAAGAAAATTCCGGCCTGATGCACTGGTTGAGTGAGCCAGGGCGACAGGCTCGCTATGTCGCTGTTACGTAAGGTTAAATGTAATGTATGAGAGCAGCGGCCTGGATAAATGGACTGTAAAATCTGCTCTCCGGTTCTCAATGAGGGGGCTGACGTCTTGGGATCGGAGGACACGGAGGAGTTATGCTCACAGTTTCTGGTTCAATTCTTATGAAAGGAAAATAGGAACACTGCTATTTATATATTATTAGATAGGAAGGAGCCACAGGCATTAATTATACATTACTGCTAAAACAGTGGGTCAATGAGTACCAACGGGGTACCACTAAAGTATAGATTATCATATGGATGCTGGATCTTTGTCGGCAGATTTATGAAGAAATATTACAACTGTGAAAGATCAGCTCGCTCTTTTTTGTTGATTATAATATTGAAACAGTAATATATAGTTTTAAGCCTTATAATTTTAGTTAAACGTCCTACAAGGAACTTTAAACTTGTTACGAACTGGTACAGTTTTTCACAAAAGAAAAAAAACAAACCTGCACAGCAACTAAAAGCAGACAGAAAAAGCTAGCGGCTAGCTGGTGAACACAGTGGAGCATCTGGCGGCTAAAAAAACTGGACATTTCTCTGTGGAGTTAGCGGAGTGCTACGTGGAGCTACAAGTAAAGTGAATACTGGATTTGCATTCATCAGGTGAACTCGACACAACATGAATGCTAATGTTGCTCCACATCTGCTGAATGAGTAATCAGGAAACTGTTGTGTCTCCGCACGGGCTTATTAATTGAGAAATTACCGAATACCTGAACCACTCTGTGGCTGCAGTGCTCGGATACTGACGGAATAATTAATTCACAAGGGAAAAGTTTGCAGCCGACTTTTAAAACTAGTCAACGGAGGTACGAAATCAACAGTAGGTTTAGCGAGTGGGCTATAAAACTTGAGCTAAGTAGATTGTGCACTGTGTGGAACCAAGGAAGAGTACGCTGGTAGTGGCTAATGGAGACGGTTGAGCATTACCAGAAGATCTACAGCTAATTAGGCGGCGTTGTTCACAGACGGCTGATATCACACACACACTCTCCTCCACATAACTGGAGACAAACCAGTTTCTGTGCTCGCCTATCACAGTCTTTGGTCTGAGTCTTTGGGCTCACCAATCCTCTCAAAACAGTACAAAATGTTGATCTTTGAAGAAAAAAGACTTGGAAAGAGTTCCTTCACCGGCGAGCACGTATCGATCGGAGTGCAGCAGACTGCTTCTGCAGCAGCTCAAGGCTCTACGGGCAGATTTCAAAAAGCTGGAAACCCTCGGCGCAGTGAAGGAGCATGACCTTGGGACGATATTTGAATTTTCCACTGTTGTTATTTTGTTGTCGAATATCAGTATTTGACTCCCCTGTAAGGAACTCTCGCTGAGAAAAGCGGCGATAGATGCAAAAAGAGACTTGTGGAGGGCGAGAGGAAGTCAACAGGAGGAAGTTATCTAATGTTAAACATGAGAAACAGCTCCATCAAAAGGAGGCACGGCTCCATTTGTTAGTTTTGTTTTTCCTCATCTCATCCCCTCGTTTTCCATCTATCTAATTAGCCAAAGTCCGGTGGGCGGGTCGGGGCGCACAGGATGCACATAAACACACACACACACACCCGGAAACACACAACACGGCAAACAGACGGAGATATATATCAGCGCTATTAAAACTTTCACCATCCAGCCCCACCTACCTCGTTTATCTCTCTCTGTCTTGTTAGACTGCCTTCTTCCTGTCATTGTCCTCTCTCTCTCTCTCTCTCTCTCTCTCTCTCTCTCTCTCTCTCTCTCTCTCTCTCTCTCTCTCTACTGATTTATAGAGATTCTTAAAAACGTCCCCCTGAGTCCTTCACACCAGAAGAGCCACTGCTTTTTTATTTTAAATCCATGCTATCTACACAGACGAGAGCTTAACTAGGGGCAGAAACCTGACAGAAATTAACATTATTATCTCTGGTGCCGACATCACAGACTCACAAAATGTATCTGTGAGCAGTGGAGTCAACTTCTCTCTCAGCCTCCTCTGTTGTCAGACGTCCACGCCTGCCGGTGCTGCGGGACGTCAGCCAAAAAACTACTGGCAAAGAAGCTTTTTTTTTTTTTAATAAACAGTCAAATCATTCCACACTGATGCAACAAACGCTTATCTCCTCAAGAAATATGCAGCAGTTCATCATCAGGGAGTCTGTTTCTTGTCTCCTGCTCTTGACTTTTCATGCTGAGTAAAAAAACATTGGGAGCACAAAGACGTAAGTTGAAGGACAGGTTTTCTTTTTTTCATTGCAATAAAGTAGGATGAAAACATTTACTGGTCCCTGTGATCTTCCCTCCTCACTTTAACAGCTGTTAGAAATATTCTGTACCCAAGGTCACTAATAATATACTGCCTAACTTATAAAATATTGAGAATTATTACATTTCTATTTGTCTTATGTATGTTTTTAGATCGCCGCCCTGTGAAATCAGAAAAAGAACATTTATTTGAGTACTCCATCATTTATAACCCTCCAATTCAAATTGAAAACTGAAAATAAGTGTTGGTTAATTATCATTATCTACTTGATTTATTAGTCACTTGAGGACTATATACAGGCACTGATTACGAGCATTACTAGTATACTTCAGTAGATATGGCACTGATTTATAGACCAATTTAGACATTATGACGTTCCAGATCTTTGCTTGAGGTAGTTTTCTCTTTGAATTTTCTCTTGTCTCTTTGAACACCGCTGGACAACACAATAAGAAATTGGGGGGCAGAAGCTAAAGTCCTTGTTTGTGCAAAAAGGCATTCTTAAAGCTGCTCTTTATTAAAATGTTTTGTTAACAAACAGTAATCTTATCCACATACCTTGGAAACATATAGTGCAGCATTTAGCAGCTAAAGAGACAGAAATATCCCTGAAGAGTTGGTGGAGACCAAAACAGAGCTAAAAGGAGAGTTAAAACACAACTCTTAAATGAGTGCTCATATTGTTCTGTGTCAATGTTTAAATAAGCTACTGTTGGCTCACTTTATTGACTTTCAAGCCGAGGGAGGTCAATCTTATTCAGACCCAGCATCACAATTCACATTTGGCCTGAAGGAGCCGAGCAGCTGTTGTGTTTCCAGAAAGTTTAAAGGGGCTCTGTGAGATTTTGGAGAAGAAATTCAAACTTTTGGAGAAGAATTTTACTATTTACAATATTAAAGAGGTGATAATACAAATTCAGAAATACTGATTTGTTTTCCCCCTCATAAGTGAATAAACAAGCTGTTCTCAGAGGAAAAAAAGGTCTCCAGACCACTGTTTGAAGCTAGAAAGGTGGCAGGGTCCGCCACATAAACAAAGTTAAACAGTATGAATCTGTGTTGTCCTTAAAGGTCAGTTTGTTTATTCAGTTTATTCAGACATGAACACAAAGACAGATTTTTCTGTTCCGACTAAAATTTCTGCCCCAAAACTAATAATGTACCTTTAACTTCAAGCTAATATGAGGCTTCTGTCAGAGTTCGGTCAAATCAAGTTGGTACCGTCAGACGTTAAAGCCTTTTTACAGTTACATTTCCAGCTTTGTTTTGTTGAGTAGCAGTGAAGGGAGATACGTCTCGGCCCTCACATGTTGGCTTGTTGCCTGGACTCCACAACCGACAATAAAAGACAAAGATACACATTTTTGATTTGAACTCACGCTGCTGAAGTCTGACATTATCTTCAGCTAGGCATCGCTTCATGGCCAGTATGGACGGGAGGTAACCATCAGTGTACATCAGGAGTATCTGATGAAGACAGATTTGCAAGAGGCTGAAACTAAATCAGCTGCATTTCCTGCTGGAAGCTCGGTTGATCCTGAACGAAGCCGCCGAAACAAAAATTAATTAACTCCAGCTTTTCTTTTAATAACTTTTCTCATCATGGAAGAGGAATTGATTAAAAGCTCGCCCAAGACCAGATTTATTAAAACACAGTAACAGACCACTTTCTCTTGAGATACCAGACGTTGTCTCATGACCCACTCCGGGTCTCAGACTTTAGTCGGAGCACCCTACGTGAGCCACACCGACAGGACATTCAGTCAAACTGTCAGAATCCCCCAGATGTTTTCCAGTGAGCTGCTCCACAAGGTATTTCCCTTTGGTCACTTCCCTGCTGTCTAGTCAGTAGCTTGTGTGTGTGTGTGTGCCTGTGGGAAATATTTCAAATGAATTCATATTGAATCCTGAGCCGACAGATGAAAGACGATCATGTCGGGGAAAAGAGGATTATCGTGCCACGCTGTGCCAATCCCTTCATATCTACGTGAGAGAGCAAAAGAGTCCTCTCCCTTTATCCGGCCTGCACTCGCTGGCCAAGAGAAATTACCAGGAAAGAAAAGGTAAAAATGGCTTCTGTCATGGCACAAATGATGACTTAAACGGCACAGTTTATTCTGATTGATATCAGCTCTGAGCTGTTGATTAGAGCTGGCCGTCGATCTTAAAAAGTGCCTGTAAGACTGACAGAATAAATGGATCCTGCGAGGATGAAAGAGCCGCCCGGATGAGGGATAATTATTCAGGGATCTTGGGATGTAAAAAAAAAAACAGACTGATTTTTTTTTTAGAGCAAAACTTTTAGTCGGGGATGTGGTGAAACAGTAACGATGGTGCTGCTGTGATGAGTCATAACTTCGTCTCTCGGTAAACACAGCACACCTACACGGAGCCTTTGTAACAGGAAACAGAGGCCAGAGAGCAGAGGAAGCTCGCCCGAACACTTTTTGTTGGAGAGCAAACAGCAGTTCGGTGGTTTTTTTGTGTGTTAATTTCTCTTCTTTTTTGAGAAGTTATTACAAAACAACCTGAAGTGTAAACGGATACCGAAAACATTTTTCAGGACGATGTTAAACGGTCAGTTTTGGGGTTCGTGGTGAGACTCGCATTACAGTTCAGCTGAAGGTAAAGCATTCAGCGGTCAGCGGTAGTGTTGGAGGTCGAGGAACGAACCCAAGTCAGCTGGATGTCTTTCATAAGTACAAGATTACGCGTTCTGGAGAGCAGAGAGACAGATGTGTCTTTATCAGCTGAGTGGTCTTATCATATGTAACTGTTGGCATTGCTTAATGAAGGAGAATCACGTCCAGCACTCTGACTCTCGTTACATCTGCTTCATCTGTGCATCCAGCGGACAGGAGGTGGAAATTATAATTTAACACACTGACTTCAAAACCCAGAAAAACTAGTAAAAAAACATCATAATGTTAATATAATTTCACATCTTGTGCCTTTAAAGGTACATTATGTAGTTTGGGGAAAGACATTTTAATTAGAAGAGAAAAAACAAACCGAATAAACACAATTTCATACTGTTTTGCTTTGTTTATATGTGGCGGACCCTGCCACCTTTCCAGCTTCAGTGCTCTGGGACCTTATTTCCTCTGAGAACAAAGAAATAAAGAAACAGTATTCAATTTCCCTGTATTTTGTAGACACACCTTTACTGTGCTGACAGCCGCTGCTACTTAAAATAATCAATGGGACAAAGACGGACTCGGCCTTAAGTGAATACTTGAGATGAATGATGGAACATCACGATTGTTTCTGTTTTTTTTGGCAGTCCTGAGGTAAGAGGAAGTAACGCACTACGGATCAGAGGCCGGGCTGACAAACAGTGCTCTCAGTCAGCAGTGGGGGGAACTCCAGCACTAACAGCAACAGATTCAATCAGGAACTTCAGAATAAAAGTCTGGATCAGCGACGACACCGGCTTCACACTGAATCTCCCTTTTATACGACGCTTTGTGCTTTTCAACCGTTCACACGTAGCTACTGCAGAAGTTATACAATTATCCAAACAAGAATAATCCAGATAAAAATTGTGACCTGGAAGTGTTAAATGTTCATATTGAAAGAGCTACGTTTTTAACTGTCTGAACAAAATGTAAAATGTTAAATGAAAGTGGATTCTGCAACACACTATGATGGCACAGCAGTTCCTTATTAATGCTAATTCCGCTAATGCTAATACTGTTTTCGTCAACCAAAGACCAGCACTCTGCATTATTTTGTTGTTCAAAGCACACGTACACTGATCAGGCAGAACTTTATGACCAGCACGTCTTACAGATGCTCCATCAGATTGGGATCTGGGGAATTTGGAGGCCCAGTCAACACCTTGGGCCCTTTATTGTGTTCCTGGAGCTGTTCCTGAGCAGTGTTTGCGGTGTGTTGGGGCACATTGTCCTGCTGGGGGGCCACTGCCATCGGGTAGTGTTGTTGTGATGAGGGGGTGTACTTGCCAGCACCCAAGGTGTCCCAGCAGAACATCGCATTGTGATGAGATGATCAATGTTATTCATGTCACCTGTCAGCGGTTTTTAATGTTGTGACTGATCGGTGTATCTTCAGTATGCACCCATATCCCAATATCCCTGACTAACCGTTAGCGTATGACGGTAAATGAGGGGAGAGAAAGACGAACGACGTATGACAAAGGTTCACGGCCTTAATAACTGGGTCGACGGGCCACCGCAAACTTTATCTGGTTTAACTCCGATCAGATAATATTCCTCAAGTCGCTCTTCTCTTGGGTCGCATATCTCTAGTCAACAGGTCTGTGTTGACAGCTTCAAACAGATGGATATATATATACATAGATAGCTAGATAGCTAGATAGATAGATAGATAGATAGATAGATAGATAGATAGATAGATAGAGATCCTTTTTGCTTACTCATTCCTTTTTTCTGTAGTTATTTCCCAGGCTGAATGACAGAGGCAACTCTACACGTATATATTTGTCTTTTTCATAAACCTCCCCACTGAGCAAACATGCCTCCTATCTCAGTATCTGCTGTATTAAGGAAGCGTGATTGCACTGACCTGATAACGACCTGATAAAACTACATAATTGCACAAATGCTGCCACTCCAATGAGAGAGGAGCTCATACACCCACCTGTCGAACTGATTAAGTTAAACACGCCGCGGCACGATCAGGTTATCTGAATGTCAGAGCGCTTTTTCTTCTTTACAGAAATAATGAGCAGCGCTGCATTGTTCTATCCTCCTTGTTAAAAGTGTAACCTGATGGTTTCCACCTCCTCGCTTGTTGAGATGAGAAAGACTTGAGAGTGACTTTGACCTCTGGACTTTTCATCTTCATTAAATCAGACGTATATTCAGTATAGCAACCTAAATGTCTTCCATCTTCCGAGTAAAGACAAGAGCGCTACCTCCGGTTTGAACTTACCGCGACCTCAAGGTGCTCAAGCAAGTCAATAAAAGCAACTGAACTGGTGACTTTGGACAGATCTCCTACTTAAAAAAACAAAAAACTGAGAGAATGTTATAATGAAAAAGTGAACTTCTCAGGTTAGAGATGAGGAGTGTGGGTGGGAATTAATGGATGTTATTTTTAAAAATTATAAATGCAGTAAAAAGCAAATTAGACGGTTTATCTTCACATTCGGATGAAGAGAAACAAACAGAGATGATACTGTTCCAAACAGAGTATCCACAGATACACATGTCACCAATCAAACAGTTGATTAAAGGCCCTATTTGTAAGAAGAGAGTGTCATTATTTGACCTTTAACTCGGTAAAACACAGCTGAACAAATCCGTCTTGGCTGTACAGATTAAAGACCGAAGACTTCCACCTTTCTCTCTGTACAGTCGTATAGATTTATAGATTTCTGTTTAAAGAAGTGTCTCAGAATGTGAACTCCCTCACATTCCCCCACTGACTGCAGCATCCCATCTGTCCTGCTGCTGTCCTCCAGTTTAAACAAAGATGATCCTATTTGCATTTCACAGGAACAGTCACAGTGTGACAGGAACCTGTAATAAATCTGATATCGTATCATAAAAAAAAAACTCCCCGGCTTGATAACGACAGAATATGACCTCAAAGTATTTAAATGTCGACGAGGCGATTATAGTTATGAAAGTTTGACTTAAATAGGTTTTTGACTTCTTTCCTTCACATCTGGAGCCAAAGAGAAGGAAAATCTCTACAATACATATGAAGATATTGAGCCAAATGAGTGAATGTTGCTCGATAACAAGTTTAATGTTCCGTACAACCAAAGAAAATGCAGTATTCTCATTGAAGCTCTGTTTTTTGGACACACAATAATCAAACAAATTAAAGATTAAAGAGTTTTTATTCAGAAGAGATTTGTTTTATGTCTAAAAAAAACTAAATAAACAAACTCACTTTCTTTTCATGAGTGAATAAACTGAACAAACAAACTGACCTTAAAGAACAACACAGCTTTACTTTGTTTATGTGGCGGACCCTGCCACCTTTCCAGCTTCACACAGTGATCTGGGGACCTTATCGTCCTCTGAGAACAGCTTGTTTATTCACTTATGGAAGAAAATAAATACACAGTTTGTATCATGACCTCATTAATACTGTAAATATTAAACTTCTGAGTTTGAATTTCTTCTCTGAAACTACAAAGTGCCTCTTTAAACTTTCTGGGCCGCTTGGAGACGCTGCAAAAATCAACCTACACAACAAAACACAGCTGGAAGTGTTACTTTAAATATATTAAGATATAAGAGGCTGTAACTTCTGAAGGTACCGACTTGATTTGGCTGAACTCTGACAGAAGCCTCATGTTGGCTTGAACTTAAAGGTGCATTATGCCAAATCGCATTATTGGGGAAGAAATTTTAATCAGAAGAGAAAGTTCCTTACTGACTGATTTTTTTTAATACCTGAACAAACTTAATAAACAAATTGTCTTTGTTTTAATTGACTGAATGAAAAAGCTGACCTTAAAGGACAACACAGTTTCATACTGTTATACTTTGTTTATATGTGGCGGACCCTGCCACCTTTCTGGCTTCAAACAGTGTTCTGGGGACCTTATTTTCCTCTGAGAGCAGCTTGTTATATTCATTAATACATTTACATTTATACATTTATATCAAAAATATTGAAGTGACCCTTTATTGATTATTGTCCCCAAAAACAGCTCCAGTGAAAATATTGCATTTTATTTTATATTGAATATCAAACTTGTTTAAAACCGATATTCACTCATAAGGCTTAAAAATCCTCATGTACTGCTGCGGGGATTCCCCTCTTTGGCTCTAGATGTGAAGGAAAGGGGTCTGAAAACGTGAAGAGTAGACGTCATAAGTAACCCGAGCTGATTGTGTGTCGTCACGTCTCATGATTTGTCTTATATTTCCCAAACATGAAGACTAAATGCATGACTTCTTACACACATCCGTGCAGCAGCCACACACACACACACTGAGACTCACCTATGATGAGCCACAGGAGCGTCTGTTTCTGCAGAGCCGCTCCGGTCTGCGATCCCATCCTGTCGCCCTCAAAACGATCCGCTGACTGAAGTTTGGCAGAGGAGTGACGGGAGCGAGCAGCTAACGAGAGCTCAAAGAGTGAAAGGGTAACATCACAACAAATCCATGCACTGCGGGGGTCCGCTCACAACTGAAGCCTCTCCTGCAACACCTTGCGCAAACTGCTCCGGTTGAGGGTGGAGGGTGAGGGTGGGGGGAGCCAAGACTCGTCCTCGCTCCTGCTCAACCTGAACTCCCCCGAGTCTTCCTGTCACCGACGCGTCGTCAGCCACACATCAAACATACTGACTCGTAAAGTTGGCACTATCTCTCCCAGCAGCCGTCCCGACGGGTTTTCAGGGAGAAACCCGGAGCGCGCGGTGTTGGAGGAAACTGCGCTGTGCGCAACGGGACGCACCAGCTGGGACCCGCGGAGCTGAGCTGAAGGGACTGTCAGGGTTCACTGCTCCTCCCGGGGAGGACACGGGAGAGTCTGGGTGACAGACCCAAATTCTGCAATTACAGAGCAGGGGAGGGTGAGGGGAGGGTGAGTTTTGGACGAGGGAGGAGGCACGGGATTCCTTTTGGTACTTTTCCATTGGTTAATCGGATACAAACCAGCGGCTGAAGCAGCCTATGACAAAACACCTCATATATTAATGAACTGGACAAACAACAAACAAACAAAAAGTAATTGAATATTGGCTGAACTAACCAAAACTAACTTACTGACCAAACTGTAGATCCGTTGAGACATTTCTGTGTTTCCACAGAAGATAAAAACACATTTGAAGTGAACACAAAGAAAACTGTTCTACAGATCCACAAACAACTTCTGACACTTCATTTCCTTAACCCACATATTAAAGGAGAATATGCATCAGATGTGACTTTAGAAAAGTGGAAAAGCAGTCGGTCCACCTGTGTTGTGGCTCTGACCGCTGCAGAGCTGCACGACACCTCCACCTAGTGGACGACTGAGGCGTTACAGCGCATGTCCTCCTCAGTAGGTCGTTTGGTTGGTGTCTGGTATCCTTTTTTAGGCTTTATTGTAAGAATGCAACATCTCACATATATTTACTCTGAGTAACATTTAATTTGTTTTAGCCTTAAAGTGAAGAAAAGGACTAAAACATAACAAACACAACCATGGATGCTGAGACTAAGGGGTGCTGCAGGGGCTGCAGGTACCCCCTGAAACAAGGCTGTAACATGTGCCGGATTTACAAGAAGGCACAAATAATTAAGAATTAGTCAGAAACAGTGCTTCACAAAGTTTATAAAGTTTACCCTAACTCAACAACTCACAAAATTGTGTTATTTTATAAGGGAGTCTGGCGTGTTTCTCTCCCTCTTCATCTTGTTCAGGGTAGTTGATGTTGCTTCTTTGACCCTGTTGTGCAAAACTTCATCAAATTCTTATATATGACTGTATATGACGATCAGACGCTCGTCATCCAGCACCATTTACTATGATGTCATTTTAAGGACTGACCCTTCAGTTCCCCAAACTGTGACTGACTTCCTGCATCCCTGAACACAACTAATACTCCTGTTACTACTAATCATAAAGACGCTACTGAAACAAATTAGAAAAAATACAAATAAAAAGTTAGTATGATGATGAAGATACATATAAACACACACACAGAATATATACATGCAAATACATACACATACAAGTGAAGTTGCATTGTGACAATCCTGTTTTAAATATGTTATTTAAAAGGAGGTGCCAGATACGTCCTCATTCTTAAAGTCAGAGACGGGCACAAACAAACAAACAAAATAGATAAAGACATTAAACCCTCCTCGTCCGTCTGGCCCTCCAAGAGCAGACTGTGAGGATCCAATAACTTTGTCCCATTGTTCAATTATTTATGTTGTTTTGATTTTTCAGCCTTTGAAAGCAACACAGAAAATATTTTCCCAGTTCAAAGTGACTTATGATGAGAGAGGGGAGGAAAAAACATAATCAAATACTTCCCTTCACTACATTTTACTGCAGCAAACCAGAAACGTATATTTGTATCTGCAATATGGTGCGTTTCATTTTGAGTCAACGGTTTCTCTCTGATTTGCCCTCATAAGTTGATTCAGCATCGCAAAATTCACTTTTCCTCTGTTTGTGGAGCTCCAGCAAAAGTTCAGTCAGGAAGACTGATCTTAATGCTTTGGCCTTTTAGTTCACTCCTCGTACCATCCTGTCATTCCTTCCTCTCGTCATCACCTGAGATAATATCTGTTCACACCAGCCGGTCACATCTATCCAGTAGCTCAGAGACACACCTGGACTGTTGGCCTGTCGTCTTGCTGCTGTCTTATTAAATATGACTCTCTCTGCCGTTAGTTCATTAGTTCATGTTGCTGTTTTGCCTGCTGCCATCACCTGCCAGGCTTTACAAAATGACCAGCTTCAGCAGGTTTCATCACCTTTATCACTCCATCTGTTTCAGCAGATCCACCAGCTGCTGCCAGCACCACCACCACCAGAGTCTGGACTCCACGAGGAGATTAATCTTGCTGCTGTTCGAGGCTGACGTCCCTCCATCACAAGATCTCTCAGAGACCTCGGTGCTGAAAATTAAACTGCATCCTCTCCTGATTTAATCTGTTTTATTGTGCATCAGTCTGTTCCACCTCCTTACTGAAGCTATATGATGTCAACTCTGCAAGAAACAGTCAAACCCAAGCCACTTAATACTGGAAATATTAAAGATGTCTCTTTGAAAACTTTGTGATCTCAACTAGAAGTTACTGTTATGACTGACTCGGGTGGAGGAAGGTGACTTTGCCTCGCTTTCTTCGGATCATTCAAGCACGTCCAAGTAGTAGAGGCTTATTACTGTGCTGCCCGTCCACATGTTTAAACCTTAACATACACACAAATTAAACAAATGTACAAAATTGCATGCTTAATTGATATAATATCCATTCAACTAAAACAATAATGCAGTTGAATTCTGCATTCTTGACAAAAGACAAAAAAAAAATCACCCTATATTGTTTCCCATGAAAAATAACCACCATACTCTAATTATCTTGAGTTTTTGTCCTTTTATTTCAAAATCTAATACAACTAGAAATATAAAGTTTTGGTGCCATTTAGAGTTTATAAAGTGTTGTTGTTGTGCTGCACTTTACTCTGAACCCAGCGTGATGAGGCACATTCATTTGGATGAAAAGGCCTGAAGATGACTCATCTGCTGATGCTCTCCGACAACAAAAACTCACAAAATCAAATAACTTAATGGAAAACCCTGTCAAACCATCTCCCACTGAAAAAGAGTCCGGACCGGAGGGACAGGCTGAGGTCAGGGTGGATGACGCAGAGGCAACAAATCCACCAGTGGGTGGCTTCACAAAGAGAGTGTTTGAAAAAGTGAAAAGGCAAAACAGAAACTGAGGACGGCTGAGATCAGTCCGTGTCACTGAAGTCTGGAAGAGGTTCAGAAAAACACAAATATCTGTGTGTAAAATTATTTCAAGCTTAGGTAACTCTGCAGATGCCATCAAAAAGATGACTGTGTCCCTCTTGTGCAAGTGATGAGGATGCAAAAGAATCAGGGACCTGAAAGAGATTATAACAGATGACAGACGATAATAAAGCATAACAGTGTGTAAAATCAGACTCACATAGACACTCAACATGTCATGAAGTCCATCTCAGAACCACAGCTGCTAACTTCAGTAGATGTCTCTGCAACACAACACAAAGACATCATAATGTCAAAACTGCTATTTCTTTACACATAATTTTACAAACTGCACCTTTAAGAGCTCATTACAAGTCAGTAACTCTGGTCTGGTTATGGTTCACACCTGACCACACCTCCCTGTGAGTCACAGGTGTCGTCTGAAGTTCAACACACTTCCGTCTTGTAACCCACAGAGGTCAGTGCAGCAGCGTTTTTGTTGTCTGATCAGGATTAAGTGTGGAGTTACTCTTGAAGCTGCATCATGTGTGAGGAGCTGTTCAATGGTCTCATCAAGTTGGAAGAAAGAATGATATTACTGACAAAGTATCATGTCAGTTTGTGGCATATAACTATAATATGGTGCAAGAAGTATTCAAACCTGTTAACTCGGACATGTTTTGGTGAGATGGTGGTTGGCGTTTGAGCTGAAGTGGAGGGAAATCCAACATGTTGCTGTGGGAATCCCAATGATGTGAGCTGGCTGGTTTAACAAGCTGGCAAGATAGGCAGGTGATCCTGGAGAGAGAGAGAGGGGACAGGTGTGAGGGGGAAAACTGGCAACCTACCGACACACCATGAACGGCACAATGATCCAGCTGAGGCTGTCGGTGCAGGGCTCTGTAGTGAGGGAGTGATGGTTTGATTGCAGGCAGGTGTGCTGATTACTGATGATGAGCAGGTGTGCAGAGAGAGACACGTCAAGCACACAGCACTCTTACTAAAAGACAGAACATCGTGTCAGGAAAAAAGTTACTGTGACAATAATACATACATTTTAAAATATCTGTTTCTTATTAATAATCCCAATCTGCAATGTAAAGTAACTATTTTAATTGTGAAATGGGGTTTCCCTCTGAAATGTAGTGGAGTGGAAGTATAAAGTAGCTGAAAGTGGAAATACATGGTACAAGTACCTCAAAATGTAACTTAAGTTACACTTGTGTTAATGTACTTATACTGTAATTTCTACTACAGGAAACAGTGAGACATGATCATCTTAAATGTGAATATTATAGTTTTCAATAGTTTAATTCAAGTGATGATGTTGGTGTTCATCATTAATGAGATAAATGATCCTCATACATTATAGTGTTCACAGTTCTTTGCTGGCAAAAGCAAATTCCACACGTTTAAATTCTGATCCACATGTGAAGAAAAGTCGATCACATATAAACACATGTACATATGTGGACATTTTCATTTGTTTGTGGAAAAAGGCTCATCACCTCAGAAAATCCGTGAAAAATTTGAATTCACATGTGAAGATGCAAAGTTAACGTGATTGTATGTGAAAATGTCCAGATCACGATTCAATTAAACATTTTAGTTCACATGTGAAACTGTGAGGCAGGAGAGGACAAATCTCTCATGTGAAATTTCGAAAGAGGTGGAAATTTGGCATTAAAAGGCCGTTTGTTCCTTTAAAAAATCATTTTTGTCTACGAGTTCCAATATGACTGCAGGCAAGAAAGCATGTCTTTTAAGTTCCCTCCACACTTGACTTGACGATACTCCAAAAACATATTGGCACAGCGCTGATACTCCAGGTCTCGCTCTCTCTCAGCGCGTCAGGCAACAGACAGCCTCCTGGCATTTAAACCCTTTGCTCGCCGCCTGCCTGTCTGACCGTCTCCAAGGCGACCGAGTGTAAACCAACAGCAGGAGGTGTGCGGAGGAAAAAAAAAAAGAAGAAAGGAGAGGAAACACTAGAGTGGAGAGTCTGGTGAAAAGGACCAAAGGCTTCGCTTTTCAGATGTCGACGGAGACATAAAGCTGGAAGAATTCATCAGGGAACAGTGAAGAAATGACAGTGAGTAAAGAACAGCTCATTATAAACATTGTATTTCATTTATGTGAGTCTTATTTCAGAGCAGGTAGAGGCAACAATCACACATATATTTCTATATTTCATGTCCAAAAAGTTGCTTCATGATTTCAAAACTGCGCTTCTTTCTAATAACTTTTCACACGTTGAAGTATGAAAACACTTCGGCCATCTTGACTGTTGCTCTGTTAGTGTTGTCAAACATTAAGCCAGAGTGAGTGCAGCCCTCCAGGAGTTGTGTCTATTGTGCACACAACACACATTCACAAACACACACACACACACACACACAGTTACGCCCACTCATTGGTCAGTGGAGGAGAAGCTCATTAATGTGTGATTATGTATATCACTGTGATTAGGTAATAATGTGAGAGAATAACTCGCCCGTGCTCTCCGGGGACCAGAGGATCATTAGAGACTTACATCACGGGGAAAACATCCCGGTCATGATCACACAAACACACAGACTGACTCAGACGCCCAGCTGAACGACAGGTGCCGTGTTTACGATCGCTTATTTGCCTTTTTTTTTCTGCAAAGCTCAAGTGTTGTCCGACCTCCTGCTCAGACTCTTCTCTTCTGTCTCACTGCACTTCACACAGATCTGACCGGAAACTTGTGGACTATGGAGAGAACTGAGAAGAATAGGAGTGTCGATTGGATGCCGAAAAGAGAGCAGGAAGAGGTGGAGGTAAAGGAAGAAGTGGTGGAGGCCCAGGAGGCGCTGGAGGTCTCCGACACTGAAGATGAGGAGGAGCAGGGATCCACTCCGCTCATCGCTGCCTGTCGTAGAGGCAGGACCGAGGTACGTGCCACCTAGATTCCAAAAAAACTGCGTAAAATGGGCTCAGGAACACACAGCATCCCAGCTGTTTGGACATGTGTGTGTGTGAGAGAGTTTGACGTCTATTGTTTCGTATTCATGCTCTAGCTTCGGTCTCCTAGCTAAACAGACCTTTCCACCAGACTATTGTTCACTGGAAAGTTACTCCAGGTGAGGTCAGCTTTCCGGCATGACAGGTTGTACATTTCCTATCAATAACAACAACATGTGCTCATGTGCATGTGGGATCAGCGTGACTTGGATCTCGCTCCTTACGTAACCCCTCTGCATCCTCTCGGGAGGGCGATGCATTCAAAACAAGCAGGTGACTTACCCGTAACAGAGGAGAGACACTCCCCTCGTGGTCCCCTGTGGAGCGAGACAACACAGAACATAACTGATGATGTTATTAGAAACAGCAACTCTGAAACACTGGCATGCTCAAATCAAAAGGACAGAGTTTACACACTAACAAAGCCTGATTTTTATGAATGAAGAAAACACATAGCTTATTTTAATCTACCAGTAAAAGTCTCCTAAATGTCCTTTCTGTTTCATTTCATGTGTTCCTGCTGTCCACAGGAGGTAGAGCGGCTCCTGAGGGCCGGTGCTGATGTGACCCTGTGTAACTGCAGCCGGCAGACAGCGCTCCACGCCAGTCCTCCCGAGCTCCGGGGAAAAGTGTTGGGGTGGATGTCGAGGCCTCATCTGCCTCCCCAGGCTCGGATGCTGCAGGCTGCCTGGCAGGGAGACCTGCGCTCCTTAAGGAACCTGCTGGTAAGACTCCCACACACGAGGCGGTGGAGGATTCCCCTGGTGAGCTGTTACGAAAAACACATCCGGGTATTCTGTCTGTTTTTATGTGTAATGTGTCGTCCGACTTTGATCAGATTTACTGATCGTAGTTCAGTCGTTACATGTGAAAAAAGTGTGTTTAAGAAATGGATCGAATGAATCTTACTCCTTACATTAAATTGATGATTTAACAGAGTTATGAGGTCACACATGAACGCATGTTTTTATGCCAAAAAATGGCCGTACAAAATTTTAGCAGACCACAAACCAAAGCTCTATGCATGAGGCTGAAGACATTAAAGATGAGTTGTCTATATTAATGTATCTTTACTATGTACCGCTTTTACTTTTTAAACTAAGTGCTGGTTTGCTGTGTATTAATCCCACTGTGTTTGTCTGTTTCTGTCAGACTCAGACAGACTGGGTGGATGTGGATGTTCCTAACAGCGATGGTGTGACAGCTCTGATGCTTGCTGTCAGGGACATTGACCTGTTCGAGGGCATGGCCACGCCGCTGCCGTGGGAGTACAGACCTGTGGAAGTGGTCAAGGAGCTGCTGGGACTCTCGGCGTAAGAAATAAAAACACATATTCATGCACTGATATACTGTACAGACAAGCACTTCAGAGTTTAGAGTCACACTTCCAGAAATTGAAATGAAACTACTTTTAAATGCAAAAACTTTTTCAATCAGTGATCTGCAGGTAGGAGACCACAGCGGCTGTTCCGCTCTGCACTACGCCGCTAACATCAGCAGCCCTCTGAAGGACGACATCATTCACATGATGGCTGAGGCCCTGAGTCACACAGGTACACACCTCCACTCACTCCAGGACGCAACTTCACTGTCTTGGTTTAGTCTCATCAGTGTCGTTTCCAACTTTAGCGGGCAGCTGTTCTAGCCAGAAAAGCTCTGAGAAACTGTCTGTATGACACCAGCCCAGCACTAAACAACAGGCAGATAAACTTAGCAAACAGCAACCGAACATAGTGGAACGTTTAACAGCTAAATATCCAAATACTTCCCGCAGGAGCTGGTGGAGACCAAAACAGAGCTAAAAGGAGAGAATACATCAGTCAGGTGGCCAAAAACAAGCATGACTGCAAATACTGCAAATTGCTCTGTGCTAAATGTAGAAGGATGCAATTGTTTGCTGGCAAGTCCCCCCATCAAGTCCATATTGTGCTGCCCTATGTGACCAGAAATCTATTAATGCTGCTTTAAAGTTGTGGGAAAATTCTGATCAATTCAGACGGTTCATGTGATTTTTCACTGGGAAAGTCGGGATTATCCAGTTATTTGTACATTCTTACGTTTCTTTCACAGTAATTATAATCTGATTAGAATTATGAAGTCAACCAAGGTTTTTTTTGTAAGATGAAAAGGATCCTGACCTCCAGCGTTTCCCACAATCCACGGCGCCACACTGCTCTCTTTTGTGTCCTGTTTTTCTCTCCAGACCAACAACAACATAAGACTGTAAACATATCATAAAGAACATAGAATGGAAACAAACATAATGCTTTCGTAGGCTTTCTTATTAAACTGCTATGTGTACACCTTTATACATAGCTTCCTATTCACACACACTTTTTTTCTCTTTCACACACATACAGGCATACACACCAACAACATACCACGCTTATTCATAATCCTGTTTTTTTCAGAGCAAAACCTCCTCAGTTGCGCTCAAAGCCTTCACTTATGTGGGAGGGTATAAGAAAGGCTTGTTTGTGTGTGTGTGAGCCGCCACGCTGCTACGAGCCGTCACGAGAGAGCGTGAGTCAGAGTTTGTACCAAGGACGGTGACACAGAACAAGGTGACACAGTGGGGGGGAGGGTGCAGAAATAGACATGAAAACAAACAGAAAGGTAAAAAAAATAAGTTGTTTTTAGACTTTCTGAACACTTCCTCACCTTGTGTAAATGATACAGGGTCCATGGGTGGGGACCCGAACGTGGAATTCAAAGTGTTTTTCCAAATTCTTGACCTGCTTTGGTTGTGACTGGGAGGAAAGTCGAGTTTTTCCTGTTATGTGTGTCAATATAGGCCTCAAAGAGTCATACTTGTTTCTGATTTTGTGTAGATGCTGCCCCCATGTCACTCCTGGCTCAGGATCTGGACTCGGAGTTTGAAGATTCGGACATAGAGTTGGACCTCGAGAGCATCTGTCCCGATCGGTCTACAGCTGCCTCCCCGACGCAGACGCCGACCCAACAGCATCGCTTTCTACTCTACAGCCACACAGGGGTAAGTGACCCAGATGTCAAGGCCTTAGTCATTTCTCTTCAGAGCTTTGGGACCAGAAGTTGCCTGAATTCAGTCACTGATTCACCGAATTGTCAAGATTTTAGCGAGTGTGACTAACAAGGCAGTAAGTATGTGTGCACAGGCAGAGTGGCACCCAGAAGACAAATATGTGGAAGCAGTAATTGGCTGTTTAGATAAGTGTGTGTGCATGTGTGTGTGTGTGTGTGTGTGTGTGTGTGTGTGTGGAGGAGGGGTGCTCTGGGTAGCTGACACTTGGCTGCCATACTGCTGTATTATGGGTCTTTATGGAGCAGATGAGCAGGGCAGCTGGTGAGCTGGAGGAGAAGAGCAGGTGGTTTACGGGGAAAAAACCGCAGAAGTGTAGTGTGGTGTGTGCTGTTGAAACTCCCCGAAATATAAACTTTCTGACCTCACATTTGTGCTGCAGGACCTCTAAAGTCTGGGACATATAATAAATTAATTGCTCGCCTTTGTTCTTTCCAGGAAGTGCTGGAGTCTCCAGGGTACCCTCCACAATCGGACCACCATAAAGACCACGACCAAGGTAAGGACTCCTGCAGTTTTACTGGTGTTAGTGATTAAGGTGTGGACTATCAGTGTATGAAAATGGAGTGTAAGTTTTGTATTTTTCTTTAGTGGGCTCATTAGAGAAGGACAAAAATGTCTATCTTTAGACATAGAGGATAAAAGGGTTAGGGACAGAACACAACGAGGGGACATGGGTGTCTACTACTGCTTCAAGAAGGTCAAAATATTTATCCAACTTTGGTGTTTTATGGTGACAGAAATGTACTCGTCAGCTTCCAAACAGGCCATCAGATCAAATCACCTTCTAAAGGGAGGTGATTGAGGGAGGCGTGACTTGGTGGGAGGGGTCTCCTCACACACAATACGACCTCTCAGCCTCTCAGCTGAGAGACCTGCCCACCGGCTTGTGCCTCAGCCACAGCGGCATGGCCGAGAGGCAGAGAGGAGAGAGTCACAGTGAGGACCGGACATGTTGAGAATACAGAAATGAAAAACAGATTATAGGTGTAATCATTAGGTCAACAGAGGGAGGAAGTATCTGATTAAGTTCTTAAACGTGGTCACGATATGGGAGCAGAGTGGAACAATAACAAGCTCAGAAAAGGGTAAGCACCTTTCTGTGTTATGATGTGGTTTCAGCGTCTAGAAATACTTCACATAATGTTGCCTGTCAACTGACACAGGTGCGACTTCTCCGAACTGCTTCAAAAAAATTAAGGAAATGCAATGTGAAGTCAGGTTTCGGTTGTTGCTATTCAAGTTTTGTGACATTTCTCTAAAGTCGTGTAAATCTTTCTGAACAATGTTTTAGAGTGAGTGAAGACGACGACATTCAGCTACCGTGGAAATACACTTTATGTAACTGAGTTTTACATTTGTGTGTAACTGTGAGCACTGAAAATACAATGGATTTTTAATTGGTGGGTGTAACGTGTGTGTGTGTGTGTGTGTGTGTCTGCAGCAGATAAGGGAATTCCCCTCTGTTTCCAAAACGCCATGGAAACACTGAGAGACATCAGGCAAGCCTACCAGGAGGCAGGGAGGGGAAGCAGGTGGGGCGAGTGAAATCTCCCAATCTTTTACACGCACACACACACACACACACACACACACACACACACACACACACACACACACACACACACACACACACACACATACTTGCTATTGAGACATAATAATTTACAAGCTGATGGCACTGAGCTGATTGCATTTACATACGAAAACATCGACATCTGTTCATACGTAACCACAAACATTTTGTGCGCATACAGTAAACACTCCACCCCCCCAACACACAGTCACTTGTCTAAACAACACACTGTCCTCAGGCTAGTCAACAACAGCCTCTCACTTCTACATGGGCAGCACCAGAGTGTCCTATCTGGTTACACTCCTGTCCTGTACGAGGCACCTGTCACTGTGTCCAGAGGACAACCTGTTCTCCCCAAACAGGTTAGAAACACAGAGACAGGGGGAGAGAGGGCTTGGCTGAATCAGCCCATTGTCTGTTATGTGGAGCTCTCACCACTGAATCAAGTCCAAACTCTCCGAGGAGAATAAAGGTCTTTGAGCGGGTCTCTAATTTCATAGCATCAGCCTCCAGTAATACAGAGAGATGGGAGGAAATGAGGATTTTGGCGTAATGTTCACTTCAACACGAGGCAATAAAACTCATCAGCATTTGTGATTCTTATTGTAATATTGTTAATGGGAATACAATCGCTCTCTTCTTGTCAAAGGCTAAATTAACTGTGTTTGTGTTTTCAGAGGAGGGTTGTTTCTGCCGAGCCTGAGCAACAACAGTCGGCGCTGGAGCCAACCAGATCCTGCTCCATCATCTGGTCTGCTGAGTACCAGGACCTCCTGCCTCCCAGTACCCCCCAGACACAGGTAACACACTGCAGCTGGGCGCATACGCCACAGAATCTAGTTCTCTCTCTTCATATTCCTCTTCCCCTTTCTCCTAACAACTGAGGTCACTGCTGCAGTCAGGTTGATAAATTGGAGTGCAGAAAATCCTCTTTTTAATCCCAAAAGTTTAAAAGTAATATCTGAGCTCTCCTTCCGTCGGTAAACGGCTCCAGTTCAGAGCAGAATCCGATATGCCCACCCTGAGTCGTTGGCACTTCTAAATCATTTTTGGTTAAATTAAATGACAACACAGACATCTGAGTGACTGTAAACCACATACCCTGGACCTGAACCAAGATTTCAGGCTTAAAGGTTTAGGGTTTGGTTACACTTTAAACCCTCACGTCTCCTACACCCTTTAATTGTGGTGGTTGGAGTAGGGCACACGTGATAAAGTCAACAGTGAAAAGTAATTATTAATCAAAAGCAATTATTGAGCTATTAATATTTGACCTGTAATGTGAAAAACAGCTCATTTGGAAATGGAAATATACTTACTGACCTTTCCTTTTCTGATAATTCCAGTTTTTTTAATTTGGAAGACACAATACATCTGTGGTAAACTTCAAAAGTCTTTGAAATGTGCTTTTTTGATTTGTCCCTCACAGGCAGAGAACAAGAAGTGTGATTGCTGCATCCCCGTCCTCCCCCGGCCTGCTGTCTGTGGCCAAGTCCAGCCAGCTCAGCCAATCAGCCCCCAGCATCATGGAACCACTACTGTCTTCAAACACTATGATCCAGGCCAGGGCGCACATCCAGACACGTATGTAAATGTTCCAACTCTAGTGTCCAAGCTTCTGACCAAGATAATCAGTTATGTGGCAGCTTTGACTTAGAAAGCAGTGATATTCTTATAACATTATACGTGTGTATGTCATTTTAAATATATAATCTCTTCCTGTCTGCAGGACTGGGCTCTCAAGACAATATGAACGAACAAAAGGTACCTTTCAAAGATAAAACCTCCTTATGTCAGCTTCACTAACATTTCTTTTTATACTTATATTCCTTCCAAATTCATCATCAATGTCCTTATTCTTCGCAGCTCTCGCAGTGTCTCTTGCCGACTCTGCATCCCAGAACACCAAAGCTGTTGGCACCACTCGACAGCAGGCCAAGGGATATTGCTGCTCTGCCAGTACTAAAGCACCACGTTCCCCTGAAGCCCATCAGCCGGAGTCCCCTGTGCTCCAGGACCCGACTGAGGAGAGAGAGACTATCCTGGGGCAGTCCACGTACTGGCCCTCTGAGCACTAAGGGTGGTAGTGAGGAGAGCGGGTCCAGCAGCAGCAGCCATAGTTCCATCGATCTGGAGGATGAGGAGGAGGAAGATGAGAGAACTTCAGGAGGGAGCCATCTGAAGTTTGTCGGAGACAAATTGTTGCGGCATTCAAACAATGTAAGCTGCACCGAGACTGATTCCGTTGGCAAGACAAGGCAGGATTTTAATGTTCAGACAAGGATCAGTCGTATTCCAGAGCCTATCAATCATGCAAGTAATTGTTTTGGCACTGAAAAAGCTTTAAACTCTCACTGTGAAGGCAAAGCCAGCAATATGAATAACACAAAAGAGCCTGTTGGCAAGCAAGGAGACACTATGAATTCAACTGTGAACACGATAATACCTATCACATCAATGTCTAAGGAGGAAAAGAACAATTTGGACCATGTCACAGAGCCTGGGACCGAGATTAGCCACGGGACAAGGTTTGACAAGGGTGATGCTATTACATGCTCTGACGGGAATTACAGCAATGACCTGAACAGCCCAGAAGGAACAAAGAAGGATCTCTGTTCTGAAGGAACCCAGGTAGATAAGCCAGTCCCTTGTAAGGATAATTTAGATACTGGCACTGTCGAAGAGAGAACTCAAGATGTTAACCTTCTACAGTCCGATATGGATCCCAAGAGTGACAAGGGGATGTTGAAAGCCTTGAAGCCTCTCCGGAGCAAGGAGAGAAGAACCCGAACGAACTGTGAACTAAGAGCAAATATCCAAACGAACCACCAGTCCTTCAACATACTAGCACACAAAGACCGCAGCATCCTGAATCGGTCAAAGTCCAAAAGCAATCTGAAGAACTCCTCACTTTCCACACAAGTTAAAGATAAAACCAGGAAAAGCCCTGAGCTAAAAATCAGCGGTGAGACAGTCACAAAAGTAAAATCAAAGCTTAAATCTGTTAAAGGTGCTCATTGCAACACCGGCACTCAATCACCACGAAATAAGGTGATCGATCATGCTCAGATCAAAAGAGCAACTCCAGACAATTTGATCAGATCTCAACAGCACCCACCAGTGACCCAAAAGATAAAGAGACTTGTTGTCAGCGGGGACGCAAAGATCTAAATCTGCTGTGGACTTTGTCACCTACAAAGACATGTTTCAGCAGATACAGAGTGGAGATGAAGGGCCAGCCATCTATGAGATGTTTGCTGGTCCTATCTTTGATAATCTCAGAGTTACCAGCTCTTGCGATAAAGTTAAGGAGAGACAAGTGCAGTCTGCTAAAGTCAAACACAGACCTTTGAAACAAGCACTGAGGAGAGGTCCAGGGGAGAGGCTGGTTGTTTCAGCTAAAAGCAAACCAAAACCTGCATCCTTGAGGGTGAAACCTCATCTCACACCCCTACCAAGGAAAGACCGCCAAAACATGAGGGATGTGCCGAAACTGGATGGGCACACAGAGGTTGAGTTAGCTCCTGCAAAGGATGTTTGTCATAAAAATTCTCAAGATCAAATGTTATCTATCATAGAGGAGGCTCTTTCTAGATACGGGTCTGAAACATTAAAATCAGATGACAAAACATTGACTACAGCAGCAGTTTCCTTTCGTGAGGAAGAGTCATCAAACCCACCAGTTCATGAGCCAGTATTGTCTCAAAGCCCTCAACAGCCGAAGATCAACACCTGGACTTCATCTGACAGCAGCAGCCACACCGTCATGTCACCGGTTTACCAGAAGTTTCTGGATGAGGTGGGAGACGGGCCACTTACAGACGACCTTCTGCAGTGTCTGGCTGAGGAGCTGATCTCATTGGACGAGAGGGATGTATCGGTTGGCCCGTGTCCGGACAAGCTGGGAGCAAGCAAGGAGGAGTCCAACAGGGAAGATGATCCTGTATCGGGAAGGAATGGATTCCCTGAGGTAAACTATTCTTTTAATGTAAGAACTATTTTCTTTCTACCGAACTACACCCGCCAACCGTATCACTATGAAAAAGGAAGTATGCATCTACTCATGGATGAGAGGCTACCTAACTAAGCTAACTAAGCTGGCTAACGTTACAGATTAGCTGATGAGTAAGCTCTTGATGTTTATATCCGACTGCGTCACAAGCATGACAACAGTGAAAGAGTAGTAAGAAATGTGCATTTTTGATTTTGGGGTTAACTGATCCTTTAAGAATTAAAATTGGGGTCTACATGATTAATAAACAAGTTGTACCAGTGTAACAACTTTATGTTATTTCGACATGTATGAAATATAATGTTCAACCCACCATCACCACCAAAACCATTTTCACACGGCTACTTACAAATATTAAGACGTTATGACGTTCTCATGTGCCTACTAATCTTTTAAGAATCAACTAAACATTTTCAATAAACTAATTCAACACCCTGAGAAAACAGATTATCTTGATCCACCAAAGCTTCAAAGACACAGTTTTTTTGTTTTTTCTGAGGCTTTGCAAATTCATCAGTGATTTCCGGTTGATAATCCAAGTCACCCCACTTTCTCCTTTACATTGCTGATATTCATTATTATTATTATTTTTTTAATGCAGGTCAATTCAACATTCAGTGCTGCTCTGCTTGGCTCTGGGTTTGGTTGTCGATGACACCATCACATGGACAAAGGGGGAAGTACTCGGCAGGGGAGCTTATGGAACAGTAAGTTTGCTTATTTAGAATAACAAAGTAAAGCTACTAAAAAGAATAATCACTGGCATCCTCACCAGCTTTATGAGCGTTGCTCTGTAGGTCTGTCGCAATCAGAACTCTATTTAATCTTACACAAATACACAAAACATCATTGGAACCGCAGCAGGTATTGATGTTTAACTAACCCTGACAATCACTGCTGCCTTCTCACCAGGTGTACTGTGGCCTGACCAGCCAGGGCCAGCTGATAGCTGTGAAGCAGGTGAGCCTGGACACCTCCGACTCTGATGCTGCAAAGAGGGAGTACAGTCGTCTGCAGGGGGAAGTTGAGCTGCTTAAAACCTTGAGACACAGCAACATCGTGGGCTTCCTGGGGACCTCACTTAATCAGCATGTGGTCTCCATCTACATGGAGTACATCCCAGGAGGATCCATCGCTAGCATCCTTCACAGGTTAGGTTGATCCGAGATACCTTCACAACTTACCCAGAAGTATCTGTTGAAGCACTGAGCTTGACCTTAAGTCATTATGAGTATTTAACGCACATGGTCCCCTTTCCTGCCTTCAGGTTTGGTCCTCTGCCAGAGCCTGTTCTGGCTCTGTACACCCATCAGATCCTGGAAGGGGTGGCCTTCCTGCACCTGAACAGGGTGATTCATCGTGACTTGAAGGGAAACAACGTCATGCTGATGCCCACCGGTGTCATCAAGCTCATCGACTTTGGCTGCGCCCGTCGCCTCAGCTGTCTGAACCACACAGCGAGCAACAGTGGAGATCTGCTCAAATCTGTCCACGGGACACCCTACTGGATGGCACCAGAGGTAGATTAAGAGTTTGTTCAGGTTGTCCTCTCGTCTGGGAAGATTCTTTTTAATTGATCTGCTGAACTTTAAATTGGAATTTTTCTTTCTACTCCACAGGTTATCAGTGAGACAGGATATGGCAGGAAGTCTGATATTTGGAGTGTGGGTTGCACAGTGTTTGAGATGGCCACAGGGAAACCACCACTGGCACACATGGACAAGATGGCTGCCTTGTTCTACATTGGGGCTCAGAGAGGGTTGATGCCGCCCTTGCCAGATGGGTTTTCGGATAACGCCAAGGATTTTGTGAATATCTGCTTGACAAGGTGAGACCTGTTGTCTTCCTGGCTCCAAACTCAAAGATATCTGTTGTTACAGTAAATGTAAGGCCCTTCATACAATCACTTACCCTTTTAATCTATAGCTGACTGATTTACAACCCTGATTCCACAGCATCCATACTTTGTTGGAATCAGGGATGTAATTATGTGAAAAAATATACTTACATGACTTTGACACATACTTCAGTGAATATTTTAAAGTTCCCTTGTTTTTTAGTTTTGCGTTTTTCTCTTAACTCCAGTGACCAGAGACTACGGCCATCTGCAGACCAGCTGCTGAAGCATTCATTCATCCCCCAAAATGAGACCGGAGTGAAATCCTGGGCAACACAGAAAAAGAACTGCTGTGGCCACTCAGACTGTCGATAACAAGGACAGAATGTTTTTAAGTTCACGGGGATATGAAGCGATTTTATTCAGATTGATGACTCAGAACAGAAAGTATTTTTTGTAACCCTTTAAGGGTCGTCGCCTTTTCCCAGTGATGCATCAGTAGTGTGTTTGGAGCAGACCCTTCTGCATGAGAAGCACTTTTATACATTTCACTAGGTACAACAATAGAACCTTTAAAATGTGAAGCGATAGATGGCAGACTTTTGTTACTGACTTTGGGTATTTTCTATAGCAATCTTATAAATGTGCCAATCATATGCCTTAAAGAGGCAGTTCACCCCAGAATCAAAACCACATATTTTTCCCATTTAATGCTATTAATCCATCTAAATTGTTTTGATTCGAGTTGCCAGGTTTTGGAGATATCGGCTGGAGAGATGTCTGCCATCTCTCAGATTTAATTAAGGCACTCGGCTTCTAGGTCAAAGCGCCAAAGAAATCCACAGACCAGTTTCAGGAACTAGGAATTATTTTCTCTGCATCACCGCACAGGGGGAAACGTACATATGTGCTCATGACAGCGTGGGATGTTAACATTTAAAGCACCAATCTCTGCTTTGCTGTAACATTAGCTAGTCATCCACAAGGAGATGCAAGCTTCATTCTGTGCAGTGATGTTTAACCAAGAAAATTTGCTGTTGAGATTGTCACATGTTGCAGTTCCATTATATTCCAAAGAAGGCCAATATATCTAAAGCTCTGCAACTCACACCAAAACAATCTAGATGGATAAATAGCACTGCAGATGTCTTTTTAATTCCAGGGTTAACTGTCCCTTTAGTTTTACATTTTAACAGTGTAATCAGAGTTTTCTTTACTGGCTGATATTTTTAGATTGTGATTAAATGCATCTAATGTGTATTTCAGCTTAAATTATTAACTTATTTCCATAACCGTCATTTTTCAGTGCTGAGAATGTGAACCTGTACGTCCTCTGATGAGTTATTGACAAATGAGAATGTAAAACTGTAAGACATGCAATTTATAAAAACTTTTCATTGCTCCAAGTGTCTTTACTCCTGGACTCTAGTAACATGTATACATGCATAATGAAATGACAGCAACAACCAAGGTTTATACTGTGTCAGGGTAGCGCCAACTTTGAAGTTTATTTGTAATACTGAAATGAAAAGGATGCAAAGAGTGGGTTCGCCTCATTCGTCCACAACTGCTTTTGTTCTGTGTGCCCAAAATTTGGTAAAAACAACCCGGCCTCAGGTTTGTTGTGTATTTGCACATGAATGAGTAACCCAGTCAAGAACAGAGGGGACACTCATGTCAACATTTGAGAACAATATCGAGTTTAATGTAGAGAACTAATGTAAAGACGTGTCCGGACAGGTACATGGCTGTAAATGTAAAGTCAACCAACTGGATGAGGACATCAGTGACAAAACCTATTAGGGACGTCCACATTGCAGATACTTGCGTTATCCAGCAGGTCATGTTGCATATGTCCAATTGGTCACTGTTCTGACAACTCTGGCTCGAATGGAAACCGATTCCGAAGATTTTTTTTTCTGATTAAAGGTTGATTCGATAATACTTACATGTTCCCCCTTCATGGGCTGACATCTAAGAGCTACAGCTTCATGTCATGATATTATGTCTGATGCACTTCAAAGTAAAAAGGGTTATGTAAACTTTAATAGCACACTACTATTGTTTGTCAGTTTTTTTTTTCTTTTTGAGGCACAACCTTTGGCATCCAGCTTAAGGTCTACTTAGAGGTCCAAAAAAATAATTTTTGGTACAAATTGCATCGCTCTGATGTGATAAGTAGGTGTTGGATGTGCCGGTGTTACTGAGGGCATCAACTGATATTTCCTGCGATGGGAAAGCACAGTACAGCGCCCTCTGTAGGAAGGCTGTAAGAAGCACACACCGCTGGAATGCTGCAATCATTCACCCGATGATGCCCAACCAACAAAATAAAAGTCTTTTATAGGTATTATAGTTATCTTGTTATACTTACAAGCAGCTCCAAACCTGAGTAGTCATGGTATAGCTTTTTTTTTTCTTTAAACATACAAAAACGTATGTACATTTATCTCCACTTTCTGTAAACAGCAAGTACGTGTTCTCCTTTGAAATCCCTTTGATGATTGAAACATGCAAATCATACGCACAGTACTTAAGTATAAAAAGAAATCAAGACAAGAAAGTAATTGAGGAGATGAAACTTTACACTAAAAAAAGAAAAAATCTTTTGCATCCATCAACAGTACTAAATGTAATGCCAGCAAACTTGAACTCATCTCCAGCTGGCCCATCGGCTTCCTCCATACAACCGCATAAATGTGATTCAATTAAATTACTCTTAAAAAAAAAATATAGGAGGAAAATGAGGAAAAACGCACCTTCCATGCCTTTTTATAGTACTTACTAATACTTTTGTTTCCCATATGGAGATCTGAAATGTAGGTAAAGGACTCCAACCCCATGATGAAACCACACACACACATCTTTGCACATTCCTAGACTCATGTGAGGATGAAGGAGAACCAAGCAGCAATTCAACACACTAACAGAAAGACAGGACTGAGTACACAACTCAGCGATCTGACAGTCAGGAAGCATATTTTTTTCTATCATTCGTGTCTCTCAGAAATTGAGATGTCCAACAATACTTTTTTTTTTGCAGATAACTTTTTCTGCCTTTCAATAAAGGGTTTATCATCACATAAAGAGTTATTTTCCTAGGGCACTTAACAGGGAGGTGAGCATAGTCTTCAGAGTCTGTGGGTAGTTTGTTGCCATTTCCATGTGCTGGCCATGGCTGCAGAGTGGTGGACTCAGTGTCTCTGCTCTCCCACTTCATGTGGCGACTCACTAGGAGGAGGGTACTGCTGAGAGGTCCGCAGCCCACCTGAGTATGACAGGAGGGGAGGAGGAGAAACAAGAATAAGGAGGAGGAGGAAGGGGAGGGGAGGGAGGTTAGCCTTAGATCTGCAAGCCAGACGAGACACACTGCAGTACAGGAGAGGAGCAAGGGGGGAGAAAGGGGAGAGAAAAAGCTGTAGTACCTGCAGCACCAGTGCCACCCTTGGAGATTTTGCTCACTTTGGAGCAAGAAGTGGAGAATGCTGAGGAAGGGTGGTGGTTGTGGCTGGCCTCGGCGTGCACTCTCTTGCGCGATGAAGACAAAGAGGTGGATCCGGGAGGAGCAAGCGTAGTCCCTTCCATGCTGACCAGTCCTGGAGGACCACGTAGTAGGCCTCCAGGGCCATCAGGGCCTCCTCGCCCATTCCCACTGTGTGTGTGTGGATGAGGGTGACTGTGCTTGTGGTGGCGATGGAGGTTGTGATCTGCTCCACGATGTTTGTCCTTGCTCACCAGAGGGCTGGAATGTTTACTCTTGTTGTTGGCTGCCATGCCTTCATCCGATGAGCTGTGGCGCTCTGATGATGAAACTTTAATCTTCATTTTAAGCTCATCTTTGCTTGATTGTCCACTTTTATCCAGCTGGGAGCTTCCACCAGACCCAGGAACAGCCAGGCGGAGTTTGAGCGAGCCTTTGTCCCGTTTGTCGCCGTGATGGCGCCTATCTTGCCCTGAAGTTGAGGAGGGGACTTTCATTTTCATTGGGGAGGCAGTGGCGCCTCCACCACTACCATGGGTTGATTGGTGGGGCTGTAAATGTTTTCTATGGTCTACTTGGCTCGTAAAAGATGGTGCATAGGTAGAAGAGGAGGAAGACAACATATCCCCCCTCATGTCACAGTCCATTACCCCTCCATGTTGTTCATGACTACGTTTCTGACCAGAGACAGCCAGCTCTGCATGTTTCTCTCTGTATTTGTCCAGAGACAGCTTCTGAGCTGAAGTAGATTGTGGTGGAGGAGGCTGAGCGGATGGAAGGTAGGCAGACTGAGGTGGTGGCTGATGCTTGCCCACCGAACTCCCGCCAGCTCCTTTTTGTTCCTGTTTGATAGGGCTGAAGTCAACTGTTTTTTCAGTCCTGTATACCGGGGCATGCTGAAGCAAAGAGGAAGTGGAGGTTTGCAAAGACAGTGGGGGCTCTTGGAGGGGGATGTTGAGGGGTTCCTGTTTTATACAGCTGGAAGGGTACCCTGCTATGCTCTGGTTGCCCTGGGGCCACTCACTGTGGCTACCTGGATATGTGCCAGCCAAGCTGTCCAGAGATAGGGATGCAGTGAAGGAGGCGCCTGCTTTGGAAAAACTTGGGTTGGAGAGTCCCGGAAGCGAAGCGTCACCATCTGAGAGCATGGAAGGCCCAGGAAAGGAGTTGTCTGTCAACTGAGAGCTCTCAGACTTGGGCTTCTTGGCAGCTTGTGTTGCCTAAAGGGTAGACAGAGATTTGTAACCCTGGTTAGAGCTTGATTTTACTTTGCGTTAAGCAGACAGTGGTTCAACACTGGCAGTGGCAAATATGTCTTTCCAAGGCATGAAATAGAACAGCAACGTATCCTACCCGCCAGTTGCGTATCCTCTTTAAACGGCTGGGTGTCTTCTCCAGAATTTGTAGAAACTCATGGGTCAACTCTACAAACACAAGAATATCGACATAAAATAACAACTCATTCACTGTAACAGATCATGGAAAAAGGAAAATACATCATTCAATCTCACCATCAAGCAGCTCGAGAGTGACAGAGTTGTCCACGTACTCCCACCAGTGTTTTCCGTCAGTGGAAACTGGGATTTCCCAGTTGGACCACTTACATGCCAGGTGGATGCAAACACAGGCGATCACCGTGGGCTTATACTGGAGGCAGAAGGTAGTGAGGTGTAGACTGCATAGTGTGTGAGGATATGCGTAAGTGTTGAGTGTGTGCAAGAAAGAGTGAATATTTCACATATGTGAGGGTATAGGCATGTGCCAGGCCAGGTGTTCGTCACGATTGGTTCCACATGTGGAGAAAAGAGAAAGAAAAGAAACACAAGAGGGAGCAGACAGGTTTAATCAACTGTAGGCTTTGGTTGGAGAAGATAATGTTATTTGTTGAAACATCAAACTCTGATAAAAACGGCTCATTTCTAAAACAGGTCAAAATACACGTTGAACTAACTAAACGATTTCTGCGATGCAATGGAAGGACAAATTTCAGACAGTAAGCACTGCATTTTGTCAAGTGACAATAATTTATGTTTAAAGGCTGGTTTAAATGTTGGGACATCATAACAAAAATGAGGTAAGTGGGGAGGGGGCCACGTGTGGCCTCGCCATTGTGAAACACTGAACCATGGGGCCACCCATGTGACAGTTGCATCATTGTACAGCTAAGTGACAGGGGGCTGCCCCAACAAACCTCTGTGTGCTTGCCTCTATGTTTTTTTGGGACTGTGTTAAAAGGGATAAATCTAGTGTGTCTTGAAATGTAAACATTGTCTCAAGACTGAGAGCCTTACTATATTAAAAATCATAGCTAATCTAATCTGAATGATGACCCAAGGGTAAAATCATCTTTTCATAAATATGACATTGTTTTGCAAGACTGGAATTGGAACTGTAGAGTAATGCAAGTTTACACAGTAATTGGAGAGTACAACATATTTGTATTACAGTGAAAACAGACAGAAACTGATATTAAAACATGACCATAGGATTTAGTTCTCATGTAAATTGGTTCCCCCCAAATCATTTATCAGACACTTAAGACCGGAATACACTATTGTAATCCTAATGCATTGAAGTTAAGAGAGTAAATTCAACATGACTGTACTGACAACATGCCTCAGCATCAAGATGTATAACAAAGAACTAGCCATAACTTTTTTATCACTGCACTTTAAAACAAGTACAATGTCTGGAGTCTGGTCTGTCACATTACAGTGACCTTGAACAAGGCGAACAGTGACGGTAAACAACCAACAAGCCAAATCATTTAAAACATTAGGAATGATTATTCTTGACTACATAAAAAAAATACATTTGTAAGCATATGGAGCTACTTTAAGAACAGTCATTGGCTGCGGCTTTCCATCTTTAAAGGTGTAACAAGCAATTCTGGAGAAAGAGTTGGTTGTTGAGTCTCATTCCAAGGTCATAAAATACTGACTCTTTAGTTGGTGGGTTGGACCACCAACCCAAAGCACCTTTATCTGAACGAGACTCCTCAACTTTTATTCTCTAGAATCCCTTTCTGCAGCTTTAACTACTGCCAGCTCAGTGTCAAGACTTCCAACAGTCAGCATCCAGACATTGTCAACTGATTTGAAGTACATGTAGCTGTAGAAAAAGTTAATTACATTCTAAAAAAATCCTGTCCACCACCACCTGCTATAAACAAACCCTTTAAGGACCCAGATTTCCAACTACAAGACATGTTTCCCTCGCTTTAGAATAAAATCTCATCACCAAATGTATACCAGACACTTAAATAGTAGGCATTACATATTCTGGAGGTCCTTAATGGGTCATTATTCTTGTCACATCTATCATGTGAACTACATGTATGAAAGAATGTTGTAGAGGAGCGAGCAAGCAAATATTGCATACGGTGAAAAATATTTGAGGAGATAATGCATTTTTAACAAATGGATATGAAAAAGAAAAAAAAAATGTAAAAATGTATTTGCGGTACTTACCGGAAGCACTTCTACGAGAAATGTTTACATCTGTGAAATCTTTAGCTGCTATTCAGGCTACCAAAGTGTCTTTCTTTTAGACTTATGCACTTTTTCGCAACCGAACAAACATGTGGGTTTCAAGCGCACCACTACACTTCACATCTTGCATTCAACCCATCTGTGCCAACACGTGGTCCCTTGTACAATACACCGCACTGCGACTGGGGCCGGTAACGCTACAAGCCACCCTGTCCCGCTCCCTTTGAACAAAGGAGGGAAGCTGAGGGGAGAAGGCAAGCATCCCAACAACCACCAGCGCAAGTAGGGCCCGTTGGACACTGATAGGGTACCCTGCATTACAGGAAGCTATGGTGTGCAGTCAAAGTGCAACAAAGGAGGGGCAGGATAACAACCTGTTGGTAGCCATGAAATAGGAAGTCTGTGCCAGATCCTTGCTTGCTGTAAGAGAGAGACAGAAAAAGAGAAAAACGGGGAAGGAAAAAATTATTAACATTTCTGCAAGCCAAAGCATTTAACTATCATTAGATCAGGAACTGAATGTGATTTTCAATTCACTGATTAAGCCTGGGCCAAGACTGAAAAAAAAAACTTGGTGCCAATTGTACATACAATAGTACAGTACATTAAACTGAATTAAATGTGGTTTCTTATACATATTTGCCATATTGTGTTTCTTTGCAGAGCTTTTATGAATGTCAGTAGACGGGATTGGTGGAGTGGAACGATGGCAGATTGTCCACTAGTTAATCAATCGCAGACTGCATCTCTCTTGGACTTATGCCCAAAATAAAATGCTAAATTGTGTTGCCAAATGTAAGTGGGCAGCCATTAATATACTTGGGCTGCCTGCCCAAATAAAGTCTGTTTGTCAGAAACATTAACTGAATGGTACAGTACCATCATTAATGTTATTATTAACACCTGTGCTTTTCAGAAACAACCGTCATAATTTATTCTCTTAAATTTTCTGGTAACTTCAAAAAGAGAAACCTTCCCTATCCCCCAAATAACAGACATAGGTATCCAGTTCTGGTTCTGCTATCATACAGGATACACAATGCAAATGGCACCTAGAACCACTGATATTTAAGGGGGTGTCCGTTTCTAAGTTACAGAAGGATATGGCAAGAAAAACAATTACGTTTCAGACTTGGACTCGGCTTAATAAGTGTCAGTAAATGTTGTTCTTAATGTGCTACATCATCCAATGAACTCAAAAGGTCATCAAAAGAGCAAGGTGTGTGTGGTCACGTAACCATTACATCAGCAAGGTTTTGACCCCCCTCCCCACCCATATCTGAGGTGGGACAAACAAGAGCAGAGGGCACAAAGAGCAAAGAAGGAAGCCTCTACCTCGCACTAGCTGGGAACATTTCACCACATCAGTGTGTGGGTGATCAATAGTAATTTCAAAGCCTGGAACAAAATACATGACAGGTGAGTTCAACACAGACACAGTTGGGAGGTGACAGGTCATTTCATGATTAATCAAACAGATCTAGCGCTAAATTTTAAGGCTATCGATTTAGAATCTAGTTTGTATCCAAACAGCGGAGCTTGATGGTCAATTAATATATATACACATTTCAATTAAAGTGCAATCCAATCAGCTTTGTCCACTTTCTCTTTGGATGACAGAATGTAATCAATAAGTGAGCACAAAATGTGGCAGCCATAAAACAAAATGTTGCCGTGCAGTGACATTATATAACATTTCCTTACGCCATATCAATAACATGTTTCATGACTATCGATGAGGGAATGACGTGTCACCTTTACATGATTTATCTAAAAATATTTAAATGACAAGATACCCATACAGCAGCTGATAAAACAATTTACTCAACAGGCTGTGATGAATAAATTCAACAGTGATCAGTAGCATTACTCCCTTAGTGATAATGATAATCCAAAGAAAATGATCATGATAAACAAAACGCTATGTCTCTCTCTCTCTCTCTCAAGTCATCCATTCCAGTCACCACTACTTACCCAGGGTCTGCAGCACTATGGATTCAAGTATCACCAGCTCTTGAGCTTGCTGGAGGTATGCCTGAAGTTTGATAGACAGTCATTACAACACAATTGTAATGAGTCTATTAATCTATCCCCCTAACAACTGTTTCAAATGGCCAAAAACGCCAAACAAAGAGGCTCATTTTACTGGAAATGCAAGCCTTGTTGGGTGTAACAGTAGGCCGGGTGAGTTAAAATAAGGCCCTTTGTAGAGGGCAAGGGAATTTGGCACAGCCAGGTAAACAAAGGGAAACCATGACCACTGAGAATCTGGAAAGTCAGATGCAGAAAGGGGCGGGGGAATCAACCACATAATATGCAAAGCTTCTTGAACTTACATTGCTTTTTGTGTCTAGAGGTGGTTCTTGTGGGTTCAGGCAAGCATGTGCGACCTTGATGACATGTTCGAGTTTCCGGGGTTGTTCTTCCACTTTTGCGGCCAGGAATAAGGTGGTTGGAGATATTATCTGTGCGAAAGTGTCGAGACATTTGAATACAGATCAACAGTCTCATTTCTGTGTCGTTATACCAAAAATGTGATACATGAGTTTCAGGTCAATGCCAAGAGTATGAAAACAAAATACTTACATTCCTATGGAATTTGGTGAAAGAGTGGTGCATATAAAATCTATGCATGTAAACAATGGCTGTATTTATTGTTAATTGGGAGCTGGAGGGCGAGTCAAGGTAGATTTCAGTTTCACTTTGTGTAAACCACGCTGCCGCAAGAAGCGGGGAAAGTTCGCTTGCATGCCCTTACATCTAGGCAAGACATGGGATATTTCGGCAACGTATTAAAACCACAAGTGTAATAAAATAGACATTAAAAATAAAGTCAAGACATGTTAACAGGTGAGTCAACGACACTGTGACAGTTAATGCAAGCTAGCTACTTAGGGGGGCTTGCATTAGCTTTACGATCATCTTACGCTACTCGTGTTGGATTAAAATAGCAGCAGTATGTCAAACACCAACTCTGTGCATCAGTTTATGTATTCCAATGAGGCATAATGTTAATTACTAAACTAAACCCGGTCGAACCGAGAGGTAAAGACACATATTTCTGCGGACAGGTGGGCTAGCAACAGCTGCAAACACGCCAATTGGCCTCTTACGTCAATCCTCAGCTAGCTAGTTAGCATGCTATATTAGCGCATGGCTACAGATGCGACTACGATATTGAGATTCCACATTGAGATTTTTTATAGACTAACATTATTTCCGCAAGCAGAAAAACTTAACGCATGAAACGAAAAAGTCCACAAACGGCCTCCCTAACCTCAGCAGTCAATTTAAATAAGCTAAAGCTAACGGGGCCCGCTCAATTTGCTAGCGCCATGTCTGCCTGCAGTCCCGTCGAGGGATAACTTTGTTTACAAAAGATACACGTTGAGTCTCTGACCCATATCTTGGATCAGATTCGCCGCTTGCTGCCGGTAGGAGAGCTCCCGGTCTGGTTCTACTCCACATCGGTGGGACGGCGTGTTCTCGAGCTGGTCCCGGGTGAAAAACCATTTCGACGAGGATCCCCGGCACGCCGCCATTGCTCTCCAACGTTCGCTTGGGCATCGAGAAAACGGATGTGACGTCGGTGTCGCACAGGAAACCACTTCTTCTTCTTCGATGGTGGCGGGACCATGGTGCACATTTACAGTATTCACATTCGTAAACATTGTGATTCTGTTTAATTTAAGGAGATATTATTGTGTTTTAGCAGCTTTTATTGATTTATTCACATTTTAAACAACACTGCGTTTAGTTTTGGTCAGTTCCAAAGGATACGAACAGCCCATTAAACCCACAGATGATTAACCCACAATTACAAATGATTAGCTACATCAGAGTCCACACAAGTTATATAACAGAGTGATAATCACTTCAAAGGAAATAATAAAGTTTTAAAGGTTTTTTCCTGAGTATGTTTAGGAAGCAGGCGAAAAGTCAACGGGGGTTTTGTGTCAAAGTCTTTTCTGCAGAAAATTACTAACTAGGCCAATATATGCATTTTGTGTAGTCTTTCAGCTGTGTTCATCTGTGTGCTTTATCTCTAAGAGCTGCGTTTATGAGCATAGAAACCATTGCATTGCTCATTCCTTGAGTTAGAGCACATATTAGTGCAGCTTGTTTAGCAATTCAAGTCGTTAAGATCTGAGGTGTACAAGTACCTGGCAGCCTCATGGGGAGCGTAGGAACCCTTTCATCGTATTGACATGTTCTTTTACAGCTTAGAGAATGTCGTGATTTCCAACCGAGGTGAAAGGAAAATTATATGTATATTTGATATTACAATAAGCAATTAAATCTTACACAAGCATAAATTAGAGTGATCACTTGCCATTCTCGCACATTACCAATAACTCCTCCAATTTCCCTTCTCCAAACAATGCAATTCGCCAGTCAGAGTAAAACAATAATTTATTGCATCAAACAACAATACAATTGGTTCTATCTACTATACAAACTAATACAGAATTATTTTTTAATCAATAAAGACAGTCATTGCACTGAGTCGCTGGCTGTAGCAGATTTTCATGTTACTCAAATTGCTCTCGTTTCAGGCCCAGAAATTCCAGTGCATTTCCAGCGAGTAATTTATCCTGCAAAACAAAAAGCACACACCTTATTAGACACTGGCTTGGATATACAGTACTTTAAGAGTTTGAAAGTACAGAATTGAGGACATATATTTGTGTCAAAATGTTTGGGATGGATTCCAACATCCTTACTGTAAATAAGCCCCAAATCACAACTGAGCTACCAGAATTGTCTAAATAGAGAGGAAAATATTTTTTTACCTTTAGTTTGGCATCAAATTCGTCCATTGACTCAATCAGTGATCCGGGCTCCAGCTCACCCAGCGGGAATGGATAATCTGTTCCCAGCATCACTTTATCCTGCAGGAGGAATACATGCATGTTCAGATATACACACCCAACAACAACAATAATAATAATAATAACTACTGTCATTCTGCAGCACCACAATGCTCGACACTGTTTGGCGACACAGTTTTTGTATCCAAGGTTAAAGTATCTTTACAGAAATGTGTTCAAACTTCCCACACATTCTCCATGCAATACTTCCTCTGTGTCTTCTGAATGTCCTTGTGTGTGTGTGTGTGTGTGTGTGTGTGCATTCAATGAAAGAATACAAGCTCACTTTTCCGATGACATCAATGAGCAGCTTCAGGGCGGCGGGATCATGAACCAGGGAGTCAGTGAAGAAAGAACCGAGGTATTTCCGTGGACTGATCTTGTTGTCGACGGCACACAGGTCAGGCCGGACTTTGTGGCCGTGTTCAATTCTACCAACAGTGAATGGAAAAGAGCCGCCTGCAACCAGATGAACAAAAGTAATAATGGTCAAACGTCATCCAAACAGTGGCTCATGGCATCTTTGAAGAAAGTTTTGAAGAAGTTGACGCATAAGTGGTTGTATTATGTGAATTTAATGTGCTACAATAGAAACATCTGGTCTTTACCTCCATGTGCAAAGCAGACTTTCAGTTTAGGAAATCTCTCAAAGACACCTCCAAATATCATCGAGCAAATAGCCATGGTTGTCTCTGATGGCATGCCTGAGAAGGAAAAGAAACAACAGAATGTAGTGCTTCTAGTAGTGCTTCAACACCAATTAGGGAGTTTTGCCACGCAGGGAAAAACAATGATTTGGTTTTGATGGATTCATCAATCATTTTAGAAAATACATTAGAATTGTTCCGTTATGCACGGATAATTAAACATGGATCAATTTCAGCCACAAAGTGACTTTATTTTCAAGAAAAGAAGCACATTTGTTTGTTTTATTGACATGACCTGGGGGGATATTCAATATCTCCTATTCCTACTCCATCTCATCTCCCTCACCCACCAGCCACGGCAGCCAATACTTAGCCATCCTCCCATCTGTCTGCATGTCCCACGGGTGGACAAATATGGAGCAGCCCAGCTCCTCGGCTGCCTGCGTGGCGGACACAGAGCGAGGTCAGTATACCTCCATGAAGGAGAACTTGACCTCAGAATACAAAAGGACTGTCTCACACTTGGGTGTGCATGTTGTACATACGCAGGTTTCAGCTCCTAGAGCTTTGTGTTATCAAATAAGCGTGTACTGCAATATTCAAGGTCTCACAGCGTAGAAAGGGTGGAGTTCAGAGGCGTTCAGGTCCCAGTTGTTGATATGTGAGCCAATCTGCACCCCAGGGAAGCCCAGCTCCTTCACACAGCGCCTCATCTCCAGTACAGCCAAGTCAGGGGCTTGCATGGGCAGAGTGCCCAGGCCCACAAACCTCTTGGGGTGGGTGCGCACTGTCTCGGCCAAATTGTCATTTAGAAGGACACAGAGATCCAGCGTGTCGTGAGGTTTGGCCTGTAATCCCAAAATAAGATGTAATTAGGTAAATATACTGTATCTGTGGAGGCTGGGATCAAATTTGCTTCATATATTCTTTATCGTGTTGATACTTCTGTGACTGCAGAGGAACTAAAACTGGTAAGAAGTGTTGCAGACAAGTGTGCTGTTGCACAGAAAGCCTCCAAATTGAATTTGTTCCTTTTTCTCAACAGGAACAGGTGCAGCTCACAGTAATTCAGGGCAGAGTAAACAACACAGTTTCAGGTTTAAAGGGGCACAATGTAGTTCTGGAGAAGACATTCAAATGTGTGATATTAAGAGCATTAATGAGGTAATAACACAAACTCAGAGATATTAATTTTTTCCATAACTGAATAAACAAGCTGTTCTCGAAGCGAGAGAGGTGGCAGGGTCATGGAAAACAAAGAGAGTTTGTTTATTTAGTTTGTTTAGGCATAAAAAATCAGACAATGAAGAAATGTCTCCTCCGAGAAAATGTTACAAATATAATAAAGTAATACTCCATAATAGGCGCACTGTTTTTGATCCAGGCTGCTCGGACTTCGTGTGCACTCACCCAGTAACTGAACATCACCGGGACAGTAGAGAGGGCCTGAACTGTGACACCTGATGGCCATAAACACAAATGTCCGTTTTAGGCATCAAAGAGAAGAAACACGGTCATGGTGTGATTACTTTGTGTCCGTGCATATACCGTGTTGATCCATGTCCCTTATGCGTGAGTTTGCGTCCCAACAGTTTTCCTGAATCACCCGGAACAGCTTCCCGTCCTTCATCATCTCTGCTTCACCCTGACACAACAACACAGAGCGTGGGCGCCTTTGCAAATGTGTTGTTATTGCTTCTGTTCATTTCCCTCATTACATTTACAATTTTCAGGCTCGTGTTTGGATTTTTTAACACTTCAAAACACAACCACATGATGGCAGCAGACAGCTGATTGACGCTGTGTCATGGAAAGCGTACAGGATGTTAACTTTTATTTACACCTGGCATTTAGCCTATTTCATGATGGTTACACTGCCTTTGAAAAGGTTCTTGGTGTGTATGTGAATGCAGATATACAAACAACATCTGGACAGTGTTTCTTTTCTCCTTTTAATGGTTGTAATCTGAATCGGAGTCCTCATTGATCTTGTTTTAACACTGGCATCAGGACCTAAACAGATGTTCCAGTGCATCAGCTGTTTGTCTTCATGTGCATTTGTCTTAATCCCAACCAACGGCTGCCACCTAAGGCTGCCTGTGCTGCACGGTGACCAGGCTGCTCCGAGGTCTGCAGCTTTGAGGTGAATGTCTCCGATGATGCAGAGGCACCGTGCTGAGTTCTGCAGCTGCTCACACGGCGAGGACCGGGCTGACAGATCCACCGGGGCAGGGTGCAGCCGGGAAGAACCTGCTGTGTTCCCAGCAGAGTACGCAGCACAATTGCACAAGTCTGTATGTGCATGCCAGGAAAAAACACAAGTGACTCACCTTGCAGTGATGGTGGAGCTGGACAAAGCCATCGTATCCATACCTCTGAAACACATGCAAAAGGGTGATTATGCTCATTAACTGGCAAACATTTCAAATACTGAAGAACACATGTACATTAGATTCTGGTGCATCTGATTTAGATGTAAAATCTCTGCATAAATGTGGCTGTAATTTGGTATCCAACACGCGTCCGGCTGTGGAAAAGCCTCTATTGATTGTGTTATCCCATCTGCGAGGGTTCAATCTTCATGCTAGAGGACTATCCTCTCCACCGCCCTGGAAAAAACTCTCAGCGAACGCCATCTGAGGCTGTTGACTCTTTTGCATACAGATGAAGCCGCAAATGATCTACGTGAGCAATACAGCCAGTAAAGCCCCGTTTCATATCCCCGCAGATCTGCAGTGCTGTGTACTCAGTTGATGCCACAGAGAGGCTTCAGCTTTTCAAACCGCGGGATGGATTTGGTGCCGTTCCCTCAAAAGCATCAAATGTATTTGACCATAAAACATTAACCCCAATGTTCTTTTAGGGGGTTGCAACAGCTCAAAAGCACATAAATAGAAACAAAGTTGGATCTCAGAGTCTTTAGTTGTAAAACATCTACATATTATGTGATGGGTGCTGACACAAGTTTTTTAGGCATTACCACCCCTCCAAAATCCTAAAATGAATCTCTTTGGATTTCTATTACGCATTTCTTGGCACCAAATAGCAGTTCGCTTTGTCTTTTGCAAACAGAACATATACAAACTCCCTCCTTCACCATGTTCATGTTCAATTCTGCCACCAACTAAAAATAGCAAAAAAAAAAAAAACATGCAGAAAGGCCAAAACAAATTATATAAATCTTTATCATGGTCTTTGTGCTTTTCGTCTGTTCACATTTTTGTCTCCTTTTTCGTATATTCCTTTTTTCTCTCTTGTCTGCTGTCTGTGATAGTGACTGTGCTGTAGCAACATCTCCACCACTGTTGATCAAATTGTAAACCTATTTTGTTCAACTCTTCCCTAGATTGTTTTTTATATTCTCTTCTTTACAAAAATCCTGTGGTCTCCCCGTGGATAGGCTATAATAAATATATATATATTATTGATCACATGAAGAGGAAAATCGAACAGGAAGTTTCACAAAGGACAAAGATGTGTTTGTCACATATAATAACCTTTATAATCTCATCAGTCATGGGATATAGATAACAACAAAAGGGCCTTAGTGATACAGTCAATCAGGACATGCAATAATGTAATAAATTCTAAACTTGGCACTCACATATACGTTTATATAAAACTTCAGTGTGTCTGCGTAAAACAAGCTGCAAAAGTGGTGAAATACAGTATCATTTCAGTGTTCACTATTTCAAATACCACTTTGCATACATTTGAAGCCAGACGTCTAAAGTAAAAGAGAAACTACTTCACAACTGAAAGAAAGAAAGAAAGAAAGAAAGAAAGAAAGAAAGAAAGAAAGAAAGAAAGAAAGAAAGAAAGAAAGAAAGAAAGAAAGAAAGAATGACAGATGATGGCAGCAGTCAGCAGACCAGCACTAACTGTGGGAAATCATTAGCTAAAGCCAGGCCTTCACACTGACACAGACATGAGGGCAGGAGCAGATAGGACAGGGAAGACCAAGGCCGGAGCCTCTTATTGATTAAAGTTTAACCATCCATAGAGAACACAGATTTATGGAGTGAGCTGTTAAACTCCCTGCTGCTGACACTCCAACAGGGAAAAGTCTGTACATTTTATCTCCCTGGCATTTAATCCAACGAGCTACAGAGCTGATACAAACAACGATGTGTTTTTAAAAACCCACTCAGCCATTCTAAGTGGATTTACCCATAAAAAAAAAAAAGCTCTCTGTCTGTCAATGAGCTCGTCTCTCAGTGCCTACCTGCTTCAGATCGGGCCACGTCTTTGGTAAAATATGATTGTGAATATCAACCTTCATCCTTCTGGTGTCCCTCAGGGAAATGTGGAGGTCTGCTGCCAGAGGTTTCTTGCAGCAACTGAGCGCAAATCTCAACAAGTTTACTCTCCGCCCTCGGAAAGAAACCAATGACCGACAGGTGACCGACTACTGCTGCTGTCGGGACAGCCTGGTAATTTATTACCTAATCTATAAAACAAACAGAAAGTCACTGTCAGTCTGTGGAGGACATTTAGCCTCAGTTGATGGTTGATATTCTGAAACATGACGTGATATTACAGACTGGATTAGTTACATCCCACCTTACTGGAACCACACACACACACAGACACAGATACAGACACACACTCATCTGAATGCCTGTATAATGCTGAGTCAGCGTTTCGTGCTTTATAGTTTATGATAAGTGCATGTTTGGATGTTGCTCCATTAGGCCGAAGTCCCTCTATAGGTGAAAATCACAGAGCTACAGGAAAGCTGACTGATATCTTCAGTGGTGGAATGTAACTGAGTACATTTACTCAAGTACAAATTCAAGGTACTTGTACTTTGCTTTAGTATTTACCATTTTATTCAACTTTGGACTTTTGACTCCACGACACTTGCCTGGCAGCTTTAGTTCCTGTCCAGTGAAAACCATGTATCTCCAGATGTCCTAATGTTTGTGATAAACTGAAGGACCTTGTGTTCTTGAATGTGTTGAGAGAATTTGGCTACTTCCTAAAATGAATAAATTATTTAAAAACCCTCTTGGATTAGCTTGAAATGCATTGTCACAAAGAGTAAAGTACTTTTACTTTTCATACTTGGTACAAATTGCTGATAACACTATCATACTTTGACTTAAAGGGTAACCATCAATTTTACACATTAAAGTGTGTTTACATGTCTTGTGGAGTACTACTGCATATGTAAAAAGAAAAGTAGTATACAGCCTTTTGTGGCTCCAGAGGAAGCTGCATGTAATCTGATAAGTTGCCTACAGTGAGGTCACTCAGTGGCTAAATTGTATTGTGGGTAATGTAGTTGGTCTAGGATTGACCTCCTATAACATGGCTTGTTATGGACATTTTAAAATCAAATGATCAAAATCGATCCAGCAGAAGAAGAGGTATCGCCTCTTTTATTCCACACATTCCTTTCTCTTTTTAAAACCTGGTATGGTGGCTACATTACCCACAATGCAACTTAATCACTGAGTGACATCAGTGGAGGCAATTTATTGGATTCCATGCAGCCACAAAATACGGTATACTACTTTTTTTCCCCCACATATGCACTTAATGTGTCAAATTGGTGTAGTTACCCTTTAAAGCAACATTATGTAGAAATTGGCATTTCTACGATTTGGCGCAGACTTGCTCAGCACGACCCGCTCTACTCTGCCTCTGATTGGCTACATCCTGCCCGTTAAGTAACACGCTTGTGCAACTCTCATCAAAGATTGGTCAACGTTAGAAAAACAATGTGTCTTTTGAAAATGAAAGACTGTAAACCTGTTCTACCAGGAACACCAAAAATAAAAGTATGAACCTGAAAATGTGATTAAAAATATAACATAATGTTGCTTTAAGTGACATTTATTTGTAGATGGGTATTATTTTTTTTTTTTTTACAGTGTGGTGTTGGTAGCCAATAGATCAGTTTTTTTTTCATGGTCTCACCTGCTCACAACTTTGTGGTTTCGGCGCCACCTAGTGTTTAATTGTTGAGGTGAACAAGTTGAGCTTCAAGACAGTTGCATCATAAACAATCATTAACAAGGCTGTGGTGTAGTAGACAGTTTGTTTTCCACTGGTTTTGATAGTTTGGTAACAAATTTGGGATATTGGAGCAAATTCACAATCAATAAAGATGTGGACTAAACTAATAAGGCTCATCTAATCATCATATGATAAAGATTAGATTGATAATAGGAAACAATATCACACTTATATTTTTGTTCCAGGAAAAAAACAGCTCTCTATGTTGCATTAAAGTTGTGTTTCATCCATGATTGATTGATTGATTGATTGATTGATTGTGGATGGATGTCACTGGTGATCTCATGCGGTGGCCTGTGTGGGAACAGGGACCTGAGTTGTGAGAGGAGGAGGAGGAGGAGGAGAGGAGGAGGGAAGGAGGAAAGGGGAGGAGGAAAATAAACTTGCTGGCACCGCCTGTCAGATCCACAGCAGATCTCAGCGATTTATCGCATCGCCGCATCTAACCCTAAACTGTCTCTAAGTGGCTCCGTCGGACAGGCTGTTTCCACTGAGGCTGTTTCCTCGCTGTGTCTGTGAGTTTCACACAGAGGGAGTTGGCTCGCTGCTGATGCTGGGCAGATAAATCCTGTATCTCTCATCTCCTCTTATCGCCATCTCTCGTCCCTCCTCTCAACCCCACCAGCACCACCTCAGCCTTGCGCAAGTCGACACCGGTGGCATATCGGGCGCGCTGGATGGCTGCTGCACTCAGCGAACCGGCGTGAATCTTTTTATTTCCCCTCATCCTCATCTTTTCATCTGTTTTCTCCGCCTGCGAGCCTGCGAAACAAACCAGCAACTGCAACTACAATGACAGACCCGGCGAGCCAGGAGTCCTACCCCGTCCCGGACCCGACTATTGTGGATCCCTGCCCGGCCACGGTGCGGAACGGCCAGTGCGCCCCGGATGGCTTCACCAACAACCATCACCAGCCGGCCAAAGCCCCCGGGCAGCCCGAGCCGTTCACCACGGGCCAGGAGATGAAGATCACAGACAGCGTGGAGGGAGAAGGTAACTTCATCCGTCTCTGTCATGTCCGGAGCTGCTTATTAAAAGTTATGGGTGTGCGTGAGCGCGGATGTGTGCGTGTCGAGGGGCCCCTGGGGAGACAGGAGGGGGGTATTTTTACCCCGCGAGGTATTTTTAGTCCGCTCTCATTTTAATAATTTATGACGGTCCTACATCAGCAGGATTCAGAGTGAGGCAAAGTTGAATTCGAGGCTTAAAACACTGTTAGACTGATTCATCCATTCATATTGGATTGCCTTCAGGGGACAAGCTCGGCTGTGGGAATTTCGATAGCTCTCTCTCTTAAAACATGCGCTCAGTCTGCTTCACAGCCTCTGATGCCAGTCACATGCATGCCTAACAGACCCCTTAAGTGTGTCTTTGCATTTGCTTAAGCGCATGTGAGTCCGCCTGTGTGTGATGTTTCCACTAAAAATAATCCCATTCATGATCTTATGGAGGCATGAAACCAAAGAACCAACACATTCCACTGTGGAGAACAAAAGGGGGCCTCAGTTATACAATAAATCATATAATAAGCCTGTTGCTTATATATGCATTCAGCTGAGTGATTGACGTTTTGACTGATCTTTGCAGCTTTAAGTAGCTCGATGAGGCTAATGTGATGGAGCGTGTGTTTGGTTATTGATTTAATTAGAAGTGGGTTATGTATTTAGTATCTGAGAGAAGGATTTGGCTTATTTTTAAGAGCTTTCATCACCCTGCAGTATCCACCTTGCATCTGACTAAGCAAAGACAAAGAAGAGGTCAGGATGAAGGATGAGATGTTGTCATTCCCTGAAAGACTTAAAGAAAATGGCCAGTTGTCAGATTTGAACCCTTTAAAGGGGTATTCCAGCAATTTATGGTTGTAATTCTATAAGGTCTGAAACTTGTCTGTGACAAAAAAAAAAAATGGTTGTAAATCAAAGTAGTTGAGTCTGAGATATAGTTTGGTCCCTGAATCCTACGTTTCCTACAATGCAACTTGATACCAGTTTTTCTTTTAATTAGCAAACCGTCATGGTTGTTCAAATGTCACAATTTAAGTTGCAACACAGACTTTTGTCATCCAAAGTTGTCGTCTCCCGTCCACACTAAGAGCAATAACTAAAACAATAGCTACACATAAATTATTACTAGAACTAGAAGTCAATCAGAATCTGAATTTACAGGATCATCATCTTAACTTTGGGTAAATTTTTCTTTAAAATAATCTTGCAGGAGTCCTTATTATATTGGTTTTCTAACTGTAGCCGACCCCTGTTAAATAAGCTAAGTGCTTGCATTTATGAAACACTTCTTTAATAACTCAATCTTGGTTACTTAAAGAACTTATTAAGTGCCTTTGTAACACTTAACTGTGAAAGAAACAAGCATTTTTCCCGGGGACATACTGCCACACTTGTAACACAGTGTTGGATTCTCCCAACTCCTCTCATTGTTCAAGAACATAATCGTTTTCTTCTTGGTTCTTTGTTTGCTTCTCTGTGTAACAAACAGCAGAAACAGGCATGGATATCCATTTTCCAAAGCTGCTGACACAGCTTGAGGGCGCAGCGCGTGCTCCACGCTCACAGCAGCTTTATTGTTCATCACTGTGGATGCTCACGTCGTTATCGTGATAGTTATCGTTACGCTGATCACTCCTGGTGTTGGACGGCCCACAGAGAGAACCCTGACCACGTCAGTATGACATCACAAGGGTTCCTCTCTGAGGCCGTGACAAAGCTTCTCTGGAACAACAGATGTCATTATCCAGCGTGTCCAAGCGTAAACCCACCGTGACATCGCTCATTGGTTTTGAAGCCTCAGGTCTGACGTTACTGCAGTCTTGGTTTTCCCAGAGCCAGGATTGACCATATTTGGATGAGAGGGTGGAGCTGGGGAGGAGATCCTGAGGACAGGCTGTGGTAGCAACCTGCCAATCCAAGCGTAGCCAGCCCTGATGCAAATATCCATTTTACTCTTAATTGGACCATAATTTACTAAATGAACAACGTTCTTTATTGAAGAAGACTTGAAGCTGCAGACTGAGTCCATAAACTCATGAGGAAACTGTTTACTGAGGTAATAAGTCGAGCAAGAAGTAGATACGTTTTCTCATAAGCTCACATACAATCAGAGCTCTGTTTGAAACCAGTAGCGTCAAACTCCTGCTGGCCATTAGAAAGAATGCAGGTTTAAGTCACTTCACGTTTCAGACCAGGAAGCTTTATCAACGCTGGCGACCATCACCTAGTGAACTGATCTGTCAAAAAGCTCACTGACTTGTCTGAAAACGAGGGTCTCACACACACAGATATTAAAGACGACATGAAAAGCGATTCAGAGACACGTTCAGCGAAGGGAGCTTTAAACAAACACATCCTGCACAATATATTCCTCACATTCACAGTGTCTACCTCCCTCCTTCGCTTCCCTCATCTCTCCCCTATTTACATAAAAGTCCCTGCCATGGCTGCAAGAACACCTCTGCAGTCTGATCATGCTCGCCCATGCCTGTGTTTCTATCTATCTATCTATCTATCTATCTATCTATCTATCTATCTATCTATCTATCTATCTATCTATCTATCTATCTATCTATCTATCTAACAGTTATGGCACATAGCATATAAATAAATCAGGTAGAGACTGGTTTTATAGATTATGTAAAAAAATGTAATTAATTTATCTCTTTCAGCTCACACTCCTCCCAGGAGTATTATATTCAGTCGTGTGTTTCCGGGCTTTGTGTGTGTGTGTGTGTGTGTGTGTGTGTGTGTGTGTGTGTGTGTGTGTGTGTGTGTGTGTCTGTAATCAGCCTTTCGAAGCTGCAAGGCTGATGTTAATTATTTTTAGAAAAGAAAGGTGTGACAAAAGACAAGTGTCTAGAGAGAACACACACGCAACCACCCACACTGTGGTGTGTGTGTGTGTGTGTGTGTGTGTGTGTGTGAGATGAGATGTGAAGCACATGCTTTCAGCTGTCTGATCGCCCCCCCAGCCTGGTATCATGTGAACAAAGTGATCTAACCATGCTGTCTGACTTACCCTCAGCCACACACACTCACACACACACACACACACACACACACGGACAGCTGACATGACATCACACTACGTCACCATGTCACACATTCATATTATTTATGCCCGTATTCACAGTAGAAGTGAAGCTAACTGGAAGCTGAAAACCACAACAGAGCTGACCGGAGACACGGTGAGCGGTGCTGGTTCAGGCGTGTGTGAGCTGACCAATCAGAGCAGACTGGGTATTTAAGAGGGGAGGACCTTAACCTTGACCTGCATGACAAAACAAAAGTGTTTTTTGAGCATCAACCCATGTAAACCTATTCTAGTAGCAACCCGAAATAAAATTATGAACCTGAAAATTAGGAAAATTTGTCACCTTTATTTATTTAGTTTATTTCTTAATCAATGTAGGTTGTCGCAATTTCTTCTTGCATATGTAGGGATCAAATGGAGAAAAACGTGTTAAGAAATTAAATGAAAATGTACCATTAGGTGCACCCAAATTATGTCCTGGTGCTCCTGAATGAAAAAGTTAGGCACACCAGTGCAACCATTGTGGAAAGTCAGTTAAGGGCCCTGCCATAGAAAATGTGAGGCGTTGAATAAGAGCAGGATCAGACAGGTTTCAAAACATGTTTTGCAATCAAGTCAAATGATCAGAAGTGTCTGTTGTGTCTGTAAATGTCGCTCCTTGTGACTCCCTCCATCACACTTGCAGCACACTTTTCTCAGAAGGTCATTTCCACAGACAGACCCTGACGGAAAAACTTCCAGATGACTTTCAGCTCCTCGTAAGCACAAGCCATGTGATTTTCTTTGACGTTCTGTCTTCAAAAGAAATCAATTACAGCCAGATTAAGTGATTTCACATCAGCCATATGGTCAAAGTCAGGGGGAGAATGTGTTTGTGCAGTAAGCACGAGTCGCAACGATAAAAAGAGTCTGCGTGATGTTTTCTTCTTCGTGTAAACAACATTTACATGTTTTAATGACTTCAAGTATGAGAATGACACTGGATATGATAAATTATGGATACCAACCACTGAATACTGAAGATGTCATGTCAGGATTTCAGATTTCGAAACTAACTACGATCAGACTTGGTGTCTTTGCTCGCCATAGTGTCAGATACAGGAGCTGCACCAAAAACTCCTGACCATCATACATTTATGTGCGCACTTGGATACAAAGTAGTTACCGACAGTTATACTGTGGATACAAGTTTCCAGAACTGAACTAAAGCCAGGTGAAGTCGTAAATTGAAAGATCAGGTTGTCTGTCAAAAACGGTCAGCAGTGTTTACCGGTGGGAAGCCGGTGAGGGATTATATCCCTCTAGCAGCGCCATCTCCCTCTGGACTCTCTGGATTCACGTCTCCTTCTGTCTGCACCGACACTGAACAAACTGTGGGAGTTAACAACAACAAGTACTGCGTGGAGGGTGAACTGGACCGCACAGATTGTGTGACAAAAGGACAGAGAATATATATAAAGGTGACAGACTGTGAAAATGTTGGCAATGTGCATTCCTGCAAAGCACGAATATGTTCAAACTTTGCTTTTTTTGGCTCCAGTTTTCTTAAGTGTCCTTAAAAATATCAAGAATATTCACCCTTACGAATACTGGCTGCAGTATCTGCCATTAGCTAGTTAGCTCAGTTAGCTGTGCAGCTAGTTGCCTGGACTCGGAGTGGTCTGGGCGGTAGTTTTATTTAATTGTTGAATCTTTTCTGAAGTGTAATTCTTACACAGTGAACCTTTAAGGGTCAAGAGTGAGATCTGCAGTCAGTGTTTCCAGGTTTTCTGCAGATCAAGTCATATGTGGCACCCTGACAAATATTTACAATTAAATATTCATATCAAAATAATGACCCAGTTTTGTTGGGTTTTCAAACCGGAGACAGAGAGTGAAGGTTTCCGCAGAATTCAAAGAGAGTCGGTTGATTTAAATAAATAAACTCTATTTGATTGAAGCATTTTTCAGCTTTTGAACACAATCTGGTGTAATCCACGACTCTCCCACTGCAATGACACCTTATTAGTGTTGAAGTTTATCTGATGCCTGTGAGAGCAAATTCCCCCAGAGTGTGTGTCTCATCCTCCAATAGTCTTGAACAGTTCCTCTGTAAATACAACAAATAAGGGCAGAGCCTCACAAACACCTTGACTTTCTCTTTAAATGACCCTTTGAGTGCAGATAGTCTACTTCTAAATGGAAATGTTCAAGTAACTTCCAAATATGACTGCTGAAATGTGTCCCAAAGATCTGATCTAAAGGTTAAAGAGCCTTATTTTTCCCTCCATTAGCTCCCATTATCTGTCTGTTTCTGCGGGTAAACTTGAAGTCTGGACAGAAAACACCTCCCGCGTGTCTCAGGAGGGTTCACGAGAGACTGCAGAGCTTCCCTGGGACAAATGTCTGCCTCTGGACAGCGTGACAACTGATATCATTAAAAGCCCTTTCCGATGTAAAAAGTTCAGGCTCATGAATGTTGCATGAGTCTGCAGAGCCGGCCTCACGCTACATGACAATAGAAACGCTTCAGGCGGTTCAGAATCTCTGCTTTTTGTCTGTGACTGCAGGCAGAGACTCCTCACACAGACACAGAGCTGGGAGCCATGAGGAAACGCATGCAGGGTTATTATACTGATATTCTGCTGTAAAACTCTGCGTCTAGACTGTTGGAGGGGATCTGAGCCTTTACTGTGTTTGGTTTTGTTGGTAATTTTGTATTCCGAATGGGTTAGTTCATCATTGTTTTGTATGAGTTTGAGCCTGACTGCGAGGCTGCAAGGGAAGTTCTGCTGGAGTCGAACTTGACAAGCCGTCCCCGAGCTGTGCTTCACCCATGACCTGTAATCTGCAGCGTAACAAGGGTCCCCGGGCCTTACACAGTGTTTTGTGTCCCTCGGTGTAATCCCCGATGATCCGGTGCTCTCTAGGAAGGCGTGGATGATTATGCAGGGAGGAAAAAGCTCTATTCTATTGATTGAAGACCTAATAAATACTCAATGATAGATGAATTAGGCACCTTGCATAGTGGATTGATTACAGCATTAATTTTCTTTTTGTCATCTTGTTCAAGTCAGTTCAGTCTTTTTTTTTAAGCTTCTCCAGAGCTGTTTCACTTTTTTCAGGTGAAAAGTGTTTAGGCTTAGTGTTGTTTTTGTCATTTTCAGTATGAGTTTAAGTTTATTTAATCACATTATGTGGGGTTTGTAAATGCTACTGACGTCCCAGTCTCATTAAACATACGCACAAATGCCTCCTCGTGCTTTTCGTGTTAGCAGATTTGACCAATTTGACAAAACCTAAGGATAAATCTGGTATATTTCCCTGTCTTTACGCATTGTTTTAGTTAGTTTTTACTTTAGTTTTTAAAATTAAATCTAGTTTTTCTTTTCCGTTAACTCAAAATAAAACATTTTCAGAAGTAATTTGGTGTTTTGGTTTAGTTTTAGATAACCAGTCAGTCCATGGAGCATCTGTTTAGCAGAGCTTTACCTCTGACTTTGCTTTGAATTGGGGAAAAATTAGAGAATCTTTGGAGGACTGGCACAAGTCACCGGCTCTAACAGAATATGGGCAGAACCATGGTAGTATTTTAGGATACTCTGTTTTGGCCAATCTAACCACGGCCCTATTTAAATGTTTCGGTGTATAAATGATTCATACTGTTTTGGATTTGGAATTGGTTCAGCAGATCGCTCTAGCTGGCAGAAAATGGCTGCAAAAAAATCCTCTGGGGGAACTTCACCATCAAAGTTTCGTTCACAAAAAATTGCCTGTCTTTGTAAATAAAAACACGATACAGACGAGATACTGAAGCCCAGATTGCTGCCGGCGGCTGCTCACCAGGAGCAGGTAGCCTGGCATCTCTGCCACAGGTGTGTGAATGTGTGTGTGAATGGGTGAACGCTGACTTTATTACACAAACCACTGGCCTCATTGACTTGTCTTGCATTACTGATTCGCTACTGATTTTGTGACGAACGAATTATTAGATATTTAAAGGTTCTACTTGTAAGAAAAGTTTATTTTGAGTCAAACACTGAGCATCCTAAAGCGTTTCTTTCTTACAAACAGGACTTTAGAGATTTGTATTTTTATGTAAGAATTGTTCCCTCTGGACACTCGATGAAGTCAAATGATTACTATGACATTATAAAACACACACACAAACAAAAGAAGGAATTGTTCTTGTAACAGAGTCTACGTGTCTCACTGCAGGTCTCCTGGAGAGCAGCATGCGCCTGAAGCCCCACGAGGCTCAGAGCTACAGGAAGAAGGCGCTCTGGGTCTCCTGGATCTCCATCGTGGTGACGCTCATACTGGCCGTGGCAGCTTTCAGTAAGAATTTAATGTATTCATTCGTGGGCAATGTGCGGTGCTGTACGTACAGTGTGTGTGCTATGCAGTCGCGGCAAACTGACTGTGGCTGTTTATTCCTCACTTCCCCATCGACTCAGAGGAGGTGTTGTCATCTAGACGCCTGTTCTAGTCATGGTACAAACATGTTGTAACGTGAGGTTGGAGTTACAATGTTCACCATAGATTGTATTCATATTTCCTGTTTATTTAAGGTTTTGAGGCTTTTGAATTAGACAAAAATATCCCTAACTGATTCATTTTTAGCATACGTCTATTTATCTGCAGGATAAAAACAATTATTTGTTCGTTTAATGGTTTTAGCACAATATTTGTTGTATTTTAAATGCTGTGATTTATTTCAATTTCATGATAATCTGAGCGTTACTCAAAGCGCAGACTAGACTGAAAGAATAATAAAACAGCACATGAAAGAAAAAGCTGATAAAAAAATCAGCGAGCCGATTAGCTCCACGGCTAGCGGAGCATCGAGGACACATTTTCAATGGATTCTTTCAGTGCGTACGACAAGCCTTCGCGTGTTGAAGGATTTTTAAAAGAAGCCTTTTCACTCAGTCATAAAAGTAAGGATAATTCGAACGTCAGCCCTGTGTAATGTGTCACTAATTTGGACTCAGCGTAGGTCAAAGGTCAAGTCACACATTTTCTTGAGCAGTATGACAAAGAAAGAGCATTAGCCTTTTCAGCCGCACTGACCTGCTGAAGCCCAGCTGGGTGAAGGCACATGACTGAATCAGACTAATTCATTTTAAAAGCTGAGAAGTTGTTGTTTTCTGGTGGAGCGTGGCCGTTCTTTCATATGTCTTATTCAGAAAAATATGGTTTGGCGGCTTACATGCGTACAGTAGTGTGGTGAAAAGAAGCACTGTTGATTCATCAGTTGTGTTGTGAAAAAGAGAAAACACCTGACTGCTCGATTTCTTGTCCATAGAGCAGAAAAACACAAGAGATACTGTGAAATGATGTTAAATCTCAGGTAGAGGCTTTCATTACATATGAAAAGTAAGAACCTGCAAATTATAACTTACAAGTTGTGTGTTATGCTTGATTTTTTAGTCACAGTCATGTAGTCCCAACTCTTTAATTATTTGACGTATGATCCACTACTGAGGTTTAGGAACTACTTTTTCATACTTCCATCCTCAACAGTTTCTGGCGTGTTCTCACTCCCAACATGTCAAATAAGGCAACTACACTTCTCGGTTCATTTTGAAAGTCTTAGCGGATGCTGCAAGTCGTTCTTGTGCCCTTCATCTACAAAACTGATGCTAGTAGAGCGTCATAGTTTGGAGCTGAAGGCCACTGAACTTCTTGGGCGTTAGAACCTGTTGATACTTTCATAGTTTCAAGACTCCCTGCCAACTATTTTTGACACACTAGATAGTCTCACAGTGATGAGGACTCACTGGAAGAGGACATCGTTATTAATACTATGTATTCTCAAAGGTGTTGTTGCAGTAAGTGTTTCATAAATACATCTAATTAACAATGGTGAGATGTGTGTACATTAATATACAAACACAGGGATGTATTCAGGTTAAAGAGTGCAGAATTGCTTCTGAGGTTTTATCAAAGAGGTTCACTGTAGTTTCTTAGCTGGAGGTGTCTTATATATTTCACTGCTGTAAAGTCCCTTATGTGACAAACAATCGTTAACTGTAGTCTGTGACTGAATCTAGATCCGGAACAAAATGACTTGTCTTTTCTGTTCTGCCTGGCGATGCACCACGTGTACTCTACCTCAGTGATCCCTGTGATGTTGTAAAGAGGATGTAGCAATGCAGCTGCCGCACACACATTTTGTAGTCTTATGATATAGAGGATGTCTGCCACGTACTAAAACTCCTGTGAGTGCACCACAGGATGTTGCTTTGTCATCCTGGCTAAGCATCGGCTTCAAGTCACAACGTGTCCCGGTCTATTCAGACCTTTTGTCTTACCCTTGATGTGCTGAGTTGGCACAACCTTACTTCTTTAAGTGATTCAGCTGAGTCACACCAAAGGAAGCTAGATGAGGGTGGTGTGAGCGGTTGTTACTATTGTTGATGGTGCTCGGAGCCTAAACCCCCTTTATTGATGGACTTGATTATTGATTATGAAAAAGAATTTATAATTAAGGATCCTAAATATTTAAAGAGAAGGTTTTTCATCTCACAGAAAATAAAACACTATAAACAGCAGTTTGTGTTCTTTTTATTATTATTATTATTATTATTTTTATTATTTTGTTTTCATTAGAAACATCTGGCAAACCAAATTGAACCTCATGGTTGGCCAAGTTTGAGCAGCCTGAGTGTAGAGTACGCCAAACATCTCTAGAAAGAAATAATAAACCATTGAAGCAAAAAGGGTTTGAATTAGACTTAAAGGTCCAATGACGATGGCGATGATCATGATGATGGTGATGAAGACCATGATGATGGATTTGGCCTTTGGGTGAATTGAGAAAAGTTTTTCAGATTCTCACAAGTCATCATAGAAACCGCATTACAAACATTGCTGTAAATTAGATCAGGTCTGAGGGGATGGATAACCTTTGGTTTGTGAATGGAGCCCTTTTCCACTCTCTTCCAATGAAACAAGTGCCAGGAGGCATGAAAACAGACTGTGAACACTGTTCGACAGAGATAGAGAGTTTGAACATTAAAGGTTTAAACAGAAGATGAACCGCAAAAATATGAACCCGAGGCAGCGAATGAAGGGACGATGGCGCGGGGATGTGTACACAGGCTCCCCTCCACCAGTCATCGCCGCAGTCTCAAGAGGACGGGTAGAAAGTTAAAAAATAAATGCAGCGCTTCCCTCCTCTTCCCCCCCGCAGTGTGGAGAGGGGTAAAAAAGCAGACGACTTAGTAGAAAGAGAGCAGAGGAACCAGAGACAGATGGAAGTGGAGGTGTGAAGTGAAGCTCTGAAAGGTGCGATGGTACCGGGGGGACGAGGCAGGATGAGTCCTGGCAGGCAGCGTCGGGGATTTTAGTGGATGTGGTGGCTCAACTTTAAAGAACGCCAGCGTGCCGTCTCCTCCCGCCTGTGCCCTACTTTCTCTCACACGCTCAGTTTTTCGCCATCCTCCATCTTTTATCTTTTACGTTCCATCAGCTCGTTTCCTCACCCTCTACTTTCTAAACCTTCCCCTTTTATGTGCTCTCTCTCTCACCGTACTGCGTCCTCTTGGGTAAAGACAAAGCTGTTTGATTCTGTCAAGCCACCTGGTGTAGAGCCCGCTGTCGTCCACTGTGTACGGAAGAGGATCAGGGCCACTGGAAACAATCTTTTGGGTTTTGACTTTTTTTTCCTTCACAATTCTGACTTCTCACAAAACATGAATTCAGAAATCTGAAAAAAAAAAAAAATCTGGATTCTGTGAAAAAAGTCTAAATTCTGAGAAAACAGTCAGATTTTGGAGATGAAATATCTGAATTCTGAGAAAAGTCAGAAGTCTGATTTAAAGAAAATGTCAAAATTCTGAGATTAAAGTCAAACTTTTGTCAGAAAACAATCAGATTTGGGGAAAAAAGATGTGAAATTCTAAGAAAGCAGTCTGAATTCTGGGTTTTAAGAAGATTTCTGAGAAAAAAAAGTACAAATTCTGAGAATACAGGAGCCCAGATCCTCTTCCATCGCTATGTATTGTGTGTCTTGTACATTGATTTCATGGCTTCTCCTCGGGTGGACATGTTTTAATAAAGCACAGTGAAAGTCAAAGTCCTCTGTATCTCCTCGTTGATCTTTCGTCCTGTTTCTGCCAACCTTTCCAGTCTTTGCTCTTTCTCCTCTCCGCCCCGTCTTCTTCTCTATCTCCCTTTTCTCCTCTCTCTGAGGAGAAACTGCCTCTCTGTGACCTTTAGCAGTATTTTAACATTTAGAAGGAATGGGGACTCGAGGCCGATCCTTTTTTTTCTGCTCCACTTTCAATTGTGTCGGGTCTTGAATGTCCTGACGGTAAGTGGCTGCTCGGTGTCAGCTCACAACCTTTGTGTGAGAGGCTGGTCTTTTGTGCTCTCTGGACTATCTGCTCACCTGTGAAAGTGGCACGAGTCCTCGAGGCTTTATCGGATGCGACAGGCTCAGACGCCGAGCGGAGACCACACTCGGAGGGGAAGCGGCGGGTATATTGGCATCGAGCCGGACGGACGAGTGTGAAGGAGCAATTAGAGGAACAACAACAAACGTGACATGACGAACACAGGAAACCACCAGATGAGGTCACATTTCCTTTTGTTGTGTCGGTCAGTAAGGCACGTGAAGACACATGGATCTTTGTAGTACGTTTCCAATTTGACTGAATGAATGAATGAAGAGCCTTGATCCAAAAGAGAAACAAAAAAAAGACAACTGTTTACTTTGATTGTGAGCGGGTCTGCAGCAGACACCGCCAGCCTCCCACGTATGTTTATTTCTGTTGTTCTATGTAAATAAGGGTCTGACACAACAAACGTTCGTCCCCAGACAATATTTCATGCACTTAGTATATTATGCGGAGTACACGGCGTTCACGGCGAAGTTATATGATGTTGGCAGATATAGAAGTAGTATTTCTCTCCCCTTTTTTTCTCTTCATGATGAAATCTTAGCAGTAATACAAGCGAGTTAACTTGAATATTTCAGGATAACAGCGAGGCTGGAAGTAATAAAGGATGCAGCAGCGTGAAGCAGATTATCACACCCTCCTTGTTCACACTGTAGACTAGACTTGTACCATCGTCACTTAACAAATAAAGCGTAAGACTGTGAACAAATCATCACATATCAGGTTACGAGGAGTTTTCCTACGAACAAAGTATCTGTTTACGTTTACCGAAACGACTTTAGGATGCAAAAAACGCAGACAATTATGTGATAATTCACTGCGAGACTCTCAGAACTTTGCGCCTCTTTATCACACACTGGCTGCGACGTGTCCATATTAATGTTCGCACGCCGCCATCATTTCAATGTAAAACAGCCATAAAGTGGAAAAATGCTGACCTGCCAGAAAGCAGAGCGGTCCGGGAGTTAAGATGTTTAAAGGAAAGATATGGCTCACTAAAAATCTTTTCGATCTGTGTGAATTAAGTTGAAAGGAGTTATGAAGTAGTGACTCTCGTAAGTCAAATTGTCAAAGACACTCTCTCACAATGTAAGCTTATGGGGAAAAGTCTTTTCGGACCACAGTGCCTCACATGACGTTGTTAATAACACGGTTTGGCCACCACGAACAAACTGGCCTCAAAGCCTGGCACTCTTCCTGGGGGTACATCCATGTTGACGTGCTGCCATTCTGCTTCCTCACCTTTGTGGCGCGTTGTAGTGTCTCTGGCACATTACTGCCACCTGTAGGTCAGTGGAATAGTGCAATGCCATTGACAGAAAGGTGCGGGACATCACTCACCTGATCATTCATGTTGATCCTCGTGCATGAACAGGGGAACAAACAGAACAGACTGGGGTACCTTTAAGTTTGTATGTATTTCATTTCAGTATTGTTGTCGGATTAATAAACCTGTATCATGTATGATTTTTATTACCATTCAATCAGAATAGAAGCTACAATTTTGGCTTCTTCAGTGGCAGCAGAAGCTCAGATAAATGAAATAGAATGAATACACGTCTCCTTCATTTTACATTGTCTCTTTGCAATGGAGCAACTTCACACCTCTGTGCTGAAATATATGGAGAGAAGGTGTTTTTCCAACCTTTCAATGCGTCTTATTAGAAATCCCAACCCAAGCTATAGCTAACCGAATACATATTGTGTTGTCATCAGGTATGAGGGAATTTTTCGTTTTGTGCTTTCTAAGCGGCCGGAGGAAAAGCTGTTCCATGATGCACACCTGCGAGAATGATCTTCAGATTGCCTTGCAGGGCTTCCAGCAGCAGGCTATAAGAGCCGGCCCGTCCACTAATTCGGTGCCACACGATCAATCGGCGGCACCGCCAACAACCATTTAATGTTTGAGCAAGGAGGCTTCTGCTCGGAGGGAGCAGGAGGGACAGAGGAGGGGGATAAAGGCGATATAGGAAGGGGACATAAGGTCAGGGAGGACAGAGGAGGAAGTGAAAAGAGTTTGGAGTAAGAAGAACAGGAGAAAGGAAGAAAGTAATACAGAGACTGTGTGATGGAAGAACAAAGTGAGAATGTGACAGGAGGAGATGGAGGAAGATGAAAATAAGGTCAGTGATAGATGGCTAAGACTTCTTCACACAGCCTCCCTCTCTCTTTTTCTACTTTTCTCTCTGTCTCCACGTCTCTTGTTTGCTCTCTCTGCAGTAGAGCCGTAATTACTGTGATTTAACCCAGATACATAAAGTAAAAGCTCAACGTAGTTATAAATAAACCATCACTTTATGGATATCTATCTGTGCCAGACTTCGGATAGGAGGAGCCGTTAGGGTAGGAAAAAAGAGTTTGTCCAACTTTCAAACGAGAAAACGCATATTTGACAAGTGGTAGGAAATAACTTAAATGAATAAGCTAAAAACACTTAACTCAACTTTTTATTAAAAGCAGTTATTGAACTGGTTACATCTTACATTCTGTGTTTAAGTGTAGCAGGCACCTTGTTGCCTTGATGTATATTTTAGCGTTTCAGCCGCGGCTTCACTTTATTTTTTGCTGTCCTAAACAAGAGACTTGACCTGTTATTCAAGCAGCATTACACGGTAAATTAAAATATGCTCCACTTCTGGGGATTTCTGGCCGTAGAGGGAGCAGACAACCGAGACAGACTGAAACTGTTCAATGATTTATTGCCAGTAAGTAAAAGTAAATATATATATAAAAAAGAGGCAGGTACAGGGTCAGGTTCAGGTTAAGGAGGCTTAAAAAGAGAAGGCACAACACTTAAAGCAAATTGACAGTCTGGCAAGGAGTGAGTGGAAATCAGCTGGTTAAACACTGCAGGAGTGATGAGGGGAAAGTGGACACAGGTGAGCAGATAAGCAGGGAAAGACAGAAGACTGGGCCTGGAGGGAAAGAGGTTACTGTAGGGCAGGAGGGAGTGGCTCCAGTCTGGGACAGTCTGGGACAGTCTGGGACTGTGGCTGGTGGCAGGCAGAATATGATAATGTGCATTTCATCTTCAGTGTGAACCAACTCTTTAAAGGTCAGTCTGTGCTGTTCTATAGTGTAATGCTTGTCCATGTGGGTGACTGTTATGTTTTTGTGCATGCATGCACCATAATACACCAAGACATGTAGCAATGCACCAGCAAAGGGGAAGAAAAATACCACTAGGAAGTCAACATGAATATCAACAAAGCAGGGAGCAAACTTCACAGCATGTGTACTGTGTTTTGGTGGGCAGCGACGCCGGATGTAAACTTGTGTGTGTTCACAAGAAAGCTCTGCAGTAAGGCAGTAGCTGAGTTTGAGTTTGAATTTTCTCACTGAGCTGAATCGTGAGAGGAAAAAACATCTCTGGTGTTGGTTGTAACTGATGAAACAAAAAACACTGTGAGGATCCAAAATCCAACATATCTTATATATGAGTTGACTGCTGTATTAGTAAATCATTATCTGATATAGTTCATACCTCCGACACCTTTTCATTGGGTGACATGTTTCCTTCATCACTGTGAGCCCCGATTCACGACTGACCAGGACACAAAATGTGTCTCAGTTCGATTAGACGAAATGCAGTATTTATTCCTGTGTAAGTAATGTTAGCTTAAAACTACAGAGCTCAGCTGTTTCAGGGACTCACTTAAAAACTAACTATTTAAAGATTAATGTCTTCAGGACTAATGCAAAGCTCGAGGCTACCAGACTAACTGAGGAAAATACATTGTTTGTTTCAGTCTTCTGACAATAACTCTTATAGAAGAAAAAACAGCCTTCACACACAAGTCACATTTTATTAAGAGTGACGTGAATAAGACAGATTCACTACGACCACGCTACACAAGAATTAAAGTGCCTGTAACCATGACAGGTAACAGGATAATGAGTCTTCACGTCACACGTCTGTGATGAAATGCTGTAATATGATCGTCTGTGGTGATTAGAGATGCATTTGCTGACTCCGGCTGCTTTCACTGTCTCGTTTGCTCGATGTGAAAGAATAACAGAGCCGGGGGAAAAAAAAAACACAAACGATGAATCACAGTGTACACAATAGAGATGTTTGCATTCAGCTGTACGGTGGTATCTGCAGGCCATTCATCATCTCTGGGCAGTCACTGCAGAAACACAGTCGTACCAATATCCCTCCCTCCCTCCTTCTCTTGCTCCAATTCCACCCCTCTCTGCGCTTTCCTCCCCCCAATCCCTCGCTCCCTCGCTCCCGCCCACTTTCCCTCCTTTCTTCCTCTCCGCCCCAAACCTCCTCCATCTTCTGTTTCCTCCCCGCACCTTCCTCATCCACCCCGACCCCACCTACTGTCTGTCTCAGGGTAGAAAACACAATCAAATATTCATTTGTTTTTCTCTTCCTTTTTCCTGCGCGGTCTATTTATACTGGTAAATACCGAGGTTGCCAGCCGGAAATAAGCGCAAGGCGACGTGATGTCAGACTGAGAAATCAAAACCATTCACTTCCTGTTGTTTCTCTGCAATCATTTCACTCTTCCTCTAGCATTTCTTTTTTTTGTCTGTGTTGCCAAATTTCTGTGTTTTTGCACAATTCCCATTTTCGTGCGGCCGGCCAGATGTGTATCGTTTTTGTGATTACCGCCCGACTCCAATAATCAGCTAAGACTTAATCTCCTGGTCCAAATGTTCGTTACGTGTCATTGTGTTTTCGCCGCAGCCTTTACGTGTCACTCTCTCGCTCATTTTCCAAAAATGTCACTGCACATGTGCCCGTATGGACCGCGTGATCCTCGCTGCTGTCGCTTTGAGGTCAGCGTGCCTTGTCTGTTATCCCAGCATACAGTCCCAAGTGAATTAATGTTGCATTTCTAAAAATTCATTCATGCATGAAGAACATTCAGACTTGTTTCAACCTGCTGGTGCAACATAAACATGTAGGGGGATGTAACGTACAGGAAAGGTATTAACTTAACATCCATCTTTTTGGGCACTTCATCATCAGGATCATTAATAGTTGTGTTTACCAGATTAAGTACTAACAAGTGGGCATGTGAGACGGAAAGGATGAGTGAGTTTTTGTATGTATGTGTTGGCAAACATTATCCTGGTATTGACTTCCGATATGATCTCACTCCCTGATTTCCAAATGCAGATAAACACAAACATCACTGGGACAAATTGACACAATGTTTTTTACACAGTAATAAATATCTGCATGTGTAACACCTGCCGAATTAACAAGAAGGCCCGAATAGTTAAGAATTTGTTCATAGACAGCATTTCACAACGTTTTTAAGTGTATCTTAACTCAGCAACTCACAAAATTGAGTGATTTTCAAAGGGAGTCTGGGGACTACCTCCACAGGCGTCAAAGAAGTTGCCTATTAGTTAATGTTTACTCTATTTGTATGAGGTTAACCATCAATAAAATGTTGTCGTCTTTCATAACAGTGTGTTCGAACACTTTAGAAACAGAAGCAGACAGGCTGGTACAGCTGCGCCGTGACAAACTGAAAATAAATAAGTTAGAGTATTGTATTTAATGCAGAGTTTACAAGAGGGCATGAATGAATTTCAATTTGGTGAAGCTGTTTTGCAAAGTCTGCTTAATGTTTTCGTATGCAACAATTCTTAAATTCACACAATTTGTAAAGGAGTCTTGTTACAAGTTGCAACAGTGTGTTCACAAACATCTGCTGCTGTCAGAGGCAGGTTAGTGAAGTTAAACACATGGTCTCCTTCATCTCCTCCTTCTTCTTCTTCTTCTTCTTCTTCTTCTTCTTCTTCTTCTTCTTCTTTATCTTTTTCTTCTTCTCCTTTTTCTTTTTGTTGTTGTTGTTGTTCTTCTTCTTATTCCCCTTCCCCTTGTCCTTTGTCCAGTCGTTACCATCCGTTCAGCGTCTGCTGGAGCTGCCTTTATCATCACCATGACAATAGGTTTATAGAAAAAATGCCGACGCAGCATTGTAACATTGCAATGTAAACAACGAGGCTAGAGGCTATAAACATGGAGGGAGTTTGATATGCAGATGTTCGGGGAGATTCATCCTCATCAACATTTCATTAGTATTCACCACGTTTGTTGCTCAGAACAGGATAAAGCTTGACTGATGGTGCACAGGTGTTGTTTTTATCTCATGATCCCATCTCGTGTGGCTTAACAGCAGAGAGAGAACTGAGAAGAGGAAGTCTGGCACCGTCTCAGAACTCAGCTGTGTCCTTCTTTACGCTTCAGACCGACTTTATGCAACACAACGATGACCGATGCCATTTTGAACGCTAAGACTTCCTGTTCTATTTCTACACAACTTATATTTAGACACAGTTCAGATGATCTTTTTAACAAATTTGTCCGTAGACCAAACCAACTACATGTTTGAATGCAGATATTTTTGTGTTACACCACTAAGTGATAGGAACAAAGAGGGGTGATGGTGTATATCTTAAAGGGTTTCCTGTTTTATATGTTGTTTACTCTGGGAATGGTGATGTCATAACCCCTAACATTGATTACATGCATCACAATGTGTGTCACAAGTGTATGTTGAGCCTGTCAGGATAAAAACACCATTGTCTGTCATTTACCTTAACCTTCACAGGGACTTGGGTGAGTTCTCCATATATACGTTAGGGGTGTCACGATTTCAGCTCTAGATCAAAAATGTAACAATGATTATTGAAATCAAAAGCAGGATCAGCGATTCTACCAGCGTATTCTTTCTCTTCACCTCTGCCTACTCGCTCGTCTCTGAAGAAAGAAGAAAAGTACTTTAAAGATGAAACAGCTAGCTCACCGGTAGCCTGCAGGAAAACTTCCAGACACTTAACCCGCATTGAATGAGGATGATTGACTGACTGGAGATGTTGGGCTCATTTTCTTTTTCAGAGATCCTTCATTGATTTGTTTGAGAAACCCGCAGGGGAAGAACTGAGCTGTACAGAACTGAAAACGCTGCCAAAGATCCGTGATGGATTTGTTTTGGAAGAGGTTTTATTCAGGATGTAAGAAACGTAATTTCTATCTTGTGTTGTTTATTGTTAAATCACTTAAGGATGGTATTTGTATTGAAATCTGGGATCTTGATTTTTAGTGAATATTATCTGAAGCCAACCTGAAAAAAGCCACCTGGATAAAGTAAAGCTCTGGTTGTGTCTTTTTAGAGAAGACGAATTGAAAATGTTAATGACAACTGTCCAACAAATCCAGATGCGTCCAACAATGACACGTTTATCAGTGCTGAAAAAGATGTTTGAATCAAATCGAACTGTCTAAAAACCTTGAAATCAAAAGTCCGTATCGAATTCGTGGCTTTGGAGAATCATGACATCCTGACTCAGCACATAATTTCCACCATCCATCCCAACAATTGTTGAGATTTTCCTCAATTACTGACTTTAGGTCCAGATGTAAAATGTCACGAGCCTCCCCCTTCGATTATCTGCCAGCTGCAGAGAGAGAAACCCTTTATTACTGTGGATTGCTGTTATCAGATGGCCGAGGAATTTGCAGTGGATAATTTGACCTGAATCTACACGTGTATTCCTTCTCAATGATTACTCTTACTATTGTGTTCTAGTACTCCACATACCTGCTCTGTGTTCAGTGACTACGCTTGTCATTCCAGAGGGGTTTTGACTCTATGATGGTCCACTGCAGCAGAATGGGGCCGCTGTTTGTTGACTGGTATGTTAATCTTTAGTGGTTAATCGTCTCATTCTTCGCCTTAACTGAGTATATTGAGCGTTAAACTGAGCGTGGTGAGGAGTATAATGCTTCCTCTACCAGCCCGTGATTTGACAGCATGTGCTAAGACTGTATTTGCCGTTTTACTTGCAATTACATAATAAATGGCAATTGGTCTGTGTAGGATTCACTGGCGTCAGCAGCACAGAGCATCGCTATCTTACTGCTGACAGAATGGGGACAAGGGCACTCAGACTTCTCAGGGACAGAGAGGGGTTACTGAGGTGTCTGCTGCTCTGCATAGACACAACTCTACATTAGCTCTACTCTCAGTGACTTGAGGAGCGCTACATCATGGAGACTACAACTGTTGTGTGTGGTGTGGAAGCAAACGCAGGGTTTTGTGATAGCGGCAATACCAGAACAGCAAAACACAGATATGTCAAAACTTTACGTTTCTTTATGTTTAGTTCTTTTTGTTGTGCTTGTTAGGTTTAGGCACAAAAAACACTTGGTTAGGGTTAGTAGAAGATTGCGTGTTAGCTTAAAATACTTGTTTTTGTCACCACAAACATGACTTGAGATGTCTTCTTGTCAATTTTTTTTTTGTCATGATATGATCGAGGGTTAGGGTTTTCATTAAAATTGAAACATTGTGGTCTCTCATCAAAAATATCCAGCGGTTTCACACTTACAAATGTTGAAACACAGTCTTGAACTGCAGTCGCTGGCTTCTCGCCTGTGACTCCACCACTTTCTCTTCCTGCCAATATGACAGTCAGGTCAACGTAGAATTTGATATGAGTTGTGTGTTGTTTTCAAATGTAGTGTTATTACAGTGTTTCCCACACATATATTTCACCACCTCCTCTTTTTAACACAGGTCTACATCAGCCGTTGTATTGTACAAACTTCTAAAGGCGCCTGGTTGTTGCGATGCCAGGTGTGGCTCACCTGCTGTTGTGAAAACGGAATCGTGGGTGGTTTTTTTTGGACGATTTTATAAAACAAGCAGATGACATTGCTGGCAGAGAGAAAACAAGACCTGAACTAAAATGATCAGTGTATGATTTTGTAGCATGGACCAACTGAACCAAACTCAGATATAAAAGTGAAATGTTTGTTGTAGTTCTTGTTGCTCTCTTTACTTCTACAGATAAATCTACTGCACCGGAGTAGCTAACCGGCCACTTCTCATGTGTGTCTCTGCAACCAGTTACAGTGTGATTGTGACAAATGTTTTTGAGTCAGTAGATGTTGTGCGGCTGTAATCTATCTACCTTAACACAGCGCAGTGATGCTGCATTGTTACTGCCTGGTTTTTCTGCAGAAGTACCACCCTGTCATAATAAACAGATCCACTGTTGTTCACACTCCCTGACGCTCCTCTGAGCGCGGCAGCGAGGTTTATCTTCAGCCTTCTCGCTTTCTCACACCAGATGCTTCAGTCACATCCCCTCCTCCTCCTCCTCAGCACTGACAGGACGCAGACAGTCATACATAAGCGTACACATATAGATCTTCACGCGCAGCCGATGACGTAGGTTGATGATATGAATATATTTCTCAGAGCAGAGTGTCGGAGACGCTCAGAGTGCGAGTGGTTTCCTGAATTTAAAAGCCGACAACAAATAAAGGTGTAATCTTTCACAACTGCGACAGCTCTTGAATGTTCTTGCTACTGACTCCCCTTTCATGGATTTTATTAATTCAAGGCAGCGTAATGAAGGGTCCACGGGGTGTTTACTTTGGTGTGTATGCATGAATCTGTGTGTGTAACACTGGGGCTGTGTGAGTGTTGTTCTCTAGGTGTACTTATGAAATCCTAAGGCAGAGGATAATGTCAGGGTTATAAATCACAGTCCTAATGTTCCCAGAACACCCATTCTTCTTCCCCTCTATTAGTCACAGTCATTCATCTGCATCCATTAGTGGATCATGGCCGAGCGTCTACTAGTAATTAAATAGATTTCTGGTTTTCTTTCTTGTTATTGTTATGTAGTTCTTTTAAAACATGGGTCACATGCATTTAAGTTCTGAGGTTTGAACAGAGATATATTCTGATAGATGCTTGAATTTTGTGACAGATACCAAAACAATTATTTATCTCTGACTTTGGGGATTAAAAAGATGTTTAATCATTTAAAGGTGCAATACTGTGTATAGTTGTGGGGAAAAAGTAAATACTTCTGAGTTTGTATTTCTTCTCCAAAACTACGTAGTGCCCCTTTAACAAAGGAACCCAAACTTGTCAAACAGCAGATGTCTAAAAATAAGAACGGCCTCGATGAGATACAGTCCTTAACTGTGTTGTGCATGTTCACACTTCGCATGAACTTCAAAGTTCAGTTCACACAGATTAAAGATAAACTTCTTCACGTTCACTGGTCAGTAATTAAGATATTATCCATCCATCCCCAGCCCCTAATAGTGTTGGTGGTATTGCGTTATAACAGTAAAACATTACAGCAATGTTTCACTTTGTTTCTGCTTTGTAAAGAAGCGTGTTACCAGCCAACCTCACCGTCAGTAACGTCACATATGACATACTAAATATCTCAGCAGCTTTGTAATCCAGCCTTGAACTGCGGTGTCGTTTTGGAAACTATAATAAATAAATCCATAACTCCGACGCTCCATGTCTTCTGTGATTATTTATCTATATTCTGTGTTGAAAACAGTCATTATTGTTGTTGTTTAGCATGATTGTGAGCGATCCACTGGCAGATACATGTAGTTAAAGATTTTCTTTCTTCTGGGTTTTTGGATCGTTTGAGTTAAACTGATCATAGTAAATAGAATATTCCTACAAATATGCTGCTGTAATCAATACATCCTCTCACCCACATCACCCCTACAGGCTCTTCTTAAAGAGATTAAAGCCCTCTGCCGATTTAAAGCTGAAGATACAAAATACAAGTTTCTCTCAGTGGTTATATCTGTTAATGATGTGGCTCGCAGTACAAAGCCTTTGAACGTGTGTGTGTGTGTGTGTGTGTGTGTGTGTGTACACCTGTGCTGTGCTGTAAAGCCTTGATGTGCGGGGAGGAAACCATGTGGTCGCGCACGGTTCGTCACACAGCTTCAATCATCAGATCTTGTGATTAAACTGAATGAATTATGAATGCTGAAGCAGACACACGTGTACGAACACATATGTGCACCGTGTTTCTCGCCAGCGTCGCAAACTTAAAGTCAGGGTTTGTTTCATCTGATTCTTTTGAAAGCTGATCGTTGTTTGCACGAGTGGGGCCGACATATTGCATCTGGTTTTGTTGTTCATATGTAGAACTTGTTTAGTGACAATGATTGAGAATAAAACCTAAATAACTTCAACGTTTTTAGTTTACATTGAGATTCAGGCTTTGCCAGTGTTGTCGGTGTAATTCTGTCTGTCTCAGCCTCTTGCTCAGGCTGAATGGATTTCTGTTCAGGCTTCACACTACATTAACTGTCTGATCCCACCTGTAGCTGGTGGCAGGTGGTCAGATGTGACAACCGTGCTGCTTGGAGGCTTTGACGTGGCTAATGGGCCGAAGTGACTCTATGGCAGCCGGACCACTCAGGCCCGGCTCAGCTTTTATTTGAGTTGGATTGATGAAGAGGCCTTGAATCAGGAAGTGAGGCTGACTCATACATTCTCCTTTTTGATGTCACATGTTTTGGCCCATGTGTGTCAGTTTCTTGAATGATTACTGCCTTAAAGGGTAACTCCACCAATTTCACACATCAAAGTGTGAAATGTGTGGAAAAAAAGTAGCATAAAGTCTTTTGTTGCTCCAGAGGAAGCTGCATGTAATCCGATAAATTGCCTCCAGTGATGTCACTCAGTGGCTCAGTTGCATCGTAGGTAATGTAGGCCCCAGGTTATGAAACTGTTGGACCCATTATGGCTCGTTTAAAAACAAATTGTCACAATTAATAAAGCAGATCCAGAAATATCGCATTATTTATTCCATTTTTCTTCCTTTTCAAAACCTGGAGCCCACATTACCCACAATACCACTGAGTGACATCTCTGGAGGTGATTTGGAGTGGCAGTGGATATTATTTTACCTTATTTTAGTGCCTGTCTCTTTAAGGCAACCCAAAAAAAAGCCCAGTCTGCTCTGATTGGTCAGCTCTCACAGGCCTGAGCAGGCACCGCCCACTGAGTTTATGCATCATCTCTGTTGGTGTTCTTGCAACTTTAGCCACGCTGGGGGGCGGTCACTGTGTAGTTGTGACATCACAACGTTACAGAAGTCCTGACAGCTCATTTAAAGGCACAGTTTCTGAATACGGGTTTTTTAATTTCTCAGTGGTTCAAGCATTTAATAAACGACTTGGAAACCTCACGTTCACTTTAAAACTTCTGCAGCTTTCAGCAAGAAGCCATTGAGGTTATTCTACCTCTCTGCAGTAACACTACACTATTGTTCTGCTTCTCAAGAGAAACTGTTTTGAAAACCCTGCCGGACTGATGCAGGATGGCTGCTGAGTCAGAGATACTTTATTTTCCAGCCACGGCAGACCAAGGTCCAATCTGAAATGTTATTCCAGTTGTGGACCGTTGTTGTCCATCAGCTGTGCCTCTCTGTGCTTTTTTCACTTTGAACTCACACATAAAAATAAAAGACAAAGAGAATTATTTTGAAAGCCCTTAAAATTCAGTGCTGCGATGCTGACTAGTATGTTTTTAAGGGATGAAATGATCGCGAGTAGGGATTGCGAGTACACACTTCACCTTGCTGTTGATGTGTCAGGGAACTCTGGGTAGGCATTTTTATCAGAAGCTACCGAGTGTTTTATCTGTGTATTTGCTTGGCTGTCAAAAAACTCTTCACCTGCAGCGTAATCATAGGACAGCCTCTCTCGGCAGCCTCACACCATCTTTTATCAGTCAGCAGCACTCGGCTATTTTTACCCCTCAAAGACGAGCGAGAGAAGAAGTGAGGTGGTGCGTTATGATGAGATATAAATGTCAAACGGGATTGTGTGTGTGTGTGTGTGTGCAGGTTATCTCTTGTTGGTCGATTGTAATGTTCTACCTACTCTGTGGTGAGGTGTAATGTTTCCCAGCCAGTCCAAACAGCTCCGTGCGAGCTCAGACACTCATCACTGCTGAAATGTAATTCATTTAAAGAGGACTTCCTGGTGGGATGTCTGGATATTTTCTACCATAATCTCAAACTGAAGGACTGTCGTATCGTTCGTACGGGACCCCACAGTTCCTCCCCCCTGTTGTTTGTCCCGTATCTTCTCTCCGGTGTTGTAGCATGTGATCTATACATGAGAGGAACCGCCTCGCGAGTGTCATTAAATATTAATAGCAGCTCAATTAATTGCACCGTCCCGCACAAGTCGACGGCGCTGTAGTCAACATGGTGCCCGTTTTAACTGTGTCGGTTTGCTAATCCTGTGAGGGGTCAACGATGTTACTTGGGTTTTCTTTGCTAAAGGTTCCAAACAAAAAAATATGTGCATGATAAGAATAAAGGGGCACCTAGGAGACTCCAAAGTAAAATACCACAGAACAGACCTGTCAGAATAAAGCATCAGAGTCCGAGACGTCCTGATTTTTACTCCTCAGTATGGCTCAAGCTCCAAAAACTACAGTTCCCATAACCCAGTACAGTAATGCCATTCATTGGACCCTGCTGGGACTTTATACAAGTGCCGCATCCCAAGTTTCAGTCGGTAAGGACTAAAAGTCTATAGCCAAGCTAGCAGCTTAGTTCTCTGACATGTTCAGGATGGAAAAATATGGCTTCCTCTCTTCTGATCTGATTACAGTGTGCGATATAGATAGATTTGTAGGCGTGTTGGTTCTTTTCCTTAAGTAAATGTTCTGTAAAATTGAACATTATGACCAAAACGCAATCATTTTAAGCCTCTAATGACGAATCTGTCAGCGCTGTCTCTTCTACACATCAAGCAGTTAAAGCGTTTCGCCGCTTTTGGTTCCACCAACTCCAGACGGAAACACCTCAGCCTTTCGCTGCTAAAATCTCCGCCATGTTCACCGACGATTTACTAACTATGCCTGCCTGCTGTTTGGTGCCCAGCAGGTAGTGCCGAGTGGATCTTTAAAGCTGTTTGTTCTAGAACAGCTGCCTGCTGTGACTCTAAACGACACGAACCGAAACAGTAAGGTTGCAGCGGGGACGGCTACATTATGAGCCGAAAGACGCTGTAAAGCAGGAGCTGCAGGATTGGATCGGGCCCTTTCACAGTGTCACCTTGTTTTTGAGACTGTCATTTCATACATTGTTAAAATTACAATTTCAATCTTTGCAGATATCACCAAAATTATTGCAGTTGAGCCAGAGGGGAACATGAGCGTCTGCAGCAAATTAGCAATCTATCGTGCAGATGAAGAGATATTTCACTAGAAAAGTCAAGACCCGCTGGAGGCACGGGGGAATAAGTCGAGGAAGTCATTAAGGTACTAAATTTCATGCGGATCCATCCGATTGTTGTCAAGACATTTCAAATCTAAAATCGTATCCTCATAAATGCCTTTCCTTCTCCATCAGCACAGCAAAGAGCTCGCTGAAGCTCCTGACCACACGTTTCTAGACTCGGAGTATCTTCTTTGAAAGCCTTTTATTTATGAATGGTCCTAGCTGCTGTAATGGACTTTTATCGAACCACTAGCTTTTCTTGCCTCATGCAGTGGGCGAAACACAAAAGACCAGGCAGCGGTGAGACTCCCCGAGCAGCCGGCAGCACAGTACCACTGTGATCAATGGTAAACTGATGCTTGCATTGGATCAATTACCAAGAGGCCTGGGCTTCCTCGTACTGCAATTTGTTACCTGGGAATAGATTATATACCGGTGAGGGTGGCCTCGGGGAAAAGGGGACTGGGAAAGCCCAATTTTCCTCCTAATGCAGGAGTTTTTATCGAACCTCACACTGTTGTACTGATGGAGCACGTTAATAAGGAGGGGGGAGGCTGCGAGAGAGGTGAGGAGGAGAGAGGGAAATGGTACAGAAGGGAAAGAAAGGCACGTCATTTATCTTCATCCCGCAAGGTAATTTCCATCTTTTCCTTCCATCTTTTTGGAGAGCGACGAGGGATAATTGGTGAAACTGATGTCAGCATCTCTCTCTCTCTCAGTGTGTGTGTGTGTGCGTGTGTGTGTGTGCTTACTAACCGTGTGACACCTTCTGAGGTTTTTATGATCTCAGAGTAAGCAAAGACAGACGCAGACGTAGGTACAGGGAGGATAAACAGAGGGGGGTGAGAGAGAGGTCAAAAGAGAAGAGTGACAGCAGTCTGAGAGAGAAGGTGGGGCAGAATCCACAATGCTAAAGAACAAGATTGAGATAGAAAGCGAGCAGAGATCTCTCATCCTGCCGCCCGGGGAGACGAGTGCATCGAGCTGCAGCCGCAGCACGAATGTGGAGGAAGTTGAACTCTGAGATACGGCTCGCACAGGGTTCGTAGGCTGAGAAGAGGCCAAAAACTACAATTTTATGTTCATATTTACTCTGTTGGAGCGCCTTTACTATGAAAAGGGTACCTTTCTGTTTTTGTGCCTTTTCACAATAAAAGTCCTAATTGGTATACACTGACTCAGGGGGTTACGTAAAGGGACTCGTAGATTGATTTGGTCACAGAAGAGGCCAAAAACTACATTTTCATTTTTATGACTATTGTTTCACCTATCAACATAATAAAACAATGATACTAGGCTCCGTAGTCCAAGATGGCAAACTTTAATTTCACTCGACTGCAGCGCAAACAGACAGCTTCTGTTTTGTTTTTTTTGTTGTTTTTTTACTTTTACAATAAAACAATGCATTAACTGCTTATCAGGGGGCTTGCATTTTTTGTCATCGTCCTCTCATTTCTGTTCCCCTTTTATTTGTGTGTTGTGTGTTTTCTGGGTTTTGCTGTTTCCCTCCTGAGTGTGTTGTGTAGTGTTCCTCCTCTCCAGCCTGATTTTCTCTCCACACCTGTCTCACATCAGCCTCCTCAGCCATCAGCTCCTTCCTTCCTCTCTTGTTTCTTCTACTCATTCCCTTCACCTGCACCTCGTCCCCTCGTTAGTTTAGTTTGCATGTAAGTCCAGTCGTTGGTTCGGTCTTTGTCTCATCCTCTGGTGTGTTTGCCTCTTCCTGCTGTTGTTTTGAATAATAGCTCTTCCATTGATCTGCCTGCACGACATCCCCGTCACCTCTTCTGATCTCAGCGTGACATTATTAGCAGTTAGGCTAACACAATTTATAGTTTATCCTCAGTGTTCTCCTTCGTAGTTTCTAAAAGACCCTTTTTGTATTTGTTGAAATGATTTTGTTTTCCTAAGCCACCTTTTGTTTGCATTGATTTATTGAAGAGGAAGAAGAAATAGTTTACTGTTGCCCTCAGGGAAATCCAAGTCTGTGTTTTATCCATTTTGAAAAAAAATTGCTGTGAAAGTTTTGGGTGTTTTTAGTTGCTTATATTGCTATCGTTTACATTTTCAATTTATCTTTAAAAAGATGGTCTATTGTCTTCATCAGCCACCACACTATCATGTACAAGTGGGCGTGGTTTGGACTTTTCAGCTGCATTGTTCCTTAGCCAATGGATAAATGGATCTTTGCACTTGACTATCATGCAGGCGACTGGAGATCACATCCGGTGTGTTGCCAGATATTTTTATTGTTTTTTTACTTTAAGACCTAATAAATCTATAGGTTTTTAAAACTATTTTAAAGAATATGTCTGCTTTTCAGCTGCCGATTGGTTAGGTTTAGGTAAAGATCAGGGTTTGGATCAAAATAATAGGACATGAACAGCAATAATCTAAAAAAATTAAAATTCAAGTGACGAGACGCCCAACGTAAGCCGTCAGGAACATGCATCAGGCGTAAGGTGTCGCCCCCGGACAAATTATGAATAAAGTTATTGGGTCCTGCAGCTGGACCAGAGCTGGCTGCAGTATCAACATTTGTGTAGAAATGGGATGCGAGTTTTCTGCTGTTGGTTTTTCTGTTGGAAAACCATTTTTCTGTCCACATATTTAATTGTAAAATGGTGGTTCAACAGTTCTACAGAGGTTCAATGTCTCATTCAATTAATGAACAACTGTATAAAGGTGCTGGTCTATTGATCTGACAGCCACTTTTGAGTTCCAGTCAGCCTTTGTGCTCTCTGTTATACAATTTTTCATTCAGGAGAAAAGAAGCAAGCGCAGCCCGACCTTCAGCTCAATCACTCTGACCTTCAGTTTGATCTGTGCGTTCGGCTCACAAGGCTCTGCATTTATTTCTTTACTATAAATACGATAAATACAGAAATATTCTCCAAAAGAAAAGATGGAGTCGGTCTGGTTCTGGTGGAGGTATTTTAAGAAAGGGAAAGGATGAAGGATAAACGCCACCTGGAGATTCTACCTGCTAAATGCACATTTCCCCCTGAGTATTGGTTAACACAAGTTACTTTCGTCAGTTCTGGGATCATTTGCTGTCCCCACCGCTGAATCATGGTATCCTCTGGTGAGCACTATGCACACAACCGCCCACTCATGCTAGGCTGGTATGAATACAAACAAGCCCACCCTCCCACCTCGTGCTCGGAGCATTGTTTGATGTCGATTCTATCGGCCAGGACGTGAATGGCATCACCAGCAAGCAGCGATAAGTCCTCGTGTGCGGATGAAGTTAAGATTTATAGCAAAAATCCGTGTAGCATCCGAGCTGAGTGGCTGTCTGAGCCAGCGGAGCTCCGGTTCCAGGTGCAATTTAAACCTGAGAGGTTACAAGTGTTTTTTTCCCGACCTGTCAGAATCCCCCAAGCAGCAGGCGACATTCGCGGCCATGTCAGGACAACACACACACACACACACACACACACACACGCTCACACTTGAGACAGAGGACTAATTTGCACTCAATTTTCAGCCGCCTGTCCGCGAGACAGCCGAGGCGGCTCGGATTATGTCTGTGAGCCCGTGTGTGTGTAAGAAAACATGATCCCACCTGATAAACCAGAAACAGATTTCTCTTTCGCAGTCGTCGGCCGCCTTTTGAGAACGGTGACTCAGGATGTTTTACTGAATGAACAGCCTGTAGAGAAGATGTCACACTGCGCCGAGATGCTGAGTGGATTGTGTGCTGTAGGCGTGTGTTCGAAGGCAGCGATCTGGTTGGCTGACAGACGCTAGAAAGGCATTTACCGTAAGCAGCGAACAATGGGACTTTGGCCCTTTTGTCTATCTCCGCTGTCTTCATCAGAGGCCTGTCTGGTCTTGTTTCTGACGTGATAACAGTCAGCGGCGCCCCCGAGGGTGGACCAACTGGGGCCGAGCCCCTCGTGAGTTTCATATGCTTCTATCTGATATTTAACATCATGCACCCAAACCCAACTGACTTACCAGCAGTGAAGATTTCCCATCTTCTAGGCTCTCGGCTCACCTAATGCACGGAGACGAAACAGGAAAATGACCTCAGCTGAAATCCAAGCTCCCGCTCGACCCCGTCCGGTGCTCGCCTCCTCTGCCTGCACAGCTGTACCTCTGAAAGCACATACTGTATAGACAGTAGCAGCCTCACACTCAGCATATAAGCTCACACCATAAGACACACTCTGCCAAAGTTCAATTCGCAAGATCAGGGCAGGAACAGCACACCGCCGACATCTGCGGAAGTGTCGATTCATTTCTAACCTGATCGTACGTGTGTGACTGTGAGTCTCGGGTGTTCGGTTTCAAACACCTCGAATTTTCTTTGTCTTTCCTTCAAACATCCTCCATCTTTTGGTCTATTTCTGTTCTGGCAGTGTGAGGTGCTGAAACACACTGACAAGTACAAGTTACCGGTCTTTGTTGCACCGTGGAAAAAGGGTGGTTTTTAATAAAATTCACAGGAAATGACCGTGCTGGTGCACAAAGTGTTAATGCTCTCGGAAACACACTCCCATCTGTCTCGAAGCAAAAGGAATCATCATCATCATCATCATCATCATCATCATCAGATAATTAGAGTATAAACATGGCAGTTATTTTTAATGAATGTTTTTCCCTGCTGTTTGTATTTTTGACCTAATTTCTCGCTTTTCAGCGTCTCTGAAGAAATGATCGTAAAATACGTTTGTTACAGCTTCTGTTTCTAAATGAAACGCTGTTGCTGCCCCACGCGTGTCTGCCTTAACGTAGGCGTACTGATAATCTATAGAAATCACTCGTAATAAGTGTAACTTCAGCCTGAATGACCCACCAATCCAGGCGTTCCACAGCGAAAGAGCTCTGCCAAAAAAGTGTCATTTTGGGTGCCGAAATGAGAAGAAGGGGAAAAAAATGCAGGGTTGATGCCAGCGAGAAGAAGTGTGAGAGAGCGAGCTAATGGCCCCGACTTCACAGCTAAGAGGGCTCAGGCGGCCCGGAGCGAGCTGCATCAGCTGACGGCCGGCCCCACGGCAGCCGTTTGCCCACTGGATTCAACCGGGACAGCCTGCGAGACACAATAGCTGCGTTTATCCCACCGATAATCAGAAGGATAGCTGTCGTCTGTCTTTTACTGTTAACTCTCCCAAGAAGCAGAGTTGACGGCTAACAGGAAGTGACAGCGCAGAATCAAAATAGATGGAAATAGTTGCTGGTCATGACTCACACCTCATTCATTTTTAAGCGAGATGAAACAGTGCGCTGGGTGCAGGCGCGTTCCAGTGAGCGAAACTGGGCTGCGGCTGCTCGGCGCGAATGTAGGTTAGCCCGCAGTGAAAGCGACTCTTTAAACAGAGCGGTACAAAAAACACTGATGGAGTCGTCTCTAAAAGCATTTTCAGAGCAGAGGTAAAAGTGTTTTTAAACATGTGGAAGAGATGCTAAGTCAGGATTATGATCTTTTTGTTTGAAACAGTTAAAATCCTTTGTTACTCAACACAACAGTTTGAGCAGTTTCCCTCAGCGAACACATCACACACAGCGTTTTCAGCCCGGAAGCCTATCGGCGCCGTCTGCGCTCGCGTTACCACGGTGAATGATGATGAAACAGGATGCCCGTTGCCATGACAGGAACGCTTGTCGCAGTGGGCATCCAGACACTGCTAATCCCCTCGGTTAGTGGGATGTATAAGCAGAGAAACACAAAGACAGACAGAAGATGAGTAACTGATTTATCGCACCAGAGCTGATTTTCTTCTGATTGGACGTAATGCTCGGATAATCTTCACAGCTGTTGCTCGTTTCGACATCCTCGATGTCACATTATCGAGGCTGATGAAGTAAACTCAGCCTCACTGTATATTCATTACAGTCCCACGAGTGACACAACGAGATGTTTTCTCTCGTCTCTTCAGTAACCCGCTGACTTCTGACGGAGATAAGCTCGTTGTTTTCAAGTCTGGAAAGATTCAATTAAGAGGCAGCAGAAAAGGTAGACGCTGTGATATACGAATCACTGTGACTCTGATGTCACCAATTAGCAGCTGGCACATTTGATATTCTGGTTTGTTTATCACACCTGTGAGTTACAGAGACGACTTAAACCTGATTATTTGAGAAATAACAAAGATTATAAGAATAGGCTTAAGGATTATTTGAGCTCGTGTGAACTGCTTTAAATCAGTCACTTGTTACTTTGTGTGAAACTTTTTATGCTAGCTCTCTTGGCCAGAACTCCTGAGTAAACAAGAGTTTGAATCTCAGTGGGAATATTAAAGGTGCAATTTGTGACAAAATTGTCTCGTCCCCATCTCATGTAACACTGACACTTTGGGATTGTAGATCGGGTCCCAAAGCGTCAGTTGGAAATAAGACAACGTTCTTACAAACTGGACCTTTTAGATAAAGTAAAAAAATGATGTCGTATTAATTAGGAGGCACTGTGAAGAAAGTAACTGACAGTAGCTACAGTGACTAGTTGTTTGTTTTCCTGTTAAAGGTATCGTAATGTAGAAAGTGAGAGTTCCTGTCTTTTTTGTAATTATGAAGCAGGTTGTGGTGCTTTTCTAAATACTGTGAAAGTATCCACAGAGAAATGTACACAGCCCGTATTAAGAAACTGTGCCTGTTCAGGCCTGTGTGAGCTGACCAATCAGAGCAGACTAGGCTATTCATCACTAGAACGGAGCGTTCTGACAGAGGATGAATAGAAGTGCTGCAGCAATGGACAGTATGAGCAGACTGATGTGTTTTTGGTACATTGAGCATGTAGATAATTTCTTGTAGACATGCTTAATACACGCCTGAACCTGAAACTGAGCTTATAATGGGACCTTTAACACAAGTCACATGAGTGGATGAATGTAAAAAGGGCCGCCTTGTTGTGTCACCTTCACCAAGGAGGTTATATTCTCACCTCTTGTCTGGTTGTTCGTTGGTTTGTCAGCAGGATTTCACAAACAGGATTTCTCTCTCACTTCCTTTAACATTGTGAGATTTTTGACATTTTTATTAACTTCTCAGGTACATAGATGGATCTTGATGAAAAAAATCAGGCATATGTAGGTGGCTGGTATCTATAAGTGGGTTAAGGTGGGGCAGGTGTGTTTAATTTCAGTTTGTACTAAATTGGGAAGAGTTAACGGTTCTACTGCAACGTGGAAACACTCGTTTAGCTGGTTGCACTGCCTTTAATCAGTTTAATGAGTTTAGTTTTCTTAGACTGAATTAAAACCGTCCTTTTTCTCTGTTTTTGTTGCACGACTGCGTGGCTACATCTCAGAAAGACGTACGGTGGATGAGAGTTTATAGAAAATGTCCAGATGACTCATACTTATTTCAACTAATGCTGTTCCGGTACAAAAACAGCAGTAATTGGCGTTTGACAGCAGATTTACGTCATGTGTACGTGTGTGTGTCGTGTGCTCGTTTATTCATAGTGTCTGAGGCATCTCTCACTGTCTGTGTGTGTTTGGACTTGATTATGCAGAACTGGCTGCACGGAGCTCGTTATTAAACTGTGGGGGGAAATGTGTGGTGGCCACATAACCACAACCCTGTCTGCGTCACTCGCTTGTCTTAATGCGAAGCCACACTCACACACACGAGGATGTACAGGTAAGAAAAATCACATATGTGCACAAACATGTCCTGGTTCTGTCTCGATGTCTCTACCTGCTGAACATCTCTGGAGTTGGCTCTGAATCAGCGGTTCATCAAGGTCAGCGGGAAAGATGGAGAGACCTGCGACCTGAATGCACCCACAGCGAGAGAACTGTTGAGAACTGCAACTATCTGGATGCAAAGTAACCGTTCGTTTTTAAAGGGCAAACACCGGCGTTTTTAACTTGAGCGTGCATTTAATTATGTAGCTCAGTGTACTTCTGTGGTGTGTGTGTGTGTGTTTGCTGTTAAATGCCGGCCTGCGAGACCAGATATCCTTTGGGATTATGCTAACGTTGAGGTTGCTCTCCGAGTTTTTGCAATAAACCGGAAAGGCGATGTTCACGGTCGAATGCTTGTTTGTACATTCTGCTCATTATTTTTCATAGCCTGCTAGCTCCTCCAGATACCAGCAGGAAAAGGGGAAGAGATGCAATCTGTGACAGCAACCAGGATACATGTTGGCACTGTATGCTGCTGCAAACCACAGTTTTTTGGTCTGGATGGTTCAGGGGTTTCTGGTTCGGTTGTTTCCTGTTTTATTTTGTAGTTCTCTCCTCATGTGTCATATTTTACTTTCCACTTCCTGTCTATGTGTTTCTTCCTGCCTTTTTTTGATTGCCCTATTAGTGTCACCTGTGTCTTATCAGTCTATCAGAGTATTTGCCTTCATCTTTGTCTTTTTTTACTTTCGTATTTTTGGGTGGTTCTAATTCTTGGTTTCTGTCCACTTCCTTTTGAGATTTTTTGGTTTTGGATTTTGGGATTTTGTGTTTGGACAAGTTTTGAAAAGCACAGAAGATAAAGCTTGGCTGGGGTTGAGTAAAGATCATGATTTGGCTTAAAATACCTGTTTTACACAAATAGAAAAAATAATAAACACGGCAGAAAATGATCCAGAGGTCTCCTTAAAAAATCCAGTTGTTTCACACTTACAAATGTTGAAACACAGTCTCAAACTCTGGTCACTGGCTTGGCAGTCTTCTGACCTGTTACTCCACCACCATCCTCTCCACCTCCTGATATGACAGTCAGCTCATAAATATAAGTGATGAAATGTATGTGCACTCCTTATAACCTGCCAAAGGTTTTGCATGTCCTTGTATGTACATTACAAAATAGTCAATCAGTGAGTGTATTCAACTTGAGTCCATATGAGTGTTTTTCTGAATTGAAGTGAAAGTAAAACTCTCATGTGAAATTAAGCGAGCTCAACTTTAAAACAACAGTGATTTCTTAATATTCAAGTGACCACAGCTAACAAGCTTCATCTTACAAGCTGAGATGTGAGAACTTGCAGTAACTTAAGAGCCGTTAGATAAGCCACCTGGCTGTGTGAAATTTCCCCGAATCATTGGCCGTTTGTCAGTAATGTGACCTGAACTTGCCATTTGCCTTTTTCCCTGAGCCCCACTGTTCCTCCTTTTCATTTCCACTAAGAGATATTAATGCAGTTTCGGCAGCAGAAGGAAAAAAAGCTCTCAGGCTGAGGTGTCGTGGGAAATTGACAGATAGTGATACAGAGAGAGGCGGCTGAATTACCGCAGCTCTGGAGTGCATGTAGGATCATTGAGGGGAGAGATGGAGGTGAGTGAGGCGGTTCAGTGGCTCAGGTGTCTCGCAGACCTTCCTCTCTGCAGGGATGAAACAGACGCAGGTGAATCCACTTCACCACGAGCTGAATACGCGCCCGCTCATTTAGCCTCCTCAGACCCGTTTGGACCTCACGTGGCGCCGACGGTGCGTCTGAATCTGGTCCTGGCAGGTCAGAGCGGTAACCCCCTCAGTGAGCCTGCTCACCGGTCGGAGTTAACCGCAGCAGCTGCCTGGTTTGGGATTACGAAGATGTGTGATTTCTGCTAATTATTGCTCGCTGTATCCCTGCCAGGCGCCGCTGGAAGTCTTGGAACAAATCAAAGCAAATAAATTAGTGAGGTAAACAGTAAACAGAGGGGAGATTATTTAATGCCGCTGCCAGCCGGAGCGCTGACGGACCCAGAGGACACACTAACAACACTATACTTGAGTTTGTTTGTTTGTGTGTTGTAATTAAACGGGGACGTCTGAGGTCTGATGGGTATAGAGATATTCAGATACGATGCCGACCACAGTAGTTATGTAACGCTGCTGAATGTTGGAAAACAAGGTTTTATCAGAAGTGATTTTTAAGAAGAAACAGAGAAAAAAGGTAAACAGCAGTGCAGCTTTATTAGTTTAATAGACGCCACACAAACGTAGAGAGCTGGAGAGTGAAGTTACACAAATGAATAATTTGAAGTAAGGTCAAAGATCAGGATGCTGTAAATAGAGTTGATTCATTTTGGAGGTGATTTTGAGGGGAGATTTCTCCACATCACTGCAGTGAAATGTAACCAAATGTGAACCTTTGATAGAGTAAGAAAAATCATCTAGGTCACCCTCGTATAGCCTCGTTTTCAGACCTATTAGGCGCAAACTACAAGGATTGTTTGATTGTCTCCGCACTGTTTTCACTGTGCTGATGGAGTACTGCTGCTGATGTGCTGCTGTTGCTTCAATATCAGTCAAGGTGTTCGGGTTGATTGAAGTCTGATTTTAGATAATCCACATTACCGGAATCTTAGCCCTGATCTTCCGCTCGCCGGCAGTTTTTGGAGATCGCCAACAAAAAGCCCCGGATCAGAGAACGATCTGCACACGCTCATTTGAACGGCCATCAGTATGTTTGAACTGTTTGAAGACACGATCCAGTAGCTGGGTGAAATATTACGTGAAGTCGCAGGAGACTCTCTCAGTGTATGATAACAGCCTACAATAATCAGAATCCATACAAGCAAGCTGTTGCTGACTAATCGAACAGGCAGTGGCATGTGTTATTGCAAATATAATCGTTTTTCCTCCTTGGTTTTTCACTCCGATCAGCGCACAAACATCTTGGACTCCTCTGACCACGCCGTCTGTCACGTCTGGCGTGTGCGATCTTGTCATGTGTGACCTCCTGTTGCTGTAGACTGCAAGACTCCCAATTACAAGACAGACAGTTGTGTAGCGCGAACAGGACAGCAGTCTGATGACTCCGAGAGTCGTGTAGTGTGACCGAGGCATCGGCCTGTGTGGTCGTCTGCCGGGACGATCCTCAGTACAGCTCAGTGGTACGTTTCCTCTCTTCTGCTTACTGAGTCGCCGGTCCGTTCCTCCAAGGTAAAAGAAACAAATTAAGAAATGACTAGAGATTGTTGCTCAACTCAAATTGTTCTGGAGCTTTCGATGGTATTACAGTCCTCATCAGTGGTCGATTTTGACTTCTAAGGCATCACATCCTTGTTGACTTGAACAGCTGAGCTTGACAGATGGGTAGAAGTTGACAGAAATCTCTCAATCAAGGCCCACTTGGTCATTTATTTCGGAGTTGTCATCAACAAGGACCTTGTCTTTTTCTTATTATTCTGAGGTTTTTAGATTGTGAATTCTCTACAGTTTATACATAATATCACAAACTTTCCCCTGCATGCCGTACACAGCTCACATACTGGATATAGCAGAGAAACTGTCGCAGACATAGTTGAAATCTAGTTGTAGCCATTCCTCTTCATCAAGCACCAGAAGAGCTGTAACTTCAATTTACATCCTTTTGTCAGATTTTGTAGAAAGTCCAAGTTGGCTTAAAAAAACACAAACAATGAGAATAAAGCAAAACAAAACAGAGCGTTCTGAAAGGTGACGCTGTGCCAGCTGGAGCCGTGCTCTGCGCTGGCAGAGGTTCGGGCTCTAACAAGTGCCTTTAAGTGTGAGATTGAATCTTAGAGATACAGTGACCCTGATTTGGAGTCGGTACAGAAAACACTTTGAAAGTGTTCGAAAGTTGCTTAGTTGTATAGTTAAAGGGGCACTACGTAGTTTTGGAGAAGGAATTCAAACATGTAATTTTAATATTTATGATATTACTGAGGTAATAATACAAACTCAGAAATGTTTATTCAACTTAATAAACAAGATGTTCTCAGAGGAAAATAAGGTCCCCAGAACACTGTTTGAAGCTAAAGAGGTGGCAGGGTCCGCCACATATAAACAAAGATAAACAGTATGAAACTGTGTTGTCCTTCAAGGTCAGTTTGTTCATTTAGTTTGTTCTGGCATAAAAACAAAAATCAGTCAATGAAGATCTTTCTCTTCTGATTAAAATGTCTTTCTGAAAACTACATAGTGCAACTTTAAAGTTTAACTAATTCAAGGATGATTAGAAAAGAGAGCAGTGACAGGAAATGAAAATAATTAGTTACTAGTCTGTACTTTTCTCCTTTTTGTCGTTGAGCCGATGTTCGAGACCCGAGAAAAAATCCTCATTAGTCCTCATGTCAGCTTTTCCTTGAACTACAAGACCAAGTTGACTTTTTCTATTTAATGACTTAAAAATAAACCAGCTTGTTTGTCTTTGACTGCTGTGTGTAATTGAAGCCGTAACTGCACAATGCATACAAATCCACAGGGACTTAATTAGATGTTGTTCATGTTACATGTAAAGAGACATCCTTCACTGTGAGAGGGCGGCTACAGCTTATTCCTATAGAATTTCACCCTTTTGATGTGTAAAGCTGTGTAGTTTAGCTTTTCTTTGTCCCTCCATTGAACTGAACTGGATTAAAGTCTGGATCACAGTGTGTAAATCACTGCAGAAAAACCAGAGAAAATAAACTACAGCCACACAATCGAGCGACAACAACTGCAGCAGAGACCTTGAGAGGATTTTTTGTTTTTTTTGTCTGCCGCTAATGAATTCCCTCGTAATACTGTCACATTGTTTGCCCCAAGATGTCCTTTAGCTAACTGCATCACGGTAACTCTCCCTGCTGTGAGGAACATTAACAGGAAATGAATAGTCAGTGGAAACGTCTTTTATACCAACATAACCCATTTATGACTCGGCTGGGCTTTGCGGAGCTGTAATTCCTGTCTTAATTGTGAGGCACTGTGTCGAGAGCTGTGATTAATAATGAACCTTTGTGCAAGTGTGTGTGTCTTATTATCAATCCACCAATGACACCTCTCTCTGGATAGCTGAGACCTCCTGACGTGGATTCTGTTTTTCGAACTCCTCTCAAAGTTTCTTAAGCCGTTGAAAACGTTTCCCCGGATGAAGCCTTTTAAAAACCTGCAGGTGTGTAGGAAGCATTAGTTCAATCAGCCGTGTGCTTGTCCTGGCTTAATCTCCACGCGAAAACCCCGGTGAGTCGCCCCCCCCCAAGTGCCAAGCCGCTCGCAGATGGCACCTCCCATCGACTGCAATCCTGCCCTGCTGCAAATCAATAAAGCCGGGCTGCAGAGAGGGGAGGAGGGAGGTACCGGGAGGGAGGTAATGTAGGAAAAAAGAAGAAGAGGGGAGGGGGGAGGAAGCAGAGGAGACAAATTGAGGAGCGAAGTGAAGGGGATGGAAATAGATAGGGAGCGGTAGTGGGATGAAGGAGGGGGACAGATGGGAGGATGGAGACAACTGCAGCAAAGAGGACGAGAGAGAGAGAGAGTGACAGAGAATGAAAAGCGATGATTTGTCTTTTAGGAGACACGCAGGGACAGAAGGGACCAGGAGGGCCGTCCGCAGGGGGACGCAGAGGGAGACGAGGACAGGTAGAAAAAAAAGGGAGGTTAAAAAGGAGGAAGGAAGAGGAAGCGTCCCAGTAGGGTTTTTTCCGCAGCGTGAACTCAGCCAGAGTGCGAGGCGCGGTGCAGGGCTGAGCAGTCGCTCCTGAATTATTAAACACAATATTTTGCTGCTGAGCAAACGGCCGCGGCCATGTCGGATGTATCTGCTGAGGGGGCAAGGAGTGTGTGTGTGTGTGTGTGTGTGTGTGTGTGTGTGTGTGTGTGTGGGGTGGAGGGGTTTACGCCAAGCAAGTTTTTTGATGGGTGTTTACATGGGCTCAGATGGGTTTTATGTGCAGTGTAGTCCGTGCTCTTTGCTTAATGGTCTCGTCTCGCGATGCGTACGGGCATCAGAGGGAGTCGATGCCCGTTTAGAGGCCCTAATTAACGAGGAAGCGGCGTCCGCAGGGCCTTTGTCTTAACTCCCCGCCCCAGTGGAGAGCAACCAGCAATTTAAGACTCAAACACACACACATCTGTACACACACATACTCCACATTTGATCCACTTTTGATTCAATCTTGTCTCCTACAGATTAAGTAGAAATAAGATAATCATAAAACAGCAGATTCATGAACTGCACTGGAGTCACAGGTATGAGAGGTGGAAGTGACATAAAGTAATTGTTTTCATTTCAACTGTTTTAATCAAATTAGCTTTAAAACTTGGTAAAAAAAATGGTAAACTCCTCGGAACATACACATCTTTGTACATAAGCAACAACACAACTCGCTTTACACGCTTGAAACAAACAGTGATTAGTGGAACCTGCACTTATCTTAGATCTGAGTTGCCTCTTCTGTCTGCGCTCCAGGAGCTGCCCATCAATAACTTTAACTGATGCTACGTGTCCGCAGGACTCGTTTTGGAACGCAAGGGCACTCAACCCTCCCCAGCTTTACATGCTTCACTTCAGGCTTTGCTCTCTGACAGCCACGCAAAACACTAACTGGCTGCACCTGATTGGACCAGCGCCTGGGGATGAGAGGTGAAGGTGTTCTCCTGATCTTTCCTGCCATCCTAACCAGACCAAACATCTGAGCTAGTCTTCTGGTCTATTAAAGTCTCACTGAAAATGGACACTTGGCTGTTGGAGGCTCTAGGGTGGACAGAAGCTCCTATCTGCTGAAATGATGCATTTTTTGGCCATTTTATCACCATTAAATTCGAGGAATACTGTTCTTTGGACTGAATATGTTACTAAATGGATCTAGTGGACATTTGGGATTAACAGAAGCCATTATTTGTTTGAGTATGATGCTACTGAAACACCCAGATGCTTAAGTGTTGGCAAAACATGCTAGTTTGCTAGCTTATTTGGTTGTTTGTTTCCTGATTGTACCGCGATGACGTGGTTTTATTTTGAAATGGTTTGCATGAATGGGTTCATGAGAATCTAAGCTTTTCTGACGACGTATGTCATGTCTATACACTATAATTGAGGGATTAGATTAGCGAACATCGGGTCTCATTGCGCCAATCCACTAACCCATCCGCTCCAGCTTTACAAATGGTAGTATTTGAGTCACTTGTGGGTAAACTGTCCTACATTTATCATTCACAACATTAAAATTGTTGTTTGTCATGCAAGGAAAGTTGCCTCAATGGTGAGAGTAGCAAAAATTAGGCGATAAATTGTCATTTGATTTTAATAAACTCTACGGACATCTTATTTTAAAGTGCTGCTCTGATAAATAAGACTATAAAGTCTTGTAACCTACAGTGTCTAGTTAAGTGGCAATGGGATATTAACCTTGCTGCTCAGTTTCAGCCCTTTCAGTTGCATTTGCATAAAACCCCTGTTTAGTCCAGGTTTAATGATGTACGATCTCTCCTCAGTGACAGTCCGTCCTCCCTCCTCCCGTCACTGATCTCTCTGCCTTCTTCCCTCCTCTGTCCGGCTCTCTTCCTCCTCCGTCTGGCCTTTTCCTAACCTGCCTCTGCTCATCGTTTTCTTCCCATCATTGCACCGTGCAAACACCACCATCACCACAGAGCTCAGAAACATAATGAACTGCTTTTTTGAACCACACAACCCGACTTCAAACGCGTTGAGAGTCTCATCTTGGGACTGTTAAGTGGTTTTTCCTCAACTTCATTAGACGTGTCTGTTGGGAGGTTTTATTTTTTTCAGAGCACTAACACAGATTAGTTATTCGATTGGAGGCTCTGAGTCACTGATTGGCAGAGCGGCTCCTTCAATCCCTCTCGCTCTCTCTCTCTCCATTTTTCTGTCTTTCTCTCACTGTGCTAATCTCTCGCTCTGTCTCTGCCGCTCTCTCACCCACACTTCCTCTCCGTCTCGCTCTGCGGTCCGTCCATCTGCCGCTCTGTCTGCCTCTACCGTCACCTCTCTCCCCTCCATCCCCACGTCTCCCAGAATATTCCTTTGCTCCTTGAGGTGTAATTGAATTTCACAACCCTGAGCTGAGCTCTCGAGGACCGGAGTGGAGGACATAATTACATTCCTGTTTGGCTGCAAATGATTCCACTAATTCAATGTCGAGAACACAAGCAGCAGAGGTGGTTTGATGGAAAGCAGAGATTAAACCGATTTATAGTGTCGGTAACATTGCAATTACTTCAGTATTAGATTTAGGGAAGTTGTAGTCATTGATAACGTAGCAAAAAAAGGAAAATCAGCACTATTACTACATATGCAATGTTGGCACATCATCCTTCTCATTCTCTACAAATCACTGGAAGCAGGGCCATATTATACTCTTCCCTTTCTACTATGTATGTCATTTTAACCTCATCTTAATCCTGATGTTTATGTAAAATTATCCTGAAACGCCGAGCCCAGTCGAGCCCAAAGTAAATTCAAAGCTGTTGTTGAACCATGTGGAGTACATTCATGGTCTGTGGCACTTTTAAAAGGTGATAAGCTGAAGCTAAAATGGTCAGAAGCTCTGTAAGTGCTTCTGGCGTTAATCTATAGGAGTTTGGACACACTGAATTATTTATTTATTTTTCTCGCCTACATCTTTTAAGGCAAAAATAAGCCTCCAGATGACCTATAAATGCCCTTTTAGCTGGAAAACACCATGGGTCCACATCATATAGTCTGACATGGTCTATTAAAGGCTCATTTAAAATTGACACTTTGTTTTCTAGAAAAATATTCAGGCGCCTGGCAAAGAAAAATGACCTCAAAATACCCCTTCTTAAGGATAACAGAGGCAAGAACTCAGTATGTTTTTTTATTTCTTTACTTACACACATTTTATGCATAATAAAATAGTCAAAAACAAGTGCTTAGATGAAAAAACAGCCTAGTAAAAACACATAATGACATAAACTTGCATAACTGCCAGGTTTAGGGCTTTAAAGACTGATACAATACAATTGGCTGTTGGATGAATCTCATATCTCCTCAAGTGAACTGACAATCCAACGACTGCCATGTCAGGATCTCCAGTGAGGAGGGCTAATGGTGTCTTTTTTACAGAGAAAAGCATGAAAACGCATCCACAACTGCAGTTTTTTAGCATTTTGTCACTATTTAATCACAGAATACTGTGTTTTGGACTATATATTTTACTAAAATGGATCTAGTGGACATTTGGGAATTAGCGAAGACAGTTTTTGTTTGAGTATGATGCTACTGAAACACAAAGACACTTAGTTTGTTTGTGTGTTTGTTGAGTTCTCTCGATGTCTGGGAGTGCAGTCGTGGGTGAACAGGAGTGGGCTGAGCGTAGAGCCCTGAGGGGCTCCGGAGTTGAGCACTAAAGTGGAGGAGGTGTTACTGCGAATATGAACTGTCTGAGGTCTGTTTGTGTCCAACATGCACTTTAGTGAATGTGTATTTTAAAGTAGAGCCTAAAATTATCATTTTATTTATGCAGTATTCAAGTCATGAGTTTCGGTTTAACACTGTCAGCTCCTGTCTCAAACACAGGCCATCCTGCCTTTCATGTATGCACATCGCCACAAGCAGAGGACAGAATAACTGAGGATCCATTAGCACATTAGCATTCTAAATGCTTGTATGTTGTCTCGCTTGCAGGTCCTCGACGCCCCCAACAGTTCAAAGTCTGGTCTGGCACTAATGTCTGATCAGATGCTGCTTCATCTATGTGCTGCTTATAATCAGTGCCAAGAGAAGGGAGAGAGAGGGGAGGCAGAGGGAGAGAGAGGGGGGAGTAAGGGTGTTAAGTGTTGGCTCTGGCCCTGCTTCTTGCATAACTCACTGATAATTAGGATTTTATTGCTGCCAAGTCTTAACCATTGCCGTGGCTATGCAGGTGTTGGCAGGACATCTAAGTGGACCACGGGGAGAATAGAACAGAATAGAAAAGAGAGTTATGGTTTCTACTCTTCTTCTTCTTCTCCTCATCCTCCTCTTCCCTGCTCCTCTCTGAATCCTCTTTCCTCTTACGGTTTGGTGTTTCTCTTCCTCCGTCAGCTCCCCCTTTCTCGCCCTGCCTCCCCAGTCTTGTTAGCGCTGGTCACGCATGCTTGCCTCCCTGATTAACTAACAACCCAAAGGATGTTACACCGAGTAGTGTCGGCGCTCCCCGAGAGAGGCATCGATTCGCTGGCAGGCGGTAACCACACAGACGGCTGGCACATCGAAACGAGCTCGAGAGCAAGAGCTGGAAAAAATGAATCGCTGCCGGCAGAAGAGAAAATAAAACCCTGTCTTCAAATTAGTAGCTCATGAGGAATCAAGGGAGGAACTCTGTGTGTTTGGCCTGATGACCACATATATCAGGACTGTGCTGTGGCCCCCTGCATGTTTAAATGAGGGCAGGGATGAGGTGGAAACGAAAGGAGAGACCAGCTCGAGTTATGGATGAAGCCGAGGGGTCTTAAATGCCTCCCGAATGAGTTTGTAGATGAATGACACCGACACAGTGAGAGGACATCTGTTCTTTCTGGAACCGAATACAATTTAAGACCAGAGACCGTGTGTGTGTGTGTGTGTGTGTGTGTGCGCGCAAAGTGCTTCCTCGGTGAAAGTGTTGATTAACATTCAGCTGACTCACAGCGTTGCTTATGAAGACAGAGGGTCAGACAAACAGTTTATTATACGGTGAGGAAACGGATCTTGGGTCGGATGTGTGAGCGATGTGTGGGTACAGAAAGCATGCGTGTGCCTGTTCCATCGCACAAGTGGTGTTTGTAATCAGAAATACACAATCAGAAATACTCGAGGGGAAATTGGAAAGGTGTATGTTCAACAACAACTGAAGTTATGTCCACCTTTGGTCATTAGGAGGCCATCTTTAAGGTTTTGAATAGCTTGAGATGTTACCTCACACTTGCTAAATCGCTGAAACCTCAGATGAGCGATGAGTCTGCAGTGATGCACGATGTCGACAGGTGGTTTTGATTATTAACCAGTCGGGAGGTCGATTATTCTGTCCACACAGCGTTCAGTAATGTGAGGTGCGTTTGAATTGTATTCACTGTACACTGAAGACGTTACTCCCCTGGTAGTGATCTTTCCAATTGATCCTGAATTGCAAAGCACTTTGTAAAGCCTGTTTCGATAAGAGCTCTATTGATTGATCACTGATCATCCCTCTGATGATTGATCGTGATGGCTGAGATACGGCTGGATTAGAGGTATGAGTGCTTTTAATAGTCGCAACTGTGCCCGATCACCTCTGATGATTCTCTTCCTTGGAGAACCTCCCTGATGAAACACAACTGCTCGAACTGGACTTTATTCTCCATGTCGATTTGGTCACTGACAGGACTAATGAGTCGGCCCAAATATCAATATAGCAAATTAAGTTTTAAGGGCGTTTCTTCATCCATTCATGAATAATTGAGGTAGTCGAAATGGAGCGTGCACCAATCATTGACTGAGATTCATTAAACAGAATCGGGCATGCACGCAGGTTTATACATCTTATGAAAATAATGTGTCTGCCTTGAATCTACGCAGAGTTTTAAGCATCTGGCTTTTCCCCAGAGAAGCAGTAAACAGCTTTGACTTATTTTATATTTAAACGTTTTCTAATTTCCTCAGAGTTTTTGCGTCATTATGTTTATTTCCGGATATGCAACAGTTTGAGTATTAACTATGACTAACCAGCTCAAATCACCACATCTAATCACTGCAATTACCTTCCTAGTAATGTCGAGAACATCCACTAGATATTATCCACAGTACCGAGAAGACATGGTGCTGTGGAGTTGACTGCAGTCACAAGTTTAGAATATATAAAGACATTAAACCGTAATAATTCTCTGTAGAGGAAATATACTATAAAGATCATACGAGACGAATCTGCTCCCTCTGTTAATTAGGCACGACTCTGAGTTGTATGTGTTCTTGATGTGTGCACATTATACCGCGTGAAAACCACAAAACTAGGTTAAACCCATGACGGTTTATGGGTCAGTGCCTCTCAGCCGGCAGGTTCCAGCTCTGAACTCTTATCAGAAGCTCTCTCGGAATGTAGACGGTCACACATAGAGGCTTTTAGATCCGAGAGCCAATTATCTGCGAGGTCAGGACCCTCCACATCGCTGGATGTATACCCCGATAACCTTAAGTCAGAGTAAAGATAAGAATGCTTATAGGTTTGAACAGAGAGAGAGAGATAAGACATTTTGGTTTAGTTTCTATAACAAGTTCTGCTTTTGTTTTAAGAAAGTACCAGCTTGACTCTCTTAACAACTAATAAGTTGGAGGTTCTGAACAAGGGGAGGCGATTAAGTGCCCCTGAGCAAAGCATTAAGCTTTACAAGCTACGCACCAGGGTGGGATTACGGTCGTCCGAGGCACGTCTCAAGTGCAGGGGAGACCGACTAGTTTTCTGGAATTACTTCATCCTTATTCTGTGTGTGTTTGTTCATGTCGATGGTCAGTGTATGTGACAGCTTTCTCAAACTTCGTGATTTTGTCCTACGGCCTTAAATGTGTACTTAGCAAACCCATGTGCAAAAATGGTCATGAGGGTGTTTTCCATTGAAAGTTTAACTTAGCCGTAGCCCTCTGTGTCACATAAATACACATTTAAATCAAAATTGAATTAAAAAAAGACATTAAATCCATATATATGTTACCAAAGTGCCACTTTGAACTACAACATGGAATAATTTGCTTGAAGCTGCAGTTTACACTATAACATTTAGGATACAGCTTTTTTTATGTCCCTATCACCTGACCTTTTGACTGCTGGTAGAAGGAGGTTTTGGGGTCTTGGGCTAGCTGTTTAGCATGCTAACTTCAGTAGATATGTCTTTGCTAAAACTGTTATTTCTTCACATACTCATGATAATTGTAAATTTTCAAATTTCTCACATATTGCACATTTAAAGCTTGTCACTGACGATGAGTTAATTAGCACTCATGCTGTGAGTTATCATTTAAAATGAACTCTTATGACATGAAAATACAGTAATGGAGGTAACAGGAACCCAAGACACCTATTTACAGTCTCTCATCACATTCATGGTGATGAACTGTAGACATAATTAATATAAGGGGTTATTAGTATGTGATTTCATGTCTCTGGCTCATTCTATTGTACAATAAAAGAGAGAAGTCTCAAACGTTCTGATAACCCTGTATTTGGATCTTGTAGTCATGTTAAAAAGCAGGCACACACTCAGTTTTGGCTCCGTTTCTGGACTGTCCAGATGGATCGGAGGCCTGGTGGAGGTCCAGCTCCAGAGAATCGGCTCACAATCCGTGTGTGAGAGAGTGTGTACATGAGAGGGAAGACAATCGAGAAGGAGGACGTGTGAGGAAAAAAAAAGAAAGAGAGAGGAAGACTCTGGGCGGCGGTGTCCAAGACAGAGGCGAGACACAGGGGCGGTATAGGTGTGTGTGTGTGTGTGTGTGTGTGTGTGTGTGGGCAGTCATGTGTCACACATCCAGCTCGACTCGTACCATCTGCCTCGGATCAAAGGTCTGTCTGGGGCTGCCCTCTCCTCTCCACGCTCTTTAATTCCTCTTTTTCACCTTCACCATATTGTTTATTTTATCCTTTTTCCCTCCTCTCTCTGTTGTGACTGCAGCTCAGCCCGCCTCTCTCACACTCGTGGTGCTGTGAGCATCGGAGGAAATTCAAAGTTTTATGTTGTTTTAAATATTTTGTAGTATTTTCGTGTTTCGTCTGTGCCTGGATCGCTCCGAGAAGGAAAGAAAGAAAAGAAGAAAGAAAGAAAAGAAAGAAAGAAAGAAAGAAAGAAAGAAAGAAAGAAAGAATGGATGGATGGATGGATGGATGGATGGATGGATGGATGGATGGATGGATGGATGGATGGATGGATGGATGGAAAAAAGACGGAAAGAAAGAAAGAAAGAAAGACAGACAGACAGACAGAAGAAAGGAAGAAAGAAGGAAAGGAAGGAAGGAAGAAAGGAAAAAAGAAGGAAAATAGATGGAAAGAAAGGAAGAAAGACATACAGAAGAAACAAACAAACAAACAAACAAAGACAGAAGAAAGGAAGAAAGATGGAAAGAAATGAAGAAAGAAAGACAAAAAGAAAGAAAGAGAGAAAATAAAGGCTCTGTAGTCCCTGGCCTCAAATCTCCTGTTACCATGGTGATTTAAGTGCCGATATGCTGTCCCCGGAGACTCTGTCCTGAAAACACAGGAGGAGAAACACAAGGACAGGCAGAAGGACACAACAGCACAGGTGTGCTGGACGAGGACTGCACAGCAGTGAGTGTGCAGTGTCTCCGTACCATTCAGGAAACCTTCGTGCATGAAGGCTCAATCGAGGAATTCAATAGGTTGTTTTGTTTCTTTTGTCACAGAACGTCATTTCATTTTCAAGCTTTCCAGGAAAATGTTGCAGGTTAAGATGAGATATTCTGTCTGAAAGCACCGAGGAGGACACACGTCTATTATTTCAACTCAGTCTTTATACAACAACTGTAAAAGGGACACAAATCTGAATTTACTTTTTCAGTTCACTACTCTCATTCAAATCTGTGCCTGGGTCTGAATGAAGGCCCAGACAAGATTAGAGACCAACAGGTGAACATCTTCGGGCATTTTTCCACTGAAAAGGCCAGATGTTGTCCAGACAGAAATAGAGAATGAATACTGGGCTTATACTATAATAACCATTTAAAACCTTTATAATGGCAACTGCTCGTTCCTGCTCATTGAATATTCCAGGATATGAAAAATGCAAAAAATAATAATTAAAAATAATTTCACAACTTTAACCACTGGAGACAAGATGTCTCCTACTTCCTAACTCCATTCTCAGTGTTTGTGCACTGGAGGCTTCAAGTTTCCACGTCACACTAGTGTATGCTGAATACTGTCCAAACTGCCTGTGATGTCACGAATCACGCTCGTAGCCCCGCCTCTTCGACACAGTGAAGCTCAAACATTCAACTGTAGGAACAAGAAGAAAAACACATTTTGGACTTTTGGAAGTGGGACTTTAAAGATTTTTTGTAATGTTCTACGTTATCGTTCGTCTGTCAGAGTGCAACTTGTGTGCATTCAGCAGCGTTAAAAGAACTGAAACTGAGAAAGTTGTCATGTGTCACCATGTATTTATTTTCCATTTTGCATTATTAACTTGTGTTTTTGAAGATGAATGATCTTGATTAATCGTGGTGCATTCTGTGTGCAGATAAACACACGAACGTGCATCAATAATGCAGCTGGAAACATTAATATAATATCTTGTATTCAGTGAATTTATGGATCTCACGTGTGTCACTTCGCTGTGCCATAAAAAGCTAATCAGACAGGACTAACTGCTCTCTCTCTCTCTCTCTCTCTCTCTCCACAGCTGTATCATTCATGAGACACAGCGCGTCAGCCTTCGGATTTGCCGTGAGTTCCGCCTCCTTTCCTCCCTCCATTTGCATCGATCAATTAGTCATAACTGCGGGCTCTGTGATTTATTAATGACTCCTGTTTCCAGCGTGTTATTGGTCCCCTTTGTCTCCAAGGTAACGGGGCAGAGAGGAGGGAGTGGGCACGGCGGGCTCAGGTTGAATGTCAGAAAGCTTTTTTCGTGTTGGCTAAACAAATCCGCCGGCTTTCACCAAAATAAAGCTCCTTAATGCTCCTTAGGAAGTGATTGAGAATTTAATTAGTTTTTAAAAAATAAGACTTAATGGGAGTGAGGTGGAAATTAAATCAGCCACAGCTTCAGCCAGGGAGGGAAAATGTGATTAGCATAATGTGATTAAAATGTTATAAAGCATGATCCGCAGTGTTCGCTATCTTTTTATTAGAGAGCAGGTTTTAATTAGCAAGCGCTCGGCTGTCTATGACAGTTTTAATAAAGCAGTCGATATGACTCGACTCAGAGGGGTTAGATCAGAGAAAGCGATCACCGCTAGCTGTAGCTGCTATCGTGTTGAAAGGTGACGTTTCTCTTTGAGCTGCAGCAGGTGGAGCATGTGACTGGAACATTAAATGATAAGGATGGTGCCACCAGCAGAGATGAGACTTTCTCTGGTCTTCTATGAGAAAGTCATGTTGGTAATAACTTCTATCACCTTGTTCCCCTCGTGGCATCAGCGGTTATCACATGTTTCACACCATAGAAAGCTTTTAACTGGATTTTAAACCAATGAGACGGCTTAATCGAAACATAACTGGAGTAGAAGTGCACTCAGAGAGCGCAGAGCCCCGCTGGTCTTTCATGATATGCAAATCTGAAAGCACAACCGCTTTACATGTCAGGATGTCTCTCCAAAACTATTAGAATTACTGTATGCCACAATACGGCTGTGCTCAGCTGAAGCCTCGTCGTCAACAGTTCGTTAATTATTTACATGTAAATTGGAAATATTTCACATATTAAACAGAAAACATTATCATGTACAAATGTGCAAATATCAAATGCTGAGACTGCAGTAACACCCAGATGGTGGCAGCTTGTTACTGTAAGACATTTTTAATCGGCTGGTTACTGAACTCTGTAACATCGTCTCTGTTTTTAAGATGTATTTCATTTATTCCAGCCGGACCAAATACCTCATCTTGTAATGTTAACAAAAGTGAAACGTAATTTTTTGTATTTTGTATGCTACCTATGTGACTGAAGGTTGATTTAAGCCAAAGTATGATCTTTTTACAGAAGCCCTGAGGGGCAAATGAAAAATATTTTTTATTTTCTCTCCTGTGTTTATGACTTGCGATCTGGTGTGGAAAAAAGTTTTGCAAGGATAACCTTTCAAAGTTCCTTCCTTTGTGAACACCTGAGTAAAAAATGTTTGTTTTTTTTTCACGAGAATGTTTTGTTGTGCAGAATGAAGTGAAAAAATACTTTTAACTCAGTTCCACACAAAATAATTTCTTCTCCTTTTTTCCCACATGTTGTCACAGATTAAAAAAAAAAATGAATTCAGAAAAGATTATCCTGATTACTTTTTTTTCCTGCCAGATCGCAAGTCATAAACATAGGCGAGAAAGATCATTTAGATCAAACTTAGATAATGGATTGCTGCAAAAAAAATTCTCACTTGCTCCTCAGGGTTTCCGTATATTTTCCAAAACCAGTCTGGAAGTCCTATTGTGTTATAATATGTCAAGTGTTTGTCAGCGAGCTTCATGCTGAAAGTCTAACAGGACATGGTAGGTAGTTTTTGTGCCTAACTTGACGGCAGAGCCCTGCACGTAAACCGATGATGAGTAGGTAGAGCATCATAGTCTAAAGCTTGAGGCCATTGACATACATATTTCCAATGTTTCAACCTTCTGATAAGTCTCAAGTGTGTAATTTTTTTGTAATCCTGCTTACAAACAAAAAGTCACACGAACCAAACCAAAAAACTTGAGGTAATAAGTGCCCACATCCTATTTTACTCGAGTAAATGCACCACTAAAGGCAAACAATCCCCCTGAATCATCACTTATGACTACTTAATGTGTGTCGTGGTGTCCTTTGCCAGCATGTTCTTGTTCTTTCGGTGAGTTTTTGGGCGTCAGCGATTCTGGAGAAAGATTGAAAGTTGACTGTACAGTCTCATTTCCAGGTTGTTAAATACCAACGCTTTGTGATGGCGAGCCACCAACCGAGCCAACTATCTTTCTCGCTCGCTGCACCTTTAAAACATGTGTTAAGAAACAGCAGCTGACAGTATTATATATATACAGTACGCCTGTAAGTGCACTTTAAAGCTACATTACTATTGTATCAAACACAAGATGTTAACAATTTATCAAGATGCTTTTTCTCCAGTGCTGCAGATGTTGTAATAAGTTCGATGTAACAAGCTGTAATAACTTTCCTCTCTGGGTTCCTGTTCCTGCTGCAGTTTGATGCCACGCTGGACGTCCTCTCATCGGTCATCGTCCTCTGGCGCTACAGCAATGCAGCAGCTGTGCACTGCGCGCACAGAGAGTATATGTGAGTGGAAAAACATCACGCTGAGTTTAATTAACGTTTGATTAATGACGAGTCTACAGTTTGTGGTGTGATGCAGGTTTTGGGTTTCTCTTCTCCACCTGCATTCACGCAGAGGTCATTTACCTAAACTTGACTTAAAAACAGATTATATAAACTCAACATTTCCAATTTTTACCTGTGACCACATTTTTACGATTGCCCGCTTGCCTCTCAGAACAGAGTGATAAGGGCTAGTGGTTGAAATCTCCTCTTATAGAACAGGACAAGACTTTTGAAGTGCAAGGTGAGATGGGTCCTCAAGCTGAATTCTTCGACCTAACCTGAGTGTACATAGAAAACTCAGTTATCCAACAAAACAATCTATCTGTATAACCAAAAACACAAATTCAGGCTTTTCTTACAATAATAAAATTAAAGATTAATATAATTTATAAGCCCCTCGGACGCCCCTCTTGTATACTCAGGTTAGGTCGAAGAATTCAGCTTGAGGACCCATCTCACCTTGCACTTCAAAAGTCTTTGTCTTCCGGCGAAAATTACTTTGCTCGACTGTAGAAAATCCTGGGGGTAGGGTTCCATCAAACAAAAAACACTTTATCTGGTCATATACACAGGGATCCATGATGACTGATGAAATAAAGTGAAGTCACTGAAGTGCACCTCGCAGCCTATGCATGCACATGTCAATTAAGCAGGCCTGTTAATTAACTAAGTGTGCATGAGCATGGTGCATGAGCACGATGCATGTGCTGCCTGCATGCCTTAAAAGGGCCAATGCAATGCATAAATAGCATTTTTACACTTGCCAAATATTGTTTCCAGCTCCTGATGTTGGACTGAAAGGGGTGCTCTGCCTCAAAGTCACTTCATATCACTCATCAGTTATATTTTGGCAGATATTTAGGCAGAAATCACCTTTCATTAACTGTATTTGGCCTTCAATCAATTTTTGGCAGGTGAAAAGACCCATTTTGTGTTGTAATGGTCCTTTAAAATGATTCAAAGCTGTCCTGTGAGCTCAGATCTTTACATTATGAAGCTCATGAATGAGATCAAGTCATATTTAGGCAGAAATAACCTTTCATTAACTGTATTTGGCCTTCAATCAATTTTTTACAGGTGAAAACTGATTGAAAACTGCAAAACACATCCAAACATGGGAAGCAAATGCTATGTATAGTGCCCAGATCAGATAAAAACAATGCAGAGTCACGAGGATCATTGCAAAAGTTATCATATCTTTATTGAAAACCCACCAATAAATCATATTCATTATAGTCTAATTTCCGAAGACAGGGCTAAACAAAGTCATCAGACATACCAAGCACAGACACGTATATCACGTAATTGCCATGTCTGATTTCACCGGCCTTCACCGTCAGTCCAGCTATCTTGCAGCAACTCTGCCACACAGCGCGTCTCCTTCACGAGAGGTGACGAGAGGGGCTGTGATACCTTCATGTGCCGAGAACGTGATAACCCTTCGGCCAATCAAATGGCAGCATATCTAAACGTGTTGCCTTGCAGGTTACACTGAAGATTGCGATGAGAGGGCACGTCGGACAAATAGTTCTATACATATGCTTCATACTACGAATAGGTTTTTACTGGTTAGAAAACTCAAATGCAAAATATTTAACTGAATGTTAGAGTACTGGTGCCATCGACAGTCTCCTCTGTACTGTAGTTTGTCAAGGCTTCATTCCTTTTTCCTTACAATCCAGTCATTTCATGCTTCTGTCTGTTTGAAATGAATTAAACCAAACCCTCTATTTTCTGACACAAAACAGACGTGAATAGTCAGTAGAACGAGCATTTCAATGGAATCAATTAATAACCGATACTGCCTTCAAGGAAGTGAAGTCCTGTCTTGTCAGGCTTTCCGTCACGCTGGGCAGACTGGAGGCAGACCGGACAGATTCAATCATTTTACAGACTCCATTTCCTCATCTGAGAGTGTGACAGAGTGGAGCGATATATTCCCAATAGAACAAAGTCACCTGACCGCACGTCACCGTACATCTCCGCTGAACACAAGCCTGTTAATCCATCAGTATTCAGGTCTGCTGCAGCTCAGCTGAGCTCATCCAGTGGCTGTCAGGGTGCACAGAGCTGCGTTCATCCTGCTGCAGCACCTCTGCTCAGCTCGGAGGGGTCGCACACGATGAGAGAGCGAGCTGCCACTCTACCAGCCGACACACACACACACACACACACACACACACACACACACACACACACACGCACACACACGGGGAGTTTTGTTTAGTTTGTTCTTTTTCTGTCATGACAAAAATCTGTCTCAGCCCACATGGCGTTTCCATATGGAGGACTGAAAGAGCCAAAACCAAAAATAAATGATAACTCTATTAATGAATAGCTTAATAAATATGCCATTAAATGCACCAAAAATAATATTCAAAATAATATTTTGGCCAATAATTTTGGCCATTTCAGTCGTCCGTGTTATAAGACAGTTTTAAAAAACTTGCATCTTCCTGTAACACACATACGAAAGTAAAACACAAATGAAGGAATGAGACTGAATGAGACTTTTTGGTTCGTCTATTTAACTGAGAGAATATACACAGAGGCAATAGAGACAAAATGGGCCAATATTAAATTATTAAATAACTGAGCAATGTTGAATTAGGTCGGGGAACATTGATAAAGACCGTCTCGGATGAGAGTAAAAGACCCATATGTGTGTATTTAGGCTACATTTGTATTAAGTAGCTATCTTAATATGCCATCTTCCCCCCATTACTCTGTGGCTGTGAGGTCTGCAGACATCCATCACAGCGTTATTCATGGGCTTGTTAATGCTTGCATGTTTTAGCACTTAGAACCGAGCGTGTCTTTGAGGGAAGCGTTTCTCAGAAATATGCAGACTGAAAGTTGCCGTCTCTCGGGGAATCGTTGCAGCGTCACTGTGAGCGACCACCATCCATATCAGTAGAGGATGAACGCCACTTCACTGCACCTGTCAGACACCGTGTCTCCGTTCCGTAGTAAGATAGATGGGACACAGATATTATAATTCAGACCCGGCAGAGGAGGTAGGAATGTAAATCAAGATGTGTGGAGGCGTCTTGTTCCAGCGCCGCCTGAGAAAGACGGTGTGCACATGAAGCATAATGCATCCCCGCCCTCCCTAAAACATCCACCTCATTATGCCTGATATTTTTTTAATAAACTATCATCACAAAGTGCCGCCCTCCAGCGCTCCGTCGGAAGTCGGGATATTGTTTATTCTGGTAGCGCTCGGTGCCTCGAACAGACTGCAGACAGTCTCCTGGCACCTGCCAAACGCTGAGATTATGTCGTTTGAGAAATGTGGTTTTCAGATTACTTGTGTTATCACTCAAATCAGACCGCCGCTGTTACATTATACACCAAACAGTGCTCCTCACACTAACTATCATCAGCCTGTCAGTATTTAGTGTGATTGAAGGGAATTGCTGCATCAGTGGACTTATCATTACTGATAACGATGCGGACGCCGTGGCTGTAATTCAAGCCAGCGGGCAGAAGTTGTTATGGCAGCAGAGTTCATGTGAGGCCTCGCTGAGCGCTTTATTTTGGTCTTCTCTGCAGCAGGAAAATGATAAATTGTCCTGATTCAGTTGCAAGAGAAAGAAACAAGATAAAGTGTCAGCTTCAGTGGCTATCGCTGAAGCTAACCGCTAACACTCTGCTCTCTCTGTCCGTCTGTCTGTCTGTCTGTCTGTCTGCCTGTCTGTCTGCAGAGCGTGTGTTGTCCTCGGGGTCGTGTTCATTCTCTCCTCCTTGTGCATCCTTGGAAAGGCCATCCATGATCTGGCAACCAGGGTGCCCCCAGAAGTGGTAAGAATACACACACACACACACACACACACACACACAATGGCCCACAATGCATAGGGATATTGTGCATATTGATGGCCAATGCTGATATAAAATCTCAACACAAGAACTGTCTGACATTTATGTAGTTTGGTTGAAAGTATGAGTGGAGTTCACGGGTTTGACTGATGCTGCAGTTTCTGCTAGTAACGATTTGAGTCTTTCCCTCAAGTTAACCAGGTGTTTTTTGTTGCCTTAGGGGAGCCACACTTATTATATTATAGGAATATATGATTTCAGACATTTAGGTTAATATATTCTAACAGAATTAAGTGTGTTTTCAGTTGATTATAAGCCTTGGTGTGTCGTCGGAGGACTGTTAAAGACTGCTGTCTTGAGTTGGAGACCTGGTTACCGGCTGGTGGCCGTACCTCAAATAATAATAATTGGAAGCAATGCTGCAAGTCAAGAAGTTGATATTGCTGAGTTGATCCTCCCTACTTCCAATCTAAATATTGTCGCGGTGCGTCAGCTCAGGGAAAACATGGACAGTAGATGCAGGTCCGTACCACGTGGTCGCAAAGACGTTCCAGCAATCAGCTGAATGCTAGCCTACAATGTTGTTCCTGCACGTTTCTCAACACAGAAACTACCTGAAGTTAAAAGTGATGAAAAGTTGGAGTGAAGTTGTCCACTGTGTGCACCGCCAAGCTGCTGTGATGTCCTCTCTGTTTATGTTGGAGGATCTTGCAATTCCAACTTGGGTGAAGATGCCCGTCCATTGTAAGTTCAGAGCACAGTGGGACGCAGCATGTGAGACTGGGCGAGCTACTGAACCCCAGATTGCTCTGTTCCATCGGTGTGTGAATGGAAATATTATGGTGGATACGAGGCGCTGTGTTGCTCCTGATGAGCGGGTTGGCACTTTGCATTTTCACTGCTCATTCTTTCATTGGACCCACTTGCTCTGGTCCCTCAAACTCCTCAGCTGTAGTTTGTTACAGAGGCTTTGTGTTATACATTTTAAATGTCAAGTCCCAATCGAGACAACCCTGCCAACATCGTCAGGGTTATTTTTTGGAACCGAAGTCAACCTCATACAAGCGTTTTTTTTTTTTTTCCAGGCCGTGTGCTTCCTACCAGAATAACCCACCAGACTGTAAATAATGTGTGTTAAAAAGAAGGGAACCCTCCGTCCAGACTCCCGTTTGTTGTGTTCATACTTCAGGGCCTTGTGGTGCCGGGGCAGAACTCTGCATGTGGCTGTCTGGATTGTGCTTATTTATTCATTAAGCGCTGTTTAATTCAAGGTTAAAGCATCATTTTTTTCAAGGATTTGCCGGCGCCAAGACAGAGCAGCTGTTTAAACCTTACCTTGGCTGTATTTCATTTAAATAAAGACACTTTTCAATAACTGCTGTTTTTCCTCCGACAGTATAAACAGTGTGTTTATGAGGAAAGTGGCAGGTGTATGAGTGTATGAGCGCCCACACACACACACACACACACACACACACACACACATCTGTGTAAACTGGCATAATGAACGAGCCTTTAGAAGAGCCCAGAGTCAATTTGAATCAGTACACGCACAGATAGTACATGTACACAAAGAGCAACCATACACAAACTTCACAAACACACACACACACACACACACACACACACCATTCATGGTTGTGAGTGAGGTATCTTTTTATAGCCCTCCGCTGTGGCTCTGCTGACGTCAGAGTTTTTGTCTCCCTCCACCTGACTTTTGTTCCTTTTTTTTCTCTTCGTCACAGACACACACTTTCTTTTTAATGTCAACATCCTCACACACACACACACACACACACACTTTCTCTGGCGGTGTTAAGACGATGAATTAGGTCTCAGAATAGTCTCAAATTTGTGTTGCCGGGGCACGGCCCGACTCTTCCATCATCGCACTGTTTGGGGACCGCCCGTCGCATCCTCTCCAGCTCTGAACCCTCCTATTTGGTTTGTAAATGATTTAACCCTCACCATCTGTCCGTTCCTCTAACCGATGAGTCCAAGACAGACAGAGAGGAGAGCCAGATTGCTCTGCACCAAAAACGCAGAGTTCCTTTTTCAAGTTTTCTATTATGTCGTTTCAAAGGGTTTAAAATGCACAGCAGTGCTCCAAAATCCCAAAATATCCTCACATTTCGCTGACGGTATTGTTAAAACTCAACACAGCTCACTCGTTTTATTTTAAAACAGCACTGAGCCGAGCAGAAATTCGATACTTGGAGGCTCTTTAACAAAATCAGGGAGCGTATTTGAAAGATGCCATGTGGATTTCTCTTGTAAACAGAAGTGCATTTTCTGTACACCTGAAGCCTAAAAAATGGTGCTGAATGCATTTCCTTCCCAGTTATACGTTTGCAATTTATACACATTTTCAAACTGGCACTGTTTCCATCCATATTTACACTGGCAGCAGCTGTCTGCCTCTACTTCACTGGTGTCTGTGTACATTTACAAAAAAGATTCATAAAGCTCCAGGGTCGCTGTGAATCTTTCCATTAAAGGGATACTCCGGTGTAAATTTAATCCATGGTCTAACACACCGAGTAAGACTCCCCTTCGAGAGATCAAGTTTGCCGACCACTAGCTTAGCTAGTTTTAGCAACCTCAGAAAAGACTACATGATAACAATACACTGCAGCTTACGCCTCCAACAACAAATCAGCCACCAAAAAGCCACTCATAGCCACAAATAATGGTCAGAACAGCACCAAACTTCAGCAACAGTACATGTACAGTCCCAGCACACAGTATGAAGCATCAAACATCTGCTAGCTTTGCTGGATTTCTATTAAAAACACAGCACAACACACCGCTCTCCTCCAGCAGCCTGCTCTGTTGTAGGGAAGCCCTGACAAGTCGATTACTGAGTGCAGTAGATTTCAGCAGCTCAAGGATGAAAATGTATGATTATTACGCCATGGAATGCTCAACAAAAGTAGTGGCTTTTTGATGGCGGTTTCTAGTTGGAGACATAAGCAGCAGTGTATTGTTATCTTGTGGTCTTTTATGAAGTTGCTACAACTAGCTAAGCTAGCAGTCGGCAAACTTGACCTCTCGAGGGGGAGTCTTACTCGGTGTCACGGTGTGTTAGACCATGGATTAAACTTACACCGGAATATACCTTTAAGTTGAAACCCTCGACTTGTGCGCCTGCCATTATACCAACTGTACAGGGCTTAGCTGTAAGCCAGCTAGGAACTGATGCACCTGTTGAGCGCATAGTCTGTCTCCACTTTTCGCTGTGTGTTTATGAAGCAGATTCCTAAAACCCAGAGTTGCATTAATGTTTCGCTCAAGTTGAAACAGTTTTACCCCTCAAGTCTAAAATTCACCTCATGTTCTGTCTGAACACACCTTTAGTCTTAGATTCACCTAAGCGTTTGTCTCTCAAAGCTTTGCTACTACGCTGGATTAACGCAAATATTAAAATCCAGGTAGCAACAGACCAAAAGTTTTGACAATAAAAGTGAGAAACGACAGATTAAGAGTAGATGCGGCTAAAGAACAAAGTGATAAAACGCCTGCGGATATAATCAGATTTAAAGCATAAATATGCTGATCTGTGATGTGAGATGTGTTTTAGTGTCTGTACTAACACTGAGCAAGTGTGTCTCTTCTCCTGATTATTTTTAAGTGTGCGTTTGATGGTGTAAGAAATTGAGTCACTGGAGCCCCTATGACCACGAATCAAAAGCGATAAGAGACGGAGGCAGAGAAGCAGGTTGAGGGCAGCAGCTAGTCTGCAGGCTGTGTTTGATGCTCCAGTGCCATTATGTTAATAGAAACTGTGGGTGTTGGGTCTCAGAGGAGCTTCCTGACACCAGCAGGAGCCTATTACCACTGTCTTTCTCTTTGACATTCTGCCTCTTTTATCACCATCCCGCTCCTTTCTTTGTAGCTTCGATCTGGGCTCCAGCACTCGCCGTCTTACCTCTCTGCTTCTTTTTTTATTCTTATGTGAAACTTTAGCATGGAAACATATCGCGTATCTATAAATAGATAAATGTATTTAGCATCTAGAGCAAGGCGACTACAGATTCTGGATTCTTCTCTCTCTCATTTACCCGGTCTCTTTCTCCACAGTGCTTCCTCCCCTCACCACCTTATTCATTATCTTTGGCCACTCTCTTTCATATCCCATCACTGTCATGGTTTCTCTCAGCCCTCTTTCATCGTTATCCCCACTCTCTTCCCCTGACCTCTCCGCACCAGCTCACCTACTCTACCTCCGCTCATTACCATGTCTGTCTTCATTGCCTCTCGTTCCCTCTCTCTCCCCTTTTCCTTGAGCCTGTTCACTGAATTTTTCATCAAACAGCAGTCGGAGGTGATTCGTGATGCCGGCAGTGATGTGTTTGTGTGTGCTCGGCTTGTGTTTTTGTGTCTGCGGCACTCTGTGCGTGACTCAAAGAGCCCGGAGAGAAATTAGGAAGACAAAACAAAACTTGCGAAGTTCGGGAGGGAAAGTAGAATCAGCACAACTTGGTTCTCCAGATTTTTACTCTGACTCTACGAGATAAACAGCAGCAACACAGCGTGTATACTGTAGAACGTCGCCGCTACCTTGACGTATTGGCCCGTAAATTCACACTGAGTGGACAAAGGGTGAAGGAAATTGGGTATCCTGATTCGCGTCACGTCCTGGTTGCCGGTCTCATGGCGGCCTGTCTGCGCCTGGTGCCTGATTAAACACAGAGAGCTGAGATTGGCTCTCCCTGCCTCTGTGTGTGCTGGATGGAGAGAGGGCGACACACACAAATGCAACAAATACATACAGATGGTGCATGCATGCAGTGACACACTTAGAGTGCTTTTACAGATCTTCTTCCATAAATAACTTCTAACAGTCTGAGTAAGAACCTTTTATAGTTGAAATGTACAGCACATATACAGCAACAATGAGGCAATAGAGTATTACATGGTAGGATACGATGCTGTAAAGACACAGCCAATAAAAGGATATTATGCACGTGAAGTGAAACACAATATTACTCACTACAGTGTAGCCAGCTTTCCAAAATAAATCTCTACAGTGCACTAATCCGGCGCAAGCTCTTCTTTATCGAGCCTCGGTGTGATTCGAGTAAGTGGAAGTAGAGAAGGGTGCGAGGGATTAACAAGCTATTAGCCCGCCAGCAATCAAGAGATCAGAGGAAGCCGATGTTGGTTTACCAGGAGGTGTGAAGGCCACAGAGACTGTCTGTATATCTTTATACAAAGTACAAGGTCATTTTTTAAACAAGGGTAGAAAAAACTAAATAATGATTGAATCCTTGAGTCTGTGTTGAGGATGAGTTCAGGTGCCTGGGGGATGAATCTGTTTAATACGTTACATTTTGGAGGTAACTCGCCCAACACCGCCTTTGTTTTTCCTTCTAAGAGTTAGTAAAAATGTCTGCTGTGAAAGAGGCTATCACATCTGTTTGAGTCGAGACCGTCACTAATAAGCACCTCTACATATGCTGTCTTATGTTATAAATAGCCCTGACAAAAGTCTGTTGAAGAAAGGTGTCAGACAAACACAATAGAGTTGGATTGTTCTCACGTGGCTCTGATTGTCCCAGTTTCTCCTTTCTCTTCTCCCTCCTCCTCCTCGTCTCTGGCTCTCTCTCCCCCTGTTGGGCCAATTAAATCTGACAGAGACACTCTGGGGTCAAGTGCCGGTTTTTGCTGAGTCTGTTTGAGACTCGTGTTGAAAACACCAGACGCTCACATCACTTAGAGGCGTCATCTGTGTGACCTTGGGTGGATGCACCTAGTCCAGCCTGTGTATGTATTATTAATGGTTGAGCTGACAAAAGCTTTGTGGGTCAGTCTGTCTGACGGGTGATGCTTTACTGGCGACTCTTTATCTTTATCGTTTCCTCTTTTTTATCATCGAACAAACAAGGTTCGCCTCAACCTCTTATACATCTAACCTGCTTCTCTATCCCCTCATTTCTATCTCCGTTCAGGATGACTTCCTCTTCAGTGTGTCTATAGTGAGCGGGCTCACATGTGGTGTGCTGGCTGTGGCCAAGTTCATGCTGGGAAGAGTGCTGACGAGCCGGGCACTCATCACTGACGGTAGGGTAAACACACACACACACACACACACACACACACAAAGTCAAACATAAATAAATGAACAAATGGCCACAGATAGGAAATAAAAAAGTGAACATAGTATTTGACTCTCACATGTCCTTAACAACTCTGTAAGGACGCTCACACACAGAGTTTAAAAGCCTCCTCCTTAGTTAGAACTGAAGAAGCCTTACACTTAGAATTACCTTGGCTGGTATAACTGAGAACCTCCATCATTATATTTGACTCTCAGTACAGTATCAGTGAGAGTTGTTGTGAGTAGTTGTTTTAGATATTCTGAATGCCTCTCACAGGCTGGTTATGTCATAAAGTCAGAACTACTTTTTATGGTGATTTGCTGAGGATGAATTGAGGTGTCGTCCAGCCCGAGGAAAGAAGCCGCTCTGTCGTCTCGACAGTTTCGACATCATCATATTACAGTTATTCATCTTACATAGTCACAAATAGATACATTACCTCATCACATCCTGAAAACAACTGTGTTTAAAGCAGTAGAATAGTATTAAAAATATTTCCCACCGGCACTATTGAGAGTCAAAGCATAACAGTCCATCACCAGTTTTACGGAGGAAGAATTTACAGGAAATGAAATGTGTTTTTTTCAATAGTGCTGCGGGGAGGAACTCGAACACAGTTGAGCAACGCCAGCAGGTGTAATGGAAAAACATTGTATCTGTTTTTCACTCGCTTTGAAAATAGATGCACATTTAGTCAGTTCAAGCTCTTTATGGCAGGAGGCGGTGGTGCTTATACCACTTTGGTCCACAGGTGGGGCCAGAATGAACGCAAAATGAAAGTAAAACTAACAATATCTCAGTGCAAAAAGTAATTTTGTTATTACTGTCTCTGATGCATTTAGTTATCAGAGGTATTACAATATTTTAGCTGGTCCAGAGTGAGCTAATTCTATTACTTGACATGCTGTTGTGTAGTTTAATTTACTCTATAATGATACATCAGATTGTACAGTATATGTTCACGATAGGCCTGTAGGTTAAAACTCAAATAAATGTGGTGAAGTAAAGACTACAATAGTTTCCCCTTAAATGTTGTGAAGTAGAAGTATAAAGCAGAATAAAATCAGGATAGCGTCCCTTACCCCTAAAAGGACACAGTGACACCAAACACAAAACAAGCGTGAAAAACGAAAAGGAAACAGGCATTAAATTTAAAACCACAGTAGTATATTTCTGTGTTTTTTTGTGCGAGTGAAAGTTGCTCACATTACTGAATTGAAAAAAACTTGCAGGTTATGACCCACTGGCTGCTCATAGACACATGCACCTGTGAACAAATGCACACACACACACACACTAACACACACTGCACACTGCTATTCCCAGGTCTCAGAACGCACAGGGCATCAATCCAATAAACCTGAGGTTGCTGTTCTCAGAGCCTGGATTTATTTCCCACAAGACTGTACACTTACTGCAGGCTAGACAATAACCCAGCGTGCCGGCTCACACAAGGAGAAATGTAATTATGAAAAAACATCAGCTGCTATACAGTGTTACTCAGATCTAGTAGATGTACTCAAGGATTATGTGGGCTATAGTACTTCATATTTGAGCGTCAATTCCTGTGGTGCCCTTGTGGTAAAGTTCAGTTTAAAGGAACCTCTTATTATTATTTGGAAATAAGTTTATGGTTTTCTTGTCAAGAGCTCCAGAAGAGGATCGATACCAATCTCAAGACTGTATGGTTAATATAAACAAATATAGTCTTCGATGGGTCATTAGCAGTAGGGATGAATGAATACTCCATGACCTGTATACAACCCCACGTCAAAAGACCCAAACTATCACCATAACCCCAACTGCTGCAGTGCTTTTGAGGGCTCGCAAAATAAATAAATGTTTCTAAAAAAACAATGCTTGTGTTTTTCAGGGTTTAACTCTATGGTTGGTGCCATTATGGGATTCTCCATTCTGATCAGCGCCGAAGTCTTCAAGCACCACACTGACGTCTGGTTCCTGGATGGCACCATGGGAGTTCTCATTGGACTCATCATTTTTGCCTATGGCGTCAAGTAAGAGAGAAGGCGACAGCAGTCCTCTGTCTGTAGTTATTTGGACCTATTGATTGGAATCATTTAATAATTTCTATTCAAATTGCATGTCGATTTGACAGCTCCTTTCCAGCCAAAACAGGCTTGAATCTGTAATTTCTGCACATTTCCATACTTCCCACTGAGAACATGTTTCTGTCTCCGCAGACTCCTAAGGGATATGGTGCCCCGTGTGAGGCAGACAAGGAACTACGAGCGTTTTGAGTGAGATGCGTGTGTGTTGACCAGTCCAGCAGGTTCACACGCGCACACGCTCACCCACCTGGCTGCCTCCTGCCCTCCGCCCTCTTCTCTCTGTCTTTCATACACACTTTACTACACAACTCAGCCGCACATGCTGCACATATAGACTCCACAAGCCCATGTTCTCATATATACACACACTGTATATACTGTACAAACTGCGTTCATACATTCAGACGTGCAAACACACACACATGCATGCACACACAAACAGAGATGCCTGAGAGACTTTGAGGGGAAAGGACATGGTTGAAGATCAGCTCCTGGAAAGAAAAATATTTAAATCAAATTCTATCCATGAAGCACCCATTTTAAAAATTACACCTAAAGTAGGGAAAAGCACAAGATGTGAGACTTCCGGTTACCAATAGGAGTTTTGGATTTGTCTGATCTGGACAGTAGTTGCTGCTTAGATGACACAATTTACATCATCACAGTTTACACCCTGCAAGAGACTACAGTCTACTATTGATTTGTCCTTTGGGTTCAGCTGTTGTCATGGTAGGCATCAACATTGATTATGTTTTCTATTGTAGTTCACTGGAGAGAACATATACAATGAGCTTTTTAAGAGTTAATTGTCTCGCTATTGTATCTAAATTAAGATGACTGTAGGCTGCCCACTAATTTTAGTTTTTTTTGTTGTTTGTCTGTCAAAACATCACGGCCTCCTCCTTTTCAAAGCAGCCACTGCACATCCTCATTTGTTGATAAGAGAGAAAGACAGGAAGTGGAAAGCGGTGATCTCAGACAGAAAGCACACACGCAACACTGAGTCAATAATCGCTGCTTTCTCCGAAAAGTAAAAAGCGTTGGCGAACGCGTTTAGAAACTCTACGACTAAAAGCAAACAGCAGTAAAGAGGAACAGGAGACACAGAGGACAAACATTAGCCACACGATGGCAATAAACCTAAGTGCACAAGTCAGTTTATATTACATTGCATAGCCTACTGTACTGTATGTAATATATCCAAGCACAAATGAGCAAACCTTCCTTCCTGCACTGGTGTTTGTTGCTGGCAGCGCTCATTTCAACAGAGCGGGCAAAAACCAAGAATGATTTGAGGGTCTTTATCCTGTTTTGTCTTAAAAGCTGTATCTGACTTTACATATGTTTCATTGTATATGGTACATACGTATCTTTTGAGTTGTTTACAAGCACACATACCTTAGTCAGTTATTTACTGAAATCCATCCAGTATCCTTTGTTTTTTACTTGAAACTCAGCTTGACACAGTGAACTTCTAGCAGGCAACATCTCTCCACTCGTACAATGTGGTGTGACATATGTCTAGCTTTACGAACTGCATCTCTTTTTTCTTCCAGTTCCAACTCTACATTATACGTCCATAATTATTTCAGTGTTTTTCATTCATAACTTAGTTAAAATACTGTATCATTTGTTTTCGTAGATAGTGCTTTTAGCATTTTTGATCAATTAGATCAGGTGTTTTTAAGTAGCGAGGTTAGCCTGTCAGCTCTCCTCGCTGGCCTCCTAAAAAGCTTTGCATATACACATCCATTATCCACTTTCACGTGACACTGTATGTCAGTCACACATTTTTGGCAGCTCTTCTAAGCACTGAGTGTACAAACGAGCTGCATACCCCATTTCGACCGAGGCATTTCAGTGCTGGTTCAGGAACCAGTTCTTTGCATTTCGACAGCCATAGAACTGGTTCTTGGCGAGGAGAACTGGTTCCAGAGCGGCACCAACTGGTCTAGAACAAAAAAACACTTATTGCAACCAAGGACCAGCTACAACACTCTTATGACCACCAATGTTAGCTGGTGTGGCTAGCTAACGTTGATACAGTTATCTATCCATCTAAAAGATCAAAATAGTGAAAAAACCCTATGTACAATTGTATTCAATGAACAGCAAATTGTAAGAATATATACAAAGTGAAATGTGAAAAGTGAAGTATTCTAACTAAGTTATGTCTGAATAAGCTGAGATAACTAAAGATGTACACTGTAGAGATGGCACTGGAAGCAAAAGGACGTGCAGTTTCATAAACCAATTGCTATAACCCTTTTATTTCTCATTATCTCTAGGGACTGTTGCACTGAATACAGTTGGGGTATTTATTACTTTTATTCATTTTATTTTACTCTGATTTTATTCTTCATTTTGACTGCAAAGTCTGTGTGAAAAGTTGGACATGACAAAGTCTCAAACCTAGGATGAAACAAAGCACAACGACAAAGATAAAGCGGGAATTTCATTTTCATTGCATATCATTTGCAGACAGTGTTTCCATTTGTTCTGCATGTTCCCAGCGTTCTCATTCATTATTATGTGCAATGAACAGAATGTAAATACAAACCTCACAGTCTGTAAATATGTTTATTACACTGTTTGGGTGTAAGAAAAAGTAACAAATATAGTCATAGTACTTTATGGCCGAAATTATAGGCTTTTTGGAGTAGACCGCATATAGTTAAAGTTCAGGATGATCAGTGTTGCATATAGTTAGAAATGTTTCCTCTATAGTGCTTATATTGTAAATGTTGTTTTACATATTGCTGTAGATTAATGGTGAAATCAAATGACAAGTCTTACTGTAACTTTTTGCACTGTAAGTGAAAATCTCAGATTGGATGTAGGCGTGGTTTGATGGCACTGTCCAAGGCTCCTTTGTCACTTATTTGAAGAATTTAAAAGACGGATTTAACGCCAAGCAAATCACTATTTCCAATGCTACAGCTGGCACTAATCAGTGTTTTGTTCAAATCTAGTGGGTGTCATTAGCTCAGACATGAGATGACCCAGAAAAACTGAAGATTTAAACCATTCCAGTTGCCAGAATAAATGATGGCAATGTATGTTTCTGCAAACACTGGATATGTTCAAACTTTACATTTCTCTATGTTGCAACTTTTTGTTTATGTAGCATTCAGTGTTACATTTTATGGTGTGACAACGCCATGCACAATAACCCCTTAGTTAGGGTTAGGAAAAGATCATATATTTGTTTAAAATACCTGTTTTGGTCACCACAAACTCAGCTGGAAATTGTTCAGCAGTGGCTTCACTTACAAATGCTCAAACACAGTCTTGAGCTGTGGTCACTGGCTTGGCAGCCTTCCCACCATCATCCCCTCCACCTCCTGATACAAAAGTCTGGTCATAAACATGTGATGAGAACATGAAATGACAGGCATTTTGGAAATATCAATATTGTACGTACAAATTTTAACGTATCAGCGGTTTGCAGAAATGTCAACATTTCATCCTGGCGACTGGGCTCCTTAAACAGCAATGAATCATGTGGATGTAATGAAACTGAAAGGAATTTCTTCGTCTCTTTTGAGAAATGGAAGCATCTCAAGTTGAGTTCCAGTTCTGGATTAATTGTATACAGATGCATTGAGATAATTACCCAGAGGAAAATTTTGCTGCTCACAATATTTTTTTCATTGTCTCATCAAAAATAAAACATCTTCATATTTGGAAATGACTAATTTCTCATTTGTTTCTCCTAAATCCCCCTTTAGGAGAAATAAATGCCAAACCCCCAGCAGGCCCTCTATAAATAATGCTCTTCCGAAGAAGGCATTCAAAATGTATTTGTGACTAATCAATGGGGAGTTTATACATAGATCTTGTTTTGGCCCTGTTTTGATAGATGTTGGTAGAGCTGCACAACAAATCCAAATGTTATCAAAATCACAATATGGCAAATTGGTAATAACCATAATCCAAATGATAACAGAAGTACTGTAGTGCTGCAGAGGTGCCCTGGCCTACAAATCTTGTTCTCCAGATGTAAGAAACAGACTTCAACGAATGTCACATCATCATGATTTTAATAGTTTTTTGTGGCAATGATCATTATAGTAATATCCATCAAAAACAAATGTGAACAGCCCTGGAAGTGAGACAGCTGTAACAACAGGTCAAATTTCAGAGATGAGACTTGAATTTGAATCACTGAGACATTTGTCAGGCTCATGTATGAACCATTCAAGTATTCTTTTGAATCCAACTATAATCTCAAGAGCTGATTATTTCAACACATCTTTGCAGTGAGAGAAAAAAAACACCATCTGAAGATCGAGCTGAGACAAGAGAAGGTTTCCTTCTCAAGGAGCTGAATTAAAGAAGTATGAGAACATGGTCAAAATCTGGTATTGATGTTGAATTGAGCTCAGTTACGTCGAGGAGAAAAAGGGCAGACAATTGAATTTTCCTTTTCTCTGGGTGGTTAAAGTAGAAGCTGATATGAATAGAGAGCAGATGCTGTAAGAGCATCCCAATATCCACGACCAGGAGTTTTCAGTGAGTAAAATCTAAAGTGTACATAACTGATTGTGGCCTGGTTTCTTCCCGACAACGTGGATCCAGAGTGATTGGGTGCCCCCTTGTGGTCGGTGGCCAAATGACACAAGTTTTAATTAGTATTCAGCGCACTGGATCCATGGGAGAGAGTCTAAATTTATCCCAGGCTAAAGACAGATACAAAGCCTTGGACAGTGATTCTGAGAGGGCCTCCATCCACTCTGCACTGTAATTAACTCTGAGTCGGCATACTGGCCAAGGTGCAAAATGACTGGTGTTATCTTTCGTCCTATTGTGTGAAGAATAAGGATTTAGCTGTAAACTGAAGGCGTGGAACAGCTCGCACCTCTTCGACTCACCAACAGCACACTGATTTGTAATGTTTTCCCCCCCTATCTCTGATGCATAGAAGACAATCTTCACAATGACTTTTATTAGCAAAGCACAGTGTTTACATGCTGATAGGCACAGAACAAACTCATCATCGCTCTCAGTAATGGTACGCTTTAATAGCTCTATTGCTCATACGGTTAACTATATTGTGTTTGGATGAACTGGAGGTCATTTTCAATCCTTTCTACCTCTCTTCTTTGCACTTCGTGTTGTTTTCATGCCACTTCTCTCTACAGAAAATGTAGGCCGGGCGCTGTGATTCTCGCCCGTCGCCCCCTTTACACTCCTCAGTAATGAGTGATCTCTGAAGCTGTTGCTCTCACCTGACAAGCTCGGCATGAGTGCAACAGCTGGCTACCAAAAAAGTTAAATATATCCTGTAATTCTCTGATTATTTACCTGTAATATGATTTTTCCACTGCCCCATGAAATGTTTCTCCATCTCACTTCTCGAGGTTCGTGAAGAAACGAACCCTGAACTTGTTTTCAACTTGAAACTTCACTTGTTTGCACCAACACTAACCCTCTATTCATTTAACAGGTCGCATAATATTCAAATCTGTTTTCATTGAAAAAGCTCAGAAACATGTCCGATTCTGCAGCTTGATGAACTGTGCCAAACCATCGAAAACATCCATCCACTCCTCTTCTGACAGGGGTGTATCATTCAGTCGTACCTGTATTGATGAACTGAGTTGTTAGAAGAGGCATCAAGCCATTCGTTTTTCTGCATTTCACAGAATTGTAATAGCAATACTAACCACTTCTCAGTTGCTGTAGGCTTTGCATGGGCTTGTAAAAACCCTTATAGCTTTAGTGGTTACACATGCATTGCAGCCACACGCACAAACACACACACACACACACATACAAAACAACACATACATGTAAAGATGTAACTGAATTTCCAAAAACTCTGACTATGTAACAGAACTATTATTTGTCTGTTTGTACAGTAATGACATCAGTGGTATTACAGATGATGTAAAAAAAAAAAAAACGTTTATTTATGTAAAAGAATTATGAGGTAGCTCTTTGTCAAAGAGCAAAGTTTTATTGATTAATAAAGTTTTATCCTGCTTATTCATCGGTAACGATCAGAAGTGGTCTTCTTTATTTTTTAACCTCACGACTGTCACGGAGGCAGATATGTGTGTCACATAGGAGTCAGTACTATGTGAACAAGCAATGACAAATACATATGAGCACCAATCCCATCTATTCTACATCACAGTCAATTTATCCCACATAATTAATAAGGTGTCAGATTTGTCCAGTTGTATCATTTCTGTTGATCTGAACTATGAGCTGCTGGGTCTATCAGGGATACAATCAGAAGTACACACATTCTTTTCTCATGTACAGGTAAAGATACTATATAAAAAAAGACGTAGAAATACTGATTCAAGTTCTTTACTCAAGGAAAAGTAATAAAGTACAAAGTAAGTAAGTAAGTACAAACTATTAAACTTTAAAAGCAGCATCAGTAGGATTTGTCCCAGCTGTTCATGAACACACCACAAAGATAGTTGAGAGTTGAGTCTGATTCCCAGGACGTCAAATACTGACATTGTGGGTTGGTAAAGCATCCTGAGCAACTAACTGAGACGATACGTGGGGATGGCTGCAGGGTCTCTGCAGACACGAGCCACTATAAGGTCTTTTCTCCACATTCCCCCGTCGTCTCACTACGCCTGCTGCGCATGATTTGGCCTGATAAGTAAACTTTAGTTAATAGTAACTTCACTGTTAACCATGACATTTATTAAGTGCTTATTATTGTAAATAAACAACATAAACAACTAATGTTTATTTATTTATTTCGTAAATGATGATGAATGACTGATGTTTATAGGCCCAATTTCCAAGGTCAGAAATAATAAAATATAAGGGGTTTGAAAAATATATACAAAAGAACAAACAATTATAAATACATAAATAAAATATAATAAAATATAAATAAAATGTTTGTTGTTTTTTGTACATGGCTTAAAATGCAGCAAATGTATGAGCGATTGGCACCATTCCTCTTAATCCTTAAAATAATGATGGGACCCTTTATTTTTCCAACATCTTCTGGGAAGAAAGTAATAATATCAATAATTATAATTATAATAATATTAATCTTTGTTTATATGCACCTTTCTGAAAGCTGAATTATAAGTTACTTGTACAGGGAAATAAAATAAAAATCTGTACGGATAAGTTAAAAGGCAAATAAAACAACAAAATGCAAAATACAGAACCCCAAAGTCAGTCAAATTAAATAGATGTCAATACAACCAGAACAATGACATGAATGAAAATATTTTCAAACAGAATTTACTCAGACCAACCTTCTTCTTAAGAAAAGACGTTTTTATAAAAATGAGTTGAGTGGTTTCAGAGTTAGCTGACATGAAGTCTGCAGGCAACCTCGACTCTGGGACACAAGCAGAGCCATATTCAAGTATCTCACCTTACAGTTTGACACATATGGGACCAGTTGGTAACGTAATGGTGATTCCTTAAAGAAGTAGTTTGATATTCTGACAAATATTTGATACCACTCTCAGTTCTGTTGCCTACAGTGAATATGAAGCTACAGCCAGCAGCTGGTTAGCTTAGCTTAGCACAAAGACTGGAAGCTGGATGAAACAGCTAGCCTGGGCAGAAGTCTCCACTGGCTGCCTGTTAACCTCATGTATCCAGGAAGTTACTGCGTTTAGCCGTGTGATAACCATCAATTGCCCCCCGGGGACAAATAACGTGTTTTGAATTGAATTGAATAATCAGGCTTGTACAGTTTATCCCCATCAAACCATAAATGGTGTTTTTAAACTTAAGCTTTTGTTTGGATTGAAAGAATGTGATGAAACATGTTAAAGAGTGAGCTTTAGAGGTGCTGGAAGGTAGATTTAGCTTGTTTCCACTCGGTTGGCTAAGTTAAGCTAATTACTTACCGGCATTAGCTTCGTATTTACTGTACTCATATGAGAATGGTATCAATCTCCTCATCATCAAGCACATTACCTATTCCTTTACCTTCCTCTCTGGTATTGTGTTCCTGGTAACTACTCTCCATGCCTCTGTAACCATCATCAGGAACAAGCATCAGTCAGCTACAAATGGTTAATCCGGACTAGAACCGTTTACTTTTCACATTTGCTACCTGTGTACTTCCACCATTCATAAATCTATGGCATAAACCTACAGAATACTGTGAAGGTAACTCTGTGACTTCAGTGTACCGACAGAGCATCATTTTGAAAAGACAAATAAATACTGACACATTAATATAATAAAAACGTTTCTCTCTTCAGGGTGTTCTCTCACCTGCCCCGACTCAATTTCACACTTTTGCATCATCATCATAGTCGGCTTGCACTCTCGCTGCTCTGGCAAGACAATGTACATGAAGCACACCTCAACTTTTCAGGTTCAAAAGAGAAATGAAATGTTGTCTGGATGTTACATACACGCCTTGCATAAGGCTATCTGGTCCTTTATGTAGTCTCTGCAGGGGCAGATGCGAATCAAAGACTCTTCTGATCTGACGCAGCTGAAGAGCAGCGGATCAGACTGGAACACGCAGTGGTTACTACTGTTGTAGGCTGGAAACACCAGATGACTGTCAGACAGCTCTGATGTTTTACAATCTACACTGTAACTGGAAAAAAAACAACACAAAAACGAGAGAAATCATCAGCAGCTGTGGACTGAAACATAAAGCATGTACTTCAAATACAATCAGAGATGGATGGGACTGCTCAGAAATTGTAAAACCTGTAAGGCTTCAGCAAGCTCCATCATTCATATTATCGTGTTTGTACAGTCGGAATGAGTGATTTTGATTGGTTAAAACCTGTCAACCAAAACACTGAACAAAGCTTCAGAGAATGTGCCTGGAAGGCTCAGCTCAGGGGGAAAAGCACCAGACTCTTTGTTTGAACAACTACAGTTTTTGTTCTTTTAGCTGCTCTCTCCATCTTGTTTAAACTGAGACACAGCCAAGATGAAATTGATAAAATTGGCTCAGTGTAACTGAGTGGTGGTGAAGAGGCTTCCTGTGTGGGATGCAAGAGATAGATATATTTAATATTAACTTTGAACTTGAACTGATTTCAAATGTGGTGACTTTTAAAACCTTGAAAATGAGAAATTGTTTAAGACTTGCTATCTTTCTTTGTTTTGGGCTGCTTTTACTGGACTAACTGCAGGGGATTCAGATCACCTGTGCACAGGGTGGGGAGACTGTCTCCTGATTGAGGAGTGGAAGCAGCTTGGGGCATTCCCCTCCCAGCCAATCGTGGTGTGACAACACCCTTTTTGTGGAGGCTTAAAACAGGTGGGGAATGGCACCCAGAGGGCTCTCACACTCGTTCTGAATCTGTCCCTGACACATCTGAGAACCTGAGCCCCTTCGCCAGAAAGTCTGGTCTGTTTAGGCTCTATTGTGTTTTCTTAGCTGCCACATGTCATTCTAATGAGGAAACTGTGTTCATTCTTGAACCCCTAGAAACCCTAAGCCTGTATACACATTAAGTTTTGACACAACTCAGTCAGATTTTACCATGAAGAGGCTGGTTTATTGGTTTATATGTTTTTTGTTTAGCAGCTATGTCGAGCTCATGGCAGAGAAACATAACTGCCACAAGGGGGAGCCAAATGTTTCATACTTCGGCTTTTGACTGCATTCATGTGTATGCAAAGTAGCATGTGTGAACTGACTTGGCGAGATTGTCGGCGCTGTTCAGATGTGGGAAGAACGCAGGTTCACAGATGAGCCCCTCCTTCTGGCAGGCCTGTTTACAGGAAGTGTCGCCCTCTGCCTTCACCACCTGGAGCGCGCTCAGTGGGGGCCAAGTCTCCGTGTTGTTGCAAAAGTCCTGAGGCCAAAATGAGAACAATATGAGAAGATAAAGAAAGCAGCGTTTTTTTCCCTTAATTACAAATCTGATCCTTTTCCCAACCCCTCAATCAACACTCGTCCAACCTGTTTTTCAATCAGGGTGCTGACCCTCTGGAGCATCCCTTCACAGGTGAACTCATAGGGAAGGTAGGGCTCAATCTGAAAGGTATATTCAAGAACTGATTCACCAAATGGATTCTTCTCTGTATTTCTGTTGTGCTCTTTGTTAAAATAGGTAGATTTTAGAGCAATGTTTATGTTTAGAAGGTACTTACAGTCTGATTGAGGATAACAGAGAGAGCTCTTTCCACTTCTGTGGAGTTTTGCATATCTACCGTCCATACGTAGGGCTCACCTATTGCCTCGGCGTAAGGATTCTGTGATGACACCTGCAGCACAGTTTTATTTGGAAAAGAAAATCGGCTTCACTTGGTCAACATTTAGGTGTGTGAGGTTCTACACATCCAATAGAAACACACTGATGTACATACAAACAACAAAAAATGTTATGGACCTGACCTCTCTGATGTTGGGCTTTTCTTCGAAGAACTTTGTGTTCAGCCGACTGTGCGGAGGGTCTAACCTGGGGTTCAGGAAAGCACAGCCATTGGCTATGGCCTCCAGTGCGGCAGGGCCTTCATAAGGGAAAGACAGTCCCACAAAAACCTACAACAGACCACAGATAAGCTTAGAATTTCCTGACACATTTAATTTTTCAATCTAATCGATCAGACGTGCCCCGTTTGGTCACGATATTCTTAGCCCTGTCAATCATCCATGGTTACCTTCTATCTCTCTGAAGTGTTTTATTTCATTTTCTGGAGTCAATTCTTCATCAGAGGTCATACAATGTAGATATATTGGGTTTAAGTGTGTTTCTCCCATAGACTTGAATACAGCTGGCACCACAGTCTGGTGCCAAAGCAAGATTCAGTGACATAATGACCCGCCCTCCTTTTTTTTAGGTTCCCTGACACATACAATGTACTTGCATGCAAACCAGCTGCACTTCTTTACTGCCACCACATGGTGCCAGCCAACACCAGGAAGATAAATGATACATTCAGCTCCTACAGGCAGGAAGGGTTGTCATTACATAACTAATGTCGTGTGGACCCAGACTAACAAGAACAAAAATGCATTCATGTGGTGGTTGAACTACATTCAATTCAAGTCTCGATCCAGTATTTCCAAACACCAACACAACATGCTGAATAACAGTAAAATTAGCGTGATGCTGCTTACATTGTGTTTGAATCCTATACAGATTATTTGATATTGCTGAGCAGTAGTTCCCTCAGGCCCTTTATAACAGCTCAGAAAGCAATTAACATCCATTCATCACCTTCATACCATTTTCCCCAATTTTACTAGAATTGAACATGATTTCGAAGTTAGGGTTAGGGTTAGGGGTTACAAGAGATTCTCAAAGGATGGATGTAATTGATGTTGACAGTGCTGATGAGACAACTTAGAGTCCATTAACATTCATTGAAAATTCTTTATGGGTTAGGTTGAGGGTTAGGGTTAGGGTTACCATTTGGATCCCTATTATTTGTTACCAGTGCAACAGCTACCCTTTCAGTGCCTCACTCAAACCAGCAGCCTTCCAATTACTAAACGACCTGCTCTATCTCCTGAGCTACAGCCGCCCCATTACACATTGTGTCATTTCATTGTATGAATAAGGACATATACAGTACTTTTGGGTTCCTACTGGTACTTAAAATAAGATCAAACATGCAAGCCCACTTACTGCAAACGTTGGTTTCATTATTAGTAGTAGTTGTAGTATTTTTACACATAGAGTAATGCCAAAGCCAACAAAATACAGAGGCGAAGTGAAGCCACATGATGTGAACTGATCGATCCCTCACACACTCACCTTGCTCTGTCTCAGCAGGACCTGTATCTCACTGCCTTTGACAATGCCATGGTTTTTCACATAGGTTGGAATTGTAGCGGCGTTATCAACCGTCCCGTGGATCTCTAAGTACCTGTGGATGACGTCCAGATAAGCCTCTTTGTCCTGCGGCATAACAGCAGAGGAAACAAAGGTTGGCCTGCTGGAAAATCAATCAGTAGACATGGCAAAAATTATACCTCTTCCTTGCCAAGTGTGTCTTTTATGGGTACGTCTGGCTGACAAGGGGGGGGGACCGACAGACTACTAAACACCCACAGACGACATCCACAAACTAGTAACTACGTGAAAGGTAGTATGAGGTGACAGAAGTATTTTCAAGACTTGCAAAAGCAATCAAAACTGTGTTCCTAACAAATGATAAAAAGTGAATAGAAAAATATAATTTTCTCCTCACAGCAACCTCCATCGAGAACCTCTATCCTCCCTGAATCCTTCTCAAATGAATATTTTATACAAGAAATAAGTGCAGGGTATTAAAATGTCTGTGTATTGTTACCTTCCAAAATGTGGCACGCTTCCCATACACAAGTGCCTGGTTTTGTCTTTTGGTAGACTCGAGCCGCTGACGTTCTTCAGAGCTCAGCTGGTGCTGCACCACGAATCCCAGGAATGTGTTGTCTGGTGTATGAGCTGCTCACAGTAAGCGAGAACACCGTCATCAAGATATGGACAAAAGTTATGATTTCTGGTCAATTAACAACATGTTGAAAATTAGCTGCTGAACAAGAAACAGAGAACATACGAAACATGGTGTTGAACTGCATTGGGATCAGGTGGAGGCCGCCAAAATAACTTGTCAGGTTGTGCTTTTGGGCCCAGGCTGCGTGATTGAAGTCCGGCTCAGTGCCAAAAGAGTCCAACACACGAATCATACACCTGATTGACACACAGACGAACCACTCTTAAACACATTAATACACATCATAGCAATCACTTTGTTAGCAAAGATGGAACACAGAGAACATTTACATTTTAGGGCATCTATCAGACGCTTTTGTCCAAAGCGACTCACAGTAATTCATACATACATTTAAAAACAGATGGCGGGGCAGTTTGGGGTTCAGTATCTTGCCTAAGACACTTTGACATGCAGACCAGGGGAATCGAGCAACCAACCTTCTGATAAAAAGACGCTGGCTCTACCCTTGAGCCACAGCTGCCCCAAGAACTGGTATTCACGCTGTGAGTTCTCTCTCAGACAGTTTATCAAAACTCTACATACAGCATTTCAAAAAAGCACCTTGGGGCTGGTAACTAGAGCGTGGTTCATAAAGGTTGTTTCATTCAATCAAAAAAAATGGTGCAGACACAAAATATAGTAATATAAAATGTCCATCTACATGAATCCTGTAGAATATGTTTCATCAAAATGAAACTCTATTTCACTTCTGTGTTGTGAGGTCAGCTTTTCTGCTTTGTGCACAGCTGCACTGCCATGTTAAAATGGAAAATGGCCTTCCCCAAAACTGCTGCAACTCAATTGAAAGTGCACGATTGTCTAAAATATCATTCCATCCTAAAGCATTCATTTTTCCCTTTATTGACTAGCCCAAACAATAAAACGGTTACATAAAGTAAGTAGACATAAATTAGGCCACGTATCAGCCCGCAGAAAATATGTTGGCAGCATACCAACTATCTGTCTGCTTTAACTGTAGTCAACAAAACATTTACAGGAATCGCAGGTTTAAGCTGACAAGCATCACTAGGCTTGGATGATAAATCTTAGACTTCCTCCTACTGCTCATTTTCTCAGGATTAAAAATAAAAAGGCATTCACACTCACAAATATAGATTCACACTGAGATAGGGTGACTTAAAGTTGGCGCATGGAGGTGTAAATCCATGCAGCTCCCCGCCCATGTATGGTTCAATTAACATGTATTTCACCGTTCTGTACCATTATGTGCCATTTGGAAAACATTGTACACCAGTATCAGATTCAGGCGTAACTTAGGAAAACTGTCCTCTTTTGGTGTTTTCAAACTTGTAATGAATGGCCAAGTGAGGCTCCTATGGTTATGCAAATCACCCATTCGTTCTTTTCTGAAAACAGGAGCTCATGCAGTGCAGTTCGCTTCATTAAACAGGGCCTGAATGACATTTAATTCTTTGAAGTATACTTTTGGTAAGTCATCATTCCATGAGTCATCAAAGTCTTATACGAACGCTGAATGTTTCAGGGTCATATTAATATGTGGGAGTAACATGTTCGACAAAAAGAAGTCGTTTTGCATTTTATCTGTTTAAACAACACGTTGACAACTGTTTCCAGTATTTGAATGCCAAGGGAGAGTAAAGGAAACCACAGAAGACTATGCAAAACATGACTTTAGCAAAAGTTCCTTAACCTCAACCATATGTTTACTTTCGCCGCCATGGTTCAGCATCATATGAAGTCATTTTCTGACTTTGAGTTGTTGTTTCGACTTGAGAAGGCATTCAAATGAAATCTCCCAATCGAAAATAAGTTTTTCTGAGATTTCTGTTATGTTTCAAGTCATCTGGTCCAAGTCCCCAAGTCATTGCCCATTACCTTGGGCAAGTCAAGTCACAGGTTGTGTCAAGTTATTTCAAGGCCTTCATTAAGGCAAGTCAAGTCCTGAGTCTTCAACATCCAATGTCCAAGTCCAAGTGGACTCTAAGTCATCTATTTTCTGCCAAGCCAAGTTGCAAGTCATCAAAACAGGGACTCGAGTCGACAAAAGTCCAAGTCACAATTACCCAAGTCCACATCTCTGACAAGAACACACAGAAACTCCTCAATTCATCCTCCGAACGCAATCCTGGTGCTGTTAAAGGATGAATAATTGTAATCTTGTCAGCTCATCTTCACAGACAAGGTCAAGTTTTATGTTTAGTCTTCCTTTGACTCATTACACTCATTACATTACTGTTAAACAAAGTTCTAATCGTCTTTACACATTTTACATTATGTATATTACATCTTTAAAGTTATGTCAAGAAAAGGCTACTCACTTGTATTTAACCCAAGACGTTGGTAGTGCTGCCTGTATCTGTCGAAGGCCGACAATGTCTGTGTAAATCAGGTTTGGTTTCACTACAGGACGAGGTGGGCAGACATTTCTCATGATCCCCAGAGAACTAGAGAGAGAGGGAGATTAACATAAGAATGGATGTACAGGAATAAAGTTATTGAAACAATTGAGGGAAAGTTTATCAAAGCATTCACATGGCCGCCATTTCCTCTGATGCCATGCCCAGGGTGGGAAGCATTCAACCACAACTCGCTAATCCCGAGGGCCATAGAGCCGTATTTCAAGGTTATACAATATATTTAATAGATCCAGTCATCTTCCGTTAGACGACAGTTAATGTTAGCATTCAACCACTTCCTCGCTAACATAAATGTTTGATAGTGGGACACAATATGATAAAAAAGGAGTGAGGCTTTTCTACAGTATCACAGCAAATCTTTGACACATTTGTTTAAGTCAAGTGGAAGTTAAATGCACTTTATGGAATCAATGGTAATATTACCTAGGAAGTGGTTGACTGCTTACATTAGCTAATGGGTTATCAAATATGTTGTTGTACCTTAAAATATGGTGTTTTTTATAAGCAACTAAAAAAGCCAATCAATAGTGACGGTCCTGAGGGACATCGAGACGTATTTCAAGGTAAAACAACATATTTGATGACCTTAGCAGCAGTTATACAACAGCTAATGTTAGCGGTTGACTGTTAGCATTCAACCACTTCCTAGCAAACATAAATGTTCTATAGTGGGACACGATGCAGATTGGATCAAAGCAAATCTTTCATACGTGAAGTTGAAGTGAAATGCACTTCAATAACGTTCGCTAAAGGGATATCAAATGCGTTGTTTTACTTCAAATATGGCCTGATGTCCATCTAGGATTTTCACTATCCATTTCTCATTATTCACCAATTTCTGTGTTTTCCTATGTTTATACAATTTGCTACCTGGGAAGACAGCAGCATAACATAATCCCAGAGTTCCAGCTTCCCACTGTGAGCGTCAGAGGAAAATGGTCGCCATGTGAATATGGTCTATAATACCGGTCACCCTGGCAGAGAGCAGTCTGCAACAGAAAGGCTCTTTTTGTGTGCATACTCACACCTTGAGGTCGGGTATGGAGGCAGAAAGGTGAAGATCGTGACCCAGAATGTAAAGTGTAGCGATGAGGTCGCTCCACTGCACGAGTTCTCCGAGGGGTCCACCAATGAAGGCTGATTCTGCTATTTTAAACCCAGATTCATCTGTCAGAGCCCCGGGATGCACCAGGATCTGGGGGAGAATATATCTTTCTTTACTCTCAGAAGTCAAGATGCCCCATTGATGTGACTGAGGATACGAGCAAATGTTCTTCAGCTTTCAATATAGCATCGCCATTGTGTGTATCCTATCAGAAGCCTTCTGGGTATGTAAAGATAGAGCAGGTACATGTGATGACTCATAATGACTCATCTTCTACAAAGACAACATTAAGTACCCTTCCACTGCAATGGACCGGCTGTCTACCTCTTAATAAGTTTCCATTCCATGTGCCTGACTACGAAACTGTTCATGTTGCACAGTATGTGCCATGCACTTCATGTTCTCTCTGCATAAATCAATGTTAAATCTGTGAGCACCTTTTCAATGTGAACAGTATAGATTTTAAATGTGACGTGTTGATATATTATTATTGAGGTTTCAAGCTATCAATCAAAATAAACTCTCAGCTTACTCTGCGCTTGCATTTGGATATTTTGTGAAGTGCCTCTAAGTGCCGGTCGGGTCTATGGCAGGTCAAGCAGTGATGTTAGACTTTTAAGTGACTCTCACAGACGAATGAGTCAAGTTGATTCAATTGAAGGTCCTTTTTTTCCTGACATTTTGGTGTAATTTATTATCAGGCTGCAGCCTCTCCTCTGCTCTCTGAATCAGGGCCTCTTCTCCGCAGAAAGAGCAAAGAACACAGAGAAGGAAGCAATGAAATGCAACTCTTTCTCATGCATACTTGAACTGGGTGTCAACTTAAAATCTTGTTGGAGTACGTCATTATGGCTTCCTTCATCAGACTAGTCTGACAGGATGAGCTACAGGTGGCCGGGTGCCACAAACCAGCAGATCGTTGTGGTTTTGAATGAACATGCCAGTGCAGGTTAGAGTGTCTGTGAGAAGTGGCTCTTTCTATTATTAGCGCCTTGCAGGTGTTAAATATCAGGCGTTAAAGCCACATGAATGTCTTCTTCAGTGTCACTTGCTTGTTTCATTACGATATTGATTTTCCCCACATTAAATCAGAAATGATATCCGAATCTGAGCCTGTACTGGGTTAGATTAAGAACCTATACCAGTATCTGTCTTTCTTTCCCATCAGAGGAAGTGCTGCACATTTTCAAAGCAATGCATTGTTAGGCTTATCATCCAGGGTGGATACTTGTAAATCAACCATATGCCACCAGCACCAGTCTCTTGCTGGATTATATGTCTTTGGTTTTGTGCACATCAAACCGGCTGGCTGTAACTTGATATTCATGCAGTGGCAGACGTCATCAGATGTCACTCTGCATCTTTGTAGTGTGTTGAATCTCGGCCTAGCTGCATGTCAAAGCGTCCTTGAGCAACATACTGAACCTCAGTTGGCGCTATTAGAAATGCAACTCCATTTATTTTTGAACCAAAACACGAGGAGCGATCCCATTCGTGACTATGTGCGTTGTGAGAGCCGAAATCTTGACACATGCAGAGAGAAAAAAACTAAAGGTGGCCAGATTCGGTGAATTGTCAGTTACTCCAATTAAAACAATAAGAAGGAATACATTACGCGTTTGGCTTTCCGCTCTGTGAGATTGTATTTGGCTGACAGAGAGCGTCCGGCCTCGACCCAAATCCCTTCCATACTGCGGATTCTCTGGTGAACCCATTTGAACTGCGCTCTGTTTTCCAGGGACGGATACAGACCAGTAAGATTGCTCCGGACTACTGCAGGTTCAGACCCCACCTGGAAACATGAGGAAAACAGAACTTCTTCTACATTTGTAGATTCATTTTGGACTTTAAATCCCTTCACAATATGATAACTTCCCATTTAGCACTGATTAGATTAAGGTTAAATAATTTATTTTTTGCTGCTGATTTCTAAGTCAGATTTAGATAGTTTTTGTGTTCTATGTTTATGACGTGAGAACTGATGGGTTTATTTTTTTTTTATGTGTGAAATCAAGTAAAAAAAATATATATTTTTAGGAGAATTTTTGTTCTTTCTTTTTTGTTTGTGAAACTGAGTGAAAACAGACACTTAGAATAATTTGCCTTCCAAAAAAATAGATGTTTTCTCATGCTAAAATGTTTTTTTCATGTGTGAAACAGGGTGAAAACACTTTTTTCTTTTGGTTAATCAGAGACGAGAAACTTTGCAGTGTAAAAAAAAAAAAGGTTTGGTCAAGATGAGTAACACAAAGACAAATACTTACATACACCCAATAAATTCTTCTGCCTTCTTTTCCACTCAGTTTAACAAAACAAAAATGTGTTCAGTTTCATACACAAAAGAAAGACATGTTTCTCTTGTAATGTATTTTTTACATGGGGCGAAAAAAAAACACAAATGTTTCTTGTGAGCACAAATGACTCACCAGGGCAGAAGACACACCCCAGTACATACCGCACAGTCAAACAAACTGCATGCTTTGAACCTTGTCTTTACCTCGGAGCCATCTGTTTCACCTGGGGGGATCGTTCGGCCTGGAAGCAGAGGACACCAGCTCTCCGTCTTTACGAGACACAGACAAAAAGAGGAGGCCGTCACACCAGCACAAACACAAAAACAACGCACATTTTAATCTTTGTGCCTTTACAGAAATGAGGACTTCACACTGCTTCAGTACCTCACTGAGGTAGATCAGGAAGGAGCTCAGGGAGCCGTTCACCCCGTAACGGCCGTAGCACGGGTCAGACGTCCACATCGTCCTCATCCACTGGAGAGGCAACAAACCACATCATGATCGACGCAATGGTCCAGTGCGACACAAAACTTAAAATAAGCTATTGAAGAGATGTTAACACTTTATTCACAGCCCATGATTTACAGCGTGAGTCAATCTGATTATACTAAAATATGTATTGGTTTCTATGCAGGTAAAGTTAAGACCATGGGGGAAGATGGAGGAACGGTTCCTATAGTATTTTAGTGAGGACAGGAAATACTGATTACCTACAGTACATGAAGGCCGACAGTCCACAGTTACAGGATTTAACCTATTTTGACACGCTTTGGAGTCAGAGCCCCATGACTTTACACCCAGCTGCTGGAGGAGATCAGACAGGCTACTTCTTTTTAAATCTCTCTTCTTCTTTTTTTGTTTCAATCATGCCCTCTGCAACTTCATAATACCGCAAAAATTAGATCTTTTTATCCGGTAAGATTCTGGACACCATATACGCTTTCATTACATCTCGTCTAGATCACAGTGTCTTGCTGTAACTTTCTGTCCTGTCTCACTCAATACAACCTCTCCAAACTTCAGTTAGTTTAACATACTGTACCAAGACAACACACAATTATGCAATACTTGAGCTTTACATACATATGTACATATTTCTTTCAGAAATGTATTATTAAAAATCTCTAGTTCAATGATGGGCTGCTATTACAACGATTCAAAAAATATCTTACCTTTAACTTATCCACACAGTTTGGGTATCCGTCCATGAGAAGCAGTGGACAATTTTTTAACTCTTCCATTTGAAGAACTGAGAAGCACAAAAGCAGCTTTCTTAACAAGGAACAGTGGAACGGAGGAAGATAAAAACTTCACTGCACATAGATGTCTGTTTACTTTAGCACTTGGCATATATACTTTTACTGGAAGTGTTGATTAACATTGAAGGCATGTTGAGGGAGACGACCTTCACCGCTCACATGACTAGCTTCCATCCAGTCCTCACTGGATAAATCAAAAATACTGAACAATCGAGGCCGTTCTCTCTGTCTTTGTGCAAAAAGGTTCTTTACAATCACAATGTTTTTAAGGAAAAGAGACTTTTATACTGCAGCTTTCTACAAGCTCTGTATATGTGTGTTTTTTTTTTTAAATGATTCGTCTACATAAAATTGTTATCAATGTGACCTGTTTTGTTTAGTCACTTAATCCCACATATACTTTATTGCTACCATAAACTCACCAGACCACCAAATGTGTATTCATCCACCACTGAAAATAGTCCCCAACAACGGCACCGTCTACTAATTGTTACAGGGGCCAGTTGTTTTGAGAAAATGCTCATCCTTTTAAAAGACATTTCGAATCACACAATCAAGTTCTCCCTCAGTAGCCATATGTCTCTCTATTCATTTGGATTTCCTTACTGTCCCTGTTAGCTTCTTTCATCGTCTGCAGCTTCAGGAGTTCCTCCAGGCGAGCCACTTGCTGCTGCAGTCGCGCCTTATCAGATCGCAGCTCCACAACCATCTCCTCCCTCAGTTTGCCTTTCTCCTTCTCCGCCTCCATTTTAATCTGGAGCGCCCTGAACTCTTCTTCGTAGTCCTTCAGAGGAGGCGGGGGGGAGACTGAGAGGGAGAGAGTGGCAAGTGTTAATTCGACAAATTAGCTCTCTGCTCTGAACATGATTTCAAGAGGCTTGCATCTGAAAAGAGCTGTTGAGGCAATAAGCCGTGTTAAACACTTACAACTCGTACAGCATTCAGTCTGCAAAAACTACATGGAAATTCCCCTTAGAAGTTGTGCTATTTAAGATAAAAAATAAAATAATTTTATCAGCTGAGGCCTGAGGCACAAGAGTGAATTTACAGACGAGAAGAGTTTGCTCACGGTTGCCAGGGGGTCCCACAATGTTCAGGAGATCATCGACGAACTTGGCGATTCTCTTCATTATCTCTGGCGGAGAGAGGGGAGGTTGTTAGAGGAAGGTCAGGGAGGAAGAAGAGGGAAACGGAGCGGAGGTCGAGGGGCCAATTGACAAGATATCTCCCTGAAAACAGTAATTAATGATGCAAAAGATTGTCTGGTATGAAAAAAAGCAGAATAATGTTACCACCGTCTCCCTTCAAACTCAAATATCTTTTCCCACTGTTACCTAAATTTCACCCAGCATTTAACCTCCACTCTCCCTCCTCGTGCTCCCAATTCAATGTCCTTTTTTTGGGACGAGCTACTGTCACTGAATGAGACGATCCTTTCTGTTGTACTCTATTATACGGAGGCAAGATCTTACATACATCTACTTGAAATTAAGTTGTTCATATTTATACCCAACAGTATTTTTCTATCTTTATAGTGCAGAATAAAGGCGACAAACAAAGAAAGACAAACGAAACAAAACAAAAGTAATACTTCTCTTACTGATGATCATAAAAATGAGAATGAAGGTGATCTATAACACACTTAAAGTAAAAGTAATGATATTGTGTTAACAAATTACTTGCTCATATAAATAATCAGTGCTTGAGTAAAGTCTTACAGTATCTGATATTAAATGTTGTACATGTAAAAGTACAAAATGTCAACCAATTGTCAACCGGCTCAGATATTCAGTATTTATCTGATCATCGTATTTTTTTTTATCCGATTTATGATCATATCTGTCCTTTTATCTTTCTATCAGCTTCTCTGATTTCACACCTTATTCAACTGACGGTTCAGGCTGTTTTATGGGGTGACACTGTTACGATATGTAAACACAGGCAGACGTCTCCTTTTCTGTGCTACCATGCTCGGTTAGGAGATACGATGCAAAATACATAATTTGACTACGGCGTGAAGTAAAACAGCCGCCGTGAGCCGTGTTTTTGTCATGGTTCCATTTCTGATACTGTTCAGAGCCCCATAAACTACAGTGTGATATTATACATTAAGATCACTTAGGAGAAATTCACAGATGTACCTAGCAGATAGAATATATAAACCACTTTTTTGGCTCAGGGAAAAGGACCGAGGGAGAAATGTCTACTGTCTATTTCTCTTGAATCCTCCAGCTGCTCCCTCATCCATTCGATCACTCCTCATGTTATCTCTGTGCTCTCTTCTCACCTTCAGCCCTGCTGCTTTCCCCCCACGCTTTTCTTTGCATTGTGCTCTGACGGGTCAAACTGATGCCGTCCTTGTCAGCATCGCCCTAAAAATCAGTTTATACAGGCAGAAACACAGAGTCACACCACAAAGCGCTGGTATCAAAAGGCATTTTAGTTGTAGGAGTGAGCTAAATTTAACAAGCTGGGGTTTTACAAGACATGAGTCATGGCTAGTTCATTGAATTAGTGAGTTACAGTTCAAGATTTACTCATCTGTTCAGCACATTGTATGTTATGTTGTCAGTGGGTGAATGAAGATACAGACCAGGATGAAAAACGACAGACTCAGACACCAGGTGAAGCTGATGGCCAATAGCACGAACAGAGTCCACCGCAGGCTGCGTGTCAGTTTTCTCATTATTCTAATCAGTCTGGTGCCGTAAAGTTGGTCATCAGAGCAAAAAAGAAAATCAAACAGACAAAAAATGAGATGATTTTACATTAAATGCAATTTTTCCTTACAGAGCTGCATGCTCAGTGGTGAGACGTGAGTGCAGGAATGTGTCTGACAGCTGACGATTTCTCTTGTTGCTCTTTAGTTTGAAAGGTACAGAAGAGGAAGCTCAGGCTTTCAGACAATTCAGATTTTTTCTTCTCTGACTCATAAGAAGTTGATTTGTGTCATTCCTGACTCATCAGACACTTTTGGATTGTCGGTTTGAACCCCAAAGTGTCAGTATTTCACTCAGAAATTTGCACAGAAATGGTAGAAATGTCCTTCCGAGATATACTTTTTACTTTAACACTTTCAGAGCCTGTACTTGATTACTTTTACTTGAGTTACAAAGGTGAGTCAGTGCTTCTGCTTTTACCACAGTCTCTTTTTTTTACACAAGTATCTGTCACACAATGTTTTTTTAAAGTTTCAGGATAGTTCCACAGCAATAACAAAAAACTTACCTTTAGAAAGTGTCGGTCAATCCTTCCAAAAGAACCAAATGAACGCACAAGTGTAATTATTCCCTAATCTATAATTATAATCCCATGTCATTCAGAATAAAGCACCTGCCTATCGACTGCGTTGTCAGGAGGAAGTACTCTGCTCCATGGAACCCTCGTGAGGCAAATGCATGCAAAAGTGATGATTGACTGATACAACCAGTCGGCCAGCCAGTTTATCAGCATAGCTTTCTCGTGATAATTAGGAAGTCTTCACAACGTCTTACCTGCCCGCTGGTTAAATATTGACACTGAAGAATCAAAGTAAACAAAGTCCAGTTTAACTGTCCATGTCTCTAATGTCTTCATCTGACGTCTCTTGAACTACACACCATTAAAAGTTTGATTACTTCGCAACATATTTCATAAGTGTATTCGTATTTGTGTATTATAATGTACTTACTGAAAGACAAAGCAAGCAACTTGGTATGAATTTGCATATTTCATGTATCTTAATTCCTCAGAATTCACTCACATGCGAAAATGCAAATATAATCAGGCGGTACGTGTTATAAAACATTTCATACATTTCCCTCCCTTGATGTGGCACATTTGCACGCAGAGTCCAAAGGTCTGAGTGTACCTTTGTTTTTTTTGTTTTGCATAAATCAACAGAAAGTTATGATGAACGTCTGTAAAAGCAGAGGGAAGTGAGCTTCACTGCAAACAGCTGCCTCCTTCCTCCTGCTGTCAGTGTGTGTGTGTGTGTGTGTGTGTGTAGTATCCATGCACTCTACTTCTCTCCACCAGAGGTCAGTCTTTAACATTTGTAGCTGACAGTGATGGCAGTGGTGTAGACTGAGGCACGCGATAAAGCCTCTCGTTTTCATTGAATATGGAAATGTATTATATTTCCTCAAACATGATACAATGATCCGTTGGGAGGGGTTTCTCTCCCGCCTGCAGCCATTGTCTGTGCTCATCATCTTACGTTCTCATCCCAGATTTGCTTGCAGCACATGGAGAAAACACTAAAGATATTGAGAAAGACTCCTGCAGAAAATGTTTAATGAGACCTTGAGACCAGGTGGCGAGAATTAACAGTTTGATGGGAGGGCTGTCCTTTTTGTTTTTCCTCTATTTATTCACTACAAAAGGGATTCAGCAGCCCATACAGGAGGTATATACGTGAGTTGAGCTCTTATTTGTAAGGAGACCTTGGGACTATTTCAAGCCATGTTTGTAGCAACCAAAACTGGTATTTAAAGCCAAAACTTGTGTTCCTAACCATAAAGTGCTTTTTCATTGGACTTTTTAGTCACGATATGAATATGATGCACCTCCTAATTAAAAACAATTCATAGAAAGAAAACTTCTGTTACTACACTACCCAATATTGTGAACCCAAACCTTACAGTTCAAACTGTGCCAATGGCTACAACGATCTCGCTAGCCCATTCTCAGGCCACCGGTGACACAGCAACAGCAAGAGAAGGTTTGGAAAAACATATGAACTCGTATCAGGATGTGAAGAATTCTCAAAATCAGGCAGGACAAAACCACGGAAATTAGATCACGTGATTCAAGAGCATGTTTGCTGAGGGTTCAGGTTGGGTTTGGTAAATTATACGTAGAACTCCCTTAAGATGGGAACTTAGATGAATTTAAAACAGTTGTTCAGATAATTCAGTGAACCACCGTCTTGGTCCAGGCCCTTAAAAAGACAAGCAATAATGCAATCAAAAATGCTCCAGGCTAACTTTCTTTACTAGGAGCACAGTGGCCCCTAACTGAACATTTTAGGAGCACAATCCAGTTCAGTTTCACGCCGTTCTTTCTTTGCAGGTCAAGTTGGCCTTTATATTTGGTGAATGGAAGTTCTTCCTTGGCAATGAAAAAGGCCATGTTGAACTTAAATGTTAATTCGGCCTCCTCAGCGCACTGATTAACAGCCTCTTGCCTTCTAAATGCAACTGACAGTGGAGTACAGGTCACTGTGTTTGACCAATGTGTTGTGTTTTAACTGTGTAGTGCAGCATTACCTGCAGATTTCGTGTTCCCCGCATGTTGCAGGTATCATTTCATGGATTTCGTCTCTCTGAGAAACCTTAACCAGTCAAATTCGTGCAGACATTTTTCACGAAAACAGTATTTTCTGCCCTTTTTTATCCACACTTGTGTCTTCGGACTCATCCTCTGAGTTAAGATTTGACTCTGACACACTACGAGGCTTATCGGGGAGAAAATAAGCGTCAGGAGAACCAACTTTAGGACCCTCCCCCTCCACACATTAGCCACTTACAGTGCCATTCCCCATTCCCTCCCCCTCTCACACACGTTGGCCTGCCACCTGTAATTCCAGATTCCAGCTCCTTTCATTCGCCCCGGCCCTTCCACGTACCAGTGTAGCTCTGTAGAGCCAATTCCCGTGACAGACAGGTCTGATTGCATATTGTGATAACAAAAAAAAATCCATCCTCTATTGTTAACCTAAGAGGATAAAAAGCCTTTTACAAAGGACAGAGGCTTGTGATGCCTGTGCCTGCTGCTGTTCTCTCCCGCCCAGCCAGATGTAAATATGTTGTTGATGCAGGGCTTCAGTCGTGCATATGTAAGAATAATGAAAATCCATTAAGGACGGTGAGGCGGATATTATAAATACACAGATACAGAGGCACGGTCAACACTTCCATTTTGTCCGAGTTCAAACACAGAAAGATTCAGACGAGATAGAGCCCGATGATGTCAGGCAGTCTGCATGAATGGACATGAAACAGCTTGATAAGGAAACAAATAAGGAAATAAATATGAGACCCAACAGGTTGAACACATGAATATGAAGTGATCTTTGCTCTTTACAACCGATGAACATCAGAGCATGAACATACAGTCAGGAAATAGCAGGCTCAGGTCCAAAACTGATTCAATAATACATCTTGCAGCTGCTAAAACTTATTTCAGAGCTGGAGTTCATTCCTGTTATTACGTTTCTTGTTATTAAAGTATCCCTTGGATCAACAAGCGACAATTCAAAAGGCAGAGGGATTCCAGTGACACATCATGTTACCATTTTGGTGGGTTTCAGACCCACTGTGCAATCAATGACGCATTCAAACTGGTGTAACTTTTTTTGGGCACAGATTGATCCAAGCCAGTTTTTTACACAGGAGTTGTTTTTAATAACATGTTTGTCTTTTTCTTGTCAGACACATCCCACAAAGGAGAAAGACTCTCCACCGCATTACAGGGAGCAGATGTCCTTGTTTGGCAGAAGTACTTTGTGCAGTACTGAGGGTGCAAATTGATACTGAGTGGTTTGGTGTGTGTGTGTGTGTGTGTGTGTGTGTGTGTGGAGAGAGAGAGAGAGAGAGAGAGAGAGAGAGGAGAGGGAGAGGGAGAGAGAGATGACTCAAGTACAACAGACTGTGAATAGTTGGATATAATCTTAGAAAACACTGGACACCAGCGTTGGCGAGACATGATGAATTTCCTTTGCTTTGTGTTCGAAATTATTTTGTTCTTTTGGATGTTTTTTTTTCATTATCATCATGAATGAACTGGATTCTGCGTCAGAAACATGTTTTATCTCTCTGAAAGGTATAAAAAAAATATGTATAAAAAAGGTGTCACTGTACATGCAGTTGGGAGATTTTTGGACTGTCCAAAAGTGTTTTTATTACAACTTCTTTTTCAGGGAAAGCTTGGAAATGATTCAGAAGCTGTTAACTGATGAATTGCCCCTTCATTGTTGATGTGGCAACATTAGCATTCATTCGGAGGCCACTGAACAAGGGGCGGTTTAAAAATCTGTAAGCCTGGAACCACTGGATCTTTTTAATGAGACATCCGGACATCTTCCAACAGAGCGGTGATCTTTTCTCAGCTCTAACCAAGTGGCTGTTGTGCCTATCAAACCATTGGCACAACGCTGTCACAACACTTTATTAAAAAGTGAACACAAAGTAACACAAAGTTCTTCTTTAATGAGTGTGGATGATGGTTCGTTTTACTCGAAGTTACACAAAAAGAGTACTTAATGATTCAGAAATGGTAAATGGACATTTCTATAGTATTTTTCCTGTCTACTGACCGCTCAAAGCGCTTTACAACAGTTGTCAGATTCACCTATTCAAGGACACTGTCAACATGCAGCCAGGGGGAGCCGGGATTCGAACCTGCGACCTTCCGATTACTAGATAACCCGCTCGACCTCCTGAGCTACAGCCGCCTTATTATCACTAATAAGTGAGTCTATTAGGTAACTGCTCAGTATTGTGTTTCACTTAGTAATGGTTCAGGAATTAGTATTTAATGAGTTAGCAATAAAGTCATTAGACACTAATCATTCCTTCCTCAGGCGTGGCAGGATAGTTGGGTTTTAATTCTTTGTGGGTTCATCAGTTTCAGATTTTTGACCTCAAAAAGCGGTTTAATTAGTCATTAGATTTTTTAAATATAAAACTACAAATTCTTTTCATTAAATGGTGTGAATTAGTGGTCAACCCTAACCTCAGGCTGCCTTGCCATCTGGCCGATGCCGGTCTCCCGGGTTCCCTTTGTTGCAGCTCTGTCTGTGTACAAAGGTAATGCATTCAGTGGTTTTTTGAGAGAGCCTCTCTGTTAAAAGGTAAACAATGTTCCACTAGCCCTGAACAAGGTGTGTGAGAGAGGCTCGTCTAAAACCCATTTAAAAGCAGGATGTCAGCAGGGTGCGTGCACGGGAAAATCAGGCGAACCAGTGAAAGAGTGTTACTTTCTCCTCGGCACTAATAGCACCAAGAAGTTGAAAAGATTGTTTGTTTGAAAGCGAAAACAGAAAGGATGCACCAGACATATGTGCTCCTGCTGACCCTGATGACTCTCGACTCTCTGTCTTGCACTGAAGATAAGACGGAGGTGACGGTTTCCTGTCCAGAACACCAGAAGGCCTTTGGAGGCTCCTGCTATGAGTTTGTGGGTCTCCGGCGTAGTTTCTCCGGCGCTCAGGCTTGGTGTGAGCGGCGTGGAGGACACCTTGTTTTCATCCTGGATGAAGAAACTCAACATTTCCTTCAAAGACACTCAGACCCCACAAAGGATGTGTGGTTTGGAGCAGCGTCCTCTGCCTCTACAAACCTGCAATATCCTCCAGCTGTTGAAGGTAATGTGTCGGAAACGTGCCACTCATGCATAAACTGTGAAAATCTACTCTTATGCAGATACTCGTAGGTTTCCAACCAATTAGGTGGATGCCTACTCATATCATTTTAGCAGTTAACATTTCTGCAAACCACAGAGACGTCCGGGGTTGACATTTGTACAAAAAGCAGCATGTCACGTCCACGTTACTGTGTATCAGGAGGTGGTGGGGACGGTGGTTGGCGTTATTATAAAACAACAAGGCTGATCGCAATTTGAGTCACACCACTGGATGTTTTTAAGGACACCTGGGGATATTTCCAGATGCTTTTGTGGCATCAAAACCGGCTATTTCTCACGGGACGCCGCACCGCCTGAGGTGACCAAAACAGGTATTTTAAGCCAAGCCATGATTTGTTTTGTTTTTTGGGGAGTTTTTTTGTTTTAACCACAGCAGAAGCACAGTGTTGTGACAAGAAAGAGACGGAAAATTTAGCCTAAAACAAAGTTGCAACATCAAGGAACATTCGGTTTTATCTGTTGTTCTGCAGAAATGTACTTCGTAAACATTAAAGTTGGTGATTGGGTTGAAAAATGAATAAACAAGCACAATGGTACTGCTTTCACTTCCTTGTAGTTCTGGGACAGACTTCAGAAAACTAACTCTATATCTGGAATGATACAAAACCTTTCGAGTTGTCCTTTTTCGGTCTTAAATGCAGCTTTGAGGAAATTACTTTTTTGTTGATTCTGGCGACCCCGGTTGACAAAATTGGTACTTGCAGCATCTAAAGTTTTTGTGATTATGCAAGATATTAACTGTAATACGACAAAAGTAAACTTTACGTAACACCAGACTACAGAGCAGTTTCTTTCCTCAGACTGTGAGACCCCTCGGTTCTTCCTAAACTCTCCGACATAAAAAAAAAAGTTTCAATCTTATGCTCTGTAAGACTCACCGTTACAGATTTGAATGACACGGTCTTGTTTGTCTGAGCGGATCATACAGAGGAATCTGAAACTATAGAGGTAACTGTTAAACGGAGACTGTTTCATAGCCAGTTAAAAAATCTTGTATTTAATTCAATTCATCAAATCCTGCACCGCTGAAGAAAAGAGGTTAATAAGAATAACAGCCTGGTCCAATTTATCCTTTGTCTAATTCCCCTTCCCACTCAGATACCATTCTCACTTTTCCGTTGTTCAATAACTAGTCGGCTTTTTTAACTGGTGTGAAACTTCTTCCTCGAGACTGAGGTGAGAAACGGCTTCACACGGTAATTATTTTTGTGAGAAGTGATAATTGTGGATTCCAGTATTGTATAACCTTGTTATATGTCCCTTGCGCCGTATCAAAATAAGTGTTTGTGCCCGGAAGCCTCTGTGGTTTTAGACTGCGGTAAGCATGGGCATATAACTAAGTTCATATGCAAACAAATCCCTTGTTTTCTGACTGTTTTTCTTACATTGTGATGAAAAAAACATGTCACCCATTGAAACAATGTCCTCGATATCCGTGTTTTTAAACAGTGGAGTTCTATAGCAGATACATTAACCACAACATAGGCTTTAGCCTGTGAATAGGATTACTGCTGGTGTAATGTTTTAATGAGATTAATAGGAAAAATATATAATTCCCTCCGGCTGGTCGGGTTCCTGCTCACACTGACTTCTACAAACAATCCAAAGAGGAGTACACATGAAGTCATACAGGCTGAAAGGTACCGCGCTTATTTTGACAGGTCGTCCTGCATCATTAGTGCTTCATCTTGAAAGATGTCGGGAATTCAGACGTCATGCAGGCCTCACATGCCTTTGATGTGCATTTATGCTCTTTGCTGTCACAGAGAGCTCACAGAGAAATGACTCATTATCAGCCTTATTAGTAATATCCAGACTGCAAACTGCATGTTGTGAATAATGGCTAACAGGTAGGGGCCAGCACAAAACGAGGCATCGTGATTCAGGGGCTTGTTAGTGTCGGACTGCTGTTACAATGGAAAAATACCTACTCAGATGTGCAAACACCTTACCATCAAAAAATCTGAGGCAACAGATTTAAAGGCAGCTTAAAGGCAACAGATCGCTTCTTGGCCAGATCACGATCAGCAGATGGATTTAGAAGCACTTAAAAATCAAACATCTGTTATTCAAAACTCAGCTGTTTGTCCGCCTGTCTTCATTCTACAAACCAAACACACCACATGGAAGCGGAACAAGACTCGCCTTTTCAAGCTGTTCCGGTCCGGTTGTTTGGACTATGCCAAACCAAATCGCCAGAATAAATGTCAGCAATGTTCCTCTCTGCAAATGTTGAATCTTTACATTCCTTTCTGTTGCAACTTTACTTTTCTATTTGAAGTTGTGATAAAAGCGGCGCTAATGGATTGTTGATGAGGTTGATGTTCGTTTATCTGATCAAAAGAGATTCAGGAGAGATGGCAAAGACGCTTCCCGGTCTGCGACTATTTAACTCCCTACAGACTACTCTGTGGAAATGTGCCTACCTAAGTCACTCTGTAATTGATGGGAGGATATGGAGTTTGGTCTGTCATGGAGCCGATCTCTTGTGAGAGATATAGTGATGATTAGATGCTGAAGGAACAGAATGTGACCGCGGTGTCTGGGAGACAGCACACCTTATCTCCCCGGCTGCTCAGAGTGGGAGATGTAAATTGGCAAATTCATGACTACGATTGCTCGAAGGCATGTCATTCTTTATATCTGTTGCCCAAGCACAATAAGAATTATATCAAATATGGAAGGAAATTAACAGTCAATCGACAGCTTTCGTCCCTGCCCGAAGAACCCCATTAACACATAAGTAAAACAACGTATGTTCAGCAGTTGTCCATTCCTGTTCAGGTCCTCTCACTTGGCTGGATGGTTCAGACATCACCTATTCGAGCTGGGTGAGCAGCCCACAGCCAGGAGCAGCCTGTGGACACATACTGAGAGACTCAGGCTTCCAATGGGAAGCAACAAGAGACTGCAACAAAAGACTGCCCTTCATCTGCCAGTTCGGTATGTGTTCTGAATCATGCTTTAGAAAGAAAAAAACAACACCAGCCTCCTGAATCATTATATGATGAATCACTACTCTTTTATTTATTTTGTATTCTTTACAGAGTCCGGGAGATCCCTTGCATGCGCAGGTCGTAACACCACTCTGCATTGTGGTTCTGGTCAAGTCTTAATGATAGATGGCGGCTTCTACGGTCGGAAGACCATCCATTACTGTCGATCCTCACCGCTAACAACACCCACACAGTTTCAGTGCGGCTGGGTGGACGCTGCAGAAGCATTAAGAGGTAAAAACACGGTCAGATAGTTTTTGTGTGCAATACAAACATGAATTATCGCTATATCATTTAGTTGTCTATCTTGTTTTGATAATTGATTGTTTGAATGTTATACAATTACCCAACCCAGCGCTGTTAACTGATCTGATCTGCACGATAATCACCCGCGGCTTCATTTCATCTGGTGAACTCTGAACAGGAACACAAACACTGATGGCTCATGAAAAGGTTCTGCGTGGATGAATACGGAGATGAAACTCAGTCCTCTTCCGATGAAGCGATTGTCAGATATCACAATGCGCGTATTGTCTCACACACTATCAGTAGAGAGTGTTTGTGCTTTAGGACATTAGCGGAATAAAAAAACCACACAATAAAAGCTTAAAAGCTTAATAGCCTTAAAGATACATCAATGATTATGATCATCCACTTTGGAGTAAATATTGACTCGTGCATTAAACTGATGGCAAAAGCAAACTGCCCATGTTTTCATTTTACAAACTTGCTCATCCTGTTCAGGTTCTTGAGGCACTGCAGCCTTTCCCAGCAAACATTTGATAACAGGGACCTATAATAACACCCTATATTTGTCCGCCACAGAGCTAACACACACAGAAAGATAATTCAATATTATATATTCCGCTGAACACATCTGAGCTTCCAGTGGGTTTAACCCTGAAAGCTAATGCCCCTAGCGATAATCTCAACCTTTACACACTTGAAATACACAAAACAATGTTAATCTCAACAAAAGCTATACCCACTTTTTTAGCCACACTTCTATTAGCCTGTGAATTGCTATTTATTTCAACCCTTGACCACATATCCCAGCTTTGCATGTTAAAACTCAAGGTCACAATCGTACCTACGCCCCAAACAGAATGCTCAATGTTAATGTAAATGTATTGTGTCATCACAACAGTTCCCTTATAGTAGTTTTATCCCTGCAAAACAAATGTCTGACTATAAAGGAACTTCCCGTCCCTTATTTCAGAATAACTTTCTATGTGTAAGTGAATGAAGAGAGACAAATAATGTTTTAAATCACTTTTGAATTGTGCCACGAACTACACGTATGATGTATGTTCATTCAAAAGATGCATTTTCAACTTGAGAAAGTCGAAAGTCAACTGAGTTGGCGGCCATGTTGGAGTTGGTGACGTGTGTCGAGCGAGACGATGTAGTTCACTGAGCGGTTTAACACAAAACTAGATGACGTTTTACTTTAATGACAACAAACGGTGACTCTCTCATGTTGAAAAATTATCTTTTAAATTGGCAAACATCATATTTCATGTGGCACCAATCAAACATCCACTATCATACAAAGTTTTCCTAAAGAAGGTTCCAGTGGGGCGATCCGGAAGAGGCGTGACTTCGGCTCTCGATAGTAACAGACACAGGCCTTGTTTTTGTAACGGAGAAGATGAATCGGTGGCTGTGTTTCAGGTGTTCGAGCAGGTCTCTTCTCGGTAGTTGCACCTTTTGTAGTTTCAGCTGCTCATCCTGTCTGCATATCAAAGCGTCCTTGAACAGGAAAGTGAAGATGAGCAGCCCAGGGCCTCTGTCTGAGTGTGTGTGGGTTTAATGTGAAGTGTTTTGTTCGGTGCTCGTGATGAGACCTTCACACGAGTGCAATTAACAGCATTCGTGATAAATACGAAATGTTGATCCCTCTCTGAGGTGTTATTTGTAGGATAGTTAGTTAAATAGGAGCGTAAATCTTTCTAAAAACTTTCCACAGTCATTCAGCTGTAATTGCTCTTCCAACTCATTATCATCGCTCAGTGTTGTCAGTAGCTGATTATGCTCTCCATGGGTTTCCCAGCTCACTGCCGTGGTCGTCAGGTCTGCCAGATCACCGAAGTTGTGCACACCTTTGGTGAACCCTGTCCTCAGCTGGGGAGCTACCTGTCTTTGGACTACCACTGCAGAGAAGGTGGGTCACTCGAGCATAATCCATCTCTATTATTAATGTTTCAATCGAGAATCACACTTTGTGCATCCAGTAGGAGACGAGCAGAAACTTTTTTGGCCCCAGTAACAAGCTAGTAATGTTTCACCGACTTGGCGTTGTATTTTTATACAGTTTATATGGGTTAAGAACACTGTTGCACATTAGACCACAGCACATAAATCGTGTTGGACGACAGAGAGCTATCACAGGACATGGAGCCGATTTGGTTTAATTGGTAATCAACACCAACGACAGCATAGAAGCATAACACGTAACTCAGAACACGGTTCTCACACACAAGGCTCAATGTGCAAAAACTGATGGGGGCCACATTTTTAATGAATAAGCTTTTATAAAGTTATTAGTTTTTTTTGTTTGATAACAGTAATTCGATACAGATTCAAGTCACTGTAATACTGAACATCTCAGATAAATTGGGTGATTAAGGCTTGTCTTGTTAACTAAGGAGAAGGAAACAATGACTCGGAGCCTGCCTGAATCTTGGACCAGATGGCCTGAGTCATAGGTCCGCCGTGTAGTGTGTCATAGTTGATGACAATCGACACCTCATTTTGGTTGCCTCACAACGTCCTGCCTGATATTTCTTTTTTGCAATCCACGAGATATTCCTAGCCTTGTTCTGGGGCATCGACTGATGGGAGCACAGAGCTCTCCTCCCTGAACAACTGTAACCATGGTAAAGCAATGAGGAATGATATTGTCAGTGGAACTCTTTCCTGGACACAAGATCAACGCTTACATTCTTGTTCCCGGAAGGTCCGTCTGTCTGTCCGTCTGTCTGTCTGTCTTTGCTCGGTTCGTTGCAGGCACTTTGCTTCACTTCTGCTCATTTCTCCGCCCTCCAGCACTCACACTGTCAGTGAGCGCCGTGGCTGCCGTTTCTGATGACGTCAGCATCAGGGTGAATTGGCTCTTAGATTTGCCGCGGGGAGGCCTTAATTGCAAGCTGACTACGGGAGATGGTCACATTATTTATCTGCACAGTCCAGAGGGGTGAGTAGTGTCTTGTGCAGACCGGCTGACTGTGTCTGACTAATTGGATTCAAATTTGTTTTAATTGACACACCACTGATTCTTCATTGCGGGAAATACTGCCACGTTTCCGACAGGTGTAACTCAAGATATCTCGGCCTCTGCTGCTCAAATGATTTATTTATTTATTTAAGTTCCCTATCTTTATGGAGATGCAATACTAAATCATTAAAATACCCCTTTAAACTCACATGAATGCTCCGGAGGTTCGGAGGAAAGGCTATGCCAAGGCTAAAACGTAAAGGTGGAGCACCGGCCAAAAGCAAGAACCTTTTGGTTTTGTACTGCTTAGATGCAAAATGGTTTTATATGGAAGCCCTGAGTGAGAAAAACAATAAAATCAGGGGATCTATTTACAAAGTCTGATGTAAAATGTGTTGCGAAGTTCCTTAAAGTATCTTTTTCCAATTGGCTCTCAGGGCTTCCGTAGTGAGGATCCTGCACAAAGCGTCACTCTGCTTTGATTCTGAAAAATAACTAGTAATAAGGGACTCTACATTTTCAGACAGCATTCTGCCTCACAAAAACAAAAACAGCATAAACAGTGATATATTTCTTAGTATTCATTATTTTTTATTTTTGTGCTAGAGACATCTGGCGCGCCAAATTTAACCTCATGCTGTGCCAACTTCTGCCTGTGGGCCCCGCTTTGGGCAAACCTGCATTATTGGATTTAGTACAGACAGACAAGAAAAGCTCACAAGAGAGTTTGTGCAGAAATTTAAAAAAAAAAGCACAGTCCAGTAAAATAACAAACAATAATGCCTTTATTTCACCTTTTTGATCAACCCATAAATTAGACCAAAGTCTCTTATTAATATTAATGTGAATACATCTCCACTTTATAAGGGAAGAAGATGGTTCGACTTGTGTGTTTTTTAAAATCCATACTTCTTCTCCAGAGAGGAACGTGATGCGCTCACCGCTAACTGATTCTACACATGTTTCTTCTCAGGTTGGAGAGCGGAGCGGTGCATAAATATATTCATCCGGGCTCGTTCGCCGTGGCAGTTGAATGCGCCGGCAGTGACACACACATTACGGCTCAGAAAATAATAGACATTCAAGAGCCCATCAGACATTTTGGTGTCATCACATGCTATGCTGGGAAACTGTCCTTTCATGCAGCCAACTGCAAAGCTCTTTACAAAGAGCAATTTCAGATTCAAATGGAAGTAAATGCAGGTAAGAGGACCGTAATCGACCATAATGCATCCTGCCCACTGCTCGGAAGCGTCGTGTTTTGCTGTTTGTTTTTTTATTCTTTTCCTATCACAGTACATTCTTTGAGTTTAAATGCTTCTGTTTACTTCCGACAGGGACAAATGTGACCTACAGAATCCAGAGTGATGAAATGTTGTTGCCCGGTTTGTCTGTCGTCAGAGGAAACGTTCCCCAGAACATCACGGTGACTCCACAAATGGTGGAGCGGCTTGGGCCCGGCTGCCACCAGCTGACCATTTACGCATCGAACATGGTCACGTTCCCCGAAATGTCTACAAGTCTGCGGGTAAATCAACATTAATCGAATAAACACGTCGTCCCCTATCAATAAAACTGAAACAAGTGGCCTTTCCATCACGTTTTCATATGACTGTGATGGAGGAGTGTGAAATATAAGATTTAAGGAGATAGATATCACCATGAATCTTCCTCAGTTGATAACTTACGTTACAAGTTTTCTTATATTTAAGGTTTAAATATGCAAAGGAGACGATCTGATTGAATGTGAACTAACCTGCATACACTTCCAGTAAATCTCTGATAAAATAAACAGCTAAATGTGTATTTTGGTATCTTTTCTTTCCTCTAGTCTAAAAGAAAACATGTTGCAGCTCAGAATCTCACCAATGACCAGTGCACGAAACGACATTTTCACCTGCGCTGTGCCTCCTTAAACTTAACATTTTGATTGAGTTGATTGAGGAGTAGAGCCGCTCTGAATTAAAGAAATTAAATTTAACCTTTCGTCGTGGAATCCCATCATCTCATTAGTGGCAGCAGCGCAGTGGATGCATCACCCACCCGTGAGCTGATCGCTCGGCTAATCAGTGCGACAGTTTTAAAATGTTTAATCAATCAAGGTAGACTTCAGGTATCATTAATTCTGCATCCAGTTGTTATAGATAATAGATAAAATTATGCGCAGACACGCTCGTTTGTGGGAAGAGGGAAATAAAGTCATACATAATAGATTCATTTGTTATTGTGTTTGAGCATTGATATATTGTTGATACGTATTTTACCGTATGTGTGGTTGCCAGATTGTGAGCCCTCATCCTTCACTACACTAGACTAACAACTATTAATTACCGACTTACTATCTATTCTGACTTACTTTCCAAATTGTATTGGACCAAATTGCTCAAATGTTGACAGTAAAACGAGTCATTTCGCGGGCTGAGGCTTTTATTACCGTTTTACAGACACGTCTTTCACAATGTCAGCTTTTGGGAAAAGTCCCCAGTGCATCACATGATGATGTAATTACACGGCTTGGCCACGACAAAAACTGGCTTCAAGGCCCGGGGCTCTTTGTGGGGGCTCGATCTCGACGATGAAGCCAGCAGTCTTCTTTGCAGACGCTCAAGCCAACTGCGTTAAATAGTCCTCCTCCTCTTCTTCTCCTATTTCTAAGTTTATTTCTATAGCACTTGTTAAAACCAGCCTTACAAAATGCTTTACACATAAAACACATTGTTATACTTGTGACCTGAGAGGGAAATTTATGTTTTTCTCTGTATTGAAATTCCAGATTTGCGTGTTGGAGAAAGTATCCGGTCTTCAGGCCTCTGTGGTGACAGAGAAGGACGACTGTCTAGACTCTACAGATATAACTGTCGGTGTTTCCCTCGAGAGAGGAGTGCCTGTACTGCTGCTTTTCTCCCTGACTGGAGACAACAACTCATTCACTGAGACCAGAGAGATGAATACAAGGAGGAACATTTTTCATATTGGACATCAGATACATGGTTTGTAAAACTGTATATATGAGTTAAAATGATGATTTCTGAAATGCGATTTAAGAAAATGATGTCATTAAATTCCTCATGTCTCAGCTGTGCACACGTGCAGATTGTGCTGATGTGAGCTTGATTTCACAGGATCTGTGCGAGTGAAACTGAAGGCGTGGAACGCTTTCTCCTCTTCAGAAGTGGATATGTTCGCTTTCTGCAGCGAGGATTCAGCTGCTAAAGCGGTATTATTTTTTGATTATCCATTAAACATCAATGGTATTTTTATCTCTCACTAGGGTGGAGATAGACAAATAGGATAATAACTGAATGGGTGTGCTCCGAGAGAGAGCGCCCGTCAATTCAGATCTGACATCAAATGCGTCTCGAATGACCAGATCTGCCAATATGCAAATATTTATACACAAAGAAAGAAATGTCTTCATGTAAAACGTTTGCCGAATTAACAACAAGGCCTGAATAGTCAAGAATTTGTGTCTGCAGAAACAACGCAACAAGTCTCAAAATTGAGCGTTTTTTAATTTAAAGCGGTTGTAAAATTTTACATTTACCATCAATAGGTTTATTCTCATCAGCTTTTCCCATCTGACAATGTAAACTGCATTATTTATAAATCCTTCTTTTTATTTTTCATTTTCAGATGAAGAAACATATCAGAGTGGCCAGATCTTCACTGACAATTGAAGCAAAACCTTCAGAGACAGTGGACAAAAAGAAAAAAATTGAGCTTAAAATACATGAAGACGACGATCTAAACGACGGAAGCAAACGATACCAGTGGTCATGCAGTAAGCACTGTGTTTTATCTGTTTTTCATTTCAAAGATTGAGTAGGCTACTTATTGTACATTTCATAAAGTAACATATTTAAATATAGTGTTTAGCTGTTGATTGTCTGAGCTGCGAATCCCACCACCACAGTTAGAGTTGTGATGCGTGGTCAAGCTTCGCATTCTCACAAGACATTATGGTAACAGTGGCAGGTTTCCATTCTCAGTACTTTTTGAAACAAGGGGTCGTTACTTTCTAAGATTGGTCAACCGTGTTGAGGGGTTTAGGAAATCTTTGGCTCATAAACATCCTTGATAAGGGAGTGTGCCATGATTTTTTTTATGTTGTTGACAAAAGTTTCTGAACACATTAAAATGAGTATCTATTTTACTAACTGTATGTTCTGGTAGACAATCGTCATTGCAGTGGTATAATGATTTTTCTTGTTTATTCACAGCGAACCCCTGTAAATGCCAGTTTAGTTCTGACGGACTGAAATATGAAATAGAAAAAAACTGCATACCAAAACCCTTTGAATTTAATAAGTATCATTTCAAAGTGATAAACAAAGCTGACAATAACGTGGACGACTCAGCATCCATATGCATCACTCTCAGTCCTAAGAAGAAGTCAAAGGCAAGGTAGGCTGCTTAAAGTTTTTTAAAATTGATCTGCTCTGATCACTGAATACGGTATTCTCATCAGTGTTGTCTAGACCTACCGAATATTTCAGGTGTAACTGTAATTTTCCTGCAACAAAAGGTTGAAGCTGTCGTAAGCGTTGGCTTCATTTAAGCTAACTTCCCGTCCGTTTTGCAGGCAGCGATCCCATCCCCCCTCTCTACGTCACCACACTAGACTGGTGTAGGGATGAAGTATTTTTGTAGGCTCACCCGGAAGTTAACATCACCCTGGTTCCCTCGACAAAAATCCTCCGAAATGAACACCACTTTTTGAGCACAAATGAAATCGCTAGAAGTAAAAAGCTATCGTACTACTGTGCAGTTGTATGATTTAAACGTCACCACCACTCAGCGTCTTACGACACAATTACTTTACCATTTTCTGTGAATTGATCCATCTACAAGTTAGAGTTAAAATAGTTTGTGACCAAAGTCGGTAGAGTAAAGTAGAAAGAGTCTTTGTGTCTTGACCGATGATGTTTAATGTCCGTGACAACTTCAACTTTAGCCACTTGTTAGCAACCACCATTTTTCAGACATGTACGCTTTATAATACAATTGTGGGGCATTTAACATTGTACTTTATGTTGCAGAATAAATTAATATCTTAAGTCTGTGTAAACCACAGACCTTATTTCAGGCATTTAGCCAAGAAAACCCATTCAAAAAACTAATTGAATTTGAGACGAGGGAACTGGGAGAGCAAAAATGCTAATGCAGGGTTTTAGTACTCATTACTCCAGCACTCTATTATGACTGTTTTTTTTTGGTAGTTTACAGCTGTGACGCAAATTGATAAACAGCTACCGCCGGGCGGTGTAATGAAGTTGTCGAGTTAAAAAAAAAAAATACGGAAGGAAATAGAATCATCCATCGGGCCGACATAAAACACAGTCATTTTCTTTTTCTTATAACAGACAGCTGAATTAATAAATGTAAAAATAAGGATGTTGTTGAACACTTTATCTCCGGATCGTTTTACAGGACAGCTTTTTTAGAGATGTAAACATTTTAGCTTTGTGTTAACCAAGTTATCTGTGTATCTGTTATGCCACAGCCTGACTTGTACAGACGGCTGTGACCCAATACAGATAACACAGGGTGCAAAACTGAAAGTTACTTGTGATGATGGTGATGATGATTGTGAAGACCATGTGTGGTACGTTGAGGACCAAAGGGTGTATAACCAGTGGCAGGTAAAAGCTTTAATCAATTGTGAATTATTTGGAAGTGAAAGAACCGATGCTGTTAAATGAAAAAACTCTTCATTGCACATTGACTTAAGTTGCATGTTGATTTATTTACAGACTGAGACAGCAAGCTGCTATCGAGATGCAGAGACAAGGCCACTTCAACAGATAAAGAATGGAGGGCAGACACACACTGTGGATTATGCCACTCTTGCATTGGCCATGACAGCTGGTCGGGATATCAAAGTGGTGGTGACATTTGATGGTACGTATACATGAGCCAGTTTTTGACAATTTGATCAAGATTAACAAAGTGGCCCCAAAATAAAATGTCTTTTTTTTTTTTTTTACACAGAAAACGATGATAAACCTGATTACATAGATTTCACCATAAAGACATCATCAACAAGAGAGACTTCAGCTCCTATCACAAATAACCCAGTTACGGCTGGTACGACACCAACCGAAGCTGGTCCTGCTACCACAGCTCCTCAAGCAACCACAGCTCCTCAAGCAACCACTGCTCCTCCAGCTACCACAGCTCCTCAAGCAACCACAGCTCCTCAAGCAACCACTGCTCCTCCAGCTACCACTGCTCCTCCAGCTACCACAGCTCCTCCAGCTACCACTGCTCCTCAAGCAACCACAGCTCCTCCAGCAACCACAGCTCCTCCAGCTACCACTGCTCCTCAAGCAACCACTGCTCCTCAAGCAACCACAGCTCCTCCAGCTACCACAGCTCCTCAAGCTACCACTGCTCCTCAAGCAACCACTGCTCCTCAAGCAACCACAGCTCCTCCAGCTACCACAGCTCCTCCAGCTACCACTGCTCCTCAAGCATCCACTGCTCCTCAAGCAACCACAGCTCCTCCAGCTACCACAGTTCCTCAAGCAACCACTGCTCCTCAAGCAACCACAGCTCCTCCAGCTACCACAGCTCCTCAAGCAACCACAGCTCCTCAAGCTACCACAGCTCCTCCAGCTACCACAGCTCCTCCAGCTACCACAACTCCTCAAGCAACCACAGCTCCTCCAGCTACCACTGCTCCTCAAGCAACCACTGCTCCTCAAGCAACCACAGCTCCTCCAGCTACCACTGCTCCTCCAGCTACCACTGCTCCTCCCACTACCACAGCTCCTCAAGCAACCACAGCTCCTCAAGCAACCACAGCTCCTCCAGCTACCACTGCTCCTCAAGCAACCACTGCTCCTCAAGCAACCACAGCTCCTCAAGCAACCACAGCTCCTCCAGCGACCACTGCTCCTCAAGCAACCACAGCTCCTCAAGCAACCACTGCTCCTCAAGCAACCACAGCTCCTCCAGCTACCACAGCTCCTCAAGCAACCACTGCTCCTCCAGCTACCACAGCTCCTCCAGCTACCACAGCTCCTCCTGATACCACTGCTCCTCAAGCAACCACAGCTCCTTCCGCTACCACTGCTCCTCAAACAACCACAGCTCCTCCCACTACCACTGCTCTTCCTACCTCTCCCACGACCGGTGATACAACCACCAACAATTTCGATGGACTCACGTGTAGCATATTACCGCAGAGTGGGACAGTTTTGGATGCTTTCACTATAACTTGCGAAACTGAAAATCTTTGTTCTGCCTGTCAGTATTGTTTTAAGACACATAAGGGTAAGTAGTCTGGGTTGGCAAACATTTCTAGGACAACAGGATGGATTTATCTATGTAAAAAATATCTCTGAGGTCATTGTTCCATAAATACCATTATTCTTTTTTTTTTTTTTTTAATTGATCAGGTAAGCATCTGCGTTGCAGTAAGAACAATGAAGTGAAGTCTATCTTCCTTCCTCTTGGAGACAGCAGTTCCGACTACAACATGATTATCAAAGCCACTGCAAAAAGTGGCAGCTTTAAAGCTAGCACCACTATAACTGCACAGGTTTGTAGAAATAAAAACATGGTCGTCTAACAGAGCAAGACGTACACTACAATGAGAAAATGACCTTTTCTCTTCAGGTGCTGGATTCCCCAGAGGACTCCAGCCCTTCGGTGGATGATCTTGAGAAAGCAGTGAAGAATGCTAAAGATCAGCTAGAGGACGTCGGTCTACTGTCAGGCTCAACAATTGCACAAATCTTAACATCTGTTTCTGAAAAACTGAACGGTCAATCAGATGAATCAACAAAAGCTGAGAGGCAAAAGGTAACAGACCGTAGTTACAGATCACAGAAGTTGGATTAGAAATACACTTCAAAAAATGTCTCGGTGGTTTAGATTAAACCAAAAATATTTATTACATACATCAAAAATGTAATCAATTTCACAACTTGTCCACACTAATCCCAATAATGATCTTTAAATGCTTTGACATTTTAGGATTGTTTCCACATACTTATGTGTGCTCCATTAATTATTGGAATCCCTGTGATGTCTGATGTGCCCCCAAAACTCCTCCCCTCAGTAATATTTTGGAATTTGCCTCAAGGATGTACAAAAAATTTAACTTTTGGGGTTCCAGAGAAAAGGTATGATAGTGTGCTAGCTTAGCTAACAGGCTGCTGATGTGTTAACACTGTTGGTCCTGATCTTGTCCCTGAATAAGCCTTTCACCTCATGGCTTAACAGGAAAAAATAAGCAAAATAACTAAGCATTTCCTTGCGTCGGACACTAGAGGCATTATCCGTATATCTACGGACACCAGTCACACAAGTAGGCGCTAGAGAAATGGTTCACATTTTCAATCAACTGCTCAACACTGAATGTAAAGGCATGACACAGTGTCCTCCACTGTTCAGGATTCAACCACAGCCCACTGGGGACAGTGTTCCATGACAATCTATCCAAATACATAACTGAATTACAATATAAATCATAAACAGCGCTGTTGTGTTTTTGTCTGTTGAAGCTTCGTGAGCAGATGCTGGGCATATTAACTTCCACAGCAGGAGAAAAACCCACTAAGACTCCAGAGGAGGTTCAGGTGGTGGCCAGGAGCCTTACAGCCCTCACCCAGGAAGGCTCTGAGCTCAGCCCTTCAGCCCAGGTACAGTGGAGCCCACACCGATTTAGAAATAACAACAGTTTGTCATGACTGTGTAACACCATTAAGTGCTCTTTTCACTGAGATTCATTGCTTTATGCTGATGAATACCGACTGGAACGACGAGGCTGATTATCTCAGTCCTTTACATTTTTGTGTTTGTTTGATTCCCACCTCCAGGAAGAGGCTTCATTGTTTCTTGGAGACCTCAGCTCATCTCTCCTCAACATGGAGGAGAACAGCAGTGAAGAAATACAACTTGCAGCCAGCACCATTGTTGAGGGAGCAGGCAACATCCTGGATTATTCTTCCAATGTGAGTGTTTAACCTTATGGCTCCCCACACTGATGGGATTTACCTCCTGAGGGAAGGTTGGGTGATTTAGATATTGCATATGCTGATCTGTGATCGTAACCCTTCGAGAGCACATACAGTATGTGTGCAGTTTTGTTTCTATTACTCAGGGCCGAGTGAAACAACTTCTCCCTCGTCATGAATGTTTCCTTTGCAGAAAAACGTCTCTGATGTCCTTCTCGCTGCTCTGACCGACACACAGAGTGCCCTGTTGAAATTTAAAGATGTTAACGAAGGGCCAACTATCATCCAAGAGGCTCACATACAGATGTCTGTTAATAGGTAAGTTCCTTTCTGTCCAAAATCTGTGACATGGCTGGACTTCTAGATTTGGGGAAATTGGTTCAATTAGTTACTGGTGGAGAGTTAGGCGGGATGATTTGTACAGCACTGAAGTCATTTGGGTCTGTGGTTAAAACATTTTGGGGGACAATCTCCCAAGATTGACCAATAACTAACAGTAACATCACTGTCTTTATATCTTTTCCTTCAGAGTGACACCAGAAAGTTTACACAAGGAATCTGTAAATATCCCCAACTGCACCAGCTCTGCATTTTCTCTCCCAGTTCTACCAGCTAATATATTACCTTCAGATGGCCCAGTGGATATACGTGTAAGTCATAGGGAGTGCCGACATGTATGTTGAATGTGCTAAGGCTGTCCCCGAATCAGGAGTCGACTCTTCATACTTATGCATCAGCTTAAGATACACTTGCTTCTTCCAGTTATAAGCATGTTAATTTGTCATGTGGTTGTGGTTCATTGGTTCATGTTTTTACATTATTGGTGGTTTACATTGCCTTCAGACGGCCCTTTTTCTTTGGCACTGCATTTACTTATTGCTTGAAGAGCCTACCAACAGCGCTAAACCACTTTTACACCAATATTAGTGTATATATGTCTTTTTAAATGGAGGTAAACTGACTAAAAATAGACAATTGAGTAGTTTCCATCACAGCCGATCGTAGCTGGAGCCGATAAACCTGCGACTACTGCAGAGTTCTTTGACCCGGGAGTGAATGACGATGCACCCTTTCAAGTTAAAGAGAAAAAAAAGACATGTTAGTCCGTGCGACATCTGTATTCCCGAATGCAAACGCAACTGTGCACGCCACACATTGTATTACGCCGCAGATCAGCAGCTGTCTGAGAGCAGTGTTAAGTCCTCAGGAAGCGAGGACAACAGAATCATCTTCAATGTTTGCGACTCTGTCTTGTCTCAAATTGTGCAGATTTGCAACAAATAAAATAATTAACGCATTGGACTCAGTGTCCAAGGTTTGGATGACGCATTGAAAGAAGCTTAAAAGAAATGTTCTTGGTTTGCAGGGCCATTAGTGTGTGCATAATCAAGTATTTTACAGAGGATGCATTGCATCTTGTGATTTTTCCTCCATAGAAAGTGTCTGAGGTGCTAATGGGGTTTTGCTTTTAAACACGTTTACAGATGATGAGCTTTAACAAAAACCCCTTTTCCTGGAATGAGAGAGGCAACATAAGTGGCTTGATAGGCGCTCTATCGCTCACAACAAAAGATGGTTCCGGTATCCCTGTGGAGAACCTGAGCGAGGACATTGAGGTCAGTGCACCAGCAGCGCGGCATCTTCACAGAATGTGTCTATAATGAGCTTTCCTGTCAAGAGCATGTTCTCCGTTAAATGTAACAAATCTATACCTTCTGTTAAGAAAATCAGACTTCACTTTCAACAACACAATGCAAAAGGGAGCTTGTACAAGAAGGAGAACTGCTTGTGCATATCATGATTACAATGAACAGACGGGATATAAACAGCGATGAGAAAGTGACGCACAGATCTCAAAACGAAATGAATGTAGGATATTTTTACTGTTCAGTTTATCTCCGCTTCATTTAATGATCTGTGTGCACCATGTTCTTTTACATGGTCTGGCACTAGTGGCTGTATTGACCAACAGTTGTCTCAGGAAGTGCTGGCCAAGACTCTCGTCTACATTACAAATAAACTCATTGCTCCCCTCGCAATGAGCAGATAATTCAGGCTAGAGTGGGTTGAAGGATGATGGGGATGTTGTCGGCTATTATTGTAACCAGTCCATAACACACTCACCTGTAATGCACATGAGGAGACACTTACTCATCACACGTCGTATCCAGTTCATGACTCATTTTGTGTCCTCCATTAGTGAGAACCCTTGCCCACCCTCACAAGCTGTATACAGTTTTACACCTGAAAGAAAACTCTTACATGTTGATCTATTTTCTTGGATATTTCCTGGTCCACAGATTCTGTTGCCAAGGTCCGCTGGAGAGCAGGTGAACACCTCATTTTTGGACCTGGGGAACTTCAGCACAACAGCCATAAACATTTCCTCAGCTGACAGTACATTAGTGTTAAAGGTACAGTACGATGTTTTTATCTCCATTTCTTGGACCCAGAGGGGGCGAGGCATCGGTATTTGATGGCCTGAGGACGAGATTCAAAAATCAACCACCATTTTTCAGAATCGCTTCAAAAGTTTGCCTACGTAGCGTTGCTTGAATTGTCCACTTCTGTTGACTTTCTTCATCACTAGTATGTTTGATAAAGTTGGGGTTAGTTTCGTAAGTATTTCACTCATGATGCCATAGTCATAACAGCAGGTGAGTCAGATGGGGAGGAGGCTTGTTGTTAATCATGTAGCCGATCACAACTATTGAAACCAACTAGTACCGAATGGCATGGCAACAACCAGGTGCCCTTACAAGCTTGTGTGACACAATGTGGTTTTGGTCTAGTTTGACACTGTGGACACTGTGTTTGGTGATCATTTGCTTTTCTGGATGTCACAACTATGTCGATATTCCTTTTAAAGATGGTGCCTTCGAAAGATCCTTTACCCTTCAAACTGTTCCTTGGTTATTTGGACTATCCCACGGACAAAGATTATGTTGCAAAGACTGAGATGCCTCTCCAGGGAACAACACAAGGTAATACTTACTCTAATGCCTTTTAAATTAGATATTGATTCATTATTTAATTACTTGTGTGTGTGTGTGTTATGCAGAGGAGAGATACACTTGGCTACTAAGACCGAAGGATCTGAAGGGAAACACAGGACTGCACTATCTTCTAGTGAGGCCCATAGTGGGTCCAGGTATAAAATCCATCGATGCCAACTTATCAATTACCCCTATCACGACTGAATGTAAATTTTGGAATGAATCAACATTGGATTGGGGCAATAATGGATGCAGGGTAAGAGCAGAGAATCATTAATTTAATCTATCGTGTTTAAGATATTGCCTGAATTTTAATGACGGTAAATGTTGTCTTCCAAGGTTGGTGTTCAGACCACACCTTTAGTCACCCAGTGTCTCTGCAACCACCTCACCTTCTTTGGGAGCTCTTTCTTCGTCACTCCCAACCTTGTCGACGCGTCACGCACTGCTGAGCTGTTTGCGACGTTCGCTGAGAATCCTGTGGTTGTCTGCTTCGTGGGGGCGCTCTTTGTGGCATATCTACTGGTGCTGGTGTGGGCACGACGAAAAGACCTTCAAGATGCCACCAAGGTACATGACGGTATACTCGGCACTACAGTGCAACTCAGGAATAAAGTGAACTTATTCTCACTGTTGTCAGTTTCCCCATCTTATATGACTGATGCTTTATGTGGTTGGCAGGTGAAGGTGACCGTGCTGGAGGACAACGACCCCATGGATGAGTACCGCTACCTGTTGAGTGTCAGCACTGGGCACCGAAGAGGAGCCTCTACATCCGCTCAGGTAAATGCGTCATCAGTTCTATGAGTAAGATTTGAAAGAAAAGGCTCTGCTTTTTGGCAGAGTCATCAATGAAAGGACTTTCCAGCGCTAGCTCCTTGTCATAAGCATACATGAACATAAATCTTTGGTAGATCATGGTTTACTCACTCATCCCCATACAAATTGTATTTATTTTGCCTTTTTACTTTCCATTCTGCGTGAGGAAGGCAGTTGGCAGATATGACTAAAACTTTAATACATTGCCTCATCCGTGGACATTTCTGCCAGAGTCGCATCATGTTTTCATTGGCAGTGGTCGTTGACAATGAAGACAACAACCTCCATGATCCCACGCTACGTCTTGATGTCAAAGCATGTCTTTAGTTCTCATTGTTTTAATAGCGAGATCCCCAAATGGCAGAAATTACATTCTGTGCGTTTAGGGGATGCTGTCACAGTTTGGCATAGCTGGTCACCTGCTCATTTCTGCCTGCCCCGTCACCAGCCATTCTCACCTAATGAGCCAACTCCACTCACCTGTTCACACGAGAAACCAGGAACAGTCGATTGAGGTTTTTAATCGTCAGACTCTGCAACAAACAGAGCGCGGTGAGCAAAATTACAGAAATGTCTCTTCGCAGGATAATTGCTGGGTAGACTTGCAGCTCAGAAGAACAAGAGCTACAATAGCAGGCGATGAACTTGCAAAGGTGGAAGCCAGCAGGTGAATGTGTACTTGGCGTACTCAGGGCAGCAAGCGAGGCGACAGTCTCTGATCACCAGGGAGTCACGGGAAAGCTGAATAGAAAGCTCACTCTGTAGTGTAGCTGTGGAAAATCTAAAAGCTGGAGACGGAAGGCAGGTGAGTTTACCGGGGATCAGACGAGGCGGGTTGGCAGCAGGTAATCACCGGCGAAAGGTGCCGGAGAGTCTTGCATGAGGTGCAGAACAATCTGGCATTGAGTATCTGTGAGGCTGGAGTGTGTATATACAGGGTAGACTGGTGATGAGGAGCAGCTGTGAGAACAGGTGAGCGGAGCTGGCTGATTAGGTAAGAACGGCTGGTGACAGGTCAGGCAGAAACAAGCAGATGCCCGGCTGCCAAACTGTGACAGATGCTCATTCATAGATATTAAGTTTCCTTGTGTTTTTGAGCTCAGTTTTAACATAAGCCTACTGAACTGTTACAGGTGACAATAACTCTGCTGGGTGCAGAGGGAAACAGTGAACCACATCACCTGACAGATCCGAAGAAGTGTGTGTTTGAGAGAGGTGCGGTGGATCTGTTTCTGCTGACGACACCATTTTCCCTGGGAGACCTGCAGGCCATCAGACTGTGGCACAACAACTCAGGGAGCCACCCTGAATGGTACACAGACAGAAATGTTTCCAGAACTCACTTCCTGTCTCATTAGCAACTACTTCTAACATCGGTCATGGCGTTCTTTCCTTAATGTAGTAAACATGGAACATAATGTGAGGACAGGGTGCCTTGGCTATCCTGACCTGACAGATGGTTACATGCTCTTCTTTTCAGGAGAACACAAACAACAACAAAAGAAAACATTATTTATTGCATTTTCTCAGACAACGTTTTAGACATACTGCCACATGAAGTCCTCTGTAATTAAAATGTTGTTAGTCATTACACTTTAACTCCTTGTTTTCACCCAGGTATGTAGGAAATGTCATGGTGCAGGATTTACAGACGGAGCAGAAATGGCACTTTCTGTGCAACTCCTGGCTGGCCATAGACCTGGGAGACTGTTCCCCGGATCAAGTGTTTCCTGTTTCGACAGAGATGGATTTGAAGAGGTTCAGGTGAGGTTAATGCATCGAGGTGCTGGACAGCGAAATTATACACTGAAGCACAGTGTTTAAATCCACAGGCTGAAGGTGAAACTGAAACCATACGTTTATATGCAAATTCGAACGAGAGCACAGAGCAAATAAAATGCTATAACCGGCTTGGATTTTAGCTTGTTTACTGCAAGTTGTATATTATATTTAAAAGAGGGAAACTGTAACATAGGCTGTCAAAATACATTACTTGTAATGCTTTTGTGGACAAAAACAGGTTGGTGAATGGAAATACTGTCAGTGAATTTTTAGGCTTTTTTTGTTTTTCAAAAGACTTCTATTAAAAAAGATAGAAAAATATCTATAAATTCATCAATGTGACAGGAAAATGCTAAATTAACAGTCATGGCAATGCATATGCCTGATCATATTACAGACCAGCTACGCGCACAGAGCTCAGCAGGCTTCAGTTCAATATGTTGTGTTTCTCGTAATTAACGCGTGGCTACAGACAGCATGTACAGTATCTGCTGTCACGTTGAATCACTCAGTGCTTGGTCTCATGTTTAGACCAATTTGTGCCTTTCATAAGGCATTCTGGGAAATCAAAAATTAACCGAGAAGTTTATTTATAGCTCTTTCTTTGGACACTCGAGTATTAGATTTAGAGCTGTATAACGAAGTTGAGCGGCGATAACATGAATGAAATGAGATCACAAATGTGATGCTAGTCAACCGCGAATTTGTTATTCATGAAGCTGTTTTTTATTGAAGACGGCTAATCCTTTTTGCTTTTCTGTCACAGTAATTTGTTTTTCATGAAGACATCAAAGGATTTCAGTGACGGACACCTCTGGTACTCCGTAATCAGTCGCCCCCCGAGCAGCACCTTCACCTGCGTTCAGAGAATTTCCTGCTGTTTCTCCCTGCTGCTCTGTACCATGCTGACCAGCATCATGTTTTATGGCATCCCAGCCGATCCCTCTGAGCAGACCATGGACCTGGGTATAACACATTTTCATTACAGTTCAATTTATTCTAAAAAACAAAAAACAAAAAGGCGAGTTGACCTGAGGTTTTCTGTGCACATCCTGTACCACCCTGCTCTCTATGTTTCCAGGCCACTTTGAGTTCACCTGGCAACAGTTCATGATTGGAGTTCAGAGTTCCCTCATCATGTTCCCGGTGAATATCCTTATCGTCAGCATCTTCAGGAACACTCGTCCCCGGGAGACTTCCTGTTGCAAGCGCAAATCAGAAAAACCGGACGCCCTTGGAGAGACTTCCATCTCCACCAACATGGATGCCGATGTTACCTTAGAAACTGTCACCAAGGTACGTGCCTATAAAGTTTTAATGGATTGTTACACTCCAAGCACATGTTCAAAGCAGAATATAACAATTTCATATATTCTATGTGTTGTTTTATAAGTATATTGATATTTTCTCCTTCAGGACATCACGAGAATTGCCCATTCACTTTGTAAAACCGGGAAAAGCAACATACAATTCAAAGAGTCTGAGCTTGGTTCTGAAAAACAAGGCGATATCAACGCTGTCCTTTCTGTGGTGGAGGACTTCATCAAACAGAACAACAAAACCAGCGACCCCGCCCAGTCCAAAACTCCCAACATCCTTCAGCCTGAGCTACCAGGTGTGTACCTGCTGTGGATAGATGTACAGTACTCATACAGTATTGGGTGATGCGGGAGTAAACGAGATTTAATTATATATGTAGCCAGCACTGTTTTTGTTGGCCTGGAAAAGCGATAAACACAGCGTAGTACAACAAAACCTATGTTGTAGTCACAAGAAGACCAAATATTCTAGTCTTGATGATGAGTTCAGAGTCTCACGGCCTGAGGAGTGAAGCTGCTTTGTAGTCTTGTCGTACAGTAGCAGATACTTCTGTATCTTTTGCCAGACGGCAGCAGGGTGAACTGACTGTGGTCGGGCTGGGTGTCGTCTTTTAGTATCTCTTAAATGAATAAGACAAAATGAAGCAGTATTTATAAATAGGAAAACTGAAAAGTCTGCAAACGGTGACACACCTCTATACATGCAACATGTATTTGACACAGCTTACCAAGTCAGAAATTCTGTTTTCAGAGGGCAGTGCCAGTACGCCTCCTGGGTCAACAGCGGAGGGGATTCAGAAGAATAGCAACAAAAGCCAGTATCTATACCGGCAGCTGTGCCACATTGACAGAGAGCTGAGTCAGCTGGGACCCTCCGCCTTCCCGACGCCACACAGCTACAGCCAGGCTCTGCTGCAAGTCCAGCGCATGAAGGGCTCTCTTGAAGATCAGCTCTCCGTCAACCAAGATGATCTTTCACAGGAGAAGTACGGAAGTCACTCGCTGGTGGATTTGTTAACCCGTTATCTACAAACAGATCATATTTATTTTTACCTTCCAGAGTCACTGGATAGTATTTAAACTAAAGAATTGATCGCCTTTATGTTTTTTCTTCGTTTGTTTATTTGTCTTTCCTCTTCTATAATAGTTATTTGTCACAACAGGACAGCAGCTGCTAATGGTGACCACTCTGGAAACTGTTTTTTGGTTGTTTTTTTCCCAGAGGCACCCCGACATTCAAGATAAGAAAGTAGCAGTTGATTGACGTCACTGGTTTTGATTAAAATGTTCCCTGCCCACGGCAGTAACAATAATTGACATTGATATAAAAAGGTCGGGAGTCTTCAAATTTTTTCACTATGATGAATTACTCTTATCACGAGTGTTTCAAGCCTTTTCAAATTGGTTTTGTTTGTGTGTCAACATGAGTGGACTCGATTAGGCAGTGGGGTTGGAAAGTTGGCAGTCAGTTTGAAAGAACTGCTCAACATTTTGTAAAAGAGGCTTATTCTTTTCTTTGATCAATCATGTCTTTATGCTAAATATGAAGCTGGAGCCAGCAGATGGTTATCTTTACTGAGCATTAGAATGGACGCAAGGGAAAACAACTAGCGTGGCTTTGCCCAACGTTTAAAAGAATGTACCCACCGACACCTTTAAAAGTTACTGGAGGTTTTATCTTGTTCATTTAATCAGTGCGCTGTAAGAAATAGGACAAAGATCAGTTGTGGTTTATGTGTTGTAACTATTTGTTTGCCAGGTGCAGCAGTGACTTCCTGGTGACCTCTTGGTGACACCTGGCAGCTGTTCACCAATAAATTATTAATGTCAAACCCTCCAAAAAACCACAACTTGTAATTTCTCCTTTTGGCTTTGTTATGATTAAACAAAAGATGAGTAAATTGTGAAATTTAGAGATTCTGGAGGGAAGATTTTGCAACCCAATCCCTTCAAAAACTGGATGTTTCTTTATGTTGCAGCTTCACGTTTGTTTGGGTTACATTTTTTCACAACGCTTTGCTTATGCTCTGGTTAGACTTAGACACAAAAACAACTTAGGAAAAAGTCATGGTTTGGCTTAAAATACCTGGTTCTGTCGCCACAAACACAGCTGGTAATTTCCTCTTGTCTTCTTAAAAAGATCCAGTGGTGTCACTCTTACAAAACTGAAACTTGCAGACTTGAACTGCGGTCATCCATTTGGCAGCCTCATCCCTCTTAACTCCACCACCAGCTGTAAGAAATTACATAGTGTTCCTGTCTTTGATCAATGTACTGTAAAGACAGGATCAGGATGTGAGAGGAGGAGGGGAGAATGCATTTTGCTTGAGGTGTTAGACAGCCACAGGTGGGGCACATCCTCTACATGAAGGGATACATAAATGTAGATAAGATTACATTTATTGTCCTATCTAAAACATCAAAGGGTCACTTTCGTGGGAAAGACCTGATCAACCCAAACATCAAAGGGTCATTGTTTTGATAAGAAAATGATTGATGTCTGTTGTAAATGAAGCTCCTCTCTGTTCTGTACTTAAGCGGTATCATCTTTGAGGACGCTTTGGCCTTCCCTCCACGCTGCGTGTTATTAAAGAGATCTGATTCATACGCTGAAGTCTAAGAAATTCTTCGGAGACTCAGCAACTCTCTACCTCACGAAGGAGAATTTCCATTACACATCCCCTCCACCCCCTGATGTAAAAGTCTGTTAATGTAACATTTGATGTGGACGTGATACGGCAGGTTTTGTACAATTTTCTATATGGTACATATTGAACATACAAAGTTGGACGCATCTGTGGTTCTCAGAAACATGCACTCACAAGATTTTATCCTGGCGACTGGGCTGAGATTGTGTTATGTTAAGACAGATGCTCTGCTTCTAATCTTAATGCTAAGCTAAGCTAACCAGCTGCTGGTTGTAGCTTTATATTGAGCATACAGACAAAAGAATGCTATTTTTTTTGTTGTCTATCAATTTAATTAAGGAATACAATCTGTGGAGAATGGGCTAAAACTTGCAAAACCACAATCTGCTATGGTTTTATCTTTTTAACCACTTTTCATTTAAATATATAAATTAGTATTCTAGTATTAGTTCTGTATATAGATCACAGCAGACATAAAACCACTGATTACATCATAAATGGTAATTTGAAGTAAATGTTTTAGAGCTGAATATGTGAGATGCCAATTCAAAATGAGACTAATCAAGTGAAATGCATTATTTGAACCTCATAAGCAGCTCTGTCCTTTAATTCCTTTCTCTTGCAGGTTGAGCCCTGCAGACAGCTCTGATGGCGAGGCTACTCAGAAGAGGAGGGCGTGCTGTCATGGAGGGCTCCCCTGGTGGTTCATTTTTTTCGGCTGGCTGCTCGTGATCGCATCCAGTGTCGTGTCGGGATATTACACGATGCTTTATGGGTTGAAATTTGGGAAGGAACGTTCCATAAGCTGGTTGGTGTCCATGAATGTCTCCTTTTTTCAGAGTATCCTCGTCGTTCAGCCACTGAAGGTGAGAAGGCACCTTCCCCTCCTCATTATAGTTACAGCACAGCACAGTTAATGTTCAGGTGTTTTATAAAGCTCTCTCATAGTACAGAGATTATTCTTTATGAGCACACTTCAAATACTCATATACTGGGAGAAGACCACACTAACTTATGTTCATGCTTTTTACTACAGGTGCTCTGTCTTGCAGTCTTCTTTGCGCTTGTAATTAAAAGAGTGGATGAAGAAGATTATCAAAATGTGGCGTTTGTAGGAAATCAAGGTAAATGATAAATAATCCCAAAAGGAAACTTTCTTGGTCTGAAATGTGGATTTATGCATCACCGGAAATGTTCACCCCTCAGGTGATCGTAAGGACCTACACGTGGTCAGACAAGATCGCGGCCTCTACGAGCCTCCTCCTCCTGCAGACATTGAGAAGATGAGAAGGAACAAGATTTTGGAACAGAAAGCTTTTGCCCTCCTCAGAGAGATTTTGAGTGAGTACAAAGACTTTTTTATTTTAGCGAGGGTATCTTACAAAGGAGGATTAACATATTCACCAGATCAAAAGGGAATTTGATCATGGAAAAGATTCTGCTTTAGACGCTGGAAACTTAAAACACGCTGTATGTCAGATAAGCCAGAGCTCAACTCTTGTACCACGCATATCTTATAGACATTTCCCTCTGTCTCTGCCCCATCTCGTCTAATAATTTTGCCTATTTGTGCCGTCCCATAATCCCGGTGTCAGTTTGGATCTATTCAGCGTCTTTGACTCTGATCCCAAGCGCCGCTACCAAATATTTAATTTGAAGAAATAAACTCTGCTCTATTTGTTGCAGCCTACATGGGGTTTATGTGGATGTTGCTGCTGGTGGCGTACGGCCAGAGAGACCCCAATGCTTTTTTCCTGAACCGGCACATCCGGCAAAGCTTCAGCGCGACCTCAGACAGCATGAGTGTTGGAGATGTGTTCGCTTGGGCCAACACATCTCTACTAAGTAACCTCTTTGGAGTGTATCCAGGTAAAAATATATATCCGCACCATCACATGTATAACATATTTATTGTTCTGTCGCTCGTCTCTCAGATAGGACAGGGATTCCTCTGCACACACTTGAAACAACACAGACAGGGAAGGCAAGGTTTTTAAATTGTCTTCTGTTTTTATCATGATAGATAAGTAAAGATCATCATTTTTTTAATAAACACCACCGATATAGCTGCCTGTAGTCTGTTATTGATGTATACAGATAAAAGCTTTTTTTTGTTGTTGTTTTTTTCTTATCTATGAGTCTGTAAGTTGTGTTTTGCTGAAGGTCTGTTGCGTGCTGTCAAGAAAAGCAGACTTGTCGCTCTAATGCTGCGGCATCCAATAACAGTCGACTCCACGGCCGGGCAGCAGCAGGCTTTTAGTATTTAATTTGTAATCTCTCAGTGTCACACAGTGTTTAAAAGTCCTTAATTGCAGGCTAATGCCAAAAAAGCAGCAATTAGCACCACATTTTCACTGGACAGCTGTCTTTAAAGAAAAAAAGAGCATAACTGCATTTGCACTGAGGCTTAATTGAATCACCCCAGAGACCCATAACTCAAATCGTGATTAATTGCCCGAACGATCAAAGATCTCGCTGCTGTGCTATTGGTTTGATTCCTGTCAGAAATTTAGCTTGGCTGTTTTGAAGTTTGAGTTGCACAGTCCAATTACTTTCATGGCTGGTGTCAAAACACCTCAGCGAGCCTGTTCCTGATGTGACTGAAGTAGAATTTTACATTATGTGGGTGAAACTGTTTGGTCTTGAGACGCTGTGACTATGTTGTCCTCATTTGTCCAGACCTCTGTGCCCGCTTTTTTACTTTCCAATCATTTTTGGATTGGATAAAGTAACACTTCCTTTTTTGCTATTTTGTTTTGCGTATGAGCAATCACATCTTACCTGGTCAGTTGATCAATTTGAGCAGATGCTGGTCGTGCAGAAATGCTGATTTAAGAATGTAATTTAAATCATCTTAATATGTACAGACATTTTGTGACAGTACTGACATAAAAGATTGGAATTTGCTAAATAACCCAACAGTAATATGAAAATCAAACCCAACACTTGTCAACCCATTGCTATGTAAAGTTAGCCAAGTATTGCTAAATATTGATAGTTGTGAGTATGTCGTACTAAAAATGTAAGTAGACCCTAGTTCAGAAGACACACAGAGACCATAAACCTTAAAATTGCTTTCATTCAGCACTTCCTGAGAAAAGCCAAAAGCTGACACTGTAAATCGCTGTGTTCCAGGATTCATCACAGACGGAAACTCAAAGCTGGTGGGTAATGCTCGTCTTCGTCAACTTAGAGTGCAGAAGAACGCCTGTCAGGTCGACAGGTTAATGCTCAAGCTTGTGAAAGACTGCCATGCTCCATATTCATGGGAGGAGGAGGATATGGGCTCCTATGACCCTGGCTGGAACCACTCTGTGATGGATAATAACTCTGAGAGCACATTCAGCCCATGGAAGTACCAGACACAGGCTCAGGTCAGGGCTTACCCTGTCTGGGGCAAAATGGTGCTCTACAGGGGAGGTGGCTTTGTAGCAGAGCTTGGTCCGGATTCACAGAATGCCAGCAGGTACGTACATTAGAAAAACAACACCTTCATAGACTGGAAAAAAAACTGAATGAATAGAGGGATTGTCAGTGACTCCCAAAGAGATGTGTATCGTGTTCTCAAAACACAAGACATATGCATGCAGTTTAGTTAGTTAGTTAGTTAGTTAGTTAGTTGCTAAAACTACAGGGATAGGTTTAGGCACTAAAGCTACTGTGTTAGGTTTAGGGAGGAAAATTACTTGGTTAAGTTTAGCCAAGAAAACCTTTTGGTTAGGTTAAGGTAAGAAAACAACCCTTGTTAGGTTTAGACAATAAAACTAATCTGTTACATCTAGGCAAGAAAACTACTTGGTTAGGTTTAGGCAAGCAAACGACCTTGTTAGGTTTAGGCGAAGCAGGAACGTGGCATAAAATAGTCTCTATGGTTGTCAGGACTTGGTTAGGTAGAGCAAACGACCTTGTTAGGTTTAGGAAAACTACTTGTTAGGTTTAGGCAAGAAAACTACTTGGTTAGGTTTAGGCAAGCAAACGACCTTGTTAGGTTTAGGGAGGAAAACTACTTGGTTAAGTTTAGCCAGAGAACCGTTTGGTTAGGTTAAGGTAAGAAAACAACCTTGTTAGGTTTAGACAATAAAACTGATCTGTTACGTCTAGGCAAGAAAACTACTTGGTTAGGTTTAGGCAAGCAAACGACCTTGTTAGGTTTAGGGAGGAAAACTACTTGGTTAAGTTTAGCCAGAGAACTACTTGGTTAGGTTTAGACAAGCAAACAACCTTGTTAGGTTTAGACAGTAAAACTTATCTGTTAGGTTTGGGCAAGAAAACTGCTTGGTTAGGTTTAGGCTTAGAAAGGTCCACCCCCTCCTCCCTCTACAGACTTTTCACTCCTTATACTACTACTAACAATAATGACTACTATCTGTTCGAGGTGTGCAGTTAAGATACTCTTGTGTACTCCATCTGCAGCACCCTTGAGTATCTGTTCAGGAACAAATGGCTGGATATGTTCACCAGGGCAATCTTTGTGGAGTTCACTGTTTATAATGCTAATGTGAACCTCTTCTGCATCGTCACCCTCTTGTTTGAGACGTCAGCTGTAGGTAAGGTTGAATGTTTCATCTCATAACATAATACCCTGCTTGTGTTAAAGGTAACAAACTACAGGTACAGGTGAACAGTTTTTTTATGCATTTGTCTATTGAGTTTTTTTCTTGCGTAACATTTGTCATTTAACATCTCTTTTCAGACATGTGGGGGGGAAAATGTGTTTATTTTACTTGAATGTTTTTTATTTCATGCTCCAGAGGCCCAGAAATAAAGGTTTTTGTGAACACTGACAATTCTGCCTAGTTTTCAGAAAAACATGAGGTCTAAGGAGGTTATTTCAAACAATAGGTTAAACATGCATTTTCAGAAATTTCAGAAATGCATTAATGTAACCGATCAACTGGGGAAGTTTCATGGTGATATCTATAAGTTAAAGATTTTACCCTGTAGCGTCTCCCCTTGAGTAAAATGTCTTCTGCTGGTCTTATAGGAGCCTTTCAGTTCAGCAGTGAGCTGCAGAGTGTTCGGCTTTACCAATCAACCGGTGGTCTCCACATCTTCGTTATGGCCGCTGAGATCATATATATGCTTTTCATCCTCTATTACATGTTCCTGCAGGTAAACCCTAACAAAAGTGGCTGCAGCCCTCATTGATTGAAATGTTCTTTATCATCCATGCATCTGTTTGAATTCAGATATTTAATCAGACCCTCGATACACAGGCAGTGCTCATTAGTCAGTGAACATGAACCCTGTCACCCCGGCTCTGAAGGGAGCATTCTTCATATATATATATATATATATATATATATACATATATATATATATATATATATATATATATATATATATATATATATATATATATATATATATATGTATATATATATATATATATATATATATATATATATATGCTTTTCAGTTTATTTTTTCCAGAACATATTGCAGTTGTTTGTCGCTGTGACTTACATCAGACAAACTGACTTGACTTTGAATTGATGATGAACCTATTTTTTTTTTTTAAATGTGCCTATCATTCATCAAACTCCCACCAACAGATTTGTTTGAATATCCAAAAGCAAATGACAGCTGACTCAGAGCACCTTATTACTCCACAGTTCATGTTTCCTGTAATATTTCACCTTCATAAATGAAACATGACATTTAATAGCCCGTCATGGTTGTATGGTTGCTAAATTATTACATAAGGGAAGAATTATTCCAGGACATTACCAGTAATGTGTTGATGGTGATGTTGTTGTTGTGAGGATGTATTTTGTTCATATTCTGTGTGGTTTTCTTCCATATGACAGCCTTTGTTAGTCGGCTCATAATCACTGTTCATTCTCTATCTACGGCACAGATATTCTTAACGCAGCACTGAATCATATCTGAATTATGCTTTTCTTTCCGGCCATTTAGGTTTATGTCAAGGGTGTTCACCATTATATAAGTCATTTGTGTAATTCTGTAATTTCTGAGATAACCAGGTTCCATTGTGTGTCCTTTGTTCAGCTCCTTGAGACTGCTATTGTGATACAGGGATTCAGAAATAAATTCGTCTTGCCATGTTTTTGTGTCTGACTAATTGAGGCAACTATTTCCAGGATTGAGCGAGAGCGCTGGAGCCACAGTTCCTCAAAGTTCGCCCACAAAAAGTGTTTTGTTTTTGCTCCTAACAAGCTCAGATTGTTACTCCGACAACAGTGTGAAATGGATCCCTTCAGAGATGGACCTTTTTGAAAAATGAAAAGACACCATTTAAAGAAACAAAGTAAAACACCAAAACAGTCTTGGTTTGTCTTTCCACCACAATCAGCATGTCTGGTTTGGTCTAAATGAATCCTAAATACAACGCAATAGATGTGAAAGTTTTGTGGAGACATCAGAGAAGCAGTGAGGGAAAACAGCCAGAATATATTTAAACATCTAACGCGATGTATTAAAAATGCAATTCAACCAACCCAGAGTTGGTGGAAACAGCGGAAAGACAAACCAAGAATTGCTTTGGTGAGTTTTCTTTGAAATTCTGTCGATTTTGAATGGAATGTGCTTCATGATGAGAAAATGAGTGTTTCTACAGCTGGAGTCTGGTGGCTTTGAGGAGAGACTTCCTGGTTAAACAAAAAATGAGCTTATTCTTTAACAAAATGGTCTGTCTCTGTCGGGATCCCTTCCATTATGTAGTGGCACACTTAAAATACCAATCTGTGCCTGTCAGTAGCAAAAACACTTTGAGTGGACATACATGGTCTCACTTGTTACTGGACCAATTTCAAAAATTGGGCCCATTACTCATATGGACACAAACAACATTGAAAAGTAGGATCCTGGTTTATTTTGACTTCTGTTAAGTGGCTCTTCTCTTGTTTGTTTGATGATTATTTTGTATTATTTTTTCCTGGAAGGGTAAATTAATGAAGCAGCAGCGGTGGGCTTACTTCAGATGTAAGTGGAACCTTCTCGAGTTGACCATCATCCTACTGAGCTGGAGCGCCGTGGCTGTTTATATCAAGAGGGCCCTGACCGGGGACCGGGATATGACCTACTACCAAAAACACAAAGACCAGTGAGACTAACATACACTTTAGTAACCTCATGTTTGATCCTTAGTTTGCAGGGCATGAAATTCAACTGTCAAGCGAACACGTACGCTTCATGCCCAGTTCACACTACAAGATTACAGCCCTAATTGTCCACTCTCCAATAATTGGTGCTCTCTTCAGTGAGCGATGATCGCCATTGGCTTAACTTTTGCGTGTGCTTGCCAAGAGCTCAAAACACGCATCAAGCAGGTTAAATATTTGATTGTGTCGGCTACAGCTAATGAGAGATGGACACTGAAACCATTATCAACCTCGTCCTCATTTTCCAGTGTGTACTCTATTGCTCCTATTCGTGATCGCTCACATCTTCACTGTTTTCTTGTAGATTTGCCAGTTTTTATGAGACCGCCAAAGCAGACGCGATGCTCCAGTACCTGATCGCCTTCCTGATCCTGCTCTCCACCGTCAAACTGTGGCACCTGCTCAGACTGAACCCCAAGATGAACATGATCACTGCCACACTGCAGCGGGCCTGGAGTGACATATCTGGCTTCCTTTTGATCGTAGGGATCATGTTCGTGGCGTATTCCATCGCGGTGAGTATCTCGCCCTTTTTTACCACCAGAGCATTTTTGTTTTGTGTTTTCCTCAAAATATAACTTGCACAGTTCTAACTTCAAAGTTCTCCTGTATCTCCGGAGATATGTTGTTCAACTTGGAAAAGAGAAATACATTTTAAAAATAAGACTTCATTTAATTTAATTCAACAGGGAGAGGAGAGTAGCAGCGATTGTAAAATTAGTTTCCCCTTTCCCAGAGAAGGAATCCTCACCGGTACAGACATTTAAAATGAAACTGTCAGAGCACTGTCAATTAAATTAAGTCGTTTATAAAGTCAACATTTTTCCAAAAGAACGAGTTTTCACTGCAAGCGTATCCTTCAACATATCCTCAGAACGTACCAATCCCTTCCTTTGTGTGTGTGTTATGGAGGGTCATTGAGCACAGATGGCGGCGGTGCTGTGGGAGGTTGTCTTTAATATATTCATGAAATTGAATCTTCTAATTAACAGTTCATATTCTCTATGGTGGAAATGGACTGTATGGAGAGTGCGAAATACTAATGGCCTCACCTCAATCAGTTAACGCCAACTTTATCTTTTTAATCATCTCCTATAGAGCAACTTGATTTATGGCTGGAAGCTTTCCTCCTATAGAACATTTGCAGATTCTCTCCTCACCATCATCAGTTTGCAGATTGGCATCTTTAACTATAACGAGGTATGTGAGAACTTCCCCTCCACGCAGATTTGATGTAAAATGCTTTAATGTAAGTGTGATTTTCTGGGGTAATCATAAAGACAAATTACAGAATCTAAATATCAGCGTCTGTATGTATGCAGGTTCTGGACCTCTACCCCTCACTTGGTTGGCTACTCTTCGGCTCCTGTATTGTGTTCATGACGTTTGTGGTGCTCAATCTCCTCATCTCAGTGATTCTCGTCGCATTCACCGAGGAGCAAATACATCACAAGGTAATATCTAAGACGTGACATTATTCTAGGCAACTGATCAAGTGTTTTTATATATATATATATATTATTGAAAGAGAGATTTAGACCCCAGGATGATACAATCGTTGACTGACAACATGATGTACAACGTGGCACAATAAATACAGTGTTGTAAAAAGTACCCAAAAGTCATACTTAAAGTTAAAATTAAAGTCTTAAAGTATCTGATATTAAATGCACTTCGAAAGTATCAGAAGTAATTTTCTGGTAAATGGTACATAAAGTTCCCATGAAACGGCTCAAGGAGTTCTCCGAGAAGATAGAAGCCAGTTTGATGACAGGAAATACAGCATGTCATGAAGTGGAAGTATGGAGTAACAGAAAATGTGAATACTCAAGTACAGTTACTCTAAATTGTAGTTAGGAAAAGACTGAAAACAGAATATGGAAAAATAAAACAACCATTTAAATGTAAAATGAATAAAACAAATACCATAAAACACATAAGGTTACCATAATTTCAGAAAGGTATTGATGATGAAAGCAGTGAAAGTGTTTGATGAAAGCAGTGAAAGTGTTTGCACAGCCATGGCAGAACCTGCCCAATGTACTTATAGTGTGTGTCTCTGTGTACAGACCATTCATCACAACGTCAAGTGGCTTTAATATGGGCAGTCTTTCACAGAGAGAGACAGGGTCATATTTGACTCTCTTCAAAGATGAATGGTATTCTAAAATGCATGTTCCAGCTTCACAACGTTGCTTGATTTAACTGCAAGATGTCTCATTATACCCTCTTAACATCTCACAATGACAGAAGGTACAAGGCTGAAGTGATACATTTCTTTAGCATCTCTAAGGAAAGACACCTTTAACTGCTCATTATGCTTCCTCGCACTATGTAGAGCTGCGGCTAAGTGCAGGGCCTCGTCAGACCGGGCTCACCTAAAGGCTTCACTTTGACAGAACAATTCACCCGACTCGATAACTTTCAAGTGCTTTTCAATATCCTGTGCAAGGATGGTTCATTCACTGGAGATGGTACGGCCAACAAAAGAGCTGCTGAAGCCTGACCTTGAAATAATTGTGTGTCAGGATAAAAGTCCCAACCCTCTATCTCGCTACAGTAGAGAAAAAACTTGAGTATGCGTGAGGTTGTTTTTGTGATGAATAGAAATTCTACAGGAAGCCTACGTCACAGCTGGTCGTGCCAAATCAAACAATGAGAATGTTCTTTATGAGAATGTCTGTAAAACTATAGGCTGACAACTGAAACTGTGCTGTTTTACTCTCAACCACTGAGATGTGCTCTCGCCATAGTGTGACAGTTTAGAGGTATTCTTCGTACGAACCAGGATAAATACATTTACTATTATATTTTAGCTTTGTTGCTTCTATTTAGGACACTTATCACCTTTGTTATTCTTACATTTAAGTGTAGTGAGTCTTGTGATGTCAATTATTCTATAATTCGCCAAATTATCCCCAGGTCTCTCTGGTGGAAATGAAAATATCATTCCTAAAGACAGATAATGATTGAATCTGGCAGCTCTTCTAGACTTTCCAAATTTTATCGGACCGAATGGCTCAAATTATGTCAGTCAAACGAGTCATTTCGCGAGGTGCGACGCTCAAAAAAAGTTAGCCAGTGTTTTTAAAGACGCTTCTTTCACAATATGAGCTTTTGGGAAAAAGTGTCTTTGGGCTGCACGTTGTAATGACACAGTTTGGCCACTACGTAAGTTGGCTTCAAAGCCTTGGGCTCTTCCTCGGGTTTTGCTTCGCGGTCAAGTTAGCACTAATACGTGCAATACAAATGGTCCCAGTTTGGTTAGGTTTAACTACTTGGTTAAGTTTGGGTTTCTTTGTCACCTCTTCTCTCACACAGCCGTCGGACGAAGAGGAGATTGTCGACCTGATGCTGAAGAAAATCTGCAGTCTTTTTGGGATCAGCTATAAAAATGAAAAAAAAGAAGACACCCAGCTGGCGCCTGACGAGAACGGGGACTTGACTCTTAATAACAGCAGAAACATCCTTAACAATTCCTCAATGGATGGTGGAGGTCAATGGAGGTCTTAAGTTCATGTCTTGACAGGTCAGAGCTATTTTGGCTGCACAATGTTAGGCAGGTGGTCATAATGTTCTGCCTGATCGGTGTATAGCTTAATGTTTTTATGCAATCACATCCACATGCTCGTTTAATCAAGTTCATTATTCTTATCTTGTTCCATTCTGCACGGTCTGATGATTCATCATCATCATCAATCTTTGTGAATATGGTGTGATGGATAATTATCACACACAGATTGTAGCGCACAATTATACTGCAGACCGTTGGCGTGGATTGCATGTTTGTTTTGAGAGTGTTTCACCCACGGCGATGGTTTTTCGCCCTTACTGGGGATCCAAAAAAAATAGTTATGCACGTCAATATAGGCCTCATATCACATTACTTCACATCAGCTTGTTTGTGAAGTAATTAAAGTTTCGAGAGTAGAAAAATCGATTCCTAAAAGACACTTCATGAATAAGAAATAGTTGTAAAACTGCAAATGATAATTGAAATTGATAATCGTCTTGGTTTATAGACACACTTTGCATAAACTGCAGACAGCAGTAACAGCAGGGACAAACACGTCGTCTTCCTGTGGCTGCTTGACAGTAAAAAGCAGCACGTTTGCCAGCTGAACACTCTGAATGTAAAGCAGCCAGCAGGATGTTACATTTACATTAGCTGCACGGCTCTGACACAGTGTAAAGGGAGTGAACCATAAACACACTGAGGCTGTTTTTAAATTAGATTACATGCCTTTTGCTTTCCTGTGGATCCCCTGCGCTCTGAATAATGATGGACACAGGTGATGATTACTGAATGTAAATACAATGAATGATTGTTGCAGAACTGTAAATACAAGGCTGTTTTCTCTGATGATCAAGAATTATAACTTTTAAATCAAAGCTTATTTTAAGTATTTCTACATTTGTGTGCCAGACAAGTATGAAATAATAGGTGTAAATCCCATAAGACATGGTTAATATTGTCTCTGTCTTTCATATACCTTTACCATCTTTTATCCATCTTTTGATAACTGGCTAAAGTAAAACCCTCAAAGCAGAAATACCTTTGTTTCATGTGAAATATAAACTGTATGTGTAGGTGAAAATGTTTGTCTGCTTTCACAAACCAAACAGCATGTTTAATGCATGAGGTTACTGTTGAGACACCCAGCTAATAAATAGCTCCACCAACATTGTGATGCTGACAGAACCTGAATTTTCAGCAATACACATTGTAGGTTTTCTTCGTGGTATCCCATTAAAGGAGACTTTTAATGCTTCATTGTGTTTTCCTTTCCTTCAGTGTGTCATAAAAGTTATTGTGCATTTGAAAGACCTTGAAAGTTATAAAGGTCTGAGTCCGCACCAACAGAAGCTCCTCTCTCCCACAGAAAACACCTCTCCTGAACACCTCGTCAGTAGTCCCGCCTCTAATTCTGTGATTTTGTGACCTCACACTATGTCACCGTGTCGCACATTTGCAATATGTGGCACGCAAGAATTGATTCTGTTGTTGTTAGCAGAGCTGGGTCAGGCATGTGTGAGCCGACCAATCAGAGCAGAGAGAGGAGCTACTGTAAAACAAAGTGGACAGTATGAAAAAACTGATGTGTTTTTTGAGCAATATCCGAACATAACTTCTGTACGTTCGTGACTGAACGTAAGCCAAACCACGGTGTTCCACTGAACCTAACCGAACTGCAAGCGTACAACGGAGGTCCGATACGCCTGTTGTTTTGTGAACAGTGATTTGTGTTGTGTTGAGAGTCACTAACAATCAACTGACTTCAGTTGTTTATGAATGAGGATGTGTTTTCCCAGGTAGTGCGTTATCAGGAGTCAGATGTGTAGCAACACCCGCTGTGGGTTGTCCTCATCTCAGTAAAGAAGACAAAATCAACAGAAAAGCATTTTTCGGTCTTCCAGTTGGGAGTTGCTGGATCAATGATGTATGAGTGACTTCTTACCAGTGGGTCAGCACAGGAGGACAGTAGACGGAGTTACAGTTTAATGCTGTAAATGGGTACTATGTGTAATCCAGGGAAAACACATCTTGGCAACTTATCTTGGCGTCTTAGTCCGTCTGGTCGGGAGAACAGTGAAAAAAGGTAAAACGGCAAAAAAGTAATTTTGTCACTGATGGTAATCGTAAGCTATTAGTACATTCTTCGCACTCCACACCAGTAGTTTTGTCTTTATGGCGAGTAGCATAAAGGGACTACAACTAGCATTAACCACAACAAAATGTGTCGTCGTTCATCTGTTCAGGACACGAGAGGCTGTCAAAGATGCGCAGTCTTTGTAATTCAAAACTGTTTTGATCTTGAGATCTGTACGCACAGGAATTAACGGAAATAAAGAGGTCACATTCGCCATTTACCCAGCAGGGACACAGCGGAGGCAAGAACACTTGACAGCCTCCAGACAGAATGTTGATACCATGAAAGCTCCGATCGCAGTCCGACGCCGCCCCTGTCGGTCTGAACTCAGCTGGACCACCGAGCAAAAAATGGATGCGGTGATTACATCTGAGTGTTGCTGATTGCACCACTTCTAGTCTGAAAGGAACCTGCTTCAGTTTTGATCCGACGATGATGCCAAAATTAGAAGCGCGACGGCGTGAATTCAAGGAATATCTAATCGTTTCCAGTCACAACCCAGTCAAGTGGGTGTAAGAGAATATTTAATCATCCTGCTGCCTGCTAAGAGCGGGAGACAACGCTGATCGCACTCCGGGGGGTCGACTCCACAGTGTCTGCAGTGATCCTCCACTTTAACCTTCCCTCCGGTGCAACCTTTTCCCTTCCCAGCTGAACCACCAGGTGAAAATGTCTGGTTTCCTGTTGACGCTGAAGACCGTACTGTTTTCACACAGTGGCCATTTTCCTCTGACGTGACAGGACAGGAACCTCAAATGTTGTATAGCTGTGTTTCCTGTTAGCATTAAAGTTTTCATCCTGACGGTCTTTAAGATATCATTTACCGCTTTATTTGGTATATCATTTACCGCTTTATTTGGTATACAATGTTCCTGATTAATGTTTTAATTGCTTTAATTCGTGATTTATTCATCCATTCGTCCATATATTCATTAATAATAGTTTTTTAATAGTGTGTGTAATCAGCAGCTCAGTGAACATTTCATTGGTTGAGAATTGTTGGTTTGTGTGTCCGAAGTGGCCCTGATTAGACCCAAATGTGTCTGCCATCCGGGCAGGACAAGAAGGTGAACAAATTGGAGGAGGACAGGGTGAAGGAAGACGACCGGAGACAGGAAAGATTGTTGAATCTTTCTGTGCTCAGGCCTGGAAAGTCCTGACACTTCGGTGCAGGGTAAAAGTGTCATCACAAGGACATGGTCAGGAGAAACCCAAAATCATTTCTTCCAGTGACAAGGCAGAGCTGACAGGAGCAATATCCCTTGGGCGATCTGGGAAGGGTTTAATGGTCTGGTCACATTGGACTGGTGTGACAGTTCCATGATTCTGTGATGTGAGGGGGTTAGAGGACACACCTACTAGATTCAGGACCACTTCCTCTCCAGTGTGGACGCCTTTTTGAGGTGACTGGCTGGGGAGAAAGAGGAGATAATCACCTACCTGGCCAGGACACCGTGATTATACTCAAGAGAGAATGTATGAGGGCAGAATGGTTTTTTAGGTCCACACTCAAAAAACAGCAAAGATGTCAGATGATGGTTGGGTCAACCGTGACCTTGTCCTGAAGTGAGACTGCTACATCTCCGGAAATACGACCCTTCATCACATTTGCTGCTTATGGATGGGCACAGCTCACAAAATGCCTGTTTAAATTGAGGGAAAAGCTTCAGTTGTAGATAATAACCAAGCTGGTTATGTTAGCTTTAGCAGGAGGTTTTTATTTTACATGGTGGTATTTAATGTTAGCTAACTTTCTCATTTAGCCGTGTTTATTAGGGTAGCTGTGGCTCTCTCACCAGCTTTAGCTTGATGTAGCCCTATAATTTGGGCTGTTGAGCTAGCTTTCTTTGTTTGGCAGTGAGTGCGGTGATGAGTTCAGCGGCCCATAGATTACCACAGTCTGGGCAAAGCTGCAGTCACTAAGCAGCCAAAGTGCAGTAATGAATTTTTGGCTTGTTTAATTCTTAATTTTTTTTTTTCTCTCAGCTCGCAGGGCCAACACAAAGACTCAAAGCCACCAGCTGTCCCATCAGAAATGTAAAAGTGGAACTGTCTGTGCAGAGTCAACAATACAGCAGCAGTAATGAATGAGACATCATCATCATCTCACAGGCTGAGCGGCCATTTTCAAAAAATTGACCATCTGTCGGGCTGCCACCCCATATCAAGGGTAGACGAGGTTGACTGGCGCCATAAAGATTTAAATGGGAAGTTGACGCCACAGGTTGAAAGGCAAAAGTAAAATAAAGGTGGCATTTATTAGCTAAGAGGTCACTGAACCAGAGGGAAAAATACAACCCAGCAAACATAATAGTAGAACCAGTCACCCTGCTCTCTGCTTTGTGATCAGCCATCATCCTTCATTTTGTTGAAGGCCCATAACTTTATTTCACCTTTTAGTCTGTTGTGGGCAATCAGCACCTCTTTAAAGCCCTTGGTTGTGGAAGCAAAAGGTTTGTAAAGCGAACATACGTCACACTACATTACATAAGTGGAGGACCATCGCTATTTACCAATGGGCATACATGTTTAACACCTAATCTAGTTAAATTTCATTTACTGCAGCAAACCTGTTGTCACCATCACTGACTGAGCGTCACCGAAGCGCCAAATGAAACAAGCGTTATTATTTATATGAGCTTTTTTGCAATCCACTGGATGAACAAAAACACTGGACTGAAATTAGCAATGAACCAGACAATCTCACACTGATCATATTGGGGAACAGGGCCGAGTGGAACGGAGAGAAAAGCAACCATTTCACACCGTCCTTATCGCTAATACACTCTTTGGCTCTCTTAGTGAAACTCTGGCTGCTGGGGAACAAAGAGAAAACGCTCGCTCACTTTAAAGTGACTGAAAACTTGCAACACAATGGGACAGCAAAGTCTCAATATGCTGGGCCGGCCTTTAAGGGAGAGTGAGCTGACTCTGCAGCCACGGGACTTCAACATCAGAGCCACTGGAGATGAATAGTGGCAATTTAATTTTATTTATTCATGAGAATTCTCACTTATTCCTCCGGTTCTCCCCAAATGCAACCCTCCCCCCTCGCTGCTGTCCTTCGGCATGTGAGCAAAGTTTTGTACCACATTACATTACAAGGAATAAAAGAATATCGTATTATTCGAGGGATACAAGGCAGTGTAATTTCACCCACCTTGAAAGCGCCACTCGATAACTGCTGATGTATAGAAATGTAATCGTCACTGCCTCGGCCTCTGTCACACGCCACGCAGAAATTACCTGGATTACCTTTTATTGTTCTTTCTCCCAGTGTTTGGTCGCGCTCCGTCTTGAGAACGAGGACTCGATCCATAGGCAGCGCAGAAATCATACAAATTACAGAGAAAGGTTTTTCTAAATTGCTCCGTGGATATAAAAGGCCAATCCAATCTTCAGTTCCCGCTCGTTGCCATAGCCTCCAATGCATTGTTCTGTACACAGTGTGCAGTCAGTCACGGTCCCCGCTGATTGTCGTGTAATGCACAGACACGATGGAGAGGATGAAAGAGAAGACCAAAAGATTGCTTTATTGGATTTTTAAGCAGGGGAAATGGAGTTCCGTGTTGTTCTCTGAAAGAAAAGCTCACAATTCTTTCTTACGGCAATTGTCTGTGACACTTACAGCCTTAAATACGCAGTCTAAATCTATATTCGACGTATCACCATCATAGGTCTTTAGCTACCAAGGAAGGATTATAACTTGTACCCTTTTATAAATCTATGAACTGTCATTCATTCCTAATAAAAGTACTAATACCTTAAAGTAGATTTTAATATCATTGGCTCATTTGGGCTTCTAACAATTATATTATCTAAGGCAATGGCACAGGATTGATTTCTTGTTTTGAGGAAAATGCTATGCAATTAAGGGAATGTCCTGATTGTATCTGTTATCTAAATGGCCGGGCCGATGTGCTGGGAGGCAGAATAATCCAGTCCACTGCAAGATGTTCAGTCTGATCAGAAAAAAAGCACAACAGAGAGAAGTGAACCGGAACAGAAAAGTCAGTCAAACTGTCAAACTGTCAGAGAGTGAGACTAAAAATGTTTGAGGCCACTGGCCAGTTCTGAAAATAAATGACCTAAGATTCTTTGGACGGATCCTCTTTAGAGTCCTGAAACTGGATAAAGAGGCTCCAACTAAACAAATAAAGTTTTTTTTTTCTCCAGAGCTCGACGTATGAAGCTGATAATGGTCACCAGCAAACCATTTCTAAACAGTTCTGCCTTTTGAGGAAATCAAGGGCATTCAACACCGCTGTTGCTCTACCTATGAGTGGTCGTCCAACAAAAATTACTCCAAAAGCAAGGCATTAATTGACGCAATGCAACAGGAGAACACCTGAGTAACATCTAGGCCTCCGTCTGACAAGCTCTGAACAAGACTGGTGCGTATGACGGTATAAAAAAGCAAATATGTCCAAGAAGGAGACTGTTGCCTGCATAAAGTTTGCAAAAGGCCACATGGATGAACCGGAGGGCTATTGGAGAAAATCAAAAATCAAAAATGATTTAGTTTAAATGAGAAGTGTTGTTTTTTTTAAAATGAAAACCAAACAGAACCAGCATAAGAAGGCAGAGGCACCAGGACAGCTTGTTGTCATCGATGGAAAAATGGATTCTGGATCCTAACAGCAAACTCTGGAGAACGTGTCAGGGTACTGTAGTCCATTAACCTTTACACCTCACACACATGTCAGGAGGCAGAATCAATAGCACAGTATGAGCCAAATGAGAAATGCATGTGAGACATCGTCTTGTTAATTACAAACAGAACCAGCAAGGGTTTGTCTGTCACTTCTGCTGTTTTTATTGGATCGGTGAGGAACAAACATATCATGGCATTTTGTGTGCTTCTGTTTTTCTTCCTCGAGCTCGTTCAATTGAGTTTCTTCAGAGCAGGGTTTCCAAGTATCCGGATGGAAACCAGCCCAGACCTGAATCTAACCATACAGCTCTGCCTGAAAGCTTTACAAAACCCAGCTTTTGAGTTATTCAGTTCATCAACTGGAACTAAAATGAAAATCAATATGCAAACCGTTCCAGGGACAAAAAGAAAAAGGTCGGATGAAATTGAGTGAGTTTACTGAAAGGAAGGGAACAGAATGTACAGAATGAGTACAGTCATTGACTCACAGTTCTATTGACTCAAGAGAAACGCTGACGTCAACGGCTACAGTGGCACTTGGAGGGACATTCAGCCACGCTCAGCTGTGGGTTTTTGTGCCGCTGTGATCTACGCGTCACGGCACGTGACCGAGCATCGAAACGCCGACTATACTTGAACTTGTGAGCACTCAAGCCCGCAGAGAGCAACAAGATGAAAGATTACACTCCTGGTAAGCCTTCCTGGGCAGCTCTTGTCATGAGAAGCTGAGGATTGTCCAGTCCTGTCTTTCAGTCTGTGGGCGATGATGAAGACAAGCGCCTGTCTCAATTAACTTGAGCTCTGCTGGTGGTTTAATGCCCGTCTTACCACTGTGGCAAAATGGTCTCCCTGTGGTTGCATGTGATTTTATCCGTGTGTCTCAAATAGCTCCCTGGTATTATCGTCGAAAAACAAAATCCATGCGCTAATCACCTCTATTGTAAATGTTCACCTCCACCTTCAGACACGTGCTGCTCAGTTCACACCACTGGATATTGTTAAGGACACCTGGGGTTATTTACAAAAAGGAAGTCGGACCATCTCCATCTGTGAGACCGTCGCGACCAAAACAGGTATTTTAAGCCAAACCATTATTTATTTTATAACCCTAACCAAGTCCACCCTAAACAAATGCAAGAACCCTTCAGTTTTAACTTATCTGTGGCACTTTTGCACTGAACTACCATTTATTCTGGTGACTGGGTTGCAATTTAGTCAGTATCATTGATCACTTGTCTGGTGCCAGAATGGTGGTTTCACTACGAACCCTCTTTAGGTTGGCGTTGCACCCAAACGTCGACCCACAGTGTCAGTATTTGGATGCTGTGGGGATGAGATTCAACAATCAACTGTCTGTCTCCATCGAGCTTTTGTTATTTAACATATCGCTGCTGCTGCTGCGACCCCAGAGGTGGTATAAACACTCCCATTGTGTGTGAGTGCTTTAATTGCCTCCGTGCTTAAATACCCCTCTGTGTCACCTGAGTGTGTGTGTGATTGGTTGCAGGTGTGTGTTGAGTGAGTGTAGATCGTCCCGGGAGCTGATTGGTTCCTGCCTCTCAGCCAGCAGGTTAAAAGGCCAGCTCTTCACAGGTCCTGTGGGCTCTCCTCTCTCAGCCAGACTGCCAGCATGGCTGTCTGAGTGTGTGCTAGATGTGTTTTTGGCTTTGTGGTGCTTCCGGGGGGGGATGGGAAGAGGGGAGTCAACGTTACAGTACGGTAACCTCCATCAATGGAGGTCACCTCTGCTGATCGCTGATGCAGTCAGGCATAAAACAGGAGCGAAGATAAATCCGCTTTTCATCCCGTCTCCCGTCCGGATCAGAGCAGAATCCGCCGTGATTCTCCAGAGGGTCTGGCTCTGCACCCAGATCTCTAGCCGGCTCTGAGCAACAGCCCATCGGCTTGTTATTTAAGCTATAAAGAGCTCCTAACTTTCAAATAGCAGTTGTCTCCAACTCTGCCTCTGTCCCGGTGAGCAGCTCCCCTGGTGTTCCCTGTTTTTCCGTCCATGAATTTATTAACAAATTTACCACATTCAAAAAGTGATTCACATATTGTTTTACGCCCCATTTGTTACCCCGACAGACTCCACACAATGACCCCATCTTGCCTGGAGGCACGTTTTTATGCAGTTTTTCTCATGCTGTCTGCAATTTGTCCCAAAAGCCACAATTAGTGACGTTAGCAAAATGAATGACGCAGGACCATCGGTTCCGTTTCCCTCCCATTTCTTTGTTCGCCGATGAAATCATTTTCTAACTTTTATCAAAGAGCGCCGTTTGATTCCAAACAGTCTCATCTGCTCATGTGATCGTTTCCTGTGGTTTTTATGAAAAATCAAAAGTTGACTTTTGAAGCTCGTCAGTGCTTTTTATCTGCGTGCCAATCTGTGTGTGCGTCACGTCGGCTATCAGTGCAGCTGTAAAAACGGAAATCAGAATAATTCTCTCCCATCCAAAAGAGAAATTTGAAATGCCGTGTCACATCATGAAACTCAAATTACTACATACAAACGTACATAATTTGAGTTATTCGCTCTGCTTCTTCCTTCTGTTTGCTCTGTTCGTGTTGTTGTTATCTGACTTTTTTTACTTGCCTGCTGTTCCGTACTGTCGTCACTCTGTTTCCGTTCCTCGACATGAAGAGTCATTTGTGGCTTGTGTTTCAGTTAATTCCCAAAATCATTCTATTAGGCCGTATTAATAACACATGCTCGGTTTTAATTTGTTTGAGGGGTTCACCCTGTTGTGTGCTGTTAATTCTGCGTGGGATGTGAGAGAAGCTACTCAAATCAGGGAGAGTGAAAGCAGGTTTGGCATCGTTATGCCCACTTAGCAGGGAGAGAAGGCGCGACGTCACCTATTTCCAAGGTGCACAGAGAAAGAGGGGGGAAAAAAATAAGTTCAGAAACAAGAATCTTGAGCCAAATCATGATCTTTTGAAAGAAATGTAAAGTGAAGTTTCAACACAGCGGCGGTTGCAGAAACATACTGTCATGACGTTCGGATTCAGTTTCATTGTTTTCCTGTTTTATTTTGTAAGGTCGTGTGTCACGTTGTGTTACTTCCTGTCTTGTCTAGCCTTCCCTCCCTTGTGATTGCCCTGATTAGATTCACCTGTCCCTGATTAGCCTCCTGTATTGAACCAGTGTGTTCCTGCCTGTGCTCTTTGGACTTTGTTGCTCGTCTTCTCACAAGACATTTTCTGATATTTTCTTTTTCAAGTAAATGGACTGAAAAATCCCACATTATAAGACTGTGGGATTCACAGCTTTATGATATATTTTGAATCCTTCATCGTCACCCCACTACTAAGACTCTTTATACTCGACTTCAAGTATGTTAAAACCAGTGAGTTCAGTTGAGCGTTTGCTTTTCAACAAACATTTTTCACATATTTTTGGCATCGTTCAAGCAGCCAGTGACATTCACAACCACAAGTTCTTCAATCTCGTTCAGTTTGTTCTTAAGTTTTTGTATGTTTTCTATTTTCTTGTTTTGCTCCTTCTGCCTGTTTTTTGCCACCTGTGTGCTACTGCCATAACACATCTCTTGCAAACCATTTATTCTGGCCTATATACAGATTGTGATTTCAGCAGTGACTCTTATGTTAATGTTCTGCTGTTTGTTTTGCTTGGTTTTTATCTCTGCTGTCTGTTAGTTTACTTACCGCTACCATACCTCCCTTTAACTGCGAGCAGCCTGAGCTACCTTGCAGATGAGAAGGGCTTTGCTGGAATTCAAAGGAAATTGCAACGTTAGTCGCACAGATCCGGGGCGGCAGATTGCAGTGGCTCTGCTGTTTCAGGGATCTAATGGGGGCATCATCATTTCTCCTGGTAGAAATCTTTAACGCTGCTTCGATTCATTTCCTCTATCTATCTGTGCGACCATTTGTTGTAAACGGTAATTTCCTTTATTTGAGTGCCCTAAATGAAGTGAAGCCTAGCGTGAGATCAGGTAAAGCAGCGAGGCAGCAGCTGAGGCCAAAGTGACCATTTATTAAAGTCCCACGAGGTCGTGCAGCACTAAAAGTCTCTTGAGGAGAGCTGAAAAAACCCAGCTTGAGCACACGACCCTGCAAAATAATATTTAATAGCCATTCAATATTATCACAACATAAAAAGTCAGTTATCTGAAATATAAATGCAAATGAAATTAACACTATTAGTTTGAGGTCAAGGATTGCTGCAGGGAAAATGTTCTGTTGTAGTGGTTATATAATGAAAACAAGCCTTTATCACCTTTTATCCCTTTTTTTGTGATGGTTTAGTTTTCTCTGCTTTTTTAAGAGATTAAGAGATGAAATCCGGAGAAATAAGACATATACATGCGCTGTGAGAAATGTTTATTTTTGAGTCTCATTCAAAAGATAGGAATGAGGCTCAATAATAAACTTTTCTTACAAGTAGCACCTTTAAGCACGGATAAGTAAGTAAGTGCACCTCTGGCCAACATCTGCAATAGTTTATCAAACTCGAACTGTTAAAATTATCAAGATATCTAAACCTCCTTGGAAACAAGCAAAAGGGAGTAAAATGTGTAAAAGTGTGTTAAATTACTGACTTCTTTTATTTGTGTTTGTATTAATTACACTCCATGGAAGGCAAAAGTGAGTTTTCCTCAAGCAGAAGATGCTGAAGCGCCGACCAGCTGTTTTCACCCTGCTGAATGAAAAGAACATTTCATTAAGGATCAATTATATACCGCACTTTATCCACTAATTAAAGATAAGCTCTTCCGCCTAATGCATGTTCTAAATGGGTCTGGGTTATGTATATCCCTGATAAGGACATTTCAGTTCACGGCAAAGCTGCACATAATAGCCTTACTTCAGTCTCTCCTCTCTATAACGCACTTATGTACCTACTTCTTTCTGGATCATTCATCAGTGTCCAGTTTATTCTTGAGTTCTTTGAAGGCAGCAGGTGTGTGGGCACGCTAAATCAATCGCTAACACACAGGACAGAATAGCAAGCCGCAAGAAAGACTGAATAAGATATAACTGAGCGTTATTGGTGTGTATTGCTGGGTGCATGAATGAAGCTTTACAATGTTCATTTGTGAAAGGTAACTGAAAGATTTGATCTCCAAAATGGCCAACACTGGGCTGCAGAGGACAAACTAGCCGTCCGACAGCTTGAGGTGGATGGGCAGAACGTTTGCTTTGTGCAGGATATAAAGACTGAAATAAAATGCAGTGTTAGCCTTTACTCGTTGACAGCTGGGTGGACGGGGTTCCTCGGAGAAATGGTGTCATTCAAATGGGAAAATGGGACGTAGAAGAATATGTGCCAAGGTGAAGTTACAGGGCGACCACGAGACGGCATATGCACTGGATTTCAGTGTTATCATGTAAATGGTGATCTAAACCTTTGCTCCAGTCCTACAGAGTGTCAGGTCATAATGGTTCTGTTGGCCCAGCTCAATATCAGAGGTCAAGGTGATCCGACAGGGCGAGCAGGAGTATCCACTGCCACCAAACGGAGCAGAAACTCATCGTGCGGGGATACAATTTACAAGTGCAGACAAATCGACACTTCTCCCGCGCATGTACTTAACCAGAATGAACTATTTCTTTCTGCCTGGTTTAAGCTTTGACAGTCATGGGAGCTGCATCATGTCATTATCTTGACAGTCCAGAATACTGTGGGAGTAATTAGCTGTGGCGCATAAGCAAGCCGACTGGAACACGGCGGTACGCTCTCATTATCCAGCCCGTCCTCATCAGATATACGACCGTATACTGTAGGTCGACTGTGAAAGCAGCTCATTAAGAAACATTTTTACGTTTATGGGTCTTTCACCCTGGAGAGTCTAGTCATGTGAAACCAAAAGTCAGCGATGATTTCTACTTACAAACTTAGTTTTGGTACATCATCTACATAAAGTAACTTAACTTACGTACGTATGTGGATTAACACACATTAGCAAAGTACTTATTTTAACCCAACTCACCATCTTTTCCTAAAATCAACCAAGTGGTTTCAGTGTCCTAAACCAACCCTGTCGCCAGACTAAATATTGGCAATGAATGTTTTCGCAAACCACTGATTTGTTGAAACTTAACATTTCTTAAGGTAAGGTGTCCGTATGCTCTGGTTCGGCTCAGGCACAAAAACCACCTGGTTTAAGATCATGTTCTGTCTTAAAATACATGTTCTTGTTGCCACAAACAAAGCTGGAGATGTCCTTAAAAACATCCAGGGACTGAAACACAGTCTTGAACTGTGGTCGATGGCTTCACAGTCTTCTTGATGTTGACTCATCGGTTAAAGAAAGCTCCACGTCTACCAACTCCTTCAGATACTGTTCAGTCCCAGAGAGTCCTTACGGAGTCCCCAGACAGCTTAACAAGCACTCACACCTGGGCTCACCTAGACTTGGCAACCCACACGATGGCCGGTTGAGTCAACGACCCCCAAGTGGCCCTAACGACTCTGAAACTCAGATCTCACATGTGTCCTTGACGACTGTCTAAGGACACTCCCACACAGGGATTAAAAGCCTGCAACTCCCCTCAAGTCAGTGAGAACTGAAGAAGCCTCTTGGATGAGAAGTGAAACGTCTTCAGGAACTGAAACAAGTCCAGTTGCCTAGGATACAGCACGTGGATTTACCGTGACCTGGATGACTGAGAACCTTCATCAACATTATAGAGACAGAAGCTACATTTACTTTTGTAACTTGTTACAGCCTCTTTTATTTAGTCATAAAGTGTCTCTTAATGTTTAAAAAGGGACTCCCAAACAGTCACATTGTCCAGCAGAAATAACGATACACACCACAGTTACTAGCAGAGTTGTTTTCGTTGTCGGGGGGGTGGATGGAGTCCCTTTTTTTCAGATTCCTGGGGCTGTTCCTTTCATGACAATACTTCTAATTATAGCCTACGGTTTGTTGGTGTTTTTGTGGTATTCCCAGAAGAAGCAGTAAATGAGCCGAGTCATTTTATCCAGACAAACACACAGCCACAGTTCCCTCCTGCTTTATTTTCTTATGCAGCATATCGGAACAGCTAACAAGCCTCACATATCGTACCTTACACTGGCTAATGAGTCACCACTGGGCTGAGCTAACGCTGTTCCTGTTTGTATGCATGCGTGTGTGTTTGTTTTGTGGTTTCTGTGCATTTCTTGCAAACGGCTGGACTGCAATTAAGCAAAAGCCTGTATGGCAAATCACAAGGAAGGAGGAGTACGTCTCTGACATAAACAACAGAGTGGTGGAGAAGGCGGCGTGGTAATCGCACACAGCACATCAACAGACAGAGCAGGCACACAGTTATTCGGGTCGCTGGTTTCAAACATACAACCAACTCAAACTCAAGCCCATCCTCTTCCAACAGCCTGTTTTTAACGCTGTAGCATCTCTAATACTCAGCGATGCTAATTAGACGTGGAGAGGAGAGCCATACAGATAATTAGAGGTTAAATGATGCATTTTCTCCAGCGACTTTGATTTCGACGAGCTCGCTCGTGCTTCTCCCTCTCACACACGCGTAAACAAAACAGAATTTATGACAATCTATGCAAACACCCTCAGGCAGCAACGTACCACTTGTGAACTACTGAGCAGCACGCTGATCAAAGCAGCCGAGCCTCCGTCGGCCCGGCGTAATCGCCAGAGTGAATTTTGGCAAAAAACTTAGCCGCCTTCCTTCAACTCCAGCTCCCGCGGCGAGCTATTGCATGCAGTGTGACAAAGAGGATGATGGCTGAGACCTTTTAAAACATCCCAACAAAAGCCATCTGCTTCCGTGCGCAGCTTTAAATAATGGCGTCGCGAAGCGGAACGATGATGTGGGCGCTGCCATACACGGCACTGAGAAACAAAGTGAAAGTCACCGCTCTCGTCTTTCTGATGCTTTTCTGAACACCGAGCGAGACACTGCCAAGTGAGAGACCTTGTTTGAGACAGCATTTCAGTTTTTCTAAGTGTGAAACCACTGGATATTTTTAATGAGACATGTCCAGCCATGTTTGTGGCGACACAATCAGTTGAGCAAAAACCAGCCGGGTCACCAGGATTGTGTTGCCAGTGAATGTTTCTGCAAACCACTCACAAGTTCATCATATTGACATTTCTGTAATACCTCATATTACGTGTAAATCACTTGACCTTCACGTTGGGGGAGTTACGGGCGAGAGAGGCTGCCGAGCCAGTAACTGCAGTTCAGGAGTGCACTTCAACATCTGTGATTATTGCACCAGAACAATTTCTGTCCATGTTTGTGGCTCCAAAACACCGATTTTTTAAAATTTTTAAGTACTTTTTTGGCCTTTATACGGCTTTATTGATAGAATGGCTCAAGATACGACAGGTAACAGGATGAGAGAGAGGGTGAGTGACTCGCAGCAAAGGGCCCCGGGCCGGGACTCGAACCCTGGGCCGCTGCAGCGAGGACAAAGCCTCTGTATATGGGATGCCCGCCATACCAACTGAGCTAAAATCACCGATGCTCACAGGAAGTTGTGAAATCCTGAGCCATGTTTGTGGGAACCAAAACAGATATTTTAAAGCCAAAACATGATCTTCTCCTAACCCTAACCATATGTGTATTGTGCCTAAACCCAACTAGATCTTAAGCGTTGTCACACAATAAAACAGAAAACATATAGACATAAAGAAAGAAACATAAACAGCATGAGAGGCGCACCTGCAGATCATCAACTCATCTCTGCTATTAGCATTGTGTTTAGCTCTTGATTTAAGAATTTTCTAGTGTCGATATTTCTCTCTTTAGTGTTTTTTCCTTGTCTGGGCTGCATCTCGCGCTCGTGTTTTCAGCACCTCTCCGTTCTGCCTCCTGCTCCACCGGCTCAACTGAGTTCCCTCCATGCTGTCACCAGACAACCCGACCTGCCCTCCTAGTCCACTATTCCCTCAAGAACTCTGTACCGAAATACATTTCTATAAACCTGATCTCCAGCCTCTGATCTCTGCATTTTGGGTCTAGAGGAAAAACTCCACTGTAACATGGTTTGCAGAAACGTACATTGCCGATTTTTATTCTGTTGATCGGGTTGGACAAAACATGATCCATCCCTTTTTTGTTGGTAACATACAGACTATTGCATTATTTTAAAAGCTTTGCACAAAGTGTTTGAAGTCAGCCTGTCAAGTGCTGTCGGAGGCGACGAAAACAACAATTTCAGTTTGAGTCTTATGACGCACAAGTCTCCGTAAATCAACATCTTTCTGCCATAATTACATTCTCTGTGATGTTCGTGTAGGCGTGTGTGGTTTTTAGGTAAATCGTTAAAAACGAAAACAGAAGTGTCCATCACGTCCCATTGATTGGCAGCTGGAATATCAAAGAGCAGCTCAACAGGCCGTCGTTGAAAACATATAACATTTATCAGCAGGTAACAGGTGGGAGGGGAGGGGGGACAAATAAAGCAGGAAGGCAAGGAAAGAAGAAGGGGAGAGAGACACTGACAAATATCACAAAGAAAAACCGCCAAGTGCATTCGGCAACAGACGAGACTAAAAAGAATCCTTTCAAGTCGATTTTTTTTTTTATCCAAGAGAACAGGCACGTGTACAATATAGACTCGAATGCACCGACAGACACGCATGCAGAGAAGACACAAAACCCTCGAGCAGCCACCGAGTGTAGCCCTTCACAGTCAGAGCAATAGTTGATTGTCAAAAACAAGGAGTCATGATTTTTAATCTCATCATAACGCCACGTGTGATGTGATCAATAAACACAGTATGTGCTACAGACGATGACCATCGTTTTGGACTCGTAAACGCACCGAGTGAATCCACAGACGTGGGCGGTTAAAGGCAACAAAAGTCAAAACTGTCCATGTACACGTGTACGTCGATACAGCTCCTGAAAAAGTGAGCGACATCTTTTTTTTTCTTTAAATTTCAGCTCTGCTCCCAAAATATTGGCATCCTCTTTTACTCCCGTTTGCTTCTTTCTTCTCACATAAACGACAGAGTCTTCACAAAGTGGGCTGACTGTACAAGCAAGCACATTAGTTCCACCGGGACAATGAACACGTCCATGAAAAGGATGCATCATCCAGACGTCCTCCGCTTTCTCGACTGCTGGAGTCGTAATCTCGCCAACTGGAGGGGGTTGGAAAAACCCCCTGTAAATGGCAGCACATGATGTAGCTTTGGCACACGTAGAGAAAAAATCACATTCAGTATGTTCAAACTCTGTGAACATTTGTCGGCAAGAACAAAGGGTCATCAAGGAGACGGGTTTTATTCTTCCACAGCTGCTTGAGGCGTTTAAAGAGAAAGGAAGCGTCAACCTTTTTTCTTCCCGCCTGATTACCTCAGTTTATTCTTATTTCAAGGTATGTTTCTCCAAGTGTTTTTCTTTGTGCTTGTTTTTTTTTTCTTCCTGCTGTGCCTCTCCATGCTCAGCTGTGGTCCTCTTCTTATATACAATCAAGGTGGAAAATGGGAATCAGCAGGATAATGGAAAGGAAATTGCATAAATCTCCCTCAGGAAAATAAATGTTTTATGAATACTTTTTAATTTATTTAATTTTTTTTACATTTCACATCTGTCCAAGCTTCTGAAGGCTGATGCATGATTGTCTTCAGTCAGAGCGGTCGGTGCAGAGGCTGAATATAAATTAAGTTGTTTTGTTCTGTTGCATTTCGCCTCGTGGCACCGCACAGCTCTGCCTCCGACAAATACATCCATTTGCAAACAATCTGCGTCAGTGATAATAGCTGTTAATCGTTTTCACACGGCGAGTGAAAAGTGGAGGTGTGGATGTCGAGGAGATCGACAGACACGAAACGTTCGCTCGCAACACGGGCGGCTAAGGTTCATCGCCCGTGTCGAGCTCTCATTTTTTATTCTTCTTCATGTTGTCTTTAAGGGCTTTTCTGGACTGCTCAACTCAAATCCGTTTCTTTGCACGTCCAGATCGATTTGAGAAAGTCTGGACAGCAGAGAAATGCATGAAATGTGATTTAGCTAATAATGCTAGTTGGATCTCAGACACGTGAAATTCCCTTAGACATCTGGAGATGTGTTCCAGTCTGGACGCTCCGGCGGCTCACATCAGAGTCCTCAAGTGTCACATGTAATGCGACACACACCGACGAGACAGAGGAGTTCTGCGTCGCGACTTGACCGTCTTCATTTCTCAAGCCGGTCCTTTCCACAGTGAACCATGCAGACAGGTCGGAGATGTCTGGGCACAAAAATCCAATCTGATTCATCACGAGTTCCTCTGAAGGTTCGAGACACTTTCCGTTTGACTTTAAGTCACATGAGACTGGATCTGGTTGACAGAGCTCCGCCTACAAACTCCCCCGACTGCTACAATGTCTCCTCCTCGTCCTCGGCCGTCGCACTGGGGCTGGGAGCGGGCAGGTTTTCCTTCAGCGAGATATCGTCCACCTGCTTGGGGCCGCTGTCCTCAGGCTCCTCAGGTATGGACGGGTCCGAGTTACTGATCACGTATCCCGGGAGGGTGGCGTGCATGCTGACCGAGGGGGCGCCAGAGCTCCGGTAAACGCGGCTGGAAACGAGCGTGGTGGAGCGCGTGGACGGGCCGGCCCCCGCCAGGTGGGACTGGCTGCTGGTGCTGTTGTTGTTGAGGCCGACGACGACGGAGCCGTAACGGTAGCGGCCGCAGACCACCGGGCCCTCCCACTCGAAGGCCAGGTTCCAGCGCGTCCATGTTTTCTTGATCTCCGTCTGCACCTGTGGGAACAAGAAGAGCGAAAAGGTTTTGAATTATCACCGAGCGCAGAGCAGGAGTCTTATCTTGAGATGCAAATATCTGACAAAACCTAATTTGAGATAAAGAATTGTTTTCTAAGTAGGGTCATTTTTCATTTCAGGTTTATGCAAATGCTGTTTTGCCCCGGTTCATTTCATTTCTCCTGCGCCAGTGTAGCTACTTCTGTTGGAACTGTGATTCAGCGAATTCAATTTTCTATCATGACAAATGATAATACATGAGCAAACATTTGCCTCCTCGCAAACACAGAGCAACAAAGGCACCCCTGAGTCATCTTTGTCCTCTGTAGACTGACTCTCCAGCTCTCAGGCCTCATTTATTAAAAAAAAAAAGATATTGTTATATCTGTGTTATTTGTGTGTTGTTGATTTTCTAAAAGTTGGTGAGAATGAAAAAACTTGTTTAAAGATGCAGTGTGTAGAGTTAACAGTTTGGCATCACATCAAAGAGATAGCTACTGAAGTTAGCATGCTAACCAGCTAGCCAAGCGTTACCTGTCACCTAATACACTTTGTCTGGCATCGCTCAGGCCTGTGGAGGTGGGCTGTTGACTCGGGTCAGCTAATAGGACTGCTAGCTGCATGGCTCACTGAGCTAACTAGCAGCAGCAGTTAGCAGGTAGTGATTTGTTGCCCCCTGGCCAATTCTAACATGGATTTTTGTTGGTTTTTTTGCAAACTTTTCCTTTAAGAACCAAATGATTGTGAATCTGTTTTATAAATGACGCCTCTGGTTCGATCTCTACCAGCTCCTGAGAAACAATATCAAAGTTTTAAACTTGCTAGATGTTTATCTTCAGCAGCATCGTGCGTCTCTTCCATCTCTACCACTTAATGCTATATCGAGCTGCAAACACTCAGCTGTGTGAGCTGGTTTACTGGATGCAGCTGCCTACAGTTTTCTATATGGCGAGGACAAACTATAGCCTACAGCCCCCTGAGTGTGGGCTGAATGACTAAAGCGATGCATTAGGAGGAGCTTTACGCTGCCTACAGCTGCAGGGCAGGGGGGTAATTGTTGGATGAGACCCTTTTACATCACATGTGTCATTTAGTGCATTGTTTATGACAGAATTATGCATTGTGGCGCTGAATTTCAACGGAAAATTAAACATACGTTGTTTAATCTGGAGTTGCTTTCATTTAGAATATAGGAGGAGGGGCACAATGTAGATCAAAAAAAGACATGAGAGAAAGGGGATAAAGAAAAGAGGGGGTGACACCGGCAGAGATGACAGTTCTGATTGCCAGTTGAGACGTAATGAGATAGTAGAGGGAGACACAGAGAGAGAATTATATTATTGCAGCACTTTTCATCACATTTCACTGAAGAGGGCACAGCAGAAGATGGATTTAAAAAGAGAATCCACTGGAGAAGTGATTATCTTAACTTTGTGGGGGTCTCTAAAATAACTAACCTTAGAGACAGAGACAAATTAATAAATAAATAAATGAGAGCGAGAAAGGGAAGGGGGCTGTCATGTTTCTGGCAGCCTATTTCTGCCAGATAAAGAAAAAAAAGATGATGAAAACATAATTTTTCCATGGTAAGTCATACTTAAGACATAAATAAGTTTAAAAATTAGATAAAAAGTCCAAATGTATCCAACAATATTGACTTTTTATCTCTTAATTTCGACAAATCTCTTAAAAATATTGATATATATTTTATTGAAGCAAATCAAATAAGTTAATTTTAAGTCAGGTTTGGTTCCTTGGGAAAACATTTTTCTTTCAGCTAATTTGTATAATTAACATAAATAACACTAAGTGCATTATTTGTGATTACAATAGTGGTTGTTGGTGACGTGTTAATGACCCCCACAGATATATTATTTTACTATTTCCATGGAAGCTCAGATCCCGTCTTATGAGAGCTGAGCTCCCACGTAACACGCACCCTGTTTGAAACCAAACTAAAGTTTATTTTGAGTACTTTATTTTCCTACGTTTCGTTTGTCAAAAGTGTTTGTGCTCTTTTCGCACGATCCACTCACCTCTCCGTTGCAGTAGCAGTAGATGATGGACACAAAGAAACCCTGAAAGGAAGAGACGGATACATAAGCTGTCATCACAGTGTGAGCCGAGCCAAGTGTGAACAAACGTCACGTATGATGATCACAATCACTTATTAAATGTCATCCTTTTCTAATCACGATGACGAGGACTAGTTGGCTGAAAAAGAGCTATCTGCTGAAGAAAAGACAGACATATCTCTGCTGGCTGTGTTCTGGCCTTTTTCACCTTGTGTTCCCACTACGATAAGAAGTAAAAGAAAAAAAGGACAGGGTGTCGAGATTTCCGGGAAGACGTGTGTCCATGGATGTGTGAGTCTCTGCTGGTAAGAGACGTCTAAATGAACGCAGTGTGCTCTGAAGAAGAACATCCTCCAGAACGGTTGTGTAACACGAATGTTCTCAAAAAATGGAAGCTGATTATGGTCTAAACTGCAAAATCTTTATCTAACAATTCTTTGTAACCACTCCGCAGATTTCATGTCGACAAAAGTATAGTTTTGGCGAGTCGGTCAGAGAGACACGATAAGATATGACTTGTATCAGCAGCAGCTGAGTGATTTAGAAGTTGAAACAGGACAAAAGCGAGTAAATAATAAACATACTAAATGAAATACTACTGCTACTGAGTCCAACGCCTTAACCTCTTGGCCACCATGACTATATTAAAGCTAAAGGATGTCAGGACATTTACATTCCAGTGGGTCGGATATTTACATACAATAAGTTAACTCGGCCTTAATTCGGTTTCCTCTGGAGAGTTTCCTCTGTCCTTTAATGTTTACAACCACAGCTTTTTAGATTTGACATTAAAAAAGATGACTAAAAGCCTGACGTACACGTCCAGGGGCCCCCGACGTCTTCATGAGGGACTTACTCGTCTGTTAAATTTCACTCGCCTGTAAATATCACTCCGAATGAAACAGTGAGACTTCTGGTCATGTGTAAGTCTTTGTAGCGGCAATTAAAAATACATCACAGAACAGACTTGGGAATGAGAATCAGCAATCCACTATCTCTCTCCAGATTCGCCTTAACTACCTTTAATTAATGTTACGACCAAAACACACCTACGACTAACTAATATGCTAAATACAACCCCTTTGGACCCTGGTTATTTGCTGTTTAACTAAAAAGAGGGAGTTGGGAATAAAGGCACGTGCACCATTGACTCCAGACGATGCACAACAGATCCTTCAAATGAGGCCCTTTGAGTCCAAAATAAAAAGGCTCATGTCTTATGAATATACAGTTTTTCCTCCATGAGGTCCCTGACATGAAAAGGAACTTTTGTTCCAATTAAACAGAAAGTGTGACTGAAATGTGGACTACTAAAGGTCCTGCTTAATGGTCTACCGTGTGAACAGGATCCCAGGTTGAAAGCCTTCATTAGTTCCGTATTGTGCTCAGAGCATATTCATGAATTAACATTTCTTTTAATGATTTAACAACAGTAGAGGTGGCCATGTAGTGCCTCAGCACAGAAAAAAGACAGGGATCAACTGGGGTTTATTAGAGGCCTAGTAGGTGATTTTTAGCCCCAGGCCCGCCCGGCAGGTTCACCTGGCCCTGCGTGTTAACACCTGCCGACTGAACCTACCATACTATTTTTCTTCTTCTTCTCCTTTATAAAAGTTGCCTTTACTTTTCTGCTTGCGTAAGAAAGCAACACTCTTTGTTTTAATTAGAATATGCCTCCGAGAAATGACTGGTGTTTGTCTGAGGCCCATATGTGAGTGGGTGCGCTGCATTATGATCTTTTCATGAAGGCACATATGGTTCTCACCTACTGGCGCTTTGAACGTGTTGAGTGAGTAAGAGACATCAGATGAATAACCACTGAGCTCTGTCTTTTGTTTGGACTCAGTACAGCATCTAAAATTGGCTGTTTTGGTTTGTAAACAGGAGCTTGTGAAGATGTGAAGCATTACGGTGTCTTTGGATTCATCACACATTTGAACCTGGTTCCTTTTTGGTACTGGTACTTTTTCCATCATGTCCGTCAAATGTGTCCAGATTTTTCCAGACGGCAAAAAGTTTGACCTGGATTGATCAAGGTCACAGCCAATACTGATACTTATATTGACGTGATGTAAGTGAAGCAGGAGGGAGGGGGGCAGTGTCAGTCGGGGTCACGGTCAGGGTCCTTTGAGGTCCTGGAGGGATGGCAGATCGCGGCCGAACATCTTCTCAAGCAGAGATATAGAGCGGGGGGGAAGTGAGATCCTATCACAAGAGGCGCATGTCGAGACGCGTTCAACGCCAAGTGTAAATCGACGGGCTGGAAGCTGCCCGCTTGTGATCGGATCACACAGAACAGATGGTAGAACCAAATGTGAAAAGTCTTTTTTTGACTTCTTCTTCATCTTCCCAAAGTCCAGCGTCTTACAGGACATTGTTGTCGAGTCTCTAACATTTGACTTCGAACTCCAAATGATTAGTGGTTTAAATTTGAGTTCTCTGTGAAGGTGGTAGCTGTTGAAAGAGGATGTGCAAAGCAATGGACAAGCAATCTGATCTCCCAACACATTAAATACTAAAAACTGTTTATCATAAACAAGTGTGTAGGTGTTACACAACCTAAACACATACATGGAAAGCCGTTTTCGTCAGGCACATCTCTTGTTTTACAGTCTGTTTGGTGACATATGGCCTCAGACCAGTCTGCAACCTCCTGCTGAGGTGGATGGAGCGATGCAGCTGATGTTTTCATTGGCACAGCAGGTGGTGCGGAGCAATTCTGGCCCAAGTTTTTGGCATCAAATCAAGCTTTTGTTGTGTCTCTGGCACCGATCGCAGTTTTTTTTGGCTGGAGTTGGCGAAAGTGCAAACAGACCAAAAACCCTTTCATGTGTGCTGAATGAGCTTTTTCCACTTTGATACTAACTCCTCTAAAAAAAACTTATTCTAATAACTTATTCTAACTAGAACACATTTAAACACAAATCAGAAATAAAGCTGATGTGATTTAATTCCTTGAGGAATAAATTAGTTTGACTTCGTTATCGTTGATTACGTAGCTGTCAGTATTTCAGTCAAGAATCTCGTGAGCTCCATCTGGGAAGAAATTCTCCTGTGCACGGTTGTCCTCAGGTCGCACGTTTTGATTCGTTAGGAAGATATATCCTCCCACGGGCATTTAACAAAACAGGAATGTGGAATTTTATGATTGTTGCAAACTAGACCTGATAGAAACAATCATCTCATTCTGTTTAGGAAATGATTCTACAAAGATTAAGTCAATTTGAATCATTCTTCCTGTTTGTGAACACATTCCAGCACATATTTATGCGTCGCGACTGATGGAGGGACGATTTCACTTCTGATTTCAACAGTTCAATTTCACGCTTCCCCTGATGATCACTGAAGGTTTTTCAAGATGACTGAACACACTCAAAAGACTGCAACTTGTTTCATGAAAGTCTTTTATAATTTTGTCCAGTTAATTTAATCTCCATCCAGAACAGAACAGTTATCCCGAGCGCTGATGCTCTGCGCGGATAAAAAGGAGCATCTGAAGCCTCTCGAGTTTTAATTATAATGGAAAACAAATTTGTTCTGTTCATCTGTTTGCAAGTTCCTTTCATTATACATACGTTTATTTATGGAATAAACAAAGCAGTGTATTCCTGGTGGCACAAGTTGCCTCCGAAATGTATTCGCATATGCAAATTAGTTGCATATGAATGTCATTTTTAGGAGACACGCTGCATTTTAATGGGGATCGGTGCAACGCCATCTTATACTTATGCTTATCAGTGTGTTCTGTGTTTAATTTCCTCAGTTTTTATTCAAGCACAGAGTATGAACGTTGCTTTTTCATGCTTCTGTCGCAGGATGTTTCCAGTCTTCTAGGTTTTCGTGTCCAGCTCATACAACAAACCGATCAATCTACGACCGTTCAAACAGATCGATCGTAATCCTCCTAGATGTCTAATTTATCCTCGGGGTTATGAATCTTTATGTATTCTTGCGAGCGGGAAGGTTACATAAGATCGACAATTATGTGCATGTTGGCGCCGTCGGGGCTCCCGTGGAGAGGCTCTTCACGCTGGGCAGCGCCGACTCTGAGGAGGGACGGGAAACGACTTGAGAGAAACCTCCTGCTCTATTGATACACATGTGGAAATGAGCTGGACTAATCTAATGCAAAGCCGTGAGTCACTGTTTGGTGAGCGCGCATCTCAAGTGAGTTTAAGTGTTTTTGAGCGGTTGCATGCAGTGTCTACATCATTAAAGCACAATGTTCTCCTTTCAAGTCTATGACCAACATCTAATGGGGTCAGAAGTTCAGTCTTTTATTATTTTATTCCCTGGTATATTACTTCGACCCAATTTATATAGCACCAGGCAGCGTAAGGAAAGCCAGCCTCTTTTTACATAATGATGTTGTTTTATTTTGAAGCCGTTGCTGCAGGAGGCGTTTTTCTGTGAAGTGGCTTTCACCAACTTTTCTTTTGTCTTTGTGGTATTAGGTTATTAAAGAGCACAAAAGAAAGATCAAATGTACGTCGTCCTCATTAGGATCGTGCTGATATGTGGCACATGCAAGGCTTAAAGGGACACTGTGGAATTATTTCTCCCATCTAGTGGTTTAATTTTATTTTGCATTCAAACGAATACTGCTCTCTAGCGCCTCGCGTTTTCAAATGTGCGTTGCAACCTGTTTGGAACCTGCTTGGAGGCGGGATGTGTCAAGATTCAAGAAGCCATGACAACAATATGTCTCCAAACACCACTTCATTGAGTTTAGTTTCGGGTGATGAGGTACGTTATTTCAAACAAGCTTCAAACTGCAGCTGACAAGCGCGTCAGGCTGAGCTCCTTCTCTGTTCCACAGTCACGCTGGCTCTGAGTGAAAACGCCTTTAGCCTTATCTGTACCACGTAGAGCTTTTTGTCCCTCTCACCAGGTTTTTTATAGAGCGGAAGGACATGGAAGCCTCCATAGAGCTCGCCCATCCTATGGAAATACAGAGAAGTGATTCTTCCCTCAGGAGGAGAAGTGAGATTGTTGACAGAGATCATTTTACACCAATGAGGACTTATTTATGAATGAAGACGTTGATTTGAGGTAATAAATTACTTAAAACACTACACAGTGTACCTTTAATGGTTTATTCTTAACTGGCATTGCAGTTAGTACTCTAGTAGTGTAAATAGTTTCTTTCTACAGGAAGTAAACAAGTAAAGTTACAAGTGATGTGTCATACGTGACTACTACTTCTAGTAACTACCTCGACCCCAGTGGCAACAAAACCAAAGCAGGTATTTAAGGTCAAAGCATGATGGTTTCCTCACACTCAACAAGAGGTTTTTGTGCCTAAACCTAACCAGAGCATGAGCTCTGTTATCACAACATAAAATAGAAAACTGAACCCTAAGTTGTGAAGTTGTGAAGTTGCAGAAACGTACAATACCAACAATTAGTCTGGCGACTGGTTGGTGACAAATGTGTGTGAGCCGGCAGCAGTAATATAAGTTTTACTCTTTTTGCAACGGAAAGAATGAACTATGAAAATATGTTTTTCTAAGAAGCCAGCGATAATTAACAGAGCATATGTGACTCTTCTTGGCCCCCCTGTAAGTTAATTGGATTTCGCCCAATCTACTTTAATTTTTTCACGTGCGAGTGCCCATTTGCTGATTTATTCATTACGGACACAGTTGGGTCAAGCTGAGAGTGACTTCATTAAAACGGCTCCTACTTTTAGGACGGAATAATGTCCTCGACGCTCTTAAACATGGTCTCTGTGGCGAGATTAAAAAAAATAAACTGTGATGAGATGTGAGCTGTAATTGAGTTATTACAGTACACGGGAAAAGTCAATCTCACACTTACAAGCAGTTTGAAATTGCTCATTTAAAGTTAAGCGTGACGACACTGGATGTGTCTCATTATGGAGCCGCTTCACGGAATAATGAAGTGGCGTCTTGACTGTGACACTGACAGTCGTGTAATTTAAAGAAGATAATTGCGATGAGGTTACAATGAGCTGACCGTGTGTGTGTGTGTGTGTGTGTGTGTGTGTCAGTGGTGGAGGGAGATGAACAGTCACTCTGTCGACTTTGAGACGTTGACTCGCTGACTCCAAACCATGCGTGACTCAGACACTGCAGTGAAAAGACGGGCAGTGTCCGCGGAGCTGACAGCGAGTTAAGTTTCGGGGCAGATTTCTCTCGAGATGTAATCATTTCTTACACGCAGGACGTCAGAAAAGTACCTGAAAGGAGTTGAAGAACAGCTCGCAGTACATGCGGACCTCCCAGCTCGGCCCCTCGAACGTGTGAGGCATCCCGACGAAGATGATGTAGTGGATGCCGAACACCAGCACCAACACCAGGGTGGACTTGGCCAGTTTCCTACGGACACAAACACACAAACATGTATGATCACCAACCACGTTATCATCACCATCTTGTTCACCCTGATGCAGATTCAAAAGATGCTCCATGTGTTTATGTGTTTATTATGTATTTTTCCTCTTACCATCAATGACGGCTCTTATAACACACGTAAAAACGGTACGAATGAATGAATAACTTGATTTCGGTTACGTACATCTCGAGGGGGAAAGTCTCCCTCGTACCGGAAACGCCTCATTCATCAACTGCTTCCCGCGGTGACCTAATTCCTGATTGAGTCTAAGCGCCAAAGTCTGCTCCTTCTGTTCGCGATGAAGAATGTATTGTCTGTCACATCCTCTCGCTTGTTTTGTTTCTGTCAAAAGCCTCTGCTGGAATGAAGTCTACATGAATGATTCATCAAACGGCAGAGAAGAAAAAAGAAATAAGAGGCAGCCCTCTCAGCCTGGACTGAATTTTCAAATTAAAAGTTTTAGGAACAGTAAGCTATACATCGAGCCTACATTTCAAATAAAATATGTTACATTAGGGTTAGGGTTGCAGTAAAAATGCTCAATATCAGCTATAGTTGTAGTCTTAGATGTGTAGAAGTCAAATATACCACCCATAGCCAGGAATTACTGAGCAAAGTGTTTTTACAGTGGCTCAAATACGTGAAAATATGCCACTTGGAGAATCAAATTTCAAACTTTTATTGTTGAATTTCTCCACATTGGTGCAGTAAACATGCTCAATATCAAGTACACTTGTAGTCTTAGATGGATAGAAGTCAAATATATCATTCATAGCCAGGAATTATTGAGCAAAGTGTTTTTACAGTGGCTCAAATATAGTGAAAATATGCCACTTGGAGAATACAAATGTGGAACTTTTATTGTTGAATTTCTCCACATTGGTGCAGTAAACATGCTTGATATTAAGTATACTTGTAGTCTTAGATGTGTAGAAGTCAAATATATCATTCAAAGCCAGGAATTATTGAGCAAAGTGTTTTTACAGTAGCTCAAATACGTGAAAATATGCCACTTGGAGAGTACAAATGTGGAACTTTTATTGTTGAATTTCTCCACATTGGTGCAGTAAACATGCTTGATATTAAGTATAGTTGTAGTCTTAGATGTGTAGAAGTCAAATATACCACCCATAGCCAGGAATTATTGAGCAAAGTGTTTTTACAGTAGCTCAAATACATGAAAATATGCCACTTGGAGAATCAAATATAGAACTTTTATTGTTGAATTTCTCCACATTGGTGCAGTAAAAATGCTCAATATCAAGTATAGTTGTAGTCTTAGATGTGTAGAAGTCAAATATACCACCCATAGCCAGGAATTATTGAGCAAAGTGTTTTTACAGTAGCTTAAACATAAGGAAATATGCCACTTGGAGGTACAAATGTGGAATTTTATTGTTGAATTTCTCCACATTGGTGCAGTAAAAATGCTTGATATTAAGTATAGTTGTAGTCTTAGATGTGTAGAAGTCAAATATACCACCCATAGCCAGGAATTATTGAGCAAAGTGTTTTTACAGTAGCTCAAATACGTGAAAATATGCCACTTGGAGAATCAAATTTCGAACTTTTATTGTTGAATTTCTCCACATTGGTGCAGTAAAAATGCTTGATATTAAGTATAGTTGTAGTCTTAGATGTGTAGAAGTCAAATATACCACCCATAGCCAGGAATTATTGAGCAAAGTGTTTTTACAGTAGCTTAAACATAAGGAAATATGCCACTTGGAGGTACAAATGTGGAATTTTATTGTTGAATTTCTCCACATTGGTGCAGTAAAAATGCTTGATATTAAGTATAGTTGTAGTCTTAGATGTGTAGAAGTCAAATATACCACCCATAGCCAGGAATTATTGAGCAAAGGGTTTTTACAGTAGCTTAAATATAAGGAAATATGCCACTTGGAGGTACAAATGTGGAATTTTATTGTTGAATTTCTCCACATTAGTGCAGTAAAAATGCTTGATATTAAGTATAGTTGTAGTCTTAGATGTGTAGAAGTCAAATATACCACCCATAGCCAGGAATTATTGAGCAAAGTGTTTTTACAGTAGCTCAAATACGTGAAAATATGCCACTTGGAGAATCAAATTTCGAACTTTTATTGTTGAATTTCTCCACATTGGTGCAGTAAACATGCTTGATATTAAGTATAGTTGTAGTCTTAGATGTGTAGAAGTCAAATATACCACCCATAGCCAGGAATTATTGAGCAAAGTGTTTTTACAGTAGCTTAAACATAGGGAAATATGCCACTTGAGGTACAAATGTGGAATTTTATTGTTGAATTTCTCCACATTGGTGCAGTAAACATGCTTGATATTAAGTATACTTGTAGTCTTAGATGTATAGAAGTCAAATATATCATTCAAAGCCAGGAATTATTGAGCAAAGTGTTTTTACAGTAGCTCAAATACGTGAAAATATGCCACTTGGAGAATCAAATTTCGAACTTTTATTGTTGAATTTCTCCACATTGGTGCAGTAAACATGCTTGATATTAAGTATAGTTGTAGTCTTAGATGTGTAGAAGTCAAATATACCACCCATAGCCAGGAATTATTGAGCAAAGTGTTTTTACAGTAGCTCAAACATAGTGAAAATATGCCACTTGGAGATATCAAATGTGGAACTTTTATTGTTGAATTTCTCCACATTGGTGCAGTAAAAATGCTTGATATCAAGTATACTTGTAGTCTTAGATGTGTAGAAGTAAAATATACCATCCATAGCCAGGAATTATTGAGCAAAGTGTTTTTACAGTAGCTTAAACATAAGGAAATATGCCACTTGGAGGTACAAATGTGGAATTTTATTGTTGAATTTCTCCATATTAGTGCAGTAAAAATGCTTGATATTAAGTATAGTTGTAGTCTTAGATGTGTAGAAGTCAAATATACCACCCATAGCCAGGAATTATTGAGCAAAGTGTTTTTACAGTAGCTCAACATACGTGAAAATATGCCACTTGGAGAGTACAAATGTGGAAATTTATTGTTGAATTTCTCCACATTGGTGCAGTAAACATGCTTGATATTAAGTATACTTGTAGTCTTAGATGTGTAGAAGTCAAATATATCATTCAAAGCCAGGAATTATTGAGCAAAGTGTTTTTACAGTAGCTTAAACATAGTGGAAATATGCCACTTGGAGAATCAAATTTCGAACTTTTATTGTTGAATTTCTCCACATTGGTGCAGTAAACATGCTTGATATTAAGTGTAGTTGTAGTCTTAGATGTGCAGAAGTCAAATATACCATCCATAGCCAGGAATTATTGAGCAAAGTGTTTTTACAGTAGCTCAAATACGTGAAAATATGCCACTTGGAGAATCAAATATAGAACTTTTATTGTTGAATTTCTCCACATTGGTGCAGTAAAAATGCTCATGAAATGCACATGAAATATAAGAAAACATGCAATCTGCAGGTATAAATATGGGACTTGTATTTTGGCATTGGTTCACTAAAAAAAACACACATGAAGTGTTTATTATTGATCATGGGCGCATGAACCACTTTAATGTAACTTATTTCATTTGAAATTTAGGCTCGATGTATAGCTTATTGTTCTTAAAACTTTTAATTTGAAAACTGGAAGTAAAAACGCTGTTTCTCCGCATTTACCATAATGCTGAGAATACTTGTACACTACACAATTTAAGTGCGGCTGATTTGACCACGGAGATCGAAAAGACGGCTGGCTTGACGGCAGTTGAATCACGCCTTTGTTATTTTTCAACAGTTGTGAATACACAGTGTTTTGGTACGGGACTGGTTTTTATTTGTTGTGGACGTTTATTGAAATCCGCCTGCAGACATGACATGTCACAGCATGAACACGGCAGCTTCATATGTGTAAAAAGCAAAACGGAAGCAAGTTTCTGTCTTTGTAAACGTGCAATATGAGTTTTACATATCAACAGAGCTAAATTAGCAGCTAATCAGTTGTACTGTCAGCACGTTAACGGCTCACAACTCTAGATACTGAAACCGGTAACGATTTCTTTTAGTTGGCAGGCTCCCTGTCTCCCACAGTTGGAGAGCCTCCTGGCTCGGATACAGAAGCAACACGAACACATTTCAAACTCGCCCTTGAGGGAATATTAGTTTGTTTCTTCCGCAGCTGTGAGACTGCCAGACTGCCACAGCGAGGGAGCCTCGCTAAGGGAACTTTCCTCAGCTCTTTGTTCAGGCTTAGTGTCGGAGGAACCTGCACTGTCTCTGTTTCCCAAAGCATCTACTGCAACACCGCTTTGTAATAATGTTCTCGCTTCAATCAGAATCCCCACAGCTGCACATCTACATGAAACTCTCTTCAGGGACTAGTTCCTGCTGGAGACAGGTTTACTGTTGCTCTGATTACAGAATTATGTAGAAGATATACACTTTATATGTACAGTATAACATATCTTATAGCTCTTATCTTATAGGGAAAAAAACAATCCAGTCACTGCAGACTACATTTAATTGCAATCCAACATCCAGAATATATACGATATAAAGAGTGATCCTTGGGCATCCAATGCATCTCTCTCACGTCCAAACGAATCTCAGTAAAAGTTACAAACATCCATGAAACACACGGATGAAACAGCAGAGCAAGTTTAATTTTATCCTTTCGAGCTACAAAGACCGTGAGGATTGTAGGTTATGCAATAGACCTGACAGAGGTGAAGATTCTCTGCAGAGATGACTGAAATCTCTGCACTACTTTAACGGTTTGCAGCTTTTCAAACATTGATTGGAGAGTAAGGATTCCTGCGGACAACAACAGCTGTATACATCCAATGCAAGACGGTGACCTCCTTCTCTATCACAGCAATTTCGACATCCGTAGCAACCGAGATCTGTATCGAGACCTCGAAAATACCTGAGCGGAGCACATTCTCCTCCCCGCAGCCTGTAACCCTGGGAGAAATCCTCCCTGCAGCTGTGACAGTAATAGTCTGTGGCAGCTCTAAATTGTCACACGCATCTGAATTTCAATTCATGATCGGGATAATAAATGTTGTCGTTTAATTCTCGGTCTAATCAATCCAAATCAGAACATTATTTCAACCAGGGCACAATGTTAAACGCCCGAATACACTCTGAATGCTGCAACACAGAGACTAATGATAACAATCTCAGCCCGGGCATCTGGACAGAAATCTTTGCAGTTAATGTTTCTGCCAGCCACAGATTGACAGATGTTCATCGTAACGTTCCGTGAGGAGCGGAGCGCGTTGGAGTTGCAGTTCACGTCCGCGTTTCAGCATTTGTAGGCGTCAAACCACCAGATATTCTTAAGAAGACTTTGAGTCGACATCCAGCTGTGTTTGTGGCAAAATGGTTTATATCACTGAGTGTTTTTTAACGAGACATCTGCAGCTGTGTTTCAACCTAAGTGCAAGAATAAATGTTAGCGCGGTACATTTCTGCAAAACCACAGATAAGTTCAAAATGAACATTACTTTAAGATGCAACTTTGGTTGTTTCTTGTCACGACGCTGTGCTCGCGCTGTAGTTAGGTTTAGGCACAAAAACCTACTTGGTCAGAGTAAGGAAAACATCACAGTTTTGCCACAACCCTTCCCAACTTCAGGTGAAAAATAGCCGGTTTTGGTCGCTATTAAATCGTCTGTAAACACCTCCACAGACTCAAAGTGCAGTTGTCGGTTTGGCAGCCTTGTAACAACCATCCGCTCCACCTCCTGATGGGAAAGTCCAGCATCAAGACTATAATGTGAACGTGATACATCTGCTACAAACGCCAACCTGTGGTTTGCAGAAAAGTTAACTGCTGACCGAACATCCTTGTGACAGGGCTGCATGTTTGTGTTGACTGAGACAAGAGAAGAATTTAATATCAAACCCAAAGAAATGGGAAGTTTTAACGTTTTTGCAGAAATGTACTTTGCAGACATATATTCTGGCGATTAGGTTGAATAATCTTTATGTTCAGGGCTGGAAGTAAAGTTCTTGCCACAACAAACCAGAGGATGAACAGATCCCCTCCTCTGTCTCACCCTATTTGAATTTCTGCTCGTGTGACAGTGAAGAATAAACGAGGTGAAACAGGATTATTGTACTGCGATCCAAGAAGCAATCTGCAGTCAGTTTCAGTGTTTTTCGGCTATTACATTTTTAACTGCGTGAATCCAATCTCGTTTCGGCTGCTGTGATTCATCTCCCTCTCTCTTCTCGCTTCCGCAACATCCGACTTGAGAACTCGTGATTAGAACTCATCAGAACTTATTTGATTTGGCTTTTCACATTCAAATATTTAAGTGACGTGATCACGCTGTTTACGTAATGAAACAGCTGTTCATCTCAACTGATGGCTCCTGGCTGAGAGCTGAGAAAATGAAACACAAGTTGTCATAATGTAACTTTTGCCTTCATTTCCAGCAAGTTCCTGGAGTTATCATATTATAAGTGGGCCGATTGAATCAACACAAAAGCTCCGTGTCCGTCTGAGAGTCCTTTTTAACTGCTGCACTCGCTCAGAAGAACTTTTTCGATTGCTTTTTTTTTCGCATTTACCTGCTTCTCTACTTTCTTTTTCAGGCACCCTGACTTCACTTAGATTTTCCCATCTGCATGCAATGCGGCGTATTTGGCTCCCATTCATCTCCCGATCACTATCATCCGCTCTGACTAGCAGCCTGCTCAGCCACACAAAGCAAACCTCGCTCGCAGCATTCGATACAATCCCTGGAAAGTACACCGCCATTAAATCGTCCTTATCTGACCGCCTGATGCCGGCTCCAGCAGGGGAGGAGAACGGGGCTAACTGCAGATGTGAGAATGAGCTGGAACAAATTATATCCGTGCACGTGTGTGTGCATGTGTGTGTGTGTGTGTGTGTGTGTGTGTGGGGCATACATTTGTTTACACAGTCGCATTTCAGGTAATTGACTTTCAAGTTTCCACAACATCACCGTGTGTAATCGACGCTGACAAAGGGATCGACGTACAGAGTAACTGTTCTGTTAATTCCCCAATCCGCCAAGAAAATCGCCTCGCCACTGTTTTCCCCGTCCCTCCCTCGCTGCCTGTTTTGTTTTTCTTTCCAGGAAACACTGAAGCAAACAACACTCCACCTGCAGCTTCATGGGAACAATAAAGCGTCACGCCTTCACTGTAGCGACAAATGGGCTCGGGAAGTCAGAAAATAACTAAGCGACGAACTAAATACATTTTGTGAACAAATAACAAAATAACACCAAATGATTTGATCCTTTAAGGATAAAAGTAGACTTGTGTTCTTGGTGCTTGCTACACAGCTGAATCTCTACAATATTAATGAGGTAATAAGGTTTATTCCACAGCTGAATAAACGAGCTGCTCTCAGAGGAAAATAAAGTGTTTGACCCCGGAAAGGTGGCGCGGTCCGCCGCATATACGCAACGTAAAACAGTATGAAACTGTGTTTTCCTTCAAGGTCAGTTTGTTTATTCAGTTTATTCACTTGTGAAAACAAAGAGAGTTAATTTATAGTTTGTTCAGACGTTAAAAAGAAAAAAAGTCAATAAAGATCTTTGTTTCTGATTAAAAAGAAAAAGCTCCTTTAACAAAATGAAGGTGGAAAAATGACCTTGGTTATAATCGACATGTTTTTTCTGTTCTGATGTCGGACTGCAGTTCATAAATATTGCCTGTAAATCGAGGTGAACTGCAGCATTAACATGCACAGATCTATATATTGACATTCATCAAGGTTGGACGACTCTACAGGAACCAGTTTACGACCCCGGACACACACACACACACACAAACTGCTGGTTCATACACACCTGTACTGCTTCCTCGTGTCGTATCTCCCTGCGTTGGTCTCTCGAATTTTAGTGGCCAACACTCGCACGATGTTCACAAACAGGATGAAGTTGAGCTGAAACAGAAGAACAGAGACAGACTTTAACGTACAACTGCAGTTGTACCGCTGTACATGACTTTCTGAGAAAACCATATCTGTGCCTCAACAACTGTAGGGTGAAATAAGTACTGAAGGGCTACAGATTAATTTTGTTTTCTACAATAGTGTTCTGTGACCTTTTGTTTTGTGGAATAAAGACATTTTTCATACCAGCTAAAGAAAGAAAGTTATTTATTTTCTCCTGCCAAGTTGTGAGATTTCTTTTCACAGACTTTAATGAGACTGAGGCAGAGTAATTTGAAAGATGCAAATTGAGGCTTAACTCTTCCACAGCCGAGGACTTGGAGCCCTGAATCTGTGTCATCCTGAGAATATAACAAACACGGCTCCAGAACACGAGACGCCGAGCCAGAGCTAACAGCTCTGTACACAGAGATACAGCCCGGAAGGGAAAACAGGCAGAGCCTCCACTTTTCATTTTTATTTACCTAAACTGAGGAGGAGGAGGAGGAGGAGGAGGAGGAGGAGGAGGAGGAGGAGGAGGAGGAGGAGGAGGAGGAGAGAAGGAGGAGGAGGAGGGGAGATGAGGAGAAGAAGGAGAAGAAGAAGGAAAAGAAGAAGGAGGACGAGGAGGAGTGGGAGGAGAAGGAGAAGAAGAAGAGAATGAGGAGGTGAAGGAGAAAAAGGAGAAGAAGAAGATGAAGAAGGAGGAGGAGGAGGAGAAGAAGAAGAAGAAGAGGACGAGGGAGAGGAGCAGGAGGATGAGAGGGAGAAGAAGGAGGAGTGGGGGGAGAAGGAGAAGAAGAAGAGAAGGAGGAGGTGAAGGAAAAAAAGGAGAAGGAGAAGATGAAGAAGGAGGAGGAGGATGAAGAAGGAGGAGGAGGAGAAGAAGAAGAGGACGAGGGAGAGGAGCAGGAGGATGAGAAGAAAGAGGAGTGGGGGAGAAGGAGAAGAAGAAGAGAAGGAGGAGGTGAAGGAAAAAAAGGAGAAGGAGAAGATGAAGAAGGAGGAGGAGGATGAAGAAGGAGGAGGAGGAGAAGAAGAAGAGGACGAGGGAGAGGAGCAGGAGGATGAGAAGAAAGAGGAGTGGGGGGAGAAGGAGAAGAAGAAGAAAAAAAAGGAGAAGGAGAAGATGAAGAAGGAGGAGGAGGATGAAAAGGAGAAGAAAAAGAAGAAGAAGAAGAAAGGAGGGTGAGGAGGGGGAGAAGGAGAAGAAGAAGAAGAAGATGGAGGAGGAGGAGGAGGAGGAGGAGGAGGAGGAGGAGGAGAAGAAGAAGAAAAGGAGAAGGAGGAGGAGGGGAGAAGAAAGAGGGGGAGACAGAGGATCATACATGAGTATTTTTGGCAGGACTGAGGAAGGAATGCTTCACTTGTGATTGGTTTATAAATTGATGAGACGCTGCTGTCTGACCCTGAAAACTCCGACAGTAAGTGATGAGAGGAAAAGAAATCACTGACAGTGAACCTGCAGACGGCACCGCGTTATTACTTCCACCAAAACGATTCTCATGCAGGACCGTGATGGAAATCCAAGCCATCATTCGTGCGGAATGACTGTGTCTCTGTAAATAAACTCAAACCTTCACCTGACACAACAGATTATGAGATGTCGCTTCTAATCTGTGTTAATACACAGATGCAGCAGCCGCTCGTGGCTTTTACACAAGTTATTCTCTGAGGTCTCAGTTTGTCATTGGAGAAGCTGATAACCAGGAAAGAAGTTTAGCTGTCTGTTAAAACATGAAAAGTTTAATGTGTGTAGTGTAGATTATGACCTTTATTTAAAGGCCTGGTGTGTAGGATTTAGGAAGCTCTATTGGTGGAGAGTCTGATATCAGTGTGTTGGTCGTAATCAATGTTTGCTCTGGGACCAATCACGCTTTTATCATCTATTTTAACCCAAATCATGTTCTCCTGAATGTCTCCAGACTTTTTTTGTTGCCTTAACTGAACCAAACAGTGACAGAAAACTGAAAAGAAACAAAAAACAATAAGTTGATTAAGTGTAAAAATTGCAGCCTGAGCGATATATCGGTTGGCCGAGTTTGGGCCTGTCACAGATAAATCGTTATCTTTATTCTTTATTAAACGTTTTAAAGAAAACGATGCTTGGGGTGATGCAGAATTACTAAACTTGGAGTGAAGTCAGTTCATTTCAGACAATAAAGTTTCTTGTTTCACTGTAAAACATTTTTTTCCATGCATTTGATAGCTGTCGTAACAAAATGTATCATAACCTCATTTGTCATTACTTTATATGATCTTGTGTGAGTGTTGATCTGATCTGAAATAAGCTGGCGTCCTTGGTGTGTTTCATTTGTGTGTGAGAAACTCGCCTCGCCTTCAGAGCTTCATTCGTGAACCGCCTCATGTGAGTCACTTTGCGAGGGAATGGCAATCAACCTTTTCAGTCAACCTTGTGGCGGCGTTAGATGTGAATTTAGGGGATCACCAAAGCGAGGACTCATCGACGGGGGGCCACTGATGTGTGTACGAAATTTCAAGGCAGCCTCCGAAAGGTGGACCAATTACCGACCGACACTTTCATCCCCAGAGCCGTGCTGTTAAAAAACAATCTGAGAATATCCTTTGAGGTTATTACGACTCCTATTTCTCCCCAAGCTATGTTTTACATGGACACAGAAGTAATACCTTTCCCGAGGTGAAGCCTTTTCAAAATCTTCTGACACATTAGAAGTAATTATCAGCAGTCTAATTCATGAGTGCACAACGATGACCGGGTCGAGTCTGCGTTATGGCATGCGGTTATCCTCCAGGAGGTGCCCAGGACCTGCTCCAGGCAGCAGTGCATTAGTCCTGACAGAGCAGCGCTGAGTCTGATTAGAGTCTGCAGGAGGTTTATTTCCAATCACGGCTTGGCAGCGGCTTCGCTCCCGAACATGTATTTCGACAAACATGTCATTTCTCAGAGGTCTGATCATTAATTCAGAGTTTTCTCTTCGCTCACAGTAAGACGCTGCGTGACCGAGCTCTCTCTCTCTCTCTCTCTCTCTCTCTCTCGTCTCTCTCCTTAATTTGTGTCGTCTCCGTATGACGGGCTCCAAATCACAAAGAGGAGCTTTGCACAGTGCGGAGCGTAAACACAGGGGCAGAGACTGTTCCTTGTGATTCGCGTTGACAACAAGTTATTTTGCTTCATGCCTGGATGCTTATTTGAATTTTGAATTAGGGGAATGTAGAGAGAAAGATGAGGAAACATCACAACTCTATAACGAGTAACATTTTTAGTAGCTTGCTTGACGTCATTATACAGCCAACAGTCTCTTTATTTAGCTGTAGTTTGCCTGAAAAAATTTAGTAATATATGTTTAGTTTGGTTGAGGTAAATTAATCACCTCATTTCTGCAGTAACAGGCAGGAGGAAAGTGAAACTTTATAATGATTTGTCCTTCCTGCTCCTCTCAGGTTCTCTGTTAATTTATCCCTGACCTCATGTCTGTGCTGAGCGTCTTCGATTTGGGAACAACCCGCAGGTCATTAAAAAACATTCACATCCAACTAACTCCGAGGTGTTTTAACGTTAGTTAACCATGCCCCGGTCATTCGCCAGGTGGTTTTCGGATACAGTTGTTGATTTTTCAGTAATTGGTTCTTAAAACACTTCCACAGAATATCTTTTTTTTTTTTAGCTTGCCAATACTTAGTTGTCTGTTCTGTGCCGGTTCACTGCTTTCGTTTGCAGCTGGGAAGTTTTCTGTAACTGAAAAATTAGAAGGTTTTGTCAAACGGCTGTTGTGTCCGTTTTCTGTTGGGCATCAATAGAGTGGAGCAGCGATGACCTACAACCCGTAGGATAACCCGTAATAGAGCATCGTCCTTCCTTCAGTTCCTTCAACAAAAGGTCCATGGGATTTTTTCCATTGGTTGAATCACTAGAAGTAAAATACTAATCATAGGCTTTAAACAGACTACATCACGGTCGCATGACTTCCAGAGTCTTACTACATAATTACTATACAAGTTTTCTGTAAACTGATCAGTGTACAAGCTGTAAAGTTAGAGTAAGAATAGTTTGTAACTAAAGTTGGCCTGTAAAGACGGACTAGTGAGTAGATGAGTCGTTTAATGTCCGTGACGACTTCTGTTGTCTCATTTAGTTGTTTTTAAGACACGCAAGCGGTTCATAATTACATTGTGGGACATTTAATGGTGGATTTTATGTCATAGAACAACAAAGGGATACAAATTTTAACAATGTGACCCTATGAACAGGTGATGGTATCATGATTGTGTATGAAAGGAGCATCCTCGAAAAGCCTCAGTCATTCACAAGCAAGGATGGGGCGAGGTTCACCACATGTTTGTATAAAGAATATTACCACTCGGCTCAGGAACAACTGTTGCCGATGAACACAGTTTGTTTTTTTTATGTTTTACAGAGCGTTCCAACTTTTTTTTGGAATGGCTCGTATTATAGGAAAAAAGATAAACGTTAGCATCAGTGTTTAAATTGTGCCAAAGAACCCCAAAGTCTGGCAGACTCATACAATATTGATGTTCTGTCAGGCGATAAGGTCGGCTGGTTGTGTGCGCGAGCGTCAGACGGGGCGGCGGGAGAGGAACAAATATGGAGAGCAGCAGTTGTTGTGGCAGATAGCTCACGGAGGTAAATAAGGTAAAAGCCTGACAGCCGCATAACACATCACAACACGGAGAAATCCATAATACACTTATTTTTTAGCTGTAGTGGGAGCTACCCTCGCTGAGGACGACACTATCGAGATCACGGTGCTTAAAAGTTTACAAATGTGCAAAAATGTAAACAAATATGGGATGGGAAAAGTTTTAGACCACTGAATCCATTACACTTCCTGCTCCTGCAGGAGAGACACAATCAATTATATTAGGTATTCTTCACTTTTTTTTCTTTTTCTTTTATATTTCTGAAAGCATGACTAATATAGGCGAAGCGGGGGTGCTTTGAAAAAACCCTGATCAACACGCCTTTCATCACGGCCACTTAATTTCACACCTAGATGATGCTGTAAACCAAAGCTTCCCTCTCCGGCAGCACTGTGGCCGAACAAAGACACTGATGGAGAACTACAGCTGCTGTTGTGGAGCTGTTCTCACTGCGTGGGTGGTGTCATTGAATTTTACTATGCTCAGTTCAAGGCTTGCGCTGAGAATCTCTGTATTGGTGCCACTAGAGTAATACACAAGTTTTTTTTTTCCCAAAAAGATAATTTTTCACAACCTTATTTTGGGGATTACACGTGTGCTAAATTGCTCAGTGTATCAGTGTTTAATAAGATCTCAAAGGTTTCCTGGTTGAGGTCAGGAGGGATAATCAACACTGAACAAATAAACAAGATTCTGAGAGCTTCAAATGTCAACTTCTCATGCGTTACGAACAGATAGGTAGAAGAAGTTTTCTAATATTTACTGAGGTAAAACATGCAATAATACAGCGTAAAAGTATTCAAAGTCAAATTCAAGTCAAAGCCATTTGTAGTAAAAGTTGTTAGAATTGTTAATCCACTGATTGCTTCATATACTGCCCTTCAGCTAAACCTGTCATAGTTTGAGCTGTTGGTTTTGTTATTTCCTGTTTTAGCTGCCCCCATGTGTCAAGCTTTGCTTTTCGTTTCCTCCCTTTGTCTGTTTTCCTGCCCTTTTTCTGTGTTCACCTGTGTCCCATCAGTCAATCACTCCCTCTGTATTTAAGTCCTTGTTCTACTCTCCATCTTTGACAGTCTGTTTGTTCCTTATGTGTCCAGCTCTTCATCGGTTAGTACCCTGTTGGTTTTTGTAAATTTTATTATTCTTTATTCCTGGATTTACCCCTACCTGCTTCTTGTTTTGTTTTGTTTTATTCCTTTTGTAGCTTTTATTTTGGATTTTGGGGATTTTGTATCGTTTGAGTTTGGACTTTGGATTTTTGATCAGCTTTTCTATGAAAACTCACTTTTACTTTCTTCCTGCCTGCCTTTTTCTTACATTTGGTTCCCTTTTTCTTTATACAAAACCGAGAATAACACCCAATATAATATAATTTAATATACCATGTATAAAATACGCAAGTCAAGTACAATACAATAATTCCATCTGAACTGTAGTAGTCCTTATGTGTCATGTTTTATTTTCCACTTCCTGTCTTTGTCTGTTTTTCCACCATTTTTTTTACACCTATAATAATAATGATAATAATAATAATAATAATATCAATAATGCATTTTATTTACAAGTGCCTTTCCAGTCACCGAAAGACACTTTTCAAAGCAAATAAAAACAGTCAATACATAAAGAAGACAACCACCTGTGTTTCATTTATTGTGTCTGCGTTTGGTAGACTTTTTTTTTGATAAACGCTGACAAAAAATCGCTATGTATTGCAGTGAAAGTTTGATACGCAGCTGCACTTAAGCATATAATTGAGCTTTACCAAGTTCAGAAACTGTGCAGACATGAGGACAAAGCCCAACGTCTCAGAACAATAAGAGTTCTGTAGAATAAAATCACAAACTGGGACGTCTGAGCAGAATCAAATCATAGATGTGTTTGTTCCTTTATAACAGTGTTAAAAATCTCTCACTCCAGCTGTAATAAAGTGATGAATAGAACCAAAGGAAGCAATCAGAAGTTTGGCCGGCGTCTCACATCAGACCCGCAGAATCACCAGATTGTGTTTGTATGGTGCTAGTCTGAGAACAAGGCCTGGCATGCAGAACATTAAGACTCTTCAGTCATCCAAGTCGGGATTTAATTAGTTTTGAAGATGATTCTCAATTCCTCCATGAGGCTTCATTATAATACGCTGAACAATGAGGTCAGCAGGCAGGAAGCAGTCTGTAATTACACAGTTGTTGAAAAATCTATCGGACACGAGTACAAATCACCGCAGGAGACATGAGAGCTGAAAGGAGAAGGAAATGACTCAACTAATTACCTATGAATGTGACAAATTCTAAATATTATTATCGCAGCAGGAATCTTCAGGACTCTGACTCTGACTGTCATTAAATAGGATTTCACCTGCTGGAGTGAGGAAGGAACGTTTGCACCAAGTCCGAAAAGAATTCTATTTTGATTTATGCCTTAATTTAGACACACATGCACAAAAGAAGCCCCAAATTTGGGAATCCTGGCCCTGTTTATAAGAGTTCAGCCTTACTTTGAAGCCATCGGTTGGCGCTGCAAACTTCTCAAGTTACACTGAAACTGTGTATTTCACACTCACAGTCTTACCCCAATGGCTGTCAGGATGGGAACCTGGTAGATCCACTTGATGTTCCCGGCGCTTAACTCCCAACACCTGCCGTGGACACAAATACAGAGGAAGGGACGCAGTCAGAGAATCAGGAATAAGGCTGGTTGTGTTATTCAGAAGACATGCTGGAAGTGCAGAGAGATATGAGACAGATAGTAATAAACTGGCGACAAACCAAATGATCAAGTTCAGAGTGAAAGAGAAGAATGAAGGGTAGAGGTTACAGTTCATTTAGGAATAAAAACAACGGATGCAGACAGAGGCAGAAACAGAGAAAATAAATATGGACCACAAAAACGAAACTATTTTTATGCTGTGTAGACAGGCAGTTTCAACAACCAGAAGCAAGCTTTAATAATGACAGCTGGAGTCCAAAGATCAAAAATACAAGATGAGAATAGAATAGAATAACTTGACTCTCCAGTCAGAGAAGGAAAATTATTATTATTATGTCCACAGGACTAAAACTAAAAACAAGACACATCGCATCAATGAAACAAAGATCTCTCAACGTATAACTGTCTGCGTTCATACCCACAGTGTTCAGCTTGCACTCTTATATATTTAAGTTAACTGTAACTGGTTGTCTACATTAATTGCATCTGGGATGAACCTGCCCTTGTAGATCTTTTCCTTTGCTGTGCTGTCGTCCTGAAGCAAGCAGATCAAACTCGGTGTAGAGGGTTTGTTCGTGATTGACAGGGCGTTCCTGTGCTGTACAGATCATCCAGCTGCTTCGGTTGGTGGACTATTATCTTCCCTGCTGTCTCAACAATCCTATTTATCTGGTTTCTGTTTACTGATGCCAGACACCCGTACCAAACAGAAATATTAAAAACAAGGACGCTCTCTCTCAGACTGACATTCACCTTTTCCGGGATGTCAACACTGACCCCAAAACCTCTTCAGTTTCCTGACTAAAAACAACAATGTCTGTGATGAGAGTTGGTCCGCTTGGTTTGAACATTAATGAGCATTGAGCTGGTTTCTTACTCAGAAACTTGAGTAAAATAGTCAGATAGAGCATCATTTTTATGGGAAAGAGCCAGTAAAGCCACGTCATTAGTGTGTTTGAATCATTTTAATTCACTGTTTTGCAGTTTAATTTCATTTGTATACAATTTGAGGATACACTTCCAACATAAAACAGGATATCAACTGAACTAAATCAAGATTTTACAGTTCCTTCAAGTTGATTTGGACAAAAGCATCTGCTAAATGTCCTAAATGTAAATGTCTAAATATACATTTTCTTCTTTGTTTAATGAAATTCCTGTGTTATGGGCAGAAGCTCTACATTACAAGCTGGTTGCAAGTCCCCAAAAAATGGACATTGTTTGCTTTAAGTAAATTTATGAAGCAGTCTGAATATCTTTTTACTGCGTATAATGATATGTAAACTATAATGCATTATAATTATGTTTTTAAGGCATCATTATCATCATAATGTGTTAAAATGCATTATAGTAATGGGCTTTCTGAGTAAGTGTTACCTAAATGTTGCAATGTTGCGACTGAATTTATAATCGTTTTAATGACCTGGACAGGAAACATTGTTTACCATTTTTCTCTTATTTTGTGTGCTCTCTTTTACTTTCCTGGGTTTTAAATACTTCACAGTACATTACATCACACACATTTCCTGCCATGTACTAATCCTGAGAGCAAAACTCTTGTGGGAATATTTTATGTACAAAATAAGTGTGATGGAGTTCAGCCTGGCACCCTCTCCATAAGTGAACCATCAAGTTTGGGTGATTTATCTATTTCTACTTCAAAGGAAACCTCGCATCATTATGCAAACATATAGATTTCCATATTGCGTATTTCCAAGGGGATTATGCAAACATGATTATGCAATTGTATCACAAACATTGCGAAGACTTAAAGCCTGCCTGTGAGTTTATTTTGCATCCCTAATGTAATGTGATGGAAATTGCATGACAGTATAGATGCAGTACATTACACACAAGGATTTCCTAAACTTTTCATAGCTGCTACACTTTGTGAATGTTCAGGTTGGGAGTTGGAGTTCGGAGAGTGAAACTTTGTCGGCTTTAACAACTTTACCTGTTTACCTATTGAATGTCAAATGTTATGGACAAACTATGTCATCCATTCATCCGAAATGTCAAGCACTGGACAATATAATACGTCAACAGTAACCATGACCTCAACAAGAACCGAGAGTTAATTCAACTCCTCTCTGACATAATGTCAGCAACAACAGCAAAATAGATGAATAGATGCTTTAACTGCACGGTCTTTTTCACCTGACCTGTTTTGTACTGCCAGGACAGCAACAGCATGCTCTTTCTCTATTATAGAGAAAGTGCAATTATTCCCCTGATCTCTGTGAAATAGGGTGGATGAGGGCAGTGACACAACAGAAAAAGGAAAGAACAGAAAAATAAGACAAGAATCCCTAAAAAAATCAATGTTTGTAACGTAATTGGTTGACATACAGGCGCAGTTTAATATATAGCTATTAGCAATTTGTAAGATATGGCCAGAGTTAAGTTTAAAACACTCAAAAAATTAACCAACATTATCAACAGAGTATGAAGAAACAACAGTGTTGACGTTGATTGTGTTGGGGAGATGTCTACTGAAGCAGCTTGCTAACCCGCTCATCCCAGCCTGTCCTGTCACATGATGCCACTTTGTACCGGCAAGAGGCGGCAGTCTGATAGTTCCCATATATTTCACCTGAGAGATACAGCATATGCAAGCTGTTAGCTTAATTAATGAATGAACAAAAAAGACTCGACTCGACCTTACAAAACAGAACAAATACAACCATACACCTTCTGAGTTCAAGTTTACCTCTTTTACCCAATTTTGACAAGTTTAATTGCAAGTCCAACTCAACGTAAACTTAATAAAACTCACCGAAACAGTCTTGCTTTGTCTTTCGATAAGAGTTAGTTTTGACAATATTCTGTTTCATCATCCACTGCTGATTTATCATCCCTAAAGTCAGAGTCTTGGTCTGTAAATCGCCTCCTTACTGCCCCCGCCTGTTGTCAAACTGACCTCAGTCTGTCTTGGAGGCTTTTTTCAGTCCCAGTTGGTGGCCTGCCATGTTCACTTTCAGGCTGCCAATTAGGTTGAGCTGAACCCCCATTGCCTGTGGGGACACCTGCTCCACAGCTAACTGAGGCAAGAGCTAATAAGCTAACAGGTAGCTATTAAAGAGCAGCAGTTGTTGGTTACACTAGTAATATGCTGCCCCTTGTTTTTTGGAGCTACCTTCCAATTATGGCCGTATTATACAAATTACACCTTTGTATCGCCCTTACTATAAACACCGTTCTCACAGCTTCCTCCCTCCAAGGTCTGCAGTCTGAACAGAATCCAAGTTAACTTAATGAATCCTCCAGACCTCTGGTAAAGTGATTTTCTGTACCTGCATATTGTGTTCAGGGTCACCAGTGAGTCAGAGCTCAGAAGAAACACCCACGACAGCTCACAGCATCGGCAGATGGACAGAAGGTCACAACAATGGGCAATTTAGTGAAACTTGGAAAGCACATCTTTGTACATTTCCAGCCCACAATCATCTTGCTGTGACTCACTATTGTTGATAGACATAGTCAATAAAGGGTTCAAGGGAACCTTGTTCTGATTGTCTGAAGTTTGGTGTGTCAGAACTACTGGCAACTTTTTTCTTCAATTTAAAAAGTTCAGCTTTCACCAAAAGGCTTGAATATTGTGAGAATGATTCTCATCAAACATCTCTTGGAAGCAAAAAAAAAAAAAACACCTCGAGGTTGTACAACTAGCTTTGTTTTGAATTTGAGTATCAAAAGAAGTCTGTTTCCTGAGGCTGGTGAGACTGTTCAATTACTCTCTGATTGTCGCCTCTCCAAGTATTTTATGCATATTTGTCTGTGACATGATGGCTTTTTAATGGCTTTTTAGATTGCAGTGTTGAAAGCTGTTATAAAAGGGATTCTGCAATCTGCAATGGACGCTGTGTAGAACATTATTAAAAAAGAGTGTGATTATTTGCTAATTTTATGTACTCAACTGAAGCAGTACAAACACTGGGGGTGTAACGATTCTCCAAAGGTACAATTTTTCAGCACTAACAGTTACGCTGCTGTTAGATGCATCTGGATTTGTAAAGACTGACAAAACAACTCTTTGTCATTTATATTTTCAAATTCTTCTTCTTTTTATACAACAACAGTTCAACTTTATCCTGGTGGCTTTTTGCAGGCTAGGGTAAGGCAAGTCGAAAAATAAAGATTCCAGAGTTCAACGAAAAATACCAGTCTTCAGGGATTCAACAATGAACGACAAAAGATAGAAAATGAAGTTGTTGCGAAGTTTGGTTTCTCAAGTATGTCCTGAGTAAACCCACTTTTGTGGTGGACGTTCGAAACAGGTTTAACATTTGGACGTCTCACTAGGAATCCTTTTGGAGATCTGTTCACGAGTAACACGGGTCAAATATTTAAACGCCTGGCTAGATAACCACATGGCCCCAACTGGGACCCCTCTTGGACGTGTACAACAACAAATATTTGAATGTCTGACTGGAACCACACAGACTTGTTTGCTCGTCTGTGGATGTTCAAGAAAGCCAGATATCTTGACTAGCCAGGAACCCTTTTGGGCATCTACAGACATCTGATGCAGTTTCATCATCATTTGATACACCTCATCAACTTGACATCGACTTTACTTGCTTGATTTGAATGTGATGCCAGCAGCACATTTCAAAAAAGTTGGGAAAGGAACAACAAAAGACTGGAAAAGTTGTCGAATCCTCCAAAAACAGCCGTTTGTAAAGTCCCACAGGTAAACGGGTTAACTGCTAACAGGTGACGGTTGAAATTGTGGTAATACTATCCTCAGTTGAAACAGAAACAAAGCTGTTTCAAATTACGCCAAATCAGTGCGCTTAACTAAATTAATGTGATCGACATGAACCACTTGCTCTCTGTGGCAGTCACAGATCCATCACCAGAGAACAGCCACTTAGAATTAGTCACATAATGAACATTGAGTGAAAGGTCAGATTGTGATGTTAACAAAGTTGAAAGACATTATTTTAAAACATATGTATGTGTATTCATTATTGCACATTGCTCTGTGACCCTGTCTGGAGAGACATTAAAGCTCAGAGGGTGGGCAGTGCATTAACAGGCCGCCTCTACTGAATCAGTGCAATCAATGCCTCATAATGCCTCTGAAATTTAAAAAATAGGCAGATATACTGTGAACAGTCGGCAATGATTCTTACTCAGCCTGTGGCACTCAGCATGAAAAGGCTTTTTTTCCACCTCTGAATAGCGGTGACGCAGATATCGAATGCCACCAGGCGTCTCCGAGAGGGAGGTCATGTTGGGCAGGAGATACCGTTCCATCAGAATATATGAAAACAAGCACTCAACTCAGCGGTCGAGACCTCTGATGTTGTATTATATTCTGACGAAGGTGAATCATTCCTATAGCAGATGTTGAGCTACAGTTGATTGCTGGATCAACAATTTTACCCTGAAATACACTTTATGCCCAATATGTACATACTTTTTGTGTACATTTGGTCTGTTTTTCATGCTTCGGTTTATTACCTACCCTACCGAATGCATTAAAACTTAAATGACCAGGTGTTTTGAAAATGTAAGGAGTAGAAGTTGTCAGAAAAATAAATACTCTGTTACTGTACTTGAAAGATCTACTCAAGTACAGTAAGAAAGTATTTGTTCTTCGTCACTTTCCAACTTTGGTCAAATGATCAGCTGTAAATACTTTTCCTCCCCCGCAGGATTGTCGAAAAGTATCCGTTGATTCGGTGTTAAACACGTTTCAACTTCTTCAAATGATTCACACCTCAGCCAACGTGATGAATCAGAAACACAGGAGAGAAACTAGACACTTTTAAAAATGTCTTTTTCTCCGGTCGCAATTGCACCACATGCTTGCTTGAGGTGGAGAAGGGGAGTCGTCACAGGTTGGCCGTGGACGAGAGATGGCACAGCAGCCTGCTCGGAGGTCAGGCGGCCCAGACCAAGTGTGGCACGGCTCAATTCAGCGCGGTTAAACTGGAATCGGAAAAGCAAATCACCGTGGCAATGTTTGACTCAGCATGGCCAAAAGTACCAGCGGAAAACACCACAATAGACAGATGGTTCATCCAGTTCCTTTCCTTTTTTCCAGCACGACATTACTCATGTGCACAAAGTCGGCTCTGTAAAGACACGATTGTTCGAGCTCGGTGTGGAGGAGCGTGACTGGCCTGCACAGAACCCTGACCTCAACCCCGGTACAGCACCTCGGAGGAAGCAGACTTAATGCAGCTGAACCTACTCAACCCCGCAGCCAGGCTCTGAAAGCCAGCAACCCACAGAGTGGAGGCAGTTACAGCAGCAGAAAACCCCCCATGGTTTCAGACAGAGATTTGACAGTCACATATAATATATAGGTGTACTGTTCAGTGTCTTAGAGTCAACCTGACATGACAGCAACTGCTGATTTATTCAGATGTATTTAGCAAATTAAAGGGTGCATATTTAATTGGATGTCGTTGATGATTCAAATGTCACCACGATTAAGTTCTAATTACGCCATCATGCAGTTTCTCTTTTTTGCGTTTGTATTCAGGTTTGGCCTTTAGACTCGCCGACTCGCCGGTATTTTCTTCTTTTTTTTTTTTGGCGTGAAAGCTTTAAGACACAGCGTGGCTTGTTCTCTCACCTTGCGTCTGCTAGCGTTGCCCTGACAATCGCCCACACCGCCACGAAAAGAGCCGGAACACCTGAAATCACACAAAAGAAGACAATGAGCTGTGCTGATGTCTTGTGCTTTCTTTGTCTAATTCATTGTGTGAGTCACATTGCATAATCCCATTTACAACCAATTTTAGAAGCAGATGTAACTAGAGACATCTACACACTTACGCTCACCCCGAATGCACCCTGTGTTCAGTATGTAGTCCAACACACTCCTGGCGTACTGACAGGCGTCATCACTCCACAAATGCAGCAATTTCATATCTTTCACTCTCCAGAACAGCGATCAGACTCCAGCTATTGTACCTTGACTATTTCTTCTGTCAGTGGGATACATTCTTGTTGTCCCACTGGTGTAAAACGACACTAAGCTACTTGACAAATCTGCTCTGCTAGCCTGTGGATGAATATATTATTCACCCTTCCTGCCATATCACACAAAAGAAGTGTCTAGACTTTCAGAAACCCTTATAAAGAGTCAAGACCACTGGGAAAATCGGGTGACATTTCACAAAACATTTCTCGAGCTTAGAGATGAAAGATAAAAGCACGACGAAGCCTTTCACGATGCAATATGTCCTTATTTTGTCGTTATTCATGCAGAGCCTGAGTAGAGCTTTTTTGGATGAGCCATCTTGGGTTTTGTTTTAATTTGTGGTTGTTTCTGTACGTTTGTTAAGTCCTGATCTACGTCAGTTGTTTCGGAGAACGCTGCGATGCTGATTTGCTGTGAAGCCGAAATGTTTTGTTGACCAAGACAATTCACCTGACCAAGACAATTCACCTGACTTTCCATCGACATGTGGGTGAGTGGATAATGATGACTAAATTTGGATTTTTGGGTGAATTTATTCTTTTCTTTATCTTCAAACCATCTTAATTCATTAGTTTTCAAAAACTCCACTGAGGCCTCTCCTGTGGGACACTTCTGAACGGCTTAAGACTATGGTTAGATTTGCTTACCTCGGCCTATTTGCAGTTTAGAAAATCCAACATGCAAATGGCACCCCTTGACGATTTAAGAGTAGTATAAGTATTCAAATGGTGCTGTAGATACATTAAAATCATTTCCTTAAACAAGCCCAGAAAAAAGTTCTGTCTGCTACTTTCAAAGCAGGAAGCTGAGTTGCAAACTCAAACACTTGTATGAATGATGTAGCTCCTCATCAAGCAGGCAATGTGAGTCGCTGTTACGTACTGTTTGTGCCCTCCTGAGTAGAGCTTTTAGAGCAGAGGTGATTGCATTAGATTGTGATTGTGCAAGACCGACTTTGCCCAAAGAAAAGTTCACTTCACCCCACTGTAAGCACCGTAATCTAGATATGGCAGCTTTATTACAGTTATCATGGAACTTAAAGTGGATGACAAGTTTCCCCCCCTATTTTTAATATGACAATAATGGATAGAATCTAAATTAATTCTGTACCTCATCCGAGGCTGAAAGAGCATAACGGCAGCGTGAGAGTGGCAGGGAGTGTACGGATGTGATAATGAGATATATTTACTGTTCAACTAGATGATGGCTACAAATGGAAATGAGAGCATTTTCATCCATTTCACCTGCTCGGAGTGGGATTGGCATCACAGGTATGGCACTGCTTTCTTTCAAGCCTTTGTGCTTCTGTTATCCATGTTCACAAAAAGGAACGAATTGAATGTGTTAAAGAGGTCATATTATGCTTTTTGGGTTTTTGCCTTTTCCTTTAGTGTGTTATGTAGCATTTTTGTGCATGTGAGAAAGCCCCAAATCCAAAGGGAGTTACTCTCTCCCACAGAAAACACTGCTCCTGCCCTGCCTGAAACACCTGGTTTGCATCCATGCTTTGCTTCCATAACTTACGTGCGTCACTATGTACCAGGCGTTATGTAAATATATCATAAAATATATACACTCCAGTCAGTCAGCTGACATACACTTGCTACTGTTGTACCAGCGTTATTTTAGATCACACTACCTTGCTCGGCATTACCCGCCCTACTCTGCCTCTAAACTCTCGCCAAAGATTGAACAGAGGCGAAATGTCTCACTCTGTAGCTAAAATGGAGCTTTAATGTGTAAACGGATGCTGCAGCAATGCACCATAATGAGAAAAAATAATGTGTTTTTTGAAAGTTAAAGTATGTAAGATTATTCCTCTAAGACCCCCCAAATAAAAGTACGAACCTGAAAATTACGTAATATGGCCTCTTTAAGAGATTGAAAATATTTCAAAGTAAAAATGAAGGCAGCTATTTATAAATGATTAATGAATATCAATTCAAGTAAGGTTTTTTGTGCAGCTAAATATCACATTGCCTGGAGGCGATCTGTATATCACTTGATTCGGATGATGTAAAATTTCCCCTCAAAAAAACTCTTCAATGAGAAAATATAGAAGAAACCGCAGGAAGAGCAACAGAGGAGGAATGTAAGTGTCAGTTTCTGTTGAAATCTGTAACACACATCCTCTACTAAAAGTAGCTTTTCACCCGCTAGGAAATTATTACTTTCTTATCTCGGAATGGAATTCAACCCACCGAGTCAAAGTAGCACAAAATGTGAGCCACAACAATAACAAGGTCCTTTGGCGTCGGCGGAGAAAATGAAGGGGTTCATGTGAGAAGGAGACGATGGCTCTGAGGCAATTTGAAGGCACCCTGTGGAGTTTTACACCGCTGTGGCGCGATGCTTTTACGAGAGGGGCTCCAGTTTGTTTGCCCTCGTGCATGTGCACTCACTCGCATGTGCACGTACTCTATGGGTGACATGACACAATGTCTTGCCAGTGGTTCATGCATTCAAGAGGTTTGTTGGACCACAGGGACATGCACAATGCACTGTGGTGAGTTACACTGGAAGGAAGGTTGCTTATAAGAAAGGTCCACAGGAAGCAAACATTTTCTAAAGCTGGTCCTGGAAACAGATTAATGTCATGCTGCACCTCTTTCACTCTTTATATTCTACATTTATAACCTTTCAAAACATAAGCTCAAAGTCCTCAACTGTTGCTAGAACATATATTATTTCTTTGGGCATCGTGTTAATGTGTTCTGCCTTCTGACTAGCTCACAGAATCTAAAAGTTTTTATTTTTCGGTGAAGTCCCACTGGTTTTCCAAAATTAGTAGGCAACATTCAGATGAGTAGCTGTTAGAGCACATCAATAATGCAACAACTGATGGAAAGTCTCCACTGAGCTCAACGGCCGACTGTCGCGGCACCTCGCGTCCCCTGTGTCGCCGCCAAAATAAAACTACAGTCGAACACACCACAAAGAGTACAACTGATGTCCAAAGAGTGTTGTGTCTGTGTGAGAGGAAATACCTCTCCATACCACCAGGTGGAGATATTCTGTATTTGTCATCCAAAAAGGGAAACCCAAAGACTCAGGACTGCAGATTTAGAAAACCTTGTTACGATAACTTGTCGTGGTCACCTCTCCACACCTGTGCTTGCTGCAGAGTTTGGTGTTTTTTGTCCCTATGTCTGGCTTTTCATTGACCCATTTGTGATCAGATAGCCTGATTGGCTACAGAAATGCCGATCAAATGTGTTTTCCCTCTCTTTTTCACACATGACAGTGGCCGCCTGATGTGTCAGGGGCTTAACAGAACCATGCCCCAGTTTAAAGGGGCTCTATGGAGCTCCTGTGTTGCGTGGGAAGCCGGTCGTTAGTTTACGTAAGCAGACTCTGTTCCTAAACTGACGTTAGCTGCTGTTGCTCTCTGCAGTGGCATTCAAGAAGTTGCAAGTCACATCCTTCGGACTGTCGTCCATCACAAAGAAATCAACAGTCCAGCAGCATTACACAACTTCAACAAATCATTTAAAAGCTTCTACGGGGAACGGAGAGAGACGAGAAAAGGTCTCATTTTTTCACATTACATTACAATCCGCTGACTTAGGGCCGATAAGAAAGTGATGAGCATATGTAAATTCCTACAAATCGTTTCGAGCACTTTTAATGATACTGTGGCTGTTGGATTTTAATCCAACCGAGCCTAATCAGCCATTTAAATTCTGGCCAAGTGTGCGGAGGGTACAAACAAAAAAGAGACCCGGCTTCTGATGAGGCAAAAAAACTCTCCCCTTTTTGCTAACATGACTTCAAAGGAAAGAGCCAGCATCTTCAACACTTTCATCTTCTCGTGTGAACACTCACATATCTGTGCTCAAGGAAAGAACAAACAAGAGAAACACTTCCAGAGGTTTTGTTTCAGATTAAATATCAGAAGGTTCGGTCCGTCTCTGATTTGTGTATTTATTTCTCTGATGATAATTGATTTTGATAAATCTGTTTCGCGACTGCACAGTTTCCCTAAAGCGGCGGGATAAAGACATTTGATTAGTTACTTTGATCCTCAAGTTTGGCACTTTGTACGCACCAAAGCACACATTATTAACGACTAGAGGGCTATTATACATGAGCTGCTGCCACTGCTATAATGATTATGTAATGTGTAGAATTCATTGTATTGTCTGTATACTTAATCATAAGGCTGACACGGCAACTGCGACTGGATTGTGAGTTTCAGCTCTGCAGTGAAACATTCAGCTTCATTCTTTTCCAAAGCAACTGGAGGATTGTATGAAACGTTTGTGTACTTTTTTCCACTCACCCCATCCGATGAGTATGAAGCCCCAGAGGTACTTGGAGTCCGATCTGAAGGCCATGAAGATGAGGCTGTGGAGGTAGAGGCCTTCCACCAGGATCCAGTAGTAGTTGGTGGCCAGGAAATAGATGAAGAGCAGCACTGTCACCTTGCAGCCGATCTGATGACAAAAAAAGAAACACCGAGGCTTTCCTCACATCGTGCTCGTACCTCTTTATACGTGTGCCTTTGTGCCGACACATTTTTCTGAGCGCAGCATTTCACAACAAATATTCTCACATAACAGGTGCAGCTCAGCGAGTCAATGATGTGATTACATTTTGAGGCGCAGTGAGGGAACAATAAAACAGCAGCAGTGGAACAATAAGTTCATGTTGATAAAGGTCATCAAATCTAATGTAAGTGTGGACACCCACCTTGTCACGGTTTTGGTTTTCAGTTAGTTAATTCCAGTTTTATTTTGTAGTCATATCCTCTTGTGTCTTGTTGTCACTTTTGACTTTCTGCTCACCTGTGATCCCCGTGCTCCTCCCAAGCTTGATTGTCCTCATTAGCACCTGCACCTCGTACACTCGTTAGTTAAGTTTGTATTTAAGCCTGTGTTGTTCCCTCACTCTTTGTTGGTTCGTCTGTTACCGTCCACGCCTCTTGTGCCTGTTCCCCGGTCCTCAAGTGTTCCCTGTGTTCCTGATTTCTAGATTGTCCTCAGTTTTGTATTTCTCTTTGATTTTATTCCTTGGACTTTCCTTTTCATTGGACATCAGCTCATTGAAGCCTGCTTATTGTTTCGCTGGGTCCTCTTTTGTTACAGACTTTTGGCCCCACATATTGGACTGAAAACCATTATTTTTAATCTCTATAATTAAAGATCTCTTTTTAAAATAACATTGATACTTGAAAATTAGGTTTTAGCCAAGAATAAAAGCAGTGTGGTTGTTGTTTAATAAATGGAGTCTTCCGCAGAAATCTTTTCCCTTTTCCTGTGTTTTGGTTTCTTAATTTCTGGTCCACATGTGCCGGCTTGGCTTGAGTTGGTTTGACTCGTCATGCATCGCCATAAAATTAAAAGGAATTTGCAGGCCAGATAAACAACTGCTGTAAATGTACACTCAAAAAAGATGAATGCGCTGCTGCTGTGATATCCTCCAACACACCAGAGATATCTAAAGGTACACATCTATTCTGATGGGCCTCAGAACAGATCCTTGAGTTTGACACGTGGATTTTCTGAGCTTGTCTCTCTTGTTATACCCAAATATGGTCCAGTACTCATCCTTTGAATGTTGTCCTTCTAACTCTCTTGCTGAGCCTTTTAGTTTAAGAAACACGTGCAGGACAGTGGTATACAAGGTTTGCCAGTCGGAGGTTTGGCCTTTAGAGTGAGTGGTGCACTTTGATTTAATCCTCCGCTGATTCTCCCAGAATACCTCAACCTCGAGCTCTCTCATGCAGAAACAGTGACAGGTGCACAAGCTAATTCTTTCAGCAATATCCCTGTCTCTATCCTTGACCAGACCTCTCAAGAACAGAATGAAAAATACTTCTCCGTGGCTCAATGAGCACATGCAGGCTCTCAAGAAAGAAAATACGAAATTGTTCCCGGGCAGCCGGTAGCTTGCCAGTCTGCCTTGGCATCCTGAATAGTCATTATCAGCTTTCAGACTATTGTTAACAAGCCGAGGTCAGCCTGCATCTCCAGTTTGTTTTTCAGAAATCTCCTTATCTCCAAAATCTTTTTGAATGTTATTGATTCTGCTGTAAGAGGTTCCTCCAGCTCTACGAGTCGTTCATTGGAGGAGGAATTTCTGAATTGGCTCTAAACTGGTTGAGTCAGCCCAGTGTGAGCTGACATATCATATCATGAAGTGGAGAGGATAGATAGTGGTGGAGTTACAGGCAAGACAGTGAATTCAGCTCGAGAAGAGAGAGTTTCAACATCTGTTAGCATGAAACCACTTGATATTTTGATATTCAAGGAGATCTTTTTTTAGTATGTATGGATTAGAAAGTGTCAGGAATTCGTATGAGGGGCGATTCTTGTCGCCTGAGGTGTTGGGAGTTGTCTGGAAGTCAGATGAGACTGACAGTCACTGTCTTGCAAACGTCACAGGTTCATTGCCGTGGGGACGGCATCATCAACATCTGTCATGAGGTCTGCATCTGTTGTCCTGCTGATACCTGACAGTTCATAAGTGAAGACAATCTGAAAGTCAACAGAGAACACTCTGTTCGGTTCTTCTCTCCATGCTTCATGTATTAAAGAGATCTCATTCATCACACTGAGAATTCTTCAGAGAATTAGCAACTCTCAAACTTCAACAAGGGATATTTCTAATCTGGCGAGGAGAATGGGATGGACGCTCTGCTGATGACGCCTGAGCCTAGACTGAGGGTTCAACTGCCGTCGGTAGTCTCAAGTGGACAAATAGAGGACATGATCCCGCCTGAGGCATTTCAGGCCAATTTCATGCCATGTATTGAGGCGTCAAAACAGGTATTTTCTGAAGAACAGAAGTCTGCTCTTCAGCTGAAGGGAGGAAACTTTTCCTTGAGTGGAAACTTGAAACCTTCAGCAAACATACACGTGAGAATTGACTTTTCAGTTTTAACCGTTGAAAGACTATATCAGACACAAGTTAGTATTCAGAGCGACGTCTTGAATCATGTCAGGAGTGGATCTTAAAAATGAAATACATTTCAATAAAGCTAAATTATAAATGGACCCTTAAGACCAAGTATTTCTAATTTCCAGAGAACAAATGCATTGTTGATGTGGGTGTTAACATGCACATGAGAACATGTGCGTACTGAATGGTTACTGCCTGCGGTCTGCTGAACGTAAGCCAGACCAAGTCCTTTAAAAATATGTTCTTCACTATATAAATAACTGAGAATATCTTAAAATGTTTGTGACTTGAGCAGACGCACTGTCAGATTTATCTTACCAGGATAAAGCTGCATGATTCAGTGTAAAATCATTGCTTTCACTCTGTCAGGGCTGCACTCGCTTTACAACGTGACACAATTATTCTTTGACAAAATCGCCTGAATGAAACAATCCTGACCTTTTTTGATCATATAGAGATTCCTCTCCTCGAACTCAACTCAACAGGCGACTGTCCTTGAAAAACATACAAATGAACGGCAGGGTGATTCCAGGATTAATGACGCATAGTTGCAGCTGACTCACCGATTAAATTAGCTGTTGACTAAATAAAAAAACAGAAGGACAACATGTCGGAAGCAAGAAATTTAGATGTGTGCTACTTTCAAAAAAAGTCTCCATGGGAAGTTTGTCGTGGGGGTGTCGAGGACGAGCTGCAGAGATTTAATGATTAGAGCATTTTTGTGACAAAGCAGCCCGTTTTAAGATTTAAGTCTCGTCTCTTTTCTTTTGCAACCATGACAACGCCAAAGCAGAAGATACTTTATCAAACACCCGGGGGCGTTTTCTATATCTTTATCTGTCAGTGCACGATGGGAGAGGCGTAGCCTTTCATCGTTTCATCATTCGTCCGGAAATAGAAAAAAGGTGGCCCTCACAGACGTTTGTGTTACACTGAGGCGACAACTTTGTGCAGCTCGTCTCAGATGTGCAACCTTTAAAAGCAACTACACTGTAAAACACAATCTGAAGGTTTTATTCAGTTTGTTTTACAGAATTGTGCAGCATTTTTGGAATATACAAAAATATATATATGGCATTATATAAACTTGTAAAGCTTGTCTCATTGTGCAACATTATAAAGCAATTACACCTGTTTAATGTAATTTTTAAGTTAAGTTTACTTTACAGAATTTTCCTTTATTTTTGAAACACTAAAAAATATCAGTTAAATTAAATAATCTTCTTCACTTTTTTTCTTAATTTTTTCTGTTTATTTTAATTTTAATTCTGTCCTGTCTTTTAAATAAATATTACATACAATAACAGACACTGTGAATTACCATAACATGTATTTATGGTCATTTATAATTTATTTAATATATGAAATGGTTACATTCAAGTCTACATTTATTAAATTAGATAAAGCAAGTTGGTATATAATTGTATTACATTATTAAATAAATGTCGAGGATTTTAAATTGTATGAAAAACCCAACAAATAACATCCTTCTGCAGTCTGAAGCCTGATTATCAGTATCATAACAGTGTTTGACTGTATCTAAATTAAACCTTAAAAAATCCAGACCTCATATAAATTTAAAAACTGTACTTCAATAACAAAAAATTACTGTTTTTAGACTAGAGACTTTTTACAGTGTAGTTGTTGATCCTAATGCACAAGTTTCTCCTTAGAAAAGACACACTAGGGAAACAAAAAACGTTCATTTAATTCCACAGCGCTGACAAACGCAGCAAAACAAAAAACACATTAGTCTGTTTTCAATGATGTGGTTCAAGGTGAAAACGTTCCCTCTCAGCTCTCCTTCTTGCAAGTTTTGTCTTGTACAAAAAACCCTCCTCCACTTTGCTCTCAGCTCCCTCCGACTGGTTCGTGTGGACGCACACTGCTGAACGCAGCCTCAGGGTGACTCTTTAACATGCAAAGCTCTTTGTGCAAAGATGTTTCTGCCACAGAAAGCCGATCGGGTGATTGGCCTTGAAAACTGTTTCATGAGATTCTTACTGAATTAGAGAACTATTTTCAATCCGGAAATCCATTAAAATAGTTGGACTCTCTTCCTGAAGTGCATAAAACATGGTGTTTTCTAAAGAGAATGATCAAGGCTGCGTGCTTTGTGGTCGAGATTAAGCACACTGCTGTAGGGTCAGCGTTTAATAAGGCAACTAAGACACATTTGTAGAGGAAAGACTCATCTATCAATAATTAAAAACTTGAGATAAATACAGAATTGCAATCCCATCAAACTGTTTATTCTTGCTGGCAAGGATAAACAGTTTGATGGGATTACAGTTCTTTATTTTTTCATTTGTTTATTCGCTAAAAGAGGGATTCAGCCCCCCGTACCGAAGCTACATACGTGAGTTGAGCATTTTGTCTCTTAGATGTAATTAAAAACATACAACTTAATTATCAGCAGGGTCCGAGCATGTAGGTGATTTGCCAAACGGTTAAATGTGAACACTTTAAACGCATTTTTAAATAGTGCCACAGTTCAGATTCAAAGCTTTAGTACACTTCTGTAGCCGAGGGCAGGGATGAACTGGGAATAAAAGTGCACCTTGGACTTTTGAACCAGAGCAGCAGGACGGAACCCATCTGGATGAACGCCGCCGCCGCCCACACACACACGAGACATACGGTTCAAAAGATGAAGGACAAAATCCACAGTCCTGGTTATGTGTAAAAATACATGGATGAACGTGGATCACAAGGATGAAGCTTGAGCAGTCAGAGTTAGACAGATTCAAGTTCAATAACACAGCAGAGCACATTCTCTTATTTTGCTCCATCCACATACACACAATTAATCAACTAATCAACTGCTGTTTGAACTCCAGTTGTGTCTCAGGCTGCATTTCAGCAGATTAAGAACCAGGATTAACGGTTTAGCACACAACGAACTGGAGTAAAAGCCTGAATATATACTGCGCTCTTTTGTATTCATGCGATCTGTGATCAATTTTGAATCGAGAATTGTGTCTGAATCAGATCGGACACACAGAAAGCGAAAATCAAATCAAGTCGAATCGAATACAGAGATTCACACATTATATGAAAATGTCAGTATTGTACGTATGACATGTACAAACATGAACACATCAGTGTTTTTTAAAAAATGTCAACTGCCAACATTTCACTGATGAATCCCTGATGGCAAAACTGTCGCCGCCCTGATGCGGCCCACGCCCGACACGTTCGTCCGGCCCACGCAACACGTGGAACGACGGCGCTCCTCGCTGCTGTCTGCGGCTCTCTGTGTTATTTTCCCAGAATAAACACAGCTGCTCAGATCACATCGAGAACAACGAGCCAGAAGCTGTGCTATTATATCGACGCACATGCTGTTGAAGCCAGAAGTGCAGCCAGGACTTCACTCTGCCTGAGTGACTGTTGGAGGGGGCTTACGGATCAAGGTCATCACTGTGAAATGTTCCAGAACAAGTTTCTGTGGTCAGAGCGCTGTTATCACCTGCATCAGGCCTCGGATAAGAGTCGAGTACAAGCGGTACTTACATACTGAGACTTGTCCAGCGGAGCCATGCTGACCGTCTTCAGGTTGTCCAACAGGGCCGAGTCAAAGTCCTGGAGTCCGGCGCTGGAGTGGACGACTTTGTCCTTCACGAAGATGCTGACGGCCCGCAACATGAAGGACACGAACAGGTGCATGTGGATGTAGTTTCTGGTGCAGTGGAGACGTCTGCCAGGGACACAAACAGTTAAGGATTAATAATTAACAGCATAATAAAATGCCATTCAAACCAGCGTGTAGAGCTTCAAAACAGGGTGTTTAACTCCAGAGTCTCGCTGGTTTCTGCGATTACATTTCCACATTTCCGCTGGCTCTCTCTCTCCGACCGTGGTGCCGTTAATTTGTTTTCTGGGAGCCATCTCTCTGTTCTCTCTGGCAGAGAGACACTTTGTGGTCCGTGCCGAATGTTATAACAGAAGCCAGAACAGCACTTCAGCGTTTATCCTCCTCTTTTATGAGACCCAACACTAATTCTGTTCAGAAACTGTAGCCGTGGTGTGCAGTCGCCGATGCTCCGCGTGTATAAACATACAGTAACGCTCTCATTCTGACGAGCGCTTGTGTTATTGTTGTGGCTGCTCATAATTACTGTGAAAACTCGGAGCTTATTTACTCGGCAGCTTAGCCACGCAGCCTGACTGAAACTGAATTGTTTCGTCTGTAATCGGTTCTAATGGAGAGGTGAATTAGCGTGGAGAGCGTTGAGGGAGAGCTGCCTTGGTGTCGGGCGTAATAAAGGTTCGCCCTCACCTTCCAGATGTGCGTCAAGTTCAATTAAGTCTTTAAGCTTAAAGCGGTCGTGGCAATACTACAAAAAAGTCTCTGCTGACCTCATTATGTTGTTAGACGTCTCATAGGTACTGTAGTTGTTGACTGTGGTTTGCAGAAGGTTAATGAGCTGCAGCTTCATAAATAAAGCCTCATATTGCAGGATAAGAAAACAACCCTCCTGCAGGAGGACTGTTGATTCTCTCCCTCTCATGGGTTATGGTGATTTGATTAATATGCATGCATCTGCATCTACTCTTAAGCCCCCAGAGGCCGTCTGTCACTCTGCCCTCAGGTTCATAACCAGGTGATGTTTTTTAGCAGACCGTCACGGCACCGAGCACTCAAAGTTTGGGTGTTCTCCGTCTGAGAGACACGAAAGACACTGTTTTGTTAATCTACAAGGCCCTGATTCATCTTATCTTATCTTATCGTCACCGTCTTGCTGCTGCTGTTTATAACACTCTGACGCAGATTCAAAAGATACGCGTTTACACGTATTTGTATATGATTATCTGTACATAGTGTAGCATGAAGGAGTTTTTTTTCTTTTCACATGTTTTCACAGATGAGAATGGAAAATCTGAAGGAATTTGGAAAGATTATCTGCGCAAAACCATCTTTTCACCAGTTCTCAAGTCGTGAACATAGGAGAGGAAACTGTTTACATCAGTTCCTTACATTTTTCTTCCATCTGTGATAGCAAGTGAAAAACTGTTTTTCAGGAGAAAAAAAAAATATGTGAAAACTAAGACAACAGTTTTTTTCTTGTGTGAAACCGAGTGGAAAAAAATAAAAATCAAAAATGTCCTAATTTAAAACACAAATTAGTATGACAAAAACAAACACAGGAGAATTAGCCTTTCTATCAGTTGTTTTAAAGAAAAAAATAATTCTCCAGAATAATAAAAATAAGAAGAATAATAAATCACTTGGTTTCCGATGTTTTGTCTTTCACATGTTTTCCCAGATGACAAAAAAAATTGAAGGAATTTTAAAGAAAGATTATTCCTGGCAAAAAGAAGAAAACAGACTTTATTTAATGGATCACCAGACAAACAAATCCTCACTTGCCCCCTCAGGGCTTCCGTAGTTATGTGACTTTCCCCGACTAGACGAACTGTGTGAGCGCTCACCTGTCCATGTTCCACCTGCCCTGATTCTTTATGAGTGAAACACGTAGACATGTTTTGTACTGCAGCCATGAGGTATCAAAGCCTTTTTAACACTCTCTTCATCGCCTCAGACTTCTTCAAAATATAAGTTATTAAGTTAACTAAATTGTGTTTTTAAGGGTTTTTTCTCTCCTGCTCTCTGTCTGTCTTCATCCGTCTCCTGTCTTTGACTCCAAAGCTCTAAATATTGAGGCAGGTACCGATTCAAGTGGAGAGAGATTTTCAAAAGGTTTTTTGAAGTGCTGATTGGATGATTACACCTGTGGATCTCATTTCAGAATAAACCTGAGGAGCCTTAAAGGCAAAGTTTAAAATACATATATTTTTCACAAGGAGGCACCGGAGAGAAACTGTCGTCTGAATATTCCGTTTAGTTGAATCTCTCTTGGAACAAGCAGAGGGAGGTCACGCTTCTTTAACCTCAAAGACTTGATTTGCATAATTTCTGAAGTGTCTTATTACTTTTCATTGACACACAGCACATAAAAGGTTGTTAAGGTACATGACTTACAGAGACAGTGTTCACAGCCTCACAGCTAACTTATAAAGTTCAGTTCAATTCAAAAGGAGCCCAAGGTAACACACCGTATGTTGGCGAACATGTATTGTGTTATTCTGCCTCACGTTTCCACCCACAGCCGAGCAAATGAAAGCCGGTTTCTCCTTGGCTTTCTGTAACAGTTGTACCGGTCTGTGATTTCATATAATTCCCTTATAATTTCCCGGTTAAAGGTTCTGGGAAAGAACTTTGTGATTTGGTGCTAATCGCAGGATAAAAGCGGATTTCCATTTTCATTCACACCCTCGTTGATGTGGGTTTGAACAGAGCCTCTAAAGTAATCGACCATAGTGGAAACTTTTTTATTATTTCCCTATTCCCTATTCAAGAATGCCAAACTTACATGAGCTCACAGTAACATGTCACAACGCTTCACTGTCGACTTTAAGTGCTTCGGAAATAAACTGTGGCCGAACATTTTGCACTCGCAGGAGACGACAGGAGGTGTGCAGAATCAGGAAACTGCCGGTTTTCAATCAAAATAAGAATATAATATGATTATATAATTATACATATAATAATACCAAATAATACCCAATATTATATCAAAAAACCAAATCATTCATCACCACCACATGTTCTATGGTAGAGTCAAAAACTATGGCAGCAGGGGCCACTTCAGTTTCAAGTGTTTCCAAAAGGTTTTGAAGGGCTGACGGGATGATTACAGCTGCGCCACTTCATAATAAAAAAAGCAGGAGAGGCTCCGGAGTGGAATTTTAATATTAAAGGGCAGTTTAAAATGTTAAAAAATGATCTCTGATCTTTTCACCGAGGAGGCGGATTGTGAAGTGAAGTGCGGACAGAAATCATCAGTTTACCTGCATCAGCGAGGTGCTGCCGCGCTTTACCTCCAAGCTTTTGATTGCACATGTTTGTTTGTATCCTAAAAGCATAAATCATCTTTCATTTCACAGAATAGATGTGAATTGATCTACATTGGTGTCAAAGCGCCGTCAACAGTTTGTTTTCATTCTTTCGCATCAGCTGTGAGCTTCCATCCTGTGCGCAGCAGTGTGTCCGCCAACACGCCACCCAACAATCGAATAATTAATCCTGATGGCCCGGTCAGGTATCCTCAATTTTTGCAATTTTGTCAGTGCGAGCAGAGAACAAAACATTGGCTGTGACACTGGATCACAGCGGGACGGTCGGAGCACAAACGCAGAGGCTGGAAAAGAGATGCAGGTTTCACAAAAATGCTGCAGGTGCGTGAACGAAAACTGCTGGCCTCCGGGAGGGTTTGGAGGATTTTCTAAACCGGCGTGATGGCGTGAAACGTGCCCAGGTGTCAGGCACTGAACCTTTCGAAGGACCACCTCCTGCAGTTTCTGTCTTTGGAGGATAATCAAGAGGTTTTTGCGTCGTTACACTGCAGCTGTTGGGAAAACGGCTCATCATTTAAGTCATTAAAAACTGCTACTTCATACCTGAAGTACCCGATGATGAAGATGGCCACCAGCAGAGAGCTGAAGGAGACGGCGTAGCCGACGGTGTACATGACATACAGCCGCTCGAAGAATTCTTGCTGTGAACACGGACAGACACAGAGAAAGGTTTGATATTAAAGGTGCACGATGGAGTTTTGGAAAAGAAATTCAATTATTATTAATGAGGTAATAAAACAAACTCAGAAATATAACCATAACTGAATAAACAAGCTGCTCTCAGAGTCAAATAAGGTCCTCAGTTTATTCAGTCCTGAAAATGAAGAGGGTTCGGTCCTGTCCTCGACAACGCAGCACAGCTTTAATGTTTTTATCAGAGGTGTTAAATGGTGGCTGAAAGACAAACGACACTGTTCTCACACCTACAAACAGCTGCACAGACGTATCTGTACCTTTATGACCCTCTGTTTTCATACCTGTATTGTCTTTGTATACCTCTTTCTACTTGTAATTGTCAGAAAGCCTCCAGCTGTTGCATATTAACATTTTGCTCTAAACACTTACAATGCATCTGGTGCTTTTATCTATTCATCTATCCATCCAGTGTATCTCTCAGAGGCAGCGGTGCATATTGATCATTATTACTGTAAATATGCCAGAAGTTAGCCAAGAGGCTGGTTCCCCTGCAGTCCCTGGCCACGTTCTGCAGCACCAGTGTTCCTCCTGTGATGTCCGTGTCAACTATCATGACCATCAAACTATCAGAAATCAGCAGGCGGGTGTTATAGAAAATAGTGCTCAGAATAAACTCTGTGGAGACGCTCCACAGCTCCATCGCTCACCAAAACCGATCCAGCCTACAAAAACAGATTTTCAGGAAAAAATCCTGTCGACGGCTCCCAGCTGCTCGGCTGCACCGGACGCCACAATGAGAACAGCGCAGCCGTCGCCGCTGATGTTTCGGGGGTCTAATTATTAAGTATTTGCATGCTGATACGAGCCGAGGAAGAAATGACAGCTGCACCGATAATTAATGTCGAAACTGACGTTAATGCCGCTGTGTAGCCTGCACGTGTGCCAAATTAAAGACTGGATCAGAAAAAACTCCGCTCGCAGATCATCTCACTGTTTCGGTGTGTGTTTCGTCTGAAGTTAATTCAAACGGGAGAAGGTAGATTCATAAAGTCTTAGCAGGTAATTTACAGGCTTAGATCCTTAATCTCTGCCGAATACCTCCAAACTGGAGACAACATCAGGGGTTTTAACAAACACTTTAAATCTCGTCTGGAATCTAAGCTGACGTATTGTCGGGCATTAGTCAGACTCAAAGGAGCCAAACGACTCAGGTGAGACCACAAGAGAGAGACGGCTCTATACCTGGTACGTTCTCATCTTACACAGAGCAGAGGACAAAAGGTCTCTCAGGTGATTTGGTTCCTTGGATGAATAGTTCGAATTTCAAAAGAACATGATTCATTCCTAAAAGTCAAGGAGATGAATATATGTCAAAATATCTTTTCAGTATCTAAAGAAAGAGAATGACGATGGAGTCGGACTGCTTGGTGGGCAACGAGGAGCGAGGCAGCCTTCGTGCTCTTCAGGATCCGACGGTGGGACGACTCTAAGCCCTTGAGAACGGGCCTCACAGTCTGTGAGTCTGCGGTGTGTGGACATTGTGACTGGAATCGTCCAAAGTCCAGTTCTGATAAACACTGGATCAAATGACTATCCTGCAGCAGGCAGCTGTTTCTCAGATAAACCCACAACAGGCAGACAAAGTCAACATTGTGGAGCACCGAGGAGCTAAATCGCCAGACAATTCCCAGTTGGTGGAGACCAAAGGAGAGCTAAAAACAGTGGATATTACATGGTGGTCTTACATTTGGCCAAATAGAAAGGAGACATGACTTCAAGTTAATGCTTGAGGTGTGCAAACAAGCAACGTTTGCTGACTATTCAACTCGTGTCGATGACGGTGTGTCATTGTTCCACAGGCAACAAAGCACTAATGAGTGTTTACTCGTCTTTACAGAGACTCTCAGCTCTTCAGCTCGTCGGTGAACGACTGATTCAAATGTCGTCAGACTGATTTTCGAGTGCATCTATTCTGCGCCTTTTACCCCCTGCCTGCTGAGTGCGACATAAGGGGGAAAAGAGCGTGTTTCCACAGAGCGGTGGCGTCCGTGAGGCATCCAGATGATTACACAGTGAATCACTTTGACTGCAAACGTAGTGCGTACGCACACGTGTGAATAACACTGGATGAGCCGGTTAACCAAATGAGGTGCTGTGTTAATAATCGAGGGTCAGACTCACCCTCCCCTCCTCGTCATTGGGCTGAAGGAAGCGCAGACACTCGGAGTAGTTGGTCCACGTTTTGTTCCAGCGGTCCACGAACACCCAGGAGCCGTTCACGTCACACTTCCTGTAAGCATGACCTGGAAACACAAACGTCTACATGATTTACGTTATATCTAAAAGATATCTGTTATTTTAAAGGCCCTGTACCTCCATGGTAAACCTACACGTGTGAATTTTATAATTTCTAGCTAATTAGACGTCCTCGAGCGCGGCGTTATCATCATTACAGGCCTTTCAAACAGACAAAGAGAGGCACAGATATAAATGTTACAATCATCGATGCCTGAATGTCATTAAGTCGACTCTCTGTCAGACTCTCGCGGCTTACTGAGACACTGGAACACGACAGAGCCTTCATTAGTGTTATTAGCAACACTAAAAATGTTCTAAACAACTAGTGAAGTCGGCAAGTGTAGTGACATTATAATTCCATCACTCATCTTCACCCTAAGACGTCTAATCAGCTAGAATAATAATACGAGAGTGTTTTAGTGGATTCAACAAAACAAAAGAACATTTCTATTGAAGTAAGTCGTGCTGTGTGATCGTTTTATTAAAATTCAACGACAGCAAAAACTGCATGAAGTTATCCCTAAAGTTAAAGTCCTCGCAATCTGCACAAATAAATACATAAATAAATAAATAAAAGAAACTAGTGTGAACCTTTGTGATTGAAGTCGTAGATGTAGGACGGGCAGGGGACCTTGGTGACGAGCCCGGGGGAACCGTGGGGCCAACAGATGAGACCGTCCCAGTCAGGAGGACACGTTTCATCTACAGCCGGAGGAGAAAAGAGGAGGTCAGCGTACAGAACATGTACTGGCATCATCTGATCCACAGCCGGTTTGAATTGTTTTGTGACGACTCGTCTGAGAAATAATTCTCGGCTACGGCAGAACTTTGATTTTCAACCAGCTTTGTGTCACGACACCAGAGAGTCGGAGTCACGCCCTTCTGTTGGACCTGATGGGACCTGACTTCAGGAATAAAACTGAACATAAGTCAGTGAGGGCAGACAAATAGATTCTTTATCCTGTTTGAATTGTGCCATGAATCACACCTATGATGATTGTCAATTTAAAAGAAAAGTCAAACAAAGTAAATGTCATCTAGTTTTGTGTGAAACTGTCAGTGAACTCCATCGTCTCGCTCAACACACGTCACCAGCACCAACATGGGCGCCGACTCGGCACAGAAGAGTAGTAAAAAAGATGAAAATCACAATAAATCTGGTCGTAATGACAACAGCAGTCGTGTGAAATGGTCAGTTTTGTGACAGGAGCAGCCCTTCAGTGTTTAAGTTACAGGTTTTGGTGAGCGTTCAACAATAAGACGTCACTAACACGACTGTTGGCTGTGTCGTCTTTATAGTTACCTGTTTCTTAGTCTTTTAATATTATTCATGAGTTTAATGACAAACTGTGACTCTCTCAAGTTGAAAAATGATCTTTTAAATTGACAAACATCACTGACCATTCTCATATCTTGTGTGGTGCTGTGGTGTCTTGTAATCACCCAGCTCCGTCTTGTGTGCCAGTCAAAAAGCAAACAAACTGTCCTCTGTTGCCGTGGACACACAATCACTCGTAGGACCGGCACAAAAGCAGCAAAGCAACACAGCAGCTTCTCCTGTTTCCTGTTTTTCTTTCTTCCACAAGCGACAAGTTTGATTCTCCAGTGAACCGAGGTCGCTTTACAAATCGGTTGATTACAAAAACAGAGAAAATCTCTGGCAATTAGATCAACTTAGTGGTGAGAAATAATGTAAGTGATTATGGAGAGCAGGAGGCAACAGATCGGAGCTTCACTGCATTTCATTACACCGTTGCACCGCTTCAACGGTGTAATGAAATGTTTATGAAACTATTTGAGATTGCAGAGAAATTTTAGGGTTCTGTGACTCGTCAGGCAAACACACCAAAGAATCTGAAAGCAGACAAGAACAGTTTTCAGAGTTTAAGCGACCAAATGTCGACTACGCTGAACATAATGGTCTTATATTAGACACGCTGTCTTTGTTGTGAATCTCCCGATGACCCAATTTCCTCCAGAATTAGCTCTGTAAACTCGAAACACTTAAATCCGTTGATCAGTCGTTGGAGAGTTTACTTTAAGAACCCCATCGAGTTTAAATCAGCAGAGCGCAGAGAGCGAGAAGCGAAGTCTGCTCTGACTTTATCTGTTTCTCTGCCCTCGGCCAACGACAGCTGGTAACAAAAACACAGTGGATGTCAGAGGACTGTGTTGTGTGGGATGTACACAAAACTGAAAAGCAACTTTAAATCATCACTGACTCATCCTCTCTCTGCTCTCGCCACACAACGACCGCACTTGCATATGCAAAACATTTTAAAGTGCAACTTTCAGAGCCGACGCGCTCTCCTCTCATTCAATAAAGTCACGTAATCCACCTTGCGTCACCGCTCGACAGCACGTCTCTCAAACACATAAATATGAATCAGTCACAAAGGCTCCATTCGACGGGGGAAATTGCTCAGACTCTTGCCCACTGCTGTGATAATAACGTGCCGCCTTTTAGAGGCTTAAAGTCTAAAATAGTTAAAGTGAGAACAGATTCGGGCTTATCGCAACTTCTCTTGATCCCAAACACAGATCATGCTTCGGGCCAAGTCAGATCGAACACTTCTCCCTCACAAAGACCGTCCACAGCTTCTGATAAGTTCACACTGCAGCATTTAAAGTTCCCATGAAACAGCGAGGGAGGGGCTTGATATCGCAGCCGACGGTGTTGGCGCGCTGAATGTGAGTTGCCTGTCAAAGTAACCACCTCTGTCTGAGCCGGATCACAAGGGGCTCCGAGTGGACACAGTCGATTATGTGATCAGAGGGCTCGCCAAACAAGAGGAAGCAGCTAACGCGCCATCTGAGACCCGCCAGGCCGCCAATTTGGCCACAGGGGGAAACAGTGGCACAGTCGTGGTTTTCTTGTCGGGATTTGCTCCTGGCAATCAGCTAGTAAGACAGCAAACGTCAGCTCCACGACAAAACAAGCCATCTGGAAATCCAATTCCCTGTTGGCGAACTGGCCGCAGTTGATCTCAGAGTTTCTGTTAATCAGGACGCTCTGTAAATCAGCCAGGGTTCAGGCAGAGCGGCTAGAGGGAAAACCAGAAATCATTGTCCCCATAAAATATGATCCATTTTCACCCATCATCAGTAAATAAAGCTCCCATGTTGGGTTTTTGTGTAAGTTATTAAGTTGGGTTTCGCACAGTAATCCAAAAGGCCCGGCCCCCAGAAACACTCCTCTTTTTATCCAAAGCAGTTTCCAAAAAGAAATTAAAAAATTAAGAGAGCATTTATTGGATGCAAAATTAGTAAACGTCCCTGAGAGCAAGATGACTCAACATTTTCCAATAAACTTTAACGTAGATTTTGAACTCATGCAACGCCAAGAAAAACAAGATCAGAGACAAATCAGCGCTCGCTCCCGTGTGGACTGTTCAATTACGCAACCACTGAAGCATCGCCAACGCCCGCTGGATATCGAGCAGGTTAAATATGTGGTTGAGTCACCGACAGTTCAGGGTCCCTTCCTTCCTCGCTCGCTCTCTCTCCCCTCCTCTCCTCTAGCATCAAGCTCAGCAGCTCGCTGAACCAGTTTTTTCAAGCATCTGTTTGTGTGGAGCGTCCACAGTAATAACCTTCAGTTTCTAACAGAATAAAACACACACACGCTGCACAACAAACCACAATTCACGAAAGGCATTGTCACGTTTTCAGTGCAGAATGAATCCTGGCTGCCTGTTCAGTCGAACTCATTCTCTCACACATGTTCTTTTCCTTCCTCTCTTCCTTCTTCACATCTCACAAGTGTGATATTATAATGGGAGCTCCTCCGCCGCTGATCCGTTGCGTAGGGTGCAAACCGCAGCGACGGTGGTAATCCCGGTAACAAGACAGAAAGTCGTGCGGCGATCTGACGACTTTGAAAGTCGTGGCGCGCGGCCAAGACATCGGGGGTCTTTCTAATGCAGCTCAGGCCTGGCAAACTTTGAATCTGAGGCCGGGGGGGGCCATGTTTGAAGTGTCGTGTGTGGACGTTCGGTACCTGCGGACCCTGGGTCGATGTTGGAGAGGTTCTGGTAGCACTGCAGTTTGATTTCGTAAAGGATGTACATCTGCTCCTGTGCAGAGAGCGGACCGTCGAACCCCACCTGTGGAGCACAACAAAGAACATCAGATCTGTCAGAGCTGTGGTCGATGCATGTGTGTGTGTGTGTGTGTGTGTGTGTGTGTGTGTGTGTGTGTGAGAATCTCTTTGTTTTGTGCTTTCCAAGAAAATGTGGGATATTTTGCCACATACCATCTGTTTTGGCTACAAAGCGGAGGAAAGTCGTGGGAACAAAAACAACACACAGGACCATTTCAAAGCTCATATTCATACATTTTTTTTATCTGTTTTGTCTCGTGGATATGGAGAAGTTCAGGTCTAAACATTAAAGTCTGTGTATTTTCCCATCGCAGAGAGGATTATCGATGCATTCGCTTAATGTTTGCTCAGTTACATTCAGAGCACGTCTGCGTCTGGCACATTCTGACCTCTTGGTGTGTAATATTGTTTTCTGCGGTGTAATGAGGATTAGAGTCTCACAGGGCTGCTTGTGTGGCTATAGGCTTTACACCTGATCCATTACAGATCCGGCAGGAAGAGCCTAATTCATTATTTTGATAGATGCACTGCAGGACAAGCTAACGACCCGGACTATTTATCATTGACACAAGCTCACTTTATTAACATTTTTCTACGCGGCCACACTTTTAATTCCTCTCACACACAGAATATGTTGCTCAACTTCTAATTGAGCTCTAGTCAAGATCTTATTTCAGTCACTGGATGAACAGTTTATTGAGGTTTGACGGAGTTTTAGTTAGTTTTGCCTCCTTTACTGGTCTGGATGACCGGAAAAAAATGTTCCCGCAAACCACACATACGTTTAGTTTGTACATTTCACACGTAGATGATGTCATGTCCAGAGGTGGAGGGGATGATGCAACAGTGAGACTGCTGTACAAGATGGCGTTTCAACATCTGTAAGCGATAAACCAACAGATATTTTTCAAAAGAAATTTTCCAACCATGTCTTAATTTCCTGCATTTCCCAAAACAATGTACACTCAAAATTACTAAAGGATATTGGGATAGTTTAGTGCTTCACTCGATTGTTTATTCTGTGACATATCTGAATTTTCAGTTTGTGTTTTGTGAATATTTTTGGTCCCCCAAAAAAATGGGACACATTTAATTTTGCACACGCATACAGAAATATGCACCCATGTCCTGACATCCGTAACCAATTTTGAGAAGAGTATATTACTGTTTTATACGCTAACATTAGCGACCCGTTCTGATATAAGCAGCGTACCAACTGAACCAACATCACTGCTCGACTTCACTTACATTTTTCGGGTGTAATATGCCATCACAAATGGGCAAATGCGACATGGAAATACATCACAATGCCAGATTGTCGTGCACAAATCAGCAATAACAATGTAACGACAGCTAGCTAGCTAGATAGCTACGAGAAATCAGCAAACTGCTCGCCATTGCTTCATGCTTGTTTAAAAGAGAAAAGAAGGACACAAGCATTGGGACGCCTTACCTCAAGATGCAAACACACACAATAGATGGTTAAGGCTAAGTGGAAGGGGTGAATCGGAAGACTAAAGCCACCCAGACTGTCACAACATGACACTAAAAGCTGAAGATAAAATTCTCTGTTACATTTCCAACATTCATTCTGGTCATCGTGTTGGTATTTTTGTCATTCACAAACTTTAGAGACACTGTCTGCCACAGGTCAGACGGGAGTCGTTTCTGTCACTGTGCAGTCACTTAGCGTCACTTGACTCAAAGTGTGAAGTGCCACGAAATTGCCTGAGTGGAGCTATTGTGCAAAAAAAAAATAAGAAAAAACACAGCCATCTGTCAAACGAGCTGACAGGAGCGAAGGAGAAAGGGCATCTGTTTTGCCTTATTTTGAATTCAACTCAGTACACAGTGTGCTGCTGTGCCTGAAACACTGTGAGGAGCCAGAAAGATCCCAAATTTCTTGGGCAAATCACAATATTTTTGAACAAGTGCCGTCGTCTTTGTTTCCTTTTGAGAGTTTTAGAGCTGTGTTGTTTAAACCATAGAAGAAGTATCGTAGTTAATGGCATCATTCCTGCCTCCAGGCTAAACCGTCAGTTTAGGCTGAAATAATTTGCCAGTATCTTTTCATAGTCGGAGCTGGAGCAGTATTAAAGCTGTGATTGTACAACTGGGGATTTCCCCGTCCCTGAACCTCCATCTACAAATGCATCCTGTATGCGAGGACTCAAGGTCCAATCTACAGCTGCAGAAACGCAGCTTCACACAACCAATATAATAAACTGTGCTCTGAATTCAGTCATCTCTCTCAAACCCATTCCAACTGTATATATTACTGCTGTGTCGTGACCGTCATTAGCCCTTAAGTACAACTGCATTAAATCAGCGTTAATGCCAACATGTTTTATTAAACAACAGGTGGGAATGGGAAGGCAGGATGACACCGGTCACAACCCTGACACAACCTACGGTTTTAGAATAATGACAATGTCTGCATTTAGATTGGTCACATATAAACGCTGCCATCACCGTGAAATCCAACCATGTAATTTTGTCTGCCAAGAAATCTCCAAGAGAAACTCAAAGCTGGGTAGAAATTCAGCGGGGGTGGAATTTCTATCTGCTGTCACCTCTCTATTATAGATGAAGTGACTGAGGCTGAGGGTCCAAGGTCATTTCAGCAGCTTATTTTAGTTCTTAGTTTTCCTTATTAGGAGGGGATGTCATTAGTTTTGCAGGTGTTTTATCCGAAACCAGAGTATAAAGTTACATTTTACCCTCGGGGGGAAATCAGGTATCGCCACTGTCATGAGGATTCATTGTCTGGGACAGATTTCTAAACTTTTCAGACCATCCATCCATCCATCCATTGTCATCCGCTTTATCCGGGGTGGGGTAGCGGGGGAAGCAGCTTCAGCAGCGAGCTCCAGACTTCCTTTTCCCACGTCGGCTAACTCTGACTGGGGAATCCCCAGGCGCTCCCAGGCGGCCAGAGAAGAGATGTAATCCCTCCATCTGGTCCTGGGTCTACCCCGAGGTCTCCTCCCAGTTGGACGTGCCAGGGACACCTCCCTAGGAAGGCGCCTTGGTGGCATCCTCATCAGATGCCCGAACCACCTCAACCTCCTTTCCACGCAAAGGAACAGCGGCTCTACTCCGAGTCCCTCCCAGATGGCTGAGCTTCTCACCCTATCTCTAAGGGAGACCCCAGCCACCCTGCGGAGAAAACCCATTTTGGCCGCTTGTATCCGCAATCTCATTCTTTCGGTCATGACCCATCGCTCATGACCATAGGTGAGGGTAGAGATGAAGATTGACCGGTAGATCGAGAGCTTTGCCTTCTGGCTCAGCTCCCTTTTCGTCACAACTAAGCTAACTATATGTCCAAAGTACCACCGACTGCAAACACGGTTGTGAATCTTGGGCAAAATCGTGATTCGATTCCGATTTTGGATTCCTGGCTAACCATAGTGACATTTATTTCAAAGTTTAAAATACCGTTTATGTAAATAAATGTATATGTGTGTATATGTAACTTTTGCCTGTAACGAGGTGAAACAGTTTATGGTCTTTGCGCCAGTTTGGAGATGAGTTTCAGCGAGGCTCTTGCGCAGAAAGCGCTGTACCGCTGGTGGTGAATCACTGATCTCGGGACAATGCGTTCACTAACTTTCTGCCACATTATCCCACTATAGCAGCCACACACATCCTTTCAGGAATGATTTAAAGTTGTCCTTCTCCGTACTGAAGTGTTGAATAACCTCCTTCTATCAGTGATCATCTTTCATTTGAAGTCTTGGCAACAGCAAGATCCATGTCTGTTTTTTCTCTTCTCTCTAGACTTCTTGGTGAAAACTGTTGTGGAAACCCTTCAACTGTGGAAAAAACCCTGAGATTCAATTATTAGATGTGAAGACTTGTTTCTTATCTAAAGAAGCAATTTAAGACCTGAAGGGTTTTCTTAGGGGGAGGTAATGACATGTCTCTGTCTAAGTTTTACTCTTGGTTTTCCAACCATCATTCATACTTGAGTGATTTTTTTTACTGTTGACTGCCTATTTTTGCTTTTATTTTTCTCAGACCTATCTGGCGTTGGATGTTACCTAACCGCTAAAATCCAGGTCACTATCTCACGACTCTCCCTTGTTGCCGCAGATGAAAGAAAAAAGCCTGTGCCACCGCTGCCAGATCCGTACCATCGGGTCATTTAACAGCTGAAGACACGTTAACAAACAAGAGAAAGCAGCTTTCTATTTATTACCACATCCAGACTTTACATTTGTCTCTGAACACTTTCAATAACTCTTCTTCTTGTCCGTCGAGACAGCAATCATTCCGGTTATTTCACTTCCATACATGTACTTAAAAGTAATATGTTTGCCTAAGAGAACAGTGTATTTATAGTACCAAGTCGAGTTCATAGAGCCATGTGAAATTACATTTCTGACGGATCATTAAGCACATGAATCAGGCGGACTGAATGTCTTTCATAAGCTGCAGTCTGCAGCTAATCACACATGGGACACGCTGAACACACACCGCTCTCCAGGATCAAAGCGTGCGCTCTGAACGCCCACCATCAGCCCGAAACCGGCTCCCCGTGCAGCGAAACACACCGCTTAATCAGCTGGAGAAAACTGCGGCCGGTGAACGTAATCCAGGCAGCGACTGCACGTTCCTCCAGAAACTATGAGCGCAACAATATAGAGTTAATCCTGAAGAGATGGTCTCGCCTAATGAGGTAATTAGAAGAGGAGGAGGGGAAGAAAAAACAAGGAGTAAAGTTTTAATTACAGAGATAAACAGCTGTTGCTTTGTTGCAGTTATCCATAATGTGCAGTCGCGGAAAACAGAGGTGCTCATATCTTTTTCTGCAATAATTCGCCGGCCTTGGCTTACCAATCATGAAACCACATTTGTTAACTGAGCTGTCTAAATTACCCGACAAGTCCACGATAACGCTAACAAGATGTCTCCGTCTATCACAGATGATGAGTTTGCCACTTTTCACTTCTGAGTTTGTACTTATTTCCATTTTTCTAAGTCTGATCTGAATTGTTTTTCCCTCCTGTGTTCATTGCCCGAGAGATCCAGCTGTGAAAGGAGACGTGACTCGTAAAGGGGAGTGTTTGAATGACAGATGCATGGACAGATCTTCAGATCATGTGTGTAATGATTCAAAGGATAGGCGAAATAAGAAAGAAAACACAAAAGTACTGTACTCTGATTGCTGCAACTGAAGGTAACCATCAACTGTGATGTAACATGAGAAGGCTCACATTTCAGAATGAGGCCATTGAATGTTACTGCTTGTTAAAACGTGCCTTTAAAACACAAAATTGCCCCGGCACACATTAGATATACACGTAAATCTCCCCTGGAAGAAAACATGAATCCCTGTTAGAACATGAGGAAGTGGTGAACTGCAGCCTCTTATGGTCACAAATTCAATGAGTAGCACAAAAAATGTTCTGCTTTCACAGATGTAAGAATGAGGAGCTTAGAAAGACTAGCATGGCAAAACTTATGTTTCACCAGTTATTAAAGAAAGCTTAGATCCGACTTAGAGAAAACTAAGTTCAGATTTGGAGAAAACTGAGATCAGACTTAGAGATAACTTAAAGAAAATGTAGATCATACTTAGAGAAAAATTAGAGAAAATGTAGATCAGATTTAGAGAAAACTGAGATCAGACTTAGAGAAAACTTAGAGAAAACTTTGATCCGACTTAGAGAAAACTTAGATCAGATTTAGAGAAAACTTTGATCATAGTTAGAGAAAACTGAGATCAGACTTAGAGATAACTTAAAGAAAATGTAGATCATACTTAGAGAAAACTTAGAGAAAACTGAGATCAGATTTAGAGAAAACTGAGATCAGATTTAGAGAAAACTGAGATCAGACTTAGAGAAAATGTAGATCAGACTTAGAGAAAACTTAGATCAGATTTAGAGAAAACTTAGATCAGACTTAGAGAAAACTTAGATCAGAGTTAGCACAGACTTAGCAAAAAGTTGATAACATTCACAAGAAAAGTAGCATTGGTTGCCTACAGTATCTGTGTGTATTTTCAATGATCTCCAATAAATACATATTTCAGGTCACATTTGATGTGATGATTTATGGACAGTAATCAAAGGTTTGTTCACTCCACACATGCCCGCCTCTCATACATGTACTGATACCCTTTAGGCACATTAAAAATATACTCTTCCTCCAAGCGTTATACAATACAGATACAATTTCTTTGCACTACCACAAAAAATGTCAGTGGGAATTACTTAAAAGCTTGTTTCGTCTCCCTCACTGACAGTTCCAGGATCCTTTCATATGCATACATTAAGACGCCTGCAGGCAAACCTCAGATATGGTACAACATAAAGAGAGCAGATAGGGTGCTGCCTTCGGCCATGTGTGTTTCATGTGCACATGTACATTCTGGAGGCAACTCTTTTCCATGCAAGATCATGAGGAGCCTTTAATCAGATGACAGGTCTTTGAAAAGGAAGAGGAACGTGTGGAATAAGAAGGAGAGCTCCGGTTTTGTTTTTGTATCTAAACTGTCTGTTATGAATCCAGTGATACAGGAGTGCCTTCTAGCACCTGGTAACCTGGTGCCTTTGTGACATCACTGGAGGCAATTCATCAGATTACATGCAGCCACAAAAGGCTTTATACCCATTGTTTTCTCACTACATCTGCAGTAGTGCTCCCCAAGACATGTAAACACACCTTAGAGTGTAAACTTGGTGGAGTGACCCTTTAAAAGATTACAACAGCAAAGAGCAAAACGGCTGCTGGCTGTTACAGAGACGAATTTAAAAAGGTCAAATGTTTTTAATGAGTGTGGGAAAAAAAAAACGTTACGTAAGGGTGCCCAAGCGGCTCCTAAAGGAACATATAAGAACAGATAGTGTTCGGTCGGGCAGAATGAAATAAAGACGCCTCTTCCATCGAAGGAAGCGTGAATTGAATCAGAATTCAGTGTGATCATGAGGATAAAGCCCAACTCACCGGAGGGATTTGAGCCAAGTTTGTCTTTAGATTTGATTAAAGTCCAGACTCAGACAGTCTCACACTAGTGGAATATTTCTTCTACCATTTTTACTTTGAGCTTTTTCAAAACCACTCATAACTCCATATTTTTCAGTCACATGGCAGCACATACAGTTGTTGTCGGTCTTGGCAGGGGTTCTGTATTGGCACTGTATCCCATTCATTCATGATTTTAGCGGTCCTGCAGCTGAAGGCGCTGTCCGCGGTGCTGATAACACGGGAGGAGTCCTTTCACTCTATTCTTAACGACTGAGTCATTCAGCAGGCGGGCACTAATAACCCTGCCAGCCACCTGAATCACTTGCCAGGTTTTTACTGGCTCACGTTGAGCTGCAGCTCAGCACTGCCATCACTCAAAAGCCTACAATTTTCAAAATGTGAGATTTCCGCCTGACATCTGTCTCTTTCGAGGCACCAGACATCATCTCACTTATTAACTGCATTAGAAAGCATAGGGTGTGAACCGTATCGGCAGACGACGGTGAGTGACTCAGCGACTTAAATCAGGAACAGACAGCTCCTGGAAAGTCAAGAAAGCGCCGAGACGATTCAACAGGTTAGCTGTCACACAGACGGACAGTTTCCTGCTGTCAGAAAATACTACAGAGCAGATGACTGTCATTTTCCTGCGCTGCACCTTCTACCTGGAGCGTGAAGTGAGCTTTGACTGGAGTGAGCTTTGACTGGAGTGAGCTCTCCTGCTGGGGCTCCTTCAGAAATAATATCAGGCTGCTGTGTTCATTCAGTCCATCTCAGTCAGCAGCAGGCAGGAGGGGGTTTTTATGAAAGGGATGCATGATTTTTTCAGCCAGTACAACAACCAATAATCACCTGAAACCAACATTTTCTGTGCTTTTTTTTCAATGCACGCCTGATTGCAAGAAAAGGCTGAGATGTAGTGAGCAGAGATGGTCTATGTGCTTACATTCAGAGACAAGTATACGTTCTCCTACTTTTTCATGCACGATCAGGCGGAGCCGTTTATCAGCGGCGCCTCAGAAAGACCTCAGAATTGCTCCCAACATCACAATTTGTTCAACGATTCAAGGTCTGGTGGTATTTTTGGCTGTTTTGGTCACCTTAGAGTAAAGAAGCAAAAAAGTAAGGAGGGATATGGATTTTTTTTTCAGACGATACAATAACCTGTAATTACCTGACTCTCATGGCCGATACCGATAAAATAACCGATGACCAACAGGTTTTTTTTTTTATGCACACAGATATATTGAGCAAAGACGGTTTACTTGATACTCCATCGCTGTGATGAGATTTTATGGCTAAACCTGAAGACTTTTTCCCTCCTGTTGTGTTCTTCTTGTAAGAAAAGCGCTCACACCAGTGATGACTCAGTGGCTTTTGTCTACATTTGATGTTATGAGTGCGACATCAGCATGTTTGTTCTTCTTCTCTGTGTGTATTTGCTGCTCACCAAACCACTATAAAGGTGCATACCACCACCTACTGAGTGTAGATGCTGCACCTGTCAAGTCAACAAAATCAATTTGGCTTTGTTTGATTTATCGGCTATAATTGTCTTTATCTGCCGATAACCGATAATGTAAATGCTCCATTATCCGATAATTGATCTGTACGATATATATCATGCATCCCTAATCTTTTATAATACACAAATGAATTTTTTTGCATAATGTTTCCTTACCTGCGCGTCAACCGAAGTCCAGCATGAGAAAAAGTTGAAGACTAAAATCCACATGAACAAGTTCATAGTTCGTTGGTGCGCCTTCATCTCCAGCAGCACCTTTTTATTTGAGTTCAAGCAGCCTCATACTCGAGGGGAATGTCTCCGTGAGTAGCAGCTCCGCATTACTGGAAAGTTTCTGTGCTCCGAAACTGAGCCGCGGGGAGAAGGACGCAGCGGTCATCGGATCACAAACTCCACGTGTTGTTTCCATCCGAGGGGCTCTCAGAAAGCAGCGATCGCTCCCTCCGCTGCAGGAGCGAGAGTCCTGGATCCACCGGAGCGCAGGAGATCCCCGTCAGTCTGGGATGGGTTTCGCAGTGAAAGGAACAAAGTGACGCACGTCAGGGGCGCGTTTGGAGGAGAGAGCGCGCTCCACGTGTCTGAAGTGTCACAATGAAGCGAGCATGTGCGCCACAGAGTCGGACGGTGCGTAAAAGCCGCCTGTACCTGCCGGGTGGTTCGGGCTGAGATGCTCTCTCCCTTTGTGCATTGATGGCACAGACTGTTGGTAAAGAGAACGCTGCGTTTTTGACGCACAGGAGTGTTTTTTGTGGCCTATAGGACGCTGAAGATGTTATTTTATGTCCCTTTTTGTATATATAATAAATCTGGTAGCTATACAATAAAAGCTCTAAATTCAGCTAAATCAACACACATCTCACAGAAATACTCAATTTATTATTATGAGTTTGAACTTACTGCATGGCCATGTCTTTATGAGACACGAGCTGCGACAATAAAATGTTATAAGACTCATATTAAAGGTGCAATATGTAAGAATTCTTCACCTATCGAAACCAAAAGGGGGCAGCGTATGGCCAGCAGAACCGCTAACCGCTAACTAGTTAGGTCAGTTAGCAGCAGCAGCTAACGGTCGAGACTGAGAAACCTGCACATCGGGGAAGTGTTAGCACAGGAGCTTTGACCAGTACAGGCCAGGGCTAGCCGGTTAGCATGCTAACCTTGATAGATATCTCTGACTTTTAAACGTCTCACTTTATTGCACCTTTAAAGCCGACTAAATTCTATGATACGGCAACTTAAACCTGAAATAAAAGATGTCTCCTTGAAGCTGAATCACAACATTGACGTATTATTAACACTTTACAATGAAGTACACAGAAATATGGCTACGCTGTCAAATCTATATGTATACGTTAACTAGCATATTCTCCTGTGACATCAGCTGGCGAGCTCAGTTAATGTCGGACCTGGTGGTTCAGGCTGGGAGCTCAGAGACAGGAACGTAACATGATACACAGATGGCATCAAAAACTGTTATTTCTTCACATTTTTTGATACTTCTAGTTCATTTTATGTCAATGTTTTCAACTAAAACTCTTACATAATGCACCTTTAATATATTTAATTGAGTTATTATGTTTCATTTTTGAAGGACAGCATTTTTCAGTGAAGTTTGAAGCGAAGAACGAGGACATGTCAACTGTTTGTGCTTAGTTTCTAAGAATGGCTCCACAGCAGCATCTTTATTAAACAGCTTTATCAGAATCGATCGACCTGTTTGCTCTGACCAAACTATCCACGACACTTGAGTTGAGTTGCAGTCTCACGGCGCGCTGCTGAAGGATCCGTCCGCGGTGCTGACGAGGCGGGCCGAGGTAATTCAAAGCACTGCCGGGACACAAGCCTGCCAGCGTTTATTTCGCAGCATCACATTTTTTCTGCATTAATGGGATGAGAAGAAGGCAGGGGAGCAGGTGGCCCCTCACTTATTAGCACAAATTATTGTCATGCTTTATAAACAGTAACTCGTCGTCCCTGTTCGCCTCCGCTGGAAGCCCTGTGACTGTTTATCGAGCATGAAGCTCTGTTCGCCGGCCAGCTCGCAGCACAATGCACACAGTGGCAGAGCGCGACCGCTGACTCATTAATGAGCTAATCCGTTTAGCGCACACATCGTGGACTTCACACTCGGTGCAGCGTCCTGTCCTCAGACGGTGAGTGTTGACGGCGCGCAGCTGTCGGTCTGACATTTGTGTGCAAGCATCATAACGGCGCGTAATGGCTGTAAAATAAACCACTTTACAACCATACGTCTGCGCTGTGACAATGGAGAGGACGGCGACAAAACGGTTTGTTACCCACAGAAAGAGATCTGGGGAGCGCGCACCGTCTCTCTCTCTTTTGAATAAGCTGTGATTACTGTCTGATTTTACACCCAGGCGCTTATTACTGCTGCTCAATGAGTGGGAAAGGTCATCCACTTAGAGTTGAAGCCACGGACTGGGCGGGTTCTGTCTGTCCACCTTGAGTGTTGAGAGAGAGTCCTCTTACGTAACCCCCCCGGTGGCCAGACCTAAAGCCTCTCGACAGCTAATTTAGCTCAAAATCAAAACCGTGATGCTCCTAGCGGGTCGTTCTCTCTCACCAGGCGGCTACACCTCTCTCTGGAAACACTTGTGCCGTGTAGAAAAAGGCTCTTTGGGGCGCAGGCCGAGAACAAAAGGGCAATTTTCCAGTTGTAGCCAATATGTTTCCATAGCAGGCTATCATTCTCAATCACGCATCAGCAGCCAAAACCGCCCGCTCGTAAATGAAAAACCCAAGTTCATTACAGCACGGTCATGATTTGGGCTCTCTGAAGCTCTGAAAGGGCTCCGAGCATTGATCTCCAGGAGTTTCGAACACAATTGAAAACAAAATGGGGCCACAGAATGCAGTCTGACATGATCCAAGTTCAAACTTTAATAATAATATAACTGAAAATGGAAACTTGACAACATGCTTTTATGAGAAAATATTCAGGCACCTGCCAAAAAAACTGCTCCTTTGTGACGGCAAAGTACCCCTGCTCCAATCTCACAAGAGCTTTTAACTCATCACAGTTCTTTATTTCCTTATTAACACTAACTGTGTGCATACGACATAATCAAAAAACAAAAGCTTACAGGGAAAAATACAGAGAGAAAACTGTGTTAAATGACACAAACTTGCATAATTTCCAAGCTTAGACCTTTAAAAAGATTTTAAATCTCATTGGCTACATGATGCATCAATCATCAGGACGCTATTGTGAGTGGCTCAAGAGAGACAGGGGAAGGAACAGAGCTCCTGTCTATGCATCACTTGTTGGCTGTTGCAGGCCACAGGGCGGGCATAGAAGCTCCTAACTGGTCAAGAGAGCTGTCAATCAATAGCTCAGCAGGAGGGCAGCCATCTGAGGTAACTCAGTATAGTACATTTATTGAAAAAGTGGAATTTCTTGCAGTTTGTCATCACTGTTTATGCATTTGATACGGTGTTTTGGTACTGAAATGGACCCACTTGACATTTGGGAGTAAGAGAAGACGTGTCTCGTCTGGACTTAAGGTCGTGTTTTTGTGCTCCTCGTTTTTTTCCGGAGCCGCGTCCTGTTTTATTTTGGTGTCTCAACTCTCCTCTCATTTCAGACCCCCTTGCTCCCCTTTGTTTGTCTCCCACCGTTGTGATCGTCTGCCCCTCCGTGATGCGTGGCCAATCATCTCCTCCTCCCTCGTGTGTTTGGTCTGTGTGCTGCCTTCTCTCTCTGCCAGTTCGGCTTCGCCCTTTGTAGAAAGCATCCCAGCGTTTATTTTCTCTCATGTATTGGCCCCCTCCTGTTTCTGACCCTGGTTTTTTGATTAAACTCTGCCTCAGTCTGGCCCTCTTTGTTTCCTTTGCCCTCGCTGGCTGATTTCTTGTGTACCAAACCTGTCTGAGTGCTTTTGCAGAAACTTGAACTGTCTTGAGAGTGGCGGGTCCACTCCTGGTGTCGAATCTTGTCAACTACTGACACACCAAGACGCTCCATCGGCGCCTTGCCAATATTTCATACATGCTTATTTGTTGGCCAGTTGGTTTGCTAGTTTGTTGATTGTACCTGCCTGGTGTGGTTTTACCTTGGAATGGTTTGCATGAACTAAATCACAAGGATCTAAGCTTCCTGTTAGCCTACTTGTTAAGCTGTGTTTGGCGAACAAGCCAATGCAAATGGAAACTAAACTGTCTTTTTTCCCCCGTCTAAATACATAAATATATCATACCATGTTATACGATCATTTGTTCAGTGTCTTCACTTCTCTTAGCAGTGTCCGTCTCAAAGCATCTCACAGGACGCCGCCTCACTTTGACCCTGCTCTCTCTCTCTCAGCGGAAAAAGTTACGTGGTCTTTCGTTGGTGTAAGTGCACATGAAGCTCACACCACGGTCAGCCTCTCCGTACCGCCGCTGCATCCAAACAGTTTCATTTTCACAAAGCAGCTACGGTGAGCCTTCCTTGAACTTTTTTGGATGTGTTTTGTTGTTTCACTCCCTCTCCTTCTCAGCTCGAGCTTCACCTGTAGAGGCCATTGTGATTAAAATAAATAAAGTGGTTCATGGTTTGCTCAGTGGAGCTACAAAGGAAAAGATGCACGTGGAGGTGAGCGTGGTCGAGGCGTGGCTGCAGGAGAGAGAAAGTTGGAGAGGGCTCAAGGACAGCAGCGCCAGGTGAGTGGTTGGCAGAGCTGGCACCCAGTTACCTATCACTCTTTCCCTTTATACGCAGCAGCGAGCTGGACCTCGGACAGAGGAGGCATTGGAGATGCTCTGCAGAGAAGCCAGGAAACTATTGTGCTGTTGTATAAAAGGCTTAAATCAGCAACTGTGAGCGCTGTGACTGCCGAGACGACTCACGGTAGCCTGGAACAGGCTACAATGCATAACTTCCAGTTCAGCTCTTTCAAAATTGCAGGGTGGGGTTTGAGGTCAGAGGAATGTATTGGCGCATTGATATGCCAAAATAAAGCACTTCAATCCATGCCATGTAAGTTTTATTTATCTTTTAAATAAAAGATAGAAAATAGTGTTTCCTTCTTGAAATAGTCACAAAAATCAATTCATTATTAATCTAAAATTGCATTCAGTCACAGTAACAAAGTTCAGTTTGAGAGATAATAAGCATTTTACTTCAAAATCAAGATTGGTTTGTATTTTTTTCGATTACATATTGTGTCTTTAAGGTGTCAATGAAAATGTATTGCCGGTAATGCACAACCCCAATTCCAATAAAGTTTGGAGGCTCAGTTCAACATGTGCTTTCAATTCGATGACACGTTCCAAAAAGGTTGGATTGTTTAAAGTGAAGGTGTCACTTGCATCATTTGTTAAATGTCGTAAAAGCAGCGTGCACCACGACACGTCTGCCAATCAGATTACATTCACTTTCATGTGCCATTGTGCAAAAATTTTACCCCAATGTAAATACTCTACTCTCACCTTATACAGTCTCCTCATCACGTCGCCTAAAATTGCATCTGTTGAAGGCCGTTTCTACAATTTTTTTTTTCATCTGAGCTCTTATGTCCCCACAACTTTTCGACACAAGGTGACGCCCTTGGTATCAAGAATTTGAATTTATGGATTTATGGAAATCCATAATATGAAAAACATCACAGAATCTCTGCACGTAAGGGGCGAGGCGGAACACCTGTGACCTCCTGCAATAAAAAAAAAACATCAATATTTTTTTCGCTCAAAAACATCGCTCAAGCAAACACAGGTCTTAGTTGCGTCCGCAAATACGATACAAGACTCTACGATGTGGAGTGAAAGACGTGTATCAACAACATCCAGAAACAACACAATCCTGAAAAAATAGCCTTTCTGTTGTGTGGGCTAAAAAGGATAAGCACCATTCAGACCGTCACCAGCTTCAGTCTCTGTGATGTGTAGGGGGGTGTTAGTCTCCATGACATGCACATCGGTGAAGGCTCCGTTTTCAGGGACATCCCTGCTTATTCAAACAAAGACAGCACCGAGCCACACTGAATTATATTACAACCAAGTGGCCTCGTGGCACACAAGAGTACAGGCACTAGTCCTGTCGCCCATCAAACATGTGTGGTGCATTATGAAATAGAAAGTACAACAACGGAGACCCCAGATTGTTGAGCTATAAACGCTATGTAACAAGCAAGAATGGAGAAAATTGTCCCTTTCAAAACTTAACAGCACAGTAAGCATTGTGTTTTCATTTACGTCTCACACGGTGTGTCCCAACTTTTTTGGGAACCGGTGCATTGCTCGTGTTTAACAAGCTGTCGCTGCTTCAGCCCAGCAGGGAAACGCTGTGTTGCGAAACAGCTTCTTTATGAAAAGTTATACTTAAAATTGTTTATACAGCATGTACCTGGTGATGTAACCTACAGAAATACACTGCAGTGTTGAACATAACTTGCTCCAGTGCATTTGTCACATAGAAGAGTGGCTCACTTCTCCGCCGTACAGACTGCTGCAGATGAAAACACAGTGCTTGGAGGCTATTTTTTTCTTTACGTAAATTGAATGTCAGAGCTGAACAAAGTGTTTACTCACCGCCTTGTATTTAAAAGCAATGGCCCTGGATGTTAGAAACAATGCAGCAAAAGTGGCCTCTTACACGCCCCTATGCTAGATAAGGGGAGAGTCAGCTGGGAGAGTCAGCTAGTAGGATCGCTACCTGCACTGCTAACTGTGCTAGCTGTCTAACAGAAGCTAGTCCATTACGAAAATCTGTTCAGGAAGAGCAGCTGGAGAACATCACAGGAAAAACATCACGTGAAAATAATTTCTCCTAATATGACCCACATCATGGTCCGGGAGTGTGTCTATGTTCCCCTCTTTGAATGAGACCGGGGAACATAGGACCCTTTTTTCAAAAAAGGGTCCTATGTTCCCCAGTCTGTTACTTTTTCCAACATTACTGAAAAATTCCATGGCAAATAGGCTTATGTAGGCCTACGGGCTAACCCTAACCCCTACCCTAACCCTAACCTAGGACCCTTTTTCAGAAAAAGGGTCCTATGCTCCCCGGTATGTATTGCTACAGGGGAACATAGGTCCCTTTTTGGGAAAAACAGGGAACATAAGACCTTTTTTCTAAAAAAGGGGAACATAGGACCCGGGGAACATAGGGATGACCCCCATGGTCCTAGCTAACTGCAGTTAGCCATGCAGTTAGTGAAGTCAGTTAGAAGGCACAGCTAGCGGTCCTTTTAGCTGGCAGGCTCTGCTAGGACTGGGAGAGGTGTTTAAAGGCTGAGGGCGGGGGTATCCGGTGAGTGAGCTAACAGGACAGCTAACTGCACGGCTAACTGAGCTAACTAGCAAAGAGCAGCTAGTCCATCGGCAAACTCCGTTCAGGAAGAGCAGCTAACATCAGAGAAAAAAAAAAAACTAGTTGACTCCAAATATGACCCGCATCGTGGTCCTAACTAACTGCGGGTAACATTTTAGTAAGTTAAGTAAATTAGAAGGTCAGCTAGCATTCCTATTAGCTAGCTGACTCTCCTCAGATTGAGAGAGGTGTTAACTGAGCTAACAAGGTAACGCAAACTGACATTACAGTAACTGGAAGTGTTTCAGCATGAACGCATCCCGATTGTCCGCGTGCTGATGCCTCGCCGCATGCAGCTCGTATCCTTTTTCATTTCCTCGTAGCCCCTGCCCGCTCAGACAGCTCCACGTCCAGCACTCAGAACAAATGTGATGGAAAAGCTCTTCAGCAAACTCGTGTTTTTCCACTGTTGAACTGGTACTCGGGACCAGACAGAGAGCCAGAGAGTGCGACTGCTCTGCTGCTCCACTTCTGAGTGTCTGAGATGAGGCAGCAGATTGAGGCGGAGTGCATTAAGTCCTGCCGGCTCACTTCTCGGCACGGCGTTTGATGAAGCCGTGTCGATGTAAATGAGCCACACTCGACGGCGCTCTTCCGCTCGTTCTCACAGTTGTGTCCATCCGTTGTGTAAACCGACACTGAAAACTTTGCTGCTCCAACACTTTGATCGCTGCGTTTTAGATTTCACCGCTCACGTGAGAGTCAAGGTGGAGAAACACGTGCCACGACCGGCTCGTCTCAGTCCTTCAGATGAAACAGCCTTTGTTGATCATACATACATAATTGAAAAATGTTTACATCGGATGCGCTCGACATTATAATTGGTTTCAGATTCCTTTGTAGAGTTCCTTTTATCCTTCCATACGTTGTCAACGCTTTAGTTCAATCTGTCACATTTCTCCATAACGAGGTCGACGCTCTCGGCGCTGTTAATGTAAATGTGGTAAGTGGTGTGCAGCACTGTGTAAATCAATGTACACTTTCAGATATAAGTATCTGTTACAAAAAACCACACGTACCATAAAACACTTACATTGTGTGACTGTTTCCATCGATTGAAAGGGAGATATGAAGGCAGACAGGAGGAGGAGGTCTCTTCAAGGACATAAAAACAAGAAGCTGCATTCTGAAAGGGACCTCGAGAGGAAGAAAGCAACATGAAGTGTTTGTTTTTTTTTTTTGAAGGACAAGTGCAGCATAAACAACACGTAAAAGGATGCTACACATAAAAGAGGTTCCACAAGCTTTTTGACGGAGGAATACTCAATTTTGCAATCATGTTGATTGGATCAGGCCAGCCTCCGTATACGAGCGTCACTCTGATGGACCGGCCAGTTATAAAAAAAAAACGACTTGATGACGTTGTCTTTGTCTTTTTCTTGAAATTTCACCATTCGTATGTGATTTAAGAAACAGTCAACTATCTTTTCTTTTGATGCTCTAATGTTAGACTATCAGGTGAAAGGCACAGGATGTATGATTGTCAGGGAACACAACGTCTCAAGACAATTTGGGGGCTTTCACACTCATGGAAACCCAAAAAGTGATCCTGAGGAAAGGAAAGTCCCTTCATGTGTAGTAATGCTTTGTTGTGCTTGCACCAAACATAGATCAAATGTTTGGTTGGTTACTATTATCAGGGGATCATTTGTGTTTAGCTGCAGTCAGCATTACAGTACATAAACAACGGAAGTCACCTCAGTGGATCGCTGCTGCAGTCAGGTTGATAAATGGGAATGAAGATAAATCCATTTTTTAATTTCCTCCCATCAGAAAATGGCTCTGGTTCGGAGCAGAATGTGACTCCAGGTGTTTATTCCTCCAGAAGATTTGGCTCTGCAGCAAAAAACCTCACAAAGCCCCACAACACTCGCACATTTATGGCTGTGAGCTCATTTTTTTCAACTTAGGCAAATAGGAGTTGAAACAAATCTTCGCTCGTGTCATTCATGCCACTTAGCTTGAATAGATGTAAAACTCTGGTCTATCTGCATCAAAGCATCGACTTTTTAACTAATCCAACTCTGTCACCGGCTTCTCCTTACTTACCGTACTAATCAAAGTGGTTACAGTCTCCTAAAATGTGAAAGAAATTGAAGTTGTCCTTTTTCTTTGTAGATTACTGGCCAGAAAGTTCTCACTCCAAACGCATCCAATACAGAGACGTGACGGAACATAGTTTCTTCAACCCGAAACGTGAACTTTTTGCAAAACGAGTAGTTTTGTTGCCTAAACCCAACCAAACCCATCGTTTTTTATGTCTTTATACACCCAGACTGCAACCAAATTGCCCAAGTTGGGACAAATAAACTATACTTGACCATTTCACTATGTAAATAACAGTTCAAAAGTCACAATATGTCATAATATGTGCCTGATTGTTCCACAGAGCCATTCGAATGCAACACTGGCGCTATAGCGGTCGTATGACATCACATTTTGAAGGTCAAGCCCGCTCACTGAGCTGCAGCATTCCACGAGTTGGGACTGAGAATAAGTAGAACTGTCATACACGGAGACACTTGAGTAGTTTCATCTTCTGTTTCCTCCCTGACATTCACTTATGTAACACGTAACATAAAAGGTAAAATATTCAGTACGAGTGCAGAATTGAAAGTATCGTCGGGTCAGACTAAACCCAGAGGAATTATTCTGATGTAGAAGATGACAGTGAAGCAGGGATGAGATCGTTACCGCCGATGAGAATCTGAATATTCTGTGCCGTGCTTTTTGGACTCATTTTCTGATACCGTCTCCTTTCCATAGAAATATCATCGTATCATCTTCACAGTTGTTGCCAAACTTCGCAGATCGGGTAACTTGAGTCTCACACCGGGACTTCTGAAAGCCAGCACTATATGTGAGGACTCGCCGGCGAGGGCACATACACTTTTGGCACGAATGCATTTTTCATTAAGGGGTTTTAATGAAAATACTGCGAAATACAATATTTTGGCTGCCAGTCGTCCCACGCTTGGATCGCAACAAAACATTCACATGTCGCGACGGAATGAAGGGAGGTAATTATTTACAACTTTTACCAAAAGGAGGAGCGTTTGTATTCACGAGACGGATGTCTTAGATTTCTATTCAGCGAGTATGAAAAATGCGAAGGCAGAGATCACACACTGTTACAATGACGAAGCCTTTGTTGGAATCTGTACATAATAATAACTCTATACTGTGATTATAGTTTTGTATGGAAAGTAAAAGAACACAATTTGCATAGAAATTGCTTTTGAAAGGTTTTATTTTTCTCCCGTCATTCTTGCAACCGTCGAAGCCATTTTTCTCCAATCAACTGTCCCTCTCGAACAGAGCAGTGGCAGATATATTTCCATTTTATGCGATACAACACCAATTTTAACAACCAAAATATATAAATAAAACAGAATGTGATAAATCTGTTACGCTTCACCTGCTTGTAAAACTAACCGCTACTCGAAATCTTTTATTACCTCTGCGATTCGTCTTTTAAATTTTAAGTAGATGGATTTTTTTTTATTGATTTTACTCTTCTATTCATTTAGTCCTTTCCTTTATTACTCATCCATCTTTGTGTCTGCATCATACTGTGCAGTGTGTTCTAGTGTGTGTGCAAGACAAGCTGTTCAGTGTCTGACCTCGTCAACATCTTTGGTTTTTGTAGATATGTGCTTTTCGTGGCAGCAACGTGTTTCAAACAAGTTGGGACAGGGAGGCGCAAAAGACCGGGAAAGTTGTGTCACTTTCAATGATGTCGAGAGCACAAATAAAAAACGGAATGGGGATCAAAAATGTGAAAACGAACAGAAGCAACAAACAGAATCGCAGAGCGAATAAACAGAATGGCGACATAGAAATGATAACAGATGAGAAGCAATATGACAAAACACAAATAGAACAGAAAGTGCATAAAAGATGAAGTCGTTCACATGAGGACGGGCCGAGGTTCACCACTTTGTGAAACACATGATTGTATGAAGGATATCACTGCGTGGGCTCGGGAACACTTTGTAAAACCGTTGTATCGGTAAACACAGTTTGTCTGAAAAAGACACTGTCCAAGTTGTTTGGAATCCAGTTGTTCTTCTTATTCACTACATTTCAGAGGAGAGCACTGTACTCTTTCTTTAAAACAATAGTTTCAAGTTCAACCATATCTCCTAGAAACCAAGATCAGAGATTACTCTATAACTTTTGGGATTATCTTCACTCCTGTTAATCAACCCGACTGCAGCAGCGATCCACGGAGCTGACCTCCGTTCTCTGGTCAGGCTGTCAAACTTGCTTCGCTGTTGATGTTTACACCATTAAACAACCACCAATGCTGAATGAAATCTATCTGATGTGACTCATAAATCTAATTATTCACGTTAAATTCAGTCTCGTTCGACAACTTCCCAGAAATAAAGACAGGCAACCACATGAAATGCAGCGTTAGACTTGCGTAGACTTATGGATTTGGGTTTGAACTTTGTTGGACATTTAGGATAATGTAGATACATAACTCGACAAAATATAGTTGTTTTTAGACATTTTAATGCAGAATTCAGAGTTATATGTTTAAAATAACACAAGTTGCTAAAGTCCAATCCTCTCCTTCCCAAGAAAAACCGTCGGGCTTGGGGAGTGACTGAGTACAAAAACAAAAAAAAGGTAGCTGTATTCAGGTAAAGCTACGCAAAAAATTATGTAATTAGATTACAGATGCATACAGGATTACAATTTTAAAATAAAGAACGATACTAGTCTGTAACGGGAAAGTAATCAAGTTACATTACATTAATACTGCGATACCTGGATCATGTTACTGACCAGATGTTTTTAACAGGTAATTACTAACTGTATCTGAATACATTTTTAAAGTAACCCTCCCAACCCTGGCTGTGTTAGAGAGTCATTTGAACAAGTCTGGCTCGCTGAACAATTTACTCAACACATTGACGCTGTTAAAATGAGGGAAATTAACGCAGGCTCACTGTTTCAAGTGACTACAAAAAGCGTCCAGTCTGATGTATGCTGGACGCTGCCGTGCGCCGCTCTGTATTCAGCTCCAGTCCTGTCGACGATGAGCTACACTGTGAATACTTTCTTCCTTAGAAATCTATATTTCATACACACCTCATCCGTCACACCTCTCGTTATGCAGATGAAAAGACGAAGGCTCTAACTGTACGGTATGTAGGCTGTAATGATAGTATACAGGAGAAGAGGAAGGGAAGTTGAAAGAGGGCTTTAACGAGTCATCTTGGGTTCAGCTGTGACGCGACTGCCAGTATCTACGGCACTTACGTTACTAGCCGTGAGATATTTGTGCACTTTATCATCTGTTCTGTCTGGTTATCTGGATTGTACTGTGTGTTCTGACTGTAGGTATCCTGTTTGTGTGCATTGAATTGAATATGACGTAAATCTTTAACATCCTAATGAATGTGGGAATGAGTTCCTCCTGTATGTGGCAGCTGCTTCACCATAGTGAGTGAAAGTTACATCAGTGTCCTGTTGTGTGGGAGGAAAATTGATTAGTGTGTGTTTAGAGTCAATTTCAATGTAGATGAAAGTGAGATGTTTAACCCGGGGTTTAAGCAAAGTGCAGTTAGCGTTTGAACCCACGCAACCCAAGACGAGAACTCAAAATTGAAATTTTACTCCAGAGAAGCGCGGCCGAGACTGTATTATGGACTGAATTTGTCTGAGATAGTGCCAGGAAACGCCACAGCAGAGGACAGATAAATACTTCAAAAAGAGGAAATAATATCATAATTATTCCCACGGAAGAAAATAATACATTATCAAATAATAGACCCGCAGTATGAGCGTCCAAAGAATGATTAAGAATCATAATTGTGACTGCACTTAATGAGACAATCGACATGACAGTCATGCAGGAGGAGGGAGCGGCGCGGCCCAGATGGTTCATTTCCAGGCAGAGCGTTCTCGTTTCTTTCAGTTTATCTTCAAACTGTCGCGTCCAGGATTATTTTCCAGGAATGCAATTGAATCAGGTAATTTAGACGCAAACTGTGTGTTATCAAAGGGTGTCATTATTTTCTCCCGGTGTGCTCATTTCCCTGGAATACTAATCTCTGCTGTCACTCCCTCCTGACCTCCGGTTCACCCGACTGCCTCATCAACCAGCTCACCTGATTCCACCTCACTCATCAGCCTTGGAGTCTGTATACCGGCCTGTCTGGGGGTTACTCACATGCCTGCATGGCTCTCTGCCTGAACTTCAGACCTTTGACTCAGACCCGCAGCCCGGTCTGCCTCAGTCTGCGTCAGTGCTTGGTGCTGTCTAGACCCACAGTCCATCCAGTCCACACAGGACCTCAAGTGGACCTTCACTTTGGGTGCAGACTGGAAACATTTTAGTGCAAATGAAGACAAATAAATAAATAGGAAGATGAAATTACATAGTGCCAGGAGCTCGGCACAGAGTTCAGACTCCGTGGTGTCTTCACTCATACAGGAAGTCAACCGGACCGGTTTAGGCAGGGTTGAGCTTCCGGGGTGAGAATAGTGCACTAGAGAGCAACAGAGAATAGGCAAGAGTGTGTGGTTGTATGATTAGTCTGATACAGAGTAAGCCACTCGGAATAAGTGTGTTTTCAGGCGGGATTTAAAAGTGGAGACAGTGTCAGAAGTGCGAATGTCTGAAGAGCTCCAGAGGCTGGGGGCACATCGTCTGAAAGCTCCGGACCCCATGGTGGTTAGGTTGGCAGATGGGGCAAAGAGCTGGATGGTGGAAGAGGATCGGAGAGTGCGGGAGGGTGTGTGTGGATATGGACGAGTTCAGCGAGATGTGATGGTGCCAGGTCACGAAGGATCTTGAAAGCGAGGAGTAGAATCTTAAAATCAATGCGGGATTTGATAGGGAGCCAACGGAGTGATGTGTTCAGCAGGGGGAGTTCTGGTGATGATACGAGCAGCTGATGTCACGAAGTCACGTAACTAAAGGCGGGGCTACTGACGAGGCGTTTCAGGAGCGGTGTTTTCTGTGGGACAGTTGCGGTGAAGAGGGAGCTGAGCCAGAAGGCGAAGCTCTCGATTTACCAGTCCATCCACATTCCCGACCCTCATTCTGGTCACGAGCCGTGGCTGGTGACTGAAAGAACGCGATCGTGGAGGCAAGCAGCCGTAATGTATGTCCCCCCCGTAGGGTGGCTGAGCTCAGCCTTAGAGATGAGGGTGAGGAGGTCAGAAATCCGCGGGGAGCTCGGTGTAGAGCCGCTGCTCCTGCGCCTGAGGTGGTTGAGGAATGTGGTTAGAAAGCCTCCAGGGCGCCTCGCCTTAGAGGTTCACAGGGCACGACCAACTGGGAGTAAACCATGATGGGATTATATAGCTCATCTTGCCTGGGAACGCCTCGGGAGTTGAAGCACATTGCTGTGGAAGGCGACAAAGACCGAGCAATGCATGCGTGGCTTCTTAAACTACGGGTTAAATTTCATTAGCCTTTATGCTTGCTATGCTTCTGGCATTAAACCTTATTTTTACACCGATTAATCTCTCAAACTAGATTACTGTCGAATTAGAAATCAAATTAAAAGTCACATAAGCAGGAATGAGGTGACTTGTGACCGTTTCGGTTTCAGGAATTTCTCCACGGCTCTCTTTGGACATGAATGTGAGACCTCTATGCCGTTACATTCACAGAGGGCACATTTCTCATCACACAGCACTGTCTGCCTTTTATCTCCTCTCATGTATATCCTCGAGGGGCCCCACACATCATCACGCAGGGCCGCGAGAATGTGACAAACCTTTTACCTCCCCTCATCCAACTTTTTCTTACAGAGCAGAACTCATTACCTTGTTCCAGAAAGACATTTTTCACACGGAAAACACATCACTGAGGAGCAGCGTGACGGTAAAGGCTCCCTAACGTGACACAAAATGAAGCTTGTGCGGAGAATGTGAAATATGTCATTTGCTGAATGTAGTTCTCTATCTTCTCTACTACAGCCAACAAAAGTTGTTGATCAGGAATTGAATTAAATGACCACACGGGATTTACACCGCTGTCTGGGGGAAACCTTCGTGCGAGTTACGTAACGTGGACGGTTTTCTTTTCAAATTGTTAATCTCGCTTCCAAGGTTTGTGGCGGAGAGTGATGCCACACGGGAATAAAACACTTATGGATGCTTCTCAGTAATATTCATTGGATGAATTTGGCTCGTAATGAGAACAGAAGAGGAAAAATCGAACTCTTCTCAGGACTTGTTTTTAGATTTGTGCAACTCAGAGAAGAGAGAAAAAAAAAGAGAAAAAGTCAAGCACGATACGACCCACAGAGCAAATTAAAAAAGGCCGTCCTTGCTCAAAAATATATGAATATGAATGAGCGTGTTTATTTCACCATGTGCAGGCACAGGATTAAAAAAAAGAGTCAGTGTGGATATATCACAAGAAGGGTTTAAATGTTGAACCTAAGTTGACGTTGGGCTGTGAATGAACGGGGTCATCCCTATGTTCCCCGGGTCCTATGTTCCCCGCTTGGGGAACATAGGGCCCGGGTCTTATGTTCCCCATTTTTCCCAAAAAGGGACCTATGTTCCCCTGTAGCAATACATACTGGGGAGCATAGGACCCTTTTTCTGAAAAAGGGTCCTAGGTTAGGGTTAGGGTTAGGGTAGGGGGTAATGATTATGGTTAGGGTTAGGTTAGGCCTATTTGCCATGGAATTTTTCAGTAATGGTGGAAAAAGTAACAGCCCAGGGAAGATAGGACCCTTTTTTTTTTTTTACTTTTCATTTCTTTTCCTGGTCGTTAAAACTTTGAACCTGTTGGTGGTGATAGATGAGAAGTCAGGGGATCGGCAGAATAACTGGCATTCATTGTCTGAGAACTATGAATGTCTGCACAAAATTTTCGATCCAAACATGGATCATCGGCTTTGTCTGGCAGCAGGTGTGAGAGGAAAGATAAAACTCTACGAACACAGCATACTGAACATACGGGTCACCAGGGACCCTAAAAACATTCATTATCCCAAAACAAAACATTGTCATGAGTCCATCTCTTACCGCTAAGACAGCATTGAAGATCCTCCACATCCACGTCCCAATTAAACCCACTGATCCCAGTTATAGATCGACTGTCTCTCTCTGATCACTGGTTTTGCGTATGTAGCCTGGTGTATTTAATGGTCCCGTCACATTGATCACAATCAGTTTGAAGAATGCAGTGACAGTACGGTCGTCATCAAACAACTTTCTTTGCGCGTTGTATTATCGTAGGATTTAAGTCGTGTGAAGGAAAAGTGAAGAAATGTCTCAACTGCCTGGCGATTCATTTAAGGACTTCTTTGACCACGTCAGCTCAATTTTGTTTTCTGTCACCTGGGAAATGAGCTGGCCAAAGCGGATGATTAAAGTTGAACCAGTGGTTCTGAAACTTTTTGCCTTGTAACCGCTTGTATAAAATAAATATGATTTGGAGCATTTACCCTCTAAGCTTTCTGTTTTTGCAATAAATAGTCCAAAATTTCACACACAAAAAAATCTGATTAAAGTCCAAACAAGAAAAAACTTTGTGTAGCAGAACATTTAACACCCGTGTTTTATTTTGAAGTTCCGCCCTCATGTGTCCTGTTTTACTTTCCGTTTCCTCCCTTTGTGTGGTTTCCCGCCCTTTTTCATGTTCACCTGTGTGCTAATACTTTAGTCATCTGTATGATATTGATTTGACGTTTTGCTTTCCGTTTGTTTTTTTCTTGATTTCTAACTTCGTTCAGCTTTTGTGATTCGTCTTTGTTTTAGTTCCTTACCTGCCTGCTCATGTGTTTCTTACATTTTGGTCCCATTCTGTGAAACCTGACAACTAGAAAAGGTTTGCTTTATGTAATCAGCCCTTTAAAACAAATAGTTCATAGTTCAACCCTGGAACGTGAGCTTGAGAGTGAGATCAACGGAACAAAAACGTATGGTGGCTTATTGAAGTGACGGAGAGCAGCAGGGTTAATGAAATGTGATGGAGGCTCCTCTTCATTTTTCTTCTATTTACCGAATCTCTTGCACCTTTTCTATCTGTTCTCATTACATTACAGATCGCTCAGTGACATATGGAGACATAAGATGATTCGATTGTGTTGCTCCTCTCTGTTAATATCCATCTGTTGTCACTGCTGCCTTCTAATCTCAGGAAAAATGAGAAGAAATCCATTTTTAGCAGGATTTTTATACAGTGGTACTTTTCACACCTCCATCCTTCCCTGCTGATTCTTCTCGCTCACTCCTGTGTTAGTTTTTTTATCCGTCTTTCCCATCTTTTTCTCTTTCTAACCTTTTTGACACTTCTTCTCTCTCTGAGTTGTTCTGTCTTCCCCCTTCGTTATTTCACTCCTGCACATTCTTCTGTGTGGCTCTCCTCTCTTTCAGTCTGGCCGTCACGTCTCGCCTGCCACATGCAATCTGTGAGGCCATTTGTGCAGATTAAAAAGCAAAACAAAAAACAGCTGGCTGTGAACTTTCACCTCGGTTTCATGCCAAATTAGCTGCAATCAGGATATTCTACAAATTGAAACAAATCAGACGTTTAGTTATTTTTCAATACACACAAAAGATTTGAATAAATAGGCGTTGAATCTGATGCTGCTTGAATCCACCATCATACAGGACGTGCCGCATTCACAAGGCAGTCATTTTCCTCTGATGTCACACACGAAGGTGATTGATCGAATGTTTTAGTCGACTGATTGTCGTCCAGGTTGCAATCTAAGTATGTCATCATTTCACATCTTCCTGATTGATCAGCAACCAAAAAGACAACGGGCCGTAAACAACATATTTGATAACCCATTAGCTTACGTTAGCATTCAACCACTTCCTAGCTAACGTTACAGTTTGAAAGTGTTACATGATACAATAGGAAACGTGTTAATTAATTCTAAAATGTCAACACACATCTTGGACAGATTTATTTAAAAGGACTCTGTTAAACCTCTGTGTCATGCTCAAAGCCTGTCGTAAGTTTGTGTTAACGGACTTAATTTCTAAGCTAACGTTAGCTACTGTTGCTCTCTGTTAGCAGAGCCCCCAGGAAGAGCGCCAGGCTTTGGCCAAAGCGTCACAACCCTTGCGAAATGATTCGTTTCACTGTCAGAATTTGAGGCATTCACTCCAATAAATATTTAGAAAGTCTAGAAGACCCATTTAGCGCGAAACAGGCAGTTTGCCGGCTCAGTCGGCAGAAGACGGAGAATTTTTTCACGTCACGTTACAATCCGCGCACATATGACCAATAAAAAATTTGATGAAAACACGTAAATTGCGACAAATTGTTACGTAGAACCCCTTAAAACCTGAGAGTAAAATGCTCAAGATGAAATCAAACCTGTAACGTAAGAGTAACAGTTGTAAACGTAACAGTTGTTAGTTGTTGAGTGCTGACGTTAGCTGATGGGTTATCAAATATGTTGTTTTGCCATCAAATTCATGTCACTCCAGATTTTCACCATCCATTGACTTTTCAGTTGCTGATCGACCAGAAAGTGCTGAAATGATAGTCATTTGTCAGAAAGCAAACCTGGAAGACAGAAGTACGACATTAGAGCTGTGGGAAATGGCCACCATGCGAATATGGAATGTGGTACTCATCTTATTTGATATTTCAAACCTCTTTCTGGCATTTTTTGCATCAGTACACTTCATCCGTTTGACCACACATGCGCACGCACTTCTGCACTCCGTGACCGTTGTACTGCGTGACCCTCAAACCCCACGGAACCGAGACACAGCTGCTTTGAAGCGCTATTAACAAGAAAAAACAGACTGGCTGCGGCAATGAACGAGGATCCAGTTGTGCTAATTGGCGAGCGGCTGCACTTGGAAATACGCGGCCCAGATGAATCACGGCAGCTCTGTGAAAACATTGCGCCTGACAGCAATTAACCGAAGGTAAAAGGTACGCTGACCGGCACCTGGCATCTACGGAACATTCCCAAAATGAATGTCAAAGGTAATTCACAGTGCAAGTAGTGAAGTAAGTATGATTAATAAGAAGCCTGATCAGGCTTGTTGTGTGATAAGAAATCAGAGCAGGGAACACAAACAGCAGAACACATGAGGAGTTCACCACGTGTGTGATGAATGAAACGTATCACAGCACAATGACTTTGACATGACGGTGACGTATATTGTCTTTCTTCTCCCTCGACAACGGCTGCACATCCTTATCAAAATGTATGACATATGCTAAACGTCCTATTCATAAACAAGCCTTGTTCTTTACTGTGGATTTCCATTTAAATGACCTGTTTGTGTAAAAGAGGGCCGACTGAATGTTCTGCAGGATTTATTCCTTTCAGCGTGCATGATTGTTCATGTCCTGTTGCAGGCAGGTTGATTGATTTGAGCAGGTCTCTGGTGCTTGGTGAAGTGCAAACGTTTGTGTTTGGCAGAGCTTTTTATCGCCCACATGTTAAGAGGGGCTAACTGATCAGTAATGTGCTGTCACCCAGTGGTAAGACCCTCAAATGGCACAGAAACTGTGTGGCGCGGGAAACATCTCTTACATTTTTAACTCCATCCTGGCAAACTTGAATTAAAGTAAAGTGTAGGAGCAAAATGTATCATTTGCATTTAGCCAAACATATTGTTGTTACCTTGCACTGTTTCATTTCACGTCTTGACCTATAACCTCACCGTTTATTACACGTTTTAGCTCTGTGAATTATGACCTGGCCTTAGTGTGAACTGTTTGACTTAGATTCACACAGTGGACCTCGCTGATTTATGGGAAAGTGTTTGTGCACAGTAGCGCTCTGTGCTCCCTGGACGCATGTCGGGTGTTGTGGGTACATCCGAGGTTGTCTGGCCAGCTGGATGTCGAAAATCTCCCTTCAGGTTTCTCTAAGTGCGCTATAAACTGTGACTCTTTGTCCGCTCCGCCAGGGTTTGCTCGGTGGATGAGGCTGAAATTTCAGCTGAAGCTGGTTAACTCTGTTTGCTCTTTATTAAATTACACAAAGACAACCTTGTGTGAATCATCATTTGTTCACTTCTAAATAAGAATTTGTACCAAATAAAGATATTGTGTTAAATTAACACTATGAATAATAGAAAAGTGAAAGTCAGCTGAACAAATGGTACTTGAGTAAAAGTATCTGAAATTAAGTGTTCTTTTGTATCAAAGGTACAAGTAGGAGTAAATTATAGATATACTTACATGTACTGTGTGTACTGTATACTGTGGGTCAGCTGATTATCGACCAGTCCATTATCGGATCGATAACCATCATTTTCTTGTTTGTTTGTTTTTTCAGATAAGATAAATTCATTTTAAAGTGTTCCACTGTGGCTTTAAAAAAAATCAATGAAGATCTTTTCTCTTCTCATTAAAATGTCTTCCCCAAAACTACGTAATGCACCTTTAAGTGCCGTATTTGAGTTGATTTACTTATCCATCGCTGGATCCTGGTTTATCTTCTGATGGAAAATGTAAAAAAATGTTAAAGGACTCTGGTTTCTTTCTGCTGATTATACTCACGTGTCGACAATTTCCCTCATCAGGTGAAACTGAAGCATTGAAATCTTTCAGGCTGACTTACATATCCACAGGTGACATATTTACCTCTCCTTGATGCATTACTGGAGGATAAAACATTCTGTGCATCTTCTCAGTTACCCTGAACACCATCTTACAGTTCTCCCGCCTCTCCTCTCATGTTGTGCACCTCTCCATGCCAATTTCACTGTGAACAGAACATGAGCATAAATCAATAGCAGACACGCGGTACCTGTTCGGTGCGCCGGCCTGCCTCGCTTTATCCCGAAGGATTTGAAATCAATGAGGCAAAATGGAGCTTTCAGCGCTCTCGGTGTTGAACTCAATGGACCTCGACAGCTCTGAAGATTAATGAGGCGAGCTTCTGCTGAACAAGCACGCCGACTCTCCGAACACGTGTAGCCGTGATCACTGCGGCGGCCGTACACGGCTCTGATCGCGGGCCATTCAGCGGTGAGTTAGAGTGCGGCTCTGCATTTTAATAGCACGAACACACCCGGCTACCATCCAACAGAATCGAAACAAGGCAGTCAATCATGTAAAGTCACAATACTTGTATTTCTTTATTGAAATATAATCGACCCCTGAGGCTAGATAAAAAGGCCACAGTTTGTTTGTGCCTCGTCTAGCTCCTCAGTCTGACACAGCCAGTTAGAACACAACAGACCTGTCCAAAAACACACATTACACAAACCCAAATTTTGTTTTTCTTTTTTTGTATTCCAAACTTAAAAGTTTACACGGCCCTTTACATACTGACAAAGTTTCAGGACATACACAACTCAAATCAATTTGCATAACTTCAACAATACTTGGTGTCTGTTTTTGAAAAAAGAATGCTACCTCTCCCAATTCATGGAAACAAAAGTGCTCAATTTAGCTCACATATACTCCAGGGTCACACAACTGGTACGTTTCATTCACTTTCAGCATTTGTGTTTGGTCTACCTGAAATGTGAAGACGGCACAACAAATCAGCAGGTTTCTTTGTACCAGCCACAACGATTCATTTAAGAAAGGTAACTTTCTCGTTTCAAACTGATTTTGGACCTCAAACCCAAAAGTTAAATAGTCAACTAGAAGACACCAGACTGGTACATGAGCTCGTTCTGCTTAAAGGAACTGTGCAACGTTTTTGGAAATGCACTTATTCACTATATTGACAAATAAGAGTGATGCCGCTCTTGCTTCTTTGTGCTACTGTTGTGTTCCAGTTACTAGCCAAACATCAGTTTGTCACAGACAGCAATGTTTTTTTGTTTTTTATGACCTCTTTAAGTTGACTGGATTCTGGAATGCAACATAAATATGAAGCTAGCTAGCATGCCAGCTAGCTTAGCTAAGCATAAGAAAAATCTTTTTTGTTGACTTTTGGCATGTTCCTGGTGAGCTTGGAGGTCAGAAGTTTGACATGTCAACTGGCTGACATTATTTGGAACACAACATAAACACAAAGCTGGAATGCCAGTTAGCTTAGCTTAGCATAAAGACTTTTTTGTCTACTTTTTCGCGTGCACCTGGTAAACTTGGAGGTCCAAAGTTGGAAATATCAACTGAGGAATTACGACTTCTGAAGGTAAATTGGTTGCATCATAAATATGCGCCTAGACAAAATCCCAGTTAGCTTAGTTTAGCATAAAGACCTTTTTTTATTATTATTATTATTTTGGCACCTGGTACGCTTGGAGGTTGGGAAATTATGACCTCTGAAGATGACTGGATTCTGGAATGCAACATATATTATGAAGTTGGTAATAAAGACAGGAAACAGATATCTGGGCCCGGTCAAAAGGTAAGAAATAATCCAGCACATCAACCCACGTGAAACCACAACTCATACACATTGAACAGACTAAACATAACATACTCAGTGAGCTTTAGAGGTGCTGGTTGGCTGATTTTGTTACCTCCTGACAGAGCCAGGCAAGCTGTTTTTTTCTTCTGTTTCCACTCTTTTAAACTAAACTAAATTCGGCTGCAACTAACAATTATTTTCATTGATTATTTTGCTATAAAATGTCAGAAAATTGTCGAAAATTAGTTCCTCAAAGTCTAAGGGGATCCAAAACCCAAAGATATTCAGTTTAAGCTGAAAACAGCATTTACGTGCACGAAAAATTACTTTAGCAATTAACTGATTACCAAAATAGTTGGCAGTTATTATTTATTTAATCGACTAATTGTTGGAAGTCTTAAACCTGCTGCTGTGAATAAGTGCATTTCCCAAAATGTCAAACTATTCCTTTAAGAAATTTCACATTGAACAAACAAACATATTAAAAATTGGACAACAAACTCTCCTTGTTGTGACCCTTGTGTTATTACATTTTCACGTGTGAGGTCATCAACATGAGCTCCAGTAAAGCAGAGGTCCTTAAGCTCTTTTTTCTTTTTTTTTTTAAGTTCTGGACCAAATTCTGTTCCTTCATCTCGGTCCACAACGAATCAGAGTCTCTTCATATCGGGCCTCAAAGGCAAAAGGCCTCTGACCCACTGAGAGTCCCAAAGAGAAAAAAAAAAAAAGGAGAAGGGGAGTTTAGCTTTTTGTCCAGGTCTGGGACACGCTGAGGTAACATAGACAGTAATAAATTATTCAGTTGTTTAAAAAACACTTTGCAAGAATCATATCAATAATTCATATCAATAATACAAAATGGTATCAAACATACATGATGCAACATCTTCATCAAACACATTCAGTATTTTTTTTTTCTTTTTTAGCTCCCCAAAGATCCAGAGTCTGTTGCTTCATTGCTCAACGATCAGTACTTCAATGTTTTCTCTCTCTGTGAAGTCCCTTTAACAGTAGATGTGGATTAATACTGTATTCCTTCTTTTGCTGAGGTTGATTTTCCACTTTCATGCTGAGGTGAATTTTTGTTATGCCATTCAATCAAAACTGAGTAACACAGAACTTTTCTTTCAATGCCTCTCGGATGATTAAACCCCAGCGTATTTAATCGCTGTTACAATCACCGCCGAGGCAACAGGCATACGCAGGCACGCAGGGCTACAACACTAATCGCCTATTTGCTTGTTTTGTTATTCCATTTTACATTCAAATTGTTTTTTGTTTTTTTTACTGTGCCTTTCATTTCACTTACAGATTTGAACAGAAAACAACATGCCAATAGGAAAGTCAGAAATTGTATTAAAAGTGCAAAAATGTATTCCTTCAAGAGACGGTATATTCATCCAGACAAAGAAAAAAAAAGAGTTGTCCACTGAAACTTTAGTGCGTTAACAGTACAAGCCATTTCGTAGGTTATTAAATTGTACATTCCTATCCACCTCACAGCTACGAACATGAATACGCAGAATGTCTTGTTGCTCCGAGTGTGTGGCTCTCCTACATCTAGTCTGTAGCTAGGTTATCATGGCTTCATGCCGCCTGCTTCTACAGGCTCTCTGACTCCCCGAACTTAAGGAGTGTTCGTCCTTCACCGAGCATGATTCGTCTTCTTCTTCTCTCGTAACGTTCTCCTGAATTCATTCTGAAAAAGCCCCAAGATTGAAATAAAGTGACATCACATTATTTTGGTTAGTGGCCAGTGCAAATCAGCTTCTCCAGCCTGTTTCACATCGGAAACGCGAAGCTCTCACTATCCCTTATCGATTAAGAATTTCCTACAGATGTTTTTGTAAAACAGCATTGAATTTGTTTACATTGCCACCTAGAATTAGATCTTGTTATATCACAAATATAAGTTTTATTTTCTGTATTTTTTTTTTTTAGATACAAAACAAAACAAAACATGGAAAGTAACTTGAATTTGTAAGACTACGAAGACAAAATATATCAGGGCTATTGTTGATACAGTACTGATAAAGACTGCCCTCATCTGGACTGACGAGGCAACCTAGATTCACCATAAGTCTTTTTAAATACTTGATGTAAAGTGGCTCTGATATACTTTTGACAGGAAAATAATCTGTGGCCGCTGACACATCAGTGTTGGTGTAAACCCTGTTATGTTCACATCACAGTGTAAAAACACACACTGACCAATCTTACTTGCCTTGACAATCACAATATTGAAACACTGATATGACCAGAACATCCACCTTTTCTCAGCATCACGTCACATTTCTTTCGCTCTCTTCAACACGTCCTTCCATCCTCTCTGAACCGACATTTCAAAACTAGAGCATCACATGACCACGAGGTGCACGCCAACACTCCCAGACAACACCACACGACATCTATTTTCACTACCAAAAAATCACCGCCACCGCTCTCATATCCATCCGTCAGGCCCTTATGATGTCCACTCTACGAAGAGAGAACTCAGATAGCATATCAGGTGCGTTTTCTTCCAGAACTTGTAGGAGTGTGAGGACAGAAAGGTGATGACCAGCAGGTTGTTGGAGTTAGAGAACACGAGCTTTCTCCTTTTGCCTTCCCGTTCCAACAATCGGGGTGAGTCTGCGCTCTTTGCTTTCCCCCACTGAGTCTGTCATCTTGTGCCACATTTGATATTAAATTCAAAACTTACACTTGATTGAGAAACAGTTCAGTGACACTGTAGTTCTGTGTTGAGTACAGATGGGAGGAATCTATAGACCTTTTGAGAGGGACCATAAATTGAGGAGAGATGGCATAGCACTCGTTCCAAGGCATTGTGAAGGGTTGAGGGGACATCAGTCCAACATTTCAGAATCACTTCTGTCCCTCCAGATCCATCCAGCCATTCGTCGACCCCCCTCCACCCCTCACTTTTGTGCTCCAGTGGTTCACCACTGCTGGGAGTTCCTTCAGGGATACCCCAAAGGTATGTGGGTGTGCGTGTGGAGTTGTGTACGTTACGAATGATAAACAGGACGAGGGAGGTCACAATATGGCACAGTGGAACCTGTGGGAGCCCGTGGAACGTTCTGCTCTCCATTTCATCTTCTTTTTCTTCTTCTGGTTTCGCTCGGGGACTTGTTGTCTGTGTGTGTGGAGAAGGAGAAACAGTTTGACAAAACAGTCTTAGTGTAGGATCACTTTACTCAATTTTTCTGACGCCTCGTGATGTTTTATCGACCGCTTTTATCCACTACTGTAACTCAAAGTCATTGCTCAAGTATCAATTTAAAGGGACATTCCACCAGTGCAGACATGAATATGTACTGAAAGTGGATCATATATGTAGTCGAATAGTGGCATACATTTTAAATGTGGTGCTTTTTTGACCGAGATAAGGCAGAAAATGAATTTTTAGGGATTGTGGATTGAAAACAACAATCCCCATAGTGCATTGCAATGCTCAGCTCTGCAGGGAATCTAGGGAGATGTACAGTCTGTACAGTAAATATAAAGCTACAGTTAACTTAGCTCACCACAAAGACTGGTAGATTGGGGAAAACAGCTTGCCTGGCTTTGTTCAAAAATCAGAAAATACACCTGCACAGAGGCTAATAACATACATTTATGCTATTTTTGCTTGTGTAATTACTTGAACAATTGATTGATTGATCCCATTATCAAAATCAATTGTTTTTCTGTCGTTGTAGCTCTACATATTTTCGGCAGCAGCTGTGAACAATGCACCAGCAGCTCATGTAGATCACAATTACAATGACAGAATACAAGTGAGTCATACTAAGCTTCGAGCCAAACAACAACAATATGTGGAGGATTGACAGTTTCTGCCTGAACTGCTGATGCATCAGTCACCAAAAAAAAGCACATCATGTCTTTATAACTGGCTTTCTACTGTCTGATCACAAGAGGGCACTGTTGATTCATGGATCACGTCTCCTCAGTCATGAAAAAAGAGAAGATTTTCCTCATGAGTCAGTTACAGACCTGGCATGAGGACAATGAGAATTCTCTGTATCTGGATTTTTTTTTTTTTTACTTTTTTTGCAAACACAGAGGTAAATACAGCTGTGGATTTTAAAACAATGTGACACGCCTACTTGTTGCTTATTGGTCCTTGCAGCGAGAGAAGGACTTAAAACAGGATATGACCACATGCAAAACATGGACAGAAACCAAAGTCTTCTGAAATTACACGTCTGTCAAGACAGGAAATAGCTCTGGGATTATTTCTTTGCTTTTCCACTCTTACTAAAAACACTTTCACTGCCTTCACATACCAGCGTAACACTGTCTACGTGCCCGTAACCTCTAAAGACGCTAAATACACACTTTAAAAAAGGAGTAAAGGGTGATACGCTCCAAGCTGAGACAGTTTTATCGATGTAATGGCTGTATTTTAGTTGGTGAACAACAATAACATTATACTTCATGCACACAGAACTTGGAGTTACCTTATAACACGAACCAGCTCATGAAAGGCTTTGTCCACATTCATCGGAGGATCCTTGGCACTGGTTTCAATATAAGTTATCTGAAGAAACAAACAGGAACATTTAAAATCAAAGCATAAGTGATATTAGAGGTGAACACAGTATTGAAAACAATCAACATGTACATTTTTTGTAAGAAAACACACAACTATAGTTAAACAAAACACAGCTTAATCCAACACACATTTTCTGAAAACTGAAAAGGGTCACAGGTTTTCTCCCCCCCTTTCTAAAGTGTGTGTGATTTCTGAGGCTGGCCTTGTTTGAGATTACAGTAGTTCTCTCAGCTCAGCTTTCAAGCTTCATTCGACAGTCGAGTTGACCTGCTTCTGCCTGTTTTAAAGGTCCAGTGTGTGCAGAAATGGAACAGATTATTCATGTTATTTGTTAGTGTTTAATCACCGCAAATTAAGAATTGGTGTGTTTTTGTTACCTTAGAATAAGAATTTTACATCTACAGAGGAAGAGGGTCCACTTCCACTGAGTCCGCCATGTTTCTGCAGTAGCCCAGAAGAGACAAACCAAACACTGTCTCTAGAGAGGGTAAATTTCATGTTGATTTAGGTTTGTGGGTGTTCAGTTGGTTGCAGTCTGCAACCTCACCGCTAGATGCCAATCATTTCTACACACTGGACCTTTAAAGGTCATGCTGTGTTCGCTGAGACTAGTTAAATATTAAGCTGGTTCAAATTTGTTAAAATACATCTTTTTCTCTCAGTTACAGCCCTTCATCCAGGCAGCAACAGCCTTCCGCAACAGAGCTTTGTTAAAACAACCTCCAGAGACTGTAAATCTCAAAACACCAACTTGAGATTTTTTGTTGTCTCTGACTTTCTCCGTGATCACAAATTTGGAAACTCGGTAAAAGATGTGAAATCAGGTCACTGCAAAAACCCGCCATGAGGACAAACGTCTACGGAAAGGTTCACTACTTACACTATGTTTTGCAGCCATCTCTTGGCCCTGATCAGAGGTGACCTTTCTCAGATGGACCAAATCCACTTTGTTTGCCACCAACACCATGGGGAAGGCCTCCCTGAGAGGAAAAGGACACACAAACACACATACATAATCTCAGTCATTCCTGTATAGCTGAGCAATTGATTTCCAAAGCACTTTCAAAGAGAGTTTCTAAGTGTCTCAGGTTCTAGGTTCTATTTTAAAGACCTGACAGGTTTGCATTTAGATTAGAAAGAGCATCACATGCTTCACAAATCGTCTGGGAGGTGTCAGATTTCTGCAACACTCAAATCTTGCAGAAAAATGAGCTACAGTGAAGCACCACTAAATATGGACAGACAGCAACTTGCTCAGTTCCAGTTTCTATTTTTGTTGCATCTCAAGCTCAGTTTTATTGGCTACTGTCAGTCACAGTCAGAGAGCAGATGCACCATTTTCTCTCATAACAGACTTTCACAACACAACAAATTTGATGTTCGGCCCTACTGGTCTGCAGCTTGAGGAGAGAGGCGACATCCTTAACAGTCAGTACTCACTGGGTCTTGGGGGGGTACAGCATAATTACAAGAAAGGGCTTCAAAGGGGTGAACACCATTAGTGGTGAGAAGATCATAAACAAATTCCTGATTTTACCCTATTGATAAAGGTCATAACATTTGACTGAGCTACTTCCTCTTTTGGTAACTTTGGCTTAAAGTTCAGTAACTTTGACCTACTACATTAACCACAGTTGTGCACAAACAGATTTCCACTTGCTTGTTTTGGGACATTTTGGCTTCAGCTGGCTTCCAAACATCTAGTTAAGATGACCGGGACAAACTTGGGGTTTATTCAATGATATTGCAATGTTCCTTTATCACAGCAATTACTTTGGTGACTAAAATGTTACCATTACTAATGGATATAATGACAAAAAAGTGTGTTTCTTAAACACAGAGTGGATGCTACGCAGATATTAAAGCATACTTGATATCTGTGGTAATCAAATCAGGACAATGTCTACTTCAGCCCAGTCCGCAGGATAAAATGTGGTCAGTTAACGTTTCTGCAAAAAACTGTTGCCTCAATTACTGCTAATGGTTAATTAACAATTTTCAAAAAAATAATGTTTAAAGCCGACTTGTTTAAGAAAATAAAATGTGTGGCTGATTGACAGATTTGACTCATTTGTCACATTCTCACATGTAGAAGAATAACCAGCTGTGGGTTTAGTGTGCAGGCCTGTTTCACACATCCTGTTTCTCTAAGCAAGAGTTCATGATGAGTTTGTTCTCTCTTAGACAATCATGGAAGATTGACCTGCCAATCTGTGATTTCATTTTCAGGACAGTGTAAATGATCGGCTTGCATTAAATTGTAACATGAAAGTAAGAATGTCCCACATTACCACATATTGTGGTCTTTGAGCTGTCGTAACCTACCTGTCTTTGACCCGTAGTATGAGTTGATGGAATCGGTCAACATGTTCAAAGCTGGCCTTGTCCGTCACAGAGAAGACGATGAGGAAACCGTCTCCTGTCCTCATATACTGCTCCCTCATCGCACTGAACTCCTCCTGACCGGCTGTGTCCAGCACTGTGAAGATGGAGAAACACACACGAATCACTTTACATGGACAGGTCTCGCTTTTACTAACTAACTTAACAATTAATATGGTACTTATCAAGACTGCAAAGACCTGTAAAATCTGCAATAAAGACTCAGAATTGTCTCCAATGTAAACTGACTCCCTCCTTACCAAAAGCATTGTTATATTCATTACTAAAGAATATAAGCTGAACCAGTTTTCATTATGCAATGAGATTGTTATTGTGACCTGTTTCAATTTCTTGGGATTTTCATAATCCAAAGAAAAAGAAACTTGTGGATTCTAGTGACCCTGTGATCCAATGATCTTCCCCGAGTGTCACCCTCAGGGTGACCCTTACATAACAACCGTGACAGAAGAATTCATTAGTTGAAAGGGAATATCAAAAGATTACACAAAAATGCATTCCCATTGCAACTGTAAAATTGATTTTTAAGTGGTTTTCTTATTTTTTCCAGAGCTTGACATGTTTCCAACATGACTTTAATATTTTATTGAGAGAAGGATAAAATCATGTAATGATGCATAATTTCTCCCACATGCAACAACTCTAGCAGTGCCTTGCTATTCTCTAGTCAGCTCAGCATAGGAAAACGGCGACCACAGGAATGCAGTTAAAGGCTAAAAAAGATTTTTAAGAACAAATACAAGTGTTATACACTCATTGGTCAATGATGAGGATGTTTAACTGAAGCCAAAGGGAATAAGGAAACATAACTAAAACAGAAAATGTTCAAGGAGACGTAATTTAACATTTCTACTCACCATCCAGTATTGCCCACTGTCCATCTATCTCTGTGTGTTTAAGATACGAGTCCTCTATCGTGGGATCGTAGTCTGGCACGAAGATCTTCTGGAAAAACTGGATGGTGAGGGCGCTCTTCCCAACGCCACCATCCCCCACCACCACCAGCTTGTACGTTGGCAGGTTGTCGCTTGGCACAGCGCTGGTCGCCATCGCTACCTCGACGCTGGTGGTAAAGGTGGGAAGGCTAGGCTAGTAGGTGGCTGATGAGACACACCTGGGTGAGAAAGAGAGAGAAAGGGGTTAACAACAACAGGGAGGGGAGGGAACAACAGACAGATGGGGAGAGCTGCTTTTATATCACCATGAAGATCACAGTCCACAGCTTGGAGCTGTGGATCAAAGCAGAAAGATAGAAAAAGACAGATTCAGAGAGGCAAAAATAGAGCAATCAGCAGTGCACCTATAAAATACATTTCATAGCTGGGTAAAAATAAATCAGATTCTACCTAACAGAGAAAGACAACAAGCTGAATGACAGATGTACATGACTTAATAACATGGTAGAAGAGTGAAAAGTGGAACAATTGACTTTTTTACAAGTGGAGCTGATGTTCTTTCCAGTCCCGTAAATGCAATTAGCGGTCCTGTAGCCGTTACAGGAACTGCATCTTATGGGGGCGACTGTATCGACTTTATTTATGCAAGGTGGTCAGAAATTAAACCAATGAAGCCTGCAGAGCTCTGTGACACGGCATGTATTAACACAAAGTACATCCAGAGCACCCAAGGGGTACCTGACTTTCTGATTAAATAACTTGTTTCGCTTATGTGATCAATAATGTTGCAGACGTCGGCATGCACAATATAAGGGGTGACCGGAGTAAGCCGTTTATGAACGTTTTTATCTATGCTGTCCTTTTCTTAGCTCTGACCACAATGTGCCAGGCTGTGTCCATATGTATTTCTACTGCGACCTCAAACCAGGGGTTAACCACACTGACCTACAATGTTATGGTCCTGCTTAGGTAGGTGGTGCTTAGGCACTAAACTGATTAGTGTGCAGGCTCGCAGGCAGCTAAAAAGAAAGCATTATTTTCAAAAGGCTTGCTGTGTGCAGCTTTTAGCACTTCAGTAGATTTAGTGTAACATATAAGACTCTATTTCTGTGAACCATGTGAGGCAGCACAGCTCACAGTCTGCTGCACCCTGCCCAGTGCGCCTGAGGCATGTTCAAGGTTCAAGGTTCAGGTACAGTTCTTAATTTATTTCTCATTATACAATACAGGATTGCACAATGAATTATGAAAAGAAAAACTTTGGTATTTTGGTGGCAGTGTTTTCCCAGAGAACATGTGGCACACTTGGATGAAAGAATACATTATCCTACATCATTTAGCAACATAAACATGTTTATGGTAGCACGAACAGGCGAATACTCACATTTCATTGTGCAAGCCTGTGTTATAAAATGACAAGTAAATATATATTAAGCTTTCCACTGGAAAACCACTAAAAACTTTTATTATGAAGCAGCTACAGGAAATGCAGCTGGTTGTCATCAAGATTACCATGTTACTGCTCTTGTGGTGAGACTCTTTCTACCAATATCCAACGGCATGCTCATATTTTCCTTTAAGCTGACGTGATTTGAATATAAGGAAGAAAAGTAAAAGCAGCAGCAGCAGCAGCCACAATAGAGCTGGCTGGATAGGCAACGCGACTCAGTGCAGAGAAAACCACTTCTACTGATCCACATCATTGGCTCGAGCACAGCATGGATACAACAACAATATGGAAAAGAGGCTAAAGCAAGCCTTGGTGAGCCTGGTTTGGCCTAGTGGCAGAAACCAGGCTAACAACGTCTACTTTCAGTAGCCCACTAGAACCACAGAGGCAGCAGAGAAATGTGATGGTTTCAACACACATGCAGTTTGTAATTATGGCTTTTTTAAAACAAAAATAAACATCTATCTTGCTAGAATATGAGAGGTTTAACAGAGTATTTTATTTTTCCACATCAGTTAGTACATTAGAGGCTCAATAAAAACCATTTGCAAACGATCAGATGATTTTTACACCTCAGGAGAACTTGCTTAACAAAATCATGTGTGTTTTTCTTTTTTTATAGATTCAACCTTTTTATAATGAATACAGTCATATCATATGTTTAAATCCCTACGGGTAATGACGGGAGCTTTAACACGTGCCATGCTATCTAATGCTGTTCTGGCAAAAAGCTATCGCCACAAAGGGAGAGCAACAGAAAAAACCGAGACATGAGAGGGAAGTAAAAGAGTTGAGGGTGAGAGGAATCGGAAACAGAAGAGCGAGGGAGAGGAAGCAAGGGCACACGAGGACAGAGTTGATAGAAGCATTACAAGAGGGTGTTGAGACGAGACAACAGACACCATTTTTGGCCAGTTTTTCCAAATTGCTTTATGTTATTGAAAGTACATACTACATACTACTGCTTGAATCTATCTTTCAGTTATCAACTGCAACCGTCCAACACTGGAATGGAATTTCTTTAACTTGGTACAATTAGTCCTGAAACTCAAATAACCATTCTGACGCCACCTTACACGACGCACATCAAATAGCGAATCTGATCAAGCTCCCTTAAAGGTAGAGTTTTTGACCATTAGTAGCGCTTTTGAACAGTGTTTTTATGAGTAAATCCACCATTTAAGTTCCCGACATAAGGGACACGCATTCCCACTGCAAGACTTACTAGTCCACTAATTGACAGTAGCCGGCGGTAACACACAAAGAAACGTAGTAATGACGTGATGAACATTTGAGGTAATGACTTGGTTTGTTTACAAGAAATGCCCTGTACCTTTCAGTAATCACATAGGAAAGAAAAGACCCAAATGTTCACTATGAGTATCACATATTGTTTTGATCATTTTTTAATTCCAACTTTTTTTTATTAACTAAAGAAAATGTTCTTTAAATATATTTCTATACATTTGCAATGATCTAAAATAAAATAATTGTTTCCTGGAAGGTAGTAATAATTTAATGTATGGTTTGCTTTAAAAACATATTGGGAGTAATGTTATGTAGGACTATATATATTGATAATACATTATTCTTGTGATATGAGACTATATAACTTTTTAGGTTTTGGTTATATTGTGTTATGGCATTAAGTGTTGTCTTTTCTTGGCTTTGAAGCGGCATTACAATAAAGTGATGTCATTTTCTGAAGTCAGCAGAATATTTTACTTGTTCTAATACTTGCCTTTACCCACTTAGTCATTATATCCATATTATTGATGACCATTTATCAAAAATATCACTGTGATGATATTTTGCTAAAGTCATCCCTTGAAACCCTATTGTCCAATATCAATATTGAGGTATTTGGTCAAAAATACTGATGTTTATGTATTTATGTAGTCCTTTTGAGGACTTTTCAAAATATCAAGATATATTGTGTATCGCAATATAGTCAAAAAATACTGTGATATTATTTTAAGTACATATAACCCAGTACTAACTTTAAGTATATATGATTTGTGGTATATAGTAGAATGGGTTAAAACATAAAAACCACTGATATGTTAAAAATGAAACCAACCTGATATAAAACTAACCTACTCTGTCTTATTGTGAAACCTTAAGATTTCTACTGTAGTCCTGACTAAACTGTAGCAAAAAGCAGACAAAAAAACACATTCACTCACTACTAGCACAACACCCTCACCACGCACCCACCCACGCACCCATTCCTCCTTCATCCACCAGGAAACAGCTGTCAGCTGGCTACAGTCCATCCTTTCCTGCCCAGCACAATGGAGGGAAGGAAGATGTTTCCTTCCTTTTCAAAGACCAACCAGCCAATCAGCCAGCCAGGTCGGGCAAAGAATTTCAGAGCCAAATTCCTGATGTTCAAAAGCCTCTTCAGTCAGTCAGTTGGCTGGCTGGCTGGCTGGCTGTCATGAAGTCACAAAGTAAACGTCCCTGCCACTACACCATTTCACAAGCCACTGCCTTAGGCAGACATTCAGTGCTGTGCAGGAAAACAAAGACAGAACAGCTTGAGAAGCACCATGAAAACCACAGTACCTGCCACCAGTAATGGTTTTCAAACCAGTCATGCTTGGTTAGACGAAGCCAAGTCGGGTCACAACCTTGTAAGGTGTGTCAGCATTTCCCTCTGTGAGGGTGGAGTGCACAGTTCTCTAAAACAACACTCACCATCCTGTGAGACTAAAATAATCCACAAACACCAGTTTAAACCAAATTCCTTCGGGAGTGGAATCTGTGTAGAGGAAAATTTACTATGTGTCCAACCAAAGCTCGTCGTCTGACCGATGTGGCTGGTTGTATGGCTTTACAGAGGCCCAACCAGGCCTGCAAAGGACATACTAACAGTATAGTGTACAACACTAAGGCTCTGTCTGAATTAGTTTGAATCCTTTCCTCTCCTCAATTCATCTTTAGCACTTACACCTTCTAAATACATTTGAAAACACCTGTCTCATGTTATCATTGTTATTATTAATATTGGTTACAGACCACTAGTAAGCGTCTTCCCTCTATTGTATACATTTTTGTATACAGTAGTGTATTTTTACTGTATTATTGCAATTTTCTATTGTGTGCGGGGATGTTTTTTAGACACCAATGTAGTGTCTTGTCTATGATATAGCCCTGTTTGTAGGGAATACTGTGTCACCTCACTTTTGTACAACAGATGCTACATCTATCAGAGACTATGTGCAACATCATCTGACTGTATGTATATGCATATTGTTATAATTTCAACAAATCAGAGACTGTTAATATGTGTACATAAGATGCAGTGCAGTGCAGTGTCACTTTTGTCTGATGAAGAGCAGATTTGCTCAAATCGTCACTACTCTGGCGCATTAAATAATTTGGATCCCTGCAGACTTTTTGTTTCATGTTTTCCTAATTTTCGACACACCACTTTCCCTTTTTGGCTTGCATGTGTGTGTACACTCAAATTCTTACATAATTATTGTTAACACAGAAGACACAATGTGTTTATTGATATTTAATTGAAAACTACAATCCTTTCTAACTTCAACCAAAGTGCTTGTGTTGCTTAAAACTAACCACAAAGAGAACTCACTGTGAACCCTCGATCTGGTGTCAATAACATTAAAGTGCAACTTAAGTTTTGTCTTACTCTTTCAGCCATTCAGTCTGCAATGACTCATGGTGTGTTCTGGACTTCATATTTTGTCTTCACCATGGCTCCGCAAAGCCCCTCTAGGTTCTTGAGAAGTGTTTAGCTGCTGCCTTGGGAAAGGATGAAGAGACTTCCCTCTTCACATGGGAACAAAGCGGCAACATATCTCACAGAACAGGAATAAGGAGGAACACAGTGGTGCGCCCACCCCAGCCTGTACTGTACTGCGTTGACATCAACAATCATCGATCATTCAGAGTAGGTGTTAAGACATAGTTCACAGAGTTCAAAAAAGCTCTGAAGCTGCTGTCAAGTGACAAACTCTAGTCGAACTCCCACCTTATTTTCTTGAATTGTTAGCTGATCTGATTATTTATTTTACCTATTTTTCCTCATGAAAACCATTTCAGAAATGGATTGTGCCCTGGCTGACTGAAATATTTATCTTCCCAAGTATTGAAGCGCTGACTTTTTAGAGGAACTGGACATTCAGCCTTGGAGAAGCAGGGTGCTGGTTCTTGTCACCAAGACAGCTGAAGTGAAAGCAATAGTTCACTTACAGGCCATCTTGTCTGAGAGCTGCAGCAATTACAAAAGGACCAGAGCATTTCTTTACCAGGATCAAATCTTCAGTTATTGATGTAGGCAGAAATCAGATGCACTTACAGCTCTTAAATGAAAAGTTCACCTAAAAATACAAATTCAGTCATTATCTATTCACCCCCATGAAAGTTAAATGAAGTTTTGTAGTCCATGAAACATTTCTGGAGCTTCACAGTTTAACAGCCCTTGTGTTTTTTTTCCAGGTGTTTTAAAAACATTTTCAAGCAAGTCCCAATACTATTCATTTGTTTAGGAGAATACTGCAATGCTGTTCTGCTGAAAAGTTCCAGAACTGTTTACTGGATTACTAAACTTTCCATCGGCATGGCAGTGATTAGATAATGACTGAATTGTCATTTATGGGTGAATCTTTCCTTTAAGAAAAGAAAAATAGTATCAAAAATATGTTGCATCTTACACTCAGTCACTTCCAAAACAATTGCATGCCTAGCCAAGATTTTTGCGACAAGAGGTGGTGGTGCTCATACCACTTTTATCCACAGGGGCTGCCAGAATCAACAGGGATGTAAGTTCCTTGTGGCTGCTTTAATGCAGTATTTTCTGTTCATTTATGCCAAAAAATCAGGTGAGCAAAGTCAATTGCCCCTTGTCACATTTTCCCCAGATTTTTAACACCCTGTGCAACATTTGGCTGAGAGGACAAAGTGCACGTAACAGAGGGCTGTATAGCTGATCACATGACTGTCACCAATGACTAACTTAACACAGTCTTCGGTCTCACAGCATTGTGTGAGAACACATTTAGCTATAAATAAAGCTGAGGTCTTTTTCATAATGCTGCTCTCCATAATACTTTTCAGAAATTCTCTGTGGATAAGGCTGCCATTCACACACGGCCCAAACATCTCACTAATGTACTGTGACTTGCTGGGGGCATTTCCTACTCTGACCTTCATTCATTCATTCTCATCATTTTACATTTTTGTCTGGCTATTTGGGAATTTCAACCAGGACACAGGATGTTGTTGGTGCACAACATCCTCCAGTCATATTGGGGAGAAAGAAACAAATGCAATGCTCCCCAACTATCTGCAATAATAAAATCCTGGTTTTACATTCATGCATTAGTAATAATAATGTAATGATATAACACATGATAGCACAACAGTCACAGGGGACATTGAGCACTTGATCCGTAGTCCACAAAACATTTCTGGAGCTTCACAGAAAAACAGAGTTGCAGCATTCCCCTAAACAACTGCAGTAGATGGAGACTTGTTTTAAAATGTAAAAAAGAAATAGTGAAAAAGAAAAACGAAAAATAGCTCCATACAGCTTGTCTGGCATAATCCATGTCTCTGGAAGATCCCAAATTGATTTGAAAAGAAGTTATCCAACCTTAGGCTCGCAGTCAAGCTCATGCACCCACTTCAGAAACTTTTAGCTTAACGGCTAGAGTGAAGACTTTGGCTTAAAAAGAGTGCAAATAACATTTGGGATCTTGGGGGCTTCCGGAGACTTGGGAAACGCTGGGTGAGCTGTATGGAGCCATTTTATGTTTTGTTACAGCTGGGTTTTTTTTTTTAACATTATAAAGCATAATCGAAGTCTCCAGAAGACCCTAGATCCCAAGTTGATTTGAAAAGACATTATTTACACAGTTATTACAGCTAAAATGTTCACTATAGCTGGTAAGCTAAAAGCATTAGTGCACACCCCATCTGAAGTGGGTGAATGAACTCAACCTTGTGTCAAGGGTGTAAATAACATCTTTTCAAATCAATTTGGGATCTATGGACTGGAGCTGTTTGGAAGCATTTTTATGTTTTTAGTCAGGTGTTTAGGAGAATGCTGCAATGTTGTTTTGCTGTGAAGCTGCAGAAATGTTTTGTGAACTACAAAACTTCACCCGGCTTTCATCCGAATGGGGAAGGAGTAGATAAGGGCTAGGGCCCATATTAAATATTATGGAACATCGTGATATTTGCCACCATGTGCTATACTTTTCACAATATTGAATATCACACAGATGATACGGCTTCTTTGGGCTTTAACATACATACATGGAGGACTTATTTTCTAAGAATGCCAGCTCAATAATTTGACCATATTTCAGGTTTCAAAACTAGAGGAAATGGCGGGCCAAGAGATTTGAATGAGGTTACATGTCGTCTTTGGCGTAAGCAGGTGTTGACTAAACGGGGAAACACCACAAATTTGCTGTCCATCATCCAGCGCAGGTCACTTGGCTGGAGAATGTGCATGGAGAGACAAATAATTGTTTGATCCCACTTGAATTGTGACATGAACTGCACATACAATGTTCTTCACAGTTTGTCATAAACTAATGACATATAAGACTGATTATAAAGACTACACAGCCAACAGTCAAGTTAGTGACGTGGTCTCGTTGAACGTTCACCAAACCCATAACTTAAACATTTTACTTTAATCACGTCAAACTGTATCTTTTCCAGTTTATCCATCCAGTTTTAGGTTAAACCGCTCAGTGAACTACATCATCACGCTAAACACATGTGACCAACACAAACATGGCTGTCGCCTTAGCACAGAAAAGGTACTAAAAAAGATGAAAATCTCAATAAATCTGGTCATATTGACAACTGCAGTTATGTGAAAGGAGAGTTTGTCAGCTCTGTAACTGCTAATATACAGGAGCTGCTCTACAATGTTTAAGTTAAAGGTTTGGTGATCGTTCAACGAGACGATGTCAATAAACACATCTGCGACTTTCTGATGATTTGTCTCTCTGGTTCACTGCCAAACAAAGTTTTCTGAAACAAGGTCCCATGAGGGAAAACTGACTTCGATATCGTCTATCGCAATATTTGGGCAGGACAATATCATGATATCGAATTTTGGATATCGCCCAATCCTAGAAGATAATGACTGCATTTTCATTTTTTCATTTTCACTCAAGGCCTTAAACACATGACGTCTTAAAAGATCACATTCCTGGACGGGGAACCCAGCATCTACCAATCATCCAGTGGGTAATTTCCCCTCGTCGAAAGGTCACAATTAACTTCAGGGAAATTGTGAAGCAGCGTGTAAAAGTCAGCGAACCATTTTACCCTCACATGCAACTCCATCATCATCATCGTCATCATCATCACCATCATCATCAGTAGCAGCAGGGTTTGACATTTCCATGAAGTTATGATGGAAGATGGAAGGATAAAGGGGGGATCTGTCCCCCAGACTGCCAAATTATCTGGTGATTTCACTCTGCTATTAATAGTGATTAAGGTGTGTGTGTGTGTGTGTGTGTGTGTGTGTGTGTCTCTTTCTCTCTCTCTGCAGACTGACTGGTGCTTCTGAGTGATCTCATCCTATGATTTGATTCATGAAGAATCTCTCTGTTCTCTGTGTCCAGAGCTGGACACCACTACCACCACCACCACTGTGTGTTTCAACTGTATACAGCTGTGGTGCTAGGCTAAAATATTGCTGTGGGCTGTATATCTGACAGACGATAAAAGACACACACACAAAAAAATAACACTGTGTTTTTGTGTCGGAACATTTTTTGACACACGGAGGCAAGCGAGGCCCGTCTGTGTGTCTGTCTGTCTGCCTGTGTGTGTGTGAGATAGAGAGAGCGGCCGTATGGAAAACCGACAGTAGCCGCCCCTGAATAACGGATTTCGGTTGCTTCATCCTTCGCTTGAAGTTTGCAGCAAAAATGAATTTCCGCAAACGAGCCCCAGTCGTTCGTGTCGTTAATTGAAGCGAGCTAACTTCCCTCGACACCGCTGCCATTAGTGGAAAAACAGCCCGGTGACAGTTGAGCTAGCTTACAGTAAGTTGTTGATACTGAGAGCAGGAGTTCATTTTGACATTAACGGTTAGCCGTTAGGTGTTGCCTTCACTGACGCCCGCATTCACGACCTCTTCTCTGTCAACAGTCAAAAAAAAAAAAAAAAAAAAAAAAAGCTACTCACCGATACGAGCTCCGCGGTCGTGAACACAAAGAAAACGTCCCTCACACCACCGACATATCCCTCCTCATCTCCCTCTTTCTCGGCTTCAAACCACCGCCGCCCTTTCGCCTCAGACGGGAGTGTGCTCCCCACATCTGCGAAACAATACGTTGAGTAGCTAATCTTTGTATTGCAACAGCTGATGCTAAAAATAGAAAAGCCCCAAAGGGGTGAGCGCGGTGTTTTTTGTGAAGACGTTAAACGACCAAATGATGAATTTCTGTGTTGTATGATGTCTGCTTTTAAGAGCAAGTCGAAATCGACATGTTTGATGTCCTTTATACGGTATATTCAGTGTTAAATTTGTGAAATCTCACGAAGCAGTACGAGAGTTCCCCTTTTTAGTGGAATGGACTGTTCTCATGCTCTGTTGATATAGCGGACTTCTTTAAAGGGATAGTCCTGTCAAATTAGCCGTGTCTAATGTCAGGGGAGTCAAATTGATTTATTACATAATAGTACATTTTTAATAGCAACAAATAATAAATATTATTTTTATAGCATCTTTCATATGTAACATGCAGCTCAACGTGCCTCATAAACAGAAAGAAAACATAACAGAAAAGCATATAGAAGTACACAAAGTACAAACAACACACAAAGTCATTATAAGAGTTGGATAAAAGATATATAAAGTGATATCAAAGAAAAATACGGTATGTGTGTCTGTTGAATAGGAGTATAAAGTAACTTAGTACACAGAAAATATAGAAATGTATTTTAAACTCAAATACTGTTGCCTTTATACTTCATCTCCGTACCATTTTGGGAGCCAATATTGTACGTTTTTTACACAATTACAGTTATTTGACCAGCAGGATATAAAGTAGTTGAAATAAGCCCCATCTTTACCAGCTGCAACAATATGATGCATACACATCAGTAATAACAGTGTTGTAAAATGTATTCAAAAATCATACTTGTGTAAAAGTTAATATATTATGTTAAAATATTACTTTGGTAAAAGTGAAAGTCATTCATATGAATAGTTATTGAGTCTTAAAGATCTTTAAGTACCTGATATTAAATGTACTTAAGTATGAAAAGTAATTTTCTGGCAGTAGATGTACTTATGAAATCTTTATGACATAATTATGACTTATCAAAATTACACAATCTTATAGCTATGATTTAGTTTCCTTGTTTTATGAGATTTCTTCTCTTAATCCTGAGATACACATCTTGTCATGAGAAGAGTACAAGAGTCTTTTATAAGGGATAAGACAAAATCTAATTTTTTTCCGTTGCTGATGTTCTGACATTTCAAATGTGAGAAAAAAAACACGTGACACTTGCACATGTGGTTTTCTGGCATTTGACGTGAAGAAAAAAAATGACTGCTCACGTGAAAAGCCACCATTAAAACGCAAAGTGCGTTCATTTACAATCGTGTGCTCTCTTTCCTCCTCGGTGAACACACTCGAGAAAAAAGGATGTGACACAGCAGCCTTGGTTCATTTTAGCTGGAGGTCAAACAGGCAGATAAGGATCTGATCAATCAAGAGAAGAGAAAGAGTGTGTGTGTGTGTGTGTGTGTGTGTGTGTGTGTGTGTGTGTGTGTGTGTGTGTGTGTGGCAGTACAAAATGATTGAGAGCAAAGGGTAAAGAGATTGAGTGAGGGGCTTGGAGATATTGAGAATAGATCAGGACTGATCATGCTGTAGGCTAAACAATAAATATGCATGAGCCCGACTGTTCACCAGCAGATGTGTGCAGAAGAAAAACCAGTGTAGAGTCTTTGTTTTACAGGTTATTAAACTGATTACGAGACACTTTTACACAATCACATTCCTCGTTTCATTACGCACTCAGTAACAGGTCAGTAACTCGTTCAAACATCAAATAACAGGGGTTATGAAACAAGGAACATTTTTTTTTTTTTTTTACTTCAGCTTTCCTCGAAAAAATCCTGAGTTTGTTTGCGAAAAAAGATGAGTTCATTCTGAATATCAGCTGGAAGCCACAGAGGACAGGGTGCAAAATGCTGATATCTAATTAGATGCTGTCTTTACCGACATATTACTTAAAGAGCGATATGATAGTGTACTTAATAAGTGCACACAATGCAGGTCTGTGCTCAGAGCGTCAAAACCCAGACGTTCTCCACATTACCGGCAAGACAGTTTACGATGTAGCAGTCCATTACCAGTAACCGTCAGAGATGTGTGTGTGTGTGAGTGGGTATTTGAGTGTGTGTGTGAGAGAGAGAAGGAGATAAGATGTAAATAATTCAATAGAAATGAGAAAGAGAGAGCTTGATATGAGTTTTACTTCTGAATAATCCAGACATTAGGTAGGTGATGAGTGAGCTCTCTCTCTCTTTCTCTGTATGTTTGGTCACTATTTCCAGGAAAATCTCTATTTAAAGAGACACAGGAGCACATATCTTTTGATTGTCTGCATTAAAAAAAAAGTATTTTGATTAGAATAAAGAAAGAATATGCAACGATGTCAAATTCAGGACATACAGTACAGTCATTTCCAACTGATAGTGCCCCACAGTAAGCAGCTCTGATTTCTGATTCCAGTAAATGGAGAAAAAAAAACACTTCAACACATGTCTCTCTCAACCCAACCTGCTCTGAGGTTTCTTCCCGTTAAAAGGCAGTTTTTTTTCTCACCACTGTCGCCAAGTGCTTGCTCGTGGGGTAAATGCCGGGTGTCTGTAAATCAATTATTTAATGGGTATGGTCTAGATCTGCTGAGTTTGGAAAGTGTCATGGAATGAATTTTGTTGTGAATTGGCGCTGTACAAATAAAGATTGAGATTGAGACAGAGGTACCTTTGATCCACAATAATGGTGTTAAAGGTTTTATACTTCTAAAGCATTATTGGTTACTGGTGTCTATTAGCCAAGGTCTACAGCCACCCTGGTGACTTTTGGGGTAAATGATAATGTTAGCATCTGATGATGGCTACCGAAAGACTAATGAAATCACCAGAGTTATGGCAGTTTACTCATGTGTGGACAAAAATGTTGCTGCAGTGCATCCCATAGCTGTCAAGACATTTTCACTGCAAACCACAAATGTCAACATGAGGCTTGGCTAGAGGAACAGTCAGAGGATTACTGAAATCATTAGGATACATTGTCCAGAATCAAAGGGAAGGCTACAGAGAAATTCATGGCAATCCACCACAAAGTGATTGTCTGGCCAACTGGCACTACCATCTCTGAAGCCGTTCCACTATAGCGTGGAGGTAAAGACTACAGATCAAACTTCCTACTGGACTGTTTTTCAGGAATGTGTTGCGCGCTTGTAACCGTCTGTGCCATTATCAGAATTTCAGTTAGCTCTAAACAAAGTCAACAGTTAGAGTCAGTTAAGGCGGTAAGCTTGACGCGTGATCATGTTAATATTCTGGTTGGTCAGGATGACAGGGTGACACTTGGAACCAGTTCCATTTCTGTTGGCGCACCTAATTTTGAACTGACTGGAGCATTTAGAGAAATAAAAACTGGTTCTGAACCCAAAAAGTTGGTTCCCTAGGTGAAACCAATAAATAGCAGGTTTTCCTTGACATGAAGTGGGAACCATGGCAGGCGAGTCATATTCTGCAGGTCATTGTGCTTTGTGAAGCACCCTTAGATGATGATGCCTCGTTGTTTACCATGGTTCCACTCAACATTGGTGGAAATGTGGGCTGTCCCAAATACAGAATCTTGAATGGAACCAGTTCAAGAACCACAGCTTCTTTTTGTTGGAGAAGAGGCCACAGAGATTGGGTGAGGAGGAGGAAGATCTCAAGACATGTTTGTTTTTTGACAACTTTAAAAAGGGATTGATCTGTCCAGTTTATTTAAACCATATGACAATGCATCATCAGACTTTAATTTGCCATTTTTTACACTCAAACATGATGTTTACAGCATGTTTTTTAATGTGAATTCTCCTCTATTTTTTCCCGTAAGTTCATCGGGGAGTCAAACGCTTGCTGTGTTTGACAGGAGGATCTATTGATTCGGGCTTTGGACGACTTGTAGGAAGCAATCAAGAGGTGGTGAACTGATTGACCGGGTTACTGATTTATTCCTTCATTGAGAGGTCACTCCACTGGATCGGACGACAAGTTGATGGGATCTTAATTTGAGAATTGATTGCTTTGTGTCTCCTCATTTTTCTTCAGATGCTGCTGCTGCTGGGAGCTCAGTTTCTGACGGCAGACCTGCACCTACAAGCACAGGAAGACCAATGTCTATGGGAACAATTATACTAAACCACATCACATGTTCAAAATTTCTGTCCGGACAAATCAATGTCAATTTTCTCTTACGGTTTGCAAAAGGCTACAGTGTCCATCAGGTCTACGTTGAAAGGCACAATTGGCATTCAGTGTCATGGCTCATTAAGCACCAGTGACGTCTGTGTGTCAGTATTGATGCACTGACGCACAGCATGCAGATGTGCACATGTGTAAAACACAATGTCCAGCAAATAGCCTCCTTGACCTCTACAAATAAGACTCCTTTGCTCCTTGAACGAACGCGCTGATGAATCTCTGATCCTAGAAAAAGTCTGACAAAATGCAGTTTTTTTTTAATTTATTCAGTTTTGGTTATGACATAAAATGAAAGGTTCTGATGGTTGTGTCGCTGCAAACTGAGTTCAGTATAATCCCTTCAGGACGGTTTAAAATGCCAAGGACCAAAGAGTGCACTTGCAAAATGTCACTCATTCCAAAATCATCTTTTAAAGGAGGCATATTATCATGTTCAGGTTTATAATTGTATCTTGGGTTAGTACTAGAATAGGTTTACATGCTTTTATGCCCAAATACAGCAGCACTTCTGTCTGAAAACGCTCTGTCACTTTAAGAACCCCAGTCTGCTCTTATTGGTCTGCTCACGCACGCCTGAGCCAGCACCGCTTACCATGTCTCTCCAGTCAGCTCTGTCGTATTTTCATCTTACAGTAAGCTTCGCTTCTACCTTGAGCATAGGCATAGATTATGCTAATGTGTGACACTGTGACGTAGCGTGATGTCAAAAAGTCACAGATTTAAAGGCGGGGCTACTGGCGGGGCATTTTAGGAGCACTGTTTTCTGTGGGAGAGAGGAGCTCCGCTCTGGGCTTTTTAACTTTCGAGATCTTTCACATGCACAAGAACCTACAGTTTATAACACACTGAAGGAAAAGCGTGATAGGTCTCCTTTAAAATGTCATGAACACAGAAAATCAGCAATCCGCCCTTATATGTGTGCACTTTTTGAGGAATGGAATAGAATAGAACAGAATAAGGGGATCCTCTCTGTCTCTTTCCCCTTCAGACACACACACACACACACACACACACTTCCATCGCCTCCTGCCTGTTTCCATGGAGACAGTAGTGAGCTGTTTCTTTCGGTCAGACCATCTGTCTTGATCACAATACATATGCACACACACATGCGTGCACACACATACGCTGCGAAGTGATGAATTTTTCAGCCTGACCAGATTAATCGGCGCTGCGCCCGACGGTGTGATACATACTGTAAACATGACGTCTCTACATGATCAAGGTTATGTTTAAATATGAATTAACACTCCACAGGTGGAGGTTATATAATAACCTTTCCCCTCTGTGTGTGTCTCTAATTCACTAATCTCTCCAATACTTTCCATTTTGGTCTGATTCATATTTTTATGTGATGCAAATGTAGATAAAAAATAGAAATGCACGTCAAATCGTGTTTTCATATTTGAACGAAGAGATCGGGAGAAAATACTGCAAGCCAGATGTGGGTCAGCTGAGCCCAACAACACAGGGCGATGAAGGTTTGTGAGGACAACATGTGCTGCTGAGAACATAAAGAAAATGGCATGATGGCCCCTGTTATTCTGTTGCAAACGTCTAAAAAGTAGTGGAGATAAAACGTCCTGTGAGTGAACCGGCTGAGGTGAAGCAGCACAAGATTAGACTTGAACTGAAGTTAAAGGAGCAGTTCAGCCAAAAATGAAGATTCAGTCATTATCTACTCACCCACACGCTGATGGAAAGTCCACAAAACATATCGGGAGCTTCACAGCAAAACAGCGTTCGAGCATTCTCCTCAACAACCGAAGTAGATGGGGACTTTCTTTAAAATGTAAAATACCAACTGAAAAAAGACATAAAATGGCTCACGCTGCATGATCAAAGGCTTCGGAAAGCCCCAAGATCCAAAAATTAATTTGAGAAGAGGTTATTTACGCCCTCCCTTCAGTCTGAATCTTCACTGTATAGCTGCTGAGCTAAAAGCGCACGTCTGAAGTGGGTCGACCGGTTGACAAGTACACGCAGGGAGTTTAAAACAGCTTTGTAATGAAAGTTCAAAGTTTTAATGACTGCTTCCTTTATGCTTTTCAATTGGCCGTCAGTGATACGTCGACACGGCAAAGAAGTCGGAACAAAGCTCTCAGGACAAATTTGAAGAGGCCGTGCATCAAGAAAGAGGAACAGATAACGGCAGTCAGAAAAAAGAGCCGTCTACGGAAAACTCGGATGCCCCCTCCACCCTGCTGCACCTCCAAACCAGAACCAGCTGGTGTAGCCACTGGCCCTGGACACGACGGCGCTGTAACGTTTAACACGAACGTGCAGATGTTTAGCGAGCGGCAGACGTCACAGCTCGAGATTCGACATCGCTGTAACATTATCAGGGAATTTATCGCAGCATTGAGTGGAGACATAAAGTTGCAGCTCGCCTATCTCACCTTATTTCTCTAAACTTTCACATGTTGCCGAGCAGAATTGGAGATTTTTTTGTGTGTGTGTAAACCGTTCCTTTAAAAATGAGTGAGCAGTGTGTTGCTCACACATTCTGGTAATGTAAAAGGCTGTGAAAGGCTGCCCCACCCCGCCACACTTCCAACTCAACACCGTATTAATCTGGCACCAGAATAAAAAAAGGTTCCATGGTGACGAAAAAACCGCCTGATTGCAAAATGCAGTGTTAGTTTCGGGAGTTGCACTTTCTGACCTCAAATATTGTAATTTTAAAGTCATCACGGGATCACGCAGTCGGTCTGACACACTGGACGTTTTCTCACTTTTGTCTTAAGCAACTGCACAACTTTCACTTCCTCCTCCGCCATGACACCACAGCCGGAGACTGGATGGAAATCAGCTGTCGTGGACCTGGTTCCAGCTTTCATTTGCATCCCGCGCATTAGCCCCCAAACTCAACCGCACCATTAAAATTTAACAGCAGCAGCTCACGGGCATGTAGCCTCAGCTCAGAGCTTTTTCAGATGAAGGCATCGCTACAGATCAGCAGCAGCAGCAGCAAACACACTCCTTCACTCCTTCCCCTTTTTCTAATCTGCACGGGATCTCGTGCATGTTTGACTCAATCTAGAGAAATGTGGAACACGGAACGTATGCGTGAGCAACAGCACAGTCATTTCAGTGGCCAGGGTCTCTTGAAAGACTGGAAAATACCAGTAGAGCTGTATGGAAGCGTTCCCTATCTATCATCACACCCACAGACTGCAGCAGCAGCAGCTCATGTGTGGGAGATCGGTTTTATTTTTATTCTGGTGCGTTCTACCTGTTCAGTTCCTCATTTTTCTGCTCTAATTATTCTGATTTCTATTTGCTTTCTACTGATTTCCTGACTGATTCTTTTTTTCTATGATTACTGCTCTGCTTTAATGGTTTCTCTGACAATAACACATCATTTACAGGACATAGATATAACAAACAATGATGACATGTTGTCTGAATTGACCTCAAGTGACCTCTTTTTTTTCACAACAGGAACCTTAAATTGCACATTTTCTTCATGTTTTCTACCAATAAACTATATTTTACTATTTTCTATGTATCCCTTTCTTATTCACAAAATGTGGCTGAATATGATTTTATTTCATTTTTACTTGGACACAGACAAAAATCCAAAGTAGACAAAGCCACAGCCTGGTTTCTACTATGTAAAAATAAATAAATAAGTAATAAAATAAATTATAATAATAAGTGACTAAATAAGTAAATAGATAACTGAAGTAATTCATCACTTATTTTGAAAATCTGAATTTAAGCATTTGCCATAAAATTGACCAACGTATGAGATTATTTAGTAGATTTTTTCAGTAAAACAGTATATTCAGACAGTATTCTAAACTTTCCTACGTAAAATTGCAATAAAGTCCAATATTCAATAAGGTTTTTACAATTTTCTATGTCCAGTTCTTTGTCCAGAGGGAAGAATAATCCCAGCTCTCCATCCTGGGTCTCCTGATAAAAGCACATCCTCTCTCTGCACATATTCACTCCCCTCATTCATTTCAACTGGACCCCGTTCTGACTGACAGTCAAGAATGTGTTTCCTGTTTAATGCCAGCTCTGGCTGGTTCCAGCTGCCTCGCAGGTCACAGTTCACCCTTGTTCAACTGCGACTTGAGAAAAAAGCCTTCTGATGCGTCTCGTGTTTGAAAATGTGAGTGTGCCATCACCCGGCTTTGTGCCGTCTTATTAAAGCAGACTGCATTATTGCTGTCATAGTTTGTTCACGTTGGATGGAAAGAATATGGGACGGCAATGAGTGAAAGTTCAAGCTGACCCCAAAGTTCGCATCACATGCAAAACACCAGCAGCACATACATGCATGACTGAACAAAGCTTTAAAATAGTTGCAGCAAGATCTTCTTCCTGTCCTTCTTGAAGTGAAACAAACCTGTAATTCATGTTAAATGTTTTTTTACAATAACAATAGGAGGATTTTGTGTCTGGAATGAAAATTTGAGGGTGCTTCACATCAGGTTTATTCTCTATTCTTCACGATATTCACCCAACATTTTTTGGATGATGACTTGATTGGTTAGAAACTAAAAAAATTTGGTGAGATAATTATTTTTTTTCTGTGTACTCAGTGATGAAGGTGCTCAACTCTTCCTGAATTTCTTATTTTGACAACTTTTCAATGTTGGGTTGAGCTATGTGCTGTACCGAGTGCCATTCTTTTTATTTGTGCCTTGTGTGCCGAGTGTCCCCATTCCCTAGGCTTTAGAGTGCCTCAGGGGTGAGTCCTAAAACCCAAAAATCAGTTAGCGTGTTTGCACTTCCAGGTTCCTTCGTAAATGTTTTTAAAGTTTTTTCGGTTAAATTCCTGAAGTAATGTCTGTGGTCAACCCAACTTTAAGAGATTTTTAAGATATGTGCTAAAACATAAAATAAGCCAGTTAATACAAAACATTTGAATAATAAAGAGTTTACGTGTCTTAAGAAGGCGGTTGCTAACAGGTGGCTTAATGTGACGACAGAGGTTGTCGGGGATAGTAAGAGTCATCACGTCGAACACAAAGACTCATCTACTTACAGTCCGTCTTCTTGTCTTCTTGGTGGACTCTCTAACTCCAACTTTACGACTTGTAGATCAATCAATTTATAGTAAAGTGTGTATACTAAACAGCGATTTTTAGTGGTGCCGACATTGAACTGATGCAACGACAGTGTAGACTGTTAATAGCCTAAATTCTAAGTGCCGTATCATAGGCAACATTTCCTGAAGATGTTTCAACTCTCGTCATAGAGGCTTCTTCAGTTCTAACTACCTGGAGGGGAGTTTGTAGGCTTTTAAACCCTGTGTGGGAGTGTCCTTAAGAGTTGTTAAGGACGTGTGTGAGCTCTGAGTTTCAGAGTCCTTAGGGCCACTTGTGGGTCATTGACCCAACCGGTCATTAATACTGACATAGTTCTGCTGGAAAAAGTGTAATGTATAAAATAACAATTACATTAAAAGTTTGTGATTAAAATAATGGTTGTTACTTTTACGACGAAATAAACATCCTAATGTATTGTATTTAATGCCGAATTTACAAGAAGATACCAAGGATTCAGAATTTGCCATAGCCGCTTCATAAAGTTTGTTTAGTTTCTCCTCATGATGCGACAACTCTTAAAATTGCGCTTTTTGTAAGGGAGTCTGGGACATCGCCGTTACTACTGACGTAGTTCTGCTGGAAAACGTGTTGCTTTTAACCTATTTATATCATTAATGTATAAAATACTAATCACATTAAAATAAAACATGTGTGATTATAACAATGGTTGTTGGTAATGTATCAGAGACCCCCCACAGTTGAAAATACACGATTGGATTTGTCTTCACCGCCGCCAGCAGGAGGGCGCTGTACACCGGCCGTCAACAGATTAAAGTCCTGAAGAAGCAGAGGAAACAGAAAGTAAACAGAGATGTGGTCCGTCTCGAGCCAGGAGCTCTCCTGTCCCGTCTGCCAGGACACTTTTAAAGACCCTGTCCTCCTCCCCTGCAGCCACAGCTTCTGCAGCGCCTGTGTCCAGACATGGTGGGGGACGAAACGGGTCCGGGAGTGTCCCGTGTGTAAGGAGGTGTCTCCGAACGGGAGACCGCTTCGCAACCTGATCCTGAAGAACCTGTGCGAGGCCTTTCTCCTGGAGGTGGGCTCCGGGCTCTTCTGCAGCCTGCACGCCGAGAGGCTGAAGCTGTACTGCCTGGACCACCGGCAGCCCATCTGCGTGGTGTGTCGGGACTCGCAGCAGCACAGTCAGCACGCGTGCGTGCCCGCGAACGAGGCCGCCGAGCTGCGCAGGTCCGAGCTCCTGGAGGAGCTGAAGCCGCTGCGGGAGAAAGTGAAACTCTTCACCGAAATGAAAGTGAACCTTGAAAAAACGGCCACAGAATTGACGGCTCAAGCTCGGGACACGGAGGAGAAGATAAGAGAGGAGTTCGGGGCGCTCAGGGAGTTTCTGCTGCGGGAGGAGAGGTACAGGATCGCCGTGCTGAGGCTGGAAATGCGGAGCAAGTCAAGCGTGATACAGAGCAGACTCGACGTTTGGAACTCGACGATACAGCTCATGGAAGGAACCATTAAGAGCACAGAGGAAGCCATTCGGGATGGAGACACGTCCTTCCTGCTGAGAGCCGATGACCTGACGAGGGAAGTTCAGCGCCCCCTGCCGGACGACCCGAAGCCGGTCACAGGAGCCCTGATCGACGTGGCCAAACATCTGGGGAACGTGAGCTACAACGTGTGGTGCAACATGAAGGAGAAAGTGTCGTGCACCCCTGTGATCCTGAACCCCAACACCGCCCACCGAGAGCTTCAGCTGTCGCAGGGTTTGACCAGCGTGAGCTGTGGACCAAAGCTGCCTCTCGTGGCTCTGACGCCCGGCCAGCCGGAGAGGATGAGCCAGCACCGCAGCGTCCTGGGCTCCAGGGGCTTCAGCTCAGGGAGTCACAGCTGGGACGTGGAGACCGGAGACAACCCGGAATGGGCGCTGGGTGTGCTGGCGCAGGAGGCCCAGAGGAAGGGAGACATACTGTCCGGGTTGTGGATGCTGAGGTTCAGCCGCGGGAGGTTCACAGCGTTCTCCCCGTCACGCCGGACGCCCGTCCCCGCGCCGAGGGACCAGCTGCAGAGGGTCAGCGTGCACCTGGACCAGGACAAAGGGAAGCTGGCCTTCTCGGATGCCGACACCGACACCGTGATACACACCTTCAGGCACACATTCACCGACATGCTGTTTCCATACATCAACACCTGGAGCAACGTCCCACTGAAGATCCTGCCCCTGGAACTGTCTGTGAGGGTCTTAACAGCTGCAGGAGGGTCAGACTGATCCACGTGCCCTCCATCTCCTGAAACATCTGCACCCAGGACACTACACCATGAAAACAGGGGGAATTGCAAAGAAATGATGACCTGGATTGAAACAGTAATAGATGCATATTTAGAGATATATGCAATGTAAAATACCAAAAGAATATCCTGTTAACTTGCTGCTGCTGGTTCTTTCTGCAGGGTCTTTTTTTCACTAAACGGTAGCAGGGTGTTACTTAAAACTTCAAGATAGTTGCCCACTTTGTCACTTTTTATTTTTATATTAATTCGTATTGCAAGATGTTAAGGTACTGTCGAGGTGGTCGCACCTCGGTGATGTCATGCTGTTATGATTAATAGGTTTGTTGTACGAAAGACATTTAATAGTTTCTGTTCGTTTAAGCGAAAAGTGTCAAACTTTTGCTGGTTCAAGATTCTTAAGTGTAAAGATTTGTTGTTTTACTTTGTCGTTTATGATTGTAAATGATGATTATTTGTTATTTTTTTGTTTTGGATTCAACATACTGATGTCACTTTGGTCCTTGGGGAATTCTGATAATTCTTCTTTTTTTTTTTTTTTTTTTTTTTACATTTGATAGATTTATTGTGAAAATAATCACAGATGATGACACACTATAATGAGAATAATCTTCAGTTACAGCTGTGTGCTGTATGTTTTTCTTTATTCCGCTGACACACCGTTGCTGCCTTATTTTTTTACTGAAACTAATTCAACATTTATATGCAGCACTTTGAGCGTATCTTTTTATGTTACTGTTAAATAAAAATGTTTTGTTCTCTGTGTTCTACTGTTCCTTTTGAAGTTTATTACATTAAAAAAATAAAACTTTGTCTTTGTGAGAAATATATGACATCATCAGACTGTGTGACGTGTAACTTCACTGACGAATGCTGCTTTTCTTCTGTAACAGGTCACTGCAATGTTATTCCCTAAATTATTTAAATTTGAAATTTTACATAAGTAAAATATGACTATTACATATATATGACATAATATGTATATATTACATACATATGACTATTTTTTTCTTTTTATTTATTTATCTATTTATTATAGAAATCATCACAATGTGTGAAATTAAGACAGGAACAGAAATCATTTAAACACCATATTGAAGTGAGGATAACAACAGGCATGACTCCAATCTCAATACGATGATACATCAACATGGCAACAGGTCATAGAGTAAATGTATTATGCATCGCATGTTTCGTTTTACATTCTGGCTGAATGCTGCCTTTATTTTTCTTTTCTTTTTTGTTTAACTTTCTTCAGTTTCTCTCTTTTTTGCCCCTTTATTGAGAAAGAGAGCCATATAGAAAGAGTTGAGATAAAACAAGTGGAAGCACATAGAGGTTAAAGAATGTACACGAGTATGAACGACAAAAAATGATATAAATGCATTAATACATAAATGTAAAGGACACAAAAAATAGTATTTTTCAGTCCCAAAATGCATTTATTTTTAGTTTATTAATGTATTTTATGATTTATTTATTCATTTATTTATGTGCATAATTATTAATTTCTGCATGTTTTTATTTATTATGTACTTATACTTATTGTCCTTCATACAAGAGGGGCATAAGGTTTAATAAAAAAAGTTTATACATATAGACAAGAGTTTTATACATGTGTGACAGTAATTTTTGCTCTAGTGTAGAAGAAAAGGAGAAAAACCTGTCAGCTCCTCATTTACGACACACTGTCGTAAAACCGCACATCGCTTTACGGCAGAACTTTCTGTCATCATGTAACACAGCTCCGTACTAACTGTACTCTGCCGCTGTCCTTGTGAAGATGAGGAGAACATGTGAGTTTAGAAACATATTTCGTTGCCTTGAAGACAGTAAACGCAGATGTTTTTAGGCTCATTGTGTCTCTGTTTAATAAGGTAACGCTACTAGGAGCATTTTCACATTTGTCAGTTAGCTAAGGTCACTGTACAACGTAGAAAACGTAGTAGGAATACTATCTACTAGCTTAATTTGTCTGTTTGCAGCGCTAGAGTTCATTAACAGTACTTAAAACATTTTTTATTTTATCGTCATTTTCTAGTATTTCAGCGACGTGAAACATCTAGAGGTAGCTATTAGCGTGTACTTGCATGCTAACTTCCATTCGGCAGTGGAGATATATGCGATATATTAGCATTTCTTGACCAAACAGACACAACTTTGAAGCATCACCACGATGCTATGTTCTCAAACATCCCGCTTTTACACAGTGTTGATCATAAGCTAATTCCCAGGAGTCAGCCCAACATCGAATAATGGTACATTATGATGAAAATCACTCAGCATTACCCAAATATAACCCTCAATAGTTGCTCATTTATAGTGAAACATGTTTTTATTATGATATGTAACTTAGTTATGTCAGCTCATGTTCTGCTGGTATTAATGTCTTCTTTGGTAAGACAGAATGACCAGGGACCATCTTGTACCCTTGTTAACTAAGCTAACTGAATATAGTCTGTGCTGAAGAGGGTGCTTTAAACAGTGATGGAATGTAACTAAGTACATTTACTCAAGTACTGTACTTAGGTACAACTTTGAGGTTCTTATACTTGAGTATTTACATTTTTTTGCTACTCTATACTTCCACTCCACTACATTTTGAAGGTAAATATTGGGTTAATTAAGTTACCAACCTTCAGAGAGACACTTTACTTCTACTTAACCTCTTTGAACTCACTCTCTGCATTTCTATAACACGAGGCCTGTTGTCATACTCATGCACTCTTGTCTCCTTCCTTCACAGATGCCACCTACTGAAGTCTGCAGCACCCGAGTGACACAAAACCACTTACACAAAAAGACGTGACATGGCCTCACAATTCTTCAAGTACTCGGTGTTTCTTCAGAAGTACCGCACCCCTCTGCTTGTGGCGGGCTGTGGCGGGGTCTTTGCAGCCAACTTGTGCTACCATGTTTTCCCTGACATGACCTTTCGTCCCCTCTATCAGGCCTGGTTCAAAAAAGAGCCGGTCACGCTGTCGGAGAAGCTCGAGGATGTTTTCCAACAGGTAGTGTTTTCTTTTCTCCTTTCCTCTCTCACCGCTTCCATTGTTCACGCTGTTTTGACGTGAAGCTCCAGAAATGTCTTGTGGAATATGAAACTTCACTCAACTTTCTGTCAGCATGTGGGCATTAAACATTGATAAATTACAGCACTCAGAGAGCATAAATTCTATTCTCAAAACAATACATTTATGGTTCACGAAGATACCAATACCAGAGGAGCACATTGTGCAGTTAAAACTGTGACCTAAAATCCAAATTTCATTGTTCTTCTCATCCTTTGCAGGTGTTGAAGGACTATGGTATCAGCTCACCAAAGAATTTCACCGCCTTCGCCTCCTTTGGCTTCCACCCTGTTAGTGCTGGCGTCCCTTGGCTTCCTAAAGGGGCCCACGTCGGCATCCCTGCAAACTTTAACAGCACGGCCGAGGACCCGAGTGGAATCACCAACCGCTACATTTTCATGAACGGCAAAACTGTGGACTGGAGCAGCGATACCGGCTCAGCTCTAAAGGAGGCACTGGTGTTTTCCCCAGACGCGCAGAAATTTGCCATCGCACGAGAAGTGGCCCGCCTACAATCCGGGGGACCTGTTCTGACCGCCGCTGTTGCCCCGTTCTGTCTGGGTGGGATTTGGGTGTACAGCGTGGTGCTGAAGCAGATGCTGGGGCTCCACGTCGGACCTGCAATGTTTCGCGGGGTCGCGAACGTTGTGGCGCTGGGGCTCGGCGGCGTGTCCTACCTCCTCACCTCGGATGCTGTCAGTCATTGGATCGACTTCACCTCGGACCAGCGCGCGGCGGGAGTGTCCCGTGCTTACGCCAGAGGAGGGGTGGAGTTTTACGATAAGATCCTGTCCAGAAACAAGACACTGCGCTCTCTGATGGGGGAGAAGGGAGAGAATATGTACGCTCCCAATGGGAACCTGTTTCCAGCTAACATCCTTCAGCTGAAACACACGCCGTACACATCCAGGAGGGAAGGGATCCTCGCTATGCTGAAAAATGAGAAAGTTTGAAAAGAACTGGGAGGCTGTTGTGTTGAGAATTAAGATACATGTCAGTGGGGCTCACTTGAACCTGTCATGACCTCCTGTGAGTTGTGCTTACTTCTGAATAGACTGTTGAAAATAATTGGGTGGGTTCCTCAGCTTTATTCAGCAGTAAAGTCAAATCTGTCCAAAGGAGTTAGAGCCGACCGATGTGCAATTTTTGAGGCCGATACTGATATTAGTAAGTAAAAGATTCTGTTACTGATACGTCATTCGATATACACACATTTTTCGCAGTGATCCCTCCAATGTGTTTATCACACATTATTGTGACAAAGATATTTAATGGAGGCAGAATATTTTTTTGCTTAACAATAAACTTTTAGTTTTCATATCAGCCGATATCAACAACATATTCGCTGTGACTGATAGATCTGTGATAGGCCAGTATCGACCAACCGATACATCGGTCGGGCTCTAAAAAGAATTAACATAGATTTCACCAAAAATGTGGTGAATGTTATTTTTTGCAATATTTTATGTATCCTGAAGTGAGGATCAATGCAAAGTACAAGACAGTCTGCTAAAGTTCGGTGTCAAATGTTTTATTTATCCAACAAAGACAAGATTGAGATGGTTCATTCTGCATCCAGTGTATAAATAAACATTTCTGAAACCTTTTCAGAGTATGTGATGATGTAGACAGTGATCAGTGGTCAGTGGTCGTCGTCATGCACAATAAGCTGTAGTTTTTACATTTCAGAACCTGTTAGGAATGATATAGTCTTGCAAAACACTATTTAATGTTTATTGAGTCGGTTCACCCAAATAACAAAAAAATGTTTTGTAATTTCCCTACATACATTTGTTGGTGTCAAGGTTTTGTTTAGTTTTTCTTTAATTGTCCCAGGTTTTAAGATTACAATCAGGGTGATACAGATTTATTTATTTAATTTTGAAATACTGAAGAAATAGCTATACCCCCACACATTGTTTCCAAAAAGACTTTTACATTTCTCAATAGCAATTTTTTCATATCTCATAAGCTGAGACCCTTTATATCTCCTCACTTTAGAGTCAGTTGATCAGTTCTCAAAAATACAAAGGGAAGCACCACAATACAGGCCAATGAGCATGCAGCACCATCTGCAGCCCGGGCCCAAACTGTGACCTTGATTTTTATGGATCCGCTGTTTCTTTGTAACTGAAATTCATCATTTGTTATTAACTCTAAAATAAATCTATTGGAAGCCTATCTGCATACTTAAAGGATTTTTGTTATGGAACAGGCTAATGCAGTATTTTACCAGTACATCTATGAAAAATAAGAGAAGCTCCATCTTCTTGTTTTTCCCCGCTGCTCTTTTCACCTACAGGCATCTCTTCATTTTTACATGGAAAAACCTCTAATTGTGTTCATTATAATTAAACAGCAGTGTTCCTTTATTCCTCTCAAGCCCGATTTCCAGCAACTCTCACATCATTTGCATGACCCTAACTAATTTATTTAGTGATAATAATCTTAATATGCGGGCTTATTGTGACTCAGAGCTCATCATGCAGCGGCCGGGTCCCCTCAGGTCGTCCGTCTGCATATTAACGAGGCTCAGATACGCTGTTTTAATTACGATCCCGCACCCTGTGGACACAACCAAATATAGAAGCGTGTAATTAATAGCGTTGCAGAGAGACGTATGCTGACATTTTACAGTATTGTCCTCAGGTGGACCGGCGCTAAGTGGGGATCCAGCATCCATCGTGTGTTTTTTTCCTTTTCTGTCGGGTCAATAGAATCAAAGCGAGAAGGCGCACGTCCTGATGGAACCTGCACATGAAAAAGGATCAGAGGGACTGCTGATCATCAGGACAGCTTGGGTCCAGTGTTCTCCTGACAGCGAGCATCCTCTCTACACTGGTGCCCTTGAGCAAAGATGCAGAATTTGCTCCGGATCCGCGGTTACGCAGCAGACTCCCTATCAAGGAATGCTTTTGTGTCATTTGCACCAAAATAATCCCCTTTATCACGAGGCCACGCGGAGAGAAAATCAATAAATACATAACTAATTAGGAATGTTTCAGCAGAATGTAGCAGAAAAAAAAAAGCTTTGAGTGAATTTGTAGGTCTACTCCATCGTTTACCCGACTACAAAGTGGCTTTTGAGATATGCATATCGACAACACTGGGCTTATTGTCTCGCTCTCAACACTGCGCTTCATCTGCTTACTTCATTGTGTGCCAAACAGAGCTGCTGCGCTGCACAATGGCCCATTGTCAGCTGCGCTGTGGGCTGTTTCTCTCCGAGCCGCTAGGGGTCAGTACAGCCCGCGTTACCGCCCGTCACCGCCTCTCATTTACAGCGTGTGTGAATGACAGGGCTACAGTACAGTGATGTGGTGTGAATGGGCAGCCAGAGAACATTTTTTTTAATAATTACATTCATTCTGAGAGACTCCTGCTGAAAATCAGGCTCCTGGAGGGACGGGGCTGTGAAACTTATGAGACTCAAGGCAATAATACACTCCAACTAAAGTGTGTGTGTGTGTGTGTGTGTGTGTATTTGTGTGTGCGTGTGCAGTGAAAAATTCAGAAATAAAATGCCATAAATTCCCACCGCTCATGCTCTTTTCTGCCAACAGTGCAGAAAAGGGCCTTGAGATACATCAACAGAAAACACAGAAGGACTTTGCAATACATATCAGATATCATTGTCAACACAGAACCCTTATTAAGCATTATTATTATTATTATAAACTATTAGCGTATCCAGTATCCAGCATCTATCTGATGACCAGAATCAGCAACATTTTCATCTGCTTGCTGCTAAAATACATTAATTTGAAAATGCACTGCTTCGGCTCTGATGCAGCATGCAGTTATAATATACATGTACAATATTTGCATCCAAAATGTGGTGGAGCGGAAGTATAAAGTTGCAGAGAATGGACGGAAATGCTAAAGAAAAGTAGAAGCACTTGAGTAGATGTACTTAATTGCATTACATCACTGAAATTTTGCAGTACATATTAAGATAAGGTAACACACATGACAGCAGTGTTTGTGGGAACATGTAGAAGATAAAATAGCAGTAAATTGACAGAAATACTTAGGTAAAGTACAAATACCTCCACTTTTCTTAATCAGTACTCATAAATGTCATCATCACATATTGCAGTACATAGTAAGCATTCATAATTAGAAGTAAAAGTATAGTCATATGTGTCAGTGATGGAATGTAACTAAGTACATTCACTCAAACACTGTACTTAAATCCAATTTTGAGGCTTCACTTGAGTATTTCTACTTTCTGATGTAAGGTAATGAAGTACATTCTAATGTATGTAGAGTATGAGTAATACATTACTAATTACACTACTTTTTAGTTACGTTCAACAAAATTACCAAATAACCTCTGTGAGAACAATGAAATAGCCTAGATCTTTCAAAATAAAGGAATGGCCTTGGACACACAGAGATGAGCAGGCAGACAAAGGATCACAGTCTGATATATTATGAGATAAGAATAAATATTATTAATTGTGCCAACAGCTTCTATAATGTAGACAAAAATCTCTTTTTCTAAAGTCCTTCTGTGCACATTAAATGTATTACACATTAGCAGTGGGAGTTTATGACCTTTTACTTTAAGTTGCCTCCACTGACACACGTTAAAGTCACCGTGATGTCACCGTGGTGTCCTTAGAGCTCACGGGGCAGGTAAAGGGTGCGCTCGAAAACAAACTGCGCGCCTCCCGCTCCGTGGCCCCGCCCCTGCGCGCTCGCTTTGCGCCATTACGTCGCTCTGCTGATCGCTGCTGTGCTGCAAGGCAGACGGGCAGGCAGGCAGAGCAGCTGCAGAGAGAGCAGGGGACGCTGACTACAACGGACTGGGCTCATGTTGGGAAAGTCACAAACGCAACATTTGCCTTTTCTCTGATTTGATATCCAAATATTTTCACTCGCGAGCTCTCCGCCGAACACATCTCTCCATTTTTACGCCTGCGTGGGAATATATTTTTCATCCTCTCGACCTGAAATGACTGCTAGTCGCCGTGTCTAGCCAATGGTTACTGCGGGGGCTCCCGTCTTGTGGATTATCCGTCGTCGCCGAGCCAGTTGCATGGTCGAGCCCGGAGGAGGCCCCGCTCTGCTGGATGGATGTGTGTGAAGCAGCGCCGGACTCCAAGTGCTGATGAAGACGGTGATAGTGATGATGCTCGGGTTTCATCGGCAGCGGGTGAACTGATCTTGGATGTTCGGGCTATATCGCCCCCACACAAACCATTTCCTCATACAGCAAAAAATATATTCCTTAAAAACTGGACGCCCCTGGAGCAGTTTATGACGGTAAGAAAAGACGCTCATTCACAGGCCACCAGTTTTTACAGCCAGCTGACGTTAGCTAGCTAGCTAGCTAGCTTAGCGCTGTCACTTTTATCCAAGTTGCTCCCCGCACAGCTAAAACGGCTAACGTTTCGAAATAACACAGAGGTGACGCTTATCTAAAGGGCTCAGTTTGTGGATACACATGTGTCTGTTCGAGTGGGGTTCGAAGAAACACAATAAATAGCCTTTACGTACATTTTAATCCCCAACCTTAACAGCCAGTGGTTGTGTAGCTTCGCCTGTTAGCTAGCTCATTCAATATCTCGCAGCATACTTTATGTAGCTGCGAAACAGCAGCTAATCCCTGTGTGCGCAGCGTTGGTATGCATTTAAATGTTTATTGAATTGGTATTTAAATGTTGCTCGGCCCTCCTCAAGTCGACATGTATAATTTAGTTAAACGGGCCGTTAATAGCTAATTCATTACACAGCGCACAATAAGCCCTTTAATGACAGAGTCCAGGTGGCGTTCAGGGGATCCAGTCAGTTGGCTGTAAATAAAGATGACATTCCTGTATCGCATCTTAAAGCCATTAATTAGAGATTAATGAGCTAATGTGCTTCTTCTTCTTCTTGGTGAATAGATATATTGACTACAGATCCTCCATATAAGATGCATTTGGGGGATTTTGTCATTCATTGCACCGGTTGTTAAAAAAGAAATATGCAATATGCTTACAGTGCATGAGATGAGTAATTGCTCATTTTCATCCCGACGTGAATGCCAGAAAAAGCAGCCCATGTCTGCTAACTCTGTGGTGTTAAGTAATGGATGTGAGGGTTTTTTTTTTTTTTTTTTGCTGTGATGAGGCGTCCTCCTTTTTCTCGATGACGTAATCCTCCACCATCCGTGCCACATCTTTTGGGTCGCAGTCGGCTCCTCCGCTGCCTGCTGCTCGCCAGTCTGCTGCCGCTGCTGAGATCATATGGACCCTGCTCTGTCCTGTTTGTCTAGCCTCCATCTCTCCCTCCCTCCCCGGCTCTTTTCTTGTCCTTTTTCTCCGTCTAAACTGCACAATGACTTCAGGAGGCAGAGAGGGCTCAGAGACAGGATTGGTTCTGAATGGGATGGGAGGGAATTGTGAATGAAATCCAGTAGCTGCAGGGTTCAGGTGCTTCCAACCCTGAAAGTACACCACGCAAAATTAGTCAGGGGTATCGGGATATGGGTGCATGCACCGGCTTCACGATTCGTTTGCGATTCAGCTGTCAGCGATTCAAACGCAGAAATGATCCTCGATGCGTCTCGGTGTATGACATCCTCATTGATCTGTGTTACTGCACGTGGCTACTTTCTCATCCTTTAAATTCCTTTTATTCAGAAAGTCCTTCCAATAGTCAGACTACAGCAGTCTACAAAATAAAAGCTCCATCTTTTCAATGCATGAACATCACAAAAGCAAAACATTTGTCCGTCTGCAGTGCCTCACACGTTTGTTGTGATCTACAATAATATTGTTTTCACATGGCAGCTTTGAGATAAGGAAGTTATTGACTCTACTGCACACACCTCTCTCAGAGCTGAATGGCCAAGTTGACAGGGCCTCCTCAGATCTTGGCTGATTAGCCGGGCTTGCTGTAACTGTTATTACCGATGGCTCTCGTCCAGGTTCATAAAATGTGGCCTGAGATGCCTGTTTGAAAAAAAACACTCCCACATAAGTGACGTTAGCCTGATGTCCATCCACATTTCAAAGCATGGGAGCGACGTTGCAACGTAACTTTTATTGTCCAGCTGAGGCCAGAAAATCAACCGTCAACATAAGCTGCAGATTCTCGATGATGCTCCGTCTCTGCATCGTGATAATCGAGAAATTGTCACACCTCTAGTGTGCATGTGCATGGATATGCAGAGTCAAATGAAATGTGTAGCGTTATATATTGGGACCAAAAATATTCACAAAATGCAAATTAAAAATTTGGATATGAAACCATCAAGCGAAATATCCCTAACTTTAATTTGATTACTGTATGATAAGCCACGCCACACGACATCATGTGTATATCCTTTGTAATTTTGCTGTTGAGTAGCTTTTCTACGGTATCAATTAATGAAGAAATTAGGGTTGTTGGTGACAGTATGTTTTTTTTCAGGGCAGATATTGAATACTGATCATGAGTAATCAAGAAGTCAATTAACTATCTAACTAACTATCTTTTACAAATTACAAATGCAAATGAAATATAATAATAATGGTATGAGAATATGTTTTGAATTAAAAGATTAAAGTAATTTGTAAAAATACAAATATAAATACTATACAAGCTAATATTTATTGCATTTTTGGCATTCAGTAGCCTTAATATGGGTTGGATTTTGGAAAAAAAACTCCTCATATTTCACATTGTTGTTGCAGATTATCATTATGAATTAGAGATATTGCTTAAAATGTGCATCCCTGAAGGAATCCATTTAACCGAAAACTCAGCAGATGGGGGTCCGAATGATGGGGGTTTGTGGTTGGTCTTGACCTGAATACGTTTGGGAATCCCTGTCTGATGGTCGCTGAAGCTGAACTACTTATCTTGGGAATTAGGCCTGCCATGTTGCACATTTTTTATTTGGGACACCATTCCAGGCTGTTGATTGCCACCACATTATATATTAAAGCGGTAGTGGTAGTCAGGATTATTTTTGCCACAGTGGATTTTGAGCTCGACCAGAGTCAAGTAGGAGAGTCAGGTTTCTTTAACGACACAATCCTGAACATCCCATCTCTGCTAGGTGAAACACACAGAAGGATCGGTGGCTGTGCTCCAAACATGACCCAGCAAAGTTTGTTTTCATGGCTTTACCAACATGCACTTTGACCAGTTTTTGTGAATGCGCATATTTCAATTAATCATGGGCGTTCTGAGGAGAAGCCTGTAGTGGACTTGAAATTCATTTGCTGTTCCTCTGCTGAACACGAAGAAGTCCTAAATTACAAGAGTGGCTGGACTCAGCTGGTGAGGATTAAATTGCCTGTAGCAATGGCCCTGGTTTACTTGAGCAGCACACCTGAACCTGCCATCCCCAAGGCGTACAGCAGAAGTGTGTATGAGAGACGGCAGATAGTCAGAAGTGAGGCGGAGTGAGAGGAGGATATGGATACTCGAAGACAGAGGGGGGCACAGGTGTGGCAGGGGCAATGGGGATAAACTGCACCTGGTAGCAGGGGCAAGGGGGGTGTCATGGGAGCAAGTTGGGACTTAATCAGCAGATCAAATGGCAGCTTTCTCAAATATAACTGTGGATATGGTGGCGAGGCAAATTATGATCTACCCGTACTTTATTCTGTGACAATTCTTACTCAACCACAGAATTTTTATGTGTTGGTTTTAGTGTTGCAACGGTGAGATGAGATTAACATCTCAGAAAATATCACAGTTTCACATTATCATGGTATTACTCAATTATTATTGTTATTATCAGTTAGAATCGCTATAAACCTGAAATATATAGAGCCCGAACAATATGCATTTTTTGGGGCTGATGCCGACACCAATCTTGGGGAATAAAATTCCAATACTGATATATCGGCCGAACACAGGATATTTAACAGTTTAGCAATAAACTTAATTGTCTCAAACAGTAAACGATACTAATATCTTATCTGTGATAAGCCAATATCGGCCGATAATATCAAATAACCAACATGTTGGTCGGGCTCTAGAAATATATATATTTTTAAGAAGATGTCTATGGCAGAATTCAATACCGTAGATGAGCAAATGTACACGGTAGGATAACCATCAAATTTCATATCACGGTATACCTTGAAACTATAGCCTGATCGACATCTGTTGGCTATATTATCAGCCTACATGGATCGGTATCGACGTATGCGTTGGCCAAAATGAAAAACTTTGGCAGAAAAAGATGAATGGGGTAATTTTACAGTTGCAGTGCACTGATGATTTGGACAATAAAGTTTGATTGTTGATCTGTAAAATATCGGTATCGGCATTGGCCCCAAAAATCCAGTATCGGTTGGGCTCTTCTTGAAACCGCTGCAACCCTAGTTGGTTAACAATAGCCAGAAATGCCCGTTATGTCTGCCAATCATCTTGACTTGAGTCGGAATAATATAATAATATTGTATAATATATGTAATATATTCATATAAACTGTTTGAGAAGCTGTCGGTCAACACTACCTGTAGCTTGAAACCAAAAGGCAAAAATGTAGTTACCTTTAGAGTTTTGCAAAGAATTTCTTCTTTATCCGTCGATTAATGATATTCTATCGTTTCAGTCGGAGCTGGAGAAGCCATTAACTGAGGCACAGTGTTGAATAATTCTGTTTTACTGCTAGCGTACATCTTTAATGCTTTGGTTGAAGGGTGCAAGCATTATGCTGTTTCATTACTGTTAATGTGGCAAGCTAGGAGGTGCAGCAAATTCATGTCCACTTTGACATCCTCGGGCCTCTCACCGCTAATTTATCATCGTGCCGCTTGTGCAGATGTGTCTCAGCAGGTTTGGCCAGTGCCTGTAGAGAAGATGCATAAAGATGACAGCTTCCTGGTTAAACATCATAAACCAGAGCACACATAGCAGAGAAGTCAAAGGTCAGCCATTGTTCCTGCCGGGTTGAAAGGCTGAGATGTGTATACACTGTGGGATGGGCTGGGAGCACAGACTGTTAGAGAATTTATGAGCCCAAATTCTGTGTTTTTAAATTCTATTTTATCTCATAATCGTGCCACTCCACGAGGATGTCATCTCTATGCACCATGAGCTTTAGCTTCTTCCTTTCTCGCCTGCTTTGAGGTGTCGGCTCTTCCTTTTTCTCTCTATCTGTGCCTGACACCTTATGTCTGGTTAGTCTCAGTGTTGGTAAGGCACACCCTCAGCGTGGTGCTCAGTAGTGCTGACAGCTTAGTATTGGTGTAAACTGACAGTGTTAGTATGAAGACTGCTGGCTGGGTGCTGCAGGCAAGATACATTATCAGGCTTCAAAGATGCTAGCATTTGCGTATCTTATTTTAGTAGGCCTGCCAGGAGAGCTTTGAAAAAAGTGTTGGTATTAATTAACTTTCGCGTCTGTCACCTTTTAATGTTGTTTTTTTGTTTAAATTCTCAGTCAAGTTAAACCCTTACTGCAAATGAGAAGAATCACACTTGTGAGTGTTTCAAATTGACACCTTTTAAGATTCCTCATTAGATCCTCCTCTTTATTTAAGTGAGACAAGTCTCTCTGTGACCTATGCTGACTGTCGGTGACAGCCCTGTCAAAGAGCAGCCTGTTCATGTTTAACCAAGAGGACCAGCTGCCTGCCCATTCTATTATAACCCTTTGGAACGCTCACAGTCCTATTTGCAGTTGGGGAGAGCAGTAACCAGAGCGCTTGATGGGCAGAGTTTTGCCATTTGCCACAAGCCAGAGTTGGCAAGTGTCTCAAGAAAACATTTTTTGTTGTGTTTGGAGAAAAACTCTTAACACCCCTACAGCAAACAATAAGTCAAATGCTCTGACAAATAGAATGAAAACATCCAGTATTTGTGGCATTCGAAGACTTTAAATAAGCCCATACAATCGTTTAATTTGTCTCATGAAAAGATTGAACAGGGAACCGGTCTGTCTACCTATATACTTGCCTTCCTGCATGCCCTCATTGCCAATTACAGTCTTCTTGAAGGCGAGGTGGATGTATTGCTAAAGCTATTGGCAAGCTAGTCGCCCAAGAACGGCAGAGAAAGTGCAGCCAAAACCTCCCAATAATAACATGCAAGCCTGAGAGCGATGAGTACAAACAATAGCCATGTTTGTTGTTTACGTTCGTTATGATAATTTTAGGCGTTTTCTCCCATGAGAGTGAGACAGGAAGTAGTTAGATGTGATCAGCAATGACAGTGAAATGCTGCGACCACAGTACACAGCCCTGGAGCCTTTTAACAGCTAATTCATTAGCACAAAGCACACTGCCCCTGAGCCAAAGAACTTGTGAGCCGCAGTGGCAGTGAAAGACTGTCGTCTAGCTGCTAACCCACTAGAACAAAGCTCATAGCCCCTGAGTCCAATAAAAGAATAAAACAGGCAATCGCCTCCTTTGGCAGTGAATGTTAGCACAAGGCATACAGCCCCTGAGCCAAGCTAACCCATTTAGCACGAAGCACAAATCTACAGCAGTAAGAAATAAATGTAACTTTGGAAGCCTTTTCAGATTGAGGTACGTTTTCTGACAGTTATTTTGCCTGTTTCATCATGCTTGTTAGATGATTGTGGCATTTAACAGAGTTGTTCATTTATGTATTTATTGGACTATAAAAGCTATGAGAGCTTGTTGAACGTAGCAAACTAGCAACTAACACATCTCCCAGTGTCTCTGGAGGGGATGGGATTATTTTTTGGTTGGATACTTTCAAAATTTAGCTTGCTTCTGCTGGTTTCTACAATTTTACCAACCCCATCTTTAACAGTGGCTGCAGACAGACCTTACTGTTGCCAAGTTACTGGTGATTTTGTGCCAGCTTATCCCATGAATTTTCTGTGTCATGCATCGGTAGTTTCATTAAGGGAAATTACTTTTCTCGTTATTCCTAAATTTAATGCAAAATTGTCGCCGTACATTTACAAATATGCCTAATTTGGCACCGGCTGGTAGCACTCCCAGATCGCCATCATTGTCCTGAGCTGCAGCGCCTTCATTCTGTCTGACTGGCAGTCCTTAAGGGAACGCGGAACGGCCATCCATTCACTTAAATTTCCAGCCAGATAGCTCTCAGAAAGGCAGCTAGTTAGTGGTCTGTTGCTGGGGCGGATATGGCACAATTCTGAAGCGAAAATCGTCTCCCGAGCCCCAAACACAGCTGTGTTTATTCTGTACAAGATACGACAGCTACAGAAAGCCAACATGAAGGTGCCTTGACAGATCTGGAGTTCAAAAATGGAAAGCAAGTAGTGTCATATTAATAGTTTTGCCCTGAAAGTTTTGATTGGTAGTAAAGAATCATGTGGATGCATTTCTGTGAAAAATCATTCAATACCTCAGTGGTATCTTTTCATGGAGTCTGCTGTAGTTTCAGCTCTCCTTCTTTTCCATTTTAAAATTTTATTTTGGATAATTTCTCGTCAGATGAGGGTCACCTCTTTCATCCCCTCCCCTGACACTTACTCTTTCTCTCCTCTCTCCTTCTCCGTCTCTCTCTTGGTCCAGCATTGGCGTATCTGGATCATGCAGAACTAATCAGATGAAACTGCACATTATGGTAATGGTGTTCTCAGTTAGCGGGCACTCATAATGGTTTGATTAGCTGAAACAGCATGTTATCCAGCCAGGGAGAGGAGCTGGAGACAGACCCTTACTCAGGTGTGGTAAAATTAGTCTACGAGCTCTTGGATAACTCTGTTTGATTTGTCTTAAGATCACTGTGTCCATCTTTTTCTCAGGACTGCCATCAAAATGACTCAAAATGCTCTGATTTATTCAGTGAGATTGACTTTTTACTCCACTAGCCCACAAGCCTGTAGGCCTTGGCAACAGAAATAGAGGCTCTAGATATCTGTTGTAATTCATCATCAGTATCAGCCCTATTATGAGTCACTTGTGTGCTCTAACCCAGTTTCTGAAAAATGCAGGGCTAGATTATGCCAACAGAGAGAGAAGATGAAGCGAGCTAGATTATAGTTCAGGGGCTGCGTGATAGATTTAGCTAGCCTTGCAGAGGTTGGATTAGGACAGTGCGACATAAAGACATTAAAGTATTAACATGATTAGTGATGATCACTGGGTGTGTGATGGGAAGAAGCAGAAATGGCCTGCAATGGGAGAAAAGGTAGCAGGACAGGTGGGAAACACAGCGTAACAGATTGGCATCAATGGGTGTGTATGATATTTGAAGCAGTAGTAGATGTATGACTTCTGTTGTAATGTGTTTACTTCATTCTCCTTTGTTAGTTTAGCAGCTTAATTCCTGTTAGTCTATCTTTTCCTCAACATGTGAAGTTTATTGTGACAGCCTTTTCTTCGCTTTATCCATCCAGAGCTCTGTAGTCTTTAGAGATTAGTACCTAGAAACAGTTATAGATTATTGCTGGTAGGGTTGGGCAATCTTGCTGTCTTAGATTGTGTTCGATCAAAATCAAATCATAGAGACTGCAGTATTGAAGGCCCTCTTCCGTTTCCAAACTTTACAAAATGTCATTGACGAGCAGCCGAGCAACATGTGAACATACCAGTGGAGTGATGTAACCAACAAGATGGCTGCTAACTGGATGACTTGCTTTACGTGGTTCTTCCATTGGTTACGTTTTGTAATTAATGCTAGGCGAGTTATGGCTAGCGGATAAATTCCATCGCTATTTCATGTCTGGCCATGGTGTTTCAAAATTAAGAAAAATATTGCAGTTTAGATTGGGCAACATGATTGCAAATAAATAGAGCATGAAATACTGATTGGCACCTGGACAGTTGGTGCTGCTATTGGTCGCTGAACATCATTCAATGATTTCACTGTGGACATATTTGGTTTGATCACAGTTGCACACATTTCTTGTCTTCGCTGTCTAGCAGTGTTGACGTGTTTGTGAGCAACACACGGACACAATAGCGCTTATTATTGTGTGAACTGTAGTTATTGAAATGTTCAAACGCGTGTCCAAATATTTGCAAAGCAAATGAAGATGGAGCTGATGTTACTTGCAGCACAATGGGACAACACGCCATGAATGTGTGGTGTTTTGAATTTTCTTTGCAAATGGCCAGAGACAGATACGATCATGTTTGACTTGTCAGTGAAGCCATCTGTGGAATTTTTAGGCACAGGGTTTATGGTTTATTTGGATCTAGGCCTTCAACCATTATTTTCATAGTAGTCGATTATTTTCTCTGTTCATGGATGAGTTGTTTGGCCTAAAATAATCCTCAAAAGTCTTGCTTTATCCACAACCCAAAGATATTCAGTTTACTGTCATGGAGGAGTAAAGAAACAAGAAATAATCACATTTAAGAAGCTGAAGTCAGACAATTTAGATTTGGTTGTTTTTCCTTAGAAAAGTACTAAAAAATCATCAACTAATTGATTGATTGTTGGATCTCTATTTGAATGTGAAAGATACTATAAATGTAGTTAGAACTTGGTTACAAATAAGAACAAGTGAATGATACAGTCGTACCCGAACACTTTTCTTCTGAGAGGGAGGACTCCTCTCCGACGCAGCCCCACCCCCACCTTTACACTCCTCAGGTATGTGAGTACAGCTGGCTCCTGTGTCTTTACTCAAGAGTTATGCTCCGCTGCGTGTTTTGGCTTGTCCTTTCCTTCACTTATCATCCTTTCTACTATCCCCCAAAATGCATGTAACACAGCAACACTTGCCCTTCTGTGCACATTAACACAAGAGGTCGACCAATAGTGGATTTTTTAAATATATAGATTGACAACCTCCAACAACCATTTTCAAAAGGTGTGTAACGATTTGCTCAGCAGAGAGTTAATGTATTGCCATGCGCCTATTATAACCTGCTGCTTGTGCAACCTGAGCTTAGCGTGTGTGTGTGTGTGTGTGTGTCAGCTTCAGATCCTCAGGTCTGCCTTTGAAACAGCTGCTTAAAGAGCCTTGAATACCTCAGGAGGTCAAAGGACACAGTTGCTTAAAAAACAGTGGGACAGAGCCAAAAATGGATTGCCTGTCTCGTGTCCCCCTCATGAGAAATCACTGAGGTTTCTTTGTTTTTGACCCCGGGTTCAGATAAATTGAAAAAGTATTTTCTCCAGAGTTTAACTTGATTAAATGCAGGGATTACAGAACCTATTTCCAACCTGAAAAACTCTCTCCCAGTCAGAATGAGCTTTTACCGGCAGCAAATGAGTTGCATTCCTCTTCCATCATTTATTAAACAACCAGAAGCGGAGACTCTTACATCGGCTACCGTGTTTCTGAAGTTTCCTGCCCTCTTTTTCAAACACGCCGTGTGTTTTTGTGCGCCACTTGACAGAGTTATTTCTGGAACATCAGCAGTTTACATGGTGAAACCTTGTTTTATCCGCTGCCTGTTTTGCTTGGAGATCTGTGGAGGAAGCGCAGAAGCATCCAACTCAAACAAGGACATAAAGAGCAGTCTAACAACACAGGACATCAGTACGGCTGTTTTCGTTTCATACCGCTTCGAATTTCTCCACTGTCGGCCTTGTTTTCTAGCCATCCTACGTGCTCTCATTTCTTTTTATCCCGGCTGGTTTCTAATCCCAGTCTGGCATCTTGTTCGAGACAAAGGTGTTTGCGATTTCTGTCTCGCCATAATTTCTTCTGTGTAGTCAACAGACAGGTGCCAAGTGTAGATAAGGGCTGTGAAAATGTTGTCACTTTGCATGCGAGATGATGCAGTGAAGAAAGGAAGAGGGAAAGGATCGACAACACGCGTAGAAGTATCTGGTTACAAAGGCTGAGGCATGCTTTTTTAGGAGGGTGTGTCCACCCATGTGAGCTTGGATCACCTCCCTGGGCTCCTTTGTTGACATCTGGGCCTAACCTTTCTCAACTTTAACTCGTAGCCTGAGGATAGGAATGATCCTCTCCTCAAGCTAACCATTTCACAGTAAATCACAGCTCCATTCTGTGACCCTTCAGGGCCATTTTGCAACTAAATACTTGGCGACACTATCCTAGCACACTAATACTTCTAGAATAGAAGAATATGGAAAATGCGTGTTTGAATAGACCCTCTACAGAACATTTATGTAACAGTGACCTCTCTTTTAGGGCATGCTATGTAGGATTTGTCATTTGCTGTTTGTAGATATGCAACCCAGTCGTCAGAATAAATGTTGCAAAACATGGACATGGTGCAACCGGATGTTTCTTTAGGTAAAATTTTCTATTTCATGCTATAACAATGCTGTGCTGATGATATGGTTAGGTTTAGGCACACAAAACACTTGGTAATAGTTCAGAAAAGATCAAGTATTGACTTAAAATACCTGTTTTAGTCCCCAGAAACATGGCTGAAAATGTCCTAAAGACTCGTTAAAAACACCAGGTTTTGTTACCGCAAACATGGCTGAAAATGTCCTAAAGACTCCTTGAAGATATCCAGTGGTGTCATGCTTACAAATGTTAAAGCGCTGTGGTCCCCCCTCATAAAAATATCCAGTGGTTTTACAGTTAAAAATGTTGAAACTCAGTCTTGAACTGCGGTCAATGGCTTGGCAGCCTTCTTACCTGTTGGGTTGGCGAGCCACCAACCCAAATCATTAAGAATCCTGCGTAGTATCCCTTTAAATGTCAGAAAACCATCACGTTAACGTAGCAAACATTGTCTTTGGTGTGAGAATTACACCAGCAGACATCAGCCTGTTCACAGTGGCGAAGAAGGGAAAAATAGCAGAGAACAAACAGAACGAGTCGACAGGACGTTTAGCGCCAAAAGGTTTTCTGGGGAGCTGCTGAGTCAGCCCTTGAATGAAGCGAATAACAGCGGACATTACACATGAAGCTTGTTCCTATCGAGGTTGAATGCACGTATTTGTTCTACCACATGAATGTACTGTACCACCATTTTACTATGAGGCTTAATATTTTGTCATATATCGTCATTGGTTCTACGTTTGACCAGAATTTAAACTTCGGATAAATGTTTTGACTTCATTTTGTCAGTTTGTCAGAATAAATATATATATTTTTTATTTTATTTTGAAGGAAAGAATTAGCGTTATGTGACCATCAACTATTTTTATATGTTTTAATGTCTGTTTAAAGCATTCATTGGTTACTTTGCCAAAAGATGCGTAAATGGCAACATTTTCTGGAGCCCCGTAAACTCATTCTCTTGTTAACAGAGAGTGAATCTTAGGAAAATATATTGCTCTACCAATTAGTCAGTCTTAGAGTCTATCGATCTGTTTTACTGTGTGTTGGCCGGCTGGTTATGCACTGTAGCAGCTTGTTGTATCTGCGGGCGTTAGTCTAGATGTTTCTGTGTGTCTGACAGCCATGGGTCTGCTGCAATTCTCAGTAGGAAAAACAAATTGCAGTGATTTTGCACTGTCAGGTCCTGTCTATGTGTGTGTGTGTGTCTATGTGTGCGCGTGAGCTTATATACAGTATCTGTGTGCAGGAAAGCAAGCAAGCAAGCAAAATGGACAACCATACCCTGCGAGAATCGGTGTATATCTGTGTGTGTGTGTGTGTGTGTGTGTCAGATATGAGAATGAGAGGACAGAGTGAACATGAGAATAAGATTGTGTGTCTGTGTGTGTGTGTGTGAGAGAGAGTGTGTCAGAGAGAGAGAGGAAACAGGCAGCCTCGACACTATTTTCTAGGGCAGGCTATCAGGCAGCGAGGCAGCAGGGAGGGATAATAACAGAAGCTGTTACATTCTTGTGGTTTCTCTGATTTCAGCATGAGGCAGGGGGCCGGCTCTGGCTGACTCACGGCTGCACCGTGCCAGCATGGAAGCTGCTAGCAAGAGGACAATACATGACATTTCTTGGACACTTTAATCTAAGAAGCATTAATTACAGGACTATGAATCATGTGCATGTTTCTGAACCTCTTGCTCGAGCATTAACCTAGCAACTGATTCACCACGGCTAAGCTACCGTGATGAGCAGTGGCAATAATCTCACTTTGTAGTTTGTCAGGCTTGTTCCTTCTGGCCACTTGAGGAACTATTTCAGATGCTACAGTTGAGGACTGGCCCTTATTTAGATATTAGATATGTTGGTATATGACTGCTTGTGCTACTTGAACATAACAGAACATAGCTGTGTGTGCAGGTTGAAAGTGAATGGGATGCTATTGTGCATATGTACAATAGGGCTGCGACGGTGTGAGATTATCGTGGTACGATAACAATAGCATGGTTTTGTGTTCATTACGGTATTACTACCGAACAAAAGCAAATTTCCCTTTTTTGCCTATTGTGATATTTTGGAGTATCTTCAAATGCTCATTGTACGCAACGCAACGCAACGCAGTTATGTCATTATGGCTGTACAATGTAATTAGGCGGAAGACAGAAGTCCAAGCATTCTGCTGCAAAAAGAAGGAAAGCTCTAGCTAGCACGGTTATATTTTAGATCAATTCAAACAGGATCATGTTAAATACAGTCTGTCATGAGAGAGAAATTAGTTGTAATTTTACATTCCATGGTATACGTTGAAACTGGTACATCTAGGTATGCTAAATTTGTTCAGCGTGCATCTGTTTAGTTGCTCTCAATGCCGTAGTTCATTTCCGTAACATTTCTATGCTATACATTTTACTAAATACAAAAAAACCTACTGTACAGAATAACAGCATTCCTCTGAAATCGAATCTGTTTCATTGGTTCATTAAGCCCTCACTCAGGTCTGAGGTTGCACTAATCTTCTTTTTTAAAATCAGATTAATGCAGAACAGCTAAATCAAGCACCGTTTAACCCGTGTTGGTGAAACCCAGTTTGATGCTGTTTTATATCAGGTCAGTGCTGGAGCGGAAATGCCATCTGCTTCGTAACACATTCGCAAAAACATGACCTGTACTTGCCTACATACGACCTGATTACAGAAAAGTTGTATACGTCCAAAGAACAATATATTTAATTTGTTTGATCATGAAATATCTTGTCTTTGTAGACTGTATTTAATTGAATATAGGTCGAAACAGAATTGAAAACCATTGCATTTTGTTTTTATTTATATTTTACACAGTGACCCAAAGTTTTTTTAATCTGGGTTGTATGTAAAGTGAGAAGAAGAGTTAATGTACATTTAGTTAGCATGCTAATTGCTACACGGTACATGGAATCAACAGAATGAAATTGCTTTTTTTTAAATACAAAAATGTGAAATTATGGTTTTCTGCTGAAAAAAAATCCATATTAGGCATCCCTACTAGTTTTGTAAGCTACATCATGTTGTTGTCACATGGTATTTTATATCCAAGCTGCATCAGTTGGATGAGAAAAAGGCACTGGTTACTGTGTCAGGACTTCGACCGTCCACTGTGCTGAGTGATTCTTGCAGAAATGAAGCCCGATGGTGGGAGATTTGTATCAGCTGTTCAGGCATGCACCTTGGTATTCTGCATGAAGCAAACTGTGGCCTTGAAAGGGATTAATCCAGACTAACATTTCTGCCTTAAACCTCAAGACCTGCACCTGAAAAAAAAAAAGAGAAAAAAAGGTGACTAATTGCTGTTTCAGTACTTTTCACCGGCAGCAGCAGCAGCAACAGCAGCAACAGCCTTATTTTGTACAGCGTGGAAACATTGTACAGGCTGTGTGGTGATCGTCAGGTTGGCCCACGCTTTCCTGTTTTGGCCCTGTTTACTAACCACAATGTGTTCCACCCACCTCCATCTCTTCATCTTCACCTCTTCATACAACCAGTGGTACAGAGACGTCCCCTAACACCTCTCCCACTCACATACTTCTTGTTATATGAGCTATATTATACATTCAAACAAGCTGTTTAATCATCATCTCCACTTTTGAATCGCCGCTTCCTCCTCGGATCGTCTGTGTTGCAGCAGGGCTGACGGCTGTTTAGCTTCGTTTGCGGTTCATCCATCTTAAGGATATTAAATGTATTGATTTTATATTTGGATATTTTGTAGGTATCTAAATCTCCCCCCACCTACGGCTTTTAAACTGCAGCTCTTGAGGGTCAAAATCATGCTGCCGTCTGACATGTAAATGTTGCATAAAAAGCAACGTGGAAGATTAAGTAATTTAGAGTCAAAAAGATAGCGATCATCACAAAATAACACAAAGGGAGAGAGGAGCATGGCACAGTGTAAACCTTTGGCACAGCTTCCTAAATTATGCATCAAGCAGAATCCCTTTCATCAGCAAAATAAAGCAGACTCCATAAGCCCACAGTACGTCCCATCCTTGGGCGCACACACACACTGACACACACACAGTAACACACACTGACCACACCAGGTACAGCTCTGTAAAAAAAAAAAAAAAAACATGCTAAAGGCAAAAACTGCTTCTCTCAGAAGTGAACATTTGTGCTAAAGGCACATATACAATTATTTTTTTCAGATATTTCAAAGCAGCAGATGTGGTGCATGTGTTTGTTTGTGTGGCCTGATCTCAACTTGGAGAGACTTCGTATGGTCTGAGTGCACCTTACTCAAAATACAGCATCTCCTTAGAATACATACACTGATACCTTTCGTTCATTTTAGAAATTTGATCTTAAACCTCCCAACCTTTACTTTGTTTAACATAACTGTATTTTTAATTTTACATTTTTTGTTTTTCGAATTTGTGTAAATCTAACTATTTGTAATTTCAAAGGGATAAAAATTCTCTTTAATTATCTAGGATCCCTAATGATTGTGTATTCTTTATAATCTGATCGCGGCTGCCAGAGTGAAAGTTTCCACAGGATGTTAGTCAAAGGAGGCCCAGCAATCCCCTTTGAACTCACTCAGAGACACGAGCCGCCTAAATAAAAGTAAATGTCATCCAGATCCGTGCATGAGAAATTAACATTTAGCCCGTCCTCACAGGGATGATAGATATCGTTGGTTTACCACTCAACTTTCAGTTGGTATTTTTGTGGAAGTTAGGGTTAGACCGTATAATGATGCCAACACCACTGCGTGTGTGTGTGTTTTGCATTCAAAAAAAGTCGCTGTGGATTTCTAGCCAAAGGTAGGAACCTTCTAGATGCATCCTGGCAGGGGATTAAAGCGCGCCGCACTCTTATTATCTTGTATATTTTTAGTTTTTGTGTATCGTAGTCTTCTTAGTCATTCTATCTACTTCCTCAAGTTTTTTTAAAAGCCTAGAATAAAGATAGGCCTGGAGATTAAACTGTATTGTAATTTCTCCGAAGAGACCTTGACTCATTGTTGAGCGCGAAAAATAAATCAGGCAATCTCTTCTCAGTGCCCGAGCGGTGACCTTTCGGAGACGGTGCGGCATTGATAATATGGGCACATTTTAGTAAAACCTTGATCGGCAGCAGGATGTGCGGAGCTTCCAGGAAAATGACTGTTGTATTGCCTCTAAAGGATTAGGCTGATGATAAAAGCCTTTTTCCGAGTACTCTTTCCTCAACCAGCCGCTGCCTATCTCTCATTTTAAATGTCAACCCCCGTCTAATTCTGGTTCTCAGCAAAGAGCGGGGCTAGAAGACTACTTAGAAAAAAGGCTTTGGCATTGTGAGGGGAGACGGGTAATGAACGAGATGGGTTGAAATTTGATGAGATGAGTTCTGATTGGTTTAGTGTTTGAGTGTCAGGGCCTGGACAGCTATAGCTTCTAAGAATAGGAATACAGGATGATCCTGAGGGTGCGGGGGATTAAGTAAATCATGCAGTCATCATGACATTATCACATGCTATCCTCTCAGCTTTTTTCTAGGAGACTCACATGTTATAAGACCAAAAATCATGCCTGAATATAAGTATGTTTCATATGTTTACTCTTTATTGTAACAGCACAAACCTGGGAGTTTTGTCTTCCCGATGCTTGGCGCTCGACGCCGCTGAAGCACCAGGCAGAACAGTGTGCAAGTTTCAAGGGTTCTTTCACTGTAAGACCTGTGCGAGTGCCTCGGTGCATTCAGGCAAGAGCCAGAGCTTCTTTCACATGATCCGCACCAAAGTGCTTAACGCTGTGTAATTCCATTCTTACTTTTTAAATTGTTTGCGGTGTTGACGCCCCGACTCAGCAACTGCTCAAGAAAATCACTGCAACCCTGATGCTCAGACTTTAAACTTTGACCTAGTTCGACGAAGACTGACTGCCTGAATGCAGCCGGTCGTGTCACGTGAAAGCCTTCAGTTAAAGCGTACTCGGCTGCGGCTTCAAGGGATGATTTTTTTTTTTTTTTTTACATTGTTGATTATTTTCTCTATTAATCGATGAGTTGTTTAGTCTATAAAATGTCAGAAGATGATGAAAAAGATCAATCAGTGTTTCCCAAATCCCAAGGTGACATCCTTAACTTTCTTGTTTTGTCCCCAACCCAAAGATACTCAGTGTCGTAGAGAAGAATAAACCAGAAAACAGTCTAATTTAAAGAGCTGGAATCAGAGTATTTAGACTTTGGAACTCGGGAACATTAATCGAGTACTAAAATAGTTTATCCATTAATCATTGCAGCTCTAGTAGATACATTTTTATATACAGCAGGTGTGTAAAGTTCTATGCATTAAGATTTGTTTGTATGGATGCTGGATCACCAAGGTTTCTTGAGCTTGCACAGTTGACATGCATAAGAGCCAAGATCAGCTCCGTCACATGCATGAATGTATTTGCCTGCATACTGTAGGTGAGCGTTGTTTTTTCTTTACAGCGTGCGGTTTCAAACGAGCTTCACACTCTGGTTATTGATCCTCCACACTGTTAAACACATACACGCTGAGAGTCTTAGAGATCTCTTATCAAAATTAGAATCACGCAATGAACTACACGTACAAAGATATTTGATCATATTTGATTGAAACACTCGGTGTCGGACGTTATTGTTTCCGTCAGGTGTAAAAGCGGCTGCAGCCCTCGTGCCTGTAGCTGCATTTTTTTCTAGCCCAGCAGCGTAACTGCATAGCAGCGGGGGGTGTGTGTGCGTGGTGCAGAACACCTGGCCTCCCTGCTGGTGGGGCAGGAATGTGCAGGGTTGAGGTGGATGCGGGTGGAAATTTGCAGCGTGCTCAGAACACGACCCCTGCTAACATTTAAAGGTGCCGGCGTCAGCAGGAAAGGAAAAATCAGGGGAATGTGCTGCTTTAATCAAACCTGCATCTCTGTTTCTCTGCTTTCTGTTTTTTGTGTGTGTGTGTGTGTGTGTATGTGCATGTATGTGTGTGTCCATGTTACTGTAGAGAAGAGGGCCTCTTGTTATATAAATGAGGCAACACTGTCCCACCCCTCTCATGTTTCCATGTTTTTTTTTGGTTTGAAATTCCTTTAATTTTGTACCACAACATAGCAGTGGTGGTAGATAATGACTGTATCTTTAAAAAAAAATTAAAAAAAACACTGTCCACTGACAAGTTTAAATATTATTTTGATATTCTCTTACTCTTTTAGTTTAAGGAAAGTCAACTTTTTGTGCTTAGCTTTTTTTTTTTTGGAGGATCCCCTGAACCTGCTGCTGTTGGACACAATGACAAACAAACCGATCATAATCTGGTTTATTGTGAGACACATCTGTGGTTATGAACCAGTTAAATAGCTCCAAATGAAATGAACATGAGGTGGATTTATATTTCCTCTATTTGTTATGTGTTAATGACTTCACGTCGGACCTGTTAGTTGTTAGTCGCAGTGTTTGCTGAGAACAGGAAACTTGAGATGTGGCTTTTTTTGCACTGCTGCTAGCCAGTCAGCCACCACGGTGACATCTGTGCTATATGTAAATTAAAACGTCGAGGTGAAGTCGACCTCTTACCTAGGTGTGTTAACTGCGGTTTTTCTGAGAGCACCTATGATCATAATCCTGTTGACGTAATCAAACCGAGGTGTTCACCCAAAGTTTCCGTTGTTGGAATGTTTTCTTCATGTGAATCTTAAGACTGAAAACGAGCGACATGAGTGGAGATGTCATGTATTTTAAAGATCGTCAAAAATTTCAAGAATTATCTGAAGCTTTTATTTTCATGTTAGCTTGATGTTGGTTGACATGATTGGGTAAACAGAAGTCACGGTTTGGTTAATACCGTGGTTTAGGAGTCACAGTTAGGTGTGAGTTCGGTAGCTGCTAAAGACAAACAAACAAAGGCGTACGGATATGAATCACTCGCTCAAATGTTGGAGCAAGACACACACACCCTCTGTGTCTTATCCATAACTCCAGGCAGTTCTTCCTTTCATTTGTGCACAACAGAGTGTGACCTACCTGTATGCCAGTCATCAGCATCAGCATGCGTTGCTAACGGCTTATGGCTAAAGGTTTCCGGGCGGGAACTGCGCTTTTGACATTTGGTTTTCTATTACATGCATTCCCCATTTATTCATGTCATGTGCAAACACATCCCCCCGGTGATTAATCAGGCAGCAAACTCAAACTGGGATGGGAATCTTTAATTTAACAAAAACACCACAAAAATGGTAAATCTCGGGAAGAGAAGTTTGGAAGCAGGACGAGAATATTTCGAGGGCCCTGTTGAAACTGAAGCTGAGGTCTGTGGGCCCAGAAACACGTTACTTGGAAAGCCTAATATTTTTGAGGTAGTACACAAAAAATTAGACCAACACTGGATTAGAGGAATGTACTTTTAGTGGTGGAGTATAGTTGTCTCTCCCACGACTTGCTGACCTGTGTGCAGTAACAGTAATTCGAGAAGATTCTGCTTTTAAATAGAGACTCACTGCACAAAGTGTTTGATGCAGGAGAGGTATCCCCGTGCATTTGCCCTCCTGTGAGACAGGAAATGCGTGCTAGCGGGGTCAAGAGGAAACGAGAACCTCGAGGGCGAGATGAAAAGAGCGAACCAGCTAACGAGCAGGTGTAAAGGTGAACAGGTGCAGGAGGACGTATAGAAGCTCAGATTGGAGACGGGGGAGAACATTAAAGGAGAGAGAGGTGGAGAGGTGAACGCTGATTGGCTGATATATGAGGGTAATATGACGGTCAGGTGAGAGGACATGTGAGGTGCATCAAGAGGGAGATGACCAGAAAGAGCTCCCGCTGAAAAATCCCCGTCACTCTCCATTATGTGCGTCTTTGATTCAGTAGGAATCTCTGTGACAGGTGTTGGGTTTTTATGAATGGCTCTGTGTGTGTGTTTGTGTGTGTGTGTGTAAGTAAATGGCTGCTCCCTGGCACTGATCACTATAATTTGCATAATGGACTCACAGGCCATACTGACAGTTAAAGACCGAGAGGAGACGAGAGGAGAGGGAAAAAACATGGAGGAGAGGAAATGGGTTTCAAGGAAAGCCTCTGGTGTCGCGGTCCGGTCGTAATCAGATCGGATCCTGGTTTTAAATCCGCTCATTTCAGAAAATGAACATGTTGGGAGATTGTACTGAACTGTTACTTAGGCAGCTTTATTTTTACATATCCGGTTACGTCATCTTGCCTCCTCAAACATGGCAGCAACTATTGATACAACTTATTTCTGAATTGTGTAAGATAAGAGACTTTTTTCTGATACATGTAGACTTTATAGTACTCCGGAATTATTAGAAATACTGCATGCATTTCCTGCCCCTTCCCCCTGAAGCCAATCGTAGCAGCCAAACTGGAGAAGACATCAGCCAGTCGTGTTGGTGCACAGTTGAGATTCACGACTGTTTCAGCTGATTTGGTGCCGGACTTCTAATAAGCATGAGAGAAGAGGATATCACGCTAATGCACAGGATTACCAAGATGGATGAGGATATTCAAAGATTAGACATTAAACTCACATTTTGTTCAAGTGCCCCGGTGAGATGACCTACTTGTGTCACGTCCCTACGCTCTCTGTTGAGCCGTAAAAGAAGGTGGTGTTGCGAAACCGTGTGCGCGTGGAGTAGAAGTATGACGTGTGGGGAAAAAGGTTTTAAACCTTAATGTTTTGAGCAGTTTGTGACTGACGATTCTATACGTGCAGTTTTTATGTCCTGGTGACGTAAAGTTCTAGCTCTCTCCCCATTCATTTAGACGGTGGCCTGGTCTTGTTCGCCCCAACATAACTGCCAGTGTGTGTTACCAAGATGGCTGCTGAGTGGCAACACCTGCCTATAAGGACTTTGTTTGGGTCACAGAAGCTCGTAGCCTAAACTTTATCTGTAACTGTGAAGAAATACTGGGTTAAAGCACAATGAATGGACAGCCCTGTTAAAACTTTTGTTTTAAAAGTTATCAACAATGGTGAGAAAGTTCATTCATTTCTTACAACATGATAGAAAAAGTTTTTTTTACTTAAATAGCACACACTGTATTAGATTGTGTCCTTATTGCTTTTGTCTAAAATCCTTTTCAGCTCAGTGATCGACTCACCCAGTTTGACCCTTGTGGCCGTCAGTTGGATGATGTTTGCTCAGGTATATTTTACTTTGGCCTCTGTGAAAACCACAGGAAACCTCGTGGTTCACCTCTGTTGAAGAGTTGTTCACGCTGCAGCTCTAAAGATTCAATGAAAAGTGTTACGTTAAAGATTTTAGTTTTGAATCAGGTTGTCATCTGATGATAGATGGCGGATGTTGCTGCTTAATTGAAAATGCAGATTTGGCGTTTGAAGGAAGCGTTAACAGACAGGGGAGACGATGATGAAACCAAAACGCACTACATATAACACCCGTCCCTTTTAGATACTCATTTTATTACCTCAAGAGGAAGCACTTTATTTAATTTCATTTTGACTTTAAAGCAGCTCATTACTAACGTCTTCTTTCACAGCTCTAAATAAAAGTACAGTAGAATAAAAAATAAATACTCAATATTAAAGGCAGATGCCTTTCACCGCTGTAGCACGTCTTTCGTAAGTTGAAATCCAAAATAATAGGCTTTAAGCAGCTGAGAAGTGGATTGGCCTGCCTGATGTTTCCCATCAATGGAGTAAGACGGGCTGACTCAGGCCTTTCTGAAGAGGCTTATTCCACGAGGGCTCAGTGAAGTTCAGGCAGAGGTTTGCAGACGTTTGCAACTCTGCATAACCGAACTGTGATGAATCTGAGACAGACTGACCGACCCGACGAGGCTTTCTGCTCGCATAATAATCAGCACAATTGGCTCATTTACGCTTTTTAAACCTGTAGAATTATAGACGAAGTTTTCCCACTTCATGTTTTGCATGAATGGTTATAATGACGCCTGAATAAACAGACCGTTAGACGCCTAAACTCGCACACATGCTGAGAGACTGGCTCGCACTTGTCCATTTCGTGGCATATACATTCTCTACAGTTTCAGTTTCAAAGTGTTAGAAGTGGTTGAACAAAAGTTGGCAGGTTGTTCTGCTGCTTCTTACCCACATCCTTTTTTTACTTTGTAAGGCGGCGGGCGGTGTCCTTTTAATGCATGTGCTGGTTTGGCAGCAGACCAAGACAACAGATAACGATTTTCTCGATAATAATTCAGATAAGAATCTTCTCTCTCTTCTCTTCTCTTCTCTTCTCTTCTCTTCTCTTCTCTTCTCTTCTCTTCTCTTCTCTTCTTCTCTCTTCTTCTTCTCTTGTCTTGTCTTGTCTTGTCTTGTCTTGTCTTGTCTTGTCTTGTCTTGTCTTGTCTTGTCTTGTCTTGTCTTGTCTTTCTTCTTCTCTTCTCTTCTCTTCTCTTCTCTTCTCTTCTCTTCCGCACTGTATGGCTTTGCCATCAGCCCGGGCCACATATGGCTATCCCTAAAGCAGGTCAGAGGTCATTCGCTGCCCACATTCCTTAAGCTGCGACTTCCCTCGGCCCCCCCTCCTCCCCCACATGAAGCATTTTAAATGCTTTGTTTGAATCTGTCAATTACACACACACGGACACGAAACAGCACTCTTCCCGCTGCTGTCGTTGCCCTACATAAAATAAGTAGAATTAAAGGGATCACGGGGGTTGTGGGATGTGGGAGAGCGGGTGGAGGATGGTAGGTGGAGGGGAAAAAAAAGTGTGCAACATTAAAAACACTGGGAGGGAAGGGGTGGTGAAAACTGAGCGAAGGTCAATGAGGTCTGTGATGGGCCTTGTTTTCACGGATGGATGGAAACGCCATTGTTTTTTAGTTTTTTTTTATATACACATGCCACAATTATTGAGACAAAAACGGGATCCACAATGAATGGCAACAAATAAGTGAGGAGGTTGGACCTGCCAAATGTGTAGCCAGTTTTCTGAAATACTTTGGTAAAAGACAAATGAACCATGAGTCAATGTTTGAATGGATTTTTCGGTAAAGTCTACTTTAACACAGGCTTGAGATACTCTCACGTTTTGTTCCACAGCATAAAATACGTCAGTTAATACCACACATTTGAATTATAAAGTGTTTACATGTCTTTAAAAACACGATTGCTATCAAGCGGCTAAATGAGACTGCAGAGGTTGTCAGGGACATCAAACGTCATCATAACGAGACTTATCTCCTCACTAATCCGTCTTTATATGTGAACTTTTGTTGCAGACTAATCTAATATAGTTCTATAGTGATGGTGAGTGGTGGTGATGTTGAAGTCACGCGACTGTCCTGTAGTTGGTTTATAGCCTAACGTTAGCTTTTTACTTCTTGCAACTACTCTTGAAAAATCATAAAAGTGGTGTTCATCCGTGAAGATTATCTTGGTGTAAGCATCTAAACTTCACAGACCTTATTTTCGGCAATAATCCAAAACCCAATCGAAAAGTCCCGTTGGATTTTTGTTGAGTACGCCATCCTGGTAGATCTCTACGTGTTACGCCGCTAGCATGCGAACAATGTTAGCTATATATGCTGTTGTACTTTGTACTCAGGAAAAAATATATAAATCGAGTCACATTACGTTAATCAATCAGTTATCTCATTTGTTTTGATGCTAACGTCCCTCGGCACACTGTCTGTCTGAACTCTACCGCTGAAGTCAACAGTTCTTTTAACATCCCCAAGGAATACTCCAGAAAGACTACTAGTTCAGCAAACACGTCAGAGATCACAGACTTTCCCAGAGGAATGAGCGGACTTCTGGTTGACTCAGAGCTCTGTGGAAATGGGACGTTGGCGTCTAAATAGGATCAGCTGGAAAGAGGATGGGTGACTGTGCTGTTGGGATGCAAAAGGAAAGAAAGAGCCGGAACAAGTTAAGAATAAATCGAGGCCTCGCTTACTCAATACCGAGCGCACTGTTTCGTTTTTGACGGATGACGCAGGGTAACTCGTCCTGTCAGGTCTGAGTCTGCGCATGTTTAATTTCCCTGCTCTTATTTCAGTGACGTACGCAGAAAGAGGGTAAAGATACATGAGGGCTTTAAAGTCGTGTTTTATTTTTATTTCATCCATTATGAAAACTCTCAGCCAGTCACAAGCTGTCTGCACACACACACACACACACACACGCACACTGGCACACATCTGTAATTGACCACCTGTTTGTCTGTGGCCTAGTTTACGCATTGTGAAACACGGTGCAATGTGCAGCTCCTCCGGGATTCCTAACTGCAAGCCTCTTATTTCAATTGTTCCCGAGCAACACAAAGGGACAGAAAAAAACATACGTGGCGCGTCTAATTTTTTCAGTTTCTTTTGAAGAAATTAGGAGTATAAATAGAAATGTGCGGGGCAAACGAAGTTCAGTAGTCGTCCCACATTCCAGCGGGAAAGGACGTTGAATGTTGTGTAACTTTCTTCCCTTTGAAGAGTTTTTGTTCCGTTGGTATAAATAAGAAATTCGGGGACAATCGTAGTTCAGTAGGTAACGTTCTTTTTAACGTCGCGCTTCTGTGTGTGTTTGGTTGTTCTGATTCAGTCGAAACTGTACACAACCTGATTTTTTGGTGTTAGATAACATTTGTATGTATGTGCATGTGGGTGTGTGTGTGTGTGTGTCATATGTGTTTATATGAAGGGCGTGTATTCCTGTGTACAGACAGGAAGGCTCCAGGACCGTCTGTGTTTGCAATAAGCTGAGCAAGCCCACCACCGAGGGAAGCTTTAGGGTCAAGACACACACACACACACACACACACACACACACACACACACACACACACACACACACACACACACACACACACACACACACTCCTGCCTGTTTGTAAGCTCTGCTGACTGCAGGAAGCAATAATGTTAGCGTGCTTCCGGAGATCCGGAGGCTTCTCTCAGGGGAGTGTGGCTGCCCTGTCCAGCTCAGCAGAGCAAAACTGAAAACACGACAGAGCAGAAAATTATAGGACACTGAAAAATGGAATCAAGTCGAATAGAAAACGGTCCAATAGGACAGGAGAGTGAACGACACGGTGGAGCAGGACGGCAAAGTGTGGCAAAACAGAAGACGACGAACCTGAGTATGAATGAGAAAACAAATGGCATTGGGATGCAGATGGGAAGAGCAGATAGACGACAAAACAAAGTGAAAACTAAAGTGATTAACGACAAGCCCAGGCTATTTTGACAAAAACAAATATCGTGATATATATTTGACCAAAACCTTTACTGTTTTTTTTCAAGACACCTTCCTTCCTTCCTTCCTTTTGTCGAGATCTTGAACAATGATGAAGGCAGGTAAGCCTTCTCCTCATTTGTAGCAGTTTCGGCCTTCGTCAGGCCTCAATTGTAGAGAACGGTGATACTAAATCTTGTTATCTCGGGAAACCCAACGTTGTTATCTCGTCCGAATGACATTGATAACTTGTGTTCTCAAGAAAACAAACCTCGATAACAACTCTGAGAGCTGAACATTCAGAAAATGTTAATACCTGGGATTTGTTTAAAAAAATTTTTTAAATCTTATCATTTAAAGCGACTTACAGAGGTGTTATTTTGGTGGAGAAATGTGATAAAACAGTCACACATTGCAGAGATGATCCAGTACCTCAGTCCGTGGTCTTTAAATTATCTTCAGCTCGATGGCAGGAAAATGTTTGGACAGGAAGAGAGCAGGGAGGACGAGCCGGCCTGTGGAGAGAGTCTGTGTGTCAGACCTCATCAGCTGTGTGTCCCGCTGCTCTTCCACAGTGTGAGCCTTCCTTCCTTCCTTCCTTCCTTCCTTCCTTCCTTCCTTCCTTCCTTCCTTCCTTCCTTCCTTCCTTCCTCCCTTCCTTCCGCATGGCTTCATCTCTGCATTCCTCTCTGCTCATCTCACTGGTTCGCTCGCTCTGTTTCCCGAGCTGGCATTGCCGCGGCTGCCGTCAGAGTGCATGTTTGCTTGTGCGCTTGCATGCATCCGTGGCTGTGTGACTGCCTGTGCTTATGCGTGTGTGCCAGATTATGTGTGTGTGTGTGTGTGTGTGTGTGGTTGTTCCGCTGGCAGTCGGATATATTGATCTCACCAGGTTGACCCACAGTATGACCAGCGTCACGCCTGGCTGGATGTTACCTGCCAGCTCTCCTCCTCTTGTTCCTACACTTCCTGTAATGCAGCTCCACGCTCCCGGTTTGGGTTTCCTCCAGGCAGCTGTTAGTGTAGGTGGTAAGCACCGTCACCTGCAGAGCTGAATCACGCGGACGCTGATGAATCTCATGTAGTGATTAGTTGAGTTATTAAATGACGACATAAACAATTCCCTAACTCGTCGTAGATGCTGCGTGATGTGGCGCCTCCGGTCTTTTCCTGTGTAGGCTAATGCTGTGTTTCACAACAGTGTCAGGATTTCTTTTTACATTCGTGGGGGAGGCAGTGCGTCACTTCTGTAATACACTGCAGTAAAAACCAATGCAGACTTTCCAGTAAAAAACAAAACTGTAGTCTCTAAGCCCAACCTGAGATAACCCTGTTGACATCATTAGGGGTTATTAAATGCAGGAATACTGCTTATCCCCTTAATCTTCACGTGTAACGCCAGTTGAGTGCTCCTTTTAAAAATGTTAGGGATGCACAATGATGTCGGGTTAGGGTCAACTGGCCAGAACAAGTTGGAAAATGTTGGCATATCTGTTATTGGAGAAAAAAACTCCAATATCGTACTTCCTTAAAATATGTGTCAATTGTTTTCTGGACTCAACAGTGTGATGGTACATAAAGCCTCTTTCCTTTAATGTTCTCATGGACTTCAGGGTGTCATGTCAAAAAATGGACAAGTATTCCTGCTCACTATTGGTTGAAAGTCGTCTCACTGTTGAGTTTGATGGACAGAAGTGCAGTTTATTAAAGCAAAATATTGTATTTCCTTGTTGATGTATTAATGTGAAGTGGAGACACATGATGGTATCACAGTGAAACAAGAAACATGTTAAAATGGCTAGAAATGAAATGAAAAATACGTAAGAATTATTCTTTTATGATAGTAATGTATTTAAAAAGCAGCTATACAACGTCTTAAATAATTATATATTAATTATATACTGCACAAACTAAAAACCACCTGTTAAAGACGTAATAATCTCAGGTTTTTGTGTGTAGCTTGACTCTCCGTAGGTCAGAAGGCTCGCTGCTGCTGCTGCGGTGTGTTTTGTGTACGTGTGTGTACGTTGCGCACACACCATCTGCCAGTGGTCATGGGAGGTTTGTGCTGATGTGTAGTGACAAGCAGTTCAGACATGCGGAGGTCCCCTCCATATATACTATATACACACACACAAATACGCTCACACAGAGCCATCGCTGCAAATCCAGCAGCCCTTGATGACGGGGCCGTGACCCATGCAGGGTTATTATGTCTCCTGTCAAGACAAATCACAGAGGAATGAAGCAAGCGGGAGGCGGACGGGAAGGGCACAGATCCCACTGCAGAGGCATATGTTCCCCGGCAAAATATAGGAAAGTGAAGACATCTCTGCAGCGACACAAAAATAGGAAGAGCTTTGCCTCTGAGGCATACAGATGGAGCTTTGGGGGTTTGGCTGAGCGATATAACAGTATCGTTATCGTGATACGAGACTATACTATATGTCATTGTGATATGGCATAAGTGTTTGCATGGTTAAGTGTTTTCTTTTTCAGTTTTAAAGGCTGCTTTACAGTAAAGTGCCTGACTTACGGGACTGTTCTAATACTTGCCTTTACTCACTTAATCATTGTTCAAGAGCTTGTGAGGATATATTGCAAAGTGCTAGAGGCCAATTTTTCATCTGGAAACTTGGATTCAAGGTAACAAGTTACAAGGTAATTTAACAAAACTGGTTACAGAACTAAATGTAGTTTAAGCCACTTGGTGCTACACAGGAGAGAACAATATAAAAGAAAAACGAGCTACTTGTCAAGGTAATTGGAGTGTGGAAGGATGAGATGAGTTTTATGAAATCTGTTTTAACAGAAGATTACGTTACGCTTACAGGTGGTGAGCCCCGTCTCTCGGCCTAACCTAGCGTTAGTCCTGCGTGCCTCGAGACAGCTGCATGCTTATTGGCTCACTGGTGTTGATGAGGTTTACTTCTTAGGATTGGAAATTAGTATCGAGTGACAAGACAGTCGTCGATACTCGATAGCGTCGAGACAGTTTGGTTGGTGCCATAAAAGTGTCAAATGGCGCTACCCCACCTATTGAGCAGCCTGAGGAAAGAAGCTGCTCTGTAGTCTGGTGGTACGGCAGTGGATACTTCAGCAGGGTGAACGGACTGTGGCTGGGGCGGGTGTTGTGGTGTCCTTTGGGTTCTGTGCTGACGGATGCTCTGTAGACGGGTACCAATGATCGGGTCGGTTTTAATCACCAGCTGTAGGGCCTTCCTGTCCTGGCCCGTGCCCAAACCATACCAGTTTCTTTTGCTCCTCTGTGAAAGTTGACAAGAATTTGGCACTGATATTTAGCTTTCTTCGCATTCAGAGAGCATTCAGATGTGGCCTCGCTAATAACTGGCTTTGGTTCGTTCTAAATGCAGCAGCTTCTTATTGAATTATTGTTTCTTTATTCCAACCGATGAGCAGACAGCGCTCCTTCTGCCACGGTTTGGCTGTTAAATGTCAAATGATGGCAGGACAATTAAGTGAGGCATGTTGAGAAGAAACTATCAAATTCAAAATATTGATCAGTTCTGAAAAGGACTCAATATCCTGGTTGTTTTCTCATTTTACTTAATTTTACAGTAGCTCGTGAGTGTTTCGGTGCTGGCCTGCTGTATAGTTTCCACTCTCCTGGTGGGGAACGTGCAGCTTGCCTTCTCATTGACATTCTTTTCTTATGAAGCAGTCACTCTTTGCCGCTTCGCCCTGCTTGTACGGGCTTGCCTCACTGTGTGGCTGCCTCGCCGAGTACATCATGTCGTGCTGTACATCGGCGTATTGTTTTCTTTCTGTTTTCTTACTTTAAGACACCTGAAAAGTCATATGGTGTGTGTAAACTGAGCGTGGAGATAATGATGCCGTTTCTTTTTCCGTCCCGCTCTGTTTGACGTTTCGCCTCCTGTCCCTCTCACTAATCATTTTCTCCTCTCTGCTGTGTGTTGGCTTCTCGTTTCAGACCCTGGTAGGAGCGTGATGAGCGCGCGCTTCCGCTTGCCTGCTGGCAGATCCTACAATGTCCGGGCGACGGAGCTGGAGCGAGACAGGCAGCACACACAGGTTGTGTGCAACGTACTGCTGCTGGACAACACCGTCCAGGCGTTCAAAGTCAGCGTAAGTACCACTGCTCCCGCTCAATGAGAGTCTTTCTTTAAGTTTTAACGAACCGAAGTAGAAAAGACAAAAGCTTTGATGTCTATAGATCTTCTTGTTGTGCCTTCTGACGTAGTCCACAGTCGTGAAATTACACATTACAGTATTTTTCAAAACAGAACAATGGAGGTTTTCAAACCGTGTGGTGGGCCTCCCAAGGGGACACGGGAGAGTCGAAGAGGTTGAGCAGAAGGAGTTATAACTCTGAGCACAGTCACACAGCACATATTTTTAGATTCAGTGTTACTGATACTATCCCTGACGTCCATCATGAATCACTCTTGGAATAAAGATATTCCTTATATCTCCATAACTTGCCTGAGAATCATCAAATTTTTAGGTTTTCTTCAGAATCAAAGTAGTCTAGAGATAGTTGTCTGTGCACCAATGGGTACGTTACATACAAGAACTGATATTTGTCAACTCGGTGATTCTGTCTTTTATCAATCTTTTATCGTCCCATCCGTAGTGCACTTTTAATGGTGTCAGTTTACCAAAATGTAAGCAAATATATGCAGAAAGACGTTAATGTTGAAGCTCACAGCTAGCTTTTATACAGACACTCTCTTCTATCCATTCATCTACAAACAGCAGTGAAGATTAGCAAGTGGCTGTTAGATTTGCTTCATCCGCCAGCCGATAAAACAACGGTCATCTACTAAGCAGTGGTAAAGTTTGATCATTAACACATTTTTTTTTTTTTTACCCCATATGCAAATATTTGCTAGAACTTGACTGATACTGAAGTTTTGGGACGGATGCAGATACAGTTATGATGGAAAATACTGATATACACACATTTTATGCATGTGTCCCTCAAATTTAGTCATCAAACACTAAAATACTAAATACTAAAATAGTAAACTTTAAATTGAAATAGAAATTAAATAGTTTCCACAAGCATCTTCTTCTGCATTATAATCACTTAAAATAAGTTTCATATTGGTGTTTATTGGACAACATACACTGATACGATATATCATGTTATACCTATGAGGGGGTTTGTTTGGATGGAATATATCCTGTAATAGCACTTATCCTTACTAACTTATCAGCTTCATGTTATCATCATTGGTTAATTGGTTCAAACTGAACAATACATGGATGTTTCTTCAAGGCATGTAGTGAGGAGCAAACCAGTGAGCCCTCAAATAATCGTATATTAACCCAAGCAAATTCCTAAAATAGAAAAGCCAGTCGTGCGCCTCCTCCTCCTCCCTCCCTCCACTTCTGCCATTACTGTAAGTTTCCCCTCAAGCCCACCTCAAATAACTTGAGAGTTGGTGGGGGAAAAGCCTCCGTGTGTCTCGACATGTCTGCAGACATTTAAAAAGCATCCCACATCTGTTAGATTCTGATGAAGCTGAAAGGTTAAAATACATTTTTCTCTTCTATACCCTCTCTCACTAGCCCAGAGGTTTGAGTTCAGTGTTTGATCTGTCAGTCTTTATCTTATTTTACAAGCAGTCACACGCCGTCACACCTTGAGGGCGAGAAATCATGTGTGTGTGTGTGTGTGTGTGTGACAAGCTGCCTTGTGACTGACATTACAGTCGTCTGTCACATAATGTGACAACACGCTTCCTTTTTCCTCTCTCTCTCTTTTTTGTGTCTGTCTTCGCGTCTCTCCGTGTCGCCGAGCGTTTGATCAGAGTTATGACAGCGTGAGGAGGGAAATTCCCTTTGTGATTCAGAAAATACAATTCCACTAATAACATCCCCTCTGACAAATCACATCCTGTCTGCGCTGAAGTGTGTGCGTGTGCGTCTTTGAGTGCAGCCCATGCATGTGAGCGTGACTGCATGTCTGTGCAAGCTTATACGATATCTAGAGAAATACAGAAAATAAGGATGCCACACAGAGCGCGGTCGATAAAAACATCTCTGTCATTGTGAAAGAGAAAGAAATTTGTTTGATTTTGTTTTTTTGTTTACAGACGAGCTTGTAGCTGGTTTGTCTTTGGCTTCCTGACACTCTTTTGTTCTGTTCCTTCTACGGTTCCATCCAAGAGGACGTGAGATGTACAATGAAAGGATATTTTGAACATTCGTCTTTCATCAATGGGAAATCGATTAACTTAAATTTCGGGAAACTCCGGACAGTAGGTCCAGGAAACCACGCAAAACATTCACTTAGTCAGCACGGCACTTACCATCAGGCCTTAATTCTAAGGAGCTTCAGTGTTTTCTTCCTCTTTCTCGCAAAAAGATTGTTTTTTTCCCACTGATGCGGCACCTCAACTTCTCGAAAGTTACGACATCAGATATCAGATTTCCATATTTGAACAGAGGAATCATCCCAAGTCACTGAGTCATTATTGCCCTTCTAGTGAACCATAACAGGAATTAAACTGTCAGTTTGTGAACTTTCAACAATGATGGTGTAGTATAGTATAAATCCTAATAGGGATTAAAGTGGGCTGGGAGCAGTCGCTGCTCTATCACCAAACTTATCACTCTTTACATATCGCCCAATGAAGAATTTCTGCATTTGGAAACCCATGAAAACCCGTTGGCTATCGGGCCAAACACACTGAAAGCATCCAACGCTTATGTTTTGAAGTCCACCTTTTGTTTTCAGTAACCAAACGAGCATCAGAAAGCATTATGAGGCCTGTCAAAGTGCCTCGACACCCGTACTCCGACAAATCTGAAGCATCATATGATGACCATAGCTGCTTCCCTGCAGCCGTGGTACCTGTTTGGAACGAGCTAAATGAACAGAGAGAGGCAGAGAGAGGATAGCTGCTGAGGTGCTGCGCCCTGTGAGGACACACCGCTGTGAAATCTTTCATCAGTGATGACCAAACTCAGCTGTTGTGAAAACGTATCCCCGTTCCGTAATACTGTGGTTAATGTCGTGAGTGCGAGGAGGTAGGAGGAGAGGAGACTGTCAGAGCGATGCTGAGAAAGACGCAGAGTTTCTGTTTTGGGTTTGACACGCTGCATGTGACACAACTGAGGTCACTAGATGAATATACTACGTTTAAATGGCAGCTTTTTCTAAGAAACTGCTGATTAAATTGGCGATGGCATTAAAATCTTATACCTGCTGTGTGTCATAGGAGCATTAGAAAAAACATTTATTAGTCAATCGTTGAATTACAGTTGCAACTGATGTTTATTAACCTTGACAACTGCTTCATCAACATCTTTTGTGTATCATTTTACCCATAATCCTGTCTCTTTTTCTTTACATCTCTTCCTGCACATTTGCCTCCCTCTCACCCTCTCTGCTTCCTGCTCCAGACTCCCCCCTCCTCCCCTCCTCCCAGCCTCTCGCTGAATGAATGAATGAATGACTCGGGCTCTGTCAGTCTCTCTGTCAGTGTCATTGATCAGACCCCTGCAGCAGCAGTAACTTCCTGGAAAGACAAGCCATCCTCAGAGCAACAATACTCCTATTGATCCTCTCCCTGGCCGACTGGCCTTGATTCTAGCCGAGAGTGAAAATCCAGAAGCAGCCACTTATTGTCATGGGAACCGGGGTGCTTGTGGTGCGGGCGGTGGGGGCGGTGGGTGGGGACACGAGGGCTGGTATTGATGATCTTATAGATGGGAAGTCTTTTGGCTGAAACTACACCAGTATGAAGCAGAATGTGGTGTAGCTCGAAAGCTTGATAGATGACAGGAAATTAAAAAAGGCCCGGCCCACTGGTGACCCACCTCTTTATGAATACAAAAACAGGGTCAGAAGCAGGATTCATTCAGAGCGAAGTGACATGCAGCTTAACCATAGTAACCACTACACGCCACATAAACATTCAGCTGTCTGCAAGAGCTACTGCTAATCAAGTAGCACTTAATGAGCGAGTAAGAGCAGCAAAAGGCAAAGGATGAATAATCCTGCAAAACAGCTGTAATTTACTGCCGAACGAGACGTCTGATTGATATATTTGAAATGAAATCCATGCGCTTCCCCTGAACGAGTGCTTTGAATGGCCTTAACATAACCATAAATGTCTGAATCATGCTTCAAGAGGAAATCATAGAGAAAACAAAGAGACTTTGCCAATTCTTCAACCAGCTCTGTGGCATTACAGTGTGGGTAGTGTAGATCACAAGTTTAATCATCAAGATATGATATTACATCGATTCTTTGGACAACAAGATTATATTTGCTGATACCATGTCTGCCACAATACAATTCTGATTTGGCGATCGAGATTGTGTTACTGCGTTGCCTATTTCTAGCCTCAGATGTATTCAGCAACACATTTTATATCTCAGTATGATCTTTAGCTGTAATACACAGTGTTGCCCAACTCGCAGGACGTCAGCCACCACCTGTAATGTTTCATAGCCCAGTGCATTCTGGTTGCAAAAGGGAACACCACAGCCCTTTTTAATCTGTTTTCTTTGGTCATGTAGCACCAATTTCATTAATATATCTACTGCAAAGACAGCCCAGTTTGATTTAGACGCCACCAGTAGTGAAATACGTCTTGAATAGTAAGTATTTCCCAGATACTTATAAATATTTATTATGTACACCAACAATAATTCAGTGACTCGATATTCATTGTCATTTGGGTTGTTCATAGGCTAGAGAAGCATGTTAGGAATGGCATGTTATGGGAAAGTTTTAATTTAACTTTGTGTTAAACAGGAAATAAGCCCCGCAAGGTCTCTTCAAAAACTTAGATCTTTTAGTCGAGTCCTCACAGCCGTTAGCGTGACTGGGTGAGCCAGAAAATACAGACTACAGCTGCCATGTTTCAGTAATAAATTATTTGATTTTAATTATGTGCTGGAGTTGGACATTTGTGTGAAAACTGTGGGGAATGACTCAGCACATTTGTGTTGTGGGATGGGTGTGGCTGTGGGAGCATTCTGCTTTCTTTGCTCCTTCTCTGTCCAGAAATGGGGATGTAATAACCTTGACTGTGTGTTTTAAAGTTATTTTATTTTGTGTGTCTGTAGCCATAATTATATTAAGATGATGTTGTTTTTTGAGTTATACACAACCTGATGTCCAGTTATTGGTTTTCCACATCAAATGATATGATCTTCATCAGCAGATAGTTTGCCTAGTGGTCAAGGAATCGTAGATCAATACAAGTAATCGATCATTTAATTTTATGTCAGGATTGAAAGCTCCACAAGAGCCACTAAACAGATCTTGTAGTGAGTTTAAAGGATAAGTTCACAAAAAAACCCGCAAGCTGATGGGAAGTCGGAAGAAGTTTTGTCTTCCACAAAACACTTCTTGAGCTTCACAGCAAAACTGAAAATAACCATAAAATGGCTCCATACAGCTTGTCCATCGTAATCCACGTCTACGTAAGCACCCAGATCCCAAATGGATGTGAAGGATGATATTCACAGCGTTGACACCCCACTTCAGATGGGGTCTGCGCTAACACCTTTAGCTTCGCAGCTACAGTGAAGATTTTGGCCTAAAACGAGAGTTTAGATACTGTCTTTTCTGCAACAGTGTTTTGCTGTGAAGGTGACATCTTCAGATCGCTTCTCTTGTCCAACCAACAGTCCAAAACTCCAAGACTCTTTATTTACCATCAGGATTGACAGTGAAAAGTAAAGGTTTGCTGCTGTTCTTCTAAACTGGAACTGAAACAATCAATTGAATATCAAGATAGTTTATGAATGTCAGTGACCTAGCGAGGATGTGTGTGTAGATCAGCGTTACTAACATATAGCAGCCTTGAAAACTGTCTTTTGGCAGTAATTGTCAGCTCAACATTCAGCTCCATCACTCTTGTAGCACGGCTGTGTGACACAGCTGGTGTTTTCTTTCCTCGTAAGTGCAGTGTAATCTCCGTAAATGTTTGAAGTGATGGACTCATAGCATGGGTGTCATATGTGGGTTGATATCCTGAATAAAGTGAGTTAGATTCCTACTGAAGTAGCTGGAAATTTCTGCTGAATTTTGTGTGTGTTTTGGTCGCACACGGAGAGAGAGAGAGAGTGAAACAAACGGAGGTGGATGACTCCTCCTTTACGTAGTTCCCTTCCTGTCTGGACAAGCTGCCGCGCACATTCCTGAACTTCCATCATTCTTGAACACAAACACGTACATGCAGCACTTACAGCTGTTTCCTGTGGACGGAAAAAAGGAATAACGAGGGAAATAAAAACCCACTGTGATTCGCCCTCGGTCCCTCTTGCGCCTTCGACGCTTGCGGGTCTTTTTCCCCCCGTAACACTTTAGATAAACCCTCAGGGTGAAAAACTTATCAGAGCATCGCTCTCTCCGTCTCTCTCGGCCGGTCTCTTGTGCTCTGATTGCGCTCTATCACCATCGCTCTCCTCTCTCTTCGCTCTCACGCACACAGACACTATTTCAGTCAGTGGTGCTGCTCGACTGATGAAGATCAACACAAAGAGCGTTTGTCTCGCACAGCCGCATCGTCAATCACTCTTTTTTTCTCTTCTCCCTGCTCGCTCTCTCTCGTTCTCTCTCTGTGTCTCTGTGACTCTCTGTCTTCCCCTTTACTTTCTCTCAGTCGTCTGTTGTCCTCCACATCTCCCTCTCTCGCTCTCTTTTTCTCCTTCCTTTCTTTGTGTTGTGTTACTCTTTATATCTTTGCGAGTCTTTCTATCGCAGAGTATCCAGACCGTGAGCTTTGCACGGCGTTGAGTTTGCTGCTTTTGCTTGTTTTGTAAAAGTACGGAGAAGGAATTCGTCAAAATGCTTGCTTCTGTTAAGGTTTTCCGAATGAACCTTCGAACGTCTGCATCATATTTTATGACGGGCAACACCCTAAACAATGAAAATCCCCCAACAAATTCCTCAGTTTTAATAGTTTTAGAGCTGAAATGATCGTTGGTTACTGTGGTTACATAAATGTAATTCCTGGTGCTGTTATGTAGCTTAGGAGGTGTAGAGTGGGTCATCCAGTAATCAGAAGGTCGCTGGTTCGAATTGAAGCACCCTTGAGCAAGATACTGAACCCCAAATTACTCCTGATGGGCAGGTTGGCACCTCGCATGGCAGCCTCTGCCATCAGCGTGTGAATGGGTGACTGTGACAAGTGTTGTAAAGCGCTATAGAAATGCAAGTCCATTTGTTAGCCTGCTGTTGGACCACCCCAGTAATGCCTCGTCCCTCCTTAGTTTTCATCTTTCTTTCTTTCTCCCTCCATCCCTCCTTCTTTCAACCCCTCCTTACCTACTTCCCTCCTATCCTTCCAACTTTTCCTTAAATACCTCCCGTCCTCGCATGGCGGCCTCTGCCTTCAGCGTGTGAATGGGTGAATGTGACAAGTGTTGTAAAGTGCTTTGAGTGGTCAGTAGACTGGAGAGGCGCTATGGAAATGCGAGTCCATTTAACCATTTAAGTCCATTTGGCTTGCTGTTGGACCAACCCATTAATGCAGGTGTGCGCCTTACTTTGTGTGTGGTGAGCAGTGGAAAAGCTCTTTTTGAAAGTCGAAACGCCAACAGATTTGGACCGAAGCAGAATATTTTATTAGATTAAAACAAGTCTTTCTATACATTTTCACTTTTGGACTTGGCTCTGAAGTTATTGGAAATGTTTGGATCACACAAATTGGAATCTAATTCTACAAATAGTATAATACTAAGAATGTTAGTGTAGTCTTGTGTTGATTTATGGATGTTAACGTTATGAACGAAGCTTCAAACTATTTGCTATAGTCCCAGTTTTAACAATGTCTCGCTGTTTGCTGCTGCAGTCGTGGTGATCACATGCTTGTAAAGAAGCAGAGTGGCCAGCACAGGCACATATATAGACACATACAACACACACACACACACACACACACAGCGGCGATGGGTTTCCTGGGAGCACAGTATAAAAAGTGCACAGAGGGCTCCCACATCCAGCTTGAAAGGCCGCCTCATACAAAGGGGAAGCAGTGGACACACACATCGACACACAACCACATGAACACACACAGTCGCTCAGACATATCTATGAAAAGCCTGACTTGGGGAAAACGACAACAATCATATTAAACGCTTGCATATTTTTCACACAACATAGGACAGAGCGTTTCTTTTTAAGATGGATTTTTAGCCGACAACTTTTCATAGATGTGAAGAAGACGAAAGTGCCCGAGAGTCTGTCAGTTTTACTAAGAAACGTCTTTATTTCTATAAACTTTTTATTCCTTTTCCGTGCCGCTCAAACATGATAGTAAAGCTGTAGGGAAGCGAGCAGGGAAGGCGAGAGAGCTGCATCAGAGTTGACTCACTTAACAAGGCTTTGACAGCAGTAGATTGCTCACACGCACGCACACACACACACACACACACACACACACACACACACACACACACGCACAGAGCGATAAAAGACTGCCGGTGATCCTAGAGGGCTGCCGTGTCAACATGTCAACTGTCAACCATCGTTCCGTTCGTTCCCCCCACACATGCCGGGCTGTAAAAGTGTGTCACCAGGGTAAAGGGGAGAGGTGGGCAAGAGTGTGTGTGTGTGTGTGTGTGTGTGTGTGTGTGTGTGTCTGTTCTCCCATGGGAGCTCTGATGGAGCTACACGCTCACACTCTCTCTCTCTCTGGAAGATGCGGCAGGATCGGGTGTGAATTTCTGCTCCACTTGTGGTCCCACAGTTTATCCTCTCGCCCTTCCTACTCTCTCATGAAACGATGTGATATTAATGATCCGCTGAATAAATCATTCCTCAGCCTTTGCCCTTTTTTTTTTCCAGCCTTTCATCCCTCTCACCCACCTTTTCCCTTCGTCTTTCCCGTCTTCATCAGTCTCAGCTTCACTTGTATTCAGTCACATTACTATATTTTACACACTAGTTTCATTGCAAGGATGCAACAGGAATCATGTATTAAGTGAAATACTCCAAATGTACATGATAGTTATTCATTACAGTGTTAAACTGCTTGCACACTTAACTGTGGTACAGAGAGGAGGTTCAATTTAGCCTTAATCTTCAATTCCTCTTTTAGAAAAGTGAGTCTGATAACTGAATTTAATTGGACCTGTTTACAGATTTTTTTGTGTTATGTAGCCTGTGTCTATAAAATGTCAAAAATCTGTTCCCCAGTTCCCAAAGTAACATCTAGGAATAATTTATTTGTTCAAACAACAGTCAAAAACCTAACGTCTCTCCGTTTACATTCATTAATGACGCAGAAAAGCAGCAAATCCTCACAGTTAAGAAGCTTAAACCAGAAAAGGTATTAAAGTATGATTGAAACAAATAATTGTTTATCAAAACAGTTGACGAATAATTTCTTTCGATCGACTAATTGTTTCGGCTTTTTCCCAAGTTTGTGAGTAAAAATCTGATTACAACCAGTTGGATTTTGGGGCTGAAGTCTTTTTGGCAGCTTGTAAAAAGGACATTACAAAGAGATGGTATTAAGCAAAGAAATGGGAAAAATGGACAATGTTTACACACCAGTGACAAGATTAGGGAGTGAACCACTGAATGTATCGCAGAGACTGATTGGTTTTGTGAAGACACGTCATTCCAGACCTTCTTCATGTGCGCTTCTGCTTATTTATTTATTTTCTTTTTTATATATGGCCTTTTTCTACAACGGAAAGTCAATAAAAATAAGGTATTTAAAAGTAGTAGTAAAACCACAGACTGTCCTTTAAAGCACGCAGACATTCCTTTTGCTACGTCTTTGAACAAACTGCGCAAAGCCCTTTCCCATCAGAGACGTCTACTGAAAGCAGAACTTGACAATAAATTTGAGTTGCTTAACTATTTTAAGGGCACTTTATTTTCTTCCTGTAATCTGACTGTCATTCTTTAAATGTTCCGCTTTCCACATCAGTCTATTTCGCAACCTTGACCACCAGACAGATGGCGGTTTTAGCGCTGAACTCCTTCAGTTCTCCCTTCTGATTGTTCTGTGTGTTCTGCTTCCTGATCTCATGACGGTCATCGATCAGTTTACAGTTATTCAAAGAAAAATTAACAATACATTTTCACTTTTTATGCCCCGTGTTCCTGCACGATGGGGGAGTTCAGGCGAAGTTTCCCAGTTGTGGATTTGAATATTCAGATGACACATGAATGCGCCATTCATCCTCGATTTTAACGGCATGGTTATGGTCAACAGCTCTCTTTTGGACGATGTAACTATAACTCTATTGCTCCATCGCAAGAAAGATGTCAGATGACGTTACACGGTCGCTGAGCAAACCATATAGAGAAACAGCTACAGTACAACAATTAGCCTACAGGCACGCATCGGCTTCATCTCTCATACATGTTCTCCTCCGTGTGGTTGGACAGATGTTAGATAAGGCTCAACAGGGACCCCCACACACAAATCTCAACTTGGGGACATTTTTTCTGCCCCAGTGTGACGGTTAAATTATTTAACGCAGACAAGAGGGGGTGTCTTTGTTCGAGGAGAATATGGCACAGGAAACGCTTTAATCTGTTTCTCGCTGTTTCTCCTTGTGACCTTTCACACGAGGAGTCAGCGGGGAAGTGATTCAGAGGTCCCCTTTTTGCAAAGCAGCGCGTCTCGTTTGTCCTTCCTTCGTTCTTTCGGTGGAAAGTGAGTCACAAATTCATCACTAAGCCATTGTGTGTTTTTTCTGTCCCTCTCTGCAGAAGTCGGATCATGGCCAGGTATTGCTGGATGCTGTCTTCAAGCACCTGGAGCTGACTGAGAGAGACTACTTCGGCCTGCACATGGCTGATGACTCCTTAGATACGCCGGTCAGTGGGATGTTTTTGATGATACACCATGACTTTGTGTAAAAACTACCTAGACTGAGCATTTACTTTATATGTAGTGTGCTGATGTGTCTGTAGGTGTTTCTCTCAGGTGTGATATGTGTGTGTGAATAATTTAGCCTGTGTGTGTTCAGGCTGTGGAAACATTATGGTGTCTCTAAGTGTCTCTCAATCAATATTTTACAGCGCTGGCTCGATCCCAACAAGCCCATCAGGAAACAGTTAAAAAGTAGGTGAAATCCACAACATCCCACCTCAGCTAACCCGTCCGGGTCATTTTAAGGACTCAGGATTGAGTCATAAAACTGAGACAGTCCAATGTAAATTCAAAATTTTGCAGAGGTTTGAAGCAGAAATCTGCAGTCCGGCCTCAGCGATGGTTGAAAAGTCCACACTCCACTCCACCTCAAGCAAAAGTCTCCAGTCCATGCTGTGTGTGATTTATTATTCCGAGTCTGCCTTCAGCAATGATTAAACTTCACTTCAACTCGCCTCTCTTTTTTTGATAATGAGTAATAGAATTTGTAACATGAAGAACAATTAAGAAGTAGCCCTGTTGAGAAATGCAGCGCTCCTCGAGCAATGATTGAACTGTGTTTCAACTCTGTTTTTATGCTGAGTGATGGAGTCATTGAGGAATAACCACAGGATTTGTGCTTTACACAGTAAATCGAGTTGGACTGATGTGTTTGAGCGACTGTAGTCTCGCTTATTTTACACTTTTGAGTAATTTGTTTCTCTTGTTTTTAATCCTGTCAAAGCTAAAAAATAAATAGGTGTGGAGACAACATAAATAATAGAAGTACATGTTCTCATATTAATGTTAAAATTATTTTAAATGGTTTAATCACAGTAGCTTGCATACATATGCCAGATGTGCCACTTTTTGTTTCCCCTCTCTAACGGTTCCTCTTCATTTTTCCAGGAGGGTCCCCCCATAACTTGAGCTTCAGAGTCAAATTTTTTGTGACAGACCCCAGTAAACTTCAGGAAGAATACACACGGTAAGACGGGCTGATTTTCATCCAATGAATTGCTTAATATTAAAGATACGATATATAACGTTTCTGCATCAAAATGTCTGAAGGCGACTGGACTAAAACGACTGTTATTTAGATTATATGCTGGTGTACCTAAATGAAAAAGCTAGGTGAACCAGTGTAAAACGTTAGTCTGGAGCCCTTTGCCTTCTTGTCCTGTTTCACTCGGTAAGACGTGACGATACGGAGGCTAAATACTCGAAATGACGCTTCATCTTGACTAAAAGCTGGATTTATAATATAATAATAATAGAATAATACAATTTCCTAATACTAATACTAGTAGTCCAGAAGAATTGAACAGGTTTATTGGGATTAATTAAGTGTGTAACTGCCATGCACTGCTTTAAAGGGCGCACTTATTTCCCAGAGCTCGTCGTGTAATAATTGTAATAATGGACAGGCTGTGTACTATATGGATTTTGAAAAGTAAATGTGTTTTCTTTCTATAGATCTCAAATGAACTTGGGAATGATAAAAAAAAAAATGGTTTGATGAAAAGATTCCCTTGACGGGAGCTTAATTAAAATTTCCTCCGTGAATTACGGAAAATAAAACGCCGTCGTGTTTCGCATCAAGGCCGTAATGTGGACTCCAGCCCAGCGTTCTGCAAACATAAGGCCTGCAACACATAAACAACATGCAGAGGAGGCGTCTCAGCGCCGTATCGCCTTTTTTCTGCCTGGTGTTTATTTCAGCCCTCTCAGCCGCGGCCTCGCTCCCTGAGCCTTATCAACACTCTGTGTACGGCGTGCTACAGCGAATAATGAGCCTCGGATCTGACACGCTGATCTGGCGTACTGTAAATTCAAGTCACGAATCAAGTCAACACGCTCCTGATGCTTGATGAGCTTTGAACTGTGCTTGTGATGTTGGTGGTGTAGTAAACAGCAACGCCGGGTTAGAAGTACTGATAACAAGAACTTGGATGAGGAAAAGCTCCTTTAAGTAATGCTAGAGTATTTTATTCTGCTTAAATTTAATATTTACTGCTCCTCCCTTTTATATCAGATATATATAATGTATCAGGCCTGTTGAACGACTGTTTTAGAAGTGCCAAAAAGCCAGATTTTTATATGTTTGACCTTTTAAAAGTACTATTTGTATGGAAGTTGATTTTTCAGTCTCAGTCCCAAGGCTTTGGGATGGCGGCTGACCCGTCCTACAATCCCAAAACGTCAATTTTTGACGATCTATTGTCATATTATTGTCTCCTCCTGTCAAACTTATCAAGCTTTTAATAATCATGATCAAAACACACAATCAGGTTAATATAAAGAGCAACGAGTCAATATACTTTGATTGCTGTGGGTGTAAAAAATTCCCCGGATCAGAGCAGAATCCGATGTGACTCTGGGTGTTTATTCCTCCGGGAGGTCCGGCTCTGCACCTGATTCTCTCCTCCAGAGCTGGCTGGCTCTGATCAGCTGAGCAGCAGCTTTGTTTTGTTTTTGATAGAGACACTCTTGGCAGCAGAAATAAAATTTTGTAGACAGCAATAATCCCTTTCTAAAAAAAAAACTGCATTATTTCTCATATGGCAAATGAGCTTTTAAACTGCTAAATGGTCTCTATTGATTTTACAGAAGTGTCACCATTATAATGTGCCCGGCAGGCGTCTGCTGGCTGCTTGTCTTTACATCAACTTACATTCAACGTAAACAGATTTAACGCTTCGCCGGTCTCTCATCCTAATGCAGTGTGTTGTCTCCCCTCAGCTACCAATACTTTCTTCAGATCAAGCAGGATATATTGACTGGAAGGTGAGTAATTCTTTCCACATGAACAGGAGTGGACAGCTCTGCCTTCTAAAGAGCTAATTGAATTTGTTGTTGTGGTGCTAAAAATGCATTTATATACATACACGTACACACGAGCTGATGGGGAGGATGTACAAACACACTCAGCATGCTCGTGATTGTTTATGTCTGCGTCTCTGCTTCTTCTCAAATAAAAAGAAGCTCTCTTTTTTTTCTGTATTACTGAGAGAGATTTTCGTATTGATCCGAGGCTTATTATCTCTGTCTGTTTGTTGTGTGTGTGTGTGTGTGTGTGTTCCAGATTGCCCTGTCCACACAACACGGCCGCACTGCTGGCGTCCTATGCTGTTCAATGTAAGTAGCTCCTAAAGCTCCCTGGATGCATCCACTCCACATAACGACGGAAAGGCAATTCATTAGGCCTCTCTTTAGCTGCACACACTGTTAAACGTAATGACTGCGGTCACTCCAGTGCTTTTACAGCTGCTGCTCTGAAGCCATTATGATTCAATTAAGCCGTGTGGTGATATTTGATATTATTTGCAGCGATGTAAATATTCAGCGTGATTGTGGTTTGGTTGTTTGCACTCGGTCGTCCTTGTTATTGGCCAAATATGGCAAAGTGGGAATGGAGATTATGCATCATCCTTTATTTCATCCCTATTTATTGATTGAGGGACAAAAATAGAATGAAAAATAAAAGTTTTAGATGTAACTGTTCAAAGCTTTCATTATAAAAAGCCAAATTTTGGGGTGCCCCAGTCGCTCAGTTGGTAGAGCGTGTCCTCGCTGCAGCTGCAGAGTGTTTGAATCCACCCTGCGGTTCTTTACTGGATATCATCCCGCCCATTTTCAGATCAACATAATCTTTAAAATGTCAACACATGTGACCTGATAAACAGTCTGTTAGCATGTTCTCTTACATCCACCTTGTTTTTAGGTCTTATTGCTCTTCTATTCTGCATTTACAGGGATTATAATCTCACATGTTGATTGAATTTTGATCTATTGATTCGCTTTTTGTGTATTACTGATGTTGTAGTTTTGCATTATATTGAGAGGTGTTTCTGATATTTTGGCCACCCTGTTCGCATACATACAGCGGCTTAATATTCGAAACACCTTTCAGTATACTGTAATCTCTACCCCTATAACCTCAATAATAAACATAAAGTTGAATTCTAACCTTTCTGACAGTGTCAACAAAACCTTAAAAACGATGAGCTTTGTAAAAGTATTCATGAAGGCAGAGCTGTTGAACTGGATTGCGTGACACGATGCAGTTTCGTTGGTCCTCGCTTGCAACACTGTTCCAGCATCTCATGGCCTACATTTCTCCAAACCCACTGGTTTAAAAAACATCTCTTCAGACCGCTCAGTGCCAGCGGACGTTCAGCCTCGTCTACTGTTGTGATTTAGTGTTTGGGTTAAACGCTGACTGGGCCCCTCTGTCATCAGAATAATGACTCCTGACACACTGCTCTGTCTGTCCGTCTCACTCGCTCTTTCTCTTTTATTGCCGCTCATTGTTTCCACGCAGCCTGTTTTGCCTTCTGTCTGTTTCTTTCTTTTATCTCTGTTTAGTCTTTCTCATCCCTCTCTGCTTAGTGCTCACAAACCCCCCCCGGCCCCCCCCTTTCTCTCCTACCCCTCTGCTCTCGCCCTCTTTCTGTCCTCCACCTCGCCGTTGTATTTTGAGGGGAATTTGCACTGCTACGGTATATAGGTCAGAGAGGAGATTTGGCCTAGACTACCAACATCATGACACTACTGCTTCTACCCACACACACACACACACACACACACACTCTCTCTAGCTAGGTCCGTGTTGTCACTTCGCTCAGTGCCAGGCCAGATTATGAAGATAAATGTTTGCTTTGGGAAAAACGGCTTGAAGCAGCTGCTATGCTGCTAATTCAGTTAGCTTGCCCCGAGTGCCAGCACTGATCACTCTAAATCCCACGCTAAAGCTTTGCATTCTCAAAACAACACCAGTCCCACCCGGTGGGCCGAAATTCTTCTTTAGAATTGACCAACTGTCTGAAAAAACCAGAGCAACCCCCTCCTCGTTGAATGGACACATTTTGTTTGTTTGTTTTAAAGCAGTAGATGTGGGCTTGTGCAATGCAGCTCAACGTATCTCCAAAAAATGTTGCATCATCAACACAAGCTGTGTTTCAATCAATTATATTACTTCCTCTGGGTCGACACTCTCACCAGCACCGGACAGTTCAAGATGATGATTTCTAAATTTCTACTTCAACCCAGTGTGCAGTTGTCGTCACTGAGTCTTGTTCTTTTGAAATGTTTTAACTTAAGATATTATACAGTTATACATCAGCTTTATCATGACAGTAAAAGAAAGTTTAAAGGCTTTATTACAGTAACCGAGCAAACATCGTTGTAGTTTGTGTTTTAATGATTTGCAGCGTCCACTTCATGAAGTCGTATTTCTTTAGCTTGTGTTTCTTGAGGTTTGTGGACTTGTGCATGCTTTGCTCTCAAATTTTCCGTCCAGCTCAAAGATGTCGGGATACTTCGCCTCCAAAGACTTCTTGTTCATATTCATCTGGCTCTTTGTCAGTGGAATCAATTTGCATTGCAAAGCTTGTGACCGGAGGGTGGCTGGTTTAACACCGGCAGTATGAAAGTGAAAGGCAGCAGCTGCCCCTCCCTCATTACCACCACTGAGGTGCCCTTGAGCAAGGCCCTTAACTAGCGGAGCTGGAGCCTCAGGGCTCCTCTTGAAAAAGAGAAAATCGTTCTCAGTGAACCCTCCCTGAATAAGTGTTGTCAAAAATATAGATTTTCCAACAATATGATTCTGAAACAGTTTCGATATTTATTTTCGGAGTTATTGATACACAGGTAGCAGCTGCACTTTCACGCTTTGTCTTTGTTCATAGCGAGTTCACACAAACACACACACACACACAAATCAAGGTTTTTCAGTCACCATGTGGAAACATTGCACATTATTTTATAAGACCTGATCAAAAGAACAAAAAAAATGAAAGTTTCCAAAAAATGTATAATATTTAATGTTACTCCAGTCATTTTTCTGTGGTGCTGAAAAAATTGAATATCAGTATTTTTCAAGGTATTGTATCAAAGTTAAAAATTACAGTATCATTAATATCACAAACACTAATTTGCCCATTTTGTTTGTGATATTTACAGTTTCTGTCAGGTTATAGCATCTGACATTGCTCTCTAATACAGATCGTTCTGTAACAGCAGTATTTAAACATCACTAATGCAACCAGTTTTCAAACTGTTTAGTTTTGGGTACACATTTTGCTGTTTGCGGTCCCTGTTTTCTATTTTTCCGCCGTTGGCAACCAAAGGCAAAGAATTAGGTGCCAGTTTCTCCAAATGGTTGCCAATGGCAACCTGGCAACTGTTACTGTCAGCCCTGCATATTGACAGTGGTTGTAAACATACAGCCATGTTTTCTGTCAAATGGTGCTTGTTAATTACGGCGAAAGCAAACACTCATCCTCACACAGTCACACATACACAATTGGACTAAATTACCCACAATGCATGAAGACCGATCACCACAAAGAGAGTTGAATGTCTTGTTTGTGTTTGTCGGTCAATAGCATCATTATAAGTAGCCTGATCTCAAGCTAGTCTTTGCACTTGGAGTCGATCGACAGCTCAGTATGGATTTTTCTCTCAACACAATATGAATATATATATATACATGTAGAGAGAGAGATCAGGCTGTCAGCTGGTCTTTGAGCTTTATTGGCCCTTATATTGAACTTGTTAAAGTAATAACTGCGGCTTAAAATGAAGCCAACAATAGCTTACTGTTCTCAGATGTAAGCTATTGACTGTACATATATTTCTCCCTGGAGCTGCGCGCACATCAATAAGCGGGCGAGCTTGAATTGATTCGTTGGTCAATATGCTTAGGCTACCGGCTAGTAGGTTAGTCCAGGGACTACTTGAGTGAATTGATGCTTTTGAGCTTCAACCGCCAGCGAGCGAGCTAATAGCCTTGGGGATTCGCTCTGAGCTACCAGCGATCTGGGAATCGTTTCACTCGGCCCGTTGTGTGCAGTCACCGTGTTCTTCATCGCTGTGTAAAAACATCTCCATTTCTGATTCTAGTGGTACTCTGTTTTTTCAGCCACATTTCAAATTTTCTATATGAAATACATTCATTAGAAAACGGCCAAAACTAACTTCCCGTTTAGTTTTTGGACGTGTTTGGACCTCTCTGTCATCCTTGTCGTTATCTCATAATGTGTCTCATTCCGCCTCGCTGCCTTTTTTTATAAATTGAGAGTGGTGCATTGACATGTCAACCTGTTTCTCTCCCTCCGCCTGTGTAGCTGAGTTGGGGGACTACAGTGAAACGGAGCATACAGCAGGATATCTGTCAGAATACTGCTTCATCTCCAACCCCCCGCAGGACTTCCACAAAGAGGTCTCCAAACATCACCAGCAGCACAGGTACATTCAGATACACAAACACACACATTCAAACACAGGTGGTGGAGAAAATGTTTAATATGGATGGATGGATGGATGGATGGATGGATGAGATTTCATTCTGCATTTTTGGTAACTAGTAACTAAAGCTGTCAAATAAATGTAGTTGAGCATAATTATGAAGTCCCATGATAAGAAAAGTACAATTACCTCACATTTGTACTTTTACATGTAATAACCATGGTAATCAATGTACTTAGTTGTAAAAATGCATGTTCAAGCACAAAGGAACTGATGCGTATAACTGTGCATGTGGCAGGAAAAACACTCAAAGATTAATGTGGTGTTGGTCTTGAGATGATTAAAAGATGCTCATGAGGTAGAGCGGGTCGTCTAGTAATCAGAAGGTCGCTGGTTTGAGTCCATGCTCCCGCAGCTGCATGTCGAAGTGTCCTTGAGCAAGATACTGAACCCCAAATTGCTCCTGATGAGCTGTTGGCGCCTTGCATGGCAGCCTCCGCCATCAGTGTATGAATGTTTGTGTTAATGGATGAATATGGCAAGTATTGTAAAGCGGTCAGTAGACTGGAAAAGCTCTATAAAAATGCAAGACCATTTACCATAAACATTTTTTAAGAGCACTTGCTACATACGTGTAATGAACACATAAACAGAAATGACTTACAGTGTATGCCACGGTTTATCTGACCTTTTGTCCTGTTCCTGTTTCTTCGTTCATATCTCTGAGCGCTCTTTCTTTTGTTTGTTTTTGTGCCCTTCCCTTCCGCTCACCTTCTCCATATGTCTCCGTCTTTCTCTCACTCTCTCTCTCAGTGGTCTATCTCCTGCCCAGTCAGAGTTTAATTATCTGAACACAGCACGCTCGCTGGAGCTCTACGGGGTAGAGCTGCACTATGCAAGGGTAAGTAAGGTTTTATCCTGCCACTGTTGAAAGACTGCTGTATGTACAGTTTGTGTTTCCGTGTTGTTGTTTGTCTAGTGCCTCGGTTTTTTTTTATCTGAGATCTCGCTCTAGCCGCCTCTCCTCCACAACAACCCTGAGGATTCCAAGATTATATCATCCTTATCCACCGTCAGCCAATAGCAGCGGAATATATATGTCATGAAGTCCCAATCTGCAGCGCGCTGTCATGTTGATCTGACGCTGTTTTCATTCCCTCAGCAGCTGAGGAGGAATGAGAACAGGTTGGAGGCGTTGCAGTGTGTACAGTTGGTGTTGATGCCCACATCCTGCAGAAATACCACACATTGGCATTCAGCTGTCTCTGAAACATCAACAAATAGTAGTAGAGTAGCCAAGCCCTTATTTAGAATGATTTAGTTTATATATTTGTGTTGGATTGTTGTTTTGAAAACATTGCATGAATCGACTCTGGCTGCTGTGCTGCAGTGAAAGCTTAAGACTCACCTCACCTGCTGAAGGGAGAAGATGTATGCCGACAAATTCAAAGTCAGACCTGAGGTGGTTAACAATCTCCAGGCTGGGTTTCCAGTTTTATTGATTAGAGAGAGTGTAACAAAACTTTAAGAAAATCAATTGTGCTACAAGATAAACATGTTTCAGCGCTCCGTCATCATCAGTATCTCATTGCACATGCAGGATGTCCAGTGCGTACTGTATAAAATTACAGTTCTAAATTAGATAATCAATGAGGACAAAAGTCTAAACATGTCTGAGGTTCTTCTCTAATTTACTCTAGATGTTTATTTGGCCTGAACCCGTCCCCATGATCTCTGTTCGTGTCCCAAACAGATTCTTCTGTTCTATCTGTGTTTTCATTAAACCTCTACTCTTAGTTTGAGGCAGCTGGTTTGTTTCTTTCCCCTTGTTGTCTCAGTTCAGCTCTGCCTCCATTGTCTCTGCTCACACACTCTGTTCCCCTCTTTTCAGGACCAGAGCAACACAGAGATTCTTATTGGGGTGATGTCCGCCGGCATTGTAGTTTACAAGAACAGGGTACGGATCAACTATTTCCCATGGTGAGTGAAGCACACGCAAAACATGAAATTACATGTATCGTCAAGTGTGCAGGTCCACTACTCTACTCTTCACACTGTTTTGATGATTGATCCATTGGTTTAAGTCATTTATAAGAAAAATCATTGATTGATTTGATTCCAGCTTTTTAAACGAGAATATTTTCTGGTTTCCTTGCTCCTCTGAGACGCCGCTGAATATCTTTGGGTTGACATTTGAGGACGTCATCTTGGGCTTTGGGAAACACTGATTGACTCACTCACCCACCACCTAACCACGGCTAATATTTTTCACCAAGATCCATGAAAACGTTTTGCTAAAAAAAATCCTGGATCTGTCACATTATCCGGAGCCGCACCGAGAGTTGATGGGGTCTATTCTGGGCCTTTATTGCCCACCTAAGTTTCATTGAAAGCTGTTTAGTAATTTTTGTGTAATGCTGCTGACAAACCAACCAACCAACCAACAAACAAACTGACACGGATGAGGACATAACCTGTTTGTGGGGAGAAGCAGAAGTTGTGGATGCTCTGATGGTGAGAACTTTGGGACTCGTGATGATCATCAGTTTTGTGACAGTTCAGTTTTAGAGAGCTGGCTCGCATCTATGATTTTATTTCAGTGAGGCGGTTGGTCAGGGTGGAGTTGGCCTTCAGTGGCGGCAGAATAAGGTAATGTGTAATCATCTGCTCAGCAGTGGAAGTGAAGTCCATGAAAACAGACTAAATCACAAACGTCGAAACAGGAGGGGATCGGGTATTGACCCCTGTGGGACGCCTTTGAACTGAGGGGAAAATCAGATTTTTAACGCGCAATTTCCATCCTTGGTTTCAGTCAGGCGGCAAGTGGGAGATTTTTTGTTTGAGCGTTTGTGGGAGGAGAAAATATCGACAGGAAGAAATGAAGCATAAAACATACATGCGTACAAGTTCAACAGTATCTGTTACACCTGCAGGAAGGTTGCTGAAAACCAACTGTTTCAGAGAGAGGCAGAAAACCTGGCAGCTCTCAGGTGTGAATAAACTGTGGATGGAAAACAGAGCACTTCTAGATAAAAAAAAAAACAGCTTCCTCCATTGATATTTTCATACTATAAACAGAGGACCAGGTTTTATCAGGCCAGAGGAATCAAACTGTGCATGTTCTCGTCACAAACCCACCTCTCTGTCCACAAATCTGCTGCCAGCTCCACTTGAGCCACATCCAGGGACCCTTTTTGCTGAGAGATGCGCCACATAATATTTTGGTAACCTCTCACACGGGTGATTATGACATGGCATATTAATGTTTAAGCCTTGAGTTGATCTTTTTCGGAATCATGCAGATGATTCCACCAGATTTTAAATGTTAAACTAGGTTTCCTGGAAATATTATAGCCATTAAAATCTGCTCGCTGTCCTTCTACCTTTACCCAACATTCACCTCTCTCCGCCTCATCGCTCTTTACGTCTCTCGCTCTCTCTCTCCGAAAGCATCGATTCTTGGAAATCTCCCGTTCTCTGCCGCAGCACTGTGGGAGGCTAAATGTTAATGGGTGCCGGGGGTGGGATGGTAACCGCTCAAATCCCTGTAACTCCGGAAGATAATTCACTCGTGTGTAGGCTTAACGCACACACACCCACCCCTGACCAAATGCACACAGCAGCTGGTGTGTATGAGTGTGTGTGTGTGTGTGTGTATGAACATCCCTGGATGTCTGACAGCAGCAAAGATGTTTGTGGTAAGACGGGTTTGAGTCTGCGCTAGTGTAGGGTTTGTAGAGCGGAGGATTTTGTGAAAATGACGTTGTGGGGACCCAGTTCGTAAATCTGGCGACGAGTCTAACCGTTTGGGATCGAAACCAGTGCCGCCAAACCGTGACATTTTTAGAGTACAGACTTGGTTTTTGGTCGGGGTTTTGGACAAGTCTACATGGAACGAATGTAAATCAATGGAAAGCCCTTGTAAGCAGTGAGAAAAATTAAGCGTAAGCCGGTTTGTATGTGAGTGTGTGTTCAGTCGGTCGAGCTAAATTTAGAGACCAACAGTGGTGTCCCCAGCAGCTGTCCCCCACCATGTGCGTGAAAGAGAGGGAGACATAATAGTCAACAGTGTCTCTCCACGCCATACTTCTTTTCTGTCTTTTTCATTTTCCCTCGAACAAAGACTCACTGTTCGCTCATCTGCATCAGTCCCGTCACGTCGTCTCATGTTGTCTCTTCTCGTCATTTCTCCTCTCTCTCGTCATAAACCGAACCGTAAGACACTTTAAGGAAGGGTCAAGTGTGAGTGAGAGAGAGAAGGAGAAACATTTAGACTTTTGCCTCCTTCCTATTTCTGTCCGCAGCAGCCTGACAAATGAGCCACACTTAGATGGGTCATGACTCACACTCTGCCTAAGCGTGTGTGTGTGCGCATGTGTGTGTATGTGTGTTCTCTCCATGCAAGTGTGTGTGTGTGTGTGAGTAAGTATGTAAAATATATTTAGCAGGGAGCGATGAGTCACAGCAGCAACAGAGCTCTGGGGAGGGATTATGTTACTCTGCTGCTCATCAGCAGACCTCTCGCTGTGGCCGCGCGTGTGTGGTCTCCTGATTCAAACATTATTTTACGCCGTTTCTTCCTCTTTGGACGCATCACTAGAAAATAGACAGATTTATGAGAAAAGACGGAGACTCAAGTGCGGTCGCGCTCTTATAACCGATACTCTGCCAGCTATGGAAGGAGGAACAGGTCGGAGGTTAAACGAACAGTTGCGACGTGACACATGGGTCAGCTTACTGGAAGAACAGGCGTTTCGTCGAGAAGTGTGCCTTTCCATTCAGAGAAACTGGGGAGCTGCTGTTCTTATCCACGCTGCCTGCTGCTAAGATTTAAATGTCGCAGATAGCTTTATTGGCGTGACCATAACAAAATACGGTATTGACAAAACATTCTTCTGACAATGGTTGTTGACTGACAACAAAAGCATCCGTGTTGTTATTTGGCGTTTATAACCCTCGACCACCATGTTTTACTCTCCCAAAAGAAACTGGTGCAACAGATCTATATAACAACGAACCTTGTCCAGTCAGATCGGTGCATCCTCTTACATGTGGTGTGTGTGTATACACACATTTTGAGCAGTCTGCTGACCTTTACTGTACTGAACTGAACTGAAACATGGAGTTTGTGTGACTATTTCGGTTTCAATAATACATTGGAATATGCTGATACAGAATATATAACTGCAGGCAGTTTAGAATAAGAGGATTTTTCCAGCCTTAAAGTTACACTACAGGAAAACAAAAGCGGATAACGAGATGTTACGTTTGGTTTAAGATCACGATGTCATGACAAATGATGGTCCATTAGCCTGAATTGTAAGCAACTAACAATAGCAGGGGAAAATAATCTGAAAAAGCATTAATGGTTACAATAATCATCAAGTATTATCACAATAACTGGCTGAATGGAGGAGCAGCATCCAGCAAACATAATTAAATTAAAAAGCAGTGATGTGAGACATCAGGAAGGCAGGACACTGTTTGACTCCATCGCACGAGCACGACACCCTTTATTTTAGCACATTAGCAGTAGATTTAGTCGTGTAACTGTATCTGATAGATGGTTATTGAAATGTCCAAAACACGTTGTTCTTTTATTCAACAGTTCAAGTGTTGAATCATGTTTTGTGTCATGATTTTTAGATAATGAAAGTAGTCGATGATTTAATTCCTTTTGAGCTTTGCACATTCATCAAATAGAATCTGTTCAATACTCTTGAAACTGTGCTGTGCCTTCTTCTGCACGGTGACTGACTTTTAGCTAGTATAATGTAGTATCAGTGTTTCAGCAGAGGTCATTGGCTCATTTACTGCTGAGGTACTAACTTCTGTCTGTTTTTTGTTTTCTTTGTCTTTTCCAGGTTGAAAATAGTGAAAATCTCCTTCAAGTGCAAACAGTTCTTTGTCCAGCTGAGAAGAGAACCGGTAGGTGTACAACCATCTCTCTTCCACATTTGTGTTTGTCTGTGAACAGATAAAACAGTCTGCCCTACTGTATGTGTGTTTCTGTACATACAGATTGTACCGTGTGTGTGTATACTGTAGACGCTCTGCGGATGTAAGATGAGCTGTGTCTGCATATGTGTGTGTAATCAGTGTCAGATTAACCCCCTGCTGCCTGTGTCCTCGTTGACTCTGCTTTAATCCCCCACTGTGTCCTGCATCCCTTGTTTGACACGCGGATCTCTTTATTCCCGATGCCACAAATAAGTCCTCAGACAGCTGATCTCTGTCGGCAACTGTCACCGTCAGCCCGAGGCTTCGTTTCCTTATATTTTGTTTCAGTATTCTTTAACGTTTCTTCTTGTTTACCTAAACAAATGTGGTTGTTATTGAGTTTAAAAGTCCTTGTTTCGGGCTGCTCCCTGAATGCATCTCGAGCACTGCACTGGCCTTAAAGATATTTGTTTGTATCTTTACACAACTTCCTTATTACGTTATTTTCCTGTGGACATAAATGGTGTAAAAGTAATCTAACAGTTCAAATATTTAGCTAAACATAGGCTAATGGATGGAGCTAGCCAAATGTATTGGATAACAATTAAAATAGCTAGCTGAACGCAGTGGAGGAACAGTCGCAAACAGTTAGCTAAAAGTAATAGATAAACCTTCAAAACAGCTAAAAGTAATGGATAGACAGTTGGAACAGTAAACCAAAACTATTTGCTGATGCTAAATTGTTGAAACTTCCAGCTTCTTCCCCTCCTCATGTGGTAGTAGGAGAAATTCAGTCGTGACAAAACATTGACAGCTCAGTATTGTATGAAAACACTATAGTAGTATATAGTATAGTATCATGTGTAACATGACAGATGGTGTCGATGGAGGGGTTCTTGAGTAACCCTCTACTCAAGCACCGTCCACTCATGTTGTCTTTTCCTCTCTGTGAACAGAACGAGACGCGGGAAACGCTGCTGGGCTTCAACATGGTGAACTACCGGGCCTGTAAAAACCTGTGGAAGGCCTGCGTGGAGCACCACACCTTCTTCAGGCTGGAGCGGCCCATCCCACCACAGAAGAACTTCTTTGCTCACTACTTCACCCTGGGCTCAAAATTCAGATACTGGTGAGAACGAGAGGAAACACACACACACATATACTGCACTTTCCCAAAAAACATGGAGAAAATCTCCAAATCTCTGAAAAGTCCCGCCTTGACAGCCAGACTTTGACATATTGACACGTACACGCTTCGTCTGTGCTGCCTTCTGTCAGACTCTCAGCAGCAGTCTTTCTTCAGGGGAAACATCACCAGAAGCATGTTTGTTTGGAAGTCGATGCAGTTGTTTCAGTTTGGGTTGAGAGGCCGAAACACTTACAGGCTGGTGGGAGCCTCTCATGCTACATTCCCCCCGAAAACCACAATTTAATTATTCAGGGTTTTGCTCAAAAAAAAGAGAGAAAAAATAACTTGAGTTTGGCCTTGCAACCATTCTCTTCAGTTTGTTGTGTGTTAGCGTCCGTGTTCATGTGACTTTCTGGACATTTCTCTTAATGTAAAGCTGTACTGAGAAATGAGAATAACAATGCAAACATTTTGCCCAGTTCTGTATCATGCCAGTCGCCTTATGACAACTTAGTTTCACTTCACCGGGAACTTTTTTTTATTATTTCCTCTTTCTATGAAATATGAGCGAGAGATGAACTGAGAGCTGGAAGTCTTGTGATGCATTATTGAGCAGCAGTGATGCAACGCGAGCAAGTCTGGCTCTGATGTTTGGCTCGACTGTGTGTGTGTGTGTGTGTGTGTGTGTGTGTGTTTGGTATTAGGTATTAGATATTAAGGTATTGACAGACTTCCAATAAGGCTAACACGTTAATTGTGAATTTGTGTTTTTAACATGTTATTAACAGTGCACCATGTGATAAAATAATCAATTTCAATATGATGGCAGACGCCCAACTCTTACTACTGGTGTTCTTTTGACTGATTTGTTCTTTTTAAGGCAGAATTTCTCAGGTGGATTCGAGGGATTGTTGGTAGAGAAGCAGATGTAGCTCTTATTGTCTAAGAACAAAACTGTACATTCCTCGGTTTTCACGTGAAAGAGCAAGTAAAAGTAAACTTAGCTGTATAGATTTAGAATTTGAAACCTTGCTAAACCCAAGAGTTTGGGTTTTCACTTTCATCTTAGTTAAAGTTATCCAAGACAGTCCACTGACTGTTTCTGTGTCTTCTGTCTGTAGCGGGCGGACGGAGGTGCAGTCTGTGCAGTATGGGAAGGAGAAAGGCATCAAGGACAGAGTGTTTGCAAGGTAATGAACATCTCTCTCTTGGTAAGTTGAATCTGTCCGTTGCAAGCCATTGAGGATAGATAAACACCACGTTGCTGTTGGTTTTATGTGATAAGTGAATTAATGTCTTGTTCTAAGCAGATCTCCCAGCAAGCCATTGGCCCGGAAGTTACTAGGCGGAACTGACTGGGAGTCAGTCAGCAGGAACAGCCTATCGGACGAGAGACTGGAGACCCAGAGCCTGCCCACTCGCTCGCCGCCTGGGACGCCCAATCAGTGAGTCCAAGTTTCAGGGTTCACACCAGGTTGAGGTTCACCTTCAGTGTCATTTTTAGACGATCATGGTTGTGGAAATTTTGAGATGTTATTCTATTCTACATGTTGAGGAATATTGAAAATGGGGCTCTCACGATACTAGATTTTCCCTACACCATTATCAATCGAATCTAAATCTGTGTTTAACTTTGTTTACCTCAAAATACGAGTGTAGGGAGGTGGAGAGAGAATCTGTGGCCATACCTTTAAAAAAAAAAGTTACAAGAAAGTACAGAAAGACATTTAAACGTAGTTACTCAGTGAAAAGGCGACCAGACGAACCTCTAAACAAAAGATGCACGAGGCAAAACATCTTCGCTGTATTATTCACACAATATTATCATATGTGTATTATTAACACAATATCAATATTTCATTTTTTGATATTGAGATAATCATAAAATTTATGACACTGTATGTAAAACGACTGTTTTGATAGTGAACAAATGGCACCAATTCATTTAGTGAAAATGGAAGTCTCAAGTATCAAAAGTTCTAGTTTTTTATTCATGTTTCGAGAGAAAAAGATACAAGTCTTGTCTCGATTCAGTCACTGTGATCTGCTTTCAGTTTAGTAGAAAACCTGTTCTGAAAAGAAACCACTCCCTAAGTAGTGGAGTCATGTCAGGGCTTTATTGGCAAACATTTATGCTGCAGAAGTGCCCTTGAGCAAGTCTCCGAAGCCAAACTCTGTAATCTCTTGAATGACTTCATTATTTCTCCCCTAAAAAAACAAGAAAACGTTGCATAATTTAATGTCCATTCCCGCAGTTCGCATTAATAAAAGTTTTGTTATCAGAAACGAGACAATAGTTTTTCTTTGCCTGAATAAAATTGGCAGAATGTGATTTGAATCAGAAACAGTCTGATTAGTAAACAAACCAGCAAAGTTCTGATGCAACAGAAACATCTGAGTCAGTATCAGAAACGCTGTGTTGTTGTTATTCCCAGCCCTTTAACATTACGTGTCCTCGTGCGCTCAACAGGAACTCGCTGTTTGTACAAGAAGGCACACGACTACGCCCGTCGTCCGTCGGCCACCTTGTCGATCACGTGATCCACGCTTCACCCAGCCTGCCTGTGTTTTCCTCCAATCACAAGTCGGCGTCGTCCACGCAGGCCAACAGCATCAGCTTGGACTCCACACCGTAAGTCTCCGACAGTCACGGGAAATGTTCCTCTTCTTTCCTCTCTTCCACCGTATTCTTGTTTTTGCTCCATCCTGCCTCTTTAAAGCCGCTCACTCTGGGAAAATCAACCTCTGACTTTGTGGCGGGAAAATAAATTTCCCTGTAAATGAAACGCCTCATAAATAAAGCACCCCTCGCAAACAGCCGCCCTTTAATTTTGAAGTTTAATTTAACTCATCAGCGTTAGTGCCACTCTGTCTGACTGCGCTGCTGAGTTGACTGGTTTTTAAATGTCTGCCTGCGTCTGTGGCTTCTCCCAGCAGCTCACACCCTTCTCCCAGAGTCACTTAGCCGGCCCCGTTGAAAAGATGAACCCTTTGAAACGCCGCCTGTAAAATGTGTTTATAGCGGAGGAGCAGGGCGGAGAGGTTGTACAACAGGGCTGAACCAGGAATTAGTCTGTGTGAATGTCTCACACGCTATAAAATATCTGGTGAATTCGCTTAACTACTACTATAAAGTTCCACTTTTCTGTGTCAAGGCCTGAAAACCTAAGAGCACAAGGTCTGACATCTTCATGATTTATTTATTAGGACTCTTCATTTATCACACACCACAACTTTTATGGCTCAAATATTTTCTCTAAATGTTTTAGCATGGCCTTTAGCACTTTGGTATTTCAGTTTATCATCGCTGTGTTTTTTTCGACAGAAGTTGAAGAAGTGGTTGCTTTGAAGGAGACCTTGAGAGACATTTTTAGCTGTGTTTGTTGCGACAAATCCGGGTGTTTTGATGGGGACCTCGCAACATTTCCAGCCGTGTTTGTGGAGACGAAAACTGAATATTTTTCACAGGAGGTTGGGACATTTGTAGCCATGTTTGTTGCAACAAAAGTGGGTGTTTTGAAGGAGATTTTGGGACATTTTTAGCCTCGTTTGAGTCGACCAAAACAGGTATTTTAAGCCAAACCACAATGTTTTCCTGACCATAACCAAGAGGTTTTTGTGCCTAAACCTAACCAGAGCAGAGAGAAACAGACAATTGAAATATGAAGTTGCAACTGAAAGAATCCACAGCTTGAAGTTATATGTGGTTTTGCAGGCTAACATTTATTCTGGTGATCAGGTTGTGTTTTTACTCAGGCTGGTGAGTCAGAAATGATTGTTCAGAATAGAAAAATCCTTAGAGCCACTTAATAGACGCTTAAAATACCATGGTATTACGTTTGATTGTCCAGCTGGAGCATTTTGCTATATTGAGCTGGAAATGAGCCGAGAGTATAAGATGCTCACGTGCTGTTGGCTGAGACCGGTTTGTGCTCAAGTGTGGATGATTTGAATGAGGTAATAGATGTAGATACGGTGTGCTGTTTGTGTTGATAATGTCGGAGTGTGTGTGTGTGTGAGAAAGAGAATAGAGATGGAGGGCTTGAACAATTCTCAGTCAGGAAATCAGAGTGGTTCAGTTATATGACAAAGGTAGTTCAGCTGCCTATGAAGCTACACACACACAGAAGCAGGTGTTTTGAAGAAGACCTTGGGATACTTCCAGCTGTGTTTGTGACGACCAAAACCAGATTTTTAACAGGGATTTCCAGCCATGTTTGTGTTGACAGAATTTGGTGTTTTCGGAGGAGACCTCAGGATGATTCCGGCTGTGTTTGTGGCGACAAAACCAGAGATTTTTCACAGGAAGTCGGGCCATCTAAAGTTGTGTTTGTGGTGACAGAAGGGGGTGTTTTCAAGGAGACCTTGGGACATTTCTAGCCATGTTTGTCGCGACAAAACCCAGTGTTTTGAAGGACACCTCGGGCCATTTCCAGCCGTGTCTGTGGCGACAGAAAGTGGGTGTTTGAAGGAGACTTTGGCACGTTTCAAGCAGTGTTTGTGGTTTGTTTTCATGGGAAATGTGGCCAATTCCAGCCATGTTTGTTGCAACCAAAACAGGTATTTAAGCCAAACCATGATGTTTTGTTAACCATAACCAAGTGGTTTTTGTGCCTAAACCTAACCAGAGCACGAGTACAGTGATGTGACAAGAGAGAAACAGACAATTGAACCTAAACAAACGTTTATTCTAGCGATCGGGTTGTGTTTTTACTCAGGCTGGTGAGTCAGAAATGATTGTTCTGAATAGAAAAATCCTTAAAGCCACTTAATAAATGCTTAAAAATACCATGGTATTACGTTTGATTGTCCAGCTGGATCCTTTTGCTTTATTGAGCTGGAAATGAGCCGAGAGTATAAGATGCTCCCATGTGCTGTTGGCTGAATGAGGAGATAGATGCATTGTAGATACGGCGTGCTGTTTGTGTTGACGCTGTCAGAGTCTGTTGTGTGTGTGTGTGTGAGAGAGAATAGAGATGGAGGGCTTGAACAATTCTCAGTTGGAAATCAGAGTGGTTAAGTAACATTACAGTGGTAGTTCCGCTGCCTACGAAGCTACACACACACACACACACAATAACACACACCAAGTCGCTGGCTCGTCATCCTGTTACAGAGCCAGGAGATGACATAATCACCTGCTCTCTCTTCCACAGACAACACACACTTTATCCATGAGTATTATGTTATTGGCTTTATGTGGTTTGTTCATCATGTGACTCATTTCCGTTTTTCAGTTCCAACCTTGCATCACATTCTGTGCTGCAATAAATCCTGAAAATAACTATTAATCACAAACCTCAAATTCTATGGCTCAGACATTTTCTCAGATTGAATCAGCATGGCCTTCAGCGTTCAGTGTTGTTTTGGTGACAGAAGTGGTTGTTTTGAAGGCGACTCTGGACATTTCTAGCAGTATTAATGGCAACAGAACTGTGTGTTGTTAAGGGAACCTTGGGCCGTTTCCAGCTGTGTTTGTGGCGACAGAAACAGATATTTTAAAGACGATCTTGGGACATTTCAAACTGTGTTTGTATTGAATCTTTTAAATAATTATTAACACCCACTTTACTTGTATATTTGTTTGGTAATCAGTCTTTTCAACATCTTTTCTGTGTCAGTTTGCTGACGGATGTGTTTGAAATATCTCCAGAATTGTCTTCAAACTCTATTCGAGTGTTGCACATGAAGGATTTGTGTTGTACGAAGCTTTGTGACAGCCATTCTTCTCATGTGTACATATTATTGTCCAGTCAATCATCATCACGCTGTTAATCTCAGTTTTTAGCACAAAAACATTTCTTATTGTAAGGATGAGTTGAAATTAGTCATTTACATGATGACAAGCATCATCAGCTTCCCAAGTTCCCAATCTACCAATTTTCTTGCAGAAATTATTCTTCTCCTGTGTTTGAATGATTACTTTATCCTTTATTTAGATGAGAAACACAGATCTAAGAGTAGACTGGACCCTCCAAATCTCAGATATTACAGCAACTACATCATTTCTGAAAGTAGATTATTATCAAAAGAAACAATTCCATGTTTTTTTAATACCCGGTATTTAGCTTTTGTATTTCCAGCGTCCTCCTTCAGGTCCGTCACTTCTCTCAGTCCCATAATCCAAATTTTTCCCAATGTTCCTCCAAGATTTCCCTCCAATAAAAACTAAATTAGACTCTCCCGCAGGCCGCAGTCCTACGCTGTGTTAGTTTCACTCAAGAGCTTTACAACAAAGCCGTAGCTTTTGGGACTCGCTCACTATAATGTTCTGTTTTTAGCTCGGAAAAGTGAAAATTATCTGTTTAGCTAACCGCGGTACATTACAGTGATGGGTTTTAAAGGGCAGCGCCTTTATGTCCTTGATGGTGTCAGGGAACAAAACGGTACAATTATAGAATATACTTTAACACAGCATGCGGCTATATGATAGGATATGATATATTATTTAGTGTGCTATAATCAGATATGTTTCGTCATAGATGTAAAGGAAAAGTTGGCTTTGGAAAAAAAAAAGATAATTTTGTATGAGGAGCTCTTGGGTGTGCACTGAAAGTGTGTCTCAAATTGATCTTTTAGTGGTGAGACAGGGAGCTTTATAGCACTTTCGTTTTTAGCCTCGGTCGTCTCATGTGCCCACATGTGATTCATCTGTCACTGTGAACTCTAATTTCTTCTGTCAGGCTTTTAAAAAAAAACATTTGATTTAGAATTCTGTTGACAGCAACGTTCATACGGAGTTTGAAAAGTTTGAAAAATGTTTAAAGGACAAAAATCTCAGTCGTTATCTTGAAGTTTCGTTGTCCACAAAACATTCCTGGAGCGTCACAAGAAAACAGTGCTGCAGCATTTTCAGTGAACAGATGAAGTAGATGGGGACTTGTTTTAAAACGTAAATAAACACCTGAAAAAGAAACATGATATTGATTCATACAGCTCGTCCGGCGTAATCCAAGTCTCCGGCAGCCCGAGATACCTTACTTAGCTTGGTTCTTTACTGTGACTTGCGTGTTGATGAATTAAAAATAAATAATGTCTTTTGAATTTCTGTTTTTAGATGCTTGGTTTTCAACATAATCTGGTGTTTCGTGATGATATTTGTTCGTCTCCTGGCGACAAAGTTTGCGCGAATTAAATAATCTTGATCAAAACACACATTCAAAGTTATGAACAGCTGTAATAACAACTGACAATCTGCACTGTTTGCTTTGGGTTTGAAAGGATTCTGTAAACTTTATTTTTTCCACAGTTGCATTTAGCAACAGTTTAGTTGTGATGATAAAGTCTTTGAGACTGAAGAAAGTGTTGGTTTAGCTTTATCTTGAAAGTGCTTGAATTTAACTCGTACGAACCGAACCCTGTTACAATCAGAGCTTAACAGACAGAAAACTAAAAAGTAAGGCTTAGTTATGTCCAATGATTGTCCGACCATAACAAATGCATTCTAAAACTTAAGGTATTGTTTGAAAGCGCCTCCTAAAACCTGACAGAATTGTAAACGTTCATTAAAACCTTTTATTTCTCAGCCTCTGGAGCAAATAGAAACTTGAATTGGCTCCTTAAATGTAAAGACTTGCTGCTTTTCTTTGTTATTTATATTAATAAATGAGGAGTCTTTGGGTGTTTTTGACTGTTGGTTGGACAAAAGAAGCGACTAGAAAACATCCCTTTTGGGCTCTGGGAAATTGTGACGAGCATTTTCCACAATTTTAAGCCATTTTAAGGACTAAATGATTGATGATGAAACGAATCTGCTGCAGCCCTCGTCTGGAGCGGACGAGTTCTTAATCCCCTCATCTGTGGTCCTCGGCTGAGTTGTCGTGATGCGTGGAGACACTCCCATATTCGCTTCGGTCGCACGCGTCGTGTTGAGGAAACGCAGCGATGTAGGAGGACGTTCGGTCTTGGCTCCTGCCTGCTGTGCGCTGCCCTCCTTCTGAAAGCCTGACCTGGTTCTGACCCATAATAGATGTTAGTTTCAGCGCGCGTGTTTAAGACACAAAGTGGCACCAGTAGCAGCAGCCAAAACAAAGTCAATGCTCTTTGACTGGTGCTCTCGCCCCTGAGGAGCGCCTGCCTGCACACAACCTCAGAGTGAAATGGCTCGCTCTTACCCCCCAGAGAGCGAGCCATGATGCCGCTGAAAGCCTTACCTGACTGACCGCGTTGTTTCATCATACGCGCTGGCGGCCTTTTATTGTCTGGATGATGGAGGAGGGGTGTTTTCCTTCCTCTCGCGGCCCTTTTATTGAGGTTAATGCATTGTGACTAACACAGTGCTATTAAGCCGCTCTGTCTCTTGCAATCTCTTTCTCTCTCACTTCCGCTTATCTGGTTTTCCTCCATTCGTCTCGTTTTCCTCGCAAAAAAACCCACCTCTTTAACAAACGGGACAATCTTCAGCTGGATCCTGACATGTGTCTTTTGTGCTTTGTGCCTTTGGTTTCCCTGTAAAGACGCAGTGTTTTGTTCTTTACTGGATCGACATGATCAAAAGGGATTTATCGCCGCTTTGTTGAATCATATTGCTCAAAACTAAACACTTCTCCCAACCGTTTTTCTTCATTTCTGTCTCAAATCAATACAATTAAAAAGGCTTGAGAAACAGTAGTAGTGTTTGTGTCTCCTCGTCTCTGTCCATGACTTTTCTTCTCCCTCTCTGTCTTCGGCTCTGTCAGGTCTCCAGAGGGCATCGACAGCCAGCCTCCAGCTCTGCCCCCCAAGCAGCTGAGCAGAAAGACCTTGAGCCAGATCATCCAGGCCCACTCCCAGCAGAGCCTCCTGGACAACCACCTCAACGAGATGTACGATGTTCCCGTCAACGCCGACAAGACCACGGTCAGTATGGCGACACGAGACGGCCCGGTCACGTGAAGCTTTGTCGCGAGATAATTGCCTCGGTGGTCCTCTTCGGTATCGTTGAAAAATACGAGGAGATACGATGCTTAAGTGAGAAAAACGCAACATCTTCAGTCTGGAATAAGAGTTCCTTGTAGAGTTTTTCAGCTGTGAAGAACTCCAGACTTACTTTTAGTTGGTCTAGCCGACATCAACCTCCCCAAAGACGGCTATTTCCAGCAAACAAGCCGACTCCCACTAATTGTTACCTGCCCAGGATCAAACGGCAGACAGATAAAGTTACTGCAGAACAATGGAGTGCTAAATGGAGGGTCGATATGGGCCCTAAATCTGTAGGCTGCAAGTCAGTGCTTTTGTCTCTCTGTGTCTGTTGAATTGCTTTACTGTCCGTTGTTTGTTTCATGTTTTTGTCGGCTTGTTTTGATTCTTTTCTTTTAGCCAAAAAGCCTAATAGCCCCTTAAACTGAAAGCAGTTTGTGACTTTGATGTACTTTTGCCGTTGCAGCTAAATGGAGTCGTCCCTCACGATAATCTGGTCCTGATCAAGATGAGACCCGACGAACACGGACGTTTCGGCTTCAACGTCAAGGTGAGCGCCGTTACCAGCTGGGCCGTCCACAGCTTTAGTTAAGATGATAGTAGAGTTCATCAGTTATGAGTAATTGAAGAGAATCTAGCAAAATGCTTCTCTTAACTCAGGCAGCTTGTTGAGGCATACGTACAGGTGGGTGTCATCTAGATCTGAACATTGTGTGTCTGTGTGTTTCCAGGGCGGAGCTGACCAGAAGATGCCCATCATTGTGTCTCGAGTGGCTCCGGGAACATCGGTAAGTCAACAACCTGCCCATATAGTCACTACATGATCAATACTGAATTTTCTTTCCTCAAAAAAACACATGCAGCTTCATAGAATAGCCACTTTTTTAGCATTGTTCTGTATGAAATGTCAGAACTCCGACTCATTAGCCTCTTCGTCTTTCCTTTCTTTACCTCTTCAGGCCGACCTGTGCGTGCCGCGTCTCAACGAGGGCGACCAGGTGGTCTTAATCAATGGACGAGACATCTCCGACCACACCCACGATCAGGTGGTCATGTTCATCAAGGCCAGCTGCGAGAGCCACTCTGGAGAGCTCATCCTATTGGTCAGACCAAATGGTGAGTTGCTCCCCAGTGGTTGTTATCTACTGTTACAATATTCACCACCTCCGTTCACTTCCGTTCTGTGTGGCTGAAGGAGCAAATAAAACATTTTCCTCGAGTGGCGAAAGCAAATTTGCGTGGAGTTCAACTTTGGTGAACTCTGACCAGCCAAACAAACCAGCAAACTGAGTTCTGTGTGCCTCACACCTGCTCTGCCCACATTCAGCACCACTAGGCGATGGTCATTCGCCTGCATTTGCGTATGTGTGACTGTATCCTACCTCTGATGAATAAGAAGGAGGATTACAAAGAAAAAACACTGGAAAAACGTACAGTGTGATTCACATGACACTGCAGAGCTGAATCACGGTGACCTGACTTCTTCTGAAAATGACGCACTGAGGGTTACTGTTTATTTACGTCTTTGTTGTTGGCGTGTATCAGATTCTTCAGTTGTTTTGTCCACCTTTGTGTATGTCAAATTTGACAATACCACGAGTCGCCACCGGGCCAGACTGGAAGCAAAGCTGAGCTGTTTCGGACGCATCAGTAGTGTAAACCGGTTTCTAGGAATCATCTCTCGCGCTGTCCAATCAAAAACAATCAGCAGTGTAAACAGGAAGTCACTCTGTTGTCACAAGCTGAATCCTAAATAGATGTATTTTATTTAGACGTTTTCCTTTTTGATCGTCTGTTTGGATTTCAGCCACATCAAGTTAAAACTACTGACAATTAAATAATGTTGTTGTTACGTTTCGGACCAGATTCGACCAAATCCAAACACCACATTTCATAGTCCTCCTCCGTTTGCTCGGTTATCATGGCGATAGCTTTGTTGTCATCTCGGTATGGAAGTGTGCTATACATCAGGTGATACAAGCGAGTTCCTCACTTGGTTTGTCCGAATCATTACAGTCTCATCTTGCGGTTGCTGGGTGTAAATATTTAGTAATAATCTAATCTCTATGTGAGAAGTACTTTGCGTGGTGCAACCTGTTTTGATTTAGTGCTGCATGAATCTTCACTTTGTTAACACTGGAGCGATAACAAGGAAAACTGTAACATGCAGACAGCTGGTGCCGCCCACTCCTGAGAATTAACAGCTCCACATCTGGTCACCAGTTTCACTTCTTCCTCTTCTTCTGGACTGCACAGTCTTAACTTGTGTAAATTTTAAAGGACATCCGCTGAAGAATGGGACGTGTACAACAGGCTTTCAGCTATATGTATTCATTATGTAGAAAGATGTCAAAGCTTTTCCTTTAATCGGCATCGGCAAAGTGGGAGGGGAGCTTTCAAAGATGATGAAACATGGAAATTCTTGGTATTCTAACTGGGTCAAAGAGGGATTTATGCATTATATCCTCTCTTACATCAGAGCAGATATAAGATTGCATCAATGCATTGAAAGCCTGTCAGCCCACGTTATTTTATATTGCTGTTTTTTTATTAAATGTCAGCATATACATAGATGAACTGTATATTCCCCCGGTGCAGCACGTCGGTTCTCCCTCCAGATAAATCCACTTCTGCCGTGTGTTTTATAACCTGTGACGTATCTCCTCCCTGTCCCGTCCAGCCATCTACGACGTCGTGGAGGAGAAGGCGGACTCGGAGCCAGATTTTCAGTACATCCCTGAGAAGTCCCCTCAGGACCCCACCCAGCTAGACCAGCATGCTTTGAGGGACTCCATGGTCACACTGAAGGAAGGCCTGAGCAGTGGAGCCATACTGGCACAATTTGATGTGAGGAGAAATAGAAATAAAAACACACACACAGACTCAAACAAACTTGTGGGAATGTAGGTTTTGTTTGTGTTTTTTTTTTAAATCAGGAATATTCCCATTGAGACTAAGATTCTCTTTTGCAAACAACAAACATAAATATCTTCACAAACGAGCGACTGACTTAGTTTGACTGATTCTTTCCTCCTTCACATTTCTATAACTTCCTGTCCTTTGTCATAACAACTTAACGGTTTCCTGTTTAAGATGTGTGTTGTGCATGAAAGCTCTCATGCACACAAATGGTACTTAATTGTTTCAAGTGTTTATTAAGTATTTTCATGCATTTAATACATTTGCTATGCAACTTTTTTACGGGGCCTCAGACTCAAGAGTGCACTGTGTAGTGTTGGGGAAGACATTCTAATCAGAAAAGAAAGATCTTCATTGACTGACTCTTTTTTTTGAGTCAGTCAATGAAGAACATGAGTTTCTAGATGTATTTAAAAGTCATATTTTTAGATTTTCATGCGTAAACATTCGAGTAAAACAGGCCTGTATTTTGAGTTTTGGTGGCGTGAGATGAAAAAGAGCCAGTTTATCTGTTTAACAAAACAAAAAAAATCATAATAAACATGCTGTGAAGTAAATGATGACATGGAAGAAAAACATGCAATGAAGTATAAAGTAGAATACAATTTAAAAAAAATCTATTAATGTGTGTTTGTTTTCTTGCAGCAACTGTACAGGAAGAGGCCGGGGATGACCATGCTGTGTGCCAAATTACCTCAGAACGTTTCCAAAAATCGCTACAGAGACATCTCTCCTTGTACGTGACCGCGCGCTCCTCTCTGTTTCTGTTGGCGCCTGTGTTCAAATACATACCGACATTAACCTTTCGTCCCTTCCATCACGCTCTCTCTCTCTCTCTTCACTACGTTTTCTTTTCTTTCTTCCTTTGTCAATGATTCTCGGTCTTTTTTCTCCACGTGTAATCTCTCCCCCTCCCCTTTTTGTTTCCTGTCTCCGCAGACGATGCCACTCGGGTCATTCTGAAAAGCACAGATGACTACATCAATGCAAATTACATCAATGTGAGTTCGCTCCTCCTGATTTTTTTTTTCTCTTTCATCCCTCCGTCAATATCTCTGCGTTTTTGCTCGTTTGAGGGCGTGCTGGGTGGTCTGCTTTGCTAACCATCAAAACACATGTTGAAACGCCGCGGCAGCCACACTGTTGAATGAATTAACCACATGAGCTTCACGAGCGAACAACCCCCCCGAGTTAATGTTCTGCATGCTTTTGAGTCCAACTAACAGCAGATCGTGTACGAGCCTGTCGGAGTGAACACTTATTTTTGTATTAATTAAAGCCCCTTCACAGACAGCTGTAACGTGACTGCCTCCGTCCATCAGTTTTGGCCTTTTTGGAAGTCAAACTTTTGTCGTCTGTGTTATGTAAATACTCTGTAGTGGCTCTATTGAACATTACGCAGAGAGTAGCACGCTGAAACCGCCACTGACAATGACGTGAAGGAAGAATGGTGCTGTAGTTGAGCGATTGTTAATGATCATTGTGAGCGTGAAGGACACTCGCCCCCTCTCCTCACTCATCTAATCAGCCCTTTACAGCCACTTTTACATGTTCTGATTAACGTGATGATTTGTTAGATGCTGCCTATTGTCAATCTGACATTTCCCAGGCATTGCTAAAAACGACATGACCTTCAATTTAAGTCAATTTGACTGGGCCAATTACAGGTAGCACTTACTCTGCTGATATGCTGCTGTATTTGTTTGGAGTATGAAATTGAGGGTTGGCCAGTCCTTATATATTGCTTCTTTACATAAAAAGTACTCAAGTTTATGATTTGACTTACACATTTTGTTTGGCAAGATCATTTTCACAACATATTTTACCACTTTTATGGTTTCTGAAGCGTGAATGCAACCGCCAGAAGTAAAAAATGTGAAACTCTCTTAAGCTTCGGTTAACCACAGGCCTCCTGTCAGGTGTCTTACCAAAAACGCATTAAAAAAACAAAAACATTGAGTGCAGAAATTCTGAGTCATCTCGGGGTTTCAGGCCTCTGTTATTGAAGCTCTTGCTGCTGTAACTTTGGCATTATCTGATGGCATTCACTTCCAGCTTCAATGCTACGATGTTACTATGTTTGACCTTGTGCGGTACGTGACTCAGTGTTTCAGAAAAAAAACATCCAGCTCTCTGCGCTGCTGAAAACACACAAAACACATCCTTCCTCTTGAAACGAACCAGGAAGAGAAGCTGTTAGCTGAGACCCCGGCAACCTGATTTCTCTGCGTCTCATTCTCCGCGTCTCTTTCTCTCTGTAGATGGAGATTCCAGCCTCCAGTCTGATAAACCGCTACATTGCGTGCCAGGGCCCGCTGCCCAACACCTGCCCCGACTTCTGGCAGATGACATGGGAGCAGGGCTCATCTATGGTGGTCATGCTGACTACGCAGGTCGAGAGAGGGCGGGTACGTAGAGGAATCCCACTGAGGGACTGCAGCATGTTGATAAAAATAAAAGTGTGGCCATGTTGAGATTTTGTTGAGATGAGATCGACTGTGCATCTTCACTGTGTATCATGTAACTGGGCGAGATACTTCTTAACTTAAATCTACTGTCAAACTTTTTCATTGTTTACCAGGACTTAGCATCTGCAGCTTTTTGTTGTTTGGTTAATTTGAGCATTAATCATTAAAAACACAAAGTGAGTAAAAGTCGTGTTGCTCTGAGTGTGAAAACAATCCAACTAAGATCTCTTACTCATCAAACCGTGTGTGAATTCAAAAAGAAAAATGCTTAGTTTGCTTATTTTTGCTTAAGTGTTGTTGAGCTGTGTTGATCATTTATCACCTGGAGGTTCTTATGGATCCAGATGGACTGAATATGTATTTGTGTATTTAACATGAGAGCAAAGAGCAGATGGCTCACTTGAGAGTTGCAGCAGAGCTTTGACCTCTGACCCCTGAGCTGAGAATAACAGTCGTGACCTGTTAAGTGAATCAGACGTTCACTTGTAAACAGAATGCTTCGTGTGTTCGTGTGTGTGTTTGTAGGTGAAGTGTCACCAGTACTGGCCCAATCCAGACAGCAGCGCCACCTACGGAGACTTCACAGTAACGTGCCACAACGAAGAGGGCAACTCCGCCTTCCTGGTCCGGGAGATGACTCTAACTCACACACAGGTAAACACACCGACACACAGAGAAAGGGACACACAGGAAGGGACGGGAAGGTGAAGAGGAGACAGAAAAGTGATAACCGGAGCAGGTTAGCGAGGTCCAATCACAGAGCGGGGACCGGCGTCTCGGGAGAGGACGAGCCGCCGATGGGCCCCGAGGAGGTGTGTTGCCATGGTGACCAGTGTGGGCTGTTCTTTTTCTGGATCCCGCTTTGCTGCATGCGGGCCACGTATTGGGATCTGGTTGCCATGACAACCCCCCCCAACCACCCCAGTCAGTCACATTGCTGAAATAGAGAGAACAGAGGAACCAAACAGAGAGAAGTGGGACGACGAGAGTTGAAACGGAGAACGTAAGTTTGTCTTGTTTTGATGCTCGCGGTCCCACTTCGGCACGGGTGAACTTTTTAATTCGAAGGCTTCCTATTTGTTTTTGTGCCTCGAGTTTCCTCTCCAGTATAAAGGTCATCCACCACGCTGGCACCGAGGACTAAATCTAATTGAAAATGAACTTTTAATGGAGGATCAAGCGTTCCCGCTGCTTCCTCCCGCTTTCCCGCTGTCTGTGTCTTCCTGATTACTTCTCTGTGTGTTGCCCATGTATCATGGGCTGTAGGAGGAGGCAATTAGCATTCTCCTCTGCCTGTGATTGTTGCCATGGAGATAGATGTGTTACCATGGCAATGGCAGCGAGGCAATATTAAAGAGGAACACAAGGGCTCTGAGTCGCGCTGGAAGCAGTGGTCAGTAGCTTCTCCGCCGTCGATTCTGTTTGTGTTTGAGTCGTCACCGTCGTGTCCCTGCTGGGTTTAAGTATCACTGACTCTTAATTTCTGATTACCGAGCAACACATTACCTTGTTACAGTAACGTGTTTGACAATTTTTCTCTCGCTTTAGTGTAAATAAAAGGCAAAGTGTGACAGTTCTTTGATTTTCTCATTTAATTGCGGCAAAATCAGAATAAGTAGGACAATAACAAGAAAGATGAAAAGCTTGCAAGTGAAGAAGCATAAATAGAAAATAAATATCTTGAAAAATAAGCATAAAAACAATAAAACTATTAACAGTATGTAAAATACTGCTATTTAAATGAAAAAAGCTGTAAAGTTTTGTCCAGGAATGTGCAGAAAATATTCTCCTCAGTATCTCGTGTTCATGAAAATAGAAAAGAGCGATGTGAAACACCAAGTGGTCTGGTGCAGTGGAGAGAATAAAGCCAGTGTTTGTTATTCACGCTGCCCGTTTCATAACATGTTTAAAGGCCATAATTACACAAACAGGGCACAGTGCAGTCTCCCCCCGAGGACAAACAGCTCAATGAAACATGCTACCAGGTCGCCCACGTGAAACAGAAGAACCAGCTTTGAACCGACTCTGAGTTCAAGTGATATCTGAGAATAATTAATTACTGCTCTCAAAAGCCTCAAATAATAAAGAAGCCTCCCTGAAAGGCATGAAGATGTAATATGAAGTCATGTCTCCTCTTCTGTTCTGTGTGTTCAGAGTGAGCAGCAGAGAGAGCTCACCCAGATTCAGTACCTGGCCTGGCCGGACCACGGCGTTCCTGACGACTCCACTGATTTCCTGGACTTTGTGGCTCTGGTACGGACCAAGCGGGCCGGACAGGACCACCCAATGGTGGTCCACTGCAGGTACACAGCTGTTCTCTCTGTGAATTATTTGAAGTGGCGATTTTAGACTGTGATCGATATTAAAGGTGCTTTTCAGGTTAATCAGAGAGGCTTCAGTATTTAGTTCCTCGTACGTATGTTTCCAAACTCCACATAACCTCACTGACCTGCAGATCCAGGCTAAGCTAACAAACCACTGCAGTGATGTAACCGACTAGATGGCGATGCTGATTGGATACATGACTTTACTAGCTCTTCCTCAGGTGTTGTATTGTAAACAGTGCAACGTGAGTTATAGCCAACAACACGGAGGAAGAGGAGCTTCTGCAGCTATCTGTGATGCAATAATATGTTTTATTGATGCAAATTCAAAGGCTGTTCCAAGTCTTGTGATAAGACAAGATGACTGGTTGCTCTGCTTAGCACAGTGTAGGGAAAAATTGTGTCGGGTGCTTCTGGAAAACAGGAGAAAACGGTTATTACAAGGCGCTCCAAAAAAGTAAATATCAAACACAAACTTCCTGCAGTTGTTGCGTTCACTGTTTGGGTTAATTGTGCACTTCACCAAATCAGTTGTTCTGTTATTGTCCTGCATTGAATATAATACAAAATAATGATACTTAACCAGCTGTTTTGTGTTGTTTGATAAACTTTTCTTAACTCTAAATTGTGTGTTGTGTTTTGTTTATGTTTTTTATTACAGTGCGGGGATTGGTCGGACGGGGGTTCTGATCACCATGGAGACGGCATTGTGTCTAATGGAGTGCGGTCAGCCGGTGTATCCTCTCGATATCGTCAGGACCATGAGAGACCAGAGGGCCATGATGATCCAAACGCCCGTATGTAGACCAGGGCTGCAACTAACGATTACTTTCATTAGTGATTGATCAGCAGATCATTTTCTTGCTCATCACAATGTCCCAGAGCCCAAAGTGACATCTGAAAATCGCTTCTTCTGTCCAACAAACAGGCCAAAAACCCCAAAGACTCTTTATTTAAGAAACTGAAACCAGCAAATGTTTGAAAAATGGCCTTAACAATTGTTCCAGCTCTAATGTAGACACAGGCAGCTGCTCCCCGCCACTTTAAACCATTCGCTAAATCATCCCTCTCTCTCTCCCTGTCTCCATCAGAGCCAGTACCGCTTTGTATGTGAGGCCATCCTGAAGGTCTACGAGGAGGGCCTGGTCAAACCACTCAAGACCGCCATCTACCAGCAGAGAGAGAAGGTGGACGAGGAGAAGGAGGAGGAGAAGAAAGAGCAGCAGGCAGCAGGCGACGGAGAAGAGACGACGGCGGCGTCGGAGGACGGGGAGGCGGCTGTGGTGGAGCTACTGGAAGGAGGTCTGGACGAGGAGGACGACGACGACGAAGAGGTGGAAGTGCTGGATGTGGGAGAAGTGACAGAGGAGGGGAGGAGGAGGAGGAGGACGAAGAGGAGGAGGAGGAGGAAGTGGAGGAGCCGAGCGTCGCGAGCGCGGCGAGCGCCACCAGCGTGACCAGCGAGACCAGCGTGAACCCCGACCCCGATCCCGATCCCGCAAACCCGTGACTTTTGACGGGCGGTCGGGGGTCACCGGGAGGAGGCCGGGTGGCCGGAGAAGAGAACAAAAGCACTGTTGCACTTTATGCTGAGAAAAAACGGAAAAAAAGACAAACAAACGAACAAACGTGAAAATCATGGACAAGCTAGAGTTTAAAAAAAAGAAATCCAGCTGTGTTGAATAGGTACCATTAGGGGATATTGTATGTTCAGGGTAAAGAAAAAAAGTATTCAAAGAGTGAAAAAGATGAAAAGAACGAGAGAATAAAATGTGGATGGGGAATTGCTGTAGTGCCATAAGTACGAAGGGGACGGGCTGCCCCCCTTGATGGAAAGCTTTTTCCCCCTGTTTTATTTCCCCCGAGGGTCGCCCTGTCCCCTTCTGAGCGAGTCTGCCAGACGGACCTGCCTTTTTTTTTTTTAGTGTCCTTTTAGCTGATAAAGAGATATACCTTATCTTTTGTTCCTCAGAAAGAGTATTTATTGTGTTTTAGTTTGTGTCGAACCCTGTCCACTGAACAAAAAAAAAAAAAACTTGTATGTTTGTTTGTATGAATCTAGAGCTTCATGCTTTCCTGATTAAATCTTAGGTAGTTAAGTAGTGCGATTCCTCTTCTTCTAACTACTTCTTAATTTCTTTTTTTTTGCTTTTTTGTGGAGAAGAAAAAAAAAAAAAACAGTGATTTAATTTATTGTACTTGGTTTTTATCTTTCTCGGCTTTCTCGTCTCCGTTTCTCTGACAGCGCGGGCTGACGGACGGACGGCTGAAAGCACTTCTTTTTTGTGTCTCACCTCTCGTTCAATGCCGTGGCAAGTTGTATTCTTTATCCTGCTTTGTGCTGTGTTTTTTGAGCTTGCAGACAACACGCGCTCTGAAGCGGCCGTCGTTTTTTGGCGTGGTGAAGAACATAACTGGTTTACAATCCTCAGGGCCCGGTGTGTTTACTGGCCACCTCTCTCCCTCCTCTTCTTCTTGTGCAGTCGCAGCCACAGACCTCTCTCTCGCTGGAAAGACATAATGAGCAGTGATCCGATTATTCAAAGCAAATTCCCCTCGCATTGCATAATTAATTCAACGCCGGAAAACGAAGACGGCGTCATAAAGAGAGGCCCCAGTAGACACACGGCCTCACTGAGTTACAATCTAAGCTATTTCCCGGCCGTCATGGCTGATAAAGCTAAGAAACGAGGCTGAGGTCAGTTCATTTCGTTCCTTCGGATTCATGCGCAGTCAATTAAACGCTGAATGAAACCTGCGGGTCATTTTTGCAACTGACAGAGTGGGCAGCTGAAGTGTCCTTGAGCCAGACACCGACGACAAAGCCCCACTGTACGTGACGCTCTAATTGGTTTCCCCCTGAGCCGGACAACTTTTAAAGGGACAGTTGAACCTAAAAATCAAACATGAAAGTGCTCACAGCGAGGTCTGTGGATTATCTTGAGTAACCGGGTCATGATTTCTGGAAATAGACAACGTGATATCAGACAGAATACAGACATAGCGCCACAGGCGAGAGGAAAAACACGAATCGTTGATTTCGGTTTGAACTGCCCCTTTAAACAATGGCCGATCCCACATTGTGCAACTCGTCTCGCTCGCTCTGCAGAGGTCAGTCATTTAGTTCTCAAGTGGTTGAAAGCTGCTAGAATTTTTTTTTATGCAATCAGTATTTGTTTTTTTTGTTCCCCTCCAGGGTTTCACACGCACAACAGAACTGCCCGCTGAATCGACAGTGAACTGATCTCAACCTTTAGTGTGAATGGTAAAACAAATCTTTAAAGGCCTCCCTCCGCTGACCTCCCCACACACATCTCTGCTCACACTTGTTCCAGTCGTAATTGGTGGGGTTTTTTGTTTGAGAAAAGTTCTAAATTTTCCTCGCTGGATCTTTTCCTCTCGGTGGAGGGGTTCGGAGGTCACCGGAGCGGGGCTTTTAAAAAAAAACAACCTTTTGCTGTTAAACTTTTTATCTCAAAATCTGTCTGATTGTCTGCCAGAGAACACTTGACAGTTCAAAGAAGCGGCATAAACAGAAACATTCAACCGATACGTTTCCTTTTTAATTTAATTTTTGTTTTGTTTTTCTAAATTGATCTTTCCCAATGGTACTTCATTTTAAGGCACATGTTTGTGTTTTTTTTTTTGTTTTTTTTTAAAGACGACGTGTTCAAACGAGTGATAGGAGACTTTTTAATTCACAAAAAACCCAGCATCAAGTCGCTCGTCGAGTCTCAGCGCAGGTTACATAGAGCGGTTTGGGATGAAGTGTAGCCTGTTCATGATTTGAGATGTTTTTTTTTTTTCTTATCGGCTGCTTCAGTACCTGCTGTCATTGGCTCCTTCCATGGATTCTGCTGGAAAAAACCTACTGCTGTGAGTGTGTGTGAGAGTGTGTGTGTGTGTGTGTGTGTGTACTCCTCCTCCTCCTCCTCCTCCTCCTCCATTTCTAACATATAGTTTGTTAGCTGTCTGGTCTAAGCCTGCTTGTCTGTTAACTGGAATCGAAAGGTTGTGCCGTTGCGCCACCAACCTAATCTGAACCTGATCTCAAGATGGAGCCTTTTTCTCGGAGAGGAAACTCTGCGAAACGTTTCAGACCCGTGCTCATGCCTCCCTTTTCAAACAGCTGAATCATACTTTGGCCACACGGAGAGGTGGGATCAAGAAGAGCAGAGAAAAACAGCTTATTTTTTTTTTCTCTTCGCTCTAGTTTAGTTCCCAAAAATCTGCCTTCTTCTCAGGCAACATCAGTCGTTTCAGCGGAGCCCACGCAACATCCACAGTCCATTCTTCTCATTGTTCGTCCCCGGTTGCCTCTCTTTTGGATCATTATACGTGGATCCCACTCTCTCTGCGCGGCCTCGAGGCGAATGACACATCTGAGCAGAGCACCATGGGTACAGTAGCGCCGCATCGAGCTCGTTTCCCACGGGAGGGACGAGCGTGAAGCGAGCCTGTGAATGACTGATTGAATAAACTTCTTTTTTTTGTTGTTTAAATCGACAGTTACAAATTCATCACAGACCCCCGCATGCATGAGCTTAAAATCAAAAGAATTCAACCCCCAGCGGCTTCTTCTTATCATCAGTTCTTTGTATTCAGCAGCAGCAGCAGCAGGGCCAACCCAAATCAAGTTACCACCAGATCACGATTAATTAACGCCGAAGGCCTCCTGATGAAGTGGCATCAAGAACAAGTTGGCGGAAAACCTCGACGATTTCTAACGGGAAAATAAAAACATCGGCCCCGCAGTGAAAAGTTAATAATTGATAAATCAGGGCTGCCAGAGTTTCCATCCGCACAAAATGTCCAGCGGTGAGCTGTCTGCGTTCAAAGCGTCTCGTTGTTGACACATAATTGGTACTGTCTGTGCGTTTAGGGTACTGATCAAAGGTAGTTCGGAGGGGACCAGACACAGGGAGGGCTCGGGGTTTAGTTGTATTTTTGTAAAGATGAAAACAGCTCTAGGCGGGTAGGGAAAGGACAGCACTTTGTAGAAGAAGGCTGAGTGGCAGGTAGTGCTACTGAAAAACGAGAAAAGGAAAAAAACGAAAAAGTCGGAGACATAAAGCATTGTTAAAATAAGTTGCTCTTTTTATTTTTAATTTGTCATTTTTATTTTTGTTTTTTGAAAACAAGACCAGTAGGGAACAAGAAAAAAAAAAAAAAGAAAAGAACTCCTAACTACACAGTGCCACTTGTTAATTTTGTGTAAATAATACTAGACCATGTAAATACAATGTTGTATATGAAAAAAAATCTTTAAAATAAAAGGGAAAATCATTTGTGAGCAGAAAGATTTTGTTTTTATTTTTATGTTTTTATTTTTTTTTTCTCCCCCTTCCCTTTTTTTGGATGATTCAAATGTGACACAAATGGTGTGTATTTCAAGACTGCTATTTCAACAAATTTTTTGTTTTATTTTGAAATCTATAACAGCGAGTGTATATATAATGAAACACAGAATAATGAGAAATGTTTTACCGTATTATACCCTTGGTTAACTCCTACCTGTGTTATAAAAAAAAAAACCTTTGTCCTCAGTTGCTTGTTTCTTTCTGGTATCGTGGTTTTACGGTGCTTTGGACATGTCTATAAGCTTGATTGTGAACAATTAAAGCTTGTCTGTCAAAGCATGGAGACGTGGCTTCAGATCACCTTGCTTTTCCACACTGTAAAAGTGAGGTTGGGCAATGTCAGGAGTACCCCAAAGTCATACTTGAGTAAAAGTAAAGATATTGTGTTTGAAATATTACTTTCGTAGAAGTAAAAAGTAATCCAGATGAACAGTAATTGAGTAGAAGTCTTAAAGTATTTGAGATTAAGTATCAAAAGTACAAGTAAAATTACATGAAACATATATTTACAGGTATGATTCGAAGGGTTGATCCGATATTGAGCTTTTCTTTTTCGATTATCAGAATCAGTGTTTTAATCTGAATGCCAATTAAATAAATCAGTTTTCATAAGTGCCACTTTGGCTCTGATGTAACATGCAATCTGCAAACTAATTAGTCACTATAAAGTTATAAATAAATAAAAAAGCACAATATTTGCCTCCACAATGTGGTGGAGTAGGAGTATGAAGCAGCAGAAAATGGAAATGCTAAAGTACAAGTTGTAGTCTTAAGTAAATGCACTTCCCATCCCATCACTGTTGCAGAGTGAGCAGATGAAAAAGACGGCACAGTGCTGAAGACCTGGATTATTTAAAATGTTATGTTTAAAATATGTTTTTATGCACTGCTAATGTCAGTCTCTTATGGAAGTAACACTGACACAGAATTACAAATGGGCATTAAAGCATCTACTGTACTGTACCAGATGCACTCCATGTTAACACTGGAAATTATGCAGCACGCAAAAAGGTTTTAATTTGACTACTTATGCAGGTGTATCAGTGCTCATTGCAGGCTACATTCATGAAAGAGGCCCACTTAAGAATATATTTTTTCGATATATGTCAAGTACAGCTGGGTTAAACCAACATATGGTCAGCATGCTGCATTAAATTCGGAATCTTAGCATGTTTATTTGTCTAATTTATAGTCAAAACTTTGTCATCACCCTTAATAAGTCACAATCACTCTAAGTAGCATTTCAGTGAGATACATGGGCAGATTTACAAGCAAGAAACACACTGTATTCATTGTTCATTCACTTATTTTTAAATGGCATTTTTTCTAGCATATAGGGTGATGATGCACATTTTTGGGCAATACTAGACATTTCAAAGGTTTGGATGCAACACATACTGTATCTACTACACACCAGCCACATACATTATTTGTGATCATCCCATTTTATTGCAGAGAAGTCAAGTCAATTTTTATATATCCAGCTGCATCCATAAAGAATCAGATTGAGGATTTTTGAATATTGGCAAAGCTTTGCAACAACTGAAAACAGTCATGCGCTTCAGAGTGAAACAACACCTAGTATATATATTATCCTTGAGGTAAATAATAAGAAATAAAATAAGTTGAAAGCAGTATTCTAGCTACTCAAACAGCACTTAAAACAGTGAAAATACTTCTTGACAAGGACAGAAAACTCTCTCCTCTTAAATACTGCCTCTGTGCACACTAATGCAATTGCATAATGACCTCTAAACCCTAAATGAACCACAGGTCAAACAGGTCTAATCTAATCTTAATCATTTATTATTTACAAAACAACCAGCAGGGGGTGCTGCTGTCAAATGATGATGATGGACGACACTGGATGGTTCAAACACAATGTATGAATGAGGCCAATCCTCTTACACTGTTAGCTTTAAACGGCCTGAAAACTATTTCATGAATGTGTGATTATTTATATATTTCACTTTGTATACAGAATCCATATAACAGAGAACAGACAATGTTTTCTCTGACTGGATTTTTTAAATATAAATTAAGGCTTGTACATTATAGGTAATTAAAATTAAAGTGTTTGTTTTTTAAAAGGAAACTAAAAAAAAAAAGAACCATAATTTAATCATATCAGCTCCAAAAAAGCAAGAAAAAAAAGCTGCGTTTTGTCGCTTTAAAAATGCTAATCAAGGTTTTTTGTTAGGGATTTAACGTGACGTCACTTCCTGTGGCCAGCTTTGCCTCCTACTTTTTGTTGGGACCTGGGAGAGAAAATTATCCCGCAGAGGCGCAGAAGAGAAAGAAAAACACAAACAGGAGAAGGAGGAACAAGTTACAAACCATGGGAATGTACGAGGCGGCTGTTTAGTCGTCTAACAATGCAAGCGGACGTGCTCTCACCGTGAATTCGTACGAGGAGGTTCCTGTAAGTATTCCCTTCATCCAGACCTTCACGGATCCACAAGTGGCTGCGGAGCAAGTGTATGTCGGATCCAGCTTTGAGGGCTGAAGGCGGCGTTTGTTTTGCTCTGCGAGACGCTCTCGCGTGGACGGAGTCTTTGCTTATCGCTGGCGTCCGATGCTAACGGTTAGCTCCCGTAGAGAAAACAAGCGCACACCTGTTGCTTTTTCTTATACCAGGTACTTCAGGCCTGAAATGTGTACAATTGTGATGATAAGCGTTCACTTATGTATTTGTTTTCATTATTAATGTTATTTCTGAAGGTTTTATACGGATTTCCAAGCCTGTTTATTTAGATTTCAGAACGGTTTTGGCTGCCTGGTCCACCTCAACGGTTTATTCTCTGACCCGAAAACACAAATAACGAGCAAGTTTACACATCTATGAACGTTAGCTAACTTTTTCAGATTAATTTAGCTAATTATCGGATGATTTGGTGAGTAAACTCTATCTCAAATGCAGTCTTTGGTCTTACTTCGCTTTTTGTATTCGTCGAATAGCATTACACGGGAAAATATTATTTCTTACTAACGTTTTAAGACATTATTTAACGTTTTTGTTAGCTAACGTTAACTAACGTCTAAACGTTGACTTGCTAATCAACGCACGTTAGCTAGCTGACTGAGATAACCATGGTTACTGCTGCTCATTCAATTAAATAGATGTCCATAATTAATTGTTCGTCTCCTCAGCTGAATTACAAAGTGATATACATTAATGTCAACTTGCCATATCGCCTAATTAATTGCGATAAGTTTTTTTTTTTTAGTAAGCCAATATTTAACGTATTTGTCACCTGTAAAGTCAATTGTCAATTTAGAGACAGGTCGTAAAATATTTACGGTCAAACTACTGTATTTACTAAATGTTAAGACCAAATAACAGTAGCTTGTTGCCTCGCCTCTTCCAGTGTCAGATATGTAGTTAGTTAATGTCACCTCTGTCACAATGTCACATCTAAACTATAGTTGATGATGCAAACAAATATGGCGCAGGTGCACCGTTTTCTCAGTAATGTCAGGTATTCATGGTGCATAACTAACCTTAGCTACCTACCAGCTCATATTACAACAGACTACACAAAAACAATGTAATTCAAACACAGTTTCCAACACAGGACACACTCTGCATCTCATGTTTCTGTGGGACTAGTATACAACTGTTGTCCACCTGACAAGGTGGACTCCACTTACACAGTATGTTTATGGTCATTTGACTGGGGATAGTCTGCGTAGCTCTGGTCGATTATCAGGGCCGATATTCAGCATTTTTCCAATAATCGGTTAAATCAGTTAATTTAAAAATGTGCTCCTTTGGCTCTAATGCAGAATCCTCTGATGAATGCATCCTTACATGTCACAAGTAATATCCTATCAACACTGAATAATCTGAATCTGCAAAGCAACAAGTCACTAAAGTTATCAAACGAGTGGAAGTAGAAAGTAGAAAAGGGAAACACTCAAGTAAAGTACCTCAAAGTTTTATTTAAGCACATTATTTCAGTAAATTGTACTCAGTTACATTCCATCACTGTTTTTTTTTTTTTTTACTGCAAATGTATATCAGTTCCAAATATAAGTTATCGGTCTCCTTCACTACTAATAGTCGGTCCCTGATGTAGACACTGTTTTTAAACATATTACTTGGAAATTTTAACTGGTTATGGGAAAGTCTCAATTAAATACTTATCCCTCTACATGGTAAGGACAAAATATCGATACAGAAATATATCATATTGCTTACTCTTGTGATAGACTGCTGTGACAGTTTGATTTACCAGAGTCACCACTTCATGACTCCTTTTGGTTTCAAGGGTTTCAGTTTGTGAGCGAATGTTGTATCCTTCTTTTAAAAATGTAACTCGTGAGAGTTACATGAGAGTCACGTCACATGTTGACATGGCTCATCACGCTGCACTGTGCTCTTATCATTATTGTGGGCAATGTATCGTGAATCATATCGTACTGTGTGTTACTTTGTGATATCCACCCCTACTATATGACTTACATATGCAAACCAAACCATCAGCGATGGCTATTTCTGTATTATTTAAACAGTTAGTCTGAAGGCTCTGCTCTCTTCTCTTCCAGGTGTGGTAGTGTAACCCTCCCTCTCCCCCCATCATGCTGAGTTTCCTGCGCAGGACGCTGGGGCGACGCTCCATCCGGAAACATGCAGAGAAGACCCGGTTACGAGAGGCTCAGCGTGCCACGACGCACATCCCTGCTGCTGGGGATGCAAAGTCTATCATCACATGCCGCGTATCCTTACTGGATGGGACAGACGTCAGTGTTGACTTGCCGGTAAGAAGGGTTGCTAAAGTGTGATTCTGTCAGTCTTTGTCTCTTGCTTTTTGGCCAATTGAACTTGCATTTATATAGTGCTTTTCTGTTCTACCAACAACTGAAAGATTTACAGCACTGTCCACATCAACCCACCCACATGCACACATCCATACACTGACAAACACAGACTGCCACCACCTGCTGCTATGGAGTTATTTCCTGTCACACAAGTGCAGAACGTACCTGTTAGCTGGCTGTCGGCTGTAGTCTTTGCAGTGTGTTCAAGTGCAAATTTTGGCCCATACACAGGCGGCATGAGGTGACTCGGCAGTTAATGTCGGTTTGGTGTGTCAGGGGCTCTAGTCCTCTGCCAGTGGTGACACATTAGTGGTCTCACACAAGGAAGGACTTCTGAAAACCTGTAGACAGTATCTATTAATGACTGTTCCTGTCTCTCTACATGTCCTCCAAGTCTGTGTACTGGTCTGGAGTTGTTAAGAGGAACACTAATTCTCTGCAAATGGACTTTACTTTCTGACAAATGGCTGTCAAATTGGTGTTTAACTACAACCAATTGTGTTTATATGATTATGTGAAATCTGGAAAGAGAAAGCGATGTAGTAGTGACCATTGTGTGCCTGTGTCAGTAGAGCAGCCCTTTTAAGCCTGTGTAGAGTGTGTGTGTGTGTGGGTGTGTAGTAGTGTTGCTGATCACCTGTAATTCCATGATCCTCCCCTGAGAACACACTTATCACATGACGGTGTCACATGACCAAGTGGACACAGAGCAGAACTTCACTCTCCCCTCTTCTTCCTCTCTCTTCTGTCTTTCTCTTCTTTCTCTTGTTGTTTCTTCTGCATTGTCTCCTCTTAGACAAACACCAAGCTTCTGCTGGAAAAAAAAGAATAATATAATTTTTGAACTGAGGACGTAAATATCTGGAGGTTTCCCCCCCTACATGTGACCTTTATTTTTGCTCAGCTCGCAGACTTTTCTACGTTTTGTTTCCACTGGCATTCCAGTGAGGCCAGTCTGCGATCTTACTGTCTGACTCAACCTTATCATGAAATCTAGCCGTCTGCCATGAATAGCGTACAAGGAAAACGTGTGAGGAGAAAATTTAGTTTGTTTTCCACAAAACTTTCCACCTTTTTTTATTTTTCCTTTCTTTTTTCTCATGTGGATGCTTAAGTCAAGCAGCAGTACTTAGACATGGTACAGGAAAACAAATCAACCATTGAATTCCTCACCAGCTTATTGAGCAAGAATGCTTACAAGTTTTTAATTCAGCTGTCTCACAAGTGATGTCACACATTTTTCGAGTGTGTCTGAGTTTAAGACTGGCCACATCATTAACATGTAATCCTTCCCATCAGCTCAGTATTGTGTGCATGGAGAGGTTGGTCGCACATTCTCATTCAGTCTTTCTTCTAGTGGACTTTTTCTTTCTCTCTCTATTCCCTCCTGTATTTGGACAGAAATGATTTTCCACCAGCGTTGTTAGTTCTGATTCTTTAATTAGCTATATTATTGATAGATTTAATTGATTTTGCCCTGACCTTAGAGTACTTTAATGCCTTAAAAACTCTCAGGCGTTTGCTGTGTGTGCCTGAAGGAAGTTTTAAAATTCAATTGGATTTCTGAATGCATTCCAGCAGAGCCCTGGCCTTGTGTTGGCTTTTTTTGGTGCTCCCCCTCCCCCAGGCATAGGTAGCTCCTGCAAACTCCTCTGTCTTATCATCCAGCTATCTCAAAGTGATAGAACAGTAACGAAAACACACCAGTAAGAGCAGTGCTCTGTTTGAATGCTTCATACTGCTAGATATCCTTCGCACTCATGATAACCTAACCAACCGCATTTCCACATAATGAGGTAAGAAGTGTAGAAGAGAGAACATCAATATTTTTCAAAATAAACACAGACAACATAGATGCAATTCCCAGTTTATTTCCCTGACATCTTAAAAGGAGATGGAGCAAATGTGGATGTTTTAAGTTTGTTGAAATGAGCTTTTCCTTCGAAGTTTATCAGCTAAATTCAAAGGTTTCTCCTCCCTGTCTTGTCGGTGTCGATGCCAACTGAAACTAGAGGCACCACTTCGTTCAGGCAGCACGTTTGCATCACCATTAAGAAATGTTATGCTCAATGTTTTGGGTTTCCTGAGGTTGTAGGGCAGGGTCTGCCACATTTTTAAAGAAGAATAACAGCAGAGACATGTGTTTAAAAATGTAGGACAGCTTGTTTTGTCACCAAGGCCTTATTTTTTCGTGGTTTATTTTTATGTGGCTTTTTTGATTTAGTAGATCCAGATGAAAATGCATTCTGTTGTGCTGTTGTTCTGTGTGAACATTTCCTTCCTACTCTGATAGCTGGGTAAAATGGGAAACTGAACTTTTAGTTGAGGAACAGTGTGAACATCGACAACCCCCCTGACAGTAGAGAGCAGCTGAGCAGGTTCGCAGGGAAACATTACAGCTTCTCACTATCTGTGTTTCAGCCAGTTTGAACCATTAGTTAAACAGTCTCTGAGGAAACATTAGACTCAGCACATCACTGCCTTTTGCTGGCAGTCTTTCTTTGCGTTAAGTACAGCATATGGTGTAAAAGCCCAGTATTGTCGAGTAGGAGCAATGATAGCCATAAAACAGGTTTAACACAATCTGGTTGTCAATTAAACCGACTACAGTCTGGCAGAAACTTTGGGGACCCCCTGCTCAATGGTGCAGTTTGTTTTTCTGTGGTTGTAAATAGACAACCGCAACCTAAACCTGAATAGGACTCATTCACATGCTTTACTAGGCCTTCCAGCTGTGTGTGTGTGTCCCCAGTTTGTAAGGCCACCCAATGCTGTCTCCTAGGGATACCTCTGTTTGGCAGCATCCATGTCCATACATAATTCGACACAGCCTTATGATTCACATTCCTTCTATTTAGATGTACTTCCCTGTCTATTCTCTTTATCTTTCTCCCCCCACAGCTCACCCCATAGCCACCCACACTGTCACCTCCTTTGACTTCCCCTTTCTCTCATCGTAGATTTAAACTACAGGGAAAAAGTTAAGCACATGCATGCTTTATTTACATCAAAGAAGTCCTTATTTTGGAGATCGTACATCTCATCATTGGCAAGTTGTAAAATCTATGTGCAGTAATAAACCTTTTATGTTCAGATAATTAGATACAAGATCCCTTGTTTAACCTTGCCTGTTTAACTTTAAAATTCTTGTTATTGGTAAATGGGACATTATGGTATACAGTGAAGCCATGATGGCGTCTTTTGTCTTGTACTGGATGAGTGCTACTTGCAAAGTCAGACGTTGATTTTATTACTTTAACAGGCATGTAAATTGATGCACCATTGAGACGAAGGGAAGATTGCTTTTACTTATCTCTTGCAGTGAAATGGGTAAACATGGCCCTAAAACTTCAGGTTAAGGGCTATTGATCCAATACTGGACTGCTGTGCTATAAATGTTTTTATAGAACAGTCAAGTGTGTAAAAATAATCCACTAAACTACATCAGAGGCCTTCCTAAAAATCACAAATTCTTCTATCTGTCCTAGACTATGTGTTATGGCACTTTTAAAGTGGATGCATTACTAGGTTGGTTGGTTTGATGGACTCATCACATCAGAGAAATACCACAGTTGTAACTCAAGCATTGTGACACAGTGTCTGAGAGACAGAGCTGTATGCTCACAGGCAGGCAGAAAGACTGCAAACAGCCAAACAATACTGCAGGCAGTATAACAAGGCCTTGGTTGCAGCACACATGCACACACACACATACACATACACAATGAGTCCTTTGTCCTCCCTCTCCCTGGGTACTGTAGGGGTGCGGTATGCCTTGTCAACTATGCCAGCTAGCATGGGGCCAGCCCCCCTGAGCTGCCCAGGAGCTCTCTTGGGATGTGTGTGTTGGTGTGTGTAGGAGACACAGGGAAACTTCTAGAGCCCCCTCTTGCCCCATTCTTCTTTGACCAGATTTTATAATGAACCTCAAAAGTTTAAAGTCAAGACTAAAAGCTGATGGAACAAGTGCAGCAAATGATAAAGACGTGCTGACGTCCTGATGTCAAGAACACCCCTATTAGAGTGCTTTAAAGCTCAGTGAACTAAGCTTAATAATAATACAGAAGGCTTCAAGCAACAGTGATCAGAGACATGATTGATTGATTGATAATTTGTTATACAGTCTTGGTGTTAGTTAAAAGTTACACTACTAACAGGCCAGTCATATGAATGCCACCATCAGTTACTCTATGTGGGGACTTAATTTTAGTTATGGATGTTTTGCCTCTTAAGTACATATAGTACTTTTAATACTTTTAAAGAGAAAATGTAGGCTGGTGAAAATGTTTTATAAACCTCCTATACCAAAACATGGTAAAGGGTAGAAAGTCAGACATACTTTTGGTTAATACTGATGGTACAAATGGTGGAAACATGGATAATAAAAGTAATGGTTAAACAGACAAGATGCAGCAAAGAAATAAAAATACATGTGCAGACTGATCTTGGATGGTTTCTTTTCCTAATGATCACATGATGTATCCAGCCACCCTACTTCCCCTCAGCTCCTCAGAGTCTGGGGCACTTCAGCCCCCGTCACCATGGCGACCCTGTCGCTGTGCCTCATGATGTGTGTGTGTGTGTGTGCGCGCATGCGGGCCTGTGCGCATGTGAGAGAGAGATCTCCCAGTCCCAGGCAGGACACAGGCAGTGACTGGTACGGGCCTTGTCAGAAAGGGCAACATATTTCAAACTTGGAGTACCTCCTGTTCATAATTACTCAAACTGTATCTCTCAGCTCAAAATCCAAAAGACACAACTCGGTACATGTTCACTTCAACCAGGCAAAACAATATTCAAACAATGTCAATGAGCAGGACAGAGATTTGACGTTGTTCTCTTGTGAGCATCTTCAGACGAATCAGATGCAAACTTGAACTGTTTTTATTAATATCCCTCTTAACCACTTGATTTTAGAGCTGCAATGATTATTCTATTAATTGATTATTCAATTGATATAAAGTGTGTCTGATCATTGTATATGCAAAAATGCCGACTATTTGTTGGTTTCAGTTTCTTTAATGTGAGAATTTGATGCCTTTCCTTTTCCTACATGATAGTAAATTGACTGTTAGTCAGTCAAATTAGACATTTCAAGGCATCACCTTGAGCTGTGGCAAACTATCCACAACTTCCCTTCTGACATTATGTAAACAAACCAATAATCTAGTAAATAAGAAATAAATCATTAGTTTCAGCCGAGGTTGCAATCTTAGAAATGCCTGTAAACCTCTAGTACAAGTCATATTACAGAGGTTTTGAAGGATGATTTCTCCAGGACTCTTTTGATATATCTACCCGAGTTTCCTGATATCATGAGTATCAATATTCACTTCAGTTTTAATAGCACTAGTTTACAACTTTGTGTTTTTCTTCCTAGCTCTAGGTGAGACCATTTGTCACTCAGATACTCAAGTCCTGTGTTTGTTTGTGTGTTTCCCTGATCAGAAAAAAGCCAAAGGTGAGGAGCTGTTTGACCAGATTATGTACCATCTGGACATCGTAGAGAAAGACTACTTCGGACTGCGCTTCATGGACTCGGCACAAGTGCCGGTAAGCATGAAGATATACTTTACAGAATAGTCTCCCATGACTTTGTATAGTTTTTGTTTTGTTTTTTCGTTGTTTTTTTTTTAAGTTGTACTTTAGTGTCATACAGTTGGTTGCCTAATTTGTTGATTTTGAAGTTTGTTTTGTATGATCATCTTTTCTGTTTTTTTGTTTTTGTTTTGAACAATGAATTCAAAGCTAACATTGACCAATAAACAATTTTGAAAAATTCAGACAAATATTATCATAAATACCCTGCAATGGAAGGTTACTTTGTTTCTGCAGTTGTTGATACCAGCAATTGTAATTAATCAGAATATCTCATGTATTAAACTAATCAAAATTTGAATCATAACAAACTATTTGAGGCAGTCCTCTCTGCATTGATTCACAGCCAGACCTCAGATTTCAGTCCAAATCACTCTTCACACATTTGAAGGAAGCCTTCAGGCTGGGATTTTTCCCTTTCAGTGAATGGGCTAACAGGATTGGTTATGGGACTTTTGTCAGCTGTGGGAGTCAGACTGTGCTCTTGAGACAAACTGTTTTAAGTCATCGGTCTGCCAGTGACCCTGTTCCATCAGCCTGATACTGTGTGAAGGCCATGGAGGGAAGGAGAGCTGGTGGGAGGAAAGATGTTACTGAAGGGAGGGACTCAGCAGAGAGGGGTGGAGGTAGAATCAAAAGGGTGGGAGAGAAAGAGGGAGGAAGGGGAGGGCTGTAATAAGGAATGTGGGGGAGAGGAGACTAGAGAGTGCTGTGAGTCCTGTTATCTGTCTCCCTCTAACTTACTCATGCACTCACACACAAACCACCTCTCCTTGACATTTTTCATGCCTCATAGAGCCTGAACTTCCAAGAAGAATTACAGCACAGAGCAGAACACTGACTTCAGTGTTTGTGTTAGTGTGTCTGTGTGCGTTTTTTCAAAGGACCTCCCAGCATTCAACATTTCATTAACAGTCCACTGTCCAAATTAACTGTTTTTGTTTCATTCAGTTGCACATATAAATATTTATTGTTTGTAAATTGAAATTTGATTAGATTTATTTATTTTTTTTTTTAGTAAACTAAGCTGCTGTGTTTTTACATTGTTGTCACCTTTATGTTGTTCCAGCACTGGCTTGACGTCACAAAAAGTATCAAAAAGCAAGTAAAAAGTAAGTAAACAGAAGCGCTCTCCCTCTACCCGTTTTCTTTCTTTACCCCCATACATATTTATTTCTTACATATTTGCTTAAAACATTCTTTTCAACACTTTCTTTGACATAGTACACTGAAACATTATTCCTTTTTTGTGAATGATAAAGCAGTGTTTCTGTGGTTGTAAATTAATGTGATCTTTCAGACAAGTTTAGTACATTTTCAGCCTCTCATTTTTATTTCTACATTATTTGATTGTTAAGCTTTATTATAACATTACTCAGCTGTCATTTTGATGTGTCTTTCAGTTGGTCCACCATACTGCCTTCATATGAGAGTAAAGTTTTACTCCTCAGAACCGAACAACCTGCACGAGGAGCTCACCAGGTGAGTTAACCCCACCAACATTTGAACTTTGGGGCTTTTTCTCCTAATTTCATGTACCTAAAAGAAAGTTGGTGTTATGTCTGCTTCTGGATGAGATTTGCTCTACAAGTAGGTTGTGTCTTTTGTCTGTGCAAGCTCAAACACAGAAATTGAATGAAGTGTTATTAGTTTAAAATAAAACAGTGAGAAATGTATGGTTCCTGTAGAGTTATCAGCTTTTTAAACATTTGTAGGAAGTAATTTTTGGGGTATATTTACAATTGATTCCAAAACAAAATGTAATTTGCTTCAGTGTTCCACATTGCCAGTTTGGCGTAGATGGTTATTTCTGCTTCATATTTCTTAAAACTACGTAAGGTAATCACATTTCATTACCATATTCAACTGAATTGATTTGTTTTTCTTTCAGATACCTATTTGTGTTACAGTTAAAGCAAGACATCCTCAGTGGCAAGTAAGTAAAAGAATCGTGGTGTCATAGCACTCCAAATAAATAAATGTTCAGAGAGAAAGCAAGTCAGCCTGAGAGATTGTTGAATTAACATGAAAGACATATGGCAGTGGTTATATATTGTAAAAGTTTAGGTCGGGCCTTTAAATACCAACAATTTTGATCAACACAAGAAAAACCCTCAAACCCTATTTACTTAATAGTAAGTAAAAGTAGCCTTGTTTTGTTGTTATTTAACCTTAATTATTTTACACAACTAACATAAATCACTTGTCCAAGACAAGACGCTGTGTTGCCTTTCTTCATCAGTTGTCATCCGTTTCGACATAAATCCATTTGTTGTGTTGTCTGTCATGGCCATGTTACTGTAAGAGGCTTACAGGATTACATGCTGGTGAACAGAACAGAATTATTAACAGTAGTCAATAAGTGGACTGGGAATAGACTGGACTGGGATGTGTAAGTTTTAACCACAAAGAAACATCTGAATTGGTTGGCTGAATAATTAAAAAAAAAAAAAAAGTGGTAGAAACCAGTCCAACTCAGTGGAGGATGTAGGGTAATATTTTTGATCTGTTTTAGCTTACGGTAGTTTATTTTGCAATGACTCATACCATGTCTGTGTTTTCAGGCTAGAATGTCCGTTTGAGACAGCGGTGGAGTTAGCTGCCTTCTCGCTACAGGGTAAGCAGATTCTCTCCAGCTCTGTTTGTGGTAATGACTCTGTAACAGCTGCCATTGTTTTCCCATTGAACTGAATGTGCAATGTGATGTGTAATTCTGGAGTTTACGGCACAGAGCCTCAAAAGGCCTGTGTAGAAAAACCTGGTCTGAAGCCAGTCTGCAGTGACTAAGTCCCAATTCAAAGAGCTTGTTTCTGTTTGTCTACATAACTTTAATCTGTTAAAACATATCAACAGACATTACACTTTAAACCTATAAAATAATGCCCCTACGCCACAGTTGAGTTTCAACAAGGTTGTTCATCACACAGAACTATGTACTCACACACCCAGCAGAGAAACACAAGCGTTTTCCTTGGATCTTTTTGAACCAGTCATGGCTGTCTTTGTGAATGAGCATCTTCTTTGAGTGACGCTCCTGGCAACATCGCTGCCATGGACACTGAGGCGCGTAAATCCCTCCACCACAATACAACTGCCAACAGCAAGTGGTGTAGCTTCTGGTAGCGACAGAAACGGTGAGATTGCCGATACATGTGGATGAGATTTTCCTCAACTGCATTAAAGAAGAAGAAGAACTTTAGAATTGAACCATTGCCTGTCTGGATTAAGAGGAGCTAGCTGAGTTTGTGTGGGCAACGGCTTCAGTATCCAACAGCAGAAGATGCAGGATGTTATCAGGGAAAGATATAGCTGGGGCTGCTTTCTGCCTGTTGCCTCTGTGACCTAGAATAGAAAATAAGCAGATATTTAGTTATGTGACTAGTGAATTTTTGGTTGAGCCTCCCAATGATTTAAGGGCAAATATGTTGTAATTATCCTGAATCCTTTTTTTTTCTTATGTCAAAAACAACATGGGATAAAACAAACACACACAAAACAATCGCAGCAAAAGGGTTTGTTTGGTTTTTTATTTGTATTTATTGGGTGTTTGGTTTTCATCCACATGTATAAAATCCATGACGTTTATTTGTAGAGCTATATAAAAGAGTGCAGAGACAAATAAACCAGGAATGTATGAATTTACATGACATTAACAAAGAAAATGGTTAAGAAACTCTTTTGTAGAACATTGTTTCTTCCCAATGTAATTTTCTTCAAAGAAGTCTCAGTCAAATGTTTCTAACAGCAGTATATATTATCTTTTGTTCACGGCAATATTTGCTTATCAAAGTTTCAGTTAGGGACTTTATAGTAGGGCAGCCTGGTGTCCATGTCATGACTATTGATGTTTCCATAGCTACATAGAGTGGTGGAGTAGAAATCGATTTGGCTTTCTCTTCTACTAACTGCTGACTGGCAAAGAGCTGATACCTTTTTAAACTCCACATATTTACTGTTTTCAATGGTCGAAAATGAGTGCTGCTTCAGAGGAACAAAGATTGAGTCATTAGAGACGTTTATGGAATGAGATTGCGTGCACAGACCCATGGACACACACACACACATACACACACTCACAAAGTCACTGTGGGGTAAATGCCAGCTCATTAGTGCTTCATCCTCTTCGGAGGCCCCCTAATCCAGCACCCTTTCTGTCTTCTCTCTTTCCTTCACTTGAGCATTCTGCCTTCATTTTCCTTTTTTTCCAGAATTATATTGTTGGTCCACTGACATTGCTTGGGATAGGCAGAGAGTACGATTATCTTTTCTTTCCTTTTATATCCTGAGGCTTTGCTCACAGCTGGACATGCTAAACATTGAAGTTCTAGAAGCTCCTGTCTACCAAAACAGTGCAAAATGTAATCAGAAACAAGACTTTTTTCAGTCTCTGTCTCTAATATAATTAATTCTCTTAATTTACTATTTGTCTCGTTTTCAACACACTCATTTTTATAGAGTGAATTGTTTGTTTCTTCCCTTTCCTTGACCTTCTTTTTGTCTCCTTTTTCACCTGATAAAATCTATGACCTCTGCCCAGAGGGAAATCGGATGCGCATCAGTCTTTGACCTAACGCTACACAGTATTTTGTGTGCTGTGACATGGAGGGAGGCTTTGTTTGTTATTTCGTCCATTAGGATTACCTAATACCACATTATCAGGCATTCTTCCTGGGGTCCTCTTTCCAGGGGTTGCAGTTCAAGGTCTTAGTGAACCCTAAAGCAGTATTTTAGGAATGTTTTTAGTCTTTAGCTGAATTGTACAATAAATTACAGGTTCATTGGATAGACCTGCACAGTCTCATGCATTCCACAACTACAGCTCCATAATAAATCCATATGTTACTCACAGGGTTGAATTGTTAATTGTGTGTCTGTGTGTTTTCAGCTGAGCTAGGTGATTGTGACCCATTAGACCACAATGTGGACCTGGTGACAGAATTTCGCTTCGTCCCCAACCAGACAGAAGATGTGGAGCTGGCGATATTCAACGCATGGAAGGAGTGCAGGTCAGTATTTCACTACAACAGATAAAAGTTATATCTATGAGGACAAATGCACTTACAAGATGGTCACAGATATCCTGAATAGACACATTTAAGTCTTTGTCTGTGAGCTTGTGGGATGAAAGGTACCGGTTACACCTCTATAAATACACCTTTTTCATCTCATTGTTTCCTTTTTTTTCATAGTTTTGGCTGCAGTTATGTGTTTGATCATGTAAACATTTTTCTGTTCTGTGTTTCCTTCCCCTCCCTTCTTCTCTCCTCCTCTCCTTCAGAGGTCAGACACCAGCCCAAGCTGAAATTAACTACCTGAATAAAGCGAAATGGCTAGAAATGTATGGGGTGGACATGCATATGGTCAAGGTAACTGACATGCTCTCTTACTCACTATCACATACTTTATACCTTTAATCGCAAAAGGAAGTTTAAGGAATGTGCATTAGAACATAAATATGTGAACAGTCATAAAATATTCTCATTTTCTTTCTTTTTCTTTATTTCTTTTGTTCCTGTCTTTTTTTTTTTATTTTCCTGCAGGCACGAGATGGTAATGAATACAGTTTGGGTTTGACACCCACTGGAGTTCTGGTGTTTGAAGGAGAAACCAAGATTGGGCTTTTCTTCTGGTATGTGTTGTTATATCCCCACTGAATAAGATATTTACTTAAATGACTTTATAGAAACAACTTTGACTTAATATTATTTCTGCTTTTGTGTGTGTCTGATTGTCTCTGTGTGTTGTAGGCCGAAGATTACTTGTCTGGATTTCAAGAAGAGCAAACTAACGCTCGTGGTCGTGGAGGATGATGAACAGGTAAGCACATACACTCACACACGTCATGCACTGGAATGTTAAAAATGCAGAACATGCATTCAATCACACTCTGTAATTCCTCTTGATAGTGGTATATCAATGACCCAGTCTAAACAACAGAACCTACCAAGTGTGTAGCAATAAGAGTTCTGACAGTGACACGGTTTCAAAGGGAAAGAAGTTTCCTCCACGTTGTCAACGTCTCTCTTGTCTATCTGCACACTTAGTGTGTTACAACTAAGCAAAACTTTGAAAATATAACAAATGCTTCTGCTTCTGTTCTTTCACAACAACCATACGCATGAATGTCTGTGTGCAGAATATGTGATACATAAAGACAGCTTGTAAAATGAGCTCTTCTGTCCTCTTATTAAAAATAAAGGGAATGGTTAAACAAACACACCACTTTGCACTTTAAGATGATTCTCATTGATGATTCAACATTTTACCACATATCCAGATTATAATGCTGCCATTTTCTGACAAGACCCAGAGAGAAAACTATTTACAAACTCAAGTAGACCTTTCTGTGGAATAGCTTAAAAGATATTGCATAAACAAGAAATACTCCTCTTAAAACTTTTGTTTGAAGTGGTCCCTGAGCTCGAGGAGAGCTTGGTTCCAAATCAAAATGAAACAAGACTTAGTATTGTACTACCCAGAGGCTAGTCATATGAAAGAGTCTGTTTATGTCCATCCTGGAGGTCTGTGAGTGAGGTTAATAAAGAAGCCCACCCCCTCTGGTATTCCTGGTATGCGCCATTCTCCTCCACACACAGGTCTCCCCTCCCAACTCTGTCCTAATCAGTTTTATACTGTATGCTAGTCCTGTCACAGCAGGAATTTACTGTAATGTACTTGAATTCGCGATTCTCTATTTAGATGTTTGTTTGTCACACATATATACAGAATGAGCATCAATAATGGAACCAAAAGAGAGACTGTCATTCTTATCAGAGGTCATTGCATTGAAGATTGAGGATTGATGTCTCTTTGTCAAGCAGCATTTCTATGAGCAGGTGGTTAGTCGGAATGTCGGCCTAAGAATGCAGTTTGTCTGAAAACTTGTTTGTGCTTCTGTCTGTTTGTCTGAGTATTAAATACGTCTTTTGATAATATTTGTTAGTCTATTTGGAAAAACCCAACCCCAGCCAGAGGACCCAACTGGGTCCAAGTTTTGCTTCTAGTTCACCTTGGTGTCAGATCGTTGTTATAATACATTGCTACTGTGACACTGGAATGGCTCCAGTGCAAGTTTGCAACCGGCTGTGGTCCCAGCCAGACTTTTCATCTTGGCCACAAAGAGAAATCAGATTAATTAGGCAGCATCTGCACACACTGTAGTGCTCATTCTTCACATTTTAGTCTCAAATTAGTACATGAGCTTTGTTTGACTGAAAATATGTTGACTAGTGTTGAATTTGATCTACAAACACCTTGCCTTTATGTTGTACGTCCTCTTACCTTAGACCGATTCTCCACAGGGCAAAGAACAGGAGCACACGTTTGTCTTCAGGATGGACCACCCCAAAGCCTGTAAGCACCTCTGGAAGTGTGCTGTGGAACACCATGCTTTCTTTAGGTTGAGAGGGCCGGTACAGAAGAACTCTGCACGCCCTGGATTCATTCGCATGGGATCACGCTTCAGATACAGGTAACAGAGGGATCATAGATGGGAAAGTAAAGGGTTACGGATGCTTTTAAATGAGGAACCATTACTTTTACACTGAGTGGAATGATGTACGAGGGCTGCGATGTCCTTTTGTACAAAATATGCAAGCAATGTTAGATTAAAGGGCCTCTATGGAGATTTTATCGGCTGGTTGTTTATGTTAGCAAACTCCATTTTTAAGTTAAAATTAGCTACTGTTGCTCTGTGTTTGCAGAGTTGAGAGAGGCACTCAAGAATATACATAAAGTCACATCCTTGGACTGTCGTAGAAAGTCCGACCCTAGTCCTTCACAAAGAAATCCATAGTCCAGCAACACATAACAACTCAAACAAATCATCCACAGGCTTGTATAGACAACTGAGAGAGACAAGGAAGGTCTCATTTTTATGTCACATTACAATCCTCTTACATATGGCCAATAAAAAATTGATTAACAAATAAAATAAGCCTATAGCAGCAGTAACAGCATGTCGTGTTCAGTTCTGTACAAGTAGTGTTTACAGAACATATAAAAGATATTCACTCATGTAAAGGTTTATTTTGTTTTGTTTCACTGGATGAAATTACAATATCTTTCGACCCGCTAATCAGTAGAAAAATGACTGTACAAGAACACACCTAAATCATCACTGGTGGCGCCAACTGCTTCCCCAGGTCCCATAATAAATTGAATCAAGAACAATTTCATGCAGGCAAATTGTGACAGGCGATGTTTGTTCATCTGTATCTCAGATGTCCAGTATCTTTCAGTGTGTCTGTTTCCTGAGCACAGTGGCTTCTGTCTGGATACAGTTTAAAATTGTTGTGGGAATCGAATGCAGCTGGGCTTGCTCGAAAAGATATTTGGGGGGATGGGAAACTGCTGTTAAGTGTTAAGTGGCACAAATCTAGAGGGCCATGTTTGTCTCTGTACCGTTTGAACGTTCCTACAGCGATAATCCCAGATTGACTCATCGTATCATTCACTGTACATACAGAAAAAACCCACGTGTGTACACACAGATACTTGCAGTGGCACAAGACAGGCACTCAGTGTCCACATACCACAATAGCCAGCGGTTCCCCTTCTGTGTGTGTTTAAACATTACCCAGTTGGATAAGCATAGGCTGTAATGTTGGTTTAACACAGAGGTTACAGGGTTTGTTGGTAGAAGACGGTTATCGCTTGGATGGATCCAGAGTTCAGCAGGGGTCAGTGCCGCGCCTTTTGTTTTGGGGATAAAGAGATGTATGCAAGAATCGTAAAGAAGAGTTATCTTTTTTATTTAATACTTTGACCTGCGTTGGCCCAGGTTACCAAGTTCACCTTGCAAGTGATAAATATATTTTTTGTGTCTGTTTGTGTGACCAGTGGAAAGACAGAGTATCAGACGACCAAGGCCAACAAGGCACGGCGGTCAGCCTCCTTTGAGAGAAGGCCCAGTCGACGATACTCCAGAAGAACCATGCAGAACAGAGGTGACTTAACTTATACACAGTTAATATGCACAGTTTGACACATTACCCTTACATGCAGAAAAAGAATTATCTTACACAATGTAAACATGTTGATATCAGGTCTGTTACAGTTTGTCAGATGAAATGTAGGTGCTTACTAAAAAACAAAACATCATAACAATGTTACATGCATGTTTACTTTAAGAGTCATTGTGATCCTACCGTCTCGCTGAAGTTACATAGCGCAGAAACAAGTGATAGTGACAGAGACACCATTCAAGACACTGTGAACTGTTATTTTAAAGTAATATTATTACATATTGTTACTTTAACTACTGTTCTTTGTGTTTTTACAGGACCATTTCATCTCCAAGAGTAAGTACACTGACACGTAAACACTGTGATTGTGCCTCTGTCTGATTCAGTTTATCTGTCTTGTTTTACAGCTTTAATTTTAATTTTGTTTTGAAGATTTATCTCATTTATTATATTTGCATAGCCCTGATAAATAACAACAATTGACAGGTTTTTGCACTGGAAATTGCTTAATTATAAATCATATAAATGTATCTATGGTACATCTACTGTTACTTAAAGTGCCGTGACTTACACACACACACACACTCTTAATTCATTCATAAGCCTCGACTGTAATCTCGTTACAGACTGAGGCAGCCTTTTGTTATACGGATATGTGTGTGGGCTAAAGACATGATGTCAGTGGTAGTTTTAAGCTGTCATGGGACAAGTGCACTCAAAGCTTCATGATGACAAACACTTCTGTGACTTTTTATAACATCTAATTGGACGGACCATTACGGTTACAGTGCAGGTCCTTTTTTAAGCAACATTTGTGATATTTAAAGCTGTGTCTAAAGGAGGAAGCACTGCTATATTAAATAAGTATGGGGATTTGCAAATTGGCTCAGGGATAACATGGTCGACTTAAGATAAAAAGAGAAAAATACTGTTTTGATTTGTACTTCTGCATCGCCCAAAATTGTGCTCAATTAGTCAACACAAACTACACACCTCTATGTGTAATTTGCCAACCTTTGTGGCTACACAGCCAAATTTATATGAGCAATGTGCTCTGTGAAAAGCATTGTGGGAGATTTTAAGAGCCCCTGTTTTATTCCTGAAGTGTTCTTAGGTGTCCAGACAACACTTAAGACCAGACCAATTATTCACAGTATATATTCATGTACAGTATTAGGAATTCTTTCAAGGTGTTTGTTTTTTGTTCATTTGCTCATTTTCTTTCTTTCCACAGGGCTCCTTCCTCAGGCAATGGTGTCAGCTCCACCAAAGACACCAAGGTGAGGAGCAAACCAGCAGTACGTATTTAAATTCTTTCTACATTAGACAGGAAAACAAAAGAGAGCAGACTTGAACATGTTTTTGAAGTCTGGGATGAATGAAGTAAAAAACCGACTGTAGGCATCTGTATGCCTTGATAAAGTTGGATGACATGAACAGCTTCAAATATTACATTGCTGTTCTTTGACTGAACTATTTTGCAGTGAAAGGTTTGATGTTTTTATGTTCTCCTTTCTCTACCTCGACCATCTCCACTCATGAAGATGTATTTTTCTCTTTCATCCCCTCTGCAGGTGTCTTCCAGCAGAGGTGCTTGGTCAGCCATGCCTGTGGTCACCCCGGTAGCTGCAGCTGCCTGTGCGCCGATGGAAATCGAGGCCCTACCCAGGAGTCCTGGAGGAGAAAAGAGGAGGTTGGTACCTGGATAATTTGTTTTCTGCCTGGTTTAGAGTCAGTTCTTTGCCTGACCTCCTGTTTTATTTTATGTTTTACTTATTTTTTTAAGCTCAGTTTTCACCAAATATTTTTTGAAATACGCTCAAGCCCTGGAGAGGATGAGCACTTTAATGGATGGCTGTTTCTAAGTTCAATGCCAGTTCATTTGTTAAATCCCAGTGTCGGCTTACAACTGTTCAGTGCTCAATGCCGATGAGGGAAAGGTTAGGCGGGCCGACTGATCCCTGTTGGGTGCTGACAGAAGTGGGTGGATAGCTAGGTGTGTTTTTCATGGTCTAATGCCATGAGAGTGGCTTAACATGGCTTATCCACTGACCCAGGTTTGCTGTGACCAGGGAAGAAGGCAGCAAGTAGTTTTGTGTGCATCTTCCTGTCTATGCCTTCATGTCCCATCGTTGCGTGACAGTTCTGTTTGCCTGTTTTCAAGTTTGTGTGCATGAAATACAGGATGCATACTTTTAATGTTTACGTGGAGGTGTTCTCAGAAACCTGACCTGGCCTGAAGGAGGGAAATCATTTTGTTTTAGGTTCAATATACAATATTCAGGCAGATGGCAGAAACTGTGCCAGTACTCAGTCGGCTCAGTGTTTTTTGTGGTTTTCTGTCTCAAGGATATTTTTTTCCCTCTGTTAGGCTGCATCTTTCCTCAGTCAAATGTATTTTATGGTGTCTTGTCTTGGACTGATCTGTTATTTGTGGATGTATTTTCTTTTGTTCTGTGAACATTCTGTGTTTGAATGACCAAGCAAATTTACATATGCATACAGTTATGTAAGCACCCTCATCTCTCATAAACATCCAATGTCCCCCTGTGTGTTCCAGTATAAAAATGTACTGAGGACAAATTGGTCTTGTCTGGAGGCAGGCCAGGTAGGTACCATTAAACACTGAAGCTTGCCATCGCTCTGGCTTTAACCAATCAATCGCTGTGCAGTGGCGGGCTTTTCCGATTTTGGCTTGGGAAAAGGGTTTTCTTGCGATGGAATCGTCTCCTGTGATTTGCTGTCTGTCCACTTTTGATCAGCATGAATTACAAACCTAATCGGTGCAGGATTTTTGTTGTGATTTCGGGTGTTTGGCATCTATGATTTCAGCTTTGGAATCGTTCTAGTGTGTAGGTGTCTTTACTTTCAGTCATCTACTGTCATGCTGTGCATCCTGTGACCCAGCTTCTCTATAAATTATTATTTATCCTTCAAACCGCAAAATTGTTTACAAGATATTGTAAAAATTGAGGATGAGTGTATTTGCAAATTAGCCCACGGCCAATATTTATAGTATGAGTAAAGACTGAGTAAAGATTTCAGATTTTTAGCAGTGAGACGGAAAGAAAACATTACTTGGTTACTTGGTTACATGCTTTCTGATGTAAAGTAGGTACTTTCTGAGCAAACTACTCTGGTTTCTCGTAAACAAAGCTCATTCAGTTTCACAGCTCAGGCTGATCCTGTTTCCAGTAAAGTACATTTGCTGTAATAAGAGGATTGCCTTTCATTTCTGTAGAGCCGGGGCCCTTTTTCGTCACTCATTGCCCTTAAAAACAGGATGCACAGACATGACTTTGGTTAGGGCCAGCACGTTGTGATGACCTATGACAAGAATAATGATGTATCCTCCTCTTTCAGACTCTGTTGCCCAGTAAATCCTTCAGAATGCAAATACTGATTTTAAAAAAAAAGTAAAAAAGTTCTTGTTTATCCCGTAAACTCATGGCAACAGTTTACAGCTGACTCGTGAGGAGGATGCTTTGAAAGAGACACTGCTGTATCACGTATACCTCAGACTAATGCCTGGTGCTCTTCCCTTTCTCCTCCCATGCCTTTTCCCCTTTCTTTTCATACAATGTCTCTGTTGATTTTGCATGGAGCGTTACAGCCCTCAGCCGTTCTCCCGATAACATGAGCAGTCAGTCTCCTTTGTCTTTCATTCTCCAACTTAACCAAACACAAAAGATAATGAATACTGTAAATGATTAAGCCTGTTGCAAGCCTAGTCCAAATCAGTGAGTTTATGAATTTTTAAATTTTGAAGAACTCAAAACGTCATATTTTATGTAATGGCCATGTACTTTTAATATTCTTCTCTTACAATGTTAATTGGCCATACAGCTGTATTCTTTCTCTCTGTTTTAAGATGTCATGTAGCGCTGCATCTATATCTGTTGCCCTCTCTTTGACCCTTTCTTCTCCTTCCCCGTAAGCTTCTCCACTACTCTTTAACATTATCATAAGTGAGAGAAGATGACTCACATTTTACTCTCTAACTCTCTAACAAGAGAGTTTATGGAAAATATAAAAAGGTCATAGGAAGTTCATCTGCAGTCAATCTAGTCACAGATCATCAAGTTAGTCACTGTTTGACTGAGGCAATGTGAAACTGAATGCTCGCCTGCCTCTTCAGCTCCCAGCGGAGCTGTCATCATGAATAACAGCTTCCGGCTTGCGGCCTCCAGCGCTGGATTTATAAACACTGATTTGACATCGGCCATCAGACCTCAGTGGCTCGAGGTGCAAAGCCAGGTCACTGACGCTCCAGAGACATCCAGTCCACTTCACTTGGCTCAAGTGTTCGTGTCACAACACTTGTCTCAGCACACTTAAGTGCACACTAGTGTACAGTGTTGCAGTACATATCCTGACACTGCCGGGCTCATCCTGACGTCCTGACATCTTCTTTTTTATATTTACGATCAACTCAACTATATTGATTCTAGAGCAGCAACAGTAATATTTTCAACAGCAAAATAAATATGAACTCATAATCTCTCCCTAGTAACAAACCTGTAATGTCAGTCAAATAAATAATATTCTTGACATCAAAATAGTGAGTGAAGTAGTAGAGAAGCTCAGCAGAGGAGAGGCTGCAGCAGTGTGATAGGTTCTGACGTAAACGGTTCTTTTAACGATTAACTAACAATCCTGTGGTATTTGATAATTAAGCCACGTGTTCCAGTATCCGTCCCTCATAATAAATTACGCTCTTTCTCTAAAGTTATCAGCTGCCTTAAATTCCCTTCTGCTGCCTCCCTTTTCTTCTTTATACTTGTCTTAAACCAGCTGTTCCCTGCTGTTATCTTTCCCCTCCCTCATTCATTTACATACAACCCCCCTCCCCTCGTTACTGTTTTCATTCAATGCTTCCCTTCCTTTCCTCCTCCATTCTCTCTCTTGTTTTACCAACACTCACCCTCACTCCCCATCTCTTTTAAATGCCCCCCTCCCGTATGTCTCCTTCCCCTCCTCCTCCCTGTTCTCCCCAGGTCTCCTCTTCCCTCCATCCTTCCTCCTCATGTCTCATCAAAGCTCCCCACAAGGAGTCGGACAGATCAACTGACAGCCGTCTCAGCCTCAGTACTGACATGAACTGGACAGCACGCTTTAATAAATGGGAATGGCTCAGCAGTGACTCGCCCATTAGTAACTCTGGTATTTGTACCACACAGAAGGACAGATTTGGTGTGAATGCAGAGATGCCTTTTTAACTTAAATATTCCTGAACACAATCAGAGTGTCACATAATCGATCTGGTAACACCCCTCACAGACAGACACCTCTCCAAGCTCGCCATCTCACTTACTGCCCTCGTCTTCTCTGTGTTTCACTCAATCTTGACCCTTTCTCCAGGTTAAGTTATCCTCCCACCTTTCCCCCTCTATTTTTCACTACTTTGTTACACTTTCTCCTGCCTCTCCTCTCCTCTCCTCTCCTTCCTCTGTCCTTCACTCTTAACCTCATGGTGAAACTGGCTGGCTGGGGTGAGATAGTATCAATGAAAGGCTTAGGAATTCACCTCCACTCTCGACTCCGCGTGGAAACAATAAGTCACATAGTTCCTGGAGGGTTTCACTTAGCCCTCTCCTGCCCCCGCTGTCATTCTCTTCAGAAGAGTTTCATGTTTGTTTTTTTTATAATATATCAAGCATTGTTTTAATTAAGTTTGAATTACATGAAATAATCTTTATATAAGAAAATGTGATTTCTCTGTTTTGTATTTAATCTGCGCTGCACATTTTGTGGATCTGCTGCTCTGTGTTTTTAAAAGTAGTTGGATAAGATGGTCAACGCAAAGAAACGGAAGCCGGAGGCAAGAATTGCTTTCGATGCTTTCCAAAAAAGTCTGTATCTGTTATATTTGCACACTTTTTATTATGTGTTTAACACATTTGTTAAAAATCCTGTAGGATGCATTTTTTGTCTTCTTTTAAGTTAGTGTTTTTTTCCTGCTCCAGTGATGAGCTTGGCTAAACATATTCTCTATACTCAGAATTTAAATTGATACTGACCTTCTCATCCAACTGCTGGCAACAAATCAAGCATAATACCATTAAAATGTTTGAAACTGAATCAATATTGAATGTTAATTGTTTATCTGTTGTTAGTACACTGTAACTGTAACAGAGCGGTGTGTAGAAGTCCATATTCACTGAATGCTTACCTGCAGCTCAGACTGTTTCTTGCACAGCTCAACCAATGAAGATGATTTCTTAATATATCTTAGTTAAATGTTTACAACCTAACTGACCAAAGGATGTTTATCTTTCTGAACTGTATGTTTAAAAAAATCATTTCAGAGAATAAAGGAAGGATTACTCTCGACACAGAAGAGTATGTAGCTTTATGTAGCGTCCTCTATGTTTGTTTGATCTCTTTGTTACCTTTATCACTCTATAAAACCCTGTTTTAGTCCAGACATATTTTTTTGTTTTTGCCCACACAGTGGTTGGATGCATCCTCACCTTCTCCTTCATGGATTACTTAACATGTGGGAATGTTTATATACATTTGATTTGTGTGTCTTCAGGCAAAGCATTGTTCATTTCTTTACATCTTTGTGTGTGTTTTGCTTTAGCTCCTGTTCTCTACAGGCAGTATATATTATATACACACAGTAATCTACAGCGTACTTTTCATGTTTTACTGTGTCTTCAGGCTACAGATATATGAAGTAATTACTCGGCTGCTGGAAGAGCTTTCCCCAAAATCCATGTATCAAATGTTTTTGCTCCAGGTTGCTTCTGAATCAGAGGATATTACAGCATATTATTTTTAAGAGAAGTTATTGCTTTCTTTGAAGACGTACTTCATGCTCTTTTACCTCTTGAGAAGACCTGTGCACTGTTGTGTATTTTAGAGCTTCCTCTTGTGGACACACAGCTCCCATATCTTTATGGTGGAAAGTACAGCAACAAAAGAGACCAATTTTTCTTTTTCAAACATAGTTTTTTCCAAAGCGGGGACATCATTGGCATTGTTTTTTTTATACGCTGTTGTAATTTTGTTGTATGTTTCTGGGAATTTATCATAAAATGTCTCCTGATATATCACCACGGGCCAGTTTTGCCATCTTTGCAGAGTCAGTCCATTCATATCTTTTGGATGCTGCAGGTAAGTCGCACAGCTGTATAATCCTGAATTCTGTGTGTATAATAAGACTTGCATTGTTTTCTCCATTGTGTCTTCTTGTGTTTTTTTTAATGAAAATAATTTAAAACCCACATATTAATCTGCCGTTCCTGTTTTCTGTCTCCAGTGTGCCCATGGTTGCTGACCTGATGGAGACGTGTATTGATGACGTCCTCAGAGCTCCTGTCGTCCCCGCTGTGACGGCTGCAGACGAGGCCGGGCCGAGCAACGCCTATGCCGCCGCGAGTGTCACCGGGGAGGATCCTCTCAGCCTCAGTGGTGAGGCTACAGCTTTCCTATAAAGAAAAAGCTATATAATCATTAATAGTTAATAATAATAATAATAATAATAATAATAATAATAATAATAATAATAATAATAATAATAAATAATATGATAACAATGAATGATTAAAACCATAAAAAGAAGAGAAAAAAAAAGGACATTCAAATATAGCTGTGCACTGACTTAAGTGCAGGAGAATAAAAAACAGTGTAATTAAAAAAGAAACCTTTAAACATTTTTAATACCCTTGTAGGAAGGCCTTTCCATGAAAATATGTCTTTAAAAGTGATTTAAACTGTTGCCAGTTGACATTCCTCAGACTCACAAATTAGAACATATTTTTAATCTGGTTTTAGAAGCTGAATATTCGGGATAGTCCTCTTTAAACTTATAAATATGCTTCCAAATGTATTTGGCAGGATAATACAGTATAGTGATAGTAGTGTCAGTGAGACACTGGCATCGCCAACCACCACACAGGCTCACTCTTTTTATTCACATTACAGCACATACACATTTTATTTTACACTTAAATTAAGTCTGATAACCATCAACTTCTTAGAGAAGTAAACTAAAGAGGGGGATATAATAAATGTTATAAAAATTGATGTTTTTTGTTGTGCATACAGTGAAAGATCACAGAGTAGTTATGGTATTCTGTATTCAAGTTCGACTTTGTGTCTCTGCAGAGGCAGCGGCTCGTCTGAAGCAGCTGGCGTTGGACAGCAGTCCTCTTCTTGCTACTCCAAGAAATAATGTCAATGTCAACGTCAACATGGCATTGAACAATCAGGTGGGTGTTTGTTTAGTCTTTATGTAAATTTAAAGTCACATCCTTTGGACTGTCGGGGAAAAGCTGACCAGAGTCCTTCACAAAGAAATCCAGTCCAGCAGCTGTAAACAAGTTATACAAATCATCCATAGGCTTTTATAGGCAGCCGACAGAGACAGGGAAGGTCTAATCTTTTCACACGTTATGCACAGAGAACATCAGATCATGTTTTCCATCGTTGTCTCTTTTTATTTGTATGTGATATTTGTGCCCCGTCCCGCCCTGCTCCTACAGGAGGACGTGGTGAAGCTCACAGAGAAGTGTGGTCTGAACAGTGCGGGCAGCAGTAGCCCAGTTGCCACTCCACTGCGCCCCCCAGAGGATCTGAAGAGTAACATCCTGAAAGCACAAGCCGAGGCTGCTGCCCTCAAGGTGAGCAAAACACCGAACGAGACTGGGAGAAAGGGAAGCGAAGGAAGAGGAAAGACACTACTCATTGAAATGATGCGTTGCATACTGTTGTTTGGTGATCATAAAGCCCAATAAATATGTTCAGAGCTGCATCAAGGCAGCCCTCTGTCTGTTTGTTCATTTGTTTTTCTCTTGTTGTTCCTCTGTGCAGGGACCTTCGGAGGAACATGTCGTAATGGTCGGCGGAGATAAAAACTGTAACTTGCAGGATGTTTCTGCCAGGTATGACAACACACAGTGCAGGCATTTTACATACATTTGAAGTGTTAGAATTATAAAGAAAAGGTGTCTTCAAAGGGTCCTGATCTTTATTAAACTATGCTAAATATCAATAGTTTTTTAAAGAAATACCCTCCTCCTGTTAAACACCGAGCACTGAGCGCACACGAACAGGAGAGAAGCCATTGTCACTTGTGCTCCATTGTCTTGAAATTGGGTCTTCCCCCTCCTCCTCCTCCTCCATCGTTCTGACTCATGCCAACTGTCAACACATTGTCTCAGCCAATCACAGCTCCCTGCTGCTTGAGCTGATTAACTACTTGAATATTCATGAGGATTATTAGCATAGTTCACAACATTACATCACCTGCAGCTCATCCCAGCGGCAAAGCGTCACAGAATGACGAACCGCGGTCGCCGTCTTTTACCAGAGGCAGTCCGTTGATCATGATACTGAGAGAATGAGCCAAATTAGATTTGGTGAATGCTATTTGGCGTTTCAAAACCAATTCTTGATTAAATTGATTATAAAGGGGGCCCTGTTTTCAGCCTTTTGCTGCAGTATACTGTGTGCCAAACCATTCACTGGTGTCCTTAATCCACTGAAATACAATGTGAAACACAACCAGAAGCCTTTTTGCACAATATATGTAGACACACCAGATCACTGACACAAAATACAAATGTTTTCCCGTCTGTTTGCAGGTTAAAGGTGCGTAGCGGCCGATTGGGCAGCAACTCGTCTCTGTCCGTTAGCAGTCGTCCTGACATCCAAGACTCCTGGGACCTGCTCAAGCCGGCCTCGCTGGTCTCATCCGCAGGGACCAGGTCAGTCTGTGTGCACTAAATGCTTTTCTATACTGTGTCTATGAGGTTCTGTATGTATCCATTATTCCCACTTTGGCTGCTTAATGAGAACCAGAGAGCGAACGAAACTGGTAGAACGGATTAGTGGAGAACAAACTTCTTTGCCTGTAGCTGCAGATTCGTAATCCTTCTGAGACAGACACAAACCTTATATCTGTGTGTTCTCTCTTTTATCTAACTTAAGTCGATTCCTTGTCTCACTGTCTGTTTTTTTGTCAAGAAAAAAAAACAACAACATATTATCTATTCTTCCTGCCTGGTGTGGTTGGTCGTTTGTTTTCTTTATGTTGCTGCCGACACCATGAAAGTGTCCCCACCTGTCTCTGTTCAGCCCCTGGAGTATTGTAAGTGCTTCCACTTTGGAAGACTAATCAGCTCTGGTCTGACAGAGCAGCAGTTTTTGCAGTTAGAGGCGTCTTTTTCAGTTGTTTTCTAAATGCAGCTGAACGCAGAACAGAATAAAAATGATGAGAATACGTTTTGAATGTTAGTGAAAGGTTTGATCGTCAATAGAAATCAGGTTAATTCAAGGCTACAATATAAAAAAAGACAACAGTGTTGCTTTGTCTTTGTAGTCTTTGCTGACATCTGTTGGCGCATTTAAGCAGTGTGCGTTTGTGTGCGTTTGGGTGTGTGGAGTCACCTGACCTGACATCTGCCTGGATACTGCTGGCGTCCTTGCACATAAAGTGTTTACAGTAGGATGACAGGAATATACAGACACACAGCCAAACACTCGTGATATTCAGCCTGGTTTTCTTCTCATTCTCAAGAACGATTTTTAACATCATGAATCATTGAACTCATTAATCCAGCAGAAGTCAAACATTTCCATGTTTAATACCACTGTGAAAACACCTTGTGGCTTGTTGGTCGTAGATAATAAGCAATTTGAGGGCGTCACCTCCGGCTGTGTGAAGGGCTCCGATATTAGAGGGATTTCTTGAATCATATGAAAACTGATGAAATATGTTTTTTATGCCGCTCTATCTCAAAGATGAGGAGATTGAAATACATTACTTACATTTTTTTATGATCATTTTTCTATCCAAGTATCATTTGCTAATTTTTTTCTGTTGCTCTGTTCGTCAGTGCCGAGAGACTCGCTGAAGATTTAAACCCCTCTGTTCCCAAGATGCCCACCGAGTCAGCCAGTGAAGCCATGGCACCAAAGGTAACGTAATAAATCACTTTTTGTGATGCATTTATATTTGTTACAATGGAAATCATAGCCATGGATCCTTTAACGTACGGCTCCTCTTTGATTAATGTGTCATATTGAAACCAACAGAGGTTTCTTTGTGTGTCTAATGAGGTCAAGTGTTTGTATCATCCTGCAGGTGAAAGCAGAGGAAGTCGACCTTAAAAGCACCGCTCCGCTGTCTGACAACCTGATCGACTTCACAGATCCAACTCCTGTTGTAAGTTTCACTCGACTGCATGTGGAGAACTCCTGCAACCATTTGTAAAGTAGCAAATTCCTGAAAATGTATTCACTTCTGCAAAAATCAAAACTTTATGGCCTTGCTTGAGAACACTAGGAAGTAAATAGTGGCCATTGCAGACAGTAAACCACCAACTCAATCTAACCATTCGACTGCACTGCAAAAATACAGATCCTTGTCTGCAGCCCAGACCGAGTCTGAACATGGTTCCAACTCTACCAGAAGTTCACACGATGGAAAAAAGAACTATGAGAGAAAGTCTAAATGAAACTTCATTTGGTACTTTTATGTCTCTCTGTGATCTATGAAAGTAATATTAATAATACATTTTATCTGTGTAGCACCTTGAAGCTCAAGGTGCTTTACAACAAAGAAATTTAACAGGCGCCAAGTGCTTCACATAAAAGAAGACAGAATGAACATAAAAAAGGAGAGAACTCCATAATTAATGTGAAATACGACGGGAAATAAAAGCCCACTTGATGATAATAGTAAAAAATAAGATAATAAAAAGAATGAAAATAGAATAAGGAGATGCATAATGTGAGATGGAAAATGAAACCCACAGAATGATGATAATTGGTAATAATGATAATTAAGTAAAAGAAGTGCAGCAGGGTGAAGTGTAAAAACAAGAGTCTGGCCTTTATCAGTGAAGTCATCGCCTGTTAAAGGCCAAAGGGAAGAGAGAACTCACTTAAAGTTAAATATAGCTAAATATTTAGCTTCCCTGATGTCTGCAGTCTAGATAATGTGATCTGTGTATCAGACCTGTGTCAGCTTTCTGTGGTCAAACGTGAGTGAACGCACCTCTAAATGTCCGTGTGGTCAACAGAGTGTAACATGTGTCTGATTGTCTTCCAGCTGCCTCCAGTGCAGCAGCCCAAACCCGTCATCACCCCCCGCTGGATCATCCCTACAACCGCTGTGAGTAATCAGCCTCTGTGTCTACCTGTCTGTGTCTACCTGTCTGTGTCTGCCTGTCTGTGTCTGCCTGTCTGTGTCTGCCTGTCTGTGTCTGCCTGTCTGTGTCTGCCTGTCTTACTTCCCACAGATTCTTGTAAAATGTTTGCATATACAAGGTTTCTGATGTGTATTTATTAATTTAAATCTGTGTCCGTTGTCCTTGTAACTGTTGACAAACGGCTCGTGCACTTGCCTAGTTGCTGTTCACTGCAGCTGACGTAGCGGCTCCGTAGAGACTGACCTCCTGCCTTCTCCCTCATCCCCCTCTAATGCAGCCTCCCGGCGTCTTTACTAACGGCCTGCTCGACCTTGACCCCCCCGCTAAGGTCCACCCTGTCCTCCCTGCAGATGGGGGGGCGGCTCTCACCCCTGCCCTCCCCCAACTCGCTCACACGCGTAACACCAACTCCACCAGGTAAAAACCCTCGAGCACCCAAAGCGCCTACAGGTTTTTAAAAGTGAGCTTGGTAGAATGCTGACCTCTGCTGATCGAGTAGGGAAATGCAAAAAGAGCAAATCCTTCCAGTTATTCCTCATGCAGTATATTTGTACAGTATATTTCAGGCCTCTCTACCTAAATGAAACTGTCGAGTGTGTTCAGCAATCTGTGTCTCTGAGTAATTCGACTCCTGTCTCCTGCAGCACTGTGGGTCAGCAGCCAAACTCGGAGGATGGAGCCAAACCCAGAGGTCTCCTGACCACTGAGCTCTGATGGAGAAATGAGAAGCAGCCATCACAACATTAGTCTCCCTGACTGCTCCCCCCCCTCACCCCCTCACCCATCCACACACGAGCAAGCTGGGCCAAGAGGAAAGTGGAACCAGGGAGGAGGCAGCTTACAAACAGATGTAGCTAAGTTCACGTGAGAATAATAGAGATATGATTACAGGTTTTCATCACACGGTTAGAAGCAGTATTAACATTTTAGGATCGCCCACAGGAACACGGTCAGTGACCTGCTGTTATCCATCCATTCAACCAAACCTCAGTCGAACACCTTGTTACTCATCTTGTTGCTGCAGAGGTGAAGCTGGTCCTGACACACTTAAATCTCACAACACTAACATACGTTAGTTACGTAAAAGGGTAGGTGTCTCTTTTAGTGCTGCTTTCCTCCCCCTTTTTGTTTTGACTCGTGCTGTTTTACACTGGTAATCACAGCGCTGGACTCCTGCGACACTGAGCTTCTGTTCACTCACAGATCACGTAGCATGTAGAGCTGCTGAAGTACACTGGATGAAAAGAGAAATCTATAAAACAGAAAGACTTGTAAGAGATAAAAACATCTGGACTCTTGACACGATGAAACATGTGGATATGAGACTGTACTGTCCTTGTAGCGCACGACAAACCTTTTTAAAAACTCGATCAATACGACATGTGAAACTCGACTCGCCACTGGATATGAAGACTTCACTGGATTATCTTTGCAACACTGGAGCTTGAAGGATTTTTCTTTTTTTTTTTCTCAATGGATGACAAAGAGATGGCCACTTTGGATTTTCACCTGATGTTTTTATTATTCTGTTCTTTTTTTTTTTCGTCTTATGATGTTTTAATTTGCCCGTCGCAGTGCTTCTGTGTAATTAGGAGTTGAACATCACTAATGGAAGTTAGTTCTGCGTCTTGTCTTTGGACCTGTTGTGTTCTGCTCCTCTTTAAACTCTCATCGTGGCTTCGAGTCAGAGACGATTTACAAATAATGTGAAGTTTTAAAGTTTTGTCTTAAATGTGATCCTTTATTTCCATTTGTTTAACTTTTTAAATTGGTGATGAAAATACGACAAGTGGAATAAAGACGCGGCTCAAACGCTGTGGAAACCTTTTAAAGGATAAGTTCACCCAAATGTGAAAATTCAGTCATTATCAACTCAAGCTGTTGCTGATGGAAAGTCAGGTCAAGTTTCTTTATCCGCAAAACATTTCTGGAGCTTCACAGCAAAATAGAGTTGCAGCATTCTCATCAACAACTGACAACCACATCTATTCGTAAAGGTGTTATTTATGCCCTTTTTAAGTTGAAATCTTTACTGTAGCTAAGTTAAAAGCATTGAAGGTGTAAATAACGTCTTAATTTGGGATCCCAGGCGTTCTGGAGAGTTATTTTTGTTGTTATTGTCTCCATCTACTTCAGTTGTTAAGAGAAATGCTGCAGCACTATTCTGCTGTGAAGCTCCAGAAATGTTTTGTGAAATACAAAACTTCACCTGACTTCCGATCATCACCGGTGTGAGGAGATAATGTCCGAATTATCATTTCTGAGTGAACTTCATCCTTCACAGTGAGCTGTGTTCCCTGGAGGTGAACGACATTCCAGTGTTTGGATTATCTAACTGGATATCTGAACACATTTTTAGACAGAAACTGGACCCTGTTGTTTGTAGAGAATCGTTCCCGGTGTTAACATGTTGTAGCTTCGACCCTTCAGCCTTATGGAAATGAATGTATTCAAATAGTCTCATGTGAGAATGCTGGAGACGCCACAGTATGAAAATATCCCCCAGAGCTCTATGACTTTTTAAATTTAACGATGGCTGATAGAACTCTGGGAAATATGGGTGATTACAAACTGCCAGCTCATGTGATGTCGTGGAATTCATGTTAAAACCTTCATTAAATTCATGGGACCTTGAAAATCCCACAGCTGTACTCTGAGCTTAATTTCACAATTTCTTTTTTCTCAACCTCTAGTCACACTTTCACATTGAACTGTTTCAAGGAAATTAAAACAATCCATTTTGGGAAAATCTACAGTCCAAATCACGCAGGACCAAATAACTTCTAGATGTGATTCTACACAGAATCAAAGTTTGGTAGCAAGAAAGTTAAAAACTAGAGGAGATATGTGTTTTTGAAAATGAAAGATCCTTTGTTTGGGTGAAAAAATGAAGATTTTTCAGTGAAAAATTAGCGATAAGTGAGACAAAACACACACGAAGAATCCAAAAACGTATGAATTTTAGAAGTTGGACCTTCATAAGTTGGAGTACAGCTGTAGGATGTGACAGTCCCATGAATTTATTAGATTTACATGATTTTTCTGGAGAAAGTCTGGTGAATTCTGTCTGAGCTGGCAGTAAACAACCCGTCTCTTAAAAGCTGGTTTTGTACCTGTGACATTGAGGCCTGATTCTACATTTTTCTTCTTTTTCAGCTTGTAAATCAAGAATATCTTTGGTTCTGTTTTTTATTTCACTGCCCTGAACATCATTAAGTCTGGACCCTCATTCACACTGTCTCTGTGTAGTTTCTTCAGTATGATTTCTTGAACAAGGGAAGCTGACTGTTTGACGACGTCTTCTTAGCAGCGACGGTTATTTATGCTTCTACTCGGTTCAAAGTGTTCAAACGTGACATGTTGTCCAGTGTGATAGCGTTCAGTTCTAATGTGTTGTCAGTATAACGGCGTCGGCTGGCTGTAGATATGAAGTAGAGCTATATATTTTTTTTTTGGAAGATTATGTCGACAGTGTTGTTCCTACATTCTGTGCAGATTTCAGCGTCGAGGTGTTTTTCTAATTACAAAACTCGTAGGATTCGTGTTACTGATGGAGCTGACTGGAAACACGCAGAGTGTGACGTCTCAAATGCAATTTTATATAAACTTTTATTTTTCTCTCTGGAATATCTGATCATGATTCAGTAAAGCTTTGCTACAGTAGGAGTCAAGTGTTTTCTTTATTCACTTCGGATGTTTGGCTACAAAGGAGGTCAGTGATAACAGTTGGATTCATGCAACACTGGTCTGATTTACTGCGGAGCTGTGGACCGGATGTGATTGTAGTCTTTGTTAAACCAGCTATGAAACGATGACCTGGATCACTCCGAGGGGAAAATCTCATGTTTTAGTCCTTCTTAGATTTAGACATAAAGCTTTTATCTCTTCCAGAAATGTAGCAACAACAGTAAATGTCATCAAAAGCTTTTTTAAGTTATAGCCCATGTTTGAGTTTATCACCATCTAATGAAATCCGTTTAATCAAATCATATAATAATAATAAATATTAAAGTGCTTGTTTGCCCTGGCAGCCTTCACAAGGTTTTAAATTACTCTCTCTTAAAGTGTATTTTCAACTCCAGTACAAAGAAAGACCTTTTCAAAACAATTAAAGTTTGTCTTACATCTTGTGAACAGTTCTGTCGAGTGTCATCGGAGATTTAAGGTCATTTACAAAGTAATCAAACTACTTCTTCAAATATTTCATTGACATGGAGTTTCACAACAAGACATTCTATCAGTCAGTTATAAATTAAAAAGCAAATTCAACAGTATCACAGACACAGTATGGCACTTTTTTCATGTACAGTCTAAGTATTCATCTACAGAAGTTGTGGAGCCGAGTGAAAAAAAATTTCCTCAACAAAAACTATTTTTTTTCACTCCCTCTGAGGGGCAAATGAGAAATAGTTTTGTTCACACGACACGTGAAAAATATTTTTTTTTTCTGGTGTTCCATTTTCTAAGTTCTAAGATTTTTTTTGTCATGTGTTGAGACGATTGAAGAAATTTCTTTTCACAAAGTTACTTTTTACTCCTTAAATTTTTTTTTAAAACTTTTACCTTTCACACATGAATTTTTAAAAACTTTTAACTTTCACACATTAATTTTTTAAGTTTCACTGATTAAAAAAAGTCCCCTGAAAATTTTTGTTTCACTCGCACAAATTAATTTTTCTTTTTTCCATATGTGAAACTGAGTGAATTTTATTTTCATGTGTGAAACAGAGTGTAAAAAATGTTTCTCACGAAAAAAAAAAATGTATTGTTTGGTTTCACAAATGAAAAAAAATGTATCCTGAACTTTTTGGGAAAAAGATGGAAAAATAAAGATTATCATGAATTAATTTTTCTTTTTTCCATGTGTGAAACTGAGTGAAAAATTTTCTTTTATTTTCCAGGAGAAAGTGTGAAACAGTGAAAAAAAAAATTTCAATTCTCCTGAAAAACATATATTTTTAACTTGGCTTCACAAATCAATCTTTCTTTTTTTCCGTGTGAGAAACTGAGTGAAATTTTTTTCTTTTTCATGTTTGAAAAATAAAAATAAAATTTGTTTCTCACATGAAAAAAAAATCCCCTGAAAGTTTTCTTTTCGCTCTGTTTCACACAAATTTTCAAAAAAAATTTCATCCTGAAATTTTTTTTATCTAGAACTTTTACTAGTTTTCAACATGAATCAAGTTTTTCTCCTGAAATTTGTTTTTACTTGATTTCACACATGGAAAAAAAAAGTGTAAAATTGAATGAGGAAAAAAACAGATAAATAATAATAATAGATATTTCTCCCAAAACATTTTTTTTTTTCGTTTGATTTCACAATTTTTTTTTCACAATCATTTTTTTCACACGCGAATTTTGTTTTTCTCCTGATTTCACACATGTAAAAAAAAAAGTTTCTCCTGAAAATCTTCCTTCACGTGTGTGAAAAATTTAATGAGAGGAAAAAACAGATAAATAATAATAATAGATATTTCTCCCAAAACATTTTTTTTCCCGTTTGGTTTCACAAAAGGAAAAAAAAAAATCCTGAATTTTTCTGGAAAAAAATGTAAAAATAAAAATTATAATGAATTAATTTTTCTTTCTTTCATGTGTAAAACTGAATGAAATATTTTTTTTTCTTTTTCCAGGAGAAAGTGTGAAACAGTGAAAAAAAAGAAAAAAAAAATTCTCCCGGAATGTTTTTTTTTAACTTGGTTTCACAAATGAATCTTTCTTTTTTCCGTGTCACAAAAAAAATCACATTGTTTCACAAATTGTTCACGATTTTTTCTTACATTTCTTTCCTTGTGAATTTTTTTTCTAGAACTTTTACTAGGTTTCACACGCGAATTTTGTTTTTCTCCTGATTTCACACATGTAAAAAAAAAAGTTTCTCCTGAAAATCTTCCTTCACGTGTGTGAAAAATTTAATGAGAGGAAAAAAACAGATAAATAATAATAATAGATATTTCTCCCAAAACATTTTTTTTTTTTCGTTTGGTTTCACAAAAGGAAAAAAAAAATCCAGATTTTTTCTGGAAAAAGATGTCAAAATAAAAATTATAATGAATTAATTTTTCTTTCTTTCATGGGTAAAACTGAATGAAATATTTTTTTTTCTTTTTCCAGGAGAAAGTGTGAAACAGTGAAAAAAAAGAAAAAAAAAATTCTCCCGGAATGTTTTTTTTTAACTTGGTTTCACAAATGAATCTTTCTTTTTTCCGTGTAACAAAAAAAATCACATTGTTTCACAAATTGTTCACGATTTTTTCTTACATTTCTTTCCTTGTGAATTTTTTTTTCTAGAACTTTTACTAGGTTTCACACGCGAATTTTGTTTTTCTCCTGATTTCACACATGTAAAAAAAAAAGTTTCTCCTGAAAATCTTCCTTCACGTGTGTGAAAAATTTAATGAGAGGAAAAAACAGATAAATAATAAAAATAGATATTTCTCCCAAAACATTTTTTTTTTCGTTTGGTTTCACAAAAGGAAAAAAAAAATCCTGAATTTTTCTGGAAAAAGATGTAAAAATAAAAATTATAATGAATTAATTTTTCTTTCTTTCATGGGTAAAACTGAATGAAATATTTTTTTTTCTTTTTCCAGGAGAAAGTGTGAAACAGTGAAAAAAAAGAAAAAAAAAATTCTCCCGGAATGTTTTTTTTTAACTTGGTTTCACAAATGAATCTTTCTTTTTTCCGTGTCACAAAAAAAATCACATTGTTTCACAAATTGTTCACGATTTTTTCTTACATTTCTTTCCTTGTGAATTTTTTTTCTAGAACTTTTACTAGGTTTCACACGCGAATTTTGTTTTTCTCCTGATTTCACACATGTAAAAAAAAAAGTTTCTCCTGAAAATCTTCCTTCACGTGTGTGAAAAATTTAATGAGAGGAAAAAACAGATAAATAATAATAATAGATATTTCTCCCAAAACATTTTTTTTTTTGTTTGGTTTCACAAAAGGAAAAAAAAAATCCTGAATTTTTCTGGAAAAAGATGTAAAAATAAAAATTATAATGAATTAATTTTTCTTTCTTTCATGTGTTAAACTGAATGAAATATTTTTTTTTCTTTTTCCAAGAGAAAGTGTGAAACAGTGAAAAAAAAAGAAAAAAAAAATTCTCCCGGAATGTTTTTTTTTAACTTGGTTTCACAAATCTACACGAATCTTTATTTTTTCCGTGTCACAAAAAAATCACATTGTTTCACAAATTGTTCACGATTTTTTCTTACATTTCTTTCCTCGTGAATTTTTTTTTCTAGAACTTTTACTAGGTTTCACACGCGAATTTTGTTTTTCACCTGATTTCACACATGTAAAAAAAAAAGTTTCACTTGAAAATCTTCCTTCACGTGTGTGAAAAATTTAATGAGAGGAAAAAAAAACATGACAAAATCATTCAGTCTAAGTATTCATGTACGTAATTTCTGACAAAAATGTTTTTTCCCCCAAGTGTCGAGCCGAGTGGGAAAAAAAAAATTCAGAAGAACTTTTATTTTCATGTGTCGAGCAGAGTGAAAAAAAATGTCAACAACACAAAACTTAACATGTCAAACCAAGTTCACTCCCTCTGAGGGGCGAGCGAGAAATGTTTTTGTTCACATGACACATGAAAAAAGATTTTTTTTCTGATGTTACATTTTCTAAGTTCTAAGAATTTTCTTTTGTCGTGTTGAGACGATTGAGGAAATTTCTTTTCGGTCAGCTCGACGCATGAAAAAAACATTTTTTTTCTCCTTAAAAAAAAAAAAATTAAAAACTTTTAACTTTCACGCATGACATTTTTAAATTTCACTCATTAAAAAAAATCCCCTGAAAATTTAGTTTCACTCGCACACATGAATTTTTCTTTTGTCAATATGTGTAATTGAGTAATTTATTTATTTTTTCCAGGTAATTTTTTTTTCATGTGTGAACAGAGTATAAAACATATTTCTCCCTAAAATATTTTTTTTTGTTTGGTTTCAGAAATGGAAAAATAAAATATCCTGAACTTTTTTGGAAAAAGATGGAAAAATAAAGATTATAATGAATTAATTTTTCTTTTTTCCATGTGTGAAACTGAGTGAAATATGTTTTTTCTTTTTCCAGGACAAAGTGTGAAACATTGAAAAAAACATTTTTTTAACTTGGTTTCACAAATGAATCTTTCTTTTTTGTGTGTGAGAAACTGAGTGATCTTTTTTTTCTTTTTCATGTTCGAAACAAAAAAAATCCTCTGAAGATTTTCTTACATTTTTTTCCTCCTGAATGTTTTTTCTAGAACTTTTACTAGGTTTCACACATGAATTTTGTTTTTCTCCTGAAATTTGTTTTTACTTTATCTCACTCATGGAAAATTTTTTTTTTTAAATTCTCCTAAAAATCTTCCTTCATGTGTGTGAAAAATTTAATGAGAGGAAAAAAACATGAGAAAATCATTCAGACGAGACTTTACATCTTTCTTTACAGTTCAAAGAAAGACCTTTTCAAAACAATTTAAGTTTGTCTTACATCTTGTGAACAGTTCTGTCGAGTTTCATCAGAGATTTAAGGTCATTTACAAAGTGATCAAACTACTTCTTCAAATATTTCATTGACATAGAATTGAAAAATGTTTTTTTAAAAAAAAAAAAGAAAAATCTGAAAAAAAAAAAAAAACATTCCAGAAGATTTTTTTTTTTTTTCAATTGTCAAGTGAAAAAAAAAATGTCCACAACAAAATCTTTTATAAAAATTTCAAGTGTCGAATTTTTTTTCACTCCCTCTGAGGGGCAAGTGAGTTTTTTTTTTTTTTTTCTGGTGTTCCATTTTCCATTTCTTTTCGCTCAGTTCAACACATGAAAAAAAGAAAAAATTTTCTCATGTGAAAAATTACAAATAAAAAAAACTTCAAATTTCACACGACATTTTTTTGTTTCACTCATTGAAAAAAGTCCCCTGAAAATTCTTGTTTCACTGGCACAAATACATTTTTCTTAAGTTCTTTTTTAAACTGGGTTTCACAAATGAATCTTTCTTTTTTCTGCGTGAGAAACTTTTGGATTTTTTTTTCCTATTTCATGTTTGAAAAAAAAATTCACTTTGTTTCACACATGAAAAAAAATCCCCTGAAATTGTTCTTTGAACTGTTTCACAAACATTTTTCAATTTTTTTTCCTCCTGAGTTTTTAAAGGAATTTAAGATTATCCTAGCAAAACTTTTTGTTTGTTGGTTTTTTACTAGGTTTCACACATAAATGTTGTTTCTCTCCAGAATTTGTACTTGATTTCACACATGGACAAAAAAATTAAAAATTATCCTGGAAAATAAAAGTTTCTGTTATTATTTAAGGCCTTCACCTGTGATTTCCCAACTGTGAAATGTCAAAATGTCATCAATGAAAAATACCAATTTAGCACCATTGAACTCTGAAGTTTGGATAAATAATTGTTGTCAGTTTAAACTCAAGTTAAAAGATTGACGATATGAGATATGTCTGATATGAATTGCAGCATTTTAAGTCCTCCTTAAACTAAACTTTTCAAAAGAAATTAATGCAATCCACCTTAAATGAAAGAAAGTTCCTCTGACAGACACACTAACCCTTTAACTTTTGCCTGAAGGAGCACTAAGAGTTTATCTAGAGTTCATTTTCCCCTGAGTGTCTGAGCTGTGAACAGTGTTCAGGGTATGTTAGACAACTCACCACTAGAGGGCAGCACAGTATCATCTTTACCACTTGGGTAGAGTTGGAGTTGGACAGCTAGATTTTTATCCCCTCCTGCAACATTGAAATATATGTCTTTCATGCAAAAAATGCAGATATCTGAGTCTAAAGGCATTAAAAAGTTACATTACTCAATATTATATCAAACTGTGGCTCACACTTCGACAAAATGTTTGATTTTCATCCATTAAAAGAAGCGTTTTCTTGTTTATTTAGGCACGGACTGACTTGCAAAATTAGTCAGATCTTGTTAAAAGAGGACGAGAGTGACAGCAGACTATAATTTGTCTCCCAGGCAGACAGAGTATGGACAGTACCAGAACCAGAACCAGTACCAGCAGCAGCAGCGTCATGCTCGTCCTAACCTCTAGAGTGTAGTGGAGCTCCAGAGTGAGTTCACCAGCTCAGCAGAGACGTGGATCTTTTTCTTAATCAACATATGGAATTATCACCATCTCGTCTGATATATTATTTAAAAAAAAAACTACACAAACACGATCACAGACTTAAACAGGATTTGGGTGATTATTTCCCCCTGGATGTTCTGTGTCGAGTCTTTTAATCACGGGCTGATATCTCCAGGTTCGAGATCAGCTCAGGAGAGTCTGTTAATCAGATTTCTTTATGAGCGATGTCTGCGGCAGCTGACAGAAGCAGCGTGAGCTACTTTTTAACGGTTTAGCCGTCCGTCAGCTGTCTCCTCAGCCGCTTCATTAACAAGGCGAGGGAACAAAAAACCTACAGGCTCATTACGGACCACAGAAGAAGAGAGAGGAGCTGCTCCTTCATGTTGGAAAATCCGACCGAAGGCGAGGACTCTTCTGTTATTTGTCAGCTGCCATATTGGTTTAGACCTCGAAGAGCAGTGATTTGAAATTGATCGAGTGCGACCGGTCCCGGCTACGGAGCAATACATAGTTGGACCATTATTAAACAGCAGACAGCCCACAGCTCAATAACTCAGCCAGGACTGCTCCCCTCAGCAGATGGGCCGACGTTCCCCCCACCTTCCAAATGAATAATTGATTACGTACACGGACCTTATGCCAGGTCATGATTGCTTAAGCATGCTCAAAGCTCTGGGTGGATTCATGGAGATTTGGCGCCGGGCCCGTTGCCCTGATGTCACCGGTTCAGATCCCACTAAGCAAACATAACATGTCCTCTCTTAAATTTTAATATTCTCTGTGGCTGGATATCATCACTGCTGGGCCAAAAACAAAATCTATGTTTTTATTGAACTGTCGGCTGTGTTTACCGCCCGACGACTCGGCCTTGTTCATGAAAGCTTTAAAGAGCAAGAAGAGGATTCAACTGAGACAAACAAACATATCGAGTATCGTCGTGCGTTTGGACACTTCCGGTACCGAAGTTATCTGATGGTTGTTGACACTGGATACAAGGTGGAGCAGCCTACATCTGCTGGTGTACAGTACTAGACAACAAGGAGCTTGTGTACGTGGCGTTAAGTTGGCTACGTTATGTAGTTAAAGTGATAGTTAATAAAAAAGAATCGAAAAAATGTGCTACTTAAGCGCTGATCCACATCCTCTCACACAATGTCCCGCCCACAACATTATCTGATTGGCAGCGCGTCACAATTAACTGCCTAGAAACACAAAATCATCTGAATCTGCAAAGTAACTAGTAACTAAATGTATCACATAAATGTAGTGAGAGGAAGAATAAAGAAGCAGAAAATGGAACAACCCAAGGAAAGTACCTCAACATTGTACTTAAGAACTGTATTTGAGTAAATTGCACTTTGTGTCTAAATTTCGAACAACCAGTAATGAAATAAACCAAAGATTTTAATCTTTTACTGCAATCAATATCGTTCCCAAAAATCGTTTCTCAGTGTCCGTCATTCCTAATAATCGTTAACGGCCCTGAAGAAGCCTTATCGATCCACCTCTAGTTTACAGGCAGTGTTCTCAATCAATTAAAAAGAAGAGAAAAAGACAATAAAGTGACGTAAAGACTGACAAACTGTCTGAGCTCAACTGCAACCAGACAGAAGACGAGATGAAGTTTAGAGATGCTGGGTTCTGACACAGAGACGCAAAATTGTCACAACGTAAGCTGAAAAGATCGACGTAACCGAGTGATTTTATAAACTTGCTTCATAAACGTATAAATGAGAAGACAAAGGAGGGACGCTGACTTCCAGCTAACATTAAATCTGAGACTGTGTGCTGAAGAAAAGTGTTGCTGGAAATGGAGAAGAAAAGGAAAATCTAAAAAAAATTGCCGTTGGACGTTTAAATCAAATGTGTTTTCATCTGTAAAGTCGACGTGAGAAATAAAATATATCTGTATCAAGCTTGTTTTTTTTGTTTTTGTTTTTTTTGTGCCCCCTAATTAAAACACATTTTCACACTGTGGGTAAAATCCAGATGCCGATGACTCGTCTCCTCCTGCCGTCACATCTGTCTCCGCTGCCTCGCTCTGTTCTCACCGTCAGATCCTGGTGAAGCTTCCGGTTCCTGCAGAATAAACCGGCTCTGATGAAAAAGTTTTGTCTGGCAAAAGATGAACAAATGGTGGAGACATCTGGGCCGCGGAGGAGACAGCGAGCGCTTAAGACACTGCTTTGTGTGTGTGTGTGTGTGTGTGTGTGCGCGCTTCAAGGTTTGATCTTTCCTCCATGGAGCTGATCTCAGGTGTTTCGAGAGGTCCTGAAAATTCAACAGGTAAACTCTGTTATGTGGAAAAGACACACACACACACACACACACACACACACACACACACACACTCAAGGGACAGATGGGACTCTCTGTCAGTCACGACAATAAAGGCTATTGTGCCGTTTGGCTCGCTGCTGGAGGAGATAGCGTTCTCTGACAGGGCATTCTGAAAAGAAGCTTATACATCTCAACTATCAAAATGGGTTTATAGCCTTGGCGTGTGTGTGTGTGTGTGCATGTGTGTGTGTGCGTGTGTGTCTGGTCGGCGTGCCGAGGTATTCATAGTCGAGGCTTTGAGATGATAAAGACGCGAGTGAGCGGTAATTGATCCCTAAAGGGCTGCATTGTGCCAGTAAGTGTGTGCTGTCTGCGCCAGGTGAGGCGGCACACACACACACACACACTAACGTACACACAGTCAGTTTATATTGTTAATCTGTGTTTACATCCACCCTCCCTCTTAACGTGGGACAACTTTGGTGAAAGTAATCACATTTACTTATCGAGATTCTCACTACGTTATAATTTATAAAATCGAACACACAAAGCGACCGGCAACAACACAAAAACTGCTCACGAGTGGCTCGAGGAACATGACAAAGAGCTCAAGGTGCTAACCGAAAATGTTTGGTACCACTTGACATATCTTTTGGTAAGTGTGCGCCCAAAACAGTGCTGCTGGAGCCTGGAAGCACCTTGTTAAGGCGTGCACATCTGACGTAACGTACCGTAAGAAAACTATTGACATTTCTAGCGATGCAGAGCCGCTCTGGTGACTAGCTGGAACATTAAGCTGCCAAAGAGATGATGGTGGAGACCAAAAATGGAGCAAAAAGGAGAGTGAATATTGGACAAAAACATAAAACAGATGGATTCTAACGTTGCTCCGTGTATTGGTAACACGTACAAGCTTTACGAGGTGATCATTTATATATTTGTTAAGTTAAAGAAGCTCCGCTGCTCACCACAGACAACGTGAACACGGCTGCTCAGACGGTGCTTCCTTTTGCCTTTTGCTCGAGTGCCGTACTTTAAATACACCCTCCAAATGTCAGCCTGGTCTTTTCAAGCCGTCCAACAAGTGACAGAGATCCCCCGACACATCAGACGCTACATATGAATGAGACTGTCTCTCCCTGCAGAGGAGAGAGGCCTGTTGTTGCCGTTATCAGTAGACCAGGCTCAATGGCTGGCCACGGGCAGGGCTGACGGGTGTGTGTGTGTGTGTGTGTGTGTGTGTGTAGACGGAGGATACAGTGGGTGAAAGCAGAGAGATTCTCTGTGTGTTAAACACAAACAGGAGTCAGTGCAGGAGTCACCGGGAGAGAAATTGAGATGTATGTTGGTGTGTGTGTGTGTGTGTGTGTTTGAGAAAGAGGGAGAAAAGGAGTGTGTGTGTGTGTGTGTGTGTGTGTGTGTGAGGGTGTCTGACGGGCAGACAGCTTGACAGACCTCATCTGTGGCAGTCGCCCTCCTGTGTGTTATCAACGATGCCCAAACGGGCGCTGCCAATCATCCCGCATGCCGACGGGACCACACATCTACACACTGAGCCAGACCACACACACACACACACATACACACACACACACACACACACACACACAGCATGCACAAAAGCCTGGCATTACGTCTACAGGAGCGCCAACACACACACATCTTATAACACTCTGTAGCTTCGTGCTCCGACAATAAGCTTTCAGTCTCTGCCTCCTTCTCAGCTGTAATCATTAGTTGCAGCACATCTGCTGAACTGATGTCACGCTACCAAATAATGACCGCCACATCACCCCAGTATCCTCTTGTTAAGACTGTTTTCTTAAAACTTGTGTACACACCTTGAATAATTTCTGAACCACACTGACATCTTCTAGTGATACAGTCAGCGCGCACTAACAGGCTGGAAGGAGTAATGAAGGATTTGAATTTCAGGAGGCAGAAATGTTTTGAGTCTTAGCAGGGGAACAAGAACATTTCAGGGCTTCAACGAATGTTTATCTTCACTGTCGTCTTATCTGCTAATTAGTTTTATGATCTATTTTATCAATTATTGCAGGATTTCTATGAATTTATTTCAAATCAAGAGAAAGTGATTTTTCAGGAAAAAAAAAAAAAAAAACATTTGGGTTTTTAAACATTTTTTTTCCTGCCAAGACTTTTTTCCGCTCAGTCTCACATGAAAATTTTTTTTTTGTAATCTTTTTTTGTCCTAATAAAAATGATCTTTAAAGAAATTTTCATTTTCAATAGGTTTCACACGAGAAAACTTTTTTGTAATCTTTCAAAAACCTGTCAAAAAAGGGAATTTCTTTTACATGTGTGAAACCTAATGAAAGTGATTTTTCAGGGTCTTTTAATTTTTTTTGTCCTGTCATAACTATTTCTTTTCCTCACTCAGTTTCACACATGCGAAAAAATAATCTTTGGAGAAATTTTCATTTTCACAAATGGAAAAAATGAGAAACCTAGAAAATCAAAAACCACACAAAAAATTACAGGAAATTTTTTTTTTTTGTGCAAAACATTTAACTTTTTACCTGAACCCTCCCCCCAACAACAAGATTTTTTTGCTCGGTTTCACACAAAAACTTTTTATGTAAATCTTTGAAAACGTGAAAAAAAAATTCCAGAGAAATTGTTTTACTTGTGTGAAACCAAATGAAAGTGATTTTTACCGAATGAAAGTGATTTTTCCAGAAAAAAAGATTTTTTTTCCAGAAAAAAAAGATTTTTTTCCAGAAGAAAAAGTATTTTTTTCCAGAAAAAAAAGTTTTTTTTTCCAGAAAAAAAGTTTTTTTTTCCAGAAAAAAAGTATTTTTTCCAGAAAAAAAAGTAGTTTTTCCAGAAAAAAAAAAGTTTTATCTTTGAAGAAATTTTCATTTTCAATCGGTTTCACACCAAAAAACCTAGTGAAAGTCATTTTTCAGGGAAAAAAAAAGGTTTGGGTGTTTAAATGTTTTTTGTCCTGCCATAACTTTTTTTTTCCACTCAGTTTCACACACGTGAAAAAAATAATCTTTGGAGAAATTTTCGTTTTCACAGATGAAAAAAAAAAAGAAACCTAGAAAATCAAACAAACAAACAAGAAAAAAATTCCAGACGAAAATGATACTTGTGTGAAACAAATGTAAAGTGATTTTTCAGGGAAAAAATATTTTTAAGTGTTCAAAGTTTTTTTTTTTTTTGTCCTGCAAGGAAAATATTGTCTTTGCAGGACAAAAAAAAAAACTTTAAAGAAATTTTTATTTTCGCACGGTTTCACCTGAAAAAACTTTTTTGTAATCTTTGAACCTGTGAAAAAAAATGCAGAGAAATATGTTTTACTTGTGGAGAAATTGCCATTTTCACAGATGGAAAAAATGAGAAGCCTAGAAAATGAAAAACCACACAAAAAATTACAGGACAAAAAAAATATTTGTGCAGAACATTATATTTTAGCGGCCAAAAAACAAGATTTTTTTTGCTTGGTTTCACACAAAAACTTTTTATGTATATCTTTGAAAACGTGAAAAAAAAAAATTCCAGAGAAATTGTTTTACTTGTGTGAAACCAAATGAAAGTGATTTTTACCGAATGAAAGTGATTTTTCCAGAAAAAAAGATTTTTTTTCCAGAAAAAAAGATTTTTTCAAGAAGAAAAGATTTTTTTCCAGAAGAAAAAGTATTTTTTTCCAGAAGAAAATGTATTTTTTCCAGAAAAAAAAGTTTTTTTTTCCAGAAAAAAAAAAGTTTCATCTTTGAAGAAATTTTCGTTTTCAATCGGTTTCACACCAAAAAGCCTAGTGAAAGTCATTTTTCAGGGAAAAAAAAGGTTTGGGTGTTTAAATGTTTTTTGTCCTGCCATAACTTTTTTTCCACTCAGTTTCACACACGTGAAAAAAAATCTTTGAAGAAATTTTCATTTTCGACACGGTTTCACCTGAAAAAACTTTTTTGTAATCTTTGAACCTGTGAAAAAAAATGCAGAGAAATATTTTTACTTGTGGAGAAATTTCCGTTTTCACAGTTGGAAAAAATGAGAAACCTAGAAAATGAAAAAAACACACAAAAAATTACAGGAAAAAAAAATATTTGTGCAGAACATTTTACTTTTACCCGCAAAAAAACAAGATTTTTTTGCTCGGTTTCACACAAAAACTTTTTATGTAAATCTTTGAAAACGTGAAAAAAAAAAAAAATCCAGAGAAATTGTTTTACTTGTGTGAAACCGAGTGAAAGTGATTTTTCCGAATGAAAGTGATTTTTCCAGAAAAAAAGTATTTTTTTCCAGAAAAAAAGTATTTTTTTCCAGAAAAAAGATTTTTTTCCAGAAGAAAAGGTATTTTTTCAAAGAAAAAGTATTTTTCCAGAAAAAAAGCTTTTTTTTTCCAGAAAAAAAGTATTTTTTTTCCAGAAAAAAGTAGTTTTTTCCAGAAAAAAAAAGTTTTATCTTTGAAGAAAAAAACAAAAAACCTAGTGAAAGTCATTTTTCAGGGAAAAAAAAGGTTTGGGTGTTTAAATGTTTTTTGTCCTGCCATAACTTTTTTTCCACTCAGTTTCACACACGTGAAAAAAATAATCTTTGGAGAAATTTTCGTTTTCACAGATGAAAAAAAAATAAGAAACCTAGAAAATCAAACAAACAAAAAAACATTCCAGGACGGAAAAAAATATTTGTGCCAAATGTACGTGTGATTTTTCAGGAAAAAAAATGTTGAAGTGTTCAAAGTTTTTTTTTTTTTCCGTGTGAAATGAAAAAATTGTCTTGGCAGGACAAAAAAAAAAAAGTAAAGAAATTTTTGCTCTCGCTCGGTTTCACCCGAAAAAACTTTTTTTGTAATCTTTGAACCTGTGAAAAAAATGCAGAGAAATTGTTTTACTTGTGGAGAAAATGCCGTTTTCACAGATGGAAAAAATGAGAAGCCTAGAAAATCAAAACCACACAAAAAATGACAGGACAAAAAAAAATGTGCAAAACAAATTTTAGGGGGCAAAAAACAAGATTTTTTTGCTTGGTTTCACAAAAACTTTTGAAAACACGTGAAAAAATAATTCCAAAGAAATTGTTTTACTTGTGTGAAACCAAGTGAAAGTGATTTTTTTCAGAAAGAAAATTTAGTTTTTCCAGAAAAAAAAGTTAATTTTTTTCAGAAAAAAAGATTTTTTTTCCAGGAAAAAAAAGAGTTTTGGGTGTTTTACATTTTTTTTGTAACTGCCATAACTATTTTTTTCCTCACTCAGTTTCATACATGCGAAAAAAAATTATCTTTGAAGAAATTCTCAACATTCGCAAATGTTGAGATTTTTTTGCTTTCTTTTTTTTTTTGCTCAGCTGGAACCAAAACATTTTGACACTTCAGCTTGATGTATTATTCAAAGGACTATGATTGACTATGATTCTCTGCATGTGCATAAAATCATGCAAACGTAACTGAAACTATTTAGATGTGCAACTTGGAAACATTTGGAAACAGCAACCAGGTAAGAGATATTTGAAATGTTATGAAATTAGATATTTAAAGAACCAAACATTACACCATTAAAGTAATCTTAATGTAATCTCACCAAAATCACGAAGTAGTTTGTAAATAAGTTGCCTACAGGAGTCATATGCTTATTTTTCAGGTTCATAATTTTATTTTGGGTTACTACTAGAAGGGGTTTACATATTCTAATGCTCAACGAACACATCATGTTTCAGCTCCTGTCTCTTTAAGGCCCCTCCTCCTGAATACCCAGTCTGCTCTGATTGGTCAACTCACACACGCCTGACCCAGCACTGCTAACAACAACAGAGCAGCTGTGCTAAATAATTTCTAATGCACCAAACTAGCTGCTAGGCATAAATTATGCAAATGCGTGATGATGTGTGATGTCACAAAGTCACAGAATTAAAGGCGGCACTACTGACGAGGCGTTTAAGAGCAGTGTTTTCTGTCGGAGAAAGGTGCTTCTGTTGGTGCAGAATTTTACCTTTTAAACTTTTAAAACTTTTAAATGCACCAGAGCTTATAACACACTGAAGCAAAGGATAAAAACTCCAAAGCATAATAGTTCTCCTTTAATCATGACCAGCTGTAGGTGATGAAAGATGCCCAGACTGCAGATACTTCAGAGGTTTTATACACCTGCAAAGTTTTGAACAGGAAACTGGTTTATTGCCTTTTTTTTTAAATGGAGCACAAACAGCAAATACCTTCCAGGAACATTAGTAAATAAGTACAGATGTTTAACTGTAATGAACTTCTTGTCCAGTTTGCTAAAAAGAAGACTTTTTAATGAAGGCGATCACACAGGTAGAAGTGGAAGTTTGGCTTCATATTGACCTGAATTCAGTTTCAAAGTCTGATCCTCTGCAGTGATTAAAAACAGCCAAAACAATTTGATTTTGTGTCAACTGTGTAACCTGGAGCCGACTAACAAGCTCCAGCGATGTCACTGAATATGTGAGCGGAGTCCAGGGAGGTCACGTTCACACTGTTAACAAAAGACAACAAGAAAAACTCTAAACTGCAGAATAAAAATGAACGCTGATCAGATGAAGCCCAGAATAATTAGGAGAAATCAGATCCTGTCTGGCCCAATCATTCTCGGGCTGAGAATCAAAGGACACATGGAAGCACTGGAAATAGCCAGAGACGGACGACTCCGGCCAATTTTCCCAAATGTTTTCCACCCCCAAAAAAACGCTCTCTGACCATCCAAACATGAGCTTACAGGTTATTTTTCCGGACACGACGATTCTTAACCGTCAAACCTGTCAGCGTTAGTTTGGATCCTTTCATCATCTGTCGATATACAACTTGTACGCTGTTAATCTGCTCCACTGGTCGACCTACTGTTCATACTGTTGTTTCTTAAATCAGTCTCTGCTTAATAAATTTACCTTGTCTATCTGTACTTGTGTTTGATGTTGTTGTTGCATTGTTCATTGTCCATGTGTTTGTCCTGTTTGTACTTCCTACCTAACATCCAGCTGGGAAGAACTGAGTAGATTAGATAGATAAAAGTAGATTTTTCAGGTATTTTTACTTTACTTGAGTATTTATTTTTCTGACAACTTTTTACTTTTCCTCTCTGAACACAAACATCTGGACTTTCTACTCCTTCCATTTTTCAAAACAGGCTTGTGACTTCAGTTTTAATGCATTTGAGGGGAATTATTGATTTTTTAAATTTTGCCTCATTGCACACTGCCTTCCCAACATCACAAGACTGATTTCAAGGTGTAGCAGACGTCACGAGACAGAAACAGACGGGAGGGAGGCTGGAGTGAGGAGGAAACGTCGTGTTAGTGTCTCACAGACCCTGCAGCCCTCTGCCTGGATCTTCTTAGTTTCTCAGTTTGTTGCTGCTAAGGACATTTGACGTCCTGGGAAAGAGACTCAACAATCAACTATCTTTAAGAACACAAATCCTACTGATTCTACCTTTAAGTCTCTGAATTATATGAATATGACGTGAGGTTCAGTTTGCTTTGCACAGAAACGTCCTGTAGGAATGTCCTTCAGAGGGAAACTTTTGTACTTTTATACTTTGAGTACATGTCAGAGCCTGTACTTTATTACTTTCACTGGAGTAAATAAGTTGAATCAGTACTTCCAACTTCTAATTGAGAAAACAAGGTGCGGACATTCGCCACCTCGGATTACATCATGACTGTTGTCATAAACTTGTGTCTTGATTTTATGTTGCCAACAGCGACTACAATTAAAAACTAGCCTCCCGTCTTATTCTGCAGTATTTACAGTGATGTTCAACGAGCATGGTCCCCGAGAAATAAACTGAAGAAAGAAAGAACTCTTCTATTTTGACATTTTCCACAATAATCAGACTGAATCACTGAGTTTATAATCTTTCTGGTTTTAACAGAAAGATAAATATCAACCAGTCAATACGCCTTCAGTCTTCTAGCTATATTTACTGATGGAGGCGAAGTCTAGAGGAAGCTGAATCGAGCTGAAATCGTGTTTATATTCACTCATCTCAGCTTAACTTTGCAAAGTAATTAGAAAATAAGACGAGTCGACTTATTTCATGGTTGAATTTTCATTAATTGCACTTGGGATTTTACGTGCTCCGTGATATTTACCCTTATTTAAGTCTCTATCGTTAATCGGGCGGAATAATGACGCAGATTTAAATATTTATACCAGTTAGTTGGCATTTAGTAATCCCTTTTGATTTCCATGAATGTGCTCATCCACTGTGTCCATTGTTGGTGCTTTTTTGTATTGTCTTCTTATTCCGTGTTATTGTTCAGCTATCTGTTTTCTTCCAAATCCGTGTGGCTCCCTTGTGGGTTGCCGTATCCCGATCTGCCACAAACACATCTGTCACACCGAACATCGTTACCATGGCGACCATTATCGAGACAGGCAACGGCGGTCTGTGCGGAGTGTCAATTAACTCGGGGAAAAAAAGGGAAAGAGAGACGCACAGGCCCGCGGACACACACACACACACACACACACACACACCGTCCAAACACGCACACACACACGAGCGCATCGATGACAGGATGGGTCACATTTGGTCATCTGAAGATGTTATTATTCCAACGATTCAAACAGAAAACTATGATTAGTTCCTCATTACGCTGTCGTCTCCGTCCCTCTCTCTCTCTCTCACACACACACACACACTGACTGATAGCTGTGTATCACTTTCTGCTTAGAGTGTCAAGCTGCCTTATTCAAGTTAATTAGCGAAAGTGTAATTCTGTCAGTCTGCGGGCCTAAATTACAGAAGGGTCTCTCTCTGTTAACGTGCCATACAGACACCATCTGCTGAGACAACAGCAAAATATATTATTTATATATATATTTTTGTGACTGATTTTATCTTAAAAATAACAAACACTGACACGGAAGCAGGGCTTGAAGGCTTCATCGTGCAGCAACAGCTCATTAAAAGACATCCGAGCGTTTGTTCGCAGACGGCGTCAGCGGCTCAGACAGAAGTGTGATTATAAAGTGTGAAAATGAACGAGCGGGAGACGACTCCTGCAGGTGTGTGAGCTTCAAGTTCTGGTCATTTCATCTAAATGCTTTCTGGAAAAAAAAAAAAAACCTGCTGATGTAAGAACAGGTATGAGAGATGTTTGTGAAAGTTTTATCTGAAATCAAAGAGGTCATTTTCTATATTTATGGCAAAGTATTGAAATTAAATTAGTTGGCAGCGTCATGTTTCAAAGATTAAATAAATACGGGATGTTTTTCGCTCATGGGGAGCTGAGACCTGGCATTAAATGGCTCAATCCTAGCTAGCTTGAAAATGGTTGTAGCATTAGCATCCAGGCTAGTATGAGGCTAACTTTCTCATCATGTAGGTTGCTAGCTTGGAGGTTGCTGTTGGATTTTGAAAATGCTAACAGATAGCGGGACGGGAATTGGAGGATGTGAACTCAAAATTTTTAAAATGTTTTTACTGAAGCGCTAGGTCAGCTAGCACTCAGTCTGTTGTTGTACGAAGGTTGTTTTGCTGTGTGTGTGTGTAACTTGATAGACATATACTGAATGTAACAATACAGTTACATGTGAGAAAGACATTTTAAAACTGCAAGAATTAATTTTGCTCGGCAACTTCTTGCTAACTTTGCACCCAGCAGTTAGCTTGCTAACATCATGCTAACACTGTTAAGAGAGCTGTAACGTTAGCGGTCAGTGTGCCGGAAGATGAGGCCGAGAATAATACGGATCAGACTTTTTCTCTAATGAGATACCAAACGCAAAGAGGATATTTGCCTGGGTGTCTGCTCCTGTTATCCTCTCCTTCATTGCTATTTCATGAAAGCGATTTGGATTGCCACCAAAGATTCATGTTGCATTTAGTTTAAAATCTTCAGATGCTTTTCTATAACAAGCCGAAGAGGGGCAGAGGATGTTAATCATTAGATCCTTAAAGGGAAATATAGACTGATGCTGGGTGAGTCGGTCTGAACTCTGGTTTACTGTGTGTGTGTGTGTGTGTGTGTGTGTGTGTGTGTGTGTGTCACTCCCTACTCAGCACACAGCAGCGTTGTGCTTTGATGGCTCAGCACAAAGAGGAAGTGGATGTGTAAGAGTTTGCTTGTTTTTTTGAAGACGGTGTTGTTGTTCTTGTCATGCGTTTGTTTTTGTGTTCAGATGCCCCAGTTAAAAACTCGGCGCTTTGTTCCTCAAACTAATACGAGCCCACACGACTCTCGAAAAACAACAGCACTCGCGCGCACAAATTTTTTACATATGCAAATGTTGTTGCCAACACAGCGTTAGTCAGGGATTTCAGAGATACTTTAATCACCAAGGGCAATACGAGTGGAGGAGTTTGGAGAGATGGTGCATGAATTTACAGCTGACAGAACCGATAGTGAAATACAGTCTGTGAACAAGAGACTCTGTCAGCTTAACGCAGCTGTAACTGAACCGAACGCATAAACACATCACAATACATTAAGACAGATTGTTTTCCATTGACTCATAGCTTGAATGATACAGATTGATCCCAGATGGTTGAAAAAGTAACAACACTGTAATGAGATTACCTCACTTATCATCACTGTTGAATACTTTCTACCGATGGCTTACCTGTGATTCACACCTGAGCGGCATTTCCTCCACTGCACAACTTGAAATGTCTTTAGTTAGCCTTTGGGGGCAAGGCGCCGACATTTCAGCGCCATCAGGGTGATGGATTTATAGGCCGAGACTTCCTCTTTTTCTGGCATGATAGCTGATGCATAGACGGTTTATCTGCACGCAACCAAAGGCCGCTCAAATGTCACTGGTCAGTCCAGCTTTCTTACTTTTTATAGGAGCAGATGTGGCTGTTTTTGTTCCCAGAAATGTTATCAATGGTATAAACCAAGCTGTGGAAGACAGCAAGCTAGGGTTGGTTGGAGACAAATCTGTAGTCTATCATGTCTCTTCGATGAGTCACGACACAGATTAACAAATACGATCTCCTAATCTGACATCGTCACAATCTTAAAGTGACTACCAGGAACTTTAAAGTGTTTATGAAACTGTCTCAGTGACCTGTAACTCAGTAACAGCGCTCTTAAGAGCGTTCCTAAGAAGCTCTTAGTGCTTAAGAGCTTCTTAAGCGCTAAGAGCAAATCTGGGAAACGCGGCCCTTGTCTGTCTGTCTGTCTCTTCATCCAGCCTAACTAACTACACTTTTCAAGAACTACATATTCACCGGCCTGTAACTGTCATTTGCTCCCAGAAACTCTAATGGCAGTGCATGACATTAATGAGTTACTGGGGAAGGCGATGTAATTACATTAATGTGATTGCAGCAATGTAGAAGGTAACCTTAAATCATAAAGTAATGGTACAAAGTGATGTGTTACAGGGAGTTCGGACCCTCTGGCCTGAAAACCCAACTGCACTTCTGATGCATTTCACTGAAGCACATTTTTTTATTCAAATTGGTTTGAAAGTACAGAGTCTGATTTGATTTGAGACTTCGTGTGATAAAGATTTGCATTGGCTGAAAGAGGTGCAAAGAGTACAGGAAGGTCAGCGTAGGGAGACCGAACCAGCAGCTGTCAATTACACTAAGAGACGAACAAACAGAACAGAAACACCAACATATTCAGGCTCTCCGTGACGCAGACATTATCTCTGTGCATGACTGCGATGGGGCAGTTGTAAGAAGGAACAGTGAAATTGTCAAAAGTGAGTAATCTTTTTAATTTAGTCGGTGTGAGTGTAATGGCGAGGAACGCAGTGAATAGGGCAGAATCAGTGGCATGAATAAAAATGATTGTCTTATTAGAAAAAAGCCAATGTAAGGACAATCACGACATTTCACAACCCCGCGCTGCCACATAATGGATCATACTTCACTGACATTTAAAATTATTACCATTGCGTACACGTACATGAATATACATGCAGTGTTTGCATCATTCTTCTCTGTGAGAACAAACAGTGATGTCAGCAGCCCAGCTGCCAGAATAGAATCTGTAGAGACAAGGAGTCCAATCAGACGTCGCTACAAGTCCTACAGACAGTGCACTGGTTGGCCTACATGTATCGTCCCTTTCAAATAAACTGATGAATAAATAAAGTACATTTTCCTTTGTGAGCAACATTTCAAATTAACCATTAACAACAACGATTTAGGTGGGTTTGCAACATGAAGTAATAATAAAATTGGTTTAAATGAAATATCTTACCCTGTCAGCACTGACTTTACATCTGCAAACAACTGATTCTCCGAAACACAGGGTCAACTACGGAAGCCCTGAGGGGCAAATCAGGACATTTGATTGATTTTATAAGACTGATCTTAATTGTTTTCTCTCCTGTGTTTATGACTTGAGGAGGTGAAAAACTGGTGAAAAAAAGGTTTTCACAGGATAACCTTTATTAATTTCTTCATCTTTTTTAAAATATGTATTTTTTAAAAAAGTCATACACTTTGAGGAAAATATTATTTAGTATTAATTTATTTTAAAATTTTTTTTACATTTTCTTTTCATTAAAAAAAGGGGGTTTCAGTTTTCAGCACAATTTTTTTTTTACTTTTTCATGAGTAGTTTTAATACTTATTTATGTGTAAAAAGTTTTGGAAGGAGAAAAATGTGTTTGCCTCAATGTGTGTGTTATTGTTACACTTATTTTGAACACAGGACGATGAAGAGCACTACTACTTTCTTCCAGAGGAGTTGAGCCTTACAAAAAATGTTCTTTATCCCCTGCCAAAACTTCATTTTCACCCAGTTATACACACCAAGAAAAAAAAAATTGTATTTCAGTTTCACACATGGAGTTTTCAGGTGTTTTAACACAATAAAAAACTGAGGAACTTTGAGAGATTATCCTGGCAAAACTAGTTCGCAAGTCATAAACTCAGGAGGGAAAATAATTGAGATCAGACTCAGGAAATCGATCACCAGAAAAACAAATTCCTCACTGGCCCTTCAGGGCTTCTGTAGTCAACAGTTCTGCTTCAGTAAAGACTGATAAACACACAATTTTAGAGACGTTTCAATCATTCAAACTGAACATTTTAACTTTCATGTTAAACAATGAGAAAAATATCGACTCAACATTCACCAGAACATTGTTTTCACTCTTCAGATCGAGGCCAGTAATAAGATATTCTGTGTTTCCTGCCTTTGTCTGCAGGATCGAGGCCTGTGTCAGTCTGTCCTCCTCTTTGTTCCAGGCTGAAATATCTCAATAACTATTAGATGGAAATTTTGCACAGACATTTATGGTCCTGAAGATGAATCCTAATTACCGCGATGATTAGGTTAATACTGTGGTTTATGACCAAATACCCACAAAGCTAACGACATTTCCATCAGCCTCAGCTGCACTTTGTGTTTATTGCAAATTAGCAGCTAGCGAGATTTCTTTTTTTTTTTAATGTTTTGCAATTGCACACAATAAACTCTATTTTCCAGCTTGCTTATTCCTCATTCTTGCTTTCTTCAAGGAGGAATAACACAGTCTGAAGGTTAATCCTGTGGTTCAAGCGACGTCTGGGTGCGTACGAATGTGTTTTTTTCACGAGGCCGACTTCACGTTTGTAATGGTTCACTTGCGCTCACGCTCGCATGCCATCCAACCTATTCATGTGGTCAGCTTTGTGAATAATATCAATTCTCCATGGGAAAACTAATGAGCGGTGGACATGCCCACCGGCCACAGGGGACACAATCCATTCCTTCACACTGGGCGTCTGTTGGGAGGCTGTGTTGTGTCTCCCCGTCTGTGTGTGTGGAGCTGTTCCCTCAATGCTCTGCCATATGGCCGCCGTGTCAGAACCCTCCAGGATTCTTTTTTGGAGAGTCACCCTGTGGTCCTGACTCTCTCTTCCCAGACGTGGCCCACTCATGCTGGGCCAAGATGGAGAGGCAGTGAGCCCCCCCCACCACCCGGATGGTAAGAGGGAGAGACAGCAGTCTATAAAAGGGACATTCGGAGAGACGAGAATATGGGTTGAAAAAAAGAAAAGATTTAGAGATGATCTCGATGCCGTGAAAAAGAAAAAAGTCAGCTGAGAGAGAAAGAGGGAGGAGACGGCGATGTCAAAAGAGATGGAAACGCTGTCAGATGGGGAGAGAAGAGACAGATTGAGGAAGACACACAGAAGAAAGAGAGAGAGGACTATTCAGTTGCAAAAAAAAAGAAAAAAAGGGCAGAGAGGAAGAGGAGGGTAGGATGGTGCACACAGAAAAGAAAGAGAAATGATGAGCGAAGGAGAGAAAAGGAGTGAAAGAGAGGAAATGGAGTGAGAGAACGTGAAGAGGCCAGGTGCAGTGGCAGAGCAGATGGAGGGAAGGAACGAGGGAGGGAGAGAAAGAGTGATGGCGGGGGGGAAACAGAGAGAGTGGAGAAGTTAATGTCTCGACCGTTGTGTGATGGGGCGTGTCTGTTTCAATGCCAGCCCGCTTTTCCACACACTCATTTAAAGACCTCCTTTTCTTTCCCTTTCCCCCAGTCTTCTCCTCTTTCTCTTTTCAAGCTTCCTCTTTCTTCGCTTTGTCTCAGTCTCTTGCTCTTTCTCTCGCAGATTCAATTCACTCCACTGGTACGACTGTACATCAACAGAGAGGCAACAAACCGTTCACCAAAATGTAACTTTGCACAACTTTTTTTTTATACACTTGAACTACAGCAGATGATTTGGTTCGAATGCATTTAGTATCATGGTAACTGATATCACTTGCTCAAAAGCCTGAGGAAATATAAGGTGATAGTTCAACATTCTTGCTGAGAGTTGGATGAAAAGATGGACAAAACTCTCATATAAGTCTGATAAAAGTAAGATAACAGGCAGCATCCAGTTAGCATAGCTTACAGTCGGGGGAAACTGGTCGCCTGCCCTGTTCAAAGGTAACTAAATCTACCAATCCAACCGAGTGCCACAGAAGTTTGTGAAATAGTGACGAAATGTTATCTACAGGATGTGAATTTCTTACGTAACAGCCTTTGATTAGTGGACAGCTTTTTTTTACGTCTACTTGTAGGATGGACTACAAAGATGCTCAAAGGGCTACGATGACACCACAGCCCTTGTTAACACAACTAACTAGTTCACTTTAATTTTAAGAAAACTTTTACAAACTGATTTTTTCTCAAACATATAAGCAAAATCACAGTTTCCTGACTGTTTGATGAACCTCCTGACCTTAATCAATGAGCTTTTGTTGCCTTAACCTGACCTCAGTTTGGATGTGAACCCTGGACGTTGTATGTTCAACATCCACCCAAACCATCTTCCTGTGTCCTCAGCATGGCTCTTAAATGTAGTGTTTCATTCGGTCAAAGAAAAATGGATGATTCAGACGTCAAAGATAGTCCAGCTGAGAGTCCCAAAAATAAAACAATAAATATTGTGTCCATGTATGCAAAATTCCTGTAGATGATACTTGGTGACAATTTATCAAGCTACTGTGATACCATTAACTTTGTGGTTAATCTCTCTCTCTCACACTCACACACACACACACACACACACACACACACACACACACACACACAGGGACACACATCTGTCCGACACTGAAGTCCTGGAGACGGTTTGCCGTCACAGAAAGCGGGGTGGAAATGGCATGAACAATCTCTCTTCTTTTCTGCCACGGGGTCACTGGAGCGGCGCGGACATAAACATAATAATCCCTTTGAGCACTGCGGGGGACAGGACGCCCATATATGGAAGCGAGGAGAAAGGGGGGCGTGGCTGGCCGCGTCGGGGAGCTTGACATGGCGGAACGGCTGAATTATATTGGAAGGCCTGAGAAACAGTCGAGCATCCAGACTGTTGGACTGTCTGTCTGAGGCTGGAACACACACACACACACACACACACACACACACACACACACACACACACACACACACACACACACATCTGCTTGTCCGTCTCCTTTTCCTCTTCCCATTTCCCCCTCTCCACCCCTCTGTCCTTCATGCCTTTTTTCTCTAACACACTTTATTTTTCCCCGAACCCATCTGTCATCCACGGCAACTTTTACTTCCTTTATTCTTTCTTTATTTGTGACTTCTCGTCCTCCCACTGTTTCCACCTCCGTGTCCCACACCTGTTAGCTCTCTGTGCGACGTCCAACACTTTCCACCAGGATCGGCTGAACACTGAATGATCAAATTTCCTCTGAAACAACCGTTTCACCTCCTTCACGGTGCACGAAAACAGTTTCTAGTGTCTTGTGTCAAGCAATCCAAAGCTTTGCTATTTAAAATAAACTATGTTTACTGTTACACATGTCTTACAGTGCTGTCAGCAGCTTGGCTTTTCAAAGTGAAGTTCACCCAAATCATAAAAACTAAAAGAAATATTGTTTTTCCTACTTTCTGTCAAACTAAAAAGTGAATTATTTGGATTATTCAGAGTAAAACAAGCCTGGAAAGACAAGACATGGAAACATTTGAAGCTCTGGACACAACAAACTAAAGTCCTTTCTCCTCATTTTTCTTCCTCTATCCATATTCTTCACAGTGTTGACAGTATCTACATCACAACGTAATTCGTTTTACTTCATGTTGTAACTTCTGGACCCGTCTTCTTTCTTTCAATCTCTGTTTTTCTTTTCTAAGCTTTTAGAGTCAAAGGATAGACGGTGTCATAGACCGTGAGGCCCTTCGAGGCAAATTTTCTAAATTTGGGATGTATAAATAAAACCGATTTGACTCTGGAGGTCGCTGATTAAATACTGAGGAATGAACTTTCCAATACTTCCCACAATAAATCCACTCGTGTAGTTCAGGGGACACTTCTGGCTGGGATGATCTACACATCGCAGGTTAACATGCAACAGTGTAAAACTATCCAAGAGTGGATTAATGTGTGTGCGAGTCCTGACATCTTAAACCCTCAGTGAGGACGCAGAGGAACTAAGTCATTGTCATTATAGATTACTGGTAGAATAAATATGGCCGATTTTGCTTCAGGCGGATTGACATCAATCTTTTTCTCTCGCTCTTGGGAAAGAAAGGAAATATGTGTATTTCCCAATTTTTTTAGGGAGCTTCCTTGCCTTAGCAGACAACCATCTTTCGGTTGATATGACTCTCTTTGAGGAAAAGTAGTGATCAGAGCTAAGAAACAACCTTGAAACCGTTAAAGTTCACTATGCGTGCAGAGGACCAAGATGTGGACGCTGGAATCTGGCAGAATGGGTGATTGACAGCAGACGGGAGAGCAAGAGCGAGGGCAGATTGTCCACTATTTAATCGATCGCGGATGGCATCGTTCTCTCGGACAGATATGAAAAAGAAATGTATGAAAAGCTTAAACTGGTCGGTAAATATTTGTGTGGGAAACACCCAGGAGGTTGCAGTGGCGACCCCCCGGCCGGTGGAAAGCAGTGACTAGCAGCTAGTTGTGTTGACAGCGTGTTTAAATAAACCTCTCTGCTATGTGAAGGAGTTTGTATTTACTGTTCACTTCATCTACACAATGACTTCACAATCCTCTCTAAACAGAAACTGTAAATACGGTGTAACATTTCTCAAACCAGATCCATGCCGAGTCAGGTCCTGGACAATCTTGTGTTTCTGTTTAAAAGATAATTTCTAAGATATTTTTGGTGACGTGGAGAGGAGGGAGGGGACTGTGAACTGCAAAACGGACAGGAAGTTAGCTAAAACGACACTTCAGCGGCTTTCTATCATTTTATAAACTGAACGTCACAGAATTTTTTATGTAAGCTTCAAGTGTGAACTTAAATCGGCTTTGTTGAGAGCCTTTCCTAAAATCCTTGAAATGTGGTGAGTCATTAGCACAATACAGAACATTAAAAGCAAAGTCTGACTGTTGTTTTATTCTGGTTAGCGGTGGGAACAGAGCTCGGCGAGAAAGGTTTGAAGCGATGGTGCTGGTGTGGATTTCTGCTTGTGTAGGATTAAATCTGACCATTAACAACCCTCTGCTCTCTCTCCATCCTTCTCCTCAGCATCACTCTCCTCCTCCTCTCCACTCCCTCTGCTCCTCTGTCCTGAAAGATTTTAAATGTTTAAACAGCGACTGTGGTCAGTCATCAATCACACTGACACAGATGATTACTGAAGGCGCGAACACACACACACACACACACACGCACAAACCTCAGTCATTACTAAACACCTAATGGACACGCAGCCAGGCATTGGCCTTTAAGCACTACGTCCGTCATTTACACACACACACACACACACACACACACACTATACTCTCCATCACTCAAGCTCATTAGCCTTCTCTTTTGCTTCATCTATCTTTCTCTCTGTCTGTATTCCTCTTCCTCTGAGCTTCCATCTCCTCCTCGCACAAAAACACCTTTTCTACCTTTTTCACTCCTTCTGATGACCAGTCTCCTTCGTTGCCTCCTCTTCCTCTTCCTCTCTTTCTCTCTCTATGTCTGTCTGACACATTTGAGTCTTCATTTTTGCCCAACTGCATCTCCATCTCCTTTTGTCTCTCCTCCCACCACACATGCAGGGCGTCGTCGTCTGTAATAAATCTTGTTTCCTGTCCGCTGAGGCTGATGCGGCCCGCAGCTCTATGCAGAGTGATAGATGATACAATATTGAGCCATTGTAAAGCTGCGACGGAGATCTAGGGTTCTCATAAGAAAAGGGCCCCCGTAGCCTGTAGGGAGAGAAAGACAGAAAGTATGTGCGAGGAGGAGAAAAGGCAGAAAATGTGGGAAAGGCAAAAAGAAAATGAGTATTTATACAGAGCTGGAGAGAGGGGGAAAGTGAGGGCGACTGGAGAAAATAAGGCACATTGGTGAGAGTGTGGTTATGAATTATTTAGGTGTATTACCTAATAAAAAATGTGATAATTTATTTCCACTACAATACAAAAATATTACAGTACAGAGGCTTATGGCAGGAATGTTACATCTTCAGACAGAGAAGTAGAAAAGCAATATGAAAACAAAAGTAATGTGTTGGATATGTCATGACATTCCCTACACTGTTGGGGAATGATGGAAGGAAGAAGGACAGAAGAAGAAGAGAGGAAAGAAGAAAGGAAGAAGAAGTAGAGGAAGGTAAGAAGGAAGAAGAAGAAGTAGAGGAAGGAAGAAGAAGAAGTAGAGGAAGGAAGGAAGAAGCAGTAGAAGAAGGAAAGAAGGAAGAAAAATAAGTAGAGGAAGGAAGGAAGGAAGGAAGAAGAAGAAGTAGAGGAAGGAAAGAAGAAGAAATAGAGGAAGGAAGGAAGGAAGGAAGGAAGGAAGGAAGGAAGGGAGAAAAAGAAGTAGAGGAAGGAAAGAAGGAAGAAGAAGTAGAGGAAGGAAAGAAGGAAGAAGAAGAAGTAGAGGAAGGAAGGAAGGGAGGAAGGAAGAAAAAGAAGTAGAGGAAGGGAGAAGAAGAACTAGAGGAAGGAAAGAAGGAAGAAGAAGAAGTAGAGGAAGGAAGGAAGGAAGGAAGGAAGGAAGGAAGGAAGGAAGGGAGAAAGAAGTAGAGGAAGGAAAGAAGGAAGAAGAAGTAGAGGAAGGAAAAAAGGAAGGAAGAAGAAGAAGTAGAGGAAGGAAGGAAGGAAGGAAGGAAGGAAGAAAAAGAAGTAGAGGAAGGAAAGAAGAAGAAGAAGAAGTAGAGGAAGGAAAGAAGGAAGAAGAAGAAGTAGAGGAAGGAAGGAAGGAAGGAAGGAAGAAAAAGAAGTAGAGGAAGGGAGAAGAAGAAGTAGAGGAAGGAAGAAGAAGAAAAGTAGAGAAGGGGGAGGAAGAACTAGAGGAAGGAAAGAAGGAAGAAGAAGAATTAGAGGAAGGAAGGAAGGAAGGAAGAAGAAGAAGACAGAGAGGATGGAAGGAAGAAGAAGAAGTAAAGGAAGGAAGGAAGAAGAAGAATTAGAGGAAGGAAGGAAGAACAAGAAAATGTATTATTACTACAATTATTGTAGAAAGTAAGATGTCCATGTCTTTTCTCATTATTTAAGCAGATCTAGGTGCTTTATAAATACTGATGTATCACACGACTACAGCCTGGGAGGACGTTGGTACAGCACGCCACATACTGTACATCTATTCTGCCTCTTTCGACAATAGAGGCAAAATGATTTGTCTGCTTTGGGACCTTTAATTATTGTAATTTTAAACTCTAAAACTGACCTTGAATCCATCCCGCCTCACACAGACAACAGTAAATCTTTGTGAGTTTGATTAGGACAACAAATCCTGTTTTTAGAGAACAAGGCATCGATGTGTTTGTGCACAAAGTGCTGCCAGTCTCTGTCACACTGTTTGCTGCAGTGTTTAGTCTGATAAATAGAGCCACCTGTGGTCCTCTATTAGGGATAATGACATCTCACACACACACACACACACACACACACACACACACACACACACACACACACACACACAAGCATTTGGAGGAGCAGGAATGTACACACACAGAGAGATTCGTGTAAGCACAACGAGGCCAAATATTTAACACGACTTATGTTTATGTTTCCCGAGACATGATCTCTTGTGGTGGTGACAAAGTTATTGTTCTGTAAAACTGCACTGAGGAGGTCGGAGTCGATGTTTGGGTGAACAAAGCGTTTGATTTTAACAGCAACTCAACGTTGCCAAAAAAGAACATCTCACTTACTCACACACACTCACCGTAGATGTTACCTTTTTCACATTTTGCTTTAAACTTCTGCTTAATTTTCATCTAATCTGATGCACGTTACTTTTTATCACAGTGAGCAGGAGTTTGCTTACTTTGGAGAAAATCAAAGCCTTCCTGTGGTTTGTCTTTGGGAAGCTCTTAATGTGAAGCAGCAGCAGTAGGAGCTGTTAAATCGGCATCAGCTGCTTACAAGAACTGCAGGGCGGGGTTTCCAGCTGATGTCTGTAGTCTGCCTTGAAAAAAAGTGTATATTCTCTCTCATCGTGTTATCTTTCTTATCTTGTTTTTCAATTTTTCGTTTTATTGTTTCATTGTTTTGTAAAAGCTTGTCAGTGAACCTGGTTTGGTATCATGTTGACTCGGATCATGTTGGTCAATAACAACGAGCCACCTCCACACACAGCTCACCTGCTGCTGTGGAAACTGAATCAGGGGTGGGAGAAAAAAAGTGAGTCGTGTTTTCTGGGTGACTTTATAAAACATTATAACTCTGCTGACAGATAAAGTGGGTGTGCAAAAAAAGAGACAAGAGGTGGAAAGAGAAATGAAGGGAAAGGCGAGGTGAGCAGATTAAAGCAGTTTGTGATTAAACTACTAAAATGCAGAGATAAGAAATAACCATCTGAGCTGAGATTAGAAAATGTCTGGCAGAGTCATTTACAAAGTCAGGCGATGGTTATAAATGGTCAAAGCAAATGTGAGTTATTTTAACTTACAAGTTTTCATCCAAACCACAATGTTTTCCTGAACAGAACCAAGTAGTTTGGAAGCCATATGATAAAGGTCTGGTACATCTCTTGTTGGTACAATGTAGTCATGTTGTGGGAGTCATCAGCAATAGACTTATTCAGTCGTTTAGGTATAGGGTTGGGTTGATGGACTATGGCATTGTCCATCGTCGATGACTGACAGCCATCAACTATTAATCCCTGACCATTGAACATCGTAATTTAAAAGGCAACATTACGTCTCCATTTTTATTATTTTTTCAGTTTGGCGATCCTAAGACACTCTGTTAAATTTGTGGCAGCAAGGGTTACTTTTTTCCGGGCTGCCGTTTCTTTCAGTCATGTCGTTTTTTATCACGCAGTTTTAGTTTAGCCTACCTTCTTTGGCTTGTCGGGTGATTTTGTTTTATGCAAATGAGGCTGAACAAAGCTAAGGTACGGACATGTGGTGTGGAGACGAGGATGCATTTAAACCTCACACAGGGATGTATGTCGGTGGAGATAGTTTCCTCTACATGGTGTGACAGTTGGAGATTCATGTCAGAGCAATGGTGGGAAACACCGGCGGCTACAGTGGTGAGCTAATATAAGCAACTGAGGAGACACACTGCCTCAAAGTCATAAAAAACCTCATTGAGCATCACAATGTTTCACTGTAGACATCGTCATATGCCAATGCGGCAGATATCGCCCAACCCTATATGAGGGTGTGTAGCATGATTTTATATTAGCGATCTGTGAACTACCCAACCAGTCACCATTCAGTCTGGACCTGCTCTGAGGTTTCTGCCAGTTAAAAGGCAGTTTTCTCACCACTGTTGTCAAGTGCTTGCTCATGGGGGAAAGGTTGGGTCTCTCTAAATAAATTAATGAAGGAGTATGGTTCATGACTTTTGTTGTGAACTGGAGCTATACAAATAAAAACTGATTGATAAGCCTTACCCTAACCTCAACACATTATGAAGGCATGTCAAAACTTTCCCTGCACCCAACATCTGATCTGCACCATCTTTCTTCCATGCTGAACTGTTTGATTCCCTTCCAGTCATTAATAATATGGTGTTAATGTTCGTTGTACGTTGTGCTTGGGTTTTTGGCCTGTCTGTGATTATGTGTACATGCCACATGTGTGTGTTTCTGTTGGATGCATCCAGTCTAATTGTAGTCAGGTGCAACATAATGAGCAAAGAACTCTCCAGGTACACTGCTGCAGTTTTGGACAAGCCTCCCTGTGGTAATTATACTGTATGCCTGTATGTGTGTGCATGTTTTTATAAACAATCAATATCAGTACACTTTAATTTACATAAAAAATAACACATTGTCATGGTGACTGCGTTAGAAAACAGACACGGAGCAGCATTAGCATTCATGCTTCTGTCCGGCTGATGAATGTGGACTAAATATTCACTCAGCTCTCAGCTCTGTTCTGGTCTTCACCAACTCCTGAGGGAAATATCTGGTTCTTCAGCAGCTAAATGCTGCACTATGTTCACCAGCTAGCTGCTAACTTTGTCAGTGTGCTGTCTGTTCCCAGACAGGTGCAGCTGGTTTTATCAGCGCTGCCTGTGGAGTAGCAGGCAGGACAGAAGGTACGGGGGCCAAATTGATTGAGAGCCACTGTTTAAATCAGAATGAGCTTTTATTTACAGCTGCACACCGAGGTTCCTCCGGTCTGAGCAGTTGTTGCTCACAATCACCAGCTGTCACTCACCGCTACATGCTGAGACAAGAACACACAAATACACACACACGAAACACACTTGAAGGTACAGAAATGGTCTGTGTGCACCTTAACCATCCACACACACACACACACACACCATGCTGTGCAGAAGGAGCTGGGAGTCCAATAACCTTCTCTTAACTCAGCAGGAAATGGATGAGCATCCCCAAATCTCTCTCTCCGTTTCTTTCGCTTGGCAACTTACGTTTTAATTTACCCTGAAGCTTCTTTCTGTATTTTCTTCCCGGCGTTATTGCTTGTTGCTTATCACAGACATTATTTAGACCCTATTTTAATCTGAAATCTTCAGATGCATGAGCTTGACCGTGCATGGATGGTATAATTAATGCAAAACTGATTTGGTAAGGTAAGGTACAAGGAGTGGGAAAACAAAAAAACTTCAAGAATCACGATTCTTATCTCCAACGATTCAGAATCTAATCACAAATGTCAACCATCGGTTTTGTAAAAGTAGTCGTTGCGGATTGTTGACGGAACGAAAAGGCGTAACTAACCTGCGAGGGTAGTGCGGCACCTGGATCATTTACAGTGCACACATGCTACAGTCACCTCGAAGTTCATCTTCAAACAAGGCAATGGTTGCAAGCGTTTCTTTTATTGAATGACTGGATAATTTGCAAAACAAATATTGAAGAGGCCGCATGTTTGTGAACACTGCCATCACGAGACGTTACGACGTAACGTTAACAGAGTGGAGCAGCGATCAGCAGTAACAAACGGCCATCTGACAACTAACAAGCTAACAAACACACACATTCAATACGTTACACAAACTCTGCTTCTGCTCAGCGTCTTGTACATCTATGGACCCCAGGAGCTAACAGTGCAGCAGACACACTGCTGGTCTTACAACGTTAATAACACAGCTTTCTGTATTTAGTAGTATTTTTCTACAGTGTGTTAGTCAGACTTTTACTTAAATAAAAGGATGTAAATACTTCCTCTGCCACTGGTCGATACCCATGCATGAACTCATAACAGGAGTCATCTGTCACTCTCCATCAGGTGATGAATAATACACCAGTCTGTCACCAATCCAATAAGCACACACTGCCCCGAGCCGCCGGTGAGCGCACAACACGGTGAAACGCACAAACACACAGGAAACCACACAAATAACCACAAATAACACCCCTACAAACACACACACACACACACACACATAAACATTCTGAGCTGTGATTGATGTGTTTGGAGCTCTGTTCACATGTGAAGCCATGGGGGCATTATTAGAAAATTAATGATAGAGGACTTTCATCCCTTCGAGAGGTAAAGAGCGCAACACACAAACACACACACACACACACAGAGGAAAAGAGAGGCATTATTAGAAACCTCATGACGACAGCCCCGGCTTATATTATGACTTATTTCCCCTTTCTTTTTATTATGTGACATTTTTCAAAACAGAATATCACAGAACCACCAGAAGCCTAATTTTCTCCCCGAAGAATTCCACAAAAACAAAAATAGAACAAAGGGAACAAAGACGACCATTACGGCAAACAAACAGTCACCTTTACGTGAACATCAGCATGTATGCAGATTGACCACAATGCACTTCATCTAAAACAAATTTTAAAGAGCTAATGCTCCATAATCGTGTCTGACTCGACCTAACTCGTATCCTCTGCTCTGAATTCTTCTGGCAGAGTATTTAGAGTTCACATGTATACCATGCATAAATCACCTAACACCAAGAGGTGTTTCTGGCTACAGGGCTGGTGCATTAAATCTTCAAAGCCACCTGTGAGTGTAACCATGATGTAAGGAGGATGCATCGTGTCAGCTGAGTATGTTAGATGGAGGATATTTTCTCTGATTCCAGAAATGCTTCATCACCTTCAGTTTTTAAAGTGTGTCTTTTGGAAGTTAGTAGTTTATTGCCTCCTCCTGATAGGTGATTTTGTAATTATGGCTGGTCATCATGGGTGTCAGTCCAAAACAAGTTTCCTGAGTCAAATCAAATTAAATCAAACCTGTGAAAGGTCATATTGATTTAGTAGATTATAAGAACTGGAGATACTGTATGAGAGGGTTTCTCAGTCTTCTCCTGCTCATGACTCAAGTTTTTCCTAGTTTGCATATGGAGGAACCGAAATAATGTCTACAATATGTGTTGTATCATGTTCAGATGAAACTTTATTGACTTTAATGTCAGGAGGTTGAGGGCATGGTGGTGGTGTCGAAGCTGGGCGAGATGGCTGCCAAGTCAGATACCACTGTTTCAGACAGCGGTTCAACTAGTATCCTCTCACACAAAACAAAATCTGATTTTGATCTGCAGAAAATTTAAATAAAGAGTAAAGTACCTCAAAATTGTACTTGAGAACAGTGTTTGAGTAAATTGGACGAAGGTTTCCAGACGACAAACAGACGCTGGCAAGCCGAAAACAAGATCATTTCCTAACCCTCACCAGTTGATCTTTGTGTTGTGTTGTTAAAGAACCAAACTGAAAACTGGAGGAACATAAAGCTGGAACATCAAGAAATGTCAACATCCAACATATCCACGGTTTGCAGAAACCTACGCTGCCAACATTTATCCTGCCAATTGGGTTTTCTTCCCTTTTTTCCCCCTTCATTGTTCTCGCTTATGAAATATTTTATCACGACTGTCTTCCCTGCCTGCTTCTTTGTGTTTTATTATTTCCAGCCCCTCTTATCCATTTGTACAGCATTTCATCACTCACCATTACTGCAGAGCACATTCTGTTATGATGATATCAGTCTTTCCGTTCAGTAGCCTTCGGCTTATCTAAAACGGCTGCTCAGCCGCAAACACTTGTGCTCTTCGAGGTGGCTGTTGACATTAAGACTCTTAAACTATCCAAGGCTGCGGTTTCCCCCCCTCGCTGCGTTGTGTGTGTGTGTGTTTCGAGTTATGCAGATCCAGCCACAGTGTGTCTGTGGCAGGTCTCATTGCTTCAAGGAGGCACTACAGTCGCACACACACACACACACACACTCTTCAGATATAGAACAGAAGCAAACATAAACACCTGCAAAGTATGTGTTGCAGAAACAGAAGAACACAAAACATACACAACATACTGTAGAGTACACACTGCTGACTCCTTACCCCATAAATAGCAACAATAGCCCTCAACAGGGCCTCCGAGGGAGCAACAGAGTGGTCTGCCACCGAGCCAAAGCTTTCATCTGGGTAGGTGGCACAAATGTGTGTGTGTGTGTGTGTGTTGCAGGGGTTGTTGCTGGCACCAGCAGCAGAATGCCTGTGTTTTGTACTCCCTGTCCTCGCCCACGCAGCCAACTTTACCTCACTGCAGAGGCTCATGCCCACACATACACTACCTGTCAATATGTGTTGGATCAAACCCGACCTGCCCACTGAGCAACCTCTCGCTCTGCGAGCGGTTCGGCGTTACATGAAATCACACTTTGAAGATTATTTAAAAAATGACTAACAGCGCATCAACAGTGTGCTTAGGACAAGTTTAGCCCCAGTGGGAGGTCGGCCTCCTGTCTGTACTTTATAACGGCAAAGGAAAAGTTCACCCAAAAATGAAAATTCAGTCAGTATCTACCCTGCAACACATGCTGAAGAAAAGATGGGTGAAGTGTTTTAGTCCACAAAGTATTTCGGGAGCTTCACAGCAAAACAGCATTCTCCTAAACAACTGAAGTAGATGGGGACTTAAAAATGGCTGCATACAGCTCGCCCGGTGTAACTGAAGTTTCCAGAACCCCGAGACTCCAAATTGATTTGAAAATACGTTATTTACACACGTAGTCATGATCGTGTACCCACTTTAGAGGGCGTGATTTGGACTGTTAATGTGAAACAGGCACAGTGTGTTTATAATTATTATTATATAATAAAATAATATAATAAAAACACAATTTTCTAACATCATTTTTGACTGTTCCTTCCAACCAGTCACCAGAATAAATGCTGGCAACATACTCTATGTTTCGGCGAACCACGAATATATTGAAACTTGTAACAAAGTTATTTTAAACTGCATCTTTATGTTTAATTAAGTATTTTATGTTGTGACACATGTTGTGCTTATGGTCTAGTTAGGTTTAAGCACAAAAAACACCTGGTTAGGGTTAAAAACATCATATTTTGGCTTAAAATACCTGTTTTGGTTAGCCACCTACACGCCTGAAAATTGTCCCTGGTCTCCTTAAAAATGTCCAGTGTTGAAATGCTTACAAATGCTGTAACACGGCCTCAAACTGCAGTCACAGGCTTAGAAGCCTTCTCGCCTGTAACTCCACCACTGTGGCCTCCACGTCACGATATGAACGTCAGGTCATAAACATGTAATGTGTAGGTGACATGACACACAATGTAGAAATGTCAACACGGTACATAGCCTGTGACACATAGAAATGTGAGCTTATCAGTGGTTTGCAGAAACATTAACTGCCAACATTTTATCCTGGTGACAGAGCTGGGGAAGGAAGATGAGAAGTTTGAGACGACATGAGGTGAGAGAAAAGCAGGGGGTAGAAGAAAGGGATTAACGGCAGAAGGGAAGAGGAGGGAGAACAATAAACAACGTCCAACCAGGATGGTTCAAAAACAACAGAGGCAGGGGAGTAAAACACTCAAACAAAACATTAATTACACGAAAGAAACAAAACTTTTCAGGTGAGACTAGCAGCTTTCGTGTAACTTTTTTTATTTGGCGAAAATTCAGGGACAGTTGCCAGCAGCTGGCAAACAGCCAAACAAATGAAAACCCATAAATGAGAAAGCAATAAGCCTTATACTGTGATTAGATTTACAAGAATCTTATTTGTACTGGTGTAGTGAGAAAAAAAAAAGAAAAAAAGCTTTTGTCTGATGAAATGTAATTTGATTTAGCAGCATGCAGCCAGTGAGTTCGGGACATTGGGAGAGCAGGGTGCTGGAAGCTGCCAAGACCACGAACAGCTCTCTCGCCCAGACGCCCACCCAGGTGGTGGAAGATAAAACAAGCAAAAAAAAAAAACATGTAATGGATTTTATACAGTCAATAAAGGAGACATTTTGCACTTAGCTTACTTTATGTTTTCTACAAATTGAAAAATACGATTCAGTAAGAGGCTGAGCGGCATGCAAATTTAATTTGCGGCTCATTATTTTTAAAAAAACGCTTTCTGGTCCCGTCCCTTCTCTGCTTTAGTAAATGCTTTGTACGCTCAAAATGGTAATAATAATAATTGAACTTTATCAATTAGAGGAGTTTGCTGGGAGCAGAGAAAACAAAGGAAAAACGTGGAGCAGGTGCAAAGACGAAGTAAAAGAAGACAGACGGGGGAACGTTGAATAAACATTCGGCTAAATTATTTGCAACACAAATAATTATTTCAGTAAATGAAAATAAGACGGAGAAAAAGGGAGGAAAAAAGCTGCAAACAAGCAAAGGTAAGGAAGGGATTATTCTGCTTCCAGTCACCAGTTTCGGTCTCAGCTGAAGGAAATATTTCATTTGCATTGCCAACAAGGTGGAAATAATGCTAAAATAATCAAATCAACTGTGCTTCTCTAAACCTTACAGTGGGGGTTTGCTGAATGCGAACACACAAACTCTCGCAGGAAGATTCATCCCTCAGGACGCGTGGAACCTAAATGAAGCCCAATGTTGAGTATTTAATGCAAATTTCTTATTTTTTTACTGATTAGATTTTGTTCATTAGCGCCGCTGCGCATTATGCAAATTCAGTATTTTTAGTTGACATAATATTAGGAGTAATGGTTCATAATAGAGTATCTGTGTGGTTAATGTTATTGTCTAACAGCACGAAGGCTTCGGGGGGCCTCTCAGCTGCACTAACATACAAATGACCCGAGTCTCTTCTGCAGCTTTGTGCAGCACACGAGTGTTACTGCCTTCCAGTACCAGGAACCACATTTATAAGGGGAATGCCTGTTGGTTTAGTGGGAGCTGTGTGTGTTATAAAAAAAAGAGAGGCAGGGATGGAAAACAAATAAAGGAGGCTGAGAGGAGGAGTGATATATATAACACCCTCGTAAATTTATCGAAGTTCCCTTTTCCCCTAAAAAATACCGTGTCTAAACTGCTAATTAGCTCAAATGAATGTTTTTGGAATGATCAAACTAACAGATTATTACCATTTTTTTAACCAATTTTTTTTATCATAGCATGGAAAATCCTGAAATATGAATGTCTAATACTTTTTCTTATCTTTGTTAGTGTGTGTATGTGTGTGTGTGTGTGCCATCAGTGATTTCTGCTACTAAGCAGAGAGTTAAAATCTGTGTTAGTAGGTTACACACTCAGCAAAGGCCAACCACAAGAGACCTGTCTGAAGTGTGTGCTCGCATCTGCAGATTAACGTACACACACATACGCACACACACACCGCTATGCTTCCGTTTGTACAAACCTGTGTTAAACTAAATTCAGGATCCGGAAGGATTAGTGCACACGAAACCAAAACACATGACTATCACTAGCTGGAAACTCCTAAAATTCTGGGCCATTGTCAACGCTTCCTCATCCTCAAGACGAGAGGACACTGTAGTTTCGTACTGTTTTACTTTGTCCATTTCATAATACCACATCACTCCAGAGCTCGCAAGACTGGATCGCTAGCTGCACTGCTAACTGAGCTAACCAGCTAACGGTGGTTAAGATCAGCACACGTAACGTTTATTCTGGTGTTGTGCTGTTCCCTATTTGTTTTGAGTATGGATTCGAGCCAATTCTTCTATATTATGCCTTTAATTAAATAAAATTTGAAAAACTTAGGGGGCTTTATAGGGATGGGCTTTTATTCTATTTTATTTTATTGTTGGTTGTTAATAGTTGTGCCTCAAAGTCACTTCATATCACTAATCAGTTATATTTTGGCAGATATTTAGGCAGAAATCACCTTTCATTAACTGTATTTGGCCTTCAATCAATTTTTGGCAGGTAAAATTGCCCATTTTCTGTTGTAATGGTCCTTTAAAAGGATTCAAAGCTGTCATGTGAGTTCAGATCTTTACATTATGAAGCTTATGAATGAGATCAAGTCATATTTAGGCAGAAATAACCTTTCATTAACTGTATTTGGCCTTCAATCATTTTTTTACAGGTGAAAACTGATTGAAAACTGCAAAACACATCCAAACATGGGAAGCAAATGCTATGTATAGTGCCCAGATCAGATAAAAAGGGGCGGGGGCGGGGGGCTGAAACGAGGGGGGGCAATGACGTAATGCATGATATTAGAGAACGTATGCAGGCCAACTGTCTTATCTAAGCCACATAGATACAGAAATTCATAAGTTTTACCGTGATAAGAAACAACTTACAATAACACACTGCCACTAAGTAAATATACCTGCTTTACTAACACAACATTCATTGTAACAAGACCATTAAGAAACAGATGAAATCCCGAATAACCGCACTAGCCAATCAAAAGCAAGAAACACGCCAGGTAACACAGAGCAGCATAAAATCAGACTCCACGGATCAGACGGCGCCGATCTAACATGTCCAACAACATACGATCATTAACCACATTTCTAACAAACACAAACAGTAGTAAATGATCAAATAACCAGCTCTTACCTTCAGTATAGTTGCAGTCTCCTTTATCCTGACGAGTGGAACCTCCTTAACAGCATCCTTCCATTCATCTTTGAATTTCCGACTGAGGTCATTCTCAAATGCCAGCTGGATGATGAGATGGGCTTTCCGTCTATGCAGCATGCTGTGTCTGTGCTCAGTAAATACGGTCTTTAACGTGGAGAATGAGTTTTCGCACTTAGCAGTTGATGCCCCGAACGTTAGTGCGTGTTTGAACGCAGTCCTTTCCGTTGTCATGGCACTGAATACCCGAAGTCCTTTGCAACAAGTTGACTCAAACTCACTTTCTCTTTGTCCTGGCCTGTGCACCTGTTTTCACTGTTTTTCATACTGGCACTGCTGCTGCAGGTGCGATGACGGGCTCTCCGCTCCCGGTGAGCCCGGCTCAGAGGCTGTCGGCGGCGGCGCGGGCGGTTCGCTCTCTTTCGCTACGCGACTGAAGTTCCCGCTGCTCCTTCGGCGTACTTGGCCTCGGCTTCTCCGGTGCTTCTGCTGCCAGGCTGCAGGGATGCCGAGTCCGACAGAGTAGTTTCTGGCTTTTTCAGCCATTTGCGAATGTCCATCCTGATCCCGAATGAATGAAAATGTAGCTGCTAGCTTGGGCTCCAAAATCTGTTCTTCTTCGTCTGTTTCTTTTCCTCGCGGCGGGACGATGCACGACGTAACGTCAACTGTGTGACGGTTAAGGACAACTGGAAAACTCGGAATTTGGAATTTCGCAACTGTTCATTTTGGTTTTAACAAGTCAGTGGAGTTTTTTCCGAGTTCTGGGTTGTTATGAACACATCATAGACCAAAAACAATAACAATAAAAAAAAAAAAAATGTTTTAAATGAAAATGCAACGTTTTGACAGAGGGGTCCGCCCCCTCGCGACGCCGGGACTGTTTATAGTCAAAACCAAGTCAAATGGATGACCTAAAGCAACTTATCTCTTCTTTTACTGCCCTTAGTTCTGACTGGAAGTAAATCAAATCTTAAGCTTTTGGATTTCTTAAGTGTTTGACTGAAAAAGGCAACAGCCGTTCTTGAACATGTCACTACTCCCTGATTTCAATCTCTCGCCAGGACCTTCGGCCAAAGTCACGCCCCTTTCCGGTTTACCTTACTTCAGGTAAAACTTTGTATGGTAGTGAATGAAGAGAAACAAATAATGTTTGATTTGTGCCATGAACTACACATATGATGTTTGTCAATTTAAAAGATAATTTTTCAACTTGAGAAAGTTGCAGTTTGTCATAATTAAAGTAAAATATCTTCTAGTTTTGTGTTATACCGCTCAGTGAACTACATCGGAGAGTTTGTGTGAGCTGCTAATTTACAGGACCAGCTTTATAACGGTATTATGGGATGGTTACCGTTTGTAACTAAAGTTGGCGTGTAAAGATGGACTAGTGAGTCAATGAGTCTCTGTGTTCGCTGTGATGATGTTTAATGTCCGTGACAACCTCTGTAGTCTCATTTAGACACTTGTTGGGAACCACCGTTTAAAGACACGTTAGCATTTTATAATTAAATTGTGGGACATTTAATGATGTATTTTATGTCGTAGAACAAAATGTGTAAATATCTTAAGCCTGCGGTAACCACAGACCTTATTTCAGGCATTTAACTGAAAACACATTTAAAAAAAAAACCCTCTGACTTTGAGGAAATGGGAGCAGCAGAACTGATTTCCTGATTATAGGTCTCATTAGTACAGGACTCTATAAAGTATTGGCTGGATGTTAGCAACGCCCAGAATCTGTCTATCCTATGCGAGACAACCTGACATCTACACGACCACTGCCTCTTAATGAGACGTGCTTCATGTCGAAATGCGAGCCGCTGCATCTTATCAGCGCTCCAGTTCTCATCCGTCTTCAGCTGTCCTGTCCTTTGAGGCACCGGTTTGTACTTAAAGACGGCTGATGTGAGGAGACTCCTTGGCCCTTAAGTTGCGTTCGCTTGGAGCTTGCGATGCTTCTGTTCCTGTACTCGTACACATCTGTGTGTACAGTTTTTTATGTCAGAGGAAAGCGTGAGAATCGGGTCAGTCTCCTGAGGAGCAACAAGATGAAAAAGCGATGAATAAATGAGGCCAGAGAAAGAAGAAGAAGAAAGAGGTGAAGAAATGCTGATGCACAGAAATAACTGATAAGGGCTCTCTAAGCTAATTAGAGGGCTGAAACCAAATTAGCATTGTACTGTATACAGTTACAGCCAATTAAGGAGTAAAGTGGGGCAGATGGTCAGGGATGTGGGGCAGTCCGTAGTTAAGTTATTTGGGCCTTTGAAAGCAAAAATCACTTCCCCCATTTGAATACTTAGTTTTTTCCACAGACACTACTGCCTTAAATGCGTTGATTCATAACATGCTCACACACATACTCATAACACACAGTGAGCCCGTTATCCCAAAATGTCGTCCTTTCTTGTCCCATCATTACACTCGCTTTCTTACTTTTAAGATAAATGAGTCGAGTGGGCGACACATTTCCTCTTTGTGATCTTCCAGCAGGCCGGCTCCTTTTGGTTTGTGTGTTTTTCATGGGTACGTGTTAATTAGGAGCAAGCTTTCACGGCGCGATTAAACGGAGAAGATCTTTGATCCTTTCGTGCTTTCGGCCTCTCGTGGGTACAAACGCCAGAACACCCCTGAGACGGATGAAAAGTGAAAATTAAAGAAAGGAAGGGAGGAAAGTAGGAGAGGGGCCAAAACAAAGTTAAATAAGGGCCAGGCACATTCTTTGGGGTTTTATTTTAAAAGGGGTTTACGGTTTAGTTCTGAATGTGTATGAATATATAAGAACCTGCTCTCATCGACCTTCTTAGTTTAGTGCTTTAACATCTGAACATTAGGGAAACACCACTCACCAAGTGCAGTTGAGCCTAATGTGAGTGTTATTAGTTTTCCAGGTATTTGGCCATAAATCGAAGTGTTGGACTTATTCAGATTTTGACCTGATGATGGAGCGAGCTGATGATTGAGCTATGTGCACAGCTAAGACAACACCAAAAGTTATTCTGGTTCATCCTGAGGGGGACATGGATGTGTGGACCAAGTTTCATGGCAATAAATCGAATAGTTGTTGAGAGATTTCACTTTAAACTAAAAAAGTCAGGCTGGAGGTAGTGTCAGGGGATTCATCCTCTGGCGATCACGAATGTTTGGACCAAACATCTAACATCAATCCAATAGTTGTTCGCTCGTGCACATTTTTCCAACATTTCTTTCTCTTTGTAGAACTGAATGTGAGTTCTCAAGATCTTCTGTGTCTTCTTTCATTATGAAATAAAACAACTTCTATATGTGTGGGGATGTAGAATCCAGATATAAACCTGCAGATTTAAACCCATCTTCTTTTATATGAGCGGGAATTTCAGAAAATTTTGGTTGAAAACTTCAAACAAAACCGCTCAAGTGCTGACTGCCTGTTCAGGGATTAGTTAGTAGGAGCACTTACACTCAGAACAAATACACAAACAAACACACAGAACCAAATCACTTGTTATTTAGCCTTTATTAAATAATAATAATAACATTAAAAAAGAAATTCTTCTGTACAAAGTCTACAAACAACAGTTTGAGTTATCTGGCCAGTGCCGTAAGTATGTGTGTGTCTGTGTGTGTGTGTGTATGTGTGTGTGTGTGTGTGTGTGCCAGTGTGTAAATGTGTGTATCCATCGAGACAGAAGAGGTAATACTATCTGGACTTCCAGAAGGAGAAACTTAAAGTCAATCAGGAGAGAGACGATAGGTGTGTGTGTGTGTGTGTGTGTGTGTGTTTCTGTATGATTGTGTGTTAGTTATGTGTCACACACTGATCAGCTTTTAGTGTTTCAGTGTGAGAAAGTGAGAGAGAGATAGAGAGACATAATAAGAAGAGCTCCAAGGCACTTGGAAAACAGTCCAGTGAAAACACAGTTAGATGGACAGAAAACCCTCCATCTCTCTCTCCCTCCATCGTTCTCTCCCTCCATCTCTTCCTCCCCTGACCATATTTCAACACCTTTTTATACATTTCCTTTATCTTCTTTGTTTGTTTCATCTCGGTGGGCCTCCTGGTTATATCCATGCATGCCCTCGAACGGGGGAGAGATGAGAGAGGAAGACAAAAACAGAGCGAGAAGGAGGCTCCGGGCAAAGAGACAACAAGTGTTTCGCGTTTGATTCTTTTCTTTGCCTTCCTCTCTTCTGCGCTTTCAATTTGCCACCCCAGAGAACAACAACTTGACCCGGATATTTGACGGATTCAGAAAATAACAAAGAGGACTTTCTGGGATTGACCTTCATCGGCTGGGGCCGAGCAGAGCGAGAAAGAAAAATACAAAGCAGGCGGAGAGAGGACGGCGTCTGGTCCTCCAATTACTGTTTTTAGATTTCTGTCTGGGTCGCTGACTTCTGCCTCCCTCCCGGCCTGCCTTGTTTTGCTGTCTCTTTGTCTCTCCCGTCTCTCTTTCTCACCGTCCACCTGGCCCCGCTGACAGTCTCATTTTGTGTTTCATTCTGTTTGTCGTCTGTCAGTCGAGGATCTCATTTGTTATGTTTACACGCAGAGAATCACCTGCCGACCACTCCGATTGTTCGGACAAACCCTTTTCATTTGAATCTTTCACACACTTTAATTGACTCTGTTGACAAGTTAATCAAATGTGACAAGAACCACAGCTGGAACAGTCTGCAAGCCAAAACGCGACATCTTTAACTGCAGGTAGTTTCAGGAGCGTTACTGTCTGTTGCTATGTTTTATCTTGCAGCAGTCCATGATTGATTTCCATTCATTTGCAGCAAATTATTTCATTTATGAGGAACACTTGCTCACGCCTGTTCATTTTTAACTATGACCACGACCTCCCCCGAAGCTTTACAGATTGCTTTTAGTAGTCATATCCATACAAACTAAAATGATGCTTCAGTTTCCACAGGTGTATAATGTAGGAAAAACATATGAAACAAGTTTCAGATATGTTTATGGACTGACACAGTCATTTTTACAACCATCTACTTTCTTAAAATGAGGTGTGATCAGGTGCATCGATGGTGCATTGTTACCTTCAGGCAGCAGAAAGTTTCTACGCTAGTCTAAGGTCTATTATACCGAATTTTTCTGAATCGTTTATTTCAATCGTTTCCATGTGTGCAGGTATGTTACTGCAGCAAATATCGCGGCACATTAAGCAGCAAATCTAAGCGCTGTCGTTATAAACTTGACAGGACAGAGGAAACTCTCCAGAGAAATATAATTAAACCTTTATCTTCTAAATTAAATATTCTTCGTCGGCTCTGATGGAGCTCGGGATTTATCAGGACGGCTGCTTTATTAAAACTTTTCCACCTTGCGAGACCGGACCGTGTGTGACCTTTTAATGAGCAGAGGAACCCAGAACATTTAATAACATAAGATAATGGCTGAATCTGTCGGCGTCTCAGGAGATCTGAATTAAGCTGCTGTGCCTCACGCGTAATTCTACACATCGATCTCTCTTAATGGAATAACACACTTATTGTTTCTGCTGCTGGGGGATCGCTGCAGACAGTGTAATTGATATTTTCCAATAGTTGCGTCCCACTTTGTGCCCAGTTTGGTATTAAAAAAATACCAAAAATAAAGTATAAACGTCACTAGTTTTTAGGTTCAGACATCAACATTCCTGCATGTAAACATAACCACCGTCTCTCTCTTTTTTTTCCCCGTCTGTCTGTCTTTCTTTGTGTTGGTGTGTTTGTGTGTGTGTGTGTGTGGGTGTGTGTCGTGTGATTCTTCCGGTTCATCAGTCTCTCCAGCAGCACTGGCCCTCCTCGATGGCTGTCCTCCGATACAGCGTATACTGTAGTTAGCTTAAGGCTCGATTGTGTGTCCAAGAAAGTCAACGGTACGATTTCCGTTCTTTCGTTCCTTCCGTTTTTTTCTGAGCGTCCTTCATTCAGGGGGGGTGCGACGCTAAGAGCGGCGGATAAAAGGCAGGATGATTCATCGCTCTCAGTCCGTTCTCCACCCAGCCTCTTTTAACACTTGTTCAGACCCCCTGTGCACATTACACAGCTCTTTGGCAATCCATAGGTTGCAATAAAACAATCACTGACATTTTGTTCACACAGTGTCTGTCCATCGTTTCAGTCTGAAAAGCAAAAAAATATAGATATATACCAAAGACAAACCCTAGAATACTGAATCTAAAGCACGACTCCATAACAGCATGTTAGATTTAGATAAACCTCTGATTTTCTGTCATCCATCTTCCTTTACTTTTCCTCTAAAGACTGATAATCTATAATGGAAAATGTGCCAAAATAGAAAAGGACTGAGGTTAACAGTTAAGACCATGGAGTCCAACACAACGCTAAAGAAAGTCTAAAAAAAAAATGGCGTAAGAGCTCTACAGGGCGGCTACGAACTGAAGCTGGCGTTTCTTTACCTTTATTTTTTTTTTTTTTTCTCCAAATAGACACGAGTCTAAAACAAAACAAAAACAGTCACCATTACTCTTCTATGCCACTGGTTTCACAAAGCGCAGACCAAGGGCAGACAAAGGAGCGAGCGGGCGCCATTCGGCGGCGGGCTAATGGACGGTCGAAACTCACGGAACTCATATCTAAAAAACTTTCAGAAACAAACCAAAAAAAGAAAAAAAGGTCCTTTTTTTTAAATCATCCTCTTTTTCCTTTCCTTCGCCTTTAGAAATCTAGATTCTTTTGAGTTGATATCTGTTAAACTTCTTTAGGGGGGGGTAGGCATTCGCTTGATATGTGTTGATTTCAGTCAAAAGTACCCACATGAAACGGTCCACTGGCGTCTTCACCGACAGTCAGAAGCTGCAACTTTTTTTTTTTTTGATTTCTGCATGCCGTCTCTATTGGCCACATTCAAATTCTGCAAAAGCTAATGAAATTCTCGTCTTCCTTAAGAATCCCATTACCAACTCTTCCGCCGAACACCCAAGACTGTGCTGTCAGCTGAGGTCCAAATGTCCAGATTGTCGAGGGTGCTCGAGTCCGTCTCACTTCCAGCTTCCTTCCAGTGGCTGGTGGGTTTAAATTCTATGGTAGATCTGTCATTCATATTCATTTATTCATTCCTTCATTCATTCACAGGCTTTTTAGAAATCGAGCAGGCTCTCTCCTGCAGGCGGAGGAGATGTGGTACTGTAGGTAGGGGGGGTTCTGGGGTCAGGTGTTCCCCCAGTTTAGGCCTCATAGCATGTAGGGGAGATCAAGGTCTCATGTTCCCACTGGCACACAGATAGTTAGGGGAACTCTGGGTTGAATGTTTCCCCTTTAGACATCAGAGCAGGATATAAGGTAGGGGGGACACTGGGGACTGAAATAGTGCTTCGTTTCCATGTTTTCTTTGTCCAAACCAAGAACAAAATGACTTCTGCGGGGGGGATCGCTCCCCCCTCACGCCTCCGAGCAGCACCTCTGCTGGTTTATCTTCACTTTATGCTTGATCCCGTCGTACAGCTCGAAGTTGTAGTTCTCCAGCGTCGTGGAGGAGCGCGACGAGAGCCCGCTGTAGGAGCACGTGCAGTAGAGGAGCAGCCCGGCGCAGACGGCGCCCAGCAGGACGCCCAGCGAGCTCATCACGATGATGGTGAGGAGGATGGGGTCCAGCGTGTACAGCCAGGCGTTGTCCTTGTCTTTCTCCGACACCAGGGTGACGGAGGGGGGGTCCATGTCGGAGGAGGAGGGGGTGGAGAAGGGGGACGGCCATCCTGGGAAGACGTACCCTGGAGAGAAGACGGGACATTTCAGGAAAACTTCAATATGTCGTAAGAAAACACTTGGCGTTGTTGCATGCGTACGCCTATTTACTACAATCACTTATACCACACTGATGTAATTTGGATATGTGGATGTATTTTTCAACTATTGGTTTCCATTAACTTCCGTATACTATGAGAATCAATTAGAAGGCTTTAGAAACTTTATGGAGATGTGAAATCTAAGTGAGCATCAAGTCTGCGTACATTTTTGGCAGTTACATTATTGTCTTGTGGCTCTAAAGTTCAGGTGCAGATTGATTTGAAAAGTTCTCGTGATTATGACTGAAGCCATAATGAAACACAGACACAAAACAGACAAAACAGACTAGTTTGAGGAGTCTTCGGATTTAAGAAATGGATCTAAGGAGCCAAAAGGGAGCGTGTCTATGTTCCCCTCTTTGTATGAGACTGGGAACATAGGACCCTTTATTTAAAAAAGGGTCCTAGGTTCCCCGGTCTGTTACTTTTTCCACCATTACTGAAATGGTGGAAAAAGGAAGGGACATAGGTCCCTTTTTGGGAAAAAAGGGGAACATAAGACCTTTTTCCCAAGCGGGAACGTAGGACCCGGGAAACATAGGGATGACCCCAGCCAAAACTAGCAAAAAACAGCTGTTTATTCCTTTAAAGTGAGATTATGTGACATTCGCCTAAAAGCGCCGCCTGAATAGAGTCATACTGTGATGTCAGAGCTGACTCGGTAATGTACACATCAATATCTATCTAAAGTTTAAAGCTAACAATAGCCCTCATTAGCTAGTGTTCATAACAAACCAGCAGCAGCATTATTTATCTGAGTAAAAGAGCTTATAATCGCAAATAGATTCAATTCTTCACGTTTAATAGAGTCAATGTGGTCTCGCGTCTTCCAAAGGCCACGCGGTCACACTTTAAGGAAATCAGCTTAACCGTTGCGGAGACAAAAGTCCCACATTACGTCTGATGTATTCAAGAACGGCTAATTCTGTTAACCGCGGCCCCAGTTGTTGCCGACTCCAAAACCGTGAAAACGTAATGAAACGGAACGGCCGTAAAGGTGCTCTCTGGTGTGTTCTGGGCGTGTTGTGGAAGTGCTGGAGTGTGCGCGTGGCGTCGGCGCAAGCAATCATGCTAATCCACTTAATGAATGTATACACATGAACAAGCCAATCCGCAATTAAGTACCGCATTTAGAGTGTTTTATGGAAGCGCGCACACACACACACACACACACACACACGGGAAGCGGTAGACAGACTGTAAACAGACTTGTTTAGTGATGAAAAGGCTGAGTACTCTTCTTGTTTCTGTCAAGGGGGCTGACAGAAACAAGGGACACACACACACACACACACACACACAAAGACAGGAAGTAAACCGTGATCGCAGCAGACAGATGTTTTCGAGGTGCCCAGGAGGAAGCTGTCTGTCTCACTTTGTCTGCGACGGAATATGAAAAAAGGAGGAGAGGAAACGTACACTAACAAACCCCACATGCACACTCTTTCAAATGCTCTCTCACACTCTGCCCTTGTCTGTACCACACACACACACACACACCAGAGATCGCCTGTCACTGTTGCCACGGGCTTTTCTCCTCGTGGAACCACAAGTAAAGCGAAGAGCCACGAGCGTGCCCCCCCTGCTTAAAGAGCGAGTTTCACTATTCGCCGGGCGAGACTTGTAAAACAGCCAGCGTAGCCTCGGGGCTGCGAGGAGAGGAGAGGAGAGAACGAGCGATAGAACCTCACCTCCGTCGATGGGCGGCTTGGGGGGGAAAACAGGACCTTCTCCGAAATCTATCGATCGAGGATCTGTTAAAAAGACAGAGAGAAAGAACAGTTTTAATCTCGACGATCCGGTCCACAACATCACTCCGTCTCTTATTTTTGTCAGCTCATAAATTACATTTGTAGATGAGAATCAAACACAAACAGCTCAAAGAGCGAGTGATCTTGTTTAAACTGTCTGAAGACATCAGGTAAGAGATCTCTGTCCTGTGCTCAGTGGATCGAGACATAATAACATCCAGGGTTATTTAACATTTAACCAAGACTACCTGGTTTCATTACGTGATAAGCATCATCGCTCTTTTTTTTGGTATTTGCTTAGAAAAGAAACAGAGATCGTGAGAATGAGTCGACAGATAGAGAAGGAGAAAATGGGAGACTGAAAAGAAAAAAGACACACGAAGCTGTTTCATAGAAAAATATCGCTTTTATTACCTTCACATTCTCCAACAATATAGGTTCTTTTCATTCCAAGACCGTGAAATTCAACAAGCTAAAATACCACATTATATTTTTCTGAGGCAGGCCGGAGTGCAAGGCTGTGGAGGGGTTTGGAGGCTCAATTCTGCTTCAATTCAAGGAAATTGATATTACAATCCTCGTCAAAAAGAAAAGAAAAGAAAAGAGAGCAATATCTGGGCAGCTGATAATCATTTATTGCTGTGGCAAAGGAACCAAAAACACATTATGAAGTGAAGCCGTCATAGATATTCAAAAGACAAGAGGTGAAAAACTAATTTAGTTGATATGAAAAAGAGATACGGAGCCTCATTTCCTCACTTAGATAAGGTCATTTCTTTTTTTATGAGACAATTTTAACACCCAGATTATAACCTTCTAAAAAACAGCCTTCACAAACTTCTAACACTCTTCAGTCTGTAAATAAGAGTAGGTAAATGAAAATATCTGCTCTGCGTGGATTAAATATGAGGTAATTTCCTTGAAATAAAAGTGAACTAAGTCAATCCAATTTTTTTTTTTTACACTGACTCAAAATTGACTTCCAAACCCAATTAGAGAATAAAAATAACAGAAGCCGACTCGATATAATTTCACTTTCAGTATTAGAACCACCAACAAATCCTTTGCTAAATGGTTTGTATTCGTTCTCAGATGTTTGGTTGTTGAGAATTTGATTATTCGAATGATCCGTAGTTCAATATTTCATTTGCTGGAAGTCAAATCCAGTCAGAAAGACAATCACAAAGTCGAGGTCTTTCCTTCACAGAGGCGGAGAAAGTGCACGGTAAATATAACAGTGATATTGCTGAAGCCAGGGATGAACGTCTGAGCAGTTTACCACGTCAACACCGGTCGTATCTAGTTGGATCGGTCTCAGCGTGTCACAGTCTGAATTAAAAACTGACTCGAGTTCATCCCTTGATCAGGAAACAATCTTTCTGATTAATACATAAAAAAACAATCATCAATTATTAGAACACGAAATCAAAGAACAATCAGAACATCATCGCTTCATTTCATAAAAATGACATCATCAAGGTAGATTTTACATAAACTCAACTTGTGGTTCCACTTCACCCCCAAAATGTGTGATGTGACATCACTGAAACTGAGGATGGAGTAGTGAAACTAGAGAAAAAAGACTGAAGTACAGGCGATAAAAAACATCTGACCAACCCGACAAACATCTCAGATCTCTTATAAACACGACTTCAAATGAAGACACACGTCTTCACCATCCAAGAAAATAAAATAATCAGAACAGCAGGCAGTCGGCCGTGAAACACGAGCGACCGAGCATCGCAGCAGTTCATGAAATTGTGACACTGTGTCTAAATTTAGTGGGGCTGCATCCTTCGAAGGCTGCGTTTGACAACAGGTCGAGGTCGTCCCACATCAAACACTCAAATGTGGCCTTCCTTTTTTTTCTCGCAGCCCATCGTATCCCAAGATTCATTGCGCGCTGGTGACGGTTGGATTAGTTTTTCCAAACTGTTTCAAATATGGTGGACGGACGGGGCGAAATAGCAGCTGAAAGTACGGTCGCTCGAATGGCTAACGATACAGTTATTTAAAGAAAAACAATAACCCCAATACCGTCAAATTTGCTGGAGGGCAGGAGCAACAAATTCACCGTAGACTGCGTCCTACGAAGGATGCAGCCCCTGAATCGAGACACAGCTTTAATCTACAGATTTCGTGCACATGGGCACAAAGGGTAAGATAAGATAACCCAAACAACATCTTTCCCTCACCTTAACCAAAGTGAATCCTACGAAATACATTTTTGTGACTCTTTCCTTTCCTTCAACAAACCTTAACCAAGGTGAATCACTCTCGAAATACATTTTTGTGACTCTTTCCTTTCCTTCAACAAACCTTAACCAAAGTGCTTTAGTTGCCTAAACAAAGCACAGACTGGATGCAAAGCCTGAACTCTGGTGTCGAACAAACTTGGCGCAAGCTGACAGTCGCGAGTCTAAAACACAAATCCTGAAAATGATATTTTGCTACAATTTCACGTACTGCTGTCGTGCTCTGTCGACAAAGAATAACTGCTCAGCTCACCACAGCTGATACCTGTGGTCACACTGGAAGTTCTTCTAGTTTATGGAGGTCTTGCTGAAATGTAGCCTTCGTGTAAAACCACGCTTCAAACATGCACATGAAAGCATCTAATCAGTCGTCTCCTCCGTCTTCTGATCGTCTAAATGTACGATCTAACGGCGGACCCTCCAGGCTCCCTCTACATTCTCCTTTCTCACAGCCAACTGAAATCACTGCAGGCCTTGACAAAACATTAAATCACTAACGGAGAGATAGTAAAGGAAGCTGGATGGAAGAAAAACCTCGGACACTCTTTGGACGACTGTTGAACACTTTCTAATGATCCTGGCTTAAAGCCCTCGGGCTGGGATCCTGAGAAGAATCATCATGCGGATCTGAAAGGAGATTAAAACTCCCCGTAGCCCCATTTTATCTCCACTGTCCAATTAGCAAAGAGTAGAATAAAAAGAGGGCTTTTTTTTTTTCTTTTTTTTTAACATAGGCAAAGACATGGACGGCTCTTTGGCACCGTACGCTGCTCCAGCGGGGGCCCGAGGACCTGTTAGAGTGCTTTCACTCGTAATATTTCTCCAGGAAAACACAGGAGGAGGAGGAGGAGGCGGCAGAGGGAGAAAAAATAGAGATGGCCTGAGGGCGAGAAGTGCTTACCGCAGGGTTTTATGAATGCAATCAGCTCCATTAACTAATTAGAAATATTAAAGGGCCTCAAAGTAGCTCCGTGATGGAGGAGGGGGAGCGGGAAGCGGAGGGGACGGTTGATTTAAAAGCGCCGCATGAAAAGACGCCAGCGCGTTTTCCAAATCTTGCAAAAAGTTTGATAGAGAGAGAGAGAGAGAACGGAGGAGAAAAGTGCACTGGCAGCACAACATAAATACAGTCGTATATCATTCCTCTATTTGAATCTCGGACTCACATTGATTGGGTTAGCAGCGACGAGGCCGCTAGAATGAGTCACATAATGTGTAAATCATACACGAGTCGATTGAAGTGGAAGGGAGAGGGGATGGATGTGCAAAAAAAAAATGAAATACTTGTTGACTGAAGCACAAAAATGCATTTTATGAGGCGCGACTTGTTGAAGCAAGTCAATACGGAGCGCCGCGGAGCAGATAACGTTTCAAACATGCATGAAACAATGATTTAAACGACTGAATTTTGTCGGATTCATCGCCGCCTGCGTGCAGCGCGTCTCCATCACGCTGTCGATTCTGCCAAAAGACTTTCTTTCATCTGCTTTTGTGTTTGAAACAACCTGCCCTCCTCCTTCAATCCTCTCCCTCCTTCAATCCAAACCCCAACCTGCCTCCCTGTTAGCCCTCCTCTCGGAGTAAGAGAGAAATCTATCTTTAGAAAGTATAGAGAGAGGTTTTTTTTTCCTTCTTCTTCTTTTCTTTACTTCTTTCATCTTGCTCCATCTCTGGGCGCATTCTTCGGAGGGAACGGGGGCCTCGCTTAATGGGCCCTTCTCCTCGGAGAGATTTTGCTCTCCTCCATTTTCTGCCTCTCATTTTCTCTCCTGTGTTTTTTTTACTGGGGAGGATTTGCGATGAAGGGAAGGAGCAGAATAGGAACAAGCGGGTTTTGATAAAAAGGGCTGGAGGATTTGGGCATGAACAAAATGATGTAGTCGGGGGGGGAAGCACACAGCACAGGATGGTGAGCTGCTGAGAGTACCACAGCGGTGCCAGCGTGCATCTGAATAGAAGTTGAATCCGGGCTTCTTAAATCAAAACAAGGCAAATCATTATCTTTTTTGTTTTTTACATCATCTTGATTATTTGCACATAACATATCGATTTGCTTCACGTCCCTGAAAAGCCCGGTCTCCAGCGTGTTATGTTAACAGTGAACGTTCCTGCAAAACGCAGATACGTCCAAGGTTGACATTTGTATCAAACATGCTTGTTAGCCACCTGTCGTTCCATAAAAGGGGAAGGGGAAGGTGGTGGCGTCATTACATTCAACAAGGCTGCAAAACTGAAGACTTGAGTCACACCACTGGATATTTTTAAGGACACCTAGAGACGTTTCCGTCCGTTTTAGTGGCCACGGAAACCAGGTGTTTCTTTAAGGAGCCGTTGAGATATTCTTCATCCATTTTTGCGGTGACAAAACCAGGTTTTTGTTCAGCAGAGATGCATTTTCTGTGGTGACCATAATTCAGGCCATCTGAACCAGATCAAACCAGAACAGATCAAATCAAGATGTTTTCCTAACCCTAACCAAGTGGTTTCTAATCCTAACCAGAGCACAAACACAGCATTGCGATGAGAAATAAATAGAAAATTCAACCTAGGCAAATGCAGAGAAGTTATTTCAGTGGTTTTGCAGAAACCTACTTTTTTTTTCTCGCTCTTGGGTTGAAGCCCTGAAGCGGAAGGACGTTTTAAACGAGGGACAAACATTTTCTGCTGGACTCAACTTGACGACAATTTGAAAGTCAAGAAAAGTCGTTAAGATCATCTCAGTGAACACAATCAACATGACCGTTGCCTTAAAACAATAGTCGATGAGTATAAAAAAATAAACACTGTATTACTATTATACATCAAAAGCACACGTAGGCTTACTGTAACATGTGAAAGAAAGAAAAATAGGTATTCAATTCAAAACCAGTACATTATCAACTCATTCTTTATATTAAGATTCACAGTTAAAGTAAGAAATTGTCATAAAATCATTAAAGCCTTCAATAAATGATTGTTAAAAAGCATAAAAGTGCTAATGTCGCTAAATAAAAGCATAAAAAAATGCATCATGTCACACTCCTCTAGTTGATTTTTATGCAAACTCAACTATCACCATGGGAGAGCATGAAAGAATATGACATACATACAGTCGAGGAAACACCAACAAGGCTGTGAAAGGGGGGGTTTGACAGTAGCGCTGCACTGGAATCAGTCTTTCTCTGACAGATCACAGTGACTGAAATGATCAAAAGAGCTGACCAGTGATCCTGGATCAGCGGTTTTCTAAAGGGCTGTCTCACAGCTTACAGTATGTTTGGTCTCACCTGTTGAATAGAAGCATAAACTGACCATTCTCGCAGCCAAGCGCGCCACATTTTCATACGATTTTGTAGGACCGAGCTCCTGTAAAGATCTTAAATTGCACAGACTTCGAAGAAAACTGCAGCTTTTCACGATACATATGATATCTGGATTTGTGTTCATTCACCCAGTCTAACGTGTGCAGGTCATACAGAGATGTTTAGTTTGAACATTAACAGACACAGGCAGTGGGTTATCCATGAGATCCAGGCGAAAAAGTAAAACCGTTTAGAGTCCATTCATACTCTAATTCGACACTGAGGCACTAACTCGTTCCGGAGGTGAGGAGGTAATAGTTATAAAGCACATTTTTTGAAAAAAGGCATATCAGGATGTAATGAAAGAAACAAAAAAAAAGCACTCAGGGTAAACACGTAAGACTTAGCGAAGTTTCGAAGTGTCCGTGCATATGCGTGTGAGACGTTTCTGGGTCTAGCGGGATGCGATGCGAGCTGTCTCGTCCTATCTCCCCTCCCGAGTAAACCAGACGGAGAACAGCACGACACCGATTCCCTCCGCAGACCAAAGGAGTCGGCCACGGTGGATGTGTAGCTGTCTATCCGTCACGGCTGGACGGGCAGCACTAATTCCTCCTACACCTCTTTCTCCTCTGTTCTTAATCTGTCTCTGTCACTCTCACTCTCTCAAAAGGCTAGCGGACGAGTAAACAGCAGCTTCATTCAGGACCCGAGGAAACATCCTCCTCTCTTTTATGCAGCGCACATTGTGACTTCTATCTCCCTGTACCTGGGTGTAAATCCCTGCTCTGTCGGACAGGGTATTTGGAGGCAGGTGGACTTACGGAGGAGGAAAAATATGCTGTTACAACCCTGACATTGTCCACTGTTTTGTCCAGAGTCTTGTCAGGCAGCCAACCTGTGATACACTTGGTATTCCGATCATAAATCCATTTCGTTTTCAGGTCGGGGCGCAGCCGTAGGAGCTCTTAAGCACAAAGTTGCACTCTAATCTTGTTATCAGGCCCTCATCAGCCATCAAGAGTTGGCAACCGCAGTTCTTTCATCAGCTCGCGCCACCGAGGGATGTAAAAAGTTTGATGTCAGGGTTTCGTTCTGCCGGCTCCAGCCAACGAGGAAGTCGAGCAAAGGTGCGTCCTGATTAGCAGTTAATTAGATCAGTCATCAGCGACAGGAACTGCAGCGTCGCCTCCACGTGGGTTCTCATCAAACGAAGAGCGGCAATTATGCCGAAATGCTGCTGTTTGATCACAAAGCATTCCGAGAAAATGAGCTGCTTTCAACACTGGGAATCACAGCCGTCGTCTTTCTCCAGTCTGATGGTGAGCATGGGGTCGAGGCTCTGACCAGGACCCGGGTACAGGTGGTTTTGGTCGGGGCTGTGGATCAGATTATAGCTGAGGTTTTGGTTCTGGTTGTAGATTTGGTGGCCCTGCTGAATCGGATGCTGGCTGTTGCGGTACGTCACCGAGTGGTGATGATGATGGTGACCGCCGCTGGTCTTCTTGGGCGCCCAGTGGTACCGATGGCGGCAAAGTATCACCGCCACGGTCACAGTGACCAGCAGCAAGAGGGCGCCGCCTCCCGCCAACACATAGTACCAGTAGGCAGGGACAGGCTGCACCGCCACTGTGTCTACTGTGGGCTCCATCCCAGATATGGCACCCCCTGGAGGGCAGGAGGACACATTACTGGTTGGCACCATGGACGAGGGAGGCAGGCATGCAGGCCGCATTGGAGAGCTGTTGATCGTCTCATTGACCATTCGCTAAACCCCTCCCCCAGATAGTGATCGTCAAATCAAAGCTTAGCAGCTGGAGCAAGGCACAGCAGGTCTGTCAAGCTTTACACTGAATAATGTGTGTGGGTCTAAGAGCGATACCTCGCATTTAAAGTACTGAAAACAAAACGACAAATGTGGAAGTATGTTGAATTCACATGGATGGAAGAAGACGGTAAATTGGAGTGAGGCCAGCAGATATTAGCAACGGTAACAGTAGGTTTAAATATTTTAACTTGTTACTGTCCTTCACAACAGACTTTTAGATCTGGATGTGAGGTCGCCCCTTCACACAAGGACAAAACATGGTGGTTCTGGACAACAAGGAGCTTTTACTTGCTAATTATTGCATAAATAATACACTAAAATATATTATTCCATTCTTTATAATTAATATATATGAATAATATCCTTCTAACATCATATCTAGAAGCGCCTCCCCCAGTGTAGAAGTAGAAAAGTCCAAGATGGGGTCACTGGGTGGGTCATATGCAGGACTTTATCCCAGGAGACTGGGTTTGTGTCCTGTTTGTGACCAAGAGTCGAGAGTGATTTGTTTTCAAGTTATCTTATGTAAGTTAACAGACATAAATGACGTAATGTAAGTTACGTAAGTGACTTGACTGAACGTTATTTTAACACAAAGCCAAAGGTTTTGCTAAATCTAACCAAACTATGGCCATTTGACAACCTTAATAACATCTCAAAACTTAAGTGAAATGTTTGTGAGCAAGATTTATTTTGAAAGCGTAACCAGATGTTGCATCTGTACGGTTGCTAACTTGACCACAGAGGTCTTAACCTCCAAACTGACGATAGAGGGGTAAGTCCACTGACCAAACTGCTGTATTTGTTTATATATGTGTAAATCAAGGATCTCTTGTCTGAAAAAGTATTTTGAATGTTAAATCTAACACCCTTATCAGTGTAATCTGCATACATGATGTGTGAGAGTGGAAAGCTTGACAGGCCTCCTGACAGGAAGAGGACGGGACTCAGTGAATGGTCAATAACTGCATCAGCGAGCTGCAATGACTCTGCCTGCCATATGTAAGATCAACAGCAGGCAAAGAAACAGACCGGCAGCCTCTAGGTTTAGCTCACTTTTCAAACTTTCGGCACCCATTTGCATTTAAAAATCTCCATTCTCCGATGCGTATATGCTTTGATTGTGCCGATTTTACTCATGGTATCCTCGGTCGATGCAAACGTCACAAGCAGTAGCTGCACATTGACACGCAGCGGCTCATGCCATGCGTTCGGATTCAATCAGAGAATGCAAAGCCTTGATTATGCAGCGGCTGGCTGATTCGGACAAAGGGTGGGGAGTGTTAAGTGGTTGTATTCGGTAGGATGCAGCTGCTTTTATCAGGGCAAGATCACATTGAAGGGAGTCGAGTGCAGGGGGAAAGAGACGGAGAGGGAGAAAAGGGGAAATCAGAGAGAAATTACAGGGGTAGAGGAAGGATAAGAGCGGAGGCATTATTGGGAGGAAGAATGGAGTGAAATAGAGAGGGGTGGTAGAAAGTGAGGGGAGAGGGCGGGAGGGGAGGGGGAAGTGAAGGGAGAGAGCTAATCCTGCCATGATATCTTTAATCCTGCATTAGAGGGTTTGTCTGAAACTTCAATACTCTGTCAACTCACCGTGAAAGAAAGCCGCTGAGAGAGAGGCGGTGGAAGAAAGGGAGAAAACAGAAGAAGAGCGAACAAGAAAGAAAGAAAGAAAGAGGAAATAGAGGTAGTGTCGGCGAGATGGAGAGGAGAGAGGAGAGGGAAATAATGAAAGGACAGAGGAAGGAGAGGTGCAGAGAAAAGGTAGAGAACCTCGAGGAAACCGGCGAGCTTAATTTAGTCTTTTTTTTTTAAAAGTTCAGACGAACTCTTTAAGGGTTTAAAATCGTCTTTGATTGTAAAGCTGCGCTCTAAGCAGCCTGCACAGAGATCCTTCCCACCGGTGGATTAAGACACAGACGATTTCTAGAGCTGCAAAAAATTGACCGTTAAGTTTTTCTTTTTATCTAACGGGAAGAAAAAAGGAAAGGGAAAGTTTCCCAAGAGCACCGTTTCCTAAAGCGAGCCGAAAAAAGGTGCGGCTCTCAAGGAACTTTTCGGCTACGAGAGTTTCTGAATCGCCAAAAATTTCTACCTTTCTCATTCCAGGTCTTACAATAATCTTTTTCTTATCAGACTGAGACACTTTTAAAAAGTGGAGTTGGAAGTGTGAGTGCTACTCTGTAGTCAAATTAAAGCTAGAATTAGCCTCCTTTCAGTGTGTGTGTGTGTGTGTGTGTGTGTTACGATCGGTCCCTTGCCAGAAGCCAAATGCTGACTTGGTTGCCGTGGATACAAAACCCCCCGACGGTGTGGCAGACTGGATCATATCTCGCCACAATAACGGATCATGTTATCAGGATGTAATTAAGGAGAAACTTTCTTAAAATGTGAATTTCCAATTCTCCTGAAGTTTCACCATGATGAGAAGCTTTTGGGGCAATTTTGGGTCATTCGATTCATTTAACTCGTCACTCTGAAGTAACGACTGATTGCACAGTTAAGTCACGAATAGACTGGTTTCCTCTAAACGTCGCTTTCACGTTGCTGTTCAGTCTGACACTGGGCTTGATTTCTTTCCTTGAAAAATCAAGGTCAGATTATGGCACAAAACCTGCCAAAAACAGGAAGTTTTGCCCTGTGTCTTTCCTCAGGTAATGTTGGAACAACTGGGATAACTGTGGAAACTCTACACTGCAAAAGAAATGGAGGAGGAAAAGAAGGCGAAGAGGGAGGGTGATAGAAACCCAAAACAATGTGGAGCTCCGGTGTTGCGTCAAAATCTGTTCCCCCACTGATGTTACGTGGTTCCAAACTGGCGTTCTTTCTACGAGATCAATAGGTAACTCTGCCTTTTCATAGACCTGAGATCAATGTTTCTCGGTCACATTGGGATTGTTACGGTTATCTCTTTCTTTGGACAGCAGCCAGGCTGTGAGCGGTAGCCATGTTGCTAATGCTATCTTTGCGACAACGGCGCCAACAGTAATACCACCAGGAAATACAAGGATGGGGATGTTTTTTTTAGAGATTATAAAGCAGATAAAGATTCCTGGGGTAACTGATAATAATCCAATTCCCTGAAAATGTAACTTCAAGTTCAGTTTATTTAAAGTGCACATCACCCAGAGACTCAGTCAGTAAAAACATCTGAACATTTTTTTACTGTTTCAGACGCCAATTTAGACAATGAAGTTTATTGTTACATATCTTTGTCACAAGTGTTTGATAACCACTTCTGAGGGATCACTGCAAAAAATGTGTGTATATCAGCCGATATATTGATATCAGAATTTTCTATATCGGCCCCAAAAAATCAAGTATTGTCTGGGCTCTACTTGTGATAATGCAGGAAACCAAGAATAGAGTTCAACTACATCTGTTCATCCAAAGACAAACACTTCAGTTCTCAGCTCACTTTTCAACAGACGTCCCAGAGGACAAATTTAATCCCTCTTTCCGGAGCTCATCCGCATGAAAACACACGTATGTTGTCACGCTGGGAGTCATGTGATATCTGCTCATGATCCGACCGTCCGAGGAAAACCTGCATTAGCATCAGGTCAGACGCTCCGAGTCCGAGTCAGGCGACGAGGTCGACTGTTGGGTTTGACTATTTTAGGGAATGGAAGGTACGTTTTCCGAGCTGAACAAAATCAAGCGCTCCTCGAGTTTCTGACAGTATTCAAAGAATGTTTCTGATCTGTGCACACACACACACACACACACACTCACACACACACACACACACACACACACACACTGAGCTGACTAATTTAAGCTCACACCGTCAGTGATATTGACACAAACAAACTGAATCGTTTCCTTGCACCTGCAGCTATAAAATGTAATTAAAGAATTAGATGACCCAGTTCTGACCTGGTGATCAATCTGCACACTAATCACCAAATGCAAAAAAAAACAACAACATCTAAAAGTGTTGATAAATTGCTCAGGGTTTGCAGATATAATACCACTTTTCATATTTTGTCTGTCTCTAAACAAAAAGCCGTCCCGCAGGCAGCGTTTAAGGTCCCGACCCAGACTCTGAGAGCAGGAGATCCAGTAGCATAATCTGTCTAAGCCCTTTTTTTTTTTTTATCTGACTGGCATATTTGAGGAGGGAAGGGGAGAAAAAGAAAAAAGGAATAAAGGGAAGCTGGACGGTGATCAGCTCTGCATTTCATTTAGGTGGGATCAGCAGTTTGCCGGGCAGGGTAACGGAGAGGAGACGGAGAAGGAGAAGAGAGGATAAAAAAGGAAGGGAATTAGATAGAATAGCTGAGATGAAAGAAGGGAAGCAGAGAGGAGGGAGGAGTGAAAAAGAGCAGAAGAGGTGAACAAGGAGAAGTGAAGACGAGGTAGAAGAGGGGCACCTTGTATGGTGCTGAATGCAGAGAGAGGACGCTTACAAGGACGAGGAGCGATCGCACTGCCTCTGCTGTTAGAAAGTAGTGGACCGGACACGAGAAGCAAGTTCTGCCTGGTTCTTTAAATCCGAGACCAAAATGAAGACCGTTTCATTGTGTCTGAGCAACTTAACCATGACCTTGTGAGTTTCACCTTGGTTCCCGCCAACTTTTGAGGCTCAGAGACTCGTCACAACACCACAACACGGCGCCGTCATCGTCAGCACACTGCAGCGTGACGCTGGTGTAACTGCACATGTTTCCATTGCTTTTGTTGTAAATATTCTATAGCTCTACTCACACGGGACCAGTATTACCAGCGGACCTCTAGAAATCATCTCATCCAGTCTGCGTTTCATTCGCCTTTTTTTTCCCCCCTCGGATATGATGCCAAGGATCCGCATGATATTAACATTTCAGAGGCAGAGCATCTGTTTTTCAGCAGCCACATTATTAATATAGTTTAGAGTTGTTTTGCAGTCTTAATGCTTTCCTCACAAGCATAAATACACGTGTGAAGTGAAACAAATGCTTTGTCTGTGCTTGAATACGACACGTTGCTCCTAACCTTTTCTTCTGGAAATGTCACCACTTCAGATCTCCCATTCGAACAGGACTAAAACCATCACATGACCTCTTTGCAATTGGCATTTTTACTTTACAAACTACAGACATGGCAGATTCTCACGGGATTAAGATGACAGACAACCTCCACAAGTATTACCAATTACCAGAGGTCCACAGGTAACACTAGTCCCGTGCGAATAGGGCTTCTGCCCTGTGGTTTTCTCTCAGAGTTACATACCAAACTATAGAACCGGGAGTATCAGCCCAGCATGCAGAGAGTCATGCTGGAACAATGCAGTGGATCCATTCCCTCAGGTTGCAATGCTGCCATCATAAAGGTGGATGAAGTCCACATAAAAAATAAACACCCTGACCAAGACTTAAAGGTGCTATTTGTAAGAAAAGTTCTTTGAGTTGGATAACGACGCTCTGGGTTTCCCCAACTTGTCAAAAACTGATGCTTTGGGATGGCGGTTGACCCAAAGCGTCAGTTTTTGACAAGTTGGGTCATCAAATCAACTTTTATTCCCAAATAGCATCTTTAATAAATAACCTTAAATGTATATGTACGTGGATGTGTTGTGAAAAGAACTGTATTTGTGTGGAAATAGCTCAAACGTTGACTCTTCAGTCAGAATATGCAACACGTGATGCACTGACAAGGTTCCTCGGGGCCGGTGCGGTGCTTGCGAGGCTGAGCTTAGCAGCAAGCAGAAAGCACAGACAACTGACACGGGAAGTACAAACGAAACAGGAAGTAGAACTTACTGGATATGCCAGGAGTTAAGGCAGGGAAAGGCTCTGCAAAAGAGAAAAGAAGAGAAGAAGTGTTACTGATGATGGTTAGTAACGTTTGTAGGATGAAGACGATGGAAATTAAAGTTCAGACGGCTGATACTCGGCGGGTGAGGAGGACGAACTCTCTCCGTGTACCGATGCATATTTTAATGACTGAACTGACATTTGGTACAACTATATTGCAGATTGACTGATAACAGAAAATGGACTGTAATCCGGCCGAATCGCGAAATTGCAGGACGCTGCACTTTCACCGCGGCACTTCTTACCCCCCCCGTCTGAGAAAATCAATAAAGATTTGTCGAGTTCCGAGATGTTGCAGGAGTCTAAAGGCCCATAAATCTTCCTCGGATGACAGTCATTTTTACCAAATGGAGAGAAAATAAAGAGAGGAAGACAAAAGTGTTGGGCTGTCGGCTTTAGAAGGGAGGAAGTGTCTCTCTCATTTTTTAAAACTGCTCTCGCCTTCTGCTTTCTGCTCTGTCATCCCGTGTCTCCGTCCTCTGATTACTCTTTCCCCAAGGTGAGACACAAACTGTTGTTTGGTGGAGAAGAAGCGAGGAAGGGGGGACGGCTGGACGATGGGGGGTGAGGGGAAGGGTGAAGAGAAGTGAAATGGAGGACTGGGAAGGCAGGGTGGAGGTAAGTTAAAGGGGTCGTGGGAACAGGGACTGAAATTTACTGCTGTTTATTATTTGCCGGAGGAGATGACATCTATTATGAGAGCGAGAGGGCAGAGAGGAGGCGGAGGAGAGAGAGGGGAAAACAGGAGGAAGGCAGCACAGATAGAGAACAGAGGCGATGGATGAAAAAAAATGATAAGATGAAGGAATAAAACACACGAGCAGAAAACAAATCAGAGGGAGAGTCAGTAATTAATTAATTAAGAGTCTTGTTCTGACCTGTGACGTTTGGTTCTGACCCACAGAAAGAGTTAAATGCTAAAGTTAGCGATGTGCCAAACATGACATTTTGAGAGTTATTCCATAAAGGGGTACTCCGGCAATTTCGTAATGAATTTCCATAACATTTCGCGGATTTTCAAGAGACAAATTTCAACAAGAACAGTCCAAATTGAAGCAGAAAAGGCAGCGATATCCTGACTTTTAGTTCGTGGACATCTAAATCTACCAGAATCCTACAGTTCCCAGGTTGAACGTTATGTCTGGGAACCACTTTCATACCTGAGCTGACGGTGTTCCAGTACAACAAGTTGGGTTAAAAGTTCTAGCTGGGTTACAGATTGTTAGCTATTCTTCACAATACCAGTTGTTAACAATGAATTACACTGAAATCTGAAGCACCAACCTTCAGTATTTGACTCAATAATCAACTAAACAATCTACAAACTGCTCCTCTAAAACTTTAGTGCCATTATTTCATTTTTAGGGTATAAAACTAGAATAAAAACTAAACTAAACTTCAATTTGGTGCCGTAAAGTTTGAAGTTAAACTCTGATTTAATCGGGTTTAGAATGTAATCCTTGTTGCAGACCAGACGGAGCTGAAAGAGAAGCACAGCGAGATGCTTGTTTACAAGAGTGTGTGTGTGTGTGTGTGTCATGGTTATTAATGCAAAACAACCGTGGTGGTTCTCACATGTCGTTATACATTATTGTGTGCATTTCCGTGCCATTATGTGCGCTGGCTTATAGCAGGCTATCAGCGCCCCGCTGCGCTCGGTGCTCCGCTGCATTAAATGATAAGAGTATTCCCATTGCTTCAAATGACGGAGGGAGCAGACTGTGTGTGTGTGTGTGTGTGTGTGTGGTTGGAAATTATGTTTCTCAAACGAAGGGAATGTGGATGATTTCAAACTTAATCCTGCGTCTAGTCTGTGTGTTTCAAGTCAGTCTGCATTCTTTTCTGTTGAAGTAATAAAAACGTCCACGACTGAAGCCGGTGGAATAACTACGTGTTGCTCTTTCGTGTAATCACGGCAGACACACACACACACACACACACACACACACACACACACACTTCCTTGCTGCTGTATGGGCCCAGCGACCAGGCTGGAGGATGGAGGGAGGATGAGAGAGCGACACAGAGGAAGACTGAGAGGAATCATAAAACGGTGGGGTGGGGCGGTGAAGGGAAAGACTGAGGGAGATAGAGAGAGGGAGATATGAAAGATAGATTAGAATCCATGCCCAAAGGCCGTTTGTGGCCTACTTTCTTTTTTTTTTTTTTTTATTTATATATTTTTTCTTTCTTCTGTGTGTGTGTGTGTGTGTGTGTGTGTGTGTGAGACTGTGTGTGTGTGTGTGTGTGTGTGTGTGTGTGTGTGTGTGTGTGTGTGTGTGTGTGTGTGTGTGTAAACGAGAAACATTATGAGTTTTCTTTTTCTCCCTCTGAACCGCTCTCCGGTGAAAACACATAGCATAAGCGGCGTGGCGCGGAGGAGCGAGAGGGTCGGACGGACGGACATATCGATGGACCGGTTGTGGGACTTACGTGTGCACTGCTCCAGCTCGACGCTGCTGCTCATGTGGATGTTATCTATTCTGATGTGGCCTCGTGTCGGGTGATCAAAGAAACCCTCGAACACCACCTAGAAGACCGAAGAAGAGAGAGATCTTCGTTAAACACATCCTATTAGACCACGGACGTCCATTTGATAAGAAAACTAATGAAACCCATGACCAAAAACTCATGTATTCTGTTACTGTGCTACTTATGGATCAAATATGAGTGGAATTAAAATATTCCCCTTATGGCTGAGGGGCCACTGGAGGTCCCCAAACCACACTTTGAGCAGTAAATGACTGAAATTAACCATCTTATTGTTTCAGCTACTTGTTTGTACTGTGAGGTAGTTAAATCCATAACATTTTTTTATTTCTATAAGCTCTAAAAATCTTTATTTGTAATGTCAGTAAAGCTGTAAAGTCATTATAGTGAAGCAAAAAGTTGTTTTTAGAAGTAGAAAGTGGCGTGAAAAGAAAAGACTTCAGTAGAGGACACAGTGCCTCAAAGTTTCATCAAAAGTTACGACAGGAACTTTCATTTTTTGTCAAATGTGGCAGCTGCTTTGGACAAAATACGACGAGGATGAAACAACTTTGTTTTAGTGCTGAACTGAACCACCAGGCTCCAGAGCTGCTTCTTTCCTCGGCGCTATCAGACCGCCATCAGAACTGTTTTATTCTATGAGTCATCCGACTCGGTGACAGGCGTTTAGAAGAACTATAACTACTCAGAAATCTTCTTGATGGTCCTGTTTGCTCATGTGGGTCACACAGAGCCATCAGTACTAAATCAACACTGTGTTATAACCAGTTAAAAGTCCCCTGTTGTATGTTTGAGTAAAGCACTTGAGTAAATGTACTCAGTTACATTTACTCAGCTCAGAAACGACCCTCACCTGATACTCCTTGGGGCTCTGCGGCAGGATGGTGCGGCCCTCCCTCCAGTGGGCCCCCTGGTCTCCTTTGAGGACCCACAGCAGCGTCTCCTCCTGGTCGCTGTCCCTCAGCAGGACCCTCAGGCTGCCCTGCGCCTCCCCCTGCAGCTGATAGTGGAAGAGGAGGCAGAGCGGGCCCTGCTCCGGCCCCACCTCGGGGCTCAGCAGCCGGGCCCGCTTGCGCTGGGTGTGGGCGCCCGCGTCCAGGTGGAGGTAGTTCCCTGAGAAGTCTGGGGGGAGGACAACAGACGGCGTATTGTGAGATCAGATCAATGAGTCGTGAGACGTGATTCAAACTGATGCATCGCCACTTTTGTGAACCACATTCATGATTTTTTTCTTCTCTCTCTCTGCTATTTGCGTTTTATCCATTTAATGGCTTCCATTTTAATGAATTTTATGATTTGTGACGGCGCTGCCGCAGAGCGCCGATCCACTCCCAACGTACGGCGTGATGCAGTGATGCAGCGGGATGTGGTTGCTTAGAGTTTTAAGGCATTACCGCCGTCGTTCTGTGGTACGAGGCTTAACCGCAAATGAGACTGCCATTTCATCATGGCCCCTAATGGCTATAGACACACACACACACACACACACACACACACACACACGCACACGACCATAATCACTCCGGATGCTGACACCTCGTTCTGTTGCTCTCCCTGTTTTTGCTACTTAGTCAGCAGAGCCATCATACCGCTGCACTCACAATGCTTCTGCACACGCTCTTATTTATTTATTTATTTATTTTTTAAAATGTAATTCACTTCTTTTTCTCCTCCTCGCAGCTCCGAACGTATTGACGGGCAGAGGGCCCCGGAGGAGAGCGAAAGGGGGGAGAGGAAGGAGTGAGCGAGCGAAAGAGTGAGCAAACATGACACGAGAGACAGGAAAAAGAAAGACGGCGCTGTTTGTGTTTTCCCTTCCCCAACAGGACCATAATCATTAGCTGGCTGCTGTGTTCGGCTGTTTGTCTATTATGGCCGCGGAGTAAAAAGCTTCGCCGGCGCTGCAAATAGTGTTTTTTATCGACGTGCAGACGCTGCGTGCGACATCTCAAGAGAGAGGCGAGGAGAAAAAGACGGAAAATATCCATCCGTCCATCCATCTATGCGTCTATCTATCTATCTATCTATCTATCTATCTATCTATCTATCTATCTATCTATCTATCTATCTATCTATCTATCTATCTATCTATCTATCTATCTATCTATCCATCCTCACCTTGTTTTCCCTCCCTCGGCTAAGACAGAAAAAGAAAAACACTCGACAGATTTTGCCGCACATCACGCTTAATGAATAATGGATTTGGGTTGAGGTAACTCTGTTTCTTCACTCGGAGGCAGTGAAAAAGAAAAAAAGAAGAAAGAAAAAAAGGGGGACCTAAATTACCGTTGCTCATTAAGTGCAGTTAGAGAAAGTTGCAGTGTTTTTTTCCGTCTCCCCGCGTTTGATCTTGGCGAACGTACAAAGGGAGGGAATTAATTAACAAGTCTCCATGGGAGGGATAGGCAGGGATGTGGAATTGGCTCTGAGGGAGGGAGGGAGGGAGTGTGTGTGTGTGTGTGTGTGTGTGTCGGTGCCTGTTTGCATGAGTTCATTTTTGTTTATATCTCTGTGTGTGTGTGTGTGTGTGTGAGAGAGTTCATCTGTCAGTCATCGTGTGTGTGGGTATGAGTTTCGTAGATTTGCATTCGTGTGGATAAGTGCAGAGTGTTTTCTAAGTTTAGAGACGTACTGTACGTCTGCGGAGGTCGACGCGGGCTGAGGAGTAAGTGCAGAACAGTGTCAGCTCTTGTTTCCACTTGTACTAAAGCGTGACAGGGACTTTTTCTGTCTCAACAGTGACTCCTCACATTCCCAATCATCAGAAAAAAGCAAATACAGTAGCTATTTTTGTGAACCGAGCTGCCTTTGTGCTGATTCATTTAATGACATCTTGAATCTGCATCCTGCCTCTTATGTCAAAGTTTGGAAGCTGTGGTTCGGTTATTTCCTGTTTTATTTTGAAGTTATGCGTCATGTCTCGTTTTCTACTTCCTCCCTTTGTCTGTTTTCCCGCCCTTTTTGCTCCTCACCTCTGTTCTATCACCTAATCACCCCTTGTGTATTCATATTGAAGTCTGTTTCAGTCTTCTCCTCATGTTTAACCTCCGTTTGCTGCCTGTGTCCTCGTGTTTTCCTGGTTTGTACTTTGTTTTTTGCTGTTGTTCTTGGATTTCTGGAGTTTTGCTATCTGCCTTTTGTTTTTTGGGGGTTTTATGGATTTGGATTTTCAGATTTTTTGGTGATTAGAGCTCGCTTTTCCTTCAGTTACTTGTCTGCCTGTGTGTCTTGAGTTTGGGTCTCCCTTGTTGAAGCCATGACATCATGGGGATCAACTTCTAAATATAATTTCTGCTGCTTGGATAATGATAGACTTTGACAGAGCAGCCAGTCCTGCATGTAGTTGTGTTTCGGCTACCAAAACATGTTAGCCTTAACAGTTTAGCCCTGAATCATACCCTGCTTTGTAATCAATTTTACTCTAAATGGGACCATCATTTACAAAATGAACATCACGCTGTGTTCAAGAAGTCCTGAAACTAACAATTGAGACCATAAACTCATTAGGAAACTGTTTACTGAGGTAATAAATCAAGTGAGAAATGGGGTCATTTTCTCATAAGCTTATATACAATCAAAATACTTTTTGAAACCAGTGGATTCAACCCCTGGTGGCCATTGAAAGTATTTCTGTATTGGCTTTACTTTTGACTTCATTTATTCTGTTTAAATATAAATTTTTTGTTATTTCTGTTTTGAAAATTGGCAACATGTTTGGGTTCAAGTTCAGAAAAGCTCACAGAAAAAGCTATTTGTATCTCAGTGACACCTGTTGGATCACATCAGAACCACCCAATCTGATATAATCAGACGTTAGAAACTGATATTACGTCTCTTTAACACTCTCCTCATCGATAGCTAAACCACTTCCAACACCGAGCAGCGTGAGGGGTTTCTTTCGATGAAAATCTCCACAGGGTAAAACATTTTCCGTCTCGGCCCATCTAAGATCAAAAGAATAACTTACGGGTCGGATTTTCTCCTTTAAAAAAACCCTAACAGGGCTTTCGATGACAAGCGTTGGGGATTTGATTTGCATACGGAGACAGCTTCCAGACAGGCTGCTGCGCTAATGTTGCTGTAGAACAAGACTTAATGTCATGTTGCTGTCGAACACGTAGACAGGGACGCTGCTATGTCAATTACACACACACACCCCGCGCGCGCAGACACACACGTGCGCACGCAACGCACACGGCAGCCTGGTGTGATGTAGAGCCCTGCCTCGTGTCACGGCCCTGTCTGTTTATGAAGGAGCTGCTCAGTCAACCATAAACTGGATGGCTTCAACAGATACGGAGGAAACCTTGGTGGATGGCAAGGTCGAGGGTGTGTGTGTGTGTGTGTGTGTGTGTGTGTGTGTAAGTGTGGGAAGCGAACCCACACACCTTGAGTGTTTAATACACGGTCAGTCCCACCTTGAGTGGTTTGTGTGAGTGTGTGTGTGTGTGTGTGGAGCCTCCGGGGAGCTGGAGAGCCAAGGCAGCACTTCTGTCAAAGCCATCATCTGACTTATCTGACTGCTCTGGGCGAGTGCGTGTGCGCCTTATGGGTGTGTAAGTACAGTAAGTATGTGTGTGTGAGGAATGTGTGTGTGTGTGTGTGTGTGGGTGATGGATAAAACAGTCTTGGTTATCCTCCCGCTGTCTTATTAAAGACGGACAGATGTGGAAAACGGCAAGAACCACTGGGGGAGATGGGAGAGAGGTCAGTGAAGAGGTGAACGCGGTGATGGAGTGAAAGGGACATAAAAATGTGGACGTCTTATACCGAAGTGGAAGTCGAAAGAAGCGAGGAAACAAGAAGAGGTGAGACGGTGAAGATCGAGACAGCAGAGGTAGATAAAATACAGAAAGGAGGAATTAACGTGGGAAAAAGAAGAAACTGAAAAAAAGGAAGTTGTGGATTAAAAAACGAGGCTGAAAGTGAGAAAAAGAAGAAGAAACAACAAAGTACCAAACTAGGTTAGGGAAAAGTGAAACTGTTAAAAACTCCAATTAAGTCGTCGTGCACACTTTTAGCAGATCAGAGTGAAATCCTTGCATCATAGCTGTTGTCGGTGGTTCCTCCCAGCGCTCGGATCTGTAATATTCCACCACAGGACGACCGCTTAGCTCTTAATTAGCCACAGAGAGGAAGGTCGAACATCTCGACGTGACGCGGCGTTTTTTCGAAAACGAGAAATGTCTCGAAAATGAGGAAACATCCAGAAAGATGAGGATTAGATGTGTTTGTAACGGGCGCACAAAGTTTGTAGGAAGTTTAAGTAGAGGACAAGACCTGTGAAGAAATGTTCTTTTTGGTTCTCAGCATGTGGATTTTTTTACTTTTTACTACTGCTGGTAGGTTAGAGACAGAGATGGGAGGTATCTGAGTAAAGGTCAGAACAAAAATGGGTAAGTTCTTCCTGTTTAAAGTCGGTCAGAGATGTGTTTTCCTTCTTGGTCACTGCGGAGAATCTCTGTGCTCACTGAAAATCTGTGATCTATGATGAGCAGGACTTGGACATCACAGTTTGGAAGCCAATCCTGCTCCAATATTTAGCAAACACAAGGTTAGGTGTAGGAAAATATAGTGTTGGTTTAAAAAAAACTGCGTACATACAGTTAATATACATCAGCTTTGAACAGCGGAGGAGAGCTTTTAACTCAAACCATGATTTCGCTTATAAATTGTTTATCGATTATTATAATGGTACAGTAGGGGAGGGCTACCCGTAGGATGGGATGTTGTATGTCAAACTGTCTTTCAGACTGTATTTTGTATAACCTGAGGAACTAATAAAGATATTTGAACCAAAGAAAAACAAAAAAAACATGATTTTTGTTTCTCTTTCCCATCATTCTGAAATATCTCACGATTGTCAGGAGACGGGAATAGCTACCGTGTGTTGAACCAATCACATTGCGATCTTTTGCATACTAATTAGATAGAGTTAAAGTGTTGTGGCCACAATAATCAGAGCTCTTATGATTAGAGGCAGTGATTCAATTGTTTTAATCCAGAAAACATGTTTCCAGTTTGGATTCTCAACTCTCTGATGCTGCAAATGTATTCTGATTTTTGTTGAGCGACTAACCTGAAACAAATCTTTCAAGTTATTTGATTAAACTCAGAAAGGGCCTCTTATCAAACGCACTTCATGCTCCGTGTCATTATGAAGTGTTGTGAATTACAAACAAAGCGGTACTCACTGTCTGATCCGAGCGCCAGGTCCTGCCTCGTCCCGTGCGTGTCGTGTCCGGTCGAGCTGCTGCTGCTGGCCGTGTGCAGCGACCAGCTCACACCCGACTGGGGATCAGCCGACCAGCCGCACAGGCTCTGCTCGAAGTCGCACACGGCCGACAGGGACGGCGTGGTGGCTGCGGGTGGAGAGAGAGAGAGAGACGCAGAGCGTGAACGAGGCGCCTCTTTCAACCGTAGATAATGCTGATTATCAAGTCGCCTTTTCAGACGCCACATCAGATTTAAATGTTTTCCTCTGTTCCTTATCTTCCTTTTATGAGACTTAACGCCGCGATTGCGCGCTGCCTCTTTATTCTGATGCTTTGAGAGAGATCCCCACTGTGTTTAGATGTTTTGGCAATAGTGGCTCATGTATTATGACATCTCAATAAATCAGGCTGAATACAAATATTAGAGTAGAAGAGATGGAGGATGAGCCTCGACAGAAGAATCAGCGCAGAGGATAAACAGGCAGCAGTGCGGGGGGTGTAGCTATGAATCAAAATAAGAAAGCGTGGAAAACAAACAGGAGAAATGAAAGAGTAAGTAGAGCTTTATAAAATGAGCTCAGTGTTCGACGGATCAGAGCCTCTTAAACCACATCACTGTACATCTACCAGACTGAAGCTGCAGCCGTGACAGTCGCTGACCTAAAGCTGTGAAATCATATTCCCAATAAGTGTGTGTGTGTGTGTGTGTGTGTGTGTGTGTGTGGGATCCTCCGGCTGTGCGAGCCTATTTTCGCTCAGGCGGAGCTTCCTGTGGGACTCCTTGAATCTAACAGACTTCAAAAGCCCAGAGGCCCCGCGGTGCGCGATGACATCATGAGTTTGACCTTAAGAGCGTCGAGTGTGTGCCGACGAGAGACAGGGAGAGAAAACGAAGGCTGTGTGTGTGTGTGTGAGAGAGAGTGCTTTAACTGTGTTTTATGTGTGTGTGTGTGTGTGTGTGTGTGTGTGTGTGTTGTTTACCGGGTCTCATTACAGCAGTGGTGTGCTCCTCTCTGGGCAGGGTGGGGGTCGCAGTGTCAGGTACGGTGGTGGTTTCTGCCAACGGGAGGAAAAAGACAAAGGTTAGAAAGAGACGACATGGAGGCAGCTGTGGCTCAGGGGTAGAGCCAGCGTCTTGTTATCATGAGGTCGCTGGTTCGATTCCCCTGGTCTGGATGTTGAAGTGTCCTTGGGCAAGATACTGAACCCCAAACTGCTCCGGATGTGCTGATCGGCACCTTGCAATGGCCGTCAGTCGCCATTCGTGTACGAATGTATGGCATGCTTTTGGAACACTGGACTCGCACTAACCACGTCTAAGCTCCTTCTTCTTAAATATTCACACTTTGTTCTCCCACACGCTGGGAAACAAGTAATATTTCATCGGCCCGGCAGCGAGCGGAGCCTGAGCAAAGAAGGATTTAGATATTATACGCTAACTGATGATGTTTGTACACACGTCGCTGCCGCCGCGCGTTAAGGCGGAGGTTTGTCACGTCGGCGGGCAGTGACGGAGCGAGCCGAGGCGGTGAGCTGGCACCTCGGCCGAACGCTGTGACACAACGCGCTCGTTTTACCCACTGCAGGTTGGCACACACACACCCACAAGGCTACGATGATAGATGCCGCACTCACACTGACCTTGGTGCACAGCGGCGTGCGACCAGTGGTATGATAGATCAAACGGAGGCGGGCGCACACACCCGTCAGCAGTCGGGTACGTCAGCGTAACCCAAAGACCTTCTGGTCTTAATAAGCAGTTTTCTACCGTTGGTTAGGATTCCTTAAACGGCCCTGAACGCCTCACCGGCTCCTCTCTCAGACACGTTGACGTAAGGGAACAGGCTGACACGACAGACCTCTCGCCAAATCATCCCGCGAGATGACTTCTTTCTCTGTTGTTCATTACACGGTCTGTCTTCTTCTGTCACTCATCGCGCGTCTCTGCGAAGCCCCTCCATCTTTCCATCTCTGCCTCGTCATTTGTCACCGTAAATCTGACCGGTTTCGGTTCTGCTTTTGCAAAAACCACCGTCGACGCCGCAAAAAAAGCTCCCTCTACGCACACGGAGTCGATCTCTCTTATTTTCCCTCCGCGGCGCGGACGTGAAACCCTATCTAGTGTTGTTTCTGTTTCGCCACAACCGCAATTTTCTTCTCCATAACTCTTTCTCCCGCTCCCCTTTCCTGTCATCTCTCCCGGAGGCATATTTTGATTTCCACTCGTCCCCTTTTTCGCCCCGCGGATCTTTTTCTTTTCTCTTTGTTCGGATCTCTTTCTGTCACTCTCCCTCCCCTCAGCCCTCTCGGCAGCCTCCCCCCTCTCTCCGCGCCGTAACTCTGTCTGGTGTTATTTTATGTCGGTCACAACCACCACCAGCACAGTAAATCCGAGACCACTGTTGATTTACCGCTTGTTTGGTTGCTCGGGATGTTTCCATGACTCGCGCGGGGGGGATCCGTGTGCGTCTTGTTTGGCCCGAACTCTTGACCTTTTTCGCTCGCTAACGGCCCTCGATATTTGCTCGCAGAAACCGGTTTCGACGCGTGCTGTGCGTGCATAACTTTATTGAGTTGTTGACACAGTCTGCTCACAGTGAAAATATGCAGGATTATTATGTAAGCCCGAACAGAGTGGCCTAATACACACACACACACGCGCACACACACACACACACACACACGGAATTAGATATTAACATTGGATAAGTAGCTCCCAGCTGCTGACATTAAGCTGTTTTAATTTGGTGCCCTTTACCACTGTAATTAGCCCCCCATATGGAGGGAGGAGAGGAAGGAATGGAGATGAGAGAGGGGCAGAGAGAGGCGTGGAGATCGACGGAGAGAGAGAGGGAGATCGGAAACCTAACCCGTTCCACCTCTCACCACCATTTTCCTAATTAGTGACCACACACAGCTCCTGTCAGCCTCCCATTTCTGAACTCCGTCTCCATCCACCTCTCCGCTCGTCTAATCCAATCCTGCCCCCGCTGTCTGTCATCTCCCCTCCTCTTGTTTCCCCCCACCTTCATCATCCTCCCTCCCTCCCCGCGTTTCCATCCATCACGGCCCACTCCGCGGCTACTGTAAAGGTCAGTAAAATCATTTAAATGAATTACTTCATAATTAAATCCGGTCAAACTTGTAATTTTTCAACTTGCTTTTGCAGGACGATGCTTTATCTGCCGAGCGTGTTTAGTCGCTTGTGTGGGAAAAAGGCGAGGATGACGAAACTGTCGGCGATGTTTTAAACATGAGGACTCAAACGGAGATACACGAGAAACACAAATCTTTACATCTGTATTCTGCAGACGGGTCATCACGAACACAGAAACCTGCCATGACTCTGTGTCTTTTTCTACCTCAAACCGAGAAACTGTACAGGTGTTGTACTGGTTCTGCTAACCACACACACACATATGCACACACACACACACACACACACACACACACACACACGGTCATAGGCCCCAGGGCTCATTGTAAAGCTGCTGACTGAGCAGCGCGAGGCGGAAACAGAGAGAGACGAAAACTGTTCAATTATGGAAAGAGCTCTGGGTATAAATCTACCTCTGTCAGCCTAAATAATGACTACTGACACAGTGGGTGAGTGTGTGTGTGTGTGTGTGTGTGTGTGTGTGTGTGCGTGTGTGTGTGTGTGCGCGAGGGAGAGAGAATGTCGTCCCCACTCAAATTATTGGTGACATGGTGAATGTGTGTGTGTGCTGAAGGGGTTTCCTTTACTTAATGACTCTGTGATTGACTGACTCATTGACTGATGCGCGCAGCTGAAAGAATGTCTTCTTTATTACGTCGATCTCCCTCGATAGTAACTTCTATTAGCTACAGTGTGACACCGCTGGACGACCTTTCTGTTGAAGGCATCTGCACAGTGTAAGTCGAACTTCCTTTTAAAAACACATTTTTCTATCCACAGCATTTTGTTAACCTTAATGTAAATGTTCCTCAGGGATTAAAACTGTGTCCAGCAGCTCTGCGTACCACAACACTGTGTTCTGCTTCAGTATATTTGATTTATTGGACACGTTGGAATGTGACATATATGCTGAAATATGAAATAAACATACGTAAACATACATTTTATTACGGCCTGGACACACAGTATATGTCAATATATGAAATTGTTCCATTTTTTGTAGAGGTTTCATAGATGACAATGGAATATTAAATACATATTTGATATATGACAATTGCAATACCTCTGTCATTAGCGTACAAAAAGGTTACGTCATATTTTTCATATATGTTATAAACCTAAATCTCCTTACAGTATATCCAAGGATGTATACATGTAATTATGATATATTGCCTTATCGGTAACATATATGGCAGCATCACCCTTGATAAAGGGGTATATATATATCATATATATTACATTCTATATGGGAAATATCAACAGTCATATGTAAAAAAGAAGATAATAAATATGTTTTGAGACTTAACAGTAACACGAAATTGATAGAAATGTACAATTTACATCAAAGTTTATGCTTACAAGTTGAGGTATAGTGAGATATACTTTCTTTTTTCTAAACAATCTTAGCTAGAACAGAAATACTACATGTTTATATGCAATGCTACACTGAAACGAGTTCTTGAAAGTGAAAGGAAACCTGGAAACTTGGAAACTAGTGAGTGACACTTCAGCTGTGGCTCTCCCAAGGATGGAGCTGTTAAATGTTAGAGTGCGACATCAAATGAGAAGCGATGGTGGAAAAACACGAGTGTGTTTTTGGAGGACAATCACTGCCAGCGATCTGAATGGCAAATCAGACAAACTGTACTTAAAAAACCCAAAAGTGCAGGTCTGATTCGTACGTAGCTTAAAGTGCCGGACTAATTATGACTCCCTCGTCTGTAGATGAGTGGGTGGGAAAATGAGTTCTTTACAGCAGGAAACCCTTTCGAGACTAAATGCCTAATTAGCCCATTGTACAGCAAGCTACCGACAATATCTGGTTTTTATGGTAAGTGCTCCACTGGACCACAAGTTTTAGTGTCTGGTAGACGGGGAAGGAGCGTTTTTCTGCAGCCCAGTTAAATGTATTGCCGGTATAAGACAGAGCACATGATTGTAGTTAAAAAAAGCCACCAATAATAGAGCTTAAGAAAAGCAGAGCTGTGCACAACACGGTGGAGACACTAAAAGCAAAGAAGCTCTTTATGTCAGGGAACTACAGACAGTGAATTGCTCATTAGCAGATCGTGCAACAAGGCACCATAAGGTACGTGACTGTAATTGTAGCCTTAAGTGTGAAGCTAAGTACGACAACAACTTAGATGATAGAAAAAGAAGCTGCTGGCAATGAATGGCTAACTACATCAGCCGACAGTAGTCCGCTACAAAGGGAATGAGTTTAAGTGTGGCAGAAAACCATCGAGCTAAGTACGCCATCAACTGCTCGGGAGAGAAGAAAGACATCTCTCTCGATCACCGAGCAATGATGCCAGGATATGTTTTAAACAGCTTACAGCCTCAATCAGAATCTTTTGGTTGTGTTAAAACACAGGAAGACTGACAGACTGTATGTTAACGCTGGGTCATGGATGAGGTATTTCAGTGATTTTTGTCTCCAGGTAATGAGCCAACGCATTGATCATATAATTTGTACCGTAATACGTTAAAACAAAAGGTAATGTTTCCATCATGAGGAAGGACAAATTGTTGGCATCATGGTATGGTGATAAACGATTTGTAATTTCAAACGTCTGACGCTGTTAGCAGCTGACTATACTGCAGAAACCCCAACCTCTGTTTCCTCATCATTATCAGGTGATAGCCACAGTGTCCTCATATCACCATTATCATCCAAATATTATAATGATTATATAATATAAATATTGTATTGTAAACAGGTTACCATTTGGTTACCACTATATTATACTATACTTTACTATACTATACTATACTATACCATTCCATACTATACTATACTATACTATGTTATACTATACTATACTATACTATACTATATACGATATATACTATACTATACTATATATACTATACCATTCCATACTATATTATACTATACTATACTATACTATACTATACTATACCATACTATACTATACTATACTATACTATACTATACTTATACTATACTATACTATACCATTCCATACTATACTATACTATACTATACTATACTATACTATACTATGTTATACTATACCATACTATACTATACTATACTATACTATACTATACTATACTATACTATACTATACTATACTATGCTATGCTATACTATACCATGCTTTACTATACCATACCATATCATATCATACCATACTTTACTATGCTATACTTTGCTATGCTATGCTATACTTTACCATACTATACAATACCATGCTTTAACATACTATACTATACTATACTATACTATACTATACTTTACCATATTAAACTTTACTATACTATGCTTTATCATAGCATAGCATACTATATTATACTTTACAATACCATGCTTTTTGAAACCAAACCACGCCATACTATACTATAATTACTAATTAACTTAGCCATGTTGCTTCGTTTAAATATTTTCTCATTGTTACCCTTATTACCCTGTCTTATACATTTCCATCTAGTATTACCCAGATGAACCCATTGTTAATAATAAGTTACTGGTTAGTTATTACCTTTGTAATTTCATGGTTTTACATAATTATTACCTCTTTATCATTAAACTCTTACCCCACTATCACCATGTTATTACCGAGCTGTAACAGAAAGTGCCACCATGGCTCTGTGGACGAAAGTGACGCAGGGAAATCTGGGAAATTATGCAAAGAGGTGACGAGCCAAACCTAAATATTTACATTGGAAAAACACAATCCTTTTTTGAACACAGACGCATATAAACAACGAACCAGTCGTAAGTGTTCCCATGTGTGATGTCTCACAGAGGAAAAGACGGAAGAGATAAATATTATGGTCCCTCTGAAGTGAACAGAGCGTGAGTGTATATGGTTTAAACTAACAGTCGAACTTTCAGGCTCTTGACACTTGGACATCTTTGTAGACGTCCCAATGCCAACACGGGCTAATGTGTTCGTTGGAACATGTAATCACGTCAGGAGCATTTGAACCCGTCTGCAGCGGCGGGCAAGAGATTTCTTCAAGTGTTTTGCCTCTACGACCAAAATGGAAACATGCTGTTGGTGTCCTGTAAGAGCTCCAAACAGTTATTCCTTCAGGAAGTATGTTTTTGAAACGGTGTCAGTTTCCATTTTCATGTGTTGGGAAATTGTGCAATACCTGATCTGTGGCTTGGCTCTTATGGAGTCGGGAAACATTTACTGTCCTCTGGAGATAACATTAGCTTTCAAAAGCTATAAAGTAAAGGAAGCACCGGCAACAGGTTTGCGAGGGAAACAATAAAAGCAGAAAGATGGGTTTTTAGAAACAATGTGAGAAGAGCGAGAGAAAGAGGAAGAGCGGGACACAGATCCAGGAGGGTAATGAGGTCAGGGGGGGAAAAAAGGGAAGGTGAAGACGTGGGAGAGATGGAGTGTGTGTGGTGGTGGAGGTGGTGGTGGTGGTGGTGGAGGAGGGGTTGTTACAGGAGCCTTGGCAGGAGACGAGAGTGATTAAATTCTTCTGATGGGGAGGGAGTCGAAGGGGCGGAGACGCAGCGAGCTGCAGACGGCACAAACATTTGTACCCTCCACCTCCCTCCCTTTCCATTCCTTCTCATGTGTTTCTTTTATTTACCTGTTGCTATAAAAGAGCAGGGTCAAGTCTGCAACTCTATGAGCTGAAATAATTAAGAGTGAAACAATAATTTAAAATAATGACTCTTTTAACATGTGTCTAAAATTATTTCCAGTCTCCAGTTCACAGCAAACTTCTGTGCAAATGTTATCTTGGTAATAATGCAATCTGGTTGTTATCATTTCTGGTAAATGCAGTATCAGAACTCTAATCTCTGCAGTGAGAGGAGGAGGAGTGAGACAAGACAGGAGGAGGAGGAGGAGGAGGAGGAGGAGGAGGATCGGAGGAGCGACGTGAGTGGGTGTAAGCGCGGACACATCCCACCGATCACATGGACGTCTCTGGACCGGGGCCACGGCTCACATGTGAAAGCTATCAGCAATGTTTGGACCCTGGAAAACGCACATTCGCACACTTGGCTTAACCTGAGCGATTCCCTGGAAACCTGGAACGGCGGAACACCTTCAGAATGTTCCAGAACAGGGACTCTAAACAACGCTCTCTCCCGGGGCGAACCTTCGATGTGTGTGAATCAACAACAAGATCTGAGTGAGGGTTCTTACTATCATCCAGGATAAACTGCAAACTCCCTACATGGAAACTTCCCCCGGTGCAAGTATGTTATTCCAACAACAAATGGCAAAACATTCATAAAAATCATCTCTTATCCAGGACCGACCACTGACTCTATGAGAGTAGTTGTTGAGGTATTTCCCCTGAGGTAGCACTTTACAGTTACCAGTATAACATTTATATAGTCCTATATTCTTGAACTGTAGATGGGCAATGTGCTCGTTTTGTTCTCACACACCACAGCTCAAAATACACACCTGTTGTGCTCTAATGTGTATCAACACAAATGTAGATATTTGGCTTTAAAGCACATCTAAAACTCATGTTTGCTCCTGCCAACTGTGATTCCTTGAATCAAAAGCTCTGTCTGTTAATAGGCCTGTAAAAAAAGTTGCATAGTGCCCCTTTAATACACTGTAAATCTGTAGTTTATTCAACTTTAGTTAATAGTTATATCACTGTTAATGTGTTATAAAGCATTTATTAAGCATTCTTTTATAGCTAAGTTGGAGCTGATGATTATAATACATTGCAAAAAGTTAATAAATACTGAATAGTTCATCTATAAAATGGTTTATAAACCTTTACGGTTGCTTAATAAATGGTTTATAAAGCATTTCATTGTTTGTTAATGACTATTTGACTATAATGGGACCATAATTTACAAAATGTACATCATGCTGTATTGAAGAAGACTTGAAACTAGCGATTGAGATCACAAACTCATTAGGAAACCGTTTAATGAGATAATATTCTCATAAGCTTACATAAAGTCAGACCTCTTCTTTGAAACCAGAGGAGTCGCCCCCCCTACTGGCCACGTAAGGCACAGCGCCATCTGCTTTCTATACGGTGGATTCAGACATTCAGTCTGATACGCTGCCAGTCCCAGAGCCAACCTCTCCGCTACAACTGGCTCGACTTCACACCGAACGGAAACGGATACGAGCCGTCAGCCATTACTGATGATGTGGTCTCCCCCCACCGAGCAAATCATTGTGGTTTTGTTGGAACGCGGAGGCAAAGGAGCATCATTTCTGGCCCGGCAGCGTTTGAGGTTTCGTGACAAGTGAAGCACCAGCAGCGGATGAATGAAGACAAAGACGCTATTAGCCGATCTGAGACTCCGGACAAAAAGCCGCTTTCTCTCCCTCTCCGTCTGTGTTTTCCTCTCTGTTATTTTCCCCAAAGCACCCCACCCTAAAACACCGCCGTTTGTCAATGGAGACGAGAACCTAAGCGTGTATTTACACAACTAAGAACAAACCTTTGTCTTCGTGCCAAACAGGTGGTGTGTGTGTGTGTGTGTGTACATATGTGCCTGCCTGCCAACAACTAGGTGTGGAGTGAAAGAGATGAGAGCGCAGCAGATGTTCTGATAGCTCAGTCATTTAAAACCTGAGCAGAACTGGCAGCCCGGCAGCGCTCACTTCACATCCAATAGTCGGGGGTTACGCGACCTAAATTACATGTTGCCTCCGCCGCTCGCGCGGAAACGATCAGAACGAGTCCTGCAATAATATTCCGGCTTTTGTTTTCTGTTTTCGCACCGCGGGTTTCGGCGGCAATAATGAGATGCTAAACTACAACATCGTGCGCGACCCCCTCCCTTCCCCTCCCTCTGCTTAGAACCCCCGAATCTGTAATTTCAGATTTCTTCGTTGTAATTGGGTGCTCAGATTGTCTCCGCCATGTGAGGAAATTGTTTTACAGCCCTGACGCCAGGTCAACGCGCTTGAAAAAAAAAAAGAAAAATATGAAAACAATACAGGGGCAGTAATGGAAAAGCAATTTCTTTGGCGAGTTTGTTAAAGCTGGTGTTTAGAGGATATGAGGTTTGTGATTGACATTGTGTCATATTGTGTGTGTGTCCCTACTTTGGAACAATGAATAAACTAAAGCACAACAACAACAACACACACACACATGCCGTAATACTTTTGGCAAGTGTGAACGAGGGGATGCTTATCTTCTTATTTTCAGTGAATGATGTATGACTGTAATTTGTAACACAAAATATGGATGTTAATGATGACGCGTAAACATTTCGTGACGTCGAACACTTTCAAACTGGTCCAGGTTTGTTATTTATGTCAACAGAGAACAGAGGCTTCAGCCGCTGAATAATACAGAGGCCATCCGGACTGCTGCATCCACCGCGAGCTGGCCTGTTTGCCAGCGTGTCAGTGACGCTGATGCCTCCTTTTACTTATTCATCAAGGCATTAATTCGCTCGTTTGCTTCCTGAGCGGAGCCGAGACGGACGGGGTTGCGGCTCGACTGCGCGGTGATGCTATGAGAGAGAAGTGATTCAAATCTCTTCAGTCATTTAGTATTTTTTCGGCCTTATTCCATAGGATTGCTTGAGATGACAAGAAACAGCATGAGAGAAAAAGGGGGGATGACATGTTCAGGTTATGTTTGAAAGTTTTATCTAAGCTACATTTAGTCACGTTCGCCAACTTCCGTCATCACTCCATGATGTTTGAACCATATTTTCCTGGACGTTATAGCCACAAGCGACCAAATGAAATGCGCCATTACCTTGAAAACATTTTGGAATTTCTCTTGGTTTGAAAGTCGTAACAAAAGTTCAGGATAATTTAGGGCAAATGTATTCAACTGGCCGCCCTTTAATAACCTTATTTGAGGTTTTTCATCATTTTATTAGTCGACTATTTAGCCAGTCTATTAGTTATGTCGGTTGCTTAGCACAAAATACTCATTATTTCATTAAAAGGTTTTAACCAAAGGCTGTTTAAGAAGAGGGTATTTACAAGAATCAAACCGGCAACCTAATGTCTAAGATTAAAAAAGGTGCATCATTCCTTCTTCTGTACTTCTGTATATATGATGTTTCCTTTTTAATTGTGAAAAGTAATAAACAAGCTGACAGTCCGACCTTTGGGCCTGATTGAGGAAAATAACAAAGGTGTGGTTGTTTTTGGACATTACGTATCTTTAAAGGGAGGAAGTGTGTCCCTTTCAATGTGCGGTAACTTCCTGGATATCAGAGTTGGTGAAAAGAGGAATCGGGACATGAACCATGTTGAACGAGGAAGCAAAGACAACCTCAGAGGATTTAATCTGAAGGTGTTGTCTGGGACCTTTTCCTGGATGACTTTATATCTCACTTCCTATCAGTGGCCCTGTGTGTGTGTGTGTGTGTGTGTGTGTGTGTGTGTGTGTGTGTGTGTATCGATAGGAGAGGTCCACTAGAGTTGAATGTGTGTGCGTTTCAGCGCGATGTGTAAACAGCTGTGTGCAGCGGACTAAAGCTGATGCACTCTGTTGAATATTTCATCTCCCGTTACAACTCGGCACTCGCAACGCTCACAGGCGAGACAAAGTCGGTTTTGTCTTCAGTCAGATGTGCCTTTTCCTCTGTTATTGTTTTCATTTAGAGCGCCAACACACAAAAAAATGATTGCGACTGCGTGACTGGTGAGATCATGTGTGTTTTTTCTATCAGCGTCATTATCCTAACGTCACTTAGCGTGGAGACGATTAAAAACCAGACGAAGTGAAATGTAACAAAGTCAACTCGCCCTGAGCCTCTAAAGATGTAGAATTACCAGGTTGTGTGTGTGTGTGTGTGTGTGTGTGTGTGGTATTTAGGATGGTAGCAGGAGCTGCGGTGTTCACGCAGAGCGGGAGTGAACCGTTATCACGTCTAATGCACGGATTACATCCAGAGGGCAAACATCTGGCTCGCAGACGCAGACAGCCAGACCGGCAGACGATGATCGCTGTAAACGGTGCAATAGCCACGAGGTTGATGATCTGCGCCGCGATCGCCGAGATGATGGCTGCAGAGACGGCGCGCGTGATGTCATTAGGGGGCAATAACGAGCGATGTGTATGGACGGGATAAAACACCGCCGGGGCAAACGCAACGGACGTGTTAGGATTCATTTCTCTCCATTTGAAAGAAATCAGTTGATGCCATTGATTCATGCATGTACAGCTGGTGCGTGACAGATAATCAGTCCAGGGAATGTTTTGTTCTTTACGTCGAGGTTTCATGGTTAGTTTGTTGCACCTGAGGGCTTTTTTTTAAACCAACGACTGTCTGCTCTCTACCAGTCATCTGAAACTCAACATGAAATACCGGAAAAAATAAACAGACATCTGGACATGTCGCCTCTTTTGTCCTCTCTTTAAAGATGCTGTTAATTGGAGGAGAAGTTCAGTAAGATCTACGTTTCAAAGCAGAAGTTTTACTGGGCAGACTTTAAAAGCTAACTGATCACCAGACTAAATGTTGGCAGCGTATGTTTCTGCACGCCACGGATTTGTTTAGGCAACTTCACATTTCTTTAGGTTCAGTTTGTCAATTCTATGTCATGACATCGCTGTGCTTAAGGTCTGGTTAGGTTTAGGCACAATAACCACTGTGCTAGGGTTAGGAAAACATAATTTTTCGGCCATAAACAAGGCTGGAAATGCCCTCATCTCCCGTCAAAAACATCCAGTTTTGTTGGCCCAATCACAGTTGGAAAATGTTCTGATTTCTCGTTAAAAATATCAAATTGTTTCAAATGAACAGCTGTTGAAACGCTGTCTTAAACGCTGGTGTCTGGCTTGTTAGATTTTAGACACAAACCACTGGGCTGGGGTTGGGAAAAGACCATATTTTGGCCACAAACTGCTTGAAATGTCTCAACGCCTCCTAAAAAACACACAGTATTGGTGCAACAACGACCTGACCTCTTGTCAAAAATATCCCGAAATGTCCCAATATCTTGTTAAAAATATCCACTGGGGTCAAATGGTGTGGTTTGTATGCCAACATTTTATTGTGGCGACTTAACAGAGTTTACTCTGCGGATTTTCTCCTGAGTGCTCGTCCAACAAAGTCAAATCCGTCTCTGGCTTAAAATGTTGAAATGAAATCCGACATTTCGACTGATCTCATATCTTTTTGTTCCTTCTGAATTCTGATGTTTATTACAGTCAGGGTAAGTGTGTTATCAGTGGAGGATGTCTCTTCTCTCCCCATCACCACCAGCCTCTTGGCTTGTCCTGACACATCTAGGATATATTGTTCCCTTCGGGCTCTCTCTCTACTTCTACCACACACACACACACACACACACACGCACAGAGTCCAGAAACACAGAATCGTAGCGGCAGGCCATCAGTCGCGGCCAGCAGCCCACTTCCCGTCCACTGGGAGCAGGTACGTGTCATTTCCTGTTCTCGTCTTCACCTCTCGCCTGTCACAACCTGACTGAAGCAGTAAGATCCGATGGCACACGAAGGAGGAGAGGACTGGAAGAGAGGCTACATCTGGGCTGTGATTTTCTACGTAACGCGGGACAGCAGACAGGAAAAATACCTCGGTGGAACTGCTGCTGAATTTATGCAGCATGCCATTATTGCTCAGATTAAGCACAAACTGTGGGGAGATTTGTACAACGACTGCTTTATTATGGAAGTTATTGTGCAGCTGGGGATAATTTGCTTTTTTCCACAGCTAACAAGCTCCGTACAACAGTAACATATTGTAATATATGGTACTTAAACAACTCTGTAAAGAAACACACCGACTAATGGTCCGCATTCATTCCTCCGCGCACTAAATCATCCCTCTGTTTACACCGATCGGGCGGAAAATATATCAAACGGAACATATTGAGAAGGAAAAGCTGATGTTTTTTTTTTAAAAGAATAGATCACAGATTGATGAAATTCAGCCGAGCGTGCGTCGCACCTAATCCTTCGCTACACACTCGCAACATGTTATTAACGTGATAGGCTGCGAACACAATGCGGCGCAGCCACACAGCTGGCCACTATTAGTGAAAGTCCCATGACCTAGACATGTTAATCCCTGTCCAGACATGCTGCAATGCCTCCTATAGAGCGACGTGATTAACTTCAGCCACAATGCTCAATGCACACACGCAAACACACACACATATATACATCGATGGTGGAGTGTATATACTAAGAACACACAGCTCATAAAGCGCGCACACAGAAATACAGTCTAATTACAGATGTCAAGGAGACGAATGGTGCGATTTAGACGTTCAAGTCTCTAATGTTGTTTTTGTAATTATGTTTATGGATCATGTAATAAACACGTATGTACAGAAGTGGCATGATAATTATGATGATGTATGTGTGATTGCTCTCGATCACACTCGGGTGATTTCTCTTAGCGGCTCTTTTTTTTTTTTCTTCTTCAAACCATGTTCCGGGGTATGATCTTTGGAAAACGGCCGCTTCACTGTCCACATGTAAACTGGCAATATGCAATTCCCCGTGAAAAACTGTGGCGACATGACTGCACTTTGCGAAAGTTTGTTATGTCTTACGCTTAACAGTCATGGACAAAATGAACAATGGTGGACTATCGAGCTTCGTTTGTGCTGCTGACTCAACTCAGTTCATGAACGCCCCTCCACCAATTTGTAGACTTGCTGCACCGTACAGCCAATCACCGCTCCGTAGAAGAAAACAGTTGTACGCAGGCACATCGTTTTATTCTGTGGTGTTTAATTGCGCAAAGTTACAACCCCCACCTACTGGCCTGGCATGCACACTGCGGCATTTTCGATCATTTATTGGGATCCGTGTGGACGAGGATCTTTTTTAAAGAGAAACATGTTTTTGTTTTTAGCAAAAATCTGATGGCTGCACACCAAAGAGTCGGGTTCTGCTCGAGGTTTCTGACTGGTAAAGGGCAGTTTTTTTCCTTGCCACTGTTGCTAAGTGCTGGATCATGAGGCAAATGTTAATTGATTACGAATTAAAGACTATGAACTAGACCTGCTCCAACTGGAAAGTGTCATGAGATGACTTTTGTTGTGAATTGGCGCTATACAAATAAAAATCGATTGATTGATCGATGTAAACACGGCCTTAGTGTGTTCATGTTTTGATCCGTGTGGGTTTGTTTGTGAGCGGTCAAACGTTCATTCCTGCACGCTCGGTGTTGTGTTGCATGTGTGTGTGTTCTTACCAGGCAGGTCACAGCCGAGCACCTCCATCCTCATGCCGATCCCGGCGGGCGACCACCTCTCCGGAAAGACTCGGATGTACTGGGCCACGATCTCGTCGAACCTCCTCACCTCTGGAGTGTCGTAGTGGCTGTTTCCCTCGAAAATCTAGGAGCAGATGTTGACGGCGGTGTTACTGGTGTTTAGAGAGTTATCACGGAGAGCTTTCTGATTTTTTATTTTAGGGGAAAAATCAGGATGGAACATTTCCCCTCCAGTGTGGAGGACATCTTCCTGCCAATTATGACATTCCTATGTTCAATTTGCTCGCTCCGCAGGAAAATATGGCAAAGATCTTTGGCCGGCTCGACCGGCGACAGCTGCGTTTGACAGTGGGATCCTGCTGTGTCTTCCCAGTGCTGATTCAAAGGAAACTGTGTTACAAGTATCGCTGCTTGTCCCAGAGTTTGTCTCAGAGCCAGAGCTGTCTGCGACGTGCCTCAGATACAAAATGACGAGTGATACTTTTTACTACAGTGTTTGTTTGATACGTGTGACATCTGTCAGTAGTGATGTCGAGGATGAGCATCCTGAATCAAGGAGGGAGACGTAAAACGCTGCAGAGGTGCTCGAATTCCTCTTTTCACCACTCCATCGTTGAAAAACGAGAGCAAACTACGGTGGAGCCTGTCTCTCAAAAGCCTTACAACACTCCTAATCAGCATTGTTTCCAAGCACGGCCTGACATGTGTCATAAAAATAACAACAGAATCCGTGTTTTCCTTTGATTTTTCCAAGTAATTTTCCAGCTCGACGCAGCCTCTGGCAGAAAACAGGAGATTTATCACGAGCTGGAAACCGACTCGACTCCTCTCAAAACGTGGGGCTGCGAAAGTTGTAATATTGGTTTCATTAATTGAATCGTCTCTCCTGTCTCCCCCACTTTTTGGAGTTTGAAAAAAAAAAAAAGACATATGATGAATTTCCCAGGATGCTCATTTAAAAAGACAGTCAGATGAGAGAGAACAGGATTTCAGCATCAGGGAGCAAAGCCAGCCACTCAGTAGTGCTATTAAAGCGTTTTAAAGACGGAGTCTCGGAGAGGAGGACGGAGTTTAAAGTGCCCCGTCTCTCACAGAGCGGTAGACTGCCAGCAGTGCTGAGTGGTGATGCAGGAAAGACATTTTTAATTAACACCCATGAGAGACAAATAGAGGATGAGCGAACGAGAGGATGAGACAGAGAGGAAAGGAAAAAAAAAGAAGAAGCAGAGCGGGGAGTACAGAGGACTTAGAGGGAGAAAGACAGGAGCAGGGAGAATGAGGAGTGAGGTGATTAAATTGAATTATTATCAGAGCCGAGGCTGTAATATAATGGCTTTTTTTTTCCTGAAAATGACGAGGCTGAGAGAGGGGAAGAAAGAGAGGGAGAGCGAGGAGGGATTGAGAGAAAGACGGCTATAAATAAAGTACAAATGAGGGAGAAGTGACAGTGACAATCAGACAGAGGAGAGTACATATGTAAGTGTCAGAGTGTGTGTGTGTGTGTGTGTGTGTGTGTGCTCCTTTTACCTTTGCAAACCCGGTCTTGCTGTCGGTGATGTAAGTCCAGTCTTTGCCCGTCAAGCTGTGCGCCAGTTTGTACTTCCTGACAAACGCTCTGTTCTCGGCGCTCGTGCTGCCCTCCAGGCCCCGTGCACCCTGGGTAATAATGCCACGCACCGTCTTGGGCACGCCGAGGTCGGCCTGCAACGCGCACAAAGATAATTGTTACTGTTAGCTCGCGCCTCTCGGCGGCGCAGGAGGCCGATCCCCGACGCCTGCTCTGGCAACCCCAAACTTTCCCCTGTGGGCCCAGCGCGATCGATCGCCGCCGGCTTTCCAATTACAGAACTTTTAACAACTTTTCTGGGCTTAAGAACTAAGATTGTCTTTGCGTTTGCATTGGATTTCATGAGCCGGGTCGGTTCAGAACAATCAGAGGCAAAAGCCGAGCACAGTGGCTCAAAATGTTGTCCACTGTGCAGATTACTTTGTCAGTGCTGATAATCAGGTTTTTGGCAAAGTAGCACAAACCTGTAGCTCCTCACCTGCAGCTACAGTCTGTCATGTAAGAACACCACTCAGAAGTCCCTCATGCACAATTTGCATTTGTATTTGTTTATACATTTACATTCAATTTGCATTTTTTATTATCCTCTGTAATCATTATTCTCGCTCTGTTTTCACTCATTATCTTATCCACGGTAACTAAGGGAGTTGCTGGCTGTGGTATTGATTATTTATTTCTCTATATTATCCACTGTGATCGTTATTCTTGCACTGTTTTGTACTTTTTAATCGACTAACTCCATTATAGCCACAGCTCTGGTGGTGTTTCTCGTGGGTATATCATCGTTTCACAGCTGTGTTTTTATCATTTTGATTATATTCTTCTTTTATTCCTACATTCTTGTTTTCTACCCGTATAAATCTCAAGGAAATTGAATCGAACGCAACTGGATTTGGTTTTTTGTCTTGAAGACGTTTCACCTCTCATCCAAGAGGCTTCATCAGTTCCTGCTGGAAACCATCCACCATCCCCAACGACCATACTAACGACTGTCGTCGGCAATAATGGAGCACATACGACCCATAGGCATCAGTGGCCTTGTGACCGCCTCCTGAGAGGTTAAATAGCTGGACCTCCACACCGGCTAGTTGGACTAGTCCCAGCCTAGTCAAGCGAGCAGGAACTGATGAAGCCTCTTGGATGAGAGGTGAAACGTCTTCAAGACAAAAAAAACAAATCCAGTTGCGTTCGATTCAATTTCCTTGAGATAACTATGACCTGGATAAATGAGAATATTCACAGACTACCCGTATAAACTTCCCTCTGGATCTATCTGAGGATTGAGGCGACGCACCTGCAGCCATTCCTCTCCAGCGATGGGCTGCGTCGGGTTGGGGAACCAGCCCGACCGGCTGGCCACCAGCCTGGCCGCCCCCATGGAGCCGTGGATGTCCCTCATGGACGACGCGGAGATCTGGGAGTCGGGCAGCAGCCCGGACAGCATGCCCTGCAGCTCCGAGCAGGGGGCGTCTGAACAGGAAGCAGAAGGGGAGAACTTTATGTTACTACTGGGCATTTTCTGAAGCAAGACGTAAACTTTTTGATTGTTTTCTTTTGAAGCAACAGGTGGAAAAAGGGGAATTTTTTGGACATTTTACTGATAAAAGTTTGGAAATCTTCAACTCTCTCTCTCATTATTCATTAACGACCCATGACTTGACAACAGCTGTCAAAAAACACCCACATGACAAACAACAATAAACTTCATCGACATGAAAGGGATACAATCAGTTGGAGATTTCTTGCGTTTAAAGGTTGATGTTGGACCTCTGTTCTCTGTGATCGCCTGACATCATATCGTTTAAAACCTCTTCCCGTATCTGTAATCTGTTGTCACTGTTTGATCTCATCTCTGCGCAAAACTTTACTGTTAAAAACAACAACTGGCGTGTCGCAGTCTGCTGCTTCCCACCAACCCGTTTCATTATTTTTTCTTCCTTTTCCTGCGGCGGCGGAGTTGCTGCATAACTTTCGCCGAGCCACCGACGGGGGGATACTTCGTGGGGGAATCGAGCCAGAGCGGTCCCAGACGGAGGAACTAAATGAAAAGCTCGCTGCAGATCAAAGAGGCGCTGTTTATTGTACTGACAAATGTGTTTTAGTCTAACAAGCATCGGAATATGTTACCGCGGTAAATAATGATGAAATAAAACAAGAGGGAGCGAAAAAAAAACAAAAGTGACCGTTCCCGTTCGGAGAATGGGAGGACGGGTGGAAGAAGGGGCAGGGCGAAGGGCGAGGAAGAGGAGCTAAAGGACAAGGAGGAGGAGATGGAGCGATAGACGAAAAGGTCAAAGAGAACGACGGACCGCGGAGAGACGGGGCGGGAAAGATAAAGAGAGACGGCGGCGAAAAAGAAAAGAGAGAGGGAGCGGATTGACAGTGAGGGGTGACGCTGATTGATGGTGACATTCTTCGGGTCCACACGGACATGAATGTTTAATGGCGTGACGTCTGCGGCCGCGCCTCGCCGCGGTAAATAATGAATCAACAAATAAACAACAACAGCTCAGCCGCGCTCGGCGAGCTCCCCCAAGCACCCGACAGAAACTGATTAGCCAGGAGAAAATTCTATTATTGTGCTGTTTATTTTAGTTTTGAATCTCTCTCTTTTTTTTTTTTTTAAGCAGCTGCACTCGAATTTTCTTTCTTTTTTTTTTTTTTCCAACGCGGGGCTGCAGTGGGAGTGGATGAGAATATCATCTCTGGAGATCACAGCGGCAGAAATAGATAGATATCTCGCAGCAGCAGCGGCGGCGGGAGAGTACTTAAAGCTCACACACTCATGTATACACACAAAGCCATGCATGCGAGCCAGCGAGTCGAATAAGCGAGGCCTCTCTCACACACACACACACACACACACACACACTTCCACCGGCTCATCCTCTGATGTTGAGCCCACACATGGGCACGAACACACACACACACACTCACTACCCACTGTGCTTTTCCCTGATAACAGGGTCTTACAAAAGCCGCAAAGTACACCGCACACACGCACCGGCGAGGAGAAAAAAAAATGATAAAGGTGCTGAAAAATAAATGATTGATAGATGCTGCAGGGCTAAAATAAAATGAGATTAAGGAAGGAGAGAAGGTAGGACGGAGGGCTGGAGAGCTGAACGAGGCCGGGACATGCAGCAGGGAAAGATTTAAGGGGAAGGGACAGAGGGGGAGAGAGAGAGAGAGAGAGAGAGAGAGAGAAAAGTGGGAATGGAAGCTGTCAGCAAAGGCAATAGAAGGACGGAGGAGGGAGCAGAACGAGAGGGGAGAAAAAACAGAGCGACGTCGGAGAGGGATTGGAGGGAAGCGAGGAAAAAGTGGAGAGCGGGAGAGACATAAAAGTGTGATTTAAGTTAATGACATGTCACTGACTGACTGCTTTATGTCCGCCGTTATAGGCCTGTGTAGGGCATTATCACTTTCCCTCCGGTGGTGTGTTCGGGTGTGCGCTTGTCAATAATGTCTACGCGGAGGGAGAGAGGGAGAAGAGATACTGCGGAGCCATTAGCGGGCGTGTTCGGTTGTAAAGTTTTCTCTGCAGGTTATAGACAGATCCCCCCGAAACTGAGGCAGAGCAGTTTGTTTTACCTCGGGTGAACTCTAAAGGTACAAATACCACTTTTACATCAAAATTAGCACGTATATGTCAGGTTTTTTAATCACTGGTGAGCAGGCGAACAGAGAATTGACTCCTTTCCCATCACCATCAGACAAGTGTGCTTCCTTGTTTCTTTTTTTCTGCCGTGTCATGTTCGGCGTCACAAACAGGGGACAGTAGAAAACAGCATGGAGGCCAGTGACGACTTAAATCACAATGTGGTTCACTTCAGCCTCTCTGTTGGTTTAAGTGGGAATTTTGACCAGTGGAAAAGGGTATTTCAAACTCAACGCTGAATGAAAGATGTTCAAGTGGCTATTACGCCCAACGCACAAAGGAAAAGGGGTGAAATTCAGCGTCCACGAGGGGTCCACGTTTCCATTTGGGGCATTTCCCATCGAACTGTGCTGCCCAGACGCAACCAAGATGGACCTTCTGTGGGGCCAAAACCCGCCTCCTAATGGCCAACTGCTGCCGACACATGGTCACTCGCCTCCTTCCCCTCACAAGCCTGTGTTTTGCGAGACCAAAATGTAAGCAGGAAAAGTTGAAGAGGCGAAAAAATGGGGGATTTTGATTGAAGGATCTATTGGAAATGCGGAGCTATGTCAGCTTCGATAGTGCTGCGGGGAGGAAGAGTTTTCTGCTGCTTGGACAGCTACTTCTACTGACAAACACCGGTGACTTCTACAAAGTCACTGGAACTGAGATTCAATGTCGACTGTTCCCTTTACCACTGACGACACAATCTGGACATTGCGTGTTGATGGGTTTCCTTGACGAGGTTGAAACTAGTCCGAAACTATCGAGATTTTGCAGATAGAGTCGGTGTTTTCCTCAGGCTCGTGACGTACTGCGGACGTTACAGAGCGGCAGAGATGAGCAATACGCAGCGAGACACTAATGGCCGAAAGTCGTGTTGAATTGGACCTCGCCGTTAGTAAGTGTAGCGAGGAAAAAAAGTACGGTGATGTATAATGCAATTTCAGGTGTTAAAATAGGGTAAAAAATAAGGCAATTGGTGGAACAGGAAACACAGGCCAGGACACCTGATATATGCCACATCCCTCGCTCTATCACACACACACACAGGCTCACACACACACTCACACACTCACACACACTCTGGGAGTATCATATTGTTTTGGTGTGCCTGTGATTTGTGTGGGTGCTGAAATAGCCCTCCGAGATAAGAGCATATCTGTCCCTCTCAATGGCCACTACGATGGCAGCAGAGAGAGGCCCTAACCTAATAATGATACAGTGGAGCCGACACACACACACACACACACACACACACACACACACGGAGAAATGGATTGAAACCCTCTCCCTTTTTTACCATTTCCGTAACGCACGCACAGACACACAAACACAGACGGTCTAATTAAGTTTTATCTATTTATAGTATTGAGCTGATTATGCCGGTTGAAATCGTGTTTGTTTGCCAGGGCTGCAGATGAAAGCTGAGAGCCTGTTACTCTCTGATGTTATCACCCACACATCACACTCTAGTATTATTCTATTAGGGCCGAGTGTGTGTGTGTGTGCGTGCGTGTGTGTGTGTGTGTGTGGGAGACGGAGAGGGAGGATATGTATATGAAAGAGCGAGGGGCAGGAGTGTGAGTGCACATGAGAGTGGGTGTGTTGCCTGCATGTGAAAGGGAGAGGGAAAGTATGAATAGAAGCGCCGGTGGATTGATGGACGGATGAATTAAGGGATTATTTATCATTAGGTCGCATGAACGTAGGGGGAAAAACACGTCATTTTCCAGGAGTTCTGACCCGGTGAAACACCAGTGGTACAGCTACTAGTCACTGGTAGCAGATGGGCCAGAAAAAAAGCTTGCGAAAGCTTCATCTCTCTTACCCGTGATCTGACAGCCGTAAAGCTCGAACCGCAGCGCGATGCCGTTCTTCCACGTCTGAGGCCGGATCCGGACGAAGCGGGCCAGCACCGGCTGTGGGATCCGGTTGAGAACCACCTCCGTGGCGTCGGTATTGGCGTGGAAAACCTATAGAGAGACAGAGAGAGAGGGGAAGAGACCGGATTTAATCATACTACATAAATGGCTGGAGGGATTTTCTGTCCTTCCCTCGACAGGAAGGACTTTTTAAGGACATTTCGTGATGACACAGCAGCTCAGGATGGACACGGATCATCTTGGTCAGGAGGACACAAGATAAATTCATCATGTTCAGTCATGTTTTCATTAGAGGAACTTCGAGAGGTCCTCCGTGTTGTTTCTACAGAAGCCCAGAATGGACAAACCAAACACACTGACTCTTCAGAAGGTCCCCCTGGAGTTGGTTGCAATTTGAAATCTCACTGCTGTATGCCAGTAAATCTAAATTACAAGACTACTCTTCTATGTGCTTATATACATTAACACACACACACACACACACACACACACACACACACTGAACACATTGTCTCTGTTCATGACGGAAGAGACGAGTGCAAAGGTTTTCAAACACTCACACACACACCATCGGAGGGCACGCAGTGTGTCGTAAATCAGCGTGTGCAAGTATGTGGGAGAGCATCCTCTTCTCACGTCCTCTTGACTTAACCGCACACACACACACACACACACACACACACGCACGCACGCACACACGTGACGCAAAGGAAAACATCATCTTTACACTTTCACCATGTCGACCCTTTGACGCACACACACACGACATGTTATTCAGCTTCCAGACATGAACACACACTCTGTCTCTCTCCACCGCCTCACAAAGTGCCCTCAGAGCTCCCTGTGTGCACATGCAACACACACACACACACACACACACACACACACACACACACACACACACACACACACACACACACACACACACACACAACGACTTCCTCTGAAAACGCACACAAATACAGATAAAAAGGAAATTGAATGCAGGCGCACATGGCCAGAAGCACTCCTTTTGTCCCCTGACACCGAGACTTTATATCTCCGTCTCTCTGACGGAGTGTCATGTCTCCCTCTCTCTTTCTCCGTCTCTGATTGTCATCTCCGTCAGGGCCTCTCCACAGGAAAACACAGCTGGGCTCCTGCTCTCTTCTCCCTATCATTCCCCTCTCTGTCTTCCTCTCCCCGACATCTCTATCTCCCGTCCTCTCTCTCAGTCTCACTACGACGATATTCTGCTGTAAATGTGAGGAAAGAAAATGTGAACATCTCTCCGGTTGTTTCATTAGAGGACTGCGAGAGGCTGTTTTCCCCCCGTGACTCAAACACTCTTTCTATTATGTTACATCAGTGCTTAGTGTGTTTATTACAGAGAGACGCAAACCTCATTCAACAGAGCCAAAGGCCTTGCAATTACTTGCTTGGGTACTCATTTATAGATGTTCGCTTTGTTTCAGGAGTGTGTGCGCTCGTCTCCGTGCGCGCGCGTGTGTAAATTCACTTTTTTCTTCCTGTTCCTAATCAATTAAACAGCGGGGCGCCGTCAGGGGTGACAGAATATGGATGAAAGGGGGGTTTTTCCGAATCGCAGGAACAGAAGCAGGCCGACCGGGCCAGCAGGGAATTGAACCCGTGACCCGCTGGGTGCACGACGCAAAGTCAGACCCACTGAACTCGTGCCCTTACAGTGGCCCTAATACCAGGAAGTGTGACCAGTTAAATGATGGAAAACTGCCGAAAGGCCCCAAAAGACTTAATGGGATTGTGGCAGCGGACTGTAATTACAAGTGTGTCACGCTGTGTGTGTGTGTGTGTGTGTGTGTGTGTAAAAGTGTAATTATGAAGTCTCACTCTGAGGAGTTGGGGGCTTGCGGGTGCTTTCTGATTTCCCCTGGTGCACACTGAAACATTTCCTCAGCAAATGTGTGAGCATTTCTTTTATTTTTTTTTTGGCCTACCATATTTTTTTTCTAGTCCGTGTGTGTGTGTGTGTGTCAAACCTCGTTACTGTACTTTACCAGCTCTTACAGTTGGTAGTTGTGTGTTTGTGTGTGTGGCAGGCACTTCTGTACTGTTCATGAACACACGTCTGTTGTCCATTTATTTATTTTTTTCTGCTTTGTTCAACAGTTAAGTGAAATCCCTTCAGTAAGGATAAAGCTAAGGGGAATTGTAAGGTGCTTTTATGTAAATCCTCAGCTGGACAAACAGCTCTTTCTGTTCGGGTGATCAACATGTGGACTTCCTTACATCATTGTCATGTCGTCATGAATGATCTGGTGCTCCTTGTTTGGTTGTTCAAGTGTATTTTATTAGTTTGTTTTTTATATTGTTCTGCCTGTATGTTCTTGTGCCTTTTGTTGCTCACAGTTTTGACCAGTCTACTCTCGATATTGCCGTGAAAACTTCCCCTGTGGCCCAAAATAGCATTTCCCCCAATATAGGACCATTATAAAACTGTTGACAGGACATGAACTGCAAATACAGTCAGTTATGAATCTTATATCATGAATTTTAATCCATGGAATTTGTATATCCGTACACGATGTGCCAGGCGAGGCCATTTTTGGGTTCACTATCTAGTTTTATTTAAAATCTGTTTGTGCGACCACGTGCCGGGGGCATCTCTGAGGGCAGCGACAACCTTACGGACGTACTGACGGCTCGATTCAAGGCAACTGTTTCTGAATGTGTTCTGAAAGAAGACATGGAAATCTCACTTCCCACAACATCTGACTTCTAATATTTCTTTGTTTTCTAAGTCTTGTTATTCACGAACGTCTCCGTGCACCTCTGCTCCTCTGCTTTCCTGTGCAGCAGCCAGCTTTTCATATCCCCTCTTGATCGCCGGGTCATGTCGGATCATTTGACTGCTCCGCGCACGGTGCGGAAACAGAAAAACAAATAATGACACCCTCCGTGTAACTTGAACCGCTCCGTGATTCAGAGCGCTGAATTGGCCGCGGGCCTGGTTGCGGGAGGTTGCCCACATGAAGAGAGGAGGGCAGCGATTTTCGGCGAACCCGAGGTCTCCGGCTGAGAGACGATGCTGCCTCAGTGTGAGTCTTCGTCTGGAGGAGTCGGAGACCTCTGCGCAGGGGGAGGTACGTTTAAGCTCAACGTGGTACAAATGTGTCATTACGTTAGCCCTCCTGAATTGCTGCAGGCAGAGCTGTCCGTGGCCATTACAACACTGGACCCGGGCCAAGACCAAAACCTCCTATTCCCACCTTAATCTGTGGGAGGGAGGATGGATGGAGAGGCAGAGAGGGATGGATGGAGCAGGGAGACGTGGGTGGAATGAGGGAGGGAGGGAGGGAGAGGGATCGTGATGAGAGGAAAGTTTTGGAGGAGTTGGAAAAAAAAAATTAGCAAAGAGAGCGAAAGAAACGTGGAATGAAAAGAAAGAAAACACAAGCAAAAGGTCGACCAGTCAAGCGTCGAGCTGATCGGGAGAGAGAGGAGAGAGTGAGCGGCGCAGAGGGAGGAAGAGAGGTGGAAACCAGGGGGAGAGAAGGTTCATAGGGGAACGAGTGAGCGGAGGAAAGGGGAGGAAAGAAGTGTTCACGGGGGAACCGAGGAGCGAAGGAAAGGAAAGGATGGATGGATGAAGGAGAGGAGGAATAATGAGAATAACAGACAAGGGGTGTTGACCACAAATCCCCCCGGATAGATCAGAGGTCCCAGCAACACAGGCCGGGAGAGGATGTCGGGAGAGGGGAAATTAAATAAATACGACGAGAGTAGTCGGAGGCGAGGTGAGGGAGGGAGGGAGGGAGGGCGAGGTCAAAGGGGAGGGGGGGAGAAAAAAGAGTTTGTGACAAATGAAGAAAGAAAAGCTGGGAGGAAAAGAGAGGAGAGGGACAGCGGGGGATACTATGAGGGTGCCATGTGTCATTCGGGTTTGTGAGATTTGTGGGCCGACCCGTCACACGCCGCAGGACTCAGCTGTCAAACACAGGTTACCTCCCCGACGTCGTGTGTGTGTGTGTGTGTGTGTGTGTGTGTGTGTTTGTCCTCGTGTGATGAAATGAGAGGAGATGGAGGGCTGTTTTACTATTTTATAACTCCGTCCGCACACACACACACAAAAGGCGCACAGCAACGGACATTTGAATAATTCAGCGTCGTCTGCGCCGCGTCCTCGCCGGCTGACTGACTGTGGCTCACGACACGGCCACACACACACACACACACACACATCGAACACATCGAACACACACACACACACCTGGTCTTTTCGTTCCCATGAGGTGACACATTCTTCTTCTTCTTCTTCTACACTCAGTCGGGCTTTTTATTTAGTGTCTTATGATTTCATTGATTTAATGTTATATCATTGATTATAATTATTATTATTATATTATACTCTATTTTATTTACTTTTTCAGTCAGCTTTTATGTGCAATATCTAATTTAATCTTTATCTTTTATTTTAATTGCTTATTTGTTAGATTTTATTATTCATCTTTTCACAATTTTAACTGTTCATTTGTCTCTAAACCTGTTTTTGTTTTCTTAAAATACCATTTTTCTTTCTTCAATCACTTGTAAAGCACTTTGCATTGCATTTTGTTTTGTTTAAAAGGTGCTTTATAAATAAAGTTTGATTGATTGATTGATTGATTGATTTACCGTAGTTACACGTTAGACCTGGTTAGTCGCCTTCGAAACCAGAATCATACTTCAAAAAAAGTATATTTTTCTAATTTCTGGTCCAATAAACATCTAAATGTGACATGAGACGTGAATCAATTAGGAAATAGAATTTCTGTGAGACAATGAGACTCGTTTAAGACAATTTCTACTTTTGTATTTTCCTCTAAACACTTGCGCTCATTGTTATTCAGCGGAGACGCTCTGTGTAAATGAAGCAGAAAACAGCATTCGCTCCACGTCTGTCACCTCTGACCGCCGCTGAGAGATGAAAGCACCGTTTGAATCGGGGGGAAGATTTCTCTTCCTCTTGGAATTGTTCTAGTCGTCTCCGTGTTAAACTCCATTTCTGTTTGTTTGTTTTGGTCTATATATGTGTGTGTGTGTGTGTGTGAGGCTGTCTGCCGGTTTGTTAACGGTCTGATGTTTCCACCTGAGTTAAGAGACGAAGCAAGCCGACACCGGGAACACTCGGGTGGACAGATGCTCGACTTCACACCTAATCTACACACACAGAATAACCTGAGCTGGGCTGCGGTTGGAGTCCATTAACTGATTGTTGCAGGAGCCTTTTAGAAAGAGATGGTTAACTGTGAATCCAGGAGCTTAAAAACCTCAGAGACGCTCCGTATCCCCTTACACCTCCTGACTGCAGAGCCACAGCCTGCACGTAAAGAGTTTAGTTAATCCGACAGCTGAGTTTCTGTAGGTTTACCTGTCAGTGCCGGCTGTTCACGGCACTTTAACAAATAATAAGTCGCGCACACGCACTTACTCAGAGTGATGGCTCTAACGTGGGTTGATAGGAGCGAGCAGGGAGGGTAAAAATTAAGATAAAGCAGTTTAAAATATGCACTATGTAGAAAAACACATTTAAATTTTGACAGCGGGGTCAGCTCAGCAGCGATTCTGAATATTTAAGAGACATTTTTTCTTGGCAGTTCTTATAAATATAATCAGTGTGGTGCTGAGCTCTTAGCTCTCTCAGGCTACCAGGGATACAACAACTGGAGACTTTAAGGAAAAATCCTGATGAATTCACAGTTTCACGATTATAATGCATTCATTTATTTAACACTATAGATGTATGAAATCACAATATGGAATAATTAGCCACCATTAAATGCATACTTAAAACGAACAGGGGGCAGCATATCACCAGTGCTAATGGTAGCTGCTGTTAGCTAGTTAGCTCAGTTAGCCGTGCAGCTAGCAGTCCAGACTGGGGGCTCAGAGGCAAAGGTTTTTTTTAAACCACTCGCACAAGAACTTTGGACCTGGACGGATTGGAGTTAGCTGGTTAGCACGCTAACGTCAGCGTCTATCACTGCAACACAACAGACATCAAAACTGTTATTTCTTCGTTTTTGAATGTTTTCAACTAAAACTCCAACAAAGCGCCCCTTTAACAGAAGATGTAATTGTGTTTTGTGTTGGTAGCATATCAGCGTAACTGAATTGAATTTGCACACAAACACAGACAAGGGAACCACTCACTCATAAAATGAAATACATTAAAAGAGTGTGAACGGATAAAGAAGATCAGATAAATGCATGAATACAATAAAGCTAGACAAAGTGCATTAAGTGCAGAGTAAAGCGGAAACATTTGCCACCTGCCCGATAATTAAAACCTACTGTAGATGGGCCTTTTAAAGAGACAGGCACCGTTTAGGCAGAGGGTGAATAGAGGTGCTGCAGCAATGAGACAAATGTAAATATTTTAACTCTCAACCTGAAAATGAGCATTGTATGGAAGGTCATTCCCAACACAGCAAATTGGTTCCACATTGATGATTTGTAACAGAACCGTCAACAGTCCGACCATCTGTCTGCCGCTCGCTCTGGTTCACGTCTCCAGTCAGTGTCTGTCATCTGTGAGCCTGTCAGTACGACGTAAGACCGAACGCTTCAGGAATATTACTTCTGCTTCTCTCCCCAAACCTTAACATGTATTCCATATGTGCCATCTGGCTCGCAACGGGCCTTTAATGACATTATCAAATACATTACAGATCACACAAATCATCGTGATGCTGTGTGACGGTGGCGCCGCCCCTGTGGGCCGGCTCCCAGATGTTCAAGACCAGAGAGAGAGTGTGTGAGCGCGGTGGCTTAGTTATTAAGAGTTACTCATCTGAGACAAATGCTCACACACACACACAAAAAAGAGGTTGTAAACATGTATTTGTGTGTGTCTTTGCTGTTACCTGGATACATAATTACGCTGTGTGTGTGTGTGTGTGTGTGCACATGACATGTACTGTTTCTCTTTCTCTTTACTTTCCTGCCATGTGGCTCTCATTACTTTTTCGTCCTCCTTTAATGCCTCTAGCTCATAAAACACTAATTCAATAATTCTTCCAGATTAACACACACACACACACACACACACACACACACATACCAAAGTGTCACTCTAGCCAAGCACAAAAAGTCATTTGTTCGAGCAGCATAAACTGTCTAAATCATGATGACTTTCTCAGACACATACTGCCGGGATGGAGGGGGGACGGGGGGAGAACGAATGATGGAGTGTCGAGGGAGGCAAAAGAGGAGAGACGGAAAAAAAGAGGAAGGATGAGGTGAATGGAGACGTGAGCGCGCAGACAGGGAGGCAGGAGGGAGGATGGATGAAGAGATTTTGAGAGATTCGGGCGAAGAGGTGAGTGAATGAAAACGTCAGAGGGGGAGATGGATGGGTGAACGCCGGACAGTTCAGCAAGTTTACCAGAGAGGACGCTTCTACGCGTCCGCTGAAATTTTGAAACGAAAGCCATAAATAAGTGATTCTAGGTGGCTTTTCGTGTAAGTTCGAGTTCAGGAAAATAGGGGGAAATATCACATGCTTACAACTGATCCCCGCATGAAAACCAGATCCAGGATTTGCTCTCGATAATACACACCCAAAACCATAAAACAACCTGCCAGAGGAGCTTTTTGGCCATTGTAGTGGAGTTATTCATACATGTATATCTTTCTAACATGAAACACAGTTGGGATAGCCAAAGGAGGGCTTACATTAGACTCCATCGTCTCATGATCCCATAAATGACCATCCCTCTCGTCGTCTTTTCACCCTGCTTCCTCTCTCACGACGGACGTACAGCAGCAGATCGAGTGAAACCACCAACAACCCTCAGCTCAACCGTCAGATTACCGCGCAGGCCGACTCACCGGGGGGCCGAACGGCTCAAAACACCCTCGCTATTCGGTTTGACGTCGTGCGTGCATGTGTGCATCTGCGGCTGCCGATTTACTCTGACCCTCCTCCTCCTTCTCAAACACACATTCCTGCTTTATGCACACACACACACACCCCTCTTCATCTCCCCAGGCAGCGAGCTCCGAAGCAGCTTTCCAGGGTTGCGAGCGAATCAAGGGGGATTATGGGTGGTGACACCAACAACTAACCCCAAAACATCATCATTAATCCGTTTTGCATATTGGATTTTTGTTGTTTTATGGCCAATATTGCTGTTTTACTGACGCAGCCGACTGAATGTTGGACTGCTCGATTGGTTAGTGGATTGTTGAAAAGAGGCAGATTTATTTGCACACACTGTTTCCATTACCGGTTTAAATTCATTATTTTTCTCTTCATCTTAACCATGGACAAAGTTAAAAGGGACAGTTTGTGTCAAAATCAAAAATACATATTTTCCGTCTTTTCCTGTCGTGCTATTTATCAATCTAGATTATTTTTTGGTTTGAGTTGACAGTTTGAGAAGTCTGCCTTCTCTTTAATTTAATAGAAATAGATTCCACATGTGGCGTTCAAAGCTCTTTCTCAAAGTCTTTCTTTCCAAAAATCATAACCCGGTTACTCAGGATGATCCACAGACTTTGTTGTGAGCAATTTCACGTGGGGACTATTTTCTTTCAACCAAACTACACCCACTTGCCGTATCACCTCGCAGAATGAAGCGTGCATCAAGTCATGGACAAGAGACTCCTCCTAATGTTAGATAGCTTAGTTAGCTAGCCTCTCGTCCATAAGTAGACGCACACTTCCTTCTGCACGACACAATCAGTGGGTGCAATTTGGTAGAAAGTGCCATCTAAATCTGTTATATTCGAGTGAAGGCAGACATCTCTTTAGCAGATATCGCCTATATCAGTGGATAAAGCACTATATGTCAGAGCGGAAATATGTATTTATGATTTTTGGGTGAACTGTCCCTTTAACAGCTGTAAAACTAATTTTAAAAACGTGTTCTACACTCTCTTCCTTGTCCTCCTTCTATAATCCCTCAATTTCAGGGCTCTGGGGTCGCACACGAACCCAAAAATCTGTCAAGTGTAATTTAAAGAGATAGAAGAAGACACACCTAAAAAAAATGTATATCCGTTTCAGTGTACGCCATATTTTATACATTCCTGCAGTTTAAATAGCTGTTAGACAGCCCCTCTCTTCTGGGACCACATTCATTCAACTGTACAATGTACGTAGCGTATCCCTACACACAAGCACAGCTGTGTTTGCGCGCACTGACGGCAATGTAAGGCACCAAAAATGTTCAAAATAGAAGCTTGTGAATATTCTCATTCATCCAGGTCATAGTTATCTCAAGGAAATTGAATCGAAAGCAACTGGATTTGGTTTTTGTCTTGAAGACGTTTCGGACTAGTCTCAGCCTAGTCAAGGGAGCAGAACTGATGAAGCCTCTCGGATGAGAGGTGAAACGTCTTCAAGACAAAAACCAAATCCAGTTGCTTTCGATTCAATTTCCTTGAGGGTTCAAAATAGAGCGAACGCTTAAATAGATGTATACTTTTTTAGGTGTGCCTTCTTTCAGGTGGCTTAGATACGTCTGTTTAGTTCTACTCGCTGCGTCACCACGGGAGCGTGTCTACGTTCCCCTCTTTGTATGAGACTGGGGAACATGACCCTTTTTTAAAAAAAGGGTTTCCCACTTTTCCCAAAAAGGGTCCTATGTTCCCCGATATGTATGTGACCGAGGAACATAGGACTCATTTAATCTGTTACTTTTTCCACCATTACTGAAAAATTTCATGGCAGATGGGCCTGATGTAGGCCTACGGGCTAACCCCTAACCCTAACCTAGGACCCCTTTTCAGAAAAAGGGTCCTATGCTCCCCGGTATGTATTGCTACAGGGGAACATAGGTCCCTTTTTGGGAAAAACGGGGAACATAAGACCTTTTTTCTAAAAAAGGGTCCCGGGGAACATAGGGATGACCCCGTCACCACACAGGTGGAGAGCTGGCGGTCGTCTCCTGCAGGTAATACACCGACCAGGGACCAGTACCTCATACAACCCCACATCAAAAGACCCGGACTACCCCTTGATATTTTCATAGGTTGTGACGGTGCGCTTGAAATTTGAATATTTATCATTTCAAACAATTAGATTAAAACAAGAGATTCTTGTTGCGTGTGCTGTTCTTTAGATAAACATGTATCCGCACCTTTATTCCTGCGTAGCCTCATTTACGTAACGTGTTAAGGAAGTAAATTAAGTTATTAGTTAGTTATTATAAAGAGAAAACGTAGGTGCACCAGAAAAAGTCTGCAGCCCTGAACTTCTTTATTTACTTTCTGCTGTTTTATCCATCAATCACCTGCCTGGGAGTTATACAGAGCTATAAGCCTTGTGGGAGCCGCCGTCCACAGAGGAACCCCATATGGTTAAACTGAATCTCCTGTTTCCCCCCTCACGCAGCAGTAGAAGTTTAAAAGTTTAAACGTATGCATCTGTGCATTAGCGTTTATAGCACGGAGCGCGATGTGGCGATGGACCGCAGGACAAACATGTGTGGGAGAGAGAGCGGCCGTGATGGAAAGAACAGCCCCGACCGCTGGAACGCTCCCCTCCACTTTAATTGCAGTTGCGACCGTTTTTTAAAGACCCTCGGTACCGTCTGCTTCGTTTCTACACGCCGGCACCCCCAGACTGCGCCGGTGATTCATCGAGCCCGAACACCTCAGAGGGATCGCAGCTCAGAAACCCGTCCAACCGAGGTCGACGCGAGGCGGAACTCTGACCGGCGCGTAACAGGAACCAGATGGGATGTGAAAAGCAGACTGCGGCGGTCTGAGTGCAGCTTTCACTCGATGATGTAAGGTATCGCTCGGAGCTCGGAGACGTGTGCCGATTCTGGCTCGGTCGTAAACCCCTAAACGAAGCCAAGCGAGCGGCGGTGGAGGGGCTGTAATTGCAGACACCGGGTGAATTTCGGGCTTGTGGTCAACTCCTGCTGCATATATATTCCGTCTCATATTTTTCCTCCCCTCCGTGTGCGTGCATGTCGAGGCATGCGTGTCACCTAAGAGCATCCAGACTTTCCCAGAATACTTTGCAGTCCATACCATAGCGCGGAAAACTGTGTGCCTGTGCATGAACCCGAGCCCTACCTTGTGATTCTTGCCGTGTCTGTAGACCATCCAGTCCTCCCCGTTGGTGCTGACCTCCAGCTTGAAGGTGGTGACGTGGTACGCCTTTTGGGTCTCCTTGGAGATGGCGCCCTGGGTGGCGATGCCCGTGAGCACCTTCAAGGTGTGGAGGTCCACCTGTTGGCGAGGAAGACAGAGGAAGGTTTTAATACAAAGCCAGAAATATCACACTGAAATTCAAACCAAATTTAAGCCCAAAATTCCTAAAAACAGCGACAGAATTGGTTAAACAGACACAAATACACCTGAACTGATCAGTATCCATCTCTCACCTTCACCCCTCTCCTCTCCTCTCCCTCTCATCTCCCTCTCCCTCTCTCCTCTCTGTGTTTTCTCTCCCGGCAGATCGATAGTAATGACCCGGGGCTCATTTTAATTTCCTCTCATACAATAGCCATAATCACCGCCCCCGTCCTGATTGTGGATGCTGCACTACGTGTTCCGCATGCTGCCGGCCGCGTCGCATTATATTTGGAGGCAGGCTTCATTTTGAAAGTCACGAAGTCGAGAAGACAAACATTTGTTTTGCTCCACGGCGCCCCGAAAACGAGTGGATCGAGCAGAACAACGCTGCTCTGTAAATCACAAAAAACACAGAGTATTTTGACAGGTTTTCTCAATTTGTAGGGGACACGGAACCGCTGTGCTTCAACGGGCCCGATGTTGAAAACTGCAGGTTGTAAAAAAAAAACTGTGGTCAAATGTATTAACACACAGAATTATAATCAGCTTCGTTGGAAACTAGAAAGACCGGACCAGTCACGACAGGATGTTCATTTCCTGTAACTTTCTGCTGCTGTGAAAAGTCATTTTTGACACCATGAGCCGAGCTCTACGTAATTGTAAAGCTGACGTAATTCATCAATAAAAGCCCCAATCACAAAGAGACTCGAGTGCTGACGCGTCTGTGAATGCTTATCTGGCCATCGTATGTAACAGCCATGCAACTCTACACCTTGTGCTGGGAAGTTAAAAGGATTTCCTCTAAATAATCACTTGCAAAATGTGGCGCAAGGTGCAGGAGAGGAGGGCAAAAGGAAACAATGGTTTTGCTGGCGACATATTTCTGCGATTGGCCGCTGAGGCCTCATTCAAGCTCGATAGGCACAGTGCTGTACCATCATTTGGTCTGATCTGAGAGCAACAGTTCTTGTGTTTCCACCGGCTGGATCTACACGTAGACGATAGATCCGGACGCACGTAACGGAGACGTTCCCAGTGGAATCTGTGCCGTCGTTTCCTTGAATTTACTGTGAACGGTTTGAACAACAACACTGTTGACCGCCCGACTTACAATGATTGGCAGCAGCAGCCTGACGTCAGGTTGCACTTCTCCAAAAGTTGATCTTTCTACACTTTCTGACGCAGGGCAGCCGTGTGTTTTTCAGCAACTCCTACGTTCCGTAGCCCCGCGGCCTCAGAGAAACTACCCACACTCAGAAATAAAAAGCGAGGACGGGAATTTTGCCGCAACACCTGTTTTAACATGTTGTAGTACAGTTGTTGCATTTACAGTCTGCAGCGCACCTGCAACTGTTCTCAAGCCAGTTACTTGATTTATGTTCTCTGCCGCGCTGGGACGGCGATTGCAAAGAATCCAACCCTCCACTTCAACAAAACGAGGTTTTACATGGGAGAGGAGAGGGAATAAAGACAAAGAGAGGCTGCGGGCGGATAAAGAGCAGAAGATGAGAAAGGTTCTTCTGCAGGTTATAACATTTGTTCTCCTCCACTGGAGCTGCCGAAACCTGTAGATTAATCAGAAACTTGTTGTGTGGGAGTGTGTGTGTGTGTGTGTGTGTGCGCGCTGTCCCACCGGGGTATAGTACAAAACACCGGGGGTGGTAAAATGCTGCGTTTGTTATCTGTCAGAGAGACAGGTGTTTTAGATTACTTCCACACACACACACACACACACACACACACACACCGACACACACACGCTTAGGGCCAGACAGAGATCCACCAAGACAACTAATCGATAGTCCGGAACTGGGGAGACGAATGGATGAGGAGAGGAGGGGTGAGGAGGAGCAGAGGAGGAAGACGAGGCGGAGGTGAAGAATGAATGAATATGAGAGAGAGAGAGAGAGAGAGAGAGAGAGAGAGAGAGAGAGAGAGAGAGAGAGGGAGGGATGCTAAGTGAGGCTTCTCGGGGAAGGGGCCACTCATCAATCACAGAGTTGTTAGAATAACAGAGCCACCAGAACTCACATCATCAATCCGCACCACACCTCACTGGACCGGATCGCAGAACAGAACAGAACAGAACAGAACAGAACAGAACAGAACAAAACAACAGAACGGAACGGAACGGAACAGAACGTAACGTGAACGGAACGGAACGGAACGTGAACGTGAACGTGAACGTGAACGTAACGGAACAGAACGGAACGGAACAGAACAGAACGGTATAGAATAATCGGAACAAGTCCCCAGGAGATAGATTTTAAACCCACACACGGGGCTCTTGAGCCAACATAGCAACACACACACATGCCTCAGCAAACACACAATCGCACACAAACACACACATGCACACACTCTGTTATAAGAGACCACGGGGGTGCGAGATGCAAGAAGGAGAGGCATGTTGGCATTTATGACAGCTGCTTGTCAAGACAGGAGGCCGCACACAAACACACTCACGCGGACGCACACACACACACACGCGGACGCAGGCGCTCTGTGCTAGGTGTTAACGCAGGCGAACAGCTGAGAGCCTCCGTGGAACGCAGCCGCCCCGACCACAACACCGGAGAGAGAGAGAGGCGGAAAGACAACACGGGAGAAGGAGGAGGTTCATTTGAGAGCCAGGTTGGGTTAGTTTTAAGCAGCGACCTGATGCGTCACGCACAATAAAACCGTTATCAGGAGGAGAAAACACAGGCGGGGGGAAAAACATGGAGCACCTTTCAAGTGATTCTTTCATGTCAGCTAATTTTCAGACAAGCCGGACAGAGCGATGAGAGACAGGAAGGAAGCGTCCCACTGATGGGACCTTGGCCTCGTTGCTGCCTCTTGGCCACGGTCCCTTCCTGTGTTCGCTGGCTCGGACTTTTAGCCACAGTGGAGCTCCGACAATCGCAACTACTGCTTCTATTCCACATCTGTCTGCGGCCGTGTCGTCTTTCCCTACTAATCTGAAAGATGAGCTGGTTCTCTCTCTCTCTTTCAGCAAAACACTGATCCGTCACCGAACAAAACTTTCGATCATTCCTCCGAAGCAGCACATCTTGGGCCATCTAATCACAGGGTTTTCAAGAGGATGGAATATGTTAGCTGCACCAAGCAAGCCTTAATCTCACAAGCTTTTTTTTTTGTGGTGTGAGGTTTGAGTCAAGAAAAAACAGAGAGCCAAGCCAAGCAGCTCTAAACCTGCCCAGTTGGCGAATTATGATAAACGGTTGAGGAGATAATGTGAGCTTCTTGGTCTCAGAAACTTGCTTTCAAGACCGATTGATTATCGTTTAGTCTATAAAATTACAGACAACTGAGAGAAATGCCCGTCACAGTTTTCCACGAACTCAAAGTGACGTCTTCAGACTGCTTCTTCTGTCCAACTAACAGTCAAAAACCCAAAGACTCTTCATGTAACGTCATAAATGAAAAAAAAAAAGCAAAATGAAAACCAAGATGATCTTTTCCTAACCTCAACCAAGTGCTTGCTTCAATTAATACAAAAAATTACAAAGAAAAGCCCCAAATCCTCAAATTTAAGAAGCCGGAACAGCAAATGTTTGACTTTTACTCTTGAAAAATGACTGAAAATATTTGGCAATTCATTTTATTTCAATTTATAAATCCATTAACCAAACAGTCATTGCATTTCTATGCAAAACCAAGCGCTGCGAGCTCCTAAATATAGTCATGTTGTCACTTTCGTTGCTTGAAAATTGACTGAAACGATCAATCGATTATAAATACTGTGGCTGGAAACTCATTTTCTTTCGTTGCAGCTCAAAAGACGAGCGTAAAGGAAGGGTTCAAGCTGATAACTAAATGAAGGGAAGCACCTGCCTTTAAAAAAAAAGCCTATTAACAATGATAAAAACTACGGGGAGGCGACACCCAACAAGATAACGTGCTGTTTGTGGAAGGCGTCTCACTGAAGAATGCCAGGCGGGTCGGTTTGAATTCGTTTCTCTCCGAGGGGTGAGCGAACCTCACACCCGCCTCCCCTCCTCTCGCCCAGACAGCCTCGTAACTCAGGCTCAGGCGCGGGGATGGCACAAAGTTGGCGCGGTGATAGAACACAGGAAACAATGCCTTACCCAGGCTTCGAGCTGCTAAACCTTGATATCACCACACCTCCCACTCACTAACACACAGACACAAATATAGCTGTGGTGGAGTTATTATGTGCGACATGTCAACACGAGGAAAAAAAGATGCTATTAAAACACAATCTGTTTTTAGTTTAGGTAGCGTGAGGAGCACGGCTGTGTGTTTCAGGATCAGGATCTCGGATTCGTGGCTGATGAAAAATAGAAACTTTTAATTTTCCTTGAGGTTTTGTTTGTGTATCGCTGAATTGTTTCCCCAATTATGCAAAGTCCAGGACTGTGACACTGGTTTGCACCCTGTGGTGCATCCTGAGTCTCATCAGTGGTTAGGTACCGAGAAAAGCTTTGGTTAAGCTTTGGTTAAGGTTCAGAAATGATTGTGGTTTTGGTTAAATGGTAAAGGGGTTCTTTGTAAGAACTGGCAGCAATCGGACTGTGGATGTCTTTGCGAAGGACTCGGGTCAACGACAGTCCAAAGGATGTGACTGTAGGTACGTTGTCGAGTGCCTCGTCTCAGTGCCAACATTAGATAACGTTAGTTTAAAAATGGAGCCCGCTAATATAAACTAAAGTTCCACAAAGCCTCTTTAACAGACATATTGAATATCGTGCTTTAAGCCTCTGCAGACTTTTCCGTATTAAGCCAGGACTGCAACTAAGGATTGTTTTTTATTGTCAATTAATCTGCTGATTGTTGGTTTAGTCACAGAGTCCGAAGTTCCCTTCAAATAGCTTCCAAGACCCAAAGACTCTTCATTTACTGTCATAAACGACAAAGAAAAGCAGCAAATCCCAACGTTTAAGAAGCTGGAACCAGCAGATGTTTTGATATTTTTGCAATAATTGCATTTTCTTCCCCTTTCTATTGACAAACTGATTCATCAGATAATCACTGTAACTCTACATTAAACCAAACCAAGACGACCTTTCCTTAATCTAACATTTTGAATGAAAGTTTGAGTCAGACTCGTACCTGTATGTACTCTCTGTTGCTGTCTTCGTTGGGCGTCCACCCGTTGTCGTTGTAATTGAGTCGGGCCTGTTGTGGCAGCCAGTGTTCGTCGTAGAAGCTCGACGAGGCCGTGATCTGGTCGTTCGAGATCTTTCCCGACTCCAAACCGAACGCTTGACTGCAGTGGAAAGCTGCCAGAGGACAGAAGGAGGAAGACGAGAGGGAGAGATTTAGACCAATATTCAAGTATTCTTAAAAAAACAAAAGAAATCTAAAATAAAAAACTTCAACTTACCCTCATTGACTTCCTTGTGCGTCATGTTGTATCGAGCCGCGAAGCCATCCTTCGCCACAGCCATGTCGGTGTGGAAGGACAGAGACAGAATCCCGGTCGATGATTGGATCTCAGGGGGCACGCTGGTCCCGCAGTATCGACCAATCAGAGGGCCCACTGTCGATTAGAGGAGAAGTATTGGATTAGCCATCAGTTTAAATTCTGCCCCCAACTTCTACGTGTCATCATCGTTGGTGGAAAGTGACTGTATAATTCTGAGGTAAGTCTACTTTAGTGTTTCCATTGTATTCTACTTTATACTTCTACTCCACCACATTCTGGAAGCCTAAAATATCAGGAAAATGTTACTCCTCATAATGAGTACTGCTGGTTCTTTCTCGCAGTACTTTCACTGGTAACACAATATATATACTTCATGGCATTGCAGCTTTGACCTCAAGACCCTGACGCACCAGGCCAACGGTCGGCAGTCAGGCGTTGTCAGTGAGCTTCAGTGGCAGCTCGATGTTGAGAGAAAGCCCTCTGAGCCTGTATTATCTATGATTTCACTCATTCAGCGCGACCATTTCTCCTTACTTTTCTCCTCTTCCTCCTCACCAGTGCCATGTACAACTTTGTATCAGACATATTCTCCATTAGAAGCAGCTACGTTAGCGAGAAAGATGTCAAAATGCTGCTTAATCGTAACAACGTTCGGTACATTGGCAGAAGGGTGTTTGCTGTGACACAGGTGCAGAACGTACAAGCTTGTTCGCCACCTGTTGTAGTCTTTGTGGTGCGTTCAAGTGCAGCTTTTTGGCCGAGACACGGGAGACGTGAGGCGACACTGCTGCAGGGACATACAGATTGCTTTCTGTCCTCCTTAGAGAAGCTTCTACCGCCAACATAAGACGAAACTTGAGTTGATTCATTCATTATAATAGAGACATTATGAAAATGATGCCAGGCTGCCAGCTTGACTTGACCGGCAGTCAGCTTTCATTTCCTGGGAGATTTCATGCCGAGTGCCAAATAAAGTTGTAGGTTTAAGACTGAATTTAAATGCTGATGGTGCAATTATTCTATTGCCAGTTTAAGTAAAAGATCTGAGCACTTCTTCCACCACATATGCTTTCGACTCCTCTCATTCATCCAGGTGTCAGGATGGTTTATCGCTCTCTTCATTCCTTTATCAATCCCATAATCCTCACATGTGTTTGTTTGTTTTCTCCTTCCCTCCATTATCTCTATCGCCTCCCTCCTCCGCTGACATCCACTCATCGCTCCGACCCTCTCGTGTCACCGCCTCGCTCTCCCTTCATCCGTCAGCTCTATCTCTGGACTGGACACGGTTTTTACAATGCGTGCTATTTATATATATATATATGTGTGTGTGTGTGTGTGTGTGTGTGTGTGTGAGAGAGTGTAAATCCAAAGATCTAAGTGATTCCTCTACTGTCTTCTTCTCTAATACCACAACTTGTACATGTCAACACAAACAGATGAGTGTGATTTAGAGCCCTGGGGTGTGTGTGTGTGTGTGTGTGTGTGTGTGTGTGTGTGTGTGTCTCTGACTCCACTCTCACACTTACAGATACTAACACACACACACACACACACACACACACACACAGAGAGAGGAGGCTGGTGGAGGAGGTGGAGGAGGAAAACGAGAAAATAGCCAGCAATCGATCAGCGCTATTGATTTTTTTCTTCCCTTTTGGAATGGGTGGATGTTTGAAATAGGGCTCTTGAGCAAATAACGGTAATAACTCTTTGCTTGATGGTGGTGAGGGAAAAAAAAAAAAGGGAAGGGAAGAGAAGCTCAAATCCGCAGAGAGCGTTTCTATAAATAATGACCCACGTTTGCATAAAACTCTGGTGAAACAGATTGAATATATAATTTTTTTCCAGGATTTAATATTTGATATTTTCTAACAGACAAAAATCGCCCGGTTCCTCTCCCTCGCTCTGAATTTGATTTCGGCGGCGTGCGGAGTCGACAGAAGGCCCGTTTGTCCCTCGCCTGACCCCCGCGAACACATATGTGGTAACACAAACACAGAAACATGATGATACCAGCGCCGCTGCCCCCCCTCCCCCCTCCCCTTCCTTTAATAGTCTCACATCGTGGTCGTGTGTGCATAAGTGGCCTTTCCTTTTTGGAGAGCAACAGAGCTGGCAAAAGTACAAAGACGCTGGTAAAAGTGGAAGCACTGGTTCAACTTCTTCACTCAAGTTAAAGTAAGAAGTAGTATAAAAGTAAGTATAGAAGTCACGAGTGTCTCTGAAGGACATTTCTACAGGACATTTCTGTGCAAAGCTAACTGAACCTCACGTCATGTTAATATATAACTGAAAAGTTTTAAAACTAAAAGATAGAGTTAGTAGGATTTGTCCCCGCTGTGAGAATAGTTGATTGTTCAGTTTCCTTCCCAGGACGTCAAATAGCCACATTCTGGGTTGTTAAAGTGTCCCGAGCAGCAACAAGCTGAAAAAATAAGACGATCCAGGCAGACAGACTGCAGGGTCTCTAACAGGCATTTTATCCGACTATGTCTGCCGTGCGTGATATTTACTGAAATCATGTCATGTGATGTTGGGAAGGCAGCGTGCAATGAGGCAAAATTAAAATAAACGATACTTCCCCTTAAATGTATTAAAGCTAAAGTAACGAGTCTGTTTTGAAAGTGTAAGAAGCAGAGAGTGCAGATATTTGTGTTTAAATGTAGGCAGCACGGATCAAAAGTTGTCACAAAATTACATTTGAATACGTAAAACATCTACTTAAGTACAGTAACAAAGTATTTGTACTTTATTACTCCATCCTTGAAGCAAGAGTTGCTTCTGTCGCACGTTCATACAGACAAAACAACCACCAACACTTCACATTCTTGTCTTTGTCTGGCTGATTTTTTTGCTTTTGAATCAAACGCTCCTTCCTTCCCTTCCTCCAGCACGCGCTCCTTCTCTTCCCTGCCCGTCGTCTCTTCCTGCTTTGAGTCCTTCACCTCTGAATCTCATCCTGCGCGCTTCCTTCCCCTCTCAACCTCCTCCCACTTCATTTCACTTCCCTTCCTCTCGTTTCGCTCTGGTCTCTCTCCGTCGGTCGGAGCAGCGACCTTTCCCTCCCCTCCTCCTCTATCGCACCCTCTTGTTTTTTTTGCATTTCCCGGTCATCTTAATTTTCTACTTTGCTTAACTCCTCTCGTACTCCGTTTAATCCCCCGCAAAAGAGGGAGCAAAGGTGTCGCGGCTTCTCCTCACCTCTCCTTTCTATCCGCCCTCTCGTCTCTGCGCCACCTCGCTGACTTTTCTCTCCTCCTCGGGCTGAATTCATATTTATAGACGAGTTATTCATAAGAAACAAAAGCGCCGTTGCTTGGCTCTCCTTTGCTACTAATGCTGCTCAGTCTCTGTGTACAAGATTTGGGAGTTAAGCCATTAAAAAAATGTCCCCAGTCAATTTGTTCAACGCGTAAAACTAAAAACAATAGATGGTATTTACTGTACGAACACAGTTTCCGAAAAATGAAATGAAATGTTATAAAATCCCGGAGCAAATCTTTATTTTCCGGCACAAATCTTCCACTTGCCGAGCTTCCTTCAAATCCTCCTCTTCTCGGAGGCCGACCGGAGGTCTCCCGGCCCCCTTATTTATTCATCTCCACATCTCCTCCCTTTGTTCCAGCCTTCCCAGCAGTGGAGGAACCTTCGCTGCCCTTCCACTGCTCCTCTTTTCTCTCTATACCTCTTCCATCTCTTGAAACTAGATCCAAGGTCTTTGTGCCTTGGCTTTGTCCTTCTAAACTCTTCCAGTCCTCCCAGCAGCTAGACCAGAAATATCCCAGCACTCCTCCTCCTCCTCCTCCTCCTCCTCCTCCTCTCACCTCCCCTCTTTTCTCCCTCCTCTCAGCAACTCCTGCTTTATTTTCCCCTTGAAAAGTGATGTTGTTTCTCCACAGCGGGTGCCAGCATCCTGCCTGTAAGCTCAGCTTTCATCTACCAACGCAGCGCTACTAAAATATCTGCTACTCCACCTCAGTCGATAATGATGGAGGCAGGGCAGAGCACACACTATTTTAACTGCGCTCAGAGTGCTGGCTCGTGAAAACAAAAAAAAATATTATTCAGTTTCATCCCCAAAAACTCGAACGCGTCTCTCACCTCCGGGCAGCCCGTCCCACACCTCCAGCCAGTCGTACTTGCAGTCCCCGTCTCCGCCCGGCAGGGGGTCGTTCTCCAGGTCGAAGGTGAGGAAGCTGAGGGTCACGTCCATGCTGGGCGGCACGATGATGATGAAGGAGCACTCCAGGTTGTGCGGGTATTTGTCGGGGAAGCCCGGGGACTCGATGACACCCGTGGGACTGGTGAAGTTACGGGAACAGTCCGAACCTGGGAGGAGGACACAGACACCAAATGCATATTAAGAGACAAATATAAAACAGAAAACTTATTTAAAGCAGTTTTTAGGTTGGTGTGACTCAGTAAATGTGAAGAATGTGAGCACAGAAAAGGGCACAGACGTCAGATTATACTTGAAACAATTCACTCTATTCTGGGCCGACACTCGACGGTGCTCTTTTTAGAGGAAGGTGCTTTCAAACTGAATCATTTCAACATTCTTGATAAAATATAAGTCTTGCTTTGCGATATTAATTCTGATTCCACTTTATGAACTTTAAACGCAGTTAATGTGATTGTTGGGAAACATGTAAAGGTGGTTATTAGATCTGTGCATTTGTTAGTGTGTTTTAACTGTGTTGCTGCCATTCTTGGTCAGGTGTCCTGTGTGATCTCAATAGGACTGACCTGGTTACATTTAAAAAACAATTAAATAAAGACAATTTCAGTTTAAATTGTTGCAGAAAGGGCTGAAAAAGGGGCATAAAGCATCCTGGAAATAAAGTGTTTGACGCTCAAATGTGGGTAAAATGTATATGTGCCCCCCCTCAGATTTTAAATGAATCCTTTGCTCTTGGTGCTAAGTAACAGTAGTTGTATGCAGATGTGATTCTTTTGGGTAAACAACAAACCCAGGACTGAAGAGCCAATGGGGAATAAGATCAATTAATATGCAGGTGATTCGCGGGTAGCAGCTCCAGAGAAGTAACACAACTTTTGTCTCTGTCACCTCTGAAGACAAAGATACAAAGAACGACAGAGAGATAATATTGAGGTCTGAGTGCCTTAAAAAAGTCCAGGTTCAGGTGTTCATAACAGACAAATGTGTCTAAAGTGCTCTTGAGCAGGATGCCATATCTCTACCAGCTCCTGGGAAAATGTAGGAGCAACCTTCACCCCGACAGAGACACGGGCTCTTTGAGTATCAACAAAGAGAGAGAGAGAAAAAAAATCCAAGTGAGACAGAAGAAAACAAATAAAAACAGAGAAAAGGAAGAAGAAGAAAAAAAAAACAGTGGGAAATGAAATTGAGCTCAGAGACGGACAGAGATAGAGACGGCAACAAACAGAAAACCAAGATCTGTGAGTGAAACAGGCAGAAAAGTGGGAGTGAGGAAGACTGATGTGGAATCTGTTGATAGTGTCACGGTCGGGTGGTCCTGCAGTTATGAGAAGCTTTAGAGACACACACACACACACACACACACACACACACACACACACACACACACTGATCTGGAGTGTAATCTCGGGCTCTTCATCTCTGAATGACTGTAATACCTTCTCTATTAATACTCACACACACACACACACATATACACACTATGGAGGGTATGCGGTCGCACCAACTGGACCATTATTCCAGTCCAACCAGCCATGTATGACCAAACCCAGACACACACACACACACACACACACACACACACACACACACACACACACACACACACCCCGTCTAAGCCTCTTATGGCAACCCACTTCTCTCTTGTCTGTTTGGGTGTCTGCTATTGTGCTCGCTCGCTTGCATGAGTAAATAAAGAGAAAGTGAATAAAGACACATTAAGAGAAAGTGTGTGTGTGTGTGTGTGTGTGTGTGTGTCTCCCAGCATGCATTAAAAATGTGTGCGTACATGTACAGTCACATACGTGTCTAACAAACCTGTCTCTGTCCCGTGTATTAACCCTAAATCTACTTTCTCTCTGACTAACATATGTATTGAGCTTTGAGTGTTGTCAATAATGAAATTGGTCCACAACTAAAAATGGCTAGTTTGTTCAGGAGAAACTAGGTTGTTCCACCAGGGGCCAGATGCATAAACTCTGACTGTGGATTCACGACGGAAACTGTGTGTATGCATTCTTCTGTCAGATTAATAAAGCTGTGCATTTGGCTGAATCTGATTTAAAAATCTCAATCATCTTAGAAACACGTGCACGAGCTGCACTATCATCCCAGTGAACCAGGGGTTTTTCATGGGAAGGCGGAACCATCTCCAGCCGCTTTGTGGCAACCAAACCAGGATTTTTACTGATTTTTTTCTAACCCTAACCAAGTGGTTTCTGCCTCTAAACCTAAGCAGAGCGTAAGCACAGTGTTGTGACTAGACAGATATAGAAATTTGACCCTAAACGAACATAAAGTTGCAACATAAAGCAAGGATAAGTTGGAACGTATCTGTGGTTTTGCTGAAAAAGTCCTTTCATGTACTTTTCACATGTATTCTGCGCAAGGTTCGCTCATTCCTCTTTTATAAATATCAGTTTGTGTGTGGGAAAAGGGTTTTTTTCTTTGTGCGTTCACGTGTGAACCCAGGATGAGTCGGACTCAGTCATCAGCCACCAGCAGACTGAGAGATGGAGTCAGACGCTGCTCAAATTCTAGTGAATTCTTAATAATTAAACAAACTGCTGTGGGTGTAATCAGGAATATTGGCGTTGTGTTTCCTGTCTCCGCCCGTCCTTAAGCTCTGACACGTTGCAGAAGTTCAAATACACCAAACAGTCCCTCCCCCCATTCTGGCTTGTTTGCTGATCTACAGTCCAGCCGTCGTCCATATTTTCCACTACGGGATCTTTTTTTAGTCCGATGGAGATTGTCTGTTTGTCTTGATACGCGGTCTGTTTTTCTGTCCCACTTTCCTCTCCGATTCGCTTGTTATTTTGACCCCCCTCCCTCACGCACTGACCCACAGATGCAGGCGAAACGCACACGCTCACACACAATCACACACACTGTCTCTCACGGGGATCCCCTTGCGTCTGGCCCCCCTGCAGAGTCAGTCGCTGGGTAGCGCAGGTCTGCGTGACTATGAGCATGTGTGTGTGTGTGTGTGTGTGTGTGAGTGTGCAGAGTGAACGCCTGACCAGTTCTGTTGCCGACAGCGATTTTATTCCCTTCTCATTACTTCATGTTGGTGAACATTGCCAAAACACTTGTGCCCTCCTTTCTCCTGTCTCCACCTCGGCCCTCCTCTTCTGCCTCGCCGCCGTTCTTCAAGCACACTCGAGTCCGAATAATACATCTTAAATTTCCAAAATCTAACTGCGTCTGTCTGTTTTCTGTGACTTCTCCTCATTGTTTCCTCGACTCCTCTGATCTTTCTTCCCCTCTCCTCTCCCGCTGCTCCTTCTTTACCATCTTCCCCGTGCATCTTTTCATCCTCCGCAGCTCCATCACTCCCTTTTCCCTCCCACTGTCTCATTTCCTATTCTTTTCTCCTCACTTCCCATCTGTCTGAATCGGATGAGTGTGAAAGAAACGCGTGGTTCAACTACGGGGTAAGGTTAGAGGAAGTGTGTGTGTGTGTGTGTATGTGTGTGTGTGTGTGTGTGTTGCTGGGTAGATCTGGCGCTGGTGCTCATGGCTGACTGATCTCTGGGGTGGGGGCAGGACAAGGTCTGTCAGTGTGTGTGTGTGTGTGTGTGTGTTGTGTTTATACGCCTAAATTGTGAGTGTATATTTCCTAAATATAGTGTGTTTCTGTTTATGTGTGTGTGTGTGTGTGTGTGTGTGTGTGTGTCGGTAAGCTGGCATGCAGATGTCTACTTTCATTCGAACCATCTTTCATGCCAATGGGCTATTAGTCGGGATCAAACCTACAATTATGTCCCCTCCTTCCCTCCACCGATCTCTAACGTAAATGCATATGCAGAGGAGACTTAACACACACACACACACACACACACACACACACACACCGCGGGCCCACACACAGCTCAACAGCTCCTGCACCAGCGGCTCGTGTGGTTGGATCCCACCTCACTGTCATTTGTTGTCAGCATACTTGCCAACCTTGAGACCTTCAAAGAAAAGGGAGGATTTGGAAACAAAAGCAGGGTCCCGGTGGTCCGACCCCAAAAAATTTGGGATTCAAGGACTGTGTGATTCCCCCCTCTGGCGTAAACTTGTGCAAATCTGCGCCGCTCATTCTTTCATGCCTTTTAGAGAGTCTGTGGCCGGGGATTTACGCGGCGCAAACCCCCTCGTGATTGACAGAAAAATCGACGTGGCAGATTTTACAGCCCCTTTCCTTGAAAACTTCATGCAAGAAACAGGAATTTTTCTCTCCAGAGCGCCTGAAATTTGTTTAAATTTTCTTTTTTTCCTCTCCATTTCTCTGTTCGTCTCTACCTCACTGCGGTGGGCGAGGCGCAACGGTACGGCAGACTGCACGCTGTTCAGTGGTTGTGATAACGGGTAAAAAAACGGTGAAATAATTAATTGTCAGGAGAAAAAATGAAGGGAAGATATGTGAGAAATATGGGAGAAACACAGGAGAAAGATGGGGGAAATAAGGAGGAAATATTGGGGAAATATGGGGGAAATAAGGGAGAAATATGGGGGAAATAAGGGAGAAATAAGGGGAAATATGGGGGAAATATTGGGGAAATATCGGAGGAATTATGGGAAATTAAGGGGGAAATGCGGGAGGAAATGAGGGGAAATATGGGGGAAATAAGGGAGAAATAAGGGGAAATATGGGGGAAATAAGGGGAAATATGGGAGGAATTAGGGAGAAATATGGGGAAATATGGGCGAATTATGGAGAAATAAGGGGGAAATATGGGAGAATTGTGACTCTGGGAGGAAACCAAGAGAGGAATGAAAAGTGGGAGTCCTCCAGGAAAATGTGGAGGGTTGGCACGTATTGCCGAAGCTCCTCCGACGAATCCCAGCAGGAGTTTCCCTCCATAATAAACTCCTCATTCAACCAAATTACCGCATATGAAATCAAACTGTCAAAGGACAACCACCCCTTCAGCTATCCTAATGCAATTTGCTAAAAGCACCGAACCAGCGTTTCTTTTAATGATGTAATTCTGGGAAATATTTTCAAGATTCCTTCTGGAGTTTGACACGTAGACGGAACCGAGGGGAACGTTTTCAGTCTGCCGTAACTCAAAAACACTGTCTGCCTTTTTTTCTAATATTGACACACAAACCAGCGTAAACAAACCTTTTCTACCAAAGAGAAAAAGCTGCATTCATCTGTCACATTATTCCCATTACGGCATAAAATCTCCATCAGTCGGCGGCAGATTGAAAAACAGCTTTCAGCCTCATGAGCGGCGATGTAAGCAAAGCCATTATTACTGAGTGTGTTTTGCTGCCGTGCACGTCGAGGACGTTATCAAAATTTCAGGTTTAGGTTCGTTTTGCATTTTTAAGGGGAATCACACCTCTGCTGTTTGTTGCGTTGAGCCCTTTCGCTCCTCGCTGGGTCAGATCTGGATCCACTTTCCCCTCAATGAAAGCCAGAGGAGGGAGGAGCGAGCGACGTGATTGGTTAGCGCGTCTAATAAAGCGAGTTGATGGGTAGTCGGACGGAGGAGGGGAGGAAGTGCCCGAAGGTGTTCGGGAGAATGTAAACAACAGCGTGTTATGGGAAGGATTGTCACGATAGCTTCCACGTTACACCGCCTCAGGAGTGTGTGTGTGCGTGTGTGTGCGTGTTACTCACAGCAATGTGTTCACACAGTTGTAACTACGTGGACTCACTTCTCATTAAGGTCAAAATCTGGTCCCCCCCACAAGGTAAACCGTTAAATTCAAGGCTCAGATTTGTTTTTAGATTAACGTTAGACTAAAATTAGGTTAAGACTCGGGTTTAGGCGTGTTGTTGTTAACCCTGCGTGTCCCAACGCCAACGACCCGTCTAAAAGTGACAAAAATAAATCCTGCGTGTGTGTTGTGAGTTCAGATTTGCGTGCAGACATGCATCAGCCCTTCATCAGTGAGTAACCGTCCAGCCTGCATCAGTGCATTCATATGTGTACGTGGGTGTGTGTGTGTGTGTGTGTGTGTGTGTGTCTGGCGAGTTCTGGGTCACAATAACAGCTGGGGGCACACTGCCTAGACAGCGGATCTTGATTGGTCGCCACATCGCGGCGGCTGCGTTCATATTGGCTGAGGTTTTTTACTACAGCATCCGTAGTATCCATAGTAACAGAGCTGTAAACAAAAACAAGTGTGGTGTGTGTGTGTTTGTTTTTGGGTTCAAGTATCATCATAATTTTATTCCTTTTTTGTTCATGTGCATTAACTGTCCTTATCTTCACGAGCTGTGTCTGAAGTGTTGTACATGTTTTCTGTGTGTGTAGTTGTAAACGTATACGACGTTTCCAGACTGATCAGACTGTTAATCTTTGATGGGTCCAGTAATTAGGACACCCAGAGAGACAATCTCCTCCAACATGCACGCACTCATTACTTCAAAAACACAGACCCCAAAGAACAGTAAGGGATCGTGACAGAGACCACCCCCCCGCACACACACACACACACACACACACACACACACACACACACACACACAATATTCAGTCAAGGGGATGAAAGAATTGAGAAAAGGCAAAACCATCTTCCGCCCTAGCAACACGGGTCGAGGAGACGGATTAAATAACCCTCGTTTTTTTAATTTAAGGAACAGAAAAACTTGGGTCCATTGGTTGAAATTGCCAAGCCAGTGACCGCAGTTCGAGACTGTGTTTCAACATTTGTAAGTGATTTTTGATGAGGGACCAACAATTTAGATTTTTAAGGAGACATCGGGACAATTTCCAGCTGTGTCTGATTGTCGAGTCTCACTCCAAACTGAGAACAAGAACTGCTGCTTTGGGATAGCGGCCTACGTGTCCGACAATCCCGGAGTGTCAGTATTTGTCATGTTGGTTATGAGACTCAAAAATCCCCCCAAAAATTTACAAATAGGAACTTTAAGCCAGAACATGATCTTCACCTAACCAGACAATAAGCACAGTGTGATCACAACATGAAATAAAAAGTGAAACCTAAAGAAACATAAAGTTGCAGCGTACACATGGTTTGCAGAAACGTACAATACCAACTTTTTCTCTGGGTTGCCCAATAAACAAGGTCTTGGCAAACAGCTCAGATTTTCACTAACATTGATCACAGAGAAGAAAATTAACAAATAGTTAAACTGCTGACTGTTTTCTTTTCAAAACTATTCAACACTTCTCAAAAAGCAACAATTATTATATCAAATATTCTGGAAAATGAAAGAAAGACCTGCAATTGGGCCTCTGGACTTGTTTCTCTCCACACACAAGAGCAGAGAGGAGAGACTTCTCGTCTTCATTTTAGGTCGAATTGAGCAGATTGTGCAGGGCTAGCGCGGACAGATACGTATCTAGACAGTTCAGTTGTGAGGGCTAGGCGTTTTTTTCTTTTCCCGTATAACACACACATTCACCCTGACACACACAAAATCCAGTCACCCACGCAACCAGACGTTCTGCTGCACCTTCCAGGATAACAAGATCGTGTTAGCAGTATGGCAACAGCTTGAACGCTCCAAATGGCTCCATCATTACTGCCAGGGAAGGCTGGACACACACGAGCGCGCGCACACACACACACACACACACACACACACACACACACACACACACACACACAGTAACACACAAAGTTACACAGACAGAGACGAACTAGGGGAAGTCGCTGAATTTGCTCTTTATCGCCGCAATTCGATTTTTTCAAGGAGACCTATTGTGCTTTTTTATTTTATTATATATGTTCTTGTGCGTGTAAAAGATCCTGAAAGTCACAAAGCTCCGCGCCTTCCTGTAGCGGACTAACTGTAAATGATTCCCATGAAACTACCGTAAGAGCGTCTCATGTTCTGAGTTTTAAAAATGCCATAAATCAAAAATCAATCCGTCGATTCACAAATCTCTCCCCGTCGCTCCCGGCTCTGTTTTTCTCTCTCTGGGGTGCTGGGGTGTGAACACCGACACCCTTGTTGTTTTTAAAGTCATCAGGTGGACCGTGTCGAGCGCGGACGACACACACACACACACACACACACACACGCACAGAAGATGTCCCAAAAGGCCAGTGCCAGCAAGCGAGAAACACCGACAACCGCACATGTTGTGTTAGTAACCTCAGCCCTCTGTGTGTGTGTGTGTGTGTGCGTGTGTGTGTGTTGTGTGTGTGTGTGTGTGTGTGTGTGCGTGTCTCAGGGGAACAGGGCTCAGGACTCAATTAAGCAGACATGTGTGGAATGCTTTCAGGGGGAACGGGACAAGATGGCTGTGGGGCCGACACTATGCGCCCCTCTGTCTCACTCGCCCTTGATCTCAATTGGTCTCGCTTTGGCTGACCCATGGCAGCGTGAAGGGGAGCCATGTGAGGCGCACACACACACACACACACACACACACACACACACACATACAAAGTGCCATGAATGTCTCGCCTGGACAGTCTAAAGGGCTCTCAAGGGTCCTCTGCCGTGTCTCTCGTCTCGTTCTCTCTGTCCCCCCATGATACCAGGGAGATAAACGAGGCTTGGTCACCTAATGAAGCGTGTTGAGGCTTCTATGAGTAGCTTGTGATACAGCTGCTAATAGCCTCAGTGAAGGTGCAAGTCCCCAAAAAATCTTGTTCACTTTTGTCCAGGTAGACGTGAGGGACATTGACGGGGATGTAAGTCCCTCATCGGCCAGGTGAGATCATAATTTCAAAAACTATTTCACATGTTTTGTGGTGGGGGCCGGTTGTTTGTTGAGGTTAGCGGACTCCATTTCCAAGCTAACGTTAGCTAGCCTTGCACTTACATTTAACCTTGAGATTTAAAAGTTCGGGGAATATTTAGAAACTCTTCATGACGTTAAGGAAAGTGCAGTCAGCATCCTGTTGCTCTTGCTCGCACTCCACAGGTGTAGCCACCTGTATTTAGCTGTATTTAGCTTTGACTTTGGACTTTGTGTTGTTGGTGGTGCTGCTCGTTTGTTGACATTGGGGAACTCCATTTCTAAGCTAACGTTAGCTAGCTAACACACTGTTGGCGGTGTGGGGGAGCGGAAGAGAGGCAAGGCACCAGCAAGCATGCATAAACATCAAATCTGTGAATATTCTCATTCATCCAGGTCATAGTTATCTCAAGGAAATTGAATCGAACGCAACTGGATTTGGTTTTTGTCTTTGAAGACGTTTCACCTCTCATCCAAGAGGCTTCATCAGTTCCTGCTCGCTTGACTAGGCTGGGACTAGTCCGACTAGTGAAACGTCTTCAAAGACAAAAACCAAATCCAGTTGCGTTCGATTCAATTTCCTTGAGATAAACATCAAATATAAATCAATCCACAGGCTGCTAAAGGCAACCAATGAGCCAAGAAAGTACAATAATACAGGTAAACTGCTTCACATTCTGGCTATGCAACACAGTAGCATCCATTTACCTGTTTTGAAGATCTCGTAGCGCAGCGAGAAGCCCGCCCCCTGGTGGGCGTAGTCGGACACGAACTTGATGTGGAGCGACGGCCCCGACGAGATGATGGGCGCGGGGGCGATGTTGCTGCAGTGCTTCCCCAGCAGGTCGGCCGACTCCGAGTTCCCGTCGTGGATCTCCACGTAGTCATACCTGCAGAGGAGGGAGATGCAAACGATATTAAATCCCCCTCGCTGGATGTACGGACATTTAATGAATGCTCTAATGAGGTATTCTGCGGACGAGCGGAGAAGAGAGGAGACTTTCATTCGAGAAAGAGGAAATTGTTAAATCCTTCCAAGCTGCTTTGACTCTCGTGTTATTAGTCTTCTTTTTTTCTTTATTAGATTTTTCATCTGGCAGGCATCGCATCGGATTTGGCAACAAAACAGAAGCAATGAGCAAATTGTTTGCATCTATCTATCTATGGGCGGCGAGGGGGGAACCTCTGAAAGCGCAGTCACCGTCGGCGGAAGCACGGGTGTCATTACAGTTCAGATAAAGGCAGCAGAAGACACTGGCAGCTCGCAGATGGCGGAGGAGGAAGAGAACCACCTGCATTAGACGGAATCGAAGGAGAAACCTGCTTAAGATTCTCTAACTGCACTGTAATTGACTGATTATACGCTCTAACTGCTTTGGGCTACGGAGCATCATTATATGGATTAGATCTATATTATAATATAAACAAAAGGTGAGTGGGAATGTAGGAAGCCGTGCGCCCTTTTCAGCTTGCATAAGGAAACATGTGGGCCGTCTGTCAGAGGCTAATTCAACTCCTTTTCTACTTGGTATCGTCAAATTTAATGAAAAAGCTTCAAGATTTTCCCGAAGCAGTGCTTTTGAGAATAAATTATCGATGAATGAGTCTTATTTTGTGAAAGAAAATAGACTCAGAATGAGAAAGTGTACCTTCACATGCCTGTTGCTTTATGTTTTAGCGCATTCGTGTCGGAAAAGATTGAAAAATTAAAAGACTAGGAAAATTGGGCTGTGAAAAGAGGGAGAATTTATTGGGAATTGGCATAAATTGGCTGACTGTCACCGTCCCTGAGACCCATATAACAGATCAATACAAAAAATACAAAGATGTGAAGGTAAGATGGCTTTTAACTAGCCTTTAAGTCCCAGCTCACAGTATAATAAACGTAAAAAATATACAAAATGTACAAAAAAGACTTGCAAAAACTGAGAAATGTCTGATTTTGACATCATATACGTGGAAACGTTGCGGAAGGAAGTAAATGTTTGGTTGATGGTTGGAAACTTTTTGCTAATTCACATATTCCATAGCGACCCTAATGAGTCAGATTGACATTATTTCTGTGGATTTTGGGACTCTATAAATGCTGTGACACCTCTTCCTTGTAGTCTCCACGATGTTTTTAGACACCAAAGTCGGAAGAACGACTACCCGACACGAGACAAACGGGATCATCCGGAGGAGCACGTGGACGCCGGGCTACACGAGGGTCCGGTCACGGTGAGGGAGTCTACAGTTCACAGGCTTTTTGAACTGTGCACGAACCCTCCAGCCTTTGATGCTTAAAAAAAAGGATTAATGTGGAACAAATGACTGTGGTTTACTTCTTTGCCTAGTAGGTCTAATTCAATAATGCTTGTAACTCTGCCCGAGGCCGCTCACTCCTCAGAGAAAATTCACATTTTCCACTTTTTAGGCCGGATTAAGGTTGCTTCATCACTCCTGGTTCTTCCTTTCCTTAGAAAATATCTCGCACGTTCTGCTGACTGTTGAGCTGTAGGTGACTTATAACCAAGCAAGCTGGTTGGGACTAAATGAAAGAATAGATGAATCAGGAATAACGAGGATTTCTCAGCACACAGACACAAAAAAAGCTCATTGGAATACGGACAACTGACTTTAAAACGACAAAAGTGCAGCAACTTGTTTCCAGCTCTTTGTGAATTCACCTAAAAACACACACACACACATAACAGCATGTGTTCTTTTTGCTGAATATAACGCATCAGCAGAAAAAAAGGGAGTCTGAATGGAAATCTATTCCTATTTCTCCTGCTTTCATGTTAACTGACCACAAATGTTTCGGGCCTATCTCCAGACCCACAGCAGGAGCGTCGCCTCTGTGTCTGGATACCAAACACACACCTGCCCGCCTCTAAAATAGCTTTCCCACCACAAAAAAAGAAATTCCTCGAGCAACGTGCCATGAAAGACGATATAAAGTTTGACTCGGAGGTGAGAGAATTCGGTTTTGAAGTAAAGTAAAGAACAAAGAAACGTGGCCGTCCATCAGATCGATCGGTTAATCAGCGAATTGCTCCGCTGCTGAGCTTTCTGCGTTTCCCAGAAGTCATCGCCCTTAACCCAAAGAATCCAAAGTACACGGTGTACAGTTTAAGATGTACATCAGGAGGCCTCGTGACCCGACGGATGAAGTTTCACGCGCCGCTTCCTGCTGCTACTGTACACACACATTAAAGATACATGAGTATATAAGGGGTGTTAATCTTTTCACTATTTGTGAGCATGCCGTCACAGTTACGTGGACTATCATTGCTGAAACCAAGAAGGCAAAAACACCCTTATAAACACACACACACACACACACACACTGGTTTTGTCACTTAGGAGATGGATTAATTCCCTGGAAACGTATCCAGAACAACCAAATCTTAACCGTTTACATTCGTCTTGATTCCCTGAAATGACAGAGAACAGGAGTTGATTCGACGCTGCAGCTGACGAGAGCGCCACCGTGCACGGAGACGCCGTAAACGTGTGTCGCTGGAGCTCTCAGCTGTGCGTTCTGACAGGTGAGCAAGCTCCCGACATCATGCGGGTCACGCACCTCCCACTCTCCCCCCATCATGCTTTGTGTCTGCTCCGCCGGAACGAGCGTCCGCAGCCGTGACGCAGGCTGTCACCGCGCCGCCAAGCATGTGTGTGTGTGTGCAGCATCTGTACGCGAGCGCGAGCATGTCACGGATCCCGTGTCGTGTTTTTTTCCCAGGAGAACGCTTCATCCCGGCGACAGCTTCCTCCTCCTCCTCTCTGTAATGACAACTTTGTTTAACTCCGATCCTGACAAGATCTCTCTCTTACCTCTCTCTCTCTCTCTCTCTCTCTCTCTCCCTCTCTCTCTCTCTTCCCTTAATTATTTTCCATCGCTTCACTTTTCAACACTTGTCTCCTTTTTTTTTTCTACTATTCTTTGTCTTTTCCTCTCCAGCTCTTCTCCTCTAATGTGCTGTCAGGCACATAGCCAGTGGCCGAGAGCCAACGTGTGGGTGAGGCAGAGGAGGCAGAGACGGGGAAGAGCGAGGGCATCAGAATTTGTGAATATTTGAATTTGAAACTACCATTTATCAGCGAAAGGAAGGGCGAGAACGACAGACGGATAGATAGATAGATAGATAGATAGATAGATAGATAGATAGATAGATAGATAGATAGATAGATAGATAGATAGATAGATAGATACTCTTTTTCTAAAGTTTTCCTCATCCAAATTAAAAGTGAAACATCTTGAGTAACATCTTGAAATTTCATGTTCCCATTTCATATCTGTGACCTGACTGTCACGTCTGGAGGTCGACCGGATGGCGGCGGCGGAGAGACACTGTGCGTTTCAACATTTGTAAGCGTGACAGGAAGTCAGGACATCTCCAGCTGTGTTTGTGGTGACCAAAACGGGTAATTTAAGCCAAAACGTGATCTTTTTCTAACCCTAACCAGGTGGGTTTTGTGCCTAAACCTTCTCAAAACATAAGCACAGGGTCGTCACGAGGTTAAACTCAAAAACTGAAGATGCAAGATTTCACTCTATCAGCATATATTTTGCAGAAATGTGTATTTTCTCCGGCTGATTAATCCACTGTGGAGGCCGAAGCACCAAAACAAAGTGAAAGAAGATTTCAAATGTAGCCGGCGGAGTGTCGGAGAGAGAACATGACACTGCACTCGCCCTGCCAGCTCCTCCCCTCCTCAGACAGACAGAGACAGGTGTCCCTCCCTCCCTCCCTCCCCCCCTCCCTCCCTGCTGCTCTGTGCCTTTAGGTCACATAAGTCAGCAAGCACACGTACGCAAGGGACACACAAACCGTCTGCCTCACCCACAAACACAGACACAGAGCCCCGTGGCCATGCGCTCAGATGGATCTATAAGGGTTTGAGGTTTTTTTCCTCCAAACTGCCTCTGTGTAGGAGGAACACAGCTTCTAACAAACTGTTTAATCCCATCATCTCTCCCCTCTCCCGATGTATTCCACTGCAGCCAATCAGAGGTTTGTTTTGGGACTTGCCACAGGGAACGACGAGCAGTCTGCATGTGTTTCTTCCCCACTTTTCCCTGAAAATCGCTTGTTAACAAGCCGTACACGAGATGTTTTTTTTTTCCTCGCTGATGGAAAAACAAATGTTGGCACCGACACATGTAACACGGGAGGTTACAGCTGCTACAGACGGACCAACATTCCCGATGCACAGATTGAGCTTCTGGAAGGAGACTTAAAACTAAAACATTTGACATTTTGAGAGATTCATGTGTGTTTGTGTTTTGGGGGCTGAGGGGAGAAAGCTCTCCCACGCCCGTCTGACGTGAACCCAGGAAAAGGTTCGGATACAGATGCACTTCCACCCCTCCTCCTCCTCCTCCTCCTCCTCCTCCTCCTCCTCCTCCTCCTCCTCCTCCCTCCAGCTTTGGTCTTAATTGCCTTTCACACGTTCTGTCTCTCTCTGTAGGTCGGGAGTTGTCTTTTTACACCTGCACATTTCTTTCAAACATCAGGGGTGCCCTCAGCAGCAGACGGAGCGTCTGCACCACCGACACATGGACACACATGGACGCTAAAAAGAGCCCAAAGCAGGCCAGAATAGTTGGGCAGAGATATAACACAAAACTGCGATGTTTTGTTGAGCTGTGTACTCAATGTTCAAACTCAGAAATCTTATTCAAAGTAAGGGTGTGTTTCATTTGGTCGCCTGTTGCTAAACCTTCCAGGATCGTCAGACTATGTGTCGGCGAGCGAGGCAGGAAGTCAGCAACCGCCGTGATCCCTGCTACTACTTGTATCTTTAGTGTTCTATGTCATAATTTAGCATTAATTGATCCAAATTTGAATGTCGTTTCTTTATTTGCTAAATATTTGTGTTGTTGGAACCTTAAATTAAAGGATAAGCACACCCAAAATTCAAACCACATGCCCGAGCTCAATAACATTAAACTTTTAAAATGTTAAAAATAAAGGCCATACAGCTCCTCCAGTGTAATCCAAGTCTTCAAAAGCCCCGAAATCCCAGATTGATTTGAAAAGACGTTATTCACACCCTCGACTCGCCGGTCAAGTTCCCGCTTAAGGTGGATTTTCTGTTATCTTAGCAGCTACAGTGAAGATTTCAGCTTTATAAATGATGTAAATCACGTCGTTTCAAATCATTTTGGGGCTTCCACTTATCCCAGAAAAGCTGTATGAAGCCATTTAATTATTCTTTTTAGTTGTTTTTTATGTTTTGAAACAAGTCCTCAGCTCCTTCAGTTGTTTAGGGGAATGCTTCAGCGCTGTTTTGATGATTTTCCATCAGCACGAGGGCGAGTAGATAATAAAGACATTTTCATTTTTGGGTGAACTTATTCTTTAATATTTAAACAAACTGTTACTGGGTATCATTTCTCTGTAACACGTAGGGAATACTCCCTCATTAAGTTTTTATTTCGTTGTCGTTTCGTTCCGTTTGTTTTGGGACTTTTTCCCTCTTCTCGAGCACATTTCGCTGGAAGAGAAGTGAAATCACCAGAAGCCCCGTAAAAAGCCCCCGTAAAAACATTTTCAGAGGGAACTGGAACAGAAAACTATGACTTCGTTCATACACATATTCCAGAAAAACAGAAGTAAAGCAGCTCTTCTCTCAGAACAAGAACAATTATGGAGGTGGTGGATTCAGCCGTGCCCTCTGACTGTTCACAGATGCCTCCTGCAGCACTGATGACTCCTCCGAGGCATGACGGCCTCCAGTTCAGCAGCTGCTACTGATGCTATCTACCTACTCCTACTTCTTATTCTCATGCATGTACATCCCTGGAGACAAATGGTTTCAAACTCTACACATTCTTATGCAATGGTTGGTGAGCATTTGAAACATAGAGCTCGATGTTTACAGACAGCGCTCAAACACCAGCCCCGACCGCAGGAAGCCCGTCGCCCGGTACACACTGTATATATTATACTATATTCACACACCTGTGTGGAGGGAAAGTAGCCGCAGTCAGTCTGTCAGCGAAGCAGTTAATAGAGAGTGAGGAGGATGACTGACTTCACTGTTATCAAGTAATAGGCCTATTACTGCAGACAGATGGACAGTGTGTGTGTGTGTGTCTATGTCCGTCCAGCAGTAGTCTCCAGGACAACCAATCGATTCCTCATTATGGCTTTAACACACATTGATCAGGGTCAGTCCTTCAAAGGCACACACACACACACACACACACACACACACACACACACACACACACACACACACACACACACTACAGTAACAGACATAGATCAGATAGACCTGCAGGGCATCGGGGAGTGTTAGTAAATCAGACCACTAATATTATCATCATTACCTGCCTTCCTCTCTGTGTGTGTGTGTGTGTGTGTGTGTGTGTGTGTGTGTGTGTGATGTGTGAGTGTGTATGTGTGAGAGAGAGAGAGAGAGAGAGAGAGAGAGAGAGAGAGAGAGAGAGATGGATTTCCTAAAATCGCCACCTTGGAGCTTAACAAATCTTTAAATTTCAGACCTTCCTCTTAAACCCCAGGACGGTGTCCAAAATCCCTCTCCGTGTCTTCTACAGTGCACTATATATTTACCCTCCACCACTTTATTTGTCCTTGTCCTTTCTGCTAACAATCCCACATTTTATTGATGTGAAAGTTTCTGGTGTGTGACCCAAAATGATAAAGTTCAGGAAGCTTTTCTCAATTTACTACTCGCTGTGAGGCGAACTGAGTGTCTTTGCAGTTGAATGAGTTTTGAGAAGTTAAAGATGCCTTTTTCTAACTTGATGCACCCACGTCCTGTTCGCTGCCTGACTGCAAACCGCGTCCTCAACTAGCTATATGCTATGTGTGCCATATGTGTAACTATGTGCTCAATTTGTGTGTAAACCTCTTGAATGAAGCTGCCCGAGGATGCAAAATGTATATCAGTGCAAGCTCAAAATAAAGTTGTGTTGTATCGCATCGCATCATATCATATTGTACCGCATCGTATTGTAACGCATCATATCGTATCGTATCGTATCGCATCGTATCGTGTCGCATCGTATCATATTGCATCGTATCGTATCGTATCGCATCGTATCGTATCGTATTGCATCGTATCATATTGCATCGTATCGTATCGTATCGCATCGTATCGTATTGTATCGTATCGTATCGTATCGTATCGTATTGCATTGTATTGCATCATATCGTATCGTATCGTATTCGTATCGTATCGTATCGTATCGTCCCAAAAACATCACAATAAGCAAAACTACCCATGTAGGCACTGGTGGACCATTTCTATTACAGAGGTTTAATTATAAACTTGAAGCAAACATTTAGAGTTTCGGCTTTATTTGTTTGAGTTTTTGATTGATTGAAGTTGACTGCTGTTGAGAGTTAAAATGTTGCAGCTCGCTGGCCCACAAGTGGAACATTTCTGAGATTTCTGAGGCACCTCGTCCTGCAAAACATGAGCCAAAGCGCTCGTGATCACAACTGTAAGGGACGACAGCATGGTTCACATCCCTTTAAAAGGTGTCTAGAGTAATCACCGCCCTTAAAAAGATTGCCTAGCGAAGGCCTCTGATTTATCAAAAGCGGATTAATGAACCTTAAACAGCACACCTCGATCCGGAGCTGCTCTCCTGCCTCCTCTGTCTGTAGCTTTCTATTAACGCTGTCTTTCGGCTCTGTGCCGGGACGCTTGTCTGGACGCATGACTCTCCTGCTGGCAGGAGTCGCCGTGATGTTAATTCAAACATGCAGGCAGCTGCTAAATGCCCACAGCTGGTAAGTGAACATCCACTGTCACTCCGAATGCTGTTCCGCTCTCTGTCGCGGAGTCTCTTCATCTCTCCCTCCCAACTTTCAACTTTTTTTTTTTTTTCCCTCCCATTCTGCCCTCAGGCCGGTGTCACATCGCATCACTCTACCTTTTGCTCTTCAGTTGGCCATGTCCTCGGGACGTTTGCCTGCCAGTCAGGTGTGAGAAGAGAAAGAGAAAGAGAAGAGAAGAGAAGAGAAGAGAAGAGAAGAGAAGAGAAGAGAAGAGAAGAGAAGAGAAGAGAAGAGAAGAGAAGAGACAGACTTTGCCGGCATAAAGTTAAATGATTGATAGCGGCAGAGTACAAAGACAAGGTCTAAATCATTAGTGAAACCATTATCGTTGACTGCAGCTTCTCCGTCATATAAATCACTTCTTAACTCACTGCTTTTCTCCGCACATACTGTGTGAGCCACGTAACCGTGAAGCTGCCTACGTGCACGTCTGCTTCGTGTGCTTTTCACTGCGTGGAACTTTATTTGAGCGCGTGAAAATGCTCGAGCCTCCTGTTTCTGCAAGCATATGTGAGCCTCGTAGTGTGTGTGTGTGTGCGTGTGTATGTGCGTGCGCCTGTTTGTCTCATATCAATATTACAGATAGCATCTGCCTTGGGTGTGATATGAGGTAAAGGAGAACCGGAGAGGGTGGAGAGAACGACGAGTGGATGAGGATAAGAGACAGCCATATAGGAAGGGGGATTTAAGTGATGGATAGGCGCAGACTGGAGGATAAAAGAGGATGAAGACAGATATAGGCTGCAGAAACGTCCATAAATGATAAAGAGGAGAAGAGGAATGGATGCATTTTAAAGAGGGAGACAAAGGAAGAGAGAGAGGGAGATGAGAAAATAAGAGGACGAGAGCGAGAGAGGAGGAGGAGGAGGAGGAGGAGGAGGAGGAGAAGAGCGTGGCATTTGGCTCGCTGCCTGTGGTTTTTTTTTTGTTTCTTTTTCATAAGCAATGCTGAATAATGATTTGGCCTATAAAAGATTGGCACACTGCAGGCGGATGAGGACGAGGAGACGAGAAGGAGGGAAGGGAAGGAGAGGAAAGAGGAGGGGAGATTGAGGTGATGAAGACACAGGAGTGCGGGGAGGAGCAGGGAAGTGGAGGTGGGACGAGGGGGGAAGGCGCATGAGCAGACTGAAAGATGATAGATGGGGTCCATTGGGCAGTGGTGGTGGTGGTGGTGTTGGTGGTGGAGGGAGGGAGGGTGGGGTGAGGAAGGGTGAGATGAATGGGAGAGTGGGAGAGGAGAGGAGAGGGAGAGAGCCAGGAGGAAAGAGGAGAGGAGAGAGAGAGGTAGCTGTCAGGATGATTTGAGCCTGCCCTCAACGGACCCTGACGCTGCACTTTTCCCTCAGCAGCTGTGTGTGTGTGTGTGTGTGTGTGTGTGTGTGTGTGCGTTCTTTCCAAACACTCCAAATAGAGATCTTGCTTTCAGAGACAGCAGTGCAGCGAGCTAAGAGGAAAATGTGAAGCAGACAACCCACCGCCTGCTTCAAAAAAGGCCAAAAGGCGATTCTGCAGCCGCTCTCTGACCTTCAGTTAACTGTCTCTGCGGCGGTGCCGCGTCACTTTCTGACAGATTCATTTGCATCGGAAATATTCATCATTTAAGGGCTTTACTCTGTTCTAGGAATACAAATTTAAATAAATTAAGCGGTTTTTTGCTCTACTGTCGTCCTGTCATTGACATTTTAGGGAATTAATTTGCTTTTGCGCTCCTGCTGAGAGCAGCAGTAGTTAGCTTAGCTTAGCTCGAAGGGTGAAATAGTCATACAGTAGGCTTTGCTCTGTCCAAAGGGAGTGAAATTCAACTAAATCAGCACTTTTAAAGCTCACTTGTTAACATGTTAAATCTCCTTCGAGAGTCTTCCAGACAACTTACTTCCAGTCTTTTATGCTAAGCTAAGCTAACCACCTCCCGGCTGTAGCTTCATCATCATGTACAGAAATGAGCCTTCTTGTGAAGTGGGCAATAAATGCAATGCAGTTATTTGTTTCCTTCCTTGTAAAAAGTGTCGGTATGTCGATGTCTGCTTCTGTTTCTAAAATGCATCCGACCTCCAAACAGCTGATTTAACCACAGTAACTAAAAAGAAGGAAACTTCTTTGTAGTCCCCAGACTCCCTTATACATTCTTAATTATCCGGGCCTACTTGTTAACTCAGTTAAATGTTATACACGAAGAAATATCTTACTTTGTGTGGAAAACGTTCCTGCAATGTAGGTGTATATTTGCATGACGGTGGAAGTGAGATCTTATCTCAAGGAGGTCACTTGTGGTGCATGTCGAGACGCATGTTAACGCCAGGTGTGAACGGACGGCCTCAAAGCTCGTCCACTTGTGATCGGATCGCTCGTCACGGATGGTAACGCCGCATCCGAACCGCCTGTAAGTGAAAGACAACTTTCTCTCTGATGTAGTTCAGCTCGGAGCACGCTGAAGTGGGAGGTCAAGCCAAACACACGAGGCTCTTTCAGATTAGATCGACGTTTTCTTCAACATTTCCGTGCCTCGTAACAGGCGTACCCATGTCTACAGACACAGCTGTCGGGTGATAACTGAGTCCTGTCAAACCCGTGATGGATGTCATGTGATGGGAAACGGGAAGTCACGGTGAGTCATGACCGGCCGTGGCTATACTGATCTTAGAGGGGGGCACGAGCTTCTCCTCGCTGCTCGCCCCCTCCAGCTGTCCCCTCGCACTTCAATCGCTACTGTACATGAATCTTAATGAAAACATCCCTCTCCGTCCGACCACCACTCTCCATCGATTCCGCCTGCGGAGCCAGCAGAGTGCTCGACAAAATGCGCTGCATTATAGATTACAGATTACCATCTTAAATTGCAATCAGGCGCCGTAATAGATTAGATCGCTTCAACGCGGTGACATAAAACAACCCCCGTCTGACCGGGGCGCGCAGATTCATAACAGCGCCCGAGTGTGTGTTGATACAGTATCATGAGTTTTTTTTTGTGCGATAAAGAGAGAGAGAGGGGAACCATATTGTCTGCGCATAATGCAGTCTTTGTCGACGAACACAGACGACTCCTTTGTCCCGACAGAACGAGGGTGTGTGTGTGTGTGTGTGTGGTTAACAGCAGTTTTCTGTTTCTCGAAACTGTAAATTAAAAGATCAGAAACATATGGATGCTGTTCTAATGACCGTGTTAAATCAATCCGATGATTCAAGAACAGAATGTTAAAGGGGCAGTTCAACACAAAATCAAAAAATGCTTCGTTTTATCCCTCTAGATTGTTTTGACCTGGTTATTCGAGGTAATTCACAGACCGTATTTTGAGCAGTTTCACGTGGGAACTGTTTTCTTTCTACCGAGAAGCTCATGAACGTGACAGCGCAGGATGTAAACATCGATGGCGGCCTCCTCGGCTGAGCTATAACGTTAGCTAGCCACTTGTCAAAGACTAGATGCATACGTTCTTCTGCACAAAAAAAACAGAAAGAAAATAGTTCCTACACGAAACTGCTCACAACACGGTCTGTCTCCGGGTTACCATTTTCAAAATTCCTGTCTCTGCAACCTGCTGAAAATAGCACGTGAACCTAAAGGCTAACTTCTGCCCAAGGTTAGATACGCATACCGATACAGACTGAGCCGTCTGTGCGTACTCTTCTGAAAGCTTACAGACACGGGCCAACGGAGCAGTGCTTCAGGTAGCCGTGGTTGGCAATGTAGCCAATAGTTCAAGGAGGAAGAAGATTTAAAAGTTGGTGAGAAGTTTTTAACATCTGTCTATGTAGCTCACCCGGCTACAGAGACAAACCGTTACTATAGAGCTTGTAGGAGATCGGACGGAAATGAAATGTTGGAGCGTTGGACAGTGGCGATGGAAAAGTGGATGTCTGTGCGAGACAAAGTTGACTCTGAGGATGCATGGAAGTACAGTACTGTGGGCTGTGACGGTTGAAATGTGTCAAAAATGAACCTAACCTGGCTGCAAATGGTAAACTAGCAGGTCAACAAGCTAGCAGTGCTAGCAATGGGTGCAGCCAGACCTTTCAAGAGCACCAAGACAGCACCATGAAAATTCGTCTGGTCATGTGAGACTCTATCTCGAGTAACCGTTTCAAGTTTGAGTGTTTCAAATGTATTTTCTGGCATTCTACTTCCAATGTATTCAAGAGAAGGCACGCATAACTCGGACGATAACTCCACAACTCAACAACAAAACAATCTAGATGGATAGTTAGCACTAATTTACTGATTTTGATTTTGGGGGTGAACTGTCCCTTTAAATATAACAGTAAGAACCAGAGAGAGACAACACTGGAAAGCCAGGGTCAGGGCTGGTGCCGACAATCACTCGATGGCCGCGTACGTCTGCCCTCCGCAGACACCCACTGCTTCTTCTCCTTGGCCTCTTTGCCCTCTGAACCCTACAGCTCAATTTCAGCCTACTGCTGCACACACACAAACACACACACACACACACACACACACACCAACACAGACACACACACGCTCCAGGCGTAGGGCGTCTGTAGACTTAAATAGCTCGGCGCTGTAGGACAGTTGTAAATAACAGCCTATTAGACCTGAGATGTTACCACCAGCGCTGCACATATCTCACTCGCACTGGCACGGCGCAACATTTACTTTCCAGCGAATGCAACTTGTCGTTACTGGAAGCGGACCGAGCTGGAGAAAAATGTTTAGACACACGCCAAAAGTCTTCGAAAAACCACAAATACTCGCAGACTGTGTGCATACACCATAATAAATAAATCAGAGGCTGTTGTTTCCAGCAGATCGGCCAGATTTTCTGCTCCTCCTGGAAAACTACTGGACTCTAAATGGATGTAAGGAATTCAAAGAGGAACAGGAAAGAAGGGCCGGGAGGGGGGACAGAAAAACATCAAATTGATCCGAGTAGAAGAAACAGAGAAAAATAACGAGAACAGGGAGACGGACAGAGAGGCATGTTTTTCATTTCCACAGCACAGTGCGAAAGCAAAGCAAGAGCAGCGGCGAGCGCAGCGTGGCTTCAACCTTTCAGCCTCTCGACAAACAGCCGGCCGGTGAAATATTGATGCTTCAATTCCGACAAAGAAATGTCTGAATGATTTCGGTACATCTGAGTGGGGAAATTCGCCCATCTATAATTGATACGGCTGAAATGTTAATAACTGGACGGGGAGAGCACCGGAACAGAGCGGAGAGGGGAGAAGTGTAAGTGTACAGGTTTGTGTGTGTGTGTGTGTCTGTGTGTGTCAGTCGGTTTGTATCTGTGCCCATTAGATGCCTGAGAGCTTGTGGCCTCTTCTCTACTGCGTGAAAGATGGTCTCATATGTAGCATGACGGTCATACGGAGATGAGGGAAGGCCTCTAGTTTCATTTACAGCAGAAGATGATGTCACAACGTCATCATCCTCGTCCTCAGCAACTTGTTTTTCGTTTCCCAAATGAAATATTAGCTTCTTCGGCGCCTGCGGGATAAAACGTGTCACCAAATTGTTTTTTGATTAACTCGTTAAGTTGGTTTTATGATACGAATATCGGGCTTTCAGCGTGTAGTCATATTGTCGGAGTTGTTGGTATAATTGGCGTTTTATGAGCCGCGGCTCCGATTGGACCCGCAGCCATCTGTGGGGAAAGGGGAAGGGGATCTCTTTTATGATAGCCCGTCCTTTTACAACGTGTTAACTCTGGTAACTTTGTCACAGTGCTCGGGCCGGATCAGAAAACTCGGCAGCAGCTGGCTCAAAAATCCTGGCGATACTTTGTACTGTGTGTCTGCACAGTTTCTTTAAGAGTGAATTCAAGCACTTATCAAGGTTTTTCAAGGCACCTAAAACAAACATTTCCGGACTATTGGGGTGTTTATTATCTCTAAACTATCTAAATTGTTGCTCTTAATACAGTTCATTCATTTATCTCACCTCTTATTATCTAACATTTATATAACCTAAACTTTCTGACTCCTCTTCCATCGCTCCTGCAGTTATCTTAAACGTGTTCTTTTGCTTCTTAACCAGTCTCAGTCCTCTCTGCACGCGTTCGCCGCGATGTCCCAGCATGCCGTTCTGTCCTCCCTTCTCTCTGCGTGCTGTATTTTTATTTCACGCCGCAGAACTGTCGGCCTTTTCTTTCGGTCTCACCAGGCGGCCAACAGCCAAACAGCCAAAAACAATGACGGACACCAAATCCTCCAATCTGTGTTAATTCCTCCTAAGTGTGAAAACCATCCTGGAACAGTGAATGTGTTGTAATTAGACTTTGATAATTAGAGACAAGGGACAGAGGGAGGTCCCTGTGTGATTATTATGGGATGGTTGGAGCCAGAGAAACAGGAGGAGAGTGGGCTGAAGTTCACCAAATACACAAAACAACTCTCACACAAGCTGGTGGAGGCAAAAACTTCCCCTCGTTTCTCATCCTTCTTTAGTCGCAACCGAAAAAACCTCCTCGAGCAGTTTCAACACCCATCCGTCCCGTCTTTACCTGCAGTCCAGCTTCTCGATCTCAAAATGCGGGTTGAAGTTGAGGACGATGCGTTGCAAGGGCTCGGGCGCCGTGATGACCCAGCGGCAGTTCTGGTGGGGCGGGTACTCCAGCGGGTAGCCCGGGGTGGTGATGTAGCCGGCTTTGCTGGCATCGTATAAGCCGCCGCATGGCTCGGACGCTGCGTGGAGAGAGACAGAAAGTGAAATCAGCTTAAACATGAGATTAAAAAAGTCAAGTTGACGCAGAAACATGTACAATTTGGTCCATCGTAAAATCAAAAACCGTTTAAACTCTGACAAAATCATTGAGTTTGCGTGATATTTAGTTTAGAACTCCAAACTCCGAGTCTTGGCAGAGTCAGCAAATGCAATTGCTAATTTCATGGCTAGCTGAGCTAACGAGCTGATGGCACCCACAGTTAGCAGCAGTTAGCAGTTATTCTGGTGACAAGCTACCCCACATCTGTTTGAATTAAACACACGGCCAATTCTTACTGCACCTTTAAGTAGAGCTGCAACGATTCATTGATTAGTTGATAACTGATTAATCGGTTGGAGTAATTCTTAAAAAAAAGGCAAAATTCTCCTATTTGACAATAAATCGAATAAATGACAGAAAATCTTTGGGTTGCAGGCGACAAAAAGAATTTTATGATGTCATATTGGGCTTTGGGAAATGTTTCAGTCTCCTAAATATTTCTATATTTCCGTTCTTATTTTTCCACTTTCACCGTTTATCTTTTCAATTACTTTCCTTTTTTTAAAATCGACAAACCTTTTGGCCTCGATTTGAGTCCTTAGACGTCGACATTCGTGATTTCACCCAAGTTAAAGGGTCCCAAACTGATAAAAATTGCGGATGAGAGTTGTGTTTGCAGAGACAGGATATGAGAAACAAAGAGGTGTGTGTGAACGTGTCCGTGTGATGTCACAGGTCAACGCAGCATCATGACACACAAAGACCCCATTCTGACCCACGAAGGCCGACACACACACACACACACACACGCAGGCCTCCAGATGCCACAGTTACTGTCACAGAGCGGATCCACTTGTCGGCGGTCATACGTCTGCGTTGTGTCGCGGACAATGCCGCCCATTCACCGCCGCAGATGTACCCTGACATTGATGGGTAACTCACATGTATCTCTGACACCCGACGGCATAACACACACACGACTCTACTGTATTACGTCTGTGGCGTCCATTGTACGTCATGCCTGGGCCGTTTGATGGACTGTGCAGACGTTTCGACATGAGCTCAGCTTCTTCATTGTCTAACGGCCCATCAACTTAAGTTAAACCATCATGGTGGTTATTCTGAATACAGTCATTGTGGAGTCAAAGCACTTCCAGTAGAACGGGTCAGTATGAGCCACAATCTGCCAGAAAGGAATCAAGAACCAACGTCTCATTTAACTCAAGCTGCAACTAATGAGTCTTTTCATTAAATCCATTAAGGAGGTTATTTTTTCCACTCGCGTCCGTTTGATTGTTGGTTTGTCGTCAGAATCTCACAAAGACTACTGAACGTATATCCATGAATCCTGGATGGAGGAAGGGTCTCGGCCCAGAACTGACCCTGTTAACTTTTGGTGTTAACTTTTTTTGTTAATTTCTCAGGGAATAATACATGTATCTGGATGAAAAAAAAGAATCAGGCGTATTTAGGTGGCTTGTATCTACGAGTGAGGACATTATGGTTAAGCAGTTGTAGGTGGTTTAAAGTTTAGAGTCATACAGGGCTTTCAAGTTTGATGTTGGATGAGGCTCGATTGAATTAAAGGGGATTGTTTCAACATGTGTAAGTGTGAAAACCACTTGATATTTTTTAGGTGACCTGGAGGAACTTTCCAGCAGTGTTAGTGGACACAAAATAGAGATATTTATGTAAAGAAGTCTGGACATTTACAGCCCAAAACCAGGTATTTCAAGCCAAAACGGGATCTTCTCCTAATCCTAACGAAGTGTTTTTTGTGCCTAAATTGAACCTAAAGACTTCAGTGGTTTGCAGAACATTGCCACCACTTATCCTCATGTCTCTCAATGCTCGCCGACAAATGACTTGTTTTGAACTAGTAAGTATCTTGAGTGCTGATTTGGGGGAGGGAGGAAACTAAAAACAAGTGCTTGGTGTTTGACTATTATTTTGAAGGGACTGCTTTCTTTATCCAAGGAATCATCTCTGCACCAAACTGCGATTACTCTGCACATTAGGACCGGAGCAGATTGATTTTTCAACAAATATTTGGGGTAGGACGAGGGCCACGGCGGAGCAGGTTATGCTAACAAAAAACAGCATCTGTCAGCGTCGGCTGCTCGCTGGGAAGCGTTTGGCCGGCGAGCAAACCCCTCGGATAATTTCCTGTTTACGAGAGGGGAAAAACAAACTCTCGGAGAAGCTCCCGACGATCTCGTCCTACTGTTTCGATCGGAGCTGAATGTGCAGAAATCTGTGCGAAGACGTTGTGTAACTTGTTGGTCTTGCGCCGTGACGTTCTTATTTACTGCCCGCGTGCTGAGTGGGGTGACATAGCCAAGTCAAACTACTCAGCAGAATACAACATATCTCAGGGCTTTAAATAGACCTGCTACTGTAAACCCAATCTGAGAGGAGTCACACAGCAAATATTAGCGCGCACGCACGGCATAAACACTTCGACGGACGCCGTCTTCAGATTAAATTCGGCTCCAAGAAGGGGAAAAACAAACTCGCAGCTTCTCAGACGTCACCGATCTCCCACAGTTTTGTCTTTTCACCGCTTTGAACACATGTGTGCGCTCGAGAGATTGGAAATGGAGGTCAGAGCTTCCCACAAAGTGATTGACACTTTGGCGTCTATATCTGGTGTCTACCTCACGCTGTCTGCAAACAATTAGCGATCGCCCCGCTTTCTCTCTCCCTCTCTCGATCCCTCTGCCTCCGTCCGTCTCCCCTCCCTCCGCCGGCGCTGCGAGCCGACTCGTCCTCTCGTCTATCTCCTCCTATCTGTTTCCAATCTCCCCGGTGACATACAGTAATACAGGAGTAGAGTTACAGGGGCCTATGTAACCCGGCCAGACGCATTTCATCTCAGCACCACCTGGATTAGTGTTTAACCACTCTGGAATCTCACAGCACCGTCGGCCAAACACCACTTTTAGCTCGGCGCTTAGCTAACTGTCTCTCACGAAAAATCTGGGTTATGCAGAGGCGATGCGAGGGGGGGGAAACATCCAGGGCTGTTAGAGGAATGAAACCGATTAATAAGCGATTGCTCGGGACTCGTAACGCACGCTCGGTTGTTGTTGCGGTGGGTCTTAAAATGAGAGCAGCACAAATGTGTTTTCATTAGATCCGGTCCCCGAAGAGACTCGAGGAGACAGTAAAGGTTTATTCTCTTTGACACGACGGCTACTTCATTCTTTACTTTGCCTCAGCTTTTAAACTTCATCCAGGCATCTTCTCAGCCAACAATAACATGAACACACAATCATGAAAAATGTCAATCTCGCACCATCAAACACATCATTAATCTAAATCTTAATCTAAATCTTTCACCTCAGACTAACCACCACCTCCCCTCGTCTCCTCTCTTCACCTCTGGCCTGCAGCCGACGAGGACATCGCCTCCCAGGGTCTGATGAATAAGGCTGGCGTGATGAAGAGGCAGACGCTGCGTGAGCGTAAAGTATTGTGTCTGCTCCGCTTCGAGGGTGTATTCATATCGGGGCGTGCACACATAAGTCATCCTACCGGTATCGCAAACCGAACAAGGAGAGGAAGTGACACACGTTGAAGGGGATGAGTGCACGGGTGACATCACATCCTCCCGCATGAGTCTGATATTGTTTATCAGGTTCTTGTGCGCAAAGTGTGCTGAGGCTGAGTCATTATAGAGTTCCTGCAGTAATAGACCAGTGCACTGGAGAAGTGAAATAACACAGCTTCCAAAAGTAAATCTGTAGCCACGCTGATTTGTATTCCGCACTACAGCCGCCCTGACCTGCATGCTGGGAGGAAAGTGTAACGTCTGTGCGCGTGAGGAGATGCTGAGTTGGGGGAAAATCCCGAATTCATGTCGAGAATTAGCAAACAGGTTAAAAATCCCCCCTGTGTTCCCACGTACCAGCTAAAAGTCAGCCAGTCCAAATGTTGTCAAAGCCGATGAGGAAATAAGATAATAAACCCAAATCATACTGAAACAGAAAGCGGCTCATAGAAATGTCCACGTTTTCTCAGTTTGTGTATTCAACACATTTTAAAAGAATAAAAGTTTGCCCCAAATGCTTTCATGTTAAAGCAGAGGGGTTAAATTTGCCTCATTACCGAGAAACACAAATATACAGAGAAAGGAAGGCCGAACGTTGAAGGCAAGACTATGAATAGAAAAAGTATGAAAGGAACATGAATGTTGAGGTAAAATAGGGAGTTCAACAACAAATTAAAAGCCGTAAAAGGACATTTCACGATGTGTCTTTGATGGGTTTGTCCCTCACAGAAGACACAAACACTTCACACGAGGCAGCTTCTCTTCTCGACCACATCAGCGTGTGTGATCTTCAGGGAGACGTCGTATTTAGACCGCATATTCACAACAAACGCTAACAAACACACTAACCGCCGAACATGGCTCATCCCCCCTCTGGCTTAGACGCCACTGTACTCCGACCACACACACACACACACACACACACACACACACACACACACACACAGAATAAGCAGCAGTAAACGGTGCTAAGCAGTCAAGCAGGGATATAAGACAGGCCACTGCATTATTTATGGCTCTCCGCTACGTTAAGTATTGCATCCTGATAACACCTATTCAGCAACTTTTTCCCCCTACACATGCGCAGACCTCCACACACACACACACACACACACACACAAACATAAGTGCAGGCACAGCAACGGAGACGAACGGAAAAAGGCCCGAACATGAAGAAAAACACAAAACTGGACTAAATCCTTGTTTTCTGGCCCCAAATGCTAATTTTCTGACCTTGATTTTTCGGAGCCCTCTCACACACTCGTGTTCCCTCCGAGTCTGGCCCCGAACAGAGACTTTCTCAGCCTGTCGCAATCGATCCGCTAGCCCGGCGAGAACTTCGCTAATGTGCTGGACCGTAGTCGGAATTTATTTCCTTTGGCCGCGGACCATAATGATAGCATTAAATGATTCAGTGAGTGTTTGCGCATGAAAGTGTTTGACCCAGCTAACCAGGCGACGTTTTAAGAGCGAGGCTTTTATCTATCAACTTATTACCCACATACACTGGCCCAAAAAAAAAAAAAAAGAAAGAAACGGCGCAGCGAGTCTCACACTCTCATTATTTCCGACCTTGTTGGAAACAGGTCGCTGAATTTAACAATCAATAAACTCTGATCATCTGCATCAAAGCCTGAGGGAATAAAATGCTAATCTCACCATTGATTTCCATGTTTTTTTTGTAATGTTTACAACGCATTTTTAAGTCGAGCACTCACGAAACACTTCGAGCACCTTTAACGGCGACTGTAAAGAGCTTTTGTGCGACTCTGGGAATATAAGGAGCTCTGAAAATAACAGGCTGAAATGTCTTTTCTGGACCCAAACCAAGGTGCTTTTAGTCCAACCTGGGAAACCTCAGGAATGGACAGAACCGTCGAGGAGAGAGAGAGAGAGAGAGAGAGAGAGAAAGGGAGAAGGAGGCAGAGCAGGACGGAAGAAAGAAAAGAAAAAAGAAAGAAAAAGGAAAGAAAAAAGAGGAGAGTAACGCCAGAACATCTGTCTCTCATCATCTGAAAAGAGAAAGTCAGCAGCTCAGGAAAAAGCTCACTGGACAGAAAATACAACCCTCACACACACACACACACACACACACACACACACACACAGACACACAAACAGGTGGGGTTGTGCTTTTTCTCCAGGTGCCCTGCATTAAGCCACAGTGGAAAACTACAGAGGGAAAAAGAGTGTGCGTTTGCGTGCGTGCAAAGCGGAGGGATTGGACGGCGGAGGACTACAAAGGATCCGAAAGGAACAAACAGAGCGATGGGAAATCGGAGAGGAGAGAGACGAGGACTCGTAAAAATAAATAAAAGACGGATGAGTGTGTGATACGGAAAAAGAACTGACATGAGAACAAGCTTCTCAACTCGGGAGAGGAGACACTCGGCTGATCCGCGGGGCTTTGGAGAGCGGAGCGAGAATATGACAAAGTAAAAAAAAAAAAAAAAGGAAGAAGCTGTAAAAGATTTAAGATCAATAACAGAGAGGAGCTGAAGAGATGACTGAAGGAGAGGAGCGTGAGAGGAGGAGGAGGTCGGAGGAGAGCAGTGTGGAGAATGACAAGAGAGGGAAAGAGAGTTTCAGGTTACATGAGTTGGTTTTGGACGACTCACGCTCCGATGGTGAACAGCCTCGATGTAGATAAATGGAAATATAAACGATCCAAATTAGCCAGATATCAGATAAACCTCAGAAAACGCCTTGATTTCTCATTTTTAAACGAGAAATCAAGGCGTTTTCTGAGGTTTATCTGATATCTGGCTAACGATTGTTGGTGTTGTTACAACTTAAAGTGATGAAGTCTGTAGATGGAGCAGGTTGTGGTGGATGAACGGTTCTTTAATGGTTCTTCAGAAGGCTCTTCAGTTCTTCATCACCAATTACTGAATAAAACACATTTTTTGATGTTTATTCAAAGCACCGTTGGTTCTTTGTGGAACCAAAAATGGTTCTTCTATGGCACCGCTCCGGAGAAATAACCATTTTTTGATGACAGCCCAATTAACCACAGGAACTTTCCCCAGGGACTGGACATCTTTGGACGAACTCAGTGCCTTTCCACCACAGGGATCAAACCAAATTAAGTTTTGGGGACATTGTTTTACCCCCCTAGAAGTTCCTGCTCGGTGGGTAGTACTTTCCAAAAAGCAACGGGATCTTTGAGGTCGGGGCCTGGAGCGCCGACCACATCTGATTGGTCGAGTGCTCACAGCATTTTATTTCAGCCAAGTTCATTTTGCTTCAACCAACGCTCATCACTGCCAAATCTTCGTTGATCTTCAGAACCTCTCAGGTTGCTTGTAAAGTAGTTCTTTGGGTGAAAACGTGGCGTATCTGTTTCTATCCGTAGAGCAGATGGCCTCCTGTTACTGTCTTGTCTAACTAACTTAAACTGACATCGTGTTTATGCATTCCTGTTCAAGTTTACCTTTACTCGTACCATCGAACATGGGGTCAAGTGCAAAGGTCGAATCTGAAGATAATCCAGATAATACCAGAACTTTTAAAAAAAAAAACTTTTTGGCCGTTCCCATTTCAGTTTCCAGTAAACGGGCCGATCTGCTCTGTCTAAATAAAGGCTGAATAAACACGGGCACTGGTACGGTAGGTTTCCATCGACCTATCCTATCTGTTGTGTTTACTGCAGTACTTATAAAACCAAAAGCTCTGTCTTCTAACTCTACAGCCTGTTATTGGTCATCGTAATACACTGAAGAGTTCACTATGTAGAGAATTTGTGTTCACCGATTACTTTGTTCTGTATTTTGATGTATATTTATGTTATCCCGAATGTTTCCAGAGCAATCTATCATTTTACTCAAGGCAACGATGGGTTTCATTTGGGGTTTGGAAACATTAGATGATGCGTCAGAAAGTGTAAAAAGAAGTAAACGAACGTGACTAAACGTAACGTGAGGAAAACTTTGATCGATTACCTAATCTCTAAACAACTCCCATGATCCCACGCTTCTTCACAACGTCATTAAACTGCGTCTTTTACTCCAATATTGCGATTGAGAGACCCCTAGTGGCAGAGATGACATCAGCATTTTAAGACTGACGTCACTCTCACGAGCCATGTAATTGGATTTCCAACTGTTGGGCTTCATTCCCGTCCAGGCAGAGCGAGCCGGAGACGGGAAAAAACCTAGATTGACAGAGTCGGAGAGAAAAGAGTGGCTGAAAGAGTGAAAAGATTTCCCACTGTGGCAAAGCGGGGCGAGGAGAAGGGTGAGGGAGGTTTCTTAATCGGAGCGAGGGAAAAAACACCGACGAGAGGGCGGCGTGGAGAAAGAGACAGAGAGTGCCATTAAAGGAGAGGTGAAGTGGCATGAAAGGAGGAAAAACAACTGGATGATTCAGCGTGAAGGCAGAGAGGAAAAGGAAAACAACCTGTGGCCTCGCACGGCACCGCTCCGGAGGGAGCGCCGAGGACGCAGAAGGCTTAGCTCACACACACAAACGGTTTTCTCTTTGAAAAAAAGGGGAGCGAGGACGGGCAAATGTTCTCATTTGAAAGATTTCCATGATCTCCCCTTCCTCTCCGAGGACATTTGTTCTCCACGAGTGTACAACACACACACACGCTGATCTCCCCCATCCTCTCTAATTACTCCAGTCATTACCAATGGCCAATGAAGACACTAGAATACTAACAGTTTACTAATGACATGATAACTGTAATTAGAACATCCTGCTGGACCCACTAATTGTCCTTTCCCTTTTAGAGACGAGAGAGAGGGAGACAAAGAGAGAGAGAGAGTCTGCGCTGAAGGTTAATTAGCTTAATGTTTATTCGCTCGCCGCAAACTGGGTTGTTGATGTCAGCGGACCAGCGTCTGCTGTTAAACCACTATTATTCTAATGACGGGAAGACCAATGTTCTCGTCTGAGAGTCGCGCGGCTCATTAAAATGTATTTTCTTTTTTGCGGTTCTTTTATTGAGAAAAGACTCGAAAGACGGCAGCTCTGAGTTTAAGAGACGGGCACGGGTAGCTCTTAATCCTGAAACCTGGCGGTAAACACCTGTTACCTGCACGATAATTAAAACGAAATCAGTTTTTTGGAGGAAAAAGTCTCCACCACCTGTGTCACCTGCCTCGGATTAGCATAATCACGTCGCAGTTGATTTTACATTTCATGACCTCTTTGTCCCGCTTCCTTTAATGAAACGGCCTCCGTTTGGAAGCTAATCATCATCTCTTTTTTTTCACGTCTATATCACAATCGGTGTTTTGCTTATTAGCGTGCTTCGCTCCGGGGCCACGGACCCTCCGGTGCTTCGACAGAGAGGAGGAATAAATCTGGCTCGCTTTGCTGCAGGTGGCTCCACTCAGCTCCCGCTTCACACTCTGCTGCTCGCCCCTTATTTCACTAATGCCCTCTCATGCTCCCTCTCTCTCCCTCTCTCTCTCTCTCTCTCGCTCTTCTTCACCACGAGAACGCTCATATTTCCTTCCTATCTCTGCTCCCTCTCTCCCTTTTTTTATTACTTCATTCTTGGGATGAAAGTTCACAGGGAGCTCATATTGGTGAAGCATTCCCGGGCCTTTCGCAGCAGCAATAACAGGCGGAGACAATATGAGCGAGCACGCGGACAAACATGTATGGACAGGGTGGCCAGGTGTCCCACATACAGAGACGGTGTCCCACATTTTTATTGGCTGTAGTTTTCAAAAGTCAAACCACTAAATTAAAGATTTTAAACGCTTTTTTTTAAAGAAATCTGGCTCTTATCCTGAGGCGGTAAAGAGAAGCAGGTAAGGTTCTCGTCACAGGGATGTGTTTGATGTCAGCTGAACACACTCAAGCGGAGGTTAACCTCTGTCACCGTCTCTGCAACCACAAACTGGATGAAAACTACCACAGAGAAAAAAAAGGACAAGCGGCTACAACAAAAGCTCGTAACAGCGGCTTAAATAACCAGCGTTTACCACGCAGGGCCACACTCAAGTCATCAGACTGTGGTAGTAAGCTGGCAACGGCCATTTTTCAGACTTAAAGCTGAGGAGCAGAACAGAAATCTCAATTTTTTGAAGTTAAGTAGACATGATTTTTTGTCCCACATTTGTGTTGTTGTGATCGGGTCACTCTATGTATGGATGAGCTGATTTCAGAGGCGTTAATTGCCCTTTTTTTTATAGCCACTGAAGTAAATTTAGCTGCTAATATTCGGCCTTCATCTACTTTGTCTTTCTTACTTCCATAACACGCTGATGTATTTCCAGTCTGAGTAATTATCCAAGATACAAGATTACACCGAAAGGAACAAATACACTTGAATTCATATTTATAGACAGCAACATCTCTAATATTTCGGGCTAACAGCTGATCCTTCGCCGCGCAGAAGTCATTACACAGAATCACTGCGTCAGTGGCAGCGAGTCAATTCATTATGTGGCGAGTTAAATCGGGGTATAACCCCATTGTGTGAACAAATGACATGGGTGGTTTGTTTTATTGACTCGCTATCGGAGCTCACGGAGCATTATGCCCCCCGCACCAATGTTACGTTTAATTATTACAGGCCGGCCACCGCTGGAAGCTCAAGGCTAAGAAAAACTAATGCGTCAGGAAGCCCGATCACACTGAGGATGCATGGTGCACATTAGCAGAAAAGCCTCAACATCTGAAAGTAGCCACACTTGTTTATTTCCCTTCATGCTGTGGAAGAAAAGTCCTCCTCTCTACAATCACATCGGTTCGTCGTGAGCCATCAACAACAGGCTGATAAACCCGTCCCCGGTGGATACCTGTGGGGCATTTCACCCCACCGCCGGCTCTCTCCTCGCACTGAGCGCCGAGCGAGCCCGTTTCATCATCCAGAATATTTCTGCAGAGACACTATGGAGGCAGACAGCTGGTCTTGAGTGGCCAATTATGTCCGTTTATCTCCCTTCCAGGCACAGCTGTGATCAAACGGAATGAAGAAACAGGATCAAACAGCGAGGCCAGGAATCATTCTTCCGTTTCGTTCACTTCTTTTTCTGCAGCTTCCCTCTGCCTGACTCGGTCTCTGTTACTTCCTCCCACCCCTCCCTTTTTACTTCCATCTCCTCCCTCCTGTCTCTTCTCTCTCTCTCTCTTCTCTCTTCTCTCTATCTATACACACTTCTTCTGAGTCGCTCTCCTCGCTCATCTCTCCGGAGACAAACCGAGCGGAGGCATCTGTAAAAAGTTTACTGCTGAGGAAGCTTCGTCGCTGCTGAGAGTGCGAGTGTTCGCTCCAGTGGTTCCAGAGAGATCTCAGAGGGAAGTCCCCAGAAAAAAGGAAGGTTTTAAAGATAGAAACATGAGAAAAGGCAGTTTGGGTTTTGCCTTTAAAACGACACAAATGAGCTTTTTATAGGAAAGGAAACAGTCACAGTTAGAAGAAGAAGAAGAACGTGGAAAGATTGTGGTCATGGTTAAAAAAAGCTAATGATGACTGCTGTAAGAAGACGGAAACCTGGTCTCTGCTGTCAAAATTAGACTCTTCTACTCGCCACCACTTCCGCTTTGCAGTACCAAGGAACCTCACACTTCCTTCTTTGGTGGTAAATGAAAAACAAAGGCCATTCAGGACAATCTCAGAAATCAATCTCGACATTTCAAGGATCCTTGACTGACTCAGATTTCACATGAAATCTCCCACACAATCCAGTTTTCTCCCATGACACACATGTCCTCCCATCAGAGGTGAGACAGGATGTAAAGAAAGCCTCCACTGTGCTCTCTGCTCACCGTCCTCCCCCCCTCCAAACAACATTTGGCAGCCGCCGCCACTCAATCCGAGTCATGAGATCTGCAAAAGCCCGGGCTCTCCTCCCGAATAAGCTCTAAATCAATAAAATTGAGAATGCAAACAACTTCTCCGCAGCTAACCCTCCTCGGTTCGCCCTCATTTACACACACGAATGTGTGTCAGAGCAGAAAGCGAGCCTTGAGGTGAGATTTTACACACAGAAAAAAACTCTGCCAAGATCTGGGTCTTTTGTGGAGGCAGCTCTGAGAAACCATTAGAGGCAGTGAGAGTGTGTCTGTGGTGAAAAATTGATCAGCAACCCCACGATTTAGAAGACAGGAATAGTTTTTGCTTCTGAATTCATGATGTAAAGTGGAGCTCAACTGTAAATTGGCTGTTTTTTAAAGCTAATTTTGTGGATAAATTGGCTGTGATACTTTAAGTTATCCATAAACGCACACCTGTGGCCACTTAACAGCGAATTGAAGTATTGATCCTCGACCCTCTGTCACCGCAGGCAGGTTTGTTTAAGAAAAACAGAATAAAGGACTCGTCTAATCGGCGCCCTGTGCGTAAAGATCGTTCCATACGTGGTTAAAAAGCACAGAAACCTCCTTTTAACGCATCGGACCAGCGCGCGTTTTCGCTTTGCCACCTGTAACTGAATGTAAATGTTAGAGTTTGGAGCGTTTCTCACATCGGATTCTTTGCGGTAACCGCTGATGGATGAATGCAGCTGTCACCCTGCAGCGCGCACGGACCGAGGGGGAAGTGACAGACCTCCGGACCTCTGTGCGTCCGGAGCGCCGGCAGACGGAGACAGCAACCCGGACAGACCGACTCCAACATAAAGGAAACCCTGCAGCGCGCATCTGCCATCCTCGGTGTAAAAACTCTTTCAAGGAATATTCTAAGACCACATCACAGCGAGACATTATGAGATGAAACAAGCGCGATTAAGTCGCTGTAAAGTCCATCGAGCTGCTGACCTGACAGACCTCTGGCACCGACGCCAGTCCCGATAGGAACATTACAGTGATTTTTCATGATTGAACAGCTCTCCAGAGATCAGTCATTGATAAAGCTGCAGCGGTGTGTGGTTAAGATGTTTGTCAGGACGACGAAAATCAATACTGATACCAGGTCAACATCCCTCATGCGTTTGAGGACGGACTGAAGCTGCAGCGGAGCGAGACCGCTCTGTCAGATCGCGTTGTTAGAAAGTTGCATTAACCATTTACGCAGATGTCTACGGAGGGGTTAATTGTGTTTTAGAAAATTGGCGGATTTTATTTGTGTTTATGGCTCATTTCAGGTTGTTTCTCCACACCTCTTTACCTCTGAGATGGGTCAACACGCTGCAGCGTTGACCCAACTGATCCACGTCCCTCAGCCCTCTGACGCTTACGCGTTATTTGAAAGAGGCACAAAAATCGTTTTTTCATCCTTTGCGCATTTTGTTGGACACGAAAGCCCCCTTATCTCTGCTGCGTTTTACTGACCCCGTGCCTGTGATGTTAATCTCACCCTCAAAAGAAGCGGGTTAATTTCTCTTTAACACTGCGGTGTGACTGATTTGAGCGAAAGTGTCAAACTTACCTCCTTCCTCCGCTTTGACCGCTGAAGGCGAGAGAAAAGCCAGTAAACATCCACAAAGCCAAATGAGTAAATCCATCTTCTCCCCTCGGGTGTGGAGAAATAAACGCCTTTTTCTCCTCCTTTGTGGTGGATATCTGAGTCAAAAGCTGCAGTCCAAAGTCTCCTTATTTTCTCCCTTTTCCACAGTTCTCTGTTTCTCTGAAGCGCAACTCAAGTAGTGTCCAAAATCCGCCACTGACGCCGGGTTGCGTTCACCGGGCTCTCCAGGAATATCGCGCTGGTTTGGCACTGTTCAGCGTGTCACTGTGCTGCTGCTTCTTCTTCCTTCTTTGAGGAAATAAATGTGATCTACGCAAACTGATATGGAATCAGCACGTTTCTTTTTTATTACTCTAAACACGTTTTAAACCCTCAAAATCCATCGCGGTGCGCACAGTCGGCAGCGCCGTGTCGCCCTGTCAGTCTCAGATATCAAACCTCGTCGACACACTGTTTGAAAGACGAAATCATATAAAACATTCAAACAAAGTAAAAAAAAAAAAAAAAAATCACCGGCTGACTCAACAGAAATCAGCTAAATAAAAATGTGCCGGCAAGTTTGACAAAAACTGGCGAGAGAGAGAAAAAAAAAAGTGTTTCCTCCTCGTCTCGATAAAATATCCCCAAATCTTTCGCTCTGGTTCTCTTCCCCAAACTACGCATCTACTTGGTAAAAGCACGTGTGATTAAGGAAGAAAGAAAAAACATATTTTCCCATCGGGGGTTTTCCTCCTACAACAGTCCCGTTCTTGCGCAAAAAGATAACACCAGATCTCCAGGAGAGGAGGCGAGCTCCGGCGTGCGTGCGTAAAAACTGCTCGGGAGACAGAAAAAAAACCAAAGCGTGCAGCCTCTCCGCTCTCCTCCTGCGTACTGTGCGTTTCTTCTCCGAAACACGCTCCTCTATGCCTCTCTCTCTCTCTCTCTCCTTCACGCTCAGTCTCTCTCTCTCTCTCTCTCTCTCTCTCTCTCTCTCTGTGCGTCGCCTCTCCCGGCAGCTCCGGCAGTGTGCGCTCCTTCCTCTCCGCTCTCCGCCGGGTTTGTGGCGGCGGGCAGCACTGCTCACTCACTCACTCCCCCCTGTCTCGGCGAGCGTGCACGCCGCCGCGCGCGCACGTGTATCGGATTACAGTAGGCACCTCGGCCCGCCTCCATATAGCCCCTCACTGATTAAAGAGCAGTTTCATCTCCCTCTCACTCCCCTTTCTCTCTCTCTCTCTCTCTTTTTTTTGCCTCACCCTCTCTTTACCTTCCTGATTCATTTACACCACATTTCTCTCCCTCTCTCTCTCTCTCTCCAGACCCTCCCTCTCTTGCCTCCATCTCTCTCATTTGTTCCTCCACCTTTCTCTCTCCCTCTCTCTGTCTCTTGCATTGAAGGGAGAGAAGAAAGGCAGAGAACAGGAGGAAGAAGAGGCCCACAGCACAGCTTTATGAGCTTTGTAGTGGTGCTGCCGGGAGCTTTAAAAGGGAGCCCGGCGCTGCAGCAAACCGAACATATGCACGTGTAAACTAATCACAACGGGAGGTAACCACCTAAATAACTCAGCGATCAATCACCAGGATGACTTGTTTCTTTTCCACAGAGGGATTTTCTTTTTCCTCATACTTGTCATGCAGAGCAGCCGTCGTGGTCATCATGGTTAAGCTCCTGGATATAGAAAAAAAAATGCAGGCCAGGGCGAATAGCTGTTTACCAAGGGCACACGGGTCAGTGGCGAACAGAATCTAAACAAGGGGAGGAAGATATGGACAGCAGTGTGATGCTGACACACACACACACACACACACACACAGAGAAGAGAGAGAGAGAAATGAGGCTGGATGGCAAACAGCCAGAGGATCATTTCACAGGGGAAGAATGCATTCAAGTCGACCGAGTCAAAATAAAACCGTGCTCCTGTTTCTGTGGTGGAACACAGGGTGTGTGTCAGCGGGACGTTGTGTTTTCAGGGACCAAAGCTGGCGGTCTGCAAAACTAACCAAATCTTGGCTCTCGTCACGGCTTCCCAGGACACACCCTGCACACTTTCACACACAGATGCACACACACACACGCGCGGGCCATAATGACACAGCTGAACTCACCATTGACCGCCCAGTAAAAAGAAAGAAAAAAATCACGTTGTGCGGAGAGTTATCTCGTGGGAAGAAAACCCCCCCAAACCGCTTTTTCTTTTATGACAGAGAAGGAAAAAAATCACACAATCTCTGCTGCCTCGGGACAAATATTTATAGCTCCTTGAACTTTTCTGACACAAGAACAAAGAAGTGTGCACAGTGACGTATGATCGTTCATTTTACTCACCGCAGTCCTGATGGTGTGGGGGTTAAAGGGACAGTTCACCTGCAAATTTAAAAAAGTATTTTCCTCTTAGATGAAGTCCTGTTAGACCCTTTCCATCTAGATTATTAAGGCATGAGTCAACAAGATTTGGAGGTACTGGTGCGAACAAAAACCTGACTTAGATTAAAAAGCCTTTATTTGAAACATGGCTGCTTACAGAACAACGAAACACAGACTGGTTTTGACTTCATCAGGGTACAAAACGGTGGATGAAGATCAAGCAAACATTTTATGAACCTGGAAAGAGGCGTCACCCAATCTTGGTTGAGTGAACGCAGGTGGTGACATCAATGAAGTCATGATGAAGACGACACAACTCCTCAGGTGTAAAAGAAATCATCCTGCACTAAAATAAGAAACAAACCAAACAAAAACATCTGTTACATAAAGACATCTCCAAAAATATTCAATCCATTATTTAAATTATTTGGCCTTATATATAATTTAAAATGCATCTGTACAAAGAATAGAGCCTGTTTGTTTACTCTTCTTCATCTTAAGGTGCTTGATGTTTTTTTGGGGAATCGAGGTTATCGCCAAAATTCAACAGCAATGTTTCTTCCCAGAAATCCTGACCTGGTTACTCAAGATCATCCACAGGCATCACTGAGAGCAGTTTCACGTAGGAACTACTTTCTTTCTGCCGAACTACATTTGGCAACTGTGCGGAAGGAAGCGTCAAGCGGCTAGCGTCCCGTCAAAAGGCCGCTTTCCTTCCGTAAAGTGATATGAAAATAAAAATAGTTCCTACATAAAATACCTGCCAACAGTTTTAGTAGAAGTCTCTCTGTTTGTAACCCTTCCTCCCATTGTGCTCTTTAATCTCCAGATTTCATAAATCAAATGGCCGTTTCTCCGTTTCTGTGCAGGATATCGATCGTCGACCTGGCAACCCAACCTAGCGTCAGAGGCGAAGTCTAAGTAAAAACGTGCATCACAAGTAAGAGTGTGAACTGTCCCTTTAAATCATCTATATTCTCATTTCCCGATCAGTTTTTACTTTTTACTGTCGGTGGCCCACAATTCCCAGCAGGCAGGTGAATCAGTGGCCTGAGGGTCAGGACAGTGACATGTGACACACACACACACACACACACACACACACACACACACACACACACACACACACACACACACACACACACGCCGTCAAACTGTCACTCAGATGTTTCCTCACATCTCTGGAGGTCTGAAGGTATTAAGTTCTTTTTCCATGACAGGTCTGTGTGTGTGTGTGTGTGTGTGTGTGTGTGTGTGTGTGTGTGTGTGTGTCACCCTACTCGTTCCTTGGGTCCCTCCAGTCGTACGACCCCTGTAACCTGTCCCTCTCTCCCCTCTCGCTCTCCTCGTGCTCGCTGAAACTAAAACCCAACCCCCCCGGACCAACTGGAATCTGTCAAGTGATGAGAGCAGAGAGAAATCACATGTTAATATCGATGTAACGCTGCAGAATAAAAAGAACAGGAAGATGCGAACGTTGCGTTAGGGATCTACCTGAGACACTGAACATGGCGACACAAGGCTCTACAGAGAGTCATTCACTCCTTTCGACTGAACTGGAATAATAAACTTGTGAAATTGTGTTTCCACTTCTGGTTTCACATGGGAACAGAGCACACTGAAAGCAAGAAAGTACCTCAGATCTTGGTATCCACGAGTTGGCAGGGAGACGTTGGCCGGGAAAGCTTTGTAATAACCTCTGAGAATTATCCCCAATTTACACCGACTCACCACATGAACTCGAGCCTTCTGGACTTTCCCTTCACGCATTCTTCCGTATAACCGACAACGGCGTGTTGTGAAACCAGGATATGTTAATGCATGACACCTTTTTCTGCTTGCCAAGCAGTGGACCGGGTTTCCCAGAAGTTTACCGCTGACATCACTGAGAGTCCCTTCTAGGGAAATGGGCAGAAATGTTGCTCGTAGACGGGCCGAGTGCTTCTAACTCACTGGAAACTACCTGCAAAGTTAATCAGTCATAACAAGTTGGGATGAAGGTGTAGGACTGTGTCCGTGTAATGCCTCTCTTGACTTAGTATTACAGCAATGAAGTCCAGTTTGAGTAACAAACCCATGAATCCAAAGGTTTATCACAGCAGTTTATAACACTTTGAGAAAAGATTGTACAACTTTTCAAAGTTATTATGGCGGCAACTATTCTATCTTTTGTCACGTCAACAGCAGTGAGACATCGTTAACGTTGCGGAGGTATGTGCTTGCACTGGAGTGTTTTGCCGGAAGACGACACTTGAAAAGCTGAGCCTGGTTCAACTGTCTTGACCTTATGTTGTTTTGCTGGAAGCGCCTTTAGTTGGCACCTCAACCGTCTCCATGCAGGTCCCATTCAAATGAATGAGATCTCTAACTGTATCACATCAGGCTTATATCAGTCTGAATGTCTTGGTTTGAATCAATGATGTTTTAAAGCAGCGCTATTGAGCTGTGTAACGGTTGCTGGCAGCCAGCTACTACTTCTCGTCTAGGATCTTCAGTCATGCTGTTGCTCGGAAAAACAGAAAAAAAAAAAAACAGGATGGAGAATTTGATCTAAAAGAGGAAGCTACTATTCATCCCTCAATGATGACGAAGCTGTCACATTTTGCAAATAACAGTGAGGACACAAAATGAAAAACACACGAAGGCAGGTTGGAAACAGAAAGTGAGCTTTAATCCAAAATCTGAAGTCAGAAAGCAGGAAACAAAACCAACAAGAGCAGGCAGGGGCAAATCCACAGCAAAGCAAAACAAGTACAAACCAAAGAAGCACTGGGAGCACAGGAAGGAACACAAGGAAAACAAGGAAAATGAGCAATAGGATAAACCAACAAAGAGATAGGAAACAACACAGGCTTGAATACAAACTAAACGTACGAGGGAATGATCTCAGTGCAGGTGAAGAGACACTGGGACCAGGTCAGTGCTGGTGAGGAGCACATGAGGGAAACAGTAGGAACACAGGAGAGCAGGAAGTAGACAAGTGACAAGAACACACAAGAAGATGTAAGTACAAAAAAAACCGAAACCATCTGTCTTCGTCACAACCAGCCTGGAAGCGGTTGTGTATCCTTTGACCTGAGTCCGGAGATGGAAACACATCTCGACACAGTGAAGTTTGACTCTGCACCAGCCGACAGTGGCAACGGAGAAACCTTTCCATAGAGCTGAAAACCCTACATTTGCCTTTAGGTGTTCAGTATTTACCTGTAAATTACCTGCACCCTCACAGACATTTGCATTTTAGCCTGGCTGCCTTCACCTGAAACGTCTCCAACCTGTTGTATCTGGTCGGTTAAGGTATCGATTTCACTTTTGATCCGTCACAGCAGACTCACACTGAATGGATTTACTGTTGAACTTCTTTGCATGTCAGAACCGTCAGAGCTGCTCGTCAGGTGTCAAATAATCCTCGTCTTCTCACATTTTTTCCCCCCGACGTCGGATTGGGAGGAGGCGCCGTGTCCGACTACTTCGGTAACTTTCCAAAAAAATCGAGAATCTGGCATCCGCGCCAGCTTCAAGCTGTGATCGGCCAGCTGTGATGTGAGAAATGAGCCAGGGTTTGAACATCTCTCTCTGGCTCTCTTCTTTTTTTTTTTTTATTCCCTGGAAACAACTATATATCAGTCACTTCTCATGTGAACATCTAAATGCAACACTGTCAATATGCCTTCCAGGAGAGACTTTCTGAAAATGTTGTTTAAACGATAAAATTCAAGATTCTGCACAGTTTTAACTTGATTCCAAGCAGTCATCGGCGAGTGTGACACAAAAACACGACATCAGAGATCATTTTAACCAGCTCGTCTGTAACGAGGTGTGTTTTTTCTCTCCACTAACTGCTCGACTTTCGAGGTTTCATGACCCTGTGTGAGCCGAAGCTTCTTTTTTCTTTTATTTCCTCTGCCATTTCTTCTTGACCCTGCTGGGTTCAGATATTGAATGGAGAGGAGTAAAACACAAAATGTGCTTCTAGAAAAACATTCTTGAGGGTGTGTGTGTGTGTGTGTGTGTGTGTGTGTGTGTGTGTTGCAACAGAGCTGTGAAACCAGCAGAGGGTAAGGTGATCCTTGCTCTGCGTCAAGGGAAGAACTTGTCTGCTGGACTGTCGACAAGCACTACTGGCCCTGTCCTCACCTCACCAACACCCGGCTCACCCGTCTCCTGCTCGGCGGATTATATCTGTTAAATTCTGTGCTTTCTAAATTTTGTGTTTCTTTTGTGGGACTTTTCATTTTTAAGTTTCCGTTCCCTCTTTACTTTAATTTACACCAAATTCTCTATTTCTTTCCTAGTACACATTTATTAGTCTCCCTCTCTTCTCTCTCGCTCCGTCCGTTCCCTTTTCCCCCTTTAATTTCTCCACGGGCCAAGTTAGATCTACTTTTTTGAGTTACCAAACGCCTCGTGACCTGCCATGCATGAAGCTGTTTTTCCTCTTTCTTTGTTTTAAAGCAATATTTGTGGTTTTTTGAAAGGATTACTGAAAGCAGGTCCCCAGAAAATAAGGTCAGCGCTGGCCACTGGAAAGAAACCACAGAGCAATAAAGGCCTCCATCTGATCCAATCCTACAACAACATGTTTCAGTTATTTTGACTGCTGGAGTAACTCCAGAAAACCAAATACTTAGAATCTAAGGTTCAAACTGAAAGTAATCTCAAATCAAATATTGACTATTGAAACACGAGGCGTTTATGCAGTAAGTCACTGGTGACCGCGGCGGTTTCTCAGGATTCCTGCAATTCATGATATTAAATATTAAGTGTGAGCATTGGCAGAACGTTAACAGCAGGTATGGAGGCTGTGTCCTCGCCGCAGCAGACCAGGGTTTGATCCCAACCTGTGGCCTTTTGCTGCACGTCATCACACACCATTTCCTGTCACTCTTCATATGTCCTATCGAATAAACTCATGAAAACACCATGTATTTTAGAGGATACTTCAGGACATCTCCAGCTGTGTTTATGGCGACAAAACCAGGTAATTTACGCCAAAACATGATCTTTTCCTAACCCTAACCAAGTCATTTTTGTGCCTAAACCTAACCAGACCATCAGCACAGCTTTGTCTCGACATACAAAAAGTGTACATTTGTAAGCGTGACACCACTGGCTATTTTTAAGGCGACTTCAGGACATCTCCAGCCGTGTTAATGGCAACAAAATTGGGTATTTTAAACCAAAACCTGATCTTTTCCTAACCCTAACCAAGTTTTTTTTGTGCCTAAACCTAACCAGACCATAAACACAGCACTGCAGCACATCACAACATAAAATAGAAACAATTTAACCTAAAGAATTGTATAGTTTCAGACATTTATTCTCATGGTTACTGCTTCAACCACTGCGTCTCTCCCTCCATCCATCTCAGAGGTTAATGGCACATGGAGAATGTGTTGATCTCCGAGGGACCAGCAGCTCCGTGTCCATCAACCTCTCCTCACCTCCGTGCATATGAATAAACGTTTGTGTATGCGTCTGCATGTCGGGGAGGTAAAAGATGTCCGTCTGAGTGCATAGTTGGAAGCTCTCTTCGGCGATTTAGATTTATTTCTTTTTTTCTTTTTTACCTGTGTATGAGTGTGTGTAGTGTCAACTTGTTGGCACTTCCACACTCCAGGGACGCCGCAGTGGCTGTATTATGTCCAGTTTTTCATCACCGTCCAATTTCCTGCTCCGAGATCTCTCCCCAGCTCACAGATCATGTTTCCTCTTCTCTCCTCTTCTCTTCTCTTTGGCGTCAGCGTCATAAATTCAGAGCAAACGCAGAAAAAAAAAATCTAATCATTGGAAAAGAGATATTCCCCATAATATTCACCTGACCCACAGCTATCAAAGTGTCTCACGGAGCGGACACATTCCCACGGAGAGAGAGGGAAGGTAAATATTTATGTGTGCATACATCACTCGCGGACTGACCATATTTATCTGCAGCGCGGCAGATATTTCATCTCCGCCGTGGGTACACAAGCGCTGAAAAACACTCGGCAATGCAAACACACACACACACACACTCCCTGTGGCCTCATCAATAAGCCATATTAGTGAGCGGGTCTTACGGGAAGCCACAGTAAATTAGTGTGTCAACAGTTAACATGGGCCGCACTGACATACTCATTTAGCGCTGGAGCCGAGCTGAGACACGCTGCAGGGACACACACACACACACACACACATAGCAGAGCACAGATATAGACACACAGAGCTGTGAAGATTTACACACACGCAGAGATGCACACTTGCACGAAGAGAGACTGAAGAAGTACAACAATCCACACACATCTACTTCTTGATATTCTGGAGATATATTCCACATTTCACTGTATATTGTTGTAAATACTTCTGCGGGGAAACTGTATTTATACGTTTGTGTGCATCACACTGTGTCCGTGTGCATGTGTGTGTGTGTGTGTCTGCGCGTGGGTGATAATCACAGTCCAGCCCGTGGAGCCTGCAGGGAGTCCACTCAGCTATTAGCAAGGACACAGAGGTGATAGAGAGAGACAAATATACACACCGCCACACACACCAGCGCGGACGCTCGCCGATACGCAGACACATACGGACAAGCGGAGTCCAGGGAGCCCGGCGGGCTGTCAGAGCCGAGCAGAGGCTGTGAAAAATGTCTGCTCTTTCTATTAACTTTATTGTCCAGCTTTCTCTTTTGGTTTCCCTCCAGTCAGAACCGGAGCATGTGGCCGCAGCTGAAGGAAGTGTCAGCGTCGGATATACTGTAGTGGTCTACAGTACACGGTGAAACTGCTTTTATTGAATGTTTAAGGCACGGCTCAAGACAAACCTATCATCTGATCACTGATCTAAACCTCTGTATGGATCTGTTCTCCAACATGTGGACTATGTAATGTGTGAATGTACAGGTGCTGAGGCTGTCAAGCCAATGACCACAGTTCAAGACTGAGTTTCAAGAGTTTCAGTATTTTTAAGGGTGAAAACACCGGAGGTTTTCCAGTTGTGTTTGCGTTGACAAAAAAATGATGTTTGACGAGATGTCCAGGCCTCTGCAGCTGTATATGTGATGACCAAAACAGGTATTTTTAGCCAAAACGTGATCTTCTCTTTAGCCTAAACAAGTAGTTTTTGTGCCTAAACCAACTCGATCGGCAGAATGAATGTGGGAAATGTACTTTTGTGCAACTTTCTGTTCCAACTTTACGCATCTTTAGGTTTAATTTTCTATTTTTACGTTGTGGCACTGCTGTGGTTATGGTTTGGTAAGGTTTAGCTACAGAAACCCCTTAGTGAGGGTTTGGAAAAGGACACGTTTTGGGTTAAAATACGTGAATCCGTAGCCACAAACACAGCTAGAAAAATGCCCCAATGTCTTGTCGAAGAACAACACCAACCTGGAACAGCGGTATCTCACTTAGCAGTCGACTCGCATCGCCATCCCCTTCACGTCCTGACATGCAAGTCAGCTCACACACATGTAACGTGAACGTGACGTGACGCATAATGGCAACATTTTATTCTGGCGACTGGGCTGAATGTATATTTTGCATGATCTCGTTCTATTGCTGGTGTATTGTTTGATACCCTGAGCTGGCAGTCAATGTCAAACATCAAGGCTGGGAAGCTAACGTTCGGCTGGTGGAAGCTGGCTGCAGAGGCTTTGCATGCATGTCAATTAAGAGACTACTTAAGGACATGGGGAATCCGAGGCCAGGTCCAACGCCAAGCCATCAAAGGTCTCTCCGGTGCTGCTGAAAGGGCAAACCACTGGTTCTGGATCAGGAGGAGGGACTACACTTGGGCTCCACGATAACACCAAGGACGGTGTGAAGGGGGGTGAGCCTTGGACGCCAGGCCTCATCGCTGATCCCTCTGGAGAAAGGACTGTGCCCAAACAGAACTGTTAAAATATATTCCTGCGCAGGGACAACACATATAAATTGGCAATATAGCAAACTCTGAATCGATTGTTGTGTTGTGCATGGCCCCAGTTAAATAAACCAATAAACTCAACAAACCTTCTGTCTGTCTCTTTGTCCCCATATTTTCCTCTCACTTCACAATATTTTACCCTCTTTCCTCTCCACCGCCCAGCATTTTATATTTTTTTCTGCTCTCTTTCTGCGTTTCCTCCCTCTGCCTCTCTCGTCCAACACTATTTCTTGTCTCTCCTCTGTCTGACTTTCTCATTTACTGCTCTCTCTTGCCATAATTCTCCCTCCTTCCCTCCCGTCTCTGTTTCTTCTCCCTCTTTCTGTGGTTGTAGATAAGGATGTCCTCTCTGGATGTTTGACTCAGCTGGTAGCGCGGCAGCAGTTAGCACCTCAGTGTTTCTCAGTGGGGAGATGACAGGCACTGCAAAGATGTCAAACTGACTTTGAGTCATGTAATTGAAACTTTACCGAGTAGAGTCGGTATCATACTGGTATCATAGGCGTTTTTTTTCCGAACGGACTGCAATTAAGCTGCAGAGAGTATGGACTGCAACGGCCGCGGGCTCATAACTGGAATTTTAATCATCTTTAAGACGAGATGCTGAATATAATGTATGCTCTCGCAGCTGTTGTTTGACACATTTAGAAATGAGAGAGTGCCCTGCATAAATACGCTCTGAGCCGAGCGGTGATTACACTGCGAGTCTATAAGATGAATGGCCGTTGGGCTTTGTTGCGAGGCTGTCTGGATTACTTCTCCCAAACTCGTAGCTGGAATTTTCTCTTTTGCTTACACATCGAGTCGCTGGTGTTTTTGGCACAGCGCTTCCCCGAAATCGTTTTCAGTTTGTGTGACCGTGACTCACGATGTCAGGGGTTTCTCTACCCAGATTCTTGATTATGAAGGCGTCAATACACTTAAGAAAAGAAAATCTGTGCAGCCTGAAAGTGGTGAAGAGCTTCTTCCAGTGTTCTTTCCAACAGTCGGGGTTTGTAGTGTTTCCTCTAGTGTTACCTTCAGAGTGAATTACAGTACTGAACCGCAACAATTGCCTCTTTGTTGGCTGCGATTACAGGCGGTGTGCTTTCAAAGGGAGAGATGGGAGCACCGCCGAAATCAGGATCACCTTCTGAGCAAGATTTTTTGGGGAAAGAATGGGGCAGATAGACGAGCTCTACCTCTCATGTGTTTCTTGGTCCTGCCTCCCTGTCGCGTTGCGTCGTGTCCTCGTGTTATTCTGGTCCATGCTTTGTTTTCGATTTGTTCTTTGGTTGAGTTTGGTGCTTGTGGATCACTCCTGTTCAGCCGCCAGCCGTCTTGCCTGCCTTTTGTTTTGGATTATTGGATTTTGGACCTGGACATCAGCTATTATTAAAGCTCGCTCTTGGTTTTGTCTCCTGCCAAACGTGACAGATTCTGTCAAGAAATGGAGGACCATTCGTTTTCTGCCTTTGTTTTTTTTGAGTGTCGCCAACCAGCAAACGAGCAAAAAAAAAAACTTCTTCCTGTTGATTTTAAAGCCCCTTAAGACAAATTTGTGATACTGGTTGATAGAAATTTTAAAATAAAAACGGATTGATTGATGGCTTTCATGAGCTGGGTACAGCTTTAGCTATTTAAGGTTTTAATGATCCCAGCAGAGCGCTGTGGAAATAACAACACTTTCCCAGAGCGTCGGTGTGATTTCAGGGATTTGTGTTCCCTGTTTCCTCGAAAGCTGACATTTTACAGTTACACGGTTTTCGGTGTGTGACAGCTGAGGTTCTGTGTTTAGCACCATCAGTCACCGTCTGACAATACAAGACAGCTTACAGTGAGGGAGAGGGGGTGACGAGAAGAAAAAAACCTTTACACTCCTCCCTTCACACCCTCCCAGCTCTCCTTTTCCCCCATTCATCCCCCTCCATTGTTTCCCTCCTCACTCTTTTATTATTGTAACTTCAGATCAGTTCATTAGTCGCCCCATTCTTCTCTATTTAAGGCACCGCCGATAGAATGTCAGTAATTGGAACTAACTGTACTTTAGTGTATGGGAAACACACACACACACACACACACAGTTTTCACGACCCACTACCTTCCAATCGCAGACAGTACAGTCATATGTATGCTGAGTATTGTTAGCGAGAAACAAAAGACGGACCTGTTTACAGGCAGGTCGCTCGACTGTGACACTGGGAGTACAGAAAGGTCCGGGTCACTGCTCGCCGTGTCGTACACGCCCAGGAATTCCTGGAATTGATCTTTCAATAGATATTATAATTATTCATTATTGCCTTCTGTATGTTTTGACTGATTTGATCTGCTTTGTAAAGGAACTTGAAAGTAAAAAATAAAGTATTATTATTTTTAAGTTCCTTGTTATAGGCGTTAGTTAAGATAAAAAAGACAACATCAGCATTAATAACAGCATCATAAACATGCTTACTGATGTTTCTGAGACATTTATACCTATAATAAACATGAAAAACAGTTTGTAGCTGCTTAAGAATGTTAATAAAAGCCTTTTGAGTTTCTTATAATTGTAATTTGTGTTCAGTATCTTTCAAAGTAATCTGACCCGACTCAGCAGACGTATACTTTCATGCACTTCCCATCCCTCTCCGTCTAATGACAGTATCAACAGCAGTGTGTCCGTCTGTGTTTAAGGAGTGGATCCCTCGGGCCGGGGGGAAGAACACAATGACACCGGTTGTCACCGCGGAGGGAATCCCTTGTTGTCTGACACACAGGCCGATAGGATTATCAGCGAACGGCTTAATCACACGCACAACATCAACACTCCACACAAAGGCGGAGACGCAGCGGTCTCTGATCGCTGATAAGATGCTGGGTCAGGAAACCTAACGCTGATAAAATGGCTTCAAGCCCCCTCAGAGGGCTGATTACACCGACTGTGTGAGAGTGTGTCGCGTTACAGCGTGAAGCTTTTCTGTCCGTCTTTATCACTCTCTTCTCTCCACTTCACTTCTTTACCTCTCACGTCCCTCACTCTGTCCTTCTACTCCTTCCTTCCTTCCTTCCTTCCTTCCTGACACTCATTCATTCCCTCATTCATATTCACACTGACGAGTGAGTAACAGTTCGTCTTCCCCTTCCTCAATACCCTCTGTATGCTAATGTTCACTGTAAACACCTTGAAGTGATCTGCCTGTTGTCTTAGCTTGTAATTAAGGGAAACAATACTCAATTACACGCCAGCAAACACACACAGAATCAGGTTTACCTCACGGCGGGGGGTCTCCGTACGCAAATTTAACACGGCCAATTCAAGACCGTCTTTAAGCTTGTTTTATTAACCCGGGGACTATTAGTCCACAAATATCATGTTCAGTTTAGGTTGTGGTGTTGGAGCCAACCCATGAGGATGACAGGAAGTGAGACGTGAAACTCTCAACTACACACACACACACACACACACACACACTCACACACTCCCGTTGAGCCGGCACTGTTCGCACAGCTAATTTCCACGCTTTTCCAAAGCTCATATACAGTACGGGTGACATTTCCGTCTCCTATAGGGGACTGAAATGGAAAACATTTTGACCTTTATGCAGCCATACTTAGGATTGGAGGGGACTGACAGTAGAAGGAGTGACTCGGGGGGGACGGCAGGTTGGTGGGGACGGACGGATGAAGAAAACGGCCTGGTCTTTGACTCCGCTGTATCTGTACAGAAAAATGTATAAGCGGGGCAAAAAGAGGCAGCACAGGGGTGAAGGTGATGGAGACATATTGGATTCAGCTGTGTTAAGATTGAAAATGCATTAAAAAGGAGGTATTTGTTAAAGGATGAAAATAGAAATGAGAAAGTCCAGATATCATTTTACAACTTTCATATTTCTTATTTCTGTAAATGTATGCAAAGGAAAGAGGGTTTTTTTTTGCCATTTTGTCATCATTTAATCACAAAATACTGTGTTTGGGACTGAAGATGTTGCTGTAATGGATCTAGTGGACATTTGTGTATAAGAGAAGACAGTTTTTGTTGGAGTTTGATGCACAACTGAAACACCCAGAGACTTTATTGGTGAGTTTGCACAACTTTGTACATGCTAGTTTGTTTGTTTGATTAAGTATTTAAGCTTTCTAACAATGTACGGGGGTCAGAAAAGGGTTCTCATTGGTTCATAAGGTAAACAGCACTTCTTCATTTGCATTAGAGGATTTTGAACCAGGTTTGTGTGCACTGTAGTAACCTGGTTACTGAGAATCTGCCCACATGTACACAGAGCATCAGGTCATCAGTAATCAGATTGCCGATCTGATTCTGGAAACTTGACTCCCTGTTTTAAATGCACAGTATGTCGTGAAGTCGAGTGGAATCATAAGAGTTGCTGTCTTTCTTATTAAAACAGCCATAATCTGTCATGCTGGAGCAGATCAGGTTGACCCGTGTGCAGAAAATAGCAGGCAGGAAGATCATTGGGTGAAGCAGACAAACACAAACAGGATCAGGGGACTCGACAAAGACTGAACCAAACCTGGACTTAAATACAAACCAAACTAACGAGGGGATGAGGAGCAGGTGGAGAGAGGCGGGGAAAAACAGGTGAGGGGAATGAATGGAGGAACCAAGACAGCAGGGAAGGACCCTTCAGCTGTTCATGACTCACCTGACATGCTGAGCAGAGCAAGAAAAGTGTCTACATTTTCAAGAGACTTCAAAAAAACTGTAGTTGAGCTCATGCATCGCTACATGTCAGACATCCTCTCTCATCCACCTGCTCTGCTCTCTCACCAACACTCTCCCCGTCTCAAGTCTTCGTCCTTGCACAAAGGCACTCGCTAAAAGCTGGAGGATCCAGGGGACACCAGATTTCTCTAATCCCTTAACCCCAACTGCCAGAAACCAGATTTCTCATTTACATGGCACTGAAATAAATCAGCTCACTGGAGAAAGCCGTCGCAGAGTTCAGAAGAAAAGTAAATATTCCGGGTGAAGGAAGGAAGCAGGCATGGATCGTTAAAAGCCCATATTGGTTCATTCATTGTGGTTTAAAACAATGGCGATTCACCCTGATGTGGCCGACAGGAAGTGATCCATTTGTTTGGAGCAAACCGAAGCAGAAGTGGGAAGTAAGCGCGAGCTGTAATTACCGCAGACACTGAGAACAGCTCTGCCTACAGAAACCAAAATTTAAAAATGACAAGGCGGGAGCTTCCACGGAACAAATATACAGTTGTAGTTACGCATCTATTTATAGGGAAGAGAGAGGAAGAGGAGGAGGGGGGGAGTGTGAGGACCAGAAGGGTGGGAGTGATATAATAATTGGAGTTACTTCCAGGGAAAATCCTATTTTTGCAGTCTGGCAGAGATAGAGGAACATGTGAATGGAAGGAGGATTGAGGGAAAGGGAGGAATACACAGTTGCTTTCTGGAGAAAATCCTATTTTCTCTGTCTGAGGAAAAGGACAGACAGATGGATCTCTGGCTGGCTGCGCTGGCTGGATGGACAAAAAAGTGTTATGGAGATGACGAATGAATGCAGAAAAAGTGAATAAGTTGAAGACAGAAAATCTGGATGGATGGATGGATGGATGGATGGACAAAACAGTGATATATGTAGAGCTAATAAACCAAAATAACGTGAATAAATAGAAGACAGAAAGGTTGAAATGCTGTGTAAAGACAGTAAATCTTTGGCTGGGTACGGATGGATGGGTGGATAGATGGATGGATGGATGGATGAGTGAGTAGATGGATGGAGGAGTAGATGGATGGAGGGATGGAATTGCTTCCAGTAAAATCCTATTTCCTGCAGCTGGTAGATTTAGCACCTGGAGCCTCCAGATTACCATAATAATCTACCATGAGGAAATAAACAGATTCTGGACTCAGGTTGTGTGCGTGTGTGTGTGTGTGTATGTTTTGTGAGTCTGTGAATGTGTATGTACATTGTATTTCTTCATTCAACATGTCTACTTTGTGTGTGTGTGTGTGTGTGTGTGTGTGTGTCCCGAGCGAGGGAAAGATGAGAAAGGGAAATGAGGGGTTGCTTCCCTGGCCCGCAAATTTGATTTGGAGCTGCCGCTTCAATGAGATGGTTGACCGCATCCACAACCACCCCCCCTCCCCACAAACACACACACACCACACACACACACACGGAGATATTAGTGGACGCTAATTGATTGAGGAGCGTTGGCTGACGGACAGAGTCTGAGATGGGTGGAGGAGACGAGGGGGTCAACAGCTGTTTCATTTCCCAGACCTACTAAAGTGTGTTAACGGACACCGCACACACGCGCACACACACACACACCACACACACGCATATAAACAGGAGTGTGTAATGTTGTCATGTGGCACTGAATGGCTTGATGACACGGACAGACAGATATGAGCACACACACACACACACACACACACACACGGTCACTCTTATAATGCTATCATACAAGCTTGACTGAGCACATTAAAGGAAACACGTGCGCCGTCTCAGAGGGCATCCAGACAGGAAGACACACACACACACACACACACACACGTCCCACCATGGGAGTGTAACATACGTGGTGTCAGGTCGCCTTAAATCTCGATCCTGTCTGATCATTAATCTGTCAGGCTGAAATCTGGGTCAAAAGACTCGAAGATCATCAAATATGGCTGACAGGCCGCAGGCGCCATTACCGAACAATAAAAACATACAAGACCGTCGACGCTATTGTTGTCTTTTTTTTCTTTTTTAAAGATTTATGAGCTGGTGTACACGCCACATCCTCACTGTCAGTAACAGTCGACAGGGTGATTGATCGGCTTAAAAATAAAGTTATTTCTACCACGAAGGCAAGAATGGATCCACAAATCAAGGCACGCTTTTTTGTAAAAAAAAACAAAATTCATGTATTGATCGGCAAGTTCTTAATTTGTCTATGAAGCCAGATCGTTGATGGCTTTCCTTGAATGTAAAAGTCTCTGATAATTGAGTTTTCATTTAAGTAGATATTTTAGAAGTACAGTGCACATTTCCTCCCTCACTCCTCACTGCTGATCATCACTCTTCTCTTTTTTACATCATCTCTCCTCCTTCTCGCTTTGTTTCCATCCTCCTGTCATCCTCCTCCTCCTCTACCACTTCCTCTCCACTGTATTTCCCAGCGTTCCCCCTCTTCACACTTATTTTTGTCCTCCCCGTCAACCGCTGTCCCTCTCTCCGATATAAAGACTCAGCGTCACAAAGCTCGAAACATCTTTCATCCGCTCTTACTCTCTAATTTGCCTATCATGGTGAGTTCAGCCAGGACAGAGCAGGGATGGAGAATTAAAAGAGGAATCTGTGTGGCTGCTGTGTGTGTGTGTGTGAGTGTGAGAAGATGTCCCACACGCAGATCATAATTGAAGGTAGGGAAGTTAACCAGATGTGAATTCGTACCAAACCTATTTGTTCACTTTCAGTCCTCTTCATCTTCAAAGTCTTTTCTCTTTTAAAAGCCAATCGTACTAACTTAAAACACTTTCAATGAAACAGAAATCACACTTTTTTGAGTCCAAATTTGTTTTTGAATCAAATAAAATGCAGCCTGTCCTCATCAGAAATGTTTTTTTTTTCGACTCACAGTCATGTTTGTTGTCACGCACATGCCATAACGTACGTTACTCAGGTAATGTAGGCTAGATTCCCTGAACCTAACCAAGCAGTTTTAGTGCCCAAACCTAACCAAACTGTGACGATACGACGAAGGTCCAGTATATGTGTTGTTTTTTCACTGTAATGCTCATGTTCTTTTGGACAGACACTGACAATCCACCTCAACAGTTGTTTCAGTTTCAGTTATTGTCATTGTTTCTGCAATAGACTGAAATGTTAACATCTGTCAGTGATACAGGCCTGACTGTCATATCCAGAGGTGGAGGCGATGGTGGTGGAGTTCCAGGTGAGACGGCTGCCAAGTGACCACAGTTTGAGACTGTGTTTCAACATTTGTAAGAGTGAAACTGATGGATATATTTCAACCAACCTCAGGATCATTACTAGCCGTGTTTGTAGTGACAAAAACTGATATTTTAGGCCAAACAACCAAAACAAGATGTTTTCCTAATCCTAACCAAGTGTGTTTTGTGCCGAAACCTAACCAAAGCACAAGTGCCGCATACTCACAACATAAAAAAGAAAATTAGACCTAAAGAAATGTAAAGTTTCAACATGTCCGTGGTTTGCAGAAACATCCATTGCCAATATTTATTCCTGTGATTTGGTCGATGGCTCTTAGCGATGACCAGAGCCAACCAAAGATAAACAAAAAAATCTTTATTGATACCTAAAGAGAATAATTAAATGTGTATAAAATAAGAATAGAATAAAAAGAAACCAAACATGTGCAATGTTACCTGTGTTTTCTCATTCTCTCTCCATCTCAGGCTTCTTTGCTCGGTTTCTCTCTTAATTCTCCAACACTCTCTCTTTTCTCTGTCGCTTCCAAATCCCTTTCCTTTCGCCTGTTTCAGTGTTCTAACAAACGATGTATTTTTCTGAAATAAGGGGCAGATTTTGCAGATTTATTGACAAGGGACAGGAGTGGAGATGGGGAGGCGAAGATGGAGGGAGTCGATGAGAATGGAAAAGACCACCGTAGCTCAATCTTTTATGTTTTTCTTCTTTTCCATCTGCCTCTCTCTGTCTGCTTTATAGCTATGGATGGCCGCGGAACAAGGCGCGGGATGAAATACAAAGGATTTAATGAAGCATCTCTCTCGCTCTCCCTCACACACACACACACACACACACACACACAGCTTCTCTATTTACAGCTCCATCTCAGGCCTCTTCTCTCACTCCAGGGTTTTATGGCGCTGTAATAAAACAGCAAAAGACAAATGGTCAGTGAAGAATTGCTTCTGCGAGGGGTGTTTAGTAGTCACTCAGTCATTCAGCCGGTCAGTTAGCCAGTCGATAAGCCGACCACAGAGTGACCAGACCAGTCAGTCCAGTGATGGAGCCACTGAAATGTAGCTCGTCAGTCAGGAAATCGCTCCCTAGACGGTCAGAAACAGACCATGAAGGCAAAAAAGATTGGAAAATAAAAACAGAGACGACAAGAAGAAGAAAAACTTACAATACAATCTGATAATTTTCCAACTTTTAAAACTCTTTACAAGTGAAGAGAGGACACACAAAACGAACAGTACAAAGACAACCATGTGGAAAACTCTTTTCTTCTGTTAAAACAAGAGCCGGCTCCTAATAAACACAATTGGTCTCTTTGTGTGACCCCCTGCTGCTGCCCCACTCCATCACCACTAATGGGTTGTGACTCCTAAACACACACTCTCTCACACACACACACTCACACACACATTGCAGCGAGAATACACTAAAACATTCGGCCCATCTATCTGTCTTTACAATCTCCGTGACCTCCATTACCCTTATATTTGGGTGAGCCGCGGTGGCGCAGTCGGAGCAATGAAACCAAGAACCAGAACTTTAATAAAGAGAAAAACCTTTTCATGTGTCCGCCCGTTCCTCCATCTCGCCATTTGTCTGAGTCAAGTTTGCGGCGTTATGGGAAGTGGAACGTCCTCGCAACTTCTTCTTCGTCTTCCAAGCCTGCTTATAGAGTTTAATTTTCAGTTTTATGTTGTGGCGACGCCGTGCTTATTGTCTGGTGAGGGTTAGGCACAAAGAACACTTATATCGGTTAGGGTTGCAGCAGCAGTCTGACTGCAGCAGCTGACCTCTGTTTTCAAAAGAGGTGGGAGAAGAAGCAGAGTCTCTGGTGAGGAGTTTACGTCAGCTTACAGAACAACGCATGATCAACGCAAAAAACACAAATGTTTTAAAAGTTTTATTCACCTTGAATTTAGTCTCATTCGCCGACTTCACTTTCAAGGAAGTTGCGTTGGCAACCTAATGAAACGTACTGTTTGCTTGAGTAAACTTGTGGATTTCTCTGGTTTGAACATTGTTGGAAACATTTAGGATAATGTAAGAATTCAACAACATATATAACAAAGGTGTAGTTGTTTCTAGACATTTTGATGCATCGTTTTAATCAATAAGTCTGAGTATTTTTGTCCAGCTCATTTCATCAAATCAGAAACCTGAATAAGTTTGGCCATGTAAGTTTTAACATGTGAGGAATGTGCCTTGATTACAACGAACAAAGAAGATAAGAAAATGAAAAGCATGTAGTGCAAAAGTCAAGAAAGATGTTAGAAAATAGAAATAAATACAGATATAAATGTGAGATGTTGAGACTGTGTGTTAGTGTAACGTGTCGAGTGTGTTGGGTGGGGTGGCTGCCGGTCCAGAGCCGCGAGGTTCCCACCTGTGGCGAAGCAAAACCCTCCTCCTCTTACCGAGGAGCGACTAAACACTCCGTCACTCCCCGCCCTCGCTAACCGGGTCCATTTAAGAACCTCGCCCCGCAGCCCACAGACTTCTAATCTTCTTCCAGCATGCGAACCCATCCCTCAGAAATGAATAAACAATAATGGTATCCTTGGCAGGGCAGGAGCTCCAGTAATGTACACCAAAACCTCTCCCCAGAGCCGAGCCGAGCCGAGCCGAGCAGGGTGTGGACTCGGCTCTGCCCCTTTACACTTTCCCAGTCAATTGCTATAATGAGCCTGCAGCTCCCATCCCAAGATAATAGTTCCTCCACGACAGTCTGTTTTGGAAAAATGGTCAGCGTTCATTTTGAAATGTTTTATACATGTTGGACAATCTTGATTCTTACAATCAGTGAGTGTGACGTGTGCGCACTACAAGTGTGTGTTTCACCACCAGCGTCTGACAAGGTTGCAAATCACCGACCGTATCGATCATGTTCCTGAGTGTAACCGTACTGGGGACCAACTGTTAGGATTACATTTCTGGGTTATTCAAATCAGGGTCTGAGTTATCAGGTTAAAAAAATCATGTGATGTGAACATGTGATGGTGCATGTTTCGTGGAATGTTTTGTGACGTAGCCTACGACACTTACAAAGTTGAGCGTATCTGCGGTTTGTAGATACGTTGTCAAGGCTTTCAGTCCTCTATTCAAGCCCAAAGGGGACGCCCTCGGACTGGATTTTTGTTTCAGACGCGCCTCCTCTTATATCCACATAAACTGTGCAGTCTGGGTTGGGATGAGCGATTGATGAATGGTGATTAATGGTCATATGGAGCGTTGCGCTAAATGAAAAAAGGTTGGTGTTTGGTGTTAATGAACTCGGCTATGCAAAGTCTAGTTTTGTCAGTAGTTGGCGGTCAAGGTTACGTTACGCATAGCTGTAATGAACAGAATAGAAGAAGAGGAAGAAGAAACTAAATGAATCCTTGGCGTCTCTGTCATCACTTAGACCTGTGTGTATTTTGTCCTAAATGACCCACGGTCGTTGTGTCCTGCTTAACTTAAATGCGACATCTTCGTAGTCCTTTAATTAAAAACAACAAAAATGGCTCCTACGTACATCGACCGACAACATTTCATCCTCAGCGACGTGGCTGATTCTAAAGGGAAAGGTGTATTTGTCTGGTTGTTACGCTCAGACATCAGCTGAACCCACCTTTGATCTGAAAACTCTTTTCTTTTTAATCACGTTGTCTTGATGTTGTGTCAACAGTAAAATTCGCCGTCCGCACGGCGCGCCGAGCCGATGTATTAGACGTGATTGAATCGGCTTTGAACGGGACTGAATTTGAATTAATTCAAATGAATTGACTGAATTTGGGAGAGAGAGAGCGAAAGGAAACAAGCCCTCAACAGGTGATGAAGAGCGAGGGTGCGTGTCAGTCAATGCATTGTTAGGCTAATTTCCCCAACAGCCTCCTGCGGAGACGCGCTGCTTCATTTCAATATCAAACGGCTTTGAAGGAAAGGTTTTTAAATGGCACGCTAATTGTTGTAATGGTCTGTTCCTCGGCACCTCGCTCTCCCTCGCCGCTCCCCTCTCACAACCTCTCTGTTCTCCTTTCACACTGTATTATAATGACCCGCTCCCGTCTTCTCTCTCCTTTCTCCCGTTTCCGCGCACACACGAGCGCACGAGTTGTGAGTGACAGTTTAATGAGAAGTGCTTTTCCATTAAACAGACAAAAGGAGAGAATGCATCAATTAACACCCACTTACAAACAAGGCACACACAACGCACACGCACTTTTTTTCTAGATGGGCAAGATTTTTTTTTGTTTTTCCGCCTCTAGACGCACCAACACGGGCGGGAAAAGACGGATGTATAGACGTGAATTAAACGAGTAACCAATGCGATCGTCCCACTCGCACACTTCATGTGGATGAATGAATCTCTGTTTCCCTCTCTCTCTCTTTCAAACCTGTACAATGGTATGGAAAGAAAAAAACGCCGGCTGTTCTTCTTGCCGTCTTTTTGTCAAGTCTCCTTGAACACAAAACACACACATGTACAAACACACAGTGTACACGATGATTATAAGGGTCTGAAAAGCTGAAAGACATCCTTATAGACACGTCGTAGTGAGTCGTTACGTTGTGATGTCAGTAGCAGCACACTTTTGGATTGCCGCCCATAAAGGAAAAGCAGGTTCGAGGTATTTCCATCAACTGGTTTGGTGTTGATGAACTCGGCCATGCAAAGTCTAGTTTTGTCAGTAGTTGGCGGTCAAGGCTACGTTACGCGTAGCTGTAATGAACAGAGTAGAAGAGGAGACTAAATGAATCCTCTTTGACGTCTACGTGAGAAAACACGGAGAGATGTTCTCAAGGATTCTGTCAAGTTGTAATTACTCTGTCATTTGGTTTATGTGCGGGTAAACACAGACACAGGGGAAACAGCTTCTTCTGCTTCAGAGCGGGAAACAAACAAGTTCAGCGTTCGCTTTGTTGGAACTTAATCGAATGTTCCCATCTCCCGTGAAGTGTTTGTCCCAACACTGTGTTTACGCTCTGCTTAGGTTTAGGCACAACAGGCACCTGGTTACTGTTAGCAAAGCATCATGGTCACGATCACGGACGGAGATGGTCCGACTTCCCATCACAAATATCTGAGTTTTGGTCACCACGAAAAAACCGATGGAAATGTCTGCAGCTCTCCTGGTTTGGATGCTGCAAAAATCAATTTGATAAATTTGAATTTATCCGGGGGTCCTTAAAAATATCCAGTAGTGTGAATCGAACAACCTTCACTCCTGTTTGGCAGTGTTGTTGGCTGTAATGACGGCACCACCTTCCCCTCCACCTCCTGCTGCGACAGGTGGGCAGTAAGCATTCAGTGCAATGTGAAACTCCATTGTCTACATCAAAATTGTACATTAAAACATAGCTGTAGTGATTGTCACAGTTGATTCAAAGAAGCCAAAGTCTTTATCGAGAAAGTAAACACCGGTAAACACCTTTTCTCTCTTGCTATTTGACGTCTTTCGATTCAAGTCTTCACTCCTCACTTCATGAACCTGTTCCCCTTCCTCTGAGCAATGTACAAAATATACTTTTCCGCAGATATTCTGTAATGGTTGTGTTTATTTCTGGAACACAGCTCAGAACATTGCCAGGCAACCACAGGGCTGCAGCAGCATGATTTACCACTTTATAGGCGCTGGAGTCGTGCGAAAACCAGCGGTGGAAGTGTTGATGTTGGTTGAGTGTCATTAAAACAATAACGACACGTAAATGAGTTACAGGAAAGTCGAAGTTTCTACAGACACAGAGGATGTCGTTCTGAAATACATTATAATTGTAACTCAAAGTGTGTACAGTATTCACAAGAGACAGTCAATAGTCTTGAAACCAGTTGACACAGAATGAATAAATACTATTTCCCTCCAGGACAGAGGCTCTTTAAGTAAAGCATGTCGGGTTATAAGGAATTTCTCCGACACATTCCTCATTGTGAACACATCCTGCGGGGCAAAGTAGTCGAAATCCGCAGAACATCTTGGTGTTTTACCAAACGTGTCAGTCTTCAGAATAAAGTGACAGCCGTGGCAGGAACTGGAGACGACGCTGACACATAACAGACGTGCCAGACCGCCGGTCCACCGGGACGCCGGAGACGATGCAGCCGCAAGACTCTTGAAGGTTTTTTGGAAAAGCTGCAGGTTGCTACGGCTGTGTACGCATGTTTTTCATACGGAGGATGAGTGTGCATGGATATATATGTGCTTGTGGTAAGTTTATGGACAGACGAGAGAGGCCAGGACAGAAAGCAGGAGTTATAAATTCTGAAGAAAAAGGTTTTGTTTAGTTTCAAAGTTCACATATACAGCACGTCCTCGTGTCTACACACAGATACAAGGCAGCAGGAGAGGGATGACTGGACTCCACCAGCTTTTATATCTAAATACAGTAATGTACACAAACAAATGAGCACCAGAGGCTCATGAACTCCATGTTCTACCTATTTTCTCCTCTAAGAGGGAGAACGAGGGAGCTAAAAGAGAACACAGAGCGCGAGAGAGAAATACTGATAGACAACAATGAAAAGCTAAAACACGTAAAGAAGGATAAACTGATTCAAACAGACACCAGAGAAGAAAAAAAGGATAACAAAAAAACTGGTACACGTTTATTTTTAAGATGACTCGCTATGAGCTCTGATGATATTAGATCAGATAGAAATGTATTATAATATTGCGACTCAGGCATTGATCTGCTGCCGACAGTATTCATGTTCTCTCTGTCCACATGTTCATGAAGCCAGTTACATTTAATAATGTGTGTTTTTTTCCTTCCGTTCAGCTCTCTGTGTTCTACGGAAGTCCTGAGGGTCAAGTGAAGACATTTTTTATTTCTGGTGAAGCATTTTCTAGGTCTGCTCTTAATTGTTTTCTCTCCTGTGTTTCTGACTTGAGAAGTGGTGGGAAAAAAAAAAGTTTTACCATGATAATTTGTCTACGTTGTTTCTTTTTTCCATCTGTGAAAACAAGACAATTTGACAAAATTTTATTTTCACAGATGAAAGACAGAGTGAAAATATTTTTTTTTGTCATGTGTGAAAACGAAGGGGAAAAAAATTAAAACTTTTTTTTCTACCAATTTTTTTTTTTTCTGCGTATTTTCATATATGACTTTTTTTTTTTAAGGAAACTTAGAAAAGTTGATTCTGGCAAAACTTTGCTTTCCCACCACTTCTCAAGTCAGAAACACAGGAGAGAAAACAATTTCGACAAACAAATCAGAATCACAATCAGACCCTCGGGGGCTTCTGCAGTTCTCACCGAGTCGTCGCTTTTCCCCCTAAAACCTGAGCTGAGTCTGCACGCTGAGGAAATCTTAAAACGCCGGTGCAGGTGTTTGAACTTTCTATCGTCATTATCTCAATCATGAAATAAGGACTTTAATCCCTGCTGTGACGCAGGTTGGAAGCGACTGCTAACATGTAATATTTACCTGGCGTAACTAAATCTCTATTTCGCACGACGTTTTCGAACAAAAGAAACAGAATAATATGTAAATAAGAAGATATAAACGGTATTTGGCTGTATGAAGACAGCGTATGTGATCACAGAGAGCAGGAGGAGGCTGAACACAGGTTTAACAGGCTGACACGTGTACGAACAGACGGAGCTGAACACGGACTACTGGTTCATTTTTGTTTTACACTTTGATGTGTTGTCATGGAAATTGCTTTTATCTCCCGTGGTCGTGTGTGTGTGTGTGTGTGTGTGTGTTCGCGGAGCTGATTGCAGGTGAATTAGTTGCTTTTGATGGAGGCATGTGCGGCGGGGGGAGAGAAAGCTGAACGCAGACAGAGATTACAATCAAACCGGAGAGAGAGAGAGAGAGAGAGAGAGAGAGAGAGAGAGAGAGGGGATGTGAGAATGATTGAAAACCAAGTCGAGGAAGGAGAGTAATAAGGGGAAATCAGTTTATTTTCCGCGGCTGGCTGGAGTCCAGACCGGGGACATGAGACACTAATGTGGATAAAGTTGAAAGCGAACGTCGATACTCTGAAGGTTTTGTGAACTTCAGTGTTTTCAGATCATTAAAAGTTTGGGTTCAACACATGAAAAACACCCGGGCGAAGATTTAAACTCAGACAAACTTACATTTCTTTGACCTCTTTCACTCTAATACTGCCGTGATAACAACTGAATGGTGACTGCCGGCGTCTGATGAGGAGTGTGGGTGAACAGAAGCTATAGGCGACAATCACTTTCCTTTGTGATGACTTTTGTTTTGTTCGTCACACATCCTAGAGTCCTTGTCTACGTATTGTTTTTTTCTGAGCAGCAGCGTTTTTTGTGCAGCCGCTCGGATCGCTCCTAGTTCAAAATCTCTGAACTTTTCAGAAACGGGCTGGTCGGTGTCACCTTCAGGAAACCAATCATATATTAGATCATGCCAGGACTCGTCATCCGTCACCCTGGTTACCAAGAAAATCCGCGTAGAACCGCTAATTCTGGTGGAAAAGCGTCATCAGTTGAAAAAATCCTTCAGTATAAACTCTGATCACTATCTCTTCTCTTCTTCCACTTTTGCACCAGACTGGTTCTGGAAACCAGCCCGAGTTTCCACCAGCTTTGAGCGGAACCATTGTAGTCACGTATGTTTCGTCAGTGCAGGGTGCTGCATGCTGCACAATGGAAGTAAACAGCAGCAGAAAGATGGCAGATTGCATTAATTGCCTGCGAGCTTTCCTTGTGTTCTTGCAGACATTTGTCTTTATCCTAAAAACACGATAAGACGACGTAGAAGTACTATGATAAGCAGGACGAGCGGCCTTCTCCATCCTTTGTCTCCGACATGTATAAAACGCTGCGTGCCACTTCACAGAGCAGCCGGTCCACGATGGTGGTGGAAGTGTGTGTGTAAGTGAGAGGAAGAGAATAAGGCTGTGTGTGTGTGTGTGTGTGTGTGTGTGTGTGTGGGTCAGGAGGGTGATCGACTCACAAAGACGACATTCAGATTCGCAGCAGTTCAGCTTTTTTTTTTTCCTTCGTGTGTGTGTGTGTGTGTTGAGAGGAAGCGAGATAAGAGGCGCCGCTAAAAGCTTCCTTACTCTCACACACACTCTGTTGCTTGTTTATCAAACAGGGTCACATTTTTTTTTTATTTTTCACGGATTTTGTGTGCGCGCGGCGCGAGTGTATGACATCCTGACACGGAGTGGGAGGACAGACAGAGACGGAGAGAGAGAGGAGAGTGACGGAGGAGGGAGGTGGAGAAGTCACTCGGGTGTCAGGATGACAGAAGGGAGGAAGAGCGACGGGAGGAGAGAGAGCAGCGGATGAAGAGAAAGACGAGCAAAGGTCAAGTATTTGAAAGAAGAAGGAAGTGTGTGTGACAAACAATCCCTGATCTCTCTCTTTATTTCCCAACTTCTCTAAGAAACTGTTTGTTTTCCTTCCTCTGTCATGTTGACTGCCGGAGCGGTCCCTGTCCATCCAGCCTCTGACCCAACCTTTTATTTGACTTGGAGAGAAAGACAAACACACACACCGACACACACACACTACAACAACCAGTTGAACAAGGCTCAGAGAGGAAGTAGCTTCAGGCACAAACACACAACAGAGACGGAACAATTATTCACTGTCGAAAGATACCGAAGGAACGAAAGAAAGCAAATGCGCCGCCCGCCTCATTTTTCAGCGTATTTTTACAGTAAATTGGAAGTAAAAATCTGAGATCGGCCAGTTAAAACATTAAACACTAACAGTTGTCCACAGCTGCGGCTTTAATACGAGGTACTATTTGTTCTGGCAGAAACGAGACACTGGCTGAACTTTACAACTGCAGCTGCTGGTTTCACTTCTGAAATAGCGGATCTTTTTTTTTGTAATGTTTTGGCCTCTTTCAAAGTGTGTTTACAGGCTTTGGCAGAAAACCAAACAGATAGGCAGTGAGGTCAATAAAAGAACACTTTTCATTCAACTACTATTTTCCTTCCAAGAAACACACACACACACACACACACACACACACACACACACACACACTCTTAAGAGCACTGTTAAATTGCTATTTTCATCAGTGTTGGAGCGATGGAAACACTGTAAACACCGTGAGTGCTGCTTCTCTGGCTTTTGTCAGGACTGTCCAAAATTACTTTTATTGACTTCCATTCTGCCGCTGCTGAAGAATGCAGGAAGGTGTCTCGCATTCGTGGGTCCGTTTTTTTGTTGTCGGCGCTGTTCTGGCATCCAGATATAACCAGGAGGATGTCTTGAGCAGATATTTGCAGAGAGACAGGAAACTCACTTTCGCTGTTTGCGGTCTATTGTCGGATGATAATGTCGGAAAATCACGAGCCGGAGCGCGAGTGGAGATCAAGGGTTCAGGAAATAATTAAATCTCAACACAGTGATGATAGTGAGCGTGATAGAGATTTGAAAGGCTGTGAAGTCACTTCTCGGTAATAGATTGTTTGTTCCTCCCCAAAGATAAACTTCATCTGAACCCATTGTTTATTTCTGATTCGGACATTCATTGGCTGCGACTCTGACGAGCCTCTCGACTGAAACCAAACAAGCCAATATCACCTTTTTTTTCCGTGGATACCTCTGGAAACTATCCTTTAAACAGTCTAACAGTATGTTCGCTCCTCACTTTCTGACGTTTCTTCCATTTTTCTTTGGAAGGCCAAAGTCCAAACTCAAATACAAAATCCAAAAGTCAAAAATGCAAGACAGAAAAGGGCAGACAGCAAAAAACACAAGAGGCTTAAGAAGAAGAAGTTAAGAAGTACGACAAAAAGGTACAAACTGGAGAAGCACTGGGAAAACAAGGAAACAAGGGACTGATGCTGAGAAACAAAGCAGACAAAGAGAGGAAGTAGAAAGTGAGAAGATATAATTACCAAAATAAAACAGGAAATGAAGGTAAATGGGTGTGAATGTTACAGAAAATGTCAGAAACCCCCAAATCAACGTCAGACAGGTGGAGACGGCTTGACGAGCTCCTCTGACGATGCATGCTGGTAGTTTGTGAGTGAGCTTTATGTGTGAAAGTGGTGCAGATTTGCAGGTTTGACTGGACTTTATCAGTATATTTTCATCATTTAGAGAACGAGCAGAGAGGCACAGTGAGGAGGAACAAAACACGATTGTATGATTTCATCCTGTTGTTCATTCCTCTGTGTTCGCCAGCTCATTAGGACGAAAACGCCGAAATAATTCCAAATCTAAATCGTCATTTAAGTAATCGAGAAGTGAATGAATGCGCGCTGCAAACTGAATCTCGGTGCAGAGTAGAAACAGCTGAGAGAGATTAACCAGAGTAGCTGGAGAAAGAATGGCTCATTACTGAGCGTGTGTTTGTTTGTGCGAGTGTTTGTGTGTGCGTGTGAGAGTGTGTGTGTGTGTTTATGATTATTATTCATGTGGAGTTGCTATGATACAACGAAGCCAGCTGGGGAGCAAGTACTGCGCTCAACCTTTGTTGCCCTTCCTCATTTATTAAACACACACAGAAACGCACGCCAGCAAGACCCCTAAACACACAAACACACACAAAAATCAGACAAATGATTAATCTAGCCGAGCGATGCAAACACAAACACACAACCCCGTCGCACCCCGGCTCATGTTAACATTCGGTTTATAGCAGCAGGCTTAGTAAGTGGCTTCCTCTCCGCCCACGCGGCAGCTCGCGAAGGCCGAGAGCGTCTAAAACACACCGGCGCGCAACGTAAAGCAGAGCGACAACAACACAGGAAGGGATGCATATGTGATCATCCGCCTGACACGACACCTTCCGCTGCTGACCTGCCGAGTGTTTGTACCATCGGCAGCCAATTAAAACAGAGCGGCCGGTCCAGCGACACAGAGCGACAGCTGGTGTCACATGAAGTGATCTCTCTGTGATGCTGTGATGGTTTATTCACTGTCTGATTTTCTCTGTGAACAACGGAGACAAAAGACAAAGAGAGTGACATAGAAAATGAAAACAAATGTACTCAAAGTGATAAAGCATACGTCTAATAAAAAGACAGGTTTGGAATGTAAACTTTCCAGGAATTAAGCAAAATCCCAGGTATAATTTAGCTAATCCAGGAGTGTTTCTAAAAGGCTTTATTGGACCAAGAACAGTGAAATCCTGAGGTTGACATGTGAGAATGCCCAAAGTTAGAGTTGGGACTCAAACTTTGGCCTTTCAAACACACGTAAACAGCGTTTTAGGGTTATTGAAAATTGACCTTTTGAAAAGTCCTTTTAGGAGGAATCTATTCAGAAACTGGACGGGCAGAAACTGAGATGTTTGGAAACAAAGACAGAAACCAGATATCCATCTCCAGTCTATGTAGCACTTTTGGTATATGTGAACTCTGAGTGTGTGTACTGATATTGTGAGTATTTGGGTTTGTAAATCGAAGGAATCGATGCTGTGTTGTCTATAGAAAGACACAAACATGTTGTTAAATACAATGATGGAAAGGAGACAGACAATGAAAGACCAACAAAATTGCATTATCTGAAAATAGTCATGTGATATGTGTTTTCGGGTGTGTTAGTATGGACGGAGATACTTCAACAACGACCTGGACGGAGGACATACCTGAGCCTGAGAGAGCATGTCCTCATACCTGAATGGAAACACAGGTTGTATGTCAGTGTCTTTACTGTGAGCATCTCTTGATCCGTCTCTGAAGCTGAGGCATGGAAAGCTTTAAAACTACTCTGGTAAAGTTAGAGGAGCGTCGTCATCCTAAGAGACAGCATGCAGACTTGAACAGTCTCTAGTGTTGCAGACGACGTCTTTAATCTCGCAGAATTTGCACATTAAAACACTGAAGACTTGTCAGCAGCGATGCCGTTTCGGTGATTTAAGCGAGGATAAAACATTACGAGAATAAAGGAGCGTCGGTATTTATGTGTAAACGAGTGTTTGCCCGCAGCAGAGCGTAGGTGTGTGTGTGTGTGTGGACGTAACATGTATCCATGTGAGTGTGTGCAGGAGAAGATAACAAGGTTATCCCGGTCAATATGGTGATCAGTGATCTATGGATCAATCGATACCGTGCGAGTGTGTGTGTGTGTTCTGTATAAAGTTCTCATCTGCATATTCATCGGTTCATTGTGTTACTTGACATTCACATTTGCCTCCGTGTGTTATCGTGATGATCGCGCGTCTGTGTTTGTGCTCGCTGTATATTACCGTGGGTTCAGAATAATGATTAGTCAGAAGTAGGTCAGCGCAGCGCGGCAGTGCACGTAAACACGGGGGGTTGAATGTCACTGTGTGTCGGCCGCAAAACAATTATCGAATTACTCGTCAAACGGTTGTTTGTCCTGCCGTCTGTTGGTTCTCACGTGTTTTCACTTCAACCACTTTACATCTAAACTGAACCGAGGTGACGGTCATTTACAACAACACAGAGCTGTGTAACGAAATTAAAGTTTGGAAACAGTTATTAATATTCATAAACACGTAGGACATCTTTTGAATCTGCTTCAGGGTGAAGGTGAACAGCAGCAACAAGGTGGTGATGGTGTGGTCGGCATCTTCATATCAAAAGTTCGACATCTGGGAAACAATGTCTTTGTGTGTGAGCAACAAGCATCAATGTTATAAGTCACACAGTCTAACCTTAACCCTGACTGCTATGTCTGGCTGGTTTAACGTTGTTTTGGCCCGATGGTTTCAAGTCCACAGCTCTTAATCCACAACACTTGGCTTGATTCAAGAGATGCTGTATGGCAGCTGATGGTCTGTCAAGTCAGCTGCTGCTGAACAATCATTGCTGAAAAACCAAAAATGTAGCGTGTTTTGGAGGAGCTACCGGCCGCTGCATCTTCATCCACATCGTTGCCATGGCAATTTCAACCAACTGGATGCCATAAAATGGTCCTATAAAAGTTTACATTAAAGCTTTGGGAATATTAAAATCATGAATTTGTGACAAAACAGTTTAAAAAGAGTACATTTATTTGGTAATGCTTCATATCAGGTCTTGTAATAGGTGATATTTAAAAGGTAATAAGTCCTTATACAAAGCATCTTCACATTTTCATGTGTACAAATTATTACGTTCTGTAAGTATTAAAAACAGCATCATAAACAACAGACATTTGTTGTTGATTATAAGACTATTAAAAGTCTTGTTAAAAGTTTATGGACTGCTTCAATATGTTTCTTCCTATCCAGGCCTGGACCTGATATATTACTGATATATTATTGAGTATTTCTATCTTTACCGGCGCATCTTGTCTAGCCTTTATGGCACTAGCGGACCAGGAAACTCACAGGCCAATTGCACTTGAGGCCACTCAGCCAATCAAATCTAAATATTAGCTTAAGCATTGTCATTTGAGACGAGATGAAAGACAAAGGTCTGAGAAAATAGACGGGAAAACTGAGCATTTAATCAAGAATCAACTCATTTTTCCCACACGGAGATCAAAATCAGCGGACTCAAATCTGAATCCATGGTGTGTCGATTATGAAGTTTTTTCCTGACAACTAGGAATGTTAAAACAGCAAACACACATTCAGACACGGACACACAGGGCTGAGCGGGAAAGCAGAGAGACAGACCCTCCGCAGGTGATGACGGCCGTCCTGGGAGCAGCTCGGGGTTCAGCAAAGAGCAACAGTCCGTGACCTGTCTGGACAAACACTCACACACATATAAAACCCTGCAGTGACATGCTAGCGCAGTCAACTAGGACCTCATTATCACCTGGCTCCGAAATGTACCGCTGACCGTTCAGGAACAAAACACACCTGGTTCAGGCGCTGGTATCGGTTAAGGGTCATTGAGCAGGATCTGAACCACATCTCGAGCGACCAGAGGGTGTGTGTGTGTGTGTGTGTGTGTGTGTGCGCGGGGGCCTGTGTGCATACATTTGAAAGCGAGCCTGCGTGTGAGGGCTCGCATAAACCTGCCCCTGCTATCGATACCCTCAGAGTGTCACACACGCCTGACTGACCAGCTACAGGAAAGAGGAAATGGGAGGATTTGGAGTGTGACATTTTGTGCCTGCGTTGGAGGGAGTGTGAGGCTCTGTGTTTGTGTGTGTTTGTGTTCGAGTGGAGGCCGTATTTCCTCGTCACTCCGTCAGGCTGCACGGGTCAACGAGTTGGTCTGTGCATAGCATGAGACGGGCAATCGAGCGTTTGTGTCGGGCAGAGAAGGTTGTGTGTGTGTGACGGAGAGGCGGCCGGTAACTCTAGTAGGTGAAACAAACCGAGAGGAAGTGGAAGCGGATGAGGGCGGATGAAAGGGGAAGGAAGGGACGAGAAGAAACAGTGAGGAGAGGTGGAGGGAAGGAGGGGAGATGAGCATAAAGAAGGTAAAGAAAATGTGGAGAATGGATCGCTTTAAAACTTTAAACCAAACTTACACGTCACGAATAGCAATATTGATTTTTAACATCAGAGTACAATTTCAAAATAAAGCTCGTTGACAAACAGTTCACAGAGTATGACATATTATGACTTTTGCTGCTCTTAATGTTTTAAACCGTCAAAGTTTGGTCGAGTTTAGGAAAAGATCATCTTTAAAATAAGTACGTTCAGTCTCGTCACATACGTAACTTTTGTTATGTCATTTACAAAGTGAATTTACATACGTGACTGCCAAGAGGATGAGAGAGAGACAGTGGAACTGATGCTGACGTCAGACAGATGTACAAATATATCACCTGAGGATCTAAGTATGTCAGGTGTTGTTCTTTAGTGCTCTCACAAACTGCAATCGTAACTTTGAAGCCAATGCTAGACTTGATCAAATGTAAAATGTATCACTAAACTCTGAGTTTACTGCACCGTATCCTCTTAATTATGTTATTTTTTGCATTTCATGTGTCGATCAGGTATCTGAGAGTGGAGGAATGACTGGGAAAAGGAGGCAGAAAGAAATAAAGACGGGGAATGCAACGAAGGTTCCCAGCTGGACTCGAACCAGCGACGCTGTGGTTCATGATTGCTGCCTTGACCCCGAGGCCACTGTGGTGTCTCTCAAGATGAGCAATAATAACTCAGCACCGAAATTGGATTGGAAGTAATTGGAATGGGATTTGGACAGGAAGGGGATCAGAAATAAAATAGGTAGAAATAAATCCACTCGTCCGTCTCCTGCTAATTACAAACACCTGTCACACAGTAGCAACAGAACGAGGCCTTAAAAAAACATTTTGGTGATTTTATTGCATAAACATTGTTCTTTAGTTTTGATTGAGTACGTCGTTACTGCTGAATAAATCCTTCATGTACAGTTCTCCCGATGAAACCTTCATTAAAGTGTTTTTCACATGAAACCTGAGTTTCGCTCTGATCCAAGCCGGTTTTAATCATTGCTTTTTTTTTTTTACATTTTGGGACTTTGATGATTCGAGTCACAGATCTGAGCCTTGATATGTTTCTTCAAAGGTAAATTTCTGCACATGGCAAACTTTTAAGAAACAGCATGTAATTTGACATCAACGACGGCACGGTAAAGTGTTGTATTTTCTAAAGTGTTTCCCGAGATGTGACTGTATTTCTGTTTTATTTCTGAATTCAAACCAGGAGAAGATGGCAACAGGAAGCTCTCATCTTCTCTGAAACAACCTGCGAGTCTGCTTCTGTGATTCATCGATGCAAAAGTGTAAAAAAAAAAGTTACAGAATGCTTTTGAAAAGATTATTTATGAGGTACAAACTTTGGGCTCAAACAAGCCTAACGGATCATTTTCTTGCTGTAAATAAAAGCGTTGAAATTATCAGAAATTATCGGGTGCCAGAGCGGAATCTTAAACCTGCCGTATGGCGCTGTGTGGGCGCCTTTACAGCGAGTTCAAGTCTTGTATAACTTTGCACTTTTGACATTTTACGGATAGTTTGTGTGGGCGGGATCTGACCGCGCAGCCAAAATGTAAAAGTTACAGAATACGGTTATTAAAAATTAATAATAATGTGCCATAAAGTTACAGCGATGTTTGATTTTTTTTTGCATCTTGCCTGCAAAAGTAAAGCTCAGAAATCAGTCCGGCGAGTCCTGTAACACTCAGGCGTTCTGTCCTCAGCGAGAGGGCAAGGAAAAGAGAGAAGACGGCGCCAATTGGAAGCGACGAATAAAAGGTGAGAACGAGAAAAAAGGACAGAGGGCGAAACGATGGAAAAAAAAGAACGAAACAAAGAAAGCCGAGGAGAGCGAGGGGTTTCTTTGATGAATTGGTTTGGAATGAGAGCCGAGTGCTGCGGCGACCAGCGAAAACAAACCGGACCGAAGCGTTTATTTACACTCCGCTTCTCAATTAAATCAAATAGGCCACTTTAACGAGGCTGACATTTCAACAGCTTAATGAGGTACGGCGAGCTGAGGGTCCTTCTGCAGGATGTACGGCGAGTGTGTGTGTGTGTTTGGATATACACATGTCCACATGAAAGCACACACACTTCGTACACATAGTTTAGCGTATTTGTGTATACGGATCCACGTGTGTTTACTCGTGTCCTGCGGCGAGGCCTCGGTCCTCCCGTCCCTTTACCTCGTCCGTCTCCGCCCGCCGCTCCCTCCGTGGCAGCGCTTTGTGTAAACAGGACAATCTGGAAAGCTTCAGCGGGCCCCGGGAATGTTAACAGGCCGCATCGTAACATTACACCTACAGGAGTGTGTGGGTGTCTGCGAGTGTGAGAGAGAGCGAGGCAGGAAGGTGGAGTGTGTGCGCTGGTGTAATAGAGCGAGAGAGAGAGAGATCGGTTTGATGGAGACAGAAGGATGGAAAGTGAAGGTTTGTGTGTGTGTGTGTGTGTGTGTGTGAGGAATGCAGTGTGTCGGCGCGCGGGGAAACTCCCTCCGCGGTAATGTTTTAAGCAGCTAATAAACTCTCGCGGCTGGAAAGGATGAAACTTTATCCGCACCAGGTGAAAACCATTTCTCGCGCTTTTCGTGTTTGGATGTGAGCGAACACACAGATTCCTCTGTGTGTGTGTGTGTGTGTGTGTTTATGTGTCTTCGTGTGCGAGGGATAAACGCTTAATTCACGGAGGAGGATCTTTGTGTTTTAACGCAGAGCAGAAGTCCCGTTGAAAGGATCCATTAGACGTACGTCAGCGCACCTCCGCGCACGTACGAGAGGCCATGAAAAATAAGCTTCCATAATTGGACACGTGGCGTTCTTTCTCCTCAGCTTACAGAGGCCGGCGGTGTGAATCTGTGGATATCAAAAATGACTTTTTATGTGTGGAATAGTGGGCGACTTGGCTTTAGTGGTCAACTGGTAAAAGTTTGTTCCTCCTTTTATCTGATATGTAACAACCACAACCCAATCACCAGAGCAAATGTGGGACATTCCTGTAAACCATGCAGTTTCCTAATTTGTGTTGCGCTTGTTTTTATGATCTGGTTAGGATGAAGCAAAAAAACTACTTGGTTAGAGTGAAGAAAACATGTTTCAGCTTAAAAAACGCGTTTTCTTCACTCTAACCAAGTAGTTTTATGTACGTATGCACGTACGAAGGTGAACATATCTGTGGTTTCTAGGGGAAAAAACATGTCATCATCATCATCATCATCAAACAGGATTCAGTGAACAAGTCAAGTGATCGGAAGGGACATGTGTTGTCTCTAATTTGTCAATGAAATGAAACATTTCAATAAACAGTCTGTCAGAGAAATATGAAAAAAGAAAACATGTTTCGGCTTAAAAAAAACATCAAAAATGTCTTTTTTTGTTGCACCTTGTGTTCACGTACAAAGGTGAGCATACCTGTGTGATTATCAGGAGACTTGGCTCGTGACAGACTCTTTAATTTGAATAACATTGTCTTCATTCATCATCATCCACAACCAGGATTCAGTGAGAGTCAAGTGATCGCAGCATTTTTGCCTTCTCTGCAGTCTCTGTCGGAAAACAATCTGTTTGTCGTGTTTATTCCAACGAATGTGAACGTTTCCGTTTCCACAAACCGCAAGCCGAGTGTGTTTACACGAGTTAGCAACTAAAGAAAAGAGAGAGAAATCCACACATCAAGCGTCTAGAAGTGCACAGAAGTTAAGAGTGACTCCGCCGTGACACGTGACGGAGAAAAAAGACGTTTAGTTTTCTCCGGACACGTTGTTGTAAACGTACCTGTCAGGCTGTGTTTATGTGTTCCCTCCGCCTCTCGTCCTCTGGACTCTGTCTCCGCTCTGCCTGCGTGTCCGGCTGTTTGTGATGGGAGCGCGTGAGAAGTCTTACAAACGAGCCAGCACGACCACAAACTCGCACACTACAGACGACAGATGATCCGGACCACAGCGGAAACCTCCATTCCTTCCAGCCCCGGCACGAAGAAAAGCAACATCAGTCCGTCATCGGACACACAAACACGCAGGGGCTTCACGTCCAAAGCATAATTCTTCTGTCAAACTTTGCAGATTTTATCATAGCGCAAGAAAAAAAAGTATAACAGGAGACTAATGCTCATCCTCTGGGCTCATCTCTGCGTCCCTCTCTCTGTCATTTTATCGCATTACAACATTCATTCGAGTGAATAATGAGCAATTCACAATCGCCACAGAGCTTAAAAAATGAAATGACACGGAGAATAATGTCACACTTTGCTTGTTAGCTTATTTGCATTTCGGAGTCGGCTCACAAAGCGGAGCGGCGATGGACGCCACACTCTGGAAAATTAATTAAGTCCCTGTTGACTATAAAATGTTTCTCGGTGCCATCAGTGCTCTTAAACGCTTGTTGCAAATCCTCTCATGACTATAGAGTGTAAAACGCTCCTCCACGGGGACGGTGTTTTGTAAGAGTATAGATGTGTGTGTGTGTGCGTGTGTGTGGCTGGGCACTGATGAACGTTATTTAAAAAGCCTTCTGGAGCCCACTCCCGTTTCAAAATGCCTTTGGCCTCCGTGGATTAGTTCCATATCAGTTTCCGTGAGAGAAAAAAAGGGTTGCGTCCACTGCCAAGCGCCCTTTTTCATCGCAACACACACACACCGAGCGACGTGGTTTGGCGCGAGAGACGAGGCTTTGTCGCCGGTTGTAGCCAAATTCACCTAAACCCCCCTTTCCGCACACACTCGGAGCTTACAGCTGATCCACATTAAGATCGTCAACAGAGACGAGATCCTGACCTCAAACACGCTCCGATCTTTTTCTCCGCAACTTCATTGTTCTTCCTCTTCGATCGATTGTTTTTTCCTTTAATTTGTTGTTTGCTGTGCTCACGTGTTCCAACACAGCGACGAGTGTCTCCCGATCTAACGGACACACGCACAGAAATACAATAAATATGCCGAAATCTCTTTCTTACGACACCAAAAATCTGGCTCTGTGCTAAAAAAAATGTTGTAGATTTAATATGAATGGCCTCTTCCATCGCCGAGTGTTCGGCGATGGAAGAGGCCATTCATATTAAATCTACAACATTTTTTTTAAACAATCGCAGAACACCGACAGGTTTGAAATGAAGATGATTTTTTTACGTTGAAGTATGAAAACTCAACATAATGTCGAACTGGCAAAACAGCCTCAAAAAAAAAAAAGAGCCTTTCAGGTCGTGTCGATTCACAAGGCCGCGTTTACAAAAACACGCAATTCACGGTGACGCACGAAAGGTCACGAGGACCTTGTGCGCTCTAATTTCCTTCTCGATTGAGCTGTGCATGTTTCTCTTCACATTCTGCCACAAAAAGAGCTTCACCTTGTCCTTTTTTTGTATTTTTTAAATCAATACAACAGACAACATGACATTAACAAACACAAGCACACAGACAAAAGACCCGTCCTTCTATGACAGTGTTTGGAAATGATACTGTATATGATGATGATGATACTGAAGCTAACTCGGAAGTGCCTTAAACCTGCATTCGTTCTAATGACCAGAAGGGGGCGAGCCAGTGGTTGCAAAAAAAGAAAAGTCCGATGGTGTAAGCTTATGAGAAAATGACTCTACTTCTAACTTGATTTATTACCTCAGTGAACAGTTTTCTAATGAGTTGACGGTTTCAATCGCAAGTGTCAAGTCTTCTTCAACACAGCATGATGTTCATTTTGTAAAGTATGGTCCCATTTTGAGTAAAACAGACAGAAGGGTATGTTTTAGTGCACAGCTACCTTGTGATTGACAAGACGCTAGCGCAGCTAGGTTCTCCGTCAAGTACGATCAGGATATTCTCCAAAACCAAGATGGCAACTAAACTCGTGGATTCATAATGATAGTCCATAAAAACCAGCGGGTCATGTCACGGTGGGTTCACACCTGTAAGCAGCTCTACTCTTCTTAAAGCCACAAAGTGTAACTTCCTGGAGAAAGGTGGGTGATAGTTGTGTCTCATCCCCAGGTCGTCACATACATACAGTATATATATACACCAATCAGCCACAACATTAAAACCACTGACAGGTGATGTGAATAACATTGATCATCTCATCACAATGCAATGTTCTGCTGGGAAACCTTGGGAGCTGGCATTCATGTGAACCACCACCCATCCAAACACTGTTGTGGACCAAGTTCATCCCCCTCATCACAACAACACTACCCGATGGCAGTGGCCCCCCAGCAGGACAATGTGCCCTGACACACCGCAAACACTGCTCAGGAACAGCTCGAGGAACACAATAAAGGGCCCGAGGTGTCGACCGGGCCTCCAAATTCCCCAGATCCCAATCTGATGGAGCATCTGTAAGGCCTTGCTGAGCAGGTCTGATCCATGGAGGCCCCACCCCCCAACATACAGCACCCAGAGGATCCACTATAAAGCGCCCTGGTGCCAGACACCACAGGACACCCTCAAAGGTCTGAAGTCCATGTATTGACAGGTCAGAGCTGTTTTGGCTACACAAGGGGAACCTTCCCAATAATAACCAACAACAGATGAAGTGAACAACACCCAACACACACTGTGTCACAGGTAACAGTGGCAGGAGTTCACATTCCTAACTGTACAAGCCTCCCATGACATTAGTCATTAAGGAGTTTGCATCATCGCTTCTGGGAAGTGACTGCGATGCAAAAACTGTAAAACAAAGAGGAGGCTGAGGCCGCCAAAAGGACAGCTGATTGAATTAAGTCAGCGGAGGCAGCGGGACTCTGAACTAACAGTGAAGACTCAGCCCACGTCTGGTCAGTGCGACCAGTGTGTCGGTGAAAACTAATCGCCCACTAAAATGTTAATAAGCTCTACTTAAACCACGCTGAGTAAATTTGTACCACATCATGTAATGTTGGCTTTTACAGTCTCTCTAAGACCAACACACACACACACACACACACATACACACACACACACACAGTCTGAGAATGGAAATGACAGCTAATCCTCATCCTCTCGCACTCTTTATCCTTTTTCCCTCCTTTATCCATGTTAAACTCTTCCTCTCATCCCTCGCTCTCCCTCCAAACTGTCACTCGTCTCCACAGGTCTCAAACTCGCTGCGTCATTCCGTACGTCGTTTTACAAAACTCCACTGTCGCGTTGAGAAGCGACTCGAACGGATACAGAAGCGAGAGGACAGATGGAGGGGAAGAAAGCGGGCGACATTTGGAGGTCCTGACCTGATAAACCCGTCTCCCTCTCGGCCTCGCCTGTTCACTTCCAGCCTTTCAGAGGATAAAACGGGCTTTGGGAGAGAATCTGTCCACCGGTTCTCCGTGCCAGCATGCCGACACATGGCACTCAGTCACGAGAAGATCAACTTATGGCACCACCAGCAAACTCTTATGAAGTGACTCAGACCGGAGCGAGCGAGTCGGCCATCTGGAGCACGGGAGCGCCGGAGCGACGAGGCCAAACTCCGAATCTGAACAGAACTTTGAGTTACCAACGAGACCGTAAACTCTGGTTCCAGGACAGGTGATCGGAGTTAGTTCGATCAACTTTGAGTGTGCTGAATGTGTGAAACCACCATTGATGGAGTCACAGCAACTTTGAGCAATCCTTGACTGTAGCTAGCTAAGGTTAGCCGATTAGCTCACGGCTCAGTTAGCCATGGAGCCGGTGGTGCTGAAGTTCGGCTGGACCGGGACCTCAAGAGGAAAGTGATGGTGATGACGTTAGTTTTATGCCGCGTTTGGGCACTTGCTAAAGCGCTTGTCGTTCTTTCTCGGCCGAACAGTGTCCTCGTATCTTGAGGGTCCAACTCTGGTACACAAACAAGTCCACAAAACTGAAAATCACAAGTCAGGTGAAACAAATACAACCTCCAACACATTAATAATGTCTGCTGAAGGTGCAGAAGTGCTGAAGGAAAGACCTCAGCTGAACGCAGTGACACCAGATCTTCAGCACAGTAAATGTTTTATGATATTAAAGCAGAAAAAAAAACAATTTAGCCGCCACTAAAAGAAGCAAAGACGCCTCACGATTTCAGAATCGGCGTTAAATTAAATCCACACTGTGGTTCATTATGTTTGTCGCCGTGAACATCTTAATAAAACTCATAAAAGGCAGAGGAGACGATAACAGAACAAAGAAATATAAACAAGTGTGTAATATCCTCTTCACGCCACTTATCTTTCACGCTCCCGTCATCTCCGCCTCTCCGTCCTCGTGTGTCCTCCCGGCTGAAACAAAGCCCTCGCTCCTTCTCTCCTCGCTGTGTCTCGAGTGCTTTGTCGTGAAATGTTTGGGAACAATCGTTCCTCCTTTTTCACACAAATTAACTTCTTTCAGTTTTGTTTTTCGTCTCGCTGCAGAACAAGAGATGTTCGTCAGTCTGCCGTTCCCTCTCTAACTTACCGTCCTGTGTGGAAATGAACTCAGTGAGCATCAAAACCATGAGAGGGGAGAGGGACAGACTGTACCGAGTGTTTAAACAGACATTTACTTTATATTTGTGCATGTACGTTTATACCCGCTCCTCTTTCCGTCTCCGATCCGTCTCTCGCTTCTTTTCCCTTCGAGCGATTTGAGCACAAATCCTCCTCAACCACAGACTCCATTAGCTCGGACAGGGACTGTGTAAAGAGGGAGATGTATTTTGGGAAGATTATAATTGCTCGTGTCATGCTGGTCCAATCCCTGTGACTGACTGATCCTGACTGTTTCTATCTGTGTGTGTGTGTGTGTGTGTAGGCTGAAAGCTCCCCACGGTTAAAATTAGGGGTGGACTGATTATTGGGGACAATATTCAGCCTTTTCCAATTATTGCTATTGGTGATTTTTCAGTCAAATCACTCATTTAAAAATGTGCTGCCTGTAAACACTGAATACTCTGAATCTGCAAAGTAACGTAAAGTATCAAATGAATGTAGTGGAGAGGTATATTATAAAGTAGCAGAACAGTACTTGAGTCAATTGTACCTTTTGACACAAACAGAGGAGCAGGAGAAGACATTACTCTCCCCAGACAGCTTAACAACCATTCACACCTGGGCTCACCTGGCCCTAACGACTCTGAAACTCAGAGCTCACACGTGTCCTTAACGACTCTGTGAGGACACTCCCACACAGAGTTTAAAAGTCTGGTGAAACGTCTTCAAGAAACTGAAACAAGTCCAGATGGCTACAATACAGCGACTTGATTTCTTAAACAAAGAGTCTCCTTGATTTCTAATATTCGGTATATCGGTCCTGAAAAACCAACATCAGTTGTCCATAGTTAAAATAACTACATTCAACCATGTCATGTCTGAACCTTACGTTACGTCATTAACGTATGTTAACTTACTTATGGAACATAATTGAAAAACAAATCAAACCTGACTCTCAGGACTTAGCCGGGTCTACGAGGTTAAAGTCCAGTGTATGACCCATCCAACCATCCTGATCAACACAGACTCTGACATCTATCAGACTGGAACTACGCTTCAACAAGTGACAAACCTGGCAACGCAGAGCCGCCGATCAGGCTGCTTTATTTTACGACAAGAGAAAAATCACACAACCAAATCTGTGACCAGCTCTTGTTGACCAAGATGAATTGTGGGTTATATCTGTGTTTTGTTTGAGTCCGATGTTATCAGAAATATTAGGAAAGAATTATAAAATCCAAATGGAATCAGTTATTGGTATTTATAGATTTCCATTATGATTCTCTGTCTCTTTGTGTTTCGTGTGTGTGATTTTAATTAACGTCTCTCCATGAAGCACTTTTCACATGTTCTCTATCAATGTAATAAATTGACTCGACGAGTCACATAATTAGCACGGCCGGTTATTTCTGTACGATCAGCTTTTCCTTTCCGGCTCGTTCTGTTGTAATTATTTTAGAAGACAAAATAATATTCGCCAAAAAATAATAATGTTATCAATAGTCAATTGTCAAAACAATGGCAGCGCTGTGACAGCGGCTGACTGACAGCCCCACAGCTCCACAGCTCCACAGCTGTTCCCTCCTCTAATTGAAATGTCACGATAGCCTGCGTGCCGAATTTACTTCTTGACCGCGGAGTCAACGAAATCTCCTCCGACTCCGCCGGAAACTTTCCGGGACGCGTTCAGCAATTATGGAAAATTAAGCCATTTCTTTCTTATTTTCCTCGAATGATTACAGCAGCACAAAAAAAACCCAGATGAAACAAAACGACAATTTTCTAACAAGGTCGGAGAAAACTTTAGAAAGACACACGAGCGCATAAAAAGACAAACATTAAAGGCTGATGGGAGACGTAGATACAAAGAGACGAGAGAATCATATTAATGAAAAGACGAGCGGAGTCTGTTTGGTGGTTTGTAACTTCGCAGTGGAGAAAAAGGGGGGAGAAGATGAAAGAGGAGCAGACAATTACCGAGGTGAAGAAAGCGACGTCATTTTCTTTTTCAGAGAGAAAGCGGCGGTCGCCCGGCGTTCTCTCACTTCGTCTATTCTCCCTCTGATGGGTGTCATCTCTCCTTTTATCAGCGCCTGCTAACAAAATAAATACTGCTGCGGCGGAGAAATGTGTGTTCACCGGAGATGAGGGACGACGGCGCAGGTGTTGGATAGTGCGAGCTGTAAAGTACGAACCTTGAGGGGAGAGAATCTCAGTCGACACTCGACGCTCCGCAGAAGAGTCGAAACTGAGACCATCTGCTGAAAGCCACAGTGCAGCTGAGAGTATGAGACGTACTGAAATCAATAAGCTGTTCAAATACGGCTGATGGGGTGACGATCTGTCTGTGGACTAACGTTCTGACGTTTGGCATTACGGCAGTCGCCATCTTGGTTTTATGGGCGGCAGAAGTGACCATATTTGGACGAGAGGGTGGAGCCGGGGAACTCGATGACACGCTGTGATCAATCACAAGGCAGCCACGCCTTAAATCAAACCCTGCGTTATCGTCTACTTTACTCTAAATGGGACAATAATTTACTAACTGAACATCATGATGTCATTAAGAAGAACTGAAACTACAGACTGAGTCTTATGAAGTCGTTTTCTCATGATCTCGGGTAAACAACAGTTATTATCTCGTGATCAGGTCATAAATGAAACTTGTTATAACTGAAAAACAGAGGAAATAATATGATCCACCCTCGACCATTTAGCGGAACCAGTGGTGAGCGTGGAACCGAAACTATCTTTGAAGTTGAGTTTTAGTTTAAAGCAGGGTTGTCCTGACTGGTCTGTGGGCTGAGGTTGGCCCGCCGTAAGATTCAATCTGGCCCGCAAGAGAGAAAATTGTAACATAAATCACTGTTCGTGCTGTTTTATGTTCGTTAATTATTAACGATTGCTCATAATCTGAGCACAGCCGGCAAAGTGACACAGCAGGAAGTCAGTCAATTAAGGAAACTTGAGATCCTAGTAGCATTTTGCTTCTTAAAAATACAACAGGTGTTTGCTTTGGTTCAACTTCAACAGAAACAAAAAATTAAACAAAAAATCATAATTCAGACTGAAATGATGTCAAATAAAAGTTGTGCGAAGGAATCAGTGTTGGTGGAGAAATAAGAGCCATGAAACCGTCAGTCAACCACATGAAGCTGTAGAGTGATTCTTCAGGCTCAGCTGCGTCATGGAGAGAGCTACAACTCAACTAGTCTTTGAGTTTGTGTCGAGCTGACGAAGATAAATAGAGTTTTTAGCAGCTGATGAGTTTGTTTTGTGTTCACAGGTTGACCGACTGTTCGTACCTGAGCTCTGTTTGTGGTCGGCTCCCGGCTGCTCTCTTCTGTCCTGGAAGTCCCACGTTGAACCTTCATCATGAGACAATGCTGGCAAGCCAACGGATACGGCACACACACACACACACACACACACACCAAGTAATCCTACCCAGTGTCTCTTGGATCTAGCCTGTCGCACAAAGCCAGTCACACTCATCTCTCCAGCAGCCTGGAGGATCCAGAGAGAGAGAAAGCATGAGTATCTGTGCTAGCAAGATGCCTCAAGGTTACCTCTGGGCAGCACTGTGTGTGTGTGTGTGTGTGTGTGTGTGTGTGTGTGTGTGTGTGTGTGTGAAGGACTGGAAAGGGGGAAACAGCTGCCAGTGGAGTTTACCACTAGTCATTACTGCGCACCGGGGACAGAGGAAATGTAATTTCTACACACAAACACTTAATGGGACACACTCACAGTGTTCTTAATGTACTGTCCATGACCCTGTCAGGATGTGAATCTCACGACTACACACACACACACACACACACACACACACACACAGTTCCACTTCTTCTCTTTCTGCTATTTGTCGGTGGTTAGTTTGTTGTCCACACAGTCCCAGGGTTGAGGTGAAGTGGAGGCCACATTTTAAAGGTTTCATTTACATGAGAACAGGTTCTCAACCTGAGTGTCAGGGAGCTCGGACGGGTTGTGAGAGGTTTAAAATGACTGGAAAGAGGAGAGGAGACCTTTTTATACACTTTTATACACAACTTCTGATGATTCAAGCTCAAAGATAAATAATAACATTGTCAATAACTGAATTATCTTTGAACACAAAGTTCAGTTTTCTAATGGCACAGCACTGACTGGTCTTTAAAATGTGAGAGACTTGAGGCTCCACTTTCCTGTATTCCTCTGAAGTGCACACAAAGTGCTGAATGGGACAATCAAATCTGATGACTTAATGGAAAACTGACATATGACCTTGTGTATAACTTCTGCATATAAATGCTGATTTATACAGTATTGAATTGCACCATCAGTTTCAGTCAGTGATGACTCAAACTCACTGGAGTTTTCAGAGGCAACAACAAACGTGTGTGATGCGCAACCCAATCGCCAGAATAAATGTCGGCAAAGTAAGTTTCTGCAGAACCACAGATAGGTTAAAACTTTAGTTTTAGTGTCTCCACAAACACAGCTGCAAATGTTCAGAGGTCTTGTTAACATCGCTCAATATTTCCAGAGGTGTCCCGAAAATTAACCTTTTCTTTCTCCACAAAAACAGCTGGAGATCTCCCCAGGCCTCATTAAAAACACCCATTTTTGTCTCCACAAGCACAGCTGCAAATGTTCAGAGGTCTTGTTAAATACACCACAAACATTGCTCAATATTTCCAGAGGTCTCCCTAAAATTAACCTTTTCTTTTTCCACAAAAACAGTTGGAGATCTCCCCAGGCCTCATCAAAAACACCCACTTTTGTCTCCACAAACACAGCTGCAAATGTTCAGAGGTCTTGTTAAATACACCACAAACATTGCTCAATATTTCCAGAGGTCTCCCTAAAATTAACCTTTTCTTTCTCCACAAAAACAGCTGGAGATCTGCCCAGGCCTCATTAAAAACACCCATTTTTGTCTCCACAAACACAGCTGGAAATGTCCCAGAGGTCGTCTTAGAAACAATGGTTTTTTTGCTCTCACAAAAAAGGGGTGGAGATGTTCCAAGGTCTGGTTAAACACCTGTTCTCGTCTCCACAAACACAGCTGCAAATGTTCAGAGGTCTTGTTAAATACACCGCAAACATTGCTCAATATTTCCAGAGGTCTCCCTAAAATTAACCTTTTCTTTCTCCACAAAAACAGCTGGAAATCTGCCCAGGCCTCATTAAAAACACCCATTTTTGTCTCCACAAACACAGCTGGAGATGTCCCACGGTCGTCTTAAAAACAATGTTTTTTTGCTCTCACAAAAAATGGGTGGAGATGTTCCAAGGTCTGGTTAAAAACACCTGTTCTTGTCTCCACAAACACAGCTGGAAATTGTCCCAAGGATCACTAGCTTGGCCGCTTTGTCACCTCCCAACTCCACCACGATCCCGTCCACCTCCTGACTCGAAAGGCAGATAATACATTTGTACTGGAAACGTGATGTGACACATTTTGTTCAAATGTCAATATGGCCTGTCGCCTAAGACATGTACACATTTGAACATATCTGTGCTTTTCAAAATCATTAACTGCGAACACTTTGTCCCGGCGACTGGGCCGGTGATGTGATACGCGCTCGTCACACTTGACTCCACAGCCGTGTAATAAAAAATACACAAGATCGTAAGTTGACAACGATTAATGAGGATTCTGGGAGGTCTGGCAGCTCCAAGGACGACCTTAAAGCACAGTGTGTACATGAAAAACAATCAGAAGTCAGGGGAACAAAAAACAGGCTGCCAGGCTGCCTATAATAGCTACAACTGAACAATACCTTGCCAAGCAGACACACACACACACACACACACACATCCACCAACTGGCAGCCACTCATAATAGGAAATCCTAATTACAATGGCTTCCAATGATTATTAAAACTACTAATAATAACTGCTAATAATTACAGCGTGCCAGACCTGCCCCGGGAGGGAGGCTGGAGCGATTACAGCGCCAGTCAGTCAGTGACGAGTTCATACAGTCACAGTGCCGGCTGTCTGACAGTCGGCCTCAAACACGGCATCAGTCAAAACGTTCCTAGCAACACGAGGCCACTCAGTCAAGTCAGGAAACCCAGGACGGTACCGTGGAGTTAGTCATGATCTGCACTGATAACACGTCAGTTAAAGCCGCATTAAGTGATTGTGACAAGACGACGGACGACGTCTCCCAGAAACAGATGATTCTAATACACTGGCAGCTTCTTGGAGCACTTCCCATATTGTCTATTCTGAAGTGTGAACGCTGGAGGGGACACACGACTGGTTTCTAACATGTGTTTCGTTCTCCCGAAATCTGGATTCACTCAGAATGCAGACCAGTAGCGTTATTACTCTAGCCTTCCCACATGTAGCAGCTCAGCTATGTGTTAGACTTGAGTTAAGCTACGTGGAGGTAAGTTACATTTATTTGGAGTTGCAAAGACAAAAACACAAAACAGGTACAACAGTTTTCTAACACTGCACTGAATATAAAAGTTGTTTGCACTATCTTAGAAACTCCTCCATGTCTAAGAGACTGATGCTTTAGTAAAATCCCCTAAACTTTTGGTCCCATCCCATCCAAACTACACCTCCTTTATCTTTGTGGAGCGCTGAGTGGCAGGATCACACCTGATTGAAAATCGATATTTGGCCTTGTGCCACTTTCCAGATGTGGTTTTCAGAAAGGACACCTCTACACCCCCAGTCTGTCGTCTCAAACCAGACTGAACTGAACATCACCAGAAGTTGAATATTAACTTTATCTGACGGACCTTGAGCCTTTAGCTTGCAGGAAGTTGGATGTCTTCAACAGTCGTTCATTAACATTCTGTTATTTCAGGCTGTAGACGTCCTGAACAGTTGCTTCACTTGAGTTTTAGGTCGTAGGTTGGGTGATGAACCACTAGGACTCATCCGTACCGAGAGGTGAAAGATAACAATACCTTAATCTTAAAGCTTCTGAAAGCGGAAATGATTCATATCAACATCGACGTTTTACTGTACACCCTTTTTACACAAAGATCTCGCAATACCAAGATGCTTTCTTCTTCCTTTGTTCCTTGCTGGCCCCGATGTGTGATTTTGTATAGCATGCCACGAAACCACAGGCATCATCACATGTAACATAGGTCAGCTTTTAGTGTGATGTTTTACATATGCAGAGTTTCCTAAACAATGTCATAACATGGCAATAACAATAATTTACCATCCTCGTTAAACGACAGGTGATCTCGTCCTCTTCTCAGGCGATCAGGAGCTCCTGGATCCCACGTCGTCTCCCCAGTTTGCAGACATTTGGGGTTGTTGTTGTTCTCCTTCAGTTAGCTGCTAACGGCCGCTAGCTGCTTATTAAATCTCTCGCTTGTGGGTTGCACACACGACACGCTGTCAACATGTCACACCCATGTCACGGCACGTCGGCTCACTCTTTATACAGACGTCAGTTCGGTGCTGTTACTACCTCTGCTGTCAGCTCAGAGGCGGAACAACAGTCCTGAGTTCAACAGGCTCTGTGGAAGGGGACTTTCGATCAACCTCCAAGGCAGTTACACGATCAGTGGAGTCAAAAGTTTCAGTCAGCTAGACAGTGAAGTGTTTGAGTCCAGACTACAGTAAATCTCTAACTAATTTAAGTTCCGTCAAGAGAAACACCAGAACTTAAATATAACATAATCAGAATATTGAATTTTGAAACTACACAAACACACGGACACATTTTGTAGATCTATACTGAACACTGTGCACAAAATGAACCTTGGCAGTGACTCGGGAGAATTTAATTACTTCCTCTCCCTCTCCCCATTGGACGAGAGGTCTGGGATATGCTAATTAAGCCTTGACTGATAAAACGCTCCCATGGCCTCTCTGTCTCATTACTACTAACTTCTGTGATTGCGGCCCAGAGTCCAGCACCCATCCAGTGATAAATAAAAAAAAAGCACCTGAAGCCACAAGGCTGGGACTAAATACTTATTAAGCGCCGGGATATGACCTAGTAGTTTGATGGCGCCACGCCAGAGGAACTCGGAAAAACTTTTTCTGCCGCAATCAGCGCACGTTATCTTCTTTTTCTAATTGATAATTAGTCTTGCATTAATTTGGGGCCAACATCTATCTCTTATCACAAAGGTACAATTTATCTGCAGCTTAAACGATGGACTAAATTGGGTTGGCAATGTTAATGACTCACCTTGCAGTGTACGGGGGACATGAGGGAAATAATTTCTCCTGACTCATATTTAATTAACCTTAGCAGATGTGCTGGGCACGCATCGTGGCTTGAAAAAAAGACGAGGCACATGTGTAAAACATTTAACAGACGACATCTCGGGCACATCCCGTCTTAGAATGTATATTTTAATGCAAAAAAAAAAGGTGTTATATACATAAATATAAAATGTAGGAAAACAATCATCGTTATTGTTACAGCTTTATAAAAGGAGATTTGTTTTTTGGGGGGGATTTTTGGATATAAGATGTTTAATATAAAAACGCTATATTTCTAAGACAGAGGGACTGTATAGTGGACTCCTTCACGTACTGGTCCAGAGAACCAGGACGACCAGAACTCCTCATATAGAAGACTCTGGTTAGTACCTTCAGCTTGTGCAACTCACATTGTACTGCCAAAACAATCACGTCTGCCACACTCACAGAGCGTTTGACATGTTCACCATGCTACGCAAACTGACTTCATTATCTTTTTTTCTGTATTTTTGTTCTAATTTTTTGAAAAACAAGGTTGAATATTGGTTACGATCATAATTACAGCTTAGTATTTCAATGTAAATTGCATATAAAAGTGAGAAAAACTTGCATGGGAACAGCCTCCAAACGCTCCGTGGCTCCGACAGACTCGACCAACAACACAGACTACCGTTAAAAACAAATACGTAGAAGAGATAAATGCTTGTGAAGAGTTACATACATGTTATTTGCGTGCTAGTATCAGAGGAGTAACGATAATACACCTTCATGTAATGTTCACATCTCGGCGTGCTGTAGCTCGATAAAGCTTCGCCAGACGCCGACTCAGCATCAATCAGATACACACAGTTCAGAAAACATCTTCCAGCTTTGCATTCTGATCATTCCGTCTTATAGAAGTTCAACATGTGTCCACGTGGCCCCAGCAGATCATTTTCTCTGGTGCTCCGTCTCTTTCTAAGTATGTTTTGACGTAGCGCCATTTTTAAAAAATATACCATCCAAAACCTGTCGATGGCCCAGGTGACTGGTTGTTGATTGCCCAGGGGACTTGGTTTTGTTTCTTCTTTCCTTCTTTCAGTTGTTTTATAGTTTGTGTAGTTTGTTTCTTCTTCTACTCTGTTGATACCTGGACCAATCGGTTTATGTGCTCCAAAGTTGACTGAAACACACCTAACTTGCATTTTCTTGTTCTTTTCTTTTTCCATTTTTGCTTAAAAACACCCTTGACGGCTCTTGTCAGCACTGAGAAAATGATCTAATGGGGCGTGTGTTTTATTTTGGTGTTGATTCTCTATATACTCGACAGGTGAGCGTAACACCAGGACGATCTCCTCCACTATTGTCTTCTCCTTAAGACTCTGACAGTTTCATCTGGAAGTTTGATTTCTAAACTGGTGCAGAAAAGTGATAATAGCATGAAAAAGAAAAAAAAAATATTTGGAAAGTAATTCCCCAAAGTTATTACATTCAGTCGATGCGAGCCCACTCCTGCGACCCTCCGCCCACTGCAGATCAACTGCCGCCCAGATTCTGATGAACTTTCATTCTTTCTTCTGCTCTGTTGTTCTTCTAAAACTCTCTGAATCAAACCATTGTGACTCACAAGGGCGCTCGGGGTCCTCGCACTGCATCTGCTCATGTTTCTTCCATCTCCCTCCATCCGTCAATACTTTCAGTCTTTTACTTGTTTCTTTAATCCCTCTTCCTTCTCCACGTCCTTTTCCTTCGTTGCTTCTCTGCTTATCCCTCATTTCTAATCCTTCCTTCCCTCCTTTCACTGTTTTCCTTTTGTCAAACCTCTTTCAACTCCTCCTTCCTACTTTCTTCTCTCCATTCAAGATCCTACTTCGTCAAACAAACAGGCTAATGAGACGGTTTAGATACTTCATGGTTTAGTTTCCGTGGGTTTCTACTCTCGACGTCGACCCTCACAGAAACGCGATTCACCTAATCCTGAAATGTCATTTTTAACGTTTAATCCCCGCTGAATTTAATACTGCTGAGCTTTGTGGAGGGAAGCGCGGAAACGTTAAGCTAGACTCTAACTCTTAGTTTCACTTAATTGACGGTTTAGTAAGTGGCTAAATGGATACACACTACGGCGCAGCGCCGAGAAGAGCACTCTGAAACTCAATTCGCGTTTCAACGGGACTTGTGTGCACTTCAGCGGGCAGTGGCGCCCACACCGCCGGGTCACAGAGATGTGCCATGAACACCCATCACGTCCGAGCTACAGTACATGGAATACACAGACAGCGCAGAGAAAAAGAGGCTGCTAAGTAACACAGAGTGGTCAATTAAACCCAGAAAGGAAAAAAAAAAGCCTTTTCTGCCTGGTTTACCACCAGTGTGGACATTTGTGAGGCTTCACTATAACACAAAATGAGTACGAGTACTGGTGCAAGATAGCATATTGTAGTGGTTTTATATTTTATATGGAATTAACTATTCCAACATTATTGGAGTTTTGCTCATTTCCTGCATTCCCAAATGTATTTTACATTGCTGTCCATCTTGTTTAAGCACCTTTATGACATAGGTGCTCTTCCCTGACAAATTTGGGAGAGTATATGCTTTGGAACAAAAGACTAGGAGTCGAGGAGAAGGCAGCTGTACGATATGAAATAAAATGTTTGAATCATCTCGCTTTGGTGTTGGTGTATTACCTTGAAGGAGGTCTAAGTGTTATTACGAAATGGTCGTCTCCTTCTTGATAGAGTTTCTACCGGAATGTCAACGTTTATAGGTTGATTAGCATCCCGGGGAAAAGTTTGACAAATTTGGCTTCTTGTTTAGAGCAAATGATTATCTCTCAAATGACCCCTCCTAAGCCCCGCCCATTGTCACCCTGTTGTCCAATGATGTTGGACCGATTTGAGCAAAACGTTGGCTAACTGGCTAGCTAACGTATAACGGTCAGCACCAATCTTGTCGTCCTCGGCCTCTGTGAAAAGTATGTTTGGCACTAAGAATGTGCGGCTTCTCATGTTTTTCTTCGAACCGGAGCGACTTGGCCTCAACGCACATGGTTTCGCTGTGTTCATAAAACATCAAGAATCTATCCTTCTATCGCGTACTGTAATCACTGCTGTCGACTTCTTGAAGCTATATTGCCTGAATCCCAGAAACAAACTATTCAACACTGCTGGAGCTGGCTAATCCAGACCGGCGTTGCCAGGTTTCTTATTGTCAAGCATGTCTGACCTAAGAAACTGTAACTACGGGGGCGGGACTTAGGTTCAAGAAAAGCTCTTGTCACACTGGAATGATTCAATAAACACAGGTTGACTTCATGAATCAAGTTCAGATGACTGAAAACATAATGTTTTCATACATTCAAGTTGAGGTCATTTTAAATAGAGTTATCTTTTCAGAGATAAACGTAGGTCAAACAATGCTAATATGTCCTGACCTGAATATAAATGAATGTTAATTTGTGGTCTGAAATGTCATCGCGGGATTATATTTAAAGCCGGATCAGGGTCATCGATGAGTGCTGTAAACCACCAGCCTTGAGTGGTCCTGTACTGACAAACATGTTCAGACTCATCTCTGCTGAGAGAAATATCTTCCAGCCAATCATAGCATCGTTAAAAACATTATTACACGTAAAGATTAATTCATACAGTGCACTATTGTGATTCAGTGCACTGCTAATGTTCAAATGTTTCCATTATTAATTCAGAAAACATAAATCAGACTAGTTACGACTATATTTTCTGTATTTTTAAAAAGATCGGTATAGTGGCGTTCTCCCTGTTTGGAAAATTGAGACAAAAGGAATCAGAATGCGCGACAGAAAAGAACGAAATCTTCAGAGTAATTTGTTAACACAGGTTTGGAACGCAGGAGCATCTTGATGTTTTTACAACTTGCCCTCAAGAGGAGACTAAAAGCCTGACAGTAATACTTCCTAAACAGCTGTTTGGCATGTTTCACGTGACGTTTAAGAATACGCTTTGTCTCGTTCCTAGAGCGGCGGCAGTGAAACCGTCAGGTACGATACGAGCCAGCATCGAGCCGTACGTACGTCTTAATTTAAATGGATCCAATTACCTTTGTGGCTCGGACTGCTTGTTGAAAGAGAAGACTTAATCAGAGTATAGCGAAAAGACCAAACCCTGAAGACTCAAAGCAATTTAAATGACTTCAAACAATGAGACATTATGCATCACACGCGGGCGACTCTATAATTAACCTCCTTTACCTTGCTCGTCTGTGTATTACCATATACTTCAAACAGCGAAGACAATGTTTGATAATGACGGCGATTCGAATCACAACATTAAAGCGGCTTCAACTCTATATCACATCAGTACCGAGAGCTGCACAACACAAAGCAGCCAGCGTTCTGCTCGTTTTTCATTTCTGGACCCGGTTCGTCTACACAGCTGCGGTCATGGCGTTCTTCTGTCTCGGGTTGGTTTGGTGTTGCTGCTGCTGTCTTCCTCCCTCCCCAGGGTAGCCGTATTGTTCTGGACCGGGATCCACGTGGTGCCTGTAACCCATCAAACATTCTCTGTTCAGGCGTTGAAGCAGATTAACTGAGTCATTTGTGACTGAGGATGGCAGATCTCAGAATTTACCTGGGATAATCTTCATCCACAAATCGGCCCTACCTGTAAGCTCCACCCCCGGCTCCACGCGTCATAGTGTCGTACCGTAGTCCACGAAGGGGAGGGGTGGGGGAGGGGGGCACGTCCTGCCGCAAGGGGCCTCTCTGCTGGGAGCTAGGAGCAGAAAGACAAGCATTGTCAGAATATTAGAAAGGACAGGTGAGGACAGGTGAGGACAGGTGTGCTCCTTCACCATAAAAGAAAGAAAAGATTTAACAGTAGGGCTGAAACTAACAATTCTTTTCATTGTATCAGCTATTTTCTTGATTTTTTGTTTAGTCTTTGGTCTACAAAATGGAACAAAAATGGTGTAAATGTCTATCAATGTTTCCCAAAGCCGAAGACGACGTCCTCAAATGTTTTGATTTGTCCACAACCCAGAGATATTCAGTTCTCTGTCATAGAATAGCAAATAATCCAGTAAGTATTCAAATTAAAGAAAAAAAATCACCAAAAGAGTTGAGAAGTCAGGTCTCACTTTCAGACTACTCATACATAAAGCAACCTCCTGGCATGTCATTACCTCGGGTGGGGGTAGTACCCAGGGTCGACGCCCCGCGGGTCACCCGGCCGTGCGTACGGTTGGCCAGGTGGGTATCCAGAGTAAGGCGGTCCAGACTGGGCGTTGGGGTTCGGGTAGGACGGGGACTGAGGGTACCCCTGTGGGGGCTGGGGAGGTCCGGGGTAATGACCTGACCAGGGCTGCATGGGGTAGTCAGCTGGATCCATCGGACCTCGCCTGGAGGACAGAAAGACACAATTTGAAGAGAAATGATGAAGTGAGTTTATAGCTCTTTACTCGGGGAAGTAGGGAGGAAGTCAAGCTAAAAAAATAAGAAGTTAGTAGTTAGAAGTAAGAAATGAAACGCATGATATAAATTATTGGTGAAGACTGAGTGTACTTTTTCCAGGTCGAATGCTGTGGACTAAATGTTCAAAATATTCACGGAAACCTGCTCCACACTTTTTGTTGTGGATTGGACAGAAAGAGAAGAAAGAGCCACACACACACACACACACACACAGCCAACAGCCCATCCCAGCCAAAGATCACATAGCAGCAGAATATAAGTGACATGTGACAGTTTTAAGTAGGCTAGGGCTCAGTTAACATGCACGCAAAACACACACACGCACACACACACACACACACACACACACACACACACACAGCTGTGGTAATCCAGTCCAGTCCTGTTGATAGATATCGATGTCCTGGGCCCAGTGGATAGCGAGTACACAAACATGTGTCGTCCACATAGCTCACATTATCAGGTATTACATTTTATCTCTCTGTCTTTCTGTCTCTTCATCCGTCTGCGTTCGTTTCTCATCCTTTCTCAATCCGACTCGTTTCACTTTCAGTGTGTCGGTGTCCTCGTTTACATTAACCGTCTTTATTGAGAGCCTTTCCTATAAAGGTGTTGTTAGGTTTATTTTTTATCTTTTTAATTACACTAAACTTTGTTCTTGACACTGCACTTTGTTTTTGCACGGCTCTATTTGTACCTACCCATTGCTTATTTAAACTTTATATTCATTGGTGTTTTTATGGTTTTAATCATCCACTGTTATTAGTTTTATACTCTTTTATTACTTTGTAGTTTATTATTGTGTTTTTGTGTTTATTTTGGTTTTGATAAGTGCTATTGAAATAAACTTATGATTATTAAATATTTTATTCTTTTAACATTTTTTAATTTAAATAATTATCATGTGTAGTATTTCAGAAGTAGTACTCATACTTTATCACTGTCTTGGTGTGCATAAGTCTCTAAATACATTTTTGTTTTTTAATATCCCACGTTTTTGTCACTTGTGAAGCACTTTGAATCACAGTTTGATCTGTTTGAACGGCGCTAAGTAGAGTCTGATTGATATTTCTGTATTTGTATTAATGCATGTTGGACGTGTGCATATATTAATAAAGTCTGCACCATTTAGGATATTAATGTACTTCAAACTAATGTGTACTGAAGCATGTACTTGTTAGAATGTGGTCACATGTAACTCTCATAACGACACTTATCACTGATGTGCATAATTGAGTGGGTGGAGCTCCGCAGCCTCCAGCCAATCACAAAGGTGACCTGCCGCCTGTTGCCTGGAGATAATGTTAATATGGACACGACCGCAGAGACAGACGTGCAGATTTACATGTACATGAATACTCGCAGAGAGCGAGCGCACACACATGGCGCGCTGGTGGTCTCCGTGCTGACGCCTGTGTGTGTCAATTTGGGTGGTCAGCAGTGGAAAGTGTCGAACTAACTACATGCCCGTCATGTTTGGGATGTCTGCTGCTGCCCCGCCTGGCTCCATATCTGCCGTGAGAGCGTCTCACACACACACACACACACACACACACACACACACACACATTACATTTCTGCTTCTCTGTCAGCTCATCTGTCAACCTATCCGTCGTCTGTCTCCTGCTTTTTCGACTTATTCTGCTACAATTATTGTAAGTCGCTCTGGGTGAGTGTATCGGCTACATGTCTCAAATGTCTCCCTTCCTGATAGCCGCAGCCGTTTTGTCTGCGTCTCTCCGGCTGGAGAGCCTACCAACGCGTCAAGTCGGCCAGCTGCCCCGTCTGTCCATGTGTCTGACTGCCTCCCTGTCTCTCTCTTTAGATGGTTTACGGCTACGCGTCTGCCTGCCAGCCGATCCGCCCGGCCTGCTATCCATCTCTGTATACCTGCGCCCGTATCAGCGGGTCAATCCGTCACTCAGCATCCCGCCCCTCCGGCCACATCAGTGTCACCGAGGCAGAGATAAGAGTGGCTGAGAGGTGACGGGGAGGTGAAGAAGGCATGACAGAGAGGGGTCGGAGGGAGATAAGATGGAAAGGACGGGAGGGGAGTGAAGGAGAGGTGCAGGGGGAGGCATGAGGGAGGGATGAAGATAAGACAAAGATAAGAGGAGGGGGAGAGAGGTGTGAAGAAGAAGCAGGAAGAAAAAGTTAGCATCAGTAAAGTTTACAGGTAATTAAGAGTCATCAGCAGCTTGTGTGAACAAACTTTACGCAACTATGACCTGTGATTTTAAGACGAACAACTCATTTTAACAAACGTGTAAATAGAGGGAAATGAAATAGCCATGAAATAGATGATCTGTTAAGGATTGGAAGGAAAATAAATGTGGGAAGAGTGAAGAAGAATGAAACAGGATGAACCAGGTCAGTCGCCAGAATAAAATGTTGGCAGTTAATGTTTCTGCGAATCACGAATACATTCACATTTCTAGGTGTTATATGTACCATATTGACCTTTCTACTACACATGTCTATCATGTGTACACTACATATCCATGACCTAACTCTCCTAACCTATCTCTATCAGGAGGTGGAGGAGTCAAGCTTTACATGCCAGTGACAATCCAGTGATCCCTGTTTGCGTCTCTATTTCAACAGTCCTAGCTGTGAAACCACCTGATTTTGCATGAGGCATTTGCATTTGTAAGCGAGATACCACAAGATATCTTTAAGGAGACCTTGGGGCAATTTTCAGACATGTTTAAGGCGACCAAACAGGTATTTTTAAGCCAAAACGTGATCTTTCAGAAAACTGCAACATAAAGTTTCATCATATCTGTGTTTTACATTAAACACTCATTGCTAACATTTATTCTGCTGATTGAGTTAAACAAGAAAAAGAAGCACAAAGGACTGAGAGGCTGGTATTCCTTCCATCGCTTTTAAAAAGACTATCTGTAAGATCAGACACCTAAAAAGACCAACTCTGATTCCACGTCATGACTATGTTTTTATTCCATCTCTGTGACCTTTCAGTGGTTACAGTTATAAACCACTGCACAAGCTGGTGTTGCTCTGACCAAAGAATTTGCTCTTCTCGGTTGGGGTGCTTGGATTTCAGTGCGTTCTCCAAACCTCTGTCACCGCCTTCAGGGAATGTAACAGATCTAATGAAAGTGGAATGGGAAAACATATGGAAAATGTTATCAGTTTATTGGAGGGTTGGGGTTTAACAGGTGGTGGATGAAGCTGGAAATATTCTAAAAGGGAAAACAAAAGGAGAATCACGCATTAAAGCAGTAAAGAGGAAATAAATGGAGCCAGATCTCGTATTTGCTTTGTGCAGTTAAAATGTGACATTATCCTCAAGCCTCAGAACAAAGTGGCTCGGGAAATGCAATGGACACTTTCTCAGACAAAAATGATTAATCCTGTAGTCAAGTAAAGAATGAACTAGACGGATTAATTGATAATGAAAAAAATAATCATTAGTTGCAGCCTTAGTCTTCTGAGAGTTTCCATATTGGAAACAGAGTGGAAATCCAGCGGGGATCTTCAGGGAATTCACTGTAAATCCGGTGGCAAGTTTGGAATTTCTCCCTCCAGGAACCCAGTCAGCACTGCACAGCAGCTGGGGATTATGGGGTAATGAGGATGGAACCCATTACTGGCACACACACACACACACACACACACACACACACACAGAGACAGACACAGACACACAGTGCAAACCTTAGTTTAAATACAGTGCTAGTTCCTAATCACCCCCTTCCAAACCCCACGTACTCTGGAGGAGGCAAATTGGCACACAGCTGGAGAGGAGTTAAGACCAAATGAGGAGGCTGATGGTCTGTGTGTGTGTGTGTGTGTGTGTGTGAGAAACACAGAGAAAGATAGAAACAGATGTAATGAATGAGAACAGCTTCCTGGCACATGCAACAACTGGTTTAACATAATTGAGAGAGTAATCAAAGCAAAATGGAAGAATTGAAAACATCCCGAGCCGAGCAGAAAACGGCTCGGCGTGGAGGGAAATCCAGCTACCTGCTCACGGATGACTTCCTTCAACAAAGACAGTGCATAGGTTAGATATCTGAAAGGGATAATTGGAAAGATTTCTCCCCATGTGTGACAGTAATTGAGAGTAATGTGAGCCTTTCTAATTCCCCGGTATTTAGGAGATTTCAGACGGATTTTGGGGGAAACAACGAGTTATTCTATGTCCTCAGCACCTGCCCCTCTCTCTCACAAACAGACTTCCACTTACTCTTTCTAACAGGGGCTGGATACAGCTGTTATGCTAGTGTGAACGCACACACACACACACACGCACACTCACACACATTCACAGCCATCGATCATCCCGGCCTGTCTCAGAGAGACACAAATACCTTTAAGAAAAAGAGACAGGACGCGGCAGTGTGACACAACACATTAAAAAGCTCCTGAGAGCCAATGACAGCCGCGTGTCAGATGGATCGTCTCAATGAAACACTGACGCACAAACACCGACGACGCCGCCTCAAAATGAAGGAGAGAGGAAAAGTTCCAGATGAGGAGAGGGTGAGAGACGGAGCAAAGAGTGATATGAAAAGACGAGGAGAAAAACTGCGGCGGCATTAATCCAGTTATTTCTTTATGAGTCCTCACAGCGCCCACCTTGTGTTGGCATCCATTTAAAACTGATTTTAGGCTCGAGCTTGGGAGAGCACTTCATATATTCAAATTGCATTCAACAGTGTCAGATTCTTTGTCAATGAGAGTCACGATATTTTGACAGCGCGGTAATAAAGCAGATTAATAGCTCAAATTGTTCCACAACTGCTGTCGTAATGTCATTTGGCGAGCCGCAGTGAAAATGGAGCGGCGGCGGCATAATGTCCCCCGAGTTAAAACTAAGTTTAGCTCAGCTCCATCTTCTTAATGCGATACTTCATTATGAAGCTTTAATCACAGAGGCATCACAGTCCAAACAATGAGGCAATATAAGCTTAAGTGAGAAATAATGAAGGGTGGATAAATATTTCATCTTCTATCTGAGGATGGGGAGGAAAAGGGAGGAAAGTCTGTTAAAGGGAAGACTTCACCGGAATGAAAATGAAACCTGCGTCTCATCTTGTTTTTTTCTTTTTCTTCTGGCATATTACATTTAATATTGGTTTTGAACTGCTTAGTAAATCAAATTAAGTTTAGTACATCAGTATACTTGAGATTAAAGCATAAAATGATATTACAAGACAAGAAAGATAATCATCAAAACCATGTGGTCTTAGTCAAGAGCCGTTGGGTTTTGGACTGTTGGTTGGACACAAGTTGGTTTGGCTCTGGGAAATTATTATTTTTGGACATTTTACAGGGCGGTTTATCGTGAAAATATACAGCAGATTAATGGATATGAAATCTAGAATGGCAGTCAGTAGGCCCAACAGTCCCCTTAAATTCAATCAAGCCTAATCTAATGTCAAATTCAATAGTTCTGTACCACTCTAAAGTTTAAACCACCCGCAACTGCTTTGCCATAATTTAAGATTATCAGATCTAGGATCAGCATCAAGTGGTACTCATTCATAGATACCTCCCACCTAAATATGTCTGATCAAGATTAATGCATTTTTCCCTGAGAATGAAACAAAAATGTCAAAACTGCCTCATCATGCAATGTTAAAGAAAGTAGTGGGGTCTGTTCTGGGCAGAGACCCACTTTCAGTCCAAGTTTTGTGAAAATCCATTCAGTAGTTCTTGTATAATCCAACCAACTAACTTTCCATCCCACCCAACCAACCGACTGACCAGCCGACCGACCAACCAGCCTCTGAAAACATTTAATGAGTTTCAAGGAAATCAGGTGTTGCTTATGAATATGCATATTTATGCTGCTTCAAAACCCAAATTATATCATCTGATCCTCAGGAGGGATCCTGAGATGTAATTAAGAAGTTTCTGCCATGTATTGATTGTTACTATGTGTGTGACGTATCTACATACAGAAACACAAGTGCCACCATGAGTACACAACGCCCTGAGTGCAATACACAACAGTGGTGGCACAGATCAAGATAACTTAAATCGTTGGTGTCCAGAGACGTCAGTCAGGCTGTTCACCAGGATTTTCAGGCTTTAAGCAGAGAGTGAGGGCTTTCAGCGTGACTGGCAGTTGTCTTTGTTTGACTTAGTTAAACCACACCGCTCAGGTACAGTATACGACATCTGGGACCGTATTAACTGTGAGTATAGTGAGAAAACAAACTCTTAACAGAACAGAGCCGAGTCATTAAGACTGACGCCTGGAGCAGCAGTGAGAGCCTTTTCTGTTTTATTAGGAGGAGGCCAATGAGACAGTAAGCTGTTTTCCTACTTATGGTTAAGTGGTTACATACTGTGTGTCTGAGTGCATATGTGTGTGTGTGTGTGTGTGTGTCAGAGATGGTATTCTGTTGGTTCAGCTGTCAATGTGGTTTGCGTTGGTCCTTGTGTGTGTGTGTGTGAGAGTGTGTGTGTTCGGGACCACTAAACCTCCCTCGACTCCTGACCCCTTAAAGTCACATGTTATTCCATCAGTTCCCACCAAACACTTAGAAGGTTCGGGTCAAAGGCTAAGGAAGGGTATTATCAACCAGGATTAGGGGGCATACCGAATCCAAATACATAGACATAACATTCAAACCCTCAACACCATTTGGTAGAGATAACAACCATTTGGTCGAGGACTGGACCGCTGATAACCTGCAACAGGGCAATGCTGACTTAATGTTTCATTTTCATTCCTACAACACTAATAAGACACTTAAATACAGCTGGATTTTGGGGTCTTACAGTACTAGCCATGTTTGGCTTTTATAAATCTCACTAAATTAGACTGGTTATTCTTATTTTAGAAAGAATAAACGTCCCTGGTGAAGCAGCAGCAGCAACTGACCATTCGCTGAGCCTGCGCCCCCTTGTTGTGGCTGCCACACCAGTCTAACTCTCCAATTTGACATCTCACACATGGACATTATGCATATTTACAATTATCTTTTTCCAGTTTATCTTTCAAAATCCAAACACTATTTGAAAAAAACGGGCCTGTAATTTTACCCAGTAGTAAACAAAAGCAGCCGTAGCCAGCTGGTGTGACCTCACGTTCATGTTGAAGCGCGTGTCAGTCGAGCACTCTGAGTTTTGATTGTTTCCAGCTGATTTGTTAGAAATGGATCTTAACTATGCTCATGATAGCTGTGTACAACATATGAAAAGACTAAGGCTAAAAGCTGGCAGGGTATAGAAAGCTAGCCCCTTCAGTACATCAGGGTTAAGGCCTACCTAGTAAGAATGTTATTAAAAATGTAAAATGTTACTTTTAAAGAGAATATAATTTGAGGACAAGGAATATTTGATAAGTTTGGCAAAATAAGAGTTTCTACTACAAGTCTGACTGGAGTTGCTTGAGTCAAACGTTCCCCAAACCAAATCACGGAGCAGCACAGGGCTGCTATTGTTAATTTAAACACTGAACTCTACAGTAGCACTTTGGCTCCCAGACAGCTGATTTCCCGGTACTCCAGTGGGTGTATTTTGTTGCTAAACTTGTAAGGGGCTGACACCCATCCTCCATCCAAGTTTTTTTTTAATTTTGTGTTTTGGACTACGTGCCAAAGACGTAATTACTGAGGACTTCAGGCCATCGCTGAGTGTCGAGGCAAAGAGCAACCCACTAAAGAATACAATCTTCATCTGTATTCCTTAAAAGGACCAAAGAGCAAAGGACAGAGAGCGGGCAGATGAATGCAAAGAGAATAGGAAGTTAGCATAAACAGGAGACAAAAAGATGTGACCGCAGAGGGCTGAGCCAGACAGGAGGAAGAGGAGGAGGAGGAAGGAAAAAGACAAGGGGCTGTGTCCAAAATCCCCTCTTATTTATCACATAGTGCAAACATTAACTATCTGAAAATCTATCCAATTTATAGTGCCAATAAAATGGAGCAAAACAGCAGTATCGATGCTTTCTGCCAACATTCCTCAAATGAAATGCCTTGCGTTTTTGGATACAAAGATTACTGTTGTGTGGCTCCACAGCTGCTAGTGTTGAGGCAAAATAATGATAATTAATGTCTGATATTTTAATTTACTGCTGAGTAAGATACTGATTCCACATTTTATAGGGAGTAAAGAAGCGTCGGATTAGCTTACCCTGATATTCATACCCTGTCTGACTCCCTGTGTCTAAAACTCACCAACCCAACGAATGAAAGCAACAGCTCAGACGTAGAGTAGGTTGGGCCTTGCCAAGAAAAGCAGTGGGCTCATAATAACGCTTCGGACACGGCCCGTGATGAGGAGAAGAAATGCAGAGAGGGAGAGACCTGGATTGTCTCTTAATATTGAGATGTAGACAAGAAACAGAAGGGTGTTCCAAAAATCAGCTATAGCCAGAGAAGCCATTAAGCTCCGGAGAAGTAAAAAAGACTCTGACAGGGTTCTGACAGTCAAGTGAAAAAGGAGACAATGGGGAAAAGAGTTGAGAGGGAAGACAATAAGGTGGAGCGAAATGAAGAAGGAAAAAAGAGAGAGGCGAGTTTTACATTTGAAAGCTGAAGAAGAAGAAGGAGAAGAAGATGAAATGACAAATAGGGCTACAAGTGAGAGAGAATGGAGCCTCCCTGATGGATGTCTTGTGAGCGAGCCTGAGAAGAAAAAAACACATGAAAGAAGGAGAAGGAAGAAAGGAGCAGAAAATGAGAAGGGAGGGACAACAAAGAGAAAGTAATGGAGGGGAGGGAGGGAAGAATGGAGAGGAGGAGAGGAAAAAAGGCAGAGAAACAAGTGGTGCCCTCCAGAGAACTGGCATGCTGAAGGTCAGCATCTGCTGAGAATAATGGGCCCTGCTTTAGAGGAACGTGCACGAGCGCACACGCACGCACACACACACACACATGGGCCCGGATGCTTACTCATACAGTTCACGTCCCAATGAAACTAAACACCTTTCAGGGGCTCCTATATGTCTTTGTCAATAAAGTTCTGTCAAATATGATTAATCCACCTGGATATCATGAATTACAAAACTGACCAGTCCAGGAAACTAACATGATTACATTCCCCCGTGTATGTCAGTGTGTGTGTGTGTGTGTGTCAGGGTATGAATGTGAATGTGTGACGGTGCATTAATACAGAGGGTGCTCGTATTAAAAGAACACAGCCGAAAGTGTTCAAAGAAAAAAAAAAAAAGCCAGAATGAGATGAATATGACCACAGGAGGATAAAAAAAAGGATATTAGAGAACATATGAAAGAGTACAGTAATATGGTAAGTACTTAAGTGAAAAGTAAGAGAAAAAGCTACTGCCAGAAAGAGAGAGAATCAAATCGGAGCACAAAAAGGTAAAAAAAAAAAAAAAAAAAAGTCGGAGAATAAAAAGAGAAACAGTACAGAAAGAAAATGAGATGGGAGAAAGACAGTGGAGAAACCCATTAGAGGAAAGTGAGAGGAACTGAGGGATGAGGGCCTTCCAGATGGTGGGAGACTGTTGCCGCGGAAACACAGAGAGGGCAGAACAATGGGGATTTGGAGTGGTGTTTCGCATCCCATCATAATACGGCCATGCCATTTGGAAACTGAGCGATGAAGCTACAGCCAAAAAGAAGAAGGAAAAAAAAAACAAAAAAAAAAATCTGCAGGGACTGAAAATTCACTGCAGGCAGCTCCTTGAAAAATACATTTCTGATCAACATGACACATGAGAGATGAGCTGGCACATCAACAAACTTAAAAAAACATGTTGTGTACGACCACATCATGGGTCAAAGGTCTAATTAGTTAATTGTTGAGTCACATTCCAGGCTCGTCAAGTACTGACGCCTTGAGTTTCCTGATTCGTCAAAGGACGATTTGGTTTGGTGGCTGGACTGAATGAAACTCAACAATCAACTATCCTACAAATTGGACCTTCAAATGTCCTTCAAAACCGATGCTCATTTAATTGTACCTCTTTATCCATGCATTTTCTCCCTCACTTTGCATTTCACTCATCAAATCTACTGTTAAAAAAGCATAAAAGCAGCTTGACGTTGACCTATCACGATCATCTTTTTCTCAAATTAGATGGCAGGAGGCCAACTTTGACAGAAATAGGAACCCCTAGTGTCAGCAGCCAAAGAAGATACTGACTTTAGTTAATAAAATGTCTAACAGAGACACTCTGGGCTTCAGTACCAGACTCTGCAACTGGTTATTGGTCTTCCTTACAAACAGACCCCAGAGAGAATGGATTGGCAGTCGCGCCTCCTCTGCTTCGGTGCTTAACACCGGAGCCCCCCGAGGCTGTGAGCTTAGCCCCCTGACTGCCCCCAGACAACAGGAGAGCTCTATTGTGAAGTATGCAGACGCCGCCGCCATCATCAGCCGCATTACAATCAATGATGAGAGTTCATATCAGGAGGAAATCGACAATCTTGCAGAGTGGTGGAGAGAACAATCTGTTGCTCAACATCAGCAAAACCAAAGTGATGATGATTTTGGGGAAAAGGAGCTAAAGACACACTCCCCTGTCTACAACAGTAGAGCTGTCTAAGGTTCCTGGGACACGACATCACAGAGAGCCTATCATGGTCATTACACATTACCACCCTGGTAAAAAACATAACATTTTACTCAAATTTTACAGAGGAGCAATAGAGAAACATCACAAACCAGGGTGATTAAAACCGACTGGAACATCATTGGTACCATCTACAAAGCATCAGTGATATCGGTGTAGTAACACCCACCTCTGCCACAGTCGGTTCACCCTGCTGCCATCCGGCAAAAGATACAGAAGTATCTAGTGGCGCACCAACAGACTACTGAGCAGCTTCTTTCCTCAGGCTGTGAGATTCCTTAACTCACCCTAAACACTCTACCATAAAAAAACCTTCTCCAGTAGCATAAAGAGACACAATACATTTGTGTACATTCGTGGTACAACCCCGTGCTATGGAGTTACAATTAAATTAATTTTTAATCTTTTGTGCAAAGTCAAACATCATTATATGTATTTGTCAGTGAACAGTCTACAAGAAAAGAAAAGGTGTATAAATGTTATTATACCTTTATGCAATATGCAAAAAAAATGCATCAATGTTAATTATTTTTTTGAAGAAATATTCACAAGCTTCAGTTCTGACTGTTCTGAAATGTAACTCTACAAACTATATATCTCAACATGCTTTAATATCAGAGGAAATGATAACCTTTTTGCAGGGTGAACCTCTAGAAATTGGCAACATCAAATAAAGCCATAAGTCATGTTAAATGGTGCAAACCAAGATGCTCGCCATATCAACTTTTAGATAGTTGAACGCGCACCAGCCATAAAGACAGATTGATCACATTGGCAGTGGATTGGCTGCACCCTGTAAAGTACCTTAATGGGTCATGTTCATCTATACCAGCAGAAATGACTCAAACTGAGGATGACATTTAGTTACGGCAGTATCATACATACCTACTTAAAGGCAGTGTAGTGGTTGACTTCCTGAAACATCACGAAATCCATTACAGATATATCCCATTCATAACAGCTTCCATTATTTCACATCTTGAGCCAATAAGGTCCCCCCACAGCCAGATGTAATGGTTTCAAGCTGGGGACATTTCGCTCTGAGCACGACCGCGGGATACAAATTGCAGACAAAATTACGATCCTGCAATAGACGCTAATTTGGTACATGAAGAGGAGTTCTGAAATAGTACTTTCAACAGGGAGCGGGGGGATTGTTAAAGCTCCTGCACAAGCACAAGTGTGATCTTGAATCCATGCGAAGTGACTTTAAATGTAGGATACACACAGAAAGACACAAGGAACTCCAGGTAAATGAGTACGTCCATTCAGCAACGTGACCACCTCAGCCTCACTGCTTTGTTTGAACGTCAACCCCCTGCCTGTCGCAGTAATATGAGCTGCTTCCTGTTTCAGCAGATTCATAAATCATCATAACAATTTCAGGTACGTTCCATCTGGCATCAAAATGTGATGTGAGCTCAGTTTCTTCTTCTTGTGCGTCATGTTGCCATTCATAGTTTATGTAGTCAGGATGAAGAACGTTACATGTTTGCAGGAACAATCTTAGTAATCATTTAACAATCCTACATCACTTTGAGGATTTTTCTGAGATAAAAGAAGCATGTAGCAGTGCGTTTATTCAAATATTTTCTTACTTATTTTCTGTTATGTGGCATAAATGGACCAAACTCAGGTTCATTCTACAACCCTGGTGTTGTAAAATGACAAATAAATCAATGTTACCTTTATTTTTTAAAGCTTTTATTGGCAGATACTGATGACGAGACGACATTATCTTACATCCCTAGTTTGAACCTGAGGGAGAAGCTTCACCTGGGTGTTATTCTAGACACCAAGGCTCTATCGATTAGTCAGTCGAGAAAAAATGAATCCCTTGCTATTTCAATATGTGAATAATTGTATAATAATCATTTCTCAAAGGAAAGATGTCAAACATTGGCTATTTCTAGTTTCTTTTCTTTTTTTACCTGAACTTTTATTAGTTTTTCCATAAACAGATAAAGGAAACAGCATATTATACCAACATATCAGCACAGATGTCTGTACAAGATGGAAAAATAAGCAGTAAAATGAAAACAAAACAAAAAAGAAAAGAGGGAAGAAAAAAAAAAAAATAGAGGGACTATTTGTTGCATCATGAGATTAGGGTATAAGCAATTCCTGCTTTACATACATACAGTAGTTTCTCTGCTTTCTGTGTCTTTTATAATAGCAAGTGAAACGTCTGGGTTTTTGACTGTTGGTTGAACAAAGGAAGCCGTTTGAAGACGTCACTTTGGGCTCCGGGAAGTTGTGATTAGCATTTTTAAAAATATTTCTTATTGATGACACATTTGAATAAATCAATCGTGAAAATAATCAGCAGATTTACCAAGAATGAAAATAGTCTGTAGTTGCGTGTGAAGATTTCACATTTTGTGGCGGGGCTCCTTCCCTCCACATAAGCTTAGTATCACTTAACACCAGTTCAACTCCAGCAGACCCAAAGACCTGTTTAACATCCAGCAGCTGGAACCTGAAAGAAAAATTTCCTCCCTCACCCCGGGGTCCACGCATATGAAAGCATATCATGCTCTCGTCAAGCAGGAGCCCGCTGGTTCTGCAACACATTATCGTTTGTAACCCAACTTTTTTTGGGGGTCCGCGATCGAGATCAAAGCTGTGACCAGAACCCTTTAAAGTGGCAACGGGTGAACACATCAGAAATACTAGAAGCTAGGAACAAGATCGGGTCAAGAGAGGAAAAAGAGAGAAAGAAAGAGGGGGAAGGAGGGGGGGGCTGGTCTTTCTTGGGATCCCCTACATGGCTGACAAACAAGCAGAGACTCGAGTGCAGAGACACACGATAACAAGTGGACAATGGGGCGGATTGTGCGGCAGTTGTAAAGTGGTCTGGGAAACCCTCGGGCCCGGTTGGGAGGTCTTCTCAAGAGAGAGATCGAGGGAGAGAGAGAAAGAAAGAGGAATGAGAGGCATTCCCATTTCATTTCCCTTCTCAGCAGAGTGACACAATATTCCACACAATGTCCTTTTCACCCCGAGTTCAGAGGGAACGAGGACGGAAGGGGGGAGGCTGAAAGAGAGAAAAATGGAACAAAGTGGAGAGAATTAAATGAAGACATACAACTAAAGAGAGACACACAGAGACAGAGCGCAAGACACAGGACGCAACATCTGCTTTTTCTAATTACTAATCATCCAATTATCATTACAGTGAGGAAGTGACAGCCTTCCCAGAAACCTGCACAGCAATTCTGATTGGCTCTTTTAATCTAATAAGAGTAATAACGAGGACAAATGGGAGAGGGTGTTTGGCTAATCCAATTGGGTCAAGGCTGTGTTTCAGACAACTGATCGCTGTTATCAACAAAACTTCCCCGGGGAGCTAAATCATGTTTTTAATCAAGGTTGACTCCGGTCCTGTCCTGTCTGCTTTGAAGCTCAGATTCACAGGGCCGACACGTTCAAAAAAACAGTCATCAAAAGAAATTTGGGCTCGCGGAATAAAGTGGTGCCACACAAACGGCAAGAAAACACACAGAGGAGGTTCAGTTCGTGGGTTTATGGATTTTCAGTTATTTGTTTTTGTGGTTATTGCGTCCTATTCTTCAAGTTAAAGAGGTTCTTTTTCCTTCTTTTGGCTTTGTTTTTGTTCTTTAAAATACGTATTATAGATCACATAGGAGACGGCGTGTGTGTGTGTGTGTGTCTGAGAGAGAGAGAAAACAAAGGGAGTATGTAAATGGGGCATTAATGGCGCACACATGGTGGGGGCGCAACCTGCTAATGTCGACCATACACACTCTCTGATGGCAATCTACTGACCTCAGCATGACCGAAACTCACTCACACACACACACACACATGCACACAATTACACAGGTGCACAACACATTATACGGACGAACGCATACGAATACATGAAGTTGTTCAGAATCATTGTTCTGTTATAACATAACTTTCTGGGAAAGTAACTCTGCAGAGCGCTTTTGCGTTAGCAAAAATTTAAAAAAAACCTTTGCGATTCCTTACGCATGTTTCTGCTTATATCATCCAGCGTATGCCGGTATTCCTTAAGATTTACTGACTCTACAGACACTGAATACACCATATTCTAGAAATCATAATCTGTAACTTTGCGGCCTTATAATAACAGGCATGACAGATGCAATTTCCCCATCAACAGGTCTTTATCAATATTTTATGTCTGATTAGAAAACTGAGTGGGTACACGGCTGCAGTTCAACTGCAATCAAAAAGGCTGAATTATTTGAAGAGCATAAAAATAAAGAGATATTGAGAGTATCTGAGAGGTAGCAGCTGCGCAGCTTTTTGGCTACCAACGATCAGACGGCAAACTCAACCAGGACGTACAGCTTCAGCAGCTGCCTCTGAGAATATAAGACCACGGGCTTGCGTAGCCTACAGGAAACCAGAGCTCGCCCTCTCTGCTCTGGTCACCTTGCCAACTGAGCAACACCTGCGCTACAACACAACCGCCCTTACACATCTGCAGGCGGCTGCGTAGTAGGAAGTAAAGGAGAAACAAAAGCAGTGTGAATGCGTCAGATATTTTCTTATTTAGTTTTTTTGTGGCAACAAAAGTAATATGGAGAAACTCTTACAAGAAAGGAAAACATATTTGAAAATGTAACTAAATAACATATTACCTTCATTCCAGCAAAAAAGTAATCTGATTATTCTAATGTAATACTTAAGCATAACCTTCCGGGTTTGATTCCAGGCAGGGATGTTTGCTGAATGTCTTTGTCTCAGTCAGTCTCTTGACTCTCCTAACTTTTTCATAAAATAAGCCATAGTCCTCAACAAATGCCCTCCTGTGTTTAACATTCAAACTCTGGGTAAAGAGCTATAGGGACACATGCTCTCAACAGGGGTCCCTTGTTTCAGTATAATAACCCCACTGAGAGAAAAGTGAGATGGAAGGGGGAGAGGTGCAGGGAAGTGAGAGACAAGGTGAGGCGTGGAGGACGGGGGGTGAAGAGGATGGAGAGGTAATTTCAAGAAAATGGCTGCGAGACGAGACCTTGGGGGATACGAAGCGAAGGGACGTGCGCCGTTGTGTCCTCCCCTCTTTCCGTCTTCTGTGTTGACAAAGTTCCCTTTCCAAAGTCTCAGCTCTTCAGGAAAAAATACTTTAAAAGAGTCGGAGAGTTACGAATACTAGTCTGAGCGAGGGTGATACACCATGGAGCATGTCTGAATGGGCCACAAGCTGCATCAGACTTGTTTATCATGTCATTATAGGACTTATTATAACGTTTGTATAATAAAATGGTTGCAACATTTAACACCAGGTTTAATTACTGTGGCGAATAATGATGTCGAACACATTAATGCGGCTGCGAAATCTAAAATATTCCCTCTGAGGACTCCTGTGTATTCTATCTGGTGATATTTGCTGACAGTTTGTTCGGTATGTTTGCGCTTTAGGCAGGGAAACATCATCCACTGCTGGGTCATGTTTTAATTTTAGAGCCATCAAAATCTTGTCTCGCAGTGATGCACACACACACACACACTCAGACAGACACACACACACACTCAGACAGCACACCCGGCACTCCTGTTAACTGACTTTGAGTCAAACGTACAGTACCTGACTAAGCGACCCCACAGCTATTTTTGGACTCGCTCAGAATAATATAAACGCACACTCACAAACACACTCGTGCGCGTACACAAACGCGGTCCCCTCCCACACATACGTACAGGTATACGGGCATGCGGACACTAGATACACGCAGCCTGCAAGCTATTTCTAGACCAGTGGCAAAATAACATGTTTTGATAAGGTCAACAGTCGGGCTGCGGTTTCCAAACATGAGCTCCGACTCTCTGGACGCTGAAATGTCTCTTGAGTTAATTGACAGCCGGAGAAATGTGCAGACGGAGATGCAGAGGAGGAGGATAAGTAAATACAGAAGGAGGGGGAGAACATTTCGGGGTTAATCCACCTATTTAGTGACGGCTTTTTGGCTTTCACATTTGTGTGTTTATTGTTTACTCACTTGTCAGATGGATAGAACAGCAATCAGCCACACGACACGGTGCGACACAAGGCGTTACGTAAACGTATCTATAAGACTGGCATCTCATCCGCAAGAAAAAAGCAGTTGTTTAATTTAGAGGTCAGATCAACATCCAGTTGTTTTTACATTAAAAAAGTTTAGCTTGTGTAACACTGAAAAATCTGCTGCTTCAGTCTACAGCAGTGGTGTTCTTGTATCATTCAAAGAGGTCCAGTATGAGAACATTTCCTCAGGCCAAAGTCCAGAACATCGTGTCCTCCTTGCATTGAAACTCAGCGCTATAACAGTATATTTAACTTGCCTAGCAGTTATATCAAGGTCTGTCAGTCAAGGTATGTACACCAACAACTGTCAAATATAGTACACACAAGGAATACTGTCAGCATGAATGTTTTTTCCAGACCTGGATCGAGGTCTGCCTATTAGTGACCGAGGCTGTAGAGCATTTGAAGAATCATGCCTGTTACGTGTACGTAGATATGTTTGTTTTCACTTTTCCTTTTTTCTGTTTATCAACATTATTATTTTTTCTATTATTAAATACATTTAATAACTTATTTATCTTTCACTATCTACACATATATGAACAGACAACTCACCTGCACAACACACTTTTAAACATGCATGCAAACACACATACTACTCCATCTAAAAGACAAACCATAACAAAAAAGCATAAAAAATCTGTACAAATCCAAATGATAAACCTCTTAACCACTGTTTCAGGTGTGTCCTATTTAAAAAAAACACACACAAGGAAACTGTAAGAAAGGTGTAGTATTGGCGAAGTGTCTGTTTTAAATCAGCCGTGTAGAAAAATGTTTCAGAACTGTTGCCGGGTTGTAAGCAGGCGGACCGTCGAGAGCGACTTTTATGGAAAAATCACCGGGGTCCTTTTCAAACACGAGGCCTACATGTAAAATTGGCGCAGCATTTTTCGGATTACAGTGCATGTCTGAAAGTGGAAACAGAGACAGGGTGTACTGCCGGCGAGTGTGTGTGTGTCCAATTTCCCAAGGCTTTTCAGATACCACAGCCAGACCTCAAAACTATCATCACTGTTCTCGCTCCCATCTGCCAAAGTCATCACCCACACACACACACACACACACACACACACACAGACACTCTCGCTCTCCCTCTCTTTCTCGCACGCACACACACACACAAACACATGCACGCACACACACACGAAAGAGGTGTGAAATAGCCGTCCCTCACCGTTTTAACAGGGGTGGGAACCTGGCTATAAACTTTCTAACGTCCTTAACTTCTGTCTTTCGGCGCTCTCGCCGGCTCGCTCGCTCTCTCCCTCGCACATACGCACACAAACAAACATTTGTTGTTGGCTTGTTAGTCCGCCGAGGTGTCGGCTCTTGGAGGCAAAATAAAACGAGGTGAGAAAAAAGCTAGTAACAACTACTCTGAGCTTTCCCCGTTAAAGTTTACACTTCTATTTCCAGTCGATTACGTCTTATTTTTAGGTCCAGCGGGAGCAGACGGCGCGGTGACACCAGGCGTTTTGAGGGGCTTTGCTTAAGTACATTACCACAGTACTGTTCATCTTCAGAAAATAATGCAGGAGAAAATGGCAGAGAATATAAAGGGGGCCGTGGAGAAGAGGAAGGAATTAAGAAAAGAAGAGTTCAGGAGAAGGAGAAAAAAAAATGGAGATGTAAAGGCAGTGAAGGGGTGAAGAAAGAGGAGAGAATTAAAGTTGAGGCCTCTCAGGCAGCGAAAGTGGAAAGGTTGCAAATGAAAAATGAGATGCTGAAAGACGGGGAGTGACTGATGATGGCTGGAGAATATAGTGTGTCTTCGACTGCGTTTCACATCGAGATGTTTTTAATAGTGAGGGAGCAGCTGCGGTTTCACGCACAAATTAAACAATCTTTTAAACAGCTAAAGGAGCCGAATATTTGTCTGGTTACACCATGAAACAGATCGCAAGAACTTAATGGAAAGAATCCTTCAAGACTTCATTAGTGCACTCGAGAAGCTGTTGCTGCTCTCGTGTTGGCTAATGTCGGCGGTGTTTCATGCTATTCGGGGAGCCGTGCAACAAAATGTACCGGGCATAGGCTAACGCATGCCGCACAGAGACAGTCAAGGAGGTAAGGTCTCTGCTTGGCTGTCAAGTCCGTCCAGATCTGTCTCTCTCCTGTGTCCTTTTCAACTGGTAGAACAGGTATAAAAAAATAAAAAAAATAAATACAGGTATAATGATTAGTCTGATTGAAATTGATGGTGAAAAACTGTAAAATAAAAATGAAACAATACAATTTGAAAACAAAAGTTCATTATGATGACTTAACAAATATAGAATGAAGAAAATCTGTTGACACTTATAATAAACAAATAAAGTTTCAATTCAGTGCAGAAGTGTAGAAGTTGACCGTATACGCTACGTTACGCATGGCTGTAATAAACAGTGTAGAAGACGTAGATGTCACAAACCGGAAACAAAACTTGTTATTTGCCAACAGCTAACAATGAAAGAAGAAGAAAAGACAAGAAGTAAAAAAGAAGCCTTCTTCTCCTCTCAAAACGGAAACAGTTCATCCGTCACGTGAGTTAAATGTTCGCCACGTCAGAGCCTATTCGGAAAAGGTGTTTCAGTCTCTTTTAGTAATTTATCTGTTACGAAAAAATGCAAAAACCTTTAGTTTTTTCACATTTCGCTGTTTCCTTCAACCTCTACTCATGCAATACTTAAAAATACATTGATGGAACCAAAGCTATTAACTAAACAATCTTTATGTCTTTAAATCTCTCAAATGAACCACAAGTAAAGGTCCAATGAATATTTCAATAAATATTTCCACAAAGAGGTTTATTTGTTGAGAAATATGAATTTCAAACGATATCTTTAACTGTTTATCTGTTAAGGATGCAAACATGTTCACTTCCAACATGCAGTTGTAATTGAGAGTAAAAGAAATTAACACCCCCAAAAATCCACACATGCTAAATTCTGATGCACGTAAGCCAAAGTGTGTTTTTGGTGGGGGAGCAGATCGAGGAGTCAGGGATCAGTTTTCAGCCCCTGTCTGAGTGTGTGTGTGTTCCCCGGGGAGAGGATAAGGTGAGTTTCCCGGCTCAGGCCGAGGCCTCCGGAGACCCTCGGAAAAGACATCCAGACTAATTAGAGGCTTCAAAGAGAGAAAACGGAGAGAAAAGAGTGGAGAGCAGTGATTCCTGCGGTGAAACATTTACTTTTCAGATCTCCCCACACAAGAACGAGGAGAAGGAGAAGAGGCAGTACCTTGGCAAGGAGGCGTACTGGCGCTCCACCTCTTCGTAACGTGGTGCCATCCGATGATCTGTCCCTCTGCCCGGCATCTGGTGGAGAGGGAGACAACTGGTTAGTTTATGGCCTCGATGACTAATAAACTGGAAAAACTGTGAGCCCGAGCATGTGCAGCGTGCACCCACCCGTAAGCCCCTCGTGCTCCTCGAATGTGCGTCTGCGAGTGTGTTTCTGTGTGTGTTTGTGATACAGGGGTAATTTAGGGCTGACAAAGGCTAGTTATTAGGGATTTAGAGTCTCGGTCTTCTGAGGGTGGGGGGTGGACGGGGTCTCCATCCTAGATTAGGTTACTTCAAAACAGGATGGAGTCGTCCCGCTCACTCACACACACACACACACACACACACACACACACAAACAGACAGAGTCAAGTCTCATCTCCATCTTGAGCAAAAAAAAAAAAAAAAAGATTAAGTCGAGCTGCTGACAGTTCAATCTCTCCTGCTTCCTCTCTTACTCTTCATCTCACTGGTTCCCTCTCTCACCCTCACATCGCAGTTTTTCTCTTCCTCTACTTATTCCCCTTTCTACACCCCCCCTTTTCTCTCTCACACACACACACACACACACACACAACACACACACACACACGCTCCCTCTCTTAGAGATTATCCCGGTCTATTCAGCAGGGAGATTCCAGCCGCTGCGGCGCTCCTTAAAGAAGCCGACTAAACCCCAAACGTCAACAAGCTCCACAAACACACACACACACGTGCGCTGACACAGAGACACACACACACACACAAGCCATCCTCTCTGTATGACACACTGAATATTGTAAATGAGGCTCATTTTAACATAATGTGGGGCGAGAGAGCAAGATACGATTCAGGTGATGGAGCGTTTGTGAGTTATACGCAGCGCTTGTGAAGTCGCTTCAGGGTCTGCGTAACGCTGAGTCTGTGGAAACAGCTCGTCAGATGGTGATGCACGCCGCTATCGCACAAAATTGCACGACGCGTGACTATGTCTTCACGTACGCTGTCTGACATCAGGACGATACTGTACGTCATCTGCACACTCTGGAGCCGCGGCGTCCTGTAGAAGCAGGACGTGTGGAGGGAAAAGCTAACAGAGTGCCGTTAAATCCCAAACATAATGGAGAGAGGGTGAAGTGTGTTTGTGTGTGGAGACAAAAGGTTGAAGGTTTTATGGAGAAGCTAAGCTCGTTTCTCTTCGGCTCGAGGTAACGTCGTCAATGCAAAAAGGTGCTGAGAATTAGATATTACAGACGCCGGCTTTTTCTTCCTCTCTCTGCATTCAAGGAACGAAGCCAGGAGGCATATAAAACAGATTTGCTGGTCCTGCTTTCTTTTGAACACCTGTCTTTATAGCTTCAATATCTCAGGTAGAGAGAGAGGGAGAGAGAGAGAGAGAGAGAGAGAGAGAGGGAGAGAGAGAGAGAGAGAGAGCGGGATATTAGGTGGGAATAGAGAGGTGGAGCGAAAGAATGAAAAGGCATTAGACGGAGAAGAAAGGAGGAAAGAGAGATGGAGCGAATGAGAAGTAAATGAGTTAGAGAGAGCGGGCGAGGGAGATATAGAGAGGAGGATATTATGAAGCCATTGCGAAGTGGCAGGGAGAGAGAAGGGGATGAGAGGTGAATTATAAAACAGGGGAGCAAATGGGTTGAGGACGGGGACGACAGAGCGGAGGGGCGGAAGGGGCACGGACGACACGATTTAAACAAGACGTTAAAAGAGGGGAGCGAGGGAGAGAGAGAGAGAGGGGTGAGGGACGCAACAAGCAAAGAGTCACGAATCGGAGGAGGGAGGAGAAAATGAATGAAAGAGGGAGGCATGAGTCAGAGAGAGAAGCAGGTGAAAGATAGTTTTGATCGAATTGATATGGCCGAGCCAGAAATATCACCCAGCAATTTCCCTTCACAGATGGGCATGGTAGTTTTTAGCAAACACAACTTTAACAGGAGTAAGTAAAGTGCATTCCTGCGGGGGTATTTTATATTTGATGCAGTATCTATGACGATGGTGTGTGGGATTGACTTTAAATAAACCACAGCTCATGGTATTGGTGCTTGGTACGAGCATGGTATTTTTGGACAACAATGGAGGTCTATCACATGGAGGAATAAGACAAATCTCAGACATCACTTGTTAACAGGATCATTGGTTTCTGATGTTTGATGGGATTATCGGGCAATAAGGAAAACTATAAAATGTTGCTCGCTCTGTCCTTCAGAAGGCAGCAGATCACCCGACCTATCAGGTGCCTCGGTGTGGACAGACGGACAGTATATGGTTTGGTGCTCTTCTGCTCAAGTGTGCATGTCTCTGTGTGTTTCCACACACATGGATTAGTGGGAGGAGATTACTGTGTGATGCCGCAGGCTGTGTAAACACAAACAGATGAGTGTGTAGTGGATGTGCATGAGAAGTGAGGGAGTGTATAGAGAGCAAACAATATCTGACCACACACAAAGTGGCATGTAGTGAGGTCGCTGGACGAATGGTGACTATCATCTGGACAGTTTCTGCTCATTCAGTCTCTGAGTGCGTCACCGTCCGTCTGTTGTTACAGTTTTGTTTATAGAAGTAGCAAAGTCAGTCTGGAATAAATCAAAGAACTGGATAGTTTATGATTCACAAGAAGCCTGGTGATGCACAGCACACAAAGCAGGAAGCAATGAGCACCTGACACAGACCCGCCGTGACATAACACATTTGTTTGTGGACTGTTTTGATGCCTCAAGTTTGGCACAGCTGCTGTCACCATGTTGGTTTTTAGAGGAACCATATTTGGAGCTGGGGAGGATATTCTGATTGGATCTGACTGAGAACCAGAAGACACATCATGCTAGTGACTTATCAGATCACAAGGTAGCCTCGCCCTAAAACATACCCTGCTTTATCTTCTATTTTAGTCTAAAGGGGACCATAACTTACAAAATGAACATCAGGCTGTATTGAAGAAGATTTAAAAAAAGGATTTAGACCATAAACTCATCAGAATCTTGTTTATCTTGTTTAATAATCAAGTGAGAAGAAGGGTCATTTTCTCATAAGCTTACATACAGTCGGATTTATTTTTGCAACCAGTGGAGTCGCCCACTGCTGGCTCGTAGAAAGAATACAGGTTCAAGGCACTTCCACATTGGCTTCACTTTTCAGACCCTGCAAGCTACGTCCACCAAAATAATGATGTCACAATAAAATGATGCATTTTATTAAAACGTCTCTGTTTTTGAAAGATGAAGGTAAGGAAATGTATTTGAATACAACAATAAAGCGAAAACAGAATTGTTTTAAAACTAAAATAACATTGAATGGATTGATAATTGACATTATTAATGTATTAGTGTGGTAAATTACTATTTTAGCTGGAGCAGCGAACATAATTCCTGTGCTCCAACGGCAGATTGGCACACTATTGATCCGTCATCTCATTTGATGAATTTAAGTTTGAGTTTTCGTGGATAAGAAGGAATGTTTGAGGTGACCCTAAACTTTTGAGCTGTAGTGCAGACAAGGCTCGACAGAAAGATAGTCATAGCTGAAAAATCTAACAAAATCCATAAAGTCAACTCAGCTGGAGCTTAAAGATCCCCGGGTTTACTTATGTCTGCAGCTATATGCTGCCGTGTGTCGAGAGAGGGAAAGAGAGAGGGAAAGAGAGGTGGAAGATGTTAGCAGACAGTAAGCATTCGCAGCAGTGACAGGAGAACAGAGCAGGGCGAACACAATGACGGCTGAGCCTCCGTAGGACAAACACCCATCATTCCAACAAAATCCATCTTTCCCAAACCATGCACAATCTTTCTCTTTCAAGTGGAGCTACTGTACACACACTCATGTACTCTCTCTACCTCTTTCTCCTCAGGTGCACACACACACAAACACACAGACGCCACACACACACTTAAACACACTCCCTCTCGCTCAAGGAGGGCTGTGGCAGTAGTGTAGCGCACTGGTTGGGGTAATGGTCTGGTGAAAAACCATTTCACGGCATGGCGAGCAGAGGAGAGGCAGAGAGGAGAGCGCGGAAATCAAGCAGAAGAGACTGATACTGAAGGGAGAGGGAGCGCACGCACACACACACACACACACACACACACACAAACACACTATCACACACACACACACTGTAAGAGGGGCTCATCTCTCTCCTTTCAACAGACCCTTCAATTTACCCATAAAACAGACCACCCCATCACTTTCAGCACTGACACGCACACACACATATCTTCTAGTTGTTTTACTTGGATCGGACACACACACACACACACACACACACACACAGACACACACAAACACACACACACCCTTTTCACTCGAGCTGTTTCAAGGATTTCAGAGGGATTCTGATCGACGTGGTGTACTCGGTGGATGAGACTACTTAGGCAAAATGTGAAGTGTCTCTTCCCCTCCCTCCACGTCTCTCTTCAAACTCCTCCTGTGCTCTTCTTCGTCGTCTCCCTCCCTCCTCGGACTCTTCCTCACCTCCCCTTTTCATCCTCTCTTTCCCCTCGCACCTCACCCTTTCCCTTCATTAAGCAGCTCTCCGTAAGTGAAATAAAGGGTTCCTGCGAGTACCGTTGAATCCCCCTCGCTAACCTTTAACTCTTACTTAAGGTCCCTTTTTTTCCTCTGTTGTCTTCCTCCGCCCATCGTTCTCCTTTCCACGTGTCCATCCATCACTTATCCCTGAATTTACAACTCTCTCTCTGCTCCAATTTAATTCCATCCCTCTCCCACATCCCATCCCCTATTGTCTTTCCGCTACCCCGTCCCTTCCTATAATCAATGATGACAAAGAGGAACAGTATAATGTCTATTAGTCCCTTCTGTTCCTTTCAGTGCTCACCCCCTTCCTGAACCCCCTACTGCTCTTCCTCTTTTCTTCCGTACATCCGATAGAGAGAGGGGGGGTGGATCCCTTTGCAACAATCCCCTACCTTCCTCCTGCCATACGTTTCCTCTGCTCTCAGTCCATCTGTCTTTCACCCTCACTCCCAGTGTCCTTTTCTCCTTCCCTAAATCGATGGGAAGGGATTCTGCTCCCCTTCTATCATCCCTCCATCATGCCCCTCACCCTGCCTCCCACCCATGAAGAAATCGATGAATAAGGGAAGGCTGGTTTTAATCCGTATCAGTCATATTGTTCTGCACAGCCAGCACTTTGGGCTGACTCAATTAAAACACAGCTCCGAAGAGGCTGCGATTTCTGTGTGAGTGTGTGTACGTGTATGTGTGTGTGTGTGTGTGTGTGTGTGGGTGTATGGTATCGGCTGCCTGTGATACACCTAATGCCTGTGCTTTGGAAAAAAGCCACCTGGAGAAGATTGTTTGCGACTGCAAACAGCATGAAGAGATGAGGGATCATCCCAGTCATACACTGTTAGAACGTATATTCTTCATAAATACTCATTACAAGTTTGGGCTTTAAATTATCTGCTTTTAAAGTAAACAACAAACCAACGGCTCGCTTCAAAAAAAGTTAATGAGTCGTAGCATAAAAGGGGTTTCAGATGAGCAGCAGAATCTTCTCTGTGATGGACAGTGAAATAAAGCAAACCATAATTAAAAGTCCAATTTGTAAGACGGTAGACACTGACGCTTTGAGATTGTAGGTCAGGTCAGCCACCATCCCGAAGCGTCAGTATGAGCCGAGTAAGGAATGAGACTCATATATCTACTTTCTCACAAACTTGATATTGAAGATAAGCGTCCACGTCAACCCTTCTCTCTACTCCTTGTTTGCAGCATGAACAGATCTCCAACCGTGATCAACTGACCAGTGTTTGGACAATTAGCAGTAGAGGACAGTAACTACACAGTGTTTGGGTATCAAACCCGAAAATGCTTGCCATGCAACAAATAAATACAACTGGATTCTGGTGTTACAATCTTGGACTTCGTGCGTCTGCCATCCACACTGACCTCCTCCTTGCGACACCGGCATGGCTCACAAATATGGTGTTTAATGATGGCTCTAGAAATCTTCTAGAAATCCAACTTGTAGAACATAAAACAAACACTGATGTTGTCATGGTTTGCACACCTGCTGTATTTTGGTCCAGCTTGGAACCAAAATTTTCCAAACCAATTAATTTGGGGTTGGGCTTCTAGTGTTTCAAAGATTTGGTTCAAGAATGGGATCGTAACCAACCTCAATGTTGCCCTGAAGTTGAATAAACTCATAAAAAACTTTTTAACTGGTTTCCTTATTGAGCTTTCTTAACTTCTAAATTTTTATTTGTAATGTGCATTTTACAACAGCGACGAAGCCTCTGGTGAATTCTAAAATCATGTGGCTCGGTATACTGTATGTGTGACCTTCAAATGTGAAGTATGTAGACAGAAATCTCATTCGCTGATGTGAATAACTTTTTACAGCATCATTCCCTCAGAACCTGCTGCAGTTATACGAAGCTGCTATCACTCTGTCCAAAGAATAATTCATAATACAGTTTATGCAGCACGTTTACAATGAAATACTATAAAAGTATCAGCCCTCATCTTACTACTTGTCCTTTTTTTGAGGGGAAATACCTTCCAGCTTTCACTCAGGTTTTGTGACCCTGTGTCAGAACTGCTCAAGGTTTTCAGAGAATTACAACAACACCTGGCCGTGTGTTATTACCTGGATATTGCGGACGCTTCATATCGAAGGCCGTTCTCTGTGATTACTTCACCCCCAGGCGTGCTTTTAGTATTTCAAGGGGATGGAGAAAGATTTAAATACACATGCACACACTTACAGTGCACACATAAAAAGGAAATCCATGTATCCAATCATTAAATCTATTGATAGATGATAATATGTTTTCCTGCTCTCTAGTGAGGGAGAATCACACATCACACCTGTCTCCTGAGTGGGAAGTGAGCATTGCATTGGCTTTTTAACAGCAGTCTTTTTTATTTTATTTCATCGGTACCAGATTTCAATTTGTGATTCCTTCTACTTCATTTCCTTTCCACCACATGCAATGGGTTTGCGATGCCATCCGCTTCCACTCAAGCAGTAAGAAACAAGAAGACGCTGTAAAACAAGCTCATTCAGCCTGTTCTTCATCACACACACTTGATCTTTCCTCCTCCGACCCCCCCACAGCTCGCCAACCATACACACTTCCTTCCGTTCGTTAATTCATCCCTGCTCTCCATCACATGCATCCCAGTCTTTTATTCATTCTCTCCATTAAAACTCTCCATCCATTCATTTCATACTATATACCATCCCTCCGTTCGTCCATCCGCCCCATTCATTCTGGAGGAAGCCGTAATTGCCGCTGCTGGTGAAAAGCCATCCATTTTCTCAGGCTAATTACTACACCCTCTTAACAAAGTAGCACTAAAGAACGGAGGGTTCACTCGGAGCAACATGCTTATTCACATTCACACACGAGTTCACCTCTGCACACACACACAACGCTGTTCTGATGAGGCCGTTCTATAGTTCATTATATTATAAAGACACGCAGGGAAAGTTGCTCAAACAAAGTCAACTCCATCTGTTCGTCATGGTCGGATGGTAGCTAGCATAGACAAAAAAATCTTTTCCAGATTACCTGTCAGAAATTAGCTTTGCTTTCCCAGAATTAGATGAGAAGATTGATACCACTCTCATATCTATCAGTTAAATATGAAGCTGGTTAGCTCAGCAGAAACATAGGTGGGTTCTGTTACCTCCAGACAGAACCAGAACAGCCGTTTCGATTAATTTCAAACTTTTGTAAATGGACACAGCTAATGTTTTTTCTGCCGACTGTAAGCGCAGGTGGACCCGTCTCCTACCTGTCTACATCAGATATACAGTGTATCCTTACAGTACATGAGTAAGGTAGCTCAGAATGAATAAGAAAAGTTTAGTAATGACATAACACTTTACAGTTCTAATAATAACGCTTTTGTCTTTTCTTCTTCTATCTCAAAATATGCCGTACTGTTATTCAACTGCTTGTACCGCTGTGATCCGTCTTTGAGAAAATGAAAATGTGTCTGCTGCAGGTGGGTGGTATAGCTGCGTGTGTTGACAAAACACACTCAAAGCTGTGGGCCGGGAAGTGAAGTTTCAAAACCAGAAATCTCAGCACCTGGCAAAGTAATCGCTGAGTCGCTGCTATTGATCGACCACCCCGGTGAAACCTCTGCAGTCGTACAACATTTCGGTCACTTTGTGCCGTCGGGCTGTGAGAATCTGACCGGGCCCCGCCGAGAGACACGGCTACCGACAGAGCGACGGTGATTGACAGCATTAGTCAAACGTCTCTTAACTGTAAGAGAGGCGGAGGAAGATAGTGAAAGAATAAAATAATCATGGGCAAATTTGCTTATTTGTTTACAACACCAAAGAGGCACAACGCATCTTTATTCACAAACCTCCTCCTGCTGAAATGTCAGCGAAGCACTAGAATAAAGGGCTAAGAATTAAGACTGGTGCACAGCTAAATGTCACAGCGCTGTTGAGCCTCTCATACAATTAAGACCACAGAAGGTCAATTTTCCCCAAAGCACGCAGCTTGAAGCGTCTCTCATGAATGCAGCGATTAATACAGCATATCCTGTTTACTTAGTGTAGGTTTGTGAGGGAGCGAGAGTGTGTGTGTTTGTATGCATATCAGTATGCGGAGCTATCAATCAAATTAATTCCCTTTTCTTAAAAATGGCATTTAAAAGTTATCAGGCAGGTGGCATCACAACAAACTTGCGTCAGGCGGTGAAGGAAACACTGACATGTACGCACACACAAACTGTTTTTTGTCTTCATCCACTAAATTACCTGCAGAATCACCTTCACAGCAACCGACACGTGCCTAAACCCAAATATATAAGTACGACCTTTAAAATGTTCCAATGAAATCAGAGAGTTTGACTTCATATTTTCGGGGAGCTCATTCTTTTTGTGTGCGGCGTCTGAGCCTTTCGTTCAGCAGGAACAGGAGGTATAACTAATGTCAAAATGTTCTGACCTGACATTGTGAGGACTGCATTCAAATTCAGCCGCAGAGCAGAGGGAAACCAAGTTTCCTGCTTTCACACCTGTAGTTCGGTGAAATTGGCCAGGATTAAGACCCCATCTCATCTGAGTTTAGAGTGGGATTTCTAATAAAGTAACCGAGACTAGTCGACTTGAAGTCAGAGTTTGGCAAATGAAAGCACATCATGCTCTGCTCTGCTGTGAGATAAAATATGCATGTAGTGATCTTCTCTGATTTCACAAAGAGCTCCTGATTATGAGACATATGATTTGAGACTGTTTATCATTAATAGCGACAGATGTTTCACTTGTTCAACTCACTTTTTATTGGGGAACTTAAGAAATACAACAAGTGGGACCCAAACGCAACACACCTCTGGTTTAGCCAATTACCATGGCTACCAAATGATCTTGTATGAATGTAGGATATAGAACCGGTCACAGATTGTTTTCAATAACTTCAGATTAGACCACCAGCTCAAACTGACATAAAGAAACTACATATGTCATGTTATTTAGCCAAAACATGCACTCGTTTCATTCTCAGGTCAGTGTGAGGGTCTTAGCTGTAGTTTGCTGTCACTGAACACCCCTCTGCTGCCGGCCAAGAAGACTGCAATCCGTGCATCACTACTTTTTCATCCAAAGTGCATCTTTAACGCTTCAATGTTTCCGTTATGACTACACTTTCAGGAACATTAGGTTGGAGGCAGTCAGGCCACAGACTAAAGGAAATGGACAGCTTGAATTTACCCCAATCTAGCAGTTAGTTTGAGATGTGGCTGTTTGGAAGTTATCACAGATGCCAACAAACCAACACAGAACATTAAATAAGCAAGGCAGAAATGTCAGATTGTTGAGCTCACTGTGTTTAACTACATATTTTTTTAAATGCTTACAGTTGAAAATGACAATTCTGCCATTTCTCTCCACGTAAATCAGCCACCAGTTGTCCACCCGAACTGATCTTAGTGTCTTTTGAGTTCATACTAAAAGCACATATCTACTTAACCCTGTAAGACCCACTGTTGTAAAATTACAACGTTACCTTTAGTCATCCTAAAAAACAATCTGTTATATTTTATCTTATTTTCTACCACATTTACATAGTCATTGGGTCCTATTGTTCAGTCTCACAATGCTATTGGATAGTAAATTTGTTTAGAAGTCCCGCCCTTATGGCCATGAACTCACACAACCTCTCAAGGTTTCCTTCGAACAACATCTCTTTATTTCATTGGACTGGATTCATCAGATTCACGTAAGAAAAATGTCTTTTATATTTTTTTTTGTTGTTATTACAACGTCTAGAACATGTACATATGAAGTTATTGTGGAATAGATTCATCAGATTTCATTTAGAGCTTGTTATATATTTGTTGTAATTCTACAACATTGGGTGAGTGTGGTAGTCAAAATAGCAGGCTTGTTGCAGTGGGCACAGACAGGTTGTGTTCCCTCCACTACACCACTGAGTGTTTCCTTTATACATGGACAGTATACATACTACCTTTGTGTTGTGTTGTGGTCAAATTTGACTGATTTAAAAGTTTTATCTCTAAAAAATGTAGTTACACAGTTTCATGGCTGGTCTGCCTTTCTTTCACGCCGCAAACAAATTTCGCCAAAGTCTCGCTTGGAGGTGGACCAAGACCGCCTCCAGCTGTTTAGCACGCATTAGAGTTCAACCGGCAGCTTTCACACCCGCCCGAACACACGGCACTGATGGGAAAACAAGCCAACTAACGAGTTTGCTTGAATGGAAGCAAACGCATTAGGTGTGTGGACTGACTTTCTGTGCATGTAACGTGAATATGTTAAGATATTTTCATTCACCGCAACGAGATTAATAAAAGACACACAAACATAAAATGCGAAAAATTCTGATCCTAAAGCTTTGCACCTTTTCCAGTTAAAAATGGAGCGAATGGAAAGTGTGTGTGTTATTATAAATACCTAGATATTTTAGGAGGAGAGCGTGAGGAAAGTGAAGGATAGAAGTAAAAGAGAGCGAGAGAAGAGGGGAGGCAGCAAGTGTGGTGGGAGAGAGAGAGAGAGAGAGAGAGAGAGAGAGAGAGATGGGGATAAATAAATGATAGTAAGAAGGAAGGTAAGGCGATAGCAGAGAGGATAGGATTAGTCTCTGCTGCAAAGCCTTTGGAGGAATACACACACACACACACACACACACACACACACATACACAATAATAACACATAATATTCAACTGTGCACACACATCCATGCAGTAGCATTGACACATATTCTACATGCAGTTAAAAATAAAATAAAATACTGGAGACACACGAAATAACACATATATCTAAAACTAACACACACACACACACACACACACACACACGTTTATCCAGTCCTTAGTGTTCTTAACAGTTAAGCTCGTCCTTGAAAGTGCAAGGTGGGGAGTTGATAAGGGGACAGAGAGAGAAAGAGAGTGTCAGGGGGTGATGGCAAATACAGAGGGACAGAGAGACGGATGAGGAGAAGAGGGAGACGGAAAAGTGGAGGAAGATAATTTGGTTTCCTCTAAGCCCCCTCCCTGCCACCCAGATAGTCGATCCCTCTACCTCTGCCACCCCCACCGCTCTCCATCTGTGTCTCCTCGCTTCCTTCTCTCTACCCCCAAACTTCCCGACTTAAAAAAGTTCCCCTTTGAGGATTAAGGGGGGGAACAAAGAAAGGTGAATTCCGAGGAAGACTGAGGGGAGAGAGGGAGAGGTACGGGGGAGTGGAAAGACGCAGGGGTTAAAGGGGAGACAATTTACCTGACAGAGACGTGAGGGATGATGGAGGAGAGGACAGGGAATGATGGGAGCAGGGTACATTTCTACCCCCCCTCTGCCATCTTTATAAGGTCACCGCCTTAGGTAGGAAAATCTCTGCTGGCTTTTTTTTATTTTTATTTGTGGATTCTCATAATATTCATATATTTCTCCATGATATCTCAGAGTTAGCATAAGCGCCCATGCACCGCCGCCAATGTATGCATGCGCTAGTGCACGCTCGAAATCCGAATGAAAGTCTGGAAATACACATTTTTCTGGGCGAGTGTGTGTGATTGCGTGACAGTGGGAGCAGGTGGCTACAGTGGCAGGTTAGATGGAGCTGTAATAGGATGAAAGTGACACTTTCTCTTTCTGGCTCCCCTCACACACTCCCTCGCTCTTTCAGATGATTGGCTCCAGTCGGAGGGGGGAAGTGATGGTCGACGTGTCTTTTTGAGTATTTCCTATATTTCGTATCCCTTCTAATCTCATGAAAGTCTTGACCTCCTCTCTCCTATTGTCTCCCCGTGTCACACTGCTCTAGTCTGGACATGTTTCAGATCTTGTCCTCTACATTTTTTTTTGCTCTTTTGCCTTCCCGGCTCCTTTGTTTTTCTTCTTCTTTGGTTCTCCTGTCATCCATCCAGTCTGAAGTGTAGGTTCCAGGTACGTATGGCTTTGTTACCATTCTCTCACCAGCCAATATAGGGCGATAAAAGTGTAATCTGTAGCATGACTTACTTTACAACAATGAATCATGGGTCTGGATTTTATTTTATTTGATCTTGACATCAATAATAGGTAAACAGAGATATATATCAGGCCAGTGAAAGATAAATCTATAAAGGAAATACAATGATCAACTACGTCAGGGGTTTTTAACGTTTATTAGGCCAAGGACCCCCTGCTAAATATATGGCAAAAATTCATAACATGAAGGGTGCCCTATAGTGTGATGTGTAAACAAGTCAGCAGCAGTTGTAGCCTGGTTCATATAAGGCATGTTATCCTCACCCTCTGCAGTTTCTCCGGTGGTGTTTGAGGTTACTTATCTTGCTCGATAAGTCACAAAACTATCCACTGTGGCTGACAAGAATGTCAGTAAACTTGGGACAGTAATGCATGTAGGTGGCCTGTATGTTTCAATAATATGTAGTTACAGATAGGTCGCTGTTATGAATAGGTGCTGCACAGTGGTTACAATATCATCAAATAAGTGTTTTCTTCATGAATCTATCTTTGCAAATAATATGTTGGATTCATTTTCATGTGTATTTTCAGACACGTTTTCATTTTCGAAAAACTTATATAAAAAGTATTATCAAACAATAATTTGGCGGCCCTCCAGTCCCTACAGTAACTCTGAGGACCCCAGGTGTCTCTGACACCCTGTTGACGACCAAGGTAGTCAGTGAATTTATCTTAGATTGTATTAAATGTATACAAATATGTTATTTATATCAGGTTTGCAGAATATGGAAAAAATTGCAGTTATTTTGAAAGATATTACATTGACTAAAAAATGGCTAAAATCCAGATGATTTGTGATTTTGAGATGATGTCACATCAGGAGAACAAGATTTGTAGACCAGGACATCTCTGCAGCACTACAGTACTTCTTTATAATGCAGTTTGGTCACATATTATAACTTAGTCAAAAGTTGCAGCGAAGTTGCATCCCACATTGGAATTACAATAATATTTTGATAATTTTTCTGGCCCTAATAAACACAGAAATATATAAGCCACAGCATATGTATCCAATATCGAGTATTTGTGCATGTGCGTGAGTGTAATGTTTGTTTTAGTGTTTATGTGGTAAGTGCGGCTGTGCACATGTGAAAGGATGAGGCGCACTTGGTGCAACAAGAAAGAAATTGGACAAAGAAGTGCGGAAAATTGAGGCAATATTTGCTTTTGTGCCGGATGACATGCAGTGGAAGGAGGCAGAAATCCACTTGCTACGCTGAGCTTTTGTTCGGTATGTGGACCTGAATCCATGAACAGATGTGTACAGCATGTACGGACACAAAAAGCCTCCCAGGGGTTGTCCTTCCTGGGGGTCTTCCGTGAAAAGAAGTGGGCACAAGAAAACACACAACTATAAAGTCTCTCAAGCTCAAGTCTTTTCTGACCTATATCCCATGACCCCTGAGAAACCTTCTCTAGTCGTCAGCTTTTTTCCAGACTGCTGGTTTAACGCACACTTTACCTATTTCACGACTTATTCTAAATGACTGGGCTTGATAAGAAGTGATGATGAGTAAGAGAACCATATTCTCCAAGCAACTGACTTAAGCACAAATTTCTCTAAATCCCGCCGAAGAGATGAGAAACGTCACTGAGCAGTTTTCAATTTGTCTGAAAGCTCTGACTTGGCTGAAGGGTCAGATATTACCTTCAGAACGAGGGCGGATAGTGCCATCTATCAAACACCCTCCAAGAAACGGAGATGGAAGTTTTTCTTGCAGACACAAGCAGTCTGTTGCAGATAGGCCAGGAACGTGGACTCAGGTAGGGGTATGAGGAGGGGGATGGGCAGCGGCGGAGGAGGAGGACAGAATTAGAGAAAGCAGGATGGGTGGGAAAGAAAGAGAAATGTAAGGAGAGAGCAGGACGGGGATTAGAAACCCTCTGAAAGGCAGTCACTTAATTTCCTGGCCAACCTGGCTATGATTATCTCCTGGGTGGGAATGGAACGTTTGATGTCCTGGGACCAGACTAATCTTGGTGACTAACCTCCACCTCTCATTTCCTCTGGATTAGCTCACTCTGCTACTTAATAAGAAAAGGTGGAGGTGGATGGATATTAACCCACAGCGAAAGAGGGGAAGATTGTGTCTATCTCTCTCCGACTGTGGAGACTCTCCTCACCAGGAAATGACTGCATTTGTCACTTGTTCCAATATTTGGGTTTACTATGTGCTTTTCTGACAAGAACCAATTGTGGCTTTGTAAGTAATGACTGTTGTTCCTGGGAAGCAAATGTGGAGGTATCCAGAGGGATGATGGTGTTGTTGTGCCAAGAAACCTTGGCAGGGGAAGACAAAGGGTGTGACTTTAACACACAAGACTGATGTTTGCAAATCATCTTCTCCCAAATGTTATTACAGGATTTTGTTGAACTACGACCACAAACATTCTCCAACCTTAAGTAAGGCTGCCACCCCTTATCTAATTTATCTGTGATGAATTGTTCAAATCAGAGGGCGGACGTCAGAAACTACTTTCTTTCTTCGACAACACAAAATGGACAAAAACTAGCAAGCTGCACAGATATGGACCTAAAAGCTTTGATTCTAAAACACATGTTTAAAATTAGGTTATGCGTGTTGCATTCGAATTGACTCAAATAAATCACATATTGGTTGGAATTCAACAAAACTTTTGACCTGACCGGACATGCTGTATAGTTTCGTTTCACTAAACCATCAAAGAAGTCATTGTTTGAAACAGGAAAAAGGGTAAGCACTTTCAGAAAGCACCATTTGTCCATCACAGGCTAACTTTAAACCATCAGATCAAAGAACCGTATGACGTAGTAGCAGGGAGCTACCAGCAAAACCAGCTGGTAAATCAAACTCTCTCTGAAGCCAGTCAGTCGAAGATCGAATATGTGTTTTCCATTGAGAAGATGTTAAATTAAATATACCCACAGATTTTAATAGAACTGATGCAATAGCAGCATCAACGCCAACCAATTTAGGAGCAGCCATTGGTTTTTGTTCAATCCAACAGTTGGTTCCTTCACTGTCGTCACTTCAAAACCGCGGCGATAGCTGCCGGTCGTTGATCGGTCTGAACCGCTGTGCTTCTGACACAAGCACATAGCTTGCGGATAAGATTATGGCCTGATCTCACGACTCCGGCTGCCTTGCAAGGAAAGTTTCGACGGTTGCCAAAGACCATGACCACGATCTTTCCTTTATCTAGTATTTTTTCGTTGCTTAAACGCAAACCAAAACATGACCAGAGACATGGCGGATCAGAGAACATATATGTTGATGCTAACGGACAAGTTGGACTGTAACAATCCACCACTGAAGGGAAGATAAATATGTGTACAGTTCACAGGGACAAAAAAGTGGAAAACCAGGGGAAAGAAATTAAGACCGTGAACGAAAAGGCAAAAAGTAGAGAAAGAGATGCTAAATTAGATTTAAATCACATCGAAGAAGAAAGATAAATGAAGATAGCACAACTAGAAAACTTCATTCAGTTCTGTTTATTAACCGTCAATATCTACCACGCACACACTGCTCCTCGCCATGGTAACCGGTTGGCTGCGTCGTCTTGCCTGTTTGGATTGATATTTTGGTAAAGCTGAAGGTGACGCAGTGCCTCCAACAATTTGGGACCTCATGATTGAGGGTTATACCCAAATTCACACAAGGACTGCGAGGACTTGCAGCTCCCACAAACACACACTTTCACATCACTAAAAAGCTGCAAATTAACTAACAATTTTTCACTTGCCAAATTATGCTCAACAGTCTTTCACTGTTGTTTTTTTCTCACCAGGCTTTTCTCAAGAGGGAAAGCCTGAAGTGTTGCCAGGTTACCGGCCAATCTGACCAATGACATGTCACTTGACCCTTCTCTCGGCCAATGCCCTGTCTTCAACAACCGGCTGGGCCCCAGCTGGCCAATTAGCTCGCCTCTTAGTGTGGAGCTCGGCCAATGGAAAGCCCCGGGAGACTTCTGTTCATCTGAACTCACAGATGGGAGGACAGAGAGGGAAAGAGGAAGTGTGTGTACGTGTGTGTGTGAGGGTGTGAGGGACTTGGCCTGAATTCCCAAACACTATTGAGACATCTTCACTGAAGAGGTTGGCTAGTTTTGAGTTAGCAGTTGGAGACAAATCTCTCCATTTAAAAGCGACCAATGGGAGAATCTCATTGCCAGCATGAGTAATACAAAGGAAATTTTAAGATGAAAACAACACCTTAAATATCTTAAAAGTTTGCACAATATCTTTTCAATCGGATGATAAGGTTTTTAAATGCCATAACACTTTAGTTTTTGTTGATCTAGATGTAGGTTTTTAATGTGGTTCAGCAGTTTGTGGTTGTGACTGTGAATAAAGATGCATTACACGTAGAAGAGGTTCAGCTCTAACTTATAGTACTTAATTTTCTTAATCCATTAAGCCCAATTTAATGAAGAGCACTCAAAAGTGAAGTTGGCAACTGGTGAAGTTTTCAGTATTAAACACAAAAGGTCTGAATGTTACTGGGTTGGAAGGAAATTCAGAAAGCTGTATGCAGAAAACACCACAAAAATGCAGAGTGGAACTTGAAAAGCTCTCCTCGCCTCACTAGTTACACTGATATGGAGTGAAAATTCGCCCGGCGTTTTAGCAGTATGTCTATTTTTTTATCACGGAAAAACATTAAGTGAAACTGACTTTCTTTCAGTCAGCATTTTGGACAGCTGTATTGAAATGCCACAGTTACATAAGCTCCCTCCTCTCTCAGTATCTCAGCATGTGACTTGAATTTTCTCTATTTCTGTGCAACTCTTACTGAATCTGTCCCCGACACACACTCCTCCCCATGTTGAAAGATAACACTTTCTTCCTCCACGTCTCTCTCAATTGCGATTTCGCTTTGCTTTATTGGGATGGTGTGAAAGCTCATCGGTGCTGACGGGGAAATCAGGAGAAAAGTGATAAATAAAACTAAAATACGCACAGAAATACACATGAGTAATATGTTTGTATGAGTGCTTTCATCTCTGTACAAAAAGTTTAAATCTGTTGTGTGTTTATGTCTGTTTGTTGGCATCTTTTGCAGAATAGAAGTCATGAGAACTAAATAAATCAAGATTTGATGAAAACGTAACAACATCAAGACCTGTGACCTACACCTGGATTAATCTAGGAACATGTTGATCCTGCACAAGGTTGTCTATCTCAGCTCACACTGGGCGAGAGATAGGGGAACACCATGAGCAGGTCACCACAGGGCTGATGCAGCATGCTCATTACTCGGGAAAAAAAACAACCTCTGATATGGAAAAGTGCAACAGAACTGTCATCCTAGTCAGAAACTTGATAGTGTTAAATGCTAAAATGGTAAAACTGGAAATTCTTAAATATCAACCATCATTTTGGACTCATTTATTTAATGTTAGCTAATAGTTACTAATGCTAGTTGTTTACTGGCAGCTAAAGGATCATCAACATGTTGTTTCACCTTGAAATGTGGCCAAATGTCCCTCTAAATGATAACTGAGCTGTTGTTACTTCAGTCAGAAATAGATTTCAATTATCATGACATCTATTCAAGCTTTGCAAAGACGCCAGCAAACAGATGACTGATATGTTTCAACCAGGGGTGTTTATTATTGAATTAAAGATGAGACATCACAGCATTATCTGAATGAGTCATTTGATATGAAACATTTTCAGAAAGATAAGACTTTTAGTCGTGAATCTGTTCTACGCAGTTTTAACTATTGATGGTGAATCTACAGTTGTTTGTGCTTACAACTGTAATAACAGCCAATTTATATTAGAATATATCTTATAAACTTACGTGTCAGATATAAAACTGACACCTACAGTACTGCAGCGTTATAGTGCTCAACAGGAGGTTGAAAGGGGCATGTTTGTATTCCTGATCTTCCTCCCACTGGCTTTCCAGAGAACTCTCTCTCCTCTGAATGACTTTCAGGTGACTCTGACTCCCTCGCTCAGTCTTCTGTGACATCCAGACTTTCCTAAACATGCTCTCATGGAGGAACTCACCGCCTCTCAATCTCTCCCCCGTCTTCTCCTCCCATCCTTTCCTCTCCATGTCTCAGTATTGCTTATCTACCAGATGACTCACCATATTTCAACGTCAGATATTTTCCCTCTCAGAAGCTCAAGCGCCGCGCGCCGCTGTAAGAATTGCTGACAATCTCGAAATACACACACGTACGCACGCACTTTATCCTCGCTTGCTCACGCGCTGACAAATAATGTGTATACAGTGTGCTCACAGGTACACACATTTGACACTTGGAGGTGTGTATGTCCTCGACAACACAGCTGAGCCAACAATCAAGAACAACGCGCACACGGGCAAACACATACTCACACACGCGTGCGCGGCAGTTGGCTATCTGTCCCGTCCACAGTGCAGTGGCCGCTGTTGATAACACTCTCCACTGGACCAAAACTCATCACTCTTCACACACACAACCTGGACGTGGATTTGTGTGTGTGTGTGTGTTAGTGTGTGTGTGTGAGAGAGAGAGTGTGTGTGCGTCTGTTTGTCTGTTGGTATCTTTGTCAAAGCCTCAACAGAAGTCATGAGAGCTAAGTAGAAATCTAGATTTGATCAAACATAACGACATCAAGACACATGAGCTAAACCTGAAAGGAACAACACACACACACACACACGCACACAGATGCACACACAGAGCGAAACACACAACCATGACCGCAACCACAAATAGGTTTTCCAAGAATGTGACCTCTGCACAGTAAACTGTATTACTTCAACCATTTCTGCCAACAGCGCTGCAACAAGAGAGGCTTTCACGCTAGATTAAAGGCTATTTTCTGTTTCTGCATGTGATATTGATATGGCCCTCTGCTGAATATGCATAGGAACCAGATGAAAACACAGGCAGGGATTCGATCTTTGTGTGCATATGCCTTGGAAAATGTGCACTTTACATGCCCTTGTTTGGACACATATAGACGACACACTGCCATTTTAAACAAAGGAACATAACTTCATTTATTTGGCCTGTTTTGGGGCAAAAGTCAGGTTTAATACTCTCTTTTCATGTGGTTTGTAAACTTTTTGAATTAGAATAATTCATAACCATACATATTTATTTTCTTGGCTTATTCTGACCCTGTTCCCACATATATTTCCTACCAATACATATTGAACTGGAATCACTCCCTCGCAGTTGTTTGCCTCCGCCCACCACTTAAGTTGCTGCTCCTAAGCTGTAGTGTAGAATAATGGTCAGAACATTATGATGTCACAGCGAAGATGACTTTTGACCCTTGGATAGAAAATGTCTTAGCGTCATCATTTTATCCTGTCAGACATGTGCGTGAAATGTTGTCATAATTATCACATGAATTTTTGAAAAATAGAAAATGTGTTTTGTGAGGTCACATTGATCTTTGACAGAAATTTGAAGGAAGTCCTCCTGAGACATGGCACTCATGAGAACGGGATGCCATGGGGTCGCAATGATCTCAGTTCGATGCAGACAGGAAGACAAGCTCAGTCCTTAGTTCACGTCTCACACCATCCTTTCAACTACTCCTCTCAATCATGCTCACTCGTAATTGCCCGTCATTCTCTGGGACTGTCCGCAGATTCACCAGCTTCATCGTTTCATCAGCCTGTCACAGAAGAGCCATCAGCCACCACCTGTGTCTGGACACCATGGGGGGGATTGTTCTTGCGGCAGCTGCTCGGGGCAGACAACCTTCGATCATCAAATCTCCCTGACAAGACTCATTGTCACATATCATCCTGCTGTAATAAACATTTTCTCTGCGGATTGAAATAGCCCTCACAAGACCAGGATGTCATGAGGTCACAGTGACTTTTACCTCCGACCTCCAGGCGTTTTTGACGTATCGCGTTTACAAGAATGGTGTACAGATGGATAACCAGAAAACATAATGCCTCCAGCGATGGATATCAGCAGTGTGAAAGCATAAAAAGTAGCAGATCTAGAAACTGTATTCTATCCATGTGTTATACATACCCTCACTTATCCTGTTCACATCTATTCTTAACCTTTAGCCTAGAGTCATGAGACAGGGCACACCCTGGACAAGGATAGTTGACCACAGGGTGAACACATACAGCCCAGACAACCTTTAACATTCTCCTTCAGACTGACGGGAAACTGAAAGTAGCCAACTGACCTAACCTCTTTGGACTGTGGGAGGAAACAAAAGCACAGACGGAACATGCAAACCCAGGGCCGTATTGATATATGAAAGGGCAAAATATTCCGCCCTCAACCGATATATCAACATTTTTTAAAATTATTTATTTATATCCTCATTGTAAATAAAAACCCATAACACCTGCCTTTGGCTGCAGACTCGTTGCACTTGTGTGCCCAAGTTACTCTAAGAACAACATGATTTCATGAAGAGCATCTTTCCATATGTAAGCTGCGGCTGTCATGCCTACCGGCACAGGTGTTTTACAGCTATGATACCAGTGATGTGACTAGCTGAGACTGAATTCATTTATCACCACAACCTCCGATTTATACTCTTCTGCAACCGTTTTGCACTTTGAGAATGAACCAAAATAGCAGGTGCGCTTGGAAACGCCCACACGGTCCATTCCCCCCAACACCTACCTCCTTTTCATCAGTGGATCAGGTGTTATACTGCAAAAAAGGAATGGTCAAGAAGTTATTGCTTCTTAAACGACAATTAAAAGAACCACAAACTCCTCCATGTGCTGTGCAACGCTGATAACTCAATGTTTTCAAAGCTAGTAGCCCAAAGAGAACTTTGACAAGGCCGCTGGCTCATACAGACAATTAAATAACGGAATAAAAGCTTCAGTTTTTTTTTTATGTCAGGGGCTACGTGTTAACTTTTGCCTCGGACTGTGGCTTCTCAAATAGATTACTGAAGTAGTCATGTGTGGACCCAAAAGTCGCTGATCCATGAACCGTTCTGGAAGTTGACCCCAAACTTCACGAGGCCAGACTGTAGGGAATCATGCATGTTAAAAACAGATAATAAGTCATGACATGTTGACTCATTCTGCACTGCTGGCAGAAAGGAGACATAAATCACACATGCCACTGAGGGAGCCTGTGTAGGTCTGTGTGTGTGTGTGTGTGTGTGTGTGTGTGTGTGTGTGTGTGTGTTTAGGAGAGAATATGTGCATTCAGACATGCTTCCTGGGAGTTAATGTGAGAGCATGCGTTCATTCTGGCATGCACTTTGTGTGTGTGTGTGTGTGTGTTTCGGTATATGTGTCTGATGTATGTTTTCATCCTTCCATTCTATTTTGTGTGTGTGTGTGTGTGTGTGTGTGCGTGTAACAGACATCCAGCCGTCATCAGACCAGCCAGGCACCAGATCCAGACAGCGAGGTCAGAGTCATTCACTAATCATATTAACATTCCTCCATAATGACCCAACGCATAACTCTCCCTTTTCAGTCTTTTCCTCTCCCTCCCTCCATCTGCCCTTGCTCATGCTTTCCACTTCACCCCCTCTTATCCCCCGTCTATGTTTCTTTGATTTTTATCTCATCACCTCGTTCTTCCTGCCTCTTTTGTTTTAGCCATTCTGTCCATCTCTGGCCTTCATCAGTTCTCTCATGTGTTGACTTTACTCCCGTGTGTTTCCCTCCCTTCTCGTTTTCCCCTTCTTGGATTCTACCTCTCGCTCTCTCCCAACTTTCCTCTCATTTCCTCTAATTACACCCAACGTTATCTAACTTTCATCCCCCTTCTTCTTCTCCTCCTCCAGTGTCTGATCCACCAACAGGACCCTAAATTGATTGTGAGGGAACAGATTTGTGGGGAATGATCGGCACCTTGTACAGCGTTCAGGGGTTTCATTTCATCATCAGAAAATCTGGCAAAAAGTTTTCATTTCACTGTCTTAACTTTTTAATCTGGAGAAAAACTTGACTCCAACCATTTGTTGGCAGATTACACAGGATTAAATCATCTGGATTCACTATTTTTTTTAAATTCTGATGAAGTTATTTAGCTAACACCAGCACTTTGCCAAACTTTATTTTAGGTTTTACTTTATTACAACAGTAAGGGGAACCACAAATACTTAAACAAGATGACATTTGTTACTGATTGGTCCTCGAGGACACCGCACCAACTCTGAGTCATAATTTATAGACTAAATGGATGTGAGAGAGCACAGAAACAGACTGTTTATCAAGTCACACAGGCTCAGATGTAAAGATTATAAACAATGATTCATGTGTCAGGCCAGAAAGAGGCTGTGACCAGAACATCTACAGAAGCTGTTTATATCAAGCTCAAATGAGAAGGTTCATAAAAGTTTATAAAGATTTATTTTAAAAGCTCTGTACTAACTTAGAGTAAATGTTTCTTTCGATATATGAATTGAGAAGTTAATCTGCAGATGTATCAGGTAATGAAAACGATCTTTAGTTGTAGCCACAGACTGCATCTCTAATCAGGAGATGATGATATAATCTAATGTCGTACTTTACAACATATTTGATTGGGTTTGTGTTTAAATTAACATTGCAAATTTGACAAAAACACAAGTTAAGTAACGTCAAAAACTGTCCGTCTGTCTCTCAATAAGTGGGCAGATTTTCATTCAGAGATTCATCCCGACGGAGTCAAAACATTTCCCCCTGTTAGATAAACATTCATTTATGATCCTAAGAGGGAGCAGAGCGCTGCGGTTATGATTTTCATTTCTTTGGTGAGAAAAGAACAACATAGTTGACTGTTAGATGTGAGCTCCAAGATTTCCTGGACCAAATTCTCGCAAAAAGACGTCTGTGATTCCATCAGTGCGGTGAGTCTCACTGTTGCAGTGTGTTGCAAGAGTGTGACAGAAGTATGCTTACGATAGGTCAGCCCTGTGTTGTTTTGGTATTCAATCTTGCATGGATAAAGTGTGTGTGCGTGTGTGTGTGTGTGTGTGTGTGTGTGTGGATCTCTATCAACACGCGGTTTGCTTCTACTGTTCTCCAGCCAAATCAAACGGTGGCTGTGTGACTTGGCTTCGACCAGTCTGACTCAAGATGGTAATGCGTTTGGCTTGATGTTCCACATGGGCTGTTCTCATACGAGGCTGAAGTTAACTCCTCACTGCACAAACACTCGCGCAAATCCTTGTTTTCTTGACTCTTGACTCCAATTTCCAACCCAAACTCTTCATTTGCGAGTACCCCCCTTGCCCCTCAGAACAGAGTTACAAGTGGTAGTAATTGTAATCTCCCCTTTACAGCGGGACAACCCTTTATCAGTTCTCATCGATTGTGTTTATGTGAACAGACACGACCAGACATTTCCAATATATTGTGGAGATTTCTCTTGCGTTACTGTGGTTACTTTATCTGATTGAAATAGAAAAGTATGGATACTCACAATACATCCACAACTGTACACTAGCATAATAGGCTAACATGAGCAACCCACCAATCTGCAATGATACTGAAGGAGCAGTACAAAGTGCAGGAACTGTGCGTCTAGTATTCAGTTAAATTTTGGGCACCACATGCCAATAAAGCGGGTGAATGCAACATTGAAATATGTCAAAATTATGGATTGTCCTGGACGAATCACCGCCTGAAGGCCATGTAGCCCTTGCAGTTTGCCTTACCCCTCTATCCCAACAAGAATTGGGACACCGTACACCTAGGCGTGAACCTGCAAAATCAACTGATGTTCAGGGGTTCAGGATTTTGGTCCTCAGAAAGCTGGTCCCGGTTTTGGGACCCCACAAATACAGAAAAACAAGCACACAAACCCTTCCTCATTTGGAAGCCACCTTCCCAGCGTTCTTGTGTTCTTCTAACTGGAATCCCTTCTGAGATTTCTCTACATTTTCTCAGTTACTACATGTGCCATTACACTGCCCCACTCCAGCACACACCCACGCACACATTAATGCGCACGCCCACACACACACACACAGGCTATCTTACTCGGCCGGTCGGTGTGAATGATTTAACTGTTAATGGCTCAAAATCTCTCCGAATGAGTCAGTCGTTAATTGCTCCAGTCAGTCATAACCACCGAACCTTGCTTAAGATTACCTCATGACTCAGTGTGTGTGTGTGTGTGTGTGTGTGTGTTAAGCTGGTGCATTGGTCCACGGGGACAGAAAAAGAGACAGAAGGAGAATGTAGGAGAGCAAGGGAACAATAAATGTCCGAGTATGAACGTATCTCCATTATTGACTGAGACAGCGAGAGGATGTATATCATATCTGCAGTCTCTGACTGAGTGTGTCTACGCCGGTCCCAGCGGACGCGGCGATGTGTCTGGGTCCACTGAGTCGGCACTGATCCCATCTTGTCTGACTCGGGGATTACAACCTCCTGACCTGCTGCTGGGCGTGCTCACATACATCAACACACGCGCAGATAGAGCATGTGGGGATATAGATGAAAGAGGGAGCTGAAGAGGGTCGTGAAGACAATAATTAGGAGGAATGTTCCAGAATTATCACAGTAAATTAGCTCTTCCCTGACTTTTGTGCCGTGCAGAACATTTTTACATGAAGAAACTTTATTAAACGCACAGTAAAGAGAAAGAAACGGCCGCACACTAAAGAAGAAAGATTGTCAAATATAGAAGAACTGCTCTCTAATTGTATTTGCGTCTCCCTTCCTTCTCTGTCTTGCAGTTGCTCTGGACCATCAGCGTAAGCCCAGTTTCCTTTCTGTTCCATTAGATTCAGCACTTTTATGCCGTTCCAGTGCTCTACTTGTCCTTATAAGGCCAGGGTGAGCAACAGCGTCGGGCTCAATCCCATGATCGCACAGGAAACACCACTGTCTGACTGCAAAGCATGTATTTGTCTGCAAATGCGTGACATGTGTGTAGGATAACGTGTTTGCACGAGAAAACTGCGAGTGTTTTCTCGGGGCGACGCAGTAACCTTTGCAAACCAGCTTATCTTAGTCACTCAGATGTCTGCTCGGCAACAGCCTGACATCGCTTCTTTATTAGCATTCGCCTCTTTATCCACTCAGTCATTCTCGTATTCACTGAAGCCAACGAGGGAGTGCAGGCCTTACCATGCTGTTTCTGGAATAATGCTGATTTGTCAGATGATAAATTTACATTAGAGGGCTCCGGAGACGCCAAACGCCGAACCCCATCCAATCTGCGCAATGGGTAAAAATCTGTAATGTGATTCAATTTCTTGGTCGAATCTGTCAGCAAAGTAAATAAAGAGCCTTTTTTCTGCAAAAATGCTTAGTGCTAAGAAAGTTCCCACAGCTGAAAAGTCTCTCTCACACAATCGAGCTGCAGTTAAATATAAGTTAATTACGCCGAGGCCGCATTCAGACGGCGAGAATATGATCTGAGCAGCGGGTTTTAGCGGCGCTAATGTGTTTTTCCATGAGAAAACCTGTGGCTTAATGTTTAAACTTGGCAGCAGACGCGTGAGAGTGCGCTTGGGTGTGAAAATATGCACGTGTGTTATAAGTGTGTGCATGTACCAGAATGTGTTAGCATGCTGGTTAGCTGAGACTTCTTGCATCTGTGTCTGCAGCCCTCCGCCTGAACACTTTACCAACCCAATATGTCGGTTTTTGACATCCTTGGAATGAGACTCAACAATCACCAACTGGCACCAACAGCTCGGACAAATCCTACTGATTTTACCTTTAAGTTTAGTAGCCTTTAAAATATATGAATGTATTTTGCTTTGCACAGAAATGGACGATAAAAATGTCCTCCAGATGGAAACTTCTTACTGTTATACTTTCACGACATTTCAAGGCCTGTACTTTCCTACTTTGACTGAGTAATGGAGTTGAATCAGTTCTGTTACCAGGGTCTTTTTATACACAGTATCTGTACTTCTACTTGAGTGAAAAATGTGTGTGCTTTTGCCACCTCCGTCTGTGTGTATACACGGGATTTTGAGTGTGTGTGAGTGCTGATTGTGCAAAAAATGACATATAAGACCCCTTTGAAATGCATCCCCTTCAAATCATCAGATTAGAAATGCAGTCTGTGAGTGCGGTGGTGTGTGTGTGTGTGTGTGTGTCTGCTGCCAGCAGTGCAGTCTTTAGTGATTGGGTGATGTGGTACAGTATATTCCACTGGATTTATGGTCACCCAGAGCTGGCATTAATAATGGAGACAGGAGAAATATGGCCTTACTTGCTACAGACGTCGTGCTGAAGACCAAAAACTCTTTACTTTTTCTCTTTCGCTCTATTTATTTCTTAAATTCTGCTTTTCTCATCGCGCATGCTGCACTACATACTGTCGTTAAGTGTACAATGAACATACACACTGCTTTTATTTCATTTTCCCCATCATCCTCTCCGTCTAAGTGCTTGAACTCTGTGACACGAGGCTATAGTATTTGTAAAAAGACGGATCTATCGATCATCTCAACCAAAACAACAGCAACATCTTATCCCTCAATGTCACATTTAATAGGAAAACAACAATGCGCCTCTTAGAGAGGCAGGAATGGGCATCGGATGTTTGTAAAGAGACAAAATGGTGAAAGAACATGAACCAAAAACTGGATTAAAATGGCGAGGGAGAGAGGGAGAGAGAGAGAGAGAATGGATTGCGAGTGTGTTGGAAAACAGTTTTTATGTAGAGCACAAACAGCTCTCTTAACCCTGTCTGTTATAACAAAGAGCCACACACAGCCACAAGGTTTACTGCCGGCCCTTCCTTCTAATGCAGAGTTGGGGTTCGATCCCCTGCCCGTCCGCCTATAAAAAACACCCAAGGTAGCGCGGCTCCCTCTATTTTATAATGGCTGAAATCACATGAACAGTTTCGAGGTCACAGAGGAAAGGGCTAGGTGTGTTATGTCTGAAACAGAGAGAGGAAAAGAGGGAGGGTAAGGAGGTTTTATTCTCCCCAGGATTGCTATAAAATGACAAATACGAAGATCTGCCAAGTGCGGCTCCGCGGTATGGACAAAATATCTAATTTTAGAGATTTGTGGCGCATTTTTTAAGGCTTAACTTTATAGCACTGTTACGACATAACAGGTTTTTATCCAAGCAGAAGCTGTTATTTGAAATTATTACTGGTGAAGTCAGATTTATGCGCACTACTAACTACCACCTTCAGTAAGAAAGGGGACATATTTTGTTGTTGTTGCTTTGCCTCTGTACTGCATCTCATGGTTTTAAAGAGGGGAACAAAGACGGTGACATGAGAGGGTACTAATTCTCAGCTTAGACCAAAAAGGGCTTGATTCAAAGTCATTTTCATCGGTGGTAAACAAAGTAAATGAAACAATTTTGTCAACTAAACAAACTTAGAATCCCTTGAAGTCAACATCTGGCTTAAGTCGTCAGGAGTGGCTGGGACATGGCAGGCATGCTTTGGCACGACTCTGCACGTGGTCTATCTCGAGTGACTCGGCACGGCCAAGAGAGCGACTGGAAAAGTCCAATTTCTGAACGTACTTTGACGGGAACAGATTCCTCCAAAGTGGTGTTGTGCATGCCGGCTGAGGCAATCTACTGGACCAAATCCAAAACCTTCCGTGCCTATTAGTCATTTGGACACCAACATATGCAAGTATACATGTTTGTATTCATACAGATGAATCAATGCTATACATCACAGCTCATCTCTGCATGTTGTAGTCTGTTAACAGGTTTCTATTGCTCAGTGCTTCAAGTCACTGTTCTAATGACTTGCCACTTGACAGAAAATAAATGATTTGAGACTCGACTTCAACTTGGATCTTGGAAGTTAAAGACTCCTGACTTGACTTGACTTGACTTGAATGACTTGTCTGTGCTCATTTAATGTTTTCAGTTTAGTTTGTGGTCATCTGACAAGTGAAAGTGATATAATGTTTTTGACCGAGAAGAAATTAAGAGAACTTTTATAAAGGTTTTTGTTTGATTATACATATTTCACTGAATCTCAATAAACAAATCAAATGTATTGCTAGACCTTCTGAACAGGTTGGATTGATCGGTCAATACTGTTATTTGAGAGGTCTTTTCTCCTTATAAAGGCCGTATACTGCAGGTGAGACTGCAGTTTCTTGGGTAAGGGAAAAAGTAACTTGACTTGTGACTTGAACTAATTGATTTGGGGCGCGTGTCTAGTCTGGTGTCTGAGGCATTTCTGTCTGCCAGTGTTGATAATGGCTCTAGGAAATCCAAAATGAACTGATAGGTTCAATACCAGGTTATTACCACATAATAAGACGTCACAAGTTTAGAGGGCTTCACTTAGTTGGACGGGGATTACCACAAAATGTCACCGCGAAAGGTTAACTCCTGGTCAAACTTGGGCGACACAATGAGATGATTCTTTCACGGGACACACAACTCCTGCCTGTAGACACAGAGTGAGAAATATTTGGAAAAAGTGTCCCCTGGAGAAAAGCTAACTTGAATTGACCCTGCACTCCTAACACAGAGATATGCAGCTAATGGCACTGTTTAATTCTGCTTCTGCAGGGTGGAAAAACTGTGTTCATTGTTAGTCATGGGTCTCAGTGGGTGATACTCATGACTAATGTACCCACATACTGACAGTTCATGGCAGCAAATTGTGTTATCGTTGTATAAAGGCTCTCTGTTTTTGCCAAGGTCAACGCTCAGTGACAGCGTCCCAGCATGTCTTTCCTTTTTAAATTGTGTCTGAAGTAGTGGTTTTCATTTAAGACGTCAAAATCATTAAAAGGTAAGTTGTAGAAATTATGTTTCTCTTTATAAGGGTTAATTATGTTATTCTTAACTGAGCTAAAAGATCCTGAAGGCATATTTAAGCGCCCTTTTTGTAAGAAAACATGTCCGTTTCCATGCATCCATCAGGTTGGCATGGAGGTTAAGCAATCTCGCCTGAGCTGTTGGCCAAAATGAATGCAGTATGTACAGAAGGCTCGGTCTGTATCCATTTGTGTATCTAACGTTGACCATAAATGAGCCTTTAGGATAACGTTAGGCTTTTATTTCATGTTGAAGGTGTCACATCAATGGATGAAAGTGAGAAAAGAAAGAAAAAGACATTTTACAAATGGGCCAAAAACCGTTAAGGTAAAAATAAGAGAGGTTATGGGAATCACACGCTGGGATTTTCCCAAATTCTATTGTGAATCAGACAATAGCTGTGTCTGAATGGTGACAGGGTTAGAAAGAACATTGGACACAGTTCAGAGGACTGCAACCTTGAATCAAAAGACAAAGAGAAATCCCAGAAACACACACACACACACACACACACACACAGTCTACATACGGCTCAGGACCGGACATAGTTCTGACAGTACAGGGAATCCAGTCTTGATCAACAGGATATGATACAAGATCCTCTCATAACCGCACATGGGCAACATTTGGAGGCGGCACAGATGAGCAATGCTGCCAGTTTTATGTCCAGGAGCAGTTTTTTTTGATATTCACTGCCAATAACAGCCAAACTGAAATTTATTTCATATGTTTTCCTGGTCTTGTTGGAGGCAACAGCGGCCACTGCTTTCAAATGTTGCCAAGCCATGATTATCTTCAATGGAAAGTAGAAGAAGGGATTGCTACTGGAACGACTATATCATTTCTTAGAACAAGAAAGGGTGAGAGAAAGTTTATAAAGCCAGGGGGCAACTTCTGTATCAGTAACAATCACAAAGGCACATATTGTTAAAAAATCCAACCATCTATCTACCAAAATATCTTTAAAAGGCTGTTGCTATGCTAGACTCAAGCACAGATTGAGTTAGCTGCACAACAAACCTTAAGTTCTCTTAAATTGAACTCATCTGTATTACATTTCTGGCAGATTGATTTAATAAGAAACTTATCATGTATGACAGTATAAGTTTATATTTATTCAAACTAAATCATTGTTATGGAGAGCAACAACTTAACGACGTAATGGCCACATTTTAACCGCATTACTTTGCACAAGCGCTGCAGTGTGTGTGCTTGCATGGCTTTATGTGGCAGCAGGAGAAACTGAAGATCGAATTAGCAAATAAAAACCTTCTGACCGTCTACTTTGAAAGATTCGTTTGATGGAGAGAACATTATATTGACTGGATAAAATTAAAGACTCCAGGGAACAGCTGACTATACACACACACACACACACACACACACAGACATAACATTTAAAACTCATCAGACAGCAAAGTTTTATTTTTACCAAACCCAAGAATCCCTGTTCTGAGACTTGTGATCTGCCGGCTGGCTCGCTGTGATCTTTCTGTTCGTGTCTGTGTGGGCGTCTTTCCACAGTCAAAAGATATGAATATTAAATTAAATGTAAATTCCCTGTACGCAAGGACATGAGACTGAATGTATTCTCGTGCCTCAGTAGGTGTTAGCCCTCTGATAGACCGTCGACCTGACCAGGCTGTACCTCCCTCCTCTCCTAATGCATGCTGGGATTTAATCAAAGACCCCTGATACTGAACTATATTAATGGATACAGAAAACAGATGGAGGAATGTATTAAAAAAAAGTAGTCAGCAGTCTAATTAAAGGATGTATTGAAGCACTAACTTTGTGAGCAGATGTCCTTCCTCAGTGTTCAAACTGAGAACAGCACAGGTGTGATGTACAGTGAACCCTCGCTATAACGCGGTTCACTTTTCACGGTCTCGCTGCTTCACGGATTTGCATCATGCATTGTGTTCTGCATTCTGATTGGCTAAACAGTCTCTCCGCGTCTTCTCTACCTGTGTGTCAATAACGTTATGGTTTAATATGTACACGTACGTAAAACCGCTTGCCAAATTGAAGTTTGCTAATTCTCTTGCAATTTCAAGTTTCTCTAAAACCCATAATGTCGACAACACACCTGCACCGCAGGCTTTAGAAGAAAAAAACGCCACAGAGCGGAGTCAGGATGCAGCGGCTCAGTCAGAAGAGCAGTGAAATACTGTACTGTACACGTGAGTCACTATTTGTCCTACTGTACTTTGTATTTTTTTTCATAATCATTTTTCATTTTCTCCCGTTCCAATCCTTCACGGTGGGGCGTGCTGATCCCCGCAATATTAACCCTTCAGTTCGTATTGATGATTAAAATTATTATTTATTTATTTATAACTATATTATTTTACAGTACAGTACAGTAGTTATTTGTAAAAAAAAAACAACAAAAAAACAAAACAAAAGAAAAAAACAACAAACGTTTATACAGTACTTTTATTTGTTAAACAAATGCTTGGGCCTGTAAAAAGGTTTTGTTCCTTGCTTTCAATGTTTTATGGAGTATTTCATTGTATAATAACTGTAAAAAAAATAAAGGTTTCTACTTCACGGATTTCGCCTATCGCGGGTTCTTTTTGGAACGTAACCCCGCGATAAACGAGGGTTCACTGTATAACATAAATAAAAGTAAGACACTTTGTTATGTTTGTTAGCATAAAAATTTAATGATTTACTTAATCAGAACGCTGCGCTACTGATGATTAGAGTTTGGGTTTGAGGATTTACTGGTATACATTGTATTATATTATATTCTGTTATTTCCTGTTTTATTTTGAAGTTATATCCTCCTGTGTCATGTCTCACACTATCTACTTCCTCCCTTTGTCAGTTTTCTTGCCCTCTTTGCTCCTCACCTGTGTTCTGTTTTGCTTTGGTGTACCTGTGTCCCCATGAGATTCAATTTGTCAGCTGCATGCTGTTGGTCTAGTGTCTGTAATGTTTGAACAAAATGTTCTCCCGATGGCCCGATCTACATCGAAACACAATCTTGAAGTTGTCCTGAGTTGAGGATGACATGGACATGAAGACAAGAACAGAGATAAAGGATGTGAATTAAAGGGGTTGGTAGATAAAAGGATGATTCACTGTCTCGTCTTAACTTTGACTTCTATTGGTTCTAACTGGAATAAAACACCTGCCAGACAAGTTGACACATCTCTTTCTGTTTGTCAGCCAATAATTGTGGGGGTGGTTTTGACTGGGACCTTGGCAGCTAAATGCCTCTTTTAAACTTCAACTGTCAAGTGCACTATGAAAGGAGGGGGTTTAGAAAATTGACAGATAAGACAGAGAGAATGGGGATTAATAGTCTGAATATCTATTTAACGCTGTCCAAGCCACAGGCAGGAAGCTGGACGCACATTCCAACTTCTGTTACTGTTACCAAACGCAACTGGCAACTACAATACAAATGAAGATAATCAACGGTGAGTGACATTATTATGGTAAAGTGAAGAAATCTATGATGGCGGCAACAAACTGTACGAACTGTCGACGAGACGACGGGTATTTTACTGCTGAGGCACCACCTTTAAAAAATACAGTGAACACACAGTAAAGTTATTGTACAAATATTATGGTACATCTATTTGATGAGCCAATTTTATCGGCAATCTGACAGAAAAATCCCCGAGACCGATAATCGGAAAATACTGAATATCAGCCCCGATAATAGGCCAGGTCCGTTAATCAGTCAACATCTAATCCACATAGTTCCAACATTACGACTAAAAAGCTAATGAGCACACCGCGGTTGGATAAATGATCTCCCAACACACAAGTGGGACCATCTGAGGAATGCGTGAGGGTCAGCAGCGGGGAACATTAATCTTTCATTTCAGTTTTTTGAAAAATCCACACTTTCCCCCAGACCTTAATCTCATTAAATAAAGTAGATGGAAAAAAAAAAAAAAACATAAATCTGGAGACGAATCAGAAACAGCCCAGTCAGCCGACGGTAGCGCCACCTCAGTATGTTTCAAATCTGACACTTCTGCGCCGTTTCATTCTGCATCACGCTACAAAAATGCCATTGGTAATTAAACGTCTAACTGTAAATGAACACACATATTCAAGTCGGAGAAAGTAGAGGAAAAACTAGATGAAAGCTTTTCATGATAATTAAATCCTATAATAAAGTCTGTGTCACACCGCCCACAATAACAATTGGCTTCCATACCCTCTGTGTAGGACTGTGTGCGATGTGTGTGTGTGTGTGTGTGTGTGACAACAGCAACAGCGCCCTGTTGATTTAGTTCCCCCTCTCCTTAGGGAGAAAGTCTGTTGTTGTCTTCCAAAATACACACACCCACCCACAAGCACACAATGCACTCACTTGGAAACAAACTTGTGGTGTGGCTTTTGTTGCTTGATAATTGTTTTTAGGCGAACATAATTTTGCTAGCAGAGACAGCTAACCCATAACCATGAATCAATGAGATGGTAATGGAGCCATAGGGGGAAAAAAACAAAACACACACACACACATTCACACACTCAGTATACTGTGGCACCACTGCACGAGGAACTCTCCCTTTCTCCTTTCTGTCTCACTCTCTCTTCCACACTTGCGTTTCCATGGCGTTCACTTTTCACAGTCATTCAGCGAATCCTATACAAAAAAATAAAAACGTCTTAAGGAGAAAACAAACAAACCAATAAACGTGAAATTGAATTAGTTTGCCATCAGCTCACCTCCATAACCATTACTTCTCCCTCTGCCCCCTTCGCACAGAAAGCCAGTCAGGTAAATAATCGCCTCTGCTTTAATTAATAAATGCATCATCCTTAATGAGAGGGGCTTGTTAGGCGCTGTGGCGACTGCCACTGGTTTGTTTTTCTTTTGATTTTCTTTTCACCTTTTTTTTTTTAAACTTTCAAACTTCAAACTTAATTTCCACCTCTGAAGCATGCTAATTGCTCTCCCTTCTCAGCTTCATAAACAACAGCAAAGTTTTCTCATTTGGAGGCAGAGAGAGAGAGAGAGGGGGTGTAATGGGAGGCTATCGATCGCAGGGGGAAGGAGGTTGCCCCTGGCTGGTCACAAACCAAAATGACTTTAAGATCTGAATTAAAGGAGGCCAGGTATAGCTTCGGTTTAACAGACTGTGTGGATACAGTGATGGAGGGCTAACGTCTCTGAGTCACTCAATGTAAGTGTCAGTGTTGTGTCACATAAAAGTGATGCAATACTTACCACCAGAACTGCAAATACATTCAAAATACTACTAAGTAGGGCTGCAATTTAAGGTTATTTTCATTATCAATTGATCTGCAAGTTGTTTTCTTGATAAATGTTTTGTTCAATAAAATATGGGAACCCAAGAGAGGCTTTGAGTTGCTATTTCTGTTGAACAAATGGTCTGAAAGATATCATTTTAAGCATGACAAGACATGACAGAAAGGAATAAAATGCTCAAAACTAAGAAGCTAGAGTCTAATTGATTTATTAACTGATCATCTGTACAATGTACTTTGGTATGCTGCGATCACTACACAAGTTTTTAAGCTTCTAATTGTGTCCAATCAAACTCAGCCACAGATCCTGAGTGATATTGGTGAAATATGTGATCCACCTGTTCTTTTTTTAAAACATTAAGGTATTGTTTACTTTGACACTGAGTCTGTTATACATGCCTTCATGTATTTATATCTGTCATGATGAAATGGAAGGTGGCAGGCAGGAGGATCGTTGTATGAAGGAACAGGCGACCACAACAGCAAGACCAGGGAGACTCAACAGCAGGATCACAGACACTGAACGGATGACTCGACGATGACTGAACAAAAGACTGGACTTAAATACAAACTAAATGAGATGCAGGTGGAGCGAGGCGAAGAAACACAGGTGGGGGAAATGAACAGAAAGACACTAGAAACAGGGAAGGAGATGCAGGTGTGGAGGCAGAGCAGACTGGGGAAGAGCTCAGGTAACAGGGCTAATTAAACGGATACAAGGCAGGTGTGGAGCACGAGAAAACAGGAGGGGCAACAGAACACTGGAAAAAAACCCAGAGAACACATGTAAAACACACATACAATGAAACTAAAATGACAGGAGCGTGACAATATCTCAATAACGCAATTCTCCTTTGACCCGTTCCATCATAAATCCTTGGAAATGTCACATAAAACTCAGCTAAAAGGCTTTTTTGAAACTAAAAATACATAATGGGAGCATATTAAACCTCTTGTAACCTCTTTAATTAGCTCATTTCAGAATTGATTTTTAAATTATATCACAAGCTATTAGAGCCCTGCATTGCCTGGCGCATGGTTACATTATTGAACCGCAGAGTCGGAGGTCCTGAGATGCCCTTTCAGCTATTCCTCACAGTGGAAGCTGAAGACCAGCTGTGACCAAACCCTGTCCTTTTTCTGCCTTCATGCCCCGGAACGATCTGCTCGAGGAGATCTCGCTTTCATCGAATGGCTCAGTCTAATTTTAGTTTTGTTCTAATTCCAGATTTGCTTCAGATTATTGCTGTAAATCATTCAGAAATGACCAAATATAGAAAACTCTTGCAGCAGACGTACAAAGGAAAAAGAGCACCGACATTTCACAGGCTGGACGTCAGAATACTAATGTTTGGAGTGAGTGACTGCACCTGTCGGCACAACACGCTGTGGAGTTTGTAACTATAGATCACTTATTGAATCCATGCATTGTTAACTTTACATTCCTCCGAGCCACACTGAACACGACTATACTAACTGCACCTCCTGATGAAAGTGCTAACAGTGTTTTCACATATGCAACACTGAATTGTTAATGCAAATTAATGTAGCACAAACACAAAGCCAAGCTAAGTGTCATCCGAGCACATAAAAGCCCCGATGTGCATTTTCCATTACTTAATAAAGAACACAATCATGTGTTTATTCCTCCTTCTCGCCGCAGCGTGATGAGGTTTGACAGTATCCCGGCACAAAGACCGACTGAAGATCACGCCGCAGTGGTGAAACTGTGATGTGCAGCAATAAACCTGTCCATTTGTCATAGCAGATTAATTTTAGCTCCATCACGAAGAACTCATTTTGGTTGCTCAGGGTGATTCTCTTTCTTCATCAAAAAGCCATGGAAGCTTAAATGTCATGGTGCTGAGAAGTGGCAGGGTGAAATTCAGGAGGCACCTGACTTTACAGCAGTAAAACTTGGAAGCGAGACTTAAAGAGACCAAAGACAAACTGTACTTGATGATACCTTTACTGCCTGGCTGAAAGGGTACTGACTGGGATTTGTTGTTGCTAATGGTTTCAGAAAGGGAGGAACAATCAAACGTTGTTACGTGCCTATATAAGGAGTCCGAAGCCGCTGGTATTACTGTGAATCACTGCAGAGCTGATGTCAACTATCAGTTTCAGGAGGTTATTTTAAATGACAAATGAAAGCGTTGTGTAATTAAACCACGCCGGGAAGAGTCAACAATGGCACAAGTTGTTTGGCAGAGCCATACAATCGTTATCTACTCACCCCGAAGTCGACGAAATTAATAATTTACATAATTTGAAATCAATTTGGGATCGCTGAGTCATTTTTCTAAATGGAGTGTTTACATTTTTAAACAAGTTCCCAGCAGAATGCTCCAGCGCTGTTTTCCTGTGAAGCTCCAGTAATGTTTTGTGAACCATGAACCCTCACATGACTTTTCAATCGGCTTGAGGGTGAATTTTCATTTTTGGGTGAACTTATCATATCCTACTGCTGCTCACGATATTGTTTGTTACTATAAGTTAGGTCAGTTCGCATGGAACTGCCTGGACCACAACATCAGTTCACAGGGAAACAGGGCTCAGTAGCCTCCCAGTGAACACAGCCGGGACACTGGACTGGGACCGAACACAGCCACCAAGACCAACAGAGACCAATCTGACCACAGGAAATACAGTATGGAGTTGATAAACAGCGTTTCAAATGAAGGGAGGAAGAAAACGGTGGGTGGAGTGAGAGTGGGATCCTTCATGACCAGCGTGAGAAAACAGCCAAAATATTTCACCAAATACCAAAACTTTATTTTGACCAAACCAGAGTTGGTTATAGTTTTAGTTGGGTAAAAAAAGAGAAACTTGAATTCAGAAGGTGTACGGTTGTATTTCTGTTTAGTGAGGAAAATATATATGTTTATCATTTTGAGAGTTTATTTTGTGTATTTAATAGACTTAAAAGCTAAGAGAGCTTGTGAAACATGTCGCCTGGCAACTCTATCGCCTCTTGAGCTACAAAGTTGTAGTACGAGACAAGACGAGTCGGGGCTAACTGGGCCTTATGTTACAAATTGCTCCTTATAGAACCTGGAATAAATCACTAGGCTGATGCCAAGCTGTGAACATTTGATGTTATTTTATGCAACTGCTCTGCTGACAATGTAACCCATAAAAACTAGTACAGTACATTTTAGGCTTAAAAGAAACATGCTATAAATGATAGCACTGATGTACTGTCTGAAGAGCTAAAAGAAAAAGAAAAAGAAAGCATGGCAGCAAGGAAGAAGAAACATACTGTCAGTGAGAGACAGGGTGAAGTAACAGCACTGTCAGAGTTATAAAAAATAAAATGTATTAACAATCGCAGGGCTTAAATTTGCCTAGCAACGACAGCAAACAAAGTCATAGCAGGGTGACACCTGGTGCCAGCGTGGGAGGTGATTTCTTCTGAGCACATTGATAATTTACCCGTCATTACGGCATCACAGATGTGCTTCTGAGCTTCTTCCAGCGTGACTCAGCCAGCCTGAGCTCAGACTTGGATCTGTGAAGACGTGATTATGATTCTGCGATTGGAAAAGAAGAAAAAACACAGTACCTGCAGGATGACAAGTGAGTAAAATCTCTACTTATCTCCTCTGTGTCTCATCCTCAGTGAAAAGTGGATCGTATCAAGTCCTATCAGCTCAGTGCCTACAGGAGCCATTCACGTCAAAGAGCACCTGGCGACTGACAACTAAAGGGCCTTGATCACTCGACTGACGCGGGAAAAGCAGCGATCGTTCTGATAGTTGAATAAACCTCAAACACACCGATGCACAGAGACGCTGGCATGTACGCTTGGTTTACTGGAGAGACTGAACAGCGTGCATGTGAACTTGGTTTCCCATCTGCATGTAAGTGTGTGTGTGTGTGTGTGTGTGTGTGTCTGAGCGTCTCACCCTGTGAGTGTCGTTTTCATGTCCTCTGCGTCGTGGGTCCAGTTCTTCGTAAGGCGGCACTATTCCTTCTCTCCTCGCCTGCTGGTATTCTCTTCTCAGCTGCTGGATCCTGTCGATACTGCCACACACACACACACACACACACACACACACACACACACACACACACACACACACACACAGATGCAAACAAGCACCCACATACACACAGAGGAAGAAAAGCAAAAATACACAAAGTTTAGATTAGATTTAAAGTTGAAGCTGGACACGTCAGCTGCACAGGTTCTTCACAATTTCTGAGACATTGTTGTCAAAAGTAACATTGCATACAAAAGATAAAGTAGAAAATTGTTCACTTCTTAGGACAGTTTGCATTTAACCATGTGGGTATTGTCGGGAGACCCAACAGCAGTGATGGGAACATGTCTACCTCAGGTACTTTTCCATGAATTTCTCCACTTGCACCAACAAAGAGCTGCATTCAGGATCGTTCTCTTCTGGCATGAGCTCCTTATCAGCCACAACATTTGCTATAACCCAGGTTGCATTGCTTACAATACGTCAGCAAAGTAAGAGCCATGTGAAGTCATTTGTCCAATCAGAACAGCCCTCTAGTTGGCTACATCACTCGTTCAGTTTGTTCACATAGCGTGGATCTGCTAGTTAATTAATGAAGTTATGTGAAGTTTCGAAACAGGAGTAAGAGGACATTAAATACAGTGATCTCTAAACGCAGACACTGGGCGCCTTCTGGATTGAACAAGATGTAAAACAACTCGAGAACCTTGACTGACATCATTGATGAGCCAGCCAATAAAAGCCATCTGTTTATTCAAATAGAATTCTGTTTCCTGACAGCAGCCTGCAGAAGTTTGACTGCAGAGATAATGACTAGTCAGGCCCACCTGTGTACCCACACACACACACGTGTGTGTGTACGAGAACACATACCACACACACAAAGATCAATCTCTCGATCCTTCTGACTGCCTGCATCTATATCTGTTTTTCCATATTTTTCCTTTTTTCTGCTCGCAAAAGGCAAGAAAACAAAAACATCAATCATATGAATATTCTTTCTCTGTCAACAGAATACGCAGCGTATCAACACTGAACCCTGGGAACCCGCGTGAGTCATGCACACACACACACACACACACGTAAACACACCCACACGTAATGGAAATATGGAAGTCATATTATACACATACAGTATGGAGCCATATGCGCCATTAGAAATGCAATGTGCAATTTCATGAACCAAGTTGATGGAAGGAGGAAAAAACACGCCGCTGCACCATCAGGCGATTAATGTAAAGCCAGAAACACAGCAACACACTCCGAGGCAGCCTGGGAACCAAACTGGGCTTGTTTTGTACTCAGTCTTTGTTCCACTGCCCCAATCAAACCCCCAGCACTGAACTAACCTCAATTAAACAAATATCTTAGCCCAATTGTGTGCTTAACCCGCCAACACAAAAACGAACATAATGTAACGAACAAGTGCAGCCGAACTTCTCTCTGATTTAGCGTTACTGGTGTGTGCACCATTAGCAGAGTTTATCTCTGACTGGAGAAAAACAGACAAATGTGTCCACAGATGTCTGGCAATCAGAGACAGAGACGTTCGTTAGCGATGATGGTGGAGCAGGAAAAAACAGAATCAGGCCCCGACCACACACAGACTCGTTACTACAGGCGCAGACGCGTTAAAAGCAAGGGGGACTCATAGGACTCTGACAGTGCATTCATGGGCTGTCGCAATTATCGGAAAAACTTTTTTGCGACTGGGAAAGTTCTCATGAATTCCCTCTCAATTCGGAGCAGCAACACAGAAAGTCAAAATTAAGATTTTAGCAAACAAGTTGCTGAGTTGACGTCACATGACGCTGAAGCATGGCGGATGAAAGTTAACGTTGGGTTGATGTTAAGAAACTTTTACCAAAGTCCTGTTTTGTATAGTCATTCAAATATTCTGAACAGGTGTCAACATGTCGATTAAATGCAAAACAACTTCCTCTTGGCTTTTGTTTCTCCCATAGTCCGAAAGGATGCACCGAAGTCAGAAGAACGACTCCCTAACTCTGGAAATGAGACCATCTGATGAGCACTTGAATGCAACTTTCACTCACATACCAGAAGCAATGCTAATAAAGGCTTAGCAGCATGCTAGACAATGAAGCGGCACAATAAGGTTGCTAAAAGATAAGTGAGTAGACTCTCAGAGGGAAGTGGGTGTTTGAATCCATTTCAAAAGATAAAGTTTTGATTCAATTTACTTTTTCTTTTTTTATCACAGAAAAGGACCAAATGCAATGTTCCAACCTAAAAACTTCTGACAAAATGATAAGCCTACTGTCTTGAGAACAAAAAACAAATCTAAATCTAAACAAAATAAAGTTGAAACTCATAGTTATTTTCTCAAAATGCAAACTGTGGGTTTCTTATTCTCTATATTTTTTCTTCACCCATTTTCTTAATTTGCTCTCGCCCTTTTATTTTCTTTCCTTCTCTTTAAAAGCATAAATCCAGAGTGCTGTGTGAATTACTATAATAGCTCCAGTGCTGAACACACACTACGGCAGATCTCACGTCTCAAATCACGTCTGCTGCGTCGGCACCACCGGCTCAGAACATAATACACTTTAGTGTCCTACTTTTTGTTAAAATGTTCAAATCTGTTCATTTATTTTAAGCTCTACTGTTTATTTGTGATTATTATTATTTATCTATTCATTCTCTCTTATCATTTTAACTCCACTGGAGCCACGGGAGTGAAAGTGTAGATTGAGAAAAGCTATTTATGTACAGTATGGAGAAATGCATTGTGAAACGCAATCTAGTCTCAAGTGTGTGTGTGTGTGTGTGTGTGTGTGTGTGTGTGTGTGTGTATGTATTTGTACACTCCGAGCCTAGCAGAGTCGCTGTGTCAGCAGCAACACACAACACCTCCTGTGCTAAGAGAAGGTTTGGAGTGAAATCAGATGCTAAATGCATTTCACAGCTGAGAAAAACACATTTTCTTAGTCTCAAATATTCTATTACATTATTTTTTTATACTCTGTTTTAGTCACGTGTCTCAATTGCAATTAAGTTTTCTGAAATTATATTTATTAGTTTTATTGAAGTGACATTACATTTGTCATTTTAACATTGTTTAATGGAAGATGGTTATATTGTTTTGTGAGTTTTGCGTTCAGCTAACAACTGAAAAAGACGCCTCTGTCTGACCAGAGCTGACTGGCCTCCCAAACTGGGAGCGCTTGCATTACTCCAGCGGCTGTCCTGGGGTGAAACCTTAATGGAAAACAGTGGGGACACTTCCATGTTGTAGGCAGGAACATAAAGAGAACAAACATACCCAACAACACCAGGCAGTAAGAAGAGGAAATATGTCTCCTGTAGGAAGATGTCATGTTTTTTTGACTAACCTGGATTCATTTTATGAAAAACCCTTTTTGGAGACGACCCTAAAAGGCAGTCACCGCTTTTATCTGTCTCTCTTGCTTCGATGGCAAAAATCTGAATGAATTTTTCAGTTCTTCTGGTTTCCATTAAAACAAACTGAACGACTGAATTGTGGAATAATCCAACTGATCTAACCATGTATGGCTTGTCCAATTAGCAAATCCAATTAGAAATGGATTCATTACTCCTTTATTGCTTAAAGTAATATCTTACTGTATGTGTTACTTTGGTAGCGTTACTCTTAATACTGTTGACTACATATATTACATATTTTGCATCAAGAGCTCAAAACATCACTAAAATTCTTATTAAACTAGATGTCTCCTCTAAATACTTGTCGTCAATGGTTTTAATGTCGTTCATGTTCCACTTTTTGATTCTTACGAATCATGAGAGGCGTCCCACAGTCTTTAATTGGGCCACTTTGGGTACATTTTCAATTAGCAGGGGGGTTAAATGTGAGAAATAGAACAAAAGCTTGAGGTTTGTTCAAACAGAACTTGAGGTGATCTTCTTTTTTAAACTGGCGTGATTGCATATAAAGTCAACGGAAACACATGGGAGGATTCAAAAAGACGCGCAAGTCAGCAAAAAATTTGCACTTATCCTGAAGCCGCTGTTGGATGATGGTCAAATGTATTCAACTTTATTCTGCTCCTCTGCAGGCTCTGCTCTGCGCTTTTTTTTTTTGCTGTGCTGTTTTATGTTTATGCATCACAGTAGAAATGATTTGTGTCACAAAGAGCTCCAGATGATACACACCTCACGCTCACAGACACACACACACACACACACACACCACATCACCCTCTGCACCGTTTTATTGACAGGGGGCCCGGGAGGACAGGGTGGTAAAATGTACACAGCATTCATTACGGATGCACACACACACACACACACACACACACACACACACACACACACACACACACACACACACACACACACACACAAGTAAACACACACACAAAGGATACTTTATACGATTTATGGCCTCACATAAAAGGAAGAGGGTGGGCTCGAGAAGAAATAAACATGATAAACAAAGACATAAGGCAACACTCACACTAACACACACACATTTATGCAAATATTTCCATGACCACCGACTGAGGAAGTCATTGATTAGCTTTAGAGAAACAAGTAAGCCACAAAAATCAGCAGACTTGTATGACTTCACTCTTTAACGAGCGTGCGGTCATTAAACACCAATGGGATTGGTTCACAAAGCAGAGCGCTGTTCATAGCTTGCGCATGATGACACATGAGTCTGCACCAGAAACATGTTTGCAGCTGAAATCTTTATTTCTTTAATCGCATAAATTGGCAATAGACACGTTTTATGCTTCAACGGATCATTATGAAGTAAATGTTGATTGCACAATGTCATGGATTCAGAATAATGAAACCATCTGCGTTCACAGTGGTTCCCTATGAACCTCGCTATCACTATACAATTTTGTCTGCCACCAGGCACACAGTCATCCGGGGAAAGGAAGGTTGACTGGCAATCCATTTCTCTGATAGGCTTTATTTAAATTATTGAATAAACTCACATTTTGTCCTGAGTTGCTGTTATTTGCGACAGCAGCGCTAACAATAGTAGCACTTGGAAACACTGCAGGGGAGGAAGTTTTCTGTTGCCACTTTAAATAAGTCATATATAAAGCTTAAGGTGGGGAAAATAAAAGGAATAGAATCCAGTAACTGGCTCTCGCAGGTCTCTAATAAGCTCATCCAACTGTTTCATCCTGCCTGTATGACCAGAGTCTTCCACGAGGCCTGGCCGATGTATTGCTAATGCTATTAGTGAGCTAGTGGCGCAGTATTGGCAAAGGAAGTGTAGCCAAAATAGCTCGACGGTGGTAAGTTGTTTAAGTTCATTGTGATAATGTTCTGTGTTTGCTTACATGTGAGTGACAACTGAGTGAGTTGGATATGTTTAACAATTAGAATGATGCCCAGCGCTCACAGTACACAGCATCTGAGCCTGTTGTTAGTAGCACAAAGCACACAGGCCCATAACCCATACAGGAGCCTCGTTGGCTGCAGCACAGTCCTGTAGCAGCTAACGTAAGCATAAAGCACAGAGCCCCTAAGCCAGATACGTGGTAAGGGTTAGGCACAAAGCATACAGCCTCAGAGCCAAGCTAACCCAGTTAGCACAAAGCACACACCTACAACAGTAAGGAGTAAGTGTTGCGCTGGGTAGACTGAGGTACGTTCATGACAGCTATCTTGCTTGTGTTAATATGACTGTGGCATTTATGGCATTTGGGAGTTGTTTATTTATGTATTCATTAGACCAAAGGAGCTAAGAGAGCTTGTTGATCTTAGCAAACTACCTGCTAACACATCTCCCTGCTGGCCAGTGAGAGCAACAGGGCAGTTCATGTCGTTGGGAGGGGTTGTGATTTTTCCAATTGGATACTTTCAAAGTTCAGTCACTCTGGTTGGTTTCTACAGTTGTACCCTCCCCACTATAAGAGTTTTAAAATAAAAGCACGGGTCTGAGCTTCAGTCCAGCAACAGACTGCTCTTGCTTTCCCTTCTACTCTCTCCCACACACACACACACACACACACACACACACACACACACACACACACACACACACACACACACACACACACACACACACACACGAAAGCCCAGGGAGATCAATCTCTTGCTCCCGCTCTGTCACACCAATAATAATTCCATAAATGTTTAAAATCAGAATCGGAATCTCGGCACAGCTGTTAATAATGCTTCTATTAATAATTAAGACTCCTGTTCCATTAATAACATGCTGGGAGACGCCCTTAAATATATCACTGTCCACAGTAGAGCCTATAAATATTTACGAGTCTGGTTATAGAGGTGCAATTTCTTTAAGTTACACCTTTAAAATGTGTTTTCTGGCTTGCTTTTTAATCAGTTTTGGGAGGTTTGTGTAAGCCATCCAAAGGTGAGTCTCCACTGTTGAACCCAGTGACACGTAATCACAGATCATGTTTATTCAACATTACAGTGTTTCCCACAGAATGACTTGTGGCAGGAGGAGGGGGGTCGTTGGTATTTGACAACGTGAGAATGAGGCTCATATGTCAACTACCTTTTTCAGAAAGGTATAAGAGATTTAACAGTTTGCCGGCATTAAAGTTGTCTACATTAATGCAAACACACAGACTTACCTCTCCTTACTGTTTCCTCTCTACAAGCAACGTTATCTAGTTTCATTTTAAGGTCGCCTCCAGAAACACACCTCATGTTTAAGATTTTTTCACCTGTGATTCAGTTGTCATAACAGCAGGTGAGCCACATGAGGAAACTTAGTTGTTATTAATGTAGCCGATCAAAACCAACGTGCACCGAACAACGTCGTGACAACCAGGAGCAGTTTGTACAGAACAGCGGCATAAGTTGGCTGATTAGATGGAAGAGGTCGCATCACAATCAGCGCGTAAGGACAGATGTAATACCAGAGAGCGTCTCACTGTCTGCAGAGCATGTGTGATTGACAGTAGATGGGAGAGCGAGGGCAGGTTGTCCACTAGTTAATCGATCACGGATGGCGTCGTTCTCGGACAGACAGACAAAATAAAAGTATAAAATGCTAAAATGGGTCGCCACATATATTCTGGCAGCCGTTGATATACCTGGGCCCAAGTAAAGTCTATTAGCGGGAAACACTGATTCATTTTAATGACATGATGTGAGATCTGTCGAACATAATTCATTCAGGGAAAATATGCTACGCCTTGGCATAAATTCCTTTAAAGATACTTTATTTAATTAAACTTTAATGTCCACATTAAGTGTAAACACTTTGGAAAGGCATTATCAGCCTAGTGCACTTTAAACTAGACTTAGTAACAGCATTAATAATTAAAAAACACGCTATAAAGAAAGAGAAATAGGTAAAGATGAAGATGAAGAGACGGATACAACAGAAAACAGGTCAGATAAAGACAGAGAAGAAGAACAGGTGAAGCAAATGTTTTTAGTGCTCTCCAACAGGTGACTTTGAGCTGACGTCTTCATAAATCTGACACAAAATGGCCGAAAGACTATAGTGTGCTGCCACACACATACAGGGATGGATGACGTATGGTCTCCTCTTAGGTTTGTCACCAGGGGAATATGTCGTTCAGACTCTTAGCTCAGTCTGATATATCGCAAGTTGGTAAATGTGTGCATGTGAGAGTGTGTGTTCGTATGTGTGTACTGTAAAAAAGTGAGAAGCTACATGAAAATATGTACAACAACCTGAGAAAAACCCTTGTTGTAAGATTGTATCCTGACATAAACATAAAACGTAAAATTGTACTTTGCTTTCCAAACATCACATTGTGTGTGTGTGTGTGTGTGAGGGACGGAGTGAGTGTCAGTCTTGCATTCTCGCAAGACAAGAAAAGGATAAAAATGCCAGCGACTGGCAGAGCTGTTGACCTTCTGCAAAAAGAAAAAATCTCAAGTAGTAAAGTTGGATTTCCTTTCATTCGCGCAAACACAAAGTCACGATAGCCGTCTGGAAAAATCAATAAAGCTTGAAAACATGAACTGCAATTGATTCAGAAGCTTAAGAGATGGTAGACACTGTATATAAATGGCTCCTTCGCCCTCTTCAAGGAAAGCAGGAAATGTGTGACTTTGCATCCTGCTGATGCTGATCAATACGGCAAAAAGCTGTTCTTTTGAGCTCTGAAATGTCAGCGTTACACATGACTCCATCGCCCTTTTCAACGCCACGGCAAATGAACATCGACTCCCTCATCAAATGAGATGTAATAAAACAGGAACCCCAAAACCTTTTCAGCTAATGATACAAATTACATAAATTACCTTAATTTTATAATCACTGAGTTGAATTCAATACAACTTTATGTTGTTACACAACGCAAATAAGTTTTGTACCTATTTTAACTCATAAGTGACCAGTCTGAACACATTAACAGGCCTGCAAATAACAATTATTTAAGTCCAAACTGAAAGAAAGAAACTAAATATCTGATGTTATTTACTCAAAATATGTGCGCTTGTTTCATTTTCAGGTCGATGTGAGAGTCTTTACAGAGTTTCACCATCATTTAAAGTCATGCTCTCTAACGTCTTCCTCCTCTGGAGCGGAGCAGAGACGGGGAAGTTACTCCAGGTGACGACAGGATGTGTTGTGATCTGTTTCACCTGTTTTCTTGACGGAAAGTCGAGCATGGTAGCCGAGGAATTGTGCATTTACTGTGAGGAGAAGGATCCGTTGTCTGAACTTTTCCGTTTACATGTCAATTGCAGCGCATTACCAGACAGACTCCTCCTGTTTTTACCTTTCACAATAAGAGTCCCGGATACAATAATATACACTGTGTAGGTGCTTATACAAGGCGGCCAATATTCACTTCAGTAACAGGCCATTAAAGTAGCTCACAATGTGTTATTTTGATTAGTTATTTAACTGTCACTGTTTTATTACAAACACACATTTGAATTTTCCATTAAATAAAGGTTAGATTGATGATTGACTGTTTAGTCTGGAGAGAAAAAATCATGGAAAATGCTCATCACAATTTTCCTGAGCTTCAAGTGACGTCTTCAACTCACGTCCGCTGTCCAGCCAACAGTCAAGAACGCAAACACACGAGAGATGAGTGTATTTTCTATCGCACATGACACAGCAAAGCATTTCTGCATGAATGATGCATAGATGACAATAAGTTTACTTTTGCAAGACTAATCGAGTAATCGTCGCAGCTGCACATAAAACATATTTTATCATTTTTAGGCTTGTACAAACGACAGGACTCAAAGAGCAGTCGATAACTGTGAGGGAGCGCAACAGAAGAAATGTAGTTTAATACTGACTGATGATGACAAGAGGGAGCTGCAGTCTTTTTCTTTCCATGTGTCCACAGATGTGTGCTGATGTGTGTGTGTGTGTGTTCTCCCCGGCGTCTAGTTGTAGAGGATCGTTATCAGCTGTGTCTTACGAGGATCAACTAGATCCCGACAGCGCACACAGGTCAATGCATTACCTCACTGTTTGCCTGGATCTCGTATCTCTTTCACTCAGCTGCTTGCTTTTACTTACACAGACACACACACACACACACACAAACACACACACAGGATCACCTGCTAGTAAGAAAAACAACTTAATCAATGTGCGCGACTCCCCCTCCGGTGTTGACATGGATATGAGCTTTCTTTATATTATATGTTCTGCCATTTTGACATTTCCGTGATGTATTCAATTTTCCCCTCACATTTTTCTCCACTGTGACTCATTTAGAGCGGTAAATATTCACAATTCTGTCAACCTTTCTCCGCAGTCTACTTTGAATTCCCCGCACCTCCATTCATCCTTCCCCTCGCTCTCTCTCTCTCCCCTCCACAGTTTATGCAGGTAATCATCGCCGCTGTCATTTCCGTCCCTACCTTGATACCATCCATCTCTCGCTCCCTCCCACTCCATCTTAATCTCTTCATCATCTGCTCGTCTCCGATCGCCTCTGCCCGGCCCTGCCCGCCCTCCTCCCTCCCGCCGCTATCTCCCTCGCCTCGCTCTTCATCACCCTCTTCCTCCTAATCTCCCCGAGCTCGTGCTAGGGCTCTAATTAGCTGACGTCTCCGCTAATGAAGTTTGACAACAAAAGATCACCGACGCTGGCAGGTGGGTCAGACGGAAGAAAATGAAAGGGGCGAGAATAGAGAGACGGGGGAAAGAGTGAGTTTCTGCGGAGGGTACGCGCTGTCAGGTTGCTCTGTTGCCCTCTTTTCTTCTGCGGGCTAACAGGAAGTGACACGTGTTTTTAAAATGCGGCTGACAGGATATGACACTGCTCCTTACGCGGCGCCGCGGAAGCACGGGGAGTAATTAGCGCTCTATCGACTGCCATGACATCAATCAGACGAGCTGTCTAAATGCCTGCGAGTGTAAGAGGAGGGCTGGCATCGGATCGTCATGACGATCAGTGCGTGTGTGTGTGTATTGTACAGATTGAAAATTTGTCTGGCATAACATTATTTAGACAAGCCTTCTGTGTGTGTGTGTGTGTGTGTGTGTGTGTGTGTGTGTGACAGACAGAGAGGGAGAGGGGGAGTGCTACAGGTGGTAAACTGGCTGGCATAAAATCGCGAAGGCAGGATGTCTGGCCCCGCGTTCCCTTTTGACTTTAACAGCCGCGTGTGTGGCAGGAGGCCTGTTTGCTTAATAAATCTGCCAAGCACAATAGCTGTGAATGGCAACTCACCGAAGCTGGATTAAAGCGGTTACCTACAGCGTGGGTTTGGATTTTATTATTCAGCGTTTTTTAAGTGCCTGACTGGTTGAAAGCAGTGTCAGACAGATGTAGCTGAGGTGGGAATCACGAGGCACCTTATAATTTTGATTGGATTCAAGTGCAGAGGGCTACGATTCGATTCTAAAAACGTCCATCAACATTTGATTTCATGATTAGTTTTCTTTCTCATTGTGTGGCTCACTGTTTACGATGATCCATAGTTACAGCAGGTGGATGAATGGACCTTCATTCTTAACAAAGCTCAAGAAGCAGTCTTGCTTAGAACCACAGTCGTCATCAGAGAGGAGACGACCACATTAAAGCGTTTTGAAAATTGTTTGTATGACACATCTCCCGCCCCCGAGAGCCAATCACGTGCTTTATCACAGTCGAACCAGGAAACACATCAGCTGATCGTGTGGTTGCACTGATGAAAGCACATACTGAGATTCACGACTTTTCAACCGATTCAATGCTGATCCAGACGGACAGATATCACGCTAACGCACGTCGTGACCAAGAAAGGTGCGGTCATTCAAACATTAGACGTTAAACACACATTTGCTCAAATCCTCTGGTGGGAGGAGGGTGGTGGGGGGGCGGGGGCAATGCCAAGATGGCTGTCGAGTGGAAAGACTTGCCTACAGTGATTTTGTTAGAATGTAAACACGACACACATGTTCACATCCATCAGTCCATTGGTTCAGCTGTCAGAAAGCAGTACAGCCTGGTCTTACAAAACTGTTGGGTCTTATCTGATGTATTGGCTCTTTCACATCGAGACATAATCTTTCAAGAGAACTAACTAACTAATAGATGTACTGTAGTGTATATGGTCATGTCATATGTTTTTATTCATATTCACCACCTGCACCTCTGTTTGAAATCTTGTATTTGTTTTAAGGAACAATGACGTGAAGGTTATGCTTTGTCTCATTACTGATGTGAAGACTACTGCCTTGTAAAGGGCTGTTTATGTTCTTTTACTCACTGTGACACAGAGTGACAGTCACAACGAACTGAAGATCTGCAGGTTGAGATGTCACTGCTACATTTACACTGAACAAAAAAATATAAATGCGACACTTTTGTTTTCGCTCACTTTTGTCATGTGTTGAAATAAAAATAAAGACTATTCGCTGCACACAAAAGGCTTATTTCTCTCGAATTTCGTTTCACAGATTTGGTGAAATCCGTGTTCATGAGCGCTTCTCTGCTGTCAAGATAATCTATCCACCTGACAGGTGTGGCTGATCAAGATGCTGATTTAACAGCATCATTACTGCACAGGTGTGACTTGAGCTGTCGTCTTCACTCTCAACTATCTCTACCAGCAACACAGCCCGGTCTTCTCTATACCTCTTTTAACGGTTCAGTACTCCATTATCTTCCAGGTCCTGATCAAACAAACAAAGGCTGTATCAAAGCCATTTATCGGATGTTATCTTAACAGAAAAAGAGAGAACTTCCAGAGGAAAAGTGAAGTTTCAGGCCCCCAAAGAACAGAAAAGCAACAGGTGGTTGAGGTCAAACTTTGGCACAAAGCCGAAGAACAATGTTGTGACTTTTCTCATTATTCAAAATAAATTTAAAGTACACCCTCAGGCTGTTTTACACTTGATCCCAGCTCGATTAAGAGTCTCTCTAACCTCTCCGGAGAAGTTTGAGAAGTCGCTCCAGCTGACCTTTTCTTCACATGACCTCATCTCCCCCATGCACTCTGTCAAAACTGCCTCGCTTGTTAGAAAAATATTTGCTGGCCATGTGGACTCAACCAGGGCAGTTTCATTAGATGGAAATGAGCAGCCTTAACCTCAACCGGTTCATACAGCCTTCAACGTGATAAGAAACCCTAATCCTTCCCCATTTTAGGTGGTAAATTTTCATTTTAAGTTTTAATTTTGTTAGAAATGTGTGATGATAACTTCAGTTAATGTGATTCAAACCAAAACCTTCAGGATTTATTCAGACGATATGGCAATAATATATATGAACACTTGTGAATGTCATTTAGGATTCAAGCCTAACAATCTGAACCCAACAACTCACTGGCAGGTTACAGAGGCATGTTCTATCATTAACAGCTGCCAAGATCACATCATTTATCATGGCTAGAAACTGATAAAAATACAAATTAGTGTCGGGTATTCAGATATCCAAAAGTCCTTGAGCACATCATGTGCCACAAATGCTTCTATCAGAAAAAATTACAGAATCTAAGCTTAAAATAGGGATACTTCATGTCTCATTTAAATCAGTCGACTGCCGACTTTTAAGCATTTGCACGAGCCAGAACTTGTGAAACCTGTGACAAACATTCAATTCTGAGTGACAAAAATTCAGTGATAATTTGACTGAAGAACTGCAGGAGAAGGAGCCAGCAGCCACAAGGAGAGGACGAGAGAGTAGATGTTAAAATAGTTCAATATTTTATAGTTTTTCCAATACTGGTAACACCAGAGGAGACTCAGGGGGAAAATAATGCCCGTGTGGTGATAACTTCACTTTAGTCTATATTGGTAACACCTTAGCAAACTCGGAAAGAAATGTCTTATACACAGATTTAATCTTATTCAATTATTATTAGTCAAACTACACCAAAGCCATCGTTGAGTCGTCCTTACTTCCAGGTATGACTTTGTCGTTTCTAGAAAGGTGCGGTTAGTAAAAATCTGATGATTGACTGATTATAGCCATACAAATATGTTTTCAACTGGATTCACTGTGATTACATTAAAAAACACAGTCTCACATTGAGTTTATGATACAAAACCAAACATATACTATTTAAATATATAGATTTTGTTTTCACTTTCTGCTGAAATAATGATCTCACAAAAAACATCCGCTAACCGCCTCACACATGATGAAAAAGCAGAACCACACCTAGAAAAAGCACGGGATTGAGAAATGCTCTGTACACGAATCATACGAATAAAAAATAAAAAGGCACCAAACGGACTGAGACATACGATATACACACAAAAAACACAAAAATAGAGTGTGCGTGTTGCTTAGCTACAGGTAACCGCCACTGAAATTAAACGAAAAAAAAAAAAAAAGTATTAGGTTGAGAACAGGAACAACAGACATCTATCCAGATGGAAACAACATGAGGGATGTACGAAGCTGTGCGCACAACCCTTTTGTGTATCGAAAACTTTGAGTGCACTCATCTGTTCGTGCGTCCTTTAAAAAGCCCCGAGTCCGTGTGCCCATGTGTCCTTTTTTACCGCGGACGTGCTCCACTGCGGGAGGATGTCCTTTGCATGGAATTTATTTTTCATTGAGAACTACTTGTGCAAATACGAGCGGCGGAAATCATAAATGAGAGGGAGAGAGTGCAACAGGGGTGCAGAGAGAGACCTAGAAAGGGTATGTTGAAGGAAAGAGAGCACAGGGGGAGGAAGGGATGGAGCGGACGAGTGCCTCTTGAGAGCTTTTCCTTATTAGCCGGGCTGAATCGCAGGCTTTGAGTCCGGAAAACACACACTCTGGCCCTTTTTTTTTTCATCTGCTCTCCATCACTTGCCCCCCCACCACCTCTTCTCATTCCTCTCTTTCAGTCCTCTCCGAATTCTCTCCTCCAAGCATCTCAGTTCAGTCCATCCCTTACTTTTTTTTCCCTACTTTCCCATCTCCTATTCTCGGTCTAATTTGCCCTTTTAGCCCCGGATATTCACTGACCCCCCACCCCCATCCCTCCTCATTCTCCTTGCATGTCCTCACTCCGAGCGCCTCGTTTCCCGTCTCATCTGTTGAATTATCCCAAAACATCCACTTAGCCTCTCTTCCCCCCTCTGAATCCCTCGCTGCCTGCCTCTTTTCTTCTTTTCACTTCACTAGTTGATCCACTTTTCTCATTCCTGCAATTATTTGGGTCCACTCACGTCTCCTTTCAGTCCGCAAAATTTAGATCTCCTTCCAAATCGTCCTCTTCGCTTTCATTTTTTTTTTTTAAGCTCTAAACATGCGCTGACCCTCAATCATTTTTCTCCAAATCTCGTCCTCGTCTCTTTTCATTCTGTTTATTTCATTCTCTCCCTCACCTTTCTCTTCCCTCTTTCCTTTTCTTCAACACTTCCTCTCGCTAATTTGTTCCTTCAGCTCCAAACACTCAATCAGGCTCTTTCCTTTCCATACATCTCGTCCGTTTCACCCAATTCCCCGCTCCCTTTTCTTTAGCGTCCCTTCGTCTTTATTCCTAATCCCACTTAACCTTCCGTTTTACCTCCCTTTAGTTCGAAAAACACTCCAAACCTCTCTCTCGTATCCGCCGTGGTCCTCGAATCCACCTGCTCCTATCAGTTTTTTAAATTGGCTTAAATTTTTAAATTTCTTTCCAAAGAGTTTTCATAAAAGATGCACTTTTCATTTGATGCACATAAAGTCTCCAAGGCCTCCAACTGGTCTTTCAAAGAACCCATAATAGCATTTTGTAGATCCCCCACTCCCAACTGTGGGACGAATGCTGTCTGCAGTACTGTTTTAAAGTTTAGACAAGTAACACCAGTTTGTGAAGTCGTACATTTGTCATTGTAACACTTTCTTGCGTGTTCAGACGTCACAAAGAGACAGAAGAACTTGTATTAGATCATTAAAGAGACCTTTTCAATCAGGCCTGGGTGTTGCTGCTCCTACCAGCTATTTTCCAGAGCATTTTGTGACTTTGAAAAGGAAAAGTTAATTAAAAAAAATGGAAATTCAGCCATCATCTTCTCACATCCATGTAAGTGGAAAGCTAAGTGAAGTTTTGTAGTCTACAAAACACTTGAGGAGCTGAACACCGAGACAGTGTTGCAGATTTTTTCCCAAACTACAGAAGTATATGTGGACTTGCTTTAAAACGTAAATCCCAATCGATTTTTAAAAGATGTTCATGTGTGGTCGGGCTCTTGCACTCACTTTAGACAGGGTTTACGTGTTAAGCTCAGCAGCTACAGGGAAGATTTCTGCTTTATAAAAGGGTGTAAATAACATCTTTTCAAATCAGTTCGGGGGATCTCTGGGCTTCTGGCGAGTTGGATTACGCCAGCCAAGCTGTCTGGAGCCGTCGTTAAAACAAGTTATTCAGGAGAAAGCTGCAACGCTGAGCTGCTGTGAAATCTCCAGAAATGTTTTGCGGACTACGAAGCTTCACCCCGTTTCCCCGTCGGCACGGGGGTGAGTGGATAATGACCGAATCCTAATTTTAGGGCGAACTTCTCCTTTAATGCTTATTAGCGGGGAAATCGTGTCACCACCCAAAGCTAGCAGAGATACAGACACAGCCGCCGCCTCAGCAAAACTAATTACCTGCAGAAAGAGAGTGATGTGGAAAACAGCACTCGCACAGACCTACCTGGCACCCGCTAAAAGCTCCCTCCACTGTGTGTGTGTGTGTGTGTGAGACAAAGACAGTATGTATTACTGTGTGTGTGTCTTTGTGTGTGTGTGCGTGTGGCACTCATTGAGCTGAGAGAATGTCTGATTAATTAATATGAAGGAAAGAAAGCCTCTCCAGTGACCAACCAAGCAACGCTAAGAGCTCATCTCTCCTGTACGAGCTTCCTCTATTCTCCGTCTCTGTTTCATCAAGTATGACAAGCAACAATCTACACATACAAGCTCAAATATGTCAGGTAAAGCAAGTATGTGGTGCACATTTGCCCATAGTAGTCAAAAAAAAAGCTCCATCGAACTCATTGCCTCACACTTCTAACTCAGATGGATTGCGACGCAGATGGAAAGACTTTGAGATATAAAGCGGTAAGAGGACGGCTGCTCTTCCAGCACAAACAAAGCTAAAAGTTTCTCTCGATGGCAGATGGTGGGACGAGCGAAAGCCAGCGGAGAAATCACTTCAAACATGTTTATCCTCTTTAGTCGAGCAAACTCCAGCGCAAACACAAAGTGGGGCGACGCGACGGAGGAGCAGGAAGTTTGTCTTAATTCAGAAAGTGGAAACAGTTTGTAAATGTTCTCGGTCCGGCAGATTGGTGGGTATTTCATCTTAAAGTGGTAATGCTGATGGGAGGAGGGGTGTATATGTGCTACGTTATCCCGTGAAAGTGTACGGCATACATGTTATGTTAACATGTTTATGAGCTGACTTTCAGATCGAGAGCTGGACGAGAAGGCTGCCAAGCTAGTGGCCACTGTTAGAGACTGTGTTTCAACGTACATATATAAGCATATAAGCCGCGTTTGTGGCGACAAAAGCAGATGTCAGTTGATTTATCCCAGCTGGCACTAGACGTCAATTAAACGTCATAGAGACATCTAACTGAGACGCCTCCGACGTTGAATAGACGTTAGTATTTAGTTGAAAATGAAAATCGGGTTAACGTCTGAACTTAACGTTGGTCCGACGTTGGATATCAGTTATGTAGGCTATCTTAAGTCAAATCAATGTTGTTGATAGATGTTGTCCAGACATTAGAATTTTGTCATCAAAAAGGTCATTATTCAACGTGAAAGTTGTGTGAGTACAAGACGTCTGACACACGTTGGGTTTTGGTTGCCAGACACCACAACATAAAAACAACAAAATATTAACGTCATTTGATGTCAATATTCCTATGTCAAAAGATGTTGAAAGTAGATGTCAATGGACGTTGGGTTTTGGTCACCTGACGTCATGACTTGAATCCAACCAAAGACCAACGTCTATTGACATCCGGTGCCAGCTGGGATGTGTCTAAACCCAACCAAACCAGAAATAGAGATTTGTCACAATATGAGTTGAAAATTTGAGCCTGAAGTTGCAACAAGGGATGGGACAATAACAGATTTGAACACAGATCGCAAAAAATAACACAATAACTTGACTGTGGTGATTTTCATTATCATGAATCTCCTCACGTGAGTGACTTAAAGGCTGTCCAGCTCGCTGATATACAGTCCTTCTTTATAGAAATTGGATTGTATTAGATTGTCATGACAAGTATCACTGTATGGTCTTAGATTAGGAGGAGCTGTGCTTTCCCCTTGGAAAAAAAATCAAATGTTGGTTGTTTCTTTTTTTTTTTTTTTTTACGTTTCTTTGTTTCATTTTTATTCTTGACGTTATTTTTTTCGCTCTCTACTTATCTTTCGCTCACGCGCTACAGTACGTCTCCCTCTCCCTCGAGCTCACTCCACTCCGGTCTCTCCAGACTGATTGTTTTCTAATTGGTGGAGTGCCAGAGGTCGTGGTTGTTATGGTAACCTGCGAGGGGCACTTGGAGAGGGTGAGGCGGCGGTGGTGGTGGTGGTTGGGCGAGGGGCGGGAGGGGGGCACCCACTCAAGAAAACGGAGGGCAGCACTCATGCGAGGCTTGGGTGGTCACTTCAGAAAATGGACTCTGTGTGTGTTTGACATCCTAACTACCTCAGTTTAGCAAAAGCAGCTAAGTGTGTGAGCGCACAAAATGTGGATGTGTGTGTGTGTGTGCATTCAGATGGTGGGTAAAGAATCCCGCTCGCCACTTGAAAATCTTCTAAGAGCTCCTTTGCTTGAATCCTTTTTTTGTCCCTCCCACCCCGGTTCCCGGCTACTTCCTTCCCGATGTGAGCCAACTCAGACCCTCCAATCTGTCCATCTGTGTGCTGAGATGGAAGGGAGGCAGAGGAGCTGCGGGAGGGTGGACACCAGGAGAATGACTGTACGACCACACTGAGCTGACTAAATCTGGAAATACCTCTTTGTTCCAGTCCAATTTAGTACCGCAGCTACACTTGAGATTGCTTTTCGACTCCTAAAAAGTGCTTTTCAGTTACATTTTCAAAAATTAGACGCCTCATTTTTTATGTTGTCTTGTAGAAACGATGATGACTAAATAAATACCTCTGTTACACTTCTGTGTCTACCTCTGCAGATTACTCGGGCCTGTGTTTAAGAGTGTGTGTGTGCTTCTTCTCCAAAACGCATTCGTGCCTTTTTGGTATAATCTCCAGCCGATGTGTGGTGTCTGCCTGTGTGTGTAATGAGTTTACTAAACGAGCCTGCATTAAACTCTGCCATGCATAAGGAATTGAGCTGGATCTGGCCTTTAGAATTAAAGGTGTTGGGCTGGCAGTGAGGCAGACAGTGTGATATACCGCTGTGCGCTGCGGTTAAATAACTGTCCCTCCATAATAGAGGTGTTTAAAAGCAAACCACTGATAAAAAAACACAGACACGAATGCACACAAGCAGCCGGGCACATCAGTGTGTGCTGGGGGATATAATTGACTCTATTTTAAGACCTATATAAATTGCCACACACGGCTGCCTTTGTCATAGAAACGGAGATGGTGTTTAAACTCCCGCAAAGACGATTTTGTGAAAACTTCTTTTAGGCTATATTGTCATAAACAATATATGTGTTTGATGTATTGCAATCTCAAAAGAGCTTCATAAATGCTCGAAATTGGTGACAAAATCAAATATCACAATATTTTTCTCTTAAATATATGACATAATATTAACAAAATTACATTTTTGATAATAAATCATCAGTAATGTGGATATAATGACTGGGAAGTGGGAAAAGACAAGTATTAGAACAAGTGGAACAGTCTGATAAGTTCAAAAACTTACATCACATCACTGTAATGCAGCCTTCAAACCAGGAAGAGACGACACCTTATGTCATATCACGATATAAGGATAATATTGTTTAGGACGACATTAAGTTTCTCATCTAGATGAAGATACAATATCAACGTACTACCCAAACCTATTAAGGCAAAGTACAGATCATTTGATGTATACTTCTCTAAATGATTCTTCCACTAAGAAGACAAAAAGTCTTCAAGCAGCAATTCTTCTTCTCATCTTGACTTTTGAATCGAGACCTACTAAAAGTCAGGATTATTTCCACTGACTGAGCCAACGAGTTAATCTCGACAGCTCCAACAGTTTTCCAGGGGAGGCTGCAAGTCAGACAGGGCAGACTAATTTCAGCCGATGGTGTTTTATGTCCCTCAAATTATCATCATTATCCAACATTATCAAGGACGAGGCAGCTCCGCTTTCGTTGTCTGGATTTTTTTATATCCATGACTTGCTTTTTTTAACAGACGGCTGTATATCTCAATCTTATATTTAGTCTGCATGCAAACACAACTTTGTGTTTGTGAGCGTTACTGTTTGGTTTTTAATGTGTGTGTGTGTGAGCCCTTCCTGATTTTGTTTATCTCCGTCTTAAATGCATACTGCGGGTCTCGCCTCCGCCTTGAAACGCAGTAACACAGAGTCAGGCGCACACAATCAACGCTGACACACTGCCTTCTTTTTTGGTACCATCGATTACTTTGAACCGGTACCTGGACTTCCTCCTGTCTGCATCATCGGGTTTCAGGAAGTGATGATAAATGAACAGCACCGTCTGCCAGGACTGCTGCAGCCATGGATATAAAGTACATGGGTCTCTGAAATCAAGACATTCTTCTACTCAAAGCAAAAAATACTGGATACATTAAACTGAATTAGGAGGATCCTGTGGGACTTATTTATTATTTATTTATTGTATTTATTATAAAAATGTGGTAACCCAGATGGATTCAGTCATTTTTGCAATGTATTCTTGTATACAGTATATCATACTATCCTCAATTTTTACATTTTGATTTATGCTTCTCGACTTGCAGTACTTGCTTTCATCTTTATCTCTGTTTTCTCTGAATGTGTTTATTGTATGCACCAGAATAAGAATATAGATAAAATGTTTTCAACACTCGATTTAAGAAGCATTTACTTAGAATTACTTGAAGAAAGCTGTGTCTCACCCCTGACCTTAGTGGAGTTTAAAAACTCCTCTTTGCCATTAAAAATGATTTAAGCAATTGGCTGTTAATACATATCTTAAAGAAGTTCATCCTAGAAGCCAGCATCAAATCATCACCTCGACACTGTTTATGCATGGAGGAAACAATACTGAGGAAGACACAGTGTCAGAAGACAAGTCTACGAAGCCTGGAGCCGTCCATCAAACAGGTTTACTTCCCCGAATGAAGACACGCAGGAGGAATAAGGTGGATGTGTGTGAGAGTATCTGTGCTGGTAGATATATTCAGAAGCAAGTGAGCTGTGACTGACATAATAAAGGTGAGGGGTAAGGATTGTGGAGCTGAGAGGAACACATTGAGCCCTGCGGTGATTTCTTTTCTTTTCTTTTGCTGGGATACACATAACACACACACACACACACACACACACACACACACACACAATATGTGTGTCAGTGTGAACTTGAGTACACAGGAGCTCACACTGAAGCTCAAAGCAAGCACAAACAATTCAAACCGTTTTTTTTGTCTGTCTGTCTCCATCTCTCTCTTTTGCTCTCCAACACAAACACACACACACACACACACACACGCACACACACACTTGCTTGTGGCAGATAAACCTGATTTAGACAGGTGAGTGGAAAGGAGAGGGAGAAATATGAAGCATCAGCAAGATAATATTGCACTGTGCAACAGAGGAGGGATGTGAGAGGAGAGAGCTGGGAGGCCTCCACCCCCTCAGGTGTAGCTCCAGGAAGGTGGCCCAGGTTTATCCACAGGTCGCAAAAAGACTAAACCCAGACTTTATAAGATCTTTTATATGGTGCAGTTGAAATGTAAGACAAAGGACGTCAGAGCTTTCTTTCAGATTCTTCAGAGCACACTCTGAGAAGGTCTTACCTGTCGTTGGCAGGAGCAGGGGCAGGAGGCGATGTCGTTCCAGCTCCCCTCGGTTTATTGACCTTGGCATACAGCCTATCGAGGGGATCATCATCAGGGGCGGCTGCGGGGTTGTTAGCGTGTCCTGGAAAGGCAGAAGGGCCTTGTGGGGAAGGTGTGCGGGCGTGTGCGTGCTGAATCGTACTGTAGGGAGGCGACTGAGGCATTGAAGGCATGTTTCTGTCCCTGAACGATTGTATTCGGGCATAATTGGGGTCCGCGTCGTCGTCCTCAACATCTGGATACGCCTGCCCGCCGCCGCCACCGCTGCCAGCTTGCTGCCGAGCGTCTCTCAGCTCGGGGTGCCCTGCCTCGATTCTAAAAGACAGATGAAGAGCCAGTTTAGAAATATCAGTGAAACAATGACGACTTTGTAAGAAGAATAACGACGACTGAGTTCCAGCAGGGGCTACCACAGAGAAACATCTCAAAACACACCACAGAGACGCAGGCCGTTACAATAGAGCTCAGGAATGATAAGAATGGAGACGAGAGAATAGAGAGAACGGAAAGAATGAGAAGCAATAAAAGAAAGGAATGGCAGGGATGGTAATGAAGTGGTTTCAATGTGTTCCATGAGGATAATTAGTGAACAATCATTTGCAACTAAGGAGGAAAAACAAAGATGGTTATGGAATTTTCCTCGATGAGAAAAGACAAGAAGACTTTCACTGGATACACATCTACAGTCTGTAGGACAGTGAATATAAAGTACATGAAACCTCCTCACCTCTCTCGCTCATCTTTCATCCTCTCCAGCTCGTGATCACTCAGAATTTCTGACTTCTGTCGCTGCAGAGCTGCTTTCGCCTCCTTTTTCTCCTCTTTTTTCTTCCCGAATCTGGACAAACGACGACACAGACAGAAAGTCAGAAACAATATAAAAAGTTAGGGGAGATAAACATCATCATATAATTTAATACAATGAGCAATAAACACCAGATTAACAACATACTTACAAACAAACACACGACTGTAATCATGCACACACAGTACGCAGTGACATTAACGCAGATACACACACTGAGTTTTCTCTTTCCCAGCAACGTTTTCTGCTTTCTCCGTCAGCAGTACGTTTTATAAAGTTGCTCCAAAAACCCACCGTTTGGGAATATTTCAACCACGAGTCCTTTCCAATCTAAACCAACGTGCAGCATACAGCAACACAACAACCTGGTGCGCGTACAAGTTCGCACAAAACAATGGCATAAGTAGAACTACATTAGATAGCAGAGGTTGCGTCACAATCAGTGTGTTTGCAGGAGGTATGTAACACCAGAGAGCATCTCTGTCCGTCTGCAGAGCATGTGTGATTGACAGCAGACGTGAGGGGAAGAGCGAGGGCAGACTGTCAATCAGTTAATCAATCGCATGAGGTGACGCTCTTTCAGACTAATACAAGGAAAAATTAAATAGTAAAAAATGCTAAAATGGGTCAACTAACACACTCGGGTGGCCATTAATATACTTGGGTGGCCTGTTCATGTAAAGTCTAAGTCTAAAGTCTATTTTTTTTATTTTTGAGAACATAGATTTGTATATTTTGTGTTTGATAGCCACATTTTTGTGTACGGGCATCGGCCCCCAAACCTCCAGTATCGGTCGGGCTCTAACAGCAACACAATGAACTCCGGACGGAACAGACCACTAGCAGAATAGTTCAATACATTAGAGCCGAGGCAGACTGTACGCAACGCTATTGCTTAACACTGTGAGTGTGTGCTCTACACAGCTTTATCTAAATTAAAAGACGGCGCACGCACGATAGACTTAAAGGCCCGTTTTAAGTGGCCGCGTATCAATACTCAAACCGCACCGGTCGATACAGTTTGTGTGTGGTCAGCATCAGCGGCACACTCAGCACTACTGGACACGGGACAAGTCATTATACCTGAGGAGGCATCGCACACACAGTCACACACACCTGACTCAACTTCGTAAATGTGAACGAACAGTGACGTATGCTTGCGAATGAAATGAGAGAAACAAAACGCTCAGATGAATCAGTTAACGACCACAAGCTACACGGTGTGAAACAATTTACAATGAAGGAGTGAAATTGTTCTTTTTCTTCTTGGTGAAAGAAAGAACAGTTGGATTGAAGTTAACTTTTATGCTGAACGAAGGCCTGATTGATATTTAGTCATCGGGAGCCATTCAGAGGCCTGCTCACATGCTGATGCAAAAAAAAAAAAAAAAAGGAAAGTGAAAAAAAGCTCTCATTAAACTTTACACCCCAGCAGCGATACAGTGAGCAGGTCATTGTTAATTGAGCCAGTCAAACCTGCTAAATAGTTAATATCTCCAACATGCAAACCGTGACCTTAAAGCACGCCTTATGTTTTATTTATCCGGCGAATTTATTGATGTATTATTCTTTTGTCTACACTTCCTCTACCCGCTGCTGCTGCTGATGTTTTTGAAGTATCGCTATAAACCTGCCCGTGCATTATTTAAACCAACATCATCACTCTAAAGTGCGCGATTTTGTTTGCGACTGTTTGCAGTTTCCGCCTCTGCGTGTCTGTGCATCGCCGCTGTTTTAGTGCATGTGCCCTGAGTTAATATGGCTCTTTGAAATGCTTAATGTGGACTGGGGAGGGGGAGGGGGGGGGTAAAGAAGCCCATTCGCCGCCCACAGAGGGGGAGCTCGATGGGCAATGAAGGGCTATAACCGTGTGTGCGCATTAACAGCGTGTATTTGCCTCACAGGGGACGAGCCTCGCTCTAATTACTGCTACCTACAGAGAAAGAGACTTACCCTTCAATTCAACTCTCTCTCGTCCCCTCACTCACTCCTCTCACCCCCCCCCCCTTTTTTTTTTTACCTCAGCGCTCTCCTCTTTCTCTCTCATTACCCTCATTTTAGTTTCTTTCTATCCGCAGCCCACCTCGCCGTCAACCCTTCATCTCGCCGTCTCCCTCGTCACGTCGCCCCCCTTGGTATCAAACGCTTCTCTCGCTGCACTTAACCTCTCTCACCCCCTCTTCTCCACTGGGCTGTCATTCCCATTTCCTCTCCCGCCCTTAACTTTTACGCAGAACGAGGAAAAAGGAAAAGCAAGGAATTTCATGTAATTTGTATTTTTTGCAACTTGAAATTATCTTCACGCCCAACCTCAAATGCTTATCACTGTCAAGTTAGAAAGCTTACAGAGAGGAGCCCACGCACGAAACCCATAAATTGATGAGATAGATGAGACAAGCCTCTATTAGACTGTCTTGAAATTGGATGCCTCTCTGAGCGTTCTCCGTAACATGTAATGACAAATGTAATAATCAAGCACATCATAGTGAATCTAATGATAAAAGGGCCGTAATCTGCTGTTATTTATGAGGAACTGAGTACAACCCTCTGCGACTGGATGTTGGACTTCCTCACAAACAGACCCCGAACAGTTCTGACGGGCAGTGACGCCTCTTCTGTGGTGGTGCTCAACAATGGACGCCTCCAGGAGTGTGTGCTCAGCCCTCGCCTTCAACATCACTGGTACCCGTCTACCGGGCATATTGGTGAGTTGAGGTGTCTGCACTGAGCCCGAAGGATACTAAAAGACAACACCCACCCCATCAACCTTCTGTCCACCCTGCTGCCATCTGGCAAAAAGATGCCAAAGACATCCACCACGTACCACCAGACAGCGGGGCGGCTTCTTTCCTGAGGCTTTTCCTGAGACTACTGATCTCATCCTCAACACCGCACTGTATTTGTGTCTTTCTTATGAAGCATAGCTCACGTTTTGTTCTTCAACCCTGGTGTAGCAAAATGACAAGAAATGAACCTTTGGAGGATGAGGAGCTTGACAAAATATTAGCACCTGTAGCTCGACTGTCGAAACAGTAAGATTAATCAAACATTTTGGCTTTTATGTTTTCAATGTTGATCTTAGAGACCAATTCTGCCCAATAGCAATATATTATACAGTCATTTTATAGGATATTTGGACAAATGATGGAAAAGTCCTACCCTAACTCAACTAGTACAATTCCTGAATATGTTAACCAATGCTTTTATATTTCAAGACATTGTTAAACACATTGGTTACCCAAGTTAAATATGGATTTGGACCAATTTCTGAAAGAACCACTTTGAAAAGAACATAACGGCACTGGACAAAATACTCCATATATTTTTAGATCAATCTATACAGTACATAGAGTTCTGGATGCACTACTTTCCTTACTTTCCATATTTTTTTTCAATCCCTCCTTCGCTCTCTCCATCCCCACATCTCTGTCATCATTTGTGAAGCCGTTTCCTCCATGAGATCAGGTTTCATCGCGAAGATGAAGAAGACTGATTACGATAAACAAGCAACCACTTCTAATATGTTTGATCTACCTACGGTTCGAAGCAAATGGAAGGGAAGAGAAGAGCGAGGGAGGAGAAAAAGATGCACAGAGATAATGGACAGCTACCTCTTAATTGGGCCGACTCTCTTATCTCCAGCCCCTCTTGATATTATTAATACCGGGCTATCGTGGGAGGCAACATGCATGGATGCACAAACACACACACACACACACACACACAGCTGGACGAAGACATACACATAAAATATAACCGGAAGCGTATAGAGGCCGTGGATATACAACAATTAAATAAGAAAGTGTGCAAGTGAGGGAGGAAGTAATAGAAATAGAAGGCTCCGGGGGATAATTGATGCTACAGCATAAAAGGAGAAAAAAAAGAATGAAAGGAATATAATTAAAGAGAGAAGTCTTTCTGCTGCCACTGTCTTCTGAGCTGAGACTCTTTGTACATGCAGTCACAGGTCAACAACAACATGTAAAGTGAATCGGCATCTCTCATGATCTCATGACACTCACCTTTGACTTCTCCCTATCTCTGTACATTTGTGTCGAGCGGCATTATTATTTTTTTTTGTTTCTTTTCTTTCATTTTTCTGGGTATGACGTCTACAGGAAGCAACTTTGTTTCCATGCGAGTACTTCTAAAATACCTTCTGTCTAACATGAGTAATCAATGAAATCATACAGTTAAGTCATACATCATTAGGGGTTTTATGATTCGCCTTTTTGCCTGTGAATTACTGAAAAGTGGAAAACAGAGAAAACAACTGGCTCAAACTTGTTGCCTCATACACAACAATACACGCTGCACGCACACACACTGCAGCCTCGACATCGAGAACACGTTCTAAAATTGACAAGTTGTGACATTATGGCTTGAGCATGATTTCACAAGGAATATCAGAGTAAGAACAGCTGATTAGCAGCCAGTCAGGATGAATAAATTACCTCTTGTTCTGTCGTTAGTGGGAACAGAACGGTGACTCGTGAATATTCATGACCTAACACCACGATCTGTATGGAAAGTGTACAGCTCTACTCATTTGCATGCGCAAACGATTTAATTAGAAATATATGGACAGGTTTCTTTAAGCTTCCATCTGTGGAAAAAAAGACAACCATCCAATCAGACGGCTGATCAAGGGCGAACAGGTTTCTTGGGGAATTATTGTTTATTGGCCTGGTTGATTCTGTAGAGCTACCGAACAGTCTGTTGTACACAATAATATCTGTTGTACGTAACGTATCCTCATAATTTCCTCTGATGACAGAACACGACAAAATGAACGTAAGAAGATGACTTAACTTTGCTCACTCTGTTTGCAGTCTGTATCCTTGAATTAAAAAAAAATAAATACATGTAATAGAACAAGTTTAGGGTTTAGTTTAGTTTGCCAGAGACAGATTTTTCATCATTTTCATGCTTGCTTATTTTAGATATGAATTTTCTTCCACTGCTTCATGTTGCTCGATTTCTGCTAAAAAGAAGAACTAGAAAGTATTCCCTACTCACAGTCACACATTTACTGATGGGAGGCAAAGGAGAAAAAACAGAAGAATGGGATGAAATGGGAATCCTAAATGCTGAAAGAGATTTTTACATTTTTGTTGCTACACCTAACTTTGACTAAAACAAGTCATAACAACAAACAACTATAAGACACACACACACACACACACACACACACACACACACACACATGCACACAGACGTGCTCCTTGGAATGATGAACAGCGAGTGTTCGGAGGGCTGTTCCACACTTGTGCCTCTGAAAGGTTCACGAGGACAAAAGCCGCCGACAAACGAGCAGAAAACGAGTGCAAACATCTGTGAATCTCACTTCACCTATTCTCTCTATTCTTCCGCTCCTCTCTCACTCCCTCCCTCTGTCACGCCGCGGACACGCCTCCCTCTGCTATCATTGGAAAATGGATCCCCGAGGGAATCCGTGATTGACAAGTGTGCTGCGATAACGAGCACGCACACACACACACACACACACACACATACGTGCATGTAAGCAGATAGACACGGTGTAAGAGAGCACACTTTCAAACACAAACACACACACACACACAAATGATTGGCAGGCATGACATAAGTCCGTGACAGTCCAATGACTTCCTGTCACGATGTTTGATTGGCAGCTGGTGGGCCCTTCCCCCTCTTTCAAGCATGTGCTGTCTAATTATGAAACAATGACGGGCAAAGGACAGGCTTCTCCTGCGTAAAGGACTTGAATCAGCCTCTTGGCACAAGTTTTCACGTTGCCACCTGACCACGACGTTTCACCGCAGCATACTGTGGGTGAAAAGCCGACATAGCAGTTCGATATTCAAATGAAAAGAGCGATGAAGTGCATAGGACACTTATCTGAGAATGTTTTTTTTTTTCTTAGCTTTGTGACATTCCTGGATAGTCACAATTTTCTTCTGACCTGTATAAGGGCCTGTGTCCACATACCATTATATTCTGAATGCCAAGACCTCTTTTAATTGTTCCCATTGAGAAGACAGCAGCAGCGTGTGCCTGACTAGAAGGAAGGCGCCGCCCCCATTGTCTGTTATCAGCGGGAGGCTCTGAGCGCTTCTAGTTGAAAACATATTAACTTCTTCAGAAAGGCACTGGGGTTGTCACTGTCGCTCTGATCATACTGTATGTACGATCAGGTGGGCCGTCCTGGTAACCAAGACAATGGAGAAGGAGCTTGTTCTCGCTTTGTCCGTCTTTCTTGAGCTTTATCGCACAGAAACTTTGAGGCGCTGCACTACAGAACAGAGACAGAAAAGCCCATTTGTGGGAGTTGATTATCAACCTACTCATCATTAGCTTGTTGTTAGCTGTACAGTCAGTCCTCCGTGAGCAAATATCAATCAAAACCAACATGCAGCTTTTTTCTCTCACTACTTTTTTCCCCTCTGTCACGCTGCCAAATTGTGTTCGACACTGTTTCGATGCTGTAAAACCTTTACGATAATAATCATCTTGTTCTTCGAATATACATGTGGAAAAAAAGCTATCCTAGCTATCGAGCAATGGCCGGTAAAAGCACCCCCACCTTCGGGACGCGATAATAGTTGCAGCAAAGGGGCACTTTAAGTCTAACGGAGGTGCTGCATTATGATCACCTGCAGATAGAGGAGAAAGGGAAAGAAAGGGCAAATATGGAGTGTAATTATAGGCATGAATGAGAGGTAAAGAAAGGGAGCAGACTGAATGCTCGAAGAGAAAAGGAGCTGGTATAATTGTGACCTTTTTTTTGTGCTTTTTTTCTCTTTCCTTTTCATACAGATTTCCGTTGGTGGATGCATTCTCCAATTATGTCGCTCTTTAAGTTTGAAGTTCTGTGAAAGTAAACACACCCCTCTGAAAAACATTCTCCTATTCACTTACGCAGCAAACATATACATGCAAAAAGACACGAATGAGAGCAACGGAGGCTAGACGGCGGCGAGCACAGCCGCGCACGATCAAAACCAAACGGGCGATCGTGCATTTATTATCATAGATTCTCATAAATTCACACCGTCTTCGATCTGAAAAATGAACAGCACGCACACATGCACGAATCAGCAATCACATAAACATGATGCACTGGCACCAGTCCCTCTGCGGCTCTGATAGATCTTGTACATTCCCGCTCTCACCTAATAGATTACCATATTTTCATTTGTACAGGCCGTCTCACGACTAGCCACGCACACACACACATGCACAGACAGATGACAGAACAGCTCGTAGAACCATACTCTCAACCCATGTTAATTATGTTTGTAGAGCGTGTAGTTATGATCGTGGGTTATTGTGCGTGTGTGTGTGTGTGCATTTTGAATGTTCACAGGGTTGCCAGGTTTGTTTGAGTGTCGACCTTAACAGTGTGAGCAGAGAAAAGATGCACAGATCAGAGAGAGACCAAAAGGGTCACACGACCGCAGACGATTCGGAGACAACACGGACACACATGCACGCACGGCGGCCTCCGAGGAAGATTCGCAGCAGCGGCGCGTGCCAACTGTATGACGACCATCTGACTGTGTGACCAATCATGTTTTATCACCGCATGAATATTCATGACGGTGGGACGGCGACACACATACACAGATGATTGGCATGTCTGATTGGCAGGTGGCGGCAGTTCAGATGACAGAGCCAGCTGTCCACTTTAAAGGGCATTTCAAACAAACACTCAGAGTCTGGTTTTAATGTCTGAGCCTCCGTACACCTCGACATCTTCTTTTCTTCTCTTTGAATGGCTAAATTCTGATTTAAATTAAAGCAACTGTGTAACTTCTCTACCTTAAGATAACAGCTTCAAAATCATTTTGACGGTGCGTGTCTTGTTATACACTCTTAGAAATAAGGGTTCCAAAAGGGTTCTTCTACAAGGGCTGAGGTTCTACCTGGAACCATTCGCTTCTGAAAAACCCTTTTCTTGAAGAAACGGTTTTTCAAGGGTTCTTGGTAACACCAACGGTTCCAGTAAGAACTATTTTGATCCAGAGAACCCTTTTTTGGAGAAAGAGTTCTTCAGGGATTGTTGAAAGCATGGGTATAAGATCCTGTATGGGTTCTTTGTAGAACCTCTCATGGGGGGTTCTGGGTGGAACCTTACACACACAGTTCTAGGTATAACCCTTTATGTTGGGTTCTAGGTAGAACCCTCCAAAAGGGTTCCAGGTGGAACCTTTATAAAAGGTTCTACCTGGAGCCAAAAAGGGTTCTCCTATGAGGACAAGCCGAAGAACCTTATATGGTTCTACTTAGAACTTTTATTATTTTCTAAGAGTGTAGGGTGAATGGTAGGGGTTGGAATCATAGAGTAACTCACAATACAATCCAATTCAGGATGTGTTGCCCACGAAAACGACAATTCTGTCTAACTGAAGAATACAAAATAACAAAGAAATCAAAGAGAGTTATATATTCATAGAAAATATCTTATAAAAATAAAAATCAGTCAATGAAGATCTTTCTCTTCTGATTACCTTCACCTTTAAGGCTACAAGTTAAGGCTACAAGTTTGGAGACTTCGCAGGTTAGTGTGCAGTCTACATGTTGAAGTGTCCTTAGGCAAGATAATGAGCCCCAATTTCCTCCCGGTGGCTCTTCCATCAGTGTAGTGCGAATGAATTGTTATTGTTCCTGATGAGCCTCTGCTACCAGTATATGAGTGGGTGAAGGCTGACGAGTGGTCGCTAAGACTAGAAAGGTACTATTTAAGTACAGTCCATTAACCATTTACATGTCTTCACAATAATAAAAAAAGAACCTGCCAGTCCTCTCACCAGATGTGACAGCTGTCAACACAATGTTACGGTGATTCACAGTATTGGAACATTTTAGCAACAACACAAAAGGACATGGACCGAAACACGAAGCAGTACATAGTCAGGTGATCTTGTGGGACAAATGTGAAAACCGACCAATGATGAACATTAACATTTCCTAATGTAAAACCACAGACCGTGGAGTGAGGTTGAGTATCTCACACCACCTCTCCTCCAGACCATTAGGCCAATCAAAGCTGGCCTTAGATGAATGTGACAAATCAGCAGCTCGGCCTAGATTGAACTGTACTGAATAGCGCCAATTTGCCTTCTCAGTCTACCACCATTACATGCAATCAAATGCAGATAGGGAGCCGGAGCTGGAGGGAGCAGACTGAGAGGCAAAATTGGAATGATCCGAAGATTATGGGCGAGAGAGAGAGAGGGAGCGAGGTTACAGAAATATGGCAAAGAAAAGAGCGGAAGGAGAGAAAGGGTGAAATTATCAGTGGGCTCTAATCAAGGCCCTCTTATAGTGATGAGAGTTAGGGTGTAGAGGAAAGGTCTAATACGTCCTTGGTTGTATTATACGGTTTCTTAAGGCACTCAAGGCAAGAGGAAATTGGTGGTTAGTTGAAAGGATGGATGGAGGAATAGGTGCGTAGAGGAAAAGCGGTTGGAGATATTCTTGGGTGTGCTGCGTAGGCTGTCCAGACCATAATCAAACGGAGCGGTGGATAGGCGCACGAGATGAGGAGAGATGGGATGAAACAGAAAGAAGGGATTGGGTGTAACCTTCGCTGAACCCTGAAGCACTTAAAACGTTGCTAAGTTGGTAAGAACGAGTGAGGGGTGAAGGAGGTGAAGGGAAAGATATCTTTAGGTGTGCCATGGATTGCCTTGGAGCGGTTACGGAAAAGGAGCAATAGAGGTTTGTGGGAAAGATGGAGGCGGAGATGGAATGAAGGAGATCTTCAGGTGTGTAATCTGTGAATTTATAGGAATATATCACATTGTGCCACCAATGATCCACTGGTTATACATAGTCCATGAGAAGAGCACAAAGAAGACGACTGATTCAGAATCTACACGAGAACAATGTGAATCTACGATTGTGTTCGACTGTCAGGGGAGACGTTCTCTGCTGATATTGCTAATTACGAAACAGGCCTGATTTAGAAATTCAGATCTTTTGAAAATATATCACATCACTAAATTTGGACGGATTTGCATCTAATCAAGGGTTAGTTCAACTACTTAATAAAAGACAAATGTTTTTCCAACTTACAACAGATTATGTGGCCATGCAGACAGTTATTTGTATTTATTTTTTGCACTTGTTTAATTTAATGAGGCAAAATGCAGGTGTATGGAACATTTTTGAGACGCATTGCAAAATTTGTCTGGAAAAGCTCAACAGCCATGTCTCTTAAAAACCAAAAAAAAAACAGGAATTGTCCAGAGACCTTGCTATTGATGGTTTTCATTATTTTTTATCACTGGAAGAAAACAGATTCCGAAAAAATATTGTGACCAAGGTCCACAGTGAACTGGCCCTTTATCAAGCCTGAGCGACCGGGGCATCTTTGTTGCAAGGTCTCTCCTTCATTTGAAGCCCGAAGAGCTGCATTATAAAGCTGTTATCAAAAAACTTCTACATACTTACACATACCTATTTCTAACCACACTGCCATCCAGGTATAAAGAGACTTTTAGACATTCAACTGCACAACAAAAACAACATCTTAACATCAAGATATATGTCTGCTCGCTATAAAAAGGCCTATTTGTACTGATACTATACCTACTGTATGAGAGAGTGAAAGCACACTGAAGTGAGAACGAGGAAAACAAGGTGGAGAGGAGGTGAAGAAAAAGGTGGAGACTTTCAAAGAAAGAGCGTTGAACCTGCTCAATCAAGTAAAATTGGCACATATTAGTCTAATTGCCTAATATTTCACTTTAAATAGCAGATTTAATCACCGTGATAAAATCTGACTTTGAATCTGGAAGTGTTTTTCCGTGTTTTGGTTTACAGAGACTCCTTTTCTAAGTGTATTTTGAAAGGCTGCGTCTGTTTATTGTAGCTGAGATTGCAAGTGCAAGTGTTTTACTTCAGATCTGTATCTTTGTAATGGTCATGTGAAATCCCGTTTTCAGGAACAGCCACGGTGAAAAACACGACATTAGCGCGGATGCTAGAAAGTACAAATTGTTCGCCGAAAAACACTTCGCCCCATTCATGCTGCCTGCCTGCCTACCTACGCCCCATTCACACTGGAAGATATAGTGTTGAAGTTAATCACATGAAATAGTTCCAGCAGATAATTTTCTACACCTCTTAAGGAAATTGGGGCAGCGCTCTTAGAGTGGTCTTTGTGAGCCTGGGAGCATGTGATAGTGTTTCATGAGGAGGGAAAAAAGACCCCAGTGTTCACGTTATTAAGCATGTTAAGGGATTTTTGTCTGATATAGTATGAAAGCATGATGTGTGCAGAGGCTGTGCTGATGTGCCCCTATTGACAGGAAAACATGAATACATGTTTGTGAATCACAAACTATTGGTCTGTTTTTTTTTTTACATTAAATAAAGACACGGCTTCTGTCACATACACACTGGTTACTGCGGTGAAACAGACTCTGACCTCATGTTAACAGGTCATCTAACAAATCTGAATATTAAAACAGGCTGTATTATACATAGATTAAGACAAGTGTTGACATATGTGTGCACCTGGATATGGTATCCAGAATGCAAAAGACCCAGAAAGGACATGACTGTTGATTAAACACGACACTCAGGGCTTCCCAGGTGCGACAGGCTGCCCACTAAATTCTCAGTGAGGTAACTTCTTTTTCCTTCTTTTGCGCTTTGGCTTCGACGACAAAAACCTCTGCCATCGTCTCGTCAACTGTGAAATGTGATTCCTGTTACTCTGTGTTACTTCCTGTTACTCTGCCGCTGGCCCCGCTGCTGCACAGAATAGATGCCTGGGGGCAGCGGGCAGGTAAGGAAATCGATGTTTGTCCAAGAAACAACGGGAACGATGTCTACTGCGGCAAGCCTGATGCTTAAGACCAACTATTTAAAAAACAATCATTCCCGTTTCTCTCTCTTCCACACACACACAGTTTCTTACCTCAGCAGGCCAAAGCCTATTTTCTTGCTCTTCTTCTCCGTCTCCTCAGGCTCCTCCGTTTTCTTTTTCTCCTTCTCCTTCTCTTTCGCCTTCCCCTTGTTCTTTTCCTTCTTCTTTGTCTTGGCTTTCTTTTTCTTGTCTTTCTTGCCTTTCTCCTCATTGCGATCCCCCGCTCCCTGGCGCGATGAATTACTCGCGGGGGTGTCCCTTCCTGAACTCAGCTCCGAGCCGTCATCTGCAGGGAACGGAAGATGAGAAGGAGAAAGGTGGGAATTGGAGGGAGTGCGAGGGGAAGTAGGACAGTGTAAAAGAAAACAATTGCACTGGGCTGCTCCTGCTTTCATCATTTAGCTAGATGTAGATCAACAGCAGACAGAGGTCATGGCAGTAAGCTGAAGTAATAAACCTTGATGAGATTTAAATTAATAAAATAAGATTTAACACAGATTAAAAGGAGTTACTCTCATAAAACAGTTCATGCAACAGTGTTCCTCAAATTAAATGACACCAATGAGTAATGATGGCGGCATTAGGATTTACCATGTGTTAACCACGACCAAGCAAACCACAGGCTTCATCGACGCCTAATATTAAAGACCCTGTAACATTCCAGAGTCACTTTCATTCTTGCCTTTGGCTGACACTTTTGTCTGAAGCAAACCACTTCATGATGGTTTGAGGCAAAAAACTGTCGAGTTAACATGAAGAAGAAGTCAGTTCTGTAAAGAGTGAGGTCCACAGGCACATGACCGTGGAGTTATTCTTTGCCAAAGTGACTCATTATAGCCGAAATATCAAGTTACATTAGCGAAATCCCAGAGCATAACATATCAGGCTGTGACACGAACGCAAGTATCCCAACAAAAACAATTACACAACAATGTACATATTCACAGATGAGCAGCCCACATACACACAGGCACATAACGCTAAACTGTCCCTACGCGACATGTCCACGGCAGATTTATTAACCTTACAGTGAATTAATTAACTCTTAGAAATAAGAAAGCAAAAATGTTCAAAGCGTTCAAACCGTGATGCCTCATTACTTCCTCGACGGACTCGAGGCCTGGGCTTGAATTACAATGATCTCTCTCTCTCTCTCTCTCTCACACACACACACACACACACACACACACACACACACAGAATACTTGTCAGATTTTATAAGATAACCAAACATAATTAGTTACTTCAATTTAGATTCAACTCTGTGTGGATATTCACTTCAGCCTTAATTACAAAGACTGTCCTGCAACAGAATGGAAATATAATGTGTGTGTGTGTGTGTGTGTGTGTGTGTGTGTGTGTCTGCAGATGCACCATTTCATGCTTCTGCAGGGACCTTTAGTCTGAAGTTAGTCTTCAAAACTGAAAATGACCACAGCAGATATCTTTTAAAAACCTTTTTTCGTCTTTAATCAGTTTAAAGTCATCAACTCTGTGTATATTTATATATTTTAAGAGTTACTGAGTTTAAACACTAAACCTCATTCACCAAAACTTTTATTTCCTCTCTTAAGCAAAACGCAAAGTCAGGAAAGTCTTACATCTGTTGTACAGAATGCGAGCAGACCACCGATTCCTTCTGACCCACTTGGAAAATTTGGTGAAGGTCGGTTGAGTTAAAACTGGATTTGGGCCGCAGCAACATTTCTCCTGATGAAGTAGTGTAGTGACAACTCAGAGCAAATGTAACTGACAGCGATACTGTTACATTTATACTCACTTCACACCGTCATAATGTGGATTTGTTTTGTTCACACCGGATTCCTACCACTCGCAGGGATGCCGTGTGAAGGACGCATAAGATTTATTAAACAAAGAAAAAGATAGAGAATGACAGAAACAAATATTCAGCACTATAATCCATCCCAGATGACAAGAAACATCAAAGTCAGTGACTCAAAGCCTCGGTTGAACAGTCCTCTTGACAACTAAATACACTGGAAACTGTGATGCGTTAGCTGGATTCAGCTCACACTGCTTCAGCCGCACATGAACTCCGGCTAAATATTCACTCTAGTGTCAGAACGTTAGCGCTGTAATCCACCTCTCTAAACCAACCAGATAACAGGATAAGCATTTACATCTGACAGTGAAGAAAGAAAGAAAGAAAGAAAGAAAGAAAGAAAGAAAGAAAGAAAGAAAGAAAGAAAGAAAGAAAGAAAGAAAGAAAGCTCTTCAGAAAACTGTTCTCTGTCAATTAACAGCAGCTCTCAGAGTGTTGAACATTGAGAAAGATAGTGACAGATGTGGCGGCTGCGTGTGTGTGCTGTTGACATGCCCTATTAGTCCTATCCTGTGTGAGCGTAGTGATCTGAAACAGCCCGACTCATTACTCTGGTGGTGACTGATAAGAGTGTGCTGCTAATAACACAGCTGGGAATTGAAACGCACCTTCCGGTGAAAGTAACCAAGCGGCTACCATTCAGCTCCTGGATAAATATTTAAAGCCGAAGTCCGGATCAGAATACTGCGAGACGATGCTGTCGCTTTGCGTCGTGTGTGCTGACACATTGAGGTATGGTGGTCTTCTGGTAATGTCCTCGTATTGCTTTGCAGGCGAGCGTCTGCTAAACTAATCAGACTTGACATCTAGAGACCTGAATGCGATGAGTTCACTCGGGGTGTTTCAAAATAAAAGAGGGGTTTTTTATTGGGGAGACATAGCCTGCAACTCCAAAATTATGTCAATGTCGATTTTCTTTCAGAGGATTAGAGTCACGATTAATTGATTAATCTATAATATGGTGAAGGACAATGTGAACACAATTTCCCAGAGCCCAGAGGGATGTCTTTGATTTGCTTCTTTTGTCCAATCAGCAGTTAAAAACCCAAAGACTCTTTGTTTACTGTCATAAATGACAACAAAAAGCAGCAAATTCTAACATTTAAGAGGGTGGAACCAACAAATGTTTGACATTTTTGCCTGAAAAATGACACAAACAAATAATTGATTATCAAAATAGTTGGGAGAGTTTTTTTTTTTTTTTCATTTGACTAATCAATTTACCGACCTTGATTGGTTAGTTCGACTAGGACTACAAATGGACTACAAATGATAATCAGAACGCTTTCGAGACCAAAATCTTCTCCCTTGCCTCTGGATATCATCCCTTACCATCGTCATCTTCAGCCGGCCCATCATAGGATTTATCAATAGCTGCTCTGAAGCTCTCGTTGCAGCCTCTTCCCCTGACCATATTCTGGCGAGGCCGGTGGAACGGGAGGAATTCGTTTTTCCTGTTCACCTCCGACATGGCCGTCTGGAGACTCTCCAAGGAACTGGACTTCTTCAAGCCGAGGGTGGGTCCGAGTTCTACAGGAGTTGATGGAGCTGAGGGGACAGAGAGAGACACAGGAAATAGACAAAGACAGATTAATGATAAGAGAAGGGGTTATAGTGAGCCTGCTTAGTTTAAGATGGACAATAGGGGACTTGGTTTGGTTTTGGTACCTCAGTTGAGACTGGCAGAATTCATGACCAACATTTCATTTTTCTTTTGGATAATAGTTTCATTACAATTCAAATAGAACTGCCATGAAAATAACTGCTACAATCAGACAACCAAACAACCTCATGTATGTAGTATAGGCTGTCTAATGGGTGTGCCACGTTCCGACTGGTTTAAAAAAGCCTGTAGAGGCGCCGGCTCGGAGCCAGAAGGACTGCGACACGGCTGAACTCTGGAGAGCCGAGCCAGGAAAAAGAAACAGTGATGCAGTTAACCATGCTGCTGTTGAGTTTGTGATGGATGCGGGGTCTGCTTCACTGTTACCGGTTCTTCATCCATCATCACAAGTATACTGCGAGAGATATTACTGAGGGAGGGAGGGATCCAGCAGAAGGGATGATGAAGAGCAGAGCGATGGGCGAGGAGACAGAGCAATGGCGCGAGCGCTCGAGGGAGAGGGAGGTGAGGATCAGACACGTTGCGAAGATGAAAACAAAAAGCGAGACGCCAACTCCGCGTGTTCTCCCTTTAAGCGCACAATCCAGCAATTGTCACTACCCTGCTGCAGAAACCCTGAAGTTGGACCATGTTCAGCCCTAATCCCACTGTGATTTTCCCACAACCTGTGAGAATGTGCTGCTTGTAAAACAAGAGAGGGAGAGGAGGTGATGTGGAGCCGACTGCCACCCAAAACAGGGAGACGCTGACGGTGGGCGAGACGAGGAGGGAACGAGACGGGAGGAGCGACGACGGGGGAGAGAGCAAATTGAGTTTCCTCCGGGGAATACCACGGTGGCAGAGAGGAAGACAGAGAAAAATGGGGAAGGAGGGAGAAAGGCTGGGCTCGCTGCCAGCTCAAAATACTGGTAATCCTTACACACACACACACACACACACACACGCACACACACATTTCGGATTCCTTGCTGGCTCTGGCTTGTCGATATGATGCCACTGTGATTCATGATAGCTAAACCTGCATCACTTTAGCTAATGATTCCCTATACACACCACTGCTCTGTGTGTGTGTGTGTGTGTGTGTGTGTGTGTGTGTGTGTGTGTGTGTGTGTGTTTTTTTTTTCTAAAAGCAGGAGATGAGAGGGCCGATGTGACTTCCACATCTATTTAAACAACCATTAACCAAACACACAAAGAGTAATAACACACGCCAAATGTATGCACATGCATAATGTAAGGCGGCCGCCCGGAGACGAGACGGACAAGGGCCATAAAGCGTGACACTCGCATCCATAAACACAGTCCGCATGACATTCAGATGCATACTGAAGCAGTAAACATTATACAAGTGCTATGTGCTTTTTTTTTGGGATACGGATGAAAAGATACAGAGAACACAAAGTTTCCGTATCCCACCCACCCACTCTGCATGTGTGAATCATATCTGTATTAATTACAAACAAAAGCAGGGACATTCAGAAGAAGACTGAACGATACTACGACGTTTTTCTCGACCTATAGTTCTGCAAAACGACGGAAACTTCTTTAAAATGATTAAAGAGGAACAAAGAGCCATAGGTGAAATACAAACTTCTGTTCCCGAGCACAAAGCTTTCCGCCCACTGCGTGTCAAAAGTTGAGGCAGTGTAATCAAATTCAAGCCGACTGTACTGTAAAGCCTCCACAGTTTTCAAACATCTCTGACCCTAATGACTCTCTGTGTCATGCCACCTTGGAAACATAATGAGGTTTTAGTATGGCTGTATGGCTTTTGGCCACATCAGTGTTTCCCCCACATGTATTCTACTTTGGGCGGTCTGCCCAGGTATATTAATACCCACCCAAGTATATCTGGCAACCTATTATACCTTTCTATACCTTTAGATTCTATACTTATATATCTGTTGGAGAGAACGACAGCAATGACAATCGATGAACTAAGTGACGATCTGCCCCCGCCCTCCTCCTCCTGTCGACTGTCAATCACACATGCTCTGCAGGGAGAGAGATGCTCTCTGGTGTTACATCGTTCCTGTAGATTGTGATGTGACATCTTCTATTAAATGACGTGCTCCTGCTACAAGTACACAGCCATTCTGTGGGAAACACTGCATATATCTACCGTATGTAAATCACAGCCAAGCGGCAACCTCGTGGGCTGAAAACTTAGGCCAACAGTGCCAAAAACTGTAGTTCCTGAAATAGCCGCTACAAGTGAGTCAATCCCCGTAGACCCCAACTGTAAAGGGGCTGCATGTTTTACAACTAACCTGTTTAAAATTTTTGAAGGCTCAAAGTTATGTAAGATTGGCCACTTTGAGCGACAGATAGCTGCTAGCTAGTGGTCAGAAACAAGGGTTCATTCAGCCTCAGCTCCATCTCTTTGCCTCTGTGTCTTTGATTAGCCAGGATATAAGTGGAGCCGCTGCACTGAGCTTCACGATGCTCTTAGGAAACCTGTGGGTAATGTCACAGAGACAAGTCCATTTATATACAGTTTAATACAGTCTATGGTCATTCCCCTAGAGATATAACACCAAAGGATTTCAGAGTATGCTTTCAAAACCAAAAGAGTCTTATAGGATGTTAACTGCTTTAATTATATCGTTTAATACGTCTGATGAATCCGAAGCATCTGGATCTGTTTGGTGACTAACTTTATTTCCAGAACCCTGTGTACCTTTGGCCACGAGCCTAAAGCAAACTACAGCAAAAACTCTCTAAGATCCTCGGCCAAAAAGCACATCAGAGTGTCCGATCTTTAAAAGAAATATGGAACACTATTCTTAAAAGAGACGCATCATATGCCAAAACACATCTGTTCTCGGGCTGAGAGTGCTGTGTATTCTTTCAAAAAAGAAAAAGAAAAAAGGTTACATGTGCTCATTTCACGAGATAATCCACAGCTTGAAAACTCCAAGGACCGCGGATTAGAGCTGCCAGTAACATTTGAACCAAGGCCACCGAAGGCATGAATAAACTCAACAGGAATTGTCCGGGATATTTGATGTATTATTCCCTTTATTCCCTCTCTAATCAGAGTCCTGAAAGCCAACGTGTTTGCAGTTGCCAACAACATTCTCATAACACAAACGGCCTCAAAGTTAAAACCGACGTCTGACGTTTTTATTTTCGGTTACAATGAATCCATAATCCGGCGCACTCGGGCTCAAAAGACGTGTCTAGATTTGTGCGCTTCAGTCACGCCAGTCGTTTAGTCACGCTTGCCCTTCTATAGATTACTACATTGCACATATGAAGCATGCTTGTGATGTTCCTCATTTAAATTCAGCGCGGAGACGGCAGGGTCGAGGGTCATCTTCTACGGCAAAGTTTGAGGGCGGATGCAGATAGTTTAAGAAGTTAAACACAGAAGACGCACACACACACAGTTTGTACACAGACGTTGACCTCTGAGTCCAAACGTGTCTGTTTGCAGAGGGCTGCGTGGCGGGAGGAAATAAACAGCATTATAAATAGCTTAGTGATGTTGGGCTGGGGTTATCAGGGAAGAAACAGTGCACACATATGCACAAAAATGCATATATACAAGCACGCACACACACACAGGGTGATGAGCATGCATCCACACACACACACACACACACACACACTCGGTCTCTCACACACACAGTTTTTTTGCTGTGAGTAGCAGGATTTGTGTCATAAATGTAATTACTGCTGTCCAACTGTAAGATGATAGAATTAAGCTGCTTTTAAAGAGAGAGCGAGCGAGCGAGAGAGAGAGAGAGAGAGAGAGAGAGAGAGAGAGAGAGAGAGAGAGAGAGAGAGAGAGAGAGAGAGAGAGAGAGAGAGAGAGAGAGAGAGAGAGAGAGAGAGAGAGAGAGAGAGAGAGAGAGAGAGAGAGAGAGAGGGATGACAAGCAAGACAAGAGTAGCAAAGTGGTTTGAGGGAGAGGATGCGAGAGTGGGGGGTTGGCAGAGAAAAACAGACACTGTGAGAGGATGCTATAGAAAGAGAAACAAAGACACCGAGTCTGGGAATGAAAGAGAGAGGATGGGAGTGAGAACGAGAGAGAGAGAGAGAGAGAGAGAGAGAGTAGGAGAGAAGAAAGCAAGAAATGAAAAAAAAAAAAAAAAAGAAAACACAAAGAGAGAGAACGCCAAGCTATCCCAAGGCTATTTTGTTGGCAGGACAGCAATGGGCTACTTTCAAAGTCAAAATTACACCAAGGAGCGGCTTAGCAGCACGCTGCAGCAACAAAGCCAGCAGGACTCAGCAGCAGCACCAACTTCTAGGACACCACATCACACTTTAGAAGCTCTCATAAGGAGAGACAACTCAATTTCTGCCTTCTGTCTCTATATTATACACACCCGGGCACCATTTTTTCCGTAAAGAGGGAATTCGACTTTTCTTCGCTGTGCCGCCAGTGGAAGTTCCCTCGTGTTCGAACGCAGAGTTGAAGAAAAAATGTTACATCACAGCTGAAATTGTTGGCTATATAGAACACGGAGGGTTTTAGGGAAAAGCATTGTGAAACGATTCACTTTATGCAATCAGAGAATAGCTGCTTTCCAACACCAAAATACCATCTGAAAGATTTAGTCTGTGCCGATACAAATGTAGCACGCCAAAGATACCAGGAAGTCCTACTGCATCTGATCACGGTTTGCAGCACGGATGCTTTTTTAGCTGTTCTGACCAACAATCCTCTGCAGTGAATATGATACGTCACATCGACACAGACAGATGACAGTGCATTCGAGTGTAAGTGCTGCATATTTTTTTGTGACTCGTGTAAATTAAAGGTCCCGTATTGTAGAAAGTGAGACTTCCCTGTCTTTTTTCAATATAAAGCAGGTCTAGGTAAGTTTCAAAACCCTCAATCCACAGCCCGTATTCAGAAACACTGCCTTCAAAACGAGTCATCAAGAATTCTGTAAGTTTGTGATGTGACACCAATGTAGTTACCACCGTCAGCTAATGCCCCTAGCAAGGCCATGGTTGCAAAAACATGGTGGGTGGTGCCTGCTCAGGCACGTGAGCGCTGACCAATCAGAGCAGACTGGGCTGGGAAATAATGTGTTTCTGGACATTAAAGTTCATTTTTTATTGGACACCCAAAACTATGAACCTGAAAATGAGCATAATATGGGACCTTTAATGTATTAATATGCTATTGCTGCATGAAGCAGCACAAAGCAGCGGAGGGTCAAAGGTAAAGGTGCAATGCTATGACAAAGCAGTCTGTCCAACACTGTATGCATCCTGCTTGCAACTGTATCCAGAACATAGTAGAAAATGTGATTTAGTAAAGACAATGACATAACTTTAAAGTGTTGAACATCAAAGCTGTTGTTCTGTGCACTCATAAGAGGTGTAGTTTGTGCACTGGTTGTGTGTATTCTAAGCTGTGGAGGGAAGATCTTTCCTGGAAGCAACAGTTTCTAACATGTTATATGTGTGTTTTATAATGTGGTTCAATCTGCCAGCGGATGAAATGAGGTTTTGCCATCCCACTGGGCTCCATAATAACTGAAGTGGCATCATAAACCATAAAAAACATGTGACATCATCCACATCGTCGGCCTCATGTCACTATTTACTGGTTGTGTTGGTTGTTTTATTTTCCCAACAACTACTTTCCAAAGTCAGCCGATCACCTTGAACTTTGAACGACATTTAAACATTAAAAAAATATCTGTCACTGGAATATTTTCTGCATTATCCTGTGGACATAAATGCAGTTCCAGGTAGAGACGAGAGTTGAAAGAGATTGCATCTATTGTTCTCAAGCGCACACAAAACTCCTTCAACATGAATCCATCACAGGGAATGTAACTGATTAGTCCGGGACAGAAACAAATGGCTTCCCTCTCTCTGTCTCGAGCATCATACAATATACAGTACAGCCGATGTCAGTGATCAGCGCGCAGAGCCTGATAGAGACGAATGGCTGCGCCGGCGAGAAACGACAGCGCTGACCATCTCCTGATTACTGCTCACCTTTATTGGCTTACCGCGGGAGATGGAGAGGGGTCAGGGGGCATTCAATATACAGAGAGGCGGCGCAGAGTACACAGGAAATACAATGAAACATCAGTGTGTGTGCTAAACGCATCGGACAGAGGCAGAGAGAAAAACACGCGCGCAAGCGAACGCACAAAGTGAAGGATAATGGTAAAAACGATTGGAGGAGCAGCGATTGCTTAGTTCAGCTGTTTGAATTGTGCGTCTGAGAAGGATTCGCAGACACACCAAGGATGTACTACTCTGCCTGTGACAAATTAATCCATCAATCCACATCAGTCTAACAAGGTGGCGCTCAGGTTAAGTCCACGGCAAAGTCTGAAAGAGCCGGAGAGGCCGGGCAACAATGGGGAAAAGAGAGCGGCGGAGAAAGAGAGAGAGAGAGAGAGAAATGGGGAGACAATCACGGCGAGGGATACGGGGAGAAGCGGCTCTCTGAAGACGCCGTTTTGGCAGAAGCTTGTCAGTGTGTGACTGTCGTAGTCAAAGTCAAAGTTGCACCAGGGAGAGATTCAGACAATGGACGGCACCAGCCTCCCTCAGCATCACGCTGGTCCCCCGACACACACGCACACACACAGTTTTCGGGGGGATGTTGTTCGGTCTAAGCTGCTCTGTCTGTTTGTCAGCCTCTAAGCCTGAATGGCGTTGGCAAGGAAGAGAGTGTGCGGGAGAGAGTGACCGAAAGCTGGCGGCGGACGGAGGGACCGAAATAAGGCGATATGTCACATCAGAAAACTACAACGAAAGCAGACGAGCATTCTGGGTAGTGAGTATTTCCAAAATGTGAGTCTACTACTTGAAAAACTAGTCTTATGGTGTGTTTGAGGGGGGAGTGTGTCCTCACAAGTACAGACGAATGAGAATGAATTACCAAAATGATACAGTGTTGCTTCTTTAAAGGGGAATTCTGGCATTTTTAAACCTGGGCTTTTACATATTCTGGTGTTTAAGTGACTAATCGGTACGAAATGTTTTGGAACTGGTCTCAGCTGACAGGCTGCAATTGCCGCAAGATAATCCTTGACAGCAACTTTGATGATCTAAATGTGTCCACTTAAGTTCTTGTTGTTGCCACTGACATGCTCGGATTGTTGTATTAGGTGTCTGACAGAGGATCCCCACAGAGAGACCTTCTTATCAAAGAATAAGATCCTTGCTGTTTGACCACAAACAGCCGATATCCTTCTCACCAAACCCACCAGACTCCATTCACACAAACAGGGATTCTATCATTGTTGAATACACTTCACTGAAACTTGACAGAAATGAAAATAAACTCACTAAAACCGTTTCGACATGACAGAATTCTACTTTATGACTTATTAGAGTATTGTTTTTGTATTCTTCTCTTTGCTTTAAACAGTGAACAACAACAATGTTGCTGTGATGTCCATGTACATTTTTTTTTATTAAACTCAATTTTAAGAAGGCCTCTGTTGGACTTGTTGACTAAACAATCTTTCGTGACATTTAAGAACCATTTTTAAGACGTTTCATTCCTTTTCTCGACAAGATTTTCATCATTCCAGTGGATATTTGTTGCTCACCATTTATTTTCACAAGGAAACACCTCTAATGCACGGCTTCTGACACACACACACACACACACAGACACACACAGAGCTCCGGGCTGTCCCTGTCACCAAAGGAAAACTCGGTGAGAGAAACACAGCTGCAGTCGTTTGCTTTATGTCTCGTCAGCAGTGAGCTTCAGCGTTCTGTCCTATTTAAAGTGGCTTCAGGAGAGAATCAGTCTAAATACGGACTCACACATTCAGTTTTTCCACCCTGACACTGATCGCGCCTGTATGGCTATACTCTCCGCATCACGAGCGTGACATGAATGAATCTAATTATGACTGATTTCGAAGCGTCCCGTCCGTCTGTGTTACTGTATTTTCATGCTTTTCCTCTTCCACAGCTGATTTGATTTATTATTGGAATGATTGAGCTCCTGTGTCTGTGCCACCGCAAAGACTGCAGGCCTGTCTGACCACAAAGACACACACACACACTCACACACACACATTCAAGCAGTAAGTTTACATTTCTTACTCTGTGTTAATATTTATAACAGCAGAAAGCTGAATTGAGGACTTTCTGACCCAGCTGGGTGTTTGTTAATGACAAGTATTTTCTACAGTTCACTGAAGGGAGTTTAATAAATCTGCAGAGCTGAAGCCTCCGCACGGGACGGGACGCACATTGAGTCACACATCTACTTTCGAGAAGGTTTCCCACACACACACTTCGTAATTCGGTCTCCCATTTCCGTCACTCTGCATCTCAGATTCTGCGAAATTATAATATAATATGAATCTTCCAAGGTTCACATTTTCCACAGGATGATGGAGACTTTCCATTACCATAACATTACCATAACGGTAATAGTTTCGTGTGTGTGTGGTGCCCAGCGGTTTTCTCTGGGTGTGGAGGGAAAGACCATTGCTGGAAGTGAAAAACAGCATTCCCAGAAGTCATTGTCTTTAAACTCCTCACTTCGCGGGACCCCACCTCCCCTCCCTTCTCCCCCTTTTTCCCAAGTCCACGCAGCTGTCTCGCGTCTCAGCAAAGGGCTGTTGGAAGCATTTCGGTTATAAAAACTACATTAGAGCGAAGGAAAGTGGGTCGGAAAAAAACTGCCACGCTTGCCAGACAAACACTCTGTTTAACGGCTCTCTGGGCTGTGTGGCATTATAAAACAGGAGACACGTTGACAAGCAACAGGTAGAGGGAACGTGTAAATTGGCTCGAGGAAAAAAACATGTCTGGAAATCTTACAAGATAGGGGCCCTTAAAGGTTTTACACATTCAGCGGGCATATTACTGGAAGGAGCAGAGCTGAAACGGGAACAAGGTCGGGTTCTGAGATTATATCGGGTTTTATTTGGAAACATATCAATTCAGGTAAATTGAGGTTCAGCTGGAACAGAGAAGGCAACAGTAAACTGGGCTGAACTTGTTGAAACTGCCCTGTTGTTTGTCCCTGTCCGAGATTTCAGTCAATAAAAACAGTTATGAGACAGAGTGAACTATTTTTGCTCTGCAGCATATGTTCTAGAGACGTGTATCAAAAACAAGCCGAAGCTAATAAAGGAGAGCAAACTGAAGAAAATACTGCAGAATTGAAGAAAACAGTCATGTAGCAAATTGTCCCCATATTCATCCGGGGTAGTGGTGGCCTAAAGGTTGAAGAAGCGAGAGAAGGCAGAAACCACTGCGAGTGAAACTGAGGATTTTAGGAATTTTGCCCCGTGACATCAACCTCTCCTAATCTCCTAAATTCAAAATGTGCATAAAATAAGTTGACGTAAACACAACCACGGCTAATAAAAGCTGACAAACACATCAGATCAGGTTTCTAAGAATGAAAAGCTTCGTTTTGCAAACCCACGGGCAACATGCAAACAGAGTGTGTGACACCGGGGTTGTGCCATATCTCTGTTCTGTGTTTCTTTCCTTGCAACAAATCCTTACCTCTCCATGTTTACCATTTCAATTCCCGTGAAGTAATCCTCTTTTCCTGTACAAGATGTTCCTCTGCCTTCCTTTTTTACAACAGTATATCTTGTCCAGAACACATTTAACACGCCGTCCCTCGTTCTGGCTCATGCAGCAAGCCTCCCGGACTACAGGTGGACTTAAAGCTTCGATTTCAAGAGGAGAAACTGACAACTAAAAACAGACAGAGATGTTTTCTATCTTTTCAGCTGATGGATGACGAGGAAAGTCATTTTTTCTTTATATTAGAGCTTCAATCTCATAAAATAAATGATAAAACTCTGCCGTGCATTCTTTCCATATCTTGTCTTTTACGTTCCTTACATCGCCTCGCTCGCTCCGCTTCAGAGCGGTTATGAACCGGGTACATAAAAGTCAATACCAGCATGTATAAAACCGAGGCACGGCGAGCTGTGGAAAAAAGGGCTGATTGACAACAATAAAGTGGCAGACAGCAGGAGTATATAGTGGTATGAGGCAGAGTGCTCTTACAGTCGAGTAGCCGCAAATGAAATGGGGGAGACTTCAAGGCAAAGTGAAAAAGAAAAGTTTGACGTCTGAATCTTAAAAAAGACGTGTGCGCAGGTGTTCTGACGCGTCGGCGTGTCCTCTCACATCCCACCTCTTCTCTCTCTCTCCTGCCCGAACGAGCTCACCTGTGTGTGTCTTTAAGAAGTGGCCAGAGTCTCGCCCCCCCTTCACTTCTCTCTCCAGCCCTTCTGCAAATCTGGATTTTTTTTTTCATCTGCACTTCGGAACAAATCAAGGAGGTATTTCCAGGTGAAGGTAGACAGTCGCCAATAGTGTAGGAGAGACAAGAGGGTGCGAGAGTATGGCTGAAGTGGCAAGTAAATGCAACTGGAGAGAGGGAAGATAACAGAGGGGGACATGGTATATACTGACTTCAAAACCCAGAGTGAAGATTGAGTCTCAAGTGAACAATCCTTCTGTCATACTCATAATTTACCTCTTTTTTATTAAATTGCAAGCCTTTTCTTTGCTTCTGTTTTTTACTTTTATAAATATATATATTTTAAATCAGGGGCTTTCACCTTTTTCACCTTTCACAAGCAACAAAACCCCCCTTTGTCATCAACGTGTAATTGTAATTTACTCCCACGCCAATTGACTCAATAGTCACAAGTATTTATCAGCTCCAGCTCCAATCAGCTGTGATGTAAACACAACACCCAGGTGAAAACGTCAATTTTCTCCCTTTTTTTCAGGCACGATGATATGAAGCGAGACGTCTCGCTCCTTAGCAACTTCAGTAATCAGGAAAAAACGACGTGTCTAAGTAAGAATGTTATGAATTAAGACTTTTTAAGGTTTTTTTGGATGTGGCCTGATGAGGTATACGACCTTAGGCGGCAATTTTCACCCACAAGAGAATCGATCCAGCCGGGCTTTCTTCAAGGACAAGTGAGCCACGCTGTCCTTCACCACCGGCTCTCACGAGTCCGTGTTTGGTGCAAATGTCAGAGACGTCACTCTTCACACGGCGTCACATTTCATATTAGAACCAGACTCCAACAAGTGACTCGATACGTGTATACGTGTGTGTTTCAGTCTTTCTGTCTATGACAGTGATCGTATGCAGTTGTCTCACCTGCAGTGGTTCCAGCCAGCGAGCCGACGTTGCTCTCATCCGCCACTGAAACAAACAAGCAGAAAAACACATGTTAACATATATACATGTATGTGTTTCCCTTTGCTGTATAGATCACTTCCTTCCCCAGTCTTCTACTTTTCTTTATTTTTTGTGCCTATCTCGCCAAAAGTCAAACTGCTGACCACATGCTCCTTATCCTGAAACCTGTTGTAATCTTATCACACTTCTTCTTCCTGTTCTCTCCTTCAATTTCTATTATTCTTTCTGTCTTGTTTTACAAGTTGGCGGCGTAGCGGCTCTTTTTTTCCCCTGTGATGTTCCCTCAGTTTCGCTGCTACTGAAGTCATTTCCCTTCCTCCTGTCTCTCTCACTCCATTTGTCTTCCACCCTCCCTTCTCTCCTTCAGTCTCTTGTCCTCCTCAACCTATCCCTTTCACCTCCTGCCCTTTACCCTCACTTCTCTTGTCTGTGTTTTCATTTTTTCTTCAGTTACACTGACATCATCCAGCGGTGCGGTCCTCCTCCTTTCCCCTCCTTTGATCACCAGTCTCTCCATCATTGCTCCTTGTTGATCCTCCTTTCAATTTCAACCTCTCCCCCAGTCTTTCTGTTGCTTCTACGCCCTCCTTCCTAAAGCCACAAAGCCGGCCAGTGCCAACAAGGAACACATTGACTGGTAGCGCTCAACACACACACACACACACACACACGAACCACAAAAACCGAGCAGTATTCCAGCTTCTCCCAGCAAATACTTTTCTAATGAAAACCAAGCCTACAGCGTAATTCTAGCTGCATGTGTGTGTGTGTGTGTGTGTGACGGCATCTGTCTGCGGTGAAACAACATGACTGCTGCAGCAGCACAGTAGTTTGTGGATAACATTATGTGTGTGTGTGCCTACTTCAGCAAAATCTGCAGATGCCACGTGTGTGACACGCACAGAGGCACAAACTGCGGCTGTCACTTCAAAAAAAAAAATCAAGTTTGAGCTAACGTGATTACGAACATGTAATTTCGTTCTGATTGCTTTAAACTCAACCTACGCAGCCTCATCCTAAACCCAGTCAGACAGACTGATATTCTTTTTTTTCTCTGTTTGTATTTGCAGTGAGCTGAAAGAAAACAGAGAACAAAACCTAAAGGCAAGGAGAGGGGGGAAAGAAAAACACTGGCAGAGCAGGCAGAGAGAAAAAGAGCCAAAGATTTGACAGAGTGTGAAGGACGGTGAGGAGCAGGGAGGGAGTTCATCGTTTGGAACCGATCCTAAATTGGTCTTAATTTTTTAATTGGGCCGGGTTGGCAGATGAAATCAGGACAAATTAAATAAAAAATGAAATTACGTAACTGACCCATGAATGTTTTCTGGCTCTCTCTTTTGCTTTTCTTTACATAAACACAACAGCCAAAACACAGCGTGGACTCGCACTCAGAAAGTGCCGGTGAGTAATTAAGATCACACCTAACGAGCTGGACGACAAGTATTTACACACACTAAACGGGGGAAGTTTCAAAAACCATACAAACAAGGGTCTTTATTAGCTTGAGAGAGAAAAAAGAGAGGGAAAAAATACAAAGTAATGTTTCTACAAAATAAATAGAATGGCACTCTGTAGAGAGCATACCTCCACCAAGTCCCAACAGTCTGCTTCAATTCAATCCAGCCATGACAGTGTTACTCTAACATTTTCAATCGCTTATAACTTCTTAACCATAATCTGTGCTCACCAGCTCTACAATCGGCATCAAATTGGACTCACTCACAGACACCAGCAACCTAAATATCCCCTTTTTAAACAAGAGTCGCACATTATTCCTTGAGAATTTGACGACAATGTCGAAAAACGCCCTGAGAGATGTTATAGTAAGACAGAAAAAGTTCCAGGATCTGTTCCTCCATCCACCGACAGTTAATGGTGTCTATTGTGGGCCTCTATTCAAGGTTTCATGGAAACCTGTTCAGTGGTTTTTGTGTATTCCTGTTGACAAACCAACCAACTAATGGACACGGGTGAAAACATAACCTTCTCAGCAGAGCTAATTCAGAAAAGACAGTCAACAAATACATTCATAGACCTAAGAGCTCGTATAGAGGCAGAGTATCGTGTCCTCAGTCTGTTCCAGCCTCGACTAATAATCAGTACTCAAGCTCAGTCAGTGTTGGATGATGGTGATCCAAGATTTTGCGATACAACCGGATCTTAAACCGTTTAATTAGCATGTCAAAGGACGTTAATGCTGCACTGCGGTCAACGTCGGAGGTCGGAAATTTCCTAGTTGAAATATCACTTGTGACCTCCGAGCGTTCAAAACGGAGAACACGTGGGGTAACAGACACCATTCGACATTTTAATTTACCGCACTTTTACTTGGAAACAGACCTAAATATTCCATCACTTGCTGCCGTTGTTGTGCGACGTCAGACAGCTGCTCCCTCACGAAAATCGGGGGAAGATGAATGTGCCTCAAGTTTACGAGTGGGAGTTTTAAGTGGCCACAAACTTGAGCCCCTCTAACTTTACATTTTGCATCTCAGTGTAATGCGCAGGAAAATGTGTGACACGGAGGATAACATACTGACTGTGGTGGAATCTCTCTGTGTAAAAAACAATAAATAAATCTGTTACTTAAAAACTGCACGTGAACAGAACTTCATGTTTACACCACATCCCCCCTATGGAGCAGATCTTTTTATACTTTTAGATAATTTACATACACTACTAATGAGCAAAATCTTATTTCCATATGATTACATAAAAGCAGAGTATGCTGACAAAGAACTCCTTGCTAATTTAAGCACCTGTTAGCTGATTTTAACAGCTCATTAACAACCTAGGTGTCCTTTTTTTATGTTTCCAGAACATTCTCCCTCTCTTCATGGATTTCCATGATTTTTTGATTGACCTATTATCACGGAGGTACGTTTTTCTCCCAGGTCTGAAAATGAAATCTTAGCAGAAGCACTGCTGTCTTTTTTGTGACATGTGAGCAAGCTGTTCTACTGGACTTTATTTGGACAGAGGGCATGATGGGAATAAGAAAAAAACAGCAGGGGGAGGCTCTGGAAGGATTTCAGGCTCGTCCACAGGGATAATATTTATTCTGAAAGATGTAAGTTCCTCCCGTTTACACTACTTCCTGGATATTAAACAACATCTTAATCTTAGACAAATCCCGTTCCCCTCCTGTCGGGGAAAAAAAGAGAGGTGTTTGTTCGTGAGCTGTTATTCCTGCTGCTTGATAGCTCTGCACTGAAAACACATCACGCCGTTTCGAGCGTTTGTCAAAAATCGAGTAAAGAGCAAGCGTGTCAGAAATACAAAGGAGGTAACGTACAGACATATCGTACATACCATCAGGCTGTGATTTATGTAGAAACGGACGTATGTGCTTTTCAAACTCCCCTGTTCTTTTGTCTCCAACATACACGCGAACATGCAAGCGGCTGGCGGTGCAGCCAGCTTGAGGAGGAGGACTGAGGGAAGTGACATTTGAAACAATACGCTTTTGTGTCGGCGCACCATCCACTGTCATATTACACAGATGTATGCATGAGCACAGGCGCAACTGCACGCCTGCACCTATCTCTGAAGTTGACTTTCTAACAATCGCGCAAATGTCACTGAACCCACGCATCGGAAGATCAGCAGTCGGGGAGCAACAGGTGACAAAGCTGACGTGGAAAGCGGGATCAGAGCGGCAGCGGCAGAGGTAGACATTCCTGCGTGTTTTTTTACATAAATACATAAACCACAATGAAGCTGAATTAACGCTCTGCTATGCATATGAGTCAGACAGAGGCAGGAGAGGGTCGATGCCACGTAGATAGAGTCTTTTCTAACCACTGGGGCTACGCTGACCACAGAGAAAATCACTGCGAGGCAACAACAACCAGCTGTTTCTCCACTCTCTCTCCCACTGCTTCACTCTGTGTGTTAACGTGTGTTTCCTCTGTCCCACCTGTCAGCTGTTACCTTCTTATTCTACTTTATATCAAGGTGCACATATTCACCGTGAGCTAGCTGCTAATTAGCATGCATATTAGCACGAGTTTTCTTAACAAGACCCAGTAAATTAGTTCTAAGCAAGACTTTACTGAGAATTGGGAACATATTCAAAGTGAAAAAAGATACTTGTAGCTCAGTGTTGTGTTATATAACAAAAGGCAATTGAGAGCAATTGCCCGTGGAATAAATGTATTTACACTAAAAATACTGTACTTTGGCTCGGATGCAGCAGGCAACTTGCAAAGTTACTTGTAAGACAGGTGATTAAATAGAGTGGAATAAAAATAACATTATTTCCCTCCAAAATGTAGGGGAGTGGGACAAACTGGCAGAGAATTGAAATACTCAAGTACAAGTCCCTTAAAATTGCACCTAAGTGGATTTAATACGTACCTATAATGACTAATAAACAGCCAATATGCTGCTAATATGCATGCTGATAAGCAACTAGTTCATAGTTGTGTAAGATGTGTAACCGAATGTCAAGTGGTACCCACAAACCTTCTTCATTTAGGAATTGTCTTCTGATATCAGTGGACCAACCGGGCTGTATAATTTGGTTGCTTTAAATGTATGTAACATCTGTGCTTTCATACAACCAATCATGTTTGATGTGCCCATTAAACACTCTCTGGATGACCATTCAGACAACATATTTCCCCCAAAATCATGCAGCGGTGATGATGAGTGGCTGGACAGCGTGCAGGTGGAGTCTCCAGCCTGCAGGTGGTTTTGAGGAGCATGCCGTTGGTGCAGCAGCCATGCGTCAGCGGGAACATTCACATTTCCGGTGAGGAAAAGGATGCATGCAGCCACCATGCAGAGCTTATAAAACAGTAAGATCTCCCCACCAGTGTGCTGCTGGTTCTGAGTCGTACCCAGGTCCATGCTCTTCGAGGCTTTAACGTGCTGGAACTGCCGCTGGTTCTGGTTCTGGCTCTGGCTCTGGGTGGGAGACTGGGGCTGAGCCGGGTTCGAGGTGTGAGAGGTTTCCCTGGAACAACATTGATTAGATGGTCACTACAAACAACACTGTTGGTCGAGCTTTGACTCTGATTATTTCTTGTGTAAATTGCGTTCTTAGTAAGCCTTCTTTTCAACCCGTGTGATCAGCTTTAGCTACTATATCTTTACAGAGTGCAGCTTTTGCACATCTTAAGGTCGACAGGTTCGTAGGAGAAGACCGAAGGCTAACAAAATCAGGAAAAAGACTCCTGCACACTGTCAACTTCACTTGCAATTAAGTTTGTTGACAACAACATTAACCTGATCAGGTTATCTTGTGATAACCTGATGAAGGTCTAAGTACCGAAACGTTGTTGTCAACAAACTTAATTGCAAGTGAAGTGGACAGTGTGTGGGAGTCTTTTTCCTGAGTTACCATATCTATCTATTTATTCTACATTCAATCATTTAGTGCGTGACCCTTATCTATAGAACATGTAAACTGAATACTACTGGCTCCAAAGAATTTCTGTCCCTCAGATAAATAGGTAATTATAAGTGTTTACTAGCTAAAAATGGTTGCTTTACCGCATTACTGCTTTGTCTGTTATTGATTGTTTTCTATGTTTCACTGTTCTTATTGCTGTGGCTTAAGAATAAAGATACACCCCCGCAGACCTTTCCTGTCGATAGGAGTGTTGGGTCGAGCTGCTGAAGTCTGCTTCATGTCCGTACAGCTCCCCGTCCTCTTCCTCGTCCATGTGAGAATAGCTCCCGTTGGTCACTGAAAAGCAAAAGGAACACGTCTGCATGTTAGAGGGGCGTTGTGGTGATGTGATGCACCAGACCTGGAGAGCAATAGCAACGTGACTTGATTGAGTTCATTTTGGCTTTTGGCTTTATCTGACCTACAACAGAACCCATTTATCTACTGACTGTAAGCACATTCTGAACAACAGCTACTACACAAAAATGAAGTACAATACACTTTCTTCTCAACGTAGCGTGACACTGATGAGCGTGTTAGAAGGTGACTCAGACAAAACACAGCTGAGCAGAAGATCTGTTGTGTGACATTAATGCTAAAGAGCATGACACGGAAACCCTACGAGGACATCCTGATAATTTTTTCCCCTCAATAGGTGAGAAAATTCTCACTATTAAGGTCGACGATAGCGTAACTCCGTTCATGGTAAAAGAAGAAGGTTACATCCAAACTCATTCAAGAGCATCACTGACAAAAAGAATAAAAACCAGAGTGGGCGACAGACAAAAGAAATGTGGAGTAAGACGGAGAGAGAGATAAGCAGTCGGATGAGGAGAAAAACGAGGGAAAAAAGAAAGAGGATAAAAAACGCAGCTGCTCTACATCCACGGAGTTTCTGCTGCAGATGTAGCTCAGCGATACGGCCGCATCTGCTTGATAAACGAGTTTATGACAACTTGATACACAGACGCACAATCCACCCAAGCACAATTTACATACAGTCATCACTTCTCAGGGTGCGTGGCTGTCACACAACACATGCCGGGACTGTTGCACAATCTTCGCTGCGCTTGCATCCGCACATGTGACTGGAAGAAGAGACGCCGGGAAAAAAACAGCAGCGTCTGAAGATATCGCATCCTCTCATCTCTGCCTCTCACTCTCTCTGCACTAATCACCTGCTTTAGTTTTTCTTCTGGTCCCATTCTTTGCAATCTGATATTTTGGCTGTCATTTATCTCTCCTTTCAGATCTCCCATAAATCATTTTATCTCCCACTCAGTTTTCTGCCCCCCCTCCCCGCCGAAACTTCCTCCCTCCTCCTCACCGCCAGCACCTTAATCAGCTGAACTGTCAAAAACTCATTCTTCTTTCACCTCACACACACATTCACACACACACACACACACACACTCACACACAGGCGGATCTTCTCACTGACTCCCACTCTTTGAAGTGAAAAAGGCATTTGCTGTGTGGATGACGGATCAATAGCAGTTTGCTCCAGCAGCAGATATATGAATCCACTTCATTTGCACTCAACTTTTTTTCCTTCCTTCCGTCTGTTTGTCTACAACATGCCCGTCTAATCATCTCTCTCTCTCTTACAGTCCAACTCATCCATCTTTTTCCTCCCATCTGAGGGGGAAACCAGTGTGTCAACAATTTTAAACATTAATTGACTGGTTTAGAAGAATTCCCATTACTTTCTCTTTTTTGTATCACGTTTATCACAAAAAGATGCTTAAACCTTCTGGTCACATTTCAGTTTATCTTGTATCTTAACAATAATCTTACACTTAGAAGAATGATAAACTGTGACTTTAGAGGTTTTATAGAGGGTTAAAAGACATTCTCCTTCCTTCTTCAGCGATTACTGATTACTCAAGTAATGATGTCACGAAGGAATTTCTAACTTCAATACAATACCTTGAAAAATATCGATAGTCGATTCAAACATGACCTGCTGTGTACGACAGCTTAAAGAAAAATGGATCAGTATCACATTATAGCAGAAACTTTTCTCCTAGAATCACTGGATCCTACATGTCCCATAATGCAACAAAAGGTTCTAACCCAGGTAATGACATTAAACCCTGATGGCGTGAGGTGAATTTGTCATATCTGACAAAGTTCTTACAGGAGACTGAACCACTGTTTTCTCAAGCTGAGCAGCACTAACCGTGAAAAGTGAACGGTTCTTCAAACTGACAAAATTGAGGAAGATTGCATAATATTCAAAGCTCAACTAAAACCGTTTTTTTTTATTATTATTTTAGTTCATCCCATCCAGCAGATTAACTCTCGGGAGAGAGTGGGGAGAATACAAAGAGACAAAGTGCAGAGAAAAGGAGAAAAAACAGTGAGAAAGAATTAGACGGAATGAGATGCAGCGATGGATAAGAGATAAAGAGAAAGATCTATAAATGCAAAAAATAACACATCTGCATAAATACATATGGAGAGAATCATTAAACTCAATTTATTCTTCTGCTGGAGCACACATCAGTGCGAGAAACGCTCATTTTCATCCGGACTTCAATGCCAAATAAAACGGATTCAGTGTGTGAAATAGTTCATTAGGAGAGTAAAACACTGGCACACACACACACACAGATACACACCAACCACACACAACAACTCACAAAGCCTGAGAAATGTGCTTACTGTATATGGACACACACACACACACACACACACACACTCTAATGTGTGTATGTAAATGACACCATAGCTGAGGTGAGTTTGAACAGCAGAGTGTGTTCAAGGTCAGAGCTGTTTACCAGATTCAGTGTCAACACACAAAATCAACACTGTTTCATACCGGCCAACAATCACTGAACACACACACACACACACACACACACACACAGAGCAGCCATTAACACACTTCTAAACAGGCACAGATACCATTTAGCAACAAACACACACTTTTTGACAAACAGGCACACACACAAACAAACACACACAGATCACACACAAAGACATACAGATAACGTAGCGGCGGTAGCAGATACAGTTAGCGAGAGCGGTACGGAGCGCGGGGAACTGAAATAGCTCTTTGTAAGAGGCCAAACCGGCAGGAACAAACAAGCAGAACAACCTTGAGAAACATGGGAGAAAAACAAAAGCAGGGAGAGAGAGAGAGAGAGAGAGAGAGAGAGAGAGAGCACGAGGGGCGAGAAATGAAAGAGAAAAAAGGGGGAGAATAATCTCTAATTAAGGCCGCAGCGTAGACGGCAATATCTGTTTGGTTTCTGTTTGTTTTCAGTTTGTTTTATCTTGGAGTCACTGTTTATTTTCTCACCATTATTAAACTTCTCTGAATCTATGGCAAATGATGTGCCCACCTTTGATGAGGCTTCGCTGGCACGCAAATAGAGCAGAAAAACAACATAATGGAAAAGTTCAGCTAAAATTAAAGCGGGTCAGACCGAACACGAGCTCTGTTTCGGGAGGAGAAAAGTCAGGGCCGGGTCGCGCTCCAGAGGAATTGTTTTATTGGAGGAAAATGTATTAAAAAACAAGCAATCAGCGGAGAGCGGATTTATAAAAGCACGCGGGTTCCCCTCAGTAAACTCCTGCCAGCTCCACCACCGCCTCGGATGGAGACAGGTAAAGTGGAGGTAAAAGCATTTGGGTATACATCAAGTGCAAACAGTCCAAATGGTCCAATTAACGTCGGTGTGTGTGGCAGAATTTCTCCAAAGCCAATCACCATGGCTCACATGAATGGCTGCGAATGGGCAATTTTCTTCAATATAAGGGAATAATGCTCAGTGTGGATTACTACAACTGAGTCACGGCTCTATAGGTTTTTAATGAACATAAATACACCAGGGAGGTTGTGCTTAATGTTAAATGTTAATACTATACTGTGGCTACAAAGTACAAAATGATAGAACTGTTGTCTTAGTTTTAACACTGTTTACTCAAATAGCAACTGGATTTCATTAAATTTAATTAGTTGTACAATATGAGCATTAATTAAACTAACTGCAAATTCCCAGACTACAGAAATACAGCAGAAAGGAAACAGTCAGCCTCCCTGAGTTGTGTCAAATTACATCAATTACAGAAAGAGATCATTTGTTAACATCGTATTCTGAGAAATATAAACATGTTTTTCTCGAGAACACTTTTTACCACACTCACACACACTGTGTATAAATAAAATGATTGCAAGTAAGACAGTGTGCACAAGCTTGTGTGCAACCTTGGATCCACTTGTCCCTCTCTAAGAGCGTGCCTCAAGAAATGACTGCAGAGTTTTTCTGTTCTCAAATGAGCAAATATGTTTTCAGAAATATACTGGAGAGAATAAATAAAAGACAACGCTTTCCCTTTTTTGCAGTTTTGATACTGTGCCAAAAAGGTTTTTGGTCATTTTACATTAGAGCTGCCCAAAGTGGGGCCTGCAAGTTCACTTTGGGCCACCAGGAAAAAAAAAAAAAAACAGAACAATTTACTTGTTTTTCCTGATCTGGGCACGCAGGGTAAGGTGACCTTTTGTGAATGAAGTCAGTCAATTACAGGAACTTAGGGTCCTATAAACTTCAACTTAATAATACAATATAATAAAATACGATAGGTGATTGCTTTCGGCCTGAGGCCCATCATGAGGTTTACACTTTGGCCATCCAAGGGAAAAAGTGTGGGAACACTTTACATAAAGTGGCTCTACTGTGCTACATTCAGTGTTTGAGGTGACCTGATAAACAAGGACCAAGAGACACAAGAGAGAAAGGAAGGCCAAGAAAATTGTTATTCCGTTAAGATCACGCTGCATGTAAATGTAAGTCTGTTAGCCTGACAGAACTCGGTTGAGAAAGAAAATCCACTCACCATTAAATGCATAGAGATTGTTGTTCACCATGGGAGGATGCATAGGGCCGTTTGTCTGACCGACCAATCCCGTCTGTCCGTTCACTGGGCTCCCCGTTCCTGACAGGCCGGACGAGCCGTCAAACGAGCGATTGGGCGACACCCCGTGCTGATCCTGAAACAGGGAGTAAACGATAGCACTAAGCACATTTCATACAGACAGATACAAACAGGTCTTCTTTATTCATTAAACCTTTGTGGTGTTAGCGTCTGGAATGTAGTTTGCACTGAAGCTGAGTGATGACCAGAGGAGTGAGTGAGGGCTTTGTAGCAGTCTATTCAAACACAATTAGATTTCAAGGAGACGGAACGAAGAGAGGAAGAGGGAGACACTCGAAAAGACGGTGGAGGATCAAGGTGATAGAGGGGACGCCGTTTCCCATGGCCTGCAGGCTCGTAGCTGTCTACGGCGCTGCCTCGGCGTTCTGTGTTTGTGTGAGGTAATGACAGCCACGCTGACACCTATCCCCTCGAGGGATGGCCCTCATGGGGCCCTGGAACAGTCAAACAAAGCACCCATCCCTGTGTTGATGCGTGTCTTTTAGGGAATTATTTCTTTAGGAATTTAATTTGCATTTGTTTGTCTTCTGTGTGTAGAAGAATGTATGTGTTCATTAACATGTATACATATGTATGCAATCTTGGCTGTGTGCTTCTTGTGTGTTTCTCCGTCCTCTCTGCACAGACCCGGCGCTCCGCTCAAACAACAAAGAAGACATAAAAGTACTCTGTGCGTAATAAATCCTTCTTGTCATCTTCCTCTTGACCCCCCGCCTAGCGCCAGCTACCGCCCGTCGCCCCGGCTTCCCTCCAGTTCCCACCCAGGACACATCACTCTTCGGCGTGTTAGAGGTCCTGCGGGCCCCCTCCCGTCCCCGGCTCTCTCCCAGCACACATCCCATTAGCCGGTGTCACAGTGCAATCAGATTACTCTCTGCAAACAAACGCTTTTTTCAGGCAGCAGAAGGAGGTTACTGAGGTACAAAAACACTGTTTTCAGTCACAGCTAAGCATGTTTCATTTCTGCAATATACTACCCTCCATTTGTTATTCTCTGGAATAAAAAAGTCTTCTGAAGGACGGGGTTGTGAGCTTCAGCTGGATTTATATGTTTTGTTATATATATTTGTTATATTTTTCCTGTTAAACGATGTTAACCTGTGTCTAGTTTACTCTAAATGGGACCATATTTTATAAAATAACATCACGCTGAATAGAAGAAGACTAATGATTGAGACTATAAAGTCATTGGGAAACTGTTTACTGAAGTTGACGGCGTGCCAGTAAAACAAGTCAGAAAACCAGTTCTAGCCAGGTTAAAGATTGTTATACTATTATTAACAATATCAGCTGATTGGAAAGCATTATGCAGTGTTTTGTGCACACAAACACCAAAGCAACTCGTCCGCAGTGGACAGTACTGTGTACAACAATGATTTAATGAGACATGGTGAAGATAGAAGTGCTAATAAATGGCACATTGTACAGCTTTTGCAAAGCAGCCGATGCTCCGAGTACGAAATCTTATTTCAGGGCACGTTCTAGTTGAAAGTGTCGACTGGGAACTCAGAAAATCCGACTTCAAATGGAAAGTACGATCTTTCCATATTTTAAACAGTCAATGGTCAGGACAACAAACAAATCTAAAACAAAAAACGATAGATCCAAACAACTAGACAAACTAATATAAAACAACGTTCAGTAAAGACTCCATAATGTGAAATTAATCACTGGGCAACTATCAGTAAAGGTAGAACATTAGAACAGCTTTATGTTGTACTGTTATTCAGATATTGTGACAACCACGGTGACTATGTTAAAAAAAACAGCCTCAGATCACGTCCATGTTACCTGTGCAGGGTCACCACTTATTTAGCCTGGAGACAGAAGGTGTTTGGACAGTTACTGAATGAAAAGAGCAGCTGGATAAAACGAGAGATTAGAGAGGACTGGCAGCAGATGAATACAGTAGGAAGGCCTGAGTGAGAGAAAGAGCAAAGGACACAGGCAAGAAGACGGAGGAAAAAAAGATCAGAGGGGGGAAAGAGCAGAGTGGTCCACTTCAGTAACGTTAAAAGCATCAATACAGAAGCCCAAAAAAAAGGCTTTTAAAGGCACAGTCTCTTATCTATCTGCCTTTATCTCCCTTTTTGTATCCTTTCTTTTCCACTCTTAAGACAAAGAGGGAAACATGGATGCAGCTCTTTGATGCTGCCGACAGCTTTCACCATCAAGCTATTGACAGGGGGTGCCCTGAGCCCGGCACACCACACACACACACACACACTCATCATTATTAGGCACATTTACTGAAAACTAATGGAGCTTGATCTGCAATAAATCCTCCTGCACGAGGGTTATTAAGATCCATTTTTAGAAATGTGTTTATTCAAATGTATTGTAGCCTGTGTTTCTGAACTGTAATGTGTGTGTGTGTGTGTGAAGTGATGCCTCAATACTCAAAGTTTTTTTTTATGTGCGTTTGTTTTTGTGTCGATCTATTTATCTGTTTGTTTTTCGTGCCTGTGTGGGAGTACATCACGCAGCGTGTACGCTATATGTTCCTTTTTTTTTTCCATTAACAGCAGGTCGGCAAAAGGCCATTCACACTTGAGCCAACAGCCCAGCTTTGTGTGTGCAAAAAAGGTTTGTGCAGACGTTCCGCGGAGCCGTGTAAAAGGCATCGGCTGAAAGCAGCCGAGATGAAAAGCATCTTTTTTTTTTTACTCATACAGAAAAGAGATAGAGCCGAGTGAAGAACACTCTGGCACACAGACACAAAATCTGAATAGCCGGAGTGTAAATGCTCTTTTTGCCACTGCTGGTGAGAGCAGGGAGACTGGTGTCAAGTATCTGAAGAATAGATGGAAGGGCCAAAAAGTCAGTGTGTGTAGAAAGAGAAGCAGAGAAGCGATAGACTGACTGGAAAAGACGTTTTAAGTCAGTCAGAGAGGAGAGGAGCTGGAGATTGAAGATAAAAGAAGCATGTATGTTTGCTGACATGGCATACGAGCGCTCTGCTGCTCACAGCAGGTGTCCTGACCTACATTCTGCATTTCTCTGACAATAAAAACAGACATTTACGTATATTACGGAAACACTCAATGCAACCTATGTTTCACCTTTGTATGTAAAGCTGCTCCAACCGCACATGCATTTACACACGTACACGTTAGAAACAGAGTACAGCTGCGTGTCTAACTTTGTGTATGTGTGTGTGTGTGTTTGTACCTTCAGAATTCTTAGCACCACTAGTTGGATTGTTCCTCGTACGTTCCCCTCCTGTGACATGGAGCGACGGAGAGTCTCCATGGCCACGTGATTGGAGCATCCGACCAGCGACTCTCCGTTTACCGCCACCAGCTGGTCATTGACACGCAGACGCCCATCCTGGAAAACACACACACACACGATGAGTTGTAGTGTAGATTGCAGTGGACTGTACTGTACTCCTTACAGATCATGTGACCTTGTGTGCATGCATGTGTCTTTGTGTTACTGATAGCAGGATGTGGAATGTTGTTCCAGTACATTCATGTTTTCTTATGTTATTCTTATCTCTTTTGAACAACGGGAGAACGTGTGACTGATATTCATAATCAGACAGAGCTAATCATAGAGAGCTGACGTATATACACAAAAGCCCAACTATAGCTTTCACTGAAAAAAGTAGGTCCTTTTTGAAAATTCACCTGACTTTCAAAAAGCAGGGTGGTAAGTAGATAATGACTGAATTTGTATTTTGTAGTGAACTTTTCCTTTAATTTTTTCTTTTGGTCTTCTAATCAATTCATCGACTAATTGTTGTAGCTTCATCTCGAATACCAAAAACTGGCCATGACACACACTAAATCGCACCAACAGCTCCATCTGTCTGACCTCCCAGTTGTGTTACGAAGCCTTCGCAGCAGACCTGTTTCCATCTATTCCCGTCAGTGCGGAGATAAAAGCTACGCACCTGTGTGTGTGTGTGTGTGTGTGTGTGTGCATGTGTCTGCTTGTCTGTCTTGTCAACTGTGTCCTGGTGAGGAAGAGGTCAAAGGTTAATAGAACGGGAGCACATGGCAGCAGAGACAGCTGACGTGGCTACAACACTCTCCTACAAGACTGTCTCATAAATAACGTCCTGTGTTATTTATCACTTCCCATACTGCTTCACTCTCTGCTCATTGATGAGCTGAACTCTCATTGACTCCCTTTGGAGGATATTTTGCCTCCTTTTACCACGAGGATATTTGAGCACCAACTTCAGAAGCTTACTTTTTCCCCAAAATGATCAATTAGTGTTTTCTAGGACACTTTTTTTTTTAATTTCTCATTTGAGTGTGTATGAGAACATGATGTCACCTTGTACGCAGCCCCTCCATGTATGATGGACTTGATGAAGATCCCCAGGTCCTCTCCCGTCTCCCTGGATTTGTTTCCTTTGAGGCTGATGCCGAGCCCCGCCGAGCCGCTGTCATTAAGCGGCACCTCGAACATAAGCTGCTCCTTCCCATTCTCCGACACAAAGACCGGCCCGCGGGGCACCTCGTCCTTCTGGGAGGGACGAGAGAGAGTAATGGAGGTAGAAGTGGGGAGACGTCGATGGAGGAGAGAGAGGGGTGGGGACAGGGCGAGGGCGAGGAGACAGAGGTCAACTCATTGGGCTTGAATAGTCTCCAAAAGCTAAACTAAAAGCTTTTCCATTTGAGAGAAACCATCAGAAGGAGCTTTTCAGCTAAATTTCTCTATGAGTGAAAAATTGCGTCCAGAGTCTATTTTCAAAGTGGAGAAAAAAAGGAAAAAGAAAAAAGCCATTTGGACTCTCTGCTTTTATATACGCATCTTTTTTTTCTTCTTCTCTCAGCTCAGCAATATCAATAAAATGACCTGTGCATTTTCAAGAGGTAATTGGAGAATACGGCAAACACGGCGAGCCGGGGAGACAAAAGTGGTGGGAGCTGAGGGAAAATGGAGAGGAAGGAAAGATTGTAAACCAGACAGAGGAACAAGAACCAAGGACTGACTGTATAGATAAAAATGACTATTATAAACCCACAGGGATGGTGAAAAACAACATGTTATCAGCGAGGAGGTACGGCGGTAATGACCAAGTCTGAGACGGAGTGAGTGGGGAAAAACACCAGGAACAAAGAAAGCGAGTGGCTCCAGCCAGATGAAAGCTAGTTTGAAGCCCGTGATGGCTCAGTGGCTGAGGCAGCACTGTTGCACTACAGATGGATTATACTTGTTTTCATGATGTAATGACACCTGAACGCCTTTTGTCAAATAGCAGTACTTTGTGAAACACTTATTTGTGAAACTTTGGAAAGAAAAGCTCAGTCTATGTTTCTGAAATATTATCTCGCTGTACTATTAGATCAAGTTAACAAAGAATTGACTAGATAAAAAGAAACAAAAAATGTGCTTTATATAAGAAATTCTGGACTGGACATTAGCCCAGAGCAGCTTTAAGTCCAGCCTGGCTCTTATCCCGAGTCTCTTTCCAGGTGAGATGAGGGGTAATTCAATTGGCTGCAACTTGCAAAAAATAGCTCTAAATCCCACTAAATCCTCCCATTGGACCATTAAATGAAGGCACAGAATATATGTAGGTGTATTGGACTAAAAAGTGTGCTGCATATTTATCTTTTCTGATCATTCTTGGACTGGGCTGCATGGCATCAAGAGGTGTTTTCTAGAGAATATTCATGACATATTTCATGCTAAAAAGACAGAGGAAAACCGTGCAAACAGAGTCTAGGCAGGTAAAGGAGGAGCTGTGTGTCAATTGTGTTTGTAAATGTAGTTTTCACTTTTTATTCTGTCAGTGAGTGTGCGTTTAAGTCCATGAACACTGTTGCGTGCGTGCAAAAAACTCCAGGAATAATTGTCTGTGCTTATGACAGAAAGTCGGCGTCTGTTTGCTTTAGTTTGCATGTGCCGCTCCATGTATATGCATGAATCCAGTGAAAGCATGTGTGTTTCTGTGTGCGAGTGTGTGGATGATTGCGTGGGTCAGCAGTGTCAGGTTTAGACAGTGTTTGTCTGCGGGGATTGTAGGTTTAACAGCGTTAAGCCGACACAAAGTCCTCTACTCTGCAGAAAACTGTTTTCCCTGCTGGAAAAACTCCCCACATCAGACCGACTGTCCAGACCTGATACGAGGCTCCATCGACCTTGGAAAGAACTTCAAAACGCCCAGAAGAGAAATGCTAGCTGCTTTCTGCACATAATTACAGTGAGAATTTATTAGTCTCTGGGATTCTGTCCTAAGTAATGCTCGTGATTTGGCAACTTCTCAGTTTTTCAGCCACCTCTACATTCTTTATTCATCCGATTTAACTTTCCCCCGCTTTGTTAATTTATGATTTTCTATTTCTCGCACTCAAGTCAGCATGGGACAGAACCGACGCCAGAATGAATTTAGAGCAGAGGACGGCTGTTGTTCCGCTGCGGAAAAAAAAAGTTTGAAACAGCAGTTCTCAGCATTTGGGGTCAGGACCACCCACAGGCCCGCGAGATGTTTTATGGAATCTGACAAAAATATGCAAATGTATGTAAAGTTGTTTATCTGGGTGATGAATTCAATTTCCCTGTAAAACAATGAACGAGCACGGCCTCCGGGTTTGCTCCGATAATTTACCAAACAAACAAGCAGCCCGTGAGGAAAATTTTTTGGGGAAAAAAATCATAATTTTCGGTGTCAAACCTGACTGTTTTGTAGGTTCTTACAACCCGCGGAACGGAGAAACAAAGTGCTTCTGTTCAGCGGGTGAACTGAGAAAAAACACAAAATTAAACAAGGCTTCTCTTTCTCATTAACCGAAATCGCTTTAAACACACACAGGAGTGGACGAGGCCACAAACAAATTGTAAGTGCGCGCCGCAATTTCAGGGAACATTTCTATTATCTCAGCCTCACAGCAATGATCGGTGGTTATATCTGTGTGTGTGTAATACTAAAATAATAAACAGCGGTGTGCACTCGTGTGTGCGCTTTCCGCTTGCCGCCATAAAAAAAGGTGGTTGTATCTTTGCTCCGTGAACTCTATCAAATCCATCCGGTTACAGAAAAAAGCGGTGTGCGTAGATGAACCTCCTCACGCCGCTCGTTTAACATTTAAATGGGTTTGCCACAATGATGGATCAAACGGGAGGACACGCCATTAAAAAAGACAGCTCGGTGTCTGTCGGCGTTGTGTGCACGGGTGAGGTTGCGTCGTTTTTATTAAACCGAGGCGGCGTGTGGGAGAAAGATGGAAACACGCATTATGTTCAAATGAGCTGAGAGCGGTAAACCAAAAACACACAAACACCGATTTTTAAAAAATGCCTCTAACTCTCACCTAAAGGCAGAGATTAAGTGCGAGGCGGGGGAGAAAGATAAAAAAGATAAAATGGGCGAGGAGATAAGAAGAGTGATGATCATAATTTTACTTATCAGTTGTGTGGGTGATATTAGGAGCCGATTTTAATAATACTCGGCTCTACAATGTATTATTATTTGTGTGTTTGTGGTGTTTAAGGACACCTGGTCATGGTCTTTTTAATGAGAGCTGCATGCAGATGCCCTTCTGCCCAGCCATGCAGAGAAACCGTGTGTGTGCGTACGTGTGTGTGTGTGTGTGTGTGCATAAAGCCCCATGCAGTGGAAATGACTGCCCAAGGATCCATTTTACAAGGCCAAACAACAGTAACCGCTGTGCTTAAATGCGGCGATAGGTGTGATAACACACCCACACCCACAGAGACACACAAATGGCCGAGGTAAGTACTCCCTGGGAGAAAAAAACACCCTGACATTATGGGCCATGCTTTTGACTTATGAAAATAACCGTCCCATCACTGACCACTCAGGATGGGCCCCCGTCGTCCAATCCCAAACACCTTCTTCTCCCACTACCCTCTAATGGTCACTGTAAATGCTGCAGTGGGAGAGCAATAGTCCACAATCTTAGTGCGACTAAGGAGCATTCACAACCCTACAGAGAAAGGAGGAGGACGGGGAGACAAACAGAAAAAGATGGAGAGGGAGGGGTGCAACCGACTAACAAAAGAAAGAAAAAACGTTTTCTCTTTCTCATTTTCTGACATTCTTTTCACACTGACCAAAAAACCTGCTAACACCCACTAACATCTGGCCTTTGTCTTTAGTGGTGCAATTGTCATTCATACCAACATCAGATGACTCTGCAGTTGTCACTAGTATTTATTGGCTACAGCACTGATCAGCAGTGGGATGGATACCTGGGTGGACATGCTCATTTTCACCCCTTTTCTGTTCCATTTGTAGGCATATAATCTGTCTCCGGCAGCACTCTACAAGGTTCCGTCATTGTTGAGCTTTAAAGATAGACTGAAGTAAGAGATATTAAAAAGTGACCGCTGTAACATTGTCAGTGGCCTACGTGCTCAATATGCATTGGACCAATACGTTATCAGCCAGATATTTGGAAATGTATATAATCTGCTATTTTTTGCTATCAGTGAAATCAAAGCTGTTAAATAGAGCCAATAATATGAAGCTAAATTGCTTTCATTGACTTAACAAAAGCAGCATTTACTCCTCTGATCCAGTCGGTGGCTTCTTTCATCAAGTCTGCGAGTTTAAACAAATCTTAACAGAGCTGTGGAATATTAAATCACCCATCTTTGCTCACTAAATCTTAGCCTTTCTTACACTCAAACTACAGGGTATGAACTTCTTTTTAAAATGCAAAACTAATGTTATCTGTTATCTTATCGGTATCAACAATGAGAAGCTGGCAGCTGTCGGCTATCAATATCAGCAGAAAGAAATCCATATTGTGCATCTATATCGATATCGAGGGGATGAAAAGACCCTTTTTGAATAAAGGAATCAGTTGACATGAATAAATGTCTCAGCATACTGCGTATTCTGACTTGTTGATGTCTGCAGCCTTCTCTTCAAGAACAGCTCTAACGCCGTCAGTGTACAATCTCCCCTGGAGCTGCATATTAGAGGTCTGTGTATGCAGGGCAAGCCGGCCTGCAGTTCTTGAGGAACCCACAGCAGATGTTAGCGGCACGGGGTTCGCTTTCCAAGGCCACGAGTGTTCATGGGCGGTCACGTTGTAATACGGGGTCACGGTGCGCGCTGGGCAGCCTTCTGTTCATGTGCCGAAGCTCCCCACACAGATACCCAATCGCTACTTGGCAACAGTTTGTAAAAAATCATAGCCGCTGTTCTTCTACATGTTGAAACATTAAAGGGAATCTTTGTTACAGAGAACGCCAGGCTGGACTGGGTGATTTGACGAGATCTGATTGAGACTGATGAGTGGGTGTGGTAACAATGAGTTGTGGGAGCAGAAGCAGAAATGTTTGAAGGAGCATGTGGTGCAAAAATCCGAAGAAGAAAGCGGGTACAGCCTCCGAAGACAAACCCCTGCTTGGCGTGATAGAAATGTTCTCTTTATGTGCGTGATATTGATAGAGGAAGTGTTACACTGTTTATTCAATCAGCCTGAAATCCTGACTCTACACCCACAGTGTTTTCACTGATGTGGGTTTGGAGTCAAAATACATATTTTATTTCTATTCACATAGCCATGGCAACATCAGACCTTTGATCTTTGATATTGTTCGTGCCAGTGAAGATACAGACTGTTAGCTGTCTATTCTGTTTATTTCAGCCAGCGTTGACATGTATACCTCTGTCTCCGAGCCCTTACAACAGCAGTTTGTCATTTCTACACTTCAGTTTCCAACAAATTAAACAAAAGAGATATGTAAAGGTCATTAGTGAGTTTAAGAGGTGATGTTTCCAATCTTTGTGCTCATCTAGTTTAGACCACTGTTGGCTGTAGCATCATATTTAGCTTCTTCATCTTCTTCTCATCTAATTCTTGGTAAGCAAAAAAGTGTATTTCCTCAAACGTCCACATGACACTCATTTCAGGAGATTTATATTTATCCATTTTTTGTTTTCTCAACAAAACCGTTGCTGTTACTTCCAATAAAACAAAGGTTTTGCTGGTAAAAGCGAGAGCGACGTCTTGCTGCGACAACACCGATGTTGATCTCCAGCGCCTTGAACCCACAACTGACATGTGTGTGTGTGTGACACTTGTGTGCCGAGGGCTTTAAGACACAGCAGCGACTTTAGATGATAGGCTGATGGAGGGGCAGATAAACCTTCAATAAATAGCCGAGAGATGTGAGATGAGGCAGAGCCAGAGAGAGAGAGAGAGAGAGAGAGGGAAGAGAGACATGATACCCTTCTCGGCTGCTCTCCACTGGGATGATGGCAGCTCCTGCAGAGACACCAAGCTGCCAAAGAGTTGGTGTGTGTGTGTATGTGTGCGAACACACAGGTCTCTGAGGGCGTAACAGATGGGGGATCTACTGTAGTGACTCTGTGAGGTCACATTGGTGACGATATCAGTGAGATGTAACACACATGCACACACACAAACGGAAATAGACAACAGACTGCAAAGACGTGCACAGGCGCACACACACTCTCTCTCTCTCACACACACACACACACACACAACGCTGCAGTGGTGATGGATGAGGGATAATCAGAATGAAGAAACTGTTCAATAAAGTTGTTTTGTTTTGAATGAGCTCTGTCACCAGCTGCCAACTGTTTACTGATTTAATACGTCAGTGTGTGTGTGAGGAGCATCTGGCGCTAAGGAGAATGTTTCCTGTCGTAGGAAAAAAAAAAGAAAAGAGGAGGAAAAGGACAGAAGACTGTCATGCAGCTCATTACGTACTGGATGCTAAAAGCTACACAAATAGCTTGATGGAATCACAGTTCAACCTTTCATTCAAGCCTCTTTATTGGTAGTCAGAGTGCGTTACCGGATGGTTTATATTCATGTCCTCATCCATCGCGTTATATTACTTTTTTATTATTTATGCTTTTGTGTTTAAGGTGAGGAAGATGGTGATGAATGGACTGACAGAAATCCCATCATAGCCCTGAATCTGCTCTGTTTTCATCTCGTTTATTCCTGTTTTTTATTCATCCATAACTCCAGCAGGAGAGAGTTTAACACTTGTGTTTTCATATTTATCTGCTGAAGTCCTCTCAGATCTCAGATTAAAAAGTGTGGTTTAGTGACACTGCAACTAGACGAGAAACTGAAAGTTGGAAAGGGGTTCACAAACTTTTTCAAGTAAAGGACCCCAAAATAGATACATATTAGACAACAGTTTGTGAGGTTTTTGTCTGGAATCCCCTCTGAGTATTTTTACTTTCTTTTTTAAGGTTTAAAACAAAATAAAATCCCTATTTTTGTTGTGTTGTTGTTTTGAAAGTTAAAATATTCTATCCCTTGTTTTGTTGGGGACCCCCTCAACCCACTCAGGGACCCCAGTTTCAGTGCCACTGAAGTTGGAGACATCTTGTGTCCAGCACTTAAAACTTTTGGGGCAAACAAAATACATAAAAAAGCCAGAGGGAGTAATGAGGGAGAAGAGGAGAGTGTACTTCTACAAATGTGTCATAAGTTTATGGACCCTTGTTCATTTTTTAAATATCTTAAAAACATCCTTGTATGGTAAATTCTTCAGATTTGCTGAGATCTGCAATCTGCTTTATTTTGATAGGACAGGCAAAAAACGACAGGAAATGGGGGAGAGAAAGAGAGAGAGGTTTCGCAGCAAAGGGCCGACGGGTTTAAATTTAGGTGAAGTGACACTGAACAGAACACATGTCCAAACAAAAGCAGCGTATCTTTTATTTTTTTTCCTGGGCATCGGACTGAACGTTGTTTAGAACCCATTGCACACTGACATATAAAGCTAAAGGGGTAAAACAAGGGAGTTGTCGGTGACACGCGAGAAGAATTGGAACTCCGTGGAAGAACAAGAGAAAAAGGGAGGGAGAGGGAGAAGGAGAGGTGTGAAATGTCTGGAAGCAGAAAAGAGCATCTTTGTTTCAAACATTAGTTTCAAGGCACCGGCCAACTCAGCAGGCGTATGCTTGTTCGTGTGTGAAGAAAAGGACTGAAAACTGTCTTTTTATGTTGCATGTGTGAGTGACTGTGTGTGTGTGTGTGTGTGTGTGTGTGCACAAAAATGCCTTTACACGGAGCCAACACAGCAGGTGGATGTATACTTGTTATATTGTGGGATTTGTATGAGTATGTTTGCATGTCACGGAAAAAGTGACTTTGAGTAAGTGTGTGTGTGTGTGTGTGTGTGTGTGTAGAGGTGGTGTAATGTCTTTGTTCTACAGCGAGCACAGACATTAGCAGACAGCACCAGATGGTGGGCTAAAATGAGACAACGGAAGAGGGGGTGGAGAAGATAGACAAGATCCTTCCATCATTTCATCATCATCCTTCTTCTGTTTCCTCTCCGTTAACACAAACAAGTGCACATGAGAAAGAAGAAAGAAAAAAAAAAAAACACAACTCTGAAACTGTAACCATCTGACAGTTAAAAGTCCGCTGGGAACACGGTGTAAATTTTTTCGGAACTGTGCATATTTAACGACATTAACCCTCGCAGCCGTTCCCATCTGCATCCGTACAATATCTACAGAAAGACTTCAAAATAACACAACTTGTTTTTCAGCCCTTGGTGGTCGTACAGCTTTGTTCCGTGTTACTTAAGAAACACATTTCAGTGTTTAACAAATTTTGGGACGCCGAGCTGTGCAGTTTTGTCCTTAGCAAAGATTTACAAGGAGATAAACTGAACCTGGAAGCAGACTAACTATAAAATATAAAGAACCATCAAAGATTTATTGCGACCTGCCTAGAAAGTGCCAAGGTTAACACAACCGGCTTGAGAGTGACCACGTGAGGATTTTGATTTCAAAGTTATATCCTTATACCCTTATTTTGCTAGTTTTTTATAAGAAATGAAAGTCATCAGAGAGGCTCATGTGAAAAAAGAACAGCGAAGTGAGTGTTGTTTAGTGTTGGTTTGCTGCCAAAAGTAGTTCGGATGAGGTTCAGTATCAAATCCGGGGCTCTAATGTTCTTGTTGCGGTTGATGCCATGTTACTGCACCGAGATGATGGAGTTCAAGAATACATGGGTGTTACTCAGAAAGACCTTTTCGTCTGCGGAAACAAGAGATCTCCAACAAAATTGGCACAGTTTTGTTTAGGTTTGTGCGAATGCTGTTTATGTGAAACAGACACTGCAGAGCTCGGAAGCCATGCTGGTTGGTGAGGTGTGATGATACTACCAGGCTTATGCTTGATTCTGAGGTGTGAAAATACAAACATGGTGTGAAGTTCATTGTTCGATTGGAATACTCTTTATTTACACTATTAACTAAAAAAGGTTGGAACCAAAAACTGACTTTAATCTTCACCTCTCCCTGTGTTCAGTCATGATGTTGAGCTTCCTATATCATTTTTCTATCATGCTAACAATATCACAGAAAGGTGTTTAGAGCGAGAGTTGAAGAAAGCTAACCAAGGAGCAAATACTCATGACTAAAACAGCTGGTGATCCCACAGTCTGCAGAACATCGCGATGTCACAGTGTCGAGTTGACCTTTGACCTCTTGGATATCAAATGAAATAACTTGTCAGAGTCTGCGTTGGTTGTGTTGGTTGTCTGAGGATGGTTGTGCCACATTTGAAGATTTTCTCTCACAGTGATCCGGAGATATTGTGTTTGGATGAGTGGGAAACGAATAAATAATGGTCCGTGAGGGGGCGTAAAAAGGCTGAGGAGCTGCACCTCTGGGCCTCGTGGTCACTTATGCTGCTGTATAACTGTGTTGTGTATGTTTTCAGGTCTTAGTCCGTAGCTCTTTTGTATGCAGTTGTCAGGGTAAGGTCAGAATGGTAGTGATTTTGCTGCAAGAATAATCAATGAATTACATTAATCATCTTAAGTTAATTATACCAGTCTGAATAACCTTTAACTTCTTGCCAAGGAGGCTCAAAGGGCAACTGCAATTTTTGTTTAATTTCCTTCTTTGTAATTTAATTTAGTTACTTCAATGGGAGTTCAGCATTATGATTTGATTTCTATTCAGTGCTGGTTTGTTTCTTACTTTGGTTAGGGATTTCCCCTGGCACTAAATTTAAGCTTCCATGTCTGGCAATAGAAGATTGAAAAACTGATTATTGTGTTTCTCCCCTCTCCCCGAGACCAACTCGAGGTGGTAACACACACACAAACGGTTATTGTAACCACACTCTAACACTCTAAAAATTTCTGTTGAATGTGCTCAGAGCTTCCCTGTGCAAAACTGCAATTGCATTTTGTTCCTGAACCCTGCTGAATGACTGCTGAACAAACCCCCTCAGCTGTTGATTAGATAGAAATGAATTATGTCAGGGCGTTCTGTCCGTCAGGAAGAGAGGGTGAGGGCAAGAGAGAGACACTCGGGTAGAGGAAAGTCTGTTGATTGAAATACCGTACAAAAAAATAAGTGTGAAAGACAACTCCAACCTCTCACAAACACCAAACTCACCATAGACATCCCTTACAAGAAAAAGTGAATCATAACAGTGGTGTAAATAAATTTGTCTAATATTCAATGTTCTGTTGTTTCTTTTATCAAAAACCACCAAAGCCAGAGTGGACGCCTTCTTCAATTTCCTGTTTGCCAGCCCACATATCCCCCAGTCTTAATTATCAGCATCATCCATCCACACACACACAGACTCATCATCTTCCTAGAATGATGTATCTAAACCGAGCTAAGCGTGCCTGTGAGAAACTGCAGCTTACCCATGTCATTTATCAGTTTTCACACCTAACTGCGATGAAAAGTCAAACCATCCATTCTTCACGCTCATTCTTCATCTCAGGGTGATGGGCCCGGAGCCCAATCAGTCTGCCTTTCGACCGATACATCATTACACGTCTTTCAATTGCATCTCTTCCATTTTGCCCAAGATATTATTTGCATCCTTATTCATTTAAATTCAGCCACAACAGCGGAAATACCAATTCTCACAATTAAAGAGCGAAATGGGATATCCCCACCACCCTCATACCTGTGGCATCAGCTGTTAACAATACAGTATAGAAAGCCCAAAAATATACTTCTGACATGCTGCCTCAGAACTCTGGATGTCTACACCAGGGACAATAAACTAAAATTCAGGCTTCATGATGTCCTTACGAAACTCCAATAAGCCTGTCTTTGCAATGACGCCATAGTTCATGGCATGTGGTGTGCAGCGAAGACTATATTTACTTTTCTTTTTCTTCAATTGTATTGGTCTTTATTGATGTGTGCGTTGCAGTTAAAGTGCTTGCTTCTCTCTAATAACTCAATATACCCAAAATGTATTTTGTTTTGTTCATGTCAAAGTCAACAAAATCTGACCAAACACAAGAAAGAACTGATTTTTACCGAGGAGGTTATGATTTTATCCATGTCCATTTGTTTTTTGTTGGTTTCCTTTGTTGGTTTGTGTGAAGATTTGTTTGTTTGTTCATTGGTTTGTTTGTTGGTTCTGTAGCTGGTTGGTTTGTATGTTTGTTTGGTGGTGTGTGTGATGATTTGTTTGATTGTTTGTTAGTTTGTTGGTTTGCTTGTTGGTTGTATAGTTGGTCACAAAAAATCCTGAATGGTTTTCAGTGAAACTCGGATGGATTTTGTAACAGAATTGACCCCATTAACTGTAAGTGCGGACCAGGACAAAGGGACGGGTCGCTGTGTATATCAGGTGTGGGAAGTTAACATTCAATAAATGACACACACACACACACACACACACACACACACACACAAGCATACTTCAATTGCAGGCACACAGCCATAAACACGCGCAAACACCAGCAGTGTCCTTGAATCGTTGCTTGGTTTAAGCAGCCCTCCAAATAGACTGAGACAATTCACAGAACAAAACTTTTCCTAGGGGAGACATTTTGGTGCGTAGTTTCTATGCAGGAGGACAATGCTCAGACATTTCTTTTCTTCTGAGTGCGATTGAGTGAGCGTGGTTATGAATAACACTGGACCAAAGGGAGAACAGCTTCCGTGACTGGGTGAGTGACATTTTTGGTCTATTACCCTTGTGGTCAAGTTGTACGGGACGAGGCTCAAAGTTAAACTGGACAAGAGTTGTGACTTTAAATTGATCTAACAAGCTAAATTATTAAATACATGTGTTAATTGTGAACTGTTCAGGGAGCAATCTCATGAGCCATATAGGCTATATGCACATCATTTCATAACCCACGCCTTAGCTATCATTGATCAGTGTTTTATCTGTGATCAATAAGTCAGTCATTAGAAGTTTGAACTGAAATTTGTTGTGCTTGTATCCTACTTTGTGTACATTTTTCACTTTCACCGTTTTAGGCAACTATCCACATGGGGAGCTATAGAGCATTGTGATGAATCGGTTACCGAGGGAGTTTCTGACGCAGTTTGCTGTGTAACAGTACTGTTGTAGAGAAGCGTGAGGAGCGCTGCTAGAAACGAAAGGTATTGTGTGAACACATCTAACAGTGTGAAGTGCAGAGGTATTCACATATGTCGTGGAGTTCAGACATGCGCACATGGAGGACCTGTGGACTAGTTACAGCACTTAGAAATGATCCTAAATGTTAACACACTCCTGCACAGCGCTCCTTTTCCTGTCTGCAGAAACAGAGTTTCCTATGGGGCTCAGGGTCGCATGCACGTGTGTGTTGGGAACTTCCTGGCAGCCGTTGAGGAAACATCAGTCGATAAGAGCGGAAAAGAGACACAAAGACAAAAGAGACACAAAAGGCAACATAAAAAGAATAAAATACAGAAAGAGATGGAAAAAATGCACATGAGTGATGGGTGGAGAGGAGATCTGGGTCGTATAATATTATGATAAAGTGAGACTGTTTGTGCTAGCGTGGACATGTGAGGCAAAGCGACACTAGACTGTGTTGACAGGTTAACACGTACCTGCACTTCTTGGAGCTGCGTTAACCTTGTCACTATTTTCTGACTGCTGAACTCCTAAGTTGAAAGTGTGTTCTGTTTTTTGACAAAAGGCGACCATGTCATGTCTTTAGCTGCAGCAGAACTTTTGTTTTTGAAACGGTGATTATGATATTATCGCTTCTTTCTTTTGATATATTTAAAGATGTATCATATGATGTAGTTTTTTTATATAGTGAGGGATTATTAAACAACAGCACAATTCATAATGACATGTTAAATCTTGCAGCAGTGTTGACCGTCCACAGAGCCCACTTCTTTTAAAGAACAAAGTATGAGAGCAGATGGAAATGAAGAAAATATTTCAATAAGGAAAATGAGTCATTGTGTTGAAGAGCAAATAGTAACAGGTAAAGACTCTGTCATGAAATAACAAGACATTTAGTAAAATGACACAAAAGCTATGAATGCATGCACAGTGTTTGATCATGCAGTGTCAGAGTGAAGGAGAAAGCATGGAAAAAGAGCAAAGATGAATAAAAAAGTGTTTATTAATGAAAACAGTGTTGAAATTCAGCAGAAACAATGTGGCAGAGAAAGACTGGCCCAAAATATTACCAATTTAAGTACAAAGCTTTCACTCAGAATGGAGTCACCAACACATGATTACATGAGTACATGATTTCTTGGTTCAGAGAGTGAACATAATTGAACAGGAAGTGTATCATGTTTCTTATTATTCAATGACATTTGTGGTTCATGTCTAAAAAAAGAAGCCTTCTTACAGGCTGCTGAGCTGAGCATCATCCAGGCAAGCCTGTTGATTGGACCAAAAATTGAAATATTAGAGTTGAAATTTGAAAAAGAAAGATGGTGATGTAGTCACGTGTATGCCTGTCTTTCTGGCTGCTTTGTCCGTCAAATCAGAAATCTTATAGCTGGCCACTGACACGCCACCCGACTTGAAGAAGCTGTCACAATGGCGGAGAAAAACATGCACTGTGATTGGTTCTTACCATCTCTCGGGGCAGGAACATGTCTTCCTGCCGTAGAACCACGAGACACACGCTCTCTCCCTGCCGCGTGCTGCGCAGCATACACACCAGCTCCTCCTGGCCCACACCTGTGATATCCACACCGTTGACCTAAGCACACACCAAGTCAAACACCACCATTATCAGCATAACCATCATTTTTCCTCGTCTCCACTACGCTTAACCTATCGTCCTTGTTTCTAATCCTCATTTCAATGCCTCTCACATTTGGAATTCTACTAAAAAGCAAGACACAGATGTCTGTTTATAAATGACTGAATTGCCCGTACCTCAAGTATGCGGTCTCCAGACTGCAGGCGTCCATCTTTGACGGCGGCTCCGCGTGGCAGAATGTTTTTGACAAGAATGGGACCGGGACCGTGGACGGAAGAATCTCTGGTTACTACAGTGAAACCAAGACCTTCTGAACCTAGACACACACGCACAGATACACAAACACACAAAGAGGTGTGAGTGGAGAAGTGAGGTGTGTAAGTAACACTCCGAGGCCTATCTGAACATAAAAATATCCTGTATAGCTGTTTACTCCCTGCCTCTATATTTGTTTCCCACTGGCTTGGAGAGTATATCTCGTATCTGTCAGCCCACACACACCTTAAACCACTCCTGAGAACTTCAACACAGCGCTGTTGACTCAGCTCCTGACAACGTACTGCAAGTGTGATAATTTAAAGCCTTTCGGAGATATTCTGTGTGTGTCTCTTTAAACCCTTTAGCTATAGCTGGTGCTACAGTATCTGCAGGTGTGAGGGCTTTAGAGACGGGTTCAGGTGCAGGGCAGAGAAGAGGGAAAGGAAATGAGAAAGAGAAGAGGTAAAGGTAAAAGAGAGTGTAACGCAGCGGAAACAGGGAGTGAATGTTCTGGAAAGAGAAGTGATGAAGATTAAAATAGTAATCAGCGGAAAAAACACGTGCAGACACAATCATGTGTAAAAGTGCTCATAAACACGCATGCATGAACAAAAGCGGACCACACACACAGACAGAGAGGCTCGCTGTGTGTTTTATAGACTTCATTTAGTCTGGTCTCTTTAGCAGAGCCAAGTCAGCAGTTTGGTCCAGTATGAATTCATATCAGCAGAAATGAACAGATCAATAAAGACTTAATAGACCCTGAAGAGAGGGAATCAGGAAGATGGAGAGAGGAAGGGTGTGAGGAAGGGGAGGCAGCCAGGGAGCAGAGAAAGGAAGCTTTATAAAAATAAGCACGATGCCGGGCAAAAAAGCAGGAGAAATAAAGCGGGTCAATATTATACATTTAGAAAATTGAAAAGAAATAAAGAGGGTTAATAATTTATACTCGAAAAATTACACTGAGAGAAGAGCAAAAAATGGGCATATATATTTGACTCTAGAAATCTTTTCAGCCCTACCTGAATCTATTAAAACATGAGTGCTGATCTGATATGCACTCACAGCATTTGAATTTAAAGTATTAACAGTGTGACAGGGCATTTTGGACAACCTATAGGAAATCTAAAAGGGCTCCAAAAGAGTCATCATTCAAACACAGGGACAAAAAATATATTTCTTTTCAGAATAAATGTTTAAGTGAACAGTAAATTCAAAGGACACATTGTATCAAAAGATAAGGAATCTTCTTCTGATTTCTGAGTACAGTAAGTAACATTTGCAGACCAATTCTGATCTGAGACCTCTCTGAGAAATTACCGGTTGTTCCTCACCTTTTTTTAGATCGATCCTCAGCCTCCGTCCTCCTCTCTTATTGGCCACCAAGCTGGAGAGGCCTGGACTTTTCTTCAGAAGGGGACTCTCACTTCTTCCCTTGGGTGTCTAGGTGGAGAAGGCAGAGCATTTAAATACATCTTATCATAAGTTCATGCAGCAGCATGCTACCGCCTAGAGAAAAGCACTGCAGCCAGCATCTTTTTCCAGGGCGCTCCACCTTTGTGGTGCCACTTGGGTCATCATTGTCACTGTTTTTCAGGCAACCAATCATATAATAACTTGGGTGGGACTTGCTATCTGTCATCCTGGTAACCAAGAATATGGTGGGGAAGCTTGTTCTGGCCATGTCTGTCTATCCTGAGCTTTATCAGACATAACAGTGACAGAAACCAGATCGTCCGAACACTGAATGTGAGCTTGAGCTTAAATTTCACAGAAAGGCAAAAAAGCACATAGTGAGGTGATATTTAAAAACCAATAAGTCACTGTCAATTACTTTTGCCTAAAGAACGTTTTCTCACACAAGCTTTTAATTTGTTATTGTGGGAAACATTCAGGGTGTTTGAAAATGATCCAAACACACCTCGCTAAAAGTGAAAATAAGGAAGTATCACATAAATCCATAAACACCTTACTGTAAAAAAAAAAACCTGGACAATATGTATCACCATGTAGGGAAAATAATGTAGAGCTTTGCCAAAAGTTTATGAAACGGTGCTTCAGAAACTGTATTACAGAGCCAAAGATAAACTGTTTTTTTGGGGGGGTATAAAATAAGACGATAATCAGCTGTTGCTAAGTAACTGTTGTCTCTATGCCAGCTGTTTTTCAAATGTCTGCCGTGTCACCATGGTGATGTTGACGACACAATTACATGTGTTTGAAAAAGAAAGATTTGATAGTTCTATGACTGAAGCAGGGACCAAGTTAAAATGGTGTGGGCTGGACACTGTTTCTATAAACTGAACATATTCTGATAAAAGTCAGAAAAGAAGCAAGAAAAATATACACGAACACAGCATGTGCAGAGTATGTACAGACTGAGATTAATTGCCATAAACTTAAAATCCAATCCAATAAAGAAATTGGATGTTTATGTAATCTAAGTGAGATTTTAAAACTCAAAAAGTTCACAATCTCAAGATGTTTCAACTTCAACTTGGAGCAGAACAACTTACGCTAACAGCAGCTTCCATAGAGACAGCTTCCTCTGCCAATCGCGTGGCTGGATTCTCTGAAGGCTTAAACACGGGTTTGGCTTTAACAGGTGGAGGGGGCTCTTTGGATTTGGCGACTCTGGGGCTGCTGTCGGGACCGGCGCCGTTGCCAAACAGCTGACCAATCAGACTCTTCTCGTAGCGCTCTCTGTTGGAGGAGGGAACTACTTCCAAACGGACAAGTGGGGAACGCATTGCCTGACGGAACACTTCCTGGGCTCTGAGAGGACGAGGAGAGAAAAGACAGAGAGAGAGAGAGAGAGAGAGAGAGAGGTGAGTGATTGGTACCAATAACAGAGTAGAGAAAATGTTTTTCTTTCCAACAAGTGGGTGGAATATTAAGCTCCACATATGGCATTTATCATTAAAACTAATCCTTCCATTAATCACAATTACAAATAGTGTGTAGTTATTAATATCTGACAAGGAAAGTAATTATCAAAGGACATATAACTCAATTAGGAGAAAAATAACATTAAGATTATAAATCTGATTACAGATGACAAATTGAAAGAGTTCCAACAAACTGCTAATTATTATAAATGAGGTGCACAAATTTAAAAACTTGTAATACACCGTAGCATATCTTAGGCTCATATATCTTAACTAAACTGATTCTAAGTGATCGTCAATTCTAAAGCTGATGAGTATTGCAGAAGCTAACAACTGTTTTAATTGGAAACTTTGTTTTTCTAAGGAATCTGACTAATTATATAGTCTCTTAAATGACAGAAATAATTAAACATACCATAATCCCAGACTACTTCATCTAACCCATATAAATCTTGTGATAAAATGTTGTATTCACAGTCTACAGAACTAATGTTACACCATATTCTGGGTTCTGTAATCTCTTCCTTTTAAATGTTTTGTACCTGTGAAGACCAAGCAGCGAATGTGAGACCAGCTGATGACACTGACAGCACTGCAGGCACTTATTCCTAATGCCTGATGTAAATAATGTGTTTGCAATGATTGTGATGTAAAATAAATCTCATAATTAAGGCCTAATCCTAACACACACCTTCCCCTCTCACTCAGCCCTAACCAACCGTTTTGTCTAGTGGCACTTTAAACCGAGTCTTACGAAATTTCTGATGACACATGATGCCTGAAAATGAACTAAATTCCAGTAGTGAGGTTACTGCAGTTGGTACCGCTCCTCTTATATCAGTGCAGACTGGCAGGAAAGAAGCACGGGTTGCTAATGTTAGCCTATATAGCTTGCTAGTGGCCAGGTGATGAAGCATTGTTATTTTTAATTTGATGACTTGATTGATGATGTCAAGTTGTGAACATATTGCGAGTGGCCGTGCTTTTCTTTCTCCGTCAGATAAATAAATCACCACAGCTGAAGACGGCATATTGGCAACGTCTGTTTACATAAATGCCATCAACGTCTACTGCGGATGTATGAGGGTCTTGAAGGTTTGTCCCATTTCATAGGGGGAGACTTCAACCATCACCCCTTGTACTGTAACTCTGTCCTGAGAGGCAAGGGGGCACTCGGAATGAGGGTCAAGGGTAAAACATTTAAATAGGGTTGAGCCTAAGTGCGACCAGATCGAATGAGATTAAAACAAATACACAGGTTCATTAAAACACACAGTATGAGTACAACTGCGGCTAAGAATTTACTAGCACTGTGTACACTCAATTATGCATAACTTTATTTAGGACGCATTAAAGCCAGAGATATATGCATTAGTCATTTGTTAACTACACTTATTATCATCTAAGATACATTATATTGTACATTTTTACTTAAATCTGTATAAGTCTGTGTACTTCTGTGTTTTCTCAATTCCTCAGTAGTTACTTGTGTTTCGCTGTCGCTGTTCATTTATCGCCATAAACTGAAGGAAGGACAGAGCAGGAGATGCAACACAGAACCATGACACCTGTGTGGCAGGCCATTATAATCTCATGATCTATAAAAGAGACAATTTTGCAGAGAATTAGTTCATATCAGATTATACTAAGTCAATTAGAGGGACCATCGTGTCAGGGGCGATCGGTGCAGGCCATCAGTCACCTCGGATAACCGACAGAGAAAATCAAGTTTATTTTAATTTTATTGGGTTACGCTCCTATTATTTCCCCGGCTAGATTATTATTAGATGCACAATGATGATAATGTTTCCGTAACTAGAGACTGTGTTTAGAGTCGTGTGTGAAGGATATACACATTTTAATACATTAGATATGCAATAATAATGCTTTAATTTTTTTATGAAATATAAGAGAAAGGCTTGCGGGCGTAAAGCTGGTGATAAAATTGTCATCGTGGGGAAGTTTCCTTCTTAACCAATCGTTTGATTAATCACTAGAGGAAAGCAACAGTGCTTAAAGTATGAATACCGTACTTATACAATCAATTGAATGTGTGGTTGTATCTGTGTATTAAATATTTAACCACCGAGCCTTTCTTCAGGATGAGTAAATGTACCTGAAAGTCGTCTAGGAGGTGGAGGTAAGAGAAGCTTGTGATTTCATGCACCAAACTCTCTGAGCTGGAAGCAAATGAAGTGAATATATTGTGCAAATTATGAATTATCAGCTAAAACTTACAAATTTGTTGCCAAAAAGAGTAAAAAATAATTGTACCACTTACACCTGTCAGCAATCACAGGGTACTAAGTGACCCATTTATATTGTGCGGCACCAACTTTTGTGGTAAGTAAGAACAGTTTCAAAGTAAGTGTGAATGTGTGCGGCCAGCTCTTCACTCGTTCTACTCAGACAGGATTTGCATATTCAAACCGTTAAACACACCAGGCAGTCTTAGCCAGTCCTCGTGTCACACCTTGCTGAATGACACTTGTGGTGATTTCTATTGTATTAAGACCACAATGCAGGACAATGAAAGTAGATGTGAAAGCCGTGTGTGTTGATGTCTGTACAGGGACCATTGTGCACAGATGATATCATTATTGTTCCTGATTGGACAACGTGTGCAGGCACATTTGTGTAAAAGAGATATTCTAATTAAGCAGGCTACCTCAATACAGCTGCCAAGCTGGGACAATAGAGGTGTGTAAGTGTTTGTGTGTGTGTGTGTGTGTGTGGGATTTTGTGCGAGGCACTCACAGGGATCAGTGGACTTTCAGTGGCCTACTTACACATATTTCACTGGACCAAGCTACACATCTCAATACACCTGCCATGACAGAACAATACTGGCAAGAGTGTGTGTGTGTGTGTGTGTGTGTGATCACACTCAAGCCTGTCGAGGTTAAGAAATGGCTTGTAGGCAAGATTAAAGACCAGCTTGTTTTATTCATATCGACATGTGTCTGTGTTTGTTTACATGCATATGGATATGTTGTTTGGTTCTTTTTTAAGTTCAGTGTGTATGGGTTAAAAATGTGTGTGTGTGTGTGTGTGTGTGTGTGTCCGTGTGTGTCCGTGTGTGTGTGTGACTGAGTGCACACAGGACTATACACATGTCTTTGAACAATAGGTGCAAGCCCCCCTCCAGTGATAATCCATTTACCTACAGCGCAGCATAAAATACCTCTCGTATAATCTCATTACCACACTGAACGCTGGACAAGGACCGCTGTGCAGACTGTATAGTCACTGTAATGCGCTGTAATCATTACAACATCCAAATCAGCCCATGTAATCTGTTGCAATCGTTTTCACAGGTGTGTCTTTTGTCATTTTAATGCGCCGTAATCGCGTTACGTCCCCAAATACTCTTGTCTAATGTGCGTCTTTTCTGCTGCTTCGGTGGCACAGTAAACAAACTCTGTGGAGAAACGCAAAGGCCAGCTGTAGCAGAGACGCACACACACACACATAGATGGATTTGAAAGCAACGCTCTCCAAACATCTGCCAAGTGTCTTTTCTGCTCTTCTCGATGACGGCAGTGCAACAGTGATATAAACCCTCTGACAATGGAAAGAGAAACAAGACACACAGAAGCAAATCCAGCAAGGAAACGGGAAGAAAATACAGACAAGACCTGATTCAAGTGGTCTAAGACATGAAACACTTCTACTGATATATATATAAACTACAACGGCCTTTCTATCATCATTCGATTTTATGTATAGGACACATTTTTTATTAAAAATGGTTTTAATTTACTTTTTTTGCAACACTGCTACTGCAACTTAAGCTATTATAACTTGTATTGCTTCCACCCTGATAATATACTTACTGCTTTATACACTTTTGGTTTAATACCTTTTTATTGCTATTTATATTTTGTTTATACGTGCTTTGACATAAAATATTTACTTATACCTCCATGCCCTATGTTATTTCTTTATGTATCACATTTACTTATTCACCGTTTTCTGTAATATATTATCAGAAAAGCAAAACGTGAGAATACAAGCCCCACACTGTAATATGCTACATTAGATATTGTAGACGCAGCCACGTCTATTTTTGCTCTCTAATATCCTCTAATATGGGACGTGCTTTTGCAGCTATTAAACTGATGTCAGAGGAATGTTCTGAGACATCATACAAACAGAGTTGCACTCACTGGCTAAACGTCTTGTCCATGAGGTCAGTGTTGTTGATCATGACGATGCACTCGTCCTCTTGGAACAAGCCCTCCTTCCGGGAGCGACTCTCCTCCTCCACTCCTCGAATGTACAGACCGAGGGCCCTGACGGGAGAGCGAGCAAGGAGAGGAAGGATTAAGGAATGCTCCTATCACTGAGTGACTTTCAGTGTGTTTCCCAAAAGACATGCCGGATGGTGTATCCCACAGAGAGCATCCATATGTTTCACTATGTCAGACATACTGTACGTCCTAACTGTCTGTCTGTGTCCCACTGTGGATTTCCATCAGTGCTTATATGATCCACCCTTACCTGAGAAAAGCCAACCTGGGAGCACTTTGGTTGCACTTGTAAATAACAAGTGGTAGAGCAACAGACAACATAACAGATAAGGACAAGCAAAAGAAGACATAAAGGGGAGCAAACATGTGATGATGACACATATATAAAGGCTTTTTTAGATTTAAAGATGGTGAGATGGTAGGAAGGAGCAAAAAAAGCTACGTCAGTGCCATCTGTCCTCAACACACAGCTTAACAAAGAGGAGGCGAGGACACTGACACACAAAAGATGTCAGCTGCAAAAGGATGAAACTAGGTGAAGAGGTGAAAGGGATGATGGTAAATGGTGGAAAGAGATGGAGGAGGTGTTCGGGAAAGGACAGGAAAAAAGGGAAGAGAGGGAAAAGAGAAGACAGACACAAGCACAGCGAGGAATTCAAGGAGGAGACTGGCAGGGTCAGGTGAGTCGTGAGAACAGCCATAAAAACTCATCCTGCGCTTCCTTTAGGAAATCCCCGTCCACTGTCTGACTGTCACACACCCATAGAAAACCCGAAGCTGTGCAATTATTCTTTTTTATCTTTTTCCCATTGTGTGTTTGCGTGTGTGTGTTTGCAGTGTTTGTGCCAGGCGTGCCAGGCCAGAATTTAAGAGCAAATCTGGATTACTCCAGGACGTTCTGGAGCAGGTAAACACACAACATATTTTGAGGTTAAAGGGCAGAATTTGGGCGGACACCAGCGTTGTAGAAAGTATCTTATAGTCTAACCTGAGTGAAGTAAAGATATCATGTTAAAATATGACTTTGGTAAAAGTCAAAGTCAACCATATGGACAGTACTCAAGTAAAAGTCTTAAAGTATCTGATATTGAATGTACTGTAAAGTACCAAAAGTACAAGTCAGAGTCAACTATACATATATTTAAATGGCTGATTATCAGATCTGATATTCAGCGCATTTTTTAATCCAATTTGCCAATAAAATAAATTAATTATAAAGTAGCAGAAAATGGAAATACTCAAGTAAAATACAAGTACCTCAAAATTGTACTCAAGCACAGTACTTGAGTAAATGTACTTGTATTGTGGGTGCATGTATTTTTGCGTGTGTGTTTGTCTGCGTGCACACAACTCACCGTCCACTGAGTGATGAGCAGTAGGGGACCACGTGGATTCCCAGAGGACTGTCCTCTCCCAGGATCTCCACTGTTCTCGTCAGGCTACAAGTAAACAAACACATACAAATAAATAAATAAACACAAACAAGATAAGTTTATTAATCATTAATAAACACTTATAAACAAGTTATACAGCAGCTTTCATACATCGATGCAGCACCAGCATTTGCCAAGATCCAGTGACTGCTTACTACTCATTAATCTTACTAATGAGTTCCTGATATCTATAACTGAAATAAAGGGCAGCAAGAAAAGAGGAGTGACTATAAACATACACACTTGATTCTAGGGTGAAGACAAATCAAGAGAGAAATCTAAGGCATACTGAAGGATTTTGTTTCATAGATGCAACAATTTACCAGCCAGAGACAAATCTGTTACACAAGCCAACATTAACTGGAAAACAAACAGTATGAACGTAAAGACGTCCAGTCGATCCTTCCGTATACGTTCATTCACAAGACAGAAAACATGATGCCGAGGAAAAGTGAGGAAACACACAGTGAAAGGAAAAAAAGCATGATGACAAAATTATAGGCAAGGTGTGGTGTAAACAAAAACTCAAACGGTCTTGAAAGCGTGCGTCTCCTGAGGAAAAGTTTGAAAAGCACCATCCTACATTGACACATCACTTTTCATGAATGCATCCATTGTGCTAAAAATATGTTTTTGTCAAGGACTTAATCCGTGACTGTGAAGGCGACCCTTAGAGAAGGGAATACCGACGCGCTATTCAAAGCCAACAAAACGACAGACTGCTCTGTGTGCATGTGTGTGTGTGAGTGTGTGCCAAAACTTATTTGTGCCGTTCATCTATACGGGCTTCTTCCTCTCTTTCCGTCTCTCAATGACTCCGTCGAGTTTGGATTATTAAAGTGTGCGTCTGATTTACATTCTGTCTGTGTTTTTAATGTGTGTGCGTGTTGAAGTCTTTGTTTGTTTGATTAGTTTATCTATCAGAGCACAGCCATTAATCCTCCCCTGACCTTCTCCCTGCTCCCTCCGTGTGTGTCTGTGTGTGTGTGTGTGTGTGTGTTTGTAAGTGAGTTTGTCTGAACTTAGTTTTGTACTCTTTCGTTTTACCCTCCTCTCTTTCTCTCCCTCACACACTGTCTGCTCGTTTTGTCTTCCTCTCTCTCTAGACCAGCCATCCATCCCTAAGCCCCCACGAACTGATAGCGCTACAGATGCTGATAAACTCCAGAGAGAGGGTGGTTGTTGATGATGGTGGGTGGCAACAGGGGAGAGATGCAAAGTGCAAAAACAAGTTCTCCATCTCTCTTTGTCTCTGCCGCTCTCTCCCTCCCTCACAAGCACACTCACACATATACACAAAAAATGATGCTGCCTCATCGTCACTCAGCACATTCGAGTTAATCCAGACAGTGGGAAACAAGGGACCGCGAGACAGGGGGAGGGAGAGAGAGGGGAAGGCAAGGACAGAGGGAGGGTAACAAGTATGGGGAAGGAAAATGAGGAGGGAGGTGGAAAGGAGAGGGAAAGGATTAAGGGTAGGAAAGCAAGAATGGAGAGAGAAGAGAAAGACATTATTAGTACAGATGGAAGGATAAAAGGATGGAGTTAGGTGAAAAAATAAGACTGAAATGGTGCCCCAAGTCCATGATCCTTTCCATGTGTTGAACTCTGAGTACTGTATATTCAGAAGAGCACATTATAAACATTCATCAGCCCCTCTGTCAGTTAGATTTTAAGAAGTTAAGTGCAGGTTCCACCTACTGTTCTTAATTTGTCAGCATTTGAAGTAAGTTGCGTTGTGTGTAATTAATGTATAAAGATGTCTGATAGGTAGTTTTTGCGTCTCAACAGTGTGTTTGACTTGCTGGATTGTTTTTTTAATCCAGACAATCTTCCTTTCTACTGTAATGTCTGGTTTGATGCAACAGTTCCCTCAATCCAAGACAAGTTTCTCCCATGGGACACAATAAAGTAACCTTAACCTTCACCTTAGAATTACATTCACTCATAGCTCGAAAAGAAAAAGGGAAACATTTTCTGCTTTGTTTCTAAGTTCAGCTGCCTGTTTGACTGAAGTATTGCACCGTTTCCTGTTAGTATGAATATTTAAGTATGATGACTGTTAAGAAAGATTAGTATAGTGCAGTTTATAGACTACACAGATACACTATCAGCCCAGAGCATTGCTAAGAGCAAAATGTTAACACTGATGCTGAAGTGGGAAACATTTATCCTTTAAATCATGTTCAGCATCTTAGTTTAGTGTGTAAGAACGGCAACATTTGCCAAGAAGCCGTCGACACAAAGTACAGATAAGGTTAATCTCATTAGTTTTGGTTTTAAACCAAAGCATTTTAAAATAAATAAATACATTTAGCCCTAATGGTTGTGCACAAGGAAGAGCCAGAGGAACATCGATGGGGTTTCCATCCAAATGTATCGTGAGGAATTTCGAGGAAAAACCAGCAAGAGAGAAACGGGAATGATGCTCATTTTCTTTCACAAAAGTTATCGTTTCTTTGGAGTTGGTTCATTGAGATAAGCAGGAGGTGAGGAAGGTCAGTCGAGTCTCAAATGGTGAGAAACAATAGAAAACCTGATGGATATTTTCCTTTGTGCCATGTATTAATTTGGGAAAGATTACATCAGATCTGTACGGAGCGATTAGGAGAGCGTTTTCAATCTGCCGCTATTTCACGTCTCTCTTCTCTCGGTCAAAAAACAGGAGAGCAGAAAAAATGAGTGAAGAGAGAAAAACCGAAGAAGGGAAGATTAAATCAGGGAGGAAGAGAAAGGAATAAAAAGGTAGGAAGCGAGGGAGCTCTGGAAGGAAGACATAGTGAAATGAAGGGAGGAGGAGGCACTGAATTAATTAGACAGGGCTAATGAATAGCATTAATATGAGAGGAAAAATAACATCCACCCCTCCCTCTATCCCTTCCTGCTGCTGTGCCTCTGATCTCTAACACTCCCAGTAGAACACACAAACACAAACACACACACGCACACACACACACAGAAAGCACACAAGCACTTGAGATCCATTTGCGTTTCCTTTTTGGATTTTTTTTTTGTGTGCGAGATGTTTGACAGTCTGCATCGCTGCTAAAAACTGAAGTGGGGGGGTGAGAGAGAGACAAAATGGGTGAGACTTGAGAAAAGAGAGAGCGAGCGCAATGAGAGAACAAGAGATGGAGTAAAAGAGCCAAACTCAGAGTGGGAGAGAGAAGCAGAGAGAGATGAAGAGAGCAGGTGTTCTCTTTATCCACCTGCCACTTCACTGATCCTCACTATGAAAGACAGAAACACAGAGGAGAAATGACAAAAAAAAAAAGGAGGATGTGCATTACCAAACCACTCTCTTCCTCTCGCTACATTTCACCCTCTTCTTAGTTATCACCTCCCTTTCTGTCTCATTCGACTCATTCAAAGTAGACAGATGTTGGGAGTAAAGTGTATCCAAACCAGCAAAAAATGTGTAACACTGCTAAAGGTTAATGTATGTAAATACAAGAGTGCACACATTTACATATGAAAGTACAACATGCTTAATCAGGAGTCTTCAATGTTTGGAGACCAAGGACCCCTTAGCTGATGAAGAGATGCAGCAGGGACCTCCTACTACATATACTCAATACAATTATGTTAAACTGAGCCTCCAAAAATTTGTAGGGCAGCTTATAGTGCCAAATATAAACAAGTTGACAGCTGGTGTAGCACGGCTAATGTTAGGCATGTTCGCAATTGACATTTGACATTTTGTCGGAGTCTCTTGCTCGATAACGTACAGAACAATCCATCGTGCCTCACAAGATACACTTGGGATAATAATACAGCTAACTGGCCAATGTCATTCAATAATACGTAGTTTAGCTGATGAGTGTCTCTGTTATGGATAAGTGCCATACAGTGATTTAGCGTATGGTTAGGTTAGTTTGCTCACATGACTGCACAAGGAAATATGGGAATAAGGTTTAAAAAGGTAAAATTATTTTTTTCTTCCAACTTTCCTCTGTTAAAATGCATAGGTCTGTCATTCCTTTGTTGCTCTTTAACTACAGCGTTGTTTTAATAAAAAGATAATTTTATAAATCATTACATCATCTCATTCATTTCTACATATGCAGACTTTAAACACAAATCTTCAAAATGATTCACTTCAGTTTAGATGATGCACCAGGTTAGAGCATTCCTTGTGCAACTGACTGCATCAGTATCTCCTGTGTAAAAGCTGAGCTATAAAGAGTATCTTGGTTACTATTAGAAATTGTGCAAGTGCTGCATTATGTTAATACGACTGTAGATATGAATAAAGACACTTCATGAGGTTGGAGAAGTGGAAATAGAGAGATCAAGAGGAACAAAGGCGGAAGCTAAAGGGGGAGAAACAAAAGAGGAGAGGAGGAGAGGGAGAGATGAATGGATGCAGGCTGGAGTATCTCAAAACGATCACAACAGGGATCCTCGCTGGTGATGAATAGAAGTGTTAGGTCCCAGAAAAAACATACGAATCGACTCTGTTAACACTGGAAAACCCATTTCCCCTCCCGCTCGTCTTGTGCATCCTGTGGAACCTATTTACCTTTTCACCCCTAACAGTAGCTTCTAAAACACCTCCAACACGGTGCCTTATTTCACAGAGAAATATAATACGCCTGCCAAGTTATTTCAATAAACCAATTTACAGTAAATCTGTTTGCCTGTGTAAAAAGCACATTTTGATTCAAAGGTAATGAGTTTCCAGTGACCGTGCTGTGCGGTTAAAATGATGACGAGCCATTACTGTATTTATAGGTATAGCTTCACAATCAAAGGTTCACAAACACACACAAAGAGAGCCACAACGTGCATCGAAACACACACACACACACACACACACACACACATTCATTTAACGTATGCTTTACTGTTCCAATATTTATGGCTGCGTTTCTCTGCTCATTTTGGACTTTTTTGCAATTTCAAGGATCGTTTCCCCGGCGACCGCAAAAACCATTACATCACTTTTACATTACTCACAGCTGAGATGGCTCGTGTGTGCGCGAGAGTGCGCGTGCATGTGTGCAAAACATATTCACTGCAATGAATTTAACGCTACCTCTCAACTAAAAATAATCAAACAATATTCTTTGATTCACTGTCTTTGTTCACATGTACTTATTTTTATCAGAATGTGTTTCTCAAGACTGACAGTCAGAGACGACTCATTACAGAGACAACAAAATGCCAATTATCGCTCAGACCTTGCACGAAGAGCACCTGTATGAAGTGCACGATGAACATGAGTGTACACGAGTCCATCCGTGTGCGTGTCTGTGTGTGTGCGCGTGTGATCTAATCTCAGTCTGTGCTCTGTGGTTGCAGCTGGTTGCCATGGGGAGAGGCTCAAACAGCTCAGGCGGAGGTCACACATTATTCTCTGCACAGAGCTCTCTCATAGCTCCCTCTCCTAAAATGTCCTCTTTACAGGTTAACTACATATTATTTTGCTTCAGTATTTATGATTTAACTGCGGGTTAATTGCACAACCGGACTGACCTGTTGATTTCAGAGGTAATACACGATTCATTAGCAGAGGTCAGCGTTGTCGGACAGAGCAGCTCATTGATCAGTGACGTAACATGATGTAAGCCACTTTTCTTGAAATTTACAACTGACCCATTCACTTCCTCGGTTTCCTTGGATTTGTATTGTTAATATTTCGTCAGAGAGAGACATTTAGGTAAAATCAAGTGAACAAATAAAAATCTAAATGATATTGAATAATGCTCAAGGGGTCAAACCACAGTTATCTTAAATGTAAAGCATTTATTCTGTGACATGATGAGCAGGGCAACAAAAAAATAACAATAAATGCTTTATTATAATTCCACAAAATCCTACTTTTGTTTTTTTTAGAACACTAATAAGGTAGAGTTCGATGAGGCCGATATACACAATGTTATAGGCGTCACTTTTTGTGCCCCAGTACACCGCTGCAACCCTAACAGGCTGGAAACACTAGATGCACTGGTGTGCAGCGCTGTTGCGTGGCGTTACCTCTCGCTTTTCATTTTGGCATCCATGTTAACAGGTTAGACCGGCCACAGCAGATGCAGTTCAGGACGCGGTTCTCGACAAAAATAGACCTAAAAACGACCTGTCGACAGCCATATCCACATCATACCAGCATTTTACGACAGTTTTAATGTCTGTATCTGTAGAATATGACACAAACCTGAACAGAATACACTCAACAGCTGAGGGTCAGTTTCTTTCTTTCACTTTGTGATCTATAATTTGGATGCTAAATTAATTTTTAGGGGGTGTCTAAAGCTTAGCTATTCTCACATGGAAAAAGGATTGTTAATAGATTGGTGACAGAAGCAGCAGATGTAATGCCTTACTCTGTTTATTCACACACACTATCAGAGGAGCCTAGTATATTGTTCTGCATGGTTGTAACATGTATGATAACTGTATGTCCTTGCTCTGTTACAATGCGTGAGCCCCACGGAGTGCAAAACATAAGCGTACACACACATGCTGAAGAGGCCCACAGGAGACGCGGGGCATGCAGCAGCTCTAACACGTAATTAAGAAGCACTCATTAGCGTATGCGTGTGTGTTATGTGTTCAGCTGGGTCTGCCTGTTAGAAAAAAGAAGAAGAAAAGATGCAAGCGTGTTTAAAGCCGTTTATTTTTGAGGCCGTGTGTGTATGGCGGTCGACACTCGTGTGCGTATGTGTGTATGCTTGTGTGTGTGACCCTGACCGCGTTCTTGCAGTCTTTTGTGCTGGGCTAATGATGGAGCTACTTTAAACTAACTATATCTGTAAGGGGCCTTGATCTGAATAAGAACCCGACTTTAATGAAGGGAAAGTAGGACACAAGAACATCAATAAACATGAACTTAGACAAACACGCGCGTGCACAATTACATAAAACACATAGATGGGCTGCAGTGGAGGAGTTACAGTCACACACAAACACACAAACACACTGACCTGCCGGCGAAGGTGTGTTTGATTTGGGTTTGGTCTACCCCTGCTGGCCTCGCCACAGCGGGACTGGCTGCCTGCGGAGAAAACACACAGAACAACTTCCTGTTAGTCGGTGAGTGGCGCTTGGAGGAGAGACGATAAAAGGAGCAGAACAACGAGCTCCAACAGCACTTTCACACTGTCGGAAAGTGGATAATTTAAAGGGTGGACAAAAGGAAAAAGAGAGGCGTAATGAAATGTACATTGTTAATGTGATTTAAACAAAAAGCTGCAAGTGAGTGACTTAGTGGAGGATTCAAGGAACTACACCCAATCTGAAATCCTGAGCTCAACATGTATGTCAATCTGAAAGACATGGGAACACATCAAGGGAATGAGTGAATTGATGAGCGGGGTGACAAGCGGAGGAGCTGCTAAATTGATGGATGGATGATGTACAAATAGCAATTAATATGTGAGGCAAGAAGACAGTGTTGTCAAGCAGTAATAAATAACACTGTCAATGGGCACGGGAACAGAGAGAAAAAGAGAGGGAGAGGTGCGAGAAAGAAGAGTGTAAATGCGAGCCAAGGGAGCTGTAATAATTACTTTATACAGTGACATATGGCTGGTGTGAAGTGTGTTTCTGTGTGTGTGTTTGTGTTGGAGACAGAGAGGTGAGCTCCGCGGGGACGAGGTGACATGCCCAGCGGTACAGAGGTGATGAATCATCTAATACTCGAAACGTGACGGTGGCGTTCCTGAGTGGGCGACAGTAAACATGCTTCTGCGACAACCTACCACTGCGACATGTGTCTGGGAGTCCACGAAGTTTACACTGTATCAGGAATCGTTTATAGAGCTTGTAATGCTTTCAGACAGTGGGTTCATGATGTTTTTTCAGTTTTCAGACACAGCCAAGACGAAGTATTAATTTAATTGGTCTACAGAGACTCAAGGTGTCATCTTGAGGCCGGCTGCTTTTGTACTTGCTTCTGAGTTTCAAAGCAAATCATCGAGGAGTGCTTTTATCCTTTTGAAAATGTAAAACATGTTCCTGATAATTACTTCGTTAACGTACAAAAAGACTACATCTACACTGAAATTTAACCCAGCGCATAGCACATCATCATCATCGTAAAGGTTGATTTGTCTTTCAGTGGCTAAGTTGCATTGTGGGTAATGTAGGCACCAGGTTTTGAAACATATAAAACTGGTCTAGCATTGCGCTTCTATAACACTGATTTACTAATTAATCACAACAAATTATCAAGATTGACACAGCAAAAAAGAAAAAGAAAATGTGCCTACATTACCCACAATGCAAGTTTCCACAGACTGACTGCAATGGAGGCAATTTATCAGATTACATTTCTTTCTTTGGAGACACTAAAATTATTATACTGCTTTTTGTGTACTTCTCAAGTGTTGTAAACAGAAATTTAATGTGTGAAATTGGTGGATTTACCCTTTAAAACCACAAACTACGACTGAGAACTATGACAAGAACTGAATCACTGAGACTGTTCATACTACTCATACATAGAATACAGATAAAAGGAAATAAAATATAAATTAAAACACAAAAATATATATATTCTTCAACCGAAGGGCGATAATGTCGTCTGATTGCAATATTTGGATGGGACGATTAATGTGATATAAACTTTTATATCGCCCAAGCCTTATCTGCTTATGTGTGTTTACGTTCAGAAATACATGTGGGTATCTGAGCTCAGGCATGTTCTGAGTATGCGCATGTTTGTGTGACCAGATGCAGACAAATGTACACAGGTCAATAAGGCTCAGTGTTAGTAGTAGGCCCTAATGGACTCCTAACATGACCTTTCACCTTTGCCCTCTCACCCTATTGCCATCTGACCTACGCCAACTGTCAGAGAAGGGCAGAGGGAAGGGACGTCAGAGCAAGGAAGCTGAGAGCAAGACAGACGAATAATGAAGAGAGAAAATGTGGGCAAGATGTCGGAGAAGGGTCAAGAAACAATGGATGAAAAAAGAAAAAGGATGAAAAAAATCTGAGACAGACTTATAAGAGGAGGAGTGGGATGAAGGTGAGCTGAGGCTCGACAGTGAATGACAGACTGCAGATACAGTAACCATATGTTTGGGATTTGTTGGCTTGGAAATCAATTAGTCTGGCCTAGCTGCAGATGCTGACATGTGAGCTTAATTACAGCAAGATGACAGGTAACATTAATTATCCTAACCTCTTTGTCATAACAACAGCCACTCGTACATTAATTGGAAAGTCTTTGGTGCTTAATCGTACGTCTCATTTAATAACTGCTACTAGAAATAGTCTCTCTCTCTTTGGAACAGCGGCATATTAATTGCAGGCCAGCGACGTATGTTACTTATCAAAGGGTAATTTAGAACAAGCAAATGAATCTGAACGAATAAATGCATCTCATTATTCATATTAACCTTATAATATCAAAGACACAGAATTATAGCAAAATATATATTCACCGAATGCTAAGTTCCTTCTTCTTTATTGTTTTTGCCTGAAAGAGCTTAAAACCTCTTTTCATCTCCTTGGCAACGTGTCAACCTACTCGTGTGACCACCAATTACACATTTCAAATACCACAATTATGGCTGTCATTTTCACATAATTACATTGTACCTTTTTTTTCCAACACTAGAGCCATTGTGCACCTTTAATAAAAATCATAATTGAGGCTGCTGCTAAATTCTTAAACATGAATGTGTTTCAAGGTTGATCAGCTCTGTCAGCTAAACATGCTTTTATAAATTAATAATTACACTGCATTTAAATGTAAAGTACCACAAACAAAAGTACCAGCAGGGAGTTTTTCTGCATACGAGGGAAAGGCTCACCAGAAACAATTATTCAAATCTGGACGCTTTAATAGAGAAGAATTCCCAAATATAAATGACAAAGATTTATTAGAAATACATTGAGGATAAATGCAGGGAAAAAAATGAATGCATTAGTCTGCCGACCTTGGACAGTTTAATCGATACTTGTGAGCATTAGTGGCCCTCCAAAAACTGGAGAACAGAGAGGCAGGATTTCCATTTTAACTCAATGATGGATAATCCTACCTTGAACAACTATGCTTATAATAAATGGGTCTTCTCTGTCCAATCTAATAATTGCTAAAAGTGGATAAAAACAGTGAACTATTAGTGCTATTACTAATTACAGAATAACCAATCAAGCTAAGTGTTCCCTGGAGTGAGTATGATAAATTACTAGTAATGCATGCAGGAAAGTTTGGGTGTATCTGCTCGTGTGTGTGTGTGTGTCTTGAATAAAGTGATAGACATAAGGTAATCTTTCTTGAAATATCTCTTTGGGGATGTGGCTGATGAATGGATGAGAGTGTGTGTTTCAATGAATACTAGTCTGATGGCCAGAGGTCTGAACAGGGAAGTAAACAAGAGCAATCATTTTTCTATTGAATACATTTAGTTAATTTGATTGGAATGATAATAGCTAACAAACTAAAACTTGTAACTCCTTTACAGGATTCATCTCTTTATAACTTACATGTAACAAACTTAAAGGGGCTCTGAGAAACTTCTGTAATTTCCTTGAAGCTGATCGTTAGTTTATATTAGCAGACTGTGTTCCTAAACTAATGTTCACAGTACATAGAGCCCCTTTAAGCTATTTCTACTGTCAGCATACTCCCAGATATTCCTAAAACAAGTGAGGTTTGTTTGCTGTTGGCATACAACTGGTTTTGTTTCTAGTACGCAACCTCTACTTCTACTATACTTCTACCAACTTCTGGTGAAACTACCCTTTGCTTGGACTAGTTTATTTGCTCTAAACCAGTTGCCGGTTGATGGAAACGTAAACGTGCCTAATTCAGATTTTTATTTTCTTAAAAATCGCTTGGAAAAAATGTGTATTCATTTATAGTTTATAACACTTATAATGATGATGTGACATATTTTTATGTTCTATTTTTCTTGTTCACACAATGTGGTTGGAGTGAATAGGTGAATTACTTAAGTAGGGATAAAACAACACCACATCATGAGCACAACAGTAAATTCCTTTTATGTGATGGCATTGTTGTGTACCTTGTCAGATTCATTTGGCAGACTCAGTGATATAAGTTCAGTTCTCTCACTGTGCACACAGGCATTAGGGTGAGGCACAAACAGGAAAAAGGAAAGATACAAACACAAAAGAGCAAGCACATTCACATAAAAACCTGCACAAAAGCACATTTACAGGCATACAAAATGGCTTCACTAACAAAGATAAAAGCAGACTGCACAAGAGCCACGACACACACGTAGGTAAACACACACACATACACACCCAGGTGTAGCACGATAAATAAGCGCTGTACTGCCTTATTAGCCCCAGAAGTATTCTGGGCAACAACACATACTCCCAGTCTGATTAGCACATTGTGATTAACCTGCAGCCCTGTGTGTGTGTGTGTGTGCTTGTGTGTGTGTGTTGTACGCGACAGAGGGAGAGACACATTTTGTGGCTTACTGTACTCATTTGTGGCTGACTTTTAGAACGGAAGAGCTGCACCAGTAAATCTTTCTGGATTGAAATTAAATAAAGGGAGGGGACAGAGAGTAGGAGAAAAGACAGAGGGAGAAGAAAGACAGAGAATTACTGCTAGAAGAGTACTGTCTTCCCCTCATCGCTCTCGCCAAAAGGCCAAGTGACAATTTGAACAATTACCCGGAGCCATTACCTCTATCTGAACCTGGCTGGTTGAGAAGAGACAGACCAATGAGCGAGCAAAGTGTGAGAGTGTGTGTCCGCGTGTGTGCATCTGTGTGTGTGTGTGCGAATGAGCGAGTGAAACAGCAAGCGACAGTGAAGAGCACAAAAAATGACTGTCGCTGACTGAGAAAATGATGTATGACGGAGAGGAGAGAGAAAAACAGAAAGAGTATTCCTGTATTTACAGGAGTCACAGAGTCATTTACCACTTCAGCACTCAGGTGGTAGTTATTGCAGAAACAGTAGGTGTGAGACAGAAAAGCATCGACGGAGGAGGGATGCGAGGCACCGACGAGCATCAAGCAGAGAGAACGATGTAATGGGGAAAATGGCTGAGGGAGATTGTTGACGCCTATGATGCTAGAAGTTTTCAGAAATTCCAGCACATGTAAATAAATTTGCTTTTTTTACATTCTTTGGCCTTTGTCTCGACTGATGAGAACCATTCCACATCTCTTTTGAGGACTATTTGAAAGTCTAGGGTAGAAGAGGTATGTGAAATTAGATGATGCAACACAGCAGATGATAGTTTACTCAATTTTGGTGTCTCCTCTGTTCCTTCAAAAGTTAGCAATGTTCTAACTGCTATGTTGGACCCATTTTATCACAAAGCTATTATGGTTTAAGTTTCAGTCAACAGTGATAGCCATTAACATAACATTGTGTGGCTAATGTAAGTTAGAGAGCTGTTGTTCTGATCAAAGCGTCGACGTTATGGGTGAAATGAAACAGCAGGGAAATCTGGGAAGCTAGCATGAGCTGTAATAAAGAGACTGAGACCACAGCTGGTGTGGTTTAGGTCACATATACGCATGCTACCATGCAGGCGCAACAGATAAACACCCAGACATGCACAGTCTGGACAGGCCTACTGTGTAATTGACACTAAGGCATATTTCATATGGAACAGCCACAGGAGCGGTGGAAACAGAGCTGAGACGTAAGAAGCAGTGGAACGTGGGCTCAGCACAACAGGATCTACATTCCTAAACCCTGGCTTAAATTTCACAAGGAAAAGTACCTAGATTAGTGTTGGCAGTCCACATTTATTAGTGTCAAGTGCATGCAGGTTTAATTTCTGCTAAATTGGACTCGGTGTGGTTGATTAAATAGTTAACAAGACAGCACAACCAGCATGTTGTTGTCAAACGTGAAGGCACTTGAAATGTTATTCGTTTACAGTTTACATCCCTCTCTATGAAGCCCCTCTTTACATATATTATAAAAAAACATTCTCTTCTAATTCTACCACTACTTCACCAACATCAGTAAAGTTAAGCAGGGAGACTGTCTACCTCTGAGAACCAATCACATTCCCCCAAAGAACTGAACCTTGCAAACAGGTCGTTGCACAGGGAATACAGCGTGGCTGTAAAATGATGTTTGTCCAGTGAGCAGTCTCAGGGGAAGAGGCCACACCACTCATGAGTCCAATCAGCCGAGGAGTCACTTTAACCAGTGAACTTGAGGGATTACCCGTGTCCACCTGTCTACAGAGAGCATGAGACTGTTACACTATCATAACAACTAAACAAAACTATATCTGTACTGGGAAACTGTATTATGATAATGATTATTAGCACATTCTCATAAGTCAATGCTTATCTGTGTGCATGACTGTAGTGTGAATAAATAAGTGAAAGACTGTGTATTTGTGTATAATGCATGCGGATAACAAGCATCACCTCACAGATGAAGGAGTAGAAGAGGAGAACAAAGGATGGAGTCGGAGAGTATCTGGTGTTTTACTCTGACAGAGAGAACAGAGTCACGTTTCGGGCTGATAATTATGTGATACACCTGCTAACATTTGAAAACTGAAACTCAGAATAAGCACCGACAGCATCAGAGACGGTAAAGATTAGAGGGTGAATTTAAAGAGACGGAGCAGCTCAAAAAGATATTAGCATAATCTGAATCTGTTTAAGTCTTTTCAGTAAAGCTTTATCTGAATGTTTAAGTCTCTTTCAGAAGCTGTTTCAGACTGAATTGTATTAACAAAGTGACTGTTATATCGTAAATGTACATTTCCATAAAATACAAAAAAGCACGACATACAATAAAAAAAGAAAGTCAAGTCTTGTAATACAACAGGAATTAATTTTGTGTTGCTATATGGACCCAAATGATTCATTTTGGCACCATTTTGACCCAAAAAAGTGAGAGCAGCAGAGGTGAGGGGCAGAGGAATGGGAGAAGGAAGCAGACGAGAAACAGGAGAAAGGAGGAGTTTGCCCTCTGCCCTTTTGAGAAAGGGAGAAAAAGGATGAAAGCTAAGGAGATTCATCCATCTTTGTTAGTGGAGTTTGATGTGACAAAGCATGTCTGGATTACAAGGAACATGCAGAAACCACTGGCAGCACTCACCTCCAACCCTTTAACACATATAGGATATCCACTGCACTCAGAAACCCACTGCTGGCTTATATTAGAGTTCCAGTTGGGGCAAGAATGACAAAAAGTTATTTCTTACTTGTTTTATCAGTACTTGCACTGATATTTGATTCCAGTTTAAACTGTTTGGTTGTAATTAAATTGATCTATTCAGACGTCAGACATTTTGTTTGTCTGAAAAGTACAAAATAAAAGGGATCAGTAACTTAAGCCATATGCTGAATGCTTAGCATAATAAACGTTTCTCCTCAATGTCAGATCCGTTTGGATACAGAACAAGGCCTGACACAAAATAGAATCTAACAATTATTTTGGCCAGCTAAACATTTTTTGTAAGGTTTTACTTTGGGAACTTTTATTTATGTCTCCAACACAAGGATTTTTATTGATTCTTAGGGAGAAGTTTGGACATTCTAATAAGAAATGCACGAGTGGTAGTCAAACTTGAAAAGACTCCTGGTATATCAACAATTTGCTACGTTCTGAGCACTACCAGCTAGAAGAAAGGCCATAGGGTCATTAAAATCAAAGAGTTTGTCCCCTTAGGAGTATTAATGTGGTTAGTATTCTTCATGGTGATCTGCTTATGAGATTACAGCACAGAGGAAAGGTGAAAGTGTCCATGAGGATTCATCACTAAATCAATATCTCACAAAAACAGATCAACTAATGTGAAGGCAGAAAATCTGACCGCGAGACTTGATGAAGACATTTCATGACACAAATCAGTTTTGTGCTTACACTTCTTATAAAAGGTATTATTGGACTAATGTTAATGAGAATTCAATATACTACGTAATAAAGAAGATCTATGTCCTTTATACAAATACATGATGCACTTTTTGCATTGCTAAGCAACTATAGCAGTTAATGACGATCACTGACATATACTGTATGTTCTTCACATTTAGAGACTTGTTGACACTTGAGGGAAGTTTATGGGATATATATTCTTACTGTATGTGTTGCAATTGCTCTGTGTGTTTAGTGTGTACAATATGTGCATGGTGTCTTTCAAACTGTTTTTGTGTTGCTGTCTAAGTGCCTCTGGGTCTTACCATCACGGCGGTGTCCTCACTGAGGGAGGGTTCGGTCTCAGTCGGCTGGGGGCCGAGGGCTGAGTCGCTGCTGCTTCTCACCAACAGGGGGGTGTCTGTGGGAAACACAAAGGCACACACGTCTGATATGTGCAGGTAGTTTTGATTTTTTTATTTTTGCAGCCCACTCTTAAAGATTTGGGTGGAAAACTAAATCAATTAATGGCAAGGCTGCAGCCGAACAATTTAAAGAGTCTGCTTCACGCAGAAGCAGAGAGTGAAGTGTGTTTATACATCTACATGCACTGGAAGACTTTTAAAAATATACAACCTGTAAATCAACCACTTTTTCTCATTTCTGTTTATAGGAGGTATCTGCAGGAGGAACTGACAACCGAACACGAACTCAAGAGCAGTTTTAGGAGATGGAAAATAACTTGACCTACAAAAATGTGAAGAACCACCAATTCTAAAACATCATTTCGTGTTTTTTCGACTGCCATTTTCTTCCAGCTGTGCTCTTTTTTCCTTCCAGTTTCCCCTGTTAAAAGCAGAGGCACCTGGCTCTCTGTCAATCCAAAATGACACAGTGTGACTGCTCCCTACCAGACAGCTAATGGAACACGAGATATGACGGAGAGGAAAGAATAAAGCAAAAAACGGTGAGAACAGAGAAAGTCTGCGTCTGCACTGCTTCAGAATCTACAGCCACACGCACAAACACACACGTGACTGCCTTAAAATTGCTAATGCTATTTTGATGGAGTCACAGTTCAGCAAAATTCATGTCTAATAATAATCTTTTAGATGACAAGATACAGACCCTGAGCCACACTACAGAGAGGAGTCTGTGTGTCTTTCTTTGGGAGTGTCAAAGCACGATGAGGAAGAAAGAGAGAGGAAAGATGAATATTTCTGTGTTGTTAGGTTGACAAACTGAATTTCCGCTCTGTCACTGCAATGTGCCTCCGACATCAGTCCAAGTCAAAGCGTGCTTTTCAAACTAAAACAAGAACATCCCGATATTCAGTGCCATAAACTAGCAAGCTGGTCTTATCGTAAAATGATCTAAAGACATGAAAATTAATTGTTTAAATGTCAATATAAATGTGTCTGCAAATGCATTTATTGGAGAACCCCTACATTTTAAACAGACAAGATTTTCATTGCTCCAGTATCTAAAACTTAGACTAAGACATATGAATAACATTTGTTTAAAACTTTTTTGAGATTTCTTTTCTGTGTCTAAATGCCAATGAAGACATCAGCAGATGCACATGTTTTGTCAAACAGATGCCAAAACTGGCTCACTGCCAGTTCCATGGAAAACTCTGATAAATCCAGCAGTTTGGGCTTGTAAAAAGGAAATAAAGTGTGATCCTGTGTTATGACTGGTGGTCGGGGGATAGAAGATAGAAACAATGAGAAAGACAGCATGAATCCAAAATATTCACCGTGTACAGTAAATAAAACCTTCTACTTCCCTTAATTATCTGAACTCATCAGCCAGCACAGCCTGAGATATTTATGTGCATATGTACATATCCGTTGATGATGTCTTGTAGCAGAAAACTCATTTCTACGTGTTGTTTTTAAACATGTGAATGCGTATCACTCCATGTTCTCATTTGGTCTGTAAGATCTGAAAGGCGTGAGTATGTGAGAATTTAATGTATGCCTCCCTTCCTTTCATATCCCTTCAGTGAACACACTGGTGTTCATGCGTCCAAATGGCCAATAAGCGGCTGATTTGCACATCTCTAGGTGCGCATGTAGGTAACATATGATAGTGTCTTCCTCTTCACATCTCACCAGCCCACTGCATAAAATCACCATTTAACAGAAGCTGATGGATGACGCACACCGCACTATTGCCTGTGTGGCCGCTGGAGCTTGAAGAACTAGTAAAATGGTGAGAAAAGTCAACACTGCAGAAAGCGCTGAAAATAAATAACATCAGTTGAGGTATTATTATGATCTGATGCAAGCTGCCAATCCTCAAATCCACCAACCCCCATTCATAGAGTCCATCAATCCATATATACATTAAGAACATCGTCATGTTAGCCTCTATAGTTCCACTGGGAATAAAATGGTAGAGGTGGGGATGAGGGGGGAGGAAACCTCTAGATGAGTGGACTACTCAGAACACATGCCAAATGATATTTGTAGGGTCATATATTGATTGTCACAAAATGGACCCTTGGTGCTCTTAAGACTGGCTGGGGGGTATGGATTACATGAACCCCCTTAATCAATTCATCTCTTCAAAGGAAAGCAATGAATGAGGGCTAAATGGATAGAGGACAAAAGACATAAAGATGACAGATAAGAATAAATAAATATATTAAGGGGCTAACATAGGACAAGATAATCAGTGAGACACAAGGGGGAAAAAATTACTGTTGGTAAGTGTGATAAAACTTAAGACAAAAGAACAAATAATCTGAGCAATTATTAAGACAACAACTAAAGAAGCCTTCCAATACAATTCAATTCTATGCTTTTATATTTCACTTCGGTGGAACACCTTTCCCAGTTTGAGACTAAAGCAGGCCTGTCAAGACACAAATCCAGAGGTCATCTGGGGAAAATGTTCCATTGTATTAGGGTACATGCTGTACATTTCCAATGGCACATTAAGATAGATATCAACGGCTACCTAGGGACAAAGCTAGCCTGTAGGCATTCAGTGATCAATACTTTTTTTACCAGATAGGTCTTGCAGAATGCAATATCAATTTGACATCACCTTGTGATCCCCATTACCTCTTTTTCCTGCAGTAATATGACTATATAGAGCTAGACTATGGAAGCTAATAAAGTATTGCTAGCATGACATGCGACTGGATATTGTCTTGTACTCTTATTATTGGAATATCAGCAAATAGCTAAAATGTTGTCTTTCCCTGGATTTAAGGAGGCTGCATTGTAGTCATTGGAAATAGTGAATAGACTATGATGTCACCCATAGGTTTCTGAGGAGCCAGAGACTTCACACAAGAGACTTCGTCTAGTCAAGCCCGTTAAATTCCAGGCCAGCTAACTTGAACGGGGATAAAATAGGCCTGTGCAATAACACAATGGCAATATGTATTGGCAATAGACAAAAGTCGTTAAAAGCAATAATACAGTACTTCAATAAAATACTTTCATACTTTCAGATAGTTTCATGTGTATACATTATATGCAAACCATCATGAAAGCACATAACTGAAGACTTCATATCCCTTGTTGATTGAGTGTTCCACTTGTGACAGGCGAACAGCCAATCATTTTAACAGACAAATCCCAAGCATGCTCCCTCCCTGGGTCGTTTAAACAGACTGTCATATCCCCAGGTGCTATGAGTGACACGCAAACAGCTGTGTAGTTCGGTTGAACAACTGACAACAACAGAAGAGGGAATGAGAAAATGAGAGCTGAGAGGAAATTGTGAACAAAAAAAGGACAGGTCCGCTCGGCTGTGTGGCAGTTATTCAGGGTTTTTTAAGTTGGACAAATGTCATAACACAGTTGTGTGTAAACTGTGCAAGTGGACCGTCCCAACCAAGACTTATCATACCACCTTAGTCGCTTCCATTGGAGTACATAAGATGTTCTCAGTCAAGACCAACTACATCTGCTGCTACATCTCAAGTAACAATCACAGGTAGTCCATGATGAAGAGGTACTCCCCAGTAACACTGTTTTACAAAGCATCTTAACTGTACAAGGACATAACCCAATTAAAAATAGTATTTGTGTGCCTTGATAAAGTGATTAAATTCAAATAATAAGGTTAAAATCAACCTTTTTTCAAGTCATTAAAAATGAATCAAATTCAACCGATATGAAACTTTACTATCTTGATAGACTTTTCAGCCATATTGCCAAAGATACAGGCCAAAGAGAAAATGATTTAATTGTGCAGCTCTTTTACTGTTCGACAGGATCATTGATTTAATGATTTCCACCTGTGCATTTCCTACTCTGAATAGTCAAATTGAGGCCATTATATATGCAACGTATTTGACACTTGACATTTCTGTCACGGGAAGTGTATCACTCAAAAAACCACTATGATCAGTGGTCTTTGACTACAGTGAGAAGGCCTCTCTCATCCATTGTAATGCTGATCATGTATCCTGACCAATCACTTCACTTCACTTTGATTCCTAATTATGAACAGAGGCGCTCAACAGCACTACCATACCTCTGTTTTTTGAGTCCTTCATGGAGATTTGATTGTGAAACATCACATGAGCTTTTAGATAAAAGGGACAAGTAAAGAAAACCACTGAAGTAGAGAGACAAAGGATACAAGAAAAGTGGGACAGGCAATTCAAAAAAGACGATGAAAGAAGTTCAAAAAACAAGAATAATGGAAAAGAATGAAGGTGATTACACAAAGGAGAGTGGTGTAGAGGAAAAGATGAGAGAAGACAAAAGAAGATTTGGAGAGACAAAGGAAAAACACACTGAGGCAGGAACAATGAGCAAGAGACACAGACAGTGAGAGAAAATCAAGTGGATAGAGTCAGAGGCAAAACATTAGACAGTGATAGAGGCCTAAGTCTGGTCCTCTCCCACTGACACTGATAGTCTCCAGAGCTCCGTTACCTCTAATCTACCATGACAGTCACACATTACTGCAAATCTCTGCTGACAGGCGACCATACTGAAACAGACTAAACTTCCTGTCTTAACAGTGTCTGGATCATACAGCTAAGGCCCCTTCACGACTCAGGAAGGTCAAACAAGCTGAAATTTCAATTCTCCCCTCAGCGGTACAGTACTGTAATACTGTACGCAATAATAGAAGGAAAGAGGAACAGAATAGGACTGCAAGAATCTACTGTACAACATTATGATTTTAGTTTCAGTGTGGGAGTCCTTGAGGTCAATAAACTGCTTAACATCCTTCACGTTAACTGAGAAAATTTTAATATTATCACCAAAAACAACAAGAATGAAAAATAACGAAAGCTAGAATGCAACTTATAACAGACGGAGGGAAATTATCACACTTCATTTGACATATAATGACATTTTGAAAACAACCATGACGGATTATGTTTAAATGTCAAGCGCCCGAATGGATGGATGGCGCCGCCTGTGCAACAAAGCAGATACAGAGTCTACAATTCATAACTAAAGGAAGTGGAATCTGTGATTAGCTGGCAGCAGGAGGCAACTGGAAGTGATGCATAGGTCTTGGCAAACTGTAGCTACACACAATCCATCATCCGCTTGGTTTGTTATGTTAAAGTGAAATTAAATTTGGACAAGTTGCTGTGACAGCTCTAAGCCCTCTCACACTCACATCTACAGCACCTCTCCTGAACTGCCACTTGACTTGAAGTAAGACAGAAAAAGAGATGAAGGAAGGGAGAGAAAGAGGGACCAGGAAAGAGAGGAAGACAGGTCGTCCAGATAGGTCTATTCCAGGTAACAGTAAGCAGACACAAACATCAGAGTTCAGTCTGCCGCCTGACATTACACATACACTTCCTGTCTCATTCATCCCTATCTTATGCTGCATCTCAGAGACAGCGCTGCCAACGATTCAGCTGCCCTCGTCTTGTTTTCATCACTGTCCTGCAGAAAAATGCCCATCACATCCTGACCTTTATCTGCACTGGGATTCAAAGTTAACATCGTTCCTATCGTCTACAAAACACATGTGGCTTGGTTTTTAGACTCTTTGTCCAATATACCATTATTCCATATTAAATGTGTTCTTTATTATTCCTTCTTTTCTTTTATGTTTCTTATTTTAGCCATCAACCCATCGCTGTTTTGGGACTTACTGACTTGGCCCTGCAGTCAATCACTTCAAATTTCAGCCCCACTGAACCTGTTTCTCGTCAAACATCAGTTGTGACATTGACCTGTTTACGCACTAGCCTACAGGTCACACCTAAAAGGTAAGACTAGGTATTCCCCAAAGGACTTTTTTACTTTCTAAAGTCAGAGGAGTCACTTGAAAGAACATTTTAACCATTTGTCACAAAACCTTGGAATTCCCAAGTCCCAGAAGCAGAGTAGGGGTTACTTCACCTACTTTTAAGGTGCATGGAGTGGGGAAAAGTTTTTAAAAAAAAACAGTAGAATTCATTACAAAGTCCCAGCCTAGTCAACGATGGAGGGGGGGAGGAGTACTGGAAATACGTCAAGGTTTTTGTCTACCAGAGCCAGCAGGATCAGACACAGAGCAGTTGTGGTTGCCAGAGTCAATACAGACTGCCTTATCTCCATCGGCACAATACTCTGTCTAATTCGGACAAAATTTGTGATGTGATGACAAATGCCAGAGCCTAATTTATGTTATTGTTATTGTCTTCCAGAGAGCAATGGCCTCGTATCTTTGAGCACAGAACTGTGTCTGGGATTAATATTTATATTACATCTAATTAGGGATGTTCCAAGTGACTTATTTCCCCAAGTACAAGTCCGAAAGTAAGAAAACACCCAGAAAGCTGTCAAAATTGAGCACGAATTTAACCTATTAGGATAAATATTGTCCAAAAAAACTTGAAACTGTTCTTGTTTGTACCAAACAGTATTTCAATCATTAAATGCATACTGTCCGCACACATCTCTACACAAAACTTTGCAAAGAGTATTTACTTACTATATTGTGTTTTAAAAGTGAACTTTCTGCAAAGCATATGGGTCAATAAAGAAGAGCTACCAAATGTCAACATGTAAATCACACAAATGTTAAAATGTAGCTCTGAATGTCAAACCTCACTTCAAACATCTGTCTGCAAGCATAAAGATCTCCTTTGATTTGATTTCGGTGGTGTGGGTTCGTGTACAAAGAAGAGAAAATGCCACGTGTCATAGGTGAAGCTGGGCACTGCCAACAGAAATATGCAGTTAAATAAATGAAAAAGTACTTACTGGATTTGAGGGCTGAGGAATTGACTTCAATCTCGCCCCCTGTGATTGGCTGGAAGACAGAGAGCTCAGACTGGTAGAGGTCTGGGCTGGGGGCTAGGCTCGTGTTAGCCACACCCCTCTGCTGGGCTTCCTGTTCCTCAAACACCGCCATCAGCTAGAAAGACAAAAAAATAACCACACAATGTACTTTGTTATTATTATTTTTTTAATTTACTTCTATTCTTTTCATCCATTATGAACTCAATGTTTGATCAGAGTGGAGCGGCAGTAATTATGTTCAAGGATTACAGAGATTATGACTGCACTCACAGTCACTCCAGGTTTTCTATTTGCTACCCTCTACTCGTTCTCCACTCACACTGAAAGCAAAGCCACTCCAATTTGCTCCATTCTGTTGCACTGAATGATACCATATGAAACAAAATCTTGAATTAATATGAATGCAAACACAGTACAGACAAAAAAAGAGCGAGCAGAGGTGACCAGATGTCTTATCTGTACTTAGAAATGTTCAAACTCGAGCCATATTGCATTTATCAAAAGATGTTTGATACAGCACAGCCGCTGTGCATTGACAAGACGAAGCTCACTTATCAAAAGACAAAGACGGCAATAAACCCAACTGATCAGGTTTCTTTAAATAAAGCAAGAAATGCTTAAGAAAACATTAGAAAAATGATGCGCTGCTTTATTTGTACATGCACACAGTTTCCGTGTTACCTTGTGGATGAGGACGCCATACAGGACGTCCAAGGAGCCCAGCATTCCTGCGACAGAGTGTGTGTTTACTGTTTAACAACTGCCTCCATTCGTGTGTCCCCCTTTGCGTGTTTGCGACACCCTGCTAGCTCCAACTGTGTTATATAGTGGAATCCCTGTCCATTGAGCATTGCACTGAGTCTGCGTTTAGCCTAACATAGCACAGAGCGCGTCAACACAGTGTTCTAGGGGCCTCCACGTAAAGACTGAATAGACCTGTGTGTGTGTGTGGATCCATACATGTGTGTGTTCGGTGTCTATAGTGGCCAAGAGTATAGAAAGGGGACTTTACCAGTAAAGCCAGAGGCTTCCTGCTTCACTGGAACCCACAAGTGTGGAACATACAGACATGAGCGTATATATGCAGGCTACTAACAGGCACAACAAACTAAGGTGTGCACAGTAGTGTCACTGCACTGTGATTTGCTGGCTGTCTCTCTGCACACCAGAACAAAAAACAACATAGCCAACATTATAAAAATGTCATTCTAAAACACAAAGTGATGCCAACACTTTGGACTAAAAGCTTATGCAGGTGCTCGTATAGAGGAGCCCAGCGACGGCATTTGTTCTTTTAAAGCCAATGTGATGATTAAAGCAGGTTTTCACTGGAAATTTCTTCATTGGGTTTTTGATAAATTAGGCTCTCATTGCTCCCCCACTCTCTCTCTCTCTCTCTCTCATTCCCGGTCCTTCTCTAACTCTTCCTACAAAGAAAAGGCCCTGTGGCACTTGTGTCAGACGTAATTGAGTGTTGAGGCACTTATTCTCGAAGGCGTCTCCTTGATCTACTGTGACTGGGGTTGTACCTCATTTGTACTCTTTGGACAAAAGCATCTGCCAAATGAACAAACGTAAATGTAAAGGATCCCCAGTGACACTGAAACATTTAGGTTCTTAAGATGATTACACAAATAAACTTTTTACAATATAATAGCTACAAAGACTTTTAACATTAATACAACCTTTGTGTCCTGTCTTTCTTGTTTTGTATTGGTACACAACTATTATTATTTATCATGTAAATATAGTGATATTGATTTTGCATTGTCCATGTCCCATTTGAAGTTTTTCTTTATATTCACTTAATATCCTGTTTTTCACTTATAGCACATTCATGTAGTGTCGGGATAATTGGAAAAACAATTTCCAACTGGGCGGACTGACGAGAATGTCTGATTATATGGCAGTGTTAGGACTAAATGTTAAATGTTAAATATGAAATGGTTGGATGATGTTGTATAATTTTTTTTGCTCAAATGTAATTTCACTTACCAACTACAGTAATGGACCATATTCACATGGCGGCTCTGGGGTGCAAGTCCTATGAAATGTATTCAATCTGACAAATTGTTGTAATTTCACTGCTTACTGATTGATTTAGCAACTGCAACAACAATGGACAGTTCAATCCAGAGCGAACTGGACCATATTTCAAGGTAAAACAACAACTAGCTTTAATTAGACAGCTAACATTAGCATTCAACCACGATTAGGAAAGGGGTAAATTAATTCTAAAAAATATCAACGCACATCTTGCAGACAGAGTGAAGCACACAGGATGTAAACAAAATCTTAATTTTAGCTAGGAGGTTGTTGATTGCTAACATCAGCTAATGAGTAATCAAATATGGCTAAACTTGCCTTCACTATCCATCGTCTTTTCAGTTCCGGATCAATTGGGAAGCTGTAAAATGACATCAATCTGTCAGATTATCTACGTTTATATGACTTGCAACCTGTAACACAGCAGCATGACTGCACATTATCCCAGCAATGAGCTTGACAGTGGAGGAAAATGGCCGGCGTGTGAATAAATCCTATGGGGCCGTCTGAGGAGCATATGAATGCACTCAAAAAGTACACAATCCTGTTTTTTAGTGTGTACATCAAACACCATGTGAGCTTTCTTTCCAGCCTACCTCTCTAAGCAGAGAGCAGAGCAGTATCACTACATCGCACCTTTCACCACATCTATATCTCACCAACTATTCAGCTCAACCAATGTCTCTCTCACATGCTCATGTTCTCTCACACTCCCGTCTTCCATCAACACACAACTTTCTCTTCTTCTCGTGCTACTATTTTTACTGCCTGCTCTTTTTCTTTAAACTTTTCACATCCCCTCCCCCCTGTTCGGTCTCAGCAGGGATTTACACCTTTCTGAGTATAAAACCTTGGTTTGGTTATGTAACCGCAGTGCTTTTAATTTGATAATTAGCATTTGTCACTTATCCGTCAAGCTGCTTCAGTGAAAACATTTTACAACTACTGTCCAGCAGGGATGACATTTAGGCAGACAGGATAAAGGGTGGAGATGGGAAGATGATAAAAACACATAAATAAAAAAAAATAGCTTACATTCTTAACCAGTTTCAGTAAAATCTGCCAGTTAGGGAGAGCAGAACAAGACTAATAGCTCTGAGATAAACACACACACACACACACACACACACACACACACACACACACACACAGGGGTGGCAGAGATTCTTTAAAAAGAACATCTGAAAGAATGACAGGAAGAAAAATGGGTAGACAAATTCAACATAGGCTTGCTGAGTCTCTTAAAAAGCAGAGGTGGAGAGACGAGGAAAGACAGCCAGATGAGAGAGGGGAGGACTTTGCCTCTGTTCTCTTCGACAGGGAACTCAAAGACCTGCCAAACAAAATGACACCACAGCCTGAGCATGAGAGGGAGCGGGAGGAGAGGGGTGATCGAGACATAAAAGGTGAGACTGCATGGAGAGAGAGAAAAGGCGAGACGCGACCATTGAGCATGTGAGAGACAGAAGCGCGGAGAGGATTATAATGATAATAATGAGGGGGACTGACAGATGTGCTGTACTGTTAAAAACCTTTGGGGTGTCAGAGAGTAAGAGCAAAAAGCAAACCTGAGACTCGAGATTGTCTGAGAGTGTCACAGTAACAAGTGGCAGTGCCGTGATGTGTCCACTTTCAGCCAAATAAAGTTACACGCTGCCAATTTCTGTCTCCGTCCCTCCTGCACCACAACCCTTTTAGTCCGGCAAAGCTTTATCGTAAGATGTTTCCAAGTACAGAAGACAGCAAATGTTATTCAGCCTTTAAGTTATAAATGAATCGTTACTTTTTGGATTGAGCGCTCACACCGATGTGCGTCTCCGTCATGTTATGATATGTAACACTTAACCTGCTCATCAGCTATCCTGTCAACAATCTCGACAGACGCAGAGATGCTAATGAACGTCTGATTTTGTTTTCTGTTTTTCAGTTTCAGCTTACTGTCAAAACACACATCTTACTTTGATCGTGTTGCTGACAACTCCATGTAGAGAAATGCCTTTATCCATGAGAGAGCCTGAATACTTGAGCTCATAAATGCGTCTGACTAAGGAGTCGGGCTTCATTTTCTCTTCATTTGGGTTTGACTGACGAAGCTACAAACTGTATGAAAGTGCAATTTGTTGTGTCATTTTATTGTGGTATGTTTCTTTTCCATACTCTTAGGAAGGTCAGGGGTGAGGCATCCTTTGGGTTGACCACAGCTTGTAAAGATGTCCGTACTCACAGCATCACTTCGCTAACACTAAATGTTATAGAATGAATGCATCATGAAATTTTACTTTCCTTAAGATTATATATCCTTTTTAATGTGCTGTTATAGCAAAACAATTTTATAAATACACAACAACTGAGTCCCAAGATGAGAAAGTTTTGGTCTTTTCTCAATTTAGTCCTTGTACACTTTACCAATTTACACAAATGTCCATGACCTATTTGGTTGTCAAGTATAGAATAATTCTAATGACAGCTACAGCTTTCTAAAATATCAACCGGGGCTTCAAGCACCTATGAGAATAGCATGCACATATCTGAAGCTTCAACAGTGCGGAGGTGGGGTTGTTATGTACCCATATACTTTGCTATTTTTTAGTATTTCAGGTACCTGAGTCTGATGAGAGACAAGAAACAGAGGAGAGACATCAGCCACATTTGACAAGTGAGCTGCAGACGCATGCAGCTCCCTTGCTGATTTTTATTCCCGCAGGTATTCAGAAAACGCCACAAAGGAGCAACATCTCTCGCTCTCTTCATCAGATATTTGTCTGTATTCGGGTGCAACTCCGAGGCTCCAAAGCATTTGGGTCAGCCCTTACTAAAAGCACACAGAGGTTCAAATCTTTGCCCCAAAGGTTACTTCTAAGCCCTCTCTCTTCATCCCTTCTCCACTACCTATATTTATCAATAACACATGGTCAATACAAGGATTACACTAGTTAGCTAAGACGAGTGAAGGCTAGTGGAAGTAACTCCCTCGTGTGTGACTACCTGACCTGAGAGCGTGGATCAATGAAGGGCCAGATCCAACAAGCCACAATCAAACACTTCCACCTAAACACATATGTGTCAGTTCTTGTGACACTGGTCCAGTGGTGTCAGGCTCAAATGCTTGTAAAATCAAGTATTACACATTTTTCATAAATCCATTCTTTTCAACTTGTAGTTTGAAACTTGGGCTTCAAATAGCAGTGTCAAGGCTACAAATGGGCTTCTACTTCTTCACGGGGCCATCGCTAGAACAGTCACCTATGATTCAAACCTTTATTTGAATGTGAGAAAAGTATAAATGCATTACCAAATATGAACATATGGGACAAAAGAATAACACATGCAAACAGCTAATGCTAGATTTTTGTATCCACAGGCAGACTCACCACACTGCTGGTTTCTCTGAATGGCAAAAAAAAGGACATAATCCAGTTTCTATCTTTAGAAATGCCAACGCGATTTATCTGAGCGCCCTGTTATTTTGTTAAATTTAGCTAATTCACTTAATTAACATTAATTAACTCCAGCTGATGAAATCTAAAAGTCTGCAAACAGCACTCATTTTGCAGTTGATTTTATAGTGGCAGGAAGACCACATGTCCATTAAGATCTTTTTCAAATTTCCAGGCTTACTCACGAATAAATAGTGATATTTCAGTGGAGCTGCACATGATACACAACATAACACACAACAGCATGTGCACGCTACTGTGTGCACGGCTCAGCATCTCAGAAAGTGTGTGTGTGTGTGTCTGTATTTGATGTGTGTGTGTGAGAGAGCGGATGGCATAAGTGCAGAGTTGGTGCCTTTCCTTTTATTAAAATTAAAAGAGCGCATGAAATTGGTAGGTAGATTAATTGCAGTTCAGGATCTAAGTGAATAACAGCGTGCGCGCGCACACACACACACACACAACCAGCTTTTCGCACATCATACCCTTTATAATCGGGTCGATTAGGTTCTGATTGATTAGCTCGGAGGGGATCAATAAAAAGCTACAATCAGCCAAATGCATGAGCATATACACTGCTCACAGACAGTGCACACACACACACTCTCACTCTCTCACACATACACAAAAAACAATCTTTAAATATGCTTAATCTATCTATTCACCACTGAAGTTTGATTTCCACTCATGACCACTTACCATAAAAAAATCAATGGTGTTCAAGTTTGTGTATGTGTGTGTGTCCATGTGTGTACTTCGGCATCTTATCCAGTCAGCAGCATCCCTCACGACTGATCAATCTGTCACCATACACTCAGGTGAGGTGGCCACACATAAAGGCAGCTGTTCATCATACGTGAAATGGGTGTGTAGGTCATGAAGTGTAATGCAGATTATTTTACAAATGGTTCAACTGGTTCTAAGTGATTCGCTAGAAGATCAGAGGAAGGCAAGATGGTGTACTAAAATAAGAATTTTCTATTTTTCTCCCTGCAAATATGCTAATTTACTGCCAACTGTGCTATTTCAGCTTTTCCGTGTTGCTTTTTCATTAAAGAGGAACGTTATTAATGATCTCCAATGATCTGAGCACGACAATAAATTCAGGATTAATAAATGTGTCTTCCAGGTTCAGAATCACAAAGCTTTTCCTCGGAAACAACTGTTCCACATAAGAAAGGGACCAGGTTTGATCACTCAGTGACACACACACACACACACACACACACACTATGACAGTGCATAGACTGACAGCACCACCTAGCTCCACACAACAGAAGCTGCATCCAAAGTGCCCCCCTCCCCCTGCGGCTCCTCCACTTGGCCCTTAACATGCTGTTATTGTGTCACAGATGTGTTTCCTATCTTAACAAAAGAACAGTGTTCTGCCCGCGAGAAGCAAAGAAAGCAGAAGACAAAGTGCTTCAATTACTTTGTTATTATCTGTCTCTTTCAGCTCACAGGGAGGAAAAGCTATATGGAAAAAAAAACAACGAATGCATGCCCGGTGGTATGCAGAATGATTTAAACTCCGTCCTTTGTGGGTGTTTGAACTATGTTTCTTCGCTACACAAGCCCAGTGAGACGCCTTCAATAAGCATGTCATCACCCCCTCTGCCTTTTGATGTAACGCCAGAGTAAGAAAAAGGCATTTTTATGTCTCATGACATAATTTTGAAGCTGCTCTTTGTGGCGAGGCCATAAAAGAAGTCATCGCAGGGCTAGTAAGATAAGGTCACTCGGGCAGGCACTCTGTAACGCCAGCACGAGGAGTCATTTGCACACTGCACATTTCTGTGTGATGCCCATAAAAATAATTGTGCGGATCACAAAGAGAATTTGAATGAACCCCGAGGCAGGTCAGCTCTTCTCTGCTAGGCTATGGAAAAGTTGGCCTTTTCGTCTTTCATCAGCAAATATTCCTGCTTAGCCCTGTTTTCCCCTCTGGCATCACTTCGCCTCCTCTCTTTGGCTTCCTCTCTTTTCCCCTCCCTTCTCCTGCGTTTCCTCTTCTCCGGTTGCCTCCTGTCTTCGTATTCTGCTTCCTCTCATTTACCTTTCCTCCTTCTGCGTCTATTTTCTCTCCTGCACCTGCTCTTCCTGCTCTTCCTTCTCCTCTCTGTCCCCCCTCTCCCCTCTGAGTTGCAGCGGTTCCTTACAAATCAGCTGATGTAAATCATCATGTTCCAGCACTTTGCTCTATTGGATACACCCACAAAGCAACAAAGGGCTTATCGATTAAAACATGAATGTGATACACCCGCGCTCACTCTCTCAGTCTCGATACTTTTAATCTCGCTGTTTTATCCCTTCATGTTTTTTTCTCTCCCTTTCTCTCTCGTTCTATTCTGTTTTTTCGCAATCTCCACGGAGTCAAACATCAACAACAAACTTATGAAAAATTACACGCTATCATACGCATACCCATATACACTGCACAAAAGGACAGGGACAAAAATATTCACACAAAAACCCACACATCTCTGACTATGACCTCTGCTGCAGTCGATCCATCGCCGTGGTGATCGATAATCAGGACGGTGTTGTCTCCGTATGGAGAATATGGATGAATGGAATTCACCTGCTCAGCAGTTTGAAGTGTTTGTGTGTGTGTGTGACCCTCTATTGATCTCCAGTCACCGCACCTCTCAGTAGAGCATGAGAAATCCAGACAAGACAGACAGAAGGAGAAAGATTAATGGAGGACAGAAATACTGTGAAGAATGAGCAACACGGACATAAAGACGGAACGACAGAGGGAGGGAGTCACAGGCGTACAGTACACACTGACACACACACACACACACACACACAGCACAGAGCAAGATAAGAAAGACATTATATAGACGTATTTTTGAGAGATAGAGAAAGCAGAAATGATTTCAGCTGTCAAAACTCGCACATCCTCCATCAGAAGCAGCGGCGGTTCAACTGTTCAGTGACTTTGTGAACTTCAGACACTTCAGTGTTTGTCGCTCGGCCAAAATATAATGACAACTTCTGTTTCCTCAGTCATGCAGATAGTGTGTGTACTGGCCTGCATTCATATTAGCATGCGTGTGCGTGGTTTCTTTGTGCGCTTGTGTCTTCACACATATACAGTATGTATGTATGTATGCTTGTGCATGAGGAAGAATATCTGTTTCTTTGAGCGTGTGTGTGTGTGTTAACCATCTACCACAGACCTCCCTGAGGCTGTGTGTAGACCACACTTGGCCATATGGAACGGCATTATGGAGACACACAGTGGCACAGATGGACACATTCTGTGCAGGCCATATTCTCAATGATCCACCAGAAGCAGTCCTAACGACAGTACTCATAAACCAGGGGAGCCTATTAGCCAAAAGGAAACTGCACAGGATCCACCCACTGGGAGGAAGGGAGTCTTAAATCAGTTTTTTGGTGGAAACATTACTCACAAACTCAGGCGAAAGGGTGAGAGGAAATGGCATTCGGATTCATTCTCTTGAGCTAATGAAATCTTCTCTTAAAAAATGGAGATTACAAAAATGTTGCCAAAGTTTTAACTTCTGCCAAATTCCACATATAGTGGCTCAGAGAGACTGTCTGATCACTATTACCTTGACTTGGAAGTTACTGGACAACGAAGAGGTGCTAATACTTTTACATTTATATAAATGGGCTCAACCAAACATCAGAAACCAGGGATGGATTGATCTGATCTGATCTGATCTAAGTATCTTATTATATTCTCCTAAATGTTGATAAAATGTGTCAGACGTATTGAAATAACAACTCAAGCCTACAAAATCTGGCACACCTTATTTTTCAAAAGCTTCCTCATCCAAAAACTGAGTGGAGTTTTTCTGATTACTGCACAAAAACACAGATAAAAACCAGCGGAAGTAGCAGTCAGTGCCGGCTCAGAGCTACTCCCTGAATGTTTTAAACGCCGCTCTACAAGAGGGAGGAAAGATAGCAGATGAATTTACGTTGACGTTTCGCAAATCTGTGCCTTTTGCCAATCTGGGTGTCAGTCACATTGTTGCACCAAAATTTTAAGCACTCTAATTAGAGAGAAAAGCTGAGTTGCCCTGTCAGCTCATCTGGTAGAGCAGGCAGCCCAAATACCTTAATGTTACACCAATATGTGACTGATGAATCTGTCATTCCAAAACTTTGGTATTCTGAATGTTTTTCCACAACCAAACTCAGAACACCATCTTTTACAGACTGTGCGTTGAGGCACATGAGGCTGCTGTCATATCAAAAAGGAATAGGATATTCATTTTTGTGCATAGTAACAGTGATGTTGTGCTAGTGTTAATGATTTACTGATGTCAAAGCGCAATGCATATAACCTTCAGAAGTTGATGGTGTTCAAACCGACGTCAAGGTTTAGTCTCTCACATCCCCTGATGGCTCATTTATCCAGCCTCGCTTTCCGTCCTCCTCTCCTTTCTCTCCAACATCTTATCTCATTCAATTGGCTCTCCACATAACAATGGATGTCTGAGTGGCTTTTGAAGTAGGATTTGCTGTCTGTCAGATGTGACTGATTAGGCTCCACACACACCCGTACACACCACGCTCTCTCTCACATACGTGCACGCAGTTTCACACTGATGGTGATTATCAGAGGATTAACATGTCAAAATGCTTAGCAGTAATAACTGTCAGCTGACAGTCCTGAACCTGGATCAGTGCACACACATCCGTGCACATACACACAGAAGCACAGGAGAATTAAGAGAATCGATTGTATCACATCTTCTAGTGCACACTTCATTCGTTCTTTTCCAGTGGGGAAACCAAAAACATGCTTGATTTAAATTTGTTTTTAAGAAACCTTAATAATCCCGTTACTAACTTGTAACTTTAAAGTTTTTAAAAACTTAAACCATGTCTGGTGGAGGGTCTCTGTCCCCTTCTTTAGAACAGAGGATTGCCTCTTCAGACATTCACATGCCTATAATCTGTGACCACTTTGGGGATTATGGGGTTAATTGGTGAAAGCTTGTTTCCTGACCCCGAGTCAGCTTCTCTGCTTCAGAGATGAATGAGAACAATAGATCTGACCTCAAACCAGCGCACAAAAAAACATATACAAAAATAAAAACATCACAACTATTTCTATCCAAGAAAGGAATAACTTTATCAATCAAATCAACCATTTCTGTCAATTAAAAAAACTGAAAAAGACAACTTAATTCATCATCCTGAAGCAGCTTCCTATGTTCAGTCTGCATCTTCTAAACAGAAGCTGGTTTTGTCAAGCTATGTCGGACATTTTTAGTCTACAAAGACAGTATTTATTATTAGGGCATCACATTGGAGTACATTTTGTCTGGTTGCTTGTTTTGTCATGTTTTTATTGTTGATCAAAAATATCGGCTATTATCACATCTTACAACAGTAATAAATATATATAATTACTTACCTTATTAATTGTTCAACATCAGCTAGAACACTGACATGTCACATACTGTTTCAATATGCAACACCATGTTTGACACAACGGGAGCGGACAAACAAGTAAAACTAATCATTTGCTTGTTTTACAATGTACAGTGGTGTGTCTAACTAAATTTCCCTCTGACCATAGTGTTCTTTTTGTAGATTTTAAATTGTAATTTCTGTTAAGTGAAGTGAAGCCCAGTCTTTTACATCATTGAATTTGTGTGGGGTTCACATCTCAAGCAAATGTTTTTTTCCGCCAAAGCTAAATAGGATGACTTGGCATCAAAATAAATTGTGCAGATGGGGCAATTACAAAATGAAGTGTTTCACGATGAGAATTATAGGCTGTTGGCAACAAATTTGTGACCTTAAGTTTGACCTAAATTATCTTCCTGATTGGAAGGATCTCTTCCTATGTGGGGCTGTGTAGCTTCACTCAGTCCATTCATTAGTGTCTGCAGACGCTTCCATTATAAAGTGTGTGTGTCTGTGACTCAGTGTGAGGAAAGAGAAAGAGGGAGATAGTTAACATGTTTAGAGGTTTAATGGTAATGTGAGTGTCTTCATGCACAAGTATAACATGCCATCATTCATATCAAACAAACAAACTAACAGACTGAAAAAATATCTTTCTCCATGCTTGTTCGGCCAAAAAAGCTTGTTTCTATATCAATTTGCTTGCAAGGAGATGGAAGGAGGAATTAAACACAACATGCATTACCTATGGGCTCTATGCATGAGCTCAGTTTGAATATGTGATTGTAGTTTAATTTTACAATTTAAAATGCTATAAAACTACAATCTACTTATTTTAGGTCCTCAACAGGACAACTAGCTCACCTCCCGTTAAGTCTGAGTCAGAAATGAACCTCACACACTGTCCGTTTTTGAGCATATCTGGATCATGAGTCTTCATAGAAAGCCAGTGTTATTTCTTAATTGGTCCTCAAGTCCACAACAGACAACCTTTACTTCTATGTCTGATTTCCAATGGAAAGATGTTGCAGCTGGCTGTATCCAACAACAGAGTCGGGCATGGTTTCCACAGAAATAAAATATGAAGACTTTAAACCCTCTGCCTCTAGCTCCTACAACCAGGTCCTTTCAAAAGCATCTGCTAAGGACCAAAATTAAAGATTTTGATACGGATACATACATACAAGTGTAAAACTAGGAATTTTGTGCCACTGTCTTGCCAGAAAGCAGCTGACAAAGGTTAAACTCAGTTTAACCATTTAACCATTAACCATTTTAGGCAAAGGTTAAACTCAGTTTAACTGAGGACAACCAAAACCATGCACTGCCCAACTCTCAGGTCATCACCAATCAGCAGGAGTGTTCACTGGTCCAGTGCGACGCATTGCATTCTAGTTGTTGTAGGTTTTCTAAATTTTGAGCAAAAGGGAATCCCAGAGAACTTTGTCTCCGTTTTGTCTGGTCACGCTGAACTCATTTTTGAAATATTTGGCATCTTTCTACTACGAAACAGCCCAGTTTTATGTAAGTTCCATCTTTCATGTGGTGAAATACTTCTTGAAATGAATTTCCAACTGTTTACCAAAAGGTGAAAGCTATTAAAAAGTTAATGCAAACAGCCTCTGACCTCTTGGCTCCATTTCTCTCTCTTGCTGACTGATTTTTCACTCTTTTACTTCCTTTCTCCGACCCTTTCCATCACACTGTCTTACCTCCACCTCCTCAAGGTGAATGACAGATATAATGTGACGCCTACGCAGGGAACTGATGATCTGTGTGTGTGTGTGTGTGTGTGTGTGTGTGTGTGTGTAGGGGTTGGGCAATTAAATGAGCCTGTTATCATCACTCACACACATTCAGGGACAGGTTCACTCTTTATAAAGCTCTCACCGCCCAGCGCATTACTCTGTCAATGTATGTAAATCTTCCTGCTAACTGCTGCTAGCTTTGTGTGCGTGTGATGAAAACACACATAAATCTGTCCCGAACACATGCACACACACACACATCACAGACTGCTTCTCTTTTTAAAAGGTTGACATGAGAGGTGGTCCTTCTAACACTCCTATGATTGAGGTGAAGAGTAAAGCTCATAGCCAACACAGAGTGATTACATTAATCTTCCTAACAGATCATATCTTCTATTCACAAGACCATGAATCAAAACCATCTCGACGCTAAACGATGTGTACTTAAAGGGACAATCCCCCTTAAGACACGTTTCACACTGCCAAAATCACAGCTGCAAAAGTCTCTAGATGAAGTTTCATGAGATCTGCTGCAGCAAGATGCAAACTACGTTCAAACGCTTGCATGGCTATGACTCGAGGCTTTTAAGTCATTAGATCAAGCAGCAAATGATGCTGCATCAGTGTAACCACAATGAGCTACAGGGTGAGACTGGCAGGGCGTCAGAGGCTCCATGTAAGGGATTTAAAGGCTGTTTTTCATCTGTACAAATCTCTTTAATGTCTTATTCTCATTTGATTAGACTTTTCTCATACACCAAATAATTATTAACAAATGATTTCTTCTCATTTCAAAAGCAATCAGTTCTTTGAGCTATCTATGAAGAATTTTGGATACCGTCATTTTTGTTACCATCGTATCAAGCAGATTTAAAAAGCAGAAATTTAAAGAAATGTGTTGCTGCAAATACACTAACATTATGTCTCTATGTCCTGTTTGTTATTGTCAGATTAAACCTGCCGAGTCAGGCGAACCCAAGACGCTCTGTGACATTGGTGGCTCAAATTCATAAACACAGACATCCCCCCAACAATGTCATCATCCATCATCATTTTTTATTGCTGCATTGTGAAAGGCCTTTTAAAGCATTTATTTGCAACAACTCATTTTACCTACTTATTTTTTTTGACCAATTTGTTCATGTCATGGTGTAGTTACACATGAATGAATGCTCTATGTAGGTCAAAATAATCTCGGCCAAAATAATTGCGATTCTCGATGTTATCCTGATAATTATCAAAATATTCTTTAAAAAGCAAAAACTGGATATTTGAATCAGTAAACCTTTTGTGAAGAAACTATTTTCATTTCATATTATTAAATATTTCCTTATCTCCGCATATATATTATATATTCTGACTGAAAGCAATGGCACAGATCGATTTGCTGCCTTGGCCTCGTGATTAGGAGCCCACATTATATTTTCCGAACGCAAAGCTTCTTTTCTAAATCCCTAAAAATGTGATTAGGTCCTACAAGTTTGTCAAACTTCTTGTAAGCAGAGGAGAGAGAACGAAAAAGGGAACGGACGGGCTGGAAATAAAAAAGAGCAGTGAATGGGTGCTCAAAATGTCAGCTCCTACTCCACTTTTCTGCTTTTCCCTTTCTGTCCATTACACTTGATTTCCCTGTGTGTGCCCACACACAGGCACGTGACGGACCGATTCAGAGTCATCGGGTTATTTAGTCAGCACATCCCTTACAAACCCCACATTCAGGCACTTCATTAAGATAATTCATCAGCACAATGAATCCATGAGGAGGTGGACTTCATAACAATAACAATTAGTAACACACACACACACACACACAATTTCATGCCGTACCGTGTATCCATCTATTCTAGGTGGGTCCCAGGTGCAGCTGTGTTTTCTTAATTAACAGCCAAGGTCCATGAAGACTGCAGGCTTCATCGTTTATCATATTCATAATTAACCCTTTCTCTTTCACCCTCTCTGCCTCTCTCTCTTTGTTTCATTTCAATCACTCTGTTAACCCCTTCACTATCGCTTAAAATCAATCTTCCGCATCCTGCTGGTTGGCTGCCTCATGCTGTCACCTCGTGCCCATCTCGCACGCCGTCACCATTAACCCCACATTTGTCTTTATCTCACCGTAGCTTCCTCAATTCTTTAATTACCAGCCTCCTCCTGTCTTTCATTTTATTCACTCCAGCAATTAACCCCTTTCTCTCGTGCACCCTCCTGCTTCTCCTCTTTTCATACGCTCCTACAAATTGCACCTATCCGTCTCGTTCTCGCTCTCTTAACGCTCTCATTCCCGTCATCTCTCTCTCTCTCTATCTATCTCTTTCTGGCTTTCTGTTTCATCCTCCCTCCCTGTATCCCCCCCCCTCTCTCTCCAAAGCCATTGCTCAATTAACCCCCCTGGTTCCTGGCTAAGGGTCAACATATGTATCAGGTCTGGATCACGTCTGAATCTGCCATGAGTCCACACACACACAAACACATGTGCACACTGAGGTGTGACTCAAAAATGATTGGATTCATTAGAGAAAAGAGCCAAAGAAAGAGGCGTGTGGTGGAGGGGAAGGAAGGGGGCGAGAGGAAGCGGAGGGGTGGAGGCCACGGCATCACTAAGTACCGGTGGAGGACTCCGGACATGTTGAAAGAAGAGCTGCGCCCAATGAAAATATATGAAAGAAGCTAAAGCAGCACAGCCAGGGAAGCATAGATACTGAGGACAGAGAGAATTAGAGTATAGAGGATAACTGCCGTCACTAAGCAGAGTTGAGGCGGAGCACAGGGATGAGGTGAAGGTGAGAGGAAGCATTTAGGTTCATTATGGTGAGCTCTCAATGTCGTCTCTTCTTTATCCCGTCATAATGAGCAACCTCTCTACATTACGTAACAGAGATAATGATTAATGAGTCATGTCCGGATGAGCTTTAGGAAAAATGTACATCAATTAGAAACTCTTGGAGTAGAGCCCCATGAACACTGGTTCATGTAATGTTTAAGCTTGTTTAGATAATTTTTTGAATACATTTTTTTTTCTTTCAGTTAACTTTCATTTCTTTCTGTAGGTCAATACTTTTTTTCTTTTGCAATTAGCTCATTGATGCTTCAACAACAAAATCAAATGGCAGTCAGCAGAGCATATACCTCCCCAAGACCAGTCCCTTTTAATTTACTTCATCTTAATCAAATACAAAACTCGATAGCCCTGTATCACTCTAAATTATAAACATCCCATGAATCCTAACCAAAATTGTACTCACTCAAAGATACTAGACACCTAAATACACCAGATTTTCTTGATCAAAATCCATCATTGCCTGAGAAATTAACGAAAATGTTGATGTTCCCTGCAACAAACACCGCTCTTCATTGATTGTTATCAACATACTTAAGGTATATATTATATATCTTTCCTGTTTTCTATTTTCTTTCATTAATTAATGAGAAGATATACAATTCTTTGACTGTTGACTTGACTGTTTCAGTTATTTTTCAAGCAATATGTCAAACATTTTGCTTCTTAAATGACTTCCTGCTTTTATTTGTGATCTATGTTAGTAAATGACAAGTCTTTAGGTTTTGGACTGTTGGTTGGACAAAGGAAGCAATTTGAAGACGTCACTTTAGCCTCTGGGAAATCGCAATGACCATTTTATAGACTAAACAACTGATTGAACATTTGTGAAAATATTCAATACTGACAATAATCGCTAGTTGAGAGACTGCGCTGACTAACTGACTGCATCAACCAGTTTAACGTGATGAGTGTTCGTCCAAGCCTTCAAGAAATCAGGCTGATCCATTCATATGCATGTGTGTGTGCAAAAGTAGACATACACACACACAACCCACAGAAACAAAGACAAGAATGCGTGCATTTAGCAGATGGCTGGTGGTTAAGAGAGTGTGAATGATAAAATCTCCCCACTTTTCCATCGCCTTGTCCATTATTCCACTTCACTGCTTTTAAAGAGTGCGAGGGTGTATGTGTGCGTGTGTGTTGGTGTAATGGTAGTAGAAGTATATTTGTGTGTGGACTTTTTTTCATCTCCATGTATCTGTATCTAAGTGAAACAATCTACTCACGTCACTTGTGCCGTAAACGAGCAATATTAAAATTAAACCATTAAATTACAACATAAAAACAGCCATTTAATTGCGTTTTGCTCTATTCCCATTTTATTGTTTCTACTCATCATGTGTGACAGGTTGTAAGCAATCAAACTAATGGAACATTACGAACCTATTCAAAATGTGCCACATGAGTTATAATATTGAATCACCCATCTGTGTGTGTGATCAAGTGAAACGTGACGTGTCTGTAACATATGAGGCTGTGCAGCATTAAAAGGTTATGCTTGCAGTCTTTGTGTTCGTGATGAGTTACGTCCGTCTGGGTGTCTTTGTGTAAAAGAGACAGACATACGGATGGAAAATGCTGCTGTCAGCAGCATCTTGACAGATGATACACTCGGAACACACATAAAGAGTTCACTGCACACACCAATAGCCACACCTAAAACACACGCATGATTAAACGGACACATGGTGAAATCTCAAATAGAGTTTACTGACATTTAAGATTTTTAAAAAAGGCACTACCTTGCTCTCACTGCATCCCCCACCCTGGAACACTCAAACACAATCACAGACATTGTTTTATGTTTCATAATGGAGCCCTGTTCAATCCACAATAATGAGTATATACCCTTTAATCCTTTCAAAAACACAGAGGAGGACATTCATGACACAGACTGACGCTGTAAATCAATCCTGAAGATATAACCTAGTGAGTCACATATCACTAAAAGCTGATAATTCAGCGACACACGTACATACAGTATGCACATACAGGAAAGGGTGCTATTATAATATATGTTGACTGTCACTGTAGACTGATATATGTGTCAGTGTACTGCAATTTACCAATGAGGCCATAGCCTCATCAAATATAATTCACAATTCGGTTGATAGCAGATATCTCGGCTCCTGCAGAAAGGTAAGGTTTATGGTCCCACTACCCTTCTCAAGGACTGCCATATACACCTTCCCATCAATGAAATCTAAAACATGTGATTATTATATAATGATAAATGTCAGGCAACATAAAGAAAATGACAAAGGAATGACATCCGAGTCACGCGTACAGTGGACGGGCGGGACGCTTTATAGCTCGTGTACCCTTTTGAAGGACTAGGAAGAGCAAGTCCACATGTTCATACACACATGAGAAAAATTAAAATCTTAGGGTTGTATGATGCTGACGTTGTGTTACAATCATGCTAAAATGATGTTGGTCAAATTCAAATTTTGAAGAGAAGGTGCTATATGGAACCTTTTTTGGGGCCTTGAACGACAAAATTCAGCCCTGAAAACAAGTTGTGTCTCCATATTGGCACCATAAGATCATTTTAAAAATGTGTCAGCTAGAAAGTTAAACCTCATTTCTGTCGATTTGCATTCCCCATCTTTTATTAATGACCTGTATTGTTTCTTTAAAGCCAAAGAAAAAATTTAGTTGCCCCAAAGGATTACATTGCTGCCATTGCAGCCATCTCGCCACTACCAGCTGAGGTGATCTACTGGACTGACTTCAAAACCTTCTGTAAGTATGAGTCATTTACCCACGGAAACCTGTGAAAATAGGGCCCAGGTTTAAAACGACCAGAGTACTCCTTTAAGAGACAGACCAAGAGCACCAAACAATTCACACTTACCCACATTTTCAATTGCCACCAAGGTTATACCCCAAGAAACACAACATATACACACATCCCCACCCATGCACACACACCTACACACCAAGAAATCCAGTAAAGAAAACCAGTGCTACGTGTGAAAGCAATAAGCAGCACTGCTTTCTTTAGTGGAAGGTCAATATTATTCTCCCCATGTTGGCCACTTCATATGGAGGGCTGAGGGGGCAAAGGTTGCTATAATACTGTTAGTATAACACGACCATAGTGTGTGTGTGTGTGTGTGGGCATGTGTCATACTGTGTATGTTTGTCCTTCCTGCTCATTCACTTAACCCTTGCAAGCTGCAATGTCTGCACACTTTTAAAGGTAAATATGTCTGAATTCAGTTGCCCTGAAAGATCTATTGATAGATATGATCAGGAAAAGCTGTAAAAAGAGAATGACATAGAGAGAGTGTTCTGACCATGTATTTTCAATGCTTATTTATTTATTACTCATAGGTCCAGTGAAGTCCCATATAGTTTATAAACCTCAATTAAACTTAAGGTAATTTGAAGAAAAGCAGCATGCCTAAATGAATACAGATTTAAAAAGTTAAGACTTAAATGTCAATGTGTAATACAACAGAACAACAAAGCATCGCCCTAAGATAAAATATATAAGATATAAGATATAATAATTTCTAAAGCATAAAATAGTTACAGAGAAAAAATAGTAACTAAGAAACAAAAAACATAACGTAGCCGGCACATATTTACAATATTCTTTTCTTTCAGAATTAAAAAGATTGTATTTAGTTCAAGGCTGGTGGTCAGATGCAAGTTCAGGCACAAACACAAGCCCCTTTATTAAGATATACTCGTAGTTGTAAGGGACTGACTTGTTTTTTCATTGGTTACAAAAAATTAATACTGTAATCTATCATCAAAGCAAAATAAAGGCGCAGGCCAAATAAAACATCAACAGAGGACCCACTCGAACACACACTTGAATAGAAAAGCTTTTCATTAGATGGACTAAGCCCGGGGTCAAGCCCTGTCAACCCCAGGAGCTTGAGATAACAAAGCAGCCACTCAGAGCGGAGGTAAGACGGGATACACTCTCAGTGGTGTATGAAGACCTGCATACAGAAGGGCCCACTACAGACATATGGTGCTAACTATTTGCTTTCCATGTAAATATAAACTTAATAGCATGCTAAAATTGGTATTATAATAAAACGTGAATTAAAAGCTGCTCGGGAAAATAATGCCAGCAAGACTTAAAGATACTGGCAAGGCTACAAACAAATAATCAGCATGTATTAAATACTTAACACACGCCTAATGTAATTATTAAGCTCAACACATAGCTTCAAGGTGAACAAAGAGATCTGTTGGATGCCTGTCTGCGCGGTTTGTTAAACTGCCTGGGATTAAAATGTTGTGATTAAATGTGGACTGTGTCAGAGGCTACCCACACAAACTGCCGCTCCTCGATGTGTCTGCGTGCTTTTTTTCCAAATCCCTTTCATGTCTAATTGTTTTGATCTGGGTCACGGTTCAATTAATATCGACGTGTTAACCGGCAACACACACGCACACATTTGAAGCCCCGAAGAACCTTATCATCAACCACCTCAATGCACAAATGTGTAACTTATACAGTGTGCTGCAGAATCCAATCAAATACTGTCTGGTGTCTATTGTCTTCATTATCATGTCGTGCCAGAATAAGCAGCTATAAATAATCACATTACAACTGCACCATCTTTACTAATCAATGCTTTGTGCACGTGTGTGTGCATGTGTGTGTGGGTGTGTGTGTGTGTTGCTGAAGCTGGTGTTCCTCACACAATGTCAGGACGTCTCTGTCAGCACGTATAAACTGCGCTGACTTAATGTACATGTCATTTATGATGAAAACTGTGGAGGAGGATTATGGGGCATTATGCATAATAACCCTTCCAACAGGGTCATAATTGCCTCATTCTCACTGGCTGGTGTTTTGCTCCTCGAAATGACGGAGCGAGGCCGGCGAGTAGGGGAAAGGGGAAAGAAACGAGAAGGAGAAGGAGAGAAAAGGTAGGAGAGAGAACAAGAGGACAGGCATGTGGTGTAGTGGGAGGGCTGGATGAAGAGCTGAGGAGGAGGAGGAGGAGGAGAACTGAAAAAAGGTTTGAAAGCTGGAGAGCAGGCTTAGATACAGTACAAGCTGTTTCTATTATTCACTTTCACTGCATAAGGGCCTCTTTGGGCACTCTGAATACCAAATGCCACCCTCCCCATCTCTACCGATTCTTTCCTTTTCTTGCGTTTCTGTCGTCACCTTATCTCCGTTGCTTCAGCCATCCCTGCTTACCAGTGTTCATCACACATCCATTCATCTCTGTACCCCCCAAGTTTATGCTCACACATCTAGCCACTGTTTCAACAACCTACTGTACATGCATGCATCTGATTCCAAAATAGTTTTTATAAATATGTGCTTAAGGTGGCTTTGATATAGGGAACATGATAACACCTGTTTAGAATATTCCACAGGTAAACAGGTTTATTGGCAGCCGGTTGATAATAAAGCATGACAGTGTAATTTGTCACAAAGTCTGTCAATATACCATTTTGATTCAATTCAGATCAGGGACCTGCTATCAATATGTTACGACATCATATACCCATTTAACAGTCACAGAAGAAGCTGCCACCACTTCAACATTTTTGCTTTTGGCCACAAAGAAAATAACACCAAGTAAATAATTGCATGCCGCCATGTGTAATAAAGTTTACTTTAAACTGACTCCACTAACACACATAAAACTTGACTTAACAACAAGAAAATGTAGCAGTTTCACACTGATGATTTATTCCAGAGAGGGGAGTAAATATCCTCATCATCTTTTTTGGCAGCTTGCCACAACCTGCCTGGCACCATCACTGATAAAACATTTAGGAAGGAGGTGCGCTTGGTTGGAAAATATGATGCGGACGTGCCTGGGGAATTTCAAAATAATAGCGTAACCTAGACATGATGATGATGTGGATCGATATTTTCACGTAAATCGTAAATCATTACCTCGATGAATCGGATTGATGGATTGTTACACTCCTATCAAAAGGCTCAATCATTGACGAGCAAGGCTAGGGCGAGATTCACCACTTTTTCAACAATGTGATTCTAAGTTGATTTCTTACTACATGGGCTCAGGAACACTTTGTAAAACCGTTGACAGTTAACAAAGTTAATCTACAGATGATCGCATTTACCTTTTATACACCCTCCCAATCGGTCTGGAATCAGGGTTGTGTTATACAATTTTTGGACAAGTTCAATCAAAAACACTGGTCATTCTTATATGTTTCATGTGTTTCCAAGACCTCTTCAAGTGTCCAATCTTTTCTCTTCACACTTCAACAATATCTGCCGACTGTGTAAAATTTCAGACGTCTGTTACAATACCAAAAAGAGGTCAGTCATTTCTTCAACCAGACATACCTGCTGAGGTAACTAACGTCACCCCGACACAGGAGGCAAAACTTGAACAGCGTGTTATCAGCATAGCAGCAGCAGCCCCAGTGTCCACGCAGGACGCAATCAGACGAAGCATTGAGCGTAGGTCACCTGTGTTTTGGCAGCGCTCAGGGTCCAATACATGCAGGCAAATGTGCACATAAAATGGAAGAAAACAGACTTGAAGTGTGAAATTGCAATGTAATAAGTCTCTCAGAGCAACAACATTTCCCCAGGCCTACCATCCCAAATCTTTTGAGTTTATTCTCCTTTCCTTTATTTAGCTGTTTGGTTCACATCATTTCCATTATCATACTACTCTCACACTTATCCTCGCTCCAGGATACAGTGGGTGTACATAGCTAAGGAATATGACGGGATACTAGCACACGAAACATTAAATTAGCTGGCTGAAATACTTCCCATACAAAACAAAAAACTGTATTAGAACTTAATAGATGTGTTTTCAACCAAATGAAGCTATTAGCGCCACGGTTAATTGCCTTATAAAAAGTTAAACTAAAACTATCCATAATGATGAATGTCTAAACGATTACATTCCAGCTCCGTTGTAAATGCTTTTAACGAGTTCACACACTCGGTGATGACAGCAATCAATCCGTAAACGATGCAACACATACATTATCTCGGCCAAATTACTTTTGCTGTGTGTGTGTTTGTTTGTGTCTGTGTGTGTAGACGTCATTAACATTTCTCACTTACACTTGCTAAATGAATATTTTTTGTGAGCCCCTTAATTGATTGATTAGTAGCGAGAACCATCACGTCGAGCAAATATAGCATTAATGTGCATGCATGCTGTAAGTTACAAAGGCAGCGCTCAGACACAGAGACAGAAATAAATTAGCGAGTTTGACAGAGCTGCATCTGTTAGCAGCAGCAGCTTGTGTTATTCACCAGCGATCTGCAGAGTTTTGATGATCGCGGAGAAGGAAAACTGCAGAATTAGAGAGCACAGAAGGAAGGGAAGAGTCGGCCTGTAACAAGGAACCTGCTCCGAATAATTTCCTCATTATTAGAGATTTGGCTTCTCTGTTAATGATTCTGGTATTGTAGCGCCCTTTAATTGCTTTAATTATTTAGGTTTAACTGGCGGATGAATCATTTCGAAAGAGAGGATTAGAGTTGTTAGAGAGGTAAAGGAGATTTTTTAAATTAAAACAGAATAATAAAGATATTCAGACGTGAACGACTGCTGATTTTTGGATCCATTTCTCACCTTTGATTAAAATGTAGGATAGAGTAAGACCTTCCAGATGAAATAACTTTATTTAGAACCAACTAAATCCTCAAGACAGATTATTATCAAATATAAAGTTTATCCTTCTTGCACATTTTAAAGCCTTATTACTTCTTTGGTCAGTATGCCAACACCACAGGGGCCGTCTATATGAATGCCAGTCTGGTTGTCTGTCTGTCCCCACTGGGCGGTTCCTACCCCCCAGAGTGATGGCAACATGGGCCAGGAAAAAAAGAGACAAGGAAATCAGATTGACAAAAAAAGAAAGTAAAGAAGGACAGAAAATGAGAGCATTAATTAAATGTTAATAACACGGAGAGATGAACTGTTGGCCTCTTTGTCTTATCCAGCAAATGGTTTTGGCTGACTGGAACACACACACACACACACACACACACACACACACACAGCACTCCCCACTGAGTTGGCTCGAGTCCACCAACTGTCCATCTTAACGTCTCCAAGTCAGACTTTTTAAGGTTGTTTCGCCTCATCAGCCAGCCAGACAGTATAATCGCCAGACATACTTCAAGTTTGATCAATTCAAAGTGCATTTTAACAGGATTAACGAGGCAATTTACAAACAGTTCTACAGGAAATCGCACTATTGTGGGATTGTAGGGCCTAACTGAGTTCAACATCACTGAGAAGGTGCCCATTGGAGAACAGCAGGAACAATCAGAGATCAATCCCTTCTTTCTTGATGTTCATGCCAGATTTGTTAACAGAATAAATTAATCTGTGACAACATTATTGATGCGCAGATCAGGAGAGGGATACAAGAAAGTTACAGTGCAGTACAGTTTCAATCATTAAAATATGACAAGAATATATGAAGCTCCCTTAAACCGTTTCTGATCGAATACTTAATAAAAAGATCCATCTTTAATCTTAATAAATGGTGTATCCTCGAACATGAATATTGATGCTGTGGGAACGATGCCTTTGAAGTAAACGCAGCTCATTCACTCATGAATGTAACCATTTGGCTAGAAGCAGAACCAAGGGGAAGCCCTGCTGAAGGCTAAAGGTATATGAATCTCAGCGAGGATGTGATTTAAACTGTTTGCTATGTTTTGTGCATGTGTGTGTGTCTATCTATCTAAATGTACCTATCGATGGGATAAACAATGACTGGCACAGTTACCCATGAAGCTTTGTGTCTTTCCACAGTGGAAAGTTTTTCTTTCAGATATATGACAAACAAACGTATCAGTGTTGTGATATTGATTTGTCACCTTGTCCACAGCACTTCTTAATATATCTGTTGCCTTAAACTAACAAAGGTAATACAGACATTTGTTGCTGTGCGTTATGTCAGTGACTGCTTAAATGAGTGTGTTAAAGTAAGCGTTCAGAAGACAAAGTTCAAGTGGAGCAGTTTCACAGTGTGTAATGATTGGAAGCTTTTAATTAGTCTCCTCCACGTTACTTGACAACATGAAGCCTGCTGTGTGTGCAAAGCACATACACTCCATACGAACACACAACTGCATACTAATAAACTCACGGTATGGGTTGCGAAAAGCGTAAATGGATGCTTGCTGTCATCATGTGTACGCATGCTAGAAAAAAATATACTTATGTTTAACACTGATGTGTGCAAAGGGACGCATGCTGTGTGTGTGTGTGTGTGCATGTGTGTGTGCATTTCATCAAGAGTCTGTGTTATTAATGTCCCACAACAAACATCAATATCACACATGGTAACAGTGCTTCTCCCCTCTCACTCCATTACCAGCTAACCTTTTAAACAAACCCTCGTCTCTGCGAGGCTGTTTCTGCAATACCTACAAGATTGGAAAAATACATTAGGAATTACACGTCCAGCAACACAGAAAATGCTGATGGGAATCCATACTTCCTGCTTACTTTTCATTTTCTTTGGCATAAAGCTGTGAGCGGGTTTGAAAAACAACGTGCAAGGGAGACATTAGGGTAATGGAGAAAAAGGGTGGGGGCGTGGGTGGTGGTGGTGGTGGTCTAAAGGTAAACTTGCATGCACACCACACACAAAACTATTTTCCCCACAATATCTTTCACCTGCTATGGTCGTATCATTTTCCTCGAGGTAAGAGTAGGGCTGCACGATTATGCTGCTCGCTTCAATATGATGCATTTTTTTAAACTTGACTTTGTATATCCTGAAACGTGTCTGTGTGGCTTACAATCATAATAATAACGTAAAATCATTTCAAATATCATGTATATTATAGTGTCATTTTTAGTTGGTATATAAAATGTGAAAAGGGATTACTGGACAGCAGCTCTCTTGTCCTTTTTGGCCCTTTTTGGCACCGGTGCTTCAACAGCACAGATAGATAGACACGTATTCAGATCTCAACAACAGCTCACTTGGCCACAATGAGCTGAACTAAGCATGCCACAGTCTGGTTAAGACTGAGTTTAGGCTTTTAGAGAGGGGCCTAATCAACCCGCTGTAAAGGAAAAGGGTACACTGGATTTTTAACAAAAGACAAAACAAGAACATCATTAGCAAAACAGGATGCGGCCGAGTAATCGTTTTATCTATTATCTTGTTTTGACAGTAGAAGCAAAATCATACTTGAGCATTAAATTGTATTAATTGACCAGCCCGAGGTAGGAGTGGGGTTATGTCGTGGGTTTTGCAACTGAACAAGATTTCTGATTTTGTCACTCAACCATCCGAAGCCTTGGTTTGTTAGGAGAAATAAATTACAGCAACTAAATGTACATTACATGTAGCTTTTGACAAACCTAGGTGGTTTTCAGTGTGCTCGTAGCCTTTGAGCTAGGCTCTGTTCTAGACACACGGAGAAAAAAGATAAAATTACTATCACTCCTCTCATTTAACAAAGGATAAGATAATTGTAAGTTTGCTTCCCAAAATAACAGTGTTGTGTAAACACGCTGTGCTGCTGTGCTTTTGTTTGCTGGCATAACACTTCAAGCTGTTTTGAATGGTATAGTTGTTTGCCCCATACTGTCACATTTCTGTTACATACTACAGCATTTTCTGTCTATTTTAGATAGACTGACATATACCAAGAATACAGGCCCTCAATTTAAACAGCACACACACACCCTCGAACCTTCATAAATTCGAGCCCTCTCTTCTTCAAATGCCTCACTCAGGCATTATATTTCAGCTGTGGATTTTTTGAAACTGTATTTTTTGACCTCTGTCTTCAGCAGACCTTTAAAAATCTTCTCTGTTTTCTTTGTGGTTATAAACCTAAAGCCAGGCAGTCTTGAGTCTGCCTACAGTAAAACACTCATCTGGGATTATGAGCCATTTATTAATCTCAGCTCAGTAATGCTATGAGAGCCTCGCTTCAGAATCCAATGAATATTTCACACTTTCATTTCATATGCAATCTCTGTGCTCAGAAGTGTGTATTTCTGGGTATCATTCTGTGCGGTTTATTTTTCTGTGTGTGTGTCTGTGTGTCTCCCGCCGTGTGTGTGTTTGGGGAATGATTGTGTGGCACTTTATTTGATCTCAGTATTGAAATGTGTATTTTGTAGTATGTGTGTGCTTTTCTATTCTGTTTTTTGCAAACGTATTTTAGTTCTGTACAGCTTCGCTGCATTCAAAGGATATTAACAAAAAGCATTACTATCCTTTTTGAGAGAATATGAGGAGGGAGTTCAAAACATGGAGACAAACAGGCCTCCTACACACACACAAACTTACGCTGACAGTCATTTTAGCTCATCCTCGATGCATAAACCTGCTAAACCAGCTTCAAGTCTTGATACAATATTCAAATGATCCAACGCTTATCTGATCATTTTACTTCAAGCCTGACTGATATACTTCCCCTTCTCTGATAACAACTTAATGTTTCCTCAAAAAATGTTCACTGACTACACTAAATCACCACCATCACTGATCTAAGTAGCTTTTAGCTCAGTCAGCTCGGCTGTGATCCACATTTGCTACTTCCTCCTAATAGTCATATTAAATGAGAGGAAATGCCAAAGAGACATTCGATCTGATTAATCGAACGACTAGCAACCTGCTAACATCAGACTGGATGTACTACTGAATTAAAAAAAAGTCACAATCAATGCTGAACTTCAGCCTGTGTTACTAGTGATGCTTCAACTTACAGACACACCTACTGAAATACATTTAAAATGACACAAACTAACTGACTGAAGGGATTATTTTTCCCTTTGCATATGAGGCTTGAGATCATTTGTTTATTACAGTGACCTGAGGAGGCAGTATTGTTACAAGATGCACATTTCCATCTCTGTCTGGACATTTTACCATAGGCTGCTACAGCATTTACAATCACCTGACAACATTCATTTCAGATTCATGTGTAGTGATGCAACTAGGTCTGATCAAGTGAGACATTTCCGAAAAAGCGACCACGGAAATAATTCACACACGAGTTCAACATGTTAAAATGTTTAGCCATGACCACAGATATGGCTAAACTTTTCATTTCCTTACGTGGCAACTTTACATTTCTTTGGCTTGAATTTTCTATTTCATGCTGGGATAATGCTGTGCTTATGACATGATTAGGTTCTGGAACAAACCCACTTGGTTAAGGGTAGGAAAACATCATGTTTTGGTTTAAATTACCTGTTTGGGTCAACACAAACAAGGCACAAAATGTTCCAAGGCCTTATTAAAACACCCGGCTGGAAATGGACTCAGGGTCTCCTTAAAAGCATCCAGTAGTGTCACCCTTGAAAGTTGAAATACAGTATCAAACTGCAGTCACTAGCTTGACAGCCTTTTCATTTGTAACTTCACTGCCATCCCATTTATCTCCCGATACATGATGTAGAAAAGTCAATATGGTATGTAGCCTATGACATGTACAAAGGTGAACACATCAGTGGTTTGCAGAAACATTTTATGCTGGTGACTGGGCTGAACTGCTTCCACATTAAAGTAAAGGTGTGCATGTCTGAAAGGGGCTATAAATAGCTTTTACTGGCATGTTTGTAACACTTTATCTCCATAGTAACAGCACAAATCAGTACCTCCTGGAAGCAGGGGCATTTGGCTTCGTGCCAACTTTTTGCCCTACTGCCCTGGAAACCCTTAAAGGTGTAGTGCAGGAAAGTACTGCGTCGCATGACTGTTAATTGGCATCTATAAAATACAGAGCACTGCATTGTGAGATTGTGAGCAGAGAGTAGTGTAGATGCCACAGACAGCGCTGTTTCCTTCCATTGTGGCACTTTTGGGTGGCTAAGGGTAAATTTGCAACAGTCGGACCAATGCATGCTGCTCTTTAGGTCTCCACAAAACCATGGCAACAGGCTCTCATAATAGTAATCCCCTGGGTCAGTTCCTGGTCTCCTGACTCTGTTATTACTCCCGTCACAGAGGAGTCATAGTGCTGCTGGGCTGCAGCTTAGTGTGACATGTAACAACCCTCCACACACACTTCGAGACATTAGAGCTCATCAGGACAAACTCATCCAGCAGAGAAAACAATCAAGGTTGTAAATATTTCTAAAATGTCATGTTTTTTTTTAGTATTCATCAGACACATTTCTACAGCAGGTCTGTGTTAACCTTGTCAAGGCAATAACGCCGATGATGACACAAGATTATAAACATTTCAGTTTTGCTGGACTCAGGCTAAGAAAGTTATTTTGGTCACAAGATCTAAAAGCCAAGATCTGAACAGAGTCCTGAGTCCTGTTTAGAGAGAGAGAGAGAGGGATCACTTTAGTACTTCCCAAAGGTTCTTTCAGCCCCGAGAGAAACTGCCAACTAATGCAACTTTTGTTCTTAATTAGTTCAGAGAACCTCCAACACATCCTGCAGTATTTATACACCCTTAAAGGCATACAGTACGAGCCGAGGACAGGGAAAATATACTGTACATTATGTTTTCTAGCCAGTAGCTTCTTCTTTAACTTTTTTTAAGCTGTGACCTAAATGAAATATTCAGTACACCATAGGACACGGGCTCATTAAAACATGTTGATACTGTTTTAATGTGCGAGAGGCGCCAAGAGAAAGTTTAAGACTCATTTATGGTCCTATGTCATGGTTCAAAAAGCCCTTAACGTAGAACATTCATCACATTCTTATAACACCGATGTCCACGAAATGGTATGAAATAATAGTCGATTCTCCAAAGGGGAAAATGAAAAATGACACGTTCCTCAGGGGAATGACGAAAAAAGAATGGGGTATATATGGATTGAGTTTGCTAAGTCTCCAAAAGTGAATTGCTAATGACACTGCCTAACGCTGAAGGCAAGTTAAAACCTTTTCCCTTTGAATTTTGCTTGTGAGGCAATATTCCATCCAAGGAGTGGCTTATAGGCCACTGCAGCTCAATACTCTTGAGTGGGAACACACACACAAGATACCCACTTTTTTCGTACAAGCACACGCACACACACACACGCTGGGCTGTGAGACTAATTAATACGTGTAAATCAAAAGGATCGTATGCATTATGTGACAGGTATCAAAAGGTTTGACGGGTTAAAGATGGTTGATTTTGTAGCTCTGTGTAGAGAACAAGAGCTGCCCACCACTTGTTCCTCATCTTTGTGGACTGAATGGCTGCCTGGATATTTGGTGAGTCACATCATGCGTGTCTGTGTCCTCTGCTTACTGCTGGTCATTCAGGAAACAGGCCATTTTAATTAAAGGCTATTAAAGTCTAACCTCACACGAGTTAGTTTCACTTCACGGGTGTTAATTAAGAAGATAAATGTGACATGGCTGTTTGTGGTCAGCTTAAAGCCGCATAAAACCACCGAATTCCCTGTTCACACTTTCTGTTCTTTTATATTAAAGGAAGTGGACATAAATGAAGTAAAACTATCCCACAAATCTTGTTGATTTCTGTATCAGATTTAAAGCAATAGCAAACACATAAAGTCATTCTTACCTTGTCCTTGTCCTCGACCAGATCACTGAGTATGTCATCTGGGTCCAGAATCCCCCCGTCACAGTATTCGACATGATGAGTCCGAACCAGAAAATCTCCTTCCTGTAACACAGGACACAAGCAATGTGAATAAACGACGGACCAATCTCCCCATTAAACTTATAGTATACACACGTATGTATCTGTCTAATCTTTAAACGGTGGCTGCAGGTGTCAGTCACCATCCACTCCCCTTCTAATTAAATCACCCTCTAATTAAGTTAATGGTTCGCTGTAATTTATAAACACATCCAGAGTGTGTTGCATGTTGTTAATCAGAAATAAGGGTATCACTCGAGACTCGTGGAAGCCCAGAAATTCCCCTCACCAACTTGAATACGTCTATTCACTTTTAATATCCTATCCTGCAGCTAGAACTTTAACAGTGCAGCAACTGAATTCCTCAATCAGGGCTCAACACTAACTTTTAAAAGTGGTTGCCAAAAGTTAAAACATGGTTGCAATTTTTAGTCACCATGTATTTTGAGTTTATAATCAGATAAATAAGATGTGAAGTTTGTCCAGTGGGGTGTAATTGATGTGTCACTTATTGAGGTGTATGCTGTACAGGCTTTGCAGTATAACTTTCTGTCTAGCTCAAAGCTGGCAGGGTGTTTCGCCGCCCAAGGCTTCACAAATGTAATTGTTGTTCTTAGTTTAGATTCCTCTGGTTCTTTGTCCGTTCAATCACTTTGCACATTAATTTGTAATGTTGTCAAACTGTTCACCTCACAGTCAAACAACGTAATTTGGCATCGTCTCTAAAATAGGGTGCCTGTGTGCATGAGAAATATAAGAAATCTGCCCTTCGCATTTCCTACAAAAAAAAAAAACATACTGGACGAGACAATAACTAAAGATTTTATTTATCCTAGTGGATACATGATAAAGAATCACTTAGAGGGACTCCTTCCTAAATAGTACAATAAATTTTGGATTTTTTGTTCTCATAATTTGGAAACTCACTATAAAAACAAAATCAGTGCCCGCCTGGTCACCAACTCTCTCCCTATGCTCCTGATTTACAGTATATACCTCTCCTTGTTTAACTCCACATCCCCACTCCTTCTATTCCTGCCCCGTTCTTTGTTTCCTTCCTCCTCACATCTTCCCCATCTTTCCCTCTGTGCCTCGTTCAGATTACAACTCCAGCCTGGCTCTTTCTCTCTCCCTCCTCACTCCCGCTCTCCGCTGTGTTGGGTCTGTGATTAATGACATCGACACTGCACTGGACAGCTGACTACATAGAGCTGGTTGTTGAACAACATATTGAGACAACACTCACATCCACGCGCACAAGTACACACAGAAACACACAAACAGCCTTAGGAGAGGTATGACTCAAAATGCTACATGGGGGCTGCTCCATTAAATCACTTTTTCAGGGTCAGGTGCTTGTCAATGCCTCTCAAAAACTCCCATCAGGGGGAGGGCAAGACAGAGCAAGGTGCTCCGTGTCCCTGGATATCACTGAACGTCTCGCTGTCAACACCAGTTCCTGCACTAAACCTGCCACTACAGCAATAAACTACTTTTTAAAATATTTTGACACTTTTGTTGATAATTAGGAATATGACAACTGGCGAGCGGATCGTTTTAACAAATGAAGGGATGATAAACAATTGTTTTTCCAATGCCAATATTAAGGCAATTTTAACCAACTATCAAAACTGAAATAAGTTATAAAAATTTTTATTTTGATAGAGTGACACATCCACCCACTGTACCTTGTTACCTTGGAATATCAAGTGTCTTTAATTGGTGAAAGCTTTAAGTTAAAAGACTTGTGTAAGAGTTACTACACAGTTGTGTTGTGCCTGTCTCAGTTATTCTTCCAATTTTTAATAATGGGTTGGAAAAACACAGAAAGCAGGATTTAAAACAAGTAATATTTCAAGATGCTTTGTGTAGTAAGGCTATAAATAAGTAAAATGTGTGAGATGCTTATTCTGTAGTAAAAACACAGCTATTACACCGTACTTTATTACACCATCCATAAGTCGACTGAGATATTTATCTGTTACGCAAAACATACAACGTTTGATCTTGAGTTTAGTCATTCTTCACTGTCACCTGGCAACAGCTGATATAATGAACATGTAACTAAAAAAGTTGTTTGCTTACTCAAGATAAAGCATTTATCCCAAGTTAAACAGACCCTGGGTCCATAGAAAAACACATTTCTGTTTCTATTATGTCACAAAACCAACTACCATTCAACCATTACTGTTACACAAGACTCTGACATTGTGGGTGTTTATACTGTTAAATTGTCTCTCCCTCCCTCCCTGCTGGAATTCATTGTATGACTCCATTGTAACACTGACTTGGGCGACACCCAGGCCAGATGTACCAGAGAGAGAGAGAGAGGGAGAGAGAGAGAGGTTTTCAAACATGGTGGTTACATTGTTTTACATTTATATCTTCCTCGAGCACTATCAGTCAGAGTTTTGGGGCATATTAACTCTGGTACAACACCTGAATGTTTTTTTTATTATTACTAGGGAAAATTCTGCTCTGCTTTGCATATAACATCTCACAGAGACCAGTGTTTCTATTCCCGCTCGGGCTTCAGGATGAGTTACAATAGATTTACATTTTGTCTGTGCTGGTTTAACAGGGAGTCCTCAGTCCATCATGCCCGTACAAACAATGAGACACTGCACAAGCGACTTCACCGATGCCTTGACAAAAGGAGAAGATTAACTCCATGTTTTACCTTCTTATAAAAAACACAGCTCCAGAGAAGTATGAAGGTGACATTTTCATTAGTCTGCTAATCTTTTATGTCAACAAAGCCCACCTTCGTCATCCTGTAAAGGTCGCCCTCGGGGTGCCTGGGGGCCCCCGCTGACCTGCAGTACAGTTCACACATCCAACTATACATTTCACTTTTCATTTCAGTTAATATTCGGCGTTAGAGGTACAAGGGCCCAAACAAATTAGCAATTCATCAAATTACAAAAGGCCAAATGACACATCGTAAACATGGAGCTTTCAGACACCCTGGAGATCCGGGGCCTCGGGCCAGTTTGCTCGCTTTGCTCACTTAGCTAGTAATCTAGCTCTCTGTGCAGTGTAATGTTTTATTTGAGCTAGAGTTAATCTCTTCTGTTATGATGCAGTGCTCCTGCATTAGCACTAAAAACAATTTGTCAACGGACAAAATCTATTATATTCAAAAACCATATTAGTAATTTATCGAGCAAAAAACAACATAATTTGTTGGTCATCTGATGTCGTACGATCACAAAAGCAAAGGTGCCTGCATTTCTTGTTATTAGAAGCCTATATTCAGACATGGAACAGGCAACATTGTTGGCTTAATTCATCTGTTAAAGTGATGCTATTTTTAAGATTAAGACATTTTAAGTTGAAGTTGCACTGTTTTATTGACTGATCTGAAAATAATGTTATAACTGGATCTAACTGATCTAAAGTCACACATAAAGGTCACTCTAATAACTGCAGTTATACCTTGGAAAAAGACATTAAGACATTTATTAGGCACTGAAGTATGGACTTCACATGACTCAGGCCGATATCTGGTGTGGTGTGAGCACCATTTGTCCTCGTGCTGTGTGACAAATCTCCTTTGCATTGAGTTGATCAGATCGTTGATTGTGGCCTATGGAAATTTGGGTCACTTCTCTTTCACAGTTGTTGGAAGTTGGAACATGTTGTACAAACTGATCCAGGGCAGCATAACAAGCTCAAAGTCAGGTGAGTATGCACGCCATAATTGGGAAAATTTCAGCTTCCAGGAATTTTGTGTGGATAAATGGCATAACGATGGGCCTCAGGATCTTGTCATGGTATCTCTGTGCTTTCAAATTGCCTTCATTTAGAACGGAAATTCATCAGTAGAGAAAATGCCTTTTGTGAGGACAATGAGCAGGCAGATGAGCTAAATCCTCCAAGCTTCTCAAAGCAAATTCTCACAATTATCCTTAGTTGTAACACTTCTTAATCAATCTGTGAAAGATTATTTAAGATATTAAAAACTGACCACTGTAGTTGGAAGCCAGGACACGTGAATCACCATCAAAATTAAAGGTCTTGATTACAGAAGGAAAACGAGACCTGTGCTTGTTTTTAGGTCAACAACCATCTTTGATCTCTTTTTACAATAGGAAAGCCGTACAGCTGAAGAGACGAGAAATGGAAAGCTAGAGAGATAAGAGCTGTGAGCACACTGATCTAATCTGATATTCAGAGGGAGTGCAGGGATAATGTGTTACATATTTTTTGTGAACTGCAGAAACCCCATGCCTCCATGTCTGGCAGTTTAAAAACCTACAGGGACATTTGGATATTGTAGGACTAAAGATAAGAGTTGTAAACACACTGATCTAATCTGAAATCAAGGGGATTAGCATTTAATACAGCTTTTTGCCTGATACTATTACAGATAATATTGGGCAATTTTATGTTCTTAACTCTCAGGATATGATCTAGAAATGATTATCAAGTTGTAGTAAAATCCCACCAGAGTTAAAACACCATGTAGATCTGTCAGTGTTAGGTATGTGTTTAACCCCCCACCTCCCCCCAATCTTTATCTCTCAACAGTAGGCCTTTCTAGTCGGGCACTGACACAAGAGTTTGGTATGCATGCTGTCGTCAAAACAGGAGGCAGTGCAAAGAATGGACGTGGTCACACCACATGATGCTGATGTGGGTCACTTTAAATGAACTCTGGAGTCATTGTGCTCCCTCTATAAAATCACCCATCCACTGCACACACTTGCAGCTGAATACTGTAATAGGTTAATTCTGTAGCAGCTCACATCAATAACAACAGAACAAACAGAAAAACGCAATTCACAATCACAACTGAATCAAAAAGGTCAGTTATATCATTTATGCTACAAAGTATTAGTTTATAGAGGCAGGAGGTACTGATGCAGTGGAAAATAACTGAATCTGAGTTGGATTGTCTCTTGACCCGTCTTGATACCACGCAGTAACAAAGCTTGTCTTCTGTGAAAAGCAACGCAAGAAAATTGCTGGAGGAAGTGCCATGGCAACCATTACTCACCATGTTAACATTGCAGCGTGCCAAATCTAAGCGGTGCAAAAGGCGATTTTTCACTCATCTAATGAGGCAAAGTGTATCTCGATCGTTCAGAGTCAGATTTCATTGCCATGTTAGTAACTACTAGTCAGAATTCATGAATGTTAATGTTTCTTTAAGCACTGTCTGATGAGCAGCAATCCTAAGGTAATTCATGTGGCATGTAAAACATTTCAATTAATCAATGATTACATTTACCAGCCAGGATGAGCTGCATACAAGGGTATTCATTCTTGTATTATAATGGCTTAGCTATGGCAAGGTTGTCAGGCTAATTTAGAAAAGCATGTCTGCCATCACAGGCTCCATAACTTAGAAAATAGAATCAAAATAGCATAGAATAGAATAAGGTCCAACATTGTCCTGTGAACAACTGAAAAGAGACAAATAGATCTTTCCAAAGTACTGTATGTCATGCTGTTACTATAGTGCTATAACTGGTTGGCGCCTTCAAATCCAAAAGTTGGCAGGAAACTCACTATCAATGGGGAACACACCCTTGTAATCAGGAAGAGTAGAGCTAATTAGCTGCTACCTGTTAGCAGCAAATAGAGATAACAGGACAAACAACTAATGAAGCTAATGGCTTACCACTGCTAGAGCTAACAGTTAACGAAGCTAAACACACAGCAGGAGTGAGAGTTTCTGTTCAGGTTAACATGAACCATTAAAGAGTGAACTGCAGTGTAAAGTGATAACAGAAGTTAACAGTAAATAAATGTACTGAAGGACTTTAACTGAGTACAGTCTGGAGGTTAAAGTACTCTGAATGCTAGTACTTTTAACTAACTTTAAATGACAAAAGCAAAGTAAAGAGTCAACATTTTGATTTTGGGACTGTTTGGAACTAACAGAATAGAATAGAATAGAATAGAATAGAACAGAATATAATAGAATAGGTGTCAGGCTCTATAAACACATTCCTGCTGCATGTCTGCAAAGACAGCGGCACGTGTCTCCTCCCTTCTCCTCCCTCCCCTCCTCAGAAATAATTGCCTGCGCTCTGGCATGACGCCAGAATGTTTTACGGTTTTATCAGCTTGTTTGGCCACGCCTCATCAGCATTCCTTTCCCTGGCTAATGAAAATACAGCACACACCCACATAGGCTGGGACCCTTTGTTACACATCCACCTTACAATGTACATGTGCAAGTGTAAACATACAAAAGTGTACACAACCTTGTAGCACAAGAGGTGCTTGTTTCTATACTTTGGACCACAACCATGAAACTCTTAGCAGCAACATGGTGTCTCATATAGAGTCCAACAGAAACATATACTGAATATATATGTAGATTTTAGAGATACAATTTATTCCATTTTCAACATAAATAATGCATAGATACATTGATGTGATCGTCCGATTTGATATCACACAGAATACAGCAGACTGAACCTGAACCACATAAACAGGCATCCATGAACACACAACTACACACTTGTCTGTTTTGCCAAAGGTAATTAAGAAGTCTGTCAACAAGCCGATAACTTCCTGACAACTCCCCACGAAAACAGACCTCCGCTCCCCTCCCCTCTCGTCTCCTTCTCTGTCCACGCTTCCTCTTCACCCTGCTATGCCAGCTATCTCCCCTTTTACATTCATCATCTTTGTTCTGATTACTTCAGAAGGTTCATTCATTTCCTCCCTGTTACCTCTCCACAAGAACCTTGTGTACTATTGTTTTATTTGCTATTGGATACTATCATTCTCCTTTTCCCATGCCACAATTTCTGCTTTGCCTCTATGTTCATCCATCAAGTGATAGCTCCATATTATAGCTGTCAGCTAGCTGTGTATGCCTCTTGATTTTTGTAACAAATTATTACAGAACATGGTGCGTGTTGCCTGATTTAATGAGTGAGGTGAATAGTAATTAACCTCATAATCAGACACTTGCTGAGTGACAAGACTACTGACTGACTCCCTTCAACAGTACAACCCCAACCTTCAGCTTGGCATGCTAACTACTACACATGTGTCTAGAATCTGTCTGAGTGGTTGTAATGGAGCCAGGTACCTGGGCACACCTCAGTAGATTGGTATTAGCTTTATTAAATTCATTTTCGTTCTAGTGCTGTTTAATTATCTATAAATTGATAGTGAGATTAACCCTAACCCAATTTTTGGGCAACAAGGTATACAGAAGTAACCAGACAGCCAAAATGTCTTTCAATACATTCAGATATGCTGTATGTGTCATACATACCAGATTGACATACATGCCATGTCTTATGTATCATTATGCTCACATTACATATGAGCTGACTATCATGCCAGGAGGTGGAGGTGATGCTGGTGGAGTTACAGCTACACAAGAAGGCTGCCAGTGACCACAGATTGAGCCTCTGTTTCAACATCTGTAAGTGTGAAACTGCTGGATATTTTTGACAAGGGACCACAACATTTCAACAATTGCAAATAAGACACCGCTGGATATTTTTATGCAGCGCTAAGGACGATTTCCAGCCGTTTTTTGGGGCTTTACATGAGCTGAGTCTACAGAATACTTAGAAGAGACTTTTCAATGCAGTAGTAGTACGATAAAAGTCTGGTGTATCCTCAGCTCTCTCTTGATGTCTTTCATCTTCTTATCCCATGTGTCTCTTCTATCCCTGTTTTGATTCCATGCTTGGTAACACAAAGGGGTCTACTAATTCTAATAATTGGGCTGTGATCAATGGGAAACTCAAAAAACCAAAGCAACTAAAAAAACAAAACAAATCCTCTCTGAAACTGAACTTAAGACTAAACCTCAAGGATCCCCTCACTAAAACGTTATGTTAATGCCTATTCTGAGTGTTAGCGCCTCTTAAGCGCTGCTGTGGGAACGCCAGCAAAGGAACTGATAAGAGTGAGTTGGCTACAGTGGATGCACGCAGGAACACACAAGATTAAAAAAGTGTTTTTAATACAAGCAGCATACTTTCTGATTAGGAGGAGGCAGATAGGGGGAGGAGAGGGAGAGACGTACGGAAAGCGAGCTGTCTCTGTGACAATTTAAAAACATGATTTGCCTAGCACTGGGAGGGAGGATTAGGGACTGGACTGCTCTACGACACACACATATCCTGCCTTTCTAATCCTGGAACACATTAACAGCCTTAATTACACAGCTACAACAGATTAGTGTTGCATGGAAATGACTGAGTGATGGGAAGAGAGTGAGGAAAAATACACGGAAACAAATAAAAAAGGGAGAGGAGGGGGTGAGCAGTTAAGGAGAATACATATTCTCCATCCCAGGAAGGAGGAGGAGAAAGAAATTCAGGAGGAGGCAGTCGAAGATAGGTAAAAGGGGAGACAAAAGCGAACACGAACAAAAGGAGAGTATTTAACAATAAAAAAGGAGAAGAGAAAGTGGCCAGAACAATTAAAAAGTGGGAAGACAATGACGGCAAAAGGAGAAGTAAAAACAGAAATTACAAAGGGAGATTACAAAATGCTGACGAAGGTGTGGGAGAGTGTAGGAAGGGCGAAAGAAAACAGAGAAGAAGAGCCGTGGGAGAGCACGCCGAAACGCACGCAGCGCGCATGTGCTCAACAAGGCTCTGCATTCACACATACAGGAAACAAAGTATTTACACACTCCGAAGCCTGATCGATATAGCAGGGAGGTGCATCATTACACACATCGTAGCTCAAGGAAAACACCTGGAGCACTCACTCTGCCTCTCAGTGAACATTAGTAACACCTAATGTGTTGCTGCTCTGGTGTTAGAGCTGAAACGAACTGCACAGCAGCATCCTGCGTATATTTTGTTTTTTATTTCTGAAGTCTGAATGAAAATTAATTTGACTTGTTAAACGCTGCTTAGTCCCATCTGTTATTTTAGCAAACTGTCCATGTGGTGGCACGATCATAAGTAGAGCTGCAACCATTATTAGTTGAAAGATTATTAATCAGCAACTATCTTGATAATCAATTCATCTATCGATTATCGATTCATAATGAAGTTAAACGGCAGATTAACTGATAAAAAATAAATCATCATTAGCGGCTCTAATTAGCGTGTAACTTAACGGAGCAATGGCGTTAAAGTCGGATCACCAGAACTGGACACATGAAAGAAACGCTAGCTAGCCTCCCTCCTTTGTGTAATGCAGGAGGAGCACACAGGATCTGTCGGCGAATTAGCAGGAGCAAATTGAGTAAACGAGAGTTATGTCTTGTTGTTATCACGACTAGCTCCTGTGTTCAAAGTGTTTGCCTAGCTAGCGAGCGCAGGTGGAACAAATTTCACTCATGATGGCTCTGTTCCATCACATGTCTCAGCAAAGCAGAGCACGTGAGCCAGTCTGCACCACACGATGACCCTGGAACGAGCTCACCAAATTGGAATGCAGTATCAATTTTACCTGTGTTTGACCTGCTACAGCATACCGACATGTCCGAAAAACAGATGCAATATCGTCACAGACACAAAAAAGTGAGATGATTTTAAATTTACTTGACTACTAAAGCAGTTGTACATTGCTCCTGCTTGTATCTATATTTAAACTGCACGCTATTGATCTCTACTTCTAGCGGAACAGAGTCATCTCACGAAAAGAGAACTGGGGGGAAGGAGGAAGTGTTGAAACAGGAATAAGAGTTTACATGAAAGGGAAGCCAGAGGTTTCCAGCGATGTGGAGAGGGGCGTGGAAGGTGAAGAGGCGATGTACTTGTGAGAAGAAGAGGATGATATATAAGAGGAACGCGAGGAGGAGAGGGCTGATGCACAGGTAGATCAAAGCACATTAAGAGGCAAAACAGGTAGCCAGAGAATGGTAAAGAGGAGGGTGGAAAAACTGAGTGATGTCTCGGTGTCTGTCTCACACAAACACAAAAACACACACACACACGCAGCTTCGACATCTCCCCTTCAATCACAACCGCAGCCATCTATCTATATGACTGGTGTGCTCTTTGAATAATGGAGCCAATATGAAGTGAGTCACTGAGAAGATTTGGTCGTCTGATGGGGGTCACAGGGTTCCTGCCCTGAGAGCAGCGCGGGGAATCAACAGCAGTCATAAAGGAATCACCAGAGGGAGTCATTTGCATTTTACACACACAACTAAAGTGGAAACGACTCATTTCTGCTCCTGTCTGCACCGTCACAACTCATATCAGACATGCTTTTAATTTTTTATACAGCAATTATGGAGAACTGGACCTCCATGGCTTTGTCTAATTTCCCAAGACTTTGAGATGTGAAAATCATATGGCCCTTTCATGGCGTAAAAATGACAGAGCTTTCGATTATTCTTTTATGGCTTCAGGGAAAAACCTCAAATGTTATGAAAGAGCTGTTTCATAAAAAGTTATCTTGCCTCTTTCAGGAGTTCATAAAGATCTTCACACATTATTACAAAACTACTTCTGACAAATGAATATTGTCGCTAACTGATGACTGAAAAGTCAAATAGACTCAGAAGAGTTAAAGTTACATTTGCTAACGTTCTTTCTTCATGTTCTTCGGCACACTGAACTATTTGGTATAAATGAAAATTAAACATGATTCTGCAGCTACAGTGATTTCCATCACGGGTTTTGTAGGAGATTTAGAAGGTGAGTACATATTGAGATGTACCTGCCACATCATCCTGTTTGGAGTTACTTTCAAATCACAGTCCTTTTCTGTGAAGAGCAAACAAACCAAAACTGTAATATCCACATTCACTGAAAGTATAGTGCCGGTACCAGTCACAATAACTCTCAACCAATAATCCGGGTGAAAACATGTGTCATCTCTTCAAAAAACATCTGCATTCATTACTCAAACACCAACATTTGGGGGGAAAACAACAATAGTGAGATATCAGCCATGCTAGTTTCCATTTGGAGGTGTATATCCTTCATAAACTATTTGCTACTGTTTGTGCATCGAGTAAAGAACTGATTGTTCAAATTATTCATAACACTTATACTACTACTTATAATAATAATAAACACAATTTGTCTGGATTTGGAGCAGCTAGGATATACTGTGGTATGAACATTGACAGTTATCATGACATGTACATTTCATTACATAGTCATTTGCAGAAAATGTGTGTTTATGTATATATTTTGTGAATATAAGAACATCAGCTGAAATATCTGCATCCATATTTACATTCTACTACTAGGGATATTGGAATATGGGTGCATATATGCGTATCTATGGATCTGCAATTAGAGTCAAATGAAAAGTGCCACATTATTTTTGGGGACCAAAAATATTCAAAGAACACAAAATAAAAAATCTGATTATTATATATTATAGATATTTGCCTACTTATATCTGTATTGCCATCTGCCCCAAAAATCCACTGTCGGATGGGGCTATAGTATTGAATTCTATGGTGTTAGTGTTATTAATTAAAAACATATCTCAGGTTTATATCAGGTTTAATGTCTGTCAGTGCATAATGTTGTGTAAAACTATAATGAAGCCTTGGATCAACCAAAGAACCCTTCTGTTTCCATTCCTTCAGGGATCGATGTAGCTGATACTAATAATAACACCTGACCCTCGGAGCAGATATACCAAAACATGTAGTTCTGTGTCAGAAAGTCGAGGCTAACTGTGGAGAAAGGTGCAGTTCGAGATGTCTGATCGGTACCTGCTCCAGGAGTTTTCTGTATCTCTGCGTGGCTTGCTGGATGAGGTCCCTCACGGTCCAGCCCTCCTTGCAGGGCACCACCACACCTGTCTGCCCAAATGTCACGGTCACCTTCATTGTGGCGCTTTCCGCTTCATCCAAGACGCGGGGGGCCCTCTGGACGTGGAGGCGATGGGGTAATGCAGGAAGGCTCCAGGAAGACTCGATTAAAGAGGCAAGTGATGTGAACCCCCCAAAAAAACTGATAGTGGGTGGCTTGAGGTTAAAGACACTTACATCACTCAAGACAACTTATTCAAAAAGTCCCACAGCTTGTCAAAGTGGTTTTAAAGTCAAAAGAGCTCCTTAATCAGACTGTGAGGTGTGTTTACTGTCTGTCCACCCTATTACTACCCACCACAACTCATAACAGTAATGAACGAGTAATTACATCCAGCTGTGTTCGCACTGCCTCATGCTTACAGTCACCTGGGTCATCACTCCCTGTCTCATCACCTCATAGCCTCATCCAACAAGTGTTCACACTATTCAAGCTTGTCCATGTAACTTATAAAACTTCAGTTTCCCAGACAGACTTTTTAATGCTGGAGCAGAGCCGTTAGCCGCTGTCACGTCATGTTCTCCCCTGAGAGTTACCGTTAACTTGACTCCAGTTGACAAGAGAAGGCTAGCCTTGTCAAGCTAGCTCCACTTGGGGCTAAAGATGATTAGCTTGATACTGTAAACCCGGTCCGGGGCTGAGGGCAACAAGCCGAGGACGAGCGTTCAGACACCCCCGCGCTACGCGAGGTGGTGTGTTACTACTCGTTTTGACATGTGTGTTAAAGTTTATCCGAAGTTTTTTCCCGAGCTGACTCCCGCGCTAGCTAACGTTAGCCACCTTAGCTGAACTTTGGAGGGAGGGAGGGATGCAGTCGCTCGGGCATCACTCCACAAGTTTCTGTTTTTTTTTCCTCCTCTCGCAAGTTTTCCTTTTCTTCCGAGCGGCCGGGAGCATCCACTTCATCACCGACACGCTCAAAAGTGAGGCCACGTCGCCGTTATATTTTTAGTTTTACATTCCCGGACGAGCTTGAAGCGAAGTTAAAGCAGCGAGCGGACCTGTGTGTTGGTGGGGAAAAAAGTTTTTTGGGATTCCTCCACAGCCGTCCGCTCCTCCTGGCCAGTTCCTGACCAGCTCCTCTACCGCCGCTCACTGTCACTTTCTTAAAGGGGAAGTGCTCCAATTTCTGTCGGTGAGAGCGTGCAGGGAGACAATGTGCAGGTCATGGATCCTCATTCTCAGTAGACCCAGGCGAAGGAGGAACAATCACTGTGAGTTTATAACTCGAATGGTAAATGTGCTCGCAGTTTCTATAACGCCTTTCCGGTCTACAGGCACACACCCAGCAGGCTGAAGGATTAAAGCTGCTGATATTTTCATTATTGTCAATAAATCCCATGTAAAGTTGCTGGAAGTGACAAACAAACAGACTACAGATAAGAGGCTCTAATCCAGGAGAGCTACAATGTGTTATTCATATATTTATTGATGCGTCAAATCAAATCAATTTTATTTGTATAGCCCAAAATCACAACATCCTTCCAAAGATGGAAGAAACCTCAGAGGAGGGATCCCTCTCCCAATACGGACAGACATGCAATAGATGTCACATGTAAAAAACAGAATAACATAATTACAGTTTATAAATTACACTGACAGAATATCTGATGCAAGTAACTATATAATATACGTGACGTGTGTGGACCCAGGAAGGTCGAAGGCTGAGGCATCGCCCAGCGGTGCTCGAGTCACACGACCTCCACTCCAGCGTGGTGACCTGGAGGAGGACAGGCCACACAAGATGATTAGCAATGAAAAAGAAAACACCAGAATGAAGAGGCATTTAATTCTACGGATATAAGGAGATAAAACAGAAGAGAGCAATGATCCGTCGGAGCCCATATGACGATCCTGATCCGTATAACTCAGGAAGCATTAAAGGTCTGATAAGCAAGTTGTGCCGTGGCATCACATCACTGAAAGAAGGACTCTACAGATGATGGGAAAAAGAACTGAACGTTGAAATACCTGAGGACATTATGGCCAAACCTGGACAACAGAGTTGTTGTCCTCCACCAACTCCAGGACCTGGAGAGACTTCTGTTGGAAGAACTTGATCTGCTTTTTTTTATCTTTCCTAAACAGAAGGTTTTTTTTAGAAATATAGGAACTGTCTTGTAGGAAGGAATGCGGAAAGGTCAAAATAATCATAATATCACAAATAAACCTATTACTTTTGACAAACGGTGACACTATAGACACTTTCACAGAAGACATTTTGATTTTGACATGACATTAGATAATTGCAGGTAGACTATTAACAATAAAAATGATGATTCTATTCAGCTGCTTCAGTTTTAGGGTTCTGCTTTTGTTCATGCATCAGTAATATTGCATTAATTTGCTTATGTGTCTTATCAATTTTTTTCCCTTATAAAAAGGCAAAATCCCCAAAACATTAGACTTAAAAACTAAAATTAATGCGCAAGTAAAAAACAGAAAAAAAGCCACCAGACTGACTGATTTATTTGACAAAATTACCATAAATAGTAATAAATGTTTTTGCCTTTGTTAAATCTAGAGACTTGGCACAATTCTTAGGATATAATTAAATGTCTGAGCTATAAAAGATCCACATTAATACAGCAGACAGTCAAATTTGCATCTCCCGAACCTTGAAACCTCATCAAACCCCTCCAAAAATCTGGCTGACACCAGCTCAGCGTTGTAGCGTTGAAGCCAGCCAAAACACTGTATTTTCAAAACATTTTGACTTCTCACAGTCTGATTCATCTTCAAAGAGGAATCCCCTCCCCGAGAGGTGGAGTTTGGCTTTGTAATTAGCAGCTCAAATGAATGCATGTGTACGTCTGCTAATTGATTTGGGCTAGGTTTAGTTTCTGGGTCACTGAATTCCATTGCTACTAATGAACCCCATGGGAGGAGGAACACTGTGCATGCATGCATTTTTTCCCCCTTCTTTCTTTCTTTCTTTGGTGAAAGTTTGAAAGTTAGAAGTACGCTTGAATAATCATATAAGATATGAATTTTGAAATGCTTGAATCAACCGCGGAGTTGAAGAGAAACAGGAAAATACCTTTTTTTAAATCCCTTTTACGTAACCTGTCTCTTTGGAGTTCATATTTTTGGACATATAATTCTATAAATAACAAGTATATCGTGTTTATGAAGATGTTTAAAATATTGACAGTCATAAACAATAACAATTCACAGTAACTGTATTAAATTAAGATTAAAGGACTGAGATTTAGTTGCTTTAATGTCCTTCTATTTAATCTCAAGGAATCTAGCGCAGTTATTTTCATTCTGTGACATGTGATTCGTCAGCACCAATTAACACTTGATTTGTACAGATTTACAGATTTTCACTGTCAACAGACCTTTTCAGCAATTTTAACATGTTATGACACGGCGCAGGTGTTATGATATATGATATGATTAATGATAGCTAACTTCCATTTAGCTGCATTTGGTTTCCTGGTATTTGTGCATGCTGGCTCACTGTCACATCACATGGCTTACTAAGACACTTGAAATGAATGAAGCCATCTTAAATGTGATTAGTGACACCTGTGCTTTTCCTGCTATGATAAGTCAGACTGTCTGCTGTGAAAGAGTCCTATAACTGAGGTGTTAGTCACACAATACTGGATAAATATAGTCTTCTGCCACGTCTAGGGAGCCAAGAAACAGCACGAAAAAGACCAATTCCTCCTTAGTACAAAGCAGCCGCAGAGACAAATTATGTGATGTGTTTGTTTTCATGAGATAATAAATAGAAGACTAATAAAAACAAACAAAATGTAACTGTGAAGGTTACCTGACTAATTAAATATAACAAATTATAATTACTTACACGGCACAAAATTAGCACCAGCCACCAGGCGAATGCTGGAACAATATGCAAGTGGATGGTAGATTAGCTTCACTTACTAGGAAAAAAACACTGTCTCTCGCAATAGTTTTTACTTCCATTCTTCCTGAGCCGCTTCATTGTGGATCAAACACATCCACCTCTTCGGCCTCTGCAGTTGCGACAGCCAAAGTGAAGGTGTGTTTACTGGCGGGGCAACTATGGCTCACAATCTGCTGCATCAGCTCTGCGTCAGACCAACACAAGTAAAATTAAGACAGACCAGACAACCACTGAACGTTGAATAGTGAAGAAATAACACACAAAAAGCGTTATTATTTCCTAACTGTATGTTCAGCGATTCATGGATTATGAGTTGTAGTTGCCCTGCTGGTAAACACACCGACAATTTGGCTGCTGTAGCTGCAGTGTCTTTGGGCTTGTTTAACAATAACAACCAACAAAACCAGCAGCGCATTCCTACTAACTCCAGGAAGGCACATGCTTTATTTAGACCTGACGTATTTATTAATTTGTCTCTCCCTTCTGTTGAAAAATTACTAATTATTACCATGTAAAAAAGGTATAAGGTATAGTTAAGGTTTGATTAGGATAAGGCACAAAAATGTGTGGTTTGGGGACCTTTGTCGTAGGGCTGGGCTTTTAGAAAATAGTTCCCAAAGACAACACCTCACAAAAACAAATACAATGCAAACATACTGGTGTTGCTCCATGGAAGAAGAGGGAGATGAGTTCTTGTAGCACACAGGTACAGCGCCATACTGGCTCTTTAGGTAGTTTGCTGTCATTAGTAAGGAACCAATTAGCTGCTGCCACTAGCCGGAAAAGGCCTCCTCCATGTGATAAACACCTGTTTACATACATACACACATACACAACTGTTCAACATCAGATGAATTCATTCAAAGCTTTCAAGGAAGAACTGTAACGCAACCAAATATCCACCTCGGTGATCAATAAAGTTGATTCTGATTGTGATGGAGAGATTGTGGAACAACAGAATATGCCTGCTGTTCTAACACCGAACAGACAGGGGCAGTAACAATTTTTCAAAAATAAAAATGTGAAAAACTCATCACTGCATGACATAAACACCCAATCTCAACCCAGCTGCTAAAAAACAGCTCCCACTTTGGTTTAATTTTTCCCTCGCAGAGACACACACACACTTGTATTCAGGCCTTGCCCAGCTGATCCATATGGTTGCTCATTCCCTCTCCTCGCCCTACATGGTAAAATCCTAACCTCAGCAGTGTTCTGGTGTCGCGCCTCCTCCATTATGAACTGGTATGAACCACGGCGAACATGCTAGGATGTGAATGGCCCCCTGCTGTTGGGCCAGGTGCATCCAGACCCCGGCAAACAAATCAATACGTGGGGTAGAACATGTTCTGCTCTGCGAAAAAAGAGGTGGAAAATGAAAGTGCGCAGTGGGTGAGAGAAGAGCGTTATAAGACGCTGGTGTAACACATGCACAATGGAGACACACACACACACACACACACATACAGAGCCTACTGTACATGAAAGCACTTAATTACATGGACACATCATCTTTTGTCCTTCATGCAGCCTCTCCATCACCCCCTGCTACTGAAATAACACAGAATAATAATGTAGAAAATCATATACCTATTTCCACATGCATCATCCATCACGCTTCCAAATCACCCCCTAGCAGCCTCGGATCATTCAGAGAGGGAGGCACATCTGGCATCAAGCAGCAGGGGGCCACATTCACAATAATACCTACAAACACATTCTTTAAATCAGGGCTGCCATTTGTATCCGACCGTATAGTTTTTTTTTCTTTCTTGTATTCATAATTACAGCCAGTTTTCACCTGAGAACAAAGACTTTGCTTGGACACATTACTTTAAATGCACAGTTAATAGGCTGCTGATTCTCTGCACAACTCCAAGAAACCTAACCTTTTTAACATTAACCCATCTAATGTTTTTAAATGACACATGGGAATACTGCACGGCACAAACGTGTGATTTACTGAATGTGATGAACAAACACACACCAGGATGCTGAAGCGTATTTGCAGAGCTGGGGGAACAGTAAAGCTGAGTTTCAACAAAATCCTTTAGTGTCTTTCAGCTCAAACCTGACTGTTTCAGTTTAGCCTCATCGCTTTCATCTACGTTGTTCACAGACAAGGCTGTGTTAAATCACAAGTATCTACCTAACCTGCATCACAGACTGTCGCTCCTGAGCAGACCACTCCCCCCAAGATAATATAACTCCATCCTTCAGTGATTCCCTCTTATTATTTATATTTATTGTGGAATCATATTAAGGATTCCAACCCAGGACTTCATAGTTAAGCCATCGACTAATCTCAGTCATATGGTCCCTCCTGCCCCATTTTTCATTGCGTGCATACAGCCCACAGACTTCTTCAGCCTTGATGGCCCTGAAATTCATTACACACATTGAATAATGGTCGACTAAAGAATAAACTTTCATAGTAAATGGCCTTTTTGTGGGATAACGAATGCACGTCAAATGATCTTCCATCACTGTCTTCTTCATCTTAATGCTTTTACTTTTGCCTTGTGCTTATTTGCTTTTTCTTCATTCCGCTCACATAATTTCCACCCTGCTCCGCGTCGCATTCTAAATCTCCGCACCTCATCAATAGATTATATTAACAAAATAAATCCAGCCCAGACAGAATGACGTGGCCTGGTGCTCAACATGTTATATGTTACTGAAAGATTTTTCCTGCACCCTGCAGACTGTGGGGCCCTGTGCTGGCCGCAGATAGAGATGGATCGATGTTAGGACTTGTCAGCGGGGAGATTTCGATCAGTCCACACCCCTAAACCATCAGCCCCCCCATACACACACACACACACACACACACACACACACACATGCAGTCACACCCCGTATCCCACTCCACAGTGAAAAGAATAGCAGGATGTCAATAGACCTTCCACTACACGCTCTAACACACACACACACACACACACACACACTAGTAATAGTACCCCCGTCGATCATCCGTTGTCCCTGCAAAGATCTTCAATGTGTCATGTACTGGCCGTCCCACTATCCAGGGCAGAGTAAAAACCATTTATAGCACCACTGGGAATCCTGGACTTATTATGGACGGATGGATGGATGGATGTCTGAAATGGGATAACACCATGAAACTCAACAGCAAATTAAATGTGTTTATGTCTGCGATGTAGTGCCTGTTGTTTGTAATTCTGAAAAGGATCTCCGTTTAATTTAAAAAGATCTGTGCTTTGATTTAACGTGCCGGCTATGAAACGACTTGGACGATATTTTGTGTCTGAGAAGAGTAACGGAATTAAAGATTAGGTGATAAAAAAGCAATTCAATGACTTTCAGTGTGACTCAGTTACAATTATTTCTGTTTTAATATATCTGCGAGATACAAGATGTATCCGCTACTTTAAATTTACAGTCCAAAGTGTTTAATCTATAGATCTTGTTTTCACCACATCTCGATGGAGAGGTGGGTGAATTTTCTTGGTCTGTAAAACTTTCCTGGACTAATGCAGCATTCTCCTAAACAACCGAAGTAGCTGGGGACTTAAAAAATAATAATAATAATTTGAACAAAACATAAAATGGCTCCATACAGCTCCCCGTGTAATCCAGGTCTCCAGAAGCCCCGAGATCCCAAATTGATTTGAAAATACGCTATTTACATCCATTTTAGAGCCAAAATCTTCAGCTGCCAAGCTAAAAGCATTAGCACCCAGTCTGAAGTGTGCGCATGAGCTCGACTGCATGTCAACGGTGTAAATAAAGTATTTTCAAATGAATTTGGGAGCTCTGGGCTTCCCGAGACTTGTGCCTTGTCCACACATACACAGGTTGGAAACGTAGTTATTTTTTAAATTTTTTTATTCTCCTTCCAGACGAGCGTTTTAGCATATCCCATGCCCATTCACATACACTGGGCAGGTGCATAACAGTGTAATCAGGAAGCAGGTTGGATACAGTCATTTTCGGTTGTTTAGCTACAGAAAGGACTACGAACGAGGCGAGGAAACGTGACTGAACGATGATTAAACGCGATAAACGTGTGTGTCGGTGTGATCATTTCCAAAAATCTCTGGTCGAGCTGTATGGAGCAATTTTCTTTCAGTTATTTCTTTCTACGTTTTAAAACAAGTCCCTATCTAGTCTCTGTCCCTGACTTCAGGAGAATGCAATGCTGTTTTGCTGTGAAGCTCCAGAAATGTTTTGTGGACCGAGAAACTTGACCGACTTTCCACTGGTATCGGGTTGGGAAGATAATGACCGAATTTTCATTTTTGGGTGAACTTATCCTTTAAGGAGCCAGGTTGCCATAAAGACAAAGAAACAACCCCAAATTTCTTGACTTACTAGGGAACAAAGATCATGTTGTCCCGTGTCAGCTGCATTTTTACCGGGGCCTGTGAGGCACTGTTCGGCTGTAAACTTCATTGGATAGCAGGAGTGAAGGACCGAGACTCAAATATGAAAAAAAAGGCACAGCATTTGGCACAGATACTTGAAAAAACTTGGGTAAAATAAAACAATGACTTAAGTTTCACCGCGGGGGAAGACGGCAAAATGATGCAAAAGAAACAGAAAACGAGAAAGAGAAAACATTTCTTGGTGTGAACACCACAGAGAGTATCAAGAAACTGAACTCTTTCGTTCAAGAGGGGTTCAAAATGCTGAATAAGGAGGGGAAGAACAGCGATGACTCAAAAAACCCTGAAGACTTCAGTTTCACTTGTATTTACATTACAGGCAGCCTGAAGTACAAATGTCAGGAGCAACACTTCCCATGAACATCGCTGTGTTTCTCTGTTTACTGAAGGTACAGGCCACAGAAACATAGAAGAGGAGCAGATAGTCAAGCTAAGCAAGACCAGAACAAAACGATCTCAATGTAACCTGTTGATTTTACTCTCCTACTGGTTTAAAGCCACTTCTTTTCATGAATATGACAAATGTGTGTTAGTATAGTCACAGCAGACATTTTTCTTCTCTTTAATATCACCTCTCAAACCTCCCTTTGACAGACACATTTATATTCTTTCCCTTCCGGTACAGAAATAGACTGAATAGTAAGAACACATAAGACAGTTTCTGTATTTCACACCCCTCAGTCTGATATTGTTAGCAGGTGTTAATGAGAGAACAGCCACAGAAAATACGGCAACACACCTGTGAGGAGGATGCACACACTCGCACATACTAGTACCTAAACACACCTTTGAGTCTGTGCCTCACACACACACACACACACCTCTGGCTAATAGCTCAATTAACACACTGTCACGTCAGAAAATGTGAGCGTGCTAAATCCGCGTGTCTCCGAGGAGGATGGCGAGGAGAGAGGAGGTAATTGATACTATATTCACGGAAAAGCTACTTTGAAAAACTAATTATGTGTGTATAACAAGCAGAGAATTATTCCGACAGCTCCCGAAACCTATTAGCATTGGGGACCGAGGTGTGTGTGTGTGTGTGTGTGTGTGTGTGTGTGTGTGTGTGTGTTTCATCATGTGACTGCGCTGTGATCGCTCCAGTCACCGCTGATGCCGCAGAACAAAGTTGCGAGACGGGCCGTGACGCAACTGGGGACACGGAAACTTGGAAGCTGATCTTTATTTAATTTCTATGCAATTTCCTCCAAGATATACACAGTTAGCTCCACAATCAAGAAGAAGAGTGGCTCAGGATTGAATTAAAGTGGCTTTTTTAAGGCGTGTATTTGGGAGAGGCTGGCTTGAATTGGATTAAGGAAGTGCGGGGTAATCAAACAGATATGATTTTACAGCTGTGGGGAAAAGAAACGACTGGAAAAGCTTTTGTGATCACAAGCAGAAATAATGTATGACATGGACTGAACAGTCTTGAAGACTTCTTTAACTAAATTTCAGCAAATTACACGATTCTTCTCCTGCCACATCGTGATTTCCCTCAAAGGGGGAATTCCAGCGCTTTTAAACCAAAGCCCCTGTGTTCACATAATTTGGTGTGAAAATGACTAATAGCTGCAGAAAGTTTTGGAATAGGTCCAGTAGATAATCTCATGAAATAGAATGCAAAAGTTGGGATGTATTTCTGAAGGGCAACTTCAACCGTCACAGTGTTATTCTAAGATCCCTACAGAGATTTACTTTTTTTGTTAAAGAATAAGTTCCTGTTTGTTTAACCTGAAAAAAGATGCTTTATCGCTTTAAAGCAGACTCCATTTACAGAAACAGTCATCTGATCACTGTGCGATGCGCGTCATTCCAATTTGACAGCAACAAAATGAATCTCACCCAAAAACATCTTAGTTTGTCATTTGGCTGAAATAAAACCTTAATGTATTTAATTTAGATGTTGAAATGGAAAAAAGAGGAGTGATAGGTTGGCATTTTTATACATTTTTCTAAATGTGTCTAGCTTAGCTACCTCGTGTATGGCACTCAATCCCAAACTCATGCCTGTTGCTGAGTGCAACAGACTTACTGAAGATGTAAATTTCAAAACAAGTTCGTTTACCATCTTTTTTAAAAGGCACAGTAATTTCCTGAATGAGCCCAGTACTGTAGCTTTTAGCATTAATCGAGTAAGTAGTGCTCTCTTTGGGAACTATTGTCAGCTGTGGAACACATATTGCATACTAGCAACTGGACTAGTATCACCTGAGGACCTTTAGTTATTGGTAATAATTGTGGAGTTTGTCTGTGATCTGAATCCTTTGCAAATTGTTACGTTAAAATTCCGGCACATATGGCCTACCATATTTTGCCAAACACAGAGGTCATGTGATTATATTAGTCAGCATTTTGATGCTTTGTGGTTGTATTTCTTTAGAAACATCTCTTTTTTAGTAGGAAATCTGATCACGGGTCATAATTTGTTTGACAGTGGTCAACAGTTGTTTGACGCTGTGAGATCGGCTACACTGATGTTTTAAATGAGTGGCAGAAAAGGTTAAGAGCAACAAAAGGTTTTTATATCCAAGTAGCCACAAAAGCATCTAAATGAGCTGAAAATGTGTATTCAATGTGTTTGTTACACATGCAGGAAGTGGGCAGATCAACTCTAAACTATAGTAATCATGTGGCCGCTGAAGAACAGATCAGTGAATATGAGTGAAACACAGACTTCGCTTATGTCGTGCAAATGCGCCACACGAAACACAAACCTGGGAGGTCATTTCTAAATCACCTGGAGTCCCCTATCGAACAGGGCTTTGTGTCTACACAGACAATAGTTGATTCAATTCATCGTTGGATTTGAGCTTTTCATGGGATTCAAAGGGCGGTAAGAGAAATGTTGAATATCACCAGCTGGGTCCTTTAAATCAATACAGCTGGTTATATTTGCCTTTTCAGTGCAATAAGAATTTGATGCGGGCTGATGAATAGGGCGACGGAATGGGGGGAACAGTCCGGCTCTGAATTGGATTCAGAGAAATTGCCGACCAAAAGACCAGCGGGTTCACGCCCTCCATCTCCTTCCTCTCTCTTTTACAAAAAATATGACATTTTCAATGCATGAAGCAATTTAATCTCTCTCTCTCTTGTATGAAAACGCCTGTAAATGAGCGTCTGTGAAATTAAGGAGATCGCCCAGAAGATTGGTCAGTCCGTCGATCTCCCTGCCTCTCTTCCTTCTCCGGCTCCGTCCCGTCTCCCTCTAATACAAAATATAAGATATTATCAATGCATGAAGCAATTTAATCTCTTTCCCCCCGCGCTCTCTCTCTTATGAAAACGTCTGTAAATGAGTGTCTGTGAAATTAAGTGGGGGATCGTTCTGTTTTCTCTGAGGTCAGTCTCTCTCTCCCTCCCTCCGTCCTTCTTCCTCTGCCTCTGTGATCAGTCCATTTGTCAGAGGTCAGACTTGTTCCCATCTGGGAGCAGCATTCTGCCGGCCAAACATTCCCCATTACCGTATGTAAATTCATTAATTGCAAACCCATAACTACATCATCCTCATACTCTGACCTCTCTTATCCGGCCCACACACACACACACACACACATACACACACACTATCACAACCCCTGCCCTCATGCAAATGAGAAACAAATAAATAAATAATTGCATATACAAGCATTTTATGTCTGGGGCAAATCCTCAGAGAGGAGTGAGAGAAACAGAGAGACAACGCAAAGTGAGGCTGGAAAAATAACGTGAGGGAAAAAAAGGGCAGAAAGAGAAACAGAAAGAAAGAAATGTTGAAGGGTAAGAGAAAGATGGGGGGCTTATGGGGGGCTTAAACAACAAGGCGATGAAAAGGGAAGACGATAGCGGACTGACTGACTGACTGCCTGAATGAAATCAAGGGTTTTTCAGAAAAACAGAATAAGATGCTGGGAAAAACACCCTTTTGTTATGTTAAACACGCCGGCTCATTGGAAATGTCTTGGCCTCCTTTATTCTCCCTAACATTGTCATCGCGAATAATAGTGGAGATTGACACAGACTCTCGCTTCGGATTAATCCCCGAGCAGTTCAAAGAATCTTTTACACAGTATGCGATGTGTCCATGCCCCTAAGCCGGAGAATAATATGTATGTGCACTTCGAGCTATCCACCTACTGCAAGCGCGCAAACTCTTAAGCTGTCTTAGTGATGGCAGCGCTCGCAGAGGATCGTTCATTGTGTGCGCTTCCTGTATGCAAATGGCACGCTTCCTTTTCAAGTGCACCCGCTGAAGACGAGGACAATAAAAAAGGCGAGTCATGCATCGTTGACAGGAGTGTGTACAGTGTGCTCCTGCTGCGGGCGCCGCCGCCTGCAACTCGTGTCTTTCCTCAAAAGCACAAGTTAAACATACAAGTATGTTCACCTCATCTCAGCATGTGTTTATCGATTACATTAAAGCTGCAAGCAGAATCAACAATGGATTAAATGTCGATTTGTAATGTGAAAGGGGTGGCTCATGATCACCCGACTCTGCAGTTCACCTTTAATTCATGTTTAATGTCTTTCAGAACTGACCCTGAACTGTGTTTATTAGCAGAGAAAACCCACACACAAAGTCAGTTAAAGACTACAAAACACACACACCGACACACACACACACACACACACACACACACTGCTGATTGATCTCAGACAGAACTAAAACTTTCTGGTGCAGGTGTACCGTCACCTTTCCACGACCCCACACCCAACTTTCAAAGATCAAAGTTCAAACAGTTTCAGACAACAACCATCAAAGCGTTGTTTACTAACATTTCTGCATTCACAGTCTTTGAAAGTGCTGCAGGTGACAGAACCCTCAGTTCTCTCTGTGCTGAAGCCATGAGTGCACGTTTCACCGCTGAACAGGCCGCAGAGCTGATTTTTTCAGATCTCCAAGCAAGGCGCATTTGATTTGGAAGATGAGGAGGTGTCTGAGGAAAACTTTTTCGTCATCACCATATGACAACCAGGGCAGGATGACTCCAGGTCCCACAAGAGTCAAGACCTGCAAGATGTGTGACAGACAAACTAGCTGCCATAAGACAGGTCTGGGACCAGTGGGTGAAGCGGCTGCTTGTTCTCCTGTAGTGGTCGTGGTCGCCCTCTCAGGTTGCCTTGTTGGTTTATGTTGTTCACATTTGCCTATAATGGGAAGTGCCTTCAGTAAATTGCATTCAAAACTACTTTCTGCGCATTTGTGATACTTTCTTGGGCTATACAAGTACTTTCTCTTGATAAAAATGTTTTGTTAACCACCTTTGCAGTACCTTAAGAAATAATAATCTACTTTAGTACAGAAAACATATATGACAGCTGTGTTGAAAATGGTTTTATTTAGGATTTGTCCAATTCATTTCTAAGAAAGAAGTATGTGTGTGTCTCAACAACCTCTGGAAAAGGAGAACATTCATTTTAAGACTTCCAGCCTTTGTAAAGATTGATCCACTTTGATTCAGTGCAAATGAATAGTGGTTTGTTCATGTGTTTAAAATTAATATATGATCTAAAAACTCACTCATGTAACTACGACTCTATTGCCTGTTACATGCCACCTTCCTTCCCCCTTAACCATAACAGAGAAGTAAAAACAAGACAACTTCAGGACTAAACTTTAAGTATTTGACTTGATTCTTCAAGATTGAGATTAAATGCTCCCTCCACAGTTTGCTGTGATACATTTCCATCTTTGACACAGCTTCTCAAGTCGGCTTATTCCTTGTAGAGAAGTCTGTCTTAGTTTGCGGACGGTGTTTAGCTCTTTAATGTCAGTCTGTCTTTCTCTTCAACACTTCCTCATATACAGTCTGCTCTTCTCTTTGCTCCGGTCCTTCCAAAATAAATGTTTTCATGAAAAGCAACCACAGAAGAAGACTCAACATCTTGTGTGTGTGTTTGTGTGCACAACAGATTATGGCATCATTAAATGTGTAAATCAATCCCAAGCCTGCCATCGCAGAGTTAATGTTGTCTTTCTTATCCTGAACGGTGAAAGAAAGTCTGACCTGCTCTTAAAGAGAGAAACTGAGATAGAAGACGGAGACACCCAAAAGGGAGAGAAAGGATTTAAAGAGATGAAAAGAAAGTGAAAATATTCAGTTCTGACTGTGAGAAGAAGTGAATTTATTTCGGGGGGTGGGGCTGTGTATTCGACTTCATGCTCTGCTCACAGCTAGCTTAGAAAACACCAACAGATCTATTTATTAGGAACAATATTTTCATAGTCCTCCCTCATATAAAATTCCATTCCTTCTTTTCACTTTGGCAAAATAGAAGCCAACGGAGTATGAGATAGCGCTGTGTGCCTCGTGAAAATGAATAATATATGATTGTCCTGAGAGCGTTGAGCTCCTGAAACCACAGGAAATCATATCCCTCTTCTTCACACTCCTTTTTATTTTTTTTTTCATTATTTCCTTTTTTCTTCTTCTTCTGCGGTTCCCGTTTAGAGTGTGTGTGGAGTGTAGAGGCGGCTGGTCAGTGAACTTCTTAGCCTGTAACCAGTGGGGGCAGGGAGGGAGGTGGACATCACAGCATCTCCTAAATTGAATTTTCAACGGGCCGCGGTCGGAACAGGTCACAGGGCCGAGAGAGGGAGAGTGGAAAAGAAATTGTGAGAGCGGCGGAGTAACAGTGTGTAAAAAGACGGATGTGGTGTATTGTGAGAAGAATGAAAGAAAGAGAAAGGAGAAGAGAAAGTCTATTTTATTTGGCATTCAAGTGTGATGGCTGCCACAAACACACACACACACACACACACACACACACACACACACACACACTGACCTTTCGAAGCTTTCCCCACATTTTTTGATAACCTGTTCTTTTCGCCTCCTTTCCTTTCATTACGACTAAGGGTCATTTTCGTTAAATCACCTCCAAAAGTAGTGATGAAAAAAGCAAGCAAGCAGAGGAATAAAGAAATAAACAAAGAAAGAAAGACAGTGAGGAGTAAAGAAAGAAAGAAAGAAGGAAAGAAAGATGGAAAGAAGGATAGAAAGAAAGGAGTAAAGACAGCAACAAGGAAGGAAACAAGGGAGGAGTAAAGAAACAAAGACAAAAGAAAGAAAGAAAGAAAGAAAGAAAGAAAGACAGAAAGAAAGAAAGAAGTAAAGAAGGAAATAAAGGAGGAAAGAAATAAAGGAGTAAAGAAGGAAAGAAAGAAGGAAAGAAAGATGGAAAGAAGGATAGAAATAAAGGAGTAAAGAAAGAAAGAAAGAAAGGAGTAAAGACAGCAACAAGGAAGGAAACAAGGGAGGAGTAAAGAAAGAAAGACAAGAAAGAAAGAAAGAAAGAAAGAAAGAAAGAAAGAAAGAAAGAAAGAAAGAAAGAAAGAAAGAGAGAAAGAAAGAAAGGCAGTAATGAAGGAAAGAAATAATGAAGGAAATAACAGAAGGAAAGACAGAAAGGAGTAAGGACTGAAAGAAAGACAGAATGACGGAAAAACAGACAGAAAGAAAGAAAGAAAGGCGTAATGAATGAAAGAAAGAATGACAGAAAAACAGACAGAAAGAAAGAATAAAAGAAAGAAAGGAGTAAAGAAAGAAAGAAAGACAGAGGTTTCATGTTCACTGCAGCAGAAGTTGTCCGACTCATCTATTGTAATTCTGAGCCCATGTGCCGGTGTTCCAGCCTTCAGCCTCGTGACATATACTCCACTGACAGGTACTGCATTTTAAAGACGTCAGCATGAATGTTAATGCTCCGTCCGATCAATAGTGTCCCTGAGAGTCTGACCCTTTAACCTTCTCAAAGAAACAGAGGTACTGTGTTTTCTGTAAAGCAAATCGAATTGACATTTCCCCCTCAACATTCAGTGGATGATGGTGTGCATCGTTCAAACATTAATCCTAAATCATTGTCCTCTTACAGGACGTCTGTAGCATGACATGTTTTCAAACTTTTGTTTTACTTTTAAAGAATTTGTTTGGCATTTTGGGTAAACGGCCAAATAGGTTGATTGCCAACGACTACCAAAAGCGACATGTATCACTGTTCCCAAAAGGGCGTGCAGCCTACAAGCAACAGGCACACAAGACTCATTTTTTTGACAGCCACTAGAAGTCATCATAAACTGCTTGTCGACCTACATGGCCATTTTTCTGATGAGCACAGGAATGAGATATACATAATGCTCTATCTGGATGTTAAATATGGAGCTGGATCCGGCAGCTAATTAGCTTGTCTCAGCACAAAGACTGAAAACAAAGGGAAAAAACTACCAACCCCACTATAGCTCACTAACATCTTAGATCGTTTTTGCTTAATTTGAACGAAAACTCCGGGACTTCCCTGACTGTCGCTGCTCCCAGCCAAGAAATAGTCCCTCAGTTAACCCTGTGTCAAGCGGCTAATTGTAGTTTTCACACTTAGGTTTATATTGATATTGGTTGTTAATTTTGTGGTGCTGATCTTTGTCGCTGTTTGTCTCTGTTTTATAGACTTTGTGCTAAGCTAAGCTAACTGGCTGCTGCACAAATGAGGACTGGTGTCAATCTTCTCATCTGAAAGCAAGTAAGTGTAGTTCTCCAAATGTACAGTACTATTCCCTTAATATTGAGGATTTTTTTTTAAACCAGATAACAGCATCTTTTTCAAAGCAGGAAAGCCCCAGTTTGACCTTAAATTAGCGTTTAGCAGCTAACTGCCCCCAGCGTCGCTTCTATTTGTGAGCGTGTGTGTGCTGGCGTGTCAGCGTGTTTGATGGTTTTGTACCGGAGTCATGCGCACATGACCTGTGCATGCTTCTGAAGAGAACAAAGACCTTTTTTCTTTTCTTCTTCCCTCATCCCTCCTCATCTTTTTCCTACAGCTCCCTCGCTTGTTTGTCTTCTCCCGCTCCCCCTCTCTCTCTCTCTCTCTCTGCCCTTTCATCTCCATGCTAAACTCTTTCTGCCCAGTTAATCTGAGTTTGGGACTTTTTAAATATTATTGTATTTCCCTCCCCCCCCCTCGGAGGTGAACTTCCTCTCGGCGTACATAACACTCGTTTGATCCCCGGTAAAATAAATCCTGAGGAGGGAATCAAACTGGGGAAAAGAAGGAGAAGGGTATGAGGAAGCAGATAAATAAAAGACGAGTGAAAAAGATAAGAGATAAACAAGATGTGCTTTAGATTCCTTGAGGAGAGATATGACAACACCCGCAAAGCCTGATGGAAACCTAAGCTTTATGTGTGTGTTATTTTAGTATCAGGTCTTTTCCTTTGAAGAGGGTTCGTTCCCCATTTGTCTTCGCAGGGGAACGATTTCTAGCCTCTCCATGACCTTTCAGACTGTTTTCATCGTCTTCCACCTCTTCTTCCCTCCGTCGCCTTTTCCCTCTCCATCCATCCCTCCTTTGCTTCATCTCATCTCCATCGCTGTGAGCTTGTAATCACGGCATCTTGTCACGCTACGTAATCTCGTATTTTTCCTTCCATTCCATCCCTTTCTTACTGCCTTCCCTCCACACCTTCATCCGCCTCACCAGGACGGGAGAGGGGGTTTCATGGGAGGGTTCGGTGTGAAACGAGCTGAGCCGCTAAGCCTGTAAGCCAAAGTGAGGACGGCGTGGACACACACGGAGAGCGTCTCGGGAGGATGATGCCATAAATGCGAGGATGGCATTTGTCTTTTAACGACGGAGGACTGTCATTGCGGATTCCCCACTGCGTGCAAACAGTCCCGCAGCAGTATATCAAGAAATACGAGATGGTTGCAGCAGTAAAGTGCCTTTGATACGATTCAGAATCGCAGTCTTCTTCCGTGATTCATGTTTCAAAAGGAATATGCTGGACTGTGCGACCAACAGAGAAGAAAGGGACTCTCCGCTGCACTGTGTCAGTAGTACAGGCAAGACACGAGTCTCGGTTTATGCTTGGTTACCATGGCACCGCAATGACACCCACTGTACAGCTGGCCAGGGTGCAAAGAGGGAACGGGCTCACACAAACCCAGTGTCGGATGTGTTTGTCAGTGTGTGCCTCTGTGTGTGTGCGAATGTGTGTGTTTATGCGGCGTAAGGCAAGAAGGGCAGCGATGTTAGCATAATGGAAAGGATGACATTTATCCCACAAATTGCCTTGAAGTCAGCAAAATAAAATCCGGTCCTGGCAAGAGAGGCTGTCTGGTGAAGGAGAGAGCGTTCTGGGAGAGGAGAGAGGAGAGAGGAGGAGGCAACACGCTGAAAAAATAAAACGAAGAACAGTGTTGTAAAGGCTTAATGACAAAGGGAACAGCTTGTTTTCACAGTTGGAGCGGTTGCATGGTGGTTAGAACAACCAGCTGATTTAGAAATGTGCTCACACACTCCTGTAGGCCTCCTGTACAGGGATCAGTGTGTCTGTTGGCAGCAGAAAGCCTCCTACTAGCTATTTGGCTACGACCACATGATCACAGAGGTGTTAGGTGTTACGGATATCATGGCCCCGGAGAGCCTGTTCTGACAGACTTCAAAGAGTGACACTGTGCACTGGTTGCATTTGTCCACCAAAGATCCCCAGATCACTGTCTTTGTTCGAAGCCTTTCATTTAGACACACCTGGAAAGATTGCCCTCAACCTTCGTCCAAATGAAACACAAGAGAACAGCCAGAGGACGATGTGATATGGATGTGTGACGCATGTTTGAATTACCAAGAAGGCTACATTCATGCTAGCAACTAGTCTATCTATACTTAAGCACAGCGGTGCTTTGAGATAAATGATTAGGTCAACATGCTAACTTTCTGTCTGTACAATGATAGTGCTTACATGCTGATGTTTAGAAAGTAATGATCAACCTCTGAGTTTTGCATGTAAGTATGCTAACGTCTGCTAATTAGTACTTAACAAAAAGTACGTCCGACACAACCCAATCATCAGAATAAATGTTTTTTTTTATTTTCTATGTTGACGACACTGTGCTTATGATCTGGTTAGGGTCAGGCCCAAAGGCTAGAAAAAGATCTTGTTTTGGTATAAATGTGCAATAAATGAGTTTATCTGAAAATATCTGCAAATGAAATGTATCAACAGAATATGACAAGACAGTTTTGACATGATTCCCTCTATTGTATTGTATTGCAAAGATATCTGCTGAGTTTGCAACACTAATAGTCTGGCCCCAGCCCGTCCCAGTCTAAAACTCCTGTGCTAGCGATGCAAATACCAACACTCCCCCAGTTCACCTAACTCCTCGACAGAAAGTCAATTCTTACATGTTGCACCTTTAGAAATCCTGCTTTGGTCACCATAAACACGTTGGAAATTGTCTCGAGGTCTCTTGTCTAGGGTGGTCTAGAACTGCAGCCATTGGTTTAGCAGCCTCCTTACCTGTAACTCCAACCACCGATCAGTGAGGTCATAAACATGTAATGTGAACTTGATATGACACATTGTGTACATTATTGCTTATGACGCGTACAAATGTGAACATATCAGTGGTTTGCAGAGTTGACTGGGCTGCCTGACGCTGATGAGGATAGTAGTTAGTTTTGAAGTTATTTGGTCACCATGAAACTAGTTGACAAATTAAAAAGAAATGATGATAGCGGATCAAAACTTGGGGATAGTGGAAACAAGTTGTGAACACAACACTGACAAATCAGGATCTTGATGGTAGCGCGAGATAAATTGTCCGACAATCACCAAAGTTTTCATCGATTATCTTCTGGGCACCGTAGATATCTGTGCCAATTTTCCTGACAAATCTATCTAGTAGTTTTGGTGAAATTTCACGATAGGCTGCAGAAGTCAATCTCATCTTGGCATTAGAGCAAAAAGTCAAGGGATCACCAATGAAGTCCATTGGGGACCAAACGTCTGTACAAGGAGATGTTGTGATACTTAAGTCAGGACCGAAGTTGTGGAACGACCCACATGACCGTTCCTTAAACCATCCTTGGTGGCTAAAAACTGTACAAAAGAATACATTTGAGCTGATTTGTCTGTTGATGTTGGCGACCATTTCCCCCATCAGAGAAGACAAACAAAGCCTTCAATGCCCGCACATGTCTGTGTGTGAATGTTTGCGACTGAAAGTTACCGACAAGATACTGTAAGAGGCAACGATGAATCTTCTGATTTGTTTCCCCCCGTAGCTTCATCACAGCTCATCTATATTTACAGATACGCTGACACCCTCATCTTTACCTGTGGCTATTTTCTTTTGTTTCGTTGTTCCAGACTTTAGCAACAAAGCTCAAGAGTAATCTCGAACACGAAAAGTAATTCTAGGATGCCCCTAAGTTAATCAAACTTTGCGGTTCAGTTTCACCCGCCATTTTCCCAACCAAATCTGCAACAGTAACAGGTGCGACGAGCTGCATTATGCAGGAGCTGGATGGCTGCAGAAAGGACCTGATTTGCCATCAAGCTCTAATTGGTGCAAAGACACAACTAATGATCGTTAAGTGGGGAATGATAGCCCCAAGCTAACTTTTCTCACTCCATAAGGATATAATACATAATTCATAGCCAACAGCTGAGCAAATGAGGACAAAGAGAGAGAAAGAGAGGAGAGGGGAAGAGACGGAAGAGGACAAAAAGAAAGAGGGCCAAGGAGGCTGAAAAATATACATGGACACAAGTCTGTGTGTGTGTGTGTGTGTGTGTGTGTGTGTGGGGAGGGATGATGGATGCAAGTGTCATGTGCATTCATGTGTGGGTGTGCATATATGTGAATTTGGACGCTTAAGTTTGCATGTGCACGAGCGCATGATACGTGTGAGTGTGTGTGTGTGTGTGTGTGTGTGTGTGTGTGTGTGTGTGTGTGTGTGCTGTTTGGCAGGCTGCTCGGCGTGTGAAACTGTGATTGAGGTGACAGTGAGCCCGCGAGAATAGTTAGCATCCACCGAGCCACACACAGAGTCGCTCGCATAAACACACACATGCACACGCGCACACAAGAAACAGCAGCTGTTGCTAATTATTAATTCATGCTCAAATTCCTGTGAAAGCTCAGTGTGGCAATGAACACTCGGGACAGGGAGAGAGGGAGGGAGTGAATGGAAGACAAAGAGGAGGAGAGCGCGAAGACAGAGACTGATGGAGGGAGACAAAATGGGAGGGCGGGAGAGATCGAGGCGTGTGTGCAGCAGAGGTATTTCTTTTAAAAACGCTGCGTTTCAACCACACTTTTCACCGGATTAACTATTCATATTCATTTAATCACTTCGGAAAACACTGTGCCGTTTGAAAGTATGAAGGAGACTCAGATGTTAAGACCTCCTGGGACTCTAACAGCACTGCAACAGTGCAACACGCTTGCAAAGCTGTGTCTCATAAAATGGCTACATCTGTCTCACTGTGATAATTACATCTCCAAAGATGATCCATATGGTTACACGTGTTGATCTCCGTTCTCAGCTGAAAAGAAAAGTCCCAGTGTAATACAGCGGTGCTAAAATCATACACGCCGAAGGTATTCTCAAAGCAGAGATGGGCGGATGATACCGAAGCTCCGAAGTTTGTTTCAGTCCTGTTTTTAGAGCTCCTGTCAGATGAAGAATACAACATGACTGATGGAGTCCCAAGCTTTAAACGTCAGCGGTGCATCAGAAAGCGGCGCTTCATTCAGTTTGACAGCCTTGGAAGTTTTGCAGAGCACCACCATGACGGAGCCAAAAGTCTGCAATTAAAACTAGCTGAAATTAAAATACTGTAACCCATCAGCCTTCACAGATAAGTTAAAACTTTCTTTGTGTTGCAACTTTATGTTTGTTTGGGTTCAATTTGCAACTTCTGGTTAGGTTTAGGCACAAAAACCACTCGGTTAGGGGTTAGGAAAACATCGTGGTTTAGCTTAAAATACCTGTTTCGGTCTGAACGAACACAGCTGGATATGTCCCAAGGTCTCCTTAAAAACATCCAGTTGTTTCATGCATGTTTGGCAGCCCTGTCACCTGTTACTCCAACATGGTGTGAAAGTCAGCTAATAAATATATAATGTGATCATGATATGGCAAGTTTTGTACAAATGTCAATATGGTCGTAGCCTATGACATGTACAAGCTTGGACGTACCTGTGGTTTGCAGAAACGTTAAAGGGATAGTTTGGGTCTTTTGATGTGGGGTTGTATGAGGTACTTATCCCTAGTCGGTGTATTACCTGCAGTAGATGACCGTCATCTCTCTCAAGCTAGATAAAAAGGGTGTTTATCTTAACTTCTAAGATAAGCGCCCATGAATATTTTCTAGGAAATGATCCACCTCAGTTGAAAGAATTGACATCCATGCAAAAAAATCGAACTCAAAAAGAGCGTATCAGCCGTTCTTGAAAATTTCTCCTTGGCTACAGGCCCTTTGTGTTTCGCTGAGGCATCGGATGCAGTCATAATAGCCTTTTCTTGACATTTCCAGGCAATCAATAATAACATGCGCCTGGAATTTTTGTGAATTGATTAAAGTGCAACACTTTTCATAAAGACAGGGAACCGGAGGCTTATTAGCTTCACAAAGCATCGAGGCTTTTTATACCCGATTCAAAACCAGAACAATACTCATCCGAATATACGGTGACATTTGAGAACGCTACAGTCAAAGTTATTTTTGTCCAATGACATTTCATCGTTACATTTACGCAGAGTTTGTTGGATTTTGGCTACCTCAGGATAAGGACATAATTGATTGTTATTTAGAAATGAAATGGGGTGTGTGTGTGTGTTTCAAAAATGTCATTATAAAGTTAAAGCAGTTAACATAAACATGAACTTGGTGTTTAATTTTAGTCTACACACACACACACACACACTGGCACAAGAAAAAAGATACGACACAAACCACCGTCAGAGCATGTTGTCTGCACATCTTCTAATTATCTCATTTATAGCTTTTCTTCCAATTTCTATGTTTAAAAGTAATTTACTGAATCATGAAGTCTGTGTTTTGCCAGTGTCAGGCTCTAACTGTGAACCAGCTGTAAGAAGGTGTTGAGGTTGATTTGAACTGTAAATTAACACTTTCACTTTAGCGCTAACATCACAAGCAAAACAAACAGCGAGGCTCTTGTCTAGTAGGTACTGTAGGAGTTAAATATTCAAATCCCACTGATGGATGTGTATGTTTGGCAGGAGCTACAAAACTACTGAATACAAAGAGTTATAAAAGTGGTTCCCATCTTTTGAGCAATCAGTTCGCCATAGTGTAAAGGCAGTTTTGTTGAGGGCAGGAGCCTCACACTGTCCTTCCAGCCCAAGTCATTTACATTACTGTATACTGTGAGGCACTGATTCTGCATTTGAACATGTATTTAAAAAAAAAAAGGACAGACAGGAACTCTGGTGACGCCAATTTATGTATTTCCACAACGACATTACTATGCAGAGCACAGTCCACTGTATAATTAACCATGGGTGCATGGTTCCCAAAGAGAAGCAGAACAAAGTCGGTCAGAATGTACAATTCTTTAGTATTTCTTTCATTTTTAATAAATCAGTTGTTTAACCCAGCTTTAACTTGAGTGGCCTACAGCATCCAGACTAACTGCTGGTGTTTGTTGGTCGTTTGCTTGGTTCAGATTCAGGGGCTCATTAGATAAAAACGGCTGCATTTGGTTCGCCCTGTCCCTCAGATTTCCATGTTCACGCCTTGAGGTGGGGCAAAATCTTAGGGCTACATGGCCCCCAAACACTGCCCTCGGATCAGGTAGAGTCAGCTAATAGGCTCACTCGCTAACTGCACAGCTAACTAAGCTTACCAGCTAACAGCAGCTACCGTTAGCAACAGTTAGTTGGAGCTGTTTGGAGTAAATTTGGCAGGTAGCTAATTCTTACATAAAGCACCTTTAAAGCTTTTAATGGTCACCACAAACACAACAGGAGATGTCCAGAAAAAACACCTGTTGTGGTCGGCACAAACACGACCGGAGAATTGTCCCAATGCCTCCTTAAAAATATCCAGTCATGTCACACTCGAACATGGGTTGTGCAGTGACTCGCCTGTAACTCCACCACCATCCTCTCCACCTCCTGATATGACAGTCAGGTCATAAACATGGAATGGGATTGGATATGACACATTTTGCAGAAATGTCGATATGGTGTTTGCCTACCAGCCATGGTACTGCTAACATTTTATCTTGGCGACTGGGCTGATCATAAATGGCAGCAGATGCACATTGTGTGCAGACTAAATGCATTCTTATTCACTGAACTTAGCTTCTGTTATTTGCTCCATAAATGTAGCTGCAACATGTGCAAAAATACTGTTGGACCTCCAACAGCCACATTAAAATCCTCTGCAAGCCCCTTATAGTTATTTTTTTTGATGGTTCCGTCACTATTTTCATCGAGACATTACCAAACGCTGTTTGGAGACTTGGCTGCCATAATCTGGAGTCCTTCCTGCTCCAGCTCTGCACTTTTGTTTGATTTGTGATTTGGTTTATGAACCTGCAGAGGCTTTAATGGAAGAGACACACACTCTCTGATCCCCATTATCTACCTTCTGCTGCACAGAGAGGCAGATAAGAGGGGGAGGAGGAGGAGGAGGAGGAAGAGAGGAAAGAGGCTAAAAATGAGGACCAAGTCACGGCCCTCATTATCAAATCCCATCAATGGAGGGGGGTGAAACAGTGTGAGGGGGAGATAGAGGGAGGCAGAGGGGTGAGGGTGTGTGTTTGTAAATCCAACAAGGGAGGAAATAGCGGGATGTTAATGGTAAACTGAGACGGAGAAAGAACAGAGGAGGAGTGATTCACCAACAATAAGAAAGTGAGGGTCGCCTATGGAGCGGGAGATAATAGGAAGGACAGGCGAAGTCTCTGATGTGCATGTGCGAGGGGATGAAGGAGCCCGGTCAGCCTTCATAAGCCATTGATTTACACAATCCCAGTCACCACCTAATATTTCATCTGTGCTACATTTGCAATCTCCCATCCGCTGAGGCCATGAGCCATTACCGATGGCCAGGATCACAGCATGGTGGCCCCCTTGGAGTAATGAGATAGAGAGAAGTGGAAAGTGAGAGACAGGGCAGACAAGGGAAGGAAGTGGAGGAGGAGGAAGAGTAGGAGGAGGAGGAGGAGGAGGAGGAGGAGAGTAGAGGACAAAAAGGGGGATAATGGAAGAGAAGAGGAGGATGGGTATGAGGGTGGATGGAGGTTTCTCAATATGCCATTATGGAGCATGAAAAAGAGAAAATCAGAGATGGGTAGAGAGAGAGAGAGAGAGCGTGATTGAGATGGGGGTTGAGTGAAAGTACAGGTAGAGAAAGACAGAGAGAGATACGGAAGGGAGATTGCTTTTCTCTAATTATGTCCCCTTTCACTGTCAGAGAGATGGATATAAAGCTAATTCCACCTGCCCTCCTTCTCATTCCCGCTTTTCTAAAAGCCCGCACTCGTTTTCTTTACCCCCTTTCACATGAAGCGCGTTAGAGGCTGTTTTCATGACACCGAAATGAACAGACGCCAATATCAGCCCTTACAAAAGAGACATTTTGCGGTCGCTATTACCGGTGACGACAACCCCTCGACCACCCGCACAATGCACTTTGCTTCTGTTCCCGTCGAAGGCAAAGCTCCATCTCCCTCTTGGGCTACCTCTATCCGTCCATTCATCTGACTCTCGTCACCCTCAGACTCTCTTTGATATCTGCAGGCATAATCAGCGGCGGCTATTGAAGCCCATCACACCGCCTGAGCGGATCTTAAAATTGAATAGCCCTCACAATGCCGCCCGTGTAGAAAAAAGGTGACGGCTCTTTAAAGGGACGGACTAAAAAGCAGCCAGAAGCACAATGTAAAGATGTGAGATATCAAAAATGCAAATGCACAAGCACACTTCATTTACATGCTCGAATAAAGCATAAAGTGTAATCTCGCCGCCATACATCAGTAGACCCGTAATTGGAGCATTTCTTATTAAAAAGCATATTATATCGGAACTTTATGCCACAGATAAAAAGTCCTAATTATTCCGTTCTGATTATATTTGATTAAGTCTTTCTCCCCGCACCCTCAGAAATCACACAATCTCATTGAAGGGGTAATTTTCCTACTTCAAAAGCTAATTAAGCCAATCAGAGGCACAAAGGACTGGCTGTAGCCATGACCCAGCATGTACTACATTTAACGACCCAAAATTGCTAACAAAGTTTAATTTTCGCTCCATCTTTTCTTTTTTTGCAAGGTGATTTATGCTTCCCAAAATAACCTCATATTTGGGCCAAACTTTTTCCAGCTCAAATGAGGTCATCTATCCATCCCTCTGCGGATAATGGAGCAACTCTAGCGAGGGTTATATTTTGGGAGGCGATGGTGGCCTTCAGCTTTGCAGCAAAAAAACACGGCAAAATTGGAGATATGTGAGCTTGCTCGGACGCCGGCGCTGTGCACTTTTCACAGCGGTCCGGTGCACCGCAGAGAACTACAGAGATGAACCGCAAAGTCCTAGCGAGGGAAAGCCCCTTCTGAACGTGCCCAGAATGAGTGGCAGGACGCTCTGAACACGAATCCGTCTTGCCATCGCCGCGGGAACAGTGGAACCTGAACGAAGGGCTCTGATAGGCCCAGTGGGGAGGAGATTGCTCTGTCCCTGATTGGATGATTAGGGGCTGCGGGGGCTCAAATCAGCCGTTTTCAGGAAGAGAGTGGTTTGGTTAAGTGGATTGGCACTGTGCGCGCTCTGTGTGTGCTCTTTGTGCGTGTGTGTGTCCGTTTTCTGGGTTGAAAATGTGTGTGCATGCTGCATGTGTGTTCAGAAATAGGTGCTTCCAGTCCGATAAGCAAGGTAGATTTGCAAAAAGGAAAAGAGTCGGGACCGAAAAAACTAAACAAAGGGAGGAGTGAGGGCGGAAGCAGAGTTCGCTGTAGGCTGAAGACATTTAGAAAGAAGAAGCAGGAGGGAGGACGGGGAGGGTAGTTTGTGAGTCCAACTGATGACGGGTTTAGTCCAAAGATGGATGGATGTGAACAAGTAAAAATAATAGGAACACAGCAAAAGAAAATTGAGATATGTCGAGGAAGAGTAGTACAGGTGTTTGAACAAAGAGCAGTAGTTATTTCAGTCAGCTGGGTACCCATGACAACTGCTCCTCTGCAACTGCGGCTGTCATTACTCGCCGGTAGGATGCTGAAATGGGTTTCGAGAGGCAGAGACCTACATTTTGCGCCTTCCATTGTCGTGAAATCACTGTTCCCACATCTTTGTGGACTCAGCAGGTTTGTCCCTGTTGGAAGTAACGGTTGGAAGAACCTCCGCAGCCGGACCTTCAGAATAAATTCTTTGATTTGAATCTGGGAAGGCTCAGATTTTGCAAGAGCCTGCAGATACAGTGCTCAAGATGTGGATTAAAAAGGCTTATATCATTTTTCTGCACATTAGAGGCTCAGAGCTATCTGCAGATCCATAAGTTCCCATTTCTCATTGTAAAGACTATTCCATTGTATCGTTATGCTGTAGAGAAGTCCTAATTATTCCGTCCTGATTACATTGATTAAGTCATTCTCCTCACACTCTCAGAAATCACACAATCTCATTGAAGGAGTAATTTCCTACTTAAAGCTAATTAAGCCAATCAGAGCACAAAGGACTGGCTCTTGCCATGACCCAGCATGCATGACTTTTAATTATCTCAAATTGCTAACAAAGTTTTAATTTTCCTGTCTTCTCATTGTGATGAGCCTCACAGTTATGCGGCCTGATAATGTGGCAATTAAGTCCATCGTGAGTTTTGCACTAAACCTTGAAACTTTGTGCTCTCGTTCCAGGTTATTCGTTCAGGTTATAGGTGACGTGGCTGCCAAACAGGCAACCACAGTTTTAGTTGTAAGGTGACCTGGGGACAGCTGTGTTTGTGGCGAAAGAACTAGGTGTTTTTAAAGAGACTTGGGGACTTTTCCAGCCATGTTTGTGGCGACCACAAGAGGTATTTTAAGCCAAACCATGATGGTGTCTGAGTGTTTTTTGGGCCTAAAACTAACCAGAGCATAAACCCAGTGTTGTGACAAGAGAATTGAACCTAAACAAATGTAAAGTTTCAACATTATGAAACTTACAGCTCAAACTTATCTGCAGTTGTGCAGAAACGTACTCAGCTGACATCTATCCTGGTGATTGGGTTGCCGTTTGCTGAATTTGTCGCTGAACAAAATGTTTAAGTATCATAAACTTGTGTTTGCCACAGAGCTTATTTTCTGCAATAATCCAAAATCCAATAAAAAAGTCCCATAGGTTTTCTGTCGAGGGAACCAGGGCGAAGCTATCTTCTGGGTTAGCCTACAAATTACGTCATCCCTTCTGCCTTCTGCTCTCTGTACGATTTTAATCTGCCAACTGACACAAACAGAAAAAAGTCCCGGTCCAGCTTAGTCCGATCCGTCGTCATGTCCAAATGGTGCTTGGCAAACGGTCAGTTACATATGGCTGCCATTCTTGCCTTCATTTCTAGCTTTAACCTCAATTATGCATCGTCTTTGCAGATTTTAAACATTCATTTCTGGACATCGACATTTTTGTGTCGTTGCTTGTTGCTGTTTCTGTAACTGTAAAAATCTGGAGCTTTCTTTTTTCTTTTCTTCTTTTCTTCCCCCCCACATGTGTTTAGGAATCAAATTACATGATCATTACCTGCTGTGGAAACTTGTCCTCATTCTTGTGATCGCTGCCTTTCCATCTCCAAAGAAAAAGCCTTACTGACTGCATGTGAGGACATTTTCCAAAGAAAAGCAGCTAACATCTCACAATGTATATCCTTTTGCATTCTTCAAGGTGGGAATATAAACCAAAGTGTTTAAATGTGTCTGTTAATGCTGCTTTGGTTGTACATCATACGTGTGAGAGCGACAGCTTGCGTCAGCTCTGCTCGATTTTGTTTGGTAAAACATGTGCGGCTCCTCAGAGCTTCTTTGTGTGCAGGCGTGTCCATGTGTATGATGTGCGCGTACGTGTCGGAGTGTGTCGTTTTCAGCTGTGTGTGTCCTGTCCTGTTGTACCGTTTCTTCACAGTAAACACATGTTCAGCCGTTCCCTCCAGAGGGACCGCGGACCCCCTCACTACCTACCGCTGTGACTCCACCAGCTAATGAGCCTGTCTGACAGACACACACACACACAAGCTGGAGCACAAACACACACATATAGTCCCACACATAAACATTTCAAAAATAATCATACACAAGTATAATCCTCTGAGGGATTCAGAAAACATATTTTCGGGGAGGGGGGGTGAAAACGATCACATGTATCTGTCGGTACTGTACATGTTCTGCATCATCAACGCCATCAAAGTAAAAACTCCCGTGCACAATCTGTCTAATTAATCACACGTTCAACAAACCGGTCAACTCGCTCGAGGAAAGAATGTGTCACTTAATCTGTTCAGCCGTGAAAAAGCACAAAAAGAAAAACAACTTTTTTTGCCCTTAATATGGTTTTTCTTCTCGCTTTAGCATGTGACTAGCGGAGTTTAGCGCCGGGGTAATTAGCAAAGATGACACGTATCCCTGCAGTCGCAGTTTGTGTAGATTTATTGTGATGCTTTTGAGCGAGCGTATACGCTGACCTACGCTCGTCCGCTTAACAGTTAAATTAACACTCATTTATGATACCATCTCAGTATGTTTGTAATAAATGCTTTATTTACCTTTTGATTAGAGCCTCGTTCACATTACAAACAGAGAAATCATAACTAGACCTAGACGTTACCTTTGGGTTGAAACAAGCCTGTTAAAACCAGATTACGACGCCTCCCAGACGCCTCCCTGTGGAGGTGTTCTGGGCAGGTCCAACTGGGAGGAGATCCACAGGGCAGACCGAGAACACGCCAGAGGGATTTCATGTCCCACTGGGCATGGAAATGTCTAAAAGAAATGCCCCAAAAGGAAGCTCGAGGATGTGGTTGAAGAAATAGATGTCTGCTATGGAAGCTGCTGTGTTTTGTCTGCTGCAACTGAGCCACAGTCCTGCAGGATTATGGTATTTCTTTTATTATAATTGTGAATAAATAATTCAAAAATGTTTGTTGGGCCCAAAATGATTGTTTTGTTTATGTCTGTGTAGGAATTCTGACGGTTGGTTTCAGCTTCTAACAAGGTTTGTCAGCCAATGGCAACGTTAACATTAACTAGTGCAACAAACTGGCAACAACTTAAGCGGGAAGATCCAATTATCAACACCAATCAACACCTTTAATGTATGCCATAACACTGACAGACAAAATCAACCATAGCATTTGTACACAGTGAAGAATGAAGCTTCTCGGTGCCACTTCTTAAATTTGTTTGTTGACCTGGAAGGTCTCAAAGTCCTGTTAGTTAAAGATAATGAGATTATTTATGTCTCATTCCTAGATTGTCAAATACTGATGCTTTCAGATGGCGACTGAGCTGACCTACAATCCCAAAACGTCAATTGTAGTTGGTATAACTCAAAGCGTCGGTATCACTATCTTACCAGCAGGAGCTTTTAGATCAAAGGAGTACTGTAAGCCTCTGGCAGAAAAGTGGGAGAGCTCCTGGTTGGACTCGAAGACAAATGAAAAGTTAGCAGACGCAGGTTCATTTATAGCACACATGCTACTGTAGAACACTTTGGATCACCACATGCCTCTAAAGTCACACGAGAGCTCACTGAGTACCTCCTGCTGCATGAGACTGAGAGCACCGGTCCTGCGTAGCGGGTCATGGCACAATTCCTGCTGCACTGTTCATACTAAAAATATACTGTAGGCACTCAGGCTATTGTAAAGCACTTCTGCATGTCATGGAAACAGGGAATATAACAAGTTGGGGCTAATTCAGAAGGGAAAATGCACTGACCCTGGGATGGTTTCCCCCCTATTCTCTTGAAACATTTATCTTCCCATTGTGTCTTTCTACAAAGGGAAGCAAATGTTTGTGAGTGCAATCTGGAGGTCAGCTCAATCCGTGTTACTTTCATCGTGTGGGAGTCAGAAACAGTGGGTACCCAAATAATACCAAAGAGATACAGATGTACCTCAGTTTGAGTCTACAGCTAGAGAAGAAGACGTCTGTCAGTTCTGTGTGATGTGGTGTTGTTTGAAGGGGGATTGATTGACTCCTCAAGTGAACAAGGAGTTTTTCAGTTGTTTATATGCTATCAATTATGACATCTTACCAATAAGACTGTTGTGCTTTGGACATTGTCTCAGAGGATTTGGCATCAGAGGCAAAATAACACTTTTTAAATCAGAAAATGCAGAATATAATCATCCAGGGCCAGTCACCGGTCTACCTCTATCGCACAGAATACAAATTACTACATACTGTTGTTTTAAACCATTGTTTTTGGCCATACACAGAAAGGGTGAGACCACATGAGGTCTATGTTTGGTGATTGTCAGTGTCAGGTGGTTCTCCACCTCTGTAATCCATTCCAATTGTGGACCACAGTAGGCGACAGTCTGGTTTTCATTGGACACAAAGACTAATTTCGCTGATTGCTCCCAAATCACGAACATTACAAGAGCAGAATACAGCACTACATTCAGCGCGCAAGACGTTATGATTAACCTTCACAGCGGCAAATATGAACACACACAAGGCTGAACCAGGCAAAGTGGACAACTGCCCTCAGGCCCTCAGGCTCCAGGGTTCGCTGGGTGGTAATTAGTCCGCGCTCATTTGATTAATTGCACCTTTGTTTGGTTGTATGCACCAGCAGAACACAAAACAAGCTGAAATGGTCAGGGGCCCTGCTGAACAGGAGGGCCTGAGACACTCGTCTCTTAACTCTCACACTCATTTTCACGCTTATTTTCTTTCTCCCCCTGACGCTGTCCTTCAAACCACAGGCAGCCAGCGCCGTCGTGGGTAACACTATTCCCCCTTTCTGTCTTTTTCCTCCTCTCAACGTCAGTCGATTTTGGACATGCAGATTCCTGCGAGCGCCGAACAGGTTTGAAATTGATTTTGCGTGATGCGTTTTATTTTTCTGTTGTTACACAGCTCCGCACTCCTCGCGTCAAACTGCTGGAACCCAAACTGTTGCTTTTATTACCGACAGTTTAAGGCTTGTGCGTTCATTCAGAGCACCTGTGTCAGAAGCTTCTCATTATTCTGTTCGGTAACTTGAAATTAATGGACTCCTGCCAGCTAATCAGAGTCATGAATTTCATGGTATGCAGGTATAAGACCTGCCTACCAACCGGTAAGTGTAAACGCACACTGAATAACATATTTGAATTTCACAACGCTGAGAAATCTTTGCATTTATTGTTTTCCTCGGTGAAATATAACCCCAGTAATGGAGGATATTAAATTCATGCTCCGCGTCTCTTTCCCACACACTCTGTTCGTGCATACGTGGGTCTGTGTGTCTCTCTCTGTGTGGGTTCGAGATGGTAAATATGTATTAGCAAATATTATTCTGACTGACGGAGTGTGTGCTCACGTCCGTGTGTGTCTGTGTTTAATAATCTAGAACCAGATTATTATGACCAGAACACACACGAAAGAACCGACATGCTCTCGCCGTCAACTCATCAAACACGGCAGCTTCGGTCTGTGAATTTAAGCTTCAAGCTATGACGCTCCACTTACCGGTCTGGCACCAGTTTTGCATGTGCAGTCAAGTTAGCAGTAATAAATATGCAGCGTCCGGTTACACTTTCAAAATAAAGCTTGCTAAAAAAGCTACATTATATGACTTTTGGGCTATTGATGTTTTGAAACTGTCGCAGTTTGGTCTGGTTTAACTACTTGGCAGATAGGAAAAAGTCATGAATTCAATTATGGAAGTTATGCAGCGTTACGTAAGTCATGTAACTCACAAACGAGTCAACGTTTGGGTCAACACAGGACTCAAATTGGGTCTTTTTTCTTTGGCATACAAAACATGAAGAAGTGTCCTAGTGTGACTCAATGTGTGCCCCCTAGGATGGCCTTCCAGTGGAGAAAAGTTCTCTCTGGGGAGCCTTCCTGGGGAAGAAAGCATGATCAGGCGGTCTTTGGGGTGCCTCTGGGTGGAGAAAATATGATCAAGTGCCCTCTTGGATGCTCCACCACTGGAGAAAATGTGATGAAGTGCCATCTAGGGGTAACTTTACCAGGGAAGAAAACATGTTAAGTGGTCTGTAGGGTGCACCTCAGTGGAGAAAACTGGATTGTGACCTCTTGGGTTTCTTCCAGTGGAACAAAATGTGATAAGGTGCCCTCTCGGGTCCCTTTCCAGTGGAGAAAACGTGGTGAGTGTTGTATAGGGAGCCTCTCCAGTGGAGAAAATGTGATACAATGGCCTCTTGGGTGTGGTTTTTTTGCCCCTACCCCTCAGACAACCTAAGTCTGCTGCTGGAACATGGCATTGCCCTCATGCACAAAGTGAGGTCAGTAAAGACATGGTTTTCTTTGTCTGGTGTCAAAAAGGTGAGCATATAGCTTTAGCAGTACTATGGTGTTGGAATTAGACATTCTACAATCACACATCGGTATAAATGTGGGTTTACTCATGCGTTTGGACCTGCTGTGCACTTATCTGGCGTCCTTCAAGTGGCTGAAGGGATTTAATCATCCGAGGGGGACGGTCTGCATGAGACTTGATCTTGCTGCAGACCTTCGTCCTTGCTCGTGCTAGTTTTGTGCTACCATGAAAACTGATCGCCTCACAGTTGTCACCAGTCTAATCAGTCCTAATCTTTTTAAACACAGGTTTCCTCATTATTATCTTTGCCTTCTCACACATATAGACACCTCCCAAAAGGACACATTGGAAGTCCTCATGGTGCTACAGCATTGCAACATTAGAAAGTGAAATGGACCAGACAATGCCACAGCATGCCCATCTCCCCCTGAGCTGTCTGCTGCATTAGACCAGGATGGCGTAGCCGGTTACACACTCGCACTGGAACACAAAGACAGAAATCTGACTGGACCGAAAACCTTCGGCTAAAATATTCACACTTTTTGTGACAAAATACACACAAATCTTTGCATTTGGCAGGAGAAAGGGTGCAAATGTACTTTTCTTTATGGTCTGGTTCGGTTTAGGCACACAAACGACGAGGCTAGGGTTCAGAAAAGATCGTGTTTTGGCTTACCTGATTCTGTCAACACAAACGCGATGTCCTCTTAAAAATATCCAACGGTTTCCAACAGTGGTCCCTAGCATTGCAGCCATCAGCTGTCACTCACTGCCATTCTCTCCCAACATGAAAGTCAGCTCATATACATGAAATGTGAACGTGATATCACATGTATTGTAGAAACGTCAATATTGGAGGTATGAGATGTTCAAGTTTGAACATATCCATACTCTGCAGACATGCAAAATCCTGACGTTATTCCTTGAGAGAGGCTAAGAAGCTCACATCACTGCCACCTCTACGACCGTATTCACTCAAATTCGACCGAACGATCTTCTCAGTTGCTGATCAATCCGGAATGTCAACAGTTTGTCAGATTAACCTGGAACACAGCGCTACGACATTTAAGCTTCCCACCCCGAGCGTGATCTCAGATGAAAAAATGGCCGCCGTGTAAATATGGTCTCTTGTCTTTGGACTTAATAAAACCTGAGTGAGTGTATATATTCTTAATCTTGCTATGACTTTTTAATAACAGTATTATTCATACATGATTGCTGAAGTAGAGAATGTTAATCTGCACATGGACTGTACAGTGTTAAATTGTGAGTATGTCGGGCTCTCGAACCTGTTCGTGTACGAAGAACTGAAAAACTACTGGGTCATGAAGTCTTAGAAGTCACGTAGGAAGGTTTACAGCATTTTACGAGTAAACCTGTTGATACAGACGGCGATGGTGCCAAAAAAAACCCTGTCACTGTTTCCTCAGTTATTGTATTTCTGTATTCATTTCACAGAGGCAGCGAGAGCTCACACTTCATCACACGCTAGTGTACTTACCTGAACGGGAATTATTCAAGCGGACCAGCCGCGGCATTCATGTTGTATTCATGGTGTTCATGATTGAGCACATTAGATGCAGGTGGCGGCGACTAAATAAGTGGAAATGAATGATGAAAGGAAGGAAGTGTGGATTAAGGAAGGAGAGAAGGAGGGGAAGAAGAAAGATCAAGGTGAGGCCTGAAGTCGAGCTCACTGTTCAAGAGTGCCACCTAGTGCAGACAGGCGGAAACACCGGGCGGTTTCAGCCTTGGCCCCACTGCTGGACCCTGGTTCATTAAACGTAGTGGAGCGGAGTAGGGAGCCCACAGCAACAACAACAAAAAAGCATATAAACCCCATTTCGGGTCCCTGAATAATAGTTGAAGAGACATTGATGGAAATGTACTTTGTAATATAAAGTAATTCTGAATTTTTTCTTTGCTGCCTTTTTTTTTTTCCTTCTTCTTTTTTTTTCCCCTTACAGTGTTATTCCATTAGCTGAAATGTGCTCTGCAAAGCCTCCTCTCTCTACATCCATCACTGATCATTATGGCATCTTAGCGTAATTGCCCTCCCCCTGTTGTGTGTGCACACTCGCCGGTCCTGAATGCCAGCAGTAATATCTCTGCAGAGGGGGAGAGAGGGAGAGAGAGAGGGAGATATGCATAACCAGCTCATTTCCACTGCCAATCAAATTACCTGACCCAGCCGCAATACATCACTGCCAAACTGTTTATTAAACAAAAAGCCATGATTAAATTATTAATGACAGAGATTAATTAAGACCCCGTGCGCCGCACACGCGCGCACGCAGGCACACAACGATGGCAAGCGGCGAGGCGTGCACGTACGTACACATACATCCATACACACTAAAATTCCACTACTCCTTTACACACTCTTCAAACACACAACGTGAGGGAACAGACACACACAATAAGTTACAGCCGCTCCAGAGAAGAGAGAGAGGGAGAGTGGGATGGGAATAATTTGACGTACAACTTTTATATGTGCGGCACATACATAAGGAGGAGTTCTGCCGGCTGCCTGAGCGGTAAACAGCATCAACGAGAAAGTCAACAAACGGAGCAAACAAACAACATTAACGAGCTCGTTGTCAGCAAACTTTTTCTTGATGTTCCCGCGGAGGGTTTGTTTATGGCGGTGCTTATGCTGCTGTAATGGTTTGTTAGGGGTAGCATCTGTTGCAGTTTGGGGCTCAGCGTGCCTGTGTGTGTTCTCGCAGTGTGTTTGCGTTGCGCTGTGTGCTTTAGGTTTTTTCAGTGACAGCCAACAGCTTATGGGGACGTCGAGTGAGGCCGGACTTGCGAGTCTTTAGGCTTGAGCGTCAGCGACAGGTAACCTACAGGTGTTTGTGCGACTCCTTTTTTGTCAAAATGGCTTCCTGTATTACTGACTGTACATGTGAACATATGTGGAAAGTCGTTTCCCAGAGAGTTGACATACTGCCAAGTGATAGGAAGACATATATAGAACAGCCGAATGTGAATTATATGGTTCAGAAATATCATCTCTAGTGTTGGATTGAAATTGCAATTACAGTCAAATGTCATAACCAACTATTCATGCACATTCATAGCGAAGCAACAGTCTACAGCCACTCTGATGGCTCTGTGAGGCTGTGGCAGTGGTGCTTTGGGCTAAATCCTGACTTTAGCATTGCTATGACAATGCTAACATGCTCATGTTTAGCTGGTGTAAGGCCCCGATCAGACGTGGACCATTGGTGGGCGTTGTTGCAGTGTGCCCTTCACTTTTGGCACTCGTTGGCCCTTGATGGTGGCTTTTTGGCCAGTTGAGTCAGCAGCAAGACCGTCAGCGAGAGAGGTAACTCGAACTGGCTGTGAGCCTGTCACTGTAATATCAATTTTACCCATTTAGTGCGGTTCCTTCTTATGTTATGTTACGTATCCGCCTCGCCAACTTTATATCAGACATATTCTTGATTAGAAGAGGCTATATTAGCAAGAGTGGTGTCAAAAAATGCCAAGACAGAAGCAACATCAGTCAGCATTTGACTCCACTTGTTCTTTGATGTCTGTTTGGTTTGTCTGGGCCCCTTATATTTACCATCTTTATCATCTTAGCTCAGTTAGCACGCTAACATTTGCTCATTAGCACTTCTAGAAAGTACAGCAGAGGCTGATGGGAATGTTGTTGGTGATAAACCAAAAAGTCAAATTAATTGGTCAAATATAAATTTTGACCTGATGACCCACACATTTTTGGACACATTTTCCTGGCCATCCATCCAACAGTTGTTGAGGTATTTCATTCAAATACAGTCAAATTTATGCTATGCAGTCTTTTAAAATGTCTATTTGTGAACTCCTCTTTAACTTTCTTGTATAGACTTTTTCTCGGGAACACTACTTATATGTTGTTACTAAGGCAACAGATGCTCTTCCTGGTTCAGCTGTGGTGTTTACCGTCCCCCAAAAATAACACGCTTAATAAAAAGGGCTGCTGCTGCTGCATTGAACACATTTTCTGAAGAGCTCTCACATTTTTCCAGCACAGACAGGCTGCGATATGGCGAGCGCGTCTCTTTTCTGTTTTTTTTCCGACCGACACGTGAGAACGAGCGAGGCCGCGGCGGTCGGAACCGACGGAGGACATCTGCAGAGGAGGTTGCACGATGAAAGAATTCCAGCACGGCTTCCCGCACTCTTACTCCACACCGCGCTCATTTTATGATAAGGGAGATCTACGGCGCGAGATTGGTCCCAGGGCAGACCAGTAGACACCGGCCGTAAAAATACACAAGCTATAAAAGAATGGTAATGTGTGTGTGCATGTGTGTACGCCTGAAAGACCGAGAGAGTGAATCTGCATCGTGTGTGTTTGTGTGTGTTCATAAAAGAACAAGCCTGAAGAGGCCAAAACAATCAACCAGTATCAGCACTTTATGGTGGAGAATACTATATCACTGTGACAACAAAGGCAGTAAAGCGCTGTACGCTGCTGTAAAACATCGTGTGATTCTGCAGTGAGATGATCGTTAGCACATCTGGTTAATTGCCTGACCACTCCTCTCCTGACACACGCACACACTCGCTACCTTACACGAGTGTGTGTGTGTGTGTGCACAGAGACTCGAGGATGGCCACAAAGAGACATACGAGTGCGCGCACGTTCACAAACCGTTCCCCGAAGACGCCGTAAAGATGTATGATGGATGAAGGGGGAGCCGGTTCGGTATAATCAGTCAGGGAGACAAGGCAGCGTTCAGATGCTGCTCGTTGTTCCAAGACAAATTCATCACGCCGCAATTAGTTTGCAAAGACTTCAACCCCGCGGTCTCTTTATTGCTTTACTGACACAACCCTGCGTGCACTGTACCTGCAGTGTTTGTCAATATAAACCGTGTCCCAATAAAAAGAAAAAGAGCAGGATGTTTTGCAGCAGTGTTGTCGCTGTGAAAACCGAAACCTGAACATAAGAGAGTAGATTCCTTTCATGCCCTCTCCAAGAAGCATATTAATTATGTATGCATAATTTGAAAGGGTATTGATCGAGTTACTGATTTGGCAGTTCTCGTCAACTCTGCAGAGCTTTCAGAGCATCCTTTAAGACATTCCCGTGACTTTCTCACCTGCGACTATGCTGATTCGGATCACTCTCACTGCTCTCATCAACCCTTTTTTTTTTAGGCAGCTGTTTTGTAAGCAAAAGAAAAGCTCGGATGAACTCACTGTACGCCACCGGTGAGCACAGTAAGCAGATGAGCCAGACGTTTCCCTCAGGAGATCAGAGGAGTTAAAAGGGGAGTGAATAGCAGATGAATGCTAATGTTGCTCCGTGTGCTAAAATATTTGCCATAGCAACTTTGTGTCTTATGCAGCTACACGTGTTTTTGACTTTATGTCAGTGTCGTGTTTACAGCTCGGTGGAGTGCCCTGAAGTGGAAACTAGCAGATTTGGTTGTGGCAAATGCTACGACTCAAACAAACTGTGTGATTTAAAGACAAACTCCCCTCAGAATGTCGGAAAAAAGGAGCACAAATTACGTCTTCTCGTGGGATATTATGCTGCTTTCTTGAGTGTTTTTCCTTCCCTGCATGGATGTTACTACTCATTCATACTTTTGATCTCAGAAGGTGTAGACCAAAGCCCCCTTTATACATAGATCGCAAATATTGCTGCAACCAAGACCCTTCTTTGAGTCCATTTTCTCCCCAATTCGAAGACATTTTCAGTTGCTGTTCTTCTCTGAGTTAGCTGCTAAATGCTGCTTTTTAAAACTTCCACTTGTGGGTCGCACACATAACACGCTGGTAAATCGTTACAGCCCTCTAACTCTTTTGACTTGCTCCCGATTCTGTCTTTGTACCCTTCAAACAGAACGACAAAGCAGAATAACAGTGCAACATTAGGGAGCGTGTCTATGTTCCCCGGGTCCTATGTTCCCCTCTTTGTATGAGACTGGGGAACATAGGACCCTTTTTTAAAAAAAGGGTCCTATGTTCCCTGGTCTGTTTCCACCATGACTGAAAAAATCCATGTCAAATAGGTCTATGTAGGCCTACGGACTAACCCTAACCCTAACCCTACCCTAACCCTAACCCCTACCCTCAACCTAACCGCTACCCTAACCCTCGGTATGTATTGCTACAGGGGAACATAGGTCCCTTTTTGGGAAAAATGGGGAACATAAGACCTTCTTTCTAAAAAAGGGTCCTATGTTCCCCAAGCGGGTTCTCACTGGCTTCCCATCCTCCATGAGTGCTTGACTGGGTGAAACTGGATGCACAGCTAGCAGCCATTGAAAGTCTATGTGGTGATCATTTTGAAACTTTTTTGTCGCCCGAATCACCTGTCCATAAAGTAACACACTGTATTTTGTACCTCTATGGTGGATGAAATCTCATGGCGCTTCATTATGTGCCCTGTTACGGTACATCTGTGAGAAATATAATTCTATATTTTTAGTTTTTCACAGTCCTGTGAACAGCAAACCATCAATAAAGTTGACAGTGCGACAACACTTAACAGCCTAAAGGTAATGTTGGATTGTATCTGTTGGTAGTAGAGGGCTTCATTGTGACTGCACTGATAATAAACTTTTGATCAACAGGCTTCATTCACATATCTTTTTTGTTTATTGTTCATTTTCGAAACACACAGTATGTCCCCCAAGTTAAATTCATTTCCTGTCCTTGAGCCGGCGCACTCAATGATCCTTTCAGCCTTACCGTGCTGAGAGGACGTCCAACGCGGCTCTCTGTGGCATGTGACCAAACCCTAAGACAACACGGTCAAGCACATAGACAAACACGGGAAAGTACTTCCATATGCTCATGTGTGTGTGCGCGTGTGAGGTCTGATAAAGCCAACGTATTCGCAAACAGGCGAACGAGTGTCAGACTCATTAAAGGCATCTGTCAGATAACTTTCTGCACCGTGCATGGTTTTCTCATACGAGCGAGAGGGGGAGGCATCCGCAGTATAAACAGCGTCGGTATCCTGTGACCTATAAATCAGACACAGTCTTGTGTTAACAGTAGCGGCTGAGTGAAGGGTGTGTGTGAAGGGTCATTTAAATTAACCGCTGTAGAAAAGAAATCATACAACCACCCTCTCTTTCATCCGTGAAATTCCTCTCTCCTCTTCGGTAAAGAAGACATAGCCAAGAAATGTCACGCCGCGATTCTCCGCACTTTTCGCACAGAGCAAATATATTCAAGTAGCGCGAGCAGCTGTGAGGTTAAACGGAAAAGTTATCTGAAATCATCAAAAACAAGGGCAGTGTGGATTCTCTGGAAGAGGAATGGCCAATTCCGTTGAGTTTCTCTTCACGCCCTTGCCAAGTAAATCCACGGTTAACGTCCCAATGCCAACGATACCATTACTTGAAGTATTTAATTACAAAAGAGAAAGCTGGAAATTGGTACAAATGAATATCGTTTGCATAAAGACAAACTGTAGCAGATACTGGAATGCAAACTTCATCAGCGAGGTTGGTTGACACAGAAGAACTTATGGATTCATCTTATCGTCTCATTGTCGAGCAACAGGCAGATCTCCCAAAACCTTTGCGAGTTCCCGTAACGTTCTATAGAGGCTGATGGAAACAATACAATCGTCCATCTTTCTGTTGTCCCTCGCTGTGGACATTGTGTATGTATGAGTGCACAGCCCGCATTGGCCCATGTGACGTTTATGCATGCAACAGTGTGGGTGTATGTATGTGTGTGTGTCAGTCAGTTTATAGCCAGTCAGCACTAACACAGGCACTCAACGATAATGAGCAATGAAGGGGCATCAATAACAGCCATGAGCGACATATCTGACGGGACAGCTTTTAATAATGGCCACCGTCAGCAGAGACAGACAGACAGACGGACAGAGAAAGAAGGAAAGTGAAGCAAAGTAGAGATGGGGAGAGAGAGATGAAGTGGTAAAAGAGGGCAGGAGAGTGTTAATAGAGACACACGGATAAAGATCAGGGAAGAGTGAGTGAGGGGAGAGGTGGGGTAACAAATGGAGATGGAGAGTAGCTGGAGAGAACATGTGATAGAGGGCTCGAGGGTGATCAATCCCTCTATCTGGCCATTACCATGCCTACTTATCCTGAGTGGGGTTTGAGGGGGACTGGAGCCTATTCCAGTACGCTTTGGGTGAGAAACAGGGTACAGCCTGGATCGTTCCAGCAGATTAAAACCCAGAACCCTTAGGCTGTGATATACTGCATCACAGCTGCCAGTCCAGAGTGATCAGCGAGATATTAGAGGTAAAATCTTTCAGGAGCACGACATATAGATATTGTAAAGACATACTGGAAATAAAAAAAAAGTGCCTTGCTTGTTTGTAAAATTTGTGTGAATAACCTACCCACAATTTACCTACAATTTTCTCCAAGTAATATTTCACATCTTGGCGACATATTGAAGTTATTTCAGTTTTCTTTTCCGCATACGGTTAAAAAATAAAAATAAGAAAAAGAGTTACATGAGAAAATTTGCTGTCATTTCTGTGTGTGACATATACGTCCAGAATTTAATCACGTAGGTAAGCGAAGAAGCTGGCTTGACTCCATCTAAAGTTTGCCTACCAGCACCTCTAAAACACTCAGCAAGAACGTATACTTAATTTCCTAAAATACAGGACATTTTCAGACTTTTAACAACTCTTTACAATTCCCCAGGAGAGAAGACAGGACTGTCCTCTCAGCCGAGCTCAGAGACACTGAAGCAGCGAAAGCCGAAGAGGTTGGTGTGTTTACCAGGGAAACTACAGCTCACAATCTGCTGTATCAGCTCCACCGTTGGCTGAATGTTTCACAAACCAACCTTCGGAACAACACAGACACAACCCATAACACCAGACAACCACTGACAACCATACAGATAGGTCATACTATGCTTAAAAGCTAATTCTTCTCTATTTGGTGGTCTGAACAGTCAATTTATTGTGGTCCCCTGAGCGCCCTCTTTCTGGATGTCCAGTGGGATACTAGGGCACTTGTGGTATGTGGAGATAGGAGGACAGCCAAGGGCAGAGACTCCGCCATGGGCATGGGTCCACTGATCTCCCTCCCTTCCCCCGTTATTAAGCAGTTGCATCTCAGTTGAAATTTGCCGCTGTTGTCAGCGTCTCCTGTCAAAAAACATGTGAAACGTGTATTTACCACGTAGGACCAAGACCACAAAGCCTTCATCATACGAGAGTGGGCGTGGTTTTATTGTGGAAAATCGATAAGCTAGTCAAAGGCAGAGAGGCAGTGATCGATTTCATATTCTTTTCTGATGCACCTGTTATATAGAAATGTTCTCACTTTGTTTCATATTTATTCTCTGGTTAGTTTCAGGTATGCAATACACAAAGGCGCTGGCATATGCTCCCTCGTGTTTGCTTCAAATGCGTGCATCACATTCTCAGAGCATATAAAACTGAAACGTATTATTACATTGATAATTAGATTGGCATTAATCTCGTGACGATTCTGTGGCATTTTGATAATTATGCTGTAAATATGGAAGGTGGGGAAACTGTTTCAATTTCCCTCATGGACTGTGGGAAATGACTCAGCTTTATGGAACGCAAAACCAAAAGCAATTAAGACCTTTTGCAGTTCATCACTGAAATTGAATTGTGTGAAATACAACCCAGTCATTATTAGCCGGCTGCTGGGCCGCCGCCAGACACTGATATATATATTATTATTGTATTTATTTATTTATTTTTTTACAAATAATTGCAAAAAGCAGAAGAAAATGGATAGCGCAATTTTAATTAGGCTCCAGCTATGTATTATGTTCTCATGTGTGCCATCATAATAAAGAATAGCCATGGCCAAGCAGAGATAAAGAGTCTCATAAATGTTATGTCTGTTATTACCTTAATAATCAAATTGATTCAAGTAATCCTGGTTGACAGGGAGACGATTTATCGGTAAAATAATTTGCAGTTGTGGGAGGATATGTCTCTTTTCTCAGTGTCTGGTTTCATGTTTTTAATGAATGTGTCTCTGCAGCAATTTCATTTGGTTGACAGAACCACAAACTGTCCGTGGACATGAATATACAGTTTGACATTTGTGTTTGTGTGTGTGTGTGTTCGAGGGTTGAAGATGGACAAAGAAACAAAAACAGACAGACGGACGGACAGGAACACAGACTCATTAAAGCCCCATCGTCCGTCTTTCTTAAAAAGTAAATGGTTGTGTTGGGATTGGTTAGGACTTTACTGCTAACGAGGCACATTGGGGTGATAGATGTGGCTTTAATTCTGAAAAAGGAATTGAACTACAGGCCTGGGAAACATTAGTTAAGCAGCATGACACTCTTCCCATCCATCTGTGCCTCACCATCCTCCCTTTCAGCTCTTTTTTACGCCCATTCTGCCACCTTGGTTTACCATTAGTCAGACACCATGTCCTCTCTCTGCCATCTATCAATCTATTGTTTCCTCCCTCTTTCCCTCCATCCACCACTTTTTTCCATTTAAAAACTCTTTCATCTGACTATCCTTCCTTCCGCCTCATCTTCATCCTCTATTAATCCCGCCAACAGCTTATGACAAGTGTGTTAATCGTCCGTGTAGTATAAATACGTTTTTAGTTTTTTTATGTTTTTAGCCATGCAAGCAGCACGACTGTCTTTGGTACAGATGGAAATTTCTCAACAAGTAGCGGTTGGATTGCGCAGAGATTTGTTGCAGATATTCATGTTCCCTCCGGATAAAGTGTAATGACCTTGTTGATCTCTTCACTTTCACCCAACCGACCACTTCTTGTTCCCAGGGTGTCAAATACAGACTTCAACGTAAAAGCAAATGTTCCATCTGATAAAGGACCCAGAGCGAAAAAGCACCCAGGAACTTTACCCAGGAGTTTGCCTCCTGCATCATGCCGAAGGTAATTGATCTTCTCCTTAACCTGATCAAGTAGCTTTTCTCCATAAACCTGACCAAGGTGCCATTTTACATTACCCACGTGTTGGATTTTTGCCACACACAGGTGCTCAAGGGTGTCTTGTGCTTCTTTATTACATACCAAGGGGTGTGAGAAAGCCTGCAATGAGACAGTTGACTGGCCTAGCTCCACTTTACATTGATTTATGACTGAATACCTGCAAAACTGACATTAACATCAGCCTCAGCTGTGCTTTGGGTTCACTGCTAACTAGTAAAAGTTAACATGCTAATGAAGATAGTACACTGCTACTTAAAAGATGTTTACTGTAAGCAGATTTCTTCCGGTGATGGAGTCAAGACCCAACCTAATTTGCCTCTAATTGCTCCCAGGAATAGCGCCAGGCTTTGAGGCCAATTAGACATAATGGCTAAACCATGTAATTACAATGTAACGTGATGCACACTGGCTCCAAAATACTTTTTTCCCCATAAGCTTACATTGTGAAAGAAACTGCTGAAGAAAATGAGCTTCTAAATCCCCACAAAATGGATTGTTTCGCTATCTAAATTTGAGCCATTCAGTCGGCTGACATCTGGAAAGTCGAGAGAAGCTGCATCACTAAATTGTTTTTTTCCCATTTGTGTAAGCGGAGGGCGAGGCTGGAAGTTAGCTGCTCGGATGACGGAAGTCTTCAGTGTGCACGCTGTATGTAAAATTAGTTGGATCTCAATGTGGAAGCTTTTCAGAAGATCCAGGTAATCTTACACCCAAAAGGTGAAACTTCCTTAGACTTTGTTTGCCACTGAGCAGCTACAGGAATTCATAGGAATGAACGGGGCTAATCCTACGACGCTGTATCCACATTTCCTTTATTAGATCCATGGTTGATTGGGTTACTTTGTACTTGCCATGAGGAGATAGATTTGTTAGGGTTAGGGTAAGAACATCAGGGTCAGCCAATCAACGGCAGAGTAGGGCATTTCATACCTCCATCCAGGGAAAAAGTCCCTCTGAAGACTTAAAGCCTTTTTTTCTGAACAGCCTTCCATTTCAAATGTCCAGATTATGTCTTCAGTAGAAGCAGTCTGGATTAGCACAGGCGGTCGAAACATCTGAAAACACTCCGCAATATGAAATGATGTTCAATGATGATATAATTTAAGTGTGAGGGTAACCCCGCATCAGTATTCCTTCCTCATTCTTCTCCTTCCTCTCATCTAGGTTTCCTTACCATCCTCCCGCCTACAGCGTCCATCGTTCATCACCCTGCAGCAGACAGTGTTTCATTCCCACTGTGTACTTACCTTCTCCCCCTCTTCCCCTACAACATATTATTCCTCACACCAGCCATCCGTCCAGCCGGTTTGATCCCTCCCACTCTTGCACTTTTTTTCTCTTTATCTCTTCCTTACATCTCTCTCTCTCTCTCTCTCTCTCTCTCTCTCTCTCTCTCTCTCTCTCTCCTGAGGTCCGCAGCACCACACCCTGCCAACCCTGCCTTTGTTTTACATATTCTCCTCATTTATCAATTCTCCTCTCTTAAATCTAAACACTCGTCCGTCACAATTCATCTCCTCATCCTCTTCCCGACGTTGATGGCATCAAGAAAACCCAGATTATGGTGTCATCCAGTTTTGATAGTTAAATTGTTCGTCCTTCCTTTCGTCTCTTCTTTATACTTCTGTCCTGGGATCCGTATATGATTATACAGTCTGAAACTATATTATGAGCTCTTTCTTAACAAAACAATTTGTTCCTCTCTGCTTGCGGTCAATCCATCTTCCCCTCTTTCCCTCCCTCCCCTGACCCCACCCTCTCTCGCTGCCTCCATCCATCCATCCATCCACCTACCTACCTCCCCTCCTCTCCTTAGTGTTACATATGAGCCGGCGGCGGTGTAATGATTGGTTTAAACAGGTAGTCTGTATGCATGGAGGCTCACTAAACTATACTAATGTGTGTGTTTGTGAGTAACTACCCTCTGTTGTCCTCTGCGAGTGTGGCACGAGGCTATGCTCTTTTTTTTTTATCTCATTATTAAGCAGCAGAATGATGAGTTTGTGCTGCCAGGAAATTCATAGCCAGGTGCGCGTTCAGTGGTCTTATTGTCTTGTTAGGTGCTTTATCATGGTTAAATCACTGTTATGGCTAATAGGGACGGTGTGTGTATGTGTGTTATTCTTGTTTCTGACACACATTGTAAGTAAGTGCTAAAATCAAAGGTGACTGTGTGTGTGTCTGTGTGTGTGTGTTTTGCATCCTTCGCATTCCATCAAGCAATAATTTGATTCGTTTTACTTTTGAAACTGTGCAGAGCATTTGAGGCTTTATCCCCGAGGCTTTATACAATTGTATTAGAAGCATTTTCATCCATATAAACCACTTACAAACTTACAAAAAAGATCTGCTGCCATATTAATAAACAGCTAGCAGTCTTCGTCTACCCTTTTCTGCTAGTACAGCGCTGCTACCAACTGGAACTGCGTGAAGCTATTGACTGGAACATGCTTGATGTTACCCATAAGCTTGTATACACACTAGAAAAGTATCATGTATAAAGACAGGGGGGAGCTGCTCATCAAAACAATTTTCCAAAGTGCTGCAAGTGGTCAAAAAACCTTCAAAGATGGTCAGTGTAAAGTACCAAAAACCTTGTTTTTAATGACACCAGTTGCAGTTAAAGAGGTCATACTTGCATACGTAACATTTTTGTGATATAATACACATAACTTATGTGTATCACTATGTCACATATAATTATATATATTTATATATATATATCAAATATATACACTCTGATCAGACAGCAGACATACAGTTGCTACTGCTGAAGCAGCGTTATTTTAGATCACACTACCTTGCTTTGCATGACCCTCCCTACTCTGCCTCTTATTGGCTACATCTTGACCGTTAAGTAATGCGCATGTGCAACTCTTACCAAAGATTTAACAGGGGCGATATGTCCCACTCAAAATAATGTGTTTTTTGAAAGGTAAAGTATCTAAACCTATGACCCCCAAGTAAAAGAATGAACCTGAAACTTTGCATAATATGACCTCTTTAAAAGCAGTCAGCACCCTGGATCTTTCACTCGCTGTAGCTCAACAAATGACCGACACCCGCCGTAACACAGTCCAACAGAGTACAACACAAAGTCCAGATTCAAAGCTAAGATTACTGCAAAGCATCCCAATTTAACCATTTATGTATCTTCTAAAAGCCTGTTTGAGTTCAAGTTGCGTCGGTTGTGCTTGTTCTTGTGTGAATGTGTGTGTTTCAGTACAAATGGAAAAAGCGAGAGTAAAGAGAGATATTAGGCAAAAGATTGGGGAGAAAAATGTTTTTTAAAAGGGCACATGCTTAACTGAGAAACAAAAGGTCACACCATCCCTACATGCTCCTGTGAGTCTTACATCACACTAGCTGAGCACACAAAATCCACATGTCTCTAGATTGGATCTAGATTGAAGATCATTCCCTAATGTCCATCAACAGAATGGTTAATGTATTCGCCAATTTAGAATAAGTAAACTTTAAATGAAGTTCACACCGTCAGCTTGTAACTTGCATGATTTGTTTCCTCTGGTCTGACCCTGAACGTCTGCCACCAACAGCTCCGACACAGCAGCTTGAGAAATGATGACACCCCGACACACGCAGGAACACTGTTTGCATCTTATGTAGGCCAAAGGGCATTGTCTCCTCAGAGGACAGTCGGGCAGGGGCCCAACACAGGTTGCCTCCTTTGTGTGCACATCCATGCTTGATTACTCCAGAGGACTATCCATCTTCTGCTGTGGCTGTGTAGCTGTGTTTATGTACAGTAATGTATCTCTATAATTTGACAGTAAGGACCACTATGTATAGCGAGACTAAGAGATAGAGGGGAAGAAATAAAACGAGGAGATAAAAAAAGGGAAAGATGAAAAATGAAACGGACCGAGTCTGAGCCCACTGTTGGGTTAGAAAACTCATTGAAACTGCTGGTAAAATGAATCAAGCTCCACGGTTCACAGTTGTGTGCTCATTTGTGTGAACCACCGCCTACACACACCCACACACAGAGTCACAAAGAGTGAGTGAGAAAGAGTAAAACTAAGAAGAGACCTTTGATATTTCGCTTTCGTTTTTCGGGAAACATCTGCTGTAAAAAATCTAAATGAGGAAAAAGAAACTGTTTTCTTTTTTGGCCTAAAACAACCTATTGTGGTTTATAATGTGATGCTGCTCATTGTGTGATGTGTGCTGTGCTGTGAGTGTATGTTAGGAGTTATTTAACCTCATCGTAATCCTGGAGATTTATGTAAAATTATCCTCAACCCCTATCCCCCCGGCCCAAAGTAAATTCAAAGCTGTTGTTGAACTATTAGGAGTACAGACATGGTGTCGGGTAATTTTTGTTTTAAGGTTATGAGCTGAATTTTCTTTCCAAGCTGTCAGAAGCCCTGTGAGTGCTTCTGGCATTAATCTTTAGGAATTTGAACACACTGAATTATTTATTAATTTGTCTTGGCTACATTTTTTAAAAATAAGCCAGCAGATGACCAAAAAAATGCCCTTTTAGCTGGAAAACACAACGGGTCCACATCATATATTAAAACATGGTCCAAGTTCAAAATAGATAACAATATCACTGGAAATAAACACTCATCACATGTTTTTCTAACAGTAACAGGGACAAAAACTCATTCTGTATTTCGAAATAAAAGTTATATGCAGGAAAAACAGCCTATTCAAAGAACAACTGCACAAACTTGCGCAATTTCCAAGTTTAAGGCTTTTAAACCTGATATAAACTATTTATTGCTGGATTTGAAATGTCAATGGCTACATGACGTAGCAATTATCCAAAGCCTGGTGTGCAAGTGGCTCAGGAAAGAGGAGAAAGAAGAGAAAATGGGCTTCTTTTCTGCACGATCGCTCTTTGGCTGTTGTAGGATCTACGGCGGGCATAGAAGCTCCCATCTGTCAATCAAATGGCTGCCAACTCAGGATCTAGCTGGTGTAAAAGGATAATGCTGTCTTCTCTGAATTGAGAGGAGTGTCAAACCTAATTAACTTATAGGACACTTGGCTAACAGCTTCTCCTCATCCACGTCCTTCATGTGCAGAATGTAGGGTGCCACACACTGTGCAGCAAAGTAATCCAGATATGCTGCCTCACCTGATGGTTGTCAGTGTCTCTGCTGTCTCTGTTTGCTGTTTAACAGTGCCACCCTGAGGTGTAGGCAGGTATAACAGCAGTGAGCCTCTGTGTTGGAGGTGACAGCAAATCTCCTCCTCTGCTCGAACAATCAGCCTCCTGCAGGATCTGTTTTGTTGCTTCAGAAAGACACAAAGAGAAACGACTGGACTCTGCAAAGCTGTCCCACTGCAAGTGTTTCTGAAAGGGGAGGAATAAGATTGTGATGTGTGTGTACGTGTGTGTGTCTGTGTGTGTGTGTGTGTGTGTGTGTACACGTCTTGTCGATAATCTCCAGCCTTCCACAGCGGCCAAGGATCTGTGCAGTTATTGATTACCATCATTATTCATGATCAACTGTCAGGTCATGACACACAAATGCTTACACTAATGCAAACATCGGCACACAGACTGACTTTCAGACACACGCACACACACACACATTCATTATACAGTCCAGTGGCACCATAAATCAACATGTAGATCTATAAAGCCACAGATCCAATCCATCATGAGCGTATTACTTTCTCATACAAAACCCAAACTTGTGCACAATTTCCCGAGTAAATGAAATTAAGTCCAAGTTTATTCCTCCCAAAAACCATTCAAACTCCATCCAGGAATCGAGTAGCTCTCTGCAAGATTATAAGGTGCAAGAGGTGAGTATATTAGTTGAAAACATTAAAAAAAATGAACCCAGAATGTGAAGAAATGACAGTTTTGACATTGTGACGTTTAGGTATTGTGTTGCAGAGATATCTGTTTATGCTAACGTTAGCATGGTAACAGGCAGATAGTCCGTCCTGGTCCAGAGCTCTTGTGCTAGCAGTGCAAACGCAAACACTTCCCCGGTACGGCAAGCTCCAGGTCTGGACTAATAGCTGCACGGCTAACTGAGCTAACAGGCTAACCGCTGCCATACTGTAGTTAGCAGCAGTTAGCAGTTACTCGAGCAGCCTCGATTTGCTTTGAGAATGAGTTCGACAGGTGCAGAAGTCTTACATATTGCACCTTTTTTTTCGGTTTTTAATTTCTGAAGTCTGTGTCTGAGTCTTGATCACTCCGTTTCAGAGACTGATGAAGTTGGAGCCCACAGAGACTAGAAGATATAAAAACTGAAGCACTACAATCAAAATTCAAGCACGCAAACACCACATAGTGCCAGACGAGAGACGTCCATCGGGGCATTCTGTGTTTTTCCCTCCGTGTGTTAGTGCGATATTGGCTATTTCCTGTTTTGATGGCGAGCCATTGTACAGGCGCACAGAGACACAGATGGCCCGGTCACCTCTTGGTGATGGTCTGTGACTGGCATGATTGCTCCGTAGTCTCTGTTTGTTTGTCTGTCTCCTTCCATTCCGCTGAAATGGTCCTCATTCACTTTCTATCAGTGTCCTTCCTCATGTGTATCCTGGCCTCCACTCTCTCTGTTGCTTTACCTCCTGGTGCGTGAACAGGAGGAACGGATGTGAAATATTTTCATAGTTACCTCGTGTAGGGAATGTTGGGTCAACAGTTGTGTCTAAGGTTCACGGAGATGCAATTGTTCATAGATGAAAAAGAGCCGTCAGTCACAGAGGTTAAGATAACTTTGGGAGGCTTGTTGGCTACCTGAGCAGGAGGATGCAACAGTGGAAACGTTTCATATTCTATAATTAAACATCTCAAAGGTTTGGGGAAAAACTTGGATACAGAAGAAGCTAAACTGTTATTTTCTCAGAGAGAAATGTCTAAACTAAAAAAAAAAAGAAAAAGAGAAAGCTGGCCCCGGTTGGAGAGTTCATCCTGGTTAAGTAAATAAAATAAATCACCCCTGTGCTCACACGGTCACTGGTGAGAACTGGGACGAGAGAAACAGTCGATTATTCATGTTTTTACAGGAGCACCACACCTAGTCCCTGTCTGCACATCAACATATCCTGTTACCCTGAACAACGCTCCGCTTCTTACACGTTATCGTCAGAAGTTGCAGAGGAAACCACAATTATTACGTGATTAGCCTTAATGAGCTATGATGAGAGACGAAGAGAAAAACAGTTACCAGAGATCCTCAGCTCTCTCTTAATAGCATTAAATCTTTAGTTGAAATAAGTTTGTGAAACCAAACATCCACAGTTATTATTTAGTAAGAGTTTCATACTGAAAAGCTCGGCTAATCGGCTTCATCTGGACTGTGTGTGTGCAGTCTGGTCAGAGTTTATTGACAGTGGTATCTTCCTGTAAACAGCCCTGGTTGTAAGTTTTACAGAGCTAGAAATTAGACGTTCTAGCATTTTATCAGACATGTTAAAGCTGCTCTGATCTGATGACATAACTGTGTTTAATGTGAAAGGTTCCTCACAGAGACAAACCTGTGAAAGACCTGAATAATCTGCTGTGTTTTTCATGTTTAGGCTGATGCTTTTAATTTGAAAGGATTGCGAAAGATGATACTTTGGGTTGTTTAGCAGGGCTGATAAGGGCACAGGGGTTTTCAAAGTTTAGTGTGTAATATTGAGTTAGATTATGATGACGGAGTGCTCGACATGTAAACAAGCAAAATTGTAATTTTTGCCCAATGCACAAAAAATGTCCATCGTGCTAATAAAGTCGTTCTATAAACTGCAAGTGTTGCTGGAGCTTTTTGACCTCTTTTGACTTTTTCCTCTCTCTAAGCACTTTGGAAGTAGATAATTATTTAAATTTGTTTTGCACTAATTGAAGTATATCTGAATGTGAAAGAACGATCATGAAGAAAGCCTTTGTCACAGAGTAAGTTCATTACTCAGCAAGCTTTGCTGAGAAAACCCCCACAAAGAGTCAGCACTTAATAAGTTCCCTTCAGCTCTCTGGAGGGTTTCAGCATTTTTCATCTCATTTGGTCTTTAGCCCAGAACTTCAGTGTTTTGATCCACTCTAGCTGCTCTCAACAGTGTCACTTCCAGAATCAGCAGGCAGATGTTTTCAGTATAAAGGTTGGAACACACCGACCTGACGCTTTCAGCCCGAAACTAAACAAAGTGGTGAACACATTGGCACTGATGGCACATTTAACCGATAAAAAGCCACATATTTCTCTCAGGAGATGGTGGAGTCTGCAACGGAATCAAAAAAAGAAACAACAACAGCAACAACATCAACAAAATTAACAGGAAGTCAGAAAGATGTCTTTTAAATGAATCTTAATGTTCCCCTACATCTGGTGGATGTGTAACTAGGCAACTGTTTGCTAACATGTTCACCGTATCAACTTTCTAAAGTGAGAAGATGTTGTGTTTACAACTTGCTGCACTGCCTCCAAGTGGCCCCCCAATAAATTGCTAGTTCAGATTTAACTACAATTAAAAAAGACTCCACCAGACTAAGCACCAGAATAAATGTTAGCAATGTGCATTTCTGAGTTCTGTTGTGCGTTTTTGTTTTGTTAGGTCTCTTCCTGTTTTATTTTGTAGTCCTTGTGTTCCATGTCTTGTCCACTTCCTGTCACTGTTCTGTTTCCCTCTTGTTTGATTACCTGCACCTGTCCTCTTGTGTCTCACCTGTGTCTTGTTCCCTCGTTTGTGTCTTGACATTTAAGTCCTGTTTTTTTTATTCAGTCCTTGTCGGCTCATTGTATGTATGCCTTGCCTTGCCACGCCATGTTCTCGACGCCTTGGTTTTTTCATGATCCTTGATCCATGATCCCAGCAACCACAGTCAATCATCCATGCATCTGGGTCCTTCAGCCACGTTCCAGCTTAAAACACGTGTTTTGGTCGCCACAAGCTGGCGGTCACAAACAGTGGTCCCTCGGTTGGCAGCTGCCCCGACAACACCATCCAACATGACATTTGATTCATTACATGTAATCTTAATTTGAAATGAGACGTATTGTAGAAATGTTAGGATACGTACAATGCTATCAAAAACAAGTAACGACATCTCATCTCTCTCATACAAAATAAACAAAACTCTTCTGTCAGAAAATACTGCAATCATGCAGGAGCTCATGGCTCATGGTGTGAACAGATGGATTGGGAAAGACTCACAATACAAACATCTTAGCCCACCAAGGTGAGCATCCAGACAGATACGAGAAAGACAGGAAGGAAGGAAGGAAGGAAAGGAGGAGGTTGTGTTGTCTGCCGTGCCATCTTGTGATAGCCTTCACAGAATGGGGATTTTAAATGTGACCGCTCCGCTTCCTGAGCTTTGTGTCTCTCTTGTGTCAAATTCTTTCCAGCCACCTTTTGTCTGAGTTTTATTTCCCTCGGTTTCCTCCCTCTGCGTGTCCGCCGAGCCATTCGACTCCAACATCACGTCGCACGCAGACATATCTACATATCATCGTGGGCCGCAGGCGTGATGATCCCGTGTCATCCGGAGCCAGCTCTGTTATTGATCACCCGATGTAATGATCAGGGGATGCAGATGATGGCGCCACCCTCATTGATTAGCAGCGACAGTTAAAAAGCATGGCATAATTCCCATTGATCGTCGGTGACAGTGTGTAAGAAATGGTGTCATCTGCATTGATTAGCGATAAAAGGATGTGGCAAAGATGTGTCACGGGTCCCCGGCAGAGGAGCCCTCTCACACACACTTCTATCCGTCTTCTGAATGTGTGTGGCACACGTGCAAACACTACAAAAGATGGAGCCGAGTCCCAGCTCAAAGAATTAGAATTTAAACATACCGCAGAAATCGTCTTGTAGACCCTCTGTTGACACGGAGGGTTTTCCCACTGGTATCCATGTAAAATACAGTGCAGCAGATAAAATCTGTGAAGGTTCTCACAGTAGTCTCAACACTTACAGGAACAAAAACACGATTTCTCCTCTTTGAACCTCGAACTTCTCGAAATTGCACCCTGGCCGCCACCTTTGGGGATTCACGGAGAGTTTGTGAGAGTTTACACGTATCGTCTCGCCCTAAAAATACATTGTGAAGCCTGAATAAACATATTACTATCATTTTCCATAATTAACATTTCAGCAGGGTTTTCATTGCAGGAAATGTACTATCATCATCATTTCCCTCTCATTGGATTCTGTGAAACTCTCTATCGTTCATCTTTTTTTTTTTTCCAAAAACGTCTCGTCTGAAATCAAGCAGAGCGGTCGCTGTTACACGCGTCCCTCGGCGACTGTTTCCGCATTGATCGGAGACTAGAATAGCCTGTTGAACTATCGCTTGGGGGTCTCCACCGATATCACTGCACCAATGTGATTTAATGAGCTTTGGCTGGGTCAAAGACAACTAAAAATAGGTTAAAAAGTCTCACCTCCGCGCTCTATTGAATTAGCTTTTCAATGAAAGGCTACGCTCGATCTTTAAAAACACTTAGTAAAGATCAAATCGACGCCGTCTGTTAGCTGCCACCCTTCATGGCTCAGGATCTTTTTAAATTGTTTCTGCAGAAACAAATAGATGAAAGATGATAAGACACATTTTTTCCCTCATTTCTTTATATGTTTTATAAAGTTTGAGACTATTTTGAAACTCTTGAATCTTTCTCTAAGCTGGCATTGACTTCTAAAATAAATCTAAATGTACTTCATTTCCTGCTCCTGCATAAAAACTGATAAAACTAAGATGCAGATCGTCGGTACAGTGAGCAAATATAATTATTTCTGTTTCACTTCAATCATGTACATAGAAAATGTGTGACCATTAGCCACCCCAAGCTATCGGTCACGCCAGACCGGGTGAAGCTGTACCGTCACTGTGGCATTTATCGATTTGAGCAGGGGGTGAGTTTTATTGATTATGAATGTAGATTTTCATTTGCGAGAGACAGATTGTGTTAATTACTTCTTTTAAAAAGTTATAGCCTTGTCTCAGTTTAACACATAAGCCGTTAATGAATGGTGGTTAAACCATCCATTTTTATTGGACACCTGCTAGCCGCTGAGGAATAAAGACTCTTCCAATGGACGGCGTGATGATAAAAGATTAAATTAACCAGAAGTACAAATTCGCCGAGTGACTCACATGATAGAGATCGGGAAGACCTGCTGTTTACTTTAAGTGAATGCGTTTTGTTTTCCTGAAGCACGCACTGTGCCGTCTTCTTCTCCTCCTCCTCCTCTTCTTCTTATTTTCTCCCTGCACACCTCTCTTTGTTGCTTCCATCCATTCCTCATTCACCTCCTCCTCCTCCTCCTCCTCCTCCTCCTCCTCCTCGATGGGCCGGCTTGATTTTCCTCTCGCTCTCCTCCCCTATCTCGGTGATATATATATGTCCACGGCGTGTTTTCCCCCGCCACCTTGATGAGAGCCGAGCCACACACGCACACACACAAGTAGATGGATGAGCTAAAGGAGCCAGACTTCACTGTGAATTATAATCACCTTCAATCTGTGGCTCTGAATCCCTGCCCAGTTCTTATGTTCGTGTGTGTGTGTGTGTGTCTCACCAAGTCATGTGTGAGTATCTTTCATGAGTGTAAGTGATGGAGCAGTGAATAGTTTGTTCCCAGAAGGGTTGTGTATGCATGTGTGTGTGTGTGTGTGTGTGTGTGTGCGTGCGTGCATCCGTGTGTGTGTGTGTGTGGTAGTGTTCCTGTTTATTATTCTCTCGGTCCCCTGGTGTTTGACCCGACTTTCTGTTCTGTCGAGGTTTTATGTGAGCTGGAATATAATTCTGTTTCCACTGCGGCTCAGATACAGTGTAGACACACACACACACACACACACACACACACACACACGAGGACACACACACGCACCTTTAGGGAGCAGCCATCAGGGTGAGTGGTCCATCACTCACCCTCACATAAGGTATTCAACTGCACTATGTCAATGTCACATTGTCAGTGACTGTGTGTCTGTCGTGTGTGTGTGTGTGTGTGTGTGTGTGTGTGAATAACTGGTGGTCTGAGGTAGCAGAGGGAGGATACACTCTGGAAATATAAATCTCTGAGAGAGGGAAAGAGGGAGACGACATTTGAGGATTTGAGGGAAAATCTCTCCATCTCAACAGAAAACTACTCGTCTACACAAGAAAACACACATGAACAAAGATTTTTTTTTTCAAAGGAAGCTTAAAAAGTCAAATCAAATAAAAAAGAGTGAGAGGAAAGCCAACACCCTTTGTTATGGGGAGGCAAGAGCAGTCTGAGGAAGACAGGAAGTCTTGACCCTGAACCTTGGGACAAATAAGTTCGGGTCGCTGTGACAATGAATGGACCCAACTGGGGCTTATTACCACCGGCTGTGTGCTGAGGCGTAATCCTCCCAACACAGGACACTAGCTCCTCAGACATGACTCGAATAACAACATTTGAGTGGAAAAAATGTACTTATCACACCTTCTAATACCACCTGAGACGTAATTTCAGACCAAACTTGAAAAGGGAAGCTGCCTTTAACAGCCATGTTGCCGTGCGAAGAAGCACATTAATGTTTAATCTTAATTCGATACCAACTGATTGTCCTCCAGTGTTTATTACTGTGACATCGACTGTGTTCACAAGCACACAGTCATCCTGGTTCTGAGTCTTATCTTGTTTCTGATCATATCCAAGATTCAAGAGTACTTTATTTGTCCAGGGAAAATTTGGTCTTCGTTCAGGGTGATCTTATTTTTGAGATTCTCTCCTCAGGTGTCATATTTTACTTTCCACTTCCTGTCTTTGTCTTTTTCCTGGCCTTTCTCTGTGCAGTTTCATTTGTTAATCAGTCACCTGTTTATTTAAGTCAGAAGTTTCCCTTACTCTTTGTCAGTTCATACATTTTCCTCTTTGTGTCGGTTTGTCTGTGTTGTGCTGTGTTGTGTTGTGTTGTGTTGAGCCCTTTTCTCACATCAAGTCTGATTTGATCACGTATCAAAAAGAGAATGAATGGAGTACAGTATGGTTTAATTAAGGACAAGAACTTAAGGCTTATTGTTGGAAGTGTTTTTGATGGCTGTGGGAATTTAAAGCAACAAAAACAGTTAAACAGTTTCCATGCTTGTCTGCCTTTGTGATGACTGGTCCAACCCGATGTTGTAATTGAACAGAATCAGATGTGAAAAGTCCTCCAGCCACATGACGCAAAGCTTAAGAAATAATTCAGCTCTAACATGTGTCTGGACTTGAGTGGTGGAGGAGTGTGGTGCAAAAAATTGGGGCAATACTGCCCCCTGCTGCAAGAAGCAGGAACAACATCAACATCAAGTCAGACTGAAAAATACATGTTTACTTAAAAAAAAGGAAAAGAAAGTAGGGTAATAATGTTGTTACATATGCAGTGAGGATAAAGTTTAATAGTTATAAATGTGATTCAATGAACACTCATCATTAAATCTGGGTAAATATTTGGGCCAGAAAGACGTCACAAAGGATTAGAGACTGCATAGATACAGAAGAATGGTTATTACTGTTGTGAGAGCGGTTTATCACCACCAGGATGTCTCCTTCTATCTACTAATTTGTGGTACAACCTTGTATTTATTTACACCGACACCCCTGTGGTGAGAGACACAGCCATGATGGTGCTCCAGATTGTCAGAGCAACAGCGGCGTTGGGGAGGACACCGCTGTTGAAGGCCTTGTCGTGGACATATGTGATGATGGAGAGAGCTCCGGCGAAGGCCTCCTCGCAGGCTGGCTGGATCTGATCCTCTGGTAACAAGTGGCTGAACTCACCTGGAGGATCATCAAGTTATGTGTTACCACGTTAAATCCAGTGCATCATGTTTGGCCATATAGAGACCGAAACAGTCCAACTCACCTTTGTCTCTCAGCTCAAAGGTGTAAGAGAATGGGATGCCGATGAGGCGAGCCCAGTCACGGCTTGAGCCCGAGTTTGCATCTGAAGGTTGAAGAGAGAATAAACTTGATTTGAGTGGATCCAACAAGAAACCTTCAAGCTTCCTCAGTCAAGGAGAAGGGGTCTGTAAGGTTCAACCCAGATTAAAATGTTGGCATTGTACGTTTCTGCAATTCTCGTGTACGTTACCTTTGTAAGTTTCTTATGCCATCGTTATAACATTTCTACTATGATTATCTATATATCAGTCGAGGGATAGTGGAGGGAAGACAGCCATGCCAAGTGAAAGACAACTGTTTGAGATGGCACAAAACCACTAGACATTTTTTCCAGCCTGGTTGGTGGCAACAAACTGGCATTTGTGATAAGATGTCAGGACAATTGGCAGCTGAAAAATTGATATTTTGATGGGAAGTTTAGCCAATTTCTGGCCTTGTTTGTGCTAAAACAATCAGGTGAGACAAAACACAATCTTCCCAACCCTATCTAATTGGTATCGGAGCTCGAACCAGACCGTTGTCACAACATTAAACACCCTCAACATTGTTTTTACTTTAAGGCTGCTATGGATAAAACCATCAAAGTGACTCGTCAAGGTGAGTGCAGATCAGACCATGTGTTCACAGCAGCTGCTCATGACAGGTAAGTCTTATGTCTTACACAGGATTTGTGGAGATGTTCCTACAGTGTAGTCCATTCCATGCAGCTTCTTCATTTCTGCTGCTGCTGCCTTACCGACCGAAACCTGCACAGGTCAAAAAACTAATTAAAATATAACCATTTCTTTGGTAAACTATGGTCTCTTACTCTCTTAGAACAGGTATGAAGCGATAATACTAAAGCCTTAGAAGTGCAGATGTGCATGAGTGTCAAAGGCAAAAGGTGGTTGTTAGATCTTTCTATTTTACTCTTAGCGTATATTACAAATCTTAGGCTGTTCAACAATGTTCCTAAAGGTGCAATATGTAAGAATTATAGTTGAAAGCATCTAAAAAATTACTAAACGTATATTGAAGAGATATTTACTGAAGTTGGCATGCTAACCAGCTAGCCCTAGCCCGTCCTGGTCCAAACCAAACCAACCCACTCACAATAGGTGGCCAATTCTTACATATTGCACCTCTTAAAAGCTGTGTATCTTTTATCTACAAATCTATAGAAGGACATACACACTCACCAGTTCATCGTAGTTGGGTGCGGAGATCTCAGGGTGGCCATAAGGCAGGAGTATAAGCTGCCCAGCCGAGTGGATGGTGAGGAAACACAGAGTCTTGTTAGCCATGCTGCCTACAGACAGACAAGGATGAACAAGATGACATGACAACACTGCCTTCTTTAAACACAGGCTTTTAAATGTCATGATTTGTAGTGTTTTATTTTCATGTAACTCCATAAATACTGTAGTTACCAACAAAGTCCATCACAGCTGTGGCCTCTGGCTCCGACCCTGCTGATGTCCCACAGTAAGTGTTTGAGCAGCTGTCAAATGACACACCAACCGCTGAGGAAAAGAAAGCACATACACACACAAACTTCACACAAAAATAATAATATATCAGGTTTATATTTGAATGAAGTTTCCTTTACTGTGTCAAAAACAATTATGAAGTATGAATTTATCAGAAAAAGTCTTGTGAGAACCGACTCTGTAAATGTCAGAGGGCTTGAACCGTGTCATGCGGACTGACAGAGCAATATTTAGTTGTACTGTGCGGCTGGAACTCATGTCAGTATCAATTAACTTTTAAGCTTTGGAGATGTTTTTGTTCCAAAACCAGAACACATGAGTTTTAAAAGTGTAAAATTACAACAGTAATAAACAACACGCTGATGTTGATCCCCTGTGGATTCACTGTCTTCCTGTTTGTGCTATACAGTGCAGAATATACACTGTGTTCCCAGCACATTCTGTCCATTTGAAAGGTTTATGACATTTCTTCATACGTCCAATAAAAGGTGTGCATGTCAGAAATGTTTTAATTACACAGAAGAGCTACTAGCATGAAGCAAAGGAGAGATAAGAAGTCACATTGTGATGCAAACTCACTTCCCCAGTTGGCTTTAAAATTTCGGTTGAGGTCAACACCGAAACAGTCGCTGCCTGCGGGGGGTTTCGAACGAGACTTCCTCCACAGACGAGTCTACGTCAAGACAACACACAGGTACATTGACAGGTCGAGCAGGTGGGTCGGACGGTCTGTTAGATTGTGGACTGATGGTTACAGAATCAACCCAGTAAATGTTGGCAGTGTATTTTTCTTCAAACCACGGATACGTTGGAGCTTTACGTTTCTATGGGGTTCATTTTTTGATGGCCGTGCTTATAGTCTGGTCAGGTTCAGGCACGAAAATCATCGGTTTAGATCTTCTGGATTTTCACCACGGGATATCCTTTAAAATGTCCAGTGGTGTCCTGCTTACAAATGTCAAAGCGCAGGCTCAAAATGCTGTCGTTAGCTTAGCAGCCTTCTCGCCTGTAGCTTCACCACAACATCCCCCCCGCCTCCTGATGTAAGTCAGGTCATAAACATGTAATATAACTGTGATTTTCCACATTTTATAGATGTGTCAACATGAAATGCAGCCTGTGACACGAACGAACGTGAACGCATCAATGATTCACAGAAACACCACCTGCCAACATTTTGTCCCGCCTGATGACATAAAGTACTCATAATCGTATCACTAGGTAAACACAAAACGGAGAACTCACATGGATGTACATGCTAAATTAAACCTGCTTAACTGAATAAACAGAAATATGATTCAGAAGAAGAACTCACAGTGTCATTGGACCAGGTGAACTCGTATCCATCCACATTGATCACGGGAGTCACGTAGACATCAACGTTCTGCAGCATCTGCTCCAGCTTCTTATTGGTTTTATACGAGTTGACGATCTGAACAGAGGGGGAAGTTCACATTTCCTCTTGGTGAAGATCTCTATCACTGATGTTACGTGCGAGTGTATACAAACCTCTTTGACAAACCACTGGCAGAAGGCGGGAGCGATCCACTCCCGAGCGTGGATGCCACAGTCCATCCAGATGACCTTCTTCTCTGTGACCGCTGAGTTTTCTAGTCCCAACTGTGGACGCACAACAATGACCAAATGTCGGATTTAAAATACTGTCAAAGCTACAGTGGTACATTTGTGTAATTACCACAACGAGCTACACATCGGTCAAGCGGTCTTAGCTGTCTTTGCAAAACACTGAACCCTCTGAAATAAGTAACTGAGGTGGAAGCAGATGAGGCAGGTTGAGTGAAAATAAACATTAGAACGTCTTTTATATCCTCTGCGGGGTCTCAGATAGGAGCCACAGGAGGTTTGTAAATAATGATTAAATAAGACTAAGATTGGTTTCACATCTCGAGGGCAGCGAGTGCTGCTGTTTTACCTCCTGATTTAATGAGGTATTTTTATTTTGCTGCTGGAAATTTGGTCTTGATCCAGAGTAAACAGTCTCAATGTACATTTTGTCCTGTATTTTCACTTAAAGTATTACTGCAGTATTGTTTCCAGCACATCTTGCATTTTGCAGCTGGGGAATCACTGCGATAGCTTACCTTTCGAATACGTAGTGAGGAAGCCACTTTCAATATTAATTACTGCAGTTTAACATATGAGGAAGTGTTCAAAAGGTGGTAAAAGGAACTGTGTTGCAGACCTTCAGCAGTTTGATGTCTTTTCCCTCAGAAGTGTTTCCATAGACAGCAGAGGAGATCAGCTCTGGGTTCGCTCGCTTCACATCTTCCATCCACTTGTATATCTGCAATTAAATCAGTGTGATGATTCATTTTCGTGTCGCTATTTATAGCTTTCTTTGGCCACCGTCCATCTGTTATCTGCAAGGATGAAAGTGCAAATCAAAGGGAACAAAGAGGGGTGTAAAGAATATATTGTGTCTGAGGTCGACTATTGTTCACAATACTTCACCCTCTTTATGTTACTCTCATCCAGAGGAGTTCAGTCTTTATCAGTTCTGATAAAAAGATAAACCGACTGACTGCAGTGAAGAATCTCTGATTCTCACCAATCACGGATAAAACTAAAGGAAGTCCAACTAGAAACAGCCCAGAATTAAATGTTGGTGGTAAAATATTTGCAAACCACTGATACATTCACAGTTGTTCATGATGGGCTAGGTGCCACAATGCAGGTCTACAAAATGTGTCACATCACGTTCACATTACATGTTTACGACCTGACTTTCTTATCGGGAGTTGGAGTGGATGGTGGTGGAGCTGCCAAGCCAGTGACCGCAGTTCAAGACTGTGTTTCAGCATTTGTAACTGTGACATCACTGGGTATTTTTTAAGGAGACCTTTGGACAATCTCCAGCTGTATTTGTGGCAACAAATAAACATATTTTCGATGGGAAGTCGAGACTGTATCTGCGTTTGTTGCGACCAAATCAGATATTTTAAGAAAAAAATAAGATCTTTTCCTAAAAACCTAACCAAGTGGTTTTTGTGCCTAAACTTAACCAGAGCATAAACATGGCGATGTCAAAAGATAAATTGAAGTTGACCTAAAGGAACACAATGTTTCAAAATATCTGTGGTTTGTAGAAACGCTTATTATCAACATTACTTCTGGTAACTGGGTTGGTTGGAAACATCGTAGTAAAAACATTCTTACCTCTCCCATGGGGTGATATTTGGTGTAGTCATAACTTCCTGTTGATTCCAAACCCTCCACTGACCTGGCAGTTTTACAAAAGAAAGGAATATGAATGCATGTTTATTTGCATTATATCTAAAAGATACAATCAAAAAAATACATAATTTAGTTTTACAGTGAAAAGGTCGACACGTAATCTACAAAAAGGACAATGCCAGCTGTAAAGCTGTGAGTATATGCGGCAGTCTTTCCGCTGATGGTCTCATTACAGGTCATTTATAACCATCTGTTTCATAAACACTTAAAAAATCAACCCAACTCACCTGTTCGACGTCTCTAAAACGCTGCCTAAAATCAGCAGGGACAAACCTAGTTTCCAAAACTGAAGTGGCTTTTTCTCCATTTGCTTGTTGTCACTGAGACTCAGTGGAGTCGCTGCTCTTCGCTCCGTCGTACCTGCTCCTGCAGCACCAACACTGCTGTCTGACACTGGTGTTCAGCCAGGTGACCTTGGATCTCAAACGATCCCGTCTTCATGTTGACATATAGATCCTTCCTGTTTTTTTTTTTTACAGGCCCACACAGATATGAGAGAGACGACGACAGATCAGTGATGTATTAACATTTATGAAGTGTCACTAAAAGTATACAGCAGCTGATGTTACAGGAAAGCGGACCTACAGCTGTCTGCTGTTTGTCTTTTTCCCAAACACTTCTCCTCCTGCAAGCATGGACAGAGACACAGAGACACACGGGGGAAAGAGCTGGAAAGCCTTCCTGCTGCATTCTGCACCATCAGGAGTTGCTGAATAAAAGTACCATTCATCCCTGAACTGTCGTGTGTGTGTGTGTGTGTGTTGTTGTTGTTGTCTCCTGTCCGGACTCACGTGGATAATGTAATTGACAGGAGGCTCTAATTCAGGCCAGGACAGGCGCAGGGAGAGGGGGACGGACACGCCAAGTTCAGATATTCAGATGGATTTCTAGTCTTCAGTGGCACATCAGCTTGAAAATATCTAGTTTTCCTGAGGATTCTGGAGGAAACACAGCAAGAGGAGGTGTGATTGTTTTGGGATTTTCGTCAGGGAGGATTTATTTGGATTGTTGGATACTTTGTGGGCCAATGGGTGCCAATTTCACCATCTGCTGCTGCCGGTACTATCTGAGACACAACAGGGAAGAGAAGAGCGCAATTTTACGGTGAGATAAAAATGTAATCCTGCCTTTTTAATCAAACTCCACTTGATGAGTTTTCATGATCACAACATCCTCTTTCCATCCTCAAGCATGCGCACCTCGTCAGCTTCCAGACAAGCGGAGCCTGCATCCAGCGAGTCCAGCGACAGCGACACAAACTGGGAGAGCATTTTTGGGCCCCAGCCTCCGAGAGGGGGCAAGAAGCCGAGCCAGAGGAGCATCTCGTATCCGTTGGCCAAGATCAACAGAGACCGTGAAGATCCAATCAGGCGAGGATCGGAGGGAAAGCTGCAGGATTTCATCAACATGAGAGACCAGGCTGACAAGGCTACAGAGGTGAGAGAAGAGAGTGAGGCAGCATGAGATGCAGAGGGAAGAGACACACAAAGAACACAAAGAAAATGCAGCAGAAGATCTGTAAATGCAATTTTTTAACGCTATTCCTTAAATTCCTGGAAATGAAACGTCTTCTGCACATTAGCAATAAATCCACACGGGACACAAGCACATACTGTTTGACAGTAGTAGTTTGCCATTTCATTATCTAATCTAATAATCTTATTAGTGTTAACGTGGAGCTTTAAAGTAACTGAGTGCACAACCGTGAACATACGTAAGATCAGAAACTGGATGCTGAAAATGCAGCACAAATTCTCAGTTTTGTACCTGAAACGTACATCTGTTTGATTGTTTGTGTCACAGATGTTTGGAAGAATCAGATAACATACCCTCTTTAGATAATCTGTTCAGTCGGATCAGTTTTTCTTGGATTCTTTTAGAGAGTTCGCACATGTACTCGACCACAATAACTCAGTAATTCAATCTTGTGTCCTTATCTGTTCCACTGCAGCTCTCTAACCTAATTATCTAATCAGAGGAGAAGACACACAAAGGTGGCTCTCAATGAAGCCTTTGACTCACTTTCATGTCGACTGTAAATGAACTTGACCTGGATTCTGAAAATAACTGAATTTCAGAAATCGCACACTAGAAAAACAGAAGTTGCTGTTGCAAGTATCTTTGAGGAAAGTGAGCCAGAGGTAAAGTTTGAAGGTAAATTTAGAAGAAACTGAGGGATCCAAAAGATGTGACCTGAGTAAAAACAGAAGATGATCATTTGCTAATGTGCTTACTTGTTGGTTAGTTGGTTGGTTGGAATCGAGCTTAAAAGGACAGAAGATGCCGTTCACTGTATAAACTGTAAAGCCCACTGAGGCAGGTCATTGTGATTTGGGCTCTATATATACAAATTGATGTGATTTGATTGGTCAGCAGGATTACACAAAAACTACTTAACGGATTTCCACAGAACTTGGACAGTGGATGGGTCTAAGCCCAGAATAGACATCATTAACTAATTGGTGCCGATCTGCACAAAACGGACAAATCCAGGAATTTTTTCCTCACTTTCTTTAAGATAGCAAGATTTTTATCTGCTTTTATTTTTGTAGATTTTGATGAATCAATCAGGAAATAATGCATGGATCTTAATGAAAACAGTCAGGCGTATTTACTTTATTTATCTTAGTGGTGTCTATGAGTGAGTAAAATTTGATGCAGATTAAAAAATTGTTTTAAATGTTTGATTTTTTGATATTGGACTAAACTTGATTGGATTAAACAAACAGACTGACCTGTAGGTACGAGGTCTGTCATTTTGACTGAGTTTTTTTGTTGATTATTAGAGGTCAGTGTCAAAAGGTCAAAGGTCAATGGGATTGTAATTGAGCATTTGTGTAGCAGATGACACGCTACTTTATTTACTCATCAGTGACCTCATCCCTCTGACAGTAACTCTACATGTTGTTTACTAGAGAGTTACAGTGGGTTAGATATACAGTAACTCTGACTATAATGTTAACTTTGAAGGATCCCTGCAGCACCTTAGGTTTAAACTCAATATTTCAAAATAAAACAAGAAACTCAGTCCTTGCTTTCTGCAGACTATTGATCATTTAGTGAGAGCACACATTGACTAGAAGACTGGAAATGACAGAAAAGCCAAAGAATGATTCATTCATACAAGTTGATATTCCTATTTTCATGACATTTATGAGCCTGTCTCCATTCCTCTGCAGAAGTAACACACTCAGGAGCTTTTTTCCCTCGACATGTCAGGATTGCAGCTCGGTTAAGTGACTGCAGTCTCTGACCAGAGTCTGGTGAACATGTGACAAACAGTCTTCGTGATGAGAATAGCCAGGCTGCACGACACAGTGGGCACATTGTGTTAATGAATTCCTTAATAGAGATGTAGGCCAGTGGCCCGGTTGGCCATTCAAAGAGAATATTCACTGAACCATCCCGATCATGCTGTGAGACTGTTTTTAATATTAAGCCAAACAGACTGAAGAAGACAACACTGGCAAAGTGAATACAGTTGAACATTAGGGTCAGCGGACGCTCCGCTCTGTGGGATTCTTTGTTCAGGGAGAAAATCTGTTTCAAACATTTCTACCAAGGGTTGTTTGGCTTAAGTGCACAGTTTTAGGCTTTTTTAACAGCAGACTTACAGCAGGATAAGCACAGGTGTTACTAATGCCTGAAGCAGCTAATTTGAATTCAGCCATCATTCATTTAATTATATACACGTGTGATTGACTGTGACATGTCAAAGTGTCTTCTTGAAAAAAACTAAAATTCTAAAGACTGTTTTTAATGTTTGTATTTACTGAGAAGAGAGAAAGTGACGCGTATGTTTAAAGACTGCACATGACAGGTGTGTTTTCACCTGTTGTGGCTGATTAGACTTCTGCTCAGGTTGAAGTCGGGTGTTTACATGTCTGTTTTATAGCTTGTGTTTATATATTTAAATGAATTGGAAAAGGTGTGGAAAAAGTAATGTGCCCACCTGAAAAGGTGAAGCCAAATGATCAGATACAGCTCATTCTCCACCGTCCATATTGAGGACATCTGCGGTTTCACACATTAAAGTCAGGTTTTGGGGGAGTACTACTGCATATGAGAAAAAAAAGTTGTGTAAAGTCTTTAGTAGCTTCGGAGAAAGCTGAATGGAATCTGACAAATTGCCTCCAGTGATGTCTCTCAGTGGCTACGTTGCATTGTGGGTAATGTAGGCACCAGGCTCTGAAAAAGGAGGAAGAGTGTGTGGAATAAAAAACGATCTCCGGTTCTGCTTTCGTATTTAAACTGTCCATAATGATTAAACCAAGGGACTGCTTTTCAAAACAAGGTGCCTACATTCCCCACAATGCATCAGCAGCTCTGGAGGCAATTCATCACATTACATGCAGCTTATTCTGGAGCCACAAAAGGCTTTATAAGACTTTTTCCACAGTAGTGCTCCACAAGACCTGTAAACACACTTTAATGTGTAAAATTAGCGGAGTTACCCTTTAAGCAGCAGTGACTATTGATATATTGCACTAAATATGTGCTCTAATAAGAATTAAAGTCTAATTCATTGTTTTTTCTGTTGTTTAACAGTAAATTGTAGGTTTTGCTGTGTATAATTTTATCAACTAATCTCTCCCACATCAAGCCTTGCTGATGGCTTCATCCACTACATCCCACATACATGAGATAAGAAAAGACCTATAATGTAATATTTATTGTGTGCTTATTATCATATTTGCTTACAGGAATGGGAGAAGCTGAATTATGACATCTACACTCTGCGCTACACCCGGCGAGAAGTCCGATCCCGATGGAAGAAGATCCTGCTGCAGCTCGGTGAGGCGCTCCGTTCAGTTAATATTTGCTCATCTGGTTTCAGCTCCAACGCGCTCATCCACTCGCCTCCATCTCTCCGCAGGCTACCAGTGCGAGGTGGACAACTTGCTGTGCGTGAACAGACAGAGCCGGTTCAGCCGAGACCAGGAGCACTTCAACAAAGCCACGGAGCTGTTGAAACAGCTGCTGGACCACACCTGCCTGTTTCCTCCAGAAACTGGACACCAGAGCCGATACCTCTACGTCATGGTGCACAGATACTGTACACACACACACACACACACACACACACACACACACACACACACCAACATGTGATGCTTTGGCAAAATAACATGAAAAACAGTATTCAAAGTACTGACAACAGAAGAGCTTTCAGGTGAACTTCAGAAGTGACCTATTCTGGCTCGTCAGGAAATTCCACCCATATAACTTAATAAAACAGAAGAAGGAGCAGCTCTGTGTGTCTCTTGATAGATTTAACTGGGTACTTTTTGCTCTTACAAAGCTTCTCTTTAAGTACAGTACGCCTTCACATGATCTCATATTCAAGTCGCCCACGCTTTCCCCCCAACTCTCGCCCGTTATCTCCCCCGTCTTGTTGTTTTATCTCTCCATCCGCCATCTAATCAGTGGCGGTTCTAGACCAGTTTTAATGGGGGGGCCAGGTTGGGGCCGGACTCAGAGTTACCCCCCCAGAACTGCCACTGCTTCTAATGTGTTTTATTTATCCTCATCGTGCTTCTCATCAGCCTCCATCTTTTCTCTCAGGACCGCCTGGTGTCGCTGGACAGCGCTGAGGACTTTGTCCGACTGGCCAAAGAAAAATATCCCAAAAAAGGAGGCTGAGAGACGGAAAGAAGACGACATGAAGGCTGAGAGGAGGAGAAGGATGTCGAGCGACGCTGACAGATACAGATTTCTACAACACATTCGTTCTTTGGAGTTCACATCTGTTGATTGAAGTCATTTTATTCCACTTCTTATTGGTGAGTTTGTAAAATGTGTTATTTAGCGCACACATTTTGAAATGCTGCACGAAAGCGTTTTGTTTTTAATTCAGTACTTTTCTTTTAAAAGCAGAAGTTTCGCTCTCATTGCATTGACCTCAGACTTTCTAATAGTGTGCAGCGCTCACGCCAGAGTGAGCCGCTGTTTGCGAGAGTGTGGTAAAGTGATCCGCTGTCTGATTTCGTTGCGCCTGAACTACAGTAAATAGGGTAAGCAAGGTCCTAGAGCAAAGTGAAGGTGCTAAAAGATAAATACAGCCTACGTGCTTTTGCTGATATGTGTTTTTTTTATGAAGATTGAACATTTTCCTCATGTTTAATCAAGTGTAAGTTTTATTTTACTGATCGTTTATCAGACAAATCCAAGTGATTGTTTACTCTGATGTTCTCCTTCATGGTATTAAACCCAATTATTCCCACTGCACCTGTCTGTTGAAATTTCACAATAAAACACTCTCTTCGCTCTGTGGGGAGTCTGCTGTGTTTGATTCTCATGCTTTTTTTATTTAGGGGGCTTTATAGGGGTGGGCTTTTATTTTATCTTATTTTATTGTTGGTTGTTAATAGTTGTTGTGGTCAGTAACTCTTAATATCATCTCCTATGATGCATGAAATCTGGAAATATTGTACTTGAATTTCTTGAATTTTGACTTTATGGTTAAAACCAAGTCAAAAGATCTATATGTTATTCTGACTTTGACCTTTCACCAAAGTAATTCCTTCATAGGTACACATTTGGTTACATTTCACTGCAGCAATGTGGAGAAACCTCACCTCAAAATCACCTCAAAAATGAATAAACCCTTTATATACAGTATATGATACAATCAATTAAAATTTAAATACAGCTCTTTCTTACGTCACCACAAACATCTTTAACACTGTTGTTGTAAAGGAATATAGATGATAACAATCTGAACTTTATCTGTGACATGTGGTTGTGTCTTGCTCACCTTGTCAATAGAATAAAGTAGAAACTCTTTACTCCAGCAGCTGGAGGCGCTCTTGTGTCATTCACACTTCCTGTGTTTGTCCAACAGGTGGCAGCATCGAGTTGTTCTTTCAGTCGGTTAAACTGGCAGGAAAAAAAAGACAGAATGAAAACGTGTGTAAAACTTCATCTTATCATTTAACTCATGAGCTTGATTTCTCACAAAATAGAGAATAAGGCCACTAATCAATGATGAGGAATTATACGGAGCGTCCGTTAACACCTCTGATGGCTTCAAAATGCAGTTTAGTTTGTTTTGGTGTGAAAGTGGGAGTGATGACAATATTTTTCCTAAAGAATAAAAAAGAGGATAGTAAGAATACACTTTGCTAATTAAATTCCCCTTTCCCCGTTTTCTGAGCTTCCCTCTCTTGAAGCTTTGTGCAGGATGCAGATGATAATGTCGCCTCTTGGCTTCCACTCAAAGCCACTTTTGGATACACACTCACAGCTGCACACACCCATGTGGGACGCTGCGCTATCTGCCAGTTCAAAGAGTGTGAGACGGTCTTCATGCAGTCGATAAGCGTGCTATATATCGCACACACATCCATGCACACGCACACAGGAGGAGAGAGAGAGTGTGTACTCTGACCCAGATATTACTCTCGCCAAGGCCCCTTCCCAAGTTTGGGAAACAGATGTGGAACTAAAAGAGGGGGGACGCTGGGGGAGGGGAGCCGTTTTGGAGCCGGACCAATGGTCTGGCAGCTCCGAGAGGCATTGTGCTCCTTGCACCTTTTTCTCATTATACAACCGTTTGTGTGTGTGTGTGTCTGCATATGTGTGTGTGTGTGCATTTTAGGTCGAGTGATGCTGACATCATTCTTTAGACTCCCAGTGAAATCCTCCTCCAGGCCCAGAGAGAGTCAATCTGACAGAAGAAAGAAGGGAATGATTAACACGGTGATTGTGTTTAATGATGGAGGGCAAAAAATTGAGAAAATACAAGAGGAGACTGTCATTGTGTGTGTGTGTGTGTGTGTGTGTGTGTGTGTGTGTGTGTGTTTGACGCGCTGCCAAAGGCCAGTCAGTGGGCAGACACACAGCCCAGGGATGATGATGATGATGGTCATTCAGACTGTGACTCCTGCTGGTGGTCAAATATTTTATGAGAGTCTCCAGCGGGGCGTAGTCCATCCAAACACACACACACACACGCACACACACACACACACACACACACACACGCACGCACAGCCTGGACGGTGACCCGTGGTTTTCTCGACATTCACTCATGGTGAAGCTATGTCTGAATGAACTCTTGTATTTTTTCTTTCTCTCCATCTTTACTCTCTCTACATGTACATTTTTAAATCAACTTTATTTATGCTGTATTTAATATTTCATCATGTCAGCTGTGTTTTAATCCATATGCATCGCAATTTTTTGAGAAAATCCATCAAAGGAAATGCAAGTGGATGCTTGTTTCCACCCACTAATGTAATGTGATAAGTAGGAGTTAAGATAAATCCATTGGAGTCCATTCTATCATTACAGAAGATGATGGCGCCTGAAATGATGCAATTAAAAAAGCGACAGTTGGACCTCAAACAGTGAAAAACAATGAATACAAATGTTTGTTTCATGTATTTATGTGAAGAAAGTAACATCGATAAGTCTGAACTTATTCAGATAAAGTGTTTCAATCTCGTTTTAATCGCATTAACTCTTTTTCAAAAAAGGCAAAACTTCTTGAGCGAGCATGAAGATTTTTTTTTTTGTCCAACTTTGCTGTTTCCATTCTTTTCTAATGCAACACCTCAAAGAAAAAAAATAGGCTACTACTGTATTTCATTAGTTTACTGAAGCAAAAACTGGAAGAATGCCACAATTTCAGGGGCGTTTATGCACCTTAACAAGTGATACAAGTGATCGTGCACAGCTAAGTAACAGGCAGGTTTTGTTATCTTGTTACCACAACAGCATTCTTCATCCTTTTTTAGCCTTCTTGCTACGCCGAGCTAACCAGCTGCTAGCTACTGTACTGTTGCACACTCATCACACAGGCATGAATAGCCATCGATCTTCTCCTCTAACTCCAGCTGTCTCAAAGGAAGCTTTTCTTTCTCAGCGTTCTCTCCTCACACACCACCTTCAAGCCTCCCCTCCGTATCGTCGGCCGCTCCCTTACGTGTGTGTGTGTCAGGACTAATAAACACAGACCTGCTGTCCTTCATTGAAATCTTACATCTCTAATGACTCACGAGGTCAGTGTCCTCCGTGTTTATGTCCAGATACGAAACTCTCTGCCGCGGTGACTAATGGTCTACGTAGTTGAGTGTCCGAGTGTGTAATGATGATCTATGGAGCGCCTTCTGGATACAGTTGACTAAAAAAAACAAATCATTAAATCTATGGCTCAATCAACAGTTATCTAATAAACATGGGTCAGAACGGTGACTAGATACCTAATAAGTCATTCTCTCAGAGACTAAACATGGTTGTAATCAGTTATCGTGATCACTGTGTGTTCCATTAACACTTCGTATGTCTGCACAAAGAGGAACCGCTCATCTCACACCACATACTGGACGATTTAGGACCGCTGATGCATCTTAATGTATATAGGCCGACAGTAATTCATTAATGAGACATAAACAGTCTGATTTTGTGACTCACAGTTAACTAAGGCTTCGAGTACAGAGTGTATTTGACACATTTTGTTAGTAACGGTGGCATCTAAGGATGTTAATTTTAGTTGGTCGGTTCAGACTGAAGCTTACTTTTTTTACTACTTAAAACTCAGCTGATCTTTGTGTTTCAGTAATCAAAGATAGTAACTGTTTATACCAATGAATCAGTGTTTTAGCATTGCCCTTTGTGACTCTGCTAGCACTCTGGCTTACATTTAGCACAAAGCACTGCTGTGGCTAAGTACAGCCTGAAGAGCTGCTAGCACGGCTGTGGACTCTTGTTTCAGAATAGCTTTGGCAAATGAAGATTATACTTGTGTTGTTTTGGTTTATGAATTTCAGAAAATTGGAATTATGAGCTTAAAATGTGTAAATGTGTTATTTTTCCTCTCTTTTTAAAGCTGAAATCTTCACTGTAACTGCTACGCTAAAGCTTTAGCACGCACACCGTGTGAGGTGTTTTCATAAGCTTGACCGAGTGTCTGTTCAAATCAATTTGGAGACTTGGATTATAGGTGAGCTGTATGGAGCCGTTTTGTTTTATTAATTTTTTTCCTCTTTCATTTCAAAACGAGTCCCCGTCTACTTGAGTTGTTTAGGAGAATGCCTTGCTGTGAAGCTCCAGAAATGTTTTGTGGACTACGTATCTCACCTGACTTTCTGTCTGGATGGGGCAGAGTAGATAATGACACAACATCTGTCATCAAACCATGTAAATTTCAGTGTTTTCTTGCACATACTGTAAGATCATTTAATATCTTCATTCATAGGTTTGTTCAGTATTGTACAGCTATACATGACTGAAGCAAAATGAAGTCATACAGGTTTGATTTGTTTACCTTTAGCTCACTCGACCAGGCTCTATCCATTTGCAGAATTGCCCATTTTAACCCCTCTCGAGCCTCCACTGTTTATCTCAGAGAGTAATTTATGATAAGACAGTGTTACACCCATGCACACAAACGTTAACGCACACGCACACACGTCATGCACACTCAGTAATTTGTCTCGGATGTTTGGAGAACCGGGCAAATAAACCAGGCCGTGCTGCGCTGACCCCTTTGACTCCCGGCGGAGGGTCAGAAGTCAAGAGTCTGCTCAGGAAAGACAACATTATGATGTCGCTTTCAAGTCAAACCCTCCGAAATGCAATTTTAATATCGCCTGCAAGAGAGGAGGAGTTAGATCTAAAGCTGCGGTCGAGGCAATTTTAACTGCATTACTGTGAGGCAAAAGTAATTATGAAGAAACATTTAACAATGCCTTTTTTAATAATTGTTCAAAAGTACTTTGACCTCGTCTAGATTTACAATTTCACATTGTTTTCACTATTTCTAACCGGATTACTATTTGCATTATGGCAACTTCATGACACCAACTCAAGAGAGGCTGTCATCTGTCTTCTTTTTTTTAAGCATTTATATGAAAAATCGAAATGTTGCTCTTGGACCAACACATAAAGTGTTTCACTGACACCACAGAAAAAAAATCATGCAAAACACACACACACACACACACACACACACACACACACACACCACAGATGGGTTGAGCAAGCCGTTGGGCAGGGCAGGGTGTGTTCCACAGCATGTCTGTGGTCATCAGTAATTACACAAGTCCACTGATGCTCTGGAAATATCCTGATTTATTTCCCTCAAATCGAACATGATTAGATTCACAGGAGGCTCCACAATTTGAGACGGCATGATTGCATCTCGTCACCATAAGGATCACTAGGTGCTTTGTTGGTAATGTATGTTTTCATAAGCCTTTGTGATCCCTGACAACTGATTGCAACAGGATAAGAACGTATACGTCTTATTAACACGAGCTGGACATTAACATGGCAGCGAGCACAGCTGTGTGTACATGTGTGTGTGTTACAGCATTCACTGATGTGGTTTTGGATGCTCGCGTTGTCTCACACAGCTGTTGGGGCCATGCACTTACCCCCAACCTGCCTGATACTCACTTCCACATGTGTGTGTGTGTGTGTGTGTGTTTCCCTTCCTTCCACAAATGATAGCGTCAGATTTGCACGTATCCATTACAAAAACGACTGTGGTTGACAAGTGTTATTATTACAGCTAAGAGAAATGATAGCGTTTCAGATGGAATTAAATGTTTGTTTTCATTTTTGGGACATCTCTCGACGGATTTATGGGGAGAAAACATGGTGTTAAACCCTCCGGAGCAGTTTGAGGAGGCTGCGCGATGAGGATCGAGTGTGTTATCACCTGCTTGTGGTCCGTCTGGGGTGCTGGAATTAAGGTTTGGGCGGAGAGCTGTAGAGGTTGAGGTTTACATTTGGCAAATATAAATACTTCTGTGAACAAGGTTGGAGAAAGCTCATTTATATGAGCATAAGGCTGTATGATGAGACCAAGTAAAGTTTAAAGTACAGTTGTCTGATCCATGTCAGACCACATCTACGCAACAGTAGTAGCCCCAGCTCTTCTTATGTCAAGTCTAGTTTTTGTTTGTGTTGCCTTAGTGCAAATTTCCTGCCTACATTCTTGCCATGCCATGTGGAAGAACGCAAAGCATCATCCGAATGACAAAATATTTAGCCCTCAAGACCCTCATGGAAAAGTAACACTGGCTATTTGGCTATTTTCACATGTGAAATGAAAATAATGTCACATTTTTATGACTATTTCCATACATGAATGTACATTGTCACATGTGATTTACATCCTTTCATAGTTGATAGACTTTTTCCACATGAAGATTGGAACCTCTCCATGTAGAAACAAAACAAATCACATAAAATCACATCACATTTGTCTCTTTACATCTGAATTTCCAACATTTCCCAACATTTTCACATGCAACTGAACCATTTTCATATGTCAACTAAAATTTGAACTTAAATAAATGTCAGATGTGAACAGGGCCTCTTCACAAGTGTTTGGCTTTTGCCAGATATGACAAAAAATGTCCACAATACCGTGAAAAATATTGATATCAGATGCTATGTTCGATACCACGGGGAGAAACTGACACAAGCAGACTAAGACTTCACATTTTCACACGGGAATGTTCATTCGCAATTTGCTTTTTCGTTCCACATGTGGAAACAATTTTGTGATTCGCAACAGAACAATATAAACAATAGAGCATAATGTGAAACAACAGATCTGATGAATGTTTTATATAGTGATATTTCACGGTCCTGTATGGGGACAGTATGTATTGGGGAGGACAGACAACGGCAATGATCATGTGTTAAAGGTGACCAGGAGGTATTCTACTCATCCGTGTCCAAAGTTATAAGACAATACATTATTCATTGTAACAATCATCGTCGTGTGTCTGTGTGCATAAAGGAAGAAGAAACAAGATAAAGAGGATAATCAAAGAGATAAACATCTCTGTGTAACTCGAAGCCTTTCATGTCTGGGTTATTCAGCAAAAGACAAGACAAGACAAAAATGGGTAAAACAAGGTCAGAAGAGGCAAAAAGAAAACAAGTGAGTAAGGGTTCCCTTTGTCGTCCTCATCCCCCCCTCTGTCCTCTCTCCAGGGCCGAGCCAGACGGTGATTCACTCCCGCATACGATCACCTGGCTGGGTTTTTCTGTCAACACTCATCTGATGTGCACTCAGAGTACCTGACGTGCAGCCACCACAAAGCAGCCCCGCACTCCACTTCACCATTCCTTTGATATGAATCAGACGCTGGATCAGCGCTTTGTAGCGACGGCGCGTTAGACTGCGTCCACACTGACGAAAGGGAAGAGGAGAGGGAGCCTCTTCTTGTTGTAACAGAGGCCCTGACTGCGGGTGATGTCATGTAATGATGGTGCCGACGGAGGAGCAGCTCTGCTTTTGTTTGCAGAGACGGCAACATGCAAAGGCAAATAAACAGGAAGCGCTACACACACACTGTACAGCGTAACTGTACGGAGTTAAAACCCTTCAAATGGTCGGTCCAGTCCAGTGTTTAAGACATTATCATTAGACATGTGTAGGAATCCATGTGCCACAGCTGGGACGTCCATTGCAGGAAGCGGAGAGAGTCCCTTCATAGAAATAGAAGCAGCTCTGGAATACTAATAGAAATCTAATTCTGATTCCATGATTCTACCACAGAGAGCGGCCCGACCCAGGACACTGACTTCATCATCTATGTCTGTCTTTTGAGCTTTTGAGCTGAGTTTCCATCAAAATATTGTTTTTTTCTTCCAATGACGTCATATTGACTTAGAAAAGTTGAGTAAAGTACAGTCCAATACGAACAACAAGGGTGTCATGTCGAGTTGTCACATGTCGCTGCAAGTTAAAGCTGAACAAAACGTTACCCATGAGTCTCCTGGGGAGATCACAGGGGAAATGATTATGGGTGACACCTCCAGTGCTCAGCAGAACAGGTGTAAGTAAAAAAGTATTATAGTAACTGAAGCAACAGCGGCACTTTTAAGGCTTCAGTGGCGTTACCTGGACGTTAAGTGGACTAATCAGCGCTAATAGTGTTAGCAGTATCCACTCGATAAAGCTGCAAACCTAGATCTTCGTCATTGAACGATGCGTTGTACCAGTCACTCTAAAAAAGATGATTAGTGTGCTGTTACCGTGAACCCAACGCTGGTTCAGGTTAAGGGACAAGAAGTGCCAGAACTTGCGTGCAAGGTACTGATACAGTCTAGTAATATGGTAGGTAATGTGTAAGAACACTTCCTTAAAGTAGGAGCAGAGAAAACAACTCCTGGATAAAGAAAGCTGATTGCTGGGTCTCATCTCCAGATGCGTCCAACCTGAGCATGTCGCATATTATTTTCCTGCTAATCATAAATCTATAAAACTTTTATTAAAGGCTGAGTTCATTCTAAAAAAAAGTCTGATGTTGTAATCTAAAGCAAACAGGAGGAAACAGTACATTTCTTGGGGACTATTTCCAGCGGCAGATTATTACAGATCGAGGAACAGCGTGTCATCTTCTGATCACAGGGTTGGCGGTTTGATCCCCACCTCCTCCTGTCCACATGTTGAAGTGGCCTGAGGCAAGAGTCCGGGTTTCTCCCGAGCCACTGGGGGGGATGCACAAGCCTGTGCATTCCTAATTGCTGGTTGCAAGCCTATATAAAGGGGAGGGTTGCGTCACAAAGGGCATCCTGCATAAAAAGCCTATGCAAGTTGATAAAATACGCAGATCTCCGTACCGGGCTGGGTGGGGCCTGGTTTGCCGGCAAGCAGATGTGGTGACCCCTTTCTCGCTCCAACCAAGTCGTTTTTGTGCCTAACCCTCACCAGACCAACAACACGAAATTGAAAACTGAACAAAAAACAAATAGCCAACTTTGGACACAGTTGGCGGCTAGCTGAAGAAGAAAAGTTCTACCAGCTACAGACTAAGGTCGTTTTCTCAAAATATAGTCGAGGAGGAAACCAAAGCTGAAAAGAAAAGTAAACGTTCATCATCAATCTGCCAGAAGCCAAACTGCTACTTATGCTAATATATGTTTGCCAATGGTTTTTCCACACGTGTAAGTAGGCAACTGTCGGCTAACATGTGAGCCATAACAAGTTTATAGGTTGGTGAAATGCAGTGTGTGTATTTGGTGTTTTTCTAGTGTCTAGAACTATTAATTCTGTATTCACTAAATAACTGATGTGACAAGTTTCCATCCAAAAAGTAATGACGTAAGCACGACAGAAGTAGAATGATGAATTCTGATCCAACGATTGTGTCAGACATCTAAAAAATGTCTTTGTCTGATGTCTATGATTATAAAACTTCTCATATCTTCTTTTATATTTGAAGTGTTCACAGGCACCAAGTCAAAAAAGGCGACACACACCCACCTCCTGCCTCACATGTCGGGTTCCCGTGATGAACATTGCCCAGTTTAGCTGACGATGTTATTGTAAAAAAACACCAAACTGACTTTCCAGACGTCCGTCCAGACTGACAGCGCTGTCTGCGGTCATCACCACTACCAATGACTTTATTCAGTCTGTTTTGTGACTCGCTAAAGGCTCATACTGCTTAATTACACTTAATCGTCTACAACTTGTCGGGCCTCGAGTGTCTGATTTGTAGTGATCATGAAGTGTATCTATGCTACAAAGTGCTAGTGGATGCAAATATCTGCTATCTGGCACTGCTATCAATCACTGTGGTGGAGTCACAGCCTCAACTTGATTAAGATAAATATCTTTGGTGATGCTCAAAAGCTGCCAGACGTGAGGATGATTCATCAGACGTGATGTATCATCAAAAGGTCCAATCACCTGTCTGTCCATCCATCATTTGATTTATGCCTTTCAGCGTGCCGCAGCTAGAAAATACCTCTGTTATCTTCAAAGGATGATGTTTAGTCATCTTTCTCTCATTTGCATGTCGTGAAGTTATTTCTCTCCTCTTTATTAGTTTTGTATAAGGATCATTTCTCAAAATGTTTGAGACAGGGCCTTTATTGTTCGGAACTGGATCATAAAGCATTAAAAATCTGCATGATAGAAGGTGATCTAACAATTACAGGTGGTTATTTCGGCGGCACAAATGAAAGAATATACATTTATTATTTACAGTTCCGTCAAAATGTGTCAAACGTATGAAAAAGTGATCTGAAAGTTTCATCAATGAGTAAAACATGTCCTATACCTGTAAATGCCATAGTAGTATAGCTAGATCCTCCCTCAGGATATGAGCGAGACTCTGACGGTAAAAAAAGTTATGCACAGACGGCCACACTAGTGTAATGTCCCACATCTGCTACCGAGGTGGAGCCCTAAATCTCCGAGTGTGTAGGTAGGGGGTGTATTTCTGCTCGGGGACACTGGGATATGTATCTGCCTGACTCTGCAATCTCCACTTTCTGTGACTCACCGCCCAGAAATCCACTCTGGTAGGTCTACACACACACACACACACACACACACACACACACACACACACACACACACACAGGCAGACATGACAAATTCTGGGCTTCCACCAATATGAGCTCATTGAAAAACAGCTGCCATTCGCTCGCAGAGGTCAAACGAGGGAGAAGCTCCCCTTATCCGACTCTTGTCTGATATTTATGTCCGTACACTCTCTCTCTATCTCAGTCTCACTCCCTTTTTTTCTGTCCAGTTAAAGAATAAGTCTGATTTAGCACAACTTTGATCTTACCTCATAACCTGCCGATAACAATTAAGGAGACATGAAACATGAGAATGCAGCTTGTCAGCAAACCAATTGTTAGCCAGATTATTAAGTATTTACAGCAATTTGAACATGAAACAAAAGTGGATGCACTTCAGATGTTTGTAATACTGACTCATTGTGGAGGACATGTGGTTGGTCACAGCTGACCCGTGAAACAATGGAGAGTTCTGGTGAAGATGTTGAGTCATTATCTATCTCAGCAGTTTCCTTTCCCTCTAAGGAGTGTGTTATCTTCTTACAGCTCATTGTTTAAGTTTTTAACTGCCTGTACTTTACAGTTTTGGTTCAGTCTGAACACTCTCAAAAGGTAAATTTCAGCCAAACAGGCTTAAGTTTTCAGCAAAGCCTAAAGCACAATAAGCCTTGTTTCCGCTGGTACTGATCAGTTCAACTGAACTCAATGCACTTGTGATACCAGGTACTTTTTGAAGAATGGTGTTTTGTCTTTTTTAGGTTTCTCACTGCAGATAGTGCCCATGCATCGGTGGGATTCATATCTGATCTTCATAGCGACAGCATAAAATTGTTGTGATGTTGTTATCAATGCGACACAAACACACGGACATCAGAAGATATCGAGCGGATGGTGTTGGAGGCAAAAGACTCTCTCCAAAAGGATTCTCTCCAACCAATCAGTGGTCTGCAGTGTTTTCATTCCACTTTCTAGCAGTCGATCAGCTCGCTTGGACACACGGCCAAGGTGATACACCCAAAAATACCAGATGTCAGGTACAATCCATTACATTCGCCAACGGAAAACCAAAAGAAGAACGGTTCCAAGTGAGTGGAGTTGAACTGAGCCTTAACATGCAGTGGAAATGAGGCATACGTATCTGCCATGCGCCACAGTTAGCTGACTAGCTGATGACGTAAGACGTAAGTAAGGGTAAAAGAGTGTGAATATTGGACTTGTTACCGTCAACGTTGCTCCACTTCTGTTGGATGTTTAAATATGCAACTGTCTGCTAAAAAACATTTGTCATATCGGCTTCATAACATAAAGCAATAAGCTGTCAGTGTTGTGTTTGCAGCTTCTTGTGCCGCCCACTAGAGATGATAACTACGATTAATACAACATTTTAACAACACAATGACAACCAAAGTCAACCAAATACCTAATAAATTGAGTCTATATTGGTTCTTCATTAAGAATCAGAGGAGTTATTAATATTATCTGCCCACCTCGACTGAAATGGTGAATGAGAAAAACCACAATATACCACAATAAATCAAACTGAGGTGCGGATATGTCAACTCCAGTGCCATGGCCGCAAGTTATTTGCAAGTTCAACTGCTGAGCTGAATGTTCTTGCTTGTTGGCCTGTGTGTGTGTGTGTGTGTGTGTGTGTGTGTGTGTGTGTGTGTGTGTGTGTGTGTGTGTGTGTGTGTGTGTGTGTTGATGTGATCCTCCTGAGGGAAGGGAGGAGCAAAGTTTTTGAGTCAGATAGGACGCTGAGCCAACTGAAATGCATGCAAAGAAATGTGCACTCACACACACACACACACACACACAGAGGTAGACCCATCAGAAAGAAGGCTTTTCCCCAGTGCGGTACGGTGAAATGACAGAGCATGAGCGCAGCGGCGGTCGGGCCGAGGAATGGAGGAAAGTCAGCTGCTTCGACATGAAGCGCCCATGAGGAGAACAAGTGATGAACAGCAGATGAAAACGCAGTTCTAAGGCGCTCTTATGCTCTCCAGATTTATTTTTTTCTGCAACCATCTGAAATCCTGAGGGAAGCCATGCTGCTATCATGTGAAAACCTCATGACTCAAGCTAAATTTAGTGACGTCTCCTCCACCTGGAGCTTCATGTTTTTCCATTTTGAGCAGACTGATAATATTTTATTTTTTTAGTATTATCTCTTAAAGCCAGCTGCATGGTCTTTGAACTGTTTCATCTTCTTCTTTAGTATTATTTTAAGATGAATGCCAGGAGCTCGGACATGTGTTAGTGGTGAGGAGCGAGTCATCGAAAATCCCCTTTGATATCTAAATTACCCATAAAACATATTTTTTCACTATCTTTTCTGTCTCTCTTCTCTCTGTGTGACCTCAAATCATTGTTGATACAGGACTTACATATATGACAACCCCCCCCTCCCACCCAATCTAATGACCCACAGTGGGATCTGAGTCTTTTAAGACAACACAGCGAGGGAGTCTTCGGTTTGTTGTTTCTGGCGATGATTCATAAAGCCTCGAGCGTCACAAATGAACCGTGAACGGCTCTCGGTCTCTCGACGGGCTCTCACATTCTCACTGACATCATGTTGGAGTGAAACTAAAGGGAGATTAAGTTTTAACTGGGAGCGAGATTAACGTACAGAAATGCTAAATCATTGAGGTTTTGTAGCTTCTTTGCTCAGAGACTGGGGGGAAAAATAATGTTTGTTATCCCGTCCGTTGAAAACAGGATGTTGTCTCCCCATTTTGGCGTCTCTTAAGAGAAAACGAAGCTGCTCAACAGTGATATCAAAATCTCAATATTACACGCCGTCTTTTACTGGAAATCTAAACACAGCAAAAGTTGGCAGCCGTTACTTAACCGACTCCATATCAGTGAGTGATGAAGAGGAGGAGGGAGGGAGGGAGAGATGTGGGCAGGCGGAAGATGAAATTAGAGAAGAGGTGGAGGGGAGGAGGGTGAGGAGGTGAGAGCAGAGGAAGTGACTGAGGATAAGATACATGTCTGAATAGAGAGAGAGAGGAGAGAGAGAGCGAGGAGGAGGAGGAGGAGGTGGTGAGGGACTGATATACAGATTGTGCACAGAACGGAGCTCGTCTGGCAAACTTCCTGCCCCACAAGGGGAGAAAACCGAGCCTCGTTCTCATGCTCTCTCTATTCTTTTGCCCTCTGCTCACCCAGAAACGCTGCCAAGTCCGACTGTACCACGGCGCTCCGTCTCTTGTTCTCCTCCTCGCTCGCCTGCTAATCGCCTCAGTTCTCTCCTGTATCTGCGCCATCTGTAAATGAGAGTCTCGTGAGGGCGGCGTGATGATTTTCAGGTCGGCGCAATTATGCTGATTAGGGGCGGCTACACTGTCCGTGCGTGACCGCGCATAAACGTATGTATGCGCTGCTGGGTGAAAGCCCGGCGGTTCCATGAGCAAAGCGTTTAGTTCATTATGTCGACATAATGTCGGACAATTAGAGGATTCTTGTGTGATGAGCGTCATGTGAAGGTATGGGATCCTTCTCAGAGTCCATTCAGGTCAGATCCCTGCAGCTTTAAACACAACAGTGTGTACTAGGGTGGGTTTGGTACAGACTGACTCACATTGGTACTGTCAGTGTCAGTGTTGTGCATGAACGTGCTAAAAGAGTGCGCTCATGGAACAAGCTGGTATTTCTGGTAAACAGTGAACTGAAGGTAATCGTTTGCAACTACTGAGGGTGGATAAATCTTTTAGGAAGTCTCCAAAAGAGATACAATCAATCCAGAGGCCTGATTAGCACAATGGTATCGGAATAAAGTAGTTCAGTATCTAATAACCCCGTGCAACTGGTCAAAAGAGAACAAAAAACACCTGCTGGCTTTTGTCAAACATGACACTCGCTTGAACGTGTTAATTTGAATCTCCTTCTCAGCTGTGATGCTATGATGTGTGTTGAAGTTAAGGCTTGTTCGTATCTTTCTTCTGCACTGAGTTTGAAAGAAAGACCGAACTAAAAGATATTTAAAACGTAACCGTTGTTCGTGTTCTGAGCCTGTCGGTTGTCTGATCGGTGCTACACTCTCAACAGAGATGAGACAGCAGCCGATGTGTCACTGCTTAGAGACTTCAGACTCCAGAAGGTATACAACATGTTTATCAGAATATTATTGATCAAGACTTTTTAAAATAAGTTTCATGTTTTCTGGGTGTACTCTGATGAGGTAAATGATCAGCTGTTTCCTGTCCTCTTGGCGCATTTGTGATGACGAACGGGACAGGCGAGGGGAAAAAACAACAGAAAGGCAAACTTTCCTTAAAAGCCTATTTTTAGCAGGTTTGCCCATTTTTAAAACAACCTGTGTATACACGGTAATTCTGGTGTAAAAGCGGGATAACGTACAGCTGTCCGTGTCCTTTATGACATATTTTGATGTCGTACATGACATCACATCAGTTTCTCCAGCAGCTTCCAGGACTTTAAACAGCTTCCTCCTTTGAAGCAATGTCGGTTATATTTGGTGACTTATTTTAAACAGCAGAAATAACATTTTTCTTATCATATAGAGATTAATGTACCCAATAAAGATACCTGTAGGTACTGAATGTGAACAGTACCCAACCCTAATGTGTACTGTGAATAAATGAATGCTTCCATGTTCCTTAACTGTGCTGGATGTGGACACAGTGGGTATGCTCTCAGATCGGGTCGAGATCATCTGGGTTGCGGAAACAGTTTGTCTTTGTTTGTTTACTGAGGAGAGGATGAAGCCAAACAAAGAAACAGAGCGAGAGAGGAAGAAAAGGACAGGGAGAGGGAGAGAAATCAAGGGGGCGAAGGGGAGGAGACGAGCAGATTAAAAAGGAGAAAGAAGATAAAACACGACAAATTAGGACAGCATCTGTCTGTCTTTGATGTGAGGGAACTCCCAACGGGGAGATCTGTTTTCTGCCTAGCAACCCCAGTAGAAGGCTAATTACACGGTTATCTCTGTTGGCTAATGGCCAACTCGTGATGTGATGGTTCTCTCGGATGAGACACACACACGCACCTACACACACACATACGCACACACATACACACACACGCACACACACACACACACACACACACACACACACACACACACACACATTCTGTAACTCCATTAGGACCACATCCAATCCTGCAGTTATAATGATGTATTAACTGGGTGTGACATACAGAGTTACAGTACACACACACACACACAAAAGCACACACCATCTCTCACGTCACACACACACACACACACACAAACATACACACACATGCACACACACACACACACACACACACACACACACACACAAAGTGACCGCACCGAGCATCTCTTATTATCCTGACTGTGAGGCAGATAGCGTGATTAGAGGTCCCAGCTGAGGGATGAATGAAAACATGGCGGCTCTCAGATCATCTGCGGTCGTAGAGGCAGGGAGGAGGAGGAGGAGGAGGAGGAGGAGGAGGAGGAGGAGGGGGAGGAGGGGGAAAGTGATTACAGACGAGAAGAGGAAGAGACAATGGATGAAACAATGGGTGTGGACACCGATTGAAAGACGCAGATGAGAGACAATAAGGAGAAGTGAGAATGAACCTGACGAAAGCAAATAGAGAGCAAGAGGAAGAAGTGGAAAGCAGAAGGGAGGGAAGAAAAACAGATGCACGAGAGAATAGACAGAGAGAGGAAAAGACAAACTTTGACCCATTTCCAGGACCTCAGTAAACGTCAGTGCAGTCCTCCTGTGTGGCTGTATGAATGAATGATTATGGGTGCAGTGCTGTGGTTGGCAGGGGTGGCAGTTTCCATCAAATGTGTTCAAGGCGCAGAAAGTGGACGAGTTGAAACACATACGAGATGCGCCCTGACGCCAGATGTGCACGGATCTCTGGATCGCTCTAATTATCAAACAGAATAAGTGTACATTAGAGCTATAAAACAAGTTCTTTCAGGTTTTTTAATGCTTGAATTTGGTTCGCATGAGCATAAAGGTTCACGTTTCATGGCCACTCACAGTCGTGGAAGTGAGTTTAGGCTATAAATGGGTTTCATAATTCAACGAGAGGTGAAAATAAACATAATTAAGACACAATATGACAAAGTGATGACCAAACTCTTCATTTTTGTTAGTCTGTATTTGGGTCAGCGAGATAAAATGATGACATTAGGGATGGATAAGTGTGAAAGTGTGTGGGCAGGCCCGAGAATCTGGCCAGGAAAAGATGAAAGTGTGATGTGTGCTCACAGAAAAATAATGGTTCTTAAATGGTTCTTCAAAAGGCTCTCTGGTTCTTTAAAGAACCATCACCAACTGAAGAACCTTTTTATATAGGAGATGGTTCTTCACATACTTTATGTGGTTCTTTAAAGTATTAAAGGTTCTTCATTTTTATTGGAGTTATTTGCTGGCATGTAATAGCATAAAATTAGGGTTGCAACTAACTATTTTCATTAATCGATTAATCTGCAGATTATTTTCTCAATTTTCTAAAAATTACTTAGATGATTATTAAGTCCTATTATCAAAATAGTTGTCAATACATTTTCTGTTGATCAACTAATCGTTGTAGCTCCAAACACCTCTCGATTGTTTGGGGTGGTTGGCTGGTTGATTGTGGACAGATAAATAAAATAAAACAGATAGATAAAGGTAAAAAACGTTGGTTTATGTACCACTTTATGCACTTTATGTAATAAGCATAGCGTAGTTTAAAACCCATCAAACAGGTTAATAATAATGTTATGTTAATTCAATTTAAAAATTACTGAAGAACCATTTAAAATAGGTTCTTTACTGAACCAGTTGGGTCCACAAAGAACTTTCTTGAAAATGGTTCCTTAAAGAACCTATTTCCGCTAAAGTTCTTTGAAGCACCATTGATGGGGCCTCAAAGAACCATTTTTGATGGTTCTTTGAGGCCCCTTTGGGGGTTCTTCAAAGAACCTCATGCTAAATGGTTCTTCTATGGCATCACTCCAAAGAACCATTCTTGGTTCCAGGTAGCACCTTTATTTTTCTGTGTCATGAGAGAAAGAAAATACCAGTGAGCATTATATACTTAAATTCATAGCTGTTACAAGATGCCTTCGTCCTCTCGTCCTCTAACCTGACATACCAGATTATTTGCTCCATGAAATGGATTGTCTCAAAAATCCTGGGAAAAGGCACTTGGGAGAATTAACACCTTTTCCAATGAAATCAACTCCCCTATTCCAAACTTTTAGGGTGAGGTCGCCACTGTTATTTTGAAACGAACAACAGCTTTTCTGTTGCTGGTCGTCACATTGAAACCAAGCTTGTAGCTGCCACTAATTCCTCACAGGACACCCGCTGGTTCCACAGGTGCAGAGCTCGAAGCCTGGCCTGGTATCTCGTCCTCAGCGTGGCACCTTATAGTCACAGTCTTTGACATGTTTCCTGCCTCTCGTGATTCTCACATGTGAGTGCTTCAACTAATGTTGTCCGTCTTAAGTCTGCCACATATTGACTAATGCTATGAAGTTAGTGGACCCTCGACAGCTGAACAAAAGCTGCATTTAAGGTGGAATATTCAAGTATAGTGGTACTATAGTGGTGTGAGGTGATGCAGGGTAACGTGTCATTCGAGGTGAAGCCAACAGTAGTTCTCTGAGGTCAACTTGAGTGCCATTTGGCACTGGAATTATACTGGAATAATCATGAAATGGATTGTCTCGAAAATCCTGGGAAACAGCACCTCGGAGAATAAACATCTTTTCCAATGAAATCAATTCCCAAGCTCTGATACAACGACGCTAGCAGAATCGATTCCAACCTCTTAGGGCGAGGTCACCACTGTTATTTTGAAATGAACAGCAGCTTTTCTGTTGCTGGTCATCACATTGAAACCACAGCCATAACTGCCACTAATTCCTCACAGGACACCCGCTGGTTCGACACCTGTGTGTACGGCCACAGGTGCAGAGCTTGAAGCCTGGCCCGGTAACTCGTCCTCAGCGTGGCACCTTATAGTCACAGCCGGTCTTTGACATGTTTCCTGCCTCTCGTGGTTCTCACATGTGAGTGCTTCAACTCATGTTGTCCATCTTAAAGGCCGGCACACACTGGCCCAAACGTCGGACGTCTGAAGCGTTTGGAGAGAGTTCGGGAACAACTCTGTTTGGTGTGTTCAGCTGCGTCGGAAGCTTTCAGAAGTGCGCAGACGGCGTCTGGTCTGATTCAACTTGCGAAGTCTGAGCGAGTTGGACATCCGAGGATTGGACGCCGTTGGATACTCTGATTGGTTGTTAGCTAGCTGTTCAATGACCGTTCTGATTGGTGGTGTGCCAGCAAATCAGCGCGGCGTGTGGGAGGGGCGGCAGAAGTGACGATGGTAAACAAACCACATAAACAGAGTTGGCGCAGAGTTACAAACAACACTTCGCCGTTCGTTATTTTTGGGATAAACCAACGTATTTTTGGAAGCCATGGCTGTGTGGACCGAGGACTTTGAGGAGCGGCTGATTGCCCTGGTGGAAGAGAGACCACCGCGATTTGTTTTTGATAAGCTATGGTCCGCACTCCGTTCCGTCATTTCCTGTTTTCATGTTTTGGGTTACTGGCACGAGACTAGCACCACCCGATGTTTAGGAGGCTTATTGCATCTTGCGCAGAACGTACACCATTCTTCTCCTCAATGTTAGTACAGCTGAACAAAAGCTGCAGTTAAGGTAGAATATTCAAGTAAAGTGGTACTATAGTGGTGTGAGGTGGCGCAGGGTACCGTGTCATTCGAGGTGAAGCCGACAGTGGTTCTCTGAGGTCAGCTTGAGTGCCATTTGGGGCGGGCCGATTCTCTCATTCGGTTCTTGGAAACAGAACTATGTAGTTCAATCACAAACTAATCCAATCATCACATTTGTAGATATCTCATTCATTAAAATCAGTTGTAACAGCAGCCTAAATCTGCTGATAGCACTGAGTGTTTTTCTTTCTTTTGGATGCATTTTGTAAGCATCTCAGCCTCGGATAAAAAAGGAGCACGTCATAGAGAGTGTTTGTACAGCCACTGGTGTGTATCGGCCGTCTATTTCAGGCTCACACAGTCATGAATTTTGAGGACATAGTGTTTTGATAATCCCTTTAGAGTTTAACGGTTACTTGTGACATAACATTTTTGGACAACACCCGTGACCAACGTGGAGGTTCACAGTGGTCAGTGGTTTCCTTTCTTTTCTTTTTTTTGTATTTCATTGGGGAAATAATTGAGATGAATCGTAGTTGGTGGGCAAAGCGAGACGTTTGTTTTGAATGAGTGTCATTTTAAAGTGGACGTGTGTTGTCTCAGAAAACAAAGCAGCAACGGTGCAATGTCTGAGGCTCACACACACACACACACACACACACACACACACACACACACACACAAACAAGCAGAGCGGCAGACTCATGTCCATCTATGGTGGGGAAAGTGATTCAGAGTTTTCTGAATGTGAAAAAACGTGGTGAATCATTGCTTCTTTCTCCCCCCGAACACAATTTAACAACTCTCTAAAGACTCTTTCTGATGCATCCAGTCTTGTGTTGAGTTGTTAAACCTTTCTACATGCAAATACAAAGAAAAACTGGGTCCAGCTGATGTTATCAAGAAGCTTTACAGGCTGTACTAAGGAAAAAAAAACTAATGACAACATGTGATGCGTGGCCAGAGATTTGGTTCACCGCCGCTTCTAAAATAAGTGGCTTTAATTTGAATCGGTGTGTGGGGTATGACTGGGTGAATTCTTTCCAATATTTTCCTCCTTGAGCTCATCTGTTCTCGTGTATCAAACCCAGATGTGACACAGAAACCGCTTTCATTAATTTTCGCTGCATTTGTTAATTCATGGGTGACAAACTGCACGTATTCCAAAATGTGAAGGAAATGACAAGCCGGGCGGACCCCACGGGAAAAAATGAATCAGGTGTTCGTTGCCTAAGAGGGGACTTTTTAGATGTACAAAATGTCTCCAAAACATATTTTTTTGACTCTGTGTTGACGTTGTATTTGACCTTTCTTCATGCTTGATTACAACATAGCCTACTGTATATGGTTTTTAGGAGAAGCATTGGCCTTTGTTCTAATTTCCACATACCGGTAGGAAAATGTGTTTGCTGGTTATCTTGTGTTTAAACTAATGTAGCAACACGGTCGACTCATCAGTGACTTGCACTTTTTGACTCAAACTTAGATTGGTTTAGTCCTTATAAGAAAGTGCAACATTTCACAGTGAAATGATTTAATTTAAATTGACCTTTTTTCCATCATTGACCAATCCATTTTGGAGAAGAGAGCGAGGATGATCCAACATAGAGGGAGACACCGTAGCTTTTTAGCCATGTTGCATCCTTCACATATTCGTTGACGCTTCTCTGTGGGAGCATACACTGCTCCACGAAAGAGGAAGAGTTATCGGAAAGTTATGAGACAGGAGTCGATGGTAGGCTACAAAATCCTTTGAGTAAACTGTGTGAACTTACTGTCCTGTTAGCAACTGATTCAAATGTAGCATTTGAGCTTGCACGCTAGCTAGCTTAGAGAACCTTTGTTTCCTCCTTTCAGCGATTATTTATTGAATGACGCAATGTTTGATTCTCTGTTCACCTGTCTGAAATTTCATAGTTGATAGCAGAAATGTAGCCAGGCTATAGCTAGCTCTAGAAGTCAACGAGCGTCCTTTGTTAGTGTCTGGTAAAGAAATAAAATAAATGCATTGAATACATTAAATGATGTACGATCTTGACACAAAAACGTGAAGGAGAAGGAAACATAGAGAGAAAAATAGAAGTTTGGAACGCTACTGAGACTGACTAACGCTAGCATGTTCCTAGCTTAGCATGTTAGGCTTTAGTTCACAGGTCACAGTGGGCTGGAGACTAACATCTTGTACAGATACAATGTAAATAATGAATGTATATGAAATTTTAAAAAATGGGGTTTTTTGTTTCCGTCATCTGACAGTCGAGCAGCGTTGGATGCTAAAAGCTTTCCTTTGTTTCCAAGTTCTTACACTTTTGTCCTCAGCTGTCAGAGCTGAACTGTTGCGGTAGCTGAAAATTACACGGCTGTTCTCGGCCCTCGCAACTGAGTCATCTGGCACTCGTCCCTTCTCATTTTCCTGTCTCTCCGCACCATATATTATCAGACGGATTAATAAAGAGCCGGAGGAGAGTGGGCCGCCTGCCTTAAGTAAAAACAGTCACTCTTCTGTTCTGATAGCGGAGCAGATATTTGAGGGCAGGTCAGCGCGCAACATCAAACGACCCGGCCTGATTTATCTGTCCTGCTCCAGTGGACAGGTAGCAGAGGAACAGAGAGCCTCTTCTAATAATGGAGCTCGTCTAAAGACATGAAAGGAACCAAAACCTCCTCTTGACCTCTTCTATTTACTGTCCACACACACACACGTATATGACTACGTCTTAACTTGAAATCCCCCGACCTCCACAAAGGTCTACGGACGGCATGTATGACGGTTATGTGCACAAAGCTTTGTCCAGTTATTACTAACTTACTTAATTTATTCAACATTTCCACCCATCCCTCCATCACCCTTTCCTTTCCAGCCCTTTTCCCTCTTCCGTCGTTGTCTTCATTCTTTCCTTCCCTCCATTTTTTTTTTTTTTTTACTAAAGATTTCATTACCGTTCACGACATATCCAGATGTTTAGTAAAGTAACTGAATACTTAACAGCTTCACAACCGGCAGAATCCAAGATCATATAAAGACCAGCTGAGTGTAAACATGCCATTACATATTCGATCACATCCCCGATACGGTAAATTAATTAACACACACTACATCTTTCTCCTCTTGCTCTCTTTTCCCAGACAGTTGATGTATTTCCAATGCTACCGGAGTGTCTAGTACTTTGCTATAGAGCCATCTGGAAGCGTGTGTGTGTGTGTGTGTGTGAGTGCGCATGTGCTGGTCCATGTGTAGGCATTGCCCCGTCTGTTTCCATTCATCGGTTTCCACCCAGACCAAACTGACTCATGCAGGTTATGATGTAACACTCAGATTCAGGAGGAGGTGGACGGAGAGTAAGGCTGCAGTTTCAAAACACATTTTCCTATATATTATATATTAATGGGAATTCAATGTTGCTTCTTGTTCGCATTAGAATACATTTAAAAAACTTAAAATTTAAAAACCTGAGCCTTGACTTTAGATCACTGACAGAAAATGCAGTTTATATTCTGGAGAATGTAGCTCCAAGGACAAACAAAGACAGTTTCTGCTTATACATGTTGCTGTTGCAGTTCTATTCAACGCCATAGTTTTGGGTTAAAGGCAGAAATCTCAGAGACAGGCACATCAAAACCTGAGCAGATGCACTGATGGACACCACTACAGGCGTGTGATTGAATCTACTGAGAAAAAAAAAACTTTTACGTTTACATAAAAAGGCCGCTGAATATCATAAGCCATCAAATGAGCCCTGTGCAAAGTAAGTACAAAGTGAGCCAGGTGGGATCACCTGTGTTGTTAATTCAACCCAATAGTGCAACTGTGAACTGATATTGATAATGTGCTATTTACAGCTAAGTTGTTGTTTGACAGCTAATAGTTTACGTGGTGGTTGATGTAAAAGTTACCCACTGATTTCGGACTCGATTTCGCAGCTGCACACCTGTGAAGCTTCACGTTTGCGTCTTGCGCTGTTGCGATGCTAACGCGCTGACGGAATCTGTTCACAGATAAACAGACGGACAGAACATCTGAAAACATCTGGCAGAGCACTCGGAGCCGCTTCTGTGGAAGTTCTTTTTACGATTGTTGTCTCAAGGACCACGTTCTGCAGCGATGACACACGCAGACTCACAAGGTGAAGGCATAACCAGTCGCTGCAGTCACAGCTGGTGATAAACTCAAGTTATTTATCAATGATTGGATAGCACCTTTACTCTGCAGGGTTAAAACATGTGTTGGTCCACTGTGGATCGACACCAGTGTTGTTGTGTCATCTACAAACTGCAGCTCTGTGTGTCTCCCGTGTGGCTGAAGAGTGGAAAAAATGTGATGTGAGTAAAGGAAGATATTCCTCAGCTTCCAAACCCACATCGCAGTGTTCTGCACATGACGCGGCCGCGATACTTAACTGAGAGCATAAAAAAACACGTGCAGATTCAGGTTCTACAGTCAGGACTCACAAGGGCACACGGCGCTTCCCAAACATCTCGGTCTGTAGTTATACACCTCTAATTAGAACATGACTGTGTATGAGTCAGACGTTTGAGGGGGATCATTTCCCAGCTCTCCTGACTTTCCATGCCCTCTGTGCTCGGTAACTGTGCTCCTGGTATTTCATAATGACTAAACCCAATACCATTTTTGCATTTCCTTTTCTTTTATTCTCCCTCATTTTCCTCCTTTGCATTGCAATGCATTTTTTTCTCACTTTTTTTTCTTCCAACCAGCCCACGTTCTCCCTTTCAGTCTGGTCCACACCCCCCCCCTTTTTTTTCCTCGAGGAGCTTCCTACCGTGTTACGACCCGAGGAATTCCTCACCAGTGTTATGGGGTAACCATGGAAACTCCCATCTGATTCTCCCTCTGTAACAGACGGGAGATTTATACAGTCAATACTGACAACTGTGAAATCCGCTTTTATTCACATTTTATCAAAAAGTAGCTAATGTGGTGACATATTTGAGTGAATTTGAAAATGTGGAAGTGTATCTTTTTGTAGAGGAAGTTAGGTTTCAGCCTTAGAAAAATTTCACAAGAGGAAAATGTCACTGTTTGTTTTGTCCTTATTTCATTTTTTCTTGACCTGTTTAGAAACACGTATGCAAATGAGGATGTTAAATATCAGCGGGTCGGTCAGCAGGGTCAGACGGGTCACTGTCTGGACCCATACGTCTTTCTTAAGTAGCCCAAGGAGCTCTTTGTCCATTCAACCGCTAATACATGGTTACATTACTCAATCTGACAAGAAGTTTACAAGCCAAAGCCTTTCTTTTTTCTACTCACCACACTAACCGAAGGCATGAAAAGCGTAGTATTCTCATAACATTTTGATTTTTTTTGGAAACGGACACCTAACTGGGGACCAACACAAAGAAAAATTCCCAGACCAGCGCTCAAATTACTAACACAGACCCAGACTTATGATAACAAGTAATTCTGCCATATATAGTGCTGAGGCTTCAGAGGACTTTGAACTCCTGTTCAGCCGGTTCACATAAGTCAAGAAAGGGTTTTCCCAGAGTCTGAACTTAAATGAGCCAAGTCTCGTCTGGCAGCCTGTCTTTTGTTTTAAAAAGAAACAAAATATTATTATTATTATACTTTGAGTATTATTAATATTAATCTCAATTAGTAAAGCTGTTTTTTTGTTGTTGTTGTGAAGTGGCGCGATACAATTGAAGACTGATTGAATGAAATATCCAATATGGAAAAGTTAACTCTTGGGATTAAAGCCTGGAGTGAAGTGGAAGATGTTTGTCAGTGTCAAGATTAGAGACTGTACCACTGAATATGCTGCAGAAACAGGGCAATCCAGATATTTTCATGCATGTTTTTTTTTCTTTTCTGTGTAAATGTGATTTTTCTGTCATGGAAAACTAATTGAAAAGTATTATAAAATGAACTGGTTGTTTCAGCGGCTCTTCACGAGTGAAAATGTCATCCTGACTTGCAAAACAGCTTCTCTGTGTGAACATGAGCACCACCCTCAAACAGCAGAATACAGAATGCGACGAGTTAAAACTGACATTTACATTCTGCCAATGCAAAAACTGATCATCACATGATGCACTTTGATGATCAATACGGTAAATAACAATGTGTTACTGCTGGCAGAAAGCAGAGTGAGAGCGGAACACGCTGTAATGTCAAACACACAACAGAACTTGGCTGGTCGACCGCAGCAAAACCACTTCTGCTTTCACAAAGATCTCACTATCCAAGATCTTTATTAATATGGATTCACAGGAAGTTGCTGAACTGCCATCATTTATCAGATTGGCCTTTGACATGCAAGGACTGGCATTTCACACCCTTCTTAAAGCAATTTCAGCGTACGGGATGTGGAACAATATCCACAGTCCTGTTTGTGTGCAAAAACAAACTCCAGAGCTCCGCCAAAGAAAATATGAGTCTTCAGTTTTGTGTTCAGATCAAAATCTGCCAGGCACTGAAACAACATGCAGGGCTGCAGGGGCGTGCTGCTGGAGACAACGAATAATGATCCATTTGAGTAACAGATATGCAAATTTTAAAGGCTTCTCAGATGCCACAACACTGAAAATGATTCACATAACAGGATACAACCCTTTTGTTCAGGTTATCACAACAGCGATAATTGTATCTGCATCGTGAGGACCACAATAGAAATACAGAGGTGACATCTTAAAGTAATCCGCTAAGACTGAGCACTTCCGGCTGGTCTGAATGTGGCCTCGCTCCTGCAAAGTTAAGTTTTCTTTTTAGTACAAAATTCCCTGTTTTCAAAGAAGATTGAAAACAGCTGCTCTAAGAGGCAATAAATCCATTTGGTCATTATGAGATGCTATTTGTGTGTTCAATGGCCCCTTACAGAGGGGCTGCTGGGAAAGTAGGGCTGAGAATATGCTTTTATGGTGCTGTAAGGATAAGGCAATTTGCATCGGTCTGTGAGATCTACTGGCTCTAACGCACACACGCACACACACACACACACACACACACACACACACACACACACACACACACACACAGAGCACCATACCCCCTTACCCCCCTGTGACTTCTGACTTCCTCCCATCCAGCCTGGGTCTCCTGTGGGGGGTCGACAGTCGAGTGAGATAAACCAAATGTGGCAGTGATGACATCATCTGTCTGTTTGTTTATGGGGGGAGGAGGGGGGGAGGTGAGAGGAGAGATGGGATGACGGAAGAGGGAGGTATCTGAGTGTTGAGAAAGACAAGAGGAGAGGGAGCGATGGAGGAACGAAACAGGATGCATTCATAAAGCCTGAATAAGCAAATGTAACCCGCTCGGCCTCCTCGGTTTGTTTAGCCCGCCGCGCGTTCGCCGGATAATCAAACACTCACAGTTTGAGCTCGGTGGCTGTTTGCTTTCGGAGCGCAGCTGCTTAGTCTATAGATCAGCTTTTCAATTAAGTGCAGCTTCCATCTGTGTATTATTCTTTAATGTTAACAGATATAATCCGACTGCTTAGCTCCAAAAGGTCATCTCATATAAGACCTCATAACACACAGATGTGCTCTTCATGAAACTGTTCCATTTCTTATCACATATTAACTTATAATATATATAAATATATTTTTTTTGTGGGAGAAATGTGTAAAATTGGATGTACAGAGTTCCTCCAGTTCATGGGCAGTGCATACAGTTTGTAATGTCACTTAATATCTTAAAATGAGGTATAGTGTTTAAAAAAATAAATGCCAATTCATATAATTAAATAAGTTCTGAGAACAGTGCATTTTGTATTTGAAGAAATACAGACCCTACATTATTTTATTGGTGTAATCAGAAATGGAAGAAACATAAAGAAAGACAAACTTCTTACAAGCAACACGTGGGAGGAAATACAGTTAACAAAGGTTGAAATATTATGAGCATCTTAGCAACATGTTCACTAAAGACAGGTTTCTGGTGTACGCATGAAGGCATTTATGGCACGAATCAGTAGTTTTGATAAAGAACAGAAGCAGAAAATTTTATTGGGATTAAACAAACAAATGTAAAGTTAAGTTGAGGCCAATGTCATCTTGCAATTTCATAAAAACAAAATAAAGGACAGCACCAACAACTTCAGTCAACTCTCGTGCTAAATGTTCTTTAGATATACATCTTTGTTGGTCAGCTGCGCTTACTGGTAGATGAAAACAGCTTTAGTGATTAAGGTCTGACGTTGCAAACATTTAACTGATGACTGATCAGCTGTTATACTTTCCATGTGTTGAAAAAGAAAAACAACAACCGTTATCCTCATGACAACAACAGTGGAAGTGGTGCATGAGGTGTACGTGACACACTCGGATGTTTCCTGTCTGTCCTCGACAATCCGACGCTCAGAGATATGAATCACTAGAAATCTGTGGTGGCACTGTTTCTAACGGTCGTGGAGGTGGTCAGGGGCCATACTGCTCTCACGCTCTCTCTCTTGTAATTCTCTCCACAGCGAGCGGCCGTGAGTAAGACCTCAGAGAGGGGGGCAGACGTCTGAATCTCCAGGGGCCGGCACCCACACACCAAAACAGTTTTAGCTATCATCTTCTTTCTTTTGCAGACTTTAAAGTATCGAACATCCATGAAATCTGCATCCTATATGCCACTAAAACAAAATAGAGGTATTTAAATGCAAAAAATGTACATATATCTTTACTTGTAGGTGCTGGAGCAGCTACTGAATGGATGATGGATCACAGGACAAAAATGTGACCTACTCAGTTACAGGATGATTTATGCCACGTTTCTAACCAGGTCCGAGCGGTTATAAATACTGGGATGTTTTTGAAGATATCCAGAACCGACCGAGCTAAGAAAAGTGTGGAGCCTGAACTCCTGATCGCTCCGTCTTTCCTCACACTGTGACCTCATCTCCCCGGAGGACGGGGGAGGCTGGAAGAGGAGGAGGAGGAGGAGGAGGAAGAGAGGAAAAGCAGGGGGGGAGGGAAACACAAGATATGCTGGAGGAGATGCAAAATGTTTTTTCAACTTTTGTATGATTATATATATATATATTGTATTAATGAGACACATAAGAAGTCAATATTCTATATTAAGTGTGCATTCTGTAGACTGATTAGCTATTTCAGGTAAGTCGTGTCGACTTCCTTCTCCCTAAAAAGGCGTAGATGTCTCAGGCCTGAAGGTTTAACCTGTCCCTCCTCGCACCCCCTCTTCTCCGTCTTTGTAGGATTCACCATAGCATTGTTGTGGGTCCCTCTCCTTGCCTCACAGAAATGAAAATGTTAACACTCAGGTAACGGGAAGTTCCCTCTAAACTTGGTGGACGACTGGAAAACAATGCAAAAAGCAAAAGCTAATTATGCAGGTATTCGTTCAACGTTTGAGTCAACAGGATTTTGTGTTTTTGAGTGAAATGTTCCATCAACTATTTAAGAGATTGCCATAAAATTGGCATGATAAAACTGTCAAGTTCAATTTTCTCCAAAACTAAGGTCATAAAACAAACCCCTGCAACACCAGTGAGACTCCCATCAGCCTCAGCTGTGCTTCCTGTTTAGTGCTAATAAACAAACCAGTCTCGGCAGATGGCCGCCCACCACTGAGTCCGGTTCTGCTCCGAGGTTTCTGCCTGTTAAAAGGCAGTTTTTTCTCACCGGTGTCACCAAGCGCTTGCTCATAGGGGATATGTTGGGTCTCCGTAAAAAAATAAAATAATGAAGTAGTATGATCTCTAGACCTGCTCCAACTGGAAAGTGTCTTGAGATAACTTCAGTTGTGAACTGGCAGCTTGCTAACTCGGTCAAGTTGATGGTGAACACAGCGCGACACCTGCTAAATATCATGCAAGCAGTGGCAGTGAGTAAGTGAAGTTTCACAACACGGCTTTTGATAAAACATTCATTTGAGGCTGTTGCATTTGTTATTGGAGTGTATTTACCATGACAACGGCCTCCAGGAGACCCTCGCAAAAACAGGATCAGGGCACAGAAAATGGCTCAAATGGTAACCACATTCGGAGGAGCCTTTGGGATGAGGGCCCCCTTGTTGGCTTATTACAAAATAATTGAAATGAAGACAAGAAAGAGGAAGCAAAAAAAGGACATACAGGCTATACAGATCAACTGAGATCCAGTGTTTAGGACTATAAATTATTAAGGCTTTACCATTTGCACATTTGGCTGAGCCAAGTCAAACCATGCTGTGAGTTTCCAGTTTGAACACGCACAGTTGTCGATTTAAATTGTGCCTTCAAGCGGACGGCGGTGATGTAAGTTGGGCGTCGACATCATCTGAATGGTAGCTTCCTCTTTCTCTTCCAGATCCTGTTCGTCGGCATGATGATGAGAATCTGCCTCCCAACAATGACAAACAACACTAAAGAGGATGCTGCTTTTATGCCGTCGACTCAAGACAAAGGCATCAACTGTTAAAGTCACATCTTCAAGCAGGTATCCCTGTCACTGAGATGCAAGCTCACGCCGCACTGGGCTGATGCGCCAAGTCAAACCGACTCAAAAGCCGTCAGCACACATATATGGAAGAAAACTTGAGGAACTACTAACTTAAAGTGATCAGAATACAGTTAATGGAGACAAGTTGGAGCCTCAGAGATGCACATAGTGGAATCCGAGACGGTTTAAAAGCGGAAAATACCGCTGGAACCGTGTAGGGAGGGCTGGAAAAGACTAGCGTAAGACGAGAAGAGCCAGCCAGCGGAGACTCCTCGGGGATGTTGCAATAATATGCGAGGAATGGCCAATTATTCGAGGCAAGGACAATATAATGCAAAACCACAGAGAGAAAGAGGGACAGAGACGAGGGGTCGAGACAAGACAGCAACCAAAGATGATTGTCAAGAGCAAGATTCTGAGAAGATTTGGCCTCGGAGAGAAAAAGCTGGATGAAGCTGTGCGGCAGCTGTGACCTCTTTGCTCGCTCGGGTCCTCTTTCTCAGGATGATCATGGTGAGCGTGTTGTGTAACGCAATCACACAAGTTACAGTACGATTTCAACACATCAGCAGAAAACCTCGCTAGCGCCCCCGCCAAATTTCTCAACTCTCCATCCACTCTGTTTACCTCGCCCGGGGAGTATTCATACCCCCCGCAGATTTCCACACATTGAATTTCTCTTTCACTTCAGCCCATATATTAGTATTATTCTTTCTCTGTCCTCTCACTTTCGTTCTTCTTCCAGGTCAGGACCTTTCCAGACACCCGAAACAAGACTGTCTTGTCTGTTATCTGTACCACCATCTGTAAACGTTCTGCTAAATCCCAGCTGAGACGTTTACTGAAGACAGAAGACCAATTCTTCCATTATTTAATCAAATCAGTGTATATGCTACACAACAAGAGGTATTCTCAGCACAGGGTTTTAATGCAGATGAGCTCAGTACTGTCCTTTTTGCACCTATGACTATTTTGTTCTTGTTATTGTCCCTGTCAGCAAGTCGCATGGAAAACACTGTCGCAATTCTCACTGTGATCCTCCTGCGTGATTCGCTTTTAATGGCGAATTACCACTTTAAAACCAGCCTTTCAAACCATAAGAATGTCTGCGTATTTACATGTGAAGCCACAGCAGACGGGTTAACTTGCACAATAATCAGATAATGGCTTTAAATTAGGAATTTCCGGCTTTAATCATCGTTCATCCCGTGCGCCGCGGTAGCAGGAGTGGTTTTGGAAGATGGTCAACCGCAGGGGAAGTGATGTCGGTTTGAGGTAGTCTTGCTGGAGAGCAGGAACGATCAGGGACAAAACAAGCCACTTTACCGTCTTTCTGGACAAATGACAGTGTCAAAGTTCACCGAAAGACGCCACCACCCAGCAGAAATATTAAATCCGGTGGTTAGCGCCTTTAATTGGTTTCAGCTCATTTTGATCTAACTATCTCACTGCATAAGATTGACATGACGGAGATTATGTCATTGCTGCCGCATGACGCAATGACACAATTGTTTTCCTCTCCGGGCTTCGCGGCCTGCAGTTGATCGACCCTCCGCGGTGCAAACTTTGTCATTTCTCCTGTCGTCTCAAGCTCTCAGTTCAAGTTCAACATGAAAAAACACCATCAGTGCCTCCGTGGATAATTAGAAATGCACTCAAGGTGTGAAATCGCTGTCAGCAGTATATCAGATCACCTTTTCACCTTTTCACCTTTACGTGACATCGCCGTCCAACAAAGACGTCCTTTTATAGAAGGGTGCATTCTGAGGGCTCGGGGGGGGAAGGAGGCAGAAAGAAAGACGGCGCTCAAAGTGAAGATAACTACCACAAAGAGGGTTAGTTAGACATGCAGACAGATATACAAGCAGACTGTATTTACACCACAGGGTCGGTAACTGGAAACACATGCGGAGCTTCTCTGCCCTCACAAAAAGGTGAACTTCAGTCGGGACGACCTGCATGTTCGCCCTTTGTTAGTTGTTGAGTCTTCGAGTTTTATCAAGCGTCTGTGTCTCAGAAAGGGGAGAAAAAAAAATACCAGACAGTCAGTGGGACAAAATGTAACAGATGGGTCCTGACACCACGGCGTATCAAAATAAGCTCCCCCGTGACTGATCGTTGTCTACGCCGTGGAGCAAATGCTTAATAAACCGCGGTGTTGCGGTCGGGCCAAATGATTCCGACATAAAATCTTTAACGCCTCGGTAATGCGTCTAAACTCCGGAGATTTCCTGCCACACATAAGATAACCCACATGGCATTAGTTAACGGGCCTGCACTCCCCTCTTCACCGCGGCTTGATCGACATGATTTTCCAGCTGACTGGTGATTAATCTGTTGCACGGCTGCTACAGTTGAGCTCATGACATCGCAGAGGAAATGATGACACCCAGTGCGCCGTTATTCAGTTTTTTGGCCGAAATGGATCGCTGTAAGGGCGAAACCACACATCAAGTGTCAACGACGATCTGTGTAAGGTTTTTTTTAAAAAAGTCTTGAGTATCTATGTGATGTCTGAGGGATCCAACCTTCTGCTCCTCATGTCGTCTCATTATCTCCGATGCAGCTGTCATTTGATCAACCAAAACTCAAGCTATGATGAGGTAAAACTTGACAAATTTGAACCGGATCGAACAGCTCTGCTCGTCAGCAGTCAGCTCCTGTCCTGTTAGACCTAATCTACGAGGTATAGAGTGTATGAGATGAGTCTCACATGACCATTCAGTGAAGCAGATTCATCTCAAAATGAATGAAAACCCATGAAATTTGAAGTGTTAATAATGTTGACCATGCCATGGAAAAATAGCCCAAAGACTTGACTGAATCATCGCTTCAGGGGAGTTTTATTTTAAAACTTATCTGTTCCCAATAACTCCAAGACGGATTCTGGAGAGTTCCAGTACAACAGGGACTCACCCTGCATGAGTGTTTCGACCTCAGGATCGTCCAGGAGTGACTAAAGACATGGCAGGATGTTTGGACTCGCGGGGAGGGGAAGCAACTGAGTGGTCAGGCAGAACTGAAGCGCTGCTGTAGGTTTCCATCAGAAAATGTAACCAAAACCAAGAAAGAGACAGTCAAAAGAAAACTCAGCTTGACTCTTTCAAATGCCAAAAAAACGGGAGCAGATGAAGAGCGCTCCTCTTGCTTTTTATGGTGTTGAAACTCAAACTGGACGACCACGTTTAGAGCTAATGAGAATAAATCCAGCGTGCACAGGAGGAAGAGATCAACTGATTACACGTAAGGAGAAAGGACGGAGAGAGGAGAATAACAAGCGTGAAAAAAAAATGTGACCTCTTGACTCGCACGTTACGGAAGTTAGTTTGCATCAGAGAGGAATCAGTCCAATAAAAACCCCCCTGGACGTATAAACACGTTCCAGACATTCAAACTATAAGCTACTGGACACTTTCCAGACGCTGACGCCACTGACCTAATTCCTGCAGATCAGCACCAGGACTGTGTTAAACATATAGGCCGGCGTGCTGCATAGCGTCAACCTCCCCGCAGCAGAGGCGGCGCTGCTCGGATCACACGGTCCACGAACGATAACACAGACCCTCCAGGTTTTTTTGATTGCAGGTGCGACTTTAAAGAAAAGTGAAGTGGGAGAGGCTTCTGGTGAAGGGACATGAAAATGAATCAATGCATACGGTCTTTCACATTCATCACTGTGGTGGAATATGAAAATGAGACAGCAGGTTGGAGAAGATTGGTCTCACACCTGGAAACAGACACAACACGAACCATGTTTCCGGCTCAATATGTCCTGTTCCTATAGGAGACACTGACACTGGAGACACTGGAGACTGAATGTCCTCAACAGTTTGTTTCAATGGCAGATTTTTCCCCATCACTTTTTAAAAGCACAATGGCTGACTAACATGCACTGCTGCCTTCTACAGTAGATGGATGGCTTTGTTTGAATCAACATGGTGTTGAATTGGTGGATATTGATGATTGTTGCTTGGTCGGTCTTTGACATTGTGTGTTTGATGCTGAGTATTCTCGTACTGTTGACTCTTTGTAGGCTAGGCAATGACCTTCTGATGCACCATTATTCAAGTGCTTTCTACTCTGACCTCATCGTGACACCCCCTCACTCCACCTAAAATCATTTCTGTTGAAGTCTCCTCCACTTTTACAGCATAAAGTGTCGCCCTCGCCTGCTCTGCATAAATACATATTTGCAATCACACAATTTAATTTAAACCCTCTTTCAAGCACACATGGGACTCTTTAGACGTAATTTTTGGTCGATGGTTGATGGACGAGTGAGTTAAGCAACAGTAAAATGATGTGTTTTATATCTAATGGTGGATTTTCTTTTCCACCTGGGTGATATTTCATGATATCACAGGAGCGAAGGGCTGGATGTTTTTTTTGCATGATTAAAAAGACCCCAAAAAGTTTGGGATTTGATTTCTTCAATCAAATGATTAATCGATTACTGTGAAACCCCCAAACGCTTAAAGTGATCGGATGAGCTGTTTTCAAACGAATCGTTTTGTTGCCTCGGCATCACGATTCCACAGATACTTCTCTAAGTTTGTTTACCTCCGTGTTGCAGGTCGCATGGAGACAAACCGACGCACTCGTGAAAACGACCGGCTGTCTCACCTCACAGTAAAACAGAAACCAGCGAGAAGAAATTTATGAGCTGAAATTTGCGCAAGAAAAAAAAAAAAAAAAAAAAAAAAAAAAAAAAAAGTTCGCCTGCCTCGCTTCAACGTGATGCCGGCTGCGTGGGTAGTCGGGTCTCTTCTGTCGGACCTCCCTCCCTCCTCCTCCGGGCTGAATGTAAGCCATGCCCAGATAAATCACTCCCACAGCCTGGTAACCTGCACACTGGGGCCGCGCGCTGGAGAGGGAGCGGACGCATCGGTGCGGGCTGGACTAGAATTAAGAATTGCACTGGAAGTTCCGACGTCTCTCCGTCCCGTTTGCGCACCTGTGACCACATTCTGCAACAACTGAAGTGTGCGGCTCGTTTTTTCCTTTTGAACCCAGTATGACCGGCGGCACCATAGCCAGGGTGCTGGTTGCGCTCTGCATCGGGAGCGCGGTGAACTGCATGCCCAGCGGGGCGCACAGGGGCCGGCGACAGTCGCAGCCGCATCACGTCTCCTCAGTTTCTCAGGGTAAGTTTTTTTTTAATTGTCTAAATTATAAGCCACAAGTTTGATTTCCCTGTGTGGGGCCAGCAGAGGTCACCTGGAGGACAGCAGAGAGGCGGAAGGATGATTTTGCACTTCATTTCTATTTTTGGGCTTGATGTGATTAAATAAGAAATATGTCACATCTGGTCAGATCATGTCCATGTTGTCTCTTATGTGTTTTCTGCGATTTAAACAATTGGGATGACCATAATTAAGGTAATTTCTTGTGTATTAGGGTGATAAAAGCCACAGAAATCTGTAATCTCTCTGCTAATCCAGGAGCTACTGGATTAACCTCAACCCCAACCATTTTTTTTTTTTTCTGATCTCCTCAACTTCACCCATGTGTGGAGACCGAGGATCAAAAGCTTCAGGGAGAAGAAAAAGAAATGCAAAAGACACTTGGCTTCAATTTTAAACTTGGAAAAGAAAAAAAAGAAAAGATGTTGCTGGCATGTGAAGTCATGGGATGTGAACAAAGAACATGCCTGGTGGGGGAGAGAGAGAGAGAGTAAAAGTGGATATTCCTCTCCACTGTGTGCAGCTGATTTATTGCTCAGCCTTTGGGGGGCGATGGCCTTTTGAAGCCAAGTTAACACGTCCAGATCAACTTCACAGACATGGGTGAAGTCCTGACGCACAATGGGATGTTTATTCTGGTTCAGCGTTTGCTTATTTTAGTTTTGAAACAAGCTTTTGTCTTTTTTTTTTATATGCCACGGTCAGAGCTGGCTCATTTTCCCAGTGGTTGCATTTGTCTTTCCACTTTAAAAAAAGAGAAAGAAAATGGCATGGTAAGCAGGTATAGTGTGTGTGTGTGTGTGGGTGTGTGTGTGTGTGGGTGGGTGGAGTGTGTTTTTCTCTCTCCCTCCACATTTTCCCTACACTGTGTGTTTTGGTGTAGCAGCAAAAAGGGAGGTGCTGCTGCGTTTTTTGACCTCCTGCTGTCTGATTCTAGTCTCATCAGCTGTGTTTTTTTTTCTTCCTCCACGTCCTCATCCCTGATTTCTTCTCTCCTCTAGATGGTTGTTTGGAAAATGGCCAATACTATAACGTTAACGACCAGTGGGAACGGCCGTACCTGGGCAGCATCCTGGTGTGTACCTGCAACGGCGTCGGTGGCATCAAGTGCAAAAGCAAGCCTGAAGGTACGAGCTCATCAGGTCCATCCACCTTCGTTTCCCTCTTCTTTTCATAAAACGTCCATACAAAACACACCTTTTTGCATTGTTTTCTCCCTGCAGCAGAGGAAAGGTGCTTCGATAAGATCAACCAGCAGTACTACACTGTGGGGGAAACCTACGAGAGGCCCAAGGACGGCATGATCTGGGACTGTACCTGCATCGGGTCCGGGCGGGGAAAGATCAGCTGCACCATTGGCAGTAAGTTTTCTTAATTAACTGATCTAACCTCAGACCGCACATCCGAGCCCAAGTGTTCCTGTGTTTCCCAGACTGATGCCAGCTCCACATTCTCCACAGCCGATAAGCGACTGGTGCCGTGCAGCTGTTAGCAGTTAGCTCGGCGGTTGGATAATGAGAGAAACGTCTGAGTGTGTCTTTTCCTTCTGCCTACCCCCAGACCGCTGTCACGAGGGTGGGGCTTCGTATAAGATCGGCGACACCTGGAGGAGACCCCACGAGACGGGAGGCTACATGTTGGAGTGTGTGTGTTTGGGCAACGGCAAAGGAGAGTGGACCTGCAAACCCGTCGGTGAGTCATTCAGACAGCCGCTGACTAACAGATGACAGCGTTCACCTGGTGGGAAAGAAACTGTCTGAGTCCTTTGATAGCTTGCCAGAAAGTTTGGAATGTTTTTACATTCGGTTCATGATGATAAAACAGGTTTGATTAGTAAAGTACTCTTTTTTTTGCAGCCGAGCGTTGCTATGACAACACGGCGGGGACATCCTACGTCGTCGGGGAGACCTGGGAGAAGCCGTATCAGGGCTGGATGGTGGTGGACTGCACCTGTATGGGAGAGGGAAGCGGACGCATCACATGCACCTCCAGAAGTAAGAAGCCCTTTATTCCTTTCCCCTCTGTTTTAGCTCCTGTCTCTTTAAGGACCCCCAGTGTGCTCTGATTGGTCAGCTCACACACGCCTGAACAACAACAGAGCAGCTGTGCTTAATTCATTTTTATGTGCCAAACTAGCCACTAGGCACGAGTTATGCAAATGTGTGACTGCGATGTTAATGAGAAGTTTTTAATTAAAGGCGAGACTACTGACGAGGCGTTCAGGAGCAGGACTTTCTGTGGGAGAGAGGAGCTTCTGTTGCAGACTTTGACCTTTTTAACTTTCAAGATCTTTAACGTGCAAAAGAACATTGAAAAAGTATTTGAAATATCCAACTGTGGTGACTCTCTAGACAAATATAATTCTACTTCAGACAGAAATCAAATACAGACAGGAAATACTGGTTAATTAAGAGCCACATAAGCAAATAAAATGAATAACTTACTGCTGAAACACTGCTGTGTCGATTGCCACGCAGATATCCTCTCCGAACTGAAAGGCGGAGAGGGAAGCTTGCGATTTGTTGGTGGATTTTTAACAGGCCGCGGAGGAAATGTTTACCGGTTGTGTTTCCAATTAGAACCATTACTTGCATCCTTAATGATGCTGGCTGATGTCACGGATAGAAATGAATGTTTTCCCCTGTTGTGTCACATGCCAAGACTTGCAGGGTGGCCTCGGATTGTGTAGCGGAGGTGATCGGTAAACTGTTATAATGCTTGTGTTCAGCGAGTTGTCAACGCAGTTCAAACAGGGAAACAGCTGGTGGCCAGGAGGAGTCGGTCCCAACAGAGACACAGACCTCAACACATTTCACCGTGTCACATCTTCTTACTCACCCTTTCATTTCTCTCCTAGACCGCTGTAACGACCAGGATACCTTGTCCTCCTACCGTATCGGAGATACCTGGACCAAATCGGACGCCCAAGGCCACATGCTCCAGTGTCTGTGCACAGGCAACGGCCGAGGGGAGTGGAAGTGTGAGCGACATGCTTCGCTTCACACCACTGGCCTGGGTGAGAAATGATAATGTCCCCCTACCCCCTTTTTTTTCCCCCCCTCCTGCTCTCTGTGTGGAGAGAAGAATGTATACCAGAGACAGATGCTGTGAGGAGGGAGAGATAAGAAGCGCCAAGTGTCCAAGTGTTGAAGTGAGAGAGACGTGTCTTGCAACTCATGATCATGACCTCATGAGAAAAGAGGGAAGCGGGGCAACGGGGATATGAAGAAGGGAGAGACGACACATGGGGAAAGTTAGCGGGAGAGATGAGGTTCGAAGTGATTATTGGGTGTGAGACAGAAACATATGCTCACCGTGACACAGGGACAGTAAAAGACTCGTGGAAACTTTTATTTTGTTGGCCCTGTGCAGTGAAGTCATCAAGGGGCCTTCCTTGTTGTTTTAGCTACATCATCATCAGTAATTTGCTCCCCTGACCTGAATCCATCGTTGCATTTCAGGCACCGGCTCCCGTGTGATCACCAACATCCAGCCCGCCGTCTACCAGCCCGCCACCGTGCCCGAGCTCCCCCAGGAGGGACCCTGTCGGACGGACACGGGCCTGTCGTACTTCATCGGCCAGCGCTGGATTAAGAGCCAGGGGACCAAGCAGATGATCTGCACCTGCCTCGGCAATGGAGTCAGCTGTGAACAGTGGGGTGAGAGATGTTGTCTCGTCGTTACAAATTCACAGCGTCAAAGTACAAATGTTATTTAATGCAGAATCATTTGAATGCAGCATGTTCATGTGTCTGTTTTTCCCGTCTTCACACAGACGGACCAGCTCCGGTCTACGGCGGCAACTCTGGCGGTCAGCCCTGCGTGTTTCCCTTCGTCTACAAGGGGAAGACGTACCACTCCTGTATCTCTGACGGACGCAGCGACGGACAGCTCTGGTGCTCCACCTCCTCCGACTTCGAGGCGGACCAGAAGTATTCTTTCTGTACAGAGAAGAATGGTGAGCAGATGGGGAAATGGCCACAGCTGTAGTTATTTTATTGATTGTTGAGCTCTTGACTGTTGTTTGATTAATATGCTCTGCACGCACTGGGTTGTATATACAACTCTGACTTTTGAAGATGAGGTGAATGTGTCGTTTTGATGTTCAGAGAGACCAACAGTGGGTGTTTTTTCCTTTAACAGTGATGGTGGCAACACGCGGCGGTAATTCCAACGGTGCTCTGTGCCAGTTCCCCTTCCTCTACAACGGCCGAAACTACACCGACTGCACCGCAGAGGGACGTAGAGATGGCATGAAATGGTGCGGCACCACGACCAACTATGATGACGAGCAGCGTTTCGGGTTCTGTCCCATGGCTGGTAAGTCTGTGTGTGTGTGTGAGATGTGAAAAAAAAACTACAAATGTTGAGGCTTGGTGGGTTGTGTGTTACTGAAAGCAGTTATGCCACTATTTTACAATACAAGTAAACAGAAGACCTTAAAAAAACTCATGTGTTTGCAAGACAGTAGATTTTCTGGACAATAAGACAGCTGAGATCGAATAAGAACCAAATGTCACATTTGTTTAAATGGTTCATCTCTTCACTTTACCGTTACCAGAACAGTAAAAACATTTTAAATGACAAAATGCCAACTTAATGTCACTACATAGCCAAAATAGCTGGAGTAACATGTGTTTATTTGCATTGCTGTTAAGAGCCTGGCTCACTGGCCGGCTGCTGATCAGCTCAGAGGGTTTGCTTTCCACGGGGGCGACTAACGTGATTAGCACGGCTAATTGCGATGTCCCTCCCAGTTCTTAACGACAGTGTCTCTCCGCCCGGCCTGAATCAAAGAGTTAACATGGCCTTTTCATTAAGAGCACTCTTTGACAATGAAAAGATGTTAGCCCTTTTAAATTTACATAAAAGCCATTATCGGCGTGACGTTAGAAAGGAGTCAGGTCTGATGACACAGACAAAATCTAATTTACAGTTCTCGCCCCTTTTTATTTGTAGCGCTGCCCAAATTCACATTGAAGCCGCTGTTGCCTTGTAACAAATGTGTTGTGGGTGTTAGTTAGGTCTCCATAACAAAAGAGGCTGAAGCCAGTGAAACAACAGGGGGCCAATGACACTCCACTAATGGTAATGATGGTACCAACATGCCGTTAAATGAGGAGTTCAAAATCCAGAGAACTTATTTAGGTATCAGAGCTAATGTGTGTTGAAATGAGCCTTAAAGTCCAATTTAAAAACCACATAGTTATGTCAGGTACTTACAGTAAGTTAGAGTTTGAGGTTGAAGCCAAAGTCAGGGATCCAAACTGCCTTTTAATTGTAGGGGAGCCTGATGTTTGTCCAAGACTCTGCTTGAATTTATTGTGCTTAAGATCCAAACACAGTCCGTTGTGGTGACATTATGAACTAATATGTGCAAATAGGAAGAAATGGCATCTCTTATGCAAACAGAAATCCTTCTTACTGCCGCCTACATCAAAGTAGACTTCAGAGTAGAAGCAGGAATAGTCTGTTTGGCAGCAGGCTGTAAAACGTGGACGGTACACATGTACAGGACTTATCCGAGACGAAGCAGTGTTTGTACTGTAAGATTAATAGAGTGCTGGACTTATTTTATCTCGTAAGAGTTTATCTTTTGCGTTTTATGGCGCGTGAAAGACAGATAGGCGATTCTTTAAAGAAGGTAAAGTGCTTGAAACTTGTTTAAACATCTGCACACAGCAGGGCAGAGTTAAAGTTGGCAGACGGGCCTTGAAGAGTAACCTCTCTTTATCATGAGTACGCAGCAAGAGCTGAGATAATACGTTTCGTAAGAACTTCTTCATATGCTTACTTCGTTCCCGCGATCCACCTTTGGGCCGACACCCTGTTGTTAAAAGGCCGTGTCGAGATTTAAAGAGGGACGTTACGGCCTTCATGCCCTTCAGCCGGTGTCGGAGCGGGTTGTCTGTGGTAAACTGGGTCCAGCAGTCGAAGCAGCAGGGGGTCTTTGATATTGACATTAATGACTTCACAGGGATTGTCAAAACAAACACGGTACTTGAGATGTTAATGGTGGCATTTAAAGGGCAGTAATAGTCTGGAGCCCTTTCTCCTCCTCCACCTGTGGCCGTCCTCTGGAGGACTGGCTAATCTGGTGTCTGCCACGTGTTTTTCTCGGGGATGATAGGGCAGCGGTGTCCAGCTGTGAGCCCACATCCAAGGTACAGCTCCATTAGGCAAACTACACCGTTTAACTTTATTAGATCCACTGGTTCCTTCTACCTTTACAACGCTCCAAAACATGTCCTTAATTACTCGTCTATCAGTTCCTCTTCAAAATCAGGGGTGAAGTTCCCAATGTGCACCAAGAAAACCCAAATTGTTGGCACTAAATCTTTTTCCTCTGCATCTCCGTTGGCCTCCTGACAAACTATCAGGTAGCTATGAATCTGTTGTGCGTGGAGCAGATTATTGTAGCTCTCTTGGCTGTGGATGTGGGCTGCAATGTCCAAACAGCCACTTGAGTTTGAAATGGCATCTTTCAGTCTCATTAAACCAGTGGTTTAGTGGTGGTGGATTGGTTTTAAAGAAAGAAATCAATGTAGATTGATTGTAGGTCATTTAAAGAAGGTTGCGTTGAGGCCAAATACAATTCAGACCTTGGATAACCCTTCTGCTTCGAGGAATATTAGCCTGAACTTCATTCTACTTCATCACCTTTTAAAAAAAGTGGAGCTAAAACCATATGGTAGCCTTGCTCTGATCATTTAAATGCCTTAATTAGTTTGAGCCCCAGGCGAAGCAATCCATCACATCATTTCTCTAACCACCGCCCAGGTACTTGACATACTTTGTGCTAAAAAGCTCCAGGCCCTGCATTTCTGCCTCCGACAAAGCCTCAGTACACACCCACCAAACCAAGTCCAAGGAATCTTCACTCAGCCTGGCACATAAAAGTCCAGGCCGGGCTTCAAGACAGCAGATCTGCCCTTTATCCCCACAGGTCAACACTAACAAGACGGCCTCGAATCAGCACTAACATATGTTCAACAGCTTTCTCCTGAAATAGTAACATCAGGCACGCAGTGAGGATACATGGTCTCATTGTAGAGAAGTCGCAGAAGCAGGTCTCTGCCTGTCCACCCACCTTCACAAACTTTCTATCTTTCCTGTTAAAAACTACTCAGTCTTTTAATTAGCGGAGGAACATATGGCGAACACACGCAGTCATTCATACACGCAAGGACACAGGACAGCTGTTTTCTGGGTATTTTAATCCTGGAAAATCTTCTTTCCGATGGGCGCAGGTGTTCCGCGGTGGATGTATCCTCTACGGCCTCGTGCAGTAATTGTAGGGTAGAATCAGTGATCTCCGGGGGGGATCGTTCATTACAGTGTGTTTGTGTTTAGTTTTTATCTCGAGGCTGTTAATGCACTAGTAATGATGTGTTTTGGGTGCGTGCCTGTGCGTCTGATTGTTTTGTTTGGTTTGGTGCTTCCAGCTGAAATCCTGCAGGTTTTGTTCCAGGTTTTCTCTGATGAATTAATTTCGCATTTCAGCTGCGTTAAACTAACATATTAGGGAATGATTTTGTAACTTGTAGCTTTGTCCCGTGTGTTCTAGCTCACGAAGAGGTCTGTACAACCAATGATGGGGTGATGTACCGCGTGGGAGACCAGTGGGACAAACGCCACGACGTTCTGGGCCACATGATGAGGTGTACCTGCGTCGGCAACGGCCGGGGAGAATGGAGCTGTGTCGCTTACTCCCAGCTGAAAGGTGTGTGTTTGTAAGACAGAATAACACTAAACACTGCTCTCAATCACCCTTTCTTCCTCTGTGTGTGGTAATAATTAGTCCTCTCAGAGTGAAGAGGTGAAAGGTCACGTGTGATTTAATCACTCACCTGCCAAAAGGTGAAAAATGAGCCTGCACACCTGCTCTTTATGGGGCTTCGGTCTGCACCTGCGTCACACAAAGAGACCCAGAGACACACACAGTGCAGAAGAGCAGATGTGAAAAGACATCTTTACATCCTTGTGTTTGTGTGTCCGCCGCAGACCAGTGTATCGTGGACAGTCTGACCTACGAGGTGAACCAGACCTTCACCAAGCAACACGAGGAAGGCTACTCGATGAACTGCACCTGCTTCGGACAGGGACGCGGCCGCTGGAAGTGTGACGCCATTGGTGAGTTCGCCCTGCTCTAAGTTTAGAGAGTAATCCGTACGCAAGCTACACAATAGCTATATTGTATACTGCGTTTATGTGGTTGGGTCAACAAACTAATTCACTAAAGGCCCTGAAATGTAAAGAATGATTGTTGAGCGTAACAGCAATTACGCTAGCTCCAAAACTCGATGTTCCCTGTTGCATCACCTGGTTTTATGTGACTCTGCCCTCAGACCAGTGCCAGGAGCCGGAGACGAGAGCCTTCTATCAGATCGGAGAGTCTTGGGATAAAGTCATCCATGGAATCATGTACAAGTGCTACTGCTATGGCAACGGGATTGGAGAACTCAGCTGCGAGCCCCAGCAGTCCTACCCCGGTACGATGTTTTGTATTATTATATTGTTTTTTTATATGCTATTTGGATCAGTTTGATAGAGGAGCTTGAGTTAACAGGTATTTATTCATCCTTTATTTGTATTTAAGTTGGAAGATCATCCAAAATAAGGCATTGGTCTTTAGTTTGTCCAATGCAAGCTTCTCCAGAAAGTAGAAACTGACATCTGTCACAGTGAGTTGATGAGGCGTTTGGGTGTTTAACAAAATTATCACGGTAAATGACCGTATTAAAACTGTTGTAGCGCCGGCTAATGACCGGACAAAATGTTCACAGCAGCAAAATGTTTGTTCAAGTCACCTCCGAAATGAGGCGCTTGACTTTGATGTGAAGCGGGCAGACATGGGAGGGGGTGTGAGTTCCTCTTTTACAGATTCACCCCCCACCATGAGCCTTTGTTGTTGCTGATGTGGTACATCCCCTGTTCTGTTGCCACAGCTGTACGAAACACCACACCACACCACACGTGTGTGTATATACACCCCCCCCTCCAAACCCGACACACACACACCTACCAAACTGCACACCCTAAAAGCCCAATTTAACAACAGTTTTCAATTTTGTGGATTTAAGCAATCAATTAAACGTTAATCTCCTGCCTCAGAGTCGAAGCCTTTAGGAAGGAAGGAATTCATGCTTCACTGCAGAGTATTGTGTAGCCATGATGGTTAAGTTACCTCGCTCATGATGACTTGTAGATTGGACCACTGCACACAAGATCTTTCTCAGGGTTTTGTCTTGACTTTAAGCTTTCTCCTGCTCAGGGTCTGTGTCCCTTCGCAGGCGTTGTTGTTCCCTTGTTAACATCCTGCCTCCTTTGTGAGTCCAAATGACCAGGTTGTTCTACCCAGTTGGCAATTTGTTCAAAATTTCAGGCAGTTTTCTGTCTGGACTTTCCCATTTGTCAGGGTTGAATACAACCCCAGTTAAGTTGTAAAGAGTTTCTCTTCAGCTCTCCTCAGTTTCTGGCGTTCCCTGAATAAAACAGCTTGTAATGTTGTTCCCATTTCCCTCCTTCGTTCTTGGTTGTGAAGCACATGCACAGTAGGATTCGAGCTTCTGTGGTATATTTTGGCTATTTTTAAGAGAAGGACATTTGAAATCGGCCACACTGTGCATAAATATGTCAGTGTAGCCCCAAGTGAAGCTGTGACGCTGTGGTAATGGAACGTCAGGTCGGACAGGTCTTACGTAAAGGAACATTTGAACTGTCGCTCGTCGGCTCTGTGTGTGAAGCAGGTTGACGAGAGACCCAAAATGTAGGGCAGTATTTCCCCGTAAGTGGCTGTAATAGCAACCAGCTGTGAACTGTGTGTGTGTGTGTGTGTGTGTGAGTGTGTGTGCGTCTAAGCATACAAAATACAGCATGCTAAGATTTAAGGGCAGCAAGAGGCAAATCCAGACGCCAAGTCGGTTGGCTCACTGGGTGAAACACCATAAAAGGTAAAAATGGAAAACCCAGGGGAGGGATTTTTTTGTTTAGGGTTTTCACAAGTCTGAGATTTATCACCACATTAGATAAGATCTTCTAACCAAATGTTGTTTTCTTTTCTGCCGTCTGCGCTTTATCGCTCCTCGTCTCGGGTGGACTTAATCTTTTGGGGCTTTTTCTTATTGTTCGATGACTCAACATCACTCCCCTTTACTGTGGTTCTTATCGCCACCATGCTACTGTGCATCCATCTGTATCCAGTACGAGATGTTGTGACTATGCGTACAAAGTAAAGGGGGATGTGAAGAAGAAGCATGTGTGTGTGTGTGTGTGTGTGTACGCGCAGTACATCCACTACGAGCGCGCATCCGTTTTCATGCACGTCCCACATCTGATTCGATGTAACCCTTCCCCTCGCCAGTGGCCTGTGGGTCTGTAATAGGCAGTAATTGGTCCCAGATTGTTTTTGAGGTTTGTGTATCTGCTCGCAACCTCTGGTTAACCGAGCCACTTGCTCAGAAACTCAGATTACAGGTCCGCTATTTGGAAAAGTGGTCAGAAAACCTCAGTTCTTTATAGAAGCTACCAGTTTCTATCGGCGCAGCTCATGTCAGGAGTCTGCTCGCCACATGACTTCTGTTTGCGTTAAAGATGACTTGATACCCTTTCTCATTTCCGAAGCTGTAAAGATACTGCAATTTTCAGCTTCTGCTGAGGTCGTTTGTCTTCTCGCATATCTACTAACCTGCTAAGCCTTTGATATTCAGCTTGTAATATTCCGCGCGCTGACTGATAAATTGTCATACTTAAGCCTCCTGTCGCAATAACCGGAAATTATCCAGTGTGCTGTCAGATGTGGTAATGACACAATACACAAGCTGGAGGTTTTCCAAAGAATCCGACAGACGTGGATAAACGTGGGACAGCTGTTACATGTTGAGATTCGAGGGAGTTCAGTTAAGCATCAAAAGTCATGTTTGTAGCACGGAAAGAAATTCCATTCATCGCTTCCAACATTTTTTTGTCGTTCCGGCATCCTTTTCTCCTCGGGCGATGCTGTAAAACACTCTCATCTTCTTTTGTCTGATGCAATCGTGAGCCCATACAAGTAATTTTTTTTCCCAAAAGGTTGTATTTGGTTTGAATTACTCTCCCACCCAAGATTCGACCCAGCATTTTTACTATCATCTGTTCAGTTCCAAAAATGAAACCAAGCTGTTCTGAAGAGTCTCTTGAGATTCATGATGTTTTCTGGTCATCTAATGAGGAGGTTAGAAAAATTTTAAGGAGAGATCATAAAAGCACTAGAATGGCAACACAGTCGAGGTCCACCCATTATTTCCTGAGAAATTAACAAAAATGTCGCCCAATCTCATGACGTTAGAGATTCCCAGAACCGTCCTGGATTAATCTGGATCCACACCAAAAGCTAATGGGACTGATTCCGGGCCGAGACCCATCGTACAAAACTACTAAAACTACTAAACCAAGTTTCATGGATAATGATTAAGTAGTTTTTGTGTAATTCTACTGACAAACCAACCAACCACCAGCAAACGGAGCAAGCAATGTCCCGTAAATGCGTCTTTTTGAGAACAGAAATGGCTTGAAAACATGCTGACATAGAGGGTTAAAGATTAGAGACAGTCGAGTTAGAGTTTTCTCCCCTCCAGCTGTTGAAATCTGGGCTGGAATCTCACAGGGATGTGCAACTTTTCCCTCCAGGAAAATACTGCTGCACACTCGCTGATACTCACTGTTACGTCTCTGAAATGTCTCTGTTTGAGAGCCGGTGTGTCGACACAGTGGATTTAGAATTTCTCCTTATCAAAGCTTAAGACTGACAAAAGATATTTGATGTTTGCTAAACTGAAAACACCCCTTTTATCCTTTTACATCTGTGCACAGTGACACATTATAATGATTTTTATAATTAACTGCTCCCCCCTCTGTCTTTCTTCTCCTTCTCTCAGGTGGGAACCGTCCCGTCCAGGTGATCATAACGGAATCCGGAAACCAGCCCAACTCCCACCCGATTCAGTGGAACGCCCCTTCGTCGGCTCACATCACCCGGTACATCCTCAAATGGAGAGTGGTGAGTTTTCTTTATTCTCATCTCTCTACTGGACCTGACGCTGGTTCAGTCTCCACTGACATCATCTCACATTGAGCTCCTGATCTGCATGCTAGCCTTTAAAATACACTTGCATCTCTCTGTTTTTTTTTAACATTCTCCGTCACATTTTACAGAAAAACACCCAGAACCCGTGGAGAGAGGTGATGATTCCTGGACATCTTAACTCCTACACCATCTCTGGTCTGAAGCCAGGCATCACATACGAGGGTCAGCTGATCAGCGTGCTGCGGTTCGGACGCCAAGAGCTCACAAGCTTCGATTTCACCACCAATTATGGATCATGTGAGTTGTGGGAGTTGACAGATGTCGGCGCAGCATCGCTGCTCAACCGACAGTATTGATATGAAGGAAGCAGTGTATTCGGCCCCTTTTTCCTGCATAGTTAGTTCTGACTTCATCGGCAGCCAGAAGCCAACTCTTTTATTTTTCCGTCTCTGTTTCTCCTGTAGTGGCTACATCACAAGGCGAGACCACCCAGCCTCCGCCTATGGTTGACATCTCGGAGTCGGTGACTGAAATTACCTCCAGCAGCTTTGTCATCTCCTGGGTCTCCGCCTCCGACACAGTTTCTGGCTTCAGAGTAGAGTACGAGCTCAATGAGCAGGGACAGGGCACCGGACAACCCATGGTGCTAGGTAAGTGCAGACGTACACATGTACAAACAAGGGTTTAGTCGTGGAATGGTGCATTGTCATTTGACGTGATTGCAAAATATGACAGTTCTATTTATTTGACAGAGATTAAAGTACAGTTCACCTCCAAATCACAAATACATAGTTTTCCTCTTACCTGCAGTGCTGCTTAGCAATGAAGACTGTTTTGGTGTGAGTTGCTGTGTTTTGGAGGAATCGACCAAAGAGATACCTGCTTTCTTTCTAATGTGATGAAACTGGATGGCACCTCAGAAATCATGACCCAGATGCTGAAGATAATCTGCAGATTGCTGTTGTGAGCAGCTTCATGTAGGAACTATTTTCTTCGCCCGCCAACTGTGTCAGTAGGGAAGCGAGCATCTTCTCATGGCGAAGAGGTGCAGCGATACAGTTGGCGGTCATTTAGGTCCAACATGAAGCAGATCACAAGATGGTCTTGGGATTATCTTCAGTTAACGAGTCATCATTTCTGGGAAAGAGACATCGCTCTTGAGTTTTTCAGATATTTTTTGGGGGGCGCTTTGAACACCACAAGCCGAGTGCCATCTAGTTCCATTATATCCAAGAGTCGGGCAATGTTTCCAAATCTCAGCACCTCGCACCAAACAGTCTAGATGTATAAACCTCACTAAAGACAAGAGGGAACATATGTATTTTGGATTTAGGGTGAACTATTTAAAAAGCCTTTGAAATGTTAAGATCTATGAAATCCAATGTGTTAATACAGTTCTTTTCTTTTCCTGTCAGACTTGCCCCGTACGACTACCTCAGTGAACATTGCTGAGCTTCTACCTGGAAGGAAGTACACTGTGAACGTCTATGAGGTCACAGATACTGGAGAGGACAACCTCATTCTCACCACTTCACAGACCACTGGTTAGTCTTTCACTTGATATTACCATCCGTCTTCTCTGATCTTCCTTCACATTCTCATTTAAGGCACAAAAAGTAGAGCAAGCAGTCTAATGAACATCTAATGAACAAAGCTGTCGTTGCAATTTTCCATCTCACACCTTCACCCTTTTTCTTCCACAGCGCCCGATGCTCCTACTGAGCACGAGGTGGAGGATGTTGGAGATTCTTCCATCGTGATCAGCTGGGATAAACCACTGGCTCCCATCACTGGTATGTTACGACAATACTGTCGCTCGCAAACAAAATCGAATCCCCGTCATGCTGCTGTTTTGAACCTCTGCCGTCTCTTCATCTGCGCAGGATATCGCGTCGTCTACACGCCATCAGTAGAGGGTGAAAGCACGGAGCTGACTCTCCCCGACACGGCGACATCTGTGACTCTGAGCGACCTCCGACCCGGGAGGATGTATAACATCAGCATCTACGCCGTGGAGGACAGCCTGGAGAGTGAGCCCATCTTCTTACAGGTCAACACCTCCGGAGATCCCCTGCCAGGTAATCATTTTTAATAACATCTGCAGCTTTCAAAGCGTAGAGATAGATACGCAATGGGAAAGTCTGTCCCTTGTTTCCTTTGGCGCCAGGAGTCGGTGTGCAGGGACCAAAAATCTGCTTCTCGGCTTATTTCAACCCTAAAATATCATCATTTGATCCAGTGCCCAGCCGCTCTGCTCTGCGTTCATCTCGATTTGACTTATTGCTCGCGTCATGAGGGCATCCTCCACAATCAACCTGCGAGTCGTCCCGTGGCCTACTTAATGATTTGTGTAGACGTTTTCAATTCCCAATACTAGAAGCGCGGAGGTTGCCAGTGGAAAGTGAAGTCATTGAGTTCACAGCTGTTGCGCTCTCAGTCTGCTCGACCGGAGTTGTGTAAAACTTTTCGGGCTGCCAGGTTGAACGTGCTGCTGGGCCAGTTTAGCAGATGCTGGAGTACAGTGTGTGTGTGTGTTTGTGTGATGGAATAAAGATTTGCGACCTAGTTGAGAGTGTGCTTCTGCCATCTTTGGACGGACAAGAGAACCCCCCTTTACTCTGGCAGGACTGAGTCTACACATGAAAAGTGATCTGGGCCGCACTCGTTACTGGATCGGTTGTTTAGTGCTCATGTCACATGATACATTATCATACAATCATCAGACCTTTCTTCTGTCTTTTCATTTCCCTTTTCTCTCTCCATCTGTCTTATTTCTTGCCTAACCGATCCAACTAGGTCTTTTTTTGTTTTTCATTGCACTCTTTCCATCTCTTCACTGCTAATTAAAGACATTTGTGCGTGTTCTGCCATCCGGTCTGTCCCAGATATGAAGCAGTGTAATGGCTCGGCACTTTGTTTGCACAAACTCTGTTAACCTGGTTGCACGCTTGATGTGATTATGCATGTTTTGACGATGTGCAACACAAACGCATAAAATTACAGTGCACAGGTATTCAATGACGTATCAAAGGCTTTATTTTCTTAAATTGGGTTTTAAATCCGCTGCAAGATGAAAACACAGCCATGATGTCATGGAATTATCTCGAGATGCATTCAAATGTAATTTCCCCAAACATGACCTTGTTTAGCAGACGATTTTCCAATTTTAAAGTCTGTTTTTAAGGTTATAAAAGGCCATTAACTTATCTGTCTAACAGCAAAGGACTAAAAGTGTGACTTCTATCCTTGCAGCATCTTAACAGCCCACTCTTATCTGAGCTAACGTTTATAATAGTTCCCTCGTAAATGACCTGTTTCTCCACGCAGTCAGCTTTATTCCCAACAGCTGCGTGAGAGTTATTCCAGTTATTCAATGAGAGAACAGACGTCATTCAGAGTTGGATTTTAGCCTAAATCAGCACTGATATAAATCTTCTCAGCAGCGTGTTTCCTGAAGCTTGAGAGAGGGAAAGACATTAATGCACACATGCATCATGGGTACTCACACAGCTCTCTGTGAAATGAATAGGATACCACATGTGGACATCTATCTGCTGTTTATTGCTCGTGGTTCTGTCAAAGCAATGTTCTTGTGAATCTTCTGGGATTCATTTAAATAATTGTGACCAAATGTTATTCAACTAAATAGAGATTGAGAACTTTAATGCTAACTTGTTGATTTTTTTCCCCACAGATGAAGTTTCCTCGCCCACAGACCTGCAGTTCTTCGAGATTTCAGATAAAAAAATCGTCCTGACCTGGTCCGGCCCGGCCGGCGACATCTCAGGCTACCGGGTCACCGCCGTCCCTGTCGATGAGTCCGGTGCTCCGCAGAAGGAGGTGAATCTTCCCGTCCTTCAAAACTCCTACGTCGAAGTGTCGCACCTGGAGCCTGGAACGCTTTACCGCTTCAGCATCTACAGCATTCACGACGGAGAGGAAAGTTTACCGCTTATCGGGGAGCAGACTACAAGTGAGTGTGACTAAACAAAAAAATCAGTTTCTACAAGTTGATTTTCATTCTACAGTAAAACTAGCAGCTGTGTGGGAAGCAATTTAGACCCTTGTGTTTGGAAAATTATATGTGATTCTGACATAACGAGCTAAAAATATGGCTGTCAGAGCCTTAATTTTATAAACTGTTCATCTCTAACCATGTTCACCGACGTCTCTCTTTCCAGAGCCCGACGCTCCCACCGACATCCACTTCACCAACGTGACCGAAGACAGCGCTGTGATGATGTGGTTCGCCCCCCGCGCCAAAATCTCCGGCTACCGGCTCTTCCTCACCGTCGAGGGCTCGACCCCCAAGCAGCTGCGCCTGCCCTCCCGCCTCACTCAGTACACCCTCCTCAACCTGAAGCCCTACACGGAGTACACCGCCACGCTTCACGCGGAGCAGGACAACACGCTGAGCGAAGGAGAGACGGCTGTGTTTACCACGAGTGAGTGTTTTATGCACGTACAAACAAACGTCAGGCAGCGTGTAAACTGTGCGTGAGCTCACAGTGATCTTGTCCAGATAGAATATTTGTTTGGTTTATTATTCTGCACGATTGTTCCCACAAGTGGAAATTCAAATTCACACGGGAAAAAAGCCACGTACCACACATGTCCTTATGAAATTGTCCAGTTCACAGGCGACATTATTTTATTTTCACGTGTTCAAACTTTAGTTGACATGTGAAAACGTGAACGTGGGAAAATTGACACGTGAAGAAGCAAATTTCTCGTGATATCTTATGTGTAAATATTCAATGCACATGTGAAACTCATTTTAATCCCGAAATATTAGTAATGAGTAAATACAATAAATAGATATGAGCCCTCAGAAATCAAGAGCGATCATTTAAGATGACTAGAGGACTTTATGGATGCTTGGAAAGACACAGTTGAGTGGAAAGATCATAACTAAAACTGATGAAACTTTACCCTCTGTGTGTTTGTAGCCCCTCCGATGGGCAACGCTCCTCATTTCAGCACTGATGTGACCGACACCTCCATCATAATCTCCTGGACTCCAGTTCCCCACATTAGTTACAAGGTACGCTCACTGCAAATACATAACATATATTACTATGTTATGACTATGTTTCCCTTTCTGTCCTTCTCAACAACTGGATTGTGTGGTTGCCTATATATGTATTTCCTTCCGCATGCTTTGGAAAGTCCGCCTCCTGTTATTGTTGGTTTAGCGTCGGCCCCGTGGAGTTAGATAACAGGGGAACCACAGACCACAGGGATGCTGTACATCTGATTGGTCAGAATATGTCACACCAGAGATGAGAATTTTCTGCCGGCTTCCATGTTCTTGGGAAAACATTGACCTCTGACCTTTACCTCCTGTAGCCTGTAGCGATCCCTGACTCTCCCTGACTCTGTGTGCATTCGTCTTTCAGCTGACAGTACGACCCAGTCAGGGCGGAGAAGCCCCCAGAGACGTGACCTCTGACTCGGGGAGTATCTACGTTTCCGGCCTGACTCCGGGGGTGGAGTACACCTACAGCGTCCAGCCAGTGATAGACGGCCATGAGCAGGGAACACCAGTCACACGCCGCGTTGTCACACGTAAGAATAAACTAATAGATATCGACTCTTGCACTTTTTGTTCTTGTTTTTCTTCCATTCCTTTCCTCCTCCTCTGACTTGTCTCTTTTCTTGTTCGTCTTCAGCTCTGTCTCCTCCCACTGATCTCAACCTGGAGTCTAACCCAGGCACCGGAGAGCTCGTAGTCCAATGGAACGGGGCCAGTACACCAGGTACGCACACACCTTCGGACCCAGATGTGCATGAAAAACAAGGGATTAAGTCACTCTGCACATATTGAAAAAATCAAACTCCTACGTGTCCCTTGTGAGCTGCTTCTAATTTTCTAAACAACTCTTCTTTTCTTCTTTCTCCGACTTTCTCCGTCTTTAGACATCACTGGCTACAGAGTGACGTGCACTCCCACCAATGGGCAGCAAGGAAACAGTGTGGAGGAGTTCGTGGAGGTGGGGCAGAACTCCTGCACCCTGGAGAACCTCAGTCCAGGAGTGGAGTACAACATCAGTGTTGTGACTGTTAAGGATGATATGGAGAGCACTCCGGTGTCAACTACCATCACACCAGGTGAGTGAGCGGTAAACTCATAATCTAAGGGGGTCTTTGGGGGGAATTTTTGAGACCAATTAGGGAGTCGTTCATTGTGGCAACAGGTAAGTCATACACAAAAGCCTCGTCTTTAAATTAACACGTTATGTTGAAAGCTAATGTGTTGAACTAACACATTAGCTTTCAATAATTAACAGATACTAGCTCTGCTCTGTCTAACTTAGCCTTGGTACCAGGACGGTTTTACAGCATTAATGCACACTTTATCCTGTGTATATATTAAGAGCTTTCAATGGACACACTTCATTGAATAGTAGTTGAAACCTCACTAGATGGGAATATATACCAGGAGAGGCAGCCTTGCATTAGCTCTTCCATTGGTGTGATGTGTTGAACATCTCGCTCAACTGGAAGTCGACAGTTTCCTTCGCTCACCCTAACCACCACTTCTTTCCACCTTTTCTTCTCGTTTGTTTGGTGTTCTCGCTTCCTTCCATCTCCCCATCGCCCCATTCTCTCCGATCCGCTCCGCCCAGACGTCCCCAAGCTGACGGACCTCACCTTCCAGGACGTGAGCGACACCACCATCAGTCTCAGCTGGTCGCCGCTCAACACCACGGCCATCACCGGTTACAGGATCACGGTGGTGGCGGCCGGCGAGAGCGTGCCCATCTTCGAGGACATGGTTCTGCCGACGACCGGTCAATACACCGTTCACGGACTGGAGCCCGGCATCGGCTATGACATCAGCGTGACCACGATCACGGAGAATGGCGAGAGCGAGCCCACCACAGTCACACAGCAGACCTGTAAGATCCAAGTTTCCATCAAACCAAGAAGATTTATTTTTTAGTATGATTAACATGTTCTTATTGGAGGCACCATTCAGTTATATATAAGAATACCAAACTGTCACAACCGTCCTTTAGGTAGACAGAAGACACATCACAACGTTACATAATGTAATAAGGTTCTTATTAAGCCTAAGTCACGGCTCTTCAAAGCAGACCTTCAAGTTGCTGATGTAATTGCGGTTCATGCTGTGTTGTCAGTTTAATAATCCTCTGTGAGAGTGTGTACACGTGGACCATCTGGTTTCAGTCGAGGGGTTTTTATCATACTGAGGCACATTTTGCCCCCCGATGCAAACGCTGCTTGTTCTCTCACTTTTAAGATGCCGTAAAACTTCAGACACGGATCACACACACGCATAAACCACAGACTCTCTTCTTCAGACTCTAAGAGATGGCAGAGTTTCTTCATATCTTTCTTAATTTTGTAATTTCTTCTTGTTGAATACATTCTGAACCAAGCGTCTCTCTCGTCACTATAGCTGTACCGGCCCCCACTGATTTGACCTTTGGCCAGGTTGGGACAGACAGTCTGGAGGTCTCCTGGGCGTCTCCCCGCGTCCCCAACAGTGCTGACATCAACAACTACCTCGTCAGGTACGAACTGAAACATTAAATGTTTTCCGACAGCTCAGTATTGTTTATTTCTTGTTCAGATTTTCTCTTGAATGCTGATTTTATTACACACACGCGTCTCCTTGTTGTTCAGGTATCATCCCATTGACGATGAAGATGACATTACAGAAACCAGCGTAGACGATGGAAGTAACAGGGTGGTGCTCAGGAGTAAGTCAGAGCGGAAACAACTCACAGTTGTCTTGTTTTAAAAGTCTCTTACTTGTTTCTATATTTGAGTCATGGTAATATGACCATGAAATTTTTTTATGCCTCAAATTGTCAGGAATTCTTAAAAGCCTACTTATGTTTTTCTTTATTAAAGTTTTCTTGTTGAGTAAAACCTTACAATTTCACTAATAATGAATGAGTTTCTCCTCAAATTCAGTGTTTATTTCTTGTATTTTAGCTTTCATTTTTTGCAGTGTACATTAATCCTTTTTCACTGTCCACAGACTTGCTGCCGAACACAGAGTACCTGGTGAGCGTGGTGTGTGTTTATGAGCAGAGAGAGAGCTCCCCGCTTGTGGGCACCAAGAAAACAGGTGAGTCTTACCTGATCTGATTTAACAACAGGAGTATATCAGTGCAGAAAATAGCAAATGAGCACCTCTGTCAGGGAAAAAGACGATATACATCTCAGTATTTAGCTTCATGCAGCCTTCTCTGTACCTCCCAACCTTCCACAGCTCTGGATTCACCAGTTGGCCTGCGTTTCTCCGAGATCTTCACCAACTCCTTCACCATCCACTGGCTCGCTCCCCAGAGCAAAATCTCCGGTTATCGCATCCGCTACCAGATGACCAGCGGCGGAAGGTCCAAGGACGAGAGGCTGCCCCCGTCCAGGAACCACTTCACCCTCACAGGTCTCACCGCAGACACCGAGTACCTGGTGAACATCTTCGCAGTGAGCCGGACAGAGGAGAGCCAGCCGCTCAGCGGGACACAGAAGACCAGTAAGAAATCCTGATTTAGTATTTTATCTTCCTCCAGTTCTGCAATATATTATCATCACGTTGATTATTTTAACTTCATTTTCTCCGTCTTTTCATTTTTCTCTCCAGTCTCTGACGCTCCCACAGACCTGGAAGTGCTAGACTCCACCCCCACCAGCATCACCGTCCGCTGGGATGCTCCACCTGTCACTGTGCGCTACTACAGGATCACTCACGGAGAGACAGGTAAGCTCAAAGTAATGTCTCCAGATAGTGAAATGTGTGTAATCCTTCCTTTTCTTTTAGGAGTTGTTTCTAGTCTACTGATTCTTTTAAAGGTTGTTTTTTTCCTAATATTTATGACTTAATCGTTCTTTATTCAGGAGGTCACAGTAATCCTAAGGAGTTCACAGTGCCGGGCTCTCAGTCCACTGCCACAATCAAGAACCTGAAGCCCGGTACTGACTACATCATCACCGTCTATGCTGTGACTGGTAGAGGAGACAGCCCTGCGTCCAGCACGCCAATCTACGTCACACACAAGACAAGTACGCACACACACGTGCTCCCAAAGGCAAAACACAGCCACCTTTTTGAGTGATTTTAGCTCCCTTTGGCTCTGTTTCCACTCACACCTTTCCATCTTTCCACCCTCCTCTCTTAGGAGTCGACTCTCCCTCTGAAATGGAGGTGATGGAAGTGAAAGACAACAGCGTCACAGTGAGGTGGAGCCCTGCTGAGGGCCCCATCAAGGGATACAGGGTGACTGGGGTCCCCAGAAATGGAGAGGGGCCATCTTTCACAGAGGTGGTGGCTCCAGGTATGATAGTGATTCTCAGTGTAGGAAACTCTTTATCTTTTTTGTTTCTATCCTCTGTTGACATATCCTTTTCCATATCTTTTCCAGACCAGACTGAGATCACTTTCTCAGGACTGATGCCCACAGTGGAGTACGTTCTGAGCGTGTACGCTCTTGGACAAGATGGCGAGAGCTCTCCCATGGTTGTGAATGCTTTAACAAGTAAGGATTTACACTTTTTAGAGAGATATTTGAGAAATGGCATTCAACAAACTTCAACAAATTCAGAAACAACCGCCTGACTGTTCCCCTTTCCCTGTAGACATAGACCATCCCAAGGACCTGTCCTTCTCAGACATCGACTCCACCTCGCTGCGGATCACCTGGGACAGTCCTGAGGGAATTGTTTCATCCTACCGGGTCTTGTATTCAAGTTCGGAGGAGGGTGAGAGAGAGCTGCTTCCCGCTCCCAGAGGCGATGCTGAGTCCACTGTGATCTATGGCCTGCAGCCCGGCACCGAGTACACCGTGAAGGTCATCGCTCTGCATGACGGCACATCCAGCACACCACTGGTCGGGACACAAGCCACAGGTATGGAAGAAAAAATTGATAAAAATGACATTTATTGATTTGCGTCCCCTTATGTCAATATCTCCGTCTCACCCTCCTTTTATCCTCTTTCCTCCCCGCAGCCATCTCACCACCCACCAACGTCCAGTTCTCCCAGGTCACTCCCACCTCCTTCATTATGCGCTGGACTGGGCCGGGTCAGGACAACCGACTGACTGGCCTGAAGGGCCTCACGGGCTACCGCGTCGTGGTGAACCCCAAAAACAAGTCCGGTCCTACCAAGGAGATGAACTTGGCCCCAGACGCCACCCAGGCACACATCTCTGGACTGATGGTGAGTGTGCAGTCACTATAGAATCTCTTTGGTTGTAAACATATTTATCTCACATATCAGAACTCACAGAGAATAAATAACTCAATACAGCAAGAAACTAAAGTATATTCTTCCTCTCTCTTTCTCCGCCACCCTCAGGTTGAAACCACCTATGAAGTCAAGGTTTACGCCTTGAAAAACTCTCTGACCAGCAGACCAGTCCTAGCAGAGGTCACCACTCTGGAAAGTGAGTCTCTAACACACAAATATTGAAGTTCTGACAAGTAAATGCATTGTGTTCGATGCATGAAATCTTAGAGATGGCACTCATTCTCATCCCATCCTCACTTTCTCTCTCTTTTTCCTCATCCAACTCAAGACATCACCCCCCCCTCGTCGCGTCCGTATCTCTGACGTGAACGACTCTTCCATCACTCTGACCTGGCGCTCCAAGACAGAAACCATCTCCGGCTTCCTGGTTGAGGCCACACCCACCACCTCCACTACAGGATACATACCCATCCTGAGGAACGTCAGCCCCGACTTGCGGGCGTACACTATTACAGGTACACAGATGAGAGAGCGTACAAAACACGCAAATATGTATCTAAACCAGCAGCTGTTGGAATAATCTAAAATGTTGTTCCTAGCATTGCTACACAGAGGCGCACACAGTCCCTAACCAACCTGTCACTGTTCCTTCACTTCAGGTCTGGAGCCGGGCACCACCTACAAGATCAACATCTATACACTGAAAGGGAATGGACGCAGCCCTCCTCTCACACTCACTGCCACCACAGGTAACCATTAATATCTATCCTACCGTGTCATAACACATGATCCAAACATGTTGCTCCAAAAAGCATTTAGTTAGCAAGTTTCTACGAGTGCTTACCTGCTTGTCGGTCTCTTCCAGCCAAACCGGTGGTCATTCCACCCACCAACATCCGCTTCACCTCCCTGAACCCCACCAGCATCTCCTTCACCTGGGAGCAGTCACGCAGTCCAGGGGTTACCGGGTATTACGTCACCTACGAGGAGGCCGGAGGTCTGCCGCGAGAGCTTATCCCCAGACCCCACGCAGGCCAAAGCTACGCCATCATCAATGGTGAGTGTGGAGCACGAGACCGTGCGTACTTACTGCGCACAAACGAATAGAACATACATGCAAATACGTAGATGGCAAATGTTCCTGACTTTTTGTGTATTCGTTGTGTTTGGTTGTAGATCTGAAACCAGGAACTGAGTACGTCATTAGGATTGTCGCCCTGCAAAACGCCTTGAGAAGCACACCTCTGGTGGGCAAAGCCAGAACACGTAAGTTAACCCATCAGCAATCTGATGACCCACGCAAACTTCAGATCTTTAACTTTGACTTTCTTGTCAAAAGGGAGTTTTCTATTTTACCGTTTTCTGGTGAACACTGTATCTCTATCATGCTTTCATCTGAGATAATGATATTCTGAAGGTATTACATAAAGCACTACTGGTGCTGTGGAAAAATAAATCTAGCTGCAATTAAGTCTTCCCACAAAAATGTTGATAAAGCCATAAAACCCAACATTGTGGGCTGTTTTGTATTACCCACTCACAGGAAATGAGCCAAGAATTGAACTAATTACGTGAAGTAATATCGTCTCGCCACTCCTGGATAGAACCGTAGTCTACATCAGAAATGTTAAGCCATAGCGGCACCACTTATTTCTTGTAAAAAGAAACAGAATTTAAGTAATAGTTCCTGCAGATTGACGATGTCTGTATGTTTGCGAGCTGAGCTCTGCTGCCCTCTGCTGGCTTTCTTCCCTAATAGCTGCTATAATAGAGTTATAGCATATAGTATATTTATGTTCCTCCATACTATACACTGATGTTAAGGTGTGGGAAATCTGTCACGGGGAAATCTACACTTGTGGATTCCCATTCCCATTGTCTGTCACCTAAGACGATCTTGTTTTGATTGAATTTACCGAAAAGCAACTATACAACCGACTTGATCAAATACAAACTCCACCATACATCAGTCTGTGTCTGCAGCCACAACCTGTATGGATCCATCAGATGCATTTTTAAATGTAAATTCTTGACTTTTTTAAAGGTTTTCCTTCTGAAAAGAATTCTATAACTTTCTATTCAAAGTTTTCTTTGTGTATTGGATCGTTGGAATCGGGCAGGTTAATTAGTTTCCTGTTGTCAGAGGAGAACAGAGGAAACACAACCATCTGGAGTTCTTACCTGCTTCAATTAATCTAGTGGATCTGTACATTTGCTTTGGCTTGCTTGCTTCTAACAGCTAGCATACGTGCACTTCTTGTCCAATCAGAGCTCGTTACAGATCATCTGTTGGTCCCTGAGCTGCCACAGCTTCCTGTTTCTTACCGACCCACCACTGACATCCTGGATGTTCCAGAGTCGTTCGATGACAAGATGTAAGAACCTGCAGAATCAAACTGATATTATCATTTAAGCACAAAATGCATTGTTTAAAATCATCTTCGTCGCTGCTTTTTTCCTCATTGCTCTGTCTTTTTGCGTCCAGTTTCGACACCAACCAGGTCCACTTGGCTGGCACCGGTGGCCAGAACCAACCGGGTCAGCACGGTCAGCACATCTACACCGAGTACCAGAACCTGGGCCCTAACAACGGTTTTCATGGCCCCTACGGTGGACCCAAAGAAGGACAAAGACCAACTCTCAGAGAACCACTGGTCTACATCCCCGCAGCAGGTCCCGATGGAAACAGAATACCTTTGGTCAAGGTGTGTGAGACAACGACTTCAGAAGATTTATAAGAATGGACCATGACGTGCTCGACTCAGCTCTGTCGGCTTGGGTTGGGCATTGGGCTTGCCATTTGTTGTGACCTCACATTATCTCTGCGCCGTATGTTTGATCCTGCAGGTGAGCGACGGTCCTCTGCCCGGTCTTGCGTTTGGGTTCCCTGACAATGAAACCGAGTTGCCTCAAGAAGCGCAGACAATCACAACCATCTCCTGGCAGCCCATTCCTCAGACTTCAGAGTATGAGGTGTCCTGCAACCCGATTACACACCTGGAGGAGAGGGGCTTCCAGGTATACACACACACACACACACACACACACACACACACACACACACACACACTACACATTTACTGCTGGAGATGTAAGGACTACTTATCAACTTTCTCTTCCTCCATATAGATGCGTCTTCCTGGCACCTCCAACAGCGCCACACTGATTGGACTGACATCCGGAGCGTCCTATAACGTCTTAGTGGAGGCCATGAGGGGCGGGGCTAAAGAGAAGGTTTTGGATGAAGTCGTGACCGTTGGCAATGCCGGTAAAGTACTCTGCACTGACAAAGTGTGCTGTGTATCATCTGTCGTAACAAGTTAAGACGAAGTAAAACAGATCAGTTGGTTTTGTTGTAAATGTTTTTTTTTTCTTCCGTCCTTCAGTTCCAGGTGACATCCCCATCACCGCCAACCGGGATGTGTGCTACGACACATTCACCCAAACCTACCACGAGGTGGGCTCAGAGTGGGAGCGCATGTCTGAGACAGGCTTCAAGCTGTGGTGCAGCTGCCTGGGGCTGGGCAGCGGCCACTTTAGGTGTGATTCATCCAGTGAGTGGCTTATTAACCCCATCCCAGCATGCTTTGCAAACACACCATGGAATTAGAAATCATGTAATTCTATGTGACTGATTTAAGAGGAATTGATATGAAATCATCAAAATGACGTGTCATGGAGATGATCGGACGAATTCCTTAGCAACAGATCAAAAGCCATAGAACTGTACAGTTTATGAAGCACTACAGTGACAGCATGGGCAGCCTCGGCAAAGATAACTAGATCATTTACAGCTTTGTGTTCACAAAGATGATCATTTAATTTGTCTGCAGTCTGCCCATGTCGGTCTCTCTCTGCTCTGCCTCTTTAAACTGTGAGAACATCACAGTGAGAGGGCAAGCAGCTGCTAAGCTATACGCTAAGCTAACTGATCAGCATCAGTCTCGGTTATTTTGTATTGTCCAAACAGCTAACACGACAATACCAGAAACTGAGATCCCCATCCATTTTGCGAAATGCAAAATCATCTCACTGTCTGTATGTACTGGGAGAACTAAGGACCAGTAAAACACACCGAGGCCTTCTCTAATCTACAGGATGTGATCACATGTTGTTTTTGCACCACTTTAGAGACGGTCTAATGTTTGTTTTAGAGAGATTTTGGATGTAGCTGTGTGAACATCAGTGTCATTGAAAGCTGTGAATCTTTCTCTGCAGCGTGAAGAGGAAAAGTTAGAATTTTCGTCTCATGAACTTCTCTCATGTCTCCACTTCCCTGTCCTTCCTCCGTTCTCTCATTCTACTCCCCCTCACGCGTCTCTCCTCTCCCTCCCTTGCTCCTCGCTCCCTTTTTTTTTCCCACTCTTCCATCCTCCGCTGTCCTTCAGAGTGGTGTCACGACAACGGCAACAACTACAGAATCGGTGAGAAGTGGGATCGCCACGCTGAGAACGGTCACATGATGAGCTGCACCTGCATGGGCAACGGCAAGGGCGAATTCAAATGTGAACCCCGTGAGTACGGACTGGTGCACACATACACACACACAACTGGACCCAGACATCATAATCATGTTTAGTTAAGTTTCGTATGTCATGCAAAAAATGTAAATGTAATAGTATCAGCAACAAATGCAAAATAAAACATTATTTAATCTTTATTATGTACCTCTCACCCTCCAGATGAGTCGACGTGTTATGACGATGGGAAAATGTACCAGGTAGGAAACCAGTGGCAGAAGGAATACCTGGGTTCCATCTGTACTTGTACCTGCCACGGAGGACAGCAGGTGAGTGACACTGGCTTAAAAATGTGCATATTGTCAGTGTCTTCCTTCTTCTTGTGTTTGTAATCAGACTGTGTTCAATTACGTGCATTAATCTCCTCAACCTCAACCCTCTTTTAGGGCTGGCGTTGTGAGAACTGCAGAAGGCCGGCAGGAAATACTGATGTGAACGCCGACCTACTTCAGCCCGTTCATACAGATGTCTTCGACCGGTACAGAGAAAACGCTCTAAAAAAACTGGTCAGTAGGTCTTACTACTAATATTCTGCTCTAATATAATAATTAAAAAAACACTGTATACTCTAAGAACTTGAATTTCTCTCTGTTTTACAAGAAGTCGTTCTAAATCCAGTCAAACTAATAAATCTTCTCTTCTCGCCCTGCCCCTTCTCCGCTCTCCAGAACATCCAATGTCCGATTGAATGTTTGAGGCCGGAGCTGCTCGCGGACGCTCAGAGTCCCACGGAGTTGTTGAAAGGGGAGTAAGAGTTCAGGGGAATGAAGAAGTGAGACCCCTCACAGCGTCGCCACCACTTCAAGAAGGAAGCCTCCTCCTGCTTTCCTTCATAGAAGACGTTTCCATCAGATCCGTGCCTTAAAGGTTCCCCCCCCTCACCAAATTTAAGTGCCTTAACGAGACTTTTTCCTTCACCAACCTCTGTGCCTTTTCAAAGATCTGCCCAGCTTTTCACGTTGGTCGCGATCCTTCCTTGTTCGGTAGAAACAAGGAATTTCTTCTTCTGATGAACTTTTGACATCAATCTGTCGGAGCACAAATCCTGCTGCTTTATCACCTCAAACCCGCCTGCACCGAACATACTGTCGACACACACACATACACACACACCAGATGCAGTAATGTCATGTGTTTTTACTGTTGCATTGGGACTTTATTTTTGTTTTTATTAAAACATTCCATCTTCCTTTGACCAAGACAAAACACACCACTTCAAATGTGTCCGATTTTATACAATTATGTCCCCTGATAGTAACTGTAGCCACATATGTTGCATTTCCCTCGAATTTAAATCACTGTGACTAATATATATTTAGAAGACATTTAGTTAATGATTCTTTCTCTGGGTCTTCAGACATTTCCAAGTCTGTTTATCACAGAGGAATTCCAAAGCCATGCAGTATCTCCCTTGTTGGCCAAGGGCTAGAAAGACATGACAGTCACATATTAATAAAACTGATGAGACAGTTTTCATAAAGGATGATTCAAGTCCCGTCTGTTTCTCTGTGGTCAGTTTCCTTCAAAAGATTTCTCTTTAAAAGACAAGACATTCAAAACAACAAACTTTCTTTAAAAAGATAAGCACTGTTACGTTTGAGTTGGTATTAATAAATGTTGCCTTGCAAGTATTACAGTAGAGGCTGTTGAAGTCGCCATGTAGATGTGATTCTATGATCTGTAATGTGGATGTTTTTTAATTGTACATAGGTCATGGAACCTATGACGTCTGTAAAGCAAAAAGCTGGCTGACCAAAAGTTATTTCAACAATGTATTGGAAAGTTCATCATTGTTTCCAGGCAAAATACATGTTAATGTTTGTATTTTTTTTTATTCATTTCTTTTATTTATCCCTTTTTATTCAGGCATTTTGTTCAATGCTTTTTTGGGGTGTACACTTTATTTTTGATTAACTTGTTTTTTTTTATGTTGTTGGTGCCAAAATCTGAACTACTGTGGACTGAAACTTTTTAATAAACTGAAAAAATTCAAACGTTGTCAGTTTTTTTTGTTGCATCTTTGTTGATGTGTTTTTCGATGTACTCTCTTAAGTGAGTATGATACACAGACTTAGGTTAATGTTAATTTTTCATAATAATAACAATAATGTTACATTTTATTTTCTAGATACTCAAAGACACTTTAAATTCACTAATTATCAAACTAAACCAACACACTCAAAACATATGAAAAACAACATTATCAGAGATTAAAAACAGTTTAATTTGAGATGTCAGTGACCTCTTATAACCACATATAAATTTATTGCGATATCAGAATCAGAAATTCTTTTAATAGTCCTGCAAACGGGGAAATTTGTGGGTCATAGCAGTGAAAAGACAGTTCAATATAACAATAAACAATAATCTGAAAAATAAACAACATAATAAAAATGTAAGAAGAAAATAGAAATAGAATTGCATATATAGGAATATGTACAAATATAAACAGTGAAATTATAAACAGTGTGGACAGTCTGTTATTATTAATAAATAATAATAAATAAAACATAATAAATATGAGTATAATATGTCATGTAAATAAAAAGATTTAAAACAAACAAACAAACAAACAAAAAACAACAGATTTTAGGCCATTTTTTGAGATTTTAAACCAGGTCTGCGCTTTTATTCTGAAAGGCAAAATAGACTATACCGGAAATCATTCATACGCCCTCCCATTGGTTCTTCTGGAAAGATTTCCGGTTTAAGCTTACTTCAGAATAAAATTCCGGAAAACGTTTTAGAACAACCGTTAAGTTAGTTTCAAATCAAATAGATTGTTGATACACTCGAGCTCGCTACAGACTCACACTTGAGGTTAAATCTCACACATAAACACAGGTTTCATGGGAAAACAAAAAATATACATAGTATGTCGGAATACTCTCGAAATAAAAGTAGAGATGACGCTTTTATTTTGAAGATGTCACAGCGGAAGTGTTGTTTTACAGTTGCCGCCGCCGCCGCCGAGGGGAAGTAGCGAAGAGTCGAACACAAGTTAGGGAGCAGCTCCTGTAAGTCAGCCTCAAATCTCCCCTGTACACGAGAAGATGGACAGCGACTCCATTGACAGTTTGATCCTGAAGCTCCACGATGTGAACGCGGTGAAGTTCGGGGAGTACAAGCTGAAGAGCGGCATGATGACACCCATCTACATCGACCTGAGGGTGCTCGTGTCCTACCCAGCTCTCATGAACCAGGTAGTTAAACACGTGCTGCTCCACAGCGTGCTGCTGAGAGAACTTTAAACAACACGCGAGACTCCTTAAGGCTTCGTTACAAAGACAACATGTTGTTATAATCAAGCTAACGTGTCAGTAATGTTACCATGTGATGGCGGGAAGTGGCAGTCTCAGAAGTGAAGGGGATATTTTTAATAAACCTAAACACTCACGAGCTTTCACAGAAATGGCTCCTGGAATAATTTGGCACATACTGACCCATGCAAAATGCAACTGATTGTATATTTGGGCTGTTAGAAACACCAGCTAATATGATGCACTTTGATACAAGGATAGTTTATAATGTCTAGGACAAGTTTTACTAAATACCTTTATCAATAATAGCACTGTGGATATAATGACTCAGTGGGGAAAGAAAAGTGGTACAACAGTGTGGTAAGTTCATGAAATAAAATTACTTTTAGTGGTTCACCGATTTGTCTTTTTACCAGTACTGATTATTAGAAATCAAGGACACTGAAAACTGATATTTGCAATCAATATCGATTTGCTGTAGAAAAATGAAATGGCAACAAAATGTGGAACAGCCAGTGATGAATAAACCTAACTACATTTTACTCAGGTTCTGTTTTTTCTGCAACTTATGTATTCGATACATGAAGTAACTTTGCAGATTCAAATTATTCAGTGTTGACGGGCAGCACATTTTTAGATTATTTTGTTGGCAGTCTGATGAAAAAAATCACTGATAATGATATTTGGAAAAACGCTGGATATTGGCTGAAATTGGTCAAATTGATCAAATCACTTTGCTGTGAGGCGCCCTTGAAAACCAGGAAAATTCAACACGTATAGAAAGAAATCCAAAAAACAATACCAACTACTGGTTGTTTTCATGATTAACGGATCAGTCGTTTTCCATGAAATGTCCAAAACATTTCTCAATCAAATGATAATGTCCCTGAGCCCAAAGTGACGTCTTCAAATAGCTTGTTTTGTCCAACAAACTGTCCAAAATCCAAATACCCTTCATCTACTATCATACATTAGTAAGAAGAAACTGCAACCAGCAAATGTTTGATATTGCAACATGTAACATTATCTTTACTAATACAAGCAATGCTCTTCTCCAGGTCACCTATGTCAGTTTTAGCTTGCTACTGACTAAGTAAAGTTAAACATCCATTCAGTCGTGCCAACAAAAAACATGCACATTTAATGTAAAGTGTTAAAACTACGGTGACCTTTAGGACTTGCACGCCTCAATAAATACCTACCTGTTTCCCTTGTTTTTCTCTGCAGGTGTCGAGTCTCATCTACGAGCGAGTGCAAGAGGAGGGGCTGCAGTTTGACTCGGTGTGCGGGGTCCCGTACACGGCCCTGCCTCTGGCCACCATCATCTGTTCTAGACACGAGCTGCCCATGCTCATCAGGCGGAAGGAGGCCAAGGACTATGGTGGGTGTTTGGAAGCCCGGGCGAGCTTTGTTTATCAAGCGCTTATTTATCTTGGATTTGTTAGCAGGCGTCGCACGTGTATCAGCCTTTAAAGACAAACACCGACTGTCACACCCCTCTTCAGTAAGGAGCAAACAATACAGGAGCTGTTTATCTGACCTGTGTGATTGAGAGCTAATTTACCCTTTTCAGTCTCGCCTATCCGTAGATAAGTTCTTGGACATTGACCTGTTGCAAATCTGTTTAACAAGAGCAATTTAAAGTTTTCAAAGTGGTGTTCCTCACTCTCCTTTTAGACGATCTGTCCACACTTATGTGATTAAAGCATTCTCTGTGACAGAGAACTTTGCTAGAACTGGAAGAAAACTGTGTGAAGACCTTGACTCAGATTTAAAATTGATACAAACTGACACTTTGTCCAGAAAAGGGACTGATAAGGCTGCTTATCTAATCCTACTAGGAACCAAGCGTCTGGTGGAGGGCTCATTCCGTGAGGGGGACACATGTCTGATCATTGAGGACACGGTGACCAGTGGCAGCAGCATCCTGGAGACTGCTGAAGTGCTCTACAAGGGAGGACTGAAGGTACGGTATCAGGACAAATAAGATTTAGGGGTGATGAGCCAACATGGAGGGTTAAAGGGTGTAGAAGCCCATCAAGTACAGTAGGAATGTCGCCATGAGAGTCATTTTCCAAAACTAAGATTTTGTTCTGTTGAAGGTGACGGACGCCATCGTTCTGATGGACCGAGAGCAAGGCGGCGTGGAGATGCTGGCCTCTCAGGGAATCAAGCTCCATCCCATCATCTCCATGTTCAAGCTGCTCAACGTGCTGCTGGCAGCCGAGCGCATCGACGCCAAAACCGCCCAGAGCGTCCGCAAGTTCATCCTGGACAACAACACGTTCAGGTACCAGAGGCCGAGTACAGTTACAGCGTTAGTGTGTGTGTGTGTGTGTGTTTGTTGACGCTACATGTAACGTTTGCAGATTAACATTTCCAACTTGTGTGTTTCAGCCCAAAGGAGGAGAACGGCAACGGTGTGTCTGCCGCCAAGAAGCCGTGTGTGGAGCAGAGCGTGAACCTGAGCTATGCAGAGAGAGCCAAACTACCAAGTATGTAGATAACAGCTCAGGGAAATGGCCATCGATCGTAATGTAATTGAAATCTACAGCTTTAAAAATAGAGTTTCCAACATGCTTTGACAGACAAAAGCAGGATACTGAGGAAAGACAGTATAACTACAGAAAGCCAGTCAGGCCAAACAGAAGCCAGAGCAGCTTTAAAGCTCTTTAATGACAAGTACAGACTGTAACACTGTCAAAAGAAGCTTGACAATCAGGTCTTCAATGACGCGTTAATGACGGGTTATGTCTTGTTGTCACTCATAACAGAACACACCTTCATATGAGGAGCACTTTATACGTTTTGTTAAGCCGGTGTCATTCATCCAGTCTCTCCCTCCTCTTCTCCGCAGACGTTCACCCTCTGGCGTCAAAGCTGCTGAAGATCATGGAGGAGAAGCAGTCCAACCTGTGCGTGTCTGCCGACGTGACGAGCAGCGAGGAGCTCCTCCAGCTGGCCGACTCTCTGGGCCCGAGCGTCTGCGTGCTGAAGACGCACGTCGACATCCTGAAGGTCGGTGTCAAACCGATCCATGTTTTACACCGAGAATATTGTCAGGAGAAATGATCTGATGTTATTCTCACGTCCACTAACAGGACTACACAGCGGCCTTCAGCCAGAAACTGCAGGCGCTGGCCGAGAAGCACAACTTCCTCATCTTTGAAGACCGCAAGTTCGCTGACATTGGCAACACAGTGAAGCATCAGTACGAAGGTGAGGAGACTGAACACACTTGTGTCTGTTTGAAACGGCTTCTAAATACTTTTGTCAATATTTAAGTGGTTTAACCGGATGCTCTTGTGTTCATCTCCCAGGGGGTCTGTACCAGATCTCATCCTGGTCCCACATAGTGAACGCCCACGCGGTGCCGGGGCCCGGAGTCGTGAAGGGCCTGAGCGCTGTAGGGAAGCCTCTGGGCCGAGGCTGTCTGCTCATAGCACAGATGAGCTCCCAGGGCTCTCTGGCTACTGGTGAATACACAAAGGCTGTGGTAAGCACGCTCTGCATTTTCTACATTTACTCAGATATCTACTTGAGAGAGTCGTCAGTTTACAGGTGTTTTGTCTCTGTTTTCTACCTTTTTACAGCTGCAGATGGCAGAGGAGCAGTCGGACTTCGTGTTCGGGTTCATCTGTGGCTCTAAAATCAGCGAGAGGCCAGAGTTCATCCACATGAGCCCCGGGGTGCAGATGCAGGCTGGAGGTAAAGTAGACCTGCGGATTACATTTATTTCCATTTGGTTGGTTTGTTTTCCTAGAAATACACGTCAATATAAACATTTTACACAGTCAATATTATAAATCTGTGATGTTCATGAGATTTAGGAGATTATTTTAGATGGAGATTATCTTATAATGTACCTCTATGTCTGGTGTGCCGTTACAGTCTCAACTGAATGAGACGCATACTGTGTGTCAAGAGAGAAAAAATACTGTATACACTGGCCCATAAGTTTCTTAGAAAAGGTTTTGCAGTTTACTCCACCTCGTCATATTTTAAATTAAAACAATCCTTATGAAGTGTAAGTGCTTACCTTCAGCTTCAAGGGTGTTTGATGTGTATACATCGTTATTATGTGAACAATTTTCAGAAACCGGCCAGTTAGGGCGCTGTGTATAATGTAAATAAAAACAGAATACAATGAGGGATACAGTCCAAAGACGAGATATTTAATCTAAAGTGATAGTTTGTTTTTTATATACACTCATTATGAATTTAATGGCTGCAACACACAAAGCATCCATTTTAAGAACCAGGGTTGTACACGGTAACCCAATATTAGGACAATACCATTAGTCAAAGCAACAAAATGAAACATGCTGGATAAAGATGGCTGATTGTTGAGTCTGATCCAGATGTTGTGAAATACTGACTGTTTGGGTTGGTAGCTCACGACCTTGGGATGAGACTCAACAATCACCTATCTTCCTCAGGGAAGTTTATATCAGGGTGCTTTAGCTTACAAGGTCATCAGGATATTTTCTTCCAGCTGAGCATGTGCATCACAAGCCCTGAGAACAGCTACTATGTGAACATGGCTGCATCACAACAAGAAAATGTGTCTAAATACAAGATGTGTTGTCTTACAAAGTGATGTAGCACAGTTTTTTCTACACATTTTCATTTTGATGCCTCAGACATTGAGACCAGACACTTCTCCCTCTGCTCTTTGGTGTTGTGACTCCTCTTCACCACATGGAGGTGCTATCGTACAAGAAATGATTACCGGGCCTCCTCCTCCTCCTTGCACCTCCTCACCCATTTCTCCCTCCCCTTCCTGTGTCTGCCTCTCCGACAGGTGACGTGTTGGGCCAGCAGTACTCCACTCCGGAGGAAGTCCTCTGCGACAAAGGCTCTGACGTCATCATCGTCGGCCGGGGTATCCTGGCGGCCCCTGATAGGCTGGAAGCTGCCGAGTCGTACAGAAAGGCAGGCTGGGAGGCTTACGCCAAGAAACTGGGCCGCGGTGACCATTAGGAACATCGATACGTCAAATTAAAGATCTCAGTTACTCTGATAAGGACCTCCGCTGATGAACTGGAAGTCTTTTTAGTTTCACATTTGTGAGGAACACCAGCGTGCGGCGAGATGTATACATAGAAACATATGTAGGTGTTTGCACTGCCACGTCAAAACGCACACCTGTTCCTACACCACCACGCCGCTTATTGACATTTCTACTCTGCAGGTGTTGGGAATCGGAAATGTGTTGATTCTGTCCTATCAATAGTTCTGTCCTCTTCTGATTCCTTCCTATTCATTTACTTCTGATCAGGTTCAAACAGACTCGGGACAGGTTTCAGTGTTACTTCAGGGTTGAGCGTGTCCTCTTCCTCTCCCAGTCTAATCCAGCAGAGTGTGAGATAAGTTGTTGATTACGTAGAATAGATTTTTTTTTTTTTTTTTAAATGAGGTGGCTGCTAGACATACGAGGTGTCATTCCCTGCTTCTGGTCATGTGGAGGCTCTTCGTCACAAACCCACTTTTCCTCTAGATGCTTTACTAGACCAACATTTTTAGTAGAAATAAATGTGGGTGTGGCTTATAACTTTTTAATATTTGATAATATTTGGGTTGTAATTCAGGGCATTTTCCCAGCTGAGGATCTTTTTGTAACTTGAGTTTCCCAATCTGGATCATGGGAACCACTTTTCACAAGATCACAGACCCACTAATGACCAAAAACCATGCGTTCATTTTTAACTCCGGCTTCACAACGTATCAGTATTAAGTTGATTTAAACTCGAAGGCACAGGCTTTTTAAAGGGTCCACTCCAGAATGGTGACAGAATTTTGAAAGACCGCCCGACAAAATCGTAGTTTGATTATTAGTTTGGACGATCAGCGCGTAGCCCCTCACATTATTTAAGTGACGAGATGAGGGAACGCTGATCTCTGCCAGGTTAGTTGTCTTAAGTCCAACGTCTGCCGTCCACGTTGTTGAACATGAAACGTGAAATGCCGAGGCGATCGTTTTAAAAGGGATATGAATTGTACAGGTTACAGGTTGTTTATCGGCTGTCTCTCCAAAGACGGTAGGTAAAGTTTTGTTTAGATAGAGAGAAATGCCTTCAGTCCCTTTTTAAAAGCTGACAGCAGTTGAGTTCTGGTCAACAGTGACGTCCTGGAGCCGTGACAGTTGGGCAGTTGCTACCTGGCCTACATGTAGCGACACGGCCTCGTGGTGTTATTGATGAAATCCTTCTTGAGTTCATGGATGAGTGTGAAGTCTCTCTCCTCTTCCAGAGACCTTGTTTGGTTTGTTTCCCTCCATGTACTTTCCTTCTGTGACTGAAAACAAGAAATGCAACGTCTTTTGTAAAGTGGGACTTGATATTTCAATAAACCTTACATGTTAAAAATCTTTATTTCCAAGTGTTATGTTTGATATCGCTGCATTAATACTGTACTGTTGTGTTACTGAAGACGTGAGAAGTCCTGGGATGTCTGTGTTTGTGTCTTTTTGTAAATTGTCGACGCTGTGCGTGTTTGAATGTGACATTAAAACATATTTTATCAGATGCCTTCAGAATGTACTGTGAAATCTGGATTACACAGGATTATCTACACTGCTGTGACATCGAGCAGGGCTTGTATATTGTATTTTTGTACTGTATTAAATGAGAATTTAATCAAACAAACAATCAGAATACCATCAAATACAGTTGGTGGCTATTGAATAATATTTTACACCCTTCCACCTTGATTTTTAGACACATTTTAGTTGCTAGTTTCTACTTGATCTGATAAATAAATTGAAAGCTGTTTGTTCTCTGTTCACTGGAAGTCAAGCAATCAATTCAGGCAATCGCTTGTACAAAATATCTAATAAATGCATCGATACTGTCTGTATGAATCTTGAGTTTTACTGAACCTTTATGTAGTTTGTTGTAATCTTAAGATTTCTTTCAAAATCCCTTCAGCTGGGAAATAAAGCTGAAGTCAATATGTGTTCTGTTGGTTGTTGGATGGATGATAGATACTTTATTGATCCCGAAGGACATTTAGACATCATGTAGCTTAAAGGACACATACAAAACACAAACATATAATAAGGTATAAAAAAATAAATTTTAAACATTCTGAAAAATTCACATGATATAGTTAATAAATTGATGCATTATATGAATAATGTATTAAATGTTTGGTAAAAAGTTTTCCATGTAATTAATCTTCCTTTAAATAAACTTTAAATGAGTTTGACCAATATTTTTTTGTTTGGTTGACTGTGTTTTCACATCTCAAATTTAATTTTCTTTCTTTTTCATTTTCCATTTTTTGCCTCCATAACGTCTGAGGAGTTGTAGGGGATTGACTCAAGCTTCATTTCCATCCATCTCTATCTGTTATCAGACCCGTCCTGCCTGGTAACAGCTCTCAGGGTTTTTCTTTTTAGTCCTGAACCTTTGACTCAACACAACCCGCCAACTGATGGTGTCCTCGGGGTTCATTTTGTTGTTTCCACAGGACTAGAACAAAATAAGAACCAGTAAACTGGAGGAGTGTCCCTTTAATTTAAAAAGACAACCAATACATTTGCAACCAGAAAGGTCCAACCCACAGAGCAACGACAATATCTCTGATTGGCCTGCTATTGTTGTCCAACAGCTTCTGTTGTCTATTGGCTCCTTTGAAAACCATTTTTAAAATCATCAACATCTTTTTTTTTTTAAATTTCAGATCAAGATTTGGCTAAAATATTTGATTTTACAGGCAAAACAAAGTCAAGCAAACACCTGAACCTCATCAATTAAAGCCTTGATCAGCTGATTTCCTGTTTTGGGAGATATTTATAGACTTCATTAATGTTTCCTCGTGTTTCAAAGTGGATTTTCTCTTCTTTGTGTCGGATCTAATTTGAAACGCAAACATTTTCCTTCCTTCTCTGCGGCTGGCTTTTTTTCCTCCCCCAAAAGTTGTCGGACAAGATGAGCACACCCGGCAGCAGAAAAGTCATTTGCAAGGCATATGATATGGAAATGATGCTCGAACGGGCGCTGAAAGAGAGCGAGCTGAAGTCGGCAGGTAGTTACGTTACAATGCGCCTTTTTTTACAGATCGGCGCAGGCACAAAGGTCAGACACGTTGCCTGGCACACAGGAGGAGGAGGGAAAGGGATGGTAAGAATAATTCATTTCGTGTGTGTGTGTGTGTGTGTGTGTGTGTGCGCCCCTAACACACACACACACACACACACACACACGCACCCCTCCCCCTTAATGTCAATATTTGATCAGAGCAACGCACCGTGCAACAGGTGTGTGTGCGCGCCCTGAGGATCCTCTCGGTCGTTTCATCCATGATGGGTGGGGAGAATCGTGAGGGGTGGAGAGAGAGAGAGATGGGGTGGAGGAAGGGAGGGGAGATAGGAAGAGAGCGCGTAGAGGTATAAAAGGTGTATACCTGTCACGACCGGCACACATCCAGTGCGCGTAAAAGGTGAGCCAAAGCCTGACCAAGCCCGTGCGCCTTTTTTTGGTCTTTGTTGTTTCGTTCCTTCTAAAGGTAGGCTCCGAGGCTTTTCATTCACTTATATTCCCAGAGTGTCTTTTCTTACCAGTGTGCACATTTCCTTGGTGTTTTAACTTTTTTTTTTCTTCCAAATCTCCCTCCAGAGGTGACGAGACAGCAGAGAGAGGCAGCTGTTGCGCGCTCACCATCTTTCCCCCCCGGATCTCCGCACTGTGATCGATTTTTGATTTGTTTTCTTTTTGTTTAGTTTTTTGTGACTTTTTGTGACTTTTTCCTTCATGTCTGTATTTGCTTCACGTTGAGCCTCACGCACAATACCTGAAGATGAAGTTTTGTTCGTTCGGCTCGCGTTATGCAGGTACGGGTTGGCAACTGGAAAAGACACAAAGTTTGTTTTTTTGTTTTGTTCTGTTTTTTTTTTTTTTTCGTCACTGGAGAATCATCACTCTGTTGTAAACACTGTCAAGCCTCAGTTCAGACTAATGATGGGAGGTTTTGTTTGTTCTGGTTGGGTTGTTTGAAAAGATCCCCTCAGAGAAATTAGTTTTGGGGGGTAAGGCCACAAAGCGAGCCCCTGGAAAAAAAACATAAAAAATATAGAAGAAATTTAGAAGACAGTACATCAGCAATGAAGTGAGGACAAGACAAAGTTTCAGTAACCGAAGCACCAGGTGTACAGAGCATTTAACTGAAAAGATGACCTTATTTGCATACAGCTGCTGGCTCTGAAGGGAGCCATGTCAGCCTGGTGACAACTGACTCCTGGAGTCATTTACCCGAAGGTGAAGTTAAAAACAAACAAACAAAACCTCATTGAAAAGTCAAAACTTATTGGACTCCATTAAAGGCTCTTTTGTTAGATTTAACTGAATAGGTGTCGAGCAGAAAACAGGCGTACAGCTGCTGAGTTCAGTTGACCGAATCAGGTTAGATTCAGGTTCAGAGAGGAAAAGTTTAAATCCAACATGTGCTGAAAAGTCTCACACAACTCCTTAGTTCTGCTCAGTAATGATTCTGATAAACCTGTAACTGACATCAGGTGTGTGTGCGAATGATGTCCGGTGGCTGTTCGATTGACCCCCCGGATGATATAATGTCACATGTGCTGAAAAGGTTGACATTTACAGATGACAATCTCCGTATCTCTCCCTCCCCTGCCGCCTGTTCTGATAATCGTCTTTCTGTTGGCACATTCATGATGACGGCGTGTATTTTCCACTGGGGGCCTATTCATTACTCTCCATCTCCTACGTCACCGAGCGAGGCTGCAGGCGAGCGACCGCGGAGCAGCAGAGATGGAGCTTAATGGGAGGTTATGTTAATCATTGACTAAACATTAACCGCGCACACACACCAGACACCTGATAGGGGCCATCTGTCATTCGGATGCTACGACGCAGCGTTCAGCCGTCACACTTTTTCACCCTGTGTCCTTCCTTGTGTTTCAGAGCTCCGACTCTCTGTGTTTTAGAGTGTAATTCAAATGTGCACCTGTGTTTTTTTGTGTGTGTTTTTTCTCATCCAGCTCTCTCGGACAATAAATTGATGAAGTCAGTGTCACAACTACACTTATCTGACCTCGCTGAGGAGTCAGCTGCCCTTTATATCCCCAGTTCAAACAGATGAACTCATTCACAAGAAGCTTTAACACACAGTGACAAAACACATGAATGCACCATATTTTGTTTTACAGATTATAATCCCTGATCAATTAAAGCATTGACTAACTGTCTACTAAATTACCATTAATTAAGTGCATTGAATTTGTGTACTAAAGACTCCAACACAACTGCTGTAAAACTGAAACATTTGATCTGTACGTGCCAAGAATGACACGAGAAAACCAAAACGGTTCAATCACCAATAATAATAATCACAATAATAACATGTTAGCCGTTAAATCACTGATGCTCAAATTTCACGTACATATCTTTAATACCTTCGCTCCCTCCTGCACATGATTCCCTCAACATTATAAATCCCCGTCTCTCTTTAGTTCCAAAAACATCTCCTGTAGGTTTTATCACTTGCGAGAGACACATTACGTCAAAGCCCGTCCGACATGTCGCTCTTTCCCCTGAGAGCCTGTTTGCCTCGGCTTGAAGCTCCAGTCAATATTTGTTTAAAGCCAGATGAAGGGAGAGCTCACACTCCTCAGTATCCTGGTTACCCTGCTCCGATTTAAACCGACTGTCCCAACTGGTCCTGCTGCTGCTGCTGCTGTGGCTGCTACACCCTGCCTACCAGCTACCTGCTCCACCAGCCTTCAGAGCACACAGGTCATGTGTTTAGGATTAAAGTCTGAATGTTAGTGTGGGAACATTTGGTTTTACTGTCAACATGAAGACTTCATCGAGCGTCACTGTCATCCTTGAAACATCTATATTCAGTCGAAGTTTACGAAAATCATCTGAAACACAACCAGGTAGAAATGTTACTCTGGACGCAAATATCTGTTGTCTTTAAAATAGTGCTGACAATTCGAAGCCACATGAGACAACTCAGCTCAAATAATGTGTGTCAACCCTAAAGAAGCTTGAGTAGCAGTTCTTATATTAAGCCCCCTTTTTTTTGTACATGATAAATTTACCTAATGGAAACACAATAAGTAAGACCCCCGTAGCCCACGTGGACCCGGACAGAACACAAACACAGGACCCAGCAACAGGCGACTGAATGAAACGCACCGTTACCTTCAGTGAATTACAGATTTCTCTGCAGGGAGGACAGTGAGAGGACACACGTAAACACAATATATACACCAGTGATTAGTTGCTTTACAATATCTTTACTTGGAAGCTCGCTCACCGTGTCAAACACGAGCCAGTTTCTGCCTGTTTGAAGTATCAGTCATCCAAATTTTTAAATTTATTTATTTATTTATTTGATTAGGACAATGCACATTAATCAACATCAGCAAAAGCATCAATGTAAATATGCCGGAGTTAGCACAGTTGCTAGATTTCATCTGTTGTCCTAAGGAAGGTATCATAAAAAACATACAGACAATACACCATGACAAAAAAATGTGACATATAGAAATGTGAACAGAGGAAGCTTGCACACAAACACTATCAACACATATCATGATACTGAATTTGGAAAAGAGGCGCAACAAAAAGCAAAACATTAAGTTTTTTAACCCATGTTAAAGCCATGTTAGAGTGCTGAGTGCTTTATTATTGTCATTCTGTTTTGACATATTCTCATATTATTACTGCTACACACAGAATATTACATGTCTGTCTGTCATGGAAAAGTGGTCCCTCCTCTGTTGCTCTTCCACCAGCCTTGATTCAGATAGCTTTCCTATACATCTTTGTGATTTTGGGCTGTATAAATAAAATGTACAAATAAGAATAATAAGTGTGTTTATGTAGGACCTTCCAAGAACAGACGTCACAAAGTCCAGTGGGAGAGAGGTCCAAAGTGTCGACCTACTACCTTAAAAGCACAGGCTCCTTTTGTCTTCAGCCTGGAGGGAGGAACAGATAACAAACCCTGATCAGAGGACCTCAGAGTCCTACGTATGATACCGCCAGCAGTCACACCTGAATGCAGGCAGGTGTCTGACCATGCAGGGCTCCAAATGTGATTACAAGGACCTTGAATTGGATTCTGAGCAGCCAGTGCAAAGACACGAGGATCGGTGTAACGCGAGACCTTCGCGAGGAAAGTCTTGCTGAGACAGGTGACAAGAGAGATGAGAATTATTGAGCTGAGAAGAAACTGAGCTTTCTCAGCTTGTAGAAACAGAAGCGAGCCAAACAATTCACATGTTGATCGAGACTCAAAGCCCGGCCCGTTAGAAACTCCTGGATTATGGAGGGTAGGTTTAGGTTCAGGAGCCTAAATTAGACCGGCCTTCTCTTCTTTCAGAGTCCTGCTGCCCCTGCTGTGACCCCGTGAACTGTCAGCTCTGCAGCACCCGACTGTACCGGTGCCATTAAGACAACCGTTTGCATCTGTACAGAAGGAGCATGATTACATTTGCGGTGCCTGCCGAACTGTTTTGCTGCTATCTGTAGATGGTGAAACGACTGCTTCCCAGAGGCTGTGTGTGTGTGTGTGTGTGTGTGTGTGTGTGTGTGTGTGTGCGCGCGCTGCCTGTAGGATGTGTGCTGTGTCCTCTGACAGTTACCGATAATGAAGAGTCATGCAAATGCCCCGAGGCTGGTTCCTGCCCCTCGGTTGGCGACTGGCTGACTTATCTGAGGGTAAAATGAGTGCAACCGGATAAAAGTCCACATTTTAAGATCTCAGAAATATGAATAAACAAAACGAGAGCATCTTGTAACTCAATCTCAATAAACAAGCTGTTTTTTTATTTTAGAAATCATGAGAAGTGACACATGAATTCAAAGATTGCTGCTTTAACGCTCTCAAGCTAAAAGGTGTGTGTGCTCATGTCTGCCAGCCTCAGTGTGTTTGTGTCCCTGTCATCACAATCCAATACTGTGTTTTTGTTTAGTTTTTTTTAAACGGGGACGATTCACAGACACAAGCACAGCAAATATCACAATCTATGCTTTCTCTACATCTTTCCCCCTGGCAGGTAAGTCCAGCTGCTTGTTTGTCGGCGCAGAGATCAGCGGGGACAAGTGGAGGCGGCGCGAGCAGATGTCCCGCTCGCATCATCCTTACCTGGATTAGTCTCCACGGTAACCTTCCACCTGAAGGAGGGCATTTATTCAGTGCAATCTGTGTGTCACTCCGTGTGTGTTGATGTGTGTCAGCGTGCAGACGCACAAACAGTCACGTGTGTGTGTGTGTGTGTGTGTGCAGGTGCATTTACTGGCTATTCAAATAGTTCCTGCTCACACTGACCCAGAAACAAAATCTCTCTCTTCCTGCAGTATTAACACACTTCCTGCACTGCAACCAATCTATACAGGTACAAAAGAACATAGTCACAGTCTATCATTTTTATTGCATCCTATATTTGCATTAAGAGACAAGAATGATGGTTATGTTTTGTTTTTTTAAGTCTCTACATTTTAGTCAAACATCCTTGACATTACTGTTGTACCCAGTGGCACCCAAACGCACCAGATCTGTAATATTTAGAGCTTTGGGTTGGTGGCTCGGGTCGTAGTGTCAGTATTTGACGTGGATGAGACTCAACAATCAGCCATCTTTCTCCAGGAGGAGACATTTCGTGGCTTTAAACATTTTGTTGTGCTTTTTAAAAATATGGATGCCAGCTTGTGAAAGAACATTTCTTTATGATTATATTGACAGAGTGAAAAAGAAAAGCTGTATTGAAATATTATGCCATATCTAAGTGTAAAGCGAGGGATCTCTGTGTGTCTGTTATTCATGAAGCTCCAGAACCATTCATCTAATCTAATTCAGACTTGGCAAGTTTGTTGCCGGAGAGCCGAGAAGGCGCAGTGTTGAATTTGGTTCAATATTACAAGTTCAATATTGATACATTTTGGATAAACAGTGAACACCTCTCTGTGCAGCAGCGTTGGGGGTGTGGCTTCAGCTCTCTGGCTTCACGGCTCTGCAGACTGAAGCTGGCCTCACACTGATCCCTCTCACGTGATCTCGTTGGGGAAGCAGACCTAAACAAAACGGAGATCAGCACTCTTGCCGTAGTAGCGCAAAAAAGAAGGCTGAACGAGTCTGTGTGAGTGGAGAGACGCGGCCAACGAGGGGTTTTTGTTCTTCAGCGAGAACTGAAGATGAGATTTTAGGTTTCTGTCAACAGTTGTGTGTTAGCTAACATTAGCTACCATTACCTGGGAGCACCGTTAGCTGCTCTGGGATGCCTCTCACATCGGTTGTTGTAGTCCCATTTGATATTATCGTGAGTCTGTGAGCAATTCAGGAGGCTTAAGGCTGAATCTATAAACCGATGCACATTACCACATAACATGCACTGAACAGCATTGAAACCTTATTTCGAGTGAAAAGACGATGAAAAGCTTTTCACAGACATTTCCTGTTAGCTATAATACAGCCAAAGCTACCGAGCAGATGTGCATGCGTTTTATGGGCTGGATAGATGAATTAAAACACGAAAAGGTCGAATTAAGATGTAACTAACGAGGCTGATGCTGTTATTTGAGTCTCAGATTGAGTGTGGATGGTGGAAACAGATGGAAAAGCCTGAAAGCGTCTTCTAAAGTGGTCAAATCTGCTTATAATTATTATCTTTGTTGATTCATTATTCCCTTTGTATTCAAGCGAGAGTCATGATGGATCAGTTGCACCGTGCTGTAGGGTGCATCTGCTAATGCAAAAATGATCTCTGGCTCTGTGGCCATTACACAACAATGCATCACGATCAGATAAGGATCGTGATGGCAAAACCATCAGAGAGCCTCCACCCCATTATGTTAGGCATTAGACTGCCTCAGCTGAATGTAGAGACGAACTCTGGAGCAGAAAAAGGTAAGGGGACCTCGCTCAGGTGGATCCTGGACTCGCCCCCTCACTGATGTGAAACAAGTGACCAGTAAACGTGTCATGTGACCAGTGACAAGAAATGAATGGCTTTCTTATACAGCCAGATAAGGATTCAAAGTAGAACTGTACGAGCTCTCTCTCTGCCGGACTACACTGTCCCTGACACATGCAAATAACCCCGGCTGTATTTAACTGGGAAATGAGCTGTGTGTGTGTGTGTGTGTGTGTGTGTGAGAGGATCTACAGCTGATCTATCTTATCAGACCTGGTGAAGGAAGATGAAAGACCTTCTTCATACATGTTTTTTTATAATGTATCTAGACACACAAGGTAGTTCAGGTAGCGGCACCTCTACGCACACACAATATTGCACTCACATACACGACATCTGTGTCTATATAAGCCCGTCCTTTCACCTGCCCATCACCTGCTCTTGGACAGAGGGGGGGTGGGCAGGACACACACACACACACACAGACAAAGACACACACAGACAGACACACACATGTAGAGAGAAGCACAATGAATGGGTTAACAGAACACAATGAAAAAGCTGTTCATACAAGTAAACAACTCACACACGCTCACACACACACACACACGCTCACACACACACACACACACACACACACACACACACACACACACACACACACACACTGTACATGTTGTTCTAACTATAGTAAATGTTCATGTTTGTCAGATATTTCCATCTAAACTCCATCTCAGTCCAACTCTGACAATTAAAGGTGCTATTTTTTCCCCATCTTGTCAAATAATGATGCTTTTGGATCGTACGACGGGTCGGCCGCCATCACAAAGCATCAGTTTCTTAACGAGTTTGGAAACCCAGAGTGTCATTATTTGACAAGCTGGAACTGACACTCAAAAATGAACCTCCCTTACAAATAGCACCTTTAAATGAACCATTACTTTTAACAGTGCTGTCCAGTTCTGCTGTAAAAGTCTGGTTGTAATACACACTTTTGCCACTAGATGTCACCAATGATGAAGGAAAATTCATCTCTATTCTATCTCGTGGATACCGGTGCAACACTGGTGGATTAAAAAAAACATGAAACCTGCAGGAAAAAAAATGACAGATTAAGAATATAACAACTGTTTGTTTACTCTGACAAGGAAAAACCTGATTATTAAACAGATGACTTACCAGTGTTCAGTCAGCCGTGGTACATACAGTTTGTCAGATGGAAACATAAATAAAATGTTTCTTTTTCTTTGTTTCCTGAATCCTATTATGTTATATTACAATATACACATTTACATATGTATCATAATCTGTATTATTATAACGTAAAATTAATAAGTGCACAAAAGAACAATATGACTCGGAGATGTTTTTTACTCCAGATGTTAAATGTGCTTTTTTATTAGTAGCTCTTCGCTGAAATGTAACAACAAAGGCTATAATCTATAATCAGATGAAGAAACTGTCGACCCAACACAGGATCAGGACTCGGCATCAATCCAAGTTTAATTCACAGTTCTATTAATATAGTGACTAACTCTGTATTGGGCATTAAAAATTGTAATCGAGCTGAAAAATCTTGATTTGAAAATAAAAAATAAAGATAAAACTAAAATATTCATGCAGTTCTAGTATTGTGTTGTTTTCCTTTATGAGAAATGTTCTCAGGTGCCGTTAAACCCAAATGTTATTTAATGTCTCCTTATGATTTATTCTTATTAAAGCCTATTATTTTCTATTTCTTAGAATAACATATTGTTCTACTTACCATCTTTATTTTTGCACCTTTTGCAATATAAGAAATGTCGTCAGTTGCCAAATGTTATTTGTTACTTTATATATATTTATATATATATATATATATATATATATATATATATATGTGTGTGTGTGTGTGTGTGTGTGTGTGTGTGTGTGTTTTCTACTTACCATTTATTTATTTTTGCAATGTCAGTAATGTTGTCAGTTTCCAAATGTTATTTGTTACCTTATGATTTATTCTCATTTAGCCTATAAACAATATATGTTTGTATTGTTCTACTTACCATTACCGTTTTTTGCTATGATCAGAGCATTGCTGTATGGGGCAGTCGAGTCCTTTACCTTTATCAGCAACAGCTCATATACTGTAAAAACAATCCCAGCTCCATGTATATGAGCCTTCTGACACTGTATGTGTGGCATACTGTGTCATTTTTAGGGATGATCCGGCTCATTTTATAGCCAAAACTACATGTTTCAAAGCCTGAAAATGTGGGTGGCAAGTGAGTAAAGTCAGAAAGTAACACCGCTACTGTAGCTTGGAGCGGTTAATCCTACTGACACTTTCCAGATGAATCACTGGAAAAGAAGGAGATAAGGAGTGTCCTTCACTTTGTCGGGATGTCTTTTCTCACCTCCAGCTTCAGATCTGGTTTACCTACAGCAGAGAGAGAGAGAGAGACATGGAGGGAGGGCGAGAGGGGATCAGCTCCCAGAATGTGTCTATTATCCGGCCACCCCAATCAAACTGTTGTGTCAGTGCGTTGCCATTGTATAGTCCTGGGTCAGGTTGCCTCTGACCATGGCTGCCATATTGATGACTAAGTCAGTTTGGGGCTCTGAGGACAATGGTGCCGTGGAGCCTCCACAAAGCACGAGGCTAATGCTCCCCTTTCAGCCGGCCCGCTCAGCTGCTGAGTGTGCAAGGCTGCTGGGCAAATGGAGTGGCGCGCATCCAGGGGGCCCGGCCCTATAAAAACACAGGCGAGGGTCTCTCCCCCGACATTGATTATACTGGATCTGTCCCACCTCAGTACTGTCTGTAAGTATATCAACACACTGCCTCAGACTCAGCTAAGACGATCAGGGGACAGCTATGTGTACTGGGGTGGAGCTCGACAGCCACCAGGATGCTCTTTGATTTGCTAAGAATTAATTAAAAAAAAAAAAACATGGGAGCCACTATCTGATGCTGCTTTCAGGGTGAATCTGTTTGGCAAGATGATGCCTTACTGGTGTGCTTGTGTTTGGCCTTTAAAACACCATACGAGCATCTTTTCTCCGACCAGTAACACGCTAATCTGAAAAGAGATTCGGGTATGATTTGGTTAGCGGCTTGGTAGAAGCGATCATTCGTGTGAGTGAAAGACTTCAGAGACAGCATGTTTGTTTTCGGAGCTATGGCTTGCAGGTTTGTGGCTTCCTGTTGGCTTCCATTAATGTAACAGTAATTGTACAATGTGCATTGGCGGAGGCCGGTCTGTGGTTGAATCTCCTCAATGGACACAGAAGAAAGAATTTTTGACTTACTTCTGACACCTTTGGAAAGTGACCTTAACAGATACATCTTTCCAGAGTAAATGTGTGAAAATAGAGTCTAAATAAAATAGTTTTACCTTGTTAATTGGTACTTTTTCATCAAGCTAAAACACAAAGATTGTAAGTTGATGCCAGGGTTAAATGCTTGTATTCTTATCAAGATGAGGGTGCTCACAGACATTTATGTATTTACTTATTGCACCTAAAGGTCTCGCAGAGGGTTTGATTTTCATTTTTTTCCCCCTCGGTCAGAGAGTAACCCCCGAGGGAGAAACAGTAGCCATGAACACTCAACAAATGGAGCAGATGGGCCAGTTCAAGATCACAGTCTGGGAGGAGGAGAACTTCCAGGGCAAGCGCTGTGAGTTCATGCTGGAGTGCCAGAACATCATGGAGAGGGGCTTCAACAAGATCCGTTCCATCAAGGTTGAGAATGGACCGTAAGTCGTGGATCTTCTGTTTTCCTCTGTATCTATACGTTCTGCATTTTCCATCCATCGTAGAAATCACTCCACTATCACCTCTGGACATATTCAGGTTCTGACTTCTTTCTGATTTAAGCAAAGTTGGGATGACTGCATAAGAAGTTTGTGCTGATATCTTTCATTCAGAATTCTGCATAAATAGTATTGTAGTGAGTTGAGTTTTTTACAGTTTGTTGGTGAAAACACACTGCTGCTGAAAAAACAACGGCAGTTCTTGAGCCGTAACGATATCTAATAAAATCAAATTATTTACTTCTCTTGAAATTCTAATTTTTTCTGCTTGAAAAAGTCTGATGAAAGCCCCCATGAGACGCTCAGCATAGGAAAAGCAAAATAACAAACCAGCCTGCTGTGTTATTGCATTGCTAGTTGGCATGCATCGCTTTCGTGTGTGTGTGTGTGTGTGTGTGCATGCATCCAAGTGTAACCCTGCTGAGATATGAGTTGGCTCGTGAGCAGCTGCCGGCTGCGAGCCAGAATGACTGACTGGCGATCAGATAAAGAGGCCTGGGTGCAGCAGCAGCAGTAGCAGCGGCGGTGTTGGTGGCGGTGGTGGTGGTGGTGGTGGTGGTGGAGGCAGTCAGGAGCAGCAGTATTTAATGTTTGCTTTGTGCTCCCAGTGACAAAAGAAGCTGCAAGCTGTTTTCACTCGAGGCCGTCCTGTGGGCGTTGGACTCTATTGTTTAATGGAAATGACAGTTGCACTAAGTCTTGTTTGCTTTTAGTGGCTTGTTGGATGTTTTTAAATGTTCTCTGCTCAATTAACTCCAACATGTCTTTTCTCCTTTTCATCTACAGCTGGGTGGGTTATGAGTACCCCGAGTTCCAGGGACAGCAGTTTATCCTGGAGAAGGGAGACTACCCTCGCTACGAGGCCTGGAGTGGAAACAGCAGCTACAGAACCGAGCACATGCTTTCCTTCAGACCCATCAAGTGCGCTGTGAGTTCGCCACTTCCCTTCCATCCATCCATTTTTTCTTCATTTGACCAGTCAGCTCTTGGACTGAAATGACTTAACCTTCCTTTTCCACTTTTCTTCCGCAGAACCACAGTGACAGCAAGGTGACCCTGTACGAGTGCGAGGACTTCCAGGGCCGTAAGTTCGAGATGTGCGATGACTACCCCTCCCTACAGGCCATGGGCTGGTGCAGCAAGGAGGTGCCCTCCATCAAAGTCAACTCAGGAGCGTAAGTTATATTGGTGTCTTCTGTCTTCTCCCCCTTCTGCAACATCCAATCTTTTTGAGTTATAGTTATAATTTTGGTCAAAACCCACAACGGAAACCCCATGACACGATCATTTATGTCATGTGGAAATCATCAACAAAGTGTCGAACAGTTGATATATAAAATCCTGTAAATAGTCCTTGTTTCACAGATTGTTCTGAGGTCATTTTGACTGTCCGAATGATGTGTTATATTCCCTGATCTGACCTTGACTCACCCGCCTCCCCTCTCCCCCCCCCTTGCAGCTGGGTGGCCTACCAGTTCCCTGGTTACCGTGGCTACCAGTACATCCTGGAGAGAGACAGACACCAAGGCGAGTACAGAAACTACAACGAGTTCAGCACCCAGGCTCACACCAACCAGGTGCAGTCCATCCGTAGGATCCAGCACTAAGCCTTCGTTCTGCCTGCCTGACCAAACCTGAGAAAGAAAAAAAAAACTCTCCCTGAACCCCCGGACAGACCGCTGTCACAGAACAGTAGACGGACAAACTCTTTCTATCACTCTGTGGCTCTGCATGTATGGATATCTGAGTACCTACTTCTTCTACCATGCTAAAGCATGTTCTTGATATAGGAAATAAAGGCTTTTCTTCAAAACTAGAGACTGTTTGTCGGCATTCCTTTTTCTTTTTACAGAGAAAATGACCACCCTGATAAATAACATAAGGCAGTGTCACCTCGAATATGACAGCCGTAGCACAGGTGCACAAGCACTGCGAGCTTAAACTAGCTTTAACCAGGCTGTTATCAGAGATAGCTTCTGCTTTGTATTCATCTAGAGGACATATTTAGCCTTTTAGCGAACATACATGGAAAGATTTGACTCAAATCTCTCTGTTAGGCTATAGGATGTGTAATATTGTTCTTGTCAGACTGTATTCTCATTTCCAATAAACAAGAGCACGAGAACGCATTTTGTTTCTAGTATTTATTCCTCCGCTGTTACAGTCACAGTTCGCCCAAAAAATGGACAGTAAAGTGAGGCGCTGCGAGAAAAGCGACAGATAATCTGCCGTTTTTGGCGCCATTCTCTGTCTGTCTAAAAAAAAAACACATATTATTTAAATCAAATGCAAATCATTTTTTTGAAATTTGAATATATTCAAATTTAAGTTCTCTTGCTTGCTTTGAGCAAAAGTTATGTGTAGCCTTCACAGCCAAAACAAAAGCCGGGCGCAGAGGGACAATAGCTTCGATGTGAATACCTCAGTGGGCTGACAGACAGCTGTTCTGTGGCGTCAGCACACGTGTCCTTATCTAAACTAGTTCATTATTCTTCAAACGTTTCATGAGAGGCCAGCAGAGGTCCTCTCAGAGGCAAAAAGTGTTAGCATCGTTGACCGTTGAGCCTCGCCTCGCCTTGCCTTAAATAAACACACTTCAGGTCAAGTTTGAAAGCTGTCTGTCATATTGTTGAAGCCCCCGGTCCTCGAACACCATACAGTATGTTGTACTATAATCACCAACCTGTGATAAAACATGAAGAATTCAATTTACCAGAAGATGCTAAAAAAACAGGTCTGTTTTCACCTTTGTAACAATGAATTCATCAGATAGCTGAGTGTTCCTCAGAACTATTTACTTAGTGTCAAAGGTATGAGATTATTTAAACCCATTAATGAACCATTAATCCTTCAATTAATCTGATTGAGGTCATTGGTTTTCACAAATATTAGTACTTTCTCTTTGAAATAACAGCTTCAGGATCATTATAATGGTGCAGTGTGTTGGAACAGTGTCTCTATGTACTGTGTCACCTCAGTGAGAGGGGAGGATCACAGCGTTACACACATGTTTACTTCAACATACAAGTTTTCAACAAATAACATTGTTATGACGTCATGAGTTCTGTTCGTAGTCAGCGCCTACATTACGTCTGACAAACTGTAACAGAGCTGGGATCTGTAGTTACCACAGTGGTGTCGCACTCAGAAGCTGTGGGGGGCGCCAAATCGACAAAATGCCAGTTTTTATATAATGTTGCTTTAATTTCTAGCCCTCATTGATTTCCTTATTATATTTCATCATGTATGTTATATATATGTTATAACAAGCCAACAAGGCTGCCAGACGGACGACTTCGGGACATTTCCAGCCATATTTGTGGCGACCAAAACAGGTATTTTAAGACAAACCCTTACCAAGTGGGTTTTGTGCGTAAGCCTAAGTCTGAGCATAAGTATGTGTTGTGACAAAAGAGAAAATTGAACCTAAACAAACCTAAAGCTGTAGCATAAAGAAACATTCAGTTATTCTGGCGATTAGGTTGTACTTTTGAGTGTGAAAATAATGTGACTCAGGTGCTTTGGCCTCGCTCAGTGAAGGGGATCTGGTCGTACATGGCGGCCCAACACCTTACTGAGATGCCTCATGTCGGCTTGTTTTAGTTTCTCACATGTCTTTAGATGCAGCAGAGAGAAGCAAACCAGTCGGACGAGGACTCTTAAGCTGCAACTACTGAAACCAAACATCAGGATGAGGGCCCTCACAGTTTTAAACAGAGTACACACCAGACATTACCATGAAGTATTAGATCATTTTTGACAAAACATCTCATTTACCAAAAACAAAGAAACACAAAAGAAGCTGATTCATGTCTCCACTACAACCTCACACACAGCTACCTCATCGAACGTCCGGCAGCTCGGCTTCGTTGCGTTTTGTTTGTTTATTCTAATGCGACTCCGGCGTGTTTGTCTTAGAGTCACACGCCGGCATCCTGGAGCGTGTTTGCCTCCACACACACTCCTCCTGTCGGTCCAGGACGTCGTATTCCGTGTTACACACCCACGAGCCTGCGCCGGCTCTCCGTCCCACACCCAAAAGACCAGGATCTTTTGATAAATGTGTAACCATGCACACACACCTTTCACAAATATACATTCCTCTGCAGACTGATTAAAGCAGGAGCAGCAGGGCTTATAGGGGAGTGACACCTCAGTAGGCTAGTGAGCTGCCAACTCGGGTCCACACAAGTCAGAGCGCCGAGGTGAGTTAAAGGCTTCACAGAGGGAACTTTACATTGATTGTTGATGACAGCTGTAATGTGGTGAGGGTGTTTGGATTCATTTCTTTAACTTTAATGGATTACAGTCAGTTAAATTATGCTTTTTACAGAACAACACGCTCTTGAATTAGGATTTATGATTGTTATAATGGGATTTATGCAACATTAACATGCTTTTAATGTTTAGATGCTTCACTTTAACTCTTTTTTGGGTATAAATTATAATAATAGCAACAGATTTTGATGCGATTATAGCAAATATTCTCAATTCTACGACAAATGAATGCGTCTCTGATGCTTCTTTGTATTTGTTTTTTTGTTTCTTCCTTCTGTCAGTGGCTTTCTTTGCCTCATGCTGACCAGAGGTTACCTATTTCAATCTCCCACTGCATCAATGGATACAGTCTAGCTTTCGAGGCTTGTTTTAAGTTGCCTGCGACTTTTATTGGACACAGGCAGCTAAAGCAAGTCTGGGACGCCAGAGACACACCTACAATCCCGGGCCCCTGAGGAAACCGCTGCCATGTGACGAATGAACAATCCTGCTTTTTTTTTTTTTTAAGTCCAGGAGGAAGGGGACCGTACATGAATCCTGCCCTGATCATTCACGCAAGAAAAACCTTGAAATCATATGTTACAGTTCCTCTCCAGGGCCTTTATTCTGATGCAATCTGTTTCAACATTACGTACTCATTTAAGTATACTCCTTTTTTCCACGAAAGGGTTGTTTGCACTGTGCGTGTCTGAGCTCAGTCAGGTGACACACTATGGAGCAAACACTGAATTAGATGATGAAAGATTAGCACAACTACTTTCAGTTGAGTCAACACTGAGGGCTGGGTTTGCAGAGGATGACTTGCATTTGAGGGTAAAAGGAGTTTCTGTTCAGTGTGTTTGTAAATGTCTTGTAATTTAATTGCAAGGTAATAAATTGATTTATTGTTTGTGAGTTTTTAAAGGTGCAATCAAAACATTTTGACAGATTTTCTCTGGTGATACTTGAAATGATGATAGCTAAACCTTTTACAAGATCCCAGCAGAGATACGCTGTCAGAGTATTTGCATGTTTTTCCTTTCAGCAATTATCTTTTGCCTTTTGGCCTCGATTAGATCACTTTCAGTGGAGATGTACATTTACATTTACATTTAGGGCATTTAGCAACATTTGTCACAAGAAGGAAACCACGATACGAACATACAAGTGAATGTAGACAAGAAAACATGGGGGAGAAAGATGCCACATGTTAAACAAATGTCCGGCATCAAACCGAGGAAGAGATTTCTCTATTTTCTTACCTTCAAATGTATTTTAAAGAGAAAAACCTGGAGGTAGTATGAGTGTTCCGTAGGCTGTATCACTGTCAGTAGTGAAAATATAATTCTACTAATGGCTTATTTCTAAATTCCTGTCAGAACGTTAGCTAGCTAGCATGAATCCTGTGCATTAGAGAACAGCCATCTGTAGTTGAGGGGACGCTTCTTATTGTAACACCATGCTAATAATTAGCACCTTAGCTAAGCCAGGAGAAGCATGAAAATGTCAATGCATCATTTTGCACTGGAGAATAAACTTTTACTAAAAAGTGTCAGTAGTTGTCTGGAGTGGAAAATAATGTAATTGGTTTAAAATGGGCTAATTTGCAGGTGCTAATGAAGCCACAGTGCTAACGCTAGCTATCACAGCTAAGTTACAATTCAATTCAGGCAGCAACCAACAACGGTGCTAACGGGCTCATTCGACAAACGTTAATGTTTTTATCAGCCCGTGTTATGTTTGTCAGAGAGCCAAAATTAAGTCTGAGTGAAAATAAAGAGTAAAGTTATCTTAGATTTGTACATGATACTGTTCAGCTGTACTTAAATACTCTCTGCTAACCTTGTTGATTGTTTTAAGAGGCCAAAGGTAGACATGTCGTGAAACGCGTAGGCATGTTTTAACTGTTACTGTGATTCAACCGCCAAGATATATTAAAGGCTTTTTAATAACTCATCACCCTCTTCAGCGCCTCAGACCTTTTCTACGATTCTAAATAGTATTATTATTGTTGTGTGATTAACATTCCAGCAGCTTTATTCCAGATGTGATTGTAAAAGATGATTAATAAATAACAGTAAGCATCATCATTCATCCAACGTGAGTAAGTGAGTAAGTAATTTGATTTTTAAAGGGGCACTGCGTAGTTCGAGAGAACAAATTCAAACTCAGAATTAGCATATTTAGAACATTAATGAGCGAACAATACAAACTCAGAAGGTTTTTTTTTTTTTTACATAACTGAATAAACAGGCTGTTCTCAGAGGAAAACAAGGTCCCCAGAACACTGTTCAAAGCTAGAAAGGTGGCAGGGTCCGCCACATATAAACAAAGTAAAGACATTGTGTTGTCCTTTAAGGCAAGGCCGTAACCATGGAGTCAACATGGAGGGGGCCAAATCTGCCCATACATTACCATAATGTATAATAATGCATTACATCGCTCTATTTTGTCTTGTTTAGCTTTTCTTGTTTCAGAATTAAGAGCTGGTAGAAATATAACAGATTTATTTTACATTTAGTTATATTTATGATTACATGTCTTTTTTTTGTCACTTACTAATAATTATTTCCAACAGTGGCATGTGGTTTCCTGTCGTATAGCAATTTCTTTTATATTTTTTATAAAAGTTGGGTAATTGAAGGGGGATGTGTCCCCACCAAATATATTAGGTAACAACAGCCTCGCTTTAAGGTCAGTTGGTGTATTCAGTTTTCAAGTTTGTTTTCGATAGGTCATTAAAACATCTATTACTGACAACCCAGTCTCACATCCTCATAAAAATGAACAAACCAAAGACCACATACAGTCACTGAGCGGGGATTATGAAAATAAAGTGCATATTTCTCGATAACAATGTCATCAAAGCACGTTTTAATGTGATACCTTTCTTAAAATATTGCATTTTTCACTGGAAATAAAAGGAACGGCAGCCATGTTCTTTGTTCTCGCAGCCATAAACTTGACGGTCACGTGACGTAGACACAATTGTTGACATCTCACAATTTAATAGGCCTTAATGTGAAACTACTACATTTTGCCCTGCGGACCAGCGTAGCTATTATACATCACTGAAGATCTTCCTCTTCTGATTAAAAAGTCTTCCCCAAAACTACATAATGCACTGTTAAATATTTGGAATGGCAGGAAATTAGTTTTCAAATTTAGATTTTTCTTCTGCCTGGTACGTCCTCATGCAGATTTGTCTCCCCCCACCCCATGTTGTCTCCATGGCTACGGCCCTGAATGATACAAACCCTCGATTGTTTGCATTAACACACTGGTTGAGATTGTGTGTTGACCTCATGTGTGACATAAATCCATTTTCACTCCTCATGTTGTGCGTCTGTAATGACATTTAGCACCTTTCCGTGTTGGTCTGTTGATCTTCTGAATGTCTGAATGGAGGAAAAGATGATGGATAGTCAATGTGAGGCCTGCCTCAATCATTTAATCCACCACCCAGGATGTAACCACTGTCTGATAATCACAGCCATTAACTACATGTGGTGTTTGGACTGAAGACAGATGTGGTCATCTCTGTTTCTACAGCACCCAACCTGAGCAGGCCGGGTCCATAAAGCCCACAGAGCTCCACACAGTCCACTGCCTCTGGAAACAACAAGGAAAAATATACGAGAGGACACGATAACGTCAGTGAGCGTCAGAAGCCATGGTTTTAAAGTTACAACCTCATTACCGTCAGATTGAGGCTATATAACGTTAAACCCACAAACAGAAGGCTGGAGGGAGGAGGCAGGTGGATGAAATGTTCTTGTTTTCTCGTGCGCACTGGAGCGCGTTTTTCAAGGTAAATATTCCGTCGCCCCCCCACCCCAACCCAACATGAAATAGGTCTTTGTTGTTTGCCCAGAGGTAAAGAGGCGGAAAAGTGAGGAGGATCTGAACTGGTTTCCATGTCAAACACTTCAATTCACCATAGAAACTCAGATCTTAACGCGGAAACTTTATTAAACTGTGATGGCGGATTGATAAGGGCCGAATTTCTATCGGCCTCTTTTTATTGTGGGCACCAGGCGGGCTGACAGAGGTAAATTGCTCTTTTAATTAAAGCAATGCACCAGGGGAAATTGCTGTCTGAATATTGTCTCAGAGATGGGGGCCAGTGACAGTTGCCTGGAAACTTCAATCTGTCCACCCGCATTTATTCCAGATCACAGTTATGAGATAAAGTTTAATAAAAATCTTTTCCCCTCCGCCACCAACCGAAATGAAATCCAACCCTTTCTGAACAACCGAACACAATGAGACAGGACTGCGGAGGAAACCTCATGTTCAACATGTATCTCTCAGGTTCGTCATCTCGGTCCCGCGGAAGAATTAGAGACTATAAGCTCGCTATGATTCTTTTAGATTCTGGGTGTCCCGGTGTCGCCGGTGCCGCGGCGCTCCGCTTCCAGGGCGCAGCATTGTTCAGCCTTTTCAATCTGAAAGCCCGTCTGCTCTTTTGTCGGAAATCGGAAATCCTTTTTCCTGGACGCGTTTCCTGGCTTCTCCGACAGAGGAGACCGCGGAAAGACGACGCGCTCCTTCCATTAGACTGCGACTGGACGAGGACACAATTAGGATTTTTAATCATTTTTCAGACTTTTTATTTTTTTTAGAGATTTGGCAATTTTTGACGTTTTACTTCAGTCTCAGTCTCACACACCGGTCCTGTCAGTTTAACAGCATCTTAAACTGTTTCCTCTGAAACATTAAATCTGTCTGATTTTATTTATTTTCCAACTTCCTCTCAGATATTTTGGAGCACATGTGAAATTCCTAAACCAGCTAAATAAGATTAGAACAGAAGCCCCAGATGGGTCATTTTTCAGATAAAAGGCCTGCGCGTTGACACGATGGAGACGCGGCTGGTGATACTGACTGTGCGTCTGTTCTCATTTCAGATCCAACAGAGAATCTGTTGAAGGAAAGCAAAGGAACGACCTGGGGTCCAATAAACACAGGAGTGCAGAAAGGTAAGAACTGAAAATGACTCCAGGATACATAATACAATATTGTTATAGGGCTCTGTTATTAAATATTATTCATCTTATTGTGATAAGAAAAGACGCCAGCACAATATCTGAAAACACTGGACATGAAATAATAAATGATACATCAAACATAATGTGATTTTTTTTGGCTGTAACGAATCTGACTTGAAAAAAAAAAGAAAATTCGAAGGATAAAATGTCAATACAAAATTAATATATAGGCTACCCATTTATTATTATTCTAACAGGATTAAATGCATTTCATTTAATTAGTGCATCAGTTTTAGGTCTTTTTGTGACGTAATCGATTAAAAAAAACATAAATTTATACTCTCAGTTTGCATTAATTCACTTCTTATCTCTCTGTTTCTGGTTGAGTCCTAAAAAAAAAAAAAAAAAAAAAAAATACCTGCTGCTCTTCTTACTGTATCTCCTTTCCTGTTCATGTAAATTGTGTTTTAATGTGATGTTCTCTGAGGTTTTTTTTAATGCACAGACACATTTCTGCATTTTTGCACGCAAAAGATAGACAATACCGTCTATTCTGTTATATGTTTCTCGACACATATGTATATATTGTTTAATTAATGGATGTCTTTATATTCTTCACGACCCCCCAAAATAATTTATATCATGATTTATTTCATCCATTTGGTTCCAAACTGTCTCTTAAATAAAGGAAATTGTTATAAAATAAACACCGATATACATCAGAGTCCTCGGCTCTGTGTCGGTGATTTAATCAAACTGTGATGGAGTGCTTAAAGACATTAACAGACATTAACACCTCGCAGTCAGGCGCAAAGGGGCAAAATAAAGTAGGCTAGTTTATGACGTTTGTAAAAGTCAAAAATATAAATTTTGAGGTTAGGTGATGAAAATGATCTGACAAACATTTATTTAAAATTGATAAATGACCTTTAGACTCACATTTTATTTTGAAAGGACAGTATGGATTAATATATTTAGGAAAACTATGTTAAAATAAAAAAAAGAATACTCTTGTATGATATAAGATGCGTTTAAATTTATAGAAGAAAATCTGCTCAAGATTATTGAAACATGCAATTTTATTAAAAAGGCTCATAGAAAACTATTATATAATATAAATCAAATCAAATCAAATATCACTTAATTTTTTGTGTGAATATTTTTGGTCCCAAAAATAATGCGACACATTTCATTTGACTTTAATCTGTTTTGTCCACTCACGTGCACACATGCACCAAAAATCCCTAATTTTGAGTAGTAATTTAATAAAATGTGTCTAAATGTGTCTTTTCTCCCTTTAGTCTGCAGTTTGTATCGAAAGAACTGTGCTGTATCTGTCAAATGTTGACTGACAATATTTTAGGCGATTAATTTCTTAAATCAGCCGCAGGAGATGATTTGATGATGATTCTCAGGTGGTTTCACAGAAGATCTCTACAGTAATTTAACGTAGCCTTCGTATCACGCTGCTTTCTCCAGCACGGTTCACATTACTTTGAAATAAAACCACTTGTCGTCGTCTCCCCTCCGCACAGGCAGCGGGCAGATCCAGCTGTGGCAGTTCCTGCTGGAGCTGCTCTCCGACAGCACCAACATGTCGTGCATCGCCTGGGAGGGAACCAACGGCGAGTTCAAGCTCATCGACCCGGACGAGGTGGCTCGGCGCTGGGGGGAGCGCAAAAGCAAACCCAACATGAACTACGACAAGCTGAGCAGGGCGCTGCGCTACTACTACGACAAGAACATCATGACCAAAGTCCACGGCAAGCGCTACGCCTACAAGTTCGATTTCCACGGCCTGGCGCAGGTGTGCCAGCCGTCCACCACGGAGCAGGCCATCTACAAGTTTCAGGGGAACTTCTCACCGATTCCCTTCTCCGGGATTTCCAAACTGAACCTCGTGGCTCCCGGCGTGGGGCCGTCGGGTTTCTCCTACTGGCCCGGGTCCCCATCGGCGGCTCTGTACCACAGCCACAACCTGCAGCCTCCGGGGCCCTTTGGCACCGTGTCTCCGTCCCACATCAGCTGCGTCAACAACATCAACAGTCTGAGCAACATCAACAGCCATTACAACTGACTCTTAATGCACCTTTTAGACACGCTGGAGAGAAGTAGACACTCGCAGAGCGAGGAGAAATGATAAAGAGCACCGGAAGGTCGGATTTGTTAACTTGGAGGGGAAATTACTGGATTAATTCGGTTTAAAAAATGTTTTAGACACACACACATCGTTTCAACAGCGTAATTATGAACCTGTAGTCATGTAGACGGCGGCTGTGCGTAAGAAAGACGTCTTAAAGGTTAAACAAGAAGATATTTGGCGCTTTTAACGTTCAAGTAAAGGTAGCAAATTTATGAAATCCACCAGGAGCCGCTTTTCAAATTTTACGCATTATGATTTGCAACCTTTACGCACAATAATTTCAACCTTTACGCACTATTGTTTGAACCTTTACACGCGGTATTTGGATAATTATGAGTCAGGATTTAAACCCACAATGACCCAAAATATGGAATTCCCTCTTTTCAGCCAAAATCGCGTGAGAGCCCAGTTTTCGAAATGAACAATGTATAACACATTATTCTAAAAAAAGATAAAGAAATACAGATAGTCTGTTTTATACCCATCCGTTCTCATCCCTTTCTGTTCCTTCGCTGTTTCTCATCCTCGTCTCTTGAGTAATGTGTTTTTTTTTTACGCACAGGTGCGTTTAATCCACCAACCGGCAACAAAACACCAATTATTACTGGACTATTGGCGCCATCTCGTGGTGTGGGACTAGCCTGATGCCTGTCGGACGTGATTTTTTTCATTTATTAAACGTCACCACATGAAAATAATTGTCACTTTAATCAGTTTGCTTAGAAATCAGATTACGCAGAAGCACACGCCCTTCGAAGAAAATCAAACGTGACCCACTTGCAATAAAAATGGAAGCAGTCCAGACTGACGTGCAGGGTTGTGATTTGTGTAACGTGAATAGTGACAGAAACTGTGAATTCATGACCTTTCTCTGTAAATACTGTACTGTAGACACACCCTCAGGCTGTCGCTGCTTTTTAGTGATTTTGGGGTGAAAAACACTGCATCCATTCATCCACGCAGCTTCATAGGCGCCTGTAGCTAAAACAACTGTACCAATGAAAAACAAGTGAAGGAAATAAAAACAGATTGTTATCAATTTGTCACCGTCTCTGTGTTATTGCTTTAGACCAAACAACAGAGCACATTTAACCTGCTACATTACCGCTCACGCTCACACTATTTCACAAAATGCACATTTTAATAAGGTTAATATTTGTACCTTCAGGGGTACATCGGCTTGTCACTGGGGCCGTACCCTCTTTGACATTGGGTGTCTATGTGTACCCTTGTGGTTTGAACCTTAAAGAGCCCATTCTTGTACCTGCACCCTTAATTTAAAGGACAAAATTTGACCTTTTCAAAAGGGTACATTTAGAAAGAAACAGTACATATATGTACATTTTTGGCCCTTAAAAGGTTCACACGGTTACGGTGAGGTCCAATATTTAGCCCTATGAGGTCTTTAGTGTAGATTGTACCTTAAGGGTCAGATGTAAATGTATTCCAGGTCTTACAGAGTTTTAGTGACCCATCATTTGTCCAAAAAGAAAAAATCTATAATAATGAGCCCCTCATAGAGACCTACATTACATGTAATATGGAAGGTCCACTTACATCTGGGTGCCATTCAGATGTGCCCTAATATTGATAAAAATAATACTGATTCACATATTTTCTGAAAAGTCGAAGCACCTCCATATTTTCTGTGGTGCTTTTAATGCCATATTATTATTTTTTTATTTATGATTTTTTTTGCAGTTTCACAGTGGTGTAGTTTGTCGTCCTAAAACCCAGAAATCAGTTTGCAGTTTAAGTAAGTATCATAAATTTGGGTTCACAACAACGATTATTTTGAGTGATATTCCAAAATCCAATTCACAAATCCCATAGGCTTCTTGACGAGGGAACCAGGGTGATGCTTACCGGGTTAGCCTACAAAAATACGCATCGCTACACCACCATATTCCTCCATGGATTCATGTAGGCATTATCGTTCCTGTTTGGAGCCAGTGAACTCCTCCGTACAGTTTTTAGAATCACTAGCAGGTTAGAAAGAAAAAGAAAAGACAACCTGTCTGGATGAGTATTTATTTGCTTCAAAAGCGAGTGAGAATGAGGTCGAATGCTCTTTTGGGTGGAGTACCCCTTTGTTTTTGGTGTAATCCTCTCAGGACCCACACAATCAGCCCCACCCTCTGTAGAAATGTTCAGCGGGTTTAGTGCAGCCTGAGCTGTGACCTTGACATCCCATCAGAGTGTGAGGAAGGTGACATTGGTTGCATAATGTTTTTTTTTTTTTTTACTTTTAAACTAATGGAAGGATTTCATGTTACTGAAATGGATTAAACTGCATTTTCTGTTGTTTTTTTTGTTTTTTTTTAAAAGCTGTACACCATTATGATATTACTAGGTAGCTAGCTTAGCCAATTTCTATGCTAATTGGTGACCTCAATCAAACTCAAATCAAACAAAAGTGTATTAATATCTTTTATCCTTCAGTTAACTTCACAGGAGGATTAGCATTGGGCTACTGCAATATGATTAGAGAATGCTAAGCTCATAAACAATGCTGCTGGTGGCAAAGCTGCACCGGGAAGATGAACTGAGCAAGATAAAGGGTTTCATTTATCTCTCACGGTGTGCCGTGCCATTAGCAAAAAACATCCACAAAAGAAATGCAGAGGGTTAGCTCAAGTGATTTATAACATTTCTTCCTTTGTAATATACGATTTTTGCATTGTTACTCGCTCAAACAGAAAAAGACATTGTAGCGATGGAGGATGGAAATATCGGAGCGGCGGAGAGAAATAATGATGATTTCAGGGAAAGAGATTATGATGAGCATGAAGATCGTATCAGGGAGAGAGACGGTGATGTCGATGATGATAGCGAGGGCCACGGCGGTGATAAAAAAGAAGAGCGCTACTGAAATCGAAGTAAGGCAGCTTGGCAGACGGTGGGAGTTAACAAATTGAAAAAGCGCGAACAAAAAGGGGAAAAGCACATGTGATTGGTGCGGTGGGATGGAGCAGCTTTAAAACACCTTCAGGAGAGCAGACACAGAAAGCAAAACCAAGAAAGAGAAGGAATGACAGAAAACAAAGAAACATCTTGGTCAGGCTAGCAGATTTAACATTACGGCTTGCAAGGTCAATTCAAGGTCCTCTTTTCAAAAGCCAAAGAACAAGCAGGATGGTGGCACTGAGGTCTCTGGTGAAATCTGTGGATAAGCCAGACACAGAAAAGCAGGAGGCAGCGTACAATCTTTTAAAAAGAACCATCAAACCCAGAGCCTGGAGGAGCGCTACCAGGTAAAGGTGTGCTTTACTTTTCTTGACTCTTCACTGCCTGACTGTCTGAAGTCACTGGAGAGGTACGACAGATGAAGGAGCTGCTCTAAATGTTGAAGATGTTTGCAAGTCTTTTTGACAGGGAGGAACAAGATTTTGTCCCTGAGCTTACGCCGTTGTACTTATCTACGCTCTTCCAACCAGAAATGTGTACGTCATGCTTAGATGCCTGAAAGCCAATGATGTAAACACAATACGTCACATTAGGGTTCACAACCATGCAGTTCAAAGGTCCTATTTGTATTTTGAGTCTTATTCATAACACGTCAAAAACTGATGCTTTGGGATGGCGTCCGAACTGTCCTACAATTCCAAAGCGTCAATTTTTGACGAGTTGGGATTGACACAAAATCAACTTCTTTTTGACTGTTGCGTGTGCTCTGGTGTGTGTTCTGCTGTGTCTCCCTCTATCTGTTTGTTTTCTCATAGCACCCTCCTCCCTCTCTACCTGAGCACACCTGAGGGTAATCGGTGCTCGTATGGAGCGGGGGAGGTGATAAAAGAGCAGAGTGCAGGAAGACCCTCTTCTGTTTGTTCTTTTTGTTTTTCTTTCTGAGAACAGCTTAAGTAAAGCTTGTTTAACTGATTATATTGAGTGTGGCGTCGTTAATATGTTGCTCCCTCCAACCCTTTTGAGCTCTGTTTAAATTATCAACGGAGGCCGTAACATTGACAAACAGGACCTTTAAGAGATAGAGTGGCTAAACTGAAGCAGATCAAGACCATGGACAGCTGGACAAGTGTGTTTTTGTGAATAGATTGTTAAAACAGTTAATAGTTCCCCATGTGTGTCTATTAAAGATGTGAAGTAGTTACTTACTACCTGGAACATACTTTAATCTTAGTCACATAACAAAACCACTTTCACCTGTTTCACCATGAATGCATCACGACTTCCTGCACCCTGATGTCCAACCACATCCAGCTGGTGCCCTTTTGATTTTTACGCCACTGCAAGTCTACCACTGCAAATAATTGTAATACTTTGGTCAAAAATAAGGGAAGATTGAAACAATTCCCATTAATTTTGGGCTACTACTGTATTCTGATTTATTAGCATCATTGAGCACACTGCTTAAAAATCTATTAAAGATGAATTCTCTGACTCTAAGACTGACTCATCAGACGACAAACCTACGGCGCAAAGTACAAGTCCAAGCTTTTACATTTGCTGTGTTTCATGTGAATGTCGTCAAATGACAAACTGCAGCATGAAGTGGTGGCACGATGTGACAGTCGCTCCTCGGCCACGTGGGGGCGCCATAGCTCTTCCAACCTCAGAGAGCAGCGTTTACATAACCAGGTGATAACAGAGTTGATCTTATATAGAACACAGAAGCATCTGCAAATAGCAGATTAACCCCAAACCTCGTTTTATGAGTCGACGGGAGATTTAAGTACGTCTGAGCGGAGAATTATCGGACGATGAATGGACAGGAGAGTTTTATGTTCATTATGTAAAAAGATAAAAATAGTTTTTGGGATGGACGGAGCCTAAATTCAGAAACAGGAACAGTGTCTGTGTGTGTGTGTGTGAGAGAAAAAGCAAGACAGAGAGAGAGTGTGTGAAAGACACAGAGAATAGGTCACTCATTCACACAACAGTGTTTGTGTGTGTGCCCTGCATATCAATAGGAAAGACTTGGGGTCTCTATTGACAACTGAATCTCTCTCTCTCTCTCTCTTTCTGTGTGTGTGTGTGTGTGTGTGTGTGTGTGTGTAAGCCTGGGAGTGTGAGGCTGCTATCGTCCGTGAGGATTTAGACTCCAGAGAGAACAAGTGTGTGCATCCCTGATATGTTGTTCCCCCCCTGCAGACTTCTTCCTTTGTGCCTCTCATAATGACATGATGGACTCCACAGGGATTGAGTCACTTCCACATCATTGTAATAGTCACCGTCTTCACTGCCAACTGCTATGCTACTAATCTGCGGCACCTATTGTTGCTGCTAAGCAGCGCTCATCCTCTCTCTCCTTATTGCGTAACCGACGAGGTGGGTGTTTTCCTCGCAAGCCACAGGATTATCAGTGTGACTGTAGGAGACTGAGGAGCGAGGAGATGGCACGAAGAGGAGGAGGAGGAAAAAAGAGAAACGTATATCAGCGCTTGTGTTATTTAGGAGCACTTCGACATTAAACAAGTAGAAAAATTAAATTGTGTCCGTGGCTCACGTCCACAACTTCGACTTTTCTACTGAGTCCAGATCTGATCTCAGCCCTGTGGACACGTCCCTTATTTGGGTTTACGACATTACACAGTCTGTCTGTGGGCAGACGCTCAACCTGAAACAACCTCAAACCGGCCTGATGGACTAAGGCTCGTCGCTGACTCAATGAAACCACTTTAAGGACCGCACTGGGTGCTTTGCATGTTGTAACCCATCTTCTACGAAACAAATCCACCTTCAGTGCAAAGAAATGCAAAGCCTATACCTCGCCTGTATGGCCCTGCTAGAAACTTAGATGGCCTCTACATGCTGTGTGTGGGTAACTCCACCAATCTGACACTTTAAAGTGTGTGTCTTTACAGGTCTCAGGGTTTACTGAGTACTGCGGCATATGTAAAGGAAGTAGTATAAAGCCTTTGTGGCTCCAGAGAAAGCTGCATTTAATTTGACGAGTTGCCTCCAGTGATGTCACCCAGTGGCTAAGCTGCATTGTGGGTAATGTAGGCACCAGGTTTTAAAAGCAGTCAACAGGTCTAACACTGCACTCCTTTTAGAGATATCGCTTCTTTTTATACCACACTTTCTTCTTCCTTTTTGAAACCTGGCGCCTACATTACCCAAGATGCCACTTAACCACTGAGAGACATCAGTGGAGGCAATTTATCAGATTACATGTAGCTTCCTACAGAGCAACAAAGGCTTCTATGCTACTTTTTTCACATATGCAGCGGTGCTCCTCAAGACCTTTAAACACACTTTAATGTGTAGAATTGGTGGAGTTACCCTTTAAATGCATTACAAATTTCTGTTTGCTGGTGATCCAATATTTTTTTTCACACTACACATAGCCTATGCTTTGCACAGTTGTTATTTTCCTAAGCAAGTCATACATTTGGATAACTTGTGAGTGTATTTTTGTATATTATTGGCACTAGACATCCATCACATCCATCACAAAGAACTTTTAAAGATCCTTACATCTTGATGTCAGTCTTGCATTACATTAAATTGTTGCGCAGTCACGCACTTTCAAAAACGGGAGGTGTGTTCAGGTGATGGTGGTGCGCTCCAACGTGGCAGCAAGTTACTGCACAGTGCAGGAAAAAATCAAACCTTGAAACACAAATGAGAAATTTTGGCATTTTTCAACAACACAGTGTTTGCTGTTCTGCCGCCGGCCCTCAAGCCCCAGAGCATTTGAGGATGAGCGGGAGGCAGGAGCTTAATTTAACTCTGCCGAAATTCAATTACGCGCCGAGACAAAATATGATTCTGTCGTGCCGCGTGGAACCTTCGGAAAATAAATGGGTTTTCAAAGGGTTACATGTACTGCAAACAACTCTTCTAAAAAATCACTTTTGTTTTATTACATTTGCTGGAAATGTCATTAATTCCTGACAAACATGAGTCATGAGTTCAGGGAGAAGAATCAGCGCCGTCTGTCCCACGTTATCAGTACACGGGGTAAGGCAGTCAGCGATGCTCTGTGGAGCTTTGAGAAGTGTTGCAGCCAGTGAGTCATTCCTCCAGCTGGAGAGAGCGGTAATGAAGGCTCCACTAAATTAGAACAGCACACCTACGTGGTGCTAAAATATACTTGAGAGTGAGAGGGAGGGAGAGGGAGGCGTGGGGAGAGGTGAGAGACTCAAAGGGGAGAGAGAGATGTCGGTAAAAGTCAAGAACTATGGAGACACCCACTTGTCTGTAGACAGAAGCAGATACTGTGAGCTAAAAACACAAAGAACAACCCCTGAACAAACTCTAAACATGTTGAAATCAGTCTCCATGATTGTGATATATTAAAAAATGTTCAAAAAACTGATAATCTCAAGGCAAAAACTGTCAGAGACATAGTTTCCCTGTCAAGACATTGAGACTACACCATTCCTGGCAAAGCGATGTGTTAGTTTGAGTAGCTTTGGTCATTGTTTAGCACTGACTTAATGATCTAAGAGATTCAAACTCATGGTGTCTTTAATCCTTGAGAAAATAAAGTGAAAGGCAAGAATCACCCAACTTCCCGACTATGATGACAATCAGTGTCAAGATGGCGCCAAGCGTCAAACAACCGACCCAATTGCCAGAATACATGTTGGCAAGGTACGTTTCTGCAAACCACAGAAAGGATGAAATTACTTTTTTCTTCTTCTTTTAACAACACTGTGCTTGGGGCCAGGTTAGGTTAAGGCACAAAAAACCACCTGGTTAGGAAAACATCATATTTTGGCTTAAAATGCCTGTTTTGTTGCCACGAACATGGCTTGAGATGTCTTGACTTCAGTTTTTTGTTTCCAGAAATAGGCATGGAAATGGTCCCGAGGCCTTGTTACAAACACCTCGTTTTGTTGCTGGAAACAAACATGGAAATTGTCCTGAGGCCTTTTTACAAACTCCCTTTTTTTGTTGTTGCCAGCGACACTGCGAGAAAGAAACTTCCGCTAAAAAATAGTTTTCACAGTGTAGCATGTAACTCCACCACAATCCCCTCCAACTGAAGACATGACGTTCAGAGAAAGGGTTTCTGGCACAACTTCACCTGCTTCCAAGGTGAACGGAGAAGGGAAAGGGTCTACGGAGGTCAAACACTTGTAGTGTATAGAACAATTTCAGAAGGCCGACGCGTTTTGGGTTGTGTCCTTCATCTGGGTCATCCTGTTACAAAACTTTTTGACCTCTCCTGAAAGTTTGGTAACAAAGTTTTGGTCAAAACAACATTTTGTTTAAATGTCAATACGTTATGTAGCCTATGACGCGTACAAATGTGAACATATCAGTGGTTTTCGGAAACTTTAAGTTCCAACACGTTATCCTGGCGACTGCACTGAAACAACAAAAGCTTTTCAAGAGCTGTTGAGCGTCACAAGACCCTTTTTATATCTGTTTTTCATGAATTAGCCTCATCGTAATCAAAAATCCATCAGGCTACATTCAGTGAGAGCAATCGTTTGTTGCGATTTGAGTTATAAGTGTCTCAAATGCAAAAAGCGGGGAAGACAGGCAGCAGGTGACGGTTTGCCTCTGACATGTTAATTTGTCAATTTAGATAATGGTCCGGGGATTGGAGCACCTCTGTACTTCGAAAAACCAGGGTCGGATTTTGTCCGTTACGTAAGACTAAATGGATGAATAATCATGCAGATACATGCGGTGCGAAGTGATTCACCGGTAAAATTAGAAGAGAAAATAACAATGAACACTGTGGAGGTGTGTGATGAATGAAAGAATTATCGCACCGTTCTGAGTTTGTTACTTATTGTATAACAACCAGAATATAAAACATTATAACAACATTATATAACATATACAGTGACGGTCGATGACTCACCTTCAGTGAACTGAACTGTGAAGTGAGTCAAGATTTTTTTTCCCCTACTGTGACTGTCTTCACCCTGTTATGTACAAGCGGTGACCAACCGCCTGTTACTGCAACTCCACGCTGCAGTAATCTAGTTAAAGAGATTAGCGGGGTGGTTATGTAGCAAGAGGACAGCAAAATAGACATAATCCCCTTTCCTAAGGTGGTCTAGATTTGGCCTTTTTACATTCAGGTGAAGCAGGCGGACGTAAGGTCAGAGAAGAATCCTTTTCCAAGAAATAAACTCCGGAGCGTGTGAAGGTGGCATCTCATTTAAGGTTTTCCATTGACCAGGTCTTTAACCACATGAGGGAAGAGGTATCAGAAGCAGATCCTTTTCTAGAGAACGAACTCCAATACATTAAAGTCATAATATTCATAAGATATGGAAAAGAATTCTATTTAAAGTTAAAAAAAAATATCTAAATCAAAAGTACTCAAGCAAAGTACCTCAAAGTTGCACTTAAGTACAGTATTTGAGTAAATGTGCTTAGTTACATTCCATCCCTGAATAGTAATTTCACCTCTTTGGACTGTCTAACAGTTACTCGAAAGAAACCACCTGAGAAGTGTCTCTTTGGGGAACTGCTAACAACCTACAGACCTCTGAAATGTGCACATAAGCTCATCTTTATTTGATTTTTTTTATCATACATCTTCTCTCTAAACATCCTGGGTTAAAACCTTTTAATGAAATAAGAGTATGTTTGTGCTTAGCAACAGACAGAACTGAGGAATGGGCTAATTAGCCTACTAACAAAGCGATCAAAGGGCGGGAGTGAGGTTGTTCAAGGGCTGCATTCAGCCCGCGGACCACCAGTCGAACAGCCCTGCCATACAAAAGACCGAACTGTGGCAGTATACAACCTGTACCCCGCAGGATGGCGTGAAACAGGGGGTGTCAGTTCGAGTTTGGGTGCCTCCGCTGAGACAAAGCTTGGAAGTAGGCGGCTCCTTAGTTTACTTGCTTAATTTCACTTGGGTGCCTCGAGACCGTGATTGAGTTATGTGATCCAGTTAGCCTAAAACAGTTTGACACAACTTCACACTACAATCAAAGCTCTGTCCTAAGAAGCTGTTAGTTTCTGATTCTAGGAAAATGGGAAGAATTCACCAAATCACACACGTTAAGACTATTCTACGTGATGTGCCTGTGATGAAGTAATATAACGGCTAATTTAATCTCACTTCCATTCGCTGAGGCTGGCAGGAGGCCCTCCTCCCGCTACTGACAACCTGTGGCCTCAAACACATTAGGACCTTTTAAGTGAATGACTGTACTGTGTTACGTAATGGAAAATAAAATAGAGAATGCATTTTCAGGCGCTGCCTACACACACTGAGCGTGTTTACATGCACTCTAGCATCGTGGTGATTGACAGGTATTTGGTGTTCGTGCCTGAAAGCATCAGAGATTTAAGAAAACCTTAATGTGATGGAATATTCCCTCGAAGCCTCGATCGTGACGGACAAAAAAATACAGTGATAAACAATGTGATGATGATGTTGATCGTGCAGGGAATGAACTGCACTGATGCTGATGAGACAAGGAGGACAAATCCAGCGGCACAGGAGGCAGATGTGCCTCAGAGGAGACCGTGAGTGGCTGGATGTGGAGGAGTCAGGAGACGTTCCTGCACTGACAGACGCTCTCAAAACACTTGTGCGAGCGTCTTCTTTTTCTTCTTGCTCACAGCAGTGTGTGTGTGTGTGTGTGTGCACGCTCGTGTTGTGCAGTGGTTCAGCCCACGCTCAGCCCCACACAGCTCTCACTTTGTCCTGCGCTCATTCACTTACCTACCCGTTACTATAGAGACACAGCGGAGAAGAAGAATGCTGAAAGCCGGCTGGGAGACAGATATGCAGGAGACCCTGGCTGAATCTTAATAATAAAGAGAAGACTCAAAAAAACCACCGCACTGGGAAGCTGTTACATAACGCCGCCGCTGCTGCTGCTGCAGGATTGTGCCATGGAGTCAACCTGTAGAGAAAAAACTGAACTCTTATGAGAAGGCTCATTCTGACCATCATGATCTGTTGTCTTCCACCCGATTCCTTTAACCGTTTGACCTCACAGATCACGTGACAAATCTCTGAAAGTTCAAACTGACGCAAAATTTGTGTTTAAAAACATGCAGCGGTGATTAAAGCTGGAAGATTTCATATTTCATTCTGCCTAAAACACTAGAAATTGATCAATATCAGTGATTATATGTCATGTCATGTACGTAAGATGGGATTATCGAGAACAAACCATTCCCTTATTCATGAACCTTTGACAGTTTGCAGTCAAAATTAGATTTGCGATTGAGTTTCTCCTCTCCGATGAAGGATATTAGGTTCTGTTCCTACTGGTTACTATCTCCAGACTGCAGTGAATGAATGAGACCTGTTCCTCTCCCTGCTCTCATTCACTCCCCTTTATGTTTTATTCTTTATTTTTTTCTAAATTCTCTGTTTCCCTGTCCCACTTTCCTTCTTTCTTTCATTCCACCCTCCCTGCCTCTACCCACGTCTCAAAACTACTTCACACCCGCGTTCCCTTTCTGTCAGGTTGTTTTTGTCATTTTCTGTCTGCCTTTTTTTTCCCTTCTTCTTCATCTTTTTTTTTTTTTTTTTTGAGCTCTGTAAATAGATACTGTATGTCCCTATAAGACAAACACACAGAGGGGAGAGGGAGAGAGTCACAGACAGTTCTGAGACTGCAGCAGATTCTAACCAATCACATGAAGCAACTCTCCTGCCCACGTGGCTTATTCATAAAAAAAAAAAAAAGAAAACAGGAGGAAAACCCTGATCAATCCAGCTCCATTCTCTCGTACAGCGTGTCAGCAGGCTACAGGAGGCTTCTGAAACTTGACCATCTGTGGAGGCATATTTTAAACAACCTTCCTCTATTTTGCACATGTCAATAATGTAGAGGGTGAGATCAGCTCAGCAGATTGATTAAAGTGGATTCCTTCCCACGTTTTCTTCTTCTTCTTCTTCTTTTTTTTTGAGCAGTTTACTTTGTCACTGTTTAGTTTCTATGCTCCCATTTCAGTCTGTGGCCCCGATTCTAATACCCAGGACACGCAGACAGGACACCAAAAATATCCTTTTATATGTGTCAGCTTACTCCTCTGTTCTCACTGCAAAGTGCAGGTAGATCACACTGCAACACACTCTAGGCTGTAACTGAGCTTTGTCTCACACTCACAAGGGCATACAACCAAGTTTAGAGGGCCAAGAATCGGATCTTTCTGTCCGTAAACTTTCCCCGTGCATGAATCCTCTATCTCATGAGTTTGTTTTTTGTTTTTGTTTCATGGCAACCGGTGAAATCTCCTGAGTTTCTGTCTCATGGCAACCTACAGTATATGCTATCATCCCTGTAAGCATATTCGTCATGGACTTATTTTGCGTTGCATAACCCGTGTCCCAAAGGGTTCCCCGCTGCAAATCAACGGATTAGCGAGCGGTGTGTGAGTAGATAAGAGGCTGTCCAAGATAATTACTTCTTGGGCAAACGGTGAGGTTTGTACAAACATGTATGCTCTCACACATTAGAGGTACACTGGATACAGTAGTGGACACTGACTGGAGCTGCAGCAATAGGTCGATCCAAGGAAACTGTCTTTTATTTTGACATTTGATAAAAAAAGAATAGTTTTTCAAGCATTTGCTGGGTGCACTGTGTAGTTTGGGGGAAGAAATTTCAATCAGAAGATAAAAATCTTCATTGTCTGATTTTTAGTGCGTAAACAAACTAAATAAACACACTGTTTTACTTTGTTTGCATGTGGCGGACCCTGCCACCTTTCTAGCTCCAAACAGTGCTCTGGGGACCTTTTTTTCCTCTGAGTTCAGCTTGTTATGGAAAAAAATAAATATTTCTGAGTTTGTATACTTACCTCTGAGTCTAAATTTTTCCTCAGAAACTACGTCGTGCCCCTTTAAATCTAAGCTCAACTCAACTCAACTCAAACTCAAGCGAGTCCAGTTTCCTTCGTATACCACTTCGATATCCCACGACCTGGATGACTGAAAATCTTCACCTCAAATGTTTGGAGTCTTTGTGTTTTGGACTATTTGTTGGACAAAAGAAGCAATTTGAAGATGTTACGTGTGGCTTTGAGAGATTATGATGAGCATTTTTTTCTTTTTTTTGGTTACATTTTATATATTAAACAGTTAATCGATTCATCGTGTAAATAATCAGAGGATGATTTGATCATAAAAAAATTATAATTACTTGCAGTTATAACATACACACGACCATTAAAGGACAAGTTCACCCAAAAATGAAAATCCAGTCATTATCTGCTCGCCCCTCGTGCCGATGGAACGTCAGGTCACAAAACATTTCCGGAGCTTCACAGCCAAACAGCTTGGCAGCATTCTCCTGAATGACTAAAGCGGCTGGGGGCTTGTTTCAAAAACGGAAAAAACAACAGATAAAAGAACATAAAACGGCTTCATACAGCTTGTACAGCATAATCCAGGTCTCCAGAAGCCATAAAATCACAATTTCATTTGAAAACATGTTATTTACGCCCTTTTTTAAAGCAGAAATCTTCACTGTAGCTGCTGAGCTAACAGCGTTAGCGTCTGATGTCGGTGCAGAGCTTGACTGCATATTAAAAGGATGTAAATAACACTTTTTTAAATCAATACTGGATCCTGGAGACTTGGATTTTGCTGGATGAGCTATACAGAGCAATTTTATGTTATTTTTCCGCTGTTTTCTACGTTTTGAAACAAGTCCCCATCCACTAAAGTTGTGTAAGAGCTCCAGAAGTGGTTTTGAGGACTACGAAACGTCACCCAACTTCCCATCAGCATGGGTCGAGCAGATAAAATCTACATTCTACCTGAACAAAACAATACGAGAGAGAGATGAGAGATCCTACACAAGTTTGGATTTATTTCAACATGGTCATCATAAACAATTTACTGCACTGACCTTTCATTAACATGTAGAGAGAGTGGATGCAACTGCGGCACGACGCCACAGACGACACACACACACACGCACACACACATCTGAATATCAATAGCGGACATATAGGAAAGAAAAAAAAAACTGTACAAAAAGAATTCACGGGGTGATCATCCTAGAGCCAGACTTGACCGAAAGGAAACACTGGTACACGACCGTTAATGTTATACCACTGTGCAAAAACATCAAGGGTTTGTTCTCAGCTGTGCAAAAAAAACATAGCAGCATTAAAATTCAACTTTTCCAAGCGATGGATTCACAACACAACACCACGATGACCACTGAACATGGAGCATAATACTGAACACTGTATGCCCAAATCACTTATTTTTAGCTTATAGAAACTGCGATGATGTTTTTGTTTTTGCAAATGACGAATGGGATCTTCACATCCAGTATTTTACAATCCTTTCTGTGAACCTGGCAACATTTACAAAAGCATTGGACCAGTTAGGCTCGTATTTGTTTGTTGTTTGTTTGTTTGTTTGTTTGTTGTTGTGCTTGAACTACATCACACGCAAGCAAACGCCTTCCAAAACAGGCAAGTAACACAAAGAGCGGATTCAAGATGCGGGATATGTACATGTAAACCATATAGATTCAGGCCAGTAGCGTTACATAGTTGGCACGTACGAGATTCACATTGAAAAGAAAATCTCTTTTTAAAACTTTTACATTCCGTTCAGTCTCTACTTGCGTCGGCCTCGGCGGTGCGCTGGGCAGCAATACACCACCGGGGGCTCGGTACATCTCGCTGTGTGGCCCCCTGAAGGGCCCATTTAGTGCAGTTTATCTTATACATTCGAAAAAAAGGGTGAGAGAGAGACTCTCCCTTTTCTTTACATTTCTGCGCTTTATCCTCATTTTCGGCATGAACCATCTTCACACTTACAGTTGGCAGGCAATAACAGATTTATGGAGAAGCTGGAGCTTTTTAAAAAAACAAAACAGAGGAGACAGCAACACACAGCGTTTACACGTGGGAAAACTACAGCTCTCTGCGCCCAACACGCCTCTGATATCTGTTGCACGTCTTGCAGCTTACTGCGCCCGTAAGCCGGCAGAGGATTAAAATAAAACAGAATATGCGTGTGCACCTTCTTTGCTTTACAAGGCTTTACGCCCCGTGTTGCCGAGGGTGTCTTTTTCCTTCTTAAGCCACTGCTTGGGGGCTCTGGTCGTGGCGAGGTGACTCAAAAAAAAAAAATAGCAGGGAGCGGTGGTGTGGGAAGAAATGGCCGCACAGGTCAGCACCTCGGACAGCTCCTCCTCTCCTCTCCACTCCTTTCACACAGAAATCTATTTCTGGTCCTCACTGCGACATCCTCTCACCTACCCAGCAAAGTAGGATGATCATGGATGGATGGATGAGATGGACGGTAGCACTAAAGATGTTCAGGGAAATGTCCACCAGAGGAAGATTGTTTTTTTTTTGGCAGTCCTTCCCCCACCTCCAAAAAAAAAAAGAGCTAAAAATAAATAGATTAGAAGGAGGATTACTGACACTGTGTAGTTAGTAGGCTAATAGTGTCACTCAGGAGCTGTTGTGTACCATGAAGTCAATCCCTGCGTCACTCAAGGGACGAGACAAAAGAGGACAATATACCATTGGCATGCATTTTTTTTTTCTTCTTATGAAATCTCCTACACTGTAGCCTAAACACCTGGTTGTGTAACATCACTAGAGCCCAGGCCTGAGGTGCCCTCACCGCCGGCTTTTACATTCAAAACCACCTGTTTTGTGTGTGATTTTGCTCCAAAAAACACATTCATCTTTTTTCAAATTAAAAAAGGAGGAAAAAACACCAGCGTCCCTCCCTCCTCCTCATCCTCCCCCCCTCCTGTCTCAGCGGTCCAGGTTGGACTCGCTGCTGTCTCGCTGGTTTTTCAGGTCCTGGAAGACCTGCGTGAAAAAGTGCGGGTCCGCGTTCAGCTGCAGCATCTTGCCGCTCAGCCGGTCGATGATCCGGAGCGACGTCTCCCAGAAAACGTCCTTGTTCGCGTCGTTCATGAACGGCTTGAGCGGGTAGGAGATCTCGTTGCCCATGTAGGAGTAGGCGAGGTAGAGGCAAGTCTGAAAGGTGCCCTGCAGCTCGGCCGGGCTGTCGATGCTGTCCGCCACCGTGTCCTCGCACAGCAGGTACACGAACACCACGTTCGCCGGCGTGATGAAGCCCTGGTCCTGCCAGCCCTGGAGCAAAAGAGTCCGGTCGATGTTGCGGAACCAGAGGATCACCTCCCCGCTGTTCAGCTCCTTCAGTTTGAAACACCTGCGGCACATGAAGTCCCCCAAACAGCGCAGCAGCTCCCCGGTGGAAGCCTGGATGACGATCCGCCGAGGCGACACCAGCGACAGGCTGCTGGGCTGCTTCTTGACGGCGGAGAGCCTCCCGTTCTGGACCGCAGCCTCGTTGTTCTGCGTGGGCACCGTGGGCACCGGGACCGGGATCGGCACTTTGGGCTTCTTCTCCTCGGTTTGGTGCGTTTTCCGGATGTTCTCGCTGTTGAGCTGAGCCACCTGGTTGGACGGAGGGGCCAGCAGGTTCGGGGTCACTTTCTTGGCGCTCTTCTTGGCCGAGCTGGCCACCAGCTTCTTCCAGGAGAGGGACACGAACATCGAGTGGCGCTTCAGGCTCTTGTCGTTCTTCGCGGCGTCCCCCGCCAGCTCGGCGTCCATGATCGACGCCTTCTTGGTGGCCGGGGATATGGACAGGACGGTTCCCATGGCTGCGGAGGAGAGAGCCGCGGTGCTGGTGGATGCTGCTGCTGCTGCTGCAACTTCAACGCAGTCTTCTGCGGGGTGAGAGGCGGCGGAGGAACAGTCACGACAGCGATTGGAACTCCATTTGCGGCCGGGATACAGGACGAAGGTTTTGGGCTTTTTTTCGGACCGAACTTGTATTCCAACAGATGCTCCCGTCGGCTCCTCGATGCGACACGATCCTGTGGCTGCAGCCGAGACGAAGATTAGTCGCCCTGCGCGTAATCACAAGCGAACCAGCGAGTGCAGCCCCCTGAGTGACAGGCGAGCCGGCCAATCAGAGAGCCGCTCGGTGATCCAGTCAGTTAGGGGGGTGTTGTTTTCAGTCGTGGGCTGTCATTGATAACCTATTTACAGGTAAGACGTGCTATTCTGGCCCCGTGTTCTTCTTTACCACTAGTCCAGTTTGGAGGATTAGTGCTATGTGTATATATAAAGCAGACGAGGTTCCCTGCCAGGATTCAGAAATAAAAAGGTCCACATGTTTGCCAGAGCTACTTAAAGGGACACAATTTGGTTTTCGGGAAGAACTTCTAATCAAATGACTTGTTTTTGTTATTTAAATAAACTAAATTAACAAACTCTCTTTGTTTTCACGACTGAATGAACCAAATAAACAAAACGACCTAAAGCTGCAGAAAAAAAAGTGGACTTAGCCAGAACATTTGAATGAATACAGCTCTCAGGTCAGTCCTTCTTCCTCTCTGCCCCTCTCCACAGAGGAGCCTGCCGTGCACGAGCAGGCTTGTAACCATGGTAACAGAGGACGCCAGATAACCAAGATGTCGCATTCAAAATAACAACAACAAAATATTTTCTGAAGCACAAGTAATGTTATTTCTCTAAACTAATTCAACCACTTCAGAGCGTCCTGAGCACCACAACTAACTTCATAACTGCCCGGTCACTTGAAAGACACTTTTGCTAACCAGTAGCCATAAAGACAAAGCTAAACACCGGAGTTAGCATACAAGCTAACAAGCTAGATTTACCAACAAGCTACGTTGCTCGACTGCAACATCGTACGGTGATATGCGCTATTGGGAGCATTACTGTGACCGCAGCTATCTACCCTTGTGGTTAAAACATATATCAAGCAGGGGTCCTTACTTGTCAAGCAGAAAAGGGGCCAACTCTGCGTTGCTCTTGAGTCCTTACAAATCCCGCAGCTCCCTCCACCTCTGAAATGACGCTCTGATATTTATCCTAGTTTTCTCTCTGGCTCGGTCCAATTCTTTCCTTTTTACACTGCTTTTCTTCATCAGTCTTCTTATTTCTTCTCTTTGACGTGGGCAATGGTGGGGCATTTTTCGGCTCTGTTGCTGTTCTCCGCCATTGTTTACAGTTTGGAGCAATGGCCTGCGTGGGGGAGGGGCACTGCCTAGTACCTGCTGCATGAGGAGGGGGGCTGGAGCAGCGTATGCATGAGAATGATTGACACTTCTCAGACACGCCCCTTGGCTCTGATTGGTTGTGTTGACCTGGGAGCGGTGGATTCTTGCAAATCAAATTAGGGCCACTGGGTGGACCCACAGACAGCTGACCTGTATCTTAATCTGCTGTCAGATCATAATGACAATTTTAGCAAATATAACAAAGAAAACAGTTACAGGCTACAGCTTTAAAGCACAATGCAATTCCATACCGTTTCACTTTGTTTTTTAAGTGGCAGACCCTGCCACCATTCTAGCTTCAAACAGTGTTCTGTGGACCTTATTTTCCTCTGAGAACAGCTTGTTTATTCAGTGATAGAACAAATAAATATTTCTGGGTTTGTATCATTACCTCATTCATGTTGTGAATATTAAAAGTCTGAGCTGGAATTTCTTCTCCAAAACTACATAGTGCTCCTTTAAGTAGAAATAATCAACAAGTAGAAGTTTTTTGTTTTTTTTTAAATCTAATTATTGATGCATTAATGTGTCACTCTTGGCGGTTTAACTGCTTTGTATCAATAATCTGCTGGGCAGCTCGTGATTTATGTGATCAAATTACTAGGTACCACTGGTTTTGTTGCACAAAATAAACTAGTTTTGAAATGGAAAATATCCTTAACCAAACCATAAAACCACCCTGTAAGTCAAGGCAAGACAAGACAAGACAAGACAAGACGAGACGAGACGAGACGAGACGAGACGAGGCGAGGCGAGGCAAGGCAGGCGAGGCGAGACAAGACGAGACGATGACGATGACGAGACGAGACGAGACAGAACAAGACAAGACATGACAAGACAAGTCAAGACATACTTCAATGTCCCAAAGGTGAAATCTTGCTTGGGTGTTAATGCTTCATACAGCTACAATCAACTTATATGTAACTGACAGGACAACAGCCTTCATTATAGACAAGACATAATATGTTACTTAAACTAAACAGATAATTTACATCACTTTATTTAGCGTATGTAACTTTTGTTTCTGTGATCAAATGGAAAAACGGTGTGGTTTCAAAAAAAGGCTTTAACATGTTTGATATTACATAAGACCTTCATCCTAAGAAGTCTGCCCAAGTATGTGCCCTGAAAGAAATGTTGGACAGAAATCTTTATAGGTGTTTCTGCCAGCACAGAGCGAACCTACCGTTAAAAAATATCTGAACTATGCGTAGTAACTCTTGAAGTCAGGCACTTTCCTTTTCAAAAGAAGAAACATCACCTGCGCTCGTTTCGCTGGAAATGTGTGCACGTGTTGTCGATTCCTCAGGTTGTCTTTGACTTCTCTGGACCTTTACAATGTACGATTAATGAAAATGACCCAGTTTAAAACAACTTCAAAAGATTCCAGATTAGGTCTATCAAGCTACTTCAGCGACTGCAGTTCCAGACTGCGTTTTAACATCTGCAAAGCGTGAAACCACTCGATACGTCTTTTATATTATCTGAGGGACATGTCAAGACATTTCCCGCTGTGTTTATGGTAACAGAGCCAAATAAGCCAAAACATCCAAGCAGATTTTGTGCCTAAGAGACCTAAGAGAGGTTGCAACTTAAATTAATGCAAAGTATCAGCATGGTACCGTGGTGTGCAGAAACGTACACTGTCAACTTATTCTGGTGACTGGGAGTGAGTAGGTCACAGCTCTAATCCTACCTGTTATGTACAGTGTACATGCAAGTCTCAGGAAACTCCCTGAGTGATCCAATTACCCAGAGTAGAACTGGCAACTATAACCACTAACTTACATGACGACGCCTGTCTGGAATGGAAACAGATACAAATAGCATTAAAAGTCTATGGAGTCTTTGGAAAAGGCTTCGTCAATCAGATGAATTGCGTAAGATTATGCAGGAAGTTGCACTGAACCTGTTCTTATGTCATTCTTCTTAATTTTCCCATATTGCAATTGATTTTTATTGGTCGATTGTACAGGATACGCTGTCATTCCATAAGAAAGATATATTGCTTTCTTCATCTTCTTCTTTTTTTTTTTTTAAAAGCATCTCTCTTTTTTTGCCAGTCCCAGGAGTATTTATGGAGTGTGAGGGAATTTCCTGGCATCTTCCCCTTCGTTCTTGATCTCTTGTCAGTTTGGATCGTGGATCGTGAGGAGCTGCGATGCCAGAAGGATTCAGTGCAGTTAATCACGGAGCGAATGTATTGAGTTTGGAACGCTACGTGAACATGTGGAATTAAATTATCCAGCAACTAATCGACAAAAGTCTTGAATCATCCGGTGACCTCTCGAAAGCTTTTTTCCGATTTAAAACACAACACTCAGATTCTAAGTCAAACAATTTGCATATTCCTTCACTTTTCCTCCGCCCACTGTCGTCATCATCACATCATCATCATCATCATCATCATCGTTATCACAACAGACGCCCTCAGAATGATCTAATTATCGTCAACACCATCTCAACGTTGATCAAACTCAACGCAGGCCTGGCAGATCATCATGAGCCGTCTCACACACCTTTTAAAAGTTGACTTGAGGGATTGCGACTCTGACGAAGAAGGGAGATAATTTGAACCAAACTTTTGCAAATTGAGATGAAAGACAATAATGTCCCTAAAACTGCAAAGTGCTTCCCATCTCAGTCAAACTCTTTTGATCATGCCAACCTTTGATCCGGCACATCATAAATCAGACGCTGATCAAAAGAAACTCTTTCATCACAAAGCAAACAAAAACGCAACAGGATGAGAATTGCGATTAACAGGAATAATCGCAATGTATGAGACGGGAAGCACCAGGCTTTTCTATTAAACCGTATTTAGAAATCAAAGAAACAAATCTGTTGCTTCCTGTTGCTTATTTTTTGAAGCACTCTTTGCTTCTGGACTCACATTTCATTATCAGTCATATATTTCAACAAATTGGTAGTTTAGTTATAAAGTGCTAAACAACTATATGCCTCTAAATGTATAAAATACACATGCATTTGAGTATAAAATTAATGCGGTTCATGTACGAAGAAGGTGAAGCTGGTGGAGACCAAAGACAGAGCTAAAAGAAGAATAACTATTGAGGTTGGATTATTCAGTTGGTTCACTGTCTTGCTAGATTTGTAAATAGTCAATAGTTTGCTGAGACATTTGCTCAGACAACTTTTAAAGAAAGTATAGCTACTAAATGCTTTACTATGATCACGAGCTAGTTGCTATCTTCGTTGTTAGCATCTTGTTGGGACAAAAAGATAAATGAAGCCAACTGAAGACAACCCCACCCATGATCAGTAGCTGGTTGATAGAGATATAACATACATTGCATGTGTGAGGCAAAATAACTAGAATTCAGTACAAATACAAAAATAAGCACAGTTCACAGTTGAGTTGGGTTTGAGTTTCTGCCAGCTCGCCGTAAAGTTAGCTGCAGAAATCTTTTGGGGCACTAGTGACCATTAAAACAGTAGCAGCTTTGTGTTGTAGAATATAATAGTCCAGCAAGTACAGGGACAAGGGTTAAGGTATGAAAAGGTTTGATCATAACTGCAAGCGTGGGGGAAAATTCTCAAAGGTGAACTTCAAAACTTCAACACTGATTTATTGATAACTTTATTTAACCTACTGGGAATGTGTGATGTTCTGGCACCCATGTCACAAATGAAGGTCACTCAGAGAAACAGGCAAGAAATGAAAATACAGTATATAAATGCAAGATGGATAAATAAGTTTGGCTGCATAAACACTGTCTGTAATGGTACAGAAGACAAAACTACAAACACGCACGTGGGGAGGAGCTGTTTTCTGCTCCGGACGTTCACTGATGATCCGATGATTATTCATTTCAGGATGAAGGGAACATCTGATGTGTAAATTTACCAGACAGACAGACACAGAGAACATCCAGTGCTGTCAACACAGCTGAAAACTATGAATTTAGTCATAACCGTGCTTCACATTTGATCACTCAGTGCATAAACTAGGAGTGAATAAGCTGCTTATTTTTAAATGTACAACTTATCAAATCAACACTTCCCTTTTCCCTCATCATCTATAACATGCTACACCCTGTGCATACTTTCCCAACTTACATTATGTATATCTAATGCGTGATGCTGAAATGATTTATGCATATTGCATAACATTTGACTCAAGCTCAGCATCTCTTGCCTTGGTTATCAAAGTCTACTGCTGACTGAGCTGTGAGGGAAAGGAGCGAGACGTCATGAAAAATTTCCGCTGATGTTTGCATATTCTGTATCATCTATCTGTAAGATACTTAAGAGGGAGACCATTCAGAAGTTTTCTCTCTCTCCATCTCCTGTGGTAAGTTTGCCTCCTGGTGGTTTTATAGTGCACCTGCAGCAGATTAAAATCATTTCAACTGCCTGCTGCATTGTCCTTATTCCATTTTAAGTATTTTAACCAGATCTGATAATAACACAGTCGATCTCTTCTCTCAGTCTCAATCAGTGTGAACACATCTCAGCCTTTGATTTAGTTTTTTTAGACAAACATGAAACCTCAGCTAACTAAAACATTGTGATGCAACATTGTTATTATTATGTGGCAGTACTGGCAATAAAAGTATACACAATATATATATATATATATATATATATGGATATACACATATATACTATGGATATACATGTACATACATATATGCCTCTTCAGGGGATAATGAAACTGAAATATGCTTCTGCAACCTCTCAAGTCCCCAATGAAATAAATTGGGAAACAAACTAAAGGTGTATTCAGGAGCCTCGGTTGCAAGGCGTTCAGTTAACCATAAGCTAAACAAACAAAAGAAAACCTTCGGGCATACAGGCTATTTTAAGCAACATACTTGCACAAATAAGCCCGGCGCTGATGCAGGTAGCCCAGTTGAACGGTGCTTATTGCTGGTGTCTCAACTGGGTTGTTGAAAGTACACACACATACAGTTTCCCTCAACTAAGACTGAGGCCTAAATGTGTGTCAAGGACAGATTCAGAAAGGGAAGGAGTCTGCCCAGGGCACCTTTCCCCTATTCTCTTAAGCTTTCGCATAAAGGGCGTCGTCACAGCCTGATTGGTTAGGAGGGCAATGCCCCGAGCTGCTTTCATTCACTGATCAGGAGCCACACCCTGCACACAGGTGATCCAATGAACTGCAAACAGTCCAGAGGGATTTTGAAATTCAGCCAAATCGCACACAGTGGGGCTTCAACACATTGTGAGAACCTTGTTGCAGCAAATGAAAATACACTGTGGCTCCTATTTGACTTTTAACCCTTACATGCGTAATAATGTCCTCTATAGTAAGTGGACTGATATTTTGAAGCCATTTTTAAATATTTAACCTGGAGAACCATGTCCCCCCAGCCAATAATAACATTTTTCAAGTCTAAGGTGTTAGAAATACACTTTTTTTCTATAGTCTTCTAATCTTTTAATCACAATGCACATTGTTTCCTCTGGTGCATAACATCCACTGGAGTGGACAGATGTATTTCAAGTCACAGATAAAAATAATAAAGGTCTTAATTTTACCTCAAAATCAAAACCTAACATTGAAAAATACTTTGTGATTTCGTAATTACTGTGTGAAAGGCTTAAATACTTTCTAAAACCATCTTCAAAAACTTTTGTTTTCATTCACATTGTCTGTCATGTTGTCAAGTCGTTAAAACCTTGTAACTACTGGTTCAAAAGATGTAATTAGACGCAGTTTATTTGGGGTTCTTACTTTAACATTGCCAGTTTGATAGGTGTTGACATTTTTATTCAATTTTTTAAAGCTCCCCAAGCAGAGTTAGAACAATGCAGAAATCCCAGAACAGAATAAACGCCACATCCATAAACAGGATAACAAAAGTTGGAAAATACTTTCAGAGGTGGTTTTTGAAAGCGATTTTATATCAAACACATTGAATACTTGCAGTCAGATCCTGTAAATTAGACTGTTTCAGAATCAGTTTTGCATTTGGTTTAAGCAGAGCAACACTGTATCTTCTCAAACAGCCAACCAATCCAAAACAAACACTCCCCATCTGTATTTTCTGTGGTGGACAAGTAACGAGTCGTCCACTGGAGGGCAGTCACATCCAGCTGACTGCAGATCAACCTGGACTGTGAGTGGAAGTATCTGTCATGAAGGGCCTGCTGGTGACGCCTGCTGTCAGCGCGCGTCTTCGCCACCTCATCCTAACATTTAATTAGTTCTACTGAAACTGTGGGATGACATATCAGGCTGAATGACCGATAGAGAGGAGGAGTGACGGTTCCTGAGACCTCTCCCTAATATTAGCTTTAGTGACAGAATGCTCCCGTCAGCTAACTCGGCGTCTGCCAGCAGCACAGCGGGAGTGAGGAGGGAGCGGAGGGAGGAAACAGCTCACTACACTGACAGGAAAAGGTGCTTTAAATCCTTTGTGTTTCATTGTGTTTGTGAAATACAACACGAGCAGACGTGTGGAAGATATCTAGAAGGGAGAAAAGTGTTGGGAACATTTCAAGACAGAATTATTCACTATATTCAGAATGACAAAGAAATTATCAGTATTTTAAGAGAAAAACTACTAAAAAAGTGTCATGTTAATGTCAATATAACCAAGATAAAGTTCAATGACAAGGAGATAAAGCTCGCACAAAGATTTGCTTTATCATAGTGTTACTTTGTCTACCTCCATTAAATGACATGGCAAAGATAAATGTCTATTCCAGTTACACAAGAAGCAAAAGAGTTGATTCATCTTCAGTGCAGCTTCAGTAAATAGAAAAAATAAGATTTGACACATTAAACAAATAAATATCAACTCCCAAGTGAAAAATAACAACAACAACAATTAAAACACTTTTTCTGCAAACTAGAATGGCAGTCAGTAGAGCGCATACCTCCGCCAAGGCCCAACAGGCCCCTTTATCCTCATCAAGTTGTACTCACTCATAGATACCAGTCATCTAAATACACCAGATTTTTTTTAAATCAAGATCCATCCATGCATTATCCCCTGAAACATGGCTGAAATCAATATGTTAGTTCTGAGAGTCTTTAAGTCACAATGGTAATTGACAATCTTGGAGTTCAGCAAATCAAACAGGGATAAAGAAACTGAACTGAGATGTAAACATTCTGGTAACACTTCATTAAAACCATCATTTTTCTTCTGACTGTTGCCTTTTCTTGACTGTTTGAAAGCATTCAGAAGGGAATCTGCCTCTATGAGTGTGTGTGTGTGTGTGTGTGTGTGTGTGTGTGTGTGTGTGTGTGTGTGTGTGTGCGGATCAAACGGTAGTAAAGGGATTGGGTGTCTTGTCTTATCGCAGACGTGTCTGTCAAAGCCGGTGGGAGGGATTAGCACAGCCGACATAGGCAGGTGGAGACAAAATACAATCTAGAGAGAGAGGCAGGTGGGATCATACAAACACACACACACACACACACACACACACACACACACACACTCGTACAAGCAAACAGTTGGGTCACTGTGAATGTCACAGGGCTGCCTCTCCTCCTTTCGTCTGCAGCTGCATGGCCATGGAGCTGCTGATAACACACACACACACACACACACACACACACACACACACACACACTTTTTGCAGATATTCACATATTTTCCCATCCATGACAAAGCAGGATTGTTAACACCACTGAATGGGGGCAGTTCAAGTCGTCTGCACAGCTGTGAACACACACTTACAACTGAGAGGCTACATTTGTTTCCCTCCTGTGATGCTGAGTTTTATGACTCAGATTCCTCAAATCATCTCCATGCCGTCAAAATAACCTATAATTATTACGCTATTATTTTCTATATTTTTGGGAGTAACATGATACTTACACACTGACCAAACCTACCGACCTGGACATCACTGAACATGGATCATGTCACTGCCTCTCATGTCTGCGTTCATGTCTCATTTTTCTTATTGCCATTGGTTTGTCGTTTTTTTGACGACAGGCTTCCAGCTCAACGCAAAACTTTCACAGAGCCCCTTTAAGTAAGACCCAAAACCTCCTTCTGTCAGGAGGGGGTTGTCATATTCTGCAGCAGCGAGTGGTTGATGTCGCTGTGGGAGACTGCAAGCATGATGTGAAGAAGCTCTACTTTGAAAAGACTTTCAATGCAACCCAGAAAACCCTGACAGGCTGATGAAAGAAGAAACAGAGTAATGTCGAGCAGCCCTGACCACACCGGATGTTCAGGTTTGGGCTTTTTAACGACAGCACACAGATGGATTTATTAATAATTTGTCAATTATAAACAATTACGGAGACCAGCTTTGAAGCAGGAGCTGACAAAGCTCATGCAGCCACCCTGTTCAGACACATGTAACATGTAAACGACACAAAAGCGGCATCTGGCGCTGAACAACCCCACCTGCTGCTTCCTATTGAATTATGCAACAAAAGACAAAAAACAGCGATATCAAAACAGGACTTCAACACTGAACCAATTCAATCAAACACAGCCAGGTGATCAAAGGCTATGATCTCGCTTTCACTCACACACACACTCTCTCTCTCACACACACACACACAGAGTTACGGGTGGATGTAGGTCCTTCCTCTCACTTAAAACCAGCCTGCAGCTCCGTCCTGTGCTGTTGTGGCTCACTGCTATAATTAGAACAAGGGGCGATAAGCATTCAAATGCTTTGATGCTCTTATCTGGAGCAGCCAAAAGGCGGATGGGGACACACACACACAGGCTTCAGCTCTCACTCATGCACAGACACACGCACACACTCTGGGGTATGAAAGAAGAAAACTCGTCCTTCATATTTTTTTTATCATTACGTAACGATGAAGAAGGAACATATTCACACACGAAATTAAACAAAAATGCTCATCTGCAAAACGATATTTACTGTGAAGTGTCCAGCTGATGATTCTGTTGAACTATAGACTGAATCACAATGTTTGCTTGCAATAAGTTCAAGGTACAAAGCCGCTCCATGATGCATTAGCTTCCATGCAATGTAACTGTTTTATTGAAGTTTGTATGAATATTCAGTCAGTAGCTTCCAGGTCAACGCCAAAATATCTTCCTGTAGTGGTTGAATGAGACGCAGCTCTTTTTATTGGATTTTAGTGCTTTTTCAATTATAAAAAAATGTTTTAATGAAAATGTGTCAGATTTTTTATTAATATTTTTTAATGAAAATGATGATAATTTCAATATAAAGTCCCAACTCTGGTGACTCAGTCTGTCTACTTAGTTATTCTGAGGTAATCGCTTTTTTTTTTTTTAAGTAAAGTCAACTTTACAAATTAACAGTGCAGGAGATTTGAACTGGGGCCTGCTGGTTGGCGTGCTGACACATGCTTTGCACAGACATCAAAACTGTTTTTCCTTCACATTCTGTTGATAAGGTGCAGTATGGACATATTTAGATATTGCACCTTTAAGATCTGGACACGACCTTCCCTTCATTGTGCAGTATGGAGGTCCATTTCACTCAGTTATGGTCAGTGTTTTCTGATCAGGCCAGTTTCCAACAAATAATGTCCTGTCCTGATTCCTTTAACAAGATGCACGTGTGAGAACTGCATCATGAGAGTCATGTTCCAACATATCGAACTCTGATGGATCCATCTTGACAAACCAATGCTGCGGCCAAGCATTGTGCAAACCCACAGAACTTCAGGCACGATTCTTACTTTTCTGAAAATAACCCCAACCCTCTCAAGATGAATTGTTGGGAAATTACTTTAAAATTCTGAACGATTATTGGCGTTGTTTATCTTCACTTAAGTGCTGAAGGAGACACATTGTAGTCTGAAAATGCTTTAATAAAAGGTGAGATTTGATGTAAAAATAATAAAAATTGTGCACTCGAGTTCATCAAGTTCAGATGTTGTGATATATATAACGTGACACTACCCATCATATCCACCAGGCTGCGCCCTTGTCTGGCTGTAAATCAGCTGTATGTGTGTGTGAATTGATGTGTGTGTGTGTGTGTGTGTGTGTGTGTGTGTCTGCTTGTCATCAACCGCTGCCTTTGATGGCATGCTGTTTAGTCTTACCAACCCCTCTTTGTTCTTCCAAAATAAACCTCCTCGCCCCCTCTCGTCCTCTCCTCTCCGTCTGGAAGACCATGACACACGAATTAGGTGAAGACATCAAGACATGTGACATCTTTTTATCGTATCTTTTAATCAAAGCAATTAATCCATAATTACATAAATCTTTTTTAAATTCCTTTTCTGGCAGGGTGAGCCACGATCGATGTCAGAAATCTTTAAATAAATGTGTTTTTCCAGCACATCCTATCTTGATCACTGGCCGTGAGTCACCTTCCAAGCTTTAGGTAAATTAGATCCAAAATAAGATACAATCACTTTCAGCCCACACCCTAATTTCCCCTTTGCCGAATGGTCCGGTATAGATGTTTAAGGTTCACACGCAGGTTCAAATCCAATCTGTTTCACAGTCGGGGAGGACCGGAGCGCTGTTTACACAGTAGGGAGATTCCTGCTCCATGGGACCAGAGTGTTGAGGCTTTGATGCTCAATAGGAGCTACTGAAAGAGAGCAGGAGGAGGACAGAGAGAGAGAGCTGGCTCGGACAGAGACAGAGATTGAAGTGATGATGACCTTCTTAGAGTAACCTCGGATTGCTCCTCTCGGAAGGTTCACAAAATATGGGTAACAGATGTTTTATGTTTTTGTCTGTGGGCTTATCATGGCCACAGGGCAGAGGCAGTGTGATCTGCCCCAGTTTCTCTGAATTCATGTTTAAAATATAACAGATAGAAACTGTAGATCCTGCATACCTGTTATTTTAAGAGGCAATATGTAAGATTTTGAACTCAAATTGTTAAGAAATAAGAGTTTTGACATGTCTGTGTATTGTGTTGCAGAGATATCTGCAGAAGTTAGCATGCTAACCACCTAGCACCAGCCTGCCATGTCCGGTAACACAACTTTGTACCTCAAGAGGTGATAGTGAGTCACTGTAGCGTCCAGTACGCCCTCAATCCAACATGAGAGGATAAAGAGGTAGCTATTCTAACTTCTTATCAGTCATGTTGAAGGTACTGCCCCTACAGGATTTACAGAATTTAAGGACAGCTAGTCAACAAATGGAAGCTAAAGCAACCATGCAAAGAAAAGAAGTGATAGAAATAGAATAAACACAAAAGTTAACATTGGCGTTGGAAACAAAAGGATGAAGTTTGACGCTGAACTTGCTGCATTTCTTTGAGACTGCTACATAAACAGCTGTTACCGCTAATGTTGGCTATTAAGCGATAGTTTATAAAGGAGACATGTTACAAGAAATGAAAGAAATGTTTCTTGCGATAGGTATCGACACCCCAACTCCTCTGTTGATGTGCTACAGTATTCATTTTGTTAACAAAAACTATGAAAAATGTTTGAAAAAATAAAACAGAGGTGGCTTTCTTCATACAACGTGACCAGACAGGACTAGAATATTACACCTTAAAAAAACAAACAAACAAAAAACGCAATTTTAACAATACATTTTGTCACCTTGATTACAATTTCCGATACCTGTATTAACCTAATTAAATGAGTTTAAAAACAGAAAACATTTTGACTAAGTGTAATGACTTTTCGTCGACTGAAACTGGACTGGAGCGGATAAAAATGACTGAAATGTGATTTAAACAAATAAGATTTTTAAGTTTAAAGACTAAAACTAAATCTAAAATAGCTGCCAAAATTGGGTGGCTAACTTTTACAAATAGCCCCTTTAATTAAATCTCATTGACTTGGATTCTATTGTTTGTCAGACAATCATTCGGCTCATCATTAAAGGCTCGCCACACAAAGCAACACGTCTGCAAAGTTGCAGGTGCGAGTCCAACTTACAACTGAAACCATCAGCACTTTGGTTTCCAAACTGTCAAATAAAATACAGAGACAATAATCTTACAATAATATCCATTCTAACTGCAACAAAACACAACTGCCCCGTGAGCTTCAGTGCAAACAGACCCTTTTCAGCCCCCCTGTTGCCTCTGGCTGTTGTATTTTCTCTGAGCCAGAGATCAGGGAGAGCTCCACAGTTCTGCGGCTGCAGGCCAGCTGGCTGATACGTTTCTATCAACTGGTGGCTATCTAACTTCCCCTCCCTCCCACATCCTCCTCCACCCCTCTTTTTTTCTCTCCATCCCACTATCAAATCAACACAAAAACACATGGAGAGACACACATTCACACACTGTGTGTGAATTGTGCAGGAAAAAAACTCAGAGCCGAGGGAGTGTGGTCACTTTAGAAGTATCACCCTCAGCCTCCTCTGAAACACTTATTTGTGTGTGTGGGCTGTGACTAAATGGTTGGTTGTCAGTAGAAAGGATGCACGAGTGAATATAAATTATGATTATTGAATACAAATCTCGTGTTATTTCTAGAGATTACATTTGTTTTGATTAGAGAGAGAGGAATTGCAGATGAACTCAGTGAGAACAACTCTCGGGAGAGGAAGAGATAACACGAGGTAAAATATGGGTCAAGGGCCAGATTTGTCTCTGGAGGGCCCTCAGCTCCATGATCCATGGAAGGTGGAGACCTCGGGACAGACGCAGAATCCAGATCAGATCTTGAGGGACTACATTTCCCAGGTGCTCAGGTAGCGCTTGATATGTCCCAGAAGAGCCGATGGAAGATGGTAGAGAAACAGGACAACTGTGCTGCTCATCTTCTCCTGTTGCCAATGTGACCAATGACAAAATTAAGCACTGTAGACAGATTTGTATAATAAAAAAAATCTCCTTGAAAATTACAGAGGAAATAGATAAATAATAAATCTCTACCTGAACACATCAATTAATGTTAATGAAAGTTTTTACTGAAAGACACCAAAAAAAGAGCAATACTTCCAGATCTTTACACATTCGCTGATGACTAATCTAACAAATCAAGGAAAGACTCATCGGTTTAAGAGGTTCGATGACTAAGGTGGAAAAAGTTAGAATTAACTATGACAACATTAGATGTCAAGAGTGGCCGTTCCCAGTAATGATTATTTTAGCGTAAATCTTTTTAACAGCAAATTGTAATGTGAATGGCCACTGTGTCACTTGATTTACTATTTTATTTATTAAATGGTTCATACTGATTCACTGCTAAATACTGATAAAGTGTTATTTTACCACTGTGGCAGATCATGGTGGAGCTAGTTTTAACTACTTTAAATACAGTTTAGTTGAATCCACAAACGTGTATTTCTTTTGTAAAACTTTTTTTTTTTTTTTTTTTACTTTTCTCTAGTCTTTACAGTTTTTAGGATTACTTAATTGAAACCAAGAAAAAAAATCAAAAATCTTTATCTGATATTGTACTAGACAAATATAGCTGCCAATTAATGTAGTGGAGTAAAAAGGAATGTGGAAATTATAAGCCACACATGAAAAAAGCAAAGTCATGTATGAATGCATTAATTCACATGAGAACATTGAAATTTATCACATGTGATCTTATTTTATTTTCACATGTTGACACTTTACTTTAAAGATGAAAATAGCCAATCCCACATAAAAATAGCTAAAGATGTGGGCCATGTTTTGTTTACACGTGTGAAAGGCAATCACATGTGATTTATATGTGAAAATATATGTGGAAATTTTCCTCCATATGTGAAAAAAACAGTGAAAACATTGAGTTCAAATGCAACAATATTTTCCTTTCACATGTTTTTGTTCACATGTGAAAAAAACTGGAAATTGCACAACGTATGTAATTCACATGAAAATGAACATTCTTCTAATGTGGAAATTTTCATCTATATGAGAAAAAAACAGTCACTTGTGAAACTGTCCAGTTCACATCATCATTTTTAGGGAATTAATATGTTAAACATTCTTATGTTTAAAAAAAGTCCAGTTACCAGTACGAAATTTTCTTCCAGTCACGTCTTAACATTTTATTCACATGTGAAAATCTCACATGTCATCGGGTAACAATTGATTTATTTTCTTTCCACAACCACCAAGAGGAGGGTTATCACTGAGCTTTGTGTTGTGATGGTCTCTGACGCGATTATACCAAACAGCAGAGGGCAGCATTGCCTCCCACATTCCCATCTCTCTCTGTCTTTGTGTCTGTCTCTTTCCCCCCCTCGCTCTTAATGTTGGAACACATGACATCAACCCCTACATTCTCCCATGTGAATTACCAGAGTCCTCACCCAGGGGTAAGGAGTCATCCAAGGAAAACAAACCAAAGCAACCGAAGGGCTCTATTACTGGAATGTGGGTTTGTTACACCCACAGTGATCTACCATGTCTTCAACAGGTGCTGAAAATATGTGCAGGACAGTTTTCATTAGTTTGATTGTACTCGTAAAGTTTTAAGAGTAGCTTCAGGGTTTTTCTTTTAATTGGCTGTCACCACAAATATAATGATGGGAAAGGAAAAGGTGAACACTTGAATGGAGACATTTAAACTAGAATCTCATGTCTTAAAGCTCCTGTGCGGTCAAGTATTTTCTTTTTTTGCCTGGCAGTAAATGCTCTGCAGGTGACCCTGACCTCTGATCCCTCCTGAGCAGCAGTGGAGCAAACGTCGAAGCCCTCGCATCTCTCATCAGTTTCAGCTTTAAAACATACTCGTATCAGATATCAAAGACGTCACAAATTACATCAGATTAAAGCTACTTTAAACAACCTGCAGCCGGAAATAATTTTCGCCAATTATAACTGATTAGTTGTTTTTTTGTAGTCGCATCGCATATCACACAGTAGGCAGCAAACACCGCCTAGCTTAGCAGACAGATCACACGGCTACTGCTAATGTGGATCCTGTTATTGCAAGGGCACCCAGAGGAGCGTTTCAGCCCCACACTGGGCCTCCCTCGCTGGGGCTGCTATCGTCCCACATCAGCCCCGGGCTCCTTGATGTGGTTTGGGAGGACATGACGGGGCCGAGCGGGGCCCAAAGTGATCAGTCGCGCAGTAACATCTGAAACCCATTTCCCCACAATTAAAGAGAGAGAGAAACTATCAGGACCAAACATCGCCCGTTTCCACGGCATCGAGTCAAACATTTGCTTGTGTGTGCGTGTGTGTGTGTGTGTGTGAGTGAGCTGTACCTCCCCGCCACAATCACTCACAGACACACACACACACTTCTTTCCCACCCTAAACAGTGACAGAGCATTTCCAAATGTGTTTACTTACAAAGAAAACCACTTGCCACCAAAAAATGGGAGATATTAAGCCTGAAGCAGATGTAGACAAATAAACAAGGAGACTGTGAAGCCGAGAAAAAAAGACAACTTGGTGTCAGAGGGTGCGAGCAGATGGTGTCGGGCTATTTTCTTTTCTTTTTCACCTGTGCTGCAAAGTGTTGGCACAACAGAGAGAAAAACATTAGACCTCACTCGGGATGTGCCAGTAAAATGGTGCCCCGTCTGAGATTCCTCTCCACCATGTGTGTGTGTGCGTGTCTGTGTGTACATTAGCAGGATACGCGTGTTGAGTTGCTCCGTCTGGATGCTCGTCGGACATCAAACACAATAAAGCAGCGAGCGGAGTGGAGCTGATTGCTATCTCCAAATGTAATCAAACCAATTCAACCCACTAAAACACAGGCACATACTCTCTCTCGCTCTCTGCTCTGCCTATTACACACACACATGTCCACACATCCCTCTCCAAGCCCAGAGTAAAGGCCTCGCTCTTCCAGCGCCTCCTCTCTGGTTCATGATCATTGGTCATGATGTGCTCGCCATGTCCTTGGCCCAGGATGTACGGCACAGTCGCCCGAGTGCTGCTCTTTACTGTGGTATCAGTGGTCGGCCATTTTACAAACATCCTCCGAGAGAACCTGTCAGTGAAGTTCCTATCCAGCTGAGCCAAAAGCTGCAGCTTCCCATGACCCTCAGCTTTCATGGGTTGGGTTGACCTACAGTGAACCCCAAGATGACCCTTTGGAGCAACCCGAGGTTTTTTGATCAGTTTGTCTGTTATGAATGAGGCATGAATATGATAATATCAGACCATGTAAAAGGCTACTTATCATGCTCTTTGAGGTTTTTGGGTTAAGTTGCCCTGCGTTCTCTGATCGTCTTTGGCTCAGCGGCTCTCCATAATGACCTTGGATCGCTCTTGCGAAGTGCGTGTGTGGGTAAGAGAGCTGTATAGACAGAAGCAGAAAGAGGTTGATGTGCGAGACAGAGATGAGCATTGCGATAACTTCAACTACTCGAATGCTGAAATGTGGTTGATATCTGACACCAAGAAGGGATTTAATGTCTTTTTCTGGTTGCGGAAAAGCTGCCAAAGATCATTCTTGGTTCAGGGACCTGGGTTGTTATTGGTTTGGTTGAGAGTTTCAGGGTTGTCCTTTATGAAAATATCTGTGAGAACATCAGACCTGTTCAAATCTCCTTTAGCTCTCCAATCAAGTTTGATCTAGAAAGTATGACTGACCTTGCCATGTGCTGTGTGTGTCTGTGCATGCATGTTCTTGGACAAGTACTGTTTTGTTGGCTCTCACAAAGAGGAGTACACTTTTTGAGATCTTTTCAAGCACACACAGCAGGAACTGAACCCGTGACATGCGAGGCGGTTAAGAGGACAGAACGAAGTACAGACCGAGGGAGAGAGTGAAGACGGAGACACAGAGGGAGACAAGAGACAAACCAGAGACGAAGAAGCAGAGACAAATTAGAAAGCGCAGGCTGAGAGACAAAAGTCAAATGTGACAGAGCCAAATCACCATGTTTGATTCCTTGCTAAGAAAAGCATATTCCAAGTATCCAGGAGTGAGCGGTACTTTCACTGGCCCTCTCTGAAAACATCATCACAGGGAGAGGCTTTCCTCAACCCTTCACCTTTTGTAACTTGGCAACCGCCAGCTATCATCTCCCATTTGCCAATTTGTGGCTGCGGAATATCAAAGCTCTGAAGGCAGAATCTTTCATGGGTTTGGATTATGAGGTTTGTTTGAGCTGCTCAATGTATGCAGGTTGGATGTTTGAGGGGGGTAATTAAGATATTCTATTACCAGGATTACTGCATAATGTTGGTGACACACCCACACATGTATGCACTCGCGGTAAACATATGAATACCTGCATTTTCATAAAGTCTGAACATAATCCCATAATATTGAGTTTATGCGACCAAAATTAGACAGTTGGGCTGTTTCTACCTTTGTTGGAATAAAGCGACATTTTGGGAAAAACACTTAACAGTTTGCTTTCTTGCTCAGAGTTAGATGAGAAGATTGATACCACAGGAAGCTACAGATAGTTAGCCAACTGGCGCTGACTAGCTTCATAGCCTACTTAGGTAAAGCTTTCTGGCCACCAGCCAGGTAGTAGGGACTGGCAACAGTGATTTTCATCCAAATATAAGCAACCACAATTTTATTTTGAACCAAAATACTCACTATATTACTTCTTAAAACAACAAAAATGAACATTTCATATATTGTTGCTTTAGACAAGTATAGCCTGTTTCACGATGAAAACCCTCTTTCTTTAAAACAGACTGAGTTGGGGTTTTTGTATCGCAACACGACATCAAAAGCCCGCCGTGACCTGAGAATATTACCAATCTAAACCAACCACTAGCTAATGTTGGAGTGTATTTCCTTGCTATGCTGCACACAATCAGGATGCCAGGGTTAGAAACTACTACTACTTCTAGAAAAAAAAGAGGTAGCTATCAAGAGCTTTCGACCCAAATAATAATGTTGCGAATGATAGCCAGGAGGCTAAAGTGACAGCTAACGTAACGTTAAACACTAAAAGAGGATGAAGTTGATAATGGCAAAGATGTTCGGCATGTGCTGAAGGAGAGAGAGAGAGAGCACAGGTAAGCTAGCAAGGTGAGAGGTAAGCTAGCAAGATCCAATGCGACCTATAAATAACTATTGTTTTATGTTACTCGCTTACGTTACATTCTCTTCCGTAACTGTGTCGTTCTTGATTCACCTCTGGATCCGATGGGAACGCATAATTTGCAGTCGGTATAGATTAGTTTTCTCCGAGCATGAAGTTTTGAACCTTTGCAGAGGGCCCCTTTCGCAAAGTCATATGAAACAGATTTACCTGGCCGGGGCAGGAAGTGAAGAACTGCCGAGCGAAGGAACAGAAAGAACAAGACAGAGCAGGGAGAGGGAGGGAGGGAGGCAGAGGAATGGTGAGAGAAGATCCTCTGAGGGCGGCAGCTCTGGTTTCATCCAGCCACTGATGCTGACTGGCAGCCATGTCAAAAGCAAAGAAGTCAAACGATGCTGATTCTCAAGTTCATCTTTAGGGCACGTCAAAGTGAAGCTTATTATTCATGGTTTCGGAGGGCCAGGAATGTGCAAACACGCTAATTCACATATACACAAACACACGTAAAGAAGCACACACACACACTCACGCACACACAACATTATGTGTAGACATGATCTGCGATATGTACGATATATACCCTCGAGTATTTTTACTTGCGCTTGTGATATACGCGTGTACGGACACACACACACACACACACACACACAGTACTTTGTCATAACATCTCGACTGTCAATTTTAATGGGCAGCAGAAACTTTCAGGGTAATTATCCACACATACTGAGGAGGGGATTAAACATGATTACTGATAAAACATCTTCATCTGGAGATTATCTCTGTGATGTACAGTGAAAAAGTCAGGCTAAGACCTCTGGTAGGACACAGGGCTCGTAGATTACTGATCATAACACAGGACGGATAATCACATGTTCTTGTTTTTGTCTGCATGTGAGGTCCCTCCTGACTATTTCAGTACCACTAAGTCCTTGTAATGTTGTAAGTTAAGCGTTTCCTTTGACAGCTTAATGCACACTGTGGTCAGTGAGCTTAAGAAAACAGCAAGGTATTCTCCATCCTCCATTGTTTGATGCTTTGCACTCCGTAAACAGACAAAACAAAAGACTAAATGTTGGGTTTTGACCAAAAACCACCATCACAAACCGCTTACGAAATGGAATAATTAGATGATTGAATTTGACTGTTTTTTTCTAAGGGACAACACATGCCCACATAACCACCGATGAAAGTGCAACACTAAATGCTTCAATGTGACCATTTCATAAATGTTTCTTATTTAACAAATGTTAGAACTTCATATTCATTGATCAGTGACTCAAAGATCCCAGGACGCATCTTTTTTTAGTCAGTGACTGTAAACCTCTATTATTTTATATAGCCAACAGGTGGACACTCCACTGGTTTCATAAATAACTCCCATTGTATGTAGGCTTATGAGAAAATGGTCTTATGTCTCACTTGATTTATTACCTCACTGAACAGTTTCCACATGATTTTATGGTCTTAATTGCAAGTTTGAAGTCTTCAATACAGCATGATGTTCATTTGGTAAATGATGGTCTCATTTAGAATTAAATAGAAATAGGCTTCAGGACGAGGCTTCCTTGTGATTGACAAGTCGTGTCCTCAGGTTCTCAGTCAGATCCAATCTGAATATCCTCCACAGGTCTGCCCTCTTGTCCAAATATGGTCACTTTTGCTCCAAAAAAGATGGCAATGGCCATAACGCCAAAATTGAGGCTTCAGAACGGTAGTCCACAAACCAACGGGTGACATCCTGCTGGGTTTTCTTTAATGTTTCAATTAAACTGTTGTTTCCTGACCAGTGCGAGACCAGAAGTCAACTGTGAGTTCTATGTTTACTAGTTCTACTAGTGTAGTTGAGTTATATCTCTTTCATAACGTAACGTGAGTTTTGTACGTAACATAGGTGTGATTGTGACTGAAGTTACAAATGTAATGTAGTTATTTTAACCCAAAACAAATATTTTTTTGTCAAACCTAACCAAGTAGATTTCTTGCCTAAATCCAACCAAACTGTGACAACAAATGTCCCTCACGCCTATTGTCATGTTTGTTTTACTGAGTTACTGGCCATCGAACGTATTCAGTCATTTGGTATGAGGATGTGTTGAAACTAAGATGTGGCGTCTTCAACATGGTGAGGAGATTAAGTATTGCCCACATCAAGAATGACACTCTGTGAGAGGCTTCTTCACTGGTAAGCTTTGGTTCACATCAGGAGTGTCCCTTGGTGCCAGCCGTCTCTTCTTTACTCCTTTACTCAATGCATTGAGAGTTGGAAACCTCAAGTACAAAATACGCTCTCCGTCTGATACATCATTTAAAATGTAAATAAAACTGTCAGGAATTGTAAATAATTGTGGAGATTCTTTATGATGCTGTATTTTTTGGGGTGTACTATACTTGAAAAATATATATCCGTTCCTTAATATCCTTCATTGCTGAGGTCACTCAGAGGTTGGTCTGTTGATTCATGGCCATAGTAGAGTGGTTCATGGCCTCATCAACAACAACATAGTGTCAATAAATTCTGTACTACGAATACTCAGAATATCATAGTAAAATAACAGTGTACTTTCTGCAAACCACAGATACACCGAAAACTTTACATAAAGCTCTATTCACATATATCTCATGTACCAGTAGTTTCTGTATGTTCCTGGCCTTTTTAGTTTTTCAATAAACGGTATATATACTTGAGTTATAGCGAGAAACAAGGATGGGAAACCTTTACAAGGTAAAGTAAATCACCAACCTTAGGTATTTTTTTACTCAGGACATGCTGTGTCATGCTGGGATAGTTTTTCACCATGACATTAATGTGAATTGCTCGTGTCTCAGCATTGCTGCCAGGGCAACTAGACGTGCTGGTGATAAAGGGAACAGAAATAAGGGGAATGGGGAGAGAAAGGACTTTGTCTGGCATTCCACATGGTTTGTTCAGTTTTCCAGTGGCATTAAATGTACATCAGCTAAATTCTGGAGCCCACATGCCTGTTAACATTCAGCTATTTTTCATGAAGCCATAAAAATGCTCCATTGTGTTTTACAACATTGCACTCCATTTTATGTTCCTTTTTTTCTCCCTCTGGTGGGATGTATAACATCTACATTACATCACTGACGGAGACAGCGACAGCATCTCAAGCTAAAACACACACATTTTGCCTATTCGCAGTTACGCCGTCGTCTCACTGGTATCATATTCTCCATAAAGGCGTTGGGACGAGGCTGCCGACACATTGTGCTTTAATTCTGCGGTCCACGATCTTTCTGATCTGTGATCTTCATTCATGTTTTGATTGAAGTCTGTTAGACACCTGACTTCCGTTACCCTTTGAGGGGTGATCAGCTCTCGGATTGAACGGTCCTTGCCTGGGCATGTCTTAACTTATCCCTCATCCTCACCCCTGAGCTGTAATGCCTCCCGGCGACCTGTAGAGGGAGCACTTCCCTATGCTCTTGCGCCGTCTCCCCTTTTCCTACCACAGCTGGCTCTAACACCTGCTCTCCACATGTCTTCTTCCGTAAGAGGAGAAAATGAGCTCGACTTTCAAACTTTGTGGGACTTTTTTTTTCAGCCAGCCCCCCTCCCTGTCTTTTCCTCTCTTACCATCCTTAAAAAAAAAAAAAAATGCTCCCACAAAGGCAACCTTCTTCGTGAACTCTCCTCACCTTTATGTTCTCACCTTTCACTTTCTGTCTCTCCGCGATGCGATTGCTTACACAAGTCTTTATTGCACCCGAGCTGCTGGAAGCCAAAGGTGAAGCGAATGAGCTGAAACATCACCTGGTGTCAGAGGAGACACAGGGGAACCTCTTCACATCACTCCATTACGCCACTCCCTCCCATATGCCCTCTGCACGCTCAATATAGCCCCTTAAACCGACAATGACGAGGTATTTGTTTTTAATGCCTCCTCTGTACACTTCAGCACCTCGAATGCACTGCGGCTGAATTGTGTAATTAGTATATTTTCCTTTGGAGATGAAGAGAAGGAGGGAGTTGCCACACGTGAAACGTTTTATGAGTCACATAATGATTCAGAGGGAAAATTTGTCCTCACTTGAACAATGCAGCTATAAGGTGAAAGGTAACAGTGAGACTTTAACAGCAGTCGGTGGAGCGTCCTGTGATTCCAGGTTGCCGGAGTGTAAATCCTTTGCCCTCGGTGCAATTATCCCCCGTGTGTTTGTAGTAAATCTGCGCGCATATGGCCCTGCCTTTGAAGACGCAGCTACTAATCCCGTAACCCTGTCAGAGAAAGACAGAGAGGGAGGAGAGACAAGGCGAGGAGAAGGGGGGGAAAGAGAGCAAGACGAGGGGGCAAGAGAGCGCTCACTTGTAGCTCTGCGATGATGCCTTCTCATATTTTAACAGCTGGGCAACATAACAGGAAAAAATCAATAAAAGTGAGCTGCTGAAAGTGTTCCAGCAGATGTGTTTCTGTTTTTATTATTTTTGAGGGATTTCGACTGATTCTTCGATATTAAACGCAAATAATGGCGCGCAAGATTGTGATTTTCTTCCCTTTTTCTTTTATTTACACCACCACAAAATGGCACGCAAATAAAGGATAACAGAAATGGCCAAAGGGGAAGGCCAGGTCTTTAATATTTGTCAGGAGAGGGAAGCCACAGGGAGGGTGTTTCCCTCTGGCCCAGGGGCCGGTGCTGTGGTGACCGCTGCCTGCCTGCCGGGGCCGCCTGTTAGCAACGATGTTTGATCCCGGGAGCCCGAGATCCCTGAAAAAGCTGAACTCCATTTGCCTGGGTTGGTTGACTTCTGGAAGGAGAACAGTCAAGTCAGCAGCGGACTGGCCCCGATTCTGTGCAGCTGCTTGGAGAGCGAACACCACGAGAACCGCTCAAGGAACCGCTCGGGGAACCGCCACGGAACCGCGTGGAGAACCTCGACATGTGTCATAGCCACAATTTACAGAGTTGTGTGTTGTGAAACAGATATATGATACCACGACACTTAACAAAGTTATTTTGGAAATGGTATATAAGTCCTACCGACTACGAGCTTGGCTGCAGCCATGTGGAGTTTCTCATTAAAAGCGCGCTCTCCGCTTTTCGTTCACATGCAGTTGCAGTAATTTCAATTTATTTTCTGCAGATCACACTGTCACAACACCGTAAGGTCTTACTAAACAGTTCAGAAACACGTATATGACACGGATGGGACTGCTCTGTGCTAGTCTACCACACTGTAACGTCCAGTGTGTTAACAACACAGGGGCGCTCTTGCTTGCTTGCAGAACTTGGTCGAATGCTTCACTTAAAGTCATGTTTACATGTTGAATGTAACTATTCTTTACAGTTTACATCCACTATGGATCACTAATACTTCTCATGACAGGTCAGCCCCACCCGTCTGCGATAATACATCGCATATTTTTACAAAACAGGGACTGCATGTGTGTGCTGAACTCATAAATTACTGATCATTGATGTATCATTTGTTTGACAGAAGGCTCGACATTGCCAGTGTGTCTGAGTGTCTGCGTGCTTAACTAATAGAGACACAACATCTCAAGCTGAAATTACAAAATCAATAAAACAATACAGTAAAATGGAAGCAATTAAGTTAACTTAATAATACAAACAATGTGTTTGGTTGAAAGGGCAGAAAGCAGTCATCCGGTGATTATGACATGGGATATCATACCCACCTCCACCACAATGAACACAAGCTGTCCTTGAGTCATGCTGTTGCTACATGGGCAAACACAACACCACTAAACAAAAGGCAAAACAATGGAATTCATTACGAATATTTCCAACTAAAATCAAATCAGAAATGCTATAAGACAGAACGGTTAAAGGACCCAGACAAGATTTTTTTTAAGTGTGTCCTGAGAGACACAGAGAGAGAAACAGGCACCTACGGAGCCTGTTTTACATCTGTTAAATGTAATGTATGACACATGGCCCTTTATCAAGAGTGATGCTTGCGTGTGTGTGTGTTGAGTGATGTGTTTCCTATAAGGCAATATATGATTATAACTTACATACATCCTTGAGTACATGGATACAGGTTTATAACATATATGAAATACCCAGAGTAACATTTGTACATCTAAATACATAATAAAAAAGTCTGTATGTTGAATTTCTATGTAGTATTATATACTGAGGCCATACATGTTATATGTATGTAATTCATATATGTGAAGATATACGTTTGTATGTATATATATGTATAGTTTGTATATAACACATTTATACAGATAGAATCATAAGTAGTTATATAAGTGAGATATATGCCAAAATATTTAATTTACATACCAAAACATACGTAATTCTATGGGTTGGAAATATATGTCAATGTATGAAATGGTTTCTAACAGGGTTCATAGGTTTTTTTTCTTTACATATATGTACATACATGACATTTAGGTACATATATGACATTTGTGTATGATAGAATTTGCATTTGTTTTTACTGTGTTGCATTTAATGTCTATTGAAACATTCCCAACACGTGCTGTCGTCAGAAACAGCGCATAGAACTTAACTTAACTTAAAAAACATCTGACGAACACGTGAACATAGGAGGAGAAATCCATATGACTACAGTGAAGGAGATACACTCCCAGGGAGATTGATTGTGATGGCGGTGTACCGTCGGGGGTTAGCGGGGCAGCTGTTCCGAGTATCGCAGCAAATATTCCCAAGCCATCGTCATGACACACAAATACATAATGATCTGTATGGCCACGTCGGCCCATCAGAAATCACGCTGTAAACACACATACACACACATGCACATATACACTCGTCCACAGGGTTCCCAGACATTCTTGGTGATGCGTGGAGCCTCATGCCCCCATCGCCATGTGTTGAAGTAACGCAGAGGCGACCACATCAGGGTCTTCTGCCCCACCCTGCTCACCCACAGCACCCAACGCAAACACAAGCACAAACACACACACACACACTCACGGAGCTGTTAGTAACACAGACGAACACTAATATGCAAGTACAACACACGCTGACAACAAATTTAACTGTATACATGCAAATACGCTCTCAAACCACGTAAACACAGAGAAACAGATGCACTGCTCGGGCTGACCGTCGACATATGGAACCATGCAGGGGTTCAGACCAATAATGTTTTTCCTGCGAAGAAATTTATGCTGGTTGAATCTGGTTGATGTTCCTGTGGCTTGGGTTGTTTTTTTTAGAAATTGTAGGAAATCTAAAAAAAATGCCGTGGGAGAGGAATGCAGCTAGAATTTGAATCATCATCAAAGAAATGTGTAAATACCATTTTTTTTCAAATGTTTTACAAATGTTGTTGTATTCTGCCTCTGCTACTGTGCTCTTTTTCTTGACTCAGTGACAGAAGCTCTGTTGTGCTGGACTCTGATGTACCTGTTATTCAATGTTATTAGGGGACTTTGGTTTTTGTTTTGTCTGTTAATGCACTGTTGGATAAAAAACGTAACCAGAATTGACTAAATCTGAATATCAAGGTATTTGAATCACCCAGGGCTTCCTGACCCACTAATTAATGCCCCTAATAAATATTTTCAACAGCAATATATGCTTGAGATGTTACTGCGGCATGTAGCTTTTATATTAATTTAAATGCATTCGTTCATGAGCTTCACTTTCTATCAAACACTGTATTCCAAAACTCCCTCAGGCCAACATTTCTTTCAAACAAGCTCAAAGTTTTCATTTATGCTCTATAACGGAGTCCAGCTATCTTCATTTTTCTTTATGTCCCAGTAATTTAGAATCATTAATCATTTATATATAAATTACATTGATGATGGATTTAGCTTCTGTGGACGTTCCACACACTTCAAACTCAAAGCTCTGAGGCTGTGCGTCCACTTCAGATTCCCAGGCCCTGAACTCATTTTGTGAAGAGTAATGGTGACCCTCTCTGACCCTGCAGAGGACCTGCAGGGGTCACACCTATTAGGGCGGTTATAAAATCTTTCTGGTATTCTTTCTGTCTGTAATTAAAGCTATAAATTACCTGCTGATGGTGGCAGGGTGTTAATGGTGACTTTGATGGGGCCAATAACATGCAGGTGCTGCCTTTGGGCAGTTGTAGATGTCTCATGGACAATGGTTTTCAAGCACTAGTGAAATGTTTTGAGCCGATTTATCAGATTACATGCAGCTTCCTCTGGAGCCATTACAAAAGGCTTTTTCACATATGTAGCAGTACTCCACGAGACCTGTAAACACACTTAAAATTGGTGGAGTTACCCTTTAAAATAAGCTCTATGAATTAATATACACGGTAATTTATGAGTTAATTAAACTATTTAGGAGATAATCCTTGTAATCTTCAGATAGTGTTTCATAAGTATAAATATTTGTGTGGTGCAGAAAAGATTGAAGAGGAAATGGAGAAAATAATGAGCTGAAATAAAACCCACAACTCTAAACTATCATAAAAAGTGGTTGTTGACTAATTGACTAATAAATGTTTAAAATAAAAAACTATTTAACAATTGAGGATGTTAGATAACTAAAATTTCTGCTAAATATCTTTTGACATTAAAACATAAACACATAAAGCAAACATTCTTTATTCAAACCCGTTTTTATTTTATATATTGTTACTTGAGTTTATGATATATGCATTGTCTAATTATTATGCATGTTTGTTTATATCTACTTGTAATAGTGAAGTCCTAATTATTACACGTTCCTCAGTAGATCTCGGTGTGGGTCTCTGTCAGCTGGCAGCACTCCAGGAACAAAGCCACACTAGACGGTAGCTGAATGTCAGGCCAGTGTAGAGTGAAGTAACCGTTTGACTTAATGGAAATATTGACCAAGTTGTCAACGTCTCACCCCTCAGTCTGGACCTCCAGTCCGCTCGATAAAACCTTCCCATGATACCACATGTGCACACACACACACACACGGACACACAGCCATGATCACATTTTCATCAGCGTCTCTGTCTTGTACGGTTGCTATGGCTATGAATGGCCCTGATTTCAACCGTAACCAAACCTCACAGAGGTCCAGGACCAAAAAAACATCATGATAACCAGCGACTGTATATTTCAGAGACAGTCAGCTTTGTTCTTCTTTCCAGTGCAGTGATTTAAAGTTCAAAATAACATGAGGAAATGAGAAAAGATGGAAATTACGCTAGAGGGCTGGCTCGCTGCTGGTATGTTTTACTCCAAGTTAGTGCAAAATATATTTTTCAATGGAAGGCCTACATGAGAAATAATGTTTCGTTCTGTCCCACAGTGTCAAATCGGAATCGAAGGCATCATCATTATTTTTCCTTCCATTAAGGGAAGATGTCTACTTTCTGAGTTGGACAGGTCATTTTCAACTCATCATTATGTTTAAACGCTCCATTTAGGCAATGAAAACAACTTTTTTGAAAGATACGATGACGGTTACAAGCCCAAGACCACTTAAATAATTTGTCTAAGGTCAGGGTCGGGGTCAACTGCAATTTCTGAACAGCAAGTTGAGTCACAAGAAAGATGTAGATGCTTCAGGCAACACCAAACATCAATCCATTTTGATTTTACAGCCTTTTCACTAAGCTTTTTTGGTGTGCAGTACTATAAGTCTATGACACAACTTAGGCAAAGTTGCTAATAAGAATCATTTCTAGTACTTCAGTATTTCATATAAGATAAGCCAAATGTTAAAAGTGTTGCTTTATGTGCTGATAAAACCCAAAAATGAAACTTCTGTGGACCCTCATAAGGACTACCTGGACCAAGCAGATCATCCCAGCTGAGTGTCGAAGGGCAGTGGCAGTCTCCATCCCAAAAGAGAAGAACTCCAAGACCATCAACAAATTCAGTAGTATAGCTCTACTGAATGTTGAGGGAAAGATTTTGTTCCCCGTGATGGCAAGAAAGATGGCCAGCTACCGACTGGAGAACAACTATATTGACACCAGCTGCCAAAAGGCAGAAGTCCCTGGTTTTTCAGCCTGCATGGAACATACCTCAGTGATTTGGGAACAGATCCAGACCACTAGGAACTGTACCGTTTCCATCCAGGCTCCTCTAGGCTCCAGGGGAGACTGGATGAACTGATCACCTGGGCAAGGATGAAATTCAAGCCACAGAAGTCAAGGATCCTTTCCCTTTGCAGAGGGGAGCGGAACGATATGGTCATCTTCACTACTGGCAGAGAAAACATACCCCACATCGTGGACCAGCCCATCAAACGTCTGGAAAGGCAATATACATCCAGCCTCTTAGACAAAGAGATGGGGAAAACCATCTTGCAGTGGGCCTCTCAAAGATCGAGTCGAACCATCTACCTGGGAAGTAAAAGTGTGTGGTGTTACAACTTCACTCCGTACCCAAGGATAATGTGGCCACTGAAGCTGCATGGAGTCACCTCATCAGCTGTTAGCAGGATGGATGCTAAAACCAACTCTTCCATCTGCGAATGGCTAAGGCTCCCTCGATCCTTCTCAGCAACAGGCCTGTACGGGTGGAGCCCACTCCATCTACTCCTGAAATCTATCACCCTTGGGTACGGACAAGAAAGGGCAAGACTGATGGTGGAAGTAAGGGACTCCACCGACAAGGCAGTGAAGGACATGCATGCCCACGTAGTGACTGGACGGAAATGGGGGGCTGAGGAAGAAGTCCAGAAGGCGGTGAGCAGACTGCAACACGGAGAGGTGGTGGGCAGGGTCCAGACTGGGCGGGCAGGTGTCTGATGGGACAATCCACTCAGCCTTTAGTCCAGAGCAGACAAGAAGAAAAGCTACCTCAAAGATAATTACCATTTCTCAGAAATAATTCGCTTGTTGAATTTGCTTCTCAATACCAGCCTCTTCACCCTCGACGTAGACAGCCTGTATACACACATAGATACAGACTCAGGCCTCCAAACCATCACAAAAATATTCAGCAGATACCCAGATAGATCTAGACCGGACCTGTGTTTAACGATCAATATTACATACAGGTACAGGGCACAGCGATGGGCCACAGGTACGCTCCGTCCTACGCCAACCTGTATATGAGTGAGTGGGACGTTGGGAATATGGCAAGAATGGCACTTCTTGGATTTTGGGTTTATTCTCAGCTGTAGTTATTAAAACTCACGTCTTGTTCCTTAATCCTGCCTCCTGTGTGTTTTCTGCATTTGGGCCCTCGTCTTCACTCTGGCCTGAAGTCAAGCAGGCAGTGAGCAGACTGCAACACCAAGAGGTGGTGGTCAGGGTCCAGGAGGGGTTGGAGGCAGCCCACAGAAAGAAGAGGGCAAAATCTTCTGACCTGGTCACTGAGTGCCAGAAAGGTGGATGGAGCATGCAACTCTACCCAGTGGAGGTGGGTGCTAGAGGTTTTGTGGGAAGCCTCAACAACACAGCTGCGCCAGGACCTGGTTCTAGAAGGGAGCCAGGCTGCACAAGGCCACCAGGGAAATATCTGAAGAGGTGTAGAAGTCAAGCTTCTGGTTATGGCTGAAAAAGGAAGAACAAAACTTTGGCGTGTCAGGGACACATCCCTGTTCACTGCTCCGCCACAAGGAGATGTTCTGGGATAAAGGGCGAAACATCAAAGAGAGGTGGTCCCCAGCTGATGACCCTGCAGCTAGCAATGTCGGCACCGGTGGAAGTGCGGCAAACCTAGAGATAAGAAGGAAGAGCTTCCTACCTGTATAGTCTAGACGAAACACCCTCAAGCAGATAGAAAGTCATAGGATAAATAAAGTCTTTTCAAATCAGTTCCGGGTCTCTGGGCTTCTGAAGACTTGGATTATGCTGTATGGAGCATAAATCATCATCATACATAATAGTAAAGCACAAGATATATGCAGAGTTGTATGCACGGGGGACATTTTAATGTTGATAATAATAATAACACTTATGTTAACTCAAGGTTTTGAAATAAAGGACTTTAACTTTAAGTGGAATACTTTCACAGTGTGGCATTAGTACTTTTACTCAAAGTAAAGGACCTGAATACTTCTTTCACCACAGCCTGATGTTGTAGCATGGATTCATGTGTTTGGTCAACTGATGATGAAAGGCTTATAATGCTATTATTGTTACATGTCATGTTGTATATGTTATCTGTGTTATAAATCATATGTTATTTCAATCAGAAGCTGGAAGCTAACTTTCAGTTCTACATGTGCATGTATAAAAACAAGTAAAAAAAAAAAAAGCTCTCTGTGAGAAAATACTTTAAGAGTTCCTCCCCTCCATCACAATCATCTGGAGACAATTGTGTCATTACAGCTGACTCCTGTCTGCGAGTGAGGGCCTGTTAAATACCCTGATGATAAGGCTTCGCTTCAAACTTAACTTTTATTTTCTCAATCCATTCCCTACTTGACCCCCTGACTCTCTCCTCTGTATCCAATCTCAGGAGCCACACAAGACGCTTGCCAAGTACAAGAAAGGAGGTCCCTCTAAGCGAGGCAAGTGGGACCTCGTTTGACCTTTGACCTCACTTTGTGGCTGCCCCATGAACGGTGACTCAGCACAGACACAGATAAACACTTACCGTAACTCAAAGGCTCTTGTTCCCGTAACCTTTGCAAATAAGCGAGACAGCTTGAAACTGTGTGTAGCTGGATGTCAGCGAGCAGCTGCAGGAGTTTTACTGGAAACACTAATGAAAAAGCTGGTTTGTGTAAAATCACCTGGTTTCAAATATCTATACATCAAGAACAGCGCACGGTCTTCACTGGAGTGCAGCATAATGAATCCTAGAGTGCAGCTTTGGAGGAATAGTTTATATAGACCAGAATCCTCTGACCATAATGCCTGTAATCTTGCCTCTAGTGAAAAGAGACAGGGTGCTATCTATTCTTACCAGATTGGAAACCGTAGCAGAGAAAATGACTCAATTACTGCAACATAACTATAGAGATTTTCTCATTTTCCTTCGGCGTGTTATGACTGCGTGCTTCAAGTGTTCATTTCATGCAAATTAGTGCGACCATATGGGCACACTTATGTTTGCGAGTACACGTGTGTGTGTGGATCATTTAACAAATAATCTTCTCTCGGTCCCCAGAAGTGACAACCACTCATTCACCTGTCAGTCAGCCTCACCCTATTATTTAGCTACAGCAAATAGCCTGCCCCCTCAAAGCCAGTCACTACTAACTTCTTCATCTAACGACTCCCAAGTCATTACTTAGTCTGCCCCGAAAATCAAAGACTTCATCCCACATGTAGAGACAATTTATGGGCATTTCAGACGTCTTAACGGTCAGAAAGATTTATACTGGTCGATTTTCTTGAGAGAAAAAAAGGCAAAGACTGGTCAGTCCAATAAGCTTCGTAAACAAAGCAGACAAGCAGTGTTCACAAGATTTGTTTTTCACAGAGTTTTTCAATCTGGCACCTATATTTAGGAAATACAGTCTCATCCTGGGACGCGGGCTCATTGAATCATACCGTTCATGTGGTGACCCACCAGACACAAGCCTGTGACTCATTTTGGATCTTGGGTAATCCAGTGGGGTGGCTGGTTGGTCTTTGTTGTTGCGTTTTATCAACATTCTTCAAAGTGTATAGAATCTGTAGATTTAATGAAACATCTGTTCCATTTTTTTACAGTGTTTCTTAACATGTATGAAGCTTTATGTAACAGACCTATTTGAACTTTTTTTGGGGGGGGATTTACTGGATCTTAAGCTTTTATTTTTCAGCCCGTTCATACGTCCGAGGTTGCATAACTTGTCACATTTTATTCTTATTAGCTGACTTTCACATTAGGAGGTGGAGGGAGCGTCATTACAGTCAACAAGGCTAGCAAATGGCCGACTGTTCGTGTCACACCAGTACATATTTTTAAGGACACCTGGGGATATTTGTAGCCGTTCATATGGCGTCAAATGCGGCAGTTTTTTTTAAGGAGAACTGTGGACATTTCCAGGACCATCTCCGTCCCTGATCGTGGTGACCAATACAGGTATTTAAGCCAAACGATGATATTTTCCTAACCGTAACCAAGTGTTTCTTGTGCCTATAGACATAAAGAAACATTCAGTTTTAATCCTGTGGTTTAGCAGACATGTACTTAGGTATACATTTATTCTGGTGATTAGGTTTAATTTTTAAGCCAATTACAATGTTTTTTTAATTTGAAAACATTCAAATGTAACCAGTTGCTCTTGTTCTTACATATAATACTACCACACTTTATAGATATACTTATAAATCAGACCTTTGTCGCAGCTAAGCTAGCTGGCTGTAGTTGTTGCTACATATAAACCCTTTATTCTTGAGTTTCTGTCATGAGTTGTTTACTCGTGAACACAATTTACTCATTTGTATGCTAGTGGTAAAAATAAATTACTACTACTACTACTACTACTAACACTGGCAGGCTTTGTGAAACAGCCAGGCAAACATCATAAGAAAAAAAAGTTTTTCCTCTTTAGTTCTCCTTCCTTCCTCTTCCCAGTAGCTCCTACTGCCACTGATTAACAACATCCTGATTTTCCTGCGTGTGTGTGTGTGATCAGTTCTGGTGTGGGATGACAAGACGACCGCTTTGATCTCACCATCACCTCCCATGAACAGACACAGCTGGTCACGGTGTGTGTGTGTGTGTGTGTGTGTGTGTGTGTGTGTGTGTGTGTGTGTGTGTGTGTTGTACATGCTCCGCTTGAATGAAATGTGAATGGAAGGTCTAATACATAGCGTGAACATGTTCCAGTAAAGAGGGAGGGGGATGTGGCGGCGGCTCATCCCATTGATTCTTTACAATGTGAAGTTTTTCGAACGTTGGAACGGTGAAATTGAGGTCAGATAACAAACGTGTGATTCAACACGACCGTTTCGAAACATTATGTTGCGCTGATCCTTGTCGTCATTCATATCATGAACCACAAAAGCCTCAAAACAAAGCACGTTTCAGGCGACTCATTATTGATTTGTGCCTCTTGGCATCAAGGAATCAGGACTTGAGGTACTACAAAACAATAAAAGAACAAACCTTTCACTGCTTAATTTGCCTATGAATAGTGAGCCGTTTTGTTAGCCTTATCAAATGCTTTCTTAGTTCTGTATGGTCGGCTTGCATTATGCCCCAGTGATTCAACTCTACACATTGTTCTGCCACTGTAACCAGATACAAAGGTTTCTGTTGCATTGTAAATACTGTCCTCAATGCAGCATTATGCTGTTGGAATGTGGAATTAGCTACACAGTGCGCAACAGAAAACACATACTGCTGCTCACAGGGTTTTAATATTAAACATTTGTCTCAAAGGACTTTTATTCCTTAATGTGTTATCAGGACTATATACAAGACAATACATTAAGTCCTCTTAATTCTTTAATTCTGCTGAAAAAGACAATACATTTAATGTTTAATACACTTTTTAAAAACTTCACAAATCCGTTGTCATCCGTCTTTTTTGCTCCAGACAATATGCATCTGTGTCTTCCCTCCTTCAAGGCCGAAGTGTGGTGGCAACACACTTGAAACTGTTTGGTGACGGCCACAAAACCTGCAAGAAGAAATACTTGTGCGCTATTAGCAGTTTAGGTACAACCATGGCCGCGTTAAAGCCTAACTCAAGCTTGTGTTAGCTACTTTCCCTTTTTCCGTTAACCTTCTTTCTCAAACAGAAAATGGGGTTTAGTTAATAGTCGGACATAGTCCTTTACCCATTAAGCCATATTTTGTTCCTATGTGCATGTCAAGGTCGACAAAATATCAATGAATAGCGACAGTGGTCAGTAAGCTAACCCAGAAGCACAATAGGTTAGCCTCCTCTGCGACAGAATCTCGTTCAGCAAGCCATTCTTTTCTGGTTTTGCCACCGATGTTCCTGGTCATCTCTGCCTCAACCATCTGTAATCCACAGTTTACTGATGTACAGATAGCTTTACTTGTTGCCAAAGTAACCACTGCTAACTGTAGCTTCCCTTAGCTGGTTTACTGACTTAGCTGTGCAGCTAGTGGTCCTCCAGGAAAGTATTAGTGTTCACACACATGTGGTTACAACATTCAAAGATGGCCACGTTCATTCATTCCTTCCTTCCGTATTCAATTTTTATTTGTCTTAACACACAAGCCAGTTGACAGTTTGCATGTCCGAGACTTCCTTTGTCCGAGCCAACTTCCTGTTAGCGAACCACACACATTAATGGGCTAAAGCAATAGCACATGGCTCTGTTACATTCTCCAAATGTCATATGACGGATGGAATTCTGATAATGCAAAATAGTGGGTTCAGATTTGGATGTTTTTATTTTCTTTTAAACCATTTTGCTGCTCCTTGAATGGGAAAAAAATTCACGTTTGGCCGGTGTGCCATGTGTAATGCTGCTGGAAGTTTCCATGTGTGGTCATTATGTAAAATCACCTCACAGCTGAGCACAGTTCCTGAGGGCTTGGTTACAAAAACCAATAACAGTTTAGATAGCTAGCAAACAGTTGCTCATCAATTATTGAGAGAGACAGAGGTTTTTTCTCAAAGGCTCTCACAAAAACAGCCATATCACAGTCTACAACACTACAAACAAGTAAGCAGTTCTCACCGAGTTAGCCGTAATGAGAATTGTTGGCCTCTGTTAAAAACCTTTTGCTGCCACTGCCAACCCAAGGCGATGTAGAACATATGACAGATATTACTCCGCTTTCTTTATATAGACCTAGCCCTGCCCAAAACTTTCCTCATGGCCCGAACCTGAGAGGCAAAAAAAAAAGTAGGAGAGAGAGAGAGACAGAAATGCATTAGGAGATGGAGTAACTAATAAACTGTTTCTGAGAATGACATAGTCGCTAAAGACAGCAAGCAGGAAGATAACTGACGGAGAGATCAGAGAAGGGGAGTGAGACGGACAGAGGGAGTCTGGATCTGAGCTCTGTAGAGGAGGAAACCACAGAGAAAACCTCTGTGGCCAGAGCATCCATCATCCTCATGTTACTGCGATGGGAAGAGATTGCTGACCTCACCAGCAGATGTGCAGCCTGCGAGCTGGGCTGGGCTGGGCTGGCCAGGGTTGGGCAGGCAAGAGTTGGGCTGATGCATTTACATGGATATTCCCATCCAAGTTCTTCAATGGGCATTTAGCTAGAGTGCTTATAATTGAATGGTCATCTTACAGGAACGCTTATGATTTAACGGGCAGCTCGCGCTTTGATGCTGAGGGAAGTGATTATTTTCTTTGTTGGGGTTGTTTAGGGTCTGGAGCACAAATAGCTGAGGCTAATGAACCAGAAAAATGAAGACAGGCAATGCTAACTTGGTGCAGAGATTGAAGGGGGCAGTGCTTTTTTGAATCTGGAATGTGTACTTAGTAAGGTAGGCTTCCTTAGTGGGTCTGGTTGGCAAGTAACGTCAAACACAAGAAGCAGCTGGTCAGCCAACACTATCCCCCAAAAAGTTCACTTTTCACTGTCAATGTATTGGATTTGTTTTTCCTGTCACATCCACTTCTGTTCACAGTCATGGTTAGGAAACTCGAATCACTTTAATTTCATGTTAATGGTCGGGAACGTCTGTGGTTTGATTAAATATTGGAAGTGGTCAACGCTGATTTGAGGCAAAGTTGACTATTTAATTACTCAACCAACCCCTAACCCTAACCGCTTTACTCTAACCTTAACCAAATGTTGCTGGGATGTAGGACTCAAACGTCTGTCGTCCTGCCAGTTCTTTTTATACAGCCCAGTATCACAAATCACAAGTTTGCCTCAAGGGGATTTATTATCTGTACAGTGCACAACTCCCTCTATCCTCAAGGTATAAAGACCCACTGAAGGCGGATCCAGGAGTGTATCGCTTTGCAAGGCATCATGGGATTCACTTGGCGGTGCACTCACCAGCAAAACAAATACATCTGAATGAAGTTGAACATTTTTAACTTTAAACATGTGGTAATGCACTGGGAAACTTTGTACTGCGAAAAACAAAAACAAAGATACAGTGATGGCAGGAAGTTTAGAGTTAACCTATAGCAAATTAGTTGTTCTGTCTTTGCTCTGTATGTGGCGGCAGTGATGTTGCTCAATTTGCTTAAAAAGAGGTCTAATCCATTAGACCCTCAATTCAGATGAGGAAACTCAACCGGAGGTCAACAACCGCAAAAAGGGAATGAGATTCAAAGCCAATACGCACAAAACATAGAGAGACACTATAGAAGAGGCTGAATCTCCTGAAGAACAGGGATCCACATCTGAACATCTGGAACGAGGCACCAGCAGCCACAGGGAGTGTCCTCTGTCAGAAACAATGGCCAGGATCAATATGTATTTGCTCTGTGCCGGAGGATGTAAGGCTAATTTACAGTATGGAGTACATTATCACTGAAACCTGAAGAGATAAGTTATGACAACAGAGCAGATCGGCTTCTCTTGAGATCTGTGCGAGTACTCAAATCAAGTGGATACCACTTGACCCCTGAAGGCCCAGTGTTCACAATGTCCAGTATTCTGATATCTTTACACATGAAAATTATCAAATCTTCAGTCAGTATCGTCAGATCTGGATTGAACTCATAAAAACTGTTTTTTCAACAATCCTGGAATAACTGAATGGTGTGTTACATTAAGTTATAACTCCTGACTAAGATTATTTTCCTCAGTAGCAGTCTTTATATCTATCTATTCTATTTGTATCTACATTTATTTGGGCCGTCAGCTTGGTAACTCTGACTTCTGCATGTTTTGTCCATTTCTGTTTAGTTCTCATCCACACAGTGTAGTATATTAATTAAATGATAATAAATATTGCCTGAGATATAATCAGCATTTGCAGACAGTTATGTTCGCTAATTTTCAGGTCAAATTATGATGATTCGATCAAAATACTAAAAGTCACTTTATTTGTTTGTCTCTCCCTCTCGATGCTTTTGCACTTTTCTTTCAGTCTCGTCTACTTTTCCGCCGTGCCCTAGTCTCCACTATCACTGCAACCTATTCCCCCCATTTTGTTCTTTCTCTCATCACGTGTCTTTAAACCACCTTGCATTCTCTCCAGACTTCCTTTACGTCGCCTTTATCTCCCCCCCACATCTCTTGATCCCACCGCTCTCTCTTACTGCTCTACTGGAAATTCCCCAGAGTGTAGCCGTGCAGCAGGAGCACCAGGAGCTGCAGCAGCAGTGTTTGGGTCACACTGGTGAGGGGAAGGCACGCCACTGGCAGCTGGCCTACCACATTAGAAGACTTTGGTGTACGCATGTGTGTGTGTGCATGTGTGTGTGCGCGCACTTGCATGTGTGCGAGTGCATGCATGTGTGTACAATAATAAGAGCCCTGCTGCCTGTCAGCCACAAGGCAGCAGCTGCTCGGGCCCACAGATTAGAGGCTTGCACTGCACTGGATGCCCTTAGTGAGCGGTTAGATGGATGGATGAGTGAACGGATGGATGGATGGATGAATGGATGGATGGATGGATGGTGGCGAGAGGCTGGGAACTTACCGGTCGCTGAGACACCTGCCAAGCTTTGCGTTCTAGCACAGCATGTATGCAATAATAATGGTGGGAAATTTGCCACTTAACATTCATCATGGTTCTTGGGCGCCTTATTTCTGACCAAAGTAGTGAAAGGCAGATTTCTCAAGTTGTTCAATTTGATTCATTTGTAACTAGCGTAACAAACCGACTATTTAAAAAATGCTGCTACAGTGCATTTGATGGGTGTGTACATAATATCACACTAACTCAGCCCTTTTTTTAATGGTGCATTGAAAGACATGGAAATAAATAAGCGGCATTACTTTGTACTGCAGGGTAGAACTAGTCAGCTCTAGTTTTATTACTCTGCTAGACTTTCCCAGATCCAATAATAAGCAGGAGAGAGGTTGCTACTGTTAAACTCTGACATGGGGCAGGCAAGTCCTGAACAGGGCTTTTTTCAATAAAATCAGTCATGTAGTTGGGTTATGCCTCCCTCCTTTTTTCCCCCTCAAGGCCTTGAAAGTAAAGCTACGTTACTGCTGCAGGTTTTAGCCAGCGAGATGTAAATATTAATGGTGTCTTGTATATTAATGGTGCTGAGCTGTGACGTTAGCTAACCCAGTTTGCTTTGTTTACTTGCCTGTCGACCTTGAGTAAATACAAACTTCCTTCTGTGTTGTAATATGTTTGGAGGGTGTAGTTTGGTAGAAAGAAAGTAGTTCCCATGAAACTCCTCACAACAAGGTCTGTGGATCATCTTGATTAACATGGATTTCAAACTTGGTTTCTGGCGCTTCCTTTACATTTGAGAGGAGGCAGACATCTCATAATTTATCTGACACATCTCCAAATTTACAACTCAAACCCTCTAGAGGGATGAATAGCACTACAGGTTAGCCACTGAGCTGGATAAGTGTTGAGAATTCGAAGGTTCAACGGACCTGGTGTCGTCATAAAGTTTTTAACCTATGATTGGAAAGCTGCTGCATAGGGAGGGGCCAGTCAAAACTATTCATTGGGAACTGTAGGCATGAGACGAGTCATATGATTGTATTACTCCTGGGATTCAACATACGTTAAAATGATTGCATTTTTAAAAAGGACTTTGCCGGTCCTGTTTGACATCATTTCATTAATCGTGTAAAGTAGCAAGTGACGAGTGACATTCCCTTTTCATTTCCTTTCCTCTTTTTGACTTCTTGACTGTCATGAACTACACTGTCAAAGCATGTTCACCTTTTCACTGACAGCCACAATGCAATAATTATAGTCCATCACTGGCTTTTGAAAGTGTCAAAATTGAAAATTGTCCTCCAGAGGATGAACATCATTATTGGTCATTTGTTCAAATGCTTCCAACAACCTGTGTTTTTCTGACAAGCGTCTTCTTGCAGTGTCTTTGAACATAGCCCTTAAAGGCAGACAAAAGGAACAGAGAAGGGTTTGACAAGCAGTAAAGGTCCCGGGCTGGAATCAAACCTGTGACATCGTCATGTAATTTATTCTCAACCAACCAGTAAACTGGATCATATGGTTGATAGATCAGAATGCTCAATGAGTTGTTTCTTGAATGGTCCTTTAATGGTGAAAAAGGTTAGAGTAACTATGTTATTGTTGGTGACATTAACTGTGTTGCAACTGGGGAAAGAAAAACATAGAGAATTATTCTGTTTGCTTGGGTTGGATTTTTATTTGCCAACAGCTATAGCAATTTTGGATTTTCACAATTTATTTATTATTTATTAACGTTCACAATAGAGGTGATGTTTTAATCAAGTTCGGTTGGAGAGGGTAATGTTAAATTCAGCCTCAATACCTGACTTAATCCTCACTCTCTCTCTCTCTAAGTCTGGAAAAATATGGAACAAATGGATGGATTTCACCGGAGAGGAATCCTTAATTGCTCTCTTTTATCTTGCAGCAGCAAAAAAAACAGCAAAGCTTCCTCTTGGCTTGCATATTATCTGTACCTCGGCTCGACACAAAGACCCATTCTATTCCTCTCCCGCAAAAAAAACAACTAACACGGTGTAATTTCTTCTCACAGGCTGACGGCCAAATGACTAAATGACTAAACCAACCCACAGAAGTTCAATAAAAGACTTACTTCACACATGCCAGTATAATTATACCACAGCTCCGGGTCATACGCAATATCAGGTGAGATGACAATCCGCCTTCAGTTACAATTTTTTTATCATTAATTTCAGACAGTGCGGTCTATTTAAATGTCTCAACAAAGACTTAATTCAGTTCGGAGTCTAATCCAGCTTTGCTCATAAAATACTGTAACTGCAAACAAATTATGACAATGTAAGTGAATGGGAAACATGCTTAGTGGCTCATTTGATGTTGCCAAGTATTGATATAAAATGGCTCAATGCAAGTAAAAGCATCACTATAAAAATAGGACATAACGACCCACAAAGACCGTTTCTCACTCATTTTGCTTTGATGACATAGCACAGCAGAGTCTTGTGTAAACATTAACGGGCCAAATACCTGCAATTAAAAGCTGCTCCTGTGGCTTACTGTCATTGCTGATGTCTAAAAAAGCTTATTATTTCCAGCCAACAGCTAAAACTTGGATTCTATCACAATTATTTAGACTAGCGGAGATGAAGTGGATTCTACCAGCGACTGAAGTCAAGTCATCACACATCAGCTGCTCCTCTGCAGTGACCAGGGAAAAAATGTCGGCTTTGTACACTGCAAACCACGGATACATTAAATTTGTACCTTTAATGTTAAATAACATGTCAAATTTTGTACAATTCATGTCATATTCCATTCAGATTACATGCATGATCTCTCTTACAGCTGCCCCGTCAGAGATCACTCTTCTCTTCCCATATCAGCTGGTAACTTCTGCAACCATCAGCCATGTTTTTGGTGACAAATCCAGATATTTTTAACGAGTCGTGATGACAAATCTTGGTATTTCAAGATTTGTATTCTTACCGTATCCAAGTGTTTTTTGCTGCATGTCCTCATCAGATAAAACAACCATAAAGGTTGACTGTGAACGCAGCTGATTATAATGCATATTTACATTTCTTGTTAGGCGGCGACTTATAGAGGCTGTAGTAATTATTATAACTTAAAAGGAGGATGTTGAGTAAAGTAGTATGAAGACTGTCAAAATCTGCAGAGAAAGGACAATGTCACAGACATAACGTAACTTAAATTTGCTATAGACAAGTTTTCGTGTGGCTGTATGGGGGCGGCTGTGACTGAGGGGTCGAGCTAGCGTCTTGTTACTGGAAGGTCGATGGTTCGATTGCCCTGGTCTGCATGTCGAAGTGTCCTTGGGCAAGATACTGAACCCCAAATTGCTCCGCCACCGCCATGAATGTATGAATTATTGTAAGTCGCTTTGGACAAAAGCATCTGCTAAATGCTGTAAATGTAAAATGTATCATCATGACAAAAATGTTGATTGCACAATGCGTACTGAAACCATCCAGGGTTAGATCGGTCCCCTAGAAACCTTTCTTTTACTCAGTTTTGTCTGCTACCGTGCACGAAATTTCCCAGGAAAACGAAGGTTGACTACCGATCCAGTCGGGTTGGCAGCCTGGCACCAATTCTGTCTGCTTTCACATTTCTATTATGGACTAAATGATTGAATAAACTCAAGATTTGGCCCTGAGTTGTCTTTGCAAACAAGGAGGTGTCTGCCTTGCATCCCACCTGTGCATAAAATCAGTTTTAGGGTGGAATTCCCCTTTAGGCGGGCGGCATCCGTCATGTGCCAGTGAGGTATCCCCCCTGATCCTCTGTTGTGGTTTCTCCGGGTGAGATGAAGGCTATTGCTGTGACACTGGGAGGTAGGCGAACTCTTAAACGCTCCCTCTCAGTGTCTGATCTCTTTGTTCCCCACGCACCGGCACGCGCGTACATGAATGCAAATCCAGACACCAACGAACGAATGCGAGTACCTGCGAGTGCGCACGAGCTCGCGTAAACTCGTACGCACGCTCATGAACACACACGCCGTTTGTTGATCCCTGTAATAGAATACTCTTTATGTCACAACCCCAATAAAGGCGCAGCCCTCCAGATGTCTGGTGTGTGTATCATTGTATTGGGCTGATCACGCAAGATGAATGCCCACCAGTGACATCAGACACACACACACACACATCCACCATGCTGCCAGAAGGTGTGATCATCAGTGGCTGGGAGGTGGTGAGATACCTGCAGTGGTTGCCTCATACAAAGAGGAATGCTGTTCATGAGCCATCTGGTGCAGGTAGGTAGGTAACATGGTCAAAAAAAATGATGTCATCGCGTTCAGGTGCTGGCGATGAAGAAGGGGGGCGTTTCGTACACCTCATGCTTCTCACTCAACACACAATGACATAAACAGTCTTATTGTCTTTGATATACAAGCACGTACACGAACGCTCCGTAGATCATTTTTACATGCAACATTTTGGTAACACAATGGGTCTTGTTTCATACCGCACAGGAAGTCAGCCATGCTAGCACCAGGGCTCTAACCCCTTGATTCCAATGGTCAAATCTCTGTTACCTGGTGTGCACACCGCTGTTTTGTTCCGTCCTCCACGCAACTCCATATCCCACCAGGAGTGTTTCAGGAATGGAGAGTCAAGCCTGCCTGACTTTGTTGACTTGCGCAGATCATTTTGAAAATTGACCGGATGCACTGTGGCGTTCCGCTGCCTGACTGACAAATCATGATACTCCCCCAGTCGGGTGACAAAGTCAACTTTTGTCCTGACTGAAATATCTCAACGATGATGAGATGACGCCGATTAACGCTGTTGATAGCAAACGTTTTAATCTAAAACCATTAGCAGGTCGAAGTTGTCGCTGGTCCTGTGAAAAACGTCTATATGTTTAATTGGCATTTTGTAATATTCATGGTTCCAAGATGAATCGTAACTGAAATGATCCCCTTGACCGCCATGAAACTGACACGTTGTTCAGAGGGATAGATCTCCACGCCTTTTGGATTGATTGCCATTGAATGTTCCCCACACGGGGTCATCCCTATGTACCCCGGGTCCTATGTTCCCCGCTTGGGGAACATAGGACCCTTTTTTAGAAAAAAGGTCTTATGTTCCCTGTTTTTCCCAAAAAGGGACCTATGTTCCCCTGTAGCAATACATACCGGGGAGCATAGGACCCTTTTTCTGAAAAAGAAACCCTAGGTTAGGGTTAGGGTTACGCCGTAGGCCTACATAGGCCTATTTGCCATGGAATTTTTCAGTAATGGTAAAGTAACAGACCGGGGAACATAGGACCCTTTTTGGGAAAAGTGGGAAAAATTTTTTTTTTAAAAAGGGTCCTATGTTCCCCAGTCTCATACAAAGAGGGGAACATAGGACCCGGGGAACATAGACACACTCCCCCAACATGTTCATGTTCCTCTCAGGATGAACGATGATCACTTTAGTTATCACCTGACCATTCACCCTGCAAAAAACAGTGACATTCCCATTAGCCTCAGATGTTTCTGCTGACATGCTAAACTACATTGAACGTGATGCACAAACTTGCAAAGCGTTATCAGTGTGAGCATGTTCACCTGCCGTTGTATGCTCAACGTACCTCTGATTGTGCTGGAAGTACGGCCTCACAGAGCCACATAGCTGTAGTGTTGGTATGTAATAGCCCCTTCGACTAGAATGGCTTTTAAAGTGATCACAGTTGGGGCCCACACAAAGTTTGTTTCTTAACATTTGTGCAACACAACAGCCACTTCATGAAGCCATTATATCCTCATTTTCAGAAAAGCTTTGTTTCTCCTCGTACAGTCCGAGACCACCTGTCACGTTCAGATTTCAGCATCATTTCGGGGTTGGATATAAAGTGGATTTGGTGAATAGAAGGCCAAAAGAAAAAGAAGAAATTACCTCAGCATATTTAGCAACTTTTGTGTAGCAATTAATGACTGTCATTAATGGCAACCCTTATCCAAACACAGACTGTGGGTGTAGAAGGCTTCGCCCACTTGTGGCTCAGGTCCCATCCACTGGGAGGTCTGCAGGGAAACATTCTTGTAAAAGATTGTATATGTGTGTACATGTACATATACAGTACATGTGCACTCACACACCCGCCTTCAGCATGGGGCAGGTTTGAACACCGCGGTAGCACTGAAGCCCTGGCACTCCCCATCTGACATGTTCAAATCTGTCCTCATCACTGATTCTCCACTTAATCTGCACCTGATCACCTCAGTCTGTCACATCAAAAATGGGAAGGGAGGAGTGTCCCTCTATTATTTAATACTAGAGGTCAATAACCTCTGCGCTCGACTGATAGAGAAGGGAGCAGCATGTGCGGGTTTAAGTGGCGGCGGTTGTGGTGGGGACATGAAACAGGAGTTCCGAGCGCTAGTCACACCTGTACGAAACAGAAGGTGAAAGTTTTAAGCTGCATTCCTTCACACTCTTCCCTTTAGTTAAACACGTGGAATGTACTGTACATGCTGTGTGTATGCAAAAAGGGAGAAACTGTATGTTTAACATAGGTAGCAATTAGAGGCGCAGTCGTGCACGTTGCAGCCCTAAAATAAGTTTCTGTTGAAAAAAAGCAAAAAAATAATAATAAAAGTTATTTTAATTGGAAAATTGGAAAACTATTGTCAGAGACAGCGATGTGTTCTCAGACACCAATGATTAACTGCATTTCTCAGCCTCAAACGTCAGAGAGTAATACGAAGATTTACGGTTTTATAACCAGTGAACGTGTGTGGCAAAGATAGACGGCGCTGAGGAATTTAAGCACATAGTAAGTAGAATAAGGCCAAGTGATCCAGCTTGTTCCTGGCATAGCTACCCACGTTGTGCACCGCAGTCTGCAGACAGGGTTGCCCTGCGGGATCTTGGGAGAGAAAAAGGAGGGATGGACAGGAGGGAACGGAGGAAGGAAAAATGTGAAGAATGAAGGGTGAGCTCAGACCGGCAGGTCTGTGCAGAGACAGCGTGTGCAGTGAACTCTATGTAAGGTACTAGAAATGGCCTCAGGACACATCTTTGCCTCGACCTTGACACAAAGAACTTGCTACTGATTAACCTACATCTAATCAGCTCCAACGCCCAATGTTCGACACTGTCTCCGTCCATAGAGCCCTCATTTCGACTGTCAAGAAAAAAGGCAGGTGATTTATCTGTCTGTCTCTACAGCACTAAATCAATTTAAGAACGAATGAATTAAAATGTACTGGAGGGAACGTTGGGTGCTGTACTTGCTATAAAGCACAATCATTACTGTAATTTGCAGATCATTCTACAGTAACAACATGTCGACTAGAGGTGGGAGAAAATATCGATACAGCAATGTATCGTGTCGTTTAGGTATAAAGATGCGTTGGATTATCTAACGAAGACTGTAGGAATAGTCACAAATTCAACTGTCGGATGAGTGAATATATGTAATTCACTGACATATTCCATGACATCAGCACAGCAAAACAAAGATTTCCCAGCAGATAAGTAGTGGAGAGCTGTGAATCTTGAGCTCTACTGCTACTAAAGCTGCATCCAAATGTCCATACTTCACCACACTTGCAGACTTTGCGGGCTCGTTCGCTGGAAGTCCACGAGAAGTCCGCGAGGTTTGAGGGCTGTCCAAACCCACAATTTATCCAGCCTACAAGGGCTCTCAAGTGCACTTTCTACAGACTTCCAGAGAGTCCACTTGGGCAGCAGACTTCACTGGACTATGGGCGTGCCATTGTAGAACTTTATATAAATCTTTAAAACAATTACTTTATTGAAATTTTACTTAATCGTCTAGGCCAGAAAATAATATTTAACCTCATCATGATAGTATGTAGAAGTAAAGGTTGTCGAGGTAGGCAAGTTGATTTTATTTTTGAGGTCTTCATGGCTACACTTAACGTCATGCTGGGTACAACTGAAGTCCAGGTCCAGGGTGGACATTTGGATGCAGACACATTATTACCAGTGTTTTAATTTGTTGAGGAAGCTGTTGGGTTTTATGCAAAAATGGACCCAAACACAAGACACACACAGAGGCGGGAAGGTAAAGGAACAAAAAGTGAGGTTTAATGCTGATAAGTAAAGTCCAAAATCCAAGTTAAAGAGGGGCAGGCAAAGGAAAATATCAAAGTAACGCAAAAGACTAAGGACAAACAGGCACAGGAGTCAAGTGGACGGAAATGGGAACCAACATAAAGAGTGAGGAACCAACACAAGCTCAAATACACACTGAACTAATGAGTGGATGAGGCGTGGGTGGAGAGCCACTGAGAACAGGGCAGCGCTAACAAGGCTAATTAAGGTGATGCAGTGCAGGTGTGGAGGGAAAACCGCCTGGGGAGGAAAACAGGAACACTGGAAACAGCTAACACAAAAAACAGAAAACACACAAAACACAAATAAAAGAAGACAAATGAAGGACCATAAAACAACCTTATGTTTGAGCTGACAGTACTTATTGCACTACCTACAGCAGACAAGTGATTGTAATTAGGTTTCAGTGGCAAAGGATTCCTCTTCAGAGCTGCAGTTTTAATGCTTTAAAGCTTGGAGACCTGGAGGAGACCAAACATCTGACGTCTTGAAGTCGAGCTGAAACAGAAGATGGTTTTCCTTGTTGCTACAGTAACCGATGTTGCAGCGACTACTGTAGCAACAAGTAAAGCCATCTGTCAATCAGGAAGCTTTGTAAATCAGCGAGGGTTCAGGCAGAGTAGTCAGAGGACATTAGGGGAAAACCAGAAAACATTGTTGACATAAAATACGATCCAGTTTCACAGGAATCAGTGAACAAAGTTATAAATGTGTGCTTTGTATCAGTAAACCTGGCCCCAAGAAACTCTCCTCTCCGTGCTGACTTATTGACATGAAATCTAATCTCTGTGTCACCGTTTAATGTTGAAGAGTGGAGGGCGAGATATTATTGGTTGAAACGGGTTCAGGCTTATGTATTGTAAGCACATGTGACATGACATGAAGACATTTGTTGTCAAATAGAATGACAGTATGGCAGTGGAAGTGATCTGAAAGGGTTAAGAAGGCATTTTTTTCATTTCGGCTCAGCTTGAAGGATACAGACCCTGATCTGACTATGAAGACAGGGAAGAAAACTTTCTTTTAAGTCTTCATCAAGGCCATGTATACAGCTGAGAACAGTTGTGGTAATGACCGTGATTGAGGCCAAGGTCGTGAAGTCAACGATAAAGAGTTTGACCTTCATTGCAACGGATAACTGGAATTCCTCTGCGGTGTTGATCTCTAGCAGAACTGCACCAGAAAGGTCTTTATGGCACCGTCCTAAAAAGATCAGTTGGTATGACGGTGTCCTTGCTTAACAATATCTGTATCCTGGTGAGGATGTGAATTAGTTAAATTTAGGGTTTTCAAGGTGCTACTGTGAACGAAATCAGATGAAGCAAAACAGTCATACGTGTGGTCGGTTTGCATGTTTATGTTTGCACTTAGATGGTGTAACTCTGGTTCCTTTAGCACTTGGAGCTCACTTACTCGTGCTAAACAGTCCAAAGTGTGCAATTTGTGCTGGATAAGCCAATCAGGCCAGACCACCAACTCTGCACACACCACTGAGTCACTTTTTAACTCCTCCGTTGATGCTCAGAGTTCATTATCGTCCTTTGATGCACTACAGGTCACAGGAGAATAAGTCATTACAAGGCTACAAATGAGAAATCACCAACAAATGCAGTCATTTGGCTAACCACTGGCTGTCAGATCTGTCTACAGAACCATACACACCCTTTCTCTGAGGCTTCAAGTCTGGTCTGGTAGAAGACCGTGGGCTGCAGTCTATCATGGGTCAGTAGAAGTAAAGAAGAAGGTAGGAGGTGGAGAAGGAGAAGGGACATAAAACAACCCTCTGAAGAACTGAAGATTAAAGGGCACCACTGCTTGTCCCTCGTTGCGTTATTAATGCCGAAATTACTAATTATACCGTCTCAGATGTTTTTAAGGCTCGGTTGATGATGCAGCAATTTAACTTGTTTGGGGCAGATAAGTGATCAAAGCGGGACGACCGCCAGGGTCGTACAGGGGAAGGCTGTGGTTCGTACAGCTCTGAGCAGAGAAAAAGAGAGGGAGAGAAGGAAGAGGAAGAAAGAAAGAACCTGTAAATGTATGGCATGTAGGGGACAGTTTAGTTTTCAGAGTAAAACTTGACATTTTCGTTGTTTTTAGAAGATTTGATTGGGTCATTAATGTGAATTCAAGGCATCAAGAAACTGAACATAAAGGCTTGAGAAGAAAAGCTAATCTAAGTTGATCTTAGTTGTAAGGAGAGTCCGGTGTGTTTCAACCTGGGCATTCATTGTGGCCATTCTGACTAACGGAGCTGGTTAACTTTGCATTTGTCACTCGCATTGTGCGGATTTGTGAAATGCCATTCTGCCAAAACAACACACCGCAACGCTTAAAAGTTATGACTTTGGTTTTTACTAAAGAAATTACTGAAATTAGATTGAATTACCTTTTGTGGCCACAACTACCATCTACCTCCGGGGCAACTTGTGGCTAAGTTTACTGACTATCTGCAGTAATAAGAAAGACTTATTGCATACTGTTTCATATATATCATTCGTCAATTTCATGAGGTAAGTATCATGACGACCAGACTTCTGAAAGGATTTATAAGCATTGTGTGGGTTAAAGTGCAGCCAGGCTCTGTCTTATCTTTCTGGCTAATTTTGAGGCAGTGAAGCACAGAATCCACTGAAATGGTTATCAGAGCAGCAAATTGTTTTTTGTATCAGCTGGCGTAACATCAAGATTTTCCAAGTCTGGCATCAACGGGGTTTCTTTTTTTGCACTTCTTATCTTTCGAGAGCAATGACCACAGAATCGCCACACACAAATGCACTCAGCAGAAATGATATAGTGAGGTAATGGACTTGTTTTGCTGGAGGAAAGTGGCAAGTGCAAAGCAAAGTAGAGTCAATGCACCAAAATTATGTGGTTAGGTTTAGGAAAAGTTCATGGGTTGGGTTCAAATTAGTACATCAGTTAGGTAAAAGTTAGGGTTAGGGTTAGTTACGTGACGTGATTTACGAGCGTTTAGTTAGTAACAAAAACAATCATGGTTGACTTTTGGTTTCACACGGGACAGGAACAGCGGTCTTCTGGGTCAAAGTCCTGTGTTCGTTTCCATCCACCCCACCTCCTCAGTCTTTGGACTTTGTTGTTCTTTGTTCTACTTAATCTGACGCCACTAGAGGTCGCTGCCCAGGAATAAACGTTAATATGGGATTAAGACCTACACTAAAAAAATATCTGAATCTACCTGTAACTGCAAAGGATTTTCCCCAGAAACAGTTTTGTGCTTAAGTGGCGTAACCTAAGACACGCATATTGTCTACCTGTCAACAGCGTAGGAGGCCAGAGGGTGCTTTTGCCTGTTGAGTCACAATTTTCTAAAACGTCCAACATTCTTGATCATGAATAGCATGAATAGTACGAGATTAAAACAGAAATGTCAGTTCAGCCCTATTCTGTACAATATAAAAAAGCCTGCGTCAGATACATAAAAAAAAAAACAGTAGATGGATGTTGATGAGGGCTTTAATGATGCCCAGAGAAAAGGTTTCCAGCTATTCAAGAGAATGCATGACAGATGAGGAAAGAATGTAGAGATAAAAGGCCAAACATTAATGACCAAACATCAAGTGCATTCCTTTGTTTGCGGGCAATAATCAAGATATCAGTCTCAGATGTTCGTTTTTTTTAATTCAGCTGAGAGTTGTCCTCTGAGGTTAAAGGAATAGTTTGACATTTTGAAAGACACACTTATAAGGTTCAAGGTGACTAATTTCTACAGCCCAGGGTTGCATAATGAAATACAAGTCTGGAGACTCCTTCATGCTACACATAAAGCATATATACAGTTATTTATATACATAAACACCCAGGAAATAATTCTGTAGTGCATTTTATAAACTTGCATCTGGGTGAATGTAGACAGCAGCAACAAGGTAGTAATGATGGTATGGTCGTCATCTTCATATTAAAAGTTCAACATCTGGGAAACAAGTCCATTTACTTTGATTGCGTGTGACCACCAAGCATCAATTACGTCAACACAGAGTTCACCTTCCCTCGTCCCGCTGTAGTCCCATGCCCTGTCGGCTCAGAACACCAGCCGCACTTCAAGTGCAACTTGATCCGGAGATGCTGTGGTGGAGCCAGTCCTCTGTAAAGATGTGGACACAACGGCCTCTGATTTCGTGTTGTTTGGCCAGTCGCATTTGTATGTTTTATTGTCCTGTGACTGGACACTAGCCAGGAGCGGCCTTAAATCCAAACTGGATTAGCATGGCTCCCATTCTGGATCTCTCCCCTCTCCTCCTTGGGGCAGTGCAGCTGGTCACATCGGATGGTTGAAGTGATTGTCTCAAAGTCCGCTGTTCTTAATCCAAAACCCCGAACTTCCTTCTGCAACGCTGATGGATTTATTTATATCGTGGGTTATACTTGTTTCAGCAATAAAGCTGAGAAAATAACAGTTCGAAAACAGCTACCAGCTGCTGTATCTGCGCTGCCATAGCCAGAGAGAGATAGGCTTTCATTACGACTAGAAACAGCTCACTAACTAAATGGTTGTGCTCAACACATCCTCATTCCTAAATGACTGAAGAGGTCAATTGCCAGTCCCTCTCAAAACATAATGGTTCCAGCTACCAGAGGAATAAAATTATACATTATATTAAAATAACAGCATTACTCATATAACTTCTGTTATGAAAGTACCAATGTTAAGGTTAGGTGATCTACGTGACATAACTTTACGACGTTAGTGAGTTAAAATGACTTTTGGTTTCACACTGGACATGAACAACAATCTCTTGGAGAAAGTATTAGGAGACTTCCTCTTTTGTTGCTGTAATAATTTCAACATAAGGTCGTTGCCTAACAGAAATCCTAAATATGGGTCCTAATAAGCAGATTTCACTGCCCACCCATATGGTCGTTTTTCTGATGAGAGCTGAGCCATGGAATATGTACCTGAAATAGGCCTTTTTCATTCTGCATGCTTACCTCTACTTTTGTCCTTACATAAATATAAGTGCTGTCCCGATTCCAAGTCCAAGTATGGCCGTACTTTGCTGTCTTTCAGGCTACTTTGTTGAGCTCAAACAACAATATTTCAACCAGTTCTAGATGAATCAGTGGAGCTAAAGGTTCCTCCTGGGGAAATCCGCTGGACCACAGAGGTTGGCCCTCTTCCATATATAGCCGTTCTTGTGAGGAAATGTTTGACCCTCGCTGATCAATATTTTAGGAAATTGCTCCTCGTGTCAGTCCCCATCTCCCGAGCTGACAAGGATGTGATCGCAGTATGTGTGTGTGTGCGCATGAGGCTTGAGTTAAAGTGAATCCGTCAGCAGGGCCGTAGCGTTTCTCCCCGCCATCTCATTCCCTGTCAGGCTTCAGGAAAGTGGAACTCAAATCCAATGGAGCAAGTGTCAGCTTAGGTCGTGCGGAACATGTTGCAAATGGTGTTAAAAGCATGTACTCGTTGGCCTCCGTTCTCAATAATTAATGCGAGGAGAACCACAAAAAATGATCCCTGTTTCCCCTTCGATCCTTCCCTGGTGGAAGAGGACATGAATTAGTAACACAGATCAAACTGCAGTGTTAGCGCAGATCAAGTATTTGTAAAGAAGCTGAAAGGACTATATACAAGAGAGGCCCTATGAGATAATGTGGTTGTGCCTCGCCTGTTCCCTGTTCCTGTCACATTGAATTTTAATTTGGAACGGAGCAATTCTACAAGGTATAAGAATGATGAATTAGTTATCAAAACTCAGGACCTATCTTTAGACAGAACTGCTTGAAAAAGAGTTTTAAGGAGACGTTTTTTTCCGAAAAAGTTAAAACTGAAATATATGCATCATCGGTTTGCTGGAGATTATTGTGATCTTTAAAGTCATTGAAAAATCACTTTGTAGCAGATAACTTTCAAGATTCAAGACATGTTTATTTTGTCATTGCACAACACAGGGTTGTACAAAAGTTTCAGTTGTAGTTGTCAGGTTATATAAATGGAAGAAATCAAAAAAGTAAGTAAGTAACTATTACTTCTGATGGGGTGCAGAGGATGACTTTCCCACATCACAGCCTAAGGACAGAAGAAGCTCTGTAGTCTGGCGGTACGGCAGCAGATACTTCTGTAAACCTGTAAACAAACTGTGGCTGGGGTTGATCTGATCTTTTAGTATCCTTCTTTGTTCTTTGGCCTCCGTGCAGACACTTCGCCTCACAAATATCAACGATGCTTGGTAGATGGGTTCCCCCCGAGGCAGAGCCTTCCCGTCCTCGGCTGTGCACAAACCGTGCCAGTTTGTGATGCTCTTCGAAACTGATTTAAACTCAGAGGGTTGGCCTGCTTCGGCTAATTGGATTAAACTTATCCACTTGTGTGGTCCTTTCTGATCTAGCCTCAGAAAAGGCCATCATTGCTAATGTGGTATGTCTAAAATAACAGACGGGGACAGCAGTGCTTCCAAACTCTACTGGAACATGCATTTTAAACCTTCCCAAGTGAATTCGTTGTGACTGGTCATGAGCGATCCATTAAGAGTAAGGCGTGCAACAGAAAAAAAACATTAGCAAATATTACAGTGCTCCCCATATTGCTTGATTGTTCTCTGGGCAGATCAGAGTGGCCAGTTTTGTCATGGCTTTTAACTAGACTTCCTTGTTTCCCAGTGTTTGTCTTTCTTGTCTGTGTGTGCTGTAATTGTGTGTCTCTGCACAAGACTATCAAATTCATCTCACCTGGTCCAATCTACTCCCCCTTCTGATTGCATCAGCTCACCTGTGACTGATCAGCGCATCAGCCTGCAGTATTTAAAGCCTGGTTCTCCAGCCACTCGTTGCCAGATTGTTCGGTCTATCTATGTGGTAGCAGACGTTTAGGCCTCCCGTTGCTTTTTGATTGTTTTGTTTCCTTGTGTTTTTTGACCTTCACTAACTGATTATCTTGAGCGCTCCAGGCCCACGTCCCATCCTGCTGGCCTGCCCACCGATCTCTACTGCCTGCCTGCCTCTTATCGCCTCAACCTTTACGGACAAAACCTACAGACAACAACATCATGGAACTATTTACACGATTGCTCTCGCGTTCCTGGAAGATGTTTGTAACTAGAAGTAAATCTTAGTCCAGTCATTCATTAACCACAACTGCCTGAGGAGATGCTACATCTCGGCAGAACCAAGGAATCTAAAAGAGAAGGATGGGGCCATTATGTCACCAAATCTAAACCTAACATCTACGTTGATGACTTCTGAAGTAACATACTTCAGAGAGTAGGTAGTAGCGATTTCGTCTAGGAAATGCTTCAGTTCAGCGAAAGACTTGCCCTGTTTCTCATTTGGGAGGGAAAATCAGTCAGTAAGCTACCCTCTGAAGTGTGGTGTTTAAGTTTAATCAGAAGTCATACCATGCAGATATGTTGGCATCTCCCGTAGACTTCATTACAACTGTCGCCACAGTCTGGCACCAAAGCAAGATTTGGTGACGTAATGAGTCTTCCTTCTTTGTTAAGTTTCTTGGGCAGAGCAAGGAAGTCATCCTTACACCAACGGTCGGATGATCAGTCACACACCGTTGTCGTCTATAACGTGATACCGCTGTTCATTAATACTGCTGCTGTTGTTTCGCATGACTCGCTGTTTGGTGCACCCTCAGCGCAATGCGGATTGCTGTTATAAAACAGTATTCAAAGTTCTTTCTCCTGAGTTTACTTGTAGGGACTGGTCCCTCACATTTGTTCTTTTCAATCCACCCTTGAGGGAAAAGGCGAAGGGAACATTTATGCCCCATCAAGCTTGTAGCAGCTAGCTGCCTGTCTGTCTCCTTATCTTCAGCTTCCTGCACATCTTTCTTCATCTTCATCTCCACGCATTTCTCTTTGTCATGTTGTCTGCTTGCTTGTACTGTAACACTGCCTGACCATCACCGTAATGAGCCACTCGCCAAAGAGAGATTTGGTTTACTTCACTGCAGCAATGGACCGACTTAGTCTTTTGGATGGTTTTATGCATTTTCTGGTCAAAGTAAAACCACACGAATGACAGATAAGTCACTGGTTCTGAAAATATTATTCACAAAAGTCACAAATGCACACATGACTACAAATGTGTATAAAGACTTGAATGCATAAATGCTCATGCACACACACACACACGCGCACACAGTGTGAGGTATGCTCTCTCTCCTGCTATTTCTTGCACACATACTTGACATACAGCATGCCCAGCAGTCACAAACACACTGATTACAGTTTTCACGCTGTGGTCTTGTTGCTCGTAGGAATATGAAAAATTTATGCCTTTAATTAGTTTGTTTACTCAAGGGATAATTGAGTAATAAAAGCGTTTTTAACACTCATCTCAGAAAACAACAATAACAATTAAGCAATTAAGGTTAAGATTAATCAATATATCCGTTGACAGTTCGGTATGCGGCACCAAAGGACCGAACATGTCAGTGTCCTGGGAAAACCTTTTTGTTTTCAGAACGAACTGAGCAAACAAAATATTTCGATTTTCGACATCGCAACTTACCGCACAGATGTTGATTTTGGTGGCAGTGGCGTTCTCAGCTACTTTCGCTCTGCACAGTGAAGACGCACACGTCAACACATGTTATTCACATGCATAGTGAGTGTCCATCTAGGCGTCATTGCAAAACAGCCCGACCTTGTCCCCGAAAACATTTAAGACCGTTTAACAAGTGATGCAGACCTGCCAGTTCATGCCAAGGGATCATAAGATAATAAATCTCATTCACCAGCATAATGTTGTTTCAGCTCAAATCTGCAGTCACTTCGAGACCTGCTCTCTATCAAAATAACAGCCACTGTTCAAATAAACTCAACACACAAGCCCAGGCCTGGTGTTTCCTTACAGGCCGGAGCCATTCTCATGAGGACGAATGTTTGTTTTTTTCCCTCACAGTAATCTGATATTAAAGAAGTATTTATCGAGGATTATAACATCTGTTCAGGCACTGAATAGTTATGTGATCATCTGACATTTGTCTCTTACCATGCGAGATGAAATCATTACAGCAGATACAATACGAGCGAGTGTGCTGATTCATTTCAGCTGAACTTTGATCCGGCTGCCATTTAGAAGAGCCCGGCAGGGATCTCCGCCGGTCCTCCGGCGTTTTGCATCAGGTCGATGTCAACGCACGGCACGAGCGCGCCCCGCCACTTAAAACGCATGTGTGCCCCGCAAAAAAGAAAACACGCATGCTTGCATCAACAAACACGCACATGCAATCGGCACACGGTGTTGCCACCACCAGAACACATCCGCACATTAACTATTTATACACGTGGAGAGGGAGATGAAGAGCATGTTCACTTACATCAGTGCACTAAAAGATTCACTATGCTTGCTTAAGTCAACATACAGATGGTGCACCGGAGAGGAGGAGAGGCGAAGGAGGCTGCCTTTTTTTTTTTTCTTTTCTCCCTGAATGTGAGCAGTATGTTTGGATAAGAATAGAACCGCATGATTCTGAAATAGCACCTTTTTACAGCACATCTGTTTACTTTGAAAGTGTATCTCTTGCATTCTTACACTTGACTTGGTGACTTCATCACTTCCCTCAGGGCACAGAATATATAAGTGAGTCAGGACGCTCAACAGGATTTCTCTCTGCACGCAAGCAGCAACTAGTAAGGGAGGGTCTACACTTGACCACAGACTTGCGGTCTTATCTGGTCTGTGTATATCTTTCGAACAAAACATTCAGGCTATGTACCGTGACACGTAATTACTGTAATAACTGTAGTTAGAACGGACAGACCACCTACTCCAATGATGAGTCTTTTCTGTTGGTTTTCAGATGGTGTGGAGAGGGTAAAAGCTTCTGCACACTTTCTCTGCAGCAGATTTGTCGTTTATTAGCTGTGCTTTCTGTCAAAGACCTTTTTTTAAGGCATGCAAAATACTTGAACTTAGAATATAGACAGCATGTCCTCCCCCCCAAAAAAAAGTGCAAAACCAGATATATACCCGTGTCAAGTAAAAGGATCTATCCCCTCCTTTTTAGACTGTTTACACCAACACATGTTTACATTTATACCTCTAACGTCTGTTTTGCACCTTAAAATAATGTTATATGCAATGTCTGGTTACACTTTTGAAAGAAAGGCTCAAGTTAGCCAAAATATATAATATACAACATTCGGTTAGACTTTCAAAATAAAGCTTATGACTTCTGGAATGTTAACGTTGTCAAACGGTCAAGGTTTGGTTAGGTTTAGGCACAAATACTACTTGCTTAGGATTAGGAAAAGATTATACTACGGGGTACAATGCCTAGCGTAGTGCCTTAACTCACATAACATACATAACATCATTCACAAACGTTCACTTACTGATGTTATATTATTTAAAAATTAATTACTCTTGACACTTGGTCACAAACGGGACGCCAAACTCGGTCTCCAGAGGGAACATCCTGTAAATTACCTACCCAACTGCACCCTGACTTGGACTTTCTCGCACTTTATCCTAGTGCACTAGAGGGGTGTTTCAAGAAGTGATGGTAGAGGGGTAACTACAGCGTCAAACATAGAAGCTTCAATTATGTGACCTCGTGTTTGCAATGTGAAAATGTAAAAATGTTGAAGTGCAGGGCCACAGATCAGGCTGCACATTGATAATATCTTCTGCTGCTCTAGACGATGACCCTGAAAATAACCATGATTACGTCCCAAGGGTTCTGTTTGGGCTTGGAAACTACGCATGTTTAACAGGAAGCCTTGGTTACCAATTGGAGGTGTGGATTTTGCGATAGCCATGCAAAATCCAATAAAACCGATGGGTTGTATTGTGGTACATGCGGGATCCAGTTTATTTAGGGCTTGAGCCATAGAGAGCGGAAATAAAACCAGACTCTTCCAGGTTCTGTTCCAAGAGTAAGAAAACCAACTACTAACAACTTATAACTGAAAAAATAGTTTTGGGGCTCCCTCCCTTATGCGGCTCCCTTCACAGGACGATTACTTTTGAACCAAGTAACGATGACGAATGTGCGCACTTCCCCACGCTTGTGTTTTTTCATGGGATTTTGTAGTTTTTTCAGTGTTCACAAAGTACTTATTGTTTAACTTTGTTAGCAAACTGCTGTAGTCGATGACGTTATCTTCTGAAATGCTGAATGAGACATTGCATTGGGTTACAAAACTAGTGGAAAAGAGGCTGACGTCATGACTTCGACTGACAAAAAGTCAGCATACCTCATACTGTGCTCATTCTTTTTATTGCGTTTGTCTTCAGCGAGTCTGCTGAATCTCTGGAGTGCGCTGCCCTTCAGTAGGCATCAGAAAGAGCAACACAGCCAGTCTTCAACGGACCACTCCAGGTGCTACTGTACTGGTAACTAATGCAGGAAGTTAGAGATTTGATGTTTTTGACAGTGGACCGTCTTTATTTTTACCGTTTGACAACTTTGTTTCATTCCTTTTGTGAGTAAAAGATCAGCTAATACATGTGGAATCTGCAACGGCAAAACTGTGAGGAAGCTGTTCTGCTCAAACTAAATAACCTTGATACAATCTAAAATAATAATTATTCTGAATATGTGTGTTCCCGTAGGTCTCTGAAGTAATACTACCATAAATATACAGGCACAGCATACCTGAGGGATTCATCATCGTGAGTGTGTTGACGTCAGCTGACAAAATAAAACACAAAACTGTTCTTTTACCAAATACACTGCTTTCATGTATTTTATTATTCATCACATTGAAGCCCCTACTGTACGGCCACATTATGGTCTTTCTTTATTGTCTTACAAATATTAAGTTATCCACAAAAATAAAATAACTTAGATAATAACCATATTAAAACATAAAAATACATACATACATTACATTTATGACATGAAAAAAAAAATGCATATTGCTGATATCTCCCAGAGTTTTTTCCTGGACACAGTTCTGTATGTGCAAACTACTTATCAGAATCAAAATAATCTGTAACACTGGAAACATAATCCCAGATTCTTTTTCTTTTTTCTTTTTTTCCTCTGCTTTCAACACAGAAACATATTTGCTTGAAATAAATTACGCCGTCTGATAAGGAGCCTCACTCATACAAGATTCTCGAGACCAAATACAATCTTCAAAATGTGCATAGGCGGAAATCCATATCAACTTTGCTATTTATATATACTTTGACATCAGATTATCCCTATTTGCACACGTCGAAGAAGTGTGAAGAAGGTGAGTGTAGATATATCACAAGAAGCTTACAGTGTTGCACACAGTACAATGCATCACAAGACGGGAGGACTGATGAACGCTCGGCATGTTTTATAGTGCGGGGAACTGAAAACTGGCACTTTAAATGTATCACTTGTTTGAGTGCAGCATTATTCAGTTTTATTTACAGTCCTGTTCAGGTCATGCTGAAGTTGCAAACTTGTTAAATTAAGGTCTACCGTGCACAGTACTCTGGCAGTCCTCTTACATTACATACCACAGACAACACGTGGGACATTTTGGACAAACATCAGGACAATGTGCTGTGTTTGAGGGGAGGCTGTATTATTTCAGGTGTACGAGCTCTGGTCACAACGGTTTTCAAACAGCGATTTTCACGTGGATTTCACAGAATTAACCTTATGGTGTACAGGGCGAGTGTTTGTTCTGACTCTATTGGAAGCTGCGTGAATTCTATTTCAACACCTTCTATTAGTGGAAAGGAAATGGTTTTCGTTGTAAGGGTCTGATGAGGAATCCCAACAATCAGACCTTTACCTTTAGCTTTCAGCACTCTGATTCATCTTTGCTGTGACGTCCTCCTTTGCAGTGACCGTTATTTAATAAACATTTGCCCCTTTAATGCAGTCTTTTAATTTAAGTAGTCCAGTCTGTAGGGGTGTCACGATTTCTATTCTCAAAATTAAAGGCAGTATCAGAAACTGCTGGTATTTTTGTTGAACTCTTTCTTTTTACAAGAATGGACACTCACTATCTGCTGTTAATTTAATGCTAATGCAAACAAGCATTTCCTACAGCTGCAGCTTCACATTAAAAGCATTTAACTGGTGAAACACAAATTTACTTTTATTTTGAAGTACGCTAGTCGCAGGAAATGCAATATGTTTTATAAAAGTCTGTGGGAGTAATGAAACAAGGAGTTGTTGGATGTAGAGCTGCAGTCGACAGGCTGCACACCTCCAACTTCTCAGTGAGGTAACCAACTCTTTTTCCCACATTAACGTTATCAGGTTCCCTGTTAGCACTGGGTTTAAATCCTAAATATTGTCAAATAATCATCTGCCATCATCTTGTCAGTCAACTCTCTGTCCTCTCGTCATATTGCAGGTGAAATGTGACTCCAGTTACAATGTGTTGTGACTCTGCTGCTGGCCCCGCTGCTGCACGGAGTCGACGACTGTGACAGACTGTGAAAGTCAAATCGAATCTGAGATTTGGAGAATCCTTACACCCAGTCGACTCTGTCTTTATTTTTTCTCTTCTTTTTTTTTTTTTTACCAAAATGAGTGAATGTATTGATTGAGCGGCGTCATCACTGTCAGCAGGGTTACACATGATGCATACAACATAGTGATATTGATTGATACAGATGTAATGATTCCCTGATGTACTTGCAGCTGTTACATGATAGTTGCTATAAACATTGAGATGTCTGTAGTGCCCTCGAACAAGGCACTAAATCCCTAAGTGCTCCTGGTGTGTTATGCTGTGCCAAATCCTGTGCATTGTGAGTCCTGATGTGTGAAAGTATCTACTGTATATGTGTCCCCGTACGCATTAGATAGGAGACATGGCAAATACTGTGTAACATTTAAGCTGTAAGTCATTTGTATAGGTTAATGAGGGACTACTATATAATGTAGGATCTGTTTGAAATCAGATCAGATGCCTTCCCCATTTTTTTTGAGCCTCGTGGGACGCAGACATCAGCTCTTCCACCTAACATATTGCCGGTGCTATGAAGCAACATTATTTTCTTTCTGCATGCAATCTACTGCTTTATTCTCAGCTTCCTCTTTGCTCACCTGAATCTCATGCACATCAGTACGTCAGTCAACAAACTGCTGATGAAACAACAATAATGTGTTGTTTTTTCATATCTGGAGCTTTCGGACATGTATCTGATTTAACTGCGTTCCTTTGTCTCAAGAGGAAAGCGGTAAACATACAAGCTCTCTGAGTTGTGGCAGCTTTAGACGTACGCCGCATGTGCACTACCTTTTTACCAACATGCACATCTATCTTTCTGCTGGCTCAACTGCTTCGCACTCCGTCCCTGCTCTTCTGGAAAAACAGCAGTCCACCGCAAATAGGTATGGGGCACGTATATTACAGTCATATTCCCCTTTCAACTTAAAAGTCTTGATTTTAAAAAGGTCTCTTTTTCTTTGTTTTCTTTATTTTGTCCAGTCTTTTAGTGTGTGTTTCTTCATTTACAGACACTGACCCACTCTGTTATCCTGCACTCTTCGCACACCACGTAGCAGCACCAGTGAAACTTGCAGTTGCAGCGTTCGCTCCGAGTCTGCTGCAGGATGTTGTGGCCTCTCCCGCAGCAAAGACTCTCACAGTTGTCCATGCCAGGGCTGGTCTTGTTGCAGATCCGGCCCTGCGTGCCCGCCGAGTCCGACCCCAGGTCCCGCTCGCAGAAATCCGGCGACTTTTCAAAGTAGACCAGTTCGTTGATGCTTGGCCGCCGCCGATGCGTGTGGTGGTGGTGATTGTGGTGGTTGTTCTGATGGTGGTGGTGGTGGTGGTTGTGATGGTTGTGGTGGTTGTGGTGGTTGTTGTGGTGGGAGTGGTCGAGCTGTCCGGTGTTTCGGTTGTGGGCCTTGATAAGCGTGGCGACGTGGAAGCGCTCTTTGAGGATGGAGCCCACCACCCGGAACTCCGGGGTGACCTGCCAGCAGGTCTTCAGCTGGCAGCTCCCCGACGTCCCGTGGCACTTGCATTTCCTTCTCATGTGGTCGAGCACCACCTGCGAGGAAACACAGATGGAGAGGGACAAAAAGAGAGAGTGGGTTGGAGTGAGGAAGTGAGAGGAGGAGGAGGGTGGGGTGGGGGGAGAAAATGAGAAGGATTAATTACTTTCATGATCCCTGGTTATATTTGAAGTTTAATATATACAGTTACAGGGTGTTGCAGACTGCACGTCGTATTTCATACTGCGGCTTCACTTCTATTTATTTGGTCTTCTAAGCAAACCACCATTCCCACTGTGTGTTGAATGACACATGATGCCCCGAAGGAATATTGGTCCCGCATTTAAAGAGCCAGGTGGTCTGAGCCTGTTGTCAAACACACTGATATCAAATAACACAGATGGATGCAGGCATTACCAAAACAGTGCAGTCATTATTCATCGTTCGGTATCAGGTAATGACTCCAAGCATGACACACATGTAGCGGCACATTAGACACCAGAGCGCTGCAATATTTACATATTTTCACTTTAATGGTTTAATGCCGGGCGGTGGAACCACAGGCCAGCGTTCATCTAGTTCAACTAGGCCCTGATATATCAAAGTACTGTGATTTAAATCCTATATATGGTCTTTAAAAGTACACTTGGCAGGATAAAAAACATGAGTAGACTTATAAAAAAGTAGTATGTCTCAATCATCACTTATGACCCAACAGAAGTGTGTGGCAGCATCTGCATCTACAGAGAGCCTGTCGTCTGCCTGTGTTTTCTTATTTTTGCTGTGTTCAGGGCATTTCTGGGCATCAACCTTTGGGAAGTAATGTGAAGCCAGCACTCAATAACAGCGCAAGATCGGACCAGGTTACATCAGTGTCTCTGTAGCTCACTGATGCTCTCGATCTCTTACAGATGTATGAAGACCAGCAGGTCTAGGTGTCCATTTGACCGAGGGCGGGGTGAGGCTACAGACACGCAGGCAGAGCAGAGAGGCAAACAGTGGACAGGCATTGACGCAAAATCTTTTTGGTTTTTGCAAAAGTATGGGCATGGGAGTGTATTATGCCTTTAAGATCTAAAAGACCATTCCTGATTATCTACTTGCAACAAGCATGAACACAAAGTATCTCATCAACACTGCAAGGACCGATGTGGGATAAACCCCACATCGCATAAACCCGTCCATCCAGTCACATTTCCTCAAAGCTGCTTGAACGCATGTGTATTTATTTACGTTTGTGTGTGTGCGTGTGTGCGTGGGGGTGTCCATCTGTGAGCGTGCATGTGTTTATCTGTTATCACCTGTTCTAAACTTTAAGATCCAATTACCAACAGGAACACCGGGCCACCCAGAGTACTGACGGATGCTGCTGCTGTTGCCGCCCCTATCAACACGCACACACGCATACACACACATGCTGGACACTGGCACAGTTAAACACATTCCACACATGTGCTAGCAATAATGCTCCACACACACACACACACGCACTCAATATGTCTGCGACCCACACACTCTGTGTCTTCAATGCAGAATGAGACAGAAATGGTGAACTAGGTGACCAAAGTACTATAGCATGGTAAGTGTTTGGTGATATTACCTATATGTATGTGTCTATGGTTGTATGGTTATCTGTGTGCAGGAATAATGCGGTAACCTTTTGCTTTTTAGAACATGAATGTCTCTCAAAAGGATTATTTTTTAAATAAATTAAAAGTCGAGTGTCCTTCATTATTTCACCAGGATCCCATCATTTAAAGAAACAGCATTGGGAACAGAAGGACAGAGATGAGAGAGATCTGTTGTGCATCTATTGAGTGAGAGAATCCAGTTATCAACTTATGGACTAATGCCAGAAAACACATAACTTTTCCTGTTTCCGCGTTTGATCGCATATTGCTCAGAGGAATCACGAACAAGTTGTTGAATACAATAAAGAATTAGGTCTGCATGCTCCGAGGCTCCATGTCATGTAGTGCAGTGGGTTTCCCAACAGAGCAAACCGTGCAGAGAGTAAAAAGAAAAAAAAACATGTTTCCTTGCTGTGGAGCATGAATGAGCAAAGAGGTGGATGAGAAATGGTGATAAATGGAGCCACTTGACTCATCCGTTTGGAATGAACGATTGAAAAAGAGCAGTAAAAGAAAAACACCACGGGGCCAAAGTTAATAATGATCAGTCAGAGTCTAAAAAAAGGAATGAAATCAAATATAAACATCAGGTGACTTTTGCAAAAACCTGCAGAGCAGAGAAAGTTGTGATGCATCCACCTAGAGCTTAAGTGTAGTTTCTGTCAAACTTAAAGGGCACGTACGTGTGTTTAAAGAGTGACGGTTACAGTGTGTAAATATTGGTGTCTTACTATTTTAGTCAAACGTATGCCATCTTGGTAAATGTGTTTATGCTAATGCGTGTTTATGGCACTATCACTCATCAACTCTGCCAGCAATGAAGAACATTTAAGAAAATGAAACGTTAGGAGACACCGATGCTGCCGCTTCCCTTCATTTTCATGCTGTATTATAACAATTACGCACAAACAATGCAAAATATTGTGAGTCCTTGCGTCGCTGCGTGTTTTGCTCCTAACGTGCGCCTGGATAACAGAAAGTGACAAAGAAGTATGGCCCTTTTGGTCAGACGTGGTTCCACTGTTGTCGGGAGTGTTGAAAACAAAGTTGAAAGAGGCTGTGATCAGCGGTGAGGAGACGCTAGAGGCTGTAAGACTTTATAGTAAACAACATCATAATAGCTCCAGCAGCACTTGCACTGGGTCCAGATTGCAGTGTTTGGTTCAGTTTTTTAACGTCGGGGCAGAGGCAACCCCAGAATCACAAACGTGCTGGCCTTAAACACACAGCAAAGTCTGTAATCATAAAACTCTCCAACCCACTTAAACCTTAAAGAGACAAACTGGCCCAGGAGTCATAATTGCATCCATATTGCTACTGTTTCGAGGGAGCGTTCGCAGCGGGATCGGGCCTTCAAAGGACAGTATGACAACAAAAACAGTAGGAAAGTGTTATATCTAATGACATTTTGTCATGCGGGGGAAAAAATAGAAAAAACAAGTTATTTTGAGGGATTTTGAACCATAGCAGCATGTCTCAGTTTTTTTCTTATGTGCATCAGAGTAGAGAGAGTTTACATAAGGTTTTCCTGAGGCAGGAGCAGCATATGGAGATGATCTTACTAAAACTGTCATGCCTACAAAACCATCGCTCTCCAGTAGTCCGGCATGTCTGGCCTCCTGTTGAGAAAATGCAGCAAAAATGCAACTGACCGTTCACGAAAAAAACCTTCTCCCTCCAACAGCAACGTCCAATCATAGCTTAGCAACGGTAACTCAGCATAGCAGCCTGTCAAATAACCTTAAAACTGTGGATTAAAATAGACGAGAAGTTGGAGCTTTTGTTGCTGGCTAACGTAAGATTCTGTTGTTTGCATGACAAAGCCAAGCTAGGTTTGAGCTACGGTCCAACTCGTCGACCAATGGCGAGGCCGGCGACCGCTTTTAGATTTAAAGAGGAATGAAAATGAAATCTATTCAGCATTAGAGGATTAACATGTGAGTTTTATGCCAGGGTGGATCTATCTACTAAAACACACGAGGCATGCTACACACCCTGGGCTCTGACAGGGCTGCACTTAAAAGACGTTTTCCTTAAACTTCAACCAAAGAACATAACTCCAGGTGATGAGCGCTTGGTGTGTGTGGGGGGGAAATGTTAAATATTCTTTTGACGTGTAGTTAAAAGGCAAACGGATAAAATCCAGACCCATAACAGGTAGCAGGAAAAGATCTGTCTGCTCTTGCTGTATTAGAAGTGGTCTGTCAGCGTGACATGTCGAGTGCTGATCCATATGACAAAAGCGCTGCGGGGGAACACAAGTCGAGTACATTTTGTACAAGAGCATTACAAGAAAAAAAAACACGCACAAATGGGGAATTTAATAGGAATGTTTTAAATTCGGATTTATGTTCCAATACCAGTTCAAATGCTGGAAATTATAGTTAATCCGATAACCATGGATCAAATTAAAGCTTGTTGATTTTTCTAATTTAGTGCGGATTAAAAAATAAGTTTTTAGTCTCTGCTGATCTAACATGACAGGCTTCCAATAACTTTCCAAAACCTTTTGATTGTTTTTTTCCAGATCCGGATCACGCTAAGATCCAGTGTGATTAATTGATGATCAGATGAAAGGTTTGGGATTTTCTCGCTTCTTCCTGTTTTTTTTTTTTTCATCTACGCCCGGGGTTGCAAAAGACGAGAGACGGAGAAGAGACAACGCGGAAAAATGCTGTGTGTCTGAGTGTCTGTCTCTTTGTCTGTTTTTACGATATCTAATAGGACTAATGTGGAAAAGGGGAAGAAAACTGATGCAGTGATTTATTGTTGCCTTATTGTAGATCTTGTCATATTATCCCCGAGGACAAGCAGAGGAGGGGAGCTGGGTGGAGGAGCCGAAGGGGAGTGTGCAGTGAATGCACAGGTGAGGGGAGGAGAGAGGAAAGGAGGATGACAGGATGAGGAGATGATCTTTGGATTATCTCTTTGCGGTCGCTACACCACTCGATACACAAAGGCTGTTTGTGTCTGTGCGGCATGTGTGTGTGGGTGTCCGTCTAGCCGATACTCTATCCAGGCTCTGTCATCGTGTCCTGCTGCTATTAACCACAATCAGCGATCCAATCTAACCTGCCATCAGCTGTGATTGTCTTGGCAACGCGAGCCGGAAAATATACAAATATTGTACGTCTCTCACGACTTGAGTCGCTTTGTACAGGCTATAAAAAGCTCGCTCGAAGGGAACACTTTGCGTAACACACTCACTGTCGGATACGGCGGTGCGTGTTAACGTGGAGGCCCGGAGTCTGGGTTTCGTAAGAGTGAAATAGGTTAAACAAGGAAAAGAGCTGATGTTTTATGAATGAAACAAGCGACAATGATCCAGAACGTCCCATTCTCCAAGTCTGCAAGTTCTTGCATTGTAAGTTGGGTACGCTCTTAGGAGAGTACAGATACTTGTGTAAAAAAAAAGTAGAACTGCTGATTCAACTTCTTCACTCAAGCGAAAGTAAGAAAGTAAAAAGTTTCCCTCTGAAGGACATTTCTACCGGCCATTTCTCTGCAAAGCTTACTGAACGTCACATCATATTCATGTAAAGACTAATAAACTTCAAGGTAAAATCAGTAGGATTTGTCCCAGCTGTTCGTAAACGCACCAGAAAGACAGTTGATTATTGAGTCTGATTCCCAGGATGTCAAATATCGACATTTTGGGATGGTAAAGCGTCCCGAGCAGCAACATCCCGCTCTGTCTGTTTCTGTCTTGTTGCGTCTTTTACAACATTTTGTCTTGCACTTCCTGCGTGATTACGCGCTGATCGGTCTTGTGATATACAATAACATTAACTTTAAAAACTGTCATTTAAAACATGTGGTATGAGACAAAATGGAAACCTGCTAAAATACGCTTTACACATCGGCTTACATTGCAGATACACTCGAGAGATGTAATTGCTCCAAAGTCGATGGCGGACCACAGTTAGAAACACACATCTGGCAACTTTTAATTGGCTTAGAGAGTAAGACAGAGGCGTCTGTAAAACAACCCCAGACGGAGATCAAATGCAACATGTTGGTGGCAGATTAGGACTGCAGGCTACGCAATACAGTAGAGTGGGGAAAAGCACAGCGTACAGGATTAGAGGAGCAGGCTAATTCGCAATTAAGAGAAGTGGACGGAGTAAAGTAAAGACCAGAGCCGGTGTTGTAACCACAACGTGATGTTGAAAAGGGGTCAGAGTGGATTAATTAGGTAAAGGTAGAATATTAGTTTTGCTCAGGTCCGTCAGCCGGAATTGAACCCCACACTGCTTCTCTTGTTTGTTTTACATGTGACCTAATGAAGTCATCAGTTGACATGTTATTTTAGTCATTTAACACATTTCTTTATGTTTTGTCTTGGATAAATCCAAGACAAAACAAAGAAGAAATGTGTTAAATGACTAACAACCATGACAACAATCAACAAACCCGTGATCCATGAAAGTGTTACCAAACTGCTTTGCGTCTACTGTTACACCTGACTTTGTCATCCTTACTGGATGTCCAAAATTGGCTGAGTCAACACTGACTCAGTGGTAATTATAGATCCGGTGATGACTGAGAGCTTTTTTTGGTCGAGGGAAAGTCCTCTCGCATGTCATACATAACACCACCAATCTCTGACGAATCGAGCAATTAGTGTTCTGTCCGAGCTTGTAAGGACAGAAATCCCACACAAGAGGTATTGTGTGTTACACTGTTCTCTGTGCTGACAAACATGTGGCCTCAACCTTGTATAATCTTCTTCTTCTTCAACACCCTTTGTTATATAAGACTCATTTGAAACAGGAAGTGGAGGTCAGCCCAATTGCGCTCCCTTCAAATACAGCAGCTTGGTCATTTGCGATACACTATGCATCCAAGTTTGTAGGTAGTACTGTAGTAGTATAAAGCACAAAACAAGTTCAAGTTAGGGGTTGGTTAGGGCGGTTTGGTGGTTCTTACGCAGGACTTTCTCTTTGGAGATTGGGGTTTGTGTCCCCTGAGTGATCAAGACTCAACATCGGTTTGTCTTTTAAGTTATGTTGCGTAAGTAAGTTAACCTACGTAAATGATGTAATGTAGGTTAATCCAATCCTTTTAACACAAAAAGGGTGTTTCCTAAACCTAACCAAGTAGTTTTGGGGCCTCAACCTAAACAAGTGCCTTTGGTGCCGAAACCTAAATAAGTAGTTTTCGTGCCTTAACTTAACCAAACATGATCGTTTGACTTTAACAAAGGTCCCAAAGTCATAATGTAAGAAAATGTTTGTCAGCAAGCTTTATTTTGAAAGTCTAACCGGACATTGCAAGTAGTCTTTGTGCCCAACTTGACCGCGGAGCCCTTTCACGTGCAAAGCGCATTGAATTTAATCGCCGGCCATTCCCCGTGTCATCACCTCGAACCACCGTTGGCGAACTCCTAATCTGATGTCTGCGTGTCCCGCAATCGACCCTTCGCGCTGATAAACAGCAGACTAGTCTGCACGCTGCCTTGAGTTTTCGTCAGTTCAAAGGAAATCTACTAAAGGACCTTTAAAGCCGAGCAGAAAGCCAAGGCGATATCAAAGCACACAAACAAATCCCACAGCAGCACATTAAGCCCAGACATCACTTTAAACAAATCAAACGCCTTGCTTCAAAAGAACAGCTAAGCGTACGCAGACAAACACATTACACGCGCAATACGCGCACGCATGCAAACACGACGCCATGCAATTACTGAGAAATGCATATTTACTGTATACAGCTAGAACTACATCGGGACGTGTCTGTTTGTGTGTGTGCGTATGTGTGTATTTACTCACTGTTAAGTGCGCACAATGTCCACAACTCTCATTTAGAGACTCTAATAAAATGTTATTACCAGCATAAGCACTTCCACCTGCTGAGCTTTTACTACGAACCGTTTGCCTCTGTGTATATTTACATCTGTGTGAGTACGAGAGAAAGAGTTGTAAGGACGCATGCATGTGTGTGTGTGTACCGTACGCGGTGGGTCACATCAAATGCTCCGGCGCTGTACTGTCAGGACCGAGGAATGCTCTCCAAGCCGCCGATGATACGAAATGGCCCCTGAGAAAGCGCAGGACTCACCCCGGCACTGACGTCGCTATTTTTGATCAAACACACTTTGCTTTTCGTGTGGGTTCTGAGTCAACGAATTAACGTATACGGGCTCTCCAGAGCCGTTTATCATCGCTCAGGGGTTAAATTAGGCATAAAAGGATCCCAGGAGTCCCACTGTTGCTGGTTTGGATCAAGCCGGAGGGTGTGCTGATCTGGATTCATTGTGGTTTAAATCACTTTTACAGTACGTTCTGTGCTCTGGTAGAACACCGCCATGCCTTAACACAAACAAAGAAGGTCTCCATTGAGCTAAACAAATGTCCTTAGTTTAGTTCAGTTGAGGTAATTTCACTCACACGCAGCACATTACAATACAATATACGCTGGTGCAGTAGAGGCTGCTATTAGACAAAGTGAATCCACCTTGTATGAAAAGGAAGCTGATGTTTTGGTGCAGATAAACCACAACTGAACATCCATCAACATCATCCATAATGTTCTTATCTGTGAAAGAAGTCAGAGACGTACTGATAAGGCAGTCCATCACATAATAGCGGGACTAGCCATAGTGGATTCAGCCAACTTTCCAATTTGGTATCACAGCACACTCACATTTCCATTGCTGCCTCTCTTGACCTCTCTTTAATTTTTTGATTTAATGTTGTGACAAGGCTGTGCTTAAGGTCTGGTTAGGTTTAGGCACAAAACCCACTCGGTTAGGGTTAGGATAAGAAAAAGATGACGTTTGGTTTAAGGAACTGGTTTTTATTGCAGCAACAAATGTTGCAACAGTTGCTGAATTTACCTTTTTTTCATCGTGCATAACTGTATATATTGTAGGAATGGTGATATGATACGTATGAGACATACAAATTTAAATGCCAACATTTGATTCTGGCGACTGGACTGAAATATTTTCTCCAGATGGCCTGGACTGAGTCCTAGAGGAGCAACACTATAGCAGGAAGCGTGTGTTTGGATTTCAGTCACCAAATCCTTGTTTACATTTCAAAAAGAGCATGGTTATCTTTAATTTAAGTATTTCAACAGCTCTGTGTATGGCAGCATCTTTGCTAAGTCGTGCCCACAATCACATAAGAATGATTCAATTTAAATCCGTCTCGTAACTACACTTCATCCACACAGTTCGACTTTCAGGAATATATTATATCACAAATAATAAAGATGCTCTCGCCGTCCCTTCACTTTGACTTTAAAGCCAAACTGCGCTACTGTTACTGTTGATCATTACTGGCACACCCACTCTTTTATGGACTGTGAAGATCATAAAGAGTCAACAAAATGCCATCGTGACTGGGAGTCTGGCAAATGTTCAAAAATCAGTTCCCAGTTCTGAACAGGAGATTGGCTGCATTACAAGAATAAAACGGAAGGAAAACAAGGTTGAAATGTATATTTTCCTTCCTGGAAAAAAAAATAGGGGATACCATCTCCTCTTACTCCCCTAAAGTCATGCAATGATGGTAAATTGTAATTACCAAGGACGCTTTGCCAGTAACGTGGAAGAGTCTTGCACAGCCAGCACTGTCACCACCTGCCTAATGAAGAGACAGGACTCGACAGAACCTCGGCATGGCTCACAGCTCTGCAACATGAACGCAGGGAAGCGTGCCAAGCGTTTGTTTTGAGGCGTGCACTCCAAATGATTGGCTAAAACATTTACTGCGTCTGTGAAGTGTTTCCATGTCGTGAGCAGCCACCTTAAACGTGTAGTGAGGCTTTTAAAACCGCTCTTGTTAACTACCGAACAGTAGTGAGTCTGGGTTGATTGCAGCAACACCACAGAGGGCTGAATTCTTGGTCGGAAATTTCTCATTAGTTGGCTGAATTCATTTTGAAAAATATAAAGTTGAATAAGAATTTAACTTCTATTGCTATGAGAATAAACTTTAACTAAATAGAGCCATAGATATTAGGTTGCAGGACATTTATTACAATATATTTATTTTTTTAATTTTATTTCTAATGATTTTTTTTTATTATTAAATAAGCAGCAGGTAAAGATTGAACTATAAATGACATCATGTGTAAATAAACGTCTCGTTCCCCCTCAGTTTACGGCGTTATTTCCGTAATCAGTCCTGCTGGAGAGAACTTGGAGGAGGCAGAGCAGGAGCGGGGTGAGAGAGAGAGAGAGAGAGAGAGAGAGAGAGAGGGGAGGGAAGGAAGGGCGAATCTCTTTCTACTTTCCGCCCCGGTGTTTGAAGTCTAAAATCTTTTGCAGGGTTTTAAACATCTGTTTCCAAACTGCCAGCAGCCACTAATTAGGGCTAAAAACAAGACGGGACGTCGTGAGAACCCTGGGGTGGGCATGAGGCGACATGCACACCCCGCTAAAAAACCACCGCATTCCTCTGCTTAAAGACTACTTCTCTGAAGGAGGGGGAGGGGAGGAGCGGGACCGAGGGAGGTGAGGCGGTGGGAGGTGGGAGGAAAGAGATAGGGGAGGGGTAGGCATTATTTCGAGAGCCCCACCTGTCAGTGTTTTCTGTTTGATTTCTAGGGGCCGTGTGTGTGTGTGTTTGTGCGTCTGCGTGTGTGTGTGTGTTTTCAGGTCTTAGAGGGGTTTTGTTGTGGCTTTCTATACCATTTGAAGTCATCAAGGTGCGTGGTATTTCTGCAGTGTAACAGCGTGGCAGTGACTCACAGTTTGTTCTGTCTCTCCCTCCAGTGTCTCCTCTTTCTCCGCAGCCAGGAAGTGCCTCTGTACATTCAAGCACTGATCTGCAGCCAGCTGTAAGTCAGCCAGCTCCTCCGTCTATGCATCTCTATGCTAACAATGGTTTGATATTATACAGAAAGTTTGCATAGTTCCCGAATGCACACGCCCTCTATTTTCCATTTTTTTTCAATAATGATGTATCACCTGATCCATCAGATAAGTACGAGAGGCTTTGAACTCTGCCGAGGTCACCGGGGGTCATCAAGCTTGTTTCAAAGTACAAGAGGTACTCGGAACGCATGAGTGTCATTTATTCATGTCATAAATGATAAATGGAAATCTCTCCCAAAAACGACATATAATCTCTTTGATGTCGATGACTATGACGAAGTCTCTCTTCTTTGATTGTTGCTCCAGTGCGCTTGGCTGGGTATTTGCAGGCTGGCACACCGAGCGCAAAATTTATTGTGAGGACTCGGCCAATATTTAAATATGCCTCTGGAAATATCGAACTGTAAATTAAAAACGAGGGCAAGAAGTGACAGTTTTAGAGTGTTTTTCTTTGAGCTACTGTTGCTTTTTGCAAAGTATAAAGGCCGTTGTTGTATAATCTGACTTTAAAGACTTTCTTCAGGGCACTTTACCTGCCAAATGGTAAGAGTGGACTGGGCTGATGAACCTGTTTGTAATGAATAATCCATAAAGTTCTTTAATTTGTTTACTTTATTTGCTTTATAAACGTTGCCTTTAACTGACAATATGCCTTTGAAATTTAGCCTGGCATAATGTGTAACACATCATAGCATCATGAATCTCGACATACATCTCGAGAGGCCGCTTGTGATCGGATCTCACTTCACCGCTCTGTAAGCCAAACAGACACAAAGAAATATCTTCATGTTTCACATTTGCCGAATTCACAAGAAGGCCTAAACAGTTAAGGATTTGTTATTGAAAGCATTTCGCAATGTTTTTTAAAATTTCTCCTGACGCGACGACTCACAAAATTGAGCAATTTTCAAAGGGAGCCTGGGGGCTTTCTTCACAGGCATCAAGGAAGTTTCCTATCTTGGTTATTGTTTAGTGGAATTGTGAAATTTGACATGTTAACCATCAATAAAATGTTGTGTAAATGATGAAATCAGTTGTTGGGAGGAAAGAGACAGGCTGGTACAGTGGTGCCGCAACAAACGGAAAGTTTTTACAAGAAAAGAAACAGCTTATTGTATTATATTTATTGCTGAATTTACAAGAGGGCAATGATAATTTAGAATTTGCCATAGCAAAGTTTCACAGAGTTTTAAAATTGGTCCTGATGCAATAACTCACAAAACTGAGTGATTATCTAAGGGAGTCTGGGGACCTCCTCCATGGGGATAAAAGAAGTTGCATATATTGGTTACTGTTTATTGTTTTTGACATGTTTACTGTGCCGCCACAAACTGCTACTTAATGTATCGCATTTCATGCCGAATTTACAAGAAGGCATTCATAATTTTGAATTTGTCATAGCAAAGTTTGCCGAGGTCTGTCAAGTTTGTCCTCACTCAGCCACTCTTAAAAACCCACTATTTGTAAGGGAGTCTGGGGATATTACGGTTACTAGACAAGTCAGTTTAGACAGTCTTAAGATTAAGAGAGCCCAAACACGTAGTTGTAATGCGTAATCAGACAGCGTTTCCTGTTGTTTTTGTCAAATTCACAACACATCCCACTTGCCATTGTATTTCTTTATCGCACACATCAAGCTGTTCTACTGCCAGACTGTCAATATGCCAAAATTGATGATTCAGACTGTATACTTTATAGTGATATATATTTCATTATTTTTTTAAACTTGAGTAGTGATGTCTTTCTCCGCCAGCGGTTTGTCAAACTAATAGTCATGTGTCACATGTAATTGAGGGTATATATAATACAAGTGACATTTAAAATACAAGCCTAGTAGGTTAATTGTTGCCTGTGTCATCGTACCTCAGTAAAACGATATTATGTAAGCAGTCTGGGACAATGACACTGTATACAAACAGCATGTTTTGAGGGCAGAATCAGCGGCAAGTAAATATTTGTTATTGTAACAACCATTTATACCTATTTAAGCCTGTGTTTACACTTTCCCTTCCTTTTACTGCTTCCAATAAGCCATCAGTTAGCATTTTGACATATCAGAGGTACACGCCTATTCGTAGGACGTTGAAGTGTCTTGCTCGAGGGCCTTTTGACAGGATAGACGGCTACAGAAGGAACAGGACAAACTGATAATAAGAGATAAAACCGGATCAAACCCGGGGTGTTTTGGATGAGTGACACTGTGCGTGTCGCTGTGTCAACAACCAAGGCTGCAATTATTTGGAAGCACGTGATGGTGGTTTAGGCGTAGTAGTGACTGTTTGTTCGTAAGCTTGCGACATCCAAGCAGGACCCAAAATACCGATTATTCTCTTTCCTTGGCTCACGCACTCATTACTGCTTATGTCATGTCGGCCCCCACCCAAAGCTTTATAAGTCCTCAGCTCTGATTGGAATTAATGTCACCAGTCGGTTCTGCATCTGCGACTACTTCTACCATTAGCAGCTACCGCGGGGAGGCCAGCTGTTGCCGAGTTGGGCTGACGCGCTTCACATTTGTGTTTTGTCTGCATAATCAAGGAAACCAGAAGTAAACTGATGGAAAGATACAGGCCCAAATTACTTTGGAGGAAACGGGGAACAATGAGCAATTTACGGTTGCTTCTTGTCGCAGCGCTGGATATCGTCAAGGCTTATCACTGTCATTTACATCTTTCTCGCCCATTGCCCCGAGGCAGAAACCTCTGCACCAACGTGTTTGGCAAAGGGAATTCAGCCAATTGAATACAACTGCTCAAATGGTTAATTATATAGTGGCATACACTTACGATTTAAATGAATAGTTGTACCCGCCTGATTTTATTTGACACATTCATGGCAATATATCTATAGAAAAAATACAACAGTGTTCATAATGGTTATTTATTACGTAAGAGGTGTCTTCATATGAAATGTCAGTGTCTTCACACGAGAAAACCGGAAAAAACGTCTGCGTCGCAGCTGGAAACTTCCTGATATTGAGTGCAATCACTCAACATTTTCACTCATGCCGAAAAAAGCTCACGTTCCCCACCCTCGTCATCTCAGACGACGGGGAAAACAACGAATACAAAAACGGTCCAAGTCGGCACGATAGCATCGGCGAGGCCTCGTTTGTTAATTTAACCCAGATAAAATCGTATTGATTCAGCTTAGTTTCGCTCCACATTTTTTTCCTCCTGGTCCTCCGCGCCCCTACCTGCAGCAGCACCGTGCACCCACAGCCGCACCCTCCCGATCTGAGGACCACTTGAACGTCACGATTAATCTGACACTGCACTGACAGACAGACAGAGCAGAGGAGACACACAGTCTTATTAGAACAAAGTTCCAAATTGGCAACTTCCCCAGTCTATCAAAAAGAGATCGACTGATATTACAGGAGTTCCCCCGAAGAAACAACAAAATACAGCTTATTAAAGTGTTGCCAACAAAGCCAAGCTATAGACTGAAGCTTGACTTTTGGGGCTGATGCCGCTAACAGGAAGTAAAGACTTCTGGTAACGATATATCGGCTGACACGCACACATTTTCTGGAATGATCCCTCAACTGTTTTCATCAAATACTTGAGACAAAGATATGTAAGGGCGGGCAGGATATTTTGCATTTTCCCAATAAACTGTATTTGATATTTAGAAATTATCCAAATTATTTTGGCTAACAGATATTTCGGTCTGGCACGGATACAAATATGGTACCAGTTAAACTACCTGACAAACAAAGTCAACTCAATGATGTACTGAAAAATTCAGTCGTAATCTATTTATAATTGCTTGTGAATCTGAAAACTAGCAGTAGCCACCAGAGTAGCAGCCTCACCCTGTTTTTCAAATATTTCCTTCCTTGGAAAAACAACCTCTACCACAAAACATTTTCGGGATGGAACTAATTAAACAGTTGCTGTGTGTGACTGTGAAATATATATATCGTATTGCCATTTATCAGAACTTCCATTTTGAAAAACAAAACAGATTACCTGTTTTTGACTGCACGCAGAAATCCTGAAATCTAAATGTATTCCTTGGGTGAGATTGATGTTATTGTACAAATATTTGCGCTCACTAATTTTGCAAGACTTGAAAGGCCGTGTTCTGTTCAGCTCGGGCAAAATCCCTACAAAGACACACACACAAGCACAGACTCACACAAACACACACGGGGAGACGGGGTCTCCGCCAGCAGAAATAAACGCCGGCGTAACATCGACGGGTCACCGCCCGCCAATAAAATCAGATTATGTTGAGCAATGCAGCGTTATCATTGGCCCGGTAGCACTCGACCCGCCCACCCTCCACCTGTTTTATTGAGTAATGTGTTTTCTTGTTGAAGATCGTGTAATATTTACATCGATAGCAGGAGGAGATAATGCATCTGACTGCTTAGTTGATACATGGTGCACAGATGGTTAGATCGTGGGAAGAATAAAGTTGTTTTTGCACCAAAACAAACCCTGTCACACTAAATTATTTTCAATTTAAAGGAGTGCTCCGGCTCTTTGCCTTGTAAATGTCTTGAGAACTTCACACCCACAGTTTGTAATGCAGGCTTCCTGCAAGATCCAACTCCAAGCTGAGACCAAAGATCATTTTTGAAACTTTGGAAAGTTTCCCTTAAGCTACAGAAGACACTATAGAACTGTGTTTACAGTCTGTGTAACACTCCTTGGGGCCAGTAAACTAAGCTTGATGTGTAAAATTGGTAGAATGGGCCTTTAAATTGAAGGAAAAAGCCACAAATTGCTGAAGTTATTGAATTTAAAGTGAATCAAAGGAAAACAAACACAAACAATGACTCGAGCTTCCCCACTCACCTGCCTCCCAACTCGATTATTGTGCAGCCTCATTCGGGCGTGGATGTCCTTGTAGGTCTCGCGGGCGTCCAGGAAGTCCCTCGAGAACTTCTCGCCGAATTCCACGTCGGGGCTGCAGCCGCCCCACTCCCAGGAGTCCTGAGGCCCCGGCAGGTCGGCGGGGAAGTGCTCCATGACGCCGTGTACCATCCCCTTCCCCCGGTGGATGGCCTCCAGCTGCAATCGGTGAAGTTTGATGCGAAAGGCCTCCTCGTCCCCGCGCCGCTTCTCGTCGCAGCTGCACGCCTTGAGCTTGCCCATGGAGCAGGCGTTGGCCACCGCGTGCACCACACCTGCCGCCGCGATGGCGTACGCAAAGGCGCTCTCTCTGAAGCCTGTGGGGGGGGGACAGGATATTGTTTACAGCTTAATGTCGGAGGTTAGAAGAAGTGTGAGGCGAACCTAACACATAGTTTCGTAGCTTAGTTCAGCACATGTTTTCAGTCAAAGTGACAGTTACCAGGAGGATGACGGGTTTGAAACTCTCGAAACTGTCACCGCTACGTCCAAAAGGACATAAGCATCACAGGAAAAGCTGACATGAGGACTGTATACACGGAAATTGGCCTTTTTTTTCTTTTGAGCAGCCGCTGTAGGGACCTTTACGAGTGCTATTTGTAAAATCTCAACACATTTTCAATAACCTGCAGGCGGAACATACCAGTGTGCATGTGTCATTACCCTGTCAGGTGAAATGAGAAGACGACCGGGTCGATGGAGGATGACAGTTCCAAGATAACAATCCAAATTCAGATTACGGTGACTAAGGTGCTGTTTACGTGTGTTTTTTTTTTAGTGCCGGCGCGTTTTCTATTTTTAACCGAAACCACATCAGAAATAGCAACAAAACTATTTAATTCACCTCATTAAAGTTCAACCGTAAAACTGCCGGGTACAAAGTTTAAGATGTCTCGAGATTTTTCCTTCGCATTAAACAACCGCTAAACCAGCGAGACAAATCTTCAGACCTCTCTCTGCTTGGCAGCACATGTCGTAATGCTCAGTACGTTTGCACTTTGCTGATGTGAAAGAACTTCCTCTGTCTTGATAAAGACACACACAGAAGGGGTTTATTCACACTTTCATGTGCACATGTGCCAAGACTCGTATAACCGGGGGAAACATCTGGGACAACGGCAATTAAATGTTCCAAACACTTGCGTACTTCGTCTCTGTGGGCCAGCTGAACGTGAACAGACCCCCGCCACTCCCATCAGAGGACCCACAGAGGATTCGCACACCAAACAAAGCTGCGTCTCCTCCTGTCTGATGATGTGTACACATATCATGGTAACACATGAGATCAGGAAAAGAACTGATATTAACTGTTAACTGCTTATTTGCATGCATATTAGTTAAGAGTTTTTCCTCAGCGACCTCGTAATTACTGATCAAGTACTGATAGCGAGTGAGAAAGAAAGTTTTTGTACATTAATTACCATCCTAATATGTTTTTCTCAGTATTGGCCTCATATGTTGGTGGAGTATCTGTTGTTCCAAGAACTTTATAATTGATGTTGCACCGGGACCATCATTGCAACTGACCATGATCACGCTGTTGCGATGTTGTTCTTCCTGGAAAATCATAAGTAATGTCATTTCAGTGCATGAAACAGCGACACAAACCAGATCTGGAGCAAGCTGTCGTGCCTGAATGGGTTAAATAATGGGACTGCCGTTGAGTAGACTGGGGTGTGTATCCTATTCAGAACATTTATCATTATTTCACTGCTCACGTTTTATTTCTACGCTAAGTATTATTATTATCTTATTATTTTCCATTTTCCACGGTCCGGTTAGGTTTAGGAAACTAAAGACTGAGGTTTAAGCGATAAAAATACTCAGTTAGGTTTTTGGAAAACATGACTTGGGTCAAAACACACCCTTTCATAACTTCTCCCACGTTTGGTCTTCTTCCCTGAGTCGCTAAGTACAAAGTTCTTCCAAAACTGTGATGCCATGGTCAGTTTCAATAATGGTCCGGTAGCAACACCACCGCTACAGCATAATCAGATCGCGCTAAGGTGGTAGTACAACTGGAATAGTCATTCTCCGTCAATAACAGCTCATAAATATGGTCCAATCTTATGAAACAAAACACAAAACGACAAATTAAGTTGTAACCCTAACCCTAACCCTTATATAGGTGTTATTAAGGTAGAATATTGTGCTACTTCCACCTTAAAAGCCCCATCGGAGCAAAACAAATGAAGATCTTATTTCATGTACAACAACTTCCTTTAAATTAGCCGTAATCAGGAGGTTATTAAGGGAAAGTGCTTTGTTAATGGCCTGGTTGTAGAATATAAAAGAAAAAATATTAAATGCTTTATAACGACTGATAAAGAACAAACAGGCTACTAATACGCAGGCTAATAAGCAACGAGTTAATGTTTAATATGAGTCCCATAATTTCAGGTGTTGCCAGTATCTTGTCTAACTATGAGAGGTGATTGATAGGATGGATGGTAGAACCTGGATTTGTGCTACAACACTGTACTAAACATGTCCTGTTGAGCTTCTGAACAACATTTACTGGTTGCTCTCCTCCAGAAGTGCTCCTGATACCTTCTTTAACATCTTCAACCCGTTGAAGACGAGATCTTTCGCCCAGCCTGTAACCATTACTTTTGCTATTCTGGTTCGACTGGCACTTGGTCACCGACCCACTTTTCCGGCTGACTGAGTGGCATCAGATGTCTGTCGTTTGATCCTTCGATCCGATTTTATCGTGTCATATCTCGCGACGAACGTTTGCTGAAACTGTGTGTGTTTTCGGGCTGGAGAGGCTGCAGCGTTTGCCTTGTAATCACCCTAAACGGGCTCGGACGGACGACTGCGTGTAGAGGAGGTTGTTAAACGACTGCGTGCATGTACTCTCTGCCTGCGACGTGTGATTGCCTCTGCCTGTACAGCTAAACACATCCCTTTCTCCTCGACAGCACGTCTAACTCGCATGCGGCACATGTAATGAGTGCGACTCCACCACAACTGATCTGTAATTCGAGCGGCTGATGTTACAGCGCTCCTCTTTTTGCGCACACACGCACCGGCGACATAAACACACGTACACATTCGACCCTTTTACATGTCGATGCGTCTCTGTGACAAAGTAAAACCCGTGTCCAATTGTGGAATCCGTGAATATTGAAGGATGAAGTGCGACAGCAGCACTTGCACTCGTAGCCCTCTGCAGTGTTTGTTGTTAGATCTCAGCTTACCGCCTGTGAGCGCGGTGCCCTCAGGTTCCATAAAAGCAGCCCCACTGGCAGTCACTTACTGCTGCAGAAAACAGCGAAGATTATAATGGAAACTTGTAAAGAAAACATGAAAAGAAACCACTTAGGAGTTTATAGCGCGCTGCTCGAAGGGGGAAATGATTCAGGCTGCTTGTTGGAGTCAAATAAAAAGCTATTAACTGGAACTGCCTCTTTCAGCGCCGTTTGATGTTACTTACTTTTTATATATTCAAGCAAACTTGATATCGTTTTGTTTTGTTTTTTTCTTTTCGGGAGATGATGTGAAGTTTGACACCGTTGCTGTGACGCTGGGCTTCTTGGCTTTTGTATATTTGACACTGTAATCATAAAAAAAAGTCAGACGCGGCACAATCACAGTGACAGAAAACAAACTTATCATTAAAACACGAACGGAAGCAAGCAGGCAAAGTCGAGCTTACTGCTGCCGGACTGTGTTTGATTTCTTTGTGAAGGACTCGGGCTGGATTTTCCACAACAATCCAGAAGATGTGACTTTATGCACGTTCTCGAGCGCCCTGTTCTCAGCGCCTCTCTCCGCTCTGCTGACAGTAGCTAACATAACTTCAGAGAGTCCAGTAATATAATCAAATGACCGGCTTCTAGCACAACACAGGAGCTCCACAGAGCCAGAATTTGAATTCTGAATGATCATTTCCATGCTTAAGTTTTGACCTAGACAACACTGACTGAATGAATTTATACAGTTCTCCCATGTGGATCCAACTAAATAAAGAGGTTTACATCCAGTACAATTGTCCAAGTCCAAGTTACCAGCAGGGCAGAGCCACCGGAAGTTACAACGGCAAAAAGAGTCTGGATTCATAATCTCTCGATTAAAGTAGGAGAAAAGATGAAGGTGCTCACCAGCAGTGTTATACTTTCCAAGTGTTCAGACTGACTTGAGTCCTTTGTGATAAAAACTGGAGCTAGCCCATCACAAGGGGCCTGTGCTGACAGAAGTGTGGGATGTAAAAGTCAATGGCGTCCTCCTCAGCTGAGCTGCAACGTTAGCTAGCTTAGTTAGCTCGCCTGTCATCCATGAGTGGATACTTTGTTCTACACGCTGATCAGCGGAGGAGGAAGAGGAGGAATTTTTTTAGTATTCAGTTAATATGACGACCTTGTTTGCGAGGTTGCCTTGTTAGCAACATTAGCATTCACATGGAGTATTCTTTGTGTCCACCTGTTGAATGCAAGTCCAGTATTAATCCCCCTTGTATAGCTCTTTTTTGGTCTCTTCCCAATCCTGAAGGAAATATCTGGCTCTTTAGCAGCTTTATGCTCCATTATGTTCAAAAGATAGTCGCTAACTTTTTATACCGTTTGGTGCTGGAACAGTAGAGGAGAAAGGCCCGTTCCAAAAATACGCATTCTGGAATCACCAACTGGCATAAACCGAACCAAGTAGTTTTGATGCCTTAGCTTAACCAAACTGTGACCGTGTCACAATGGTAACCACTTGGTTTTATCTGAGCTTTATTCATTGAAAACAACTCCATCTGGAAACAAGAGAACAGTGAGACTAAACCAAAAAACAATGAAGCCGTAAATCAGAACAAAAAGGATAAAAAACCCTAAAACACTCAGTTAAACGGAGAGTCGGGTGATAATTATCTGTGGGTTCGTCGCTGTGAGCGGCCCCCTCTAACAAAACAACATTCAAGTGGTCGTGGGATCCATTGTTATTGTGAAAGTTATTTATTATGGCAGCTTTTATGTCCAACAACTCGTTCAAGGCAATTTTGAATTTGGTTTTATACCAGCGTAAAAAAGTCTCAGACACTGAAATTACTCTGACTATAAATATGATTTGACTCACTATCTCACAATCTGCCCCCCCACGCCTCCCCCCTACCACCTTGACCACACAAGGCGGGGGAAGCGAGGGGGGGTGGCACTTAGGCACATCCTTATACGTGGAAAGCCTGTTTTAGCTCTTGCCCCGCTCTGAGCCGGGCTCTGCGACGCAGGCCCCCGGAAGACTGGGAACAAATCAATCTAACAAATAATTCACTGGCTGCGGCACGCCCGGCTGAACTGATGGCAGAGGAAGTGACAAAATGAATTAAAGATTCAAAGGAAACTGTCACTTTGTGTTACAGAAACCGACTAAACAGGTTTATGCTTTTGCCGCCGAGAGTTGGGAAAGTGCTGAGAGCAAATTCACAAGCACTTGCACTGGCAAGGGAAGTAAAAGCATTAGGAGCAGCCCGGCGAGGGAGGACACAGACACAGTGACAGAGAGGGAGAGGGAAGAACAGAAAGAGAGAGAGAGATTCTCCTATTTCTGTCTATCCATGTCTTGCCTGGCGTCCTCTTTAGCCTAGTTTTTAATGCAAGCTAAACGGGAATGAACATGGGCCCATAAAAAGTTATCAGAGTCCATCAGCAGAGGGATACGTGGCAGAGCCAGAGAGGATCTGAGCAACATCCGATGTAGTAAAATTAGACACCAAAACAAACACAGATGCAGGAGCCCTGAAAAACTTTGTCGAAACACCAGATTTGAGAAAAGCTCTCCAAGAATATTTGAACGGGCAAAGTTCCAATGCCCAAAAGGTGTTTTCGTTTTACTAGAAAGAAAAGTTTCGTGTGTCTTATGCAACATAGATAAACTTATTGTTAAAAATACCATTTGGTGGACATAAGCCTCGTGTGAGAGTAGGTCATTTGTTTAGTTTTGTGGGCAGTCACGTTAAAAACTTGCATTAATCTCTGCAATTCCATCTAATCCACGTCAGTAAGTCTCCCTCAATAGAAGCGCTGCCCTTTCGCAGTAGCTGCACGCGATAGCGGCTGCAGCACGTTAACTCGTATCAATTTTTTAGCTTCTGTGGAGCGGAACGTATCAACATGTAACAGATGAATCACCCGACTTAAAGAGGTTGTTTATGTCAGTGGTTTTGGAGTTTCTGCACCCGAGGCAAACCAGGGATGCCAGACAACCAGCAACTGCCTCTGCTAATAATGACAAACAGCCTTTCAATGAGTCAGTGAGGAGTGAAAGTGAGACCAGAGGTGTGTAAGCATATACTGTAGTTGAGAAGTGTTTTTTTTTTTGTTTAATTACCACAGGAATGACAGGAAATAAAGTCCTCAGCGAGGGCTACAAAACTGAAGTTTCGTGATTTGTGTTGCACGCAGATTAAGGAGAACATAAATTATGATAACACCCCCTCCAGGAAATATCTGTCGAATTCAATCAGGTTGTTGTTTTATGATGGGGAATTCCATCAACAATTCAGTGCCACTGTCTGAAAGGATTTCTTAGAAAATGCTTGGTAGAGACACTTAGAGCGTTATGATGCACTTCATCCAAACATTCGCGGGTACTTTCAGTAGAACTTGATATCATTTTAGAGCCTTGCCTGTCCGTCAGTTACATTTTGATGCAACATTTGTGGAGAAAAATATTGACAATTATATGTTGGGAAGGCAATTCTTGAGAAAGATCGTTACAATTTCGGGACGATCACCGACCCAAGATGTTAGTAACTTCCTTTAGAATCGCCTTCCCAACCTTTAAGCTTTGACCACCATCTTCCTCCTCTTCCTTCAGTGGATTTGAAAGCAAACTCATGACTCAAACGACCAACGACACTCGGCGCTGTTCATCCATCCAGGAACCCTTTCTACTAAGAAACTGATGCCTTTTCCAGTCAATAATCTGGGATGAGTCCATCTGAAGGCTTCCCAACTTTAGAGATCCTCTTTCATCCTTTGTCGCCGACTTGCAAAGCTCCAGGCACTACAAAGCGTCAGAGGAAACTGATCTGCATGAGGTTTGGTAATCTCGAGGTGACTAACCGCTTTTGAAGCTACCTGCTCTTTTGTACGAGGCCATTGAGGAGGTACAGCAAGGCGGTTAGAAAGTGGATACCGCTCTGCTAGTCACTAGAGATAAACTGCTTGGAAGACTCAGTTCCTGTGAGGCAACATTGAAGAGTTGTATACAGTTTATAGTGGGAGATGATCCCTTTTGATAATCTTTTGACTGTGTTTGGAGAATAATATTATACCGACGCTTGTTTAGGACGTGGATCTTTGTGGTCACTAATCTTTCTAAGCCGGTCCTTTCAAGGTGTTCTATCAAAGTGTGTTTGAGGGTGAAACCACAGCCTGTTTGAAGACCGAGACTTTTTGAACGGCATGCCTGCACTGTATTGTTCGGTGCTGCAGGTAGCCCCGTAGTGATATCTTACCTCTGTAGCACACCTCATGGCCCTAAAGGTGTCTTCAGTTCCCTCTAATCAGCTTTTTGCAATGTGTAACATTTAAAAATCTGCGACAGTGTGCTTCCTCAAGTGCTGTAACTCAGATTTTAGATGGAAGAGATGTGAAACGGTTACAAGAAAGGCAGATGTGAATTCAATTGAACCATACAGTCGGGCCCATTCCTGCATTGACAATAAAACTGACCTCTTTTGAAGACTATGCTGTCGTAGGGTATTTTGTTCCTAGTCTCCAGGCTGGAGCAGTTCCAGCGGTGCCCTCTGAACTGGTGCTGGCACTCGTGGATGGCAATCTGGATTCCCTGGATTGCAGAAGCTGTCACGTCTGGGTTACGCATGCACACCTCCAGCTGGCGCCGTGTCAAACCAGGCAGCGTCAGACACACCGTGTTGGCATTCAGGATCGGGTCGATGTTGGGGAGCTTCAGGCCCAAAATTTCATTGGAGTCTACCCTGCATGTAGAGCACGAGGGGTCAGGTTATTGACGAGACAAACGTTACTACGCAACTCATAAATCCTTTGTCTTTGTTCTAGTCATTCTTGTGGTTCACAGAACTCCACTCGGGACTTGTTTCTCGTTAATGATGCTGGGTGTCACACCAACGCCCAGTTCCCACAGTACCAGACAGACGTTGAAGGTCCCCATTGTAACTGATTCTCGGAAAACCATCTCCACACGCTGATGAGGAAAATGCACTCTGACAACTTGTTTTTTTTTAGATTTACTACCTTTACGATCGTGCAAAGTTGTCGCCAATTAAAACATAAAAGGTTTAGTGGGCGACTCTAGAGACTTCATACCGGTTTGACTGCACGCACCAAACCTGCTACAAACTGTACATAAATGTAGCGTTAACGCGGGATTTATCTCCCGATCCTCACCTGGAGGTTGACTTAACAGGGCGAGATAGTAGTTACACAGTGGAACAGGTGAGTTGAAGGGAGCAGCATCCACGTTGTTGGTGTGAATCCAATAGTTTGCAGAGGAAAAGCAACTTCCCTCCCTCATATCTGCTGTGAAATCAGCAAGCATGTAGATACGGCGACTTTTTTTCGCTCTAAGGTGTGTCTCTGCACTCGAGCGTCTGCTGCCTCTGTTGCAGATCAATCATGCGAACAGCACTAATTCGGCTGACAGCGGTCAAAGCTCCTTTTCTACTTCACAGAGAAACGGTAACGAGGAAAACACAGGCTGCGCCGATGACGGCTTGAGCGCAGAGAGGTGCCCCGCTTTTTTCTTGTCATTATCGTTACGAGTAAAACACCGGGTTGTGTGTCTGTCTCTGCGTTTGTATGGCTGCGACGCAGAAGTTAGGGGGCATGAATGGCTGTGGGAACACACACACACTCACACACACACACACACACATCAATTTACACACATGCTCAAGCACACCCTGACATGCACACACAAATACCAGGTGTAGGGAGGAGTGTAACACACACACACACACACACACACACAAGAGTGAGAGAGACACAGCTGCAGAAACTTTGCACACTACTTCTTTCCATAGCTTCATCAACATGTGTAACATCTGTATGTTCCTCTTTTTTTCTTTTCAAGGACTTCAAAGTTCGCAAATCACCTCGTGCTCTTTCTGAAGAAAAGAAAAGCGACCGGTTGCTCTGGATTTGAGTCACAGTCATTAAAAAAAAAACTTCAACTCGATCCTAACATGAAAATTGCTCCTGTCCCGTGCATGGTGGTGCCCTACTTTCTAGGTGGCACTTGCACGTCAAACTGTGTGAATCTGCAAATCCAGTTCGGCTTCTGTTGCTACCTGTTGTGTTTCCTGCTTTGAGAGAGGGGACCTGTTTCAACAACTGTCTCTCCAAAGGGAAACTTTTAAATTGATTGGCAGCATTGTTTGGTGAAAGGCATGGGAAGCAGATGACAGAGAGTGATAAAACGTGCGAAAACACAGACTACAGTTTCACTCTTCATTTCTGTGTTTCTCTGCTTTCATCTGTTGATTTTTAAGCACATATTGAGGGGTTATGTAACTTCTGCCTGCAGGAAGGAAAGTTGACTGTTTTACACTGTTAAAGCAGATAATTATTTAATTTGCAGTGTCCTCTTTTTTTTTAAAAATACAGCTTTATGAAATAAAAGAACCACAGGCGCTCTTTCACCAACACAGACATTAACTTCTTCTTTTTTTCTCTCTCTTAACTTTTTGAATTCATAACTTATTAAACTCAACTCACCTTGTATCCAAGAGACAGATAATCACCAGGACGCACGTTATTCTGAGCACCGAGTGTTCCATTTTGTGCCTTGTAATTATGGAAAACAGAAAAGAAAAAAGTTTTTTTTTAAAAAAAAAACAAATGAAGAGGAAGGATTTAAAGTCCCATATTCCGCCTTTTTCTTAAAAAAGTTTAGAAGCTTGTGGAGGGGTTGGGGGGTTGGAGAGGGGGGGTCAGGTCAGGTCCGGCTATGAGCGCTGGCGCTGGACTTGACAGCTCCGAGGTCCCCGCGTCCAGATGTGCCAGCCAGCGGCGGGATACTCATTCAGAAAAAAGAAAAAAAAAAGTTTCATCAAGCCTCTCAACTGACTGAATGGAGGAGGTTTTGCTACAAGTTTGAGGAAATGTTGTCTCCCTCACACGCATCCGTACACATCCCGGTGATCTCCGCCAGCGTGTTTGCGTTGGTATAACATCCGAGAGAGACAGCCCGAACCGAGATAGGCGCTCTAAATGAAGTCTGCTTGACTAGTGATGTTTCGGTGCGCACCGATAGTCCTCTAAACTACTGCACTTAGCGCTTCGCCAGCCCACTTTTTTTTTCTTTTTTTTTTTGCGTCAGCCGGGGAGTAGGGAAGCGCCGAGGGAGGTCAAGTGCCTCGTTAAAGCAGGATAGAGATCCTTTCAGATAAGGAACAGCAGGAACACTTAGCCTGCGCCCCCTGTGAGGGAGAACATTTATACCCGCTGGAGGAGCGGTGCTGAGGATGAGGAGGATGAGCGTGTTGGAGAGAAGTGGAGATCACTTTTGTGAGATGATGAGGAGGATAAGAACGAGCTGGAAGAGGAAGCCCGTGGTTTTATTTTGAAAAACAGTTATTTAGGATGATGAGTTGACCTTTCCTCTAGGTGTGCACACCTTTTTGTACCCTGCAGTGATGGAAAAGTAACTAAGTTCATCTACTCAAGTACTGTACTTGAATAAAAGTTTGAGGTATTTGTACTTTTCTTTCATATTTCCATTTTTCTGCAACTTAATACTTCCACTCCACCACACCTGGGAGGCAAAATGCTGTACTTTAGTTTAGTTACTAGTAACTTTGTAGATTACAAAGAAGCACATTTTAAATCCATTTATTTTATGTGGCAATCGATTGAATCAAAACACTGATTCAATAATCAGAAAGCCAACAATATACAACAAATACATGTAAATAAATGTGTAATTTACTTTTACTTTTATACTTTTATTATTTGCCAGAAAATTACTTTACTGAGGTGAATTTAATGTCTGATACTTTAAGACTTAAATTCAAGTACTATTCATATGGTTGGCTTTCATTTTTACGGAAGTAATCGATATCTTATTGATACTTTTACTCAAGTATGACTTCAGGTACTTTTTACTACACATGGTATCCTGTAATGACAAACACAGCTAACTATTGGAAACATTTGATTTTTGATTTTATACTTAAATTCTTCATTTTATGCTAGAAGAAGAACTTTTTCATGTTTTACTTCCATAGAGTTTGGGGACTCTAAAGTGGCGTCAGTAGTTGAAAAGTAACTAAGTACTTTTACTCATGCACTAAGTACAATTTTGAGGCACTTGCATTTTACTTGAGTATTTCCACTTTCTGCTACTTCACACTTCTACTCAGCTTCAATTCAGGGGGAACTACTGAAGCTACTTTTCACTCCACCACATTTACTTGACAACTTTAGCAGCTACTTACTTTCCAGATTCAGATTAATCCAATACAAAATATAATCATCAACTTATTTATGATAACATTAAGACTTTCAAATCCTTCCGCAGCAGTCCACGAATATCAAATCAATAGAATATAAATGAGTTATCAGTGTATGATGAGTCCTGCATGTACCAGCTGAGCAGTTTTACACTGTGAATTGCTACTTTTAAGTAAAAGAGTTGAGTACTTAGCACTATAGAGGCGTATTATTATATATATTATAGCAGTAGAGGTCAAAAAACCTTTACTTTTAGTCCCTTGTATGGGTCAAGCTCCAAAAAACGTCAGATTTTGCACTTCCTATAGTGCAGCAGGGTCTTTACGTCACCCTCCCTGCCTGGAAACCTGTGTTTACATCATCTACACATGCACATTATATTATATATACATTTTCTTCACAGGCTGAGTTTGACTCGACCGGCACAAGCAAACAAGTCAGCTGATACTGATGTGTAAAAGCAGCGGAGTTGTCCTTTATCACATTTTACACATTTTAAAACACATGATTCCAGTAAACCGGCATCTATTAAAAAACAATAAAGTGTGTATCAGGGGCGGGTTTGTGAAGTTTGAATCATATTAATGCGAGGACCCTCGTGTTCCCTGTGAACAAAGTCTCGTGAAAGAAATTAGGGCTTGTTAAAATCGTCGGCTGAGGTTCCCATTGCTCTCTAACCTTGCCTGTGTGTCACGGCCTTTAATCTTTCCATTTAAATGACTATAAAGTCAAACAAAAAGCTCCCTTGTTGATGAAGACCACATGATATCACTCATCTCAGTGCTTTATGAGTAGCCCAGAATAAAGATTCAGAGACCACAAATAAAAAGGTTTCCCCCCCCTCCGACAGCGGAGGGAAGCGAGCATTCTGCCAGCGCGGAGTCACCAGAGCAGTAAAACACTACACGAGCTTAGCATTCAGACGCAATTAAGTTGCCATACACAAATTTAGGAGATCAGGGAAACAATCCCACATCAAATTTGCTCCCACAGAGATTTATCACAGCACCCTGATCTGAGAGATTTGGCAGCGACGGCGACTTTGTGCTTAATTATTTCAAGGCATGTAAGGAAAGCAGGCTTGTTAGTCGACTTAGTGGTTTGGTGGCGGTGACTTTGAGTTTGGTTCTGCAGCAGGATGTGTTGAGGGCTGTCATCCCCGATCTTTGTGTGTGTGTGTGTCTCTCTCGCTCTCTCGCTCTCATCATGACTGATGATAGCATGACTGTCTGAATCACAGTTCCTTAAAAACATGACTCACACGTTGCTCCCATGTCACCACTTGAAGAATCGAAAACAGCAGCAGAGACGAGCTGCCGCTGCGACGCGTTTGAAACCCAGTGAGGCAGCTCCATAAACCAAATCATGAAAAGGTGTCGGAGATGGTGTTTTTTTTCTCTCTTTACCGGAAAAGAGTCCGGCTGCGTGGAACCGCTTAAATGCCTGAAAAAGACACGACTATAGATGAAAAATATAGTCATGATACAGATAAAAACTCACATGGTGGTGGAAATGAAAGTTACAAGATAAACATTTTGACGTCTAAGTCAACATTATGAGGTAGTAAGTAGAACATTTGATTCAGAGCAAGACTATGGGACTTTTTTCTGGTACGACCGGTAGCTTAACGTGGCTAATAGTAGCTAATGCAACCTTTAGCTAGATATTATGTAACTGACATTGTTATATCATTGATTTTTATCCTGTGATGCCACTTAGACTCTCTTTAAGAGACTTATTTTATATATTGTTAAAAGCAGGTCTGTGTTTTATTTTGTAAATTCTGTCTCCGTGTCTCATTTTTACTTTCCTCTGTGTTTTCCCCTCAGTCTTCTTTGGTTCATTATGTGTCTCCTGCGTTCCTGCTCTGTTCTCCGTGGTGTCTGGTTCGTCTTCAATTTTTAATTACTCTTTCGTTTCTTGGATTCTCCTTGCTAGCTGTTTTGACTTTGAATATCAGATTGTCATTAAAACTCACTTTTTGTTCTTCTTGTTCATTTCGGTCCTCACCATTTATACAAACCTTGCTACTGATAATTGCTATAACGCAGTGTAAGTGAAGCAAGTGAAGAAAAGTAATAAAGTCATCAAAATGTTGGCTATACAGCAACATCTACCACAGATTTGCCGACATTAGCAAACATTCGTTGGCATAAACTAGTGTTTATATTGAAACATTTAACTTTTAATTTGTGAGATGCGTCATTTCTTCTTTGTAAAGTGATATAGTCTAGCTCTAAATGGTCCAATGGTTCGATTATTGAGTCTCATATATATCTCAATAATGAGGCTCAATAATCAACAATCTTAACAATTGTACCTTTAAATAAGTAAAACATTTATATAAAACTGTTGAATAAAATATGTAAAAAATATAAACCTACCCTGACTTTTTTTTTTTAACATGACAAAATGTAAACAAACATTTTGGACCAGTCAGACATAGAAGTGAGTAAATCTAAATTATGAGACAAGTCAACATTTTTACCTGCTGTTTCTACTTTTGGGGCGTTTGGATATGTGCTTCCATTGAAAATCTACTTTCATGTGAAAGTGAGAGATGTAAAGTTTATACCCAGATTGTGACTGACCTCAAATCGTGTAACTAATGAGTCAAAGTGCTTTAAACAAATATCATTATGACCTAAAAGCTCCACCTGTTTCTATTTAAACACGGCAGAATGTGTCACTGCTGATGACTTTGGGGCCTATTTTTTTTTTTTTTTTTTTTAACTTTTAAATGACAAGTGTAGGTCCCAGCAGGCCACGGTGCTTTTTCACACATGTTACATATTCATGCCACGGGCCTAAGTCACATTACTCAAAATGAAAAGTGTATTGTGCGCACACACACTCACACACACACACACACACACACATGCACATGACACATAAGACGCACAACTTCCACATCTGGAGTGGAGTCCTCTGCCAAAGGAGCTGGGTCTGCCGTCTACTCTCTCTCTCTGCCTCTTTGTGTGTAAGTTCCTCAGTCTTCCTCTCTCTCCCTCTCCTTTACACACACACACACACACACACACACACACACACACACACACACACACACACACACACACACACACACACACACACCTTTAATTGTTTCCCATTCTTCACCGGAGAGCATGTTCCTGTTCGGTTATTAAAAATGATGTGGGAAACGTTTCAGCGCTAGTCTCAGTTCAACTCGGCTCCTGCGTCTGGAGACATAAAGACTTTATTTTTGTCAGACGCTCATGCCAGGTTCATTTCATAGTTCCATATTTTGTGCGTGAACGTTTTTGTTTTAACATGATTTTCCCGCAGCCATGGAAAACATTTATTATTCTTATCTCGCACCGCTCACTCTCACTCACTCAGCTGCATGAAATATGACGCGGCCGAACATTTAATTCAATAATAAACTAAAACACAGGGTTTTCCCAACAGCGCCGGTATTCCTGTCGAGTTGCAGTGTCTGGTTCAATTGAAACTTTATTGTCCTGCGGGGAGAGACACGGCCGAGCTAGGTTTTCACAGTCTGGTGGCGAGTGCCATGTAAACACATTAGGTCATACAGAATTTATGAATATATAGTTTCTGGTCTTGTGCAATCACACTGTTAACTTTAAGTGTGGAAGTGTCACGGAACCGCAGTGATTTACTCCGTAAATGTTGAAAAAACATGGAAATATAAGACTTTATCTTTAAGCCTCTTTATGGTTGTCTTCCGTCGGACAGATTCAGCTTTGACAATTTGAAGTTCAAGTCGGGTTTAAGGCTTTTCTGTTTGTCGTGTGGTCTTTGCCTCAGGCTCAACAGAAAGTCTGTCTTACTCAGCGTGGCGGTTACTTCTTTTCCAGTTAAATTCCCCAGTATGAAATAGCACGTGTTTTGCAATGCAACTTTAGCTGATGTGTCATGCAAAGCGAGACACTTTTAGCAAACCGGACTTCCGCGACCGGTTTTTCATAATGTGAAAATGCAACATTCAAAAAGTTTGACGGAATAAAAGTGAAGCAAGTCTACATTTGGTAACGTAAAAAAAGCAGCACTACGGTTGATGTTTGTAGCAAAAAACACATCTTCAATATGTGTATGCTACATATGAAGCTATCACCAGGGGCCTATTAGCTTAGCTTAGCACAAAGAGTGGAAACAGGGGGATCATGTTAGCTCCTTCAGTTTTTGTACGGACTAAACTAACAACATGAATCAGATTTTGTCACCTTTGGAGAGAGCCAGCCTCGCTGCTTCCCCCTTTTTCCCGTCTTTGTGCTGAGCTAAGCTAATTGGCTTGTGGCCGTAGCTTCCTACTTAGCGTAGAGACGTGAGAGTTGTATCTAACTTGAGATTTTTGTGCTTTTTGTCACGTGTTGTAGGTCTTCTTTTGCTGATATACTTTATTGGTTCTCAGCCGAGGGGTCAGGATCCCCAAGGGTGAGGAGTCAACTTCCAGGGGTCACCAGATAATGACAAAAATAAATATTGTATGTGTAACAAATGTAATACTAGAGAAATGTTTTGTTTTACCAATGATATCATTTCCCTTTAAATGACTGGACACTCAAAAACTCTTTTGGCACTTTCTTGAAATTGTGAGCTAACACTGACCTGCTTTTTTTTGCGGGGGCTCGTGACGGAAAAAGGATGAGAACCAGTGACACGCAGCAGCCGGTTCACTTCCTTCCTGTTAGCTACCGCACTGCTGCCTCCACGCTCGGTTGAACGCCACGGTTACCTCGCTCCGATCACCTCCGTCACACTCGTAAACTCAAAGGTGATATACGAACGCCGATGAATATTAGGGCCTTTTCTACACTGTCGAGGGTTCCCATTGTGTCTTAACTTTGGTGGACTTGACACGGTACAGTAATGAGCTTTCATTAGTTCGGAGCGTCCCCCTCTTTACTGCCGTGAACTTTTTGCGAGGTCGACTTCATTGTTGCTGAAATAGCAGAGCGGGCGTCATGGTTACTTTCACCAGCGCTGTCATGAACTCTGACCGCTGCTACTGTCATCCCGGGATCTCATGCATCCCGAATTAAGTAGAAGGTAGTCCACTGTGATAGGATTTATGATCAGAAGGTTGGAAATAATTACAACATATAGTAATTTAAAGATAGCTTGTGGCTATTACGTAAAATCCCTGGTCGTCTCTCTCTCCCCGGGTCCCCTGCTGGCCTCGGCCTTCCCTTACCTCGCTCTCTCCCAATAACACTTTGACAGTACACCATGCAGTATATTATCCGACAGAAGTTATGCTTGTCACACCCTCGCCTCTCCGTGTCTCTCTACGAGACGGGGAGTTCAGGCGAAGTTCACGTTTCTTGGAGAGTTTTGGAGTGAGCTGACGAAAATGAGCAAAGCAGAGGAGAGCGCGGCGGAGCAGAGGTTAGTCAATTACAAGGCTCAGCTCTAGTAACAAACTTCTAACAAGCAAATTCTTGGCCCGCCGCGCGTGTGTTTGTGCGAGCGCGGAGGACAGAAAGAGGAGGATGAAGAGCGCGCGGGGCTGTCGATAGGCCCGGGTGTTTGTGTGTTTTTGCATGCGGGGACACATGTTTTGTGAGCGATTCTGCGTGAAGTACGGCGAGCAGGACAAACAGTGCAGAGGGACGGACAGCCGTGCAATTACACTATAGGGAGCGGGGACAAATGACAGGGCCGCCAGTTAAAACATTGGTATTTGAGATCGATGGCATCTGCGATTGAAGTTTCGAACGGGAGAAAGTGGAAAACAAGAAGCAGCTCGGATGAAAACTGCTCTCTGAGTCCTTCAGCTCAGGAAGCTTTTACTCAAGTGAAAGTACGACACTGTTTGGGGTTTTTCTAACAGCACGAGAGAGGGAGAGCATTTTAAAAAAGCAGGTTAATCAGCAGCTCCAAAGGTCGTACTTGAGTAAAAGTAAAGATATTGTGTTAAAATATTACTTTGGCATTACGTTTGATAAAAGTCACCAGTACATATTTGACTTGAGTTTGAGAGTATCTGATATTAAATATACTCCGGTTTATCTGGTGATACATTTACTTAAGTATCAAAAGTTCACGTCACAGTAGATAATACATATATCTACATTTATCGAGGTTCCACTGTTGGTCCATCCCTAGCAGATTCTCCGATCGAACATTTTCCAGCACTTTTTAATAATCATAATCGGTGTTTAATTCATCTTATGCTAATAAAATAATTTTAAAAAAGTGCTTCTCTGGCTCTGATGGAGCAGGCAGTCTGCAAAGTAACTAGGAACTAAAGCAGTCAAACAACTGCAGTGAGTAAAAATGTACATTATTTGCCTCCAGGAAAAAGGAAATACTCATGTAAAACACAAGTACCTCAAACTTGTATTTGAGCACAGGATTTGAATGTACCTGTTTAAACTCCATCACTGTGTTACTGTATCACTTTGTCTCAATTTATCTTAATAATCATAAAACATTAGTTCTGTTAAAGTACCCAAAAATCATACTTGAGTAAAAGTAAAGATATGGTTTTAAAATATTCCTTTGGTAAAAGTGAAAGTCACCTGAACAAATAGTATTTGGGTTAAAGTATTAAAGTTTCTTGAACATTCTGCCTCCTCTCTGATGCTCGACGAAGAAAATCTGCTACAAAAAAAAAGTTCCCTTCCCGAAGCACAGATCGAGTTTTTCATAATCATTCAACCAAAAGAAAACAGCCTGAATAAATGGACTTTTATCAAAGTTATCAAATACACGTAGCGAAGTCCAATATTGGCCTCCAAAACCAGCGGCAGAAGTAACTAAATACAGCTACTCAAATTACTGCAGTTAAGTCAATTTTGGCGGTACTTTTAGTATTTTTTCAAGTCTGTAATTGTACTTTGACTCAGGTATGCATTACACCACGTAATCTAATCAGTTACTTATAAAACCACAATGGAGTTCTATTTGAATTCATATTTTAACTTGTGTTTTTGTAGCAGATAAGCAGATAAAACCTGACATGAAGATTTACAGACACACAAACCCCTTTTGATTGAATGTCTGCTATTAATAATGCATTAAAAATCACTGATTAAAAAGTAACTTGTACTCTGAGTAGTGTTATGAGATGAAAACTCTCTTTTGTATTATTTCAATCCCAATAGTTTTACCTGTAATTGAGTAATATTTCAGTAATGTAACTGTTCTCGCACATGAGTACAGATTTCCAGCACTCTTTCCACAGCTGTCCAAACAAAGCTGAGTAAAGACAATGGACATACTCAAGAAAAGTAAGTACTTCATAGTTTTATTTAAGTACGGTATTTGAGGAAATGTACTCAGTTACGCTCCCGACCGCTCACCTTCACGTGCTCCTCTCTGCTCTGCTGTAGATCCAGTGTTTGTTGTACCTTCCAGCACCAGCAACACATGCATGTTATTAAAAGAGCCACAAAGTTGTTTCTTACTGCAGCGTGTGTTCTATCTGTGTTGCAATCCCCATGCCGAGACCTCAGTGTGGTTCTAATCAATTAACCCGTCATTGCGGGGAATGAAAATATCCCGGGGTTGTGAGAACTGGCTTTATTTTGGATGATCCTGACGATTCGCGGAACGTACAGAGGACGGATGCCTGAGGGGAGGTGAAAGACTTCGCTGAGGATCCTTTAGCAAAACAGGCGCCAACGTGGGATGCTAAACTTATGTGAGTTTGTTTTTCCCCGGTGAATGGAAAAGAAAATATTTCCCGGATTGTTGGGGGGAAAGTGAGAGAGTCATATTATAGAATCTCGGCTCAGCCAGACGCACTGCGCTGATTCTGAATTTAAACCTCTAAAAGGTCCAGTGTGAAGGATTTAATGAGTGTTTAACCAAAAATCATTGTTTTGTCGTGACCTTAGAAAGAGCCTTTTGTCTACAGGCACCATGTTGTGCCGTCATGTTTCTACAGTAGCCTAGGATGGACAAACTAAACACTGGTTTCCAGAGAAGGCCTCTCTTGTTTTTAGTGGCCACCATCGGGGTCAGGGTGAGGAAAGGGTTGTTCGGTTGGTTGTAATCCGCAAACTCACCACTAGATGTCACTAAAACCTACACATTGGCCCTTTAATAGGGTCACAATACATTTTGTTCTTTAAACTTTGAAAGAGAAAAACATTTAAGAAATAATAAGAAAGTTTAATGAAAGTTTGCTTAAAACAGAAACACAGAAACTATTTCAGTATTGTTATGAGAAATTGTAATCCCTGCCTACATTATATATTTTTTTTACCTCCGCACTGATTTATTTAAAAAAAACAAAAAACGATTGATGTTTCGGTCACAAAGCACTCAAGTCTCTTGGCGTCTTCAAAAGGATCTTTTTTTAGTTTTTTTTTTTAAATAAATGAATGCAGACACAAAAACAAAATGTGTGCAGGAATCACTATTTTCTTTGGAATTGTTTTTTTTGTGTGGGCAGATTTGATTCCCGGCAACACAGAAAAAACAAGTGGTGTGCACGATGCCTTCGACTCATATTTCAGTATGAAATTAAATTAACATTTTCGGTTCCTGGAAGCAGGAAGTCATTCCGTATCTTACAGTATAAGGTGAATATGTGACCTGTCCTGGATTCAAGTCCAGTCCGGATGCTTTGTAGAACTTTTTTTTTTTTTTCAAGGTCAAATCAGAGTCTTTCACTGGGTTTGAAGCACTGATTTCTTAGGAAACCTATCACGTGTGTTTTGTTTTTCTAATCAGGTAACCTGAAGAGGCCGTCTCTCTGCTGTGCTGGCAAAGAAGCTGCACGAATAAGGCCGGCTGCTGGAAACACAAGCACATGAATGGATCTGCGCACACAATCACAATCACACAGTCTTTAAAGAGAGATCAGAACATTTGTTGTCCTTACCGCCTCACTTACCCCTGGGTATCCCTAATTGGGGATGATTGCAACGTGTTTGCATGCTATTGTTGTCTCAAACTGTTGTTGTTTGTTTGTGTGTGCAAACGTGCATTGCTCCTTGTTGTGTGTGTGTGTGTGTGTGTGTGTGTGTGTGCACGTAGCTCGACTGAAGAGGAATGCAAGACAGACTATCCAGGCCTGTGTTTACGAACCCTTATCGTTGTTTCAGATGAAGAACAGTCTGATAAATATGTTGGTTGCTAAGCTAAAAATCTCCCTTTCTTCTCCTCGATCAAACCAAAGACACGTGACGCAGGCGCAAATAATTACACTGGCTGAAAAGTCGAGCTGATCGCAGCTGTGTTGAAGTGACCTGCGAGCGCAAAATCATTCACGCTGCATTAGCTTTTAATCCGTCATTGTAATGATTGAATTATACGGTTTTATTTGTATTTTTTCTTGTTGTTTTTCTTGTTTTTTATCCTGATTATTATCACCATCAGCCTTCTCTGTGCAGTCGGTCTCTCCTCAGTAGGACAGAGGTGTAGGAAGATGAACTTTCTGCTCCAATGACGCCATCTAGTGTCCAAAAACTTAAATGGATAGAGCATCCCTGCCCATCATGTGCTCAGTATACTGTATTGAAAAACCACAGGTAGTAAAAGTTACTGTTCAGCCCTGTGACAGTGCCATCATCTACCTAATCAGGGCAGCAGTGTGTTACAGTAATGGGACTCTTCACTCACACACTGCAGCAGCTCCATGTTTGTGAGGTCAAAGGTCTTCTCTAATTTCCCCCTTTAGTGATACGCAAAAGGAAAAGACGCGTGCACACACATCGCAAGTTGCCCCCGCGCACACGTGCACACACACACACACGAAGGAAGCTCGAGCTGTCTGCTTCCCATCAAGGCTTTCCACGCCTGTTGTTGCACAAACAGCCGTGTTTATTGTCTCTGTCCCGAAGAGAAAAGAGACCTGCCCTGTCTTCACACAGGAACGGACGCTGAGCCAAAGCAGCCACAATAGACAGCAGGCCCCCTCCGTCTCCCACCAACCTCTGGCGGCCATGTTTTCACAACCAGAGATAACAGAGGAGAGGAGATGGAGGGGTGGGGGTGGGGGGGGAGACAGTTACGGAGTTTGATAGATGACACAATCGTGACGGAGGAAGAGAAAGAGCGATGTGGGACAGATGCGGGGAGATTTAGTGGAGGGGGGGTGGCGTGGGGGCGAGGGAAGAGATACACGGCGAGGTCACGCCGGTGTTTATCCGCCCACAACAATGATGTGGGTCAGTGAGTGTTTCTCAAGGCGAGCAAGTGTTGTTTCAGGATGTTGCAATGATGACAGGTTCCTCGAGAAGAACGGCGCTCGTATTTTCTCATACTGTACATTTCTCAAGGAGGACGGACGGGCTTTTGCCAAAACACATCTCAAAAAAAAGTACTCAAGCTGAGTTTTATCTGCACAGCAATTCATCTGGCTCAGCGCTCGCCGCGCCTTAACAAACCCCCGTGCGTGATAAGTCAAGTCCGACACTCCCGCGTGTTGTTCGGTAAATGTCATCTCAGGGTTCCCCCGAGGCGAGCTGTGCCTAAGCGGAGGGGGGATGCAGCGTTGGGCACAAAATGGACTATTAAATCTCTTAGCATTTGCTGCCGAGTTGGGTGGGCCAGCTGAGCCATCACCTCCAGGGCCTGCATTAACTCATAAAGATCACTGTCTCTTCTTCCAAAACACACCAAGCCCAGCATGGAGGGTCATGTGCGCGTCTCCATCTCGGAAGCGTGATAAATTATACTTTCAGTGCACATTTCATCGGCGAGACAAGAAGTCAGATTGCTTCATTTGAAGGTGGGGGGGAGGTTTGTGTTCAACGTGTTTCTCTGTGTGCGCCTGTCGCTCCCCACCACTCCTATAATTACAGTCGCCGGTATCAGATGGAGCCCCACACAGAGCCGATCTCGAGATGTGCCCTTTGTGTAAGCAACATCTCGCTGCTAGATTGATGGAGGATCGGAGGAGAGTTCACACAAATGGGAGAGCATTATAGTGTCGGGTTACCGCTAAGTTCTCTCTCCGCGAGGCTTGTTATCTTTTCCTTTTTCCTCTATTCATTAATAATTTTCCCGCCCACTCAGTTCTCATTTTTATATAATCTCATCCCTCCTATGCGTGTGCTGGCTCTCGCTCTCCTCGTCTGTACACACACACACACACACACACACGGGTACAGGAAATGCACGGCAAATAAAAAAAGCGGCAGACCACCAACACTCGCACTATAGGAGATAAGAACATGGCAGGACTCTGTTTACCTGAGTGATCTGCGGAAATGACTGTCTGCGGCATGACACTATAGATCCATTTACAGTGGCAACCCTTCATTAATGCTTTGTGTGGGGCTGTGTGTGTGTGTGTGTGTGTGTGTGTGTGTGTGCTTGACAGTCACTATAGGTGGAGACAAAACCAGTGTGAGTACCCAAAAGTCATACTTTTTTTTTTTTTACAAAAGTAAAGATATCCTGTTAAAATATGACTTTGTTAAAAGTGAAAGTCACTCATATGAATAGTAGTTGAGTAAAAGTCTTAAAGTATCTGATATTTAATGTACTTAAGTATCAAAAGTACAGGTAAAAGTGAATTATACATGTGTTAGGCTCCGATGTAGAGTGTAATCTGTGAAGTAACTAGTTGTGGAGTGGAAGTATAAAGTAGCAGAAAATGGACATAAAGTAAAACCACCTCGAAATTGTGCTAAACTTGAGTAAATGTACTCAGTTACATTCCATCAGTGGAAACAGCCAACAAAAAACTCAAAGTAACTAAGTACATTTACTCGACTACTGTACAGGCACAAATTTGAGGTGCTTTAGTTGAGTATTTCCATTTTTACGCAACTTTATACTTTTACTCCACTACATCTCAGGGGGAAATATTGTAGTATTTACTCCACTATATTTGTCTGACAGGTTTAGTTACAAGTTACTTTACAGATTACCCCACTGTCCAGTGAAGACCACATATCTCCAGATGTATTGATGTTGAATGCTGACAACTGACATTGTTGTAAAAAGTACCCCAAAGTCATATGTTAAATGTACTTAAGTATGGACAGTATAAGTAACGGTAAACATATATTTCCATGTACGTATATACCGTATACTATGGGTCGACTGATTAACAGAATCAGTGTTTCTTTTTATCTGTTTCTGATAAAATAAATACATTTAAAATAGTTCTCCTTTGATACAACATGTAATCTGCAAAGTAACTTGTAACTAAAGTTATTATAATAAATGTAGTGGAGTAGAAAGAACAGTATTTTCCTCACAAAATGTAGTGGGGTGGAAGTATAAGGTATAGCAGAAAATGGAAATACTCAAGTAAAGTACAAGTACCTCAAAAATGTACAGCACTTGAGTAAATGTACTTAGTTACATTTCATCACTGGACAGAACTCATCTCTAGCAGGGACGACGCTGCATTCCTCAGGCACTATTTCTCTCTCAGAGGGACACATGGAAAAATACACCCATCCTAACCTGGCCATGCGCTCCCACGGACACACACACACACACACACACACACACACACACACACACACACACACGGATGCACGCACGCACACACACACACACAGACTGACAGAGACAGACACATGCAGCCACATGCACACAGATGTCGACAGGCAACTATATTTATACCAATGCCCCAATAAATCTATCTGCTCGCTTGTCTATTTTCTCTGGCTTTGCCCATGCGGCACTGAATGCCTGCACACTGTGACGAGGGGAGAGGAGAGGAGAGGAGAGGAGAGGAGAGGGCTACAGTAGGGGAGATAGAAGGAGACAAGTGCCCCATGGCATTTTCCTCCTCTTTGGCCTACCTCCTCCTCCGTGTCTTAAACACAACTGCTGGCCCGACTCCGCTGCACACCACCGTGCAACAAATTCCTGGAAAATATGAACTTGTGTCAACTTGTACAGCTCAAACTAATACAGGCCCACTTTTCTTCTTCTTTTTTTTTTCTCTTCCCCCCTTGTCTTTTCATTTCTACAGCATAAATACCTCAAAACAACACCTCGTTCTGCTGAGAGGCAAGAACAATCCAATCGAGGCAGATGTGCTGAAAGGATCTAGCTTGGTGAAAATCATCACGCTGAAAAAAAAAGCAAATTAAAAAGCATGCAACACATAATATCTGGAAGATATCTAGAAGATAGAAGTGATATCAAATGCTTTTAAATTAATAATGTTTATATGAATTTGGCAGGTTAAAATCTCTGCTTTGTGCTGCTTCTTCCAGCAGGATACAGTATTTGGTAAGAGAGGACTGATGTGGCGTATTCCTGTCAGGATTGAGCTGAACGCCACATTCAGAGTTTAAAACTGACACCTGCACTTAGAGTAACAACACACAAAGTGGGTGCTATCTTTGTGTTGAGACTTCAGCGAGTGTCGTGCCCGCCTGAATTTGTCAGCACGGTTCAATATAATGAATTTGTCCAAATAGCGTCTCGGCACCCGACGTCCCATTAGAGTCCGACCCTGCGCGTGGAAAGAATGAGATGAGATAACAACGTGGACGTTTTACTTTTTATTTGAATAGTGTTTTGAATGTGAGTCACAAACGGTACTTCTACGCTAAATGAAAAAATGCAACGTAACATCCAGATATGAAACGACGTCTGCAGGAATACAAAAAAATGAAAAGTATAACGAAATGAGAAGCACACACGACACAGTGTCTTTAAATAGATGACAAATCAATGGATGTTCCCGTTCTGGCAAAAACATTTCTCTCTTACGGCATGATTTTGTTGTTTTCACCAAAAGGTACATGGAATGTGCTTAATGTTACTTCAGCTAAATATCATAATATTCAAATGGTTCCGAGTTCACCTCACTTTGCAGGCCAGATGAAGATGTACACAAACTCAGAAAGCACAATTAACGTGACTGCGTCTCGACTCAGTCGCGTTCTGTGCAGTCGCAGAGGTTACGGCGATGTCAGCCCAAAACATCCTGTAATTACTTCTGATAATTACCACCATCACGAGGCCTCGCGTTGACACAATCAAGAGTTAGAGCAACAATAACTTGCTGAAAGGCATGTCACCATGATTACCATGTACAGAGATTTACTGTCGTGCTGGAAAAAAAACCCATCCGTGCCTTGTCGTGCCAACAACCACCACTGATAAGATGTGGCCGTTTCGTAAACCAGTGTGTTTGCTGAACTCACGTTAAATACATTTTCATAGAAATACTCTCAGATGCAAGATGGCTCCAGTAAAGATCCGGCAAATAATCACCCACTGTGTACTGCTAACTGGGCCTTTTCATTTGTCCTTGTCATTTTAGCTAACTTCCTGTCCGTTTTGCAGTTAGCAAACCCCTCCCTCTTCTCCTAGCGCCACATGAACATGCAGCGGTAATCGCCAGATGCAGCAGCAGACGGGAGGATCCTGCTCTCTGCACGTTCACGAGCAGACAGGACCGCCTCTTTAAAGAGTTCTCTGTCCTGATTGGATAAAGTGGGCCGGGATAGGGTTAAATCGGTGAGAGATTTCTTTCCTAAATGCTTTGCATGAATACGTCAAAACAAAGTGTATTCAATGCGAGGGTTACTGCTAACGTAAGTGTTTGTTTTTCAGTGATTGATGTCTAAATGTATCTATTTTTGTCAAGATCTTGGGATAGATCGCTAACGTTAAAGCCATTCTGTCTCTTAGTTTTCAAATGATTCAGTCATTGTGTGCTCCTTTTGGAAAAATAACGTACGAGACAGTGATTAATTGGATAAAGGCCCTGCAAAAAGCTTCCATGCACCCCGGTATTGAAAGCATGTGACTTTGGTAACAGCCCCGTCTGAATCATGCTATCTTCCCCGAAACATAAACACGCCGACCGCCTGATTAAAGCAAGATGAACCCTTAAGGCTACGATAAGATCCCCACCAGAACACCGGCTGCAAAAAGACACACAGCGTTGACAGAACAAGTGGAAGCGCCGTGGTATTATAGCTCAGTATACTTACTGTACATTGTCTGGCAATAAAAACGTAATTGTAAATGAGATGACATGATTTATGGTTTATGGGAAGCATACTTCCTCGGCGAAACGACAAATAAAGGATCTCGTCCGCCTCACACGGAGACAGCGCGCGTCAAAGAGCAGTGTGCTTTTAATAACCAACATAACGAGAGACAGCGACTCACAGATATATAACAGGTGCTGTCAACTGAAGGATACGGTGATAACTGGCCAACCTGCACACACACACACACACACACACACACATACGTAACACTTTCTCTCACGCACACACGCACCTATGGACATACAGTATCAAACGGAAGCTAACATCCAAAGTGCATTATTACATTAGCCCTGTGTATCGTAACAGATAAACAAAAATACATTATACACATTTTCTTGATACCAAACAACATCATGTAAATAAAAGGTTTCTCTTTTGGTTTAATAGAAACAGACGACCCCAAAAGGGTTCTTGTTTTTTTTTTTTGTTTTTTTTTATATTTTGTTTTTTGCCAAGCTATTGAGGAAGTCCAGGGCAGCCATCGTATCCAAAGTGCTTCTGAGAGAGATGGAAGTGAGTAGTCTTGTCGTCATATCGTTATATAAATAACAGTCTTTGCTGGCGGGCCAAGTCCGCTCCTGCAAAACATGGAGTTGACAGCGTTCTTCAGATATGATAATGTGATACCATTTCCCTTTTATGTGTATTATGTAAAGAAAAGTCAAGACCAGCATCTTTTTTGTATTTGGAGTGCCTGTTCGATTACATGGAGAGGCTGAGTTACTGTAACTGAGAGACAGACTGATAGCAACACTTTTGGTAGAATGTCAAGATGCTCTAATAATTATGCAAAGTCATCCTGTGAACACACACGTCAAAGTAAAGTGAAAGTACTGGAATCGAGGGTCATGGTGACATCCTTATCTTGTGATCCGACAGCATGTTGTAGATAGAAAGCAATGTCTTACATAAAATATCAGATAGTTCAAAATAGTCAGTGTGACCCTTTTTGATTAGTCGCCAGTTTATTTAATTGATGGTTCACTAAACCCTTCCCTCAAACAACAGTTGTCCAGTCACGGTTTAGCAACCGTAACAAGGCATGGCAGGTCTGTTGAGGCAAGCTTTGGGTTTCCACACATGCTGAATCAGTGTGCATGGGGCTCCAGTAAGTTTGATACTTGGTTGAAAATAGTTTGTGGAGTAAACACTGTGTTTACCTGCTCTAACGAAGGCTGCAAATGATAGCATGCCAGCCTAATTAGTGCACTACCTACAGTAGTAACCCTAGAGTTACTTCTAAGACCAAGACCAAGCCATTTCTTTAGCTCTGATCTGACTGACCGAACTGAGTAATTTTGATTGGTGATTGTTCAAATGTAGAACCAGTCCACGATACTGGGGGTCAGGATGCCCTGGTCCCTGCCGTCGCCTGCCACCCACCGGTACGGGTGTCTGATCAGGATGCCTCCTGGTTCCTCCCTTTGGAGGTTTTCCGGACACAACCGACTGGAAGGAGACCCCGAGGCAGACCCAGAACTTGTGGGAGGGATGACACATGTAATCCGAGATAGCAAACCGTTGTTGCCCACACCAGACATATTCACCGAGCCCACACACCATGTGGAATGATGGCACTTGGGCAGGCCACTGTTTGCCAGATCCGAGCCACAAGCACGGCACGGCCAGATGTCAGCCAAGAGCAAACCAAAAGAAGCAACTGGCAGAAGGAGTGGGCCACACAAGTGCCGTCATCCCACATGGTATGGTGGCTGGTGGATGTGACCCTACTCCAGATAATTAGAAGATAATGAATAGATGGATAAACTGAATTGTCATTAGGGGCTTACCAAACGCTCAATGTAGGAAACTTTATCTTTTCATCATTATTTGGTTTTTAGGGGGCATATCTACAGTCTTTGTGTTTCATGTTTCCAGGGTTCCATGTTCCCACGATGAATAATCTGTTAAAACACATGAACCCTCCGATTGCGGTCAAGTAGCCTAGAGCTCGGAAACAGACAAGATCAGGAACATAGGACTCTGGGAACGTAGGACCCTTTGCCATGTTCTCTTTATGTGCCATGTAAATGTGGGGATCCAGGAAAACTGGGCCATGGGAACATAGGAATGACTCCTGGTTTTAGATAGCAGTCATTGTCAAGCATCTCTGCTACTAAACTGTTGGTGGAAGTGACACTAAGAAGCTGTGGCACATGCAGATCTTCCTCTTTCATTGAGATGGAACATTTTTCACATTCTTTGGTCCTTTTTCATATACAAGAATAAAGAAAAATAGGTAGTTTAGAAAGAAACATTTCTCTGTTTCCCTTCCTTTAGTCCCCCTTGCAAGTGTAACCATGTGGTTGCATCTACTTTCTGTACCCTTTGAACCTTCCTGTCTTTCAAAATTCCTGGGAACCAAGATCCAGAACTGGGATCAAAAAATTTGAAATAAACATTTTAGGGGGCATTATCTGACTGGAGTGTTGCAAAAACGGAAACAAAAGGATCGCGGTGAAAGTCCAAACGGCTATCCTTCGCTGACACTAGCTCAAAAAAGTAACAGAAATTCATATTAACAGCTCCCAAACTCAGTTCATCAGTTCATCAGTGACAGAGACTCAGCTCTTTTTGGACCAAGCACTTCTTGCACTGGACCACACAACACCAGTGGAAACGACACAGACAGTTCTCCTCGAACACCACCGTTTCCTCCCGGTAGCCGCGCTCGCAGCACAGCAGGTCACAGCCGCTTATGTCCATGGCTGTGCTGTTGCATATGCGCCCCCGTGTCCCCAGCGAACCAGTCTTCCGATTTGCGAGGCAGAAATCGGGCGACTCGTCGGAGTAGATCAGATCCTGCTTGTCTGGCGGCTTTATGTTCTGGCCCACGGGGATCAGGGTCTTGCCGTCGTTGCCGCCCATCACCTTGGACGCGCCGTTGAAGCGCTCCAGCAGGCGGTCGCCCACCTCGCGGAAATGAGGCATCTTCTTCCAGCACGTGCGCAAGGTGCATGATCCCGACAGTCCGTGGCACTTGCACTCCGTCCGCATGTAGAGCTTCACCGCCTGGGAGGGGAGGGGTGGGTTTAGGGTAAGGGGCGGCGAGGGGAAAAGAAAGAGGTGAGGGAGGGCAAACGGGAGATGAGAGAAGAGAAAGAGAGACGGCTGATGAAACACAAAAAAGGGGACAAAGGTAGCTTTTAAACTTGTACCCTGAAGTGACGCAGAATGGCAAGTTCCCTAAAGAAGTAATTTATTATTGTGTTTTCATGATATATCACAGACAAAGCCACTGGATCACACACACACACACACACACACACACACACACACACACACTGATAGATAGGTAAGATAAAAGCAGACGCTATTCAGAAGGAATTTAACTCCACAACCTCCCCACCCCCACCCCCCCCTCCACGTTGCCTCTGGCCTTCCTACATCTAACAAGCCTTGACAACAGATCATTCACTTATACTGCACATAATTAACCCATCACACACACACACACACACCTGCCGGCTCAGACACACACACACACACACACAGGTACTTGCAAAATGTGTATACAAGTACACACGCATGCATGCACACAAACAGACATTTGCACGCATCACAGCATGCTTATTTCTCAACCTCTGGGCATCTGTGTGCAGGCCTCGTCTTTTGTTCAAACAGTTTGTTCGCTAATGCTACAATTGGACTCCATCCCAAAATCCTCCTCTGCTCTCTACCTGCCTTTGACCCCGACTGGAGTGAACTTTGCAACCCTGTGTTTTCGCTTGTGCGTGTGTCAACATCTCTGCGAGTGGGCGTAGCAGAAAGCGAGACCAGCAAAGCGGCTAAAAGCAAACGTGATGTGGACGATTCGCCGAGCTACATTACAGATTAGCATAAACTCTCGTAAGCTGCTACTCTATCTGCACTCTCTCGGTAGCCTGTTGACTTGTCGGGGCCATACTTTATACGGGCGACAAAGAGGAACTTTAAACTCCAACAAGGGCTGAAGAAACGTTAGAAGCTACCTGCCTCGGAGGCTTGAAAACAAAATGTGTGGCACGCTCTTGTTTTTGTGTTTCAGAAACCTGATTCTTGTAAGAATATCGGCTTACGCCGCTACACAAATATGGCTGGGGGCGATGTCTTTCTCTGTTGCATGTTCGTGGAATGATGGAACATTCCACAGGACAAGCAACACCTTCGCTGCTAAAACCTTTGAGACTATGGTGAAATATCAGAGGGCTTTTATTACAGTATAGAAGCAGCGGAGACACTTTGTTTTTCACAGACAGCATTGCAGTTGTGTTCAGCCAATTTCAATCTCTACTTATTCAAAACGGAAACTGCACAGACATGCGAGGCGTTCATTCTGAAACTGTTTCTTACCAGCCGCCCGGCCTCGTTGTTGTGCAGGTCAACGAGCGTCCTGATGTCGCTCTTGCCCCTTCTCCTCTTGGCGTCCATAAACTGTTTCGACTTTTCATAACCGAACTCCACATCGTCTCCGCAGCCCCCCCACTCCCACTTGACTCCCTCCCCAGGGGCGGAGGAGGAGGTGGAGGAGGAGGAGGAGGATGAAGGCGGCCTCGGCGGCGCTCTGTTCCTGGTCGCCTCACAGCCACACTGCAGGAGGTCTCCCATGCTGCAGGCCTGGGTCACAGCGTGGGTCACGCCGGCCGCCGTGATGGCATAAACGAACGCTGTCTCCCGGATATCTACGGACAAAAGATGTTTCATTGTGACAAGATGGCAATGCATTCACATAATACCTACTGCACACATTACCCCAACCCACATTTGGACATAAATTTTTACAGAGCTCTTTAAATTGAATTATTCCCACATCCTCCTCAATCAATCATAGGCCAACTACCGGGCGAAACAAAGAGCACTACGAGTGAAAGGAGCTGGTTTCCATCCACTCATCCAGGCATCCTAACCTCCATCCAGGCAGTCAATATTGCAGCGACATGGAATGGGATAAAAGCATCTCCCTCAATCCTCAAGCGTCATTGGATTCGTGCGTATGGCTGTTTCCTCCCCCCTCGCGCTCACACTCGTACACGTGCTCTTACATTCATGCACGCCACAGCTGCTGATTTATTTCTGGTGCAGAGCTTAAAAATCTTGGCCAAAGGCACGTCCAACCACAACTGCAAATTGATCGTCTGTCCTCGCCGGTGGCTTCGGCATCATTCACACCCTCGGCTCAACACATCTTTATCCTCAGTTATTGCAGCTATTGTCGTTCACTCAGCAACAAAAGAACAGCTATGAAAGAAACTCAAGAGGACCACTGGGCTGAAACGGGAGAGGAGCTTCTTTGTACATCTCACATTCATTCTCTCACCTCATTTTTTCTGTACTACTGACAGTGGTTTTAGTTTTTTTTTTTTTTGCTGCTGTCACAAAACACTGGTGGATCCAGGAGAAACCTCTATCTGAAACTAAAAGGTCCTGTATTAAAGTAAGATTTCCATCTCTTTCATAAATTTGTGAAGTCACAGCTATACGTACAATCACCACCCTCAGACACGCCCTCAGAACACCGGCAGGGCTGTTGTGAAAACTTGGAGGGTGATGTTTTTCTCTGGCCTTTCAGAGCTAACCAATTAGAATAGAATGGGCTTTTTGGGAGGGGGTCCTTAAAGGGACAGGTGCTAAAATGAAGCATTCAGACAGAGGGTGAATAGAGGTGCTACAAAAAGATTTTAACATTAAAGCATGTAACTGTAAACCAACAATAAACTGATTAATAAACTACAAGTGTTGCCTGTGTGTCCAAAACCTGATCATTTAAGTCTTCTGTAACATTGGTAATGAAAAAAAATACAATTAAAAACACAAAGATAATCCAAGCTTTAACGCTAATCAGTTTTCACTGACTCTGATTGGTCAGCTCACGGACACCTGAGCCAGTTACATAAGAAACAGCATAGCAGCTGTGCTAGCCGCTGGGCATATATTATGCAAATGTGTGACATTGTGATGTAGTGCAATGTCACGAAGTCACAGAATAAAAGGCGGGACTACTGGTGAGGCGTTTCAGGAGCAGTGTTCTTGTGGGAGAGAGGAGCTTCTGTTGGTGTTGACTTTGACCTTTTTAACTTTCAAGATCTTTTACGTGCAGACGCTCAAGGAAAAGGTGGGGGGAAAGAACAAAAAAGCATAATAGATTTCTTTAAACAATGTCCCATAGTTTTGGAATCGGGTTTGTATTTGTGACATGTTTAAAGAGTAGAACTGAACGGGCTCGGAGCTGTGTGCAACAGTACCGAGAGACGGACTATTGCTTTGCGGAATTTCAGTCTTTTCACCGGATTTGTTGACAATAAGAGTGTGTAAATTTTGCCTAGGAACAAGCAAGCAGTGGGAATTATTGTGGACATTAATAATTTCAATGGCAGACCTCTGCCCAGATAGATGGGACACCGGGGACTGAGCGGAGAAAGAGAATAGCCACTTAGCGTGTGTGTGTGTGTGTGTGTGTGTGTGGAGACTAAGCGAAGGACTTTTTATTCCTAAGAGCTGGAAGGCGGCGAGCGTGCAGTCACCACCGTCGACGCTGCCAACTCCATATCGCATGATTCAGTGAATGGGATTCATTAGGAATGGTAACACACACACACACACACACACACAGAGAATGGGTGGCGTGCGACGAAACCTGCACACCCCAGCGCGCCGTGATATCAATACCAGCTGTACACACCAACACCCTGAGATGTCTCCAATGCAGGCACGTTTGTGTGCATATGTGTATTGTTTAACGTGGATCTAACCGTTGAACAAACAGCCGGCTTGTGTAACGTTTTGCGTCTTATTTTGATATTTCAACAGGTCCTGTGGATTTTTATCCCATTATGTCCATTTGGGATTGGCCGAGGTCGATGCCAGCTTAAACAAATAACTTAAATCTGCGACTTAACATGTGCGTGGCGGTACACGCAGAGCAATTTCTGCGACTGTGTGCGGCGGCGTGGTGTGCTAGACCACACCTTGCTGTTCCTGCCGCTCAGCAGAACGGAGCCGAGATTTTTCAGAAGCAGCGACATACTCGAATCAAGATGTGTCATCTCCAAAACATCCCTGGATCCACTTAGAGACACGTGTGTGAAACATCAGCGCACAACTCATTATTACTGCAATATGGTGATAGCAACGCGGGCTGTGTCCAAACAAGCTGGGAGACTGTCTGGATGTCCTTGGATGCACTGCGGGAACAGTGTATTTAGTGCTGGAAATCTGCATGAAGCAATTGTCACGTTGATATATGCTCGATTCCGGCAAAAAAAACTATTATTACTTTATTATAAGCAGACAAACGGAGACAAAGAAAGCCAAATAACAGAGTAGGTGGAAATAAAAAAAAAGACAGAGCAGAGCGCTGAAAGAGAAAGGGGTATTGTTATGCGTGAAATAGGCTATCAAAAATCCAACGATTTGAGGCACCCTGTTTCATATTTTCCTCGGAGACATGAATTCCAAACAAATTCTCTGCCATGGAGGGTGTCTGGGCCTGTCGACGTCTGCTTCTAATTCCAGAAAGCCCTTCTGCAGGAATTAGCACATATTCTTTTAATACTCTAGACTTTTAGGCAGTGATACAGGCAGGTCTGGGGAGGATACAGCTGAAAGTAGTTCAGTGTAAAAATACCTCACAGTCCAGATAAGCATAGTTCAATAACATATATTTATTTTCTTGTAGGGTGAGGTGTTGCAGAGGATCGTCTGTTTTGCTGGATTTAGCTGTTGGTCACATCATTTCGCTTTTACAAATCGCACAAAGATCGGAGCGTGCAGTGAGGTCTGCAGGAGCTGCAGTGCGTCCTGCAGCGTCCAGTCTGCCAGAAAGTCTTTGGAAGAAGTTCACTGTTGTGGCTGCAAACACAATCAAATGAGATACACTGTGGTACTAGACTGTCTCCAGTTGGGAAATGTGATGACAACATGAGTTAAGCTGAAAAAAGGTTACGACAAGTCGAAATAAAGACAAGATAAATGCACAAAAATAGGAGTAGAAGAAACAACACTTGTCGAACCTTATCAATGAATTCAAATTAGAAAAACGACGGACTTGGTCATTTTAACAAGTGCCCCAAGGTGACATAGAGAGGAGATCCAGGTGGATGGATGAGACCACAAAACATTGGACTTAAAAATAAGAGAGCGCTGTTTGTTTTCTCGTTTCCAACCAACAGTCGTGCAATGTTGCTGTTTTTTTTGTTTTTTTATCATTACCTCTAACCCTTACCACATGTTCACCATTTTAATTCCTCCCTTAACGAGGTCATAATTTTAACCCATCGTCAGTTCGTAAAACACTTCTATGTGTCGTTCCAAGCGAGAGGGCAACCAACGTGCTTCAGGGTCTCGTTGTGTTGCCACAGGTCTCTGTTCTGCGTGATAATATGTCTTATAACTGAGCAGATCTGAGCTCATTATCACCTCTGATCATCACAATTACAAACAATAACGTGTTTTTTGAGGTGAGGTGGAGTGTGAGCTGTGACGCACGGGGAAAAATGAAGAGTTGCTGCTTGTTTTGACTGCAGCTGTTGCTTCATTTTTGGCTCAGAGTGCTGCTGCTAGCTTCTGCCTGTCACTGTCAGGGTCAGTCCAGGTCGACCCCAATGAGCGTTCGAATAAGTTTCAGGTCTATTTAGATCGAGGCCGACTGTCCTCTGGTCCCTTTTAGGATCTCTTTCAGTTTGGGTTGGTTTTCAGCTGATGATTTTGATTTAATGCCATAAGACGTAGATGGAAAACACAACAACCTGACATCTGTGTAGTTGCCTGGTTTTTGCTTAAAAGGAGACACAAATACTGCATCGTGTTGTCTGCCAACATACAGCACAGTAGCTCTACATCCTCACTTTAAATGTCATATTTATTTAGAACATTTTACATATTCTTAAAATAATACATATCCAGAGCTTGTAGAAAGGTGCAGAATAAATATATCTCTTTTCCTTCAAAACATTACTATGATTGTGAATTAATAATTTTACAATGTTTGTCAGGTCCAAAATTATTGTTTTGTTTATGTCTGCTCAAGAATTCTGACGGTTGGTTCCAGCTTCTAACAAGGTTTGTGAGTTAATAATAAAACACAGTTGAAATCACGTGGTAGCCGTGTTTCGTCAGCGATCGAGAGTCTTGGTAGTTGCCAGATTGGAGAAAAAAAAATGTAAACATGGCTGAGTTACAGCCTGGCACACGTTAGCTATCTAGTGTTAGCAATGTTAACGTAAGCTACCATTAGCGACATAAATGGAAGCTAGCTAAAGTATCTGTAATGTTATCTGGCTAGAGTTAGCATCGTTAACATTAGCTAGCGTTAGAAACATTAACGGTACCTAGCTAGAGTTAGCATCCTTAATGTCAGTTGGCTGGAGTTAGCATAGCTAACACTGCAACAAACTGGCAACCCCTTGAGGGGGCAGATGATTCCAACTACAGCAGTGTTGTAACGTAAATGCGATGGAAGGGGGAGATGGAGTGCCACATTTCGTAGCTGAATACCAATTAAATGCAAGAAAATACCTGCCTCTATATCTCTGTCTACCTGTGAGGATTACTAGTGATAAAATATTTGACACGACTGACAACTGTTTTTTTAATTACTTTGCAACCATCGTACAGCCCCGAAGCAAGAGTCCTTGTTTATTCTGCAGCAGTGCACACACAGTAACACAATCTAACATGACATTCAAAGAAGAGCCGCAACATCCCTCATGTGATTAGTAGCATCAGTGTATGCTGGCTGGCTCGCAGCGCGAGTTAGGACCGCTCCAGGGTCTGTATGTTATTTAAACACAGCTGCGATCAAGGAAAAGAAGATAATACCCACCAATTAATGAGGAGAAACCAGAATGTTGACCTCGATTTGAAGCTGATTAAATATGAAAGGTTCAAATCAAGACAAGGTAACATTTCAATACAGACGCAAAATGAGTTGTCATTCTTGTGTCGACACGTTCATTCATTCACACTTGCTGCAATACAGGTGTGAAATGGCAGCGTTTCAGAAATGTTGTGAAATCAGCTGAAACTCCCATAATATGAACACACATATAATCATTCTGAAGGATCTTTTTCTTTTTCTTCTACTAGCTTCGTGCAAAAAGTCAAAATGTAGACAAAATGTAGACGTGCACCATGCCACATGAATGTCTCTGTGTTATTTCTGCTATAAATCTCGAGATGTGATATTTGCATCACTGTGATCAGCGTCTTAATTGAAACACAGACTCACCTGCATGCATGCATCCAACTTATCTTATCAGTCCACTGACAAGATTTGCAGTCTGGTTCTTCCTCAGACACACATGTTGTCATACAGCAGCCGTACCACCCTTTAACATGTCACAAAGCAAAGCAGCGCTGCAAGGTTTCTGTTTGAATAGTAGGTGAAAATAGCCTGCAGGTGTTTTTGTTAAGTGAGGCAGAAAAAACGATGGTTCAGCCAGCTTAGTTGTGCTCCAGACATAAACACCCCATGGCTTTGTTTTCACTATACAGGTATCAACCTATGACACCACAAATATTCTTTAAATTTTTTAAAATCTACGAAAACCAACCATATCGCACTCAGATCACCAGACCATCATTACCCAGCCTGTCGTCACTGTTAACATGTGATACACGCAGCCTGGTACTCCTCCTCCTCTAGTGCAGCAGTGTAAAGGCAGAGAAAGTCCATGTCAGGGGAGTCGGCTGGAGTGAGTCAGTCACAGGACTTTCCCTCTCGCGAACAGGGTTTGCATCCATTTTCTGACCACAAGTCAAGAGAAATTAGTTTTTAAATTATGTAACATAAGGAGGTGAACGTGTATGATTGCCTGATGTAACGTGACATCAGTTATGTCAGTTACGTAACTTACGTTAGATACTTTAGCCCAAAGCGTAATCTTTTCCTAACCCTAACCAAGTAGGGTTTTTTTTAAATCGAACAAAACCATGTTTGACAACGTTAATAACATTCCAAGAGTAATAATACGTCAAACAATGAAAACAGTTTGTCAGCACAGTTTACTTTGAAGGTATAAATGGACGTTGTTTATTACTTGTTGTTGCTAACTTAACCGTGGAGCCCTAATTTTGAAAGTCAAACCGAACGTTGCACATAACATATTATTGCTAAAACCTTTCACGGACAAAACTGATGCTAGTTTGAAGAGTAAGGCCACTGGACCAAGTTGCCAAATTTGCCAATTTGGAAGTGAGAACATGTTGTCATCATCGTATACTAACAAAACCAACATTCACACCGTATGGTAATCCGATTATTTACTACAAAGTATCAACTAAAACACTTTTTCATATATGCATTTCATATATGTGAATGGTGCAAAGAGAAAAGCTTCAACTCAAACCCCCCAACATTGCAAAATTGGGTTGCATGCAGCCAACTGATAGTCTGCCAGGTGCTTCTAATTAATTGCATGCGTTGCCTTGATACAACTTTAACCAACATCAGCCGAAAATATAATCAAACACAAATCTTAATACGATCTTAGTATCAAAATAGAAGCAGATAACGTCCCCATGGAGACATGACATGAGTGGACTAAATGCACCGGATTGTCTCATTTCACTACAAAGAGAATCTTAATTTCAGTCTCTTATCACGTAACAACTCTAAATAGAGGTCAATGAGGTTAAGTAAGCCACTTATAGGGAGTGAGCAATAAATACAAAGGCACTTTTATTTTGACATTTACTGGTACGAGTCATGATAAACAGCCATTAAGAGCAGATCCAGGTAATTGAGGACAAAGGCTTCAAAACAGAGGAGCACTTTGGCCTTCCGTATAGACAGGCAGGAATTTATGATTAATTGCTAGTCAGCCTTCTGCTGGTAGATTCTTGTCCCCGTCTCCCTCTCTCTTCCAGCCTCTCTATCTCAATCTATCTTTGTGTCGTTCTTTTTCTCTCCTTCTTTCTTGGTCTGTTGGAGACACTGGCAACACTGGTCGTGTCGTACGTTCGAACGAGATAACAGGAAAAAAAACACGCTTTTAAATCATCAGCTACATTCGTCACTGACATTTGGACATTTCTGATGTTGCAACACCAACCCCCAGTCACCGGAAGAAAACGTTGGCATTTTAGGTTTCTGTAAACATTGGATACACTCAAATTTGTATGATTCCTACGTGTTATATCAACATTTCTACAATATTTGAGTTGACTGAGAAGGCTGCCAAGTGAGAGACTGCTGCTCAAGATGGCGTATCACGTTTTGTAAACACAAAACCACAGGATATTTTTAGCTAGCATTTAATGTTTCTGTAGACCGAACCAAATAAGCTATGAACCAAGTGTTTTTTGGAAGATTTCTTTTGGACAACAAATTTCAGTACAACATGAAGAAGTGTGAAGTTTCGACATATCCGTACTGAACACTGCCAACAGTTAGATTAATGGTCCAGACTTTAGTCAAATTGTGCATAAATCTATGTTTCAGAGCAATGTTCTTTAATCCTGGTCCACCCTGCCCTCCATGTTTTAGACCTTTCCCCGTCCCAGCACACCAGATTAAAATGAAAATGCAAAGTTCTGGCTTAGAGGTCTTGGAGCATTAGTTATTTTCTTTCCGACAATTGTAATTGCTATTTTACATCTAATCCCGATTCCATAACAGTTTGGGCACATTAATAAAAACAGAATTAAATCATTTGCAAACAACCTGTGTGTACTGACAACAGTTTTAGAAAGTCTTCTCGAGCCCATGTAGTGAAATCCTTGCAAAGCGGTGAATCTCAACCCATCCTTGCTTGTCGAACGACTGAGCCTTTCGAGGATTCCCCTTTCATATCCACTCATGATAGTATCAGCTGTTACCAGTGAACCTGTCTCCCTGTGTGATGTTCCAAACAGGTGTTTTTTTGAGCTATCACAACTTCCCCAGTCTGTTTTTGCCCTCAAATTCAGAACAAGCATACATTTACAAAAATTAGTAGCACATTTTCACATTTATGTTTCACAAAGAATCCCAACTTTTTGGGGAAACAACATTGTATTTCTGATTATTGTAAGATGTCAGTTGCTCAGAAAGATAAGGACATTACACTTAAATGACTGCTGTGAAACTGCTCTACTCCGAGATATCTGAAGACAAAGACATGCTCTTTCAAGGCTGCCAACTCTTTTTTTCCAATATAAGATGGTGTTAAAAGTTCACATCACATTTTCAGGGTTTGGTACTGCTTGACAGGAACTTGGAACTTTTATGTCAGCTCAGTCCAAGACGTAATCTCAACTTTTCCAAAATGTTCTGCAGCTTTGATGGAAAAAGATTGAAAATAACAAATCTGTATTGACTGTTACATTGCGGCACGGAAAATTAATATAATTAAGATGTCAGGCGCCGCATCCTTGTGACGTTAATGGCAGGTGAGCCCTAAAGTTCAGCGTGCACATCTTCCAGCGAAGAGGCACAAAATTGGTTTAATAACATGCTTGACACGTTTTTTGTTGTGTGTTGTACATTAATATCGGTTATTCCCTGTTTGTTGACTAAACACGGAGATAAAGACTCTCTGTCGTACCAGTCGAAGAAGAGACAAGCAGCTCTCTATGAGTCTAATCATACAAGAGAAAAACCAACACAGTAATTGGAGAAGACCCTGCGGTGACCCAACATCATTTATATTACAGACTTCAAAGAGCTGGAGGAAGATGTTAGGAGATCTTAGAGAGAGATGTTAAGAGAAAGGAGCAATTTTCGCTGATCATTTCGAGCGTGCCCGATCTGATGAAGACGAGAGTCAGTCGAGTGTGAATATGTCTGGTCTGAGATACAACAGTTGCCCTTGTCTGCTGGAGTGCCATCAGACGGGGATCTGACCTCAAGCTGATGTCGGGCCATCAGCTGCGGTCATGAGGTCGTGGGTTCAGATCCTAAGGTACGTACGGTTGAGAAATTGGACGTGACAGTATTTTCAATGTGTTTTTTTGAAACCAAGGAAAAAGACGTCTGGAAGGAATGATAGAGAGGAAAGATGATTGTGGGAATTTATATCTCTTCCATCAGCTATGTTGGTCTAGGAACAGGGTATAAAATCCATAGAAGTGAGTCACAAGCGTTTTTCAACTAGTGCCGAACCAAAAGCCGGTACGACCTGTTAAACATAATTTAGTTGACGCTAACGCTCATTTGTAGGTTAAATAAACTGGACAAATTTGTGATAAAGTTTCTGGAATGTTAATGTTTTTACACTTCAGAATAAACAGTCTCCTGAATAAAATCTTTGGATTTCTATCAGCCATACCATGACATGATTAATTTAATAATAACACCAATTTCTACCATACGGATCATACTACATTTAGATTACATTCATATAAATTGTCTTACAGGTGGGATGGTAACAGCTGGAAGAGATGGCTCTTGAGACCACTGTTTGACACCCCTTCTAATCCACATATCAGCTGACAAAACCACATTTTTTAAAACCAAATTGGGACATTTTTCAGCTAATTTTAGGACAATAAAACCAAATGTTTTTAAGAGATGTCAGAACATTTTTGATCTGTGTTCCTGCCCAAAAAATGATCTTTTCCTGACCCCAACGATGGTTTCTGTGCCTAAACCTAACCAAACCTCAAGCACAATGTTGTCGAAATATAAGAATTAAAATGTAAAGAAACATGAATTTGAAACATAAAGGAAAGTGAAGTTTGAACACATCGATGGTTTGCAGAAACACAGACAAATGTGTTGGAAGTAACATGTTAGTGAGGTTTACAGGGGCTTGTGCTCTCTGCAAGAGGATTTCCCAAAACTATTGCTTTACGTTGGTATAAACTGCACTCTGTCACTCACCTTGCTGCAGTACTTTGCCAAAGTACTTGTTGTGGCTGGTGCAGTTCCACCGGCGGTACCTGAACTGGTACTGGCACTCCCTGACGCCCAGCCTGGCCCCTTTGGCCACCTCACTGACGATCTCCGGCTGAGTCTGGCACAGCTCAGCCTGCTTCCCCGCCAGACGCTTCGCCTTCCTGCAAATGCTGTTGGGGTCCATCACCAGCGGACTTCCCACCGCCCTGGAAGAGTTTAAACAATGTCAGAGAGGAGGAGTGAACACATCTCTCAGTAACGTGATAACAATAGAAAGTTCCCACTTTCTCTTCTTGGTGAGCAACACCTGTTAACTTAATCACACCGTAAACAAATGTGGCTGCCCTCATCAGCAGCCACAAACCAAATGTGAGTTTTGTCTGCGGCCGCCGAGCCTGCCAACCCTGCCCACCACTTCTCAGCCGTGGCGACAATGAGCTTCTCCAACAGGCACGTGGGAGACAACGGAGCAGCGAGTTTCCCAGAGGCATCTCAGCCCTGACGTCAGATTCACAAGTCTGTATTTTGCCGTTGGACTGCGCTCGGGAGGGCTGTGTGGTCCTCGCAGAGTTGGAAGTGAGACAGTTGGAAGCCTCTTAACAGACAGGCCGTTTACAGTTGATCTTAATGCTAAGTTGATTTTGGTAAACCAGAACTTTCTAGATTTCTCCGAAGATACAGCTCCTCTGGAAAGTGTTTGAGCCGTTAAGAAGTTCCCCCGCCTCGACCGCACATATCCCTCCAATCAGCAGTGCTGAAGGAAAAAAAATCCCAGATTAAACCCATCTAAATGAAAAATGTGCATATTAAATTACTAAAAAGGAGAAAAAATGAATGTTTAAATGTGTGGCGAAATAAATCACGCACTCGTTGTGCAGTTCAAATATTTAAAACATTAAAATATATATACATACATGTTGTATTTGATGAATATGGACCCCCGGACCTCCTGAAGCGCTTTGACAGATGAGTGTATATAATAAAGATAAATAGTTTATTCTAACTCTTAATGGGAAAGAGGAGCTTGGCGCTGCCACTCAGAAGCGCTGCCAGCGTCTGCGGCCTCTTCAGTGGCATAACAGCAGAGCGGCTTTACGAGACGACTTCATTTCCACATCCCCTCCACGCTGTTAACATTATGTACATTCAATTCCCTTTCACTCGCTCCATCTCTCTCTCTCGGCCTCCTCCGCCGCTGACTTTTTGCTCGCTGAATCGCAGCAGACGTGATCCGTAACTTCAAGTTTGACCACGGAGCAGGACTCAGAAGGGTTCGCATGACGGAGAGAGGGAGGGAATAAGGAGGGGAGAGCGAGCACAGCGACTACCTCATAGGTTTTCATTCAGCCTTGTCCCCGTTAATCGCGCCGCCTGATATCATTCATCTGCCTCGAGAGTTTGTTTTAAGAAGCAGAACAAACACTCTCGCCAATCCCCTCTCCTGGCGGTCTGATACTGAGCAAAGACATTCGCTCGCACGCACGAACACACCCGCGCGCGTCCGTGCACAGTCATCCTTCCACACTCAGCCCCTGTGTTTCTGACATTCGTGAAAATCGATCTGTTTTGATTTTCATAAGGCTGTTTGTGTGACAGGACGACGCGTCAACACGTGATCGAATGAAAACACATCTGAAAGGGAATCTCGTGTCGGACTCTCGGCCAATAACATCACGGATAGAAGATCCGAAGGGTGAACCGCCCAAAAATACTGTTGATATGACGTGTGATGATGACAGACAGCGTGGATAACAGTTACGGTTGCCTTGTGATCGACTCTAAGTCCAGAGATAATCAACACGCACACTGCATATTTTGTACATTACATTTCTGAGGACGTGCACAACCAACTCTCCGGATACGCAAGGTGTTTAATGTGAAAACCTGGAAATTATAGCAAAAGAAAATAAATGCATGGCACAATTGCAATTGCATCACTGTCTACACACACACACACACACACTCACAAGTATGTACGCACACTCCAGGGACACCCACTGTTGCATTCCCTCTATGATTATTGCGAGTGTATTGACAACATCACTATGGCGACAATGCAGTATTTTCAATACAGGTGTTATGTGTGTCTGTGAGTTTTTCTTCAAGTGTGTGTGTGTGTGTGTGTGGCACCCACACAGATAATTAAATCATACAGACAGTCTGTGTGTGTTAAGTAGCAGGTACAGGTACAATACTTAGCAACACACACTCCCTCTCAACAACCACTTATTATCTACCCACTGATGTCAGAAAGTGTGTGTGTGTGTGTGTGTGAGAGAGAGAGAGGAGAAAACGAAACCGATGTGCTCATGTGCAAGTATGTTTCTGTACAGTTTGTGTTGTGAGTTCTATGGATGTGAGAAACAGCATTTGGATTTGCTTGTTTGTGCCTGCGAGTGTGTGTCGGTGTGTGTGTGTGTGTCGGGGCAGCGCTGGGAAGGCAGCTCTGTCAGCAGCTCACAATAGCCAGCCCGCTTTTTTACAATGGGAGGTGTAGAGTTGTAAAACTAGTGAATGTACTGGATGGAGTTTGGATGGTTTCCTGAAAGCGAGACACAGAGCTGTGACAGCGAAGTAAGAAAAAGTTTTCTTACGATCGCTTTGCGAACAAAAGCAAATACTGTGAAGTGGAGCGGTGAGAGATCAAAACCAACGATACTTGTAAAACAGAAGTTTGGGATAATTTGCATCTGCTCAGTTTTTAATGTTTAGTTTTTTGAGTTCTCTTTGTTCAGTTTCCACACACACACACACACACACACACACACCTGTCTCACATCAGCCTCGTTAGCACTGCCCTGCTCTCAGTGGCTCTCCACCTGCACCTCGTCCCCCGTTAGCTTAGTTTGTATTTAAGCCTGTGTAGTTCCCTCAGTCTTCGATGGTTCGTCTGTTCTGTTTCTCCACGGCAGTCTTTTAAAAGTGCAATATGTACGAATTTCAGTTCTTAAATGTTCTAAAATTGTGAACAGAATGTGACGAAACAGTTTTGACGTCTTTGTATTGTGTCAGAGAGATGTCTACCGAAGTTAGCACGCTATCCAGCTAGCCCCTAGCCAGTTTGTGGCTCAAGAGGTAACAGTCCGACAGTAAACAACACCGACACTCCTCCGGTACGCTGAGCTGCCCGTCCAGGCAGAGTCAGCTAATATCACCACCTGCTGCACGGTTAACCTCAGTTAACCGACAGTGGCTACAGTTAGCAGCAGTTAGCTTTACTCTGGTGATCTGCTGCCCCCTTATTTGTTTAGAGTATGAATCCAACAGGTGTCCATTTCTTACATACAGCACCCTTTTTTACATATAATGATTTTTTTTAGTTATTTTTTTTTACTTCTGTGTTTCACTGGGACACATTTAGCTGTCGCAATCAGCAAGTTTACGTTGTTCGCGGACACATTTGAGTTATTTCCTCCAAAAAAGACATGTAAAGCTTGAGATGTTTACACTCCGCTGGCGGTTAAAGAGTATCGAGATGATGTGAAATTGCCCATTGTAGAGATTTACACAGCTCAGGTTTACTCCTTCCGTCTCGGTGGTGTGCAGCCGGCGAGGTGTGTTTAGTTAAACGTTTCGTACATCGTCGTGTTGATGATCACTGAATGAGATTAATGGACTCATCAGTAACAGAAGATCCACGGTGTTGTGTATTACCTGGAGGGAGCGACAAGTCCTGTGTCTCCTGTGTTCCCAGTGCTACTACTTTTATTTAGTTTTTGTAGGATTTTGTAGTTCTTTCATTCTCCTATTCGTGCCTTTTTGTTTCTTTATTAAAGCTCGACTTGTGTCACCGTTACAGAGAAAGGACCCAAATGCAAAGGCAGGTAGGTGATGGAACACATGTGTTATCATGTCTGTCTGAGCAGCTTTATAACAGCTGCAATGGGATGTTAGAGAAACGAGCAATAGTGGGACTTAAAACTGGTTGTAGGCAAACTGCATAGCTTTGTTTAAGTTTTAACAATTTCGACAGATACATCAAAATATATTTGTGAAAGCCTTTCAACTCGGCGGCATGAAATCATCCCCCTAATTTTGGATCTGAGGCTGTTTTGATGATCCCCATTGGACTGTCATAAATTCAAGTTTAGCAACAGAGCATGATGCGAGGGGAATGAAGTCTGAATGGGAAAGTGGAGTGAACTGAGGTGGAAGAGCGCGTCTCTGGCGATATACCCAAAAATGGGGTGCATTAATTGGATAACAGGATGTCTGTAAGCGCCCGGCATTCTTGCCCTTGTTTGGCGATCGTTACATAAAAGTGTGCATCCCTGCGAGGATGAGTAGAGTATGGGAGGACTTCCTTTGTAGACTCCAAAGAAAAGCTTAACGGCTTTTTAATACGTCGATTAACACTCATAATGGGACGCCTCAAACGGATGCATACATGTGAAGCAATGCAGCTTTTGCACAAAATCCCCTGCCGGCACATTACGCACGCACATTTATCCAAGCTGATGCATTCGCTATTGTGCAGGCATGCACGGAGATAAAAGCACGGCGCACACTCGGAGGAGGAACTACAAAGCCAGACGGTAATCAGATCCTCTTCACGCAAAGTGCCACTGTTCCTCTGCCTCTCATTTAAGATACAAGCTCCCGAAACGGATAAGACGAACTCGGATGTGCAGCCCGCTGATGTTATCGGGGGTTTTAAGGAAACGCTGTCTCGCATGAACAGTTCTTGAAGATGATACAGTCCCAAAACAGAGACGGGGGGTCATACAGGGAGAGATAAAAATGAGATAAAGGAACAAAAATACCCAAATCAAAAGCCCTGATAGGACTTTAAACACTGTAACCACCTGTGACAAGATAACGGCTGGTCCGATCCAGAGCTTAACCTTTACCTTGCAGTTGCTTGAACAGTCTAAATCAGCTCATATAAGTGATATGTTTTCACATTTGTTTCATTCAAGATTGGATTGACAGTTTTTCACGATTTAATTTTAAGTAAAAATGAGGTTTCAAATGCCGATAGTAGAAATCGATGCCTTTATTCAGTGCTGTTTGGGCCCAGAGGTGGGTTAGAAAGAGATTAAACATCGGCGCTCAGAGCGACCTCAGGTTTCATTAAGGATCTCACGGCACCATAGATAAAGTGCTGTTCTGTACGAGGCCCTTCTTTTTTTTTTTTTTTTTTTTTTTCACTCCGCCCACGAATGAGTGAATTTCATCCCTCCTTAATCCCTCAAGTATGCTGGAGATGAAGAAAGTCACGACAAGCGCTAGTCTGAGACGCCAGAGCGAGAGAGAGAGAGAGAGAGAGAGAGAGAGAGAGAGAAAGAGAGAAGTGAGGGTCAAACAGAGAGAGATGGCTAAAAAAGATTGTGACTGGGGAATAGAAAGAAGATGGTAAGGGCTTCGTTGTGAGATAATGAGTAGACGGAAACAAAGAGATAAAGCCATGATAGAATAAAGAAAATCAAAACACGTCTACAAGTGTGTCTGGCGTTCCAAACAAAGCACAACGAAGGTGGATGGGAACAAATTCAGCCCCTCGCCAGCATCGCTAAGGCTTGAAGATCTCCCGTGTTCCTGACCTGCAGTCTGGGGCACGTCGATCACTTATAAACATGTTTGTTCACGTCGCTCTTGGTGATGTCAGACATTTGAGATTAGTTTTCTATAAAAAAAAACCCTCTGCGCTCTTAATTTGTAGTGCACCCAATTTTAAGTAGTCACAATAAAGTGTTACCAAGAGGAAACCAACACCACCAAACCAATTTCGCACTATAAACAAGCTCTAAAGGTTTGTTCAGTTGTAACAACATCGGACGGTGGCACACCCAACGGCACCGTCTGACGCCCACATATAAAAATGAATCCATTCGAACGAAGAGCAGGGTTGGTGCTGAGGGAAACGGAGAGCAGGGTTTGAACGCTCACTTGATATTAGAGCTGATGCTTTTTTGCACCACACATAAAGAAGCAAGTATGGCTGAGAGGATGACTAGTATATATCATAAATGGAGCTGAGTGATTCAGCCTGAGGGGATAGACAACTGCGAGATGCCGAGACAAACTGGATATTTTTGATGGGACCCCAAGAGAATTTAGAGCCGAAGAAATCTGGTATTTTTAATTAGATGTCAGGACAATTGACAGCCATGTTTGTGGCATCAGAACCAAGATACATGATCTCTTCCTAAGCCTAACCGAGGGGTTTCTGTGCCTAAACCTAACCAGATCATAAGCAAGAGAAGAAAAGTAAAGAACTGTAAAGTTTCCGTGGCTTGTGGAAACGTTGCCAACATGTATTCTAGCGATCGGGGTTGGTTATAGAGACATTTTGACAGATGTTGGACCAATTTTTAGCCTCTGCCCTATGTGTTTCTGACACTGGAACACGGCTACTCCATCTACGAATGCCCACGAAAAACGCATGCATGACCAAAAGGGCACACACACACACACACACATGCGCATAAACACATTTAATTTAGTTCTCTGCCTAATGCCAAAACCCACATCGTCATTTAATCTTTATCTGTGCCCATCTCCCTGCTCCTGATTAGACATCCAGCTTTTCAGAGCAGGAGTGGAGCGGACAAGATAAGATCTGATACAATGGAGCTCTGCTCCGGCGATGATGGTGGCTCAGACTATAGACTGTGTGTGTGTGTGTGTGTGTGTGCGCATACGTGTTCCCTACATGTTCCCATAACTGTAGGACTGAATGAATGGGCGCATGTTAAACAGATTAACCGGGATCCACTGGCTGGAGATGTATTTGGACTGACACACACATAAACACACTAAGGAGAAAGCTGAAACACACACACACACACAAATGCAATGTGTGTGTGTGTGCACCTGTAGGCCTGTGGCACGCTCCAGACGGGCTGTACGCCAAACTGGGGTTCTGACAGACACACACACACACACACACACCAAGCAAAGTTGGCCCTGCTAAGCACCGCAGTCAAAACCAGTATAAGAGAGCAAAGGCATTCCTCACCCCTCTGAGCTGTGCTCTCTGCTCTCAGGCCAAATGATTAGAGCGCTCTAATCAGAAGAGGCTCTGAAAGGACGCCTATCTCCCCGCATTTCATCTCCCTCGCTCTCTGTCTATCACTGCGGCCCTCTCTCCCCTTCCTTCAGCGACAACCTATCTGCGCGATAGGTATTTTCCTTCAGAAGACAAGTACAGAGATAGAGACACTGAAGGGGGAGCGAGCGTGAGACAGAGGAAAAGGGAGATGCGCGGCGGTATGTCCAGCGGCTTTCAACAGAGAGCATCATTGTCCTGGCAGACGGCGGAGCGGGGCCACAGGTGTGGCTTCACCCGAGCCGCACCGCAGAATGCGAGGGAGCCGGCGGAACAAGTGAGCGAGTGAAAGAAGATGACAACGTGTGTCAGTGGGGATGAAGAGGAAGTCGCTGATGTCTGAGCGCTGATTCTCTTAATCCACTGCGGCTTTATTTAAAACAAATGTGCTGCCAGGAGGACGATGATGTTAACAGTATGAGATGGAAACAAGGCGCTCAATAGTCAAAAATCATAAATTATGATGAGTGATCATGTTTTCTTTGAAGCTTTCATGCTTACCATTCAAACCTGTGGTCTTCTGATCGGTAATAACTATTAAATAATCATCCATAAAGAGTTAGACATGTAAAGTATTTTAACACGGCACTTAATTCTCTTCTCATGTCTCCATCACTTTATGTTTTAGTGCAGATTAAACCCTGGTAGACGACAGGGTTTTGCCAGATTTAGCCCAAACGAAATAGAATGTTTGAAGGCAAAGTGAATTGATTGATGGACCCCTGTAGGGACATCGTTTCCCCCCTCCTTCCCTCCACAGCCGGGTCACAGCACAGTTCAGACACAGACCAACAACCCCCCTGGGTAAAAAGTGACCTGTCTTCGTCGACAGTAAGCCGGCTAGTTTTCGCATTTTAAACACATCTCGTTCCTTCCACACTGAGCCTGCACTTCTCACGACGGAGATTCTTTCGATTTCTCTCGAGAAGGAAAAGAAAAAATGTCCCAACAATCCCATCTCTGAAAAATCCAAGTCTCATTTAACTAATTTCCTCACACGATATATGAATCCCACGTTTCACATGACCTCTTTCCAATAATTTCCCCCGAAATACGACGATTTTAAGCCTCTGGTGCGACAGTTTAACATTTCCAATCCGGCAACTCTGGTAGACAAGGAAAACTTTTAGAAAACTCTCACAAGAGCAGACTCAGACACTTTCAAAGAGTTCTGCACCTCTAACCCTCTGACTGCTCACTTTAACGTCAAGAACACCCGTCGCACATGCTGCCACTTAAACATGTATGTACTGTCGGTTGATTTTGCATTTGATCAGCGTTGCACCATAGAGAGTTTCTGTTTGCCTGAATTGCAGCTATAGCATGTTCGAGCCAAGATCCAATCACTGTTTCATACTCTGTCCCGTGACTGAAAGTGAATACTAAAAAGAACAGATTCTGAGTTTGGCTTCATGGAGACACACTCACGGTGAAGATGGACAAACAGAACCAGACTCAGAAGTGCAACTGGACCGCGTCTGTCGCTCTCCTCAACAGATGGCGGCTATGATGCACTGCTCTTTTGTCTAATCTTGAACTTTTCAGGTGTTTAGGTGTACTCTTTGTGGATGCACATAAACTGCATCTCCAGATTCAGCACTTTTAGTGTGAATGCAGTCTTCGCCTCTTGTTCAGTGACACATCAGAAGGATTATACACTTTCTGATATAAGAGCTTCGACCTATGTCCTCCATCGTACGGTATCTATCCACTGTCACCTGTATCCTGAGCGTTCATCCTGCATGTCAACCCTTCACATACAACAGCAACATCAAATCAATAATTTAACAGAAGCAATGAGGAGCCAGTAATATTCAAAATTCAATATCCAGTCAATTATGTCGATACTGACGGAAACTTTCCGTGTTTTTCTCACACATCCCCACAGGTGACGTGCTTTTATCTCACATTTTTTAGAGATTACACGTGAAGTGACAGGATATAAGGGAAGTTTGTTGGGGGAGACGCGTCCCTCCGAAGCTGCCGGTCCAGCTGCCAGTCACACAAGGACACGCACAGCCGCTCTGACACTACAGCCCACATTGACCTTGACTGGGCTGTGAATGAACAGTGGGAGGATTCGCTGGAAGAAGAAGAAGAAAAAAAACAAAAAAACAAAAAAAAATCACAAAGCTCCACATTCAAACACTGCCGCTTTGCTCAAGTGTGTGTGTGTGTGCGTGTGTGTGTGTGTGTGTGTGTGTGTGTGTGTGTGTGTGTGTGTGAGAGAGAGAGAGAGAGGAAAGAAAGCCAAGCATATTGGATGTTGTCTAATGAAACACTGCACACAGGATAGTACTACGCAGACAGACAGACAGACAGACAGACAGACAGACAGACCCACATGGACAGAAAATATGTTATCAGCAGATCTGCTGTCTGTCTGTCTGTCTGTCTGTCCTTCTGTCTGTCTGTCCGACTGTCACACACCTCACAGAGCTGAGCCTATATGGATTGTTTTATGATGACATATCCACTGCGCCTAGAGGGCCACCTGACATTCCTGACTCTGAACCCCCCACCACACACACACACACACACACACACACACACACACACCACCTCCACCTATCTCCCACTCCTCTCTCCTCCATGTATCACTGCAGGCAATGACCAGCAGACACCTCTCTCCACCACCCTCTGACTCTTTGTCCTCCACCCTCGGGACCCATATTTCCCATAATTTGAAATTTTCTTTTTTTTGTTTTCATTACCTCGAGAGAGCACATGAAAAAAGAAGATATGATTTATTTTTTAAAACACTTTTAAACAGATCGTATTTAAGGCATCTTCTTAGAATTTCTTTGACTGGTTACTTGCGCATTATTTATGGATTTTTGCATATAACGCCGGCTCTTTTTGAGTCCCTTCTCGTGCAGCCTTGATAAGGTCGATCACATTTGTCACAGATGGTTCGCGGGCTATCCTGAGTATTTAGGTGAAAAGCCGGTGAGCTAACGCTGCCTGCTGGTGCTGCAAATAACGATCCGGCCACATGTTTGCGCGCAGAAGTAAAAATGAAACCAAGTGAGATGAATTAAGTCCCCAGGTTGACACGAGACAGGGGGACAGAAAAACACGTGGGAAACGTTGAACTTACCACCAGAGTCCGATGATATTGACCGGACAGAGCAGGATAAAGAACAGGGCCAGCTGGATCCGCGAGAGACGGACCGTCATGGTGAACGCAGCAAATCCTCCAGGAGATTCCCCCCGCCCCCCCGCGGGGCAAAGTTTAAAGCACTGACGAGCCCAGCCAACACCGAGTCGGACTATTTCTTAAATACATAGGAGGTCCTTGTCCTCTGACGGGGACACGCTCGGCGAAAAAAAAAAAAGAAGCTCACTGGAAACTGTCTGTCAACGAGAGCGCAAAAAGTTCACCATCCAGCTCCAGCTCCTCTTCTGTCGGGCGCATCTTAATGCGCAAGAAGGTTGGTCAGGAGGCTACTGAAGAGATGTCCGCTCTCAAAGGTGTGGTTAACCTCTTCATCGTCGTCCTGCTCCGTCTGTCGCAGCCGCGCTACATGCTTTCGAGGAGGGACGAGGCGTGCGAGCGGCGCGCACGGAGGGTTTTCTGGTCGTGTGGGCGCTCCGAGTCGCGCCACGCTTTGAGAGATATTTGGAGCAGTTATTAAAAAAAATAAGAGAAAGATAGAGAGAGTTGCCTCTCTCACAAACAAAAGAAAAGAAAGTTGGTGTTTGTGGCGCTGCTGGATGTCGCTCCCTCCCCGCGCGCTCCGAGCTGACGCACTGGATGAACTTGGGTGAAGTAATTCTCGGTGCGCACCGGCTGCTGCAGGTAGAGGCGTCTGCGCGCCGCGGTCTGTCGATGTGTTTTCCTTGGATGATAAAGGGAGGAGAAGGAGGAGGAGGAGGAGGGGAGAAAAATGCGCTCGTCTTCTTCCACCTCGGTGTGACGTCGCTCCGGGCGAAGCGAAATCCTCGCTGTCACTCAGAGAGGGAGAGAGAAAGAGACGGCAATTAGTTTCGAGGAGGACCCGGCTGAGAGCGGAGAGGCGGTAAACACACACTCCCACAGTAGTAGAAGAAGAGAGAGACCTGACATACAGTGTTTTTTAGGGTGGACCTGAAATCAGAGCCTGCGGAATGAGGTGATGTCAGCACAGGTGTGGTGGCACCTTTCTGATATTGGTGCCAGCCGACTGTGGAGCCATCTGGGTGGGTATCTCGTCATGTCTTCAAGAGGAATTATTTTTTTATGTCCTGTGTTACTCTATGTGTGTGTGTGTGTGTGTGTGTGTGTGTGTGTAGGGGCCGGGTAGTATCATCGCCTATCTGGCCAAGGGCATATCCATTGAAATCCAACACCACTGTACTGGAGTCGCCCATAAAAGCCCTGACACCCGGCTTCGTTCCACTGCAGTGATGCAATCAATCACGAGTGTAACACAAGGCAAACTCACCCAGTCCGGCACCACAGCCGGGGCCCTCGGTTCCACCCGCTTACGCACAAAACCAGATAACCAATAACGCGCCTTCACTGAAGCCAGGCTCTCACCTTTAAAAAACCCTCACTGAAGTCTGGATTTTCTACAATTCTGACACAAACTTTTCACGTGCTTTAGGGATAAGGTCATATTTTGTGGTGGTTTTTGCCCACAGTCTGCAAGTGACGGAGTCTGACCTGTAGTTTCCTTTATTTATCCAAACTTGTTACGCCATTCAAATATTTTTGTATGTCGATGACATAAAGGTTAGAACAACTTGAGACAAATCCACTGAAAACACCTCAAATCATACGTGCTTTACCGCTGCGGACCAGAGCACACCGTCAGCTTCTTAGAAAGTACGATGCCTAACTTTGTGTCAGACACGGATTCCATTCATTTCTCTGCAGCGAGGCCATTAAACTGTCCGGACTTCACATTAAATCTCATCTGCTTATTGATCGCAGTGTCACAGTGTGGTAACACTGTTGAAAAAATGTGAATTGACAGGAAAAGTCAGCCGGAAATGTCAGAAACATGCTTCTTTCTTGGGAATTACACTTAGATTGATTTTAATTTCTTTATTCTAAATGCAAAAAGTGAGTATATTTAAATATTATTATAGTACGAGGTTATTTTAAGAACAATCTCGCTTGTGAAACCGTTTGGCGGACAGATATCAATGTCAGAGCCCAACGATTTAGCCTCCGGTGGCAACAGCGAATGATTCGGATGTCTTGGCCAAGACCTCTCCCGCGCCGTGGTCGAAGCAACTTGAGACATGAGAATGGAGTTGAAGTTGAGGGACGACTTATCTCAATAAAAAATATATATATGTTATATCTGCAAATGAATGCAGATACATGAAAAGGCCAATAAAAAAAAGCTACATCAGAGTCAAACCATAACCGATGGATCCCTAAATCATATTTCAGCCAATGTGTTTTCTCTTTTCTGCTCTGCACACAGACTGTAACTAAAGCCCGCATAACGTAAACCAGAACGCCGGTCTTAACCCTTCCAGATTCCGCATTCATAGTCAGATACCTCTTTGACATTAGCAAATATAACGTCTCAGATGTCAGAGCCTCGCGCAAGCACATCAATCCTCTGGAATCTATCGAAGCGCGTTTCAAGTCGGACCGCTTTGGCCTGCTGAGGTATGATTAACAGTTTATTGACAATGATTAAGGGTCTCGCTGTAACGCAGGACTCCAGACACTACTGGATGCCTTGGTTGGCGGTACTTCTCTTTATTTCAAACTCGTGCACACGTCTGGCAACAGAGGTTGCGGGATATAAATAGGGTAAGTAAATCTCTTCAAAACACAATCACTGAGGCGGGTTTGAGCTCTCACAGGCTGGTACTTTACCCAGAAGATCAGGTGCAGGAGTAACTGGCAGTGTAGATCCAGATGTCTCACTAATATAATTGAGGCTATCACAAGTGGAAAATCAGGATTTAATGGCTGAGTTGACCTTGAGGACGGCCTCGAGTGTGACCCGGTGCCCGACCTAGTTGCCTGACCTCGACACATACGGGCGAAAGGATGCCAACCGGGGCTGGTTGAGATGGAGCCAAGAGTCAGAAATCAAAAAGAGCCGTGTCATCAGCGAAAAAAAGCACACTGAACGGATGATGAATTATAACTTTCAGGACCCACTTTTGAGAAACACCAGCCAAGAAGAGCTTTTACTTGGCGGGGAGTGGACAACTGTATTTGCCCGATGTGAACTGAATTGACTCTAATAACCCAGATGTGAGCTGATCGCAGCGTCTAAATTTAGCTCGACAAATTGGGTGAGGCGAGCAGTTCAGTTCACGGTAAATTCAGTTCTGTGAATAGCCCCGGATTGTTGGCTCGGTGCAACAAACAGCACTTAGTCAAGAAATGTGACAGTTTATATCACGACATGACTGAGATTTGTCAGTCGTGCCGTATCAACCAAGGAAGCCACCCTACTTTTATTCTCCCGGGTTACGTTAGGACGTTGGAGGCAGTGCTGCGAATCAATGCCAGATCCCCAAATGGCAATATTGGATTTGCAGGATGATAAATTGATTTAACATATTTGTACAGCTAATAATATAACCCAGCCCTTTTCAGACATCTCTCAATCTGTGTGAACATTTGCGCCGAGTCTTCGCCGAATTCAAATGTGACGCTTCTTGTCACCAGAAGCTCTTCGATTTGCCCTCGCAGCTTTGGTCTCAGATGAACAGACTTTGTCTTTCTTCCCTCCTAATTTCATTTACGGCAGCTCGGGCCCCGCTGGAGAATCGGCCTCTTGGTTATCTTGTGATCGGTGCCTTTCTGAATCCACCCTTTTGTTGTCTAGATCCTTCAGAAGTGATGTATGTGGTATCCGCTACTCCTCCAGGTGTGTCCAGGCTCCCTTTTAGTCCTCCGTCGCTTTAAAGACACAATGAAGAGTTGAATTTAGGCAGAAATACTTTTTTACCGCTATTCAAAAAGCCGTCCGTCTTATTAATAATATTCTTAAAAAGCGATTCCCTGCTCCTTGATGACTTCATTTCAGACCTACATCATAGCGTAACTTTTAAACACATCTCGCCTCCTCATCTATGCGGTGAAAACACTGTGAATACTTGTCATGCAGTGGCTGGAACAGAACATGGTGTGATGTTCTAGCAGAGAAAGCTGATCTCCGTGGAGAGTCCTGTATTGATATGTGAACTGGGACCAGCAGCAACAAAATTAGAAAGTTATGAAAATTGAGTTATCTCCCAACGACCTATAAATAACCGTGAGCGAGAGCCACGACCATTGTTCTGTGCTTTGTACAGGCCGCTCTCTCTCTGACTCAACATCTCTCTCTCAACCACCTTACCCTCTCTTTCTTCCCCTAATTTCCTCCTCCATTTCTCCCTCTGCGTCTCACTCACCCCCAATTTCCCTCTCATCTTGTCCCTCTCTCTGCTGGATGAGTGTGTTTTGTTAGGGAGGGCTGATTCTTCATACTTGGCTGAGGCTTTATGGACAATAAAGATCTGATTTCAAAGTCCGGCAGGGTGTTGGGCCTGGGGTCTTGGCTCACAGCTTTAGTTGCCTGCTGGGAGGAGACACTGCACAGCCCCTAACCAGATGGCCATCAGCCCACATACAGTAGATTCATATTGTACGTTACGTACGTGTCTGTGTGCAGCTTCATACTTCAACACAGCGCAGTCTTGGACAGAGTCACTGAGCTGCACTGGACTCCTTAAAACGACTGTAAGTGTCAGTATTTTAATCATTTGACGCCATAGTATGCTTTTGCACGGAAAGGTTGATATTCCACAGCTGAATCTTAAATGCTGGAGTTTCCTTAAACGCACCAAATTAAGGATTCTTAAAAACATTCTAGATTGCATCGCCACGCAATTGCATAATAAGTTTGACGGAGAATAGTTTCATTGTGGTAAATTACCAATTTCAAGCTGGTTTTGATTTAAGTTATCATAATAAATTGAGTTGAAAACAGTTGACTGCCTTCACAGTGCTGAATCAGTCCAAATGCCTGTTGTTTTCTTGGCAGAAAAGTGTAAGCAACTTGTCTTTTAATCAGCTAAAGACATCAGTGTGCTCCTTTTTCAGTCACTGGTTCCCAAACCGGGGGTCTGGACACCTCTGGGGGCCACCGAAGCTTCACTGGGGGTCGTGAGGCCGTCTCGATTTTAAAGGATGTATGAAAACTTTTTCTTTTTTCTAAATAAACAGAAGCGTTAAATGTCAGCATTCCATTCATTTCTGTGAAGAAAACCTTTTAAAGTTTAGTTTATCATTTAAGCTATAAACAAAAAATAAATAAATAATGAAATATACAAAATCAGAAATTAATAAAGAAACAAACAAATGGCTCAATAAAAAAAAATATATGCCATTAAACGCACCAAAAAAATCTAATAAAAATACATGTAGGCATTTATTAATTTATTAAATGTGACTAAATAGATGTTTCTGCTAATTTAACTATTTATTTACTTTCCTATTTTTATTTAATTATTATTTTGGCAGGTTCAGTCCTCCATAAGAACATAAGCGATATTTACAGAACCTCTACTCCTCCTCTCTTAAATAGCCTCGCCCTGCATTAGACCGAGGAAACTAAAGCAACATTGCCAAACATCAAGGAGAAGGAAATGGTGACCCTATTAATTACTGTATGTATGACTGAAAATAATTAAAGACATGCATAATATAGACAGAATTGTGTAAAAGGAAACTCATCTCTAAAGCAATTCTCACAGGCAGTAAAATTCATTCAAACTTCTTGCTTTACACACACTTCCTGCAGTATATGTGGGTATATTGAACAGTTTATCAGTTCATCTGTACTGGTAATGTTAAACTAATATTAATATAATATGAAATATCAATAAAATATGCCACTTGGTCAGTTTCCACAATGAGTCTGGGTCCAAAAGAGAAAAGGAAAATGAACGAAAAGGTATAATAGGTCTCCTTTAAGTGTTTCTTTTGCTCCTCTCTACCTGTAAGTCACAACTCTCAGAGCAAGAGAGTCGGTGTCCTGCTCAAAGACACTTCAGCAGGAGCCAACACAGGAGCTTGAACCAGTATTCTCTGGTTTAAGGACAGTCTCTCTACCCGTGTTCCCACCCTTCCCATGACGCCATGCTGACCTCAAACAGCTTTCTGATCAACTTGAGTCCCCTCCGTTGTTTATTCCCTGGCTGTTTCATCTTAATCACATAGCTCAGAGTGGAGATATGTGACTTGTCCTTCCAGTATGTATAATACATCTGTTGGGACTTAGTTAAGTGTTGTAAAGGAGAACGCCCTGATAGATACAGGAGCTTCACTGGGAGCTGCCAACAGTGCATTTTTTAGTCATTACATTAAACTTTTAACATTGTTGTTGCTTTGTGAGATATTCTGCAGAATAACAGTAATGGAATATATTATAATATGTATTAAGGAGAAGAATATCAGGGGTGGAACAGGGATTTACTTGAGACATGACAACAGTTGGACTTGACCTCAGAGCATAACATGGTCCAGAGTGAAATATTTCAGTGACTGTTGGATGGATTCATGGTCCCTGTGATCACTTTGCTGATCCCCTCACGTCTCATATAGCGTCACCACAAGCGTGAAGCATTTGTTTTTTTGCAAAATGTCTTCAAAACCATTGAATGTCTGCACCAAATGTCATGGCAATCCATCTGTGTCCCCATCGTGACGGATTATAATAACTTCGTTGTCTTATCCTGTAGTGTAATTTTGTTTTATTTGTTCATTGTGATGAAAAACTCAATGACATTCACCTCATTCTCAGCTGTGCTTTGTGTTGAGTGCTAATGCTAACATGTTAAACTAAGATGGTCAACATGATCAACATTATACCTGCTAAATATCAGTATGCTGGCATTGACATGACATTGCCTGAGTACAGACTTACAGAGCAGCTAGCACTCTTAGTGGGTGCGCAGTTCCCAAGGTCCCATATTCATTAACCTGCCGATTGTGTTTGGGTCAAATAACCATAACTCTTACCTTAACCCAAGAGCTGGGGAACATAAGAACCTAAAAGCATAGGACCTCTAACTTAGGACTGCAGAAAAACAGGAGTCTGGGAACACAGGACCTCAGGAACATTCTAGGACCCTGGGAGAGCAAATACATAGAACTGGAGAACATAGGACCCTGGGAACATAAGGTCTTGGGAGCATGGGATCCTGGTAACATAGGACCATAGAAACATAGGACTCCAGGAACATATGAACTTGAGAACTTAGGAACTTTGGGAACATACAAGGACCCTGGGAAATCACATATGTAGAACTGGAAAACAAAGGACCCTGGTAGGATTGGGCCTTGGGAACATAGGACTCCAGGAACATATGAACATGAGAACTTAGGACTGTGGGAACATAGCACCTTAGGAACATACTAGGACTCTGTGGGAGCACATATGTAAAACTGGAGAACATAGGACCCTGGGAAGATTGGGTCTTGGGAAGTCCCTAGAAACATATGACCTTGGGAACTTAGGACTGTGGACAAATAGGGCCTTAGGAAGTTAACAACATACTCGGACCCTGGGAGACCACATATGTAGAACTGGAGTACAAAGGGCTTTCGAAATATAGGGCCTTAGAAACAAAGGACCCTGCCAACGTAGGACCTTGGGAACATATGACCATAAGAAATTAGGGCCTTGGGAACATAGGACCACAGGAACATACTAGGACCCTGAAAGAGAGCATACATCTAGAACTTGCGAACATTGGACGCAGGAAAGTTAGGGTTTTGGGAACATACAATAAGACCATGGGAACTTAGGACCGTGGGAAAACAGAAACATGGGAACATATAAGGACCTTGGAAGAGCACATATGTAGAACTGGATAAACATAAGATCCTGGGAACATGTTTACCAGAGACACAGTGAATCTAGGACCTAAACTGTCTGTACCCTGATACTACATCCTCTTGCACAACAGCTATATGTCCGATGCGTTCTCATGTCATGCGAGTCACAGGGTCAGTGAATGTACTGTACTGGAATGTTGTGTTATTCTGCACAATGTGTCAAACTGTATTGGACAGTCTCACACGAGAACGCTTATCTGCTGAGGGAAAAAAAATACTAAATAAACTATTGGTTGTAATAACTTGTGGTTTCCCCTCAGGTCTGTCACTGATGGAACTGGGAGAAAATTGGTCGGGGTTATGAAGTGTTTCCTCCCTCACTCCTCCACCTAGGAAAAGCTAACAGGCCTAACCCCTGTCCTGCCACACCTATCATACACAGGCTACGCACACATTCCCCCTCTCACACTGCTTTCATCTGGGCGTGAAATGGATTCCTACTGTCTGCCAGAATGCACCACCTATCTCTGGATGTGATTCTCTTTCACCCTCCTACTCTTTTCCCCCCGCTCTCTTCTCTCCGTGCCACACGTGTGCCCTTTTGTTTCCACAGAAAAATGCCTCGCCCACTCCGTAAAGTCCACGGAACACATTCCCCCGTCCGCTCATGATCGAAAATGAGCAGAAATCCCATCGGAGATAATATTTTATATGACAACTTGAATTAGATCTAAATCAGAAACACATGACGGCCCTAACCTTTTTAAAACAAACCACAGTCATCCCTGGAATCCCCAGGAGAAAGGCATGTTCTTGAAATTCCTTTAAAACTGGCACACACACACACACACACTGACAGTGTGAGAGACTGTAGTATAAAATATTGATACCTCCCGCCGCCACATGATTTTACATGTCCAAAAGCAGAATGTTTGTTTTCGGAGGAAGGAACTGAGGTTGTACAAAATTTGGTCTTGTTACAGCAAGTAATGAAAGTAAAGCCTGTTCCAGACAAAAGCCTCTCACGGAGAATGGCTGCAATCTGTCAACAAAAGCTACATAATTCGCCGTGATTCATGTATTTCCTGCTTTTTGTCTCTCGTAGGGTTCGCCTCAGTGACCCTATTATAATTGGACACACATTATTTGGATCATAACAGTAAGCAGACACTTGGAATCCACCAATTGACTGGTAATCTGGAGGAACAAATTGTGATTCTGAGGCGGCGCGGCGGTGAGGAGTTAAACCTGAAGGGGGTTCCAGTGAACCAGGTACGGATCTTTTTCTCGGCATGGTTTAACTTACATCACTGGAATTGCCAAAGGAATTTGAATTGTTCAAGAGATCTCTGACAGAATCTCCTCCTGCAGCAGCGCCATATTTGTGCACAGGCAGAGAGCCGAGGATTAAAAAAAACACGCAACTACAAAGTGTCTGTGTTCAGCCCTCGAGTCTTCACCCTCGAGTTCTGGCAACGTTTGACTCAATTTATGCTTTTGTAAATGTAACTTCTCTTTAAATGCTTTAAAGGGAGAACAAAAAAAAAAAAAGCCATACCGAAAAACAAGACTGGAAAAAGTTAAATTCTTAGCTCACATCATAAATTCACAAGATAAATTCCAGCTACATAGCACATTACATTGCATTATATGGCTTTTGATTACATTTAATCAAGAAGTCTAGATGAAATATTTAACTTTTTACCCTTCTACTTGACAGCTATAGTTGCCGTAGTTTCTGTGTAGATTAAAGGTGCCACCGTGGAGTTTGGAAGCAATGTTTTATTACAATGGATCCCTGTTTTTGTTGCTATACAATCACATGGGTGACACGATGCATTCTGCCCAATGGATTCATGCTATTGCACCAAGAAATGCAGAAATGTGCCAACAAAGGTCAGGAAGAAGAAAAGCCGAAAGCTCGCAAAACTGCGCGTAAACGACGCAAGTTCTAAAAGTTTGGAGGATGACTGACAGTGTGTTTCGAGCCCCGATTCCAAGAAAGGTGACGTAAATAAACAAAAAAAAGAACAGAATGTGATCATATTCCAGTCCTTTTTTGACACAATAATCGATTGAAAACAGGACCAAGGCGACATGTTTAATGTTTTACCTCGTCACCTTTAATGAGTTTTGTAAGTATGTGCTCATTCTGAATTTGATGCCAGCGACATGTTTATAATAAGTTGGGAAGGGGGCAACGAAAAGACTGGGAAAGTTGTGGAATGCTCCAAAAAACACCTGTTGGGAACATTCCACAGGTAAACAGGTTCACTGGTAACAGCTGAGAGCATCGTGATGAGGTATGAGAGGGGCATCCTGGAAAACCTCAGTCGTACTACAAGCAAGGTTGGGGCGAGGTTCACCGCTTTGTGAAACACATGATTGTATAAAGGATATTACTACACGGGCTCATGAATTCTGCTTTTACTCATGTTTTGCGCAGCGTTCCAACTTGGAATCAGGACTGGATTAAAAAGAAACGCAGCGAAAAATAAGCTCCTGTCGCGATGACAATCAAATGATAAAACATAAATAAAATCGTTGTCCAGAGGTTGATACGACTTGTTGTGCGACCAGACTGAATGAGGGGAACCCTGTCCAGGAAACTTTCTAAGGATAAGTGGAAATAACACGGGCCAGTCATACAGCGATGAGTCATTTTACTTTTAAGAACAAGAGCTTCATCAGGTTATTTCACAAGACAATAGGAGAGACTTGAGAAGGTTAGCTGACCCACAGGGACCAATCAGGCCACACGACAGACTGACATCACTCAACAAGGCAAATATGTAGGTTTTAGCAGGTATGGCGCTGTGGGCCTGCAATGAAATGCATCTGTGACATCATATATTGGGAAAATATCCTAATTAAAATGTATAATGTTTACGTGTAATGGAGTATTTTTTATATCGTGGTATTGCCGTCTGAATACTTCCTCCACAGATGCCCTCATTCAGAAATATGTCCTCCAACTTGTAGAGGAGGACAATAACAAAACAGCTGCCAGAGGCGTTTACACGGCCTGAGTTTTACAGGTTATGACATCAACCCTTCAGCAGCTGATACGCCTTTCTCCAGCCCAACTCCTGTATTGATCAGATGTGTTGTATATAGAACTTTATTGTTTCTTATTGCTCTGTATTTGCCCTTATATTTTTATTGTATTGTACTGAATGTACCAGCGGCTAATTTCCCCTCAGGGATTAATAAATCTATCTATCTATCTATCTATCTATCTATCTATCTATCTATCTATCTATCTTGATGTTAAAAAAAAAGGATATAACTGCGTGTTCCTCTGCTGTCCCAACACAATAAAACTTATTTGACATCTCCTGTCAAGTTTCCACAACACCTGATACGGACGTGATGAACTACCAGACGTTTCCCTAATTTCCCAGTAAAATTACTTGGTTTGTGTTATTTTTAATCCAATAGCGGCAATAATTTAGGCGAGACAGGGACAGAGTGGACATGTTCTCCAAATGCGTCACGTCCATTCGTGAGTAATGATAACATCACGGCTGAACTTTTGATTATTAGATTAGATTTGGCCAAAAGTGCGGTGTGATGTTATTCCCATACACCGTGTGTGTGTGTGTGTGTGTGTTTCCACTGTGTTAATGACAGTTTGTAAGTTTCCAACGAGTTTTTGCCAGACTCACTCACCAGCACAAGGAAGTTCTTCTCGTCTTTGTCATGTGTCTGTGTGTTTTTATAATGTCCAGTGTTTGTAATCCAAAAACTCAAAAGTGCACTTCTGTCACAACAAGCTGGAAAATACAGTAGGCGTAACAAGATTTATCACAGCGACGCGAACGTAAACTCGTGTTTTTACTCACTTTTCCACTTTGCTTACAAAAACACAAATACACACACAGACACACACACAGCCAGGGTGACTATTCAGTGTGATTCATCAGCATTACTGGCAGAACAGTAACTTTATTAGAACAGATCTTATCTGGTCTGCCATGCTCTCCATTTGAAAGCTCCGGGTCTTTTTCACTCTTTCTTCTCCGTCCAACTCGTGTCCAGAGGGCTTGTGGTGTTGCAAAGAGATAGAGAGGGAACCGGCCAGATGGGTAACACACACACACACACACTCTCTCTCTCTCTCTCGCTCGCTCTCTCTCTCTCACACACACAGATTGTCTCAGAGATATGGGGTGCAGATGACTTTTCGGCTCAGTCTCCATTCACACACGCCGTGTCTCACCAGCCACACACATGCACACACACACACACACACACACACACACACACACACACACACACACACACACACACACACACACACACACACACACACACACACACACACAGAAGCACATTCCAGTATTGACCTTCTTACACTCTGATATCAGAGTCAATACTCATCACAAAAACTGCTCCTTTTAATGTCTCAGGACTCTTTCGTTTGAAGACTGACCCCCAATCATTCACACATGCGTACATTTTGTGCCATCGCAGGAAAGAAAACGCGCAAAGATATTCAACGTGCGTCCTTTGAATAAAAGAAAGCTCTGCATTAGTTTAACTGATTGCAGACAGTCCACACTAGAGCAAAAGCTATAAATCACTGAATAATGATAATGATTTGAATGTGGACAACATAAAGCTCAGCTTGTGACTTGAGGCGATGTGAATCATGAGGTAAGGCAGTTTGTTTGTATATAGCACCATCTTGTGTCCAAAGCTGCTGATAGACGCTGCCTACAAAAAGCAGCAGCAGGAGGAGGAGGAGGAGGATGTTTAAGTGACTCACACTTCCAGGGAAACAACACCAGAGTACAACTACACATTCAAAAGAAAACATTCAAACATTTATGTCAATGAATTTGTAAGTAGTTAAACAAACTGAAAGCTCCCACCAGTTGCACGGCTTTCTCTTTAGTCCTGTAAATCTCAGAGGGAAGATTTACTTTACTTTACCAAAACAGTCTTTCATTATCATAGGTGTCATTTACACCGGGGACATGTCACCGCCACTCTCTGAAATGGCCACATCACCCTATTATGTTGAAGCATATCTAGTTAAAAATATGCTTAGGAGCTTTCATGAAGGAACGTTGCCTAAAACCACATACGGTGTATTTAAAATACGTTTTTTTCATCTGAGCCCTCATGTCAGCACCACTCTCCAACACAAAGCGACGCCCTGGATTATCATCACATTGCAACAAGTATCCATGCGTCCTCAAAACAAACCATTAAACCTAAGAGGCTCGTTTAGATGAGTATTATTTCCACTGTCTGACAACTTTCTCTCTTTATTTTGCACTGTCTGTGTAAAAGGGCAGACGGTGGTGCACATAGTCTATATCTATAATCTGACAGCTCTAAAAGTTGGCCACTTTCAGCTGAAACAACTTTCACAAGTGTTGAAAAGATGAGGAGGAATGTAACGAACGTGATTACCAAATGATTAGTTAGCAATTTATACATGAATTAAAGATCATGGTGTCTCCTTCTGATAAGTTGCCCTTCATAAATGGTTTATAAGTTGTAATCAATGGCCTTATCAATGTTAATCAGGTTGCCAGGTTGTAAAAAAGAAAAAGTCCAGAGCAAATATTGACCAAAATCCTTTTTCTTTTTTTTTTACTAATAACATTTCTAAATGCAGGTTCATGGCTCACTTGGAGCTGTAAAGACCACAAGTGTTTATTAATGGATAGCCAATATTAAAAACTCCCACAGGTTATTACAAAATCGAAAGGATATTGAGAGGATTTTCATCAGCTGGCAACCCAAAATGTTATATTTATTAATGTCTTATGCAATGAGGGCTCTGCAAAGCATTTGTATGTTTCATTAACCATAACAGAAAGAAAATACACCTGATACATGAAGGATATTTTATAGGCTGATCCCAGTGCAGTGTTTATTCATTTGATTTTTATTTGTTATATTTCACTTTGATTACTTTAAGTAAATAAATTAATGTATTCTGCATTTCACCTACAGACTATATTGTAAAAATCCAGTTAATTAGAGCATTTCGGAGACATTTCTGTGTTTATCCTTATTCACATGTATTTATCAAGCCTATGTAATACGTGACATCATCATCGTTGGACTTTTACTATGTAGTGCTGCTGGTTAAAAGAGATAGACCAATCGCAAACTCACGTGGCCACGCCTGCCCGCCCCTTGGCACGGCTCGACCAATCACAGGGCAGCTGAGCACGTAACACGCAGCCGGCCTGCAGTATCCGGTTTGACCAGCGGGCGGCAGCACACGTCAACACATGTAATATTACACAAGCCGTTACCAAACAGTGAAGGCGAGCTCTGTTACATATCGCAGCCCCGCCTCACAACACTGCTGTCTCTCAGAGGGTAAGACGTCCTCACTCTTTAAACTTTTAATTAGCTTGGGGAAGAGTTTGCAGTTACGTTTAATTCATTAGCAAGAATGAAACATTGACTACGTTTTAAAGTTGGCGGTTCGCTCGTGTAACTGTTTCCTCGCGGTGCGTTCAAGTCCCACCTTTCTCCTCCCGTCTCCTCTCTTTGAACTTTACTTGACACTGTGTTCATTTTTGACTTTTCTGCTACAGGAAGGAGCTGCTGCATCGCTGAGACGACGACAACCATGAAGTCCATCGCTTGCATCTCCTCGTCTGTCAGAGCAGCCTGTCAGCACACGTCAACGTGTCTTCCTCTTCATCGTGCTTTAATTCTCTGCAGTCCGGTGGGCAGATGCTCCAATGTGGAGTTTGCCTGCAGAAGACAAGAACCGTGCGTAACCGGCGTGCGTAACTTCCATGGCACGCACGTGAACACCGCGGTGGTCCAGCAGGTGAGCGCCGAGCCCCTCCTCAGCCACGTGCCCATACCGGGGAGAAGAGAGGATGACCTGACCGTGTACCAGCTCGGAAGACGTGTGCCACCCACAGCTGCCCTGAGACCAGCCCCGTCAGCCGCTCTGAGACCAGCCCCACACCTCTCTCCATACAGCCCATACTCCAAACCGCAGAGCGAAGCAGCTGCCTTGGTCAACATGCAGTCTCTGTTTGAAGGGGAGGTGATCCCCGAGCTGTGCTCCAGGCTGGCAGACCTCCCCAGCAGCGACAGGGCAGAGGGGCTGGCAACTTTGCTCGGCGCGTGCGTCGAGTTTGGCCTCGACGCGCACAGCCCTGTCGTCGGCAGGCTGATAAACGAGTGCCTGCAGCTCCTCGCCAAAAGGGACATCGAGGTGAGGCAGCTCTGCCACCTGGGCGAGGTGGCTCGCACCCTGGAAGGCGGCCAGTCAGGCCTGGTCGCAGAGGTCCTGGAGTCTGTAGGCGTCGCAGTGGAGGACGATGTCGTCTCTCCCAGCGAGGCCGTCAGATTGTACTCCCTGCTGGCCGTGTGTCACGATCCCGCCAGCCAGCAGCAGACGCGCACACTGTACACTCTGCACAGGCACACCAAGAGGCTGGTGCACCAGCTGACCGCCGGACAAGTCAGCGAGATACTGCAGCTCCTTGTGAAGTTACAGCAGAGACGGGTCGGTAGACAGCCGCTTCGATTTGTGGCGCTGAATGAGGTGTATGTTTGCCAAGGCCTCTCGCTGTAGGCGTCTTTAAAGGAAAGGTTCACTCAAGCATGACAATTCAGTCATTATCTAATCACCGCAACGATGATAGATGGTCCACAAAACATTCCTGGAGCTTCACAGCAAAACAGCGTTGCAGCATTCGACTAAACAACTGAAGTAGATGGGGACTTCTTCTAAAATGTAAAGAAACAACCCAGAAGAAACATAAAATGGTTCCATACAGGTTGTCTGGCATCAGCCAGGTCTCAAGAAGCCCAAAGATCCCAAATTGAATTATAAAGATGTTATTCACTCCCTTGAGCTTGTGCACCCACTTCAGATTAGGTGTGCGCTAACGCTTTTCGCTTAGCAGCTACAGTGGATATTACAGATTTTAAAGGGTGTCAGTAACGTATTTTCAACAAGGGAACCGGAGGCTTTCAGGAGCTTTGATTAAGCCAGACAAGCTATATGTCATTTCATGTTTTGGTTTCAATAGTTTTTTTAAAGTTTTAAAACAAGTCCCGAACTTTTTGAGTTGTTTAGGAGAAAGCTGCAATGCTGTTTTGCTTTGAAACTCCAGAAATGTTTTGTGGACGACATTGTAGTCAGATAATGACCACATTTTAATTCTAAGGTGAACTTTTCCTTTAAGTACAGTGTGAATGTTTGTCTCCGCCACCCTGAAATTACTTTCTCCACACTGACAAGTTTAGAACAAAGCACATTTAAAGTTGTGGAAATGTTTGATATACAAAGTGACGTTACGTTATCAGAGGAAATTAATACTGATATTTGGTCCACAGTCAATTTCCCTGGTGATGAGGCTGAGTCACAGAGCATCCAGAGTCTTCAAAGCGTTCACCGACAAAGACGTCATTAAGGTGCTCTCTGCGCTGATGATCCTGGGGCAGCACGACGAAGAGCTCCTGGCTGCCATGGAGAAACACCTGCCAGGTGTGGTGTTATCTTCCTCAACCATGCCTCAAAATGGACCAGCATCCATCAAGCTTTGTCTAATCCTGAAGTTCTGTGCTGTGTGTGTGTGTGTGTGTGTGTGTCAGGGCGGCTGGAGAAGGGCGACCCGGAGCTGATCAGCGCCGTCATGGAGTACTGCCTGCAAACGAGGTGCCGCTCCGAGCCCATCTTCGAGGCTGTGGCTGAGAACTTTGTGTCCCGGGGTGAAACGCACACCACCCTTCAGATAGCCAAACAGATTGTCGCCATGGGGAGACTCAACTATCTGCCACAGGTGATATTGTGATACTGTATATAAATCAAAGAACTATCAGCGTTTTTGATTATTCCAGGTGTCTGAAACGTTGGACCCAAACGCCAAAAATGAAAGATAATAATTTGGGACTTTGAATCTTTCCTTTCCTCCTCAGTGCTCCAACCAGATGTTTAAGAAGCTGGAGAGCATTTTGTCAACAAGGTTTTCCCAGTTCCAGCCTCGCTCCCTGATCGAGGTGCTGCACGCCTGCATCCACCTGGAGCGCTTCCCGCTCAACTACACGTCCAAGGTCTTCAGCCCGTACTTCCTGCAGAGGCTCCAAGGTAAGCATGCCCTCACACAGTTTGCACATGTATAGTTAAGTTCAGTAATATCAGGGTCAGACCCCTTCACCCTTTGCTGCTTGTTGCTCAAGGCAAAGTCTACTGTTACGAAGTTTATAATGTTCAGTTTTATGAAAAAATACTATCTCAATGTTTCAACCTCTAGGCTACATATCAAAAAAGTGACTAGGTATCATAAAAGTAGACGTTTGAACAGTGTTCTACTGGTTATTAAAGATAAATAGCTGTCACACTCGAGGAGCGAGTCGTCACGCCGTATGGACAACATGTACAGCATGCCAGTTTATGTAATCTGTGTGTACGTGAGGCATGTGTTTGTATGTAATGTCTGTGATGTAAGCTGTCCTTGTCTGTCCTCCAGTCCAGGGGGAGCCATTGGACAAGAACGCACTGGGATACCTGACACAGCTGAACCTCTCCGCCTCATTAGAATGCACTTACTACAGGGTGAGCGTGACACAACTGCATAAGTGTCGGAGTTTTGGAAGTTATTGAGTCGGATAATTGATTACAGTGATTAATTCTCCTCGCTGTCTTCCTCACCAGGGTCCCAGACTGCCCCTGGTCCTGCATGTGAAGAAGTTCTCCTCTATGGACCAAGCCTTTGAGACACCCATGGAGAGTCTCCTGTACAAACAAGTCAAAGGGCCGCTTACAGAACTGCTAGGGGGACAATTTTACTCCACCAAGATCTTTACGCAAGGTGGATACACTATAGGTAAGCAGTAACCACCCAGATATACACAAGGATATGATCAACATGAGAAGAATCTAATGTGTCTCCTGATTTACATATTATTGTTACCTAAGCTCAATGTGTTTTACTGCATAATGTCACAGATATCATGCTGTTTGTTTTTCCAGATGTGGAAATATGCCTGGACGAGAGCGGATATGTTCTGCCTCAGTCTCAGTGGGATCACACTTACAGAAGGTGCGACCCACAGTCTGAAATGCTGTTTTAACACAATGCCTTAACACAAATATCAGACTGACACAGCAGTTATCTACAATCTGACATCTGCACCCTTGCTTTAACTTTTAACTTTTCCCTTCAGGTTAGCACTGTGTTTGGATGGTCAGAACCGATTCTGCAGCAACACACAACACCTGCTGGGGAAGGAAGCCACCAAAAGGAGACACCTTCGCAGGATGGGCTATGAGGTGGTGCAGGTATGTTTGAGAAAAGCCGTTTTAAACAAATCATTTTGAGCTTTGTCTCTGTAATGGTTGTTGTATTTGATGGAAAGTTTTACTCTTCAAGGAATGATATCTACGGAGAAATTTGTTGTCAATACATAAAATCTCCGCTCCCTTTCTCTTCCAGATCCCGTACTTTGAGTTCGAGAAGCTGGGAACTTTGGAGAGTCAGGTCCAGTATCTTCACAGCAAGATCTTTCCCACCATCTTCAAGTTCAAACACAGATCTTAGTCACTCAACAAACTGAGTTCAACCAAATATTCCTCAGACTTTTGTTGCTGTAGAAATGAACCAACCGTCCCGTGAACTGAATGGACGTTTAGCTGACGACATGAAGAAGATACGTGGCATGGAAGAAAATGGATACATCATATCTCAGATACAGCACATACGTATCCTGAAGGATCATACTTATCTTACTGTCCTGCAAAAAACGCAGCATACTTTAACTGAAGCTACTGTAAAGTTACTGTAAAGATATAGGAGTATGATATGGCATTTGTTCTCATGTTTCTTTGTTTTTATTGTCATCTAATGAAACAGCGACTTGTTTTAAGCATTAAAGTAAAAAAAAAAGGCAATGGATTTTATTTAACAAGGCTAATTGTTTAACACCAAGGCATCCGATATCAAAGCTGTCTATGATGGAATAGAGAGATTGGATCAGAGTTTTGTTTTGCTTTTATTTTTTTTATATAAAGATAAACTTGAAAACATTTGAATCCCATTGAAAATGCAGCTGTGAAAGAGGGGCAGTCCTAACAGCTGAACTGCTTCTTCTCTGGCTGTTTGTGTGACTATATCTCTTATATTTGCACCTTTTGACCTGAGTTGAATACTAAACCAGTATATTTCAAATGATGATGCTGGCCACTGTTGTATTTAGCTGTTATTTTATTATGTTTGTTAAACAGACATGATAGTGACAATGTGATTTTATTATTTATGTGTAAATATTGAGTGTTGTGACTTCAGCCTTTGCCTTTGTACTATCTGTACCAGATTTTCTTCAGGTAAAGGAAAAACTGACCTCATTAACTGGACACGATGTCCAAATTGAAAATGAAATGTACATGAGATGTACAAATGTGTGACATGGAATGTGCTCTTATCTGATGTTTAAAGATAAATCTCACATTATCCTGTGGACTGGTGGTCGATTCTTCTTACTATTTAAGAACAGCTGTGTCCAGAAATGTGCTGAGACTAATTAACCTCACAGAGAACTATAATGAAAAAATGTGTCAACACTATGAAAACATTCCCCACACTGCTGCTGCTGTTGATTTGGTCAGACCGACAAATATAGCAACACTCTGACATACTGATTATAAAAACATTTTTAAAATATGAGAGGAATTAACTAAAATAAAAAATCAGTGTTCTGTAAATGGTTGTTGACAATACTATTGGTGAATAAAGTCAGACAAAGTCAGTGTTTAATCATACAAAATTCTTAATTTTGTCAGTTTTACATGCAGTGTAATACAATCTCAGAGGTCATCTGACAATCTTCCAAATGTCACACAAAAAGAACCAACTACTGTTCATGGTCAAGTTACCTGTGGGTACATTTTAAATGTTTCCCATTAACTTTCAATCCAAACAAGCGACTGATGAAGTTTTTGGATGATAATACAGGAAGGTATCAAAACATAGGATTCTAACAATAAGTAGGAATCTCTTTTATTAAAGCCCAAAGCTGTGTGAATGTCTCACTACAACTGGAACGTCACTTTTGAAATGTTTATGGAGGAGCTTTTGAGGAAGGAGGCTGCAAAGATGAGGAGAGGGAGACACATGAATTGGATAAAGGAAAGAAAATGATGGATAGCACTTGTTGAGGATACAGGAGCGCTAAAGAGATAAAATGTCAGGATAAAATAAAGGTGGATTTAATTAAAAGCAGCAGAAGGAGAAGGACCTCTGGGACGGGGGGTAGATGTTGTGACGTATGTCCCTGCTCTGTTTTCTCTCTCCACCTCAGCCGTGGCGTTGGACGTCCTCCTGATCCTAATGGAACACACAACATGTCAATCTTCTGGTAGAAGAAGAAGGAAAAACCAGCGCCAGAGTTACTGTAAGTGTGCGTGTCTATAATGAGTGTCTGTCTTCACCTGGTGGAAGCAGGTGGCAAGATAACACTGCGGGGGTGTGCTGTCAGATCAAGCTCTCCTCTGAAAGCTTCCATCATCAGGTTCTGGATGGTGTTCAGCAAAACATCCTTGCACATGTCAGCAGCCACATGTTCAGTGTGCAGTGTGTTCTGTGTCTTCTCAGAACATCCTGCAGTCCCTGATTTGTCCACTGTGTTGTGCTGTTCCCTCCCGCTCGACAGACACTGAGGTTGGGGTGTTGGGTGAGGAGATGTGGGAGAGGGAGGGGGAGCGGGGGTGGATGGAATCGAGGAGCAGTGAGAGGGGCCAGTGTCTGGAAGGCGGTAGGTTATTGGCTTGAATGGCATATTTATCAGAGACTCTGTTAAGTTTAGGTCATCAAGTACGCTCCTGGAAAAGCAGAGAGGGAAAAAGGCAAATGTAGAAAATAAACAATTTCTTGCAACAATGCTCTTAATTACTTCCAGCCATCTCGTTAGACTCTAATCCTAAAATTCTATCTAATATCAGTCGAGTTGATTCGAGTGCGTAGGGAGTGCGTGAATGTCGGAATGTAAGTCTTTACTGTGTGTATCTGTGTGTTTTTACCAGAGCGTAGAGGTGAGTACGTGCGTGACGATGTCTCTCTCAGGGCTGTGTGTCAGTGAAGGCGGCCCAGCAGGAAGAGATGTGCTTGAAGAAGAGGTTTGCTGGGACCTGACTGACCGGCGGCATCTAAGGAAGACAAGCACTACTTTCAGCCACTACATATGCAGCCCAGATTCCAAAAGAGTTGATCACAGAACGATCTGTGTCTGTGTGTACCTATAGTGCTTATTGGACTGGTCGGGGAAGTGTGTGCGGTACTCAAGAAGCCCGTGGGAGTGTGCTGTAACCCCGAGGTGCAGCAGAGCAGGCTGAGGGGGCTCAGGGCGTCTCCATACTCTCGCTGCCTCTCGCAGCGCCCGCCGCTCAGCTCTGGTAAGCTTGGTGCAGATATTGCCCAAGGTTTCACTACCACTGCTGCTGGCACTGATAGGAGGAAGAGTCTGGAAGGGGAGTGAACGTGAGACCGACTGTAAAGGTGTGGTCAAAACGAAGCTGTGCTTTATGAACTCTCAAAGGTGCAAATGAATCACCTTGTATTTTCTGAGTGGTGGTCCTTTTCTCACTGGAGTTGCTACAAGTTCCTGGAACAAGACAAAAAAGGTGAATACACTGAAGAAGACTGTTACATCACAGCCAAAACTTTGACTTTGAATGTGAGAAAGGACCTCATCTATCAAAACTCTTTGGCCCTCTGTAAGATGTTTGTCCGTGATATTGAATTCATCTCGCTGTCTCTGTTTCTCTTCCTCCCAACGCCGCAGAGCATCATGATACCGAGTCAGTTCGGCTTCCTTTATAACCTGGAGAGGGGAGGTGGTTTTCATATTTTAGCAACGTGTAACTTTAAACAATAGTCTTGGAAAACCAGGACCTTCACCGCAGCTTTCAATATACAGTAGTACTGCTGTTGTACCTGACAGATGACATCTAACTGATAACAAGTGGGGTAGTCGGTAGAAGTGAAGTTTAGGACACAGAGGACACTCTCCCCTGGACACAGGCTACCTCGCTCTGGATGGATCTGCACCACCTGAACAAGAAGAAGAATCTTCATGTCAGTCACAAAATACCCAAAGAAGATGCTGCTTATGACAGACAGTCCAACACAAGAGGGAGGATCGGCTTGTTTCTTCAAGATGTTTTACACCTTCCTCTACCTGCTGTTCGCTCTTGTCCCATGTATAGTGGACAGTGTCTCTGTGGGACACATTGGTCAGGAAGAGGATTCTTGAAGATTGTGAATTCACAGGGATGTCTCCTAGAGAGACACTGTCTTCAGACAGAAATACCACCTACAAAAAACACAAGCAAAGACAAGGAGACATACAAGGAGCAGCGTGTTGGTGTTCTGCAGAACAAACTCAAATTAAAATATGATTTTTAAAAGACAAAGATTGCTCTCACCTGTCCTGGAAAGGGCAGCCTCTGCAAATATGGTTTGGATGATTTAGTGTCGCTTAGAAAGTTTTTGGAGCCCAGTGCAGCAGGATTTAATCCACATCCCTCAAACCTCTGCAGCACGGATTCCCCATCCTGGACATGGATAGGAATGTCCATCTGGTGATACACACACAAAAAAGATGTTATTTGAATTTGAGAAAACATGTACAATGGAGAGAAACACAGTGCCTGCAAATTAAGCAAGGAGAGGAAAGATTTTGGCTCGTTCCTTACATGATACATCTTCGCCTCTAATGGAGAGAAAATCCATTCCAGCGTGGCCGTTTTCCCAGGTAGGACCTCTCCCTGTGGATTGAGGCAGCAGAGGACTGGATGGTTAAAGTTGTCCTCCTGCAGTTGTGACAATGCAGCCGAGTCCACCTCATATCGCACTGGCACTGCACCACCATTGTGTAGTTCATAGACCTGAAGGACAAAGAAAGATATACAAATGCCAAGTCATACATGAGCCTTTTAGAGAATCTGAGGTTGTAACATTTGGAGTATTATTAATAAAGAAGAAGAACATCTTTCTACAGAAACCATGAGAGGCAAGCAGGTTCAAAAAATCTTATCAAAAATGTTTCCCTCCTGTATTTAGAACCAAAGAACAGGTGAAAAAGGGCCGTTGCCAGGATTATCTTTCTTGGGTTCTTATTTTATTTTTCATCTGTGAAACAGGTGGGGGAAATAAATTACTAGAATCATTTTCTAAGATACTTTAAAAGTTTTGTTAGGTGCAAAAAAAAAAAGCTGAAATGAGTTAATCTGTTTTCACACATTAAAATAAAGAAACTCTGAAAAATGATCCTGGCAAAACTTTTATCCCCACCTGTGTCATAAATGAAAAGAAAAAAGGAACTTGGAAAGATTATCTTGGCATAACCTTTTCTTTCCACCTATTCTTCAGTCATAAACACAGGAGAGAAAAGGATTTAGATCAGATTTAGAAAATGTATCACCATAACAAACTTATTACAGATAGTCTACATAGTTGAGGTTGTAGTTTCTGATGGAAACCACTGCTTAAAGTCAAACAACAAGAGAAATCAGTGGAAGGTGTTTCGTTGATTAGGAGTTATCAATCACAGTTAAATATATCACAGCTCACAGTGGATAGGCCACTTGCAATAGGCTCTATGTGAGAGAAATTCAACACACACCTGCCTCGGAGGAGCACAGTCCCAAATAGTTACAGAAGTAAAGACATGTCGCTTGGAGGCTAAGTGGAGACACGGTCTGTTCCTCTCCACCGTCACCCCCTGAAAGTTCAGCTGGACACAGAACCACAACACAAGATAGCATTAAATACCTACAAAGTATACAGAGTTCATCATACTTAATGCTCTATTTGATAACAGCCCTACATAATATAAAAGAGACAATCCCAGATTAGCAATGTTGAAGTGAAAGAAATGTAAATTACAACAAAGACACTATTTGATTCTAGCAGTTTAGTCAAGCAAATGTCGTTTTGTTTTGTTGAGCCTTGTGTAAACTTGTATGTAGTTCTGCCTCACCAAGATCTCTCTGCCATAAGAAATTTTGAACACGACAGGAAACCGATCTGTCCCAGCAAATTCATGGCTGCGAAGAACAAAGTTTAGATTATTTTTAAACAAAGAACAAAGTTAAGATTATTGCCAATATTTGCAAACTGTCTGATTTATCACTCTCTGCTGCATCCTGTGTAATGATCTCTGACCTGTAGCTGAAGTGTACTGCCCTCTGCTGGCCAGGGAGCAAAGTTCCAGAGCGGGGAGAAATGCTGAACAGCTGGTTGTCCTGAACCTGCCAGCGAGATCAGAGTATCTGTGCTTTGTGTCTATATCTTTTTTCAATGGGATGTAAAATATATTTTGAAAAAATCTTAATGTTTGTTAATTTTAATCAAGATATATGCCTGACCTTCATCTGATACAGCTCCGTGTTGCTAAACTCTCCTGTCAGGGCCCAGTACTCCAACTCTATCTCTTGGTCCTCTGGAAACAAGAAGGCCCTGATAGTGTTGAGGAGGCAAAAATATCAAGCTGTAAACACATTGCATAGGAGTGTAACCCGTATTTTCATCATCAGTAAAGTGGTAAAATAATCACTCATATACAATATAGTTTAATCGCTACAGTTTGTTTTTCACTCACCAGTCTACAGGGATGGAGCCAGGGTTGTGAAAAATCAACACAAAAGTTGACGGGTCTGAATTCAGGGGAGCGGCACTAAAGTTGAAATCCATCATGGCATGAGTGAAGGTGAAAGGACAAGAGCTCAGACTAGAACAGGGAGAGAGGACAAGATCAAACAATGCGTGTTATAAAATATTTTTCAACTCTTTTACCAAATTTAAGGAACTTAACAGAAACTGGATGAAATAAATTGTGATTAGATACTGACTGAGTACAGTTCTGACCCTAACCTCTGCCTGGTGGGGGTTCTAAAAGACAGCTCTGCAGGAGACGGGTGGGACAGCAGCTGTTCGTTGAGGCTGTCCAGCGAGAAGAGTTTCCACAGGTGCAGCTTGCTAAGTCTGCCAGCACTGCCGCTGCCACACGCATCAATCACCTTTAGGATGGGAAACACACCTTTAGCTCGCACCTCGCACACTGTTTGAGGAGGGGATGACACAAACCCTGCAGAGACAGATACAGAAAGGGAGAAAAAGTTAAGTATCCAGTCACAAAAAATGGCAGAATACATTTAGGTTCATAGTGTGGGTGTGTTTTTACCACTGGAGTTCAGTGTCTGGTAGCTGATGGTCCACAGGTACTGAACTCGTCCGCGTGGTCTGAGAGTGGATCGTACCAGCAGCTTGGAGCGTGAAGCGATGGTGCCCCTCTCACAGTCCAGCTTTAGGGCTAACAGGGCCAAACAGGACATATTCAGTTTACAGCAATGGTGTAACAAATGAGAAAGCTAAAATCAAAAGCTCAGTCACAGAGAAATTTTGACGATCATTCACATAAGTAATGGCCACAAAAGAGAATACCACTTGGCACAGACGCTGGGTCGTAAATAAGGTCCTCATCCAGGAGTGTCTGCTGTACAGACAGGCAAAAGGAGACAGGACAGGGGCTCTTGTTGACGAGAGGAACCTCAATTGACTGATAGCTTCCAACCAGAATCTCCCCGACGTCCAGAACTGTTTTCTCTGCCTGGAGGGGAAACAAACATGCACACACTGCTCGGTTACATAATTTATGCTCTAAAAGCTGAGAGCAACAGTCATTTAATTAATCATTCTTGAAAACTGACATACAGTTTCAATCCCACCTCTATGAAGCCTTTAGCGCCCATTCCCACCACTTTAAGGGTAAGCTGGGACATGTTACATCCAGGTGTCTGGGTTGGCCAGAAGGTGAGAGTGGGTTTGAACGTGTATGTTTCTTCTGCCAGTGGGCTGAAGGACCAAATCTGGACCTGTAACATCATCAACATGTTATGAAACATTTAAAATGATTCAATTTTGTTTTAGCCAGACATACAGTAGCTGTAAATGCATGAATGATGATTCGTTCAGTCGCTCACTGAGCTCTCATTGGGATGCAGTTCAACGGCATCTGGTTCAACAGAGATAAGCTCCTGGTCTGGCTCTGGAATGCTCCAGTGGAACCTGCCATAAAGGACAAACACAGAAAGCCAGCTGTAGACAAAAATGTATGATTCTGTGATAAATCAGAAGTACAAACCAACCGTAGAGGTATGCGGCTGAGGTTCGTGATGTGGTGGGAGCGCTGCGTCCGTGAGCCCACCTCTGTTGGTTGGAAATACAAGCTGCCGTCTCCTTCCAGAGAAACACTCGGCTTCTCCACCACACTGACAACTGTCAGCTCCTAAAAGACACACAGACAAATGCACAGATTGAAAAACCTGCAAGAGCCACGCGGTGAGAGTTTTTCGCTGTCGTTCCTCTGCCTTTGGCGTACCTTTGTGTGTTTAGCCGCATTCAGCTGAAGGTGTAAACTGAAGCCCTGTTTGGGACTGTCTTCTGTGGGGGTTGTCCTGAGGGTGAGGATCTGGTGATTCCCAGGCTCGATCAAACCACAGCCGGGCACAACGGACAAAGATTCTGCCAAGGCAGGGTTTGAGCCGTGGTCCAGACAGAAGGTTAGGGGAAGGTCTCCGCAATTCTGGAGGAGCGCTGTCCGATAGGAAAGAAAGCTAAGAGCAGGAAACACCTAGAAAGAAGAAGATGTTACAGTTTTCTCAGCAGCCTAAATACACAGACAGAGAGAGGAAGATACACTGTGAAAAATGTCCCTTTTGTTGTGTTTCTGTCTCACCACTTGAGGGGGCTTCAGGGAGCAGCAGGGGATGAAATGCTCTTTGCCCGGCTGAAAGGAGTTGCCTATGACTCTGACAGTCACACACCAGGGTGGACACAGTAGTGGCTCCTCAATTTGCTGAGTGTCCTGCAGAGAAGTCAGAGGACAGAGTGGCAGTAGAATTTATTGCATGAAATAGTTTTGATTCTCAGCAGAGAACAGAAAAAAGAGAATATTCCTCCACATGATTTGAAATGTAGGGTAAAAACATTACCTTATAGTATGCAAAGCACTCAAGCTGCACTGCGTGCAGAGTGTTGAGCTGCTTGGGGTCATAGTTCACTCTAAATGAGGTGGACTTCAGTGGAGCCAGGTCGCTTGATGAGGGAGATACAGAGAAAGGAGAGTCTTGGGCGGCAGTCCACACCAGGCTGGAGTAAAAATCACATGTAAAAGAAACCAGATTGAGCAAGAAGAACAATAAAACTGGTACTCTAGTCAAGTTTCATATAGAAAAAAACTCCAGAGCATGTTTGGTTGTGCTATAGTAGTGAGAAGCAACAACCCAACGAACACAGGGGTACCTGAGTTTTCCTCTGGTGTGGTTGGTGATGGAGACAGACTGAGAGGATGGTGATGCAGTAGACAAAGAGGAGGGCATTTTGTGATTAAACAGTAGTTCGCTGGGCACCACAGATACATGTGGAGACGATGAGGAAGAACTGCAGGAGAGGGGATCCATGAACCCGAAGCAGGATTGGTAATATTCCTCCATGGGAGTTCTGGACACAGTACCAACACTGTCTGGTCTCTGGGGTGACTGCTAGAAAAGGACACAGAGACAGACATAGAGAGACAACACTAAACCTCTACTGTGTATTTTATACAAATCTGTACATCTTTCATCTCTCTCTGACACTCTACCTCCTCCAGGGGGCAGAGCACTCCCTGCTGATCCAATTGTGCATTATGATCTTGCTTCATGGCACAGTGGCTGTCTGGTGTGTCCATTCTGCGGGACCAGCTGAGCTTGTACAGAACCAAGTGTTCAGGCTTCAGGATGGCTGGTTTCTGGAGCTCTGAGTGACAGGTACCAATCAGGTCAAGAAACATGGGGTCCTTTAGGTGAGAGATGAGGTAGAGAGAAAGAATAAATAGTCTTAAAGATGTTTGTGTGTGTGCTGTGAGTGAGTTTGTGTCTAAATAATGGATCCTACCCTGTGCAGTATAAGACATGCCACTCTCCTGTGATGTGCAATAGGCTGTGTGGGCCTATAGACTGCCGTCAGAGTGGTGTGGCTGTGGGGGCGGACAGTCCCACTTGCTGGCTGGATGCTGAACACACTGTGCCCACTACAGTCCAGGTCCAGTTGGTAGAAAGCCTCAACAGGGGAAGAATTAAGCAGCTCCAAGGTCTGCATGACTGCTCCTCCTTCCTCAACACAGCCAAAGTCCACCACAGAGGAGGACAAGGAAACTTTGGGACCTAGTCGCAAAATAGTATATTGCATATAATTCAAGATTTTGAGTTTAGAGTCCCTTCCTTCTTTCCTTTTGTTGCAAAACCATGTATTGTTATTGCCCATGTGTGTGCCTTTCTGTGTGTCCTATACCTTCACAATTTCCAGTGAGTTTGAGCTGAGATTTGTTGAGTGCCCCACTACATTTTAGAGCTAGGTACTCGACAGAGACGGTATCCACCACAGCAGGAGTATAGGTAACTGTCACCCGTGCTGATCCACCAGGCGCCACCTTACCACTGCTCACATCACAGCTGAACTCTGATCCCAGCACCTCATCGGACAGTCGTGAAAGACAGAAAGACGCAGTTACCTGGAGGAGAGCGGCAAAAACAAAGATGAGAGAGAAGGCCACTGAGAGCGTACACTTGCATTACTGCATCTTGGTGTACTTCTCACAGGGGAGGGGTTGATGATTTCAAAGTGCTTCTGCACACTCTGGCCGACTGCCACAGAGCCAAACTGCAGCACTGGACCACTTTGTTCTTTCTCATCCTTCGCTGCTGGATTTCTCAGCTGAAGAAATGGGTACTTGGCTGAAAAGGGAAGCAGAGACAAGACAAGAGGCAGGTAAGAGAGCACTGGTTCTTATTTTTCCTTTAACACAGATAACAGAAAATACAGTACACCCTACTGCCATTTCGTTCAATCCATAATATAGACGCATATTTCCAATATGTCAAAAATAAAGTTGAAAACCAAAATGCAACACACATCTTTGCTGCGTCAGTCATTCTTTGATGATATAAATTTAAGTTCACAAATTAGCATTAATGATGTAACACAAGCACCAATTAAATTGAGAACAAGTCACTATCTTATTCTTTATTTTTTGGAATAAACCACCCACATCCATTTACACTTCACACACTGTGCCCTGCCCCGTGGGGATCTGTGCATGCCACTTCCCAGTGTCTGTCAGCACCTGAATGGTGACTGACAGGTTGGGGAGTATGCCTCTCTTAGCTGCTGGTTACAGTACCTAGTCCCTGCAGGAGCACAGTGCAGCAGCTCTCCACCTTGTCCTCTTGTTCTCCAAACCTGCAGTGGGCCTGTTGCTGGTACACTAGTGCCTCTTGTGGCTGGAAGACCACCATGATGTCACACTCCTGGCCAGGCTTCAACAGGCCTTGCTCAGGGCTTAGCTTGAACGGAGCGTTGCACTCCCACTGGAAGTGCGTCTGGAGTTTACTGTGGAAAGAAGCGTGGAGGAAAATGGTGAAGTCACAGAAGAAGTTGAGAGGTATAGTGAGATTTACTAACAGGAGTGATGTAAAGTGAAGGGGGAAATACGTTTGCATTATCTAGCTGCGGCTAAGCACAAACACACATGTGAGAACATAAACAAAAAGCGTTCTGCTTCTTTTCCTTAGGTCATTCATGCCTATGACTTTTCAGCACACTGCAAACTCGTTTGTACCTGACATTTCTGAGCAGGAAAGTAGTATGCGCTGAGTGTTGAACAGCACAGAGTGGCAGCAGCACAGAGTCAGGCACCTCCAGGGCATGACAGGGAATGGTGGCATGGAGGCATACTTGGAAGCTGCCATCTTTAGATTGAAACTCAATGCTGTCTTCATACTCACACTGATAGAGGACATGAAACAGGAGAAGTAGATCATGTTGCATCTTAAGCAATTATATGAATAGTAATCTTTCATATTTTTAAAGCAATATATGCTTCTTGTGGTGCTGTCCACACTACTGAACAAAGAGTACATATAAAATAATTATGTAAAAAAAATAAAGGCATGGGGCACAACACTTGCTTATAAGATCTACAAATAGATGCAATTATGTGTAAGTTTGTGATGTGTTACCCTTTGGAGTGGTCTAAAGGTGACTGGCACTGACAAAGAGGTCCCTGGGCTGATCACAACTGTCTTAGGAATTGAGGTGGTGAAAAACTTGGAAACTGGAGGCCTGTGAAGTGGCAAAGAGAAAATATGATGGCCATAACTTTTGTTTGTTTTTGTGTGACTAAGTAAGATTAAATATACGAATGCATGCGTGTGTCTATGTGTGTTTGTACGACCTGACGTGTAGCTTCTGCAGCTTGTTGTGAATATTCTTTAACACTAATGTCTTGGTGAACTCTCTTTGCAGGTCCCAGTCCTCCCAGACCAGCTCTGGCCTCATTTCCAACCCCAAGAAGCAGCTTTGTCGGCTGGATGCTTGTCGTTGGTGTTTTCCATCCCGCTGCCTCTGGTGAGTTACAGTTGATGTTGTTTTTGGAAAAAGGACATAGATAAATGACTTTTCAAGAAACTTTAGAAGACCCCCTGAAGACATTTAAACTGAACAAAAGACTAAGAACTATTCCTTGTTCACTGCAGAGAGCTTATGTGCGCTTATGTTATATTGTTGGACGGGTTAGTAAGAAAGGATGGTCTCAGTCATACAGCAGGTCAAAACAAGTGATAATTAATGTATGGATGTTTTTGGACATAAAAACTACATTTATCCTTCTTCCATAGCCTTTCTTCAATAGGATCCCACCCACAGGAAATAGGTATAATAAATGAGTCACACAGGCATACACTGCTGTGGCTCATGGAACAGTTTCTTTATTCTGGGATATGAATTGAGCTGATTTAAAACACAGGTTCAGTGAGACTTTAAAGAAAACATCTGTTACAAACAAGAAAAGTGAGCTATAAGTTATTAATGATACCAAGCTGTTGATATTCAAGTTAGCCTACTTTGATATCCTTCCCAGCGGTGGAGGTCCTCCATGGTTCCCCTGAGCTCAAGGGATCGGCAGGACCCCGAGTCTCAGTTAACATGACTGGGAAAAGACAAAATACGTTTATGTGTGCATTTACAATACATTAAAAAAAAAATAGAGGACCGTTTCTGGCGGCTCCCTGGCGTTTACCATCGTTTTGAGTGTCTGCAATTTTACACAGTTGACGCAATTTTGCAGTTGTTAGCTAGCGTTACTGACGGAGTGTTTTAGACTTTACGTGAATTTAGACCAAAAACACGGCTGCTCCAACACACTCACGCTTTCTTACCTTATTTTAAATGTTAAAGAACACAGCTTACAAACTAAAGATACAGTTATTTGTTAAATTTAAGTCGTGAAAACACCGCTAAACGACAGAAGTATGAAGTTTGTCGGCCATTGCGTTCCTATGGCAACAGGCAGGCACTTGTTTGACATCGCCATGGTGATGACGGCATCCGAGGAGGGACACTTGCGAGCGGGTAGAATTTACACGTATGACATTTGTTGTCATGATGTATTATGAGTTATTCAGTAGCTCGTTTTCTCTATTTATTTATTTATTTATTTATTTATTTATTTGTTATGTTTTATACTAATATTTATTTGTACTCTCCTTGTTTGATGTCTTTATGTAGATTTATATAAAAAAAATAATAAAGTATGTGTTACTGTTTGGTTACCTGAATTTTTTGTAAACTGGCTTAAAAAAATATTAAGCGGTTGTGCTGTGCAGATATGTGCATGAATTGAGGTTATAATATCAAATACTAAAAAGAAACTAAAAACTTAAACTAAGTGTGAAAAATGTTTAGCTAATTGAAATAAATGAATAAAAAAAAGAGCTTAAATACTTAATATATACTTAAATATTAACTAATTACCTGAAATGAAAAAATAAAATGCCTCCCATTTTATAATGAAAATGAATAAAAACGAATATTGGAACTAAATATATAATAATAATACATAAATTAAAAAAAATATTTTTAAAACAACAACAAAAAGAAGAAGCTAAAACAAGCAAATGGAATCTGGAAAAAAATAAAAACGAAATAAAAATATAAACAACAATATAAAACTATAATAACTCTGCCATTGGTTGTTTTAAAAAGAAAACCTGAACTATCCCTTTTATTATAAATTGCATTCATTGTCGTTCACTCTTTCAGTCTGAATTAACTGGACTCAACACACATTTATTCACCTTTATTTTTCAAACTATTCCTCTCCACAAAAACTGCTAGTTTTGCTCTTAAAATGAAATATATTAAATTCTATAATATGTTAAATTACATTGACAACATAACATGCTTAACATAAGAACAGTTTACAAAATGCAGGAAAAAACTCCTTATTGGGAGTCAATTTCAAATACAATACAGAACGTGCAGTCATTCCCTTGCATGTGTGTGTGTGTGCAGCTTGAAAATAGAACATGCAGTTTCAATAATATAATGCAAAACAAATAGCTGAATATTGTACAACATAAATTCATGACCACGTGGTCAAAAAAGTACTTCAGTAGCCACATTAGCAATATTCTGGCCACACCTGATGCCCTAAACCTTCAACTGGGTGAAAATGAATCCATTATTTTTTAACGTCTTTGTTTGTTATATTTAGTGGATATTTAGTGTAACAGACCGGTATGCACTGATAACAAATGTAACAGTGACACTTTACAACACGACTCTCCAAGTAAATTTTTCTGTCTGTTCATCCAGTACCTTCCATCAAAGTGCTATTACAAGTATATTCAAAAATAAATTAAGTTTAATGGAGATGATGAGACAGAAGTACCGGCTTTCAATCTGTTTGTACCGTTTCAGTCACAAGTAAATCATGCATATGCCCATTTCAGAATCCATAACTCGGATGTGTTTCTGACCATTGAACGTCCTATCTTCATATAGTGTGCAGATGTCGATAAACCCTTTTTGCTCATTTGTGAGCTCCAGAGACAGATATGGCACTACGGGTTGGGCTGTGAAAAACCAATGATCCTCTTCATGCCACCGTGTTCGTGCACCTGATTGCATTGTGTATTGTCTTCTCAGGAGCAATAAACATAAAAAGACGTACAATAAAAAGCATGCTGGACTTTAGAACTATGGGAAAACCCCACATCTTGTTCTCGGCCCTCCTTCCTCCAGCTCCTCCGCCGAGTAACGGCTGTAGTTTCCTGTTCCTCCTCCGGCTTGCCTCATGAAGCCAACGGAGCCTAGAGAGCCTGCCCTCAGCACCTCCATCTCCTCTTTTTCATCCTCGTCCTCCCCGTCTATCTCCTCTTCATCCTCCAGGCTCGAGCTGTGTGAATCGCTCTGAGGCTTGGCGCTGTGGTGCATGTCCGTCCCGGTCCTCTCTGTGTCGGTCAGCGGGGAGGACGGGGCTGCTTGTTCCTTGGCTTTGCGGCTTCTCTTCCACTTCATGCGTCTGTTCTGGAACCAGATCTTAACCTGATGGAAAAATATAAAAAATATTTAGTTGGGTGGGTTTCAGGCAAAACATGTTAAATAAAATAATGTTAAAAGCCAAAATAAAATATGATGCAAATGATTGTTGTTAGGGACTTGCCTGGTCAAATAAAGGTCAAATAACAATCAATAAAAGCCATGTATTGCAATACATTTTCAATTATCAGCTGTTGAGCAATTAAAGTTAGCACCTTTGCTTCCACTTGCTTGTCCTCAGTGATGTTTTTTGGCAGCATTGTTTAACTAAATTCTAATTAAATTATAGTTATTGCAAAATTTGGAGCTAAAGCTGTTTGTTTTTTTTTCAAGAAAGACACAACAAGCTTTCATTCAGGTGCCATAAAAACAGGTCTTAAATAAATAGGATGCTCAGTCAGTCAGCAATTAACTATTCTGTTTTCTATATATTCTGAAAAGTAAATTAAATTCAAAGCATTGCCCTTCAGTAGGAACCTGTGCATACCTTAACAGAGACCAGGAAGGATGGGGTGAAAATGGAATTTACTCCCACATTAAAATAATGTAAGCTATGATAGAATAATTCAAAATAAGACCTCCTACAGCCTCTGACTGTCTCACCTGAGTCTCGGTCAGCATGAGTGAAGTGGCCACCTCGAAGCGTTTGGGCCTGGACAGGTACTTGTTGAGCTTGAACTGGTTTTCTAACTCCAGCAGCTGCTGGCTGGTGAAGGCCGTCCTGGGCCTCCGACACTTCCCCAACAAACCCACCTGGGCCTGGGCTGAGAGGGGGAAACAGAGGGGTTATCATTTAAATTTGATCAATAATATTATTATCTACTTCTATAAGAGCACAATACCCCTAAATAGTGGGCCTGTAAGTGAACAGAGGTCTAAAGTAGCCAGTAATAGAAAGACTGACATGAGAAAGAAATCAAGAAAACTTTAATTTGACAGATAAATAAATAAATAAATATTCAAACAAATCATCCCCAAATCTTCCACTCTGGTTTCCACTCTGTTGTCTGGATTCCTCCGGCCTACCTGCCTGTCTCCCCTCCTGCCTGTATGTCTCACTTTCTCACTGTCCGTTAACATTTTACTGCCTTGATGTGAGAGGATATTGCTCTGGAGGGGTAATAAACCATCACAGAGGACCATTACCTTAATGAAAACACTGTAAATGTTATCAATTGATTAAGTAGTAGGCCTATTTTAGGTGTTACCTTTACCGTAAATGTTTTTGCGCCTTGTGTTTTTTACGAGATGAATTGTCCTTAAGGGACAACATCTCAATGTCAAACACCAACACCAAGGTGTCGCAAAGACAAAAACACAAACACGAGCTGGATGTTGGCCTGTACTGCTTGCCGTACTTTCAATGAAATAAATACATTAAAGGCTTTTTTAAAGATTTGTGCGTAAATTATCCCGTGAGAGTACATGGATTTTTTATTTTATTTTTTAAATTAGATGAAAAAAAAAAATAAACAAGAAAAAAGGTTTCAACAAAAATCAGATGCTGTGAAGATACATATTTAAATATTTAGCCTACAATTATATAAAAAAGTAGTCTTGCATTATATTACACCATAATTATTCGTTTTATATAATAATGTAACATTAAACAAAATATTATTATTACTGTATTCTAAAGCTCATGACTTTTTAAAAAAAATGTTTTGTTTTGTTTGTTTTTTTGGCTTTTTTTATAAAACTCTGATCAACAAATTGAGCGGAGGATAAACATCATGAACTTTTCAGGAAGTAAGAATAATAAAGTTCATAACCGTCGACGGGCAGATCCTCACCTCCATACTCCCCCATCCTGGGTATCATCATCCCGGCTCTGATCCAGTGCTCCAGCGGGAGCGTCGCGGCCATGCCGGCCCCCTTCAGCTGCTCCGGGTACGCGTGAACCAGCTGCGTGAAGCCCGGGTACATGAAGGCGGGCTGCTGGCCTCCGAGGGCCGCCAGAGGATACATGGAGCCCGGGTGCATCCCGAGCAGACCCCCCTGGTGCAGAGCTGTGAATCCCGACTGCGACAAGTTGAAGAGCTGGGATTTGGACAGGACGCCCGGCTGGGCTGGAGAGGGGTGCGCTGGGACGTTCGGACGAGGGGAGGGCGTCTCTGAGCCGCGGTTCGACACCGGACTTCCACTGGGGCTCCTGCTGTGATAGAAGCCCGGGGACGCGCCGTCGCTGTCCGCCCTCTGCTCCACGTCGTGCGCCAGGAGCGCGTCGATGCGAAAGTTTCTGGATTTCTCCATGGCGGCGGTCATTCTGCGCGGCGACGTCTCCAATTAACAGCTGACGTTAATTGGTTTGGTACAAGTCCTGTTCTAGAGAATATCTTACTCACAAAATGTAAACTTTAAATTAAAAGATGAACTTAAACACACTGAGCTCTACCGTCCCTCCTCTACCCTGAAGAAATGTCCTCTCTCTGACCTACTCCACTTAAACCCCGTGCGTAAAGACCACTTCAGTCGGTCCAGCAGTGGGCTGAGAAATTACTCGCACCCAATAGCGCTATAAAGTTTGCTGCGTTGTGATTGGTCAGAGCCCTGCAGCACAGGGACAGGGCAGGATGTACCTCTGAGTGGTTTGATTATACGCAAGAGAATATTTTCAGCGTAATTTCACTCCTTTAAATAAATAACTCACAATCAAACTCCTACAAGGAAAGGAGTGGGACTTTATCTTTCTTTCTTTCTTTCTTTCTTTCTTTCTTTCTCCTTCTTATCTGTCTGGCGGTTCGACCTCAGATGTCTCAGGTGTGTCTGAGGTGCAGCTTTCTCACACTCACACACCCACTTGAAGAGTATATTGCATCCATTGCTGTAATGCCCCTTTTTCAGAGAGATGACGAAAATCATATTTTTTACAACTTAACTGTTCATTACGCTTTATGGCCCGCTAAGGTTGACAGAGACCCAACAGTTATTATCGGCGGCTGCTGCTATGATTACCGGTCATCACCACACCATGGGGCAGATAAGGGGGCAGTAAAGTGACGGAGAGCAAACTCATTTTCTCTCCCTGCAGGCCGGAGCCTCACACAGTCTGTGTATGGAGCACTGACAGGTGACAAACCTGTGTGGTAGTTGTGTTTATTTCACTATACCCATAGTCATAAACCTGACAAAGTGACTTTACTTAAAAAAACAACAACTTAAATTGAATTGCTTTTACTTGGCTTGAAGCGTGAGGCCTTCAGGTGGACTCGAAGTGTCCTAATTGGATCTACTTCTGCCGCAGTTTTAACCCGCGGTGATTTCCTGCACCCGGTTTATACAAGACTGATAAGAGACGGTCGACGGCCTGGGAAAACAAACTGCTCCCACTTCAAAGACAAACACACCAACACCTGCTGAACCGCCCGACATATAAACTAAACGGTCTGTGGTCCATATAAGTGTCACACAGGATTACACAAGAACCACCCAACGGATTTCCAGGAAACTTGGATGGAGGGAAAGGGTCTCGGCCCAGAACAGACCTCGTTAACTTTTGATGTGGATCCGGATAAAGAGACGGATTCAGGATTTTTTTTTCACTTTCTTTAACATTGTGAGATTTTGGTTTATCTCTCAGGGAATAATGCATTGATCCTGATGGAAAGAAAGTAGTCATGGGTGGTTTGAAACAAGGTTTCTGAGTTTGATAGTGGATTAGGATCGACTGACTTTAAAAGAGGCTGTTGGGTCTTGGCTGAGGTATGCTCTCTAATGACTTCAGTTTATTATTGTTATGCAGAGTTAGAAAAACTTAATAGACTCATAAGTGTTGATAAAGTCTCTCACCTCTTTTGGCTATGATGTTGTTGTTTCAAGTCGTCTCCAAGGAGACTCAGGTTACTAATTAACAAGTTCCATCATCAATCATTACTCAGAATCTCATATAGTCATGGGCTTATTCACATAGACCACAGGTGGGTAGAAGAAATGGCTGAAAATGCAGATTATCAATATTTATTAAAATTATGTTTTGCAAATACATGTTTCTCCTTTTTCAGTCTGGTAAAGCTTCAGGCTGCAATTAAACAGCAAACCACTGGCCACAGAACATGTTGGCAATATTCAAATCTAAAAAAACACAGATACACTTAAAGTTTATGTTTCATATGCTGAAATTTTGTTTCTTCAGGTCAAATAATTAAATTTGATGTTGTGACAATGGTTTGCTTACCGTCCAGTTAGGTTTAGGCAAAAAAAAACCTGGTTAGGGTTAGGAAAAGATTGCATTTTTTGCCTAAAATACCTGTTTTTGCCACCATAAAGACAGATTTTGTTGCAACAAACGCGGTTAGAAATTGTCCCATTGTCTCATTAAAAATATCCAGTGGTGTCACACTTACAAATGTTGAAACGCAGACTCGAACCGCCGTCACTGGCTTCGCTTCATGACTCTACCACCGTCCCCTGCAGCTCTCGACATGAAAGTCATGTACTGAAAATGTTTTGTAGATATGTCCGTGGTTTGTAGACACGTAAACTGGTGTAACCTGGTGACTTGAAAATGTCCATACACTTCCTTTTAAAAACAGCTGTAATTGACACCAGTGTCCCCTCAACCTCCTCATGTTAACGTCATGTCATATATGTACATATTGTGGAAATGTTAGTATGATAAAGATACAAATTTGAATGCATTAACCACATGTTAATGCAAATGTGAACTATTTAGAAACAGAATTGACACGTCGCATACTAAACTTGTGCAGAAACACGACAACAAATAAATCTGCTTAGTTCTTTCATTACGTGGTAATGCACCTTACACCCACATGAGGCGTACTGTACACCTTTTTGTATCGCAAGTAATTAAATTGCAAATTTAATGTTATCTATGACAAAATAAATGCTTTGTTTGTTAGTAATCAGGTCCTTTTTCCACTGCCCTGGGTAGTCAGACACTTTAGACTAATGTGTGAAGCACCAGGATAGGACTCTGGCTGTAAAAACCAGCTGTAAAATCATTAATACTCTGTGATCTGTTCTACATTAGATAAGGTGCAGAGAGAGGGGATCTGTCACACCATTTAATAAAGTTTGTACAACATATCTTGACAATGATATCCGAGCACAAACATCACATCGTTTGAGATAAGATATAAAGGACGCAGCATTTGAAATTTCACACCACTGACTGATATGATGCTTGGTAATATAATGTAATTGTGATTTACGGTCTTTAGATTGCCTTGTTAATAACCCTTCACAAAAAAGTCTTTGTGTTCATATAACCCTCGCTCAGTGCTTTTATCTACTCACACACAGATAGCAGTCATAACTTGATACTTTGTACAGTAATATACCGCGGTTCGAGGATGAAACGATCGGGTCTGAGGTCGACTGTCTGACCGAAATGGAAACACTGTGCATCAAAGGCATTCCTTCATCTACAGAAGCACTCATTAAACCAGAGGTCAGGTGTCAAACTGAACTGCAACTCTTTTTATTTTCAGTTTTCAGTGTCAGAAAAATACTCTGTGCTTTAGGTTTATACATAGAATTAAATCTTAATAGATTCAGGTGAAAAGCAGAAAGTAATCTTGCCCCACAAAGACAAAGAACAGCTGCTATACAATAAAAAAATTAAAAAGGTGGCTGGACAAAAATAACAGATATAACATGTACCAATTATGCATTAAAATGTCAAAAAACAACTAAACCCTTTGTATCATATGTTGTTGAGGTGTGTAGCTTCTTGAAATAATCAAACCCAGATAAAAACATAAATTTAATTGAAGGTAATTGTGCATTTCATTTGGTCGCCTGTCCCGACAACTTCCTGGAGAGAGCCAGAGAATGAGGAATCAGTTGACAAGCGTGACTGAACGTATGCATTACTTCATACGTGAACATTTCTGCCATGTAGGTAGACATTCATCAGCAATGGTGGAGTCGTTTAAAATGAAGACAACAACTCCCATGATCCCATACTTCTGTCTTTTGATTGAGAGACACCTTTACCTGAAGAAACTACATGATGTGTGTTTGATTGCACAATACCAAAAATGCAGTATCTACAAAAAAATGGTCAATTTGTATAAGAAAATTAACTTTGAGACATTTTGCATTAACAAATATTTGAATTCTGATTGGTCAGTTCTTTACTCAAAATTACCCAAAATGTTGTAACATTATTGAATGTGGACCGCTAGCAGCCAGGCTACTGTCTAAAACAAAACAAAAAACAGACAAGTTTTATTTCTACTGATCCAGGAGAAAAAAAGCTGATAAGGTGAAACACATATCAGCCAGGAAACAGACTTCATCACAACACCAGTGCGCTCTCCTTCGAGTGAAGGCCCGTCCGTTCACTCCTGTTTTACCTCGCTTTCTATCGCTCCCTCTTCGCCTTCTTTGCCTCCTCCGTCAGCGAGGTTCTTTTTATTTTGCAGGGTAGAGTTTCCACAGTTATTGCAGTTGTTCCAGTACTACCTGGGGATAGTGACCGGGGAAAATGATGCTTCTTCCTGTCTTGCTTGCACGACTGACGCTCTTATTTTGTCCTGTTTTTCAACCTTCATTTTTGCGGGACAAATCAGGCTGAAGAGCATAGTGAAAGCGAGGTGTTAGGGAATACATTTATACGCAGATGATGTCATTTTTTGACAACCATTACACTGTACAATCAGTATTAACTTCGGGATGATGAGTAGAAGCAATGAAGTTGTCGATTTGATTTCAGGCTACACCGTAGGCTAGCTCTTCTTACACCTTCTTACACACGGACCGGAAAGCAGACACACACATATTTGCATGCACCCACACCCACACACCCATATAGACAACAATGCAGAGCCACAGAGTCGAAATAGACAAGAGCAGGTCTGAGAGGGACACAGAACAACTACTCAGGCCGTAGCTCCTCTCCGCGCCGAGCAGTAAAAGAGCCATTCATGTTGCCTCTATTCATACACAAATGAAAAAGAGGTTAACCCAGTGGGCGAATCTGTCAGACCTCCTAGTTAAGAGGCAGAGAGGTTACGCCATTCTTGCACAGTTCACAGGAATATGGGCGAGGTATAGGCAGGAGCTAAATCAAGACATGTTTGATTACAAGAGCTTTTTTTTAATGAATTATATAAATTGCAGTGGGGAAAAAAACAAGGTTGCCACCATATTTCTGAAACATTTTTATTCTTTTTCTTGCAAAACATTATATCATCAGTGACATAACAATAGTTCTCACGATGAGACAATTAGATAATTTTTCCAAATTTCCACTCAAATTTGGTTTCAAAAACAATCCTTAACGCAAACTTTGTGTGGTTCATGTCGTTAAAAAGATAAAATGCAATCGTATTGTTGCAGTTTCTAAATATATTTCTATGTGAAATGTTGCAAATCAGGAATTTAACCGAGGTGGAAACATTTTGACCTTCCTTGAAGGATGTAAGTGACACAGATTAGCAGGGTCAGTGTGTTAGTAAAGTGAAATTAGGCTATGTATCCCTGGAGACATTAAACGTAGAGGAAAATCCCCATCAGATAGAGTATAATAAAGCCCGTTGTTCTTCCTGCTGTCTGCGTCATTTTGTGGTTTCATGTCTAATATCTGCTTTTGCTTTCTATTGTTGCGTCTATTGTCGTGTCCCAGTTTAGCTCTGATTGGCCTAATGAGCCGCAGGGGAATAGAACACTTCCTGGTTGAGCAGGGCGTAGGCGTTCGGGGTTGCAAGGTTCAACGTTGCTCCAAATGACTTGATTAATGACGGCCGTCACAAACTGAGACCGGGCAATAATGAGGAGGACACGGGGGAGGAGCGGAGGAGGGGAAGGAGGGGAGGCGGGAGGAGGAGCGCTGGAGATTGGATGATTATTACTTAGCACAGTAAACAGCGAGATGACAGTGCAATGAGATGAGGCTACGGGGTAGAAGGAGAGAAGTCACACAGCTAATTAGTCGCGAACAGAGGTCTGTGAATGGGAGGAGGAGACAGACACACGTAGAGCTGGTTAACGCACAAAGACAGGGGCAGTGACGGGGCGGCAGAGTAGTTCAACATCTGTTGCTCCGTGGGACAGCCAGACTGCTCTGCAGGGTCAGGTTCCCAAAATACTCAGTCCCCAAATATGTTCTTCCTTTAACACAGAAACGCGATGTCTGTAAAGTAGTTTAAACCCCTCAACAAATGTGTCATCGCTGTAAAAAAGCTTGGGTCAGTGGAAACGAGCAAACACACACATTTTAAACACATGATGGTGCATCAGTCATATAGAGCCTTCTTTGCCAGACAACCAGTGGAGGGCTCAGCTCTTTGGATAGATAAAAATTTGAATAAAAGTTGATGTTGGGGTACAAACTGTCATCAATATTGCTATCATAAATACTAATGTGATACTAGTGATTTAAGCACTGGCATGTGCCAAGGAAAGAGACTAGAATGGAAATCAGTAGAGCGCATACCCCCGACCAAGACCCAACTGTCCCCTGTTTGTACTCACTCGTAGATACCAGCCACCTTAATACGCCAGATTTTTTTTCTCAATATCCCATCCATTGTGCCAGAAAAAATATGCCAAAGACACTCACAATGTTAAAGAAAGTGAGAAAAAAAAGTCCTGGATCCATAACCTTATCCGGCTCCACGCTTAGAGTAAATGAGGACCCATCCTCTATCCAAGTTTTCTTTAGAAATCCATTCAGTAGTTTTTGTGTAATCCTGCAGACGAACCAACAAATGGATATGGGGGAGAACATTACATCCTTGGCAGAGGTACATTACTCACATTTCAAATGATCTGCAATTATAGTGTGGATGGTTGGGCAAGTCAACCAGGTGAGATTAGTCCTAAAAAGAAAAATTACTTCACCTTGTCAGCCTGTTGCAATACAATAAAATACAGGAGTTGTTGCTAGAAAAGCCAGGCAATCACCAAAGTAATCAGTAGTACAAACCGAGGGGTTCATGTCTAGATGGTAACCGCAGCCATGTGAAAGATCTTGCAGAAGTGATCATTATGACCCAGACCCGATCTTTCGCTAACCACAGCTAGGAAAAGGCCTAGAAATCTTGGGACAATCTAGCAAATCTAAGCTAACCATCTTGAATTTGCCTTACCTGTGAGGTGCATGAATGTGTGACTCAAACACAAAAATCAACCTCACTGTGGGACAACAACTCTGATTCCCAAGAAGTAGAAACCTTGTGTTAGAATTAGATAAAAACAGAATGCAGTCATCTGCAAACTAACTGTGTTTACGGTAAACGGTTTTACAGAGTGTTCCTGAGCCCATGTAATAAATATCCTTTAATCATGTGTGTCACAAAGTGGTGAACCATCCTTACTTGTGAACGACTGAGCCTTTCGAGGATGTCCTTTTGACACCCAATCATACCTGTGGGATGTTCCAAACAGGTGTTTTTGGAGCATTTTAACAACTTTCACAGTCTTTTGTTGCAGCTGTCGCAACTTGTTTGAAATGTGCATCATAAGCATATATTTACAAAAATCAATGAAGTTGATGAGGTAGCACATTGTTCTGTTTTTGATACTGAACTTTTTTTTTAGAAGTCAGTCGACTTCATCCTCTGGCGACCTTGAATATCCGTAACACATCAACATTTTAGTCCCTGAGACACAACAGTCTGGATCACTGAACACGTCACACACTTTCGTCCTTCACATTGGTGTCTGCAGCGTTCAAACATGACTACAGACATCTGACTGAATGATAACTCTTATTCCCGTCAGTCGCTTCCTTTCCATGCATCTTCTATATGACTATTTTACTCCTGCTTGTTTAATCTAGCCCTCATCATTCTCTCCCCAGCCCTCCATCCTGTCCGAGTGAAGACAGTTCAATTAGCCTCGTGGTCCACGGACACTCCCACCAATCCATGTTTGTGGGGTTTAATCAGATTGGCTGTGTGCTTGTGTTTGCATGTATATGTGTGTGTGTGTGTGTGTGTGTGTGTGTTAGGTTTAGGGTTAGGTGATGAAGGGAAAGACATAATTCTTTATCGCCACCACACCTGACACCACAATATCACCTCTCCTCCACTGCGTTTTATTTATCCTCTTCTGCTCTCCAGAACCTGAAGAATTTTGATGAAAACACCTATATTGGTGAAGTGAGGAAGATTAAATAAAAAAAAGGCTGGAGGTAGACGCTTGTAACTCTGGGAATGAGTGTAGTTTACTAGATTGCATTGTAGTCCGCGTGGAAGATAGTAGTGAAATGACCTGCGTGGTGATTTACAGCTTCGAAGCAATTTGGATAAAAGAGGCAATAAGCAACATTGGTGACACGTGTCCTCTACAATGACATCTTTATCTCTGGGTTTGATTTGAAAGATATTTGGTGGTGCTTTTGTCTTGTGTCCACGCTGCTTCTGTTTATTTGAGGAATGGATATAAAATGTAAAATATAGCTGCAATCCAAGAACCAATTTCTGCATGTGTTAGCTTTTGAGATCAGTCAACAATGAAGGGTGGTCCTGTCTCCTAAAGTGATGACGGACGGCAAAAAAAAATTGCTTGCAGAGAAATATCAATAAATAATACATATTGTAATTTCCATATTCATTATTTTCCCCCCTAATGATGCAAACCAATCACCAGAAGAAATGTTGGCATTGTTTGTTTCTGCAAACCACAGATGTGTTGAAACTGCCTATTATTTAAATTTTATGATGTGGTATTGTTTTGCTTAAAGGATAAATTTAATCCAAAAAACTGATAATTCTGTCATCATCCGCTCACCCCCATTCCTGATGGAAATTCAGGTGAAGTTTCGTAGTCCACAAAACATTTCCAGAGCTTCACAGAAAAACAGCAACTGAAGAAGAACAACTTGTTTTGAAATGCAAAAAAATAACCTAAAGAAAAAAGAAAAGAAAATGACTCCATACAAATCATTCGGTGTTATCAAAGTCTCTGGAAGCCCCAAGATCCCAAATTGATAAAAGACGTTATTTACACCCTTGACACGCAGTCAAGCTCGTGCACCCAATTCAGACAGGGTGCTTGGTCTGGTTTGGGTGACCTAGTCCTTTAAGGTCTGGTTAGGTTTAGGCACAAGACCTTTAGATTAGGAAAAGGTCACATTTTGGCTTAAAATACCCAGTTTTGTCACCACGAACAACTGGAAAGTGTCCCGACATCTTGTTAAAAAATACCTAGATCTGTTGACACAAAAATGGCTGGAAAAATTCCCAATGGTTCTAGCTTTATCAGTCGAAACAGGAAGCAAAGAGTATCAAACAAAGTCTCTCATGTTGATATGAAATGTTTGAGACGGATATTTACATGTATCTCTGGTTTGTAGAAACGCATACTGCCAAAATGTTATTCTGGCAACTGCTGAGATATAAATATAGAAAAAAACAATCAGTTTGCTGCCACAAGCCTTAAAATGACTGCAAGATCAATTAAAAAGTATTTTGTAACACTGTGTAAAAAGAGAGGAAACACGCACAGAGATAGACTTTTGAAACTCTACTGTGTGAACGAGTGCGTTCATGTGCTTTACAGCATGTGTTTGACTCTGGCCCACGGGAGGAGATTGTGTTGAGGCTATCCAGGGGTTAACAGGGGGATTAGCTTTGCTTTAGTTGGTCGTTTCGACGGAGGCGGGACTGACATGCTTAGAGGAGGAGCTGTCACAGCTTGATGTATGTTGTCCCACGCTGAAGATGAGATTTCATTTCCCTAATTGATCCCCCACCGCCCCTTACTTAGCACCTACTCCCTCTCTTGTTTGTCTCCACCTTCTGCCAGCATCTCCTCTGTTTTCTACCCTCGGCCCAGATGTTGCTTGTCTAAATGCAGTCTGAACAGTTCAATCAGTCACAGCGATGCGCGCTGAAAGACCAGGTGTTGAACCGATTAGCATCATTACAGGCCAAATGAACTCCATGATGAAGAATCATTATTATTATCACATATTATGTTTCACTCTGAGCCGCCTCCGGATTAACTGAAAAGCCTGTTTTACACCTCTGCGAGCTAAAGAATAAACTGCCCCCAAGGATGGGTTTACACACTATAGAGCCATGACTTTTGGTCTCAAGTGAAGAGGATACGTAGCATTGAAGCAATCGGAGAAGGGATAAACCTGACAGAGTTTACCATGAGAAAAATATCCCAAAGTTTTCAGGCTTGTTCCTGCCAAAACTTGATGTAACGTCTGCATGTCTGGTACGGTGGGCTGAGACACGCGCTCACATGCCCGATCAGAGCGACCGAGGTGAACAAGTTTCCTGCTGCTGTCTGTAAATGAGCACCTAATGATGTGTGTGCAGCTATTTGCTTATCCGTATCAGCTCCACAGCCGCTCGCGTTCACACGTTCACGCAGCATTCACAAGAACGCTCACAGGCAGACAGACGTAATGATGAATGAGCACAGAGATAGGGATGATTCATTATTTAACTTGTTTGAACTTTTGATACAAGTGCCCTTCAAGTTTGTTTACCTGGGTTTTATTTTTTATAAAGCAGAGAGGCGGACGTTAAAAGACACGATAGAGCAATTTGATCGAGCACTTTGTTTACTCAGAATTCTGTTGGTCGATGCTCCTCAGTTGATATATTTCAAAAGACATTTCAGTGTGGGGCAAAAGAAATCTCTCCAAAACTAAAGCTCATGGTTTTAAAAGAGCAGCCCATCTAGAAAAAATAAAAACATATATATTCTTCCTCTTACCTGTTGTGTTAATTATCCATCTAGATTGTTTTGGTGTAAGTTGCGTGGTGTGCAGATGTCTGCCCCCTTTCAAACATGATTGAACAATTTCTCTTTCCAAAAATCATGGCCTTGCTAACCAAGATAATCCACAGACCTTGTTACCGTATCACTGGGAGAAGGAAGTGTTCATCTACTCATTACTCTTTTTCTACAAATTTCCGAGTTCCCAATCAGCATTTTTAACTGGAACACCCTCTGAAGTCGGATTTACTGCCTGGGAAAGTGAGTGCAACTCTCATTAAAACAGTCTGGATGGATAAATATCACTACAGGTTTTTGTTTTTTGGGGGGTGAAATAAAACTCCTTTAAATTCCATCAGAAAAAATCCCTTACTTTCAGGTAAGGATCCTGTTTGCTTGTGTGGCTCCGGTCACCAGCCTCAGCTCGTACTTTTTTGTTTAGCGCTCATTAGCAAATGTTAGCATGCTATCAGGCTAAACTAAGATGGTAAACAGACTGTAAACCTTGTCACTGTTAGCATTTTAGCATGCTGCACAAAGCTGTGCTGCCCTGAGTACAGGCTCACAGGGCGGCGAGCACAGCTGTAGATTTTGAGCGTCGTTCGATGGTAAAAGAGACAACGGTGAGATTTATTTTGAGTGAATACGACCAAAAACTCACAATAACTTAAAACACAAACTAAAGTTCTAATTCTTCAAGTGAATCAGAAAAAATATACAATACTTTTACATTTTTTATTAAAATTGTTTCAGAAGGGAGTCGAAGCTATGCATATTTAAAGCTTTTCTTTTATTCTGGCGAACAACAATGAAAAGTTTGTGTAAGAACATTTAAGAAAACTTTGGTTTGTTAATGATAAACCTTTGGCCACCTTCAGCTGACATGTATTTTGGAGCTGACCAAAGTGATCACTCCTTTTGCTTCGCTTCTTGCTCAGCGATCCACAGATGGTGCAGCAGAAGCCGTCTCTCCCCGTAATCCTCGACTCCCCTCCTCCCTCCATTCTTGCCTATTGACGTGATAATGGCTACAAATTGATGAAGCCATTGAGTGTCCCGGTGACACGAGGGTGAGTGGGGACACAAACTCTCCACCACCCAGTAACACTCATTAATCAGGCCCCTTCCAGCCCCCCGTCCCTCCCTCCAGACCGACGCACTGCCAGGGGCTGTAATGCAACACTCCCAGTCTGTCGGGGTCCAACCTTGTCTGACTTTGATTCTACCTCATTTCTTTATACTCGTTCTCTGTCTGCATGTTGATAATGTTGAAATCAGTCGCCACGATGCTGATCCATTTGAAAAGTGACGGTCACGGAGAACTTAAAATTGAAAAAAAGTTAAAATTGTCTCGTCGTTCTTGAAAAACAAAAAGCAATTTGGAGACATTTCTTGCAAGATTGTACTTTCACCGAATGTATTTCCACTTTCACTTTGTTATAAAGACATAATTCTATGTAAAAAATTAAAAAAAAAAAAGAAAAGAAACCCAGAAGAACACAACGAATGACCTCCAAAACTCGACATTCACCTTATAAATCCTGTTTTGAAGCCACACAAAAATAGATTTCCTCCCAAATGACAGATAGTGTTTTTCGGTCTTTGAGGGTTGGTTGTGTTTAAATCACAGCATAGATTTACGCCGAGGTAAATCAGCGAGCTGGTGGCCGACGTGTTGACATCTACATCCTAAACTCCCTCACTCGATAATGAAATCAGCCTCGACGGCGTGACAGCTCAATACGCTCAATACGGTTAACTAACTTCCAGCACACGCAGGACGCGTTTGCAACGTATCACTGAGTAGATGGTTTCAGAGCAGGGTCAGAGAAATGCTTCTGGTGTCAGACGTCCCCGGAGGCCGACGATATGCTAATTAAATTACTGCAGAAAAATCACAGTATGGTAAAAACTCATGGTCCAATATTTTAGTCAGAAGAGAGGTTCTTCATAAAGATTTAATCTCTAATAATATGCATCTTTAAAAAAGGTTTAGGAGAAAGAGAAAGGTGGCAAGAAGGGTTTAAATGTTGAATTTAGAGATTCAGTAGTTTGTACTGAACTTTGATCTTATTGACTCTGGATGGCAGTAAATTAAGCAGGAGTGTAAAAATGGCTGCTTCCTGTTTTGAAAGGAGACATATTGTGCTATTTTTAGGTTCATAATTTCATTTTGGGTTACTACTAGAATAGGTTTCCATGCTCTAATGCTCAAAAAACACATCAGTTTCCTCACACTGTCCAGTGCTGCAGTTTTGTATTCCCCCTCTGTCTGAAACGCTCGGTTTTAGCTCCTGTCTCTTTAAGCCCCCCCTCCTGAATACTCCGTCTGCTCTGATTGGTCAGCTCACACACGCCTGAGCCAGCACCGCTAACAACAAGGTAGCTGTGCTAAATCAATTTTTTACCTGCCAAACTAGCTGCTATGCAAGTGTGTGACATGATGATGTAGTGTGACGTCACAAAGTCGTGGAATTAAAGGCGGAATTATTGACGAGGCGTTCATGAGCAGTGTTTTCTGTGGGAGAGAGGAGCTTCTGTCGGTGCAGACTTTGATAAATTTAACTTTCAAGACCTTTTACATACACAAGAACCTTTATAAAACACAAAAAAGGAAAGGAAAAAAAAGTGTAAAAAGTTCTCCTTTAGCATTATTTTGTTATTTTGGTTTCTTCTACAGTGCAAACTTCATTAACACTTTTGCATTGTGGAGGCAGCAGTAATGTCCAGCCAGCTTATGGTCTTCTTGAGCAGTCCATTGCTTTTGGAAGAGAAGCACGTCAAACATGCAAACCTAAAAGCCCCCTCTGGGGATGTGCCTTAAAGCCTGATGAATAATTCATGTGTAAATAATATATTTATTGTACGCATTTTAACAAACATGGACAAACTACAAAAACAAGACCCTAACAGTTTTAATAAGCACCTTGACCAACTGTCAAAGCTCCTCTGGGCCTCAGATATCCTCCCTTCAGACCACCCCTGACCTCTGTGCTTCAGAAGGATTAATGTTTTGTCTATAAGCTGAAGTTTACCGCCCTCTAGTGTCCAGAGACGGTGCAAGCTACATTAAGTTAAACCCATTTGAATTCAGGAGCAAAGAGTGCCAAAACTCCACAGTCACAACACCTGACCTTGAACATTTGATGAAGGAAACGAAGATGATGAAGAGAAATTAAGATGTAAGATACAGAACAATCTGTTCCAGACAATATAAACTGTCATTAGAGGAAGTTTGACCTGAAGGAAAAAGTAGGATTTTTTACCATCTATGTTATTGAGAGAACAAGCAGAGACGTGATTATTGATTCAAACAAGATGCACTGATTTAAATGTTTGGCAGCCTGTCTGTGCTTGAACTGAAGCGACCTTACAAAGCCGTTAAGCCGGCGTCAAAAAGTGCCTGATAGCAATCAGCCACACCTGGAGGAAATCTATGCTACAAAACAGCACATTATCGGTCAGAACACTCAGCCAGGTGGACGTTTATCTCGACCATCAGGTGGGCACTATCACAGCATCAACACAGGACGGCTCTAATCCCCCGACAATGACTTTTCAACAGGGACGAAGAGCCTCAGTGGGGTTTTTCTACTCATTCATGACCACGTCTGTGTGTTTTGTGCATGTTTGGTGTCATTATAATACTGTTTGTTGCTCACATGTAACACTGTGTTATAATGGTGTGTATTTTATACATACAGTATATCCAGAAAAAAGCTGAGGCACAACAACTGGCGTTGTTTTGATGCACATTTTTAGTATCCTCCCTTCCCTTTCTTTTAAGCAATGTAAGCAACTTTAAGATATAATTTCTTTGAAAAAAATGAATGTTCAAATTTCTATTAAATTCATTAGACCTTGCAAAATCCCATAGCTGTCCATCAAATCATTTTTTAATTATGAGTTTTTGAAGTTTATCTCTCTGAGCTGGATTTCAGCTTGTGTTTTCTAAAACTCACCTATCGCTCATTTTTCACTGGATTGGGTTGAAATCTGTCCTGAACGTCCAAGAAACCCTGAAGATGATTCACATCAAGAATTCATTTAAAAAAAAAGATGCTGAATGGTTTACATTAATCATGTTAATAACAGATTCTTCAAAGATTCTGGTAAAAAAAAAAAAAAAAAATGACTTCCTGTCATTTTGAAAAATTCATATCTCCAATAGTTTTCACTTTCTTGCAGCCAAATTAACTGACTAAATATATCTTCAGAGCTGAAAAACACAGTCTTTGGGTTATTTTGACTGTAGATTTTCCCAGAGAAGGATCATTTTAATTTCTTATTTTTGTGTGAAAGTGTTGATTGACATTCACTGAAAAAATTAAATGTGTCATATAACAAAAATGCTGAAATTTAGCTCAGACGGCCAAACTTCATAAAAATTTTTATAAAAATCATAACTTTAAAAGTATTTGGAGAACAGCTACAGGATTGTACAAGCTCCCATGATTTCAATAGACGTATCAACCTGAATTATTTAGCTAAAATCATGACATGAACTGGGATTCTTCTGGATTTTGTGTGAGTTGGCGCTGAATGACCCTCGAGCTCAACAACTTGCTCCTTCTGCATGTAATTAAAGTCGACTTTAGTCAGCAGTCCTTTAGAGAAGATGTTTTGATTTATGCATCACAGTGAATGTAGTTACGTCAGTGTCACATATTATTATTCTGATGGACTTTAATCCACAGAAATAAGAAAACTTGCAACACTGCTGTAGTTTATAAAGATTAAAGTCTTCTAGTGTAGTCTTATACATCATCGTCTGATGAGGCATTATTCTATGAAACGAGTCATGTTTTTCTAATGCTTGATCATTCATTTATTGAGCTTTGATATAAATATTAGTGAAAAGCCATCATGTAAGGACACGTCTTCTAATGTTGATCCTCTAGTGCCCTCACTGTCTTAACTGTAATGCCACTTAAAGTCCACAGGATGTCGCCAAAGACTACCTAATCGCAAGGCAAAAGCAGCCTGATGCCACCTCTCATTCACCACCAACTCTCTGAGAGTTGGTGGTGAATGAGAGGTGGCATCAGGCTGCTTTTTCACCCTTCACTAGAATGTGAATATCATTCAGATCTTTATCAAATCAAACCTCAATTGTATGTAATCAAATCTAAGATGAATACAGGAGATTATTCAGATCACACAAGTGGTCTGATTCAACGAGGCGCTTCGAATAAAACCCCCCTCTTGTCCTGTTCCTGCTGACTTCTCTTCATCACTGTTTGAACACCGCAGGGTTTTGCAGGAGATGAGGACTGCGCGCTCTACGGCTTCTTTCGCGCTCCCACTGAGGGTTTGGAGATCCGCTGGGAGTCCTGGGTGGCTCCTCCTTCCTTTCCCAGCCTGCAGAGTGGTGGGAACCGGGTACTGGGCAGCCCAAAATGGTATGCTATTTTTACCACTCTCTGCTCGATCTGAGGGCTGCTCCCTGGAGACCTGTTGCCGGCAGCTCTCCCCAAGCCGCGGAATTTAACCCCAGGACAGCTCTCCCCAGAGGTGATGGAAAACATCTGGCCAGCTGCTCGGCTACAAGGCCCGCTTGTCCGGCTTCAGTGCTATCAACTCCCGTAAGACTTTTTGGGTTCTGGCCATGCAACCCCCCCTTGTTGATCCTTATTCCCTCACAGGAATGTGAGATTTAATAATCCGATGCACCGATGGCTGATTCTGACAGCTGCCTGCACGCTGACGGTTCCATTAAAAGGGCTTCGGTCACAAAGAGCCCATGAAAACACCCCGAAACATTCAGCATTCTTACAGTTTTTGAGAGCATTTGCATGGGGAGTGGTAGAGGAACCTCACGTGTGGACGACTACCAGAAAAGTAGCATTGCTGTAATAAATTAATATTAAAGCCGCTACAAAGAAGTTTCTTTTTGGTAATTCTGGCGCCCCCTGTGGACAAAAGTGGTATGAGTTTGTCTAAAAATCTTAATTGCATGTGGTAGCTAAACTATTTTGAGGGCGAGAACTTATTTTCAGTACTAAACAGGATGCCTGGCGATGATGTAATGCGTCTATCTGTGGCTTTGTAAGATTAACAACAGTAATGTGACAACGGTGAAACAAATGAACCTTTGTTTCAGTGTCGTCCACCAGACTACGGAGCAGCTTCTTACCTCAGGCGTCGAGACACCTCAATTCATCCTCAGCGCTCCGCCATGACGATTCATTTTAATTTTATGAGTGACCCGACCTAGATAAGTCAGCAGCTGACCCAGTGAGGGGCGTTAAAGGGAAGGTTCACCCACAATAACAACCGCTTATAGCTTAGCAGCTCCAGTGAAGTGATTTGAAAAGGTTGTAAATATTGTCTTTTCAAATGGTTCTGGGGCTCAGACAAGCTGTGTGGCTCAATTTAGTTTGTTTTTTTACGTGAAAAAAATCTACTTCAGTTATTTGGGAGAATGCTGCGGGGCTGTTTTGCTGTGAAGCTCCAGAAATGTTTTGTGGACTACGAAACTTACCATCAGCCTGGGGGATAATAGATGATCACTAAATTTTCATTTTTGGGTTTATTACACTATATAAAAATAGTAAATCTTCTCACTGATGGTCTAATTTGTCTTTGTAGCTCATATAAAAAGGCATCGGTATTAAACTGAGACACAAAAATGAACACAGACAATAAAAAAGTGCGTCACAAAATCCCAGAATAACAACATTTATTTATTTATTACTGATTTTTATTTAATTTAAAAAAAGATTACTTGTAAATGTTACACTGAGTTCTACTGAAACATTTCCATCTTCTGTCTCTCAGCACAGGTTAACATTAGGCACACAAGAATGCAGACATCATTTTACAGTTTTAGCCATCGAAACAGAAGCGAGGGGGAGGGGAGGGGAGAGAGAGAGAGGGAGGGGAGGGGGGATGTCACCTTTGCAAAACTGCATTGAACCTGTGCGTCAAAAGTGGCATCCAGCTCAATCGTTCCCGTGCAAGGGACAGCAACAACTGATTTTGTAAGTCCCTGTGTCGCGTGTGACATTAAAAAAAATGTACAAAAACAAACTTACAAACCGAGGTGACCCTGGGTTTGCAAAAACATGTCTAGACCAACTTTGGCTGTGTTATTCCCTCGCAGTCACCAGACAAACATCTGGATGACTAAGAAATCAACAGTACAAAAAAAAACCCACTACCAAGTACATCCAAATAAAAGATCATTATAGTCAACATACCTGAAAATATAACACTCCGTCTCGTCTTCTTTGAAAGTCAAATTTGGCTTGCGTGTAAATATATGTACCAAACTTGCACTCGAGTGTACTAGAAAGTTGTAAAAAGCTGCGATTTCTTTCAGATACGTCGAGAATCTTACGGTCGCGTGTGCTTACTTTTGGTTTTCTTGGAAAAAATACACATCGGGTCAGAGTGGGTCAAGCACTACGATAACTCAAGCTGCAGTGGCAAGAAAAAAACAGCTATTTCACAAACACGGCAATTAAAATGAGGATACTAAAGAAACCCTTTGTCCATGCCAGGGCGACAGCCTACAGAGCCTATGTACAGCCGAGGGTACAGTGAGGGCGACTGCTATGGGTTCTCACTACGGTTTTTGTTGGGAGAGAACGATCGAGACAAAGCGTTTCATTTATTGCACACAAAAGAAAAAAAAAAAAAAATCAAAGTCGAGGGTTTTTAACGTGGTGGAAAGGTGCGGGTACCTTCGCCTCCTCTTCCACCGGAACGTCCGTCCTGCCTCTGTCAGTATCTTTTAATCGAGCCCCCTCCTCACAAAGCGAGAGGGTCCTCTCTGATTCAGACACGATTTTTCTTTGAGTTAAGGATATGAATTCACTCTTCGATTAAATAAAAAAGCTCGGATCACAAATTGTACTGTGCTTGGAGAGGAAATGGGAAGTTGATCACATGTGCAGTCAAAAAACTTACAAGGAAAAAATCGCCACCACAGGTCGTCCCTTATTCAGAAAAAAAAAAAAAAGAAAAAAGTTTGGCAATGATATTGTTAATAACCGATCAGGGTCAATCACCTACATGGGTTTTTTTCTATGTTTGCATTTGTACGCTGACATGTGACAAGTCATGGGACCCGTTCAATGGCACATAGGAAATCGCGGATACGAAAGAAAAAAAAAAAAAAAACGGTTTTACAATTATCTAGCAAATTACATTTGACTTCTCAACTGCCCACATTTTTTATTTCAGAGAAAAAATATATATATAGAAAATAATACAACATACAATCAAATCCATTTTTCAGGTCATCCTCTTTTGGTTACACCGAGGCGAGAAACAAGTGCAGTGTTTAAGTTCTTTCGGAGAAAACTACATCTGACAGCCCAAAAGTTTCCAGGTCATCTAAAATTCTAAGCCGAGAGCGGCTTGAAAAATGGATGAGTCGAGGCCAGTTGAGGCTGAAGCTCGTCACAACGTTCTTAGAGTGACATTTCTCTCTGAATTCAACATACAGGCGGAACAATCGTTGTCACCACTGGTGAAGAAAGTCTCTTACACTCTGTCGAGACTCTTTTTTTTTTTTTTTCCTCATCCAACTCTTTACCCCAGTTTTACAAAACACCAGTGAAACATTTTTTTACCAAATTTCTGTGGCATGCAACCCAGATACGGGCTTTCTTTGCCAAAAAAGTGGCACGTGGTTACAGCTATAGTGGTGCCATAGTAAATCTGATAAGAAGAGACTGAAGGGAAAAAAAACAACAACAACACAACAAGCCAAATTACTGCACTCCCGTTTTTGGGGCTCAGGGTGGGCACTGGGGCGATGGTGCTCGAGACGAGAGGTTACCGAGTGGTGAGTTGGTATTTAAAAAAGATCGACCCCCCAATCTGAGCACTCGAACAGCACTGGAGAGCTGGCGAGGGGGAGCCGCACTATGCCGTCATGGGCACCGACACCTCCAGCAGCCGGTTGTTCTTGCGCTTGCAGGACGCGCCGTTGCCGTTCTTGGGGCTTCCCTGGATGAATTTCACGCACACTTTGTCTTGCTTGAACTGCACCAGAAACCTGTCGCACACAGAGACATCGTTAAGAATCAACCCGGGGGCGGGAGAAAGCTCACGTCCCTCTTTTGACAGGAATAAATTAGACCGACTCTTCTCGTTCTATCTTACTCGTCTGAGATGTCGACGTTGATCTGCTCATTGACTGCAGCCTTGGTCCCGGTGCGGTGGAGTTTGGTGATGATCTCAATCAGATGTTCGCTGCTGAGTAAGAAGTCTCCTTTGGTGGCTGAGGCCGAACCCTGAAGCAAAACAACAAGGTGAGAATGTGCATATTAAAACAAGGCCAACACAGATACTGATGCATTTATATTTACATTAATATCTATTTATGTACATAGAATTCTTTTGCCACTTTCGACCTGCTGTATTTCCCGCTGTGCAATGGATATACGAAGTTTGCTGACATGTGCTTGAAGTAAGTAAGTTTAAGGCTATATCGGAAGCATTTCTGATCTGATCGGTTTGGATCGACCCTACATGAAATCATATAAAGATGTGAGTAAACTGGCCACACAACATTTAATGGAAAAGTGTTGATTGATTCTGATTATTTGATTAGCTCATTATTTTTCTTATGTAGTCTTTGAAAAATCTGCTTGAGTCTGGTAAAATGTTGTTTCTCATCGATCTTCAATTCAAAAATAAAAACAAAACATCTGAAATTAAGTTTTGAATCAGTACTTTTGTACATTAAAGTGTGTGTACAGGTCTTGCGGAGCCACAACTGCATGTGTGAAAAATGTAGTATAAAGCATTTTTCGGCTCCAGAGGAAGCTGCGTGCAATCTGATAAATTGCCTCTTGTGATGTCACTCAGTGGCTAAATTGCATTGTGGGTACTGTAGGCATCAGTTTTTGAAAAAGAAGAAGAAAGCGTGGAATAAAAAAGGTGATATCTCTGGTTCTGCTGTGTTGGACAGAAGATGATGGGATCTTTCTTGCTGATGGTCTTGTTTGTTTATGTAGGTCAAACAGAGGCATCACTGTCAAATTGAGATCGTTTCATAACTAATTAGAAGTTCCTTGTAGTATGTTGAACAACTTTCATGTCTCAGCAGGCCTTAAATGAATAGTTCAACTGGTTCCCCCCTCACCTCTTTGAGTTTGAGGGCAAAGAAACCGTCACTCTGCGTGCTGACTGACACGCTGGCGAGATCCGGCAGAGGGACGCTGGCCTTCACCTGGCCCGTCTTCTGGTCAGCCAGGACGACGTTCTTCTTGGTCAGCAGGAAGATTCGAGTTGTGCCCTTCGAAAAAGAGAGCAGAAACTGTTCAGCCCCACTGTCAACATGACAAAAAGTGTGCCAAAATAGCAAACGCGCGGACCGAAATGTGTTTTTAAGTGCATTTTCTTTCTCTGTGATCTTTGAAACTTGGACAGGGTTAGGAGTAAAAAAACATAATACACCTGTCCAGACATGTCTGCTGTCTGCTGGAACAAAAATAATGCCAATTGTTAAGATGTCAGACTGCCGCACAGCTGGGCGGATCACCCATCAAAACAACCTAATAGTTTTGTGCTCCGCTCGGCCGGTGTGGAAAAACGGAGCAAAGCTCTAAACAGCGGGTCACTCCGTCACCGCAGCTTACATCTTGGGACTGTTCAGCTCTTAAAAGCGAGCTGAATGGATTGGAAATGTTTTAGTGTGAGTGAGTCATCTTTTCTTACCTTCCCGTTGGCCCTGTTAATCTTGTTGACCACATCGGCCAGCAGAACCTTTTCTTCCACGGCGCTGTTGAGTTTCTGATATTTGGGGTTCTTGCTGATCTCCAGGTAGTCGCCTTTGAAAGGCTGGTTCACGCTGAGAAGAGAGACATAACAGATGCCGGTCGTTCATGTAATCAGTCGTTTATTAAACGGTGGGTCACCAAATATTACTCCTTTATGCCGATCCTGTGGAATAAAGGAGCAGTCTGCCCCGGTGAACGTCAGTTACCTGCTCGGGTAGAGAGCCTTTTTATCCTTGAAGAGCTCACTTGCCTCCAGCTTCTCCTCATAAACTGCTTTCTTCTCCTCTGTGAATTGGCTCCTGTATTTCTTGCACTGAAACATTCACACAGAACAGAAAGTTCAGCCGAGGGTCGTTATTGATGAATATTCCATCATTTAAACAGCCTTTCTAACACATTTTCAGGTTTCTAATGTTTTGTGGATCTTACAATTCATTGCTTATCTCACACCTCTGTATGTATATTTGATCAGTAATCGACAGGCTCACTACCTCAGGTGTTTGTGGTTTGACGGTTGTATTGATCGGCTGTTACAGACCGCAGCTCAAATATAAAGATTTTGTTAAATTTAGTGCAATGCCTGACTTCCATGCCCAGAGGTGGAAGAATTATTTAGATATTTCACTTGCGTATTGTACTGCTGTGTTCCGGGTTGCGAGTCCTATAAATGCAGGGAAGCTGACAAAACTGTCTTTTAAAGCTGCTGATCAGTTGATGAGCAGTGAAAGAACGGTGTCTTCAAATTCCTACGTTTATCCGACTTGAAACTTCGAGCACAGCAGCATTACGTTATCCCAGCATTTGAGCTTACCATCCTGAGGGAAATGGCCCATTTCAGAATCATAGTTTATATTACTAAAGCATAATTACTGATGCATTAATGTGAACGTTGCTTTAAAGCTACATTATGTAGAAACTGGCCACAGTTTTGTCATTAATACAAATCCCAGGTCTGTAACAATTTGTCAGATGTAATCTAGGTGGTAACTGAGTAAAATGTACAATATTTTCAGAAGGAAGTATAAAGTAGTCTAAAATGTAATACCACTGAAGTGCAAGTACCTCAAAATGTTCCTTACAAGTACTATGCTTGAGTAAATATACCTGGTAAAGTTCAAGGACCGCCGATGCTCCTAATGTTTACATCAATCAACCGTGTGAGCATTAGACGGAGCAAATCTGATGGCGCTACATGTGAAACAAGTAGTTTATGCATTCATTTGTGTTTTTAATGTATGTTTAATGTAAATGTATGTAACTGAATTCAACATGACTGGTTATTTGTGACTGACCCTCCACAGGTGGAAGATTCTCCGCAGCTCTTTGTGGACTCCGTCCAGAAAGCGGTAAGGCCTGGTGGGCCAGTTCTTGTCTATGGGTGACATGGGGGGCATGTTGCTCTTCAGGCCCAGGAAGTACTTTTGCATCTAGACAACAGGGACATACATGAGAACCGTGTGGCAGGTTGAACGACATCGTCACAAATATGTAATGAAAAACAACAGATGTGCCAGTTTCTGTGTGCAAGAGAATAAAGTTTTTTTTTTCTCTGCAGCCTTTACTTACAATTCTCTGGATGGTGAAGTCATAGATCTTCTTGCCGGCATGCGCCCTGAAGAATTTTCTGTACTCTCTGCGAACCTTTCACGGGAAAGGAAGCAAACAATAAAGAAACTGTCAATCACCTGTGTCCACCCATTAGTGTGATGTGAAGCAGGGAGGGGAAAACGGAAACACGCTGATAGGACAGTGACAGTGTACACAAACATCACTGGAGGAACAGACGTGTGGTTAGTCACAAACAATGAACACCTGCAACAGACAAAGTCAACTCCAAGCTGCTGGAAGTAATTAAAATGACAACGATTATCAAATTAATTACTGCAAAGTCAATGATGGTTATGACAAAACAACCTTCATGCCGACCCCAATTGCACAAATTGAGCCGCGGACCGGCGCGTGGCGAGGTGCAGGGCGGGTCAATTAACATGATGAGGAGATTAACGCGGCAGCAAGTGACCAGTGTGACGACAGTCGCTCTTCTACAAACGGGACGGACGCGCGACATTTAATCACCAAAAGCGAGGACACACACACATACAAACACACACACACACCAACACGCAGACTTGACACACCTAAAGACGAAGAAATAACGAGCAGAACAAATATACAAAAACAGCGCTGCTTCATATGGGGGTTAGTTGCAACGACACAGAAGAAGCAGACAGAGGAGGATGAATGGGAAAAGATGAGACAGACACAGACAGCCTCTGCCATGTCAGTCAGGCTCTGCTGGTTTGAATCTTCAGCATTAACAAAAAAAAAAAAAAAAAAAAAGAGGAAAACAGCAGCTGTCTCTGAATAATTATCTAAACTTTAAATCTTTATCCTCAGTAATTAAAGCTAGGGTCTACAATCCTGGAGAGTTAGCAAGAGAGCTAGCAAGATTTCAAAGTGGCATCTCAGTGCTCCGTCCAAAGCCACGCCCCCACAACTCGCTCAAACGCAGCACCGATGTTGACTCGGGTCCGACTTCTTACTTTATCCAGAGCCTTTTTCGTTGCACCCTTTTCTGCCTCAGACTTTTTTTTTCCTTGTCTTTTTAGCGGGGTGAGTTGGTAGAAGTAACGGTGGCTGCATTTTCTCTGCCACTGTAACCAAATGAACTCCGTATTCCTGCAGAGGAGTGTGCTGAATATTTCCGGCATCAGTGAAACCGGACGTGTGCACGCGCGGAGGAAGGCGGGACATGAAGGCATCTGACCAATGAAGGCACTGAGAAAAAAGCTGACCAATCCGTGCTATTTGGGCCGGATAGCACTGATTGGTCAGCTTTTTCTCAGTCATGCAGCTGCCACAGATGTCTGATTATTTTCGCTCCTTTTTCTGAATACATAATGTATTGACTACTCTCAGGACAGAAGGACCATTTCACCCAGTATAACAAAATGTGTTTCTGAACAACATCGTAGACCCTAGCTTTAAAGGAGGAAATGCAGCCTTACCTTTGCTACCTTTGGATTTCACTGATTTATTGCTTTTAAACCCTCAAATTAAATTCACCTACATTCACCTTTGTTGCACTGAAACCCCTCAGACACTCTTCCACCACCAAATCTGACTGCTGCTTGAAATCGATGCTCGGACGACCTGCAGCTACAACAGCGATAAAACCGAGGCTATCCTCGCCACCTCCCTCGGCCACAGTCTCTCATCCGAACCTGTCATCCTAACCCTGTTTTTATCACATCCCCTGTTGTTAAGGTCAAAAAAAAAATCCCGGTGTCATTTTGGACTCCACGCTCTGCTTTGACGCGCACGTCAGACACATTACCCAAACAGCCTTTCCCCCCCACCTTAAGAACATCTCCAGACTCCTGCCTCTCACTCTCCCTTCTCTGTTGCTGAGACTAATCCGTGCTTCTATTACATCCAGACTTGATAACTGTAATTCCCTTCTCTTTGGCCTTCCCTACTCTGGGGTTAAAAAGATTACAGCATGTCCAGAGTACCAGGAGCACATCACAGCAACCCTTCCAACAACTACATCAGGTTTCCAGTTCAATTTCGCATCGTGTTTAAAAGTTCTCCCACTTGTCTGCAAGTCCCTTAATGGTTTGGCACTTTCCTTCCTGTCTGATCCTTACTCCTCGACTCCCCAGCTCACTCACTACGTTCCTCCAATGCCCACCTTCTCTCAGTTATTCGGACGCACACTCTGTTTTGACTAGTCTTTTTCTGTATGATTGTTATCTTCTTTTTTTTGTATCTGGTAAATAAAATGTCTTCTTCTTATTATTAGTCTCAATCAAAACCTCTACAAATTAAACCAAAAAACCCATGTGCATGGCTACAGATCACTTGGGGATAAACTGGAAATATATTTCTCTATTGATTTAAGTGAACTTCCCCTTTAAATTGAGATCTCAGTTCTTAGTTTCCAGTGTGTTGAAAGCTGCAAGCAGTTAGCAGCATTAAGTGTGATGACAGCACCAGGCAGAGACTGGCTTCCTGTAGAAGCGTGCAAAAGAAAAAAAAAAAAAAGAAAAGTGGATGGTTGTGGAGGATGGAGAGGAGTCAGGGGGTGATGAGTGGGTGCCAGACTTGGTGATGGCTGCGCCGTGGGGCTGGTAAGGTACCTTGAGTCCCTGCCAGTAGGCCCAAATCACAGCGACAGCGTGCTTACGCCTGGCCTCTTCCTTCAGTCTCCTCAGCTCCCTGCGAGCCTGTTCGGGGGGGGGTGGGCGGGAAAGAGACAGAGAGCGGGAACAAATGAAGCGAGAGAAGGTGAGAGGAGGAGGAGGAGGAGGAGGAGGAGGAGGAGACATCGTTTTTTTTGCCTGAGGTCAGCAAACATCACACACACACACACACACACACACAAACAAACGCACTGCACACCAGCCATCTGTGACCATCATGAGACTGTAAAAGTACAGCTCTGCAGCGCCAGACTCCAGAAAACAAATATGGCACACTGAGGGTCACTTCAACATTTATCAGGGGAGCTTCTGCAACGGAAACAGACTCGAGGCTTTTTTAGTGGAGCGGGGAGGAGAGCGGGAGTCGTAAGTCAGGCAGCAGAGGTCACGTCAACGGATCCAAACAGTTCCATCTAAAAAAAGACAAACAGCGCTGCGATGCAGAGAGTAAACATGCACTAACTACACAGGAAGGAAGGAGTCATGCAGACGGCAGGCAACATGCACACATGGTGGTGAGGCATGGACCTTTTGGAGGAAGAAGCTGAAAACACACTCAAACCATGAGCTGAACTGTCAGTGAGGTGTGTGTGTGTCTGTGTGTGTCTGACGGGATGGAAGGTTGCCAATGTAATGTAGAGATGAGCGAGTACACCGTTAACCTGTGTGCCTAATATTTGGTTTATTTTCTTTTTCAAAGATCCTTTATTGATGTGATTAGGAGGAGGGCTTACTCCTGGGGGAAAAACCGAACTGATGGAAATGAAAACAATGCCAGAGATCTTTTATCGATCTGTTTGGGAAAGAGGATTCACTAGGGACATGATTTAAAACGCAAACTTAATAATGAACTCAATTTCTATCTTCTGACGTTTACGGTTGAATCCTTGATGTGTGGTATTTTTGTGTTTAACTCTTAATTGTAGTTTTAGTGAAATAATTTCAACTGGCTCAAGAATTTCAATGTTAGTTGTCTGTGCATAAAACCAATGATTTCCTAATATCTTTAGGAATCCAGATGCCATCGTCTTACAATGGCATAGCCGTTTCAGTCGAAAACCAAATCAAACTGTGACCTCTAAGTTGAAAAGTCGAATCAAATCTTATATTTACAGTATCGTAACACCCCTATTTATTGCTATATTTATTATTTATTAGAAAACTATTCACAGAAAAGCCTCAGAATTGAGTTTTAGATGATTACTTTTGGTCCAAGAGTAAGAGAAGTATTTACAAAATGAGTTTTTAAAAAAAATAAAAATTGCCCAATACACATTTTCCTTCATCACAAGTATGCATAATGACTGGGTGAAATCGAATGGCGCTCGTACTGTACTTATAAAAAGTATATTATCTGTACTCGATTACTAATTTCAGCCGAGTACTCGCTCAACCCTTGTGCTTACATGAGCAAGACTACAGTATCACCTGGCAGGCAGAGCTGGAAGACTTTTCCCTTCAGCCTCCAGTGGACGGGTGTTTACATGAGAGGGTGTTTGGTAAACTGCCTTACATCACGAATGAAATGTTGAGCATGGGTGGTTAGAATGGTGGTTATCTTGAGGTTTTTCGTTTTTTTTTTTCTCTGAGGGGGAGGGATGGGATGGGATGGGATGGGAGGAGGAAGGTCGACGGAGGCGGCAAGTCACATAGTCACGGCAAGTCAAAGTCAACAGGCTTCCCAAATACCTTGGTGCCCTGCCAGCCGGCCCAAATGACCGACACGGCATGTTTATTCCTCGCCTCCTCCTTCAGCTGACGCAGCTCTCTCCGGGCCTGATGGGAAGCGGTGGCAGTTTGCGGAGGAGGTTAATTTCAGTGACAGTCAAAACTTAATTGTCCCAGGCTAGGAACTGGGTAGGTGTTATAAAAAGCATGACGAGCAGACATTGACGAAAGGACAACAAAAGATGTCAAGAGGTGGGACGACGGGTGGCTGACATGCGAGCAGCTTTTAGTGGCTGCTGCTGTTCTGTGACTCTGAGCATGCTTCGGAGGAATTAAATCAAACGTGTGGGAGAGTCTGGATTATTACCACATTATCTAAAGCTTTATAAAAAGATGCTGACCAATGGTGTCCACTAAGAACAAAGTACACTGATGGAAAAATCTTTAACTGCATCTGCAATGAGTCAGAATTGACATTTATTGTGAGACCTTGAAATAAAACGGATTCTTAACAACCCGGGATATCTCGAATGATAACACAGCGAACGCTGATAAGATAATGATATGTTTTACATGCAGGCTACAAAGTCTGCGACTGATTATACACAGCCACTGTGGTTAGGCAGCAACATATGTGCCATCGTACGGAGATAATTCTGTGCTTATTTATAAGAGCTTCCCGGTGTTTCGCTGTCAGCGTATCAGTATATTAAAGAGAGGCTTTCTCACAGTGAAAGTCATCTGTGCGGTGGGCACCGTATGGTCGGACTAATGAGATTACAGAAGAGGAACGTTAAAAACGCCACCAAACCAAACCAAAGACGCACAGATTTAAAACATGTGAGCCACATTAAAGGATCCGAGTGTGGCTATTTTTTTTAAGAGGTGCGTTTGAAAAGCTAGTTTTGGTTCGTGACGCTACGAAATTAAAAAAAAATCAACAAGGACCAAAGCAAGACAGTCCTACATGTGTGACAGCGACGAAACAAAAGACAGGACGAACACGGATAAGGGAACATTAATCAGGCCGGTGCAGAACGGAAGGACTGGGACTGAGGCTTATTCAAAGGGGCTGCTACTCTATTAGGCAGTGTCACGGCGAGAATGGGATGGGGACGGGACACGGTGGACAGGGATGACAAAGACAGCTGGGACAGAGACACACTACGGGGGCTGAGGGGTTGAAATACCTTGGTTCCCTGCCAGTACGCCCAAATTACTGTCACGGCGTGTTTATTCCGCGCTTCTTGTTTTAGACGTCTCAGCTCCGTCCGAGCCTGTCGGGGGCGTCGGGCGAGACAGGTTTTTGAAGACGTGAGAGAGGAACAGAGTCGAGAAAAATGAAAGAGGAGAGAGGAGTGGGGGAAAAAAAAGGAGAGAAGTGGCAGTTGTGTGATCAGCAAAAGAAGCAGGATTAAAAAAGGGAAACAGCAGCTTTGTTAAAGAATTGCTGTAACACTGTTGGGCCATTAGGCAGGAACACTGCATGAGATGAGAAAAAGTGTTAAGAGCTGTTTTTTTTTTCTTAAACATGATCATGACCGGGCTGATGCTCTGCGGAGGTAAAACACCTCACTCTCTGATATCCCCTTTAATGCGTCAGTACCTGAGTGCCGTGCCAGAAGGCTGAGATGGTGGTCACCGCCTCCTCGCATCGCTTCTGATACTTCAGTTGTCTCAGGAGTTTACGGGCCTGTGGCGGAAACATAACAATCAAACGGTTTCATGTTTTTTTTTTCTGTCATAATTGCTTCCTGCTTCATTTTATTCTGAGCGATTTCAAAATGAAGGTGCGCACCTGCCATCCTCTGGTGTAGGACTGCACCAAAGTGGTGGCGCTCTTGATCCTCTGGTATTTCTTTTGTTGCTGTGAGATGAAAAAAAGAAAAGATAAGGAGACTTAAAAACACTGATTGCATGTAATCCGTTTTTCTTTTTGCTTTATACGCTGTTTTGAGCGCATTTCCTCACCGCATATCGGCGGTACCAGGCCGACACCACTATCTGACTCTTCTTCAGCAGCAGGAAGTGGGTGCGGCACTTCCAGCCGCGGTAGATCTTCTGAATGAGCGAGGCCAGATCTTGCAGGCACCCCCTCCTCCTCTCCTCCAGGAAGAAGAGCTGCGGGGCAGAGGAGAAAGGAGAGCGTTCACGTACAAACGTAAAATGTTTCTTTTGGTAAATACAGTGACCTTGAGCAGTAAGAGGGCAGAGCAATGATATAAAAATGTATAAAAGGAGGCTTAAAGAGAGAGATCAATAAAAACATATTTTTATAGGAGCGAATACTGATTCTGCAATATCGAGTACAAAGTCCAATTGATCTGCAGGGGAAAAAAATAACCCTTTCCTGCGTCGGTTTACAGTAAGACAATAAAAAATGACCCGTGTGAATCGACTTATCTCCATCAGGAGATGTCAGCGCGAGCTTTTATTGTCCCGCTGTAAACCCCTGCAAAGTTCATCTGCAGGTTGAGTATCTTTTGATATCGCTGTTTGGCGTGCACGTGGGATGGTTCGATTTCATAATGACATAATTTTATGTAACTTTACCTCACTGGTAAAGTAAGGTAACTCTGGGAGAGTTGCTTATTTATGTATTACACTTACAGCTGGGTTCACCACTGATGTCTCGGTTCAGTTAGGAATATTTCAGTTATGATACAGTAAAAGTATGAAAGTAAATACAGATTAAGGCATTTGCATTTCAACAAAAGGGAAATTAGAAAGAATTAGTAACCTTCCTCTGTCTACGACTGGGTATCGTTAAAAAAAAAAACGCCGATACCTTGACTTTGATGCCGGAACAATTTTATAAAATCCATTTTAAAAAAAGATTACATCACACATACACGTGATGAGCCCCGTCTTTGAGCGCATCCTAGTGTTTTTCCCTGCATGCCTCGAGGCAGCCAATCAGCAGCGCTATTAGCTCTTGGCACGATCGAGCGTGCTGCATGCTTATTGGCTCACTGACGCTGATGAGATTACCTCCTCAGGTATTTATTTCTCGTATCAACTGTCAAGACGTCTTTCGATGCCTGAAAGCAGCGAGGCCAATCGGCCTGTATCGTAAAAGTATCAAAGTTCGATACGGCACAAGCAGCACGCCTGTAAATGAAATCATCCACCATCCTAAAGCTATTAATCTAAAAGGTGTGGCTATTTCAATTAAACATTAGAAAGACAAATACTGTCTGAAAACATGGATCAGCATCCACTCGACTACACCCTGAGCAGCGATCTGCAGCTGCAGATACACGAGGCAGATAAGTTGATGAGACCGAAAAAAGCAATTATAGACGCAAAAAAATTCCCCCGGTATGAGATCATGTTATTCCAAGCTTTGTTTGGTCTTTTTGCTGGGCGGGGGGAGAAAAGTCCATTGAAAACGCCGCAGGATCGAGCGGTCGAAAGAGCCTACGAGCGCCGAGCAGAGAAGCTCATTTCCCATGTTCGACGGCTAAGTGAAACCATGTGTTTTCGGAGTTGCATGCTAATTGCTGAAGCGGGGGCTCCGGGTGCAGCCCACCCCTGCTTCACAAACATCTTACTGTGAGAAAACAGGGCTGCTGAGCACACTGGATTCAAAACCCTGAGACGTTCAAACACAGCTTGATCTACCAGAGCGCGCGGCAGATGTCAGAGTTGGCCGGAGTGCGTGTTTGTCTGTGTTTACTACCGTTCTCGGGTTCCTGATGAAGATCTTGGAGCGTCCGTAGGCGAACTCGTCCGTCGGGACCTGGAGGTCGCCCATCAGCACCTCCACTCCTTCCCTGTGGGGAGCCAGAAGGGTCACATGGGTTCATCCAAAGCACACTTGAGACTTCAAGTGCCCATAAAAAAAAACATAAAATCAAGTCTATAGAAGAAGTTTTGAACACAAGAGAGAAGCTAGAAGCGAACGGCATTGAGGATGTTTGAGAAACAGACAGGAACGTCGATTAAAACTAGAAGGAATCTAGAGAAACATGTGGAGAGAGGAAATAAGAAAACCACACGAAGCACCAGGGGACGGCAGAACAACAAGATGCCAATGTGCGGTGGAGCAGATAGGAATCAGTGCTCCTACCAGCACGGAGGATGAAACATGCGAGTCTGGCTGATACGGAACGGAGGAGACAGATAAGGATGAAATGTCTCGACATGTTGTGTTTCGGAGAGGGGACGGTTCATTTCTGCTGAGCGGCTGGTATACGCTGCTAGTTTCTGAGAGGAGCGTTAAGAGGAGTTTCATGTGGCGTGTGCAAATAGCTGAAACTGTGTGTGTGTGTGTACTGTAAGTAATAATTAGGCTGGATAATAGAGTGCTGCAGGGATGACGTATTTTTGCGGGCCAACCAGGAAGTTAACATCACTCTGGTTCCCTTCTCGAGGATTTTTGGACGCTGCAGAAAATAAGCTCTGCTGCAGACAAAACTTACACATTCTAAGATAATCCTCACAAATTAATTCTGTTTAAGTAGGATTTTTTTGAAATGTAATTGCAATCAGCAGAATAAGCAAACATTAGGCTGGAAACAAACACTTTGGTTGCATCAAGGTCTCCCTTACTAAGCTTGCACAATATAGAGTAAAGAAGCTTTTGTGTTTTGCTTGATGATGTTTAATGTCCTCGACACCCTCTGGAAAGTCATCCATAGAGTATTTTATGCCGCAGAAAAAAATCTCTCCACCACTGACTTTATTTCAGGCATCCAACCAAAAACCCATCGTCTTCAAGACGAAGGAACTAGACGTGTAAATATGCCAATTCCGTATTTTAGGGCTCATTCCTGCAGCAAATCTAGTCACTAGATCTGAAGCTAAGGATTATTTTTAACTATTTATTAATCTGAACATTGTTTTCATAATTAATGAAGTTATCATTTAGTCTAAAATGTAAAAAAATTGTGATAAATGCTCATCACAATTATACAGAGCCCAGAGTGATGTCTTCAAATTGCTTCCTTGTCAAACCAACTGTCCAGAACCCTAAATATTCTTCATTTACCATCATAAATGACAACAAAAAGCAGCAAATCCTTAAATTTAAGAAACTGGAACCAGCAAATGTTTGATATTTCTGGCTTTAAAAGACCAAATTTTCTTTTGATTGACTCATTGATTGATCAACTGATTGTTGCAAAAAAGGAGAGCAATTAGTGATATTAAACTACGTCAACATTAAAGATCCTTTCCTTAAAAAGACCATGTATGCTTTATATATGTCCGTATGTCGGGTAAACTGTTGTGAAGCTCAGCAGCTTATTTCCCCCTTTGAACCTTTGCTTATCCAGGGAAAGTCATTTGAGCCATTTTCCAACAATAACCTGCTTCACATTCTCACAGCTCAACACGACCCCACCTGGGACCTGACCGCTCCGACTACAGTCTATTAGTGGCGGTCACAGTCGCTCCGCTGGGAGCAGTCTGAGGCTCGGTGCCTTAGTTAAAGACACCTGAGAGCGTTTCTCACTTTCCACTCTCACTTTTTTCTCACAAAAGCCTCAGAGGGACTTGTTTGGCAGGCTTCCAGTAACAAAACAAACCCCCTTCTCTGCTCCCCTCGTCCGCCCGACAATTAGCCACCGCCTCAGAATAAACACAACCGTTACCTGGCAGGTCCTCTCCAGTGGGGCCAGGTCCGTTTGCAGAGCATTTTGTAGCGCTCCAGGCAGGGCTCGTAGGCCTGGCGGAAGGCGTAGCCCGCCCTCCTCACGCGGACGTTCTCCATCAGGCCCAGGTAGCGCGCCTGATGGCAGACCAGAGACTCGGTGAAGATGTGGGAGGCCTTCTTGTCATTGGGCTTGATGCAGCTGGGAAGCGAGAAGAGTTAGAGTTAGAAGGGGCTCGCTTGTTAGCCTGCTCACTTCACGGTCAATTTACCAGGCATTTAAAAATATCAGAGACCAAAAAAAACCCCTCACACAAAAACAACAATACTCCCAGTGTCTTACCGGATGTAGTTTGGGTTCTTGGTCTGCAGGTTCTTCATCAGCGTACCCACTGAGGCTTTGAACTGGGATCCCGCGGTCGGGGGTCTCTTCAGGTTGACTTTGGCCGGGTTGCCCTCAGGAAACAGCTGTTTGATGAGGCTGTGGGTGGCCTTGTACATGGCCTGCGACAGGTCCCGATACAACAGGTCGTTGTTCTTGTCTACGAAGCCCTCCACGCGGTACAGCACCTTCACGCCAACGGGAGACAAAAACGAAAAATTGAGCAAAAACTTCTTCTCTTTGTGATTTCTTTCTTATGCATCTCACGACTCGCGTCCAGCACCTTGCCGGCGTAATGCTGGATGCGAAAGCAGCTGTGCGGCAGGCTGTGGTCGGTGATGAACTTTGAATTCTTGCTGAGGCGGCTCTCAAAGTGCTGGTGCTCGGCGCAGATGGTGTTCAGCTTGTCCAGGAAGGTGTCGTCGGTGACCGTCCCCGGCCTCAGGCACTCCTCGTCCAACATGGCCAGGATGCCATTTTGGTGCTGGACATAAAAAAGACAGGCAGAAATGGCCAATTACCATCAAATGTTCAGTACTCGAAAGTTATATTCATTATTGTTGTGTCTCTTTGTGGCTTCCACTTCAAACTGAGCTGGTTTGTTGTGGAGAAACTGGAGGAGTGACTCACATTCTCAATGAGGTCGCAGATAATGGCGTTGTTGAAATATTCAATGTTGGTCCACTCGATGCCCTGTGACAAAAGAAATGAAGGTCAAAGGGACAATAGCTTTTCTCTCTTTCATTAGCGCTAACAAGACGAGTTCCCCACAGCGGCTGCACTCTCGCGGAGAAGTGCTCGACGGAGTAACACTCGTGAACGTGCCCGTTTTGCAAAACAACAGCGAGCACCTGCTCCGGTACCTGGGAAAAAAAAAAGACAGTCACCTAATCAGTGCTGCTCTCACAATGGCCCTCAAGTACTGTAGACTTCACACTCGGGGCTGTTAGACTGAACTGACGACGGAATGAATCACAAGATGAAGAGCGCCTTGTGTAAAATTGTTTTGGTTGTGTGGTTTTATTTTAACAAATCTTTTCTGTTTTGTTATTTAGGATATTACTTTATTACCTGTATCTGGATATTAAGAATTAAAAAGGGAGTGTACTTTAGCATTATTGTGCCATCATATTTTCATTATATCAGTGTCTTAAAATGACAATATTGTTGTTGATGTTCTACCACATCAAGACATTGACATGAACGTGGAGAATCTAATAAAAGGTCTGATGAGAACATATGTATTATGGGAGAGGGCCCTTTAAAGTTACAGTTCATGTTCCTTTATTGAGCTGCAATCATGAACTTGAGTTCTTAGAAATCAAATCAAAATTGAATCTAAAATGTCTTTACATCGACCCTCATCTTCACTGGGCCTTCTCTCCTGCTCCGTCTCCACCTCCAGAAGGAAAACATTCTCCATCTCACCCTCTAAAAACGGCCGCCGTCTATTGAAAAATCCACCAACATGTAATTCCCAGCTGCTGATGGGTCGGGAGCATAGCTCGGGTGGATGCAAGCGACGTGACAGATATTTTAAGGGGGGGAGGGCGTAGAGAAGGTGTGGCTTAGACCGACGGGTGACTGGCCACATTCCTGATTGGTGGTCCTCCCTCCTTTCTCTGGCGCTGTGGTATTTTCCCATGCAGGATGCTGGACGGAGGCCAGCAGTGGGATATCATTGGTGGTGCTGTTAGTATTGAAGGGGTGTGGGGGTCACCGCTGCAGCGCTCACATACATAGAGCTCTGAAAACAAACAGAGCTTAAAGGCCCCACGACAGCGGGGAGTGTTTACTCTCGCCGGAGTGAGGGATCACTTCCGTCCCCGAGACTCCACAGAGGGGAGACGGGAGAGTAAACTCAGAGCGTGATGGACGACGGAGGACGGGATGGAAGGCACAAATGAAGTCGAAATTCGTTTCGGGTCAAGGGCAGGAATGTGGGATTTCGCCGAAAATCGCACGAGAGGTTAAACGGATGAGTGACAGGAGCAGGTTTGGGATCGGGCTCGCGGGGGCCCGGCGGTGATGAACTGCCAACGCGACAGATTGAGTGCCGACATGTTGAGTGATGTAGATGTACAGTTGCAGGTGAGAGAGTGTTTCCAGCGCTACGGGCTGGGCATGATGGGTAATCCGTCCACTGCCAGTCTACTCGTGAGCGCATGGATTATGTGCGTGTTGCATGTGTGAAAGCACTAGGGCTGCGATGAGTGATTATTTTCACTTTCCACTGACCTTAAGGGTTGATTAAGGGTCAAAAAATTGTAAAAATAAATAAATAAAAATGCTCATTGACGTCTTTTAATTGCAACTCTTCATTTACCATCATGAATGACAAAGAAAAGCAGCAAATCCTCACATTTACGAAGCTGGAACCAGCAAATATTTGACTTTTTTTGCTTGAAAAATGACTGAAACGACCGTTGCAGCTCTAATAACGTACCTCTCTGATGTACTCCTCCTGCTCCTCGCGCAGGGTCAGCTCGATGAAGATCTGCTGCAGCTTCTCGTTGCAGTAGTTGATGATGAACTGTTCGAAGCTGTTGTCCTGCGAGAGCAGCAACCAGAGGAAATGACAATTAGTTCCAGCCAGTGTCGACGTGTTGAATCATGAAGGTGCCTGTAAACTCGCTCTTTTGTTATTGTCGGCGAGAAGGGGAACACCGTAACATTTCCGTATCTGTTAAATATCAGTTAACGAGTCCTGGTTCCTGTTGTTTCTGCTGTTCTTCGTTAATGCTGTTCCTCACACTGACATTTCCTGTTTCATTTTTCTTATTCCAAAAAGCGCATTTAGGCTCCGGTCACCTCTTCGCCAACTTTAGCTGTTTCCATCAATTTCCTGCAGTGTTTTATTGAAAGCTGCATTTCCACAAAAGTAAAAAACAAAACAAAACAGTACTTTGGGAAATTCTACATCAGAGCGCAGACAACAAGGCGACTCTGGCTGTTCTGACTGACCAATCAGTGACCTGCAGTGTTTTAACTCCAGCTGTTAGTGAGGGATCAGTGAGTTAGGTACCTCAACAGAGGTGCAACGGACAACAGGATGAAACAGAACGGTTCTTTTAGTATTATACACAACTTTTAATCACGGAAAGGCAAAAATAACCGTTCTAATGTGTAACGAACTGAACTGAGCACAACTGCTTGGTGGAAACGAGGCTATCGTAAGATTTTGTGTCAGATATGAAGCAGGAATGGAACTTGATTTGAGAACTAGATCCACAGTGAAGCCGTCAGTCAACAAAAACCTGCAAACTCTATTCTGACTACTCAATCTTGGCTATGCGTTAGTCTGGTAATGTGTCTGAAAGTTACATCCAGCAAAGAGAAAAAGTCTCTGTGATCGAACATCTGATACAACACCGGTTATAATCAGCTTGGACAAACGCTCCGCTGAACAAATCCCTCCCTCATCACTTTGACGACCATCGCTGAACAAACATTTAATTAATCTGGTGCGTGAATTACTGATACCAATAAATCTCTCACGGTTTAACTTATGAACCCTTATCAGAGCAAGTTCGTGTACATGGTCACAGACTTCATTAAACATTAAACATGGTTAAAAGCCTCAACCAGTCGTCCCCCCTCGCGTTTCTCAATTAGCATCGCTGTCAATTACGACCATTGGGTGTGAGTCATGCTTCTTGGCAGATGGCCTTATTGTGCGCTGGGTTAGGTGAACAGTCATTTGCTGAGGACACAACAGCGGTTAGAGCAGCGTGTTTTGTCTAAGAGCTCAGAGTGAAGGACGCGGCGAGGTTTTCTCAGTGACCAGGAAACAGAAAAACATGGCAACGAGGAGATCAGTTATTAAACTTAAGTTTCCATTTCCTTTAACTGAGAAAACCCAAAGGTCGCCTTCACCCCTAACACGCGCACACACACACACACACACACACACACACGCTCAATAGCATGTCTAAACCCAAGTGGCAGCAGACACCAGACTGAAATATAGACTTGTACTATAAACCCTAAAATATTTCAGTTGTAGCTGTGCTGTTTTACGAGAAGCATAAAAAACGGCAACAAAAACTAGGTTTTAAGTTATTGGACCCATTTTCTTTTAGAGCTGTTCCTTCATTTTTTAATCAAAATGATTCCTGTATATTATGGTAAAAAGTCCAAGCTCACAAATTTGCAAGAAGACCATCTTATCATATTAAAATGACACCTGTACAGTTCTCAATATAATTAGTTTGTTAAATTATTACTAGACTATTAAAAACAAACCAAAGCATTAGCCTAATCTGTATCTGACAAAGGAATAGTTCAACATTTTGGGTGATACGCTTATTTGCTTTTGCCGACCAAGAAGTAACTAGCTAGCTAGCTGGCTAGTCCCCAGGTTAGTTGATTCTTCCCAGTCTTAATGTTAAGATAGGCTAGCTGGCTGTAGCTAATTTACAGTGCTTACATACAATTATCTACTCTAACTCACTCAAAAGGAGCAAAGGATGCCAGTTAATCTTGCTGGTGCACCAACTGAACCCTTATCAGAACAAGTTCCTGTAAATTGTCACCAACCGCATTAAACGTTATATTTAATTAAACATGTTAAGCCAGTTTTACCCCTCATGTCAGTTGATATTGATTTGCTTGTCTATGCTAAGCTAACTGGCTACAGCTTCGTATTTACTTAATGGACATGAAGGAGGTATCAATCTTGTCGTCCAAAAACTAACTGACACCAATGATACCAACAGTCTTTATGCTAAGCTAAGCTAACTGGCTGTATGGCCATATTTATCGTACAAACATGAGAGTGGTGTCAATCTTTAAATATAACCCTTGTAAAGAAAGGAAATAAGCGTATGACCCAAAATAGGCAACTATTCCGTTAAACTAATATATAATAATATACATAATATATGTATATAACATTCAACACAGCAGTGACACACTTAGTTACCATTTTATCAGGTACACCTAGCTAAAACTATCGCAGTGTCATAGAACATCCCTGCAAAAATCAAGCCTAAAACAGTATCTAGCCTAACCTCATTGATATAAAAGGGGTGGGGAAAATATCAAAAACATCTTTCAGTATAAAGCCTCTCTTCAAAAACTCAACATTTTATAGTAATCTTCGTGGGGTTTATTGCAGGGCTGCTTTATCGCACTCCATCAGTTTTAGCTAGGTGTACTTAATAAACAAGCAACTGGGTGTTATGTTAAGATTCAAACGATGCAAAGGCTTTCTTTAGCATCTTTTCAGCCGTGTGGCTGTGCTGCACACCGGGAAACCCTGAATCGCCTTTTAACGAGGAGCTAAATTAAGTGAATCGGAGGTTTAGATCACGGCATGCACGCTGGCACAGCAAAAAAACAGGCCGGTGCAGGTGTTACTTACTCCGTCCTGGTGACCCAGACACAACACAACAGGCAGAGGAGAGGAAGGACTTGAGAGTGAGTGGGGGGGTGAAACAAGCAAGGATATGAAAAAGACATGAACATGTGGGGGGTGGGGGAGGGGTGTGAGGGTATCAGGCAACAAGGCAAGGGCATTTATTTACACTCCATTTAGTCTATACAGTGCACTCAAATTGTGTCTCACATGTGTTTTGCATGCACACTTATGTACATGCAATGGCCTGTGTGATTAACATAACAGAAAACTATCACACATATCTAAGCTGGGCTATTTAACGGTGCCGAGGTATCATATACATTCTGTTTACTGTGTAATATCTTCAACAGATAAGCCATTACGTGTTTATAATGTGTTGATAATGCGCATTTTACTGTGTATTGGCCGCTTCCTTACTGTTTTGGCCATTTCTCTACTGTGAAATGCAGATTTTCACGTTGAAATCACACTGGCACCAAAAATAATTTCACCCCCCGGGGGAGCAATAAAGCTGAACTAATCTGATCTGATTCAGCGTTTGGTAACTGTTGATAAGCTCCTCGCAGGTACCGCAAACATGCACGCAAACGGCCCCGGGGCAAAATCCTTTTAAATGTAATAAAATGTTTGGTTGGTCAGATTCTGGCCTTGTGGCTTATCAAGCGAGAAGAGCCCGTTTTTGATTGACCATTTATCTTACCTCGAAAATCTCAAACCCATAGATGTCGAGCACGCCCATGACCTTGTGGCGAGTTTTAGCCTGTGCCTGCAGGGGGAGAATACGTCAATATTAGAAAAAACACACTGTGATCGTGGTGGTGTACAGCCAAGTCTGAAGACAGAGTAACTGATTAAAGCGGCTACAAGGAATTTTCACTTTCTGGCTGTTGGGTGCGTTTATTTTTGAAAGACGCAGTGTATTTTTAATAAAAAAAAATATATTTTTCAAAACACAGCTGTTTGCAGCATGCATGGCGATGAGGTGCTGCATCTTTTTGTGGCTACTGAAGATTAATAACTGTAATAGTAAACTTTGTTTTAGTGCAGCTTCTTTCCTCAGGCGGTGAGAGGAAATTCCGCCATTATAAATTACTTTTAAATTTAATCCGACCTGGTGACAGGCAATAAAGGAGACCGTTTAGGCTTTTTAGATCAACAGAAGCTCCGTTCTCCCACAGAAAACACTGCTCCTGAAACGCCTCGTCAGTATACTCGCCTTTAACTTTGTGACATCACACTACATCACCATGTCATACATTTGCATTATTAATTCCTAGGGGCTTATTTGGCATGCAGGAAATGATTCAGCACAGCTGCTCTGTTGCTGTTAGCGGTGCTGGCTCAGGCATGTGTGAGCTGACCAATCAGAGAAGAATGGGTATCTGGGAGGGCTGGTCTTTAAGAAACAGGAGCTAAAACATATGGAGGGAGAATACAGAGCTGCTGCACTGGACATATGAGAAAACTGATGTGTTTTTTAGCAGTAAAGCATGTAAACCTACTCAAGTAGAAACCAAAATAAGATTATAAACCAGAAACTGAGTATAATATGTCTCCTTTAAACGTAACTATAAGCACTATATAGAAAAAGCTAACCTTGCCTGCTCATGTAGGTCATATACAGGCATCGGTATTGAATTGTGACCGTTTCAAAACCACTTAAAAGCTCCTTTTAGTACATTTAAATTGACTGAAATAAAACAGAATATATTCTTCACATTACTTACTTTAATGCTTTCATTGATCCTTGTAACCAGCCAGCTGAACAGACGACTGTAGAGATTTTTGGCAAGGGCGTCTCGGGCATAGTAGGCCTGTAAATAAACACACGTTAATGGACCATTAATTCATTTTTATTATATCGCTGCATACTCAAAAAAACGCTTGATACAAATCCTAAACACTAAAATTCGGGGGCACCACCAACACATGTTTACATCTCTGAACCACTTACGCTTCAGAGGGGCCCATGTTTGTGCAGCATCCGTGCTGTATGAACAGTGTGAGTGAACTCACTAACCCCTAAGACTTGACCTACATTCGAATTACCAGGAGGAATACGGCTTATCTATAATGGAGAGGTTTTCATGTAGCATTGAGATGGATGAGAGTCGGCAGCCAGAGGAGCAAGTCAGGGGGAAGAAATGGCCCTTTATCTTCTTAGGCGCTGCGCGTGTGTGTGTGTGTGTGTCAACATAAGTAGGACAGACAAGCATTGGTTTAACTGGTGCAAGAAACATTAAGACAGCAGCCCTCCCTCTGACCTGGGCCACGTTCAGGGTCGTTGACACTTTCTCCAGCTTCGCCTCCACTGTGCGGTAGCTGAACGCCCTTTCCAGCACTGACTGTTCGATCCCCAGCAGCTCGCACATCTCCTTCAAATCTGCAACCACGGACACAAAGACGGTGACAATAAACAACCAGATTCTGCAAGGAAGAGGAAATAATTCTCACCTTGTTATCATTATTCTGTATTGTTGTTCAAGTCGAACACGAAGCCCGTAGATCAATGATACAGATGTCAACCTTCTTCGTTTTTAAGATTCAGATCACCAGCTGTATATTCCACTAAAACTTGCTCACTTATTTCAATGGAGAATGTTGTTTTCCTCTAAAATCTAAATGAATAAACACTCTTAATGTCTCATCTTTTTCACCCCAATACATTTTAATAAATCTAATTTAGTATAGGAGAGTTTTAAGAGTTAAAGCAAAATATCAGCCTATGACTCAGGAAATATATCTCCGACGCTACAGTAATCACACAGCCAGGCGTGTGCACCTTCTCTGGAAAAATGAAATATTCAAATGGAATATTTGCCTGAAGAGGACAGCAGCGGGAGCGATAACACAAACAGCTCTTGTTACGCAAATCATAAAAAAACAAACATGCGTCTGGTGAGGGGTGACTGCAGAGGAGGCCACAGCGGCCAACAGGAGGCAGCGGCTCAACATCACGTTGTCATGTAGGATTTTTATGTAAAAATATTCCAAGAAATGAACAGAATTCAAATGCGAGGAACGAACGAACAGCTTGAGCTTGGCCGATTTACCTCGTCGTGACTCAACACCCAGATGGCTCAGGTATCAACTACATCATGCTGCCAAATTATTAAAAATCAGGCAGAAATGCTGAGTGACAGGATGACACATGATACATTTGTTTTTTTTGCTGGCTGTCAAACTCACCGTTCTTGTCTTTGATGCGACTCTCGTCGCCGCCGTTGGAGCGCGAATCTGGCTTGAACTCGATGTTGCCGAGCTTCAGCACGGCCCCCACCAGCTCCAGCACCGACTGCACCTCGTCCTCCATGAAGCCCACGATCTGCATGGCATTCTGGGAGGGCAGGAAGCAATCAGATCAGATCACGTATCTTACTTCGAAACGTGGACACAGGGCCGCACGGTGCACCACTTCAGTTGTCGTCACGACAGTGAAGTTGGAGAATGAGGTCACACATTCGAAAAAGGACAGAGCTGCACCGATCAATAAGCCGACCGGATCACGGAGTCCTTTAACCTTGAACTCGAGAGAACAACCTCTTTGGACTGAGGTCTCTATTTTGAGGGAATCCAGGCTAAAATAACAGTGTGTTTGATTACATAACACACGAGGGTGCCAAGAAGATAGGAGACACATAAAAAAACATTATCTCAACCTGCCAATAAAAAACTGAATTGTGTTACAAAAACATGACAGCTTCACGCTTGTCGTTTGCTGTGATACTGAAATACCTTCACATTTCTTCAAATTAAAGGTAAATGTTAAACTGAACATTTAACTACATGTTTAAAAGGAAGAAAGCGTGGCCTCTCTTGGCTTCGTAACAGACGAGGCCACGTGGGGGGGGACTCATTGTTTAGAGGGAATGTCCTCCTGTGTTTCCGGTGGTGAAACGCAGCTGTGTGGGGGAATACTGTGTGTGAGAGGTGATGAGAAGCAGGATGTGTAGTACAAGGAAAGAAGTAAAATAGGATGTGACAGAGCAGACTGCAGAGGCGTAACACAGTAGCCGAGTGGGAGCAGGACCGGTAACAATAGAGCGCAGCAGAAATAGTCTCTTGTACTGTAGACATAACATCGTGTGGAGGATAAGAAGCAGCCGGCTGTGTGTGCGGACAAGATCCTGCATGTATGTGCACAAACTTGTTTTTAATAAAAAGGGAGAATCTGGTTTTCTCCTCCTCCACTGTTGTTAGATCGCTGTTAAAAGCTGCACGTGGAGTTTCCCAGGTTTAATCCAGTAGTAGGTTCAGGTTCAGTTCAAAGTTCACCTGATTTCACAACAGGCGGGAGGGAGTCTGGTGTGGAGTGTTTTCACAATCGGACAGGACTGACTTTTATAATCCACACTCGGTTTTGTTATGTCGAGGAGATAAGGAGGAATCAGACCGCCTCTACCCTCTGTACAGGGTTTAGATTAACTCGGCGTGATGCAACAAAGAGAAGCCGTTGCCGATCGCCGCTGGAGTGTGGCGGCGGGTTTTGATTGAGTGCGAGTTCTCGTCGGTCTGGTTTTTTGTGAGAATCCATTTGTGTTTTTCAGAAAACTATAAGCAGAGAGACCGATTCTGTCAGACCCCAGTCACTGTTTGGGGTTATTCTTATGTATGTAAATGTAAATTCAAATCATCCAGACATATAGACGCGCGCGTGCTACTCACTCTGACTGTCCTGAAGTTGGCGGCGTCGTCCAGCCCGTTGACCGCAGCCGAGTCCAGGCTCAGGTAGTTGTACTTGCTGAAGTCCCGGTCCAGCTTCAGCTTCTCTGTGACACACAAACCATGCGGTTGATGTTTAAACTACATTTGTTTTAAGCAGCTCGGCTTCAGGCCATTTAAGACTTATTTACATTCAATTTAACGTGCACAACTCACAGCTGGAAAGGGCCTGATAAAAAAGTGATGATGGTTATAAGCTTCATTCTTAAAGAACAAAAAAAGAAAGAAAAATTCCCTTAAAAGGTGAATTATGTAAGAACTGGCCACCAGAGTGACCACTAACTGCTGCTAACTACAGCTAGTAATAAAGTTATTTGATTGTTTGAAAATAAAGATTCTTACATAATGCACCTTTAAAGGATAAATTCACCCAAAAATGCAAAATTCAGTCATTATCTACTTCTACTTGAAGCCGACGGAAAGTTGAGGAAGTTTTGCAGCCCACAAAACATTTCTGGAGCTTCACAGCAAGGAAGAGTTGAAGCATTTTGCTAAACAACTGTGGTAGATGGGGACTTAACTACAAAGTAACTGCAAAAAGGTTCTGTACAACTCATCCGGCCTAATCCAGGTCTCTGGATACCCTGGGATCCAAACATTTCTTTTATAAAAAGGCCCCTTTTAAGCCGAAACTCTCCACTGTAGCCTCTAAGCTAAAAACGTTAGCGTGCAACCCATGTGCATGAGCTCATTTGTGCATCAACGATGTAAATAAAGCCTTTCAAATCAATTTCTGTGTGCTTCTGGAGTGTTCGATTACACCGGATGAGCTGTATGGAGCCATTCTGTGTATTTTTTAGGCTGTTCTTTTTCGTTTTAAAACAAGTCCCCATCTACTTCAGTTGTTTAGCAGAACGCTGCAGCGCTGTTTTGCTGTGAAGCTCAAGAAAAGTCTTGTGCGCTCGGAAAAACTTAACTTGATCATGAAGATGGGTTGATAAAGACTGAATTTTCATTTTTGGGGGGAACTTCTCCTTTAATACAAAATCACCCAACCTTCAGGCCGCTGTCAGTCCAAACACCATCTCTGCACAGTTAAAGCTCCGACCGCTGTGAACATTATTCCGGAAGATCAAATGGCTCTCTTAAAAGCCCCCCTATCTGGTAGCAAAGAAATCTATTCCTCTCGTGGGTGCATGTGTCAGATTTCATTAGCTGCTGCATTAGCTACAGCTGAATCCAAGCCCCTCTGATGTGTGTGCTCCGGAGTCAATGACCATTACATTGTTCCGCCGTGTTCGGGACATAAAACAATGCCCTCTGTCCACAGAAAAGCAAATAGAGGGAACGGGTTTCACGGCTCGTCTTTGTTCCGCGCGCTGTTTGTTAGGCAGGAAGTTCGGCTCGTTAATGCTGCGGCCATGTGTTCCTGCAGCTGCGATTCCGGCCTGAAAACGTTTATGTAAGATCTTTACATAAGGAATGGCATGTTGGTGCTTGGAGATGACAGTTAAGATGAGGTGAACGATAAACATGACATTCAAAACCCTGAAATAAAGGAGCCGCAAAACTCCGGGCTCGTGTCGACCGCCGCAGTCTGGTGTAGGACACCTAAATCAAAACAACAGCAGCGGCGAGTAAAGAGCTACTGTGACGTCTGATTTATCACTTCCTGTGAGCAGAGATGTGTATATTTCAGGCAACCAGGCTAAATATACATAAAACAACACGCAGTTTGTGGTTTGGGCTGATAAGAAGGTTGGATTTCAGGTCAAATAACCGTTTCTCTCGGCCTCGAGAGCCCCTGTAATCTTCGAGTTAGGCTCGTCCCCGTCCACGCAATTTTAAAACAAAACAGTGATTCTTCCACCCGGCTCCCATTTTTTTTTTGGTTTTCTACAACTTACTGAGCGTGTCATCGGAGGCTCCGGACAAGAGCTGATAAAAGATGTGGAAGTTCCTCTCTCCTCGCGGCTGTTTCACCACACGTGACTTCTCCAGCAGGTCTAAAAGTGGAGAGGACGACAAAAAGGAAACGGTGACATACGATGACAAAAAAGTAATTTCCCAACAATAGTCCTCACAGGAGACGTGTTTGTGGTGACTCGCTGAGGTGTCCTTGAGCAGTAAACGTGGGCCTCACCTCCTTCAGTAAGGAAGCCCCATATTTTTATGGAGCTCAGAGGGTTTGTCCTGGTTTAAACAACTGTATATTTCCAAGTTTCCAAGGTAACCAAGCCAGTGTCGGTAGTTATTTGTGTTTGTACACCGACTGCCGAGAAGTGTAGCAGGAAGAAACCGCACGAGGATATATCCGACGTCAGCCCTTCTTCTGCTTCTGGGCTACCAACCAAGTGCAACAGTACCTGATTAAAAGGGGACCCGTCATCTGCTCACCACATTAGACTGAGTATGATTTAATTAAAGACCAACTGCAGAGCTGAGCATCTGAGGCTGCTCGAGATCCTTTTCGGTGGCCAATCTGGCTGGATAATGGGCCCCCAGTTCATCTGTTCACAAAGCAGCTTATTTTAAGAGACTTTCTGCATTTCAAACGTCAAAAAATACATGTTCCCTTTATTTGTCTACTTACATTATCATAAAGGTTTATGAAAATGTTGAAACCCATTCAAGGTAACTGTACAGGGCCCCCGTTTCTTCCCACGATAGCTGCTCGGTGATGTATTGAGCGAAATACGTTCAAAGTCCGGGGATAAAATCGCCCAGATCTTACACGTAGCTTCCACAAAGTGCGGCAGCAGAAAAGGCACACTGTGCGTTTAAGAGTTTACATGTCACTGAAGTGGACATTCGTAAAAAAGAGCTGCTCCTGGCGCTGTCAGTCTTCTGACTCCGCACACTCTGACTCACCCGTCTGTGGGTGCTGAGAGGACAGAAGTGCCACTTTTGCGCTGTATCTGTGGACGCTCTCCAAAAGCACATAGCTGGAGAGCCCTACACAGAGAGCCGGGGGTTGTCGGAGTCAGCGCCGGATCGGGCTGAATGGGAAAAGCTGTTGCACCCGCTGCCCACGAATCACATAAGTGGGAGCCGGGACATCAATAATAAAAAGGACCCCGAGCTGTGCTCAGAGACACAGAGGTATTTAATATCTCTAAAATGTTTGGTCTCATTTCTTTCTACCTTTTGTGTAGAGTCTCTCATTTCTCTCATCCTGAGGGGACCGGAGTGACCTTTCCCGTCGTCTCCCGCCGAACAGCTCAGTCGTCTTTTTATTGCTTTTTAGAGCCGCGGCTTCCCACTTTGTGCGGAACAGCGTGCTGAAGGGCATTTATTACATGCGCCTTTCACAGCGCGTTCCTCTCCCGGAGATAAGCAAACACACATTAGGGGCAGGAACAATATCCTGTTATGTTTTGACAAAAGGCCTCGGCTGTTTGGCTGCCAAAAACTTCCTGCCACTCTATCATTACCGAAGCTGCCCGCTTTACAAAGAAATTACAGCTAGTTAATCTCAGTCGAAGGGAGCTCTGAGGGCTTGGAGGATGTATAATCAGGGGACAATAATGAACTGAGAGGTGAGGAAAAAAAAAAAAACTCCGTCCAGTCTTTCCCCACAAGAACGTCCTAAACCATCCGTCTAGCCAGCCCTCCAGCCATGTCTGAAGCAGTCACATGTCCAGGCTCTTCTTCACAGACATTCCCTTGTGTCGGACTGACTCGCGCCAACAGACAAGAGGTTCATTTGTGCCTTTGGCCATCAGCTTCCCTCTTTGTTTCTGTGACCTCTGGCGGAGAAGTCAGCGCAGACAAAACAATGTGAACAGAGGCAAGAAAAAAAAACAAAACAGAGGAAAGAAGCTGTGTCAGTCAGAGTCAGCGTTTTGTTCCGGCTGGGACTGAGACTGGTTTCCATTAGGCGTCCATCAATTGTTTGAGCCTTTAATAAAAAAAAGCGCAACTGCACCTCAACTACTTGAACGTTTGAATGGCCTCTTTAACTGCACTTGAAGATGAACAGCAGATGCTTGTGAGCCCCATTCAAGTTTTTTTATGCCTGTTGCTAGGAGAGGACACAGTAAGTGTCGGGTTGAGGACGTTGTGAAGAGGACAAAAATTGGACTAATATGATTCAGATTAAAGAAATATGATGATTATACAGATTTCGTTTTTATTTTTTATTTTAAGGGCATTTTCATGTCAGTAGTACTCACAGTTGCTGATGACTCCACCCAGAGGATCTCCTTTGAAGTCAAACTCAATGTCCATGTACTTTCCCTGTGGACCAGAGCGCAGCAGTTAGAATGAGACAGAACAGGTATATAGATAAACATAAATCCCAGTTGATTACTTACATTAAAGACAATTACATTGCGTATGCATTATCTTATGTCACATGAGATTATTTGCATGTGTGTCCAGAACACAAATCTGGACAATAGATAAATCAAGGCTCAGACATAAAATAAAAACTTTTTGCTGTGTTTTTAAGAATAAAATGTGATAAAAAACCCCTCAAGCCCCTCTGTGAAAACCTTCAGGATACAGACAGGAATAAAATTGGAAAGTTTGGTGCATGTAAATGATGATGAAGGGGAAACTACTGGCACATTTTTAAGTGATGGATATCACCTTGAAACTTCCCCAGGTGATTACTTAAAAAGGTGCAATACATAAGAAAAGGCCACCTGTTGAATTCAACAAGTAGGGGTAGCATATCACCAGAGGAACTGCTAACTGCTGCTGACTATGCATCTACTGTATGTATGACTGCAGCTACTGTTAGCTCGTTAGCTTAGTTAGCCGTGCAGCTAGCCAGATCACCAGGGGCTTTGGACCACCATGAGAAGGACTTTCAGACCTGGTGCTAACATGCTAACATCAGTCTATATCTCTGCAACACAATGCACTGGAAAATAGCCCAATACAGTGCATGATAAAATGGTGTTTTCATCTGTAGTGTCTCTTCCTAACATAAACCGTTCAAAAAACAATTACGACTTTCGGAACAGCACCAGTTACCAAACTACTCTAGAAATAACTCTGGCCTCTGTGGAGGGAGAGCCCCCCTCCCCTCGCCCTACCAAGTTTCTTCTACTGGACGACTAAAACAAACCATTTCGGTTGTTCTGTCTGAGACTTGGAAGTCAGAACAAAAAGTCCTGTGTGTTTGATTTTTTTTTTTCCCCCCTCGCTCTGATGTATTAATAGCAGACGTGTCCTCAGTCGGAGCAGGCCAAGCTCGACTGGTGAGTGGGCTCCGGCCAAACTCAATAAGCCTGCTGCACTCAGCAAAATGAAGCGACGGTTTGATTCATAGGTCTCTGATAAACTGATGGATTTCTGATGAACTGGTTTCTAGTGGGGGGAGGCCAGAGGTCCTCCACTTGAGGTTTATGCCAGGGGTGCCTGAATACAAACAGATCAGGGGCATAATCCTTTGTAATACTCGTTATAATACAGCTGAATGTGTTTGTGTACCAACATACGAGCCTGAGTCCAACACATGTTGGGACAATGTGGGTCCTCTCACTTTGTGTGTTGTAGGCATCAACATGATATCTCAAGTACGACTTTTGGGTTTGGGTTTACAACACTGCTGCAAGTTTTTAAAGAATTTACAGCTCAATAAACGTTCATATCGGACATTCGCATGAACACGAGCAGCAGTAAGATTGGGGCGATCTGATGTAACATCGTGTCATAAGGGCGGAAACTAAAGCAGACTGCTGCTGCTGCTGCTGGATCGTCTGCGGCATTACAGTTCCAGAAAGTGTGAAAATGCCCTCTTGGGAAATCAAAAACACACCCTGTATTCTTATCATACTTCCACTCACTGGGAATAACACGCTGTCTTGCCTTCGTGTCTGTCTATGAATCATTCTCATGATGCCATCTCTGATTACCGCAGCTTCCTCATTTTTCAAATCACAGAGAGTTGCACAGTTAACCAAAAGATCAAACTGTCTGAATAAAAAAAAATGTTAAATTTAGAGAGAATTAGAAACATGGCATGCAACCATACAAAAGTTTCCTCTGTCTTTGGGCAGAAGAAAACTGACAGGTCAGTGTTCTCGGCCTGCGCTGGCATTTAGCCACGCTTTGACTCCTACAGCAGTGCGGGTCGAAGGTCTCGTCCTGAATGCCGTACTGAAAGAGCATTTACAAAGGCCATTTAACATGTGCGAGTGTAATGTATCAAGCGTGCGAGGCCGACTGTAACTGAGGCGGAGCGTGGGCTGGTGTAAAGCGTATAATATGCACACTTGCGCTTGTGGTCGGATGGAATCACTGACTTGAGAAGTGAGGAACAGAGCTACCGTAAGGTGGCAGGTCCTACTCAAAGTTCAATGTAGTTTGAGGGTTTAAGAGACAGACTGACACAAGCACATGAGGGAAACTCACCGTGAGAGGAAAGTAAAGAGAAATACAGAGAAGGTGACAGAAGTGAGGAGTTAAGAAACACTCGGGGGTTTATTTTGAAGGAAGAACACAGATGAAAGTGTGGGATTATGTGCTCGCCCGAATGAAGTCTGAATGAACACATCCAAGCTTTGCATAATGTTTTTTTCGCAAATGAGTCCTCATTAGAGAAGCAAATCATCTAATTAAACAACACTGGTTGCTCGTCGGCTCTGGAGAGGATACTTACAAATCTGGAGGAGTTGTCGTTCCTCACTGTTTTGGCGTTTCCAAAGGCTGAAAAGGAGGGAAAAAAAATCATAACGGGACATGATGAGAAGCCATCAAAGAGGAAGTTATAGCTTGTTTGCAAATATTCCAAACATTATTAGTGATCTTTAACACTGCGCCTCACTCCAGCGAGCTGTCAATCATCTAAGATCTGGACATCAAAGCCATTTTTACTCGATCGAGCCCCGTAATTCTGGATGGATTAAGCAAAGCACCCGGGCTTTCCACGCTTGGGCAGGACTGAACCTTTCTGTCTCACTCGTTCGAGTCAAAGAGCTTCAGTCGGTGCCAGCGCTCATAAACAAACAGCAACAAACACGATGCTTGTTGTGCGTGAGCAAGTCAAATGCACTACGTAGCCTCGTTTTATGCACACACAGAGCAGTATCTTTCAATCCGGAGCCCCTCTCAATTCCCTTCTAACCACACTTCTACATTAAAATGCTATTAGTGTGTCACGCATCGCGGCGCTATTAGCATAAGAGCTCCATCGCTGATAACAGCTGATTAAAGTGTGTTTAAGGCTACCGTTAAGAAAGGGAAAGAAATTGAGGGTGACAACGGAGCCAATAAAGACTCGGAGGGAATCGGAGAGAGGAAGCGTCGCGCAGACAGACTGTGAGCAGCACGATAACTGTGCTCTCTCTCTGCTTTTTTTTTTTTTTTTTTCTTTTTTAGCAATTAGACAGGCAGGGGCTAAACTCTTGCAGATGTGCAGGGCTCCTGCAGCAACTCAGCCCCGGCACACAGCTTCATCATTCATGGGCATTTCCTGTCCGCTGCCCCCCCAATTAAAATACAGCTGTTCCCGTGCCAGCGCTGAGCTGTGGGAATGAGACTGTGTGTTTGTGGGTGGGTGTGTGTGTGTGTGTGTGGTGTAGTGAGGAGACGCTGAGGAAATACAGTAAAAAGAGGGTGTTAAACTGTGTTATAGGACTCCTATGCTGATCAGTTTTCTTGTCTGTGACAGTAAAATGTGTCTAGTGCTCAATCTTAAAGTTATGTGTTGTAGTTGGTGTGTGGAGCTGCTGTGATTGGTCGATGGAAAGAAAATGAGCTACTATTTTCATAATCGATTTAACATTTCTTGAAGCAAAAATGTCAAAATGTATTCATTACATATAGATTAAATGTATGTATTTCAGACTTTTCTATGTCATTTATGATGTTAACTAAAGCTTTGGTTGGTTTTTGGACTGCTGGTTGAACAAATTTACCAATTTGGGTTCTGGGAATTTGTGCTGAACATTTTTTCACAACTCTGAAACACTTTCTTTCGAGGCCCCCTTTCCTGCTTTTTTTTTTTTTTTCTTAAGAGGTTTCCTTGCTCCAACTCATCATCAAGCTCTGCTGAAGCCTGACAAGGAACCATTCATTTGATTCAGAATGAATGTTAGCAAAGTACGTTTCTACAAAACCACATTCGAGATAAAACTTTATGTTTCTTTCGGTTCAATTCTGTACAGATATCAGGATGGTACATAGCCTAATGACATGTACGTTTGAGGTTATCAGAAACATTAACAGCTAACATTTTATCCTGGCAGCTGGGCTGATGAGCAGGGACACATACAAAAAAAATAAAGGGCAGGGGGGCCGAGGTCCAGGATGAGAAAACACTGAAACCATTGAAAATAAAACTAATCACTTGATTAATAAATACAGAAAATAATGTTCAGTTGCAGCCCTCTGTGACTAATTGTGTTGGAAAGCTCTGAATCAGGAGGTTTGTTGTGTGTAATCATATATTTTTCTGATCATTATGTATTCCAAAACAAAAATAATACAACTAACTAATGCACCATGGTTCAGTCGCTGCGAGCTGCAAACATCTATCATTCATGTCTCCCAAATGTGGGCTGCTCGTCTTGGCTGCGTTTAAGACGGAGCTGTCAGCCTCTTAACACAGATTCAGCCTCTCCGAACGTGAACTTCAGACGAAGTCAGCCTCCGAAGTGGGACACAGCTTGAGTGCGAACGGCGCTCACTCACCCTCCAGCACGGGATTGGACTGCAGCAGCTGTTCCTTGACCTTATTCACCTCCTGGCCCTTCCCACACACCGCTGCCACGTATGACATCACCAGCTTACTGGCCTCTGGAACACACACACACAGATAAAAATATTAGGGTGAAGCCTTTTGCGAGACATGACTGAGGAACAAGTGCGACGTGCCCTAAGAAATTCCCCTTACCTCATCCCCCCCGGCACCCATCAAGGCAGGGTGGGGATCGTTCATTAGTCTGGGGCACGGACACCCTTTCTGTTCAGCTAGACGGTGAACGTTATTGCATCATGTTATCATCATGCAAACGACTGATTTCACTCGGAACCAGGACGATGTACCGAAGAAGAAACACGGCCGACGGAGATGATCCACTTCACATGTCAGCACCGAAGCTGATCTGACAGACTCGGAGAGAGAGTGCTGCGAGTGAAATGAGTTTTCAGAACTAATTTTCTGGATGAGAACGCGACACGGGCTCAGAAGGCATCTTGTTCCCGTCTTAAACTGAGCGACATGCCTTGTAGGATGACTGCTGGCATCAGGATCACCTCTCCTGTCCAGCGAGATGACAGTGACCCAGAACTGATGATGATGTGAGCGATGTGCCAAGGAGGGATAGAAGTGAGAGCTCGGCGGTGGCTGCTGGTGCAGACTGCCGATGAGCCCGTCACGCAAACAGCTCCAGACACCCTCATGCATTTAGCCAAAAGGTGGAGGATGGTGCGCGGAGATCAAGAGTCGGTGCTTTGCTGAGTAACAAGGCGTGCCCTGCTTGATCTTTTTTTATCTCTCGGGGTAGCAGAATAAACTTCCTGAGTCATCGCTCTCAGACTGCAGGGATATGTTATGTCTCCTCGGCACTACGCTGGCATCTGATAATAAAAAAAGTTACAGCCACGGCGAGACGGAGCAAGAAATCCCCCAGCTCGGACGCGAATGCCAATGACCCGTATCGATGTGGCGGGCACGTTTTCAATGGCCTTACGAAGCTTTCGGGGGCCGATGAGATTAACAAAATCCAAATTTATCTCCTCGACTTTGGCCGAGCAGCTTCTCGGAGTTGGGGTTTTTAATATCTGTCAAACGGTGCGGCGACTTCCTGTTGCTTTGTTCACTGGCAATCAGAGAGTGGACCAGGGAAGATGCTGATTGGGAAATTCACGCCTATCAGCCGTTAACGATCTTCAATCGATGTATTGGTGTGTCCCTTGGTGTTGACGGTGGCCTTTGTTAAAACGATTACGCCAAAGTGCGACTGGGAGAGTTATGTTGTGAAATCTGAGCTCCGGCCAGAGATCAATGTACAACCAGTTTCAAACCATCAACTGTCGATACTGGCAAATGATGGCATCAGCGCAGTAGCCAAGAAATGCATGCTGTATGATAGACTGAACTTTTTGGGGAGACAGCCACACATACATAAATACAATTACATTGAACTAGATCAACTTTTGTCGCCGTATGATATCAGGACTTCTGTGACGGCTTACGTCGACATAAAACCAATTTTTCAATACTGCCCACACTTTGATTGCAGCCACATGGACAGATGTAATTGGAACCAAATGGACGCTGTAAGGACGACTCGCTCCCACACTTAAGAGTCTGCTGAACACATGAAAACAGCAGCGTTGGTAGATGATGGTTCTCTGGATTCGGAGCAGACAGTGTGTGAGCTACACCGCAATTAAGCTTAAGCCGCGGTGCAGTCCAATAACTGCTTTTAGAGAGGGTCAAGATGTATAATTCCCAGTATGAATGCATGTCTGTGTCTTAACCGTACGGGAAGATGTTTCGTGAAGTAAAGTAAGACTTGTTTTCTGCAGTTTGCGCTCTGCCAACTCACGATGACCTTTACCTGCGACACAGCGCTGCCAACAGAGGCCAGGAAATTCCATTCCTCCTGGGTTTCTGCGAGGTATGTGAGACTGCACCACAACATGGCATCGCCGTTATAAAACCGAACAGGAATAAAAGGGACCGGGAACGCCGCTGCCTCCAGCGTCAGCAGACTACGTTAAGTTTCTTAACTGGCGGGCGAGGAAGTTGCCTGCAAAGTGTCAGCACACTGGTAGGTACCGTCATGTACCGACACGACGCTCTCAAAGAAGTGGCATCAAAAAAAAAAAAACGATGGAGCTGATCGCAATCTGCACTGTGGCTTTGAACATAACAATCCTTATCTTCCGGCGGCCTTCAGATATACGTTTTGACTACGCTGATGACACATTTTAACTCTGCGAGGATTTTCTTGGCTTTCTTACAGAGTCATTTTTTTTCTCTACTCTCCTCTTGATTGTTTTTTCTTGTTGGCTTCTGATAAATTAAGAGCTTCTCATGTTTCGCACTGGCAACAGATGCATTACTGATATCCACAGCCGTAAGGCGCGTGTTTATGCCAAGGACATCCGCGGTACGAACAGCAGGGCGATCGTCGTGAGTCAAATTTCCCCGGGTATAAACAAGAGCCGAACAACAGTCAGCGCTCCGCCTCTTACCGGTTTTCCCAGCCCCGCTCTCCCCTGTGATGAGGATGCACTGGTCCTTGTCCTGGTCCCTCAGCGAACGGTAGGCCTCATCCGCCAAAGCGTAGCTGGAAGACAGAAAAGCACAACGTCATTAGCCTTCATATCAAAAGCACATGCCCTTACATCATATTCTTTTTTTTCCAGGATGTTTTTGTGGCTGATTTGCAGATAGTAGTGTAAAAATAAGTTCCGTAATCAATACCATGTGGGTTTATTGGAAATTAGGCCGCATCTGTGGGACAGCCACAGCGGCTTTATTTAGCTACGCTGGCCGGTTCACATTGGGGGATTTGGCTTCGATATTTGGAAGACTTCCAACTTCTTTTCCTGAACTTTGCTACTATGTGACTGCTGCATTCAAACACATAAAAAAAAGCTAAATTTGAGATGCTTAGAAGCCATTTTTCTCAGGTAAACCTATTGTTTTAACCATCATGTATCTTTTTAGGACTACTTTGATTATACGTTGGCAGGTGTCGCTGGGTATGTAAACCAACCCTCGGCAGATTGGTGAGTGATAAAGGAGGAGTGCCTATTATAAACGAAGCCTATTGTCACACATTCCAGGACAGTGATACAATGGGAAAGTGGGACTGGTTATTGCGGTTTCACCCCCCCCTCGCAGGAATCCAGAACAATATATTAGTTGTTCTCTTTATGGTTTGGGAGAAGGGTGCGGATGGTGCGAGGGCCACATCGCAATGTCAACTTTTTTTTAATCTTGTGTGGCACCGTGGTCTGTAATTTCTGTGTGATACACCCACAAAGGGGGAACACTGAAGGGTGAGGCTGAAGCAATAGTTTTTTTTTTTACAGCTTCCATTTGGCAAGAAAACAGTCGTGTACAGTGCTGCGAGAACCGTGTTCCGACTTTCTCCTCCAGCAGGACGCGAGACTGCAAATTAGCTTTCCTCGACTCCCCCCCCCGGTACTTTGGCATTCATTACTCAGGAATTTTTTCCAAAGCCACGTCTGGTAATAGCTGTGATTTTACCTTATGACACACTTAAAATGTCTTTGCTGTGAGTTAGGTTGAGAAGTGGATTCGGAAGACTGTGCTCATCCAAGACCTCCGAGAGGAGCCATGTCACGTTTAAGGAAAGTCTCCGGGAGTCCGTCTGGATCATCACAGGAGGGGAACTGGGCTTAAAGGTAATGTGGGAGAGCATCAGTCAGAGCCATGCCATGCTGAAGTTCCCTAAAAGGTCCCATATTATGCTAATTTTCAGGATTCATACCTTTTTTAGGGTGACGACTAGAAAATGTTTACATGCTGTAATGTTCAAGAAACACATTATTTTTCTCACACTGTCCATTGTCGCAGTACCTCTGTTCACTCTCTGATTGAACGCTTCATTTGAGCGCCTGTCACTTTAAGACCTCCCAAAAGCCCAGGTCTGCTCTGATTGGACAGCTCTCACAAGGGAAGAAGACATTTTTGAGCCGGTGTGCATCACCTGTTGTTATTACAGGGTTTGGCTGCTATGTCAAATCAGCTTCAAAGCCTGGCATGTTTCCTACGGCCACACTGTCGGACTGACTTACAGAAGTCCTGACAGCTCATTGGAAGGCACAGTTTCTTCAAATATATGGGCTGCTTGCCTAGTATTTACTGTGTACACTGCCAAAACCAGCTTTATAATAAAAAAAAGAGATCAAAATCTAATTTTCTACAGCACAGGCTCTACAGGTGGACTGTCTTAATATAACTCACTGTTGCTAAGTTGAAAAACCATCAAGGACTTAATCGTTTTAAAACATCAAGCTCGGATCAACATCTTTGTGTTCGTATGTTTCACATTGAGTACAGGGTAAATCTAGCTTGAGGTAATTTTGGAGGAATGCCTCAAAATAGTCTCTCCCCAGCGTCTAATTTAGCCCTCGCCTGGAGGGTAGGGGCACTCCAAGTCTCCCAGGTCTGAGTAATATCATTAATCAAGCATTTATATGCACAAAGTGTACTAGACATGAATGCGGGAAGGAATGTCTGACATCCACAGCACTACTGACAGGCTCTGGAGCTGGGTCTGAAATGGGATATTGAACTCAGAGCGCCACGGCTTTTACTTGCACCGGCAACGCTGTCAGATTGAAGCGCGCGGCACGTCGTAATCTAGTGTGGCGTCTAGACAAGGTTCAAAGTGATTTCTGAGGGAGATGTTCGGATTGCATTTAAAGCGGCGCGCCGAACGGTTACGCAGCATCACTCTGCCGTTTGATCATCATCTAGTCCCAACTCCTACAAATACACCAAGACGTGGAAAAAGCAGCTAACGTCTAAATCTAATTTGGGCTACAAAGACGAATGTATTAGTAGAGTCGGTGCGGTGCGGTGAGGAGCAGGGCTGGGAGCGTATAATCACACGCTGAACTAACACTGACCTCCGATTTTGAAAAGTAGCTGATTGCTAGTAAGAAGCCATGACCGAGAGGGGGCCAGAGATGGACGGCCAGATGAATGCATTCCAGGCCGCAATACGACGTTAAAGCTCAGGCTGGCTAATGGAGCTTAAGGTTCTGCACCACCACACATGGTTTTGGACCGGAGCCCATGCAGCCCTGCAGCCCTTCTCCCTCATCGGCCCCCAGTGTGGGCCCTCCACCAATAAACCATCAGGAGAGGGGGTTCACTAAAGCAGAGTTTCTCATCATAAAACTTCCTTTGGATCAAGAGGAGTAATGATGAACTATGTTTATAGAGGTAGGTCCCTGTTTTTGCTGTCTTTGGTATCTTGTGCTCTTCTAGCAGGACAGAAGGATTCATGTCAACAGGGTTGATTTATTAGAAGAAAAAGATTCCAAGATGGCAGCCAGTAGTATCATTCGTCGCCCCTGCTTGGCCTAGGGACTCTGCATTGGAATCACATCACACACACACACACACAGCTTTGCAAGAAATAAAACCTTTCTTGTTTTAGAAATTCATAGGACGAAGAGTTACGAGCTTTGCAGATGTTTCTTTTATAATGGGAATCTATGGGAAACCTTTTTTGAGACTGTAGGACTTTTCTCAGTTGTGGAGTCATTTTTGCAGCTCTTTCAATAAATAGATCGGGCAGTCATGCAGTCTTGTACCATGTACAACAAAAACCCAACAACACCCACTATTATCTGCCTTTTGCCTTCAGTGGGAAAGGCGACAATGGGCGTCTATTCCTGGGTCAAATTACTCTGCAGTAGTTCGGTGTATTTATCCGCTTCAGGTACAGCTGTGATGGAAAAATTATGCTAATCTACGCCTTTTCTGGGAAGCGATGATGTGATGCACGTTGAAGTTAAGACCAGAGGCGTGTACACACTTTTCAGTCCTGCTCTGGTCAAGCAGCGCTCAATCAGTCGGTGTTGAGTTTGAAAGCGAGATTGAAGTAAAAGATATCAGAATATAACCTCCTTGACATTGTCACCGGTCTCCATGCTGTTCCCTGTTGTGATCATGACTTCGAACGTGACACACCAGAAAAATAATAGAGAGGCAAACAGGTTTCTACTAGAAATGGGAAAGGATTCAATTGCTTCTTTTTAAAAAACCTTAATATACGTACACATTTTGGTGCGAAATGGTATTTGTTTCTCATTATTCCACTGATCCACAATTAACATGGATGTCAACAATGCAGGTTTCAGATTAACAAATACATTTTGGCCATCATTTACATCGATGGTGCCCTTTTTGGTGCCCTCGGTTGCATCAAATCATTCCCTCTGTCCGTCAAAGCACAAGCCTCTCGCTCAGAAATCCCCACCCCCACAATCTGGGATCACAGCCCGAGCGCCTGCCCCTCTCCTGTACACCACGTTGGTGTGGATGAGACTCGCCACGGGACATTACGTCACTGCTGAAAAGGGCAGCACAGCGCAGCAGATGTCTGCTTTGTGAAAACACTCCTGTTGCCTGACCTGATCCTGACAATGACCCAACCATCACACAATTATCTCACCCCGGAGGAGGCCAGTGTTGGGGGTGGGGGGTTGTACCAGAAAAAGAGTTAGGGGTGTAGAATGGGAGTGGGAGGTCCTTTGCCAGACGCCACCGCACACACACACACACACCAGCTAGTCATATGAATATGAATGGCCATTAATCACAATATGAATAGAAGTTAGCAGCAGCAAAAGGGGGCCACACCCAGAAATCCATGTTTAAATCTTCAACATTTAAAAAGAAAAGTCCAGGCCACAGCCGAAGAAACAAATCTGTACTTTTATTCCCACATGCAAAAAGCAAGAAAAACACAGCCGAACTACAATTAATGTGCAACCCCTGTGGCTGGAACATTGTGCTATCATTAGGGCCATGAAAGCCGTTTTTGAAACGGTAACTGGCTGTACCACTTCACAAATGTGAAAATCTAAATAACGACGAAGCACCAAGGTCACCATCAAAGGCAGGGGGAGGCAGCGAGCGAGGCACCGAAATCCCAGCGGCACCCGCTGATTCAGTGAGCGGGGTTAGGCCGGGATAAGGCCTTGGACCAGAAGCGCTGCTTGGCACCTCCCCTTCACATCTGCCTCCAGACTGTAATTTGGGCTTGCACGTGGCAGCGGTGAACACAAAGCCACACTGGCATGAGGTAAGCAGGAGAAAATAGTCTAGTCAGTCCTTTTTACTACCAACCTCTGGTAACTGGGACGCAGGAGGAGATGATGGGGCCTGCAGTTGGTGTGACCTGAATCTTAAAAAGGGTGGAGTGCTCTGAGGGCAGATTCTGCGCACTTTAAAGTCGTGATTTGCAGATGCTAATGAAGCTGTAATGTATGGTCTGGAGCGCGGCCCACCCAGCTACTGGAAGATGACAGGACCTTTTTTCCAAACAATAATAATCTTTCTCAGAGGCCGTTAGTCATGCCCTCATACTGACATGTGGCACATTTACATACTTTTTTGTACGACTTTGTTCGGTTTCCAGCCTGAAAATGGATGATCTCTGTTCATACTTTGATGCTAAATCCGGCAACGTTTCTATTATTTATTTGTGTGCATGGGGTGGGGGTGGGGGGTGGGGGGTCAGTACAGTAGCCTGTGATCTCAGCGTGATCCGGCTCCTCCAGAGGCAACAGGAAATCCGCCCGGCTCTGATGGAGCGGCCGAGGAAGCGACTCTTTCCTGACGCTCCGTGACCAGGTGGGCGAGTGGGTGGCTGTTGCGAGAAACGCTCAAAGTCAGTACACACTGGTGTGCTTTCAGAGGTTGTGGGCGAACCTGCCGGTGTGGGCGGACAGGGAGCTGATACACACACACACACACAACACACACACAGACAAAAGGTCTTGGTTCTGACAGATGTGGCCCATATGTGCATCGGTTATAACCAACCAACATGTTGCCGTGAAACAGGTGGTTGGGAGAGGATCAGCACACGGGGCAGGAACCCGGCAGATCTCCGACGCAAGAGTCTATATTCAAGAGATCGCTCTCGAGGTGCAATAAAGAATAAATTAAAGCTCAGAGTGGAGTTCTTCTGCCACACATCTCTAATTTATTCAACGCTCACTACAAGCAGACGCTGCCTGAGACCTGCTAAATTACTCATTGATACTCCGCCACCCACGCATCCAACTTTAAGGGGGTCCAGGGCTTTAATTTACTTTTTTTCCCTGCACAGCAATTTAGTGTTCCAGAGAAAACGGGGGAAAACACAGGCTCGAGTTGTTTGTCTGATCCTTGAAACGCAGGAAAAGCGGCACGCTGAGTAAGGTAGCAAAACATCCTCAAAGCAACAACACTCGCGCAAACACTCCCCCCCCCGAGCCGGATTTATATGAATCAGCACGCAGCGAGGAAACCGAACATTCAGATGACGCCCAATTATCAGGTGTTGAAAGGGTTTAAAGAGCTGATGGATTTGATAAATGACAGAAAGGCCTTGCTCCTTTGGCTAGAAGATGAAGAAAAACACACTTAAGGGGGAAAAAAAAAAAGAAATACATGGCCACATGTGCTCAGCCACAGACAGGATGATGGAAACAGAGCAGCAAGACGGCTTTTTATAGCCCAGAAAGCACCAGCTCTGTCAGGTTTGAGGACTTCCTCTCTTCATCCTGCTCTTCACTTCGTTCATTTCTCAGCCGTCCCACTGTGGCGTTTCTGGTCACTTCGGGCTCTCAGAGGCCTTGAAAAAGGGCAGTAAAGCACGACTTGACCGTGAAGTAAAGTTCTGCTGACATATACAGACCAACCGACCTTTAGATAAACATTCTGTACTGGACTTGAACGACAATTTCTTCTTGAAAGAGTCTAAAACGATGACCTTGCTCTTCGAATCTCCAGACTCAAAGGATGTTTTGTCTTTTGTCTTTCATATTTTCTTACAGGTTATTCTGTTGGATTCTGCTGTAGCTGCACTGGAATGATCCCAACATCACATTACATGTATTTTTGAATGACCTAAGACCCATCTCAAAAGTGGATTATGTCTTAGACACTAGACTTTCAGTTTCTTGCCTCACAGTTGGATGCCTCCGCCAACCAGTTAAGTTCCTTCCAAGACTTTCCTTGCATTCAAGAAAGAGGTATTATGTCAGTTTCTTGGCAAAAGTTATATTGACAGGTCTGATTTTAGCCCCACAGGATTTATAGACGCCTTCGTAACATGGTGCAACAACTACTGCGGTATGTCTCTTACTGTGCAAGTTAATTGAGAAGTCGAATTCCTTGTATGTGTTCGTATGCTTGGCCAAAAGATCTAATTCTGATGGGACGCAAGAGCTGTCGCCATGACAGCTGACAATACTTCAAATATGGATGTTGCTGCGAGGAATCTACAGGTTGTAAACGCGGATGCTTGACCCACATCTTCAACCCGACAACACAGAAGATCTGTACAATCATTAAAGTTGAAAGCTGGGCACCCAAGATAAGTGTCACCGATTCAGTATCTGACCAAATGTGAAGTTCAGTTTGTGAGTGGTGTTGCAGAACGTTATGATGTCACAGATATGTTGACCTTTATTTGTTTTACCCTGGTAGACATTTATGTGAATGTGTGTCTTAATTACTGTTCATGGCCAAAAATGTGTTTCGTGAGGTCACAGTGACCTTTGACTGATTACATTTAATCAGTTCATCCTTTAGTTCAAGCAGACATTTGTAACAAATCAGAAGAAATTCCCTCAAGGAATTCCAGAGATACGGCGTTCATGGGAATGAGAGGGACAGATGGACGGACAGACAACCCGACAAACATAATGCCCTCGGTCACAGATGTCGCCTGCATGGAGACATTAAAAAAAAACACTGTGAGCCCGACAGGCATTGCAACCAGCCCTGCACACTTACTCACCCATATACAAAGGCTGCATAGAAATAAACTGTTATGCCTAATTTAGTACAAAATCACTTGGCATGTCTTCAAAGCGGCGAAGGCCTCGGGCTGTCCATGTGACCTACTGAGCCCATTCAGACTATAGACGGAGTCATTGTGGGTTTGACCAACACTGTAATGTTGCCCAGATCGGCACCGCAGCGGTGGGTGACACCTTCTCCCGCTCCACACCAGAAAACGCGGCGGCCACAGACTGGGAGGGGTTTAGGTGGAAGGGAATAAAGTTGTCAAGGGTTCTTTTTTTTCCAGAGCAAAAGTAAACAGTTTACATAGAGACAGAACAGTTGGAAGGTAAGAGAGACGTGGCTCTAGTTCACAAGATGTAGGGAAGCCGAGACCGTTTCAGCTTTTTGGAGAAGCGAATCAAAGCGCTGACATCCCTCAGCAAAGGCTGAACGCAAGACCTCCTCCAACAAGACACAGTGAAAACAGCATGACAGTGTTCAATCTGTCCCAACGGCTCATCTCCCAGCTGCATCTCATGACTTTCAGTTCCAGAATCTGATAACACTACGATCAGCTGACAGTGTCAACAATGGACAGCCAAAAATCCAAGAAAAGTGGATTTAACATGATTGAGCCAGAGAATCCAGTTTTTCCTACAGATTTGTCCTGAGTTGTCTTCAACTAAATTGCATCTTCATGTGGTTTATTTCTAGCTGTAACCTCGAGTTAAACTGCAGGATGCAGGTCTGACCTGATTCACAGAGTACATGTGCTTCATTCAGCTGAAAACGAAACACCACACTGATAACTATCGATACTTTTTGCCTCGATATGGCAGCAGCTTGGCGGAGGAGATTAGCCGAGGCGAGCTTAACCCCGCAACGATGTCGGAGCAAATTAGATTTCCATTAGCTTTTACTGGTTTTTGCTGCGTAATGCCAGCCTGACCCTTTTGGGAACGTCTTGGCCGAATTTCCACAGCCAGCTGAATCCTCAATCCGCATAAATCGCTTCCAAATCTGTTTGACAGCTTGTTTGATTCCATGTGACCCGCCGCAAGCTGCCCCGCCACGACTGCAGACGAGCCGCACAGTGAGAAGGAGGACTTCACGTAGAGAAACAGCAGATTTTTAGATTGCATTGCTTCAACTACAGTGTCGACCAGCGACGCAAAAATGGAAAAGCGGCACGCGTGAAGGGGAGGTGCCAAGCAGCGCTTCTGGTCCAAGGCCTTATCCCGGCCTAACCCCGCGCACTGAATCAGCGGGTGCCGCTGGGATTTCGGTGCCTCGCTCGCTGCCTCCCCCCTGCCTTTGATGGTGACCTTGGTGCTTCGTCGTTATTTAGATTTTCACGTTTGTGAAGTGGTGCAGCCAGTTACCGTTTCATCTTGAAATGTAAATCAAATTACACCTGAGGCCAAAAAAAGTAGCAGTTAGACCCCAAAAGTGTGCCCGAACAAAACAATAAAACTTTTTGGTCCCTTTTTTAATCAAATAATAGCTGCTGGCCTGAAAAATAAATACAAAAACTATCATAACGTCCAAGATACAAGGCTCGATGGTGGACTAATAATTTACACTGATATGAGTCTTATCTTTCTGCCTACACTTCGGTATGCCTCTGCTGTGTTTTTATGCAAGCTGTGTACACAGATAAAAAAAAAAAGCTCGATGCCAATTGTTCTGACCATGAACAGAGAGATTTCACAATGGTATTTGGAGAGGCAAAAAAAAAATATGAAATCCAATCTTATCCCACAGAGGCAATAAATGAGCGGGCAGGTAATGTTTAACCAGTGTCGTGTTAAGCTGATGGCGGACGCATTGTCTTTGAAAACAGAGGAATTCATAACCCGTCTCTATTAATGATTGTCAGCAGGCCGAGCAGGTGCTACCAAACAAGACTTGGGTCAAACATTTTGAGAAATGTGGTAAATTAAAATGTAGTCTACTATATGTGGCATTGTGCCTTTTTTAACAGCTTCCGGTCCAGGTCAAGACCCAGGCCAAACTTGACCAGCGACATTGCGTTCACACTGGGAAAATCTACCAACGACGTAATGGAAGAAACATAATTAGGCGTCGATTGTCAGTATTAGTAAATTTAAACACCCAGCTCTGTTCTGGATCTATAAGCTCGAGGGGAGAACGAGACTGGAATTGTGTGTGTGTCAGCGGGAGACTGCTGCCTCTGTGCACAAATGTAGCAATTGATTACAAATGGTTGCATTATCCAATTTAACACATTTGCATTTCATTCTACGGCTGGATAGGTGGGTGGGAAAAGGAACACACACACACGCACACTTTCCCAATCATTTCTCTCGAGGTTCACCGAGCTCGCCATTACGCCAACACACATGCTGGAGGAGAGGACTCACTCCACCCACCCGAGTCAAAATGCCACTCCAACGAGTGCCCACTTAAATCTACCTACGTACAGGTTCTGTTCTCCTTCAGTACAGTCCTCTTTATGTAATAACAAAACAGTGGGCACGTGGCAGCCGGTTACCAAACAACAGCAGCTGTAATGGAGAACAAAATGGGACGAATGTATGAATCCAAAAAGATGTGTGCTATTTTATGGAGACTTTCTTAAAACTAACGTCCATATTCCTTTTTTACTACAACTACTGCAGGTGAATGCAGTATTTGTGTTTAAACAGCATCTCAATGCAGAATAGCAAATAGATTTATTATCTTATGAAATGGACCCCTTTTACTTATTGCCTGGGCTCGAACTGACGCAGCAGGAAATGCAAACACAGGTATGATGCCATAATGCAGTAAATGGCTCCAAAGTCCAGCCTCACCACAGATAGAGCGGTGAGTTTCCATGGATCTTTTATCTCAATCCTGCTTGTAAAACAACACCCGGTCTTATACCCAATGATCAGATTTAAAGTGAGTCCTAACCCAACTGAACTGTTTGGAGATTCACGTTGCATATTACAGCCTCATTAATTTGTCCTCACAAACTCGGAGGCGGTTTGATGGAAAGATGCCTGTAACAACGCCAGAGCGACAAATGCTGAACACAACTGCTATCCATGTACGATTTGTTCTTGCACTGGGACATTTTGCTAAATACGGGACTAGTACAAAAACCACATGCACAGTTCTTTCCAAAAGCCCAAAAGAAATCCTATAACCTGTTGAGAAGGGTTACCACCAAGTTTATATGTTAGAGTGTGTTTACAGGTCTTGAGGAGAAACTACTGCATATGTAAAAAAAAGTAATATAAAGTGTTTTGTGGCTCCAGAGGAAGCTGCCTGAAATCTGATAAATTGCCTCCTGTGATGTCACTCAGTGGCTACATTGCATTGTGGGTAATGTAGGCGCCGGGTTTTGTAAAGGAAGAAGAATGCGTGGAATCGATTTTGAACATTTGTTCCTAAACTGTCCATCATGAGCTCGACAGTGTTATAGAAGTGCAATGCTGTGTGGATTGTTTTTCAAAACCTGGCAACTACATTTTTGAGCCACTGCGTGACATCTTTACCATTACATGCAGCTTTCCTCTTGAGCCACAAAAGGCTTTATACTACTTTTTTCACATATGCATTAATACCCCCCAAGCATTAAAATTACATTACGTTGACCTTTAAGTGCAATTTTGAGGAAATCTACTTAAGTATTTCCATTTTCTGCTACTCTATACTTCCTCTCCACTGCTTTTATTTGATTACTTCAGCTCATTACTTTGAAGACTATCCATAGACTATTACTTGTGAAACGTAACCAATCAGATAGTGTTGTGGGCTGGAATTGAGGGAGACCACAGACAGAGAAATGAAGCTACCTCAGAGCCAAATATTTCGTGTTAAATATAGTTCACTGGCAATCTGACGAAGAAAAAATGCTGATGCCTTCAATCGAAAAACACTCGATATCCGCCCAAATAATTTGCAGGGCAGATAATCGGTCTGTCCCTAATGTACATAGACACTCAACACAATTAGCTTCCCCCCACACCTGACCTCTGATCTTCTTCGCTGCTTTTGACACGGAGGGCACTCCGGTTATAGCAATGATTGATTTAATGCAATCAATTCGTGGTCTGAGTCAAGCACGCACACTATATACACTGCAGATTCATTCATTCATTGTTCAGTTGTACAAGAGCAAAGGTAACTTTACCGAGGCCAAATAAAAGACTACAATCCCGCATGACATGGAAATCAACATACGGCACGGCTGAGGGCACAGCATGCTATAGTATTTTTCACTGTCAAAAACTCTTTAATAAAGCAGATTTCGCAGTCAGGCTGTCATGGCCGTGTGCGTGACAGCTGAGAACTCTGACATACGCCTCGCACGGGGCCTCTCTGCTCCATTAGCCGGTCGCGATGCCCCCTGTAGCCGATTGCTCCAGTGGCACAAGGTATTGAGCGCTGAGAGCGTCGGGGGTCTCAATACCTCATTAAGCATCGGGGAAATGCGATCCTACCCTAGAGACAGGCTGAGGGCCTGTCCGCACACACACACACATATTCCTCTCAATCTGTGTCTGGCTCGGGTGGCACGGGACGTACAAAAGATGACTCCTGGCCATCTGTAATGCCGCTCCGCACGGAGAAAGGCCGCTGATTAGTTCGCGTCTAATGACTCGACAGTGTGCAGACGGGAGGGAAACACCTGCCGCTTAATTATGAGGCGCCTCATCTGGGCAGAAAGCGGTCTGCTAAATTGGCCGGCTGAGGAAATGATGGACGAATGAGTGGTCCTCAGCTGGGTTTACATTTTTTTTTTGGAGAATCAAGAAAATATTCAAAATGGAAACTGTTCGAGAGCCTTCCAAATGTCACAAAAATGTGACTTAAGGTGCAATTTGGGGATCATCTACAATTCTACCACACTTCCTGTCATGGTTGTGGAACCTGTAGCTGGTACATGCACTCTCATCAATACATTTTCCTCTTTCTCCATCTCTCTTCAGTTGCGTGGATGAAAATGTAGCCAGCTCACACTTTGTTCCATGTTGTGACACTTTTTAAACTTCACTTGACAACTTAAAGAAAACATCTGCCGTCTCGTTTTCTCCGGTAATCGATGTGTACAGCGCCGGTCTCTGGCCTGGGAAGGAGCCGGCGTTTATCTACAATAACTCTAATTAAGATGGAACTTAACAGGCAATTAGTCGACAAACAACTTCAGAGATAGGGGACCAGCTGCGGTTCTCCCTCCAGCTGATGCACACACACTTTATACACACACATTCCTCTATTTGTCTTCGACGTACAAGAGCAGGTGTGATGAACACCTGCACACACTCGCTGGTCCTTCGCACAAAAACCCACAAAGGCATCCTTGAAGATTCAGACACAAACACACACACACACACACACTGAACCGATGATGATGATGATGTGACAGCATTAATCAAAAGCAACAAAACTAATCCCGCTCAGGCACCTTTTCCTGACTTTAATCAATAACCTTAAGCTACATTAATCCTTCATCTCATTCAAACAGACTGTTTCCAGGACGCTCAGACAATTCCCACAACGGCAACTTCGACAATGACTGAGTATTCATGCACAGACCGCGCTGTGTGTTCTGAGGAAGAGAGAGGACCACTGATTGTCGTAGGGACAGCATGCGTTTGACTCATCAGCTGGCGTTTTGGCACCGTGCAAGGATTTTTTTTTACAGTGGGTCCGACGATATCAGCACATTGTTCTGCCAGGAAGTCAGACAAAACAGACTTGTGGCATTCAGACAGTGTTGTCCGTGACAAGGTTAGACAAAGGTCTTTAAACGGAAGTCTGCAGGTGGGTGCTGCTGATCGACACGTTGGCGTCGTTTGCACTGTGTGTGTGCGCGTGTGCCGGGCTTGAAGGGGGCTGAGCAGTTATCCACTGCTTGTTAATTGTTGTGCAAAATATCTCTGCAGTGACAGTAATGTGAGAAATTCAATGAAGCAAGAAGCTTTATGCTACAAAAAGAAGAGCGACATCAGTTGAGCTGCAACTAGTTTGATAATTCATGTGTGAGTAATTTTTTAAATGAAAAAAGGCTAAATTCTCTGATTTCAGCGTCTTAAATATATATTTTTTCTTTTCTCTTTCTTTTTTTTTTTAGTCCTCTATGACACTAAACTGAATATCTTTGTGTTGTGGACGAAAAAAGGACATTTGAGGACTGGAGGGCTTTGGGAAACACTGAAAAACATTTTCCATTCCCCATCAGGCTGGTAGTTTATGATCTGCACAAACATCCCATTTTCTTTTTTTCCATACGCTTTTGCCAACTTTTATCATGATAACCATCATCATGTGTTTTTGAAAGGTTCATACCCAAAGAAATATTCTTTCAGTCGACCATTGAAGGCTTATCGGGTTCAACTGTGGTCAGAATTTTGTCATAACTTTGAATAATTCTTAATTTATTTACGTCAAATCATCCCGATATAGATTTTTTTACCATAATGCCAAACCCCGACATTTGAATATTAATGGATGATGACGTCTTGAGTTATCCAACACTGTGGACAGTTTTCCATACAGCCCGACCTATGATGTAATCCAACCACCCTGGTGAACTACTTTGGCCTTGACTGATGCAACCTGTTCTGAGCCGCTTATTTCATACCATTCAAGTGTCTAATGAGGATCAAAGACAGGAAGAGGACGATTCCTGGGGACCTCCTGTTGTTCCTTTAATTAAAGGCCAACACTGATCCCCTTCAGTCACTGGGGTGATAATGCCCCTCAGCCAGTTTAAGCTCAGCCATGCAAGAAACCGGGTCATGAAAAACAGAACCTTTTCTGGTTTGGAAACATCACGAGGAAAGGGAAGGCATATTTTATTTAAAAATATTGACAGGACACTTGATTCCTTTGCCTCTCTGTGGCCAAATAAAATAGATCTCACACTTAAAGCTACATCTAAATGTTTGGCGCAGATCAAATCTCCCGTATTGCCCAATAAATCTATTACTGTTTACATTTTTACATTTTCTGTGGGCTTAAATTAATGTGAAGATCAGTTAAAGATCTAAAAAATGATTTGCTTTGTGTTTTACAGCATGACAAACATGGAGACATGCAAACATGGAGGGGCAAGCAGCATCACTTGCAGCGGTGTGTACTTGCTGCTCTGATTTGAATACCAGTCAAGTCAAATGTATTCAAATCTAATTGTGTTTCCACAACAATCCAGCTGCTTCGAGGGTTAATTATTCAAAAGAGTTTATGCAAAGTTTTAAAAATGTTCTGTTTCTGCATGAGGGCCATACATGGGGATACTAAGCTTATCATAAACTGTGGAAGCAGGTGGACACAGCTAGCCTAGCTTCATTGTGTGCCCTCTAAGATCTAGTATCTAGCATCTGTGCATTTAACTTTGAAGATAAAACAGACATGGTAGATTAGAGGAGCGGCTAGCTTAACAGTTAGCTGTTCCAGGGCTTTTTCTTGTGACAGCCTAGCGTTAGCTTATCGCAAACGGTGGAAGCAGGTGAACACAACTAGCCTAGCTTTGTTGTGTGCCCTCTTACATCACCATTAATTTCTTATTGAGAGTTATGTGTGCAATTTAGCTTGGAAAGAACACCGACATTGTAGTTTCAAGGTGCAGCTAGCTCAACAGTTAGCTAAACACAGTGGCCTACCTTGAGGTCTTGTCGCCAATGCTGTAGCCAGGTGCTAGCTTAACATTTACAAAGCTCAATCTCAGATGTAGGCATTTGTAATTTATGTATGAGCTAACAAGATATAAGACATAAACATAATGTAAGAACTGAGGAACATGTGACAGGCGAACTGTTTCTGCCTGCTTTAGCGCTAACCAACGCTAAGTCGAAGTGGCTAACTGCATATCTGATTAGCTTATAGACAAATGGTATGGTATGGTCAGAGTGACCATAGTTTAAGGCGAGCAGCGGTTTAATTGCGGTAATGCTACGGCCATTTTTTTCGCCACATGTCACGGAGTCAAGACTAACTGATGCTTTTGACAGGACTGAGAGGTTTAACATTGCTTGAGGGGCGATCAATGCAAAGCCACAAAGCTCGGTCCAGATGGCCTGACCGGAGGATTAAGATCAATTCATGTAGCATGTTGAAACAATCTGCCTTTGACTGGCAGTTTAGGTCTCGCACAAGAGCTTGTCCTATTAAACGGGGCTTAATCTCCTTTACTTTAAGACTAATGGTAAGATGACTTTTAACATGTTTAGAGGATGTACAGGATGTATAGGATGTCAGTCAATGGAGAGAATCTCCTGAGTTGAAAAGAGTGAGGGACATCGCGTGATTCATTCAGGGGCTTTTTAAAATCTACATCTAGTCATTTACACTATTATCTGGCTGTGTGGTATATTGCGGTTGGTCTCTGGTAAAAGGTCAAATATCCGAGCCACCCTGGTTTAGCATGGCTCTGTGGATTCACAGATGGCTCGGACATTTGTCTAGGTTTTTTACGGTTTCAGCCAAATCCAGTGGAACAGCTCGTGCAGGCAGCAGAGAAACCGAGTCTGTTATTTCTTATTCAATAGCTTAAAAGTTAGCAGCTTTAAAAAAAAATGACCATATTTGTGTTTTTGCTTGTTCCACAAATGCAAATTGCAACTTTGCTCCATTGCCTTTTTAAGGCCGCCTCTGGTTTCAGTTCATGTCAGTGCGGTATGAAAATGATCTTTGTAAAGACGTAGACAAATTGTCGGGCGTTTAGCCTTTAGCCTTCTGTAACTATCCAAATGATCTTGTGGTAATGCAGTTCAGTTCAGAGGCCACTTTTGAAAATGCTTTCCCACTGCCAAACAGCCGTACCTGCCAACATACGGCTGTGAAATAGAGGGAGATTTTCCTGGGTATCGGTGAGTGGCCCACCGTCATAATGGACGACTACAGTCTGCAGGGTGGAGGCATGAGGGCGAGCAAGTGAGAAAGGGAAGTCTCGCACCAAGGTGAGGGAAATTTCGAAGCATATTTCTTCTTCTACGGACCCGTTTTATCCAATTTCAGCCACAAACTGAGCTGCATCTGAGGGACGAACGACACACGTCAGTCAGGGTCGTTTGCCTCTGGGTTGCCAGGTAAATCAAGACACCTCCTTAGAAGACTTAGTGCATTCTTTTAAAAACAGCACACTGTGTAGCTGACCGTGACAAAACCTCCTTGTACACGCCAGTACTCCCCACCAGCATGCAGAAGGAATGAGAAGCAAGAGAGAGGCACTGAAAAACAAAAAGGGGTGCAACGGCCTGAAACTGTGTCACGTCAACTCTGTAGCTGGCTATAAATTAAAGCCAAAGAACTCGCTTTTGTCTGCAGGGAGCACACGTCTGTTCTGGGACGAGGCCACTCTGGCTCTTTCAGCCGGTCCCCTCAGAGGGGCTCTGCTGCAGCCTAGAGACACAGCAGGCTAATTGACGAGTGCCGGGCTTTGTTTTGTCTTGGCATCCGAACAGCAACGCTGACTTAATGTTGCCAGTGGGCAGATGGCACGCCGCGGCGCTGAATGGCCGGCAGAAGCGGCGGCCCCGGCTCGCCACGCAGGAGCCGGTGTCCCTCCTCTCCGTACCCCGCCTCATTAGCAACTGGGCCCGGATTGATAATCCTCACAGAGGTGTTGCGACGCGCCGCATCTCCGACAGACAGCAGCTTCTGCTCAAAGACATCAGTCTAACGAATCCCTGAAAAACCCCCTTCTGAAGTGCCAGCCGCGTTTTTAAATCTCGCTGTCAAAACTTTAAGAGCAGGAGCCTCGGGCAAGACACAAAATTTACATGTAGGTGGTTTTGGTGAGGATGTGGGTTTGAGGACTCACATGTGCGGACTGAGCTCATAGAAGTTCCTGTTGCGATACTCCTCCACTTTGTCTGGCGTGTAGATGGGCAGGGACCTGTAGGGGTTCATGGAGATCACCACACTGCCAATGTACGTCTGCGGGGAGAGAAGAGAAAATGGCATTTTAAGTGTTTTACACAGACTGACAGGAGCGCCGGTTTCAACACCTCGTCTTCCCATCTGTCCATTTCGGTGTTAATTGTTAAGTCTAGGTGGGAGGAATTCTGCCTCCGTCAGCTTTTCGCAGCTGGGCATTCTTAATACGTTGTCGGGGCATGCAGAGCCTGAAGTGAAACTTGGGAGACATAAAAAAAAAAAAAGAAAGACTTTGGAAAGTTTGGAATCTGTGGGCTGTGCAGTAAACACAGACTGCAAAGCGGTCAAGGTGCTGAGGAGGTTTTTCAGAAAGCGTACACGCCGACATACAGACGCCTGACGGGCCTGGATATTAACATCTTAAACTGCAGGAGCTTTCAAAAGCATCTCTTTAGTCAATTTGTTTGTAACTCTAATGCAGGAGATCTAACATATCAGCAGCGGGGGTTTCAATCAAACAAAGTTTTCTCCGTTTCACATTTTTACATAAAAGAACACCTTTATGTAACAGTCACACGGAGAACACTTGTCAGATATTTCTGAAAGCGAGCGGAGCGGCCATCATCTTCATCATCCCTCCTACGCTCAAAACAAAGCCCGGATAGCACTTTCCAAACATCAACCTGAAACATTTTTTTTTCTCCCTTTGCCTTTTTTCCGCGGTAATGGCTGTTGCGTAACCCACTCTGACAAGAGCCGGAGCGTGGCCTTCCCTGTGGCAACACCACAACCTCCCACAGCCTCTCGTTCAATAGCCCACCGGAGGCACAAATGAGGCCTTTTCAAGTGCAGAGGACGGCCGCGGACGGGAGCGAGCGAGCGCAATGTAAACAGAGCGTCACGTGTTAATGAGTGGCTCTGTCGACCGAGAGCGGAGCACAGCGCAGAGCACATGTTTTAGTCCCAGCAGATAGTTAAGCAAATCACAGCTTGAAAAAAAAAAAGATTTCATGTTTATTTCATCAGTCTGTCTGACGGATCATAAAATTGGTATCAAAGAGGCTCATTATTGGCACCATTAAAAACAGCGGTGGACTCCTGGCTTTGAGCCTTTTCACACCAAATCCAAAACATGTTTATAGTCTATAAACAAGTAACCAGAAAAAGGACAGAAGGTGAGGCTTTTCAAGCATATTGTCTTCTCGAACACGTTCGGTGCCATTAGTTTCAGATGCGAAGCCGGAAAAAAAGGCGAAACCTAGAAATAAAACTGAGCTTTTTTCTTTTCTCGTGAAGGCCTCTCGATCATTTTTGACCTTTTCCACTGCGAAAAAGGTCGGACGGGATTTTAGTCAAAACTCAGGGAGTATCATGTCCATCATCTGTATGCAGACACCGTCCACACTGCCCAGGTATTTCTTGTCTTTATGTCTTCCTCTTCGTCTTCATTACTACACCTGCTGCTCTCCAAGTTCCAAAACTCCATCTGTTCGGTCGCTGTAATTGCATAATTGAAGCGGCATGGATGAGGCGCCACGTGCCCAAAAACTGCATAAATGAAACTGCTTTTTTTTCCCTTTTTAACCGCAATTCTTAAAATCCATCATTTCAGCATGACAGTTTTTGCAGTCTGTGTACAGAACTGCATAAATATGACTTCAGTTACTCTGGAAATGGGCAGCTGCTGTGGTCTAAGGGTTGATTTAAAAAAAAAAAAAAAATGGGTGAGGCTGAAACCTTAGCAATTATGTACAAAACACACGGTAAGTGATCTCTTCATACGTCATGATGAAAAACCTTTTAAATGGATCGTATGTTGACGCTGGTCACACAGATTGAGATTGATCATCGTGCTGCAGTTTTGGCGTGAAAAGGGAAATGACGGCGATACGCCGCTCACAGCGCAGAGCTGATGTTTAAAGAAGGAGGAGTTGAATAAACATGTGAGAAGCACTCCGTCATTTTTCTTCCTCAGGAAAAAAAAAAGAAAAAGAAAAAGAGAGTCATGCATAAGAAGCAGGGCGAGTTTCAGTCCCTTTGATTTTTTTCCACAGAGTTATTGGATACATGATGCGCCGTCCCACTGGAAAACAAAGCCATGTTTCTTCTGCTCCGAGCTGTCATATGATAGTTTAGGGTGGGGGGTTGGGGACCATTTGTAAGGAATGATGCCACATGAGGGGAAAATACATTCACATGCGAGGATTGTTCGCCACAGATTTATTGGATAAGTACAGGCTCCGGCGCTTTCCCTGGTCATCACTCTTTAGGTGCAGCTTATGCTACAAAAAAAAAAAAAGAAGCTTCCATTATAGACTTCAAACCCAGTGATTTACCATTCTCCATGAATATGCCGTTTTTACTTTCGCTTCGCACTCACCTAAAAATGTAACGCCATAAATACTGAGACTCTGTGCCAGCGCGTAATAACATTAAAAAAGACCGAGTGTGTTTAAACCAGCTCCGCAACATTTAGGTCAGCGCCACACGGGGAATAAAAAAGCTCTGAGCTTATAGTTTTGGACAGAAAATTGAGGGCATCTGAAACGCGAAAAAACACCATTTCCCATTCCTCAGCAGGATGTGGGCTGCATCTCGGCAAAATATCTAGCGCGCCGCTAAGGCAATCATCGCTATACGAGGTGACATCATCCCTTGGGCCCTGAGCCCTGTGAGCCAACAGCAACCAGAGTGGAGCTGTAATCATCCTGGCTTACGTCTAGAGCAGCCAACCTGCGGAGAAGAAAAATCGCCGAGTGCCACCGCGCAAAGCCCAGAACCGATTCGCCGATGCAGGCGTGATAGTTCAGCAGCCCCTCTTCTTCTGCAGATAAGACAGCCAGTGGGCCGTCCTGCCAGTCCCTTCTTGTCCCTGAGCTCTGCATTTCATGCCTCATTTGAACAGGCGTCATCTACATTCTTTGGTGGAGTGATTTATCGACTGGTTGCTTGCTGTGGTCTCTGCGTGTGTGCCACCTCTGTAGCCAAAACTAAAACAAGTGAGCGAGTGAGCGAGTGGAGGAACAATGGAGCTCCTGAGGGAAGCTGTTTATATCCGTCTTGGAGGCAGGGACCGGCAGAAGAGTGTTATACAACACAATGCGCACCACTCAAACGAGGTTCAGTTGTATTAATGCGGTCGTTATCGTTAACATTAAGCGGTAGACTTACGTAGATCTCATTGTGGTCAAAGCGGTTCTTCAGATTCGCGATGAATGATTCCTCAGACAGGGGTTCCAGGAGGACCATGTCCCCGACCCCGATCATGTTGTCTAGAAGTGACGTCTTCACCTCCATTTTGGCTGCCGGTGTCCCCCCCTGGAGAGAAATACAAAGGAAAGAAGAGATACATCACACATACTGTAGAAGTTAAAGAGACATCCTGAGAAGTTTGAACCATTAGTAGCGCTATGAAACGGCATGAATTTGGCATTACAGCTGTCGCCATCTTGGTTTTTGGAGCCAGAAGTGACGATATTTGAAACCGATTGTGGAGCTGGGAAGGATAACCTAATAGAATTTGACTGAGAACCAGAGGTCACGCCATGGTAGCAACTTGTTAATCACAAGGTTGTTATCTATTTTACTCTAAATGCGACCATCATTTATCAAATGAACATCGTGCTGTGCCGAAGAAGACTTTAAACTTTCAATTAAGACCATGAACTCATCTGGAAACAGTTCACTGGGGTCATAAATCAAGAGATAAATATGGTCATTTTCTCATAAGCTTACATACAATCGGACTTCTTTTTGAAACCAGTGGAGTCGCCCACCTGCCATTAGAAAGAATGCAGGTCGAAAGCACTCCTGCAATGACCGGAAGGCTTTCTCCATATTTTAAACAGTCATTTTCACACTCTGCTGTTGGTTTTATGATAATATGCTGATTGACAGTTGGTGGCGGGAACGCCCCAAAGAGAACGTCCAACAAAGAGCCAGCAAAGTCATTGAAGAAGAAAAACTGCTATGAAAACTGCTGTATGCAAGGTTTTTGTTTTAAAATATTAAAAAAATTAAGTCAAATCATCAACAGAATGTAACAAAATAACAGTTTTGACATTTTGTGAAAGATTTCTCTGTATTGTATTGCAGAGACATCTGTTGAAGTCAGGATGCTAACTAGCTTTTAGCCTCTAGCCACTTTGTAGGATGATAGTAAACAACACCAACACTCCAAGCTCCCAATCCGGGCAGGGTCCACTAATACGACCACTAACTGCACGGTTAGCTGTGCTTACTAGCTAACGGCAGCTACAGTTAGCAGCAGTTAGCGGTTACATTGGTCCCCATTTGTCAGGAGGTTGTCAGGTGGCCAATTCTTGCACATAGCACCTTTTATGCAAATAGAGATGTAAACAAAGCATGATTTGAAATATGTTACGCTTTGCATAGGTTTTATGATGAAGAAAAAGCACTTAAACACAATGTGTTGTGGTGATAAAACACTTGCTTGATACAAGTATCACTCCATTCAGCCATTTTATGTTGGTTGTCCATTATTTGTGAGGTCTCAGGCAATGTTTTTAAGAGGCATTCTCTGATCAGAAAATAAACAGCCCTATATATAGCCAATACAAATAAACCCCTGGGTGGACATGTTTGCACAGCAGCGGTTAGACTCCAAGGGAGGAGTGGGGCCTTTTGATTGGCTGTTCCAGTCTTGTTCTCCAGTGGCATGTGAGAACATCCCATAGGCAATTACATAACGAAAGAACTTTGCCCTTGACCTCTGGGTATCTGCACAGCTGGACTCTGCTCCCGTTTCAGGACTTCTTGTAAGTCAAAGAAAATCATCCCCCAAAAGAGTCAAACTGCCTTTTTTCCGCCCTTCTTGCTTGTTGCAGCAATCTAATATTTGTGGCTGGTAAAGGATCTGGGCTGGAGTGCACCATGACAAAGACACTGCTGGGGGTGGCAGTTTTCAGTCCAGGGTTGCCTCCCATCTCCTTTGGGGACAGTAATCCCAATGCTATGGAGATAAAAGAGGGGCCTAGAATACATTCAGAGCCTTGATACAGGGCTTTGCTGAACCCAAAACCCAATGTCTGCTGTTGCGACAGACAGATGAGGCACATGTAGTCATCTATTGTTCATTGCTTCTTAGACCAGACGTCTTTTTTTTTTTTTTTGTTGCATACCCAGTAGCCGACACTGGCTGGTACAGAACGAAAGCAACACATGTATCGTGAACTCTGATGTTTTAGATATGCTTTTCAATAAATAAAGCAGTGACGTGAGTGGGAATTAGAAAAAAAAAGCCCCGAAATTAGAGAACATCTGACGCTCTGAAAAAACCCTGCCGATGGGGGGAGGGAGGAGAATTTTCTGCATGGATTAATATCACAGATATATCTGATGCAGACACAGAGAATTCTTTGGCGAGTTCATGTTTGGGGATTAAACAGCTGAATCAGAGAGTAATACAGTACGTGATGTGAAACTATTGGTCGACAGCCAAAACAGGAAAGACTCAAAGCTTCCAACACTTCAGCAAAAAAAAAAAACTCTATTAGCAGTCAATCAACTTGTAGCAGCAACTTCGGAGCAGCATGACATTCCTGAAAAATGGATCTCCCGTGTCGACTTCCACTTCACTTCTTCCCCCGGCTCCTGTTCCCCTGCAGGGCACGGTGTTATTGGCCCATAAAGAAGTTGCCCCGGCTCTTGGTAGGAGGCAAAACTCCCAGCTCCAAAACCGCTCACTCTCGCTCTCAGCGTGAAAACAAACCTTTTAAAAAGGTGGACCGAGACAGATGGGGAGGGATGTTAAAAATGACTGATGTTCCATCGCAATTAAAACATTTCAAAAAGGGGGCCGCCAAAGACACCCACAGCTCGATCTCGACTCCGAGGGATGCACAAAACGGGTTTGGGGGGAGAATTTGCTGGCTTGTCAACCCACCATCCAGGTAGGTGTGTTACTTTAGTGCAGGGTCCTGAGCTGATGGCATTGTGCCCAAACATTCCCTGTGATGGCTCATGTCTACCAGCTGCTCTGGTTGTCTGCAACACAGTTTTAAATCAAGTTATTTCCTTTTAAACGTAGCCGCCGATTCTCTCGAGGGATGGGACCGCAATCGCCTGCTCTGTGATCTCCCACCATATGTTTTCTTCTTTCAGTAGGGATTCATGATGCTGCTGCTTTTGCTACAGCAATCCAGTTTTATTTTGTTATTCTCAACAGAGGCAAGTATTCCATTAGTTTGAATAGACTCCAACGGTGAGAAATGTTTTAAAGGAGACATATTTTGTTCATAATTTTATTTTGGGTTACTACTGGAATAGGTTTACATGTTTTGGTGCTCAATAAACACGTCGGTTTTCTCATGTGGTCCAGTTCTGCAGCACTGTATTCACTGTATTCTGTCTGAAACACTGTTTTAGCCCCAGTCTCCTCTGATTGGTCAGCTTACACATGCCTGACCCAGCACTGCAAAACAACAACAACAACAACAGAGCAGCTAAATCATTTCTTAGGTGCCAAACTAGCCGCGAGGCATAAATTATGCAAATTTGTGACATGGTGATGCAGTGTGATGTCACAAAGTCACAAAATTAAAGGCGGGACTACTGACGAGGTGTTTCAGGAGCAGTTTTTTTTTTTTTTTTTTTTTTTAAATTGTCCTTGTCTGAATCAAATTTATAAGGACTGTATGAATGCTGTACATATTGTAAAGCCCCTAAAATTGACGTGACTTAATATAACTTATGTATGCGGTAAATGTACATGTACACTCAAACTCACAAAAACAATTAATGAACCGAGCTGACCCCTAACTCTAACCCAGGCTAAATATTGATCACCCACAGCATCAGATAATATATGCATTAGCCTGGCACAATCAATATTGGCCAATCCAATTAAAAAACAATCTAGTTAGCTACACAGCTACTCCGAACTTACAGCCTGACAGTAGGTGCAAAGACACGCCACGCTGAGTTTAAAAGGTAGCATTCCTCCTTGCTGAAAACAGATGCTGAAGCCTGTCGGTGACCTGGGGGGAGAGCACAGTGTGTCCGTGTCGCCCGGGTGCTCGTGCCACTCTGACCGACAACATATTGCATCTGTCTGCAGCCTGGGCGCCGGGCGCCCTCCGCTCCTTCGCCGATAACCCACTACCCCAGATTTGGAGCCGGCGTCTGGGCAGCCAGTGACACAATCCCATTAATAAGAGTTGCTTCCTGCTGCTAACTGTTGTATGGGATCCAAAAGAGGGAGAATGGGAGAAAACCTGACAGCCTTGATTAATACCCAGGGGATTATCTTCGCTGCTGAGTGGCGGAGAGGCGAGGGACACAACCAGTCCGTGTTGGTTAAAAACAGATTTTTTTGCTGTTTGCCTCAGTGTACACATGAAGGACAAAACTCCCACTGTTGCCTTGTGGTTTGATTTATTTTTAAACACACTTATTTTATCAGTCTAAATTAAAAAAAAAACCACAGCATGACCCTTTGGCATATTACTCTTGAAACTGGATTAGAAGTGTCCCTCTGTATCAATCTCTCTGATGCATTTCGCATCAGAGAGATTGATTAAATCTCTTTGATGCATGTTTAGTGGGTAAGCATCACATGTCATGTGCCCGCATGGTTTAGCCGTTATTAATCCGAATCTAAGTCTCATGAATCAGATATGTGGTGAAAACTTACAGTCAAATACCCCCCGGCTGGATGCGTGTCACCTTAACCGAGCGCGCTCTCCCAAAAAACCTGACTGGCGCGGTGCCGGTGTGCGGCAGATGGGAGTGGTTTACACATCATTTAAGTTTGGCACGTTAAAGGCTGACCTGATGTCATGAGAGCACCAAAACCATTAGATTCTGTTTAAAAGTGCATATTTTTAAAGGCTGGATCTGAATGAAGACTTTACTTATCAACTATTACATTGATCTCTAACTGTATTGATAATCAATTTGTCAGTTGGAGTGATTTTTTCAGGAGAAAAAGTCAAAACTCCAGCCTCTTAAACGAGAATGTGTTCTGCATTCTTTACTCCACTGTGACAGTGGACTGAAGATCTTTGGGTTGTGGACCAAACACGACAAAATAGAACAGATGAAATGACAGATTAAAGGATAAGTTCACCCAAAAATGAAAATGAGTTCAGTCATTATCTGCTCACCCACATGTGGAGGGAAAGTTTTGCTGTCCACAAAGCGACAGCATGCTCCTTCACAACTAAAGCAGACGGGGGCTTGTTTTAAAACTTGGGAAAAAGAGCAACTAAAAGAAGATATCAAATGGCTCCATACAGCACGTCCAGCGCTATCCAAGTCTAGGGAAGGCCTGAGATCCCAAATTGATTATTTACACCCTTATTTAAGCCAATCTCTAGCTATTAAGCTAAGAGTGTTAGCACGCACCCCGTCAGAGTCAAGAGTGCAAACACTGTCTTTTCACCCGATCGTGGTTCTTCCTGAGACTTGGACTACACCGGATGAGCCGTACAGAGCCATTTTATCTACAACTTCAACTACTACAACTACATCTTCACTCAGCTGCATCAGTACAGTAGATAATGACTGAATTTACATTTCTTGGGTGAACTTATTCTTTACTCAACAATGAAAATGATCTCTGGCTGCAGCCCTTCATGTGATGGCAAAGTGGCATTTCAGTATTCCCTCATGGACGCTTTCCTCTCTGACTTCCTGGTACAACAATCTCCCACTACTCATCATCAGCTGCCAGCACTATACATTTAAAGCATTACCTGCCACTGGCTCTAAACACTCCCCCATCCCCCCTTGGGGTCACACAATATGGCACACCTTGAGTGTCGGGTGAAGGGCACATGTTGTTGATCCTACACGCGGCATAGAGCACAAGTCAAATAACGTAAAGCTTGATCTATAATTCCCGCTGATTAAATCGCTGTTTTTAGAAGAGCCAAGTTGCTCGATGCGATGGCTGGGCTTGACCTGGGATTTCAATGCATGTAACCACCAACGATATTATGGGACGCGCTGACCTAGATTTCCCCTGCGTAGATGAAGCCATGAGGCAAAACATGAAAAAAACACCATTACATGTGCATATATTATTTACAGGCCCTGGGCTGTGTGTTCCTTTCTGCTCTTCGGCACGGGGGGGGACGAGTCACCCGACCAAAAGTCATCAACCGCGCAGGCAGCGGCGGCGGTGTAGCAGTCAAAACAGAGAGAGAGGAGCCAGAATAACCAGCTGTCGACTTGTTAGGATGGGTGTTCGTGATTAAAAATAAAAAAGCAGCTCAGAGTGGCTATCGGTGTTGAAATCATCAATACTTTCATCACAGTCAACAAAGCGAACCCAACATCTACGACGACATGTGGCTCTGCGAGAGAGGCGGACGGGTTATTATTGTGTGAGCCGCACTGAGAGATGATTGGCGTCACTCTACCTTGGGAGCGGCTGTTTGAGAACACAGCGGTCGAGGCTCATGTGCAAACAAATGATAATACAAATCTATTATGCGGTGTAATAGAGTGTAAATTCCCCGCGGATCGGGGCGGCCTTGTCACGGGACGGGAGCGTCGCAACATCGCAGGCTGCATGCGATGATGCCGATTAAAGGCCCTTCCTAATGGAGCAGTGGCGGTGGCGGCGGGGGGGAGCGTGGGGCTGTGCCAGGGAGCAGGCCGGGGACGGACAGAGAGCGAGCTGCTGCCTGAGAAAGTGACCCAGAGGTCCAAAGTCCTCAGCGCTGCTCCAGGTTGGACATCTGTGCGCGGAGGTGGGCGCGCAACCAAAACCTGCAGCCACTCTTCCGCCCACTGGAACACCGAAAAAGACTAAACAAGAACGTCTGCGAGCAACTTGCTTAATGACCACCATGGGATGACTCCCGTCTTCTTGAACAGGGTTTTCATGACAAACACAACCGGTCCAGCCCGGTTAAACATAAACCTGCAACCCAAACAAACACTGGGCTTTATTTACAATACAGCTCACACAGCAGGGAGACATCAAGACGGGTAGATTTGCAAAAACACGGGGCCTACAGCTGGCAATCAAAATGACAAAGGATCCAACGAGCGTACCGTAATTAATCCACGAAGCACACAAAGCGCTGATTGAAAAGGAGAGACCAGACGACTGATGGGAACGACTGTCTGATGTGTTTGCCTTAAAGGGTTAGCGTTAGCGGTGCCACGCAACAGGGGCAAACTGGTGATTTTGAGTCACGATCAATCTCGGAGGCCTCCACAATCTGCTTTTCAGGCAAACTTCTACTTCCAAACTTCACGCAGCATCACTGACGAGCAGATCCGTGCTACACGGACACGCCGAAGGAGTGATGTAGTTGTAGGAAAATGGTGATTGCACCAATCAGGCATCAGCAACGTTTGAAATCAGAAAGTGGTTATCGAAAAGAACTTCTCTGCTAACCGTTGCTCTTTTGTGAAGCACTTTGTACCCTGACAGAGGAGGTTAAATAACACAGCTACAATAGCTTTTTTAATATTTTGGACCCTCCGGCTCTCAGTTCCGTCAAAGGGCAGCATTGTCAAGGGCGCCATGCTTTGGTCAGGGGCCCAAATCTTCATGTCAAAGTTCCCCCGAGTTGAGCTAAAGGCGAAAATTCATTCTCACAGATTTATTTAGCGCTGTAGCCTGTGCCACTTCCTACCATGACATGTAAAAATGGTTAGTTTGACACGTAACTGCCATGTTTTTTTGCCTCAATTAATTTCAAGTAAATGTTGATTGAACATGTAATGTCCATAGAAAAATGACACCACCCGCGTTTAAATTGGTTCCCTGTGAGCCTCGCTTTCACCATGCAACCATGCGAGTCGACAGCATGACACCTCTTTTATCTGCTTCACGCCTCCGTTACAGACAACATGAATGAAGAAAAAACACATTTTCCTGTGTCATTAGCAGTTGCCACTCTGCGGAAGAAAAACCGAAGCGATCGGGCTTTGTCTTCGTGACAGCAGCGCTCGGGGAGGGAAAGTAGTCTGCTTCCACTTTAAGTTTCCAGGCACACGGTTTCTGACAGTTAAACTCTTAATAAAAACCAAAAGGATGTTGCTTTTTGACTTGAACTTTGACGGTTTGCCGCCTCGTGAATATCTAATGCCATCACGGTAACGTTCGGTGGCTCTAAAAGAATGTGTCACAAGACCAAATTTAGTCTCAGCTTTATTCGGCGCTCATCTATTCTCACAAAAGAGGCAGATTGATGTTTTTCATTGTCTTCCTTCCCATTAACCGAGAGTGATTTATGCACAATGTAATGGATCATGTGAAAGCTGTGAGCCTTTTACCACTGATTTTAACTTGATGCGTGATGAAACAAGTGGCGGTTAACTTTTTCTCCAAGCGACTGTTTGGTACAGGGTGACGTGTTACATCCAAAAACTCTGCCAATGAACTGTCTATTTCCTACGACTAATATGACCAACACTCCTCTTAAAAGCACCCTGCAAGATCACCATTTTTTTTTTTTTTTTTTCACTGTATTATAGTACATGAGCACACTCCAGTTTTAAATGGTTCCCCAGACTGTTCCGCATTAGCAGTTTCAGCATCGTCTGCACAACGGGCACTCGAACACTTGGTCTGGCTTGGGTTCCCATAAGTGAATGGAGAAAGCAGCTGCACTCGACTTAACAAATCAACAGTGGGCCGAATGTTTTAAAAAATGTACAGCCTTATTACTGGAGCTCCGCGGGGATAGATGGGAGGGCGTCGAGTTTGAGCAGTTTAAGTTCAACGGGTGGAAAGCGTTTGCGAGTGGCGCGGCACCAGGGAAAAGTTCTTTGTCTTCGCGTTCGCCGTCCCGACAATGTGCGAGTTCTACCCTTTTGACCTCAAAGCACTGTGAATTAAGAGACCAATAAACAATCTCAAATGAGATGTATATCATCACACTTAATGAGGAAATGGAAATATAACAACATATTCGGTTTTGGGTGCTTCCTGCCTTCAAGAAGATCCTCTGCAAAAAGCCAGCCTCTCTTCTGCTGAAGGTCTTTCAGGCTGGAGCTGCACATGTGTGTTCCTGTCTATCTATCTCTGACACGAGACGCACGCCTCACTACACTAAACTGCACCGGCAGACAAGTGCAAACACCATTCATCACCATGGCACTGGCTGGGGAGGGGACTTTGGTCCTCACCACATTAAACCACAGCATCTCAAGGCGACCGTGTTTCACGTAGGGGCACATTCAAAAGAAAACAATGATGCAAGTTGAAGCGAGGCGGCCAACCTAAAGCTCGCGCCGACGAGAGCTCCCCTTCGGCGAGCCAGCGGTCCCACACACACCGCTCGTCTTCCAACTCTGAGCTAAACGGTTGTTACTTTTTCCAGGAGTCCATCGAGCAGCTCCGACGGCTCACCACACACTACCTTTTCACAGCCCTCTTACATCACTGTTTGTTTGATCAGCGCGGGTAATAAAGTTCCCATCTGGTTTCCCGACTGAGACGCTGGCCAACAGAGGCGGGACATTTTTGTGGAAAACCACAAAGAGAAAAAAAAAATTAAAAAAAGACACAATCCTTTAGAGAAGAGGTCTTATCTGATCCGCTCGGGATTTCCAAAGTTCACTAATGGAATTAGGAGTTGAAAAAGTGCAGGGGAGTGAAAAAGTAGAGCCAAGCGCAGAAACATTTACAGCTGAACAAGAGCGGGAGTTTGTAACATTTCCACTGAATTCATGTTTCGAACGGAATACTTTGGAAGCATGAATATTTCCCGGTGTTCTCGCCGGCGCATGCAAGTTTTTCGATTTATGAAAATGTGCAGTTTGATATGAATCTGGAACATTATTTGGTTATGTTTTCACCCGTATCCACTTGTTTGTTGGTTTGTAGGCAGGATTGCACGAAAACTACTGGTCGGATGTCCGCAAAACTTGGACGGAGGATGGGTCTTGGCCCAGAAGAGACCCCTTTAACTTTTGGCGGGGATCTGGATAACCTCTCTTGACTCACTCTCCTTCTTTGACATCGGGTTACGCATGGATCATGTTACAAAATTAGCATATTTAAGTGGCTGGTATCTATGAGTGGATGCTGATCCAAATAAGAATCCGGATCTAGTAGATTTTTAACACGTTCTATTTGATATTGGTATAGTCTTGATTGAATTAAAGGGGGCCGTTGGGTCTTGGCGGAGGTATGCACCCTACGATTGAGTGCCATTCTAAAAAAAACCCAAAACTGATAAGGTTTGCCAGAGCAAATAATGGATAAACAAGACTCAAAAAAGCATTATGATAAAAGTTGTTCAAGACTACAACCATTAGATCTGGGAACTGAACCTCAGAACGGTCGGGAAAACCGTAATTCCGATCCTGTGAATGAATAAAAACACTCATAGTCTCATAGGCTAAACTGATTCATGCAACAGAGTTAAAGTCAGGGTAAAAAAAAGTAAAGTATCACATGCTTTCAAACTCACTTCTAAAAGTACATGCACAGTGCTGTTTCTGTGGCAGCGTACTGTACCTCCACCTGGGTCTACTTTCTATCTAATGCAACAACGGTGTGTTTTAATATTGCAGCGTGACGCAACTTTTCCCCTCCATCTACGTCTCTCCTCTCTCCTTGTTTGATTTTATAACTCTGGGGGCTGGATGCCTCTGGGAGGAGGAGGAAGAGGGGGAGATCCCAGCAGAGAGGAAGCAGGTCAACTCTGACAGGCAGGGGAACTTTTTTTTTCCCCCCTTCTTTAGGGATGTTACTCAGAGAGGTGAATAGTTTTTATTCATGCAGACCAATGCTGAGCAAGTAATTTATTCCAGTCAGCAGCAGCGTTGAGATCTCTTTAAAAAAAAAAACCTGGGGCGCACTGGAGGGTAAACCCACCTTCAGTCTGTTCATCCGGCTTCAAAAGCCTGACACTGATCTTTTCTCTGTCTGCCACAGAGCCATAGATTACAGTCGACATAATGTAAAGGATGTGATTTTAAAATGGAATAAAAGATGCTTTGAGCTGATCCCCAAAGTGGAGGTCAGAGGTGGAGGTTTCCATTTAGATGGGGGGGATACTTCTCTTACAAAACTTTGAATGGGTGCTGAGATTTGACACATCTGCCTGCTCGCTTGCTGTCCTCCCTGCGTTTGAATTACAAAGATGGTGCTCTAACCGGCAGATGTAGGCAATTAGCGACCACACTTTTCATTAACATCGCCAAATGAGCCTCGGTTTGGACTGAAGACAGAGGAAACCAGGGGAAGAAAAAAACTTCACTCGGACAAACTCGGTCTTTACAAGTTTTACCCCCCGACCGGTTTACAGTTCATTCACAAAGACAAAAGAAAAGATAAACACACACACGCACGCAACAAATTAAAATCCCAACCCCCTTCTGCAGGAAGAGGGGAGGAATGAATGAACCGGGGAGCAGACGGACTACAAGACAATCAAAAAAAGTGAACTTCTCAGAGAAGTTGCAGCAACAGTGGAGCACAAAGGACTCGCATGTTGTTCTCCAGCACCGAGCCAGAGTAACACAAGATGCACGAAACTTGCCTCTTTTTATCTCGGCAGAAGTTGCTCCCTCTCGTCCTTAAAACAAAATCCACTCTGCGGACAAAAAAGTAGGATCCCAGACGCGCTTCTCCAAAGTGTGGAGTGGACTCCTGAAGCCCCTTACCCCGCTGCCTGGGAGTTGAGTTGTGCTGCGCTGGACGAGGCTGAACGTGGCTCTCATCCGGATCTCGGCACTTTTTTGAATGGAGCTGCTGGATGGACTTGGAGAGTGCAGGGTCCGCCGGGCGCAGGGAGTGGCTGGAGCGGCGTCTCTGGGCGAGTCCAGCGTCCCCTAATCACCTCCAGCGGCAGGGGGAGGAGGTGGGGCTGTGGTGCCTTCACGTGTTGTCGGAAAAAAAATCATTATTTTCTTTTTGTCCACATGGAGCACTAGTCACGAATCTCCAGCTGTGATTATGAGGAAGTGCAACACCTTCCATAACCGAGTTACACAACATTCATCTAATGTAATAATAATCTAGGAGTTCAAGCAAGCCCGACTAAATATTTCAAATGTTATGCCTAACCCCAGTGTCGTAAAAAACATAGTTCTGGGGACATTATTTTCCTTTTACAGCTTGTTTATTCAGTTATGGAAAAAATACATATTAAGTAGCAGAAAATGGAAATACCCAAGTCATTTTAGAGTACCTAAAAATTGTACTTAAGCACAGTACTTGAGTTACACACTCTTCCATAGGCAAAAGGTCGTTTTTTTCTAATAAATGAGTAAGAACTTTTAAAAAATTGGATTGCTGAATGATTAATATTGACAAATAACTTATGGTACAGCCATTATTTTAAAAACAGTGTTAGTAAATGTAAATCCATTTAATTTTTGGGGGCTCAGGCAACTTATTTGATTTGGTTTAAAGACGTTCCTGGAATGAGAACTAAGATTTCCGAGGTTAATATTAACGCAACGTTAAAGTTTTCCCTTCATCCCATGGACGGATACTGCAGCCACCCGACAGCACAACACCCCCCTCCTGTGTCTTAATGATAGATAGCACCGACATGTTGACCCGTTGTGAATTACACTAACCCCTGGATCTGTTTGGAGTGTTAAAAGAGAAGTTTAGAAAAAAGATCCTGTTCCAGATTTTGAGGGGGGTTGAGGAACAAATCTACCGTTCGTTTACCCGTTAACTAAGGAAAATGACTTCTAACTGCCCAAAGGGGGTTCATGTACAAACGCTATCGTTATATTGCTCCATTGTGCGTCCTAAGTAGAGAGTAACTACTACTATGTTGCACTAAGGTGTACATTTGCTGGTAATGTTACCACTGTTATGTCACTCGGACATGTTTTTCTCCATTTTGTTACAGTTAGTGATCTGGACTCTCCCCACATAAATGTAATGACCCAGATAAAGCTCCTTTTACTGCGCATGCGCGTTAACAATTTCCTCTTCCCTGGAACTGACAGTGTTGATATCCAGTGATAATAGTTTTTATTTTTTCGGACTGTTTTTGCTCATAAAGAGGATTTCGGTGAGTTGCTTCTTTTTGTTTTTGTTGCTATACTTGTAATGTGATCGAGCTATGGTCACGTAGTTAACGCACTGATGCATTGCGTCAGGAAAAAAGGATGTCGAAGCTAGCTGTAGTTAGCTAACACGACCGTTAGCCGGTGTAGTCAGACGTGCAGGTTGTCTCGTCTGGCTTTAAAATAAAAATAAAAAAAATCACCTCTGATGTCATGATTTGCTAATTTTTGAGAAAATATGCTTAGTCAGAGTCAACAAATGTCATGTTGTTTGATAGATGTATATCGTGACAGTGAACACCAGAAGATAAACGAGTTATAGTATGGAAGTAAGGGATGTGGCTAATGTCAGGCATGTTGAACCTTGCACTGCATGAGTGTGTACTACACCGTTACATAGCATTAAATCCATTGTGCCAACTACACTGTTGTTCCCTTGTCTATTTCCATTGTAATCGATTAATGCCAATTTCAAAATGGCCCTCATCCTATAATGTGTCGCACTTTGTCTTCAGGTTAATAAACTTGCAATAGGTGATGACTGGAATTGCAGTTTTCAGCCATTTGCTTAGTCCAACAGTGTCCTTTTTGCAATGTATCATCGATGAATAGGTGTAGAAATGTATTTGTATTAGACATATGTCCTAATGCTGATCTTATTTCCCTTTCCCCTTTTCTTCCAGAGTGTCTTTTATGAGTAATCAAAGGCAGCAGAAGCCTACGCTAACAGGCCAGCGTTTCAAAACCCGAAAAAGAGGTGACAAACTTGAAGGCAGCAGTGTTTGTTGTTTATTTTTCTCCATAGGGTTCCGTGAAGGACACCTGCTTGATTGTCTTCCAGCTTTTCAGTGTACTGACCTTTCTATCCAGCTCCTTACCTGCATACAATCACGGACACAGGAAGACGGTTGTAAGGTTTGATCAGTGGTGATCACACCTGTTTGTTCACTGACAAGATATTCAGCATTAAAAATACTAAAAAGATGTGTCTGCAGTCCAAACCTTTATTAAATGTTATTAAAATTATTAAGGGATGTCAGTGATCTTAACCCAAATGCCTTTTTAAGGAAGAGAATATGATGATCTACAAATGTTCTTGACCTGCGTATGGGTTTTAATATGTCTTAGAAGAAGGTCGTAAGTTATTGGCATTGCTAAACTCTGGTAAATATCTGTCTTCTCAACAGATGAAAAGGAGAGGTTTGACCCTTCCCAGTTTCAGGAAAGCATCATACAAGGTCTGAATCAAACTGGCACTGATTTGGAAGCTGTTGCAAAATTCCTTGATGCCTCTGGTGCCAAGCTTGACTACCGCCGCTATGCTGAGACACTATTCGACATCCTGGTGGCCGGTGGAATGCTGGGTAAGAGGCGGGGCTCTTCATATGTGCTTTACCTTTCCATTAAAGGGGTCATATAATGCTAATTTTCGGGTTCATTCTTTTATTTTGGGGTCCTAGTAGAGGAGGTTTACATACTTACTAATACTCATACATACTCAAAAAACCTATAATTTTTCTTATACGCTGCATTGCTGCAGCATCCCTTTTCACTCTGTGTCTTGATTGCTCTGTTTGAGCTACAGAGTGAACGTCTCGCCTCTGTTCAATATTTGATGAGAGTTGCACATGCTCATCACTTAACGGCAGGATGTAGCTAATCAGAGGCAGAGTAGGGCGGATCATGCTGTGCAAGGTAGTGTGATTGATAATAACACAGCTACAGCTGCTCACCATGGCTGCAGTACAGCTGTTTATATTTTATAAATATATTATATAATGCATCTTACATAGCGACTCACATAAGTTACAGAGATAAAGGCTAGACTCCAAACCAAGCGTTTCATGTAGTGCAGGAGCAGTGTTTTCTGTTGGAGAGAGAATAGTACCCTGGAAAATGTTTATTCTTTGTTAGTTCAATGCAGCTATATTCACTTAATCATATAAAGTGAAACAACTCACTGGATGTATGAAGCATGAGGCAACAAAATAAAGGAATTATATTTCTTTTCAGCCCCAGGAGGTACACTGTCAGATGACGTGACACCCACCGAGTTCTGTCTCTTCAAAGCGCAAGAGGACATGGAGACCATGCAGGCATATGCACAGGTGAATACCATTAACTTCTGCTTTGTTATCACGTGGAAGTCATTAATCTATTTTTCAGATGGTACAACATGTTCTGTGTTTCCTTTTTAGGTCTTTAACAAGCTCATCAGGCGCTACAAATACTTGGAGAAAGGTTTTGAGGAGGAGATTAAAAAGGTTTGTCTTTCCCCAGATGTGTCTTTTTAGGAACACACAGTACCACAATAGTAAAGCTTCTAAATTCATGTCCATCCAATTCCAACTCAAATTTTCTACAATTTCAGCATATGGAACTGACTCAATTCAATTCAGCTTACAGGATTGAGTTTCTGTCTTTGCTCTTTGGCAGCTGCTGCTGTTTCTCAAGGGCTTCACAGAGTCTGAGCGCAACAAGCTGGCCATGCTAACAGGGATTCTGCTGGCCAACGGCAATCTCTCTGCATCCATTCTCAGCAGCCTCTTCAATGAGAACCTAGTCAAAGAAGGTGCGTACCTCTGTGCCTCGTAGGCTTGCCTAGCTGTGTTTTTTGTTGTTTTGTAGATCAGGTCCGCAGGTAGAAGTAGTTGGACTGAGAAGAAAATAATTAGATCTGAAAAAGGGAGAAGACTCATCTCTTACCTGCAAACTCCTCTTGAAAACAGTATAAACCTGTGTTTTTGTAAAAAAACAAGATATTTTCTTAACCTCTTAAGTACCTGTGGTTGTTTTTTGTTAAGAGCTGTATTCTTTCTTGCTTCCCTCCAAAATCTTAATTTTTAAAATGTGTAGCTCATTGTTTTCTTTATGGGTTTCTAATAATTGTCCAAACAATTAATAATCAGTCCCTAACTACGTGAAATCCTCATTTACTTTATTGTTTAAAAAGCAGCCAACTGGACACCCCAATTTTCGCATCCCAAATCTAATGGAGACTTTGCAAAGAAACAAACCAATTTCTGTCTCTGAGTTGTATACAATGTAAAAGCAGAATTCTACAGCCATGTTTGATATTAGAGGCATCTGAAAAAGATGCATCAAATGATGCAATAGATGCATAAAATGCTGCCTAACTCTCAGAATATTCTAATCCTTCAATTAAGTGTCTTTTTCTTCCATGTGAGTTGATAAATGGTGAATGTTAGCGTTGACTAATGATGCCACTTGCAGACTAAATTAGCCATGCTGTGCATCCGTAATGGCTTTTGTGTTTTGTTTGTTTGTCTTATGGCTGTTTGTTTTGCTCTTGTTAATTGCTCTCCTCAAAATCAACACAAGCGCTGGCATTATTGTATCTTTTCTGAAACGTTGGTATTGTAAGGATTACCATTCGCAATTCCAGTGACTAGAGCATTTGGACCTATTGACTACACAGACTAAACCTTTGGGGAAATATTGTATAAACCATTGTTGGTAATGTGATTTGGCAGTCGCACATGCACACAACTTTATTCCATAGACAGACATGATGTGACACAGCAAGCGACACTCAAAGAAGTAGTGCCAACAGAATGTAACTGATCAAACTGTAGTCCAACCAATGCTGAGTTTTTGCAGCCAATTTTTGTATGAATACCTGAGAGTTCTAAAAATAATCTGCTAACAAACATTAATATTTATTACTTAAAGGTAATTAACTAAAATGTTCTCCTGGATCCATCCCCTTTATACTGATTCCTCACCAAAAGTTAATGGGGTTTGTTCTGGGCCGAGACCCATCGTCCATCCGAGTTTCGTGGAATTCTCCTATTAGCTTTTGTGTAATCCTGCTGATAAATCAACCACCCACCATCAATCGATCAAACAAACAAACAGACATGAGTGAGCACATAACCTCCGTGGCAGAGGTAAAACGCTTTCATGCTTTGCCCAACATCACAAGACAAAAGTTGCACTTGAACCCACTCACAGAAATGCCATTTCTGTGAGTCAGCATTGTGGAGAGACAAAGACGTTTGTGTGAATGTGTTTTCAATACGTACTTGGATCGTTAATTGACAATGTCTAAAGAAAAGATGCAGATGACAGTTTTGGTGAGCTTTGCTCTGCTTTCGACCTGACGCTGTCAGCCAGAAATGGGACACGAAAACTGACTGATGGACGGCTTCAGCCCAATGGTGCCGTTTGAATTAATCTAACAGGACCCTTAAACCCTCCCAATAGATGGAAGACAGCTGTTCTCTATTTCAGATTTGCAAACCGTGTCACTAAACTGATGCTCACTTAAATCATTATTGTATTTTTTTTAAGGTGCAGATGCAAATTTAATACACCTGCGGTCCAAACTAATTTTGTCAACTGCATCATTGTTTTTTTTTAGGCATTGTCCTCTTTCAAACCTGTCTAATTGCATCCTAAGGAGTTGTTTACAGATGTATTACTCAGGCCTAGCTTTATCCTGGCAGGTCTGTTAGCAGCAGCTGACACGTCTCTATGCATTTGTTCAGGTGTTTCGGCATGCTTTGCGGTAAAACTCTTCAAATCCTGGCTTTCTGAAAAGGACATCAGCTCTGTTGCCACCAGTCTCCGAAAGGTTGGCATGGACAACAGGCTCATGGTGAGAATGACAGCTCAAATCCAAAGTCTTTACAAGGCTAAGATGCGCTAAGGGTCAACAGCCTCACTGTGCTCTCCTAATGACATTGTTTGATGAAAATAAGCCTAAAGGGGTTCCATGCCTGAATTTAGCTCCGAGTTATTGTGGCATCCGATCCGCAGGCAGCTTATGAACAGAGGCTTCTTAATGGCCGATGAAAGCTTGTTTGGCCAAAAAGAGTCTGCTTCAATATTTGACTGTGTGCTTTTTCAGGAGCTGTTCCCTGCCAACAAGCGCAGTTGTGAGCACTTCTCGAAGTACTTCACAGACGCCGGGCTCAAGGAGCTTTCGGACTTTGCCAGAAACCAGCAGTCCATCGGTGCTCGCAAAGAACTGCAGAAAGAGCTTCAGGAGCAGATGGCACGTGGGGACCCCCTCAAAGATGTAAGCGTTGTCAGTTTGTCGCCCCCTTCACATGAATTGAGACCCGTTTTGTGTGAGGGTCACACTTCAGATCGCCTTCTTCTTAACTTGTGCCCCCGATTTTGCCTTGAGGGCTTCATAAAAGGATGCTGTAAAGTTGCTGACATCGATAAAACGAAACGATTAAACAAGTTGTTTGTTAAGTATTAACTGAATCGCTAATATTTTGATAATGAATAAATCTGGTTAGTTAATTGTTTTAAAGATAGAATGTCAGTCATCTGGTTTCATCTTCATAAATGTGAATATTTTCTGGTTTCTTTAAACAGTAAACTGAATATCTCTAAGTTGTAGGAAAAAATACAAGACGTTTGAGGGTGAGAGCTTTGGGAAACACTGAACATTTTCACTATTTTCTGACATTTAATAGACCAAACAACCGATAAGTTAATCAAAAAAATACCAACAGATTAGTCGATAATGAATACAGCCCTAAAATCCATTCAGCCTGAGCACATTCCCAGCTCCTGCCAGCGTTCTCGTACCTCGATCTTCGGCAGGATTTGATAAGCAGCGAGCTCCTGCGTCTGCTGGCCACGGTTTTGCTTGTATTGCCAATAACGTGCGTTGCATCTCTGTGCCTCGTGTCTAACAGATCATCGCCTACGTCCGCGAGGAAATGAAGAAGAACAACATCTCCGAGCAAACGATGATTGGACTAATCTGGTTGAGTGTAATGAGCTCCGTGGAGTGGAACAAGAAGGAGGAGCTGGTCACAGAACAAGCCATCAAACTTTTAAAGGTGACTCCTCTGTTATTATGGCTCCGTTGTTCATTGATTCTGCGGCGGCCATGGCAACGCGCGCGGAAATGAGAGATCTAAAGAAACTTACGGGTGTCACTCTTAAATTGCGCCTTAAAGATTTTTTCAAATCCGGGCTGCTCTAGGCTTTGAAGATAATTGATTTAGCAACCCAGAGCCTTTCAAAGTAGAAGTAATGTTAGAAAAAAAATACCCTGAATCTTTTTTCTATCCCCTGTGAGGTCCAGAAACTTCCCACCCAGCCTTTGTGTGAATATTAATGATTTTTTTTTTTTTACAACTCATAACTTTTAATGTTCCCTGTTTTACATTCTCAGCAATACAGCCCACTGTTGAAGGCTTTTACCTCCCAGGGCCTCTCTGAACTCACTCTCCTGCTGAAGATCCAAGAGTACTGCTACGACAACATCCACTTCATGAAGGCCTTCCAGAAAATTGTTGTTCTGCTCTACAAAGGTAGGTTATTTGTGCTCCTTTTCTTGTGGAAAAAGTGTTCACTTTATAGTGGGAGGCTTTTTTTGTGAATGATGCCAGATGGCCAGAGATTATAGCCAAAAGTTTGTCTTGCTTGATGTCGCCAACCTGCTTGAAGACATCTGTTTTTCGAGCACCCCCGGACTCATTTGCGCAGTTGGCATGTTGAGTTGTGTTTGTATTTATTAATTTATTAATTTGCTCCGTTTTTTGTCTTTTTTTTAAAGCGGATGTCTTGAGTGAGGAGGCAATCCTGAAGTGGTACAACGAAGGACACGTTGCCAAGGGAAAGAGCGTTTTCCTTGAGCAGATGAAAAAGTTCGTCGAATGGCTCAAGAATGCAGAGGAAGGTAAATAGCTCACGGTCTCCTTTTCAAGTGTCCTGGAAGATTCAATGCCATGCTGATGGAAATTCGGGGTTGTATTATGTAGTCCACAAAACATTTCTGGAGTGTCACAGCAAAACAGAGTTGGAGTAATTTCCTAAACAGCTGAAGTAGAGAAGGACATGTTTTGGAACCAAAATAAAAAGGAATAAACCGAAGAAAGAAGGTTCCATACAGCTGTCCGATGTAATTCAAGTCTCCAGAAGCCCTGAGATCCCAAATTGATTTCAGCAGATGTTATTTATAGCTTTTCTTTTTTTTTTTAAGCCAAAATCTTTACAGAAGCTGCTTAACTAAAAGCAGAACTGCACACCCCATCTGTAATTGGTGCACCAGCTTCACCGTGCGCCAGTTCCAGAAATGTCTAACGGACTACATGACTTCAGCCAACTATCTATCTGTATGGTGGTGAGTAGTTAATGACTGAATTTAGATTTTCGGCTGAACTGTTTCTTTAAAGGAGAAAGTTCACCCCCAGATATATATATAAAAAAAACATATTTTTCCTTTTACCTGTAGTGCTTTTCACATATATTGATTGTTTTCGAGTGAGTCGCCAAGTGTCGCCTGTAAAGATGTCTGCCTTCCCCTCTAATATAAGGACTTAAAGTGGCAAAAAAATATTCAAAAGAACTCAACAGGCATGTCTCTTTCCTGAGACCATGACCCGGTTTTCTCAAGATAACCCACAGACCTTCAGATGTATTTTTCTGCCACTTTGAGCACTACAAGGTGAAAAACATCTAGTTCCATTATATGAGAGAGAAGGCAGATGTCTCTATGACCAGTCTCTCCAAAACTCTGCAACTCAGAATGGATGAGCAAGATAGATTTAAGGCAGTACAGGTAAGAAGACTCTTTGCTTTTGGGGTGAACTTGTCCCTTTAAAAAAAGGCACCGAGACCAGTGACGGAGTGCACGTCTAACCCAAAGTGTCAGTATTTGACAACCGGTGGATGAAACTCAACAATTGATTATCTTTATCTATATTCATTCACTCCACCTTTGTAATGTGAGTCGATTGTGCCTAGAGGCAACGATGTTAAATTAAAGTAATGGTTAATTGTCAGACGACAGAAACCTTGGCCACAGGTTGCTGAAAAATACATGGGATGGGTTTGTGCTGTATCTCTGTGCTGAGTAACTGTATTTGGCATCTCTTTTGTCCCACTTCTAAGTTTAGATGACATTGCTGGTGATGCATAGCTCATCGATGTTTGAGCGCAGCTCTGACTGTTGTGCTCTCTTTTTCTTTTGTTTTTTCCAGAGTCCGAGTCCGAGGAAGAGGAAGCAGACTGAGGACCTCAAGCTGAACTACCATGTTGATTTGTATTTTTACATTAACATAGCACCAGATGCAGTAGAGAGATTTGTTACAGAAGTCTGTCTATAATTAGTTTTTTTCCTTTTTTCTATTCCCTACCTCCTCATATCTAGTTCAACTGTAATGTAAGGGCTTTGATATTGCTTTTCTTTTCAACCCGTTTTCTGTCTGAATCGAATCTGAATGAAGTACTTGTTACTCTTCTTCATACTCCGTCAGGAGGCGGTCACAGTGCCGCGTTTAGCTAAATAAATCCACAACCCCCTTCTCCTGTAACAAAAGGGGGACTGTTTGGATAGATGGCTCCCTTTAAAAATTAGCCAGTTTGGAGGCATATTTCACAGCTGTTGTATTAGTCATGGAACTCTTTCTTTGCCAGAGGTCCATCTGTGTCGCCTTGATATCTTGGTCCCCTGAAAGGCAAACTGTTTTTTTTTAACCTCAATTCACATTTCTGCCAATTACGTGACAACTTGGGATTATTATTTATTTTTTTTAGATCTCCGTAATCGGTGATGGAGACGTGCCATTTTCAGACACTGAATTGTGATGGTTTCAAAAAGCCCCTTATAACAAACTTCAGTTGTTCTAAACATCTTATGTAACAGAACCATGTTATCCTTTTTTTTCTTTTACCATGCAGATTGACTTTTTAAAATAAATGGAAATTAATGGTTTTCACTGCTGCTCCGTTTACTTTCGCACACGGCCACATCATTACTATTATTGTGTGAACATGCTAATGAGAAATAATATGAGCAGTTAGAATATATTAGCGGGACGTTTCAGTCATATATACACATACACAGCCAATCATCACGCCAAAAGCCCTTGTAGAAATCGAGCTAAATCCATCTGTTGTGTCACAGAGCACCCCGCGTTCCCTCTAAATTTTTTTTCCCATCGGTTGATCTCCTCGAGCCTCACCTAATCAAGTAATCAAGGAAGGCGGCGTGACCTGAGGTGCAAACAACCATCTCATTCAACTCACTTCTATCCCACTTTAAATGGTAATTATGGCTCAGTCAAGCATGCAAAAATGAGGGAGAGATGGTGATTCAAGATGTTATGAAAACGGAGGTCCACGTCGCACATTCATTATGACAAGTCATTTTACAAAGTGCGCGACGGACTCAGAATTTTGAGTGCGTGTTTAACCTCGCGTCTGGCGGGTGATGTTCGAGTGTCAGGAAACTAAGTCGTGATTTCCCCCGACTGGCCAAAGTTTGCTACACTCGATACTTTCTGCTCATCGGAAGGCCGGGCTTGAAAAAGTGTTAAAGCAAAACCATTATCTCTGTCTGGACAAGATCCTTTGGTGCATGACTGGGCATTTCTGTACATCTTCTATAGTCAAAGTTCAGTTCAGCTATTCAGTTATTATGCAGTTACCTAGGTCCTGTGGTGGAAGGAGTACAGTTACATTACTGAAATGATACTCGGTTACAAGTTCAACTAATGGTATTAAAACAATATTGAAGTAAAAGTACAAAGTATTCTTCTTAAACTCTGCTCAGAGTATTAGTTCCTTTCTAACCGTTGATGTTCATGCATTATCAATATGTATTCGATCAATACTCCCATCTCCTGCGCATCACCCTCCCAGAAAACACTTCATTACAGTAATTTTAGCAGTTGTAATCAGTTACTTTCACCCCTGCCCTCTGCCTCGAGAGCACCGGAGCGGTTATTGTTAGAATTACAATACCGGCGTCTGTATTGTCTTCACACAGCGACCTTGACGCGTGCAGCAGGTAACGCAGTCAGCCGAGTCAGTTCGCATGACACAAAGGAAATCACTGTACAGTACAGCAGAGCACAAAGAGCATTATCGATTGATAATCAGTTTCACCCGGCGCCAACAGATGGCAGTAAATCCCTGAGAGATGCTTCCTCCCAGCTCTTACAAGCCTTCCACAGTTTAAGAGTGGAGCTCAAACAGAAAAATGCCATTTTTTTGAAGAGAGGCAGACTAGAAAGTATTAGACACAGCCAGAACTACAAAGTATCCGACGAGTATTTTCTCTGCCTCTCTCCGTCCCGGGAGGATTTGTTTGCCTTTTGGTTTTATTTAGTCGCTCTAAAGAACATGAAACAATTTGGGAGAGTGACATGCCGGCAGGGGGAAACACGGCCGCTTTTGAGAGTTATGTGTGTATGTGTGTACGTGTGTGTGTGTGTGTGTGTGTGTGTGTGTGTGTGTGAGAGAGAGAGAGGGAGAGCGTGCACATACGCGCCTGTGTGCGGCGCTGAATGGCAATGACGCCGCCCCTTCCCACCCCCTTCCTGTTGCAAAGCCCTGAGCATTACCATCTTGGTGGGACTGTTATCTGCTTGTTACCAGCGCCGCCTCACTCCGCGCCACACACGGCGCTCCTCCCTGCGCGTGCAGAGCGCCGAGCGTCGCCGCGTACGGAGGGAGGCCCGTGGTATAACGAGCTGTGCACACTGTGACCTGACACATCTGTTTGTTTTGCTCATTTGCCAATTTTTTTTTTTTTTTGAGGCGATTACATATGCTGCTGCTGCTGCTGCTGCTGCTGCTGCATATACAGTAGGCTTCCCAAGGCTTACCTGTTTTCGCTTGCACAGGTGTATCTCGAAGGCAAGGTGTCGCTGAACTTAAAGGGATATTCCGGTGTAAGTTTAATCCATGGTCTAACACATCTTGACACCGAGTAAGACTCCCCCTCGAGAGGTCAAGTTAGCTGACCGCTAGCTTAGCTAGTTTTAGCAACCTCAGAAAAGACCGCACGAAAACAAAACACTGCCGCTTACGCCTCCATTTAGAAACCGCCATCAAAAAGCCACAAATAATGGTCAGAACAGCACCAAACTTCAGCAACAGTACATGTACAGTCCCAGCACACAGTACGAAGCATCAAACATCTGCTAGCTTAGCCGGATTTGTATTAAAAACACAGCTCAACTCTCCGTGCTCCTCCAGCAGCCTGCCTGTGTTTGGAAGCCCCGACGAGTCGATTACCGAGTAATAGTACCAGTAGATTTCCTCAGCTGAAGGATGAAAATGCATGTTTATTACTCCATTACTTCTGTTATTTTCCCTGTCAGCTCTCGATAATAAGAACTGAGCATTCCATGGAGTAATAATCATACATTTTCACCCTTGAGCTGCTAAAACTAGCTAAGCTAGCAGTCAGCAAACTTGACCTCTCAAGGGGGAGTCTTACTCGGTGTCAAGATGTGTTACACCATGGATTAAACTTACACCGGAATATCCCTTTAACTCTTGCCTCTCAGCGACGGGGGGAGGACAGAGGTGTCTGCTATTCCCCCTGTGACCGGTTTCGTCTTGTCATTCTGCAAGCGTTCACAGCCAAAAAGTTCCCTGGATATTTTTTGGGAAATTCTGTGTTTCTTCACTGACGTGGGAAAAAAAAAAAAAAAAAAAAAATGTGAAGAGGAACAGAACCCGCGACTTAATTTATTTTTGGAAAAAAAATCCTGTCTCAGTTAGACTTCCATGCTTGAAGAGAGAGCAGACCAGCACAATGTGCCAGGGAATGCCAGGGGAGTCGAGGGGAGCAATTATTCTGGATTTCACACTGCGGCTTTGGTCAGTAAACACAACTCAGACTGCAATGCAGAAGCTCATCTGAATAATGTCAGAAAACAGGGGGAGACAGAAGAATGACAAGAGGAGAGGCTCGAGCTCATTTCATTTCTGGGAGAAAAGAAAGAAAAAAAATCCCCACAATCTCTGACCGTGCCGTGGTTTCGCCGAGCGGCGATGATGCACTGTTTTTGTTTTGTTTCGGTCAAACTGTAAGCGACACCGGCTTGCTTTTTTTTTTTTTTGTAAATCGGGGAGCATTGTGTCGCAGGCCGGTATTTTCCCGCTCAGCTGCTTTTTTTTCTGTACGCGCAGAAGACCACTCTAATGCCGGGCTTAGCACCCAGGTGAAATATGGAAATGAGGATCAACGTGTTGACTCACTAAATGCTGCCAATTTGTCCCCGGATCAACTCTCGCCAAACAACCTAAATCGGCGCGAGCCTCTCCAACCTCAATGCAGTCATATTATGGACAACTGAGCACCTCTGTGACAGGAAGTAGCGGCTAAGCTCTTAAAACCAAGAGGGCTGAAGAGTTTTTTTTTTGGGGGCTACAGGCTTGAGAGCCGCTGTTGTCTGTCAGCTGTCCCCCGCCCGGCTCGGGCTGGGGCTCGGTCCCTGGAGGTGACGCTGCCATCCTCCACCAGACAGCCGGCACATAGCTGCCTTGTTAATGCTCTGGCCTGGAGCTATTATTCTGAAGGTTATTCATCATGTATAACACTCCTGTTACAGAGGCAGATTAATTAAAGATGAGAACTATAGGTGTGAGCCTTTTAGACCCTGGCTGCCGCCTGACTGAGAGAACTGCACTGTATGTAGGGCTCCGTCTCTGTTGACATCAATCTCTCTGTGCTGCTGGTCTCTGACGTAACGTCATACGGTACAACTACGTAAGAAACCTCGTAAAAATGACGGTAATGATAATATTCACCGCTTATGAGCTGCTTGTTAGCATGCATTCCAATCTGTTCGTATTACGTTTCATTTCAACCTACATTTAAGATTCTCTGCTAAGATTGGACAGTAGAATATACAAGTCATCAACCCAGATCAGCTCAGATAGTTACCACTGGAAATATAACAATACAGGTCAACCAACAGAATCAATGAAGCACTTACAGACAGGTAAAGGACGCTTACTGTGGAAGTGTTTTCAGTTTAAGGTGTCTTTGCAATAGATTCCATGAGACGGCTGCACTTACACTAAAAGCAGTCCTTTCGGGATCAGTCCTGACGAAGCAGTTGATGAGTTTCAGTGCAGCACTGATGTGATGTACAGTACGACGGTAGCTTTCCGATCAGGACTTTATAGATACGCAAACACCAAGCCGGAGAGGACCAACCAACCTCGTTATAAATACGTGAGAAAATAAATAACTACAGGTCTCACTGGTTTCCAAATCTCGGAGTCTTCCACACGCAGGACATGTTTCCCATTCCAATGCGAGCTCCCGCTCATAACTTATTCACTCGTGTGGTGTGAAACTAATTAACCCCACTCGGTCGACTAGGTCAACTAGCAGTCGTAGAGTACGGTCATGCAGAAGAAGGCTAATTAATAAGTGCTTTATAATGACTTATACGCTGTCAATATGCTGTAAATACGCAAGCTAATAAGCAACTTGGCAATGGTGAGTGTGCACTCTGATATAGAGCCTAAAAATAATCACAATATTTTAAGGTCATATCGCAATACATAAAACAAAATGCCTCAATATTGGTATGGTGACAATGTTGTATGTCCTTTCACAAAATATTAACACAATGAGATTTAAAAATAATGATATAATATATCATCAGTAATGTAGATATAATGTCTAAGTGGGTAAAGGCAAATGTTGACACACTGCCTAAACCTGATGTAATGATAATAATAATCATAAAATGTCCAAATCAGTCTATCTAATGTTAAAGCAATATAGTGACAACTGTGAAATGAGCGAATCAGTTTCCATTAGTGTCGAGGTCTTGCGGATAAATAATGTCTTTAGACCCATGTGGCGTTCACATCTGGTAGATAAATTCCCATCAAACCTTTTTTGGGTCGAACTGGACGCAGCAGCACGTCACCAACAGATTTAGTGCGGGTGGAGACGGCATTTTGCTGCAACCTACGAGGGTGACGTTGTGATACACTGCAAAGGCTGCCACACCTCCGCTGAGATAGTCCTCACTTTAACACTCCTTTTTTTTTTATTTGTGCTTCACTTTTCTGCCCCCCCTCCCCACATAAACGGTCTGCCGGTGCCTGTAATCTCAGGGACATAAAAGGGGGAGCTATCACTATGATTCTTTTACCACTGACTTTTTTTTTTATAGGAAATCAACAGCAATCGGAACAGTGAGCGAAGGATCGTTTGAAATGACCCAACTGCGGCTATTGTGCTCCCCCGGCGGCTCGTGCCCGACGCCGACGGATGAAAGGCAGAAGTGCTGCGAGAAAGAATGGGCCGGCCGTCCTCATCCTTAATATATATCGAACAAGACAGCTAGGCAAACAGTCGAATCATAAAGGTGAGCGCCGCGAAATTGGGTGAAAGGTTTTTATAAACGCGGAGGTTGTGGAGACGGTGGTTGCAGCGATCGGGGTGGTCACCACAGCCTCAAATAAGAGCATCTTCCACTCCTTAAAAGCCCCTCTGCCGGCTTATGGGGACCACACCGAGTGTGTGTAATGGCCTGGCTGTGAGAGTCCGGGGATTTAACAGCTAGACTTGAGTCAACACCGAGGCTCATCACAAACATCATTACTTTCTCCAGGCTTGTCCTTTTCCCTCTTCAGTGGCCCAGGTCTGATAGCTGTGTACAAACGACTGGGAGCAAAGGGATGGATGGCCTAGTTTGATAAAGAATGATCGACTCAAGGGCTGTTATTTACTGGGTGTGTGCTCGTCTCTGGCTCCATATCCACAGGAAGAAAAAAAAAAAAGCTCTTCAGACGTCTTGAAGAGCAGACCTTATTACCGTCTCACCTGCTGCACCTCTTGTTGCTTATTCAGGAGTTTCCACTAATTATTAATACGCAGGGGTTGAGTAGTAACGGATCACACGTAGCCGGGATTATGTAACCAGGTGAAAAAAATATATGTATGGCAATTTTTGAAATAAAAACCAACGCTCTATAATCTCATGAGAAGCAAGTCCAAACATGCAGGGTTATTTCGACCACTGCTCCACTTCGTGGCGGACCTGGTGGGAGACAAATGGACTGTGTTCAGTCAGGATGGAAGACTGAAGCAGCAGCAGCAGCAGCAGCAATCCCTCCACAACAGCCTTCCATTACCGGCAAAATAAGGCATCACCTCGACTTTAAAAAATGTCCAACACCACACACTGTGTGTCCAGTGTGACTAAACGCGAGAAAAAAATGAAGTTGAAGAATCGCTTGCACAAAAGATCCCACATTACGCCACATTACAGTACACCTAAAGTATAGCTTTCGCCAGTGGCGTCTTCGTAGGGGTAATTTGATTGGCCCAACTGCAAATGCTGAATATATTAAATGCACCGAGTTTGCATTGAAAACGTTTTGGACTGTGCGGGAATTTTTAGTCCTAAATGTTGAAAAATAAACTAAAATAATCAACAGAATGTGAAGAAATATCAGTTTTGATGGTGTCGTGTTATGTTGCTGATATTTGCTACTGAAGTTAGCATGCTAACAAGCTAGCCCCGGCCAGCCCTTTCTCCTAACATGACTCCAAGCTTCCCAGTCCATGTTGCTAGCCACATGGCTAATTGAGCTAACTAGCTAACAGCATCTTCAGTTTAGTAGTGAAATGCTGTTTCCTGTAAACCTGACTCTCACCAGATGAATTTCGTTCCGCCTAGCTCCACTCATCCATCTGGGATCGCTCCATTGGAGATGTGTTTCAGAAGGCTGGGCCTTATCAAAAATCCTTGCATATGATTGGATAAACCACTTGTCTGTCGGAGCCATTTGGTAGATCAAGCTCTTGCCAAATCCGGTCGGGAGAAGGGCGAAAACATCGTTTCCACCAACAAAAGCCTTCAGAGCCGTTCTCTGATGTTCTTCTAACGAAAAAATATTGGGTAGATTGGACAACACGGATGAAATAGCAGCATCAATGTTGACGCTTGCTTCCTTGATGCGAGCCGCCATTGTTGTCTGAATCAAAACAGTCGCTTCTCCGCTACGTCACATCTATGAAACTCCCGCCCGGCGGTCCTGATTGGCTCTACCATAAAATCTGGTGCCGAAATCCCTCCCAACGGGAGCGATCCCAGATGTATGTGAGTGGAGCTAGGCGGAGCTAGGCGGAATGAAATGCATCTGGCGAGAGTCAGGTTAGTTCCCTGTTTGCTTGCAGTATGAATTCAAGAGGTGGCTAAATCTTACACACTGCACCTTTTAAAGAGAAAAGAAATATAATTTGGGAAACTGAAATTGTTGAGACAGCTTTCATTCATTCGTTTGATTTTAACGTAATCGCAAAATTATTCAGATGCGACTGGATTAGCTCACTAATCACAAAACTCGAACTGTAGCTTGTATTTAGGAACAGACCACATTTCAAAGTATTCTGACCCAACCCCGCTCATACATTTAATCACTGTAATCACGCAGGCCACTGTGACCGGGCACAGTCGGAGCTGCGACAGAAGTGGGGAACAGGGGACGGGGGGGAGTGGACCCTTTGACGGAGCCCTCTTGGGAACCCCAAAGCTACATCACAACACTTTGGCTGCGACAAACCGCGCTGAAAACTTGCAAATAGAATGAAAGTTCGCATCTCCAGAATGTTTTTAACGAGTCTCCCTGGAGTGTGGCATAATGACTGTGGAGCCGGAATGGAGAGAGAGTCGGGAGTGTTTTTCGGTCTGCATGCAGCTCTCAGCTTTTTCTTTTCGCCCGTTTATGCACCAGCGGCTCTTGGGACTCAGACAGGCAGTGAAAAGACATGAAAAAGCCTCTACAAAACTGTTTGTTTTTGTAAGGAATGGCAAAGTAGGGAGGAGGAATCCACTTAATATAAAATTACTACATTTTTTTCCCCCAGTTACACAGCAAATATTCAGTAGAACCCCCCAAATTCAAAAATTGTTACACGCGAAACGCTTGTTACACGCTTCTTTCAAGGTTCTGAGTCTTCTGCATATCTTTTGGTGTGTATAAAATGACCTTTGTGTCACTTCAATTGTATACCTTCGACGTTCCGGCGCACGCAACATATTTCAGTACATTTTTTCTCTCAACACAAAATGTGAAATGGTTTCTGCAAAGAAAGAAAAGCTCGTGCTGAAGCAATGACATTGAATCTCACATTACTTGATAATTGCTCCTTTTCAAGACTGCCATTTTCTAAAGTATAAAGGGCTTTTTTTCATAATCACAGAGCGAGGAAGAATCAATGCTGGACGGAAGAGAGCTTTAAAAAAAGGTAGATTTGAATATAGTCTGGGTTTTTTAACACGGATTGTGCTGAGAGAACAGCCGACCCCTTGTCAGGATATGATTTCTCTGTTGAGGATGTATTGATATGATAATTAAAAATGTTGACGCTTTGATGAATACGTCTGTCACAGTCAGGTCAGAACATGGACATCAGACAGATGTGTTTAAATGAATGGCAAACAAATCGAGACTTTGGGTTTGTTTCAGGGATCAATCGTCAGGATCCACAAACAGGAAGTCACAATTAGCTGATTCTTGAGTATACGGACATGTTGATGAGAATCAGATCAGTTGTTTGTGCGACAGAATGTCAGGAAAACACAACTGGTACAAAGCCAGGACAGTTGAGGTTTCTGTGAAGGTAAAATTCATCCTCTCTTAAAGAAAATAAACATTATGTTGATCATTAACAGTCCATTTTCATAAGAATTAAATGTAACCTAAGTTTCTCTTGGTATCTCTCTGTCTACTATACTATACCTACTTATTCAAAACTATACAATACAATATTATACAACATACCACATCGCATAGACAAAAACTCAAATGAAAGTTACTGTTATTCAACCAAGCTAGCCACCTTTAGCGGGAGGTTAGCTGCTTTTCTCCTCCATGTGATAAAAATACACTTCTATTTAATTATGTTGAATAACAAACTGATTTTACTGATGAAATTACCAGGTAGGGAATTTTGTTTCTCCACTTTTGCTAAGGCTAGCCATGGTTGTTATCTTTGGCTAGCCAGCTTTCACTTGATCTTGCTAGTGCTAGCTCTGGCTGTCTCTTGGTTGGTTCGTACCAACTGTACTTTAGTTAAGCTTGGTATTCAGCTCAGTTTTGTAGTAAACTTACAAGTTATATACTTGTATATAAATATATATTAACAGTCTTTAGCCCAGAATACTCAAATTTAACCAAACAGACTGGTGTTATATAGCTAATAGGTATCTATGTTAGGCAGAGGGCAAACGGTTTGAACACCACTGTGACTTGATTGGCTAATGCGGACAGATCAGCTCCTTTATTTGCATTTTAGTGAAGTGAGCTCGACGATCCAGACAAACCTAGTCCTGAATTGGCCTATGGACTAAACAAAGGTCCTGTCTCATGATGTCTCCAAAGATTTGTGTGCAGGAACTAAATTAAAAATAAACGAATATTGAGATCACATAATCAATTAACACCGAACCTCAGCAACCGGATTTTTCTGCGATCTCGAACATCCGAGGCTTGATATCAGTTTCGCGGATGCGAGGAATTATCCAGCGCTTAAACCTCTGTGGCAGAGTCACACCCTTGTGTAAGTGTCGCTTGAGTTATGTAAGAGTATGAATTGCTGTGAAATCCCAGGGCATGGATATTATTACGAAGCTTTAAAAAAAAAACGGTGAAGAGGTGAAGTCACAGCTTTCTCCGTCTGCTGAGGGACGGTTATTGCAGCCTGACTGGAATGGATTCCTTCACACCTCTTTTACATCGTCAGTCTCCTCCAGCCAAGGTGGCAACCGTGATGCTTTTTAATCAATACATTGGAAATATTATGGTGTAAAACAGGCAATTCGTCGGATTTTAGGTTAGACAACTGAGAAATAATCCACTCTCAGGCTTCACTGGCCTGTTTGACAGCAGCAATGGGAAGAAAACAGTTTTACATTTTATTTAAAGTGTCACGCTCGTAAAATTAAAACGGAGGAGAAAAAAAAGCCCAATAAAAAGATCCACTGATACAACAAGCAGACACAAACTCAAGCATACACGCTTATTCAGGAAGATCCTTGTAAATTGAAAAGTAATAGAAAAAAAAAAGCGAGTCACCCTCTCGAGCCCTCAAGAAGGCTTCTCCTCATCAAGGAGGATAAAAAACTAAAAACTAAATGCAGCTTCACCAATTATTAAAATGGACTCTCACACGTCAAGAATATCAGCGGCATGAACAGAGAACTCTGTAGCTCTTGAGGATATATTGTGGACCGAGGGCATTAAGCGCTTTACAGACTGTTTTAATAGTCCCTGTTAAAACTCCGGCTCTAGTGTTTTTGAGCTGCAGCCGCTTCATAATTTTTCCGAGGCGGACCGCGCTGAAGGCCAGCACGGTCTCCATCGTGTTCAAAAACATTCTGCATGCTGTTATCGAACATTTCAGTTCCCGTACAGAGATTATTCTGTGTTTTCTTACCCGACATCTTTACTCGCTACCTGAAGAAACAGACGAGCGCAGTTCACTCTCGTCATTTTATGGCCACGCTTGTCGTGAGCCGTGCCACTTTCATAACCCAAGTAATTCTGAAGCTTGAAAGGCATGGCGGAAGAGAACACATGTTCCAATTAGACCCAAAAAGCCACTTCACTTAGAGGCAGAGCAGTGTATTAAACTGATTGCTGAATCAACTCTTATGTTGCACGCGTACTGTACGGAGAGACGTCAATTTTCATCCGTCTGCCAGGATCTGGGATAATCAGCTGATTCTCGGGATTGTGCCATTGTCAGACAGTGCGCCGAACACAAACAATAAGGACATTTTGTCTTTGTCACTGACGAGATGAAAGAGGCGGAGGCCATCATGACTTATTGATTTCGCTTTTCAAAGCGAGAGATGAAGAGGAATAAACTAGGCGCAGGGAGATTTTAAAGAGGCGGGCTGTGGCTCGATAGCAGGAGCCTCGCCCGTAATGTCCCGTGCACGCGGCGTGTTGGAGCGCATGAGGTTTCGTGTGCGGCGCATAATGTGATTGTGGCATGTTTGCACAGGCATTTTCATGCACTGCACGTGATACACACCATACATCTTATCCATGCATCACTGCACACCAGCGGGCAACGGGTCAAAAGCATCCCAATTAAACCAGCATCATGGTGACATCTCGCATGTCTGGTATGTTTTTATAACTGAGGAAGTAATTAATCATGAGGAATGCTGCGGCGAAACACACAACAACATGGAACAATGCTTTCTGTTTTTGCAGATTTTAATAGAGTGCTGCAGGAAGGATGCATCTTTGTAGGCTAAACCGGAAGCTGGCGTCGCCCTGGTTCACTCGACAAAAAGCCTAGGAGATTTTTCAATTGGATTTTGGGATTGATGTAGAACATAAGCTCTGTGGCAAACAAGTTTATGATACATATCCATTTTGTTCTGCAGAAAGGAACATTTAAGCTAACGTTAGGCTACAAACTAATGACATCACGGTCGCATGACTAACGACACTACCACTCAGTGTCTTACATGACTGAACTATCATACTTCACTATAAATTGATTCATCTACAAGTCGAAAAGTTAGAGTTATAATAGTTTGCATCTAAATTCAGCCCGTCAAGACAGACTAGTGAGTATTTGAGAGTCTCTGTGTTCGGCCTGAGGACATTTAACGTCCCCGACAGCCTCTGTAGTCTCATTCAGCCAGTTGTCAGTGTCATGGTTTAAGTTGTGATTTCCTGTTTTATTTTGAAGTCCTCATATGTCATGTTTTGCTTTTCATTTCCTCCCTTTGTGTGGTTTCCCGCCCCTTTTCGCTTTCACAAACCACGAATGACACGGGGAATAAAAGCCAGAAAGACATGATGGGGAGATGAAACCGGGAGGCACAGAACAGGACGGGAAACTCAACAGATGACCTGACAAAGACAGAACACAAGGGCTACTTAACTGATAGGATGCAAGTGAACACAGAAAAAGGGCGGGAAACCACACAAAGGGGGGAAATGAAAAGCAAAACACTACACATGGAGGGCAGAATTTAAAAAAAAAAAGGAAAATGACAAAATCGCATGACCGTAAGCGACCACCATTTTTAGTACACGGGAACACTTAGTACTTTAACACTTTAGTACTCAATCAGGCTCTCCCATTTGAATACATACAAAACCTTTACAAGCTGTTCGGTATTGGGAACTGAATGTTTTTGTCAACCTTGTACACTGCACACAGTATATGACACTGTTCTTGACCTGAACCTCGGCGCCAACAGGACTCAATACAGAGTTTTTATTATATTTTATTATCACACTTTTATCAAAACTCCATTAATTCACTATTTGAAACTGTTTTTAGAATACATGGCACTCTGATGGCTCTTGTTGCTGTTCAACATTGCCAAACCATTGTTGGATTGAACAGGAGCCCTCGTTGGCCTCTAAAATCTCCAAGATGGCAAAGACAAATCATCTCTGAGGGGCCAAGGCAAAGATAATGATGTGAACATCCGCAGTGATGAAGGACAACTTTCAGTAGACCGAAAGTAGTGCCAAGCACGCGCTGCTCGCTCCAGCTGTGTCTGCAGCATAAGAAATAGATATTGATGACTCGTTACTGCTGTGCATTGTGCAGTGCAAACTCACAGAGGGATGGGGTTTTTTAGGAAACTTTTCAAAGATGAGGAGTTAAGGAGAATCCAGCACTCTGTTAGGGGAGTTGTCATCTCCTGAAGACAAATTTGACGGATACTTTTGGCTGAGGCAACATCAATTATCCTGCCTGTTGTTCTCAGAGACAGCAAAACAAACTGCAACGAAGATCGTTTATCAGTATGTCTCAGGTAAGATTATATTTTTTGTGTATAATTTGCGGCCTAATCTATGTTATTTAAGTGTTTAATAAGTTGGATAAATATCCAAGACTGAGTTATTAGAGTAGATCATCTAGAAAGTGTCTCCTAAATGCCATCAATTAGCTTACATGAAAGAGGTCGGCTACAGTTGGAAACTATAAGGCTATTATAAGCGCTCCTGTGACATTATTTCATAGGAAAATGTCCCCAAAATCAAGCTGATTGATGGCCCAGAATTGTGTAGAGGAGTTAGAACGATCTTCAAAACCATGTATTTATAGTTGTATGTAGTGTTCTTGGTGTGGACGGCCCGTAACAGATACAGAAAAGCTCTTCTTAGAGCACGAGTGGCTCTTTATTAGAAAGACAGGCCTCAGATTTAAAAATGCATTAATCGTTTAGCGACACAACATGAACTATTATATACTTATACTAATCTATTATCTCTTCCTAGATTACTGCAAACATTTAAGGCGAGATGCTTAATCGTAATGGGAATTGATGCTAAATTTAGCTGCATTCACACAAAGAACATTTATAGATCACAAAGCTGATATACGGATGTAAATATGGGAATCAATAGGGGGGCGCAGCGATTACGGCGGCACAATCTCCCGCATATCGAGCGTCTCAGAAACTTCTCCGAGCTCCGCCCGAAGCTCGTTATCCAGTCTCCGCCACGCTCTGGGTTTTTGCGACCAAAACAAAAGCGGCGAGGACCAGACTGCTTATTTCAGCCTCACGTCTCAGCAGCCGCTGAGGTAACAGTGACTTGCATGATTAACAGCACCTGCAGACCCCTGCTGATGTGTTATTGTTCTTCCCGTGCAATTAGGCAGCAAAATATGACTGATTGTATCTTGTGTATGAACGCATTGATTGTATGAAAAACAGTAGTCCAGCTTTATCATGGTGGGTGATGTTATTTCTTTTGCATTTTAAAGTCATTTTTGACAACATGGAGCTTGAAAGTACGTTTTTCTCCAAACCCTCCTTTATTCACTGGAGCATTTTAGCAAAAACACAGCACACAACGGCCTTTTTTCCATATCAGCTGCGCCACAGAGGGCTTGACTCAGCCAAACAAAGACGTCTAAAAAAATCTCGCATGTCTCTTCATCCACGCAACCGGGGATCTGAATTAGAATAACTGTTGCGGCTTGTACGCTGCATGGGCAAATGTATTGAGAATCGGAATAAGCAGCACGGTTAGTGCCTCAGCGAGCACCCAACAAGGCCTGATTTATCTCTGCTGGCTGATAGGAGACAGTGGGACTAAGTCATCCAGACGGTGTGTATTAAAACAGCAGCACTATAACTCCATAAACCACAAGGAAAGCAGCCGCGGAGCTGTAACACACACTGACGCGGGGATGCAGCGATGTGCGGGCGGCAACACACTCGGCAGCAAAGCCGTTCATTTACAGGATCAGTTTACCAGCGTTTTACCGCGGAAAGTTTGCTGTAAAACACACATTTGTCAGCTTTATTCTCTTGAATTACACCGGAACGCGACTGTTGTGAATGTGTAATGTTCAGTTGAAACACGCTCTCTGAAAGCCGCTGAAGATTATGGACATTTTTATGGAAATGCTTTCAGAAACGTAAGGTATTTTCTTTGCTATACATTTGTAAAGACTATGAAAGCGTGAAGTGCGCACTTTGTGTAGCCTGTAGGCACAACATCATATCACTGCCGGTAGGCGATGTGAGGGGAGACGAAGGGGAATGACATCTCCCTTGATAGCACAAAGACCAACCTACATATATTGACACTAGCGTTGAAATACTGCAGACATCGGCCCAACAAATAGAAGCTTTGTTGGAGAGATTTAGAATGGGATTCAGGAGAGGCGAGACATCTGAATTTGATCCACGTCTTGCCATCGTCTTCCCAATTTAGTGTACAACGTACGAGTGTAATCTGGATTTATGAACAGCGCTGAAGTTGCTGTGGTGTGGTCGGGGTGGATGGCAGGTGTACAAGTTAGACATACTTATTTGGGAAGTCGTCCCTCGAAACTGTTTTTCGAAAAAAGGGCAGGAAAAAATACTTGGCAAATGATTGGACGAACCATCCGTCCATCCCCGTCTATCACGGAATGACTTCAACAGATCAGATCAACAATACCAGTGGAGTCGCTGGTAAATCAAACCCTTATCGAAGCCAGTCGAGGGAACAACAAAAGCAACTTCTTTTGACAAAGAAATACTCTCCTCGTGATATAAATGATGCTATAGCAACATCTACGCTAACCTCTTGAGGAACTAGCAGGTCCTCAAAGGGTCGGTTCAATATCTGTGTGTTTAGCCGAGCATATAGCCTGAAGCTTAGAGAGATGATCACATGATCGTAGATTTAAACACTGAATAAGGTTAGAGAAAGATCCTTATTTTGTCATATATCATTAAAAGTAAGTTCATGTTTCATTGTACAACCCTGTTTAGGTCTTTTGGATATAATGTTGGCTGAAGCCACAGCAGTATGTGTACATCTCAATGAAAAAAATGAACTCTATTCTATATTCACGACTGTATTCAGGGAAAGTAGAGCAAGCAAAGTGTGGGACTGTTATAAAGACACACAATATGAAGGTATGGAAACGGCAGCCTTCTTTTTGAGAGCATGGCTGCTGGACAGTATGAATAGAAGAGGAAATATGCTGCCTAAGATGAAGAATGAGATGGAAATATAAAAGATGTAGTGCATGGCCTCATCAGCCGGTCTCCATGACTATAAAGGTGAAACTTCCATCTCTCTGAATAAAACATTCTCTTTCCAAAGAGAGTACTTGGACCAGCATCAATGAATACATTAGGCTTGGCCAAAAGTTTTAAAATGTATACACCCCTGCAGTCCGCTGTGGGATTCTGATCTGAGGGAAACAAGAAATACATTTTTACCCCGCGGATGAAATAATTAAGACACCGACTGGAGGAGCCGGGGCGAAGGAGTCAAGCTGCGACAACAAAGAGAAGGGGCAGGTTTGAGCGAATGCACGAGCTGACCTTGTTGTGCCGCTCGGTGTAAAGTCCTTCATGTGGAATGAGAGCCTTCAGTTTGAATGATAATCTTTGGCATTTGACCTTTAACTACTGTCCGTTTCTGCGGTTCAAGTTTTTTTGAGCAAATCTCCAGCTGGAAGGAAATGCTAGATTTTAAACAGAGAAATTGTAGCAGGCACAGACAGCTTTTCCAGCCAGACACGCAGTAATTGGTCTTAATAATTAAGAGATAGTCTACAACAGGAGAGTGAGCATACAGATATTATTGCTCAGTGATTTTTTTAAGCTTAAGAGAATAGCTTTCTAGTGAGACAAAAAAAAAAAGACTGACATCAATCTTTGGTCTGTACATTAAAGGTGCAATATGTAGGAATTTTAGTTGAAAACATTCAAGTATAACCAAAATCATCAGCAGAAGTTATCTACTGAAGTTAGCATGCTAACCAGCTAGCAGCAGTCTGTTCCGTTTATTAGTATGCATGAATTAGACAAGTGGCCAATACTCATATATTGTACCTTTATAGATCCAACATTAGTAACATCAAAAATATGCTTTTTTTAGAAGAAGACTGATTTGTGCGGAAATCCGTCTCTTGTCTCACTCTCTGAAATATAAAATAAGAAAGAAACTCAAAATAAATGGATGCTTTCAGAATAACAAGGTTTTTAAAGCAGCATTTGCAGCACCTGGTTGTTACATTTCTGAATCGCTACTAAATTTAATGTTAACTGGTCTGGTGTTCGACAAAAAAACGAAGGAGTTTAACGTGTATTAATTAATTTTTTCTTGAACACTTGGGGCTCTGGTTTGCTATCCAACAATTCCTGAGGGGAAATATCTGCCTTAGCTGGTACACTATGTCATATTCACCTTTGCTAACTTTGTTCGTCTGACTTTTCACAATGAAGACCTGCCTCTGGATAGAAACCTGTCGACAGCCGTGTCAGTTCTTAAAATAACCAATGGCTGGATTCCATTAAGGTGCTTGAGTTTCAGAGTCTTTGTATTGTACATGCTGGCTGACGCACTGAGGGACAATGGAACGGATATGTTGATATGTATTCTTTCCCTACTGTGACAAGTCAATCTATATAATGTACTTTTCTTTAAAGAACTTGCAGAGTGATCGCTGGCTGCTGAAAAGCTGTGGCTGAGAGTTACAGTGTGAGGACTTAAGAGTACAGACGAGTACCACTGAAGTGTCTTAGTAGGAATAAGAGTCGACCATTACCTGTGGTCTGAGTACTACTTACGACTACTTACTTCAGATTTCCCTGATATTTCTGGTCTGTGAACTTTGGAATCAATGGGTAAAGTGGATGGCACTCTGTCACTCTGACGCACCGCGGAGCAGATTCACAGGGCCGCCATTTTCATCTGACATCACCACCAGGGTCCCAATACCAAAGGAAATCTGAAAAATTGTTCAATTTAAATTTAAAATCATTTCACCGCTTTCTGATTGATTACCGAGTGAAAAGACAGCGGTTAGTGAAAATCCTTGAGGACATCCGGCTATATTTCTCAGTAACACAACATATTTGATAACCCTCTGCTAGCCAACAGCAAACGTTAGCATTCACCCACAACCTAGCTAACATTACTGTTTGATACACATTACATGATACAATAGGAGAGGCATAAAGTAATACATACATCTAGGACACATTTATTTAAACCTGGAAGCAAAACGGACTGGATGTAATCAAACGCTAACGTTTGCTAGGAAGTGGTTGAATGCTAACGTTAGCTAATGGGTTATCAAATATGTTGTTTTGCCTTGAAGTGTGGCCCATGTTCCTCCACATTTTCACTATCTGTTGTCTTTTCAGTTGCAGAAAGATGTGAAATGTCCAATGTTTTCACGACTTGCACCTTGGAACATGGCAGCGCAACATTTTCCAAGCATTCGGGCACCCGACCCTGAGTGTGGCGTCAGGCAAAAATGGACGCCATGTGAATATGGTCTATTTCAGAATGCGTAAGTGTGTTTGCTTGGATTAGTTGCATTGTTTGAAAGACGGTACACATTTTGTGAATGTTTTGATTAAAAAAATTGATGATGACCTTTACAGTTTGACCCCATTCTGGGTGTTAAGTCACCCACTCTACCTCCAATGACTTCCTCCATTGATTTGAATGGGAAAACACTTAAAAAAGGGCGGCTGTGGCTCAGGGGTAGAGCCAGCGTCTTGTTATCGGAAGGGTTGCTGGTTCGACTACCCTGGTCTGCATGTCATAGTGTCTTTGGGCAAGATACTGAACCCCAAACTGCTCCTGATGTGCTGGTCGGCACCTTGCGTGGCAGCCACCGCCATCAGTGTATGAATGTATGTAGGAATTACTGTGAGTCACTTTGGACAAAAGCGTCTGCTAAATGCCCTTAAATGTAAATGTGGTGGTTTCAAAACACTGCAGATTGTGATGCTTTCTTTGATTTATTCCATTAAAATTCCTTTTCTATTAAGTTGTTATTTTGTCCACGTCCCCGTAGGTGACGGCATTACGGTTTGATTTTATTATATTTGTAAACCTCTTAGTGCAAAGTTCCCAAATGGTGCGAGCAGCAGGGCATCTCCAAGCCCCCCGCCGCTAAAAGCTCTGGCTTATAAATTCAGGCGAGCTGTCACAAGTCCTGTTTATATATTTTTCCGACTATTGCTCTGTCACGGCTTCCAGGACACATTCAGGGGCTCCAGCCAGGGAGCCACAGTGCACCGAGCAGCCAAACATTTGATTGTTCATAACAGCAGCCAGTGACATCAAGCCCACAAGCTGACCACCGTCAAGTTAGCCAATGCCATTTTCTCTGAGGTTGGACTGTAAAGAGCGCAAAAAGAATTTAAGTATAAAAATAGAGGCGATGAAAGTGCCACTGCACTGTAGACGAAACTCATTCACCTGGAATTTTCATGGATGACCACAGCTTTTTAGCTCCAGTGATAAAATCTGCACAGATCTGCTGGTTTGTTTTTTTTAATTCTTGAGGAGTAATTACTGCCACGACGGGTCCCTCAATCAAAAATAATGAAAAGAAAGGAGATTGTTTGATGACATTGTGAAGCAGAGTGGGATCATGGGAGTTGTGGTCCTCCAGTGGAAGTTCAGTCAAGAGGACGACTCTTTTGCACGCTCAGTCTTTAGTTTATTTTTCATGCCGGCCTGTCATTCAGTCCTCTCCCTCATGCTGACTCATAGTTGCCTGTCATTATCTGGGGCAGTCAGTTGATATCAGCTGCTCACATTACCCACGCTCATCTATCCATTAGCACAGCGACGCTCTTTCACTCTTAGCCTAATCATCCTGCTGCTGCCGTTTTAAATACGACCGTCTCCTGCCTTTAGTTAATTTGTGCTGCCCTTTTGTTACCGCCTCCTCATCACCGCCCGGTCTTTGCAGACTCACCGACCTAAGAACACCTTGAGTGAAACTGCAGATTCCTCTGTGTTTGAACATGGTTGGACACGTTTGTGATCATGCAAGTGCGTCAACAAAATATGTAGCAAAGGTCCAGTCATTCATAGACATTTTAATGTTGAAATGGGCGTCTGTGGCTAGTTTGGTTCCCCTGGTCTGCATGTGGAAGTGTCCTTGGGCAAGATACTGAACCCCAAACTGCTCCTGATGTGCTGGTCGGCTCCTTGCATGGCAGCCACCGCCATCAGTGTATGAATGTATGTATTAATTACTGTAAGTCGCTTTGGACAAGAGTGTCCGCTAAATGCCCTAAAATGTTTTGTTACGTATTATCATTAATCACCAACAGCTAGCATTTCACATACCTCAAGGCCCAGTAGTCCCTTTTCATTCAAGCCCAATATATCAAATATAACACACTGAGACACATAGATACCACCCAACTCAATACAATCTTTTTTCAGCAGGGTCCGCGCATCATTCCTTGATAAGATAAGATAGGATAAGATGTTCTTTTATTGATCCCCCTTGGGAGAAATGTGCAGGTAATACAGCAGCACAGAGGGAAATGAGTAGCAGCACAAGAGTAAGTCTCAAGAAATAGAGACAATAATGAAGAGATATCGAAAAGAATAGAATAACAATTTGAATAGAACATATAATAAAAACTATTAGAATAAAGATAAACATACCATAAACGGTAACTGTCCTTGTATGTACATAACTTGTGCAACTCCTCATAATAATTCATAGCTGGCTAATTCAAACCACTGCTTTTACCGAAATCCAACCGATGCCGCCTGTGAGCCGATCTTCATTAAGTCTACTGTGAAGGAATAGAGCGATACAACAACAGACATCCACGGCTGCTGCTGCACGGTAATCAAAGCATAATCTGAATTCATTGCGATCCCTCCGTCATGATTGACAGCAGGCGTGTGAGACCTACGCTGCTATTGTTTTGAAGACATATAGGAACTGTCTGGCTTGTCAAATAATTACCTGTAATGATCTTGTGATGTCCGCGTGTATCTACGCACAGCCATGTTAAAAACAGCTGTCACTGACAGTTTAAGGAAGTGCTCTGGTTGTCAGGTTCAGTCTTCATCACTTTAATAGCACTCTGAAAACGCATGAATAATTGATGTATACCTGGCTGCGTTTTTGGGGGGTTTGCAGTCCAGTGGACCATGCTGTATGTCCAGCTCAGAATTAAAAGCATCTCTGATGAACCTGAGAATAAACCCGACTGAAACCAACGTCTGAGCAAAACTCTGTTTGAATCTCGAAGTGATTATCGAAGAGGGCCTTAAAACGTACAGTTCAATATTGTACGATTCTAAAACACTGCACCGAGAACAAGATTTAAAGACACGGGAGAGGGAAACATAAAGAAGAGCAGATATACTGTGTCCACTATACATGCATATATAGCTCAAAGGCACTCCGGAATGAGGTTCTCACCTGCAGATTCCCCGCGGACGTGGAAAGGGAAAATAGACCACGTATAAACGTTATGAAGCATGACAGCGGAGTCGTGGCCGTGCACTTATTTATAGTCTAGATTTAGATGGACTGAAGCAGCCCGAGGTAAGAGTCTCACAAACATGTATTACAAAGAGTGTGTTGCCCGTGCAACTGTGGGTGACAGTGATAATGGTGTGGGTCCTTCAGAGAATACATTTAAATTAAAGTAGTAAAAAATATGTGGCATGAGAAATAGTTAAAGGAGAATTATTATGCATTTTGTTTTTCCCTTTTCTTCAGTGTGTTATATATATATAGGCTCTTGTGCATGTAATTTTCTCTTAAAGTTAAAAAAGTCAAAAGTCCAGGAGAAGCTCCTCTCTCCCACAGAAAATCCTGTTCCTGAAACGCCTCGTCAGTGGACATCAGGCTACATGACCGTGTCACAGATTTGCATAATTAAAGCCTTGCGGTTAGTTTGGCACATAAGTATTGATTTAGCACAGCTGCTCTGATGTTGTTAGCGGGGCTGGCTCAGGCGTGTGTGAGCTGACCAATCATAGTTGACTGGGTATTTGGGAGGGGGGGACAGAGCTGCAGCACTGGACCTGGAGGAAACTGATGGACATTAAAACATGTAAACTTGTTCTAGTACTAACCCAGAATAAAATTATGAACCTGAACATCAGCATGAATGTTTTATGTTTTAAAGGAGTGATCACTTTTGTCTATTGTGTCGTGGTCGCTTGTTTTATTTTGATAATGTGTTAGCCTCATGTGTCTCATCTTGCTTTTCCCTCTCTCCAGTTTTTTTTTTTTACCGTACCTTCCCTCACCTGTCTTTTTCCCACCTCACTCCACCTGTTCGTCATCCCCTTGTTAGTTTGTCAGTACATAGTCTTTATTCTCGCTCATGTCTTCGTCAGTCTGTCCATCTTGTTCCGTCTTCCTCCATGTCCGTCTGCCTTCCCCCACGTTGCCACCCTGCGTTCTTCTCCAGCGTCGTCTCCTGCGTCTCCCCGTTGGTAAGTTTTCATTTAATTTGATTTGTACTTTGCTTTAGTCGCTACTTTGTCTTTTGGTCCACTTTGACACATTTTTTGTTTTTTTATGGATTTCCTGATTTGTATCATTCAGCTTTAATTATTACAAGCTCGCCTTTTGTTCCCCTTTTCCCATCTCCCGTGTTTGTCTGCATTTGGGTGCTCGCCTAGTTTCAACCTGAAGTATAACATATCGCTGTTGGCTTACTATTTTGAAATGTTCCCAATCAAGCAAGGAACACCAGGAATCAGATGTCAATAATTTGACTGCTCATTGAGTTCACTTAAGGACTGCTCCGTCATAATTGAAGTTTTACAATCCTCAGTGCAGTCTTTCACTGATTTTTCATCCAATAATAATGGAATAAAAACGCAGCGGGAGACTCTTTGGTCTTTGATGGCAGCCGTGGAAGCCGCCCACCGAGCCTCCGTACAGCGTGTCCGGTGTGCCGGAGTGTACAATTCAAGCAGCAGGGTTTTACAGCGCGCGATATGTCGCTCTGAGATGTTAGGAGCTGTGCAACGGCTCGAATAATGACTGAGCTTTCATTCTTCTTTAGGTTTCTCGAGTAATGACTGGCTAGCTCAGAATAATCACCCGGCTTTGGGAAAAAAAAGCTCAATCTTCTATTCTGACGTGCTGCCGCGTGCCTCCAGGGGCCCAACAGCTCGAAGGAATCACAGAGTCTTCTGCGGCAGCCGAGTTGAAAGGTTTTATTTTACATGATTTCGAACCTGACTTTCAACCCTCCCCACTGTTGGCTGTGCGAGGGGAGAAACACAGCAGCAGTTCATTAATCATGTTTCTCGACTGCAGTACCTCGCGAGTGATCTGGAGTTCTGCTATAAATGATCCTTTTTTTTGATCAGTCCACACTGAAATACTAAAGCAGTGTCGGAGAACGAGCTGGCTTTTCACACCAGTGTAACAAAATGTTCCTGTGAGAATGTGCGTGGACGGTACGGCGCATGGTCGAACAAAGAGTGACATCACGGACAATAACATGATAATCCGATGAGTACTGCGATGGGGGAAGCTTAAAACCACCTGAATTACTATTATGATTATTTCTTTTTTTAACTCAACACAAAAAAGAGCAGGTTTTTAATGAATGGTGGAACGAGATGTGCCAGAAAAGTGTTCGCCGAGAATGATGGAGGCTCGCCCGAGGGCGACGCGGCAGCGGTGGACAGAATGCACTCGCAAAATAGAAAAGCACAAGAAGAGAGACAACTTTTTTTTTATAGAAACACAGTTCCAATTCAGAAAACATCTCCAAAAAACACATTAAACAAGGCACATTCAAAAAACAAAACAACACGATATAAAATACATTCACGAAACAGGAAGCTAAAGGATTCTTGTCCGTGATTGGACAGAACCAGAGTCAATTTTCAGAGAATGGTGCTTATTATTTATTAATAACAATACACTACCCACACTGTTTAATAATTACACTGTTTATATATGTGAATATTATGTATATACAAATCTCTTTTTATTTCTTACCTTATTTCTTACTATTATTATTGTTTACTGGTAAATTGAACTGTCCTTTGGCTGCAAATCTCCCCGTTTGCGGGACAAATAAAGGGATTTCTGATTCTGATTCTGGAACAATACTTTTAAAAATCCAAATGGAACAATCAGACAAACTGAATCTAATGCAGAAAACATTTATTTATTTATATGTGTCACTGTACTCAGGCTACAGCAGCAGTATAATACTGCACCAAGGCGGCTACTGTACGTGTGATCCATGCAGTCTAAGTAAGATATCCGCCACGGCTCCTGCTACGTCGCACCGTGTTGCACAAGCTGCAAAACCGCGGAGACAAAGCAGCCGGCGTCACACCAAAATAAATCTTCCAATTAATTTTCAGTGTTGGGAGTCCACGTCCTGCTGCAGAGATAAGGTGCAGCGATGCCCCGCCGCCGACTATCTCAAATCTCTCTGTCACGCGCTCACAGACCGCCGATCTCCTCTGTTGATATCCCGCAGTATTCCTGGAGAGACCGGATCAGTGTGTAGTTCTGTGTTGTCATGTAGCTTCAGCTAAGAAAAAAAACCTCCCCTCACGTTTCAACCCCGCATCTGTCTCTGAGCCTCAGACTGTTTCTCCCCGGCTGCATGAGATTCATTCACAAGTGTGTGATTTTCCAATTCCCCACACTGTCAAATCACAAAAACTCATCACCTCATTTAAATGTTCTTGAGCGTTCTTCAGTGTTCAATGATCTTTTAAATGTCACGGCTCATTTCTTGCCTTCAAATTCAGCATTTCCCCGACGCCGTTTCTCTCACCACGCTGATCTTTCCTCTATATTCCCAGCCGGGAGAACCACATTCCTTTCCGAATCTCTCCTCACCTACGTCTCCTGAGGTTGATCCCGAAGCCTGTGAAGAAGCGTCTGTTTTCTGTTATTTAAACTCACAGTAAACATCACCGTTCATCTCGGCTTGATCTCTCGAGATTTGATACGGTAACTGGCGCCAAACCCGTCCACCACATAATGCCACCGAAGCACTCGGGTTCACGATGATGCACGCCGGAGCTTTTCAAGGCCGAGTTATTAGGGTTGCTAATGATATTGCAAACGAGAGGCAACGGGACTGCCTTCTGCGCAAATTAAAAACTTCCTGACCCGTAAAAACATCGTGCTCCATTGTGTCCTGTGTCGAGAACTGAGATACACTTTTGATCACGCAGCGTCATTACTTGCGATCGTCCTACAAACACCGCCAGGTCCGCTCACTTGTTTATATCCTCCTAAATGAAACTTCGCCGGCTCTCCGGTGACTTTGAGATTGAAATGGATGGATGTTGAGCAGCGAGCAGACAATCTTCCGTACAGATTCCAATTTGCTCGCAGTCCCTCCGTCTGCAAAGCCGTCGCCTGCTGGTACATCTGAATGGATTTCCATGTTAAATAAATACATTTTCCTCAGCGGCGTTATAAATGCGAGTCAAAATAACCTCAGAGTACCATTTATTCCAGTTTGTTCCCATTTTCTGGATACCGCGGTAACCAAAGGGTAGAACACGTGGACCCTACATGAGGCAAAAAAATAGATTGAATTGAAAAAGCAAATGAATGCGCAGCTGATTGTCCTCCCGTGCACCCCGGTGGGCCTCCTGTATTTTCGTCCTGTGCTAAACTTATTATAATATCCACACCGGACTTGATGAGTAATTTGAATTATCTGAGCCCATAGTCTGCAATTTTCTAAAGGTTACGCGCGGTGCAGATGCATTTGTGTGCAGAATTGTGACAAAGCTGGCATCATTTTAAAGGTTAGAAAATATATAAGTAAGGCATTAACTCCAGGACCCCCTAGAAATAAAAGCTTCTCCTCAGAGTGCCTTTTTTGCTACTGCAGGGGGCAATTTTTTTATTATTTTTTATCTGACTCATTATCGGAGTATGTAGACAGGCTCTAGCTTCTCTATAAGTGGCTCGCGGTGGCCCAATTGGTGGCACGTCGCTGGAGTTGCACAGAACCAGAGTCTTTTTATTGCATTCCGCACATGCTAAGGAGATATTATGGAGTGACGGTAATGTGCAATAAATTGATGCTTAACGTGAGAAATGAAACGCAATCGGTGGCTGTTCGAGGGCGTATTGATTTACACCTCGCGGTAACTGCCCGGTGACAAATTGTATCACCGACAAATCGTCCCGCTCGGCTACACTCGGGCTCCGTCTGTGTACAGTGCGCGAGACCCGTTAAGTGGCACTTTTTGAACCGGCTCCCTATTAACGCAACGCTGACGACGGCAGAAACGTCGCGCGAGCACCATTTATAGGAGGGCTGGGACACGGCGAGGGCCGCGTGATTAGTCAAGACTAAGAGCCTGAAGTTTAATTAAAGTCATCAGGCAATTAGGAGCCGGCACGATAGTGCTTTACAATGCATTTCTGTCTTGTCCATTACCCAGGCTTAATCAAAGAAGTCCCTTCATTGATGTTATGAGCTATAAATGTTGCCGCGGTATATGGGTCAGCCACATGGAGACTACAGCCGGGAAAAAAAAAAAGCATCTGCGGATTAATTGAAAACACACCATTTATTATTCTATTATAAATCGTACGCATCCCTCGAAATACAGGCTGTAAGTAATTAGGCCGCGCTGATGGATCAATTTACCTTGATGAAAAAGGTCACGTCAGATAAACTGGGCCTTTAGAAAAAAAAAAAACAGTTTTCGAGGGATATCGTTATTGAAATGATACCAAAACGATGTCGAGATGGCCGCGTTTATTCGCCATCCGTCAATAGTATTGTTCCTCCACATTGTTTCCCTGTAAGTGCCTTCTAAACTTTTTAATCACGGCATATTTATTGATGGCTAACTTGTATCCGCGGCTGATTGATTGCAGGGGTGTGAAGGATGAGGAACAGCGGTGGGGATTGCAGACACAGTATCCCCATTGATCCGCGATCGCCCGTGTGCCAGACACAGACACGCCGTAATGGAGTGTGAAAGTGGAGAGGATGAAAAGTAACAGATGAGGAAAAATGAACTTGACCAAGTACACGGCCGCCGCAAGACCCCGGGATTCATTGTAATGATGCAGATAGTGTCAATATTTATTACCGTAGCTCCATTAGCGATGACTGTAGCTCATTAATATGTATACGGCGGCTGCGGGTGACCTTCACAATCACTGATGTTTTTGTTCCAGTTGGATCAGATTGAATAGGACGGATGGAGGAAAAAAAAAAAAAAAACCTTCTTTGCTTACGGGCAAATGCAATTAGTCTTTTAGCATCTGATAAGGTCTCGACATTAAATTCTAACACTGTAACTGGGAAAAAACAAAACACGTCTGAGGTTATGTTACTGAGTTGAACCAAAGTAGAGCTTTATCAGGGTTTTTTTTTTTTTGCCTGTTTGTTTTTTTGGCCCTTACTGATTTTTCAGTCAGTCAAGGTAGTTACTGAGTGGCAGCACAGTCGACCCTGGAGATGGAAAAACAAGGCACTTAAAAAAAAAAGAAAGAATGAAAGCAACCCTTGGCCGGTTATAAAATGATCCTAAAACAACCTTTAAATAAATGTGGTATGTTTTACTGGAATTGTGGAAGCAATTCAGTAAAAAAAGAAAAAGAAGAAGAAAATGGTATACTCTTTGTAACCATTGCAAAGACAAATCACCGTAAAACAAGACAGCGTATCATCAAATGATTCTGAAGCTTATTTTAAGGTTAAACAGTAACATGATGTTGCTTTTAATCTACTTTTGCATTGAAACTATTTCTTTCCAGCTGGTTCAGCGTCCCTGCTTTTCTGCTTCAGCTCTGGATTATTATTTACCAGTGACTTCCACATGTAAAATGCACGGCTGTTGTCTGTATGTATCGCATATTTATGGGTTGCCCCGACATTAATATTCTATACGTACAGCTTCCCTGGGATTTGTCCAGGCCAAATATCTAACTCGGAATATGTTCCGTGTGAATTCTTGACAAAACAATGAAATGCGCCACGCGGCTGCGTTTGTGTGTGGCTCGCATTTCTGATTCGGTTGAAGACCACACGCTGCATGCAGCAGAAAATAACAAGACTGTACGGAAAAATACAGTAAACGTGATCTTGACTGTTAACGGTTGATTAGATCGGTGGTAGATTGCACAATATTAACATTGTGCTGTTTGTGTGCTCCCGCGTATCGTCGGCGGCGCCTTTGATTTAGCTTCCTCCGTGTCGGTAAGCTAACGCTGAGGCTGCTGTTGCTGCCGGCTGTTTGCTCAGTTTTAGTTTTTATATGCTGCGCTTGTTGCTGGCACCGCTCGGGATTCGATTAAAGCATGAATTGTTGCGGTTTTATTGCTGTCGGGCACGGTGCCGACCGTCCAGCGGCCGGCCCCTGGTTGCTAAGTTTTGCTCCGCAACGGCGCTGGATTTATGTGTGTTCATTTGCATGGTATTGATTGCAAATGACTTCCGTGTGGGCCTCGGGCTGAAAATGTTGGTCGTATATAAAAAATATTTTTAATGATCTTGAGAGTAAAGAAATACGAGTACATACGTTTACGGGCAGAATAGTTATGTGTTTGTTTTTTGTTCTCTACCAGCTCATTGCAAAAAAAAAAAAAAATGTCCCTTGTGTATAATTATCTAAATTTGAAACAGCAAGGTGCCAGTTCCTATACAGCATGCACATAGAGTTTGAAGGCATAAATCATCCACGAGAACTAATAATAAGAGCGTATATATTCGTAATTTCTGTAATAAACCTGCACAATTTATAAGTATAGTGATGAAAACCCCCGCGGGACTCTGTGTAGGACTCCAGCAGATGGATAACTCTGGATGTCTGGGCAGAAATAGACCACGTGCTGTACGTCACGCCGCCGCACACCGAGTGTCCAAATTCAGCGCCAAAACCTCTTCCGTTGAGTTTTCCGCGAGAGCGCCACTCATCTTTATACACGATCAAATGTAACAGCTGCACTTACGCTCATTGTTGATTCAGCTTTGCTCTCGGGGAGGTGAGAGGACTCGTGCTCGCTCACACGGTAAATGGCGTCGCATGCACAAGCGGCGCCGGTGTCAAACTGTCACATGTCGGGGGTTAATCAGGGCTCTGTTAAAAAAAAAGCGCGCAGATGATTTATTTGTGACGGAGGGGGCACGTGTCCTTCAAGTTACCGGATGTCAGCGAGAGCGAGGGAACCGCGCTAATCCACTCGTGTCGTCTGTCCCCCCTTCGAAAAGTTCACCATCGCAAACTCTGCCCATTTAAATGGAAATGACCTGCAGATGAGCGGTGCAAGCAAATCTGCAGGTGAAGGATTGGATGCGCGTGAGCCATATTTCCACCGGGATCGCCTCCCTACTTATGTGCTGTACTCCGGTTCTTTCGTCTGATCCTTATTCAGCTGTGGCTGCACAACAAAAAAAAAAGGGGCAGAGTCATCCACGGCACGCGGGCGATATCTTAAGTTGCATAAATAAAGCAAAACCCTGGTGGCATTGTTGTCTCGGCCCCGAGACGTGTTGGAGTGCATTCTGAATAGTTCATGCCAGAGGCCCGAGGCCACGAGTCAATCAGCGTCTTGCAGCTCATATGGCGGCAGCCAGCTCTGACATGTTAATTAGCGACGACTTTCCCTCCTGGCTGCGGCGCGAGGCAGCCACAGCAGAGGTGAGATACTGCGAGGGAAGTGTGCAGGACACTTCCGAGAGCTCAGCCCTGTTTTTTGATCTGCCGGGGATCCTTGCTATCATCGTTCGGTTTCATTTACGGAGATGAAAGCGGAGCTCCTCCGACAACTGGAGCGCTGACAGCGTCTTGAAATGGCACAATTCTGTTGTGAGTGTTTGAATTCATACTCACATTTCTTTCATTTTAATGTATACAGTAGACAGTATATTGTACTTTTGAATAGAAAGCTACAACAATCTGAATAAGATCAATGCAGTGTCCAAAACTAAAAAGCATATGAATAATGATATCTGGGCTGATTATTATCATTATTTATTTATTCATATATATTGAGCTTTTTTATGGTGATACTGCAACAACAATGTCCTGAGCATTACAAACATTTAAATTCAGCTTGTTATCAATCAGTTTAACACTGATGCCTCTATATGACCTACATAAACAAACAAGAGCATCAGCAGAAAGACTCATTCATTCATTCATTCTTAAAGGGACAGTTCGGGTCTTTTGATGTGGGGTCGTGTGAGGAGTGTGTGGGAAGCAGAGCATTGTGCTGCTCGATGGCACCGTCAGCAAAACGTACTTTAGCCGGCTAAAAGAAGACACACTTAAAGAAATACATTGTGGACATTTCTGCCACTTTACATTGCTGTCAGACAGACCGAACGGCGGTTATGCGGTGTAATGCAGTGCGCGGCAGGCACAGCTGCACTTGTGTGTAGGAATATGGATGTTGTACGGCTGTCTGACGGCAATGTAAAGCGCCAGAAATGTTCAAACTATCGGTTCTTTTAGTTTTACTTTAGTTTTTAGCTAAAACACGTCCAGCTGTCGGTATCCTGTAGCAGTACAATGCTCTGCTGACGGAGTTGACGGTCTTCTACTTGCAGGTGATACACTGACTAGTGGATATGTACCTCAATACAACCCCACATCAAAAGACCCGAACTGTCCCTTTAATGCTTGTCACCAGGCCAGATTTTGACTTCTGCGGGTCCGTTAAAGATAAAACATGTAGGGACTCTGCATTAAACATGTCTAAAAATGACCAGACCTTTGTTATATATTTTGTAAAGCTGTGTGCTTACATCATCCCAAATGTTTCCAACATTTCTTCCCTCTCCTCTCTGTAATGTTACGTTCACGACGTACATTTCCCCATCAGCTCCATGGATCACTGCTGCAGTCAGGCCGATAAACAGGAGTGAAGCTAGCCCGATGGAGATAATAGCTACCACAGGAGGCTGTGGTGCTCATACTGCCTTTTGTCCACAGGGGCCGCCAGAGTCAACACAAAAGGAAAGTTCCTTATAGCTGCTTTAAATGAAAAAGGAACAGGAATGGTGCTGGAGCACAGGATTTAAAGGCGATAACAGCAGAATTCATCTGAACGAATGAGCTGCCGTGTTTAGACACCTTATCCAGCCCCAATGTTATACTTTCCTCAGTCTGTGAATTCAAACATGAATTCCTTTTTTGGTCTGAACATGGCTGATCTCTCAGCTGGATGAGCGCTCTGTTGCCAGGTCTGCGCTGTGCAAACCCGTATCTGCAGCGGGGAGAACGATAGGCGCTCATTTTAATAAAAGGCCTCGAGCCTCGCGCCGACAAAACCGAGGAGCCTCAAACATGCTGACCTTTTATCATGCAGTCATTTTCTGTGCTCTTAAAGGGGGGGGAGCCCTTGAGACCGACAGAAATTAACTCGTAATTAAAGCAGGCCGCATATTACACCGCGCCGTCCCCGTGGCAGTCAATTCTGTCGGCTGCACAGGTACGTCGATGCCCTCGGACGAAGGAGAGTCCATCATTTGCTGACGACTTGATTCAGAAAGAGGGATTATCCTCTCACGGACGCTAAACGAAGGTCAAATATTGCTTGTATTTCTGTTATTACTTTTACAAAGTAATAACTTTCCGTTGATTACGCCTGTCAGTTACATCCACCTCGACCGTGTCATTACTATGCCAGCAGCCTTGGCACATGAGAAATGGCTTTTCACCCGGAGAGTGAGACTTTCTGATGGATCTGCTTTGTGGCTTACGGACGCAAATTATGCTCAAGCATGTCAACTATTTCAACCTAATGTCAGCGCTCTGTATTCGCGGAGGACCTCGCTTGAGTAATTAAGACGTTAACTCGCCAAGGCACAGACTCGCACGCTGAACACGATCAGACATCCTCGACCCAACTCCGACGACGAAAAAGTCTTGTTTGACTTTGTGCTTCCTGCGCCGTTTGTGTAGACATGTCCCCGCTTCTTCAGCGTTCGTGGATGAATAGACTTTCCTCCCCGCCACGTGGCTCCCCGCTGCTCCACAAACTGCAGACCAAGGGCATAACTGAATAATGCAGTCAAATGTAGCCGAGCAGATTACCGAGGCACCGAGTATGATTGTGAATGCACGATACGCAAGAGACGTCGTTATGAAACGCAAAAAGTCCCCTCCAACTGTGCAACTGTGATTCATGCGCCGTCGCGAGCGTCGTAAATGGAAAGCCATTTGAGCTCGCAGATCGAGGATCAGTCGATCAAAGGCGCGGTATATTTTAACCTGGAGGTCGAAAGAGAGTAGTTTAAATTTTTAAGAGTCGGGTTGTTGAGATGTGGGGCAGTCGTTGCACGGGGAGGTTGTTCCAGAGTGCTTTTTTTTTGAAAGGTCTCGCAGATGATTTGAATTTCATGCAGCATAATCAGACGGTCAAAAAAGTAGTCCACGCATTGCATATCAGGAGGTATAACGTCAGTTGCGTCTGTGCGAAGGGAAAGCTGCATTTTCCCACATTTTTTTTCGTATCAGGGCAAATCGGGCTCCGTTTGAACCGTCGTCTTCTACGTTTGTTTCACCCAGGAGTGAACAAAACGAGCGCGGTTGCTTAAGGCAGAAGCTCAGTCTTTTCTCAGGCGACCCCGCTCTTTATTCAGCGAACGGAGTTTGTCACCACATGACCCGAGTCATTCACGCTGTGTCTAAAGAAAGCCGTGAGACACGCTTCGTAATTTCTAGAAATCCTTGGTGAGCAAACCTCGAGTTTAGAATGTACTACACAGGTGTTGCCAAGGTCAAGAATGACTGTACATGCTGAAATGTTGTTTTGTTGCTATGGTTACAGTCTCCGAGGGATCCCAATGTGTTTTTTTTTTGGGCCGCCACCGAGCCTGATCTGGTCAAAAATATATAGACACTTGCACAAAACACCTATGTTATTATTCCAAAACCAAGCTTTAATGTGCTGCTGTAACAGCCTCTACTTTAAGATGGAAATCATTAAAAAAATATCAAAGCATTTTTAATCAAAAGTATGGGGTCTAACCCAAACTATTAAAAAAAAAGCCTGAGGCCAATAATACACAAAGATATTTGTCTGAGGTCTGTCTGCAAGTGTATCTTTCAGACAAAACTTTCCTTGAGTGGCTTTTTATATATCAGCACTCAATCACAGTTGCATTGACAGTTATAATAATGATAATAATAATAATGATAATAATAATATAATTGGTATGCAGAAAGCTTCTCCACTGTTGTTGTGCTTTGTAACCGATGAGTCATGGCTGAAAAAGATCTCACCGAAACCTCCTCGTGATTTCACCTCGCTGACGGGAGCGTGTGTCAGGTGCAGATTTATGCCCCGTTTACACGAAGGGAAAACGCAGATATTTCCATGCGGTTTGGCCTCTCATTTACACAAAAAACCCCGTTTTTATCACAGAAAACGATTATTTCTAAAAACTCTGGGCAAAGTGGAGAATTGGGAAAACTCTTGTGTGTTGTCGTGTCAACTGGGAGAAACAGGGTTTTAGGTTCTCACGCTCATTAGGCTATGAGCCAGAAAATGCTTAACGTCATGTGAGCGTTGTTTTGAAAGGAACAGGAAGTCGCTCGTGTTATTCGTTGTTGTTGATTCCGAGGATTCTGATTGGCTTGCATGGCATTATCCTTCTCCCTACACTGCCGCCCATGGGTTTGGCAGAGTTATAATGGCGCTCGATGGCGTATTTATGCAGGTTGATGTAAATGACAACTTTTTTGAAAACGATGGGGGGGAAAATATTCGTTTCTCTAAATACTCTGCTACGTATAAACGTGGCCTTAAACGTAGACGCGTGTCGTTCACTTTTGTTTTTGTTTGTTTGCATTTGAAGTGATTTACATGGCAATTAAATATATATCTTTTTAATAATCTGTGAAATCTAGCACATAAAAATAATCACTTCTGCTCCGTCACATCCTTTGCAGAAAGAGTAGATGGTGGAAGAGCACAAGTGTTGTTGTTGTGCCGTGTCGCCGCTCGGCTCCGTGTGCCGCGCACGACGCGAGTGCAAAAGATCAGGACGGAACACAGAACATTTTCATTTTCGCTTGCTGCTCGGAAAATACGAGCCTCCAGCATTCACCCCCCCCAAACAATTCCAGATGGCATAACAGGCGAGTGAGAGGCACATTGCATTCAGAATTATGTGCATACCAGCCTCTGACAATCCCTCTGTTCCCGTTTTACTTTGTAAGTCATCTGGATCACTTGCTCATTCGATTCAAAATAGGCGGCATATGCTGGCACAAAAGCTGCTGTAATAAATGCAAAATGCCGCCGCGACACGTTCGCTACGCTGACACATTCCACCTCCATCGTAAGCTCCGACTTCACACGCTGGTCAAAGTTATCGTCAGAGGTTATCTGAGGAACGGGAAGTACAACAATTGCAGTTTTTATGCAGGACGGGGAGAAGATGTTGGCAGGCGTTGAGCGCCGAGCGCTGCGGCGGCGGCAGGCACGTCTGAGAAATGGGGATAAAATCGTTGAGTTGTCAGATTGCCACCTGGTGTAACATACGAGGGAGGAGATGAGCATGAAATCCTCATAAACCAAAATGCGGCAGTCTATCATCAAAGTGAGATGAGGAGGAAATGTTTCATGCAAGGTCACGGCGAAGCAAGTGTGACATTAAAAACAGCTCAAGACGTTAATTCACTCTAAATGTGCCATTTATATGCCGCGGAAAGCTTACCTGACAATATATTCCTTGTAGAGCTTTTGAGCAAAGGTCATTTGGAAGTTTCCCGACGCCGTTAGAAACTTTGAGCGGCGCCACTTTGTTAAAGTGTTGACGGCAGACATCAGACAACACGGCGGCGGCGGCGGGGGGATGGGGGGGGCGCAGTGTCATTTTTGGGGAAAAAACCCATTTTAATATTTGATCGGAGACGTGATGATGGAGTTTGACTGCGACACACTGCGAGCTGATGGCTTCATTTGCGCCGCTGCCCCCTTTTATGTCGCCGGAACAATAAAACGTCTGACTTTATTGTTATTTATGTGGGGCGAGCTCCATTCTGCCCCGCAGACATCCGCTCCTGTAATTCGCCCGGCGTCTCGCGGAGGTTGCGACGCGAGCGGGCTGCGGAAATTAGACCCAAATTGATGTTTTCACTCATCCTCGGCGCGGCGACTCCGCCCGCTCTTCCTCTCTGGCGCCACCCGAGACTTGTTGATCTGTCATGGCCGACGCGCCGGCTGTTGTTCAAAGACTTCTCGGCCGTCGGGGGCGGTCGGGCGTGAGGGGTTGGACCCGGGATATCTGATGCGTGTGAGCAAGACAAACCTGACCTTGGCCCCCTCGCTGTGCGAGCCGCTTGGCTTGCGCGCCGCTGTGAATGCAAATGAAAGCGGGGACGAGGGCAGAACAGAACGGGCTACCTGGATGACAGTCGCTGTGCTCTGTAGGTCGCCTCTTCAGTATGCAGCTCACTCCTGAGCTGTGCTGTAACATCGCCGATGTCTTCTAACACAAGGATTTCGGTCCATAAAAGGACGTGGACGAGTGAATTGGGCGGTAAAAAAAAGAAAGGGAGACAGCAGAGGAACTGAAGGAGTGATGCAACCTGGGTACCTGGAGGCCTTCAGCTAAATTTCTGCCGATGAGGCCCCCAGCATGCAGCGCAAACCATTCATCAACAGCCCCAGTGCTGATCTGAGATCCATGAGTCAATACAGGCTGCGTAATGCTTCATTTAAAGGGGCAGTTCCAACCAAAATCAAAAATATACATGTTCTCCCTCCTCACCTGTAGTGCTTTGTGTCCTTCTGGACTGTTTTCGTGTACAGTAAGTTGCCAGTTTTTGAGATCTGAGATATAAACGTCAATGTCTCTTTCCTGCAATAATCACCAGGTTACTCAAGTTTATCGACAGACCCTGTTCCAAGCAGCGTTATGTAGGAGCGATTTGCTTTCCACCAAACGCCGCTGCTGCCCTCCACTCACAGATGAGAGAAGGCACACATCTTATAAAGTGATATCTCCAAAACCGGACAGCTCGCGCCAAAACAATTTGCTCTAAGCAACAGCGTTCGCTCACCAAGGCTCCTCCTGTTCAAGTATTCATCAGTCAGTGACCAGTGTCTGTTAGACTACGTTCAGAAACTTTCAGCTCTCCTGTCCGACTCTTCTGTTGTCTTCTGTTACGCTTTGGCGGAGTCGACCGTTTGGTGCTGTGGGTTTATGGAAGCTTTTTCACCAGACAGAAAACAAGACGATGTCCGCAGTTCCCATCAGCGTTTTCGTTCAAACCATCGTTTCGGTTTTGCAGCCAGAGTAGCAGTGCGATGTGTGAAAAACAGGCTCAATAGGTATCAGACGCGGTGCGAATGTCTACCCAATGAAATAAAAAATGAATAAGGAAATTAGAAGAATCCTCGAGGAAAGAAAAACCGTCAGCTATATCTAACATGTCTGTGGCACCCAGTTTTATGCAGGAACAGATCAGTTCTAGATGTGATAGAACTACACAAATACTACAAAGAATCAAAATGTTGTCACAAGAAAGTGGAAACTTGTTGAGATCTGAATTTCTGAAAACGACAGAATCAGAAAGAAAATGACCTCCGGTTATTCATGTGATTACTGTAACCATTCAGCAACAGCTGCAGTATTTAAATAAATACATGTTCACAAGATCTTTTATTTGTGTTTCTTGAATATTTAAGGCAAGTTTCGACCCAGTCCGGTGAAAAATGAGCGATTGGTGAGGCTGAGAATACACAGAGGCAATGAAATGCTGAAATGTAGCCTTGAGGGCAAAACTTAAAAAAAATAATCACAAGTTTAAAAAGTATTTGCGAGAGTAGCTGTATGAATTTAGAAGGTCTCAATCAATTTCAACATGATTGTTTTTTGGACACATTATCTGGGTCAGGGTGAGTTGGCATGAACTGAACCAGATAATGTGTTGGAATTCTGCATTAAAACGTCTAAAAAATGCCTTGACCTTTGTTTTGTGAGCTGTGTAGTTACATTATTCTCAAGTGTTGAAACCCAGACAAACCCGCAAGTTTACTCAAGGTATCGTTTCACGTGGTCGCCTGTCGCTGCTCCTGGGACAGGGAGGGCATCAAACCATTACCTCATCTGTGAACTTTTGTACCTGAGTCACACCACATAGGTTTTCATCAGCAGTGCCGCCTGTTTTATGGCGTATACGTCGACAGTGAAGGGAGTTTGATGGCAGGGACATCACTGTTTATGTGAGTTACTCATGCAGACTATCGTACACTAGCCGTAAGCTAACATCACTGTTTGGTGAACCCAGCGCTCCCTACAGACTCTGGTTCCCTCTCCTCCTTTTTCCCCTCTCCTCTCTGTCAGGTCTTCATGAAGTAAAGTACGTTTCCCCTTCAGCTCCAGCCGGCAGTCAACGTTACAGAGTTCACCTCCGCACAAAGCTGCTGCAGTCAGGTTGAAGAACAGGAGCAGCTGATCAACAGCTTGAACCAGCGATCCGCACGAAACACTTGTCAAATGTCTTTTGCTTTGTTTTGATAGAAGGCCCCCGACCAGCAGAAGTTACATATTGTATGTTTGATGTATAAATTATGTCGTGTTAATGGCCAAAAGAAGCTGATGTTTACTAGTGGTATGAATGCAAAGCGAATATCAGTCTCCAGTGTCAAAGTCAGACACTTTCTAATGAACACGTACCTCAGTTTCCTCCCTAACAACCTGTTGTAATAAGAGTATGAAAGTCTGGAGGCCACGGGTCTACTTTCCTCTGTTTTTCTTCTTTTGTACGTGAACTTCAGAGACTGGAGCTCCAAACTGCAGTTCAGCGGTTGAATGGATGTATCGACACTGACGGAGGATCTGACTGCTGCACGTGTAGACCTGACGTGACGTCAGTTCTACACGGGCAGCCTCCGTGCCCCATCTGTGTCTACGCGGGATAAACGGAAGAAAAAAAAGACAGCATGTGGAGAAATGGGCTTTTGGTTGGCGCTCATTGATACGTGACGTCGCCTGCAGAGGCAGCTTGATTCATTAAATAGAAGTTCTGTCATTCGCCGGGGAGACAGATGACTGAAAAACACAATGGCATCCTGCGTAGACATGCCTCGAGGTTTTTTTGTGGTGGAAAAGTTATGTCCACTTTTGTTACTGAGTGTAAACATATTGAATCTGCTGGATGTTTTTGACCACAGATTTTTTCTACATCTTTAAGAGTCACACCACTGGATATTTTTAGCTCCAGATGTGTTTGTGGCCGACAAAACAGGTATGTTAAGCCAAATAATGATCTTTTCCAAACCCTAAAAATGTAGTTTTTGTGCCCAAACCCAACCAGACAGCGTCATCACGACATAAAACAGAGCTGAACCTAAAGAAAAGTCAAGTTGCAACTATAAATGATGTCATATGTTTGCAGAGGCATGCTTTTACACTGTAATTATTATTTTTCTTTTTAAGCCCTCAAAAGCTTGCTTTCCAGAAAACCATGAACCTGGATCATTTTGGATCATCATGTTCGACCAATGCTGTTATTTTTGGGGGGATGAATTCAGGACGCACATAAATAAACAGCGGCTAATGCAAGAAGCTGTTACTAAGGAGCAAAAACTGTTCGTGTAAATAGATTCATTTCCACTTATCTGCATGCCGAACACAGTAAAAACAGCAAAAAAAAGTGTCTAAATATAATTTAATGACTCTTCACAGCCGCGGCAAGAAGCCCCGAGAGGCAAGTGAGGAAAAATGAGTCGATATTAATTACTTAGTTTCACACGTGGAAAAAAAATCTTTTCATTTCACAGACGAAATAAAATTTAACTAACAAACTTAGAATGAATATCCTGGCAAAACCCTGTTTTTTTCACCAGTTATCGAGTCGTCAACACGGGAGGGAAAACAGTTTGGATCACACTCTGAAAATGGATCACCGGATTGTTTTTTTTAATTCCTCACTTGTCCCTCAGGGCTTCCATACAAAAGGTGCCTTCTGTTAAAACCGGCTGCTCAGGTTGAAGGTGGGCGAAGCTACGATGAGAGTTCGGTGAGATCGCTGGACACCGAATACTCTCTGTACGCTAGGTTAAAGATAAAGATCCCGATCGCTCTTTACGAGGTCTAAACAGCCAAAAGAGGTAAATCACCTGTCTGCACAGCCTTTCAAACACGGCTCCATGTAAGCCGAGTCCATTTTTAACTTCTTGAAATAAACAACCTGACCTGCTTGCTGCTAATTCCCATATTTCCCCCCCTTTTGTTTTCTGTTTATAGCTGAGGGAATTTGCTGGCGGGTTCCTTGCTGTCATGCTGTGTCACTTTTCCGAGGGGGACCGCCGAGCCCTGCGCGCCTCGCGTAGTCTCTTCACAGGGCCGACCAGACACCCGCGTCCTCGGAGGGACCGCTTCCCCCTCAGTTTTAAGGCTATTCATCACAATTGTGCTCTGAGTTTTATTCATGTGCGCTTCCCGCGAGTACCTGTGAGGTTTTTAAATTTGACAACTGTGGAGCAGATTAAAGCCTCCCTTTTTTTTTTCTTTCCCTTTTTTCACAGGATGTGATTAGAATAAGCTTTAGACTATTTCTTCAGCTTTAAGTGGTTATCGGCGGCGCGGTTGAGGCTGCGAATGTGGAGGAAAAAAAAGTTTCTGACTCACTTTGTCAACACGGGAGAGGAGGAAAAAAAAAAGGAGGTACACTGGTGAGATACTAAAACCGCATTAAGAGATTATCTTACAATGGGAGCGAATTTGCATGGAAACAAACCGGTTGCAAACTATTGATTATAATGTGGAATTAAGTTGGATTAGCGGCAGGCTTTAGAGTTACACTTCCACATTAAAGGCACGCCCTCCTCCACTAGTCTTTGGGGACGAGACGTGGCATTTATTCTTCACTACAAAAACACTACAAAGTGTCCTGAATCCAAAGTGTAACAGCTTAGAAACGGATGACATTTCTGTACACGTACAAACGAGTTCCCCCGGAGCTTTACACTCAGAGTAGAAGCGAAGACGTGGCGATGATCACCAGGGGAAAAGAGGTCTCGTTCATTTTAGCTTCGAACGTACCCCCAAACAATGGAGACACGCTGGAGTTCTGCTGCTCCGGTGCTTTATCGGTCGGTGAAGATCTTATTGGTCCGTCTGACGATGATTCAGGAGAATAAACTTTGAATTATGTGGGATCTCAGAGAGCACACCCGGCCTTCTATAAAGAGTAGAGTTCATCTCACCTTTACGTACCATTAACAGTTTTAATTTTACGTGAGCGTTGGCGTGAGACTGGAGGAGCTCTGAATTCACAGCAGAGGTGCTTCTCTCATTTTCATATTTTTGTATAGAACGGAGAACTGCAGGGACGTTTGACTGCGTCACTCTCGCTGTCAGTTTGCAGGACAGGAGGAATATTTAACAGCTGACCGCCTCTGGTAAAATGTTTGTGTGTTCTGCGTTCACCAGCTGACCCTTGTCCGAGCCGTGAAACTGCAGTTATCTGTCCGCCCGACGCGAGAGACATAACACAGTACACGCAGAATTTATCGATACGTAGTAAAAGCCGTAATTAATATTGATTGTTCTCGCACGATTGTGTCATGAATCTTGTTTTGAGCTGGGGGTGGCTGGAGAAAACCTAAACATGAGCTATCGGTAAAAATGACTATATTGTAAAACTCACAACATGTGACACAAGTCATCTGGTCCAAGTCCAAAGACATGTTTTTCTTCGGAAAGTCAGGTAGAGACACGGGTCGCGTGAGGCGAAGCCACTTTGTCCCCACCCAGAACACTTTTTCCAAGTACTGGTATAATGATTTAAGATTTAAATTGATTAATTTCTTTCCCTCCCTGGTGGATGTGTTGCAGACACGAAAACACGTTCTGCAAAAACACAGTCAAGGAAGGAGAAGAGCCTTCGTCGAGAGGTCAGGGATTTCAGTGCAATCGTCACGACAACAAACACCGTCGCAGCTGAATGACTTTTTTTTTTCTGTCAAACATAAAGAATGTAAAAACGTATTGTACGTACGTCGCATCCTGACTTTGACCTTCAGCTTCTCATTTGAATTTCCTTCAGGCATCCAGTAGACAAAGCAGAGTTACCGTGCAGAGGAATGTCAGTGAAGTAATGTAAAAAAAAAAAAGGAGGCACTGAGTTCCCATAATGGCTCGCCAACTTTGCAATAATGACAAAGACGACACATTCCAGTTAATCCGCTGTAGGGGAGGCCGCAAAATGAAAAGGATCGATCACTTGAGGAATTTTAATTTTTTTTATAGATCCTGAGCAAACCTTTAATAACGCGGTTCGTGGCATGTGAAGGCGGTACGTGGACAGTTGTGATGATTTACAGACCCTCTGCAGGATCCTGTGAGTTCGGGAGCAGAAGTCTTCATTTAAACTGGCTGCTTATCTAGAAAACTTTCAGACAGGGAAAAATCTAATTTACAGTAAATGCTTTGATTTTTTTAAAAAAACACGCAGGTACTCTACAAGGCACAGGCTGACACTTTTAAATTACTTGAGAGCGATATTAGTTTTTTGGGATAAGGATGTGACTCATAGGCTCGCGCCGCTCCGGCTGAAACCCGCACTGTAAAGTATTTTACTCTTTAAGCACTTTTGCCAAGAAATCTGTCCAGCGGATCGTGTAGAAGCAGTTATACGTTGAAAGTATAGTCATTATACGCCGTTTGAATCCAGGTTTTAATCTACAAAACTTTCGCCTTATCCGGGCCGCCTCAGCAATAAAACTTTAGGAAAACGGACGGTAAAAAGTCAAAAAGTTTCAGCTTCGGGAAATTAATTTAACTTCAAAAAATGTAAAATGCTCGTGTTGAATACGCGTGATGAGCAGCTTGCGGACAGAAGAGCGATGAGGGCCAATGGCGAGCTGCCGCCCGACGTATCACGTGCTACGTTTCCCTCCAATTTTAATTTGTGTTTCTTTCTAAATACGAAGGGATGACAGAGCTCGATGATGCGAACACATCTTTTATCCGCTCTCACATCCACGCTTCAGGTCGCAGGGAAGCGGCGCGCAAGTGTTACTTTACCGCTCAAGGTCTGTGTCATAACCACTTTTAGCGTTTCGAGGCTGAATAACTTTAATCTGTCAAGTGGGGGCAAGTGCCGACTGTGATAAACACAAACATCTCTGCTTTCACTGTCAGCGTAAATACACTCGCTCCTGCTCGGCCGCTGTATTAACGGCGGCGGCGCTCGATTTGTCTATTTTTAAGGCAGTGACCTGAAACCCTCCCAACCTTCGTCAGGCGGGTCGTCCGCGGCAGTCGCTGAGTCGCTGTCTATCTCAGGAAATCCTTCGTGTAGATTCTTGTTCTGAACCGATGGCCCGACAGCTGTTCTTCAGCCGCAGTCAGAGCGGCACTGAATTCATCGCTGCTCGGTGTTGCAGCACGAGCTGGCAGACAAACTCATGATACGTTTGCAAATTGGCGAATTGCATAAAAGGTGCCGTGTGCAGGATTTAGCGGCTTCTAACAGTGAGGTTGCAGGTTGTATTCAACTGAATACCCTTAACCTCGCCCTCCCCTACAGCGGCTACTAAAAACGCTATTTAATTTATCTATTTTGTGCCTCCTCGTGTCCTTCGTCCTCCTGCCTGTGACCCGGAAAACGATCTCAGCCCGCCATATTGAAGGATTCCCAAAATCCTCCTCGAGGAAGGGGGTGCAAGACGGAAGAGGCTTGCCGGAGGTGTATCCTTTTTGGCAGTTCTTTCCGGGCTCGATGCACAGCTGGAAAATACAAAACCACAATAGGAGTGGAGCTCTACAAATGTCCCCGTCTTCTCAAGTCGGATTTGTTAATGAAGATAATCAAACGCGCGATGAAACTTTCCGCCCTTCACTGTTTCTGTAGCGCCTCCCAAGTTGTTCTCATGCGTTCCTTCGTGACATTTCACCTCCGTATTATTTATAATCGCAGCTGTCCACGTTTGCGAAGTGAATTTAAAGTACACATATAAGTTGTCATAGACACAGCTGACAGGAATAGGAACATAATGGAAACAATGGACGGATGATGTATTTAATTGATGTTGCTTCAAAATACATCTCCGAAGCGCCGACGTCTCATTATGTTAAATGCCTGTTGCCTCGACACCTCTCTCCTCGCGTCTCTTTCACACCTCCTACGCTCGCATCGCATGTAGGAGGGACTCGAGAGGAGGCGAAGAAGAAGAAGGGGCAGAGGATGTGCAAACTGAGAAATGACTGGAGGGACCTCTCCAGAGTCGGTGTTCAGTTTGTCCGTCGCGGGTTACCGTAGAAACATGGCAGACTCCGTCGATATACGAGGTTCACTCTAAGGTAACAAAAACCAAAAGGATTCTTATTTTCAGGTGATTAAACACTAAAAAAACATTATTTTGAATATTCTGGCAGCACATTATTACACTTTAGCCTTCTTCTGTCTTCTGTCTTCTTCTTCAGTTTTCCTCATGTGCTGGAACAGTGTCTCATCTCAACACGGTCCGATCAATGAAAACGTCTATTTCAGGGCGGAGGTGATAAAAAGAAACTAGGTCCGTCTACAAAAAAAATCAATTTAAATGGCTGTGGTTTGTTTTGAAATATGTCAATGAGGTAAAATACTGTACGGACGATTGGTAGGAAATGAGCGTAAAGGGCTCGAGAGAGGAGCCTATTCACAGACGCTTTTACAGAAAAAATAAATAACTGCATTCCATCACAGCGATTCGCTCTCAGAGAACTGAGGTTGTTCGTGCCGTGCGAAAGGTCTGTGAGGCTTCACGCCTGCAGACTGAAAGGATCGTCACCGGGGGCTGTTTCTTGTTTGCGTCGCTTAAAATACCTTGGATGCAACCGATCATATTCATAAAATGATTTGCTTGATGTCTTGAGTTGCAGCGGTTCACGTTACTCTCTATATGTGCGACGAGACGCGATTTCAGACTCCGTCGGGATTTCAAAACGAAAGAAAGACATCTCAGGATCTGAGTCTCTGCTCTCACTTCGCTGGCGACTCAAGGACAAATACCAACTTGGAGAAAAAGCTTTGAAACATTGAGAAATGAAAGTGTACTGTTGTGACACGGTCCAGTCAGGAATGAATGGGTGACTTATTTTTCTGTTATCTGCTGTGGAGTTTTGTCGAAGAATAGGCTTTACCTTCGGTTTATTAAATTCCTGCCGCAGAGGTATGTTTGATTGACCTCCAGTTTGTGGATTGCTGAATAGCCATTACAAAAAAGGTTGTCCACTGTTTTTTACCTTCTGCCGGCGTGTGATGGATACGACACGGGCTCATCACTCTCCTGCTTCACGGCCTCCTCTCCAGTCTTTTTCTCATTAAAGTGATGTTTCATGTTCTGCTCTTGAATTTGCGTCATGATGGACTCTGATGAATACACGTTCAGATGATTTAAGCAATCACCCAGAACTATCAGGTGCCCTTGCAGATGGAGTCCTGCCATTGTGTTTTTTGCCGCATTAAAATATCCCTCGTGTTTCTTTCTGACCTCTGTCGTGCAAAAGAAAAAATCTACATATGAAAGAAAAGTTGGCCGAGGTTAAGTTAAGCGCTAACATTGTGCAGCTTTAAATGGAATTTAAGTTAAACATTCGTGTGTTCGGTTCAGAGTTCAGGCAAAATCCCACAATGGACGAATTCATCCGTGAACCCCAACAGCGCCGTCAAGGCATCGTGAAAAAATGCTGCACTCTGATTCATTTCAACGAGACCTCTGTGTGGATGCCCCTCCCGTCCTTCAGAGATGAGAAAAGATTAGAAACATACTTGTGAGGAACAATTTAAAGGCACCGAAATACCGAACCTTCCATCAAGGTGACAGGCTTTTGAGACCGGTTTGCTTAAAGTTTTTTGCTCAAGTTTAAATAGTTTTGCTGTACAGACCGGAACAAAAAGCGCTCACCCAGGGCTGGAAGTCAAGGGGAGCTGTCAGGGACTCGTCTTCCTCCCAACAGACACGGCACTAGAGGTAATTAAAAGGTAAAAACTAACTGTTGTCTGCCGAAGTGGTGCAGAGGAGATTGAGATTTACTTGTTGCCCCTTTAACTTATGTTCATGAGTGCACTCGTTGTATTGTCTAAAACGCGATCATCGAGACAGGAAGTCAGACATCGGAACAGCATGGAGCAGAGTCAATTTCCAAAATAAAACACCTTTTTTTTGGCCTGCCTGATGGCCTGAAAGCAGGCTATTAAAATATGTCAGACCACAGAAAACCAAAACAACAAGCTAAGGGTAGAACTGAGTCTATGATCTATTCAAGTGACAACTTTTACATAGAAACTTCCATCTCCAGCCGCTGTCCAGAGCTGATCTCCATCTTATTGTATTGAAACTGGGCCGGCGGTCGTTACTGGTTGTACTGATAATGTTTTGGAGCGATTGTAAATATAAAAATGTTGTCTTGTGCAGCCTTGATTATTATTTGAGACTTGTAAGAAGTGAGGAGACGGGAAGTTCTGCGATCAGAACCGTCGGTGTAAAACTACGAGTATGTAAATGCGCGCATGTTAATATTTTCTGTGCAATGTAGCTGCAGTGTACAGCTGTAGGTAGATATGATGAAAGAGTGGAAAAGAGCACAGCCCGCAGTGTGTGCAGGGCAATTAACGTGAACATTATAGAAACTACACTCTTTGATCTCAGCTGTGACAAAACTTTCTGAAGAAGTTCGACTGTCGACGGACTTGCTTTGTCTTGATTACAGTAGAGACAAGGCGTGCGATCATCACCTGTTCATACGCAGAGGCAGAGCCCTTAATGAAGCCTGAGCAGCGCAGACGGATCAAGCGTCAACACTTAAATAACTTTTCAAAGTAATTATTCTGCCCTAATTAGGTGGGAACCTGCGTTTCCAAATGTAGGAACAATCCGAGGTGAGAATTAATCATCTGTTGCTACGCATCACACTTCTAAAATAATCTTTTTTTCTTCTTCCAGATAAACATCCAGTACTGTAATTAGCGAAGGGAATAGTTTGCAATCCACTTTTCAAAGTGAAACGATGTTGGCAGCTGATACGGGCGTTCAGGGCAGCCGGGTGAGATAAGCAGGCCGGAGAGAACCGGTGATAAACATGGTGCTTACCTCCAAGTGCCACTGGATTTTAGGCAGCACAGGCTTTCATGTAGCGAACGCTGCCCGACTGTTGGCGTAGAAATAAGTAGCGAGGTCAAAGTTGCGTGAAAAACACTTCAGCATCAACGACTCCTTTTAAAACTGCGAACGGACTCTACACCCGAGCTAATTTGAAAGAGGTAATTCAAGTGCTGTTTTTTGGCCGAGACACAGGCGAACCGAGGCGACGCAAACGTCTGCCTTTGTCGCTGACTCGTCGCTAATTATTTGATGTCTGTTTACCTTTTGCTAATTATCCTGTGTGGCCTGCCCTCTTCCTGGTCACCGCGGTGAAGAGGAGGTCGTGGGGGGGCTTCCACCATCTTTTTTCCCTGTTAAAAGTTTTTTTATTTTCCATCAACATGGCAAGTTTTTCCTCACTCGAATCGAGGGTCTAAGGAGGTTGTGGTTCACTGTACAGATCGGAAGGCCCGTTGAGGCCCATCCAATCTGATTGTGATTTGGGCCTGTATAAATAAAATTGATTTGATTCTGATTCACAAGCGTGAAACCAGCGGATCGTTTTCAGGAGAGTCGGGACATGTTAGTGGCAACAAAACCGGATGTTGGGTCTGTTTCCAGCTGTTTTCATGGTGATCGTTTCCGAAACCCTAACCGAGTGGTTTCTGCGCCTAAACCTTATCAGAACATAAGCACAGCGTTGTCACAACATCAAAATTGAAGCCAAAGGAGTCCAAATTTGCAACATGAAGAAAAGGTATATACTTGGTTTACAGAAATGGACATTTATTCTGCCGACTGGATTGATCAGATTTTCTTTTTTGCCATTTCTTTAATTACATTTTAGTTACAAATCAAATGAAAAACCCAACCTAGATAAACTAGCAACAAGAATGTCGACCACCTGAACACACAAGGAAGGAGACAGTCCAAAGAAAACCCTTCACGGATAAAAAAAAAAGTGTTTAAAGAGCGTCCACCAAATCAGCGAGTCGAGGCTCTGCCGCCTCTACGTTTTATTAACCCCTCAGAGCAGTTGGCAGACGGGTGGCCATACATGAAATTGAATAATTAGGCTTAAGAACTGAGGAAATTAATGCGGCCCCTCCCGATAGGGTAAACAACACCTCCGAGTATTTATCAAACATCTCATCTGCATTCTTTATTATCTGCTCCAAGTCGTTGAGGCAACACAAACAATCACAGCAGGCAATTAGATCCTGTTGGACAAACGACCAAAGGACTCGCCGGTTTGATGGAATAATATCTATAATAACGGCACCGGGGAGTAATGTGCTTTCCTGTCTTTGCCTTTATTCGTGACAGCTGTAGTCAATGCCTGTCTGCCCTGAATTAAATACTGGATGTCATTACTCCTTTTTTTTTTTTCTCACCATTTGTGGTACGAGAGCAGAATAGAAAATGATGTCATTTCAACACGTCAAGTAGTCGCTGGAGCAGTAAGAGGCACCGGCTTCATGCTTCAGCAGAACTTGAATAATATCTGTAACCTCTCCTGTACACCTGAGCAAGCTTTGGAACATCAGACGTTGCCTAGCGACAATGTGTTCAGCGCTCACGCGAAAAAAAAAAGAAAACCTTCCATCATCATTTCAGAAAGGTTTGGACTCGGATTTCTTAATCTGTATTATTCACCATGTTAAATTTAGGCTAAGTGAGCGAGTGCAGCACACATGTGGTTTCACACCGTGCATACTCAAACACATTTACCAGTGGTAACCTTAAAATGCTTTTGCTCCTACATGTAGCCTGAATACTATGTTGTTATTAGCTACTGTGTTCCATCCTTTGCACTCCAATGTACCATCCAACCAAGACCCATTAAGGTGCACTTGCAAGTCTCTGGTTCTCACTTCAAACCCATCAAATATGGCAGCTCAGTGGCCTTAAGCCTCAAATTATGATGCTATATCTACCCCATGAGTGGCATTTTTGCACGTGAAAGGCTCACATTAGGACTTTTTGACTATTATTAATGTTGTCAAATGATGGTTTGGTTAGGTTCAGACAAGAAAACCACTTGGTTAGGTTTAGGCTTTAACTACTGGGTGAGGTTTAGGAAAAGATCATACTCTGGATTAAAACAACTCTGTTCAGTCTTTTTACTTATGTAACGGAAGTTGCGTCATTTACACATTTTAACTTACTCTCACATTGTAAAACATTCTTAATTGTTGTTGACAAAAAAGACACAAACCAGGTCATTGGAGGGAAAGTCCATCGTAAAAACCCATCCAACCTCCCTCTGACTCTAGAATTCCACTGGATGCGTGTCCGTTGCGGAACAGCTACGATTTTGTTTTGCTCCGTCGTCCGGCAACCGCCAACGCTGGAGTTGCGAGACGGAGGAGTTCCCGTGCTAATTACATAATCACACATGACCCCAGTTATAGGTATGTGTTATAAACACAAGATGTGTCTCTGACCGATGGATTAGAAGTGCTTGGATTTGGAGCTGCAATGGAGCAGATACGCAGCACAGTGGAGCCAGTGGAAGTAAACACAGACTAGAGTGAAACCTATCAGCTCTGCTGCTGTGGCGGAGCTGGACCGAACATGGATCTGGTGGAATTTAGGACCGACTCTGACTTGTCTTCATCTTTATAGAACTGCAACCGCGGGGTGCTTCAAGAAGGGACGCTTAAGAGGTGTCAAAATTAGAAGGATGGGCCAAATATCCCAGGTTTTATTACGTCTTTTACAAGACTGGTTATTCGAGCAATTGCAGCGGGATTATACAAACTGTGAAATTTATTTTGCCTGGATGAAAAAACTTGGCGGGCCACCGTTCTGGCAGCACTTCACCTATTGTTAGCTAACGACATGATGTGGAACAGCACAGGGAAATTGTTCTGAGCTCTTATTCAGTCGAAGCGACTCGCTCATCAGGCGCCGCTCAGCAGGAGGAGCAGCTCCTGGAGACACTGGAGGGTAGGGAGGCAGGTAGGACAGATTTCATTGCCACACACATGTGCGTACTGATTCTTTCAGTTGCTTTCACAACGAGTGCATATGCTAATCAGGACAAGATCCTTACGACAAAAGATGGTGGTGGTGCTTGTGGTGGAAATTATTGTACATCCTTGCAGAGAATAGAACATATAAAAGGTGGATCGACAAAAGGGATGATGAAACAGAAAAAAATATAGCATAACAGAGTTGATTTATTTCAGTTGAATGGCCAGAGGTCACTTGGTGAGTCTAACAAGAAATGCAGGTACAATAAGTTTCATGATGACGGAAACTAAACGTTCATCTCTGACTCCGTGCAGCAAACGCAAGTTTCCCTCACACAAATGAAACATAGCAAGAGCAAAACGTACACAAGTTCATATACATTAATGATATGGAAGGTAATTAATGATATTAGGCAGTGATGCATTTTGTTACTACGGTGCTCATACCGCCTTTGTCCACAGGGGTCGCCAAAATAAAACAAGATCAAAGCTCCTTGTAGCTGCTTTAAAATGTTTTATCTTGTAATAAAGTCTGCGGCACAGCTTTTCTTCTCTTTAATTTGATCAAAAATGTTGTCTGATGGTTCAATTTGCCCCTTAATTAGCTGATAAGAATGTGTCTGTGTGCGAGCGCGCTGTCTGTGAAGACGAGCTCCGAGCTGATTCATGTTCCCCCGAAAACACACAAGACTCGACGCACTTCTTGAAAAGACCGGACAGCTATTTGGGGGAAAAAAAAGTTTGATTCAGTGACTGAGAAGAAAGAAGTTACTCGACCGTAATCGGAGGAGTGATTATGTCTCGAGCGGTGTCTCGCGGTGTAATCAGTTTCCCCGTCTTGTATTTGAGCCTCATTAGTCAGCCATTGTGCACTTTGGCCTTAAGTTAAAGCTCACAGAAGGATCCGCAACTTTATGAATTCAAATGGGACGGAAGCAAAACAGTATCTTTACACGGCCGTTGAGAAAAGTTTTTAATAAAAAAAAAAAAATCTGGGAGGTGATTACGGAGCCTCCGGTATGATTTTGTTGTTTTGCTGAGCTTTGTGTTTGTTGTTTATCATTCGGGGTGATGTCTTCCTCACAGCGGCCCACAAGGTGAACGGAAAACAAGCGCCGTTCCGGAGAAGACAGTAAACATTAAACGCGATATGCCACATTACCAGGCTTGAGTAATGCTCCTTATTTTATGCTCCGGACGTTTGCGTAATTCATTTGATCTGTGTGCGCCGCTCCTCTTCTCCGGGCTATTAGGGAGGATTACAGATTACCTTTTACAGCTGTAAGGTGTGGCGTCAGTCAGCATCCAATGCATTTAAATCAAGCCATTCTGCCACGGCCAGCCTGTTGAAAATAGTAACTGTTTATAATGGAGAAGATATTCTCTATTCATGAAGTTGCTCTTTATTGATTGTCGTAGCCTGCAGTGCTCCGGCAGCGGAGCTTGTGCAGGAGCCCGATACGAGGCTGAGAGAGGACCCGAGGAGGCTCTATTACGTCCCCGAAGTCGTGCTCACTGTTCAGAAGGGGGAGAGTTCACTTTAATTAGGGGAGCTTAATGCTGCTTTTTACGAGGCCTGGAGGGGCTGCTCACCTCCTCCTCTCTCTGCATATGATTCCTGTTTTGTTCGAATGGCTCAAAAAAAAAGGAACATCGGGGTCTCGGAGGTTTGTGGAAATGAGTTCCCTGCATCGAGGTACGTCGCTGATTAGTCTCAGCATCTCTGAGCAAAACACAAGCGAACAATATGAAGACACCGAAACAATTTCTACTTACGTTAGTACCTATATACTGTAGATCTAGTACCGGTCATTCACTATGTGTTCATCCTCTGTTAGCATTACCCTTGCTCATGAAATGATTGTTAAGACAGTTGTAGGAAAGAGCTTAGTACTGTACTGTACCTGAAATGAAAAGTCGTGGTTGGATGACATCATGAAGTACTGTGGGATCATGGGAGTTGTCTTCCTTGTTAAACAGAGGTGACATCGGCCCTGGATCCAAGCCCACGTGACCCCAAGTCCAGCTCGTTTGAGTAGTGTGAACACAAGTGTACCGTACTCAGGCATGGTTTGCACGGGGCCTCTTGAAAAGGTGGTCTCGAGTACGGTTTTCAAGTGTTTGTTTCTTCTTCATACAACCTATCATCATATCTGAATGACTAAATTGGTGGATAACCAGTGACTTGCAAAACAACAGACAGTATATATCACTGTTGCCAAGACAAGATGACTGTTTCCGCGTACCAGCGTCAGGCATAATGGACCTTTATTGTACACTCGCTTGGTTAGGTTTAGGAAAACAATGTGGTTTGGGTACAAATAATTAAATAACTTACTACATTTAGTTGCAAATGTACCTACATTACATAGGTGTGTGCAGCTATGCTATTTACATGACCACTAGAGGTCGCCACCTAACAAAAAACGTCCCTGTGGGTTGCAATAAGCTGCTTTCACAGTCATGAAACCGAAATTACCTGGATAAAAAATTACAGATTTGTCTGGGAGGAAACATTGTTGGAAAGGTTTTGCACAATGCAAGCACTAAAAGTTCAAGAAAACTGTGACCAACTCCATCTTTATTCACAATTTTGAGGTACTTGAGTTTTTCCTTTTTATGCCATACGTTGTATCTCTACTCCAAACTTTGACTTTCAGTACATTCATAATACATCCGCACCTTCCTGTAGACTTCTACTTCTAATAGATTATTTTTACACTGTCGAACTGCTACTTTTTCTAAGTATATCTTCCAACAGCGTTCACGCGTGTGTGTCAAATAAGAGTAGAATCTCGACTGCTCTAATACGTCGCCCCGTGTTCCGACATCTCCCTGAAACATGTCAAACACAAACACAAATAAGCACATCCACCGGGGCAGCCTTCACCGGCAATACTTTATACAAGACACCTGAACAACCACTGTTGTTTTCCGAACCAATTAATGCCATCGTTACAGACTGATGGCAGAGTCGCACGCGGAGCTACTGTCACAACCTTATCCCAAAAATAGACAGTTTTATTACCATAAGAGAGACCAGTAGTTGTGGAGCTGAAGCCAGAGGGGGCTGCCACATGTCAGGCAGATGACAGCCCGGACGTGATTCTAATTGTTTTCAATGATTCCGTTGGATTTTAATCGCCACAGAAGTGCCTGCGCGAGGCGGAAAAACGAGCGTGTGCTTCCTCGCTGGCGTTGCTACTTTTGGAAGAGTCGGGGGGTCTCTGCTTGCGGAACGAGGACTCAGACTTGAGGAAACATTTGCGCATCCAAAGTGGTTATCTAAGTGCACCGGAGTCGAGGCCGCATATCATAAATCGAAGGAAAAACTTCAACACACCGCTCTTGCATAAACTCCACTTCAGCAGGCATGCGATGTTTTAGTGTTCCCCACAGAGTGCGAGGCCTGCAGCGCTGAAACATTAGTTTTAGAATAATACGGTGCTACAGAGGAGAACTTTGAACACAGGCTCATACGACAGATGCACATGCGTCTGCTTTAAATCATTGATATTGCCTTTATATCTTCTAGCTTGTTGTCCATATACACAAAACATGTATTAATTGATGTGATATTTATAGCTTGATATACAGCTAGACATTTACATTTAGGGCATTTTAGCAGACTTACAGTAATTCATTCATACACTGATGGAGGTGGCTGCCATGCAAGGTGCCGACCAGCACATCAGGAGCAGTTTGGGGGTTCAGTATCTTGCCCAAGGACACTTCGACATGCAGACCAGGGGAATCGAACCAGCGACCTTCCGATAACGAGACACTGGCTCTACCCCTGAGCCATACACATCAATCGATTTCCTATATATTCAGTCAAATAATGCCTCATGCTGCAGATTAACATTTGGGAATAGATTCCTTTCTTTGCAGAAATTCGATCAATGACAGAATCATTAAAGGAGCACTGTGTAGTGTTGGACTGTTCACTGACTGATTTTTGTGCCTAAACAAACTGTCTTTGTTTTCATGACTGAATAATCCAAATAAACAACTAAATTCCACACTGTTTTACTTTGTTTATATGTGGCGGACCCTGCCACCTTTTCTAGCCACGAACATTGTTGTGGGGACCTTATTTTCCCCTGAGAACAGCTCGTTTACTCAGTTATGGAATAAAATAAACATTCCTGAGTTTGTATTATTACCTCGTTAATATTGTAAATATTCAAATTCTGAGTTTGGATTTCTTCTCCAAAACTACGAACTGCTCCTTTATAGCTGGATTCTAAACGTACCCTTATTGACTCTTCTAAGCATGTATCTTCTTAGCTTCCTCCACTTTTCTCACAACTTGCTTCACATTCCTGTCCAGAGGAAACACATTTCACCGGCCAACATGAGGAGCTGTCAAAGAGAGTTTGCTATCAAAGAGACTTTTTGTTCCCCATCCCACCCCATCATCGCGCCAAGAGAGAGGGCTTCACCCCGCAACTTACTGTCCTATTCATCTCGGCGTGAAGGTTTTTCTCCGCGCAACTCTGCCGTCAGACCTTTTTTTATTTAAAAAAAAAAGGGAGGACAGTCGGCACCACGCTCTGTCACCGCTCTTTATTGTTTCACACGAAGTGGCGAAGTCCTTCACCAAACAGCCGGAGCATTGCAGACAGCGCCTCCAGGTCCCCGAGGAGGTCATTACGATAGGGATGAGCAGCTCGAAAAGCACTGTAAGACGGACAGCGGAGTGACAGCGGGGGGAGGACAGGACACAGTGTGAGGGAGAAATATAAATTGGAATGTGCTGAGTTGAAATGGATCAGCTTTCTGTTTTAGAGGAAACTTTTGACAGTTGGGGATCTCGCTTGTGTCAGCAGTCCTCCAGTTGAACACCAACGGAAAATGTCTCTGGAACCTCAAACCTGTAAATATATTAATCGCTTTAACACATTTTATCTCTACTTAAAGCAGCAACGTTGACTTGATTTTACATGATTACATAATCCTGAATATACTGTGTCCATACTTTTTAAAGGGATAGTTCAGATTTTGGGGGTCATACGAGGGTATGGTGGTTGTCATGCCCACGGTTAGGTGAAGCAGGAAGAGGCAGCGGCGTTAAAAAGAAAATCAATTTCAATTGAATTGTACATGATATTAAGAATATTTGTCAAAGCCGCGCCTTGGCAATGAGCAGCCCTGTCACTGGCATCACATTTTCTCAAGTGTAAACTTGATTTCATGGAAGAGGCAACAAATACAAGAAAATAACAATGAGTCACCGGGTTTTAATATTCTTCAAACCACAGGTACGTCCCAGGTGGACATTTATACCAAACACGACACGTCACTTTCACATTATAGTCTTATTATTAGCCACCTGTCGCAGCAGGAGGTGCTGGAGGGGGGTGGCGGATGTGTTATTACAAGCCAACAAGGCTGCCAAACGGCTGACCACAGTTCAAATTACATTACTGAATATTTTGAAGGACGCCTGGGGATATTTCCAGCCAATTTTGCGGCCGCCAAAAGAGGTATTTTAAGCCAATTCATGGTTTAACCAAGAGTCTTTTTGTACGGGAACACTAAGCAGAGCATGAGCACAGCATCGTGACGGAAGAGAAATAGAAGAATTCAACTGAAACAAACGCAAGGTTGCAACATAAAGGAGCTTTTCAGTTTCGACTCATCTGTGGTTTCGCAGAAACAGATCTAGCTCCCATTTATTCTGCCGATTAGGTTGTTATGACAGCAATGACCAAATTAAATTTACCATTGGAAGGAGAATAGATTTATGAGCCAGAGTATAGAGAAATTAACTTTCGGAGATGGAGGCTGAATGGGCTGAAAGATCGGAGGGAAAAGGTTTGTGGAGACTGGAGGCCAAGAAAAAGCCAGAGATACCTGGATGTGCAGATGTTGGCAAGTGTTGCACAGAATCCATATTTTGGTGGGATCTGGGTTCTGCAACCTTCAAACAATCCTAAGAAATAATGTAAATAATCATATTTTGCCACAATTCAACCCCAGTATGTGATACCTATGGAAACTCTGGGACCTTCACAATAATTTGAAATAAAAATCTGTGAGTTTGAACAATACTTGGCAGCACAGCGCGAATCTCGGCTGACTGAATCCACTGCCGGGCTGCTGCCTCGTACAGGTTGTAGAACAGTTCTGTCTGTCTGTAGTTCCGTGCGGGTCAAACTATAATTCATGAAGATCGACAGTCAGACACACTCCCGGGTTATGTTGTAACAGGCCCGGATTCCACAATTCGTGAGCTGTGTTGAATTTCAAATAATCAACAATGAGCTGGGAGGAAGTGATTCGAGACCACCATTATGTGCTTTAACACCATCGGGGAATACGTTTCAACAGCATACCGGATGATTCTGCCAAACCCACTATTTCCGAGAATAAGTCCAACAGTGTCCACAAAAGTAAACTCAATGAAGTATTGATTCATTTGGTTCTGTAACTTAAACTACTTGGTTACCTCGAGCAAAGTGTTGTGAGAAAGCAACGTTATAGATGTGATGCAATCGTTGTAAAGGTTAATTGTTTTTATGTTGGGTAGCTCTATGGAAAACCCTCTTAAGATACACCAGTCGATGGTTTAATTCCATTAGCCATGCTGGAGGTGTGACTGTAAGGATGGCAGTGTTGATCTGTCAGTTGTCCACGGAGGATGAATCCTACTGACTTTGGCCATCTTCACTCTTACTGACGTGCCACAAGCCAATCAAAGCCAGTCTTCACTTTTTCCTGTTAAATATTTCAACAACTTCCAAAAGACTTGGTGCTAAACGTGGTGCAGATATTGTTCGTCCCCCTGATGATGTACCGTCGGTGATCCCACGACTTCTTGCGTCTTTGAGTGAAGTGCCTTGGTACGACACACAACGTTTATTCAAATGCCAGAAAAGTTGATGAAAGTCCAATCAGCATCAGCTGCACTTTGCTTTTAGTGCTAATTAGCATGCTAACATCTCTGAGATGAAGAACATTGTATAAGAAGAAGATGAAGAACACCCCTGTCTCCACATACAGCTCCACAGAGCATGATTGTAGACTTCGACACAGTTCTACGGGAACTTAAAGCATAATTATGTAACCACAGGTATAATGAGTGATCAAGCAAAATGTTCAGTTCGGTTACTGGCAGACCACGAAGCAGACACACAAGGTTTAGAGTAAAAAGGTTTATTTTCACTATCAGTAGAATGGCGAAGACGAGGGCAGGCAGGTGAGCTGGTAGAGACGAGATGCCAGGGTTGAAGGGTCTCGCTGGGTTTCCGGGAGGACGCAGGACACACAGGTGAGCAGGTGAAGGCAGTGGAGCAGATTTGCCGAGCAGAGAGACGTCGGAGGTATCTGCACGACAGCCGAGCAGAATGAAGCTTCAAACAAAGACATGGGAAAAAAAAACAGAGATAGAATGCTTGAGATATCGCTGGAGGGTCACCGATGAAAGAAAAGGTAGCAAGACAGATGCCAAGGTCAAGATGCTTTCCTGCTGTTGGACTAGCGAGTGGTGTTAGCTGTCCTGTGAAGTTATATGTACTGTTTTGATAAACTTGTTTGATGGTTGGTTGTGTTAACAAAGCTGTCGACTCGCTAGATTTTGATCATAAGCCAAGTCAGCCCATTTTGACAGAGGTTTAGCCGTTAGCCCATAGCCAGGTGACCATAGCATATTTTCTCAGGTTCAGCTTATGTTAGCTTGGCATGCTACTGTTGTAGAGTTGTGTGCAAACTTTGACTTGAGCGTGCATGTTGACTTTTGGACGCAAGTTTCCAAGAAATAACATGATGCCACCGAGGTGCGTTTGTAGTTAGCATATGTTAGCACGTAATATCTAACAATTTTCTTACGGACACCTGGGATTTGTATTTACGACAGTGTTGACACATCCTCAAAGTAGCTATCTTCCAGTTTAGCTCTCTTCTAACTCGAATTGGAATGATACAATTTAATGGTTTGGCTCTTCTAGACTTTCCGAACCTTATCGGACTGAACGTCTCAAATTCTGAAGCAAGTCATTTCACAGGGGTTGTGATGCTTAAAAAAATTGTTACCCACTGTTTCACAACCACTTCTTACATTTATGGGAAAAAGGTCTATTTGGGCCAGCGTGCATCACGTGACGTGATTATAACACGCTTTGACCATTTGAGCCTCAGAGCCGGGCGCTGTTCCTGGGGGCTTGATCATGACATCATAGAGAATGCGAGGTCGGACGGGAATTTAAAGTTTGAAGGCACTTTAGATGTTAAATATTCATTCTTTAATCTCAGACTCGCTCCTTGTCTTATTAGGGCTTTCGGCAGCTTCCTCAGGGGAAGCCTCCGGTCGGGCGGCGGTACCGCGGATACGTTAATGCTTGAAATATTCCTGATTTTCTCAAAACTCACCACACATTTGAGCCACGGCGGGGGGGCAGACATAGCCGCGTGCTTTGCAGACTGTAAAGAAGGCAATTTCCTTTCGGGGCGTCATATTTTAATTACGACCATTTATTAGCAGGATCTGCAATTATTTGGAGACTCCCAGGTGAACCATATAGGGGTTTCATGAATATACTGAAAACATGCAGTGTATGTGATCACTAATTAGACTGTGTATGCAAGTTTATTTTTCTTGCATTGTGAGTACAATTAATATGTATTAATTCTGTGACATCAGGGATTAAGTGGAGGGTAAAACCCGCTTAAAATGAATCTTATTAAAATAATTATTCATAAATATAATCTCAAAATCTCTGTATACACGATAAGCATGCCACAGAACAAGATCCTTACTTATCAGTGGCTGTTTGTGCATAAACACGAGTTAACACGTAACAGCAGTGTGCAGGATTGTTTTCTGCGGCCGTGATCGATTTTTAAGCAGGCGATTATTCTGTGAAGTTTTACCTGAAATGTCACAATTTTTTATTTTTGTGTCTATTTTTGCTTAAATCCTAGCGGCTACATTTTAGACTTTCATTTAAACTTTTCAAGTCAAGGTGTGTCGGTGCTTTCATTACTGCCGCTGAGAGCAGAGAAAAGTGCCCTTCAGACACATTACAGCTCATCATTCTGTTATCAGTCAGCTATGAATGACCTTACCTCCTCTTATTAAGGTTACTCCCTCTCCTCCGGTCTCAAGCAAAGCTTTCTCTCTTTCACCGATGCCCGAATGCTTCCACGCAACTTTATTTTGAGATCAAGTTTGGCTGAACTTCCACAACTTTAATCAAACATTAACAAACGCGTTTTGAACACTCACATCCACGGCCACTGGGTATCTGATTTTGAGGGTTTAAGGCCGAGCATGTTGCGGCTCACACTAGACAGCACACGGGCTGGCGTCCTCAGGGTGGCTCCTGGCGAGGACAGTCCGGAGGAAACACCAGAGGTGACTGAGCCGTCGGAGCGTCTGGGAAAGTCCTGCCTGAGGACATTCGACTAGAGACGTCCGTCTTATCTCACTGCTCATAAATCACTGTCTGGATTGCGTTTTTTTATGTATTTCTACTGCTTTTACTACTACTACTACTTTTTATTTGCCTTTATTTGCCACTTTAGGACATTGTTAATTTTGACCTATTCGCTTTGAATGAGAAAAAATCACGTATGAACGGATGTACTTCATCTGTGAATCTTTAAATATCTTATGTGGGAATTATCACACTTGTTTAATGGTATAGTTGACATGTGATGTTTTTAAATGTTCACAGAGTGCAGAGCGACAGGTGCGTAGGAGAAGAGCGAAGACCCAAAAAGACTCCCGCACGCTGTCTACTTCACTTGCAATTAAGTTTATTGACAACAATGTTCCCCAACGATACTTAGATGTCCATCAGTTTATCTTGAGATAGATCCTGATTTTTTACATGTTTAAGTTTTAGTTCATGTGTGGATTTAGCCTATTGCGTGTAAAATGTGGAATTCGTTGCTTGTGTGAAGATTGTAATCCACATGTGGAAGAAAAAGCCAACTACTGCACTGAATTCTCTTTCCTGATTGGATAACGTGGGCAGGGATACCAGCAAGCATAAGCAGGGGGAGGAGATACATGACTGACTTTAATAAGACAATAACACTTACTTACTTACTTAACTGTTAAATAACTATAAATTGACCATATATTATCATTGTTATTATATAGTGTAAGCCATATTATTTTATTCTCGCAACATTAAACATTTTAGTTCACATGTAAAAGTAGCCAAATGCATGTGAACATGTGGAATTCACATGAGAAGAAGCGATTTTCACATGATTTCGTGCACCATGTTTGGTACAAATGTAATTGTATGAGATACAGAATCACTATGAATTAAACCTGTGATTTCACATCAGGAGATCGAAAATATACGTGTGAAAAATGTGAATACGGCCAATCACATGTAAAAATACTCAAATCACATGTGAATTACCGTCATCATGAGTGCAAAATATCAATCTAGATGCGAGGGGTGGCCTTTATTTCATGGACTTGAACGAGTGTCCTCGCGCCCGCCGCCCTGCCAACCTTTCATGGCTGTCAGATTACGTGCTGGCTGCCCTGGCCTGCAGTGATATGGAATTGAATTGTGCTGCAGGGATTTGGTGGAGGGGAGATTGCTGTGCGAGTCTGGAGCCACAGTCGGGCTCGCTTGATACTGTTATGCCTCCATTTTGCACATTTCCAAACTGCTCAGGGATGTTGACTGTTCTTTCTGCGTATGAGCGGGTAGATTCTGTGGATAGAGGTTAGATCGGACGGACAGGAGGACGGACGCAGATACGCAGCCTCGTTTTTAACAGGAAATTACTGAGTCGGGGGGCCGTTGTTGATGGCTGTTTTTTAAAAAACAGCCCTTAGTTAAAGATAGGCACCAGCAATAATTGAATATTAAAAGTGTCTGTGGATGGGTCGGGTGTTAGGTGAGCGTATTTGGAGGGCTGACGTGTTTCAATTCACCCAAACTAATGAAATTCTGTCTTCGGGAGCCGTGTAAAACAGCAACTAACCTTTTAGTGCTGGTGATAACCGCCTTTGTACAAGGAATTCATTTACAAGTCGTAATTGATTTGTGTCAACGGCGGATGTGCTCATCCGCCTTCATTTTAAAGTTAAATTTATTTCCTTCGGTATTTCTTTCTCGTCTCTGTCGAGACCCCACATTGTTGCCAAACTGTTTTTCAGAATTTAGCGCAAGGTTAATGAACATTTTGAAATCAATACTGCAACCTCACGCTGGTTGGTCGGCGCAGTTTTTGCGAGTAAAATGTGGAATTGGCAAAAAATGAAACATCGCACCTCCGAAACTCGTCAACAATTCCGTGCAAGTGACCGGATTCCTGCATATCTGTGTTCTTTTTTCAAAGGAAGGGCATTCTGCACGTTACCAGTGTGGAAGGAAGCCCCGCAGGTTCTTTCAGATAACCCGCGGAGTTGGCCTGAGGGGGTATGAGAATAAAGATTAAAGTGCCTGATTTCTTAGATTTCTGGTGTGAGATCAGACGAGGCTCTTTGACAAGCTATTCCCCTGTTGATGCGCGCTTTACACGAGCCTCTGCTTCCAGTCATATTTTGTATCTTCTCACCACGCGGTGAAGACTCCAAATGAATTTTGTCTGTCATCCGGCTTGCATCCGGTGTCGAAACAGACTCCACACCGAGGGGCTTCCCACTGTAGCGCCCGTCACGTCGCGCTAGAAACACGCGTGGATCGAACTGCATCGCATCCGTTATTAAAGACGACATCGACCACACCGGTGGATTCGTGTCAGATCTCTCATGAAAAGATAAAACCAGCTCCTCGATACATCATACCTGATGTGCCACTTTGTATCCCCGCTGTATGCCTGATATCGACGGATCCGAAGTCCTGAGGCAAATGACTTTGAGAATATCGTTCTGGGATGTAAACACATAACAGCATGAGACACCTGAATGCAGCATGTAACACGTCTGTCATGTGATCATGTTATTTGGATCGCTGCCAACTGACATTCAACATGTTCTCTATCGACATTAAAATGAGATCACAACATCGTCACTTACGTCAGTTTTAAATATTGTTATCATTCGTTAACACGTAATAAAAACAAATTAATCTCTTGGTCCTTCTTGGGTTGACGAAGGTAATACAGTTGAGCATCTTGAGGTAAATTGAGCATCATTCGTCAAAAACCACCTACAAATTATCACTCGGGAGTATTTTCCGCTGACTGAATCGCTGTAGCATCACATCTGTCACATTTCTGTCGAAGTCTATCAAAAGAGAGAAAAACATCTCGCAGTGATGGCACACCTGCTGCTGCCAGCGAACACACTGTTCAAGGTGACATTCTGTCTGTAGAGTTTTCCCTTTTTATATTCTGCCGTGGATCCCAAGACAACACAGCTACGGTGGCTGCGAGACGTTCTCGCTCCCAACTCCCTTACGTAGAAACTGGCATTTTGTTTCAGTTTCTGAGTGCAACACCACTGTCGTAAAACCAAATCCCGGGTCTGTAACAATTTTTCTGATGTAATGTAGGTGCTGACGACAAACAAAAGTCAAGTCAGTGTTGAAAACTTGAAGTAAACATGTATTCAACGCTGTGATCCTGAGACACCGTTCGTCCCACTACGAGACCGTCAAAATGATTCTGAAGCTGTTATTTTAAGGTCAAAAAGTTACATAAGGTTGCTTTGAGATACAAACTTTGAGGCTTTATCTTCTCCAGTAACATCAGTTTTGCATGTGAATGGCTCCGTGGTCCAGTTAGCAGTCCTGAGTAACATGCAATGTCCAGCTGGACTTTCAAAATAAAGCTCGCAGACAAACAGTTCACATATTATGACACAGTATGACGGTGTGGTTTGGTCAGGTTCAGGAAAAGATCATACTACATTCAGTCACGTCATATATAACAAATATCACATTTGGTAGTCCAGTGTATGACCCATCAAACCACTCCGACCATCCCCAACTTGGACCTTTCCTGCTCTTTCTACTACTATACTACAGAGGTGTTACAAGAAGTGATGCTATAGGGTATCAACAGTGTCCAACTTAGAAGCCTGGGCCACTGACCACTGCTGTATTTGATGCTCTGTATGAAACCGGATCAGGAGGAAAAACTTTTGTGCAAATGATGCTAAATGTTCACGAGTGCCAATTTCAAAGGTAGTAAATGGTCACAGTTGGGATGTCAGTCTATCAGCAACCCTGTAATTATATTTCAAGGCATTTCTGCCTGCCGCGGTCAGCACTGATGACAACTTAAATCATTTAGATTAACACATTAGGTTCCCGTGAGACTTCCTGGCTTTGTCAGACTCAGACTGACGTGTCATAAAACCCCATTATGGGATGGGATTTCACTTACAGTCGTGTCGGAGCAAATGGACAGAAATAAGCCAATATTGCAGGTATGAATGTGTTAGCGCATTAGTTGAGCGGCACGCCGAACTCCCCCTGGTTGGGGAGTGAAGTCATCTGTGTCACATGATGTCATCCGTTAGAGAAATATGCTCGAACTGTCAGGGCCAATGATGTTAGAGATGGAAACGTGAGACCGTCTGAATGTCAATGAGGGATGATTGCTGCAGTGTTGCATCAAATTGATGTGCACCGAATGAGACTGTTTGAATAAATTTCATTCTCGGTCGTATGGGATGAGGAACTGGAATGGTTCGCAATAAAGTATGACTCTATTAAGAACTTATTTTCCAGTTTACAGACGGTTTTGTTTCTAAATTTGAACCTTCTTCGCACCCTACAAACTGACTGCAAACACTCATCGTCACCAAGCTCCACCTTAATACACTTTTGAAAAACACCTCCCAAGCTGCACTGCATACTTTAGACGGATGACTTCTTGGAATAAATGCAACGCGTCAGAGTGTTTTAGAAGTCTACTGTGACACTCCAGGTCTGACGCAACATTGTGCAAATATGAATTATTAGAAGGCGCCTTTAAAGCTATTTTCTTCTGAACTTCTTGTGGTTCTGGATGAGTAAGCTACTTTAAATAACTGTCGGGCCTCATTATTGTACCCGGTTTGCATAAGAATGCCTTAAGGTGGCTTGAGGTTTTAAGTTTTTTTTTCCCATCGTTGCCTAAACAATTAAAATCTGACTGTATTATGAGGCTGTCAGGCGCTGTTACTCCCCGGTTTATATTTTCTTTTTAAAAGTTATTTATCTCTTCACTGTGGGAAGAGTCAGTCCTCAGCTTGCACTTTACTCCTGACTTCCTGAGAAAACAGATTGTTGTGATCACCTTACCTCAGTTTGTTTTATGTAGGTTTTTAGTCGTCTGTGCGACAGAAACTGCATTCCGTGTAATTTACGGCGGTTTCCTCTCTTCTGACTATGTTTTCCACTGTCGACATTTGTTTTCAGGTAGACCAGAGGTGTTTTTATAGCCGCCGCTGATTCATTCACTGAGGTGCTGCTACTGTACATAAAAGGACAGATTTCAAGACTCTATAAAGTATTGATTGATGGGATAAAGCCAGCGGTTCGATGTTTATGACCCCACCTCAAAATAGAAACAGTGCATCAAAGTGGAGCATTGATTCGGGCTCTGTTGATGTTTGGCCTCGTTGTTTGGGGATCTCACACGCCTCACTATTGTTAGTATAAGTAATAATAATATTCCAACCATTCTTCTTCCTTAAATATGTTTCTTTTTCTTTCTTTAAACCTTAAAAACACTTTGCCACAAACTGGACTTACACATTTACTGAACTTGACAGTACACAAATGAGCATAAGGCATTGCTTTTCACGCCAAAAAGGAAAACATTTAATGTTTTAAAGATTATGTTCTGGTGAATAATACATACAAATATTCCTTCTGTTTGACAAAAAACAGTACTACACAGTGAAACCACTTATGTTTGCAGTCGCTCGGACCCCGGAGAGGCCTGACTCCCTGTTGAACTCAGATAAAAAGCTGCCGGAAAACTCCACAACAAATTCAAACAGACGTATTTGAGATGTCTGAGGGGAAGCGCTGTGCTAAAAGTCCTGTCAACACCAATCAGGGTTACAGAATGGACCATCAGAGTCATACTAGGCAGCATTTACTGACATTTTCTAGTGAAAGATATGACATATTATAGACCATGATATATCCTATAGTCATCATTCAACCCAGTTCAGTGATTTGCTAACCCTTTGAAATGTACATTTTTTGTAAACCGTGGATATTTTTGCAACTTGACATTGTTTAGTCTTTTTTTTTGGCATCACTGTGCTGATAGGTTCAGGCACAGAACTACAGTTAGGGTTAGGAAAAGATCATGTTTTGGCTAAGAATACCTGTTTTGGTCGCCTCAAACATGGCTGAAGAAGTTTTGAGGTCAGTCTCGTGAGAGAAAAAAACATGCAGTTATGTCGGCACAAACACAGCTTGAAATTGTCCAGAGGTCTCCTTAAAAATATCCAGCAGTGTGACGCTTACAAATGTTGAAACGCCAAGATCCCTTGTCAAAACTGTCCAGTGGTTCTGTAACTTCACCACCGTCCATTGTGCAATGTTTTAGCTAACTTTCGGTCTGTTTTACAGTTAGCGACCCCCCCCCGCGCGTCGCCACGTTTGCACTACTCCTTTTCTTTTTCTCGACACAGCTTTCTTTGCCTTTTTCTTTTTCTTCAAGCGTTTTTCATCGCTTTGGAATATAGAGCTATTTTACACTTATTTTATTAAGAATGTATCGCTGAAAGCAGCTTTAACCTTTACATTAAGTTATTTTAACACTCAAATGCCTATCGTAACTGTCAATACAAAAGAAAGCTAAGGTAGGAAATTCTTGCTGGCAAGCTTACAGATACTCTGACATCACATTCGGACAGTATAATTAAGTTAGATACTAAGAATAATTTCATGTCTTTACTCAGAAAGGTTACCTTTGACTGGATGTCATTGATTAGAAGGGCCGTGTGAAGGCCGCAAGTTTGAAGCTGTCAGAGTATCTCGTTTTCACACTTTTACGATCAACACAGCATATGTGTCAGAAATCTAATTTAAAAACACTTCTTCTCCCCTTGTTCCAGGCAGGACCTGCTCACAGGCCGCAGAGGAAATGAAGAGCACAACGCAACATCAGGGAGGTCACGGTGAGAGCAGGAAACCGAAGTCCGCTGGTCGCAGCGTACTTCTCATTTGTTCCTGGAAAAAACCGGAGAACACTGTCTCTGCACTGCGGATGCACACTCTCCATCTTGTGTCTCGTCTGTGGTGTTGTAGCCTTGAGGGGACTCTCCGCCCGCGGTTCAGATTGGATCTCAGTCGGGGAAGAAATGTTCCCTCACAGCCAGGCATGACGACAACATGGTGAAGACTCGACCCCCCCGGAGCGACACAGTGAGGCAGCCTGCTGGCTCAGCGCTGATGTAACTGAGGAGACAAGTGTGTTTCCTTTCGTTATTCATGTCTCCTGGCTTTGGCTGGAGATGTGTCCCTGAGACACAGACGAAGTCGCGGTCAAGTCAGGATTTTAAAGGCTCAATTTGTTTGGTGCAATATAGTGTGTCAGTCGGGATCCCTGCTCAGCGAACATCGCAGTTTATTATGTAGAAATAGGCAAGATTTTCACTGTCTGACTCTTGCTTTTCATTTAATTTCCCTTTTATCTTTCCACCTAAAACTGCAGTGCTTCTATTGTTCACAGTCATGAAAGGCATCATAGCTGCAGGTTCCTTTCAGATCCAACCATTGACGTCCAAGGCATCGCACAAGACACGTTGAAAGAAACTAATAATAAACTCCGGCATCTCTCAGGGTTGGGTGGCCGTGATGGAAAGACAGACTGAAACCAATAAAAGATGCTGCCTTGAGGGATTTTAAAACCCAATCGCCAGAATAAGTATTGGCAATGTGCGTCCCTGCAGAAAAACGGATATGTCAAAACTCTGCAATTCTTTATGTTGCAACTTTACTTTTATTTTTCTTTAGCTTACATTGTTGGATTTTGTCTTGTGACAGCACTGTTTTTATGGCCTGGTTAGGTTTAGGCATGAAGGCCGTGTGGTTAGGATTAGGTAAGATCATGTTTTGACTTAAAACACGGCTGGAGATGTGTCGAGGTCTTACTAAATACAAGTCGTTTGTCGTCACAAACATTGTCACAGATCTTCTTCTTCAGTTCTGGTTCTTCTTCAGAGGGTTTAAAAGCCTGCAACTCCCCTCCAGGCAGTCAGAACTGAGGAAGCCTCTTGGATGAGAGGTGAAACGTCTTCGAGAAACTGAAACAAGTCCAGCTGCCTACAATATAGCACTTTGAATTACCATGACCTGGATGACTGAGAACCTGCTGGTAATTGTCCTGAGGCCTCATTAAAAACACCCGGTTCTGTTGCCACTAACACTGCTGGTAATTGTCTCAAGGTCTCATTATAGAGACCTGTTTTTGTCGCCACAACCCTGGCTAGAGATGTCCCGACTTCCCTTTAAATGTATTGATTCTGTCGCCACAAACACTGCTGGTAACTGTCCAGAAGTCTCATTAATATAAAACTGGTTTTGTAGCCAAAAATACGGCTGGAGATGTCCAGATTTCCAGTCCAATATATTTTTTGTCACTACAAAAGGCATGTGACATTTACAAATGTTGAAACGCAATCTTTAAATATGGTCACTGGTCAGACATAAACGTGAGATCATAAACATATGTTGTGAATGTGAGATGACATGTCAAGATGGTTCGTAGCCTAAGATATGTACAGATGTGAATGTATCAGTGGTTTTCAGAAAGCTGACAGCTTAAAATGAGTTTAAAATGCTCACTTTTTGTGGAAAATGCGTGTTAAAGGTTAAATTCAACAAACCACAATCTGTGAATAAGTTATTTCAGAAAGAATCTTATTACAAGTTATTTCTTACAGTGTCAAATTCCTGTATCCTTCAGTACAGCAACCAAATACTAAAGCAAAAATAAATAAAGAAATGTGGAATTTTAAAGATCATAAAACTCGCCAATGGACTTTTACATCTCTGAAGTTAAGCCAAAAGTAGTTCAGTCCGAGCCAGGCATTTATACTTTATCCTGCAATCTGTAAACGCTCCAAAGCCAAAGACAGAAAAGAAATCTTTGTGCAAGTGCCATTGTTTAGGGACAATTGTGTCTAGAAACAAAGAGCTTAGACCACAAAGATGAATGTGGATGCTCTTTTATCACTGAGCCAGGGAAGTATGGGGCTGACCCACTTTAGACCCATATGTGATCGTGATGTATGGAGGACGTACGGGAGGGAGGAAAGGAATGAGGCGGTGTGGCGAGGGTGTGGAAAAGGGAGAAAGCTGTCAGGATTTTTTTTTTTATCTCTCCTACATTTATTATTTAAAACAAAATAAAAAAAAGTTTATCGCCAGCGGATAATCATCATGTTGGTCACATCATCTTCTCTGCTTCTTCATCAGCAGCGGCTCAATAAACAGATGGCTGCCCTTCTTCTCGGGATTATAAGCACATCAAGAAAGAGTGAATGATGGGGTTTAATGATAGTGATAAAATATTAAAAATGTAATGAATAAAGAGCAATGAATTATTGACCAAATACTGGGCCCTGTGGGTCCAAATAACAAAGACTCAATATTATACTCTCTGACAATCACTGTTAGGGGTTCGCTGCTTAATACACTCTCTCCAGTGCGGTGTCCTCGTAATTTTTCCATTCCGAGAGAGAGAGAGAGAAAAAAAAACTCTTCATATTTGAGGTCAAATTCTAATTTGGTGGCTATGTTTGGCCTGTTTGGATCAGCTGGGATTCGTGAGGTCCACAGATAGTTGCCGAGAGTCAATGATACATGATGCCTATAAGGATTCAGGGTAATTGCCGGTTACATTGCGAACATGACAAATTGCCTCCACCGCGGCGAGGTCCCTCAAGTGAAACAAGCCGCCACGAGGTCACCATCGGGTTAAGAGTGTTATCAGCTATTGACCTTGACTGTTCACTCTCAGTTGCGCGCGGCAAGGGGTGGCAGGGGATTGAGGCAAGAAACGTTGAATGCCCGTTAAAAAGTCTGATCAAGATGTGAGCTAAGTGTTGTGAGTAAGCAGCTCAGTACGCATTAGCACAATTTTAAAATTCATCCGTAGATTGAACTGTTTTTCTGCGGTATCAAAGCAAGAGTTTGACTTGATGGATACTACTGTCTGTACGAAAGCAGCCATGAAGATATGTCAGATATGTGTGTATGAAGATAGGTTAGCATATCATAGGTTAGCTTTTACACTTTGGTTTCTACAAATTGAACATAACACCTTGATTAGTGACCTTTATAGATGCTGGCAGGTTGATTTTTCCCACCATTACACAGGGCCAAAGATAGGTATGCTCTCTGTTTCTAGTCTTCACGCTCAGCTTAGCTAACCAGTTTCTGGCAGTAGCTTCGTATTTACCCAGCCCAGTCGCTTCAGTCTGACTATAAATAACACAAGTTTACACTTTTTTCAAATAGCGTGCAGTATATACTCCAAAGTATACATTTGTGTTGGGGTGAAGTGCCAGTCCTAATAAAGGTCAGCTAGCCCAATAGCTACACAAGTAAGAAGTCCTCTCAGTGAAAAGACTGGTGTTTCTCGCCCATGTGAAACCAACGTCGACTTGTTTTAACTTACCACCATAAATCAACAGACGTGACGTATTAAACTTCAGTTGCATACGTCACGTAACCTATTCAAGTTACATGGCGTAAGTTTTAAAAAAGTTTTTTTTTTTTCCTAAACTCAACCAAGTACTTTTATTTCCCTAAACCTAACCAAACTCTGACTGGTTCACAACTTCCACCATGTTTACTTCTGTTATGACAACCAAGGTCACCTGACAACAGATCTTCTCTCCACGTTCAGGCGAAGGACTGGCATATCACCTTTGAACACATTCTCCATCCCAGCTAATCAAATACAGCAGCTTGGTTTGTGGCCTTCAACCTTTGACGCTCCACAATCAAGTAAGCTACAATACATCACATACATCATCCCATTTGAGCTTGCTGACAAATTTCTCATATCATGACATTATATGACTGTTGCACAGTTACCTACATTGTGAAACTGTAGCAGTTTGGACTCCATCACATACTAGAATAACTACATTCAGTCTTGTAACGTAGGTGACGTCACTTGCACAACGAAAGTTACATCAATTACATACAGTACATTACGCTACTTAGGTTACATAAATTAAGCAAATTAAATGGGACACAAACCGGGTCTCCTGAGGGAAAGTCCTGTGAATGAACACCCAACCACATCCTAATTCAGACTGTTCTTGAGCTTTACACTATGGACGAGGACCGACAGTGCCAGACATAGAAGCATACGGCCACTGACCAGGCCGCCTCACTCGACACGCTGGGAGTGAGAATGGGCATGAAGTTGTGCTATTTATAAGCAGATTAATAAGACATGGTTGATTTACAGGCAGACAGACATGATGTCTAACTGTCACCAAGAAAATGGGAAAATACTTTTTAAAATATTTCCCAAATATCTTAGTATTCCTTTAAGGCCTGCTTCAACAGCCTGCCTGTGTCTGGCAGCGAAGTGTGATCTCTTTTCTTAGATATGTGTTCCTCCGACGATGCAGATGCTGAATCATTCACGCTGGGGTTTTTTTTTTTTTTTTTTTTGAATCCCTTCACATTCATGAAGCTCCCCATCAAAAAATAAATACATTATTTATTGCTTTTTGTGTCCCATCATTCATGCAGAAATCACACCCTGAGACATTAAACTTAGAAATCTGAAAGCAAAGCCTTTTCAATGACCCATCAATATTTAATTTGTCCACATCAAATTTGCCGCTGGAGCTCATATTTTTAGATCAAATTTGTTATGCCATATTTTCAGTGGGTGGTGCCCCATGTGTATCCAAATGGAGAATGCGGCACAAGGATGATAACTTGCTAACTCCCTTGATCTTTGCTTGGCTTGGCTTTACAGCTGCGTCCTGCGTGGTAATGGCTGCAGCTATTTTAAACAAACCGTGGGGGATGCATCTATTTTGCATTAAACCATTTCAGTCTGACAACTCTCCCAGGGCCGCTGACAGATACAAGTTTTCTGAGGCCGGAGAGTTGCGTACAGGAACATTTTGGACAAGGCAGCCCCTGTGATATTTCACCCACGGTACTTTTCCGCAACGCAATAAAGCGTTCGGGATGGTGTGTGTATGTATGATGAGGACATCCAGTGCTCTCATTTCCATAATGTTCACTATTAAAAGCAAAGCCACTCAGAGAAAGGAAGATTTACACACTGTAGTACCTCACCTTTTTTTTTCACAAGGTGGTTAAATACAGCCGAGTCTTTGAAATCAAATCCCAGTCTAAATATAACGCACTCAGTCTTACCTCTCTGCGTGTAAACAGGCAAACAGAGGACCACCAGGGCCCCCGGTGGGTGCGGGAGGCAATTATTGGGAGAGAGTTGCAAATGTTACAGGTTGAGGGAGGCATGTTAATTACCTTGGTGGATTCGCAAGATGCTGCCTCTTCCTTTTCCTTTGTTCAGTCTCTTTATGGGCTAATTAATTATGAAACAATGCACAGGTGATTCATCTGAGAGCAGGAAATGTTTAAACCTTTCTTCTTCCTTTCACGTGTACACAGCAGCGAGGGGGGAAAGGCTCTTTATCATATGTCAGCGAGGTGCGCATAACTCAATACATAATGTACAGGGAGATTTTTTACGGAGCAGTCGGGGAAAAAAAAAGGCAGAGGGCTCGGCTCGTGGAGGGAGAGCGATTTGAGGTAAAGACGTTAAAGGAGCTGTGGATTTCCAAGAAGTCACCAGTTAGGACCTGCGACTCTAATTTGACGATTTTTTAAATTTCATTCTAACTGAATAAGAGAGTGCTTCAGTGTGCTGTACCTATATAGGAACGCGAACAAAGCCCGTGTGGCGCCTTTTGTCGGCACGCGGAGGTTTTGAAGTGTTTTCCGCACTTGCAACTTGAAGCGCCACTGGGTTTTTAAATATTCACTACGCCGGTGGCTTCTTACATTCACCACCAGGTCTCCCACTTGGAAAAGAAATTCCGTATCGTGACTGTTCACTCATGACGTGACCGTTCTGGATAGATTACTATTCCTCCGCTCATCACGCCGGCAGCACCGCAGGAGAGCGGCGGGCGAGTTGGAGAAATCACGACACCATTGAAGGAGAGCGCTCCTGGATCTCACTCGCGCTGCCTAAGCGGTGGAATTTGAAACGTATTTTGCAGTTGAATGGCCGTGTTATCCCCACAGCAGGCCCGTCACCTTAACTGTAATGAAACAGGGAGAGGGGTGATGAAAAATGTATAGAAATCAGTGTAACCCCTGACGTTCCTTTCAGGCCTGGCGTGAACCCGAAGCAGCACCCACTCATAAATGAAAATACTCCCGTACTTATACAATGGTAACTTGTGCTGACAGCGCTGTCGGCCGCATTAACCGGAGGCCAAGAGAGGCGCCGAGGGACGCATCAACATTTTATGACCGAACATGAAATACAATGCAGACTTTTAATCTTCATTAATTATGAAACAATACACAGGTGAGTCACCTGAGACCGAGATATGTTTAGCTCCACGGCTGAAATCAGTTTGTGTGCGAGAGACAAGTTTGACGCCGTAAACTTGTGCTCTCTGTATCCATTAACGGCGCTGAACTTTTCACACCTGATCTATAAAACCCCCCCGAGTGAGAAAGAATCGACAGAACTCTGAAGAAACGAGTAAAAAAAACAACATTTGTAGCTTCCGCTTGCGATGCCAACGTATAAAAATGAAAGAGCACTTACGACTCAAAGTGCATTTGTGTGGGTTAATATTAAAGTGTCTGGTGTTCTGGGAGGTCGTTCTTGCTTCAGCGCTCCGTCGAGTTGAGGGGATTCTTCACCGTACTGTGGGAGGCAGGGTTCGGTAGAAACGGATGGAGATTACAAAACCAATTATAGAAGTGAGTATACTATAATATATCCTATAACTATAATCAGCCCATGCTAGATAGAAACAAAAAAATGTAATTAGGTTATAATAACATTGTCATGGATTACTTGATTACATTTTTTAATACTTCTTTTTAAAAAATTGTGATACTTTTCTTTCATAATAGTCACTGCTCTATAAACCCATGAATATATGTAATCCCTGTTTTACAATGTCATAGTTTGTTGATCTGGGGAGAAGTTATCTTTTCAAACATGAGTTTCACTAAACCTTACCAAGTGTTTAAGTTCCGTGAACCCTAATCAAGTATTTTAGTTCCCTAAAAACTAGCCAAGTATTTTCAGTTCCGTAAACTTAACCAAATATTTTAGCTTTCCAAACCTAACCACATATTTTTGTTCCCTTAACCTGACCAACTAGTTAAGTTCCCTGACCCTAATCAGGTATTTTAGTTCCCTAAACTTAACCAAACATTTTAGCTTTAAAAACCAAACTATGCATTTTAGTTCCCTGAATGTTATGAAGAATGTTAGTTCCCTAAACCAAACCCATGTTTTTTTAGTTCCCTAGAGAACCAAGTATTTTAGCTCCATAATTGAGTGTTTTATTTCCTTAAACGTAACCGAACAGTGAACAATTGACAGTAAGAAAACTGAAAAAAAAAAAAAAAGAAGTGAACTTAGTATAAAAAACAAGGGAACATTATAATTCTATGTTCCAAATGGGATACAAACCACAGTCTCTTGAATAAAAGTCCTGTACACGACCCACATAACCACGAGAGCTCACTGCAGTTTGGCTTCCAACGCTGTTTCGTAAGTTGAAATAATGGTTCTGGAGCGACATTAATTGTGGTGTCCCAGGAAGAACACCGACACCAGATGCAAAACTATGACATCAGAACGACAGGCCTTTCCAGTTTTAATGATGGTCCCGGAACAACATTAATTACAGTGTTCTGGGAACAATACCAACGTGGCAATACAAGATTAACCTTTCTCAAACAAATGCTCCACTCTGTCGTGGACCGAGCAGGACAGAACAGAACGGCGATGAGTCAAGATGGAAGGTTGAATTGTGTAATTTGTATTAAGTCAGTCTGACTACATTTAAATAATCAGACCCAACCCTGGCAGTGGGGCTTCTGTTCTCAACATCGTGCTCAGATCAATGTTCAGGTCCCAACGAGGCAGGCCGAGATGTGCATGGAAGTTGTGCACATTTAACAAAAAATTTGAAGGGTAAAATACAGAAGTTTGAAGGCTCTTCATAGTTCTGACAGTAATTGCTGGCGTTGCTCTCGCTCTTTGACATGAAGGACGTTGATGGCTACACGCACTCGCCCGATTCATTATTTCTGCAGTTTTGTTTTGTGCTCTCTGTTACATCTCACAAGCTCTCTGGCGCTTCACAGAGGGACCCAGGTGCATCCTGTTGGAGAAGGTTATCGCCACGCTCTTTCATTAAACACGTTAGCAGTGTTGGCCGGTGATAAATTACCAAATGTGACTACTTTCTCCATAACAAGTACTGTAGGGATTTATATTTTAAATTGAATAGTTCAATTACAAATACTTATCCCAGTAATGCTTCTTCAACATGTCATCAACAACATCATCTTGGCATCTCTGTCTCAAGTGGTTTTTACAAATCAGCTCGACAACATGGTGTCAGTGACCTGCAAAAGCGAAAATGACTACGACTGCACACCAGTCAGAGAAGCTAACGAGCCCTCCTGGATGACTCGTTCATGACACATTCACATCTGTAAAAACAGCAGAGACTAATGAAGTCATACATGCAGTACAGTAAGATGAATGAAACGCATCCATCCATCTGCATAACAAAGGCGGACAGCGGAAGGGGGAGTCTCTCTTGCAGGGCCGAAGCTCAGCCAACCAATCAGGGAGCTGATGCGTCTCCAGAGACAGCGACGCCTCCGGAGAGAGGAGAGACAGCTCCTGCTCACGAGGGACCCACTTTTCTGTCATTTCCCTCATTGTTGCACTTCGAAAAAGTGTGTGTGGGGGTCACACGTCTCATACACAGCGGAATAGCTCCAACTCAGAACATTTTAGGTCAATTTTCGTGACAGATGTTGCTGTGCAACCGCTCACACGACAACATTTGTTGCACAGTTACACGAGGAATACAGCATGGCTCCAGGAGGGGGCTGGCATATGTGGGATAAGTGTCGTGCAGCACAAAACAGAAATCTTATGCTCAGCCCAGCCGGAGGGATATAATGTTGGCACTTAAAACCACTGATTTGCTCACATTTGTTCGTGTCACAGGCTATAAACCAGGTTGACATTTCTAGTAAACGTGTCGTATCATGTTCACATTACATGATTACGACCTGACTTTCTGATCGGGAAGTGGAGGGCATGGTGGTGGAGTTACTGACCAGAAGCCTGCCAAGTGCCCACAGCTCAAGAATGTGTTTCAACATTTGTAAAGCCTTACGCCGATGATATTTTCAAGGAGACCTTGGCACAATTTCCACTCGTTTTTTGCAGAAATGTAAAGTTGCAACACATCCGTTTTGCAGAAATGTACACCGCTAACATTTATTCTGGCTTGAGATGTCATCTTTGACATGTTTATATCTTCAGTTAAGTTATTCATTTTAATAATTTGGCTCCTAATTAGAGTAAACTGGCACTAACAATATCACTTTGGTGAGACAGGGGTCTTGCTCATGTCTGTTATGTGGTTCTAACACCTGTGGATGACAGGTACGGGTGATGAAAAACGGTTTAGCACATTAGGAGGAATTAATTCCACCGAATTTGCATTGCGGTTTGAAAATCTGACGAACAATACTGGCAGGACATAATTAAACCAAATGAAAATAAAGACGAAATAACAGCAGGCGTCTGTTCCACTGAGAGCGTTTCAGTTAAAGATATATCTCCGCGCAACACACAAGTGCTGCACAAGTACAAGGCTGTACATTCTCCGGAAATCGTTCTATTAAATTCTTTCAGCGAATTTGCAACAGTAATTTCGCCTTGAGAAACTTTTTTCATTCAAATTGAACGGGAGAGAGAAAAGCTCATCCTATTTTTTGTTATTTACAGCTGCAGTAGATTCCTTACTAACCAATTACCGTGTTACAGAATAACTTCTTTAAAGTCAGCTTCTCACAGGGACTCTGTTTGCTCCAAAGTTAATAAAAAAAAACACAGCAATGTACCCTGAAGTTATGTAGGAGCTCTGCAGTTTGCCTGCTTTCATTTTGTTTTGTCTGTAACCCCTCCAGTGTTGGTATTATATGATATTAACAAAGAATTCATTACCACAAACTTCCTCAGTAATGATCATACTGGACTCAGATTCCCACATTGTTACCCCATGATTACATTACGTAACTGCATCTTGTCCCGTTGTACCTACATATACGTACTTGTACACGGTTGTACAAATAATTACACTCTAAATTAGGAGGGATTACGCTGCACGATGCATTGCCGTAATCTAAAGCGTTACCTTGGCTGATGTTGGAGCAGCAAGCCAGCCACCGTGGGCTATTTCGGCCGGCTGCAGAGAGCACTTTGTCAACAGTTTTTTCCTGACACGACCGACTGATAATTTAGACTGAAAAGCGGGAGACGAGTACGGCGCAGAGATGGGGAGGCTAAAAGGCAAGAGAGAGCAAAAGAAATTATCCGGGAGAGGTCACACAAGATGATTTTTTAGACCACTTCAAAGTCCAACGGCGTGTTCTCAAAAAAAAAGGGAGTGTCTGGTCCGGCAGGGCATTAAAGTCTGACAATCAGTCAGAATATTTTATGGCGTGAGATTGGAGATGTCAGACCAGACCTTTCAGTAAGCCACTCACTTTTTACTGAGACTGCTGTCTGTGCGTCTGCAAGGCTTTACATTCTTCTACTTCACTTGTATAGACGTTTTTGAAACAGGAGGTTCATGATTTCAGACTGCGTACCCGGTGCCCGCCGACTCTCGGCTGCTAATGTGACCGCTATCCTGACAGATTTTATTCGCTTTAGTTGGCAAGCTTTTTAAGCTAAAATTAGCTTCACGAGGGAGATGGAAAAAACATCTCCAGCTGACTTTTTAATGTATCCGGCTGACTTATAGTAGCACTGAACGGCGCTGTACAGCCTGTACATTAGCATCCACGTGGACCACAGCCGCTGTCCTCCATGATGGAACAAGATACAAACTTCCAAGCTTGCAGCCCTCACCAGTACGCTTTCAGAACCAACAGATCCACAGAGGATGCCATGTCTACTAGCCTCCACCCAGTCAGAACAGCTATGTCACAATGTTGTCTGTCGACTTCAGCTCAGCATTCGACGCGATCTCACCCATGGAGCCGGTAACCCTAACTTAACAGGGGCTCGACTACCACACACCGCAACTGGATATCGGACGTGCTCACGAGCTGTCAAACGTGTTTAGTTCTCTTTCCTGAACAGAAAAGTCCAGCTGCTGCTGAAACAACTGTGGAAAAATAAAGAGAGGGGCTGCGCTCCATTTCAGGCCGGAGGCAAGAAAAGGTTTCTCATAAAAGACAGTAAATGGAAAACGGAAACACCTGCGCAATGTAATGCAATTTGCGGTTCCGTTATATGAGACCTTGATATACTGACAGTTGTTTCAGATGTTCTGTTAACACGACAGTGATTACAGCTTCAAAAATAAGCACATCTGAGAAACCTGCATCAGGACTTGTAATTTCACAGACTTGCCACTTGCCGGGTTGTTGGTGCACAATGAGGTTAAACTAATGCACTGATACAACAGCCCTTTAATGAATATAATACAAAGATATTGAGAGTTGATGACATTTAATCTACCTATAATTACTTTATGGGAAGGGCCATGTATTGATCTGGTGATCACTTGTTCATGCGTCTTTGTTTTGCCTGAACAATTTCATAAAACAGAGAAAAAGCAGTGTATATTCTATAGGGGAAGCTGAAGTGTCTTAAATTTTTCGTCATTTACCGAAACTGATCGGTCATTTTTGTTGGCAAAACAATTAGCCGATCAATCATTTCAGCCCTACCCTGCTGCAACACGCTGCACTCGCTATAGCGAGTGATTCATCATTTCAAACAATCCCTTTTAATGAGGTCTGATTTATTCACAAACACGAGAGTCCCCGTCTCAGACGCACCTGCCGCCAAGACCTCGGCGGATACGGGGAGGACTCCTTGGCGGCGCAGACTGTTTGGTTGACCCAGTGGTGTATTTCACAGGAAGTGCCACCGCCTCGCATTTCAATTTACATATGCTTGACATGGTTTATGCTTATGTTTGTTTTTTTACTCTGCAGAGAAAAAAGATGCGAGCCCAGAAAAAAAAAAAAACAGCGGAAAGTGAAAATGAAATTGGCTCCTTCAACCCCTCACCAACAGTGTCGATGTGAGCAGCCTCATTGTGGAGTCAAAGTCTCTGCGCGGCTGATAACTCCGTGTTGTTCGCGGTGGATTCATCACTTCAGGTCATTTATCCAAAGCTAAGTTCACAGCAGAATAACCAGCAGAGACGCAGAAGGCTTGCTGGAGGTGAAGAATCTTTGCTGCAGAGAAACTTTCACACAAAGTTTCACATTAACCACATATTTTTGCACAACATAATAATAAAAAAAAAACCCACCATGTCAGTGTGTTACAGTATTGAGCTTTGAGAGTTGCTCACGTTGTTATGAAAGAGGGACAGCACACACAAAAAAACCTCTCGACGACAGTGTTTAACAAAGGGAGAGAAAGTCTACCAAAAACAAGCTCAGCAAAAGAATAGCTGGGCTCGCCGCGTCGGAGCCCTGTCAAAGCTACAGATGGGAGTGCAGATGAGGTCAATAAAGAGGTGGAGTTCAAAGCTCCTGCTGACGAAGAGGAGGCAGCAGCGAAGAAGACAGCAGAGGAGAAGAAGGACGAGCCGCCCATTCGTACCTCCTTAGTGGTCCAGGCAGCGTGCCAGACGCTGTCCAAATAGCACTCGTCCTCAAGAAGAGGTCAGTCCACAACTGCTCTTATTCAAAACCGCAAAAAAAAGAAAAAAAAAAGATTTCTAGTAGGTATTGAAATTCTTCATTTTACCATCAGTCATTTTGCCTCTGCAGCACTGATGCAGTATGGGAGGGAAACGTTGGGACGATTCTAAGGGCCCATGACTGACAGAAAATAGGTAAAACAAATGTAAAACAATATTAAATTATTAACCCATCATAATTAAAAGTACAGTGTGTGATATGTAGTGGCATGTATCAGAACAGACTTGGTATAAAATGGAATATAATATTAATAAGTATGTTTTAATTACTGTATAATCACCCGAAAATAAGAGTAGCTGTGTTTTCATTACCTTAGAATGAGCCGTATGTCTACATTGTCCACGGAGGTCGCCCTGTTGCACCGCCATGTCTCCACAGTAGCCCAGAATGGACAGACTTGGCACTAGTGAGGGCCTTTTTGTGCTGCCGCCAGAAATTACCGGGTTGGAACAAGAAGAAGAGCGAGTGGCTGCCGTTTCCTGCCAAACAATATGTATTGAGACAAGTGGAGGATGGCGGATCATACTCAGTTTGTACAACGAAAAAATCAGAGGAGCGCGAACCGTTGTCGAAGAAACGGAAACTCCAAGATGCTAAATGAGGTTGGGACGAGTGTTAAAGAGGAATCCAAATTGCAGTTGCCTTTCTAAGATGGAAATCTCTGATCTTTGAGTTATCACCTATAGTTTTATAGACTAAATAACTAAGACTCTTTAAGAGGAGCACCATTGTCTCCCCAAAGGAAAGAAAAAAAGTTAGGACAGGAGAGAGAAAAGAAAGGGCGACATCATGTCACCCAGTTGTCTTCTCTGGCCGTTTACATTGGTCCCTCAAAGGAATTACACCCCCCACACACACTTCAGATGTAAGTGGACAGCAGAGTCTTGACCCGAGGAGTTGGCCCTCGTTGTGCCATTCGTTTATGGAGAGGTTCTTTGTACAAATCCGTGCAGTCCTGGCTGCATTGAACAGCATAAACTACATCACTCTTCTTATGCCTGGGTGTTTTGTCCTCAGGATGGACAATGTGAACATCTTGGCCAGAGAAGACAGATCGTTTGAAAGAGGACTAGAAGAATACATCTACCTCAAACTGGAACGACTGTATTTGAACAGAGGCTACGACATTACTCATCACCCACCTACAGTGCTGTACTGAGTTCCCTCCCCAGACAGCTTAACAACCATCCACACCTGGGCTCACCTGGCCCTAGCAACCCACATGAAGGCCGGTTCGGACAATGACCCACAAGTGACCCTAACGACTCACGTGTCCTTAACGACTATGTAAGGACACTCCAACGCAGAGTTTAAAAGCCTGCACCTCCCCTCCAGTTAGTTAGAACTGAGAAAGCCTCTTGGATGAGAGGTGAAACCTTGAAACAAGTCCTGTTGCCTACGATACAGCACTTCGAATTACCATGACCTGGATGACTGAGAACCTCCCTCAACAGAAGTGAGTTAACCTTTATAAACTCCACATGTAATAACACCCGATCTGACTCTCCTGTTAGGACACTACATGAGTGACGGGTTTGTATCCTCATGCGGAGCCGGGTGACCCTGCCGACTGCTGGCTCACTTTTAATGATTCAGAAGTCACAGAGACATCCAGGGTCTCTGTCAGCGAATATCCTCTTCTGCCGAAAAAAAAAGGGTACGATGACAAGGCTGTCACATGCTGAAGAACAGAACTAAGGATGGGAGGAACAAAAAAAGAACCTGAACTATATACCTCCTCCTATCAATTGGAAACAGCCAGTGTGTTCTAGCAAAACAATCACATTTCAATTGAACAATCACACAACAAAATGTCCGGATGTGTCGTTTAAAGTACGCTGATTGTGTATCCTTTAATGTACAGACAACTATCATTGGATGACTTTGATGCCAGTTAAAAGCAGTGTGTCTTTTTTTGTTAGGATTTCTGAAGGGATTCACGGACGCGTCTCTGCAATCTGAGATAACGATCATCCAAAGAAGTTTGAAGTAACTCCGAGAAGAAGCTTCGGTATGTAAATTCCCTTCACAAGTCGTGTGTCTCAGCCAGTTTTGCTGCTGCTGTGCGATGGTTGCAACGGTCTTGAGCCAGCAAGCAGTTGTGGGCAACACACAGAACATCTGTACCAATTATTCAGTGATGTGAACAGAGGTGTCTTTTCAATCGAACATGTAACAGACTGCCAAGTTGTAGAGCAAAGAGACAGAGGCTGAACTCGTATAAAAGGTCTTTTGGAGAGGTCTTTCTTCATGTGGCTACACGCCTCTGCCCACTCAAACCATGCAACTAAAGTCGTGGCTGTCTGTAATGTTAATGGGCCAATACTGGAGCTGGCAAGTGGAATGAAAAGGAAGAAGCTACTTTATATTTTCTTTTAGAAGTGAGCGGCTTTGTGGCTTCCTCTCATTTTTTAATGATATTCAAGTGAGATTACTGTTCGAGGCAGGGTTTGTGTTCTCATTTGAACTGCTCTGACTAGAGTAAAAAAAAAAGGCACTTGATGATGACCTTGCGTCCTCTTCTTCGCCTTTTTCCTTGTTTTCTTTTGGGGAGCAGCCTCATCACAGCATGACAAGCATTTTCTCAGGAGCAGTTGTTTAGTCTCGACGGCCCTTGTCGAAACTGATTTGTCTGACCTGAGTCTGAAAGAGAAAAAAAGGGGAATAAAAAAAGGAAAGACACATGTACAAGCCAGCTACGCTTTTCCTCAGGTCACATCACGAACTTCAATGCACAATGAGGGCTCGTCTGATCTGAAAACACGTCCTCAAACGCCAATTCCAAAATGTATGATTCGTTAAAAAAGCATCAATTATTCATCCAATACTGTTTTTGATTGATCAACCTTGTTCAGAGTAAATGTTGCGTAAAGGGTGAACATGAAGACGAGAGACGGGCCCGGGGAGAAGGAAACTCCAGACGTGGTCGACCTTCTCTCCAACTGTCCATCAATCAAACGGTAGTAGGCCATTACGTGAGGCGGCAAGCCACAACCACAGACTGCCATCTTCCGTAAACGCTATCAACACAACTCATGCAAGATAAACAACGGAGAGAGCTAAAAGGGAGATGACAGAGCGAAGACAGCCAGGGAGGGTCCTAACGGCCGGGCTGGATGTGACAGCGCGAGTGGTCATCCAGAGATAAAGTGTCAAAGAACCGTCAGCAGCGTACGCCGCCGCTGATGCAACACAGAAATCATGTTCGTCATCTCGAGGGTTCTTTTTACCTGGCTTTTAAGCTTGGCACGGATTTCAAGAAACAGATGGCGCCTGTCTCGAGATGCATCCTGGCTGATATAGCGACCGTGCAATCTAACTGATGATTGTAGTTTTGTTTCGACAAACATTTCCAGGAGGCAGAACTTCTGTAGAGGTTGAAACGATCTATGAAGAAACTGAATGTCAACGTGAGGCAATCCAGCAAACCTAACTGATTAACCGCCTAACAGGTTGCAGAAGTCCAAAGCAGTTTTAGTCACATTCTAATTTCACTGATGCAATTTATCAACGTTAACTCAAAAAGTGATCTTACAAGTTTTGCCTTGTTCTAGTCAGTAACCACAGAAAAACAACACTGGACAAAACTGTCTTCTTTCTTTCATTCTCTTCAATCGAATGGCCCTCTAATGGTCCCATTTCCTGCGTTGGGAGGTTGTTCTTCTGACTTAGGATCAGTGTTCACGAGCATTCGAGTCGTAATGCGATGTTGCTCAGATCATTTAGACGCCATCACGGTGGCTGACTTTGTCCCAGACTTCTTGCTGCACCAGTTAATCCCCTACAACCACTAAAATATTGTCAGTCATATTGTCAGTTATCAGTGTTGATGATAATAAATAACATTTCTCACTGATCTAAACAGCAACTAACAGTTACATGTTAATACCACATTATAAATAACGTGAGGAAAAAAATTTATATGCAATATGGTAATTAATAAAACGTTTCTGACCCGCCATGTTTCTGGTAAAGCTCAGCAGCTGGTCTACCAACATTTTTACTGACTTTCAGAGTTGTTGAGGGGGCATTCACTGCAAATTTCGCTATCAGCAACTCATTATTCGGATTGTTCTGACGCCACATGAATGCACCATAAGAATAAATACTTTCAGTAAAGTATTTTCACCTTCATACCAGCCCTCGGCACTCGGAGGACTTGTGCAGCCTTGGCTACACCCACACAGGTGTTCACTTCTCATTCCGCTTGATTTGACTCGACTTGTCAGAACTGCGTGGGCCTGTACAGACGTGACTGACATGTTTATCACCTTCTTTGCATGACTTTAACCTTTATTAACCTTATTTTTGGTGTATGCAGTTAGGTTAACCTAAGCCAACCCCCAGAACAATTCTAGAGGTAGATAGAAAAGTGAAAACACCTACAGACATTTTGACATGTCGCAGATGAAAATAATAAATTGATATGGTGGCAGAATTTCATTTTTTTTTCAGTTTCAGGGACGTGGTATTGCGCATGCTGGCTCACTGTCACTTCTCACGACTTACTGGGAGACTTGAATAGAACAGATCCATCACTATGACAGAGCTAATGTTTTTACTAACACCTGTGTTCGTTTTTTTTACTGTGGCAATTCAAAATGTCTACAATGAAAAAACAAACAAATTTGGCAGGGACTTGGGCCGTTACATTTAGTGTTACGAATCATTTTGGTACAAGCCCCGAAGCTAATCGGGTACCAAAACATACCAGTGTAATTTCGCCCTTTCACCAGCCTGTTCTCACCAAATGGTGCATCATTAACATGCCAATGACTTCAGTCATTTTGGATGTAATTGCAACACAATTTTTCTTTTATGGATGTCTTTTAACACAACCAGTTTGAAGTTTCTACAGTGACATTTTACCCTTGAGTGCAATGGATGAAAAAAAAAGTCAGGTAACGTGGTATAAATAGCGATAATGTCCAAGCAGGGAGGTGGATGAGCTGGATGGGTGAAAATGACACTGGACAACCACAATCGTTGCTTTCACTGGGCGAGTCTGTATTTGACAACCTGGGAATGAGACTCAACAACATATCTTTCTCCAGAATCGCTGACCCCTGCTTGTAACTGTATTGAACGTACGCCACATACTTATTTTTACCCACACTTTTCTTAAACCGTGTAGTGCTGGTGCCTAAACCCAACCAAATGTAACCGTTTCACAGCGTCTAACTATAACAGCAAATGTCACATAACTATTACGACTAAAGTGCTATGCTATTAGTATGCCAGCCCAAAGACATCGGGTTACGCTAAACAGTGCTAACAATTATCAAAAACTCAACCATAATAACTCCATGTTCATGTTTAAAATGTACGGATAAATACTTTGTGGAGCACTCTCGTGTCATCAAAGGGCACCTCCACCGATTTCACACATTATACTGTGTTTGCATGTCACATGGGGGAGAACTGAGAAGCAGTCTGGCATTGCACTCCTTTAACACCGTTGGTGTCATCGCGGACGGTCCAAATCGATCCAGCAGAAGCAGAGATATCACCTCTTTTATTACGCGCACTCTTCTCCATCCCGGTGCCAGCATTAACCACAATGCAGCTTAGCCACCGAGTGACTTCACAGGAGGTAATTTATCAGATTACATGCAGCTTCCTCTGGAGCCACAAAAGGCTTTACACTACTTTTTTTCACACTTGCAGTCGTACTCAACAAGACCTGTAAACACGCCGTGTACTTCAAAACGGATCTACTCTAAGAACAGGTACATCCACGGGTCCCACAAGACCATAAATAATGAAACCATTATACCATTAGTGTCTCTGTCTAAATTAACTACATTCAAAAAATAACCAAACTCGCACCGGGCATGAAACTTAACATGACCTAGAGCAGCCAGCGTCTGATGTTACAGTATGTTGGGACCTGTCAGGCTTCAGCTCTGCCCACGCATTATTTCGGTTACAGGAGCCATTGTGGCTTCACTGTGTGTACAACAATGACAACCCCAAACTGCACAGCCACGGTTACGTGATAAGTTAACGCGCTCAGCGAAAAAAAGCAGCACCCTTTTGCTTTTCACCTTCTCCTCCGTCCCTGTCTACTGTAGCTTTTCTCTCTTTCTCTCTCTCTCATTTTTTCATTTAAGTCTGATAAGGCTTGCACACACATGACATCATTGAGTTTTGATAGCAAATTACAGAATTGATCTGGAGCTCAGCAGGCAATTATCAGGGCGGAACCACGGTGCATATCAATGAGCGCCCGGGCGAGTAAAGAAGAAAGTGCAAATCTGCTCCTGCGGCACGTCGCTAATATTCCACGCCGCGAGGGCTGTTTTGATGTCGGCACCTGGGAGCTCTGTGGGAGGACGTTTCCAGATCACTGCTGTATTTGATTTCCTCCGCTGATCAGAGGGAAAGCCGAATTCTGACCCTTCACACCGGCGTGATAAAAAAACCTGCAGTATAATGGATTATTTCCTCTCCTATCGCCCTCTGAAAAACCTGCAACTCCTCTCTGTCTCTCTCTCTCTCTATTTCCATTCAGAGCTGAACAAATATCCCCCCTCCGTCCTTACAGGTACCGACGGACACAAAAGCGATACTGAGGCAGACGTAACCGCCGACATTATTGGCGCGCTGTTCCCTCCAACAAGGAGACGACAACAATTACGCCATTCAGTAACCTTGCTGGGAAGTTGGTCGCCGCTGCTTGTTGATAGGCAAGTCTCTCTCCCTCTCTCTCTCTCTCTCTATCCCTCTTTCCCCCTCACCGCCTGTTGACTTGGAAAAAGGCAATTAATATTCCTTTGCTGAGTAGAGGCTTTGGTTTTAGGCTGATCACGTGGAGAGCACTGGCTGCCACCTCCCCTCCTCTTACAAGTCAGATAATTACCTATTTAGATGTTGCTGAGGAGATGTGTGTGTGTGTGTGTGTGTGTGTGTGCCCTTGCGCGTGTGTTGGCCTGCTGCCACGGCTTGTGAAAAGAAGCACCATGAAGTGGATCTGTCACTATGAGTTAAGAGACGCAGGGTGGCCGCCCACCGAGAGAAAAAAAAAAAGGGCGCAGGACGGTAAACGGAAACCATCAAAGCCGCGGAAACACACTCCGTACATTCAAGGGTTTCTCGCTCTGACATTGCTTTTTTTTTTTTCTTTTGGTTACGTCGTGGAGTTTCTCCACACGGCGGCCCACAAATTTCATTAGTGTCTCGGGTAATTACGGCGGATCTAATCGAAAGCTGTCATATTTCTGCGGTTAATGGGCTCCTCGCGGAGGCTGCCGAGGTGAAGGGCTTTCTGAAAGGTCAGCTGACTCACCACCGCTGCTTACCCCCTTCAGCTCCAGCCACCCACACCTCTTAAATCTCAATCACGGACGGGAAGTGTGGCCATTCATTAGCTCGGTATCCAGCGGCTGTCTCTTTCATCTCGCTCCTCACGTGACCGCCGCCCCCCCCTTCTTTTCCTGATTCTTTCCCCCTCCTTCCACTTTCCTTGGACGCCCCCCCCCAAAGGTACGGGGGGTCGAACTACTGGGGAAACTGCAATTGAACCCCTCCAGCACACACGCACACACCAACCTCCCCGCCTCGCTCCCTCGCTGCCTACACATCCACCTCCTCCACGCCGAAACCATCATGATCCTTCGATGTCTCCCGGCTCTGCTGCTCTCTCTGGTTTTTTTTCTTTTTCTCTCCTCCACTGCCAATCAGCGGCACATTTCTCACACAACTACTTGTGGCAGGAAGGAGTGACAGCGTCGCGGGCGATGTGTGCGTGCGTGCCCGCGCCCGGCGAGCACGCGCTCGCGGGCAACAAAGCCTTGCACTAAGCTGAGGGCGGCTCCAAGGTCCCCCCCCACCCCACCCCCCCCTCTCGAGGCAGAGTCGAGATTGAGTTCATTATTCAGTGGGAGCGCGTTCCAGCTGTGAGAGGGAGAGCGATGGCGAGCTATTCTGTCTGTGCTGTGGCTCCTTCAGCCCCGGCGTCCACTGGGAACGAGCAAAGGACAAAGACTTGAACTGTCACACGCACATACGGACAGACGGCTTTTTTTTCCCGCCTTTTTCCCATCTAATAGTGAACGATGGCTCTACTTCTGTGTCTTTTGAACACTAGAACACACAGTGCACTTTTTATGCGTCCTCCTTGCTTTGTAATTTAATAGTTCCACGGTACTAAAGAGTATGCAGTGCCCCCGATGTGACTGTGATGTACACATGGAGCGGCACTTAAAAATCCTATGTGTCCCTAGATGGCAGTAGTAAGTCAGTGCATCGCCTGCACACACACAGAGCGTGTTGCCTCCGAGTGTGTGCATGAGCTCGCGTCTGCTTGTTTGCTCTCCCTCGAGATTGATAAAGTGCCTCGGCGTAATTTCAAAACTAAATTTAAACAACGAGCGGCGACAAAAGAAAGACAAAAATGAGATACAGTGTTTTCTTGGTGCCACGCTGCTCTTCACTTACAGGACCGGGGTATCTCCCCTCGCAAATAGATAAATACAGATTGTAGAAGCTTATTTTTTTTTTTTTTTTCTAGTTTCCACACAAAGGCAATTAACTCGAAATTGCTTGTTGAAATTGCTGCTCAAACAGCTTATTACGAGCGCAGGAAATGGCATCGGCGCTGCTCTGTATTTGCGAGAATTAAACGCATGATGCTCATCTCCTCTGAGACGCGCGCGAAACTGCATCGAGGAACAATTAACTCATACGAAAACATGTGTTCGTTGACGCTGACAGCGGCTGTTGATGACTTCTGTGACGGGTCGTCTAGCTGAAGAAAAAAAAAAAAAACATCCATACGCGGCGCCGTTGTTTCAGTTACGGCCAACTGGCGTGAGTGAAAGCTCTTAAATCAATTTGATGGCTGTATATCGCGCCGAAACACACACACACACACACACACATGAGACAGCTCTTTCCTCACATTACCCTGAAACACTGCAACAGAGGTGCAGTTTGCATTCACCTTTTTTTTCCCAAATCGCACGTCATTTTCGGCGTGATGAGAGCGCGGTGATTTATGCGGCGAATGGCTTGTCATGCGACCGCTTGATTAACACAAGCGCCGAGGCCCCGGGGAACACCCGTGGATCCTCATCACTTCACGGCCCGGGCAGGAGAAAGCAAGACAGGACCGACCTCCACTCAGTGCATTTCCAACCAATAACTGTCAAAGGGGAACAAAACGCGCATCAGACCGAAGAGCTTTATTATGAGCGCAGGAAATGGCATCGGAGCTGCTCTGTCTTTGTGAGAATTAAATGGATGATGTTCATCTCCTCCGAGATGCGCATGAAATTGCATCGAGGAACAATTAACTAACATACGTATGTTTACGCGGACACTGGCTCTTGATGACTTCTGTGCCAAGATAAATGAGTCATATCAAGCCAAAAAACATCAATTTTTGCTAGAATTGTCTCAGTTATGGCCGACGGATGTGGGTGAAAACTCCTAAATCAATTTGATGGCTGTGTATCCCGCTGAAACACACACACACACACACGACACAGCTTCGCCCTCACATTACCCCGACACAATGCAACAGAGGTGCAGTCTGTATTCACCTCTTCAAAAATTGCAAGTCATTTCCAGCGTGATGGGAGTGCAGTGACTCACGCAGCAAATGGCTTGTCATGCGACCGCTTGATTAACAAGCACCGGGACCCAGGGGAACACCCGTGGATCCTCATCACTTCGCGACTCCCGAGACGGAACCGACCTCCGTTCAGCGCATTCCCTGCCTTTCTGACTAATAACTGTCAAAAGCAACAAAACGCACACGCCAGACAAGATTTGCCGGCCGATCTCTGCTCATTCCTCATTTCGTAAAATTGCTTTTGACTTCTGAGGGGGATATCTCGTGGTAACCCAGCTGGGAAGAATGCTGAGCCTATAAGCTGAGGGGGAAAGGAAAAAAAAAAAAACACAGCGGCAGAGTTATTAGCCTGATAATGAGCCCGCAACTATGACAGGGGTCAAGCAGGGTCAATAGCTGCTGCTAATTTTGGACCACGGCATCGGCATCCAAAAGCAAGCGTCGTGCAAAAAAAAGTCGAAGCGGCGCGGGAGCTGGTACGGTATCTGAGCCACCATCACTCACGTCAGTCAGCGAGAAGAGCTCCAAGGGCACGGCGCTGGCGGACGACCCACGGAGCGCCACCTCAAACAGATGTTTGACACCGAGGTCCTGCGGGGTGCGTGTATAGCTGCGTGTCAGTCTGTAACTCGTGACAGGCCCCATCCAGTCCTGCATGTCAGGACCCGTACCACAAGTGAGTGACACGCAATGCATGAGTGGCTATTAGGCCGCCCTACCATTCTGTAGTGGGGCTGCCACCAGCTCTCGAGTCGCTCCCTGACACATGTGCGCACCGAAGCCGACCGAGCATTACTCTTATTGACAGGCGCGTGCCCTCTCGGCGCACGGCAACACTCAAACTGACCAAAAGGGCGTTAAATGTAAGTTGATGCGATCGCGCACACGTGGATGGCTCTCGCTAATTAAGGCGAAAGGTGGAAAGAAGAGGCAGATGAGTGCAAAATATTAACACCGACACGGCTCTAGTGCGAGCACATGTGAATCATTCAGAGCACAAGTAGAGCACTTAAAACGGTCAGAAAAAGCTGAGGCGGTTCAATCAAAGTGTAGCCACTATGATTGCGAGGGGGGAAAAGCAAAAAAAAAAAAAAATGCAGTCAGCTCTCAGCATTCAAGGAAAAAAAAAAAATATGAAAGCCTCATGAAATTATTCATCTGTTTTTTTTGGTTTTTTTTTCTCCCTCTCACAAGCAGAGAAACAGTGCAATCCTAGCAACGAGAAATAGCAGAGACTCGGTGTTGATGTGTCCTTGAAGAATTGGACTTCCTCATTCTTTGTGACAACTCAATAATAAAACATGACAGATCGTTCCGCATGAAAGTTCAGCATGTCGCAATCTCATCTAAGATACATTTCTTTGTCACCTTAAACAGTGTTTCGCTTAATGAATTTCTAACGCCGTGACAGGACACGGCTGCTTATATGCGAGCAGCACTAACAGCTCGGTTCATCAGTGATGTAGCTCTTACTTTATTCTTGCCATTAGGTCAAGGGATAGTTATTAACAGAGACTGCGCATTGTAACTTCATTAGCATCCATCCTCACCTATTAATATTAGATCTTATTTGCAAACACTATATTTCTCTGGCTAAAACCACTACACAACATATAGTAAATTAATGAAGAGAGTGCCTGTAGAGGGTTTTTTGTTGAACTGTAGTATCCTGTGGCCCTGAGCCATTGGCAGTTTTTTGTGTGGGTAGTCTTCACAAGCCTGCACTCTGTGATTTACTTACCTTTTACTGCTGAGATGCTACTTGACCGGTCCAGGAGAGAGAGAGCACAAAAATATGTTTTTCTTCTTGTCTTTGCTACAGTTGATTGATGGCGTAAACACTGAGGTTGAAAACATCACCGACTGATGGGCCATGCAGGTCTTATTTCTGATGAAATAAGAGCTTACTTCAGATAGATATGAAAACCACACTGTAGAAGTGTCATGTTGAACAATGACACTCCCGGAAGCTTTAATGAATAAGCTAAAGATCTCATCTCAAGGCCTGTTTAATAGCTTCTCTGGAAATTTCTATCATAACGCTATGACCTTCGTGGGGAAAAGAGGTTTTGTTTAGTTCTCAGAATTGCAGGAGTTCAGAATTACATTTTTATCACAACATCTTCAATGGTGGGGTGAGAGATTCTGGGAAAGGTTAGCTGATCGAGTCCAATGCCGCCACTTTCGGGTTGGCAGCTCAGTCAGGGCTACTTTTGTTGATGGCTGAGTCTCATTCAAAGGTTCCCACGCTTAACGTTAAGATTCATTGTTAACAACAGCATCTGACAAAAGAATCTAGCCTCAAGGTCTCTTTATTAGACATCCAGAGCTCCTATACTTAAGCTAACTCCATCAGCTGATCCTGTGATATGATGAAAACCTCCAGACTTGCCACTAAACGGATCTTGAGGTGAGATTGTTGAGCCAATTGATGTTCTTTTGTGTTAAAGGCCCAATTTGTACGAACCCGACCCGACCTACAATCCCACGGCGAACCCAAGACGTCAGTATTTGATGAGTTCGAAATGAGACTTAAAAATCTACTTTCTTACAAATTGGACCTTTAAAGGTAGGGAGGGTGAATCTGGAAAGAGATAGTTCATTATTGAGTCACATTCCCAGGTTGTCAAATACCAAGGTGTTGGGTTAGAATTTCTTGCTGAATACCGACCCAAAGTTATGTGACAACCTGGGAATGGGACTCAACAATCAACTATCTTGCTCCAGAATTGCCTTCCCTGACTTTCAGGCTAACTCCCTGCAAACTACTTAAGTATACAAAAACATACAAAGTAGCAAATAAATTGATATACTCTTCCAATAAAACCAGTACCATTGTTGCGTTGGACTTCTGTGTTGTCCAGAAAGATCCTCACCAATCTTGCCTGCTTCAATCATGCTCTCACTTTCTTCCACCACATCTGTGCCATGCTATTACCTCCCAATTTGCGTACATACAACACGTCTGTAGGGTTCGATAAACACTCATTCCCAACTCGTCAAATGCTGATGCTTTGGGTTTCTCCGAATAGTCAGATATTGACGCTTTCGGATGGTGGCCAACTCGACCTAAAAACCCAAAGTGTCAGTATTTGGCGACTTGGGAAACCCAAAGCATCAGTCTCACTACAGCAATCACCTAGCGCGTCATTTAAAGCAATTCATCCCCAGATATTTGGGTAGGGTTGGCATATTGGGTCAGTATTCGATGACACAGGGCTGAGATTGGACAATCAACTATCTTTCTCCAGGTACTTGCATTGCTGCACGCAATCCTAAAGAGTAAAGTTGTGTTATTTGTGCACAGATTGATTGGACCAAGTTGGACATCCTGTTCTTCTGAAGTTCTCCAGTGCTCAGCTCTGACGTAGATTCCACACCAAACAACAGAAAACATCCTGATACCTCTTCCTCATACGCTGGCTGAAGTGTGCCAGATTGAGCCTAGCATTGTCAGTACCACGCTGACTATAGCCATCCAGAGCAATCTACAGTATTACAGCTATTCCAACCCTGAAGTAGAACAACATTGTGACAGTGAAGGAGATTTTCATTTCATGGCCTTGGAGATTTCACAAAAGACACCGAGAAGAGAATTACACAGGTGAAATGAGTGACATGTAGGGAATGGAGTGCAATGCACAGAACTGAATGCTCCTACTGGCATAATAGACACTTTGGTGACCCCAACCGCAATGGTGGTCAAAAACTCTACAGCGAACCCTTTGATGTAATGAGGGTATTACAAGAATACCACATTCGAGGTAGGAATGTGTCTTTTAAATTAACGGATGTTGTTGCTAAAGAAGAGGAAAACGTTTTGAGTTCAACAGCCCTGAGATAGAGGAGCTCTTTATTCCAATGTGTAATCTTTGTTCCTCTGAGACTCCGGTGAGGACATTTGAACTTACGCAATCAAGCAGCATTGTGTAACTTTTTTAACCTTAAAAACAACAAGCTTCAAAGTCATTTCTGATAAACTATCACAGAGCTGTATACGCCACAACATTAAAACCACCGACAGACAATGTGAATAACATTGATCATCTCATCACAATGCGATGTTCTGCTGGGTAACCTTGGGTGCTGGCATTCATGTGAACGCCACTTGACACGCACCACCCATCCAAACACTGTTGTGGACCAAGTACGCCCCCTCATCACAACAACACTACCCGATGGCAGTGGCCCCCCAGCAGGACAATGTGCCCCGACACACTGCAAACACTGCTCAGGAACAGCTCCAGGAACACAATAAAGGGCCCAAGGTGTTGACCGGGCCTCCAAATTCCCCAGATCCCAATCTGATGGAGCATCTGTAAGACGTGCTGAGCAGGTCTGATCCATGGAGGCCCCAACCCCCAACATACAGGACCCAGTGGATCCACTATAAAACGCCCTGGTGCCAGACACCACAGGACACCCTCAGAGGTCTTAAGTCCACGTCTTGACAGGTCAGAGCTGTTTTGGCTGCACAAGGGGAACCTTCACAATATTAGGCAGGTGGTCATAATGTTATGCCTGATTGATGACAGTGGTGTTGCACTTAGAAAATGTGGGGGGGCGCCAAATCACACAAAATGCCAATTTCTATGTAATGTCGCTTTAATATTGTTTGACTGTTGGGAACTCTAAATCAATATTTGTGATCGTTGCTCCTTTGAGACTCCGGTGAGCCATTTGAACTTTACAATAGATTAAAACGGGCTCCATGTTGTTTTATTTTACCATTATCTTGTCACTTTGTTGCTCTTTTCTCAGAGAGCAGCGTAGAAGTGGCTGACCGAGTGGGTGTTTTTATCCCAGCGGTACACGATCCATTGTGCGAGAGGGCTTCCAAATGAATCCTTCTTGCTGTTGCTTCCATCATTTTTGTTCACCTCCTGTAGGACAGCGACGTAAAGCGAGCGACGGTAGCCTATGACGTGTTCCTCGGACGATGGAAGCTTTACTCGAAAAGGTCTGGCAAGTGCACCTCGACCTGTTTATGAGTTGTTAATCAAACATAAGGGGGCCAATCGGGCCCCTTCGTGAGCTGCCGGTGCGGAATGAAACGGGAGAACGGCACCGAAATGACTCAGGCATCTCACGCAAGACACTATTTGGGAGAGCTGTCTTGAAATTTCACTCATGTAGCCCGGAGGGCTTTTTTTCAGATCTACGCTGCTCCAGACTGCAGTGCTCTCTGTGTGGTCCAGTTGGTTGACAGTTCTGGGGGTGTCCTTGGCCGTGACTGTTAACAAGTCCAACAGCTCAGCAGTCACGGTTGCAGGCTGATCTCTCTATGAGGTTATACACTACAGGCTCATTCTGTGGGATGTAGGCTTTTGTAGGAGTACACAGACTATTGAACTCTGCTGGTGAGAGGGAGAGAGCGAAGGAGAGAGAGAGCGAGCGAGAGAGAGGGAGGCAAAGCTGACATTACTCACACCTCATCCTACATCCTCTGACTTTTTCTCCCTTTTTTTTTTTTTTTTTTTTGAGGACCCCCCTCTGACACCCACTCCGCCGACCGTGCAGCCAACCAACATGATGGATTTCAGGCGAGCTGCGCCACCTTGACGGCATTTAATCATTGAGAAAAGCCAGGAAACGTACTCATTCTTTATCCTCCTACACTCCCACCCCGCCTCTCCTTCCCCTCCGTCCCTCTGACTCTCATCTCTCCTGCGGTCTCCGGTGCGTCTGTTTGCTGCACGGAGCGGCGGTGTGCATGTGTCGCGGAGCGGGGGGAGCGCTGCACTGTTCTGCGCACTGGTTCACCGAATAACGGCGGCTCGGCAACCGGGGTGGTGGTGGTGGTGGTGGAGGGGGAAGAGCGGACCCGGACCAGGAGCAGGACCAGGAGAAGCACCGCGGCTCTCTGCAAGCCCCGCTCTCCGGAAACATGTCCGAGTTGTTTCTGCTCGCCTTCCTAGCCCTACTGTCGGGATTATTTCCGCGCGCCGAGCCCTCGAGAGTGTCGGACGAGGAGAAAGGTAAGGAAGAACCCGGGCCGATGTCGGAGGGAGGGATGCGCAGTCCGTGCGAAACTTGGCACCACAGGCCGTCGTAGTGCAGTCTGGTGCTCTGCTGGTCACCGGTGCCAAATGTTGTGCAGATGCTGGATCTAAAAAAAAAAAAATTGTGCTTTTTGCTTTCAATTCATGAGCGATGGAGAGTTGATCATGTTAAAAATGCTCGTCATGCATTCGCTGCCCCTCCAGTGTGTTGGGGTGCCACGCTTGGAAGTCTGCATCTTTTTTTTTTTTTTTGCTCTTGTTGAAAAATGTTGCATTGTGCCGCGTCCCAGCTTGGTAACACACTCACACACACACGCACACACACACATGACGGTGCCACCTTTATACCAACACGTTGAACTTGCCCCTTGCGCATTTAGCAGGGGCTCTTGTTTTTTGTGCAGCGACAGTGCAGCAGGTGAAAATTACCCCCGTGCCGGAGCCCGGTGTCTCAGCCGGGAGAGAGGGGGGGATCGGGATCGGATGGAGACGGAGACGCAATTGATAGGACTAGTTCTGCACGGTCAACCTTAGTGTGCATCCTCGGTGATGTGGGGGGTGGAACTCTGTGCATGTCTGAGCGGCGTTTCGACTCTCGCCCGTCTGACTGTGACAGACGCCTGTCACGGAATTACAGCACGTCTGCGTCCACGCCGCGCGCTGCTGTCCTCGCGATCAGCGGTGGTCCCCCCTTTTGTGATGGAGAGATGAGGCTAGACTCGCGTCTCCATCTGGCTGTTTTGAGTTCAAGAACGTTTTCCCAGTCTGCGTTTCCTGCATCTTCAGCAGCTGCATTCACCGAAGGGCTTCTCATTGAGGTTTTTCAGATCCCTCCAGCAGGGAAATATTAGTATTACCACACTGAAAATCTGATTTTTTGCTTAATAAGTTAGTTAGAACTTTTTTTTTCGTCCTGCCTTGCAATTATTCAGGGCTCCCATCTGACTAGATGCATTCTGAATAATGGGCATTGGATATGTGCATATTTGTCTTTCAGAAAAAGCACAATAACAGTGTTTATTGCTGCCCTTGAGGTCACATTTTCCATCACTTCTTCATTCTCCAGCGTAGCAGTCAGGGTCGAGACGTGATACCGTCCCAAATTCCACCAAATCGGCCCCCCAACGCCTCGTGGAGAAGCACCGACTTAGACTTTCCTCGGCGATCACAGTAGGCAGGAGAAACACTGTTTACCTCTCCGTGTGCATGAAATGAAAAGATGAATTTGGCTCCTGAACAACCCCCCTCCCCCCTCCCCCACACGAGGACGCTCCGAGCGAGGGGTGAAAGACGAGAACACAACCACCTGAAATCTTTAAAAGGGGGCTGTTGGAGTTTTTTTTTTTTGTTTTGTCAGCATTGCAGCAGCGCCGAGCTCTATCGGTGTGGCATGAATCAAAGTGAAGAGCTACGCGCCTTTTTGGATCGGCTCGCCCGGGCTGCTCCAACAGCACAGTTAGGCTGAGACACATTCAGGGTCTCACACACACACACACACACACACACACACACAGATCTGAAAGTGTAGTTGGGACCTGCGTTATCCGTCCGCGAGCAGACTCCGTCCTTCTCCTCCGCCGCTCGCATCCAGAATGAATGAAAGGGCTCTTGTAGCTGTGTCTAAACGGACGATAATGATAATAGTATTTCTTATTTCTTCCAACACCAAAGCTGGTTGTTAGCCTAATTAGTCAGAAATGAATTTGCTTTGTGGCGGCGTTGTTGCGTTGAATGCCAAGTAGCGAGCCCGTGGTTTTTTCTCTCTACATGAATTTGAAGCCTTTCCAGAGCTCGTTCATTCAAGTGCCTCCACCGTTGTTCCACTTCCTTATCATTTGCGTCCATCGAACACTGAGCGGGGGCCGACCCGGCCCGGCTGGCACGCTTGCTGATGTGACAGAACGACGTGGCCTGAGCGTTTTTAGACGCACCAGGACGCCGCCTGCTCGTTATGATTTAAAGAAAAAAGAAGAATCCCAAACACTCTTGATCTGGGCCGGTGACCTCGGCGCCAGATAAGCATCATCCGGCCCAAGGTTGTTTGAAATGTATACCCCGTTTAAAAAAGATGATAGTATGGAGGGAGACACAGATAGGTCCACACGCTAATGCAGGGAAGGCTTCCTTTAGGAGCTAATTAGGTGAGATAGCGAGATGGTATCGCAGACGTGCCTGCGATTGGCCGTGTTCGTTAGTGTGTGCACGGCCAGCGCAGAGTGTGGACGATGGAGCAGTCAGTCAGTGTCTGCGTGCAGTTTGTCGACCGGTGATTAGCATGAAAGTAGTCCAGAGGTTTCTTCTCCCTTCACGTTAACAAAAACCGTCACCAGCTGGCGAGGACAGTGCGGTGATGTCAAATAAGTACATACTGGAATCAGCTGACAGTGCTGCCACCGAGCGGGGCTGCACATAGCACTTATTTTACTAATCAGTTAATCTGCTGATTTTCTTTTTCAAACAATGAATTCATTACTGGTTGAGTCTATAAAATGTCAAATGCACTTGAAAAAAAGCTCTCCCAGAACCCGGAGTGACCTCTTCAAATTGCTTCCTTTGTCAAACTAATAGTCTAAAAATCCAAAAGACTCTTCATTTAATATCATAACTGACAATGAGAAGCAGCGAAATTATCACGTTTAAGAAGCTGGAGGCAGCAGATGTTTGACTTTTTAGCTTGGAAATTGAATGAAACGATCCATCTATCCTCAATATCGACTTATTGATTAATTCACTAAAAGTTGCAGCTCTACAAACGACATGCAACATATGGACTTAAACAAAACTGAATGTGTTCAGGACCAAATAGCATGAGTAATACGGAGAATAGTGTTGTACATACTGTACATACATACTGGAATTTCCAACTTCAACACAATATCTCGAATAAAAAACAACTGATATTCGACACCACAGGGGAAAACTTGCTCCAACGTTGAGGGTTAAAAAGTTGATATATATATATAAAACAAGGCTTGTGTGCTGTTTGTTCAGCACAACAGCGTCTAAGTTCATTTATTTGTGGAGGAGGTGTGACTCCGTAGGCGCTATAGAGGTGCACGTGTCAACTCGCTGTCGGAGGGGAGGGCGAAACAAACCCAGCCAGCACCGGAGTCGAGAGTGCAAGAAAACGAGTACTGAAAGCATTTTAAATCTTCAGCATCGATACGTGTCGATATTTCGCTACTTTTGACTTCACCGGTACATAATTTATCCATGAAGCATAGATCTAGATGCCTCCTGTTGAAATCTGAAACCAAGCAATATTGTGTTTTGTAGGATAAAAACACAAACATACAACGATTTATTTTATAAAATCGCACAAAGCACAAAGGCTGAGTTGGCTTTTACAACCCAATCAACGATACGATACGATACGATACGAATACGATACGATACAATTACGATGGCAATGTACGTTTCTGCAAACCACAGATGTGTTGAACCTTTACATTTTCTTCATGTTGCAACTCTGCTCATAAACCTCAGCTAGGTGTAAAAAAAAAATCATGTTTTGGCTTAAAATACCTGCCGTGAACCCGATATGAAAGTCAGATCATAGTCATGCAGTGTTGAACAGAGCGGTTCGCAGAAAGGTAAACTGCCAACGTTTCATTCTGGTGACTAAGTTGGCCTCTCGCATCCAGAAGATCTAAAAGACGGAGCACTCCGCCGGTGCGGTGTAATCCACCCTGTAAACAACAGCTGTGTGAAGCCTTCTTCAGTGTCTCTCTGTCAAGTCTGAAAAAAAATTAGCCCAGTGATGTCACCATCTCTGCTGGAGCCTGAGTCTCAACATTTCTCAGATACAGAAACTTGAACTTGATCCATACCAGGGACTGGAAGTCAAGATATAAGTCTGTGTGCTGCTTCGATTGTGACCGGCCCCTTTGAAAAATGTGTCTCTTGTGAGTCCTCTTAACTTTTATGGAAGTGCAACACGACTGGAGTACCACTTACAGCCAGCCCGTTACTGGGGGAAAAACGCCTGGGAGAGGAAGAAGAAAGCCTCAGGACAAACTTTAGGCTGTAGCATTTATTGTCTTCGGTGTACAACTTTGGCAGATAAATATGTGTCATTTGGAAGTATGTACATGTAATGTTATAAGCGTTGTCTTTCTTTTGATTTTGTACACTTGTTAGCAGAAGATGTGTTATAAATGGGTGTGTAAAGTCAACATTTGGCACGTCACGAAAAGGAAAAAGTGTCACTACGACTACTTCTAACCTGATTTTGACAGCTGCAGTGGCAATTTCATTTCGCTAAAGCGTTTTGTCGTGTGCCATGATTGCGTCAAATATTCACTCCGTAACTGTTGGAGTTAAAAGTGGCCTAATTCCATTGAGTCGCTTTTTAATCAAACCCGGACTCTTGGCACGGGGCAGCGTGCAACAATTCGGGGATTTGGGCATTAATAATCTCTGACGTGTGCACAATGACTATCTATAACTCTGCTTCCTTAGTGCTGCTGAGTTAAATAAATGTTCACTCTACTTAATGTCACCATTGTATCCTTACTGATTTAATAGATGGCTTGCAAGCAGGAAATTGGTTAGTAAATTGCAGTTGGACATGATAGATTGCAGCAAAATGGAGATTATGTAAATCGCCCGCCTTTAGCTACACGAAACCAAAAAATTCATACTGTTTGTGACAGCCCCGAGGCCTTTTCTGTAGCACTCGGTTGGTGTTATATGATCAGTGTGGCGTTTTTTACACGGGAACAGCAGGGTAGTGACTAAAGGTTGACCTTCAAAGGCCGGACCGGATTTCTGTTTTCATAGCTGCTTTGCGTCTTTCTCTGGAAGGCATTAACACAAAATGAGCCCGCCGGCGGCGAGGCCTCCTTTGTAGCTCGGTTTTCGGCCCGCATCCTGTTCGAAAGTGTTCGCCTCAGCAATAAGTGATCCTCGGGACGGAACGTGGCTCGGCTATTCTGTCTTCACCCCCGGTGATGGGAGAAGACCACATGTGGTTTCCAGTCGAAGCCGGTTTGGAACGAGCAAATAAAGCGGAGGCAGAGGATGGGGTGGTCTGAACGGAGGAGGTGATGCAGCCGTCAGCAATGTGTTTCTCCTTGTGCAAGTGGAAGCCGGCGAATGGAAACTTGTGGAGCGGGCGCCGGCCGGTGTTGTTATTGGCATCCGAGTCCCCACGCTCTGCACTTCAGGTGCTTTTTATTGACTATTGCTTCACAAGTTTGCTTTGGCTGGAAATCCAGACGAGTCGTCAGAACAGCCTGTCAGCTGGTAGCATGTTGAGAAGGTCAGCCTCGGGTTGTACATTAGCAGATTAAGCACTTCTACTCAACATCGATGTTTAGTTTTCTTCCCCACCCAAAAGTACTTCAAACATCATTACTGGTTTTTCTAGGGTTTGTCTGAGCGGAGTGCTTAGGCAGCATTTTTTTAGCGGGATTGCATTCAGCCTTTTTTTACGAGCTATGAAAAGACATTAAAACAGCTGACACATCTATCCGGTGATGTCAGCTAAGTGTTGCTGTCATTGAGCTCTTACATCTATCTCAGGGCAGAGGTGAAGTGTGGCCTCGAGCGACGAGAGGCAGCGGCGAAACCAGCCCACGCAAGTCTCATTACGCCGTACAGTACGATGGCGGGGACCGGAGCCGACTCCCGGAGAAGAAAGTTATTGAATGAAGCCATCGGATTTTGATTGTGTCACCTTTAATATCACCTCTCACAGCCTTAATGGGTTACAATTGAATCAGTAATGGATTGGCTCGCCTTGCAAAAGCCATTGGCTGTAAATTGACTCGTGGAATTGATTACCGATGGATGGAGGGAGCTACATGTTTGACCCACATGATATGTTTGTGTTGCTATTCTGGGCTGACTTAATTATGTGGCGTGCTCGACGTTTCATATTAGATTTTCCTGAAATGTAGCATAATCAAAAAATGCGAGTAACGAATCGATAAGCCTTTTTCTTTCGGGAGGAGCCCCATCTTGCAGGAGTATAATCCAAATAGCCGGGCTCTGCCGTGTACTGAAATGGCTGCTTGATAAAGAAGTGTGGATAAATTATTAATGGAGGCAAGCATAACTGTTTTATTGCCAAATATGCTAATGAAAATGGGTCTCGTAAGGGCAGCGGTGGGATAAACCGCTCTCTCTCGCCAGTCAAGTTGGGTATGAGGTCATTAGCGGGTGATGGATAAGATAGAAGGCGTCATAAAATGAAATGTAAGGGTGATGTAATGTGCCTTGTCAAAAGGGGAAAAAACCCATGCATACGCACAAGCAGGACCATCTGCTCAAACTCAAATTCAACAGAACAACTTGCGAAGCGGTCTCGTACCCACGGGCCGAAATCAGATGTCATCTTTAGAGACGACATGCATTTTGTCAAGAGCGACACCAAAAGCAGTGCAGTGACGACAACCAACGACTGATCCAGATTCTCACAACCATACTGTACTTGCATCATGCACCACTGTTAAGGCTCAGGGGGGCGCAAGAGCTTTTGTTGCATGTTATTAAAATTATCGAAATTACATAGTTTTGAGTGATATGTGATCATATTTCTCAGAATGGGGTGAGGTCATGTTCCCCCTGTGATTTACTCAGTCCAGTCGCCAGGATTAAGTGTTAGCAGGCTACATTTAGGCAAACCATCGATATGTTCAATTTTGTATGTGTCATAGGCTACATACTATGCTAACATGGCTACAAATTGTGTCATATCACATTCACATTACGTGTTTATTATCTGACTTTCATATCTGATGGTGGAGGGAACAATGGTTGCGTTAGAGGGGAAAAGGCTGCCAAGACAGTGACCAGAGTTCAAGTCTGGGTTTCAACTTTTGTAAGTGTGACACCACTGGATATTTTTTAACATCAGGACAGTTTCCGGCTGTTTTTGTGTCGACAAAATGGACTGTTTCTAACGAGGCCTCAAGACATCTCCAGCTGTGTTTGTTGTTACCAAAAGTCTTTAAGCCAAGACATTATTTTTTCCCAACCTTAACCAAGTGATTTTGTTTCATTCTGACAAGAGAGAAACTGAAAATTGAAGCTAAAGTTGCGTAAAGTTTACTTACCAGTGGGCTTACAGAAACATACTTTTTCCAATATTATTTATTGGCTTAGATTTGAGCCTGTATATCTTCTATGCGCAGTGGTGTAGTGAGAATTACTATGGACTGCCTGGATAGTAAAGGTTAAAGTTGGTATGCTGCTGGGTTCTGAGCAGTGAGACGTGAGTTGGGAAAAAACCTTTCTAGAAGGGTCTCAAAAGGGGGAAAGTGTCTCCGTCTCGGGCTAAAAGTCTGGCTGCCAGTTTGAAAGGGTGACCTGTTAGGTGGGATGGAGGTAGCACCCCGAGGAGATGCCTCCTGCATAACATTGTGTGCTCAGCATGTGTCAAAGTCAATGCGGCAGCAGCTGATCGCTGTGGATCGCTGTTGCTCTCACCTTGAACTACGGCTATTAAATTAATTGCCCACCACTTTGAGGATCAATCGATTGGTTTGAGTAATTTTTTGAAGAACAAAAAAAAGAGAAAAAAACTCATTATCTGATTCCAGCATCTTTAATTTGAACAATTTCTGGTTCCTTCACTCCTACGTGACAGTAAACTGAATATCTTCCGACTTTGTGGACAAAATGTGACACTTGACGACATCATCTCGGGCTTCGAGAGACACTGATTGACATTTTTCACAATTTTCTGACATTTTATCCAATAACTAACTGCTCTTTATTAGTTCCACCAGTCCGTCTAGGTGGGCCCAGAGGAACTTCAGCTGTAGCCTGTGATGTGTTTATTAGCTTTAGACCAGTTAGTAACGTATCCACTGTGGAGAACGCCTCAAACATTTCCTTTTATTCAATTGCAAGGTAGCAGGGACCTCTCCTGCAGAGGCTGTGTTACCATGGGAATAGTTGGTGTACAGCACTGTTCAAATATATATATATATATATATATATATATATATATATATATATATATATATATATATATATATATATATATAGAGAGAGAGAGAGAGAGAGAGAGAGAGAGAGAGAGAGAGAGGGACTTCAGTATTTTATAGGTTAACCTCATGCAAGTCTGTTTTAAATCGCTGGCATCTGTTGTCTATCTTTTGCGAGAAGGACGGAGCTCCTTTGATTGATTAGCTGAGTGGTTGGCACGGAGTTGGCTGACCTAAATCGTTTTTTGCGGAGGTGTTTTCCTATTGTTCTCTGCTTCATCGGAGTTTCCAGACTGACAGGATGACACAGACGCAGACACAGAAGCTACATTAGCGTTATAAGCTGTCAAAGTCGCCACAATGAATCACGCTGTTCAATTAAAAAGCGTTCGGGGGGCCTTTTTCTTTTTCCGCATGCGAGGTGGTGAGGAGGCAGCCGTCTTCGGTGGGAGCGGTTCACCCCGCGCGGAGAGTTTGCTCGTTGTTGTTTGAAGTAGAAAGCCGTTAAAGTTCTTGGCACACTCCAGTCCAAATATTAAACTGGCAATATGGAGATTCTCTGGTTAATGTACGAGCATGTGCGAGCCGATTTCTTGCGGGCCCGGCCCCAACAACAAGCATCTCGCTGATTAATACTTTAAGATTTGATTCATCGCTCCGTGTGGGCAGAGAGCATTTCCTGCCTGTGTCGAGACCAGACATAGCAGGATTTCATTTAGGTGAAAAATATTAGAGACGGATGCGCTGCTCGGCTGAAGCACTATTTATTTTTTTTGATTTACAGTGTTTAGCTCACGCCTCGTGAGGCTGTCACGATACAGGAGTTTAAAACCTTGAATATGGGTCGACTGATAGCTCTTTTAGGGCTGATACTGATACTGGCTATTAGAAATAAAGGCGACTGATGGAACTGATATACATTTGCAATAAAGATGTAGATTTAAGAGTGGAATGAACCTGAAAACGATTTGAATTTGATTTATTCAAAGTACTGTTCCTACAGGTGCAGCTATGTAGTTTTGGGGAAGACATTGTAATCAGAAGAGAAAGACCTTTGTCTCTCTCTAAAGGACAACACAATTCAATACGGTTTTACTTTGTTTATATGTGGCGGACCCTGCCACCTTTCTTTATTCAGTCATGGAAAAAATAAATATGTCTGAGTTTGTATTATTACCTCGTTAGTATCTATACTATTAAAATATTAAGATTGTTTTTTTTTATCCAAAATTACATAGTGCCCCTTTAAGTACAATTTTGAGGCGCTTGAGTGTTTCCAGTTTCTGCTGCTTTATACGTCCGTTTGATAAATGTAGTTACAGGTCACTGTGCCGATTCGCATTATTCAGTGTTTACAGGTGATTAATTGCGACATATAACCAATCGGATATTGTTGTGTGAGATGACGCTGCATCAGAGCCCAACAGGCACATTTGTAAATTCATTTTATCAGCAATCTGACAGAAAAATCTGGATAAAAGACTGGATATCGTAAAAAATGCCGGATATTGGCCTTGATTGGCCTGGCGGATAATTGGTTGATCCCGAGCTTTGATATGATACTAGAATAAAAAACCTGATACTGGATACCTCTTTCAATGCCAAGTAGAAAAAAAAAAAAAAAATCCTGGGCACACAAAATAGGATATTTGTTTTCCTTTTTTTTTTAATTAAAAACCTGCACACAGCACTGCCCCAGAAAAAGTCAGTGAACACACTTCCCTGCAGCCTTCAGATTACAATCTGACTGTAGACCTGTTTGTTTTCACAGCTTCGGTACTTTCACTACTATTAAATGCGGATATTGTCGTGTTTTAAACACACAGCTAACACCAAGTACATTTCTGACAACCTTGCTGTCTACAGTAGTTTTAAAATGGTGAATTATTGGGCGACCGAACTGTGGACAAAGACGAACTGGCGATGCAGGCGGCCCGTGACCGGCGTGTAGGTCAGAAGTGCTGGTGTCGAGCCCCGAGTGACAACGGCGGTGGCCAGAGGACCAGAGTGAGGGCTGCTGAAGCCTGGCTGGGGACTCTCTCTCCCAGCTGCCACCTGGCACAGACCGAGGGCTCAGGGCCCCATCATGCAGACTTGGCCCAGAAAACCAGAACAGGGGAGGGATTCATCCATCCCCCAACAAGCTTCATTCAGCAGACAAACCTAAGGCCCGTTGGTGATGCCGCGCTGCGTCCTTTAAAAAAAAAAAGAGAGAAATTGGTGCACTTAAGCAATTAAGAAATATCGAACCATCGAGGTGTTTCATTTTAATGCACACCTCTGTAATAATCCATAATTTTTACTGTATGGATTTCTACATTAAAACGTTATGCAGTAACAGCTCAACACAGAAGTGAAGATATATATATATTTTTTTGCCTGATTTGTTTTTTCAGTCATTCTCACAAGCCATTGCCTTTTAAAAGGGCTGCAGTATATTTTCAGCCATTAACCGGAAGATGAATACGCAGGCTGAGATGATCTTTAGTGGGGATGCAGAGCCGTTTATAGTATTTACATGAGGCGCGCAGCTGTAAGGGCTCCTCAGTTACCAAGATACCGAGTCAAAAACTTCCCTCTCACGACAGGCTCTGCAGACGCAGAGAACAACACGCGCACGCGAGCAAAATAAGCTGCTCTGAAATGAACGTCTGCGCCCTGTCTGTGTTGTGGCTGCCGTCCCTGGCAGAGCGCCCCGCAGCCCGGTCCAGTTAGATGAGATGATAGAAAGGGGAAATTACTGGCATCGTTTCCGTGCCTGTGCGCGAAGCAACGAGTGGCCATCCTCAAACGTGCAGCCGCCGTTTTTTTTTTTTTTTTTTGTCAACCGCTCTGAATTTTCTGGGCTGCGCCGAGAATTTCAACCAGCCTGATTCTTTTCAGTGTCAGTCTGGAAGAGCCGATCTGCGTCCAAGCCCAGGGAGTGCACTAAAAGAGGGTTTTTGGGCCTAAAATATTTGTGAGATGGCCACTGAAAATGAATAATTTAATGCACTTTCGTGCCACGGTGCATGAATTGAAAATCGAAGCTATAACGGCACCGCTGCCCCTGCTTACACCTGCAGCGAGCTCACAATTCACTCTCAACAGCTGTGATACTGTTGGCCCACGAGGATTGAGTTCAGTCTTGTGGCGGCGGCACTATCACTGAGTTACTTTGTGTTAAAATTAGATTGCCAAGTACATCACCAGCAGCTGTCATCAATCTGATTCAATATGATTCCCTAACATGCTTCCGAGCTGCTATTGATCTCTGGTCCCCCCCATCCCCCCCTTCACACTGTGTTGGATTGGGAGTCCTATTAACTGCGTTCCCATCAATCACAGTTCACCCATGTTTGTTTGTAGAAGTCTTTGATACGATTAGAGCGGCGCTCTCGCAGTCGTACGCTACGTGGTTCCTTCTCTCCGCCGTCCTATTTCGCTTCTCGCGTCGGCTGATTTGGAATGCGTGCAGTCGCTCCCCCCTCGCTTTAGTGATGTGCCTCAGTGCTCCGTAGCCGAGACCAGAGATTAAGCACTTGGGCCTCAAACATGTCCGCTGTCACAGGTATCTCTCACCACTCAATGCCTGATAAGGGCCAGTTGTTCCTGAAACAGCCCTCGCCAAGAAGAAAACCCTAGAGAAATAAAACCCCCTCTGGACACCGAGGGATTTAATATGTTTCTCGAAGAGAGAACATTCCTATGATTGCTTTTGTGGCCTTAGACACGTCAACAATTGGAGAGTATTGGCCACGTTTATTTCTTTCTTTCTTTGAAGAATGATTAGATTTTTTCTTCCTATTCAATTTAGATTTTGCCTACTTTTACATACACGTACGTATGATTGCCCATACTTTTTAATTTAACGGCGCCATACCTTATTTATTCCTGTCGAATTCCAGTTGAAAAACTTTTCCCGAGACTCATTTAAGGCTAAAGAAGCAATCAGCAAGAAAATTAAGTATTTTAAGTTCTCAAGGTCCGGTTTGTAAGAAAGTTGAATTTCGAATCTCATTTCAAACTCATCAGGCACCGAGGCTTCGTAGGTCGTGCCGAGCTCCAGCAAAATCAGGTATTTTAAGCCAAAACATGATGTTTTCCTAACCCTAACCGAGTGTTTGATGTGCCCAAACCTAACCGGAGCTTAAACGCTATAGCTTAACATAAAGAAATGCAAAGTTTCAACATATTCGTGGTCTGCAGAAACGTACACTGCTAATTTTGCATCTGTTTTGCCAGGTGGGTTGGAAGATTCACAGCAAGCGGGTCGGCCTATTGATGATCTTGCGGGAAGTGTTTGCCTGAGTTACTTTCCAATGTTTTATTGACATTGTGTATATGTCTTAATACTACTGATACTGAGTACTGATATCAATGCAAAAGTTCATATGTGCAAATAATAGACATGCTGCCTCTATAACCACAGTGACACCATAACTATCTCTGTTGCGTCATGATTATATCAATATATTGAGCTTTCAGAGCTTTTATATTTCCTTTGTACAATCATGTGTATCAGAAACTTAACTAATAATACTTTTACATTACTGCTTTTTTTAAAATAGATTTTTATCAATAATCTGTCAATTTGGTGCCGACATTTCATGCTATGTGATTTTTAACGTTTCGCAAAGTGGTGTCTGATGGGTTCACTGTTTCAATGTACATAAAACTGCTTTGCAGACAGCCCAGTGTTCATTTTTTTCTTTGAGCATAACAGCCTGTACCAGCATGCACCGAGCAGACGACAGGGAAACACATGGAGATAGTTCCGGTCTGTCTCAGGCTAACACGCAGACAATCACATTCACACACTCATTCACACCTAGGGGCGAATTCGGGTCCCCACTTCGCCAGGCTCGATAATATTTCGATTTGGCAGGAAACCCGAAACCCATTGAAAAATATGAAAAGCATTCAAAATTCACACAAAACAGACTGGAAGCCCTTCTTCTCTGCGAGACGACAGTGCTAGCCATTCAGCAGCTCAGTCAGGTTTGCATTTAGAAATTGGCTGAAAGTGTTTTGTGTGCGTCGAGGCAAGTAAGGCGAAACTCCAGTGAGAGAGGACCTAAAATAGATGTGTCTGTAAAATCTGTCCACAAACATCTGTGTGTGTCACGTAGGTATGCATGAGTTCAGATATGTGTGTGAAAATCTGCTGTTTGATGTGAGGAATGTGGCAGTAATTAGGTGTAAAGCGAACCTCATGCAGTGGGAGGTGGCCCAATCAATGGCACACAATTATCAAGTAAAGGTCACACCAGGACGGTGTTCAGGTATTGGAAACGCATTAGCCCACAGTCACAGTCGTCATAAGATGATGGCTGAAAAATGTGGAGTAAATACCCGAGGTCGTGACGAGATTTAATAAAGCCCAGCATTGTTACAGAGAGGAGGTTGTTGGCTGGGGACACCTTCATGACCGCCCCTCTGCTGTTGTTTTTTTGTTTTATATCAGATGATCGGTGTGCTTTGGTGTTTCATTTCTGTCACGTCGTAAGTGTGTTGTGTAAAGTTGCATCATGCCCCGAGTGCCAGATGAATCCTGGAAGTGGAAGGACTTGAAGTTTGTCAGAAGAGGTGATTTGGCGGCTTGCATGTTAAGCACACGGTTACTCTTAAGATTAGGGAACACATATAAACCATTAACTAGCTTTTTACTAGTAATTATAATATTATCATTATTCTGAATTACCATGTTCCACAACTCCTAAGCCATCAACTGAGTTTTCCCTTAATTACCTCCCAATTTGCTGCTTATTGATTATATAAGGTGGTAGTTTATTTATAAGGTCATGTGCCGAAAGACTAGTCATTCTCCCTTAATAACACTTCATCAACACAGTCTGTTCCTGTGTTACAATCCACAACACTACAGGTGTTGGTACTGTTCAGATAACTTTGAATTAAGTCTTTCTAACTCAGAATATGTTCCCCATTATAAAGTGGGTGTTATTAAAGGGCGATTCCAGTCTTTCTTTACAACTAGGCCCCTGTCTTTTGGGTGTGTAATTGTTTCATACTTACCAGAAGTTTTGTAGTCGGTCCAGTCGATCGCCACATCTGGCAGCCGCTATTCGTCTGCAATGGCTGTAGTCCATTGGGGCAACTCCGGCAGTCAAAGTTGCACCCACTAAAAGTGCTTGTTTTTGCCACTCACAGGCTGAGGTTGTAATTATAAGTCTGTGACAACACAACAGAACTGATTTCTATGGAGATACCACCAGACACACTATTGTTCTCGCTCTGAAAGCTCGAGAAGGTGAGTTTTTACCGTTGTTGCCTCATCGAGATTGTCAAACTCAGTTAAATATTCAGCCGTGGTTTTGGAATTGAATTCTTGCTGGCAGTTCCTCTATGTGAATGCCAAAATACTCTCTCCAACTTTGACTCAGCTGACATTTTATCCAGATTTGAATCTCCATCTCCATGGGAATCATATCGGTAATGTTGTCAGACACTTAGAATAACAACCTCAGCCAGTGAGTTGCAAAAAACAAGCACTTTTCGTGATAGTCACAGTTGCCCCAAAGGATTACTTTGCAGCTATTACATCCAGCTGCCAGCTGAAGCGATCTACAGCACCGATACCAAATGAATCATTTACAAACCAAAACATCTAAGACTCTGGTTTCGAGGTCCAATTTGTAGGAAAGTTGATTTTTGAGTCCCATTGCCAACTCATATGATACTAACACTGGGTTGTAGGTAGGGTCCGTTGCCATCTCAGTGGGATAGGGTTAGGGTTAGGGTTATGTGTTGTATATGGAAATTAGACACAAAAATCAGCTTTCTTACAAATTGGACCTTTAAAAAAATACCTGAATTCCCCTTTAAGTTTCAATTTACTTGAGAAACAGTAACAATCAGTAACAATTAGTAATGGTTATTGAGGCAAATCTCTGTTTACGGTCCAGTAGTGTTGGAATATGGGCATGCAGAATAAGAGCCATTATGCCACACTAATAAGCAACTAATTAATATGTGTTCCCTTATCTTAAGTGCTGCCCAGCATACAAATACATTGGAATCAAATTATTTGTACCATTTTATAACCGAGGAACACACTGTACCTGACGATACTCCCTAACTTTCGTGAGCCTTTTCAAAGGAAGCGACAGGCATGATTAGAAGTAAGCATGGCAATCATCTATCCAGTCATGTCTGCAATTATGCTGAGGGTTTTTCTATTTTCCAACATGCTTTGTGCGCGTCGAGAGACAGCATTTGTATGTAGAGAATGGTGACCAAACAAAATAATGACTCTGGCTCATTGTATCTTAGCCAATAAGTGCAGGCTGGTTTATATGTCGTCATTGTTCTAATACGCGTTCTCCTTTTATCCGTCTGTTCTCTCTTTAATGTCGTGCTCCTCTTTTCATCCCTCTGCAAGCAATTAATAGACCTTAGTGGATAAAAAAAATCAGAGGCATAATTCTGGGAAAGAAAGTTTTACAGTTTGATGGGGCCAGCTGAACAGACGGCGGCGCAGACAGCACTAGCAAAGGTGTTTCAGGGACAAAGGGAAGTTATAGAAGAAGTGCATCTCGGGAAATTTAATCACTTGACAATCAGAGACGGAAGCCTTCATGGTCCATTTCTCCGTGCCGGGGAGGCATTTATGTTGTTACGTGCAAAATGGGCGCTTCCTCGGAGCAACAGATTGCATGAGGGTTGCCTGGCGACTTAAGTGTTATCACAGTCGTAATGGGTGTCGTTCCATGTTTGTTTGCTCGCTTTTGAAGGAACGGTTTTGAAAACGGATAACATATTGATGTACAAACAGCACTTTAGTGCAGAGTGAGTCCGTCTGAAGAAAAAAAAGGTTGATGTCTGATGAGTCGTCGTCGTCTCTGATTGTTCCAGCCCTCGGAGCCAAAGACGGTGTCGCATATGTCCCCGCTGAGACCTCACATCTGTTCTGATCAGTGGAGAATCACTTTGTCCTCATTAGCCAGGAACTGTCAATCGAGAAAATAGGCAGCGTTTACTCGACAGAAAAGTGATAAGCTTCATAATTAGACAGCAAGCGTTGACTAAACTGGGTCACTTTCCCTTTGCGGCTGAATGATTTACCGTAGCCAGTAAGTATTTACAGTGAAGCGACTTCCATCATAACAAAGTAGAGGCTTACGTGATTGATATAGCATAAATATTTTACCTTTATCTCTTGTTTTTTGTCTGTTCTTAGTTGTTATTTTTAGTCATCGCTCTTAACCTTGTGTTGTACCATGTGTTTTATTCCTCAAAGGCTTAACCAGAGACAAGGACGGCAAACTAGCCACAACTTGAAGTCCTACAAATATTGCATCGTCGCATTTTAATTAGATGTAACAATCTGCTTGGCTTACCTCAGAATTGAGCATATAAGCAATTATTGGAACCTAGAGAAGCTTTGGAGACAGCTTGAGTTAGAATAACTGCATTTGAATCAGAGCCACAGAAGACAGCCTCATCTGCGTGAAGTAAAAGCTTCACTGACGTATACGGGCTCGTGAATCACACATCACAACGCGAGCGAGGTCGAGTTCAATTTGAAGGGCACGGTCTTTACACAGTTTGAAGGACTACATGGATATTAATAACATTAATAATTAAAATGAACAACATGAATTATAGCTGAGTGATCTAGACAGGCAAGTAAACAGACCTCAAACAGAACGACATGCTTGAAGCAAGAATCACCGTTGCTTGCGGCATCGTGCCCGACCATAACGTGGCTCGGACCAAAGAGGGATCATGCTTTTATGGTTTTGATCGCGCAACGAGCGTTTGTATAATGTAGATTCAAAGGTTTTAATGTTGCTCTATAACATTTTGTTTTACCCCCATACTTTGCCAACCAATGTGTCTTTCTCTGTAGACTCATGCTTTTCATTCCCGGGGTCACAGTTTACCTTTTCCCCTTTTAATTACCATCCCCTGTCTCTGGAACTGCACAGTGTTTAGTCAGCTATCCTCCTCAGCGAGCGATGGACGGGAGAGGACAAAGAATTATTTAAACAAACTCGAGATGCCCTGGAGAGAAATATTCCCGTTTCTTGTGCGGTTTTAAAGGAGAGGAGTGTTACGGGGCGACCTCCATTAACAGGCCGACAAACGCAGGGCAGTGGTGTGCACAGACTCTCCAAAGGAATTAATGAATGAAAAGTGATAAATTATAGCAAGGGCGAATTATTTTGTGTTGCTTTCTGAGATGAAAAGTCAAAATTCAAATTATTTGACACACAATTTTAATCATTGTTCTCATTCTTTGAATGTCAAGTGTCGGAATGTAGGAAACAAAGTCCTTGAATCTCAAATGTTTCGGGGGTAGGACCCCTTGATCCTCACTTTGGGTTTGAAATCCTCACTATTTTCGAGGTCTCGCGGTCGACAAGTTCGTTTATCTCTGTGTTTTATATTTCTTGTTCATTGCTTCTGAAATCCCTGGTTTTATTTCATTTAACCTCATCTTATTTCTCTTTGATTTACTGGCTTTTGCACCTGTATTATATGGTAATTTTATTTTGTGAAGCACCTTGTTACTTCGCTTAATTGTTTGCCCAACCAAAAGTCCCAAATCCAATTATATTCAGTGTCTGATCACACACACGGATAAAAGCGACACATTTGGAAGCTGTGTCTGTCCTTTGGCTTTTTTTACGCTTAAAAAAAGAAAAAAACTACTTAAATGATTAATAGCTCATGAGAATAGTCGCAGATTAGTTTCCTGTCGATCAGCTAATCAACTATGTGACAAACTGTTGCAGCTGGCATTTTCTGAATTATGTACTTTCTATCAATCAGGCCAGCCCCCCCTCGTGCATTTAAAAAACAAAAGCGTTTTCTAATCAATGTCCCGGTTTACTAAATCACAAACACTCCAAAATCAATAGACGTCTCTCCGCATTTACATTCTGACTTTTACTCGGAGCCGTAAATCCGAAAGCTGCGCCTAATGATGAAGGTGACTAATATGACAAAGTGTTGATTTAGTGGTGATTGTTTTTAAAGTGCTTCATCTCGTGGCTCATGAGTTTGGCTCAATCAAACGCGCGGCGATTACATTACACCCTCGGTTATTAACCTCTGAGATTGTACAACAATCAAGATGGATCTGTCTTCTGTGCATTAATGTTGTGAGACATTGTAATGACACTAATTGGCTGTGTGACTCTTAGCCTAATCTCTTATGCAAGAGGTAGAAAATTACCTGACAAGTGGCTTCTATAACTGAAGCGACCTCTCCTGAGATACGGCTCACCAAAGCGGCCTATTAACTGTGTTGACAAGTACGTCGTCTTGTCAGGCGTGTCAGGACTTTTTTTTTTTTTCTGTGAAGCTCCTTAAAAGTGACTACAGTGCATGGGGGAAAAAAAGGAAAAAAGAATCAGTTCTAAAAATAAGCAGTCTTGCAAAAAAGAAGCGTCTTCAAGGGGCTGTCATCATCAGTGGTGGCAAAGCGTGACATGACAGTTCTCATTTTTAGATCCTCTCTTCTTGACCTTCGTCTTGTTCAGCTAACCAACATATTCGTGTCTGACTCAAATTTACCTCAGCGCTCTGATTCATCATTCATAACAGTCGGTCAGGACAAGGCGACATCAGCTCCCCGGATGTCTTTGATGCAGCGGCTTCAATCCGGAAAATTAAGTCTGCGGTGATATATTTTCGAGTGCACCGGCTTCTCTTTTTTTTTTTTTTGATTTCTCTGCCATCACGCCGAGCTCCCTGACACAGTTATCAGAGGTCAGGCTCCAGCATCTGTCTGCCCGAGACACTCCTCACACAGGACGTGTCGCTTATCTCCGCCATTACAGCGTCCCTAAGGAGGTCTCGGGGAGATGTCTTTGCCAGGACCTGAACTTGAACTTTACAGTGGTGACAAATGGAGAGGTGCTGATTAAAAACCAGTCAGTGTTGGCGGCGATAATAACCCTATTAAATGGACCAGGTATCAATCGGATGCGAAGGGTGAAATTGTTTCACATTTTTTTGGGGGGGATTAAAACACTCGTTCACTTGTCTTACCGAGAAACAGATGAGATGATCAGTACCGCTTTTCATATGCAGCCACGAGACAGTTAGCTTAGCTTAGCACAAAGACTGAAAGCGGGTTGTCGACGTCTGGTTTAGCTCTCTAGAAAAAGAAACAAAGCAACAACCACCGGCACCTCGAGAGCTAATGAACACTATCTGCTTAATTTCTATGATCGAAACAGAAGTGGGCTGTCAGCTGGGGGTGCCATGATTATAGATTTCTGATGTACGATTATAGTCTGAGGAAAGATCCAGGTTGCACAGTTTCATGATTGAAATGTATTTATTTTTACAACAGTGATGATGATGACGGATGAATGAGCATTTTAGTTCAGTTCAGGTCAATGTGCAAGAAATGAGTTGATCTCTTATGCAGGTGTTTGGTGTGTGAGGGGATTACATGCCGTTTTGGTGAGTTGCAGTCTTCCTTTTCTTTCTGTATTGCCTCTGGTTTCAACACAGTTTCATACCTAAACCGATTAATAGATTGATTGTCAGCATCTCACCCAAAAAGACATGTGTCACTCTTTCTAAAACAAGATGACCGTTGGACTTTGGTTGGATTTAGACAGGAAAACTCCACAGTTTACAAAAACATCGTGGTTTGGGCTAAAATCACTAAATGACTCCTGTAACTTAGGTTACAAACGTACCTACATCACCTAAGCAACTTACTTTACATGTATGTTATGTATGTAAAAACTCGCAGACTGCTGGCTTCGCTCTGGACACAAACAACTGTGTCCTGAGTGAAAGTCTTGTGCTTGTTTAACCCCACCATCCATCCCCAACCTCCTCCTCTCTTTATGCAACTTGACTTGACTTGCCTGACTTCCTCCTTTGCAGCTGTAATAATCACCACAACCACTAGAGGTCTCTGTCTAACAACATGATAGTGTTTTTTCTGATGAGGACAGGCACTCGGTGTATCTGAGCCTTCACAGTTACAAGATACTGACATTTTAAACTGCGGTTAATAGTGAAATTGATTTTAAATTGATTAATCGCTGCATTCCCAGTGTCAGTCCTCGATCCGTGTCGGCTACCTGATTCATTCTAGGTCAGGTTTGAACCCTAAACCAATCCCCAACCACTCAAACACGCGTTGAATGGATCAGGTTTGCGGTACGAAGCAGACATTGAGAAGGGGCTATGTACCAGAGCAACTTCTTCGAGTTTTGACATCACTCCAGGAAGTTACGGCGCCCTGCCCCTGTGAAACCCCGAGCTTTTCTCTGTTACACTCTGTTTTTTACCAAACTAAAAAAAAAAAAGCCACCTCTCTCTATGCTAAACTAAGCTCCGGGATGTAGCTTCATACACCAGACAGACTCAAGAGCGCTGTCAATCTTCTCATCTCACTCTCGGCGAAGAATACGGATATTTCCCAAAGGAGCTAATCCTTTAAATACTGTTTCTTTGGGATTTTTGTAGGTGTGAGAAGGGATGCGCATTTACAGCCGCTTGCCACCTCGCACGGAGAAAGAAACGATCCCAATCAGTTCCACCCTGTGAGGTGCACAGATAACCGGAGAGCACGTCGTGGGAGAGAGGAAGTGGGATCGGTTCATCCTCTGTGACAAAACGTGTAATGTTAACATAACATCCCACCCCCCTTTTTGCGGCTCTGCACGCTTTGATAAGTGTCTGGTTTTTATTGTTGAAGATATGAAAGTGAAAGGAATAAGAATGATGTTGTTTTCTCATTGCTCGGAAAAAGAATCATACTGCACAGGTCATTTCGAGTGCGATAGGAGCTTATGAATGTGACATCTGATAGTTAAGCCCCGTTGCTCATACTGTGATGTGAATGGAGCCCTGCCGGAGCGCTGTTTGAGGATATAGAATGTGCCATGTGTGCAACTGCTAGCTGTCGCCTCTAAATTGCTACCGAAGCCGAAATTTGGATGTTCATTCAAAGCCTGGGAGACGTGAGAGGGGGATCTGCATCTGCCCGTTATTCTGATGTGCCCGATTCCTCACTGTTGTGTCGTCTGCGAATGGAGGAATTCTCCTCTACTGCGTGATTTGTGACATGAATGTTGTTTATTTTTTCCTCAGTAATAAGTGGGGTTTTATTGGTAACTTCCACCACCAGGATACTCTCTTAATAGGGATGAGAAGCAGAGTTTACGGTGCGGTTGTGTCAGAGAATAACGCTGTCAACAAATCAAACAGCCATGACTTTAAGGAGTGTTAGCCAGCGTTTCTTTTTAGATGCGTGGTGGGACCTTTTCTGCACCTCAAAATCTTTCATTTCCATAGCCGCCGCAGTGTGAACGCCTGCTTCAGGCGGTGTTTCCCTGTGGATCACAAGCTCTTCATTATTAAAGGCCCCTCGCCGACCATCCTCCACACTCCTCTGACCTAATGACTTTCCGGAGAGCCGAGCCACAGCTTAAAGCTCATCCCTGCCTCGCTCTCTCTCTCTGTCTTCTCCTGGAACGGCAGCCAAAGCGCCGCATCTTTGTTTTTATACCAATTGGTCGGATGAGAAAATGGGATCGCCCTTTTGTGGCATTAAATATTGATGTGTATTCTCACACACAAGGGGGAAGAACTAAAGTTGAACCAGACATAAGAAGGGATGTATGTGTCTTTTTAGCAACCGTGCTATTAAGATTGAAGACGCACGCTGTATGTTAGATCAAAGTGTCTTTCTCAACAACCTCATTTAATTGTTGAATCGAAGACTCTCTTTAAGTAGAAGCTGACAGATTACTCACTGAATATGCTTTCTTTTTCATGAAAGTATTCAACACAGGTTCATTCTCAGCAAGGGCTCTTACCGGTAATGATGAGGCAAAAAAAACCCCTCAAGAAACAACATACATCGCTTCTTGCATTCCTCTGTACTGTGACGTGGCATCATGTTGCTGCCTTCAACCTAAACTTCTACATAAGTCTTAATTCCATGATACCATGAGTTCAATCAAGACCAATTGTAAACAATACAATGTTTGAAATCTAATCTATCTTGTAGAAAAGTATTCTGATAAGAGCCAAAAGCAGATTTGATAAGAAAAAGTCACAATTTGCGGCGTGTTTGAACCTTTCTATTGCAAGTTCGCTTAAATCACACATCCAACAACACCGTTCGCATCAGCTCCAGTTGCTTTGCACAATAAACTTAGGTAATTGTCGCTGTGCAATGAGCCATGTCTGCATTAAGTCTTTTTTTTACATGTAATTCCGCGCCAATTTACATCGATCATACCAATCGCTGTAAATACCAGTTTACAGCGATCGCAGATGGTCGAGGAAACGGTGTGCGCAAATTGGGGTTAGTGGTCGCTCTCTCGTTTTCATTTTATACAGTTCATTTCATCAGAATTGTCACAGCAAGTTATGAATATCATGAAAACCTTTTTTTTTTTTAAAGTTGTATTGCTTTTTTTTGAGTATACCCTTGGTATTCGTGTTGCCTGCACAGCCATATGTAAGCAACGTGTAAGTAGAGGAGATATTTTAGTGAAAGGACTGATGGGAGTTTTATTTGAATCACAAAAGATTGGAAAGGAATAAGGGTCTAGATGAAAAACAGCTGGTGTTGTACCATCTTTATTTCTTATTTTTTGATATATTGTTTGTTATTGGGAAGAACTATGACTCGCAACGACCCAATCACCAGTATAAATGTTAGCTAAGCACGTATAACCACAGATTATCACCAGTTTATGCGTCCTGGATGAAATATGTTACTGAAAAGGATCTAGTGGTTTGTTTTGTTGATTGCACCTTCCTGGCGTGGTGTTATCTTAAAGTAGTTTGCATGAATGGAATCAGGAGAATCTAAGCTTTCTAATGATGTGTGGCTTGACTATGCAACTATATTAAATCGAGGCGTTTGCTTCGCTGTGTTTGTACTGTTCCGTGAAAACAATTGTGATTCGGCTCAAGCGACCTGTTATGTCGCAGCGATTGCGGAAGGAGACGGTCCGACTTCCTGTGAAAAATTTGCCGGTTTAAAACGCTTCAAGTACAACTGAAAGTATCCCCGGTGTTGTGACTCAGACTGCGGTCGGCCATTTGGCAGCCTCGTCGGCGTGTAATGACACCACCGCCATCAACCTCCACCTCCTGTTGTGAAAGGTGACTAATACGCATATAATGGAAACTTGATATGCCACCATTGGTACAAATGTCAACCGTGGATGTATCTGTGGTTAAGTGCTAATGTTATATCCTGGCGACTGGGCTGCTTGAAAAACCCTGCTGTGTGACTGTGGCTGGGAAGAGTTATTACTGAGAGGAGATGCAGCTCAGAGGTACCCAGATAAGATTGAGCATCGCGTTATTAAGTAAATAATCTTTGTTTATGCAGCACTTGTGTGCAGATCCGTCTTATTAATTTGTTTTGCATCTGTTAAATATAGTTTTCCTTTTTCGTATTTCAACTCTCGGGATGGTACATGCCTCTGTCTCTATGTCTCCTAACCCTGACACAGTACAATACAACACATTACTGTATATGTTTCCTAGAACGCGGGGTCTTACAGTAACACATCAGGGAATAAATGAGGGGAGGAGGAAGCCTCACCCCGCTTCTACACCCATGCACGAAGACAAACAACTCACATTTGTCCTTTGACAGTTTCGCCAGTCGTGGAAGTTTTTGATGGCATTTGTGAAACTTTCCCTTTGTCGTCGTATTCTCTTTACAGTCTAGTCGAGCTCGTGTTTGTGTGCTGCGCTTCCTTTCATATCGGCACTTCAAGAAAAAACAAGAATTCTCGTTCAAAACAACAGCCTTGGCTAAAAGTTCGGATATATATGATCTGATTGAGTCACGCTGAGGGAAGCTTTTGTAAACTTTGCATGGAATCATGTGTGCGGATGAAGCAATATTAAAGCTTTCTGTTTCAATATTTAATGTCAGCTGTACCGCGTTGTTGGAGCGAGCCTCAGGCAATGTACATTGTTTTATGTCTGCGGCATACTTGACATGTTTTACAGTATGGAAAATGAGCTCCTACCCTTTTCTTTCGCTACGAGTACATGGAAATGTTGACATCAAAATGTCAGTCAACCGTGGCCTTGTGTGAGGCGTATGCAGTATGTGTGTAAGTAAGTATAATGCGATCACATTTGCTACCGTGGAAACATAATGCATGTGATAAATGCCGTAGATGAGGACCTACAAAGCAAAACACATCTTAAATTTGTACTTTTCTGCTAAACCTGTTCACTTAAAAGGCCTGCCGCTAATATAACCTCATTATCCAACACACATCTTCAGCTAAACAATACAACAATAATTGCATTTCGTCTCTTTGTGGTTGTGATTGCAAGATGCACATCACTCGTCTTGATCATTAGACCTCCTCAGGACTGTGTGTACACGCTGTGTCTTGGCTCTCGTGTTGCATCTGTTCGGTGCAGTGTCTTAACTTAGGTGACCTCAGTACCTCAGTCACACATTGAAAACCTTTGTTTCCCAGATGTTGAACAGAATTAGGCAAAATATAATCATAAATAAGCTGCTCCTAATACCTGGAATAATCTATAGTCAGAGTTTATTACCTACCATGAGGGTCTTTGGGTACATTTTAAAAGACCATGAGAATAGTACTGAGAAGAGTGTTTGTTATTAAAACTCCCCTGACATTATTTCATAGCAGGTTCTGTATTTATGCATCATAAGAGCTGTTATTTTCTTTAATTGCTGATTTTTTTGCTAAATTTTGTGTATGAATCAGTCGTAGCATGAGACAGTTGAATGTGTGTGCTAGCAATGTTTACGCTGCCCTCTTGGCCAGGTCATTCTTGAAAAAGAGGTTTGAATCTCAGTGGATCTTTTACCTGTTTAACTAAATGAGATTAAATGATTAAATACATATATATATAAACATAATATATGTATACAATATATAGTAGCTGACCCTTGATTTATAACTGAACTCCCATCACAACATGAAGCTGCTATGGCTAACATCTTAGCAAACAGAAATTGCTAGCTCACACATCCATCAGACAAGGAGCAACATTAGCATGCTACTGTCTGCAGACACTAGAGTCAGAAATCTAAATCCAATATTTACTCTCATAATTGGTCTGTTTTGGTCTCCTGACAAAGAAACGTGTTCAACATAAACTGCTAGACATCCAGCCAAGCTAACCGCTATGGTGCTAAAGCAGCTAAAAGGAATCAAGAAAGAAAAGAAAGTAAGAAATCACTTTACTAATCCTGCGTTAGGGAAATTACATTTTAAAAAAAAGTAAATGTGTCACTTGCAGTAACAAGTACTCATCGGACATTTTTTTTATCATTACTTTTGCAACTCAAACAGCTGTTTGGCTGACATGTCAGCAAACAATTAGTACTTAATTTTGTATAACTATTTATAGCCACAGTTTGCTTGGATAGTGATATCTAACTGGATTCTTCTGTGGACTTTAAAAAGAGCCCAGAGAAAGAAACCATAAATTTAGAAATGCAACCATCTGTTCATTAGCATGAGGACGATTTTATATTATTTTATTTATTGAAGTGCACCGTTCCAAACGGAGCCCAGTCCATATGGCCTCACAAGTGTGTGTATTTGTGCCTTCGCTGAGTGTTTGCGTGGTCGTGCTCGGTGTAGGATAAACTCAGCAGAGTCTCTCCTCCGGTACGGTTCCATTATTTACGTAGGATGTGCAATCAACTGTTAATCGCACCAAATACTCCGAGGACTCGGCGAGCGGCATTAGAACAGCTGGAATCGGGCTGTAAAATAGGAAACAAGAGGGTGAAAAAGCTTTTTGCGAAAGGAGCGTGTTGAAACATTGTGAAGCGTTTCAATCAGCATGAGCAGCAGGAGGCTGCGACTTCCACATCCAACGCGGTCATAGATCGGTGCAATATGTGCAGGAGCGATAACAACAAACAACATTGTGCCAAACCCCGCTGCTGGCACGAACAGTCTGAACTTTTCACATCTCTTTGAATAAGGATAGTCTTTTGTGCTTTCAACATGAGCAACATTTCTGCAGAAGCACAAAACACTAGTCCAAGCTAAGGAGAGGATCAAGAACTCAGTCACTGAAATAGCAAAAAAAAAAAGGTCTAGTGTACATATAGATCGTTGGATATTTTCCTGCCTTCATGTTTAGGCCATTTCTACGGTGAACTTCTTCAGGTCATTTTGCGAAGAAGGAGGTCATGTGAGAGAATCAATGCGCCTCGTATATAGAGCAGTATGGCAAGAAAAACATCTGGAGGATCCTCAGGCTTCACTATTGACAGATGAGTCAAACGGTCATCTTCCTGGCTGACATAAGCCTCATTATTTCCAGCGAAAACTGACAGTGAGAATGTCAAAGAAGGTGGTTTGTTGCTTCGGGCTATTTGCTGGTTCAGGAAAGCGAGCTCACTTTTTTTCTAGAGAGCGTCTCGTATATAAATGGAGGGAGCGGAGCAACAGCGGGAGCAGGACTCCATCAAACGGTCAAGGGGAAATATGAAGTTTTCATGAAGACACGGCTCAGTGGACGCGCAGGTTGCAGGCGCAGGGTTTGTCGTTCGTTCGTTGCGCTTCGATTGAAGTCGCAGTTATGTGGCGTTTTATCTAAAAGACGCAATGATCAATTCTGGAGGAAGATCCCGTCCAACCACGAACACAAAGCGGTTCAATTTCAGCTGCACCTTTAAGCCTTTCCCTGCAGTAGAAATGTTAGGGTGGGGCTTTTAATCAAATACCACCTCTTTATTATTATTATTATTATGTTACTGTAATATCTTTAAAAAGAAAAGTAATAATAATGATTAAAAAACCTGACTTTTGTATATTGCACCAACCCTGCATAAAACATACTGAACAATACACAGTACTCAATTAAAAGTGGAAAAATATAGATTATTAATTAAAGTCTTTGTCGCCATACTGAATATAATTTCATTGTTCATGTCCCCAAGCAGATCACTAATGTGTTTGTTTGATAAAGTTACTCGGACTTATGGGAAATTAACAAAAAGAGCACGGAGAAGAATAAGCAACATTTTTTAAAGGTCATCTGCCAATTTATGTATTTTTTTCTTTCTTTCTGCAAGTCAGATTTATCAAATGTGTAATGCATATTGATTTATTGACTGCTGCTGTGCTCGTCTACACCAGTATATAACTAGCAGCCAACTTCACTGCGGGGTATATTATGTATTTTCATTGTACTGTGGTTAATTATTCAAGTCCTATTTCAGGCCAGGTTCATATCAGATGATTGGTATTTTAGGCTTTAGGCAACGGGTGAACAGGCCCCTCTTACCTTGTGTTATAGATACTGTTGATATTTGTTTAGTGATTTCTGACTTATTCAAAGGAGGAAACCATCAGTCCTTATTCTGACACTGTGTGCCGTTCACCTTATTGAATTTGGAAGGAGCAAACTAAGACGTCATGACGCGTACCTCAGACATTTCAATGACAATAATCTCCTCAGGCTCCGGGTCTGAACTCTGCTCCTCACGCCAATCCACATCAACTGAAGTCGGAAACTTCTCCGCCATCAGACTCCCCCTCGCTCCGTTGTTTGGAGCGCCGCTAAAGCCTCTTTAACAGTGTTGTTTCTCTCGTTCTTCCTCTCTAAGTCTTCCGATTGTTGATTTTTAAAGTTTTTATGATAAATCTCTGGTGTAAAATGCCGACTTCCCTCTCAGTTTCTCTCAGTTTCTTCTGTGTATAAAAAAATAAATTATGGAATAGAAACAATAAACAATGAAAGGCGATTTTGGGCGCCTGAAAATACATCCCGGCGAAATGAAAAAAAAAACAAAAAACAAGCCTGTAAAAATGAATCAGCTGCCTTGTATGGTCATAATGCCGCATCTGGCAACTGCGGTCTGTATGTCAGAGGTTTAAATGCCAAGAAATGCTGCTTGTTTTATTTTACTACCTTCCAGGCTTCAGAAAGCATCAAAAACGCATATTTAGGAAAAGTCACGGCTGAAGGGCTTCTGGTTTTTATTTAAGCAAAGTTTTATGCATCGTGAAAACCCAAACAAGCTGTCAGACAGTCTTGGCGGCGATAGCGTGAGGGAGCGAGGAAAAACAGAACCTCAGCCTCTGAATTCAGCTATTCTGCTACTGTGGGTGACTTACCAGCATTTACCTCCTGTGGAGCAAAGCCACAACATCGTTACATTCAGAAAACTCTGACATGGAGTGATGGTTGCTGATACGCCTGACAGCGAGGCACTGTATTTTAAGACTGTGTAGGTGTCGCACTATATACCATTGTCATTCTGACTGACTGGTAGACAACATCTCGTCTTGAGTCGTGCCGCGACACACAGCCTTTGTGATTTTTCTTCCCCTCATTCTTTTGGCTCGTGAATATGCCAGCGAGGAGCCCGGCTACGGCGTCGTTTCACTGCACTGCTAGTATGATGGGATTTACTGATAATGCTAATGTAGTCCAAGAAACCCCTGTGTGCACCAGCGTCCTGCCTCCCATCCCCACCATGAGCCCGACAATGAAAAAGTGGCCTTGGACCAGAAAAAAGGAAGCCTGAAACACTGAGCCAACACATGCGGAGTGAAACATTGTGTTTACATTTAAACGGTGCCAATTTACCGCTTAAGAGCAAGCATTATCAGTTCCTTTGAGGCCAAGATAATTGACTGAGAATTTGATTTTCTCTGTCCAAACATGATTATGGCGTTGCTTAGTGGGTGTCTGCAAATGCTGATTTGTTGCAGGTTGTTGAGGCTGGAATTCAATCAAAGAGGACCTATTGATGAAGCCGTTGCTCCGGCTCTGAGAAAATTGCACTTCAACAGCAATTCACAATGTTTCGACAAATAGATATTGGTGGAATAGAACATCAGGGTAATTATAACAAAACAAATACCGTTGAGTGTCTATCTTTCTTTGGGAAAAGAAAGAGATTTTACTCCCAGTCAGCCTCCCCCAAGTCCGACCATCGTGTTACCTTTACTATTAATTATAGCAGGCAGGATGGCCTAATGGCAGAACCATCTCTTCCCCTCAGGGTTGAGATAAACCTAACCCTATAGTTATATATATATATAATACATAGTATAGTTTGGAGAATGTTATAGATCCAAGACGAAGCTGAAAGATGGGCAGGGGTCCATGCCCTGCTTTTGTCAATACACAGCGCGGTCAGGCTACTGATATTCCAGACCGATGGTCCGGGCAATAGATTCTAACTTGCCCTAACTTTAGTCAGATAAAGGATCAATGAGTCAGGCAGGATTGAACTATTCATCTAAACAACCCCTCTACACCTGCATACTCTCTGCTACAGAGGGAGAGGCGGTTTGACATTAAGCCAAACGCCAGACTGGACCTGTAATACCGAACTTTACCTCTAGGAGTCGCACGTGACTCAGTCGCTCCTGAGGGGAACATAATGAAAGCCAATGAACGAGAGTGACGTGGCACCACAATCCATCAGGACAACTGTGTCATTAAACGTGTTTTCACTCTACAACAAACATCCATTTGACTTTTCTTTTTCTACAGTTAAACATCAAAAAGACTTGGCTGAGTGCAACTTGAGAAAAGAAAGCAGGAGCTGCTTTTCTGGTGCGTACGGTCGCTTTTTCACAACACGTTCCTGGAAATGTTTCAGAGTAGAAGCCTCGGGACTTTTGTGGTGTTGGGTTTGTAATCACACTGTGATGCAGTATTTATTTTCAGGTTGAAGGGGAGCTGATGAAAACGAGGCTCATGTTAAAGTATTGTGACGCTAGCATAACCAGCACTGAGTCGTTACCGAGGACTGGGCTGCTCTGTTGCGGACGTCGGTCTGAGGAGTGTAGCGCCGCCGTGTGCACGCCTCTCAACTACTGTATCACAAGAAACACAGTGAAGCCCTCTGTCTCTGAGCTATCCGGCTATCCTGGGGCTCCTGCTAACTCATTAGCCACGTGCTGCTGGCTTTCTCCAGTTAAAGTCTTGACAAATGCTGGTTCGGTCGATACAAACAAAGTCAAATTGGTTCAAGCTTATACACCGGACAGAGACCTACTCAACCCTAGTAGTGGAAGGACGGAAGGATATTTGGTTATTTTGCCAACAAGCGGCGCGGCGTCCCCCTTCATCCTCCCTCACAGCTCAATGCTTGTTGTATAGCTCTTTTTCTCAAGCACCATGCTGCGGTGTATATTACTATTAGAACAATGCATAAATATAAAATACATATTTGTGTTTTTAGTGAATGAAAGTGATTCTGAAAAAAGACACGCCAAGAGCGAAGGGCTGCGACACTGAGCAGATCCTTTTCTCTGTAAAAATCTGCTGATATCGACCGAATCTTTAAATAATCCTGCTCGCTGTCCATCACTCTCCTTCCTTTGCTTCTCTAAAGGAAACAGGCAGCAGCTGACATTGAAGCCTGTTGTAAGGTGTCCCAGGTGGCGTGCCATAAGGGCAGAAGCAGGTGGTGTAGAGTCTTCGACATTGACTTAAGGGAAAAGTGCATATTAATCGGCGTGGGAGACCGCAGGCTGACTTTCCCACTTTTACACCGGACTGAAATCGTTTTCCCTCTTTATCCCAAACCTCGCCTCGATATCTCGGCCCACGTTTCAGGCCGAAAGGAAAACACAGAATATTGCTGCTCGCGCTCCACTGCAAACACACTTCCTTATTAGCTTTTGCTTTTACTTTGCTGTAAGCCTCATGGGCACGCACTTACACAGGGAAAAAAAGCGACACTCTAATTTAAGTGGGGGGTGGTCGCGAGCAAGATGTTATAACCCTCAATTTTTATAGAAAAGAGCTTATTCAGACAACTCACAGTCACCATAGTGTGTGTGTGTATGCTGCAGAAATACTGTTAATTGTATTGTATAAAGCCCCACATTTCAATAATTTTCATTTTTCTCGGTATTCGGTCATCATTGTCATCCGTGTCAAGGCGACGACATTGCCGGGGAGAATACCACGAGTGCCACATGAGCGAGATCCTTTAGAACAGTTTTTTTTTTTAATGCCGCTTTTTGAATTCAATCTTTGACACATTGTATTGTGACTATTGGGTATTCATAGGCTTAATTACGGGCGGAAATAATAGTCATTTCTTTGATGGATAAGATGATAACGTTCACCCAACCGCACTGGCTTGCGCATATGCGAGAAGATAATACGATCATCAGTCACAAAATACGAGTCTGTCTTGCCCCGAGGCAAGTCTTAAGTCACAGTGATTAGGCTTTTTCCTAGAAACTCCACTGCAGATTGGTCCATATACTCTTAATATATACGCTATAGATATACGTTTGTAAATGTTTTTTTTCTTTAACTTCAGCAAAATATTTATGTAGAATGTATTATCGTCATTTTTTAAAACAACCTTTACAAAATAAAGTTAAATTTCTATTTAACTTAACATCGTACGTACATTTAGATGTAAAAACAGCTTTGGACCCTAATGAGCCCAAACAGAGCCTATGTGTAGGAAACACCGGGTGTTATTTATTCATTTTTGGGATATAACTGTTGTCGTTAAGTGTCGTTCAGTGTCTGTCAGGTCACTTTTATTGCAAAGATGACATTGTTTGAGATGTCTTTTCTTACAATGTCAACTTAGCATTAAAAGTGACACAACTGACCGATTGACAAGCGTCATGAACATTCATGAAGACGCCTTCGTGTTCATGTGAATAAGGTGTCAGGTCAGTCGTATGCACAGCCTTTTTAATTAAAGGATGTTGTAACGCCTACTATTGTGTCGAAATAAGCTCGATTCCTGAGTTTGACATTGACTCATTGTCTCCGTGTGTGTCCTGTCACGTGTCGCGGCAGAGAATGATCTCACCATCTCCGGTGACTCGGCTGCAATGCCCGCGCCATCGAAGTGGCGGAGGCATTTTCGGCGAATGGTTTCTAATCATGTCTAATGTTCCATGTAAAAGTCCACCCTGTCTCTGTCCTCCCTCATCACCGAGGCCACACTATAGCCGGTGTTAAGTGTGTGTGCGCGGGCGTGTGTGTGTGTTTGCGAGGGCAGGGCTTGACAGCGGCACATTTGGCTTCTCGCTGGACCGTGGAGCCGCAACTCAGACTTGGAAGTGCTCAGATGTCTCTTCATAGCCAGGTCTCTCGGCGCGTGACCTTATTCCCCGTGACATTTTCAGCCATTAATCTGCAGACGTATAGTGATGGAGTACCTCTCTGGGGTTACATTGTGTTCGTGTCACACCATTTTCTGGATGGCACCGGGGTCGTTTCGACCCGTGTGGCGGCGACGCCGCCGTGGGGACGGAATCGAGCCCTAATCCAATCAGCTGTGATAAGAGGTTATTGACATTTTGCTTGATATTAACAGGATAAACTGAAAGGTGCTTAATATTGTTGAACCGTAGTTAGATTCGATTTAGTGCGAATTACGTTCTAAGTTATTTGAGCGTGGTCAGTTTAAAAAAAATTAAACAGAGATGGATTTTAAAGAGAACATAATGATAGTAGCGTTGACTGTTTATTGGATCAAGTATGTAAATTGGCTATTTTAAAATCTGTTTAACATTCCAATATTTGATCAAAAACACTTATTTTAACTCTTTTAACATCAGCTTCCTCCTTTTTATATTTATTTGTTATGAATTCGTTCCATGAATCTCAGAACGTCGTCGGACTTTGTACTCTGTTTTCAAAAGAGATTAGCCGCCCGATGAATATTTATGAGATGTGTTGTGACAAACGCGTCACTTCAGAGTTGTCAAAAATGTCATCCTCGTACAAGGAGTGTAATCTTCCGATCACTGACGACTTCTGAGTTCCTCCGCAGCACAACATCTTAACAGAGCGCTGAATAATTATCCTGACAGCTGTGCTACTTTCCTTGCTCCGGACCACGCTGCAGCTGCGTTACAGACTCGGCGCGCATATGCCATTTGTAATCCCAATTGTGGTAAAAAAAAAAAACTTAACTTGAAGTCCTGTTTAGCATATGTGAGCATTAAGGGTGTCATGACTCTCGGCTTTAGGGCGTCAGTACGTTTTTCCAGCACCGATGGGTGTGACGTTGTTATACCATCCAATCTTGATTCGTGAGGATGGACTGATCATTGTTTCTGTGACCTGACATTGAAAAATAAGATTAAAATGAGAGGCTACATGGTTATTTAGAGTGATATAACAGCCATATTTCCTTTTTTAGGAGGGGGGGGTGATGTAGTGGAGCAGGTTTGACACTTTCAAATGAAGAGGGAGGCCTGTCATGTCTGTTAAAAGAATAAACGTCGTAAGAAAGCAGCTCCGTCTAACCATAAAACTATAACCTAAATAACAAGTAGCAGTGACCAGCACTGCAAAATAGACCGCAAGACAATTCAGTTTCTAAAAGGTGTAATACATAAAGCAATTCATGCAATCCACTCGGTGAAATGGTCGCTCTGCGTTCTAATCCAGGTCACAGCCGCAAACATAAAGAAAGTCTGCTGAGGGTTTTCCCGCAGATCCCTCCAAAATCAAATCACGGAATCGAGATTGAAATATCAGCGCCCGTATTTGCAGTTCGGTCACAGTAATTAACACAATAAACAATAAATACGGAGGGACCATCGATCAGCCTGTCAGTCCAGGTTTGCAGCATCAGCCTCGGCTCGACCAAGACCTACAACTCCCGGACAAGCTGAGCGAGAAATACACAAATCCGCTGGATTATTTATCCCCCTGAAACAGACACGAGACGAGGCTTCTGTATGCTGTGAGTTGGCAGCTGGTTTCATTGTGTACAGTTTGTTTTTTTTGTACCGTAGAGAAAAGAAAAAGAAAGACGGGCAGAATCTTAGACCCTGATTGCCAATAAGAATCCAAATCTTGATGCCCCGAGTACGCAGCTAATAAACATGCAATTGAATAGACATTATAATGAAGTTATGACGGAAGATATAAGTGTATCATAATGTGCAATATTTGTGAAAAATACCAAATAATAACTATCATAACCACTGTGTTTTACTGTATTGCGATTCATCAAATATTTATGCACCAGTCTCCACTTCTGGGTCAGCCGAGGCTCCGGAGGCTAAGTGCTAATCGGAAGGTCAGCGGTTCGATACCGATCCCCCCCCCCAGCTGCACGCGGAACCATCCTCGAGCAAGACGCCGAACCCCGAACTGCTCCCGGTAGCTTTTTCCCTTGGCGCGCGAGCTCGCGTGTGAACGGCTGAGCACAGAAATACCACGGGGCGCTTGGATAGGAAGCGCCGCATCGCTCCTGATGAGCAGGTTGGCATCTCGCACGGCAGCCTCTGCCATCGTTTCACCGTATGGATGGATGTGTGTGTGTGTGTGTAGGAGAGCGCTATAGAGACGGGCGCTCGCAGGAAGAGATACCGCTGCCAAATGAATTGTCGTGTCACATGTGCTCAATGTGCTTGTTTGGGTTACTAAAATGGTTTGGATGTTTCTTTTCTGGAACCCTCCTGCCTCCTTTGTGATTTCATGTATCTCGCGGAGGAGGGAGAGGCGGCATCGGGCTAACCAGGGGAACGTAGACGGAGGTTTTTAGGCTGTCAGGTGCGTTACGGCGCAAAGGTTAGGCCTGTCACTAAAACAGGGGAGTGGAACAAAGCCGACACGTACTCAGAGCGGCACGTCTATCCCCTTTCCATCGTCACTGCTTTATCTCGAGCAGTAATAACATTTTATGGATCTGCTGACGGGCCCCGTCTGAGACAGTCATTACACAGCGCTCCTCTCTTATCACAGCCACCTGATATTCCATTAATGTTTGCTTTCTGTTCCAGCGAGCAGGATGGCTACAGGTTGCGGCGAGCGGCCGTGTTGGGGTTTCTAGGTGACACGTCTTTCCCCTCATAAATTGTGAAAGCGGTGCCGCCGGTCCAAGACTTCTGCTCCAAATGTTTTCCGGCTTTGCATGGAATATTTATACTCCGTTGGCGGCGGCTGCTGCGCCGGTCTTTGATATGAATTTGGGACTGAACACATCTAATTGCACGACGGCGGTGGCTTTTCGGGCCGCATTGCAGTGCGGGAAATAATAAGATGTCCAACGGAGAGAGGACGTGTCGTCAGCAGACAAAGTTGGAGTCCCTCCTGAGCTCTGTTTACTTGCGGGACAACTTTTCACAAACTACTTTTGTGGGTTTATTTTCACGGACACGGAAGATAAAGAAAGAAAAATAAAAAAAATAAAAATTGGGATTCCAGTGGCGCTCTGTCTTGACCCCACATGTGGGCTGCAACCTCCATCTCTCTTTTTTTTTCTGCGGCGTCGGTATTGACAGGTGGGCCGGAGAGAAAAGCCACAGTATTACACCTCCAGCTGTTCCAATTTCTCATCCCCTGCTTCTGAGATGATGCTGCTGCTGCTGTAAGCTTGAAGACTTGAATTAATAATGAACAAAGTCAATAGGTCTCTGGATCCTATTCTCCCAGGTATCACCTTGAAGTGACTTTGCTCAGGTATTGAGGTGCCGCGTACGAAGCCAAATCCTCCATATTTACTGGTGGAGTCGGGGGGGGCGGTCTGGAGCCCATTAGCATGTGAAAATGGGTTTGTCGCTGTTGGTGTTTTACTGCTGCCGGACCTCGGACTCGCGCTCCTAATGAGCGAGCGAAGCATTTTCCGGGACAATTAAATCCATGTCCAACAGCAGGCGGCCTCTTTGTGTTTGTCCCCCTTTCAGAGCGAAGCCTCAAAGGGACACAGCGTCTCGCACTGTATCACTTTTCTGTCACATGTTTTCCTTTTGCAGCCATTGGGCTGAGAGGCATTTCAATTTCGGTGTGTGTAAGCACTCGGAAATGAGATTGCTCCGTGTCTGTTTTGTTTCGCGCAGGCTAATAAAATATGCATCAACTGGATGCTATCCGGAGCCCCGCTGATCAATACACGTGCCTGTTTTTTTATGAGATTTCTCCAAAGAGAAGGCCTTGTCAATCTGTCAGAGATCATTAGCAGGGCTGGCGGCGTGATAGATTGCGGCTCTGATGGGAAAGAGAATCAGGTAGGCCCGACATTAACATCCCAGCGCCGATTTTCCGTCCGTCTCATTGTTGCCAATTCGAGGAACGGTTTCAGTAAGCACGCGCCGAACAGTTCCCATTTTCCGCTGCACTCGACCAGCAGCTCTCTCTCTTTGATAAATACAGCAGAATATGAGCCTCCGAGCATAATCCCCTACATATATCATCGCCGTTTAATGCATTTCTTTTTTTATTGCGAGACAAAAGACAGAACAGGATGACGCGAGGAAAACAAAACAATGAATGCGGGAGCATTACGAAAGTTTGGCCCAATAACAAAGTGTTGTCGGCGTACGCGCGAGCGCTTGTTTTTTTCACGGTCAGGTGGGAAAGAAATATATATAAGTCGGAGGGGAGCGAGCCAAAAGAAAGTGAATGAATATACACAAATGCTGTAGGTCAGCTGGTAGGGGAGCGTGTCTATGTTCCCCGGGTCCAATGTTCCCCTCTTTGTATGAGACCGGGGAACATAGGACCCTTTTTAAAAAAAAGGTCCTATGTTCCCCGGTCTATGTCCTATGTTCCACCATTACTGAAAAATTCCATGGCAAATAGGCCTAACCTAACCCTAACCCTAACCTAGGACCCTTTTTCAGAAAAGAAGGTCCTATGCTCCCCGGTATGTATTGCTACAGGGGAACATAGGTCCCTTTTTGGGAAAAATGGGGAACATAAGACTCCGGGGAACATAGGGATGACCCCGTTGGTAGAGCGTGTGCCCCATGATGGCAGTGTCCCAGCCAAGGGCCCTGTTTTTTTTCATTTCCAGTCAACTTTCTAAGCCCTCCTGTCGGATAAAGCCACGAAAAGGCCAACGTAAATGAATACATGTGCTGTGGTAGTGGTCTCTTGAGCAAATTTCCCTTGTTCAACCACATGAAGGCTTCTTTTATAAATCAGCGTCAGTGTTCTGAACCTGAGGATACGGTGTGACACTTTTTTTATTAATGGTCATGACTGTTTGATGTGCTTCGTAGTCTAGGGATACTTTGTGTGTCATACGTATAACTGTCAGTTTACAGTACCGTGGGCTGACGTTCACCGCTTCTGTACAGAGCTTCTGACAGCTCGGTAAAAAAAAAAGAAATTCAACTTATCACCGTTTTTACAACATAGATGTGAAGCAACAGGTGGACGTGTATAAATATCATCAATAATATCATGTATTAAAAAGAAAAGCCCATTCCATCGAGCTCCAGCAGGCCTATGCAGCGTGCGGTCATCACTTCATTTTGGTTACATCACTGCCACTTGAAGCACTTTTCGGGTTTGCACGGTTAATTGCAGGCTTTGGCGCGCGCCGCGTATTTCCACTGTTCCAGATAGTCTGCCGTTGTGCCGCGCTGTAGATTAAAAACCACGGACGTGCCGAGGTGATTTAGCTCCCCCCTCTTCTTCCCCCCTGTTAAACTAAATCCATCAGACACATTCACACACTGTCCAATAAAACCACACTCTTGTACTTTTGGGCACCGAGCGGCTCCACTGGAGCGGTCGCAGATCCAATAAGTGTCTCGCTTTAGGGCAGCACGGCGGTACAGTCGTATTTCAGAGAGCAGGGGATGCGCTGTGTCTGGATTGTATCTGGCACAAACAGAACATAATCTTAACAGCTGAACTGCTTCAGACTGTACCTTTACGCTGGGGAGTAGTGCGTGTGTGTGTGTGTGTGTGTGAGAGGGATTTCATCATGGGACACGGCGATATAAAGACTGAGGCTAGATTGCTTTGTGTCTGGCGTATAAGTGGTTCGGGCGCAGCAATGCATAAATTCATATACATAAAGCGGAGGACATGTGGGCGGACGGCTCCCTGTCGGCTTCGGCGAGGGAGGAACTCGATGGAATCATTTAAGGCTGTTTTAGATCTCCTCACCTTTTCAGTCCTGCTAATTTGGAAATTCAAACAACAACAACAAAAACGGATAAAAAATAGAAAGGAAAAGTTCATTCGGATCATTATTTTTCATTCATGAAGGCCTTTTTCACGTGTGTTCTCGCTCCTCCTCCTCGTACGACTCGCTTCTTGACATTACGTAACTTTTGATTGTTCTCGCGAGCGGGTTAAAAAGGCTTTCACAACATGCCATACGCCTGCGGGCGGACGTGTTTATCAAACGCACCTCGCAGATCCTGAGCACTTTCATTTTTTTTTTTTTTAATATAGACAGATCCAGCGGGAATAGAACTTTTCAACTTCAGCGTCAGTGACGCGCTCTTTCCCTCGCTTGCGTCGTGATGTGTTTTCATGCCGAAGACCTTGATTAGACTGAGACGCCTCTCTTCATTTCTGTTTTTTTCTAAAGGACAAATTGCATCTTTCCCTCTTTGACTGGAGGCGGTCGAGTGTGAGTGTTGGTCTTGCAGCACGAGTGAAAAGCACTGGTCAGTCGGTCAAGCTCAATTACCGTCTGGCTGGGCGTCTCTGCCGGTGAAACTCGTGCTCATTATCGCTCCTGCAGAAACTCGGCTTCCCCCTCATTACTGTTCCGCGCGCAATTAATGGGCGGAGACGCAAAAGTCCACAGTGAGGATTTTCTGACACGACTGAAGCCCTCTCGTTTGCATATGTATGATTTAAAAAAAACAAAAAAACAGGACAAACATGCACTCTGAAGTCGCATTTTTTAAGGTTTAAAACTCGGAGAGGGAGGACGACGCATAGATCATATTCACCCGGAATCCAATTACTTTTCCATCGTAATGATACCAAAAGCGATAAGATGACATGTGATGAGAGACAAGGCGGCTGCCAATCTCGGCGGACCTTGATGGGGCCTCATTTATGAAGGAAGTACATTATGGGCGATCAAATTAAATTACTCCCCACTCACGGAACAATTACGGCGCGAGTACGCCGTAACGCGGTATGACAATGGAACAAGTGCCTGATTGAATTCGGGAACTTAGATGTGATTTCTTTTTGGCTGTAACTCTCATCCAGGGTTTATAATTAAAAACGAAGGGAAGAGGAACTGATGAGCGCGCGTCCCCTTTTTTGAGGGGCGAACGTTTTACGACTGCTCGACTGAGAAATCCTACAAAGGCGTAAAAGAATAGGAGGCAATGTTCTATTAAAGGAGAGGGGAAGTGCTTTGAAAGTGGCATGGCTGACACGAGAATGCCGGCTAGAGAGACGGACTTTTGATTAAGGAGACATGGCCGACATGTTAAAGATGGGCGGAGACAGCGGTGTCACGATTGGCGATTACCCACCAGAGTGATTTGATGAAGTGGCGGTCGCACTGTGCTGCGAAACCTCAAACGCTGCACTAAAATTTCACAGATTCTGTCGCTCTTTGTGGTATCAATTTGAGCAGATTTTGCTAAGTAGCACTAAACTGCAGCAGAATGACATCGACTGTGAATCGCAGCGGAGTCTAGAAGGTCGTTTTTGGGAGAGACAAGCAACCCCGCCGACGGATCCCCTGTGAGATTAGCCGATCGTTAAGCAGTGGGTGGCTCCTGGCGTTCGATTTCACCGGCCCACGAGAGCGCCGCTTCCACCCCGACCGAGCTGGACTCTCTCAGATTGACTTTCCGACTGAGCGAAACTGCTGCTGAGTTGGCTGATATGATTCGCCGTCTGCCCTGGCAGAGATTAAAAGGAGGATGTGTTGCTTAGCCGCTAACAATCTACAGTATCCCCGGATTTGGCGTTTTCCTTTTTTAGTCGACGCCGACCGCTGTCTGAAAAAAAAACTCCAATCAAAGAGAAAACTGGTCAACAAAAACACATTTTTTTACAGTCGTATTAATGTGCGGAAACATTCCCCGCTGCTCGTTTGTGTGCGACTTGTGTCTACGTGCACGGGGGGAAGTAATAAGCGGTATTTAGCCACAGGTGCGCTGAAGCGTCTGGCGTCCGTCCCAAGGTTTTATCTCAACGGCAAGGACGAGCAGGAGCGCCGGGATGATTGGCAGACCTAGTGACAATTAAACTGTAGCTGTTAAGCAAAAAGGAGAGGATCCGGATCATGAGAGATGTCCGCTAATGTCCCCGGTGCGTGTCGGCCCTGCCTCCGCTCGCCGTGCCCCCTCCGGGCTTTAAACCGGCGAGCCCTCTTCCCCCCACGCCCAAACGCCGACTGTAGTGGGCAATTACGCTATCGCGGCGCGCCGTATTTCACCGCTATCTTTTAATTGAAGGAACAGTGGGAGACATTCTACACCGAAGGATGAAGGAGATGTGTTTTACCTGCCTTCAGCTTGCTAAGAATAGAGCGGAATAGAATAAGAATCTCGAGCCGCCTCTGTAATGTGATTTCACCCGCGGGCCACAATTTTAATAGTCGGGGATGGCTCTCCCATTGAGGTTACTTTCATTTCACAGGCATGATGCCTCTTTGTGCTGGCCTTGCACAATGGGGGATGTGAGATATTTCAGCGTTGTCATTAACGGGCCTGTAGTTAAAAATTGCCGTCACATTTCTGGAGGGGTTGCATTTATCATATCAGCGAAAAAAACAGTCGAGGCCGGCCGTATGTGGGCTTTTTCATTTTATGTATTTTGTGCAAATTGGGGCCTTCACAGTTTTCTAAGTGCCACATGGACGTCATTATTACAAACCCCAAGGATGCTGGAACGGTATTGTCGGATGTAAAGTTCGGTTCGGCAATAAGGAAAGCTGTCCGTCCATCAGAAACCTCACTTCGCAGCAGGATAGCTGGTGGTGTGTGTGTGATGTAGCGTCGTAAAATGTTAAGTGCTGTGATCCAACCAAGCTGACTCGGGCACAGAGTGGCTGAGACAGAGCTACCTTCACCCTAGTAGAAGACAGACTGTCTGTCTGTAAGAGTCTGAGGCCCGGTACGTCATATCCATTGGCCTCGGCTGCCCTGGAGCGGTGTTATCAGGACAGCCGCCCCAACCAGTCGTCCTTAGGAGACACAGAGGTGAACTCGCTCCAATAGATTCTTAAGCTTGCTTTAGGTGAACCAAGGATAACATTTAGGGTTAAGACGATGAATGATTGAATCAGGTTCTAGACTCTTTTTTTCGTCCTTGCTTGCAGAAGGAACATTTCCCGAGAATTACCTGCAAATCACATTCGATCTGATTGTGCGGGAACACGACATGGTAAATTATGCATAACTTTTTAATTGGCTGGTGGGTGGCGGTTGTGGGATTTCTTTTTTTGAGGAGGCGTGACGTGAAAGGTGAGGTCGTGTTGTGTCTTGCGGAGGCAGTGCTTGGATGGCTTCCAGAGGTCACATGGCTGAACGGCGGGGGAGCCGGCCACCTGCCGCTTCCCTCCACACTTCTCCACCGCCGCGCCCCGGCTCACCCTGCGCCGTCTCCTGATAGCAGCCAGTTTACCCTCAGGCCAATAAGCGGGACATTTACCACATGTCTATGCAGCTCTGATACTCTCTCTGTATAAATAGCCTTAATGTAGTCGCCCTCCTTACACTGAAGGTTTTAGAGAAAGGACGCGCTTTTGACCTTAATTGGTTATCCTGCAAACACTTTAATGGGAAAGGCCAAGCTGCTTGGCGATTGTCATCCAAAAGGAAGGGATTTGATAGTAGCTTTCGTTTTCTCACGCGCATCCACCTACTGCAGGGAGCTGCAGCCGGACTTAATGCGAAGAGGGAGTTGATTTGAGAGTTCAGAAGTGGGCAGAGCAGAGACACACAGATCCATCATCGTATTGAAGGTGTGGAGGTGGCAAGCTGACCCGAATGTGCTCCAACGATCCGCTCACAGATCGTGTTAGACAGACGGTAAACAGGCAGTTTGGTATGACTGGTTTTTACACGAGTGAACTCGCTGGATTGCCCTGAATGTGTTTTTTTTTTTTTTTTGAGAAACTTTGTAAATTCTAATAAGGCTGGGAGTGTGGTGGATCTGATTCCGGTGATTTAGTAAATCACTGTAATGGGCCATTACAAACTATTGCAAAAGCTCTTCAATGTGTAAAAACATCAGAAGCGATAAATGGCAATTATCAGCCCTGTTAAAATGACTTCTCCCACCACTAACGATCCATTAGCTCCTCTATTGCATCGCGGTCCGGCAGCAGCCACCTCGGCGCATCCATATTTATGACGGTGGGGAAAGAGACCTCAGAAGTTAGAAAACAGAAAACGGCGACATTTCCATCAGTGAAGTGAATCTGCATTGTCGCACTCATCAGAAGATGTTTATAAAATGTCACGTTGGCGGAGGCGTTTGAAAGAGGCAGCGAGGCGTGCGTCCTTTAAGACCACTTGGCTGTAAAGAGTCGGAGCTAATTGAATTGTGAGGAAACAAGAGAGGTTCCTTTAGATAAGGCGCCACTGAATTAGCTTGTGTCTAGTAAAGTTGTGCAAAGTCTAATTGAAGCTGATAACCCGATTTATCGAAGAGCAGTCATGAATGAAGAGTTACTGATCATTGAAATTAAACCTAATTAGCGGCTGATTGCCACTGATTGCCATTCCTCGCATTTATGGATTCATATGCGCCCCGCTAAACTAAGTTCTGTCGCTCTTAACTTTCCAATACAGTGGCCTTAAAGGTGACTTTGTGTTGGACAACTTGAAAGGTTGTCATCGGCCGCAACGGCGCCGGTTGGTAATGTTTTTTTGACCCATAGTAGTGGGAGCTACCACAGGAACAGGCTTGAGTGCTCTTTCAACTTGATTGATTTTTGTGAGTGCAGGCTTATTCTGAATTTGATGCCAGCAACACGTTTCAAATAAGTTAGGACAGTGAACATCCCACGGGTTCATTGGTGGTACGATTGGGTATGAAAGGGGCATCCCTGAAAGGTCGTTCACAAAGCAAGGTTGGGGCGAGGTTCACGACTCGGTCAGGACCGTATAAAAGATATTATTGTTCGGGAAAACCTTGCCAAATTGTGATCGACAAACACAGTTTATTACAAATCACTGAATTCTTCTTCTCTTTTCTTTCTTTGTCAGAATCAGAGTTGTAAAATTGACCTGACATTCACTTGTAACGACTGTAAAGCAACGAAATCAGAGGCCTTGCAGTCGCGCTAGCCACAGTTGAGCCGCGCCGAGACATAAAACAAAATGTGGAGTAGTAATGGGGAGTGCATGCGAGCGCAGATGCTAAATGGCAGAAAGATTGGCTAAAAATCCTGTAAAGTCGTCTCCGCCAGCTTTCGGCGCGTACATCAATTTGCCGAGAGAGTATCTGCGGCCTGCCTATGAACCGAGACACTTAAGGAACAGAAGCTGCAACATCTGTGGATGCTAGCAGAGCCCTCGAGCGTCCGCTGAGTCACGGTGGCTGTCCGTGGTGCAAAAATTGTTTACAGGAAAGACCTGAACTTCTTTTCGTAAAGCTGCCTTCATTTGCATCGGTGCAACCGTTAGAAAGACGACGGTGAGCTTTGTTTCATTAATATTCCAGCCTCCGTGCTGCAGAGCGCTGTCAGATAAACGGACAAAGACGCCTCCTCTGCATTAGATTATAACATCCCACCAATACTTAAGCCTCAGATCCTTCTGTCACGATGCTCTACGGGGGTACATCCTTCTGTTGATTGTGTAATAATTGCATTATCTCTCCGTGGACTTTCGTACTCGCAGTGTATAGCTTTAACAAGAGCCCCGGTGGAGTAGAGAGTGTTTACAATGAAAGTTAGTCTTTGAGTGTTCATAAAGGATGCGGAAAAAAGAAAAAAGAACAAAACAGAGCGTAGGCGGAGGAACATCTCTGTCATGTGTCCTCAAGCTGGATTGTGGCGTGTCACTATACACAGTGAGAACTCAGATAAAGAGTCATGCTTGAATTATTTGCCTGGTTAAAATGCCCTTCAGTAATGCAACTATAATGGGAGTACACTTATCTGGAAGCTTAATCCAACTAGGGAGTATAATTACATTAACATAATCAGACTCTGATGTTTACATGGACTTCATCGTACAACCCCGGTTCCAAAAAAAAAAAAGCTGTGACACTGTGTACAACAAACCAAACACTCTGATAACTCGTTAATCCTTTTTTTGGCATGTACCAACAGTAGGAAGACGATAGATATAAAGTTTTACCTCGTCGTCTGGACATATTTCTTTGGGATTTCGATGCCGGCGAAACATCTCAAACACGTTGGAACAAATCAAGCGTCACGATCGGGTGTTAAAGAAGCATCCTCGGAAGGCTCAGCCGTTCAAAAGTAAGGATGGGGTGAGGTTCACCACTTTTGTGAAAGCTCGGGAAGACTTCCTAAAACCTTCGTCCGTAAACACAGTTTGTTTGCAGACAACTGCATTCTGGTTGTATTTATGTTTTTGACGGCGTCCCTGTGTGTAGACCAGTGTCAAGTTCAGAATGGATGGTCCAAACTCTCTGACGCGACTTTAGCGACCTATTTCGCTTCTGCCAAGGACCCATAAAAAAGAAGGAGGCGTTTGGTGCCAGACTGTGGAGACAGCTGTACTGGAGTCTATGGGATGGTCATGATTCATGATCGATTTTTGTCTGGGAAAGGGCTCCTTTTTTCGCGGCTTAATTGCAGTCTCATCAGCGATATTTGGCACCGTTTGGTCACAGTATTATCGGCCCCGTCAATCATTTGGTGAAACAAACAATCAGTCATTAACCTTCCCTCTGAAGTGTGTTCTTTCATTTTCTGGAGTCTGTCAACACAGTCTGGCACCAAAGCAAGATCTGGTGGTGTAATGACCATCCCTTGTTTTTTAGGTTCCATCATGGCGTTTTCTAACATAAGACTGTTTGTTGTTCTGAAGCTTGAAGCTCTCTTTGGAATGAAATTTGTCTAAAACAAAGTCCAGCTTGTAAAAAAGAAGTCCGGGTCTGCACAGAGATCATCCTCGTGTCGGTTGGTTTGATAAAAAGCGCTGTCCATGGTGCTGAACCACAGGACCTTTGTTGTAAGTTCTTTGGCAGCAGTTTTTGTATTCCTACTTATTTCCTCGTCTAAAAAAATAAATAATTCAATTTATCGAATTGTCTGGAGACTTAGAACATTTTCAATAAATGTCTTTTACTGTTTCCCTGCCTGTAATTGCTTTGATAACATCCTGATATTCCGATGTTTAATGGAGCTGTAAATCACATTATCTTTTTTTTTTAACTAAAATCACTAAATGACTGGATTCCCCTAACACCCAATTATAAGACTGCAATTACTTCATGTTTTACTTTCTAAAAAAAAATGCATTAAACTCATCCGACCCTGCAGCTGAGTTGTCGTCCCGACATGTTATGGCGAACGTTAGTTCGATCTCACCGCACCTTGACTGTGTGTTTTTGAAGTCGCGGCTCTGAACCGAACTTCTGTCGATGCTCGCCGTCCTAATGGGCGTCTTAAAAGCGAACACATGGCCCGCCCAGCTTGCCAACTGCCGCGTAAACGGCGGACATGTCGAAGGATGCGGTGCCAGGGTGCAACTGTTGCTACCTTCCCGCCTGCTCGTGACAAAGGCTCCTCCCTGTCTCTCATCTGAAGCGATGCGTGATGGGAAGGCCATCTGATGATCTTGGAACTATTTCCGCAGCGGCACACAAAGAGAGAGAGAGAGAGACAGAGAGGAGCCGTTAATAGTCCTCGTAGACTAACGCCATCCACCACTACTGACAGCTGAATGAAGACGATGTTATGCTGGGAGTTTCGAGTGGCCCCTTCAAGAGTCCACTCGGTCTCTCTATTGTGGTAGCGAGTGGCGACGCTGTTTGTCCATCACTCTCTTTAACATTTAAACACAGCAATCGGAGCTCTCAGAGACTTCTGGCTGCCTGACGCAGAGCCGTACTCTAAATATATTCATATGGAGCTCAGTCGCCCTTTTATCCGAGATGGCGACGATATCAGATACTTGATATTCCTGTATTCAGATGAGTCACAGGATAATGGTATTTAGTGATCCCTTTAGCTGTGCTTAAAAAAAATAGTTTTGCTTCTATCATCTCGGATTCCAAAAAAAAAAACAGGTTGATGTTCTCAATGCGGCGAACGAGATTGCGCTGCAGCAACACCGCCGACAAAGTGATATCATATGCTGATGCGCGGAGCCGAGGCCCAGGATCAAACATTTATGCCCACAGCAGCCTCCGAGATCCAGCCAGCCCGCAGCCACACCCTCGGGGCACCAGTGCACTCCTTTCAGCATACCCGGGGGACTCGCTAAAGGGTGTGACAACTTTATTCTCCCTAAAAACGCTGCCGCGGTGTGACTTTGTGTGCAGCCGCTGGTCTCCGATAAAAGGAAATGATCCAATCCCGTAATGGAGGGATATATTTTTCAATGACTTCCTGTGTCTGAGCATTAATCACACCATATGCCAAAAAGCGAGCGCGGCGAGACTGTGCATTAGGAAATGTGTTACGACATAACTACCTAATACCTCGCTTTACAGTATTGATATTGGAGCCGCTGAGATCACGAACTGCGGGGTTATTTTTCCATATTTCGGCTCGGTTTCTTGGAAACTGCGAACGAAACGGGCGAGGATTAACCCCCTTTGACCCTCTGTTTTACTTATAATGGTTCTGCGATTCCTGGCTGTTCGACTTTTCGCCAAACCCTGTGAAACTGAACTAAAAGGCCCGTTTGTTGTCTTGGTCCAAACATCACAGGGTAACTCTTTTTTTGTCATCTCCACAACAGAACCCCGTGGCAGGGATTGATTGCTGCTCTGCTGATTCCTATGGACCCGCTGGGCTGTGCAAATGCCTTTTGACGCGGGGTGCATTTTTAATGTGTCAACCGAGACCTAAGGCAGAATTACAGCGGACTAAATTACAAGCACATTACTCTAGTGGTAGAAAAAAATAACCCGCATTTTTTTTTTTTTATTTCTCTGGCTTTCAGGTGCAGTTCTCGACGTTAGGTACGCCTCATTGCCTGACTCTCTGTACGGCAAATGTTGCGTGATGGATGCAAACGGCACACACACACACGATGGTGGGAGTGTTTAAATGCCTTTTTCTTTTCTTTTCGTTTTGGTTTGACAGTGGTGAAAGATAGATTCTATGAAGAGAAGTAACAAAGACAAATGTCCTGGTCTTGATTCACATTTGTGTTTCCTACGATGGCCCTGAAGTGCAAATCACAACCGCGGATAGAAAAAAAAACACAACGGTACATGGAAAAAAACACAGCTGCGAATAGAAAATACACAGTAAAATGGAAAACAACACAACCAATAATAAGAAATCACAACTGCAAGTAGAAAAAAAACACAATCCTATATATAAAAAAACACTAAAACTGCACTACTTTGTTTTATGATTTGTTCTTGTGTACTCTAATTTCCTATTACGTTGCACTTCAGTGCCGCCGTATAATTCTATATAATAGAAAAATAACATGAGCTTGACCTTGAATACAGCAGAAAAAAAAGGTAGTTTTTCTGACAAAGGCTGTTTCAGTGCCGTATGACCAATTATCTTCGCAACACAGTGAAATAAAAGTGACAAAAGGGTTTTAAGAAGTTATTTTAATGAGGCGCCGTTACATCAGCTCAAAAAAAGGTGACATTGAGTTTCATTAAAAGCGGCTACAAACAGTGGGCGCTGGATTTCCGAGGGAGATAATTCTTCCAACGTGTCGGGGAACGGAACTTGCCGAGCTCTACGCGCCGGGGGGGTGTTGCGGCTTTTAAGAGCTGCTGTTTGAGCTAACACGCTGAGACCCGACCTGCATTTCTTCCCACATCTAGTGGGATTCATCCCCCACGTAAGGTGCGTCTCGTTTGTAGGGGGAACTGGCTGTTGCTTTAGCTTATTCTCGCAGCGAGTTGCCAGTGCACCGGCGGTGGGAGCGTCCCTGGATCCGTGGACGGCGGGAACAAATCAACATCACCTGCGCGGATGCGGAGTCTTCTCATTACTGCCTCAGAAGTGCACTCCATGAAACATCTGCACTGTGGAGTCGTGACGGCGCATTGAAGTTTTTTACCCATCAAAACAAAGCGCGTGTAATTAGGCCGATCCGCAACACGTCAAGTGGAACTCGCCGTCGAGAACAAAACGCAGATTTTCAAGGTGCACGGAGAACAAAAAGAAAACAGTCTGTTTACAAATACCGCTCTCATTATTCCCCTTTTTCCTTTTAGTCCTCTCATAAGCTCAGCTGACCTTCAGGTGATACTAATCATCTGTCGCTAATTACTGGGCTACCTGAGTAAACAATGTCTGCTTTTTCTTTTTTTTTTTCCCTTCCATACCGCCGTATAAACATTAATCATCACACACACAAGTGAGAAGTTGTAATGAGTTAGATAACATTAATTAGAGTTTGAAGTATGGGCTATTGGTTGTACCGGAGAGGAGCCCTCTCAGCATTGTTAATTATCCAAAGGTGATATTTTGCAAACTGACAGCGGTATCTGGAGCATTAACGGAGCATCCTGTCAGGACTTCAGAGCTCAGGCTACCTGATGATGTTAATGCGAACCAGACTGGATGTATCTTCTCTCGTATCCGATGTGCACTTTATAATGACAAAGGGTCGACTCGTCAATTGCAAAAAAATAATTTTCCTTACTTACTTCTTAATGGTGTCAGGCCTCAGACTGCAGTAGTGTCATATATTCAGAAAAGCACGCCGCCATCTTTGAAAAACACAGAAAGTCGTTCAGCGAGAGTTTCCAGAGTCCTCAGTTACTCTTCTAATAATCTCGATGATCTCGATATTCCCTCTGCTGAATGATAAAACATATTTTTGTTTCCAGGCTTCCCTCGCTACTTAATCCAAACAAATATTGATGCAGGAAAATGTCCGTCAGAAAAACAAAGAATCTGTCCTCGAGCAATTTGCAAGATGTGACAGAAAAGATTAACACATTTTACTTTACTGAACTGTCAGTGGCTTTATGTTTTCAGACAACATAACAGGTTTGTGTTGTGGCAGTGTGTGTGTGTGTGTGTGTGTGTGTGTGTGTCACTCCCAGTAGAGCCCGACTCATGTATCGATTGGACGATTATATCAGTATTGACTTGTATGTTGTCTGATATGCACTGATATGGAAACGTCCCTGATCTTTATTAAGTTTCATGTTTTATACCATGGTGCCTTTCTTACAATGCACAAAATACCACCACATACATACTGGATATACCAACATGTTGTGTGAAATAGTTTATACAATCAGAGGATCACATGAAACATTTAGACATTTAAAAAACCCAAGAAATAAAACCCAAGCTATAGCATTTCTTCATCTTTCACAGACATCATCTCGTACCCAAAACATGAAGCAGAGGCACCTTCTTTACATCCGTGGAAAGATTTGATGGGATGTCATTTGACTATAGATAAGACAGAGAATTAAACAGTTCAAACTGTCACGATGCTGGTTTTTGTCGTTCTCTCATTTCCTGTTTTATTTTGAAATCGTGCCCTCATGTGTCGCGTGTTGCTTTTCAGTTCCTCCCTCTGGGTGATTTACCCTCCTTCCGGGGGTTTTTCCATTCCTTTCCCTCACCACACATTGGAGGTATCATTGAACCGGTTTGTGTTTTTTACTACTTAATATCGGCATCAGCCCAAAAATTGAGTCTCGGCCCAGCTTCTCGATTTGACAACTTTAGAAGCCGTTTAGCTCTATGGTTTGAACGTAATGTTGAAAACATGCAGAAGTAGTTTCAGCTTTATGTGATGAGATTCTGAGAGGTTTCAGAGTATGTAATAATTCAGTTGAAGCCTAAGTTGCCATTTCATTCCTCTCAGTACGTTCAGCCTGACACTCGAACCATCAGTAGTGTGTAATATCTCCACCCTCCCGACATCATTTTCACCGCGGTAGCTGTTGCTGCGAGCAGCTGATATTTTCCTCGACAATCAATGTGTTGATCAAAGAGTGGTTAATTCTGTAAGTTGACTAAGAACTGCCTGTGCAGCTTCATTGATCTCATCCACGCTTGTTACCATTTTTTTTGGGCCCTTTCATGTGGCCATATTTAATGGATGTAACTAACTGTGTGGGAAAGTGATTTTCCCATCATTAACCCTGTTAACAAAGATCCAACCGGCTGACACTTTGTCAATCTAGCGGAAACAGCCATCGACGGGAACAACAGTGGGCCTATTTGAATGTCTGAACAACAGATCACATCTGGAACCAGCTGTGTTGATATTCAGCCTGATTAACCGCCGACAGACAAACCTGTTTTCTACTTGTTAAGACGCCGCTGTTGTATCCTGGTGGCTCGACTGCCTTCATTTGAAGTATTTTGGTATTTGTGACAGGCCAAGGTAACATACGAAACACATTGGAGAATTGCTTGTATCCAGTGTACTTTTGTCACCACTGTTATTCCATCTCATCCTTCGAAGACGCTCTTTCCTTTCACGCCGATTTTTCTGTCATACGGGGCTGTTGAATAGAAGCAGGCGAGCGGGGAGGCGATACAATGCTATTTCCCTGTGAACACAAGGGCAAAAGAGAAGCTCTTTCATATTATTTTTGTGACAGAGCACATATGAAGAAAAGGGTTCTTGCCAACACTGAGCGTTGTTCCGAACCACCAGATGGTGTGTGCTCGTGAAAAGGCACACGCAGGGTGCAGTCACACATGTGAAGGGATTCTTTCATTAGAGGTTGAGCCAAGCAGCTGCAGAATATTTACAGAGCTCTACCACTTTTCTTTTTTTTTTTTTTTTTTTTGTAATTTGGTTAAATTTTGATGTTGTTGTTTGAGTGAGAAACTATTTTTTTTCCGCCCCTTTAAACCGTTACCTTCAAGGAGCCGGTGTAAGTCAGGGAGCGGCAGTGAATGAGCTTCTGCAGATGCTCCAGATGTTTTGTGACAGATGGGCTGAGTAGTTCCTCATGTGGGAGGTGATCTGCATGCCTGAGGTAAAACAAACCCCTGAAAAAACCAGGTGACTCTGATCTCTTGACTGTGGTGTCTTATGACATTGTCTGGAAGCTTTCCTGCCGTACTGTAGTTGGTGTTGCAGTTGGAACATGGGTGAAAGAAAACTGAGTTGATATTAGTCAGTTTTTTTTCATATGTGAACATGTCTGACGTTACAATTATACAACCCGATCGCCAGAATACATGTTGGCAAAGTAGGTTTCTGCATAACAACAGATAAGTTAAAACTTTACGTTTCATTTAGGGTCAAATTTTTCTCTTGGACCAATGCTGTGTTTAAGCTCTAGTTAGGTTTTGGCACAAAAACCACTTGGTTAGGATTAGGAAAACATCAGGTTTAGGCTTCAAACTACAAAAGAAATACACCCGGCAAATACAGCCATATAAACGGCTGCAGGTGGTCCGACTTCTCCTCAAAAATCTCCAGTTTTTGTTGCTACAAACGCGTCTCGAGATGGCCCGAGGTCTTGTTAAAAACACACGGTTTTGGAGCAAGAAACATGTCTGGAGATGTCTCAAGGTCTTGTTAGAAACCCCAGCTTTTGTCTGCAGATGATCCGACTCTTGTCATGAATATCAGCATTGTGTCGCCGCAATTATCCTGTGGTCTCCTTTGAGATGTCATGCTCACAAATGCTGGAAAGCAATGCTGGCAACCTCGTCCACCACTGTTTCCTCCTCAAAAAAACATTACTTGCTAACATTTTATCCTGGCGACTGGGCTGAATTACGAGTTGCGAAACACAACACACAGTAGGTTTTTAGTTTGCTCATCTCATAATGGCTGCCAACCTAACAAGAGCGACCAGAGATGAATGTTGAGTGTATGATATTCCGTCCGGAGTTGTTTGCTGTCAGTGTTATCGGGTGAGGTCTGCGAGGAGCCCTTTCATTGGGGGACGTCGCTTGATTAGAAACATTCATCAAGTCTGCGCGGAGTGGATGGGGCTGACTACCAAACCGGGCGGTGTGTTCAGCCTTGCCACTCCACTCCGTCTTCACGTTCGACAGGCCCCGGCTTTCCCAACCCTGTTGCTCTGCGAAAACCCTGCGAAAACCGTCCAAAATGAGTCATTTAGCCGCAAATTTGAGTCCCTCTATCCCCCGGAAAACATTCAAACTAATTTCTTGTTACGCAGCAAAACAATTACTCCCGCATTGTCACTTTAGTTTCAGCACTTTAAGTTTCCTCACAGGACTGGCGCAGCGAGAGATTAACTAAAACATGCAGAATATATTAATTCTAGACCTCTATCATTCCATTTCCACCCATCCCTCTGAGGACGCTCATAGCTAATTTGCCCTTGAAGCTACATTTTCCTTGTTAAGACTGGAGGGCTTTTCTTTCATCTCGGCTTCGCCTCCACTGCACATTTTTTCGAGTGCGTCTGATGTGTGCGCAGTGAAAGGCAAATGGAGCTTTGTATGGAGAGGAAATTGGATATTTTGTCATATTCTCAGTGCAGGAAAACATTGCTTTGGCCGCTGTGCTCAGGCGAATATCTGCCGTCAGGTGAAGCGACGTCCGAGATATTCTGCTCGGGTTTTGCAGCAGATGTCTCGACACGGGTTACTTTAAGAAATGTGCATCGAGTAAATGGGACACGGGACCTTTCTGTCCTTAATATGAGCTATATCTGTTCATTGGGCACGATTGGCGAGACATACATAACCTGGAAACCAGGCGAATTTGCAAGCCCATGTTTCAATCACTCACCATCACATTCAGACGGATCCTGGTGTGTGACAGGCCAATCACAGCTGTTAAATATGCGGCGATGTGGGGCGGGTTTGATACAGTGAGCATGACCAGCCCAGACCTGAAGAGTCCAATCACATGTTTTGATTACTTATCACCAGGTCGAGCCAGTTGGTGTCTAGTCTGCAGGTTCTGTCCAAGTTTGCAGAACTTGAATATGAATCAAGATTCTGCTGCCTCACTGCCTATTTCATTCACACCAGTGCGTAATATCAAGGACGCCTGAGGATATTTCCATCTGTGATGAAACTAGGTGTCTTTTTTCAGGAGACCTGTGGATGTTTTGAGCTGTTTTTGTGGTGTGAAAAGTGGGTGTTTTCTTCAGGAGACCTGGGGACCATCGCCATCTGTGATTGTGGGCGACCAAAACAGGGTATTTTAAGCCAAACCGTGGCGTTTTCAAAAACCCCAACCAAGTGGTGGTCCAACCAGAGCACAAGCACAAGGTTATGACGAGAGAGAAGTAGAACGTTCAACGAAAAACAAACACAAGACATACTTTTCTGAGGCTTTGCAGGAAAGGTGCTTTGGCGATTGGGATGGTCGCTCGAGGGCTTCATAACAAGTGCCGTTGCTCTGATTTGTTGTAGGTCTATTAAATTGCATCCAGAGGCATTATGGTCCGCCTGTTGATAACTTTAGAAATCTGAAATGAACCGAGAGGTTCCGGATTAATGCGCATCTGCAAATTGGTCTGTTTTAGAACAACCAAACAAAAAAGTTGGCCCCGAGCTGACGCTTTTCAACCCGAGAGCCTCCAGGGAGAAAAGAAGTTTCAACGATTGATTAATGTGATTTCTTAAAATTGCGTTCGGCCACAGTGGCTCCGCTAATATGTAATCACACATTACAGCACCCTGCATTCACACCGCCCTCGCTCCTGCGTTTAAGTAAAGTAATGCTCGTTTCTCAGTTAATTGTACATTTTGTCACTCTCAAGTTTTTCCATTCAGAAGTGAAACAGGGACACGCGCAAAATAAATACTTTGAAAATAACTATTTACTGCTTTTTGAGAAAACCATTATGATTAAAAGTCGTAAATGAAGAGATGATTAAAACACGAGAGGAGAGGTGCGCTTTCTTCACAAATGTGCAGCTGAATCAGATCAAGGCCGGCGAAGTGGAGAAAGACTGAAGCACATTTATCGATTTACAGCCTTGGAACAACACGAAGAAATTAACATTTCAACGTCTTTTGACTCTGAGGAAGTCAAACATGCAGCGGAGGAGGAGGAGAAGAGTTTTTTTGTCTGTAGCCTGGGAGCCGAAAAAAAAAAAAAAAACACGGGGCGATAAAGCACATAAAGCACTCATTGCTGCTTGTAAAGCTTTCTGCTGCGAGCGCACGGTAATGACTGAAGACAAACGATTTTTTTTATCAACTCAGAGGAAGCTTCACTCATCCGGAGGTGGCTCGGCAGTGAGAGAGGGGACGGTTTGTGGAGTTCTGAAGAGTAAATCGAATTTTAAAATGTAAAAATATGGGGGGGGGGGGCACACGCCCCTCCTCATCTTCGGCGTAAATTACATCCTTGCTTTTTCGTCACCAATTAACACCACGCCACGGTGATTAAACAGCATGTGAATCAACAAAGTAATCTGGCAGACAAACAAAGAGAAATGTCAGTAATCTGTTTGTGATGATCTTTGTTTTCCTCCGAGGGTCATCAAAAATAGAAAATTGTAGTTTATTTCCAGAAGGAGCGGCGGAACAGAAGATGGCTTTTTCACACGAACATGAGGAAATTAGGAGCTGACGGGAAGGAGGCTGAATACACACAACCACCGCTGGTAATACTGTACAATAGCATGCTAACGTATACATACTATAGGTGTCCAGATATCCAGCTCAGTCCCACAGAACTAACACTTTAGGGACAGTTGAAACTAACAAATATCCACTTAGTACCTGCATTAAGAGCTTTGAACACCATCATACTGTCTCTAAGAAATGGACGTGTTAGGGTTGAGCAAAATAAGGTGAGGACCCAAATGTGAGCACAGTCGTGGGCAGGTTAAGATACAAAAAGGTGAGCTCAATTTATAAAGCTGGAATCCGAAAAATCAAAAAGCAGGCGACAAAAATGGCTGGCGACAAAAGGGCAGGTGAAAGAGAAATCCACGAATAAAACTAAGAGTACAAAACTTAGAAGAAACCAGAAAGTGACGGGTAACAAAGAGCACAGAGGAGCAAACACAGACGATCCGACGAAGCATGAGGGGAAAATACTGACTTAAATAAACACAGACTGATTGACTAATGAAAGAGGAGTTGACAGTCAAATAACTGGTGTAAAACTAGGACCATGGCAGGATGGTTGGCTGTAAGCTCACGCTGTTTGTTTGTCAGTTCTGTGTGTATTTAAAGCAACATTATGTAGAAATTGGCATTTTGTGCGATTTGGCGCCCCCCACCAGTTTCTGAGTGCAGCATCGCTGTGGTAAATCCAAAACCCAGCTCTGTATCAGTTTGTCAGACGTAATGTAGGTGGTAACTCCAAACAGTACTCATGGAGTCACAAGTCGTATGTTGAAGTAAACATGTCTGTATCGCCGTGATCCTCCCCTCTCACTGAAGTTACATAGTCCAGAAACAAGTGACAGAGACACCGTTCACCCTGTTACAAGACACTGAGCCATTAAAGCTGTTATTTTGAGGCGAAATAGTTACATAATTGCTGCTCTAAACACTTGGGCGATTGTATTATTCATGCTCTGCGCTGTGGTCACTGAGAAACTGTGACGAGTGGCATTCCGGCATCTGCTCCCCGTGGGTGCGGCGAGGAGGTGATGAGAGTTCAAGATGCCAGGTGGGAAAAACATTTCAGGCGGGAGGAGAGTCACCTTGCCTGGGGGGGGCGAACTTATGCAGTTTCTGGAGTCGCTCGGCGGCGGCGCCGAGGACATGGAGTCAGTGACTCACGCTGGCCCGAGGCCACTCGAGTCTATCACCTTCAGACGGGCCATTTGCCCATTGGTGGAGAGACACTTTGACTGCCGGTGCTCGCAGGCTCGGCCCCGTGCACAGAGCAGGTGGCAGGGACACGCTGCCAACGGGGACGTCTTTTTTTGGCTTCGCTGTTTAATGAACACGAGAATCTTATCGGGATATTTCTGCTCCGCGCGGAGGACATTCACCGGACTGATTTTTAATTACAGATGGGTGTTTGAGATATTTGACGCCTTGTGTGGCAGTAGTGGTTCTGTTCTGATGATTAACTCTTGACTCATTGTAGCAGATGGAAGTCAGGCCGAGAGCTGAAGGGTGAACAAAGGAGACACGGTTGAAGCATCGGCTGCAGTGTGATGCAGTGTTTTTGCGTTTTATTGATTTAAATAATGACCGGTAATAATAAGCTGGTCCTCGTGGAGAGTTTTTTAAGAGAGACAATGTCTGACGGCCGTTTGTTGGTGAGCTGAACGCCGCACGTGAGTCCTTCGGCGGTGTGGCGCCCGGTTATTAATTGAGAGCATCAATAACAACAGGCCCTGTTTGTCTCTCTCTCTCTCTTGAGGAAAGCATTCATCATGTGAGGCCAGTGCAGCCAGGCAAGAGAAAATAGGGCAGATTTGGTCATCGCAAGCGGGGTGTCGCTGAACTGGAACTCTTCCCCCCTACCCTCACCAAAATGACAAAGTGCCATAACATCAGCCACGCTCTGGTGTGAAATTACTACAGCATGTTCCTGCCTGTGGTCATGTGCATGGGAGACAAATCCAATCAGGTATTAGACATGTCGCTTCTCACCCCCACCTTTGTCCTTTCTTTGTCTTTGCACATTTGCAGCGCGTGTGGAAACTAACTGGAATTGGAACATGTAGCGCCCGGAACACAATGGGGAATTAAGTTTATGAATTCTGCTTCAAGTCCAAAATTAAATAAAGAATAATGAAGAAAGGACATTTACGCACAGATTATGGCTAGTGTTAGTGAGACCAAATAGCTAATAACTGATCCAGAAGTGAATCTGATGCAAGTGGGTCATGTGTTGGGACCATTTTGATGGCTGACTAGAGATTAAAGCTAAAAAGTTTCAGTACATTAGAATCAATGGTTCAAAAGGCTTTTTTGCTTCCACTAACCGTGTTAATTTCAACACGTTTTCACTCCCAGCTCATCGAACATGGCAGCTCGGTCAGCGGCCTTAAGCTTCAAACTATGACTATGACAATTCCGTAATATAAAACCATGGATGCGGGAACTAGTGGTGCTGATAAGGGCTGCAGTTCCCCTGAAAACGAGACTATAAGATATGCCGAATTTACAGGAAGGCCCTCATAATTAAGAATTTGTGAGAAACAGCATCTCACAGAGTTCATTAAGTTTCTCCTGACTGAGTAACTCCAAAAATTGAGTGATTTTCAAAGGGAGTCTGGGGAATTTCTCTCTCTTTATCTCCGTCCTCTTGATGACTGTAGTTGCTGTGGCTGCTTCGACCTGAATGAATGTCGCTCAACATTTGCTGTGACGTCATCATATAGACTGACACCTCGGCACCCACAGCTGTGACTGACTTCCCGCGTCCCTGTTAACAACATCTGGGTAGACTTTCAAAATAAAAGCTAGAAGCGTGGGGCCACTGTCTGAGCTGCTGTGTTTGAAGCGTTGGGAGTGAGAACAAGCTGTTAATTTATTTGTCGTGAGGACCAACTAAAAGTTCATCGATGGCACTGAATTATTTACCCGAAGCCCTCTCATGGTAACATTAAGTCACTCGTATTCCCACAACAGCTATTAACCAACAAGCTAATGTTATGCTAGCAAGTGCTGATTGTCACTGCCTACTGTCTGCACGATTTGAATTTTTCCCTCAATTAATTTCCAGTCAAAGTAAAACAGCTTCTTTATTTATATATTTTATGTGTCGGGTTAAGTTTGCTTTGTAGGCTGGACATTATTATTTCCAAACTTAAAATACTGATAAGTACGGCAATGATGAAGATAAGACAATGCCCCCTGGAAAAAAAAGTGTGTGTCGAGCTCTGCAGTATGATCTGTGTAATCCGTCTTGAAAGGAAAAACCTTTTTTTTTTTAATGACCCTGTTTTTGCTTTGGTAACGTTTCCAATAGGTTGACCTTCAGCAAGCTCCTATGTAATCTTATCATTTTGAACAGACGAAAGAGAAATTGACTTTTGAACCCTTAGTTGTTAAACTAGATAAATTAGCGGTGAATGTTTGCATGGCCCTGTGTGCTGCAGCTGCACTATTCATACACCTTTGCCACAGCTCTGACCTTGCGGTGCGATGTTAAGTGGTTTCCAGAGCTTCAGTGCAAACATGACTTTTCCTTTTGTGTAGTTTTGGATACAGACACGTCAAGTCAGGTTGAACTTGTGCCGGTTTTAAAGAGCCCGCATTGTCTCGCATCAATAGCATGACATTTATGAACTAACGAGAAACTTTGCATTAAAGCAAAGTTGTGAACATCGCAATCTAGCAAGAGAAGATTTTTTTGTGTATACTGATGGAAGTATAACTCTATTGTCATAACGTCTTTGCAACTTTACTTCTTTAGGTCCAAGTTCCTGTTTTATGTTGTCACCTCACTGCTTTCATGGTCCGGTTAGGTTTCGGCACACAAATCACTTGGTTAGGGTTAGGAAAAGATTGTGTTTTGGATGGAAATGCTTGTTCTGGTTGCCACAAACAGGGCTGGAGATGTTCAGGCTTCTTGTTTAGAATATTTGGTTTTCATTGACATGAAAAACACAATCTTTTTGGTTTGAAAGTTCTAGATATCAACTATAAATGATGTCATTTCAATCATGTATCATGTTCCACAGGAATCTACATGCCAAGCCAAGAACCATTAAAAGTTGTATGACTGTTTTCTCCTTCTTCTGATTCTTAAGATGAAGGAGCGGAGACTGTGGTGCCTAAAGAAGCTCACTTTCCTTCGAATTGACCAAACTGAGATTGTGTCTTTTACTGAGAAGGCTGTGAGTTTTTCTGTGATTTATTGTCTTACAGCTACAAATATCAAATGCAGGAAAAGCCCGAAACTACATCATTGACCGGGACAGTAAGATCAGAGCGGGAAGGCAGAGATCTCTGTCAGAGCTCTGTGATATACAAGCTCTGTGAAAGACTATTCAGACCGACTATCTGCTTCATGGTGAGGTCTTCCTTAAGGACCCTCTGCGTACGGTCCAGTAAATGCACCGTCTTTTATCCGTCAGCCATCGTATTACTTACTAATTAAATGACTTTGGGTATCCATGTTTGTACTAACTGTATCTGAGAGGTGTCTTATTTCAGTGGTTTGACTTGAAACCTGAAACCATAATGACAGCATGGGCATTAGCTGCATGTACAGAATTACATACGCAGTTTATCTCATTTACAGGGACCAGCTAATCTCCATGAAATACACACCTCCACATCGCCGGGGGCTCTCGCTGCGTCACACGTGTCAAACAAAGCCGCCGTTCATGCTGGAGGCAGGGCCGCAGTTTGGCATCGACCGCGTGAACCGGTGGATCCGTCTGACCTGATGTCACAGGTGCAAACGGACGACTCAGGCTGTCTTCGAGGCGGGGGCAAGCAAAAATAAAGAGGGCACCAGCTGCATGCATCGGGGCGCCGGGAAGACGTGATGCAGCACTGGGGAAACGGCGCAGGCGATTCACATTCGTACATGTCCACGTGCCCTATTGACTTTTCTACAATCCGTGTCATGTTCACTTTACATGTTTAAGACCCGTCTGTCACATGGGGAGGTGGAGGGGATGGTGGTGGACCGCAAAGCCAGTGACCACAGTTCAATACTGCATTTCAGCCTTTGTAACTAGAAAGGTTTAAGGAGCCCTTTGGACAAATCCAGCTGTGTTCGTGTGGCGAATGAAAAAACAGATATTATTGATGAGACCTTGGAACATCTTCAGTCGTGTTTCAGCGTCCAAAACTGGTATTTTATGCCAAAACATGATCTTTTTCTCAAACAAGACAAGTCCTTGTTGTGCCTAATCTAACTAGACATGGAATTAAAAAGACACTGACCCTGAAAATCATAAAGTTGCAACACAAGAGATAGTAAAGTTTCAACACATCTGTGGTTTTGCAGAAACGTACGGTACATTGCCGACATTCCAACCCTGATGAAGGTGAAAATATCTTTATTATGTCAAATCTGATTGATGAGACCTTGGAACATCTTCAGTCGTGTTTCGGCGTCCAAAACTGGTATTTTATGCCAAAACATGATCTTTTTCTCAAACAAGACAAGTCCTTGTTGTGCCTAATCTAACTAGACATGAAATTAAAAAGACACTGACCCTGAAAAACATAAAGTTGCAGCACAAGAGATAGTAAAGTTTCAACACATCTGTGGTTTTGCAGAAATGTACGGTACATTGCCGACATTCCAACCCTGATTAAGGTGAAAATATCTTTATTATGTCAAATCTGTAATCAAAATACACAGGGAGCCATTCAGCCTAGACTGCACTTTATCAAGTTTTCTTGCACAATGGACCACTGTTCAGGGCACTTTCATCTTTTTTTTTTTTTAATCCGCCACAGGGGCATCCAACAGGGCACTTCTGCCGTGTTATTTCCCGAACACGGGGGCACCAGGGGACCCGGCTCCCTGGTCTCACAGCGCCTAGGTGTACAGGCAGCTCTCATGCTTCCCTGAAAGAGCAGCCTTTTTCGCACCAACGCTGCACGATTTGAGAAAAGCCGAGCGCGCCTTTTGCAATTTTCAGCTTCAGAACCGAGATTTCATTTTAATCACATGAATCACAGGGAGACCCTGATGCTAGTGCTAAGTTTAATTAAAATCTGTCAGTTTATCGCTGATTTATTTTCATACTAAAATGCATTAGATTTGCATTTTTCATTCACACGGGCCCCCGGTCTCAGTGCGCTGGACTCGCTGCTGCTTTCTATGTTTGCTCTCATTTTGTTGCAGTGGGGCTTCTAAGCGTGATGAATTTCTGGCTGTCAACATCAATCTTCTTTTACCCACAAACCCCTGCATCTTAGGGTTGCTTCTTTTAGTCAGTACATCTTTTTTTTTTTTTTTTTTTGATGGCTCCCAAATATCAGTAGTTGTCTTGAGGACTGAGGCATTTTTCATTTTAACCGTTTTTGAAAATGGCTCTTTCTGTTTACTTCTTTATACTCGGCTGATTGAAAATGTTAGGATTTATCTGACAACTTTGAAAGGAGCCGCGCCGTCCGACACTCAACTGAAACAATCTCAAATCCAAGAGAAAGCGGCTCAGTATTCATTCCCATTTTTCTAATGTTTACATTTAATCTGGCGGTCCGATTGAAGGTTTTTCGCAGGATCCCTGTAAAACGAAGCCACTCCACGGCTACATTACAGGTTGGGGAAGTCCAGTGGTGGAAAGGTATTAATTAAATGAAGTCATATGTTGAGTCTGGTGACGCCACACCTGTTTCCTGTGCAGACAGGGGTTTGGTGAAAGTGAGTCACAGCTTAACTGCATGAGTGTATATCACCTGTAGGGTTTTTCCCCTACAGACAGCTCCTTGCGCCGCCATCATCGAGACTGTCAGCCTGCGAGCTGTAACTCGGTTTTTACATCTGGTGCCTAATGAGGTCTTTATCAAAGCAACATTCCCACAGCCTTTTTTTTAAAATATGTATAAGCATAAATTCAAGTGTTGACACAAGGCTGCCTTGGGAGTTCAGCGGAGAAGGTGTTTTTGTGCTTGGGCCATTTAATACGGAGCCTTTGAAACTCCTCACGTTACATCATCGCTCTCTTGTTTACGCAACGTCGCCCACGAGGAGGGAGGACGCGTCTGTTCTCACGCTTCGTCTCCTTCGTTCACGAGAAAACGAAATAAAGGAGCCGATTCACTTTGAGCGACTTTAATTTTCAATTTTGAACGACCGTTTCATGTCTCCTTCCAACCCCCCGCTGCGCCGCCATGCGCGGCGTTGGCATCGCAGCCGTGTGTCTTGGAGGAATAGGAGGATGCCAGCCCTTATTCAAGCCTCGCAAAACAGCAACCGGCTATGTTGTACGTCTGAAACGCGACCGTGAAACAACCCCGTGGCTCGCATTTTGACACCGCCGGCAGCCGGGCTTTGAGCAAACCCCGACGAGGGAGATGATGAGAGGGGAGCTCTGTTGTTCTGCATTATTTTTTCTGTTTAGTTCATTAGATCTAACCTGATAATGGATGTCTAACGACAGGTTTAGCTTTTAGGTTTTTTATTTTACATTTCCACAATCTAGACTAGTTCTCTGCATGCCAATTCCTTTCCATTTAAGGTTCGTTGTCAAAAGAGCATTTCCATACCTCTGCCCCTTCCATCATTGCATCATGGCGCTTCGTGGAATCTTTCTGGCCGCCGCTCTGTAAATACGTTGCGTACCCGCACGAAGCACAAGACCCTCTCTTTACCTGTCAAGTTTGAAAGCTTGAAAGCCTTTCTCATCTTTTCAAGAGCAAGAATTGCTATCATTTGTCTTGCAAAGCTTAAAAGCTTTCAGCCTTTTTTTTTTTTCTTCCCCAACCAAGCAGGAATTGCTATAATTCATTGAACAACAAGACAAAGGCGCTGTGTCTGACAGCGCGCCGAAACACGTCAGCGAAGAAGAGTATATGGGAGAAAAATGATGCCTATGCTACAGTAGATGGACCGAAGCCGACAGCCTTATTCAAGACAGACAATAGACAGTAATGGTTGCTTTAATGTTTACTTACGTGGTAAACCCACTTTGACTGTCTTAAACGGGCTGAAGTCTGAGACTCAGCTCGTACCGTGTGACTGTTGCCTTCTTAATTGGATCCCGTTAAACATGCAGCGGGTAAACAGGACTTTCACGACACCCAGAGACAATCAGCACCCTCGGAAACACCTCGTCTGTATAAAAAGAAAATCTTTGTTACATCGAGTACTCGCACTAAGAAAAGAGGTGCAGAAAAGAGCCCGGACTGCATCTGCGACTCTCAGCCACTCACTCAGCTTCTGCATTTATTGTCTCGTGCGCAACCGGAGCTGTAAAAAAAAAAGCATTTTAAAACACACGGCTTCGAACATGCTCCATGCATTATACATGTCATGTTTTACGGCCTGTCGTTAAACAGTAAAACGGAGCAGCATGGCGACTACACAGCGGTCTGGTTCCGCGTTCAGTGTGTTGTAAATGATCGGCTGCGGTTTTCATTTCGACGATTGCAGAAGGTTTCATTTGCGCCGTCCGTTAGCGCCGCCGTGGCAGCCCGCGACCCCGACGAGGACGCGTTGTGACCATTCTGCTGACGGCGTCGAGACATGTGTGATAAAAATTCAACTGGGAAACGTGTGTTTTGACTTTTTGATTCAGAAAAGCTCTGAACGGGAGTTTTAACTCCCTCATAACTTAATGTTGAGCTGTGACAGAAACAGCGATGCTTGATTTCAAAGTTTCAGTGATGAAAAAAGAAAATGACAGAATACTATAAACATTTTCAAGTCTTTAAACGCTAAAAGGTATTTTTCTAGTCAATATATAGATTTTATAGGAATATGTAACATGGATTTTTCTAATCACTAGGAACTAATAACTTAAAAATAACTGAAATTATCATCAGATAACAAAGCAGTATATCCGCTACAGCTGGCATGCTAAGTAAATAGCCCTGGCTAGCTCCCAGTCAAGACCGCTAGCTGCACGGCTAACTGAGCTAAATAACTGCCTACAGTTAATATGTAAGTGAGTGCATTTCGACAGGTGGCTGATTCTTATATATAGCACCATTAAGATGATATTGAACTCAGTGTTTCTTCTGGACCAACTGTGCCTGCAGAGCTGTGATTTGTTTTGGACTCGATAAGCCGATAATTGGATCCGATAAATAAATGATCTAAAACAAGTTGATGTTTAAGGATAACTCCTCCCAGAAAGTCTCCAGAGATGCTTTATAGACTACAAAGCGTCATCTAACTTTCCATTAGCGTTAGGGTGAGCAGATAATGACTTCATTTTCATGTTTTGGTGAACTTCCTCGTTAAATTGTGTTGCTGATGAGGCGCAGTTTAAACCGCTGGTCACCCCTGCAGCTCATTATTTGTGTATTCTAGCCTCATTTCTTCAGTGCTGACCTCTCGTATTGTTTTGGAAAAATTGTTCATTACTAATTCTATCATGTTGCCTTAGATATCTGGTGGCCCAGTAGCTGGTTACCACTGTAATCAGCCGAAGTTAATGTAGTTTTATGAATGGAGCCTCGTATCAGGAGGAGACAATGGCCTTTTATGGAGACGGCGACGGCGGCAGAGAGAAAGCGAGCCGATGGGAGATAGAGCCTCACGCTGGCTTCAGAGCAGCAGCCGGCCAAATGCTTAATGATTATGAGTCTGTGTCTTCTGTTAATACTGCGAGCAGGCATGTGTTCGGAGCTATAAAACATTACAGCCTGTTTTTGCAAATCGCGCCCGCTGTTGTGTAACGGCGGCGTACGTGTCGCCGCGAATGTATGCGGTGACGTTTACATTCGGTGACCGCGTCCTCGGATCAGTTTGAATAATTAGAGGACAGGAGTGTGTGTGTGTGTGTGTGTGTGTGTGTGTGCGCCCCCTCAGAGTTTCTGATCTCTTCCCTTCCTGTTAATTCACAGCACTATCTTAAATCCTGCCGTTGATGGATTATCCCTCTCCTTTGGTCATACCACGTCAGATTTTACAGACTGCTGCTCCCCACAAATCTGTGCTCTATGTTGCCATGACAACTTATTACCGCTATGTGAAGAAGAGAGAAAAAAAAAAGAAGGGTTCCTCTGGAGGCACTGTCTGAAGATATGGTGAAAGGGAAATGATTCAGTTCTGGGGGAGTGCTCATTCCTAATCAAGTTTAATTAACCTGATGCACTAATGCGATTGGTCTGATTTCTTTTTCCACTGCGTTCATTACATTTCCTTCTGAGATGTGAAGACAAACACCGAGCCTGTCCTCAAATCATGAACACACGCGCTTATGTTCTCACTCTGCTAACAGCTAACAAGTAAGAGCTCCCTCTGCGTCGGCTGTCTCTTTGGTCTGGTTTTTATAATATAACACAATGTGAGATTCTTGCATCACGTGTTGCTGCACGGAGGTTGTGAAGGTTCACACATTCTTTATTCGAGTAAAAGTAATAAAGCGCAGGCTCTTAAATGTACTCGTGTAAGTACAGAAGCGGAAAGTATCCCTCTGAAGGACATTTCTGTGCAAAGCTTACTGAATCGCACGTCGTATTTGATATGATTCAAGGACTGTTAAACTCGAAGGTAGAATCAGGAGGATTTGTCCGAGCTGTGTGTAAACGCACCGCAAAGATAGCTGATAGTCTGAGTCCCAGAATGTCAATTACTGGCATTTTTGTCTTGGTAAAGTGTCCCGAGCACAGGAGCAAATTGAGAAGATAATAAAACCCAGGCGGAGTGGCTGCAGGGTCTCAACGCACCGTTTCTCCCCATCCGACGCCATCTGTAAAACACTCCTCGTCAAAAGGATCTTGGAAATTGTTTAGATTTTGTGTTTTGCTGCAGCCGCTCGCGGGATGTGCGGTATTTCATCACATCAGGAGAAACCAACAGGAAGGAACCGTAATTACAACGCCTCAGCTGCAGCCCTGATTTGGACCGGCAGCAACCGGCGAAAAGTAAAAAGTTGGTTGAAAAAAAAAAATATTCACGTAAAGTTCAGATACATGAAAAACCAACAAAGTATTTGTACTTCCCACCTTTTGTGCTTTGCTGCACTAGCTCGTGGCTTTCTCTTTTTTCTGCTGATGCCGACGTTCAACAAGGCGCCTAAAAGGTCACACGAGTTGTTTTATTTCTTCTTCTGCTGATCAGATCTCCCCGCGCTGTATTTAAAGAGGGCACGTGTGGGCGGTGCACTTGTCGCACACGAATCCACAAGTTGTTGACAACCTTGTTAATTAGCCGTATAAAGGTCAGAAACCAAGTCATAAAGAGAGTTAACACGATTCCACAACGGCTCGACATTGTTTCTCGGCCGTTTCGGAGCCGTGACGCCAGGACTGCTGTTTTCACACCTAATTAAGCCGGAGCGCGTGTGAAAAATCACGTCTTTCCAGCCGGACATTATTTTGCATTTACGCGTGTTATTACAACCGTATTTCTCCGTCCGGCCAAATCAGATCTGGCGCGTATTGTTCTTCTATCTTTCCCATCGTTTATCACGAGGAATGCAATCAGCCTCGAAAGCCCGCCGCAGATAACAGCATTACGTCGAAAATTGAGTGAAAACATGAAATTGGATTAAGCCAATGTGATCTTTATTCGTTCTCATATGGGAGGGATCATCGCCGCCGCGTCTTGTCAAAACAGTCGTCTCGTAATCTTTTAATCACATCTGTCTGTTTTGCACGACGGAGCACGTCTGATGACCTTTTTAATTTTTTTTTTTTTTTGTGCATCGCCGCGCCACATGTCATGAATCATAGAGTCGCAGCCGGCGTTCACCGTCACACTGCGCCCGCTCGGCGGCGAGAGGGGGGGGAGAGGGGATTGCTCATTCTGCCCCTCCACCTTCAGCATCGGACACAGCAAATTGATTTTAATCAGGCAATAAAGTAGATCCGATCCTCCCTCTGTTGACTCACTTTCATGCCCCGGAGAGGCCGACCCGATCGACTTTCCTGATGGATTTTACTCATAACTGCCGATAGCCCCGTTCAATACGGACAATCTCTTTCATTTTTAGTTGCATTCGGAGAAGACTGATGCTCCGCTGGTGTTTGCTGTGAGGTTTCAACAGTTTTATTTATCAAATACTTTGATCCTTTAATTCCTGTATCTCGCCGCAGCGGCTCTGGGAGAAAAAAAAAAGAAAAAAGATGTGCAGGTCTGATTGTGCGAGAGCGAGATTCTTCTGATGCCTCATTCCGAAATTACCTCGGAAAAAGATACGTCAGGAGCAGCAGACGTGACACTGAAATATAATCAGTGTGCCTGCGCTCGGGCGGTCACAGATATGTATATTCAATTTCACTTTTATTTTTACAGCGATACTTATAGGTCACATTTTTTGAAGATAGTTGGTGACTGTCTTCTCCCCGGAGGGAGGGAGGGGAGTGTAATATTCTTAACTTAATCTCCAGTTCCTCAAATACCCCCAAATTCCACCCAAATTAGTTCTGGCTCTCCAAACCGGTTCCGTTCAAGATTTCTCGGAAGCTTGGTGCTCTCTTTGCAAATCAGCTCTCATTTCAAGTTTCGAGGTTGATTTGTCATTAAGTTCCACACAAGGTTGCAGCCAGGGAAAAGCATGGTGGTAATGATCCATCAACTTTGGCTGCGTTTGAGCATCACGCATCAATGACGTAAACACAAAGTCCACCTCTGATGAACTCTGATGAATCGGAACACGGTTGAGTGCAACGGCTTGATCAGAGGAGTTGTGTTGGAGACAGGTCTCTGTAAAGATGTGAGGACAACAGTGGTTGATTTCCTGAGTCCAGAGTGGTCCATTGTGTTTCTCTGCAACCGGACGTTAGCTGGTCAGGTTCGAGATGTCATGGGCAGTGATTGTCTGCCTTCTTCTTCATTGTTGAATTCATTTCTGCTACAGGCAATTCGTTTTTCGGCAACAAAGCTAAAAGCCAAAAAAGACGGAAATTGTAGAGAAATCTGAAGGAGCTGAGTTTCCCCCAGTTTTGAGCAGAACCATTGAAATCAAGGATGTGTCTTCATTGGAGGGAGTTGCACAATGACCTGTAGAATGTGACATGCCATTTGGTTTGAAAAAAAATGCTTTTTGTTTGGTTCCTGCTTGGCACCAATGTTTTTGGCTTCCGGACCATTTTGATTTTTGGTGGAAATGCTTTGAATGTCTCAAAATAAAGTGCACTAACTAGAGACAGGACCAGTTCTGTGTTTGAGGAGACAGGGCGAAAGAGAAGAACTATAACGTTCACGTCATATACTATTCAAAGGTAGAAGGTTTTAATCTGCTGACTTGATTAAGCTGACTGTATGTCAATTAACAATTTGAGGTTTTCAAACCTAAGCTTTTTTTTTTTAATAATCTGTAGATTTAAACTAAAAACTCCAATAATCTGTTACATGTTACTGATGTACATTAAACCAGATGCTAAGGAGGGTCCCGTGTTTTATTTCATTTTCTTTTTACCAATGAAAACAGTAAAAAACAGTGCCACCACCTACATTCCATCCCTCTGTTATTTGACAAAGAAGCAAATGAGAGAATCAGAGGCTCTGCAGTGGGCTGACGCAAAATCCCCACAGTCGGATATTCTAAGTCCCTCATTGAAAATGAGTTTCCATTTTAAAATATGACCTTTATGCAAAGTGAAAGGGCAGATGCAGCTTTCAGGGCCATCATTTTTTTTCATGTCCTTTGTCCTTCTTAGTTTTTGCTTCGTTTTGCATGTAAGTTCCTCTGAATATGTTTGCAAAACCTGCGCCTTGCATACAATAGTGGACAGCTGTGATTTAACTTCTGAAAGCAATGGGTTCAAACGTGTTTGAATAAATTCACCATGGTGTTCAGAAGGCCCGTGGTATGTTTGGTAAGAATAGAGAAAGAAGTAACGAGTGGTCATATGTCATGATCAACACCACAACTGCCTGGATTTAGCTTTTATACTCAGGGTTCATTGAGGATTCTACAAAGGCTTGCATATAAGCCCATAATACAAATCACATTATATATCTGCGGGGCAAAAAAAGCCTGCTCTTCCTGTCCCAGAGCTTTGGAGAGGAATTTAGATATTTTCTCTTTAAGGATGTATTAATGGAGCCAGATTAGTCTTTGCTTCAGGCTGAGATGAGGAAAGAACTCTGTTCTCTGCTTTGTTTAACAAGTAATACGGGCTGCTTATCATTTCCTTACTTTCATTAGCTTTGGGACCTGCGCCGGATGCTAAACACACAGTGCGCCAACGCATATACGCATCGGCATGTTTATGCATAATTGATATGTGTTGGCCTGCGAAATGGCCCCAAACACCACCGCTGTTTCAATTACTAACGTGTGGGACGTTACAGAGGGAATGAACAGCTACATCTGTATAACGGTGTGGATCTTCAGATGTTACTTTACAAATACTGCAAGGGTAATCGCAATCGTAATATCTGATTGTTATTATCTTGTAATATATCATCTGACTGTTACCGTCAAAGGAAAACTAGAATTTACAGCGACTCGTGTGGTCTCGTTTTCACTCCTCCGGCCATCAATTCAGGTAACACAGCGCTCTAATTGCTGAGATGTAATCTAAACACTGCTAAAGAAAAAGGCTCTAGTAGGGCAACGAGCAAGCGACAAACAAGCAGTCGGAGGATTACACCGGTTGTAAACAAGCCAAAAGTTGTTTTTTTCCACATTAGCTGCAACTCTATTCAGATATAAACTGAGTGAACTGCTGATAATTCCTCGCTGTGCCCGAGGAATTAAAGTGCAGATGATGTTTAAAGTTCCCATGAAACGACAAGTGGAGTGTTTTTTGTTTTTGGTATATAGTTAGATGTATCTGTAGAAACAGGCGGCCCAGGGAGGGACTTTGTCAGAGATATTGATTGCAGTCTGCAGTAGCCGGTAGAGCTAAACGTGTGCCACGGAGCTAGCCATCCGCAGACTCTGCCCAGACTGGCAGCTCGTGGCCCGTGGCTCGTGGTGAACATGGCCTCAACAGGACGGAACAACACAGTCTCCCAAAAGACAGAGGCCAGTGTGACGACAGGGATCGCAGCACAGAGGTGGTTTTTTCTTTCACGGTTTAGCTCCTGCAGCAAATAGGACCGGTAACTGGCTAACAGCAGATTGAGATTGAGTTAGCGATCCCTTTAGCAACAAAGCTACCGGTACCTGTCCACCAGGAAACTCCATAAATCACCCGTGTACGGTTAGCAGTAACGCTAGCATCACGTAGAGCCAAATCTGTTCAGAACTGAGGCAGAGCAGCCGAGGGACATCAGAAAATACTAAATAAAACATGATCCACTTGCACCCAGATCAGTGAGGAAACCCCCCCTGGGTCCAGGATGAGTCATCGGGATTTTTTAAAATCTTTTTCCAGGCAGTAACTTATTCTCGAATAAAACATTCAAAGTTCCAACAAAACAACTTTCTTGGCACTTCTCTGGCCTGATGCTGACACGGATGAGATATAGAGCAAGTCAAAAACAAACATCCGTTTTGGCTTCATGGGAACTTGAACACAGTCTGGCTTGTAACTTTCACTTTCTGCCTTCATTTTCTCAAACCTTGCGGTTTATTTACTGTACAACTGGATAGTCTGACATGCTCGTCCCTCCACTGGCCCTATTGTTAATGATAGATTAATACAACTGTAATGGAGCTACAATCATAAAGTCCAACCACAGTACCTTTACTGCGAGTCAATGCCTCATTTAAACAAGACGATACAACGATACACGCACCTTTACCTGTTCACTGTCATGAAAAGAAACTTAATAAACTATCACCAAGGAAACTAAATGTGATTTCATTTTTTTTCCTTCATAAAATACTTGTTCCTTGGAAGTTTAATATATTCACTTATAGTTTAAAATCACATTCAGGGACATGCAGAAACTTCTTTCTTTCTTCTCCTTCCTTCCTTTCCTTCCCTTCCCCGTTAGCTTTTTCACCGATCTTGCTGGCGTCCTTACAAACACAGCAAACAAAGAGCGCAAATTAAAAACCGAACGTAAAGATTTGTGGCCTAATCTCATAAAAAAAATACGCTTTGCGTGTTTTTCTTCAAGCTGTCTGCTAAAATATAACAAGAGCATGTCGACAATACGAAGATCAACTGAGGGAGAAAGTCTTTACACTTTATAAGATACGTTCAAAGATTGACTCAACGCATGAGATCTGTGCTTTATTTAAGTGTAACAGTATAGCAGTGTGTGAAATCAAGTTAGAAAAAAGTCTACTGTAGTGCTTTAATATGCTGTTTCACTGGGTTTGATTTATTGAGGCGAAGAACAATTTGCTCGTGTTTGACTATTACTACTGCTACTATCTTTCAGGTTGCATTAGAAACCGTGTGAAATCTAAAACACATTCCGTATTTGCGGAGCAGCTTCTATACTGTCGGACCGAATTATCATAGCTTGATCCGCAGCACACGTTTCCTCAGACGCCTTATCGCTGGGGCTCTTTCGTCACCCGCCGGAACTCAAAGGAGAGCTGGATGTAATTTTTCAAATCGATTCCTCGTGTGCTGACGGTGCAGAAGTATGAGCAGCCGTATTATGTATGCACCTGCGGTAAAAAAAAAAAAAAAAAAACTGGCTCCTGGTTTTATCTGAATTAGCCACTTTAGAGCCTCCTGAGCAGAACAATGATCGTGATCACAGAGTCGTAAGGTCTGTAACGAGACCAGCGTACACGATGGTCACCCTGCGACTCTGGATAAACTATACTGAAAAGATAGAATTAAGCAATAAGACACATTTAATTCTAGTATCCCTTTTAGATGTAATGGACGGTTTATCAGTACGATCAGGGGATGTATAATAATATAAACTAGATTTATTGAGCTCATTCTCGATCACACAGGGAAAGATCAATGCAGCGGTCCTGGGTGGCGTTCTCTTCTGTGTACGTACGAGAGTTTAAACAGACACAGCCATCGTGGCTAATAGGGCTGGTTTGTGTTCTGAGGCACATCCGAGGAGACATGTTTCCCCATTTCTAATGGAACGGAGCTAATCAGATCCGTGCGAGCCGACTCCCAGCTGTGCAACTTTGCAGAAATCACTGAGGAGTAAAGTGGAGGGGAAAAAAAAAAAACTTAAATAAAGGGCAAGTCCATCTTGATCACATGCTTGTACGGTCCGGTGGCAGGCAACGAGACAGAAATGTCACATTAGCAATGCGAAGTGGTTTATTACACCGTAAAGACAGTAAAAAAACCCAAAGGTGCCGTCTGCTGATTCTGGACTTTTTTTTTAATTTAATATTGAATTTCCGGCCAGTTAATCTTCTCTGAATACATTTTCTTATGTTTTAAATTCATAGACGGGTAAAACATTTTTTAAAAGTATTTAGTTTGCTTTTTAATAATCAAAAAGGCCAAAGGTTTTATTTTTATTTTTTCCTTCTGGGCTTTTTAGAATAACAGCAAAAATGTACCTGATGGGCGAATCAGTCTCAGATAAAATCCTCATTTAGCACGTTTATCTCTTCCGTTGCAGCTCCTTGATTAGTTCTCGTGAAGAGCTTCATGTAGATGTAAACGAGCCGGCCTGCAGCATGATTTCGTATTTGCACTTGATTAAAATCAACTCCAGAGGGTGTTTGGAGGAGAACACAAACCCAACAAAATCTCTCTTTTTTTTCATTTGTGTTGCTTTAATTTGTGTTTTTTTATTTTATTTATTCATTTATTTATCACCAGTGGTCTTCTGTGGTATACTTAGAATATACTTGTTTAGTGGTTTTGGGAAATCTCCCTTTTAATGTAATACCCATGCCTCCTTTCATTCTCCCCTGTTAGACTTTGATGATATTGCAGAAAACTATTGAGATACATTTCCCTAAGTGCCGCGATGTTCTCGTTTTTCAATTTCCTAAAATTTACATGATCTTTGTTCAGGTGGTTTAATTCAATAAGTCGGTGTGCGTGTTTTCTCTTTACGTGCAGCTGTCTGGAATTAGGAATTAGATTTGAACTTATTTGCTCGGTTCCGTAATGAGGCGATCCATTTTGAGGGCTTGCAGGTGGATGTGGAGTTGTTAGGTAACAGACAGCTCACCGAGCGTGTGCAGTGGTACGGGAGGTGGTGGTGGTGGGGAAGGTGGGGGAGGAAGAAGGGAGGGCGGGGAGGATGTGATCCCTCACCATAACAACTCACAGTCCGCTCTGATAATGCAGTTTAATCTGGAGGCTACACCCAAGGTACCGACATGCCCCGCGGAGTGTCAGCCCCCACTGGGGAAAAAAAAAAACCTCAGTGGAAACCTTGACTGGCACTTCACCCCTCAGTGATGACAAAAACCCTGTCTGCTTAAGCAGCTATTACTCCACCTGATTGGTAATCATGACATGGAGCGGGGCATAAATCCCTCCGACTGCTGCTGGTTAAGATAGAGGTCTTTGAAGGAACACAGTGATTAGGTGACCTTGGATGGAGCACAGAAAAGGGGGCCAGGCGGGAGGAGGCTGGGTGGAGGGTGGTGGGGGTGGTGGTGTACTTTTCTATTATTGGCAGTATAATGACACATTCTCATGCAAATGAAATTCACATGCAGAGGCTACATTCAGACCGGTTACCACCTCAGAGCCATTTCGAATCCGCACAGTGATTTTCATGCGCAGTCGTCAGATACACCTGAACATTCGGATGTGTGGTTTATAATCTTTAATGTGTCTGTGTGTGTTATGGAGGTCAGAGTTGGGTGGTGGTGTTGTACCGGACCCTCTCTCCTCCTAATGTGCTTCAGTCCAGTTCAACACACCTGCAAACTGCGACCTCACTAATAAACGTGCTGTTGAATTAACGCTGGTGAAATTCGTGGCAGGGCCGTCGTATTGGATCACATCAGATTTTCAACCCAGTTGGCGATGTACATTTCTGCAAACCACGGATATATATTGAAACCTGACATCTCTTTATGTCGCTACTTTACGTCTCTTAAGGTTAAACGTTCAGTGTTCAGCGATCACCTCGCTCTCGGTCCGTCCCTCCGACTGCTACTGCTTCCTACAGTAGACCACACGCACCACAACTGACTTTCAGCTGTGCAATTTCAATATCCCTCTGTGAAATTTCGGCATCCCAATGTGCAACACAGACGTGCAACCGTGTAAATATTTTAGAACTATTGAGCTTGTTTCTTATTTATATTGCTTGTATTGTTCTTACTGCTTGATTTTTATTTCTAACCTTTTGTTCATATATTGATATTTTACTTATTTATATCATTTTTTATTAATGCCTCTCCATTTTTGCTTTTCCCTTTGCTGCTGTAATAATGGAAATTTCACTGTTGTGGTACTTATAAAGGATTATCTTATCTGTATTCGTATCGTATCGTATCGTGTTGTATTTTATCATATCGTATCGTATCGTTTCTTATGCTCTGGTCAGGTTTAGGCATAAAAACCCACTTGGTAAGTGTTAGAATGTGGACATGTTTCGGCTTAAAATAACTGTTTTGGTTGCCGCGAACATGACTGAAGATGTACCAACATCCTGTCAAAGACATCAGTTTTTTTGTAGCCACAGACAAGGCTTGAAATTGTTCAAGTTCTCCTTGAAAACGTCCAGTGGCATCTTGCTTACGAATGTTGAAGCTGTGTTGTGCCTCGTCCAAAATATCTAGTGTTTTCCCATCACACATTTTTTGAAGGTTGTGGTCTCTGTTGAAGTGTGGCTTAGCAGCCTTCTCGCCCATAACTCAACCACCACCCGCTCCACCTCCAGATATGAAAGTCAGGTCTAGACAATGTACTTTGAACGCAATATGAAACAATTTGTGTTAATACTCTACATCATCCATGACACACACGAAAGTGAATCTATCAGTGGTTTGCAGGAACTTTAACTAGCAATATTTTATCCTGGCGACTGCGCCGAGATTGTGCAAGTGTACCTAATGAAGTAGATGTAGCTTTAAACTCACTTCAGTGGTCTAATCAGCCTCATATAAGGATTGAGATGCAGCGGCTTCATCCTATTTGCCCATATGGAGGCGTGTGGACGCTGCAGGTCCAAGAACTAGTTCTCCTGGATTTTTTTCAGTTTCCATTTTTTAATTGCCACCACCCTCATGACTACACGAGGAGATATTCTGGATACAGGACACATGTCTAACCACTGTGTGCATTTATGGAATAACAGATATTTAGACATCAGACATATTCTATAAGGTTTCAAACTTTTCTTTCCATTTGCACTTAAACCACCCATTTAGTTGATGGCTGCTTTCTAATGATATGTTTGATACTCGCACACATTTTTGCTTCATTCCAAAGTCCTGTTGGGTTGGAAACATATTTTCCTGTATTGATTTATACCTTCAGAGTTTGATGCATGTAGTTTTTTGTGTTGTGCTCTGAGGGATTTATTCATAAATCCTTTGAAATATTACAAATACGTGATTATTCGTAATTATGATCATCTTGAGCTGACTTAATGATCATTTGGCACCCACACCTGCTCAAAATCACATGAAATCTGCAGCACATGGCAACTTTTCCTGACTCCACGCCGAGTTTTGCCTGACGCAGATGCGCCGTCAAACTGTGCTAAAAAAAGAAGCTGCTGAGGAATAAAACGCTCTTGTCAATCAACTAGTTGTGTTTACAGACAGATACGTGGACTTCTCCGGCTCTGATATCTCGACAGGCATCACCAATTGCAAAAAGTGTGTCAACAGGAACAGTAAACATAACCCAAAAATCCTCTGATATTGGCAGTCAGAGATACTAAAAATCAGCCCTATTTATAGGTTCCCCGCTCGCACGCTGAACCGCGCTCATAAAAACTCAAGACATACGCCGAGATATACGGCTGATTGTAACATTTTTAAGAGTTTGGGAGGCGTACTGTACCGAGGAGCAAAGTAAAAAACGCTGTCACTCACAGGTAGTTACATGCTGTTCTTCAGAAGAACGGGGCGAATCGCAGCCAGCAGGGTAAACAAGGCGGTTCTGAGCGGCGTGGAAGAGGGTATCAAAAGGACACTCTGAACGGAGACGTTGCTATTTAAACATGTGTAACCGCAGCGTGGATGTCTTCTGTGTCGACAAGATGCGCTTTGATCACACTTTGGGTTTGTTTATTGAGCAGCTGCGCAAGTTAAGACTTACATTTTTTTGGACCATTATAAAGGCAAAAAAAAAAGAAACGCTAAGAAAGTGAGAGCCAAGGTGAGACTTACTAAAATAATCCTTTGAGTTATTACGTCTCGTTGGATTACGGCTCGTTGTCTTCCGGAGCCGTCGCCGTGCTAATCCACACGGTAATTATTTCATGCCCACTTCTCCCACTGTTCATTGGCCCACTTGTCTTCCATGTTGTTTTCATGACTTCCACATCAGATCCAATTAAGAGCTGCCGCATTAACCCGACACCTTAATCAGATCAGGTGTGAGCGGGCTCGGTTCAATAGCGCGCCAGAAGACTTCGGAAAAAAAAAAAAAAACCCTTGCATGTGGAGCTAAAGGTCGGCGCGGAGCATGCAGCGTAAGATCGGCCTTATTAATCATTCATAGTTTACTGTTGTAGGGGATTTATACCAAAGAGCAGGAGGCCATTCTGCCGACGTCTTCTGAAACTTCGGTGCTCCCTTTTAATAATTTGTTGACATGCCCCCGCTGTTGTAGAGAAAACAAGAGTGACCTCGCTCCGTGGTGAAGGTCAGACGGCGTCTAATGAAGGCTCCCTCGTCTCACGGCATTGATTTCTCACCCATTTCGTGGAAGAAAGAATGCAGAGTTGTTCGGCGCTGCCGTGAGGGACGGCCCCGGGTACGAGCTGGCGTTACGTAGACGCAGAGTTGCACCTCAGATACTCTCACTTTTACATCATTAATTTCTCTCGTCTCTAACGCGGCCTGCCTGTGAGTTCTAAGAATTCCTTTAAAATAATTTTTTGGGGGGGAGGATTTGTCGGAGAGCAGCTCGGGCCGGCGTGCCACGTATACGCGTCCAGAAGTGCTCTGACATTCTGAAATCATTCATCAGCGAGCAGAGTCACGGTCCTCCTCTCTCCAGTCTTCATATTCTGATCGGACTTGACATGGATGGCATTTAAGTCTAAATACCACGTGGCGTGTGTCACTTCGGGAGATAGGCGCGCAATAAGGGTTCATTATGCAGGTGTGTGGCGTCATTGGGATGCACCGCGCCACGTCGCATCTTTTGGCAGATTAAAGATATGAAGATTAAGGGGGAGACTGCATTATACTGTTGTTATAGTTAATAACCTGCTTAGTTTGGCTCGTGGCCCCCGCGCTCATCCATAATGCATATGACCTGCAGCTGGCCAGGACGCTAAGTCTGCTCCGACACTGTGAGGGGGGGTTTCAGATCGCTAATCTCTTCGCGCGTACAGTATGTGGATGGAGGTGGGTTTTCTAGCGTGTGTTTGTGTACGTGCAAACAGAAACTCTCCAAAGTGCATTGTGGCCTCATACACTGATGGCGGTGGCTGCCATTGCAAGGTGGCGACCAGCACGTCAGGAGCAATTTGGGGTTCAGTATCTCGCCCGAGGACACTTTGACATGCGGACCAGGGGACAGCCAGCCGCCAGCGTGTTACGCAATCGCATGTGTGAGCAGAATATTCCCTCCTCGTACTCTCAGTGCGTTACGTAGCTCATCAGTCTGACATCAGTGCTTTATTCGAGGACTTGTTTTGTTCTGTTAAGCGTTTTCTCTCCACCCGTCCCGTCCACTTCAGATAGTCACTTCACACGTTTCCCAAAACATTTCTAAAAAAGACAAAAGGGGATGAGAGTGACCCTGTTTTGTGCGATTTTTGGGGGGTTTTGTGAGCGCCGTGCTAAAAATGGGAAATGAAGTGCTGCTGAGCCCACTCGAAACAAACTGTGTCTCGTATTGGATTGCGGTCTGGGAAATATGCTCATTTGCAATCTCGCTGGGAGATGGATGGGTAAATGAACACGGCTCTCGCGTATGCATGGTAAATGTGAAGCTACAGCCGGCCTAGCTAAGCTAGTTAGCTCGCAACTAGCAAAGACTAGAAATGGAGAAGCAGCTAGCGTGGCACAGTGTTGAGGTTAAAGAAAAGAAAAATAAATCATTTCCAGCTACCTCATTTAGCAGATGGCTGATGGTGGTGGCTGCCATGCAAGGTGCCGACCAGCACATCAGGAGCAGGTTGGGGGTTCAGTCTCCTGCCCAAGGACACTTTGACATGCAGACCAGGGGAATCAAACCAGCAACCTTCCAATAACAAGACGGTGGCTCTACCCCTGAGCCACAGCCACCCCTCGTTTCATTCTGTTTCCCCTGTAAGACTCGATATTGTAGATACTATTCATATAAAAATTGCCAAACATGTTCTCATTTTTGTTATTTCAAATTAAGATTAATTTGGTTCGATTCAGTAAGTCAAATCATCGTCTCTATCTGCACGTTTCTGTCTTTGCGAGCAAAATTGGTTTAAACCTATTTACACAGTTTTATCTCAGAGTTAATCCATTTTACCACCTCCCAAAAGATAGATCTAATTAGTATGATAAGAGAGTAAAAACATGAAGTTTCACAAGGGGTTAGATGTGACTCCAGGGTCGTTACCATCCATCCGTTATAAAGCGCATTTTTTAATTTGAGCAAAAATCTTGAAATGCTGCTAAATAGTCGGAGGTGGAAAACTTGACAGAGACACAGACAAAAGCATAAAAGAAACACAGCCCGAGCAAATAAATCATGACGTACACGAAGAACACGACTCCAACATCCGCCGACGACTGAAAACCCTCCGCTCCCACGAGAAGATGAGAAATGGCAGCAGAGTAAACCGAATCTGCATGGAGCGATGGGAACGCCGCAGCATTCATCAAACTGATACAAGACGCACAAATGGCAAATGTTTATCATGATATCTACATTGTTTTATATCGTTTGAGGTTGACTGGCGCTAACTTAATAACGTCATCTAGTCGAGCTCTTTTTTTTTCTTCTTCTTTCCGACCAGAGGCAGCCTGGGATAATAATTCAGGCTGGGAATCTACAGCGTCAGTCAAGCTCAGTCTCCACAACCACGTCTGCCGCATATTTATTACATGTCACTTCTTTTACTTTAGTCTTAGTCTTTAGTCTTAGATTTTCCAAAAACATCAAGATACGGGAGTTAAGAGCAGCCATGTGTCTTCAGTTTCAAGAGTCGGTCAGCTGCACTCCCATAATTCCATTATTCGTGTGTCTTTTTGTGTTTGTTTTAATTTGCACCTGACATTTCCCTTCAGAGGCGGAACATGAATCTATCATCCCGACGCCCTGGCAGCTCAGTGTGTGATACTTCCATCTGACAGAAAAGATGAAGTTGTTAGCTCTTTTTTTTAAAAAATGGAATCCAGTCTGGAAAATAGGGTATTGTGACATGACGTGCTGACGGCGACCCTCCCAGGTTCTTTCTTTTATAAACACCGACCGTATCCCCCGCTCGTGATATCTGTAATTTTACAGCATTTAGTGGCTCTTTCCTCCCGGGGCTTTCTCTCCTTTCAATGCGCTCCCTCTGAGCTGCACCTTGTCTTTTCTTTTACATCCCTCTTTCTCCTGGGCGGTCGATTTTTCTTGCCACGCCGCAGCCACCTGCGTCGCGTCGTGCGAGCAACCGATCGCGTGTGACGGCAGACGGAGATCGTACAGTCGGACAGTTCTGAGGCGAACCTCACCTGCTCTGTGCTGTTTTCTCTCTGATTTACCCGTGTTTAATTATTGCAATTTTTAACAATTAGTGTGCGACTCCAAGTCAACCAGGCCACTTATGTCGATGAACCGATTCCCATCGCATAACAGTAGTGGAAAGAAACAAGCATTTATTCTCATTTTCTTTTGGCGATTTCCACGAAATTCAGTCAAAGTTTGCAATACATTTAGATAAAAACCTACAGTAGCTTATGTCTTGGCTAAGTGTAGCAACTTCCTGGAGGCAATCTAATTATATGTATATAATTTATGTTACTAAATTAGCTTTTGGTGGATTTTGTTCAGAACAGAGCCAGGCTAGCTGTTTCCCCCTGCTCCCAGTCTTTGTGCTAAGCTAGGCTAACCTCCTGGTGCAGGCAACTTCATATTTACTGTATGGATGTGAATGTGATCGATCTTTTCATCTAATTCATGCCAAAATGTTGAACTATTTATTAGTATTTTTTTCTTTGTTAGGATAGTGCAAAAACATTTTTGTAATGAAATCCTAATACATAGAAAAATAGTGGAAATAATTCAAATGAATTGTGATTGTAGTCAGATGCGATTGTCTTTTGATTGGTTCAAAGGTGCAACATGCTGTCCCGTGCGTGTCAGATGGTCCAGTTAAAGATATGGAGTGTTGAGAGCGCACTAGTCTCTGACCATCTCTAATATGTTTAGAATATACGAAGAAGGACGTTTCCAGTTATCAGTTGAAGCACACGTTGACAGCTTAAAGCAACATTATGTAGGCATTGGGATTTTGTGTGTGATTTGGCGCCCCCCACAGTCTCTGAGTGCAACGCCATGTACTGTAACAGTTTGTCAGACGTCATGTAGGTGCTAACCACAAACAAAACTCATTACGTCATAACAATGGTGTTAAAAAGGTATATCTTGAAGTAAACATGTATGTAGCGCTGTGATCCTACACTGACTGAAGTGACATAGTGCAGAAACAAGTGATACCATTCATCCTGTTACAAGACACTGTACCATCAACATGATTTAAAGCTGTTAGTTTAAGTTAAAATAGTTACATAATGTTGCTTCAAGTGGGCACTTTTAAGGAAAAAGACGGAGCCACATTAACACATATCATATAACATGAAAGTCCTTGGTTCAGTTTCTACCCAGGACCTTTCTTTCCTCCACCAGCTGCAGTTTTTAATTCAATCATTCGTGTGTGTGCATTTATATTTCTGTATGTGCTGCATATTTCCGTTTGGTTCACCGATTCACAGTATTCAGCTTCTATTTTCTCTCTTGCCCCCACACTGGCTGTTGGTCGACCTTGAGCCCCCTGAATGCAACGGAGGTCTAATGGACTATCACTGCCCTGACAAGCGCGCACACGGCCTTCTATGTAGAGCGGAGGAAGTTGGATGAGCTGCAAATAGCTTCTTGAAGAAGCAGCCCCCTTCTCAACCTGCAGCTGTAAGATAGGCCCGACTGAGGAATATTCTCACATCTGCTTTTTTTTTTTTTTTCTGGCTGTACAACACGGATGACGTTTAATTCACCGCGCTGCACTGCAGCTTTTACAACACAGGTTTCTTTTTGTTTGAACAGGCCCGTGGCTTACGACTTATCCACTGAACCACATTGTGAACCGTGTGTCTGATGCAATTCAGGGGGATTGTAATTCCTTAGTGGTTCGGAGCTTACCTCATTGGAATATAATATTGTTTAGAAAGATAAATGAAGACCTAAGCGCTCATGTAATTTGGAGTTTTACAGGACTGAGCAAACGGGGGGAGAGCGGCGGCTCGGTTGCAAAACGCAGGATGAAGAGATTCGTTGCGCCGTCTAAGTGCTCACGACGCGGCGCGCCGGACATGTTTGGTAATTGGGTCAACGCTCTCGAATTTACACTAGAGCGAAAAAAAATACGTTGATCCAACATATGCTGCGTTGAGTGCTAACTTGCGCTGTCCTCCTTCGGCAGGTTTGCAGCCGTCGTCCCTGTCTGCCTCCCTCCGCAAACTCTTTGTTCCCTCTGAAATTCTGGCACATTTCAAAGGCTCAATGGCTTTAATGAGCCACGGTGTTGTGCCAGTGGTGGCTGTTGGGTGTCAGGAATGAAGCTCATGATAATGTGCCCGGCTGAGTGCCACTATGTGTTCCCCACTGTTATGGTAATAGAGGCAGTCTGGGTTGTGTTTTTTTTTCCTCCCTCCTTACTGAAAGCGGCTGCTGCCTTCCCTCCCTTCCTATTTGCTATTCCTGCCGTCGCCTCTCATTTGATGTTTGTGTGGAATAATCTCCAAAATACATAATGCCGCGTAAAATGCACCTCCATGTATCCCATGCAAATACGGCGGCATGTGGAAGAAGAACAAAAAGAGAAACGGCCGTTTACGTTTCACCGCGGTTGCGTCGCCTCGCGTGCGCCGCCGTCCTTCACGGCTGCCGAGGAGTCAAGGAGAGGCTGAAGGGAAGAAGATGAATTGACGTAAGAGGTCATTTAGTTGCCTCATATTCTGCACCCTCAGCTTCCAAGGTGAAGTGGCATGAAAGGAGGTATAACATCAATGGGAAATCGGTCTGCTCCGAGGTCCACGGGCAGTTCCTTTCATGGCTTCCATCGGCCCGCTTGACGACGCGGCCCTTCTGTCAACCGACCCCCCGCTTTTCAGCGGTAATCAATTCAGCTTTAAAGGCGTAGGAGATTTCTCCCCTCGCAGACTTCAGCAAACCGAGCATGCCTTAGCCAGCCCCGCGCCCAGCATGGGTTCATTGATGGTTTGTTATTTTGTGAGAGGGAATGTAAATAATGTATTCAGAATATTCAGGTCAAACGCGGTTCATTTGTTATGCACTACAGATGTTACGAGTTCAAAAAAAGTGCCAGTGTTTGGACCGGACTGCTTGTTTCTGCGACCCAGTCGTGAGAGAGAAATGCTTGAAATGAAACGTGTTTTGTTGTTAAAGTGTTGTGTTTATGGTCTGGTTAGGTTTAGGTTCACAAGCCACTTGGTCGGGGTTAGGAGAACATGGTGATTTGGCTAACCTGGTTCTGTCGCAAACAATCCCAGCTTGATATTGTACATTTTGGTAACATTTTTTTAGTTTTATGTCTTGACAACGCTGTGCTTATGGTCTGGTTAGGCTTAGGAAAATATATTTTGGCCTATTATATGTTGAAATATCTGCTGATCTTTGAGTCTCATTTCAAACTAGTCAAATACTGACGGATTTACTGCACGACTGGAAATTGTCCCAGGGTCTCATTAATGATATCCAGCGGTGTCCTGCTTCAGTCTTGAACCAGGCTGCCTTCTGGCCTCGCTGCTAACTCCACCATCATCCCCTCCACCTCCTCATCTGAAAGTCAGGCCATAAACATTTAATGTGAACATGATATGACGCGTATTATAGGAATGTCAATAACGTACGTACGACATGCACGGAGTTGAACATCACTGTGATCTGCAGAAAACATAGAACGCCAACGCTCCGTTCTGATGACTGGGCCGGTTTTCTGACATGAGATCACGTGTCAGATGATTATTACCTGGAAGCAATCAATGTCACAAAATGACGTGAACCTAATTATGATTTACTACGAGACAGTCAAATCGTGCTCGGTCCGTCATAATAATAAAAGACGGTGCTGTATTAATATTTATCGCGGCGGTAATTTAACATTCACCAGGGCTGACAGCCGGTTTCACTGAAGATCAGAATATTGTCTCGCCTGATGGTTAACAGGAGCAATATTTGACTGTTGGCTCTGAATAAAAAAGTAGCCCGCGTTATCACGAAGTTAACAGTGCTTTGGGAAATATTTGGCGGGATGAATATTTAATGCCGGCGCTCCTCCGCTGTTTAGCAGCAAAATAACGACGGCGAGCGTGCTCCTCATGCAACGGGCTACCTTGAGATATCTCTTTTCCCACTCACCGTGCATTTTAATTTCACTTTTTTTTTTTTCTCTTTAAAGGTTTGATGGCTTTGGTGTTCAATTTTAAAACCCATGCGCTCCTCTTTTAAAATGTGGAAGGAGAAAAAAAAAAAGAGGGGGCTTTGAATATTTCAAAAGAGACCTTGATTTAAATTGTAAGATTTCAGATATATTGCATCAGTGGGAATAGGAGAGAGGCAGAATGGATGAGATGTTTGACCTTTTCGGATTTGTCCCCGGGTAGTGAATTTGCTGGAGGGTGCCGGGACAGGGAGCAGCGGTGCGTTGAATTATCACTCTCACTGTTCAAACGCCGCCGACCTGATCTCCCACTTGCCCCACTCCCACTACTAATGGGTAAGGAACACACGGGGAAAACGACAGAGAGAGATAGAGTGGGAGGGGAAGGGGGTGGAGGGGGGAGCCGGAGCCTGTCTGATTGTCTGCGGGTTAAGCCTGGAAACAAATTGCCGTTTTTTTTTTTTTTTTCCCTCATGCTCGCCGCCGAGGAGGAGCGGCGGCGGCGTGGAAATCTTTAGCGAAAGCTTGTGTCATTCCGGCGGAATGATGGAGCTGAGTCTCTGACAGCTACCGGCAGGAAACATGTCAACACTTTGACAGATGCTCGCTTTATTGAAAGGCTATGATGACTTTTTAGTTGACTGGGCTTTCACTGAACTCCCCCAGTCCCACCATCAATTGAAAGCACAAGCGCCACGGAGGCAAAAAAAAAAGAGATAAGAACAAACTTGCCAAACTGCTTTGTAATAGTTTGCCAAGGCGCAAAGGACAGCGCGTCTTTGTTGGAGGAGAGGAGCTGTCAAAATCACAATGTCTGGGCAGCGTCTGTGTCATCTGCCTCTTTTGGTAGATTTTAATCGTGTGGGGGAAAAAAAAAAAAGTTACGGCCTCATGTTCCGACTGAGAAATAGGGCTAACACTGCGGCGCTCTGTCATCACTAAGGTTTTCATCGGATGATGGAAGTGGAACCGCTCACGCTCGCTCATGTTCAGAGTTTACATTTTCCAGTTTGCCGTGAATCCACCCTGTTCACTACCATCGCCTCATGCTGCATCTTTTTCTCTCTCTCTCTCTCTCTCTCTCTCCACCCTTCCCTCTCTTCATGCCATCCAAGAAGCCATCTTGTGTGACATTGGGGAGTTTCACTGTCACGACGACGAGACCTGCATCCCCGAGGCCTGGCTCTGTGACCAGGAGCCGGACTGCCCCGACGACTCCGACGAATCTGACAGGCTTTGTAAGTCACTCATTCCATCCATTGCTCACTAATGCAAACGCTTCTGACACCGGCACCTCATTTGTCACCTATATAGTATAAGGGCTCATGTTCACATGCATCAAGTGATGTTCCTCCAAGAAGGTTTCTCTTTCCGTATCAAACACTTCCCACCTGTGTGGCTTCATAAGGTGTTAGAAGTGTGTGGGTTTCCTGTGTCACAGAGAGCTACGTCTCTTTTTGTAGGTGTCTTTGAAGCAGGCTGCCATTGACACAGCGTGTTTAAGAAATAGCTATAGTTTCCTATTTAAAAAAATGGTCAACACGGTAGTAACTGACATGAATTTAGGTTGAGCAAAGCTGCAGACTACCATCTCTCAAGTGTTTAATATTAAGATTTCCCACTAAATATTGCTTTATGATGTCAAGACTTCTGCGCCTTTGTTGTTGTTATCCTCCAGGTGTTTCAGTCCACAGGCGTGCAGACTATGTGACCTGGAAACTTCAATAACGATAACTTTATTAACAGTTAATAGTCCTTTAAACTCGGAGCATTTACATGTATACTCTCAGATTTTAAACACTCAGCGATCATCTCTCCGGTCCAGTGAGGTTTTCTGTCCCCACATCTGTATCTTGTGATCAGCGAGTCACCGACGTCTTTGTGCTCACGGCATCTTAAAGAGAGAAACCACTCATTGTTTTAAAGACTTTTTTCATCCAAAATGTCCACACATCCTGCCGTACGGTGAATTGATCGAATGTACAGTGTAACATCAAACTGTAATGAAAAATCTGTCAGAGCCAGATGGATGGCATACTTTTAAAAAAAAAAAAAAACTCTGACACTTGATCCAGCAATTGGGAAAACTTAAAGCGACCCCCTGACTGCAGAGCAGCTCCTTCCCCTCGGGCTGCGAGACCCCTCGAATCATCCCCGGCACTCCACCGTGAGAAAAAGTTTTAATCGACCAGGTGACAGGCATTAAAAGTAACTAGAAGTGTGGAGAAAAAGGCCAATCTTCTCCCCGAAGGTCTCGTGTTCCGTCACCAGTTAAAAGTTCATGTTGGTATATTTAATATATAGTCGAGCAGCTGAAACTGTGACACGCCGGGGGAAGGAAACGGACTTGACTCTTTATATTTATGATTTGCCAACTAAGTTTGCTGACTTTGTTTCTGAAATTCAGTCTTCAATATCAAGACTTAATTAACATGTGCCATATACTTATATTTATTCCTTGTATAGGTTTTGTTGGTTGGGTCGGTCGCCATCCTAAAGTACTAGGTGCATGTGCATTTTCAACAGATCTGTTATTTATTCGACGAGACTCTAATTAACTGATACAGACAGGGACAGGAAGCACAAAAAAACAGCTAATCATTTCAGACGAAAACAGAAAGACTCCCGGTCCGGCGGACGACGGGGGTTATTATTAGTCGTGCCGTATAATCCGGTAAACAACTTCAAGTGTTGTATTGTGCTTGGCGTATCCGGCCGCAGTCACGTAAACCTTCATTCGTCCTTGGCAATCAGAACGGGCCGCGGCGCGCGGGGCTCGTGGGTATTATTTACACACTACTGGGACATAGATTTCCTTTAATGGACCAACATAGCGGCAATTCCACGTTATTATGGGCTGAAATTAGCCCGAGTAAATCACGATGAGACCGTCGCTGCCACACGGCCTGTCACAGATCCCCCCCACCCCCACCCAAAAAAAAAAGGCAACAAAAACCAAATTATTAACATTCACTCCAGGTTCGTCATCAGTGTGATTTATTGGGTATAATTAGGACTTTATAGCTCTGGCAGTGGCATCTGTGCATAAATTGACCACAGTGTATAATAATTGTTAATGCCCTAGTGTGCAGGAGGTCATACATCAAGTAGGCGACGAGTGGCAGGCAGAGAAGACGGAGGCCTCGCTGCTTACATAGCAACTGTGTAATTACAGTCACCAGCTGTTTACGTGTTCAGAGCCGCGTACACGCTCTCCGACGTATGAATGCGGTGGAGTGGTGGCCTCTTGATGCTGTTGTTGCGCGCTGACACGGTACAATAGGAGGCAGGGTGTATAGAAACCGGATGGAAGGACGGCTAGTTTCTTCTCAAGGCTGCCCAGGCAAAAGCAGATAGCATATTTATAGGATGTATGTATGAGTGCTGTGTTGTTCAGTGAGTCGCTGCAGGTATCTCTCACGGCTACGAGTCCACCTTTAATAACTTATAATAATGATAAATATAATAATAATGACTCGTTTATAATGCACCTCTTGTACCTCAGATTATTTTTGATAAAGGGATCGTTCATTGAGAGCAGTTCTAGACAAAACACAACCTCTGTCATGATTTTGCATTGTATAGATAAAAGTGACCTGACTAGTTTAGGCGCCTTTAGAGGAGAGAAGGCTTTTCTCAGATGTACGTACATTTATTCACACGAGTGGTTCGGCAGCCGGGTGTCTTCTGTGATTTTTGAGCGATCGCGTCCAAAGTATTAAACGGGAACATAACCCTAATGACGCTATGATCAGGTACCCTCAGCTTGAACTTCAGAAGTACATCTTTTTTGCTGTAGTGCTTGAGCTCCAAACTGGCATTATGTGCCGGGATTTTCCGTGGCAGGTGGAGAGTAACATCGGGTGTTTTTGGAACTTGACCCATGCACTTAAAGTCACCACATCTTAACCTCTGCCGCATCAACTTTGACCTTTCTTCGTCTTTCATAACTCCTTTAGTGAACAGAGCAGGTTGGTTAATTATAAAATGAGCAAACATCTCAGTCGCCAGGATAAAATGTTGGCAGTAAACGTGTCTGCAAGCCACTGATACGTTCCACTTGCTACATGCCATACGTAACGTATTGACCATTTTTACATTCATGTCATTTCACTTCGACATTACATGTTTGTAACCTGACCTTCATATCAGGAGGTGAAGGAGACTGGGTGCAGTATGGACACTTTCCAACCGTGTTTGTGGCACCAACACAGGCGTTTTAAGCCAAAACATAAAGAAATGACCTTGATAAGCGCCACGTGAAATTTAAAACTGAACCCAGCGTGAGGTCAATAACATGCAACGTAAAGAAACGTAAAGTTGCCAACGTTCATTCTGGAGCTAAACTAATCAGCTAATCAAGACAGAATGCACGTTTAATCTGCGTTTAAAGTAAGTTACCGTCCTATGAATGTCACATTTAGTTTTACCGAATTTAAAATCAGGTTCGCGGGGGGCACTTCCCGGCAGATTTGTCACGTCCTCTCTGATTGGTTTTCTCCGTCACCTCTGGTCCCGCTCCCTCCTTTCCTCTGTCACTTTGTGAAACATGTTTTAAATATAATAGATATAATATTACCTCCACGCGTGTGCTGCGGGCCAAGTCGTATAATCTCCAGAAGCCAATTAATTATCGCTTCGATTAATGTTGGCTCCATTTTATTTACAGTGCCTGCAGAAAGAAGCCCCTGCATATTCATCTAAGGAATTTGGCGCGGCTCATTATCATGGATTATATATTGATAGAAAGGGGAATTAGATCAGCTTTGCCCTGCAAACAGAAGACGGGATTGGAATGAAATCTGCCTCCTTTGAATGATAGCACTGGCTGCAGTCACCTGCAGAAGAAAAGATCCTTTATGTAGGATGAGATGCGCCGAGCGAGGCCGCAGAGGATTAAAATAAAAGCGCACGAAAACGAGGTGCAAGAGATCAGAAGTTTGATTTCAGTGTGAGTATTTGGGGCATTGTACAGAGGAATGTATTATCTTGAGAGAAGGGGAAGGTAATACATTACGCTCTGGTCGTCCAGGAATATAAAAATGTTGGTGCCATTGATGGCCTCTCTCCTCCCTGCTCAGACTCGGTCAGGGAGATGTAATCACAGGGCCTGTGGGGAAGGAGGGGGGAGGGAAGGTGGCCTTGGATTGCAATACCTAGAGACTGGGGAAGGAGGCACCGGTTTATCCGCTCAGCCCCGGGCCTCCCGGGACTGGACAGCTGACGACAGTTATTCGAGGGGAGCCTTCGGGAACGGCTGAAGAGAAAAAAAAACCCAGCAAATGGCATTTCTCCAATTGTGCGCAGTTCAAGCAAACGCTTTCAGTGCAATAAAAAAGTCAGACCTCTTGGATAATCACATTTCTAGTTTGTGCATCATATTTACAAGGACGGCTAAATGTCAAGACTGTCTGGGGACGTGCGGATCGCCCGCTTCGCTGTGCGTCTGAGATAAAGTGGGACAGCCATAATTCACTTTCTGTAAATATCTTTTTAGAGTACGATTTTATAAAAAAAAACTGTCGCCGCTAATGGCTGTCAGCGCGGCTCTCCCCCTTGTATCGATGCTACACGCTCGCAAACACTGTCTCAGAACTTAAATCCTTCGTGAATCCTTCAGGAAAGGATTTCATGGACTTTTGGTCTCGTCTCAGTAGTGCTGCCACGAGGAGCTTTTGTGAATCTGGTGGACGTGGCGACCGGCGAATCCTTTGATTGAATTGTCACTCCCAGAGGAAAAGACAATAAAAGGGGTCAGCTGCCGACTTCAAAAAGATGGTCACGGACGCTGTGCTTCATGGCCGCAGGTCGGCTCGACCCAATCAACACAGACGCTGATCTCGTTGTCCTCGAGGCACGGGGGGAGGAGGACTGTTCAAAGACGGCGCTCTCTGGGGTTCTTCCATTTTATTCCCTTCCGACGACAGGGGAGGGCACGTCTCCACATGGCTTCCTCCAAAGTCCTCAGATTCTCTATACTGAACTCATCAGTGTCCTACGGGGAGGGTGAAAACAAGCAGCGCGATGATCCAACACGGGGCTCGGCGCCTCAATCTCGTGGATGTTCTACTAAGTCTGATTCAGTAACTGATTTCTTGTTCAGCCTGTGCCACGAGAATAATAACAGCGAGGCCTTTATGCAGTGTCTTTTATGTGGAGTAAGGTCAAGGTTTGGAAAAGATAAATTATTTGCTAGTCAAATGTCAGAATGCTTCTGCGTCATTCTCTTTATATTTTTTTTCTATACATCTCGTGTGTTTACAGCAAAAGAGGAGCTAGAATTCTATTTATTCAGGATATTGTTGATTTCCGCTCCATTGCAGATGGACAAAGTCAGCAACATGATTTTTGAACCAAGTTTGCTTTATTTGCTAAGAAGGGAGTTTATCACTTTATCTTGTCAGATGGTCAGAAACATGACTTCAAATCAATTTTTTCTCCATTTTCTGAATGTATACAGTAGTTGACAATCGTTGAAAAGCATGATTTGTGACATCACAAATAGTTTGGAGGGGCAATCCATGACCAATTTGTAACTTAAAGGGCTAACTCCACCATTTGTACATATTAAAGTGTGTTTACAGGTCCTGTGGAGCACTATTGCATATGTGTAAAAAGCAGTATAAAGCCTTTTTGTGGCTCCAGATGAAGCCACATGTAATCTGATAATTTGCCTCTCAGTGGGTAAGCTGCATTGTGGGTAATGTAGGTGTCAGGTTTTAAAAAGAAAAGAAGAACGTGTGGTATAATAATGTGATATCTCTGGATCTGCTGTGTCGATTATGATCATTGTTTTAAAACTGTCCACAGTGTGTAATGTAAAATAAACCTGCACGTTACCCACAATGCAACTTAGCCACTGAGTGACATCACTGGAGACTATTTATCCGATTACATGCAGCTCCCTTTGGAGCCACAAAAGGCATTATACTACTTTTTTCACACATGCAGTAGCGCTCCCTGAGACCCATAAACACACTTTAATGTGTAGGATTGGTGGTGTCTCCCTTTAAACAAGTGGGATATAGAAATGTGAAGCACATACACTGAGAATGGACTTTACAGTGTTAGTTCTTTTTAGTAGACATCTTTTTTTACCAGGATTAGGTGACCATCTTGTGTGTTTTAATGTAAAAATGATACCATTTGTTTATATGTCTTAATACATGCTTTGGGGGGACTTTAACTGTTTGCTTACATATTTATTTTTATAACAATTTTATAAGGTGACAATATGTTCATGTTGTGTTAAAGCTTTTTTTCAGCCTTGTAAAGAATGGGTGGATAAATTAACACACACTTTTGCAAGAAAATAGACAGTTAATGGTGATATACTGTGGATTTCAGGTCATATTGTCCAGTACAGCGTCATTGTTCTGTTTGCAGATACATCCACTGCTAAAGCAGCGAGCGCTATGTTGTATATTCGAAAGAGGCAGACTGTAAGCGCGTGAGGTCGGGGCGGTGGAGGGTCGTGTGCCTCGTCAGACATGTCAGACATGTGACTGTCACGTTCACAAAGTGCTTTAGTTAACATGCCTCAGCCTCAGTTTATTTGACATAACCATGACCCTGCCTCGACCTTAACCCCGCTGTTAAGATAAGGAAAGCCTTCATTGATCCCCCAGGGGGCAGAAAGTCAGGATTTTCCTTTTATTGCGAAGCATGAATTTTTTAAAACGTCGCTTTCAGGTTTCGCAGCATCGTCCAATATATTGGCTTTCGTCTGGTGTCGAGGTTTTGCGCTGTAAACAACAGCTTTACGGTATGTGTTGGTTTACTGTTTCAGCTCTGTATTTTTACAGTCGCAGCTAGCTTCCCTCGAACCGTGCCCAAACAATAAACTTAATTCTGGCTGCGGAGCGCGTCTCTTAGATGTTTAACTCGCGTCGCCATTCAAACATTTGGAAGTGGCTGACAAAGCCCCTCTGGAAAACACTGCTTTAGAAGTGCCGGGGATATTTGATCTGTCTGTCTGTGATGAAGCTGCGGCGGCTGCAGACAGTGTATTCCGGGCTGCCTATCAACATCCTGCAGGGCATTTTTATCTGGCAAGTCCCATATTGAAATAAATGTATCACAAATGTGTGCGGTTCCCACGAGAATTGGCTCCGGCAGGATGGAGGTTTAGGGGGTAATGTAGCGTAGCACCTTGTTATTGAGCTGAAGGACAGGGGCCTTTTGCATTATGTAACGTTTATTTTCCTTCCTCTCCGTCTCCACGCCTTCCCCCGCCGACACGTAAACCCTTCTGTTGAATCATCAGAAAAAGAAAAAAAAAACCTAAAACACGCCATTATTACAAAAAGCAGCGTGTTTACATTTAGGCGTCTCTCGTGCATATTGTGAGAATCTTTCACCGGGAGCTTCGCGCCATTAAATCTGCATGAGTCTCCACGTCGCTGTCGTCTGTTAAGACGATTTTTTTAAAGGGAACGCGCAGGTTATGTTCTCCTACAACATTTAGAGTGACTGTGAGTGTTGGCGCCGCGGAAAGTTAATTGGATATCATGTTTGGTTCCTTAGCCGCGCGTCTGACACCTGGATTTGATCTGAGATCAAATGCGCGGCGCTGTCCTTTAACCCGCCACGCAACCGCATCGTGATCGGCTGTTTTTTTTTTCCGTCAGCGCGAGGCGTAAAGGCTTTGAGATGAGATTTTCTAATGCGCCGTGCCTCTCCCTCTCCCTCCTTTACATTTGGAACAGAACTTATGTACACTTCCTCAGGCGCCATCTGTTTTACCAGTAGTTTCCGTAGGCGGGGGGAACAGACACAACAAATATTGCGCGTCTGTGTGCGCTGGGAAACATTAATTCCCACGAAGGCTGTATGCTTCAGAGTCTCCGTGATTAAGACTGTCTCTCCTGTCAAGATGTCACAGTTGCGTAAAAGAGGAGCCATCTTCTTCTGCCCTTAACGTATCATTTGCTGCCATTCAGTCGTCTGCTCGCCCGCATTTAAACACATTTCCGTGTGTTTTTTAGCGTTTGTCTCCGGCGAGGATGAATTTTTCGTTGCCTGGTGACAATCTTGCACCCGCGCCGTGTCTCCTCCGTGTCAGGAGTGATGCACGGGGAGGAGTACCTCGCCGCTTTGTCTTCTGCCCTCGCAGCTCCCATCTCGACAGTTAAGCTGCGCTGCCAACATCTTCCCCTTTTCGTATTCCCTCCTTGTGTTCCGAGCATTATAAAGGACAGCGTCCCAGATTGTCACCTTAAGAACCAAAGAAGGAGACACACTTTAAGAATCTCGCTGTCATGTTTGCTGTCATGGCGCCAGTGCGACATTAAAGCACTAAAGTCTACATTATCTCCCCGCCGCAGAGAACAAAGCATCGCAGCGATATGAGCTTTAACTCGGAGCAAAACGCGGCGACACATGTTCAACGTTACGCCCGGTATCAGAACAGCGGCCTGCAACGCGAGCGCCGTTCATCTCGCAGTTATACAGCCGCCAGGACTCGACTGTTAAAGAGCATGATTCAGTGACATTGGCCTTTATTTATATATTAATCATAAATAATGGGTAGCGTAATAGATAGTGAAAGGGATGAGCTAATGCCTGCTCTTATAGCCACTCTATAAACATAGTCATAGTCCAATGATTATTTGAAGGGAGCTGGTTTGGTGCCAGAGGATATTTAGGAAAAAAAAATACATGTCCTCCCACTCGCTGTGTGTGTATTATACTCTACCACGGTCCTCATTAAAGATCCCTTCAAGCAAAAAAGCAGAAAAAAAACAAAAAACGATCAATTGATTTATACTATAGGCCGGAGCACCAATTTAAGCTCTGAAACTCATTACATAGTGCGGAATATAAATAAAGTCCAAGGTCAAGGCTTTTTCACCAAACAATTATAATTTAATGGAGGGAGACCGAGGCCAACGGATGGAAGAGCTCCTCCGCTTTATTTAAAAGACGTACGGTCAGATCACAGTGTCATCCACTCCCTAAATTCAAACCTCATTGTCAAGTGCTCTCTCTGATCACAGATGGGGTTAAACCTAGTCATAGCAACAACAATGAAACGGCCTTGTAGATTTCCATTATTAATGGAACATGCCTCAATAGAAATAGAAAGACAGGCTGTTTACTCACAGTGTGAGGAAAAGAGAAAAGAGTAGTGTGAGTCTCACACCACTCTTTTCCATGTATATATTATATTATATATTTAATACTGAATCACATGTCGGTGGTGAGTTGGTGGAGACCAAAATCAGAGCTAAAAGGATTGTGAATATTGAACTAAAAGCTCGCCTTCAGCAGTCCAAGTGAGGATCTTACAAAAAGAAGTCTCTAGGAAGTAGATGTTATTTCAATTCATAGATGCTGTTACAGATACCAAGCTAATCATAGCCTGATTATTCCGTAATAAAGCACCTACCAGTCTGTTCTCAAGTAGCTAATCTACTCGATCATCAGTATCTTCCAATTGATGAAATAACATAAAAGTTTTACTCATTAACTGTGAAGCAGCCACTGAGCAGGACAAACTGGTAATAAATCATTCATTACTAATTAATTAATCATTAGTTACTCCCTCAAGTAGATTGATACTAAGTAGTAACTATATAGTCCCTCATGAGCTCATGATTACCTTACTATAACTTTTTTCCACGATCAGGAAGGACTTAAATAGATAGTTCTTCACTTGTTGCTTAATAACGACCTACTTACTTACTACTGCTGCCGTTATTTGCGTTGCGTGGACGGTGTCTCCTGGCTGAGCTGTGGCAGAGGGATAGTAACACAACCTGAGACTTATCCTTAAAGGTAGGGAGGGCGGTTCTTGAGAAAGATTGTTGACTGTTGATGAGTTTCATTCAAAGGTTGTCAAATACCGACGCTTTGGGTTTGAATTTTGGGCTGAATACCAACCCAAAGCATCTATATTTGACTAATTTGGATCTGTACCTGCTTGTCTGTGTCTGCTTCGCTTGTTTTACTCTACAGAACACGTTGACGAGCTTACAGAAACCATACATGTTGTGTGGATTGTCGCAGTTGAAAATCGCTGCAGGCAGAGCCATGCATCAGAATCTCACTGCATCAGTGACATTAACTTGGATTACATTATCGCAAATCGTGTATGTGTTTCTTTGAATAAAGAATGCCAGCATTAAATACTACACTGTTTATTACAATCCTAATGAGATCATTCTTCTCTGCGAATATTGGTTTTAGCCTCTCCAACTACGATATACTGTATGTATTATTCATTTGAAGCTGGCCCCAGAACAATTAGATTGGAACATTTGCATAATGGTCGGTCACAAAAGTATCTCTATTGACTAATTATGTCGCTGTTTCCCAAATAATGATAAATTGGCCTTTTTGCCGTTGTTTTGTGTGGCGTTTGTGAAGTGCGGCTTTACTACATTGTCCCGAGGCTGCTCATTCCTCTCTGTCGACTGACGTATTGATTCTTTATTATACAGTAGAGCCTGGATGTCGCAGATGCCAACACCCCGGCTCCATTCCGCTGCACCCCGGCGACATTTCTCCTCTCTTTTTTTTGTAATGCGTGTGATTGAATGCTCTGCATCATTTTTACAGCGAGCGGTAAGCTACGGCACACAGGAAATGAGGTGTCGGAGGAGCTTTGTGCATATTACTTTTCCGCTTTTTTTTCCTCTCGTTTGCTCCGCCCGGTGCTAAGATGCCAAGATGTAGCAAATAATATCGATTTGCATATCTGAGGTGTTCGATTTGGAGCGAAAGCCATCCATTATTCAGGAGCAAATCGCTCATTCCCTTTAATGTTTATGCGGCAGAGTGGGATCTACAAATATATGGTTTGACACCAGGTCAGAGGGGCTAACAAGTCAAGTCAAGGCAAGTCATTTCTTATACCGATCCGTACGAATGCAGGAATGCACACGCAGCGGTGAACGTTGGCATATTCGCTCAGCATGGTTCTTTTCGCAGAAGTGTCTCGTCAACATGTGTCATTTGATCATTTAAAAATAAAAGCGTGCATAGGTTTAATTAGGCCGTTGCCTCGGCCAGACTTCTAGCCATCGTGTTGATGCAACACGCGTCGCCGTCTCCGTTCACTGTTCGCTGCTGTTTGACAACACGCAGTTTAGAGTTCACCGAATAATCAAACACGTAATCATGATGCGAGAATTTGATTAGCAGGGTCAACAGGCCAGCCGAGCGGTTCGCTGCTGGAGCACCAGAGCGCTATATTTAATTAATTTCCTATCATAAATAAATAGCATTTATTTGAACAGCGTGTGTGTGTGTGTGTTGGGTTTTATTAAACAGCAAACAGGGTTGTACACTGGTACACAAACAAGTGTGACGGAGTAACACGTGCAGTCAATGTGATGACTTTTTCTTACGCAACGTAAAGCCTCAAAATCTGGATGACCTCATCACCTCACACGTACTGATCCCAGAGACGCAGTGTTATTTTGTCTTTTCGTGGAGTTGCGTCGGGCTTGTTCACTCTTTTATAAGAAGATGGATGGATGGATGATGTCGTGGACTGTGCAAGCTCGGCAGCTTGAGATGGGGTAGACGGCTGGCCTCTGGTAAAGGAAGAGGAGTGCGCCTTCCTGTAAGACAAGTCTGTAAGACACGCGGCCAATCCAGTAAAACACAGAACAACAGTGATCCTTAATGTACAAACCAAGGACATTCTATGGAGGCCAACACGAGAGCTCTCTTGATTGGCTCCCGTCAGTCTGGCCTCCGTCCAAGCCAGCATGTGTTTAATGCGCTGAGGACCAGACTGGAGGTGTAAAGCTGCCGAAACAAGCAAGAAGTGAAGATGGCTGCAGCACGGGCCTGGCAGAGCATCGCCGAGTGCTGCTCATGCATATGCACAAACATGCAAAGGCATTCACATTTTTTCCCACCTGGGAGCTGATCGGTTCGTATGTGCCACCGGCTGCCTTCCTGTGATTAGTCGGGGAGTCAAACGACTGCTCTTTTGTCCCGCAACGTCAACATCTCCTCTGTTTGTGCTAAAAAGCGCATCATGCGGTGCTTTTTCTTCTTTTAATTTCCGTGAAGAATATCAGTCCTCAGAGGTTCTGACTTGAGGGAAATATTACCGAAGCCCGTGGTCAGTCAAATAAAGCTAAATAAGCTCTTTTGGCTGAGTACATCTTTTCAAATGCCAAGGATCTAAAGGTCACGCCGGAAAATTATTCTTTGAAAGAGTCCTTCCTGTTAAGACCACTGCACCTTTTAAAGAGTGGAAGAGGCTGGAAGGGGTGAGCTGCGGTTTACTACTGGTGAGAAACGGCCGTAATGTTACTTAACTCGGCTCTCGTTTACCTCATTGCACTTTATCACTTAGTTACCATGGAATCGCCGAGAGTCTCCGGATGACGCACGCCGTCCAGAGACAGCTGCGGCTCGGGAGGTGGAGTTAGATCATCCACTCATCGCAGGCGGTTGAAGTCCCATCGTGTCTTCTCCACACGGCCAAAACTTTGTGTTTGTGTGCTTCTTAATGGGGGGGAAAAAACACTGTAAGCACTTCAGATAAAAGCGTTTCATAATTGCAATTCATTTAATCGCATTACAAAGACAGCAGCAGTGTGATCCACTAGTAGCGAAGGTGTGTCGCCGCGCTATTGGATAGATGTGCCAGGCTGATGCGAGCAGCCGATATCATTCGACAGGCCCAGACGATGACAGGCAACTATGTGTGAGCATGAGTGAGAGGAGTGAGTGAAAGGATGGGGTGAGAATTCAAACTAAGGACTGAGCATACGAAAGAGTAGCCTTCCTGTATGGAGCTAGAGCTTCATGTCAACATCGGAGCACATCTGGGAAAATCATTGTTGGTTCTGATGAACTGCTTGTTGTTGAATTCAGTTAACACTACAGTAGTGAGTAGCCAGTCAATGATCCCCTCCACAACTGTGTTAAGGCAAACCAAACAAAGGAAAATGTCTAATGTGTGTACTGTACTTTAAAATGGCACTTTTCCTTCTGCCTCATTAAAAAATTCCAGATGTTTACTCACCGGACACAAGATGTCTCTTATTCTATTGTCCAGGAGGACTCCGCATCCACTTGCGTGTCTGAAATCACGTTCCTAGGTCCACCTCTTAAAATCAGGGTTTTAGTGAGGAAAGAGAACATTTACACTTTCGGCCATGGACCAAATTCACATATGACATGGAGCTCATAGTGGGAAGCTCAAGTGTTGGTGTCCATAAATGTCCATCTTGGACACATTGATTCAAACCTGGAAGTAAAGCACAGGAGGTAGCGAAACGGTAATGTCAACTAGGAAGAGGCTGAATGCTAACATTAGCTAACAGGTTATTAGATATGTTGTTTTACTCTGAAGTATGATGTCCCTCCAGATTTTCTCTGTTTATAATCTATTTGGTTGCCAGTTGGTTAGCAGTAGAATCATAACAGCTTGTCTGAATCCTTAAGTTTATACTCAAACTTGTTTTTCTCACAAGAAGTCCACAAAGTCCAAGACTCGCACATTTGATTTGCTGTTTAACCTTCGGTTTATGCTCTCACCTAATGTCCATTGTGAGCGTAAGAGAAATCAAACTGTGTAAAAGCGTATATTTTTCTCTCAACACGGTTGTGTAAGGGGGTAAATCGTTCTCTACTGCCTGCCCAGGTGTATTTGTTCTGGTGTATAAGGCAATATGTCAAAAGGTTAGTCTTTGTTGCCTGCAGGCGAAGTACTGCGCCGGAGCTCGGTGTAACGAGCGGAGGCTGCTGCACTGCTGTCTGTGCTGCTTCTGATGCGCTGGCTCAAGTTCAGATTCACAAAAAAGGCTTTTGCACTCTCATCATGCTCGTGATTAGATCAGTGATCTATGTAGGATTAATAACGAGGTTAGGGTTGAGAAACGGGAGTGCATACAGTAGCTAATGCCGTAGTAATTGTGGGATTCGCGGGAAAAGAGACGGTTAGCCACCATTATAAAGACATTATAGGAAAGTCTGTGCTGGAGCTGCCTCGGGTCAGGCGTCGGGGTTTTGGCGCTCTGATCGTCGGCTCGGGCCATAAATTAAAGGAAATAAATCTCTATTTCGTTGGGATGTGATGAATCTCTTAACACGGAGGTTCAAGGAGGCTCCCCTGCTGATCGCTGCTCTGTTATTTTCTTTTAGGAATTCATTATTCCGCACAAACTGGCAGCGGATCAGATTAGCACGATTATCATAATGAACATAGCTGCCGAAATTCTCCCCCCAGAAGCCTCTCGTTTTACATTAAATGGAGGTATTACTCCGGCCCGGCTGATTCCTCCTCGATCGCTCCTCAAAGCGGGCAAACAGCAGCATGGTTTTTAATTAACGCGTTCTTATATCTTAAATCTCGCCGTCTGCCTCGGCGGTTTGATGCTTCGTCGAATCAGGGGTGAAAAAAAAGCGTTGATGGGTCAAATGTGAGTCAGGTTTCATCCTCGATGCTGACCTGCTGCACTGCAAGAGTCGCATCTTAAAAACTATTTCCTCTGCAAATGATCTGCTGGGCATAAATATCATCTTCAGTACGAGCTAGACGCGAGTGTGTGTTCGCTCGCAGCGGCGCCGGTTATGAATGTGGAGTATTTAGACTAAATGGGGATGTTTCGTTTAATTTATAGTTGTGTTATGGTGAAATAAGACGTTTATAAATATTGATGCTGGACTTAAATGTTTCCCGTTTTACCTGAATAAGCACATCGTGGTGCCATTTTTTAAAAAAATGTGTATGAGCGTACCAGGGGAACATCTGCCACCAACTCAAGGCGTTATGATTAAACTGGTATTTAAAGCGCGCTTGCCCATTTCATCTGCGGACATTATTCATTTATCAAACCATTACTGAGGATGTAATGGAGGTGTATACACCAGCAATTGCCCAATACAACAGGGACCTGCAGCCGTTAATATGTTTTCAGAGTGTTTTTCTATCTATCTATCTATCTATCTATCTATCTATCTATCTATCTATCTATCTATCTATCTATCTATCTATCTATCTATCTATCTATCTATCTATCTATCTATCTCAAGGAAATTGAATCGAACGCAACGGGATTTGGTTTTTGTCTTTGAAGACGTTTCACCTCTCATCCATGGCGTTCATCAGTTCCTGCTCGCTTGACTAGGCTGGGACTAGTTGGACTAGTCCCAGCCTAGTCAAGTGAGCAGGAACTGATGAAGCCTCTTGGATGAGAGGTGAAACGTCTTCAAAGACAAAAAACAAATCCAGTTGCGTTCGATTCAATTTCCTTGAGATAACTATGACCTGGATGAATGAGAATATTCACAGGCATCTATCTATCTATCTATCTATCTATCTATCTATCTATCTATCTATCTATCTATCTATCTATCTATCTATCTTAGCAATTTGTAGTTCAAACTTTGATGTGTGTGTGTGAGAATCAATGTACAGATCGAAGTGATTTAGCCGATTTAAAGAAAAAACAACCAGTGTCAGTGCACCAGAACATTCGGGAACTTTGGGACATTTTTCATTTTAATTTTTCATAACTAACTCTGACTTCCTGGAGACAGAGAAGTCGATGCTTGAGTCTCGTCCCCAGGTTGTCAGACGCTGACACCTCCGGCTGGCAGCTCGGCTCAGGCGCCAAACCCCAGAGCGTCAGATTCTGACGACCCGGGGGGGACGAGACTCGAAAATCAGCTCTCTTTCTCCGGGCTGAATAGGTGTTTGCACTTACTCCGGCTGATTAGACCACTCAGGACCGTGGCGGCGTCTACAAGCCACGCTTGATTAACGCCTCTTGTCGGTTTTGCTGCATCTGTAGCTTCATCATTCTTATTAGGTTACGTTGTTTTTGGTGATCTCCCGTAATTTCCGGCGCGAGTCTACCTGTTGTCAGCCCGAGCAGCCGACCTAATCAGCCAGGAGTAAGAGGAGAAGAAAACGTGTGCGTGTGCTGAGCTTTGAAAGCAGAAGGTCTTTTTGAAAAATATCAAAATATACACACTTCTTGACATGACAATGCAGGAAATGCACATACTGTATATTGTGCATGTCTCACTGACACACCTGGATAAAAGTCAGCCATCATTCATGTCATTGGTGACACCTATGTCTATTATACTACTTTAAGATAAGAAAATACTTTCTTGATCCCTCATTGGGGAAACTGACTCATTGAAACAGCTCAAGAGTCAAAAGCACGGGGTTAACAATGAATGAATGGTGGATAAAAATTAAAAAAACAAAGCAAGACAGAAATAGAAAAAAATTTAATAAAAAGTAAAAGCAATATATATATATATATATATATAGAGAGAGAGAGATGTATGTATATATATGATATAGTAGGAGTAGAATTAAAAAGTTCATACATACATAGAACATCTTTACTTAGTGGTTTGAATATATATGTAGGGCGGCTGTGGCTCAGGAGTTGAGCCAGCGCCTTGTTGTTGGAAGGTCAATGGTTTGATTCCCCTGATCTGCATGTCGAAGTGTCCTTGGGCAAGATACTGGACCCCTAAACTGCTCCTGATGTGCTGGTCGGCACCTCGCATGGCAGCCACCGCCATCAGTGTATGAATGTGTGTAAATGCTGTAAATGTAATTATATAAGCATATGATAGATACCAATTTAAGAGGAACATGTTTTTTTTCCCAAGGTTGTTGTTGTTGCTGCATTTGCTTTAAGACTGTAAATCTAGAATTGCAGTTACGCAACATTTGACCTTGCAACACGCTGCAGTAACGCTAATGTACGTATTTGCTCCTGAGGATTGTAATCTCACAGATAATCATCGCTAATGGCCCGGAGGGTGTTGCAATTACTTTTAGCATTTTTTCGTTTATTTGCCCTTTTTCTTTGCGAGCTCACACAGAACGTATCCCATTCGGCTTCGGTCAGGCTGTAACCAGAGGTGGCTGAAAATGACCTCGTGCAAACTGAACGCGCAGTGTGTGCAGGGTTTGAGCATCATCCGGCGCCTTGGAGCAGGAAGGAGATCAGAGCTCCGGCACGGCTGTCAGAGGATGTGTTTCGTGACACAGTGTACCATCCTGTACGTACGACTTTGAGCAATCATCCAACATAGTACAGTAGTTTGGGAATTGACGGAGGCATCCCGAGCACCTCAGCCGTTGAGAGACCATCTGTGTATCCCTGCATGACAGATCAGAGCCGCTGAATATTCATGCGCCATCCCTCCCCTCATCACATTAGATTAGAACCCATGTGGCGAGGAAGCAAGGGGAGAGGCTGACAACGGCGTAACGTTGTCAGGGACCCTTACAGCTGTGTGTTAAATAGTACATTTGCCAAATGGACATGTGCTTGTGTGTGGCAGCGGGCTGGATGCTCTGTGACAGTGTGTCCTGCTCTCTGCAGTGAGTAAACTTTCCGGCGTAGTTTGAACTGTACAACAGCTACACATCGGGATCGCCTGCTTAGTTGAGTCTGATTTCTAAATTTAAGAAATGGAAGCGTTTCAAAAAGGATATTTTTGCTTTTCCTTTTTTTGTTTTTTTTTGTTTTATAAAACGATTGCTGACTTAAAAGTCAAGTGTGTAAACACAGAATGCATTTTCGAGAGCGTTGGTGACATTTGAAGATGGGATCCCTGGTGTTCCGTAAGTGATGATCATTAAGAAAACCGAGTCAAACCTTTCATAAACGTCTTTTATTTTCTGTGTACTGTATGGATGATGGATTTACAAACAGATCCGTCGGCGTGAAGCCATGCGTGCGTTCGAAAGGAGCGCGCAGCATCAAAAAGTCCGTTCCAAAAAAAGGAAGCTCGGACGGAGAGAAATGAAAAGAGCGTCGCTTTAAACCCGTTCCCGGCAGACGCGGCCGCCAGTTTGCTCATGTATGAAATATGAACTCTCACAGACAAGGTCACCTGGGTTTGACTCACCTAAATATGGCAGAGACATAGTGTGAATCACTTGGGCCTGAAGAGATGGCCAAGAAATATTCATTAGAGAGGCACATCTCCTGCTACCCCTTTAAAAGCAATAAAAACGCTCGGGAGGAGGAACTAATATGAGCCATCACTGTGTCAATACAGACGCACGGCTACATGTCCACGTCTCCCCGTCTGTAAATCAGCAGGGGGGGCGGCGGCCCTCATTGTAATAGCCACATTAACCGCGGTAACTCTTACCTTACAAAGCAGAAATAGATGTTGTGAATAAGTCACCGCCCAGCCGAGATGGTCCAAATGTGCCGGGACGTGAGCTCCGAGGGGGTTGGGAGAGCTCCGGGGGGATTGTTACGGATCCCATCGCGCCGGCGATAAATCTCCCCATTAAGTGGCTGCGGCGGCACGCCGGTAATTGATATCAATGTAGTTGGGGTGGAGATGTGACACATTTACAGTGCTGGTGCACTGGTCAGCTGTGTTTTATGTGCTCCTGTGGCTGCCACATGAATGAGGGTCACCTATGTGCCTCATGAATCCTTAAACAGCTGCTCGCCGCCGCTCGCCTGGCTGCCGGAGGGGGGGGAGTCGAGCAGTTTGTTACGGGACTTCAACCGGCGCGTCTGCAGAAGAAGCAGTGTGGCGAACATCTGTTGTGTGTACAGAACAATGCTGTGAAGTATAAATATATTTGCATATGCATAGGTTCTCCAAACCTCCTATAAAAGAGGTCTTGAAGTATCAGCAAAAAAAAAGAAATTGTTTACCTTCAAAATGTACAAAGGATGGCGACAATGAAATATGCAAATGAATTTAACATATGGTATTCAGTCTCCCACTGTAAGTGCTGCTCCATATGCAGAAATGAGCATTAAAGCTCATTGGGTTCGGCAGTAAACTGATACATGAATTATTAAGGTGCTTTATGTAGTTTTGGGGAAGATATTCTTTACGCCTAAACAAACTAAATAAACAAACTTTTCATTTTAATGACTGAATAAAGACACTGACCTTAAAGGACAACAGTTTCATACTGTTTTACTTTGTTTATCTGTGGCGGACCCTGCCACCTTCCCAGCTTCAAACAGAGTCCGGAGAACAGCTTGTTTATTCAGTTTTGGAAAAAAAATACATATTCCTCAGTTCGTATTAGTTAGAATTTCTTCTCCAAAACTACGTAGTGGCCCTTTAACGCTGAAAACAGACGGAGATACGGCTCCCTGACACTGTTCGCTCTCGTTCTTTTTTCCCCAGGTGCACAAGAGGTGGTGATCAGGTGTCCCCTCAACCACATACAGTGCATCGGGACAAAAAAATGCATCCACTTCAACAAGCTGTGCAACGGCGCCAGAGACTGCGACGACGGCTACGACGAAGGAGTCCACTGTCGAGGTAAGAGTTAACGGCGCTCTCACGCGTGACTTTTTTTTTTTTTTTTTCCCCAGCCTTGGGTTTAAAATACATAAGCGAACGGGTCCTCTCATTATTATGTTAATTAATCAGATTGCGCTCGTCTTATTTGGATTACTAAGATTGTGAAAAATTCACACATTAAATCTGCATCACATTTGTAGAATATACAGCTGTGGAAAAAATGCCTTTACTTTAATTCCCGGTTAATGCGCTTCGACTAAGATATTCATTAGACCAAACTTCAGTCAAGTAAAGTGAGGCGAGAGTGTGCTTGTCGATGTCTGGAGGAGTTTAAGCATTGTTCAATCTCTCAGTCTCACCTAAGTTCAGTTCTCTCTGCTGCTGGCTCGGGCTTTTTACTTTCAAACTTTTGTTGTTGCCAAGGTCACTTTCCATCATCCCTCCTGTCAGAGCAGGAAAGAGACGCAGCAGGACGGCGGCACCAGGTGACGTGTCGTACACAAGTTTTTGTTGTTGCCTCGCATTCTTCTCGACTCCGGCAAGCTGCTCGGGACACCTGGCTCCTGTGATAGGGCAGCGTCTGCATCCTGATCGCTGCCGTCCTGGCACCACGGTGGCCCCTGTCTGGCAGAAGCCACAACCTATTTTGCCCCGTAAGACAGTTAAAGTCACGCTGGGTTTCGTCTCTGTGTGAGTGCTAGGTGCAGCAACAGGGTAGCCTCTGACTCACAGTTGTGAAGAGTCCCAGCGCCTGTTTGTTGGCAAGGAGCAGAGAACTTTTTGCTCCGGTGTTTCACTCCTTATACTCTGGTTTGTCCTGGATTAAATCCAAATGGTTGAAATGGGAAGACATGGTAACAATATGAAACATGTTTGCTTTGGTTTAAAAATCGCCACTTATTATCACCTAGAAATGCGCCTCAGATAACCAAACAAGAAGGCTGCCGAGCTGGTGACTGCAGTTCAAGTATGTGTTTCAACCTTTGTTGATAGATGTTCTCAGCCATCCAGGTCATGGTAATTCTAAGTGCTGTATCGTAGGCAACTGGAGTTGTTTTCTTGAAGATGTTTCATCTCTCATCCAAGAGGCTTCTTCAGTTCTAACTACTTCAACAGAGGTGGTGGCCTAAGACGTTACTTAACACATGACCGCAACGACTCAACGAAGTCAGAGCTCGCACGTGTCCTTAACGACTCTGTAAGGACACTACAACATAGAGTTTAAAAGCCTGCGGATCCCCTCCGGTTAGTTAGAACTGAAGAAGCCTCTCGCATGACAGTCGACATGTCTACAAGAGACTGGAACAAGTCCAGTTGCCTACGATACAGCACTGAGAATGTTTCAACATTTGTAAGTGTGAAAACAACAGCGTTTCGCCATTCTAAGCAGGGAACCAATGTGTATTTTCAGCCATGTTTTTGTTTGCAAAAACTGGGTAATTGGATAAAAAGTCAGAACATGTACTTCTGTGTTTGTGGAGACGAAAAAAATTGAGATTATTGACTAGAAGTCCAGAGATATCCATCCATGTCTTTGGTGGCAAAAAGACTTGATGATCTTAACTGATGGTACGGAGGAACATCTCCATCCATGGCATCAAAACCAGGTGTTTTTAAGGAGATCTCCAGCTGTGTTTGTGGCGACCACTCAAGTGGTTTTTGTGCCTAACAGCCTTGTCACAATATAGAATTAAAAATTAAACCTAAAGCTACAACAATTTGCAGCATAGAGAAATAGAAAGTTTCAGAATATCCTTGGTTTTTCAAAAATGTGCATTGCCAGCGTTCATTCGGGCGACCATGTTGTTGTTAGGTTAACTACAGCCTCTCTCAGGGCATCGAGATCTGTAACAGAAGTGCGAGGGCACAAACTTGACACTTCTTTCAAGAGAATTGTGCCTGAGCCACAAATGATCCTCGGGGCTAATACCTCGAGGTCGGCTCACCGAACCAAACAGCAAAGCAGGATAAGAGGCCTGCAAGACTGGATCAAATATCGTGTTCAAGTCATGTCAGGTTTAATGAAAATGCAAAAAAGCAGCCCGGGAGAAACGCTGGAGTCAGCTCGGGGAGAACACGCAGGCGGTTCCTGCAGGCTCAGATGTCTTCCCTACAGCGGGATCAGTCGGCACAGAGAGACATATGCCTGTTAATCCGCCGATGCCGGAAGGACGAGGCGATAAAAATCTAAATTATGAGCAGCTTGTTCACCTTTATGTTCGCGGGAGCGGCGCGGCAAATACACACAGCGATGAGTATTCACGCTCCTCGCAACTTCCAAATGACTCTCTCCATTACCGACCCCCTTAAAGGAAACTGATTAGAGGAATGTTCCAATTTACTGCTGGCTTACAATTCGAAAAATAACAGCAGCGAGCCTCACCTTGCAGCATTTCCCTCGGAGCAGTAATGACTCATCGGCCAACGTCTTCCGAGAGGAAGTGAAATAGATTTGAAAAGGAAGAGAAGGTCAGACAAAGAGTTTTTTTTTTTTTTTTTAATTGGAATTCTGTTCTTTTTAATCTCTCTTTATTGTGGGTGGAAAAGCAAAGACGTCCCGGATCCTCCTCCAGAAGTAAAATCGCTGCATCGCGCTACTTGAGAGACTAAGCACAGAAAAAATGAAAAGGCTTTCATCGCACGCACAACTTTCCCCCTTTGTTATCTTACTTTGCAAGCCAACCTTGATCCGAGAGTGATTTTTTTCCTTCTTTTTCCTTCTTTTCTTTTCTTGTTAAAAAGAATAATAGTCATCATATAATCTGATTTGCATTGCTGTTAATCAGAAATGCGATTAATTTAACTTATAATGAGTACATAAAGCGCTCTTGATGTGTTAATGATCATTAAAAAAAAGCACTTTTCAGATTGACTTTTTAAATTTTACGTTCGCTTTTCCAAAGAGTTCAGTCTCCTACGCAACGTATCCGTTGTCGGTGCAATACACTTGATCTTTTTCACGAGTAATTCACACCTCCGCTCTCCACTCGCACAAACTTTATTTTTCTCACCTCAACTTTAAAATGCCACGAGTCAAACGGAGGATGGAGCCTCGCACATGCTCCTGATGTGTGCTCTCTTATGCATCAGTTTTTAATTTGGATGTGCTGCTTTGCATTTTAGATTTTCTCTTTTCTCTCGCTCGGAGCGTCAGGGTTACAATGTCAGCTATCTTTCAAAGCCCAAGACTACCGAACCGTCGATCTGCTGCATATTTCATTCCACGTAACGCACTGCGCTTCTTTTTTCTACCAGGCAACTTTCCCGTTTTTCGCTAAATTTTCGTTGTGAATTGAGAAATGAAAAGTCGATATCGTTGATATTTTGGACCTCAAATGCAATTCTTCTTGCGTTTGATAAAGAAATTCCCAGTTTTAAACTCTTCCTTCTGTGGCTCCAGCAACACCTTTGTTTCCTTTGCCTTGTCATGGCCTTGCACAAACCCCCCTTAAGGGATTTAACATTATTCTTGCCAAATACATATCATTTCACACATCCCTTGTCGGCGGGTAACACGGCACCTCTGTCTTCTAAACTCCCTTCAAAAGGCACTTTCGGATGTGTGATCTGAATGCTAACAATCCACCTCTCAATGCAACACTGCAGTCAGCTGCTTTGACTTCTTTGCCTAAAGCAGGAGGGAGATTGATTCTTTCACAAGGAATAAATTAGCGAGGAAGGGGAAAAAAAAAGAAAAGGAAATTCATTTCCTGCAATCTTTTCGACACGTTTTCCTTTCTTCTTTTTGGATTCGGCGGTAAAGATATCACTCTTGAGTTCGTGTGGGGCCGACCCCTCCACTCGGGTTCACTCGGGGACGCGCGCCGTACAGTACGCTTAGTCCACGCTTGGATGGGCCAAACTCTCCGGGAAGCAGGAGGAATCGAGGTCACCAAAGAGAAGTTTTTAGGCAACCAGCTGGGTCTCTCGCAAAACTTTTTTCCCTCCCTTTTCCTGCCCACCTCTTATGAATATACATGCCGAAACATCCCGAGAGGCCTCGATATGAAGGTGCCCAGATGGAAAAACCACCAAACTCTTTTTTTTTCCGCTCACCTTCAGGAAACTCGCTCGTTCGTAATCGCACGCTCGCGGCCGTGCCATGGGAATCTCTGAAGTCTCTTCCGCACGCGTTGAGCGGAGCCCTAAATAAACATAATTCGGCATCCGGCGTCATATGTCATCTTCAGGACGGTCCCGGGAAGTTAGCGATAAACAAAGTGTCTTCCAAATGAACATAGTTGTGAGAGAAAAGAACAGCCTGGAGCTTAAAAGACTGAATTTTGGAGACGTTGGCTCGGTCTCTCTCCCAAGATTTAAAAATGAAAGCTTAATTTTGATGCTTAATCCATGTCTGCTCAAACTGTTTGCTCAATATTTTTTCCACTTTTTCACCAAAAATGTGTTACATGTTAAATTTGTGGTTAAACAAAGAATTTTTTGTTTTTGTTTTTTTTTCATTCTGGGAACAAACCAAGACAAAATGATTAAATAGAAATTACTGTCGGAGCTGAGGCGTCGGGGTTTTTTTTTCATTCCGCTCTTTAGAAACAGCGAAGAATTGTGGCTGCAGACTGGATCGTGATCGCACATTTACAGCGGTGTCATCACAGATCACTGATAGAACGATGCCAACTCGACGCTGTCACACCGCTGTCTGTCTCACAGCGAGTGTCAGCGATGCAGCCTCAACTATATATAGCGCATAAAATTACATAACTGGATGGTAAAAGATGGATATGTGGCTTAACATTTCATTTGCTGTTCATTACCACCACAGATTGGTTAAAGTCTGACATTTAGATTATCATTTAGTTATGCTTTAACTGCTAAAAAACCTGTGAGCTTCATTATAAACCCATCAATGCCAAATGACTGTATTTAGTATGTTAAGGAAAAGATGCGAGGTGGGAATACTAAATGTGCTGTGGAAACTGTCAGGACAAACATCAAAATGCTTGAGTTCACTCGAGTTTTGCCTCAGTTGGTAGAGAAAGTTGATTTGAATGTTGAATGTAAAATAAGCTCATTCTTTGGCTAAATATCAGATTTAAACTGGATGAAAGACCATTTTACTGAAACTGAATCCAGCGTTACCGAGATTTTCATATAAATCCTTGTAGTTTTTAAATTACAGTTATGTCTGTATCATACTGTGGTTAGTTTTCAGTCACATGAGGTCACTCATTATATAACTTAAGTCTCTCTCTAACTCTCTTATAACTTAAGAAAAAACAGCTTCATCTGGTCCTTTGTGATTACGGCTTCTTTAAGAGAAACCTACCTGAAGCCTCAAACTTTGATCAATTCAACATAACTTTCACTGAATTTGAATGAATCCCACTGCGTGCATTAATTGGTTAAAGTCTATCGTTCTAATATAGCTTTTTCTATTCTGCCTCCGGTAGTAATATTATATAATATTATAATAGTGGAGGTGAAAAGACCCCAACAGATTTAACTATAGACTATAGCAATTGTTTTTACAAACAAAAAGCTTTCAGAACATGATGTACATGCTGTGTTTATGCAATATAAAAGCTATATTCACATTGAAAAACATATTTTTTTCAGATAGAAAAATTGCCCTTCCTTGCATAAAGTAGAAAGATGGAAAATATGAGGTTGGTGCTACATGCCCAGAGGAAACCGGTCGCTGTTGCTCAAAAGGTAGAAAACCTACAACAACCAGAATGCACTGCAACCTGTGAACACTCCTGCTGATCGGTGACGTACTGCCATTTGTGAAACAGGAAAGGCTGCCAGCTGGTGACAAACGACGTCGCATTACAGCTGAACAGAACGCTGAAATATGTTTCTAAAAACATTTTTTGGCAAGAAACAGACAATGATCAGGATCAGGGTTCATATTTAATCAGAATCGCCTTGAATTACAGTCCAATCAGAGTTCTTTAAGCCTCCATTTTCACAATCCAGGAACAATATCACAGCCACTTACTGGATATATGGCGGTTACAAACTATCAAGTTTGATCTGAGGTTGGTGAGACGTCCCTTACTCGATCCAAGAGAGAGAGAGAGAGAGAGAGAGAGAGGGTGGCTGTTTCTGTCCTCAGCCGACTACACTCTTTGTGTCAGTAGATGCCGACGTACAAAAACGCTGAACAACAATCTGTAGTTGACACAACAGCGCTGAAATGTTGGTGTTCTGGGTGCAGGCGAAAACGGAGAGAAGTTTATCGTTCACACCGACATCGTGGTGATGCGGAGCCGGTTGGAAAATCGGCGAGATTCCTGTTTAAGGATTCTACATATTGGCTTCAGTTACTCGCATGCTGCACACTGCTGTCTGAGAGCGAACGCCCAGGCAGATCATCAGCATTAAGTTTTATGAGCCAGATGCATGATATAAAACATCACAGCCTGGGCTCGGTTTTCACAGCAGTGTGAATATTGGCTCGAGCGGCGGCTACGAGATTTATTTATTTTTTTCATGACCTTGCAATAACGTGCTCTGGCCATCATAGGGGATTTTTTTCTCTTTCCTTTGCTTACAGTGCACATGATGCAAAGGTGGGAGAGCGTGCACCTGGGAGTCGGAGCGAGCCAGCGACAGTAATCACACGAAGATCCGCATAAAAAATGCATGTTAGTTGTGATTCTGGCTCGAAATACCTGAAAAAAAAACCATCTGTTAATGTTATTGCTTGAAAGATTTATTTTTTTTCCATCATATTTTTGCAAATACTGTGACAGGAGCGAGCGTTTTCGCTGTCATTGACAAAAATAGCACGAAACCCGAATCAACAACAATTTAAGTTATTGATTTTTAATGGTAGCTGATGTCGCCGGGTTGTCCTCCACATCTTCTGGTTATCTGAACTGAAAAGCAATTATGTCCCGACCGCAGTTCCTCCTAATTCAGAGTGAATGTTTGATTTTTTTGGAGGGGCAGTTATACGTGTTAAAAGGTGTCTGCTAATACGCGTCCGACATGCAGTCCACGTCTGTCACTTCTGCTGACATTTAGACAACACATTAATAAGCACCCTGGTATTTTTGGTTCCCTGACTAGGCTCGACCCGAAACCATTACGCTCATCATTAATAACCCGCGTTCGGTAATGGCTCGTGATTGCTTGACATTTACCGCGGAATCCGTCATCGGCGTGTGTCGACGGCGTGAAAGTGCGGCGCGGCGGAAATTCCTCCTCGCGCTGGGGGGAGAAAAAAAAAAACAGGTCAATTTGAATATCAAAACAGCGACACAATGGGTGTAATTCATGCTTTGTTAACCTTTCAGCCTGGGAAGGAGCGAGGCCTGTGAAGCCCGGCTCAGACGGCTCGAGTCGCGCCGCAACGACCACAGCGCGAGTGACTCGCCTCGCGTACTGTATAGACACATCCAGAGGCCCCCCCTTCTCTACTGTAGTGCTCTGTTTGAGCTGTCACGCGTTCGCTTCGCTCTCTCAATGCCAATGAAAGAGCTGCCTCGCTGCTCACAACACGAGCGGGGCTGCCACAGTTACTGCCGGCGCCCGCTATTCCATTTCATCCTCATGTAGGCTCTGATTCTGAGCTTTCTTTCCCCCCACTGGGGAGGTTTGTTGCTCCCCAATCTCCCCGCTCTCTCTTTGTGCGAAGCTTTTCAAGTGTATTCTCCGAGGGGGGAAAATAAGATCAGTGTTCTGTTTCAGCGTTTTAATATCTATTCTGTCTAAATTTGGTTCACACGAGTCGAACGAGCTGCGATTCTCTCCACATTGATAGGCTCACGCGTGACCCGAGTGTCATACCAGTCAACGCGCTCAGTGGACCCTGGGTCCAGCGGTCCGGTTTAAAGAATGGGTAGGAGGCTCAAGAGTGTCATGCAAAATGACAATCATCCAATGTTCAGTGCTTTTAGCGAGCTGAAGAGCCCTTTTAGTGACGGGCTTGTTATGCCGGGATGCTCTTCTGAGAGATTCAGGAAGTCTTTTGTACCGGCTGCAGTGAAGTCTTTTTAATGGACACTGCTGTCACTGTTAGCCCATCTCAGTGCTGTGGAATGTTGCTCGCCATGAATGTGTTGAGTATGTTAGGGTGCACTATTTATTATTTACATTTACATTTAGGGCCTTTAGCGGGCGCTTTTCTCCCGAGCGATTTACGATAAGTACATTTGTCACAAGAAAAAAACCCCACGACACGTCGCCGTTGATAAAGTAAGAATGAAAAAATAGAAACAATTTTTCAAGCCCTCGTCTGAACATAGTAGCTGCTATTTATCAAGGGTACCTTAAGTACATAAGTGCTATGATTTAAGTGGGTGGGAGGGAGTCATGCTATGCGGAGTCGAGGTGAAGTCTGAACAAATTAGTCTTGGGTCTATTGCGGAAGACGGCGAGTGACTCCGCTGTCCTGACATTGGTCGGGAGTCCATTCCGCCACTTAGGCGCCAGAACAGAGAAGAGTAGCGACGTCGTTGAGCGGGCTTTGTTTGCTCTCAGCGATGGCGGTACCAGCCGGCCAGCCGATGTAGTGGAGCGAAGTGATCGCGCTGGGGCGTGTGGTCCAACCGGTGTTTGGAGGTTGACGGGTGCAGTTGTCTTATACGTATGGTGACCCTCAGTTGAAGTATGTAGTATCGTATCGTATATCGTATCGTATTGTATCGTGTCATATTGCATTGTATCGTATCGTATGGTGGAATGTAATAAAGCACAAATACTCAAGTAATGTACTTGCACTTGCACTACCTGTTACATTTTCGGATAGCTTTCAGAAAAAAAAACATGTATCCGAATTTATGATTTTGAATGTGAGGAAATTTGCCTACTTCTGAAGCCAGATGAAGCATTACAAGAACATCCTGGAAACGCTGGAAAATGCATTGTCACAAAGCTGAAAACAGAGCACGACAAGAAGACTTTTTATAACCAAGTGTTTCTCACAGAACAGCGATGCTACAACAAGTGATGATCTTGCATAAGAGACACTGCAGTGAGGTAGTTAGCGCCTAGCTTAACAGGTACTTGTGCTGGGTGTAAACCGCAGCTCGAGAAAAGAGGTGCCAGAATATCTCAGTTAAACATTATCAGTCAATTCATCGTTTTCGCCTCATCGCCTTGAAAAACACCTTTGAAGAAATTAGACCTCCAGACTTGTGAAACAACTTGTCCTGTCTGTCTGGAGGGCTGACATCACTTTCAGATCACGTCGCTGCAGTGCAAACCTGTAGCTGCTTTTATTTATCCTGGAAATGATAATATGCAACACAGCCATATTTGAAAATGACCTGAGTGGCAATAAAAGGAACTGACTTTTTTCTTTGAATTGATTTATTTATATTTGTATCGTTTTAAGTTGGGGTGAATCTCGTCACTGAAAGCATTAAAAAAAGCCATTATAACTGTGTTACTCGTACCTATTGTGAATTAGATCCATGGATGCCGGAACTCGAGGTGCTGAGGGGGCTGCAGCAGGCCCTAATACGAGGCTATAACATGTGCCGAATTTACAAGAAGGCCCGAATGATTAAGAATTTGTCAGAAACAGTGCCTCACAAAGTTTAGAAAACTCCTCCTGACTCAACAACTCACAAAATTGAGCGATTTTATAAGGGAGTCTGGGGGATTTCTCTCCCTCGTCATCTGTTTGCTGTTGTTGACCGTGGTTGATCTGGCTGCTTTGACCTGTAGTTCGTTGGTGTTCAAGTGTGTTTGTTAAAAGTTCAACATTCTCAAATTGTTGTAAATTGTTTGTGGATAATGATTAGACACGTGTTATCCTGGCCGATTTAATTCAAACAAAAAAAAACATGAACGTTGTGCACCATTTAGTATGACGTCATTATATAGGCCGATCCCTCAGCACCAGCAGCTGTGACCGACTTCCCAGCCTTCCTGGTTGGATTTTAAATGCTGGTTACATATTTGGCTTTGCTCTGCAAAAAAAGAAAAGACTTGTAAAATTAATAACTAGGTTCATGACACTGAGAGGAAAGACGAAACGATGTCACAAATTGCTACCTGGAGCATATCTGTTTGTGATTAAGCACAAGATTGGACTTTCAGTGTCAACCTGTGTCGATCTCATTCACTCTAACAGAAAACCGTCAGCAAAAATGATCCTCTGAATACCTTCCGAATGGTACAATGATGAGGCGCGTCCGGCAGCCTCTCTTAATGTATTTGATTCAGAAATACGCGGATCTATTTCTGCCACGTAAGGGTAATCCGGACATTTATGCGGCGACGATTTCCATGTCACAGCACAACTCGTCAAAGGCAATGGGTTTGCCCTCCGCAGAGAAAGCACTGATTTAAGCTGTTTGGGGGATTTGAATTATAGTCGCCTTCTAGAGTACATTGGCTTGAAAAGTAGTGGGATAAAAAAATACAAAAAAAAATGTCCAAGCGAGGAAGCATTGTCTCCCCGGCTCATCTTCTCCGGCAAACACTCTCTGACATTATGACACCAAAAATACTGGCGAAAGCATTAACGCACTTTCTTCTTATGATAAAGCTTCTGAAAAATAAACGATGTCAGACATGCACCTTCCCTCCCACACTCCTGCCTCCGAACAACATTCAATTATCTCACTTGATTAACTTTTCATTACGACAACTCAAACAAACAAACACTTTTCTCCCGGGGTGAAGGGGACCCGTGGTAAGTGATGCTCTTGTTCCGAAACGACCAGCCACGAACACGGCTCCATAATTTTTTTTTTTTTTTTTTAGTGTTCTCAGTAGGTTGAAAATGTGCTGCCAACCGGCCTTGCAGACTGCAACATATTAGCATATTTATTAAATTTTTGCCCCTCTAATGGATGGAACATTTACAGTAAGTAGTCAAAGTGATCGCTCTCCTCTCTCAGCGCCGCGCTCTGCTTTTTTTTACTGTGTTATTCTTACCTCGCTGCAGTCACTTCTCGGCAAGAGATGAGGCCGTGATTTTCGATAGTGTTATTACCTACTCCTGCTGTCGATACAGATGCATTTGGTGATTTAAAAAGTGATTTCCAGGGAATTTGTCAAAGTATTACATGACATTAAAGTCGGCCGACTTTATATTCGGTGTCAGGGTTTGCCTGGATCTTTGAGGAGTTGACGTTCCAGGCCTCGTTATCCTGGTAACGCTGGTTAGGATTGACTGCCAGGCCCCACTACACACTATATAAATAACAGCAGACACTGGCAATCAATATTTCATGCGTCTTACTTTGTTGTTCCACAATCTGGCAAGATATTGTCACTCATATCATTACTCTCACTAATATGAGGAAACAATCTGGTGTCATCAAATCCTATTACGGCGGATTTTCTTCCTCAGGAGTGGTTAGAATTAAAATTTCATTGTTTGCAGGAAGATTTCGACACCCACACCCGTAATGTTTCTTCCAATATTTAAGGGCATGTCAGAAGCCTGGCAGTGTACCAGTTCTCAAATCCCTCAGCGAATTGTGCTTTGAGGGATTAACAACATTTACTGTCACATTTGAGCCCTGGTTTGAGCTACAGGATTACATTTTTTTTTTTCCGAGAACTACATGTATATGCGCTTGTATCTCTCAATTTCTTGGGGAAAATTATACCTTCTAGACCATCCGGACAGCTCCGTGTCACATCAAAGCCGACACACTTAAGCTCCTCAGATAACTTTCCAAAAGCCTTGTCAATAAATGGTGTCACTCCAATCACTGCACATCTTATACAAATAATATTTTCCCTGCACATACTTCTGGAAACTCTTGAATGTGTGAACCCCGGGGAATTCATGACCCAATTTCATCGTTGTGAAATCAATCTTGTCATTCCTGCCACCCAGAGGATCCCAACCACAGCTACAGACCCACAGAATGGGTTAAGCCTCTAATTTATGGGTGAGAAATCCACTCATTAAAGGTCCTTGAGCCAGCCCGGGTGTACCTCCTGTGTCGGGTTTGCATCCTAATTTGGTCCCACATTAATTACAGGCCTTGACTGCAAACAGAGTTTTGGGGGTAAGACTGGCTTTTCACACACAAAGGCCATGGCCATCTCTAAAGGGAAACCATAATTAGGCCAGATGGGGCAATCTGACTGTTAGCCTTGGGTTAGCCTTTTCTCGCCCGTGGTGAGGCTTCGTGTTTGTCTTGGCAGAGGCAAAGTGCCATGCTCGCCATTCATACCCTGCCATCTGTGTGGCTGAATGCGGATGGTCTGAGAAACTTCTGCTCAAGTGGTCCGCTCGGTAGATGTGTGACATTTTGTGTCAGTGATGGTGTGGAGTGAATTTTCCGCGCCCAACTTGGCAAAAATTCAGCGCTGCTGTCAGTGAAACCAAACTTGTTTAACTGAAGTCTGAGTTCTCTTTACTTTTGTGTAGGATGATGTGAACTGTGATGATACTGCAACTACTGAGCGTATTATGCATCGATCTGAAGGAGATTGAACCTTTTTTGGATGAATGTCTGGATCAGATTTGTGTCTAAGATCCAGGCTTCTGGGTAGCCGTCCCCCATGGCAACTGTTGACAGACACTTGAGAGTTGGAGTTGCAGGAGACAAGCTGTCAACTTCTGTGGTGCACTACTGACTAGAGCACACAATAGATCGGTATTGAACAGTTATAAAAGATGTTTTTCCTCTTTTTTCCAAGTCCCCGATGCATTGGTTATGTACCGTTAGTGAAACCCTTTAAAACCATTGACTGTATAAATAAGTGGCAGTAGTTTCTGGCTGCAGAAGTGCCTTGAACCTGCATTCTTTCTAATTACCAGCAGGTTGCGATGCCACTGGTTTCAAAAATAAGTCACATTGTATGTAAGCTTATGAGAAAATGACCCCAATTCTCACCTAATTCATTAGCACAGTAATCAGTTGACTAATGAGTTTATGGTGCCAATCTTTAGTTCCAAGTCTTCTTTAATACACCACAAAGTTCATTTTGTAAATTTGAATCATATTCAGATTAAAATAGATGATAAAGTTGGGTTTGTTTACAGCTGTCTTGTGATTGAAGAGTTGCTACCATAGTGACCAGTCAATCAGGATAGTGGTTTAGCAATGCATAATGAACTTGTTTTGGGTGTTGTCCGTGTTTTCATCTCAGAACTTCAATTCATAAAAATCAATCGTAACACCCAATATCTCGCTCAGCAGCTGTTTATTTTTTCCAGTAAGTTCGCAGTTAGCTTGTTTTTTCGCCAGCCAAAATTAGCACCCTGATTAATATCAGAGTGAACATAAATCATGTATCCTCCATGCTAACTAAGCTAGCAAGCGAGAGCATTAGCTTATAACTTAGCATTTGCAAAGCTAATGGAACTAACCTGTGTTGCTCCACCCTCTTGGCTCCAAAACACCAAGATGGCGATGACCAAAATGCCGAAATCAAGGCTTCAATGGGCGATGTCACTGTTACTGCTTCTTCAGTTTCTTTTATACTGCCTACGTTTGCAACATTCAACATTTAGGAAGACTCATTTTATTGTAAGATGGTATTCCACCTGGGTTATTGAGGCTTTCAGGCTACTTTTAGGTCATGTTATATCAGTTACTCAGTGTTCACCCAAAGATATGGCACCAATCAAATTGCTGTCAGCCACCACTGCAAGGAAAAAAAGAAAAATAAATCAATTTCTTCTTTTTTTTTTTTTTTACATAATTAGAGTTTTGACAAATATAGGGCATACAAGTCAAATTATATTCCTTTTCAGTTTGATTTTACTGGCTATAGACACTAAGATTGTTGTTATCTTAATTACCAGAACTGCAAGGGTTGATCAGTACAAGTAGTTTTTCAGCAATATATTATATTGTGTGATGAATTCATTACAAACTCAGCTAATTAAACAGTATCTATGCTTTAAATTGGCTTGTTCCCCTCCCTATTGTGAAAGCTGAACCTCACGGTTTGTTCTAATTCAAGCACATCATTTGGTCTGCCAGAGTCATATTGACATTGCAAATTTCCAGATGACTGATAGAATATAAGCGAACGATAATTTTCTCAAAACCCGCTATAACCGAGCCTTCCATATTTCAACCCACCATTTCTTTTTCTTTTTTTTTTTTTTAAACAGGCATAATGTGAAAACAGATGGAATTAATTTTGTGCAATTGCTAGAATCATTCTGTTGATACATCTGATTAGAGTAAATTAGACTGCACCAGACTGCAAATTAGACCGGGCTCGCCGTCGTGAATGCAGACTGAGTTACATTTAATGGCATATTCACAGCGATTCCAACATTTTATAAATCTGAATTTGCTACATTGTGAAAGGGGATGGCTGGGCTCAGCCTGTTTACTGTTCTGTTTACCAGCTCATGAATATTTCTGCGTGCGCTCTGAACTTCCAGCGTGGCTTCTTTTAAGGTGCAGGCATTTTACTTTTGAGAGAAGAGAAGGAATTAAGTAGGCAGTTTCTGGCTTTTGTGGCTACAGTTGGTAATTTGACTCTTTCTTTTCCAATGGGCCTTTCATCACAGCTGTATTATCCTTCAATTGCAGGAGACGACATGCGAGGGGTTTCTGTTAATGTCAGTTTTTGATAATATTAACTCAGATAAATGAAATGAAAAGCTTTAAGTGACTAAACCGTACTTCTACATGCAGCATATCCGCAGACTGTCGATGCCATTACGTGCACTTCACTGTTGACTCACGTTCTCAGAGGTGGCAACGCATAGCTACAGATATATGAAAGGCATCGGGCAGACTCAGTGGCAGATATACAATCCCCTGCAGCACTCTGTGTTTGCCAAGAGGGAAAGCTGATCATCTGGCGTCTTTGAGCAGATATGAGGATTAGCTTTGAATATCTTCAGCCCGGCGTGTAGTCGTTTTGCATACAGCTTCACAACGGGGAAGTGTGCTAGTACCACGCGATGAATAATAATGCACAGGTCACATGGGGTCCACACACAACCTCGAGAGGCGAGCGAGCAGAGATGGCTAGAAGCAGCGTCACCTGTCAAGAGCTTACCAATTTTTTGAGGATGGACCTGCTACCTCAACATTTTAATCATTTTTTCCAGATTGTGTTTATTCGTGTGATAATGTGTAAAGGTTTGCAGTTTATTTAGAGGAGGAAAGAAACCAGACAGAGATAAATTATTTTGATATGAACTCAAGCAATAAACTGATACACAGCTCAGTGGCGTGGATAAAATCAAATCTGCGTTTCAGCATTGTGTGGTCACCCACTGGAAATTTTTAAAGAGACTTCGGGAAAATCCCCAGTCGTGTTTGTAGCCTCAAAACCAGATGTTTTCCAGGAGACCTCAGGACATCTCCAATTGTGTTTGTAGCAACCAAAACAGGCAATTTAAGCCAGAATAGCATGTTTTCCTAAACCTAACCAAGTTTTTTTTTGTGCCTAAACCTAACCAGAGCAAGAGCACAGCACTGTTCAATGTAAGAAATGTAAAGTTTGACTTATCTCTGGTTTTGCAGGAAAGTATCTTTGATGTACTATTACACATCCTCTTGTATTATGTGCCACTTCCTGCGTGAGAATTCAAACCCAAACAGCCTACATGCTTTAAAGTTAGCAGAAGACTGCAGATTCAGAACGCAGCTTGATTTCCGCAGCCCTGTAAGGCAGCCTGTCAAGAGCCTGTTCATTTACACCCATTGTTTTCCTTTGATTTAATTGACACACACCAATTAAAAGTGCACGACAGTCAGAAGCGGCAGAGAAAGTCTGTTTACTCTGAGCCATTCAAATGCTAATGTCTCAGAAAGATAGCAGCTCCTGTCAATGTATCCATCCAAGCAGACAACATTTTCCCGGCATGCGGCTCCTTGTAGGTGGGAGTGATTCGGGTTATTTCCGACCTGGCCTTTCTCCCCATCCATCGCCATCCTGGCGGCTCATTGTATTCGGTGTTTTGTCATTTCATCGTGGGGCATTACGTGGCTCCTCTTTGCTCTTTGCAAGGAGAGCTGCTCTCTAGTCCAGCAAGTCCAATATGTCCTTCACAACCTCACACACTCCATATAACGTTCAGTATAACCAAAAACACATCCTCGTCCTCTGAATGAATGTTTTGCTTTTGCAGCAGCAGACGGCGTCACTCTTGTGACATTTAGCCCACAGTTAAAATTCTCGTAGTAGTTTCTTTTCTGTTATCGAACGTTGTATGAAAGGATGTGTTTTTACCACTTCTCAGCTGTGGCTGTCAGTTTGGCCTCCATGACATGATTGGCGGGCACCTCTCATTGTTAGCTGCAGCTTCAGAGTAGCTCAAGAGTGAATTTAGGTTGAAAGGTTGCAACCCCAACTTTCAATCATCCTGATAACAGAAAACGTGGATGCTATGGCGGAGGTTGAAAGTAAATGTAACTCGGAGCCTGTTTGAGGCTGTGCAGAGGCTGGAATGCGGTGTATTCCGATCTGGAAGAAATCCCCATTTATGTGAGAAAAAGAATGCCTTTTCACTGCATGTTTCTAATTTAGTTCACCCCTGTGTGGTAATTACTAGTTAAACATGAGTAATTCAGAGCTGCACAGCAAGATAGATGCAATGGTTTCATATTATGTCATAATCAGCGGCACATTATGCCAGCGCGCGCCACATTAAGAAATGTTCTAACAGTGCTCACCAACAGACTGTTGCATTCATTTTCAGAGGGTAAAACTTTAATGATGTCTTGTTAAATTGAGCTGAAAATGCATTCTGTAACTGCGGCAGCCGCAAAGTGACGGTTGTGTGTTTTTCTGAGTGCTTTTGTATTATTGTATGCATGTACGGATGTACAATACAGTATGAGTGTTTTCGCATGAATGCTTTTGTGCATGCTGCTTTATTCTGGGCATATTTTGCATCCTTCGGAAATGTGGACTCCTTCGATTTTCTTCTTTTTCTTTCCTTTATACCTCTTAAAATGAAATAAGCTGTCCTTCGCTTAAAGTGTAGAGTCAAGGAATGAGCTGCTGTGATGTGACATTTTTTCCCCCATACTTCAGATGTGAAGGCAACCAAACCAAACACTGACAGAAAATGTTGAATAAAATAGGAATATAAGTCAAATGATAATAACTCGACATTACAACAAGAAGTTCCACAAGGACAAAAACCCAGAATGCCAGCCTTTCATATCCGGAGATGGCATTGTTACAAGCCTACAAGGCTGCCAAAGGGTGGCCTGCCGATCGTAGTTTGAGTCACGACAGTGGATATTCAAAGCATCAAACCATCTCCATTCCTGATTGTGGCTACCAAAACAGGTCTTTTAAGCCAAACCACAATGTTTTCCTAACCCTAATCAAGTCTAGACCTAACAAGAGCATCAAGCACAGCGTTGTGACAAGAGATACATAGAAAATCCATTCCAGTTCAACCAAATGTGAGGTTACAGTTGGTGATTGGTTTGGTAAAAAGTCCTTTACTTAACCCTTTCAACCATGACAACCTGCTCCACAAGTCACAAAGATAACACATCACAGCAAAGTGATTGGTCAGTCGAAATGATGGTCTTGAAGCAACATTAGTTATGACCTTGAAGGAACGTCAAGAAAGTTCATTTGACATAGTGACCAAACTGTGTCAACAACATCAAATAATGCAAATAGGCCCCATAAAAACTTTTTTCTGAAAAGCTTACATTGTGATAGAAGTCTCTTTTTTTTTTAGCATCACATCAGAATCTCATCCATTCGGTCCGATAACAAATGGAAAGTCTGGAAGAGCTGCACAATTAAATCCTTTTATCCCCATTCAAGTTGGCCAAGTGCTCAATCAGAAGTTAGCAGACTTGGCTTATGAAAGTCTCCAGTGAGCATGCTGTATGGGCCCCACAATGCAGAAGATCTGGGTATTTTTATTCCTCGGATGTCAAACTTTTTTTTGGCATCTTTGCTAGGAATGTACTGGGCCCTTCCACCAACGCTGTATCCAGATTTCATTATACCTCCGTGGCTGTAGGAACGACACCAACTCAGCCATATCAGATAAACTGTAATCAAACATAATGACATCAGTCAACTGAGGCTACTAACAGAAAACCTCACCGTCACCTCTGAGCTTTTCGGAAAGTCGGATCAAAGACATTCTCTTTTGGTTCTGACTCAACAGATGTTATGTGCCGAGATAAGCCCTCCCTTCCGCATTAACATTTTGTCTTTACTGAAAAAAGACATAATCTGGCAGCATTACATTCCCTCATTACAAAAATTCATTACAAAAACCTCTTAGCCAATGCAAATTAGTGGTATATGTGCATAATGTTGAGGAGACAGGGTTATATCTCCAAGGACTATATGAGTGCAGAAAGCTCCCAAACAGGATTTTTTTTTTACAAATTTTAACAAAGAGAGTGTCTCGCAGGCCTTTAATATAGTCGTGTTTAATTGTTGGGACCTCGCTTAACTTTGTCACTTGTTTGGTGGTTTGAAAACTCTCTCTCTCTAGTAAAGAGGTCAGCTCGTCCCCAAAAGGTAGCCCAGGGTCTGTGTGTCTTCGTGCAGATAAATGAATCTCTCCTGCATGCATTGCTTAAGACTCCCATTACTTTGAGCAGTCAAGGAACAATTTGGCCCCTAGCTAATGCTGTGTATCGCTAAGGTATTTTTCTTAACGCCGAGTAAGAGCAGGATACATGTGATTACGGGTTTGAAATCACCCTGAGATGAGATGTATTTTAGCGCACGGAGAATGAAGTAAACCGGCTCCTATTTGCAATTACGTGCAATGGAGACAAAATGGTGTTTTTTTTTAACTGTAGGTCAAAAATATTCCATAATTCATGTGGATAAAGATGCAATTTATATCATACAATATGCAGTAGGTTTAAATATTTGAATGTAAGCAACGCGTGTGTTCATGATTTTTTCATGCGTGAACAAATTATGTATTTGATATATACAGTATATTTGTGTTTGTAAAAGAGTGCTTTCTCAAATGAGATGTATGCCTTGTTTATGGAGAAAAAGTCTTACTGACCAGAATAACCGTCGGCAATTTATGTTTCTTCAAACCAGGGATATGTTTAACTTTACATCCCTCTATGTTTCAACTTGACATTTCTTTATGTTGCAACTTAATGTTCAATTTTCAGTTTTTATGTTGTGTCAGTGCTGTGCTTATGGTCCGGTCAGGTTTAGGCACAAAACCCACTCAGTTAGGGTTAGTGAAAGATCTCGTTTTGACTTACCTGGTTCTGTCGTTACAATCAAGACTGGAAATCATCCTGATGTCTCTTTAGAAATACCCATTGGTTTTGTGCTTACAAATGTTAACGAGATAACCTGATGAAGGTCCAAGTACCGAAACGTTGTTGTCAGTAAACTTAAATGCAAGTGAGGTGCACAGTCTTTTTCCTGATTTTGTCTTCTTCTTTGCACCTGTCAACCCTCAGGTGTGCAAAAGCCGCACTCTGTGCTCACAAATGTTGAAATACCATTTTGAACAGTGGCCTCTTGCTTGGTCTCCACCACCACCGTCCCCTCCTCCTCCTGACGTTAGAGTCAGCTCATATACATGTAGTCTGAGCATGGTAAGACATGTATTGTAGAAATGTTGACAGGATGTGTATGAAATGTACAAATTAAACAAAAACCCAATGGCAACAATTTATTCTGACGTGTGTCCAAACTTGACTTGGCAGCTTTGCACGGATACTTGTACAACGTTAGGCTGCAAACCCATAAACAGTCTGAATTTGATATTTCCTCGTCAATATTCCCGACTTTCAATCTAAATGCGCCGCAGTGCGTCTGCTCCGGAAAACGTGGACGCCCGCAGCAAACAGATGTTCGTGTGGACAAGACTGTGAAGTTCACAAGCAATTACAGCATCTGATTTAACAGATTAGGGCACTTAGAAGGAGACGGGAGGAGTGGGCTCCTAATGCACGCTCACAAAGACTTCTAACGAGCATGAATCACCTGAGTGGAAAAGAAAATGACGACGACAAAGATGTTTCACGTCACAAACACTATGCGAAGTGTAAAGTGATGAAAAGGTCAAAGGTTCGGTACGTGCGCCAACATACTGCTTTGACGTCATCCCTGTTAATGTCGGCGAGTTTCTGACTTGCACTTCAAGTTTCTGGTTCAATGGAATGCAGCATAAGTGTGGATCAACTTCTGGGCAGCCTGACAGTCACAGTTTCCTTTGTGGGCGAATAGCCGCATATGAAATTGCCACAAAATGAATGTCAACAACGCATCTCTTAAACAAAGAAAAGCAAAGCCGTGACCCGCCGAAACAGCTTGCTTCTAGATTCTCTTTAAAGTTGATTGAGCTCCGGCTCCTCTGCTCCCCTCACAATCATTTCACCACCATGAGCCGGGTGAGGAGTATTAATAAATATCCAAGCAGGCTGTGTCTGGTCGCGGAAGACCAAAGGCCACGGGGCGTTCATTCACCATTTCAATACTTCAGTGTTTGTTTGTTCTCTATCACCTCGCAAAAATGAAAATGCAGTCATTTTCCACTCAAGCCGCTGTCAGTCAAAGCTCCTCCGAGGGGACTATATGAAAATCAAACACACACAAAGTTCAGCGCTGTAGCTCCATCTCAGCCCCCTCTGAAGCCGTGAAAGGTAACAGAGCCATCACTTTGCCGCCTGCATATTTTAATATCGACGGAGTTACATCTTTGAGTGTTTTATGATTATCTCTCGCGTAATTTCACTGTAAAATTAACAGATTTTAATGAATGCAGTTCAACTTTAATAAGGCTTGTTAGTCAACAGTCGCTCGTATTTCATTGCTATATTCTTCCTTCATCTCACTTTGAAAAGGGTTTTCGTGGCCATCAGCTGAAATATTGGCCTCCAACAAGCAGTCACTTGGATTTATATATTGCTCTCCAAACAATCCGACCGCGCCATTCATCTCCATGTGTCAGCGAGCTCACGATGGAAGTTAGATACTGTAATGAAAAACGGTCTCCCGATAACTCATCGAGTGTTTTTAAAAGTGTCGGATCCACTGACATCACGCAATTCCGCCTCTTGAAGAAAAAAAAAAATAATCAAAAAGTGGCGACTCTGTTTTCATCCAGAAAGTAATGATAACTGAAGCTTTGATTGGCCGCTCGGCTCCCCACCGCTCCGTCGGATGTAAATGCAGCCTGTCAAGAAGTGACGTGGTCCGCAGCTGCCGCGTTTCATAACGTCGTGAGACGACGGTTAGCGCGGGGAACGCGAAGGACGATCAATGCGAGCCTTTATCTTTCGGGCAGCGAGTTGACATTAATTAATGTTCGGCGGCGGCGTATCAATCGCTGCGCAATTAAAGCTTTGTTTTGCAGGGGTTATATTTTCAATTGTGCCATTTCGTTCTCCCGGCGCATTCATCGCGCCGTAATTAGCCGTTCTTTGTTCCTTTCTGTAAAAAAGATTAGTGCTATACAGAGCATCATCGCCAAGCACAAACATTCAGAAAATACATGAGAGATGACAATGTTGGCACTTCCTGGGGGCTGCTACCACTCAATCAATGTCTCCTCTCCTCATGCGAGGCTGGTAATAAGTTTAAATCATACTCATCAGAAGTCTCAGATTGCCGGGTCACAATTTATACGGAATCGTGGTATTTAAAAGTTAAGCCGCATGAAAACTTTTTAGTTAAAAGAATGGCTTTTAACTCTTCACCCGTCTGTATCTTTTGACACCACGGTCTCATTTTTCTTTTTCTGGTAGTCCTCCATTTCCTGGCGTAGTGATCCTGTAGTTAAGAGTTATACTTTTTTTTCTTTGAATAGTTCCCCATACGATCACACCACTTTCATTTCCACGTGGCGATTCGTAAAAAAAAAAACCTCTTGTCTAAACTTGTGATCAAATGACGAGGGAGCGGCGGTGACTGAAAGGGGCCGCGACAAGGTGAAAATCAAAAAAAAAGTAATTTCCCAAATCAAAAAGTAATTTCCCACACCACGTACCCCCTTCCATGCCCTTTTCCATCCAATCCTGACTCTTTTCTCTCTCTCTCTCTCTTTCTTGTTTCCCCCCCCGCAGAGCTCCTGTCAGCCTGCCACGAGCTCCGGTGCCGCTACGGCTGCGTCATGACGAGAAACGGCACCTTCTGTTTCTGCGCTGACGGCTTTGAGGTCGGCGAGGACGGGACGAGCTGCAGAGGTAGGATTCAGCTGCACAAGTGGGAGCGGTGGGGGGAGGGGTGGGGAGGGCTCCTGCCACGGAGCACTCCTCTCCAAGTCTCCCTTTGCCCTCAGCCAGACTTCCATCAGATGAATAAGCAGGAGGTGCTTGGGTGTACGGGAACCATCTGTCTGCCTCATATACAGAACATTACATGCAGATACAGGACGCAGTTTGTCTTTGGCTCGTTCTCTCCATCTTTGCGTTACTGTGGTGCATTTATTCAAATGCTGGACTATACTTTTTATATTAAACTCCACTCCATTTATTTGATACCTTAATTACTAGTTACTATGCAGAGTGCATCGGAGCCAAAGAAACCCATGTTTAAACTTTTAAAACAGTATGTGCGTGAGGGATGTTGTGATATTGTTAAACAGTATTTATGGTAACCATTTTATTAAAAAAAGACCTATTGATATCGTGTTAATATGACACTATGATAATATATCGTGTGAATAATCCAGCGAAGATGTGAGGCCTTGGGCATTTTTTTGTCCATGAGTTCATCTGGTTGCTTTTTCACGAGTTATTGAGTTTTTGTACTCTTTTTTCTTATTTTTACAGTTACGGTTACAGACTCTCTCCACCTCGTGTTTTGAGGGTAGTTAATGCAATTTTACCTTCTTTTATCAGCTTTATTTATAGACTATAATTTCTGTGATACAAATAGTTGATAATTGAAATAGGGATGGACGATTTATATCGGACCGCTAAAATATTGGCCCAATATTGTGACATTTCTAACATATGCATAATTTGTATACATATATATGTACTTTTACCCTGTACTTTGGATATTCAAGTACTTACACTGGCAGACTACTCTTAAAACCTAGGTATAAGTCAGTAATATTAAGGATATTCACATTTACCAAGGTAACATTTTAGTACAATAACTTTTATTTTTCCAAAATATGACCTTTGGGTACTTTTTTACCACACTGTTCAAACGTGCCACTGACCTGGTTTCTGACAGCCAGAAGAAGAGGACCGGATTTTTTTTTTTCTGTCAAAGGTGCCTCCAGAGTTGTGGTGCCTTTCTTGAACTCGTGGCGTACGATTGCATAATTACGCCGGGGGAAGAGGTTTAACAAAGTAGCGCCGCTTCCTGGATTTGATCCTGTTTGGGGAAGGCACGAGAAAGAGCGGTTTATAGGGTACCGCGGCTCCAAAAAAAAAAAAAAAACGGCTCCTTGGTTATAAAAGTAATTATGCCTGAGGTGTTAGAGTGAGGCCACATTAAGTATACTTTATGTATTTGGGTCATGTTTGAGCACACCTAATTTGTTACAAATGACTCTCTCCCTCTCTCCATAAGATCATGATGAATGTGCCATGTATGGCGCATGCAGCCAAACCTGCACGAACACCTACGGGTCGTACAGATGCAGCTGCACGGAAGGATACATCCTGCAGCCTGACAGGAGATCTTGCAGAGCCAAACAAGGTGAGCGGCACACTTGCATCGGGGAAACAACATAATCTGCATAGTAGGTATGTTTTCTCTTTTTCTAATAATAAACAGGGCATTTTTTTTTCATTTCAACTGGAGCAGAATCGTAGCTTATCATCACCTCGGCGCTCGCCAGCTTTGGGTAGGGCAAGATTAATGTGGTTTAGCAGTGACCACATCTATCACCCACATGGGACCGGGTAGACGTGGTCAGGCCGGGATAATGATAAAATTAATGAGCATGAGATTTTAAGTGGGAGCAGTCTGGAGTATTTTGTGCGGAGACAATACCCGGCGTCACCCTGATTAATGTTAATGCCCGATGCCGCTAACAAATCTGTCCTGATGAGCAAAACAGCCCACTTAAATAAAACAAGCGAAAAAGAGCTGTTGTGTACCGGTGGTCCACGGTACGCACATAAACAAGCGCAACCTTGTGTCGTATATTTCCGTGCCGCGCGTTGAACCGTAAAGTGAAGATGATTTTATTTATTTTTTTCTTAAAGGTGTTGTCACTATGGCATATATGGGTTGAAAATAGCTGGAGGCACAACACACCTAGCTGGGGAGAACACCACCGTTGCAGCTTTTAATCAATGTGACTGGTGTCCTACCAGGAATAAACTGAATATGATTACCCATAAACTTAAGTGAACCCAATGCTCACACGCATTAATATTAATTTAGCAGAGAGCGATCGCGGTACAGGGATAACGATGGGGTTACCATTACTTGTAAAAGCTCATGAATATAAATTCCAGATAGAGCTCCGTGAGACCAGAAGATGAGGAGCAGCAGGGAATGAAAAACATATTAAGGTGTTGAGTGTGAGTGAAGTTGAAACTCCACAGGACAAATGTTCTTTTCGGAGATTTAATCTTGATTTAATCTCTTCTCGTTTGGCTCAGACCGAAGTTAAAAGGTATCATATTTTTCCATTCGGAGCATAAATCTGACTCAACAACACCGTGATGCCTTTCATGGTTTGCCGACTGACTCACGCCAAGAAATTAAATGACATTTATTTTTTTTTGTTCTGCTTTCTAAGTGGCATTTCCTTTTAAGTTTTGTTTTTATTTTTTATTTTTTTTCGAGATGACACCTGCTATCTTTGAATTAATAAATGTTGTCGTGGTGAACATTCACCGCAAAGATGAATGCGTGTGTGCCACAGTAAAATAAATAAACCTTGGACCTTGAAAGGTGCGCTTCTGACGTCAGCGTGCTTTCTAAATAGCTAAATACCTGGTCGGCTGTAACACATAAAGCAGCGTATGTCACTTTGGTCCAGTTACTGTCGATGTTGGTGTGCGATGTTTACTCAATTCAATGCCACTTGCCTTTTAAGCTATAGACCAAATGTGTCGTGCGTTCCCTTGCTGGTGCTCAGCCTGCCAGTTGCTGTATCAGAGAGACTGTTCAAACCCCTGTGAAACATGTCCGACCACTGGAAGTTGATTTAGAGGGATAGCGGTTATGTGATCAGACATTCTGAGTTTTTGTTTTGAACTTGTGTGGAAGATCGGGGGAATAGAGCCCCAATTTATGGGACGGACCTGATGTCAGAGAATGTGCTCCATCAATTAAACCGTAAGGCAGTTTATCTTAATCTTATCAGTTTATTTTAAATGTTTGAATATATTTCTTTGTTTGATTGTTTCATCGGATGTTAGTTAGACTTTTCTCTTACTTTACGTGATGCTTTCTACCTCTGAAGGTGAAGGCATGCTTGCTGTCTTTCTTTCTCCAACCCCATATCTGGAAACCACTTTCCCTCGATTCCTTTTTTTTATGTATTCTCGTCCTTCTTTGAGGTCAGCTGGTCCTTTTAATGTTTCAACAGTACAAACTGTGCTCCAGAAATAAAAAAAAAAAAAGCAAGATAACAAATATCCTTATTTTCTCTTCAGATCCTGGTGACAGCCGTCCAATGCTTCTCATCGGCGGCTCGGATCGTATTGTCATCACCCATCTAAATGGAACAGGCCTGCAGCCCCTGAGGTCTCTGAGTGTAAATGGAACACTGGCATTGGACTTCCAGCACAACCAGGAAAGTGTATGCTGGGTTCTGTCGACAGAGTCCTCTGGGCAACTCCGCTGTGCCGAAACGAGGAATCTGCGCGGATTCACACGGGAACGGGAAATAAGAACACAACAAAGTTTGCAGCGTACGTTTTCGAGCTTGTTCATAGTTTCCCTTTTTCTTACAGTACATACTCCTTCTTAGTTTTTATGATAACTCTTGAGTGATTATGTGCTCTCAACTCCTCAACACTCTCGCCTACACCGACAGCGGTGCATCATTCCCGTTGAGACACCCGGCGCTCTCTCACACATACATGCTCTCCTTTTTTCTTCTCTCTCTCACACTCGTACCTGTGAGCTCTCCGTCTATCCCCCTTCATTATCCGTGCGGTTGGATGCAGGTTAGCCTCGGCGGTTTTAGCTGCTCACCTTCCCCCTACAGCTGTCCTTCAAACATGCCTGCCACGCTGGCTCCGCTGCTTCAAAAGGGCTCGCCCCCTCTTTTTGATCTGATCCGAGTTCTCGATTTATCAAACATGTTTGACGTTAACAATGCATGATTTTCACCACCTATTTTTCAGTTCAAGTTGCAGCCTTCACCGTTGCTCTTATAACCTACAGTTGAATACAGGTTATATACTGTCCTTTACAAAAACAGAATGCAAATCTGCCCAGCCAATTATGATTCTCAGTGGCCATGGTAGGATTTTAAAGGGACACTGCATTAATTTAATATGTCAAGATCAGCTCACTCGTCAGTGATGAGCACTTTTTTTTATTATGTCTGCTTTGCATCTGTTTAAAAATTCAAAATTGAAAATAAAATCCTATTAATTTCGCCGAGGTTGTCTAAAATTGTGCATGAAGTCTAGATATGTTTTATTAAAGCGGGCACTAACTGGAGCCATGGAGTTTGAAGAGTGTCCTCCATTAAAAATGAATGGGAATGTATTGCTGCGGTGTCAGGTCCGTATACATCACCGAAACTCAGGCTGGATGGATCTAAATGCAGTGGAATGCAGCATAACAACATCTACTGAGATGCGTGATGGGAAGGCGAGCACCTAGCTTTGCGTGGAGCAGGACGGAGGACTAGAAGATGGAATGTCACGTCCTCTTCAGCTCTGATTTTGTATAATTCATCCATTCACGGCTGATTTTCCAAGGTTTCGTCAAAGGCATCCAGTGGTCCGACGCTCACAAATGTTGAAACACAGCCTTGAACTGTGGTCACTGGCTTCACAGAATTTTTGCTTGTATGACAGTCAGGTTAAAAATATGTAATCCGAATGCGATATAACACATTTTGTAGAAATATCAAGATGGCATCCACATAATAATGTGATTTTCTGAGCCTAACACCTGTTTGCCATTGCAGATGTGGAGCACCTGGCCATCGATTGGCTAACAGGCAACTACTATTTTGTTGACCGCGTCACGGACAAGATATTTGCCTGTGACCACGGAGGGGACACGTGTGTTACTATCCTACAGCTGGACCTGCTGAATCCTAAAGGAATAGCTCTGGATCCTCTCATGGGGTGAGTGTTCTGCAGCCTATATAATACACCATCTCTGAAAGAGCTCCGAGGCTCATTTATCATCATGCATCTTTTGTTGAAGAAAGAAAATCATGGGAGAAGAGAGAGAGAAAAAAAAAATTCACTATGCATAACAATTGACTTGTCTGGTAGAATGTGAGCAAGTCACAATGAAGGGATTTAAATGATTCCCTGTCCTTCAACTCTTTTCTCTTTGAGCTGTGTAATTTGGCGGATAGTGATGCTTCAGACAGCTTGGACTGTCGAGACATTCATTTGTATTCACTGATTTCACCCCACATCCCTCAGTAGAAAATGCCCCTGCAGGACTTTCCATTACGGATTTTTAGTCTCTGTAGAGATCACAAAAAAAAAAAAGCTGAGCAACTGTGAAGTAGAAAATATCCCCACAGCGAAAAGTGAAACATTTACAGCGTGTGGTTGCCAGTCACACAGAACCCACTTATTAGGTGGGTTTCTTAGCAGTTACCTGTTTAATATAAAACCTTTAATAAAAACAAATCAGTAATTGCAGCACCTGCACCAAAGATTTTAACCAATTACCAGTAGTTTGAAGCCTTCTCTGTCCTAATATTTTGCAATTTACAGCAGTTCGATTCGTAGAACACACGGTCAGGCACCGAGCTCGGAGACAGGGCAGGTTTTTAATGGTGCACAATGGTAACACATTACAACAAGGTACACAAAAATGTCAGTAGTTACTGAGGAGCGAGTAAGGAATGAATCAAGAATGACTTGGTAATTAATCATGAATTAATAATTTCTGAATGACTGTGATTGTAGACTATATAGTAGATAATGATGAGTTACTAGGAAACAGACTAGGAGGTACTATATTAATGAATCATTAGGTAATGATTAGTTCATGAATATGTGTGAAATTAGTGATGACTCATTCATTACTAATTTAATGAATCATTAGCTATTGTTTTTGTTTACTTTCAAGTATTGTGAGATATTATGTTAGGTAGTTACCCAATAAGCTCCTTAAATACTATTTACATAATCATTAGTTACTCTCTTTCCTGGAAGTTTACAATTAGTTCTTTAATTACAGACCAGAGACAGCAAAAACATACCACACATACATTCATATTCACATTCAAGTCATATAGCATTAGTGATGTTGAAACCTTAAAAATAATGCTTCTGACAGAGGTTTTATAGAATGTGAAAGACTAATAATAGCGATACACCTTCCCCTTCAGCGCTGTAGATCATAGCACAGTAAAGACTGCCTCCATGCATCAGCAACAATAGAAGCATTTCGCCTCCGTGCACTAATTGTGTTACGCTGTGTCACGACCAGCCACCATGGGGCCAAATGCAACGTAAACCTTGACTCTCAACATGTAATTAGTTTGATAACCGAAGCAGAACTACATCGCTTCTTTGCGCGTTTTCCAGTTTAAAAGCTGCACTTTAGTCAACAGCTTGGGTTATCACTGTAGGCCATTTGGTCTAATCACTATAATTAGCTGCTGGTTTCTTAATGACAGGGAAAGTTCTGATTCGGTTGGCAGCGTCTCTGCGTTCTTATTAAATGCTGGTCATTAAGCAATATGGCTTATGGTAAATAACCGCATACTTATACCTTTGAGTTTCTATAAGTAAGGGTGTTTTTTTTTGTATTTCTTTTTTTTATTCCAGGGATTTTGTTATAATCACACATGACTCACAGACATAAGTGTCCATTCTGTTGCGGGTATAGAAGGATGGCAGTATGGATATAGAGTCTGCTGGCCCACAAGGGAGCTGGACACGCAGGCTGCTGGCTAGATTGACTGTAGAAGGCAGAGGTTTTCCAAGGCTGCTTCTTGCCTCTAATTGGTGAGACATTGGTACAGCTTTTTATTTTTTATTTTTTGTGAAGAAAGCAAGTGTGAGAGAGGTCTGTCAGCCTCCAGAGCAATGGAGTGAAAACAAATGAAATCAGGGAGGTGATAGATAGGATAGCACTGTGTGAGGCACAGCGTTTATAGCATATGCTCTGGTTTGGCATTGCATTTTTATTATGATTAGATTCTCTTCCTGTCTCCCTGCCCTTCATACTGGTAGCAAAGGCATTCTGGTTTGTTCATCAACAGATTTGAAGCTACCTGTGAGTTTTAGTTTAGTTTCATGTTTAATGTTCATCTACAACTGAAAGGGATGTACTTTGTTTTTTAAAATCCGATACAGTCGTGCTTGGCAAGACCAGTGACTTATCAACAGAATGCGAACAAATGTCAGTTTTGACCTTGTGTCAAAGGCACGTATGTGTTGTGGTGCAGAGATAATTACTAATGTTAGCATGCTAACAAGCTAGCCCCAGCCATCCCTTCTCAGTCCACATTGCTAGCTGCACAGCTAACTGAGCTAACTAGCTAACGGCAGCTAAAGTTGACAGCAGTTCGCAGTTACTCTGGTGACATGCCGCCCCCTATTTGCTTGCAGTACGAATCCTTACACATTGCACCTTTAAGTTCAAATATCAAAAATTTGTTTCAACAAATGTGAATTTTCAAAAACATGATGTTTGCCTGGATTATGTCGTGGGGGATGATTTGAAGGAAATGCTACATTTCTTTTACTGATGGGAAGGTCACGAATTTTGAAAGTCTTTTTTCCAAGGTATTCAAATAACTATGATAATAACAATACAATTTTACCAGATGATGGAGCTAGATTAGGCATTAAAGCATCACCGAAATTATTACAACTCATTCTGAATGTCACCTGATATGAATTGAGATATTAAACTAAAACCTGAAAATGTCAACATCATGGTGGAGTAGGAGGAAAAGCTGTCTACCTTCTCTTGAATATCAAGCAAAAAAAAAACTCAACAGCAGTGTCGCTTTTCCAGAAATGATAATCTTGTCGTGAGCAGTTTCATGTAGGAACTATTTTTTCCTACGCCTGCCAAGAGTACATCTACTGATGTACGTGAGGCCGGCGCCTGTGACATTGTAGGATGTAAAAGGTAATGGCGTCCTCCAAGGCTGAGCTCGGGCAGCCTTTGCGTGTTCCTGAGCTTGATAGCACCTACATGTGACTGCTCCCAACAAGGTCTGATGGTTATCTTGAATAACCAGGTTTCCACACGTTTGTTTTGCTGACGCAAGCCGACTGTAATCTAGTTCCACTGTATTTGAGAGAAGGCGGACGTCTCTGCGGCTGATATTTGCAAAACTCTGCAACTCGCACCAAAACAATCATTATGGATAAATAGCGCTGCAGATAAGTTGAAAAATACTGTCCCTGTACTGTAAGTCTGAACCCAGAAGTGCTGTGAAAAGGAAAAAACCTTGATGATGATGCAGAGTAATTTGTCGTACTGTTGATATTAAACATTATCTCATCCATCTTAAACTGCAAAACTGCAAAAGATTAAAACTACAAACAGCTCACAGCCTTCAAGCCACCGCGTCTGTCCAAACAGGAGGAATAATCATTTACATACACACTAATCTAAAGAAGTGCATCTCGGTCAGAAAACAAATTAACTATTTCCTGCCACGGCTGCATAAAATGGACAGAATGCTCCTAAAAAACATGAAATCAGCTTTGGTGTTCATGTCTGTCTTCATCGTCAGCTGTACCTGTGTTTATTCGGTCTTCAGTCTCACTGCAGGACATGTACTATTTCCCAGTGGTCCCATGCGGTTTATTTTATCAGGGGGGCTCATTTCCAGAATCCAACACGGATCCGGTCGGAGCCGCAGAATGCACAAGTAACAGCATCAGCACCATCCTAATCCCAGAAAGCCATCATTTGTATGCCACGTGGAGGCGCACCTGTTTGGGGAGCTGGAGCTCCTTGCTGACGCTAACGCTTTTTTTTCTGGTCGAGGGTTCAAAGGGCAGCCCATCTCTCCCCCGGCTTGACTTGTGCAGATTAAGTCGGCTTCCCGCCGCTCCTCTGGCCGGAGCTTCGTTATCATTGGAGGCTGCTGGAGCTCCGTCCTCGCTGAGCCACAGCAGGACAGCATGACAGGACTTCCATGTTAATTATGTGCAGACATGGGCAGTTTTTAAAGCGACAGTCCGTGAGATCTTTACTTTTAGGTAAAGGACGCTTTTTATTTGTTTGTCTAACGGTATTCAGTCCCAGTTGTAGGAAACAATTAGAATACATATAACACCTGTTTTCTCAGTATCAGTCTCGCATTCCTCCGGCTCCCCGGGTCTTTTAGAATTGATTTTCAAGCCCTCCTCGTGGTTTTTCAGGTACTAAATGGTTTGGCTCCTCTGCGCATCACACATTGTCTGTCATTTTATGTCTACTCACATGCCCTCAGGCCCTCTGCAGCATGTCTTCTAAATGTCCCCAAAATTACCACAAAGGAAATGGGAAATGCTGCTTTTATTGCGTTTGCCTTCAGGTTATGGAGCTTCTGCTGCACGTATCAGAGAGGCAGCCTCACTGGGAGGCATTTAAACACAGTCTGATGTTTCTGGGGAGTTTTTTGGGAGGTGGAAAAGTGCTTTAATTTAACATTAATTCTACACCTTGTATATGTGTTGTACGCTCTGCCGCAAATATCGGTGAGTTGTCCGCCGTCGTGACACATTTCCTCGCGAAATTATCTGCCGAGGAGCTCTGAGTTGGTGTGGCTCGTGCGTGTTTCTTGTTTCGTCACCCGCGGGGACAACAAGTCCCTCCAATTTAAATGACTAAATGGTTTTATGTGCCATTGCTTTCCAAAAATAACTTACAGAGTGTTTCTTGAGCTGCCGCCCATTTCGTAAAGGATGACTTTGTTAGTCAGGGGCTTAAAAAATTGGAACATATGACGTTTAAGAAAAAAAAAAAAAAAACATTTTCATGATAATTTTCTGATTTGCCCACGCTATGTTTAAGGGTTGGTTTTTATAGTTTGAGGCATGAAAATGGCTTGTTCAAGGTTTTGGAGGAAAATGTGGATTGAAATGGGTTGCAGACAGAGCACCACAATGGAAAGATGACTCGCTTTGTCGACCGAACTACACACTTCAGCCTCATCCCTAACATCATTTGCGGCGCTATAACAACATCACACTACTTCATCCTTTGCTCCTGACAGACAGGAGTCATAATTCAGGTGTTCAGAAGAGGCCCTTCGTGAGGTAGATTGGTCCGCCTGGACGTTTGAACGAACAACCACCGCAGTCGTTTGAGGAGAGCAACGCATTGACTTTTACTGCGTTGGCTAAATACTAAATGATCAGCAACCTTCAAAAGCTCCTTTGTTGAAGCTCCCTGATTGCGGACCAACATGTGAACTGAAAAACAGGCGTTTGTGAGACAAAATGTGCTAATTTAAAGCTCAAATCAATGAAATTATGTACACTAGGAGGCAAAAAGAGAAAAAAAATCACTTTGGGCTATTTCTACTACATTTTGGAAAGAAATGGTTTCTTTTTGTTCCACTCCTTCTACAGTTGTGACTGGGTATTGTGCCTTTTCAGTTTTAACCTGTTTAGAAAAATTACACATGATCCTATTGTAATGCACCACTTATGCTTCGGTGAAGTACACGCCATCCATCGCTGTCTTTCAGCGCCAACAATAGCGCACATCAAGTAAAAGAACAAACTCTCAGAGTGTTTGTGCCACCTCCTGAATGTTGGACAAATATCCACTTGTGAGAAAAATATCCAGACTTCGAGATTGCTTGATGCCAAACCATTTGATTCATCATCCACTCCTCGGGTTTTCATTTGCTTTCTTTTCATGTGTTGCCGGGCGGGTAGCGCGCAGTCGAATGGGCTGAAAGCAACATATCTACGGCGACGCTTCATCTGAATAACTTGAAAGATAACAATACCACTTACATGCTCCCCGCATACGGGGGCTTAGTTGTAAATAAAAAGGGTGCCGGGGGTCTGAGACATTTGTAGCTGGCCCACAGCTGGTGTGTGGCTACAATGGAGTTGGTTTATGCTGCTGTTTTATAGCTTCATCTATTTCCTCTTGAGAGATGAGTTTGGAACATGTATGACTGGATGCTTCTGACTGACTGTGGATGACACTGACTTAGGAGCTGATCATAGGGATCGATTTTCATGTCATTTTTGTTGATTTGTGCAACACTTAATGTCTGTCGATTAGGCAGAGGGCCATCAAAAGTGTCAGTAATCATGGTCGTTGTCATCACTGTACGGCTGTTACATACTGACATGCTGTATGCAACAGGTAAATAAACTATTTAATGTAAAATCAGTTAGATTTCGATAGAAAAGACAACTTTTTAAGTCCTAAGAGTCTCTTATCACTGTTATTTCGCTAGTCATCCTTGTTGGTTTCACAGTTATATGATTAGGGTGGCTAATTAAACACTCAAAATGCTTGGTAATTTTTCAAACAATAGGACCTTGATTTCAGACAGATGTAGACATTAATTTCTAGACGCCTGATGGCAATTTCGGCATAATTGTTGGATACCGTGCAAAGTAGGCTAGAGTTGACTTTCGCTGATTAATACGCAGTCTACAGCTGAGTCATTATAAATAGTGAGGGGTCTTGAATATGAAACTAGCGGGTAGATGATGTCATGCTAAACCACTGAGGCTAACAGGTCCCAGGTAACGCAAGTCATGCTGATGACATAGAAACAAAGAAACAGCATCGTTCTAGTATTGCAGTGTAGAGCTAGTTAGCACTAGCATCACAGCAGAAGCATGCTGGGCCAGACTTTTATTTATTCTAATAGAACTATGGCCCCGTCATACTTAGCAAGCATGACAGATGTTAGATTTATGCTTTTACATGTATTGTTCGTAACAGTAGGCGTCAAAGAGAAATGGCTTTGCAGATGTAGACTAGGTTACAAAACAGCTGCTCTGCTAACATTACCTGGGCTACATTGTCCTACACTCAAGAGTAACCGTCTAGAGCAGTTCCAACACTGTGAATTTACCAGTTATTAGTAAGACTTAAGTTCAACATAGACTGAAACCCCATTAAATGTAGTTAGCAGGGCTAATAAATGCTAACCCTTGGCCTCAGCGGTAACACTAGGCTACTGTAGCTAGTAAGCTAGTTAACCAGGTATGCTAATGTTTGCTAACGTTATTGTTAGGGCAGATGAACACAGTTTGATTAATTCCTTACACTTATTTGACCTCTTGTGGTTTTGGTGTTGGAAAGGCTGAAATAACACACCCTTACCCCCAAACTCTTTAAAGGTGTTGCTGATAACGTTCAGCCACTACGCGTGGTGCTCCGGCCTCTCAGAATTATGACACGGATGTAAACAAAACATTTATTCCAAATCTACATAAAAAGGTTATCAATGTGTCCTGTGAATGCTCAGTTTCGATCTTAACTACAGCCCCATGCACGCTGCTTCAATGTGTCGACAATCCAATAGCTTGACAGACCGTCCGTGTCTTGTTGCTAAGCTGTGATTGGATAACTGCTGTTCCGGGGAGGGGTTCAATGACTTGCAGCCTGGATAAACATATTAGGCAAAAAAACAAAGTGGTATTCTGTTAATCGAATGGCCTGAGGTAAATGCACTATAACACCGAGCAGCCCAGAGTAATGCATAATGCATGACTGTGTGTAATGTGGCTGTGATTGTAGCCTATGTGCAAGAAATATGTCTGAGAGGAGAAAAGAATGAGACTCTGGTCTCCTGGAAGAGCAGACAACATCCTTTACAAAATGTAATCATCTAAACACTCCCACCCTCTGCAGAATGCTCTTCTTCACCGACTATGGGAACGTGGCCAAGGTGGAGCGCTGCAACATGGACGGCACTAACCGGACTCGGCTGGTGGATTATAAAATTGAGCAGCCCACTGCCGTGGCACTGGACGTGGTCAAGAAGCTGGTGTACTGGGCAGACGCCTACTTGGATTACATCGATGTGGTGGATTACAACGGCAGGAACAGGCACACCATAATCCACGGGAGCCAAGTGAGTGTCATATTTCACTGCGAGCGCCACTTTTTTTGTCTTCCACGGGCTCCACATCATACGTTCTTTCTCCCCTCTTCAATGGAGAGACTCCAAATTGTCGCATGAGAGGGGGTTTCTTGGTTAATTTTCTCATTTAGAGCACCGTGCTTTATCACCGCAAAACAGGTGGCATATTCACCGCTTGTTGTTATAATTCACTCTTCATTTTAATATAAAAAGGTCTGTTGAATGGGGAGTGGATGATTTATTAAATTTAAGGAATTGAGGCACATTTGGGGCTGTCTTCTAAATGAGCATATCAATAGTCTCTCTCCTGTAGTACACTTTTGAGGCCTTTCATCATAGATTATGACTATTCATTAATAGACCCTTTCAAGCAAACTTGGACTAGATATTCACCCTTTATGAGGAAAGGAAAAAAGACGAACATTTCGAGCACCTTATTGTGTATGCAGGTGTTCTTTGCATAATATTGCCTACTCCATTAGTCTGTGGCCTAGTTAGACAGAGGATCTTCACTCCATTGCATCCACATGATGAATGGCACGCAGCTCCCGTTTTTGCATGTTTTCCATTGACTGGATGGTCTTTTTTGATCAGAAGTAAAACTTTGCTCACATCTACAGCAGTTTAATCCTTCACTCTCAAAATATCCTCCATTATATCCAACGCTTACAACGGTCTTTCACTTATGACTCATCAAATACAGCAGCTTGATCAGTGGCCTTGAGCTTCAAACTATGACACTGTACTTACCTCTCTGGCATCAGTTTTGCTAATGAGGGCTCTGCAGTCAAGTTAGGCACAAAAAAATACTTGAAACGTCCTGTTAGACTTTCAAAATGAAGCTTGCTGACAAACATTTCACATATTATGACTTTTGGACTGTGATTTATGGAAAAACAAAAACAATTTGGTTAGGTTAAGACAAGAAAATCCTACTTGATTAGGTTTAGGCAACAAAACTACTCGGTTAGGTTTAGGAGAAATCCAGCTTTGTGGTAAAATAATGTCTGTCACATCACTTTCATTACGTAAGTTAACTTGATAACTTAACATAACTTAAAAACAAAACACTCACACTGTAGTGCACTACTGTGCTAGAGGGGCAACAAAACTACTTGACTGGATGTAGGCACCAAAAGGACTTGGTTAGGTTTAGAAGAAAATTCAGCTTTGTGTTAAAATATAAGCATTACTTTCATTACGTATTAAGTAAGTTCACTTAATAACGTAACATAACTAAAAAACAAAACGCGCAAGTGAAGTACACTACTGTGCTAGAGAGGCACACCCAGAAATTATTCTATAGAGGTAACTTCAGCATCAGACTTAGACTTCTGAATTGCTGGCTGGAGGGCTGTGGATTGATCTTATGCAGCACGACTTTGAATTTGCAGTACTTAAAACTCTTGAGTGAATGATTTTGAACAGGACGGCCTTCACTTTTCAACGACGGCTAAACAATGCTGAGCACAGAGTTGCGGAAAAAACACAAAATTAATTAATTTCACTTTAATTAAATTTCTGTAGATTGCCACAACCTTGCTCTTCTATTTTCCCTTTCATGAAGTCGACCCTGTCTGGTCGATTCCGTCATTGTATTCAATCCAGCAAGTACCAAATAGCACGCATTACATATGCTAGAGGTAAAGATGCAAGTACATTCTATGCAGACCCTTTTTAGTAGTATGTGTGACATTGCTTTGAAAGTTTCCATACAAAGGTAGAGTGCCAGGTGCAGATTCCAGAGAGAGAGAGAGAGAGAGAGAGAGGGCGATGGTTGAGTGGTTTGTTTGCTATTCCTTTATTTATTTATTTATTCCGACGCATGTTTCTCGGCGCCCCCGATGTTAAAGTGTGACCCAGTGAGCCTAGGTGTACTTCCTGTGAACACAGCTCACCCAGCCATGTCGCTTTCTGTGGGTGTCAGCCTGCTAAATGTAGCACGGAGGCTGCGGCGTCGGGGCCGGCGGTCTCCCCGCGGAGTCCGGTCTTTTGACCCCATGTGGGGCTGCCAAATGCACAGGCAGCCCCCGCTCCCCCTCCTCCATTCTGCTCGCTGCATGATTAAAGATAAAAGCCCTTTAACAATTCATGTTTGTTGTTGTTGTTTTTTTTAATTATTGTGTCCCTCTTGTGGTTTTACTTATTTTTGGCCTCACGGATAATGAAAAAAAAAAAAAAATCTTCTTGTTTTTCAGGTGTCGTATATTTATTCATTAGCCGTGTTCGAGGACTACCTCTATGCTACCCACTCTGACCCTTCCAAAGGGAGTTCCTCGGCGGAGCTGCTGCAGATCCACAGGTTCAACATCACAGAGGACAGCAGGATACTAGCCAGCCTGGGGAACACTAAAAGACTCTGTGTTTACCACAAACTCGTTCAGCCGAAAGGTAAAGGGACATTTTTCTGTCGAGGTTAACATGTGCGAGTGTGTGTGTCAGAACGCTCCACGTCCTGTGACGCAAGAAGCCGGAGTCACAAGAGCACAGAAGGAGGACGCTTCAGTGGCTTATAATGATTTCTCTGTCTTTTCTGATTTTGTCCACAGTCAGGAGTCACGCATGCGAAATGGGCTCGTACGGAAAGCCGGGCGGCTGTTCCCACATCTGCCTTCTGAGCGGCAGCTACAAGTCCAGAAGCTGCCGATGTCGCACCGGCTACCGTCTGGGCTCTGACGGGCAGTCCTGTAAAAGTCAGTAACATGTTTTTTGCCTCGGCGGTAAATATGTGAAACCTTGTGTGCTTTTCTTCTTTTTGATTTAATTCCAGGGTTTTTTTTTATTTTTTTTTTTACTGGCAGCGCTTCCTGTTCTTATTAAACAGGAATTCTGACTCATGCCGTAAAAGGATGTTTTGCATCAGTGCTCGTTTTGATATCGACGTGCGACTGTAAAGGTCATGTGTCGTGCTAGAGGCGAGGGTGCGTCACACATGCTGTACAGCGGCAGTGACAGAGATGAGCGCTGGCGGACACGGGCCCGTTTGAAAGTGACGTCCCTCTATCGACCTGTCGCGGGCCTGATTGATTATCGCCGTAATGAGGTTTTAAGTTTGTCTGCGTTTGTTGGCTGCTCTGATCAATCGCTGGACATTGTGTCGCTGACAATAAAAGCAGAAGATCAAATTGATGACACAATCTGAGGGGGCCCACCAATTTTCGATCGGGGTTACAAAGCATGGGGAGGCTCGGCGTGACACGTTTGATTTATTCCCCCCTCGTAGATGTTCTGATGCGCCAGCTATCTCTCTCCTCTCGCTCGCGCGCTCCCCACTCCCTAAGCATAATGATATTCGCTGCTAAATGGTAGTGCTTCTTCATGCGGCAGTCACAGTGGGGTTTGATATCTGGGTCTCTTGCAATCCTTAATTGTCTCCTGGGTAGTCGGTCTCTCCCTCACAAAATGATAAATTGAAGTGAGGCATGTGTGGTCCTCACCCCCAGCATCCCAGTCTCTTGGGTGGGGGCTGAGAGCGAGGCGAGGTCTGCTTCCCTCCACTGGAAGCTCCTTCATTCCTTCCGCTTGCATCTCGAGAGGATCCCAAAGGGTTCGAGAACATACAACCCCCTGAGCGGCTGGCGGGCCGCCGAGGAGTTGCCTCAGCTCTCTGGGCCTCCTGTTTGCCTTTCTACCGAGACACCATGTTATTTTAGATCAGAAGCGGCGCTCACAGCCAAGGTAAGTATTGCCATTGTCTGTTTGCTCAAGCATTTTCCCGTCTCCTACTGTCACGGGCAGCTTTGTAGCGGGGACGTGATTGAAGGGGGAGAGTATAGTCATTGGCACTGATTACTGGCTCCATTAAGGTAAATGGATGGCCTTGGCTGTAGCTCACATATAAGCACAATGTGGCCGGTAATAAGGGGGGTTTAATGCCGGGATCAGCATTGATGAATTAGGCCAATTAATTGACAATAATAGTAAAAAAAAGGGTCCGTCCTTTCTTGCCTTGCAGAGCCCAAAAACGATCTCTTCCTGTTCTACGGCAAGGGGCGCCCCGGGGTCATCCGAGGCCTAGATATGAACATCAAGTCCAGCGATGAGCACATGGAGCCAATCGAGGACCTGGTCAACCCTCGAGCCATCGACTATTACGCGGAATTGGGACACATCTACTTTGCTGACACCACCAGTTTCCTTATTGGGCGGCAGAAAATAGATGGAAGCAGCCGAGAGACGATTCTCAAAGACGGTGGGTCTAAATGCTTTGCTGAAATTCTCACCGCAGCGACTCCCTAAGATAAATTAAGCTGACTTTAAGCAATATTTCATGTAAGCGGTTCTTCTCTGACGTTAATGTAAAGTTAAAGCCATCGCAGACATTGTTATTCTACTCAAAACACCCTTAATCTGTTAAAAAGAAAAAAGATTTTGAGACAGGTCTGGCAAAACACCGCTTTGTATCATTGTATCTGTAATAAAGCTCCATACATTGCGATGTTAACAAATGGTTCACTGTCACTGTGTTTTGTACTTTATCGCCGAGTGATTAAAGACAGCGATGGAAAGTACTGCAGATTTAGAAACTTAACGATTGCATTCATGGTAACTTCCTGTGGTGGCTCCATGGGAAACATTATCAGAATGTTATCTTTGCAGTACTTGTATTTAACATGCATTAAATACAGATGTTCCTGTTTGTAGAACCAATCAAAGTCACAGGATTGGATCAAAATGGTCTCTATACAGATCTTTAAAAAAATACGAAAGTAATGTTTGTTGGTGATTTCATTGATTTCACTGCTGATTCTGTTGTAGAACTTGACAATGTCGAAGGGATCTCAGTGGACTGGATCGGGAAGAACCTGTACTGGACCAACGATGGCTACAGGAAGACAATCAGCGTTGCCAGACTGGAGAGAGCCTCGCAGACCCGGAAGACTCTGCTGGAAGGGAATATGTCGCACCCAAGGGCCATTGTTGTCGACCCTCTTAACAGGTCAGAAAAAAAGAAAGAAAGAAAAAAACACACTGCGAATGGTGCTGTATGGATGAGACACTCTAAAAGCGTTATAGCCAGTAGCTTTTTTTTTTTCAAGCCATAAATGCTTGTTAGAAGTGCGAGTGGGCGGGCGGAGAATAAGGTTAAAAATAAAAACAAAGAAAAATAATTTCCTGCCTTTTTTATTACAACATCTACCTGTGTAATATCTGTCAGCCCATACGGTGGGTGAGAAAAACAATTATCTCGCTTCTCACATCCCCACATAGGGTGAGAGTTTCTGTCTCGGAGCTTCGTGAGTTAAGTTGTCAAGGAAGTTAAAGTAAATGTAATAGAGACTTTACAGGGCAAACTTTGACCTACTAAATTCAGATTACACGTAAAAACCTAAAAACTGCTGTCGAATGTACGCCGCGGCAGCTTGTTTTTGCATCATTTTCTGCCTCAGGTACGATTGTAGGACTTAATCATTTTTTACAGCCGGGTTTTAAAGCACATCCAGATGTCGTCTACGGAGCATGAAATATGAGGAAAGTTAGTGAAGGGAGAAGACTTTCTGCGGTGCGCCGTGGGATCAATCACGGTATCCGGATTTCTAAAAGCGTCTGACAGATGTCAAAGTGGCAAACTAAAAAAATCCGCGTCTTGCCTTGTTCTCGTAAGTACATAAAGTAAGTGGTATATGATTCAAGTTAGCAAAGACAACCTCGCCTTTAGGTGGATGTATCGCATCGGTTTGCTTCAGATGTTAATCCCGAAGATCATCTGCTTCTGCAGACGTCTGCTTTGACTGATGATCACATCTTGTGCCTTTCAAGAAAAAAAACATGTAAATGTGTGGGGCGTAGTCTGCCACCCCCAAGTAAACCAGCGTGGTTTAACTGAGAGAGCATCTGTTGTTTTAATGAGTCCAGGGTTGTGTGTGTGTGTGTGTTTTTATGGGTAATAAAATGGCGGCTCATCTTGTTGCCTGAACCTAAACCACAGCTACAAGTTTTTCCTTTGTAGTCCCCATTCATCATCCCGTTTTGCCTTCCTATATGAATTTTTACACATGGAGGACCCCACCAGCCGAGGAGACGCTGCGGAGCTCAGATTCACTGAGTGTCTTAAGGATCTCGCGGATTAACACTTTAAGGCTTAAATCGTATTAACACCAACCAAATCCATTGCAGTCAGAGATTAATTCTCAAGCCTCGAGAGGGCTGTTCCAAACATTTTGCCTCACGCAGCTGTTTCGCTGCTTTTCACCAAACCAAAACTCACAAATACTTTATTTGGATTTTTTTTTTTCCTTTCCATCCCCTCGTCTTTTACATTTTTGTCAATACTTGCTTCTTCCATTTGCCTTTCTTTCTCACGTTATCTTGATCTCTGTCCTTTCAAATACGAGCCACGTTTATCAGACCGATTAAACAACACACTGATTTTCAAACATCAAACTGTCCTTTTCCTCATGTAACTTGAAAAAGAAAAAAAAATGAAACGATTATGGTGAGAATGCAGCCTTAAACTTTAGTCACTAATGAGGAAAAAGCCATGGCACATACGCTGTGAAAATGTTTGGTGTGAGGAATATCATGTCTGTTTTTTCGTGTGAGGCTTAATCACTGTTGCTCCGACCCTCCCACTGATCGCACAAATGATCAGAAAATCTAGTTTCTGGCCCGCGAGGCTCGAACCCGACAGTCCTTTGATCTCTATCTGCTCCGCTGGAAGGGTCTCTTCAGGTGAAGTGGATGCACCTCTCCGGCTGATTTTCTCGACCGCATTCCGGCAACCTTATTTTCTGCTCTGTTTGCCACCTCTAGTCTGCGTTGATGTGATAAGGACTACAAGTGTCACCCTAACGGTGTCACACCTCTCTTTCTGCGCCGCGTTCGGTATCTCATGCATGCATTTACATGAAAATTCCACACGTAAATATAACTTGAGTGGGTGGCTTTGCTCGGCTTCAGTCGTCTCTGACCTTACTGGCACAACACCGTTTGCCACTTATCGGAATAGGCAGCGTGTTTTTTTCTTTATAAAGTACATTTCATATGAAGCACATGTGTACACCAGCTGAAGGTAGGATAACCGATTACTTTGAAAGAGAATCGCGCTGCAACTTGTAATTGTTTTATCGTCTTTTAATCTACCAGTTCATTGAACCATCGATGCTGATTTGGTCTATAAACTGTCAGCAAATTGTCAAAAATGGCCATCATACAAAACCCCTGTTTAATCCAACCAGCATCCCCAAATATTTAGATTACTATCGAATAAGCGTGAGAAATCCCCCAAAATACTTATTTTATCTTAGATAGATTGAGATTTCAAAGAAACTACCTGTTTCCACAGACTAATTTCCAGTGAGAGTGACTCAAATAATATCAGGAAGTTCTGATGTGGAATTTCAAAATTAAAGCCCCCTTAAAAGTCAGATATGGGCAATATTTAGATATAAATTCAGATGGATATTTCACATCAGACTAATAGTACTCCATCCCAGAGTGTCACTCATGTAATAACAGGAAATTCTGATGTGGAATTTCAAAATTAAAGCCCTCTGAAGTAACTAATATTTTCAATATTTTCCTTTAATTTCAGATTGAAATTTCAAGGAAACTACCTGTTTCCAATGAATAATTTTGACTTAGAATGATAGTACTCCACCTCAGAGAGTCACTCAAATAATATCAGGAAGTTCTGATGTGGAATTTCAAAATTTAAGCCCTGTAAAGTGTCACATATTGTCAACGTTTCCCTTTAAATTCAGATTGATATTTCACAGAAACTACCTGTTTCCACAGAGTTATTTCAGTTCAGACTGACAGTTCTCCACCTCAGAGAGTCACTCATGTATCATGTATATCAGGAAGTTCTGATGTGGACTTTCAAAATTAAAGCCCTTGGAAATATCAACATATTTTCAATATTTCATTTGGTAGAATAGAAGGCAGGTTTCAGTTCTCTTATTTTGAAGGCTCAGTGTCCATCAGACCATCTGATGTGGTGTCTATGTATGTTTTTGTGCATGTAGGGTGTGTATATATATGTGTGTGTCTGCATGCGTGGAGTGTGTAGAATCGCTGAATAATTCATGCGGCCGTAAAAAAGATGACTTGGAGACAGAGGGAGTGTTCATTCACCTCCATATCCCATTCTGTTTCATCTTCCCTTAGCCGGCTCTCTATCATTGATGAGAAACAAGGGGGCCACACAGCTCCGTCAGCAGCGCTCAAACAGAGCAAATCCCCTGGGCACGGTTACTAGAGAGCGGATCACGTCAAATCGTTGACCCAATCACGTTTCAAATACCACGGGCCCGCTGAGAGTTGCAGTCGCAGTCGACACATGATACACTGGAAACTTTTATTTTTTAGTATTTTTTGGGGGGTTGGGAATATGAGACTTCTAACTTTGCCGTGATGTGCAGTCAAGCGGCGCTTTGAGTCGATCAGCTTGAATCATTTCCCGGTCTCTCTTTTGATTGCCAGCGATGTTTGATTATTTTTGTTTTTTTTTACGTACGTATGGGAAATAGGAATTAAAAGTTTATTTCCATTTCAGTCGGCAACGATCTCGTCACGTTAAAGCCGGCCCTCTTAACGAACGGTTACGCGGTTGTGTTGTGTCAGCACAGGTTGCGTCTCTTCGTAATGTTCCCCCCGTATGAATCAAAGCGGCGCGTGGAAGACTCGGCGGGGGAGCGCAGTCACGCCTCCCCAGGGGTGTACAGAACAGAACCCACAAGACACATTTTCACTGTGATACGGAATAAATCATTTTTGTGAGAGGAGCCCGCGGGAAAAAATGCCGTCACGTGTATTGATTGATAAGGAATCAAAGCCGGGAAGAGGGTGATGAAGGCTGCAACAAGCGCAGCCATCCAACATCAGTGTCAGGAAGCAAGGGCGAGGGAGAATGAGAGGCAGACAGCTGAAATGAACTGCCGAGGTTCGAATGGGGAATGCGATCGGTGTTAGTTCGGAGCTGATGGTGATCTATCGAGCTGCGTGACTCGCGGTGATACTCGCCTGAACCAAAGCAGCGCCTCATTACTCCAGTTTATCGGTGCAATGATTGCATGTGTATCTCTGTGACAGCTGGATGTACTGGACGGACTGGGAGGAGGACGAGGTCAACGACAGCATCGGGCGGATCGAGAAAGCCTGGATGGACGGCTCCAACCGCCTCATCTTCGTCACCTCCAACATGCTGTGGCCCAACGGCCTGACGCTGGACCACAGCACCAGCACCATGTACTGGTGCGACGCCTACTACGACCACATCGAGAGGATTCACCTCAACGGGACCGGAAGAATGGTGAGTTTCGGTGTGTAGAAAGAGCGCGGAAGTGGTTAAAGGATGCAGAAACGTATGCGCACGAATGACTTGACTGACTTGAGGGTCGGTGCGCTCGGAGAGTAAGGGCCACGGAATCCAAGACCCGAACTAAAAGGGAAATTCTAGTATTTTTTAAAATCTGGACTAGATATTTACATGGATGTGTAAAAAAAGGATTCATACTTAACAGTTTTGGAATCGTCCGATAGATTTCATTCTCCTCCCTTGAATTAAAAAGCCAACATCATGGACGCCACACACTTCTTTGCTCGATTGGTTTTAGGTATAACCAACTGTGTCCTGAGGCCTTTTGGTCTGTCTCTGGTTGGTATGGTACCAACGTTCCTTGGAAACCAAAAGTTAAACTGAGACGTTAGCTGATCTGGCAGACTGGATATATTTGTATATCTGATTATGATACTTAATACTTAATAGTTTGTAAATTAAGGCATGGTTAATTCCTGATTAGCTTTTTATTATCATTATTGCCTGATCTCAACCTAATCCTGCTACGCATTCATTTCACATTGTTGCCATGGTAATTTGACATTAATTCAGTGTTTGACTTCTCAGTTTCATATCAACGTTTCATGGGTCTAAAACCAATTTCTATATTTTAAGCAATGACACAAAGTTAATCTGCAAAAGCGGCGAAATGATTGAGAACGACTCGCCTTCGCCGCAACAACTGCCAACGCGACGGCCCGTCATCCCCGACCGCTCCTGTCGGCTCCACATACACTGCCATATTAAGATAATGAATTATTTGCAAATGCTATTTAATCAATGCCAAGATTCCAGCAAACATTATTATAAGCAGACAGTGCGGCGTGAATAAATTTGCGCGAGGAAATTGAATCACATTCATCATATACTGTGATCAAATAATTTTCTGAGCCCATATTCAAACAGCTCGGGCCCCGTTTGAGATTATTGATTTCTTTGTTGCTGATAGTGTCTCCGTGTAACTCCCCCTAATCTTTTGATTACACAGTATGTTTGCTTCGTGTTGCAGGTGGTGTACAACGGGAAGGAGCTGAACCACCCGTTCGGGATCTCTCACCACCGCAACTTCATCTTCTGGACGGAGTACATGAACGCCTCCGTCTTTCAGCTGGACCTGTCCACCGGTGACGTCACTCTGCTGCGGAGCGAGAGGCCGCCGCTGTTCGGCCTGCGCGTCTACGATGCACAGAGTCAGCAAGGTCGGCCGCTTTTCCTTAACGTGCTCCCCGATCCGGTGTCGCTGAACCGTTGCTTCCCCTACCAGACAAAGTGGCCTTAAAATAGAATCCCTCCAGGCATTCGAATCCCCAAAACACGTTTAGCACTTAATATAAAATGTACACCAGAGATTTCGTATGCACGCCTATTGGTGTCAAATTTCATGGTGTGAACCGGCGCATTGATCGACACCGACAGTGACTTTAAAAAAAAAAAAAATCACTCGGGGCTCCGCTCTATGAAGTTAAATAAGGTGACCCGAGGTTTGGAAGGGGTTTTGCTCGATTCTGCAACAAACGATGATGGATTCAGGCTGTTAGAGAGCAGAACAGAGCAGATAGGAGAGGAGTCAGATACGGCTGACGGTGGAGAACCGCATCGGCCCCCTCACAGCAGGTGTTTTGTTTTTGCTATCCGATAAAAGGCATGTTAAAAAAAAACGGCGCTCAGACACCCAGGGCACAATCGGGGAGGCTGATGCTAGTGATCTGAATGTAGAATAATATAATAGCGCAGAAACAGTTCCTCGATGTGGTTCTAGACTCTTAGCATGAGTGTCTCTCATTCTCAAGATTTACATACAACATTGGATTTTAAGTTGGAATGTGCCATGCCGAGTACATGATGCAGAGAAAGGCGTGCAGGCAGAGCGTTTTTTGCCGGACATTCCTCCATTGTTCGTGTCACTGAATAGATTAATTGGCTGTCCAGTCCTCTGAGTATTACTGATTGGCTCTTACAAAACCAAAAGCTTTATCTCATTGGCTCAGGCGCTGCCTTTGGGTTCTGTGTTAAATGAAAGTGACAAAGGTGTCTTATGCCTTAACTTTAGATGTGACAGCGTGTGTTTTTTTTTCCTTTCGGAGAACGTCGGCTTTTGTCTGGAAAAGACAAATTATTCCCCCAAGAAGGATAAAAATGTCAAATGTCTCTCACCTTCCCTGTTCCAAATAATTCACCTGACGTGCGGTTATAGATCTCATTGCACACACCTGGCGCGTCTCTCCGACAGAGATGAGTTTTGCAACAATGACGTGATTTGTTTTGCGGGTTTTTTTTTTAAAGTGACCCCTGAACCTCTGCTGTTCGCTTTCCAAAAAGGGAAAAAGAGGGAAAACAGTAACAGAAAGCTCATGTCGCTTACGGAGGGCTTTGGAAAATGTATGTTTAAATGAGCGAGACGCCTTATTTGGAATCTGTTTCTCCAGGTGACAACGCGTGCAGTGTGAATTATGGGGGCTGTGGTACCCTCTGCCTCGCCATCCCAGGAGGCAGAGTGTGTGCCTGCGCTGACAACCAGGTTCTGGGGAAGAACAATGTCACCTGTGCAGGTAGGAGGACATAATGAATCAGACGGAGCGAGAGAGGGCTAAGATCAGTCCTGTCCCAGTATATTGTAATCCTGGCTTCGTCCTATGGGACGTAGATCAAATAAAAAAGCCTTATCTATTCGCATGCAAATCTGCTAATAAACAAATAAATACAAGCGGGAGATTATCCCGCTGGGTTTCTAGAAATGTAAGCCAAATCCCGGTAGTTACACACGGGGTCACGAGACATTATTAACATGTTTTTTTGTGCTATTATAGCTATGCCAATAATCTCCCCTCTGCACATGCTTCACAGCGAAGCCTCTTGTTGATTTCTAACCACTGTTTCTCTCAGAAGCCTCCGGCGGCAGTCCGGAGCCGCAGCGATGCAAGAGTGATGAGTTCCAGTGCCACAACCAGCGCTGCATACGGGCCCTGTGGAAGTGCGATGGAGACGATGACTGTCTGGATGGAAGTGACGAGGAGAGCCACAGCTGCTGTGAGGATCTTAAAATAATAAAGTCTGCACTTCAGGCCGAGCACGCCGCATGGAAACACACAAATGCATTGAGTGTGCAATGTGTGAAATGCGGACAGAGTTGTAGTTTTAAAAAAACGTTCAAAAAAAGGAACTTGCATTAGCGAACGTGAGGAAAAAACATTTTGATGTTGTGTCAATTAGCATGCTAACCAGCTAGCCACAGCCTATCTACTCTCAAATACCTCTCTGTACCTTAAGAGGCATTACTCTGATAGCTCTCCTGTGCTGTGCTTCCAAGTAGTGGACCCGAAAAGCAGAACTTGGATAAAGTCGACGGTCAAGGTTTGATTTTGTAGGGAGACCGTTGCGGGGGAAGGCCGGCTCGACACTAGTGGAATGAGGCTGATGAGAGGACTGCGGATGAAAAGTGGACCTGAGGCACATGAAAGGAAGGATTGCCTAGACGATCAAATGTTAAACTAGAAAACAACACAGAGCTAGAGCACAGGCCGCTCTGAACGTTAACACAATTGGTGAACTGACAACGACTGGAGTGAAGGACTGGGGAGATGTACTGTTGAGTCTTGATTAGCAGATTGGCTGCAGGTGTGTCAGGGTAATTGGCAGCAGCAGCAGGCAGGCGGAGCGTCGGCCGGACACACAAGCACAGAGGGGGAAGACGTCCGCAAAGACAGGGAGCCGACCAGGAACAAGAGGGAAGGATAATCACTGAGAAACACGAGGAGGAGGGATGTACAGTCTCATCTTGGCACCCTGTTGTTTAAACCTGGTACTGTACAGAAACCGTTCAATTCATCAGCTCTCTTAGCTTTTTTTTAGTCAAATACATGAGCAAAGTACTCACCTCCATCTTCTGAATTCAAATTGCTTCCCATACTAAACTTAGCTTAATTGCCTTGTTACACACTTTATTCAAACACGACAGAAACAAAATTGTCTCTTTGTCTATCCACTATTCCAACAATCGCCCATTTTGGTTGGTTTGGTCAAAGTAAATAATTAATTCAACCGAGTTATATGTGTAAATACTCCGGCTGCTTTCCCACGCTGGGGAAGACGGTTCCTCACTCTCCTCTTTCCATGTCATGTCTTCGATGTCCGTTCCTGCTAGCCATCCAAAGAGCAAGAGTATTAGATGGAGCCGTTGTAAATCGCCTCTGTACTATGTCCCTCATTTTCACACTTGCATCCTTCAGTCTAAATTGGGCTCGGTTGCCTGCGTCGATTCCTCCCATCATCCACGGTCGCAATCCAGGCAGACATGCTGCCCCCTATTTGTTTGGAACTACCCTCGACAGGTGGCCATATCTTACACGTTGCCTCTTAAATTCACTTACATGCACAACCATGCACCACCAAGCAAGACAGCACAAGCTTTTTTTAAGGCTAATTCTCTCTTACTGTCAACCTCTGTGTTCCTAAACGTCGCCGAGGTACTGTAAGTAGGGGTGAAAAGTGCTCCTCCTCCACGCTGCCATCTACCCTTTCGCTCCTGCCAAGTGGTTTTGCACTTTAACAAATCAGGCGGATAAACAGCATGTTAAACGCTCGGATGCTGGTTATTTTTTTATTTTATTTTTCCGCCGGCAAAGCATCATAATCTAATCCCCTGGCAGAACGATCAGAACAGGAAAAAAAAAATCAATTATCTGCTCTCCTGGGATATCATATACCTTAACAATGTACTAACTTAGTTTATTTTGGTGGGTTTGGAGGCTTACTCAGAATCAGACTTGAAAACAGACTAATGTGGATGTCAGCTGTATGAAAGCAAGGCAGTTTGATTTATATAGCACATTTAATACACAGAGGTAGATTCAAAGCCCATAACATAAAGGGTATGTTATGTTTTGATGGATCTTGGTTGGTCGTTCCAGTGAGGTATTTTGAGTTATTATGTAAAAAGTGGCTTCTAAATAAAACAAAAATCGAGGCTCTAAAAACCACATAACAAATGTACTTAAGACCTCTATAAAAATGTTATGGAGTCTTCATTACTCTCTATTAAAGGACAAACCACCAAGGAGAAACATGAGAGAGATTCATCTCTAAAACATCATTCCCTTTTATGGTTCCTGACATGGCTTGCTGGTCTTTCAGAGCAAGATTAGTCGAGCTGGGGACTGAATGAAATCCCACTCAGGAAGCTGTGAATATAACTCTATCTGGACATTGAACTTTTTTTTTTAGCCCCATAGGACAAAGAAAGATCAGATGGGCTGGAGAATTAATGAAGCTTTTACATTAAGAAACATTCCACTTACCTTGGCCGGCGCCTATAGAGACTGGAAATGTGATGGTCTGAATTATAAGCAGATTTTATTTTTCACTCTTGTTTTATTGCATTAGCTATTTTCAGTGTATTTCATGTCAGAGCTACGAGGTCAATGGCTGACTTTTGTTTTGCTGTTTCCGCAGACAATCACACCTGCCCCACTGATCAGTTCAAATGCAACAACAATCGCTGCATTCCGAAACGATGGCTTTGTGACGGAACAAACGACTGCGGCAGCAACGAGGATGAGGCCAACACTACATGCTCAGGTATGTGCTGTATTGGATTCATGCTTGCCTTAGATTCAGTGCAGCATGGACACATATTCACATGGCAGCCGTCTACCTCTGTTCAGGGTGGGAAGCTCGGATGCTGGGATAATGTTGCTGTTTTCTAAGCTGCAAGTCATAAACATAGGAAATCTGCCAAATCATTGTTATTACACCTCTTTCAAATTGATCAGCAACTGTAAAGATGATGATTGAGGGACATCCTTCCACATTTCAAGGTATAATAAACATATACGATACCATATAAGCTGATGTTAGCGTTCAACCACTTCTTAGTTGACATTACTGCAATATTACATCTAGAGGGTTTCACCGACAGGCATAAATAAATGGGTCCAAGATGTGCGTTGATATCTCAGAGTTTATTTACATCTGTCCTATCAAACGGTGGTCAAATGTAGCCAGGAAGTGACTGAATGCTATCTTTAGCTGTTGTTCAACCGAAGCTAACAGGTTATCAACTGAATAGGGAATCTGACAAATCCTTCCTAATTGATTAGAAATGGAAAAGATGATGATAAGTGAAAATCTGGAGGGACATTCAGCCATAATGGGGCATCGAAAATACAATTTTCGATGCCCCATTAACTAACGTTAGCATTCAAGCTTAATATCACCGTACATAATATCACTGAATGGTTACATCTAGTGTGTTTGACTTCAAGTTTTAGACAAACATGTCTGAGATGTGCACTAATATTTCTAGAACTAGAGTTCATTTAAACCTGTTCTATCATTGCACTAACAATAATGTTAGCTAGGAAGTAAATGCTAACGTCAGTTGTTGTTTAACCAAAGCTAACCGGTTATCACATATCTTTTACCTTGAAGAACTTGTGGATTTTCACTTTCAGTTGCCTTTTTAGTCGCTGATCAGTCGTAAAGTGGTGAATAATAACAATTTGTCAGGATTCCTGATGTTCATGCGGCTTCAAACCTGGAACACAGCACTACTACACTTGAGCTTAACACCCTGACCAAGGAAAATGGCCGCCATGCGAATATGGTACATGCTGTACTTTTTGCCTGATGTCTCTTCTCAGTAGTTCTGATTTATCTGTTTACATTTTATCCCAAAACAGACATCAGTTAGTCTATGAATTATTGCTTGTGATGAAATAGTGATATTAGAACAACATACTGTCATTCAGGCTCACGATGATGCACTTCTGTGTTTGATTTACTGATACATTTCAATCAGGCTGATGCGGACTGAAGATCACACAGCTCTTTTTATCTATACAGTGAGACATAAAACATATTTTGATAAAATTCTCTCTGTGCTCATCAAAGTCTTGAGCAGACAACATTGTTTTTCGGGGCAGTCATCACCTTTATATCTTGCGCCTCTCGAGTAGTTTCCCTACAGTGCAATCAATCTCCTTGTGTGAGAGCACTCTCCGGTATCAAAGAGCTGTAGCACCTACGAGACGCAACCGATGTCAGGAACACTTACAGTATATCACATTGCCTCCCATATCCTCGGCGGGGCCTCTCAGGAGCTTTTTATCCACAGAGGATCAATCAATGAGCATTAGTCAGAGGCTGATGAATGTTCCCTCAGTGTCAGATTGACATGCATATCACACATCAGCGAGACATCACTGGTGCGCCGTCCGTGTGTGCGTTTCACCACGGCTCTCGCCGGGTGTGAATGACGGCCCGTCAAGCAACAGCACATTACCCGTGGCCTTCCAGAGCCGGCCGCGCCGCGCCGCGCCGCGTGATTGAGTGATAAAAAGTTTGCAGTGGGCGGACATTGACATCCTGGTGATGTAGCGATCATTAGAGTTGTTGTGCACGTCCTGCGCTGACTTATGCACATGTGATTGAATTAAGTGGCCTCTCACTTCTCACTCAGCCCAGCCCTGTCAGGCCGACCAGTTCTCCTGCCAGAACGGACGATGTATACCCCGAGCCTGGAGCTGCGACCGGGAGGACGACTGCGGGGATAAGTCTGATGAAATATCATGCAGTGAGTCACACACGCCACGCTCGCCACACATTCATTCGATCGCCGTGTGCTAGGGGTTTCAACCGCTGCTGCTGTTTGAGTTGCTCTGCTTGGTCAAGATGTAAAGTAGGGCAGCGCAGCGAGCAAATCGAATACTAATAAGGGCATTAAGGGAAATCTCTAGTTGTTTATTCCTCGCAGCTCGTGATGTTATGCCTAATTGCTGCATGTCTAATGCTGCAATAACTACAGTGTTTCTCGCCGTCTCGTAAGATATCTGTGAGAGGTGATAGGGTTACCAACTCACACTCGAAACTCACCTCCCTTCCTTCAACTCTCAAAATGCGATAATTTATGCGGCAGAAACTTTTTCGACATTTTTTTTTTTTGCATTCCCACTAATAGAGGTAACTTCAGGTTTCACCTCCAGTGACAGACAGACGCAGATCGATGTGTTTTTGAGCAGTAATCACACTGGATAATTTAGAGTAATTTGGCAAGAGCATGTCTTGTTTTTTTTTTCAGCTAAGAGACACCGAGGGCAATTATAACAATTTTGGTTTCAAAGTCATTACTCAGAAAACCACTTGGAACTGTTGGTTGGAGTGTTGTAGAACATATGTAGAAGTTTCCTACATAAACAGTCATTACATGTTTCTGCAGTCAATGTTAGGGTCACAATATTGATTGAAACAGGACACTGTTGATTGTAACAACACACTTCATAAAAATACCAAGGGTCGCAATAAACTCCCAACAATATAGATATAGTAAAAAAGATTGATATCCATTAAAAAAATATTCCAGTTTAAGCCCAAAGTTTAAAATCTGGCAAAAACTTTTACATAAACCTTGCAGTTATCCACTTTCAACACACAGTGTAATGTCCCGACACATAATAGAGGAAGTGGAGTTCACTTTTAGCCAGCTAGCTGCGTGACTCTGGTAATGGTGTGTGAGGTGAAGTGTGCTAAATGAAGCTCAGTGTGGGAACATTTTCCTCCAGAAAGGGAACAAAAAAAAAAATCAAACACGAGTTAAAATGGGTGATCATACCCTTCAGTTTGGTAGTACTAAAGCACCAGGCTGTACCACATTAAGCCCAACCACCCTGCCGCCATTTCACTGCTAACCAGGGGGGAGAAAGTGCGACGTGCTGGTCCGGGGTGATACGCTACCAATCAGAGATTCAAAGAGCTTCGGTACCTCTGTTTTAGTGCTAATTAGCACATTTATTCATGCCAACATGCTAAATGGTGAACATGGTAAACATTATACAAGCTTATCAGATGCATTTTGGGCATTTAGCACGAGGCAACGCTCCAATGTCTCACCTCAGTAAGCCACAAGTGTTGCTAACTAACCCTAACCCTTTTAGTTTTGCTGTATCAGACACTTAAGTCTATTATTGCCCTGACTTTGTACTAAGGCCCTTTCTATAAAGAAAGATAGACCGGGTTGTGAGTCTGTCAGAATCATCAATTCTGAAATCTGTGTTTGCATGTACTGTATCATGTAACATGAAGCTTAAGTATGGTTGCTACCGATGAAACAGACAGATGTCTGTTAGCCGATCAAATTATTTTCCTTGGCTAGTATTAAAAACAAGGTTTTGAGAGAGGAAACACTCGAGTTCTTCTGAACAGTTTTTGAGTAAAAGCTGCCTGCAGCTGCTTATCTTCTTCGGTGACTTCTTAAACAGCTCGCTGGTGTCTCTCGCCTGCATTACTTTATTCAATCCAGAGCGTTTTAGAAGTTGAATTATTGATGCTGTACTCTTTGGACCACGAGCGAGACATGCCCTCACTGATGGCATCAACTCCGAAAGGGTGGCGCTGAGTAAATACTTTTTGTACAGTAGTTCACTGTGCTTAAGTCGCGTCTCGGCGGCATTAAGCCATCTGTCAGCCTCGGTTAGCAAAAAGTTGCTCTCTGTGTTTCGGATTAATCTTGGAAAAACACGAACGAGGAAAAATACATGGCGAGCGACAGTGGCCCAGCTTTTCAGAGTTCTTTGAAGATGTGTTTAACCTTTTTTTTTATGCGAGGGGAAAAGAGCTTTTTTTTTTTAGGCTCGCAAAATGTGTTTTTCAGCTGTGAAGTTGAACTGGATGAATTACAGGCACCCATTTAAAAGATAGGGGTTAAGGTTTTAAAAAATTCCCCTTTAATCACCATTTGTATTAAATCAGCCTTTAACAGTGATTGATGTTTGCCAAACGCCGCGCCGCGCTGTATCGCCTCAGCCTCCTTTTGTGTGTCCTAAGCCGCTCCAGCACGCCGCCACAAACAGCCAGGGTTGTAAGCAGTAATTAAAGTTCATGCTCGGCTTCATTCAATCATAATCAAGCTGTGCGGCAAAACATATTCTCTCCTATACTGTTGTCTGAGCTTCCTCAGGCATCACTCCTCTGTAGGCGCTCGACTGTGCAGCTCTGGCAGCTCACTTAGCTTCAGTGGAGCTACTGTGGGTTTTTGGAACACCTGAAGCTCAGTGGTGGCCGCCGCGGAGATTGATGCTAATTTGGATTTTGTTTGTCAGTAGTTTAGTAGTTGTCACACAGCGTCTCATATTGGGCTTTCTGTTCACTCGAAGCCGTCATTATTTATGGATGCCAGTGTTCCATTTTTTTAATTTTTTTATGCCAAGCTCACTGTTTACTTGAAACCTTCATCATTTATGGATGTTCGTGCTCCATTTTTAATGAATGTTAAACTCCAACCAGTCATGCACTGTCAGTGAGACCTAACACATTCGTGGGATATATAGAAGACGCTCGTCTGATACGATACGTCTCCTTTGACAGCGCCTCAGGTATTTCCAGGCGGCAGCGGCAGATGCCAACAAATCAATTCAAATGTGGACTTGCATTTCGTACTGACGTCGATAAGGCTTTGGGCATCCGGGAAGGATATTTGAAAAGTACTGTACGTACAGTATCTCAAAATTGGAAGCGAGAACGGTGTCTGAGGAGAATGCAAATGTCGATCGCGGCAATGTCATCAGTCCGCAGAAAGCAGCAGAATCTGTGTTCCTATACTCGCCGCGACACTGGTAGAGAATATCAATGCAGCAATGTAGACCAATTTAGTTCATGAAGTCTCCGTGACTACAGTGATTGATGTCGGATCAGCTATTGACTGACTCCAGCTGCGGTGATTTATTTGCTTTCCCCAGCTCGCATTGCCAAGTTAAGTTCACATATGTACGTGTATATATCTCTATGTGTGTAGCCCTACATCAGGTACATGTACAACATATTGTCTTGATTGACTGTAACAGGGCCTCATCAGCAGCTGAACACCTCAGCGCGCAGGGTTTCTTCATAGGGAATGCAAGACAACATCCAGATATTGATGAGGGAAATCAGAGCCGCAAGGGGAGATAAACAATTACCAAAAAGAAAAAAATGGTGCACAGTGACAGTAATATGTATGTAGATGTGTGTATGAATTAGCCCATTCATTAGCTTTGTCTGCTGCGAAGCACACAAATCCTAATATTTTATTGAAACGTTTTAACACAGGCTGTTTTTTTTCTCCCTGTTGCCTGCTTTTGTAATCTGAAAATGAAAAAACAGTGTGAAGAAGGAAATAAAAATGGAACTGTTTGAACACATTTAAAGTCCTAGATTACCAGTCGTACATAGTCAATGTTAAAGTCCGGCACCGTCATTCAAATCTAGCCTTTTTCTAAAAATGTAGCTGAAGAGGCCTCATCTGCATTTAGACCAGGCGGACTCAACCACGATGTGACGCGCAGCACTTTGTACAACCAGAGTGTTTCAGGGCCAAACATGGTTTTACATATAGAGTTCTGGGCATTGATCAAGAGCGGACACATGAGAATAAACACCAGTGTGAATAAAACATGGTTGTTCAGAGCCTGTTTAGTACAAAGGACTTATCAAAAGACCGAATTCAGAAGATTTTCAACTTTTATTTCCTGCTTCGATCCAGAGCCACCTTCAACAGCAACTCTGAGAAGTATTTCTGAAGCTTTAGCACCAGGGCTGCAGACTTGAGTTGGATATAGCAATGTGATCATCACGTACAACTATACGCATGTCTTTAGCCAGGGTAGTGGCTCTAGGAGTGCAACTGTTGGTTGGTTAGGGTTTGGGTTCTGACTGAGTATTATACGAATCAGAGGATGAATGTTGATGGTGATCACCTGACTTTTTGGCCTGCTTGTCCTTTGACTATTGGATGCACTACCTTGACATTTGGTACAGATATACATGGTGCCAAGATAGTGAATCCTAATGAATTTGGTGATCCCTTGATTTTTTTAAAGCCCCACCAGCAGGTTGCAGCTTTTCAGTGAAGCCAGATGTAGGATAATTATCGTATTTGTCTGACAATTTGGCCCTTTGCGCGCTCAATAATTACAAACGGCCATGAAGTACAATAATTTGATCAGTCTTTGCTGACCACACAATACATTTTCTACATGTTTCTGTCACTTGCAGTATCACTAACGGTAAATGAAAAGGTTGCTGACACAACTTTGATAATGTGGAGATAAACTCTGCTTCACAACATTTAACCAACTCGATGGCGATGAACACGGACGTTAAATTCCTTTTCATTTACTGATGTATAGAATTACGGTGCCAGCATCTGTTGAGCTTGAACTTGGATGGTATTTGATGTGTATCTTTTTAAACGACCTTTTTCCAGCCTTCCCCACCTGCGAGCCCCTCACCCAGTTCAGCTGCTCCAACGGGCGATGCATCAGCGTGCAGTGGCACTGTGATTCAGGTGAGGGGATTTTGGAGATCTGTCAGCCATGATATCTTGCGTGTGTTGACCTTTTTAACGGGTGTTCCCGCATGTGTGCAGACGACGACTGCGGAGACGGCAGCGACGAGGTGGGCTGCGTCCGCTCCTGCTCCAACAACCAGTTTCAGTGCACCAGCGGCCGCTGCATCCCCGACCACTGGGCCTGCGACGGCGACAACGACTGCGGGGACTACAGCGACGAGAACACGACCTGCAGAGGCGGATCAGCGCGTAAGAAACGTCCGCTTTACCTTTTTAAAGTGTTGAGTCAGATTAGAAGAAGGTACACTGGCACATCCCCTCCAGCATCAGATGGCCTTGTTATTATTCATGTTTTACATCTAAATATTAGTAGCATGAAGGCGATGTATTTATAATTACCCTTTTATATATTAAGTCATCACAGGGATTCACACTTGTATTTTCTTGAAGGATCTGCCTCCAAGCGAAGTCGTCTGGTGGCACCTCTTTTTTACGAGCGTGCTGCTGCCAGTATATCCGTTTTTTAGTGCGCTAATGATTTTATTTGCAAGTCAAATCATTGTTTAAATTCAGGCATTCCAATTACGAGTGTAACAATTAATCAGCTTGAGTCCAATAACTTTGTTTTTACGCTCACGTGTGACTAATCTTATCTGGTCTCCCAGTTTGGGGGGAGATCTGAGCATCGGGAGTTGAATCATTTAATCTAATTACCGCGGAAACCTCATGCAAGCTCCTCGAAGACTCACAGCTCACTTGCTTGTCACTAGAATGTGTGGACTATTCATCAAACCGGTTCCTGATGGGAACCGCGGGCTTCCTCGCTCCCTCCGTGCCTGCTTCTGCTCCTCCACCCCCCGGGGAGGCTGTTCTTAGCTTTGTCTCGGCTGTTGGAGAAACACATTTTGGCTTTGACTTTTAAGGTTTTAAGCAAACAGTCTGTCTGATTCAGGTCGTTATCTATACAGGATGCACCATAACATGAGTTAAAAATACATGCATACTGTTTATTATGTTATAGTGCGTCATGATGAACCTGTGTGGCGTTAACTTTAATTTGTTTTAACATTTCACAATGGAGTTGTACAGCGAGGTGAAGTATACAGCCCCTATATGCTACTCAGAAATGGAAATTAGATAGATGGATTATATAATAAGTGTTGAGGATGAGTTCCTCACAGCCTGAGGGAAGAAGCTGCTCTGTAGTCTGGTGGTACAGTAGAAGGTACTTCTGTATTTTTTGCCAGACGGCAGCAGGGTGAACAGACTGTGACTGGGGTTGGTGTTGTCTTTTATTATCCATGGGGAACCTCAGCTCACAGATATCACTGATGCTTGATAATGAGGCGCCGATGATGTTCGTGATGTTTTCAGCCAGGATGCTTTCTATCGTTCCTTTGGAAGAGCTGACAAGAACTTAAAACAGAAATGTTGCTTTCTTGATGGATAAGTTCATCCAAAAATGAGAATGTAGTCGCCTCCATGTGAAAAAAAACAAAACAATGGAAATACAGGTGAGATCCTCAAAACATTTCTCGAGCTCAGCAGCAAAACAGCGTCGCAACATTCTACTGAACAACTGAAGTGGATGGGGAGAGCTCATCCAGTGTAATCCAAGTCTCTGGAAACCCCGCATGCTGACGGGTCAGTATTGTCTTTTCAAATAAATTTAGGATCTCTGGTTTTCAAGCGGCATGGATTACGCCGATTGATCTTACGTTTTGAAACAAGTCCCCATCTACCTCAGTTTTTTAGGAGAATGCTGCAACGCTGCTGGAAGCTCCAGAAACGTTTTGTGGACTATGAAACTAACCATTGGCATGTGGGTGAGGAGGATAATGACTGAATTTTAGTTTTTTGGGTGAGCCTATCCTTTAGGCTTATTCAAGAGATTGTTGAATCATAAAAAGAAAACAATTTCAGGCCTGTTTAATGGTTCACGAATGTCAAACCGTGAATTCATCTCAGAAAACGTGTGATGTAGGCTCCTTCACACCACCATCGTTATCGCCCGAGGATGCGTCTGTCACTCCTACACATCCAGCGCAACAACAATAAACAACACGCTGCAATGTGTGTGTGCCGCTGTGGCACCAGCGTCCTTTTGAACCGGCGCCGGAGAAAGATATAGTGACCGGAGTCATTAAACAAGACGGAAACATCTGAGAGGCATAAACCTTAAATGCTGGAAGTTAAACTACTTCCCTCTCTGGAGCTAACCGGCCTGTTACGGCTGCCAAGTGCCCTGCTGGCAAAGATAAATATTTGCAAACACTAAAAGATGTCTTGTGAAATTACTGTCGCGCCTACGCCCAACGATTGTGTGTCAACAGTCGCCGCCGAATGACTTTTGTTTCAGTGCTGCCGTCCGTGATCGAGTGCAGCGGGGAGGAGTTCCACTGCGTCGCCGACGGGACCTGCATCCCGGAGCGCTGGAGGTGCGACGGGGACAAGGACTGCGAGGACGGCAGCGACGAGAAAGGCTGCGAGGGCACCAAGAGGATGTGCGACCCCAAGGCCAAGTTCACCTGCAAAGACACAGGTAGGAGGGGAACACGGCACGCTGGGATCTGAAGTGAAAGATACGTTCGGTCAGCAATTTTGGTAGTAAATAGTAAATGAATAATTGACGCCCGTGGTTGTTGTGAGGCCCTGAAACATCTTCTAGAAGTTCCAGATGAAGCCCGACGTACGTAAACACTGTCATACTGTTGATTTTCACACTCCGTTACTCAACCGACGCTGACGATTTTGGGTGGCCCGCGGTTTTAAAAAAAAACAGATCTCGAGGCGTGAAAACTAAATCGAGCTTGTATTTGAGCCTCGGCATGTAAATTTTGCATCATCCGCCCGAGACAGACGTTACAGTCTGAGCGCCGCGGCGGCCTGGCCGAACCAATTTGAGCGTGAAGGACGGTAACGCGCGGCAACAGGCGGCGAGCCGAGCCAGCTGACTTTGTACGGCGTCGTGCGGGACGTGATGCGACGACGTGCGCGGGATTTCAAAACAGATCTTCCTCGTTTGGCAACCCCGCGCGGGGGTTACATCACGGAACATTAACAGTCATCAAAAGCAATTTCACTTCTAAAAATTAAACACGGTGGTCTGGAGTTTGAACGCAGCCCGAGGCGTTTACTTTCATGAACAGATGACAGAAACTATTCCTCAACCTTCACGTCGGAGGCTCGGATAAACATATCGTGCAAGATTAGCACTCTGGTCCTTTGCTCGGGTCTTGAGAGAGGAGGAAGGCATCTCAGTCGTTTTCCTGAACATTTGTTTGTGTGCATCGGTGATAAACTAGGCTGCCAAATGGCTCTCTTCCCTTTCCCCCCCCTCGCTGTCTGACGGGCTCTAGAGGTTCAGCCGTTCTCCACTTTCGGAGCACCGCCACCGAGGTTCGCATGTACTTGTTCGACCAATTAGGACAAACCCTTTTAAATGGCCTGTTTAAACTCCCCGTGTACCCGAACGCAGCGCCGGCTCCCCTCTCAGCGGCAGGAAAAAGCAGAAGGTCAGACGAAGTTCCGGCTGCTTTCTGTCTTCAGCTCTCCCGCTCGTCCCCTGACAGTATTATCAAGAGCGGAGGCAGCGCTGCGTGGTGAAGGGTTGGTTAGACCACACAATTATTATTCACTCTAATGCTGCAGTGTCACACCCCTGTGCACCGGTGCAGCTCGCTCCGTCCTCGCAGAAGAAGAGCACGGCGCCCTCTCTCCGACAGCGCTCAAAAGAGTTTCTGAAGAGGGGGCCATCTGGACGTTTAGGATAGATTATAGAAAAGAACATCAGTAGAACTTTTGTTCTTTCCTTTTTCGTTTAATCACACGAGGACACGAGACTCATCCCAGACCTTCGGCCAGTGTTAGAATTACGGATGCTTTTTTTTAATTGGGATGGATGCATTAATGCTTGTGACGGATAAAACTCCAACAAAGATACAAATAGTTGAAGTGGAGCCGGAGCCCAGTGCAGTCTTGTTGTAGCTTCCCACACACAGGTATTATTTGTTAACATGCACATTTTGTAAAAAGAAGATGAGAACAAAATGAAAATTTTAACAAAGAGAAGCTGAACAATAACAGTAAGAGTGCAATAGTAGATATCTACCCGACTGCACTTTTTTTTTTTTTTTTAAATGGACCATCCAGACTCTCCCTTTAAGTGCATCGTGATTGAGACGCTACCTTAGTAAGAAAGAAGATTTTGAATTTCTAAACAGGGCACTTTAAGCCAAGAGGGTTAAACAGGGAAAGAGGTTGAACAACAGTTCTACAGAGTTTCTGCTTGGGTCTGTCAGCCGACAGAGAAAATTTGTTTGGGTTATCCAGCGGTCTCAGGAGATGGAAGGTAGTTTGTAAATGCAGTTTTTTGGTTTTGAGCATAAAAACAGTTACGGTTAGATTCAAGCACTGGAAGATGGAGCCTGTTTAACTCATGTTGGGACAAGATATAATGGAAATGTTTTGTTGTTTTGTTATTGTGTTTCTTTGAGATGCCAGTTGTAATGTTGTTATTTGGGAGAACATGTCTCGGGCGTAAAACTGAGAACGTTAACACGTCCTCCCCGCCCCGCTGTGCACGTGTGGGACAGTCAGGTGTCACTTTCAGTTAGCGCTGAGATTTGTGCCGCGGCGTGACAGTATGTCCACAATTGGATTTACGGCTGAGGAACTAAGTACAGAATATTCACTTCAACCGGCTTGAGCAGATTTTCATTCTGGATCACCAAAACATCTGCTGATTTGGGTCTGGATGTACCTCTCGGGACTGCGGAGCATCCGGCGCTCACAGCGTCGGTCCAGGATTACATCCTCGGGCAAAATCTTAGAATAGACAGCGTCTCCAGTCCACGGCTGTCACTAGTAGGTCGGGTTTTTGTCTCTGCATGTCCTCATGCTGCAGTTTGAATTATGCTTCTGATGGTTTAGAGGAGTGCTCGATGTTTTGCAGAGTGTGAGAAGAAAAATCGTTTCACCTCCACTTTCTCTCGAGCATCGACTGGTTGTGTTAGCAGCATCTCTCCCAAATGACAGCAGTGTAGGTTTCCTCCAGAGTCAAGTGCCGTACACTGAAGACTGAGTAGTTACCTTCATCCTTCAGGTGTTAAACAGATGCACATACTCATTATCAAAACACTGCAGAGGTGAGCGGTCAGAAAGCTGAAATTGGATTACAATGCATAACCCTTTGTCTGAGTTCTGAGTTTTTGAATCTGAGTTTTATATGTTCATGTGGCGGTCGCATGCTTCAGATACTCATAGACATCTAAAGGTGTATTCAATTCCTCAATTCTTCTTAAACTAAACACGAAATCTAAATAAATTCATTTTACATTTCGCAAGATAAAGAAGAATGAAACTTTAGCAAGAGCATGAACATGTACTGTATGAGGCTTTAATGCATTAAATCTTCATTTTTATCGATACAGTAACAATGAGCAAAGTAAAAAACAAAACAAAACAAAGGAAAAACAACCACAACAAGTACGAATCTATCCATCCATTATTTAAAAATAGATCTTCAGCCGTGCGTAGAGGAGGGACCAACATAAATAAAAAAGTTACCAGCTCTGCAGGAAATCCATCTGTGGATATGCTGCATTTGTCGTTGAATTAAAGATGAAACTTTCAGATGTCGGTGCCTTTTTTTTTTTTCTATATTTGGAGCGGATATGAAAAATGTATTTCCTACTCAAAATAATAAGCAAAGGTTATGTTTAATAAACCCACTCTGAAGTACTTTTGTGCCTCCCACGTCCTGGATGAAAACATCGTTTCATGTCCCTCTTTATCCGCATCCAGTTCACTCCTTCGCCTCCCCAGATAAACACACTCACAGAAGTCAGAAGTTTCGCAGTTGTCAGATTTGTTTGCCGCGTCGTTTGAGGTGAAACCGCCGGTATCAACACTTGTGAGTTCAGTTACATAACCGACTAACCTCCTCACCGTGTGCAGTGCCCCACGTGGCCTCCATATTTTATGCATGTGAAAGTTTTATGCACTAGTAAGCTTGTTTTTTTACAAATGTGCAATCGGCATTTAGGAAATGGACAGTTGAATCAAAGTGTTGTGTTGCTGCGTGCATGCTGAACATACAGACACACCTGAACACGCACACAATTTGAACCGGCATCGAGGATAAACAAGCAGGTTCTCTAAACCTCATCAGTGGCCCTCGACTTTTGCACGGGGGACAGAATTCTTCAAAGCGGCCCACGTGGGGTCCGACCTCTAAATGATAATCATAAAAAAAATACATATATTGGCCTAATTATACTGTTTATTGGTGTGCTATTTTCACTTTGTTTCAAATTTGTAATTGCTATTAGCTTATATTAGCACGAACAGATTCCTGAAAAACCTTGGATTATCCACAATGCTCAGTAGATAATTAGAAAATCCAGTCAGTTCTCGATACAAAACCAACAGTTTACCGATGAGTGACGTATCTCAACAACAACCTCTTTCACAGGATCCCAGGGAGTGAACAAAAACTCACTGAATAAAGCCAGGTTCAGAATTCTAGTTTCATTTTGTTGACATAATTTGCCAGCTGTTACACTTTGTCTGATCTGAACATGTACGCAAAGGTTTGCATGTTTAATTAGATAATGCCTTATTTGCATATTTAAACATACGATTTTGGAAAACTTGTTATAACACAAAATCATTTTCTCAAGGTTTTTCATCAACCGGAGAAGTTTCGTGGCGATATCTACAATTTATTTTCATAAACAAACGTAAACTAGGACAAAGCTTTTATGATTAGGTGATAAACTGCAGCCTGGTATTCAGCCTTAATCTACAGCGAGAGCAAAATATTAACATGTCGACATAAGGTAATATAATGGTACTCACATATATACCCAATACCCTGCTGACGTGAGGATGGAGTTAAAGAACAATCTGATTCTTTAGAATGGTTGAACCATCTATTTAGGCTCTATATCGTTGCTCTGATTGAAAACCTGTAAATTGGAACACCGGCCCGCTGCAGCGTGAGCTCTACCTGGGGGAGTGCAAAAATAAAACACCCACATTGTTTTCCAGTCGTGGTTCCGCCTACCAGTTTCCGCGGACACGGCCGAGGGAATAACAAATGACACTTTAGTGTAGATTTCATCACAGGGAATATTAATCTTAGATCTTTTCGAGTCGAACAAGCGCGGAACGAAGACGAGATTGTTGTTGATTGAGCCCCCCTGGGAAAAAGCTTGGCATTTCTGCTATCTAATGTTTATTCAAATGATGTACGGAACTGAGCAATGAAACATTAATTCAAGCGCTGGATGCTATATTTCAGTAAGCTGAGGCGGGGAGCGACTTTGCGAACCCCCCGTCATCCTCCGAGTCATATGAATACTAACTGAGACACAATGAGATTACATCGTTTGTACCGCCGAGGAACTCAGAAACTGTTAATTCTTCCGCTGTGAGGCCCTCGGAACACTCAGCGTCTCTCTGTCTTTCCGTCTCCATCTCTGGCAGGCAAGTGTATCACCAAGAGCTGGGTGTGCGACGGGGACATCGACTGCGAGGACCGCTCCGACGAAGAGTCCTGCGAGTCGGCCGTGTGCAAGCCGCCCAAGTACCCTTGTGCCAATGACACCGCCGCGTGCCTCACGCCCGATAAGATCTGCAACGGCAAAGTGGACTGCGCAGACCGCTCGGACGAAGGAGCCATCTGTGGTACTGTTTGTTTTGTCACTGCATGTCATCTTTTTCTTTTTTTCTCATGGTTTGTTTTGTTGTCCTGAAAGATGCCAACAGTGATACTGAAATATATAAAAAAGTGTGTATGGATACCAAAACATAACACGCAGCTGGAAATCTCATTGATATGCTCCTCCAACGGCCGCCATTCTGTTTGGAAGGCTTTCCAGCAGACCCGGGAGGTTAGGCGCTGACCCGGCTCGCGGTCGGCGTTCCAGTTTGTCTTAAAGGTGTTTAAAGGGGTTGAGGTCGGGGCTCCGTGCAGCTCAGCCAGGTTTCTTCCCACTAAGCTTTATAAAAAAAAAGATTTCATTTTGGACCTGGCTTTGAGCGCTACATCCAACCAACAGTCACAGTGAGGCAAGAAAGCCTTTCACGACCTCTTGCCGCAATCCTGAGAGCTCTGTATTATCAATAACTAACAAACAAATACATACATATTGAATAGGGTAGCTAATATTTATTTCCATGAAACTTCCCCAGTTGATGACTTACATTGATACAATGGTTTCTCCCATAGATGTTTTCTCAAATTATACCTTTTGATGTGTAAATCGGGGGTGATCTTATTATATATGCAGACATTTGCATACATATCTAAACAGAAATCTTAATATTGGATGAAGCCAGGTTCAAAATCCTTGTATTAGTTTTGTTGAACTATTAGAGTCAAAGGTTTCAAGAGAAGGACTTTTGGAGATCTCTTTTCCTTCTGAATAATTCAGAAAATACTGTCAACAGTCCAAAAATAAATAAATATTTGGCATATTCTTGAGGAATAAAATGTGATATAAGTGAGACTGTGAATAATATATGAACAATCCACCTTTAACCTCTAACCTCTAACCCTCTGTAGGAACCTCAGATCCTGTATAGATGGAGATAAAATTGGAAAGTTTGTTGTATGTAAGTGCTGCTGAGGTGGAGGTTTGAGAAAAAAATCCTTTTGAGAAAAAAATGGGCTTTAAGGATATATATTTAAAAATTATATACATTTTGTATAGACAACAAAATGGTGAATAGAGTAAAAAAAAGTGTAAATATTCAAACAGTGCTCTCTGATTGAATGTGCAAAACTAAAATCTCAGCATACAAACACACATAAATGTGTATTTTGGACATTTTCTTCCCACTGATCTGAAAAGAAGAAGAATTTAAGCAAAATACATGAAGAAAGTTCTAACCTGCCCTGGAACTGCAGCAACAGTCTGTGGATAGATTATCACACTCATCCCCAGGTAGTTTGAAAGATTGTTAAGAGAGAGAAAGAAAACAAAAAGAGCTCAGTTCACACAGCTACAATAGATTCTAATATTTCATCGTGATTTCACACAGCAGACAAAGACACAAAATGTCTTGCTCATTGACAGAACCTCTGTACGTCATAACTTTGGTTGAATCTTCTACTTCTGAGGGAACGTCTGACTTTCTGATGAGGGTGATAGACGGAGGGAGTAAGACTTTGAAAAGTTTTCATGTTTTTTCTTTTAATACTTCAAGCTATGAAAACTCTGCAACATTGGAATTCGACAAATTTCAAGCTGACCACAGCAGCTGTTCTTCACGAGGCGCTGCGAGCCTCCGGGGGGGTGTTTGATACTCAAAAAAATATATTTTGGGGTGGAAGAATAACTTTAAAGTGAAGAGAATAGCTGTCAGAATATAATGACTTCGAGGGAGCGTGAGGCATCTTTGTCAATATGTTTGAGTTTCTTTGATTGCCGGCTTTTTGCGAGGATAGAAACACTGGAGTTACTGACATTAGTTTAAGAGAAGATAAAACAGTGACGAATGATTGAACCACAGCACGATTTTGTGCGCAAGACTTCGTTTGGATATATCTCCTTGTCGTACTTTACTTATTATCCGTTGCAATGAGATTAACTGGCAAAGTTGAAGCACATTTCCACCCTCCCACTTCTCACCGTCGAGGTTTAGGAAATGTTACCTGCTGAGGCAACTCGCAAAACTTTGCGCTCCCCCTCGCTTCCTTTCATCAAGTATGTCGCGGGACGTCGGGGGAACATCTCCCAGCGGGGCGCCGCTGTATCCTCTCCGTCGCATCCAGCAGCTCAGCGCCAGACGAGGCACCGGTATGTGTTGTCTCAGAGTCCGAAGGGACGGAGCGTCGAGGTAATGCTCCGGCTTCCTGACGGTGGCAAATGTGGAAGTGTTTGTCCAGCGGCCCTCGGAGGGAACGGAAGAGGATCTCATGTGATTATCCCCAGTCATCTAATCTCTTAAAGTGTGCGGTGTAAACACGGAGGTTCATTTTCTAGAGCGTCGCAGCGCCGGGCCTCTGGGGTTAAGGTGGAGGGGGTGGGGGGGCTGTAGGGCCGTCGAGTGTCTGCTTTATCATAGCCGAAAAGAGCTGCTTTTGCCTCCTCGTAGACAATTATGTGTTCAGAAGGACCTCGAGGGTCTGATCCGCAGCGGCGCAGCGGGACTCACACCCACCATTAACAACAGTGACTTCATACCTCACCCCCCCACCACCACCACCACCCCTGTCGAGAGAGCGCAGCGCTGCTCACGAACACTCGGGAGGAGACACGTCAGACAAGGTTTATTTTCACCGGTTCACTTTTGTATCACGACCCGGCAGCTTCTAATAAAAAAAGCGGATGTGTAGGCCATCAAAAGGATGAAGCACGTCTGACTGTATTCTACTTTTTTTTTTTCTTTTTAAAGGAGCATTGCACAATGTCCCGTCTCCTGTTTTGTTAGTGAAGTAGGGATGGATATTACAGCCCTTCACCTCCAGGTAAAACCTGCGAGAACATTTCCAACGAAGAAGGGCTTTTCTCATTATACTACGCCGGTGTGCGAACACAATCTTGATGCTTGACATTTGATCTCCAGCTTTGAGTTGGAAATGTGTTATCCTTGTGACATTATGTTCGAACACAAAACCCCTTAGATTCCACTTAACTCTCGACATTGGACGGTCTTACGCACCGTATTCTTCAAATGTTCTTTTGAATCTCCATCTGCCTTCCTAGTGTGTGCAAGGTTTCAATATTTCTCTTTCCTCGCCTCTCTTCGCTCCAGATCTGTGTCTCGTAGCCAGAGGGGGCTGCAGCCACCAGTGCACCGTGGCGCCGGGGAAAGGGGTCGTGTGTTTCTGTCCCCCCGGGCTCCACCTGGACTCCAGCAACAAGACGTGCGAGGTGGTGGACTACTGCAGCCGTCACCTAAAGTGCAGCCAGGTGTGTGAGCAGTACAAGACCACGGTGAAGTGCTCCTGTTATCCGGGATGGGAGCTCGACCCAGACGGAGACAGCTGTCACAGCACAGGTAACGGAGCCAAGCTTTTATAATGTTTGCTGTTGGCTGTCGTGACTGCGTGCGACTCTGGCACCGTGGCTGATGTAATATTAAATTCCATCCTCAGGCGCACTCGTAACTCCCAAAAATCCTTCAATTCTGAGTCGGGACCATTGTTCTTGGAGCTCACGGTTTTCATTAGACGCACCGACGCCACGCAGTCGAAGCATTACTTATTAACGCGAGACCCGTCGATGAGAGGAACCGGAAAGGAAAACAACAAAAGTCAAACTCGAGCACATGAAGGTTTTTTGTCTTGAGCGTCTCCGAGCGCTGAGAAAGTGGAGAGGTGGGCCGGAGAATAGTAATAGATGGTGATTTAGGATACCGTCGGGTCAAATTCAATCAGCTTCAAACCTGAAGAGGCATCTGGGCGATGAGCCCTGTCTGTTTCTATCTGCGCTGACGCTGAGTGAAGGAAGCGCCTTCTCCCTCCTCAAACCACCCGAGCTTTTGTTACTTCATTCAGCCGTTCACCTCGGGCCTAATCCCATACAAACACAAATATTATATTTATAAATTCAAACTTTCCGCTATTGAATAATCTATTTGACAAGGCCGCTCCGCAACCGCTTCCAATACAATAGTTACACACACACGCTGCCGGCTTGTCACACTCAGATTTATGGACCTCGTTTTGATTACTTGCTTCTCTACTTCACTTCCAAGATTGATGGCACCTCCGGCTCTAATCTTACATTAACGCAGGAAGAAGAATACATAGTTTTCTGCGGAGGCCGATCGGGATTCTGCGGCCTCGTCATAAATCAAATTTTGCATACAAACACAAACATTCCAATTTAATCTTCCGAGAGGTGTTATTGGATTCTTTGTGAAGTCCCGAGCACACATCCACTCCTCCTTTCTCCTTTCCGCGGTAATAAAATCTCTCCGGTAGCATTTTAGCTACTTCGGTTACAACACGGGAAATATGTCATTGAAGCAAGGACGCCATTTTAATTACATTTGTGCGCAAACAGTTCTGGTCCCTAAAGTATAATTTGGTGGAGAGTGCTGTGAAGATAAGGCGCGCGGTAAGGACTGTTTTTGAAAGACCGTGTGTGTGTGTGTGGGTGAATTAGTGTTGAGTGTGTGACAAATTCCAAGTTTTAGTTGTACAAACATTTCCCAGAAGCAGAAATAATCTCAGTGATTGAGCTAAACCTCAGCGGTGGAGGCCAGAGAAGTTTTAGCGTGCGAGCGGCGCCGCCTGCTCCAGGCCTCGTCAGTAGATATAGCGACTTCTCAGAGACACTAAGAGACAAATGTATCAAGTTTTTTTTTCAGAAAGTGGAAAGAAATATAATGCATTGATTCCCAAATTGGTTTCCCAGCAACTGAGGCATGTAAAGCAGCACTGCGTGGTGGCCGGTGAGGTGTCTGAAAGTACCGCCTCTGCAGAGAAAAAGTGCAAAAAACACACATGGGACTAAATTGAGGTCAATTAATTCCCAAGCACGTTTGTCGCAAATTCCCAGCATCCTGCAATGTATTTGATTCAATCGGAATGACTTACACATAACAACACATACATTGCATGGCAGTGACAGTCATTCACTACCAACCTGCTGTGGTGACAGTGTAAGGGGCAACACACTACAAAAGTAATGCATTACAGTAATATATTAAAGGAGTAACATGACCCAATTCTAATAGGGTTTGCAGTATTATTACAATGGCTATGTACAGAAACGTGTAGCCACCAGTGTTGTCAAAAGTACCCAAAAATCAGACTTGAGTTAACGTAAGGATATCGGGCTGAAAAGAAAGTCACCCATCTGAAAAGTGTTTCAGTACAAGGCTAAGTATCTGAAATGAAGTGGATTTAAAGCGGTCATATAATGCTAATTTTCAGCTTCATACTTTTATTTTGGGGTCCTAGTAGAAATATGACACGCATATGGAGTATGTCATAAAGTCATAAAGTCCCAATTTGTGTGCATTCCTTAAAAATTGATCAAAAGAATCATAAAAGTTTTTTGTTTTTTTACCCAAAAAACAGGAGTTATCACTATTATTTTGATTGTAGTTAGCTTATATGCACCCTACCAGATTAGCTTCAAGCTAATTCACACGTGCGACCACTTGGCAGGTCAGAGCAGAGAGACGTCTTAATAATATACAGTACAGAGTAAAAACAACACACAGAGTTGTACAAAAAGAACATATGAGGCTTGCAGTGCAAAACCACACAGTGTGACAGTGAGCATAGGACGTATTAGCTTTAGGATCCCAAAACTGAAGTAGCAGTAGCTAAATGGAATTCAGCCATCATTAATCATTTGCACATGGGCTTTTCTTGCTGTGACATGTTAAACTGTCCCACATAAAAAAAGGTGGGCTATGCAGTGAAGTACATTACGCCTATTCACGTGGATATAATCCAAATAACATCGGTGTGTAACTTGTTTTGCAGAGTCAGGCACAAACTAATATGCTGTTATCACAGTATGGGATGTGCTCGCGCCGCCCACAATTAGATTTTATAGCCTCTCTTCAGGTGAGACTTCCGTAGCAACACTTGTCTTTGGAAAAGTGAGAAAAAATGAAAACGTAAAGTCGCCAATAACTCATGATGATAACTCGGCCTGTCAGCACGCTCTGGGCCGTTTAAAATGCATTCACCATAAAGGTAAAAACCATAAATATGGTCGCGCTCCGAAATTTAGGGGGCGGCTGATTAATGGCGGCTGGCTTGACTACAGCTGTCTTTGCATGGTAAATGAAGCTGATGTGTCCACTTCTTTTGGGGGGAAAAAGTCACCCATGAGCAAGAGGAAAGGTTGCCATGGGCGACTGTGGCCCAGGGGTAGAGCCAGCGTCTTGTTAGATTCCCCTGGTCTGCATGTCGAAGTGTCCTTGGGCAAGATACTGAACCCCAAACTGCTCCTGATGTGTTGGTTGGCACCTTTTATGGCAGCCACCGCCATCAGTGTATGAATGTATGTATGAATAACTGTAAGTGGCTTTGGACAAAAGCGTCTGCTAAATGTAAATGTAGGTTAGCTTGTGCTAAAAGTTATGTAACTGGTTTGACATTGAAATTAAAGAGGGGACTAATAATTTCAGGTCTTAAGTAAATAATGCAAACAACAATCATGTTATTCATTCAGTGAGATGGCATTCGTAATCACAAAGAGGAAGCAAGCTAATGAGCTAATTATTTGAGCTGTGATGGTTGCTAGGCTAACAAGGTAATCTTTTTGTGCTGGCTTTAAGTTGATTCATTTGCAGAGCGCACTGTGAAACATCAGTGCTGGCAACAGTAACTGACACTGATGTTAAAAGCAGATGACAAACGGAAAATCAACAAATGGCTTTTAAAAGGGCGAGCACAGAATACACTGACTAACCAGTGATTTTAGAGACAAATGCATCAGAGCTAACCCAGACAGTTTTATTAGCTATTTTATAATGCAGTAACATTATTCATAAGAGTTTTGATGACATATTGTTAGTTTTTCATTAGTTTTTTCTACACTTATCAACATTGGACCATCATGTTTTTCAGAATATTATGGTCCGTAGTCGTGGTCAACCATTGTGCGTGAACTGAACAATGTCACACATCGTCAATGAACAATATACTCAAAGAATCGCTCCTGAAAACACAATGTGCTTGTTTCCTGTCTCTCTCTCCTCCTCGGCCAGATCCCTTCGAGGCTTTCATCATTTTCTCGATCCGGCACGAGATAAGACGGATAGACCTTCATAAGCGGGACTACAGCCTGCTGGTGCCGGGGCTGAGGAACACCATCGCACTAGACTTCCACTTTAATCGCAGCCTCCTTTACTGGACAGATGTGGTGGAGGATAAGATCTACAGAGGGAAACTCTCCGAGTCAGGCGGTATGAGCACACACAAACATTTTGCTGTATACCTAACGACCGGCCTGATGTATTGGCTACAGAGAGTCATGTCTTGCTCATCTGTGCTCGAGCTGCTGTAATGGAAGTCTAGGACACTGCCAACGATAACGCTCAGTTTCATTCTCCCGTCTTCACACACACTCCGCTCTGATACAGTAAGTTGATATTGTCTCTCTCTGAAAATTTATCTCAGGTTGACCGGAGTTGAAAAATGCTGCAGGACCAAAAGTCCTCAGATGGTTGTAATATAGTATCTCTCCCTCATAAAACGATGAATCAGAATTTCTCCTTGGCTCTGTATTTTCGTGGGTGGCAGTACTTTCACCGGGTTCTCTTTCCTTTATTTCCCTCCGCGGAGCCATAGAAATCCCCTTTTAGCTGTACCTATTCCGACCTTTTGTGAGACACACACGAAAGCCTCGGCATCTGAGAATAATTGTAAACAGCGAGATTATAAATATTACTGGAACACCCTTTCGCCCTGCTTAATGTAACCCTGCGGAAAGCAATCTCCTTTATACAGAAGAGATTCTTCAGGTACTTTCTGAGTTTCCTCTTCTGCTCTGAGGATGTTTCCCTGAGCTGTGTAAAGCAGCAGTGCTTCCCCTGTAACCCCACAGAAACCGACCACTGCAGGAGATACAAATCTGATACAGAAGCAGTTTGATAGTTATCAGAGAGAGATTGGAAAGAAATAGTCAAAAGTCAGTAATTTAGAGCATGGTGTATATTGCAGTGAGCATATTGAGCACCTGAAGGTACTCCAGAAATAAATTCACAATAAAAAAAAAGAATACCAATGTAGGCACCGGGGAAATGTTTCAATTGCAGATGAAACTTGAAAAAAAACGTCTTGTGCGCTCTGCTCATAAAAATGAGCATGTCTCAAAAACTGAATGATGTACAGAGCGATCATAAGTCACGGTGTGTTGAGAAATATTTTGCTCATGTTTCCACAGAAGTGCTGTCGTCATTATAGCTAACTTCCCGTCCAGTTTGCGAGTTAGCATTCACCTCCCTCCTCTATATGTCACCACACAAACGCAAATCTGTAATCTCTGTAATCTATCCTGACTGGATAATGTGAGCAGGAATGGGAGGACATTTATTTACTCTTAGAGCAATTTAAGAACATATCAATTAGAGCAACTTTAACATGCTTTTATTTAGTAGAATTTGAAAGAAAACAAGTCTGTTTATTGTGTCTTTTCATTATTTATGACATAATCTCATTCATTTTTATCATGTATTATGGTTTATTGGCTTTCAGAACCTTTTATCTTAGGTTGTGCAGATTTTAGTGATATGAAGCCTTCAAAGATACTCCAAACAATGACCGATGTAGGCACTGGCGCACTGGCACAATGTACAGTATGTCGGTGCTATTTTTGATGTTGATATCGTCGTCCCAGGAGTGACGGCGATCGAGGTGGTCGTTCAGCACGGTCTGGCCACCCCGGAGGGCCTGGCTGTGGATTGGATCACGGGCAAACTGTACTGGATCGACAGCAACCTGGACCAGATCGAGGTGGCCAAGCTGAATGGAGATATGCGCACCACGCTGATCGCCGGAGGCATGGAGCATCCGCGGGCCATCGCTCTCGACCCAGGCCAGGGGTACGTCACGCACTAACTCCCACACACAGAGCCTGCTCTTAGCCGTAGTGCAGTTATCCATCAGGCTGCTGTGAGATTATTGGAATAAAGTAAAATTACAGGCCTCCTTGTATTTCTCACTTCTGTATCTGCCTTGATGTATGAAGATGTCTTCTGTGTTAAGGTCCATTACGGCAGCAGATATGGAGTACATCAATAACGGCGCTGTGCGCTCCGTTCTAGTAATGACAACTGATGTAGCTAATACCCCCCCAACCATTGCTCTCGCTTTCTACGCTCTGCTACTCTGTCACTCTTGTTCTCCGGTAATGTTTTTTCTTGAAAACATTTTTAAGCAAGACCTTCAAACAGAAAGCCAAAAATATGCTTTGTTTTTATTTGTGCCTCATTCCCCTCGGGGCCAATTTTCGCAAATCATGGTTGTTTATCCCGCTGAGAGACACGGGGAGGTGTTTGCAGATTGATCTGTGTCTGGCAGCGAGCTAGGCGAGAGAAAAAAGAAACATAGCATCTGTTACAGTGCATTGATTACACTTTATTTTTCTTCGGTTTGACAAGAAAATGAGATCGCTGGGACGGTGTCACACTGGACGTAGCAGGCCCGGCTTTGTTATTAACCACTAATGCAACACACCCGGGAGGATTTGATACTGCATGTCGTTTTGGACTCTATACATATAACAGTTAAGACATGAAACTGAACTGCTAAAACAGGAACAAGGGATATGGAGGGTAAATGTCAAACTTGGTTGTGTAGGTTGAAGGTACCACTTAAACAAGCTTCTTGTTATCTTGGCATCCAATTTTCTTTTTGTAACACGACTAAGTGTCTTTACAATGAGAAACATTTCAACTCACATTGCATGTTTGCATGCATAGTTGGCTGGCACATACTTGTGTTTGGTCGTCGCTCATGTGTTTGTGCGTTACTACCGGTCTTTTTCTTATTTTTCGATCCGTTGATGAGATATCCTGAGCGGTCAGAGGTTTAAAATAGCCTCGTGGAAAGCACATTAACATCCGTCATAATTATTAAACGTCTGTTTCATCAGTTAACAGAAGATAAACATCCATTTTTCATTAGCTATGCCCGCTTACCCTTTAGAGGATCGCGGGTGGGGGGCTGAGCAGAGTACAGCCTCGACAGGCTGCCAGTCATCAACAGAAGTGACGTATAGCGACAGACAAACATTAATGCTGAAGGGCACTTCATCACCGCCAATTAACCTGCTGATCAGCGCCTGCAATCCAGCTCATCTTTGGGTGCTTATTGTGTTTCACTGCGGTTCGGTTCCATTCAGGCTGTGTTTGCGTGGACGTACGAGGCCACGCGGTCACGGGTCAGTGCACCCAATCTCCCACTTGGTTTAGATCATTCCGTCTCAACTGAATCAAGATGTCCTCATGTGTTCACAGAGCAGCCATCGATCCAATATCCCCTGGTGCAGATAAAAATAATGTGCACTGACCGGTGTTGACTTGGAGGAGGGGGCAAACACCTCTTAAAGAAAATTATTGGCCTCCCCCAAGTGCGATAATGATTTCCACCCAGTGGAGGGTTAAAAATATTTGTTTCCATGTGAAGGATCATCCCTCACTGAAAATTTGTATCCCAGTGTGCATGGCTGGTGTTTGTATCTATTAAGCCTTTTTATCTTCTTCCAGCTGATCAATGAGAAGTAACCAAGGTCTTATTTTCTTTTATTAAAATTGATCTGGCAGTATAGGCAGAAAAATCATCAATTCTTAATGGAGACAGCATTGTATTGGTGGTTTATTTAAGGCGTGGATGTACTGGTGAGAAGTCTGGTATTCTATGTATTGGCAGCTGCCAGGTGTGAAGGTGATCACGATCTCAAAAAGAGGTCATTGCTCTAAACCCTGAAATGAAAAAAGGTTTAGAAATACAGTAATAAAAACAGTCAGTAGAATTAGAATTCATTTGGAATCACATCCCTTTCGTGAACTATTGAATGTTGTTCAAATATCTAATGCTGTTATAAACTGTTGCAGCAACTGCTGTAAGTCGGAGAAGGAGTTCTGCCAGAAGAGATACTGGTTTTAAGCATTTAGGGTCGCCTGAGTGTGGTGGAGAAAGGCAGTCAGCCACCACCGCAGAGACCCAGGTTCACCTTCCAGCAGCTACGCCTCTGTCTTGGCAAAGTGCCCCGTGTTTTCCAGTGCAAATAGGTGAGGCAGCTGGTGAAGGATCGTGTTCATGTCACTGCACCGATACTCTCCAGGTTGGTTAAGGAGCCTGGCTGGAGAATAAGTGGGCGGAATAGCTTGACCCTTCGTGCACCTAAGAGTAGAATTACATGTCATCGACGCAAGTGTGCTGAGCTCTGCCTCGGAACAGAAAGTGATCTCTCGCTTTTGATATGAATATTAAATAAATGTTTAATGGAGTGATCGCAAACAGTGCACTACAGTGGCGCTGTAGCTTGTAGTCTGTGTGTGTGTGTGTGTGAACTGTGTAATGTCTTGTGATAGTTACTGTGTTGTTGAACTCTTTGATTTTTTTTTTAGGAATGTTTGAGGATATTTTGCACAGTTTTGTAATGATGTCACGGGGTCGTATCATCTTACTGTGCATATTGGATATTGTTCCTTGTAAGGGCAGTAATTGAGACTTGTTCCTATCCTTGCATGGTGAATTGTTACTGCAAATGGCTACTGCAGACAATTTTAGCCTGGCTGTTGGCTTTGCATACTGATGTCCCTGTTTGTCCCCTGCAAGTGTCATTGTTTCCAAGAGGTTTGACTCACCTGTAGCCACAGGACTGGGGTCTGCACCATCCATGTGACATCCTCAAGCAAGGCTGGCAGTGATAGCAGCTGTCTTAGTGCCCTTCTCCCCTCTTCATGCGGACAGTTGAGGTTCTATTTTATGCTGTAGCATAAAGAAATCAAACAAAGAAAAAAACAAGATTGCTTGCGGGATCTTTTCGGCAACTCGACATCAGCAGCTCTTACCACGTCTCCCAGGTGTGTTGCATCAGCCCATACAGTATATGAGTTAAGGTACAGCGCAACACTGTGTGTTCATCAACAAAGTGTATTGCTTTCTTTTCAACCGTAGTTCCAAAAAAATTGCAACACTGTTAGAAATTCACAAAACAGAATATTTAAGATAATATGCCAATCCCTTTGGATATATACTCAATATTTAATGTTTTACCTCGGCCTGTCCATGTAACGTGCTAATTTTGATTGACTGATTATAGAAAAAATAATGTGTTAGTGGATTAATCACACTCGATTGACGCCCCTTGACCAGCAGCTTTGTAAACGTGATGGAGGCAGATGACGAAACGCTGCTGTGCTTGCCCTATGCCGCTGCCTGATGTGCACCTCCCCAGACGTCACAGCAAAACAGGACGCAAGGACTGTGATTGGTTCACTTGGAAGAATTGTATTTCCCGACTTCTTCTCTGGTGCCTAGCGGAGGTGCTAATTGTGACCTGTAGTTTCCCCAGTAAACACACCGCACTCATCCGCTGTTGTGTAATGATGCATCATTTCTTTCTAATCCCTTGACAGCCCTAGTTTCACCCTTTTAGTTTCATCACTGATGTCAGCAACATGTTTCAAACAAGTCGGGATGAGCAAAGAAAGATTGAGAAAGAGAAAGAATGATCAAAAAAACACCTGTTTGGAACATTCGACAGGTAAAAGTGTTAAGAAGAGGCGAAGTTCACCACTTTGTGAAACACATTCCTGTATAAATGATATTACTTAGCGAGCTCAGGAACACTTTGTTAAACTTTTGTCAGTGAACATAAATTGTTAGCAAATGATAGCATTATGTTTTTATTTACATTCTACGTAGGGTGCCAACTGTTTTTGAATTGGGATTGTGTTAGATACACAAATGAAATAAATCAGTAGTCTAGTTATGGCAAAGTAATTATCGATTGATTGAAACAATTAGTTGTTTACTTCCTCTGAGTATGTTCTGCAGTGTACAGATATACAGCAGTACAAATGAGCAGCAGTACAAATGAGCAACTGTATCAGTTTTCTCTGCTTTTCCTAATATTTCACATTCAGTGCTCACTTCGGATAAATGCATCAGAGACCTAGCCGATGGCTGTATCCTGTGGCCAGTATATTTCAGATTAAAGCAAAACCCAGACATTCCTAAAATCAATTTAACACTCTTAAGAAATGAGTAATCTGCTCATGCACTCTCTCCTATGCTACTCTTTCACATTTGGGAGGATGACTACATTTCATGGCCGCACAGAGTAGGATTAATGGGTGCTTTTGGTGCCTAAAGGCGCATTTCCATTCCAGGGCAATAATTCTAATCTAATTACTTGAATCCACTCAAAGGAGTGGGTCATTGATCAGGGGGGCCTTATCAAGTGAATAGGGCTATTGATCCGGACAAGGATATTTCTTCCTAACACTGTTTCGTTGTCGTCAGTACGTGATTTAAGCTCGAGCACCCATTTTGTCCTTCGTTCTCGCTGACTTTGTGGACCCGGGCATTACAGGGGGCGATGTCTGCTTGGGTTGGAGAAGGACGCGGGATGCTGTTGCTCGTTACAACACTGACGGTGTTCATTTTCAGGCCTCAATGAGCTGTGAAAAGTCATAATAAAACAGATGGCCTCCCATTTCAAGGCCTGTCACAGATGTTGAGGGTTGCACTGGATCGCTGGTGCTGTTCTTGGACGGTCGTGACTGTTGCTGTCTGCGTTAATGCCTACAGTGACAACACCATTGTTTATGTAATCACGTTGTTTTGCAATCGCACTGACAAGAACAAAATCGCTTCTGAATTGCTCTCAGATGGGCGCGAGGTCCAACAGCTCCCGTTAGTGGATCTATGAAAAGAAATAAACTGGTGATTGTGTTTGTGCTTGTCCTCATAAAAAAAACAGACACGCTTCAGCACTAACTGCTTTTCTTTGGCGTTTCTGCCCCAAGGATCCTCTTCTGGACCGACTGGGACGCCACTTTCCCCCGAATCGAGGCCGCGTCCATGAGCGGAGGAGGTCGGCACATCGTGTTCAAAGATATGGAAATCGGCGCCTGGCCTAACGGGCTGACTCTGGATCATTTGGAGAAGAGGATTGTTTGGACGGATGCGCGGTATACCATCAGAGTTTTTCATGTTGTGCGCAGACGCATTCACACCTTCTGTAACTTTTTATACATGTGGTACATTAAATATTGCGAAGGATTCACCATTACCCGGGTAAAAATTTAACTTGAATCTCCATTCTCCCCGTGGGTATTAAATAATGGAGGGCATGTAATATTTAGAGATCTTTGTACAATGGCCGCATTTGGTTTTAAGTGGGTCTTGAACAATTTAACGTTTCCATCACTGGACTGGTGGACTTTGATCTGCCTCCTTCTGCCGTTCTCTTTCAACGCATTTGGAGAGCGGTTTAAACTTTGATATGTTCCTCTGTGTTGGCCTCTTTCTCGAACAGCTCCGACGCCATTTTCTCAGCACTCTACGACGGAAGTGGGGTCATCGAGATCCTCAGGGGCCACGAATACCTGTCCCATCCCTTCGCCGTGTCTCTCTTCGGGGGCAACGTCTACTGGACGGACTGGAGGACGAACACTTTGGCGAGAGCCAATAAGTGGACGGGGCAAAATGTCACAGTCATCCAGAAGACGAGTGCTCAGCCGTTTGACTTGCAGATCTTCCATCCCAGTAGGCAGCCACAAGGTCAGGACGGTTTATTTCTGGCTTTTCTGTTTGGGACGAGACACTCACAGAAAAGGTTCATATATAATCTGTCACATTTGCTTTCATGGGGTATTTGCTCGGCCATATGGCCAAAGAATAATAGTGCAATATCGTTAGGCTATATAGTGATACATGATATTTATCTTTACATTGAAATCTCCTCAAAATAACTTAATAAATACTAGGACAGTGCAACAAAATCAAATATCACAATATAGCTACCCCAATATTGATATTCTGAATCCCTGGTAGGGATTGATTTTGGTACTTCATCAAACTATTACCACAGTGTTAAATTTAGGACAGCGCCCCTCGGACTAATTCTGACTTCCTGATTGTGAACTCCAAAGAGATCATCTGACCAGATCATTGCTGATATTGAAAAGGTTTAATAAAAGTAACCATTTCATTAAGGTATGGTCATTTTGGGACATGTGCACAAAAAAAAGAGGATTGCTGTTACGGGGTTTAAAATGCAAAGTCATCACATTATCATCCAACAGCAGAATTCAGATTGGCTTTAGTCCTCCAGTACCGCTGGATATTGACTGAGGATAAATCATCTTCATCAGAATTTATTGACATGTTCTGTGAGAGAGAGAGAGAAAAAAAAACGTCATAATGCCGAGTTATTAATTTCAGCGTCTGCTTTCATTTGGCCCGTCAATCAGCGAGCGCGTGTCTAAATGAAAAAAGGTACTCATGCAGAGAATTAGCTAGCTTGAGTTAATGGTACCCCTGATTGTGCTTCTCTCACCTTCAAAATGATTCTAATTGGCTCATACCACTATATTAAAGGTTTTTTTCATTTTTTTTTCCCGCTGAATATGAATAAAGAGAGCTGCGGAATGAGAACGGCACTTCCCGGTGAATAATTGCGGCACATCCGATAATCAAATAAATTAGTAATGTGAATAATGTGTCGCGGTGACAGAAAATATATTAAATGGTTCTGAAACGCCATTAATAGTCCCCGGCGATTTCTCCTCGGCGAACGCGTCTGAATCTGTATCTGTCACAGTGGAATAGGTAATCAATTTTGCGGGAGGCTAAGTAAGCCAAGAGTCTGACCACAGAAGACGCGCCGCTGATGTGCCGTCTGACAGGAGGCCTACACGTGTAAGCCAGTCTTTATTTGATACGCAGATCAACTCGTAAGATGTATTGCCAAGCTGAAATTAATGGCCTGAAATCTGTTTTATTTTGTGTTATTTTGATTGTTCCAGTAAAACAGGTTGTTTTGAAATTGATTTTTGATTGATTCGCGGAGCAGAACCGACCCAAACCGCGTGTGTGCCAGGACCCACCTGATTGATGGATCAGTTTCTATCAGAATTGCTTTTTTTCAGCCAAGTTTCAATCTCATTTCCCTTTTTTTTTTTGTTGTTGTCTCTATTTCAGCTTTCTGCATGTGCAAGCGGCCCGCTCTTAAACCTGCATTATTACGGTCGTAATCGGGTTAGCATCTAGTCCGCGCCGCCGCTGCTTCTCCGGCGTGTCACAAGTTAATTTGCTTGTTTCCGTCGCGCATTCTGCATTTCTCGTGACTGTTCGCCACAGATAAGTGTGAGCAAAAAGGGGGACTGCTTTCCCAAAGAAGACAGTAAGCGTGCCTAATCCTATTTGAAAAAGCTCAACGGTGGGGGGGGAGCGGCTGGCTATTATCCACTCTAGCCAGAACCAAGTGTGGAGACAGGCTGCTCCACCAGACCCTGAACATCTGGACCAGAGAGAAAGAAAAGAGTGGATGAAGAAGGGAGAGCCGGTCTTAGAAGCTATTCAGCAGCCTCCGCCGCGGAGCTCCGCAGGGGGCACAAACAACCTGTAAATACATTATGTGTCACTTGAAAGGCACGACTGAGCTTTCACATTGGAATGGGTGACAGTCGTTTGCAAATTAGGAGGCGCATCACAGCTGCAGCGTGTACAATCATTGCAGAAGCAACAGCAATAGCAGAGAAAAGTAGAGAAAATGACTTCTTTTTTTTGACATAATGGAGTAACTGATATTGAATCATTCTCGGAGTACAGCGGTTTTATGTCTCCTTAAGTTGTTGGATTGGTTTCCTGCGCATATTAACTGAATCTTCAATGCCATTAGTAGCAGTTCCAGGACATCCTTTTCTTTTCTCGGATGTATAAAAGTTCCCTGAAGTAAGGTCCCATGTGCAGAACTTTACAGGAGGTAAAGTGTAAAATAAGTGATTAATTTCCTACACTCGCCAGCACACAGTGAACATCAACACTACCAGATCTAACACCAGCACGTCCTCTTCTTTCCTTGCATTCGTCAGGTTCCCTTAAATAAGTTCCCATGTGGAGAACTTTGCTCTGGTATGACTTCATTTTTCAGCGCGCCCTGGACCGCTGCCTGCTTATTTATCCACTTAGATGTCACATAAACCGAGCTGTGATGGCCGACGCTGCCAGGGCCTCACAACTCCCTCCGTCCCCTCAGTTCGTACACAAAATTGGTAAACGTCCATCTCCTTCTCTGCCCCCTCGACTCGCAGCAGGAGCTGGAGCTGTCCAGCGTGACTCCCCGAGGGTATTTGAAACTACTTCTGGAGAGAGCGTATGGGGTTTTGCTGTCGTGCGTAATATTTAAAAACCGACTACCACTTGTGCACTTGTGACTTTTCTGACACATTTTCTATTCTGGCTCCTGTATTGAATGTCTTGTCCGTCTGTAAGATTGTGTTTGCTGCTGTTGTCTTTTGACCGGGTCTCCTGAAGAAGATTACCGGCCGAAATGAAGGTTAAATCGATTTTAAAGGCATGAACGGGAAAAGGAGGTGTGGCCGAGGATGATTCAGCGCTCTCTTTTCACAGTCATGATTTTTTATTCTTAATGTTTTCAGAGCTTAACATGAACATTATGACATTCCGTTCAGAGTATACGCACATACGGTAGTCTTTGAAATGTAAGTCTCCCAGTGGAAGGGCTGCATACTAAACCGTGTTGTCACTCCGCTGGCCCGTCCCCAGATCTGTCTTCTGCATTTAAAATGAGCATTCTCAGGGAGCGCTGCCTTAGTCACTGCCTCAGCAAAGCAGTTGGCGCATTTGTTGCGAATACATCTGACAGTTTAGAGCAAACAAACACCTTGGCTGTGTTTGTCGCTGCCTGTCATCCCTCAAGAGCAAGATTTGGGTGAATGCGCGGCGTTCAGATGTCTCCCCATTAGCATACTGACTCAGCTGGGTGCCGTTTCCAGCTCGCGGAGACGGAGATGATTTTGTCTTAAATAAGCCACGTTTGTGATGCAACGGGGCTCTCCGACGCGTCGCTGAAGGAGCCCGGGAAATGAACTTTGAACGAGCTCGGTTGACATGAATCACGCCGGAGAAGATGGAGAGACGGATGTGTTTGACGCATGAAATGTGATTTCGGCACGATGGGAAATAATTCTACCTTGGGTGACTTTCTGTAGTTTTTTTTTGTTTTTTTTGTCGCTGAGGTGATATAGGACAGAGTGAGACGATTGTGAAATCTCTGCCGCTCCTACGAGATCACTGTTTAGTTTAAAGCTGTTAAAATTCAGCCTCGTCGAGCTCGTCGAGTAGAAACTGTCAGCAGCTTAGAGTCTTAAACTGGATATTCTCCTACCCTGCAGTAACAGGCTAACTGAGACGCTGTCACCTTTAATTCCAGAGGAAAAAAGAACAATGTGACACGTCTTCCTTATATTTAATATTTAATATTTTATTTTCACGTCTCTTAACCTCCCCAAACCCATTTCAACAAGAGACCAACCTAAAAAAAAACCCAATCACGGGCAGGAGATGAATGAGGATCTGTCAAACTCAGCATGACTTTTCCAAAGCCAGCGTTTTCCCTCTTTGTGTTCAAAAGAAACTCCTCTGAACTGCCTTTTTGTTTCTACACAGCTAGAACAATAATGTAATTGTAGTTCTTTTTCAGCAATCCCCCCCTTTTTTTTTGGTGACTTTCAAAGTAAAGCGTTTTCTTTCAGCGGCACAATCAGACGAGCCTGTAATGTCGAAAATCGCTTTTAAATATACATCCAGTATTTATTTCCTTTTGTCTCCCCGTCTCATCTTCCTGTGCCGGGTGTCCTGAAATGTTCCCTCTGTCTCCTCCCTCTCCCACCAGCCTCCAACCCATGTGAAGAGAATGATGGACGTGGTCCCTGCTCACATCTGTGCCTCATCAATTACAACCGCACCGCGTCCTGCACCTGTCCGCACCTCATGAAGCTTTCGCCCAACAAACAGTCCTGCTTCGGTGAGCGAGAGAGCGCCTTCCTCATTTTTCACGCTTTCTTTCCTTATGTTATCAGAGCGGAATTATAGGCTGCTATGTAAACAACAGGAGAGGCGTTTGCTTTACATGCGACTCCCTGACCTTTTGATTGACGTCGGCGTTAACGCCAGGCTGTTATTATCACGCCCTCACCTGGATCCGGTATGCAAAGGTTACGGCTGCGCCGAAGAGTTTAAAGCTTCTGATGTTTGAAATCAGCATTTAAATGCTGCACAGTTTGTTTTTTTGTATGTCTATTAATTCTGTTTAAACCGTGTTTTTCTGCACAGGTGCAAATATAGATTAGGCTAAACTAACATTATTAGTATGCATAGGATTGTTTTTTAACCAAACATTTCCCAAAAAATCCAACAAGTGTTGTCAAACTTGTAGTTGAGTTGAGTTGTAATTATGTTCATGTTTGTATCTGATGAAATGTTCTACTTCAGTCCATGTTTTTTTTTTTTTTTTTCAAAAACTACACTTTAACTGTGGCCAAAAAACAGTTTGCTCACCCAATCGACGCCCACAAAAAGATGGAGGCAGTGATTCTGGAGAAAGAGAGCTGATTTCAAAAACCACAGGCGCTCCAAACAAGACAAAGTATCAAACCGATGAAAGAAATGAAAAATGCTAAAAATAAAAGCATGTAGACTTTTTGCCATCTCATCTGTTGTTATCTCATTATCTTGTATTTGTTTTACCTGGTATGTCACCATCTGGGTCATGTGAATGCCTCCTGTTGGCCAATCATTAACCTAATGATCAAAACACAAAAGTTTTTTTTTAATATTTCCTTCCTCGTTTTGATACTTCGTCTTGTTTGAAGTGCCTGGTTTTTCTTGTTTTCTAAGAGCGGCCGACACAGTTTTCATGGACATTGTATCATATAGAGAAACCTGTCACCTCCTTTTTCTGCAAGATAGTTGAGTGTTGAATCTCACTCCCAGGCCGTCAAACACCTACGCTGGTGTGGATATTTGACGACCTGGGAATGTATCTGCATCCGCTTGATGCTCGACGTTCCATTTAATCCAATCAATTAATTCATTTAAATAGAGGTTTTGCCAAGGTTTTTTTCTTTTCTTTTAGGATGATGATGTCATGATGTTAAATTTAAAAAAAACATTTTGTAAAGCCCCAGCGACACTTCATTTTCTCAAATGACCGATTTATGAACCATCTCACCAGCGCTGAAAAGGTTCCTCCTGTACGTGCGGCGGTCTGAAATCCGCGGCGTGGACATCGACAACCCTTACATGAACGTCATGACGGCGCTGACAGTGCCGGACATCGACGATGTCACGGTGGTGGACTATGACGCCCTGGAGGAGAGGATCTACTGGGCTGACATCAAAACCCAAACCATCAAAAGGGCCTTCATCAACGGCACCCAGCTCGAGACCATCATCTCTGCAGGTGGGTGAGCTCCAGACGTCCATACAAGCTGCAGAGTCAGAGCTGTGTGTGTGTGCCAAGCGTTATTGATTGGCTGGTACACACATACTCATGTTTTCAAGAGTTGAATGCAGTACTGTATGGAACGACGGATTCCCCAGAGAGGTTTTGGATTTCCTTGGTCATGGATTTGTACTTTTTATGACCGGGAGCCTAATTATACTATAGGAATTGTTGTAATTACTTCTACTAATTAAATGCTCTTATTTCCTTCTCTTGACGTGATAACAAGGCGCAGCACACATATAAGGAAAAGTCTACCTCAAACGTAGCAGCCGTTTGTTTGTTTAGTTGCATAATAGTTCCGTAAAGCTCACAAACGGTTGTCTTGTCGCACTCTGCCAAACAGACATCGTGAACTGCCGCGGTCTGGCTTTGGACTGGCTTTCCAGGAACTTATACTGGCTCAGCGCTGAAAATGACGAGTCGCAAATCAATGTGGCTCGCTTTGATGGCTCCCTGAAGACCTCCATCATCCACGGCATTGATAAGCCAAGGTGCCTTGTAGTGCACCCTGCCAAAGGGTAAGTAGATTAGAGCGGTCTGTTTACTTCACGAGCACCTCGCCATCAATGCATAGTGTTAGGAAACCCGGCCACGGACCTCGACTGTACACGAGAGGGATCGAAGCCGTGTCACTGTAAAGAGGACATGTTTTACAAGCTCGAAACGTTGAGGGCAGATCTTTACTGGGTTAATAGGTGGAAAACAATCTGCCGGCTAACATTCAATTTCCATTTAATAACAGCGCGGCGCTCATTGACCGCGTTGTGAACCTCGTGATGTCTTGCGCCTAATTGGAACGCTAACTATTCACCTCACACCTCTCCACACAGGAAAATCTATTGGACAGATGGCAACACCATTAACATGGCCAACATGGATGGGAGCAACAGCAAGGTCCTCCACCAGAATCAGAGGGACCCTGTAGGTCAGTACGGGAGCTTTGGACCTCCTATTCAGCTGTACATGTGTATGTGTGTATGTGTGTGTGTGTGTGTGTGTGTGTGACAGAGACAGGATTGTTTTTTAGCTGTGCAAGATAACCAAAATTTCAAGTTGCCTCCGTTCAGTTTACATAAACTCATGCACACTGTAATCTGATTTGATCTGAATATAAATAACCAGATTAAAGCATTTACATAGTTTGCAAACACTCGCACACTTTCCCCAGCACACTTGATTCACTTAATTATTTGGGCTACTGTCTCGAAGAATGTGAAGTAGCCGAGTGCAAACAACACGAGGCAGAAAAAAAAAAGAGGGGGAATTTGTCAGCGTTGTTTGGTTTTGGCTCCAATTTATGGTAATTTCATTCAGCTAAATTTTCCAGGATCAACAGCTGTGCCACTGCACGCGCCACGCTGCATCTATCTGCGCTCCACTCCGAATCCATTTGAGCTCCTCTGTTTGAACGCTAATTTGACAAACACACCCCGATATATTTAAGTCATAATATTCTCTTTATCTCTCTGACTTTTACAAACAAAATTAGTAATGTATGTTTGTGACTAAATTAATAATGTATGTACCTTTTCAAGACTGGCAATCACAAAGAGCACCCACCTCCTCAGTGATGTTACCCCAACAAAAATGTCTAGAAAAAAACAAGGGAAGGTGTGACAAGTCAAGCCAATGCCAGAGTTTTCTTTGAAACCAGACAAACAGAAATACGAGGCTAAACTGTAAAAAAAGAGAAAAACTGTCAGCTGTGTACGCTTCTATCCTTCATTACTTGATATAATGCCAAATTACTTTCAAATCATCAAATGCTTCTTTATCTGCAAATGCTTCTCCAGCTTCCACGTGTTCGTTCCTTGAGGTCTAATTTCATGGATTGCTTCGTTAGATTACGGTGGCCATATGGCGAGCGAGTCTTGCACCATCGCAGAAAGAATAATTGAAAGTGTCCATCCTCTTGACGGAACATGACAGGTGTAAATGGATGAACCTGCCTCGCTGCGATGTTAAAACGTGTTCTCGCCTGGTTCTACTTTGGACTGCAGTTTTGCTTAAGCCCCAGCGTCTCCTACATCCATCTGCCAAGGGCTCACTCCTACATGCATAATTAGATCTTATATTCCAATTTCTCTTTTGAACAAAGTTGGGATTGTCGCCTTTGAAATGCTGAACAACTCATCAGCAGTTCTCAAACCTGCCCTTCTGCTTCCAACGTCTTTCCTATTGAGTCCAGAATCATCCTTTTAAGCACTCATGTGTGGACCTTGACGCGTTTCTGTTAATGTAGTTCGTAGCGACATGATTATGTACAAAAAGAAATTGAAGATGCACTTCTAATTAGACACCTGCCATCTCGACTCATCTGCGATGCTTTCAGCCAAAGGGCACTTAAGGGACAAAGGCAGCGGCAGATGCAGTCCTGCAGAATCCAGTTTTCTCTTGATTAGATATTTGCCTAATTAAGATTTGGTGTAATCCTTTGTAAATCATTAAGCTTAGCCCGTGGTCGACAGTTTGAAACAGATACTCTTGCGTCAGTCTTCTTCATGTGTGTTCATGTATAGAGTTTGTTAACCTCAGGGTAAATTTGCCTTGTTGTTACCTAGAATTTAAGAATGATGCTGCTGAAATAAGAAATCAAATAGTTGATCAATTATATTTAAGTAAAAAAAACAAAAAAGCATGTAAAACCCATTTTTTTTAAACCTAATCAGGACAATGAAGAAGGCGATTGTCCACAAAAATCCCCTCAAGCATCTGTTGCGTCGGTGTTTAACTGGCAGTGATCGTTGAGCAGTGGTTGTGGATGTCCTCTGCTCTGGCAGTAAGGGAGGCGATCGATGTGAGATGTTCCTGCTGATGTATTATTGAAATTTTGGGGGCACTGAATGACCACCAGTATTCATATCTGACAATGTTCAGGCGGAAAAACCAGGCATACGGTTCATGCAGCATCTTAGATCGTAGATGTTTGAGTCCTTCCTGCTGATACGAGGTGATAGAAGGTGTATTTTTTTTAGCGGCTACCTTACTTTCCAGATTCAGATTAATCCATTACAAAATATAATCATCAACTTAATTATGATGATATTAAGACTTTTTGATCCCTGGGGGGAAATTCACAAATTTTCCCATAGTATATAAACTAATTAAATATAAATATTATCACTCATGATGAGCCAGCTGAGCAGTTTTACACTGTGAAATGCTACCTTTAAGTAAATGAGTCGCGTACTTACCACTTTAGAGGCGTATTATTATATGAATTATAGCAGTAGAGGTCAAAACACCCTGACTTTTAGTCCCTTGTATGGGGTCAAGCTAACTAGTTAGTTAGTTTTATTAACTGGAATAAAGTATGAATGTATTAATAATGGCTATTTTTAAGTGTAACCAATGTATACTCGTCTATTTTTGGAGTGTCAGCCATCCCCACAAGACACCCGCCTAAGTGAGCAGTTGTACCTTGTTTCACCAAAAAACAATCAGCTTGCCTTCATCTCCAGAGGCCTTTTGTCACATAGCACAAGGTCAAACTCCCTCCTTTTTGTCACACAAACAGCTCCATTGTCTCCACTGTGTTTTTTTTTGTTTTCATGTTTTCATTCTCCTCGGCCCGTCAGCAATACAGATAGCAGGGGGCGCCGTATTTCACCGGCTTCATTTATGATTATGGCTTAGACCCGGGGACAAGCGTAAATTAATGACGCATTGTGACTGTGAATCTGCCAAACATAAATCCAACACATGGTGGGAGACAGTGAGTTATCCAGCGGTCGGCGATTGAAATTGCTTTCAGTCCCCCACCATTCACCGTGGTATTGAATGAAAAACCTTCATGTTAGACAGGGGAGGGAAAAGCAGTCAGTCTCGGTCCTGTTGGGTTTTTTTTTTTTTTTTTTTCACATGCCAGTTGGAACTCATATAAAAGAGCCGGCAAACACATGAACAATTCTATTATCCCTCGCTCAGCCAGATGCAAAGACGCTGCGGTATGGAAGCGTTCAGGTAATGCAGCTCTGAAATGTGCTGTTGGAGTGTGGTGAAAGTGAAACCCCTATTTCCTTTCGCGCCTTCTCAGCGCTGCATATTCAATGTTGTCAAGATTTAGAGCAGAGAGGCAGCTCAAACGTGCATATTTTAATGAAAATATAATATTTTTTACATGTTAAAAGGTTTCTTCTATACCGCTGCTCTACAGTGTTGAGTGTCTGAGTGTTTTTAAAGACCCAGCCATCTTTTTAAGGTCACGCTCTGTATCCCGGTGTCTAACCTGGCGTCTTCTCTTCATTTGTCCTCCCCTCAGGTCTCTCCATCGACTACACCGCCAACAGGCTGTACTGGATCAGCTCGGCCAACGGCACTATCAACAGGTGCAATCTGGACGGCAGCGGGCTGGAAGTGCTGGAGACTCTAAAGAGGGAGTTAGTCAAAGGCACAGCTCTGGCCGTGATGGGTGAGTGGAGCTTGTCACGAGTGCATCAGATTGCCATTGGGGATTAGTCAGAGAGTGTGGAGGGGGATTACGTCTTTAACCAGTTAAGTGGCTGCAGAAACGGAGCCACGCAGCCGGCCCTCGCAAAACAGTTTGTGCTTCGCTTTGCGTGAAGTGGCCGGGGCATTAGATAATTAAAACGCAGGCCGCGGTGATTGATGATTGATTTTTCTCACCCTCTCGTAATGAAAAGGCGGGAGGATGTTCATTATGTGTTGATTCGCGGTATCAGCGCTGAATCCGATGTGTCACACCATCCATCACCTCGCAGGTTCATTTAGAAATCTCCCGAAATCTAAGTCAACGTGTTGTGAAAGGAGACCTTACCTTCGGCTCGCGCTGCAGCAGCCTGTAGCTCCCGGCGCCTCGGCTTTTTTCACCCTTACACCTTTTTTACTTCCAATTAGGGCCATACGTACATGTTAACTGGAACACGTCCTAGTTCTGCCATCACACCATCAACCCTCGTTAATCGTGTAATAACCAATCAGGCACAACCCAGATTTTTTTTTAAAAAAGTTTGAAAGTAAAGGGCGATAATTTACAACCGAGCTGTGTTTGATGACACATGAGGCCATGTCGTAATATGTTTCATGCAGTTATTATGTTTCACAAAGTGCTGATCTTCGCCTCGTCCTCGCTTCCTGTCACAGTTGCACAGAAAGGTGCCTCAGCGCACGACACGCGGCCAGGCAGGTAGAACAGAAAGCGAGCTTTAATGAGCTGATCGTCCAAAATCAAAAGAAATCTGAAATCCAAAAGTCTGAACAATAAAAAGGAGAGGCAAAGGAAGCTAATACAAAGACTGAGGACGAACCAGGAAACCACGGGAGACGCGGGAGATACGGGACTGATGTGAGGGCGAAAGCAGCGTGACAACAGAACGGGCGCGAGGACGAAAAAAGACAAACCAGCCAAGGGTGAGGGAACAACACAGGCGTAAATACAAACTAAGCTAACGAGGGGACGAGCTGCAGCTGGAGAGACGCTGAGAACAGGGCAGCGCTAACGAGGCCGATGTGAGACAGCTGTTGGGTGAGAACCAGACTGGGGATGAGCTGGAGGGAAACAGAACACCGGGAACTACAGGTGAGCAGGAAGCAGAAAGTGACAACAAGAGGATAGAACTACAAAATAAAAGAGGAAATCAACAAACCAAAAAACCTAAACCACGACCGAACGTGAACTCCTGAGCCTGTTTTGGGGGGAATCAGGTCGTATTTGCGTCATATATACCTATATACTTTGAATATGTGTCCAAAAAAAAATTCTAAATTAATCTCTTCCTCTTCTTTGACGCAGCAGATCAGAATTTGAATTTTAAATCGTCTCTCTTCCACTCTGCTGCAATCTTGAAAATTGGGAAGCTTCCCAGCGAGCTGTGCGAACGCGTTTCCCTCGCCAAGATTTGGTAATGAGACGGGAGCAAACATACTGAACAGAGACTTGTTTGTTTTTGTGTGTGTGTGTGTGTGTGTGTGTGTGTGTGTGTCTGTGTCTGGACCAAAGCGTCATTTTTTATTTTTTAAGGAGGGGAAAAAAAAAATAAAATCAAGAGTGTTGTCAGGGTGATACTTTGTGTTCTCGAAGCATGTTATTAATCACAGCGGGCCTCCGTCTTCTCGTGCGGTGGGTATCTGTCGGCATGTGCAGAGAGCATTAATTGCACTGTTACAGAATAACACAGCAGTGGCAGAACGGAACCCGACTGTTTGGATTTTCTGCAACTCCGGGCCACGTCTTTCTTTTTTTGGTTTCATTTTTTATAGGCATTTTTTTCTTCTTCCCAGTAAAGACTATGGGGGACTTTTCATTCTATGGACGATGGAGACTTCATTATCGCGTGTCACAAATGGGAGATAGAACTGAAGGTGACATAGACTAATGGCTCGGCTCCTGCACAGAAGCAGGTACAGCAAAACAGCGGAATGATGTCTGCGAGTCTCCATCAATCACAATTAATGACACATTGTTATGTTGAGGGGAAATTGTTTTGAATGGTAGGATGAACAGCCGTATTGTTATTGTACTTTGTTAAATGGAAAAAATTTCACAGCGGCTCAAACTGTACATGCCGCATGGTAATGAACCAACATATAGAGAGGATAGCAATCTGGTGGATTTGTCCACCTATACCTGGATCCGTGCAGAAGAAAAGCCGTTTGAATACCCACGAGACCATCGCTGAGCTTTTTATATAATCTTGGCGTGAGATCTATAAAATACTGTAAGGAGTTTTTAATGTTAAGCTCAGCGTTTAATACCACATTAAACAACTAACAACCCTTTTCACTCTTCACGAGATTACACGGCGGTGGTTGACTGAACCGTTTTCATTGGAAGCACATAATTCGGACGCCTCATTGTGCGCTACAACGGCGCAGTTCACTGCATATTTATATGCACGTGTGTTTAAACAAATTGCACCAATTTAACGCAAAATCTTACTATATAAATGCAGAAATCAAATCAGATCCATTTTATTTATACAGCCCAACGTCACGATCACATTGCCTCAGTGGGCTTTCCAATCTGTCCAGCCAGCGACATCTTCTGTCCTTGGACCCTCGATTCTAGTGAGGAGCAACTTGCAAGAGAAATAAGTCTGTGAATATTCTCATTCATCCAGGTCATAGTTATTCTCAAGGAAATTGAATCGAACGCAACTGGATTTGGTTTTTGTCTTGAAGACGTTGATGACGCCTCTTGGATGAGAGGTGTTACGTCTTCAAGACAAAAACCAAATCCAGTTGCGTTCGATTCAATTTCCTTGAGAATTGCAAGAGAAATGTCACATTTGAACGTCTTCATCGCCTGAGATTAATATATTTGCATTCGCTGTAAAATGTACCTGTTGCTTGTTGTGTGCCAGACATCCAGTTTTGTCATTTTGCACCAAGACGACTTCCTACCTTGCTGCGGACCATTGAGCATACACTTGTATAACACACATTTTCAGCTGGAAATAATGCTTTGGGAACCCAACAGGACAGCAGCCAGACATGTCATTTCCCAGCTTCTTTTTCTGCTGCTGGCAAGTGCCTAGACTGTTGGTGATGCCCATTACTGTGCAATGGTCTCGTCTGATGGTGTTTGGATTGTCTCCACGGCGGAAGATGCAATTAAGTGCATTTGCTGACCGTTCGCTCTGCAAGTTTGGCCGTGTTTGTCCTCGCTCCACATTCTTTATCTCACTGGCTCAGCAAACTGTATTAAAAATTGGCTTTATGACTAGTATTAGAAGTAGGAAACGGATATATAGCCTGCTGTGCCAAGGGAAAAACTTGTTAGGAACTGTCAAGTGAGCATTGGTAATTAAGGGCTCTTGTGTACTCTGTGGTAATTAAGCCAATCTATTTAAATTAGTATTAATCAAACAACGTCCTACGCTCTCTTCTGGTCTGTGACCCGAACGATCAGTTGGCCGTGTTTGAAGTGGTTAAGGTTTCTCCAAATCAGCATCAAGCAAACAAGGAAGGTTTGAGTTCCGTACCGATCTATAGTTCTTCTCACAGCAGGAGGCGAGGACAGACGGAGGTTATTCCACTGCAGAGAGGAGTCATCTCGTCTCCAATTGCTGCAATAAGATACCTTATTTCCTAAAAGTTTTGCAATGATTCATCCACAGTTGACTGGCGAAATTAAACCCATCAGTTTCAGAGAGCAAAATGACTGCAATCGATCAAGCGAAAGCTTTTTTTTTTTTTTTGACTAGCGAGAAGCAGTGTGTTAAAACAAAGATGTTGGGGTGCTTTTGGCTTCCTTTGGCTTTCTCATTTTGCCCGCATTAGTCTGATTTCATTAGTCTGATTTCATTAGTCTGATCACATTAGTCTGATTTCAACCCAACTGGTCGAAAAAAATTAGAATGGCGGCACCGTTAGTGGCACAAGGTCGATCCACTCAGGAGCCGGGGCTCTGGAATAATTGGATTGGCTTGAGGGAAAGGTGAGGGCTTCCATTCAGAAGGTGTAGGTGATCCATCAGCCCGGAATCAAACTCGCGGGTTGGAGTGGAAATTGAATATGATGCGCCACGAGCGAGCAATCAGCTAGCCGGCGCTCCCCGCGGCTTCAAATTAACACAGGGTGCAAAGCTAATCTAGGCTAGCGTGCCCTCCGGGATCAAATGTTTTGTAAACCGCGTGTCGACTGTCGCTCTCACTCGTGGGAATACGTCTGATTTGAAGAAACGAGTTTTGCGCTCCCTTTAAGGGTAACATCGAGCCTGGAGCTATTGATGCATCTGGGAATTGCTTCTGTGTGTTTTTTTATTCTAAAAAAAAAAAAAAAATTGCAAAAGGGTGAGATAAAACAGTGTCTCACCTTCAAGGGATTGATGGTGTGCAACCTCAAGGGCACATGTTTTTTTTTAACTCATTGAGGTATATAAACCTTTTAGCCCATTTTAACGTCGCTGTATTAATATGAATGAAGTCCTGTTGTCTTTTCAAAGCATTCCTCCTCAGGACAATGTTCCATGTTGATAATCTTTCAAAAAGGGGTAGAATCAGGTCCACATCCACCTCATTTGCAGAGTCTATTTCGAAAGCGAGAGGAGCCACCTGACTCTCCTCCACTTTGCACTTCAGTGGGATTTTAAAATTGAGAGTTCCTGTCACGTCTGTAGAGTCTGTGGCAAAGAGCCTGGACTGTGCATCACTGATTTCTGCTGAGGGCAGAGACGGCGGGGAGGGGGGGGATGGAGGGAATAGTGTGGCGGCGGCGGCCGGGTGTGCCGGGGTCAGGAGCCTATTGTGCATGTGCCTCTTAACAAAGACACACTCATCACTTATGCTCACACCGGCAGCACCGCCGAAGCCCGGAGGTTTCGCCGTCACGCAGAGCCAGACAGGACAGTGAATTAAACATCTGTGCACGGCGAAACATCGTGACGCTCAACAGCTACAGTACCAGCTCCCCTTGTACTGGAATGTGCGATTGTGCTGTTTTATAAAATGACAGACAAAGATGAGGAGATGTTTTTGCATGTTGTGTAACCAAATTTAACTACTTAGACTGACAAGTGTTACTGCTGAATATCAATGATAAAAAAATAACACGTGAATGCATAAATATATATCCATTATGCGTCACTCATCCCCCAAAGAGTGCACTGCAAGAGCTGTTATCGGAGTGAAAGCGCTTCCCAAACATCACAGTAACTATATTTCAAGGTTGCGAGTTGCATTATTGTCAGCAAGTGGGCCGAGCAGGAAGCAGGGTGCACTTCAGTCCCAAATCAGCTCAGAGAACGCTTCAATCATTAAGGGGCTGTACGGCATGAGCATGCCAGCCTGGGTGGATTAGAGTGAAAGCCATGTGCGCTTGGAGCCGGTGATGATGGAGGGTGTTTGATTGTGTCTGCGGTGTCTTTCTTGTCGATTTGTATAAAGAAGTCTTACCAAGCAATATATTTTTTTAAGCCAACGACATTGATGGTTGCAGGAGGCAAACTGTGGTGGGCGGACGAAGAGTCGGCGCAGCTGGGAACGGTTACCAAGAGAGACGGCCGGAACCCCGTGATCCTGAGGAACAAGACGAGCGGGGTCGTCCACATGAAGGTGTACGACCGGGAGGGTCAGAAAGGTAAGCGGGCTCGCATGTATCACACGCAGACCGGTACACACACACACTTACGGTACCTTACTTCTTGCCTTTTCGCCTGGTTGGCTTAACATTCAGGAAGAAACCCGTGCCAGATAAACAACGGCGGCTGCTCACAGCTCTGCTTCCCCACTTCTGAGAACACCCGCAGCTGCTCCTGCACCGTCGGCTACAACCTGCGCAGCGACCGCATGTCTTGCGAAGGTACGTCTCCCAAAATACGCTCTCGAGAGCAGCCGATGTGCTCTTATCGGCGTTTCAATTTTTCATGACGGCAGGTAGAAGTGTACATCTTTAAAAAAAGTGTGAAGCGACGCACTCACCTCCAGCGCATGCGATTCATCTATATACAGGTCAGAGGGCGTTCATAATTTAACAGTGCGTTCTGCTTTCTGCAGGCGTCGATTCTTTCCTGATGTACTCCATCCACGAGGGAATCCGGGGAATCGCGCTGGACCCGAACGACAACAGCGAGGCGCTCATGCCGATCACGGGAACGCTGTTTGCCGTGGGAGTCGACTTTCACGCAGGTACGCTAACACGCGACACACAGAGGGATCTCCGCTGTTGAGTCAGCGCTTGATATTGAGTTTAAGGCGGACGATGTTACAAATCCGCTGAAGATTAAAGAGTTTTTTTTTCTGACGTACGGTTCAAAGTAAAAGGTAAGAGTAGGTGGCTTTTACTGGACCTTTGGCTTACCTGCAAAACGATGCTGGAATTCTTTTCTGGCTTTTGTTTTCAACTGTGTGCATCCAGTATGTGCATATTATTATACAGTATTTTCCACTTGAATATGCACAGTATTATTATATAATATTACACAACACTCATGTGTTCTTTTTTCCCTTTATTTCTCACAGTTCATACCTCTCCCTCTCAATCTTAAATGAGTGGGAGGGAGAGGTCCGTGTTACACTGGGCTCTAACCTTTTGAATAATGGTCTGCGTGCCGGTGGAGTGCCGCGGAGATGAAAGAGTAATAAGTTCACATTACTGGGGAGCCTCGGCATGAATAACACGGAACTATTCCTCTGAAAATATACTTATACAAAGCAATTCCCAAGATATTGTATCAAATGAAGGTGCGCCAACGCGCATCGCAAAAACACGAAGCCGATAGCGCGTGCTGTCGTTTGTTACATCCCTGCTTCCGTCTACGTAATGTATATGATAAAACATGATGCATTTATTACACCAACAAATGCTATGAATATACTATAAGCTGGTAGCGTTGCATATATGTAATAGGGCTGCCACTGAGGCATGAGAGCGAAAGCTGTGTAAAGGAAAACGCATAAGCACAAGTGAAAACAAAATGAATACACGAACGGGCTGATATTCTTAGGATTTGCAGTAATTCTTCTCGGAAAAAGCATAAAAGCAGCAGCAGATAAGAAAATGTGTGTTTGGGTAACTCAACATGTATTCCATGACTCTCCTTTGCAAAAAAAATGGGAGCAGGAAATGTAAATGTATAAAAACAAAAATTGCTGAAGCTGATTTTATATTCGAGATCAACAGACGTCTGTGTCACTTGAGAGGGACTATTATCTACAGGCTATCTTCTAACGAAGGGAGCAAACACTGTCTGCAACACCAATGAAATGATGTCCGATGAGCTAAATAGTTAAGTCTATGAAAATAAAGCCAAAACTATTCGTATGGTCGTTAGGGATCAACAGTAAGAAAATTTTTCATTTTTAGCCCCGGTCGTTTAATAAGTTCACCACGTCGGCCCAAGCTGAAATATCTCAACGACTACTGGATTGATTGCCCTGAAATCTGGTCCAGATGTTCATGATTTGCAGATGATGAATTAGTATGACTTCAGCGATCCCCTGACTTTTCCCTCGGTGCCCCCATGAGGTTGACATCTGTGGTTTGTGCGAGTAAAAAAGCCTCAACAACTGCTGGATGGATTGCCACGGAGCTCGGCGCACACATTCCTGTCCCTCAGGATGAATTGTAATCACCGTAGTTGCACCTTCACTGTCCCTCATCTAGCGCCACCATCAGGTCAACTTTCGACATTTGTCCAATAACATACTTACTTCTGTTATCATAAAGAGCTTCTGAGTCTTAGCTGTACATTTTGATTATTAGCTAGAATGGCACTCAGTAGAGTGTATACCTCCGCCAAGGCCCAACAGTCCCCTTTGATTCAATCAGGCCAAAGCCAACTTGATCGCCCAACATCTCTCTAAATTTTAAACCAGCCAGAACTGTTTTATGATAATTTTAGCCCACCAGATCTGAAACAGCCAACCACAAGAACAACAGTACAATTCAGATGGAATCACAATCTGCATTGTGTTGTGGAAAATTAACAGATTTTTCTAAGGACTCATAGATACCAGCCACTTGAATACAGCTGACTTTTTGTCAACAAGATCCATGCCATATTACCTGGGAAAATATCAGGAAAAAGTCCTATCTTGCATTATTAAAGAAAGAAAGGAAACATTTCTGGATCCGACCCTTTTCACCTGAAATTATTGAAGTCTAATCTGGGCCGAGACCATCCTCCATCCAGGTTTTTGTGCAATCCTGCTGACGAACCAACCAACAAACAAACAGACATGGGTGAGAACATAACCTCCGTGGTGGAAGTAATGAGCAAACGTTTGCATGCTAACATGCCAAACTAAGATGATGACGTTATACCTGCTCAACATCAGCGTTTTACGACCGTCATTGGGAGCATGCTAGTATGCTGACCTTAGCATCAGACCCACTAGCACGGCTGTAGACTTCAAATCAAGTGCTTTTTCTCGGAAACTAGAATTTAAATTCAGAAACTTTATTGTCAATCACACGAACAGTGCCATGAATAAATCGGAGCAGATGTGCAAAGGGTGACCTTTAGACAATGAATGTAAGTTGATGACAGAAATTTGCAGTTACACCAGTAATTGTCATGAGCCAGACTGCTGAGCAAAAGCTGAGAGCCTGAAATCTAATCTTGATTCTGAGTGACTTCAAAGGTTGATAGCGATCTCGATGTCTGACCACAGCTTTTAGAAAATAGGAAATAAGCCGAGTCCGAGCCAAAACCAGACGCGGCCCAGGTCCAGAGCGAGGCTGCCGATTGTCCTCCCCTTTATTACTCCGCGCAGGTGAACGCGCGAATGCATTAGAGAGCCCATCCAAGAGCAGCAGCCAATAGATCACGCACATCATTTACATGTCATTACAGAACCCGGGCTGCCGGAGCAGAACAGATGAAAGCCCCGCAGCTGCATTCTGTCATATTTGAGCTACGTGTTAACAGAGTGTGAAGGCAGCAGGAACAAGGAAGTGCTAATAAACACACAACGCCACCTATACTCCTAACAACCTGTGCAGAGCCGAGCTGACAGCCACCCGCGGAGATGCTCTCGAAGACTGCGCCATAAATAAATTACGCACTGTTTTATGTGCTTATGTAATAGGACTGTAAAATCAGAACGGGTCCATAACAGTTTTACCAACACCATGTTTTGCATGAAGCAATATACTGCGCTGTAAAAAAAATTTGGCCCACAATTGCCTTTCCCCGCTCAGGCCCCGTGTGTCAACAAAAGAGCTGTGGATGGACTGTGCGGGTAATTTTCGCCATCATACTTTATAGTTCCACACAAACCTTTGGGTGAAATGGGCCGTGCCGCAGTAAAAATGGGCTTTCATGAGCTGCTTTGTTTGAGGGCATAAATACTTTTGTGGCAGCCACATTCATCATCAAATTTCCTCCCGTCATTAACCGCGTCGGGTTGGTCTGCAGGAAACGACACCGTGTACTGGACGGACATGGGCCTGAACAGAATATCCCGAGCCAAACGTGATCAGACCTGGCGGGAGGACATCATTACGACTGGCATCAGCCGGGTGGAAGGCATCGCCGTCGACTGGATCGCTGGTTAGTGACGCCCCAGGGCCTGGAGTCTGATACTGTAGGCTGTCAGGCTGGTATGGATTGGTTAGAACTGGTTGGGTTGCTAAAAAACATCGATAGAGTTGGGTATCCTTTACATAAAATCATTAGTGTTGGCATATATGTACGTTCATGATGAGACATTCATGAGTTTTTCTTCACAGGGAACCTGTACTGGACGGACCATGGCTTCAATCTAATAGAAATCTCCCGTCTGAACGGTGCGTACCGCTCAGTGGTCATATCTGAAGGACTTGATCAGCCGAGAGCCATCGCTGTTCATCCGCAGAAGGGGTAGGCCATGAACTCTTTATGTGTCTTCATATTTCATGTTTATATGCACTATTTGTTGTAATCAGTTGTATTATTAACACTGGTGTGACCGTTTCAAAAGCATTTATTATGGACAGAAGCCACATTACATTTGCCTCTAGAATCTCTAATAATGAGTTTGGCGAATGGTAAATTCAGATGTACAGCTGACTGATCATGCTGACCAGTATTTCTCCAGTACATAAAGTGCATATTGGTTTCTGCAGTTACTGCCGACAGAGAAGCTCTCGTTTTTCAGAACCATGAGTCATTATCTATGGAAGCTGAGAGCGGCCTCGCTCGCAGTTTCTTTTTTTAATTGTTTTTATGTCATAATCTGGAGGTCTCCAGTTAATTAAAGCCTTATCTCAAGAAAGCAAGCGCTTGCTATCTTGATATAACGAGATACTCAGCCCTTTATGAGAAAACAAAAAGCTGTTTCCTCTTAACGCGTATAATGACTATCAAAATCAGAAGTGCCATGTCAGCATGCATGTGTCATCATGGTGTCTTGACAACTGTAGCAGCTGATCAGCTGGAACTGTTCAACCCATCAGGTTGTTGTTCAGTCTTACACACTAGTTTAGAACTCTCTATATCACCTTATATTAATTAGCCATAATGCAAATACCATCAAATCAAATCTCTAGGGAAACCAACTTACGTCAGATGACTGAAGCTGCCTCAAAACTCCCAAACCCATTAAACAGAGCAGCGCGTCTTTGTTACGGGCCACCTCTGAGTCTTATGGCGTCATTTTCTCATATTAAATTATCCTGTTATCTCGAGAAATCGGCCTTTTGTGTTTCTTCAGATAACAAGATAAATCAGCCCATTGTCACGAGAAAAACGAGCCTTGTTATCTCAAGGTAACCGTAGTTAATTTGTGATCTTGAGGTTAAAGCGTTCGGAAAATGAATCGCAAGCGCGGCTGTTCACGGCTTCTGTACCAATCTTTCTTGAGTTTAACGGATTTTATTTGTATTTATAATTATCAGGTATTTCTAAACTGTATTACCTCTTTTTCATGAACGCGCTCTAGTCCAGAAAATCAGTGTGTTTGTGTGATTCCACTCTGCTGGCCAGGTATCTGTTCTGGACCGAATGGGGCCAGCACCCCTGCATCGGCCGCTCCCGCCTGGACGGTTCAGACCAGGTAACCTTGGTCAACTCGGGCATCATGTGGCCCAACGGAATTTCCATAGACTACGAGGTACGGTGACACGCCGACGCGCCCCACACCCTCACACTGTAATTCCTACCTCATCTCCTTTGAGGCTGATATATGACTTTGCCTACGAGGTCCGCTTTTGTGATATGCATTTTGAAATTACTTTCCAGGAAAATACATTATACTGGTGCGACGCCCGCACAGATAAGATCGAGAGGATAAACCTTGAGACAGGTGAGAGCCGGGAGATTGTACTGTCAGTTGCCAACGTAGACCTTTTCTCGGTGGCTGTGTTCGGGCCTTACATCTACTGGTCTGACAGGTAATTTATTATTTTCTTTAATGTGCACGCATGAAATGGCCTGCAAAGCCTGCAATACTAACCTGACTGTAACCCTCCCCCCCCCGCAAAGGTCTCAAGTGGAAATATTAAGAACAGTAGTTCCTCATAGCGAGGGTCACTGCCAATTTTTTCACAAATACTCCGGGCAGAATTCAGTGTCATCTGCAAGGGCAAATCCGTCCCCACCCTTCCTGTAAGAATCAGCAGCACAGTTAAATTTAATGGAGCCTCGGTTCTTTTTCGTGGAATTGGGAGCCTTATCCATTTTTACACACACATGGTTTTATTGGATCCCCAAAGCAACAACAGACTAAGCAAAGGTTTTGAACTATCGGGAAATAAATGGTTTTTAAATCCCTCATCACGAATCGTATTTTTCGTCATGAATCTGTTTTTTAACCTGTCCTACAATCGTCCCAGTCTCCCCCCTGCACAACAAGAAGCTTTAGCGTGTGTTTACCTTCAACAACTTGAATTGTATGGCAGGACCGAGTCATCGCAGTCTTAGAATCTCCTTGACTATTGTCGAATGAATGATCTGCCTTTATTATCTGTCTAACTTTGTCCTGTCCCCGACTCAGAATACTGTCCTCTCTGGAACTTCAACCACCTCCTTTGTCCCTCTCGTACTTCAGGGCTCACTCAAACGGTTCCATCCGACGTGGCTTCAAAACGGACACCAGCGAGGCCGTGACCATGAGGAGTGGTCTGGGGGTCAATCTGAAGGACGTGACAGTCTTCAATAGAGGCAGAGAAAAAGGTAGAGGAATCTACTTTACAATGTCACGGACTACCTTTACATGCACAGGATATTCTGCTTTTTGCCCTCATTCCAGGAAAAGACCATATTTCTACTAAGCTGTATAAGTAGTTTATGTCGTAGTAATGTTCCTGTTCACATGGAGCTGTGCATGCGCCAACTGATGCACCTGAACGTGTCCTTCATGACATCAAAATATGGAAAAACCGAACAGCTGGAGCCACTTTTGTGTCAAAATAAGATTTCCTCAAAACTGTAACCGATGGCAGACGGTGCCAGCACAGCCTCGCTCTTTCCATTCTCCAACCACCTCTTGGAAAAAGGTCGGCTTGGCAACACGCGAGCACATCCGAAAACCCCCGATAACCAAAATCTTTCAGAATGTTTGCAAGTAGGTGTGTTTCTCATTCCAACCACACAGGTGTGCTTTTTGTTTGGTCGCGCATCTCTGGTGATCCAAACGCTCTGCATACACGTCCCAACAATGCTCCTAGAAACCTGAATAGCATGTCTTAATCTGAACATGCTGCATTTGGAATAAGGTCTAAACTCAGAATACGGTCACACTCTGAATGATATTGGAAAACTAGTGCATGTAAACACGCTCAGTGATTATAAATTTGCTATTGTCGCATGCAGTTCAAACACGATTGCTGGGGCAAACCAGTAACCGAGCATGTTTTGGGTGTTGATAGGCACGAACCCCTGCGCCAGGAGCAACGGCGGCTGCCAGCAGCTGTGCTTCCACCTGGGCAGCGGTCGCCGGACCTGCTCCTGCGCCCACGGCCGCTTGGCAGACGACGGCTTCGCCTGCGAGCGCTACGAGGGCTACCTGCTCTACTCGGAGAGGACCATACTGAAAAGCATCCACCTCTCGGACGAGAACGACCTCAACTCGCCCGTGCAGCCGTTCGAAAACCCCGCTTACTTCAAGAACGTCATCGCCCTGGCGTTCGACTACAGTCAGAAGACCGCCGAGACCAACCGCATCTTTTTCAGCGACGTCCACTCCGGGAACATCCAGGTGATTAACGACGACTGGACGGGAAGATCGATTATCGCGGAAAGTAAGTGTATTTCGCATTACCACAGTGTTCTTTTTTAATTAATTGTATGTCATTATATTATCGAAACAGCCATCCATTGTCCCCCGCGCACATATTGAACACTTACACATGCACTACTTCTGCCAATTCAAACAGGGCCACCACTAACATTTATTTTCATCAACGATTAATCCGCCAATTGTTTCACGATCATTTCCTCCCATGTATAAAATGTCAGAAAATGTGAAAAATGCTCAACACAACTCCCAAAGTGATGTCTTCAGATTGCTTTTGTAGTCCGACCATCAGCCCAAAACCCAAAGACTCTTCATTTACTATCATAAATGACAGAGAAAAGCATAAAATCCTCACATTTAAGAAGTTAAAAGTCGAGAAGTCCATTATCAAAATACTGTTACAGCTCTTGCTACGTTTTGCTAAAAGATTCAGCTGTGCATGTGTCGCTTGTCTATTGGTCTTGAGAATGCTTTGGCATGATGAGGTACAGGAGGAGCGGTCGGAATCACTCAGCTGTTGCTTCCAGTCGGCCGTCTTTCATGGAAAAGGTGTGCGTTGATTTCAATCAATGCGGCAGCGGCTCACGCTTCACTTTACTTTTCACTTGTCGCTGCTCTCCCGGGCGTATTTTTACGCCCCAGGTCTGTTTTCTTTTGACTTAGCTGCATTGATTGTGCACTGGGTGGTGGGCGGTGCCAACATGCTTTAATAGTGCACATTGACACCGTGGCTGAGCAGATCCGGCGCAGACACCGGCTGCTGCTGCTGTTGTGAGGAGCCGCTCTCATTACCCGAACGGAAAAGGTGATATTTGTATTTCAGTTCCAATCAGATGGGACAACCCTTTTAAGATCACAGTATTCCCCATTTCATTAATAGCACCTCATCACACACATTTCCTCCCCCACTCCTTCATTTCTCCCTGCCAATGCTCCCCTGAAAAGACCATTTAATACTGAATCATCAGGGTATAATGCCGCGTTTGAAAGCTCTCTGCTTACTGACTGTCACAGATTGAACGACGCGACCAATCCCTCTCTATTCCTCCACTAAATCTCAGCCCAGTCCTGCGTTGATAAGCATGACTGGCGTCAGATGAACAGCGAAAGCCTCTGTTCTGCTCGGCTAGCATCCTCTGCCTTTCTGCGAAGTTCCTACTGGGAGCAGAGCTCAGCACCTTCCCCACCCCCTCCTCACACTGGGAGACTGGCAGAGTGTTACTGATCCACTTCCACCCACCCACCCACCCCCCGCCACCCTTCTTCCACCCCCCTGCTGAGGGAGCTTTCTATTTATTTATTTATCTCCGAGGAAAAGAAGAAGCATTATTAAGAACCATCTGTCGTTATTTGTAAGTGTCCTTCACAATTTGGCTCACGCGAAAACCAAAGCGGTGCGAATAATTGATTCGAGTACAAATTAAAAGATTGTATCCAAAATACTTCAGACACTTACTTATTTTAAATGCTTAATAACTTTGTTTCTTCTCAAGGCGCGGCCACAGTTTGTACAGTATGCAGCTATAATGCATACAGCTGTGGTCAGATACTATAAATGTCTTTGGTTCCAGTTAGCTTCTTTGCTGTTGAGTGAAATCAGCCATCGTGTCCATCTGGGTTTCACTCCCTGTGATGAAACCGCCACCTTTCAGCAGCTCCTCACTGTACGAAAGCAAGACTCCTCTATTTCCTCTCTCAAAGTTTCTGCCCGCGTCCCGTCACTGAGGAAAGGTGAAGATGTTAATCATCCATATTTCCCTAATTAAACTCCGTGTCCCCCATTAATTACTCCCTCGCCCCGCCAACAGTTTTTGCGAGAAACTCCGAGCTGCCAGACGGCTTTTATTGCAAACTATTAATTAGCGATCGGCTGACTCAGGTAGTGTCTTAAGCATTCTACAGCACGCTTTACAGGTCAGATAAGAGGATAAGATTCTCTATCATCGGCCGCATGTCCGCCATTAAGACAAACGACTGCGGGGTCTGCATCGACGCTCAGGCCTCAGAGTACACGCGGACGCAGATGTTACGCGAATACTACTGCATTTATTCAAGTTTCTCCTGGGCTGAGTTGAGGAGAAGAGGAGGAGTGCGCTTCTCTTGTGGAAGATAATCTCTTGTTTTGTCAAACAATAAGCAAATGCACTTCCACCTGGAGGAGTCGCACATGGACAAGCACACACACAGAGAGGACCTGGTTCATGCAGGTAATCTTTACAAAGCCCTAACAAATCCCATTTCCTTTCCGGTTGACAAACTGTGATATCAGACAGCTTAGGGTCCAGTGGCTCTGTGGAGCGTGGCTCCAATTTTAATAAATGTGCTGCATCGCTGTGAGAAATAAACTTTGTTGTCTCGTTTCGAGACGAGATTCGATGCTTCTTTTGTCTACTTTTTAAATTTTTGGGATTTCGATTGCAATCAGAAGGATTCTTTATACTGGGAGTGCATTTTTTTATTTGTTTGTACTGGTTTGGCATTTTTTAAATTGCTTTTCCGCACGGTGTCAACATTTCTCACCGCTACAGCATGTACAATATTCTCTTCAATTTCCTCTCCCAGGATATAATGGAAACATCCCCCCAGTCTGAGGCTTCCACAAACACCCCGCGGTGGCTCTCGGGGGAGCGGTAGCCATATTCATGAACATCAGTACATGACAACTCCGCGGCGCTGTTTTATTATTCCAGCCCTCCTCAGATTGACACATGCGCAATATTGAAACAGCAGAGGTCATATTCAGCGGCTCCTCTACAAAACCATCGCCAAAAAAAACTTCCGTAAATAATCAAGCAGGAATACGACCAGGTTTTTTCTGTCTGTGATCACCGTCTCTCTCCGGAGGTCCCCCCCCCCCTGTCAGTCACATTTTTCACCAGCCCAGGAGGCTACAAAGGGCCTTTTCATATTCTGTGTTTAGGAAATTGGTTGGCAGTGAAAACATATTCAGTTTTCTGAGTGACTGTTGCATCAACAAATAGCTGTCTGTCCGGCATAGTGAGGCGTGAAGTCCCTTTCCCTGTCAATCACCGAGGAAACATAATCCCAATTCCAACACAATTGGAGTCTGCCATCTGCCACAGGCAAAGTCAATATTTTTACCGAAATCTGCAGGAGGAAACTTTCAGTTTATTGGCTGCAACAGGAGATAACTTAACTTAACTTTTTCCTTTTAAAAAAGGTAGATTTCACCACCCAAAAAAAAAATAATATATATATATTTTGGTTGGTTATTCTGCATTGGCACATTTCATATTTCATGTACTCCATGCATTATTTGACTTACAAAGGATGCAGTTTGTTGCCACCATACTTGTGATGTGTATAAGACAGATGTGTTGACAACATTAAGATCTGTCCTTCAGGCCGTGTTTTCACTAAACCTTGCCTCGATGTGGTGCGCAAATTAGTTTCGTCAGCATGAATTTCAGCAGAGGTCTCGTGTGTCTGCTCTTTCAGATGTGGGCTCAGTGGAGGGCCTGGCCTATCACCGAGCCTGGGACACCCTGTTCTGGACCAGCTCCACCACCTCCACCATCACCAGACAGACTCTGGATCAGACACGAGTCGGCGCCTTCGAGCGGCAGGCCGTCGTCACCCTCTCGGAGGAGGACCATCCGCACGTCCTGGCCCTGGACGAGTGTCAAAAGTCAGTAGCTCGCCTGAGTCGCTAACCCCTCCGTCGTTCACTCTCTGTCTTCTCTTCTCTCGCTAACTTTTCTCTTACTCTTAATCTTCACTAACTTAACTTTTCCTCACAACATTTCTCTTTTGTTTTGTGTGTTTTTGTTGACATATGTTCAGGTAATCTCAGTTTTTATTGGGTCATCATCCTGCTGATGAGCTATAAAGTGTATGCTGATAACGCCATAGGTTTTTTTGCTCTTCATTATCCCAGCCCTATGTAATCGAATCAAATCAAAGTGAATGCAGGGTTCTCCCTGCAGGGCTAATGAAAAGCACAGCACTGAAGTGGTTTTGAACACCAAATGAATGTAAAATTAGCGTTAAGGGCATCAAAAGTAACTAAACGATTCTACCAAGACCTTGTTGTAGTTAGTCCCAAATTCCCTTCTTCAGCGAGTTTTGTGTTTAAGCTCTTTGGGTGCTTTCTATCTATCTGCTCTAGGGTTTCCAACTTTTGTACTCAAACACCAAGATAAAAATGGTACAGCATAATGTGAAACTGTTTTTCAATTTCTTTCCCCAACCCCTGACAGAAAGGTAGAAAGGTACACCTTACTCATCCACAAACGGGGGGAAAACACTTGAATGGTAGGAAAAAGCTGGGCCCTGTTTAATAATCCAAAAGGGTATATAACAACGTAACAGCATTCTGTCATTTAAAAAACATTACAAAAGTCCGGCCTTTTCTTTTCTCCCTGAGAAAACAGAGAAGCTTGTTGCATGCACTTACCTTTTATTAGTTTGCTCCCAGATTTTAAGATTCCAGCCTTGTCTATAAATCTATTCATGGGCTATATTGTTGATCCGCTGCCAAGATGCGTCCCAGGTAAAAGCTCTCAAATCCGCCCATTGTCTACTGCTCAGTGTAGCAAAAATGCAGACAAATGGAATTGTCTCCCTCCGGGTCTGAGGACAACATCATCAATTCAGGCTTTTAAGTGCGTGCTGTGTCTGCTGGGTTTACCGTATTCCCCCCCTTCTTTCTGAAACGCTCTGTTTTAGCTCCTGTCTCTTTAAGAACCCCCTCCCCCCTTCACAAATACCCAGTTTACTTTGATTGGTCAGCTCACACACGCCCGAGCCAGCACCGCTAACAACAACAGAGCAGCTATGCTAAACCGATTCTTACACGGCAAAACTAGCCATCTGGCATAAATTATGCAAAGATATGACTCTGTTAGGAGATTCTGTTGGTGCAAACTTTGACATTTTCAACTTTCATTATCTGTTACATGCACAAGTAACCTTTATAAAACACTGGAGAGGAAGAAATGACTAAAAAGCATGAAAAATGTTTGAGATAATCAACAAAATGGAACATTTGGTGCTGTTACGAACACACTCATCTTTTCAGCTGGGATCGGCTCAGTGTGGGGGCTTTGGTGCATTATGCTGCTCCGGAGCTATAATCTGACATAACTATCAAGCACTTTGTGTTCGGGTGAGCATTTTGACACCTCAGGTGTAAGTGTTCTGATCACTTCAGAGCTGTGCCAGTTTTAAAAAAGCTCGGAGAAAAAAAAGATGTTTTCTGTTGTTCAGAAAATAGCGCTCCAGTATTCCTGTCACTTCAGATTTAACACTTAGTTGCATATTCATGATGATAAAAATGTGACTGCGAGCAGTCCTAAAAAGAGGGAGTATATCGCTCTTCCTGTTGTACTACCTAAATTAATTTCTTGACCTCAGACTATATCCTTGGTTGGCAATTTGGCACCATATCCATCCCACTCGAGTAACACCGTCTGATAATTAGAATTCGAACTCAAGTGGCTAATTTGCAGTCGCTGCTTGTGACTTCTGACCGCCGTCCTTATTACTGCGCAGGACCGCAATCCTTATTACTTCCGTGACTTTATCACAGTACGAAGCGAGAGCCCGGGGGCTGACACGCTTTCCGTACAATTTTACCAAACATATCTACCTGTTTGTTTGTGTTTCTACGGTTTATCTGCATTGCTGTTTATTTGAAATATGCACCATCGACTCAGATACAAATCTTTCATTTATTTACTCTGTTGCTCTTATTTGTGTTTTACAATGTCCCTGGAAATCCCCCCAGAAGAGAACAGGAATAAAATGACCTCCATATCAGGTCCTGGCAACTATGGGATTATGTCGACGGCTGACTGACAAGGCTGCAGAAACCTTCAGCGGTTTAATCCACTGCAAGAAGATTTTCCTGTTTATTAGTGTTGTTTTTTTTTGAGTCCCTCCTGGTTGACATGTTGATAGAGCAGCTCTTATAAAACGCCATCATTTTCTGCTCCCTGATTTAATTTCAGACTACACATATTTGTTTTGTAGTTCTTGTCACGGTGCCGTGAATTCATCGAAGTGCGAGGTGAACCGGAGCTCCTTTTCTCGGAGAGGGAGAGAGTCTCCGGTGACATGTGCACATTAAGATGAAGCCACTTTGCGACCGAGAAGAGATTAGTCCGTTCGCTGGTAATTAAATGTTTGCTTCGGCTCTCCTGTCACGTTTCAGCCTGATGTTTTGGACCAACTGGAACGAGCAGAGGCCCAGCATCATGAGATCCACCTTGGCGGGCAAGAACATGAGGATCATCATCAGCACCGACATCCTGACGCCCAATGGACTGACTGTGGACCACAAAGCGGAGAAGCTCTACTTTTCCGATGGAACCCTGGGCAAAATTGAGAGATGTGACTACGACGGGTCCGGCAGATATGTGAGTATGAAAAGTAATTGTTCTTCTTCTCTGTAAAAATGACTTTTTATCGTATTTTCTGTCATTATACGAGGCATGAATACCGGTTCCACGTTTTTGTATTGTGTTCCCATGAATCAAACAATGTTTTTTTTTGTGAAAGAATCCCAGTGACTCACCAGAATCTATTTGTCTCTCAGTGATGGAGACGTTTCAATGCAAAAACATCTGAGAAACATGGCACTCATTCAGGGACAGAATGTCAGATTGATCTGCCCTTTTTATCCTGAAATGAAACATTTTTTTTTTTCTCTGTCTCCCGTTTAATCTCCAATCCCTTCTGGCCTCCTAAAATATGGTCCTCCATACAGCGGATGGGATCAGAAATACCTTTGATGATCTCTCCGATACTTCATCTCTGAGGGTACAGATGGTTTCCTTAATCAGAGGAGTCAATCCCTGTGAAAGTAAAGAAGCCAAGTGCGGGGAGCTCTTATTTTGTCCACGGAAAACTTTGCATGCATAATGTACAACATCCTAACTGGATATCTATCTCCCGTATCCCAGCGTGTAAAAGATTGCAGTACAAGGATGGTCTCTTTTTTTTTTGCTATGGATTTCATTTTTTTGCTTGACATGACCTCCGCAGCTCAGCACCTCGGCCCATCTCAATTAGTTACCCATATGTTTGCCGAGCCGGGTCACAGGGCTCAGAGAGGCTTCACCTTTGGGTCCCCACCAGCCCTCGCCGCAGTCTAATCCTGCTAATGAAGGCTTTGCTGCGAGACCGCTCTGGGTGCTGATTTTCCATTCCAATTAAAATGTGTAAATTAAACCCGAGGTAGCTGATTGTCAACTTCAGCACTTACCCAAACCGCGCTTCGCAAAAAAGACAACCCGTCCTGTATATATACAAGAAGCTTACTGTGGAGACGGAAGGCTTAAGGCTCGTTGTCACTTTGGCGCGTCCCGATTGTTGTATTATTCTGGACACTGATCTGATGTGTTTAACTCAGCAAAAATTGCGAAAGGCTCCGAGATTTCATTTCGGAATGAAAAAATAAAGTTTGGTCCGACCATAGACAGAATAAACCACATTATAGAACCCCAATTTTCTACTGAGTCATATTAATGCGGACTTGGATGGGAGTGGAGTGTCCTCGAGGGCCCGGCTACCCCTCTTCACCGCGGCGGTGTCATTACGCGCTGTCAGTGCGGTTAGCGACGGAGGAGAACAGGAGCTGTGGCACGGCCGACTCCCCCGTGCCATTCCGAGAGCGGGGACCCGTGTTGTTAATGAAGGCAGCGCTTCGCGAAAAGGGCAGCGGAGTGCATGATGAGGGAAGATGTCAGTGTGTTTAGCGGGGGGAAGATGCCACGAAGAGAGGGATTTGAGAGCCGCCTGGAAATGGTTTGTGTCATACAGGTTCAATGTCAGCAGCGCGCTCTCCGGGGATGGTTGTGTTGTAATGGAAACACAGAGGTATGTCAGGTGGATCTGTTTTGAGTTTGTCGTCATGGAAAGTTAATTAAATAAAATCGTTTTACACCAGACTTAGCACATATAAACAGTTCTTTTTTTAAACGCAGGAAAACCCAGTAAAGTAGGTGATTGATTAACTTCCTATTGTCAATAGCGTTTAAGTTAGTTTTAGTTTTTCTTCTTTCTTTATTTTCTCATTTCTCTCTGGTAACACATTCAGTATCACAAACACTTCAGGAAACGGGGAACAACAGACAGCAGCACAGGCGAGACTGACAATGTAACAGTGCTTACTTTTTTTATATCTTTTACTCGTCTCTGTCTCAAACTCGACGCAGACTGAACGATGCTTGAACCCTGCTCGAGCAGAGGAGTGGAAAACTCTCTTTGCACCAACATCTGGAGCTTATTGCATCATAGCATCTCATTCCAACAGAGCAAATTGGCCTGTTCACCCGGTTTATCTGCTGATCGGAGCGGCAGCAGATAAATCCCCATCACTGCCGCAGACTCGTCTGACCAGAGAAAGAGTTTGATGTTGGTTGTACCACTTTTCCAGTGAAGACGATGGAAAGCTGTTTATGCACCAAAGTCCTGAACTTCAAGGGGCGTGATGACATCACACCAGGAAAGGGATGAAAATTAGCCAGTACATCCATTAGCACGTTTCCATCACTGCCGATCGGAGCTGCCGCAGATAAATCCCCATGACTGCTGCAGAGTCTTATGATTGCCGTTTGCACCATTTTCCAAGCCAGATGTTTGCAGGCGTTTCGTGTCCAGTGCGGAGGAGGTATCATTCTCACATTGTCGAATAGTGAAAGAGTGATGAAACATGTTCACGTTTACCCAAAACACCAGTTGAGCACCGACGTAATGAGTCGCGGGCTGTAAACCCTAATGTCTCCCAAACCTCATTTCCTATCAATATGTTCCATCCTGACACATCTGGCTTTCAATCCTCCCCTCCTTCTCCCCGTCACTGTCTGTCTCTCACTGGCCTGTTGTTGCTTCCACACGCTGGGCTCCTTTAATCAACACCTGTCCTATTAATCCCAGTATGGCACGGGGCTAATGTGATGCTGCTTACAAGCCTGTCCCACTTAATGGCTGAGACTACCAAGCTGCTGGAGGCCCCGATCACCCCCACACACACACACACACACACACACCCACGCTAGCCCGGAGAGTCCCACAAGGAGGCATCTGATGGATTCCTGCCTCCCTGCCAATGACACTGTCATTTACTCCCCCAACATCTGGGTTAAGCATTCACGTGGGCGGCGGGGGTGATGTGTTGATTAATGAGTCGAAGCATCGCTCTCCGCGCTCAAACTCCGTCGATGCCTCTCCCGGCCGGATCTCGAAAAGAATTATCGGTTTGCGGAATATCGACAGTGTGAAATGTATAAACTCTCCCCGTTACGACTGCGGGATCTCTTCTGGCGTATTGAATCACTCACATGCTGTGAATGCGCTATTATCAGAGCCCGAAAAAGAGATGATGGAAAGCGGCTCCTAACGCGAGCGCTCTGCCCTTCCGAATGTTTTCTAGGTCATAATCAAATCCGGACCGGGGAACTTCTACGGGCTCGCCATCTACGCGGATTTCATCTACTGGTCGGACTGGGCCCGCCGAGCCGTGCTGCGCTCCAACAAGTACACGGGCGGCGACACCAAGGTGCTCCGAGCGGACATCCCCCACCAACCGATGGGAATCATCGCCGTGGCCAGGGACACAAACAACTGTGAGTATTTAAACACCTGGAGAAGAGCTTAATTTAATGGCTATGGGATGCGGTGTTGTGTTGGCAAATATTTGTGTATTATGTGTTTGCAGGTGCCTGGCTGCCCGTGTGTGCATATAGGCAGGCGTTTATACATGTGCATATTCATTATGTTAGCGAAGTTTATGGCAATAGACCAAAATAAATACGCCGCTGCATGCACTTTCTCTGCAGCAAGGCGAGAATAGTAGAGGAAATGTTTTAGTTTGTTCTCTGCGGCCGGCGTAACATTTCCTCCTCCCCTCGACTGGCTTCACATTTTTCAGTACAGCAGCACTTGAGGAAGTAATACAGCCAGACACATTCGACTATTTGAGGCCAATTCCAACAGCAACATTTTTCAAATTCGTCACAAATGACTGTTATCTTTTGTTTTGTCAACCTGAGCCACCGGTGGCCTCCGTCCAGGGACCGCAGGATGGAAATTAGCTTTCGGTGCAGTAAACGTTTGGTGCAGCGTTCTGTCAGATAAACAACGAAATAAAAACAAGTTGAAATCAAATAAAATCTGATGACAGCATATCAGGCAGGCGAGAACATAGAGGAACTTTTTTTGGCAAAGTTTTTGATATTTAGTAACAATGATGTGTTTTAATCTTTTTATGAAAAGCTTTACTGATAAAGATGAGTCAAGGTGCACCAAATAGTGAATTAAAGAGCTAACAGTCACTTATTTTTGTCATGTGAACCTAATGAAATCATAGTAAATATCTAAAAAATGTACTAAACTTGAGAAAGGAGGAAATACAGGAGTGAAATATCCGTCAAAATGTTGGATAACAACATAATCGCTGGAAGAAATGTTACAAATCTACATTTCTTTAGTTTGAGCTTCAGATTTTATGTTGTAATAACGCTGTGCTTATGGTCAGTTAGCTTCGGTTGGGGTTGGGAGGCCACAAAAATGGCCAAGGTTGTCCCAACTTCCCATCAAAAACATCTGGTTATTGTTGCCATAAACACATCTGGAAACTGTCCCGGGGCCTCCTTTAAAATATCCAGTGGTGTCACGCTTAAAAATGTTGAAACACAGTCTTGGCAGCCTCCTCTCATAGGTTGACCCCACCACCATCCCTCCACCTCCACCTCCTGATGTGAAAGTCAGGTCATAAACATGTAATGTGAGCTTTAAATGACGCATATTGTACGAATGCCCAATTGGTAACGCATGACGGTTCGTCAGTGTGTCAGTGGTTTACAGAAACTGGCAGCGTTTTATCTGGTGACTTGATCCGCCCACTGCGATGGGTTAGTCACACAGGCTCCTGTAAGCAATAGGAAAAGATTTTTAAAAAGTGTCGTACCTTTTTAGTGTTTTAATGCACAAAACAGCGAGAATGATAAATTAACTTGGTCTTATTTAGAAAGGGCTCGGAACTGAAGTTTCAGAGGTAATTAATAAAAAAAGCAGCCGATGTTGTAAAGGGAGTCTCTAAAGTGTTGCATAAAGTTGAATTTCCAAGTAGGACAAAGGGAGGTGGGCTTAAGTGTGTCCCACTGGTTGGACTCCAGACGCCGAGAGCCACGCCGTTCCTAGTTTGTCTCGTCGCGTCGGCGTGGCGCGCGGTGACCAGCGCCGGCGGATCTGATAATCAGGTTACCGTTTCTGGTCTCCGCATTTGTTAACCTCTTTGTTACACTCGTATACCGACCGTGAATAATTATTCGAGCGGTCTACCTGAGCCGCAGAGCAGAGCAACACTCATGAATAACACACACGTGGCCGGAGGGCAGGTAATAACAGAGGGTCTCCGGCGTGTTTCTGAAGCTGCGCCTGTCGCTGCTAAGCTTCTTTTTCTCTCACTCAGGTGTAGCTGAGCTCTCGCAGTTCTGTTTTTTTAAAGGTTACGTCTGCAGTTTGGTCATGCGGTTTAGCGCATTACATGATTCCTGCTGAGCTTTACACAGCTTTTTTTTTTTGTCACATTGCACCCCAGGCAGTGAAAGACAAAGTACGCAGCGTTGTAATATATTTGCTACCTGTCAGCGAGGATAGCAGTCGGCGTTAGAACAGGCCTTAACGACAGGTCTACCCTTTTATCCAGCGGAGCGTTTCACACTTGAATCGGCCCCGTGCTTAACAAAAAAAGAAACCAAAGAAAACAACGTCAATACTAGAGATTTGTTATTGATTAAGAAAAAACCGTACAGGAGGAAATCAGCTATGGCTCAGCTGTGTCACCCATTTAAAGTAAAGATCATATTTGGTGTCAGACCCTCAGATTCAAAAAAAGCAGGAGCTCCTTTCTCAATTTCAATTTCAATTTCAATTTCAATTTATTTGGATAGGGACAATGCACATTAATGAGCATCAAAAACATTTCTGCAAATATGCCGGATTATAGCAAAGCTGCTAGTTTGCATCCGTAGTCCCTGAAAATAATAAAAGGAAATACAAATATTAAAGACAACGAATAATAATAATAATTTCTGGGTTCACCAACCATTTAGAAAACAACATCCTTCCTGTGGCGAGCAGATAATCCAAATTCTGCGCCAGCACCCAGCGGGACTTTTAACATTTATTTTAAATTCCACTTAACGCAGCAGATAAGGAAGGCCGAGGCTAATTGTGCTCAGCAGAAAGGCACAATGCTTCCTCAGAAGATAAATCCATGGACGCATTGAACATCTAAGACCGATGACATCTAACAGAGAGCGTTTGCCCCTGGAGATTGTTTTTTTTTCTTCTGTTGGCGGCTTCTGGCCCACTAATCACTTCTGTTTGATTGTTATTGAAGGCGAGCTGTCCCCGTGCCGACACATGAACGGAGGCTGCGGCGACCTTTGTCTCCTGACCCCGTACGGGAGGGTCAACTGCAGCTGCCGCGGAGAACGTGTGCTGCTGGACGACAACAGATGTGTGTGTAAGTCCGCAACCCCTTGGAACCACCATCAGCACCGGATATTGATTTGCGATGGCGCTCCTCACGGATTAGATATTTTAAAAACCAGAGTCATTGTCTACATTTATATGCATGGCGACGCCTGGCTTCCCTCCACACTCAGGTTCAGATCTTACTTGGGCTGTTTACACAAACCTTTGATATATTTCAATTGATTCCTTTGTACATAAACAGGAGAGCATGAACAGCTGCTGTCTCTTCCTCTTTGACTAAGCAGGGAGTTTGTAATGATTCCAGAAGCCGCAGTCAATCCTGCGAGGGGAAAATAAAGCTTAAATGTTGTGTCGCTTAAAGTTCACGCAGACGGCAGGAAAAAAAAACAAAAAAACAAAGCTGGAAGCACAGGGTGTCTCAAAGTCACAAGACAAAAGCATTTTTTCGATGGCGTCTTGCATCCCTAATTTTGACACATTGCAGGCTTGGATTTGAGATGCGACGCGAGGACAGACCATAAGGTAGGAGGAGCTGTTCAAACGAGGGAGGTTTTTTTGGCCAGACTAAAAATGGCAAAGTGATTCAGAAGAGCTGGACGGTAGCCTGGATGTCAAGGTGGAGGACGACAGGCTCTCTGCCGCACCCAGATTCTACTCAATACCAGAGCAGAGAGGAAGAAGTTTCATGTTATTTTCTTGAGCAGAGAGGGAGATCGGACAGAGTCTGTGAAAATGTTGTTGGAACTTTGGCTGAAATCACCAGCAGCACGATGTTGACATTTATTATTACAGCACTATGTCAAATGAACAGCATTTTTACAGCCAGATTCCCCCTCAAGTATAAGGGTTAAGATGTTATTGAAGGCAGTTATGACATTTACAAATGGTGACTCAAAGCTGGACTATGCATTGAAATGTTGCCTCCGAGTTCACCGGTGACAGTTGAGTTTTTTTAAAGAGTCGGACAGCCGCAGTTCATCACCCACATTGTCTTCTTCTGCAGCAGAAAATTCCTCCTGCAACATCCACACTGAATTCGAGTGTGGGAACGGCGAGTGCATCAACTACCAACTAACCTGCGACGGGATGGCCCACTGCAAAGACAAATCGGACGAGAAGATGCAATACTGTGGTAAGAAAACGCCTCGCAGCTCTGTCGGAAAGCACGTTCAGACAAGACTGTAGAGAGAAAAATGTGTCGGTTCGATTTCGAAGTCTTGTGGAAATAACTGCTTAAAGCGCCCGTTGACCTGTTCGTCATTGACATTTCTCTGTTTTCTCACTTCTAACAAACTTCTGAATGTTCACTGTTCAGTCAACAGGAGCTGCCGGAAGGGTTTCAGGCCCTGCTACAATCAACGGTGTGTGGCCAACAGTCGCTTCTGTGACGGCGTCGACGACTGCGGGGATAACTCTGATGAAGCTTTCTGTAGCAGTGAGTCGCAAGCCGTTTGATCTCCCCGTTCAAGCTGTCCTGCCTCTGAGGGCAGGATCCAGCCACACTAATGCTTATATTAATTCGGCACACTAGGCCACAAGCTGCGCTAAGCCTTCGCCGTCTAATGAGCCCCAAGATCATAACGAGTGCACGGATTCAAAGAGGCTCGCAAACCCCCACCCTTAAAAGCTGCTTTTGGGAGCCGGAACAATACTTTGTGTCCCGTCAACACGGCCAGACTTTGTTTTGACCTTGACGGGGAAATAATCCAGTCAAAAAAAGTACAGCTGTGTTTATTTCTCTGCTGTAATTGGACCACAGTGGGCACAAACAACATAGTATTACTGCAGTTTGTGAAAAAATGTCAGTAAATATAATCATGTGAATAGTTTGTTCATGGCTGTTATCATGCTTGTGCCATGTTTGTGTGACTGAATGAAACGCTAGGAGGTGGTCTGAGTGCCTGGATAGGTTTAGGCAACTAAAGCAACTTGATTACGGTTAAAGCAACATTATGTAGAAATTGGCATTTTTATGTTAACTGGAACCTTCCACAGTTTCCAAGTGCAACACCACTGTCGTTAATACAAATCCCAGGTCTATAACAGTTGGTCAGACATAATGTAGATGCTGACTACAAACAAACCTCATGACATCATAACAGTGTCATGTGTTGATAACTTGTATGTTGAAGTAAACATGCATGTAACGCTGTGATCCTACCCTCTCACTGAAGTTACATTGGGCAAGTATCTCAAGGAAATTGAATCGAACGCAACTGGATTTGCTTTTTGTCTTTGAAGACGTTTCACCTCTCATCCAAGAGGCTTCATCAGTTCATGCTCGCTTGACTAGGCTGGGACTAGTCCAACTAGCCGGTGTGGAGATCCAGCTATTTAACCTCTTAGGAGGCGGTCACAAGGCCACTGATGTCTATGGGTTGTATGTGCTCCATTATTGCCAACGACAGTCGTGAGTACGGTCGTTGGGGATGGTGGTGATAGGGCAAGTCAGTACAAGTAATGGGGGCCGGATACAAAATATTATCCATAGGCTTCACTTCGGTTGCAGTTGGGGAAAGATGGTGACTTCGGTAATATGTCAATAAAACTCAGTTTGTGAAATACTTACAAATATGACAATAAGTTTAGGACTTGTGTGCTATGTGTTATGGAGGATTGTCTGTTAAGGACTCTGGACACAATTCAGTGAACACACCAAGATTAGGATAGTTAAAGTTATCATATCATGAGAAGACTCAGAGTTACACTTTTGTATAGGTTGTTCACGCGTTGGAGTTGACTTGAGATGTGACTCCAGATCATCTGCAGTACCTCAAGGTACTTTGTCTGTACTTGAGATCATCTGCTCCCTTCTTCGGGCATAAGAACAAGATGTATCAGCCTACGGGCTCCTCTGAGATTAACATCAGGACCACTCTCTTAGAACATCTCCTTCCAAGTACACAATAGAAACAGTTTAGAGAGAATCACCGGACTGAATCAGTAATATAACCATTAACTTCTCTCTCACAGTGGACATGAATTACCCTCTTTTAACCTAGGCTGGGGCAGTTAGTGCTCATGTTCATAAGTCCTATATATACAATTCCATCACTATTCACAAACTGCTGTAACACTAGGTTAGAAAATATCAAGGTTCATAGACTCTTAATACTGTGCAAAGCTGACCGACGCCATAAGGAGACGGTGACGCTGTCATAATTAAAGTGGACCTTCCAGCTCAGCAGTCTGTCTTTTCAGGGAGGAGTTCATCACACTGCGGCGTGTCATCTTCAGCCTCGCATCCTTTTTAATGGGGCATCAACAAATAACTTCCTCCGTTACCACCGGAACATTTGATTATAGCATTATGTGAGTTTTACACTGCTAATGCAAGGCGGAGATGTGACTTGACCACAGCATTACACGCTAAACGAGCAACAGAACCAAGATGCCCCCCGTTGCATATTAAATGTAATTTGCTCTTTCGCAGCTCTAAGAGGGTCGTGACATTCAGGTAATTTTTTTTTACAGCGCAGGCAGAAACCGCAGCTTATCACGAACCCTTCTCTGTCAGCCGGTTTGAGACCTGGAGCTAATTTTAACCGCCCCCAGAAAGAGGCTCTTAGCATTGTCGCGAGCCGTACCTGTTACTGCCTCTGAGCGTTGTTTCTCTTATGTTATCTTTTTTGAAATGCTAATTCTCTCCCCCAGATGTCACGTGCGGCTCATCAGAGTCGTCGTGCAAGGACGGGAGCTGCGTACCCAGCTCAGCCTGGTGCAACCAGGTCATCGACTGCGCCGACGCCTCGGATGAAAAAAGCTGCAGTAAGTCCTTCCGCCTGCGGTTTGCATCGCAGTTACTGTGAAATAAAAATGTAAACACGCAGCTGTAGAGGATCAGATGGATCCAGGTCGCATCAGATTGAATACTGACCCTCTCGCCTTTACCTCCACCACCACTTCTGCTATGACGAATCAGTTATTGTGCTGCTGTGTTTTGTATTCAGACCACACGGACTGCTCTCACTTCTACAAGCTGGGGGTGAAGGAGAAAGACTTCATCGGCTGCAACTCCACCTCGCTGTGCGTCCACCCCTCCTGGATCTGCGACGGCGCCAACGACTGCGGCGACTACGCCGACGAGACCAACTGCCAGGGTGAGCGCCCGACGCAAACGCACGTTATGCGTGTGCATTCAGAGACAGATTAAGGAAGCCAGCTTCAATTAGAAACGACTTAAGACAGCTCTCTTGGTTCAGAGATGATTATGACAGCGGAGGAAGAGATTCAGAGAGAGCTTAGGGAAAGATAATGACCTCAATCACTGCTAATTCCCAGACGACTGACTTGGTTTTGTCGCCCGTCCCAGTTTCCCACGGGCAGAAGTGCGAGGAAGGCCACTTCGCCTGTCCGAGCGGGAACTGCATCTCCAGCGTGTGGCTGTGCGACGGCCAGAAGGACTGCGAAGACGGAGCGGACGAATTCCAGTGCGGTAAACCCAACAAATCTTACCTCTCACGGAAAAAAGCTCCCGCTCAGTAAACTGAAGTGATGTTTTTGTTTTGTAACTGCGAGAAACAGATGAGGTGCTCGGTTGCTTTACACAGCACTGTTAGCGCTCGGAAGGGTGTTTATTTTCCATTAACAAGAAGCTATTTGTTATAATGTTTTTGTCATTTAAATAGATCCAGGCCTGCAACAGATATTACATACAGTGTATAAGGAGGAGACGGAGAGACAACAGACGATTGTTTATCATGCTTAAGGCAATTTCTCTTCACTTTGTTTTGCTCGCGCTCATTGTGTGCTCGAGATTTCACAAGCCGGCGCCGCCGCGTGTTTGGAAATCTCATCCCGACCCTGAATTCAGAGCGAGGCTGTCGAGGACGAGTGAAGTTTTCCCCGTCTCTCTCTGAATTCTAATGTACAGCACTTCCACTGTAGCAATTAATTAATGAGCCATCAGTCACTGAAACGGTTATACTGAAGATTGAAACGTGGGTTCAATGGGAAAGCTGTGACATATGAAAGGATTACACATTACAATGCCACTCCTCCACCTCCCTCACCAGAGGCAGCAGGAGCGTTCTTAAGCTTTGATCCGCGCTAATGTATGCAGAACCGACCATGACAAAGCGAGGATCTCTACAATTAAAGTGAGGGGCTATAATTAAGTCATGGTATAGATTAATATAATTTGCCCACATGTCGTCGCTTTTGGCATCAAAGCAAAATAGACCGAGGGTCTTCGATGTAGGTGGTCAGAGTGGCACACGCGCGAGGTAATTAGATCTGACGGACAGGTCTTCACGCACACTGTCAAAACAACACTGCATTTCAGTCGCCAGCCCGGTGTGTCGTCTAGCACACAGACGACTACACGGTCTGGTGTAAGAATTCACGAAGCACTCGGCAGCAGAGTTGTCATCTGTGCACAGACGTCTGTGAGCTAACGGACACGAAACTACCGCAATTTGCAATTATCAGCACCAAACACACAACGCAGCGAGGCAGCGGGATTCACACGAAGGACAGCAAAGAATGCCAATGAGGGAATGTCTTGATGGAGAAATATTTGTCCACTTTTCTCCCAGCTGGCTTTGGCCAGAGTTTGATTTACAAACTGTCTCCCCTGATGGTAGCAGCCTCCAGCCGCACCATAGGTTCTTGACCTAGTTGGTCGAAGTTGGTCCCTGAAAGATGGTTCGTCCAGTTAGGTAGCAAGTATTTTTTGAGAGTTACCTTTTTCAAGGACAACCCTTTCTGTGTAAAAAAGTAAAATCAGACATTATGGAATTGATTTGCATCCCCCATCAACTTGTTTATTCAATCTATGCCAGTATCGGTCCACCACTTTAGTCCAAATTGAGATATTTTAAAAACTATTAGCTGTATTGAGATTATATTTTGTGCCTGTATTGTCCACAGAGGACGAATCTTAATCACCTTGATGATCCATTTACTTTTCAAAACTTGTCTGAAACTTTTTTTATGGATTGCCATAAAATGTGGCACAGCTATCCTTGATGCCCAGAGAATGAATTGCAATTTGATCTTGGACTTGTGTCATTTAGAATCGCAGGTCAAAGCTTTCGCTCATCCAGTGAAATAACTCAACTTAATGGACCGTGATGGATTGGCACAAAATTGTATACAGTCACTCAGGGTTACCAGACAATGAATCCTGCCTGCCTTGGTGAGCTTTGTCTCGCGCCACCACTCGGTCGACATTTGTGGTTTTGATTTAAATGTCTCGACAACTATTGGATGCGTTGCCGTGACATTCGGTACACGCGTCCGTGACTGACTCAGGACGAATTAATAACTTGTCCAATACTTTTGTGACCAAAAACCTGCAAGACTGACATTCTGTCAGCTCCAGTTGAACTTCAATGCTAACAGGTAAGCCTGTGAATATTCTCATTCATCCAGGTCATAGTTATCTCAAGGAAATTGAATCGAACGCAACTGGATTTGGTTTTTGTCTTGAAGACGTTTCACCTCTCATCCAAGAGGCTTCATCAGTTCCTGCTCGCTTGACTAGGCTGGGACTAGTCCAACTAGCCGGTGTGGAGGTCCAGCTATTTAACCTCTCAGGAGGCGGTCACTGATGCCTATGGGTCGTGTGTGCTCCATTATTGCCAACGACAGTCGTTAGTACGGTCGTTGGGGATGGTGGAAAGTTGGTTTTGACTTCATTAGTGCTCTATTGTGTTGTAACGACAGTCGTTGGAGTCACATGAGGCCCTTTGTGCACAGCCGTTGTTCTTAGAGGCTAAGTTGTTGAACCTCCTGGGAAGACATGAAAGGGCAGCATTGTAAATTGGAGATAGGTGGTGTCGCAGACCCCCTCCTCTGTTTAGAGATGGTAACAGGTAACAGGTAAATGTCAGCATGCTACTACACCGAACTAAGGCTGTGATCATGTTAAACATCATGCCTGCAAACATAGGCATGTGATCATTCAGGGCAGGTTAGCATGCTTACAGTAATGTTCAGCTAAAAGCACAGCTGTGCATCAGTACAGACTCACAGAGCCGCTAGCATGGCTGCAGAGTTTATTCTCATATATGTATGATTCATTTTGCCGTCAGCCTGGCCAGACCTTAGTAGTTTGGAACTGATAACATCAGGGACTATTTCGAGAATGATAACGGAAATAAAATGTGACCACTGAGCTAAGATGTCTCTGCCTTTGCGAGAGCGTTTGACTAAGACGTTGCAGATCTCTTACTTGTCTGGTTTTGCTCTTCCTGTATAATTAAGCGGCACCTTTGTTCACATTTCCGTCGCGACAGATAGAGGAAGGCAGTTTCGGAGCAATTCACTTTCATGTTAAATGCTCTTTGAGTTATCTGATTTATTTCTGTAAATTGTCCATGAATTTTGTTAGAGAGATGCATAACACATGAACACCATTTCCATTCCTTTATCTGAGAGTCTCATTTGTGCCCGTGTGAAACGATAACATCCCATGCTTCAAATGTGCTTATATCAGAGCTGATATGAATTATGCCGCGATTCTTCGAGAAGTTCTGAATAGCTTTTTCAGGACAAATAGACAATATTCCCATTCCTCCGAGTTAATTATCATATAAAAAGCTCCAGCCACTGATAATCTGACTGCAAAGGCAAAGTGGTTTTTGCGGAAAATGTCATTACATTTCAGAAAATTTCCAGCTCCACATCTGATTAGATGAAATAGTCATTTGTCACTTCAAAAATGCATAATGTGCTTTTCTACTGTGCGAAACACTATTGAAAATGAGACATGAAAGACTTTCTTTGATACTTTTAATGTGCCGTAGACCTGCTATTTTGTTAAACACTTGAAGCAGCTGTTCGCATTTGAAGTGCAAATTCAGTATCGTGTACAGAAAGTCTGGATAATCACAGTTTCCAGATTTAGCCATTTAATGTTTATCTCATCCTTATCTTACATCATCGTATCAGGGCGCGGGAAAAGGCTGGTGTGATGTACGAAATCTGACAGGAAGGAAAGCAATGCACAGCGAGAGACCACCCCCCTCTTTTTCTCTCCCCCCCATCCTCAGTGGGATCCATAATTCCTTGTGCTGTGGTCTGACCCAGAGCACACATTCCTTCCTTCTCTCAACATCTCATCAAAGCCCTGGCAGACTTCGCCAGTCCTGACATCTGAGAGAGAAAGCGACCACAGAGCGACTCCCCGGGGAGAGTGGGCGGCTCAGCGACACAAACTCAGCGCAGATTATGAATATATCCACATTCGACACAATGGCTTCGACACCAAGCGACCGGCGGAGTGCTCTCGTTTGACATCCGACCGTTTCTCGTCACCCCCCAGCAGCCAAGTGTCTTTCCACGCAAAATAAGTGAAAATTAATCTCATAATTAATACTTAAGCGCTTTGATATTGACGAGATATGGCATCTAGACACTCGCTTTGTGTTAAGTCGGTGCTTTTTAGAAACACGGATCATTCATCATCATCTCTTGCGCGACAAAAGGAATAAAATAAATATATTTGGAGTCCTTTGTGTGGCAGCTACACTGATGTGTGCCGCTAAGCAGAAAAACTACAGAGGAAAACAAGCAAGCCAAGGGGCAAACAGACGCCGGCCCACTTGTTGTGTTTTGATTAAAACCGCTCTGGCCCCTTCTATAGGGTACGCCGCTTTTCTTGTTGTTTCCTCCTCACTTTGTTTGATTTATGGCATTGAGATTCCCTTTTCCCTCTGCAGACTCGTCGTGCCTGTGGAACCAGTTCGCCTGCTCGAAGAACAAGTGCATCGCCAAGCAGTGGCTGTGCGACGGCGAGAACGACTGCGAGGACGGCCTGGACGAGAGCGTGCAGATCTGCGGTGGGTGCCCTTTCAGATGTCGTGGGGGAACGCGACGCCGGCGTAAAAAGGTCACATCCGCCGTATCGTACGCGGCAGCTCCACGTGCTCCTCCAGGAGCGCCGCGAAAACGAACGGAAAGAGACGAAACGCTCTTAATGAGACGACAAATGAGACCGCGGGCGTTTCTGATGATTTGAGTGGGCACTGAGGCAAACACAGAGGCCCGAGAGGCGCAGCTATTTCAACGGGCAAATGAGACGCATGTTTAATGAATTCTACAATAAAATAAAAAGAATCCAACCACAATAAAGAGACAAGAATTTCCTGTGAACGCTGGCCGCATAATTGGATTGTAATGGCGTGTCAAGGAAATATTAATGAAATGGCCCAAAGGTTTTCCCAGGCACAGTTCTTGTCAAAAGCAAGATATGCGTTTTAGCTATACATGCCTAATTGAACTCCTGTATTTACCTTTTGTTTCTCAGTGCAGCCATTCTTTTTTTTTTTTTTACCGCTTCCTGTTGCCTTAAAGGGCAAGCCGAAGATAAAGGAGCGTACTGCTGACTTACAGAATTCATGTAAATAATTGTTACTCACAACGAGCACAATCATTATTTGTTCGCTTGCGTAAAGGGGAATTGCCGCACGATGAAAATGTGTTCGGGTCGTAACGGAGGAATCAGTTCGGCTTGGTTTAATTGGGATTATTGTTCAACGTTCACTTATAACGGAAGCCACCAAATTTAGCAAAGCAAAAAAAAAACATCTGCTTCGGTTCACTATCCTCTACTCGCTTTTCCTCTGTTGTGCTTTTTGACCCATTGTGTTCTCTGGCTTTTTGAAAGTGGAACATGTGGTCCTGTTTTTTTCCCCGCAGGCTCGGTGACGTGCGCTCCAGGGCTGTTCAGCTGCCCCGGGTCGTACGCCTGCGTTCCGAAGCGCTGGCTGTGTGACGGCGAGCGGGACTGCCCTGATGGGAGCGATGAACTTTCTGCAGCTGGCTGCGGTAAACTCTCAGTTCAACACAATAAATAGCTCCTGGCAGTTATAAAAAAGCACGTAATCCCAGACTTAAAATAATCATTAGTGGTTCACACATTATTGTGCGTGTATAATCGTAGATTACATGATGCAAAACAATAGCCCATCGAGCCTGGAAGCAACTAAACGCCTACTATAAATCTCTGTGCAAATTTTATCCCGAGGAAGAAAAAAAGGAAACCGGTATACAGTGGGAAGTGTTCTACAATGGAAGTTTTTGCACATTTGCAGGCTTTAATCTGGATTTCCCTCCTTAAATTTATGAATTGGTTCTGGACCATTCATCTGAAACTGCAAACACAGAGACTAGAGGAGCAGCATAAGGCTTAGCAACATGACTTTTTTTTTCACATATTGCACGCCATATGTAAAAATAAAAAAAAGTTGATCAATTAATTAGTCCTCGAACCTCCTTCTTCTCATGCACCAGCGCCCAACAACACGTGCGATGACAGCTCGTTCCACTGCGGCAACAAAGCGTGCATCCCTCAGCGCTTCGTCTGCGACCACGATGACGACTGCGGAGACGGATCTGATGAGTCAGTGGAATGTGGCAAGTAGATTTATCCCGCTGTCTTGCTCTTAATATTCACCTGCGGCATACGAGTGTGCCCTCACTGAGAGCTGCACCAGGCGAGGTGGTGGACCCCTGTTCTCTTCTCTCACTTATACTGTTTGAACTCTGCACGTTTGAACACTCTTCTTTGAGGACAGAGGTCTCCATGGTTGAGGTGGACTATTCAAAGGAATGGAAAGTGGGAGTGAATAAAAGTAAAATTCATCATGCAAGGGGAGGTCAGTGTGAAGTCCAGTTCAAACATACAGCAGGTAGGTGGGTACTTTAAGTATGTAGGTAGGGAGGCAGGCAGGCAGGTCGAGGGTACAGTAGATAGGGAAGGAGGTACTGTAAGTAGGTATGTAGGTAGGAGGGGAGGTCAGTAGGTACTTAAGTAGGTAGATAGGTATTGTGGGTAGGGAGGGAGGAAGGCACTGTAGGTAGGTAGGGAGGAAGGGAGGGAGGTGGGTAAGTAGGCACTACAAGCAGGTACATTGGTACTTTAGGTAGGTAGGTACTGTAGGTAGGGAGGGAGGTGGGTAGGTAGGTAGGTAGGTAGGTAGGTAGGTAGGTAGGTAGGTAGGTAGGTAGGTGCTGTAACCCAGCTGGCACCGGACGTCAATAGACGTTGGTCTTTGGTTGGATTCAAGTCATGACGTCAGGTGACCAAAACCCAAAGTCCATTGACATCTACTTTCAACATCTTTTGACAGAGGAATATTGACGTCAAATGACGTTAATATTTTGTTGTTTTTATGATGTGGTGAGTGGCAACCAAAACCCAACGTGTGTCAGACGTCTTGTACTCACACAACTTTCACGTTGAATAATGACCTTTTTGATGACAAAATTCTAATGTCTGGACAACATCTATCAACAACGTTGATTTGACTTAAGATAGCCTACATAACTGATATCCAACGTCGGACCAACGTTAAGTTCAGACGTTAACCCGATTTTCATAATCAACTAAATACTAACGTCTATTCAACGTCGGAGGCGTCTCAATTAGACGTCTCTATGATGTCTAATTGACGTCTAGTGCCAGCTGGGAAGCAGGTAGGTAGGTAGGTAGGTGGGTTGGTTGGTAGGTAGGTAGGTTGGTAGGTGCTGTAAGCAGGTAGGGAGGTAGGTAGGTAGGTAGGTAGGTAGGTGGGTAGGTTGGTAGGTGTTGTAAGCAGGTAGGGAGTGAGTGAGGTAGGTAGGTAGGTAGGTGCTGTAAGCAGGTAGGGAGTGAGGTAGGTAGATACTTAAGTAGGTAGATAGGTATTGTAGGTAGGGAGGGAGGAAGGCACTGTAGGTACTGTAGGTAGGGAGGGAGGTAGAGAGTGAGTGAGGTAGGTAGGTAGGTAGGTAGGTGCTGTAAGCAGGAAGGGAGTGAGGTAGGTAGGGAGGTAGGGAGGGAAGTAGGTAGGAAAGGAGAGTGAAGGGTAGATGAATTGCATTGTATTGCAATATGAACAATGCCCATAAAACTTTTGCCTTGTGGAGCTCTATTTTTCAAGATTCTCACTTTAATCTGCTAAAGTTGCACCCTAAACTGAAGCTGTGTCACCGCCAAGCCCAAGTGTGTCTTAAAGAAAAAGCATCTGCCTCCTTTTCTTCAGTCTATCGCTCCTGCGGATCGGAGGAGTTTCGCTGCGGGGACGGCCGCTGTCTCCTCAGCTCTCAGTGGGAGTGTGACGGCTACGCGGACTGTCCCGACCACTCTGACGAACTGCCGCTGAACCTCAAATGCTTGGCCGCAGGTAAGACTGCTGTTTGGCTCTCAGCTGGAATCTCTTCATCAGTGTCACCAGAAGCGCCACTCGGCCAGGAAAGTGGCGGGGACATATGGCGGAAACAAAAGGCGCTACAACCAGGAGAGCTCCCTTGAAAGGAATTAATCTGTCAAGATCGATTGTCAGGTCAAAAACATCCCCCCAACTTTGCTGATAAATTACAGGGCGGTGTGCCAGTGACAGTCATGTCCTACTCTTTTTTTTTAGGAAGCTTGTGCAACGGCTCCTTCTTCATGTGCTCCAACGGACGCTGCATCTCTGAGAGGAATCTCTGCGATGGGAGAGATGATTGCGGAGACCGGTCTGATGAGAGGAACTGTAATGTGAACGAATGCCTGAACCGCCGTGTCAGTGGGTGCACACAGGATTGCCAAGATCTTCCAGTGGGATACAAGGTAAGTGAGTAGTGGACTAGTCACGGTTCAGTAGCTCGGAAGCACATCCTCCCTCAGAATCACTGCGCTGGCTGCAGTTGGTCCATAAAGCCTAATTCAGCTTAAACCAGGCCGCAGTAACTTTGCAGAGGGAAATATAACGATCGGGAAAACATTTGAAAACAACCTGTGAGCTGGTCACTGCAGTGCGGTGCTAAAGCAAAGGCCTTTGTTATAAGTAAAATGTGTGAACGCACTGCACATTGAGGGTTCATTTGTCAATACAGCTATGTCTTGTTTTGCTTCAGACACAGGGGGTCTTAATCTGAATGGTATACGACACCGTCTGTCTGTCTACGACTGTTGACCCACGATTTAAAAAAGACAAAAACTCCCGCCCCCCCCCAAAAAAAAAAACCTTTAGCGTGTAAACCTCAGGAAGAGCCACAGAGAAGTCTGTGAAGAACAGACCAACAAAATCACAGATATACAGATTACAGTAACGCAATTCCTGACCAGAGTAGATTATAAAATATGTGTCAAAAGTGTGGATCCAGGAGGACGACTGAGCAGGTTGAGGTGTCGCAAAGTGGCACCTGGGACGTACAGCCTCCTCTCCACCGTGGTGACCTGGCAGCAGGGGCACCACCAGGAATTTTGGGCCCCATCCCCACACCGTTACCTTCTGAATGTAACTTTTATTGGAAAATTGCTGAATGGAAAATGAGGTTTAAAATATGGTCATAACTGTGTAAACATGCAGTAGTATACATGAAACTAAAACAAACAAACAAAAGATGAAACAATAGGTGTCATTAGTAACATCGGATTGAAAGGAAGGGTAACTCAAATAACAGCTCAACAAATACGGCGTTGTCATTGTGCACAACCCGGTTTATGGCAATCCAGCCATTCCTGCGACATATTTCTTGTTCTCAGTCTTTTTCTAAGCTTTTCATGTCTGCAGTAATATCAATAGCCATGCCATCTAACAGTTATCACTGGCCCTTTTCTCAGCCAGCCTCACCAGCAGCCCAGCGCCGAGCCCTCTTGCGAGCAAACTCATTGATCAGGTCTTTGAAGTCCAGCTATCTCGCCAACTGTATTTCAGTGAACAACACAGCAAGACTGCAAAGCCTGTCGTGGGACACAGTGGACCTCAGATATCTTCTTTTGTGTGTGTGTGTCATTTTTTAGGTTACTGAAAGCTCTCTCGCCACCAGCAACAGTCGCAGACAACGTGCAAAATATATGCAAAGCAATGCACACTCCTCCGAAAATGCTTTTGCAGCTGCATCTTGTGTTTTGCATTCAGGAGACCAAACAAGTTGGAAAGTGGCAGCGTATACCGTGTTCAGGTGTCTCACTCAGATGTAAGAGCTCTGCTGCTCACCTCGTTGAGACGGTTCGCTGGGTCGGGGAGGGGTGAGACGGGGCTGCTGACGGATCTGTCGCTGAGTCTTGTAGGAGGAGCAGGGACAACTGAATTAGTGTAATTAGCTTGCTCGACGCTCACCTGCACTGACTAAATGCAGGTTAGAAAGGAGTGAAATGTAGCTTATTTTACTGTGGACATCAAGCCAACAGGTTAATTCCAACCAGTCACGGACTACACCCACCTTTGTTCGAGAAAAAGCCGGTGACACACACGCCGCCCTTTCTTTTCTCTCTCCTGTCTTTCCCTTTTTGGAAACCAGAACAACAGGGGAAGAAACTAGATACAACTTATTATCCAAGTCGTATTGAATATTACTGCGGCACTCTTCACATTTTAATTATTAGACTTTTATTGACCTACAGCTCCAACCACTGCGCATCATTAGCAGCAGGTGAAATGCGGAGCTTATATTAGTAATAGTGTCGACATGAATGATTAATGAGCGATAATGAGTCGAGGCCTAACTTTGCACATCATTAAACAGATAAGATGGGTTGGAGCGTCTAGTCTCTCGCTCGCTGCGTAACCTTGACTGCTGTAAGGAGAGTTTAACAATATGCCAACCGCCGCGTGCGCTCCCCTCGCTGTGCCAGGCGGTTGCGCTGTGCCCGGGCAACGATGGCACGCGATGTAAGCGGGGTCAAGGCCACGTCCGCCGAAGTGTTCCAGTGACCATCACTGTTGTCAGACCGAGGTAGTTGACGCCTTCGTATCTGGATCTTCCTCTCCCACCCTTTCATAAGACGGTGCTCACTGCATCAGAAAAGTGGCTGAAAGCACAGAAAAAAAGAAAAAAAGAACACTCTCTGCTGTCACGACGGAGGCAGAGCCGGACAGAGAGCCGCGTCGATGCAGACCCTCAGCTCATCCGTTTGTGGCCCGGACAGGGAGATCAGCAGAGAGGCCCTCAAGGTTATAACTTTTGATAAGAAAGGGATTTGCAGTGGGCTCAGAGCAGCTGATTCAAGCACTTTGAGTTACTTTTGGGGGCCGCTGGTCACTGAAGGGCAACGGCATCTTTGAGCCACGGTACAGCATGTCTGCATCAGGACTGTGATGTCATCATTTGTGCTGGATGACAGGCTGTCATTGCTGAGCTGCCTGTTGTTACAGATTGATATCACATTATTGTAAATGCGCAGCCTGTTGCTAAGTGCACTCTACTATAATGTGGTTAAGCATCGTCAAACTCAAATGTTCAGTGTTTTCAAACATGTCTAAGATGCTAAACAGCTAAACTGAGGCTCTGTCTTGCATTTCCTGCTCTCATGATGAAATCTCTTCCATTGTCTTTTTTTATGCCATCAGTGTAAATGCTGGCCTGGATTCCACCTGAAGGATGATGGGAAGACCTGCGTGGATGTTGACGAATGCTCCACTACCCTTCCCTGTAGCCAGCGCTGCATCAACACTTACGGCTCCTTCAAGTGCCTGTGCGTGGACGGCTACGAAGCCTTGGAGCGCAACCCCAACACGTGTAAAGCACTGTCAGGTCAGCCTCGTTGTTGAACTCCCGGCCTTGCAGAATTATATGCAGGGTGTCTCTGTGAGTCCAACCAGGTCTTTGACTGTTCCTCATTTCAGCTGAAGAGCCTTTCCTCATTCTGGCGGACCACCATGAGATCCGGAAGCTGAGTGTGGACGGCTCAAATTACACCATCTTGAAACAGGTGGGTGATATCACCATCGCTGCCATTTTGCCGTCAGTGACATTTTCACGGGGTAGAGGATGAGTCCTCAACATTATCATGCTGACATACTGCTAAGAGGCATCAACAGATCACTTTCCTGACCTGTGTGTTGCGTTATTTTGACTCTGTAAGGCAGGCTGGAGTCTGCAAGCTTTATGTTGAGGAAGAGTATTACCATACTATGCTAGTTTTGAGGTTTATACTTGTATTATTTTTATTTAATTTCTCGCCCAAAAAAGAGACCAAACACATTGTATATGAGTAAAAAAAAACATTTATTTTTTGAATTATATAGATATCGTGATAATATGGTTATCGTGAATTTGTTTGGCCACCATAATTGTGTAGTAAAAACAGCTCTAGTCTGACTACTCTGTTTTAGTGCCCGTTTCTTTGAGACCCTTGCTAATAAGCCCAGTCTGCTTTCATTGGTCAGCTTTCACAGGCCTGAGCAGGCTCCGCCCACCATGTTTCCACATCAGCTGTGCTGGTGTTTTTGCAGCCACGAGGCTTTTTGGAGTGTGAGGACTGTGTAGTTGTACAGAAGTCCTGATGGCTTGTTTGTTGACACAGTTTCTAAATATGGTCTTCGTGCTTTTCTTCGTGGGTTGAACGTTTTGATTCTTTGCCAGTATTTATATCGCACCAGATCTGCCTTATAATCAAAACATCTGAACTTTCTCCAATGTGGGACCTTTAAATTGCTGTTGTTGTTTGAAAACAAACAGTTCAGTTGCAGTATCTATGTAATATTTTGACAAAGACACACTAGCAATCAGCTAAAGGATCCACAGAGAATCAGTGAATAGGTAAGTGTAATCCTCAGCTTCAAGGAGTTATTTTCATAGGAGTGTCTTGTGATTAAAACTGAAAATGTCCCACAACCACTGTGAAACATCGCTATGTTTATGTGAGACATCTGCCGTCCATCATGATTTCCCAAATCCCAGCTACGGCCGGAGGAAACTGGTCGTTTTGATAGGCAGAGAGCAAAATCACACTATCAAGGACCCCATGGAAAAGCTATTTCAATTATTCCCAGGTCACCACAGCTGCTCGGGGCTATGCTTAAATCTGACTGTTGATTATCACAAATCGTTGGCTGTGATTTACTGTAAATCAACCTACGGGCATCCTACAGTTTCCTCTCACAGTCGTATTAACCTCTTGACTCGATGTACTCTGCCGTCTGTATCGGAGTTCCCGTCAGCCACAACTCACTTTAATCACAGCGTTAATGGAAGCTAGAGAGGGAAAAATATGCACAGGGCTTTGCTAAGTGCTGGTGGATACTTCACTGACCTCATCTCACTTTACCACACCATTACATACCCTGTTCAGATTATATGTTGGGGATATTATGTAAATTTTAATTGGACCGATCTTTTGCTTTTATGTATTGCTTTTGCTGTTAGCATACATTTCTCTTCCCACCACAAAGTGATCCACAATCTTCTTCTATCACTTCGACTTATTGTTAAAACCCACTCTGTTTATGTTCTCCATTGTGGTTTTAATTTTTCACCTGGAGTTAAGTAGAGCTGAAAAATAAGCTTCTGGCTCTTATACAATAGGGAATCAGGTAAACAATACAATACTGATTTATTTCATGAATTAAGGAATAATTTGAGCTAAAATGTATTTTTTTATTTATTTATTTATGTTATGTAAGTTATGTATGTACATCCATAAAATGACCCAGAGCATCAACAGTAATAATTTTCTAATCTTTTAGACAAATAGTCCTTTTGACAGAATATATTTAATGTTCTACCTCGTCGTTTTTTGTAGATATATGTTTATTCTGAATATGTCGCCAGAAACATGTTACACACAAGTTGGGTCGAGCGGCAACATAAGACTGCATGGGTTGAGGTTCACCAATTTGTGAAATATAAATCTATAAAGGGGATCACTGCATGTGATCGGGAGCACTTTGTAAAACCGTGATGATACATCACAACATGTCTCTAACTTAAGAGAGACATTCATACAAGATAAGTGCAGGAATTGTGTATTTATTCACTGCATTGTGGTGTCAGTTTCACATAATTTGACACTAACTGATTGAACAGTGTCTTAGCATAGTGCTGCTTTATCACACACACTGACTGCAACTTGTCCGTGTTCACGTGTTTGAATAAAAGATATCAATACTGGGCGTCGGCGTATCAATAATCACATCCCAAGTGGGTGTATGAAGATATATTGCCGTATTTATATTTTGCTGCGGATTCGATTTAAAGGCTGAAAAGTGTGAATCATTTCTATTTTGTGTATGCAGCCACGAGCCAAAGTGAGGGGAGGTGAGATTTCCCTGTCAGACATGTCTTGTTTCAGAAGTAAAACTCGTTGAATATGTGGAGCAGGAAATCGATAGCATATTGATGGTGATGTCAGTGTGAGTGCCTGCACTGTAATAATCTCTGCGCACATATTTTATACTAATTCTGCTATTTCTTTTTAGGATTTTTATGTAGGTTTTCAGAACGTATCGTTACGAGCGCGTGATTCATTCTGTAGCCGGCTGGTTTCTGCGCCGTCTGCAGGGGAGATGAATGAGGAACGTGTTTCTGGATAAAGGAGCTGATATAAGAAAAAAAAGGGGCACGCTGGTCTCGTCTCCGTAGCTGATGTTTGGCGTGAAGAAGGGTTCCCCCGGGACACTTTGGCGCCTGTCTGTGTGGGTGTTGATGATCTGATGAAGACGTCTCATTTCGCCTGTCAGATTATCTGACACCTTTTCCTCGACACCCTCAGTGCGAGACAGCGGGGTGGGGGCACTCGCTCGGCGAGCGGCTCTGTCTGACTGACAGTGGGGTCCTGTGAGCATGACTGAGGAGGGAAGTGCCTCGCTCTTGTGCTTTGATACTGTCGGACTTGGACTTCACAGACCGTCTGAGACTTTCCCTTCTTCTTCTTCAAATGCTCCGTATAGCTGAAAGCATCTGAACCTATGGGAAAACCACTTAAATCAATAATGCTTGTACAGTAAACACCACCTCACACACACAGACACCAAGCTTGCTTTGATATATTTCTCATCCTGTCCGCTTTTAACCACCTGTAGGCACGTCAAACGCCTAATTAAACGTAACCTCGCTGGGTCGGATTAGTCTTTTTCGGGCATGCATAAAAGCCCAGGAGCCCTCCGTCCGGGATGTGTTCAGGCGCAGCTTTATGAGCGCAGGTCAGCTGTGTTTTGAAAGCTCTCAGAACGACCCAATCACCGGAGTCACCTGTGTGAAAGCGGAAGAAAATAGACTCGAAGCGCAAAAAAAATACACTTCACGTTGTGTTACGCGGTGAACCGTATTGATTAAAAACGGAGCGGATCTGTCAGACACGTTTAAGAGCGAAGACTGAGAGAAGCGTCGGCAAACACCTCCTGTGCAGACGAGCTGCTAGGTCACGTTACTGTCAGTCAGCGTTCGGGTTCTGCGCCGTTTGCAACTCCGAAAATAAATTAAATCTCCTTCAATTTAAACCTGACTGCATTTAGTTGTTTATGCCGTGACTACTTGTAAGACATTTTCAAAGCCCCTTATTTTATAGAACTGAACAGTTCACTTCAGAGGGATAATGGTATGTGAAATGTAATAATTAATGTCCCAACTTTGTTTGCAAATGAAAGTGTCTTCTAATATTGCGTTCACAGAGAAGTCAGATCCTTTGCTGTGCTTTCATTTCCTCGAAATTTAAAGTGACATGTTTACATACTCATGCTCTCCCTCCTGTCTGTTCTCAGGGCCTCAACAACATCATCCACATAGACTTTGACTACAAGAAGGAATTCATCTATTGGGTGGACTCGACCAGGCCGACCGGTCGAAAGATCAACAGAATGCGCCTCAATGGGAGCGACCTCAAGGTACCGCGGGGCTTCGTGGCTGTGACTGCACGCCATATGGTGGCTTGTGCCACTTTTTACCCGAGATTAATTGGCTTTACTCTGTGCGCTCCCCGTCCAACTTGGATTTATGAAGTTTTCTTTTTCTGTTCAGCTTTTTCACACGGTCGCACTTTCACACCTGATAGCTGCTCGGTCCGATTTGCCGGCCACTGAGCAGCTCCAGGGCACGTCAGTGGTGGTAATGAGGGAGGGTCAAGTGTTGTCTTTCACTTCCCCCCACCCAGATCTATCTCATCACATATGGGATTTGAAGCAGCGATCCACCAGTCACAACCTTTAGGCTGCCGCTGTGTTTAGTATATAATAAAATATGTATAGTTAATTTGAATTATGCCCAAAAACGTTTTCTGTTGTTGTCTGTTTGAGTTTGTAAAACCAACCATGTCGCTTAAGCGACTCATTATCACAGCTCAGTCGATGATGACTGCCCTTCATCCTTTTATTCAGTCAACATAATGGATTTCTTTCTGTCGCCAGCCAAAGGCCTGTTAGCTTAACAACAATGAATGTGTGTTAGTGATAATAGGAGCATCGCCAATGGCTTTCAGATAAATGTAACAAGCATAATGACACAATGGTGCTCTCTGGTGTAATCACCAAGGTTTGTCCAGGTCATGGGATCGGAGCCCAGACGCCGGGGACGCTGGGGCGCCCGCGGAACACCTGCTGTGCCCCCCATCCCACATCTCATTAGAATTGGTGTGTGGGGGGCATTAGGCTCATTCGGCTCAATTACTTCCACAGTCTCTGTTTGAGCCGCCGCCACAGCTTAGCGAGAGGACAAACTGTCTGAGACACTGATCTGGGAGCTGCTCACATATGGTTAATTGAAAGAGCAACTGATATCCAGCGTCACTGGTCTGGAATTCCTTGATGAGATTACGAGGCAGAGAGTGTTTCTGGGGGATTTTTTTTTTTTTTTCTCCGCCAAGACAGGATTTTTATCTGACCAAGACAGATTAATTGAATAATTATTCATTTTTACTTCTATTTAGTTTAGTTCATCTATTTTCAGAATCAGAATCAGAATACCTTTATTGTCCCACAAACAGGGAAATTTCTTTGCCACATCAGCAACAGGACAGTAGTGGATTAAAAAAACAATAATCATAGTGAAAAATATACAAAGAATAAAAAGAAAGAAAGAATAGAAAGAAAGAATAAACTCCTACATACATATCAACATATTAAGTGTGCAAAAATTACAAAAAGACAGTGTAGCAGTGTATTTACAAGTGATAATAAATATGGGTATTTATAAAAAATGTATGCAGATGTATGTTACTGGGAGCAGTGCTGGTTGTAGTCTGATAGCAGCAGGAAGGAAGGACCTGTGATACCTCTCCTTCACACACTTGGGGTGTATGAGTCTGTTGCTGAAGGAGCTGCCCAGTGCTGTGAAAGTGACCTGCAGGGGGGCGGGACTCCTTCACCAGCAGCGATGACAGCCTGTCCATCATCCTGCTCTCTCCCGCCACCTGCACTGGGTCAAGAGGGCATCTCAGGATGGAGCTGGCCTTCGTGATAAGTTTATCCAGTCTCCTCCTGCCTGCTGCCGAGATGCTGCCGCTCCTGCAGACTACTCCATAGAATAGAGTCATAGAAAGACATTTTGTAAGAGTACGCTGCATTTTGAAGCTACAGTTCTGGCAGTACAATCGGTGATGTCACAGATGTCACTCACAGATTTAGTCCTTGAAGGAAAACAACCGCTGTGGCGTTATTGATTGGTTTGATCCCATAAAGTGAGACGTAACAGCAGCTTTAGCCGCCTTATGAAAGCGGTTACCTTCAGCATCCAAAAGAAGTTTATCCGTGTCTATCCTCGGTGCTTTAAGCTATTGTTGTTGAAAAAGTTGGATTTACAGTAATATAATGATAAAGATAATAAAAAGCATCAGTGACTTTGAAGAGTCTTCTGAAGAACATTTCAGCTCTGAATGAACATGTCTCGCTCTGAATGGCTGACAGCAAGAGGTTTTGTTTCAGCCCAAGGTGAGAAAACTTTCCGTGAATGCAAAGATCAAAAATCCCCCGGATTCATTTGGTCTTCATGTTTTAATGAGCCATATTCAAATGTTGACATTCCTTAGAAGTTAACCTTCAGTTCCTCATGAATCTTTTTAATCAATACGGCGCGATGCTATGGATAAAGTGAAAAGGGGGGGAACTTTATGTAATGAGCATCAACTCCTTTCTGCCTAAAGGGGCAGTTTTATAAAAGATACTGCACAATGACTGGCACTTTAGTGGCTGTTTTAAGCTCAGTTTGGTCCAAATTACCGTGGAGGGGACAGCCTAGTTTTTTGCCAGGACCATCTATTTTCTTGCAAACGATGACAGAAAAGGCCTCAAAGCACATCGTCATCCTTAATCACAGATTGTATGGGTGCTGCGATGTTTTTTTCTTCCCCTGTATCTAAGCGAGGGATATTAAAGACTTTGCTTTATCTGCCAGCTGGCACAATGATTGTTTATTGTGAACAACTGCTTTCCGCAAACTGGAAAGGCTAGACCCTCTCGGGGATAATGATAGAGTTCCTGGATAGTTCCTAGATTGTGTTTACATCAGTTAAATACCTTATTTATATTTTAGCCGGATCTCTCACAGAGATTAGCACAATGAGATGAATGAGGTAATTCATGAGAGCCTCTCCCGCTGCACTCTAGCCTTCCCTGTCTACTGCAATCATAGGATTTACATGTGCACAAATAAAACATACTTAAACTAATGTACAGAGTTCTATACTGGCATTTTTTGCATGATCAACCTAATGAGATGTTCTCAGGATGCTGTCAAGGCCACCTACCCCCAACACGCTACCATATATATTCTTATATGTGAGTGTTTCATAAATGTTATAAACCTGTATCTCCATATACCCATAGGATGTATGTATGTAATAATCATATATTACCTTATAGGTAACACATGTGGTAGCATCAGGGACGTACACTATAGTCCCAGCCTAGTCAAGCGAGCAGGAACTGATGAAGCCTCTTGGATGAGAGGTGAAACGTCTTCAAAGACAAAAACCAAATCCAGTTGCGTTCGATTTAATTTCCTTGAGACACTATATGTTAAATCTTACATGTCCATATGGGTGGTGCACACAAGTGGAAAAAGCATATTTCTTAGCTTCAGTTGGTGGATTCACACCAGCTTCTTCAGATTAACAGAAATAAGATTCTTGCGAGTTGACTTTGGCTTGTGGGTCTCGTGGACACCGATCCAATCAGCAGCCAGCGCTGTTGTAAATGCACATCAAATTACAATTGGAATGTGATTAAGAGTCACTACAAGTCTGTCTCGAATTGGATTAATTATACTCCTGCTAATGTCAGCCACAACTGTAGCCGTCATACAGCAGCAGGAATGATTTGTGCTCTCCATCTGTAGCCTCTAATTTGAAAAAATGTGCTGTGCATAATTAGGCATGGGTCAGACTACACTGGTACTTTAATTAATTAAGTCTTTAGACACAGCTCCTCAGCCCGACAAAAGGAGTGCACGAACCGCTGTGCTTTTCTTCACACCGGGCTTGTACATTTGGATTTTTGGATTATAGCCGACATCACTGGGATCCTGAGCTCCAATAAAGATGCCATGATATTTTTGGTATTTAGCAAAGCTCAATACGATGTTTTCTAAACAGAAGTTATGTAACCTGAGCTGTACATCAATGAAATACTGTGTGTAACGGCTGTTGCTCTTCCCACAATGTTAACTGGAAAAGAATGACAATACTGTGCACACACACATTTACCTAAATACGACTGACCTTACTTACTTAACATATTCGGATTTAACATTGACTTAGAAGATTTTAGTGTAAATTTACATAATTAAAGAAGACATCAATTGTTGCCAGTCTTTTTTTGGCAGCTACATTTTAATCTCATCTGACACACACACACACAAAAAATAGAAATTAACCAACTGCTCAGCTTCTGCTCTGTAGTTAGTGTCATTAGCGATCACCCTGCAGGTTGCATCTGAGAGGAAACAGATGTGAACCCATTACTATGGCAACACATGTACTGTGGACCAGATTCCAAACAACCTTCCCATCACGACAAGGTTCAGTTTGGATTTGGATGTTGATAGGGCTCGTTTCCGACGCTGGTTGGAAAATGGAGGCACTTGCATTTGTTTTGATGGAGGAGAGGATCACGCCTCCCTCAAAGCGTACTCATGTCTCTAGATTGATCTCTGTAGCACCTAAAAATAATTTTCGAATGATTCAGATCCTCTCTTTATTTCGACAGGGTTTTAAAAAGGTGTCCTCCTACTTCCTGCAGAGGAAGACCTATTTCTTGTGCTTATGAAAGATCCATCTGTTTTTCTCACATGATATCTGTTCTTTAAATGCATCCATGGAAGAATTTAAGTAATTATCATGTGAAACAGACAAGCGTCTGTAATGAGACTGATCCTCCTCTCTCTGCGTTATTAGGTCGTCCACAAAACAGCAGTGCCCAGCGCTTTGGCGGTGGATTGGATTGGAAAAAATCTCTACTGGTGTGATGCCGAAAAGAAAACACTGGAAGTGTCCAAAGCCAATGGCCTCTACCCGACTGTCCTGATCAGCTCTGGTCTCAAAAACCCCAGGGATCTCGCTCTGGACCCCCAGGCAGGGTAAGCATATTATCATCAGCTGAGTTCACCGTAATGCTTTCAAGGATTGCTTTCACAGCTTGAGAGAGAAGAGGGATGGATTTGCTTTCACATTTGTTATTCCCGTAATGCTCGCCTGCTGCAGTCCATAGCTCTTTGAACTGTGCTGTACTTCTGACCAGGTACGTGTTCTGGGCAGACTGCTGCGAACCTCCTCACATTGGGCGTATTGGCATGGACGGCCGAGGGCAAACGGTTATCATTGACACAGAGATCTATAGCCCCACTGCTCTCACTATCGATTACACCAACAAGAGGCTCTACTGGGCAGACGACAACCACATCCTGCTCGCCAACATGGACGGCACCCAAAGACGCAAAGGTGAGACAAAGGTGTTTAACGTCTTGGGAAGTGCATTCACTAATTTTCTCGCTGAAAGATAGACAAGCAGATTGATCCCATCTGACGTCTGACTGTTAAATATAAGGGCTGGAGCCAGCAGCTGGTTAGCTACAGTAGCTAAGCACTGGAAATAGCTGTAATTGCTCCATTTGTGACCATTAAATTGTGTTGTAGATGTTAAAGCGCAGCCTATTCGAGGGGGGAACATGGCAAGAATTCTCTGCCTCGTGGTTCAGTGTTAAACGTGTGAAGGTGCGATGGGGAGAGCATCGCTGTTGCGCTTTTAAGCTGGCAGTGTAATTGGTGACAGTGCTGAATAAATGTAAAAAAGATCAGGGACGGCGGTGTTTTCTATGTGAGGGAAGGGGCAAATTAAACATCCCATCCCATAAGGCAAACAAACTCATATCATGGCTTTGCGTTGAGATCAACGTTGGTGAACTTGGACGGGCAAAATCCCAACCAAGGCCGATAGCAAAGAGATCTGTGTGGTTTACCCTTCAAAATGGAGATTTAAAATGTCACAGGCTACAAAAGCAGGAGCAGGAGTTTAGTTTTTTTAAAACCCTTGTGTTCGTATTAACCTTGTAACCTTGTAAACAGACTACAATCCAGCAAACTGAGTCCTGTGTGCCTCACTTCGTGCACTGGCAGGGGGTGGCCATTCGCTTGCATTTGCGTATACCTGACGTCTTTATACAGTGTTGTATGCACTAAACCAAGCCGGTGTAATGACAAATCTGTGTAAAAAAGGGCTTCTAATTTCTATTAATGCATAGAAGTAGTTATGTCAATGTTATGACTGTTCATGACATTTGACAAGTGTAATGTTGGAAAATAAAATGAAATGGATCTTTTGTAAGATTCAAGCCTTGTTGCTGTTAATTATCCATAAATGCTACAAATCAGCAGCTCTGGAGTTGCTGAATTGAATGGAAAAGAATGTAACCGAAGCTTGCCATGGCCGTTTGTTCCTCTCCAGTGTCCTATGATCACATCCAAGGGGTTATGGCTCTGAGTTTGTTTGAGGACTTTGTCTATTGGACGGATGGGAAGTCCAAATCATTACGACGCGCTCACAAGACAACCGGCGCTCAAGGGATTGAGCTCCTCAACTCCTGGCAGGCCATCAAATCCATCAAGGTCTACCACTCCCTGCGCCAGCCTGAAGGTACGAAGTCCATCTGGCGCCCGTGTCCACTCGGTCCTCTCATGCCGAGCAGTTGTGATGGGCCTCCTTTATTGTGTTGTGATGGAAATGGTTCATGTAATGAACCCAGGTTTGTTCTTCTGTTCCTTCTGTACAGTACCCAAACACCAGTGTCAGATTGCGAACGGAGGATGCAGCCACCTGTGTCTTCTGTCCCCCGGCGGGGAACATAAATGCGCCTGTCCTACTAATTTTTACTTGGCCGCAGACAATAAGACCTGCCTGTCCAACTGCACCTCCAGCCAGGTCAGCTCCACTCCGCCTCCCTCCCACTTCTAAGTTTAGTTCGGCCATGTTGTTGCTTTTCTGTCCTGATCAGTACTTTCCCCCTGAAGGCAAATTGCTTTACCCTCATATGTTTTCCTCTTCTGACATGTACTCTAAGTCCTAGGAAATGGTTGAGTATTGATTTCGACTTTGGCTTTGAAGAATGCCGAAGCTAAACACGAAAGTCAAGTATTCATGTTGACTTCAAATTCTGTGTTTTCTTCCCTATGTGTCCACGGTGCTGACAGTTTCGCTGCGGGACGGATGAGTGTATCCCTTTCTGGTGGAAGTGTGACACAGTGGATGATTGTGGAGATGGATCGGACGAACCTCTTGACTGCCGTGAGTCCTATGTTACTCCAAGGTTGGCTTTAAAATAGTACAGCCAAAAGAAGTCAGCTCTTATTTTGGTCGGAGCTCTGAGGGGTATTAAAATTGGAACTTAAGGGGCTTATGTTTCTGTCTTTGCTGCTTATTCACTTGTAAGTGTTTTCTGGTGTTGCTGTCTGTATGTTAACCTTTGACGGCACCTGTTCTTACCTCTTTCACACAATGTACAGACTCTGAGATAAACTCATGATTTCCTCCCCAACAGCCGAATTCAAATGTCAGCCTGGGCGTTTCCAGTGTGGCACTGGCCTTTGCGCTCTTCCTCCTTTCATCTGCGATGGAGAGAATGACTGTGGTGACAACTCAGATGAAGCCAACTGTGGTAAGGATGGAACAACTCTTTCTGTTTCAGGTTGGAAATCCTTTGCTTTTCGCGTGCTGTTTCTGCATCTCCCAGAAACCCGTCTCACCGGCACTTGCAATCATTTAATTGGCGTGTCCATGGTCATTTCCTGTTTATGGTGCCGTTAAGTGCTAAAATAATTAGTCCGTGAATGAAGTGGTTGATCAAAAGAAAATTAATCAAGACCGGCTTTGACAGTTGATTGTTTGTTTGAATAATTAAATGTGCAAAAATGCCAAACAGACGCTTCTTCCAGCTTTTCAAATGTGAAAATTTGCAGTTTGAATTGGAATTCTTTGGTTTGTTTGTCAGACTAAAACAAGCAATTTGAATCCTCCATGACCTCCTCCAGAACCATGACGGCCCTCATATTTGCACAATTTGTGAACAATGCATAGTCTTTTTTTACCCTGTTAAAAGGGTTATTCCTCACTCGAATCGAGGGTCTAAGGACAGAGGATGTTGTTCACAGCACAGATTGTACAGTCTGCCCACAGTCTGAGGCAATGTGATCGTGCTTTTGGGCTGTATAAATAAAATTTATTTGATTTAATCTAACCCAGGGGCGCCCAAACTTTTTTTGCCTTGGGGGGTAAAAAACTGAATCTGTACAGCAGATCCCAACTGACTTCACAGTGTCACTGTGCTCGTCATCCTCGAATTATGAAAATTAAAAATGAATGAGGCATCCTGCATATTTAAAGAGCATTTATATTTGAATTGTTTAAAGGTGCAATATGTGATAATTTGCCACCTGTTGAATTCATAATAAGAACATAAAGGTGGCTGCATTTCACTTAGTTAGCGCCAAGTGCTGCTAACAGTAGCTACCACTGGCTGTTTAGCTCAGGTAGCATTTTAGCTAGTGGTCGGGACCGTGAGGTCGGAGCACCATTGGCTATTTAGCTCAGGTAGCATTTTAGCTAGTGGTCGGGACCGTGAGGTCGGAGCACCATTGGCTATTTAGCTCAGGTAGCATTTTAGCTAGTGGTCGGGACCGTGAGGTCGGAGCACCATTGGCTATTTAGCTCAGGTAGCATTTTAGCTAGTGGTCGGGACCGTGAGGTCGGAGCACCAGGGAAGTGTAGCTGCTTACACCACTAGCAGCGAAGCTTTGGACCCGGACAGACAGACCAGGGTCAGGAGATACCTCTTAAACATGATACTTCAAATTCTGTTGAAAAGTTTAGTTTATTCTCGAATGTTTCCAACATTTTATTTTTTATCTTGTTTTTTAGAAATACCTGCTGGGCTGATTTGAGCCTTATGGCGGGCCAACAATCGACAAAATAATAATTACATGCTTCACTAGCAGAACTGTGTATCTATATAACCTTTAACATTATATATTAGGTTGAACGTACTATTAGTAGCCTAGATACTTTCCTTTGTTTAGACTCCAGTATATCTTATTGATGTGACCTCGTTCTGCCTCTGCCCGTGCTTTCTTTCAGAGACCTACATCTGTCTGTCAGGCCAGTTCAAGTGCACCAGGAAACAGAAATGCATCCCTCTTAACCTGCGCTGCAACGGTCAGGACGACTGCGGCGATGGAGAGGATGAGACAGACTGCCGTGAGTCCGCCCTGCATTATTACCTTCAGGCTCTTAGAAAAGGCTTAACTGAGCTTTCAGACGAGGCGGCTGATGAATATATTCCCCACTTGATCAGTCTGCCCCGACGTCGCTGAAAAAGCTCGCCACTCCAAGTCGTCGCTATTTTTAAGGTTTTCGAGAGTTTCAAAGACGAAATCCAGTAGATTAAAAAAATAGGAAGCCTTAAATGTATTTTTTTTTTGTACCCGTGTTTCATTCATTCGTGTGCTCGGACAGACAGCCTTACATTACACAGTCCTCATTAGGTATTCCGGACGCAGCCCTTGTTATGGCCTGTTCCTGCCTGAAAAAGGGATTAGATATTGAATCACGCAGAGGATAAGAACAGATTTTTTTTTCGTGCCGTGATGTAACTCATCAGAATATCACACTCCATTCAAGTCTTTCAAACGGCTGCATTTGTCTTGCATGTGATTGCGAGAGGGGGTGAGAGCGAGGGGAGCGGGGGGTGCAAAAAAAAAAAAGAAAGTAGAGGGGGAGAAAGAGAGACTTTAAAAACAAGCGCTTTAATTAAAGTGAAGCTAATTACTTCACCCCTTCTTAGACTTCTGCGGTGATTGGATGCGGTGTTGAATTCACGTTTGTAATGAGCACTGCACCAGCGAAATTAAAATGCTATCTGAAACAATGTGAGCTTTTATAACGAGCAGCTATACCGCATCCGTTCTAATAAAACACAGAAAAAGGTACGTGAGGTAGGTGAGAAGTGGGAAGGGTTTTGGGGGACAATAAAGGGGAATTCCAGCATTTTTTAACCTGTTCTTCACATATTCTTTTTGAAAAAGTGACTGATGGGTAAAGAGATATTTGAAGTCAAAGTACGTCCACTTAAAGTGTTTGTTTTTGCCACTGACGGGCTCAGGTTGTAATTTTCTGATAATGTTATGGAAAGAATCACTACACTGCAAAGACAGACTGTATATATATTCTTTTCTTTTTTTTTGTTTAACCTGAAAGCCATTCTTATCATTCTTGCCAAATCCACCAGACTCAATTTGCAAAAACAGTAATTTTGTCATCATAGAACACACTTCATTCAAACTCAAGAGAAAAACACACACAAAAAAAAACCTCACCAAACTATCCTCTTTCTATTGTTCCAACAGTCAGCATCCAGTTTTGTTAAAATAAATCCTGAATCCACCGTCAAAATAAAGGTTGACGGGCGTGAGGGAGGGTGGAGACGCGGGAGAAGCAGCGTATATTGGCAGAACAATTATTCACACCCAACATAGTGAATTAAGGATTTATTCTGACCGAACCAGAGTTGTTGATAGTTTTTGTAACAGTGAAAAGACCAATCAAGAATTGTTTGAGGAGTTTTATTTAGTTTTTTTTCTGTCAAGTTTTGAACGAAGTGTGTCGTGCGACGATATAATGGAGTCTGGTGGATTTGATAGCGGCTGTTTCTGGTTAAACAAAAGGGAACTTATTCTTTTAAAGAAAGGTCTATTTCTGTTGGGATCCTTTTTTCACAATGTTGTCAAACGCTGAGAATAACAATCTGAGGCTGTCAGTGGCGAAAAAAGAAGCACTTTAAGCGCACGTACTTTGATGGGAGGCAAGTGTTGTCCCCGTTTCTTCACTTAGACACAAAAACGGTTGAAATAAGTGAGAGTTCCCTTTTTAACGACTTCCTAAGTTACACGTTGTTTCTGCAAATCCAAATTTCTGCCGGTGTAATCGTATGGATCATCCTCCTCAGTACCTGTCTCTCTGCCTACAGCCGAAAGCACCTGCTCCCCGGACCAGTTCCAGTGCAAGGCCTCCATGCACTGCATCTCCAAACTGTGGGTTTGCGACGAGGACCCCGACTGCGCTGACGGGTCAGACGAGGCTAATTGCGGTGAGTTGCGGAAACCCACTTAACCATAAATCACCCCCGCTTCGCTTATTTTTTCAGCTAAACGGGGAAGAATCTGATTTAATTTGAACGGATTTTACACTCGGCTTCACTCTGGTGCGACTCAGTCCTCCTCCTCGTTCTCGCCGCCTGTCTCGTCGTTGTGCTGAGCGAGAACGCCACGTTGGACAGCCGTCGCTCTCGTCAGTAAGAGCTCAGCATTATGATCACAGTTTGCCTCGCGTTTCTCAGCAGCTGTCAGTGTTTGAACACCGACTTCACACACACACAAACACACACACACGTAATCAAAGAGTTCTTCTTAATAGCACAAGTTTGAGTCTAGGTCGAAGCCGTTATTCACTTGAGGAGGTAAACAACATTTGAAGCGTTTTCCCTTCCTCAAAAGAACTTTTTAGGGCTTACCGCTGAGATAATACGTTATATTTGCTCGACATGCCTCTGTCAAGAGCAGGAACTCTTCCGACAACTTCACAATAATGCAAGTCTCTATAGTTTTACCACATCAGAATAAACTAATTTCACCGTCCTAATCCCCAGAATAAACCTAGATGAAATCATTATTGCTTCCAGAGTCTTTAGAAACCAAATACATCCTGAGACACGAGAGCTGAGACAAGCTGTCAGGATGTCTGTCGGTTGTACTGAGCACGTCTGTGTCTCTCTTATTACTTTATTGTCTTCTTCTAGCTTTGCAGGGAACATTTGGCTTTCTACTGTAAACCTAGAATGAATCATAAACATGGAGTAAAGTACAAAATGCATCTTTTTTTAGAATGTATATATGGCAGTACTTCAGACTCGAAATGAAGACGGTGTCAACGGGATAATGGATTACATTTAACTGGAATAAATTAAGAAACTGTAATCAACGCAGATTACAGTTTAAAAAACTTATATTATTAGATTATCGTTGCTTTCTAAAGGATTGAAGTTAATGTCTTTGATTACGTCTTTACCACCTGTAGCTTGAGCACGAACTGTTTTCGTGAGGCTCATTGAATCGACCAAATGTTAATATAAAATGCATTTTATTTGCATCAGAAATGTTTTAACTAGAAAACAAAAGAATATTTGTGGAACTTTTTGTGGCTGGGTCTGTTTTTTTGCGTATAGGGTGCCATATATTCAGTGTTTGATTTGTAAACGATCCAAAACTGCTCAGATTAGATTACATTTGTAGTCTGTTTCGTGATTTCACAAAAGTGCCTTGTAATTTGTATTCGGTAACTGACAACATTTCAAGGTCATCAGACCCAGTCCTCACTGTAAGCCTGCTGTCAAACACTGTGCTGTGAACACCTCTTCATACAGCTAAGTGCTAACAATACGACTCTTCACCAGCTGTAAAAAGCTGCTCTTCATAGTCCCTTTTAGTGGAGGTATATAGTTGCTTAATTAGGATATATGTACATCGCATAAACAAAGGAGGAAAAACAGTATCAACACATACACATGGACACAAATGAATAAAACATCGTCGATCAGGTGATGTTGTCGCATGTGACAGTGTACAAAAATACAACTATTTTGTCCGTCAAGCCTGTGTAGTAATGTGACTGAAACCAGCGTGTTGCTCATCCTGAAGACACCTGTCAAATTTAACTGCGTGTTTTTAGTATATTCTCGTTTTCAGCCCAATCTCTCACTCTTAGTTTTCGAGTCGGTCAAACTGTCCAGTCGCTGTCGTTCATGTGGATGAACTGTCTTGTCTTTAAATGACATCTGAGATTATCCACGAAACAGAGACAGTTTGTATAGGAAAGCAGATTGATATTGTTTTTTGATGAGTTATCTTCACTTTAAAAGTGCTGTCGGTGTCACGTTTGTGTGATGGAGTTACAGCAGGTGATCTGTGTCATCGTGAGACAAATCAATCAAACGCATGTTTGTGCGTGTTAGGGCCAGGTGTCGCTGCTTTATGAAGGTGACATCTGAAGATTTCTGGCTGATATCAGGATGATATGAGGATGAGACTCGCGCTGTGTTGCAATTTGATTATAATTTCAAGAGTGTTGATGTTTTGATGGGAAGTTTGATGCCTCACACCTCCTCTCAAAACATGCCTTTGTAATTTCAGATTGGCTGCGTGCTGCAGTTAACCCTGATGTAATATTGAGTAAATGTTTATCCCGCTCTATGTAGTTTACTAATGTTTAACTTTGGCCCCTCGAACTCTATTATCTGCAGTGTTCGTCAGTGTCTTCATCACCTGAAAAGCCCCCTCCTCACTCGGGAGCGTGCCGAAGAGCTAATGCTGCTTCTTTAGCTGTTTTATTTTGCCTTTGAATTACCTCAGACCGTTAAAGGAAGTTTTTGCTTGTTAGCACCGTAATGAGCTCTGACTTGGCAGGGAAACATTGCTTTTTTTTCTCCCCGCGTCACATCTTTTATATGCTGTAAGTGACTGAGCTGCTTCCTAATGAATCGCTGCCTCGCGTGCTCCGCTGCTGCACTCAGCTTTCCCTCCTGATTCTCTCCTCCTGCTGTCATGTTGGAAAGAGATCCAGGCAGAAAGTGCCACCCATCCTCTTTTGACGCATCTCTTCCCTAAGTGATAACAGCGTTACCTTGGCCATTATCCCTGATGATGTCTGCGCCGAAATGACTTTTTAAAAGGAGGCTCTTAGTTTGACTTTGAAAACGCATTCTGAGGAAGTATTGCTGGAGCGGAAATCAAAGCATCTGCTCCTTTTGGAAACGATTGCAGATATTATGAGTCTGGCCGTGTTTGACGCTGAAATCAGTTTTTCAGACTGAAATTCTTTACGTGCCTCTTTAAGGACTGCGAGCCACCGTCGACACACAGTTCAAAGAACAAATACATAAAATAAACACAGCTGAAGACGCTCAAATGCCATTTATTGCTTTTTCTGGGTGACATTTCGTAGCCGGGGTCCAGACCTCTGAATTTTGCTGTATGATAATCAGGCTTGACATTTTGAGGAGGAAGCATTACCTGAGTCTTGACCCAAATCCTGCACCCATATTTACCAGAGCCTGATCCAAGCTGGATTTTCTTTGGCTGAGGCTGATATTTGGAAGTCAAATTTCAATATCGATATAACGGATGATGATACACACACATTTTTCACAATTATACCTAAAGAATGATTTTCAAATACTCGGTGACAAAGATATATAACGAAGGCAGGATCGTTTACAGATTAACAATAATCCTTACTGACTATAATGACACTAGAAACTGAAGTTGAACTCTGTTTTTGGTACCTTACGTTCTGTCTCGTTCACCGACTTACCTATCACGGAAACAACCGTGATTAAATTTGTGGATTTCTCTGGTTTGAACATTGTTGGAAACTTTTGGGATAATGTAAGTACACAACTCAACAAAATACAGAACAAAGGTCTCATCGTTTTTTAGACATTTTAATGCAGAATTCTTACATATTATACTTTTAAACAGTAAACCTGCTGGTTATCTATTAATCATGAATAACTGCAAGCTTCTTTTTCTGCATTATAAATTCTGAAGAGTTTTCATATAAGCACTTATCGGGCAAAATATGTACTGATACTGATCTGTGATCGGCCAATATCTGCTGATATCAGCCAACGGATAAATCTGTCAGGCTTTAATATTTACCTTTTTGATTCAAACATGTAAAATATTTAAAAAGTTCTGTTGAAGACTGGGGTTCCTTATTTTTACTTTTGAGTTTCTTACTGTCTTAAACTTATCTTTATTCCGTGAACCGTCGTCCTCACAAGAGATCGATGCTCTCATGTGGAAGCTCTCTGCAATCTTGGAAGGATGTTAGAAATTATGGGCACGTGGACATGAAATAATGAGCGTAACGTATCTTGTCTTTACAAGAAAATCTCTCTTTTAAAACGGTGCCAAAACCGATATTAAGTAACAGATGTCTCTTTTGTTGTAAATGATGTTTAGTTTTAACAACAAAGAGACATCTGTTACTGGATATCAAGTTTGGCATTTTGGCATTTCAAACGATACTATAATCTAATGAATAGCATTAAAAACAAAAGAAGTGATGAGCTCGTTTCGGGAGCGTTAACAAAGCGGCTGTCGCTTACTGGAAAAAGATGGCGTTTAAAATATCAATATGTCAGTGTCGGGACACACAGACACCGTTTGGGTGATGATCTCATTCGCGAGCGTTTGTTGTGCTCTGAAATTCTCTTGGATGTGTTTTTTTTTTTGCTCGAAGAAAAGTTCAATCCCGCCGACTCTCCTGTCACAAATCCTGGCGAGGATGATTGGTAGCGCAGTCAGGTATTTCATCTTACGGCGTGTTAGCCTCTGGAGTGCACGCTGTGTTTTGAACTCGGTGTCAGAGTTGCTCGGGGAAACCCTGAGGAAACCATGATTACGCGCAGGAAAAATATGATAGCTCGCGCACTATTAATATTCATGCTCTTTGAAGCCATTTTCATCTCCGTGTTTGTTTGCTCCTGATGAAAAAAGATGAAAAGACCTGCGGACCTCATGAATTCCGCTGCGAGAATAACAACTGCATCCCCGACCACTGGAGGTGTGACAGCCAGAACGACTGCGGAGACAACTCAGACGAGGAGAACTGCAGTGAGTATCCGACTCCTTTCGCTCGCTGTCAGCCCTGTTTGTTCGTTTATGTGCGCCGCCGACGTTCTACACAAACCGAGGCGGCGAAGAATTGGACACCTGGGTGCCCCTCCCACTGCTCCAACCCCCCCTTTTACCTCCTCCGCTCACTAACTCTTGTATCTGCGTAATGTTCCGGGTTCAGCTCCCTCTTTCAAGCCTCCTCTTATTATCTGCGCTGTTTCTCTGAGACTACCCAGCTCTTGATATCATCTTCTCTCTGTAATTCGCCGAGCCCACGCTCCCTTTTGTTTGGGTATTCGTCATCACTTTTTTTTCCCAAGAAAACTTTTATTTGCTCCTGAAATGACACCGGTAACCCACCTTGTTAAATCTCATATGTGGTCCACCTGCATATATGTTTGTGTGTGTGTGAGAGTGGAACTGTTTGCCTGTACATCATACGAGTGTGTTTTTTTTTGCTGCGTGTGCATCATTTGCCTGATTTATCGGATGCTTATTCCCCACACCTATTAATGTCACTTAAAATGCAAATAAAAGCCAGTCAAGTGTTGGACGGCGAGGAATTAAGCAGGTGGACCAGCTGACAGTCTTCGAGGCTGCAAATCAGATTTTGGTGCAATGCCCTGCCGGGAGTCTCTGTTCTGTTGCAGCAACAGCTCACAACACACACCCCGCGCTAGCTAACAGTCCATGATAACAAGGGGAGGGCCCCGACAGTAGATCTGATGCAGCTGTTTAGCTGCGCCCTGATACTGTCCTCAGGGACGGACTCGCACTAAATGGCAGATACAAGATTTTTGGGCTTTCGGAGAGCATGTCCCCCCCTCCCCTCCCTCCCTCCGTCGCAATGAATGCATTTACATCTTGATCAGCTTTTGCCAGTCGCTACACTTCTAATACAAAATGATTCCCTAATTATCTGAAACGACGCTTTTGCCAAAGCATCAGCGTGAGATTGCAAACGCGGCGAGTTTGGCCGGCGGCTGCATCGGGGGGATGTATGTTTAGCTGGAGAAAGAATCAGCCTGGCGTGATTTTGTATCTGTTTTTTTTCCCCCTCAACGTAGAGCCAGTCACCTGCAACCACAAGGACTTCGCCTGCGCCAACGGAGACTGCATCTCGTCCCGATTCCGCTGCGACGGAGACTACGACTGCCTGGATAACTCAGACGAGGCCAGTGTTTGAGCTTCCTGTTAATCACCGAGAGGGATAAACCCACATGAACGCTGCTAATGAGGCACAGATAATACCGAGGCACTAAATTAGGAATAAAATACTGCACACTTCAAAAATAAGTCCAAAAAACCTTTTTAAAGCTTTTATTGAAACACTTCTCTGGCATTTTGCCTTCGGTCAGTGTGAATAGAAATCATGTCCTGCACTTGTATTACCATGTGCTAACCATCTATTATATCATTACGGGTCAGAACCGGCTATAAAAATGAAAAGTCATTCGACACAAAAAATGTAATCCTATAAATACAATACAAAAGACACGGAGACGCTTACAAATTACAGTGTGCACGGATTAAATTACAGTATGTATTTATGGATCCTGTAATTAAGAAAGTAATTGAAACGTGTGTTGGTATCTGAGCTGGCAGCTCAAACGCACACATTTAATATCCCAGCTGGAAAGGGGAAATTAAACTGGACGGGTATATTGCCCACTTTTCGAGGGAAATGATCCCATTCCAGGCACAGTTCATCGTGTTGATCCACATCTCCTCGTCACGGTCGCTGCCTCCCAAAACAATAGTTGACAGGAAAAAAAAAAAATCACTGTGATGAGTTTTTGTACCTTCAAGTACATTAGTGCATGAAATACCTCGTGTTTAGAATCTGAAAATGCTTTGAGCAGCACAAAGACCGCTTGTTTTGTTCATAAATATGCCCCAATATCTTAATTTATACAGCCTCATTGTGATTCCACACTCGTGAAGGAATGAATTTAAAATGCGGCCTTTATCGGCGTCGCACGGCGTAAAGAGATTTTTGCAGGATTCACCCAAAGAACCGCCCCATCAGTGGTAATGACGCAGCGCATTGCATAATTCAAGGACAAAGGCTCGTTATTACGATTCATTATTCTTGTTAATTTATTGCTCTGTTCAACATTTGCACAGCAATTTTTTTCATACATAATCCCTCTCCGTGCAAAGCAGTCTAACCCTAATTAACCCTTTATTATGCGTCTCCCCAGTGCCAGCTTTCTGGGTCAGCGCAGGCAAATAGTTTTTCGGGAAAGAAAGTTGTCTCTCAATCAGCGCTACAGTAAACAGTGATTATTAAATGTATGTATTCATAGAGGCCGTTATGGTGCAGATTGTCATAATTCACAGCGGCGGGGACGCCGAGTTCGAGAGCGCCGTCGGGATGTTTCACATATTTAACAGTTAACATCCACCGTGTGATGATCTCAACACCACACTGCTTTGCTACAATATATTTATGTTAGGTGATGTCACTCTGTGTTTGTCTACAGAAAGGCTGCGAGGAGCGCTGTGCCGAGGACCAGTTTCGGTGTCACAACAACCTCTGCATCTCGCTGAAGTGGCTCTGCGACGGCCAAGAAGACTGCAAGATGGGGGAGGATGAGAGGAACTGCCAGGGAACAGGTGCAAAAACCAATGTCCTCCAGCTTTCTCATGCATGAGTTATTACAGCATAAAGTTGTTGTTTTTTTGGCGCTCTTAAACAAGCAAAACAACTCACGCCAATAACTTTTATTTTTCAATATACGTATTTTATTTTGAAGGAGTTACTGTAGATGGGGGAACACTGATTCTGGAGCTAAATTACTTTATTGTGAGAAAACCAGACAGGTAAACACTGATGTTTTTAAACTAAATAAGAAATGTCTGTAAAAGATTTACCAGATATTTAAATTATTTTTCTTATTTCCTGTGACTGAAGATACATCTTTCCACTCCAGTGGATGTTATGCATCACAGGGTCTGTTCTGTCTATTTAAATACAGTTGAAGACTCTTATTTTTGCTGTGGATATTGCTGTTTAATCAAGTTATTTAAATGTAAATGTTTGCTTAATTTTCAATGGAGCATGCCAAACAAGCAAGGATGTAACTAGGCAGAACAGGACAGACGTAGACGGATGTGTTTTCAGCCCAGGAATAACATGTACAGAGAAAAGTTATTAAAGTCTGGATCAAAGTGTTTCTCACGCCCTTTTGTAGTCTGAAAAACATAATTTTTCTGGTTTTCTGAGAACACGAGTTATTCTAGATGAAACTCCTCTTCCCTCTGACATTTTGGATGTAATCTCAAAATGACAAGGACATACAAAGGTATTAATCAAGCAGGATTGTGGACGAGGCTTCGGTTATCAGCCACATAGCGAGTGGGACACGGCGCACCAACCGAGTTACTACTACTGAGTTCTACCTGCATAACACAGACCCAGACCTTGTGTTGTCCTTGAGGAATAAGTTTAAATCGAGAAAGTTGTTCTTGTCTTGGTAAACAGCTGGTAGAGGGACCGAATGTGATTCAGTGAGAGACTCAGATTCTATGTAAGGTCACTGCAGTGTCCAAGTGCCACTCATGACGAATACAGAAACATGTCCTCAGGAAGGTTACTATTTTGTGTGGGCTTAATATTCAATTTTTATTTTTTTTTATGAGTGGCCTTACAAAAACTAAGCGGGAACTGGTTAAAGAAATACATGACGAGATCTGACACAATGTTGTATAAAAGAAAATAAAGAATAAAGACACATTCTCAATAATCTCTGTACGTCCAAAAGCCTTGAAAAGGAAATGTTCTGTGATACAACATTGTTATTTTGTGGTGGTGGTAAAATTAGCGTCGGTTCTGCTCATTTGCTCTGTTGAGTTCCGCTGTTCACTACCGGCCAAGCACTGCGAAGCACTCTGTCCAGCAGCAGGTAGCCCACAGTGTGAGCTCTTTGACCTGCACGACAACATACTTAGGAGTGACAAGTTCCAATACATTTTCTCCGAGAGCTCCACTTGCAGTTAACAGCACCTGGAGTTTTTTCTTCTTTTTTGCTTCCACATGTTTCTGGAAGGAAAAGCTCAAAAGGTCTCGGCCGGGTGATTTTCTAGTCGAGAAAAAAAAAAACAGCAAGTTGTTGACTGATATACTCTGCCCTTCTCCAGTAGTCCCTTCATGTTCCGTCAACGAGTACGTCTGTGCCAGCGGAGGGTGTGTGTCAGCCAGCCTGCGATGTGATGGACATGACAACTGTCTGGACGGCTCAGACGAGGTCAGTGCAGCGAGACTCAAAGAGAAGAAAAACCACAAAGATGCTGTTGTTCTTTTTAAGCGGCGCAGCTCCACAGTTTCACAGTAGTTCTGTGGCGAGGAGCTGTTTTTATCCAATCACGGATCAATCTAGGTTAAAACATGAATCATTCAGTGTTTTGGCTGTCCTCTGATTGCAGATGACAACACCGCTAAAAGGTGCAATTTCTGTGATTTGCGACGTTTCTCTGCCGACAGATTGGCTGCGTGAAGGAGTGCCGGGAGGACGAGTTCCTCTGCCTGAACCGCGCTCACTGTATCCCTCGGCGCTGGCGCTGCGATGACGTGTTGGACTGCATGGACCACAGCGACGAGGAAAACTGCAGCCAGGGTAGGAACGACTGTAACTGTCATGTTTTAATTTCCACTTCCTGTCTTTGTCTGTTTTCTCGCCCTTCTTCTGTGAACACCTGCGTTTCATCCGTTCATCAGTCCTTGTGTATTTAAGTCTGGGTTGTCTCTTTTACCTTCCGTCTTCTTGTGTCTCCTGCGTCTCTTCTGCCCCATGTGCCTGTTCTCTCCGATCCTCTGTGTTCCCGCTTTGTTCTCCGTGGCTTCTGGTTTGTTTTTCAGTTTTGTGCTTCTCTTTAGTTTTTCCTTAGACTTTTCCTTTGCCTGCTTTTTTTGTTGTTTGCTTTTTGGATTTTGGATTGTTAGACTTTGGATATCAGCTCATCATCAAAGCTCGCTGTTTGTTGTTCAGACTGCCTGCCTCTGTGTCTGCGTTTGGCAGTGTTGTATAAAAGTACCCAAAAGTCGTACTCGAGTCCAAGTAAAGACACCGTGTTAAAACATTACTTTGGTACTGAAGTAAAATTCTTAACGTATTCCTTATTAAATGTACTTAAGTATCAGAAGTCCAAGTAAAAGCAAATGATGCATATATTTACATGCATGCATATCCTGTATACTATGGATTGATCAATATAAGGTCTGATATTCTGCATTTTTCTTTGTTTTTCTTATCATTTTGTCGATAGAAAACATTTAAACATTTACTCATTTGGCTCTGATTCAGCGTTTCATACCCAACGTAACTAGTAACTAAAGTTGTTAAATTAATGTAGTGAGTGAAGATACAATACTTGTCTGGAAACGTAGTGGAGTGGAAGTATGAACTACTTCTAGTAGTAGTAATGAAAATGTAAATATACTCCAGTACAGTACAAGTACCTCAAAATTGTACAGTACAGTGAACCCTCGTTTATCGCGGGGGTTACGTTCCAAAAAGAACCCGCGATAGGCGAAATCCGTGAAGTAGAAACCTTTATTTTTTTTACAGTTATTATACAATGAAATACTCCATAAAACATTGAAAGCAAGGAACAAAACCTTTTTACAGGCCCAAGCATTTGTTTAACAAATAAAAGTACTGTATAAACGTTTGTTGTTGTTTTTTTGTTTTTTTTACAAATAACTACTGTACTGTACTGTAAAATAATATAGTTATAAATAAATAAATAATAATTTTAATCATCAATACGAACTGAAGGGTTAATATTGCGGGGATCAGCACGCCCCACCGTGACGGATTGGAACGGGAGAAAATGAAAAATGATTATGAAAAAAAATACAAAGTACAGTAGGACAAATAGTGACTGACGTGTACAGTACAGTATTTCACTGCTCTTCTGACTGAGCCGCTGCATCCTGACTCCGCTCTGTGGCGTTTTTTCTTCTAAAGCCTGCGGTGCAGGTGTGTTTTTTGGAGAGAAGATCATAGTTATCGGTAGTTGTTGTCGTTGTTTTACGTACGTGTACATATTAAACCATAACGTTATTGACACACAGGTAGAGAAGACGCGGAGAGACTGTTTAGCCAATCAGAATGCAGAACACAATGCATGATGCAAATCCGTGAAGCAGCGAGACCGTGAAAAGTGAACCGCGTTATAGCGAGGGTTCACTGTACTCGAATAATGTTCATAGTTACATTCCGTCACTGGCATTTGGGTCCTTTTTTGTTAATGTTTGTGTTATACTTTTTGATGACTAATATTTACATTTTTGATCCGTGAAGGTGTCGTTAAACATAAATAAAACAGATGATGTGATACTTTTGACATATGTACTCAGTTGAAAGCAGTATAAAGTCTACAGTATATTTAATACTTACTTTACTCTGTCAAACTATAAACTGGAAACTTTATACTGTATACTCATTCTGAATTTGATGCCAGCAACACATTTTAAACAAGTTGGGACAGGAGCAACAAAAGACTGCGAGTTCTAGAGAAGCTCTAAAAACACCTGTTTGGAGGTGAACAGGTGATGTTATCTTAGTTGGGTATGAAAGGGGCATCCTCGAAAGGCTGAGCTGTTCACAAGCAAGGATGGGACTTTGTGAAACACACGGTAGTATGATGGATATTGATAATGATACAGCAGATAAGTCACTCTAACCATCTCAAAGCATTTTATCTGAAGAGAAAGGAACAGCTGAAGAACGTTGACTGGTCAGATGACTGCACAAGAGACAGAAGTGGTTTCGAATAAAATGAGACCAAGAAATGTGAATTGAGAAGAAGGTCAGGTCTACAGTCAGACTTGACAGGTGGGAGGGAAAATGATCGAGAGCCGTCTGCATCATTTTGTCAAATGATCTGTCTTTAATATAATTTGTGATATAATAAAGCCATATACAGTTATTCAGTCACATCTGCTGTCACCTTGAACCTTTTTTTTTAGCAATTTCTGAGTTCGACTGAGAAGTCTTTGGAAATTATCTGTGTAATTGCAGGTGCTTTCTTCTGCCGGGCCGATGAATTCATCTGCAACAACACGTTATGCAAACTCCACACGTGGGTGTGCGACGGCAAGGATGATTGCGGCGATAACTCCGACGAAGACTCAGACATGTGCGGTGGGTTGAAATTGTCACTTACAAGGCTTCCCTTTGAAGACAATTGATGCATATTTTATAACCCCCTATTTTTCTATTTTCCACGAGGGAATAGTTCTTTGTCATTTCGTACGAGGTTCCCTAGCAGTAAGTTATTTATTTATTTACCTCTTTCAAAGACACATCCATTAGCTTCTCGTGTCTTTTCATCTTTTCAGCCAAACTTCCCTGCCCTCCTACAAGGCCGTTCCGCTGCAGAAACGATCACGTGTGTCTGCGCACGGACCAAGTCTGCAACAAAGTGGACGACTGCGGCGACAACTCGGACGAAGAGGAATGTGGTGAGCTCAGAATGCACCAGATCTGATATTGAATGTGCAATAAGCAAATTTGTATGCGAGGATAGAATATAAGCTATGGTCAGTTTATTAAACAGAGTGCAGACGTCTACTTGTATTAATTGACAACCGTACTGACTCTATGCACCTGGAGATATTGTTTTAACCTGATAGAAACGCTTAGAGCATTAAGTGGGGCTGGGACGGAACTTGGCAACCTATTGTCTGTTGTGGACTATTTGATGAAGACAGGAAAGGACATAATAGTGTCCTCCGAACTGTACTCTAAGCCAAACCTCCACCAAAAGTGTGGAGGATTAAGGAGCATCTATTGGCTGAAAAATGAGCCCTTGTAGCTACATAGAGCAGGTCCTCTCTCACATGGTAGTAGCCCAGAAGAGACAAAACAAAGTACTGGCTCTAAAGATGGTCTTTTACATTTCATTTCACCTTGATTACACTGTATAATAAATGTAATTAATATATGGTGAATTATAGTTCATGGTTATTTCACCATTGACAAACTGTGAAATGCTTTATAAACCATTCAAGTTGCAATTGATGCTTATAAACTTTTACAATAGCTTAATAAATGGTTCATAAAGCATCTCACTGTTTCTTAAAAGTTAAATCACGACTATGTTTAATTAACTATAAATGTACCATTTATAACTGATGGTTATTATCAAGTGTTATCATGTTAAGAGGCCACTGTAGGGGAGGGGAGGCGAGGGGTATTCAGTTGGTTGCACACTTAATGCGACACGCTGGACTTTTAACTAAATGACTCTATCCTGGAAAAAGCAAAGCAAATGTGTGGCAGGATTTTTCAAATGATTCCTTCTCAACATGTTTATCACCCAGTGGCCACTCAGTTTTATCTCGTGACCCTCTTGTGGAGTCTTGAACCCGTCGTTAGTAACTACAGTTCACACAAAGGCAGCAAGTGAGCGCTGCATCCAAAAGTATTTTATGCACATGTCGCGCAATCATACCGTCCTGCAGTCTGAGAACAGTGGAAAACATTTCACGGCAATTGTTTTTACGCCAATAGTTTGGTTAATGTGCTGCAAATCATCATCATTTAGTTTGTTTACAAATGGAGGACAGGGGGTGAAGTATCTGCCGCCGCATTTAAATGAGACATTTGCAGACCATTATAAAACATTTCGTTAGTGATTTTTGTGCTGAAAATCGCCGATTCTTTTCTCGGATATGTCCAAAGGCATAATCACCGCCTGCCCCTTCGGATGGCTCACGCAGAGCGGACAGGAGAGGAAGGGACAAATCACTTCTCACTCTCATCTTTCACTCCTTCATTCCTTATGTCCTCCATTCATCTTCCTCTCTGATTCCATTGATACTTCCATCCATCTCTTACCTCACTCCATTACCTCTCACCATTGTGTGCCTCACGCCGCCATCCATCCTTTCAATCTCACCTTAATCCCACTGTTCCCTCGATCCGCCCTCTCCCTCGCTTTTCCTCTCCTTCTTTTCCTGTCGTGCCTGTGGTGGATGGGGCCATTCTTTTTCCATATGTACTGCTGTGAAAGATGAAAACCGCACAGTTAATTTAAGTGAATTGATTGCAATAAAACAAAATATACAAAGTAAGTCAGCATTTTTGTTTGCTAGAAAATGAAGCTTTGCTTTCTCTTCAGTATGTTACATATTTTCTTTTGAAAACAGCTGCAAATTGACAATTACAGAACGATTATAGTTAATGTTTTGGAAGAAAATGATCTGTTTTAAAGCATATATCACGCATACTAGTTCACTAGACCATTACATTTATCTTCAGCTTGCAGTGACATATAAGTAAAAGTAATAAAGACAGGTATATAATTGTACAATTAGACAGTCGTACAGTGTCTTTTGAAGCTGCAAGCCGCATATTTGATCTTGAATCTGTTCCTGTTTGAGCAATGTGATCAGTTCTCTTTGCCTTTTTTCCATTGAAACTGCGTGTACCGAAGCAGAGGTGGCGGCCGGGCGACCTCGACCTTGCGGGAAGACAGAGTTCACCTGCGGCAACCAGCGCTGCATCCCGGTCCAGCTGCAGTGCGACCTCTTCAGCGACTGCGGCGACGGCGGCTCGGACGAGCAGGACTGCAAGGCCCGTGAGTACCGCGGCAGTTAACTCGAACAAACAGATCAAAGACCCGTTCGGAAGAGATGAAAAGTACGGAATGTCACAATGATGTTATCAGGAAGCTCGGTAATCTCCTCATTTTAGATGCAATGTTTTGTTATTTATGGTAATATATGTATGCCCATGTCTGAGCTGTGTTGTGTGCTATATGAAAGCGGATGATGCCCTCTTGCCTTTTGCACATCAAAAGAAAAAGCACAGCAGGTGTCTAAGATGCAGAGGACTGAAGTGTAATCAAAGTCCTGTCTTTTATTTGTAGTTTCCAGCGGAGATGTATGCGGAAAGAAAACAAATCCGTGTGGAGAGGATGCGGTTTGCAACCAGACGAATGTTAATGCTATATGCCAGTGCAAAGCTGGCTTTAAGAGGAACCAGAAGACGGGCCAGTGCGAAGGTAACGTGTGATCAGTTTGATTCTTTTTACCCCATTGTCACAGTCGATTAGAGATCGCCGGTTCTTTCTCTACCATTTTTCCATATCGGACTGTTGGATTAATGGTCTTTTTTCCGTGAATCAGCCAGGTTAAGATGACATTAATTAGGTTTTTGTTGCACATACCGTCAGGTGTCACCTATATATATATTCCTTGGAGTTAAAACTCATTAGAATTTAAGTAAGACCAACTAACAGACAAGCCGTTTCGTGGCAACAGAAAGAGTTCAAGTGGACACAAATAATGTGGCTATTTGAGTCGTCGTGTCAAAACATGTCAGGCTAATGCCTCCAGTTTTACGACAGGCTTAGTTTCAAGCTGCCAGTTTTTCCCCATTATGTGGGGAACCTCTTGACAGGACACAGACTGACAGTCCCTGTAAGATTTTACTGAAAAGCAAAATGTAATTTATTGTTGATAAGCTGCAACAGAGCAGTTGTGTTTTAGGTTAAAGGTACTGTTTGATAGACTCATGAAATCAAATATTGGCAACTGAGAAATGCCATAAAATACGAGTTTTGCTTTTACAAATGTTACATTCTTGATCCCTTCTCCCACTCACACCACCTCCTCAAGGCATTTTAGCTCACCATCTATACTTCCACTGAACTCAGAAATGTAAGATAAAAAATATTGAATGCAGTTATTCTGGTCTCAAGAGATGATATTTTAGATTATCTAGTCAACCCTTCAACCTGCTTCTTGTTTCCCGGTTGATTGAGCTTTTTGTCTCGGTGCTCGTTGCCTCTATAGAAATATTAAAGTGTCATTTACTGCATGCATATTCTTTCCTCTTTAGTAATAGCTCGAGGGCCCCACTTATCATGGAGAAAATTAAAATAAGGTTCATATTGTTTGTGTTTCTAACGCACATCATGTCCACTTCTAACCAGGCCTCGACTCGACTGTTCTGTGCTGGAATGTGTTTCTACATTTATAACGCATCGACCTCTGAACGAGTACAAAGTGTTTGATTACTGACAGAAATATATGATGAGGTTATTTGTTCCCAAGTGAATCGGCGTTTCTGTTTTTTTTTTCAGAGATCAATGAATGTCTGCAGTTTGACACTTGTCCACATTACTGCACGAACACCAAAGGAGCTTTCAAGTGCACCTGTGACAGAAATTACAAGGAGATCAGTGGCAACTGCATAGCGAAAGGTATGATCCTGGAGTTAACTACAAAAGAGTCCTTTGATGTACTCTGCATACATGTTAATGAATATGTCTGATACACTTTTAACCAATTTTCTTTTGTTGTCTTTTTCATGTATCAATAACTCATCGGGGCAGGACCAGAAGATCGGGTGCTCTACATCGCCAACGACACTGAGATCCGAAGCTTTGTGTATCCGTTCAACCAGAGCCACGGGCACAAGATTCTCACTCACATTGAGGACAACGCCCGGATCATTGGGATGGATGCTCTGTTTCACCACCAGAAGTTTATCTGGGCAACCCAGTTTAACCCTGGTGGGATTTTTTACAAAGACACTCTGGAGAGAACTCAAAGTAAAACAAATGTCAGGAACATTGTAAGTATATTTAACCTTTTTCTTTTTTTATCTTATGCATGTGTCACATTTTGTCACCTGAGATAGAAAAGTACATTATAAAATCGAGTGTTAATCGTCAAATAATCCCTAATATGTCTAGTTATTTCTTTTTACCACAGATAATGTAAGCATTAAGCTAAAAAAAATGAAAGGTGATAAATTATTATGACCCACAAGTTGAGTTATTTTACAGATAATAATCGACCGCACTATATTAAATGTCTCCTTGTGTGCCTTTTATGAGACGCACCTCTGCGTAAAAGTATAACCGAGCCCTGACTTTGTGGCTGTTATCGCTTGCAGTGTTCAGACTTCCGTCGACCCAGAGATATTTCTGCTGACTGGATCACAGGCAACATTTATTGGACTGATCACTCGCGGATGCACTGGTTCAGCTATTACACAGCCCACTGGACTAAATTACGATATTCCATAAACGTGGGGCAACTTAAGGGACCAAACTGCACCCGCCTGATTACTGACATAGCAGGAGAGCCATATGCCATCGCCGTCGACCCAGCCAGAGGGTGAGTTGTGCACACAGCGACTCGCTCTTCCTGCCGAAATCTCTCAGGACACATGCCACGTAGACAGGTGTGTCATACTGCAAATATTCTCCGGAACATTATAATTATCAACCATTCAAGCACAAAGTCCCATTAACAGTTCCACAATATATCTTAATAAAAGTCTTTTTACTGGCTAAGATCTGGAATGTGAGGCAACTACAGGAAGCAGATTCTTGGCCATCAAGACCAGCTATGAGATGCTTTATCAAAGATGGAAAATAAAATAAAAATCTGTGTACATTGTGCTAGTATATCAATTTTCAGTACTTGAGTGTGGAAGATGTACGAAAGAATCTCAAGGTCTGTAGTGCATACTCTTTGAAGATTGTTGAAGGGATGTAACACAGGTTAAAAAAAAAACATAAGTATACTATATTAAGTAGTAAAATCAAAGTAAAGGTTGTAAGAGTTTTTCTGTTTGTCTGTTGAAGGATGATGTACTGGAGCGTAATAGGCGATCACTCTCATATAGAAGAATCAGCCATGGATGGCTCCTTACGCAGAGTGCTCTTGGAGAAAAATCTCAGGAGACCCACCGGTAGGTGTTTTTATATAAGCTCAAATTCATTAACATTGCTATACATTTCTTTTCTGTTGTTACTTTGATATTTTATAGGAACACTGTGGATTTTACATGAACACAGACAACATTTCTGTGTCTCTTGTGTGTATACATGACGCTGGATAATTATGTTTATCGCTTACATTCATGTTTACATCCACCGGCGTTCTTCTTCTCTGCTGTTGATGCCGCATTGGAACGTTAAGTGGCAGGAATATGTATCATCACAGGCTTGTGCACACACATACAGATTTTTGTGTAAGTTAATGAGAAACGGTGGGACGTGTGCACAAAAACAATCCTACGTGGTGCTAATTTGTTAGGACTCAACAGAGGTAGACTGGGTTGGCAGTCACAGTTAAACATCTACGTACTGTGCATGTATGTTTTTTCACCTGTCCAAATTTCTTAATTTCTAATTGAACTGATATAAAGTCTCAATAGATTTAGAGTAACATCAGAAGACATTACAATATAAAAAACTAATAACTAATAGCGTAAATACACATTAGCTTAAATTAATGTGAATGTGAATCAATGGCGAAACTAAATGCTAATGTTCCTATACCTAAAACGTGTATGATGAATAAAAAGTAGCAGTTTTTCAAAGACATCACCTCCTAATGTCTTTGAAAAACTGCTACCTTTTATTAATCTGCACGTTAAGTATATATACACCGATCAGCCACAACATTAAAACCACTGACAGGTGATGTGAATAACATTGATCATCTCATCACAATGCGATGATCTGCTGGGAAACCTTGGGTGCTGGCGTTCATGTGAACCACCACCCATCCAAACATTGTTGTGGACCAAGTCCACCCCCTCATCACAACAACACTACCCGATGGCAGTGGCCCCCCAGCAGGACAATGTGCCCTGACACACCACAAACACTGCTCAGGAACAGCTCCAGGAACACAATAAAGGGCCCAAGGTGTTGACTGGGCCTCCAGATTCCCCAGATCCCAATCTGATGGAGCATCTGTAAGACGTGCTGAGCAGGTCTGATCCATGGAGGCCCCACCCCCCAACATACAGGACCCAGAGGATCCACTATAAAACACCACAGGACTTCCTCAGAGGTCTGAAGTCCATGTCTTGACAGGTCAGAGCTGTTTTGGCTGCACAAGGGGAACCTTCACAATATTAGGCAGGTGGTCATAATGTTATGCCTGATCGGTGTAGATGTGACCATGCCATAGAAATCCATAGAAATGGTTTAGAACGGACATTGCTATTCACAACAAGAACATTCCTCCATCATAACCACAGCAGAGGAAGTAATAAAAACAGGGTCACCTCATGTCACATTTGATTCACTACATCCATCTCTGAAGGCCACTAATATACACAGAACTGATGGATTTGTATGTTGTTATTATTTGTATATTTCTGCTTCTTGACTCTATTTTATGACCCATAAACTGTTGTACGACAATGGTGAATAGACATACACGTGTCAATGTGCAGCCACAGCACACTGCTAATAATTGTGTCTTTAAAGCTATAGAGCACAAGAGGAAGGAAATGTATAAGTAAGGCATACTTTACAGCCGTTGGTTTGTCTATAGGGAGACGCTTAGTGCTGATCTAGTTTTGAAGAGCTGCTTTGGCCTCCTTTAATTCAAGGAGCCGCGCTCTGTCTGCTTAACAAAAAGAGGAATTCATCATCTGTGGAAAAAAAAAGGCAAACCTGTTTAAACGCCCCAGCCAGGTGCTCAATTATCCAGTCAGGCTTTTGGGAGAAGGTAAAAGTGACTCGCCGGTTTTGAAATCGTAACGTAAGCACGCCCACGCTCCGCTATCAAAGTTGCCGCGCGCAACAAGACGGCGGATCCGCGTCGTTATTATGACACGAGGAAAAACGAATGTTGAATGCAAACAGCCAGAGGGTGGCAGAAACAAAAGCAGCGCTGTCTCCGCACGCCGCTGATCTGCCACATACGTACATTAACCATTCCAACCTGGAGGGCTCCCGCACTGAGGGATTCCATGATGAGCCCTGTGTAATTTGTCAGGTAAATAAATCTCTTTCCTTCATCCTCCCACAGGGCTGGCCATTGATTATTTCAACCAGCGATTATACTGGGCAGATCCGGAGCTCTCACATATAGGGAGCATGAGATTGGATGGCTCGGACCCTCTGGTGACAATCAGCGACAGACACGGTAAAGCCGACTCGAAAACAAAGCACACATCCTCTCCTTTTAAACACACACTGTTCCAGCCTCAACTTTTTTTTTTATCACGTCGTAATGAAAACACCGCTTGTGTGTTTTTCAAAAGGGGTAAGCTTCGAAAGGAAAAAAAACAACATGTTAAGATCAATCTGCCCACACTGCAACATCCCCGCTTCTTCTATCCGCCACAGGATACGAACCTTCATCTTCCCAAGCCCGCAAGTGTTCTGGAAGGGTTGCTTGATTTTTCTCACCGGCTTTATTTTTTCTCTGCTGCATTTACAGGGATTTCACAACCATACAGACTTGATATATTTGAAGACTTCATCTACGGAACTGGACTAAAACACGAGGTGTTCAAGATTCACAAGTACGGCAAACAGCCGGTGGAATTTCTCAATTTGGGGATGGAGAAGCCGACTAATGTTTTGATCTCCCACCGTTACAAACAACAAGATGGTGAGTTGTCACGTCGATGCCCTCCAGACATTTCTTAAGATGTATACTTAACACAGAACTTTGGCTAATAATGTGTTTCTGGTATCGTTTGTTCCACATTAAAGCTCTAATTAACTTGTCAAAATCCTTAAATTTACATCTAGTCCTTCACCCTCAAACATCCACAATCCGTGCAGATATGTTATTACAAAAGTGTAACGACTTCACAGGAGATGTCTAAACCCAAATGCCAGAATAAATGTTGGCAGTTTACAAGTGTGTTTCTGCAAACGTTTCTGCTTATACTCTAGTCAGGTTTAGGCACAAAAACCACTTGGCGAGGGTTTGGAAAAGAGCATGTCTTAGCTTAAAATACCTGTTTTGCTCTCCACAAGCACAACTGGAGCTGTCTGGACCTCCCATCAAAAGTATACATTCTGTGTGGCCACAAACAAGGGTCTAAAATTGTTCCTGATGACTTCCTTAAAAGTATCCATTGGTTTACACCACACACAGTCTCAATCTACAGTCACTGGCTCAGCAGCCTTCTCGCCTGTAACTCCGCCACCGCCCCCCTCCGCCTGCCGATATGAGAGTCAGGTCATTAACATGTAAAGTGACTGTGATATCACACGTTTTGTAGAAAGGTCAACATGTTGTGTAGCCTGTGACACGTACAAATGTGAACCAGCGCAATCAGTGGTTTGCAGAAATGTGGCTGGATGTCTCTTACTTCACTGTGAAGTCCATTATCAGCGTTTGTGCGCTGAAGGGTTCAAGAGCTGAATATTGGACCAGGATCGGCTTCCAAACTATCTGTGATGTCACTAGTCAATGCTCATAGGCCTCTCGTGTCAAACTCTGCACACACATCACTCTACAAAGCTTCAACATTCAACTGTAGAACAGTTTCTAGTATGATTTGATACGTGAATATAATTTCTTTTGAGGAATTACAGAGAGTAATTTAAGAGATAATAAAATCTGGATGGCCCTGAACAGGATAATTTTTTCTCATTCTTTTAATTTATGTTCAGGCTTTTGTCTTAATTCTTAAATTAAGTCTTAATTTTCAAGGTAGTTTCACTTTGTATTTTCTTCAGATATTGTTTTAGTCAGATGGTTACCTTGGGTTAAGTTTTACGAACAGTTTTTGTTCTGATTCTCAATTCTAAGGCTTGATAAAAGATGCTTTGAAAAGCTTTTTCTTTTTTTTTATAAAAACTGCCAACAAAACGGTTTTCATACAGTTTAAGACTTGCACACTGTATTCACCAGGCAATTAACAAAACAGGCACGCAAGGCAAGGCGTATTGTAACATTCAACATTTTAACCTTGACAACATACAATAGATATTAACGTAAATGGAACGGTAGCCTGTTAATTTAAAAAGATAAATAACATTTTAAAAAAACTGAAAGAGAAAAGAAAGAAGCTTACTGTCACAGGTCACTGAACAGCCATGGTACATAATCGGCAATTTGAAGTTTGCTGGGAGGGATATAGTTTTTCAAAAGATCCGCTGGATGTTAAACCTTAAGTAACAGATAAATCACACAGTATGAACATAAAGGATACAACTATACTTTTCTCAGACAAAGGGAGAAAACTTAACCAGTACTTCACACTGCTCTTGTATATATATATAAAAAAAGTCTTGCTTTTATAATTTCAAGATGCAGTTGAGGATTTCAGCTACATAATGTGAGGACGGCCACAAAGAACACAGACAAAGTCAATCAATGCAACCGTGTCTTTCTCCCACTTTCCTCATACAGCAGGCCGGCCTCGGTTATTTGTTACATCTCTGGAGTTAATGGTTATAGAGCATCAGACAGCTCAGTCTTGGTCAGTTTTTCACTTAAAGGGCAGCTGTTCCGTTCCCCCGGAGACTCATTAAGGCCAGCCATGTAGTGTGTGGTGTGAAGTCTGTGGGAGGAAAAAGATGTGCACAGCCTGCAAAAAGCTGTGACATGAAGGCTTGATAGCTTCAGCAAAACCCTAACAACCATTTAGATTTGTTCTGAGCTTTCATCCTCATGTGCTGTGTGAGAAAGCACTGATTTTTTTTTAGTACAATGTTGTAGCCGTTAATGACTTGTCAAGAGACATAAAGTGGGAAGACATAATTATATGATTTCATAAAAAAATAAATAACTCCGACTATAAATCACATTCGTAAATCACAACTGAAGATCCATCTTATCAGTGTTTTTTTTTGTTTTTTTCGTCTAATGCATCTGGACACAAACATTATATTCAAAGCAGTGATTCCCGGACCTCTTTCATAAACTCACACAAAGTGATTATCAAAATCAAAACCTGATGCAACCCCCTATATGTAAGTGTTCACAGCGCTTCAAAGTGCAGCTAATCAATTAGAGAACAAACGCTGATTATTCAATCTGAGCGCTGTTGAAGTTGCTCATATGTTCAGCCGTGTGCGTCTGTGGTCTTCAACGAAATCACACCCTTCACAAACACAAATTAAAAACACTTGAAGTAGCTTCACTCTGAGAAAAGAACAAACACACGTATTTTTTGCTTTACAAACAAATGGCTCCGTCTCATCTCAGGCCAGGCTGACAGATTATCTTCTTGGCTCTTTTTTTTTTTTTTCACTCTCTCCACAGCTTCAAATCCATGCCTGAGAATGTCTTGCGATTTCATGTGTCTGCTCAACCCAACCGGTGCCAGATGTACCTGTCCAGAGGGGAAGGTGCTCGTCAACGGCACCTGTAGCGACGCCATCATCTCAGGTAGGCATGTTGGTGTAGGATTGAGATTTCAACACGGGCAATATATTGGTATTATATCTTTATTGTGATATGGAAATATGTAGTGTCTTAGATTTTTTTGGATTGTTATTTTGCACATTGGCATTAGCGTTAGCTCTAATTCAAATTTCATGGTCCATATGTGTGACTTTTAGGGGGCGGATACAAAACCTTTACACACAAAAATATAATTCTGTTAATATGTTGTGAAAGCACCAATAGTCATCCTTCCATAATTGTCGCAGTACCAGTTTTTACAGGTATTTGGTCAAAAATATTTTTAGATTTTAGTTTTCCTACAAGTAAACTCAACACTTTGAATACATTCATAACTGCCACACTGTTAACTTTGGAAGCTTGTCAGAATACAGCACCAAAACTCAAATATGAGTAGACACCCACAGTCGTTCATAGCTGGGACCCAAAAAACACTGCATTGTGAACATCTGATGTGTGTTCCTGCATGCAGTTTTTGTTCACCTACTTGCACTATGGCATTAGCGTTAGGTCTAATTCAGATTTCATGGTCCGTATGTGTGACTTTTAGGGGGCGGACACAAAACCTTTACACACAAAAATATAATTCTGTTAATATGTTGTGAAAGCACCAATAGTCATCCTTCCATAATTGTCGCAGTACCAGTTTTTACAGGTATTTGGTCAAAATATTTTAGATTTTAGTTTTCCTACAAGTAAACTCAACACTTTGAATACACTTCATAACTGCCACACTGTTAACTTTGGAAGCTTGTCAGAATACAGCACCAAAACTCAAATATGAGTAGACACCCACAGTCGTTCATAGCTGGGGCCCAAAAAAACACTGCATTGTGAACATCTGATGTGTGTTCCTGCATGCAGTTTTTGTTCACCTACTTGAAAATTCCGGCTCACACCTCACACCATTGTTGCTGTCTGACAATACAGCATAGTGCCGTTTGATGTGATTGACTGCTACACACTGCAGCGCAGTGAGTGATATGGGCTTTGCTGCTGTGAAGGTGAACTGTGCCGGCCCCCCTGCGAGAACGGAGGCCGCTGCTTAGCCAACGAAAAAGGAGACTGGAGGTGCTACTGCTGGCCCGACTTCTCGGGAGAGCGCTGTGAGGTCAACCACTGCACGGACTACTGCCTAAATGGAGGCACCTGCATGGGCTCACCCCTGGGTAGGTCTACTTCGACAATCCAAGCATCAGGCATCGTGTGTATGAAAAGATGGTTTGTGTTTTGTTATCGTGCTGTAGAGTCCTTTGTGTTCAGCCCCGAGAAGACCAAACTGCTACAGACTTTTTTCAATTCTGTGAAGTTCCCTGCCTTTCTTCCTCCTGCACACTGACCCAGAGCGTGATGCTACACAGCCGCATTTGTCTTCCTTCAAACTTCCACGCTTTACGCACTTCAGCTCACATTTTGCCACATTACATCTGCCACTCGAGCAGTTTTTTTGTGTCAGTGAGGCTCTCGTCCAACGAGCCTCAAATATCAGACTTCTTTCATGTCAGGGTCCTCTTTCATGCTTTCATGGTTTTCTGGAAACGACCAGTTCTACCCCACAATTTACCGACTGGGTGTGAATATGCCAAGATGTCAGCGCTGGAATTGAATCAGGATGTACAGCCCTATTAAAGATGCTATCAGTGATTTACAGCCCTGTACATCATCCTACCATCACAGCAATTATCCACAACATCTCCATTTCCATTTCTCATGAAACAAAAATCACCATGGCAATTGCCCTGACACACAAAGTGTGGCCTGTTTTCCTACGTAAATGTTTTATGAAGTGTGGTGCGCTATTAAAGATTCACCGAGTGATATACAGTAAATAAAATTAGAAACTAAGCTGTATGTTTTGCTTTGAGTGAGTCAAAGCGTATACACCGAACAGCTGGAGAGATACAAATGTGGGCTTTTGATTGGTGATTATTTTGGATAAATGTTTATTCCTTCAATTCTATTTAAAGCTAGAATAATATCTAGTTTATATTCTCTTTTGGCCTTATAGAAAAACATTAAGTTTACTGGTATTTTAAAAAATTAAACCAATGTTTCTATCTTTTTTTATTCAAATACTGCTTTTAAAACAGCACTACGTGACATAAGAAGATGCCACGATAATCACAGCTGCTCATTAAACAGACAGGAGTCTGTCTATCAAGATCAGAATAATCATGGAAGATCGCTCAGTAAGGCATCAGGACTGAAAAAGAGAAGGCAGGGCTCCTATTGGTTTTATTCACCACCAGGGTTTTTCATGTCCAACATGCTACACAGGTTGATGTATTGTATCCCGCTTTATGGTGGACAGCTGAGAGGAAAATGAAAGCACTGTGATATTCGCTGCGCTGCCGGGAACACTGTGCCTTTTGTTTCATTCATGCTTGGCAACTGTTTCGGTTGATATTGAATATGAGCGAGTGCCCCAAAGATGAGCAAGGGAGCAAATATAGTCAAATAGGTTTCTGTCCCCACTTTGGCGATAAAATGGGGACATCAGAAACAATTAGAGGCTGGAAAATGTCCAGTTTTCTCCATAAAAACACAAAGTGACATTGAATTCCTGCCCTTTTGTCCCTATTACTGCATGGTTTACCTCACTGTAATGGAACTTTTGGCACTTACTTAAACCACAGACGCTCCCAACTGTTCTCATCTTGCAGTGTTTTATGAGGTACGCCATCCCGTATGTATGTAGTTTTGAGTGTAATCATTCACAAATGTATGAAAAAGCTAAAACAAAGATGTAAATTCTAAGAGATGGCATTAGCCCATTACAATTTTTTATTTTTTTATTTTACCGTGTGTTTCTTGTACCTCTCTTAATTTGGCAATTCTTATGTCCCCAGAGTGTTTCAGAAAAACACGGCACTGAATTTACACTATTGGGACCAGGAAATATCCCCATAATGCATCTGTTTACTTGGCTGAATGCTCCTGCAGCTTCATTATTTCAGATTAAAAGTGTGTTTTGTAATGGGTGCTATAGCAATTTACGCTACAAACATCTACCAAAGGACTTATCTCCTGTTTGGTTTTTTAAACAATTGTTTTAAATCAAAATCTTGGCAGGAAAATGTAGCTCACCAATCTTTTACCAACAACATATTGTTCCCCTCATTCATTAGCAAATTTACTGCATAGACGTTAATATTTGGGTTTTGTTCCACATGTCTGTTAAAACCCACTGGTTTCTAGTTATAGGTCGCCTGATGGTGTATCTGATGTCCCCCGTGTTGGTGTTGTTCTAGGAACTCAAAATCAATTAATTAATCACGCTGTTGTGCTGTCACAGCCTTGCAACTCACGTAGTGTTGTTAATGTTGCTCCAGGTCTATCATTTCAACTTAGGGAACAGCGACAAAGTCCACAGCTACAGCTTGTTTTCTTCACTGAGTGGGTTCAGTACAGTCCTCTCGTTCAGTAATCCTGGGTTCTTATCTTGCACAAAAAAAGTTTGTTATACTGTAGACGTTTATTTTCCGTTTCTGTTCAGTTTTCCATCACTGGTTAGGTTGAAGGAACAAAAACACACTTTAGGTTAGGTTTAGGAAAACATGGTTTGGGTTCAAATAGACGCTTTCACAACGGTTAACATGTGATTGAGAAAATAACTTCTCCCATGTGTGTGTTTTCCGAAGTCACACAGCTAAGACATTACAAAATCATGATTGGTCAGTTCCAGTGATGTTCCTGTGACAGCAACAGCACTGCAAACAAATCATGCATCTATTAACATAACTGCCACAAAAAGTCTGCGAGTATAAGAGAAGACTAAGATATGATCCCCTTTTAAATGATTAATCAACATTATTACCAAGTGTAACATGTGCTTTCCATCTGATTTGATAAACAGGCTGCACAGTTTAAAAGTGTTGCACAGTTAGTGTACATTGTTTGTTGGTACATTAATTTATATGTGAAACAAAACTGGGTTCCAGCGAACCTCAGTGTTCAGATCTACTTTAGACAATATTTTGAAAGTGCTATCCATAAAACATGGCTCTTAAAGTAAACTTTCATGGCAGCCATAGTAAACTACAGCATCTTTATCCTTAAGCCCCTATGTTTTGACTCCATACATAGATCTCACTATAAAAATTTAAACCGACCACTTGTTTGGTATCCGATAGAAATCCTTGAAAAGAAGGCCTGAGGCGTCGTATCATGATTTTTATGCAGAGCTACTAATTTGGACGCTGGTGAATCCCCAACTCCACAGTCTGATGCATTCGAGGCTTTACCAATGTAATTCATCTCTTTACAAATTGACAAACTGCAAGAAAGACGAGGCACAGCACATGTAATAGTGCATTTTTATGAGATGTTGTGAGCCTGCATTTGATATGTTGACACTATACAGTATGAAACGCTTACTGTATTATAGGTTGAGTATCTGTCCAACTGATGAGATTTCCTTCACAACCTGAAGCTCCAACTTTCAAATTAAAAATGGTGTACCAGTGTTCACTTGAGTTTTAGAGAACTGAAAGCAAGCGATGAGGATACAACGGGTAGTTCAGCGGGCCTGGGAGTCTTAAGCCTCTCCAGTAAAAAACAGAGTTGGACGAGTTCTGCCTGTTGAGAAAGCTTACGGCGCCGGCGGCCATTAAGTTGACAGAGTGACTGGAGGCAGAATGATTGTCTCTTGGACATTTCAAACCCAGATTATCCCAGCCACAGAGTTGTGGAGTGTGAAATTACCAAGTAGTGTGACCTACATGGCGAGACCTGTATCCATGGCAACTTTGTTGTCTTCTGTGCAAGCAGTCGTGCCTGGGCAGCGACGATTGTTGCCTTTTCTGAACAGCTCTCAAACCAGCCTTGACGCTCCTGACCGTCCACTGGCTGGAGGAAGTGTGAGTAAATTGAGGCGGGGAGTGCGCCGTTTTAAAGGGAGCTGATTTGATTAAAACGTTTCCACCTGCTGGTAATGTGTTACCTTTTTCTAACATTAAATAACACTCATTTCACTCCAGCGGTGCAGTGGGGCGGCACGCGGCATTGGAAAGAAGTCAGATTTTTATTATGACTCACCAAAAACTGCAAGTGGGACACAGTCAGACGCGCCTGTGGCTCAGGCGTGTGGATTCTATTTGTACTTATATCTCATCTCCTGCGATGGAGAGAAAGAGCTCAGCAGCAGCTGGATTCTGTGTCCGACCGTCGTGGTGAATATGGAGCTGAGCCGCCTGAAGTTCAACACTGTGTACATACTGATCTATTTCATCCATGTTCTGACACCAACCTACAGGCTTGACATCCCTACGCTCCGTGACATTAAAGCAGCTACAATCGATCATTTTATATTAACAGCGGATCAAATGGCTTTGTGTGAGTGTCGATCATGGTGAAGAGCACACATGGAATTACAGTATCATCTGACAGTCCACCTTAGCTGTATGTATGGAGCATCTCAGCATGTCTGCGCTCATGGTTATGGTTTTTACTCTACGCTACCAGTGTGCACAGTCCAGGTAAGCGAATAGCTGGTGGACGAGGTGGAGCGTTTAGCGGCTGAAGAGGCTAATATTCCCTCAGAGAGAGGGTGGAAACCAAAACAAGAGTAAGAGTGAATATTGGACCTGTATTCATCAGATATTTAGTTATAAGACTCAGAATGCTTACGTTGCTCCGTATCTGGATCTGGAAGGAACCTTGGATGTTGCATGCTTAGTTTCTTATGCAAGGTGTCCATATCAAATCAAATCAGATCAACTTTATTTAAATAGCACCTTTCATACAAACATGCAGCCATAAGTGCTTCACAGAGCAAGGACAACACAAAAAGTAAAGACAGGAATAGACAGCAGTTAATAGAAACTCTCAAACTCTAGGTTTCTTTTTAAATGTCCACCGAGGTGGAGTCTCTGAGATCGTCAGACAGACTGTTCATAGACTCGGGCCACTGTGGCTGAAGGCAGACTCCCCTGGCGTGTTTGCGAACGAGTATTCACTGCTTAACCTTGATTGCAAAACACCTACCGACCCCTGGGTGTTGCTGAACGTTTATCGAGTGCAAAGTCACTTGAGGGTTTTTCTGGTTGATTTGAATCTGATCCACCAGCAGGTGAGTTGTACACTGTAACTGGTAAAGGGGCTGTTTTTCCCTCTAAACTGTGGTATATAAGAAAATGTCTAAATAGAAAACAAACACTGGAATCACAACTCCCTCATTTTTCTCATTTTGAAGCGACTGGAGGTCATTTGGACATCTGATTAGGATGCTTCCTGAACACCACCCTGTTAGAGATAATCCAGACACGTCTGACAAGGAGGAGGATTGTCTGCAGACCCAGAAGACACTTGAGGAATTATATGCATATTGTGTCTGGCCTGGGAATTATTTTGGATTACCTAGACGGCCCTGGAGGACATAACTGAGGAAAAAAGGGCACCTTAGCTGCCAATCTGCCGTCTGCTTGACCCGCACATGACTGTTTGCCTGAAAGCGATGGACGGAAGACGAATCTTTGCCTTAACGCTCAGAAAAGTGATGTTTATTCTTATTTGTTCGGCACTTTCCCTGCGACTGTGGGAACATAATAAGCGGTGGGTATTTTAGGCAAACTTGTGCAGAAGCACAACAGATAAAAGGAAGTTGTTCTTTTAAAGGGTTACAAGTACGCGCTTTCATTTTTAACAAAGGGTCAGAGATGTTCGCAAAACAGCTGCGCCATGTAGCTTTTAGTACGCATTACTCAAAGTAAGTACTCAAAGTGCATTTGATGGAACTATTTTGAGCCGTAAGCACTAGAGGGTACTTGCAGGAAAGCGTATGTGAGGTAGAGAAAAAAATAAATGACAGAGCCCTTGTTCATTGTAATGGAGGCGCATGTTACCCAGTGCAGCATCGTGAACATTGATGTATTTGAAGTATTTAGGGTGTCTGGGAAACAATGATCGGTGGCACATATCAGGATTTGGCTACACAGACAGTACTCTCAATACTCTGACTAGGATCAATGGTTTCAGTCTTTTCCTGCTCTGATAATCCGTCCTTTTCCTTTCATTGTCCAGGTAAGCCTACCTGCCGCTGTCCTGTCGGTTTCTCCGGGCCGTTCTGCGAGAGGAGGATCTGCGACAACTACTGCTTGAACGGGGGAACGTGTGACGTCACTCAGGGGAACCAGCCCGTGTGCCGCTGCATGGCAGAATATACCGGGGAGCGTTGTCTTTACCGTGAGTCCTGCACGCCCGGCGCTCGGTCGGCAGCAGACACAGCGCACGATTGTTATCAGGCGCTTGGCCTTTTCTCATGATTGGCATTTTCAAGTCTGGCTGCGAGAACAAATCCCCACAAAGAATGGATTTGAATTCAGTTACGCTGCATAAAATCTATAGGACTAAAGCTTTTTCAAAGTTCACGCACAGTGCGGAACAAAAAGCAGTCCCCCCGAAGTATTTTCTTTTCACAAACACCACATTTGCAGATAAACACAATCAGACGACTACAATCAAACAACCTGTGGGTGTTTCTGTGCCGAGGAGATAATGCATTTTCTTTTGGGTTGCTTTCTCGTAATTGTTTGTGGGGAAACAATTTCAACTGCACGTCATTAGTATTATCCCGCTGTCGCTCGCCCGAGGGCGTGTTGTATTTTCATCTGTGGCTAAGATGTCATTTCACGTGGATGATTAACTCCATTAAAGCCCCGTACAGCCCCAATCAAACCAGCTCAAAGCACCTTTCCCAGTCGCTCGTCACACAACGACCCTCTCTTTTCTCTCTCCGTCTCTCCGGACGCGGCGCAGACATCTGCCATCACTACTGCGTGAACTCCAAGGCCTGCACACTGTCCAGCAGCGGGTACGTGGAGTGCGTGTGTCCCGCCAGGTTCGAGGGAAACAAGTGCGAGGTGGATAAGTGCCTCCGATGCCACGGAGCGCCGTGCCTCATTAACGAGGAGACGGGGGATGTGGTTTGCAAGTGAGTATCTGCTCTGCTATTCCTGTCCCTCGTGCCTCCTGCCACACAGCCGAGCCTTCACAGCCGTCATCATTTATGGAAAAGCATGCGGATTCCCTGGTATCGATTGCTGTGTCCGCAGGCTACAGGCTGAATTAATTGATTTGATCAAATCTGAAAAATGCATTGAGCCACATATCTTACAGCAATTTAGATTGTGGTAACGTCAGTGAATTAGACGCCAGGTGAATGTTTTTGTATGAATTATGCATATGTTTGACAAAAACCACCACTGAGTCATTTTTGCTTCTTGTGAAAGTGTAGCTCTCTCGCTAGCGTCCATTATTTCTTCACCCTCCAGCTGCACAAATGGCAGAATAGCGCCGAGCTGTCAGCTCTGTGACGGATATTGCTACAATGGAGGCACCTGTCACCTGGACCCCGACACCAACCTGCCTTTCTGTCAGTAAGTCACTGCTTAATGGGTGGAGGAAAGTGGGGGAAAAAAATTGAATGTTCTCCGCTGTTATTCACACTGTTTCCATTCAAATGCTGGCTCCGTGCCCTAGAAAGCCCGGCCTTAGATCACCTAGGGAAACCATTCCCCTGCTCGGAGAACAGTGCAAGATAGATGTCTTCCTCCGGAGGAAAAATCCTTAAGTTGAGGGAAGGTTTGATGTCACTATGTGGAGGCCACGGCGCAGCAGGGGGCCGAGTGCCAGTACACCATCTTATGCCGTGTGACACCTCACTGTGGCTTAAGGTTTTTAGGCAGATAAAAAAAAAAGGAACGGTTTCAAAACCCCTTCAAAGCTTGCCATTCTGCGCATATCACACTGTTCCTCCTTGCAGTTAAGAGCTGATGTCAGGCCTCCCTGACACTCAGTAGCAGCTTTAAGAAGTTTCGCGCTCTAAAAAAAGACACCGAGTTATGTGTCAGTGGTGGAACATGCCACGAAATCCAGCGGGAGAAAACTTGAAACAGACAAAAGCTTGACTGGCAGACACGAGGAAATGATTGTGAAAGGCTGCCCATAGATTAATACCACCTCAGCTATAATCACATGCAGTCCTGTGTAATCTCCAAGGAGGAAATTGGAAATCCATTTCAAAAGCCAACTCTCTTATTTTTTTAACTGCCCATTGTCCACTATAGTTAAATTGAAATTTGTGGTCATCCCCTCGCAAATTCCAGTGGATAGAATCAATTTCTATGCAAATGATCCCATCTTATTCGAGGAGGTTAACAGATCCTGATAATGTGGTTTATTATTTGCCGCAAAGAACAGGGATTATGCGAGATGATGGATACGTCTGTGTCAAGAAATCGTGATGTTTGACCTTAATACTCTTCAGTAGATGTATATTTCATCAAGCCTTCCCAAAGCGAAAACCCTCGCAGGGCAGAACTCCTTCAATCGGAATGGTAACTGTTGCATTAAGCACTAAAAAAAAGGTTAAAGAGGTTTCCTCCGGATGCATCAGCTCCGCGGTACAGACAGCTACAGTAAACAGCCCTCACTCCCTGAGAATTACTGGAATATTCTTCTTGAAAAGCACTTCGACCAGTTACGTAGTAGCTCTTTTTCCTCAACAATGCAGAAAATCTCAATCACTTCAACAACTGCTCTGGCCAGTTGGATAACTGCTTTGTTTTTACTGCATTAGGACTTAACTCTGAGGATGTAACTGAGACACTGGCCTTGGACCAGTTAGCAAGAAGCAGCAAGAATGTCTTTTTTCTCAGATGAAAGATATGTTACTGTATTTGTTTGTCACTTTGACTTTTCCTGCCTCTGAATAGCATTCTTTACAAACCAACGATGGTAGAACTTGAACTAGAAAGGATATCTTTGCAGGATTGGCAAACTGTATGCAGTTGTCCTGGGTCCTGAGTTTGGTCAAGCTGCCGTTATCCAAGTGCAACTTAATTTGCTCACATTTTAATGTCTGGATTGTTCTGCTGCAAAGCCACAGCACTTATTCTTATATCCAAAAATCCCTCCCCTTTGAATTATTGTAAATATTCTACACTGATATGTCTCAACAATGCTGAATCCATCCAGAGGCGACGCCACTGTAACAGACTCTTCTCTTGCAGATATTCCCCTCACTCGGTGAGCAGCGATATTGATCTGTGTTCCTATTATTTATTTTGCTAATTTGCCCGATGCAGACACGGGCATTGACTTACTCCATTTTTATGAATGAAGCCGCCGAAAAAAGGGATTAGCGTCTCAGCCTCCATTCATCAAGCTGCAAACGGTTCAACAATATACAGTACATTCTCTGGGCCCTTTTATCACTCCCAACACAATGTTTTGCAGCTGCACGTCAGGGTTCAAGAACCAACGTTGTGATGAGCTGGCCAACCCCTGCGATTACTTCTGTCAGAATGAGGGGATGTGCACATTAACAGCTCTTAACAAACCACGCTGCAAGTAGGTCCTTCTCACCTCTCCAGCTGTATTCAGAGGCCACTCACCCCCTTTGTCTACACCCCCACCTCAACTCCATCTGGCTCCATTTCAGCCTCAGCCTCAGTATACAGGCTGTTTGTCACAGTGCCGCCTTGTAGCAGCTTATCATGTAATAAGTGCTGGATAAGGTAATGACTTGTTTATTCAGTGAGATGACATGACATCGCTCCAGGATTATAATCTCCCAAGATTATGATCACATTTATTCTTTTTGGACAGGTTTGTGTTCTCTATTTAAATCATTTTCAGCCATTTTGGTTTGGACTGGTGTGTGTCCTTGGCAAATTGTTAATATGTACTTTTTGATCGAAACGTGTTTTGTCACACTGCCCTGGCTCAGAGGACGAAAGGTTGGCTAACTGTCATTAGTAAGCTTGTAACGCTGTTGTCAAACACTGTGTTGCCCTTCGAGCGTTTGCTCGACCTTTTATCAGCAACGTTCACAGCTGCACTTTGCCTTTACACAGAAGAGAAAATGTTTTCTCGCTCAATCATTTTATCCTTTGTGATAACAGACTTTAAGTGAAATGACCTTAAACTGCCATTAAGTAATTGATTTCTATTGATACATCTCATTTGATTATTATTAATTTTTTTTCTCACTTAGCCTTCATTTAACCTGGAAGACTCCAAGAAACCTTCTCTTTCACAAGAGAGCTTGGACAAAATGTCTTCTTTCCACATAAAATATGTCTTCTACAAAAATCACTAATTAATAAAGTCACCTATTGTGCGTTTAAGGAATAAGATGACATTTTGAGATATATGCGGAGCTGGATGAGAAAATTGACGGACACATTTCTGTACAGTTAATTTGAAGCTTCTGCCAGAAGTCAATTAGCTTAGCAAAAATGCTGGATGGAGGTGGAAACAGCTGGGCTGGCTCTGTGTGGAGGTAACACAATCCAGGTTTCTCGGCGCGGCCACATGTTGCCTGGCAACCACCGACTGCAACAAGTAATTCGGCACGTCTCCCTCAGCAACGTGTTGTTTCCGTATGGATCCAACAAACGTGTTAATATTCGAGCTTTTAGAGGTGTTGGTAGACAGATGTTGTTATGTCTAGACAGACCCAGGCTAGCTGTTTCCTCCGCAAGACTCCAGGAAGAGCTTTGACGCCGATTTCAAATAGCGTCCAAAGCGTGGATGCAATTTTTGAGCGTCGCAGCCCCCGTAAAATTAGATAGTGATCCAGTCAGTCCTGTAACATTTGGAGAGCCTAGAAGAGCCACACCATTAAATTGTGTTATTTGAATTCAAGCTAGCGAAGGGTTAATCTGTAAACTAGCCGCTCAGCCGGTGGAAGTCTATGTGGACGATCAGGGTAATTTCACACTCAGGAAGTTGAACTTTTTCTGGCTGTGTTTGCCGCTGAGAGGCTCTCGTAGGAATGAACGGGGCTCCGGCTCCAGCACTGTATCCAGTTTCCCCTCATTAGGCCCGTTGTTTCGCCCCATTTCTAGCCTCTCTGCTAAACTGAGCTAAACAGCTGCCAACAGTGGCTTCGTATTTACTGTACAGACATGAGAGCGGCATCAACGCTCATATCTGACTATCATCAAGAAAGCGAATCAGCATATAGCTTAAAATGTCAAACTATTCCTTTAATTAAATGTTATTTTAATTGTTAGTTGCAGCAGTTAGCCACAGTAGATGAACACATTTCTACATTTTAATTCATATTACAATGACATTCTTAGCTTACAGCTCAATTCTTACTCTTCTGTGGGGTATTTTGAACAGATATTAGACGACATGGCGCTTATTACATTATCAGTTGCTGCAGGACTCTTTACCGTTGCTGCCCCTCACTGCCACCCATCCACCCATCTCATGCAATCTTCACCCAGCACACAGGAGTCGGGGGAGGGGGGGACGACTAAAACGTGACACTGTCTGTGTGATGTGGCCATCAGTCTGTGCATTTTGCAACCTGTGCATGATGAAAAGTTAAAAACACTGATCCGTTATTGACCAGTCATCACGTGTGCGTGTAACTTACCAGGCTGAACGTTTCATCAGAAATTGGTTTTTATCTTAAACGCCTTCAACAGAGGTTAAGAGAGTATCTCCGTTCCTCGAGGAATTATTCTTTTCATGGTTTACGCCTCCCAAAGGAGATCAAACTCCCCGTTGCCCCCAAATTCCCATTAAAATTCATGCCTGCTGTGACATTTCGTTCTGCGAGGGCGTGATTCATTCCCACTACGTATGGGGCTGCATTCTTATTTATTTATTTATTTTTTTTGATAGCCGGATGTTCTGATTCTTAGAGTGCATGTAATTTAGAGTAATTTCATTCTGTCATCACCCAGTCGCACCCACCAGATCCGTCACGCTTTACAGACCCATTTGAGTCAGTCGTGTGAAATTAGACATCACCTCCTCTAACAGGGGTCATACATCACGCTCATCGGATTCCATTGGAACACAAATGAGATGAAGACTTGTTGTGCCGCTGTCATCCTTTAAATCTATCTTCTTCTTTTTTTTTTCTCACACTGAATATTCAACATGTAAATTCACCTCACACTGTTTATGGACACACATCTATATATATATATTGATATTCATATATACATACAGTAGTGCTCTCTCTCCAGGTGGTGTTTTGTTTGTGTTGGATCAAAGCACTTCATCGCAAGACTGAATCATAATGTGTTGTATATGTAAAGCCACGGTCACATCATGATGTAGTTCATCCTCTAAAAGGTGTGTTCTCAGCAGTCTTTCTGCCTGAAAAAAAAGAAAGGTATTCTAATGGAAGTTTATTTATACTTTCTTTTGACCTCCTTCAGATGTTCAGCCAATTGGGCAGGCACACAGTGTGAAAGACCCGCCCCTAAAAGCAGCAGATCAGACAACACCAGCGGAGGTGAGTACTCGGAATTTCTCGAAAAGCCTTATTATAAAACCAAAGTGTCCTGCATGAATAAATGTCTCTATAAATATATATATATATCAATACCACAACGCCCACATCCACACATATGCACAGGGAAGTTTTTACTTACTCCAATCCCACAGTGCACAGTTGGACTTGTTCCTGATTGGCAGCCTAACTAGAGAATTACTGAGCTCCGTCCAACCCAGCCAGTTTGCAGTATTTGAAGAGAAAAGCCTACGCTCAGCAGGTTTACCTCATTTGAATTAGAGGAGCTGCTGTTCGCCGGCTGTGTCTTCAAATTAATTATAAGTAATACAGTGAAATCTCTTAAGGAAAAAGGTATATATATATATACACACTGTGTTACCTTCGGGATCTCTTCTGGTCCTTATTAACTTAAGATTTCTGCAGGTGCAAAAACAACACACGTGTTCGTAGGATCTGCATTAACGTCAGAGGTGGAAAAAGTCCACATGCAGATATTTGTGGGAAAAGTAGATGTACTGATTCAACTCTTTACTTAAGTAAAAGTGATAAAGGACAGGCCTGAGATGAACTCGAAGTATAAAAGTAAAAAGTATCAGGACATTTCTGTCGGTCATTTCTTCTCAAAGCAAAGTGAACCTCACTTCATATTAAAACTTTAAGGTATCAGTAGGATTTGTCTCGGCCGTTCGTGAAGGCACCAGAAAGATCGTTGATTAGTGAGTCACATTCCCAGGATGTCAAATACTGACATTTTGGGTTGGTAAAGTGTACAGAGCAGCAAAAAAATGGGAAAATAAGAAAATCCAGGCAGAGGGCTGTAAAAAACTCTTCAGCTATGAGACGCTAACACGCCCTCAGTGTCCCTCACTCTCTGTCTCCCTCTTGTTACATCTGCTGTGCGTGATATGCACTGATGAAATCAGCCTTTTGATGGTGTACAAGATAAAAATAATCAATAATTCCTCTCAAATGCATTAAAACTAAAATAATGAGCCAGTTTTGGGAAATGTAACGAGCAGAACGTACAGATATTTGTGTAAAACTGTGGGGAGTAAAAGTAAAAAGTTGTCAGGAAATAAATATTTAAGTAAAGCAGAGAGAGCAGATACATGAAAAATATAATTAGCTCATATGTGGACAGCTGTGGGTGGAGTGAATTGTGAAGGCGGCCAGGCCCAAGGAAGAAATATATATCTTTTATATTGGCCTTTTTTTTTTTTTTTGTCTGAAGCCCTGGTCCCGGTCAGGCCCGGCTCCACACAGTGTGTCACTATCTAAAGCCATCGCAGCTCCTTTCAATCGTCGCTCATCTCTCCACACCATCTCTCCCCTGTCTGTCTCTCAGGGAGCATAGCTATCATTGTGCCTCTGGTCCTGCTGGTAATCTTGATCGTGATGGTGGTAGCAGGTGTTTATATCTGCAGACGGAGGCAAAGGTAAGTAAATAAATAATGAAATATAAATAAGAGAGAGGCTTCTAAGCAGCAACAGATGATGAGATATCTGACACCGCACAGCTTTGAAGATAAAATGGACATCTTTGCTTTATAAATGAAAAGTTACTTTTTCAAAATGTTCAGCGGAGCACGTCACCTCTGCACTCAGCCTTTGATTAGGATTCAGCTTTTTAGGTCTGCCCGCCATAGTCATGTACTCCGAAGCGTGCCAAGCGGTGCGACGTGATTTGTCGTACGGATCCGTGCGAAGGCTGTGCAGCATGTTGACCTTCGTGTTGTGTGTCGTGTTAATGATGGCTGGCTTCACACACCTCAGGGGAAACGCGTCCAAAGACAGCCCATGACAAACGGAGGGATAAACGTGGAGATTGGGAACCCGTCATACAACATGTATGAAGTGGACCACGACAACCATGCTGATGCAGGCAGCCTGCTGCGACCCAACTTCACGCTGGACCCTCACAAGGTTTGGTCATTGCACTCAATGTTAAACTAACTTCAGTGCCAACAGTTAACTAAAGCTTTACAGCTGTCTGAAAATGAATAGTTGATTGATCTACAGCGTATCTTCAGGCAATGGTTACTTCTTTTTCCCATTTCAAAAACATTTTGAATAAATATATTTTAAAAAGCGAATATTTACTGATATAAAAAGACAGAATTGGAGTGCAATAACATTATATTTCTTGAAAAACAGTAACAATTTGTGGTAAAAGTTAGAGTTTGGGTTGATAAAGTGAAAAAGAGCTTTTTATAACATGAAATTGATCTAAAATGAGAGATTTTTCATGCTTAAAAGAAATCATTTTTTGCCATGATGTCTGAAATGCACGACAAAACTAATCTACATTAAAGTCTCCCACCCAAGAGACAAAATACTGCAGTTTATTGAGTTGGATGCAAGTTATATCCTTTTTTACGTTAATATATCTTCTGAATAAGAATCAGTGTTAAACTAATGTCTTTGCCAACAGTAAACTAAAGCTTTACATTTGTCTGAAAATGCAACTTTAATGATTGTGACTTGATTCTTTCGTTGCTTTGTGCAGTGAAGCATTATGGCAGCAAATTGTTGCCACCAGGACAGAAATGATTTGCTCATTTTCTCATTTTAACTAGAATTTATCTTGTTATGACAATATCCTTTTCATTGCGTAACAAGATAGTTTTCATTATTGTAGAAAATGACTCTGTTTTTACGAGAACCTTTCCCTGTATTAACAGCATTTAATTGTATGAGTTATGAGTTGTTGTTTGCGATCACTGATCTACTCTGACATCGAGTAGACACAGAGTATTTACACATATGGTGCACAAAACAATACAAAAGCAGCTCAGAGCTATAATATATTCAACACCTTCCCACATGTTTCGATCAATGCTGTTCAGTTTGCATTTGTTAAGCCGTAATTGACGGATCATGTTATATAATTAACTAAAGTGTCTCTTCAGACACTGAGCTAATCTTTTTCTCGCTTCGATACCAAATGTATGAAATATTGTTAAACGATGTCTAAAAGCACAGTCAACAGCAGCAACATGTGAATCACAGTCACTAAACACACCTTTATCTGTGATTGAACTCTTTATTCTTCAAGAGAAGAATGTACTCAACAAACTCTGCGAAACCTTGTGTTGAAAAATCAAATAAAACACGTTTGCCGGAGTTGTTTTTGATGCAGGCAGGAGGAAGGCCACCCGGCACCAATTCCAAACTATTTCCCAGCTTTCTAAAAAAAATAATTGTGTGCTGTGTTGTTTGTCTCTGTTCCAATTACTGTGATAATGTGACATCTAGCATTGGGATGAATCAAATTTTCGTGAAGCCTTGGCTGGTGTGCAGGAATGCACAGGTGCCATGAACTGAGAGGACTCTTCATCTGGCTGGTGATTTATTCTGCTCATGGCCCTCAACCCCACACTAACATCCAGCATATCAAATGAATCATAACACCTTCACTGATGTTGTTATCTAGCTCACCTGCTCGAGCTTCAAGCCTAATGCTGTCGCTTCTTGGCCTGCCAATTCTGACATCTGCTATTGTCAGTCCAATCTGGCTGTATTTTTCAACAGAGCACGCCGTGTTGAATCTAAACTAGCTTCTGTATTCCGCTGCACTCTCTCCACTCAGTTTCCTTCCTCTTCAAATCAGTACAGTTTTATTTTGAGTATATATATAACTACTAGATGACGATGCGTTATTCCATGCGTATAGTTGTTTAATGTTAGCTGTGTTGCACTGTGAACAGAGGTGGTGCTTGTTGTGTTGCAGGGCTGGTGTGTACAATCCAGTGACCCTCGCAGCTTGGGCATGAATTCTGTGCCCAAGGAGGTAATCCCTGGACAGGTGAATTTCCCCAACTTCACTTCATGTTTGCCCTCCAGAAAACCCCCCAAAAAATCATCCTCATGCATTTCCCAAAGTTCGCCTTGTACCAGGCAAACTAGGAGTGGGTGATCCGATGTTCCAAGACTGTGATCGATCGTAAAGGCGAGACACGATCTTCATTTTAAGCACATCTGTCTCATTCTGCTTCCAAACTAAACATAATCTCAATAGCAGACCCGTGCTGCTAGAACAAACCGATAGATAATGAAGCCGACTTGATGGTCGTGCTGATCGGACAAATTACTTCATGTGGCTCTAAACAATGCGACGTGAGTTATAGCTAGCAACATGGCGGACGAGGAGCTTGTGCCAAAATAGATCTGCCTGAAATGCAATTTTGTGTCCTGATGGTGCAAATGGAGAAATTCATAGGCTATTTCAAGTTTGGCTATAGCTCACGGGGCATTTCAAAATTGAGAGAAAAGATCCTAATGCAGATCATCGATTGTGTTTTTGCGGTTAAATAGATCGTGAGATTGTATTTTTGGCCAGATCGCCCACCCCTAAAGATTTTTAAAACACCACACCCACATCCACAGTCATCTGTAGCTGTTTCCTTTCCTCATTTTGTGAGATCACTACTGAAATATACCCCTTGAGTCAAAAAAGTCTAAAGTCTACGGCTTGAAAACTGTGCTTGCATGGCTTTATGTTTAAACTGGCTTCCTCCTGCATGTTGCTGTGTATTACTGTACTCCCAATCTGCTAATGGAGTGTGCATGAGTCATGTCTTGTGCTCCTCTTTGTGCTGCTTCAGATCGAGTGACACTCGGATGTTTCGCCCACTTTGTAAACTCCACTTTTCCTGAAAGCTGCGCTAGTCAACATTTTCTAATATTAACGTGAGCTCGAATTACCTTGTGTGATGTGAAACAGGAGGTTGTCTTGTCTCTTTGTTTTAGTCTCTTTTAGCTCAGTGTTTTGGTTTTCTGCAAACTAGCCCACAAACTCGGCTATTTATGAAACTTGTCTCTGGACGCAGCAGGCAGCTGATTTCATTAAACAACCTCTGATCCAGTGGTGGACTCTGGATTTTTGAGGGGCAGGGCTGGAAAACATAAAAAGGGCACCAGCTGTATGTAGAACGTTGTTATACATTTATAGTGAAATAGTTAGAAACCCTGATTAAGATGAACATGGGAACAGGGAACTATTAACTATTTAACCATTTATTTCACAAATATACACATGTTAATCACATTGTGTACACTGGAGGGCACCCAGAAGGCACTTAATCATGTTTTATCTAGCATAGGGGCACTTAACACTGCTGAACCAAACAGCAGACAGACAAACTTAGCAACGAGCCATAGTAGTAAACATAGTGAATAATTTAGCATTTAGCAGCTAAGTTTGTGATGTTTTCAAGAGTTGGTGAAGACCAAAACAGAGCTAAAAGAAGACTGAATGTTGGACTTATTAGATGATAATGGTGGTGTTGGATTTAATTAAAATAGGCTGTATGGGTCAACAACTTTGTAAGACGATCCGTAAGATGTTCTCAGCTTGTTCCACTGCCCCCAGGTGGCCAGAAACTGTGAATGCAGCCTTAAGACTCCCGCTGTTCTGACGTGATTTATATCAGTAACTTTGTTTCCATCTTCTCCCCTTCCCATGCAGCCCATGAACTACTCCAACCCAGTGTATGCAAAGATATATATCGACGGGCAAAACTGCCGGAAGCCGGTCATCAGTATCGACGAGAGGAGAGAGCTACTCCCAAAGAAACTAGAGGGGACAATTCATGAAACCGCCGCATAGCCTAACTTTACACTTTGTACTTCTTTTTTTACCACAGTGTACAATGTATAATACGAAGGAGGAAACAAGAAGTTTTCTATTTCCTACGAGGCTCTTAGGTTTTACCGGTTTAGCATCAGCATATTGTCCTTGTTGGTGTGCTGACAAGTTTTTTTTTTGTTGTTTTTTTTCCATTTACCGTTTGCTTTCTAATGTTCGTCAAACATAAGTTATACAGCGCTACACTGTATACTGTGTGACACTGAAGTAAAGCTGCTGATTTGCAAAAACTTTATTAACACCGTACACCACACTTGTGCACAGTTTAAACCTTAAAAATGCAGTGCTAAAAATTTGTACCCATACCTGTTTCTAGTTTCAGTGGAATACGTGAGGACACTGTGTCATTTTGTGAAGGCGATGAAGGCAGGTTGGCTCAATTTTTCTGAACAAATGTAAGTATTGTTGCGAAAGAGTGGGTTGTTTCTAAGGCTTTTTCGTTTCTTTTTTTTTTGTTTTTTACATGTCATACGACGTATGGACCACAAAGCTTTGCAACTGAGCAGTGAAGCTTGATATTTTTTTAGGTTTTGTCTTTCTTTTTTCTCTTTTTACCTGACGGATCTACAAACTGGATTTCCAGCGATGGCCATAATATCAACATGATAGTCCATATAGTCCTCTGTCTTTTTTGCCATTTCCACGGATGTCAAGCGCCGTCCACCCCGTATCGACAGTAATATGCCACACGAACTTCTTTATCTTTTGGTGAAAGAGATTGAAGCCCACCTTGAATGTTCTCCGATCAGATTCCCAGATCCTGTACTGTACACTGAAGAGACAGATACTGAATACCATATTTTTCTAGGTCTCATATGTCGACAGATGGATTAAAGATGTAGACACGGAAGAGATTTACCACAGCTACACAAAAGGTTATGAAGAGTTATTATGAAACACATCTGTTACTTCAGAAGAGGAAAGATGATAAATATAAGAAATTTTATAATTTTGTATTTGATTTGTATGTTGTTTGGCTGCTTGTATTTTGAAGAAATGTATTAAATGTAAGTAATTTTTATATAAAATGTAAATCGATATTGAATAAAGGGGGCTTATTTCCATGTTGTGTTCGTCTCTTACACCACGCGCCTCATCCTCCGCATTATATTATACAGAAGACCTTCTTCACGTAAGATGTCAAGCACTCTCTGTTGTGTAGCGGTATAACAATTCTGTCTATAAAAAGAATATGTACCGTCTTATCAGCCAATTCAACCAGTGCTGCTCCAACAGAGCTTCTGTGGTTCATGCGGCCACTGACCTGACAAGTCAATCAGCAGTGTGACGTCTGTTACCTGCTGTGCAGAGGAAGGTGGCTGATGGGAGATCATTGCCCTCCCTAGGTGTGCAGGAAGGCCAACACCATTCATTACCTGGTGGTGGGGACACAGCGCTCAGTGCCACCTGCTGAATGATAATTCAGTCTCCTTTTCACTTCCCTCACAATGGCTTTCCACACACTTCTCTCCATGGCAACCTTCTCTCCTTCTGTCCATGCTTTCGGCTGGAACTGAAAGTACACCCAGCTCAACACATGTTGATGATTGTTCAAAAATATACCTCAGTTTCTTAGCTTCCTTGATTGTCCTCCACATTAAAGCTTTGGAGCAATGAGGACGCAAGTGTTAAATCTATTCACATGGCAGCCATTTTCCTCTGACATCATGTGGGAGTGGGAAGCTTGAATGCTGGGATCATGTTATAGAGTGGTGTGGGGATGACGTAGTTTTGTAGGCTAACCCCCGAAGTTAGCTTTAGCCTTGGTTCCCTCCGCATTTATTTTTGGAATATCACCAAAAATAATGATACTTACAAGTTTTGTTCGGCAAGATAATCTTCACAGATGAACACCACTTTTTTGATTTTCAAAGCGTATATCAAATCGTTTTCTATAAACAAGATGAAAAGTTTCAGTTAGAATAGTTTGTAACTGAAGTCCACCTTTAAAGATGGACTTGTGAGTAGATGAGTTTAATGTTCCTGACAGCCTCTGTAGTCTCATTTAGCCTCCTAACCTCTGTTTTTTAAGACTCACAAGGGCTTTATAATTGAATTGTGGGACATGATGTGTGAATATCTTAGGCCTGTGATAACCACAGACCTTATTTCAGGCATTTAAAACAAAAACCTATCCGAAAAACCAATGACTTTGAGACGAGGGAGCCAGAAATGCAAAAATGCTAGCTGATGTCCAAGCTACAGGACTCATTACTACACCGCTCTATACTACTGTGTTCTGCGTTGCGAGTTGATTAGATGTAGGAAATCTGTCAAATTTTTATCATTTCACTGCTTCCAAATTGAAAAGCAACTGAAAAGATAATGGATAGTGAAATTCTGGAGGGACATCGGGCCATATTCCAAGGTAAAACAACAAATTTGATAACCAGTTGGCTAATAAACGACAGCAGCTAACGTTAGCATTGAGCCTCTTCCTAGCTTACATTGCATCCCTTGCATTTTCACTTTCTGGCTTAAATAAATGTTCTTTTTTTTTTTTTTTTTAGAATTAATTTATGCCTTTCCTACTGCATGTGTCACACTATCAAACAGTAACGTTAGCTAGGATGTGGTTGAACACTAACATTAGCCATTGACAGCTAACAGTTTATTAAAGTTGTTGTTTTCCCCTGAAATATGGCCGATGTCCGTGTAGATTTTCACTCTTCATTGTCTTGTCGTTGCTGATCAATCAGGAAAAGATTAAATTATGACAATTTGTCAGATGCCCTATGTTTGTAGGACTTTGTAGGGAAAATTTGAGCTTCTAACCCTGAGCATGATGTCAGAGGAAAATGGCCGCCGAGTGTACATGGTGTACAGTTAAAAACAGTCTTCCTAAATTTCACCCTTTCTCTGGCAGTGATCCCTGTTTCTCCCGTTTTCTCTAGGTTTCATACTGAAACAAAACAAATGGGTGTTTCTCAACATCCTTGTTCTGTTAATCTGTGATGTGTATGAAGTTATATGGAACCCAAGAAAATCTCCCTCTTTTTCACAGCCTCATGTAGGCAGGTGTGGTTACATTCCTGTAGATATTGAGATTAATGACTGAATACTCATTTAGTTCATGTAGTTCTTTACTTCATCGTCTGTGGGCACTGAAAAATGGGGGTTGGTATATTAGGATGACAGCCATTTTTCTTAAATCTCCTCTTTGCCTTGCAGACCAGTAAAAGTGCTGAGTAATCGATTTGGATGTAAGCTGCACCGCTGTGTAAAGCCCTGCTGTAACTTAAAGCCCCTAAAATTAAATTACTTACATTTAAGTAAGTGTTGGACTTGTATGTGAGGATCTTGTTATTAATTCATCTCCACTTCTTTTATGATAGTGGTCAGTGGAGGCTACAGGGGATTTTTTTTTTTCTTCTTGCAATGCTGTGTCACAAGGGACGAAGGGGCAACCAGCCGACCTGCTTTTTTATGTCCGGTTCTCTGAACGTAGTTTTGAAGATGGACTCCAGGTCTCTGGAAGTAATTAATTAATAGAACAGCCAGTGTTAGGTCACCTGCATCTGGAGCATATCCACGGCTTGGATGGACATGAAACGCGGTACAAAAGCTGAACTACTCCACTGGCAAATATCTGGTTCTTTGATAGCAGGTCAAAAGTACAAGCCTGTGTTCATACAAAGGAGAAACGTCAATTAAAACTCCCCAAGAGCATTTCTGTGAGAATCTTTTATTCACCGAGCTTCAAATTCTGTTGCCTGAATCGCAAACAACGAGCAGAAGTTAAACATCACGCAGCTGAATTCCATTCACTTTTAAACTGCGGGTCGATTTTGGATAAAATCAGCAAATAGCGTTTTGCTTGCAGCACTAGTTCACACGTTCTGCTCTTCTCTATTATTTATATACAGTAAGGCTATGAAGGTTACTATACGCTATTCAGAGTCATCTGCCATACCAAATCGATGAAAAAGGTGACCTCCCCAGACCCCCCGTGGCTGTCAAAACAGGCCTGGAGGGATTCCTATACGTGGTGAAAGCTGCTTCTGGCAGCAGCAGGCAGTATATATACCTGACTACATGCCAGCATCTGGAAGAGGCAGCTTTCACCACTTATAGGAAAAGTTCAAACAAAAATGTAAATTCAGTCATAATCTACTCACCCCCATTCTGAAGGACAGTTGTCTAGTGTAAAATATAAAAAACGACTGTAAGAAAACATCGGAAAATGGCTTTATATACTGTCATATACATATACTTCCAGGTGCGGTCAAACTCGTGCACCCATTTCAGACAGGGTGCACGCTAAGACTTTTAGATTAGCAGCTGTAGTGAAGATATTAGGAAATTGTTTGGGTTTTTTTTGTTATTTTTAAATAAATTTGGAATTGTTGGGCTTCTGGAGACTTTGATTGCCTGGACAAGCTGTATGAAGCCACTGTATGTTATATTTGTGTGTTTCTTTTTAACATCTAAAACAAGTCCCCATATACTTCAGTTGTTTTAAAAGAATCCTGCGGCAACAGTGTTTTGCTGTGAAGCTCCAGAAATGTTTTGTGGACTACAAAACGTCATCCTACTTTACATCACCATGAGAGTGAGTAGATAATGACTGAATTTTCATTTTTGGGTGAACTTATCCTTCAACTTATTTTACATTCATGACGTCGGAAGCTCACAACTACTGTTGAACAATGAGTGTCTGCATAGGATGAGATATGTCAGAACTGTCCACAGTTGAGCAGCAACAAGGAAATAGTGAATATATGTTATTTAGACAGATACTGCAATCGTGATATGAGTATGAATGGTATTTTTTGTATTTCAGTGAAAATGAAATGCAAAAAATACCATGATTCAAATGTTTTATTTATCATTCAGCCCTAACAATGACCTTATCATGTAGTTACTAGAGAGCGGGTTGCTTTTCAGTTTTCTTAACCTATCCCTAAAGTACCTGAGATGTATGTTTCACCTACAGGGATAAGCACAGTCATTAAATATGCAGAGTAAATGAGGTAAAGTGTTGTGCTGCGATTGTCGGGTCTACTGAAAGAGTCTGCGTCTAGTGCATTGATATTCACTCCAAGCTCTCATCCTGTAACAGTCTTGAGCTAATGAAGACTTCCAGCTCAACAGTGGTAGAACTCAGCTGCACTGGGGAAAAGTGAGTAAAGGACCGCTGGCCCACTCACTCAGCCCCTAAAGTGCATCAAAAGAAGAGAAAAACTGAAATTTGAAAACTAGTCCTGAACGAAGAGACGCTTGGCGCTCCCCTCCCCTCACCTTGCCTATTGATTTATTGTCTCTTTTCCACTTAGCAAGCATCACCATTCTCCTGCATAAACATCAGAAAAACCCAGAGGGCTCATCTCTCGGACAGAATCAATAACAGCAGGAGTCGTATTCACATTATAAACAACAGCTCCTGCATACTCAAGCTACAGCCTGCACCAAGGAAAGCTGCTTATCTGTCTGTGTGCGGTGAGAGGGGGAGAGACGACAAGAACGACGGAAAGACACTGTAAGAGAAGAGACGGGAAGAATGCGAGGGTGGAAACAAACGCAGACTTAACTCCAGGTAACGTGCCGAATAACATCTCAACACTCCTGTTGGGGAAACTTAAGTTATGTCCTGATGATGGCACAGGATTAGAGATCAGGAAATATCCAAACAGATAGCATAAATCAGCTAAGGGCACAAATATCTGACAGTGTTTTATGGTAATCCATCCTATAGATCCTGAGATATGTCATTTTGGACCAAAGGGGTGGAACAGACTGTCATTAAACTTTGACCCTTTCACCAAGTCCCTGTGTCCTGTGCATACGTAAGTTAATGTATGTTATTTACTTACTTACTTATATCACATATGTAATGTAACATCACATACTGTACGTAACGTGATCCAGAATCACATCTGCTCTGGAGCCATTTCCCAAAGTAAGGAGAGCTCAGAGTTTACTTTTTAACCTTCGGGGGCAAAAAAAGGATTTATCTTCCCTCCTATTAATCAACCTGACTGCAGCAGCGCTCCGTAGAGGTGACCTCCATTGTCAGGTGTTTACAAACTTTAACGTTGACAACCGACTGCAGCAGGAGGGGAAATGTGCTTTACTTCATTAACCTAATGTTACAGAGAGGAGAGCGGAAAAGAAGAGGGAGAACTGGATTTGAATTGGTGTGTGCTGCTTGCTAACTTTAGCTTACGGCTAATGTAGGCTACCGATAAACACTGCATGACTGACCCAAATAAATGCAACTGACCGCCTCGCTTGTGGTGAACACACCATTAAACAGCTACAAAGGTCAAAGGTCTAGTCATTTTGGACATTTTGATGCAGAATTCCTACATAGTATATCTTTACCCATCATTAACTCTTGGGTTAAATTAACCCAAGTAACATGACACATCCTGCACGTTCAGAGTATTTTTGTTTCAGCGCACCAGACAGACATTTAGTGTAAGCTAGACCAGTGTTTCTCAAAGTTTTAACACTGTCTACCACTTTAGAAAATATAAGGCTGTCCATGTACCACCATTATGACTGATGTCGAGTCATATGTCTTTACTTCTTTGTGCCCTTTACTGCTAACGTTAGCAGGGGCTGTGAACCCCTCAGCGGCACTGCTTCAGTAGCTCCGAGCACTCAAGATCAGTTCATTATTGTCATCTTCAGTTTCAACAGGGCTGCATGAGATACTCTCCTGCTGATCCACGGGTCTCTCCCTCATTGTTCCGGTTTGGAGATACGTTTGTAGAGTTTTTGAACATTTCATTTTACCTCTGTTTACTTTCTACCACCACAGTTTGAGTTTAGCTCATTATTATTGGACATGACTATGTAGCAGGCTGAAACGAACATATAACAGGAGAGACGAAACTAGTTTCAATGAACATTTCAAGTATTTTCCTTCACAATTCTGTGGTATTTTGATAGTTATACATATTTTTACATGAATCCATCTCATTGTCAGATAATATTTCTGGGATTCCTCTGGGTACCACGATAGATAGATAGATAGATAGATAGATAGATAGATAGATAGATAGATAGATAGATAGATAGATAGAGTTTCTAGGGCCATTAATGTTCCCGTTATATCTTCAAAATGTTCAATATTAAAATACACAGTAAACAGTAAGAAGTAAGACCTACACCTATCTGAACCATATATCAGGAGTTTGGGGTGGAAAGAAAGCATGCTGACCTTGTAGAAATACTTATAAAATCACAGACATGGTTCATGAATCAGTTTTATTGCCAAGCATTTTGGAACGAGGCTGCTTTGTCCTAGAAGGACCTGCAAAATGCAGTCTGAAGCTTTACTACCTGCTCCCATTTATCTAATTTCTAAAGGCTGTTTACAAGAGAATGGATCTTTTGTTCCCAAAATGTTGGTCAACAAGTTGTTGTATTTACATGCAGCAGAGACGGCACCAAGAGGAGGATGTTCTGTGTCCTCGAACACCCTGACTAATGACCGGATTAAGGGGGGAAACGGGGCTGAATTGTAATCCCCACGGTGAAAGCTGCACTTTCAGTAAGCTTGGCCAATAAATCTGTGGGAGGGTCCACTCATTCTTCTGCAGCTTTTGTGCTTCTGCAACAATTCTTCTCCCGCGCCTTGATCACAGCAGTATGCAGCGTTAAACGCTGCATGCTGATTGGGTGCTGCCCATTTTATCCCCTTAATTCTGACACGTTGACACCTGTATTGACCGGTGGGCACTTTTCAAAACAGATTACAAAGTGCCCTTTAGAGAGCGAAAGAAAAGGAACAGAAGACAAAGTAGCAGAAAACAAGGCAAGAGTATACAAGATAAACACTACACCAGCCTACAGCAACACACTCACACTCACCACCTTCATTTACATACAGGAAACATTCACTCCAGTAACCTGGTTCAACACATAAATGTCATGTCATGTGTTGTACACAAAAGTAGTAAAAAGGAAATGGAAAGGAAAAAGGATTATTTGGACCATCTTAGAAATCTTTATCCCAGACTTCTTATGGCTATAAAGTGAAATATATATATATATATATATATATATATATATATATATATATATATATATAAGAACATGTTATCGAGCAGAACTTAAATTGCTTTTCACTACCAGAGGAATCATCAATCATTGCATGTAAACCATGATCGCAGAAAGCTGCTCGACAGGTGCTCATACCCAGAATACAAAACAGGATTTCTCTCCAAGACACATGAAAAAACGATCATAACAATTACACGTATGACAGATGTGTTTCATTTGTAGGGGAAGTACGCAAGACATACATGTATACGTACATACACATGGAGTACATATATACATATACATGTATGTCTATCTGTCGTAATATGGAAAAATAACAACCTAAATTGATGTTCAACACAAACATACCCAGTGGAAGAACCCCCCCGTGTATGTGCTCTGTTGTCCAGTGATTGCAGAACAAACAAACAGAATTGTCATGGTCTGAATATGATCAAACTATGTCCCTCCAGTAATTCAGAAATGGTGATTGTATGATATTTTCGCTCAAAACATGCCGCAGTTACACCCACACATTCAGCTATGAACAGATTGAAGATGCAACGAAAAGCAGTTGCATTGTACTCGTGCATGTGCAAACCAATATGATGGGTTTAATGTCGCCAAACAATGAATCGGAGAGGACTGAAGGAACTTGGCCCCGTAAAGAAAGCTCCTCTACTTCCATGGATTCCCAAATTGCATGCAGTCAGGTGGTAAGTGGTTTCTGCGAAGGTTCATCAGGAATGTTGGGAATGTCTCGGAAGGCACTGTTTCCATGGCAAACCAAGTAGATTCTCTGAATTAATGAACCATTCATGCAAACTTGGTGATAACGATTATGAGACTTGGAGGAGTTACTCCGTTCTCTCTGTCAATTTCCATATAGATTGCGATCTTGCAAATCATCATTCCATAACTGAAGATAACAGTCCGTTCAGTTCTCTTGTGGTCTTTTCCAAGTGACAAAATGTTTAGAATTTGCAGCTGTTGTTAAATGTACTAAGGTTGTTTCTTTACAGCACACAGTACATGATGAATGTGTTGCCAGGGGACTACCTTTGTTACATAGGTACAGAGGTTCATTCTTGATCTTGACATGGATCTTTCTACTTGACAGTTACGTACAGTCTTTAGAGCAAGCGATGAGTGGACCTTGAGTTCTGAAAGTGCTCAGAATAATGGACAAATTGAACGTACATGGATTCAATACCCATGAGACACATGAAAACCCTTTTTTTTTTCTTACTTGCCTCTACATTATCAGTAGACCTTGCTTTGAAATATCATCTCTAACACCTATTGAGAGTGCCTCGCTTAACTACAACTGGGGAAATCCACAGACTGCCTAGCTTGAAGTTGATCAGTTGTTCACCCTCACACCTCAGGTATGTCACGCAGTTAACGAGACAAACATGGTTTTGGTCATAATTGAAATAAGAAGTCCAAATTTGTATGTATGATCAAAAAGGGACCCCAGTGCAAAACACACAGAGGCAGGCAGGTGGAAAAACATAAAAGGGAGCTTCAGTAACAAAGACGAAGTCCCGAAATCCATCAAAAAGGCAGGTGACACAAAAAAAGCCCGCAACAAAAAGGCAACGAGGAGAAAAGTGGAGGACAAACGATAAAACCACGGGGAACAAATCACAAACACAGAGGACACATGAGGACAGGGGAAGAGAAAAAACCATCAATACAGGAGGTGCAGACGATGAACCAATGAAGAGCGAGGGAAGAACAGACTTACACCAGGGCTGATAACTGCTGGAACACAGGTGAGCAGAAACAAGGCAAAGACAGGAAGTGGAAACTAGAAAAAGCTCATTTAAAATGTGAAATGGTGATTCAAGAGGGAAAAGTTCCTGACTGAAAACAGTGACATTTAAAATGCCGAAGCTTCTTTGTAATTCCGCCTCAAGCGAGATATACTTTGGGGCTATAGCTGTCATGCTAAGAGAAAAGAACAGTCAGAATATCCGTCCCTACGTTACTGTACAATGCATTTCGTCCCAACACTACCCGGCGAAACATGTCCATTTCCATTGCTGTACAAGCATAATGTACATGTATAATTAGTTTATGGCGACAGAGCTGTGAGAGGTTCGTGTTCGCTACTTAACCCCATTAAGGTCTTAACTGCGGTCGTTAGCCACGGTGTGCATTTGAAAATAGCCACTGTCTCCACCTCTTTATTTATTCCCTTCACTCCCTGTAGATTGCCTCCCAGATGTACTGAATTAGAGAGAGAGGTTGTGGGGAGAAGAGGAGGGGAGGGATGTAGCACCGCTGTTATCCCCTACCTCAGCAATATAGTCTATGAGTGGGAAATGAAAAGAGGTGGACTGGAACAGTGGAGTCGGTATACCTTATTTGTCTTGATACGGCTAGATATGCATGGCCGGAGTGATTGTACACAGAGGGGACACATCTGACCTATTAGCCACAGACTGGCCACCTCCATGGACCATTACGCATGATGGATACAGCAGAGGATGGTGTGTGCCAGGTGAGCAGGGCGGTGGAGCTCCTCTCTGCAAAAAATATATTCATCCAAGCAAACTGGGGAGAAAATACATTTCAAAAGTATCTCAGAGCTCGCTTTTATCTCTCCCCCCTCCCCTCAGTGCCAAATTGGTGTTTTCGCCGTCTGCCTGTCTCTGGCCTGATCTGGAACCTTAAGGTGGCCTAAAGTAGGAGATTCGAAGCGTCTGGCTGATCGTAAAAAAAAAAAAAAGCGGCCTGCATCTCTGCGCCACGGTCGTAATTGACAAGTTGGAGCTCTGTCTGGCTGCAGCGGTAATCGCGCTATTGGTTTAAATCCACTTCGTGTCAGTCGCACGAGGCCCTGCCAGCTCACAGGAGGCGAAAAACCTGCTGCGGTGGCAGATGTTGAGGAAATGATATGTGAGTTGTGTTTTTTTTTTTCTTCTTCTTCTTTTCATGGAGTCTGTGTGTTATTTGAGCCCCACAGCAGGATAGGAAGCGCCGGAGCCCCTGACCCTTTCCGCTGCGAGAGGAATGAGGGGTGACGGTCAGAGGAAGTTCAGTTCAATTCTGCGGCCTGGCAGCGATGGAGACTGGATAATTGTGATTCCGGCCCACGCCTCCTCAAATTCGTTGAACTCAACACACGTACCTGTCTCTGGAGCTGTGGACTTAAATGAACAGGTAAAACTCTGTGTTTTTCTTCTGATCTTTTGGGATCTGTCAATGCCAATGTGAACATTTTCATTTTAAAGCCCGCTGAGTGTAGATGTCTGTCTTGTTCGGGGTTGTTCACAGTGTGGTTTCCTGCACGATGCCCTTACTGTCATTGCTTTAAGCTCAGACAACCCAGTCTCACATGAAAATAACTAGAGACCACATACACTCACTGAGCGAGGATTATGAAACTAAAGTGCATATTTCTCGATAAAAATGTCATCAAAACACATTTTAAGGTAATACCTATCTTAAAATATTGCATTTTTCACTGGAAATAAAAGGAATGGCAGCCATTTTTTTTGCTCTTGCAGCCAGAAAGTTGACGGTCATGTGGCGTGGACGCAGGCGATAGAAAAGAATAGGGCAAAAAAATTGTAGACATCTCACAATTTAAGAGGTGTTATTGTGAAACATCATGTGAGACTGGATTGGCTTAGAAGCAGTGATGGAATGTAACGCAAGTGCTCAATTAATGTATTTAAGTACAGTTTTGAGGTATTTGTGCTGCACTGGAGTATTTCCATTTTCAGCTTCTTATTGTTGTACCACACTACGTTTTTGGAGGCAAATATTGGACTTTTCATTCCACTACATTTATATGATAACTTTAGTTACTACTTTGCAAAATTGTGCATTTTTACATTCAGCAATCAGACAAATCAAAATACTGATTTCAATAAACTGAAAAAAATGCTAAAAATTGGATCTAATGATTGGATAGGCCGATATTCGCTCAGTTAATACAGTACAGTGTAAACATGAGACTTATACTCAAGTACCATTTTGTGAGTGTGAGTTTTATTTTTACCAAAATAATATTTTAGCACAATATCTTTACTTTTAATTCGGTACTGTGTGACTTTTAGGTACCTTATACAAGACTGCTTAGAAGAGGTTTCCCCCAAATCTATTGGATGTGAAAGAAACAAAGAAAGAAAGAAGAATCTCAAATTGATCTCAACTACACACCTACTGTATACATTTTCATAATGGCATTTTGCACAGTTGGGATGCTATTGCTGTAGGCCTAAGAGCTGGGTTATGTCACAATGTTGATGTCAACCAGTTACCTGTAAAGTAACGTAACTGTATCTTGCACGGTTGAGATGCTAGCTTGCTGACAGACGGACAAATACAGTAAACACCTGCAAAACACTCCAAACTGCTTTGTTTGTTCCTGCTACAAAAAGTGTCTCAAGGATCACAATCTGCCATAATGAGATACAAACACAGTCACAAAGTGAAAACATGTCAAAGAAAGAAGAAAGAAAGAAAGATATCTTTGAGGAAAGCAGAGGAAGCTGTTGAGCACTAGGACTCAGAGAACGAGCAGAGGCTCTGAAAGGGGGCTGGAGCTGACCCGGGCCTCTCTTCCTGCGTTGTAACCTACCTGAGAGACAGCAGCTGATGCCAGCTTTTGTTTGGTAAGACTCGGTGCTTTGATTTGATTTATCGTGTGCGGTGAAGGACAAAAACTTGGAGTGATTGCCGAGGCACACGAGCCAAGAAAACATGATTCAAGTCTCACCTCTGCAACTGTGTTCCAGTCCAGCAATTGTTCCAAACAACCAGGGGCTAAACTGCGAAAAAAAAGAAGGGCCAATCTTTGTTGCTCCCCTTCGGTCAACAGGTTGCGGCGTTCCTTTTTTTTGTGTGTGCTGTGCCAAACATGGATCAGAAACAGAGAGGCCATTTCAAATCCACGGCGACTTTCGAGGCTTCAGTCAGCCTCGCCGGCTGTTTGCAAGAAACTCATGAGAGGTGTGTCAGGCTTTCGACTGGCTGCTGTGCACTGTTGTGACATTTATTTGCTCGTGTGTTTTGCCAACAAACATAAACTTGTCTTGTTTTGTTTCATGGAATAGTGGAATTTATGGCCAATAGATGTGCTGTATAGCAATGATTTTCAGGAACGACGTCCCACTTTGTTGGCCCGGCCTGCAGTGACTCGATCTGACACAATCCTCCTGATTATTTTCACTCCATTCCTCTGATGGACATTTGACGGTGGTGATGTGCTGCATGATTTAAAATATGCAAAAGTCTGGCTTTGCAAGTGAAGGAAATACATAGATTTGTGTCCCACCTCTGTGAATATAAATATAAACTTAACTTTGTTTACGAGAGAGACTCCAGGGTGCCCCGTCAATCAATAGGGGCGATCCATCGCATTTCGAGTAAATAGAATCTACATTTTTTTGGTACAGCGTGTTCTAGCGTCCGTGTTCCCAGGGTCCTGTGTGTTTGTGTAGATTTTTAAGGCTGCATATAGGTTCTTATTCAACTGAGGAAATTAGAAATTGTGTTTTCTTCTGCGAATAATTGAAGCCCCATGTGCTCTGTCTGGTCCGACGGTCAGTTCTGCTGCTTCCCAGACACATAAATATTCTGCATTATTATCAAACAGTTATGTTTTCCCTTATCCGAATTCAAAATCCTTCAAATAAGCCTCCAATTTAAACATTGTACTTTCCTAATCTTGCATAAATGCAATAAATCAATTCGGATATTATATATTAAAGGTGCCGCTTCCTTGCCAGCGTTCCCCATCGGGGGGCCCCCTTTGCCTCGGGCCTGAGAATTCAGCAGATTCTTACATATTGCACCTTTAATTAGCATCAATATGAATGGAGAACGACAAGAGAATAAACATTTCTACAAGGACAAATGCTGTGCAATGTTTTATTGGCATAGGATATTCTGGCGGCGTTTCCGTCCGCGAAAATACAAATAAATGGGTGAAAAGTGCAGTTGAACTGTCTTTTCGCGTGAGACTCACAGGGCAGAAACAAGAAGACCTCGTGAAACGCACTAAATCTTTGAGACAAAGAAACAATTACAGCAATTAAATGCTTTGTTTTGCGAAACAACGGCGAAATGTGTCCCGCAAATGTGTGTTATTATGCATCGGCTCCGGATAATCACATGTTCCCTGAATATCTGAGCATTGTTTCAGTGGCACTTTGCTGCGCAGACGGAGAGCCGGAGACACTCTGTGACTTTTGATTAGCCGCTGGTTGCGATGCACACACAGACTCGGCGCTGCCTGCTTATTCTTTCATCTGCAGTGTTTGAATGTATGCGTGTCGGCTGTGTTTGTCCCCCCTCCCCCCCTAAATAAGTGTACACATTTTGCATCCCTGGAAACAAACAGAGCAAACAACAAACAACGGACGGAATGAATATCAAATTGCACGTTCAGGAGTAATGGCTTTATTTTTGTCCACCCGCACGGTGAACTGATGACAAGAGCCGCTCAGAAACATCGCTGTTTTCGAGCCTTGTTATCTCTGCACAGTTTCGTATTTCAAATATGAGACTACAGCCAAATTGTGGTCTTCGGTCTTGAGGAGGAGCTCTACGTAAAGCTTTAGATTAGATTCATACAGGCAGTTTGGATACAAACAACAAGTTTGAATGGTGACTGCTGGTTATTTTCAATTAGTTTTCTTGCCTTTGGAGTCTTCCATGACACTTGTATCGTCACAATTAAGCCTACGATTTTATTTAAATAAAAGTTATAGAACAACAATGTAATACTAATCAAACTGAAATTCAATTTGCCTTCAGTGTGTGCAGCAAATTACATATTCCTTTATCTGAAAATTGTCCTCAGACAAAAAGGCCTAATTTAATTTTTCGTCCAAAGCTTTACTTCTACTTTAATCCTGCACAAATTAAATGAATGGGCCGTGCATTTTCTTTTTCAAATTGGCAATTATTGAGCTAAATAAATGAGATTTTGTCGTTTTAGAAAAACACCTTACTGGTTGAATATTTGTAGAAATAAGTCAATCCAGGGCCACTTTAAACATCTGATGTGTCCACTCACTCTTCACCTGTTGAATAGAGTGAGAAGTGGAAGATGAACAGTCACACCGCTGCTGGACTTCCTGGCTATTGAGGGGTCACTCCAACAGCTGTGTGGCCGGTGGAGATGTACCTCTGTGACAACCCAGAAGGAAGTTTTGTATTGAAACCATAACTGGGAACATAAACACAGATGTACCGATCATTATCGGATTAATGTAGTTGCCAGATTATTCAAGTGGTCATGTAAACAGCATAATGTGATAGCCTTTATTGGATAAAGACATCGGATTATGAAAAATCTGCTAAACACACCTAGTTTTTTGCCCAATATGCCGTTTCATTTGGCACATGTATACCATTAATCTTTTGTCTTTCGTTCTGATGATTATTCCCAGCTATCGTATTATTGTGGTCGTGTAAACGTGCTCATTAATTGGATAGTGGATTATATTATCATGTGTCATATACAAAATAAACTGTATTGTCCCACCAGGGCAGGAAATTCACCCCATTCTAACGTCTAACAAACTTTGTTTGTCGTAAACTGTCGACTCGCCGTGGATCGTGTGAATTGAAATGAGCACCTTCGTCAGCAGTTGTCTGATGGAAGAGACCAAATCTGGTCATATCATTTACAATACTCGAACACATAATAATGGTGATTGGAGAGACCCTGTGTTACTATCTGCCATTATCATCATCATTATCTAATCACTGATGGAGAGTTGAGGTTTTCAAGAACTTTAGAGCCCCTCCCTTTAAACCCTTTCTTTCCTGTTGGCTGTATGGTGACGGCTGTGCATGAAGATGCGGCGGCCAGTAGCTCCGACAACTATTGCAACATTTCATATTTAATTTATTTTTTTCAAACTGGGATTTGATTGTTGGAGCACGTGTTGCCCCATATGGCAGACATGCTTTCATCAGCGTCGGAGAAGAAAGCGGGTGTTTTGGATTAAGAGCGGCAGATGGACGGTGTCTCCCAGACGACTTTTAATGAGAAATCGCCGACCATATTATCGTCACCATCTTGCCGCCGCTGCTTTACTTTACACCCCCACGCAAATTGAAAAGATGCACTAGGTGTTTATGTGTATTTGTATGTAGGTGTTTGAGAGCTTTCATTTCATTATGCAACCCTGTTTTGTATGACGACCGAGAAATTACCTCGTATCTCTTTAAACATCTTTGAAGCAGATCAGGAGGAAAGGAGTATGTAGCCGACCCGCGTTGCATTGAAAGCAGAGCCAAAATAAATAAAAGAAAGTGTGTTATTCTTAAAGTAAATGACCGGCGACCATGTTCATCATATTGAGTTGTTGTCCTGTCTTCCTGTTCTGTATACAAAGCGTAGAGGATCCAGCTGATCTGCTATCGATAAGGCACAGTGTTTGCGGTCACGTCATCCGGCTTGTTGTTCTGCTATTTTACTTTTGTTTGTTTTCTCCCAATCAAAGTGTCTTTGCGTGGCACTCGAGAGATATCGCCCAAATTACTAAAAAAGAGAAGCTTACCCCCGCGACATGCACTTCTCTGCTAACTCCCCAGTTTTAATGACCAAATCAACACTTCAGGGCAGAGCAGGCTGCTTTCAATTCCGAAATGTTTAGCGATATCATTTAGTTTCATCATCTGTTTCCGAACATCGCTTCACAACAGCGGAAGCTTGGGAGGTTTGTTTTGTTCTCCCCGCGTGTCGGCTGAAAACATCGCCGCGCTCCAAACGGCTTCGGAGGCACCAGGAGCTCATTTTCTACTATTAAGCTAATAACACATGCACTCTGCAGAGGAAGGCAAACAGCTGCATTGTACCACGATCACGTCTGTCGTCACCTCATCTAAGTACTTTACTGGAGTATTTCCATTTTCTGCTACTCTATACGTTCACTCCACTACATTCTGTCGGATTTTTTTTATTTATTTTATTTTATCAACAGTCAGATAAGTACATTTGACACTGGATACTTTAATTGTTCTATTTGAGTACGACATTTATCACACTGAACATCGACAAAGCTGCACATATGTGGTTTTCACTGGGCAGGACGGTAATCTGTAAAGTAACTAGTAACCAAAGCTGTCAGACAAATGTAGTGGAGTAAAAAGTACAATATTTCCCACTAAGATGTAGTGGAGTTAAGGTAGATGTACTCAGTTGCACTGATAAATGAAAAAGTACAGGGGAAGTGTTTTGTAATCATCTAAGTTACAAAAAGAATTTGAGTTTTCTGTTTGCTGTTTCCACTAAAGAGATGTAACTGAGTACATTTACTCAAGTACTTCAGTACAATGTTGAGGTGGTTTTACTTCTTCATCTCCTGCTGCTTTATACTTCCACTCCACTCCACTTTGGAGGCAAATATTGTAGCTTTTTTACTCCACTACAATTATTTGATTACTTTAGTTTCTAGTTACTTTTGCAGATTACATGCTACATCAGAGATTCAAGATCTGCGGTGAATTCATTGACTGACATAGATGATCATTATGACGGCAGGAACAAGGTCATTTTACTGCTGGAAAAAAAAAAAACATGAATAGTCATTGAAGTGGGAGCCTTCACACCAGGAAACAAACATCTGTAGAAGGTCAAACGAACTTCTTTCCCGGAAGATGATTTTCAATTAGACCCTAACCTTTTAATTTTATTAGAAATTAACCTTTAGCTCACTAATTAATCATAATAAGAGCAGATTTTTTTTCGGCTCCACTTCGGAGCAAAACAATAATTCATGATAAATAGAAAAAAAATCTTACTTAATACCACCACCACCCTACTGCACAGAGCGAGGGCATGCGAGACGATTAATTCAACAACCATGACAGCCAAGGCATATGGTGGTAAAGAGACACGAGGCAATCATCTGGATAAATGGCACATTTCATCTCGCTGCGGGCACCATATGGGATACGCCTTATTCAAATGTTGAAAGGAAAAAAAAAGAAGAGGAAAAGTCTTATTGAGTTGTGCAGTTGTGATCTTGCGCTTGGTTTTACTTGCATCCAGGCACAAGTGAGTCGGATGAAGAATCTGCATTTGAATCTGAAATCAAGAGCTGGAATATGAACTGAAACATGAATGATTATAAGGAAAAGCTGGAAGGGACCTGAATAATTAAAATAAAAAGAAGTTGCTAATCATTTCCTCAGCGAATGTAAAGACTAAATGGGCATTTGCAGACAGGGAAGATGCTCTGCTGCATTAGGCTGGATTTTAATCACCAAATAGCATAAAGCGTAGTTCTACACAGAGCCTGTACCTTATAGAGTGTGCACAGATGTATCCAGATATAAACAACAGTGTTCAGTAACAAGACATGTGCAAATAGTCCTTAATGCTATTTTCATAATCTTCCATACTCATCAAATAATCAAAGATGATCTAAAGAAGATATATATAAAGCAACATACAGGCACAAAAGAGGAATAGGGATAGGAGATCCAAATGGAAATCATTTAAGATGGGAAGAGATGAGCAAGATGCCATGAAATATATCAAATGAAAAGAAAACACAAATAATAAATGCAAGTGCAGTAGAGAAAACCAATCAATCCGAGGCAGAAGAGACCAAAAGAGTTTTAAATTCAGATGTTAAAGCGGTAAGAGATCATCAGGAAGTTGCTTCTGTCTTTGTCCAGCATGGCAGCTCAAAGCAGCTTCAGCCTGTTTGGTTTTGATTTGAGGTCCTTTCACCTCTCTGCTTCCTAAAGACCTATGAGCCCTTCTGACTTTATATTCTTCAGAGAGATCAGAAATGTATTTTTACGCAAGATTGCTGAGTGTCTCAAAAACTAGCAGCAGCCTTCTGGAGTCTGTTCTATAAGTAACTGGAGGCCAGCATTGTCATGGTTTGGGTTTTAGGTTTGGTCATTTCCTCTTTTATTTTGTAAATTGTATCCTCTTCTTTCCACCTCCTGTCTTTGTCTGTTTTCCCACCGTTTTCTTGCTTCACCTGTGTTCCCCCCACTCTTTCTTTCCCTCCACACCTGCCCTGCATCAGCCTCATTAGCCCTGACCCTTTCCCAGCATTTTTTCCCCAGCTTATTAACTCCTTCCCTGCTCTCTCGTGTCCTCTACTGATTCCCCTCACCTGTGTTTCGGCCTCTCTCCTCCTGAACCTCATCCCCTTGTTAGTAAAGTTTCTATTCAAACTTTGGCAGCAACTTTCTGAATGAGCTGAAGTTGAAGTCTTTTTCTGGGAAGACCAGACAAGATGACATTGCACTAGTCCACCTTGCTGGAAGTGAAGACGTGAATGACTTATTCTCAATCCTGTCTGGACATAAGACCTTTAAGCCTCTTTTTTTTTTTTTTTTTTGACCAAACAGACCAAACAAAACATCCCTGACAAGTGATGCGATCCTCCTCAGGGCCAAAAACTAATATACAGAGACATTCATAATGAAAGTTTCGGTTTGGCTCCGCACACAAAGTATATTAAAGTCAGAACTGTTTTGTTTGTTTGAATGTGATCCAAAGTGTGTGTCTCTCTGTGTGTGTGACAGCACTGGTGTGGTGTGTATGAGCAAACAAATAATGTGGCCCTCTGTTTGTTAGATGCTGAAACTGCCAGAATATACTGACACATACTAAATCAGTGATTATAAACTGGACACCCGCGGGCCACATCCAGCCTGCCAAAGCTTGACATTCAGCACTCAGAATTTTAATGAATTCAGAAAATGTGTGCATCTAATGTCAATCACCACTGGAAGAGCCCCAGTCCGTCCTGAGAGCAGCTGATTGTCCTTGGAATATCTGGAAATTTTATGCAAAGCCAGATCATCCATCCCGGTTAAATGTGGCCCTTTTTTGGGGAAAAAAAAGAAAGAAGAGGAACACGTTGCCTTTTCATCTTTGCAGATATATAATGAATTGGAAAAGAACAAACGAGCGGTGAAGAGGACAACTTGATTGACACAGGGATGAGTCATGATTCTGGGGTGCAAGCTAACGATCAGCTGTATATTTCAAGACAACAGAGAAGCCTTGAACAGTGCAAACTCAAAGCTTTGTGAGAAGTTGTCCCCAGCTGTTTTTCCACCATGCTTTAGAAAGTGCAGAAAAATAGAAGCTGTCCTCTTTTGCTCAGTAGATAAGGGCTGGCTGGTAAAATGAATAGCTTGACCTGAGGTGTCATTAGGCCCACAACCACCGCTCTCGCACATTCCAGATAAATGGTTTTAGCACCTTTGTGCTTTAAAAGGTTTCCGCATCAGAAACAGCACATTCATTTTATGTTCCCCATTGAAGGCACCAAGACCAGCTAATGTACCGTGTTCATTGTTCCATCTTTTTTGGCATTTTGTTCGTGTCAATTTGTCAACACATTACATTTTTGCGAGTGCAAGTCTGCGGTGCCCGGGCTGTTTGCGCTTTGTCTGATACGTCTATTAAAAGCAGCCAGGCTGGTCACAGAGAGGAAGAAATGGCAAATAGCGTAGGATATTTTACAAGATAAAGCTGAAAAAGCATGGCTACCACTTGTTGACCATAACACAATTGCACAGGTCATCGGATCTCCAATGCGATGGACGTTTATAATGAAGTAAGCCGAGAACAAATCACCAAAAGTTTACACTGCACAGTGGAAATGCCTCCTTGTGCTCACTGGAGTCTTCCCTCTGTGCATGGGGATTGCAGTGATAGTCTTTATTACAGGTGTTACACAGCATTCGGGCATCGGACGATTACTTTCCCACCACTACCACCGTCATTTTGCTTTTTAAAAAATCATTACTTAGCCGGACGACAGATGCTGCAATTACTGTCGCAGGTGTCTGCACTCATTTCGCCTGTAACATGAAAAAATATGAAGACTTGAGCTGACTAGACGATGGCAGAGGATTTGTTGTCGAAGCAAAAGCACCTATTTGGCAACATTTTGAATTTAAACCCACTGCAAAGAGAGAACCTGACAATGTCAGTGGGGTAAAAGGAGTTGGTTACTTCGCTGAGAAGTTGGAGGTGTGCAGCCTGCCGCTTGCAGCTCTTCATCTGACAGCGCCTTCTTGTTTCATTACGCCCACAGACTGAATAAAAACCCTCCTTGACACGATTTGAACTTGACCGCTTTCAACAAGTGCATAAAACGACTGTTTTGTTTTGTAGACGCATTTTTGATGAAAGACAGCGATGAGCGCTGAACTCGCCGAACACATTGCATTTCCTGCGTCCTTCCAGAAATAATAAAACAGAATCTTAATAGACCATTGTTATTTAGAGCGCCAACCCTCAAACCGGCACAATGTTCCGTCTCAAAAGAAGACTAATCGTCAAGGACGTTCAGTACCTCAGAGGGCATAACACTGACAAGGTACAATATGCTTCGGTGGCGTTAATTTGCAGGGATGAGACGACTATATTAAAAGTGCACTGTTGTAGAATGAGTTTGCTGGAGCATGATGTTATGTGCCAATAACTTCGAAGATTGAGTTCTCCTTGAGAACATCAATCTCATCCCATCATCCTTTGAGGATCAGTAGACAACCACGTTAATATTGAGGCAGCAGAAAAATAAAGAAATGTGTCAATGTACACATTTAAAGACAGGAAGGTAACAGTCCAGACATCAGGGTTCTGAATAGGTTCATTGATCTCTCCTGGGAAAAGGGGTTGCTGTTGCATTTGACTTCTTTCTTTCAACTTCCTCAAAAAAAAAAAAACATGTACTATCCACCATGGCAGGAAACCTTAAATATGTCCGTTGCATGAGAAACAATTTTACAGTTATTTTCCACTGCCATTCATTTCAAAGCCTGGCTATACTTAGAAAATTACTTGGTGTGACTTTTCTCCTGTTTTCAAAGTAAAGGGAAATTGGAAAATGTCTTTTCTACGGGGGAAATGCATATTTTCCAAATTTGGCACCCGCTCTTGAGGAAATGGTGATCGTTTCTTGGTCTGAGTCGGTTCCTGCAAGGTGTCCTTCAAAAAGGATTTGAATTGGGTAACTTCAACCTAGTCTTCAGAGGGAAAGAAAAATAAATTATATATTATTATAAAAACCTTGCAAAATGTTAGAGGGAAGCATGTAATTGCCCTAAGTTGTAGCTGTTTAACATAGCTAGAAAAAAAGCCTCAATATGATGGATGTGACAACACAAATACCAAATAATTGATGACTGTTTTTTTAAATAGGTACCTTAATTACCCTTTTTTAACTTTAAACATGCAGACTAACTTTATTAGATAATTGTGAATATTTAAAACATAATAAACATGTATCTTTTTATATTTGAATACGATTTCAACACCATGACATTACCCAGGATTCAGTTCTTGGACCTCCTATTGCTGCTCTGCAATTCAAGCAGATCTGTGTGTTTTATGGAAATAAACAACAAAAAACCTGATGGAGAACTTCAAAGAAGCTTTGACTGAACGTGGCACCGAGCTTCTGAAACCCCAGGTGGGAGCATTTCAACCTGAGATTAATCTCCTGAGAGATTTGGACAATACTTCTAAGACATTATTTGATTCTTTTGAACATGAAATAACCATGAATGAGCACACTAACTAAGGGGCTCTGCTAATGATGGCAGATGTCTGAGTGTTTCAACACGCATTGTACAAACCTTCAGTGACTTTTCCTTTATATGCTTCTTAAATTTATGTGTATAATGTTAACCCCCTACTCCCTATTAAGATGAGGACAGTTATGTTGATCTCCGGTTGAACTTTTTAGATTCTCTTGGGGATGCCAAGACACAGAAATGTATAATGAACTGATGTTTTGACCAGAAATAGACCATTTAATGCAGAAGTTGCATTTATGAAACATTTTTATGGTTATTTTAAGCAAACCTAACACATGTGCATATATGCATTTGATTAAAATATGTAAAAATTATAGATGTAAATGACATATTTTGGCAGATAGTACTTCTGCAGGAGTCTCTTGTGAACACAGTGCATTCAATTCAATATCTTCAGCTGTAGAAAATAAATGCAGAAAGAAACATGTTTACTTCACTCTGTTTGGTTAAACCAATTTGTTTCTCCATCCAATCTTGTACTTTATTTATACGTTTCGACGGCTAGATGTCTTCGCCTTGTGGGCATTACATTCATCCCACTGAAGTCATCTGATAATTGTAGTGTTTCAAATGTAGAAGAAATAGCGATCCTGCTGTTTTGTCCACTCCATATGAAATCCCCAACTGTGTTACTGCCTTTAGCTAGCAATATTCAGCCGACATCAAACCAATTAGGACTGCTGCTTTCAAAGAGTGTTTAAATAACGTCCCGTCAGTCAGACGTGTTTCATACTCCAAGCCTCCACAGAGAGTCAATCATGGTAAAAACAACTAAGGTTGCATAAAGGTTGTACATTTTAGTTTTGCGGATGCTAATCATTTGATTATGCTCAAGACTGATTCTCATGTTTACGTATGAGGAGGAATGGATGTGATATACAGGCAGCCATCTATATCTTAATCTGAATAGTGAGTAGATCAGAAATAATCCAACCATTGGCTTTCGCCATGTTCTTAATTACATCAGGGGGACTTATGGTTTATTAATCCGTCAGTACATCCACCACTTTGGTCCAAACTGGTAAAATAAACTAACTATCTTTGCAACATGTCGATAGATTTACATTAACGACTTTGGTGACCTCCTGACTTCAGTTGGTTTCGGTTTGAAGTAGCACAAAGTTAGCGCAACTACTGGATGGATTGAGGATAAATGTGAATTGATTCATTCATTATCAGGCGATATGGAAATCGCAGATGAGAAAAAGTCGACAGTGTGCTTTGCTTGTATTGAAAGAAAATGCGCTGTGTCATATCAGGACAATCTGCAGAGTCATTTTAACAGCCTCGAAGATCCTGCTCAACCTAATACACAGATGATTTGATAAACGTCTGCTTGTCGATTCTAATCTTATAACTGAATCCACCTCTTAACAATTACAATAAGAAACTGATTGTATATGATTGCAGCATCTGATTTTTTTGTGTTCTATAATGGAAAATTATTTCTTTTGTCAGTCAGATTGCGTCTGGGAAATAATGACACGGAGTGGGGAATTATAAATCGCGGATAAATGCACCGTTACTTTGAGTGCGAAGGCGCTCTTCTGTTGGAGGCTTCATTAATTAAAAACAATTTGTTAAAGCCAATTAAACGCATTCAAACAGCATGCTGACTGCATCATGTAATACACCGATTGGTCTCCACATTCTGTTTGCTGTTTAGAGCCTCCTTTTTCTTCTCTTTGTTGAAGTTGAGTAAACTTTTAACTACTTTAAATGAAAATTGTAACATTTTCAAACAAAGCTGTTAAAAAGTAAAGGGTCATTCCGCCAATGTAGGACAAAGTTTAGTTCACTGTAGTCAAGTAGAGTACTGCTCAGCCTGTGAACATGTCAGGGGTTATTTTTCTACTTGGGTTTAATGATGATATATTCCCAACAGATAGCCTGAGTTACATTTGTGGCATGAAGGGTCTAACAAAAAGTTTTTGTATTGATCCCAGTATGAAAACTATAGGATACAGCATTTTAAAGTAGGAACTAAAACTTAATGTCTTGACATTTGCTGCTTCTATTTTGACCATTTTCTCCCTTTTGAGTTTAATGGAAGTGCAATGCTTTCTTTTGGACTCCATTTACATCTGGCATTAAAATGTGGTCTGTATACGGACACCCACGAAAATAGACATGTTCGTTTCAAACAATCACAGTCACTGCCCTCATACTTCATGTTGGCATGGATGCTAAGCAATAGAACCACTAGAGGTGCAATGACTTGGTTGTCGGTTGGACTTTGGCACATTTGTCGAATTTACAAGAGAGGACAAATAAATAATTCTCAAAAAAATAACTCAACCACTCACAAAACTCTGTGGTTTGTGATCTGGGGCACATTTGCCAAAATCTCAAATTCCTCATACACATTTTGCTCTGGAGGACAGAGATCTGGTTTAGAGGATAACAAGAACGTATTAAAAATAAAAGATGTAAACGCAAAAGCAAGATCAGATAACACATATGGATACAGAATCCATTTTAATACTAGGTCTAAATGGGTTTTTTTGAAAAGTCGAACACAAAGCTGATACACACTGGATTCTTAAGTTTCTCCCTCAATTATATAATATCCAATCAAATATTTGTCTGAGAACCATTGAGACTGAGAACCTTTTATTTCCATGTTGACTTAAGGGGTTATAAAATTGTTCAGTATCAACTTTAGAAACTGGAGAAGGATTAATTAAACCTCATGTATTGTTGTGTACAGTGTCAGTGTAAATATTGTTGCAGATCCATTCTTATATGAGGTTTCCACAGTAGCGCCACTGTAACGGAGATCAGATTCAGATCACACTCCGAACATCAAATAGAAACAGACGTACGTAATCTCATTAGCATATCCGCTTCGGGGCACAGAACCTGTGGAGACAGAAATTAATATGAAATTGCTGCTGGAATCTCGCATTAATTTCACAGCGGGACTCTGTGGCTCTGCCGCTTCACATATTCCTCCACAGGTGACCAAAAACATACCACATGTTGTGTTGGGGAGGAGGATTTGTGGAAAAGAACGGGGGGCTTCTTAAAATCTGTTTTCTGACGCTCCCGTGAGCCTCTGCTCGCTGCTGTGTCACCTGGCGATGGTGGAAAATACACACTGTACAACCTGTCAGAGACAGAATCAACAACATATTGGAGATGAGGAGATGGAGATGACTAGCGGAGCCACTGGGGGTGGGGGGGCGATCGCAGTGAACCCTGGACAGGCTGCCAATTACGAGGAATAGAGTCTTAAATGAAAAATTCAGTGTTTATGCACTCGTTCTCATGCAGATGGAAAGTCAGGTGAAGTTTTGTAGTCGACAAAACATTTCTGGAGCTTCGCAGCATAACAGAGTTGCAGCATGGGGACTTTAAAAACGTTTTGGAACGTTTGAGAACACCTTTCTAGTCCATAGATCTTCGGTGTTCTCTACTGGTCCTTTCTCTGGCTCGTGTATTATCACCTTATAGAAATACATTCCTTGCATTCACTAATGGAGGAAAGTGGGCGACGCAGAGGAAACCCCCTTGCTGAGCTGAATATATCACAGGAAATTGTCGAGGTGTAAATGTTACCCGTGCGTTTCTTTCATGCATCGGTGGCTTCGTGAACGGCGGCTCAGCTGGCCCTCTGGAAGCACTCGGGTCGGGAGTTCCTGCGTAATTGTGGGTAGTGAAGAAAGAGGGTGGGCGGGGGGGATTTCATGAAATCCAGCACAGAGGCAACAATGGAGGATACGTGTCATGTGTCACGCATTGCTCACTGATGCACGGCTGTGTTCATTCGGAGAGGCCATCCGAACGTATTCGAAATCAATGTGTTTTATAAGAAGTCACCGGGGGGAAGATGAACGCTCATCGATCGGTTTTCTTTTCCGTCAATTTTACATTCGAGGACGTGGCGTGTCACTGAACGCTGAAGCAGAGTATCGCCGCATAAGTTTTTACTTTTTGGTTTTTGTGTCTTTCTTTCTGGTTCCTATTGTTTAATTGGAGGAAAAAAAATCTGATGGTGCAGGTGTTTTTTGTTTACCTGACCTCAGCAAGATCCTCCCCCGTTCCCCAGGCTGCGGTCACGCATTACATCTGAGGGGTTCTGGAGGGTTTGAAGGGCTGTAGTGGGATTGGTTCCAATGGGGCCAATATATACGGCATGTTGCATCTGACGTAATCTGTGTCATAAATCCTTGAGTGAAAGCCCGGGGAGGAGGTGTGTGTGCGGGGACATGCTATAAATGCCTCGGATGTGAACTTTCATTGCAACGGCTATTTCCATGACACAAATTCCATTCGTCCAAAACAGGCTCGTTGCCACAGCAAACTGACATTACATGACATTATAAATGGACCCTTTCATCTCCCGCTGACTGGCTCCGTGATTAAAAATGAATCGGAACAATTTTCGACTGTTTTGCAGTGTCACAGAAAAGTCGCAATCAATCAATCACGTCTGAATCAATGATGAACCGTTGTGGCAGTCGCCGCGCTGGATATTATCATTTGCACATTGTGAAATAACAGATAATGATCTCATCAAACAAAAAAACACCTTCAATACGACAGATTAAATCTGGGACGCAGGTCTGACGGATAATTGCGCTCATCAATTGCAATCATTCACCTCGCGTTAATATCGAAATGGTGACATGTTCTGCATAAAATGGATGGCAGACGAGTGGAACTGAATTGAAAATGAATGGGATTTGCTAATTTCCTACAGCCTAGAATTAAAAATGCAGGAGCGACAGTTTCTCTCACCAAACGCACACTCCGAGGACTTCTCTGGTAAATAGAGTTCTCAAATAGAGTTAGAACAGGAAAGACTTCTCCATTATTTCTCCACTGCTTTTTCATCCATTACAATTTTAAAGCAACCCCGTCACCAGGATGTAACGTTAGCAGCTAACGTTAACGAAGGAAGACTTGTGTACCAGACGTGGCATATCACGATCCCATGACATGCTTATTAATGGACTTTCATATCAGGAGATGGAAGGCAAGGAGGTGGTGTTGTTACAAGCCAACAAGGCTGAGAAACTGGTGGACGCAGTGCTAGTCTATGGGGACATTTCAAGCAGTTTTATTGGCAACAAAAACGGCTATCTTTCACGGGAAGACGGACCATCTCCAGGCATTTTTTCAATGACCAAAACTGCCGGTTTTTCACTGGAAGTCAAATCGTCTTCAGGTGTTTTTTGTGGCAACCAAACCAGCTATTCTAAGCTGAACCATGACGTTTTCCTCACCCTCACCCGATGTTTTTTGTGCCTATTAACGATAATGGATTAAATGAAATAATGAAATAGTCACATAGTTAGAATTGAAACGATTTAACCAGCACATTTCAAGGTTCAAGGCCCCACGTTGGGCGCCATTTCTGTAAGTGCATGGCGTGGAAAAGCAATAGTTGACACTGGAGCCAGTTACACTCTCATTCATGAGTATCTTTGGATGGAACTTAAGGGTTCCAAAGATATCCTTCAGCCATGGACAGAAGGTCCACTGTATCTGGCTAATGGTGAAGCAGCTACTCCAATCCAACCAGACTATTAGCACACTGAAAAGAACTGAATTGAACCTCAACAACTGCAAAGTTGCAACGCTAATGTTGACCTTAGGTTTCTGTGGTTTTTGCAGAAACATACTTGGCTAACATTTATTCTGGCGACTGGGTTGTTTCACACCCTTTCCCTGATTCCTCCAACTTCCTGCCCGTGACCTCATTAAGGACGCTCTAATGCCTGTGTCTTGGAGCGAGCAGAGACAGGTGTATCTTACCTGGGAGTCTTTAACTGGACGGCAGCACCCCTGCGGTTAGAATCTTTATATTGACCGGTCGCTGCAGCTGATCTAATTGGACCGCTGTGAGCTAACCAAACTTCAGCACCAGCTGTGGCTGTAAAGTTAGCCGATACCATTTTCCCACTTTTTTAGGAAGTGAAGAGTATGAATGTACGTACAATCTCACAATAATTTAATCACAACACACTTTTCCAGTTTTGCCCAGTGTAAGAAAAGGTTTTTACATCCCTGCTGGCCTCTTGAGGAGAGGACAATAATGATCTGACAGAGCTGCAGGTGCCATTAGTCCAGTAATATCTCGCCTTTTATGAAAATGTACACACCAAATGCACCCCTGGCCTTTCTGTGACCTCCTGATTGTCCTGTTCTTCCAGCAGTAATGACAATTGTTGCTTGCAGACAGTAATTTTCACGTGTTATTAAATTATTCCTATACATTACAGTACTTTTTCTGACATCTGTCTGTAAAACATAAGTACCAGCTATTAGCATATAACAGATAAGCATCCACACATATTCAGCGCCATCCTCATTTCTCCAGGTTTATAACATCAAATCAACGAAGGCTGACATTTCATATATATATATTTTTTGTTCAAAGTTGTCGAGAAGCAAACGTGTGAAAAGCAGGTCGTCCTGTTTCTTATGTTGTGGTTACGTCAGTTGTCAGAAACAGTGCGATGTGATTATTTTGTTACACGACTGACTGCAGACGCAGGTTCTGTTGCTGTGATCATCATGCAGGATCAGAAAAAGGCAAAATACCGAATCCTCTTTTTGACAAGCATGCAGGTCCCCGCTCTCATCAACTCCTTTAATAGCGGACGGCAGGTCCATTAGTGACATCCTGATCTTGTTGCTTTTGAACTGATATTCAACTGCCATTATTTCTACAGTTTGGCAGAACTGCTGTCCACACCTGATCTGATTTGAGACCTCTTGTAGCATCGTGGAGTGAGGTCCCTGTCCTGTTGATCTCGTGTGCGGGTGATACGACGCCAAACACTACCGCGCCGATCGACAGATGGCAGTAACGCACCAGACAATGGCGCCATGCGGCAACGAAGGTAGTAATGGATCTGCAAATACTTGGGTATTTGGAAACAATGGGTTTTGCTGAGTAACCCTGAATACAAACAGTTTTTGTTTGTTTACAGGAAAATACCACGGAGCACCTTTAATTTCCGTCGCCAACTGTTAAGCCAGGTGCCAATCAGCGATGATTACTGTCTTCCCGGAGCTCCGAAATCCACGAGGACTGATGCAAATGAGAGAATGAGGGAGACGAGTGAGAAACCGGGCGAAGGCACACTGGTTTAGGTTCAGAGGTTTAGGTTGCTGTTTTTCAATGAAGTTAAAAGCCGGAGGTTTTTGACAGCAGTTATAACCCTGTGAAAACGGGACGGTGATCTTTGATCCCAGCTATTTTCTGTCAGGAATTTCGACCTAAATAAGCGTTAGCCTCGACATGCTGTGAGTTAGCTATCGAGATTCGGAGCGAGTGTGTATTTCACATTTATAGTTCAAATGAAAAGAGATTTTGATGGTGTTTGCGGATTTTTGGGTAGTGTTCTTCAGATTCTGCAGCGGTAGATGTCTGTAGAGGATTTGTTGCAGCATGACAGAGAAGCCCAGGTGCACACAGGTGGTGCAGCCTCGCGGGACAGTCAGACTTAAATCCTTCTGTCAGAGGTGGAAGCTAACAAAATACAAATACATGGTCACTTGAGTAGATTTTTCAGGTATCTTTTTACTTTTATTCTGTCTATTTTAACAAAAATATCTGTACTGTCTACTCCTCACATATTTTTTTCAAAACAGGCTTGTTACTTTGGTTTTAATGCACCTGAGGTGAATTATCGATCAGTCTTAGATTACATCATTGCACGGCGCCTTCTCGGCAGCACAAGACTGATTTCGACCATTGATTTCAACCTGTGCACATCACGCAGGACGTGACAAGACAGAAGCAGACGGAGAGGGAGACTTAAATGATGTGGAAAAGGCGTGTTGGTGTCTCAGAAGCTGCAGAGACGCCGCAGCCCTCTGTCTGGGTTTCTGCTGTGCTCCGGGTGATTTAAGAGCCCAAAATGTCGCTATTTGACGTCCTGGGAATGAGACTTAACACTCAACTATCTTTCTGGTGCGTTTACCAACAGCTGGGACAAATCCTGCTGATTCTACCCTCTCTAAGTTCATGAATCATATTAATTTGACATGCGGTTCGGTTACTTTTGCACAGAAACGGCTGGTAGAAATGTTCTTCAGAGGGATTTTTTGACTGTTACACTTTGAGTACATTTAAGAGCCTGTACTTTGTCACTTTTACTTGAGTAAAGAGGTTGAATAAGTACTTCTTCTTTTACCAGAGTCTAAAGAACATGTGGTCTGTTGCCACCTCTGCTGCCTGGTGAAATCCGTGGTCTGGCCAAAACCAGGAAGGCACAGGAAATGAGTGTGAGTCGTCGTAGTAGCAGTTATATCGAACATACTGTCATTAGCAGTCTGCTTCTGTCCTGAAACTCCCTACAGCAACGGCAACCCTTCTTATCTGCCGCTTGTGTTATTTTGCCATGCTACTGAGTGATAAAAAAAGAAGATTATAAACAAGAAAAACAGCGCCTCGAGAGTTTGCGCGTCTCCGACTGAACTCGAGAGTGGAAACGACAGAGGGAGGTCAATCTGCGACCGGGAAAGGCGAGCGCGTGTCTCGCCCCGTTCCACTGGGAAATTAATAGGGCAGGTTTCAGTCTGACTGCTCCGTCAGGACATTTCACCGCCGCTCCTGTTTGGTCGCCGCTCGGTGGAGTTTGCTAACAAGGAGCCGTAAGCGCTGACAGAAAGCTCCTCCGTGAGGAGTCAAATGAGCTCCAGCATGCACACCAACAATACTGCACCGTGGACCGGGATGCAGAAAGCAGGTGTATGCTTAATTTAACAGGAACATTTAGGGTTTAATGTTGTTTTGTTGGGGTAATGTGTGGGAGTTCTCTTAACTCACATTATCTGTGGTATTGTTATATAAGCAAACCAGACCTCTGTGCACATCAAGCTATGGTTAAATGCTCGATATTTTGTTGTAGACACCAGCAGACCCTCCCAAAATTCACCTCCCATGCAAAGTGTATTTTCAGTAATTGTCCTGAGTTTTGACAGAACATACTGTAAAATGAGCATTGAGGGGACGGGCTACATACTTTTTTTTTTTTTATTCCTTATGTAGGTAAGCCATTATTTTTGTCAGCAATGCTCCTCTCATTACCGCGAACCATTTGTTGTTTTTCCTCCAGACATCCGCCCCCACTGTTACAAAGCCCCTCAGTGTACGTACACGCGGAGGAAGCGATGAGCTTGTTTTTTTGACAGCAAAGTGGCGCGCGTGATGGATGAGGCGTTTTCGGCTCTGCCACTCTCCTTTTGCAAAAAGCGGCCCGTATGCAAACAGCGCGGCGCTCTCCGTCGCCGTAGGTCCTGGCAGAACCCCTTAGAATGCTTTTCCGTCACCGTCCTGGTCACATTCATACGCGTACTTGACAGCTGACACATATCCATAAAGCGGCAGCAGGGGGTTCCTGTCATATATTGTCATTTACCGCTGCTATCCTTGACAGCAAGGCAAGTGAAGTGGATGCTGGTGGTCGAATATTTTACTTTAGAGTGCTAGTTTATTTTTTTTCAGCTCTGGCAACAACTTCAAGGCCTAGCAATTTGTTACCTAGTAACTGAGTGAAGGATTACAATTTTGTAATCATCTAACAGTTGCTGATGTTCTATTTGAGAAGGTTTAATGCCTCCACCGCAAGCCCCATAATCTTGACTCCTGCCAAGGGTAATTATGTCACGGGGTCTCGCCCCTGTGATAATGCCAGCTTATCAAATTCAAGTGCACTTACAATTGTGCAGAAATTACCCTGAAATTATCCGCATCTGTACCTGTCATATTAAGCAACGGGGGGAAAGTGGCTCGATTTCAAAAGCAGGCACAAGTCTAGCAGAGAGCAACTAAATGTAACCGACGGCACAAGTCGAGATGGATGCATGGAGATATTTGATCTTACCCCTGGTGGACTCTAACAGACCCTGGCTTAATTGCATCTGGATTTTATCTAGATATGAGTCACTTCCAATAACAAATGTGAACTAAATCTATAAGGCTGTCTGACCCCAAAACCAAGAAAAACAAGCAACAGCCAAACTAAAGTGATAGCAAATATTATAAATCAAGCAAGAGTCATGTTTCTAAGATCCAACACAGTCTAATCTGTAAGTGGCTGCTGGCAGAGCGACACATTTGGATCCTGCTCTTCAGTGCAGTGGGCTGATTGAGGCAAACTTTGATCCAGGTCAAGTCTTTTCACCTGCAGAGGCTCCGCATCCATCATTATTAAATGGGTCAAGTTTTCATGTGCCATTGCTGTTCACGGGGTTCTTGACCCATTTTAAAGCTCGCAAACATCATCAGTGCAGAATTACTGGCAGCTTTGAAGTGTAAAGTCGTCTTGAGCTTCTGTGTTTTTTGCTGTGCGTCGAGCTTGGACAGTAAAAGAAGAGGTGTGTTGTTTTTTTTATTGTAATTAGAGCACATACATGCACCGAGGCCCAACAGTCCCCTTTATGGCTGATTGTTCTCATCAAAATCCACGTATGATCCCCTGGGAAATTAAGGAAAGATGTCGGAAAAACGCCCCGTCTCGCAATGTTAAAGAAAGTAAGAAGGAAAACTCTGGATCCGTCCCTTCATGTGGATCTGCGCCAAAAGTAAATGGGGTCTGTTCGGGGCAATCTTACATCCACGGTTGGTGGGAATCCATTCAGTAGTTTTTGAGTTTTGAGGGTTACTTACTTTCCTTTCCTTTCCTTTAGTTTACTTTCCTGTACTTTAACAAGATGTGCTCTGTGATAATATGCCAGATTGTAGAATTGAACCAAAGGAATTAACTGCAGCATAGTCTTTGTATCTACGATTAGGATTATGCTTCGGTTTTCAGGCTGTGTTAAGAGAACTAACTGGATAGTTAGTTACACACATACTTTTCTTTGGTAAGATAACCTTGTGCATCACTGAACGGTAAAAGGCCGTAATCATTTTTGATCCAATCAATCGATCCTGTTTTTTTGTTGTTCTTCTTATTTCCTGTTTTATTTTGAAAGTGTGCCCTCATGTGTCATGTGTCGCTTTTCAGTTCCTCCCACTGCAATTTTTCCCTCCTTCCAGTGTTTTTCCATTCCCTTCCCTCACCTGTCCTTTCCCCGCCTCGCTCCACCTGTACCTCATCCCCTCGTTAGTGTGTGTGTGTAGTCTTTGTGTTCCCTCTTGTCTTTGTCAGATCGTTCCATTTTCTCCCGTGTTTCCCTCCGCTGTTCCCCCGTGTGTCAGCCCAGCTTCAGTGTTATCTAGCTTTTCTCCTCATGGTACGTACTAGTTTTATGTTCCTTGTGTTTTCATTTGTACTTTGTTTAAGCTCTTTTGTTGCTACTTTGAGTTTTTGTCTTTTTGACTCATTTTGGTTTTCTTGGATTCTTGTTTTTTTTGTTGTATCATTCAGCTTTTGTTTAATAAAGCTCGCCCTTAGTTCCTTAATCCTCCCGAGTGTTCCTGCATTTGGGTCTTACCGTTCCCTCTAAACCGTAACAACTTATTTGAAGTCAGAAGGATAAAAAAAAAAAAAAACGATGATGATGCGTGCATTTCAAGTTGTCTTAGTTGTGGCTGATGGGGGAATTTGCATGAAACTGAATGGTCCCAGGTGTTTTTTTGCAGAGAAGTGTCGCTTCTATGCAACCTGCCTGAGCTGCGTTTTGTTTATGTAGTTCCAAGATTCGGTAATTATGTTCACATGCACACAAGTTTCCTGGTTTTGAATCTTTGCCTAATTTTGATCTTCAGGATGTTTAGAAAATTATGTTCACAGTGTTCAGGCGGTAAAATAAAATTGAGATCACTGTTTAAATAAATCCTCCTGATTGCATAAATGAGGTTCTTGAAACTGAGATTAGGGATTATCAAGGTTACTGAACCAGAATGTTTACCTGCAACGAACATATAACCATGATACTCAACCCAGTGTTTTGCATTTAAATCAATCTTTTTTTCTCATTCTTTAAACAAAGATACTGTCTTCTCTATTTTGTCCAAGAGTTGTTCTAGATGTGTTAAGATACGCTGTTGGAATAAGCAGGTCAAAATGGCGACACATGGCTCTTTGAGGGAAGAGCGGGATGTTTGTCCGATCACTGTTACTAAGACCTCCAAGTAATTCTGTTTGAGTCAGACGTGTTTCTTTGCAGGAATAAAGCCAAACCTTTGGAGTGAGTCGGATATGTTTGTTCTCCCTCCAGGCAAGCCGAAGATCACACCTGCACATCCCTGGATTTTAATTGCACGATGTGTGCTTTCGCCCAGAAACTGGAGAGGGAAGAAAAGCATCTGGCTAAAGGTAGGACGTCAGACTCACACCTTCGGAGTGTTTACGGTTATGCCGCTGTTGTGGTTCGGATTGGCTTTGGAACATCGTTTTATTGTGAATTTTAAGAGAAGAGAAAATGACAAACAGATGCATGGTGGTAAGTGATTCACAGGTGTGCGTCTTTTTATGCTTCCCCTGCAGTTTTGTGGCAAGGTTTTGTGTTGACATATGGCAGAAAGTGTCTTCTCACAATGTGGTCTGTCAATGAATTGTAGGGACTGAAAATGCTGAAAATTGCGAACACATGACAATGCACTTTTTTTTCCACATTTCCTCTCCACATCTTTGATTGAAAACATGCATCTTGCATCCCCAGAGTTCCACGGCACTGGAGGTGACATTATAATAAGCTTTTCGCAAACAGCAGCAGGGTGAACAGACTGTGGTGGGCGTTGTCCTCTTGGCTCTGTGCGGATACCTCACCTCACTGATATCACTGATGCTCTGTAGATGGGAACCAGTGATGTTCTGGGTGATTTTAATCATCCGCTGCAGAGTAGTAGTAGAGCATTTTGTGTGCCTGTGTTTTTTTTTTATTATTATCCTGGACCATCATCACTATGTTGATCCCAGGCTATTATGTTGCAGTGTTTTGCCGGTCCATCACAATATCACAATTGGCTGCCACATATTGATTTTCTGTTTTTGGAGCTGTGCGTCCCGTTCTCACTAACTCAAGACAGCACACCCGTCACTGAATAGCATGATGTTATATACTCTGATACAGTGGATGGCGGTGTGGTTTTTAGTCCACCGGTAAAACCAACGAAGAAGAGGAGGAGGACTGTTTAACGGCTGGCTTCATCGCCAAGATCAAGCCCCCACAAAGGGCGGCAGGCCTTGAAGCCAGTTTCTGTCGTGGCCAAGCCCTGTCAGTCATCGTCATGTGATGGACTGGGGATTTTTTCCCAAAAGCTAACTTTGTGAAAGATGTGTTTGTAAAACGGTCAGAAGAGCCATTCGGTCCAATAACATTTGGAAAGTCTAGAAGAGCCGCCCGATTACGTTTTATCCCCATCCAAGTTTGCTCTGCGCTAAACCAGAAGTTAACCAACTCGGTCGGCAGAAGTCCCGAGTGCGCATGCTCTGTGACACTCCAGCCTGACAGCCATCGCCACAATTGAAGTCTGATTCTGTGGGAAACACTATGTTGATCCTGGACCATCATCTCTATGTTGATCCCAGACTATGATGTTGATCCTGGACCGTCACCATCGCCGCACTGTACATTCATATATTCATATCTTCACCTGGCCCTTGAAGCTTTCAATGACGCTCACTAAAAACAAGCTCTGCAATTTCACAAATTGATTATTAATCAGGCATAAATTAATAACTAGGGAGTAAATTGTTCAGAAATGTTTTTAATCTTTTGGTAGCAAATGCTTGAAAATAACATCCATTTAATGGACAGTACAGTAGTTAAAGAAAAAAATAAAGCCTATTATATATGAGGAAAGTGACACCGATCGTGTTCCTATGAGCTCTTTGTGATGGGTACATCATAATGAAACTTCACAATACACCCAGTTTATCTGCAGTTCAGCTCAGCCTGTGCTTGTTTTTGTCAGAGCCAATCTGTGTTGAACTCTGAGTGATGGGGAGCAGCAGCCCCTTCGTTTTTCTGAGCTCGCTGCGGATGTTTTGAAACCCCGACGCAGTTCACAGTTAATGAGCTGGGAGGAAATCTGTGGATTTTAGGGCTGTGCTGTGTGCTACATGATCAGCCAGTGCATCATATGGCAGAGATGCAGCCAGGAAGAACAGGCTGCAGTCACGTTAATGCAGCTTCCAAGATTAAGTCAGGAAGATACCAAGATATGGCTCAGTGTAGGTCTAGATAAGGGAGATGGAAGTCCCATCCATGCCTTATGCTAATTATTTTTATATATAACATACATGTATGGAACAGTCTTTCAGTCATATTAATATCAACATGAAAGGCTGAATGGAGACATGAGAATTAAAATGTTAATCAGCCACAAATTTAATCATTTTGATGGATATCATTATTGGCTCCTGTGAGTAAAATACCGCCCTCAATTCACACAAATGGTGGAAGCCTACGAAGATCTCCCTTATCAAGGGTGTCAATTAATCATCTGTAGTTAATTTTTAATTAACTGGAGGAATCTCTCGACCATTTGAAAATCGTCCAAATGGCTGCCTTGGGATGGACCCTCAAGGGCGGCAGGTCTAAATGATCCCAGCCAGAGTCTGTTTCATCTTTGAACCTGAGGTCAGCGCAACTGCAGGAAATTAAGGCCCATCCAACATAACCTCAAATAGGTCCCGACAAGCATTTCCCACGGAGCTAATGCATTCTGACAGTAAAAAAAAAGGTTAGCTTTGGTTAAAATGAAATCCTGAAATATGAAATATGAAATAGTCCAAGAGAACAGACATAATGAACTATCTAATAATAATATAATGAAGGGTTTGATTTGAATTTAAAACTGTTACAATTAACCATATTTGATTTGTTTTAATTATTACTGAATTTTTCAAATGCAAAGGAGTGAAATTCCAATATTTCTCTCTGAAATGTAGAGTTGTAGAGGTAGCATCGACATGAAAGTACCTCAGAACTGCACAAAAGCACAATACTTAAGTACATTTATTTGACGTTCTTTTACAACATTACTATCGTATTGTCATTGAGTGTCACACTGCAATGACAAGAACAGACTAATTTAAAACGTCAATTCTTTTTATCACAGTTTATCATTTCTATCACACATTCATAATATTGATCTAATACTGCACATTTGTGGATAAAACCCTCCTGTGTGAATTGTTGCGAACAGTAGTTTCAGTGTCAGTCTTTGATAATTGAACGTGACATAGCTGTGAACCACTTGATGAATTCATTATGTGCCATTCCTACTCAATATATTACAGTTTTCAACAGATGACAGGCTTCGCTGAGATAATCCTAACAATTCAAACCTGATGTTCCTTCTTTATTTAATATAAACATATAAAACATTCTGCTCAGTCTGTTCTTATAGATGTTGTTTATACTAGGGAAAATGTGTAAATTTTGTAAATATCGTTTTTTAAAATGCATGTTTTGTTTGCATGGTGTCAGTGGTGATGCACCGGTCACACGTCAGGCACCGTCCTGATGATGGCAAGTTAAAAGTTTGGTGAATAAAGATTGAAGAGTCAAGCAGCGTGTTGTAACTTTGATGGACTTGCAGCTCACGCTGGTCTGCACCTCGCTGTGTCTGAATAAACGTCCTTCGCAAAACAAAGAGAGTTTACCATATTGGCTGTTGATTGCTAAATGTATGCATGCTGTTCCTCATGCCGGCTTCACCCTCGAACAGGTTTGAGATATGTGTAAACCAATTATCTCCTGTTTGTAGCACGGAGCGGCGATGTGCAGTGTTTGTATTCAAGTTCTCAATGGGGACAAGTCAATTACCAAGCCTCAGATGAAAGTTTTGAGGTTTATTACACCAATCACTGCTGTCCCTTTATAATTAATAGTTAGCCCCTTTCCTCACAATTATGAACTGAAGAAACCAAAACAAAATGAAGCAGTCCTCATTAGACAAAAATACATTGCAAAAAAAACCTTTACTGTCTCCTTTATTGTAGATACCTCACCTCCCAGGTGGGATCATTCATATATAATATAATATATAATGTAGAAGTCTTTAATTAGCCAGTTTTATAAGCACAGATTGAACTAAAAGTTATCAATCCTGGGTTTAAAAAGAAAAAAAAAAGCTTATACAGTAGAGATTGTTTTCAGATCAACCATTATGAATTTATTTTTTCCCACATGAGACCTTTTTGAGTTTAACAGCCACAGTTACGTAACCTGCTGCCTATATAAATTACAGTATTCAATTTTAAGTGTTCTACAAAAAAAGAAAAACAGTTTGCTTGAGTGAAGAAACACATTGCTCCAGTAAATTACAGGTGCAATATTTAGGTGATTTAGTTGAAAACTCTTAAAATAAAATAAAATTAAATAACACAATGTAAAAAAAATAGTGATATTCATTTCCTCACGTCTACATTTCTTATAATTAATAGTTAGCATTCTAACCAGGTAGCGCCGGCCTGTCCGGTCCAAAGCTCCCATGCAAACAGTTTAAACACCGACACTCCCCAGGTGCTCTGAGCTCCTGGTCCGGATCGCTAGCTGCCAGGCTAACTGAGCTAACTAACATCTATGGTTAGCAGGTTATTCTGGTGATACTCTGCCCCTTTTCTGTTTGGAGAATGAATTAAACCGCTTGCCAATTTACACCCTCTCACATTTCACTCCTTCACTTCTATAGTTAATGACGTGAGAAAAATACCTTCAACACATACAGTATGTTACCATGAAATACACAAAAGCAAAGAAATGCATGTTGACAATCTACTGAGATCCAAAACACTCACAGAATACTCGTGATTGGTTAGGGTAAGGGACTTTCTAAGTGATTTTCCCATAATTCATCGTGTTTGATTTCTAAAAATAATAACAAAATAATTCCAGATGATTAAAAATACACACAGTAATAAAGCAAAGTTGTTATACGCACATAGCAGCCAGCACCACGTCTACATCTGTGTTATGTGAAGGCATGATTATGATTATGTGTTGATCTCATCAATGCAGCTACCGCGCCGTTAAACGTTATGTTCACCATCCGCGTTCTGATGTTTATTTACAAGTTGTTGCTGTTCCAATTCACGCTGCGTTAACAGTCCTTTCACATGTGACAGCATCCAGCTGGAAGGCCTTCATCTAGCTCGCACTCCAGCAACCTGCTACTCATCAACATGCAAAGAGTGCCTGTGTAATCCTCACCTCATTCTCACTCACCTGTTGCTAATGCGGCTAAACCGCAGCGCTGGGATTGACAGGGAGGAGTTCTGTCCATCTGGAAGTTTAGTTTGCGATTCGTAGCCAAGACTGTACAGTGTTTTAATCAGCACTGGGAATCTCACATCCAGCATTCGAGGGTTTTTGAGTGGGTTGTGTTTGCTGCCACAAGCCATTTTTCAAAATACTGCTTCTGTGCTTATTAGGAAGCAAAGTTAACAACATGTGGTACATGAGGGACATCACATTTGAATAATGGATTATTATTTTTTTAAGTTTAGAACTGTGTTGATTCACAAAAATATCTTTATATATATTTTATATGCATAAAAATATATGTTTGCATCTTATTCTTACCAGAAATAGAATTAATCCTTCAACACATTTGCTTTTAACCGAGTAAAAGCGTGTACAAAAATATACCAGATCACAAAGATTATTTTGATGCAGTGACTGATATTGTGTCTGTACAACGTAAATCTGGTCTGCTTTATGAAGAACGTAGTGCTACGAAGCCTGTGAAGTCCCTTTCTTGATGTCACTAACTCTTCATCACTGGATCCTCTTGTTGCTTGCAGCACAATGTCATTATGACTCAAGTTCCTCTTCCACTATCACTTTGTCATAAGTAGCCCCGTGAACCTCTGGTTTTGTGTACTTGCTTCCCTCATTATATCAGCTGGCAACTGAAATGAAGGATGGCACAAAGCCAGGTTTAGCACAGAGCTCAGTTTGTCCTCGGCTCTCCTGAAGCTGCAGGGCTGCCAGCTTCCCAAAAAGTCCAGTGAAAATATTAGCACACAACTTTTAACACAAGTGTGCATTTGCTTTTCCTCCTTATTCCTACCTACGGGCCAATTCTGCAAGTTGACAGGAGGCCAGCAGTTGGTTATTAGACAAAAATGAATAATCATTATCTGATAAATGAAAATGAAACTTAATAAATATTGGGGCGCTTTGGTAGCTCAGGTGGCTGAGGGTGCGCCCCACAAACAGAGGCTGTGTCCTCGCCATGTACAGAGGCTGTGGTCCCTTGCTGAGTGCCATCCCCTCTCTAATCCCATTTCCTGTCATCCTCTCTAAGCTGTCCTGTCTAATAAAGCCACGAAAAAGTCCATAAAATTTATTTTTTTTAAAGAAAAGAAAGAAGGTGGCACCTCAGCAGCTTAGTTAAAGCACGCGCCCCATGTAGAGAGGCTGTGTCCTTGCCGCAGCGACCCAGGGTTGTAATCCGACCTGATGCCCTCAGCTGCATGTCATCCCCCCTCTTAACCTGTTTCCTGTCACTCTCCAGCTGTACTAACTAATAAAGCCAGAAAAAGCTAAAAAAACACAACATTTAAAAAGGGAAAAAAAGAAAAGATAGAGGGCCCAATGTACAGAGGCTGTGTCCTTGCACAGTGGCTCAGGGTTCTAATCCGACCTGAAGTCCTTAGCTGCATGTTATCCCCCCTCTCAACCCGTTTCGCTTCACTTCTCAGCTGCCTCAGCTACCTAATAAAGCCATGAAAAGAAGGTCCCAAAAAAATTCTAACAACTGATTTAACAGGAAAAAGCCCATAACTCATCTTTCTTTGGCAACTTTTGCTCTTTTTCTAGCGCAGCGCTGCTTCTCTCCTGGGTGCCAGCTGGCGCAGGGTAAACTACGGCGGACAGAGAAAAATTAATATTCCAGCCCACATTAGAAGACCAGGATTGACACTATTTTATTAAAACATTCTGTGAAAACAACAATAAGCAAACAGCTATGCTCACTGCGTTTCACATGTTGCTTCATCAGACTCGCGCTATGCTTGATTGCCATCTGGTGAGCCTTTAAATAATTAGGTGCTGATTAGCGGAGAATCCAACGGGTTCACAAACACAGATCAAAAAGTCAACAACAATGAATTTCCTCATATATCAAATATAGAAAAACAGAATAACATTATGATACATTACAAAGATGAATGCCTGCAACTCCATATCATAAATATTAAACTTTTATTACAGAATCAGAATCCTACTTCATGCATGTCATGCACACGAGCAACCATGGTCATAGGTCAAAGGTCAAAGTTGCATCATTTAAGATTTGTTTTGACCAGCTGGAAATTTCTTCAAGCTCTGCGTAACAAAAAAAAAAAAAAAAAAAATGCTTACAAGATACTCAAAGAAGATTCGGATGCTCTGATGTGGCAATTAAACATAATTGGCCAGTTTTCCTTGAGGCATGATAATCACTTTGAATGAAACAGGGTCTTGGGTTTGTGGCCTATGGTACGTTAACTCCCCCCCCAGTGTGAACAATTACAATAATATAAAGGGGGGCAGAATTAATCACCAGTGGAGCATCCTCAGAGGTTAAACTGTTCAAGTTATTTTGTGAAGTTTCAAGCAGGCTGTTTAATCAGGCCCAGTTCAGTCTGATGTCTCTCTGTGGGAAGCCTACAAGAGGCTAATCACATACCGACTAAAATAATACAGCTTGAGCACATCCAGTGTGGCAGGCGAGCCCATTAAATAATAACAGCAGAAACCTTCATTAGTATTACCCTGAGTATTCATCACTCAGGTGCACCCCCTGTAATGAATGAGGGGAGCGCATGATTAAAGTCAGACAATGAAGCCTACTGGGTTCACTTCAATGACGGATACTCACAGAGGCGCCGGCCCCGTGTGTCTTGTGTGCACTGAAACAGAGACACTTGACTAAGGGTGGCATACTAAATGAAAGCCTTTTTGAAGCCAAACAAAAGCTTCTTCAGAATATTTCTTTCAAAAATAGAGGTCAGAAACTTGGAGGAATTAATTATTTTGAATCCTACACTGGCATTAATTAGTTTTTTGGTTTCTTTGCTGTTTTTTCTAATTTCAGGTGCTGAGTTATTTTTATTCTTTATCTCTTTTTAGTGTGGTATGTTGTCTTTTAAGTGATGATCTGTTTTTACATAAATAGTTTGAGACATTCAGCAATTTTCATTTCTTGAATTAATGCAGTCAGCCATTTGGGTTCGAAACCCGACTGGGACAGGTCCTACCTGTGTCGAGTTTGCATGCTCTCCCTGTGCTTGCGTGGGTTTCCCTCCGGGTACTCCGGTTTCCCCACACCGTCAAAACATCCACCATTACGATTGTCAAGATTCCTTTTTATTGTCATTCAAACTCTAAACCAAGTCACAGTAGAAAAAAATGAAGTTGCATCCGGCTCTAAAATGCTAAAAATGAAATAAAAAAATCTATGTTCATATTCAGATAAACAATCACAGCGTTTCCAACATGTATCTCACCACATATATGTTACACTACACCCATGATGCAGATACATACACAAAGCATCCACATATCCATAAACACTTACACACCTAAATATGTAGATACACATGCATGCCTACACGTGTGCTAGGTTGATTCCCCAGCCACTGTCCTTGACCATGGCACTGACTGACATCTGGAGTTGGTCCCCAGGTACGCTGCTGGGGACCAACCCACTGCTCCCTCCAGATGGGTTAAATGCTGATTACCATTTTCACCCTGACATAAATAGATCTTCTTCTTCTTCTTCTTCTTCTTCTGCTTCTTCTTCTTCTTCTTCTTCTTCTTCTTCTTCTTCTTCTGCTTCTTCTTCTTCTGCTTCTTCTTCTTCTGCTTCTTCTTCTTCTGCTTCTTCTTCTTCTGCTTCTTCTTTTTCTTCTTCTGCTTCTTCTGCTTCTTCTTCTTCTTCTTCTTCTTGACTTCAGGGAACCCTAGTCTCTCAACTCCAACCATACAATCCAAAATATTCTCTGTATTGTTGCTGTTTAATAGCCGTTGCCTGGTCAGTCCGTCAGCCACTCTGTCCATCATTCCACCACTTTAGCTCATGAGTCTGACATTTCAGTATCAGAATGAATTATCACACCAACTATTGGATGGATTGTTCTTACTTTTCCTGTAGAGACACCAGTAGGTCATAGATTTTAGCCTGTTTTGTCAAACATCTCGACATCTACTACATGGACGGACACAGACTTTGGTGAGCCAATTTATTCTGCAGACGTTTATGATCCTCTGACCTTCATCTTCTAGTGCCGTCTTGTTGTAAGAGGTGTACCTTCTATTTTGCCGCGTTCCCAGTATACATACATGGGTGAATGCTGTCACACAATAACAGACCTTCTCTCATAGTGAACATGTGCATAAGGGTACCGGCTATGTCTTTTCTTTTCATACACTCACAGATCGCGGTGTGTGGTTATATCATAAATGTATGAGCAATCAAGGATCAGATTCAGACACAACGTTTCATTTTATCATGAAGTATTGAACACGGTTCTTCATCCTGACTGTGCACTGGCATGTGAAGGTAGCTGCTGTGTTTGTTATTCAGCCCAAGAGCATGTGAAACGAGAGCGAGCAGACTTCTAACCTCCCCCTCGGGCCCATGGGACCTGCTCACTCGACAGTCACCATGCCTTACAGCAGTAGATGGCCCGTGGAGATGGCGGTGCATTCACAAACCGCCTCAGTGTGACCGGCAATGTCACTTCTGAGGATGTGGAGGCAATTGCCCCCATGCATTTTCGGCTTGTGTTTTCATTAAAAGAATAAGCAGGTTGAAAGACACCTCCTGAATATTGTTGCTTGCGTACGGCAGTTGAATGACAATTTAAGGAGCTCAAAGCCATTGTAGTCCAAGGTATTGAACAGGGGGTTATCGCTATCGCTAACAAACTCAGAAGCTAAAAAACATTGTGGAAGACAAAGTTAGGACTGAGACATAAACGTAAGTGCTGTGTTTTGATTGTTGGAATTCCATTTAAAGTTTTAATATCATTAAGTTTAGACAGAAAGGCACCGTTACCTTGAGTTAACCTGGACAAAACATTTGGTATAATGTAAGTACACAACTTAACAGAAAAGGTCTAGTCGTTCAGCTTGTCTATGAATCAAACAGAAGCACAAATTCAAGTACAAAAATCCAAGAACATTTCTGTAAATGAAGCCCCAGGTTCTGGTACAATGTGTGAAAGCTAAAAAGATGGCACTTTCCTAGGTTGCACACAAATAGGACAGTTATGAAAAAAAAATAAGTGAGTCTGACCACCGGTGCATTCGCTCCAGCTAATGGAGCTGATGGCATGGCTAAAGATAACATGTCCTCTGGCAACCTCCGGCTAAATCCCCTCATCAAAGTTTCACACATCAGGTTGTTAGGGAGGGATCCAGGTCAGAGCCTTGTTAGATCTCAATCTCAGCCAATTTACACAGGATGACGGCTTAGAACGATACAATCAACAACCTCCTGGCTCTGCGGCATGGATTGCTAATTAATTAATTTAGCTGGGGCCTGACAAAGGAGAGCTTATGTGTCAGCATTGTTCCATCAGTATTTAATAAATGACTCAGGAGAGGGAACAATATGCTCCCGACTATGGCTGCAAAACAGGAGGAGGTGCCGAAAATGTAAGTGACCATGACAAAGTAATGCCGCGATTTTCGCAAATGCCATCCTTGAAGTGCTTGCACAGACTTTCATCTCATATCTGCCGATATTAAGACAAAAGGTCTGAGCTACCGCGAGTGGCACCGCGCCATAGATTCACATTAGAATCCTGACTGACAGAGAGGAGGTAAAAATCCCCGCCGTCGTTGCCACAGAGACCGCGTTCCCCTCATTGGAATTCACGAAGCCGTCCCCAATAAGAAGAGCACATTTATTTGATTTCCATACACTCAATCCCATTCATTTGCACAGTCTCTCGTGTATCTACCCAAGAACATGTACCTTTTCTCAGTTTAACAATCGCGCCCGGTGCTTTGGGAGAGCCACTGCTGTGGAGAGCTTGAACCAGGAAATCAGCTTACACTGGTAATTACTTTGCCCATTTGGTTGCTGACAGATGAACCGTTTTCATCAACATACCACAGGAAGAGGTGCCACGCGTTGCCAGCGGTGACACCGCCTGGCCTTGGTAACTGGTGATTGCCAGCCCCTCCGATGGGAAACAAGTCCTCATACCTGTATCGCCCTAACTATCTATGTCATCCATTTAGCAGGGGATGAAATTCCATCTCCTGTGCACATTTCCCTTCCAAAGAAAACAACCTCCCTGTGACGAAGATGTCAGACCTCCTGATTATCCTTGTACCGGTGCTTTGTCTGCAAGCCAAGGCCAATATTGTGAGTTATAAAGGGAAGAAGGGAAAAAAAAAAGCTCTTGAACAATGTCAGCCTGTTTCCGCAGGTGTCCACGGTTTTTTTCTTCCTCCGAAAGACTCATTAAATTTATGCAAATGACATTGTCACCCCTTGAAACATGCAAATGCAGTCCTTGCAACGTGTTATGAGTGTTCTGCAGAAAGTGACATTTTCTGTCCCGGCTGTATAAATAGTTGTAGCATTTTGGTTGCTGACAAGGTCTGTAAATATTTTTGCCTTAATCTTATTTCCTATTTTCTAAACATCAGTGGGGGTTGTTTTCCTCATATCCCAGTAGGGAAGAAGAAAATATAGCAGGACCTGCTCCTGGCTTAGGGGCATTGTACACATGCATAAGCGTGCAAACCTATACAGTATACCTGCAGCTATCGCCTCAATCAGAAAAGTCTTATCTCCACGTTTAGAGTCATTTGCTGCACTATCTTTGTGATGCTCTTGAGCAGGGGACATTAAGGGAGGCATTTGGAGAGCAGGGAAAATCGATCATTAATTGTTAGACATTTTAGGGCCTGAGATAGAAAGGATAATTAATGATTCAGGTCAGAACCAGTAGAAGCCTTCTGAAAGTACAGTCACACGAACTCTGTGTAGATATTTCATATAATTTCCGGTTCTTGTTGAGTGAAACCAACCTATCCTCATAACCAAACAACTGAATAATTGCCAAGAAATTGCCAAGAAAAGAACTTGGTTAAGGTAAGACAAGATGACTATTACTTGGTTAGGGTTAGGCCAGAATAATACTCGGTTTACTTGAATGACAGTCCTGTGCTTGTTTAATCTGTCCACCATACCCGACCTCTCCATATAACAGACTATTCCTTACCTCCTCTTCAGATGTAATTACTGATATAGCCAGTAGATTGGGCACCGCCTGACAACACACATAAATATCAGTCGTAATGACCTGCTTGTAGTTATATTTATAGTCGTTTTCCTTAGGTAGACAGGCTCAAAGAAACATGCTGCACCAGCAAGTTTTATTTGTCAAGCAACAGATTTAATTTGGGATTCTCTTTCAATTTTTAAAAAGTTATGTGACAAAAAAATGTGTATTTAGAAATGCTGGAATTAGTTTTGAACACCACTCCTAGTAGCTGCATAATAAGCTGCTGGAAGCTGGAAGTGTTTTCCAGCAGACACAGCAACGGTCAACTTTAATTTGAAGTCATGTCTATTTCGGTAATTTTTTTAATTTTGAGTGTTTCCTGATTAATTTTGTAGGTGTCTCGTTCTGATTTTACTCTTCCTGTGACTGTGTTTGTCCCGCCTGTTTTGACTGACAGTTTCACCTGTCCCTTTTTAGTCTTCCCTCCCTTGTGTATTTTAGTCTGTCTTTCCCTCTCTCTTTGTCAGTTCGTCTCTTTTTGTCCTCGTGTTAGTCCTGTGTCCCAGCTCTGCATTTTGCCCCTCGTGTTTTACCTTCAATGCTGTTTTGTTCCTCGTGTCACTTAGTGTTTGCTTCTTGTGTTTATTACAGTCCCGCCTGTGTTCAAGTCTAGCCTTGTATTTCCCTTTAGTTTTTTGGATTTGTCTCAGCCCGCCTTTGTCTGTTTCGCCGCCTGCCTTTTGATTTTTTGGACATCGGCTTACAATATTAAAGCTCCCCTTTTGTGTTCAGTCGTCTGTCTTTTGTGTTTTTGCATTTGGAAACTCTTTCTCCGAACCTAACACCGGCTTTTAGCAGCAACATGCTCGACTGTGTTCGCTGCCTAGTCGCTTATGTTGTCTTTTTAGTGCTGTAAAAAGCCGCCTGCTATCTCTGAAAACAAGGTTGTTGAGAGCAGCGAGACGAAACCAAAATAGGAAAGTTGTGTGCCGCTAAAACATTCCATGGAACTGAGACAAACTGCAAAGGTTGGATGATAAATTATTAATACTATTTTTTATACTATGGCACTTGATTTTTTTTTGTTCATTACTGCAGCAGATAGGATGAGGACAGAGACTGCAGTGACAGACTGTGAACAGAGCCAGCCTCAAACCTTCACACTAGCCGTCGCTGCTGTCTTTGTCTAATTGGCCCTGGCTGTTTGTCCTTTCTATCCTTCCTCTGCCTGAAGTGCAGTTTATCTTCTTTTTTTTTTCACTCCGCCTGCGCTTTCCACGATCCCATCCTTGCCTCCAGTGCTGGCCACACATATTGTATTTACAACTCGACTGTTGATGCCTCCAGTGGAGCTCCGCTGTGGCACCCCCCGAATAGCCCGTGAGACCGTCTGCACATTGCAGTTCAGCTCCTCTTTGTCTCTCTGGTCCAGATCTGCAGGGTCTGGTGGAGCACCAGCATCTCTACGCTTTGGTTCTGGCTGGAGTGGATATCAGCCAGCTTCCCCCCCAGTTGAGTTCTTTAAAATGGGATTAGGCGCGCTTATTGCCTTTTTTGGAAACGCTGTTCCATTGGCTGCCACTTATCTGTGATGAGCAGTCATGAACTGATGGTACAGGAATGGGGAACAAATATAGAAAACATTTCAAATAGTACAGTCTGTCGTAGCTGATCTTACATATATGACCTCTGTTAACCTGGTTTCATAATTTATCCTAATGCAGTGCGACAGGCCGCACCTGATGGGTTTTGACATATTGTCCTCATTTTCAGGTTCATACTGTTATTCTGGGTAACTGCTCGAATAGGTTTTATTATAGGTTGTTTTTACTGCCTGTGTGAGACACTGAGGCAGAATTGGAATATGTGCAGGCACCCTAACTAATCAGATGCCTAGTTAGAGCCCTCACTGGCTTCCAACCAGCAAACATGGTCAGCTTGTATTTTGTATTTGTCTCATTCAGCTTTCATTCACTTGAAGGTCCACTGTGGCAGATGTAGGTGGATCTATTGGCAGAAATAATAGGCCTATGTTATATTCAATATTGTGTTTTCATTAGTGTATAATTACTTGGAACTGAGAATCGTTCATTCATTTTTTTCGTTACCTTACAATGAGCCCTTTATATCTACAGAGGGAGTCCGTCCTCTTCCACATAGTCCGCCGTGTTGCTACAGCACTCCATCGGTTAGGGTTATGTTATCAAACTCATATGCGTAAAATGTGTCAATATCTGTACTCGTAATGAAGGAAAGTTCTCATTGGGTAGGAGCTCAAATTCAGAGGCTTTTTGATGAATAATAAATAAAGCAAATTCTGATCAACCCAAATTTCAGGCTGAAATTAACAGCTTTTGGTTGCTTTGGTTTAAGCACCACCTACTTCAGGTTTATGTCTTGCCCATTGCAAGTACGGATAGGTATACATATACAGATACAAATAATGGTGTACTTGCTCATTCCTGGTAGACCAACCAAACACTAGCTTTAGAGATGGCCTTTTTGGTTTGCACACGTCCCTAACTGCTTGATTCCACCGGAGATTCCACGTGACTTCCTACCTGGCCCCATCTGCTCAATGCAACTTGAGATCGGCCCGGTGAAATCTGGGGTTAAGGAAGGGTGAGACGAGGGCTACTCAGTTGGTTACAATCCGCAAACTCACCAAGGTGGAAGTTTTAGCCACAGATGAAATTAAACTCCTGGTGTTTTTAAGAGCATACTGGTTGCTTTGACTGTTCACCTTAAAGCTCTCGACATGACTCTTTTTTTAAAGAAAGTTGTGCATATTTAAATTTTAGCATTCCAGTCATTTCTGTCAATAGTAAACACTTTGATAGCAAAGCAATACCTCTGATAACCTCGGTTCCATTTAACCTTCCAGCCTGAAAAGAGCTTGTATTTCACACAATGCTTATTAAACCCTGATGCACTGTTTTCCATCTAATATCTTGCTGCCTACTTTGATATCCTGAATATAAACATGGATCAATATGAAGAATTCTCAAAATGACGTGGTTGCCCTTTAAACAAATTAGTACTTGCATGCAAATATTTCAGTGATATTTGTTTCAAGCCAGAATAAATGGCATTCCTTCTGTCAGAGGGAAAAAATCTGGCATTTCACATCACACGTGGGTATAAATTCATCTCTAGTCTGCGAATAAAACCCGACCGAGCTCTGTCAGATGATCAAAGGTCGAGAAATGGTCTGCGTGTCAATCGTTTGATGTGATCATCTCAAAGTTATTGGTCGAACTAGACAGTGACCTGCAGCTGTATTGTCTATCACTCTGGCAGCCCTCATTGTTGTCCACATATAGACACATTTTCAACAGCCAGTATTCGCTTGGAGTGATGACAGCATGACAGCCGAAGCAGAATAATAAATAGCCTGTTGTAGCTATAAACTGAAACAATATCACTGGGGGGAATAAAATGAGAATATTACTCTGACACTTAAGAATATTTAACAAAATACATGAATTTATGATCAGGAAACCTGCGTTCACTTTGTCCTATCTGACCTTTGTCTCAGGCATCCCATCAGATTATCTCAGCTGCAAACATGTCCTGCAAGAAAATCTCAGGCAGCATTATGCTCTTAGGTGTGCTCTCTGACCCAACAGATGTTAATATCATTCTCTGTGCTAGTTCCTTGGAAGGCTGCGAATACATTACTGAGATTCTCAAGGTCAGGTAGAGTACAGCTTTCCATACGAAATTCTCTTCAGTCTTTTATCCGTCAACCATGAGAAAATCCTTAAAAACGAACCTGGGGGTGTGCGGCTTTGTTGCGGTGACAGACGGCCACGTCGAGTCCCAACCTAAGGGTCTGAAATGGCACGAAATTCTTTGTTGCCAATTTGTTTGATATCTCCAGATAACAAATGCAGATTCGGCTCATCCGTCCTTTTTTGCAAGGCAGATCGAATGGCTTTCACTCTGTACTCTTGGTTTTGAAAATGCACTCACAAAGCCATTGTGAAATATGTCATTGTGTTGCTTCAAAGCTCCAACCGTGATGCAATAATTGACGTGAATGTCACATAAACATTCCCTTTAAAGAAACAAATTGTGTTTTGAAGGACTCGTTTTGATTTAAAGGGCTTCGTGGAACGTCTAGGTAATGCTGGCGGCTGGTCTTCTTTTTACGTAAGCTAACTAACGATAGCTATCGCTGCTCTCTGTTAGCTAAGCGGACAGAGGCACTCGAGAATGTGCAAGTGATGTCCTTTGGACTGTCGCAGAGTCCTTTACAAAGAAATCCACAGTCCAGCAGCATTAAACAACGTAAACCAATCATCCACGGGCTTGCATGGGCAACTGAGAGAAACCGGGGACGGTCTCATTTTTCACATCCCGTTAGTGTCCGCTCACATATGGCCAATAAAAAAAGTGATTATTACATTTAAATTGCTGCAAATGGTTACATGGAGCCCCCTTTAAGTAGAGTTCATTGTAATATAGCTTTGCGATGTGACAATAACAATGCAACAATTAGTGTCAGACAGTGTGCCCACACTGTTCAGCTGACGTCGGATTCGTCCGTGGAAAACATTTCAAACACATCATTTACAAGCGCGTCACCCGAATGTGTCAATTAACAAGACAGACAAAGACAGACCTCGAGGCGTGTCCTTCTGCCCTCACCACTCAGGCAGCAATAACAGAGGAGTTTTTATCTCTGCAGATATCTGATCATAGTCTTAGTAATGCAGGATTCATATGGGTCACGAGCTCTGCTACAGTAAAGCAATATTATACAAGAGGGTGTGCTTATCGTCATTGATGGCAGAACAATGATGCTGTACGTAATGTTCTGGTGAGGTTTAGGCACAAAAACACTTGGTTAGGGTTTTGGAAAAGGTTGTGTTTTGGCTTACCAAGTTCTGTTGCCACAAACGCAGCTTGAAATTGTCCCAACGCCTTCTTTAAGATACCTTGTTTTCGGTCATATACATGTAATGCGAAAGCGATTTGACCCATATTGATGAACATACATGGATTGAAATTGTGCCAACATCTGTTTAAAATACTTGGTTTTTGGCTTCAAATTGTCTTGACGTCTCATCAGAATCATCTGGTCTTGTTGCTACAAACACCACTGCTGGAAGATGCTGTTTCATGCTTTCTGTCACACCCCAGCCTCTCCCCACCTCACATGAGAGTCAGCTCATATACAGGTACATACGAAATAATAATAAATATAATAATATGAAAGCAGATTAACACATATTGTACTATATTGCATTGTCTGCTGGTCCAGCTTTAATCTGCTCATTTGTAACTTGTATTGTTGTCTTATCAACCTTCATAACGGAAGGTGCTTGTTTTACAACAAGTTAGTTAATTGCCACTCATTGCATAATAAATGAAATGTCAAGGTTATATCTAAGAGTTAAGGCAGTGCTGCGCCAGGTGGTAAGGTCATTTTGAGTGATAAAGGAGTAAGTGTTCAGCTCTTTCAGCTCAATTTATACAGCCGGGCATTCAGAAATCCTTCTTTGCATATGATGACATTTATGATATGGCCCTGAGGGAGACTGAATATTATAAGTAAGGCCATTGGCCAGCTTCTCCCGAGAACTCTGTGTTAAGCCTCAAATGAGCAGCAATGACAGTATTCCCTGCCAACGTTTTTATGGTGAATGTAGAGCTTTGTGTGAAATAGTGGGCTGGATCAATACTGCCTCTCCGAGGAATTCTTCCATTCAAGATAACCTTATCCCAGCAGAGAGGGCGCCTCCACCCCAAAGCACTTGATGTGAATGACAAGGAGCCAAGGCCCTTTTTCCAAAGAGGCTGGAATCTTTTTGTCATTGTTACCAGATAAGAGAGAAAATGAAGCGGAAAAACACAAGAATGTGCTGCACCTAATTTCTCTCTTTTATTACTTGTCGTTTAACCAAGGTCATCACTTGTGAGGTGCAAATATTCATCGCCGTAATTGTCACATTATAACAGAAACATGAAGCAGTTTATAGTTCAGAGACGGATGAAGCTATTGAGGAAAAATCACAGCTGTGTGTCTTAATTGAAGGCTCAGTCTTTTCAGCTTGTCATGCTTCTGTTTGATCATGGTCTTGACTGGATGACAGGATGAACAGGGCATTGCATTATTTGGGCTTTGGTATCACTTCACAATCAGGCGCACGATCAACATATTGATCACTTTCTTCATGAGTTGCTTTGGATTCACTATGAACCAACCACGAGCAGCACAAATTAATGACGACTCATTCATTTATAAGTGCCTATTAATGAGTTACTCTTTTTGTGCACCTTCAAATAAAGTGATACATAATACTGAGTAGTTACTAAGTAGTCCCTCATAAATTACTAATTACTGAATCATTAGTTACTCTTTTTGTGCCCCCTTGAGTTAAGTGAAACATAATACTGTGTAGTTACTAAGTACTCCCTCTTTACTTCATAATTATGACAGCTGAGGGGCACAAAAAGGGAAATAAAAAATAATGATTAGTGATTGATGAGTATACTGGTAAATACATAGTATAAAGTAAAACACTTAAGGCAGCACAAAAACGAATACAGAATGATTCGGTAATTTGTATTGGAGTAAGTTATGATTAAGAAATTAGTTATTAATGAGCCATCACTCATTCCTTGATGGCTAGTTCCTATTTAATCAAGAACAACTTATGGAGAAAATGGTCAGTAAGCTGATTCACAGATATATATGAACTAACCATCTGGCCTACCTAATAATTGTATCTCCCAGTCTGATCTCTAGTAACTCAACATGATCTAGTAGATAGTCCCAAATAACAGTTATTCAGGGATTACTCATTAATGATTCATTCCTAACTCGCTCCCTAGTACCTACTCACATTTTCATCACTGGTATTGTAAAGTGTTACCTTGGATTGTGCTGGCAGAGGTCGTATATTATTTTCTTCCTTTTTGTGTGTGTTTTCTTGTTTTCTGTCCGTGAATGTTGCCGTATTTTCCCTTGGTTGTGATTCCCAGTTCCCTGTGCACGCACTGCAGTCCTAGTTACTGCTAACCCTGCTGCTGACCTCAGGAGTGCTGCCAACAGATGTGTGCTACCACTGTGACATTTGTCACCAGCTGTTTCTTTTTACCTGGCAGCAATGAGCTTCGTAGGGTGTAATGCGTGACTCATACAATCCCCCTCAGTTCCATCTCACACTGTGAAAGCACCCCAACTAACCTGCCAGCAGTTGGAAACCTGACTGGCCGCCCACCAGCGAACACAGCCAAGTGTGCCGTATGTAGAATTTGTCTCATTCATCTTTCATTTTCTTAAAGTTCATTATTATATTTTAATTTGTTGTTAATCGCCTGAAACTCAGAATTGTTGTGTTTTTGTTTCCTTAGAATGAGCCCTTTATCTTCCAAGAGAGCAGGTCATCTTTCATGTAGTCCACCATGTTGCGCTATGTTTCTACAGTAGCCCAAAAAGGACAAACCAAATACTGACTCTAGACAGAGCCTTTGCATCTTTTCGCCTACTTATTAGCTGTTTTAGAATGTCTGATTTGAAGTTTTTTATTACATATCAAAGTTGGGCGAAATATCCTTATTCTTGTGATCTGGTCAGGATTTTGACAAAGTATTACTCGAAAAGTACACAGTGAGAGTACTTCATATTATGCATGCAGGTAGTCTATGAAGTACTTAGCTCAGTGGTATATGAATCTTGGACTACTTATGGAAAATACGTTTTTTATTCGACCTCAAAGTTGGGCGAAATATCCTTATTCTTGTGATCTGGTCAGGATTTTGACCCAGGTTTACTCTAAAAGTACACAGTAAGAGTACTTCCTATTATACATGCAAGTAGTCTAGGAATTACTTAGTTCAGCAGTACATGAATCTTGGACTACTTATGGAAAATAAGTTTTTTATTGCACATCAAATTTGGGCGAAATATCCTTATTCTTGTGATCTGGTCAGGATTTTGACAAAGGGTTACTCTAAAAGTACACAGTAATAGTACTTCATATTATGCATGCAAGTAGTCTAGGAAGTACTTAGTGCAGCAGTGTATGAATCCAAAACTACTTATGGAAAAAAAATTTTTAAAAATTCTCACGTTGTCCTTTACTTTGAAATATGGAAAGATACCATCGTGATAACTTCAGCTCACTCCCGGAATAATTACTGTAAAAGTATCGTATGTTTCATGGGTCTGACTGAGAGACTGCAGTCTGCCCCACAGTCACTACCAGCAGCTCTTCAGAGCGGTTTCATCACGAATACCGTAAATGTTAGAAGATTCGCGCACTTGAAAAAAATGTGCTGCTGATTTGACCAAGCAATCGCGAACCACGGCTGGCTTGACCGCAGTAGGACGGCGTCTGATCCGACTGAACATGCGGTAAGATACCAGGCTGGCTGTTGCAGACTGTGCTGACGTAAATACACCAGGAAATCATGAAAGTATATCCTCACACCAGTATTTTGTTTGGTCTCAACATTTTTACCCGTGTTTCTGCTTTGTAGATAGAAAATGCCACCAAAAAAGAAACGAGGCATCCGAAGCTATTTCACCACCCAGAGAGTGAGTAAGTAGCCTAGCTGCTAGGCTGTTGTTAGCTAGCTAACTACCCATACAATGCAAGCCTCCGAGCCTAACATTAACACTCATTCTGCTATGGAAAAGTGTCATTAAGGTGTTAGTGTAGTGAACGTAGGCTAGCATTAAAGCTAACTGACTGTGGGTTCTGTAATGTTTGTCGGTCGATTTCAGGACAAGTGGATGCGGTCCCACACAAATGCAAACATGCTACCAGCGTAATATCACCAGTCTTCTACTGTGTAACACATAACTGGTGTTAAGTATATCACCCTCTAGTCATTCAACCAATGTTAGCAATTACAAGGAGAACACAGAAAAAAATGCAGCATGATGCTAAAAATGTAGAGCAGGCTGGTGATGAATCAGGAACAGAGTTTCAGCTGAGGTGTTGACAATGTCAATAAGCAATTTTGTTGGAATAAAGATGGCATGAGCATTGCAGTTCTTTGTTTTAGGATGCCTTGTAGTTGTAACCTAAGAATCTCATCATCATGTGGGTTATTTTGAAAATACATTTTGGATTTGCATAGTTAAAGGTGTCAAGATGTTATTCTTCAGATGTTACCCAAATGTCCTTTCTTATAAGTTTGATATGTGTAATGGATATAAAGAGGACATTTTATTTATTGATGCATTATTTTGAAATACATTCAGGAAACTCAGATATCCAGTACAGATGTAGTGCAGGTTAAGGAAGCAACAGCTGGACCATCTGGGCTTCAGGTGAGGTCTTAAATGGTTCTGTGATGATACTGTGATATTAAATAATATCTCAATCTTCCATCTGTATTAATAATACTTTTAACATCAACGGTTATTAGTAACTGATATTCTGAGTAACACTTGAGAAGAATAGTTTGTACTGTACAGACTTGTAATGCTCTTTCTGTCATGGCTGATATGTTTCTGTGAAAGATAACTAATATTAACTTGTGAGGTTTCCAGAATAGATCAGCTTGCAATAATTTGTCTTGCCGACTGCAGTGTAATTGCAACAATGCCTCAAGAGCAGTGGGCTTTTTTTTGCGATGTCAACAAATGCCCTCTGTGTGAACCCACTCACATATGGCCTAATGTCTCATCAAGCGCAATCTCCATCAAGTAGGGAGGATGATGGTGTTCATCCAGGGGCCTGATCGCCTATAACTATCCCCGTATGAGGCTTTTAACAGGACTGCCCCCACCTCCTAATGCCAAGGGAAGATTTCAGCATTTTCCATCAGTTGATGAACATTTAATGGCTGTGGAAACAAAGTCCTCATTATGGTTATTGTCGAGCTCTGATGGTGAGTGCTGACATTTCAATCTCGGTGTGTGACTTTCACAATGCGAAGGTCAATACCTGCCACGTCTCCACGGATCCAAGCTTGGCACAAAGAAATGTATGGTTCACTCCCCCTCACAAACAACTAAAAGGCAAATCCTCCAAAAGAGGTTCACACAAACACATCTGCTGCATAATAAATCAACATGCAGCCGGGTCATGCTGTGTTTTCAGATTTGCTTGTGGTTTGAGGTCTGCAGGAGCACAGTGGGACGTTTGAACAATGAACTTTTTAACACAAAGATTGGCATGAGGAAGCTATTGATTTATTGTTTCTTCTTCAGCTCGTAAGACGAGCCTCTGCTATCTGTCACCACGTGTGATTGTTGAAGATTGTTGATCATATTAGAAAGTGAAAAGCAAGCAATTCAAAGACAAACTAAATGTGTAAATATATAGGAATAAAGCTTATCTTTATTGATTATTGGTACTCATGCATTAAGACAAGGTGCAGTAATAAAGAATAGGACTCGATATGTTAAAAAATAATGTCCTAATGAGGGGGATCGCTATGTGTTGACTTGAGTGATGGTTGATGTTTCGCATCCTTCAGGTGTGGTCAGCTAACAGGATAATTAGATTTATGATTAGCTACCATCAACAGAAGTTTTATTGCTTATTTCATTTGCTTTCAGGGGCTTAGAGTGTACGTTATGATGAGTTGTGACTTATTCAATATGCAGATCGTAAAATATCAGTAATGAAATGTGATTTAAAAACATGCTTGGACATCTGCCCTGGTGTAGGAGGAATGACCAGAACTGAGAATAAACAACCAGTCCTAATTATTCAGGAAATTAGGGAAGATGTATTTATGAGAGATGATCAAATCAGACTTTGTATAAATTATGTGAGTCATGATGAGTCACGTGTGTTTTATTGTGTTTTTGCTTTGGAGAGTCTTGTTGTTGTTTAAACATTAGAAAGAATAGTATTTTCCTCCTGAGCTCATTTGAAAATACATTCACACTACATTGAATGGCACACTCCCCCATTATGAAGCGCTATCTTTCGCGCTGTTTACATGCCTGTTACTGAATTATTCATCCGCGCTTTTGTTATTCATTGTCCTGCTTGTCGTGACACATGACCTCCCATATGCGTTGCACAACAAGTTCAATAAGTCAAAACAAAGCGAAGGGCACATTAGTATGACTGATATGCAGCGCGGCCTCTTTTCCACTGGCGCCTCCGTAATAGCAATTAGTACCTTCTGCAGCTGTTTTATGTATCTCGTGTGCATTTGCATGAAGCAGACATGATGATCATTCTGTGCTCATTCTGCCAGTGGCTTCATAATGTTTGAGACAGAAACGCATAAAGACGGTAGCAGTGATTAATCATTAATCAATTAATTGCCGTTACGAGTTTAACCAATTAAAAATGTATTAGTTGAGTCTCTTGCAACAGATTACAAAAACTTCCTTGAAATACTATAATGACTCCTCGGACAGCAATCTCAGCTACAAAACACTGGCTTGAGGATAGGTGTTTAATTAAAAAGACAAGTAATTTGTATACATTGTTTTTTTTTAATTACCAAAAGATATTTCTACAGACTGATCCATTTCAGACATTTAGCAGCCTCAACATGGGATATCCACCAGTAAAACCAGTGGCTAAACTAGTTATTATTATGTGTTTAGTTTATCATTCAAGTGACTTAGCTTTAACTTTAATTTATTATTTTAACTGCTAATTTATCAGGGATATGTCAAGGCAGTCACCGTATAGGGGTGCTGAAGCTTCAGTCTATATAATGACGTTATTGTAAATGGTGCATATTAATTTAGATGATCAGGACAACTTATAGCAAATAGTTATTGACAACAATTTAAAGCAATCTGAGCAGCTACAGTCAACAACAGCAAGGCGGAGAGAAATTCCCCAGACTCCCTTAGAAAATCACTCAATTTTGTCAGTTGTTGAGTTAGGGGAAATTTTATACATTTTGTTCAATGCTATCCACAACAAATTCTTAATTATTTAGGCCTTCTTGTAAGTTCGGCTTATGTGGTACATTAAGATCCTTATGTTATTGCTGTTTCAGCAATAAAAGAAGCATCCTCAGCATCTCCAGTCTCTGTGTACATCCTACTTGGATTTTGCATCGAACATAGATCGTGTCGCGGGTTAAAACAGTTTTCTAACACGTCCAACATATTTCATATATTATCAATGGTGAATGGATAGTTGATTGTTTATGCAGCTAGGCAACTGTTTAAAAAAAAAAATGGCCAAAAATTTCCATCCCTAAAAGGCAGTGAAGAGAAATTAGCCAGCTCGTAAACATGCATGTAAACGATGAAGGATTTTAACTATTCAGCTTTGAATATTGTATTATTATGTAGCAGGAAACACATTCAACTCATCAAGGATACACACACTGTGTATTGGTTAGTAACACCGAATGTAATAGCTTTGTTTGGTTTACAAGAAAACTGTACATGGCACCTTTAAGGAAATAACATGGAGGCATCTTATTTATTGACTTTGGTACAACCTGATGTACAAACTAACACTAATAGGGAAAATAATATAAACAATCTTCACATTTTAGATTAAAATGAAAACAATAAAAGATAAAACAATAATAAATATGAATACTTTCTCTGTAGTTGTTGCTGATTTATAAATAACTCCTGTGTGAGAAAGAGTCATTAAACCGTCACCCAGCACTGTGAGACATTTATCAGCCTCACGAGCAGGTCATGACTCTCTCACAAGCCTAATAAGCGAGATGTTAACTCATATCTAATAGATATTAATTAAGCTTTACTCCTTGAACTGTGAAGTGATACAAGTTCCACAGAAATGTCATTAAAAAAAGAGCATCATTATTAGAGAATATGGTTCTCTAGGTTACAAAATGAGATGTTTGCATGCGATGACACGCGGTAATGTGCGGAGCGGCGCTCGCTGCATCTGTCCTGGCAAATAAGCCGAAACTCAATTCATCGCATGACAGCCGCTTCCCCTCAAAGACATGGAGCACGTAATCATCAACACTAGGACGGGCCGGAGACAAAGTAGGCTCATGAAAGGGCTGTCAGATAGCAAGTCGGACTTTGGGGCTGCTGAAAGGTCTCAGTCTTTCATTGTACCCTGGGCAGCGCCTGAGCCAATGAGATAAAGGCCTCTGTGTTCGTAAGAGCCAATCAGTAATACTCTGAAGAGACCCGAGCCAATTAATCTCTTTGGTGACATGAGCTTTGGAGGAGCGGCCTGGTTAACTCCTGGTGGCGTGCTGAGTCCGGATCGAAACCCTGCTGCTTTTGCTTTCATCTCACGGCAGACAAAACCGTGACGTTCCCCTCAGCAGAGAGAACTTTTCTAGAGGTGCTTTTTTTTTTGTTTTTTTTTTCCTCTCCGTTTGAAACTCTACCTGTTCTTTCAGGCGCTGGAAAAAGACAAGCTCTCTCCTGGAATCACTTCAGCGATCTTTTGAAGAATTTGCTGTCAGAATAATTTATGCAAGGGGAGTATGCAGACACTTACAGCAGCTTTTCAGCCCTTTTTTTTATTCCTCTGTAGTGACACGCCAGACTAACTGGCAGACCAAAGTGTCGACTCTCAAACCTCCTGAAGATCAAAGCTAAGGAGACAGTCGGGTGTTCCACATCCTCTTCCAGGTCTGGATGTCACATTGTGTCTTGCTCTCTCTCTTCAATCTCCCGGGGTTTTGTTGCGACTGCCAGACAGAAGCCGAGCCCGAGGGGGCGCGAGCGTCGTTAGCATGCGCTCCAAATTGCTGGATCATCGGTGATTGGTGTTAAATGACGCGAATCAAACAACCAAGGTTCAATAAAAACATAAATACATCTCAAGTCATACCCACTGCTAAACATAGTCCTCTCTCCACCGAACCACAGTGTGTGTGTGTTTTTTTCTTTTTTAATAGTGCAGTTTGATAGAAATGTAATTTAATTTAGAGAATGGAGCCAATCACACACTTGAACTTGAAAGCACCCATTGAGTACATCTCTTTTCTGGCACAGCTGCGGTTCCAGCCCATATTGCAGACGAGATTAATGCCGTGAACATACGGTAATGCGCTCACTGTTGTTCAAGGTGTTCTCTGTCACAATTGCGAGGAGGGGGAAGAATAATATATCATTAAGGCTCGCGGTTCGATACGAGACAACAGTGGTTTTGGATGAGGAGTGACTTTCTCGAGGAATACTAATACATCAGCCGGGTTTTCTACGAATGACTCTGTTGCTGAAAGCGCAGCGCCGCACAGACTGCTGATGTTTCTGCTGAATTTTAAAATATTTGAACGGCGCTTTCTTTCTAGTGCTCGGGCTGAATTATTCACAAAGAACACCGACTGTGCCAGAAAAGACGGAGCGAAAATTATGTCATCTAAAAGTTCAACAGGTGATCAGGCTCGAACTAGAGCATTTTATGGCTTGTTAAGACCTGGTATTAACAAGCGATCGCGAGTGGACAGCTCTAAATGCGGGTGTAAATGCCAAGATCCGGATGAGGTGTGGACGCACATGACCACATTCTTTTAGCAGTGCTCGAATTGTCCCGGGTCACACTGAAGGACCGCCGACTCAACTGACGTCCTCTAGTTAAACTGGAAAACACGAAGCCTCAACAACAGGCATAAGAGATCTCTCTTAAGCTGTCAATGTCAGCAGTACAGTAGATATTTGAGAACACACTGTCTGTTTCCACTGATCTAATCAAAGAGCCAGTGATAGCAATAACTCCAGAGTCCCCCAACAAATCGTGCAATTTTAAGAATTGCTGCGTGAGGAGAAATTTAGCGAACTTTTTCTAAAAAGCTACAGGATATTCTAAATCATTCGTGCTTTCTTGTAATTTCGGCTTTAAATGCAACACACCTAGCTGTGATGTTTGTGATGGAATCCCTGTACTTCTTACCTGTCAACACTAAACACACTGCTTGAACTAATTTCACCAATTGCACTGAATTTGTGAAAGAAGACAACATTTTATTGACGGTAAACATGTCAAATTTTACAAATACAGTAAACAGTACACAATGTAGACAACTTTTTTGGTGCTCATGGAGAAAGTCCCCGGACTCCTTTAAAAGATTGCACAATTTTGTGAGTTGTTGACTTTTGAGAACTTGATTAACTTTGTGAAATGCTGTCTGTGACAAGTAATAATGCTGTCTGTGACGGACTTATAGCCATCCACTTGTCATCCCTCAGCCAAGTCACCAGAATAAAATGTTGGCAGTAAATGTTTCTGTAAACCACACGGACCATACAATCTCATGTACACATCACATGTTTATGACCTTAATTACATAATTCATTAACGATACATTTTTATCGGCTGGTGGAGGCAGGTGTGGTAGAGTTTCAGCTAGCAAGAATTATTCTGGTTGAACCTGGTTCATGGATACCTCATGTGTTTCGGACCCCGTATTCAGAATCTGGGGGACAAGTGCTCTTTAACGAGACGAGCAACAACGCAGGCGAACATTCGCTCAAATAATCCGCTGGTTTCTTGTTATTTGGCAGAACTCGGTGCCCCTGTGTGGCGGCGGGTGCTTTTACGTTAATTTGAAGACTGAACAAACATTCGGAGGAGAAGAGTGGTAACTAAAAGCAGTGTAGAGGAGTTCATAAGCGGATGAGGCAATGTTTTGACAGGACTCGAGCCCCCTGATAACCAAGCATAACAGATCTGTCTGCTCTATTTGTCCATCTTCACCGAGTGCATAATCCTACATGTCTCGTAGCCAAACGAGCCTCACTATCAGTTTGATATATGAAACGGAATGTGACAGAGGGGGTAATGGAGCGGGCGTGTTGTCTTCATGCATTCAGCCCGCATACCGGAACACTTTGACGCCATTTGCTACCCATCAGCCCCCTCCCCGCCCACACGCCATCCTGGACAAGACCTGAATCAAAGAGAGGTCAGGATGATTGGAGATAATCTTGTGTCTTATCATGTTGACTAAGATATGATGTGACACCGCGGAGGGATTGGAGGTTGCCGGGGCGAGGGGCGGGGGCGCGAGGGAAAGACGGAGGAGACGTAAATGGTGTTTAAACAGGAATAGAGGCTTGTAGCTCACCGCGGGAGTCCCGTCCACAGGGGACAGATCTGCTCGCATGACGGATGCAACGCAGCTCGAGCAGTGTGTGTGTGTTGGGGAGGTGGGGGCGGTGTTTGAGTGGCTGCATATCACGAAGCACGGCCATGCTTCATCACAGTATCTCCATTTTTCCAAAGCCATCCCTCTTCAGAGGAGATAAAGTTGCAATGCTCGCGTTTGCTTCACCCAGATTCTGTATAACTCAGCATCCATTTAAGTCACAGGTTTGTCTTCTGAAGCTCTACATCACGTCGCTCGCAGACCATTGTGTCAGCATCTATAAATTATAAAAGAGAATCGTATTAGTCAAAATGAATATTTGCATACCCCCGTATTAATGCAGAGAGCATTATTAAAACCAACACTCCGAGTCATTTATTTCTCCCAGTCATGAATGTGGTATCACAGAAGCTCTCGGCAATAAAAGGAGCCATTAATATTTAGACCAAGCAACCGCTGTGTGTCGAGAAGTGAGTGCGTTTTCAACCCACTAGACTTCTAGTGGGCAGCCGCAGCGGCGGAACAATACTCAACCGCAACCCCACTCGGAGAGGATCACTATAGAACAGTATCTCTTCACCTCCCAGGTATTGCACATGCGATATGTTCAATAACACGAGCCCCCCGCCCGCTCTGTCATCTGGTGCACCCAGAAGGCTAATCGTCGGGTAAACAAACAAGTCCAAATGTGTTGTAATAGGAGCTCAGCACTCCGCTGAGGTGAGATTATGATGACAGTGAATCAATGGGCTTCAATAACAAGGCTCTGATTTAAATCCTCTGTATGGACAGGAAATCCCTGCTGTCTAAATGGAGCCAGCAGTAACCCCCCCCCCCCTTTTTTTTTTTTTTTTTGCCACATGACAATGAGTGATGCGAAGGATTAAGAGCTGCCGGTGCTCCCTGTCAGGTTGAAGCGGTCAGACTCCTCTTGATGAAGGTCAAATGTATGGAAAGTTTGTAGATCAGACATGGAAATTGGCAGGCAGGGTTTTTAAAAAATGATCACAACATTTTTGTATTTGTGACGGGCTTGTTATCAATCGTTGCGACCTGAAGATTACTCGGCCAGGTGTTGAGATTTAGTGTCTCTCTACTGGTGTTAGTTTTTTGATACCTTTAAATCTCCCCCAGATTTTCCAGCAGTATACGGAATCATGGACTGATTTTTAAAGCTAATGCCGTAATGTCACGGAAGAGAGAACGCTCCACTCTTCCATGACAAGGCGGCTGATACACTTTGCTGAGCCTCTGGCACAGACGCAAGTACATTTTCAGAAAATTGCATTTTGAAAATGCAATAATAAAGATGTTCATTTGCAAAAAATGGACTGTAATAGAACCCTCCAACATCAAATTCTCCAACATTGGTCTATCAAACTGGTTAGAATTACTTCAAGTGACTTCCAGGAAGTTTAAAGTGTTTGTGTCTGCTGATTCCTCTGATGATTAGAAATGACCTGTAACAGCAAACGGGACCATCAGCCAAAAGATGGCTTTTTTTATATTCCTTTTTTATTAATGCCTCCTGCATCCTCCCTCTCTGTCACTCACGTCCAAAACCAATGCATGCACCACCGGCACACACTAGGAAAGATCTTTACAACAGCAGGCGCTTGCGTCATACCACTTTTGTCAAAAGGAACTGCTAGAATCAACAAAAACCGAAAAAGTTCCTCGTAGTCACTTTAAAGCAGCAGAATGTAATTTCATCATGTCGTCAAATACACTTTGGGCTGGCAGCCTGGGTGGGACTCTGCAACTCAGAGCATCGGTATTTGACAACCTGCAGATGAGGCTCAACAATCAACAATCTTTCTCCAGGAAGTTACATTTTGTTTCTTAAGAAGAGCTATGATAAGATCACCTGACTCTCGCCAGATGAATTTCGTTCACTCATCCATCTGGGATCGCTCCATTGGAGATGTGTTTCAGAAGGCTGGGCCTTATCAAAAATCCTTGCATATGATTGGATAAACCACTTGTCTGTCGGAGCCATTTGGTAGATCAAGCTCTTGCCAAATCCGGTCGGGAGAAGGGCAAAAACATCGTTTCCACCAACAAAAGCCTTCAGAGCCGTTCTCTGATGTTCTTTTAACTAAAAAATATTGGGTAGATTGGACAACACGGATGAAATAGCAGCATCAATGTTGATGCTTGCTTCCTCGATGCGAGCCGCCATTTTTGTCTGAATCAAAACAGTCGCTTCTCCGCTACGTCACATCTATGAAACTCCCGCCCGGCGGTCCTGATTGGCTCTACCATAAAATCTGGTGCTGAAATCCCTCCCAACGGGAGCGATCCCAGATGTATGTGAGTGGAGCTAGGCGGAACGAAATGCATCTGGTGAGAGTCAGGTTAATGATAAGATCACCTTACCTGACATGACATGACACATTCACTTGTTGCAGCAGCTCAAGAGTTGTACGCTGAGTGAGAAGCTGTGCTTCAGTGGCAGATCAAATGAAAACAAGACTGATAACAAGATCTAATATAAAGCTATTTATAATGCAGACTTATTATAATGTACAATCGCTATTTTCTTTCACATACAGATTTGACCAACGAGGACAACTGTACAAGATAATTACACCCTCAGTTATACACACACATGGTCTGCAGCAATATACTAAAAACAAAAATGAAAAAATATATAAATCTCAGCTCAGCCAAATATTGATTAAACTATCTTTTTGTTTACAACTTTATAATGTGCTGTACCTTTGACCCGGACCACGATTGTAGGATAAAGTCAATATTTATCTGCCTGAGTAAGATGTATGACAGACTGAGCCGAACTAATCGCCAGAATAAATGTTAAATCAGCGTACATTACTGCAAACCACGGATATTTTGAAGCTTTACTTTTCTTAATGTCAAACTTACATTCTCAAGGTTCAATTTTCATTTTGTTTTGTTGTGACAAAGCTCTCGTTCATGTTCCGGTGCGGCTCTAATGGCCACTGGAGGTGCTGCTGCAGGTTCTGGCTGACTCCAGCTCTGCCACCTCAGCCCGTAACTCCATCTTCGTCAGACCTACACAGTGCGGGGGTCAAGGAAGTACAGCTGTGCACAAACTTGCAGACGGCTTTTACTTTTGGATAGAGCCTCCAGCATGTTCTCTGTGTCCTTGGTAAACTGAGTGTCCTTGTCTGACACAGCCAACACTTCCTCCCTCTGCACGGCTGGAGGAAGAGGAGGAGGGAGAAGCTTTCTACAGACAAAATATCAGTGAAGTTAACAACTACAATATAAGATTATTAACTTATTAACTAAGCGAGTGAAAAAAAACATTTAAGTCAATTCAAAAAATGAACTGAAACTATGAATATTTGAGCTTACAGCTAATTCAAATAAAATAAAGATATACAGGAAATGTAACACCAGTTCTGAACTTAATCTTGCCCCTGAGAAATAAACCCAATATTATATAAAAACCAACTAATACTGAAATAAATAAAAACTAGAATAAACATTAACATTTAAAAATGATGAAACGAGCAAACCATCTCCGAACTGAAACCTGACTGACTGAAAACAAAAAATTAAAAACAAAACAGCATCTGCTGAAATACAACAACTTTATTGATCCAACTGGGGGCAATTTGAGGCACACAGAGCGTGTTGCACACAGCAACGGCAACACACAAACAAATAAATGTGGAGTAGAATCTATAAATATTATTGATGAATAAACACAGTAGAGACATCAGATAATGATCGGGAGCGAGCGATTCGCAATCGCGGTTACTTTCACAAGCAGTTAAAACGTAACGATGCCCTGATGGCAACGGAGAAGAAAAAAGAAAAAAACACTTTGCTGCTTTCTGGAGGATTTGTTGGTTGCAAACTGAAACTCTTTGTTTCACTCCGGTGATCCTCAAACAGATTTTTAACAACAATGCCGTGTTCGGGCTGTTTCTGACTTTTTACCGCGAGGCTGTAAAAGGAGCAGATAAAAGGAAAACTCAGGAGACGCTCAATAAAAGATTGATATAAATGACGGAGGCTGACGGGAGTGACACAAAAGGAATCTAGTTTTGTGGAAAGGGTGAACTGTTTTGTCGCCCACGCCTTATAATAAGCTCAGTGTTCGGATCAGATATAGGCTGTCTGGGAGCCTCTGTTATGTCTAAAATCAATAATCAGTTTGTTTTTTTCACATTTAAATGCAAGAAATAAACACGCAGGCCGACAAATAAACTCAGTGAGAAGCCTCCACATGGTCAGGGGACAGAAATACATTTTTGTCCGAAAATTTGACCAAGCAGCAGCTGCTGCCATCCCGAGTGCTCCGGCACAGCGTACGTAACGGCGAATAAGGACGAAAAGGAAGCACCCTTTTAGCGAGACCGGCGATGCAGAGCGTCTGAGAAAAGGACCACTTACAGAAACCCTCTGCTCGCTGTCAGTCAAGGAGTCCAGGATCCATAATATGGGCCGGTGAGGCAAATTAAAATCACATAGCAACCCTTCTATTAAAAGATCCGGCTGCATCGTGTGAATGCAGATGAAAAGTCTGCAAACAAAAGCCTGAGTGGGCTTATATAGGTCACAGACTATTAAAAAGTTGTGCATCCTTCGCACCTCTTCCTGCCTGGTAAGCATATAGTAAGAGCACGCAACAAGGTTTTAAAAAAATGTCTTAAACTTTGTATAATTAATGGTGCTGCATGTGAGAACCTACCACCCGTCGTCATACCCCAACACATCGGGGGGGCAGCAGATCACGGTTTATTTTAATTGATAAGGAAATGCATGTCAGGTCTTCCTTTCTCTTAACAAACATTATTATATACATATACATTTCTACCTTTATAAGATACCTCTGAATAGCCAATATTAGCATGAACAGCTTACCAGTCTACACAAAATATTGCAAGTGTGGCATCAAACCAACAGCTGCTCCAACTGTGGAAAACTACACTAAATTAAAATTAGTTTCACTTGTGCAACGATCACTTCTTTCCTCTCCCATTGTTTGGTTTCGTGCCTGGAGGCAGTGGTAAGAATATGCCCTCACTAGTATTTATTTTCCAATTCGACCGCAGCTAAAAAAGGTTGAATTATTTAAAGTACATGGAAGTAAACAGAGACCGGGCCAAGACATACAGTTGTAGCAGCAGCCTCTATGAACACATAGCCAACAGTTCATCATGTTTCAACATGCGACTAATGAACCAGAGGCTGCCCCTCTCTGCGCCTCCGCTGAACGTCTTGCTGGATGAGTTCCACTTGCAGCACTTACGCATCCGGAGTGGCTCCGTGCCGCTCGCCTGGAAGTAGGACAGAAACAGAAACAGCTCGAATGCGTCGCAGATTCTTCTTATTTTGTGGAAACAAAAGAAACAGGGAACGGGGATTACTTATTTGAAAATGCAACTGAATAAAAGACACTTGAAAAATAAATCGAACGCATTATGTTCCTTTTAACAACAAGAACGTAATCTGAGTACTCTAACACATTTAGACATCGTTTACAATCAAGTGACATCTGTAAAATGAATGGAGGTCACCTGCAAAAACAGGTCAGCACGGTATCCCAATGTGAGCAAACCAATGTGATCTGAGGCCATCCCGATGTTTTTACATTTTAAGGGATCTCTAACACATTCCTGACTGATTACAAAATGAAAGTCAGAGGAGAGAGGCTCTCTGAGGAGAGAGATACTTTCAGAAAACTCATCTTTTTCAGAGCGGACGTTAAAGTTGTTAAAGTGCTTTGGGAGCGGCCTGCGGGACGTTAATGCCCGGCTATTTAAGGCAAAGGTTGCTCCTTCCGTCATCAGTCAATCGCTTGCACTTGCTCAAGGATGCATTCAGTGTCATCAGTTTAGAAAATAAAGCACTGATCATGAAATCATTCAGTGTAAAATATGTCACTACAAAGATCGCAAAGCGTCAAATGTCAGACCGGGAGTCCCGATTCCACCAGATTAATCTTAGTCCTCTAACACCAGCTGCTCACACAGTAGCTCCTAGCCAGACAGAAGATGACATTTTCCATTTAAACCTTAAGCTGAACTCAATACGAACTTGAATCTGCATCATCAGAACATTCGGGGATTAATTAAAGATAAAGACAAAAAACAAAATAAATTGGATGCGAGGCCCCGTGTTGAATTAGCAAAAAAAAATGGAAAGCCCCGCTCTCACAGTTGGCCTTAAACGTGCGCGGCGTACATGATAATAGCAGTTACTGGCTGCCACATTACTCAAGGAAAAAATCAAAGACACAAAAAAAAAAACCTCAAATATTCAGTTCATTGACTTGAAATAAATAATTCACGTCAATGGATCCAGCTGCAGTGCATGAAGCACAGATTTGTCAGGAGCAATTAGTTCATCTGTCGGAGCTGGTACATGGAGCACTTTTTAGGAAAAGTGTACTGCAGAATGTCTGAAAAGAGACTGTGGAAAACTAAAGATTTAATATTTAGTAACCCGCCGCATTTAAATAAGAAATGAGCCCTGTAAAGAAAGAACCACACCTGCAGGAGTGAAGATGCTCGGAGTAACAAATGACATTCAAGCCCCTGTGGCAGAGATAGAGGAAGCTACAACCCACGGGGATAGGTGGGTGGGCAATAATGTCTTCCCAGAGGCCCCGCCGAGCCCGTGCAGCACCCCAAACTCCCCCCAGGAGAGGAGATAGGTTCCACACACACACACACAAACATACTATAGTTATTCACCCAAGAGACGCCTGAGCCGCACAGGTGAGACCACACATGTATCACTTCAATTTATCATTCTCACAGGGCAGGCTTTGCAAAACACACCGTGGCTGTGCTAGATCGGCCGATACGAAACATGGCCAGAGACGCTGGCGTCCCGGCGGCTTGCTGTCCTGAGATGGCAAAGGTACAAAACGGGGATTAAGTCGTTGTGGCTTGCAGCAAGAGTAAACAAACATGGCATCAGTATGCTGCAATGCAACGGTGTTATCTGTGCGCTGAAAGATGCAGAGTGACGGCTTATTTTACCATTCTGGGCCCATACCTGTCATATGTGATGAGTCTGTTGGCTTTCGTCTCGGAGCCTTTATTTAGAACATTACAGCTAATTTCAGCGTTTAATATTCCTTTGGATTGGTCAAGTATCTCACTGTGAAGCGATGTCCCGTTCAATGGACAGCATGATGGAAAAAATAATCATATTTGCTTCCTGCCTTCCTTCCTGTTTTAATGTTTGCTCGGGTAGATTCTAATAAGACTTCTAATAGTTTCACTCGTCCAGAAGATGTGAAGCAGGAACATGTTTGGTTCTAGCAATAAACTAAGAGTAAAAAAAAATATACGATATAATCACTTTATGCTTATGCTCTGGTTAGGTTTAGGCACAAAAACCACTAAGGGTGAAGAAAAACATAATGATTTCTCTTAAATAGCCTACCTGTGTTGGTCGCCATAAAAACAGCTAGAAATCTCCACAGAGCCACAGTGCCGCTGCTCGCTTGGGAGCCCTGTGATTTGTCATATCCATACCATCGTCTCCTCCACCTCCTGATGCGAAACCGGGCTAATAAAAAATACAATGTGAACATGATATGCAACGTTTGGCACGAATGTGAACCGTGGACATATCCGTGGTTTATCATTAACTGCTAATATTACATCTGGCCGACTGGGCTGATAATTATGCTCGTCTTTCAAGGAAGTTAACTTTTTTCCCTGTAATCATTAGCAATTTATATAATTCTCCACAGAAAGTTTCAAGGAAATTATGAGGAAATTGGAGCAGACCTGTATCTGTCTATGCCAATATTAAAAAATCTCATTGTCCAGTGGTTATGGGTAACATGCTGATGATGAATTGCAAGTTTAATTAGAAGCAGGCCGGGCTGTTTTGTGCACTCAGAGACGTTACTGAGAGTCAAGAGTCAAATCTTTAAAAGAAAAGTGTGAAGATGCCTGACTACATATTCAACATGTGGTGAGCCACAGTTTCAGTCACAGAAATAGACGAGTATTTGAATTCTTATAAAGGCTTTTGAATTCACGTTACAACACCACTGCTGTTCGAATCCTCTGCCCAGTAGTTACCAGTTTGTTGCACCAGCTAACATTGTTAAAGCTAGCTAGCAAACCTTAATGTTGCTAACACCAGTTAGCTAACATTAACATTGCTAACACTACCTAGCTAATGTTAGGGGTAGAACTTTGCCATTTTTGGGGCTTTGCACAGATATGTTGGAGTAATGAGGTCTCACTCCCTCTGTCTGTGTTGTAATCGGATCTTCTCTGGTCTTTGTTTTGATAGCTGGGTCGGCTAGCTTGCTGCTGACGCTCTGGGTTTGTGGCGCACAGTAAACTTTCTCCAGGATCGCTCACTGCGCCTTTAAACACTTTGAAATGTAAGTTGAACATTGAATACTGGCTATATTCAAGTGAAAGTCTAATACCGTATCAAGAACTATATGGTCAAAAATGACGGATCAAACCTTTAATTAAGCGAATGTATATTTAATGTAAAATCAAACAAATGGGTTTCTAAATAAAAGGTCTAATTTAGATAAATGAGATGCATTTGCGGTATTTCTAAGCCATTACTTTTCTCACCTCTTACATTAGTGTCAATCATCACTCACCATGGAGCGCTCCCTGAGTGCACGAACTCAGCAAGGACCAGACCAAAAGCCTGGATTTAGATTAAATCAATGGATGATTAATTTACCAAGGGAAGCAATTTAAAAGGGCCTTAGGAGTTCAGCTTGTCCTCAACCGAGGGAAAAAGCACAGAGTTTAGTCCTATGGCTTTGGCATGTCTGATGGTATTACGTTAATTTGCTTTGGTTCCTAAAATCTGCTCTCACACCTCTCACTCTTCACCGGCACAGGGCTGCACTCAATTTAACCTCAGTATATTTAAATCAAAAATCCTATTCTGCATGCACCGAGTGAAACCGAGCGAGTTCACGCCGTCATCAAGCATTGTCTTACCTTGAAGTGCGACACAATAATTGGTTGCCAAATGCTGTTCCGGCCTTCAGAACACACTGCTTTTTTTTTCGAGAGAGAGAGAATTTTGATACCGTAGCGGTGCATAAACGGAGGTGCTGCTGTGTGCGAATGCAAACACAGCACATTTCTGTAATAAGGATGGACAGTCAAAGAAGAGGCCTATTTAATCCATGCGAGACGAATCGGGCGAGGGAGAGATACGGTGGCCTTTGAACCTCAACACCAGCCCGCCTGAGCAATTGTCACCATCAGCAAAAAAGTCAAGTCCCAAAAATAGGTTCCACTCTGTATGCTTCAGCCTTCACCACTGTACCTAATCACCACAGGGGCTTCCTGTATCAGCTATAAAACAAACACTTGTATAGATGGATGTGGAGCTATGTGACAGAGGAGTTGGTATTTTTACCTTCTAGTGCTTCTTGTTTTTTTTCAGTGGCCACCATTAGAGTGTCTGTAGGGTGGTGAAAGTGTGCACTCCTGCTGAGTTCAAGATGCATACAGTAGGTTTGAAGTCTCCAGGTGGCTGTGTCAATGATCCTTAAAAACGCTGCTCAGCTGAAAAAGAGTCTTTTAACCAAACAGTATATCTTATGAAAAGCCCACGTTTTGTAATATGGGGAAATCTGAAGCACTTAAAGCAAATGGAGGGTGATCAGTGGGTGCTTTATCTACCTCACGCTGCAAAGTTATTCCCAAATTTCTCTTGTTTTCACTTCATTGCTCCCAACTGACAAACCCTCTGCTCTCACAGCCTTCCATTGTCAGACGGTGTCTCGCCAATTAGAGGAAGAGGAGCCTTGGAAAGCTATCCTGCTATGTCTTTCCTACGTTTCAGTCTGGATAATAGCTTGGGTTTGCCAGCGAGCGGTTAGGTGAGTCATATAATGTACAGTCTGGCAAGAGAATGCGTGCACTGCTGGAAATGTAATGATCAATAGTTTGCAAAGTGCTATCCACAGAAGATTGCAGTCAGAATAGCTGTCGTGCAGAGACATCATCACAAAACAGACATCTTGTGCTATCAATCATCCATATTGTTTTTCATTACATTATTTCGCCATTTACAGCAAATGTTTCTGTCTGCAGCAACCTCACCTAAAGGCTGTAAAGTACCAATGCACAGGGAATAGCTGAGGTGAAATCACTAGAAAAGAAGGCCTTATATAGCAACATATATGTCCTGTACAGCATTTACAATCTTTGTAGGACTGGTCGAAGGGCTGACACATTTTGTAGCATCCGTGTGATGCTTTGATGGATGGTATTTGTGCAATATCACTGCGTCAAGCGTTTGATACTGTAGGCTGCTTAAAAATCATTGTGTTCACTGAATGCGCTTATATTTTTGGCAAAACTGTGCTAGCATTTGCAACAACTGAAGGCGAATGCTAGCATTGATGCTAAGTCCTGCGAGAGTAAAGCTCATAAGTACGAAAACGCATTTATAATGGAAGAGGGTAAGGTTCTGTATCGAGTAGCGAAAGTTATTGCAATTAATAGTGGGCGATATTGTTTAGCCTTATGAAGGCTCTCAGTCAGAAGCACAGCCTGTGATTGGTCGAGAGACTCAGCCCAGTTCATCATGGAACTGCCAGTGGATGGTTAACAATCATGCTAACAACAACAACAACAACTGTTTTCAAAATGGAAAATGGATGAACAACAGGACATTCCTTGATGGCTTTATCATGATGGATTTAGTTTACAAGGCCTCCGAAAAGACATTGCTGTAACACACCATTACCCAACTCTGAAGTTGAGTGTCTTTCAGCTTTTTGTTTTGGTTTTAATGCCTTTAAATTCTGCTCTAAGCAATATATTTTCAGATGCAGCGGCAGGTTATTTCAGATGGTCTGATACTTAAAAAGGAAACCCAGATTATCTGTAGAACATAGAAGCATTTTCCAAAGAATAAGACAGATATTTCCCTCAATATTAACAAAGCTGTAATCCCAAAAAATAAAATAAAAAACACAAGTAAATAGGAAAAAAGGTGTGAAAAAGACAAAGACGGGAAGGGTAAATTAAAACATGACACACAAGGAGAGACTTTCAACATAAAACTGGAAGTAAAAAAATAAAACTCAGGAGTTATTACAGACAAAAACAGCTAAAATAGAAGGAATAATGGACTTGAAACAGGGCTGTAAATACATGAAAGTCTTGATTTGATCTGCTGAACGTGAACATCCAACAACTGTTTGCTAACACGTAGCCTGTAACTAATCTAAAAGGTGTTGATATATCAGTGTTGTGTTTAAACTACCAATAAAAAACAGCTTCAAAGATGATCTTTGATCCTGAAGATACCAAATGAATAAGTGTGTTAGTTTCAGGGCACGGTGCTGGAAGACCTACTTAAGGCTCTATACTGTGGTTATTTGCTGCCTGTTTGCTGGGGTTGAGTAGCACTTATTAAGTCTTGACAAATGGCGTAACACCCCCTCTACTGCCTCTCTCTTGTTGCAGTGTGGATGTCAAAGCATGTAAGTGTAAGAAGTTTTGCTCGTTAGCTGGCATTGTGTAAATAATCAACCCACCACTTACTTCAAGAATTTACATTTTTTGACTTTTCTTTTGAACCTGTTACCTTGAAAGGGAAGAGTCAGACAAAATGAGGGCTCCCGAAAACCAAAATAATGATCTTCTACTCCACATTTCTCCCGCTGTTGGTAAAGACGTGTCCACCACTGCATTACTTTTTCATCGTCAGGCTCTTGGCAATTCAGTATGAAGCCTTTATAGTTGCATAAAGTTAAATATGTCCAACCTTTGACCCCTGTCTTTTCTCAGACTTTGACTCAATCCCACGCTGCCTGCTTCCTCCCAAAGCCTTGAGAAGTGATTCATTTGCGTCCCGGTGAAATTCAATGCTCGCACAGAATCTCTTTGCACTGAACCGTGGCTGGTGGGTTTTCACCCATTGGAGCAGTGAAGTCTTCAGTGCTGCACTGCCAAAATATCACCACATTACTGAAGGTCTCGGTCCTTTTTTATTAATATCTTCTCATTCTGAGGGAGGGCTGCTGAGATGTCTCTTTCTTCAGTCGGCCAAGGGTGTCACTTTGTGTCAAAGTGGTGGGAGCATAAGGGCTCGGATGAAAAGCAACAGTCTCAACATGTGCGATTTTAGACAATGAAATGGAGGGGGTGCGTAATGACTCATGAAAAGGGCACAGCCTACGCCACTGCAGTCCACTGAAGAGTCAGCAATACTATTACATTCATAGTAAAAAGCACAACAGTGTCGACCACGCAAGTTACACTCATACGTATCACAAAAACCCAGCAGAATCTCAAACCTCTAGCTAGTAGCAAAGTATTGCTTTCCACTTTGACAGTCTCTACTGATAACTTCTATTATCTAATAAACAATAACAGTTTTCCAGCACATATCTGAGCCTTAGTTTATAGTGAAACGTACAAATCAGATCCTCGGTTAGAATTTTGTGACAATTTCCCAGTAGAATCAGTTGCAGGTGCTGATGGAAAGCAAAACCTTCCCGTTTGTTAGTTGACGTTTTTTGGTGCGAGCGATTTCGGAACATTTTTGAGAAATCATGCTTTTAAATCTACCAGTTCAAAAAGAGGTGGGGACATGTACCCAGTGTTATTGACACATATGCAATCAGCAGAATAAACGTATATTTCTTCAAACCACAGATATGGTTGAAACTTTTAATTTGAAATTCTAACTTTTGACAATGCTTATGGTTTGTTTGGTTTAAAAAAAAATTAAAAAATTCATGTCTTGCCTTACCTGTTTCTGTCACCACATACACAGGCTGCAAATTGCCCTGACATCTAGTTTGAAAATATCCAATTTCTGTTCCCAGTAACTAGGCTGGAGAATGTCCTGACGTCTTGTTGAATAACATCTAATGGCCTCTTGAACAGTGGTCTGCCGCTTGGCAGCCTCTCGCCTGGGTGTCGCCAAGGTGTCACTCCTCTCACCGCCGCTCTTTCTTACCTGATAGTTCACTCGTTTTAAATTGCATCTCCAAAACTCCCGGCTCCTACTGAACACCTTTCCCGTCACATGATTGGCTTGTTGTGGGTCAGTTTCAAATGGCAAAGCAATATGGAGCCATTTTATTGAGTGTTTAATGTCATCAGCCGTGTAAAAGGTGGCTTTATTTTGCACCCTGCCCCTCCCCCTTCTTCACACTTCTATCAGACCTGCTCGAAAGTATAAGGTGTGAAATATGTGAACTGTGTTTTCATCATCTTGGTTCATTAGGATGTGGTAATTCCGGGCTTACATTAGCACTTTTCTGTATGATAGATTCACGATTTACAATACCTAGTCACATAATGACAATTAGAAAGGATTAATCAGAACAATATTGTGCTTAAACATTGTGATTTTGTTAAATGTGTTCTGGTATTTAGGTTTTGTTTTCAAGGGTGAATTAATTAATCAGCTAGGGCTTTGTTGATGGTTTATAATTCAAGAAATTCTGATAAATGGTCCAGTGTGATCTTACATAACATTATACGAGTCTCGATGGAAAGATTTGAATACTACTATATACAAACTCCTACCTTCAGGCAGAAATTGGATCATTTGTTCAGCACGTCTCGCCTCCTCCCACCCCAGCACTTGTCACTCATCCTGATAAGCTGTCTGCCTTGAAGCAGCTTCTACCCTGGAGCTATGGTAACCGGCATCCACGAGGCCTCCGCAGAGGCTGGCAAAGCTGTCAGTGAACGCCTTTCGATCCGCAGTAAATACTTTTGGTGTGAATGAAATCTCAACATAAAAGACTGAAGGGTTCATTTGCAAAAAAACAGTTATCTCCATTTTTGATACATTCTCTTACCTGTGCACTCCAGAGATTATCAATCACGCCGGTGTCGAGGTTGTTTTTATAAGACGCCTCAAAAATGTCTTCTTTCCCTAAATCAGATTTTCTTTTTGCTATTGTGCAGTCAAAGGAATATCAACCAAACTGATGTTGATTTGTTTCATTTTCAGAATGTCTTTTATGTTTTTGCAGATGAACACTGAGATTGGTGCATTCTTTGCTATTTACCGTACAATTGGTCCAAATCCTGTTTAATATGATAGAAAGTAGAAAGTAAACTTCAGACAAATTCAGGTAACTGCACACATAAAGTTATGTAACAAAGGGCATGAACAGTAAAATAACTAAGCTATAAGAAATGAGAAAGATACTTTACTATATAAGTTCCATGTACTATACATTGTGTCTTTGTTTATTTTCCACCCTTCAGCTTCACTCCCACACCACGCAATTCACAGCTGACAATGGATAAGGCGAAGGCGAAGGTCAGTATACATTATCTGGACCTCTCACTGAGCCGTGTTGTGTGAAGACACTTCGACAAGAGGTTGCCCAGGGTTGCACAAAGTTTAACTTCATTAGTGTCCTTGGTTTTAAAAGCAATGTTTTAACTTCAAAACAACAGCTTCAAAATAATGTTGATGGTACAGTGTCTCGTAATAAGGTGAATGGTGTCTCTGTGACTTTGACCTCATGTTAGTTTCAGAAATGTTTTGTTATTTTGTTTAATGTAAAAATAAATCAATCAAATGAAGGAAGCAGAATCAGCTAACTTTACATTTTTTTTAGGTTCAATTTTAAGTTGTATCTTGTGACAGGGCTTTGTTTATGATCAGACAGGATCATTTTCGACGTATTGTTAAATATATCCAGTGGTTTCACACTTTCAGAAGTTGAAACATGGTCTCGAACAGCAGTCACTGGCTTGGTAGCCTTCTTGCCTATAACTCTCCACCAACATGCCCTCCGGCTCCCAATATGGCAGTCAGGTCATAAACATGTAATGTGAATGTGAACGTATCAGTGTTTTGCAGAAATGTTATCCTGACAACTGAGCTGCTTTAACTTACATTGCATTTGTCTTGTATTCATTTTCAGCTCAATGGCAGCAAAGATTTGTGGATTTTGTTCCCCATTTCTTACAGTGTAGATGTATCAAGACCCATTATTCTTTCAATGAGCAAATTAAATGTGAGTATTTTATTATGTTCAATGGAATCAGAAAAATCTGGATATATCCTTTTAGGTTAGGAAAATATCACCAACATTAAAGGTCCATGTTGTAAAAAGTGAGATTTACGGCCCTTATTCAGAAACTGTGCCTTTAAACGAGCCCCCAGGACTCTCGTAACGTTGCGATGTCACAACCATGAAGTCATCGTCCTCAGCCTCACCCCATCGTGGTCAGGTAGGGTAGGATAGGGTGAATAGAGGTGCTGCAGCGATGGACAGAATGGGAAAAATAATTTGTTTTGTGAACATTAAAGCATGTTACAACAATGCTAATAAAAGCCTGAACCTGAAAATGATCGTGATATGGTGCCCTTTAAAAGTGTTGAGACCCACAATTTGCTCAATTTGTTTACCCAGCCAGTCACCGGGATGTTTTCTCAAAGTATAATATTCTCACACCATGTCCACATTCACTACAAAGAGAGGATGATTACTTTCACAGCAGGTGGTCGCTGTTCAGGACAGCAGACGCATCGGTTGCTTTGTTCCAACGAAATGACCAATGATGTTGATGTTCAGAGGCTCTTTGTGTCAGCGCAGCATTTTATATTCCTTTTTAACATTAATAAAGCTGCAGTTAAAAGCAGCAGCATGTTCAATCAATTTTATTGGATCTTTTTTTTGTCTCGCACGCTGGTTTCTCTGTGATGCTCTCTGCCTTTTCCGAGCTTTGGAGTTAAGGCGGTGGCTCTTTCGGGAAAGTCGTGTACTCTGAACTCAAGCCCTCTGCTTCCTCTTTGTTCCTCATGAATATAATGGCTCTGCCTGTCCTTTAGTGCTCCCAAGTCATGCTCACTGGGAATAAGAGGGAAGAAGAGGGGCTTTTATCTGCTGATAATCAGGCCAGCATGCACTTCTTAAAGTGCTCCTTTGGGACATTACTCATTTTAAGCACACCCTTTATGCGAAGGTAATCTAGCAAATAACACAAATTTTAATCACCAGCGCGATCGCCAACGTAGGTGCATAGGTGAATTAAAAGAGAGCCATCAAAATTCAGTGGGGACTTGCTGGAAGAAGTGGGAGGTGGAGACCAAGACTAAATCATTGAACATTTGTATGCACGAGGCAGATGCTCTGCATCTTAAACAAGTACGGGTGTGTTGAGGTTAAATATTCCGGACAAAATACTTAGCCTAGATTTCTCATAAACAGAACCAAACCGACAACACAGCTTTTTATTCTCAATTTGCAGTTTATTCGATGAAATGCGTAGAGTAAATTGAGGTTTGATACAATATATATTGCATATAAAAGTTTTGTAGTCTTTAATCCATGATGCGGTTTGTCCTTGACTGTGTCCTTGAAGTCTGTGTGGGGGTTTTTCTCTGTCTTTGACATTTCGCCTACTGAGGCTGTACCGCTTATCCGTCTGTCCAACTACAAACCGCTGCAATTACTCAGGGGTCTTTTAAATGTGAGGGTGATTAGAATTGTGCATGCCACTGAACTCAATCACTCCTAATTCTATTACAGACCCTCTCTCTCCCTCTGTCTGGCTGTCCTGCTCCCTCAGTCACCCTCGCACACATACGTACATGCGCACACCTTGATAAGGGTCATAAACTCTGAGTAACACCTGGGAGGACTGTGACAGAAATTGTCGTTGGGCACCATATTTGCATCCGTCCATTAACATAAAGTACGCCGACAAAAGCAAAGAGGGACGGTGTTAAAACCCCCAAGGACTGTCCTCCCAGGTGGGGCCAAGGTTGGGAGATAACCACCACCAGCGGCTCCGAAGATTAAATGACTCCACCTGACATCCTCGCTGAGCATTTGAAGCATACAAGCCCTGCTGACTTCAAAAGGCAATGGCAATTAGAGGGAGACTTCAAAGCCAAAATAACTGCATGCGTAAGCAAATATCATACGGTGGTTTTCAATGACAGATGCATGACTGTATTTCACATTTTATCAGAGGTGGGGTGTAAGACATGATAACTTCTGGAAGTTTCACGTCTGACGGGATGTATTCTTTGATATGAATGGCACACCTGCAGTATATTCAGCCTGGCTATGCTCATGTTCAATAACTAATTTGATGGGGTTTGAGGATAAAAAGAAAAAAGGTGAGAGAGGATACTTCACAGTAAGTACAATACGAAGGCAATGTCTTTCATGCATTAAATCTATCTGCCTGTTGTTAGACTGAGATATACCAACATGTGATGTTATTTAGGAACTATTTATTTGCTCTTGCGTTCATTGTAAGTGTTTTTCTTGAGAAATTGACATAATTTGAATGTAGCTCCAAAACTACAGGAGGCAGCATAACCGCTAACTGCTGCTCACTATACTCTTTGCTGCAGTGACTGGCTGCCGTTGAGCAAGCAGCTCACTGAGTGAACATGGCTGGACAGCAGATTGGGACTGAACACAGCCTATGAGACCAAAAGATGCCAGTTTAAAGACAGGATGGAGGCGATTTACAGAAGCTGAGATCGGGACTATGACTCCGAGGATGAAAAGACATGGCAGGCGGGAACAGGAGAGGCATGAAGCGGCAGAGGAGCGCGAGAGAGTCACGCATCAGCAGCGGGCAAAAAACGTTATGAAGGGACGGAATATTAATAATATTGAGTTTGAATAAAGTGTGTGTCAAATGAGTATCTCCTTTCTTGACATTTTGTGAGTTTATTTTGTTGATTAGTTCGACTAAGTAGCAAATTTACCACTTTTACATCCCCCACCTGTAATATTAGGAGAAAGAATGGGCTGGGGCTCACTGGTTAGCATGCTAATTTCTGTAGACATCGCTGCAACACAATATATAGGTGTCTTTGACATAACTACACTGTTGTTTCAAACATGCTGCTGATAACAGTTAGTTCTTTGTTTTTTTGCTCACTTGTTGCTTTGTAACTATTCTAGTGCTGGAAGTGGAAGAGGTAAAAGTAGCAATACCAGTGTAGAAATGCTCTGTCACAAGTACAAGGTGTGCATTTAAATTTAGCTTTTGCACAGCAGTATTTCAAAATGTGTTTATCACCAAGTTTAAACTAAATGTGGTGGATTAAAATCACCTAGTTTATTTCCACCACTGCTTTTGTGTACTTTTATTGTAAAGTGTTACCAGGTGCTGTGAACAGTAGAAAAAAACCTGATGAAACCTCTGGTGGATCTGCAAGTCTTTCTGAATGGTAAGGGGACTGTATGAATCCATGTAGGCTTGGATTATCCATGCTTTAGCTCAGCCAAAGGTCTGAAGATTAAATACTGCAAGTGGCCCGAGGGCTGTGGAATGACCTGTGGGACCAAACAAACCGTTATATTTGAGTCTGCGGGCTCAGTCAGATCAGGGGAGATTTATTCCTCTATCCTACCGCGGTTTAACTCAGGGGGCCACCTTCTAAACCAGCAATAAATCAACCCTATTTCTTGTGTGGAAACCTTGTTTTTCAGGCTCCCTTATCTAATTGTTAATTTATTATTTTTGTTTGGAGACCTGAGGCTTGTGGTGTATGTGGGAATATAAAGGATTAAACAAATGGTCCCCAAATCATTCACGCGCACACACACGTGTGTGTGCACAAACATTTGTTTATTATAATTAAAGATTGCCAGTCTTCCAGTTGACTTGGCATATAAGGTAAGGCACACAGACTCACTCCACATAACACCTACACATGTAATCCTGCCTGTAGGGCTAAACATGAAGTCAGTGATGTATTTAAATCTATGCAAAAGTTTGATTCAGAAGCACTTGTACTGTAAGTGACAGTGTCAAATTTACATATACATTCATTAGATGCATTATAACTAAATTTTCATCTGAAAATGCAAAGATCCACCTTAATACAGCCACTTTACTTCCCTGTAGAATGACTTTCAAAACTTTGGTGCCGCAACTAAAACTTACTGTACAACAATAGGAGCAAAATAATTCTTCCAGGGATCGAATTGAAGTTATTTGGGCAAATTGGCGAATTGGCCATGCATATCTGGTTTTCAATCATTGCTGGTCGGAAAAATATTTTGATGGGGATCTGTGATTGTCTGTCGAAAGTCACGCATCAGTTTCTTCTTCCGCTTGGCAAGTAATTTGATCATAAGACGATGTTTAATTTGACTGTAGAGACAAGCAGGGACAGGAAACAGCATACTGTGAGAGCTTGATTGGTACAAACACTTTGCATCCAATTGCGATGTCGCAACATAATCATACCCGAATGGCTGAACAGGTCGATTGCTGGATTAATACTCCCAAAACAACATGACTGTTTCAGCCTACCAGAGAGTTTGGTTGGGCTCAGGCTGCAAAACTATATGAAGATATCATGACTTGAGTTGGAATAACTATGTTACTAATATAACTTATGTCACGTGCGGATCTTATGTTACGTCAACTTAAACTTCCTGGAAAAAGGTGACTGTTGAGTCTCATCCCAAGAACATCAAATCTTAAGTGTTTGTGTTGCCTCGACCTGACACACACAGACACACATTGGAGACAATTTCTAGATTCTGGTCTGGCCATGTAAATGAATGCCATTGATTACATTTAATGAGACAGCAATGTTTTTTTAAGTTAAGTTGTTGTGTTACATACTGTCTCTTGGGAATGCTAGTTACTGCTAAAACTTGAGCTCCGTACCATCCCACAGCAAAATGCTTTCTGCTTCTCTGGGCTCTGTGGATCATTTCTCACAATGCATCTGGAAATACAAAGAAAATACAGTGTTTGTTTACCATTTAGAAAGTGTATGTGTAAATACTAACCTAACAGTATGTAAGAAAGAGATATAAACTTACATAAGACAAACTTTAGGGAGCCAACAATCTTTATTCTTGATGTTGTTTTTCAGATTCCAACCCGGACATGTGTAGTTTTGGGTTTAGAGGTAGTTATTAAGGTGATATTCAAGGTGTGGCTAAGGTCTGGCTGCAAAGACATCAGCAGAGCAGATGCAGATGATTGGAAAAGGTGCTGTCTGTGTTGGGAGTTGGTGGGTGGTGCCACCACATTTATCTTTAATTTTAGGATTTTTTGAAGAAAAGGTTAATGACTCTAATTGCCTCTGGATGAAGTCTCTAGTCACATTCACCCATCAAGCAAACCGTCTTTGCTGACCTTAAAAAGACGTTCAGTGGAGAGCCAGAATTAAAGTTTTTTTTATGTCTTTTCAACGTTCACTGGTGATTTCCAAGTGACATCCTCAGAAGTTTTTACGATGTCATTTTTCTTCAACTTCAGTCACAGATGTCTAAAGAACTTCTTGTGGCTCAGACATAAAGTTTTTATGACAGACAGATTTTACTCAACAGTCTGAGTGAGGAACACACTTCACCAGTTGAAGCTATTCATCAGCTTCATTTTATACCATGTTCTGGTCATCCAACCTTCATCAAGTAGTCTGATATTCCAAGGTTGGCTTAGACGTTGAAAAGATGTCTTTTGGATATGTTTTTGCTCAGTGGGTGGATTCTGGCTCTCATATCAGTCGGCAAACGACAATCACTTATTCAAGGATCAGGATTCTGCTGCAGCTGTACCACTGTTAGGTGGAAGGTCAGAAATAGTTCTGGTCTGCTCATATTGTGTTTTCAGCAATAAAAACGGGCTAAGAGAAGAACCATACCGGATGGGGAGATAAACACCATGGAAACTAATTTCACATAAAGAAGTCAGGGTTTCTGGAGGGCTGAACTTGAGGCTCAGGTGGAATTTAACAGGGATTGGTGACGGGTTAGGCAACAGCTTCAGATAAAACCATTACTTAAGACTGCGCTCATGTGTGTTGGAAGTTTAAGGGTTCATCTTGACTGCAGTCAGAACCTGCAGCTTTCAGTTCATAACTAGCCTGAACTAAACAAGACTCTGAACAAAAAAGGTGTGAATGGAAGAAAAAGGGTCAAAATGAGGTGAAGAAAAAGGGTGTGTTATTGCCTTTACAGTGTAAACTCAGTTAGAGTAACTCTGTCAAACTAGATGTCACACTTACATGCAATCAAAACACAATTAAAAGATAATTATTTTTGTGTGCCCAACCACCGCCTGGAAGCTCCATCATGGTTCATGAACGTAGTGTTTCATGCAGTCAAAGAAAGTAATTTACAGGATTCAAGAACATGGAGGCACATTTAGTTTATATTTTATGGCGACACTATGCTGTCCTACACAGTGCGGTGGAATAAAATTGAATGTGATAAAAGGACATCTCAAAATTGCAGTCCCTTTTTTTCTACATCCCATCTTTCTGATGTGACTAGTGTTATCAGAAATCCAAAATTGTTTTCTGACCTCTGCTATATAATGTAGCTCCATTTTAGTGCATATCAAGGCTGTTTGTGTAGAAAGAAAGTGAGTAAAATAAATGGAAAGAAGCAAACAAAACAGTTAAATACATATTTCGGGCTGTTTGTGTTGCTGTCGGTGTATTTTGACCTCTTGTATCGTGAGTGTTTTCATGCATGCCACTTTTCGCTTTTGTTTTGTCCTTGTAAATTGTTTGTGAAAACAGTCCTCCACTTTTCTGTGCGTCAGAGCGATAAAGTCTGTTTGAACCCTGAATGCCCCGAATTCAGTGTTTCACGTTGTGAGCTGCCCAGTTTTAAAATCAATACCAGTCTTCATTGTCATTTTTGTATTAAAGTATTGAATATTTACTTTCTGACAGATCTAGAGATCGACTCCAGGGGGGCGAATCTAGGATCAAAACCTCTCGGGGTGCTCAGCTCCCACACATTAAAACTTCCATCAACTAAATGTTTTTTTGTTTTTTTTCCCCTTCAGCTAAACAGTTGCTGTGTATCCACCGTAATCTTCACTATCTGTTTACTTTCTCATCTGCTCTCCCGCTGTTCTCACTCTTCAGCCTCGTCTTTCCCTTTCTGTATAACAATCACATGAATATAGTGTGTGCAGCCAGAAGATGACACATAACCTGACAATAAATACAGCAAACGTAGTATTTAAGACATAAATAAATAGAAAGGGGTGGTTCCACTTTTGATAACAGTATATGAATAATGCTTTTTCACGTGAAATCATTGTGGAGTCCACTGCGCTGAATGTGACTTTACATTATAACTATGTGTTCTTAACCACCATCTTGCTCTCTCTATCTTCTACCTCTCTACTCTCACCTGAACCTGGCTGTTTTCGCAGGTGAGAAAATATGTAGCCTGTGTCCATTTATGGAAAATCAGACAAATCTTTGGAGCCAGATGTGAAGTTCTTGAGCACAGTCAACGTCTTTACTGCTTTCAAATTCATGTTTCATGTTACGACCCCGGAGGTACGCTCTTTATTTTCCTCCGATTTCATCCCTCTGTCTTGTTACCTGTGTGAGTGTGTGATCGGCTGCAGGTGTGTTTGGCTGATTGAACGATGACGTGTGAGTTGAGCTGATTGGTTCCATCCTCCAAGCCAGAAGTTTAAAAGGCCGACTCCTCCCAGTTCCTCTCCACTTTCAGCCAGGCCGCCTTTAAAATACCTGAGGTCTCATTTTCATGTTGCGCCAGGGTTTCCCCCCAGGCCCCTATCGTTGAGGCATCATACAACATAACAAAACAGAGGCAGACGTAACGAGATGTAACGTAGTGAGTCACTGTCGACTTGAGTCATCTTAAGTCTCACACAGCCACACCTGCCTCCACAGCGGTGTCGGCTAACACCCGCAGTAAACAGACAGAGGAGGAGAGAAACTAGTGCCACCGTAAATTACAGCAAAACACAGTAAAGACTCACACCGTGCTGACATGAGTGCACATTAAAGGTAAATAACATGAACACATATATTCTGCTGTCTTTCAGGGCTGCTAAAAGGAGCCTAGAAAAAAAACCTATGATCAACTATCTACAGCTTTGAACTTCCACACACAATGAAACCGACACCGGTGACGTGACTCATTCTCTTAAGAGCTTCACACCGCCAGTAAAACCTGAGATAACTGTTTGTTTTCTTGTTTTTGTCTTTCAGCCCACTTTGGAGAAAAAAAAAATAGACAGCGCCGATAAGAGCGAGAGGAAGAGGAATGGGGAAAAAAAAAAGGTGGCGCTGAGAGGGAGGAGATTAAAAGGGGAAAAGAACTGGAGGAAAAAGCGCGGCGCTAAATTCTGCAAAATTGTATGAGCAACAGATAAAAAAAGAAATCAAACAAGTGAGACAAGAAGACACGATGTCTTTTCAAGATTCGAGGGAAAAAGGCGCGGATAAAGATTAAAGACGCAGATTAAAGGGCAGAACACTTTATTCTCCCTGGTCTCAAAGGGACACGCTACGAGTCACTGATGAGGGGTCCATTAGCGATGACAGAACAGCCATCCCGCCGTGAAACGCATTATGAGCCATGCTGCGTCACACGGCGTAAAATGTGTGTTACCGGGGAGCTAAATTATCCGTGTGACGCATGTGAGGCGAGTATGTATCACTCACAATCTTAACAGCATGCTGTTAATTCAGCTTGTTTGTAATTATACCCAAGAATAAAAAAAATAAAATGTAGCCCTGAACAGCCGACGCTTGATATCCGAGCGGATATATCATGTTTTATATTCTGTTACAATGACTTCTTTGAAGGTTATGTTTATGACCATAATGGTGCATCGGAGTGATGTGGAAATTATAGCTTGTCGGTGCTAATTCGAGGCGGCACACTCCGAGAACTCTGTTAAAACCTTTTCGTACAATATGAATGTCACTCTTGGCGCAGTGAAGCAGGGACAGGTCTGCAGGCTCGGGCAGCCCACGAGATGATTCAAGTCACAAATCCCGGGCATAATTAGCTTTTAAGCCGTCCAACATGCCTTTTTCCATGACTGCAGCCTTCCGATCCTGACAGGTGTGATTAGTAATAAATTATGAAATGCAGATGTGCTCCCGCTGTCTGGGACTAAATAGCAGCGAATTTTACATGTGACATTACAAGAGCTTTGTTCGATTGGATTTGTCTTAAAGCTCCTCTTTGATTTAGAGTAATAAAGGTTCGATTTGTGACATCAAAGTTCCAGTTAATTTTACCGAAAGGCCATTACTGTACAAAAAAAAAAAAAAAAACCCTCTTGCATTTCTCTGTCTGGCACAATTTTGTGCTGCTCGTCAGTAAAACCATTAGGCGCAGTAATGTAATGACACAAAGGGTGATTTGCCCCTAGATGAAGTACAAATATGTCAGCCCTGGCTCCATTCCACAGTTTCACTTCACCACAAAATGTTACCTTGAGATAAAGGCCTGAAACCGGGGCATTAAAATGAGAAATCAATCAACAACCCTGACAAATATTATTGCCTCCTCTTGGCAAGAGAGCCACCGCTGCTTCGATCCGAAACCACACCGCGATGATAAATCATCTATATGAGCTGCTGGACAAGTCACTAGCCAGAAGTGTCAACCTGAATTTCCACCAAAGAGCAATAGGAAATGCATAAATGTTAAATGCTTCATTATTAAAATGCTTCCATCTCCTTTATCAGTGCCAGGAAAAGCAGCTGAGCTACAAAGGTCCTCGGGTGTGACGCACTTCACACGACACATCGCGCCGGAAAACCACATCCACCGCGCTCATCAAACATCGCGGCTCTTAGACTCGACACGCTGCTGGCAGACGCTCCCCGTCACATGCAAATCGAGAAAAATCATTTTCAAAACTTGGCTCACAATAAATGTGTAATGATTTGTGTCCAGCGCACATGGATTAGACAGATGGTCTTTTTTTACAGTACAAATACTGGGATTATAATGATCCATATGTATTCTGCCAGCACCCTCGACACACACACACACACAAACACACACACACACACAGAAAAAATGTTTTTTAGTTGGCTGAACATGTTTTCGAAACTGAAGGTTGTGACATATGAGACCACGGCAACCGAGTATGATCTTCGTGGGGAACTATCCTACTGTAAAATGTTACACAAAGACAGGAGGACGCGTTCTCTGAATGCGTCTGACCTCAGACGGTGGAAAATTGCCCAGCTGACACACAAGCCCTGAAGTTCCATTTCATGGTCTCCTGGTTACCACCGAGCTGTCTCAGGATATCATTTTCCTTTGCTTTTCCTTATAAACTCTGTAATCCTTTATAACAGCTGCACAGTGCATTTATCTGCCCCTCATTTTCCACAATTACAACTCCTTTGTGTTCAATTAGATCCAATTCTTCCTAAAAAGGAGCAAAAAAAGAAATAATTTTTCTTACAGTGCAGTGGTGTCTCCCATTATAAAGCCGCAGTCAAATTTGTAAAAACTGATCATTTGGGCAACACAGCCTTTGAGTCTCTCAGCGATGTGGGATGTATTTTATTCTAACCACAGAACTACAAAGAAAATCTTTCTATACAGAACGAATAAATGGCCCTGTTAGGTACCACAGACTACAATAACGACATGGTTTCAAGAGGACTCCTCTGAATTTAAACACAGTCCCACTCTGATAGCGAGTGTGTCAGTGCTCTCTGTGCATCACCGCAGACTCTTAAAGACACACTGAAGTACCTGACTTAAATGGATGATGGACACGTTGACAGTGATGTTGTTTTTCTGGCTAAGAATAGACGTGACACTCAAAGACTGAAATACTACATCATAAAAGGCTCTTGATCTCACAATGACACATATCAGGGTTTTTTTTCTTTTTTTCCGGTAATAAAACAGATTAGCTTTACAAAGTGTCATTCTTCTGCCGCGTTTGTCGTCAGTACAGGTTTGAGAAGTTTTTAAACTGCAGAAATGGGAGTTGAAGTGGTGAGTCTGAAGAGACCGTGTCGCACAAGGTTAAAAAGAGTGTGACTGAGCAAAGTGAAACACGACTTTGATGCTTTGTCGTGTTTCGATTGATGCACGTGATCACACAATGTAGGTGGCGAGTGTTAGCCTTTGTGGGTATTTAAAGGGATATTCCGGTGTAAGTTTAATCCATGGTCTAACACACCTTGACACAGAGTAAGACTCCCCCTCGAGAGGTCAAGTTTGCTGACCGCTAGCTTAGCTAGTTTTAGCAACCTCAGAAAAAGAACGCACAATAACAATACACTGCAGCTTATGTCTCCAACTAGAAACCGCCATCAAAAAGCCACAATTAATGGTCAGAACAGCACCAAACTTCAGCAACAGTACAGGTACAGACCCAGCACACAGTACGAAGCCTCAAACATCTGCTAGCTTTGCCGTATTTGTATCGAAAAGACAACACAACTCACCACTTCCCTCCAGCAGCTTGCTCGTTGTGGGGAAGCCCTGACGAGTCGATTACCGAGTGCAGTAGATTTCCGCAGCTCAAGGATGGAAATGTATGATTATTACTCCATAGAATGCTCAGTTCTTATTGTCGAGAGCTGACAGGGAAAAGAACGGAAGTACTAATGGAGTAATAATGGTGTTCAGCTTACATTCTCATATTTAAGTTTACTATAATTGGTTGACATTAATTGCATTTAGGGTAAGTGAGACCATGTAGATCTTTTTCTGTGCCACAGGTATTCTGCAGCGTCGCCCTGAGGGGAGCAGCTCAAACTCGGTGAAGAGAGCGTATCTAGCTGCTTCTGTTGGCAGCCTATTATCTTCCCTACCGTCCTAACAATACCATCTAGCTTGTTTTCTATTGTAAGTCACAAACAGAAATATTAAAAACAAGAACATTCTCTATCAGATGGACGAACACCGACCAACTGCATTCATACACGTTAAAACATCACTGATGCTGACCTCACCTGTTTGATATGATTTCAGTTTACTACTGCAAAGTTTGGCACACATCTCCTCCTCTTTGCCGTGTAACAAATTGGAGGATCATGTTTGGAATTTTGCTCGTTCAACATTGAGTGAACTCGAATCTGGTGTATTTGAGTGTTTTGGTTACACATCATTCAAGTTTAATTGGCTGCACATGGAGAAGCTCCGTGAGCAGGAGCTCTCATGAGTTATTGAATGGGATTCCCACCTGTCAGCGTTATGTAGTGAGCATTATGTGCTGAGTTTGTGACTCTCTGGAGGGGACGCACTTCGAGATGTTGGGTTTAGGTGTTTGGCAGAAGGTTTTTCTTGCTGTTTGTGGCTGAACAGACTTTTGTTTTTTTCTTCTGCAGCTGTTGTCGCCGGCTGCAGATATTGGCTGAGGCATCCGAAGGTAATTGTTGATCCGCCTGAGTGTGCATTTCCTGAAGGAGTGGTTCCCCTGGTAGGTCTAGTGGCAATTGTCCTCTGGGTTTGGAGTGGTTGTAGCATTGAGGTTTGGCAGGTTGGAGCTTACTTTTTCCCAGTTCCCCTTAAATTTGCTCATTGTGCATTTCTGGTTTTTGGGAATGGTTGACAGTTTTATGGTCACCTCTATTGAGCCAGTGAACCGGCTGACACAACTCATGGAGACTAGGGCCGAGTTTTGTTGTCGGATACTTGGTTAGGCAGTCACGACTGCAAAGAAGCTGTTCTTTATGTGGTGGATAGCAATTGTTAGCTAACAGGTTCACTATATCAGCTTCGAAGGAGACAATATGTTGTGTCACCATTATCTGCAAACCATGGATGTGTTGATACTTTACATTTCTTTATGTTGTAACTTTACCTTTCCTAAGGTTAAGTTTTAACACTTATGGTTTGGTTTTCTTCAGGCACAAAACCTCTTGGTTAGGTTTAGAAAAAGGTCATGTTTTGGTCTCCACAAACACTGCTGGAGATGTTATGACGTCCTATGAAAAATATCAAACATTTTCACACTTACAAATGTTAAAACACATTGCCTTACACATGTTTCAGTCGGTCCACCAGGTGCAAACCATCCGAACCTTCCTATTTTTCTATAATTATCATCATTATTGTGCTTTTACAGCAGCAATTCAATTAGCAATGGTGTTACAAAAAAACAACATCCCACCACAATTAGACTACAGGACACCAGAGAATCAAATCTGTGATGAAGGCGAGAGATCATTTCTGGGGTTGTTTTATCAGCGGCGACTGACTTAATTGCTGTCTTGCTCCACCTGAGGACTTTTTCTTCTGTATGACGACAGTGACCTGTGCTCCTGCGGGGCCGTTGTCAGCGTGCTCATCGTCACATTTACTGAGCAGATGAGCATCTCAGGAGGCTTTCGCTTAATGGTGTGGAGTCCCTATTCTCTTTAATCTTGATGTAGCAGAGACATATTCTCACTAAATTGTTCAAGATCATGGCACTAATAGGGATCCCGTGGACCATCCCTTGAATACCGTTCACGGAATCAGCAAGAAACTCTCTCATTAGTTCTTCGTCTTTTTGAACCCACATTTGCATTGCAGTCTAATTTGATTTGTAGAAAAGGTACGGTGACATCGAGGATGTGTAGGTCTCTTGCCATCGCACGTTGAATTGAATTATATTCAAACTAATTGTATTGTAGGAGAAAGAATGAGAGATGTCAGGTTCTTCAGGGAGCAGAATTAATTCGTCGGCCTGTCAATGTCTGTAATTGGTGATGATGAGCTCCTTCTCCGTGGCTCACAATATACCCAGTCCTCATTTAAATGCAGCCAAACCAAGATGCAGCCAACCACGTCAGTGCCTGAAATGAAGTGCCGTTTCTCTTACATATAATTTCCTCTGAGCTGAATGGAAGAAAAACACTGAAAGTATGAAAACAGGTATGCAGTTAGTACACAGACAGTGTGGGTGCTGTCCTTTGCCTCCGGCAGAAAGCGACTGTTAATTACAAAAAATCACCAGTGCTGTTTTTCTGAAGCACCTGACCCATTCTCCTCCCTTTCCCCCCGACCCAACACTTAACAACAGATTTTCTATACAGCCCCCCAGCCTCTCTCTAATGTCCTTAGGAGGGCTCTGAGCAGTTAAAGCAGCCATGTGTTACTGATCCTGGTCTATGAACACACGAGTGCTGTCAAAATTCACTGAAACAATCCACCAAAGGAATGAGTGGGAGGTCAGGCTCTGAGGAAACTGAGGAGATCTGGGTAATTCATGTTTTATGCACCCATGCCCTCCAGTAAAACACGCTAATGGGGAGAGTGTAAAGTAATTTGCTGATAATTTTTGTGTGTGTGTGTGTGTTGGTGTGCTTTGGGATCTTATTTGTCCTCACATAGATTAAATTGGATGGGAGTTCACCAGTGACGGCCCTATATTTGTTACTCAGGGCCAGAACACAAAGCTCAGTGGAATACGTAGTGCAGACTGGGCATACTGGCACATTTATTGGTATTTTCATATGCAGCAAACCAGCAGCCCACTTGGAAAACAGGGTGGGATTAAGAGGAAATCCATTAACATATATTATCAGCTGGTGTGTTAGAGGAAGGCCAGAGGCTAGTAAACTATCAGTCGTGACCAAACACATCGGCTTGATCCCCTGATCCCTTTATGGCCGCTCCCTCATCCAGCGTGATGCGCTGTGGCGAATGGTGCGGAGAGTTTTCTAAAAAATAAAAAAACACCTGAATAAATTTAACAAACAAAAAATGCACATAAAATACAGTACAGGTTTGGTTAAAAGCTACAGTACTTCTACAGCTAGGTAGATTACCTTTCACAGACGGAGATACCCAACAATCTCTGAGCCTCTCGGCTGTCCTCTGACAGCAATTCAGCATCTTGGGGGGAAACGGCCAATGATTCGCAGCTTTCTTTGTAGCCAGCAGATATCAGGGCCAAGACTTTATCTTCTGTGCACCGGTTATTGTTTACAGTCCGATTGATAGGAGAAAGGAGCTGGAGTTGAGAGTGAACTTCTCCCTATGAACAGATATCTGCATATGAATACATATACATCAGCCAGTGGTTTCTGAGATTGCATTTCAGCAAAGGCGTTCGGCCTCTTTTGCTCTCCACAACCAGCAACCCAATAGCCAGAACAAATGTTACCAATTTATATTTCTGTCAAGCACAAATATGTTGAAACTAGGAATGCATGATATGGATTTTTGTTGTTGTTGTTGCTTATACCGAAACCAATAATTACCTGCTTCTCATGGCCAATATCAATAAGATAAGTCTGAAATATTTTGGTCCAGTTTTTTTTATTTCATGTCGTGACAACGCTGTGCTAATGTTCTGGTTAGGTTTAGCTTTAACACTTTGTTAGGATTAGGAAAAGATTGTGTTTCACAGCTGGACATTGTCCCAATGCCGTGTGAAAATATCCTGTTTTGTTGCCACTGACACGGCTGAAATAAATGTCCGACCTTTCGTTAAATGTATCCAGTTGTCAGAAATGTTGAATTGTGTCTCAAACAGCGGTCTCTGGTCTGGTCATGGCACCAACATCCATCAGCTCATATACATAATGTGAAACATGATATGGCATGCATTATAGAAATGCCATTATGGGCATACATTATGACACATACAATCTATATTTTCTAAGAATATAAAGTGCAGAAATTTTACTCTGGCTACTGGGACTACAACGAACGGACTGCCAGACTCTTGTCCTTGGCCTTCAGATAATGCATTCATATGCAGATGTCTGTTTGTAGAGAACACCCGACTAATACAGACTATTTATTATCACATCACATACCCAGCTTCTGTTTGCCCTGAATAACTGACACAGTGACACATCAGGCTGAAACGATAAGCCCCGGCTGATGTGACAGGTGGCCAACTAATAAGATCGCACCGCCGCACAGACAGGTTCAGCCAGCTGCTGAATTCTAGATGCCCACCATGTTCGAAAAGCAGCTGGCGAACACGTTTCCTGTCGTCCTGTTGGGTCGCCGAGTTCTTTCTGAGTTTAAGTCTGAATATTTGGTAGAGATTCTTGCAGCAAATGCTTGTCCTCCACAGAAGCTAAGTTTACAATGAGCACACTATCACTTGAAAGTTTGTGGTATGCTGTCGGCACTCTACCCTGACAAAAGAAACTTCAAACCCGTCTAGGAAGTGAGTGTTGCCTTGCCTTGACTTTGCTTCGGAAAAGCACTTTTCAAACGGGTGAGGGCGGAGATTGTGCCTCATTGCCTGATGAAAAAAAAAATGTGAATTAGAGAGCTCAGTAATACTGAAGTGCAGGGGGGGTCATTGCCTCTTATGACTTCATCTGCTGCGGTTTGAATTAAAGAAGTAGTTTTGATAATGTTGAATATTTTAGAAAAGCAGAAATATTCCTCTCATTAGCAGGCAGACAAAACCAGAGAACATCTACCTGTTGGTTACAGAGTTGCAGTAGGAGAAGGAAACTATTGAACACAGCATCGGGGGGTGAGTGAGGTGATGTTCAAAGGAATTTAGGATTTGATAACTCTATTCATTAACTGTTAATTTTCACTGCATAATCTTAGAAAAGTTAATATAACTGGATGTTGGCATGAATTGAGAAAGACCTGACAGAGGACCTCTCACATCCGAGTTTCAGGGTTCCAATTCAACTCCTGCTTACCCTGCCGTTCTCAGACGTACAGTGTCTGACCTGGCTGATATCAGAATTTAATTAACAGGAGTGTCTATTCTTTTCCATTTATCAGTGGTTGGCCACTAATGAAACAGAATTTAATCCCAGTGCCAATAAAAGAAATCTGCTGGATGAAACCAACCCCTGCAGCTTGAGGTGTTACAGTGATGTCTGGCGTCTGCAGGATATTACCAGTCCTGCCGATTAAAGCTCACTTCAATATTAGATAATGTGGGATATGACTTGTTCTAAGTCCAGCCGCAGACTACAGACAAGTTAACACCGCGAGGACAATTACAAAACACCCATTAAGTGTGAATTTTCCTGTTACAAGATCGAATTTGAAGATTTCAAGGGTCTTACAAAGGGGTGTCACGCTATTTGACGATAATTGTGATATTTAAAGATACAGTATGTAGGAATTCTGCATCAAAACGTCCAAAAACTCCCAAAAGTTGATTCCAACAATGTTCAAACGTGATCGTCGGCGAACAAAACTAAACTCAACGTGAATACGACTTTAAACGTTACCTCATCTGTGAACACTTGTGCCTGAGCCGTACCAGGTGGAATTCCCTCAGCAGCGGTGGTTGTGAGATATTGTATACATTGACAGTGAAGCGAGTTCGAAGCCTGAAACATTTGCGTTTATTTGCATTACTCATGCAGTGTTTATCCGCCCCAAACAGCCAGATTACTTTACTGTAACTACTGTAAGATGACATTAGGGAGCAACAGCGCATGCCAAGGCTGATAAATTCAGGCCAACTCGATGTGAAGTCAGTACTCAACCAGAGTCTCTGCTTCTCTCTGTCGTTTTCCCCTCTTCTCTCTGTGACGTTGTTCATGAGGTAAAGTACATTTCAGCCTTCAGGCTCCAGTCGACATTATAGTACATAAACACCCGACAATGGAGGTCAGCTCTGTGGATCACTGCTGCAGTCAGGCCGATGAACAGGAGTGAAGATGGATCCACTTTTTAATCCCAAAAGTTAAAAAAAAAAATCATCTCTGAGCTCTCCTCCCGTCGGTTAAGGGTTTTAAGATCAGAGCAGAATCTGAAGTGACTCCAGGTGTTTATTCTCTGCTCGGTTCTAATCCAGACGTGGACACTGCAGCCATCTTTTGCTTTGTTTTCGATGGAGAGCCCACTAGCAGCACAAGTTACATATTATATATTGTTTGTTTTAAAATGAAATACTGATATTGTGGTGATACGCACCTTGATACTGGTCACCAACCACCATAAGAAGGAGAGTAAGTAATTATGATAATTAATAACAACAACTATTAAGTGTAATTGTTCTTTTTGTACGCTTTTGTACATTTATGTTTACAGACTCTCTCTTCACCTCCCTGAACTAGTATTTTGAGTAGACTGGTAGCATTATTGTTGTTTTAATTTTCAAAAGTCTAATATTGTGACAGCCCTAGTCTCACATATCAACTGTACAGGATATACAGCAGGTGGACACAGTAGCATATGACTGTGCTGACAATTCAAGAAATCAAAAGATAGACAGCAAATAAAATTACACCTATTCAAAGAAACACTGATGATATAGCAGGAGACCTAATCGCACGGCTCCCAACCCTAATAAACCAGGGTTTTGAATGGATCTCCTCTCCCCATTAAACTCTGTGCAGGCCGGTGCACTTATTGATCCAGCGCTAGAAACCTAAATGTACAAATCACTGCCAGCGAGAACCAATGCCTCTCCAAAAAAAGACTCCAAGTCGAAATCAGTGTACCTGCGTAAATGTACAGATAGCTGCTTTTAGAACATCTCACAGATTCACCCATCAGGTAGGCATGTGGGTAATATCCTCCCTCTCTACAGCTATCAGTAGTTTTCCCGTTTCTACCAGACTGTGTTTCCTGATTTATTCTCGCGAGGCCGTAAAGGAGAACTCCAGAGGCTGTGCATCAAGCTCACTGTAGCTGGGGTAGAGTATTCCCTTTGTGCAGCTCCGCCAATTAATCAGGAGAGAACCTAACGTCTTCCTTCTGCAGAGCCTTGCCTTTGGTTCGGCTGCATACATAACCTGAATATCTTTCCTTGAGTTTTCAGAATCATAATGTTGACTCTTAGGGGAAAGCAACACATTTTGGGCTGTGTGCTGCCAGGTATCCTGAGTGCTTTGTTGCTGATGAGTGATTTGAGGGGAGGCCCAGGTCGGCTTTGCTCTAGAAAAGGGGATTAAAATGTACTTTTTTGGGCGTGCCAATTAGTCTAAGATCTGCATGGATGTTTTCAAATGTGGTCTGTTGGTGCAAGTGCTACATTGTCTGCATTAAGCCGATAAGTCCTTATCCTCCCTTTCCTTTTATCAGTGTCTAACATACAGAAATCTGTCTGTATGTCACAAATATTATGTATTCCTCATTCACCACCACTGTGCCTCTGCGGCCATTTATTCATAGGTATTCTCACAACGTGCCTGTTGCTGCAATATAACATTTTCTCAGTGGACCGCAGTCTAAATGAATCTTTCCGCCCGCCCCATCTATGCATTGGCCCTCTGTGTCTCTTCATCTGACAGTGTTTATGTGCAACAATAGCTGAAGCGATCATTGCTCTAATTAAAACAAGCAGTCTAATTAAAATGGACTGGGCCAGTCTGAGATTTGAGAGTTGAGTTTATTAAGCTCTGAAGTCTCTGTGGTTGCACAGCTGGAAGTCATCTTTGGAAGATCTGACAAGCCTTGTTTCGATAAAAAGAACAGGGTGCCACGGTCCATCAAAGTGCTCCTTCTCAGTCTCGTTAACCCCGCTGGAATTAGTGATGTGTTGATGTTGCATCATGAATTCACTGTACGAAACGGGGTCGTCCAGTGAGTAAACACGAACAAAGCAGGGGTTTTTCGGAAGAGTTCCTTTGGGAAACTTCTACCCAATTTCCAATTTTCAGACTGTTATGGAAACTGTTGTGTTGAAATGCTTGTATCTAAGTCTGGAGAAATGTGTCTTCTGTGTCCGTGTAGCTCAACACCACATAACTGCCAGGAAGCAACAGCTGAATGGAAATGACACCCATAATGAATATGTTTCAGGCAGAAACAACAACTGTGTTTCACTTATTATAAGGTACAGGACATGCAAAGAGGTGGCAGCTGATGCATTTTTCACCACGGGAGGCTATACTTAAAATCAAGCAAACATGCCACCATAAAACTAGACGATTATATCACATAGGGCCTACGTTCAAGAGTGTATCCCGCATTTCTGCACAACATAACTGTGATTCTTAACATGGTCAAAGACCACGACCAAACATTTAGCTCCTATATCACTTGTGTAGCTGCCCTCTAAACTTCCCTGAGGCCCAGCGTGTGCCGTCTCTTGCCAAGCCAAGAGCTCTCGGCCAAGCCGCAGCTGAAAACACAGCCCGTCCTTATCAGGAAAATTACCATATAGGTCGACTTTGAAAGCAGCTTACTGCAACCCAGATTTATGTTTCACGTGGCTGTAGTAACACTGCTATGGCTGCAAAGGAGAAAGAGGGGAGAGTCTGTATAGGGAGAAGGTCGGGGACGGATGGGTGGGATGGGTGCCCCAGAGAGAAATATGTCACCTGTCACTCATGTTAGACAACATATAACATCTTTAATCTGCATTATTTTGATTTCAAATTATACATTATACTCACTTACTTTATAATATTTACTTTGCACATTTATCAAGTAAGTTTTATTGAAGGTCTCTTCTTCATGCCGGGATTGGTGGAACGTTGAACGAGAAGTTGAGCACTTGGGGCAACAACAGGCAGGAGGTAAAACTTTTGATTTGCTTGTGATTTGTTTGTGTCTCAGTATAAACTGCCTGTTTAGTCGGGCAGTTTATACCGAGACAAACAACGGAGCTTGCGCTCCAGTATTTGGTTCCAGTATTTTGTTTGCATCAGCTCATCAGCACCAGACAGCATCAGGTCTTCTGATCGCCTCGGCCGTTCTATGTGTTCGGTTTGAGGGAATCTCCACAAACATGATCCACCACACAACACGCAATCAAATATAGAATTACAGAGAGGCACGCTTTAAAAATGCGCTCTCAAGATGTACATGAAGTGGAGTGAAGAGCTCCGACTCCAACCGTACAGCTTTTATCTGTGGACTTCTAAATGTCTTCATATGTCAGGGACGGACACAATGTGCTCCTGATTAAAGCTTAGCGCTTCTTCTGTCTGACATAACTCATCAACAAAGGCCCAGCAGTAAAAAAGCAATTGATTTGGTTGGCGGGAGGTCTGAGCTCAAGCTGAAATTGGGCATTAAAATGACACAGTCCATTGCTCCCACTAGCAATATTCCTCCTCATGTCAAGGGAGTGAGACTGTGAGACTGTACAATTAATGCTTATGAGCAGAGACTTGCCTCGTTCGGTCCCTCGCTGCTCCCGTATCCCACACAGAAAGCACAGGGAAAAAAAAAATAAAAAATCACCTCATTTAATTAAACTCGCTTGTTTTTGCTATCTGAACATTACAATTAGGCGGAAGTCGTAGAAAGACAAGGTAATGGAGGGTTATCACGGGGATTATAACTCACTGGACAGAGAAATGAAAGTGTGGGTTTCCCCTAAAAAAATAATAGTTTCTTCCGACCTGTACGACGTGTCAGCCCTTTGCACGTCGCTTTGACAACTTGGCAAGTCTGATTATCATCTGTTCTTCGCTGAGGGCTTCAAATGTGCATCTCTCCGTGTCTCATGTCGTGGCATTAAAGCAGTCTTTGCCTATTTCCCTGAGCAGTTTTGGTCAAATGAACCTGCCTGTCTTCGGCAGCGTCTGCCTTAGACTACATCTGTCTGTTCCACTGTTGGATTCGACTGCAGTTTGGCCGTCGGCCCCTCTCGAGTGCGACCGCTCATGCAGAGAGGCACTTTTCGGAGACATAGGAAAGCGAGTTTTCGGCTGGAGGCTATTTAAAATCAGAGGAATGAGTTTTGTAAATGTGTGTCTTTGTGGACACCGACAGCCTCCCCAGCACTTCCTCCCAGAATGAGGTCGGACGACCTATCGATACTTGTTGTATTCGTGTAATACCGGCGCTTTTGTTTATCCCGCGCCACACAGGAACCTAATTTCTTTTTGCCTTCCGAGTGATGAATTATGTTTATGGGAATGTGTGGAGAGAATGTATTATCAGGCTGTCTCCAATTCAATATAGAAAGGGAGAAAAATTGACCTCTAGTCCTTTCAGGCACAATAATATGCATTTAGAGGCTCATAATAGAATACAAACAAACATAGTGTTCTCCAAAGGTTTTTGCAAATCTGAAATCGAGTTCGGCACCGGTGAAATACAGCGCGAGTCATTAAATGCTATTTGCAATGCATTCAAAACTGCAACTAAGGTCAGAGGAAAGATTGGAGGCATAATGTAATGCAGCTACTTTCCCAGCTCAACAACAGTGTGGATAGTTTGACTTAAAGGCACTCGCATGCCCTCACCTTGTGTTGTTTCTTTCTCATCTGCGGATTAGAATTTGCCTAAAAGAAGAGCGCTGCACCTGTCAACATGCACACAGAAGTCTCTTTCTCGTTCAGCCCTACTTTCCCAAGATGCATCAAAGTAAGATTTTTAGGGTCGGGGAGAGAAGCGAGAGCATGAAAATTCAATCTGCACAGCGAAATTGATGGCACACCCCTCGACGGCCTGCCACGGAACAGATGGTATTACAATATGAGGACAGCACTATTAACAGATCCAGCCATTTTGTGCCTGTGTTGGGAGAGTACCACATCGCTGCAGAGGGGTGCGCCGAGCCAAAATTGTCAGATGGCCACTCCACCTTTCATGTGAAAAGGGAGATGATCTCTACCGAAAAGACAGCATACACAATGATACAGTCTGTGTTCGGCTTTCGCCAAGCGGCATCCTGACACTTTGTGTCTCATTTTTTGTTCTTTTGATAATCATCGAGCACTTTTGTACCAATGACAGAGACCACCTCTGTCCAGGCTCTGATGACCGTCCTGCAGCATAGTATTTTGGTATTCATGCTTTGTCCAGACTTAAGAACCACTTTGCAGTGAATCATCAGTTGGAGAAGAAAGGCAAAGTTAAGTGCTGCATGAATATTTCAGGTCCTCATTGTCTAATTGCACTTAATTAGAGTGATTAAGAATTTAAAGGTTCCCCTCTACAGTGAATCTTGAGACGAAGTGGTAGCCGTCACTTGTTAAAAAGAATAGCAAAAAGATTCTTTGTTATGAAAAGGTCCGTATGCATTTGTATCTAAAGGTCACCCACTGGAACATCGCATTTATAGAAACGCTGGTGGGAAGGATGAGAATTATTTTCAAAATGGACATTATTTGCTGGACCTCAGATTGCTCTTTGGACTCTTGCCTCAAATATAGTTAATAATGATAATCTTTGCTCACATCCTGGAGACGACTTGGGCTTAAAAGCAACACAGAGACAGGAACTGAACCCTGAAAGGAGTAATACTCAAAGTTCATCTGCAGAGTAAGAGCTCTGTGTTTTTTCTGTTGACCGCTGCTTCAACTTAGCAGGTAAAAATTGCAGTTTGGTCAGATATGGCCAGATTCTTTTGTCTAAAATTGTCTATTTTTTAAAAAAGGAACTAACATTAGCAACAGTGTGGATGTTAAGTCAAAGAGGTCTCTGTGCTGTGTTGCAGGGATTTCTACTGAAGTTAGCATGCTAACCAGCTAGCCCCAGGCTGTTTTGTCTTGTAATGCCACTTTGTACCTCAAGAGGCGAGTCTGGTAGCCCGTGTAGTTTCAGCTGGGAGATGTAAAAGTGGCAGAATCGCTACTTAGCCTAACCAAGCCCCCAGGAAGAGCATCTGACTTTTGTAGTGGCCAGACCATGTTGTTACCAAATCATGTGCTGAACAGCCCAAATAGACTTTTGCTTACATTGTGAAAGAAGCAGTGGATGATTTTTTTTTTTTTGCTTTATCATCACAGCCCCTGTGAAATGGTTATTTCACTCTCACTCACTCTTTCAGTCATAACAGATAGACATCAGATAACATTTAGAAAGTCTCGAAGAACCGACTGAATCATTTTATTCACATTCATGTTAGCCAGGCAGTTAGCTGGCCCGGTCAGTGGACATCTCTTGTGCGCAGGCTCTTTGGGCCCCACAATGCCGGAAGATCCAAAGAATTTTACACCTGGGAGATCAAGCTGCCACTGAGCAGCTTTTGTGGGAATGAACAGGGCTCTGCCTATAGATACACGTATTTTCCCTACGAAACAGACAAAAACAACAGTTTAAGTTTCTCTCTTTTACCAAACTAAGACAAACCTCATTGTCTCGTTAAGTCGTCGTAGAGCAACACATTTAGTACAGACATGACAGAAACGAATCATAACTAACCAAACCTCCTGTTAGCTTATAGGGTCACTTAGCTCCACGGCTAAATGAGCTTTCTGCTAACAGCAGCTAGTCGCTACAACCAACGCTAACTGCAGCTGAGAGAAGCGAGTCCAACATAGTGAGCAGCAGGGAGCAGTTACACTTTTGATTTACAGATTACACCTTTACAAAAACAGAACTAATAAGGTTTTATCACATTTTTAGATTCTACAGTTAAAAAGCTTAAAGCCGATTGATAGATTAGAAGATCGATACGACTTTCACGTCTGCACAGTAACAGTGTGGCCGGAGACAGCAGCAGTTTATGGTTCATGCCGCAAATAAAGTGTTTTCTCCACCACACGCTAAATATTGGAAACCATCACGAAGGCCACTGTCTATATATACATCTAATCTATGTAAAATAATGCAAGTCAAACAAAAGATATTGCATCTGCTCTTCAAGGCCGACACAGACACAGGGAAGTTGCTGTCAGCGTGCGTTTCAGCACCATAGACAGCGACTACTACCAAACAAGGGCATACAGGTGCATCCTGTCTGCTGTCACCGACCTCTGGCTGAACAATGGCGGCACTGCTCAGCATGCCTCAAGTCGTCATTACAGTCTGAACCACTGCATTTATGGCCTTTTACAAAAGCAGGATTTTTTATCATGCAGCAGATTTCATGGCTGGAAAAAAGGACAAAGGGATGATACATCACACACACTGCTATCTGTTGATATTATAAGAATAATTCAGGACTTAATATTCCAAAAGATTTACAAGGAACAAAAGGTTATGGCAGAAATTGGTCACGGAGTCTTAGTTGTTCCTCCTTCATTAACTTTAAGAATCGTGACCTTTTCAGGAGTGCTTTGTTGATGGTGCGGGTAAAAGGAGCCTTTTCGTTGGGTTGCCATGGCTTTTCCCTTCTGAAACAAAATAATGAAGATGACCTTTGGCATCATCGAAATTAAATTCCACAATTCTTCACAAAAATGAAACAAAAAGACCCTCCAACGACATAGAAAAAGAAAAATATTTCGCTCACAACAATAATAATGAAAGGAGTGGAATGTCTCTACTGCTCGAGGAAAACACCAAAGAGTCTTCAGGTGCGCTCAACATCGAGGAGGACAGCTAATCAGCCATTCCAGGGAAACACCGTGTGTGGTTTATCTTGTGCGCAATATGTGTCGTCGGGAGCAATCAGCTGTCGGTGACAGTGTGAACAGGGCCATTAGCCCCTGCAAGAATGTGCTTGTTCACAAGGAGTATAAACACTGGTTGTTCGGAGATGATGTCCATCAGTAGATGAGGGGGAAAATAACATGAAGAGCTTTTAAACATCAACCACAAATGTTTGTTTTTTTATAGAAAAATAGACGAACCACAGATGTGAAAAGGGTCAAAGGGTTATCTGCGACTGAAGCCACTTGGTTAACCGATGATGTTTTGTTATGGCCGTGACCTGAACAACATTTTAAAGGTCAAAAGCTTTGTTATTTTTTATTTCCGACCAATCAAACGTCCTCTAATTATAAGGGCATCGAATATAATTATATGAAAATAGAGTGCTGGTGATAGGTGTGGAGATTTTTTTTCACTTGACCTCTTAGCTAATAATAAGCTCCGGTGTCAAGAAATACTTTGAGTTCAATTCAGTTCAGTTGAATTAATTAAGGTAAAACAGAACGAATCAATGCTGTAATTGCGCCGTTCCTAAACGGCCCAGCCTCGTCGGGAAAACAACCATATACTGTAGGTCGACTGGTGGAAGCGGCTACGAGCCATATTGAAGTTTCTTGTCAGGTGGCAGACGCACCTTAAAGCAAAAATTAAGCACAGGCTGACAGACAATAAAACACCACCGCAGCTTTCGTTCAATGCAAAAAGATGTCGTCACTGTTAAACATACAGGCCAGAAAGCAATAGAACAAACTAACGGTTCTTCTTACAAAACCCCAAAGTCCAGTCCATATTTTACTCCACTACAAACAATAGAACAAAAGTAATGTTTCCAGTTTCAGTTTAGGGTAAATATAGTCGCGAGAGTCATGAAGTCCGGTCTGTGTTTTCTATTCAGGAGCTTTCTCTTTCGTCCAGAGATCTCCAAGGTTGGAGCAGATTCCAGGAATTAACTGCTCGGAGGTTTTCGGCGAGAGGCGAGGATTCAGCGAGATTAAATCGTGGACTATTAAACAAAAAGTGACAACGAAGAAGACAGACGCCAAATTAAGACAGATCTGACGGGACAGTCTCACCACTCTGTAGGCGTATCACTGCCCCATCTCGAATTTTCACTTCATCGCCATTTGAAGGAGAAATTAGATTAGGGGACTGGCAAAGCACACGGGATGAACATAAAATACAGGGTACATTTGCCACGGGTTGCCTCGCCTGACGGTGCACCTCTGACTACAAAACATTAGCTAATTACAGACAATTACTGAGGACTAATGAACATATTTGTTGGTGCTAAACAGATCATAAAAAACAAACAGAAACAGCAGGCAAAAAGAAGTACTGTATTGTAAAAACAATGGTCGAACAGGGAAATTTGGAGAGCAGATAAAGGACACATTTTCTGCAACTGCTGAAGAACTGTGACTTGAGGAGTTACCTAGAAACGGAGCATTAAACTGAAACTGTTGGCCGAGATATCTTGTCAAACGAGAGCTAACCTGGCCTGTTTTTGTCAGAAAATATGAAACGTGAAATATCCTGGTATTTGTATTCATGTAACATGACGGGTCTGATGTCTGACTGGGCAGCTGTGATGTTACAAGAACATAATAAGGCAGCAGAGATTAGCTGTACACCACCGGGCAAAGCTGCATTGTCATTTGTTACTACTTTGGACGCTGCACAACCTGCCTGACCCTTCAATTCATTTGCTTTCAGACCACATTAAACAGAATCCTGCAGTTTAAAAAACGTCTGGCACAAACTCCACAAGAGCATCTCCTTGATAGACTGGAGAAAAAAAGATCAAATGCTGCTTTAATCTCTAATGGATTCAGAAACTGGAAGAATGTGTTGCGTTGCTTAAAACAAACACCAGCAGAGCAAACCTCCGACATCACGCGGCTTCCAGAGACACACAGAGGGTCATTAGATGAGCGGTCGAGTAGACGTGCGGAGGTGCGACACTGCTCTGAGAAAGAGCGTAGGCTCAGTGAGGAGATGAAATTGATTTCAGTCGATGATTCAACTGCTGAATTTTCTTGGGAGAACGGATCCCCTCCGGCTAACTGGTTAATGCATAGTCATGACTATGGTGCTGTAGTCAACGGTGCCAAAAATGAGTTCCTCGACTTGTTTGGCAAGAAATTATACCCAGAGAATTTGGGAGAAAACAATAGTTCTGCTGAAATTGAGCAGTTTCTGTTTAACTACTTGTGTGAGAAGTTTTGTTTTCATCCCATTTTTGTGAATCACGCAGGAATCCAAATCAGACAATCATACTATTGTTGCATCCCTCACTATTTTTTGTGGAATTATTTATTCTGTTTGTTTGTCAATTTAGCTTTATTGTCTTATGTTTGAACCTAACTGGAAATCTCTTTTTCCGCGGGGGAAGAAAAAACACCTCAAGTGACGAGGAGCCGTGTTCTTGCACCAAGGATAGGTTGACCTCATTATCACAGTGTGTCCCAGGGTGTTAAGAAAACACCTCCACACCCCCACACTCGCAGTCTTAATGGGCACTTCAGGACTGTTGGTAATTACTGGAAATCTGTTACACAAGTGCCTGGAAACAATCCACAGACCACAAGTGTGATTACTGGGACGGAGCCAAACATTCCATTTGCTGCCATCAATGATGTCTCTGGATGTTCTGCGTCGTATTACTATCAGTCTTTTGTTTAACATTCTGCTTCTGTGCGGAGGGCAGAGCAGGATGTGGTGCAAAGGTCACCCTTGATTATTGCTGACAGGGTTGGAGACGGCTGAAACATAATGTGTTTTGCCATCCTGTGATAGTTTGCCTTTTATGAAATGCACTGTTCTCTCTTCATCTGGGGTTATAGTTTGATCATACAGAGGTTGTAATTAAAGCCTGGGTTGGCAAGATTATAGACACCAGCAAGAGCGAGTTATATTTTTAAAGTATCCAACCAAGAACAAAATAAAATCCCAACCCCCTCCCTTCAGAGCCTTGTCTTAGAAACACATGAACCTCTGGCCAGCAGGGAGATGTATTAGCAGCTGTTAGCTTTGTTCAACAAGCTATCTTGTTTTTTAGACTAATAAATACATAAATAAGAAACTATATGAAACACCAAAATGCCACAATTGTATTCACACAAGCAAGATATGAATGTACCTCAGTTCGAAAAGGTATGGCAATAACTTCTTACTGCCGTAGGTGTGTGCTTTGTGCTCACTGGGTTAGCTTGGCTCAGGGACTGTGTGCTTTGTGCTAATGTTAGTCACTAAAAGAGTGTGTTGCTGGCAGAAGCAGCTCTTCATGGAGCTCAAGGGCTCTTATTTTATGCTACTTGGTTCAGCGACTGAATGACTGAATGTCAGTGAGTGTTGCTGCTCACTCCTTCTTTGGCTCAGAGGCTGTTTGCTTTGTGCTACTGAGTTAGCTAGCTGCTGAAGACCGGGCTCAGTGGTTGTGTACTGTAAGCGCAGCACATCATTGTAATCACAAACCATCTCCAACTACCTAATGTCTCACTCACATGGACGAAAAATAAACACCTCACATTTTCATGAATGAAAGCAGCGAACACGGCTATTGTCAGTACTCACCGCTGTCAAGCTAGCATGTTAAGCTAACTGTATTGTTACCAAAATTAAACCATCTTGTTATCTTTTTTGCCCCTTGACAGCCCGTTAAAAAAAAAGTTAGGCCAATTTTAGCCAGCTATACCCAATAGCCAAGCTATTACCCTGTTATTACTTATTTGTTATTACTAAATTACTACCTCTTTATTATCAAACTATTACTTTCTTATGATCAAGCTGTAAACTGTAACCTGCATCCCGTTCAGGATGTTTTGGTCAAAGTCTTCATGGGGAAAATACTGATTAATATTTGTATGTCTGTGGTTTTGGTACATGTTGGAGATAACTGCACCACCTCAACGTCAGAGAAATTCATTAACCCCGGTCCATCTCCCTCTGGTGCTACATACCACCTACGGTCCTCTGTCACATATCCCTGGGAAGGTTGGTTTCAGTTCATTATCTGCGTCTGTTTGTTGAATGGAAGTTATTCTGTCGTTGTTGTTTTTTTGTGTGTTGATAGTAGAATAATAATATTTCTGTGTTCACATAATAAAGAGTGAGGTACTTCAGGCAAATCATCTTCCGAATACATAATACCATCTCCACTGGTACAACACCCCTGAGATGCCATGCAGAAAATTTTTAATGAAAACACAGAAGCACAAAATCAACTATGTGCGACCTGGGAGCATGAAGAATAACTGTTAGCACAGTTTTTCCCAGACGTAATCAGAATTTTATGCTACCTTGATAAATCTGTTTCACCATTTTCCTGATGTTTTTCTTTTTTTTTTTTCTGGTTAACCCTTTAATCTATCAGGGACTTTGATAAGATGCTAATGTAATTCTCATTTCTAATGTACCTCTCAGGAGAGCACTTGATCATATTTAGAGTTGGCGAGTTGCAGACGGACCTCGATAGTTGCTGCACATGAATTAGGAAAAATATTCAAGACCTCTGACCTTCAATTAACTGCAGTACTTAAAAAGCACACTCAGGCACCAGTGAAAGGCTGAATGCGGCTGTATGTAACCTTTATAATACCAATATTTTCACAGATTTTTCACTTATTTATTAAATTATTAGCCTGATGTAATTAATCTTTTTATCATTATCAACAAATCACTTAAAGGCGCAATAATGTCAACAATTAATTTAATCTCCAAATAGGTGTCACTTATGTAGCCAAGGTTTGCTATAAAAACATTTCTTCTTTTCCGTGTCCCTGTACCCTCTGAGACGTTAAAACATCATTAATCTGCCAGTTTATTCCTGTGCTCTAAAGAGACAAGGACAGATGGCGCACGTCTTTGACAAGAATCTGGACCCATTTTACAGGGATACAGTGCCTGGCAGAGGCTGGACTTGTGTCGCTGTCACGGGTCAAGTATAGTTTAACCAGCAGCCACTTCAGTGAATAATGTTTTAGGTGTGAATTCATGAGATGAATGAATTGAACGATACAAAATGTGCAAGAATAATGTCATGCGTCATTTAATGCAAGAATAACACATTCGATTTCTCAACAACTGAGGTACTTAAATCATTATGATATCCGGGTTGTTGATGATCTTCTTCAGAGGAAAGTCTGCCTCAAAAAACACACTAATCAAAGCTGTGCAAATGTAGTCTTTAAAATAAAAACTGTTCAATCACTAAGCATTGATTTTCCATTAGCTCATCATGTTTGTGGCCTTCAAATTACACTGTGACCTGATCCGTCGTTAATACCGATACTAATGACTGGTCAAAATATGTCTCTGAGGTGCCCTTTATACGTACTTAAATCCGGAGTGTCCTGTGAGTGACTGGCTGTGAGTAATGCAGCGCTGGGCAACGCTGCCTGTCCTTTGTGAGCTCCACACTCTGTTTCTGTTTTCAGTCCTGTCGCTTGCGTTGAAAGCAAGACATGGACAAGGAAGGGAGGAATGATAAAGGTTAAATGTAATCCTTCCTTTTACAACAAAAACCTGAATAAGATGAAGAAAAGTGCAGGAATGAAGGCTATCTTAGCAAAGTCACCCATCTTTTACTGTGCGTTTAGTGTTGTGTGTGTGTTGAGTGTTTAAGTCACATGTTACAACATGTATGCATATTGAACGGATTCCCTTTGGACCATCGGACCCTTGCATGGAGTTAGGACAGGGTGTCATGTTAGTAAATTGTGTCCGGAAAAAAAAAGCAATTCTATCCTTCCTGCTGTCTAGTTCAGGTTATTTCTCATAACGCAGAAGGAACAGAAATTCATAATGGCTGCTCTGCGATACGCAGTATGCTCTGCGATGGCGGTGATTTCGTCTCGGCAGCCTTTCACCATCGCTCCATTTAGAGGAGAATGATAATCAAAGGGAGGGGGTGGCTCATTCTCATCCCGCCCAAGTGAGATTAAAAAATGTCGAATCCCAAATACGGACTCCTTCTCGGGGGGAGATATCCCAGCGGAAGAAGCTCATTCCCTGGAGTGGCTGGATGGCAGGAGCCTCACCTTTTGATAAGCCATCATGAGCTGTCTCTGCTCTCGATCAGTACATATCCACCCTGCTGCCTGACTCCTGCTCCCTCGATTCTCTGCCTCGGAGATGGAAGGCGGCATCAATAGTGTTTCCACACCACGCTGCTTTGAGAGAGGACCCGTTCGCCCTGAAATCGATTAAGAATTCTTCAGAAATTGAAAACACTCTCTTAACTGATCAAATAAGTAAAAGGCCACAAAAGTTTTTCATTCCCTCTGGAATGAGTTTTGTGCCGAGCAACTTTTAACATTTAATGGCGTCTGAACAGAAACGTCTCGTGCAAAAGAGCAAATGAATTTTGCTAATGATATAGTTAAGCTCATTTGCTAAACCTTTGCTAATGTCTTCAACGTGCTCTTCTGGATAATGTGCGAGTATCATCATGGTAACACATCATCCACTTAAGCAATGCTTATACTGTATAATACATGACTCATTATGAATTTCTTTAGCATACCATTAGACTATGATTAGTTTAGGAACGTTCATTCACAGTCGCTTCATACATGAATTAATATGCGTCAGTTTAACTAGATTTGAGATGAATAAAAGGTGTACTTACTTATGCTTCTTTTTATGGCACTCTTAATGTTCTTCACACATATCAAATAAGAAGAAACTGATGATAAAGATATCACTACCGAGAGATAAAATATATACGATACTTTCCCTGAGCAAATATTGGCCTTGATTATTACCATTTCATCTCTCCGTGTCACATTCTTTAATTCAAAACCTCAGGAGGACAGTGTGAGTTTATTCTCTGGGAGAACTAGATCTGAAAATCCATCGACTCTGTTCATTAGTAATTCAGTTTTCTAGTTTACAGCATCTGCAGCATCATTTCAGAGGAACAGATGAGAAAACTGCAGCTGGAGCAGTAATTCTTTGTTTTTTTTTCTTCCTGGCCTGCCTGTCAATATCCACACCACCTGTCACTGGAGGCTGCTACATCTGTCAAATACCATTTTCTGTCACTCGAGCATTAACCGATTTGAATTCAATATTTAATTCAATAACTTTATCCATCCTGTATCCACAGTGTGCGGGTCATTAATGATCTTTCTACATGAATAACTCAAAATCCATTTTGTATTTATTTTTTGCAGCAAAGAACCTACTGAAGAATATTAAAGGTCAGGTTAAAATAATGCATCTACAGAGCTTGTTGAAAGGTGCAGAATACAAGTATCTCTTGTCCTTAAAAACATTATTATGATAGTGAGTTAATTTTTTTTTTTTTAAAATACCTGGTCCAAAATGATAGTTTTGTTTATCTCTATAAGAATTCTGACAGATGGTTCAAGCTCCTAACAAGGTTTGTCAGCCAGCAGCATAACGCCGTCGGTATCACGTGGTATCTGTGTTTTGTCAGCGACCAACAAGTTTAAAAACTGAAAAATTGGCTTACTTCTATAATATGAGCCCAGCATATTCTACTGCCTTAACATTAGCTAGCTAGTATTAGCAACATTAGCATTACCTAGTAATAGCACTGTTATATGTTGGGTAGCTAACGTTAGCAACGTTGATGTTGGCAAGTGTTAGCAACGTTAGTGTAAGTTAGCTAATGTTGGCATTGTTAACATTGGCTAGCTAATGTGAACGTTGGCTTGTTAACGTTAGCAATGTTAACATTCTAGTGATAGCAAAGTTAATGTAAGTTAGCTGATTTTAGCATTGTAAACATTGGCTAGCTAAATGTTAACAATGTGAACGTTGACCTGTTAACGTTAGTAATGTTAATATTTGCAAGTTAGTGTTAGCAACATTAATGTTTGCTAGTATGAACAGCATTAGCTAGTGCGACAAACCTCGGCCAATACATGGATGAAGATTATATTTTATCTTGTCTTATAGTTAATCAAGAATAATGGCGCATACAAAACCACAGCAGAATAGTATCGTCCTTGTCTGTGTCGTTTCCTTGAGCTTCTAGTATCATGGTTCTGTACCTGTCCATCAAAAGATCTTTAAACATTTAGGGTGATAGTAATCATTTGAAATGGTCAGCAATAGTCTTTTTCTCTCATATCCGTTCTGCTGCCAAGGTTGTTTTTTATTCTTTATTACAAAACCAGTAGATTTTTAAACAACGTTAGCCAGCTTCCAACTGTCTGCTAATTATTTTTTCAAAGCCTGCATTCGAAATAACTCTCCTTGTTATCAAGTCATAAAACAATGATTTATATTCTCAGAAAAAAGGGTTCATTCAAGGTGCACCGCACAGTATGCATAAGAATAAAGAGATCAGGACATCAAAGTCATGCAATGAGTCTAATTTGAGCAAGCACTGCGGAAAAGATCTGAGTGAAAGTGTTTCACAGAAAGCAGGTAGTTTGAATTAATCTGCTCTGCAATAAAATGAAGTGATCTGTCATTACAATCCACCCGGAGAAATGTGGCCTCTTGTAGGAAAGTGAAATTCAGCAGGTAAATTGGGCCATCAGTGTTGGACTGAGGCGTACAGGACAGCTGTATAGAATTTTAAATTATGATTTGAATAAGGGTGATAGTCCTTGAAAGTTCTTCCTCTTATGGCACATCTGAATTAAATGAATGGACCCTGGCTTATGCATATACAGTATACTGTTTATTACAACGCTGTTATGTGCAGTCATGCAGCACTGATCCAGGAGTAAACAGATGTCACACCAAGGACACTAGAGGAGAACTGTAGGTGTTGTACATGTGCCATTACCTGAGATGGCACTCCAGCTGAGCATTTGTGTCCCATTGACTTTGAGGCGTAGTGTGATGAGCTAATGTAACGTGGAAGTGAATGGAAGCTTTATCTCATTACATGTAAGCAGTTGTGGAATCGAGGCAGATGTTGCTTGTTAGTTTCATTCAGTTTGAACGATCCACAACAAATAGTGAGACACAGCTGTGTTACTTACTAAGTACAAGGTTTTAATGGAATTATTGCAGATGTTTTTTTCCACGTGTGGGAGGATTTATGGTTAAGGACAGGGCGGATAAGGCGAAGTAACTTCATGGAATTTATAAGAGTGGTAACTGCACTCCTGGAAGACTTCCAGAGCAACTTCGCTAGAAGATCTTTGTAAGGATCAAATGAATAACGTAACCTTGTGTGGGGTAAACCAGAACATAAAGATCTGACGTCACCATTTTTATATATATATTAATCTTTCTGGGTGATACATTTGCCAACCTTGGAGACTCACCTCATAGTGTGAGACCATGAAATGAATTTTGACCATCGTCGCTTATAACAATAAGTGTATTCAACATAGTTGCGACGCACAAATCATATAATTCAGAACATATTTGTGTAGAAGTGTGATACTGCCAGCATGCTATCTGAAGTTAGACCACTGCAGAGGTGAGCTTATCTATTTATTTTTATTTTTTTGTGCTTTTGTTCTGATTCTGATTTCCTCTGTTGCACAATTATTTTAAATGCATCTCACTATTCCATGAAAATCCATCGTTCAACAGCTTCTGACTTGTCTGCCCTGCCTGTGACACCCAGCCCATGTGTGTTTGTTTGTACAGAAGATATAAATCTTATATTTCTATCAGTTTTGACCCTAACGTACTCAAATGGAAGTAAACAGTGCAATTTGTTGGGAACAATTTTCAGCGGTGGACTAATGCACAGCAGCAGGACAGTGTGTGTGTTGGACTGACTCAGAATAAACAACCACAGCGGCCAGAATAAATGTTGGTTTCTGCAAAGCGTGCATACGTTGAAACTCTCCCTTTCTTTAGGTTCAGTTTTCAATGTTTGTGTTGTGACAGCGCTGTGCGTATTGTCTGGTTCAGTTTAGGCACAAAGAAACACTTGATAATGGTTAGGAAAATATCACGGTTTTAGCCTTAAATACCTGTTTTTGGTCGCAACAAACGTGGCGGGAAATTGCCAGGAAGTGTCTTAAAAGATATCCAGTGGTCCCCGGTTTGGCAGCCGTCTCACCTGCAACTCTACCACCATCTGCTCGCCGTCTGGATATGAAAGTCACGTCATGCAACATGTAATGTGGACGTGATATTACACTTTTGCAGGAACGTTAACTGCCATTATTTGATCCTGACGACTGGGCTGAAATGAGCTACTGTAACCGTGTTCACCATACTGAAGAAGCATGAATCACACTGTTAAATAAGCTACATCAGGCTTCAGCTACACACATAGTCAGATCAAGCATCTTGGTCGTATGCCTCCACCCACCAGGTTTTCTGTTCCTGAGCTATGGCGTTGAACAATGATAATAATATTTTTTGCAGTTTAATATCACATTGAAGTTGACCTTTGACCTTTTGGGTATGAAATTAAATCACTTCATCATTTAATCCTATTAGACATTTGTGTCTTCGAGAGCTTTGACCTTTGACCATCCGAATCTAATCAGTTCATCTTTGAGTCTGAGTAGATTTAAATTAGCTGTTCTGTTATACTGTATTTGCATAGACATGTCAACTTGCTAATAGTTACTGGATGAAGCAGAAAAATATATTTTAGATTGTTTTTTATTTGTGACTGTCAAGAAAAGTGGCTGAATATAATTTAGAAAGGACAAAAGTAGGACAAGATCTACTCGATAGAATGAGTAAACAAATTTATGGAGAATACAATGGTCTATTTCCGACGCGGAATAACATGCCACAGCAGTAATGGGTACAGCAGTGTGTGTGTGTGTGTGTGTGTGTGTGTGTGTGTGTGTGTGTGTGTGTGTGTGTGTGTGTGTGTGTGTGTGTGCGTGCAGGTAATTTCTTCCTTTGTTGGTTTTAAGTCTGGATACAGGCAGTGCAAAGAGAATTACCTGCTCATTGTTTGTTTTTTCTACACAGATAATGCCTGATTCATTTTATCAAGGGATAAATGTTGTTTGCATACTTTTTTTCTGTTGTTGTTGTTGTCGTTGAATGAAATAAAGGGAGCAGAAGCCTGCTGAGCTGCACGCTACAGAGCAGATATACACTGAATATATACTCCACAAAGGTGCTTCCATGCTGCGCCGTGAGTCCTTCAGGTGCTCTTTAATAAAGTTTGCATCTACGTAGACTTAAGGTCAGTTTGATACACAAAACCATGTCATATCTATATATATAACTATCTCTATTGCTTCTATGCCTCTTTGTTAAGTTTACAATACAGAGCAGCCGATTTGTATGAAGCCTTTAACAGCGTATACTTTGTATAGTGTTGGCAATTGGTGATTTCAGTACATATATACCTACTTTCTTTAGTATTCACCACCTTTAACTCATCTGCTTAGTTGTCGTCATCCACATTTCTAGCCGTGTATGTATTTCTGTCTACTGTAGGTATACTGAGAGCAATGTGAAAGGAATACATAGTCCTTCAGCGTGTACATACTTGGACATTTAAAGTCTTTCTGATACTGATAACATCTATGTGAAAACTGAGAACAAAGTCCATGACCAATCAAAAATACAGACAGTTTTGAAAAGGAAAGCAGCGCTGAATAAATGTGTTTTAGCAACAACTTTCCTTCAAATCCCTTTTCTAAGCTGAATGTGATCAGAGAGAAGAACAAGAAAGTCTCCACCATGTGAAGTTGAATGTTGAATCCTCGCTCTGCAGGTGAGATAATGAGTGTTTGAATACACCATATTTTTGTAGCGTTTACAATAAGCAAATCACATCTCAAACAAATAAGTGGTTCGCGGAGCTCCGTTGTTGTTTAGCGATATTGAATTCTCTGCCTGTGAGCTATTTTTTATCACTGCAGATCAAAAACAATCCGGCGTGGCCTCCCTCCCGCGATGGCAGGTGATAAAAGCGGAGCGCCATCACACTGAACTTGGCATCAATGGTGTTAGATGTCACATACTCAATACTGCTCAGCCATTATATGCAACTTCCTATCCTCTTTGATTCAATCATACATGAGAAATGTTTTCATACAACTCAACTGGCAGCCTTGTTTAGCTTAAATTCATCTCTTTGTTCGAGGACAACAGGGAGTCAATGGCTCTCTTTAGCCCGAGGGCTTTATATATTGCTTTTGAAGATTCTTTATGCGAACATAATGGGGTTCAAATTTACATTCATGCAGAGATATATGAATCAATTGCAAACAGTATAAAACAACAGTAAGGTTTCTAAGCACCGTGTAAGGCTAACTCTGGCTCAGAGGCCTCCAAGATCTTTAGCATTTGTAACTCAACTTATTGCAACAGCTCTCGGGTTGTTCCCAGTGCGTTTTATTAAATCGGAGATGCTGCTAAAGGCCTAAATGTTTGTTGGTTTGCATGATATTTATCCTCTGTGAACATCAAATGATACCCATTAAGCAGCAGCCAGCTCACATTTTTCAACATTAATTATATGTGTCGCGAGATTCCCAAGAGAACACCCCCACCATCAAACGCACGATTATTAGTTTCATTTTCCCATAAGTGAAACCTGATCTACATTTAACATTACATTTTGTGACGATAAATGCTGAAAATACAATTTAAAAAGACTTGAACAGGACGCCAGAAAAACCTGAGAAATGCCAAATGGTGGCGCCTGCATCATACGAAACGTTGTGTTGCCTGATTCACATTTTCATTGACGCGCATTGAGTGTCTCTTCACTTATTACTTCAAACAGAGATGTTTTTTTAATCCCACCCACAATCCTTTCCTTAATAGTAGTAGTTTTGTTACCTAAACCCAACCTTGTTTTTGTTTGGGCAACTTAAAAGGGTTGTTTGTTGCTTAATCTTTACAAGGTGGCTACTTTCCTAAACCTAACCAGGCAGTTTGTTGCCTAAACCTTACAAGGTAATTTGTTTTCTAACCCTAACCAGGAAGTTTGTTGTCTAACTCCGTGATTCCGCAGTTATAGGTATGTGTTATAAACACAACAACACAAAGGGTTCCCGACTGAAGGATTAGAAGAAGAGCTTGTATTTGTCTCTTTTTTGAGATTTTTGAGTGTTTTATTTTGAAAAGTAACCAGATGTTGTGTTGTTTCTGTGCGTGACTTTCAGCTGAATTGCTGCGTCGTGGCTCCGGCATATGCCAAAAATATAAGTCCTGTTCCGGAGGGCTGTACTTTTCGGTCATGAAACCAACAAAAATGAACCTAAGGTCAGTTCAACATTTTGGCAGTTTAATGTAAACTTCCTCCGCTCTGTTTTACTGACAGACTGGAAGTTCTCAGTCATTAACAACACACACAATGAAGGCCAAAATCGATTGAGGAGTCCTCTGGAGATGTAATCCCTTCTTACCCTAATCTCTAATCAATGTAACAAGCGCGCTTGCCTTCTGTCAAAGTTAACTCTCTGTCCAACTGTGTTTGCATAACACCGTCTACATTGTTGGTTTTTGCAACTCCTGATCAAAAACAGCAGTTCTTCTTAGCATATTCAGTTTGCTCATTTTCCAACCCTATGCCCCCCTGAACTATACAGTACTGTTGAGACATAGAAAATCAATACAGCAAGCAGAAAGTTTTAAAAATAACGAGATTGGAGCAGGGAGAAGATGTAAAATTTAACCTTTTGCTAATTTTGAGAATGAAGTGATTGGCTACCTGTGGAGGAGAGAGTATCAAACTGACATAATAAGAAAGAGAACATAAAAGGTGATGCCAAATTAAAAAAAAACTTGATGAAACAACCTCCAAACAATTGAAACAGCGCTCTGATCCAGACATCAGTCACATTTAAAACCTGGCATATTAATAATGTACATGTGAACAGTATATGAACTCCCTCCTTGGCCCTATTCATAAAAGAAAAAACAAAACACAAAGACCAGACCAGCCAACCAAAGGAGAACGGAGCACACAAAGACTGAAAAGGCGAGAGAAAGCTCTTTTTCTTCTTCATTTAATAATGAGTGGCAGCCAGCATGGCCGGGCACAGCATGACACGCAGCCATCGCTTCTGATTTGGGGTGTCCATGTTCCTCTGGTGAGGGTGGTTTGCCCGGACTTAATGGGTCTGATTATGATTATCAACTGATTTGTAAAAGTGGTTTCATGGTAACCCGAAACATACGAATAAGCCCCCAGCACATGCACTCAGGCTGGAAAAAAACAGTAAATAGCCTCAGAGTGCAATTTACAATACATTATGTGTTTATTGATTTAATGGTACTGTAAATATATCAGTATTTACTTAATATCAAGGGACATATATTAGCTATGAACAACTGTAAAGGTTTATGAACACTGGTTGCAACTTTATAACAGCTATCCAAACAATCATAAATGAATTACACAGTATTTAATGACCTTTATCATTTAACTTTCTTATGTAACAAAACACAAAACTACAAGTGTTAATAGTGTCCAAATAAATCTTTCTAACTCCCCATAAGTTCTCCGTTCGACAGCGAGGTCTTGATCATAAGTAATTCACTCGTAGGTCGACATTTATTGACCCACACAGGTTCTACTAGTGAACAGACGGACTTCATTTAAAGTTATTTGAACACTTTAACCCAGCGCTGCTCAAAGCTGAACCTCCCTGAGGTTTCATTAGGCCCACCAGTACTTTCTAAAATAAAATTTAGGATGTTGTGAGGAGAAAAATGTTCTTGGAATATGTCAGTCGCTAAAAACGATTCATTTTCCATAATCTGAGCCCCCCAGAAGAAACTGCCCCCGACTCAAAACAAATAGGGGGCAGCATTATCGCTAGAGTAACCGTTAACTGCTGCTAACGTCGGCCATTAGCCAGTTAGCTCAGTTAGCCATGCAGCTAGCAGTCTGAACATGAGCTTTGGACTGGGATGGCTCAGGGCTCGCTGGTTAGCATGCTAACTTCAGTATATATCTTTGTAACGCATAGAAATCAGAACATCAGAACTGTTATTCACATCCTGTTGATAATTTCATTACATCTTTGAATGATTTCAACTAAAATTCTTACCTATTGCACCTTTAGCGATACAATAAAAATGGTGTTTACTTTTGTCCTGCGGCCCATCATTAAATTTAGGCCCTCAAAGGGAAAGAGTTTTGGCACCCCTGCTATAAAAACCTTTAGTTTTGTGTTTTTTTACATAAGAATTGAGCATATATATTGTAATAAAGGGAGAATGACAAGAGAGCAAAGCATACTGAGATTGTAATTCATGTAAAACTTCCTCACTAACTGTCAATAAACAGTCATTAGGAGGTTATTGAGGAGGAAAATCTCGTAGCTGTAGAATATGGTCATTAATAAGTGCTTTATAATGACTAATAAAGAGCCAAAATGCTACTAATGTGTATGCAAATAAGCAGCTAATGAATGGATAATGTGTGTACCCTAATATAAAGTGCTACCATATGTTTCAATATATCAGACCTCTGTGAAACGACACGTGTATTAGCATTGTGCGTGGTATAGAAGCGTAAAGTCTCCGGAGTGTTCTTGGACTGTCAGAGCAGCCAGACTCTAACGCTGAAGGCGGTGTGAATCTCTCTGGCAGAGCTCCGTGATTGGCACCGGATGGATGAGCGCAGCCTGAGGCAGTCCAGAGTTGTTGGATATCAATCACTGTTGATAAATAGCCCTCTCCACTGAAAACAAATGTCCCCTCTTTTACCGCTGATTTAGATGAATCAGCCAAAGGACATCAACATCCCATTGGTCTGGCCGGCTCCCCACTCATCAAAGTACACCTGTTAGCCGTCTTTTTAGTGGCGAAAACAAATGTCCTCCAAAGGGCTGGCAAGCCCAACATCAAAATTCCTCAACTACAAAGTCACCTAGATAAAATGGAGACGGTCAGTCATTTCTTACAGGTTACACAACGGCATATTCATTCTTCCTAAGTTTATTACTCCCCTCCCCTTTCCCCCCCTTCCTCTCTTCCTCTATCATTCATTCACTGGCCCTTCCTCACTCGCAGTACAAAGGCTGTCAGGGTGAAATCTAAATAGGTAATTATCTGGCTCGCGTGAAGCCGAGAGAGAGAGAGAGAGAGAGAGCGAGAGAGGCAGATCCTTGTGACTGGCCTGAAATCAAGCCCACTTCTCAGCACAGGAATATTAATTGCGGTCCCACCTTGTGTCTGGGGCTTTTATTGGATCCCCTTGTTTTCCCAAACAAGGCAAAATGAGGGCAGCTTGTTCCCTTCCCACATTCACCCATTGATTGTTTACTTAACAGGTTAGCGTTCGAGAGGGCTGCTTCATCTCGGGCATTATTAATTGAGCCCGCGGAACTGACAATGAATGCAGATTTCTTTTTCTCCCCTACTACTCATTTTCCTGTTAGAGTGTGTGTGTGTGTGAGAGAGAGAGAGACTGGCTGCCCTATACTTATCCTTGCTTCTCACTTATTAGATAGGTGTATGTTTCTGGTGGCTTACTGCCCCCAATGGGCCACAGCGGTGAAAACCAAATCATGAATGAAAATGGACTTGTGCTATTGTCCGTCTCACTCTGTATTTGAGGTAGAGGCATTGAACATATGTTGCCCATTCGATTCAATTCAAAAGGGGCTTTATTGGTATTGGAACACAGATGTTGACCGAGCCGAAGCGCATGTGAGATGTGATCTGATCTTGTTGTGCTCTCAACTTAATGCTGTTTTCTTCCATAAGCAGCTAATCATAATCTTTTTAGTTTGTTTGCTATGTTTTCTCTATATTAGGGGGGGAGGTTTTTCAGATAAGCCTGTAATAGGTCTCTACCTCACCCCAAATGAGTTTTACTCCTTTTCTAAAGCTTGTTGTTTGTTTTATTTTAAAAAAAGATGTATGTAAACTAAAAACTTAACTCAATAAAAACAAGGACAAATGTAAAATAGAACAAGAACTAAGTAAATATTACAACATAATATAACATCATATTTAATTAAACGTATATATATATTCTATTTTTATTTATAACTGTTGTTAATTGTTATGGTTTATAAACCATTTACTAAGCAACTGTTCATTGTAAAGATGCAACTAATGTTCATAATACTTTTTAAAATGGTTGATACACATATTCATGTGTGTTTAATCTATAAACATTACTTTAATGGCCATTATAAAGTTGCTACTGATATTTATAAACATAACCTAAACTATTAATTAAAGTGTAGTTTGTTTGTTTGTTTGTTTGTTCAAAAGGATGCCCATTAGGTGAATGCACTTGGCAGCAGCTAGGGGTCCAAAACCCAGTAATATATTCAGTTGGGAGTGGAAATAAATGTAAAAGAAATGCTCAGAATTGACCTTGGAGCTCACTACAGCATCATACATGAAGCACATTTGTGTGGGTGTGAAAACTAATCGTCGAGGATTGAATGTATGAAAACTGTACATAATTAACTGTCGCTCGAGTGGTCTCATACAGATTTAATTTGCACATGTTTACATACTTTTTTGCTATTATAACATCGGCAGTATGTATTCGATGAGATATGGATGAATTCGATTGTGTTTGAACCCAGTTCTGTCATTAATTACATGTGTAAAAAATGCAAACAAAGGTGTCTGGTTACTAAGAGCAGTGATGACCTGTCACAGGTGTGAATATGATAGAATTAATTAACAGTGGCTGAATTTCATTTAGCTGCTTCAGTTATGTGGCCCTGATATTGTGCATGGCATTGAATACAGGAACACTTGAGGAGAAAAGTGCTCTTGTTGATGTAATCAGTGACGCCTTTTCTACAATGATGAGTCATGATGTGTACTGTGAAAGAGGAAACGTTTCTGCGTGGCTCCAGCTGACACTGGAGGACAGACGGCGACGCCGGCGTCAGCCTCGTTTAGCCATTAGCTTCATTAGTCGTATGCCCATAAAACTGAATTAATGCTAATAATAACTAATACTAATAAAGTTTGGTAAAAGCCTGTGACTGCAGGGGATCCTGCTATATATTGCGGCTTAATCGTATTAAAGATATGCAACCAGGACAGATTCACATCATCAGTGCGTTGCGGTGCACGCACGCTCCTTATTGATCACGCATCACATCTAATTTCTCTCACAGTCGGCGTCCGTCAGATTTGCCTGAGGTCATACCATCTCACCTCCCGTCTCAGTGTGGTCCGGCGCCTCCTGACTGACTGGTAACAAATGATCATCATGCTGGCTCCTCTCTGCAGCCCGGCTGAAATAGCCCACAGTGGCTGCTGGCTGCTGCTCCCATGCAGACCTAATGGAGGTGGAGGGGGGAGGAGGAGGAGACGACTGGAGATGGATTTCCTCTGTCATTCTCCACTCGAGCATGCCAGACTCTATTTGAAGAGATGAGCCATGTTCGAGTCCACGTCTCTAATTAGCCACGTAGGCCTTTGCCTTGCTCAGAGAGCTATTATACTGCCTAATAAAAGCCACTGCAGAGCCCTGAAAGGAAATAACTAACACTCTCAGTTTAGATATGCCATTGTCTTAAGGTTCAAAATAAATGGGAGCGCGGAATTGCATTTTGTAAGGATTTGCAAGTATGCTAATAGCGTTTTCGAGGGAGACGCGGTACGTATGCATGAGCTGGAGTGCCCCGTAACAATGAGAGAAACGCCAGAGAACTGGGTCTCAGATGATTAAGAGCTGCCTCTTTCCCCAGGCGTGTTAGTCTCCAGAGACACATCATCTTCCTGATAGTTTCTAGGCTGAGCTTCGGCCCTCCGACAGATGACAGAGGGAGACGCCCAGCTACTCTCCCTGTGTCTGGTTCAGGAGGGCAGACCGCTGCATCTAGCTTTATTTATCTTACAAATGACTCTATCTCGAGGCGCGAGTGTTTGACTTCACAGCTGGATGATTGAGAGGGTGTAGAACTGATCTGATCTCCCCCCGCTCATCCTCTCTCTGCCGGTGTCTCTCGTGCAGACGCTTAAAATTCATGAAGCCTCCTCCCATTAGTTCCAAAACAGGTATTTTTCTCCACTTGCCAGCTCTCATAGAACATGCCGCTAATCACATTTGATCTGGTCCGCGTTTCAGCTCCTATTCTATTAAAAGATACCTCCGTGTAATCAAGAAGCCGCCGTGTGTTTCTGCCTTTCATTCCTTTTTTTTTCTTCAACAGACAAAAACATGATCCTTCATTTCCTAATTAACCAACACAGGGGTTTGTGGAGCGGGGAAAATAAAATGAAGCATAGATTGTCCTCTGAGCAGAGGCAATTACCACCTTCTCCTCAGCGGCACGTAACATCACAGGTTGCCTAAATAGTTGTTTCTGTTTGTTGCCCTGATGTTTTTTCCTTTCTTCTTCACTTGCCTCCTATGGAGACTGACCTATATGGAGGAGAAATGTCAAGAGTAAGGCGGCGAGCAGATGAGAGAAACAGCGGAGAGAGGAGACAAAAGCAGACTAAAGCCTGCACTCAGATGCACTCATGCAGGAAATGGAAAGAAAAAATAAGATCCACTCTTTTCCCTCCATGCTCCCCTGGAGAGGTCACCTCTTGTCACAGTTACACGGTGAAAGCGGTCAGATGTGTGAAAGATGCCACACACTCTCTCCGAGCGTTAATACGACCACAGCCTAATTACAACCTCGAAGAATATTTATAGCCGTGCGTTGTACAGTTGTGGTTAACAAGTTCCAGGACTGTGTTTCACCTCTTTTGTATTACCACTTCTGTGGAAGTTCAACAACCCCCGGGCTGCAGATGGAGGTGGCACGACGTGAGTTATGTTTTCACGCGGCTTTCTTTGTTCCTCTTCTGTTATCGCAAGATGAGTTCAGTGGGCGCTGACCTTAAAATACACGAGGAAGATACCAGCAGCTACAAACTGTGACATGTTTTGATCTCGCCCTCACTGGGAGACCATCATATTGCCTCTCAGTTGGGCTTTATCGGATTGATTCTACCGACCGCATGTGATTTTAGTGCGAACGATTGATATGTGGAAATTGTACATTTCTTCACGTTCGCTCTTCACTGTGTTGTGGTCTAGTTAATACTTGGTTACCACTTGGTTAGGGTGAGGAAAGGATCGCGATGTTGTTGGCACAAACGCCGCTGCAGATGTCATGAGTTCTCATTAAAAAAACACCCAGTTTCATCGGCCACGAACGCGGCTGGAAACTTCCCCGAGGTCTCCTTAAAGTGATCCAGTGGTTTCACACTTACAAATGTTGAAACAGAGTCTCGCGCGGCGGTCACTGGCTCGGCTGCCCTCTCGCTTAGCTCCACAAACACCCCCTCCACCTCCCGATGTAAGAGTCAGGTCATTAACATGTGAAGTGGACGTGATATGAAGCCGAGTGCAGAAATGCTAATAGGGTACATAGCCTTTGACACGTACAAATGTAAAGGAATCTGTGGTTTGCAGACGTGTCTGTGGGCTGATCTGAATCCAGCACCGCCTTAAAATCGCTATACTTGGAAAAGCATGATCCTTTATTTCCTAATTAACCAACAGAGGGGTTTGTGGAGCAGGGAAAATAAAATGAAGCATAGATTGTCCACTGAGTAGTAATTACCACCTTCTCCTCGTTACAATTTATTAGGGCACTGGGTGTCATAGGTGTTATGAAAAATCGCTTACCCCAAGAAATGTTAGTGAATGAAAACGACTTATTGACATGCACTGGTACTTTCTACAGCTGGCAATGTGAGCAAGATTGGCAATGTTGTCCAGTCCATGTTATTGTGTTTTATGCTTCATATTTGTGTGTTGTCGACAGTGTAGCAACCTAGGATTCGCCCCAAAGAAACGTTTTTTCCTTCCGTAATTATCTACTCTCACCGTACTGATCCCGCTAATAATTTGCCTAATATCACACGTGTCCCCGCCGCTTTCAGCACAAAGTGACGCCCTTGTCGGCTGGTGTGGTTTTCACCTCGTGAGTCTAATGTGTGTGTTAGTCATCATGGCCAATTGTAGTCCTGGTGACATCTATTGTAGCGGGAACTAACACGGAAGCAGTTTTGAGTACTTGACTACCTGGTGTTTCACATTTTTGTCAGTGCGACAGCGTCACAGCCCTGAAATACAGACTCACGAAACTTGACAGGTGTGGTTGAGATCAAAAATGAAGGCCAAGTTTCAAAGATGGGTATGATCCAGGCAAAGTGGCAAGAAGTAGAGGGGTGCCCTACATTGGTTTGATGCATACACGAAGGAATGTGAACATGCTGATGGACGTCGTTGATGTATACAGTGTGACTATAACTTTTACATTTTAATCATCTTACATAACTTCTCTGAAATATTAAACTTTTAATGGCCACTTGTTTGACTCCTTCCCTCTTGTCAACATATATCTCGTTGTTGTTTTACTTTTCCTAGTGTTGTAAACTGACTCAATGTCATTGCAAATAAGGGTCACCTTGTAAATACACCAAGTTAATCAATTTAAGGACTCATTATGCTCACAGAATAGCTTTGTTCTTAATTACAGAGGCTTTGAAGGAGGATGAATCCAAGCCTGAAGGATGCTTACACGTCCCCGCACAAAAACTTAATCAAAACACACAGCACAATGTGCGGAGCTTCAGACGCTAAGACTCACCTTGTGTGCTTAAGAGCCGGCAAACATCGCAGCATCTCTTAAGGTTTGTGTCGCTCGCGTCGCCATCTGCGGCCGGAACTTTTGCTCGCTCCTCTGCAGTAAGTTGTGCGTGAGACTTGCTATTAACATAAAAACAGTCGAGCCACAAAGCTTTAGCTGTTCATTTCACAGTGTCAATCAAGCAGCGTGAGCGGCTTCTCGGGAGATCCGGCGAGCTAACCACTTATGAAGACTGACAAGAGGAGAAGATGTGTGAAAGGAATGACGACCACTTAAGAAAAAAAAAGAAAGTGCCACTTGCACCTAAAAATATACACGCTTGCCACTAGAGATACTACACAAGGAGATGTTTGACATTTGTGTCACTTATCCCCATTATCACATCTCTGGTGGTCCTGTTTTTAGAGATCATTCTCAGTCTTTAGCAGCATTTAAATCTCTGTAGAATATTTCATCATATTAATGGCCCTTTTTTTTTTTTTCTTTTTTTCAACTAACAAGACGTGACTGAGACGATGTTATTGTAAGTGTTCTCATACGGGTTGACAGGGACTCAAAGAACTGACACAGAGCCTCTGGGATATGGTGTTCTGTCTTTATTCTTTGAAGATTTGGCTTTGATAGCATGCCGGCACTTATCCACAGCAAATACAGGATTCTCAACACCAAAAAACGTACAAGGCATCTAGATTAGCCTCGGGCTGAGACCAGTCGCGAACATGCAACGGGCAAAAGGACTTACTGTAAGACAACAACTCGGACTGCCGTCTCAATCTGAGGAAAGTAGATATCGGTGGCATAACTGATAATGAGGTATGAATAATGAATCCAGTCGAACGCACGGTATACAAATTCTGCCGCAGGGGGGCCTCTCAGTCAAAACAGAAGGTGCAAGTAGTTCGGGATCATAGGATTTGTTGTTTTCATTGTTAAACAACCACCACTGCAGATATGTTCACCTTCCTTTCACCTGTGGAAGTTTACAGCATGAAAGGCAAACATAACCTTAAATGAAAAATGTGATTTATCTGGGTTTGAACGTTGTTGGATCATGTAGCGTGCCCAGCTCAATAAAATACATAACAAGGATCTGGTTATTTTAAGACATTTCAATGCAGAAATGTTACATATAATAGCTAAAAGCTTCATTTTAAAATGCAATGTCCTTCATTATCTTGAAAGGACATCTGGCCTTTCCCCCTTTATTCTAACACTGACAACCTTTTTAAACTCAGCTGTCAGTTTATGAGCCACGCCGAGCTAATCCAACAGCAATAAATGCTACCTTCAAAGTTTCTTCAAAGGCTGCTGTTAGTTATTTTCTGTGCTGGTGTTGTTGGGTTTTTTATATTGGGTGTTATAAGTATCTAGTTTACGCCTCTTGGCACACAAAAGTAAAGTAAAACTACATCATCAACCCCAAACGAAGCCTAAACCAGCTGTTTGTTGAGACTCCAAATATGTTACTGAACCGGCAACTTCTCTCTATATACTCTTAAAAGTTTAGAGTGCATGAACTAAAGCGGCAAACAAATCCACAGGGACTAGCCTACATGACCTCCATTCTCAAAAGAACTTAAACTTAGGAGCCAGAAAGAAGCTGCTGTCAGAAGCTGTTGTGTCTGTGTTGCAGCCTTGGTGTTGTGTTGGTGTGTATTTGTTTTTGTTGTTTTCCCTCAGGTGCCGCCCTCTTCCCCCTCCTCTCTCACCCGAGAGCGGAGGATCACATCTGATCTCCCACATCATTAGGCCTGGGTGATTTTATAGAAAGATAGCTTCTTTATTGTACTTTCACAAGGACATGTATTGCCACAGTCTGTACAGAGCCCCCATTCACAGATCCATAAACACAATAAACATCCACAGCACCTATACATACAAGACGTCCATACACAACACAACTGCTGTGCCCACATAACCCACAAAAACCCACATATAGATGTACAGGCGGCGGCGGCACAGCAAGCGCAGCATAAAGTAACAATGGGGCCAGTGGGCCAAGCAGCTATATTGTGCTGTGTGAGCTTGAACCTCGTTAGGTAAGGTGATTTCCTTTTGTTAATAAGCGAACTAACATTTAGCGCCGGAGCTGCTCTGAATTTTGGTTGTCTTTTATTCTGTTGAGATCCAGCGTCCTCCTTTTGAAGACGCTTGTTTTCCGTTAACCCAGTTCCTTTCATTTCTAAATAAATCTTTTGTGTTTAAACTTATTCATTCTGTTTCTCCTTCTTTTACTCCAAGTAATATTTAAATTGGTTACCCCCGTCATTCCCTTGGTTTATAGGGATGTAATGTCATCTGTGATTTGGACCCTGGACCACTTGAGAGCTCCTTATCCTTCAGCTTCCCCTAAGAACGGGGCAGGACCTCCCATCCCCCCAAAAATGAGAGAAGAACTCAAGTGAGGTGTCCAGAATATTGCATTATCCTACACCTCTTTTATTGGGCCTAGTTTATTTATCTGACCAGTTTGTCTGGCCAGGGACATCACTGAGGTCTCAGCGGTCTTGTGTTTCTGAATAACAGGTCCTATAAAGGCTTATATTATCACGGTGATAATGTACCCCAGAAATGTTCCTGATGTGTGAATAAGTACAGCTCCGGTGTTGACGCAGGACCAAGTGGCAGACAGAAAACACATTTTCCACTTGACCTTTGACAACCCCGAGGTGTGTGCTCTGCGTGAACTTTGACCCACGATCTTTGAAACGGCCATTAAGCAGAAACTGCAAGGTCACGGCCAATATCGACCCCGTGCCACAGAACGTACTGAACAATGTGTAGGGACCAGGACCTCTCTAAAGGTAATTTGTCACATTCATAAGTAACTATGGCTTTAACTCCTCAGAGGCCCCATGTTTCACCGCCGTCTGTTGGAGAAATTCCTCAAACTGCCAGGCTGAAACTGCACTTTGTCATGGTGGACACTTGAGGTCAAATATGTACGTCTGCGGCTTCACAAGGTGCCTCACTAGGTCACTCTGGAATCGATGTTTATTCGAGCTTTGGAGGAATAATTTGATTTGAGGGAGCACAAGTGTGATTATTTTCTGTGTTTTTTTCGATTTTCTGTTCAATGTTTGGATGATTAGTTGTGTTTACATTCTCAGAGGGAGTGCCACCATGTTTCTACAGAAGCTCAGGATGGACAAATCAAACACGAGGCTCTAAAGAGGGCCTTTTTCGTGTTTATCATATTTTTAGTGCCCACTGTAGGAGAGGGTGAAACGAGGGGTGTTCAGTTGGTTGCAATCTTTAACCACACAGCTTGATGCCTTAATCCTAAATACTGGACCTTTTCTTACGCTAAAGCCATGGGGCTATTATACGGTGGCCTGGAGGGTCAAAAAACAACATTTTGGCAATATTTCAGACAACACTAGGGAATTTTTTTTCCAATAACACAACATAACAGAAGATTGTCATAAATGTGTTGTGTGAAAGGTTGATTTGTTTTCCCTTTTCTGTAAATGTTGTTACGTTTTTTGAAATCCTGCTGTGTTTTGACCCTCAAGGCCACCGTAAAAAATATACCTACCAAGTGTTGGTGGCACTTGACTTATATACTGTAACTATCAGCTCTGACACCATAAAAAAAACACTTGACATTTTTACATTTCTGTTTGTGTACAAATTGAACAAACAAGGTATGTGTAAGTGGACTCGAGGTCTCAGTAGGGTCATTTTTTCTTTTTTATTTAAGCAGAGCCAGGTGAGCTATTTCCTTCTGGTTCCAATTCTAAACCAGGCTAAGTGGTTCTGGCCCCACTCTTACCGCACACTGACAGCACGAGAGTGCCATAAACTGTCTTTTGGCCCTCAGCAATATAGTGAATAAGAGTATTTCCCAAAATATCAAACTATTCCTTCAATCAAAAACAAAATAGCCACCTTTGGCATTTTCATTTTCTCCCATTCTGAAACCCCCATCTTGTTTGCTTCCTCTCGGTGGTGGGATACGTGCGGACCTACGCTGAGAGCCTCCAGCTTCGCTAATGGTTCTTTTTCCGAGTGACGGAGGATGTTGTTGTTAGCTGTACAGGAAAGCTTGAAAAAGTCCAAACAAAGGCAGAAATGTCTGAGTGTATCAAATTCAGAAGAAGACATTCTGGGGGGTGAAAAAAAAACATCACCTTGAAGAAATGAATAGTTTTGACAAAATACAAACATTCAGCTGAGCCACAGGCACCAAAGCAAAGTACTACAAATATCATCTAGCTGGCACGAACCATCGCAGCCGTCTGAAATGAGAAAGGTGCCACAAACAACCGCAAATTCGCCCCCCCAAACAAGCACTACTTCAGCATCAGAGTCACATTTCACATATCATTTAAGTGTCTCCGGCTTCGATATATCCGCGTGGCATTCAAGGGATGCCTTATGTTAAGAGCACATACATTGAATTACCTTCGGAGCTGAAGTGCACAGAAACGCTGCCTTGCATTGTCAGAACTTGAATACGTTCAATACTGTATGATGTCTTTTATTCACCTGCATATGCTCTCTCTCTCTCTCTCTCTCTCTCTCTCTCTCTCTCTCTCTCTCTCTCTCATGCAAGCCAGTAAACACAGATGTACCTGAGCACAATCGAAATAAGCTGCTGTGTCTGCTGGTATATTCTGAGGGAGAAATGCACTGAGAAGACGACGTCTGACTAAAGTTCTGATGGTTTCGACGTCTGTTTCTATCTGCCTGCCTTACTTTAAGGATTACAGTCACACGCACCTTATTTTATTTGTACATTTTGCTGGATACACCTCACACAAACAACACTTTTAGTAACATAACGTATCTGAAACACCTCACTCCATCGATGTCACTGATGCTCTGTGGATGGTACCAGTGATGTTTCCGGGGTGGTTTTTAATCACCCGCTGCAGAGCCTTCCTGTCCTGGGCCGTGCTTGAACCATGTCAGGTTGTGATGTTTCCAGTCAGGACGCTTTCTATTGCTCCTGGATTTCAGTAGCTTTGTGCAGCTGTTTACCTCCTGAAGGCCTGTCAGCAACAATCGACTGCTGCTGGAAGAAGTGAAGAGGTTCATCCATTGGCCCAACCAGCATCTGAGTTTATGACTCCGACACCTTGAACTCCACGGCGATGACTATACAGGAGTGGGCTGAGGAACATGTTTGCTCCAGCTGCCTTTGCCCTTCCTCCATCAGTGACCACAACAGCTGAAGGCCAAGGTTTTCCAGGAACGTTCATCACTTGCGAGATCCTCTAACTAGCAAAGTTGGCCAGGAAAACTACTTGCACATTTATAACAGGCAGGTTGAAGCAGTTGAGTTTAATTTACAAGGTTCTCTTATTAGTTGACCGTTGTCACATTCAGGGCTCACACTGACTAAGCTCGCTCATTATTCTCATTCTCCGGTTTCTCTTTTAACAATCTAATTCATACACTGCACACAAACAGATCCCTCACCATCAGTAGCCTCAGGTACATCTTTATTCCAGTGTGAAACTATTTGCTCTCAGCTTTGACACCAGAAATCCATACTAGGAGTAAAAAAAACACTTTCCAGGGCTTCCAGGAAGACGCTTTACCCCCATGAGGCCAGAAATCCAGGGTTTCTTTGCGTGCAGAAAGAGGCAAGACCAGGTGTTTTGGCAAATGGTGAATAGAAGTCTGATAAAAGCTTGTTAAAAAACAGCTCAAATCTGTTTTTTAACAAGCTTCCATTCACAGTCCTTCACTTAGTCCTTCTAGTCAACAAAGATTTTAAAATGCCCACAATCAGACATGTTTTCAAACACGAAATTGGGTAACTCGAAAAAGTTTGTATGAAGAGTTTATTTAGAGTTTGGCCTTCACCATTACCAAAGAAGACTAGAAAACCCAAAGTTTGTGCTCTTCCTCTGATGTCTTTGGATGAAAAGCTTGCTCTGCTTTACATCAGACAGTACAAATGGATCCACGTCACTTGTGGAGTGTGATGAGGTCGGGTCCATTATAATGACAGAAAAATGAGTTCTGAAAGCACAAAAGTTAACAAACATGCTATATGTAGTTTAAGGTTTCCGTCTCCATGTACACACCGTGGCTTTTGTTGAATTTACTGTTCCTCTCCATCCTCAAGGTCCAGTCAAAGTGAAATTTAAGAAAACAAAAACACACACACAAGCCACTGTATTTCTTCAGAAAAACCCTGGCAACAGAAGTTAATTTCCCATTTACTGCCTCTGTGGACATTACTGTAGCTTTGAACGAAGCCCAGCCGCAACAAAATGAATCATGAGTTTGCACAAACAATCTCTGGAAAATAAGATAAACTCTGTTCTCTCCGGCTTTTTTAAAAAAAAATTGCGTCTGACAGTCACCAACAGAGATTGTTAGCGGAGGAACACTCTCACATTGATCCGCTCTCACTAACTGAAGCGCACCTTCGGTTAACTTGGTGGAGTCGCTTCACAGAAAGCTCGATAAAAAAGTGTTTTCAGCTGAAATCAGATAACCTGTCGCACTGTTCGATAGCTTCTTTGCACTCGTAAGGCATTTTGGATGATATTACATTTCACTACGGGGACGAAAAGCCTTGAGTTGATAGTCCTGGAATCGTAATAATTCAGCTTTTCTACCCTTTAAACTGTTTATCTCTTCTCCGTCATGTGGAATTCAAACTGACATCAAAGCTCTCGCAACACAAGGCTTGTACATCCATCTGCCGCTGCAGTGGAGGGAAGACAGGTGTGCTCTGTTTTGCCCAATCAGCCTGCCGATTATCCCTCAGTAAAGGGGCCGTCAGCAGCAGCAGCCTTGACAAGCGACGGGATTAGGGAGAGCAATTAAGGCCTCAACAGGAAATGTGTGTCTGACTCGCACAGATAGGATTGTGGCTGCATCTCTACACATACATGCATTATGCTCTAAACTGTGAAGTGGGGCGCTCACCTTGAGTCACATAAGACGACTCCGGCATCAATTTATTTATTTGTGTGTGCGCCTCGGAGTTCGTCATTGGCAATTACCGACTGAATTCACCGCCGCAAACCAATTATCACATGCAAATTAATAAAACTGGAATGGGATCATCTTTGGAATAATACACTGAGAAATGACAAAGATTAAGAGGCACTCCGATCCTTCAAGACGCGCAGGAATGGTCTGTAGTTCAAAGCACACCTCGCATTAGATATTCAATATGCAAACAACAGTAGAAAATGAAAGCAATATACCTCAGTTCAGTCGGAGAATAAGGTCAGTGATGTCTCATATCAGATTCATTTTTAAATTATCTCGCAGGTCACTGCGGCTGAGTGCTCAGGCGAAGTAAGAAAAGACGCTGCAAGGTCAATTTTACTCACTACGGAATAAAAAAATACAGGCAGGGCTGGAAATAATGTGAGCAAGGTTGCACGCATTAGGCCATGTTCAGGATGACTTCAGCCGTGCGTTAAAAAATACACAGCCTTCTTGTTCATTTCAATGAGACGGGTGCGACAACACTGCAAAGGTTTTTACAATGCACCGGGCTCCAACAAATGAATTCAGTCATGCTGCAAAAAAGTTGAACCAGACTCAACTTTCGCAGCGACGCGACACGACGTAATCTGGCAAGGCTGATCAAATACATGCAAGAGCTCATTCCCAGGTAGATTGCTTTGTAATATGAACGCAGTATTTCTACTTTAGACCATAGTATTGATGTGACAAAAGATGAAACTCCTGCTGAGTACTTCAGGTCTCACTGATACAGTGGAAACATCTGTCCAGGACAAACTGATCACTATTTATAATTTTCTTAAATTGATCTTTATTTGTTTATTTTCTACTCTATATATTTCTTCATATCATTTTAATTCCTTATTTTCTATTCTATTTCTATACACAGTCTACCATTCTGCTACCCCTGTCCTGTAGGTGGCAGTAACACTTGATATGAACCCTGTCAAAGATCATTTACTTGCCGGCTCTGTGAGAAAAGTAGGCTTTTACCTACTGCAGCCGGAAACCACCAAACATCAGAGCTACTGTATAGATGGACATAAAGCAAAATGCTCCTTAAGTGCTTTGAAGCTAATTAGCTTAAGCTGATGTAGCCAGCTGCAATGCCAACGTTTAAATAGCAAAGTTACAACCCAACCACCAGAGCAAATGTTGGCGACGCAGGTTTCTGCAAACCAGGGATATGTTGGAACTTAACTGCCCTTCAGGTTAAATTTTCAATTTTATCTTGTGCTATGCTGCGCTTATAGTCTGGTTAGGTTTAGGCACAAATCCCACCTGGTTCGTGTCGTGAAAAGTTCATGTTTTGGCTTTAAATACCTGTTTTGTTCCAGTGGACTACATACAAATGTTAAAACGCCATTGGTACTGCCTTAAAACTGTTGAAATGCCAGGAAACGGCATCAAAAACATCCACTTGCTTCACACATACATTGAAACACAGTCTCGAACTGTGGTCACTTGCTTGCCAGCCCAATATGAAGGTCAGGTCATAAACACGTAATGTGAACGTGATATGACGTGTTTTGTAGCAATGTCAAAATGGCACAACTGGGCTGAAAATTAACCCTCCTGGGAATTGTACATTATATTTAAAGCAATTTCTGTGTTGATGACTTCCTTTTTCCAATGAACATTTTCAGCCTGCACCCAGCTGCAGCCTCTGGTGGCCACAAACAGATGTGTTACTGCAAGGACAAGTACAATATTTTAGAAGTGAAATTTAAATAGATAAATAAATAAAGGACTTGGGCATTTTATATGTTGTCATGTATGAAAAGAGCCTAATGAACAGTGTACATGGACTACAGCACTCGACTGCTATAAGTGAAGCATTAAAAAAAGCCGTTTGATTCTCTCCCAGCGTTTCTTATCAGTGATGCAGTGGATCACTGTAACTGTGATCACTGTAAATGGTTTTCAGTGTATCTGAAGCGACGCGCCCACCAGCACGGCTCCCTGTGTTGTTCTAACAAAGGGCTGCTTTCAGTCTGAGCAGCCAATTAGATGCCAGCACGCCGACAGTGTTGCACAAGTGTAAAACTCGTTTTTATGAAACATTTGTTTGTAACGACGAGGTTTCTGTTCTTCCCTCGCGTCGTGCGTTCTCTCACCACGCGGCGCTGATATAATATATATATAATATATTACACCACAGCCTGATCAATATGTTGATAAATAATTTAAGCAAGGACAAGAACATGAGTGAAATGTTACTGCAAAGTCATATATAGCTGACCTATATTCAAGCAGCCTTCGTTCACTGCAGATGCAGCAGTAATACAACATGAAACAGTCTATTATGTGGTCAACAAGAGGCACTTGATGGTTTGATGAGAGGCATCGGTCACATCTGTTCATGTAAGCAGATGAGTTTTTCACTCCTCTGCATACAAACTTGAGAGCGAGCCGGCGTTGCTTTCTCAGAAACTCTCTCTTTTTTTTTTTTTTCACGGCTCCATCAGTCGACCTTGTAGCTCTTTTCAAGTCCCCAGTGCTCTCAGTGCTTTTATGTGTGTCTCCAATTATGGCCGCCTCCCTCCCTCCCCGACCTGCTCTCTAGACACACTTATGCTCGCACTTTTACACACTTACACATCTGTCCTCGCTTTTCTCAGCCCCCTCTGTCAATGGATGGTCTTTGCAGTGTGAGGACACGCCGCTCATCCCCGTTGTAATGACCTCCGCAGAGACCCGGCGAAGCTGTTTTGTAAATCCCCAGTTGTTTTGTCGGGGACTGTTGCCATATTAAAAAGGACTCGCGACGCAGTGGAGTGCGCGGATCAGCCCCTTGTTATCAGTTTGCGCGCCATCGCAGAGATGCCAGCATCCAGATGAGGGGTCATTTGCAAAATACTACAAAGGACACTGCTGCGCCCGGTCCCAGAGCATTTTCAAAGACCCTTTCAAGCACTGCTGAAGCTTATAATTACCGTGCAGAGACTTATGCCACATTCACATCACATACGATCCACTGTGTGCACAAGCTGCCAGTGGAGGAAAACATTTACCTCAGCTCTATAGCGCTAATTAAAAGTATGATGTGAGCATTTTTAGAGGCTGCGTATCTCCCACCTGGTGTCCCACATTGCAAAAGTGTGTCAACACAGGCAGTGAACACAACCATTAATCAACGTGTGCCAGAAGTCCACGGTGATGCGAATCAAAAATTATTAGCGATAATACAAAACATTAATGCAGTCGGCTCTATTTGAAGAGATGGAGCTGACTGTAGAATCTAATGTCAAGGCCCAACATATTAGCCCACATCACAAAGTGGTGACCTCCACTTAAAGAGCTGGGTTGAAAAGCGTCTCTTAGAATAGAATATGCCTTCATTTATTGTGCTGTGGTAGAGACACTAAAGTAGCGAGTGGATAAATGTTTGATTCTGTTCAAACTTTAAACAAACAGATGTTTTATTCAAGCCAAATAAATATTTGACATAGCCTTCTGGCCAATAATCATGAGATCTTTTTTAAAAAGCAAATATGAGTACAATTGATTAAAAAAGTGTGCTAACAACTTTAAAAAACTGTCCAGTATTTTACAGAAATATGATTTAAAATGTAAACTATGGCCAGAATTTGAAGACCGAACAAACAGGGCTGCACATCAACAGAGTAACAGTTTAGCTATCGTCAGTATGTTAGCTCACTTAGCTGTGGAGACTGGCCCTATAAGCTGACGGGAGTCCGTCTGGGCTGCGAGGAACAGATCACTGGAGGATGTGACTGTTCACGCCGTTTGCCATTGGGACTCACTCAACACCAAACCAAACACAGTCTAAATACAGTCCAAATATTGTCACTTCTGGCTCCAAAATAGCAAGACTGTGGAGGCCGCAATGCTAAACTCGAGGCTTCAGAACGAGCAGTATATCTAGCTAAACGCTCCACTCTGTTCACCAGATAATTGCTTAAACCCTGTGCGTCTGTTGTATGACGTCGTAGGCCATAAAACCAAAACAAAGACCTGAAAGAGGCCAAAATTCGTCGATCTGAGGGGAACTGCAGAAGTTTATGATGTGTTTGTAACGACCAACACTTTTACAAAACACATCATTTGATACACAGTAAATATAGAAAAAGCTTTAGCTGAGAAAAAGTTGCTGAACTGAACTGTTGCTGTGTAACATTCTGAAAGTATGTGTTCATTTGATGAACATACTTTCAGAATATTCAAACGAATACCTTTCCTTAAAAATAAAGTTTGACTGAAAGCATTCTTCCCAGGTATACCTTCGAAGTTACGTAAATGTCACTGCTCAAGTGACGTGCTTGAAAATCCCTTATTGCCGAATGCACTTGAAAGTTTCCTAAAGTGGGCGAAATTGGCCTTCTAATGACACACTGTCAGTAATGAATGTCAGCGGCCAGATGCTTGCACACAGCCTGAAAATGAAATTGGCACTTTTGTAGCAGCTATTCCTGCCAGGCCCAAGGACTCGCTACCTCCCATTTAATCTGTCACACACACACTCACACAGCCATTATGTGCAACAGTGACGATCATGAAAAAGGATCTGCATCCTTCTGAGGGACCCTGTGTACTCTGTGGGCGATTAAAAACAAATCCCACAAAGTCATTGGAATCCATTAGAATCATCTCTGGGCTGTCATCTGCCTGACATGTGGCAAGTCTCAGATTTACTGGCATCTTTGGGCAACAGTGGAATCATCTCAGCGAGGCCACATTAACACTGGTAAAAAATCGAACTAACTGGAGACGCTGTTTATTCACACTGGTTTAAAATTGGCCAATGAGCACTTAGGAGATCAGAGATGATGACTGCTTTAAAAAAAAACACCTGATCCTGACCTCTGATATCACAGTAGCCATGTCGCCATCTGATCGTCAAGCTGATGTGAAGCCAACTTTTGAAACTCCATATTCACAAAGCCAAATTTAGTCAGTCTAAACCATTATTCCTGGTTTTTGATGGTGAGGCCAGGCAATACATTAATTCCATATTCGACTCAAAAAACAAAAAAGCTGTTAAACCTATTGATTTATGTTCCTTTTTTGGTGTTTTCAGTTACTTTTTTTATATGTTGTATGTATTGATAACTGCTTTGATCTGTGATTTCAATGTACTTGTTGAGAAGTATCAATAAAGACTGAAAAAAAAAAAAGAAGCGAACTTTTGAAATGTTGAAAGAAAATAAAAGAAAGTTAAAATTAGCCGTGTGTCCATCAACTGTTTTGGAACAAATACACAAAAATGTTCTTCTAAAATTCTTCTTCTTCTTCTTCTTCTTCTTCTTCTTCTTCTTCTTCTTCTTCTTCTTCTTCTTCTTCTTCTTCTTCCTTCCTGCGGACTGTATCCTGATTGGATCTAATTGATAATCATAAGACCTGCTGCGGTTGCGACCGTTTATGGTCTATTTTAGGACCATCACTGACAGAATGAACACCATCCATGCTGTACTGAAGAAGACTTTTGTCATTAGCTTGCGTATTATGTGACTTATTTTTTTAAACCAGTGTAGTGCCTCCTGCTGGTGAATAGACAGAAGGCAGGTTTTCGGCATTGGCTTCATTTTTCAGAGCCAAAAGCTCTGCCCATATTTGACACAGTTAATTCGTTAACTCTGATTAAGTGCATCAACTCGTTTTTTCGAGAGAGCAAAAACCACCTGAAGTGAGTCTCAGTATAAACAAGGCTATTGTTTCATTACAAAAAATGTGATAATTTAGCAATAACGTTTGCCTAAAACTTGTCTTTTATCAGCTGTTTCGTTTATGCTTCCCCATTCGTTTTTCTTTCTTCGACTAATAACATCCAAACCTATATGATGAGGTGTAGTTCATGTTGTTTGCTGCAGCCGCTCCCCTCACTCACCAAGCTTTCTCTCCATTGCGATGCCGCTTATTGTGTTGTTTTGTGTACTGAGATTTAATGTTCATGCATATTTATTAAGGGGAGATAAGTTCTCCCAGCAGAATCGTCACACCGCTGATCTGATTCCTCGCGAGCTCCGTCAGAGAGCGGAGCGTTTTCCTTCCACGCGAGGCCGTCTTATTAGAGAGATTTACCATTTTGAGCGACGCAAAAATATAGCTCGGCGACTATTAACGGTGACCTTTCATTCGGTGCTGGCTTTTATGGTCGCATTTATTATTGAGATGTTATTATGATCACTGTTTTAACGGCCTCCTTCTGCCTGGAGTTTTCTGAATAGACGAATGTGATGTCAAAGTCATCGAACACCATTCACCCTGAAAAAATACTAATGCTTGCCCTTGTAAAAGCACGAGATATTGAATCTCGAGTATAACGCGCATTATTACAGTTAGCAGGCAATTAGCGGCTTCCTTTTCAATTAAGATTAAATCGAACTATTGAGATTTGGAAGAAACTATCGTTCAAAAGCTTTTCCTCGCATGCTTTTCTCTTGTTGCGCCCAACTAAAGTGTGGAATCTTAAGCGAAGAAAGAGAGAACAGAGCCGTCCCTCCAGGGCCTCATAAAAATCCTCTCTAATTAAACTGAACTCTCCCCTTCCGAACTGCGAGCAAAGCTTTTAGGAACACAGAGAAGCCTCCTCAGGTCCTCGTTCAGCCTCATATCGGTCTCCTGCATCAGCTACTTTCCTTGAACACTGCGGGCTGCAGCGATCAATAAAGAGCAACTTCATAAATTGGAATCCTCTCCCCCATAAAAAACACTCATTGTTATTGTTTTAAAACAGGCTCGCCATGGTAGAAATACTTGATTTAAATGCATTAAACGCTGAATGACACCGCAGCTCGCAGCTGGTAAAGGTAATGGTCTGTAATGGTCCCAGGAAACTAACTGAGTCCCACCAATTATCTAATAAATCACCCAAATACCCGAGTGCACAAAATAATGTACAGTTTGTTGGATTGAAGAGGGAAGAAACTGCACATTTCCTGCGTTTCATCAAGATAAATGCGCGAGCAAAGAATAAATAAAGATCATATATACGGTGTCGACATTTCCAAGCTATTTGCTGTCATTTCTTTCTGACTAATGACATTTAGCTGCAGTCAGCCATTTCACCTCGGGGAAGAAAAACGCCCCCAGAATTCTTGGAGGTTTTCGGAAACCAGCTCAGCACTGACTTTCGCTTCCCTGACAAACTTTAAGGACGGCTAAGGAGTCAGACATATGTCAGAACAACCGGATTATCTCCTACAATTTTGTCGGAAAGATTCAAATTCACTCGGGAGCCTCTTTACTGGAGCTGGATATCAGAAATAAGTGGACGATGTCTACATTCAGAGATCTTTAAGAAACTCGAATCAATTTTTTTTCATACATAGCTGCTGTGCAATGACCTTCAAGTGGCAAATGAAATGACTGCACGCATAAGACAGAAAGTATCTTGACTTGCAGTGTTAAAGATTGGTGCCGAGTGCTCTTTAGCTAAGGACCAGTCTTAATAATGTGGGTCAAACCACATCACCCGGCAATCACTTAAAAATGCCAACAGTGGATCTCTGGCACAGCTCTCAGTGGCCTAAAAATGACCTGAAGAAAGAGAGGAAATGTAGGTACTTAGAGCGGGAACTCAACAAAGTTGAGGGTGAAAAGGTCATCGATATATCACAGTGCAAAATGTTTGAATAATACGGCTGTTATATAAGTGTTTGTGGGTGTTTGGCTTCCAGCGAGGCTAAATTATGACCAAGAAAACCGAGGAATTCAACACTGCTGTGCGTAATTGAGTCACCGGTATTGATCGGTAACCCTATTAACCTCTTTCGCAGATTTATCTGGATATCTGTCCTTTAATGATCACTGTGGTTTTTTTGTTCGGCGCGAGAGGAAGAGAAATGCGTCGCTTCTTCCGAGACGTGCGAGGTAAGGTGGTGCGTCCCCCGGGAGATTTCCTATCTCCCCATCCGCGCTCTCTCTCCCCACACTCGTGTCTCCATGATGTCTCCATCTCTGCTGCTATCAGTTAATGAAGCCCGGTCCGGAGCGCGGAGCAGCACTAAACCAATCTGCGGGACACACACGAGGAGCAGAGGGGATTCGCGGACAGTGAGAGACACTCACGGGCAGGTTAGCTGGGGGGCATCGGGCTCCAGTTTGCGATCTGATCTGAGTCTATATTCGACTCTGGGAAAAAAAAACCTAAATATGGTAATGGAATATATCGCCTGCAGATTTACTGTACGCTACAAGCGTGGGCACCAAGGAGGCATGTTGCTGGAGTGTAAAAGCCATCTGTAATTGAGTTGGCAGCAAGACCTCCAAAAAACGGAGCGAGCAGAAAAGCGACAAAGATAGCTAGCGGAGGAATATTCCCCCAAGGTATCTGCATTGCGCCAGCGAAGACGACGGCGAGCCCTCCGGGTGGAGGGGCGCCGTCAGGTTCACTGAATTCCACACAAGCCTATCAGTCTGAGTGCGACTCCTCCAGAGGGAGAGGATCCCCCACACTCAGCTGTCTGCGGTGAGCTGTTTTTCCTCTCTGGGGGTAATTTGTGGCACCGCACAGTGAGACATCAATTCTTTCTGACGTGTTGTGTAGAGAAAATAGGAACATTTACAGGCCTTTATTTGTCATCATTTTTTTTTTTTCCCTCAGACAAATTTATTACCACGGAGGTCGCTGGCCTTGAGACACCCATCCCGGGGGTTATTGTATATCTTTTCCATGCTCGTGTGCGTGGCTCTCTCTCCTTGCAAAGCATCGGATTTCGATGCAGATCCATTTGTATGCGCGAAAGCGAAACTGGAGCACCCTCGCCGACGTTCAGCTTATTAAACTCGTTGACATTCTGTTGTACTTTCACTTTTGTTATTTGGTGATAACACAGATAATTGCGGCACTCAGCTTTTTCTGGCAATCGCGTTAAAATACTTCCAAGCCTCGAACGAGACGGCGCGCTGCACACTGGACAAACTGCTAATACCCTAAGTGGGCCGCATGACAAATATCATAAAGTGTGAATATCGCTGAGTGCAAATTAGCAACACTGCAGAATATATTAACCACATGATACCTAATTTATTCACATCTTTGATTTCACGGCAACTCGCAGCGGCTTCTCGACGGCTGGCAGCGAAGTTGGGAGTGAGCACACAGTGCAGGCAGCCTCCATGTCAATTTGACTTGGTTTCTCAAACTTCTCGCTTGAGTAAATACTCCATCTGTCTGAGCTGATCTCATCACCAACATTGCATCTAATCCTCCTCCTTAGACATCAGACTGTACCGGCTGATGATTCTCCACCAAGTCAGATTACATTCTCCGGTCTCTCCGAGGGAATCCAAACCCCCGGCAAGGCTTGAACGGCTTCCAAGGTGACATTTTCATCTGAGCTCTCTGCTCACAGTGGACTTCTTCCCCCTCCTCCACCTCCCAATCAGGATTTTTGCGTCGTTACCAGATGTGGCGACACACGATGTCATCTATCTTCTCCTGACACACGCACATATGTATGTACAGTCACGTACACAAATCTGTGTACATCCGCGCACACACAAAGACATAACAGACGCTAATGCTATCGCACACAGTCACATATGGAGGTGGGGATACAGACGTACACAGACACAATAATATGCAGTTAGACACAGAAACACACCACACACACACAGACACATTTTCCACCCTCTCCAATAACTGAAAGGAGAGGAAGCTCACAAAGGGAGTAATGTAGCACTAGGGAAAATGCCAAGTGTCTTATTAGTGGTTTAGTAGAGATGGCTGGGAATCGATGAGCGACCCCACTGGTCACAACACAGCACTCCCAGAGACACATATCACGGCACTCAGTCGGCACAATCCATCATAACAAAACAAAAAAAGAAAACTCTTCCACAGCTAAAGACTTTCTCCCTCTTATCCCTCTCCTTCTGTTCAGCACTTTGGGAGAGACGTGAGAGTGCTGCCAAGCAAAAGCTCGGGCGACATAAGGAGTCCCTTATTTTCTTCTTTGGTCCTCGGAGATGACTCCTCTATTCCACCTCCATGCAGCAGACAACTTTTCTTTACAGGAGTTATTATTTTTGTTCTGGAAACACATTTGACGAAGAAAAACTTTTTTTTTTAAATCCTTTTTACAAAAAAGCTGATCAAGGAAATCCTGTTTCTTTTTGAACCCTGCAGATGTCCACAAGTCTGTGAAAGTACTGGTTAGTGCAGCGACTGCGGCAGTCATACTTGCAGTGCAAACTAACTGCCTTAAAGTATCCGGTGTGTGGGGTTAAGTGGAGGTCACAAATTACAACCAGCATGATACTCCTCATTTAAACCTCCCTCGACGGTGGCAGTGGAGGCCCTCTTTAGAGCTAGGGTTTGGTTTGTCCTCTCTGTGCTACTGTAGAAACATGGTGGACTCCTGGAAGAGAACCTGTGACCTCTCTAGATATAAAAGGCTCATTTTAAGATATAAAAACTGTAAGAAAGTATGAGATTCAAGATATTATAGATATATATGCTCTAAATATCCTCCCATCATGCACCACAGTTCAATCTTAGCAGTCAATTTAAGCAGACATTAAAAAGAAGACATTCTGTGGTATGTTTCTTGCCCATCAAATGTTTTGTTTAGCTGGAAAGGGCTTCCTGAGTGTCTCTCAGACTTGAAACTGACTCCATTTCAAAGACTGTTGCTCCAAGAGGCTGCTGCAAAAAAATGACGCCCAGTATGATTAATGAAAGATTAAAGTGGGAGTGTGGTCACAAAGCAGTCAAGATGACACATTTCCATTTTTTTCCCTCTCATTAGGCAAGCTGTTGGGAACTTATTGAAAGAGATGGGATAAACAAGGTTATTCCACATGAAAGGTGTGCAGATTGCGTGGCAGCGGTGTAACAGACAGGGAAGCAGCTGGTGGCTAATGGTGTTTCTGTAGAAGAACTGCTGTGATTCTGACCACCTTCCACACTGCACTTATTTTTCCTATTAACACTTCAACAAGCCTTGGCCTTATCATGACTTTCTGATTTACCTTTGTCCATACCTGCAGTCAGCCAGAAAATGAGTTCTAAAATGCCAAAGTGGCTCAAGGGACCCATTGTTAAGTGTTATTCAGTAAAGCCACTGAAATAGCTGCCTGTCAAAAACAACTCAGCAGACACTCCGCTGGCCGCTCCGAAGCCCTGCTCACCGGGGACGGATATTATTTGGGAATGAGGGGTGATTTGTGGTCATTTCAGGGTCTGTTGGTGATTTCAGTCCGGCGTGAATGGAATCCAACCGCAAATTACCCCCTTTGTATTGGTAAGTAGTAATAATTGTGTCAATGATAAATTCAATTTGTGGCAATAACACCCCCCAAATAGCATAAAACTTACAGCATGAAGCAGCAAGATGCACTCAAACGTCATATTTCTTTAAATTAGTGGCTAATAATGAAATCTGAGGACCAGATCAGAACACATCTTCTGCGTGTTCATATAAGAATATAACGAAACAAACAGCTTTTCACCATTGTGTCTGTCTCTGGATCTATACACTTCTTTCTTTCTTATTTTATACCTTTGGAGATATTGCACAGCAGCATCGTGAGGCATATAATGATCCTGGCGAAAGAAAGGCCTACAGAATACATTAATAAAGAGCCTTCAATTCTTTGTGCTGCGTATTTTAGTTTCTTTATTTTCAGTAATGAGAATATTTTGTCCCTTCTCTTCCCCTGCCTGAAGGTGAATGAGCTTCCTCTTCACACTTTCCCTATCATAAATCCATCAGTCACAGCTATTAGACCGACAGACACGATGCAGAGCGAGAATCAACAGAAGAATTATGCTTTCTTCTTGAACAAAGAGCGCTTGTTTCAGTCTGTTGGCTATTGTGTTGAGATGTGTGGTTTCCAGCTTCCCAGCCAACATTTCTGTCAGCAGCCAAACACATTATCATATTAGTAACCGGGAGGTTTTGAATTTTTCTGCTTTATCTTATGTTGGTTGTATTTTAACAAATACCTCATGGGTGCTCGCACAGCTAGGTTTTCAGTCTGGCTCCACACAGATTTGAGTGCATCCAAATGTTTTAGATTTTTGTCTGTTTGGTTATTTATTTATTTATTTAGTTAGTTAGCTGCAGTTAGAAATTGTCCGTGTCAGACAGGGATAGTAAGAGGAACCTCATGCAGCACCATTAGCAATGAAAGTAGCTTATAGAGGTCATATTATGCTTTCCTTTATTGTCTTTATGTAGCATTTTTGTGCATGTAGAAGGTCTGCAAAGTGAAAAAGCCCAAAGTCCAAGCAGTTAGTCAGCAGACATACAGTTGCTACTGCTACAGCGATGTTATTTTAGATCACACTACCTTGCTCGCCATGACCCACCTGCCTGCCCGTTACGTAATGAACATGTGCAAATCTCACCAGAGATTGAACAGAGGTTAGATGTCTCACTCCATAGCGTAGTGTTCAAGTCATTGTGTGAAAAGTAATGCTGCAAACCTATTCTACTAGGATCCCCAAATAAAAGTATTAACCGGAAAATTTGCACAATATGACCTCTTTAAATACCCTACTTGACCAAAATCAAACAATTTGTAGCATGATGATAACACTGATATCACTCTTACAGTTAACATCAAGCTCAAAGTGCAGATGATATAAAGTTTTTGATGTGTGGCTGGTGTGAGGTGGAAAGACAGAGGGTATCTGAGGATCCTGAGGCTTCATGCTTTAGTGACTCTGAATGTCTGTGCAAAAATCCAAGGCAGTCCGTGAAGCAAATTGTTGCACTGACAGACCAGCAGTCAAACAGATGGACTGATAGACCCACATCACCATCCCGAAGGCCATGCCGCTAGCAAGGCTAAAAAGGAAAAAAGAAAAAGAAAAAGAAAACAGCCGTACAGACACAAAGATAAAGTCACGTCCCAGGCCTTACAGCACACACAGGGTGGAGGTTGTACAAAGGATAAAGGAAAAGCTCATCCTTGCCACAAATCCAACTCAATTCAACTGTCTAATCAGTATTCTGCGAAGGCCCTCTTTCACACATATTTTCATCCGTCATGGTAACCTCCCGACGTGTCTGAGACTATCTCAAGTGGAAAACTTGTGTTGCTTCTCCCCAAGTAACCACAGAGAGACACAAAAGCATATTGAAGCTGTGCCAGTAGAACAAACTACAGTAAATAATGTTTATTTTCAAGACTTTTTCGAAGGTAAAGGCCAGGTAAATGCGTGACATTTCAAAAAACCAATATAAAAAATGTTTTTTGAAGGGTCTCGCCTCCTGTGATTAGCAGAAACTCGTGGTAATGGAAAACATGTAGTGACGATACCAAAACAACCTTTTGAGTGAACTATACACAGAAATGTCACGGTCTATCACACAGCTATTGAGGGGCCAAGAAATACATGAAAATAACAAGGAAAAATACAAGGACAAAGGCACCTTTCAGATATAATCTATAAGTCAAACTACATAATTACAGGCATAAATACATGGCATTCACAAAGGAATGTAATTGCACCTTTGATGTGGGTGTCAATCATAACAGAGCAACAGCAGCTCATAGCACTGAAGAGACAACGAGAAAAGCAACAAAACTGTATTCAAACTTTATTTCAGAGTGGCCATTGCTCTTCAGGTTATTACAAAATGTCCTTGAGATACTGTTTTTTTTAAACAGAACTCATGTGAATGTACTTATTTACGATTTATGACAAACAGCTTTTAAGTTATTTATCAGGGGTCAGGCGGGCAGGCTCTAAACATTAATATATCCTTCTAAGCTGTAATCTTGAATATCGCAATCTATATTTCCAACTTTTATACCTGGAAGAATCACAAAATACGATCTCAGACGCCACTAAACTCGATCATACCAGTCTCATATGCCAGCCTAATGCTACTCCCATCACTGACTTCAGAATTCAGAGTTTTAAGACATGGCAGTAGCGCTGACTACCAGGAGCGGGGTTCAAACCCACGAGGGCTTCTGCCCATTGGAGTTTAAGTACAGCGCCTTAACCACTTGGCCTGGTCACTTGCAAATCCTCGTTATGTCAATGGTTGTGTGTGTCGTGCACTACTATAAGTACATTCATGTAACTAGCTATCTAGCTAGTTTAACACAATTTACTTTCTTACCTTATGAGTTCCTGAGTTAGATTGTTTCAGGTGTCTACGGATGAATGATGAAGCTAACGTTTAGCACTGTTGGATAAATAGCTAGCTAGCTGTGGCTGTGGCATTTCATTACCACTATAGATTTGACGTCAATGTAGAGATTCTTATTTTAATTTAATAGTCTTTTGAGTGGCTGTCTGTATTAATGTGGATACAACTGAAAATACTTTTTCTTCTTCTCGGTTTTGAAACACACCAAGGAAGAATAAACCCGACCTGTCTTTTACTTTGGGGAAAGCAAGTCCAGAAGTCCAGAAAAAAATAATATATATATATTAGTATCATTATTAAAAGGATCCAACGTGACCTTTGGAACAATCTCACACTCTCTTTTTATTAGCCCATTCCCTAAAACATATACCTTTTAATCTAGCCTTGTATTTTGGCCCCCTGTCTGTTGTATACTGTAGATTTGACTGTCATTGTTTCAGTAGTTTCTTTTTCCATGTTTTATTACACTTTTTTATATTGTTCTTTGCCTTTTCCCCACGTAAACTCTTTTGTCTGCCTCTGTTGTTTTTAAATGTGCTCTATAAATAAACTTGACTCAAGATTCATTTAAATGAAAGCGGCCGTATCGACTTCTCAACAAAAGTCATTATGTTCATTTTCTTTCAACATCAGCCTCTCAACTCTCATTGAGAGAGCTGCTATAACTAGACACCAGCGATTTATGTCAACGGGGCTTTATTTTCCTCAGAGGTTAGAAGGTGAATACTGCTCATGAGGTGACATCCCGTCTCTCAATCTGTCATATTTGGTGTCATTTAAATCCTTCACAGCTCAGATGAGACGCAGAGAAGTTGTGACTGAAAGTATGTTACATGAAAGACACCAGTGGATCACTATTGCTAGTGTTTGCAGGACAATGACACAAATGGTGAATAATTTCAAAGAGAGAAAACAAATGTAAAATGTCCATAATGAGAGTCCATAATTTCACTGTTTTATTCGCTGTGTTTGATTGCCAGATGCAGGCCGCTGCTATCCCTGCTGCACCTTTGACTTTATCTCAATCCTTGAATCATTTAGGCACCGCAACACATTTAAGCCGATGCACTTTACACCAGAAAAGATAAATCACTTTGGACATTGCAATACAAACTGGAGCAGAGGGGTTGGCCTGTTCTTTGATTAAAGTCCTGCGAGACCCGGAAAGAGCGATATCTTATCTGAATAACGGTTTGATATCTTATTTTACACATGGCCCATTGTTAAATAATTGCCATGTAATTTTCCAGCCTCGGTGCACATAGTATGTAAATGTTGTGCTTTTTTTTCCATTCTGCACTAATACCTGAGGGAGACTGCTATGTAGGTGTACAAGAGGCCATTCAGCAGCAAAGCCATTGGGAAAACGGAAAGCCTGCTGATTAGCATGGAGATCGAAAAGTGCCGCTGCGTAGCCAAACTTCAGCTAATCCCACAGCGGCTTGTTGGGTCAGCACCTCCCAAACGAACACAATGAACGGTCACATAGCGAGACTCAGAACGACGTCCAGTGCAAACATTTGATAAAGCACATACAAAATATGGATAAAATACCAACAACCACCAAGATCATTAAACGGTTGTAAACTATAGATGAAGCTTCCTACCTGTGAGGAAATATTCATCAGATGAACATAATGAACCGTTTGCAGCAGCAGCATATAAAAGGACACAACCCCAAGGACCAGCTGTTGTTTAGATTTCATGCAAAATAGCACCACAGACTGACTTGAACCGATGATTTTGAAGACATCACTCAGTTCATAGAGCAGCTCTGCCACAATGAATTACACCTCAACTTTGACTCACACGTTTTTTAAAAGTCGGTGCAGGACTTTGTACAGCACCTATTTTGCTCACATCTCATCGTACCTGTCAGACAAGCGCAGAGGCAATACGCCCACGGCACAGTGAGGCCTGCTGTGCTGAAGTTTCTAACAATGCAGCCCTACAGATACAAGTGCACGAACTGAATTCATTCATCTTTAATGAGACACACACTCTCACACACACACACAACATAAGTTCCTGATGCAATTATTGCCCGTACACCTCATGCAGATCTCATGCAGCAGCACTTCTGTATCCCGCTGTTCCCCCCATTTTAAATAGCCTCTAATGAATCATTACTTTCAAGCCCACCCGTCCACCTTTGACATGAGTTATGTGTTTTTGTAGTTATGAGCTCACACTGCCAGGATTCATCAGACGGGGCGAATATTGCCTCTCTCAGTTTAATCTGGCTTGGCCACGGCCTTCAGTGTTGCACTGAGATTGCGTGGAGGTGTTAGAGAGTTGATCAAGTTTCGTTTTTTTCTGCCCATGCTTCTCACTTTGTTTTCTTTTTGACCCACCAAGAAGAGAATCTGGTTGAGCACAGATTTCCTCTCAATTCCCAGATGGTCACACTGATAATACACAATGTGCTTTCTTTTGTATGTTGTGTTGATGTGTTTTTCATTTTTTTTTATTATATTCACTCACGTTCACTCAGTCACCAGGATAAAACATTGGTTTTGAACATTTCTGCAAGCCACTGATACATTCACATTTCTACCTGTTTCAAAGGCTACATAGCAGGTTGGCCGTGTGTAATATCAAGTTCACATGACATGTTTAGAACCTAACTTTTATATCAGGAGGTTGGAGGATGGTGGGGTTACAGACGAGAAGACATTTTAACACTTATATGTGTGAAACCAGTGGATGTTTAACCCTTACCCTATACACAGCAGTGTAGGCTAACCCAGAAGTTAGCATTGCCCTGTTTCTCTCTACAAAAAGCCTATGGAAAATTTTTATTGGAATTTGGATTATCGCTCTATAGCAAACACAAGATTTTGAAATTTTTAAAAGTTTTGTTAATCTTTACAGATGAACACCACTTTTGTGATTTTCGAAGTGTCAGTTAAATTGCTAGAAATAAAAAGCTAAACCATTTAATTACGATGTCATGTGATGCACTGCGGCCCAAAAAGACTTTTACTAGGCTACATTATGAAAGGAGCAGCTGTGAAACTGTGGATATTTTTTATTTTATTAAAATGTTTTAATGGTCTCAACTCCCATAAAATTAGTCGTTTGAATAACATAAGTTAAGCCATTTGGTCCAAAAAATTTTAAAAAGTGTAAAGCAGCTGCAAGTTTAAATAATTTAAATCCCCATTAGACGGTAGTCTCTAGTGCGCATGCTCCATGGTCCCCACAACACGGAAGATCCCGGAAGTCGAGCCATTTTGTCCTCAAAGGGCCTCGAGCAGCTTTCTTAGGAAAGAGGAGGATTTTGGGAGGACGCCACCTGGAACTTCAGTTTCAGTTTCAATTTCCGGCGGACCTGTTGCATCGGCGCACCGCTGAGGAGAAAGAAAGAACACCTGTGTGGACACTCGGCGTCTGAATAGACAAATAAAGACGAGAAGGACGTCGAAGAGAAGACAGACGCTACTGGTATGAAATGAAAGTTTAATACTGATCAGAAAAGTGTTGAGTTCTGTGTTGATGTGAAGAAAAGACTCTTATGGTAGCTTCATGTTGAAGTTGATGCAGTATGAAATGATCAGTAATCATGTTTAGCAGCATCATGAAGGTCTGGCGTGGTTGATTAATGACTGTTTTAAATATTAATATTAATAAGCTCAGTCATGAGTGATGTTTCTATTAATGTTTAAGCATAACGCTGCAAACAGTTGCCTAATTATTCGTCCTAAGACATGCTGTAATTATTTATATTAAGAGAAATGTTTCATTTAAAGGGAGAATATCTGTTAGAAAATAATGGCATTTGTTTATTTTCTTTATAGCTTATCAAGCTAAGTAACTCCGGTAAAAAAAAAAAAATACAAAAAATTTTAAAAAAAGTTTACTGATCTCGATATGACGCCTATGAAACGTACAAATATAGCATGTCCTTGGTTTCAGAAACATTTTACTCTGGCAGTTGTGCTTTTAGAGATAATCATTTGTATACGTCACTTTACGATATTGTGTTGGAGTATGTAAGATTTGGCCGTGTCTCCAATTCAAACAGCATGTCACTAGAGTAACTGCTAACTGTAGCTGCCGTTAGCTAGTTGGCTCAGCTAGCCGTGTAGTTAGCGGTTGTGTTAGCTGACTTGGCCCAGACTGGGAGTTTGTAGCCTCGGTGGAGTGTTGGTGTTGTTTACTATCGGACCTCTTGAGGTACAAAGCAACTTTGGGCTATCTGGTTAGCAGAGTTGGCTTAAGTAGATATCTCTGCCACACAATATATACATGGCTTTGAAATATGCTAATAACTTTATTAATCTCTGATTGTTTTAAAATAAAATTCCTACATATTGCACCTTTTTAAAACAACTTTAAAAGAATCTACCCAAACATTTTATAAAAGACCCAATCCAAAAGGGACCTGATCAGGGCCAGGATAGTAAGACCTGGTTCACCTGAACAGGCTGATACACCACCAATTAAGAAGCAAAGGGAGTCGAAAATAGTAATACATGTCATTTATTCAGGACTTCACAGTTCAGACTTTTATGCCTGCTCATATTGTCTGCGGTAAGTCCTCTCAAATCCACCTGAGTATCAAGACCTAAGACCCACGGTAGTTACAAGTGGAACATACCAACCTGGTTACACTGAATATAACTTGCTTCTGGCCCAGTTTGTGTCGGGGTCAGATCTCAGATACCAGGGCCTTATATGCTGCACAGGCTGTATCCTCTTTGAGCATGAAACAAAAGTTTAAGCTCTCGTTTCCCTTAAAAAAAATCCAGGTGTTTTGTTTTTTTGTAACGATGAACATTAATAACTGACAAGACAAGAAACCTACAAGCCCCGTTAGCAGCATCGAGAGGCTGTGCTGCTCCGACGGTACCGAAGTGGTCAAGAGGTGACGATTCTTTAATTCTGTGCAGCTGATAGTGGGAAATAAAAAAAACTCCAGAATGAAAACTAGCTTATTTTAGCTGGCTGGATAAACTCTCAGTTCCCGTAAAATGATTTATGATCCACACATAATTTTGAATAAACTGTCAAAAATGTCCAGTTTCACAACATCTATTTTGGATCCACCATAGCCTCCCCCGTCTCCCAGCTCGGCACTTAAATGCTGATGGAAGATGCCGTCATTTTTGTCAACATCAGAGGAACATTCATTGAAAACCACTGAAGCTTATTGCGGTGAATGTGGCATGGCTGTAAGTGAGAGCATGACAACCTTCATGAATAACCGAGAGGATAGTCAGCCACTGGTGGATGCTGGTTCCTGTACTTTCCTGTGATGTGAAAAGATATACCTTGCTTTGGTCTTATATTCATGTGTGATGGAAAGGGAAAAAGCGTTTGAAGCTGCTGTCTCATCTGTCATTCTGTATGAATCTGTGGGTTGGCTGGAAGTGCCTCTAACATCTATTGAGACCCTTTACTGTACTGTATGTGGCCGGGGTGACGACGTCAACACCTGAACTGTTTGTCAGAGGCAGGTCTTTAATTACCTCCATCAACGAGGTTATGTTTTTACCGGTGTCCGTTCGTTTGTTTGTTGGTTTGTCAACAGGATTACACAAAAAGTACTGAATGAATTTCAACAAAACTAGAATAGACTCCACTTCATTTTGGTGAAGATCCACATAACGGGACAGATTGAGGACCTTTTTCGTACTTTCTTTAACATTGTGAGATTTGAGGGTGCTTTTTTATGTTTATGTCAGATTCTCGGAGTATTACGTGGATCTTGATGAAAAAAATCAGGCGTATTTAGGTGGCTGGTGTCAAGGAGTGAGTAGATCTGGTGATTATGGACTGCGTAGTGTTTTTATCGCACAATCAGGGCAGACTGTGTACAATACAAAGTCGCATCCAAGCGGCTCTGTGTGCACTTGAGCTAAGGGTTTTCATGTTGTTATTCCGCAACAAGAGTAGATTTAATCAAGCTAACCACAGTGGATATGGCGTCCATAATTAAACTTTGCCTCTCAAATTAGAGCCTGCAGACACCTGATGGCGATTTTAAGGAGTTAATCAGCTGAGATCCTTCTCAGGCCTTTAGCATACAGCTATATATAACTCCTCCTGTGGGCACCCGTAAGTAGAGAGTGGTGTTTAAACAGATAATGATCGACAATATAGAAAACATAGTTCAATGTCTTCATAGGAGAAGTTATCACTTCTGGCAAATGCAGTGCTTTATAAAGGTTAGAGGTTGTGTTTTCACCCATGTCCATTTGTTGGTTTGTTTGTCAGCAGGATTACACAAAAACTAGAAATTTCTCAGGAAGTCATCTTAAATAAAAGCAGATTTAAATATGTTTTAATTGATATTGGATTAGGCTTGATTGAATTAAAGGGGACTTCTGGGCCTCTGCTGAAAGCCATTCTAGGTTGTGCTTGTTTCATTTGAGTATGAAGGTCTGGTTTTCCAGTTTTTGCGGCTTTGTTTGTAGTTTAGTTCATGCAGGTTTTGGCGAGTTTAGGGTGGGAAGTTGCATGGCTGGCCCAGACTCCCCCGTTCTTTTTGGTCAGGACTCCAGACTCCCATAGTTTTGGTTATTTCATTATTGGTGTTATGTCATTGTAATATTTGTAATATAACCAGTTTTTCTTTGCAATATTATCCTCTGGCCTGGTGTCGTCTTCTGTAAGCTGCTGGTCATGAGGTTGAGCCAACTCTTTGTTTTGTTGTGACTGTAACATTTCTGTATTTTGGGGAGAGAGGGTAAAGTGTGAGCAAGTAATTAAAAACCTGATTTGAGAAAACAAGACTTTTAGTTGTGTGTGGATTTACACCTTTAAGTGTTCTAAGGTGATCACAACAAACTTGTAAGTGATGGTGTGAACACCTGCTTTGAGAGAGAGGCAGCACAAATGAGAACTGTGTGATAAACAACAAAAGTGTGCATCTTTTGATTGTGGGTTTTATGCATTTAAGGTGCCAGTTGTCATGTCTGTTTTCACAAATAATTTAAGAACAAAGATGAATATAAGCGCCGCGTTAAAACAGGGTTCAGAGAGAAAGGGATTTATTAATTCTGCGGCCTGTTTTTTGAAGCAGCATAGCTGCAGATGGCGAGAGAACTGAAGCTCAAGATGAAACACACAAGGTGTAAAACTTCTCATTTAAATGCAAGGGATTTGTGGTTTGTTAAAAATATGGAGGGCTCCCACTGTTAGGCTGCTTTAAAAACGGCAAGCTGGGAAAAAAAAAAAGCTTTAAGCTCCGAGCGAAATAGATTCAAAGGTAGGCAGCGTCAGTATATTTCAAATATTGTTAAATAATGATGCAAAAAAATACGTGACCGACTGCATTATGTGGTACTTAATGTGGTTCATGGTGATTTGTCAGGAGATGTGTCTGTCTGTGTTCAGGGCGAGTAAATGGAAAGACTATAAATGTATATAAACACATAACAACGTGAATCACTGAGTGAAAAAAAAAAACAGACATTGGTTTGAAAATTGCTCTGATTTTTACTTGTCACCAGACCGAAGGTACATCACAGCTCAATTTGTGAGGCAGGTTTGGCAAGTGTTCTCTAAATTACAGAGCAGCTATAGTGAGCCTCAATTATTTTGTAAATCACAAACAACAGTAATTATAGTACCTTTAACATTGTTCCATTTATTACAGGAAAACATAGTTTCTGACAGGTTAAATGGATTTTCCATTCAGCTGTCAGGTTGTTATTACTCGTCCTAATGAAGGTGTGGTCAGGTCTGCTGGAGATGTGACGGGCTTTATTGAACACATCGTCTGCAGCTCATGTAATATACTGCATGATGTCCTCTTATTCACGCTGTCTGCTTCTACATCAAATCAGGGCTTGTGGTTTTTTTCATTAATTTAAGCCACAACGAAGAGATGCATCAGATCCTGCTAATGAGCTTGTGTCTCCGGTGTTACTGATTGCAGACGGACGGGGAGACATTCGTCTCTTTCTCTGTGTTTATGTGGGATAAGCTCCACATGTCTATGAGAACTGATGCTTGTTCATGTAGAAGTTAAATTTGATAACTCAACATCGCTGCCTCACAGCTTGTTTTTCTACACCTGGCTTAAATGTCCACATTCACAAACATTGATCGAGCATAATTGGAGGTGCAACGCATGTGGATTGACATTATTCATCCTTTCCATCCAAGTCTGACAGCTTTCGGCATTCAGTTTAACAGCTTTGGTAGCCCAGCTGTCAAATATTATATGTTCAGTCGATTTGGATGCTTGGTACATTTTACCAACTATGTGAAGTCGGTGATTTGTTTATTTTTAACAGGGCGGATGGCCCAGTGAGAGCATCCCCATGCCCCCAAACCACCAACCAACACACACCTGTGAAATCCAAATTATCCAGTTATCTTCCGTCTCTCCATACAACATAGGGATGTTACAGGCAGCAGTGTGTCTCTATGATCATCTTTTATGATAACACTTTGCTACTTTTCACTTTGATCATGAGGGTGACACTAATGTTTACACTCTGTGGCCGACAGTATAGCATAGCATTATGTATTTATAGCCTATACAGTCGAGACTATAATTGATCTAAGACGAACAGACGGACAGAATGACTCGGAGACAAAAGGGAGCTCATTTTGTGCGTTGTTTTCCTGATGTGACGTCCTGTTATTGGTCAGAAAGTAATGGTTTCACACTGTCAACAAACCGAACCGTGGTTAAGTTTGATCTGGACTAAGACCACCTCTTTTAGTCGAACAAAGTTCTGGCTGTTTGGTCCAGACCATAGTCCGGGTGAGGTTTAACACCAGGAATTCTGTTCCGGATCAAACTGAAAAGTCCAAAACTCCGGACCAAACGAGGGAGTTGGGAAAGCAACCTGAGAGCAGCTGGGATGACGTACTTTTGTAGGCTAACCCAGAAGTTAGCATCGCTCCGGTTCACTCAACAAAAAGCCTGTGGGATTAAATGGTAAACTTGGTGGCAAACACAAGTTTCTAACGCTTACATGTTTTCTTTAGCAAGATTATCACTTTTTGAAGAAAGAATGCAATCGTAAAGTAAAAAGCTAACATAAGGCTAAAAACAAACTGACTTCAATGTCACCACCACTAAGCTTCCTACTACAATTAAACTATGCACACCTTACTCTAAATTGATCAATATATATATGTTCAATATAGCTTATATAAATGCTTTAAAATTAACGTGTGGCGTATTTTTAGATATTTGTAGAACAAAACTTCTCACTTAATTCCAAGTTTAAGGACTTTTTCCTGCAGCACTGTATTACAGATCGTCTGCTACTTCAGCACCACGGACAGCGAAATGGATTTATAAATATATTGCACAGTTAAGCTGCTGATATTTTCAGAGCAAAAGTCTGGGCCATATATTCTGTCTTGCAGAAACTTCAGTCAGATAAAGGATCAAGGACCTAACATACAGCTAAACAACCGCTCTGCACCTGCTAGAGAGGTTGTAATCAATCAGCATTACTAAACTGAAGTGTCTGCACTGTCTTTCACACAACGAGTTAAAGCACAACGCTTGTGCTGCAAAATCAGTCTTTATCTATCTAATCTAATGAGGGTTTGACTCGCGTTGCCAGCCTCAGGTAATTACTAACCCTTTTGGCTTGTAGCCTCTTGTACGTTTAAAACTGGCTCCGAGTTTGGGCCCCTTGTCACATTTCTGGAATCGATGAGTTGTTTGCATTTTCCAACAAAGAGAGATTTTCTCTTTAAACCTCCGAGATGGTTTCTTTTAAAATAATAATTCATCCGAGGCTCAAAGGGATGAAAACTCAGTTTAGCTCAAGTCCAAACAAATTTGTGCAGCAGAACCTCTGTTTTCAAAGATAAATGTATTTAGTCAGATGAACACGCATCATCTGTGTCATTTAATACCAGTGAAGTAATACCCTCATTTGATCTTTTATGCTTTATATCTAATTATTCTTAAATAATTAACAAGAAGCTCGACGTATGTGAGCTTCATCTCATTATATGGAGCGGTACTGATGGACTCTTTGAGCACATTGTTAACCACGGTGGATCGTTTGTACAGTGGAAACCAGCCCTGAGGATTTGCTGAGGGAGCACCTCCCTCGCTTTAAGAGGCAGAGAAAATAAGAGATGGTTCAAATAGGCTTTCTTTCTTTCTCCCTTTCTCTCTCTCCTTCTCCCACTGACAGTCATTTGTGCTGCGGTGTGAAGCTGTTGATCGTCTGGCTATTACGCCAGCACAGCGCGGGGTAGGAGAAGTATGGGCAGTTGTTTCATGACCGTCCAAATAGGTTTCGCTCTCTTCTTCTGACAGAGATAATGGAAGCAATACGCTGCTTAGCTCTAAACTGACTGACACCATGCCAACAATTGCAATATGGACAAATCTGATATCTGTGTGATCGAGTGCTTTGTGTGACAGATCTGTGTTGTTGTTGAAGTAGAACTTTAACAATAGCTGGTTTTGTGTTTTTTTTTGACTTCCTTTCATCGCTCTCGTGCTAGTAAATGTGGCTTAAGTGGTTCCCCGTGGAAGAAGTACTTAGATCTTTTTTCTGGAAGTGGCAACAGACAACTTTTTTGCTTTAACTTATCTTTCTGAAGTAAAAACCGATTGCAGAAACTTTCACTATGAACATCCGGCCTGCCACCGGGCTGGATTTCTCTGCAAAAACTAATTACAGCATGAAGGAATTTATGCTATTGCGCAACCGAAACAGGAAGAGGCATTGTCTTCCCTGGTCGTTATCCCCAGGTAACTAAACTTTACGCAGCAAAAGAAAGAGAACCCGGCTGATGAAGGAGGCAAAGGAGGCGGAGAGGGAGAAAACAAGTGTGAACAGACAAGCGTTCACTCATTGGCTAGGCTGCTAGCTGTAGCTAACGCTGTCTTTGCACCAGTGGCACCAACATTAATAGGCTACCACAGGGGAAAAGAAGAGGGAAAGTTGGAAAGTTGACATCACGATGTGCAATAGTCACATTGCCAGACGTGTAATGTCAAGTAGGGCAAATTAACACAAACATGTCGCTACAACTTTTTTTGCCGCTTGATACGAGAGCGAAACTCACGAGGCGCTCGCGCTCCATGTCTAATGTACAAGAGACGGAAATCACCAGATCATTCTAGAATGATTAATGCTTTCCAAAATGCAATTTATATAAAAGAAAACCAAAATAAAACTGTCAGTTTTTATCCAGTATCGTGCAGCCCTAGGTGTCTAATTCTGCTTTCAGTAAAAGACCACAGTGCAAGTTCTGTGTTTCAGATCTTACTTTAGTAGATCTAGAAAAGTATTGGCATCAAAATACAGTTAAAGTTTTACTTGATGAATTATAAATATCACAATAGATTAATTTTTGTAAGAGTAGCTAATTTGAGCTACTTTATTTTCTGCCAGCCAGCTTAATCCAAAATGATACATCATAATTCATTATGATTTATGTTTTGTATTTATAATCTGAATCTGCAGAGTAACAGTTTGTTAAAGCAGTCAAATAAAAGTACAAAATTGGTTTGTAAAATGTAGCAGAGTAAAAGTATAAAGTAGCATAATAATTAAAGTACATGTACCTCAAAATTGGACCTTCATACTTACATCCCACCGCTGTACAGTACAGGGACAAAATGCTGAGATAAACCAGGCACCGGAGCTGTTTTCCTGTTTTTTCTTGTGTTTTTCACTGAAATGTTCCTTATTTTTTCCACCCCTGCCCCTCAGACAGCCTCAGTCTGTTACTGCTATGACTAACGGATCAACAATCTGGCATTTGGGAGGAATTTTAAAGATAATTTATACCGGCAGAAAATTATAACTACTGGGTATCCTTTTCTAAAGTGAGCAGAACCATCCTCGAGAGCAGCGACGGGTCACAGGAGTGTGGCAGCTGAGTCTGTCTTCCTTGGAGCTGAAGACGTTTTGTAAAGACTAGATGTTCCCCTGTGGTTTTGGCACAAACTATTTCAGCTTTTCATCCAAGGCCGAGCGGATGAAAAGTTGAACTAGTTTGTTATTGAATGACCCTAAGAAATTATATTTTTGGAACGATCTTGTGAATGACTCTCCGTGAAGCTCTCTCCTGTTTGTCTCCCGTACCGTTGATGTCAGATGCACAGTGACATTTTATCGATCATCTTCTAAACTGGCTGTGAGAGGAACACTCCTGGTGTTCGGGTCAGCTGTATTCTTTGAGAAACCTCCTCATGACTCCATGACAACCAGTAGTAACCAGTCACATTACCTGCTCTCAAGTAACTTCACTGAGTAAATTATACTTTTCAGAGTCGCGTCAATGCAGTAATCCTTTTACTCTTAAGTAGATTCTTGAGAAAAATTATTACTTTTACTCCATTACATTTGGATACAGTCATCATCATCATGGTCCCAGGTTTGCTGGTGCTCTCCTATCCTCCCCCGGCCAGATGACCCTGTTCCAAGCAGCATCATGGCCGAAGCTACAGCAGGAGTCCAGCTTTTAAATGTGTCTTACCGCTAATATTAACAGATAAATCAACAAGAATTTGTTTCTTAAGTGACTCACTGCCTGGGTGGGAAGGGTTTCGTCAAAATGTCCGTCAAAACATAATCCAAGTATCACAATATGAAATTAATGTAATTTAATTACTTTGTTGCTTTTGGATTACCTCAACACCAAACTTTGCATCTTAACTTATATTTGTTTTCGGAGTGACGTTTGAGATTTGTGTTGTCATGCTAGTTGTTAGCATGCAGACATAGTATATCATTCTTTAATTCAAGATTGTAATCCTGTTAGTAATCCCCTTTTTACTTAACATATCTGTTATCAGATTTTTTTTGTCTGTAATTTTAGGACACAAAAAAGGTAAAAACGTTATCCAGTAATTAAGTAATCCCGTTGTATGTACATGTATTCCATTACTTCCAAAGCCTGCTCGCTACTCTACTTTTTCAAGTACTTTTGTACTCTAATTTAAGCAGTTATTTTGATGACTACTTTGACTTTTATTTTATTTTCTGACTATTTTACATAAGAACAGCACTTGCGTAAATGTACTTAGCTATCAGCGATCAATTATTTTTAAACAGTAACGCTTCGGTTTTTGGCTACTCAGTGTAACAACCGTGTTGATCCCCATAAATCCTGACAGCACCCTTTATTCTGGATCTCTGTTTGTCCCAAAATAAAAATGTATCTCTCGTTATTAAGGAACTATCCTCATTTTTTTATAATCTGTGCCCTCCGGTGTTTGTATGATCATCTGAAATAAATCTCAGCAGATTTATAAAAGCTACGCAGAGCTCATTAATCGAGTAGACTCCCAGTAGTTAAAAAATACCCACACTAAACATTGATTCCTCTAGGTCCACCTTATTTTTCACACCTTGTACCCACATGTACCAGTATCAGTGCATGTATGTGTAGAAGTCTTGAACTTCGGAAAGTTGTTGTTGGTAAGATTAAACTGTGGCAACAAAAGTGATGTAATATCTTGTTATAATTAATAATCATAAAGATAATTCAGAGGCTACTCATTAATTCTGCAGGAACGCGTTGTTTAATCAGGGCTGATAAACATTCATTCTTTGTCTTTCAGTCGCCACCGAATGAATCCTCGTAGTGCGAGGGGAGTAATGATGCAGACGGCACCAGACAGAGGGGCCGGCTCTACAGAACACCAAGACTGCCATCCCATGGCGGAAGAGTGAAGTCGTCGGCCCTCTGAGACGCTCCAGTCAGACAGCAGGATGTGGCACAGTCGCTAAAATAGGAGTTATTCTCCGTCCGTTGCATTCATCTTACAGGTCGAGCACAATTCCACCGAGTCTGTTTCTCTTTCTGTATAATGAAGGACTGTGATGGTGCTTTATCACCTGAACATCCTCATCCCCAACATTAGCTCACATATAATGAGGGTTACTCAGAGGACGGGGGCCCTCTCTACAGCATGATAAAGGACCCGAGAGTGCGCCGGTGACACTGCATCGGTCATTAGCCTGGCTCACTTTGCCCTTTCATATATTTCTAAATAACTGCCTTCCTGTGGGTTTAACGGACCACCTAATCTGCCTACTTAGAGGTAAAGGGGGAAGAGTGGGAATCCGGAGAGGTGAGTGTCACGCAGGTAAATGTGCTTATCAGAGCTGTGACATCTTTAGCCTCTCTCTCTGGCGGAAATGCTGCCACGGGCTCGAGAAAACCTCGGTGGGTTTCACCAGTGATATGAACTGGGGAGGGATTAGTGCGTTTACGTGAGGCGTGCAGTAAATGTGGAACAGTGGCAGCCATTAAATCCCCACAGCGTACCTCTCTGCACTCCCCCCTTCTTAAAAGGTGAACGCTGAATTTAAGAATTCACCTGGCGTAGGCCCGTCTGATCAATACTTGTAAATAAACAATTCTCTCCAAAAGACCGGAGAAGTAGCAGTCTTATCTCCGGCGCTGTTAAGATGCACAGCCCGGAGCCGCCGCAGTGCCAACAAATGGACGATTGATTTGACATCAGGGACTTGTGAGCGTCGACACCAAAGGGGACTTAATGCTACAATAGCGCTGGAAAAAGATGAACTTTAAATTCCCAGGATTATTCAGAAAACTAGAAAATATCACAGAAAACCATCCATCCCTGCAGGAATACCACGGCGGATTTTAAAATAAAGCAGAACAAGGTCACTATCAACTTGCGAGTAGCAGAGACACAAATAAGTCCCTTTAGGAAAAAACTACAGGAATGTAAAAGCATTTTTAAGTGAAATTTGAATCCTCTAGTCAGGCAAACGACTTTCTCATGTTCAGCTACGGGAGATGTAAAAGTTGCAGGGTGTCCAGAGACTTTAATTTAATGGTTTTTAACCTGATAGAAATGATTCACCCAAAAGCGAAAATTGAGTCCTTATCTTCTCACGGCCATGCGGATGGAAAGTGGGTGACATTTTGTAGTCCATAAAACAATTTTTGGGGCACAAAATAGTGTTGCTGCATTCTCCTGAACAACTGAAGTGGGTGGGGACTTGTTTTAACAGAAGAATCCACCCTGATGTTTGATCTCTGGGCTTTCACAGACTTGGACTATGAAGCTTCACAAATGTTCCGTGGACCACAAAAGTTCATCAGACCGGGTGAGTAGATAATGACTTAATTTTCATTTTTGGTTGAACTTACCCTCTAAGACTGATCTGATTTGATTGTTATTTCTTTCTTATTTAAGCTTGGCATGTAAGTATATATGTATGTGGCCTCGTGCAGAGGTAGATTATATGTAGGAATATGGTCACAGCTATAAATATATAAAGTATAAAGCAAAACAACATAAGGTTTGTGTCAGGTTTTAAAGATTTGTATTATCAGAAATGTGGACTTTCACGCCAAGGAGCTTAACTCATAGACAAAAATAAATATAAAGATGGATAGAAGATATGAGATCATATGTTTGTGGAAATTTAACTTTAAGACTTTTGACTTTTCATCAGATTGAATGAAAACATTTTAAGGATCTGCCAACATACTGAGTTAGTGTTATTTCCTTCCTTTTACAAAACAAAGGGAGGACACAGAATATTTTCAGTGATATATGATGAGTCTTAGCCTGGTGGTGTTGTCAGCCATGCTTTCACATTGTAAAATTAGTTTCACTGACCCGGCCACCCACAGGGGTTCAGCAACGAGAGCCCGCATCTGGTTCATCCTTAGGATGAAGTTACACTCATCCTGCCATGTAAGACGAGCCTGTAGGGTTAATAACAAACGGTGCCGGTATATCGCCGTCAAATTCAAGGAAACAGGCCGCTGGCACTCCTTTCTAGATGGCAGAGGAACAATCAATGCAAAGTGTGTAACTGCTGGGTTATTTGACTAAACTGGGGCACAGAATGCCTCGAAGGGAGCGGGAAATGACAACCGTAACATTTCACTTCTGTGGCTAGTGCCAAAGTAACTGTACTGTGTCGATACAATAAGTATAGAGGGCAGGTCTGTTACCTCCAGCAGCCAGTAGAGGGCAACATGCAGCACTAAATCCACTGATGAGAGCTAATTTACTTTCAATTCAATCAGTTTCTAAATTCAATTAAATCAAATTTGATTATCATCCGTTGCTACGGCGCTAATAGAAAACTCTGATTTGAAAAAACACACATTATTGCTTCAAGGGTTTCCAGAGACAAAATAACGTCCACTATTTACAAAGAAAAAAAAAAGCATTTATTCGGCAACACTCGCTGCAGAGCAATAAAAGCATACTCACAGCTGTAGGAAGTAAAGGAAGAGGGGAGGACATGTTACAAAGAAATGTTTGGGCAGTGGTACAAACATCTTGTTCACTGTAGCACTTGATTAAACAGTTAAGAAGTTGGCTCTCTCGTCAAAGCTTCACGCACGCCGACACAGAAAGGTAGTTTCCTGGTAAATGCACATACACTCCGTTAAGTAACATACATACTGTACATCCACAAACATAGTTTGATTTTTTTTTTGTGTGTGTGTGATTTTGTTGGCACAAACTGTTTTTTAAAAATGACTCCAACATGAAGTCCACTTCTTAGGTATCTGAAATGTAGTGCATGTTATTCAAAAGACCAAAGCATAATAAGAAAATCTGAACTTTTGAGAGAAATGACACGTTGTCGATTTAAGTGTGATGGCCTCCTGGATTGTCAACACCTGTCGCACAGTACAGACTCCAGATTCAACAGTCGTGTAAAACAGGAAGTAGTCTGAACTGTGAGAGGGGCTGGATTACATAAACATGGCAGAGCACCATTGAGGAAAAACAGGTCTACTCTTTCCTTCTAGACAATGCTCATTTACCAGCAACAAAATGCTAGTAACCACAGGCTTCTTTTCAAATGTTTAAATATTTAACTGAAGCTGTGATTTGTTCCTTTCTGTGATTCACCAAAGATTTGATTTTGCTGCAGCTGAAAAACCACAAAGCATTTTAGGATTGATTTGTGGTTTAAGGCCTGATAAAAAAAAAAAAAAAATGGAATAAAATAACCCTTTTTGGCAAACAAGTCCTCTTGTGGTTTGCTGTGGTCAGAAAATCACAGATCATCAGATGAACTTAAAAAAGAAATCTGCAGCCTCGAGGGCTCTAAGATGAAAACGTTTGAAACAGTCATCACAAACACGCTCTCAAGTCAAAGAGATCAGAGTCGGGACAGATGAATGAATTAATGAGGCCAACAGCTTCAACAGTCAACATTAAATGTCATCATAAAAGATTACAAACATGACAGACAGCAGCATTAGAGTTCCTTGTAAATTGATGAACGTGGATTCAATGGGTTTATACTAACATAGACTGGGTTAAGATTGAGAGCGGGTAAAGAAATTAAGAGCACTGTTCACTTGACAAAGACTCGACAATTCTGGTGTGAAACACACTGAACGAAGGTCAAAGGCAGTATAATCGCTGAGTTAAACAGTGGAGAACGTCTTGAGCAGCAGAGTTAGTGTCACTGGCAGTTTGGTTGTCGGCTTACTACGAGCCGTCAAGCACTGCAGTCCGAGTCACAGTCACAACAGTGGTTATCTTCCATTGAATCAGATTTCATTAATTTAAAAAAAATGGCAAAAATAAAGTGGTTGAGAATGTTCCTAACACTAGACTATAACCAGCTATTACAAAAAGATCAGATTTCATTTGAATGACGATGGCAAGGACGCTCTGCTTTGTTCCGCATTAACTTAACAGCTGTATTGTGGGTTGTCGGTCCATGAAGAGTTCAAAGTAAACAGCATCTTTCTCTGAAGCTCTTCTTGTTCTTCTTGTTCTTTCCTTTTCCATTTTTGTCTTTGTTTTCTGACATTTTCTTCCCTCGTACTTCACGCATCAGGTCAAAGAACACCTGCAGAGAAGGAACAAGGAATCATTTAGCACTTTTAACCGTTTTTCCATCATGCAAATGTGATACAGCTATGAGAGAATGAAAATACGTCAATTTATAGTATTGTGCTAACCTTGTCGACGTTGGCTCTGGTTTTGGCTGACGTCTCCACATACTGGACGCCCCACTCCTCAGCCTTCCCTCGGGCCTCGTCCACAGACACCTGCCTACGCTCCTCCAGGTCCGACTTGTTTCCCACCAGCAGGAGGGGGATCTTGTCCTCTTCCGCCTTCACCCGCAAGATCTGCTCCCTGCCGGCACAGCACAGATTGTGTAAATCTAACCTTTTTTACACTGCAAAATGTATTTTAACTCTTTATTCCAACCAGGTTTGTTAACAAAACAACTTTCTCTTTTGTATACTGATCTGTCTCCAGCGTTTGTATCAACTTCTGTTTCTTCTTTTATCAATTTGTAAAAACTATTATACCAGTCTATCTAGATTTTGAAACTTTAATTGATTTAAAGCCAATACTTAACAGTTCATTAGATTAAAGTTTTACAATTGTTCTGATTTAGAGCATTTAATGGTTGATTATTCCTCATTTTCTTTCTGCAACCAATGTTTTCAGGTGTATATATGATGTCAAATGTTCTCCACTGTGTTCCTTTGAACTGCTTTGAAGCACTGAATGTCTCTTTGATTCTTGTTTAGTGTACATGAGTCTACAGAGCTGTTCACTGAAACTGAGCTTTGGTATTTTGTTCTCTCCCTATGATGAAGAGAGGCTGTCTAAATCCTGTCAAGACAGATCCTCGCTGACACGCTCCTCTTTACAAATATTACGCAGCACACTGCAGAAAACCAGTGTAGCAAAGCTGTTGTGCAGGTTATATTTTCTAAATGACAGGTAGCTGTAGGGAAGGATATGTTACCTGAACTCCACAGTGGCAGTGAAGGACTCGTGCTCTGTGATGGAGAAGACCAGCAGGAAGCCCTCCCCGCTGCGAAAGTAGTTGTCCCTGATGGCAGCGTAGTCCTCCTGGCCGGCTGTGTCCAGAATGTCGATCTGGACCTCCTCCCCGTCCAGCACCACCTTCTTCCTGTAGCTGTCTGCCTTGGTGGGCTCGTAGTCTTCCACAAACTGGGGATGAAAAGATAAATTGAATTCTTTGAAGCGTGCTACAAGTATTTGTTTTTATTTATTAGGCATCAGTTAAGCATGAGCAGTTATGTGCACACGACTACACTGGTTAAAACGGAAGCGTGTCTGAGCAATCTAATGAGATGACTGAAATATGCAGCTGATTTGCTGCTTGGTAGCAGAGCCAAACAGAAAACAACATCTGTGGACTAGAGAAAGTGTCCTATTTTTGTTAACAAGGATCCCTACAGTATGAAAACTTTGCAGCTTTGCAGCACTTGTGTGATGAAGGAGCCACTGTTGTTTCAAAAATCATGTTAGTTTCATGTAAGAGTTGGCTGCTTCACAGTTTTCTGAATATTTTTTTTTAACTGAACACTTCTTGTATTTACTTCACATTAAAAGTCTTTATTGGGGAGCCACTGAAAGGAGGGTTTTAAATGTTGACTCACCTCATCGTACATAAACTGCAGGGTGAGGGCCGACTTCCCCACGCCTCCGCTGCCCACCATGATCACCTTGTGCAGTGTCAGAGAGCTCTGGTTTTTACCTTTACCGGTAGCCATCGCTGGATTCGTCTGTCTGTCTCTTTCACACACTCACACACATGCGCACACACACCCACGCATACACGTCTCTGCACCCAGGCACTCTCTGACACAACCTGCGAATGACAAAAGTAGAAACATATCAGCACCGACTGTAAACAACCTCCACAGAGAGAGACCACAAGTGTGTGGACAAGTGCGGGGGGACAGATGGCAGTTGTTGCTTAACAGCTTTCACTGTGACAGTTACTTGCTGTGCCAAGGCGCTAGGCTTTGCTCCAACAAATCTTGAATCCTAACCCCCACCCTTCCCATTAAAGTGCCAAATTGCCCACTCATGAATCCTACAACTTTATAAAGTTCACCATCAAAAGGTCATTGCTGCTGATCAGAAGTAATGAAGCCATCATTCTTCACTGCAAGAAGGCATTTAGGAATGCATTAAAATAAGGCCGTCGTGTGCTAACCTCGTTATAAAGGAGGGAGACGTCACTGGCCATCTATCTGTGCTATATGGGCCCTGCCCTCAGAGGGTGAAGGCTCAGAGTCAATTGCTTTCGGCTAACTTCCATATCTTTTATCTCTGTCGGGCACAGCTTCCACCAGAGTGCAAATTCACTACGTTGTAAAAGCCGGTCTGTCATGTCTTGACTTAGACAGCCTTTGGAGGGACAGGAAGTGATTGTATCGAGAGTGTCAGGTGTGTACCGAAGTCAGAACAAGTCATCAATCTGCCATTAGTAGCAATCTGTTGGCAGGAGATATTTCAACTGTGTTCCTAAAGTACAACTTCCCTGACATTTAAACAGAAGTTTAAAGTTAAACTAGTCCACTTTTCTTTAAGTAAGACAACAATCAAAAAACATACGTTAACGCAACGTAACGGATAGGAAAATTTCATTGACTTGTCTGGCACAGCTCTAATTGAGACCAAGACTGCAAGTGTAATTTTGTTAATTATCTCTGTCATCTAATAAATGAGTTTGAATTAGGGATGCACAATGTATTTGTCAGTTTATTGATAGGGCGGTAACTTGCAGCATGGCTTACATCTCTAACTTTGGCTTACTTTTTTGCTGATCTCTACAAACTTGCACGTTGACTGCACAAACGCTTGCTGTAACTTATGGCAATATGGGACAACGCACAAGCACCCATCTGTTACACAGACGGTATGTTTTCTGCATTTCAATTGTAAATAAATTGTGTTCATCTACATTGACTGCAGAGCACGACAATTTCTGTATGACAGGTTACCTCCACTTGTGGTCTCATTGCAAAGAAATTAATAATATTAATAGCAGGAACTGCCGACATTATCACAATGATTGGATATTGGAAAAAAACGTCAATACTGAGCATCCCTAGTTTGACTGTAATGATGCACTGCATTAGAAACGGCCGTTAAAACAGCCGATGGCCTTTTTAAAGATCATTTAATGCTTTAGAAGCATCTCGCATTGTTTTGTAATCAATAGCTGTACGTGAGTGACAGAAAATAAGAGAAACTTGCATCTTAGTCCACTGAGACTATCTCTGGCCTGGGACATCAACCAAACAGCTGGTTTCCTGTGTTCCTCTGATGCAGCAGAAATCCAGGGCCATCATTTCCTCTGGACATCTCTACTGACACACTTCTTCTGTCTGATTAACACTAATGACACTCAGCTCCCGTCAGTTAATCCTATGGCACATCCTGCACTGACAGTTGTTGTCAAGTCTCCACCCTTTGCAATCATGCTGATACTGTAGGTCAACAAAGAGCAACCAGTAACTAAACACGCAGCCATTTCCTCACCTCAGTTCCTACTATGAGAAGTCAAATACACAGCAAAGCATGCCAATGTCAACAGATGTCAACAGATTAGATAAATGCAAACTAATTACACCCAGAGTTGTGACACACGCTCTCTCACTTGGTATCCTGAAAGTCTTTCTGTCAGATGACACAATGCTGCTGCTGTCACATCACAGGGGCCAACATATTATTTTCCCTTTACCTTTTTTCCTCCTATAATTTTATCACCATCTGCACGGAGAAAGATTTCTTCCCTCCTCTCCGGATGTCACACTAATGGGCTGACACCGAGCTGATTCATAGCATAGCAAAATCTGCTCCTCCCCAACAGTAAACATTTCACTTCGACTCATACAGTGAGACGGAGTATGCACAGACACTTAGCCCAGGAGGCTGAGGAGGAGAGAAAACATTGCCACGGATGGCAGAACACACTGGTGATTTTGTGTTTTAACATCAGGTTTTTCATTATAATTTCAGAAATGTCACAACCCCTCGGAAGCCCGTCAAACCTGCTAAAAGCCCTGTGAGATTTTCAGCGTTGCCGTTTCACACAAGCACTTCAGACTCCTGATGTGAAAGTAGATATCAAGGATTTCTACGGCTGCAGCATTTCCTCACATTGTCTAAAAGCAGAGGGGGAACCTGTGGTTCGCATCAAATTAACGTACACTTCAGTATGCCAGCTATAGTGTGGCGACTCTCGGCGTTGAGGAAGTGGCATCATGGTTCCTTTCCCTCTGACAGGAAGTGCAACTTGACCTGTGCTCTTCCTGTCTTTGTTATCAGTAACCAGGCCAGTGAATGGTCTCGTGGGAAGGATATCCACACAACCCACCTATGCCAAACTCAGCACTTATGCATGGGGGTCACTTACTAAATTATTCACTTGTAACCCACTTCACTGCAAATGTGCGCGCACAGATCCCAGAGCTATAAATAAAGCAATCACAGTGAATAAACTGAAGGCAAAATATATCTCTTAAATATGCTGAGCACACACAAATGCTTAGTGCAACTTCTCCAGAGGAAGTTCAGACCTTAGGGGAGGGGTTCCACCATATTTCTCCCAGCTGCAGTTCACTATAAGTTACATGCAGGGTTATAATGGAGGGCAGTGGCGAAAGAAGAATGAATATTTAGGCCTGACCCAGATATGTAACTGGTCCTTTTTAGGGGCTGTAGGGTTAAAGAGAAGGAGGGGTGTAGTCCCTCAGACCACTCTGGTTGCTAAGCTCCTGAAATATAGATGACACCGGTGTAGTGTGGGTTGCAGGGATTCATTAAGATTCCCTTCGGAGAATACACCAGTGTTGCCTCCCTGCTCACTGTCAACACTCCGGCATGGATGCACCAAGGCTCACCAGGACTCACACAGATGCTAATAAAAGATCACAGCAAACAAATGGAGCCAAAGACAGAGTTGTCTTGATGCTACCCTGCCTGGCAAATGGGTCATTTTCCTGAAATAGAACATGACCGCCAATCATCCACGCCATCATCGAGGCATACTTCAACTGATTAGGCACAGATCAAAATAGGCATCCATTACAACTGATGTTATCACTCAACCGGCTGATTTTAAAGGCAGTAAAACTGTAACTGGTATTTGAACACATTCCAATCGCTATCGCCTCATGTGCAGAAAAGTACAGCTCTCTTTCTTGAGGAATGATCTGTCCTTGAAGCGTGTCTATGGATCTCTCTGCTTTTCTCGCAAAACCTGCCCTCCTCTGCCTCTGATTGGCTTGCTTCTGTTGTTTTCATAACATTAGTCTCAATGGCTATGTTGTTCTGGTATCAAGATCAACACGATGTGTTTGTGTCTCTGGGTGCAAACTCAAGATATCTGAGCCATAGTTGAACCTGATGAGTCTAATTCCAGATGACACAGAGGTGAGGGGAATTTCCTCTTCCCATCTGACAGAGACAGCCAGGATCTTTTCTGGCCCTGTTACAGCCCACCTAAATCCAAAGATCAGAGAAGGAGATTAGCTCAGTGTGGCTGTTTCCCTCATCAGTACTGCTCAGCCGAGTCGACCAAAACAATGAGGTGGCCTCGAGTGGGTGTGGTTGAACTGAAACACTACTGCTATGGTAATAGTCAACAGATGTTTAAGGATATGATGTCATTCGAAGGGAGGACAATTATGAAATTACACTTATATTGTGATATTCAGCATACTTGCAAAACTTGTTTTGTCTCTCTGACATTACTAATGCTTGTCATATAAACAGTTCCTCCCTTGATAGTTCTGCAGCCAACAACACCCATGTCCCTCACTAATGCACCAGCTACAAAACAAAACTCTTCCTGTGTCTCATCCGATTTCCACCACCCCTAGGCTGAAAATGTCCTTCATTAGTACTCCAACAAATGTGAAAGGGGGACTGAGCCTTTTTGCTTCTGCTACCTATCAAACTGGTCATACTTTCAGCTTGCTGTGGAGAAAACAATATAACCTAGATGAGTCATCTCAGTCATGAAGTTTTGTATAAGAAAGGGTTTTCTGTTACACGCAAACAACTGGGATTCAAGATCCTAAGGTTTGGTTACCACAGAGCACTCAACAATGCAAGATTCAGCAGTTATTTTGGTTGCTACCAGTGGAAATCAGGAAACGATTTGGTCTACTAAAAAAGACAGCAAGACAGAAATGTTATAAAGGCACCCCACGATGCATACTAACAACCCTTGGCTAGGGGAGTGCACAGAGGAGCCTTTGACGAAACCGGGCAGCAGGCCGGCCAGCAGGGAGCTAAATCCTCTCGATGTTACAATCCTTCTTACCTCTTCAACACTAAGTGGGCTTTTTTGAATACAACTCGATTTGAAACCTTTTTTTTTCTTCTTCAAAACATGACACCATGTTGTTGTGCCACATATAGAGAAATAATGGAGAGAAAATATGTTTCTACACTACAACAAAGTGGCGTAAAAGCTTTTTGGGTGTAGTCGAAAACACACAACAGACATCCTTTCTAACCTCCCTGCAGCTGACCCTGATGATGTTATCCAAACATTCATGTCTTTCCCATTACTTTAGCATTCCACTGGACTGATTCAGGGAGGACAGAAAGAAGAGTTCTCAGCATCCATTCACTAACAACGGTGTTTGTTCGTGTTGAGCGGCTCCCTCACTGACTACCCACTACTCAAACTTGCCATTTGCCTAAAAGGAAATGCAACAGACACAGTATACTATCAGCACCATGGTAGGGGCTAGTGGTGGGAGTTGTAAGCCATGACAGCACCACAAAAAAATCTACCTCAACCCTCCCACTACCCTCTTTCCTTCACAGCTCAGATGTGCTCATGAGGGCTTTGGTCATCACTCAGAGAGCCTTTTAACCTCCCTCCTTGGTGCTTTTTGTACCATTTTGAAAAGCCTGGACTGTCATCCTTATTCTACAATGCTATACTCCCATACTGTAACCAATAGCTTTAACACAGCTATAGGATTAATGAGAGGGAACAGGAGGTAAACTGTTCAGCGAAACCTTTCTGACTTTGTCACGAACTTAAACGTAAATGGGAACACAAGAAAGGCGATATTTATGGGCTGAGACACCCCTCTCACTGCACGGTGGTGTAATTATCTACTTGCCTGAAAGGGTACAGAGCACATTCAGAGTGCAGATGAGTGTCAATGGGTAGCTCTGCTCAGCTGTGGAGCAAAGTGGAGGAAAAGAGGCTGATGGAAGTGGTGAAAGTGATGAGAGGGATCTCGGATCTCTCCACTCTGCACCCTTTTATACATGGCAAACTCATGCTAAAGTCATGTTAGCATGCTTTCGACACTGCCAAATAAGAAAGGACAGATCAGTGGATTAACCCAACGCTACGTAGGTTACTGCTCACCATTTTTACATGTTTTAACACTTAACACACACAGCTAGTTGGATAAGTTGTTGTTGATAATAACTGTTGTTTCCCCACTGTCTATACTGTGTATCTGCATCTCATGTTTACTAGCGTTAGCCAAAACTGAACTCCTGGCTGCGTCCAAAATTCCTAACATGCTCGTTAAAACAGTATGTGAATTTTTTTTTTTTTTACCATGTCCGAAACCTTAATCTGAAACCCATACCAGCACTATATACTATTTACGGGGAAACATAACAGAATGCCAGCACTGCAGTAGTGACAACAACCCAACATGAAATGCTGGTCTTTCTTCTTCTTTGGATCAGGTCGGCTAAATGCTACAACTGCATATTGCTTCCCCCCATTAATGCTCTTTTGACAGTTACTTGTATTTTCAGTCCATCACTGTGCTGACTTTCCATCAGTTTCTACATTTTAGTCCAGGTATCCAGGTTGATTATAAAAGCAGTTCATCCAGCTGCTCGTACAGTTTCCTCCCTTAAAGCAATGCTGGTTGTATTTGGTGACTTATTTTTTTACAAGTGAATTGACGTTTTTGTTTGTTCCGAAAAAGGTACTGTTGGGTTTGAACTCCACCCTGCCACTGAATTATCATACTGTTCTAAAAACAAATATTTACATAACTTGTTCCCCTTCCTTGTATAAAACAGGATGCATGACGTTTCATAATTGTCACACATAGCAAGCAATCACAACTAATGTATGTACGGCAGTATGTCAAATTGGCTGCCTTGGGGGGTAGAAAAACCACTCTAGCCTTACAGTAATTCATTCCCCTGTAAGTGTAAAAAAAAAAAGCATAATTGTCTGATTAACATATCCACAGGAAGGGGGGGATTTCCATCTTCCACTTTATGAGTCTTTTTATACAGATAAAAAAAAATCAAACAAGAAGGAAAAGACATATCTTATGTACTTCTTCTTCAACAGGGAATGTTTCAGAGCATATATGATGTCAGATGACTGTTGGGATCAGAAAATATCTGCTAAATGTTAATGACAGCTCCTGGCATATTCTGCATTGGCCACACGAGCAACAGTTTCTTAATTCCTCAAGCATGGCTCATATAATATTTAACTGACACACAAAATATATAAACCTCCCTTCCTCCATGCTCACAGAGGGCAGACAATTGATGGCGGCGAGGTATGCACTTAACTACAACACTATCTCCTGCACATAATCATTCACTTTCCAAGTCCAGTAAAAAATAAAAGCCATACGCCGCTCTCCCTGTCCTTTCCCTACACTTTCACTGCCAACATCATTAGCAGATGGTTTTCTGACTCTGGCGCTATTACACCCCTAGAACCCAGGTCATTCTGGGACCTCATCAGAAAATGAAAAAGGAACTGATCAGAGTAGCAGATGGGGCTCTTTGATACGAGCCAGCCAGGTTAGGTCCAAACTGAGGGAAATTAAGTCTGCAGAGAATTGTCAGTGCTAAAAGAAAGAACCGGAGGGCTTAGCATTAAGATTCAAGTGAGGGAGAACATGGTTGGACCTACAGAGATTAACATCCAGACAATCTTGACAGAGACAGAAGAGGAATGCAGAGTCAGTTCAGTCTCACAAGCCCTTTCTCTATCTCTGAAGTCATTAGCTTGCCATTGGTCTGCTGCTATGCAGAAAATGTTTCTTTACCAGAATTGATCAAAATCCAGCTCTGTCGTCGTTTGCACTAAGTGGCTACTGGTTTGAATTTCACCGAAGAGTTTCCACTTCCTGTCATGGTCAGATGTTGTTTCAGGCATTTTCCTTAAAAAGTCTGTATCAGCATTTAGAAATTAGATACTGCATAAACACTACATACTTGGATGACATAATCATAGAAAACATTAGCCCTTAAAATTTCCACAACAGAACAATCTGGATAGGCTTTTAAAAACCTGAAGTATACTGGTGGAGCCCGACAAGGCTGCGAAACAATTCCTGAAATGGTTTCCCTGAACACACTTGAATTGTGCTGCAATCAGCATTGTGCTCATAGGTTGTTCACGAGGAGGTTGACTGCATGTCATTCCAGACGCGTTAACTGTCATATAAAGCGACACTGCTGACTGCATGACATAAACTTGACTCACAAGCTTAACCCTTCAATACACTCAACCTGAGGACGCACAAGATGAGTACAGCTGCAACTATTAGTCGGTTGAAAGTCTGTCTGGATAAGTCATTATTACTTTAGTCATTTTTTAAGCAAATATTTCAACCATTTGCTGGTTTCAGGAAGGATCTATTGTCATTAATGATATTATATGAATAGTCTTTAGTCTTGGAGATCTCCGAGATCTCTGGCCTGGATTTGTGGAGGACATCACACACAACCTATAGTCACGGATCTAGTCATTTTGGCTACAGTCTTTTTAGGATGTGAGTAAAGGATGTAAGTAAACCTCCACATATGTCACAGTGAGCAATGTCATTAATAAAACAACAGCGGGTCTAGGATGCAGTCATAGCACTCAGCTCTCATTCACTACTGAGAGTCGGAGATTCACGGTTAACCTCCAACTCCCACCACAAGACACACAATTCATTCAAACATGATTCAAAAGGCCCCAGGCAGATCCGTGGTTTCACTAATGAAGAGGCAAACCAGTCACATGACACCTTTGCCTTGTCATGTTTTAATCTACTACAGCTTCACTACTACACATCTGATTTTCATTAACAAACATCTCCAACTGCACTTGGACACACTCTCTGATGGACAGAGAAGATTACTGGTGCAATAATTTATATAACTTACTGTTTGCCTCCAATAATGGCCCTCAGCTCTGAGTGTTGAGTGAGGCCTGACTGCTAATGATTGTCCTGTTTGCTTAAATTTGTCAAGTGTACGGTGAGAGCTGATTTAATGATAGAGACGTTTATTTTAACTTTCTTTCAACTCTCAAAGCTAATCTCTCAGCGTTGTGAAGTCTGTCAACAACAAACAGGCTTCCGTTACGAACAATATTGGCTAAAGGTGTTAACATATAGCCCTCAGATATAACTCAACACGCATTCACTGAGTGATTATTCTTTCACAGCATCGAACAAATAACTGGACAAATGTGAAGTGAAGCACATCCCTAATGCATTTCTGCCCCAAGGCAGCCCTGTGTTCATCTAGTAAAGCAGGCTATGGAGAAAAGAAGAACAGTCAGTTTAAGAATTTTTTTAGGTTGTTTTAACTAGGGCTTATTCACCCTTGAGACGCATGAATCTGGATGCTGAATTACAGTTATCAACCTTCTCCTAGGGCTGTACAATAAGATAATTTTTGCATCACAATGTTCATATTTTACTGGAAACACGAATCTATTGAAATCATGATTATGTGACATACGTTGGGGTCTGCAGAAAACAAACAGGTTTTCTTGCATCTGGAGAAGGAAGATTTGTAGGCCAGGGCATGTCTGCAGGACTACAGTTCTTCATTGTAATGCTGTTTTATCACACATTTTACATTGAAAATGCATCTTCTGCCATTTGGATATTGCACTTTGCCTTACTGCGGTAATATTTTGATTAATCGTGCAGCCCTACTTTCCCCGATATCAAAATAAGAGTTATTATTAAAAGATCACAGACATATTAGTATTGATGTCTGTAATGCAACACTATGAAAACTTTTTGTTTTTAAAGATTATTATTATTATTATTTATAACTATTAAATTCCCAGTGAAGTTTTAGACAATGAAGTTTATTGTCAAACTGCAAAATATCTGCCTCCACCACATAACTATGTCACACATTGATGATCACATTTAAAGGATCGATGCTTAAAATTGTGGGTATATCTGCCAACACATCAACATCGGCATTAATTACTCCTGATTATTACTGACAGCATCAGCCCCAAAAATCCAGTATGGGTTGGGCTTGAATTGTTAATGAGATGGAGTGAGTTTTGCTTTGCCAACACTGTCAACAATCCCCTAAATGTGTCCGTAAACAAAACAGGCTGACAAGAGATGTTACACCTATCAACAAAATGGTGCGTCAGTAATCAAAGGTTTACATTACCAAACAGCAACAGCAACATAAAATACTAGTTATCCAGCACTCATATACCGTCTGAAAAACATACAAAAAATACTATTTTGAACCTGTTGAGTCCACATTTCTTTGCTGCCTTTTAAGGAGTAAATATGTATAAGGTTTTAATATCAATACAATCAAATAGATGGGACACACACACACACACACACACACGGGGAGAGATAATATGTGGCAATACTGGCATTACACCCCACATAATTAACAAATAACTGCCAAAAACAAAATGGTGGGGGTGGAAAAGTCCTCTGTTACACTGTTTGTGCTGACACCAACATTAAGTTAGCTGAAGAAACCATGAGCCAGCTTGGGTGTGTCATCTCCTGAGGGGGGGGGAGGAACTTTCAGCATAAGCCTGTCTGAGTAATTATCGACGGGAAAGTATATTACTGCGATTAGTTTTAAGGATGAGCTAATAAAGTAACTACAGACAGGTAATAGGGCTGATAAAAGACTTGAAAACGCCTGCGTTGCTAGTGTCAAACAGTAAGGTAACTTAGCTAGGTTAGCTAACTTTGGAGCTTTTTGAGCTAACGGCTGGTCTAACGGCAGCTGACCATCAACACAAAAGCTCATAAACATGGACTTTGATAACACGACTACCGTTAAATCCGCAGCACCACTGATGGCAGTTGTCTGAATGAATATAAATCACATTCAGACACATTTGTTCAAATCATCCATTAAGACGGGGGAAAGTTACGAAGCGGCCGCGAATTAGCATAAAATGTTGTCCACATCATTACCGTTGACGATCAGAGACTGCTTGCTAACCTAAAGATAACTTACAGGCGATTATTAGCATAACGTCTGATATTAGCGTTGTGTTGCAAGCATCTAACATATGAATACGAGCCACACGAACAACAACTCTGAAGCAGGTATCTAAATCAGTTAGTTAAACCTTGGACGAGTAAGGAGTTTTATTTGCACCCATTTTATATTAAGCGGTCACCCTTTTTCTGGGTCGCTCGTCCTTCCTTAAAACAGGTGTGGTAATTTATTGCTCTCTGGCCGCCGTGTGAGCGACAACTCAATCATTTCAGCCCGTTAAGATATCTGTGAAGAGCTTACCCGAAGCAGGATTTGTATTTCTGCCCCTCGGTTGATGTTATCTTGACGCCTGCATTAATAGAGCATTTCGAGGCATTGGTTCTCCAAATGCAAACCGCTCCTGCAACAAAAGCCCCACCTTCCGGAAGTGAAAACTACGGATGGCCGGATGTAACGTCATCGTGACGTCTCAATCAGGCTGTCAGCGTTTTAAAGTTTGATTTATTTTTTTTCACCCAAGATATTAACAGAATATATTAAGGCCTGTTATCACTGCAACAGCCCACTCTGGCTCAAATTTAAAAAAAAAATTTTTTTAAATTAAATTAAATAAATAAATAAATAGCAGGAATTAACAGACAAGGACAAATTTTGTGGCACCTTAAAGGACCATATCACTTTGTTTATGCCCCTTACTACTTACATTAAATATCCTTAATAATGCCAGTGTGACTTGTAACTTTAATAAAGTGGTGTAGTTTGTATTATTTTAATAATAGAAATTAATCTATTAATGAAATCGCTGGATGCCGAGAACGGTACAACATACAACCAGATGTCCAAAACTCAACAGCACAGTTTGCAAAATGTTTAGCTGTGATGTGCAAGTCATTTGTAGTAGCTAAATGCACAACCCCTGATTCAGCTTTTTAAAAAAAATAAACGACAAACAAATGAACCTTCATCTTTGGCTAAACATTAACACTGTTAACCTGCTACACCCCTCTGGGTCCAGTTACAAAGATGCCAATAAAACTGCGTTCACTCCTCTGTGCTATTAAAAACATTATTTCACATGACAGTATTTTGACAAAGCAATCATATTCAACTATGATTTTATTTTGTCAGAGCGTTTGACACGGCATAGAGGGGAAATGGTTTGGTTTTCAGCAAAAAACACAAAGAAGCCAAGGACACTTTTATGATAATAGGCAAGGCAAGTTTATTTGTATAGCACAATTCAGACACAAGGCAACTCAAAGTGCTTTACAAGAGCATACAAATAACATTAAAAGACATCAAAAATTGCATTTAAAATACATTTAAAAACAACAGTAAGAAGACGTCAAGAAACAAAACATTAAACCAAGCAAGAAAAAGGGAAGTAGGCTAAAATGGAAAAGGTTTATAAGAGACAAGACTAGAAAATAAAAGTCACAGTGCAGTTAAAAGCTTTAAAATTGCTTCAGTGAAAAGCGGTGGCAGACAGAAAGGTCTTCAGTCTTGATTTAAAGGAGGTGAGAGTTGGAGCAGACCTGCAGTTTTCAGGGAGTTTGTTCCAGATATGTGGCTGCATAATAACTGAACGCTGAACGCTTTTCCATGTTTAGTTCTGACTCTAGGGACTGAAAGCAGACCTGAACCTGAAGGTCTCAGAGGTCTGGATGGTTCATAACATGGCAGCAGATCAGAAATGTATACAATAGGGGAAATGCTTTTAAAAGGTAGAAAATTGAACTTAGTACTCATGTAGTCTCCAATGTGCAGCAGAACAGGGAGTGCAGTGTTTTATTGCAGTGCACTAACATTGCCCTGAATGGGAATAAGTGAGTGTGTACAGTCAATGGATGGATGGAAACGACACAACTGGGAGCGTTTTACAGTCACATTTATAGTTGTGGTAGAGTTGAATAAAGACTCTTCACCGTGCTCTCCCAACAGATTCTGTTAGCACACAGGCTTCAAACATGAAAAATAGATAACGGTGTGCAATCCCACTATACTCTTCCACTTTATTTCATTTTCATCCTCACTGCAGGGAGCACATATAGAGCACGTATGTTTCAGGTCCCAGCCCCTCTAGTGTGTGGCACCGATTTAGGGCACTGGATGCTCTAGAGGATTTTCTCCCGTGTATTCTTGGACACAGACGTTACAAGACCATAAAACACACACTTGATATAATGTGCTATTCAATAATGTATGTTATAGTCATAATATTGAACATGTTCAATGCACTGGAGGGGAAAAAAACCCAACAACCCTGTAGTGCCGTCGCTGTTTAAATTCAGTGTTTCGACCTTGCACGTCTTCTTTGCTTGTTTTCCCACTTTATACATGGCCTTGATACAATATCATGCTTTACATCGATGAGCTGCTGGGGACCAGGCGGGAGTAATGAATGGCACTACAAGAGCTTGATGCACTAGGCCGGCCCTCCACGGCTCTACTTTGCTTATTTTGTCTCTGCGGAGGTAATGATGTGATTGATTTAATACGCCTCTAAGTATAAATGTTGAGAAGCCCTCTCCCTCTCCACTCCCCTGCTGCTATTAAGGTGGCAGGGAAATAAATGAAGGTAGAGCATGTTGGGAGTGCAGACCTTTTATATCGCTGCTCTTATTTTAGGTCATACTATGCCCAGCGGCCATGACTGATGCATTTGCAGGATCCCCGGAGAACCGAGCCGTTCTAACAAGAATATGTGCAATTCCAGCGCTGAACCCGTCCGTGTGGAACCACGTTGCAACGCCATTAAATACTTCTTGGTTAACAGAAGTAGGCAGACAGGTGGACCACAAACTGCAGTACAGACAGTGTTGAACACCCTTGACATATAATGACACCGGCGCAGAGAGGATACCTCCGCCAAGACCGTACAGCCCCTTGTTTAATTAAATGAAGCCTAGTCCAATATATTCCAATCCACTCGTTCTAGATTTGTATTTGGATCCACATCAAATTATTCTCACTCATAGCCACTTAAATTCGCCTGATTTCTTTCATCAACATCAAGATGGACATGTTGAAATGTTAAAGAAAGTAATAATCTTATCTGGATCGGCACCAAAAGCTAATGTGGTCTTTTCTGGGCTGAGACCAGTCCTCCATCCGAGCTTCCCAACCAATTCTGTAACTGGGTAGTGTTTTTGTTACTGATTATTTCTAGTCGGTAGGCTTGCTGTTATTACTGACAGCTACATTTCAACATTCTGAATATTATTACTGCTCGCTGGCTTCATATGTAGTCCACAAGCATCCGATCAAGGAATAGATTTCATCATCCTGCTGTCAGTTTATGAGGCACCGAATGGTTTAGGGCCAAAATACATTTTTGATCCGCTAAAGATCTGAAGGCTAAAGATCTCTTTGCTTGCCACTGCCTTTTATTGATGCATTTTAAGGCTTTGATCAATATCTTGAACAGCCCTGGGATGTTTATTGTCTTATTTTTCTTTTCTTTTTTTAAACTTGTTTTAACATTTTGTTTCTTGATGTCTTCCTTCTTGTTTTTTAATGTTTTTTTAATGTGATTTTACTCTGGGTTGTCCGTGTCTGAAATGTGCCATACAAAGGAAACTTACCTTGCCTTGCCTATTTACTTTATAGGTGGCAAAGGTAAGGTAAGCCAAAGGAGGGCAATGTTGTTAAAGGTCATAAACAGTCATCAACAAGCAACAGTCTGTTCAGAGAACACATAACCAAATTCTTTACAGGGATGTTGGTTATATTGACAGTCTGCACCACTGACGCATCTCTAAAGTGCTCTGAATTCATGCACAGGTATTTTTGCATGAATAACAATACCATCTTTCATCCTCAGTATTTAATTTACCAAGCAAAATGTCAACAGGACACATATCCCTACTGATATTTAAACACTGGTGCTTTTACTTCTGCTAAGGAAAAGGTTTTTTCACTTTTTGTTGGACATAATAATGGCAAAATGTTGGCGTTCAGAAGGTTTTGCTGGCTGATGCCTTTGTGACTCCCATCAGGTGTAGATTAGTGCTGCACCTATTAGTTAATTTAATCCATGAGTTGATCAAAACACAATGAATTGCTAATTACTTTGATAATTGAGTAATCATTTTAGAAACTGTCGCAAATGTTCAAGCAAAGATCTCAAACATTTGCCATTTCCAGCTTCTTTAATGTAGAAATGTCCTCCTGTTTTTGTCATTCATTGATTAGAAGAGTCTTTGGGTCATGGATTGTTTGTCGAAGCAAGTAATGGATCACTGAAGATAACGATCAGCTGGTTAATTAATAATGAAAATAATCTTTAGTTGCAGCCTGAGTGTAAATATCTTGGATCTTCAGTTGCCACGGTCACTCCAAGTTCATGCAGAGAAAAATATGGCCCCACTTCCTGTGTTCCCATATATACAGAATGCAGACGTGCATGGCTTCTCCTCTGCCTACATAAGTGGACCTTGACTAACTGGTTTAGATGAAACCCAGAGAGCAGAGGAATCAAGAATCTGTATGCACGAATAAAGCTGGTGGGCTGATGTGAGACCATAACTCAACCCAGTCGGACTCAGTGAGGGGGAAGAATACTGCACCGTTGTATTTGTGCAGATGGGAGCACTGTGTCTTCTTTGGCAGAGGATGATAAGAAAGTGGGCAGCAAAAACACAGGCCGACACAAAGCTAACCCTTTAGCTTCCCATTTGGTGCACAGCCTCCACTCCTGAGAGATCACGGACGCCACGGACCGACAGACACCTGCACGGCTTCATGTGGTGCCACTTGGGCTCTTATAGGCTTCAAAGGCCTATAGCTAAGGCGACCCTGCCACTAACGTACACCACTGTCAGTGTGTTCTGTGTTCAGACGAGCTTTCAGTCTGTGTACACACAAGTTCAATTCTAGTGGAGAAGACTGACACCTCTGCTTTTTCACAAGGTTGAGGGATTCATTTCATATTCTCTGAGAACCGTTTTGAACTCATCGTTGAGTGCACTCATTTATAAACTCCACAAGGTGGAGCCAGAAATCCCATGAAAGCCTGAACAAGCTGACTGAATTTTCATTCTTTAATGATTTGCCCTCTCTGTAGTTTTAGTATAGTTGTATTTAAAATGTTTAAATACCTTAATATTCAGTCTGTTTTACATTAAACAATGAAATTCATTATAAGTTTCAACCATTCAACCATGAAATCTTTAAAAAATATATATTGTTGCATCAGGAAATCAATCATCCAACTGTTATATTTCATCACTGTGGGCATCCTGACTTCTGCCTGGTATCTTTGATGCATGATATCCTTCTCTCTCCATGTTCACCATCTGCCTCTATACTGGTTTATCCATTAAAACTGTAAAAAATAATACTAAAAAAAGCATTGTCAGCTTTAAAGTTTGCTTCAAGCAAAGTATATTCCCACCAGAGCTGAATCTTTTACTGATCTCTAAGGGTTGTAGTTGTTCAGTTAGTTCATCCTGAGATCCCTGTTGTGATGCTTTGTGGTCAGAGCTGCAACAGACTCTAAACTTTAAACCAGAAGAGGTCAGTAAAACGAGGCTTTTCAGCTTGTTGTCAAATATAGTAGCACACTGCACAATCAGCTGCTGCTTACATAATCCAATCATCAGTTTACACATTAAAGTTGCACATTAAATACCATCCAACTTTCAAAAAAGACGAATGTGTCAGCATTACAATAATTTGTGTCCTTGGATGTGTCTAATTCCAAAGTGTCACAACCCCACAGAGGCAAATATATCATCTATGTCATCACAGTCAGCGGTCTGAGCCGTCGCCTCGTGTGTAGTCCTGTTTCTTTGGTCGTCCCCTGACAGTCCAGACACTGAGGACTCAGTCTTCTCTCTTTGTCTCTTCAGCGGTTTCTTTTTGACCCCAGCTCTCTCTGCTGAGGACTTGAATCTGCTCCTGAGCGAATGAAAACGAGTTCTCAGGTGAGCGTTCCTCCTCGTCGCAGCGGAAGACCGACAGCTTCTCGGTGCCGATCCTTGAGGAGATGAAGCCCAGCGAGCTTCCTGTCTGAAGGTCTGCAACTTCCTCTGGACACTGGGGATGAGGACAAATGATACGCAATTAGTACCAGTGGCATTAAATTGAATTGTGTTAGACTGCACATGTATAGTCTGCAGTGTTGCTCTTACTTGTAACCCTCTCCCTCTAAGCATTTCATCCTCTGGCACTTTAAACGCAGGAAGGTCAAGAGACGTTTTTCCTTTTTCATCTTCTTCGTTTTGCACCATACGATCATTTCCTCCAGACGGGTATCCACGTCTGTGAAAGAAGTCGCCTCTCTCATCTGTTTCTTGAACTTTTGCATCTTGTCACTCTTGTGTTTCCCTTGTGGAACGGATTTGTCCTTTGGGACCAAAAGGGTGTAATCAGTGGATACAGTACGAATAGATTAGGCAACAACAATTAAATATTAGGTGAATAATACAAGAATGAATAACAATTTGTCCGGTTGCTCACATACCTTTGTAAAGTTCTTGAAAGCCATTAGAAAGGGCTTCAGGTCAGTGTCAAGAACTATACCTGGGAAAGAAAGACAAATATTTTATGTTATGTCGATGCTGTTGTGATGTGTTTTACTCTTCTGGGTTGTAAAGATCATCTGGTTTAATCTTAGAGGGTTACACTGAAGATTATTTTGGTTTTGTTTGAAAACTTTTAACAAACAAGAAACGCTAAAAGTCATGTGGGGTCGCTTTACAATTTCAGTTCTATTCCAACCTGTAAGATTTAAAAAAAAAAAAAACACACAAAAAGGAACAAAAAGATTTGTTTAATTTTCCCCATAAAAAGTTTACATCATTTTTCATGATTTTTTTCATTTTTCATCATACCATATGATGATATTTAAGCATTTTGCATGTTACACTACCTATGGCAGAGTTGGCTTCCATTACGAGATCCTTTGTAATTGAATAAATCTACATTTTGTTAATTCTCCAGACAAAAATGTTCCTCTAGTGTCATCTTACTATCCTGAATTAAATGCTTCTTGCAAAACAAAAAAATAAAAAATAAAAGCTCACCTCTTTTAATAGCGACACCCAGGTCCTCTTTAACCTTCCTCGTCTGTGCCTGGTTCTTGACTTTAACGGATGATTTCTTCCTCGTCTTCTCCTTTTGCTCTTTGGCATGAGGAACATGTGCTGACTTTTTGGTCAGTATAGACGCATCAGAGGGACCGAGGAACTGTGTCATGTCTGCTGGCAGGGAGAAGTCTTTGAGGAAGGGCATGGGCTGGGCGTCGGCGACTTCTCTGAGCAACCTCAGGAGCTTCTGATACAGAGCGGACAGGCTGACCAGGATGCCACGGCAAATCACCCTGATGGAGCACAAAGGCAGGTAGATTGAGACTGTGGAAGCTAAACAAACAGAATTTATTTCAAATGCAGTTTTTAAATTTCCTTTTAGACGTGACAGTGAGGAGGAGCACTCACCAGAGGCGACTGAGCATGCTGGTTATCACCACATTCAATATAATAAACTCATCGCATTTCATCTGCTGCTTTGAGAGTCTGAGGCAAGTATCTGTCAAGGTTAGAACCCATGAGGTCACATCAGAAAAGCACAAGACTGTCGACATGTGCAAAAAACATCACGTTGCTGTCCGATTCAAGGATACATGAAAGCTCTGCTGCAGCGACTCAACGTGCAGCTCATCAGCTGGGCGCCTCCCAGCACTTTGAGACAGAGCCACTCCAGGAAGGGCTGACTGGGAACATCACCCTCACCAGCCGTGACGCTCAGTCCTCTAAACACACACAGGAAACACACACACGCCTCATTACAGTGAGTAAGCACATAATTGACAGCATCCCACATTAAACTAAGCAGATCTTCATCATGAAGCTGCAGACTAACAAGGTTTAGACTGAGGAGTAAATACTGATCAACATCCAATAATCACAAGAAGCTCCAGGTCTCAGATTCTAACTGGCACCATCAGAAATGTAAATGAGTGTGAGTTTCTTCTCATGACATGGTTTGCACTGAATGGTTTAGGGCCAAAATACATTTCTGATCTGTCGCTACACTATGAACCATCCAGACCTCTGAGGTCATCAGGTATGTGTCTGCTTTCAGTCCCTAGAGTCAAAACTAAACACAGAGAAGCAGGACTCAGTTATTACGCGCCACATATCTGAAACAAACTCCCAGAAAACCACAGGTCCGCGCCAACTCTCGCCTGTTTTAAATTGAGGCTGAAAACCTTTTTGTTTGCCACTATAAAAATAAACTTGCCATCCTTTACATAAGATACTTGGGAAATTTAATCTTAAACAAATAAAAGCAAATTTGGATCTTTTGTTTTTTCCAACACCTGTGTTCGATTCTGGCCTATATGTTCTTAAACAGTTGACACTGATTGGATAAACCTTTCCACCTACCTTTGAATTCTATTAGGACACAGATCTGTCAGCTCCTGAAGAGCAAAGTCAAGCTTCATGTTCTTCAGCCTGTTTAAACATTGTTCAACCTGAGAGGGAGAGAAGAAGACAACATAAGTAACATGTAAACAACACAGACACTGACAATTAAGAAGTACAATATTTACTGTGAAAAGTTGTGGATTAAAAGCAGGAAGTTGCGTGAAAATAACATAATTAAAATCTGAGATCTGAGCTTGCAGTACTCGAGTACATGCACCTCGTTACACTCAGCCTCTGGTCCTCACCTGCTGTAAGCCTTTGTAGGTCTTGTTGCCTCTGAAGCTGTTGTTGAGGATGTACAGCAGCTCGTACAGGACTCGCACCTCCGTCTGAAGAATCTCGCTCCGGAGCAGCCTCAGCACCATCTCGTTTTCCACCAGCAGGGTTTTAACGTTTACATCTGCAAAACAACAGCAAGACTCAACACACAGGTGATGGAGGAGTGCATCAAAACTGCAGAGGGTGGGTCCGTGCCCTCCCACGTGCGGTGCAAACAGCACATACTATGAGTTTTACCCACAAACATAAAGTTAATATATTTAGCTTGCTAGCACCCGAGCTCTGCACCGCACCTGTAGTTTGTCTGAAGTGTACACGGACACTGGAAACAGCGCTGGGAAAGGGAATGTTTACTCTGTTCCACAGCTCTGCTGCCATGCTTTTTACTGAGCGACGACATGCGGAAGTCCGTCAGCCAATCGCGTTCGAGTTAATACCAAACGTCACGAGTGCGTCTTAAAGGCACAGCGACGGATTTCTTTTCCTACATCTTTTAAAAACTGACAACAAATAAAGCTTTTTAACAGCAGAATCTTTAACACGTTTATTTACACGTGTTGTTTCCCAATTTTACCAAAATTTACCCTAACTGTTTAGGTTTCCTGTGCGAATTTAAAGAATATATTAAACCTCTGGTACAACTCTGAAATAAGTGAGGTAAGCTGAACAAAGATCTTTTCAAAGAGGAATTATGTGTTGTTTTGTACCTTTTATTTCTTACCCAATTAATAAGTCCATGGAAAGACCAAACTGCTTTTTGTCTTCACTTTATTTATCTATTTTATTTAAACCCAACTGCTCATGGTTAACTGTTCTATCTTGCTCGAGTTCAGTTTTTGGGTAGGTGACGAGAACAACAGACGACAAAGTGACCTTACAAAAACTAGTGTAGGCTAGTCATTCACGATTGGTCCCATACGAATTCCTCCAGATAATATACACATTTTACAGGACTTTTTTCAAGACAAGAGCAGAGCATCACTCTTAAAGATCCAGTGCTATGAAATGTCATACATTTATTATCTTCATACTTGTTTCCTAATTTAACTTTTAGCCCTGTGCTGAAGAGCTCATCATTTCACTGCTTCTGAGTCAGTGTACAGTATTGTAGTATCATTTATGTCATTTAAGTTGCACACAGGGGAAGCATTCATCTGTGAGGTGACCAGGAAAACAAGGTTAATGTGGAAGGTCTCAAGAACTTTTGATTAAAAGAAGACAAAACTCCTCAACCATATTTTGTAAAAATATATATATTCTTTATTAAACAAGTAGAAAAAACAAAGACATACATATATTAATCTATGCTCCCTGCTTCTTCATCCAGGTGATGACCTGTAGGTTCACGTCATCCAGCACTGAATCCTCAGACCTTCCTTTCACTGTCAGTCCATGGCTGCCTCCTTCTATCCACAAAACCTCAACTTGGGCTTTCATTTGTTTTACCGTCCCTTCAAAAAGAACCTGAGCAAAGACAGAAAGAGAAAAAATCAGACTCAGAATTGGGAAATCAGAAAGCAAAATCACAAAGGTGGCACATTACACACAATTTCTTGACGCATCACAATTCTCTCTTGAAAGATTTTGTCCTGATACAGAAAAATCAATAAGATATAAAGAATAAACTGTGACAAATACAAAAAAAGTAGATAGAATATGTAAGATATACAAATACTCTAATATAAACCATCAGAGGATAGAGTATACTGTGCATTACAATATATGAGAATAATGAGAAAAAAGTTATTTAATGCATACACACAGATATTATGTATGGATGAAACCCCTAACCGTCCTCACCCTGTCACACATGTTGTCCTCAGTGCCTGACACAAACAGCACAGGAACATTTTCAGGCAGCCCCCTGAGATCTTCGCTCCGCTGCTGATGGGCGTGAGTCTGTGCTGGGGGGTGCAGGGGGAACGACAGGCAGATGACACCCTGCACTGCGTCCTCTGATTCATCGCTCAGCTTTCGGGCTAAAGCTGCAGCAGCGCGACTTCCCATGGACCTACCTGTGGACAGGACACGGACATTTTGAGACAAGATGTCGTATTTTCTGATATACAATTCTGACCATTTTCAGATTCTCACCCAAGGGTTTCTCTTTGGCTGTACTGTTCATTTAACTTCCCGAAATGTAGAAATGTGGTGACTTTTCTTATTAAAGACTGTTTTGCATCAGTTTTTTGTTATTGCCTGCCTTGATTTGATGATAATTGGTTAACTAGTTAGATATGAAGTTATGTTATTACGATGCAAACTCATGCACACAGACCGCAGTTATTTATGTATGTCTTTCATGTGATATACAGTAAACCCACAGTCTCTGCTTACCTCCAACAAATATGTGCTTGATGGTGAACCTCTGTAGTGATTTCAGATAGTCCTAGGGAGAAAACACAAGTGTGCACAGCATCTTATAGTAGCACAGAAAGACTATTCTATGAATGAAATCTTCAGTGAGTGAAAATGCTTACCCACACAGCACGGTAAGCCTTCACTCTATAACCCAGGTTCAAACCCTTGCATGTGAAACGGAGACACAGGAAGCCCTCTGAACCTAACGCATGTGCCAGAGAAACCAGATGTCTGAAGTTCATGTCTCCACCAGCTCCATGTGTGAGAATAACAGCTGTATGGACATCTTTTCCAGAGGCAGGGAAACACAAGGCAGCATCCAGGTACTTTGTCCCAAATGGCACCTTCACTGTGTCCTGAAAGTCAATGAGCGGCCAGTGAGCAGTGTTAAATGTTGTCATAATGAGTATTTCAAAGCTCAAATGATTTCTTTCCCCTGAATAAAAGCCTCTATCGCACCAGTCAATTGATCACATGACCTGGAAGCTATTGAGCTAAAATGCTAATATTTACATATAAAAAATTATTAAAAATATGAACAGATGTAAAATGTAGGTGTGGTGTGTCTCATGCAGCCAGTGGAGTACTATGATCACACGCTGATTTTGAGTCAATTGATCACATGACCTGGAAGCTATTGAGCTAAAATGCTAATAAAATGCTAATATTTACATATAAAAAATTATTAAAAATATGAACAGATGTAAAATGTAAAAACAAGAGGTGTGTCTCATGCAGCCAGTGGAGTACTATGATCCCACACTGATTTTGAGTCAATTGATCACATGACCTGGAAGCTATTGAGCTAAAATGCTAATATTTATATTCAGTGTCAGTGTTGTTGTTAAAGGTCATGTCATATTTTGCTGAAGAATATCTACCTCGTCAAACTTGTCCATGACGAGTCCTTTCTTTCTCTGAAGACTCAAGAATGCGACCTGAACCTGCCGGTGTCTGCCATAGACATAAAAAGAGTAGACACTGCATCGACCGCTACTGAGAGGTGTCTAGCAGCAACGCTTCTTCTTCTTCTTCTTCTTCTTCTTCTTCTTCTTCTTCAAGAGTTGTGTCTGTCTAGCAGCAACTCTTCTTCTTCTTCTTCTTCTTCGGTGTTAATTAGTGGTTGGCAGAACAGCTCAGAGGTGCGTTACCGCCACCTACTGGACTGAAGTGCATCTACTGTTCAGTAATGACACAAGGCTGGGGATAGCAGTGGTGGAGAAAGTATAAACATCTTTTATATGAGTAGAAGTACTAATATCACTCTGTAAAAATACTGAATTACAAGCTAAAGTACTGCACACTTAATACTTTATTAAAAGTATGTGAGTAAAATCTATATACCTGAAGTGCTAAAAGTAAAAGCAGCTTACTCAATGCAGGAAATCGGCAGCTGTGACTCAGATACTATAATAGACAATCATTACATTGCTGAATATAAAATTTAAATGTAACTGTAGTAGTTGGTTGAAATAGAAAATGGATAAGGAATATTAAGTGTTATGTATGTGACTCGAACTATTGATGTTTTTAAATGAGAAACGATTACACAGCTGAATGATTAATCGACTAATAGTATTATATGTGCTCGTACATACTGTTGAGTCCCCATTTTTGAATATTCTTCATGTTATGTCAGGATGAAAACTCCACAACACCCTGTTCAACGGCACATAAAAATAATAATGTAACTTGAATGTGCATACTATTTAAGATTATTCCAGCGGGTTTTTGTGTTACGTGTGTGAGCGAATAATACAACTGCTTTCAACATAGAAAAAGACAAATATTTATTTTTAAAAATGAGATAATGTGAAATTCATTTCATTGTCATAATATTATTATTCAACACTCAAAAATTATTTGGCAGTATGTCTGATATGAAGGATTGCACTGTAGCTGGATGACAGGTCAGAGTTCATCCTTCGCCTGGAAAACAAAGAAGAGGATTTACGTTAGGATCGGAAGGAGTCGTGTCACAAGAAGGATAAAATGAGGCAAAAATATGTCCAACAGAAAGAGAAAAAAATTGAATTTGTAAAATCCAATGACAGATCCATATTCACATGTATACAAGTTAAACTTTTACTTTTGAAAACTTAAATATTCTCTTTGTCCTTTAAGGAAATTATGTCAAATGGAAAAAAAATATTTGACATTTTAGATTACAGTTTGCTTGATCCTATCTAAAACTCCCACATGTTCACTGAATACCAACAGCCTTTTTGACTTCTGTTGCCTCATTAGACCTCTGCTCAGGACTGTGTGGATGAATACAAACTACCCCTGAATTACTTTGTTAACATCATTCACAATGTGCCTTCAACCTGACTAGAGGAACTGAAAACACCCGTGCTGGTATGCAGGGTTTTAAATACACTAGTAAAAAAAATGTGTTCAATTCATATTTATTTCAGGAGGTGCAGTTACATTTTACATCCACCAGAGGGAACCATACTCTGTATAATGTGCCTTAAGGCTGTTACCAAAGTTTAAGCGTTTTTATCAGTTTAATGTCCCAATTATTATTAATAATAATAACAACAAAAAGCTAAAAGCCACCAAGGTAATAACCACATTCAGAAGTTATTCTGGTTCGTCTTGCTAGAACACAGCTGTGTTTTACTGACTATGAAAAGTCAAAACGTCTGCTGTGAAAAAAACTTGTTGCTGAACAGGTCAGCCGTTAAAAACTATCCAGAAGCTCATGGGTTTGGGTAAAGAGCCTTTCAAGCTTTAGAAAGTCGGTTAGCATTGTGCAGCTCTGGCTCTTATGTTGACAGACTTCTGCCATTTCTAAGTGTATACTGCAGACATTCTGTGGCTCTGACAGAGGAAAGTTACTCATCATTTTTTACAGGCCTGACTCATCATGCAGTACAACTTCAGGTGCAGTTCCATCAATATCTACCAGAAACCGCTGCATGTTTCCAGATTCATCATTGCTTCTGTGATGCCTCCGAGTTCTACCTCTTTATCAGGCAAAACAAAGCTGACTACACGAGTCGCTCACTCCAAAGTCACTTTGATGGAAGGCAAACTCAGTGTCGTCCCTTACCTTCGTCCTGTGGCAGAGACACGGGAACAGGTCGTCAGCAGGTTGCTCTACGAGCTCCATGTCTGTACGAACCTTGGGCTCCGTGACCTGGAGTTTGGCATACTCCTACAAGAAGAACATTCAAGTCACAGAGAGAATCATGACAGGCAGGGGAAATACATCCTGATAACAAGTACGCAATTTTACTCCATCACATAATTAAGGCCATAACAGAACCAGTGGAATATACTTTGATCCCAGGGTGACTGTATGATACATTCTGTTTTTCAACATATTCATTCATATATTCTCTCTAACTGCAGAAATGTTACCTGGAAAAGTTTGTAGTAGTAACAAAATATTCTGTCTCCCATAAGATTGTTGCGGGCAAACTGCTGACCCGCCAGTGCAATTTTCTTAACCTGAAAAGACAGCAAGAAACACAGCGACAACAGCGACACAAACAAGAGATTATTCACTCGTTATTTATAGAAATTCTCAAAGAGGACAATAAGTAAGAGTTATCCACAATCATCACCTCTTCATCGTGCTCACGAGCCCACTGGATCTTTTCCAGCAGGTCTCCCAGGTCCGCCCTGATCGGGATGTAGTGCTCCCACGGCCGGAGCTCGTTGTAGAAGTGCTCGTAGTAGCTCGAGTCCTGCTTTAAGACCACGCTGTCTCCTGCCAGGAGGTACGGCAGCCGATACGCCGCCACAGTGCCGTCGATGTTTATTTGGTACTTGTACTGGTGTCGGACAAAGATGAGAAATAATGAGGATGTCATCTTCTGTGCAGTTTCTATACATACAGCAGACACAAAGCTACATGGGCATCCCATTAGAGATGTGTTTTTGTCTCTCCTCACCAGATATAATGTAGGAGAAACTTCAGAAATATATTCTTAAGTATACTGGAGCACACGGGTTTAGACAACAAGTCTTATTTACGGACTAACTTTTTGGGGCCATGTGAGTCTACATCAGAGTCAAACAATACAGAGACTCCTCTTAAATAATAGGGGTCTTTGTCTCCATTTTACTCTCTGCTCTCTAACCAGTTTCAGTACACTCAGCTTGCCTCAGCTTGTTCGCTTGAAAATTACTTCCTGTGGTTGTAAAACAATTAGCTTAACCTGCAAACTGCTGCAACTAAGTGTTAATTCTTACTGGCTCCTGCAGTCCTAGCATCTCTTTTCCATTATTTGGAAAGGTCAAACATTTTTGCATCCAAGACATTTAAAGTACGAGCGAAATCTGAAACCAGCCTCTCTCACCTTGAAAAAGTCAAAGAAAGAAACATGCTTGACCAGCGGCCCGTAGAGGCTCTCATCGTGTTTGAAGAAGAAGAAGTTGGTGAAAGCGGCGTCGATCATGTCGGGGTGAGCCCTCGACAGCTTGACCAGCTCCAGGCGCTCCTGTCGACTGTCTCGGCCTCTCCAGAAGGCCGTGGCGTTCTTCTCGGGCCACGACGGCCCTGTGTTGGCCTGCACTGACATCATGTCCAGACTTACTCTGTTGATGGAACAGACAATATGTTGCTCAAATTCTTAATCTCAACGTGCATCATGAGTTATGAACTCGTACGCAGAATGATAACGTAGATATTAAGACAGTAATTGGGGCCTCACATTCTGTCACCTTCATATTTTACACGCATAAAGAATGACTCCATACTGTCAGCTTTGCCTTTAAATCATATATCGCACTACTTTACTTTACTTTACCAGTTAATTGCTGCGGTCAACAAAATATAGTTTTGTCATGGAGAGATGTCATTCTGCACCCGGTGAGCCAGAATCACTCATTAAAAGGCGAGAATTCCTGCAGGGCAAAAAGTCAACGTATGTGCGACGAGGCGAGCTGTTTTTCTGGCCCGATATAGATGTTAAACAAAATACTTGCAGCAAAACTTTTTTGTTGTCGCACACCAATTAGCCATCTCGCATGGCATAAAAATGCATGAAGCAACGCTGAGGAAATAATGAGCATCCTGACACAGGGTTATTTTGGATCCATTATTCTATGTGCACTGTGACAGTGTCAGTGTCCGTCTACACAAACTGACTTAACTCAACTGTTATCTCCGGGAGGAAAAAAATAAAATCCTTATACTGCAAAACTGCAACGTGTCCAAATAATATTGTTCATTTCTTTCAAACTCAGTAATATTCATACATTTTTCAGCTTTGTCAGAAATTGCGCGACACGATTGTGTTTCAGATCCACAGCCGTACCTTCCCATGGTCTCGAGGACAGACTCAGTCAGGTCGTAGGTGGGCATGACAATATCTCTGGTGTTGTTTGAGCCACACCAGGAAAAGATGGGATGGATCTTCTCAGACGCTTTCCTCTTCTCCAGCGGCCAGTCACCCAGGTTAACAAAAAACTCAATGTCAGGGAGCCGCACCTGGATGAAAGCGGCATGGTCATTATAGGTGTTGTGCGCTTTCAAAGACTTTGAATCATTTTAAAGCACAATAAACCTCAAATGAAACGATTAATGCAACATAGAAGTGAAAAAGTTATCCAAATTTCTAAAATGTATGCACAGATGGTGTCATTCTGGGCTGATACCGATGTTGATGTTTAATTTTAATCAGAGAAAAAAATCAATCTTCATTCTAAGAAATCAACTATTTTAAAAAGGCAGTCAGCCGTTCATTAAACTTTCTTTCAGAGTGCACCAATTAGATCAGATAAAATTATGAAAGATATCGAGAGTGTACCTTTCTGGTGAGTGACAGGAGGATGGAATCCATAAAGATCCTGAAACCTACATGTTCGCCAAAGGTTTTCACATAGACCTAAATAAGAATAAAGAGAATAAAATCATGTGTCATCATAATAAAAACATCACAGGAGGGTTCATCAGCTCAGGAACTAACTTTTATTTTTTTAAAAGATACCCAACCTGTCTCATTTCTCAACCGGAGGTATAAATTACAATGTGAGTGCGAATCAGCGACGACTGATAAACTACTGGATGTTCCCAGGTAATGTAGCACTGTGACAATGGGGCTCTAGATGTATCACTATCACAGGAACCTGGATTGACGTCTACAGTGGTATTTTGAGAAGATTTTACCCTTGAACACCTGGTTGACAGACTGTTCTTACAGGTGTGTCACATAGCTGCAGGCTGTCCTGGCCCACTTTACTTTACTGCACAGCCCTAATTACTACTCATCCTGAAGAAATACTACACTTTATTACCATACCACCCTTTGGTTATGATGATATTTGAAAGAGAATCTGGGGATCTTTTGGAAATGTACTACTTAATGTAGGTTTTCGGTTACATCAGGCTGTGTGTTTGATATTTATTGCGGTGTGAGGTACCTTGTTGTCTTTCACAGTGTAATGGCAGAGGCTTTGTCTCTGTCCGAAGCGCTGTGGGATCTCCTGCGCGTTGCGATCTGGGTCGACACTGGCGTAGAGGGACAGGTCCCTGTCTATCTGGGGGAAGGACTGAGGACAGTGCATGTGGGCCTCCCATACAGAGCCACTGGGCTGGGGACAGTCACAGCCCTCATGATAGACCGGGCCTGCAGAGGAAAAACACAGGAACATAATGCATGTCATATCTAAATATGTGCCATATCAGTGGAGCCAGACGGCCACAGTTTTCATCCTGAAACATATTGTGGAGGCAGCTTGGATCGTGTTCTACCTTTGAGAATGAATGGTGACTTGGCAACATGCTTGTTCTGGAGCAGAATGTGGATGTGAATGTCCGTGTAGGTGGCGTACATTCTGTAGCGGACCAGGAAGGAGCCGTCCTGACGATCCAGGACTTGGATCCAGATCCTGGTGAACTGCTCCACCGGAGACACGATCTTCACTTCAAACGTCTTCTCGCCAGGCGACGCCGTCAAACTGTCAAGAGAGAATACGGAGGATGGGAGAATTATTATTTTTAAAAGGTCTCCATAACCAAACCTCTTCAAATATGACGACTTAAATGAAACATAGTTAAAACTCACTACAAATAATTTAATTTGATGCTAATTTGACATTTGAAGTGTTATTTTTTTGCTTCCAAATATAATCAGGTAAAATTACAATTTGAAAAGCACAAGCATTTAATCATTGTTGCAGAGAATGAGTAAACAATCATTACCACTAGCTGCGTTTACATGAACCCTAATATTCCAAAAATAAATGGAATAATACCCCAATCAGATTAAAAATGTCTCATGTATCCTCCACGGCCCGATCTGAATTGAGAGGTGTAAACCTTGGATAATCCCTATTATCTACCATTTCAGGAGGATAATACGAGCGTCTATTAACCACGCAAATGCTAAAATCCAACTGTTTCTTTCTGATTGGAATATTTTGTGTTTTGTGTTGGATTGTGTTAAACTTCAGCACACTGGATTTGAAAAGAAGCAATTTACAAACAATTTAAATGACATTATTTTCCTAATACCTCCTGAATGTAATTACATTTAACAAGTTGTTGTTGCTGTTGCTTGGTATTAGCGTGCTGTTATTGTCTCTCTTGTGTGCCAGCAGACAACAATAATGTAGTTTTTTGTTGTCGGCCTGAATGGAAGAGAGAATCTGATATCTTGAGATCCAAAGCATGTGTGAAAGTGACACCCAGTGAGTAACTGGGACGTCTTCATTGGACCCATGGGAGCTTTTTAATGAAAGGGGGGCCATTGGAGGTTGTCTACCTTTTCTCCCCGGGGCGCTAACTTTCATGTCTGCTCTCTCACTACTGACTAGCTTAACATTTCAACATGGTTGAAAAGATTTACTACGATGTCCTTTCTTTGTCGTCACGCAGTCCTCAGACATTGTCAACATTGTGTCCAGGGTCTCGAAAACTGGACGGAGGTTAAGTTTTCACCTGCCTGTGATTCTGCAATTAGGACATCTCGAAAAAAGAACCATATTTACCTAAATATTCCTAGAAATCAAATGAGAAAAAGTGGGGTTACATTTAAGTGCATTTATATCTTGATGGAAAAAACAGATATGTGGTCTTTCAAGCGTAACAGCATCTTAACAGGGCTCCAGTGTGCAACTATTCTGGTACTACAAATATTAAAAAAATCTGTGAAGTGCTACAAAACATTTTTATTGACGGTACAGATGAACCTGATAATCATCAAGCCAGATACAAAGATGTATAAAATAATGTTTTCACTATTAGCCTACGAACATATTTTCAAACAATTAGATTACAAACTTTTAGAACAATTAATGTTTTTTATAATACCTCAATAAAGTTTGAGGATGTCAGTAGGGGTTCGACCGATATGGCTTTTTCATGGCCGATTATTAGAGATCAAGAAGAGTGAAAACCGATATTTGGGACCGATATTCATTTGCAATTAAAACTCTTTGGGTCAAAATTTCAAACAGCCAGTGATGAAATAAACCTGAGTACAATTTACTCAAGTATGTTCTTAGGTACAATTTTGAGGTACTTTACTTGAGTATTTGCATTTTCTGCTTATTTAAACCTCCTCTCCATCATATTTATTTGATAAATGTAGTTACTAGTTACTTTGCAGATTCATATTATTCAGTTTTTATAGGCTATTGATTGTGTTACCAACCAGATATTGATGTGGAGGGGACATTGCGTGAGTGGATGCTGCATCAGTACCACACAGTAGCACATTTTTAATTTAGTAAAATCATCAATCTGACTGAAAATCATTTATACTTATTATTTGAAAATGCTGAATATCGGCCCTGATAATCAGTCCACCCCTAGTTGTCAGGCACTTTAAACATCAGCACTTTGTAACTTTACTTTTTAAACCGAGGATGCTTCAATTTCTTGTTGCATGAGCTGTGATTTAAATGAAGGGGAAAAAAAAATCTCTGCACCTTTATTCCTGTTTACAATGTTTTACAGGATGTGTTCACAATCTAGAATTGTATTATTGTCATTATTGGGTGCACCTAAATTGAGAGCTGGCACACCTTAATGAAGAAGTTGTACCAATGTACAAAGTTAGTCCGGAGCCCTGCTTTATCATTATAATCTGAATTCAATTAGCTGACACTGTCTTGTGGCCCTAGCAAAGTACTTATTTGCACAAATAAAACAAGTTCCAAAAAATATTTTCATTTATATAAAAGTTTACAAACTCCAAAGTACGATGTTACGTGGAGCTCTTGAAGGCACCACTGCTTGCCAATAAAACTTTACAGGGGAAAACAAAGGTAGCAGCAACACCAAAGATGACTAGCAGGCCTCTGCTACTGTACTTACTTTCTTCCAGAGCTGTCCACCGCCTGTATGTAGAAAAACCGAGCAGGGAGGACCATGTTTGCCTCCAGACCGGGTCCCCATACTAAAGTTTTCGCAGCACTGGGTACCGCTCCTGCCTGAGCTCCTGGGACTTCATGTCTGAACAGATCCAGGCAGAGGAGCAGAATCGACCACGAAAACAGCCGAGGAGACATAACAGCTAACTGTCCTGGTCCACTGTCAGCTAATGTTAGCTGTTAGCTAAAGTTACTTTACTAGCAACAGAGGTTCACTGTCCAAACCTGCCATTGTTGGTTTAAAAATGTCAAAAGGAAAAAAAAAAAAACAGAAGAGGAGAGTTTTACCTATCTGTATCGATAGGTAAAATGTTACTTCGTTCCGTTTCCATATCGAATAACATCATCCAGCGGTGGCATTGCTAGCAGCTAACATCTGGCAACATAGGCGTAAAGTTTAATTATTTTAATACAGCGTCAGTGAGACGAAGTTACCGTTAGCTCGTCCCGAAATCACTCAACTGTCTGCTGAGAGAGCAGGGGGCGGGATAAGAACGCGCCATACAGCGATCTGATTGGCCGCCACTCCACCAAATCTGGGCGTGATTGGCTGATGGGCATCCGACTCCGCTGACCTTATTGCACAGAAATCCGGAAGTTAAAACCGTGTGAACACGCTGGAGATGGATGTGCTGATTGAATGGGATGGGATCTGTGTGAATGTAGCTACGGGTAATTAGGGCCCGAACAGGTCATGACAGAATTGTGATAAAGATGAAATGTTGAGACAATAGATTTTCACGGTAATATTTCTGAGAACCTGATCTTTCATGTGAACTAATTAGGTGACTGTAATACTTCCCCAGTGATAAAGCAGGTGTTACACTGAATAATAATAATAATAATAATCATAATAATCATAATGATAATATAAAAATAATGCTGTTCTTTCAAGTCTGCTTGATGTTAATGGTTGTAGAGAATCATCGATGCAGAGATGATCGTCTGTATTTCACCAGGTTGTACCTGATACAAGCAAAACACATCAGCTGACTCTGGTTAGGGGCCATGCAGGGAAACAGAGCTCTCCACTGTGTACATCAATCAATGTTTATTTCAGTTTGCTTTTGCATCAACATATTTTTCAGTTCTTTTTTGTCAAGTAATTTCTATTACACTAGTATAATATCAATAAGAACAAAAAGTGGTAGAATCCATTTAAATAAGACAAACTTTGCTGCCATCATTGAGAAAACCAGAGAAATGCTTTTTCAGGATACTACAGTGTGAAGAACTACAGAGTTCCAGTGATTTAGACAGAGCCAGAATACCAGATACAGTACCAGCAGTAACAGGTACAACATATACAGAGAAAAATATCCCAAGAATGTCTTTATCTTTTAATCGTTTTTTGTTTCACCTTTCTCCCAAGATTGAACTGTACAGTTAATATAAAAACCAAAAACATACAAACCAAAACATACAAACAAAACACCCTGTCAGTAGAAGTCAGATTTTTATTCTTTTTTTCTTTTGGTTTTTGTTTTTTTGTGTGTTTTCTCTGCTATTGAAAGTACTGCACTGAACACAAATCTCATTGACGGTACAGAGATATGAGAGAAACATTTTTTGTGATTTTTTTTTTTTTTTTGACATGTTCAAGACAACCTCATTGAATCAAATCATGTGTAATTCCTGAAATCACTGCTTCAGGATTTCAGGTGCGTTGAGTTTGGTGAAAACAAATGGGGTTTAAAGGTAATTTCACGCCCAAGGAATGCCTCAGCAGCCTGACAGGAAGCAGGCAGAGATGACTCGCAATTTTTGTTTGTATCTTTTTATTTTTAGCGCATGTGTCGCTGTGCATATTCTATGTGGGAGTGATGCTTCATATGCGTTAATGCTCGTGTGCGTAAAGGCCCGATGTGTGCAAGATGGACATCAATAATCCTCTGTTTGGTTTTTCAGATCGATTCAAAGTACAGACAGATACACAAGTACAAAATATCCTCCTCAGTTAATGCTGTATGCCTGCGTCGTGTGGCTACCCATTGACATGTACAACACAATCACAATATGATACACAACCATGTATCATGAAACATTTTGTTGTTTTTAACATACAAGAGCCTTCAGTTGAGAGGCCGTCACCATCAAATATAGGACTGCGACGAGAGGATATCATAGTCATCAAGAACAATATTGAACGAAAAAAAGAGAACATTATTTGCCTTCAGCTGAAATCGTTTGCGAATGTTTTACACATGTACATAGTTTCTTCACTGACTCACATCTGAACATCACTGAAAAAATAAATAAATACTGTTACTTCCCCTGAACCTTTCGTTGATAGCGATTAAATGGGTGTGATTCTCTTCTTCGTACTCACAGACACAGTGACAATCTTTCAAGGAATGGTTGGTGATCATAGGAGAGGGCCGCTGGGGTGAAAACGCGTAGAGAAATGGGAGGGTGTCATTCATTTTTGATTGCTTTGGCAGAGAAAGAGTCCGCTTATTTAACATTTGTGGCACTCTTTCTCCCTCACACACACACACACACACACACGCACACACACACAACCTAATGGCTCACTAAACTTCTGACAAAGGCAGCTAAAGACTCAAATGGTGAACCGGCAACAACCCCAAAAGAGTAAACAAATAAATTAAAAAACACCCTCTTGTGTGTATTTTTTCATAAAGAAAAACAGACTTATTTGACATTGATAAATGCCCTCAATTGCCAACTCCAAGAACTACGTGTCTCATCTGTTCGGATCAAACAGGAAACAAATGATGACTACCACATATTAGCTCTTTGTTAGTTAGTTTACAGCGAGTGGATTCACTCACCTTGTTTTTTTATGGCACATGAATAGTATATAGGTTCATACTGTAGATATAAACACACTGTGTCCAGAATTAACTCTTTCTACACGCCTCACACTAATCTGCTCCCTGTTTTCATACAACTGTCGTCGGGGGGTTGAGATATTCCTCGTCATCGTTTAATAATGCTTTTGTAAGTTGCAGCAGCCGAAAAAGTGAACGTAAATCAGCGTGATTAGACTGTGCAGAGGTAAGTGTAAATACTACGGATTTGTGTTTGCACTGTGCAGCCCAGAGTAATTGGTAAGAATATAGTTTTAGCGTTGTTTTAAGTGTGTGAAGAGAAAGCTAACTATGTGTTTCTATATCGTGGCAAGTAATATTTGCTGAGACTAAGAAAAAAAATGTAAATAAACCAAAAATAAAAATAGAAAAAAAGGGAAAGTAACACAAGTTTTGGCTTAATAGCAATGCAGGTATACATTTCCCTTTTTATATATAGTTTTTTGTCAATATTTCAAAAAATATAAAGTATTTCATTGTCTCTGTTGTTGGCTTACATCTTTAAATAAAACTTTTTTTTACTTTTGTATCTCCTGTTAAAGTAGCATGCTGCTTTTTAGTATGGCAGTTGGATATTTTTAATAGTCATCCATTTTGTTTTCATGCATTTCTTGTTGGATTCTTTAACTTTTGAGTATCTACACAGTGAGGTCCAGAAAACCCAACCACACACACTCAAACGCGCACACACACATACACACAAATACACACAGACAGACTTGTCGGATATTTCTAGTTCCATCTTCAGTCCTTCAAAAGCCGCCACTCTCTTTCTCTCCTGAACTCTACATGTCTAGTCGAGGACTGAGCTCGTCCTCGTCCTTCAACAATGTGACAGTGCCGTACATATAGCCAGTCCAGAAGCCGTTAAAGGCAAAGTCACTCTTGAGTCTCTCTTTTAATTGCCCTCATTTGTAGAGTGAAAGTCCGTGTCCCGGCGTGAAGTTTCCAGAAGTCCAAGGGCAGCCTCCGCCCTCTGTCCTGCTATTAGAACTGGTACCACTTCTTGTCCTTGCACTTTAACATCAGCTGGAGAAAGAGCATTGAATAACAAGTTGTGAAAAGTTGGCATTTTGAAACAATTGGAGTGTAAATAAATAACGTGATGTGGAACCGGGTGAACATACTTTACACTCAAGCCTCTTGCCCATTGTGTTAACACAATACTAATAGAGCCTATTACTGACAGATAAATTGTGCATCACACAGCATACCAAAGTCTTTAAAGCTAGACACTGTCTCTGGTTTCCCAGAGCTGAAGGAGGGAGCAACCGCAGGCCTGTGGAAATAGGAGCAGGGTGGAGGAGTATTCTAACTGCCAGAAGGGGGAAACAAACCTCATGTGATTTAGAAATTACATCCTGACGTCTGTGTTTCCTGTGGTGCATTCACATGGGATAGTCTGAGACTGTATTTTATCGTATTTACTGACCTTATCTCGTGGAGATTAATTATGTGTTTTTTTGTTGTTTGTTTGTTTACCTCATGAGCATGTTTGGAGAAGGTTTCTGCACTGGTCATCATCAGGGCTGTTCGTTCCTCCAGCTCCCCGAGCCTTTGGCCTCTCTCATCCAGAGCAATGCGAGCCCGTGCCAGCTCACCCACTGCTCCGCTAGCTGCCACCTTCATACCCTCCATTCCTCCCTGCCCCGGGATGTGCTGGGCCAAACTCCGAGAAGCCTTCCCAGCTGCTGCTTCACCAACTGTCGACAACATCAGGTAAAAAAGGAAAGAGAACATGAAACAGAATAAAGCTGGATTAATGTTATGATTCATTTTTAGCCCTTAACTAGTTCTAGTGCCTTCTTGACATTGATTCATTAATTACATGTGACATTTTTTAGGGTAAATTAGTACGCAGTAGAATGACACTATTCATACAATGAAAAAGAAAGAAAGAAAGACAAAAAAACACACAGAGCTCCTCTCTGTCGAAGGTATTGGCATTTCCTCCAAAGAAGCCCTTTAGGAATCCTCTGTTCTGGGCTTCTGGTGTTTCTATTGGTGTAAACAGCTCTCCCAGCATCTCCTGAAAGCAAAGACAATAAAAAATTCTGAGCAGTCAATACATTTTCAGTAACAATTCTGCACCAGGGATGTACTGTAGGTATTCGCTGATCACACATTGGTGATTACTGAGGTTGGGTTTTTAACTTTCTCTCCCCCTAATTTGAAAACCACCATGGCATCCATATATGCTTTGGTTGTGCTGTCAACTTTCCCTTAATGACTGGCGAACCAGATGATAATCTGAGTAACTACTGTCGCCTGTAGGTGGCACTATGGCAGCACCGTGCTACGACTGTGACTCCACTGATGTCTATTATCATTAGTGAGGGAGCAGCGGCGGCTCTTAAGAATAAACACATGTATGAATGTCTACACACACACACGCACACTGTAAAAAAGTCACACAATCAACCTGGCGGGGTTAACACCACATGTGTCAAGTGTGACATTTCACTTTTAAAGCCTGACAGAAGATTTGAATAATTGCATGTGTGCTTCTGAGCTCAGACAAAAAAAAGGTGTGATGACGCAAATGGTCAGTCAGACGACGAGGAGGCAACTTAAAAAAGAAGCCTTCTGAACACATACTGGATTACTGAGAGACTCATGCCTTTGGGAACGAACAATCTCAAGGTCTTTTTAGAAAATCTTAGAAAACAGATTTTATGTGTGTTTCTAATGTTTTTCTATCATGATATCAATCATTTTTACATACAGATAACCATTGTCCTCATTATTTTCTTTTGTTTTAGATAGAGATCCTTTTGAAAACGTGTTTTGGTATTTACATATGTACATGTATGACTTTAGAGCTGAATGGGGTATATAGTATTAAAAGTGAAAAATGTTCTTGGTGTCAAAGATTCTATAGATGTTGTATAATTTAACAGTTCAAGGGGATCTAAATTTGGTGAGCTGTTGCATGTGATTGTGCACACACCTGCCATGTAACTGTTGGCTGTATTTAAGCACTATGTCATTTGGGTGAGTGTTATATAAGACTGAAATATTGACCTTTTCCTAATAAATCTATCAATACATTCATATTTTTCACTTTAAATGGTCAGTCAAGCAAAACTGGAATGGACTTTCTGTGTACATCATACATCTACTGGTACCTTTCATAAAACCTTGCAGATAAACATACTGATTTATATAGATAAGACATAGATATGATTGACGGAAAGATAACATGCACACCACACACACACACAAGCAGAATGCAGTGCTGACCTGCAGGTTGTCACACATCTCCTGGCTGTATGTAATTCTCTGGATCTCTGTCGGGGAGCTGAGGTATAGTGCCTGCCCCCCGTTGGTGAAGCAAAAGGTTCTCGCAATGCGCATGTCTGTCAGAGGCAGGTAATTGATATCCATCAGCGGTCTAAGACTGGGCAAACTGTGAGCAGAGCGAGCAGAAGAAAAGACACGTTAGACACCTGCAAAATAAAAAATGTACCCAGCAGAGTAAACCACAATAACAACCATAATTATCAAATCCAATCCAATCACAGATATACAACTGCCTTTAATCCTACAATGTAACTATTAATCTTACTTGAAATCAATTTGTATTCTTAAAAGATACAAATAAATTACGACAAAGGTGTTACTAGATGGCATCAAACCAAGAAGATATTCCTACATTGACAATTTAGTGACATGACGTGCTGTTTTTTCTTCATTGAAAATATTCTTGCCTGTATCATGTATGTTTAATGTTATGTTTAACTGTTTAACACCTGAGAAGACAGACAAGAGAAGTAAACATGTCCAAAAGTTGCAGTTTGTCAGATGTCTTGAAAAACAGACTGAGGTTGTACCTGAGGGTCATGACGTGTCCGTTAGCGCAGAAGCAGGCGAGGCACACGCTGTTAGACACAGACACCACGTCGGCTCGCAGCACAAAGGATGACTCGGTGATGTTGTGGACAAACAGGCAAGACTGCGAGGGCATCAAGAATACTTTGGCCTGCCTCTCTGAGCACACCACAGCTAGATGTCCGTCTCCGCAGGTGTCCTGAGAGGACGACGGTGAAAAGTGGACCAGCTTGCGTTTCCGCGGCCTGTCAGGATCTTCAGGGGCATTCGGGTCCCGCCACACCTCGTAGGGGCTCTGAATCATCGCTCCCATGCAGTCCAGGAAGCTAAAGCGCAAAATTGAGCCCTTCAGCATCAGCACTGCTCCTGGGAATCAACAGAGGGGAGACATGACGTCAGAAACTAAAATTTCCAAAGCCACGACATATTACCATGAGACAAGGATGAAAATAAAAAAATGTTAAGCATCAGCACATGCATCTCCATTGCAACACTCAGTTTCTTATTGAAACTGGTCAAACAGTTAAAAGATGATGATGAATAAAGAGTCTTTATTCATCATCATCGATTCTTTTGTAATGTTTATTTTCTTCTATTGTGATTTATTGAACTTTGGAGCAGGAAAATAGTGATACGATTGCCGTCAAGAAGAAAAAAAGGCTGTCTGAAATTAATAATCATTGACCTTTTTTGAAACTGGGTTTAACTCTTGAACTGATCTAAGTCAAAGTATTTATAGTTAAATAAATCTGGATCACTGAACATCAAACTGAAAGAATTGTCATCTAAGTCGTTACGTGTGGCCCAAGATTGCACACTGCTTAAGTTGCTGTGTTTTTGTGATGTCTTCTGTGTTTCTCCTGTCTCTTCCCTCTACCTGTTTTCCTCAGAGCACCTGGAAACAATTACTGATAAGAGAGGCCAGGTGGAGCAGTGTGAAGTGTGGAGCAGCGGGTGTACCTTCTCACACCTGTGCACACCAGACAGCAGGCAACACAGTCTCTTCTCCCCAAGTGTTTTTCTTATAACTTATAACTTCCTCATCTTTTGCTCTTTTTTTGCCAACCCCCTTTGTTTATTTTCTGTTGCTCTTTAGATATGGTGGTTATTCTTAAAAAAGACACACACAAAAAAGCAATAAATAAATAAATCTTGTGTGTTTTCCATTTGAAACGTGCCTCGGTGTCCTTCACATGTTCCTGTCTCTAGTCAAGCCTTTTAGAGAGTTTTAGAGAGGCTTTAACAATGCTGATTAATTGTCATCTTATAGTACAAAGGTTCACATACAAAGTTAGGAGTCTATTATAACCTGTCATCTACTATTAGCTTATAAGTAAACCATCACTTACAAATAAGCTGGATTTTGATGACTATTAAATCTTCCTGCAGAAAGAATCTTCTATCAATGGGAAGTCCACTGGAGCACTTTCAGAACACAAGGGAAGAGTTCAACAAAACTTACTTCTCTCTTTAACAATTTTCCCTTGGAACTGAATCTATGACCTTCCAGTAATAGGCCTGCATCTTTTGTTCAGTCTCAACAAAACAACTGCGGCTTCAAAGGACTGGATTTTTCGGTCTATTGATGTTTTCTTACTCTGAGTAGGAGAGGCCCTCTTCCTCTCACAGCAGGGCTTCTGCACTGGTAATACATTTTTGAGTGTCTCACTTTTGTTCAGTCAAAGTGCAAACACAATATGGCTGCCAAATCTGTCCTTGATCTGACTACAGAAGGAAGTCAATACAAGATCTTGTCCCTCTAATTGAAATAAATAGGGTTTTAAAAGCACTGAGTTATGAGTAAGACCAGGGGAGAGCTGAGCTTTCAAACGCTGGTCAAACAGCTTAACATAGTGCGCTTAGATCCTCGGGCAATTACCTGCTCTTATTTTAAAAGCCTTGTGTTGCATCAACATTGCATTTTGTCATACGTCTCAGTAGATGATTTCTGTCAGAAATACAAGTGGAAAGAAATGAAAGCTAATGTTTCTGTACTTAGATGAGTATTTCAAAGGGTACCCTATTTCATTTTTTGTGAAACTGTTGAAGTATTAAAAACAGGCTGCTCAAGATGTAGCCGGCAGCTGTTTTCAGGAAAAAGCTCACATAAACCACCCAATGTACACTTTAGCTGCCAAGTACTGAAGATTACTTAATGTTTGTTCTTTTGATTAAACTTTTGTCATATATAAAATACCTGAAAATGCTTCTAGCAAATGTAGTCTGGACATTTTGTGCTGATGATACTGAACACCATTTTGAGTTGGGCTGGCAGTTTAGAGAGGCTTCATTATATTCCAAACTGAGGTTTCATCACAAATGGTTCAAATAACAGGGAAATTGAGAATATGAAGTACACTTCCTTTTCTACTTCCATCAAGCACATTCAAACATCAAAAATCCACACTAGTCTTTTTGTTATGCGGAGCATAAAACCTATTATCACAGCTTCAAAACCACGTGTGTGAAGAGAAATTCAATAAAAGAGATACACACATAATTGAACATGCAATTCTGTTTAAGAGGTTTCATTGTTGAGGCAAATAAATAGCACTAAAATGAGGGTAAAATTAAAATAACAATGCAACTGATTATCTTTTTTGCAGTTCTTAATGTTTTCCTTCTCAACTTTCAAATCATTATGTATCTGTCTTGATCTTTGCTGCTGACAAGGCTGAAAGCAGTTTTAAGCCCTTCAGTAGATTTAATAAGATACGAAAGTCTGTAATGGAATTGTATTGGAAACATTTTGATTTAATACAACAATGTGTTGTGATGTAAATGCAATGGGAGTGGTGCGAGGGAATGCCACATTTAGTTTATGAATGTAATTAATAACACCTGGTTGTGATGACTAGGACTTACCACTGGGGCCAATGGTCACAGGTTCCTCCATCCTCTCCTCCTGGTCAGTGGGAATGGACATTGGTATGAGCAGCACCACACCTAAGCTGGTGCCCACCCACAGACACGGGGTGGGCACGGCATCGTGTTTGCGGCCGTAGGACTCTCCGAACTGCAGTGTGGTGATAGCTTCTTTCGTGTCCCGGTCAATGCTGGACACACTGGAGCTGCGTGAGCGGCTGAAGGAGTTTTCGCGACTCTCTGTAGCAGCAGCCGTCAAACACAGAAGCACGGCACGGGCAGAAACGATGCAGGAGGAGAGAGACGTGAGGCAATGGCAAAACAGGACAGGGGAGAAAGAGAAAACAAGAAAGAGAAAGGCAGAGTTGCAGAAGTTGCGGAGGCAAATAGCAATGTGGTGGACAAAGAAGAAAAAATGGTGGTGTGAGAGGACAAGCAGTTAAAAAGGCAAAGGTAGTCGTGAAGAGAAGTGCGGCAGACAGATATTCTAAAGGTCATCTATGATTTGTCTGCAGATTGTATGTGATGTAAAACACTGGAACAAATAGGAAAATGTCACTGAAAAGATGTGATACACTGAGAAGTAAAGTGTGTAAAGTGACAACTGGACACACACACACACACAAACACACACTTCTGTCGTTGTTCTACTGAGAGCGCACTGGTTTTCACTCACTTCAGCGTGGCCTAGTGACACACTCAGATGCACTGCTTGTGCTACACGCACACACACATTATAAATACATATATTTACAGATGAAATGTGCACACACACTCACTGGCAGTTGCAAATTCAAAAACTCCTTTAACTGAGTGCTACCCATTCAGGCCCTCCATTGTGTACTTAAAGCCTCCATCATGAAAGTATTTCTGTATTGCTGCCTTTCTGAATTATTCAGAGCCAGGCGATGTGCAGGACTGTGTTTCACCGCCTCATGCTACACAGAGTGCAGACTTTATGTAACTACAGATGGGGGAGAAGCCCAGCATACACATGTCAGGCTAAAATGAAGAAAAGACAGATGTTCAGGAACATTTTTTGAGCCATTATGAGAACCAAAAACAAACAAAGACTGTCGGTAAAATACAGGGTACTGTATGTAAAAATGTCTGCTGCGGGCACTGCTATGAAGATGCCATTACCCACCTCCTACTCATCAGGACAAGAGCAACCGGTTCTGGGCATGTTTTAAACGACCACAGGACTGACTGACATACTGACTGACGGAAGGACGGACGGACGGACGGACGTATGAATAAGCAGGACGACATCAGTTGATGGCTTTGTGGCCGAAGCCCCCTTACCTCTCTCACTCCAGCAGTAGGGGGCGCTGGTGTGGTGCTCGTCGTGGGAGTACATAGTGACTCCATGTAACTGCTGAAGCATTGCCCTCCTGGATGCATAACCTACTTGTGCCCCAACATGAACCCCATATAACAAACCACAACCCGCCATGCCCCAGAGAAACACACACACATAAACACACACACACGCGCACACACACACAAAAGCGCAGCCATCCAGCCAAAGAAATAAACGGACGAGACGGACAGATGAACAGCGGTACCAGAGAATGAAAGAAAGGAAAAAAAAGAGAAAGATGCAACTGAGTGTGGAGAGAATACTTCAAATACATACAGACAGAGAGGCCATCGTCTATGTTTCTGGTGGCCACACAACCTCTACTCGTTCATCCACCTTCTCTCTAGAACCTTTTTTCAGCACCATCTGCTCGACTAAATGCTGTTGGCAAGAGTAGCAGGTTTCTGCGCTTCGAATGATATGAATAAATCTGATACAGCGTCCCTACATTCATTCCAGTGTGGTCGGTAAAGAGCTACCGTACCGCACTGTTGCACAACAACCAACATTTTTGATACAGCTGATATCGTAACGGTGGATCCAAGTTTACATAAATACACAATCAATTCACAAAAAACTAACATGACAACTCCTCCAAAGTATTGTTTGGTGTGTTGTTGTTTTTTCCCTGTTCACCACAGTGCCAGAGCAGCATCAATATATTTGGTGTCGTGACGACAATGCTGTGCGATAATGCTGGCAGCCACGTAGACAAAATAGCCCTGAGACTCAGTGGCAGCTCGGTTTGGCCGTGTGTCGCTGGAGTGTGTTTACGCTGTGTGACAGAGCCTGTGGGGTGCTGGCTAATGAAAGTCAGGCACAGTGGTACTCTGACAGGACACAGGGACCCCTGGGGGGCCCTTACAGGGAGCTAGAGGCAGGCGAGGCAGTGTCGGGGAGGAGATAAGGAGAAGCAGACAATCTGAAGCAGTGAGACGGACAAGGTGCCAGATTTTAACAGAGGTACATGCACATACACCCACACACAGTGCAGAGAGACGAGGACAGACACCTGGAGACAAAGCTTAACTCACTCTGTGTACCACCAATGCTTTGTGCAAGGATTAATGCCGGTCAATGCGTACGATAGATGTATCAGGGTTTTTCAAAAATTAATTGGGTGCTTAATTGGGGATTAAGAAATCTTTGAGCTCAAAATATAACATTTAACAATTAAGATAAGTTTGTTAATTATTTCATAGAGCCAACAGGGACATCTTCTATCAAAAAGCCAGAAAATATTAAGCCAACTGCTGTGGCATTTGGATTTTTCCCTTGCAGTCAAACATGGACGTAGGTGTGTGTGGGTGTGGACTTGAGTGTCTTTTGAAAGACTCTCCTGCATCTGGCCAGGTAGTCACTGAGTCACCACAGCTCTGTGCCACGGTGCAGGAAATATATTCTCTATCACTGCCTGTTTTACTTGAAACTCGTGAAATGATGTGATTCTATAATATGTGGATTATACTTATTTATAGATTAATTCACTACATTTTTAACCCTTGTTCTCGAACAAAACGCTGCCAATTTTCAGACCTTATCTACAAATCCAACAGTGCTTCAATATTTAATAGGTGTGCCGCCTAACGAAGATGGGAGGTATGGAAATGTTTACTGTACACTGAGTCTGGCTTCCCCTGCCATTTCCCTCCTCTGTTTCCTCTCCTGGCATGCAGGCCTCATTAACATCGGCCTCATCTCTCGCACTGCTTGTTGACCTTTAATTATTCCAGTGATCCTGCTGGCTCTTCACTGTGGTAACCCAGTGCAACGGATAAACAACAGTGCTAAATGTAGGAAACGGATAGAGAATAGGCGACGGTCTGCTGGGAAAAGTAACTGCAATAAACTCACTTTAAGCCGCTGCAGACGAGGGATATTCAGTGACATTCTTCCTGATCACATGCATCTGTTAGTGAATTATATGTCTCACTTGTGGTTTAAAACAAATTAGAGTGTGTCATTTGATCAGTTTCAAGAGATAGGAGGACTGCAAAACATTTAGCTTAAAATACCTATCACTCAGATCAGTGAATAAATCACAGCAACTGTTTCTGTTTCCAAGCATATGTTGCTACATACAGTACCGCAGCGTCATGAACGACAGAAGGGGAATATTTTTATAGACTGATCCAGACAAAAGTGCCAAAGAATCTGAAACACTAAAATGTTATCTAAAATGTCACAGCAAGTTGACTTTTAGGTCCTGTGTCTACATAATATTATTTTTTTGAGTGCCAGCGTCTTCTTTCACTTGTTCCCAATGAGGAGCATGCAGCTACCAAGGGAAAACAAGTTGCACCCAGTGTCATTTTCAAAGAGCACTGCCCTTTTTGTGCGACCGCTCCGAGCGGTTGTAGTTAAAAACTTTGTCACTGTCACTCTTTTCAGCCAACCAATCATATATTGGATCAGCCAGGTCTTGTTATCCTATGACCCTGTTTACCAAGGGAATGGAGGAGAAGCTTGTCCTGACTGTGTCCGTATATCCTGAGCTTTATCAGAAAGAAGCTATTATACCTGAGACAGAGAAGCCTGTTTGTTTGAGCAGATCAGCCGACACTTAATGTTGCAGTGATTGTTGTGCTTTTTTCAGTCTGCACATTGTAAACTTGTTGTTAGCTGTGTAATCAACCCTCTGTTACTGCGTTTGCTAATGTCAATCAAAATGAAAAAAACAAACAAAAAAAAACTCACTGCACAAGCGTTTCATCCCAGTGCCCTCAAGCGTTCTACCAGCGCTTTTCTACTAGTGAGAAAAGTTACGTGGACACAAGCCCTTACATCATGTCTTTTCGAGATACAGTTTTAGCCAGAGGGGTTGTCCAAATTAAAAAAAAGATTCATCCAATGACATCAGAATGAGTTATTGGCAGACTTGTCAAAAATGTGGATAACTAAAGATCTCGTTTCAAGGATTTGGGGGGATAAAACTGGATATTGTGGACTTAGTGCATTGGCTGTGAGATGATCACAGTGCCTGTCTAACACTTTTTTCCACACAGAAATGCACTTCTAGCGACAGGCAAAAGACACAGTTTTCATGTCAAATACTAGACTATAGGAGCAGGAGGATACTGTCCACCACTAAGGCCCTCAGCAGTGGGGTGGTTGTCATGCTCGTGATTCTTTGGTACCCCTCTCGGACGCTCCCATACAGATGTTTGTTTTTGTTTTGTTTTTTACTCCGCTAGCTGCTTACATGCAGCATAAACTGAAATATTGTAGTCAGGCTTGAAATAATAACACTAATTGATAATAAACACATTTTCTTTAATTGACAGTTACTTTTTGAATAAACTTTAGGTTTAGTCCTCGTCTGGCTGGTCTAGGATGTTGCACACTGGTGTATCATGGCCATACTAATGGTACCAAAACCCCTACTAAAGTACTTATCTTATCTTCCATGCCTACATATAACAATGACGTGCTAACACAGTCTTAGGGGTTAGGATGCTGCACAAAACTACTCAGTCAGTGATTAAGTCTGCTGGGCCTAGCAGGTACATCATTCTCTGTCCAGAGATTTGATCTTTTCTTACATTAAATGTCAAGCAGCTACCTTGCTAAATCCTTACTCAAAATTTCATGTTAAATTAATCAAGAAGTTTGTCAAAAGTTTCTTCCGGATATCTTAGAGGTTATGAATCAACTGAGGACAGAAACAGAGCAGTTTCTACCATCGTCCTCTTCAGTTTGGTTGATAAAGCAGCTGTAGCCCAGGCAGTGGCTTTAATAAAACATTCAGCTTATGCTAATGAAAAACTGCTTCCCCCTCGGCTCTCCAGGTCACTACTGTATAATGAGGTTGATGAAGATGGCAGTGTGAATGCACTTGCAAAATTAGTGTAAAATGGTCAACCGTGACACAACATGCAGCACTGCACCTTATCTTTGTTATTTAGCTTCAATACTTTAGGAAACATAATTCAGGAACATGCTCTCATTTTTCAGCTGCCAACATTTGCAATCGTGCGTGTTTTTGCCTGATGTGCGTGCAGAGGTGGGTTCAGTTACTGTGATATTTTGGGAACTGTCACAGTGTTGAGTCTCCTATGGAGAGATTAGCCTTGGCTTTCTGTTGATCTGACAGAGCCTGACTGAAAGCAAATACTGACTGGACCAAGAGTGAGCAGCCTGCACAGCCCAAGCTTTATGAAGAGTTCTCTCCTTTGGTATACAAGTTTACATATCCATGATGCACCTTCACTGTTTGAAGGCAATCCAGTGCTGGTGGTGCACGAGGGCCAATCATCACGTCTGTCACTTTTTAAGGATTAAAGTGTCTAGTAATATTTCCCTTTGGCTTTTTGTACTCTAACAACAAATCTACAAGCACGATTCCAAAAAGGAAAACAATACAACAAACGTAATGTTTGACTTCAGCTTCATTGATTTTTGTAAATGTATGCTTATTCTGAATTTGATGCCAGCAACATGTTTCCAACTACTTGTGACAGAGGCAACAAGACTGAGAAAAGTGGAAGCTCAAAAACTGGGGAAACAAGGATGGGGTGAGGTTCACCCCTTAATAGTTATAAAGGACATTACTACATGGTCTTGGAAACACTTAGTAAACTGTCATCTGTAAACACAGTTCATTTACAAATGATTGCATTCTGTTTTGTTTATGTTTTACTAAAATTTTCTGGAATTGGGGTAGTGATTGTGAGGGTAAAATAGAGAAATAAAATGTCCAACATGAAAAAGAGAATGTCAGGAGTCCTGTTAAGATGTCTGAGTGGGAGGATGTTGTTTATTCAAGTAAATCGATGCCCTGCATTGGCGTCTAGATGTCTGTCGCCTGGCAGTGACAGACTAAGCGCAAAATTTCATAAACACTGTGTAATTAAATGTTGACGCACAATGCCGGCCATTTTTCTGTGTCACTTCTGAGGTCAACATCTTAAAATTACGCTGCTGGGAATGTCATTTAAAGTCCTTACTTGACAGCACATTCTTTTATCTACTTTTTTGTTTTTTTCTTTGGCTGTCAGTTGTTGTGTAAGAACGGAAAACAAAAATATACCCATCAACAAGCCTTAAAGATGAGCCACGCTTCTTTTAAAATAGTAATCAAATCTTCAAGGAAAAAAAGCAATGTATTAGATGTTGAAAGATGTTTTATCAAAGCCTTCAGAGGGTGTTTGGCTTAAATCAGTTCAGCAAGTGATAATAAGAAAATAAAGTAGTTATAAAACCACTAAACCTGTTGGCATCGTACATACATAAACACAGAGACACATTTACACGCCCACAAACGCTCACACTCCGTTTCTATCACACACAAAAGCTTATGTACACACACACACATACACACACAAACACACAGCCTGCTGGGTCAATCAATCTTTAGATGGTGTCAGGGTGTGAATAAAAAGAGTTCAAATGGAAGAAAATAAATGTCAGATTTGTCAATGAGAATGTCAAAATGCCAGACAGCAAATCAGCCTGGAAGAGTTGTCTTGTACTACTTGTTCCCCTATTTTGTGTGTGTTTTCTGAAATGGGATACTTCAAGAACAAAACAAAATCAAATAAAAACATAAACTAAATCAAGACTCATGTAATGTTTCCTTTGGTTTAAAGTTCTGTGGATTAAGAGAAGTTGGGAAGTGTGGCCACATAAATCACATAAATCTCATGTGTGCTCCGTTACATAGTCTTCAAAAAAACAAAACTTCCAGAATCTTTTTTATAAAGAGAGAAAACAATGAACTGAAAAAATGCAGAAAAGCTTACCTTACTTAACAAATAAATACTATGATTCATGAGTAAAATAAGGAGCAATTTGTATGCAAAGTAGAAAAAAAACAAGTAAGAAAGGCACTGGAGAAGTAAAAATCAATTGGTTAAAACAAAAACAGTAATATTGCACCAACCTTCAGGCCTGGGACATGGTCAACACAAGTGTTAAGGGACACGATGCAAGGGCTGTTTCTTGCATTCAATAGAAGCAGAACCTGTCGTCCAAATGCTGAAAGGTGATGCTAATGCAAGCTGCTGAGTTATCTGTTAACGTTATTGAGATATATATACATACATATATATATATTAGATATTGCTAGATATTGCTCTTGCTACAGCACCATGTACACTGCTTCAACATCCAGAGTGATGAACTGTGACAACTGTTATGGATGCTGAGGAGTTTTATATTAAACCTGTGAACCTGTGAACCTTTGACCGTCAGTTTCCCTACAGTATATGCCGCTGGCAACTAAAGAATGATTTAGGTTTTAAGCTGCTAACTTGCATTAGCATTCGCTTGCCTTGTGTTAATTATGTATCAGGCCTTAATCTACTTACCCCAGGGTGAGAGGATGGCATGCACTTGTTGGGCGGGAGGGTATGTTAAAGAAGTTAAGGGGATGGGAGTTGGGAAGTCAAGCACACACCTTCAGTGTGGGACACAGGCAAAGAGATCTCCATGCAAGCAGCGGACTGGGCCTTGCGGAAGGGCGGTCGGCCAGGGCCTCTGCGTGTAAGCCGTGGCCCCTCAGGACCCATCGGGACGCGAGGCTTCCCCGCCGAGCACGGCTGGGAGGTGGGGCTAGTGCAATGTCCATTGACATGATCTGTAACAACGGCAAAGCATTAGCAAACAACACAAAGAGGGAAATAAAACTGTCAAACATTCTAATCCACTGCTGCAATATTCATCTTCAACAGTCATTTAGTCGAATAATGAGCACTGACATCTAAATCAATCAAGAATTCTTCAAATGAAGGGGAGAATTTTACTTAATTATAATGCTTGTTTTTTCTCTTTCCAAGAAACAGCTGATGACTTCTCACCCTATTTAAAGATTCTGCTTTTCCTTTAATTCTGATGTGATACTGCAACTCAACATTAGACTTCATGACCTATGAAGATGGATATTTTTGCTGTGTAAGAGGAGCAAGCCGATGTTGAAAATCAGATTTTCAAAAAGAAAGATGGTAGTGAGGGAGAAAGGGAAAGTGAGAGTGAGTGACAAAGGGCTGGAGAGTGGTAGTAAGTATGTGCAGGGAGGAGAAAGAGATGCTGGGGCAACAGAAAAGAGAGGAAAATGCAGAGGCAAATTGTGAGTGCAGTTTCAGTCAGTCTGTGCCAGGAAAAAAGATATGAAAATCAAAAGAAACACAAACAGGCTTGTTTCATCTCCACTTTGTTTGTTTCTTTTTGTTCCTTTCTTTTTGAATTGCTGAAAAAACCTTGTTTCCAGAAGAAACTGTTTTTTTATGATCAGAAGATTCATGACATCACTGGCTATTGCAAAAAGCTAAAAGTGAAGATCAAAGAAACAGAAAAAGAACATCTGCTTTTTTAATTGCAATGCAAACCAGTAATCCAGTTTAGTTGGTCGGGCCACACAATCAGCTACAGATAGTGTTGACAGGAAGCACTTTACCTTCTGGAACTGTAGCCTTAAATGGCCTCCCCTCTGGGACTGAGTTTGTCGGAAGCTTTGTCCTTACTTAATGTACGATGCTTGTGTGTGTGGGCAAAATGATTTGTTTAGAGCCAAACCTTATTAACGAGACAAAAGAAAGCAAAGTAGGATTGTGTGGATTGGGTGCACTCTGCGGTTCCTTTATTGCTTGCTGTTAGGTCTGCAAAAGTAAAAAGCTGCCGAGACAGCCGTAATTAACAGCTTCATGATACCCACGCCTGAATGCTCTTATTCGCACTTGTCTTGAGAGATGTGTGGCAGTGCCCTTTTCTTTTATGACTTCCCTGTGGCAGTAGAACCAAAGCTAAGACAATTTGGGGTTGACGGCAATTTTTTTTTTCCCTCTCTGATATTCTCCTAAGAATGGACTCATGAAGCAAGAAGATAATTAACAGTGTGCTAATTAGCAAAAACACAAGACGGTGTTCCCTTGTCACTGTCCTCTTTGTATTTGGGACTTAAATATGTCTATCATATCAAGTCTAAGTCTCCTTTTCAGCCAGTTGATGCACAAATGATTCAATTTCAAAGTGAAGATGAAAAACTCCAGGGTGCCACCCAGTCCGCGTGCAACATTCGCTCAGTTTCACAGCAGGACGGACGGAGGCAATGCTGCGATTTAAAACCGCAGGCGATATGGGGCCAACCAATACCCGAGCCAAATGACGACACCGCTGTGTACAGTAGCTGTCCTGTAATGTTTTTGCATGTTATTGCAAATTTCAAACAGAGATGCACAGTCGTTCGCCCAAAATGTTCTGCAGGAAACTGGTACATAGCAGAAAGAATGGCACTGTACCCTCACACACACACACACAGTTCCCAGGTGAGCAGATTGCTGCACTTGTCCATTCAGACACCACACACACCCACAGAGTAATACTCTCATTAACTGACCCATCCCATTATTTATTTCCCCCATTTTACAGACAACATGTATCCTATTGAGAATTAAGGGGCATGTTTGAACCTCACGGGAAATTTAATGACCTGTGCGTGTGTGTTAACACGACCCATATTTAAGTTTATTGTTAGGCGGCGACCCCTTCGGCTGGAGTGATTATTACTGCAGCAAGGAGGAAGTTGGGTAGAGCTGTGTAAAGAGCAACAAAGTTCACATATGGAGGAGTTTTGGGTCGATTGATGTGTCAATCAAATAGAAGACTTTCACCAAGGAGACTGCTGTTTGCGTCACGTGTGAAACCAAAAGTCAACGATGTCACTTAGCCTTTTTGACCGAGACGTTCGGGTGCTGGTTTGGAGCCAGTGCCCACTCTGGAACCAGTTCTTTGGGTTTCGACAGCCAGAAGAACTGTCTCTCAGCCAGAAAAACTGGTTCCGGAGCGGCACCAACACTTTGCTGGTCTAGAACAAAGAACTGCTTACGTCCGGTGCTGGGAGCGGGGTTATCATGACCAAGGACAGATTAAAACTGCTTATGACCGCCATATTTAGAAACCTAGTGTAGCATGTTCTGACTTATCCATGGGAGAAAAAAAACTAAAGATTTTTGTTATGGATACCAAATTAAAGCAACAGTGGTCTGAGGACCAGTCATTTTTGGATGCCAATGTAGACATGCAAAGCCAGCAGCAAGACTTGTAAAGTCAATGTAGTCCACCATAGTTGTTCCTAGCAATGCTGGGAAATATATACTGTACAGTGGCTAATTGATGTGACTCTACAGTGGCTCTCATGCCTGTGGAAAAGCAAACAGGTTCTAAAAAAGGTTCACAGGTTGAACCAACTCCGAACCAGTACTAGCACAAGCCCGGAACAAGCACTTGCTTTGCTTTGATCGAAAGGTGGTATTATACTGTAGTTACATAGTTAAGTTAATACTTACTTTAACCCAAAAACCTCAATCTTTTCCTAAACTCAACGAAGCAGTTTTAATGCCTAAAACTAACCATCTGCAACCTCACAATGACGCCCTGGTGCGAACTGTGATATATGTCACAGGAATAATTGGGAGTCATTGGCAAACAACCTATTCAGTCATTTAGGTATGATGAAGTGTTGATGTTTGATGAGGTATCCAAGGTTTACTTTGATTCATTTCAAACTTGGGTTAATATTCTCAGTTACAATTGTTTCTATTAAATATAACAGTGGCTTTAGAAAAAAGCATTATTATACCTGTCAGACAAAGAAAGGTTATTAGATGAGGCATCGATTCACAGAAATATCACAGGAATAAGTAGGCACTGGCACATTTTGTGTTGAAGAAGCAGAAGTTGTTAAAGGGGAAAGCATGTGTGACACTGCAGAAGCAGAGCAAAGGGAAACCTGAGATTGTGATGTGCATGTATAGCAGTTAGAAATGTATGGGAGGAACGCTCAGTAGCTGCAATACAGATGATCAAGTCAAAATGGAGAAAAGATTGTTTAAGAGAGAAATGATCCAGTTACAATGAGAGAGGTAGCGAGTGATCCAATCACTGTAGAGCAAGGCTGTCAATGGAGGAAAGGGTGTGTAAGGTCAGAGGATGGTCCAATCATGATAAAGCGGGAGAAAATCTCAAATTTAAATATGGGCATGAGTTACAAATCACCTTTATAAACACTTGCAAAATGTAGAAGAAATTAATATAGAAGATTTAAATTAAATCAAAATACATTAAGGGGCAAAATGGACAAACACTTCAGCCAAACAGTCTCATGGGCTGTTTGAACAGGAGTAGAGAGTGACAGGGAAACTGAAAGAAGAAATTCTGAGTGAGAATAAAAAACTACTAAAGCAACATAAAAGCCTAGAAAACATGACAAAAGCAGAAACTAAAGGACTCAAAGGAAATAAAGTATAAACTGCTGGCTTTTCGCCTACCGTACCAAGATCAGTCTTAAGATCTGTTGGCAGACTTAACTTTCTGCCGGGTCCCTTTACTGAAACAAAAGAATAGGAAACAAAGCACCAGTTAATCCCTTCAAATAAAAAATAAATAAATAAAAAAAGAAAATCATAAAAAAATAAGGAAGGAGTAATCTAAGTCAAACAATGACAAACAAAACCTCAAACCAAACCAAACAAAATTAAAATCACTCAAATAAACAAAGACCCAGAACATGCAAACTGGTCCAGTTGCACACGGCAGGCATATTTCAAAATGCATGCTCCATTGTTATCCCAGGCCAGTGTTCCCATCTATCTCCAGAGGATCAATTCTACCTATTCAGTCTTGGGTCATGTGGACCAAGTTATCCACACACCGAGCACAGTATTTCTAACAGGTAATGCTTAGTGTCTTGTTAGGCTACAAGAACTCGAACTTGAGTCCAACTCTCTAAAATTGGATTCATCCTAACGAAGACCTTCACTGAAATATATCAGTTTTGTGTAAAATCTTTGTTCCGCTAAAATGTCCCATATTAAGATTTTCTACGGCCTGGGATGTCCGACATGGAGGCACAAAAAAAACAAAAACAAACAGGGTGACACCACAGGGTGTCAATACAAAACACAGTCAGACACTGGTGGCAACAAAATAAATTGTTAAAACATTTTGCAAGCATTTTGCAGTAAGTAGAAAACTGCAAAGGTCGAACTTGAGATGTTATGAGTCCATTTCCCCCTCAAAAAGAAGGCAATATTTCATTGTTTCTTTGTGTTGAATGATTAACTTTACAAGTGGAAGACACAGGATGGTGGTTAAATGATATTGGATCAATTTCATGACCACGGGGAAAACAGCATGGCCATGAATTTCCATTATTTATAATTCTGACCACTTTATTTCTGGAAATCATCATCAATGATGATTCCTTTGACAAAATGTTGACTCAGGTTTCAATCCTCTGCCATAGAGTAAAATAAAAGAGAGGAGTAGAGCAGAGGACATGGGGCCCATCATAGAACTTTTCTTAAATCTATAGTGATGTAATACAGTTCATCCCTTTCATACATTTACTGTGAAGGACAATGTGGGCAGCTCAGTATCAAAGGTCATTTTGAGGAAAAACATATTTCCTGTTTCGTAGAGGAAATTAGGGTATTATAGTTCACTAATTAAATTTCTCAATCAATGAATTTCTGTTTCCATTTTTTCCAGAAACAATTAAAGCCATTCAGATTAGTGTTGCAAATGGGATAATAGATTAGCTCTGTATGTATGTGTGTGTGTGTGTGTGTTTATGTGTGTGTGTATTTATAATAAACTGTAAAGACCAGATGCTGCTGTAACCATGTAAAATGTCCAGTGTTGGGGACACAATGAATGAGAAATGTTCGCCTAATAAACCTGCTGCATACACATGCTCCTCTTTTTACCAGCTCAGTGGCTGTATGAATGCTTCATAAAATGTGTTTTAATCAAAATACACAGGAGGGTTGTTTATTGTGAACACAAACAATAAACAACCAAACACTGCATGTGTTATAATTCATTACTGAGTGTTTTTGCATCTATGGTTCCATTTTAATGATTATTATTACGGCTCATTACTCATCATTAACATTTGTCTGTCCAAATATGATGATTGTAATAAGTCTACATTCATTAATATTATTGTTATTTACAGTATAACTTGCACTTTCCTTTCATAGCTGGAGTAGCTTTTAACTCCAAGCTTGTGTCTTGTTGTTTGTACCTGTACGTGACAATATTAAAACGCTTGTACGAAAAAACAGTTTATGTTACACCAGCCCCATTAATGACCTCAGCGGCTGTATGTTACTTTGTGATTTGTGTTCACTTTCAGAATTCTAAGGGATGATTAAAAAAAAAAAGGTACATGTTCTTACCAGCTATTCAGCCATGTGTTGCACCCAGTAAGGTGTTTTTGTGATTCCACAGATACAGTATCTACTGTCTGCCTGGAATGGTAACATATTCACCTGAAGTCAAACAATTTAAACCCTGCATTTCCACAGCATGCGCTGCCTCACTCCACTCATCTTCTCTGTAGCGCTAGCCTTGGATATATTGGATTTCAAGGTCAAGTGTGTATGATTTAGGAGGAATTAGGGGCAAAAATGGAATATAATATCCATACATATGTTTTCATTTGGGTATTATCACCTGAAAATCAGAATTGTTGTGCTTTTGTTACCTGAGAATGAGCCTCTGTAGAGGCCTCTACCTGGTCCCCTTCCAATGAGTCCACCATGTTGCACTGCCATGTTTCTATAGTAGCCCAGAAAGGACAGACCAAACACTCTAAAGAAGGACTTTCAAGTTTTTAGTGGGGGATATAGGGTAAGGCTTGCAATCTGCAACCTCACTGCTAGATGCCTGACACACTGGACTTGTTAGGGATCAAGTTATTACTGTACAATAGATCCTAAGAGCAACAATAATTTCTGTCCCAAATTGCAAAGCAATCCATGAATTAATTAATTAATAAATAAATAAGCGTAAACTAAGAGGTTTAAGTAGATAGTCAGTTCTAGGAGAACATATTAGTTGGACAGCTCTAGGCCCTTGTAGACTGGAAACACACCTGGAAGTCTGTAAGTGTGGACATTGGGATTGGCCCATTGTCATTCCTAAAGCCAAAAATAATGTTGTTTTTCCTGAAGTTTGCATAGGGAACTGAATCATATGAATATACAGTGCACTGAGGTCTCCAATGGGGCTAATGTTGGACTGGATCAGCCAGAACACTGATAAACGTACAAAGCAAGCTGAAGTCATCTTTATCAGCACCGCAGCTGGCCACATAGTGGGCACCATGCAGTCAGTTAGGGACAAGACAGTGATGAATGTTAGCCGAGATGACAACACAATGAGAGTTGTGGGTTTATTGACACACACTGTCAGACAGAAACACACAGACAGCTCTGAATGCTTCAGTCCAGTAAAAAAGCATGTTGCCTTGTGGTGACAAAGATGTGTGGTTCCAGTGGAGACACAATGGTTAACGTCACAGAGAATGAAGCACTAGAGGCACTGACGACTGAGGAGGAGCTGGAATACAACCCCTTCCTCTCCCCAAGCCTGCTTTGCAGCAATGCCCAATGATGAAGGATCCAAGTTCAAAGCCCAGATCTGGCACATACAACAAACATAACTGTGTCTACCACCCCTGCAGCTGGGGCAGAGGGATAATGCAACAGCAGCAGTCGTCTGCACAAAAGCATGGAACACATTGACACAGCAGCAACAAGACAGTCTACTCCTAGAAACACAGTCCCTGTCAGCTTGTTTACACTGCAAGCAACTTGGTTGACGGGTCATTCTGTTGTGACCGATCATGGCGCGAGAGTGCATTTGTGTAGAGAACTGTATCTTCAACATTTTGATCGTTGGAAATGATGCATTTTATTGTATCTACATTAGTATTATGTATAAGTGTAAATATTCATAGTGTTTTCACCTTAATTGGGATTCCCAAGTGTCTGTGTACTACAGTCCTTGTCACTGCTAAATGCTTACAAGTCAGTAGGAGAAGCCAGTGCAGCAACAAGGACAAGAACCCTCTTCCCACCTGCCACCTGTGCACACTCCTGTATTGATTTGTTTCTCCATAATTCCACACCACATTAGTAGCCAGTACAGATGTTCTGATACAGTTTTTAATTATAGTGATCTACTGATACCTCAACTTACCGATACTAAATACCGATCCAATTTTTTTGTTTTTGCACACTGACAAAGACAACTTTTACACTACATTCTAGTAGATTAATCTAGCCAAGTTCCCCATTTTTGTAGCTCTATATGGTGTGCCGGTGGTGTTATGTCGATAGTGTTGCTCACAGTGTGGAAGCAAAGTTAGCATGCAAGGTGCAACATCAAACCAACCACCTGTCCAAAGACAACCCAATTATCCCATCTCCCGCCCCTGTTGCAGTATTGCCATACAGTTAAAAACCACAAGCAGAACTCCATGAAGAGGCTGAGATCTGTGACACATCCCTCCTCTTACCATTGTCCAGTAAGTAAAAGACTGGACTGCAGTGGCTGGCTCTCAGACTGGCCACAGGCTCTGGCAGGACGCGTGGGTCATTGTGAAGGGAGGTTGGGTAATGAACTGGAATAGGAGATCCAACAGAACAGACACAGACTTTTCAGGGCAATGGGGAGAGACAAACACAATGGGTGAACTGGGGAAAAGAGAGACTTGCAGGTAACAGGAAGGAAAACAGTTGAGAGGTTATGAAAACAAAAGGATTAATAGGAAGGTTACTATTCCACCACAAATATGAAACTCAAATGTTTAACAACAACAGCTATTACTATCACACCCAACTGGTTTGTTGCAATGTCATCCGCCATGATCAGGATAGAAACATAATGGAGTTTGCAAACCCAGCCACGGAGTTTCAGTATTCTCTCTTTTTGTCAGTGTTCTGTTTGTTACCAAGCACCTGAGGCTGTGCCTGAAAAGCTTGTGACTGCAGAAACGTGACTGATTGGAGAAAGTGGGAACACTGACAAAAGACCTGCTGACAGGCTGTTGTTGTGACACAGCAAGTGTAGATTTTATTTCAAGTGTTGTTGCTACCCCTACTAAAGTTGATGGAGGTAATTGGGGAGAATTACCCCGAGAAGCAACTCTAAAACAAAGCAAACATAATTTTTGTAATAGGGAATTATTTGCTTCCCTTGGTCGATACCGATTAGATTACAGGTAATTTGATGTTTTTGTATTTAAAGTTCCTAACCTGTAGCTCATGCACACCTGAGGGTAACTAAGACATCACACAGTTTCTTGCAAACAACTACTTGTTCCCACCTATCCCTTCTTACCATTTGTCTCTAGTTGCACTGAATTGTTACACTCCACTTTATATGTGTGTATGTTCATGTCTATGTATCTTATCTATACTGATTTATAAGTAGAAATATGGTGTGTGTGTGTGTTGCATGGATCTGAGCAGGTGGCAAAGTATAGTTTCAGCCATCACCTCCACCCTTTCTCCTGTGAAGTGCTCACAGCTAAAAATATATCCTGCCAGGTCAGACACCGATCACTGGCATCTCAGCTTGTTAGTCCACCTCACTACTGAGCTTGGTCAAATAAGCCTTGCTGCTGCCACACATGGAGTAAAGCTCATTGAGGAAATGTAACACATAACCGTAAAGCAAAACAACAGACCCTGGTACATAAAAAAGAAGACAATGGAAAGGGTGTGGAGGGAGACAGATTTCAGACAGGAGAAGGGCCAATTACATGGCCTAATGACAAAAGGAAGATAGGAAGAAGGTCAGAAAAAAAGACAGGGGAAGATGTGTAAAGGAGAGGTGGGAGAGACGACTGCAGTTATTGACACACAAGGTGAATCAGGACGATGGCTGGCTTCTTTAATAAGCTGTCCACAGTCTGTATATGGCGTTGAACAGACACAGCATGTCTCGAGTGCCAGGGACAACCAGGCAGCCTCTTTGGGCCAAAGACGATGGAAGTTGATATTCAGCAGCAGAAGGAACGGACTATGAACCCCTCATCTACTAAGCAGCGCACAGCTGAGCTCCAGCCATAACAAGTTTGAATGTCCTGATTTTTTTAAGCCAACACAAAAGGTTCTGGTGAGGTCAGGTTGCTATTAGCAATTGTTAACATTTTCCATCTTGATTGCAGCTTGTGATTCTGAAACTGTACTCAGTATAAGAGCTCTACCAATCAGCCTTTTATTCCCCTCTCGGAGTAAATGTTAAAGCGAATCAGACACTTGATCACACTGTGTCGTGCTGTGTCTGTCCATACACTTTTCATCCAACTCTCTATTATTCTCCCTTTCTTCCATCTCTCTAATTAGCAAACGACAGGCCTGTAATGGGGTAGAATGACCATGACCTAGTCCACATCACAATGCTGAAAGACTCTCTGCCAAGACAGCCAAGAACATCTTGTCCTGGTTTTCTTATTCTTCTGTTCTTATGCTCTCTTTCAGTGGATCAAAGGCAAGGCTGATGGGTTCTCCCAAGGACAGCTTTTAAAAAGACAAGCTGTGACCGTTAACAGCCAGTTGCTGGATAAACATCAACAAACATCATAGTATTCATATCATATGTAGAATCTCATCAAATATAAAGTAACATGTTAATTTTTAAAAAGGACTTCGAACATCCAGATTTCTAGCAGAAACATGAAGTTTTTTCATAGCCTGCAATCAATTCTTTCCACTGAATACAACATGAACATCCTTTTCCTGAAAACTTCAAATAGGAGGGTGTAAAATATTTCTCCTGTGCTATTTAATCTGCCAATTTGTGTCTTGATGAAAATGAATCATTTCGCTTTCCTGGTTGAAATGCAAACCCACTGCTCTCCTGCTTGTAGCACTGTCCACCATCACGAAGCAGCTGAGATTTTTGGCCACACATTGCAGAACCTGACGGAGTAATCTCTGACTTACTGAGTCATTGTTGAGTCACACTATTCATCGTCCTGTGGACACGCTACATTGGTCTTTCTTTGCTACTTGGCAACAAGATGCTTAGTTATGTGCTATACCTGAAATAAGCTTCGGCTGGAATATATTTGTCATATTATACAAAGTCTAATGTTGACTGGTTCTCTGCAGTGCAACAAGGTTCTGTTTATATGCTTCAAAGAAAAGTTCACATGTACTTTGTTTATCTATCCATCTTTTTACAGCTGTTTATTTACAGTGGGTAAGGATGGTGGTAGCAGCAGGCTTAGCATAGCAATCTAGATGACAACAGCCCTCCCTGCAGGGCTTGATAGGCTATTGGGGGGAAACATTTGAGTGTCTCTGTGACTCTGGCTAGCTTTCCCATGGACACTGTCCCAGCTGAGAGCCTAGAATTAGAATCATACAAAGGTTTGGACCCATGAGGCCCACATTCAGGGGCACAGTCAGACAGAGCGACATGAAACCAAGCAGGCTAGAAACCTGTAAGGACAGGGGTAAAGTTCTGGTACACTTCCAACTGGGAAAGGGGGAAGGCAGGGGCCTTTTGGTCTGTACCATGTCAAATAATTTTTTTAGAAGCATATTAAGTGCCTTGGTGTTGGCAAAGTGTGTTGATGCTGATAATAAAACAAGCTCTTCTCATACACCTCACAGGTTTTATGTAGAAATAACACCAAATACTCTTTACTCACTTTAATGAAAATGCACCGAAAAGTGTTTTCTATTAATAAACCTGTCCTAAGTGTATCTAATATCTGTTACACACAAACAAAAAACATAACTTATAAATCTAGTTGGTTTATAATGTACTGGCTTTATGTAAGGCTTTATGAAGTATAAATAGTTACAGGGACACAGCATGCCTGCATGGCAGTGCCTTAAACACAGATTTACACTCCATTTGACCTTTAAGTCCTGAGTTTGCCGAGATAAAAAGTTTCCCCTTGACAGATTCAAAAGCACCTGCTAGGAAATGTCCTCTCACTCTATTATTCATTTCTGTTTCTTTCTTTGCAATCATAATCAAACTCTCCTTTCATCCCCCCTTCTCCACCCACACAGACCTCAACACAATATAAACAGCTCTCCTCCACTGCAGTACAGACTGACCGCTTACATTATCTCGTCCACCGTCCTCTCATACCACAGATTATCTCTTTCACTCCACTTCCCACCATCAGATCTATCATCGTACTGCATCTCCTAAGTGTAATCATTACACTTACATTACGTGCTTCATTCCCCTCTAAAGAGGTATGTCTATTTCATTAAACATCCTGTAGCATTTAATGGAAGTCAAGCGCTGCTACAGACTAACATGCCAGCAAATATTTAACTGACAGGAAGTTATTTTCATAATATATTATGGATGATGAAAATTAATATTTAACCAGCCGTGAAAACTGTTCTGATCTGATCTCAGACAGATATTTAAGCCTTAATTTTATGAAATCATGCAAGTTATCATTAGTAAGTTATCACCATTGCTGCAAACTGCTTTATCAACACCATCCCTATGCTTTGCTTTTATTACATTTTCATCTCTGCCTCTCAAAAAATAAGCCGCTGGCTACTTTCACGCTATCCTGTGTCCCTCACAATAGTGTCAGGATGCATCACTCAGTCCAAAAGATGAAGAAGAGGAACAACGAAAAGAAGAAGAGCTGGACAAACAAGAACGTCCATGAGGCATAAATACAGAGGCAGAGCAAATAGAAAGTACTATTATAACAAAACATAGGAATAAAGAATAAACAGAATGCATCAGATATGCTACACAATGCTGCAATCAACTGTGTTGCTAATCAAACTACATTACATTTTCTCCCCAAAAACTTTCTTCTGAATGAATGCAGAACTTTAAATGCAATACGTCCATATTACAACATCGAACATGAGTCGCCATTTTAAACAGCTGCCATTCTCATCAGGTGAAGATGCTCTGGTGATTTGTGAGGTGCCCGCAGGCTGCATACTGTAGGTACAGCTCACGTTTAATGACAACCGCATCACAGTGCCAATTACAAAAGACATTTCCATACAGGGAAGGTGGAAGTGCGCGTGTGTGTGTGCGTGTGTGTGTGTCAGCAGGTTACCTGAGGTGGGCGACTTGCTTCTCTCCATGTCAATGGACTGCTGGTTGTCAGAGAGTTCAGTAAGGCCTGCCGCAGTCAATGGCAGCCGAGAGGAAGAAAAATAAAGCGCACGCTGTCAGATTATTTCAACCCTGTCAGTTGTACAGGTTCAACAGAAGTCAGCTTGGGTGATGTCAGCCACACAGAGCCCTGAGAAAGAGCTTAAGAGTACAGTTTATCAAATAGTCTTTGGTTTATCATCTTTGATAAGCTGCATAATCAATGCAATGTACTTAATTGTCATTTGTGAAGGTGTGATTTTGGAAAAATCTTTGACATTAGCTTTCCCCTTGTTAATGTTTCCTATGATTCATTTTGTTTTCCAGGAGCTGAGTGGCTGAATCCTGATGTGACCTGCACTACAATCTGTTCAATATATGTAAATCTTCTTTTACTCTCCAAGCAGATTGCATTAAAATATCAACCTCACCTCAGTAAGGCATCTAGAGTGCAGTATGTAGTGCAAATCTCATGATACAATTAAAATACAAAACAGAACAAACACAAACTTGATCAGGATCTGATCAAATCCGATCGCATGCACCAAGCACAGGCCAGAATGAGAACTCACACCTACTCCCTTTAAAAAAAAAAAAAAAAAAAAATGCTGCAAGTTGAGATTCTTGTTCGTTAGTCTGACTACAAATGTGGGGTGTTTAAGATGTGCTCATTATGGCTTTATTAACAGCCTCACTGAGTCGTCACAGTTCAAAAAATTGGGATTAATTCAATTATTTCTCTTTGGTAAAACTTTCCAGCAAAACTTCTTTATGCAAATGTATCCTCATTCATTTACACTGTCTCTACAAATGATTGAAGACACTGAAAAGGACTCTGATTAAACCTTTATTGTTATATGACATTAAGAGTTCCTTTGTAATCAGCAAGTAATTGCGTACATTTTATTTTTTCTTGCCTCAGTGGATGAACAAGACTTTATTCAACCCCCTAACTACGCGTCAGTTAAAATATAAATCACATGGTTCATATAATATTTATAACTGCCCTTACTTAAAAGATTCAAAGGAGTGGCTCTCTTTCTGCAAAGGGCATACTGTCGGACATGACTGGAATAGGGTGGTTCTGCTTTATATGGCACAGCGCAGATATGAAACAACCATATTCATTCCAATCATCTCTTTGAGTTGTCCTTTGCTTTAGGTCCACATCCCGTCCCTACCAACCCTGCTGTTCTCCCAACACTGCCCCAAACCCCCCCCAATCCCCCGCACACAACACACAGTCCCCCAGCCTTTAGGAAGGCTTGACTTACTCTGATAGGATGTACGGATCCTTTTCTTTGAATCTGAATAAAAGTTAGACAGGCCACGCATGCAAAAGTCTGTCAGGCAGGCCCACATGCCCACACCAGCAGCCACAGAGTCACCAAAAGGTGGGAGGAGGAGGAGGAGGAGGAGAGGGAAGGAAGGAATGGTTGGAAGGATGGAGGGACGGAATAAAGAGTGAAAGGTGTGGGTAGAGATTCAGGACAGAGAGAGATAAAAGATGACAGGAGAGTGGGAAAGAGAAAGCGGTGGCAGAGAGGCGTATGAGTAGTGTGGGACAGAAGAGAAGGTGATAAGATAAGGAAACAAGGAGGGAAAAATGTGAAGGTAAGTAAGAAGGTAAGAAGGGAAGGATGGATGGGGAAGGAATTAAGTTAAAAAAAAATTAGGATAGAGGTAAGGTAGGGGAGGAAAAGGGAGGGGAGGGGGAGAGAAAAGAACACACAGGCTTAGAGTGGAAAAGAAAGTGAGAGCAAGCAGCAACCGAGTTAGTGTCAGGGGAGGACAGAAGATATACCCGCTACCGCTGCAAACCCCAGAAACGCTGATGTGATTGGTCATTTGCACACGAGGTAAACTACTGTAGTAGCTGGCAACATATCAGCATCAAAATAAATCTCTTGTTGCATCAAATAGTTATATATCTTTTACATAGTTTTGTCATGAGCCTACTGCCCTGCCATGTGCAGGCTGGTATTAATAATGAATCACACTATAACTGGATAAACACACTAAAATAATCAATAATTAAGCATCATTTTTTTTGCAATTAATGCACTTAACTTTGATTTGACATATATATAGAGTACACATACAAATATGTGTGGGGACAACAGCTAAAAATGTTGTGTGAAGGACAGAAAACTATGTTTTAAAAAGATGGAATCCTACAAAAACAGAGGAGGCCAGCAGTTTAAAGATTTGGCCTTTTGACTTTTTACAGTTTTTTTCTCCAGTATTGTATCAACGTCAGCATAGCAAGCGCTCAAGATCGTAACACCACCACCTGGGGTTCAGAAAAAGGGCACGGCTCCCTGTTTTTATCTCTAATTCTGTCCCGGAATTGATTTTAAAGACCCAACACAGAAAGACATTTACAGAAGAGGAAGTTGGAAACAGTTTTCAACAAAGTGCTGTGCTAGTCAATAAAAGCACTTATGCAACAGCGAGTGAAAAGAGCTGGTTCGAAAGCCCAAAGTCATCCCTCCATCTACCTTGATGTTCCCCTTCACAAAAGTCCTGAATACAGGTAAAGCATTTTCAGCTACACTGGTGGGAATTATGTAATAAGAAAGCTTGGTACTTTAAATTGCTTAAAGGACCTTAGACATCTAAAATATTAAACCACTGGAGCTGTTATGCCCTCGAATCCAGAGGTTAAATTAAGGTGAAATAAAAAAAGTGTTTAAGACTATAATTTCTGGAAGGTTGGGCTGAATATCTTACAGTAAGTTAGTATAAATAAGAGGCTTCAGAGACCATCACCAGCCAAGATCAGTGGCAGAGAAAAGGGGAGCAGGGGTCAGGAAGTGAAACAAGACCTCTGTGGCTTTTGACTAACAGATCTATGCTCAAGCAGGACTGAGAACAGAAAGGACAGAGAAATCAAACGACAACATGCATAATAATGCCAATGTGGAATGACACGCAGCCTGTTAACATGCACTTCATGTCATAGTGCAGATCCGTGACAGGCATTCTGAGATGGACGGGTGCTTTCTGGTCTTTGTATGTTATTGTGTGAGAGAAGAAGAGGAAAGACAGGAGGGAAATAAGGTTGGACTGATGCCATTTTTGAACGCTGATAAAGATGCCTATATTTTTGGATTTTACTTGTTGATGGACTATATTTTGTGCAAATGGCCAATATCTCTAAATGTGACCCTTTTATGTCATCTGGTTATGTTTAGTGGTCACCAGAGATGTTTATTTCTATCAGGGTAAAACAGCCTGTCATACAGCTTTTAGACTATTTGACACAGCACGCAAACTTTGGCAAGTCTTGCAGTGTACTGTTGTACTACCACAGTATATTTTGTACAAATACTCGTTATGCAGAATGGCCTCTTTAACAGTGTCATATAACTATAAGTATCTCTAATACAATGTGATGGAATATGATTCACAATAAGGACCATATTTAGACGCCCTGAAGCGCAGTGCTAGTGCATTTAGGGCGTGTCCAATTCCATTTTGCTAGTTTAACGGCGGATAATGCATGCTTTAAATAGCAGTAAACAGTGATAGCCTGAAGATAGCAATCCGCCATCAGTGTGCCTGATCACACCTCACTTTAAGACCAACACGCCCAGGGGCACACAGATGGGGGAAAGAACATTTGTGACGAGCGTAAGATAGAGCCCTGAGTGTGAATGATAATTTTTGCATTACAATCTTCACTTTCACTAAAAATAAAATATAAATATCATGTTTTCTTACATCTGACATCTTTGAAGTACTTCATTATAATGTGGTTTGACAGATTTTTACCTTTACAAAACAATTGAAGGTTCTTGCGATTCGGATATTGCACTTTACCATTTTACGATTTACTGCTCAGTGAGCAGTATTCTACTTACAGTAAGTCAAAGTAGAAATACAGCATAATAAAATCCTTGATTGCAAGTCAACTAGCTAAATTTAAATAAGCAAAGTTTGAAGTTGGAAAGTACTGTATTATCAGAAAAATTTACTTAACGTACAAAAAGTATGTAGCCAAATGGACCCTGTTGCATATTATTGGATTTCATATATATACAGTTCTGTTCAGTTTCAACTGCAAAAAAATGAAATATACTTTTATTTGATTATTTCATAAACAAGTATCTGGAAGTAGTTGTAAAAGTCCCATTCCATGGCTGAAAATAGGATAATAAGCTATCATTTCATCCTTGTGTGGAATCCTAACAAAATGTGTAGGGGAAGCCACTAACATGATTAAATTTTATCGATCAGGTAAAGGGCTTTGGTATTGATCAGTTATACCGGAAATATAATTAAACCATGTGCATCATTGATGCAGATTATTAATGAAAGGCAGATCAGATTGGCCTGACAGATCAGTCTTTCACCTTAGGAAGAAGAACAGATAGAAAAGATTAAGGAGACAGAAGGCAGAAGAAACAGAAAGAAGAAAAACAGCTGAGAGGACAGGAGAATAGAGAACAGATGATAGTCTGGATGTAATGACTACATAATTGACACCTTAGTGTGTGGTTGCACAGTTGTGTGTGTGCATGTGTGTGTGAAAGGATCCCAGAGGTGTGTGAGTGCTACCTGAGGTGGACTGTCTGTTCCTGCGGGGGGATCGGGTAAGGCGTTGGTAGGGATCGGCGGCTCCATACATATCCAGAGTGGACATACACAACAGGATGGTTTTCTGCATGTAGTCCACCACCGCTAGGCCATTACAGTTCCCAAACGCCAAACTGGACACACACAAACACAGCGTGGAGGCACGCACAAATGTACAGACACACACAGACATTCACATTTACACAGAGGAGAGAGAGTGTTATTCAGCTGAGACAATTATACTGTTGACAGATTTTTTTCAACAGGTTATTCTCACTGACATTAAAGGTGCGACATGTGGTGCTATCAAACACTGTCAAATTATCTGTGACATTTTGGTATAATTACTGTCAAAAAAGCCTGTCTTTATCTCACACTGCTATTACTGCTGTTTTTGAATATTAATACCAGACTTCCATTGAGCCCCACTGCCACCTGCTCCCCCTGGCTGCTTTAGAGCCTCTGGCTTAACTGATCAAGAGAAACTTCTTGGCAGTCATTTTTCTGTTTGTCTTTTGACAATAGATGTTCTTGTTGATCAGGCATTAATCAAATGGATTCACACCGCCCAGTTGCCAGAATAAAATTGGGGCATGTCAAGTTTCTGCAAACCACAGATACGTATATTACATACATACATACTTATCATGTCAACATTTGAACAATAGTTGTTGTAACATGTTAAATTGTTAAAATTAAAAGTATATGAGTTGACTTGCATCACTTTTGTGTTATGCCTTGGCAAGGTGGCTGCCCAGCCAGAGACCACTGTTCGACATTTTTAAGCATGAAACCACGGCATATTTTTCACCAAATGTCCAGACATTTCATAGCTGTCAGTGGCAACAAATCTGGATGTTTTTTACAAGACGTTGAGACAATTTACAGCCGTGTCAATGGCAACAAAACTGGATATTTTAATGAGATGCCTGTATTTGTGGCGACAGAACCAGGTAAGCAAAACACGATCTTTTCTAAACCTAATCAAGCTGTTTTTGTGCCTAAATCTAATCAGACCATAATCACTGCATTTAACAGTAAAACATTTAAATTGTAAATTGAACCTTAAGTTACAACATAAACAAAATCTTAAGTTTTAACATGTGCTTGGTTTGCAGAAATGCACATTTCCAACATTTATTCTGACAACTGGATTGATTCGCAACAAATGCCTCTAACACTGTCTTTCAATTCAGCAATCAGGAAAAATGTTTTTAAATGAGTTATGTAAATATATAAATGTCACTCATACATAGCACTGGCAAGTCCATCATGGCTCTGCCACATGCAGCACATGTCTGCCTCACTTTAAATTACTGTCATTCACATGGTCCGATGGAAGTGTCTGAAAGGGTTGTTTGTCATGTACTCTAAGTAAACAACATTTTCAATATGACAAACATGATTACGCTTTTGAAAACACATCACTCAGAATACACTGAGAAAGCGACAAATGCAAAGGCATCTGTGGCCGAACCCTATCCGTATCCAACCTTTCAGTACAAGCAACAGCTTGAGTCTGACAGCACCAGCTGCAAAACAGACATTACCGGGAAACCAGAACATTCATGGATCAAAGTTAAGGCTTGACAGCTGGAGAAAAATGATGGCAAAGAAAGAAAGAAAGAAAGTCCTGTCATATGTGTTACTGTGGTGGGGATAAAAGAAACAACATTCTGTTTTTTACTCACACTTAATGTGGATACAGACTTGTGTCTTTGCACTGACACTAGTTTGTTGCTGTTGAAATTCTTCATTAGACCCTTTACGTATCATGTTGCTGTTCATCACTGTGTTGTGCTACTTTCGTGTTATATAATGTACACTCTCACCACTTTAATAGATGTCAATGATGTGCAAAGACTACATTCTTCTTGTGTCAATATCCATTGCTTTGATGCAAGTACAGTAAATAAAGTGAAGTATAAAGAAACATAAACTTTTGTTTCTAAATGTGAGCAAGTGTGTGTGTCTTCAAGAGCTGCGAGAGGGAGGAAGGACAAAAAGAATAAAACAAAATAAATCAATTTCCTCAACTCTATTCACGCTGTGAAAAGCTTTACCAGAAAGGGGGAAGTGAGCGCTTTGCCTTGACCCTTAAAGAGCTCTTCAAACAGAGCTGTGATTTTATTTGGTTTCTGCTGACAGAACTTCTATTCACAGTAAAACCAACTAAGTGGTCTCAAAGCACTGCGGGGCGCAGGGAGTCATTCAACTTCTCTTTTACACCAAAAAAGCAGGTTTTAACCATTTTTTTGATTGTGAAAACCGACATGTAGATAAAATGTCAAACATTACTCAAGTCAAGTATAACAATTATGTGATAATCTAATCTAAAATGAAAGAAAGACAGAAACGAGACAGAAGAAGACGAATTCCGATATGTTAGCCTATTTACACTTGCCACCTAAATGCACTACAAACTTAATATTTCACTACCTTCTAGAGTATTTAGTTTGACTGCTGATTAGCAAAGACATTGAACAGATCAGCACTGACAAATACCGGAATATTCTGTTCTGTTCATGTTAATATTCCTAATCTAGACAGAGACATGATTAGTCACACAGATGGACAGACAGATTGCAATGCATCAGGAGACTTACAGGCCATAGGCAGAGTTGACATCCAGGCTGGTGATCTGTTGTGGAGGTTCTCCATCTACCCACAGCAGCTGGATAACCAGCTCTGCCTGGTAGCCAGGAGGGACCCGAACCATCCGGTCCTTAACTCTGAAATAGATACACAAGAAAAGTTCAGACCACTGCTGTGTAAAATACATACAGTACTGAGCGAGAAAGAGACACACAAACATATATATTATCATTTCTTTCAACAGTAACCATTGAATTTATTATTTCTGAACAGCAGCGGGATGTTTTTCTCATTTTCCACAACAAATATTCAGTCTGATTACAAATGACACCAGGCTCTTCATGACAAGCTACTTGGTTTGCCAATATGCCGACAACTGTGCTTTCTAGTAATGTTAAAATAAACAATTCCTGGCAAACTGATAAAATTATTTGTTAAAACAGATTTGTGTTGTCATCTCTTACAGAGAAACCATCATTTGTGAGAGGAGATCTTACTTCAGGCAGGGGACGCTGTCTTTGCCACCCTCAGGCGTCCTGCTGCCGGGGCTAGGTGGATGTTGTTGGTGGGGCTGGGGTGAGTGGGAGCCGGACTCTGTGAAGCAGGGATTGTTCTCATTCTCGGATGGAGAGATGACATCTTCTGACTCGCATTGTAGGCGCACCTCTAATGACTGAGGATGACAAAGATACAAAAGTACAGATGAATCATTACAGCCAGCTGCTTAACCTTATCCACTGAAATGCTGTTATGGAGTTCCAGGTGCCTGACAAAATCGGATGAACTGTGACTAAGTCTAATGAGAACTCTCAATAGATGGTCCTCTAAAAGAACACAAGGCTTGATGCTTTACATATTTTCGAAAGACAATCACTTACAATTTTGAAGCAGCAGTTTGTGAGAATATCATTGTACCTTCTTGCATTCCTGAAACTTGTGAATTTTGATTCTAATCCCACTCACCACTATCTGAGTGTTGGCATCATATTTGCTGAAGCGATACAGGATGATATGGGCCGAAATGCCGACCACACAGAAGATGCGACTCTGAGGGCACCAGCTGACCATTTGAACAGCGAAGGGGTCTTCCTCCACCAACTCGGCCGCCCGGCCTTCACCTTGCTTTGGCTTCTCAAACGCTTTGGAGGTCTTCAGCTTGTACAACATCTGTAGTGTGACTGGTTAGAGAAATATTGCAAATACTATAAATATCACCACATGCCAATCGTGAAAAAACGATATCAACCAGGTTCAAAGGCCCTACGCAATGAAGGAATACGTCAACCAGTGCAACGGTGCAGTCTGACTGTAATGTTCGACTTTGACTGACTGTGATGTGAGCGCATATAATTGATCTGGATATGGCTACACAAACATTAAGGTAAGATAAATTCACTGCTGGTTTTGAGGATTATTTTATGATGATAATTACAAGATAAAATAACAAGAAGCTTATCTTTAAAAAAAAGCTCACCATCTGCCTTTGGGTTTAGTTTTACAGATGTACTTACATCTTGCTATTCTCTACCCATCCAGAGAACAATATTGTTTTCATAAGTTGAGATTTCTTCAACTTGTGTTTTTTTTTGACAAGAAGACAAATCAAAATAAAATGATTTAATGAGTGTCTCAATGTGTGCAAACAGCATATTATTTCACATTTATGAATAGTATTACTGGTCATGCCCACCAGCATGGCAACATATAGCAGCTTTAGGCTTGTATTGTAAGTCTGAACTCTGAGGGTCTGATGCAATGTAAGTAAATGTCAGGCACAGAGCACAGCGGTCTATACAATTTCTCTTTTGTACCCAGTTCAGAGCCCATGGCCAATATGAAAATAATCATGATGGAATTCATGAAAAATTATTGTGTATTCGTGCATGCTGTGTAACAAAAAGCCTGAATTGAACAACATGAACCGCTTCAGTGAAGCTCACGAGAAAGACAGAGAAGCTTAGAGAGTGGACTTACTTGCAGATGCGTCCCAAAACTTAATAGATCCGTCAGCATGTCTGAACAAAGAGAAAGATTTTTGTTTTGTTTATAAGCAAAATTCATTCAAATCAGGAAATTAAGGGAATATGTAGAGTATTTAAACTTACTTTTAGCTTTAATGCCACAAATTCATATGTAAGACTGTGCAGTAATCGTCAGCTGAGCATTCCTTATAGCTTCTGACAGCTAACCTGAAGTTAAAGTTTTATTATATCCTCAGGGGCAGTCACACTTCAATAAGCCAAGAATTGAAGGGGACTACAGAGAAAATCTCCATGTTGAATTCATACTTCCAGACTGCTGCTGATATCTGTGAGTGTTGCTTGGGAGTAGACACTACCCAGTGTGCTTGCTTCAGAAAAGGTTAACATCTCTGTCAACAGCTTATAATGCATTACAGCCCCAGACTGCTCTGTGCTGGCTAGTCACAGGCCTAATCAAACTTGTAAAGCACACACAAACACAAAATATAAATCACAGTCACCTAGTCCTGTCATAGCGTGAGTGAGAACATGCATATACTGTGGGTTTCTTTTTAACTGTGATCTGTGTTTTTTCTCCTGAGAGTTTGGGTTAACGGTCGCTATGTATTTTGGACTAAAATATATATTTCTGACTTACCCTGTGATGATAATCTCTGGGTAGGTATGGGAGCCTAACGTCCATGTTCCTCCAGCGATTGGCCACTCCTGACATGGTTACAAAGAAAGTAATCACACTAATTTGTGTTTTTCTTCCACTGGGCTCTGCCTTGAAAATGTAATTTTATACCAAAACAACTTCTTAATCCTCAAATAAGAAATTTTACTAATTAAAATGACTCATAACTTAATGGTAATCCATAATTAGTTCAGAGCAGCAATTATTTTGAAAGCACTTTTTTTTTTTGTTTCATGAATTCTAAAAGATAATTCATATTGCTGTTTGTAACTTGAAAGACCAGAAAGAAATATGTTTTTGTTATGGGTAAGTGCTGAATCAGTAGCATGCAGAGGCACATTGTTATGTTATACAAGCACCTTTATTACTTTTATTCTGTCAACAACGTGTAAAGACTGATCACGCTACTGAAAAGATTTAGATTTTTTTCTTTAAACCTTTACAATTTCCTCAGACACTGTAAATTGAAAGAATTTCATCATAAAAGGAGCATATCTGTCTCTCATGTTGTCCCTGTCCTACCTTTTGGCTGTAGCCGGTCTTCTTGTGTTTAGCTCCTATAGAGTAGAGGATGGGGATGATGTCGGGCGGGCACTCTGCAAAATATGCTGTGCAGGTAACTGGAGACTCGTGGATGTCCATGGGGTAAGGGTTCTCAAAGACAGGGAAGCTGCAAGATACATGCATTTGATAAGCAATAGAAGAGCTTACCACCACTACGGCAAAATGAGCAGAAAAGGGAGTCAAAGTCATCATTAAATAACAAGGAGATACTCAATCCGTTCATGTTCATATTCATACTTACTCATACTTGTGTTGTATGTTTAATTAAATCAGAACCCATCAAGGTTATGGATATATATATATATATATATATATATATATATATATAATATATACTATGCTGTGTGGAAGCATGAGGCAATGGCTGAGAATTTACAGGTATTGTATGTTGTAATGTATTGTCTACATTCCAGATACTAAATAGAACAGCCCTCAGTATGGCGCATACCTATGCCAAGGCCAAACAGTCCCCTGTAATTGAATCATGCCTACTACAATATCAAACTCATTGCTTTGCTTACCCTACATTTTAAACCACGGATAACTTCTTAAATATAATTTAAGTTCAGCAGATCAAGAATCTAGAACGAATTGTGCTCGCACCAGACACCTATATATGCCTGATTCTTTTCATCAAGATCCATCCTATATGAGAGATGGATGAAAATGTCAATGCCTAATCTCACAATGCTAAAGAAAGTTAGAAAAGAAAAACCTGGATTTGTCCCTTTATTATCCCTTTACCGTACTAAAAGTGAATGGGGTCTATTCTGGTCTGAGACCCATCCTCCATTTAAGTTTTGTGGAAATCTGTGTTGTATTTTTTGTGTAATCCTGCTGACAAACCAACCAACCAACCAACCAACCAACCATCAAACAAAATGGCACAGCTGAAATGATAACCTCCCTGGAGGAGCTAATTATTCATCAATCAGTAAACGTCAGGAATGTGAGTGTGAGGACACATTCTGTGAATCAGTTATCAGAGCTACACCCTCTGGGTGTAGGCCATTGACTTATTTATGATGGATAATTTAAACAAATTAGCAGCTAATCAATGAGCTCACAATGTCAACAGAGACAATCAGGACAAGTTAAAACTACATTAAGCCTTATCAGGAGATATTCATAGCTAACAGTTTTAATTAGGTTACCTAATTAACTTGGCTACCTAATTTATGCCCTTCACACTGTAGGCCTAATTTATAGTGTTTTGCTGCTATTCGAAGGCCTTAGAGTGTTAATCTGTCAAAACTGTACCACAACAGCACCTTTCACCTTCATCTTCATTCCCTCAAACAGTGATAACAAAGTAATTTAACAGGAGTGGTGGTATTTCCCCCCTGAGAGCAGACTGACATGTTTTATTAAAAGGACAACATCTGGTCTCTCTTTCTCCCTGAAGTGTGCATTCGAGTAAGTCTTTCATCTTGTTATTGACTGCGGCAGGTTTGGCTTATGGATAAATGGTAGTGTTTTTCCTCCCTTAGGTGACAACAGGTGATATCGTCTCATGTCAAAAGTTGACATGATAAGATGCTCTCATTTCACTATCAGTCACATGCTGCTTTGCTGCTGAAAGGTGTGTTTATATATATGGAACACATACTTGCTCTGTGTCAGATCCACCACGATTAAGTCCTTCTCCAAAAGCACCACCACTGCATAAGGCTCCTGGACCTCTGTAGGATAAAATCCATACTGAAGAGAATGCTACAACCACACATAGACAAACTTTATTTTACAGCCCTCTTGTTGACACAAAAGAAAATATCCAGAACCACATAAGATATCAGACACCAGTTTAATCACAGTCTTTGGATATACTTGCCGTTATTGTAAGGAGTCTCGCAGAGTGCCATAAACTCTACAATAGGATAGTCCATCTCTAGCACAGTGATGGCCTTGCCATGCATGATGGTTAATGTTGGCCGCCGTCCCGCCTTGTCATATGAAAGACCTCCAGAGAAGATAATAAAAGGCTCGCTGTGGTGGGGGGAAAAGAGGACTTTAGGAAGACTTGGTCAGATCAACGTTAATAGGTCAAACTGAACAGCCACATAATGAAATGACAGAATAAATTAATAAACTAATCAGTCAGTTAAACTATAAATGAATGAACACATTAATGAATGAAATCGACGCAGGAAAAATCTTCTCCTACATGAAGTCAAATGATGATTTAGTGTAATCATGAAGCTTAAGACTCAATGAATTCAGGCAATATTTGCATATGTGCACAAACCTGTTCCTACAAGTCTTGTACTCCACTTTGAGTATGGGTTTGCATGACTCCTTTCTCCCATCCTTCTGTATCTTTCCTGAATTAGAAAAAAAATGTGAAATACTGGACAACATTTCAAGACATATTCATGTACTATTAACATCCCCTCCTAGTCCTACCAAGACTGATACACACTTTTTGGCATGTAAGCAGTTTGATCAGGTTAGTTTTTATGTTAAATCAGACTGGTGTCAGTTCCACTCATGTGTGATTCAGTTAAATATATCATAAGCGCGCTGGAGTTCATATTATTTAATTTTTATCATTTCAGAAATTGAAAGTGGAAGGGTCCTTGGATTTCACTTCTTGGGCATACTAAAAGACATCACCCACCCCAGCCTCCCTGTTCACTCTGTTGACATCTGGCAAGCACTTACAGAAGTATCCACTGTTGTACCGCCAGACTACAGGGCAGCTTTTTTCCTCAGGCTCTGACAGAGCTGTGGAGATCTGTCTGGCTATGCTAGAACACAGACTGACTCCTGAACTCATCCTTCGCACTCAAACATCAAAAAAAATATATATATTTCTTGTATACATTATCAATTATTATTCATCCATTTTCTATTATTAGTAGTGGCATCAAGGGACTACAAACTCTATTTCATTATGCAACGCTGCGTTGTAAAATAATAATAAATTAATTTTGTATCTTGTATTACAGAAGTCTAAACAAAGCATTTCTAGGCAAGTGAAGAAAACTTTACAAGATACAGAATTTCTAGACTTTCATTTAAAAAAAATAAATAATTCAAAAACTATTGCCCGCAAGGTAGATCCTAAATAACAACAAATTAACAAACAGAAATCGGGCATTTAATAAGACTACTGACATCTTCTAATGTACCTGTACTGCTCTATAATTCTTACTTGTCCTGCAGCAAACGCTCTAATTTATTCTTTCCTACTCAAAACAGTGCAAAGGGAATGCGAGAAAATAATTTTTAACATTATTTCTTACTATAAAGAAACATTTTTGCTTTAGGTGAAGGCTGTTAAACATTTGGTTGAGACTGGGAAAGATGATGGTTTTGTTAAACATTGATTAAATCTTATGGTTTCGGTATAGTTGAAAGGAACAGATATCATAGAAAAAGGAATTAAATACTTGAAGTAGTGAAGATTTTGAAAACAGTAACAATACAGCTTTGGAGTTGGAAATGAACATTTGCAAATATGTTCATTGTAAAACTTTTGTCATTATGAAATATAATTTGTCCGATATCAGACTTCCTACATATACCTATATACACTTTATGTTCAGTACATGAGATTTCAGGTGGTTTCAAGTTGTTTACACACACAGCTCTTATCCACAATCTGTGTTAGGCAGCTAAAGCTCTGGGAAATGGTGACTTATCATCACTGAACAGGCTCAAAGGTTCAGGATTATAACACACACTGAAATGTCAAAGCAGGAAAGGATGGAGAGAAGAGAAAGGGAGAACCAGAAAAATGGCCAAACCCCTTGGTAATGCCTTGATATCGGTCAAACCAAGACAAAGATTTACCCTGACACTTACCATGGTCACCATTTATTGTTGCATGTGAATCACTGCATACTCTGACTACTGTTGTAGTCTTTGCGTTTGGACATGAGAAAGAAGAGTCGCATATAAGCTTCAGCTGCAAGACAGGAAAGTTGATTCTCATCTTGTCTTATTTTCTCAATTTCTGACAGTGTTTTTGTCATCCTGTTTGTTGATGTGTTACTGTTCAATGGCCCAGTCTTACAAATACGTTTTAGATGATTATAATGTCAACATTTGGGTTTTAAATGTCTGATTAGCAATTTTTCTGCATCAAGATGTAATTTTTCAAGAGAGAATCAATAATTTCCTTTCTCATAAAAGCACTATAAATTTATAGATATACCAATTGGTTACATTCAAGTCCCATGATATAGACACATACATACAATTTGACTTGGCTCTAACCCTGAGATGCTCATTTTTACGAAAAATACATACTGTTCACAGTACTTTTCCTTATGTTTTCTGGCTTCAATTAGAACTAAAAAGAAAACTTCCCCTGCACTCATATACAGTATGTACACAAATATCTAACTCTGACTAGCACATAGACTGCCCATATGTGAGGCTGGATGATTGCTATGGCTAATGACTTTGCCGTGACATTATCAGCTGTAACAAACATTATTCTATGAGAGCTCCTAAAGCAGGTTTAGACTGAGGCGGGCAGCAAGCCTCCAGTCTTCCTCTAGCTCACAGCATGACGTCTGAGCACAACAAATAGCACAGCCAGTGACAGCAGCATCCAGCAGGCAAAGCAGCCAGCCAAACTGGGTCTGGTGGTGTGATACAATGCCCTGCCAGAATCAGTTCATTTATCCGTTTTGTAACAGAATAAGTTATTTTATCTGCCACTAGAACAGAGGGAGATGGTTTCATCCCCTGGAGATAACATGTTTGCTCTTCTTTTCGTCTCATAGCTTTAGTTCACCTCTGTTCATTTGCAGCTCCCTCTGTACTCCTCCTCACTTTTGCCCAGCGTAATACCAAAAATCAGACAAATATCTGGGACATAAACAATCTGCTCTATTTAACCACATCCTAAGGCCTGTTGCCCTGTCCCTAACATTCACCGCCCACGTCCTTCCATCACGCCTTCCTGTTTTGTGATTTTGTCTGAGATCACAGCTCACAGCAAGGGGACTATTCATCACCAGAGATCTGACAAGGTCAGGATGCCCTGCCAGCACACAAACCACTACACCATCATCCTCTCCCTCTCCAGAGAGAGAGAGAAAAAGGAGGCCTAGACAGAGGAAGATTACATTTAAATCATTTAATCAAACTTGTGTTGAAGTATTCGCACCTGAGAGCCAAATATTCTTAGCCAACATCCTCACATATTTAATTAAATCTGCAATCAATAAATCAAATCAGAGGTTGATCCTCATTTAAGGTACATTTTCTGTCTGTCTGGTTTATTAAGCGCAACCCCAAGGACCCACTTTTACCAGCATGGGATTATCAAAGTTTCATCATTAGTACTTCAAAGAGAAAGCAAAGTACACCGTGTGCGTCTCACCATGAGGGAAGGTGACCTGGAATGGCTTGGTGGTGTTTCTGAGGTTCCACATCGTCAGGCTGCCGTCTGAGTGACTGCACATGAACTGCTTCCCTTCATGGTGCCAGCCGACTGAATGGATGGCCTGTAACAAAGACACAGAGGGAATGGATTGTTACAGACTTGATAAATACAGTATGTCAAAATGTTTGAGATAAGTTTCAACTGAATTATGTATTAGCAGAGAACACACTGCTTTGTTCAAAGGATGGCTTGTAATTGATGCTTTTATCCAAATTCAGTGCTGAAAAAGAAATGACAATATTCAAAGCCACACAAACCACATCTGCCCCTTCTGCACAAGCGTTATGCTCAATTAAGTATGATCTTATAAATAAATACCATAAAAGCTGCTCTGCACAGTTCCATTGTGGAAAAGGAGACCATATTGGGACCCAAAGCAAGATTTCAACTGCATGTAACACAAAATGACAACATATCTTTGGGGCTGTGATAATATATTAATGACTGTGGTAGCTTTCTAGTTTTAAAAACCGACATTCAGTCTTGTTCTGTTCAGTGATGTGCAAACTGAGATACCTCAGCTAGGTGCAGGCAGACAAGTCATTTTCAAGCCAAAACAACTAATGACAAAGCAGTGATGAAGCTCAGAGCACAAGCTTGCTTTCGATTCACTGCCCTGCATCCATCTGCTGCTATGTATTAATCACTCACTCTGCACATCGCATAATATTCTAAAGGTATTTATCTGCCTTTTTAAAACATACAAACCTGATGATCCCGTTTTAATTTCTGTGTTGTTTCAATGGCTTTTACACTCCAACACCCACCACTGATATGACAATGTTCGAAAGAGGGATGACTCAGGCCACAGTTGGAGAGGTTATTAGTATACGTCCACCGAAGATTAGAAACAACTGACTTTTTTTAACACCTACTGCAGCACAACACAGGAGTGAGGACCACACATCAGTATTTAGAGATGTTCTAACAGTTCAACACTTGCGAATGGCTTAGCTTTTATTTCTGCTGGACTTTGTGTCTGTAGCTCTGTGTACTGAACCAAATTGTTCTTCAACTGCCATATTAATAAAATAAATAAAACAATTATTTAAAGGTTGTTGTTTTTTTTTACCCACTCTCTGTATTTGTTATGAGCATAAATCAATCAAATAACAGATGCTTTATGGCTGAATACTTGAATAAGACTGCCTTTTGTCAATATAGCCAATCTCACAGCACAGATGTTGACTGCTGTTCAACACATTATGTGCCACGATTAAATTCACTTACTTGCTCAGTTGTATGACAGAAAGCAGATGTTAAAAAACAAAATATGACCCCAAATTGCACAGGACTAATAATATCACAAGACCTTAGTGTTTGGTGAAATACGGTGGTTAAATTGCTGTGGAATTCTTACTTTACAAATTACAGATATGGAAGAATTGCACAGGATTAAGATCACAGATGATATCCCCGCAATTATTACAAATAACTAGTGGTCCCCATGAAAATAGAGATTAAAACCACATGTTTTCTCATGAGGTCATCAGAGAGTTTCTGTCTCTGGTTTCTGTTTCTTTGTTCTTGGACAAATGTAGACATACTGTATCTGTGTGTATTCAAGGCAGTGAAAACAAAAGCTGGTCAACATAACAGATCCAAAATAGAAAAGCAAAATAAAGTAAAACCCTTGTGTCTTTGTGAGATGTAAGTGGTGTTGGGTTTTTTTTTTGTACTCGACTGAAGAGGTGTGAGACATCATGCCATGCTGGAGGTGATGCACATGAGATCACATCAATGAATGTGAGCAGGATGTGACTCTTCACAGGAGAGGGGACAGGAGATGAGCGATGCAGAGAATCAGCGCCACGAGGTGAAAATGTCGACAGGGCAAATTGGTTTCGAGGCCACAAGGGTAAAAGATTAAAAAAAAAAAAAAAAGATTAAATAAGACTGATGTGTGCGTTTGAGAGCGAATGTGTCTGTGTGTGTGAATGCAATGGAAATTCATAAACTGACCTTGGATAAAATGTCCAGAGATATACTGTATCTTATGATAAATGTGACCAGTTTGATTCTATTCTGTAAAAATATGGTTGTTCTAATTTAAGTATATTTTTTTTACACTGTGTATCTAATTAAGATGATTTACTGATAGCTGATAATGGGGAAGAGCAGGTGATGAATCTTCATCGCACTTCTCTGACATTATTTTATTATATAACAAATCAGCACTTAATGGGGCTTTACCTTTAATTGAGATTACCTCCGATTTAGGGCTGGTGCGTCGACAAAATCAATTACGTAAATACGCCGATTTAGGTAGTGTGCATTGACACGTCAGATGTAAGCAGTACTACCGCCATGCCCGAGCACTTGTAGCGGAAGCATACCGGCGCGGCATGCTGGTCCCACTAGTGATTGTTTGTCCTCATCGACAGGTTTAAAATAACAGTAAACAACCAGGATGAGGCAGATCATTACTGTGTTTTATAATGGGTGTCTGTAAATGTGTTGATATATTAATCGAGTAATAAAAAAATAGTTAGATTAATTAAAAAAATAATTGATTAATTAAAAAAATAATCAACAGATTAATTGCTGAAAAAGATAATCATTAGGTGCAGCCCTACTCCGATTATTAACGAGTACACACCTTGGCACAAAGCAGAGAGAACACATAAACCAAACATCTAAGAGCATACTATTATGTTAGTCTCCAGTGCTAACTAGAAAAAATGGCAAGAGACACTGTAGTCTTCACCTGTTTGAGCTCATAGTGCAGCACGAGCTGTCGGAGGCTGACCGGTATGTGCATGCCTCAGTCCTCCAATTAGTGCTTCTTATTCAAAGAGGCAGTAATTGGTTGGCAGGCAAACAGGCATGGCAGTACAACACTTGATGACAAAGACAACTTTGATGAAAATAAGAAAGGTTGATGCTACTGAAAGATTAAAATTGGCCTCCATTTTGTTGAGAAAATATTGGCAGACAAGGTGGCTATGGATCTATGCTTTTAGCATTTTTATATCTCAGTTCTCCTTTCTTCCTCAGTTTCTGTTCTGTGAATGACTGAATGCACAAATCTGAGTGTTTATCATTTGGAAAGGCCATTAATTACAATATAATCACTACTGGCCCTTAAGTTAAAAAGCCACAAAGTTTTAAAAGAATCTTTACAAATGTTATGACACAACAAACACTGAAGGCCAACTGAAATCCCTTTAATGTCAAATCAACCTTAAATGGGAGACCTACTATGAAACAACGGTGTTCCACTTGACAGAATTGTGGCTTCAGTTGTTAAGTTCTTTCGAGCAGGAGTGCATAGTGGAGCTCACCTCATCGTAGTAGATTCTGAAGTCGGCCTTCTTGCCCCGGAGGTCCCACTGTACGATTGTCCCACTCTCGAACCCTATAAGGAGCTGGAGAGGGAAGAGACAAGGAATGGAAGATAAGAAATTTAAATTATAAGATATTTTCAATAGCCTTAAAAAAGATGATGAGCATAGCCTACTACAATAACAAATCTAATACACATAATCACACTCTTAGCTGTAATGTAGGGGAGCCATTTTGCATTCGGCACTCCCCAAAAATACTCTTCCATGGCTTCAGTTCTCTTAGTCAGACCAGTTTCAGATATTGGCGAATATACACTGACTGTATACAGTATTGGCACAGTTAAACACACACACACACACACACACACACACACACACACACAACCACATAGTTGCATTGAATTATACAGTGCACACGCACAAAAGTACACAGGAGTATGCAAAACACGCCAGAGATGAAGATAGGCACCCATAAACACACAGTTCCCAAACACACTTAAAATACAATAAAAACAAACTCACAAACACAGCCACACACTACAACACGATTCCGCACACCACACACAGGATAAGAGTGGAGAGCAAAGTCGAGACAATCTGATCACAGATCAGAGGAGATGGGATTGATGTTGGAGGAACACGGCCTTTCAGACAGAGAGGAGGAAACAGCTCTCTTGCTGAGAGCAAAGACTGTGTGACATCTCAACTCATAAGACGGGAAGTTAAGGGCAGTAGAGGAAGTGTGACATCCTGAAGTTTTATACGAGTAACACCAGCAGTCACGAATGCAAACAAGAGAAAATCAATGAAGACATCCATGTAACAAACGCATTAGCTTACATACACATAATTTCAAAGGTACAAAGGTACAAAGGTGGATCTCCTTCGACATACATCTGCAACCTTTTACACAGCTATTTGCTGTAAAAGGTTTACTTGTATGATTATGACGTGCATCACAAGATCAGATTGTTACTGCAAGGCTTTCACTCAAAACAAAACTGCATAAGAAACAATTCTCTCACGGCATGCGTTGAAATATCTTCAGATTAGCATAACTAATACTAACAGTAATAATGTCTGCTTTCAATTTAGGTGAGCCCTTTCCAGGCTGCTGGTACTGTAGATGCTGTCTCATTCACATAATCTGCTAACGTAAATGTCACAAAGCCATTACTAAAGTTATTAGCTACACCTGTTCTTTTCCTACTATGATAACTCATTAAATCTTCCAAGCAAGTTTTGACCACTAGGGAGCCGAGGAACTAAAAAATACAGTATATATATGGTATGTCTTAAAACAAAGAGCTAACATCCCAGTGACTTATTAAATTGTTAAGGTTTAACTGTTGCCCTAAAAAGAATTCCTACGTGCAGATTCAGCAGATGTTTAGCAACCCTATCATCCACCCAGAAGTGTTTCTACATTGGGACTAATGTTATCTTATTGGTTAGCTATGGGGAAACTGACACTTTAATCACATAAATAACAATCGACTAACAGTCCGAGGAGTGTGTAAGATCTGTCCTTGGAAGCCCTTCATCAGTGTCAACTGTTTCTTTTTATTAACTGGGGAAATGTACCTTCTCCTGGCTGGATTCACCATATGGATTTTTTTCAGCCGATATCAATAACTGCTACTCATGGGAGTCCATAACCTTGGTTTCTACTCACCTGAGCGTAAGAAAACGGCTTAGATGTAGTGAGTAAAGATGGATAACTTCATATTTCATAGCTGTAAGATCTGTTGCATTAAAATTTCACAGACATTTTCCCTCCTCTCAGAACCCTTGCAGAACATGTATTGTGTCCCGCGGATGAACTTCTCCTTTTCTTCCATTAATTACATTGTGACAGGTGGACAGAGATTCCTTTTCACTAATATAACAGATGAGAGAGATTGATGCTGGAGCCATTTCCAGTGGTGCCAGATGTCTGCCATTGTTCACACTTCTTTGTCATGTCCTACACCATTGGATTTTCGGTACTACTGCTCTGTTTCATTGGCATTTGTAAGCTATAATAACCATGCACAAATATGGACAAAGTTAACGCAGAGTAGGGACAGAGGGCTGCATTCGTAACATTGAGCATAATAAGAGCCTTAAATCCTACACACTGGACCTATATTGTTATATCTATTCCCTGCTGTCAGATTTACTTTCAGAGTAATAATTAGTTAGCAGGCAAAGCATAAAATGCAAAGGCTTTGAGAAAAAAAAAAATGTAGCAGCAGCTTTCATCACTCTCTGCATCCTTGCCATTTCAACCTAAAGATGAAGTTCCTACTTTTCCGGTAGCGACATTAACACCTTTGCTTTATTGAAATGCTGCATGCAGAACTTTGTCCCCGCAGTGAGTTACGGCGAGTGTGACAGCAGCTGTAAACCCGTGTCTCAATTGTATGTCTTCACAGCTTGTCAAGTGCGGTTTCACACAGAGGCAGCAGAATCCATCGGGAAAATCAATAAGCTCCTCAATGACCTCTCTTTCACAGCAACCTCTACCTGCCACTTTTCCTACCAATTTGACTGCAGCTTGACCCTGACAGGCTCAACTCTCCTCGAAGGATATATTACCCACATGTCCCTCACACCTCTCTTCTTCGGTGTGTATATGTGAAAAGCCGAGGGACAGCGGACGGGAGCAAAGGTATAATGTATAGAGGATGGTTTTCTTGCTGTGAGCCAGAAAGAAAGCCAGGCTGAGAGAGTGAGAGGTGAGACAATTTGAAAGAAAGAAGAGAAATAAAAGAGAATGAGGATACAAGAAAAGCAGAGGGGAGGTTGAAGGACAGATATGTGACAGAGAAAAACAAGATTGAGGCAGAGGATTGGGTAAAAAGAAAGAGCCTCTGCAGATTGTGGGTAGCATTAGAGTCGGTGCTTGAGGTGAACCCAGGGGCGTTTTTTATTTGTCTACTCACCTTGCCTTCATCCTTTGGGCTGTCGCTCAAATGAACCACAGGTCCTGGATGAGTTTTAGTTGCTCTGTGACAAGAGGGAAAGATAAGAGAGATGAAAAAAAGACAGCAGCAGCAATGCAGTGAAACAGTACTGTAGGACCCTTACACCTTGTTGAGAGGAGACATGGAAGGAATGAGTGGAGGGTTTTGCTGTTCAGGCCGTCTGTGTATACTAACACACTGCTAACGAGCGTGATATTTATAGGCAATGTGTATGAAAATGTCATCGATATTTATATTTAGAGCTGTTCAATCGATTCGCTGAACAGAAGAAAATTGATTGTCAACTATCTTCATAATTCATTAATTGTTTCAGTCATTTTTCAAGGGAAACGTTCAAACGTTCAAACCTTTGCTGCATGCAGCTTCTTAAATTTAAGAATTTCATGTATTCTTTGTCAGTTATGATAATAGAGAAGAAAGAAAAGAGAAGCAATTTTAAGACCTCGCTTTGAGCTTTGCGAAATTGTGAAAATTGCGAAAGCATTTTTCAGTTTTGTTTTTACCTTTTATAGACTAAATGATTAATTGAATAGCTGTGAAAATAATCAGGAGCTTCATCAATAATAACATGGAGCATGTAGAATGATACTTCAATAAAAGCATCTAAGATTCAAGTACTAGAATACTAGAATCTAGATTCAAGTATTCCTTTAATGACTGTAATGCTAAACATTAACAGCATGTGCTTTTATTGTGCTTTGACTGCAGTATAATTTCCATTGTACCCTTTGTTATATCACTATGGGGTATTAAAATACCCAAATTAGGCTACACAGATTATTAAGAGCTGCACAAAGAGCTCCACCTAATTGCACCCAGTAGTTTCCCAACTGATTTGTGTTATGAGTCAATCTTAATCTTTGCTCTGACTCAAGACCTAAATATAACCACTACGTTACAGCCACAACCTGTTCCATCCTGTGCTGCTAAATTGCCCTGCCTAGGGTTGCAGCAGCTTGGTCACCAGCTTCACCGTAGCAGCTGCCATCGTGTTATTTTATCACAGTGGCTGAAATGTGAGCTGATCTGGAAAGCTGAGGTGTGACTGACACATTCAGATGGGCCCATTTAGTTATGCCTGCTGCCAGAAGGCGATAAAAACATAAAACCATAGCAAGCTCTTTCCAGCAGTTAAGGTAGTAATAAGCTGAGGTATCTACAAACCATCCACAACGAACCACACCTGTTCAATCAATGAAGTGCCACAATGGGTGAATGCCAAGAACTAATCTTGCTGCACCAGCCATCCAGAGCAAATAATACACTAAACTGAAATACTGAAATACAACATGCATGTGCACACTTGACCCCAGACCTATTGTTGTACATCAACAAACCCACACACACACACACACACACACGCATAAAGACTGTGCCATGGATAACACTACATTCTTGTTGAGTTTATCAGTATAAAACAGGTTATTACGTTGTCTGAGAGGAAACGTTCACAGCAGTTATTGACTTCGGATAGAGAGGCTTCCTATTGTATGTACAAGGCCATTTCGTCTAGCTGAAGAAAGCTTTGACACTGAGGAGAGAAATATGTGATCTACGGAGAGTTGCTGGCTGACTTTGTGAGTCCTGACGAAGTTTTCCTTTCAGCGAACAAGGCCAGTCACTGAAATGCACACAAAGCAGCAGGATGTTTCAAGAAGAAATTTATTAAACCGATAAATAGTGTTTGCCAAGGTACAGCAATATATTCTGAGAAGAGACTATACTGCTAAATTATAAAACTTTTACATTTCTGGAAGACAGAGACTGGATCTGCTTAAGAAAAATAGCTCAAAGGTGTATATCAATTTATCAACTAATATCAACATATTACATCACTCTTGTACTTAGAATACATTTCATGAAACTAATGGAACCAATCAGTACATCAATTATCTAATTCGATCTGATTTATGTCTTTGTTTCTGATGTGGTGGTGGGGTTGTTTCATGCCTACTAGTATCTACAACAAGCACAATGAAAATGTGATGCTGATGAGCAGCTGTGGCTTTAGGGCAGCAGGCTCTGTGCGTGTGTGTGTGTGTGCTTTTGTTTGTCCTCAGATGTAATGTTATTGTTGAGCTAAAAGATGAGCATATTAGACAGTCTAAAAGCTTCCATTAAGGTAGGAGTGTCCTGTGCTTGTGAAGCAATAATGTTTCCAAATCCTTTCCAAGACAGTGCCAAAAAACATTGACTGTTAAACAGGCCTGCCTGTTGTGGCTCAAGGGATCTGGAAATCAGGCTAGCTTCCCTGCCTGTTGCCCAGTGAATGAAAGAATCCAGCATAGCCTGTGTTATTACTCTGCATCAATAACAACACTAAAATGTAACAGATGAATGAAATATGGAGTTGAGAACAACAAAACAAATCAATTAGTATGTTTAGGGGAGAAACGGAAAGAGAAATTGGGACTTTTTCATTGCACTCATTCAGAGATTGACTATCAAGACTCACAAATACAAAGGCAACGTCACCTTGAACAACAGCAGGGCCAGCAGAGCCACAGCAACAAATCACCAATACAAAAGAGTAAATAAAAAATAAAAAATGTCCCCTTTAAGGATCAATAAAGGCTCATACTATTTTCTAATCAAATAAGAAGGGAGTATAAGGTGGTGAATAGAAAGTCAGCTGTAGAGACATGAAATGTTTGAATTGTACATTGAGGGAATCATTACGCAATCACACTAGAGTGAGTGTTTTCTTATGTATTAATCATCTTTATAAATTATCAAGTTTCCATGAAAAGTATTCCCTATAGTGTTTCCTGGCTCTGTGGAGAGAGCACTGGGAGCCGGAAACTGTTGACTGACTGTTGGGTGTATTCAATCTATATTTTCACTCTAATTGTCACTTTATCCAGCAGCTCAGAAAATGTTTATCAGGGCAGTTTGGCGGAGAGGAGAATGAGAAAGAAGTGATAGGAGTTTCTGCGGAAAGAGGAGCTTCCATTCATTTACAATAATCCAATATATAGTCAGGACGCCAAGGATTCTCCAAATAAATGATGTCCCTAAATTGGTTAAGTTTTTGTTGTATCATGCTATCACGTATCATTTTGTTTGTTTGTAATGTTAAGGTTTTAAGCTAGCACACTGCAAGTATGTAGAAGCATCTTCCTTTGCTCAGTAGATGTTTTTCTTCCCTGCATTATTTGTGTATAATCCTGAAAAAATAACTCTGCAGCTCTTCTTATTTTCCTCTGGCACAATGGGAAACAAATCTCACCACAGAGTTTTAGATTTGATTCCCCGACATCTTTTTCATCCTTATCTATACCAGAACATTTTATTTATTTTCATTTTTATTTCATTCCCTCCTCTACCGGACTCAGTGAATCACAAATGTTATTTTGAGAATCAGCAGCACATCCAACTTACAAGACATTGTTCCTGAAGAGACAGAAAGAAAAAAATAAGATGCAGCTTCCTGCATGCCACGTGTGGTTAGGATCAACCCACAACAACACCAGTAAAATGTAAATGCAGGTAGAATTACATTTCTTTTTTTCCCTCTTTTTGCAAATTAGTGGTGTATGTTCAAGAGACAGGGGTGCTGTTTCTATGTTTTTCTGTTGCCACATTTTTCTGGAGCATGCACTCGTATTTTAAGACTGCTTATCATAAAGCTGTTGGGGGACCAGGAGGACGCTGTAAATTCATTGCTTATTTTACAATCTAAATAGCAGAAATAGCCAAACATGCCAATGTTGATTATGGCTGACATGATGCCAAGCGTAAACACAATTCTGTTCATCACAGGGATCTATGAACTGAAGCAGTGTGTGTGTACTGCAGTGTTTTCCCATTTCTCCTTGCATCTAATTTTTTCATATCTCATTTTGGAATGAATCTCCCTATGATTAAATTGTGCATTAAATATGTTGCGAACCCATTCGAATTTCAATGAGAGCCCGGCCGCTCCTGTGCGGGCACGCTGGCCCCAGTTGAATTGTTTCTATAACAGATTCTTTTCAAGAGAGCATCCTTTTGTTCATATCAAATTAATTCATCTGTGAATGGCTGTTGCACAAACAAACATTGTGTGAACACAAATGCACACACAAAAGTGTAACCACACACCGACTACGGTGTGACTCACACTGTGCTGTTTGTACACAGTGGAAAGAGTGGATGAGTTCTCCGTTGCTCACTTGACGTTTCACCGCAGGAAAAACAGAAAGTCCCCCCTCATCCTTATTCATGTTTAGTGGAAAACCTCCCCAGCCAAACTATGAAACTCCCCAGTCGCTCTGTGTTGATGAGAAAAGATTCATTCTCTACGAGTTCAACTTATCATGAACTCCACTTCAGAAAGGTGCAGAATGCTGCAGGCTGGAAAATAGTGAATGTATTATAGTGTATGCTCAAGCAGAACGTAATATGATGTGTTGTGAAACCTGTTGTGTGCTCAACCCACCTTAGTCAGAACAACAGAGTTACTACCCAAGTTCTTACATTTGCTAATGTGTACATCTTTGTTTGACTTTTTATTAGGCTAAAGAAAGTTCTGACATGTGATGTGGGGGGGAAAAAGGGAAGTTCTCTGTGTTGACTCACACTGTGGTGAGGAATCAACAAACCAAATATCCCGTTAAAATCACGACCACTGTCTCAGCCTCCGAGACTTTCACAATGATTGGCAGACAACTCTCCCACACACACACACATCGCTGTTATGACTGCTCACTAGACTGTCACAAAGCAACAAGATGGCTTGGTATGAGAGTGACTTGTGACTGACACTGCAGCAGGGGACTTGTCAGGGTAACACCAGAAAAAACAGCGCGTAGGTGGATGAAGCCAAGAGAAACAAACGGGCATACAATGCAACTGAGCACCATTTGAGTATCTGCTGGCACTTTAAGTTGTCAATCCGCAGCATATGTCGGGTGCACAGTCAACAATTAATAAAGGCTGAGATTTCGAATCACGCCCAAACATGAGGCTTTACATTGCATTGTGAGTGCTTACTGAACAGTAGCACAATGAAATATAAGTGCTGTCGATGCTGTGAAAATGTGTTGTTTTCTTTACAGTCGGTTTTTTGATGAGCAGGGGAAAAATCCAGCTTGAAACTCATTAAGTCTTCTACCGAATGTTTTCTCAAGGCTAAAGGAAAGTTGTTTCACTATCAAGTTTTGTTTGTATTTTTTCTTTTTTTATATACATAATATGTGAAATGTCAAGTCACATCTTAATTAATCACAACCATAGTTTGGCTTTCCTGATAACTGTCCAAATGTTAGATGGCGGATGGCTCAGGGCGTTTGCAACAGCAACCGCACCATCAGGTTCAGCATGACTGAACAAGGCTCGATCTAACAAGTAACAGCAGTCCGTTTGTTTACTTCAATGTGGCTGAACAATAACACACAATACGCATGAGAAATGGGCCCACCTTAACATTACAAGGACAAAATCGATTCAACAACAACCCAATCATTTTGAATACAAGGCCTTTATTTTACTGCTGTATGTTTCACCCAAAAAATGCAAAATACTAAACCAACAACTGAATGAACCTTGAACCTTTCTGATTAGCTATAAGGGCGAGGAGGGATAGAGCGGTATTTGCAAACTTTCAGTGTCTGTGATGAAACATTTATCAAGTGTTCACACCCCAATTTTGAACCATTACGGTTGATGACATTTTAAGGGGCTACGTATCTCAAGACCACCATCACAATTCATATTTACATTTGTTTAATTGCAAATTCACAATTCTCAATTTCCTGTGTTAATTTGACTTAAATCAATGTAACATGAGTTTAGCTTTTAAAGAGATCACTGCTCTTAAGAGATCCTAAATTGCTTATTAAACAAATTAACTTATGTCACCTCTGTTGACATGTTTTTTCCAAGCCTTATTTTAGCCTTATTCCAGCCAATATAGCCTTATATACCACTAAATATTAGGTTACTGAATTCACTTACTGCCATTCACACCAACACTCACATTAAAAATTATTGCCATCACTGATAACTTCTTTTCAACTTACAGTTCTATGGCCTTGTTCCACATGATGACATATCCGGACAAAACGAAGGACTCGATGTTGACGATGTGTGTGTTTCCACGCTCTGTCCCCACGTACAGCCATTTACTCTGAAAGGGAAGGTGGCAAAACGTGATCCTGGAGAACAAGAAACAAAGGACAGAGACCGAGTGTTAGAATAGGAACAGTCACAAAGGAGTCTTCAGTTTGTTTCAAGGACAGTGTTTCTATGCTGTATTTCTTAAACAGTGAATTCTCACACTTTTGTACATGACACACATTGATCGTTGTCATTCACCTCTATGATTGCTGTGCATAAATCTGCTTTCAGACAAGCCATGTGCATTGCATTGCTTATGATTTGGGTAATTTAAGTATAGTTCTTAATTACCTAAAAAAATAGATTAATTCTTTTATTAGATTAATTCTTTTATTAGGATATTTCGCCCAACTTTGATGTGCAATAAAAAACTTATTTGCCATAAGTAGTCCAAGATTCATGTACTGCTGAACTAAGTACTTCCTAGACTACTTGCATGTATCATATGAAGTACTCTTACTGTGTACTTTTCGAATAATACTTTGTCAAAATCCTGACCAGATCACAAGAATAAGGATATTTTGGCCAACTTTGATGTGCAATAAAAAACTTGTTTTCCATAAATAGTCCAATATATGTATATATACCACTAAACTAAGTACTTCATAGACTACTTGCAAGTAGTCTATGAAGTACTTAGTTCAGTAGCACATGAATCTTGGACAACTTATGGAAAATAAGTGGTTGTGGTTGACAAATGAAACTTTTGAGGAGAATGCGATATGGAGAAGTTACATACTGCACAAATTTTAAGACCCAGATATCAAAATTCAAGACTTTTTCAAGTCTTTTTAAGGTATTATTTCCAAATTCATAAATGCTTTTAACACTTTTTAAGACCCCGTGGGAACGCTGCATGAGGCAGTTATTCAATCAAACAATTGCTGAACAACAGATTTTGATTGAAACTTAATTCTAGCAATGTTGTCGCCTGCTCAGCAATGACGTTAGCGTTCTACAACTTTCAGTAAGTAGAGCACTTAAAAGACTACATACTGTGTCACTATTAGAAGAACTGTAATCATAATCAAACTATTTTTTCATTGGTGGAAACGTCATACCCTGACTCGTTCACAGAAGTCATGGCCCAATTCATTCTTGATGAGTGACTAACTCTTACCCAAGGTTTAATTTAGCACCAGGAAAGTGAAAATCTTTTGTTCTCAGCAGTCCAGTGCCTGGGTATTATTGCCTCCATTAGCTCCTCCTGCCCCACTCCTGCTTCTCTTTTGACAGAGAACTTTTGCACTCAGCCTCTAAACTCACTCTAAGCCGGTATAAATAGTTATTCAACAAGCCCCTCATCATGACTGCCAAAAGTAGAGGGCTGAACTTTTCTGTGTTGTGTCATGCCTTTAGACATTCTGCGCGCACGACAGGCTAAACTTATCCACCATTTCAAACACCACTCACGACTCCACTGTGCAAAGTTTGAAATATTATAAAATCCTAATTATCATTCAGAGTTCGGCTCTCTTTCTTTTTTTAAGCCAATTTTGAAACTTTCATATTTGGTATAAATTAGCAACAATAATGATCAAGTTAACATTTAATAACCTCGTGGAACCCTAATCATTGATTCAAAGCAAACTGTTACTAACATCTTGAAAATAAAGGTATTCACGTTTTTTGTTTTACATAAAGAACTCTGCTCACTGCATTGATCAAACAAGTCAATCAGCCCAATTACCCAGCCCTGCAGAATACATAACCAGAAAGAATGACGTGTGTATACGTGCGAATGAAGTATAGTTTGATTTAATAAAACAAAAGTTGTATGCGCACAAATGTCCACTGCAATGACTAAGGAAAGCGGGACTACTGCTGTGACCTGATCCAATGTCCACTAGATATGTGACCAAGGCGGCTCCCCGCAGCTTTTGCGCGTCTTCACTATTGTCTGAAGCAGAAAGTGCATTTATACACAGTAAGAGCAGATTGGGAGTGTATCTCTTTTAAACAAATGTCTAAAAGCATGATCCGTGCTACTTTGCACACATTGTTGTTTTTAAAAAATGGGTTGCTGAGATTTAGTCTGAAAAGGTGGGTTTTCAGTTTGCAGCAAAATATGGACAATGAGTCTGTGTTCTGACATTAGAGAGGAGCTCACTCCACCACTGTGGAGCCAGAACAAAGAGAAGCCTTCATTGAGGCCCTCTGATGAGATGGCTCAACATCCAGAGGCAGAGGAGCACAATGATTTGGAGAGGATGTAGAATTCAACTGTGGCTTGAAGGTAGGAAGGAGAAGTTTAGAGGTCACCAGCACAACTCCAGCGACCCACTCTTTATAATGTGCCTGAATGCATCCTGTGCAGATACAGATCGAGCGCTGAATCCTTTGCTGCTGACTGCTAAGCCTCCTGTGTAGACACGGTGTTAGACACACTACTTTTTAAACTCAGTTCATATCAGACCCACAGTGTGATGATAACATGATAAATTCATGCCTGCCTCTCCCCTGAATGTATTTCCACATATTCCACATTTCACATTTGCACATTTTTTTTATAAAACTATGGTCCAGATACTGCTGTAGTCTGCTATGACCACACATACCATGACTTTTCCCAGCTTCTGGTCATTTTATGAGGCCAGGTTGCTATTAACATATCAATAAATAACCATAGAATCCAGTATGGTATTCATGTGGTATGGTAAAATAATCATGATTTGATAGAAGCTGTTAAACCATTATTGCTCTGGCCTTACCATCTATCAACTTTACAATCATCTTAACCAGCGAAGAATGATCAGCACACACTTCAGTGCAATTCTGTCCATGCTTATTACCTCGTAGATGTGGAGGAGATCACTGGGCTTCAGCCCCACAGCCACCCACACAGCAAGTGGCAGGATTATTAGATAGAAGACAAATGAGACTGCAGACAATTCAATAAGGATTTTAGGGGCTTGGGGAGATGACAATATTCAAACTGGCAGGGGGGGCACAAGTGCTATAAGAGCGACACAGGATTATACGGTCTTCTGTGTTTTAAGGTATGCGTTTAGTTTTCTTTAAAATTACAAGATTGTAATTGTGCAAATTATGTATCACTGTGTAACATGTCAATAGTTATTTATCTAAATTGCCATATTTCAAAAACATATCGACAGTAACCAGAATGAGTCATGATATTTTCCCAATGAATAAGCTTTTAAACGAGGCCACTTAAGAAAAGACTCTAAACACTGATTGCTTCCGTTATGAGCTAAACATTTACATAAAATATCACAGGAAGGATCGAATAAAAGAAAAGGGGTAGAGGGGAAACAAAATCAATGGAAGAAAGGATGAGAAGATAACAGGAAGGGGGAGGAGGTAAGTAGTGATGAATTTTCCAAGCCATGGTTTTTGTGCTTCATAAGGTCGGACCAGGCACCGTCAATGGGCGTTATCATTATTAACCAAATAGGACAGAAGGGGACCAGCTGACCGGCAATTTTGAGACCAGCTGAGGGCCAAATGCCATTAACGAAGTAAAAAGAGATTAATTGAATCGGTGACATCATTTAGGGAACTGGCAACCTTGCCATCTGCTCTGCAGGAAACGTGACATGACTGCTTAAAGAATTCAGCAAAGACTCCATATACTGTATGAGCAAAGACATCAGATAACTCAAAATCACAGATTATTGCGTTAGCTCACACACCTCTTTTTACTCCAGTGTATCCAATGTTTCATGTATTGTAGTGTGAATTTTGTTTGGGCTTGAAATTCTTTTTGACAACGACACTTGTCGAGGAGGAGCGGCAAGCACAAGCTGCAGACTGACAGTTATCACAAAACAATTCTCTCCACTGCTTCCAGTGATTCATGCGTTATTCACGGGGGATTCTGTGGGGGTGTTAGGGTGCTAATTATCAGAGGTTCAGTTGAGAGACACAGAGCTAAATGGCAAGTCACGGCCCAGCCACTGACGGATGACGCATGATGCCCTTTTTCTACTTTTATCTTAGAGCATGATTCACTGCTCTGCCGCTGAGAGCGAGTGGTTCTGCTTCCTACCTTTATCGCACCACAAGACAGGTAGAAAGCGGTTTTCAACACTTCTGATATAAAACATTCACCTCTGTGTGTCTGTGTGGGCATGTGCATCACGCAGTGATAGCTACAGCTGCTGAGCTGTGAATCTAAAATATCAAATATCAAATGGTCAGTTTTACAGTGTCTAGTATTGAGCGAGACCAGAGTGGTGGCTATAGACATTATGCTACAGACAAAATACTGCATTTTCCAATTAATTTAACCCTGACCTGGCGTCTATTTTAAGTTTGCATACAAGGTTATATCTCATTATCTGAGTGAAACTCACTGAAATAAGTGTATATGACACACAAAAAAGCTGTTTATTATTTTGACTGGCAAAAAATCTGCTTAGCTGATGGATTTTTTTCATCTCCCTGTCAACAAGTTTATTTTGGACATTGTTGAAGTGTATGATACCAGTGAATAATTTCCAGTAAGAAACACGCTGTCTTCACTTAAAGACTGTTTTCACAGAGGAGTACAGGGACTGACAGAGAACAAAAAAACAGCTCGGCCAATAAACCTGATTCTGAAATAACACAGTGTTGTAGCCATGACAGTTGACAGGGCTTCAAATATGGATATTGCTGGAAACATGGGTGTTTCACACACTTCAGCATGGCAGCACAAAAGATCTATAAAATCACCATAGTTACAAGGTGGACAGCTAAGATTAGTGTCACCAATTCAGCATCAGACCAAACATGGTTGCAAACTCCCCTTTTGTTCAAGAGTTATGGTGTTGAATAATAGCCAGAAAAATGTTTCTGCAGAACACTGATGTCACAGTGAGGCTGACTGCTGCTGTGCCCTGAGGTCTTTGAACAACATGAGTTCTCAGTTTTAAGGTCATTCAAGTCTGAATGAGTTTTAATAAAAAACTCTGGAAAATGTCTATAGTTCTTACACACACACACACGCTAATGGCTTGAACCCTGTCACTGCATTACAGAGCCACCAAGTTCTTTCCTTAACAACTTGCAGACGGTACATGGATTCAACAATAATCCACCAGCGTATCATGCTTTAAGGCTCTGCTGCATAATCAAAGTGATACTGGTCAAATGCTTTGTTTTATGTGCTTTCTGATAGCAGGATTGAGATTTTTCAGTGTCCAGGAGAAAGCTTTTTGCACACCTGTTATGTAAAGTTTCCGTAGATAGAAAACATCCGGTGACTCAGCCAAAGTCCTTGAATTGAAAACCACCGGGCAGAGTTTGCTGATACATGCCCTCATCGAAAATAACCCTTGAATTGACGCTGTGACCCTGCATTTTCATGAATAAAGACTTCAGTTTCTGTGTAAAATATATTCCATCAAATTCAGTTGCTATGCAGTAACATTCATTAATGTCGTTGCCCATGACACAGATGCCACAAGATTAAATAAACTTTTAGTTGGAGTGCAAGGACAGTTTCTCTTGCTGAGAGGCAGGAAATATGAACAGAATCAGAAAATGAAAAGAGAAAATATCTCAGACTCTTACCTGTTATCTAAGTTTAACTTAAATATGAAACCTTTTCACAAAGTATAGAAAGAGATTTATTTATTAGGATAAAGTCTGAGCTTTCTTTATTCACTTACCCAGACTGACGGGACGACTTTTCTCTCAAAAAACTATATTTTGAAGAGTTAATGAAGTTTTGTCTTCTGTTTTTGAAATGTGTAATGGATAATCAGCTAAATTTCAAAACATCTGTATTGTGAGCTGTATGTCTTATATGTTACACGCCTGTCTAAGCAGACAAAGCATTGCTACGTAACTCCATACTGTAGGCTTGAAAATATTGCAATATTGTGCACTGAAACTTTGAGTTTAGTACACAATTAGCTGTTCAAGGATGAAAACTGCATCCACTTAAACAATTTTTATTCTATCTATGTACCCCTACCATTGCACAGTAGATACAACAAGTAAGTAATTGCTGACCAGACTGAAGTCGATCTCTGTATTCTTACGCACACACTCCTAGCTTGCTTTTGCCCTGTATACAGAAATGGTAAACTGTGCATGTGCACTCTGGTTAACTTAACAACCACAAGGCACAAACTGAGATGGAACAACCCGTTTCTGAGAAGGTTCAGGGAGAACACAAGTGAGTCACATTTGTGTATGGCAGAGGCCCCAAAGTTTTTCTGAAGAAAGAAATACGGGAAAAGAAAAGAATCAGCACACTGAGGCCATTCTTTTCCATTACAGTTTAATGACAGAGAGCGAAGATTAAGCTGTCTCTGCATGGGAAAAGGAAAGAGCCAAGCCATTGCTTATCATCACATCCCACAGATGGCTATTCTACATAAGAGGAGATGGACAAAGCAGGAAGGGAGACAGCAGATGACTGCAAGACAGAGCTGGCAAAGGGTGTGGCAATGCCTCATCCAGCGGATGTGAAAGTAAGATATGGAGATCCAAAGAGATGAGTCATCATATCTGCTGTAATAAAAGTATAAGTAGAGGGAACTTAAATTAAATTTGGCCAAGTTGGAGGAAATTCAAGCATTTTTTTTGTATTTATCAGACAAAGTGTCCGGCTCACTGGGCCTTGTCCTCCCACAACTAGTCAGCAAGGAATCATAGTCATTGTTTTCCTGGTCCTTTGAGCACTCATATGTCTTTGCTTTTTTAAACTGTGTCACAGACAGGGCCTGAGCTGTCAGAGAAAACTAACAAAGTAGCAACAACCTCTGACCTCAAGGACTCGAGTGGTTCACTGGCTCACTGCTGTAGAAAGGTGATGCTCAGCTACATCTGCAAAACTCCCACATCAAAGTGAACTATGACATGGCTCCTGGCATTACAAACCCCTTTACTAATTTGCCCATTTGACCTTTATAAAAATTAAATACAACTCATCTTCCTGCATGTTCAGGTCTACTGAGCCGCCGTAAGCAAAGTCTCTTAAAATATTCCACCAGCTCTCTCTGCTGATGCAGTTTTTAGCGTCCATTTGAAAACTGGCTTATGTGTTTCAAGGATTTAGGTGGCAACACGTTAAAGGAGATGGAGCAAGCTGCCTAATTACCAAATCAGCTCTCACAGCCAGTCGTGGGGGTAGTGGGGGGTGTCTCACAAGGCAGAGGGTGTTGCCAGCTGCAGCAGAAAACAGAGTTTCCAGCCAGCAAATCTCCTGTCTTAGGTTTTCCAGACAGGGTGAAAAAGGATCAGAGGCAGGACAGAGGAGCTGGCCTCGTCTTGTCAACACCCTGCTTCACTGTCTTCCAGGTTGAACTGATTGAATGTGTCTTCCTGGTGGAAGAACACTGATGCTGCAGCTGAGACATGGACCTGTATCAGCTGGGTGGTCTGCGAGAGAGGGTCTTTTACACACAATACAATTTTACACCAACATTAGCACATACTGTACATGCAGGTTTTTAAATGAAGGTAAACCCACTAAAGGTAGCTGATTGATTCCTATCCAATCGCCAGGAGATGAGTTTGCCTTTTTCTCCCTGCTGTGTCATATTCACACTGGAAAACAGCCAACAGTGGAAAGCAGTATGAATGCCAGCGACAACGTTATGGTTTTCACTTTCTCTCTTACATGAGACCACGTCCACAACTTCAGCACACTTCAAAGCTTGAAAAAGGAGACCAAAACAAGCATGTCCATCAGGGTGCATTGTGCTTGGTGTTTCTTGTTGGGTGTTTTATGGGTTTCAGTCATACATTTGTTTAACAAGGGATTCTTCTTTTGGATCCCTGATTAGAGCTGTTGTCTTGTCAAGCTGCTGACGATGACTGGATGCAGAATATATATAAAGGCCACTAGTCAGACTGCCTGAATAAATTAGTATAGACTGCCTTAGGACGCTCATATTTGTGTGTGTTTTATGTCATGAAATTTATGCTTACCTCTCTCTGTTGAATTTGAGCGAATGCAGGACAGCCGGCCGCCTCTGACGGAGATTCCACAAATGTAGCGTGTCATCTGCACAGGCTGTGACCAGCGCCCCCTGAAGGCCAAAAAACAAATCAATATGAGTACTGAATCTTTATGGGGACACCTTGCCATTTGGAATTAACCCAAGTACTGATGTCCTGGTTGATTAGACTGTGAGCACAATGAACAGTAGATTCCAGCTGTAAAGTGCCCAAATGTGTCCAACGTTTCATGAAATAAGTATGGTGACTCTTAGACTACATATGTAAAAGCCAGAACGCAGAGAGAGAGAGAGAGAGAGAGAGATGAGGAAATGTAAGAGTTTCTCCCCTGAGCTCCACCTGATTCTGGTCTGTTGAGACAACTGAAGTGTTGTATTTGCTTCTTCAGCCTGTTAGGTGGCAGAAGGAGGAGATGAAAAACTGAAAGGTTTCCAGCTATTAAAAGCTGAACTGTAACTGTGATGTAAGCATCTGCATTTTGTCTTAGTAACTACAGTTGACAGAATAATGGTTTTATGATATGTTAAATGGTTTACTTTATATATAAATCAAAACATGTTTAAGCTACAAACATCACAAGCAAACATTCCATGCATAAGACATAGTGTATGTTAAAGATTACCTCCGCAAGGACACATAAACTGTTAATGTAAGATATGCAAATTTAGATTTAAGTCATCTTTTCATAAACCTAGTAAAAAAAACCTCTGTTTACTCTAAAGCCTACCCACCAGAGCAAACGTCTCTTGTTTTGTTTTGATCGAGACCCCTGGCAGCAGAATTTACATATTGTGCACGAAAACATATTAACAAGATTTTGCCCTTACATGTAAACGCTTAGTTTGGTCTAATTATGAAAATAAAAAGAACAAGAAACAAAATGTTAAACACACTACTTCATTATTTGTATTCAAATAAACAGAAATCCATGGAAACTGTCTCTTAAAAGGTGTGCTTTGTGTGTTAAACCACTACAGTGTTAAATTCACTTCATTTACAATTCACAGACAGTTTTAGACAACTGTTCCACAAAAATTGTAAAAAAAAAAAAATCTAATTTTGTGTTCTCTGTCTTTTGGCTCCATGCAAGATCACACAGATATCTTATGAAACAGGATGAAAACTGTGAGAGAACAATGACAAATCATTGTTGAATGGTGTCAGCTGGTAACAGCCCTAGTTCTTCTGAGGATTGTAATTACAGTGAAATTCCCAGTGCGGCTTTGCTAGCAGAGCATCGTTGTATAGACTGTAGCCCAGAGAGAATAAGCTTTAGATTACAAACTTAATCATGGGATTAAAGACTGCACAGAGCAAGGGAGGATGCACAAATCATTGCCTCTAACTAATCTACATAGAAGTGATTGTGTCCCTCTCACTCACTGAATCTCTCAGTGAGAGTTGGTTGCATAATCGTTCAGGTAGGTAAGGTAAATAAGAAGTAATTATGAGACTGCATGACTACTATACTGTACAAGTTATACAAATTGGGGGTTCTGTCGATCTGTCCGGTCTCAGTATTTTCTGGGGTTGTTCAAAAAACTAGCCAAAATTGTATTATTTTTTGGAAAAGAAAAAGATGTATTACAGTCAGACAATAAAAGGATTTTGTATTCACTAGCAAAAACTCATCTGGGACTAATTCCCCTCACCACCAATATCCAATTTCTAGATATGAATAAATGACCTTAACTTCTCAGCGCAGCCTGTGACTCTTACATCTCACTTAAAAACATGACAGCTACTCTACAAAAGCCTATTTGCAAAGTGAGCAATGAAGCCTTGTTTATGAGGCAAATAATTGATCTTCCCAAGTTAATTCAACAGGAAAGAAAGATTTAATGAACAACATAATTATTTGAGCATTTTCTGCCTACCGCCTCCTATTTTGTTTGACACCCCTCTCTCTCCATACATGAAAAATAAAGGTTTAATGAACAACATAATTATTTGTGCATTTTCCGCCTAGTGCCTCTAATTTTGTTTGACACCCCTCTCTCTCCATACATAGAAAAGGTTATGCTGCTCCTTAGCCATGTCAAATTTGACTGATGAGGTAAGTGCTAGATGATTACAAGGTAATTTCAGGAAGCCAGAATGTCTCATACAGGATTGAATTACTTTTTTTTTCACCTCTTTCATGTTTTTATCTTGATTTGATACCTGTAAAAGTTTTTAATTATGTTGGTGAAATTTGTGTTTCTTGGATTTCACATCATTGTACATAGTATTTCACACTATTTTCTAATGTCTATGATTCCTATTTTTTGAGTTAGTGTCTCTGCATTTCTTGCGGCACCATCTTAGATAAAGCTCATTTGAATATAAATAGTAGTATACTTGAGTGTGTGCTAGTTTGCCTCATTATTTCCTTCTAATGGCACTGGCTTTTGCAGTTTGTCAGAGGTTGTTCTGAATTTCACTGATGATGGCTTTGATGAATAATAATTGACTTTTCATTGTTTCGTGTGTATTTAGGTGGCCCATAATTGGCTGTCATCTTATTGTCATTTCATTTAATTATCCTTATTTAATTCAGGCATCACTTACACTTACACTATTACTATTGTACTGATGTCACTGAGGAAATCAGGCAAACCATGTGCCACCTGGCGGGCGTTTATACATGAGATAGATCTAACTCAGCTGAAAGCTGCTGTAATACAACTCAATTTCATTCAACCTTTACTTAAATCTCGAAAAATCACTGAGGGCAAGCCCTCATTTTCAATGATGTCGAGCGCACAAATAAAAAACAGAATAGATGCAAAACCGTGATAACAAACAAGAAACAACGAGCATAAACACAGAGCGAATAAACAGAATGGGTACATAAAAATGATAACAGATTAGAAGCAATATGACAGAATGCCAATAAAACTGAAAAATATATAAATATTTAAAATGATAAGAAACTGCAAGGAGATGAACATGGCAATACACAACAAAAACTGAGGCACATAAACGATAAATGGGAGACAACCATACAGGACAGCATGTAGCTAAAAACAGTTAATCCTAATGCTGAGTAGTTTAAAATCAAAGTCTTAAACTGACCTTTAGATACAACTGTATCAAGTTTAAATGTATGTTCTAATGTTCCAAGTGTATGGAGCACTGAAACTGAAAGCAGTTTTCCCAAACTTAGTGTTTACCCGGGGAACTTTGAGTGGAGTCACCAGTAGGCCTGCACGATTAATCGTATTTTCATCGTCATCGCGATGTGAACGTGCGCGATAAACCCATCGCAGAAGCTAGTCTGAAGTGCGATAAGTTTTGTTTACATCCGCCATGCTTTCACACTCAGCGTGCTGACATTTGGCCAATCAGATGCGGCCCTGGACACATGTGCAATGCATGCACACCGTTTAGCCAATCAGATGACGCCCAGCTCTGCTCACGTTCCTGCGTGAAAATTAGTAGCCAGAGTAAACAGGATGGCGGAGGCAGGAGAGCAGAGCGGTGAAAATGCCGACGAAACGCTTGTGGCAAAAAGAAATAGCAGCTCCGCGGTTTGGAGATACTTTGGACTTAAGCCAGAAGACAATTTACAGACCCAGGTACTGTGCAGGACCTGCAGAACAGTTGCTGCAACGTCCAGAGGTAACACCACCAACCTCCGTCACCACCTGCTGCACCATCATAAAGAGCTGCACGAGCAGTTTAAGGCCAGTCAGTCTAGAGCGCAAACGTCGAGCAGCAGTCAAGTAACGCGACCATCACTGCACCAACAGTAACATGTGTAAATTAATGTTATAAGGGTTTTCTTCAATAAAAGCATGCTTAAAAATATTTTTCTATTTTTTCAATTTAATTGTCATCAGCCATTAAGTGTTTAAGAGTACCTCAAAGCAGGGAATCTATTAATGCAGAAAAATCTGAAAGACACAGTCCTGTATGCAAACTTAAATATTTTCTTATTTATCGCAAGTCATATCGTCATCGCAATATTGAAGGGTGTCATCGCACATCGCACATTTTGCTCATATCGTGCAGGCCTAGTCACCAGTAATGAATCTGAGGGCAGAGTGATAAACTGAGTCTAGTGGAGTAAGAGTGGAGACAGAGGCATGTCTATAGATAACATCACTATAATCCAGAACAAATAAAAAGACAGCTTCAGTGATCCGTTTCCTACAGAACATGGGGAAAGTAGTTCTGTTTCTTAATAAATAACCAACCCAAATACAGAATCCCTTTTAATAAATGAGAAATAACATGTCAGAGAAATGCTAGCCATCATTGCAATACATAATCATCTCTGTCACCTCGACAGCACTGTTAATCACTGCACAATTATCGAAGGATGATTTTGAAGATTCTTTCCTATGCTGGTGGAGTTTGTTTTTATCACCTGAATAAGTGATAGGAGGCGGAGCAGCAGCTAATTAAGAAGCCACCCCAGACAGAGAGAAAGAGAATGTGAGAGGCAGACAGGGTGAGAGCCAGGTCCACAACTCCATTATGGTATAATTATCTTGATGTCTCGATGGCAACACAGGCGAGGCGACTGGGCGAAGGCACAGCACAAAGTGTGGAAAAAATGACAATCAGCAGGGATGTAACAAAATTGCACTACAAAAACATCTAGAAAATTGCTTTTGGCAGTGTATTCATACTTGAATAACATAGAGCAAGTGGTCTAGTAAACTGATCCCTCTACATTTCTCATCACCAATATGTTTTTTTCTTGGAGCCCGAAAGTGACCATATTTGGACGACAGGAAGGACCTAGGGGGGATAGCCTGGTTGGATCTGACTGGATCTGCCGCGGTGGCGACTTACCAATGTTGTCAAGTTTACCCCACTTAATCCTCTATTCTATTATAAATGGGACCATCATCTACAAAATTTACATCAAGAAATACTGAAGAAGATTGAGACCATAAACCCATTGGAAAAATGTTTACTGAGGTAATAAATCAAATGAGAAGTAGGGTCATTTTGTCATAAACTGACATACAATCTTGGTGTATTTTTGCAACCAGAGGACAAAGTTTCCGCTGAACCTTACTTCTCTGCCATTGTAAAAAAACACCAGTCAACATAGTTCTGAGGAATGGGAAGTTTGAATGTTCCTCAGACAAATTCCCATGCTATGTATCTCATTAATGCAGCAGATGGCAAAGTGCTTGGAAAACATAATTTCTTGTCATCAATTTTAAAGCAGTAATATCGCACATTCTTTTTGATGTTTGTTTGTCAGCGTAGTCTGATTGATGTAAAGATCACATAAACCAATAAAAACAAACAAGTTTTTTGTAACAAGTTTTTTTGTAACTATAATCAATTATCCCATCCTTTCTTGAGACTTTTACATTTGTTTTTGGAAATACACCACGACTGAATACAAGACTACATGTCTTGTTTAGAAATAAACATTGTTACTGCGCTTCTGCGAACCCATCTAACAATCCTTCTCACCTTTTCCTTCCCTAAGCAGTCTCCCCGGTCCTACCTCATCTGACAACAACCTTCAGCAGCCCTCTCAGCCTCTTTAGATGTATTATTCATCAAGCAAAATAATGAATTCAGAATAGGCAAACAAACACATTAATTAGCCTATTCATACCCTCCAATGACTCAGTGACAGAAAAAAATGCTCCTCATAAAATAGCAAGAGAGAGAGGGGGGATTATGAGGGTGCCATGCTATAAGATTATGACAACATGATAAAATGGGTGTCAACTCGATGTGTTGCATTGTGCAACTTCAGAGTGATACAGATAAGATAGATAGGCTTAATAAATGCTCAGGCTCATCATTTAGAAATACCTGCAAGATGTGGCCTCTTTTGTGAGTTCATACGTCTGAATGGAATAAGTCATTACACCTCACTGAATGTCAAGAGGCCAGGCTGAATATTCAAGTCAACCATTAGCAGGGCGGAAGACAGCCCACACGCTGAATCCAAGAGAGGGCATTGACCTACAGCACTGCTATTAGTCACTCTGTCAAACGATGACCCAGGGTAGTCACTTTGAGGGTTCGTTAACATACAAGACCAGTGGGTAGGTATTGCACGTGTATCAAGGACTGGTAGTAAACTCTAATTCTGATGTGCCAAACTAGAAATGTGTCTTTAACATTTGTCATTGTCATTAAAAAAATAAGTCTGTAGTTACTAAATCAGGACTCAACATTGGTTTGAAGAATTTCTAACTTTTGTTGTAGTTGTTAGTTGTTCCCACAACAAAAACTCTTATATGTTTGCGCACCATTTTACTTTGGACTGTTTTCTCAACGACGGCCAGCACGTAGAAGCAGGATGTGCTTTAAACTGAAGCTAAAGGGTGGGTCGTTAACAAGTTCAAATTTGGAACCTGTAAGTTTTGCCATTTTCCATCTGTTGTAGTGCGTGTAGCAATGTTGGAGTGTTTTGTAGCCAATAGCTAGCATTTCTAATCGTTTGGTAGCCTATGTTTGAACTTAATGCGAGCTATTCTGACAACTAGAGATAGCTAATTTTGTATTGCTTGCTGGTTGTTAACATTTTTGACTGTAGGGAGATGACCAAAGCCTTTATAACTCCTTGATGCTGCAAAAGTAATAATGAACTAACATATTATGTCATATATGTTATGTCTTTACTTGAATTTAATTATGGAAAGTAGAATCCATGAGAGTATCGACAAGATGACGGAATATCAATAAAATCCTAACAATACCTATCCTTACCTGTGTGAAGTGGATATGCACAGAAACACACACACACACACACACACACACACACATACATGTACGCTCTTACAAACCGATCACACTTGAACACAGATACTGGTGTGGTATATGTGCTCACAACCAGATACCCAATTTTGAGTTACACAAACATTTGGATGCTTACACACATACTTGGACCCACAGGCCCATACTCATACACACAAACAAAGTCAAAACCTGTCAAACAAACATTCCCCTCTTAAGGCCCATCCACCTCCATTTGCCTCAGACACATCACAAGTACTCCAATGAGTGATAGAGAAGTGGGCTGAAAGAGCCAGTGGGCTTTAAAAGAAGTAGAGTGGGTAAAGAAAAAAAAGGCAGAGAGAGGCAGGATAGAGCGCTTAGATTACAGCAGAACAAAGGAGAAACAAGAAAGAGAAACGCAGCTTGGTGTTGCAAACCCATGTGACTTGGCTTCTGCTCTTTAAAGAGACCTTTTATTTCCTAGAATACACCTACTAGTACTGTTAGTAAACACTATGTGACATCAAACTGCATCACACTGAGACAACTGCTGTTTAAGTCCAAAAATCGGCTACTTGACGCTGAGTCCTGCCATGTGTCAGGCAGCCCACACAGTACTGGTCTGTCAGTAGAAAATTACGCAGTGAGGGAAAAATGGTTTTAAAGGCAGAGAGGTAGGCAGTATGTAATTTCTGCTGGTAGTGTTCACTCAATCAAAACAACAACAAAAGACGGAGTTTGATGACGTGGTGTGGTAGGATAATGGGAATTGTTGTAAAAAACCACCATTGCTGATAACAATGAATAATAGTGCTCCATCACAAATGCACAAACAATAGTAAACAATAGAGTGGCAAGCTAGCTAGTTTGTTCCTTTCATCACTCTTTGACGTAGCTGGTAGCATCTGGTGTTTCCCTGGAAGCTATTGTAACTAGAGGGGATAAAGAGGGCATATGACAGGTGATCGAATATAAGACACCGTTGCCTTTAATAAAACAGACAGACTTCTCTGAAACATTTTGGATAATGTACGAAGAGAACCCAACAATATCTCTCTAACATAGATATGTGAGATATTATATCTTATAAAACAGTTCATTATAGGCTCCTGTTGTTTCATATCAAAAAAACAAGCAGCACCACCATAGGAACAACTGAAAATCAATGAATAATTTAGAAAATAACTTCATAGGACTGGATGATTGAGCAGAAATTAAGAGGATACTCAAAAAAATTCTATTCTATTTTCTTCTTATCAACGGGAAAAAAATCTATCCAAGTCAAATTATACATTGATTGAATTTGAACACCAAACCATGCGCAGTCGAAACAGTGTGAAATTGAATTCATCATTCATGCAATCACATGAAACAACCCAAGATGCTCCAAAAAACTCTCGTTTTCAAAATGACAGTTTTCTGATCTTTCTCTCTCCTTTCTTGCAACTAAAATTCTCAGCTCAGGGCTCCCATTAGCCCTCAGCATAGCCCGGGAGTTGACCCTCGGCTAAGATTTTACCCTTAAGCCCAGGGCTAGATGGTTAACACTGAATTTCTACTAGCCCTTTGTTAAGTCTCCATTGGAATGTGCAGCTAATGTTAACATCATAAGGGTCCCATCGGCCATATTCAAGATGGTTTATATCTTCACATTTGGTCAAAAGAAACAAGTAGAAAAAGTCAGCTTTCTTTTTAAAATACTATATATTATTATCAACAAATGGCGTTAAATACCGCAATAAAATAGGGATGCATGATATGGATTTATTTCAGCTGATAACAATAACCGATAATGACCTTCTTCTAACAATCCATGCCCACAGGATTACAGATAATTTCACATTTTTGTATGTTAATGAGAAGTTCCTCGCCTGTAGTTCATGCACACCTGAGGCTTAGAAAGGTTATGAAAGTCAATAAATTCAACTCCACGCTTACCCAGAAGATGATAAACAGGAACGCAGTGGGTAACACCGCTCTTCCTTCCAATAAACAGCTAAATTTAAAAAGCTTCACCAGGGCATCTCCAACAGAAGACATTAGAGCCCACAGTGAGAAAACATTTGAATTCTTAGAGTGGACAGGCTGCTTCTAACATAGCAATGATGGTGACCTTAAGTGTGACCAGAGTAGCTTCACAAAACCATTGTAATGGAGTTTGACTTACCTCATTGATGAGGAATTGCAGCTGAAGAACAGCTGCTCCGCTCTCATGCTGACAGTAGCAATCCACCCCTGGTCGTCCCAGTCTGATCACATCACAAAGTCAAGGAAGTGTATGGAAGGGAACTACAGATAAATCATCACAATACAGGCAAAAAACAGTACATATTGTGTATGTACATATTGCGGTGGAAAAGACATACAAAGAAACGTCCAGCTAACATTTGAAGTTGGAGTCAAAGAAAGGGTAAAGAGTCAGAGGGCATAGAATTAGTTTTTTCACCTACTGTAGTTGCTGTGTTTGAATCTTTGCTATAGTCTTTGTAGGTTCTATTTTGTAAGATATACCTGCAACAACTGTGATTGCATAGAAGCAGAAATAGCACAAATCGCTACGAGCGACTGCCCCTGGCCTGGTATAAGCAGGCGGGTAGTGTATTGTCAAATCCGGTTACAGAGGATGACTGAATTTTAAAAAAGTCTGTTGTGATGCTTGATGATTGCTGACACACCCCCTACTGTGTTTCTCCTTCCACCTCGGGGAAGTCAAGTTCAAAGCCAAGCATCCACGCAAGCAAGCAAGGTTAGGAGCAAAACCACTGTGTGCCTGGTTTTATATTTCACCAGTGCTGTCAAAAACAGGGATGATCAAACGCACAACTGATCAGCAGATATATAAGTTTGCAAATTCAAAAAGTTGCTGAGAGGCTCCAAAACATTTGCTAGAGGGCAAGTAAGTACAGTAAGTAAAGCTAATTTAGGTAACATTTTATAATAATCATACTTAATAAATGATAAATTAATAGTAAATTAAAAAAATATGATCATCATTTGCCATTCATTAATGATGGTTTTCATTAAGTGACCAAGCATCATGACGTGCTTCACAAATCAATAAAAATGGTGCACAAGGACCAAAGACCAACAAGAACACCACTCAGTACACACAGTCCAACACCAGAGGAGATTTCCGTGCCAGATTTTCATCTTGTATCTCCACGTGTACCTCATTCTGGGTACCTCCAGCTTGGTTGTGCTATCCAACTAACACACCCTTAGGCTACTGGAAGCCTTCAGAGGGAACGTCAATATCAAAAGTAAAACACTAAACTGGTATTTGTGATTGGTGGCAAAATGGAGTGTTGTTGTCCATTTCTGCATCTTAATGTTTTGGTTTTTTGTCTTGCAGTTTTTGTCACTCCTTTGTAAGTGATTTCTTGACATCTAGTAAGCATCACATCCTAACATCATACCTCTGCTTATGACGACTGTACTTACTGAATGTGTACATGAGATCAACAAAAACATGTACATGCAAACTGCAAACAAAAAAAAAGAGGTAAGATTATCGGAGGAAGTAAAATCCCCAAGCACATCCTTCAAAGCAGGTGGAAATCAGCAGGAGGGGGATATGAGACAACATGAAAACACAGCCAGTTGGATCTGGTACAGGAGCAGCTATTTAATCACTATAGGTTTCATAACGTTGCCAACATTGCTTGAGGTACAGAACAGAAGCACATGTAATCAGTCCTGCAATAAACAGAGTGGCCCTGTTATGCCTCAGTATTCATTAGCATCCTAAACCAGGTAATTTAGACGTTTCAGTCATGATGTTACGGCAGTCAGTACGAATGAAAACTGAGTAAATTGTTTCAATGTCAATGTATAGAATTGGTTATTCTTGTAAAGCAAATTACAACTTGAAGAGTTTAAAAGCAAGTAATGTAACTTACACATGTTTTATATAGCATGATAATAACTTTTCTTTGTCTTCAAGAATGAGAGGAACTGATTTATACTTTCTTATCCAGCTTCATGGACTAGGCAGTTTTTATGCTTTAGTGTGATTGCAGGTGCATACCAAATGTATTAGTGTTACAATACAAAATTTAGGGTGACCCCACTCAATCCCTTTCTCCCTCCAGGGATTTGTGTCGACCTCACTAGGCATCAATGGCTTCCACACCTTGAAAACAGCTCTGGGCAAAGTGATTGTATAAGAGTTATCACATTTTTTTTTTCAGTTGTTTGACAGTGCAGAACATTTGTCAGTGAGAACAAAGTGCATGCTTAGTTTTAATGAAACACAATATGATTAGAAAAAGAACAAAGGAATAACCCGCTGCAATGGAACCGGGCCAAGAGAGGAGGAAGAGGTAGCTGCTTTCCTAAAGTTTGGAGTTACAGACATAGATGTACGAAAGAAACATATTCTCATACAAATAGTGTTTTCAGGTTCCTCTATATGTTATTGTGTACAGCATATCTAACAAAGAAATCTTACATCATAACTAACAAGAGATAGTGAAAGCAGAACTACAGAATAATAAAGGAATACAAAGCTTGGATTCCACACAACACTAGCTGTGTTCAGTAATGTGTAACACACAGCAGATATGCTTGAGAACTCAATCAGAAATCCAGCAGATTGACAGTATGCAGAGCGAGCACCTCTCATTTCAGTTTCACTATGTACTTGGAAACCAACAGGGCAGAAACATCCAGACAGTCTTGCTAGACTGACTTATCACAACGACGGCAGCAGCAGCAGCAGCAGCCACGGACTCTGATATGGTGAATTGTTGAACCGGGCAGCAGATCTCAGGTGCACTGGGGAGGAAAGACTCAGATAGTTCATGGTTCAAAATGCTGCTTATGACCCTGGGAAACTTTCCAAAGTAATTCTTAACTTTTGTAAAAATGCATCTAAATAAACATGCATGCAGCAAGCACTTTTAGGATGCAAAAAAGCATCCTAAAATGCTTGTTGCATGCGTGTTTGCTCTGCATTACATGTCAAGATACTACGTGCAACACAAGTACTATTTGAAGAACTAAGATTGTGTATGGTTATAGCTTACTAATTTGCTAATCTTAAAATAAGCAAAAGCAGTGTGTTTTGTAATCCATTCTTTAGGTACAATACAATGGCATGTGTTATAAATGTGGTGTTCATGGATGTGTCTGAATCTATCTTTTTTAAAATACTATTAGACTATGTAATTTATACTCTCAAAATATATTCAGAACCCAGGAGAAGCAAGTTTTAATGAGTGCCCTGCACCACACAGTTTGATGTTTTAGCATTAAAGTTTAACAAGGTGATGGCCCTGAGAATATCCCACGTAATTAGGAATTAAATGTAATAAATACAGTGACTACACACAAATGTTGTTTTGATCTCTATGTCTTGTGGTGTGCATAGACGTTTTGTCTGGTCCACCCACTGATATGGAGGAAAGTTAACCACATTTCTATACATCAGCTATGCTATAGTGACACACTGACTATTGTTGTTTACATTTCAGCCAGTTGAGTGTCTATTAATATTGAGATTAATCCACATGCTGACATTAGGTTGTTAGGTATTTTACAATTGATTTCACTTCTGTCTCTCTATCTGTCAACTCTTTTTTCACTTACTCCAAAGCCACTGAACTACATCAGTGAGGGAACAAAAAAGAAAAAAGTCGAAAACCAAATATTTATGCTTTCTCGGAGCAGAGAGGCCTTTTGTGCTCATGCGCCCACGCTGAGCCACCAAATGGAAAGAAAGATCAGTTTTTTTTTACCTGTGGCAATACACTGAGCACAGGGAACAGGCAGGTCCGCTTAGTCAGGCAGTCTATATGTATTTTACCTTGAATACCCACACACCGGGTGACTTCCAATACAAAAGACTTAAATAAAAACAAGTCAGAGGTGGCTGCTCTGAGTGCATTACAAAGTGTCAGTATTGACAAACTGAGGTGGGTATGGCACAGCTGATGCTGTAACCGGTATGATACACAAGCCAACACTGGTGCAGCTTTCTGCACAGACCAGTTTTCACCTCTACTATCAGAATCATTTCTAAGATGCTAAACAATCACATGTAATTCTACATAATGTTGTCAAATCAGACAGATTCGGGCTCAGAATTCGGTTGCCAAAAAAAAGTTCTTCGGTGTGGCAGGAATTTGGGTTGAGCATTAATACGAGCTTTGTGAGGCCTGCTTTTTATTTTCGATTTTTGTTTTGTTTAATTAATCTAGAGATTTCTCTTATATTTGTCTATTCTTCTAAGTATTACTATACAATAACAATATTACTGGCTATGATTGTGTATTCTTTTCCCTGTTTTGTTGATTCTCTCTGTGAAGTGCTTCTTCTGTTAAATATTGAAAATTTAAATATCACACAAGCCTTGGTCTAGACCAATGTGTATTTGCACATTTCTTCCTGAAAACATATACTGTATTGTAAGTTGTACTGTCTTACTGTAGACTAATCCGTATGTTCTCAAGGAGGGCAAAAACATGGATTGTCCGTTGAAGGCAGAGAGCAAAGGATCTTTAGAAGTGGCCAGAATGTATTAAAATCCAATGACCCTCTCTAGGTCAAGTCACTCAAAGAAGAGTGTAAGGGGGTCTGTGTGTGTGATTCAATGGCTGATTTGAAAGGGAGTATTGGCGACAGACTTACAGTAAATCATCTCTCTGTCAGTCTGGATCATTCTCTCCCTGACAGGCAAGTCTTTGTACAAACCCTATTCAAATTCACATCACACTCGGGACTGCATTAAAACACATAAGACGCTGTCAAAACACAAAGCTGATGTGAAGGTGAAGTCGCCCACATCCATACAGGAGACAATCACTGTATTACTGCCAGCTGACAGGAGAGACTGCCAATGAGAAATTGCTGAACCTGGCCTGATGTATTTGAGGATTTTTGCAGTGAAAACCAAGCAAGTGACAGCTAATAAATGTCATGAATTTAAATTGAAACACATGTTTTTGTTGTTGTACCATTGGCTGTATATAAAGATGGAGGACATGCCAGCTCTCCAGAAGCAAAGCCAAAACGATCCAATCACCCCCTGGTGGCTGGCTGCAGAAACGGTCGTAAATCCTGAACCCTCCATGTTCGCAGATGAGACATGGGTCAAACTAGTAACTCAAAGTGCACATCAAATAAATGTTTCGATGTTTTGAAGCTTGTATGTTCAAGTCTTCGTTGTTCTGATAAGTTTGGATTTTTTCCTGATATCGATGCTATCTAAAGGGGTTGAGATGTCATAATTGACAACTAGGCCCTGTTAACTATTGAGCCGGTGCCCGATACAATAGCTCCACTACAAATTCAGTACTGCACAGGCTCTGACTCCAAATGAGGTCACCAACACATAATGGCTTTGTTCGATTCTTGGATATTTTGCATTAATTTTTGTCCAGTATGAGGAAGTAAAAATGCATTTTTACAGCTTTAAATCCATCAATTTATCGCATCCATATTTTCCTCTGGGCTGATCAGTGGAAACAACTGAACAAGGGCTTTTCGCTCAAAACATCTTAAACGTAATATTGTTGTAATATTCATGAAGTTTCTTAATTTTAAGACTCAGTGGTGTAACTAAAATGGTAAGAAAAGACAAGATGGGAAAGCATTTACTGCCAAAGGGAAATGTTTAATAACTCAGTGATGTGAAGATCAGTCATATTCAGTACTGTGAATCAATTAGTTCAGCATCAATATCCTTCTTGTATCCAGATCTTAGTAGAGGACACACAGTAAAAACCAGCACTTTTAAATCTGAGGTTATTTTCTGCTTCACAGCTTGAGGAAAATCAGTTACAGCATTCATTAACCGACAAAAAAACAACTCTTGTTATTTGAGACAGTTGGCTAAAAGTTGTGGTTTATGTGCTAGAGTCTCTGTTTGTTTTTTCCTGTGTGTATTTCCTTTTTTATTCAGTGTTGCAATGATCAGCTATAATTAAGTTAAAGCTGCACAAAAGTGGATTCAAGATGCATTTTTCCAAAATTGTAGTCACAATAAATGTAGCTTTGGATGATCTAAATGGACAAACTCTTTCACACTTAACACTATATACCTTAAAGAGTGATGAAGGAAATAAGGCACACGACTGCTTTATCAAGGTGTAATAAGGTCATGAGGTTATTGTTTGCACGTGTGGCTTTAAGATAACAACACCTGTGTAGTTGCATTGGTAAAACAACAGGGCTAACAGCTACAATTTTTGATAAATTATCACCAACTTACCCTGCTGTGGATAAACAACCAAATTAGTTGCAAAATGAATCTAGAGCTGCACACAATGGGCTCCAATCATGAGCGTGTATTTATCTCAGCGGGGAAAACAACAGATACAGTAAGTCCGTTTCAAGAAACAGTGACAATCGTTTTTGATTGCTCTGCAACGATGATAAGCAAAGACAACAGAGGAAGGGACAGGGAGGAGAGCATTTTAATTGCCTCGCAGTGGACTAGAATTACTTGCGCCTTACTATTTATGTAAACAACATTTAAGGCAGTATCAAATGAGGAGAGGCCAATCAGCTACTTTTAGCAGTAAATCAACATTCGCAAGGCTTTCATCTAAATGGTGTTTGATGAACAAACACCATAACAAAGCATGAGGATCTTATTATAAAGAGTTTTCTACTTCAAGCTGAAACACAACTGACAACTCATCAAGGGACATACACCAACTTTGACTCTTTGTTCTCCTTCAGCCATGGTTTGTTGTCACATTTGAACTTGTTTGACTATGACATCAACCCCTATGGTTGCCTCTCAAGTCATTGGTGCGACATTAAAAAAGCATCCTGCCTACAGTTGGTTAAGATGACATTTACAATCCTGACAAACTGTACTTGTTTTTCAGGTGTGAGCATGTTTCAAACTAAGGCAACATCTGCAATCACTCCTTCATTCACCACTTTCCTGATCTATAACAATAATTTAGTTTTCAGAGATGTTCCCGGCCCCTTTTTTTGCACAAGATTTTGTATGTAGCTGCCTATTCAGGGTTATTCTAAGGGGTTCTAGTTAAAAAAATATATCAGCTTGAAAAAATTAAAAAGTTGTCTGGAGACAGCATTAAAACCCACCTATCAATCTAAGGTTAGCTTCATTAGTAAGTTTGCTACAGCTGATTAAATCCGCAAAGGACTGCTATGATTTTAAAATCAAATCTTTGCCCTTTTAATATATTAAACTCATGAAGTTCTCACAAACTTGACTACACAAAACTGAATACACATTCCAGCCCACAAGCTCCACTCAAGTCCCATGTACAAGCTAAAAATATGTGATGACGTGGACGATGACTAAGTTGATGAAAAAACAAGCCTTCAGCACCTCCTTTATGTAATATTTAATTACTGTTGTGGCAAAAACAGAATCAATTAAATGATTCAACAACATGCGGGTGACATGGGACACATAAAGGAAATGGTAGTTGGAAAAAGTGTTTACTCAGTATTAAGCTTGAAACCAGAGTTAAGACTAACAAACCACATTTTACTAAAGACCAAAAGGCTCTATCTTTAAGGCTGAATCATGTAGCCAGTCACATGTAGTCTGCCCTGTCTGGTTTCCTCTCAATCCCTGACAGCTGAATCTGACTGTGGCAGACCTCACTGCCGTCACCTGGTATTTTCATCCTGCTCTGTCAACCCCACACCCATTACATGCCTTGTTTTATTAAGAGGGTGGATGCAGAATTTGACAGAGCAAGGACACGAGAATACCTGATAATTACAGCGTCCATAACCGTGTAGATACTATGGCTAAAATTAGCTACGTCCATATGTTCCTACCATATGATTCAAATGTAAGTGAGGACTGCAGGGCACTTTTTTTATTCAAAACACCTCATGGATATGTGGTGTGATATGATGGCTAGCAAAGTGTTTTCAGCCTCATTTAACACTCTGATTCATGTGATAACACATGGAGCACATGGTGAACATCTCCCATATGCACAGTTTAAGAGTGTAAATGTATGTTTTTTAGGTATATTTCTTTAAAATGTGTGCGCATCTAAGCCGTCTTTGTGAGTCAATGTGTGCATGTGGTTAGTGCTGCATTGGCTGTTGTGCCTAGTTTAGATTGGAAATTTGTATGATTCTAGAAAACCCTGGCACAAGTTGAGGTTAAACTGACTATAAACATAAAACTCTACTGCTTGGTTGGATACATGGGGTGCCAGTCAGTAGCATACAGTATGATGGTGTGTTTTCTGTGAAGGCTAAATGGTAAATTTCCTTCAGTAATTTCGTCTCCCTCTGAACTAATGAGCAACCAAAATCAATTCAAATTTTTGACATTTTATAAAACACATTTTTGAATTTATAAGTTGAAAATCACTTTAGCCATCAACAGCTACAACACCTTCTATAGACTAAACATCTGCTCTCATCTTTGCTAGCACAGAACATAAATACAACCTTTTCTCAATTATAATCACCACTTTGTTTTTAGTATGCAGCATCACATTACATTTTTTCCCCTAAAACTACACGTCATCCTCAGATTTTTCTTATGTCAAACAACAGATGGGAAAAAAAAACTGCATCCAAGGAAAAAAGGGCTGAGATGTGAATCAGACTGAATAGTTCAGTGACTGTGATTGCAATAGCCAACTTCCATTATTTTGTCAGACTTTGATTACTGTGTTTTCTTCCTTGTAATTTTACTTTGTGCAGAAAGGTTTGATTTACCTGCAATAAATAACAACTACAACGATCTTCCCGCTGTTTTCAAATAAACAGTTGATTTTCGTGTGTTTGCTGGAGGGGTGGGGTTCACAGACTGGCAATCACAATCATGTTTGAAATAAACTCGAAGATTAGATAATGTGATGATTGCCACACTATGGTGGAGACATTGTTAATCCTACAGGTCGCTGGGTTTGGGAATTAACTCCTAACATGTGATAATTGCATAATTCATCTTAATAATTGTGTTTTGCAAATCCCTCAAAGATTTGTTAATCAACAACATGAGCATGGTTTCATTGTTAAACTGGATTAACACTGGATTAACTTTTCCTGAACTCTGATATCCGCCTCATTTATTTTAGTCACAGTTGCTCGCTGTCTATTGTCTAATCTCTTTATTTCTGTCTACTGTCAGCACATCACATGACTGGTGTATGTTTTCTAAAAAGTCACTTATCATTAACAATGGCAACATATTATATATTTTTATGTTTGGTATGGTTGACTTGAGTGGAGTTTTGGGCTGTGGGATTGGAATTCCGTGTTAGAGGTGAGTCATATAAAGTAAATGATATGTGATGAGATCATCAATTTGGCAATACGAAAGAAGATACCAACAACTGTTCAACTTGATGCTACTTTAGCTTGGAATTTTTTTGCATTTTGGAAGCAACTGTGGAGAGAAAATACTCAAATTTAACTTGTTTTGTTTTTGAAATCAGTGTTATTTATGAAATTACAACAAAACTCTGATAATATAGTGTGTGAATCCACTCTTAACCTTATCAACAAAAATAATTCACATTCATTTGGCCATTACCGCCTACAATCACAACTGAGTGGTGAAGTCAAAGTTGGGAGTGCATTAAGCTGCAGCTCTTCTAACAGGTGCAAGAGCCTGGACTTCTTTTTCAGACTGTTTTTTTGGCAATTTGAGAATCTATATTCCACAACAGACATGCAATAAAATCTTTAAAGAGAACAGCGCTCTGGCTCATGATTGTTTTATTAGGGATCTCAGCTTATCAGCACTGCTGTAATGGCCTCTTGCTGGACATGCCTCTACCAAACATGTACTGCATCCAAAATTGCCTACAATGACCTAAATGCTCAATATGTGTACTTCTGCTCATAGGGCTGGGTATCATTAAAAATACATAGATACCAGTACCAAATCTCTTGACTTCAATACAAGGTCCTGAAAATTTTACACTACACATGGTGAGCTGTAGTGTGTATCTTTTTGGACGTACTGCTCAGCACCTATTCCTTGCCTGTTGGAGAAGTGTAACCGAGATAACCCATGCCAACAATGAATGATATTAAAGTGGGACCTTATACTTGTGAAGCAGTTGTAGACATTACACCATTGCTGCCCTAGTTGCTGTCGGCCATTGTCTGTTATGTTGTTGTTGTTGTTGTTGTCCCAATAGTACTGTATAGTATGTATACAGTATGTATCTCACATACTGTTTTAGCATTCTAAATAGCATGTCGGAATGGAGTTTCAGACACATGGATGTATTTTCTGTGTTGAAGATGGAAGCTGACAGTTGACCTAAATCCATCTTACAAAACACTCCAGAAACCCCTCGATAACATTTCAGATGCTACGACTATGTTTTTGTACACGTAGTGATTTTAAAATCTTGGGCTGTGCTGCTGTTCAAAGTGCTGACTTTTAACTTTATCTCCATTAGAGCCATTAAAATGCCTGACGATTACACCACAGTGGTCTTCATACGAATTGATCCCAATGTGACACCTGGTTTCTCAATCTAATTGACCAGCTATCCACTCATACTCTCTTCATCTCCCCCATCCACACTCACAATCTCTCCTTCATCCCGTATGAATTACTCTGGTCCTGCCTCTATTACTGATTCTCTCCCTCTTTTTTTGTGTGTGTGTGTGAAGGGGGTGTATAATAACTGTTTTGTTTGTGTTTAATAATGATGGTGGAGCAGTGGGGACACAGCTGGGCAATTTAGATTTGAGTATAAACATCTCACAGAGGAGTGGGTACATTAAAAGGTGTGTGAGCAGCGTGTGTGCGAGTGTGTCTCTATGTGTGTGTTTGTGTGGGTGGCCAGCTGCCTGTTTGTGTTGGTACATACTTTATACAGCTTTGTACATTTGCATTTTATGTTTCCTCACCAAGTGAGTTAGCTGACAGATCTACCTGCAGTCTTGTAAAAATTCTATTGGCCTTGATCGCTTACATGCAGGTGATGACTTGACTTACAGACCTGCACACATAAAATAAAATAGATGTCTTTGCAAATGCAGATGTCATGTAAGCGCATATTCAGCATGTGAAAAAAATTGTGCAAAATATTTGGTCTTCTCTAACTGTCTATATTACTATAACTATATTTTGTCCAATTTTAACAATGTCAGAGGTTCATTAAAACAGCAAGATGTCATCCAATTAGCTTCAAGTCCCTGGTTTAGACAAAAGTAGCGAGGTGTAGGTCATTCTGTTTAGCCAGCAACTATCTAGTTATCCATTTGAAATGAAAGGTGGATTTTATCGGCTATGTCGTTATTTCCTTGTGTTAGTCAATCACCATTTCTGGTAGACTGACTTTTTTTAAGGGGGTGTTTTCTGTGGTGAACCTATTCTTCCAGCTAACCCGTTTAAACTAAAATCCAATGCTTAAGTATGTTTCATGGCTATATATAGTACATTATATCAGCTTTCAGGCTCAAGGCAAAAAAAAGCCACCATTGCTCCCACACACTGTTTGTGCAGGGAAAACATATATTCACAAATATGTTTGGAAAAATCTATGTTCTGGGTCATCTGAGGAGGTGGCCGTGTCAATTGTAGCTTATCCAAAGATCATACAGTGCGAACTGTCAGCTCACTCTGGTCTGATGTCAGTATTTGTATGTGAGACGAGGACCCCTGTACATTTCTGTCTTGAAAGAGCCATGGGAAAGAGTGTTCTGTGACATGGAAGCATCCCTTACTTTTGTTTTGACAGCTATGGTGCTCACTACCGAGAAAAGCTTTTTCAATGCATGTGAGCTACTGCTCAGTCAAACAGTGAGAGGACAGCTGACAGCTGAAACTTCTGTTTGTTTTTGCTGGTGGATAATTTTAACAGGATTCTGTCAAACAATGTGTGATATCTGCATAATTAAAAATCCAGGCTGCTCATATAATCAGCTCACATGGGATTTGTTGGGAAAGAATAAGTCTATCACACCAACAATCCATTGATTACTGTAAAGATTACGTCTTTTAACATAAACATATGCTTCTTTTCACTGTTCCCCTGTGATGCGATAAGAGCAGAGAGAAGAGAAATCTGTCTTGCTCAGGCTCTCATAATTTAAATATGTGTGCATGTTATTGGCTGCTTGACTATCTCACATCATTGTGATTAGAATGCCAAAGCACATCTGCTCTCTGCCAACCCCCTCTTCCATGCCAAGGACACACAGACCTAATCTGTATTGAACGAATGTTTGGCTGATTTTCTTGGTCAAAACTGTTTTGTGTTGGGTGATTAGGGCTGTGCAATTAAGCGAATTTTAAGCGTGATTTCGATTTTTGGGTCAAACGATCGCCAAACTAATATAATCGAGTTGAAACGATTAATTTTGCATTTTACATTATAAAGTAGGCCTAGAGATTTTCTGAAAGAGACGCGCATTCCAAAGCATTCAACGTGGCCATGCTGACTGGATACGTGTCCGCGGCGTTATGGCTCGGCCACGGCAGTGGAGCTGATTTCACTTTAGTCTATGTGTTAACTTCCACCAGGTCCGCTGCGTATCTGCTTCCTCCCAGCTCCGGCAGTCCAGAGCCCTCCGGAGGAGTTACGGACTTCTATTTCTGGCAGATCGGAGCCACGATGTAGCAATAAGCCAAATTTAGCACATAGCAGACAGGAAGTCACGCCCCAAAACAACAACATAACATCTGGTCACTTTTCAAAATGAAACACAAACAAAGTGTTGTTTTGGAGAGAAATGCTAATAAATGCATCATGTTTCCAAACTCAAGATAATCGTTTAAATAATCGTGATTTCAATATTGATTATGATTTTTTCCATAATCGAGCAGCCCTATGGGTGATTATATAGAATAAATCAAGACAAAAATAACAAAAAAAAACTTAAGGCTCGCTATTCATTTCTGAACTGTAACTATCATTATTTTAATGCCTTGCCCAGTAAAAAACATTTCTTTTTTTATATGTCTAATTTAGTCCTTGTCAATATCTTTTCGTTTTTGTTTCAAGGTATTTTCTACCTTGTGTGAATGACTGATTTGTTTCCGTGAAAGTATAAGCAAACTTGCCATACACCGAACATTTTCATGGCAACAATCATTAATATAGAGTACTGTAGCACGTGGTGAACCACATGATAAAGACAATTAACATTCATGTGCAAATGATACTAGGCTAGTGCAAAATTGCTTTACAAATGTGCAAAATGCAATTAAAACTTCAATCTTCTTGTTCCCACTATCTCTCTCTCGCTCATTTAAAAAACCATAATCCTGTTATGACCTCCTTCTCAACTTGCAGAAGTGGTGTTATGAATCAATATAATGTATTTTTAATTCCAATATGACATGAGTTATTACTGTAATAGTGCTGGATTGAGCATATAAATATCAAACTATTATTGCTTCTGTGTGTTTTGTTATGTAAAACACTGAATTGCAAATTAAAGTCTGACAACATTGAACTCAGAATGCATAACATGACAGGACTTTCAAACGCAACCTGCAGATTTGTAGCTTGTGTGTTCTCGTCTTGTCACGAAATGGAGATTTCTTATAAACATATAATGTAACAAGGGGTTATTGGGTGGTTAACTCACTGATGTGATACATTATTATCCTAGAGTAAACATTTTTTTTCCATCATTCAGGGCACTGACATGAAGAGTTATTAGAGTTTTAATCATAACAATGATTAGTTAGCCTCTGGCTGACAGCAGACAAGTGGTTTACTATAAAAATGCATATTCATATTTCTCTGTTTCATTCAACTATTTAGTTGTTATTTTTATCATTGGGCTGTTTTCACAGTGACACGAAAAACCTGCGGGCACAACCTGAATGCACAACATTTACGGATGCATTTAGTGTTCATTTATAAAATTAAAGAAAAAAATATATCCATCAGATCCGAGTTGTGTGGTATTGCGTGGACCAATGCTTTACAACACTGCCAAGAATGAATGTTGTGTATAGGCAATTACACACAGACACACACGGCCAGGCGGCACACCATTTGTCCACTCTTGGCTGCATCTTAACGAGCGGCTCAGTGAGCAATTAACCTGCAGATAAACCTGCTTTGAGGCAATACAATTGGTCCTCCAGAAGCTGGAAACATGTCTGCAGTAGAGGCTCTTACAGGTCATAGACAATGACTGCAAATGCACAAGACTGAGGTTCCTCTCAAGCCAGCAAGAGAGAGAGGGCTGGGATAAGCCTGAAGCGATTCTGTCCACAAAGAGTGTAAAATGTGTCACGTCTTAAACTAAAAGCGATTAAAGCTCCTATGCGTGGAAACACTGTGGTAGACAACAATTCACTCTGATTTGGTTCAGGGCTCAAGAGGAACGGCGTCCCGTCGTCCCAGGGATGATAAAAACAATAGGTTTGGTCCATTTTCAATTTATTCAATTCTCGTTTCAAACTATTTTTTTTTAGCACTGATAGCTGAACTACTACTACGACTACAGACAATTATATATAACCACAGGACATTCCTTTACAATCCCCTTCTTACTATATGTAACCACTGGATGTATTTGAGGAAGTGTGTCCCCTCGGAGATGCCACGAAAAATATGAAGCATTAAGTCAGTATGACAAATCTGTGTTGAAATCGGCAGGAGGAGAACTAGTTGGTTGTTAGCAGCAGTCTGTTTGGCTAAGGGAACAAATAACAGCACTAATAAGTTACAGTTACTACATTTTCATGCTGCAGATACCATATTTTTCAGGCTTCCAGTGCTGTCAAAACCAGTGATGTGGAGTGGTCCTCTATGCATGGACATGATCATAAAATACATCCCTGTTACAAAACAGTAACATGTATTCAAAAATAAACATCTCCACAATTAAATTGATTTCTTATTGAAAACATAATTAGTGTCAGGGCTTCTAATGAGCTGAATATTTGCACAGCTGGGGTGATGCCCTGTAAAGCCTAGGACAGCCAATGAGGATTCAGTGTGCTAATGTAATATTAATGGTCCAATGCAGACGTCCACACCTGCTGAGCTATGCAAACACAGCAGGTGATGAAATGGAAGGCCTTCAGTCAAATTTACAGTTTCAGTGCAGTTGGACGTTTGATACAAGTCAGTCCAGATCAATCACTGTGAAGCAGCAAATGAGCTGACAGGAATGCTGTGTAGATTGATATTGTATCTGACACATACACACACATAAAGAATACTTGGTGGTTCCAAATCCTTATGGTAAACAAAACTCTATCCAATTCATGATTATAACCTAAACAAATTCAACCGAAAGCCAGAATCAGATGTGAGGACAGGAAAAAAAAATAAACCACTTTCTCTGTGTTTTCATTTATGTTGAAATGTACTATATTCTTTATCTCAAGTTGTGTACACAGGCTATTTCTCAGAGATGGATATACACTTAAAGAACGCACAAAACATTAATCGAAGCAGACACGCACAATCTCATTCTGAGCAGAAATACAGTTGTTTTAAATCACCTGTGTTGCCATCATATCACCAACGAGAATCTAAACCACAAAGGAATAATTTAGCGTGGAATCCCTAGTACATGATTCAGCTATGATGAAGATTTGACAAATAAATTGTGATGAAGTTAGTGGTCTTTTCTTTATCCTCATGCACACTACTGATTAAATACATAAACACCACAGACTCAGCAAAATCAGCTCCTCCAATCAGACACAGGCTGTCTGACATAGCCTGCTGCCCTCAGTGTGAACCCTCTACAAAACAAGATTCCTGACAAAGTTAACCCAGGGGAAAACTCTGCTGTCTCAGTGACAGTACGAGACTGTAACTTACTCTGCGAACACAAGCTCAGCTAAGCATTTGAGGGTACCTACCACATCATTTTGTTAAACATATAATAGGAATAGTGCAAGCATAGAGGAAAATGTATATTATTTTAAAAGAGCTCCTTCAATATCATATGCCACATCGATGTGTCTGTTCTTGGCCTGTGAAAAGCTGGATTGGGCTGTTTGGGGAGAACCATAATGACACGCCCTGGAAGATTTTCTGCTCCAAAGAATTAAGAGTGGCTCTAACATCTCCCATGGGTGAAGGTGTAGCTGCTAAAATGTGTTAAAATGAGCCATGTTGCTCCTCGGGCATTATGGGCCTCTGCTTTAGTTCCTCCTCCTCCCTCATGCTATGTCTGGTGAATCTGGGGATCTGCAGCCAACCACAGTGCATCTTAGGTTTTACTGTACTCACATTTTTTCTCCCAGGGTGGTGAGGACATGACCCACGCTACTCTGACTCTGACTGGCTAGTATTTGTTGCCTTTGCTGTTTAGGTCGGTTAGGCTTAGGCGTGAGATTGGTTCTGGTTAGGGTACAAATATTAAATTAAGCAGTTATAGGAGTTACTGCTGGGGGTCCAACAAATTACTGTTTGTTTGGTATCTTAAAAGTTTTTATTTTTCAAAATGTATGAACGTGTCTATAAACACACATTAACACAAATTCAACATATTATTAGCTAAGATAACTTATGGCACATCTACACACACTGACACAGATTTTTGTGTAACTTATTCAGAAAGTGTCTTACCTCCCACCTCAGAAACCACCGCAGGAATTGCAGAGAGTGAGGCTAACATGCCTTACACTAGCCATGCTCTGTCAACTTGTATATACATGGCACTATGGGCTTCTCTACATGTTATTGTAGGAACAATTCAATATGCAACTGAATTTTATACAACATATATAATATTTATTGTGATCTCCCTGAAGTTTTAAGGCTTATACATCTGGTAGATAAAAGGACTGAAATACTGAAAAAACAAACTGACTCCATATATTCTCCATCTACTTTTATGGTGTACTGTAAGGTCTTACAGGAGGTAGGGCGGGTCGTCCAGTAATCAAAAGGTCGCTGGTTCCAATCCCCGGCTCCCCTGGCTGCATGTCAAACTATCTTTGAGCAAGATACTAAATCCCAAATTGCTCCACATGAGCAGGTTGGCACCTTTCATGGCAGCCTCTGCCATCAGTGTATGAATGTGTGTGTGAGTGGGTGAATGTGACAAGTGTTGTAAAGCTCTTTGAGCGGTCAGTAGCCTGGAAAAGCGCAATAGAGATGCAAGCCCATTTACCATTTATGTTACTCCCCTCTCCCTGGGACAAACTTGAGGTTGCAACATCTGCTAATACAAGGTCCATGTGCTCCCACTGGAGAGTCACAAACAATCACACAGACACACATGCAGAGCTCAGACACAGCAGCCAGTAGAAACTCAAGATCCTCTGGTGCTCTCTCTGGGTAAGGTGCAATTTGACAACAGGAGATATCGATTCAGCCGCCTGCAGGCTTTTTATAGAAGCTAGCACCATCATTACGTCTCCAAGCCCAGCCAAGCCTGCCTCTTTGCCTGTCCTAATGCCTCCCCATCTAGGCAGAGACATTGTGTGGAGAAAGAGAAACAGGGTTGACAGTAGGGGTAAGAGAGTGGAGGATAATGATGGCTATCCTGAATATAGTTAAATGAAGGGGAATGACAAGAAAGAGAAGAAAGGGTAGATGGGAAGGAGACAGAAACAGTACAGGTTGTGGCAAACAAAATGGAGGGCGAAAGGGCTGATGAAAAACTAAAGGTAAGTGAGAAAGACTGCAGAAGATCGCAAGAAAGGTGTAGAGATAAAGAAAGCTGAAATATCCAAACATAAGTTGGTGTGAACTGTCTGCACGGTAAATAAGAAGAGAAGAAGAGAAGAGAAGAGAAGAGAAGAGAAGAGAAGAGAAGAGAAGAGAAGAGAAGAGAAGAGAAGGGGGAATGTTATGGGGAGCAGAAACAATAAACAAGAAAAAATGTGTTGCTTCTTGCTGCTTCTATATACAGAAGATTGCATAATTTTCAGGAAGAAACTCTTGTGACGTGCTGAGGAATTATAAAGAGCTTAAGCAAGGTTTTAGACACCTAATGTTAGGAAACAACCATAATCACTTTTCTGCCTCAGTGTTGGAAAAAGCAGAAAATTAATACATGTCTTTAATACCTTTCAAAATACAGCTTAGGGGTCTCCAGCTGCTACTTATATTTTTCAGATGTAAATATACAAATCCCAAATGCTGGGAACTAAGCTTAGTTGATGTGTGCATGCAAATGTGTGGGGGAGTGACGTGTACCCATAAGATTTCAGGAGCAATGCTGCCATGCTGTGTAGGCTATTTCGTTTGTAGTTTGTGCATGGTTACATATATCTGTTTGAATGCACATGAGCTAGAACTTAATTGCTGTTTAATTAAGACCTTTGAGGCTTGGATTAAAGTTGTGTTTGTCTCACAAACTGGGTCATCTTTAATATAGAATTAGTTATGTTCAATGGTTTAAAGCCACATTATGTAACTTCTTTACTTTGAAATAACAGTTTCAAAATCACGTTGATGGTACAGCGTTTTGTTTGTAAAACGTATTTGCTCTGTGGATATTCACTACAGTTTTTCTTTTATTTTGATATCTGAAGTAAAACCCTCATGACTGCATGAATTCTTTCCACAGCAAATTATTTTTGTATAAACAACATTGCTGCTTGCTAACTGTAACATTGCCTCGGTAATCAAATATGCAATGAATGATGTGTGGTATTCAAATGACAATTCAGTCTAATTATCAGGCTACCAAAGGCTACCGTGTGTGTGTGTGTGTGTTTCCAACAACTCTGCTCAAGGCTAATGCTTAATCTGTGAGATGTGTGTGATCCATCCACAGTTGCATATATCCTTTTTTTATCACTCACAAGGACCTCTGCCTGCCGATCGAAAGCTGCTGACAGGATGAGCAGTAAACAAACAGCTTTTGCAGAAAAAAAGGACCAAGACAGTGCCAAGCAAATAAGAATAGACAGACTTGTTTGCTTGAACTGTGACCTCTGGTTGTGTCTGAGCCTTGTTTGTCCTTAGAGCTACTGAGGACCACTGACTGTGCTGTATGCACATCTATTGTATAAAATACTATGTAGGCCTGTGTAGGGTCGTCTTCTCGAGTACTCTTCTCGAGGACTACATGTGGAATATTAGTAAGTATTCAAAGGAGATAATATCTTTGTAATGTTTATCCTTGGAAATAAAAAAAAATTGAGGTTCCAGTACAACAATCGAAAAATATGTCACCAAAACCTTAAAAACTGAAAAGATGCAATTCTTCTGATGCATTTCTAACTACCTTTTCTATGAAAATGTGTTGCATTGAGGTTTTTTTTACCCACCCAACCAGACATGTCTTTCTTTAAAAATTTAACTCAACTTTCTACCCCCGGGTGACACTATAGGAATTTTAATACCATCATTGCCTCTGAATAAGCAAACACATTCTCCACTAACTCAGAATGGCCTGATCTATCTGGCATTCAATTTTCCTGTGATTGGTTCACTGATGAGCCAAGCCCATTTCAGTGTATATTGATAATCACTTCAGGTGTCAAAACTCCTGTCTGGCTCCAGTGTTGAGTATCGGCGAGAATCTGCTGTGTCTTCGCACTTGTCAGGTCTGCTATCTGTGGTTCTGTCCCAGGGCCAAACAGCAGTGAGAAAGCTGTCTGTGGCACTCACCGAAACTCATGCTGTTAGTAATGCTTGTCGCCTTGTGGAAGAGCTCAGCCAATGGCTGAGCCTGTCCAATCAGATTTTGTCAAACAGATCTGTGCGATTATGGTTATAAACTGTCTCTGTTTCCCTGAATTGTGTGCACACCTGTCTAGTGTTGTTTGTGTGCAGTTTAGTCATACGATGAGATATGTCTGTGAGGATATATGCAGCTTTAATTTAGATTCTTTACTGTGTTTTTTCCTGTGCAGTACAAAGTCACATTTGGTTAGAATTAATTGATTCGCAACTGTGGGGTTTGTTGTGTTCATGTGTACCTTCAGAAAGGTTATTAATAAACCTCTGAGTCATCAGGTCTGTACCTGGGTGTGTATCAGAACACCTGCTGTCACCTTTTAGCTCAGTGGACAAACTGTTCCGTTGTGCGGTCCACAGTTTTATCATGGCAGGAGAAAGAATCATACTTTCATCAGAATCATTTGCACTAAAATGTTTCCTGATTTTGTTGTACTGTTGTTGTTATGTGCAGTGTCCTTGAGTGCTCTGAAAGGCGCCTTTAAATAAAATGCATTATTATTATTATTATTACTTTGTATATGTAATATCTAAAAGCTAAACTACCCTGCCAGTGTCAGGCAAATGGAACCGCTGTAAGAGGCAATCATGTAGCAGTAGTCATGCATTTCTGTTTGGTGACGTTAAGTGTTCTGCGGTGCTAATCAAGTGCTTTTAGGTGTCAGATATGAGACACTGAGTGAAGGGAAATGGAGAATTTATCAAGCACATATGAATACAAAGAAAAAAGCTCCTCCATGACTGTTCACAGAGAATCATCCAGAAACCTACATGTTTTCAATGTACATTAAACATATTCAGCAGAATAAACCTGTTGACACATGTGTCAGCCTTACATATGGATGAGAAGTGATATGATTTATAAATGTTTTTGATTGGTGCCATTCAGTCTGATTCTTTACAGGTTTCCGCATTGATTCCTGACCAATTTTATGTGGGAAAAAAACACAGATTTATAAAAAAGGCATGCGTGTGACGGGGTTAGTGAAAGCTCCACCGCTGCTAGCTGTAGCAACAGTCTATCATCGTCATTTAACAGATTAAATGAGAAAATATCTATACAGCGTTCATTTTCATGTGTGTTAATAGTGTTGTAACACAGGATATTTACCCTTGTCAACAGATGGGCTGCTTTGTTGGGAAGCAGTAGCACATGGGCATAGTAGGGCTGTTGGAATGGATTTCAGGACTCGAATATAATTCCAAAAATAAAAACAATTCATACTAATCCAAAGCAGAAATGGCTATTCTTGTGAGTGAATCTTGATGGAATGAAGCACTTGTGCGGCAAGAGAAAAAAACATGGGATGTGGGTTTCGATTGACATTAGCTAGGCAGCTAACTTAACGCTGCAATAACAGAGGGTTGACTTCATAGCTAGCAACAGCACGTTTAGATTATCAACTTACACATAGGTTGATAAAGGGACAACATTCACCAGCTACGTTCAGTTTGGGCCAATTTGCTTCTACAAATGGGCTTTTCTATCTCTGTTGTTTCTGACCCACACACGTGAAAACAAGAATCACTAAATCACAAACTCAAGTGCAACGTGTGAACGTTATCCTCTAATGTTACAGAATCAGAAAGCGATGCATCCCTGACAGTCATCATAGGGCTTACAGTGCCTTAGCTTAATCATTACTTCGCAGGAAAGCTATCAGTGTAAAGTTTATTGATAATGTCTTAATGCCCTCTAGTGGACGCATCATGTTACAACCATATGCTAATAGTGGCATTGGCAATGCGCAATGATGATATAGAGGAAGACTGACATCACTACTGCGTACAGTGTCAAATACATGGCATTACTTTAATTTATGGATTCCACTGGATCGGACAAATTGGAACTGGTTCTCAACTGGAACCAATTCTCGATTCCCATCCCCAGTCATACACACACACAAGTTTGGAAACCATACTACAGCACGCGAGTAATGTCTGCCAGATATTTACTGTACACATTTCCAATAGTGGCACATATTACTTGGCTGACACGATGGTGATTGCTTGAGGCAGTCACCCAAACACTTCAGTCCTCCCACACACATATCGTCAAACAGCCATGTGTAACGAGGTTATATTATGCGATCTGTACAGTCCTTAAACTCTGCTCTTGGACTGACTGTCTGATGCGCAAGATGCATAAACATGTTCTTCAGCAAATTACATTGACTGATTGATTGAAAGAGCCTAACAGGGCCTTGCACAACCTCAAAAGGCTTCATTTGGAAAGTTTTATTTTAAAGTTTGGTTCAAACAATGGATTGAGACAAACTAGGATTAGGATGCCCTCGACCAAACATCAAGCCAGCGTACAGTGGATTCAACCTTATTGATTCCAAAGATTGAACACATTTAGCAACAGACACAAACTACCATATACTCTACAACTAAAACCTCTGAGATATTTTATTTATTTTCTTAATTACAAAGAGCCGTTTTTGGTCTTTGTTTGTAGCAGGTTACTGCCTGTTAGTGCCCTACTTTCTAAATTCTCTGAAATTGTTCTCTTCGCTTTTCTCTTGCTCCCTCTTCTCTCTTTCTCCTTTTCTGTTCTTTTCCCCCCATTTTCTTTCTTTCTCTGTGTCTTTTAGTGGCTGTATTGAAATGTAAACTGTATGGTTGACAAATGGTGAGTCACAATGTGGGAAGATAAATCAGCCCAACTGTGCAATGCTGCCAAGAACCTATCTATCTTTCCATCCTCACTCTCTCCTCCTCTCCTTGCAGGCGTCTTTGCATTCAGCCTCGTGTTCACACATGCACACCTACACCAATCGCCTGCTTACACATGGAGGCGTGCATCCTTTTCAAAAGAGCCTACAACACCCCTTCTAACCTCTCTCTCACTCGTTCTCTCAGTCACAGGCACAGTAAAGAGTACACATAGTACATGTTTTGAATGTAGGCATGTCTGCACATAAATGCCCAGATGCAACATTACGTCTTTTAATGATGTCTGCGTGTTGCAGTCTCTTTGAAGAGACAAGTATTACAGAAGAGATTAGAGTGCTGCTGAATTGAGACATGAATCATTCACCCCAGAAACAACAAATGTTGAGAAGAACCAATGTCCTATTTAAATGGAGGCAAATGAGAGGGAAGGAACATTGGAAGGAATAAAGGAGGAAGTGGAAGTGAGACGAATGCGCTCAACACTAACAAACAGCCGGAAAAAATATCAGACTGATTCAAGGAAGAAAGTATAGATAATATGAACGAGACAAAAAGTGAAGAAGACTTAAAAAAATAGGAGTGGGGACGGTGGAAAATGAAAATCACTCACGATGTGCCCATTATGTCATTAAAGCAGTCATATTCAAGATTCAAAAGACACGATGGAAGATAACAATATGATGGTGATGATGGATGACAACTTAGATGGTAACTGTGATGAATATCAGTCAATATGGTAATGACAGTGAGTCCAACAGCGCTATAAGTGCTCATTATGGTCCAGATGGCCTTGCTGATATGGCATGAGAGAACTCATGACATTGGTCCTGGTCCAACTTACAAGTGACTTACTGCTTGGACCCATGACACCCAAAGCCAATCGAATCTGACCTTCAAAGCTTTTAGAAAACAATATGTAGAAGATTGTTTTAGTTCTGTAGAATTTAAATTAAATCAGACAGTGAAAATTACAAAGTTTTACTTGTTTTCTACTATTTACTACTTGTTTTACAGTCAGAATGCATTGGATTACTGCACTAATTAACAAATCGACACTTCAGTCAGGAAACAGGAAGTTGATTGGCAAAAGAAACAAGTGGATCAATATTCGTTTGTGTGCACGCTTGTTGTGCTTCTGTGCTATCGGCTCACACAATCATCACCTCCAATCGAATCACTCAACAACTGAGCAGCTCACAGAAATTTCCATTTAGAAGGAATTCACTCTCACGCCAAACACAGCTTCTGTGCTCTTCAACGCACTCTGCCTACATCAACCACACCTCTGTTTCGCTCTCTTGCGTCCTTTTATATCCTCCTCTTTTATTTCTTTTCTACATCTCCCTCTTTCACAGTCTGACCCTGTAGTATCCTCTTATCTGTCGCTGAGAATTTGTTTCTCCCTGATCTGCCCTTTTTATCATTCCTCATCATCTTTCTGGGGCCAGAAGAGCAGATAAAATGGCCAACTATCAGCCCAAGCATGTGATAAGGAAGCCAGGGGGAAATAGCAGCAATTGCAGTGTGTTCTTGCCTATCCACACCCTGCTCTGAGGTATGACCAGCATAAGAAATGGTCTGGTATTAAATCCTGAAAGGTCTTATTCAAAAAGCAGCACAAACTGAGGACATTGGCTTAGTCCAGAAAAAACACAGATGGTAAAAAAAGTATCATATTTGGACATTTTTGTGGCCTTTTTGTGCGGTGGTTTTTGTGCTTGTGTTGGCAATCAGCGAAAAGCCATGGTCCTCACCTGCCAGATGATCTCTCCAGTTACTGAGTGGTACATGGTCGACGCTTCTAGTGCCTATATTTCGAGTACTTTCATGATTTTTGCTAGATCTAACTTTGTCTTTTGCACCTTCCCTAGTGAGATCGGATGTCTCCTGATCTGTTCCACTTCAACCGCCACCACCCTCCAGCACCTCTGTTCACCCACCCACACAAGAGACACTTTCCTGAACCTTCCTCCTGAGCTATCCACCACCGCCACAGTGAGCTTTCTCCCCGCACCGCTGGTGGAGTCTAACCCAAGCCGGGGCTCGTTCATTCATCTGCCTGCTTCGCCTGCGTAAATAAATCCCTTTCAAAACACTCCCTGTTCTGATGTCAACTTTTGGGTCTTAAAACAGCTGCCAGCCCATCATAACAGAAAGACCAGTACAGAGATCAAGGATAGCTAATCATCTGTTTCATGCAAGAAGAGCTAGGACAAAAAAAGGAAGGATAGATAGATACAAGCTGATTTCCTTACAATTTGTTGATGTAAATACACTTCACCAAGACATTTTGTAGGTGACTACCTAACTCCTCCGTTATATAAAACTACATGTGACTTTGTTAGCTTGTGTCATAGTAGCTAGCAGAACATTGGATCATTGGAGTTGGAGACTCGTGTTTGGATGTCTACTGGCAAAAACTTTGTTTACATTTTAAAAGAGCGTGGTCTAATTTATTCATCCCTCCCACATCCTCCGCCTACTGATCCAACAAAGCAGGTGGGGAGGTGTGGGTGAAGGCCAACAGTCCGGTACAACTGTACTGTGGGTGGCATCCTGCTCCAAATCACTGCACTTTTCCAGAAACCGCATGCTCACTAAGACATTTTTGAGCGATCAAATCTCTGAGAAAAATTGGATGAAATATCCCTCAAAATTTACACGCCGCTCCCATAATCCGGTTCACTCAGAAATGGTCACATTACAGAAGCTAAAGACACTCTAACTGCCATTTCTCAAGGACTTTAAGGATATTATCTATTTTGCATGAATAGTTGTTGCAAACTATGCATGTGGCAGGCTCCATTTTAAATTCATTAGTGTTTTGTTTTTTTCTAATATCATGTTTTTGAGCTATGACTTGTATTACCCTCTCCAAAATTGAGCCCCTCATTTTCCTCACTACGACACAATTTCCATCTCTGTCTCTTCTCATCTGTCCTCCCACCTACAGAACAAAGGTGATGGGAAAACTATCTCCAGCACCTGCAGTGCATTTAACCAGATCCCGAAAACAAACACAGGCTTGTGACGACAAAGGAAAACCAGAAAAACTAAAACAAAAGTCCTTTTGTCCTCACAGTCTAGACAAAACGGCTGGACAGCTCGGTGGCTGACTGCTCCAGGCCCGAGCGATGAGGTGAGGAATCAAATTAACAAGGGAGGCAGCTGGCACTGGTAAAGCCCTTTGGCTAGGGTCTGTTGTTTTGGTGATAGACAGGATGAATTAATGAGATATGATGTGCTACGCTGCACTGTCTCACCTTGTTACACTGTGATGACGGTCACAGCACCTTTTCTGAGCTCACCGAGGACACATCTTTTGTTTCCTCTTCATTAGAGCCTTGACAAGCAACAGCATTACATATTTGGCGTACATGTCCTTGAAAAATAAACCAAAGCATGCTCTGCTTTTGTGGCCATTGATCCATATCTATTCTCTGTTTGTCCTCTTTGAGACTTTTATCATGAGGATGAACCCAATCTTTGGACTGAAATCATTAACCTGAGGGGATATTGTAGCGTAGCATAAGTGATTCCTTGTGTGGTGTATTATAACATTAAGCTGTGACATCAAACTAATTACTCAAGCGTATAACTTTCACTGTCTCCTTTTATCTGATAAATGAAATAGATGGTCAAGTGGGCCATTCACATGAGACATATGTGTTAGTATATCCATGGCAACGCCACAAAACCAGACAGAAATCTCTTTTTGTATACCCCACCACGCCCTAAGACCCCCTCACACAACACTGTATGACAGCAAGTTATGCACCATCACAGGTTCTAATTCTTTTTAGCTGGAGCCCATCATATAAACTGAAAGAAAAACACAACATGGATATGCACAGATCAAACCTGTAGAGCTTCAGCTATAAAGACAATACTGCACAGAATGAGGTCACTTCTGCCCCGTGTGGCTGAAGGAAAGACAAACACTGTATTATTTGCTATAGGTTAGAAATTGTTATCTTTCCACTATCATGCGATTTTATACGTAGAGCCTGACTGATATATCATTATTGGACATTTACCAATAGAACAGTAACAGTGATTATGATGCCTGATATGTGCCAATATCAAAGCTTATAATGCAGAAAAAGATGCTCGGGGCAATCTATACTTATTAAATTCCTGGATCATGAAAAAAGAATTGTGTATATTGCCCAACAATATCAGAATCTTTTACTTCCTAACATTGGTGTCTGCAACATAAATCAAGGATCAGTTGCGCTTTATTTATATGGCACTTATACTAACACGTGATGTATTCTAAATTCTAGAAATGCTGTGAAAAAAATAAGCGTATTTTTCAGCTAGTCTACTGAATCAAATACATTTGAACACAGGGGAGGGGAGTTGAACTTGTCAGTGTTTATGAAATAGCAAGCTCCACTGCAACATTGCCATAGGATATCTGTTTTATAACACTGGTGCCATACTTGTACGCAAGGTCTTGGAAAAGTTTGATTGAAAAATGTGAGAAAAAAATGCAGCATTCACAGTGTCAATGGTTTGGTTTAGCCTTGAAATGTCAAAATAATGTTTTTTTTTCTTTTATAAGCTAGAAATATGCATAATGTTAAAGACACTTTCCTATAGACACTTTCCTGATTCTGATGTCTACATTTGCATCATTGAGTGCGACCACCATGACAATCTCCTTTAATTCGTCAGACTACTTAAAAGGGAGAGGAATTGTTCAAAAGCTATCCCTCGTTATAGTTCTTCTTACGTCTTCACTTTTCAATTCCACTGTAATGCAATACAGACATAGATCTAACAGTCCTATCTTCCATTGTGTTGCAATGCACACAGTTTTCCACGTGACATCACTGGGAGCTGAGATAAGAATGCAGAGCGGCTCTTTGTCTCTTATCTGTCACACAGACTCCAAAACACCAACAGCCTTCAATTTTTTTCAGACACCCTCTCCTCATGTTTTCTCTGCCTCTGATGAAGTGAGCTACACATTATGTAATGTGTCTACACGTGGGGACTCAGTATGCATACATGCACACACCTCCTCACCATCACGTGGAGTAAACATGCTAACATGTCAAATCATATAATTCAAAAGGACATGTAATCTGATCTAATTAAAGACTTAAAGATTACACGTACCATTGCATTGGCAGCGCAGCTAATTGCATTTGCAGAATTTCTTTGCAGTTTGTGATAACAGCATGGCCATCGTTCAGTCAGACCCTGGTTTCATTTGCATGCTACCCACTAAAATATAAATGTGACCTAACATGATATTGGGGGAGAAACAGGAGGAGAAATCACACTGTATGAACATAAAATCATACAAATAAAGATGCTTAGAGGGCAAAGTGGCTATATGCCATTATACATATAAGGTCCACCTTGAAGCTGGAATACACTGTGTAATTAAATTGAAGGCAGCTTAAAAACTTGTATCCTTAGGGTTTACTGTGGGTTTAATTGTACATGGGTTTAAAGAGGTTCATCCAACAGACGCTATACAGTATAGGGGCCAGCAGGGAAATCTGATGACAGTTTTCAATCTCCATTTTTATGAATCAATGCATGGAACATTAAGCATTGTAAGTGTGCTGTATATATTGCGACAAGGTCATGCAGATGCTCTTTCAGTATTTTTGTTCTCGGAGGCACATTAAGCAGGAGCCAATATATTTTAACAGAAGCGCTCGCTGGAGATCATTGAACGGCTTTGGAAACTGTGTATACACGAGTAGACCACTATTAATGCCTTCAATACTGAATGTGAAATATGGTAAAAGATATGTGGTAGTACAAGAAACATTATTGTACTTTATAGGTGGAGGTCATACCAGCAGTATCAATGGTGGCATTCACATTCACTACATTAGTCCCTTTTTAAATGCTGTGTTCACAGTAATCCAGTGCTTTTTGGATGAAGACAACAGAAGATGACTGGTGGGAACAGACAGTCTTAAGGGAGTTAGTGAAAAGATAATATAACATTGTCCTCCAATTTTTCATGGAAATGTCAAATTGCTTAGCATGTGTCAGTCTCAGACACTTTTGTTGATTTACACTGCATAAGAATTATGTGGACAAGAGAACAGATGTGTGGTTATTTTGCAACAGCCTGCTGCTGGTTGCACCAATTCTGCAGGTGGATCAGCCGTGCATAATTGCAGCTTGACAATGTGCCTCACTCCAATTAGAGACTGCAGATGGATCACAGACCTGTTGTTAATCAGCTGAAAGAAAAATGGCTTCATACCGCATGGTAACTGTGAAAATGTAATTTGTGTTGCGCCTTGCACTGCACTTTCTGCTGCGTGCCTTCACGAAAATAGAGCTATACGTCTTTGACTTTCTTTCAGCTAGTGCTGTACCTTCATTTCATTCTCTCTTTCTCTGCACCTTGTGCTTTCTACACGCTCAAGTCACCTGTTATGGTGGAATATTGAAGGCTGAAAACATATGCAAGGACACGTGCACACATAAAATGTATGCAGGCACACTGATGCACACATGCCTGTTTTAATATTTCCTTTCACTTCCATTTCATGCTTCTCTTAGCTGGAGGGCACCGTTCAGTCTATAGGATGTTACTGAATTCAGAGGCCCTGGTGTGATATTTCTCCAGAAACAACAGTAGACTTTCACGGTTTGTTTGTTTGTTTGTTTGTTTGTGTGTAGGCACATGCGAGTGTGCACAGCATCACGAGCCAGAGGGTCGATGAGTAACACATTTCCGGAACACTGTTACTTTACTCAGAAACAAAATACTACTATATTTACACAACAAGTCCTCATACCTTAACGTCAAAATAGGTGACTAGTCGGTGTCTTACAAAATTAATACAAAGAAGTTATACTATAAGAGCAGGCAACTGAAATTCAGGTGGTCGTGGATTTCAGTAAAAATTACTCTTTTTCTATATGTCAACTACGAGATAAAATATTATTATCTTATAATGCAGTTCTGATTGTACACTCTGTAATTCCCACCTTCTCTGACTTTTCACTATCATTAACCCCACAGTACAGTAATCACAAAGTGCCCTTTGTGCAGTAAAAGGTTAGCAAGCATTCATTACACATCAGATAAAGGCAAAGGTCAGCCTGCCAGCTCAAACCTGAGTGACGCCCTTTTTCTCACAAAACTACAAATAAAAAAAATAAAAAATGGTCAGAGTCACTTTCATATTGTCCAAATGGTTAAAGGAGGCCATGATTTTGATTTTAAGGGACACAGAAAAAACGACTTGCGTGCTGTGTAGCCAAAGTGAAGCTCTTGATGTATTGTCCTGTTGGATTGTCTACATTTTGCAATGTATCATTTAGCAGTGAGTGGACTGTGAATGTATACCAGTGGCATTTCCTAGATTATTCTTGGTTGCTGCTATTAATAGGCAGCTGACCTTTCATTCCTCGACTACCTCGCCATCCCTAGCAGAGTGGACGAAGGCCCAAAGAGCAAATATTGGCAGCCGGGGAGATAAAGATGCGGCTGATGAGGGGAATGTTAATAATTACTGCTTTATAGATGAAATTCATAATGTAAACTGAGCTTGTGCGAAAGCAAATCATAAAATCAAGTATACCCACAATTGTTTTAAATTCTTTATAAGAATTGTACCACTGCATTTTATGGATTTAGCAGATTTCTGCAAATTTCTCTACTCAAGTGGATCCTAATTGGCATCATCAAAAGACAACAAGGCTTCTCCTACTGCCACAAGGTAATATTTGCCACTAGGTAATATTTGATAGTAAATCTGAGGCATTGTGTTCCTGCACAAAACAGCAAGTGACTGCCCCTGTTAAAGTACAAACAAAGTTAACACTTTCTGAGTACTGCAATGGATGGATGGTGGAGAAAGGAGACGTAACTTTATCCAAAATGACAGGGAGGTAGAAGGGGCACGGGAAGCTTTGTGGACACACAATGTCTTATCTTTTTATAGCAATTCTAGCAAAACTATCTGAAATGACATCAATCGTTCATGATTATTTTGGCAGTAACACACAGTTTGATGTATGAAGCTACATGAAGCCATATCATTATGTGACTCAGAGAGTTCACAGCTCCAGCAGTCAAGTGCAACTGTCCACGGACTTTCCTATGCAGTCTGGGCAGATTTTCATAAACATTTCATCAAGTCACTCACTCGCTCTCTCACTCAGGCACACACATACATTCAAAGATATACAGTGTTTTTATTGCTGTAAAAAAAGGGAGCAAGAGAGTCACTAGCACTTGCCACAAAGACGTCAGAGCAGATAGATGTCTTCAAAAATGAAAGTGTGTGTGTGTGTGTGTGTGTTTGTGTGCGCATGAGTACACAAAATTGTGCATGTGATGAGTTGTGCTCCTCATGGCCAGGAGAAGTGAACTGCATAAATCACATCAACGTTCTTGCAAGACGGCCATCATTTTAAAAAGATAGAAGTAAGGACGACACAAAGAGAAAGGGGGGAGGGCGAGATACTATACCAAGAGGTCATGAAGGAGATGGGGGTTTGTTTGTGTCATATCAGGATAGTGCTGTACAAAACTGAGGCCAAACAGGTGAGAGGGGAATGACATAGAGGGAGAACAGGCTAAAATCTACAGGATATCCCTACTCTCTTCCTTTCTTCCTAAATTATATACGTCTAGTATAAAACCATGTGACTGAATGTTGCTGTTGTGACAGAGACCAACAACCTGCAGAGGTTTTCCTTTCCACTCTGGATGGAATCACTAATAGCAGAAATTAGTGGTCTGTCAACCAAACCTGAAATACCAGTGGTAATGGAACCCAGAGGAAGGATGAGGATTAATTAAAAGTGAGAGGGGAAAAAAGACAACATGGGACCACTAAAACACCACAGTTGCCAGCTTGCAGATTTAGCCTATTAGAAGGTACACGCTACAGCAACAAGATACGAAAATGATAGCCATGAAACTCCAGTTACTATGCGCATGAAGTGCATCCGATGAAATATGATAGAAAATCAGGTTTAAAGATGTAGAATATATAATATGAAGAGTTGGTAAATGAAGGATTTAGAAGAGAGACATTATGGGGATTTATACATAATCAGCTGTCAAACTTTGTGCCTAATCCTATTACAAAATAAAATATAGGACATCACCTGTTTTAATGAGCAGGTAGGAAACACTGAAACAATGTTCAGACTGACTTAGGAAAAAAATAAATAATTAAATGCCTGAATGAATGAATAATCATAAACAGCCTCCTTATTTACTTGCCTCTGGATATGCATGTGATCTCACCCTATGAGGAAGTTTCCAGAGTCACAGGAATACATGCAACAGCCAACATCTGCCGTTGGAAAAAAATACAAGGACAACACTGCTAACTCATTAAAAAGGTGTTGTGCAGGCTAAAGACTGAAGAAACAACATACACTAAAGTTTCTAAGTGCCTGTTCAATTTAATTGACATGTATTGGAATTACTCCTCATGTTTTGATTACATCATTTTCCATTTAAAAATGCAAACTTTAGGTTCTTCCTACTTCTCAAGGGCAAAGATTTGCACAATTTCTTTGTTTCAAATCAATTTAAATTAAGTCATTGTAGGATTGTAACCATAATGGAACTTGGACATTTGTCTTTTTCTGATAGTACAGACAACATGATGTCACGTACACTAATCAATAATTAACTAATAATCAATCATATAATAATAATCATTGGTTGCAGTCCTAATTGTCCTTCATAAATCATGTCTTTCTGATCCACAGAAAACTGTCAAACTCACAGTACTTTCCCTTTAATCCAGGGGTATACCGCAAGGTAGAGCCATCAATTCTATTATCATGTACCCTACAAGGGTGAAGTAAGGATAGAGTGCAGTGTGTGGCCATGAGTAGCTTAATAGTGCTGCTTCATCCCTTTTCTAACAGAGCAGCACTTTTGCTTGCTCACCTTTGGCGCCCAGAAAAATTGCCATTACTCTAGTTTACAAATAGAGGGCTGTAAATCCTATAATGTATAATTCAATCAAGACCAAGTGAGTCACTAGGCACGACTGCACATGTCTTGTTTAGATTATGCGTGTGTGTGCTCACATCCACAGCAACGGGTGTGTTGATGCTGTGCTCAAGTTTGAAAACAGAAATGTGCTAACAGTGGAGACAGAAGTTATGTAAATAGAGCATGGTGTGTGCAAATACACCCACCACTCATGATCTGGATGGTATCTGATTATGGCACTGACCACCTTCCTTTTTCTCCCTGAGCTACTGATGGCAAATAGTCATTATGTTTGCAGGCCTGCTCACACGGTCAGCAAAGCCAATGACACAGTGTGAAAACGATGAATGTTTAATTGATGACTATCTGATGTTACTGTTTGTCTAAGTAGCACTGCAAAGCAGTCCTCTCACACACACACTGTAAGACGATGATTGATGACGTGATTAATAATGGACTGTAACAGTAGCTGTGTGTTTACACAGAGTGACCTCCTCCCATTGCCTGCTCACGCTCCATTGGCCAAATTAGGTTTACTAATTGCTTGCCGCTGGTCAGTGAATAAACATGTGGCTGCTGATGAGAGATTCACCCCCAAAAGTAAAGCTGAAGTCTCCCTACCTAGCAACAAGCAGAGGTCTGTTGGCAACGCCGGCTAACTTATCTCGATTACTCAGCACTGTCAACAAATTTCTGGCAGGGCAGAAGTCTTGGCAGTGCTTTGAGTTGATAGAACAGAACATGCAATATCAGCTTAAGTCAAATCTATTGATTAACTCAGTGTGGATATCACATCCAGAGACATTACGAATCGGGATTAACGATATTTAACACAGATTATAGAATCATGTTTCAGGGTTATTTACACATAGTAACCAGTGTATTAGACAAACACACCCATACAATGGCGTAACTTATCCTATATAATATAATAGTCCCACAATAAATCCTTATTTATGTTTATAATGTCCAGTTTCTGTTAAAACTGTTTTAAGGAGGTTCTGATTTAATTTCATGCTAATTTTACCACTTAACCCATTAAACTGGCAACTGAGCATTTATTGAGATAAGACATATTGGGCTGAGTGTGTCATTACTTATCCTATATCGAGATAAGCGCTTACTTTATTTTATTGTAATGAGTTTATTGAACCGTGCTCTGCTGTTTTAGATTGAATCACCGTGATGTGGCACTAACAAATCAGTCATTTTCAGGTAGACGACTGGCATGTAAGATATATAGTAAAAACACAATGATCTGACCTTTCTGTGGTTTCCAATGTGCTTATTTAATGTACTGTGTTGCTATGCTAGCATCTTTGATATCTACTCAAAAGCAACTATATACTTCAAAACGTTACATCAAAAATACCTCTTAGTATGAGAAAAAATAAACTTTAACAAATAACATATATATTTGACCATTTTGCCATATAATTTTGACAACAGAATATAAAACAGGAACCTGTGATGATCATGTCAGCACGATATGACTCTACTGAAAGTTGATCAATATAATTGTCTCAAAAAGAATCTGGCGATGATTTACAATATTGCTGTATCAGTGGTATGTGGATCGATGTTTACTGTCATGTTATAAACAAGCTGTTGGTATTGATATAAATCCTTTTACTGTCCTCCTTCTCCCTGCCATCACTCTTTTCCATTTACCTCTCCTCCCTTCTATTCGTTCTTGCTCTTCTTTTCTCTGACCTGATTGACGGTTATGAGAAGTGACTGTCTATCAGGCTTTGGGCAATTCTATTACCTGAGCCCTTTATTGAAACTACATCCACTCTCACTGCACCGACACACAAGCCAACACCAATAGGAGAGAAACATGTGCACACACGAACACGTGTTTACATTTGCGCACAGAGACACACACAATATTGACACAGGTAGACGGCACACATGGGTGCACACTCAGCAAGCAGACACACAGGTTGAGACGCAAAAATAGAGAAACACATGAGCATACACACACACGGAGACACACCCACACACACATACACATCCTTGTCATCCTCTGTTCTATTTGCTCTCAATAAACCAAATCTCAGCATATTTTGTTAATGTCGCCCCAAGCAAGGAGAGGAGTGTCCTCAGAGCCCACTGCAGAAAGCCTCACTGCCAAACCACTGCGCCAACCCGGATGACATCGCCACTATGCACCATTCACCAGAGCAAGACCTGTCCTACCGTGATGGCCTCAGCTGTTCATAATAAATATGTGACATTATGACACGTTGCACCAATTAATAACACTGTGCAAAACAAATGACTGCAAAAACGGATTACATCAACAGTCAGTATCAGTGCAAAATCATGACTGGGCATGGGAGGCCAAGTGATTTGTCATTCAGGAAATGCAAACAACACTGAATACACAATTTTACAACATGTGGTATTTGCTTAACAATTCATACCAGGAGAAAGCATGTAGGAGGTACAGTATGGGCCACACGTAAATAAACAATACAGGAATCTACAGGAATCCATGTGAGAAAATCTTTAGTTCCAACCTTGGTGACTCTGCTGCAAGATTTACATTTGTAAATGTTAATAATAACCACATTTCTGAAGTGTAACATGACTGTTTCAGAATGACTGTAGCATTGTAATGTGTTGAATCCTAACATGTTTGGTGACAATTTGGTTTGGCTAATGCCATCAAATAGGAAATTGTCATATTCTCTGTCTTTCAGCCAATACTAAGCTGTGACGGTAGGTTATACAGTGTTACAAGTAACCTATGATGTCATATGGTTTTTTTAAATTTGCAACCAGTAACAATGTTCCTGGAAAGAAAGGCACAACACCATTAGACGTTATAAACATCATGCAGATTTCTCAGATCCAATCTATCCTACAGCTAAAATGAGTCTTCAATGTAATAGATATTCAGTATAGTGAAGTCTTAAATGTGTTAAAATACTGTGAATTTGGGTTTGTGGGTGTGTAGTTCACACAATCAAAATATGTTTTATTCATGATGTCTTTCTGCCCACACTAGAATCTTCAACTACTTTTTGCTGTATCCTTTTCACTCTTTCTATCTTCAACAATATAATCCCACCGCTTCTCAGTATTCTAATGACACTTTAATCTCCTTCTTCCTTCCTATAATCACCCTACACTCCCTTCCCTCACTCATTTTTATATCCTTTTTTTTTTCAACCCCCGAAATATATACCAGTGATGATTCTAGCAACTCTCCAATCTGTTGAATTTCCTAAATACTTTTGCCCCGACTACCAATTGTATTCTAATTTAAACATATACCAACATACACAAGTCCATCCAGTAAATACAATAGAACTATCTTATGCAAAAACACACCCACTTGATGAGATTATTGTTTTTATTTTTTGGTCTAATGTTTCACCAATTATTTACTTGTCAGAGGGCTATTTGTGCAGCAGAGTATGCAGTTGCATTCACTGTCACCAGAAAATATTTAAACACAATGTTATGTCTGCAAAAACTTGGTATAGGATTAAACCTGGATAAGGTTGAATATGAATGCTATAAACACAACAACCCAAAGATTTTTGGGTTCATTTTTGTATTAACAAAAAATATAAGATTATATTACTAAAGGCTTTTATAAAACTTAGGATGTACTCAATGTGATCATAGTGAGCTTAAGCCTTCTAATGTCCTTTATTACTTAGAACTAAGCCTTGCTAACTCCATATCCTCTCACCTTTGAGGCTTTAGAGTGAAATTGATACTGAATGGTTAATTTTATCATGAAAGAAAGGCACTACTCATGCAAGTCTGCTCGGAGAGCATATGAAGACATGTCTTAAATGTGGCATACTGTATGTCAGGGTAGTTGTACCGTGGTAAATTACTGCCGTACTTCGTCTGACGCCAGTATCCAGCTTATTGTACACATAAAAACACACCCATCAGAGAAAATGTATGTCCAACTTTTCAGTAACATGCATGTGCAGAAGTGACTAAATGTTTCTTGACAAAGCAGCCAAAGACTCGGGTATATTGATCACTCATCTGCTTAAACTGACACGCAGGCGCACATACCGAACATGTATCGAGGAGACATGCACCTCCCATAGAGAGCCCATCTAACCTCAGTCCCACACACGATCAATAGCATCATTTGAACGTTAAACTCTGAGGTCCCGGAGATCAATACAGATTTCTTAACAGGAACAAAATATACATCTCTGCCAAATAATTATGTTGCTACCGTAGAAAGCAGCAACTATGGTATTGGGTCATAGCATACACAAAGAAGAGAAGGAGACAGGGAGCTGTCTTTAAATTGCTTGCTTTTACATGCTGCACCACACTGGAGAGACTGGGTGAGAAATATGAAAATCTGGTGAAATGGTTAAATATCCTTGGTCGGTTGGGTGTGCAACACTGACATAGTGTCGGTGCTGAACAAACACAGGATGGTTGTAACAATTAAACAGAAAAAGAGCATGAGAAATTCCTGCAATGTCTACCATTGTATACAGTATATAGCTAAGAAGAAAGGAACAAAGAGATGAGAAACACATTAGAAAAGCAATGGAGGAAAAAACAAAGGGAGACCATGACAGAGGATGACAGGTGGACGCTCAAAGCCCTGGCAAGAATAGAAAGAACATTCAGACAGGCTGTGAAGGACAAAAGAAGGGTGAATTGAATAAATAAAAGCAGAAATAAGGGGGAAAGAGGTTCCTCAAGACAGAAGGGGATAGAAGGTGAGCCAGAATGAGAAACAGCAAAATAGAGAAATGTGCATGTGAGAGCTTGCAATTGAGGGAGTGAGAGATAAAGAGAGAGTCTGACAGGCCACATGCAGAGGAAGGTGTGTGCAGCATGTCAATACAAATGCTAAGTCACTCAAGGGCTTCCATGCAGGTGAAATCTCAGCCTCGTTTCACAGTCAGGTATTCATTGGAGAGTTGGAGAGAAAAGGGGTGGATTAGGAGGGTGGTATAAGTAAAGGATATCGAATATCTACATTCAGCTGAGCTTATCATGTAATCGAGGCACATTTTTGTCTCTTTTCATCAGCTATTCTCTGTGACATCAAACACTGCTGTGCACCTTTACCCTTCCCCTCAACATTCAGCCTCCTATTCTCCAGTTTTTTGCCTCTCTTTCAAATATTCAGACAATGTCACATCTCCCTCTGTGACTGATCTCTTTTTATTCTCTTCTTTCGACAGAGAAATCAACCTGCCTGTCCATCTATTACCCCAGCACTGCGGCTGCTGCAGCATCAATAATTGTTAGCTGCCTCTGCCCTTGGTTCCCTAAAGGCATACTGGGAACCCTGGGTATTTATGAGGGTGTAATCTCCTACCTGGGTTGCACATGCATGTCCTCTCTCATTACTGTGACCCTGTGACCCCGTGGATGGGCCGCTGGATGGACAGTTCTGAGTCTGCAACATGACAGCCAAGCCACATGAAATGACAGGGCTGAAAGAGGGATGAGAATTCAGGGGTGAGGGGGTGAGGTGGAGGAAGAGAGCTACTGCCGGGAGACACACTAGGGCAATGCCACAGGTTTGTGCAGGAGTAGATTACAACACTGTTTCCTATTTCTGTGAAGAATGTTATAATTTCTCCTAATAACAGTATTATTATTAGGCCATGGCTTACTTAATATCTTAATGTTTACTGCAAAAGATAATGTTCCATTGTTTATGTTTCTTATAATTAACTGTTATGACAAGTGGCAAAGGCAAATAAATGTTTTTAGTGCAAGCACATGACTATGTATTTATGTAAGTAAAAATGTCTAGTGTGTCTCCAGAAAGAGGAAGGAAGTGACAAGATGAGGGGTAAAGGATACATCCGCACACCGCCTGATCTGGAGCCGATGGCCAGGATCTTCTGCACAGGATCAAAGGCCAAAGCAGTTGGCTGGTAAGGGAAACCATGACGCACAGTCTGCAAGGGAAAAAACACAACAATATTTTAATTAAACAAGACAAACATTTTAGGATTAAAGGCTAATCAAATGATTTTATCATTTAATGATGTTGGAGGCCCCTACGACAATTTACTATGTGGTGAATCCAGTTGAAAATTTGTCATTCTGAATAGCAAAATGTCCATTTAGTAAAACTGTGTATTCTAATTTTGATAAAGAAAATAAATAAATAACTAAATCCTCTGAAAAGTTATTATTTTCTGATTAAAGATAACTAAAGACATCAAGGACATTGCATTACGTGTTTACTTTTTATTGTCAGTGAACTTTGTGTCAGAATGGTTTTTACAACTGACTGTCAAAGATTTGTTTGACTGCCACTTTGCTGTTTATTAACCAAGGCATTTAAAAAAACTAAAGCTTTTTAAAGACCTAATATGTGGGGCGCTGCTCATTTGGAAGAATGCGTGTCCAATGTACAGAGGCTTTGTCCTCACTGGGTTCAAGTCCTGGCCTGGGGCCCTTTGCCACATGTCACTCGCCCTATTTCCTGTAATCTCTTCAAGCTGTACTTACAATAAAGCCATGTTAAAGGCCAAAAAAAAAAAAAAAGACCTATTATGTTTACTTAAACTACCGTAGTCCACTACTGGCTAGACAAGAGGTAATGACAATTGTTAACATCGAATACATCGAAGCATATTGTTGTAAACACATTTTCCTACCAGTACTTCTATTTGCACAATTTAACATTTATGAATACAGAATCCATTTAAGATGCATCTGAATCTTGATGAACTGAAAGCTCATTGAAATTCAAACACTACAAAAACCTTCACAAGGTCAACATTCTTCAATTAATAAAACATGAAGAGTTCGCGCGGTGTAATTAGCAAAGAAACAGCTTCTGTTCATGTTGCATATGGATTGAATTGAGAGTGAGGTAGCCTCAACATTCATATGCCAAGGCCTGACTAGGCAAAACGACACTGTCTCTCACACTCCCACTCTGAGGTGCACTGCATTCACTGCAGCCGTCTGCCATTAGTCATGTTAAATTTCCCAGCAGTGCCTCACTTACAATTTAGTTGCTCTGGAGGGATGTGGAAGACATGGACATCACCAGTTTTGAACTGAAATCTTACGACAATATTACTGTTTTTCCAACAGTATGAAAAAAATACTATTTTAAGCACTGTAACAATGCTAGCAGTGCGGTCACAGAGGACCTGCTTTTGCAAAGCACTGTCACAAAATTAATACACATTTCTCATTTTAACTCGTCTTTTTTGCATCCTAAAATAGTGATGATGATGCTTACTATATAGTAACTATTGAGCGCCTTATCATATGAGGAACAGTGAGTGGGTGAACAAGGGAGTGATTTCAGACACGGCCAAATAGTCTGGTGACCTTATTCCCAACAGGGCACTGCTCACCTCACAACCTTAGCAGATGTATAATAAGCCACCACTGAAAACACCTTTGTACATTAGGTTTCATAAAAAAAAATGTATTTACTACTGCAAGTACCTTGTTAGTTGTTAAACCTGTTCAACATTTAAGGTAATGAAAGCCTCTGACTGCGAACTGCAAAGAAATATAGTTCTAAAAGGAGGCTGTTACAGGCAGTTTTAAGCCTCAGGTTCCAACACCACAATGAAGTAATCAATGGCTTGTTTGTTAATAATATAACACCCACTGTTGGCAAACCCCCCCTCCCCACACACCTTTGTTTGGCGGCCTGAATTGCCGGTTTTGTGCTATCATTAATACTGCAGGATCATGAATTTAGAAAGATAGAACGAGTGCGTGGGTGAATTAAATGGTTATAAAACCCAGAATGAAATCACTCAGTGGTGATCAGACTCGACAGAGGACAAAGAAAAACAACAGAGAGACACACTGAAGCCAGGTGCAACCACAGGGCAGAGTATGAGTGTGTCTGCATGTGCATATGCTATATGTGTGCATGATCTGTGCATGTTTCTCATTCATATTCAGTAATCAAGACCTTCTGTGTGAGTCTATATGGGCTACATTCATTACTATTATTGTTTACAAATGTTGCATATTTATGAGTCTGTTATGATGGTACATGTACAATGTAGATTCACAATAGTTATGGTAAAGAGAATGTGTGTGTGTGTGTGTGCGTACACTGCTAGCATACCAATTACCTGACCTTCAGATGCACATATATCTGTCATTCCACTAATACATACACAGCGGGGTTCCACTGCTACATTTAAGCCAGTGAGTGCCTTGCATACAAATGGAGTAGTGAACAATAATATACATAGCCTTTGTGTAAGAGATACAAAGAGTGAACCTGCCATCATACAGTGCATGGAATCTGACTTTCTGATTGAGCACATGTATAATGAAACAGCCAGTCAATATGGATTTGCAAAGCCTCGCCTCGGTATGATTAATATATTTGCAATGTTCCACTTTTATTTACTGCTTTGAAAGTGCGTGATGTACCTAATTCCATTGATACACAGTAAACAGTAATATCTGCCTGGCATTACTTTTCAGTAATTTTACATGTTTTACTCCAGATTAGCTAGCAAACAATTCTTTTTTTCACAGGGAATGTTGTAATGCTTGTTGTTTTGTTTCTCTTTTACAAGCATTCTTCACACTGCAGTTTGAAGTGGTAAAAAAAAGAACTTTAACGACATCAAAGGATCCAAAAGATTTCTTGCACACAAAGGCTCTTCCAGAAAACTGAGAAACTGAAAAGATATGCAACTTTTATAATGGTTGAAGCTCAAAAACTATACGAATAAATCCACTTCTGCTTATGTGGCCATGTAATAACACTGAATAAATTGTACATAGCACTCTCACAATATACTGCACCTTATACATCTGGAAGGCATTGGGCTGTAACATAAAGATCTGCACCATGAACCACCACCCCAACATATATCCATGTTGAAGCTATTTTACATTACTTACTTTTTAATAGTGGTGGAACAAAACTTTGATACTACCTGTCTCCAAAAGTTGACTCAGATTCAACTCTTCTGTGTTTTTTTTTTTTGTGGAACCCCCTGCGGCCTGCACCGCCCCAGTCAAAACAGATTACCCTCATTACAATGAATGTGAAAACCTGTGTTTTTGCCGCACCACCAGATCTTTTAGTCCCGACCAAATATATTAGGATTACATAGATTATTAGTTAAGACTGGGCTATTTTTTGTTGGGGAATAATGCCCTGCAGTGCATACTTTGTCATATTTGTCTGTTGATGATTAAAGATGATTGAATAAAATATTGAAATATAAATGAAAAGTTTTAAAATGTTATTTTGGGTAAATTCATTGTTTTATTAATCGAGTTACAAATCAAGAGTAATAAAAACATTATAGTTAGATAAATCCCCAAAATACTTGAAAGATTAAGCAATTAAAAAATAATAATCGTTAGGTGCAGCCCTACTGTTAACAGATTCCCCTGCAAGAATCGCTGGGCTGCTGTTTGGTATTATTATCATGGACACCTATCTTGGTCATAAGGTAGTGAGTTACTCTTCGATTCTCAATTTCAAGGAGTTTAAACTACGAGTTTGCAGAGTGGGCACTGACACACGCCTTCACCTAATCGTTGAGAATCACTTGCCTTCACCACCATCCCCCCATTTATAGAGGAGGACAAAGATGAAGGTCAAGTGTTTATCTGAGTTGTCAGGCAATTAAATGTTTGAGCCCTTTGCTGCAAAGAGAGCGGCAGATGAAAGTGACAACGTTTCAAACTGAGACTCAAAAATCCATCTCTGACTTTGACTCAAAGGGGTTTTTAACCCTGATATATCAGTAAATGATTCTGACATTCAAAAAAAGAGACAAAGTAAAAAATCATTCATACGCAATGGCTGTGAAGAACCTAGCCAGACAGACACATATTCACACAATCATCCTTCAGGTTTTGCCACCAGGCCCTTTAGGTTCCCTAGCCCAGCTCTGGAGCACTGTTGCTGGGATACGGGAGAGCCACCCCCCACATATACATACAAGAGAGGCTAGAAGTGGATGAAAAACACATTTACTCTGGTGAATCTCAGAGCCGCTCATATATATTTTAAGGCCAAAGCCATAAAGTCAATTTTCTCCCTCTTCCAGCGAGGCCATTTATACATGTATTATATGCATGTGTGTGACCAGGTTCACCCACATTATCCTCTATTTATCTACCTATCTTTCAAAATTAACACAACTCCATGTCAATTGTCTAAAATAGACTATAAATTGATTTATCCAGTCAACAATATTTTAAAGTCTGAATAGGCGTTAACAAGCTTGGGTCACCACTTTATAATGTGATCAGTCAACAGTCACAAAAAGTTAACAAGGGGAAATGCACACAAAAGAAATACTAAATGTACATTCATTTTGTTGAAGCAGTCAAGATGTACATTTAGAAACGCAGTCAGCTGTGCAGCAACTGTTAACCTGCTGCAAAGGACCTGCGTTATGGCTGCCAGAGGCAGCATTACATCAACTCTGCTCTCCATCCACCTCCTCCCCTTTTCTCTTCCTCTGTTGTGTAGTTTTCTCTCCTCCATACATACACAACCTTTATGCACACAAGCCTGATGTTCAATCAGATAACCCCACACAGACATCCACATCCCCCAAAAGACTGATACCACCTCATGCCACCCACCATCCTTTCTCTCTCTCTCCACACAGCATTCAGCTGCAGAGCTGGTCTAGACCCCTGGTTCTATAAATAGCAAGTAACACCCATGTCTACCATTGCCAGCAAATTGTGCTTTGAGCAGCTGTATCTCTGAACATGGATCAACACAGGGAAATATTACTTTAAATTCTCAAATACATTTTCATGTGATTACAGTAATTGTCTGTAACGTCATCTACGCTAATTATGACGGTACAACAGCTTATGTTCATTTAGCTCGAGTGTGATGTAGCTTATTCAGGATCACAGAATCTTTTACATTTGCTGTCACCTTATCGTATAAAAGATCAGCGCTCTGTAGCCTGTGCTTTTTTCTCACAAGGGGTGAGTGTGTGATTTTATCTCTCCACATGCTTTTTTACTAGAAAGACTAAGACTAATGTACAAGATGTTAAGGTAGCAGGCTTTCCAACGTTAACTCTTGTAACATCACTCTATGACAAGAACAGACTTCATGTAAATTTACCAGTTCAACAAGGATCACAAAGCTGTGAATCTTCTATAGAAACAGTTATATCCTAGTAATTATTTTAAGTATCTTTTCATAGCAACAGCAGCATCTAAACAAAGCCATCTTTACTGAACAGTGGGTACATAGATTCAGAGTTCATGACATGATGTACGACTGAAAAGACATCATCATATTTACACACTAGCAGACAAATGATTCCGAGGAAATGCATAACAGCAATGAGTGGCATTAGTGAAAAATGCATTCAGGCAGCATTTGAGATAGCTGATATGAGGTTCTGTAGGTCCTACAGCCTCTACAACCCCAACGGTAAGTATCCTTCCTTTGGTTCTGCTAACTTATACCGAGATGCATTCATACTACCTACATTCATAGCTTTTTTACTAGATCCCTAGTTTCATTTAATATATTCTTATCAAATAAGATTCCCATTATGTTGCACACACGAACACATAATAATTACACTTAATAAACTACAAAACAGCAGTATCAAGCCCAGATTTAACTTTCATTGATCACCAAGATTTACAGCTATCAGATAAATAGGGCCACAGAGGGACTGCACAGGGCAGATGCATTGTTAAACTTAATCAGTCCAATATGTTCACAAGGCTTTGCAAGGATAATTTTTGAAAATTTGGACTTTGATGGGTCAGGAAACAACAAACAAAACAAATAATTAAGTTATTATAAAATAATTTAAGGTTTATCACTGACAAATAACCTGTATCATTACTATCAACATATTTGGATAATTTCTCTGACACATGAACCGAGGTTTAGGATGCAATGTTTGCCATAGTCATTGCTAAGTAAACAAGAAGAAGACCAGGCTTGTGGGAGTGGGACTATCCTGAATTTACACCTGTACAATCTAATGCAGTCTAATACAACAGCCCTGCATTACATTAATATTTTCAAAGCAGATGTAATTTAGGTTGACCTAAAGTAGCAAGCTACTTTTCAAAGCATGTCATCAATTGAGTAGGCTACACTGAGGCGGGTAGTAGTCAGCGAGATGAAACCGGCTCAACTTTATGACTGATACACTACTTCAGACCTTCAATATGACACATGTCACAACATAGCAACATCGCTGACAGGCCCCAGTTGATACTGCTGAGCTGGGATACATGTAATCCACTGTCCAGCCGGTACAGCCTGACCTTGATAGCGCTTGGATACATCTATCTTCACAACACCAAAATCACAAGGGAAGCGTTGTGCACAGGGAGCAAGAATAAATGGAGGAATGGATGAAGAGGCCACTTGTAATGTGCAGTTTGAAGCAAGAGCACTGACAAGTGGTGAATTATGTATAGCGAGAGTAGTATGTGTGTATGGACAGCAGAATAAAGTAAAAGGAAATGGAAATGTACTGTACATGGAAGCCCTCAGGCAAAAATGATTGTATTTCTAGTAAAAATAAAAAAATATGTTTGAGCTCCACATGGATCTAATTTAGTTAGCAGATATAAGGGCGAGATTGATTTAGCTAAAGAGGTCATCATGAACTACATTTCCACTACAAGCACCAGCCACATTATTTGGTCCTTAAAAAAGAAATAAATGATTTGATCTTCAATTTCAGTGAGGTGGACAGGGGGACAACAGACATACAGTCATCCCAAACATTTTATTAATTAACAGCAGGTGTGTCCATTTGTTAAAAGTGCTCAGCAATACATTTACATTTATCCAGTGTTATTAAAATGACACATAAGCAAAAGTATATTCATTTGTATAGTTTTTGAACTTCAAGCATTTTAGAGGTAACTTAGTGTAACTTTTATGTTTTTCCCAGCCAGCTCTATTGTCAGGAAGAGCCTTTGTGTGCAACGGATCTTTTGAGTTTTGGTGTTTAAGTGTTAAGAATAATTGTGAAAAAGAAACAAGCATTACAACATTGCCTGTGAAAAAAGGTGTTTGCTAGTTTATTTGGAGCAAAATATGTGACATTAATGAAAAGCAATGCCATCCAGAAATTGCTGTTAACTTCAGCTGTGATATTTAAGGCTAGCTAATGGTGAGTTAAGCTAACGTTATAGTTTCATCATGGTCGCTTTCATGGTTTGAAATTTTAGTGAGGTTGAAATGCAAACGGTCACTAACCTTTACATTTCTTTGAAGAGGTTAGCCTGTCAGTTCTTTAGCAAGCTGCGAGGCTTTAAACTGCAGTTGGGACTCATATGGGTTTGAGCTAACGTTAAGCTAACGTTAACATAACCTATGATAGCAACAAAAAAAAAGAAAACGTTAAGCTAACTCTACTCTTCGGTTTATTTCTGTGGTTAAGAAGTTGAGAGACTCCTTTATCCGTCAACAGAAGCATTTATTTCCCCTCGGTTGCAGCAAACATTAAAATAATGGCACGGAGATCATTTGCGTTAGGGTTAGCAGTTATTAGGCGGTTGCGCAAGGTCCACGCGCCCATATGCAGCTCCAGCCGCAATGCGGCGGTTGGTGGATGCGCGCGAGTTGCGTATCCAGTCAACAGAAGGTTGATAAATACCTTAGAATGAAGTATTTTGATGAAGTCCAGTTTCTTCTCAGGTATTAGTACGATGGATGTCTAAATACATTAGGTAGGAGCCTACAAACCGTATTGCTGCTAGTCACGTCGAAGTGCCACAACTCAAGTGCAACACCCGCTTAAAGTGACAGGTTAGGCCACGCCCCTTCCGGTGGATGACGTGGGGTGGGACCATATTTCAGAAAAACTTTGTATGGTGGTGGAGAAAGACAAATATCCTGCTTGAATTGTGCCATGAACTACACATAGGATGTTTGTCAATTTAAAAGATACTTTTTCAAGTCAAGAAATTTGCAGTTTGTCATAATTAAAGTAAATATCATCTAGGTTTGTGTTAAACTGCTCAGTTAACTACATGGTCTCGTTCAACATGGCTGCCAACTTGGCACAGAAATGGTGCTAAAAAAGATGAAATCACAATAAATCTGGTCATGTTGACAAGTGCAGTTATGTGAAAGGACAGTTTGTCAGTTCCGTGACCAAGTTAATATACAGGATACATGTCTAATTTAATAAGAGAATATTTCTATTTATAATATAACTGTAATAGTATTGGTGTTTCAGTGAAAACAAAAGCCTGAGAAATGGAGAATATGGAAATATTTAAGTTAAGGGTGTCACAAAAGAGGATTCTAGATGACTAAAACCCAAATGTGAACTGTGCCTAAAATAAAAATGGGACCGTTTCATTGTTGCCATTATAATAATAAAGTTTTAGAATCCATAAGCACAAATCAACAGGATTCACATAGAGTTGAAAATTGTTCCCTGTTGGTTAAAACACTCATCTGGCTATACAGACCAGTAATTATTGGAGCACAGACCTTGCAAAAATTGAAAGGATTTAAAAGGAGAGAAAACAGTTGTGTAATAGTTGTTAAAGGTCAGAGGGTTGCAGGGTGCAAAGGGAAAATATGAATAATATATACTTGTAAAATAATTACAGGCTACACAGTAAAAAAAAAAAAGCAAATGCTGATCTTTTGGCTCGCTCGATGAAAGTGTGTTTCAGTCATGTTACTTAAAGCTGGTGAGCAACTGCAGTGTTGTAACTCACTAGAAACATAAAGCGTGTGTCTCCTTGCATTACTCATCTACCATGAATGTATTTTACATACAGCTTGTCTGTGTGTGTGTGTGTTACCTGTGCTCATACAGATTGCGCCGCCGTATCACCCAGGTGTTTTAACACCTGTCCCCTCAGGCTACATGTCAAGATGAGAGACAGTAGTGCGGTGAAAAGTAGAGTATTCCCATCACACACGTCTATTCAAATTTACCTAGACTTTACAGAGCCAGAGCGCCTATCAAACAAACAAAGATACGTGAGGCTTCACCCTCCAGTGTTAAAAGGGAGATATTTTGAGGTTGCTCTAAAATTCCTTTGATCTAGTCGGGAGCAGCCCAAAGTAAAAAAAAAAAAGAGGCAAATGTGAACGTGGGTAGCAGAGAAGACGTTCGGGGGAGGAGTGGAAGAAGAGATCAGGGGATTCTGAATGTGAAGCTAGAGTTGAAACACATAGCGGTTACACAACACAGCACGATCCCATTCATCCCTTTATTGTTAAGATATCCATAGGGTCTTCCTCAGGACGCCAGTTAATATGTGTCCAATATCCAAGCTTGCTATATCCCGAAATAACTGTGTTTTCTAAAGCCTGCAACACAACTACAGTCTGTCGACTGCACTTATAAACATCAAGGTTTCATACAATTGTAATGTCAAAAGCTTTTCGATGACTGTCTTCAAATATGTATCAGGCAAATACAATGGAACCTGTGATAGCTTCAAACCTCTAAAAGTCACCAAAATGAGGTTTAAACTGCTGTTATATTCAACTTAGATAGACAAATTGTATTTTCTTTTTAAGAATATTAAGCCCACATGAACAACCAATTTCCTTTCACCAAAATACCAATACAACTGGGAGATTTGAGATTGAGGATCATGGGTAGATTCATATTTATGGCTATTTGCAAAATAAATGCCTGTTTACACACCAAATCATTGTGTTTCAGTTCACTTTACAAATGTAAGTCAGAAATGCACTCTTTTTGCTCCAGTTTTGGTCTCAACCACCTCCTGAGCAAACCACGAGCAAATTTCTGAGATGGCAGGCCAGTGACTGCAGTTCAAGACTGTGCTGTGCTGTGAAACAAGTGAATATTACATAAGAAGCCCAGAGGACATTTTCGAGCCGTGTTTATGGAGCCTAAAGACACAAATTTTGAACAGGATGTCTGCACATCTCAGGCCGTGTTTGTGGCTACAATACTGGGTCTTCCTAGCTAGACCTTGTGGCGACCAAAGCAGGTATTTTAAGCCGAAACATGATCTTTTATTAACCCTAACGAAGTGGGTTCTGTGTCTAAACCTACTCAGACCATAAGAACAGCTTTGTCACAAGATCAAAATGAAAATTTTAACTAAAAAAATGTAATGCAACATGAAAAAGGTAAAGTTTGAAAATATCCGTGGTTTGCTAGAAGCATTCATTGATTTATTCTGGCGATCATGTTCTGACAACACATCTGCCAAGCTTCTGCTGTTCTACACACAAAGTTTGGTGTATCTTTTCTGTGAGACAACTCTCAGACGCAGGAAGTAATGTAATATTCATCACCTGTTTGCCTAACACACTAAATAGTTTAAAGAGAACTGAGAGCCAATACGGCAGAATGTTCAAATGAAAATGCGTCAGCAACGGGAACTTGCTTCATTGACAGAAAATACAAAGAGAGGCACCCACGCTGCTTCATCGAGAGGTGATCTGAACGACCACGGGAATGATTGCGTGGCACTAAAATTTGAGAAAGAAAACAAAAGCCCTTTATAACAAATGTAGGTGTGCTGTGGCAAGCAAGTAGCAAAGTATGACCTTTTGATATCCAAAACCATCCTCGGAGTCTTTGGAGATGAATCAGGCGATTCAAGGTTTCCAGGGTGTGATTCTTTATCGTGCTGAAAGCCAAAGGATGAGGGGAGTTTCATTCATCACTGAGGCTGAGGCTGATCTAATAAGCACTTCCTCCATGCACTTGCTGCACGACACATGAATGCCACACACACACACACACACACACACACACAGCACAAGAATGCAAACAGGGTGAGAACGCAGTGTGAGAGCTCGGAAGTATGAGAGAGCCTGGGTAAGCCTCCCTCCCTGCTGACTGTAGTGGGCTCATTTGAATGAGAGCTGCAGACTACACAGTATTATGTGTGTGGCCAGAGGGAGCGGGGGAGAGACGCTAGTATGTATACATGTTTGGAGTGTCTGCGAGCATTTAAGCATTTATATTGCATCAACGTACGCTGCATGATTGTTTTGGTTCCGTAGCGACGATCACGTACATCCACACAGATACATCCTGAACAGTGCGGTGCAGCACACGGGCCTGTTATCTGGCAGCATTTAACACAAACCTCTTAAAGGTCAAATGTGACAAACGTTAAGCATGTGTCTCTTCAGATGAAAGCGTGGGCTTAACAGCCACATGTACATATAATTTCTATTATATAAGTGCAAAGCAAGCGTCTCTTGTTTGTGTGTGTGTGTGTGGAGGAGGTGAAGGATGTGATTGCACGCTGGGGCTTCATGTCGTGCTTTCATGCAGCCACGAGGTCAGAAACCAGCTATGTGTGGAAGCACTGTATATGTGGTTTAACCTTTTAACCCCGGCAGCAGGCATGTCAGTGAATTAGCCGTGGCATCAGCATCCCGCCTCAGGCTTGATGGAAGAAAAAAAACAAAATGGTCACGTGTCACCACCCACGACGCTGTAATGCAACATGTCACTCTGACCCCACATGATCACTGAGAGGAAGCCACATTCACACACGGTTGGAGTTCAAAATAAAAGTGTGTTTTTTTTAAATGTACGTTTCCTGACATTCTAAGTTGTGTGTGGGTTGAATAGCTGTTTACATTTCTTCTGGCAGTTCATTTAAAACAGACTTAGTCGTCTTCTGTAGCTGTTAGCTTGCACACTATTGATACTGTATGTTAAAACTGAATCCACAAAAGAGTTAAAAATCAATTCTTGAATAATTTAAAAGGGGCATTGCGACCTTTGACGTCAGAGTAGGTTGAGACGACTCTAAAGATAAGAAAAATGCTACCTTGGAAACTGGTTCTGACTCGATTTTGTTGTTAAGGCAGGAGGCAAGAAATCTAAGAAGAGCTTTACAGCTCCTACTTCATGGCAGCCCAGTCGCCAGTTTCTGCAGCCACTGAAACATTCACATTTGTATGTGTCATAAGCAACATAGGATATTGACATTTATAAACAACGTGTCATATCACATTCCCATTGTTTATGACCTGATTATCACATCGGGAGGTGGTAGAGCTACAGGCGAGAAGGCTGTTCTTGCATTGTTTTCTAGTTGTACCAACCACTCAAAGTTCTTTACAACACATCATTCACCCATTTACAGTCACATTTATACACTGGTGGCAAATGCTACCATGCAAGGCACCACCTGCTCATTAGCAGCAACAACCATTCACATGCATATCCACACATTGATGGATGTAAGAGCCACCAGTAGCAAACTGGGGTTCAATATCTTGCCCAAAGACGGTTCAACATGTAGACTGCAGGGACTGGGGATCTAACCACCGACCCTTCTATTGCTAAAGGATCGCTCTTCCCTCTAAGCCAAACAAGAATCCACACAGGGAAATATATAACTGTAATTAAAATAGCTTTCCACTGACCTTCTTTGCCAGCAAAATAGGAAAGATGATTTTTTTTTTAAAAGAATTAAAAATGACAATAAGCTCAAATCAAGCATGTCTGTGGACCTTGCTATCTCCTATTACACAAGAGAGAATTTATGTATTTATGCAAAATGAGATGATTCACATGTATTGGCTGAACATCACAGCAGCTATTTACTGTCAGTCATAAGCACTGCTTCATCTGTAAAGACAATGGTTAAATGCTCTATTTTGATTGCTACTGTACATTGAGATGTCCCTAGAATCACTAACGATGCACAAATGTAATGCAGAAACACTAGAAATAGACATTACATAAACATTACAAAACAAACCTTCCAAAACACACTGTCGCTTATTTATTGAAAACACTGTTGCGAGGAACCTTGTCGGCACATTTTGACTGAATTCCAAAAATTAGAAAAATACCATAGAGGACCCTTGGATCCTCTAATGAGTTGCGTTACTATTATACAAGAACTAAAAAAGAAAAAAAAGAAAAAGAAAAAACTCCAGCTTCTACATATACCCTTTGGATTCTTTTCGAGAAACATCCAGTACAGGAGGTTCGTCAAGTGCTTGTTAGAAGCACTTACTGTAAGAGCAAAGGGATCTGCTAACCACTCAGAGAGGCAGGAAAGAAACCATGTGTTGGTTTAAAGCTTTGCAGCGCTGCAGTTCCAAGTGGATTGTTTTCCATAATAAAGTTCCTACTCAGCGGTCTTAGTCATGCACTGAAACATGGTGTTTGCATTGTATTTGCTCCTATTTTCAGCCGATGCAAGGTTCACAGAAAGGGTAACAAGTGTGTGAAAGATTTTATGACTAAAATAGATGTTTCTCTGCGGGCAGCAGGTCAAATGGCAAAGGAGCAACAGAAGAAGGTCAGGTTGGGTTCAGACCTTGTGTGCCCCCGTATTTTAAGTACGGTAATCAATGGTGGGAGACAAGTAATTGAATTTTGCCACGAGCCAAACATAAGGTGTTTGTCAATGATGATTTTCTAAGATACTTTTAGTACATATAATGACCAGCTGCTTTTATACCTTGCTGTAAAAACCAATTGCCCTTTGCGAACAAGCTAAGTTAAAGTTGGAGTTGGCTCCACAGGTGCTCCACGCTGATTTGTCCTTAATACGCTTTTTCCGAGTAACTGCACCTGGAGTGACGAGTTTCTGTTTGATCGGCCCTAAGTTAGTTTTGGGAGCTAATAGCTAATAGCTAATATACAGGACAGGCTCCTCAAGGTTTTGGTTACTGGTCTGGTGAGCTTTGAACCAGAAAAAGGCAAGTGTGTCAGAATTGTTTGCCTTCCCTCGCCAAGTATGACAAACTCCACATGTCGGTGACTTGGACCAATAGGATTAAACAATAGGCCAAATGGAGAAACAAAGAGGAATGATATTGTTTTGCGCTGTGAGATGGAACTGTGATACAGAGGAAAGGTCATAGTCATCTTTTCTGTCTTTTTATATGCTTTCTTGAACAAAACACAGCCGGCCTCAAACACAATGCTTCTACTGCTATGATTTCTAGGGTACACACATGTCGTGTAGCACGTCTCTTCTCTAAGTCATGGCAATAATTGCTAATCACCTAATCTGACACCTTAACAGATGGATCGTTTTTCACTCATGAAGACAATCAAGACATTTATTGTACTTGGGTGTGGGTCAACAGTGGATTTACGATGAGTGATCTCCACAATCTTCTTTCTCCCCAAGGCTTGAACATTTAGTGTAGCCACGGAAACACAAGCGAACGACAGTGTGAAGAACAGACAAAAGGCTTTGACGGTGGAGCCTTTAAGGAAAGCGTCGGGCCTTACAAAATTGCCCGGAGTGATTATCTGTCATAAACGTCGGTGGTCCTAATTTGAAAGGTAAAGACTAAATGAAAAGTTTGATGGTTTTTCTGTCAAACCAAATTTCACCAGAAGTTTATTCTCACGAGGAGCCGCGTATCACACAAAAGAGGAATTACGCAGCGGTTGATGAAGCGCCTCCAAATGAAAACAGATTTGGCGAGAGGGAAGTGATGTGAAATTGAGTGAAATGAAGGGCTGTTGGAAAAGCTCACTCCATTATATTTGCGCAGCATGAGGTGAGGCAGGCAGTCTGCCGGCACCAACAGACAGAATGGACCGAGCGTTTTGACAGCCCACACAAAATCAAGAGGGGGCTATTTTTCTTTCTCAAACACACACAGTGAAAAAATAACCTAGATATGATAGAATAGTTCATGCTTGCACAGCGTCTTCGCGTCGTACAGATTTAATGCTGTTCTTTAGTAGAACTCTATTTTATTTGCTCATGCCACACAGCCGGAAAACATCCATCGCACAAGGATATCTGGTCACATATTCTGCTGGTTTTTCATACTCTTGTGTTGTGTTAATGACATTTCTCTAATATGACACACTGCGCCTCTCGAAAGCCGCCCTGCTCTGTCTCACTTGTATGCAGTTTGCTCAACATTTCTCCTCTCATATTGCTTTTTCCCATCTTCTCAGCCTGACATCAACTCCTCCCTAATTGATCCCACACAGGGGCTTCTGACAGGCAGTTGACACATGGTAATGTGAGACCGGCTGGAAGTCAACCCACTGAATCATCACAACCTTGGAGATCTTGCGCGGTCTCCGGCGAGGGAGTGAGGTGATGTCATCTTTTACAAGCCCATGTATCATACTGTCAGAGCGAAGAGGCAGAGGGGAGGCACCCTCACTTGTAAACTCTTAACTTTGATCAGGAGAAGAAATGTTTTCTTCAGCAGAGTACGGCACCTGACCAAATGAATAGTACTGTTTATGATTTCAGCCTTTTATCACTATCATTGTCTGAAAGTGGGGAGAACGTGTGATTTAGTTAGATAAATATAAAAAAGTTGACAAAATACAAATTTGAGATGCTAATGAAAAATATTTACCAGATTTATAATTGGTCAAATAAATTAATAATAGGAGATGGTTGGAGTGTATCCCCAGCAAGACCAGGGTTCACATCCTGTGTGTAACCAATTGTCAACACTGCTTTTTGTTTCTTAAGTTACCTAACATAAGTTACTGATGTGACGTGACTGAACATAGAAATTTTAACTCAAACTCTGATCTTTTCCTAAACCTAACAATTCATTTTTGTGCCTAAACCAAACTGCGACTGTTTCACAACATTAATAACAGTCCAAAAGTCAAAATGTGTCAGATGTTTATATGTGCCAGCAAGCTTTATTTTGAAAATCTCATTGAATCATGCCTGATTTTCTAATTTAATGAACATGGAAAAAATATTTCGACAATGGAACCTAATTTGAAATGTGATTGTTCTGGTGTTGTGGGTAATCCTACATTCCTCTTTTGAGATTAATTATTTACCAAAAGAGATTAGAAATGTAAATGGGGTCAAGTTGTCCCAGCAGTGTACTTTTTTAACAAGCCCCAGATCCCAAAATATTAAAAACACTTAAAAACTAATTGAGGTTAGATATGAAATTTCAATTGCAGAGAGACCACCATTAACCCAATTTCTCCAACAATAAAAATGCCTAATGTTTTCGTGACAAGTAACTTTAGGTGGTTATCAAACTATGATTGCTCTCTCTGTGAAGCAAATGCGAAATGGTGCTGATGTTGTTATATCACCGCAACTCCTCTCAGGAAAGAGATCTTTGTGAATGTTTGGACATAAAAAGTCTAAATTTGACACTGAAGATCATCATCTTGTTCTAAAAAACTGTAAATATGCATGGGTTGCATTCAGTTATTTGCATTTGAAAGAATACAGGCATAAGTGGCTGTGTGGCTTCACACTGCTGCATAGAACCGTACCATAGAACCATAGATCGTACACCTGACTGTCAAAACATCGAGGCGCAGTAAGCGCCACTTCTGCATCAAATTAAGTCAAAAAGCGGAGCTGCGCTCAAGCGTGCGCTCACGTATTTATTTCACATCGGCTTACGTTTGTCTGGGACAATGAGAATATTCAAAAATTCCAATTAATGGGTTTGGAAGCATGTTCTTCACAGCGACAAGTAGGACTTAATAAATATGGAAATCATCACTTTTCATTGATTGAAATTCAATAGTCAGTACTCCATTAGAGAGAGGTGATGGGATGAAAAAAATGAAATGGCACATGGAATATGAATGAAGTCAGCTGAGGTAAAGACTTCCCAGAATGCAAATGACAGTCATTATGAAAGACGCTGGCGATAATTAGCATCAAACATCTGGCTGTTAGTGGTTCTCCAACTGTGAAGAGCTCATATTTTCAGATATACAGGTTGTACGTAGCATTTTCTTTAATTCAGTGCCCTCTTTCTTTCGAGAAGCTTCTAATTTGAACCTGTCAGACTGGCACTGTCAGATTTCTGTCGGATTTTAAACCTGCTCAACCTGCTTGAGTTGATCTGATGAACTTGTGCATACAGTTGCCCATTTACTCTCCCATTTACACCCAGCAGATACAGAGAAAAACTAACATTCACCTAGAGTTGTGCTTGTGTCCATGTGATGAATGTAAGTGTAATATCCGCTATCCTTGTAGTTTTTGGCCTCTACTAGCTCCTCGGGGGAAATGTGTGGCTCTTTAAGCTGCTAAATGCTCCAAAATGTTCAAGTCTGCTGCGGTGAGAATTCTATTTCTATTTCTATCTTGCTCACTACAAGTGATAGCTGCTACATTCAAGCGTCCGTGATCCACCAGCCGAGTTACCTGGGTGAAGAGTTGGCAGTGAACGTTTCTGCAAACCACTGATATGTTGACACTATATTGTCACTTTCACATGACTGGTATAACCTGACTGTCATAATGGGAGGTGGAGGAGATGGTGGAGTCGCAGGCAAGAAGGTCGCCAAGCCAGTGCCCTCAGTTAAAGACGGTGTTTCAACATTTATAAGCGTGAAACCACCAGATACATTTGATGTAGAGATGATATTTTTTAAGAGACCTCAGTACAATATCCACCCATTTTTTTGCATCTCCAGCCGTATTTTTTGCGACCAAAACAGGTATTTTAAGCCAAAACATGATCTTGTCCTAACCATAACTTAGTGTTTCTCTTGGCCTAAACCTAACCAGACCACAAGCACAGCATTTTCAAAGGATAGAGGCAAAAATGTGCATTAATGAAATTAAAGACTTATATAGGACTACAGGATATCTTCATGATTGGTACAAAATATTGAATCTTGTTTGTGTTGTAAGTTTTCTTTTTCCTTTTTTGCCGTTTTCATGGCTTTACTGACAGTACCGATGAAGACTGACAGGATCTGGGAAGTGGGAGAGGGGGGATGACCCTGGGCTGCTGCGGCGAGGACACAGTACATGTATAATTTATTTTCTAGTGCAATCTCGCTGTAAATAAAGATGAACTGATCTGATTTCCCTCATTTTACTTCTAACCTGCCCTCGCTGTACGAGCACCTTGTGTCGAAGAGAAAGAATGAAAATTACTTTGAACTAAGCTATCAGCGAAACCAAATGAAGAACAATAACCATCAGCCGTAATTCTACAGAGAAATTGATGCATTATTTTGTCTCCTCCCTGCAGAGATCAATATCCCCAACAGAAGAACCTTAAATTATCTGAGGCCTGCATTCAGCTCGCTGCTGACTCAGGTCTTTGCTTCCTGCTGAGTGTTTTCGCTTGGCACGCTACAAACTTTGTGCTCCACCTCCTCTCAGAAGTGCTCTGCGATTGAGACATCTGGAGACTGCGCTGACACGTTGCGTGCTGGAAATATCTATAGGGGCATTAACGTCCGCGAGACTGTTTACATGCTGCATGCATAGCACTCACATGAGGCTCTGCTGTAAGGACAGCATGCATCATTACACCACCATCAGCAGTGGCTTGTAGCAGTCACACAAGATGGGACGGATCCATGATTCAAGCTGTTTACACCGAGTCCTGGTCCTGTCGTCAGCATGTGGCTCCAGAGATCAGGATTTGTGAGGTTGTGCGATGTTTTTCTACCGTTGAGTCGTACATGTTTGATGAGCATGTCCCTGTTGTGTAACACTTAAGACAACCCAATTTGGCTTTCGCTGAATTAGCCCTCTCTTCAAGGCTCGAACATTTTTCAGACAACCTGAGCTGTTATTTGCACAGTTGTCATTTTTGAGCTAGTTTAAGCAAAAACAACCCTTTTTAGAGAGAAGCCAAATATTCTCAAAGACAATCAAATCGTCTTTATCAAGCAAAGAAAATCTGCCAGTGTTGTGAGCCAGTTTTGCTTGGCTAGAATTCTTAAAACTAGTATAAAAATCGAGCTACTGAAAGACCGAAATGGGCCACATTTAAGCAGATTGTGCCTCTTACAGGTAGTGGAAAGTCAGTTATTTAAGAAAGAAAATGTATTTTAGTCTCTTGATTGAGCCGACATTAGGATAATACCTAAACACCTTTTTTAGCAGAAAGAGAAAGAGTGTGTTTTCACCTACTTACAGTGAGTGTTCTCTCTTTCCATTCTCTGTAATCTCTATGTGAGAACACATCGTGCCCTTCTGGGTCCGCAAGCTTTTTATAGAAGAAAATTACAGCCGCTATCCCTCAAAGTTCACCAGCTTGTGTCAACAGGTTCTCTAAACTAATACAGAGCACATTCACCCAGTTTTGGTCTCTCGGTGTTTGAGTTGCTGTTCTGTAGTTCTCGCCAGAGGGGAAGTAGCTTTAGATCGTCTGCTCACGTTTGACTTCTTGTGTGACATGAATGTTTGAAGAGTTTTGTGCTGGAACCACTTCTGTTTTTTTTGGTATTGACTAGAAACAATTGTATTTAAGGCTAAAGCAACACATGATGGGCTGTTATGGAAGAAAAAAAAAAGGTTGTAGGCAAATTTATGAAATCAATTTGGTTTAAAAGAGAAGTGCTGCGTCCGCTCCGTAAGCCTGAAAACTGTCAGCATCATGCTTCATGGGGAATGCAAGCCAGTTAATAAATAAAGCCTGTTTGGCCTCAGCCATCGTTTATCCTCCTGCCTTCCTTCTGTCCGCCTCTTTAGTTCCATTACATCATAACACCAGCACGACACAAACATGTCCCTCCTGCGTCGCGTGAGAGAGAGACAGTTGAAGCACCATACAGTGATAACTTTTCTAATGTATGCTATAAAATAACAAATGATAAAGTTGATTAGGTGAGTGCTGTTTGTTTGGCTAATCAATTACAACACTGTGCTGATGATCTGGTTAGGTTTAGGCCCAAATACCTCAGGTTAGGGTTGGGAATGTTGCCAGATGTTGTGATTATCCTGTACTTATGTTCTAGTTAGGTTTAGGTACCTAAACCATGTGGTTGGAGTTTGGAAAAACTCATGCCTTAGCTTTAAACTGTCATGGTTTTGGTTTGTGCTTGGTTATTTCCTGTTTTATTTTGTAGTTATATCCTCTCTACTTCCTGCTCACCTGTTGTTCCCAGTGTTCTGTTTACCTCCTGTGTTCCTGTGCTGCTCCTCAGACACCTGTCTCACATCAGCCTCGTTAGCACTGCCCTGTTGTCAGCGTCTCTCCACCTGCACCTTGTTCCCTCGTTACCTTAGCTTGTATTTAAGCCTGTGTTGTTCCCTCACTCTCGGTCGGTTTATCTGTTTTCGTCCATGCGTCTCCTGTGCCTGTTCCCCTGTCCTCATGTTTTCCCAGTGTTCCTGATTTGTGTCTCGTGGTTTTCTGCTTTTTGTCCTCGGTTTTTGTATTACATTGGTCATTTTCATTGCCATTTTTTGTTGCCTGCTATTTTACTGTTCACACTTTTGGATTTTTGGATTCAGACGTCAGTGTTAAAGCTCACCTTTTGTTCTTTTACCTCCCTGCCTCTATGTGTGTCTTGCATGTGGGTCTATTTTTGTAAAAACCTGGCAAAAATACCTGTTTTGTTCACTAGAAACATGGCTGGAATTGTCAAGATGTCTTGTCATAAACACCTGGTTTCGTCTCCACGAACATGACTGGAAATCGTCTCATGGGCTCCTTAAAATGTCCAGGTCAACAAATGTTGAAATCTTTGTGTTTCCTCATCAAAAATATCGCGTTTTCACACTTACAAATGTTGAAACAGAATCTTGAACTGTGGTCACTGGCTTGGCAGCCTTCTTTCCCGTAACTCCACTACCAACATTTTATCCTAGCGACTGGCCTTTCTGGTGGTTCCTTATGAAGTAAAGTGATTTATCACGAACATAAATACCTTCTCATTGTGTTAATTTAATTACCAACCAACACAACACACTCCAGTCCAATCTCTCTCCCTCTCTCCATCTGTTTCCATGACTTTCTCTGAACTCACGCTGCTGTAAACTGAAATGAACGTATAGATTCGACGAGGCTCTCGGCCAGCTGGGTCCCTCCCAACTCCCTCCTTCGCCACTTTCGGTCTGAGTGAGATTTCGCCAGAACCTTGTTTCAGCGCCTCGACACTGTTCACTATAAACACAGAAAGATGCTGTGTAGTCCAAACAAAACGCGGGCTGTTGCGTCGTCTTCCCACACTGCTCAGTGAGGACAGAAGTCATGACTAACTTTGAGGAGTTAACCCAAGATGCCAAACCCTCCCACACACACCGCACCAGCTCGCAGATTTACATCCCTGTGAGGATCCAATCATATGATATTTAGGGAAATGAATGGAACATTGCCGCGTCTTTCTCTCCGCTGTGTTCATATCGAATGTTGAACCAGTCTAGCGTGAGGGGTGTGTGTGTGTACTTGTTCACTTTTATTCAACACCTCTGCATTTAAATTACATTTTCAACCTGACCGGGTACAAATCAGTCGCTCCCGTGTACGCTATGCACATAACTTGTTCCTTAAATGAGTGAGGAGAAAGGTCATGGGAGACATATTGTTCTCCGTCTTCATCCCACACGAGACAGCAGTGTCTTCTTTAGACGAGGAGAGTGACACAGTTGCCAAGCAAAAAATGTTGGCATTTTACATTTTTCTGCACACCGTCGATACATTTAAATTTGTTTGTGTCATATTGACGTTTCTACTCCATGTGTCATATCGCCTTCACATTATATGTATGTGACCTGACTTTATCATGTCAGGAGGAGGAGGAGGAGGAGGAGGAGGGGATGGTGGTGTCGTCACAGCTATCCACGACGGCTGCCAAGCCAGAGACCGCTGACCGAGACAGCGTTTTAACATTTTGTAAGCGTGAAACCACTGGATATTCTTTGTTGAGAAATTGGGACATTTTTCAGACTTGATACTGGCAACAAAATCCGATATTTGCGACCGTGATGTCGGGACAATTTCCACTCATGTGTCAGGTAACAAAACCGGATGTTTATTATGAGACATCGGGACATTTTTCAGCTGTGTTTGAAGTATTTTTGATGAGACATCGGGACATTTTCAAGCCCTGATTGTGGAGACAGAACCAGATAAATGTTAGCAGGACATTTTCAGAACCACACTAGGCTCAGTCCCTTGATTGTGAAATATAATCAGAACCATGACCTTAACCGCAGACCGTTTCACCCGAGATGTAATTAACTTACACTGGTTGGTCACACCTTGCACTCACTTGCTGTAAAACCTGCCAATTGCTTTTCTCCAGCCCAAATAAACACTTTCATTGACTATCTCTCAACAAGAGTGTTATGTAGCTGGAGTTGCAGCCGGTGGCCAGAATAAAATGTCGGTGAGACGGCTGCCAAGCCAGTGACCGCAGTTTGAGCGTGCGTTCCAACATTTGCAAGCGTGAAACCACTGGACAGTTATTGACGAGGGACCTTCAGCATTTGTAATCGACAGCGCTCGAGACCTCTGGACAATATCTGGCCGTTCACGATCTTTTCCCAACCCTAACCATTTGGTTTTTGTTGCCTAAACCCAACCAGAGCATAAGCACAGCCTTGTCTCTGTCCCGTCGATTGAATCGGAGAGATGACTAAGCAGACTTCCTCGCGCTCTCAATCTTCCGTCCATTAAAACACTGACTTTATTTTACTTTCAGATCATGTTTCACAGTTTTAAGCTTGTTTTTAAAGCTCCACCTGGGCTGAGAATTATTATCAAGCACGAGGAAGCCACATTAACGCCCCGTATATGTCTTTACCAAAGGATGCGGGATTGACGGACTGCCTATAATGGACAATCTAATGGACAAATCATATATAAAACCTCTCCACCGCACTTTGAACCACGTCTGCGCTCCGTTCTCAAAGAAACTGACAGACATAACTGGTGCAGCTATACTACCTCTTCCTCCCTCTCCCCATCACTCACTCCCTCTCGCAGACCCAGACGTACAGTACAACCTGCGCCGGCACAGACTTTAATAATAATAATAAAAAAACACTGGGGGGGGGGATGCGACGGCGATGGTGGGGATGGGGGGCATATTTGTACACTCATGGCTTTTTCATGAGGAGTTTGATTTAGTGCGACTCTCTGATGGAGGTGCAGCTTCCTGCATGGGACCAGGCAGTCATGCTGTTCTGTTTTTTTTGTTTTTTTTTTCCAGCACTTTCTCCTCCCTGTCTGCCAGCCTGCCCGCCTGCCTGCCTACCGAGGGTGCTCTGCAGCATCCTCTTCAGCTTGTGAATCAAACCTCCCTCCCTCCATCCTTCCCTCTCTCCCTCTTTCCACCACTGTCACTCTGCCCAATAATAATATAGCTCCGCAAACAACCCGGTTTCTCTCGGGTTCTCAATGAATTATTCACAGCCCCATCCGGAATTCACCCCGTTTTTCTTTTAAGGGTGAGGAATAATCGCTGCAGTCAGCTCCAAAAAAAAAAAAAAAAAATGCATCCAGAGAGGGCTGCAATGGGCGGCAGAGGCTGCTATAAATACCCCCACCTCCCTCCTCCACCACCACCACCACCCCCTCCTTCAACCATCATCCCTCCCTCCCTCCTCCTCGGCGAAAAAGCACAACAGCTAGGACAGTACTGCAGGGTCCCTCCGCTGGCTTTGCTCTGCACTTTTTTCTTTTTTTTTTTTCTTTCTTTATGCAAGGGAGGGACACCAGTTATGTCATCGCTCCTACACCACCCGTGCCCGCTCGCTCGCTGATGCAACCGGGAGGTGCTGCTATCAATCGACTTCCTCGGGATTGTTTGCATCACATGTAGTGTGTGTAGGCTCCAGCAGCCTGTGCAGCATGCTGATGATGACGGGGCGCATGTACTGGCGGTGGGAGCTGGAGTGTGCCCAAAAAACCGCGCACAGGCGCACACATGCCGTCCTCACACACACACACACACACACACACACACACGTGTCCGCGGGGGCTGAGCTTGAATTGTCTGCGTGAACAATGGGGGGTGACTAATGGAACAATAATTTGTCCGCCAAGGCCCGCAAACAAAGAGCTGATCATAAGGTTGATGAGAGGGACGCGCTTTTTTTTTTTTTTTTGTCTGGCGAGGCTTTGGATGCGTCTAACTGCTCCTCGGCCGACGATTACCTCCACTCTCTGGAGGATTGGAGACGAGGTGGTGCTGAAGTTTTTAACACAAGCAGAACAGACAGCAGCTCAACTCTCCCCCCAAATCCAACTTTCCACTCCATAAACGCCAACATCTGGACACGGCGTGTCTAGAGGCGTCTAAATTTGTGCGTAACGATGTGGAAACGCCGGAATCTAAGCGCCGTGGAGCTCAGTCCGCTCAGATGTCAGCGGCCTAGACCTGAACAACCCCCTTACCTTACACAGCTGAAAGTTTTCCGACACCAGCGTCTCCTGGACGTCGATCTCTTTGGGAGTCGGCGCCGTGGTGGGAGTCCCGGCCGCGCTGCCGCACGATGGAGATCCCATAGTCCCTCCCGGGGAGGAGGTGGTCAAACCGTCCAGCACCTTCCGAAACTTCTTCATGTTACTACCGTGCTCGTGTGTATCTCAAGCTCGGGGACAGAGAGGAAGACGAACACTCTTGCTTTCTTTGTTGTTCCCAGAGTTCTCCTCTCCTCGGACGCAAGGCTGCGAGGAAAGAAAAACGTCGCTTCCTGCAGCAGTTACAGGGCAAAAGAAAAAAAAAAAGAAAGAAAGAAAAAAAAACAGAGTCACCACTCTCTCTGTCTCTCTCTCTTAGGTGCAATTTAAAAAGTCACAGAGGCACCTCATCTTGCTCTCTGGCGGCCGTCCACGAGGAATAAAAAACGCGTGAGGATCACAGCCAACGTTGCGGATGCGGGTCGCCTATCTCACTATCAGAGCATCGCTACTGGAACTGCCCAACTTCATCCTCCTGCTGCATCCTCAAGTCACATCCGCTCCCGGGCTCGGAGAGAGATCCCGCACCTCCTCAACATAATCGGGGAAAGCGAGCAGGGAGATGGAAGGGGAACTTGGAGCCGGTCAATCCACTCTTCTCTCTCTCTCCCCCTCTCTTCAATCTCTCTCTCTCTCCAAAAGCACTTTCACAGCACAGCGGCTGTCAGTAACAGGAAGAAGAGAAAGGAGGTGTGGGGGGAACAAAAAAAAAAACAGGCTGGGAGACGCAGAGGCAATGCAGTTAAACGCGGTGCGAGTCCACAGTCAGGCCGGAAAGCGAGACAAGTCAAGCATCGAGGAGGAGATGAGGAGGAGGAGGAGGAGGTGGAAGGAAGGAGGAGGAGGAGGTGCTGCTGCGCGTCGGCGGTGCGAGCTGGAGGCGAGCCTGCGGACGGACGCGAGGAGGGTTTGTGGAAATATCATCCAGCTGCGCTTCAGTCCGGAGACAGGAGACGGGAGCTGTCCGCGGTGCTGAACAACCACCAGCAGCAGCAGCCAGCCAGCCCCGCCCCCCTCCACCCAGCGCCCTCTCTCTCCTCTCTCTCTCTCTCTCTCTCTCTCTCTCTCTCTCTGAGCAACGATTGGATGACAGCTCTAAATCAAATCTACTGAAATTTTTAAGGAGTAGTTCACCCAAAAATAGATAAATGATGCATCAAACAAATAACAAAAGGTTCTGAGAGGCTAAGACGTTGCATCGTGTTGTGTTGGTGTGTGTGTGTGTGTGGGGTTGTTAAAGCTCTTTATGACTTCTGCTGCCTGCTGTGCTGTGGTTTGTGTAAAACCGCTCTCCATTTGCAGCTGTTTTCTTCCTGCCAGTTTGCTTATATTTCAAGGTGGAGCGTTCAGGATGGGGACGGAGCCCAGTGGTGGGGCAGCGGATACTTCTGTATCTCTTGTCAGATGGCAGCAGGGTGAACAGACTGTTTCTGAGGTGAACGTTGTCTTTTAGTATCCTTAGTATCACCGATGCTCTGGGCGGTTTTGATCACCTGCTGCAGAGGCTTCCTGTCCCGGGCCGTGCGTTAACTATGCCAGTTTGTGAGGGGTGACAAGAATTTTGCACAGGAACTCAACTTCTGTCATGGTTTGGGTTTTTGGTTTGGTTGTTTCCTGTTTATTTTGGAAAATGCATCCTCCTGAGTCGCTTTTTGTCTTTGTGTCTTTGTCTTCCACCATTTTCAGTGCTCGTTTAGTTTCACCTGTCCGTCTCCCCTCGCTCATTTGTGAGTTCATCTGTTTCAGTCCTCACTTCAGTCCCGGGTTTCTCGTCCATCCCCTGGTCCTGTTTCCCCTCGTGGTGCCATTGGTCCTTTGCTCCTCGCGTATCCTCAAGGTTTTGTTCCTGGTTTGTTCTTTGTTGTTGCATTCTTATATTTATCTTGGAATATCGTTATTGTCTGCATTTAGTTTTTTGCCCCATTGTGTTGGCACTGGGTCCTCAATTTGCAAACCGGGACAACTTATTTTTTCCCCTGAAGAAGAAGAAGAAGAAGAAGAACCTTTTCCGGGCTTTTTCTTTTTATACCAGGGTGACAATGGTTTGCAACTTCTGTTCTCTGAACGCAACACAGCTGTTAACACCTCACACCACTCCTCAGGCTGCTGTCTAAAAAAAAACCTCTTCAACTTCAGAGCAGCTGTTCTAAAAGCACTCAGAAAGTCATACCAGCGTGTTTACACACATTTAATTTGATCAGTGTCAATGGAGGACTTTCATACTTTGATGTTCCTGTTTTCTTTTTGTAAACCATCATATGAATTTACCTTTATTTAATCGGGCAATTCCCATTATTAATAAAGTCAAAGGTCAATCGTGATGATAAAAATACACTAATAGTAACACGTTGGAAAAATATCATGAGGGTAATAATTACATAGAAGGATAACAAACAGTCACAACTGAAATCAATCCTGGTTTTTTTACTAGATTTTGAAACTGACCCATTGGAACCAGAGTACCAAGCTTCAAATACGCTGAAATTTATTCTAAATGTCAGGTGCAAAGAATCTGAAAGCTGAGTGTTGCTCTTATCAAAAGTGCAACAAAGCACTGTACTTACCTACCCGCCTCCGTGAGATTGTTCAAAGCAAATGTGTCACAGTCCCCACAGTTTTTTATTAAACCCACCTTCCAACCCAATTGCCAAAAGAATTATGTTTCTGCAAACCAAGGAGGTTGTAGGTTTACATTTCTCTGTGTTGCAACTTATCGTTTCTTTGTGTCTATTTTTATATTTTATGTTTTGACTTGTGATCTCGTTAGGTTTTAGGAACAAAAAACACTTTAGGTTAGGTTTAGGTTTTTTCTTTATCACTTTACATAAGCACAGCTGGAAAATATGTTTAGAGGAGTTTTATGGAAATATTTGTTAACAAATCTACAGAAACATGCCGAGAAGCGATGGACAGGTTTGACTGCAGGTAAATACAAGGCCAGTTTGAGTAAATACTGACTGAATATTCAATGCGGGTGAAACAGCCTTTGGCGAGGTCGTGGTAAGAATCCTGATGAACAACGAAGAAACCGAGCCGAGTGGTTCTGAAAGTCTCCTGCTATTATTCCTGTTTTCTGACATTTCATACATTTCAAGATGTTCGCCACGATCCAATAATGGAATAAACCACAGTTCCGCATGTTTTAGTGTGCTTTACATTATTGCCACAAACCTTCTCCAACGCCTGTCGTAAGTGTTCGGATTGCTCTCCTACCTTCCAGGCTGCTATCGATTTCCGTCCATTTCGGAATATTAGGGAAACTAGCTTTAAGAATGACGGCTTTTGTTCACCGCCAGTTTCTCATTTTAATTACTGTCCAAGTTAAATTATGGTTGACTGGCACTTTGTTTGCCAACAAAGACTGTTTTAAAAACAAATTTTTGGCAGCTGAGATCAGCCACCGAAAAAAAAAAAGCATTGATGCACTCCGTTGTCAGAAAATCAGACTCCGGGAAAAATTAAACAGACATGGATGTTATGAAAGCTGTAATGTGAATTTTAAATAAGTCTCAGTTTTTGGTCTGGATAGAAGAACATTGGTGAATCTTCGCCAACACGAAGACTCACCAGAACAGTGCCTGCAGGTAATGGATATGCAGATAATAAATCAATAAATAAATCAATAAACAAAGCTGACTGCAGAACTCTGGCATTTATGAGTCTGCACTTGATGCTGGAAAAATGCCAGAACTCAGCGTATTACAGTTAAAAATCTAAAACAAAAGACCAGATCAAAAGACATCATGAAGCATAATCACCTCATCTGAATGCTCAGGACCAGTGATATTGCATAAGGAGTTACGTCAGCAGCCTGTGCCCCCGGGCAATACGTGATGTTATCGAGTCAGAGCACAGCACACATGGTCTGGCCTATTCTCCAATCTCAGATAAGAAGATAAAAAGGCTACTCTGTGCGGCTCGTGAAACCAACGCCGTCCGCAGAGCCGGCAGGAGCTCGCACTCTGCAGATGTGCTTGGCTTCAACGTCCGTTTGAGCCTCTGCACTTTGGTCTTCCTCTCAATCCTAAGAGGATGTGTGTGATTACAGTAAGGGGTTTTTGATAGTATATAAAATGAACCAAAAAAGATGCTTTCCAAGATTTCCTTAAGCAACACGGGACTCACACGCTTCTAAACAGCGAAGGCTCTGAAGCTGCGGGGCATGACGGGGGGCAGACTTTAATCTTCCCGCTCTAACGGGGCAAACTGGATTACTTTCACATTTGCTTTCGCTAAAGAGGCTCTCTTTGCTCGGCTTTAAATCGTGGTCATTTGTGTGTGCCGACGGGCGGATCCCTGCTGGGCAGGTAGAAGCGGCGGGTACATGTGGAAAGCAGACCAAACGAGCTGTGCGAATATGAGCTTTTTAAAAACCGTGGCATGTATAGAAAAACAACTAAATCTGCTCCAGTTGTAAAGCAAGAGACTGATGGTCCACCTTTACTGGCATATCAAGCAATAGCACATTAAATTCTAGCAAAAACATGATAAAATAAAACAGTCCTTATGTTCCTTTAACGGCTCTTTGAGTTTGCTTTGGTGCATCAGGACCACTGATTGTATAAAATATGGATGGCACTTTAAGGTCTTTGATCAGCTTCATGGGTTCATGGTTTCCATCGATAGTAGAGTCCGAACCAGTTATTGGGGGTGATGCCGATGCCGGAGTAAAACATTCCAATGTACACACATTTTTTGCAGTCATACCTCCAAAATGATAAGAAATGGAGGCAGGATATTTTACAGTTTGAAGGTCTTATTTGTAGGAAATGAATCATTCCCGACTCAAGATTGTAGGTCGTGTCGGCCGCCATTCCAAAGCGTCAGTTTTTGATGGGGACCTGGGAATGAGACTCAAAAATGAACTTTTCTTACAAATAGGACCTTATAAATCACCCCGTCGTTTTCTGCACTGCGTTCTGTAAGGTCAAAAAGTTTCCATATCGGCTGATATCGACATCATATATGTCGATGCAGACATATCTGTGATAGGCCAATATCGGCCGACTGATATATCATCAAGGATCTAATCACTTGTTTCAAGTCTTCTTCAACACTGCATAATGTCCTTTTTGTAATTTATAGTCCCATTTAGAGTGAAATGTACGATAAACATGGATGTGCTTTAACCCTTGGCTGTCTCATGATGGACGAGCAGTCAGATCCAGTCAGGTTTTCCTCCTCACATCTACTCTCTCGTCCAAATATGGCAACATCAGGCTCAAAGCGACGGCCATAAAGCCAAACTACAGGCTTTAAAACAAGTGGTCCAGAAACCGCTGGGTGACATCACGATGGGTTTACACTCAATCAGGAGCCCGACAGTTCAAGGCAGTCCTGATTGACATTTACAATCACTGAACAACGCAGCCTTAATCAATAGTCATTTTACGACTGTGCTTGGCCTTGACGTGTGTGTGTGTGTGTGTGTGTGTGCGCACAAATCCCTCCTGTGCTAAAATCATTTGGACAGACTTTTAATTACATCTGTTCTTAAAAGTTAATCCACCTCCGCAAATCATCTCTGAGATGAAGCCGGCTGAACAGCGTCGCCCGTATTCCCCCGACACAGAGGTCAATTGTGGAAGAATTGTTCAAACTTGCCCTCCTGCCTCAATCAGTGGTGAGTTCTAATTATCATAATGGGCTTCAAAATATCCCTAAATTGTTCTTGATTGCATTCTCGTTACGAAGCAGAGGAGCGGCGAACAATGCAGGAGACATTTCATAGCCGGGAAGTCACCGTCAAGTTGTGACAGCTGAATTAACTGACTGCATCTGTAGTAAATAACACCGTCCTCATCTCCTTCGCCACACACCGAATATTTCTGTTTTTGTTTATGTTTTCCTTCCGCGAAAGCCTCAAATTATCTCTGGCCGTGATTTAGCCGAGCGTCTTAATTACCATGTGCCATCTGAAACAAAGCTCTCTGTGGGTGCGTGTTTGTGCTGAGCGCCGCGCTTTGCACCGAACACAGAATCGGGCTCGCTGTCTGTACTCGGTGTCTGCTCCTCGTCGCTGGAGGTGTTGTAAACAGTACACAAACGTGCCGCGCACGAACATCACCGCGCAAAAAACATCGAACAGCGATGATAGAACCGCTCCGGAGGGCAGTGTTTTTTGCGTTGCGTCAGGTGAGCAGCTCTGGTCGTTCGTATGTTAGAGGGCCCCTGAGGTAGGGTCCTCGTGTATCGAGGAACAAACAAGTAACATATCTAATTGCCCGCCGTGTTCGAAAGCTGTAGCATATATCGGTGGAAAAAAGATATCAAAACGCAATTAGTTCATTCTGATGTCTGCACAGTGTAGATTAAGGTCATTGACTGTCTAAAATAGTGGACAGAGCCATTGGGATGTCACCTATGGAGTCTCTGAAGAGCCAGAATGAGGCTCAAAGTGGGTGGTACCGGCCGGCCGTCGCAATCTTGCCATTTCCTGACTCCACCAAACTCCCGGCTGATCAAAAATGGACAGAGAGGTGGAGCGTGGGTGGAGCTGAGCCAGTCGCGTTAGCTAAACAAGCCCACTGAGCTGGAAGCTACCAAGCTAGCTAACACTAACAAGCTAGCTAACACTAACAAGCTAGCTAACACTAACAAGCTGTCTGTACTTAAGGATTTGTGAATTTCGCCTCACATAATGTGTGTGAGTTTGACCGGCGGTTGATTTGCAACAAACAGCCAGATGACCTTTTACATTAGCTGCAAAATAATGAGCTACAACCGGAACTGAGGATGTTTTATTTGAGCAAAGTTCCACTCACCAGATACTCGTTTTCTCTCTGTTATCCTGCTGGGTCTTTTCTTTACCCATTTCCTGTCTGTACATTCATGAAGTAAAGTTAATGTTACATTTCTCCTCCATTCGGCAGTCAAAGAAAATAATTATAGGACATTACAGTGGATTATGGCACCTCTGTGGCCGGCGAAAGTGAAGATGAATCCGGTTTTTAATCCCAAAAGTGTTAATCCCAAAACAAACTCTGTACTCTCCTCGACTCCGGCTGGTGTCAACGTCAGGGTTAACGCTAACAGAGTCACTCGCCTCTGTCCCTCCAGTCCGATCTTTTAGTCCAATTAACCGCACAGAAAGACACATTATGTGTCCGATATCTGAATTAAAATCCTCCGAAAGGCATCAACACCACAAACATGACCGAGAGATCAAGCTGACTGCTATTAGCTGTGGCTACCTGTCACTCAAAGCGACTACGCCCCTAATTATGCACGACTTCAAGCTTTGATATAATGAATAACGGTGAGTTATATAACAATACAACCTCTGTGCAGTTGTCATGGAGGGATACATCAGGTAAAGAGCCAGCCCCTAGTGGCCATTGGATGAACTGCAGTTGCGGTACCTCCGCAGTGGCTTCAATTCTCGGACCAGATGAACAGCGCCTGGCCAAGGTGAATGTTTTCTCGAACATTCTTTATGTTTATGTGTCTCAAACAGCTTTATTTAATTCCTGAGCATCAGAAAACATGTATAACTATGTAGATGTGCAGATGTAGCTCCTTTCGAGTGTTTATCGGCGTATTAAAGGACGTGCCAATCATTTTGGGAGTGACAGCAGCTTCCAGGCCTGTGTTTTGAATTTTTGATGGTGGGCAGGGCTGACCTTTTGGTTTACATTTGGATCACAGGTTGATGCTTTAAATTATTGATGTCTTAACCTGTATGGAGCATTTTTTAATGTCGTGCAGGTGGTGCTGCACTACCTCGTATAGCAGTCTATCATATTTTTTTTGCTCGCAAACGGTTTCAGCTAAATGAAATCTAGAAGTGCAGTATTCCTCACTGAAATGCATTAGAGTGCAGGATGCAGGATGGAATTGATCACGAAGGCATCAGAACCTAATATTTCATCATTAACGGCACAAACACATCATATCCACAACATTCTCAGTCCCGGGATAAAGAAAACAAACACTCCACCGGCGGTGTAATCAATAGCTCATCCACTTCTGCTGGGATGTTTTCAGACAGCCTCCCTATTGACTGAACCTCCCACACTCAGTGCCTCTACACTCATGCCGGTCGTAGGAGGTTATGACTGTTCGTCCGCCTGTCATCTCTGATGCGGAGATATTTGATTTGGACTCACCTCTCGGAGATGTTTGACCATCACGGGGTGCAGAGGGCTTCAAATGATTTTCACTGTGAACTCACAAAAGAACAAAAATCTGAGAGAACAAGCTTTGATGATTATGATTTACACATAGATAAACAACAAAAATAAACACAAAATAGGATTCAGTATTCTCCCACCTGAATTCTGAACAACACCCGGGCTTCCCGTGAATAAACAACAGTTCATTGAATGAATAAAATCTAAATAAATAAAATATTTGTGCGGAGGGGAAAGAAAATCTACTGCAAACAAGGTTTGTGGTGCTGGTGGTGTCACAATTAGATTGCAATGCAACGAAAAGAAGAAAAGGAAATGAAGAATAAAATAATTCTCACCTAATTAAAGAGAAGGAAGGAAGGGAAACAAGAGAGCTGGAAACTGATCGGAGGGCAGCATCTGATGTTCTGCATTTTAGTGTTCAATATTAAATGTGTAAATGTAATTAAGAAAAATGTCTTTTTAGGTTTAATTTACTTATATTTAAGTCGTTCGTCCTCTGAATTAATTCCAATATTCAAATGCATTGATTGAGAAGGTCAGTGGGTGTTTCTGCTGCTGCACCGCACCAGGGGCTGCATGCAAATGTAAACCCATCAGACGTGGACGCTTATTAATAGATATATTGATTTATGCATATGTGGGGAAATATGAGTGATTTTCATGCAAAAAGGGGGAACATTCGAACCAGCACACTAAAACACACTATCATTTATATACATTCCAGCTTTAACTTTTATAATTACTTCCATGTACCCCATGGACACTCCTCTGCGCGCCCCCGCTGAGCTGATTAACAGCGACTCAGACCACCCACCAATCTGTTCAGTCACTTCGGCCCAATTAATACCTGCGGGGTGATTTGATAAAAGTGCACAGGAGCAGAGTTTAAAAGCAAAGTGAAGCCGCAAAAAGTTGTTTTTTAATCAATTTCCAATTAAGGATTCATTCCTGTCTGTAGGACCACTGGTAATTGAGTCAAGGTGGAGGAAGTGAGGGCCGGAGAGGCGGGGCCGATCCTTCAGGGACCGTTCATTTCCATATAAATGAGCTGGTAAATGCACGCCCAATTTGCAGGGTTTCAGTATTGATGAAAAATAGGACGAAGACGAGTAATGTGCCGCGTCCCTTTTTTTAACTTTGAGGGGGGAGGTTTATTTCTTGCGTCGAAAAGCTGATAAAATTTCGATATTTCTCTTAGCGAGGGTGCAGAGTGCAGATGTTATGTTTTCTTATAACAAGCTCGTGCTCAGCAGTTACTCACCACCCCCAAGCAAACAGAAACCTTTCGAGGAGGAGATAGTACGAGTCACAGTGAGCCTCAGGACCCAGTGGCATTTCTTTGTGGTAACCATCCACTGACACGAGTGCCAATACTTGAAAAAGGGAGACATTTTCTCATTCCCTCGTCTGCTGACTGAAAAAGAAAGAGCTCATATTGACAGCAAGTATAACTGCACGAGACAGAGAAATGAATGTGATGTAACGGCGTTGTGTTCGAGTGTCGTACTTGTATTTACTTGCATTGATCCATTCTTTCTTAATTGGATGGATCAATTCTGCACATGTACAGCAACGAACCGCCATCACAGCTCGGCGACAGCTCCGTGTTTCACCAGCAGCTCTTAAAAGGAGAAGCTTCTTGACTGTCATGGTAAAGATCTGTTGCTTTGAACTGTTTGGGTGCAGCCAATCAGACACCACGGGAGGTCTCGCTGGCATCCGTCTGCTTCTGTCAATAAAACGACGACGAATTTTAAATGAACCGCAGGTCTTCAGGGCCACCTGCCTACTGTAATTTCTGGGCTGAAGGGCTGAAACCTTCGATCAAATCTGTGTTTCGTCCTCATGCGGTTATTTGACACCATGGACGCAAATCTATAAAAAAACCCAACTGCCAACAGAAATACGTTTCTGCTAAAACTTCACACTTTATGCTGCAATTTTACTTTTCTTTAGGTTCAGTTAGCTCCTTCTCTCTCGTCACATCGGTGTGTCTATGCTCTGGTTAAGTTTTGGCAAAAAAGCTACTTAGTTAGGTTTAGAAAAACATCTAGCCGGCTAAAAATAAAATTGTATCGCCACAAACACGGCTGTAAATGTCTTGAGGTCTTGGTAAAAATACTTGGCTGTAAATGGCCCGACTTCCTGTCAAAAACATCAGTCTCTTTAAAAATATCCACCGCTGTCAGATATGGAAGTCAGATATGATATGAAAGTCAGGTTATAATACTGTAACATGATCGGGATGTGACGCGTTTTCTACAAAAGCTAACATTTTATCATTGAAATTCATAAAAACAAGGCGCATTTTGTCTTTATGAAGCTGTATTTTCCCATTGTGAGCTACAAAGCAGGCCTTCATTTTCACATGTATACGTCACGGAAAAAGATGTATTTTTGGGGGGACAGAAAACACAATCTTCTTCTGGATGGAAGACCAGAACAGGCACACAAAGTTGTTTTTAAATGTGTCTATGTCAGAGCCTCAGAGAGGCCTCAGAGGTGCTCCTGTGGTATATTTACAGAAATCAATTGAAAAGACACATCACATCAGATTAGAGGATCATTATCGATAATTGTTTGCTTTCAGCTGCTAGTTCCGTGACAATGATCTAATAATGGCTCACTTTTATTTGGTGAGTGTTCGTTTTGTTTACGGATATGCTTGATATATGAGGGGGGGTAAATTAGATTAGATGCAGGGGTGATTGTATGATTGTATTCCTGCTTCTCTGCAATGCCTCTAATTGTAACCATCTTCATCTCACATGTACAAATACTCACTTAGAAATCAGAAAACAGACATTTGTCATCTCCCCCCTGCTCTTAGCAAATAGAGGATTCTAGCATCAGGGAGCAGAAGCCAAACTGCATGACGGCAAGGACATAAAGGGAGACGAGATCCATCGATCCGTGCCTCTCCAGCTCCATCCTCGTCTGCTGAGGAACACTGTGTCTGTCTCATCCTGCAGGGTGGCACTGTCTGCAGAACATGATGTGAAAAAAGGATCAAACTAATTGTTGTTTCTGTGGTGCTTTTAGGTAAAATACAACCGTGGGTGGCCCATATTCACACTGAGGGAAAACAGGATGTCTTCGCCCGCTCTGTTCAGTATTATTATACATATTTGGTCAGAGAAGATATGATAATCTTCATGGTCCAACCCCAACCACCTCGTTCTCTTGAGTGCCCCCTTTGCCGCTCAGAACGGAGTTACAAGGGGTAGTGGTTGAAATCTCCCCCTATGAAAGGGGACGGCCCTTCGGGAACGTCATACATCATTAGTTGACAATTAGTTGTCAATGGTGTTTACGTTACTACCGGACACGGCATCTTTGCAACATTGAAATACGTCAAAAAAGGGTTAGGGTTAGCGATAACAATGTAATGTTGGCTAGCTAGCTTGTTAGCTACAGAGACATCAGCAGACTAGCAGCGACTGTTTTAAGCTTGTTATAAAGAAAAGGAGCATCATGAACTTGAAACGACAGAGAGTTTCGTGACCCACGGCTTTGCAGTGTGCCTCGGAAAAACTTGTGTTTGGAGGGCCATGTAGCTCTGACCTCCACCCAGCTATCCCAACAAGAATCTGGACGCCCTACCCTGTGACACGAATGTGCAAATCGGAGGGGTAGGGCTAAGTGGAGCAAGCGGTGTATTGGTTTATTGGTGTTTCTTTTGGTGTCAAAGTTTAAACTACATGTAACAGCCAAGACAGCCGCAGTTCAAGACTGTGTTTCAACATTTGTAAGTGTGATACTACTATTAGATATTTCTAAGGAGACCTTGTGTTCGTGGCAGGTGTTTATGAGAAGACCTCAGGGCATTTTCAGCTGTGCTTGTGGCGTTTTTACTCACCCTGAACAAGTGGAATTTGTGACTTAATCTAACCAGAGCATAAGTAGAGTGTTGTCAGGACATAAAATGACGTGAAATTTCATCAAATCCATGGTTTGTAGAAATGTACCAACATTTATTCTGGCAGTGGGCTGCGTTTTTGTGGTGATAGTTTTGACTAGGATTCGAGACATCTCCAGCCGTGTTTCTGGTGACCGAGCCTAGTATTTTGAGCCAAATATGATCTTTTCTTAACCCTTACCAAGTGGTTCTTGTGCCTAAACCTAACCAGAGCATTAGCACAGCGTTGTCACAACACAACATAGAAAACTGAACGTAAATAAAACGTGAAGCTGCAACGTAAGGAAATGTGAGATTTCAGCATATCCATGGAAATTTACAAATTTAATTTGTCCAGGGGATTATTAAAGAAAAAAATAAAAATCTTATTTAGGCATATATAACAGTGACTGAGCATTTAGAGATTTATGAATTATACTAAATCTTCCATAAAAATCTTCCTTTTCTGTTTCATCCTTAACTTCTCTCTCTAACATGAAAAACCTGGCTGTACGGCAGGATATTTATTGCGTCCGACTTGGCAGATTGTAGATCACAGATTAGACTTTTACATCTGCGACCTTGACGACAGCGCCAGAAACTGACACACTGACACAGTGGGGAGGCTCTAGCCAGCTGTGACCTTGATCCAGTGTCACCATAACAGCATATTACCCTATCACCTCTTAAACACACGCTATAAATCAGGCCATGGATCGTAAATCTAAACGTTACGTGACACAAGAGCGTGACATATTGGTAGGGCAGAAGGAGGCAGGAGGGGAAACGGCTGAAATGTTAAATTCTTATCATGGTCTAACTGTGTCCCTCCTTGGGGATGACCTTTCATCTCTCAGTATTTTATTTCAGCATCTAATTAGCTCGTGGAGGGGTTAACAGATTAGCTGTTTAAGAGGAACTTCTGAGGTCGACGACTGGAGCTCACCTTGGAAAGAAACCAAAAGGTGGACTCGCAGGAGCTGTCAATCAGGTTAAATGATGAATTTTACTCGTATGAGAATTAGCTCCGCATGCCTGCTGTGCAAGCTGCTGCTTTTAAGGTCTGGCACATTTTTATTCATATTCCTTTCTTCTACTTGAAGCTACAGCCCAATTAAAAATATAGCCTGATGAGAATAAGGCAGGTGGAGCAGTAACCCCATGTGCGTTTTAGAGGACTTCTGCACGGATGTTCCTGGCAGGCTCGGCAGCAGATTGCGTCTCCGTGTCAAAATATAAAAACACCGAAATCCGTGGGCGGCCGAGGGAGCGGTGGCCTCTTAAACCACAGCTACCTGGTTGTTACCTGTCTGCAAATGTCTTTAGACATCTGACATGAAAGCAGCACTCGAGTTTTATAACAGAGGTAGGAAAAAAACTAATTCACCATAATACTAATTACTGAAATTTCACTCCAGGAACATAAACCCTCGGCTGTGCGGCTCATCACAATTTGTGGAGAAGGCACTGGTGATATTCAAAACAGTGGAAAATTACAAGGAAAAAAAGCTTTGGCGGATGGGTATCATGTTAATTAGGGAAACCTAATTACGATTGGCTTAAGTACAAGCACCGTCAAGTGAGCACATTTTCATTAATTAATCGTCGTTTCAGATTAAAACATATGAAATTCTGGGAGCAAATGCTGTACTAGATGCTCATTCGCATTGAAATATGGAAATTTTGCACTCAGGAGCTTATGTAAGGTACGTTCACGTTCTGCGCCGCCTGCCTGTTGGATAACGTTGGCTGGGTGCGTGGCTGTCCGTGACGTGTCCCAGGGGTTTGCTGGAGCAGACATATGGCCGTCTGGTGGAGCAGGTTCTGTCTGCAGCCACATCAGCGTCGGCCCAGCAGAGTGGAGTCGCTACGAGGTCGGTTGAGGATTCGGTCATGGTTGGAGGATTTTTGTCAATTATGTAAGCTGGTGACGGAGAGTTGGATGACAAATCACAAAAAAAGTGGACAAAAGGTACTTTCACACACACATAATTGAAGACCTTGACGACAGATACAAATTAAGTTCTTCTCATCGCTCATTACGATGTCAAATCAGTCATGTTTCTCACTTGCATTTGCAGTTTTATTGATCGGAAGAAGCCTCATAAAACCTGTATGAAATCACTTGTCTGGTCACTCTGGGGGCAGCAGAAACAAGTCGTGAGTACAAATTGACATATCATCTCCAAAACACGCAATATGATATGTGATTTCTTCCGCTAGCAGTCTCTATAAAACAGCAAAAGCACACTGATTAGCGCCGTTTGGCTGTGAAGGAGAGAGTCAGGTGCAGAGCCAGACCTTCTGGAGGAATAAACACACCTGGAGTCACAGTGGACTGTGATCTGATCCGGAGCCTTTCACCGACAGGAGGCGAGATCTTTTAAACTTTTGGGATTAAAAAGTGCAATTTTTTTATCACGAGAAAGTTTTTTTTTTCTGAGAAATTCTTTTTTCACCATAACATTTTTTTTAACCAGACTTTTTTTTCTTTTTTAAAATGTGTTCTTTTGTTAAACAAAGTGAAAACATTTTTTTTTATATTCACACAGAAAAAACAATCACTGTTTCACACATTTTATTACAACAGAGGACTTTCTAGTAGGACAAAATGTCATAATGAGGAAGAGGAATTTAAACTGAAAAAGTATGAAAAGTGAAGGAAACATTTCTCTCATGTCTTGTTAGCAAAATGTGCCACCAAACTGCTCTCATATTTTTGCATCATCATTTTGAAATGCCAAGAAATCCAATCTAAAAATAACCATCTCCTGATGAGCACCGTACAGGTTGATCAGAGTCTTATGGTTTCCTGAGTTATTCGAAATATGTCCTGATATATCAGAGGTGGAGATAAAAATCGCAGGCTGTGATCAGTGAGTGTGAAACACTATAAAACTCATTCCAGCTTGTCTGCATTTTAACAATTCAATCAAGAGAAAAAGACGATCTGTCGACTCTTAATTGGGGTGGAATGATTATATTCAGACGGAAGCCGCAAATAATTGGTGCTCAAAGATAAGACCTTTAACACACTGAGAGCAAAAAAGAACCATCTTTTCAATGTTATTCATATCCTGATTCATCCTTTTGTTGAGCGCCGAGGAGTAAGTGGATGTTTTGACTTGATTGGTGAATCGTTGTGCCATTAAGTCGAGTAAAGACGGCATCGCTGCGCACTCCGGTAGTTTATTTTTAAATGGACTGAGACAAACAGAACGGAGCCCTGGGTTAATGTGCACACACTTTAGAATGAATGAGTCACACGCTAATGAATAGTTGGTTTCCTGAGGGCCCTGAAAGTTCCCTTCTGCCAGGAGACAGAGACGAGACTTTTGTTTGGTGGCATGGAAACAAGTCCCTCTGCTGGACACCACTTGGCATAATGAGGAGGTGACGTCAACGCCGCGGACTCACGGGACCTTTCCCGTTGGGCCTGAGGGTTGGAGGAGGAGGAGGAGGTGTGAAGCCTCGGTTGGACCAGACAATGGAAAAAGAAACAAGAAAGTGAAATGAAGGAAAGTGTAAATTAAAGCGCCCACATCTCCGGCATTTTATGGCCAAAGGCAAACAAGAAGGGTAAAATGAATCCAACAATCATCGATTCCATCCATTAACTATTGGTGTCTGGTGTTTCGTCTTCTTTTGCTCTCTGCTTCAGACTTTCAATCCTTCAGCGATGACTCCGACATATCGGACAAGATGGACAATGGAAATAAATATTGTACTGTCTTGTGACCAGGGACGCTAGAAGTCAGTCACAGTTGGGGAATAACATGTATCTAATCGTTATTAACAATAATTCACAACAATTTGAGAACGTTTTTTATTACAGCAGATGGCAAACTTGAGATGAAGAGGGAGAGAAAGTCCCCAGACTCCCTTTCAAAGTTTTGTGAGTTGATGAGTCAGGAGACGCTTCATAAACTTTGTGAAGCACTGTTTCTGTTTCTTGTGAATTCGGCATAAACTGTTCTGCTTCTTTGGCCTCATCACTTCCTCGCCATCAAATCTCTCCTTTCTTGATCACGGTGTTCTTTAGCAAACTGAGCTCAACTCCGCTGTGGTTCACAAATGAGGAACGTTACAATACACAGTGCATATATAGACACATCAGCGGGGTTTGAGTGCGCCACCTGGTTCATTAGCAAAAGCAGCATCGCATTCAGAGATCAACGCCTGACATTTTGCTTCTCAGACACTGTCCAGAAATGATCAAACTTTAGTTTGCACAGCAAGCAGTCAGTGGAAGACATCTGTCCCTCAGGCAGTCAAACAAATGTGACTTATTTTTTAATCTCAGTCAATGAATGTTTTCATGGCAAGCAGGATTTAAAGTCTAAGGCAGTGTGCTGCGACACACGGGTGTGCCACGCCTCAAGTCCTGGTGTGCCATGGGATCTTGCAACAACCATGGATTATTAATGTTATATCCAACTATACAACAAGTAATGTACTGCATATTAATTTCCTATATAAGTCATTTGTACACATTCATTTCCCTACACTAAATAATCCTTTCAAAATATTTGAGGGAACCAAAAATAAACATACTATACATAAATATATATAACAGTTTTAAAACCACTGGTCTAAAGCCGTGTTAGACATTTTTCCCCTTATTCCTAGAACAGCACATGTATTTGAAAAAATACTTGTAAAGGTCCTATCTGTAAGAAAAGCCGATTTTTGAGTCTTGTTCTCAACTCGTCAAATACTGACACAGGGAGCTGGACTCGAACATCTACTTTTCTTACAAATAGGACCTTTAGAAGCATCTTAAAGGTCATGGGATCTTTCAAAATGAAAGGGTTTATCCCCTTTGAACCATAAATGTGCTCAAAAAATGGTCCTAGCTCTGTGCCGTGATGACATTTCTCGAGTGTAAATGTACGTGTTCTCCCCAAATGATTGCAATGGACAGTCGTTGAAATGCTCAACTCCAAACATGTAAAGCCAAGCGAATGCTTCGGCCTGTAGCGGCACCAGAGAAAGGGTCAGGGGTCACCAAAACACAAGGGGGGGATATGCTGCAGAACACATGTGCGTCTACAACAGATCAAGATATACCGACCATGTCAGATTGACTGATGACACCGTCACGGGGCCACACTGCCGGCGGTGAATAACAACAAGCTTGTCTGCATGAAAAGAAGACGTTACATGTTATGTTAATGATTTCTGATTTCAGAAAACAATTTGTTATTGTTTTTAGTCTATTTAAATATCTATACTTACTTTAATGTACATGATTTAATTATAAAAGATTTCCTTTGTCTGAGCTCATCTGAGAACAGATTCACTGGACTTCCTGTTAAAGAGCCGTCGCTGTCATTATCTCCGTTTGTGCTCTTCACTGAATCACAGATGAGAGGCAGGGGAGCCGACAGAGAGGGAGCTCTCATTCACAACACTGATCTAACCTGTTAATGGTCCTGCTCGAGCCTTTATTCTGCCTTGGCAACAATTGTGAAAACAAAACATAAATTCCGTCCAATTATCAGTACAAAGACCGTCCCTGCTGGTGCACGGCGACTAATGTTTGCAAATTGAAACCCTCCTAATTTAATGGGGACGTCTGGTCACTGTCATTACAAGCAGGCAACAGGTACACTGGAATAAAAGCCCGGCTGTTATGGAAACGAGATCGGCTTTTTATTTTCTTCTTACATTGTGCTGGTATCACAATGAAGCCCAGCCTCTCGAATAAGGAATAAACTGTGTATAAAATCAGCTTCACGTTACGAAGACATTTCATTCTGGACACTTCAATCGTATCATTTTTTTTCTCCGATGTACAGATTGACAGTGAAAGTCACTCCAAAGCTAATCAGCCATGAGAGTGGTTGAGTGATAGTCCCGAGTTCCCCACGGAGAAAGGAATGATCAAAGGTCCTGGAAGGTCATGCCATTGGTCTTTCTGTCAATAGTCCACTCAAATCAACTCTCAGGGGTCACTTTGCTTCGGGCGCAGGAGCAGTGACACATCATGACAAACGAACGCACGAGGAGGACAAAAAAATGCAGCTGTTTCATCACTGGTTATTGATTAGGCTCCTACACATCCCTGCAAGGATGTCTGGGACATCATCACAGCAACAGTCTGATTATTTTTTTGTGTTGTAGTGGTAGTTGTTTGACACGCTGTCAGCTCTGTGCAGCCAACAGCAGACAGCTAACTGGAAACAGAACATGTTTTAAATAGTGTTCACGGGACAAAGATCAGTGTCCACTGGGTTAAAAATGCAGGTGGGTGTGATTTGTTTACAGTCTTCACACGTGGTTGGGCCCATTTTTTTAATGTGTTTTACTCATTTATATGTACCAGTGATCAGTGAAGGAATGTAACTAAGTACATTTACTCAAGTAACCTTCTTAAATGGGGATTGAAATGGGGAGTACGAGAGTATTTTCCATTTTATGCTACCTTCCACTCCACATGAGGCACATTTTTTACTTTATGCTCTACAACATTTATATGATGACTTTAGTTACTAGTTACATTGCAGATTACATGCTGCATTAGAGCCAGAGTAGCACATTTTTTATATCAATTATTTGATCGTCAACCAAAAACAATCCAAACACTGATGATCAGAAAAATGCTAACCATTGGATCCTATAATTGGTCGACCCATTGTATAAAGTACTGAAGTGCATTTAATATCAGATACTTTAAGACTTCTGCTCAATTGCTGTTTGTATGGCTGACTTTCAGTTTTACCTGAGTCATATTTTAACACAAGTCAAGTCTGACTTCTGGGTAGATTGCTGGTGATGACCCCATTTTGAGAAATATGAAGAATGCCATTATAAAAAATAAATGCCCCCCTCTTCACTACAAACAGATAAAAGAAAAAGGCATCTTTGAGTTAGAAGCAGGAAAAGGAAAAATTCTTCAAAGGCTGAACTGTTGCTATAACACAGGGTAAAATACAGCTATAATTTAGTCGCATTGGGGACACATAATGGATGATAATACTAGGAAAAGTGGCCCCTGCTGTATATTTCAGGCCAAAATGGACCCACCTCCACAGATGCATTGCTGTCCTTGTCTGGCGAAGACGAGTGTGGTGTCTCTCATGAATAAATCAAGTGAATAATGGTCGTTCTTTGCAAAATGGATGTGAAACGCTTCCACAAAAGGTTAACAGCTTCTAAATAAGGACAGATGTTTGTCATGGTTTTCTTCGATAGGAGCCCAGCGCGGCTAACAGCGGCACAGTAAGCACTCACTTCCTCTGCCTCGCTTTTTTAAGGTACGCACAACGATGTGTGGCAGCCTCGAGTGCTGTGTAGTTGTGTTGTTTTTCTTCTTTACTCCACCACCTAAAATACAGAAATAAGGGAAAGGCTGACACTTTGAGAGGACTCATTATAAAATATCCTTAGTTTTCAATTCTTTCAAAAGACAGCTGTGGACTTAATGTTTTTTGTTGTTGTTGTAAATTGTTTAGCAGAATGAATATATGTTGGTCAGTTTGTCAGAGATGACATTAAATAAGGGGAGAGCGAAGGGGAGTGACATCCATCAACTGTTACTGGGTGGACTTGAACTAGACATCTACATCTCACGACATTTTGGATGGACTGTTTAAAAGTATCCATCATACATAACATCATAACAGAGGCAAAGAGACTGAAGAGGATGTTGACGGAGGATGCCAGGAAGAGAAAAAGAGACGCAGGATGTGAAGTAGGATGGTGATCATGGCAGACATTATACATGGTGATGTGAGCACTGACACTGTGGTCATGCTAGTTTACTGACAGAGTCGCTGACAGACAAATGCATGATCCATTGCATCAATTCAACTACGACAATACTGCCACAGCCGCGTCACAGATGAGGCTCAGACTGCAGGAATTTAAGTTCGGAAGTTTTGAATGACCAGATACAAACACTGGTAAATGTGCGAGTCCTTGGCTATACAATCATCACAGCCTTGGGGAGGGATTCTTTTTATTTCACCAGGCAGCGAGGAGCTTCAGCGGGATGCTGTCGATGTGAGTGCCACCTCAGCTGAACATGTAGTAAGCTGTAATATTTTTAGCTGCTCAGCCTTGTGGCTGCGGAGCTCTCAGTGCTGTAACTGTCCTAATAAAGTGGTGCCTAGAAATCGATAGCGTTTAAGAGAAATTTCAGCTCGAGGATACAAGACGATCAATGAATCTGTTTTTAATTTTGTTTGTGTGCACCTCCCAAAAAAAAAAACATAAAGCTGAATGGACGGATAGATTAAACGGCGTTAGCTTCTTAAGAGCGCTCAGGTTTCAAAGTCAGCGATGAAAGAGAATTGCAGGCTGAATGACAGACGGACAAACAGGGTCGATCATTAGGCTGTTAATCTTTCCGCTTTATTGGATGAAGAGTGACAGAGACACCTCTGGGCGATCAATCCTGATGTAATCTTCTCGGGCTAACCTCGCAAAAAGCATCAGTCATTACAGCCTGCCTCTGTCAGTCTCCACCCACACATAGAAATAAATAAATAAATAAATAAATAAATAAATAAATAAATAACCAAGCCAAACCGGCTCTGCACCACACCCCTCCAAATCCTGTCCCAGTGAAATTCCGCTCTCTCCCTGGACTCCAACCTTTATTCCCCCTCTGTTGAATTATTCTCTTTATTTCCAAAACAAATGAGCTCACATATGAGTATTTAGTCATTAATGCAAACATAATAATAAGAAAAGTTAATGTGCTCAATCTCTGTTCCATGTTCAGACTCTATCACCGTTTCTCACTACGCCATACCTGATCTCCGAGGCACCGCGAGCTTTGTGGATTCCCTGCTGAGCTCTGCTCACCCTCCCTGTAACCCCGCCTGTCTCCCCAGACTCTGGCTTGCCTTGGCAGATCAATGGCACAGCGTGAGGTTGGGTTTTTAATTGAGCTTTTCTGATTGGTGGGGGATGTTTTAATGAGGCCAGGTCCCGTTCTCATCCTGACCTTTGAGGCTCTGCCCTACAGGTGTCCATCCTCTAACTTAAAAGGGATGTATGGGCTTGTAGGGCTACCTCAGTGGTGACATTTTCACCTGAATCTAATACGCCCAGTAGATTTTTTTTTTCTTTCTTGGCCATTACACAGGGTCTGGTGTACCTATCACCAGTCCTGTCCTCTAGCAAGAAGGACAGGATGGTCTGTGGTCACATGTATAAATGATGTGTACATCAAGCAACTTTTCTGGTGCAAATGTTAGCTTCGATTAAAGCAACGTAAAAGCTTCAAGTCACTGCAGCTGCTGTTAGCTAGTTAGCTCAGTTAGCAGTGCAGCTAGCTGATGTTGCTCAGAGCACTGAATAAAGTTGGAGTTTGAACCACCATCACAGGAGCTTTGGACCACCGGAAGGAGAAGGTTTTCAGGCCCGGGACGTTGGGGACCTAGCCAAGAATGCTGGTGGGAAGCAGCGCTAACATGGACACTGGATCCAGGCAGGTCAGCCTCTACAGACATCATGACTGAGGAGAGGACGTCAACTGAGGAAGCTAAGAAGAGAAAAAGAGAGTGACCGAGCAAGAGGCTGGACAAGAGTCAGTCTGGGATTGGCTTTTATTTGTTGGCAAGAGCTTTGGGAAAGATGCCGAGGTGCATGAAGACAGGTGCGTAGTTGGTCTTCTTGCTGTTGGACCGAATTCACATTAGCTAGCTGGCTATGACTCGTGTTGTTGCACTCGCTTGACGTTTGCGTTTGCTAGTTTTTCTTTCACAGGCCACGTTTGCCCATTTCAACAGACGTATAATCGGTAGCATGTTATAGCCAGGTGGTATTGTTCCTGGTTCAGGTTATGTTAGCTTGGCATGCTACTGTTCTGAGTTGTGTGCGGTGTTAGGTGAGCAGACGTCCCCTGTTTTTTGGGGCACAGTCCCCACTTTTGGCGTCCTGTCCCCGGCTAGAGCTGTCCCTGGACATGTCCCCATCTTTAACTGCACCCTTAAAAGCAGACTGCAGTTTCTTCTTCTTCTTCTTCTTCTTCTTCTTCTTCTTCTATTTCAACTGACAGCCTGCAAAACAGGAGGACACACATGACTTTACAATTCAAATATATCTAACAACGCACATTTTAAGAACAATGTAAAGGATTTCAATCAGTAACACTAATAGTACGTGCTGTGCATAACTGAGTGATGTTAAAGTAGAAAACCTTCGTCCTCCAGAGCAGTTACCGACTTACACATTACACACTACTTACCGAGCAGACACGGCACAACTTGAGCATTCATTTACAATCATGTTTCAGGACTCAATTACAGTATTCTAATAATTTTTGTTATTCTACTTTGGTCAACACCAGCTCCCCAGATAAACAGTACAAGTATTTAGCTGCTGGATGCTCCACTGTGTTCACCAATCACCACCTGCTTAATAAGCTTTGCCTGTCTGCCCTTTGGTCCTGGGCAGGTAGCATACGAGCCGATCAGAGCCTTTGTTAGGAAAGGCCGCCCGCAGGGGGTTGTCATGAGACCATAACGAAAATGTAAAACCCAATCAAGATCTAAAAGAGGCTAAAAATCTCAACAGAGCCGTTAATTCTCGACACTTTTCACATTACACACAGTGATTTGATTAAATGCTGTCGGTTGGAAATTGTAAGTAGAACAAAGACAGGCTATTTTTGTTGTCTTTATGTTAAGTCTCTTGAAATCTGTTTTTGCTACCAGCCAGGAGAAACAGACCAACATATTCTCATGCAGTATATGGCTATGGCTGACATATCACCTCACCCTTCTCTTGTCTTTCGCACATCATAACCTGTTGCGGTTACTCACAGCTCAGCGGCAGTGCAGACTTTATGTGACGAAGTCCACAATTCTCACAGGCTGACATTTAAGGTTTAGGTAGAAAAAAAACATTTCATGGACGCTCCATTAGCTGTCCTTGACGAGTCAAATAAAAAGACAATACAATTCAAGTTTTATTCATAAAAAAAACAAAAAAAACATCAGGAACTTTGAAAGATTATCCTTGCAAAACCTTTTTTCCAGTTCTCAAGTCATAAAAACAGGGGAGAGAACAAAAAAACTCCTCACATGCCCCTCAGGGTTTCTGTAGCAATGAGCAGATTTACATTAAAATGATTGTCCTCACTCTTGCTCCCAGGGCAGGGACTCGTTTGGTTGCAATGGAAGAAAATAATCCCTCTACATTTTCTGGGAGAAAAGCAAAATTGTTATCCTGTTTGTTTCATATCGCTTTTGTTTGTTGTCATGGCATATGAAGAATATTTCAGCCCATGTAGCTTTTTAAAGTCAATTTTTATTGTCTTACAGCATCACACTATGATTCAGCAAAACAACCGGATGAAATTTAAAGAATGCAAATGTATAACTAGAATGTAACAAAATCACACAGTACAGTTGTGAAGATTCATGTGAAATGGTTACAATTATTTATTTTTTTTGAATCTAATAAATATATCTCAAAAAGCAAACAGAGAGGGGAAACATTTCACTGCAGCGGGCACCTTAACAGGTGTAACATTTAGCATTTTATTTGGAGAGGCCTGTTTTCAGTAAATGCCAAGCGCATGTCAGCATCCAGACTCTGGCTTTGAGGTGAAACTGCCCCCGATATGAGTGGGTCACCGGGCGCCGTGGGTTACTGTGGTTACATCAAAGAAGCAGTCATTATTTGGAAAGCCACATAATAAAATATCCCTACATCCTGCTGGAGCAGAACTGGAGCAGAACTGGGAATGTGTTTACCCCCTGCAGGGACTGCCTCAGTAAATAATTTCCACCTGGACATGACCCGACAAGACAGCGAAGGTCTCACTGGGGAGATGTGACCACAGAGCGGAAATTGAATGAAATTCATGTTATGTTTCCCTGTTGTGGGATTGATGTCCCCCATTTCTCTTATAAATAAAAATGTCTGTAATTATTGATTAAACCATCCGTTTTTTTATAATCAGCTGCACAATTCTTGATTATGGAATAAACTCTGTTTGTGACTAGATTCTGAAGAGGATTTGGTTATGCATTGGGTAGCAATTGTGACATAGCAATTTCTTTTAATTCATAAATATTATTCTTTTTTTAATTGATCCACTATTACAGTGTGTCTACAAGTATCAGACAATAACATTTAATCTTATTATAGACATTTTAAATCATTTTAAACCAAATTTAGGATGATTTTTTTGGATAAATCATGATTTCTTTATTCAAGCAGGTTTGTATAAGAAGTGTACTATATAATATGTGGCCCCACGCAGAGATGCAGGAATATGGTTATTGGAGTGACTTGAATTGACATTTTGCCTAAAGGTAAGGTTGATTATTATTACAGTACGTCCAGTTTTAGGTTCAAAGATTTGTGAACTTTTACACAATAGAGCTCGGCCCATGCTGACAAAAATAATTAAAAAGATAAATTAAATTAGACTAAAAAAAACCTCACGAATTTAAAGTTTTAAAGTCTAACATTTATAAAACTGAAGACAGTTTGACTATTTTGAAGACTTGCAAACACATGGTAAAATCAATTACATTTATCTCATTATGAATGTTAAATCAAATCCTCTGGCACAAAAATCTGGGGTGATAATATCTGTATCATATTAGCCTAACTTGTGCATTAGAGGGAGAAATTTGGTTTGACCGTTAGCCTCCTGCACACGTTAGCAGATAGCAGTAACACTATGTAGAGAATAAAAAAGCAGACTAAAGAGAAACGTGTTTTAATGAGGTGATTAAAAATGTTTCTTGAAATGAACTAAAAAAATTATGCACAGCCCTCGTTTCCACAAGACGATTTAACTGTGTCTCTAACGAACAGCTGACAACAGAGCTAACGTATGTGTACGGTTTGGTATGTCGAAGGTCACCTGTAAATAGTTTCAGGTTATAATGTAGTACAGATATCAATCAGAGCACCCTTGTCCACAAATGTAACAGTGCCCCCTTACTTTTATATCATGAACTGCTTGAATTCTTGTCCAAACACTCACTCCATATCCACATTGTTATACAAATACTGTACTGCAGTTTCTTTATTACAGATGGTTTAGAATAACAAATGTTTTACTGTACATCAATGTGTCCTTATCTTCTTGTTCCTCTTGCTTGAGATCGACTTGAAAATGAACCAGAAAACAGAAAAATACTCATCCTCGCACCTTGTAGCAGCATCAGACGACAGTATCACACTGCTTACGTTCGGCCACAGTACTGCGTTGCACTCAGAGGTCCTTTGGCAGAGCTCACAGCCCAAAACATAACCAATGCAGTAATACACATGAGTCAGCAGAGGAAATGAAATATATAGCCAAATGTCACAGGTGTAAGACGGCTTGTTAAACTTAGAGCTGGAATGAAAATAAGACAACGCAACTAACACAAAACACGTTGGCAAACTGCAGCTGGCAAGCTCCCTTCTGGATTGTTGACTGAGAATATTAAATACTGAGGACAGAATACTCGAGTCGTGATCACTTTCTCAACACTGTCAGCATGTCCTCTTTGTTTTTATAACTCAGGAGCATGAAGCGGGCTGTAAATACTTCTTGAGCAGCAGAGAAGTCCAAAAATATTTCCTGATATCGCTTATTGACGGTATGACACAGCAGAAGTACACATTCAGGAACCATCAAATTGTTTCATCCTGTTTGTATGCAAATATAAACCATGTGTATATTTAGAAGTACATGTCCTGGAAGAGGTTTTGTCCCATTTCAATGTAAGCCTCCTTCTCCTGTGCAGACATCTGCTCCACCAGCTCCGGCCTCTGGCTGACCTCTCGGTACGAGCACGGCCGTCCTCCCACCATCACCATCGGCTCATCCCCGACCTCCTCAAACTCATCGTCGTCGTCTTCCTCCTCCTCGACTGCCCGATGCTGAGCGGCGGCGGCAGGCGGAGGATTTGAGGGCGAGTCTTCGTCTGATTCGCTGGTGTCGCTGTCGGAGTCGCTGGCATTAGCTGTGGCGGAAGTGAGGCCTCTGGTGGCAGCGCTCGCTCCACTTGCGCCTCCGCTTGCGACGGCTCTCTTCTCGTGGATGAGCAGGGCGCGCATCACTTCCTCATTTTCGTCTGACTGGCCGATTCCAAGACCAGCTGCTCCATCCTGGGCTCCGGGTCCAACGTCTCCATCTGTGGAAACAAAACAATGATAAAAATATGAATAAATGTACTAATAAAAGTCTTCTTGAGGCTATTTTAGAAAATGTTAAAATGTTTTTAGATCGTGCTTTCGACCAGTTGGTTCTCCCTCATGGGATCATCAAGCATTACTTTATTTAAGGTCAGAATCTGAACAAAAACTTTATTTAAACCCCATCAACTGGTATCAATTGTCTGTTTCCAGGCTCCAGCATCATTCCAGACAGATGCAGACACACCTCAGAGACAGGATGTTTGGAAGGCATAATTCATGCAATTTCCACAGGAATGGATTTTATTAATGAGCAATCCTTGCTCAGTCATGCACTCATCAAGCCACTGATTATTTCAATTAAGCAATTATGGTTCAATGGGAGTCTGGCCAGGCCTGATTGCTGCATGCCCTTGAGTGGGGAAACAATGTCAGAATAAGATAGCCTGGTGAAGGACCGCTCTGACAGAGTGAGATAACCTGGGTTGACCTGTAACAGTCTGTATTGACTACAAAGAGATGGTCACAGAAGAACAGTCAAAGGTGTGGGTCAGGATTGTGCTCACATTGTTTTACGGAAAACCCAGTGCGTTCAGCAAGCTTTACCAAGAAACAGGCAATTGTGATTAATGTCTTTGAAATCAACACAAATGTGATATTTCTTTGGGTTCATCAATACGATCAGCGTGAAAGCGACATATTGACTGTGTTTTTTTCTAGAAAACTTCACTTACGGTTCTTGAGGGCGTCCGCATCGTTGTAAGCACCCTGCACGGTGCTCTGGGTCAACCACACGGGCCTCTCCTTGGGTGCCTTGCCCTCATTGGCCGCCTTCAGCTGTTCTTCGTGCTCCTCCATGCTGATGACCACGTTCTGGGTGTACAGGTCAGCGTAGGAAGAGCCCTTGTTGGACCAAGCCTCACGGTGTGGGCCGCCAGCGTTCGCCCCGGCTGCTGCAGCACGTTCACGGCTAGAGGACAGATTCAGAAAATACACTTTAAACAATGACCTTCAACAGTTTGATTGGTACATGTGTACACATGGAAAAATTGAGTGTGTGTAATGAACTTAAGATAATTCCACTGTGGTAAAAACAGAGCTAAAATCACTGCGGATATGATCGCTGTTAACAGTGTTGAACTCCCGTAACTGTTCCAGAGAGAAAGGTTGTAGTGCTTTCACTTTTTGTCTTTTTAGACATAATAATCACAATTATTTTAAATTAATTGCCATAGAACTCACAAAAATTCAGATCGATTAGCTGGAGTTTAGCTGTTTTTCCTCTTTCTTCATCATTAATTCATTTAGCTTCTACTCTTTGTGGTTTAAGCAGCTGAACAGCCAAAATGTTAGTTAAGCAAAATGGATGTTCTTCGTTTACAGTTGACAACTAGGGGAAAATAAATAACTAAAAGCCTAAAAAAAAATCCCTGCCGCACTCTCTCTCTCTTTGGCAGTCTAATTAGCCGTCTCTCTATGGCAACTATAAATTAGGTTTTTATCAGAAACTGACCTCTGTTTGAGGGCGGGGATCTCAGACGGCTCAGGCTCCAGCAAGTCATGGGACAAGTTCACATCTTCGGTCTCGCGTAGCAGCGCGTAGATGGGTTCGATCTGCTCGTTGAAGCGTGCCACCAGCGTCCTGGCATCGGGACAGACGGACTCATCCTCTTCTACCTCCGTCTGACAGAAGGTGCAGCGGAATGAACCTGTGGGTTAAGAACGAACAAGTAAGAAGGAGAACTTTGCAAAAGACACTTGCAGGTGTGAGAATAGCGGTATTCCCCAATGCTTGTGCTTGTTTTTCTATTCAGATTGCCAACATTGACCCAAGACATACATTTATATCCCTTATATATGTATTATTCCTAACAGTGTATGTACGTATTTTAGAAGAACTGTATATCATATACAGTATGAAAATGCGTATTATGGAAGTAGAAAGTGCGCCCAAATAAACCCCCTTTACCATCAAATCAGTGTGATTTGGGAATTGTATGCAGACTACACACATCCAACGACTGACACTGTGAATTTGTTCCATTCTGCATTTTACATCCAGCTAAGAATCTTACTTCGAGCAACTGCGATGTAGGTCATTCATAGACTCACAAGATGTCTGTGAGTGACACATCCCCAGCAAAACAACAACAACAACAACACGGCAAACATAAGCAAACTAGCCACGACATGACGAGCTATGACTAATCAAACCTTATTTCGGATGTTGCGAGTTCTGAAGTTTCTATTTCCAGATGGAGAGTGACTGACAGGGCTGTGACGTGCAGCATAAGCTAAGTGTCTGGTAGCAAGATGACAAAAAGTAGCCTACAGATTAATGACCTTGCACGTTTTAGTTATTCCCGGAGTCCCAGCCAGACAAAACAATGACACAGACGTTCCTTTATTTAGTCATGTGCAGGGATGAAAACACACGTTTGTGCTTTTTGGAGTCACTGCACCTTCTTGTTGACGTCATATTTTATTTGTTGTACTCGCCCTGTTCAGTATTATCTCATGTTTCATTTTGTGACATAAAACTGAATGGATGCTGAGATGAGGAAAGCTGCAGACCCTCAGGCTAGACCACGGGACCTAGTGTGCACTGCACTTGCTTCCTTGCAGTAAGAAAAGGGCATGTAAGGCCATCTGCTTCTCTGGCTGATTTCAGTTTCAATAATGGGAACTGTTCCAGCATTACGCAGACCCCATGTCTGCTGTGTGTGTGTGTGTGTGTAAGAGAGGGAGAAAGAAAAGGAATGCGTGTGTGTGTGGAGAGGCCAAGAAGGAGAGAGCGCTCGAAGATGTGCCGTTCGTATGTCGCTATTGTACATGTGTGATTGAATGAAACCCATTATCGCTACAAGGACATTTCCATTATTTAGAAATAAAGCAACTTGCTGGAAACAATAATATACATAATAATAATAATATTAGTAATAAAAAAAACATATTCTGATAAATTAATATAACATTTTTAAACCAAATTCAAAGCATTCGGATGCCAGAGAGATTGTATATAATACAAGTGAACAACATAGATCAGGTCAAAGAAAGTCTTCCATCACTGCATCATGGAAAACTGCTGAGTTTGCCTCACTATCACAACAGAACGTAAACACAATTACACTGCCTATTAATGAAGCCATGGCAGTAGTCTCCTGTTCAGTAATGAGACAAAGCACATGCTCCCACTGGTGCTCTATAATCACAAACTTAAGTTGGGTTGCCCCTTAAATATCCTGACATTTGCATTCCCACAAGTTTAAGACATCCTTCAAGAGAGTGCCAACTGTCAGAGATGGTTAAAGTCATGTTTTATGCACAAATAAAAAAAAAACAGCTAGTTTTGAGCCGAAAGCTGGGTGGAACTACATGTCAGGTAGAATGAGGAAAAACATGCAAATCCTACAAAAAGAGGAGCTTACATTCACATAGCAAAGTGTGAATATTCCTGAGCTGGAGGGTTTCCGGCTCTACTTTGTGGGTCAGAATTAGCTAGAAGACCAGTAATGTCATTTCCCATCTCAGTGCGGTAAAACTGAGTGTTGCTGGCCCTGAAGAAGCAACCAGTCCATCAGACTACCACTGTGTGAGCTGCAGGTACTCCTTTTGTCAGCCCCTGTCAGGGTGCAGGATTACTGCCTCCGCAGCAACATTTGATAACAGGTGACATATGTTGAAACGAGAGACAAGTGCAAAGGATTTGGCAAGATGATTATAGATGCATCACCGGGAAGATGCCGACGGTTTCAAAACGGTACCTGGAGGCTGTAATTTACACTGGCTATTAAAGGTATTTATCCAGTATGGAAGTATTGTGCATTTTCTTTCCTTACATTAGTTTTATGTGGAATTTAGGGCTTTTTATGACCCTGAAAATATGGATATGCCCATATTCCTCTGTTTTCATTTCAAATAACAAGTAAGACTTAAGCATGTCTTTCTTCTACTTTATTCCAGCATTTGTGTGCAATATGCAGCTTTTCTTCACAGTTTAAACATTGATCTAATTTTCTTTCGTGATGGGCTTTAAATCTGCTGTTCTCAGTATACTGTAATGGCATTTCTAGGATGTTCTGTATTACACAGCTGGGACACAGTGCCAAATAGCTACATTTTATCAGGTTTTATACTTTGTATTTCACAGTAAAATAGAAAAAAATCTTTACATTTATCAAAAAACAAGGCTTTTAGCACACTGGTTGCAGTATACTATATTTTCACAGATGCTGTATACTGGGTTCAGTGTATTAAATAAAGTTTACAATATCAAGTTTCTTTGCAAGTAAAGCAGTGATTAAGTCAGTTGAATTTAGGTTAAAGTATAAGAAGAGGTACAGGATTTCAATCATATTCTATTTATTTCAGCTTCTGCTCGTCAGTCTCCCAGAATCACAACAGTAAAAAATATGTGATGGGCACAATGTCAAACTACACTGCAGACATTAGTTCAATCCAATCAAATTGACTATTTACAAAAATTATTCAGCCAATAAAAAGGAAAGAGATCTAAATTTAGGTGAGCCTTAACAACCTTAAAATCTTGTCTTTGGTGCCCTCCAGTGGTTTAACTTTTCATTCATGCTGCAGTCAAGTACTGCGGAATCAAATGATGTCGCTATTGGGTGTAATCAGTGATTGTGGTAAAAAAGGCTTGAAACATTTAAGCAGAGGGCAGCAAAACACTGCCTGGTGCTAAGTTAATATTTAAATAATTAACATATAGAGGTTTATTGGTAAGGGAACAAGGATCTTGTGTAGCACACTCTCTTTGTATTACTAAGCATTAGGTGACTCAAATGTAATGGTCATGCCCTGTTTATGCCTAGTGTGAGATTAACCTAATGCCATGGTTATTAAGCCTTACCTTCCCTATAAATGTGCACGTCCCCACCAATAGTTGACAGATATTGAGACGACAATTGAACGCTCTTTAACTCAACTACAATTCATTTTTCTGCCTAGGACAACTGCCATAATTTGACTGCGTCACCCCAGCATCAACAACGTGTGCCACAACTGAGATAATATCTAGAGGTTTACCTGTCATGGGGTCAAACAGCTGGTTGGCTTCTAGGTCAGTGAAGGTGGAGAAGCAGCAGGGGCACCTGAAGGAGGCACGGTTGGTGGAGTCTCGCTCATCTGTCTCAATGCGCCGGCGCATGTGATCCAATTTATACTTGACCACATTGACCAGTACCCTAAAAAAAAAATGGTTGTTATTGACATGGGAGGACAGATCTTTTTTAATGTGGATAACAAAAAAAAGAAGTTTTCTTTAAAGTGAAGACCACCTGTTAACTATTCACTTATATGTGATTTATTGTTAGACTCTAGTGTTGTAGTACTTAAACCAAAACTCTACCTGTAACTGAGGGGAAGTTATTGTGTGTTACTGTGTCTAACCCACCTGTAGTTGATAAAGTGGTAGTTGTGCCGTGTTGTCTTGCCATCAGGAGCCGTCTCCACTCTCATGCGGCACTTGACAAACTTGTCTGCCTTCAGGGTGTTGAGTACTGAGCGCAGCTGTTTGCGGTCAAACTTCAGCAGCTCCAGCATGTCCTCCTCACGTACACATGGGTTGCGGATCAGCACATCCAGGGCTAAGGCGTGTTCCACTCCATAGAAACCCCTTACGACCTGCTTGGCTAGCCGCTTGAGTGAAGCAGGGACCTCAGTCAGAAGCTCTGGTTCTATCATCTTCACCTATGGAGAGAGATGAGACCTTTTTTGTAAAGATCTGAGACAGCAGGCAGGAACTTTAGGAGAACAAGGTGGGGAGCAGTGCCAGATACATCGTGATGCATAAATCAGTAGGTAGGCAACTTAATCATACAAAGCTTTTTAAAGGAAGATGAAGGTTAAATTCAGAAGGTAGCATGAATATAAGGAATCTACTCAGTACCTGATCTTACTTTATGCTTTCCTTTAAGAGTTTCTTTCAAGGCATTATCTCTGCCTTTAAATTGTATATCAACAAGTCCTGGTGTTTTGTGCTATTATACACTAAGGGTTGCCAGATTTGACTCCACTGTCAGACTGGCTGTTGGATAGTAGCAACACAACTTAGCTTACCATAAGCTAACTCTAACAAAAGTAAACAAAAGAGATTGATGCAGCATGTTGGCTGTACCTACTGGTGAGGATATTATAGTTAATAAGTAACATAAAAACTGCTTCACAAGTCACTCGTAAGGTTTACTTATAGTTTCCCAATGTTACCCAACGCTAACTAAGCAAGCATGAAGTTAGCTAGCTAGTTTTCAGAAAACCGTTAGCCACTTAATGCCAACCTTACCTGACACTCTTTACCGTTCTCTTCCGCTAAAGTCACCTCTTCCTTATGTCATTTCAGAGTACGCTGTCTTTGCCTTTAATAAAGACATCTATAATTCGCCTGAAACATTTGCTCTTCTCAGTTTTTAAACTGTTAGGTTAGCTAGCATGCTTCCTGACTTATGCTGAAAAGACAACCCCGGAAACAAAACCGAAAACTGCAACAAAGGTTCTCTTCATTTCCTCACCAGCCAATAGAAACCAAGGAATGTTGATTGATGTGGATGTCGACGAATGGCGTCGCTTCCTATCCGTCGCCTTGTAACCAATCAGATTCGACAAATAGATACTGGCAGGCGGGGTTTTCACTGTTTTCTTCCGGGTCGCCGCTGTCACCAAAAAAATGGCTTCTCTTGACAGGGTAAAAGTATTAGTTTTAGGAGATTCTGGTAAGTTAAGTAGCATTTTTCTCAATTCAGACTTTTATATAAAAGTGTATGCTTATTTGTAAAGGCATATGTTTATTCTCGGCGAATGTCTTCCGGTTTGCAACCCTTTTAATCTTCAATTAAGGGACTTCAAACTCATGACAGAAGTCTGTTGCTGTGGCGCACTGAACCTAGCTACACACCTGACGCAACGTAATTGTCGTGTCTGTTGTTGAATTCGGGTTAAGGTTGTGCGGGCAAGTAATGTTTGATTTAAAAGCATTAATTTTTCACACTGGTCGCTGCTGACCCAAGTAGTCCATTTGCGTGTAGGGAGACTGCTTAGTTTAAGACGAATCGACACCAAACGTTGTCATTTTACAGAAACATATATGCCGAATACAAGAGTGACTCCCAAAAGCGAGGAAGAGATATTTACTGATGGTGTATATGTGTATATGCTTTGATGGAAACGAAGGGCATTTTAAACTGACATGTTTTTTCAATGAAGGTTTGTTGTCATATAAAAGTGATCCCCGTCTACATTGCCTCGTAATCAGCAGTAGTAAATTTATAAAACTAGTCCTGTATCAAGACTGAAAGGAATGAAAGCCAAAATGTGTGTCCTTGTAATTCATATTGATCAGCATCAAAACTGTCAGTCGTCCACCCACCTTTCTCTTGTTTTTTGCAGGGGTGGGTAAGTCCTCCTTGGTTCATCTGCTATGTCAGAATCAGGTGTTAGGAAATCCATCATGGACTGTTGGTTGCTCTGTGGACGTCCGGGTAAGCAGATCAAACCCTTCAATGAGATCAGCTTCAGATACATTACATAAACACTTCATATAATATTTTCTAGGAGGTAAGACCAGTACTGTAAAAGTAATGCATTCATAATTGTCTCTAGCTTAAGTACAAAAGTATATGCATCAAAATATGCTTCCCGAAAGAAATCAGGACATCCTAATTTATTTCTTGTCGTGTTAGATAAAGTAGAAAACGGCACTTGCTTGATACAGATGCTTAGAAGATTAAAATAATTGAATACTTACTCACCCACAGGTCCAAGACTACAAGGAGGGAACCCCGGAAGAGAAAACCTACTACATTGAACTCTGGGATGTCGGAGGATCGATTGGCAGTGCCAGCAGTGTTAAAAGCACCAGAGCCGTCTTCTACAATTCAGTTAACGGTGAAGATGATTCTATGTGATTATTTAAAGAAATATGAAACGATTATGATTGCAAGTATTTACTTCTGGATTTTTTTCTTCTTCAGGAATTATGTTGGTTCACGATTTAACAAATAAGAAATCCTCTCAGAATCTCTACCGCTGGTCACTAGAAGCTTTAAACAAGGATTCTTCTCCAACGGGAGTTATTGTCTCAAATGGGTATGTAGACGTGGGTATTGGTATTTATTTATGTATTTATTCAGTGTTTATGCTCACATTTGTGTAAACATCTTAAGTTGTGACTGAATATGTTGGGTTCTGATATCCTTTTCTCTCTGCAGGGACTATGATAGAGAGCAGTTTGCTGAGAACCCGGTGCCTTTGCTGCTGATTGGCACAAAGTTTGACCAGATCCCAGAGAACAAACGCAGTGAAGTTCTCACTCGGACGGCCTTCCTGTCTGAAGACTTCAACGCAGAGGAGATCAATCTCGTAAGCCACGTTTGTTTATTCCTACTTGCTCTGACCTTAAGCTTCTTTCAAACATGACATCTGCATCATCGCTGGCTTCATTAAGATGTTTTGATCCAGCCTTTTGGCTTTAAAACAGAGGTCTCTGTTACAGAAGTGTTCCATAAAAACATTGTCCAACTATAACAAGACAAATAAGGCTGCAAGTGCTCGAGGGGTATTTGACATCTGGTGCATGAAAGAGAGAGAACGGTGTCGGAAAATAATGATCTGAAAGACGAAAGTGAAGAGTGACCTGATGAAATGTTAGAACATGCTTCAAAGATATAGTGATGAATGGAAAACAGGATAATTATGGATAAGTGAGATGGGAAGTAAACATCAATATTTAATTTGTATGTAGGACTGGCAAATATGGCATTGCCCCTGAACCCACCCATTTGGTGTATAAAAAGAGCTCTCTAATTCTCAGAAATAGAAATATACATATTTTTAAATCGATTGGATAGCGCCACAGCAGCCTCATGTGCTATAACTTTTTTTTAAAGGAAAAACATATTCAGGAAAACCCCAAAAACAAAGAGACTTCTAGTCACACTGTAGTCACTATGTGTATGGTATGAAAATATCTGCCTTTGCTGACATCTAGTGGTAGTATTAAAGAAGACATCATAGGAGACGGATACAGATTTCTTTCTTTTTCATTTTCTCTACAAAAAAAACAAACGCATATGTGATCAGAACAATCTGAGCTCTAATCACACTCACCACATAATGTTTCAAGATTTCCCCTGAGACAGAAGTGACTCACTTTGTCTGAGGTTTGTGGCTGAAGTGCTACTGTGTTTTCCCAGGACTGCACCAACCCCAGATACCTCGCTGCAGGCACCTCAAACGCAGTGAAACTTAGCAGGTTCTTTGACAAGGTGAGAAACCCAGAGTTCTGTCATGTCACTGACAGTTTATCTTCTGTTTCTTTCGAAATCGCTTTGACCAAGAAGGAGATTTATACACGTAGACTCTCTTTGGTGTGAATTTAACGAGGGGAGCGGAAACCATCATGATTCACCACGTGGACAAACGTATTCAGCCTTCTTAAATCTGTGAGATGTTTGCTGACATTAACATTTATTGTTTAATGTACAATTATTTAGTATATATGCAGTGTGGAAATCATAGTGTTATAGGAAACAATACTTTGTTGGCAAATCGAGTTTCAGTGTGAATATGACAGTATATGACCGTCCAAAACGGTAACTTTCGCTTTGACAGGTAGACATATTTTTATTTTTTAATAAATGTAGGACAAAGATTCTTCACCTGTTAACCTGTCTTTTTTTAGTACAAAGTTCCCTCTTTCAGTGTACATATGTGTGTTTTTGTATTTAAGAAGACTTTAACCTCACAATCTCAACCTCTCTCCTAACAACAGGTAATAGAGAAAAGATATTTCACAAGAGATCCGAGTCAGGTGAGCCGGTTTTGCATTTCTAGTCTTTATTTCAGTCATAAAAAAAACAGCATCAGCAAATACAACGTCATAATTATTTTGGTAAAAAGAGATTTAAGCTCAACTGTGCCTTTTAAAATAGCACACCCTCTGTCACCCTCTCTGCAGATGACGGGCTTCACAGACAGAAAACGCTTCAACTTCAAGAGTTTGCACTATGACTGACAGCGGTGGTCTGTGGTTTGACTGAAAAGCTTTTGGGGCTTGTACGCCACGAGTAAACCATCACACTCACTATCAGACTTTCTATATCTGCTCCACCGCTCTTCCGCCTACTGTTTTTCTTTTTTTTTTTCACTGCCATTTCTTCTTAAATCAAAGCCATTATTTCACAGTGCAAAACACTGAATTGTAGCATTATACGGACGAATATGTACATAGTTGCACAGGAATTTTAGAAATGAAGAGCTTTAGCGAGATAATGTGGAAAGAAATGCTGTAAATTTAAAGTTTTAAATTCTTCCGATACAGTCATTTGTGCTTTTCTGTCCACATGCAGAACATTCACAAAACCCAGCTTAATGAATTCTTTTTCAAAACTAAGACCATTAATTCTCTCTAAATATTTGCTTTACTAATCCATGTTAAGTGAGTAAGTGAAGAAAGGGAAGTATTCTTGGGCTCTGAATGAGTGGCTCATGCAACATTCCTATTTCCCTTCAGCACTTCATTAATCCAGGGGATAAAGGCATTGACTTTAGTGAAGACATGGGGCCACTTGGGATCGTTACAATCTTCTTGAGAGGTGAAAGCTGTGATACCCTGAGGCTTGGTGTTGCAGATGAGTGGTCCGCCAGAATCACCCTACGAAATATGCAACAGAAAGATTGAGATTAGCTGTTTTTCATGAATAAAGGAAAACAGTTTTCTCCATGTTGGAAGCATTATTGATGTCGTTTATAATAGCACATGTACTTGATTCAGGATTACCTGGCATATACCTCCTGCCTTTCTGGTGAATTTGGTGCATAACATGCTATCGTCATCAAAGTATTGTTGCCATTTATGTCTGCACTCAGACTTGAATTGCAACTTCTCCGTGTTCTCCTTCAGCACATCCGAGGCGGGCTGGTCCTGTCCAGTTCTGCCCCATCCAGCCACGGTACATTTAATGTTGGCTGGGATTTTCCCTTTTTTCTTTGGTAGTCCAATAGTTTTCACAAACTTATTGAGCGTGGCGTTCTTTTGTAACTGTACAAGAGAGCAGAGAAGGACTGGATATCACAGCAGTTTGCCTCTTTTGCTGTTTTTAACAATGTGTGCTTATTTCCTCTTAAAGCAACATTGAGGTTTTAGCTAAAGCAGTTCGACCCCACATCCTCACCAGCTCCACTGCAAATGTGTTAAATCACTTTGTGCAGAGAAACCGGAACTGAGATAATAGCATCAACTACATTATACACCCTACTTTACACAGAAATTGATTTGACACTTAATATTTTAGACGAACTTCGACACAGTCTTATTTACCTTCATTAACATGATGTCATAATCAAATTTTCCATTATATTTTGGATGTTTAATGTACTTTGCTACTTTGATCCATTGTTGAGTTTTCTCTTTCTTGCTTATGTCATGTGCTCCAAGAACCACTGTCATTGTGTCTGGTCTGAAAAACAGGGGAACAAATGTAACAATGAGCTATGTAAAAACATTTACTTGTCAATTATTCCTAAAACTTCACATTTTGAAAGGGACCGAAAACATTAATGATCTAATATAATTCTAATATAGCTACACTGACTTTGAAATACAAATGAAAATATCTCTTTTTCCTAAACTATAATATGATATATGATTGAAACGACATTAAACTATTAAAAGAAAGTAGGGAATATGCAAAGGACAAGTAATCAGTAATGGGTATACAATAATTATTTTACTAAATACGCACTAAATAAGCAGTGCCCATTAGGATTTTAACTGACTGTGACAAAAAAAAAAAAAAAATAAATTCTTCTTGAACTCACTGTTCGCAATGTGCAGCAGTCAGGACAAAGTCCTCCCGAATAAGTATCCCTCCACATGAGTGATGTCCACGAAACTGGAGTGATGCCATGTAGGGTCTGGAATGAGGCTTTGCGACTTTACCATGCACGATGCCACTCTCAGAAGCCCCTTACATGAGGAGAAAAGGTACATTGAAATGCAGAATCCTGAATGGTCAAATTGATATAAAGATACTTTATTCCAACCTATTCTGTAGCCATACAAAAGGCTTAAAAAACAGTTTATAGTCATTTCCATCTTACCAGTAGGGGAGAGCAGCTGAAGGAGGAGTATTATGCAGTACGCGTGGATCATGGTTGTCAGGTAGAAGTAATTGCTCAACAGTCTGGCTGGCAGCGCTTCCCCCCGACCACCTTTTGTAGTCAGCCTTCCACCTCGCACAACGGAAACTTTGTGGGCAGATGTCAGAATGATTCTTGCAAAACAGACATGAGATCACACCTCGCAGCATGAGCGAGACCCTCCTCTAAAACCATACAAAACTGTCAACTTGTCACTTGAGTTGGAGCACATACAATCACCAATAATCTAAATGTGAAGCATTCCACTGAACCATACGCCGTCTGTTCCTGTGTGCCTCTACATGTGGGAATTTAGTTTCATGTTACTGCTAAAAATCAACTATTTTTGATTAGAAATCTATGTAAAGTTTTAAGTTTTAGATTCATCTTATGTCTACTTGTGCAATCTATTTCTTTGACAAATATCCAAAAGGTCCATATCTACTCATAGGCTACATTTACTCTAAATAAAAGAGAGTTCAGGTTAAAGGAAAAGGAAACACTGTGAAAAGGCCACATTAACCACAATGTGAGCAAAGGTGTTAACATTGACCTCTACACAGGTCCACCGCTCATAGTGTTTTTTCCTGTGTAGAATTACTCTACATGTTTTCCCGAAAGACAGACTATAAATGCAGCCGTGAGTTCGAGTACAGTTTTAATATTTAGCATTAAGAGAGGGTGGAAACAAGCAAAATCGTTCTGCTGCCCTAAACTTAAACCTGACAAACTCAGCTAACTTTAGAGATGTTGGGGATTTCTGGACCTTGGTGTGATATTTGGGGGTAGATTAGAATCAGTTTCAGACATTCATATGAATTCTTAATGTTCAATTTTTTAAACCTCAAGTGAGCTTTTTACTGCATAAAATGACAGTGGGAAGGTCATGATATACTTGGCTACACAGTCAGGAAATGAGGTAGGATAATGTCTGATTAAACATTCAGAAAAGTGATTTTTATGAATTCTCATGACTCGAGTTTGACATTTCAAGGGAGCTCTAGGCCTTGTATGTCAAATGCCCACTGTGTCTACTGACCACTAGATGGAGCTACAGGGATTTTGTGGCCAATACATATGACAGAAAATCAGCAGCCCAGCTCATACAGCCTACTTACCTCAGATCTGGTACTGTAAAATATTGAAGTTTATCTTGATGGCCCTGATACCATAAATGAAGATTTAAACTCTCAGTTGTCTATGTAGTCATCTCTGTTACCAGTCAGTACAATGGCAGGTCACAAAAAAACAGTCCACCTGACTTTTATAATGTGAAGTTGAGGACATCAGCTGTTCTTATTGCTTACCACTGAGTCTTAACTCACATTTTAAAACATCTGATAGCTCATAATTAGCCGAGGGTAAAGGGTTCATTTTACTGAGTACAAATGAGTAAAAAACACCCAACTGAAGGGATGTTTCTGTCCAGTAGCCGGGCAGTTTTCGTAAAATATCCCATTAGTACTGGGTCAAGTTAACTCAGTATTGTGTCTGTGCTGTATTGACCCCACTCTGGGATAATTAACCCAGTGCTTTTAAGTGTGCTGGAAACAATGAGCTCTGTTAATTTACCTACATCATAGATGTGACCCGGCCAGTCAGGATATCTTTGAGGTTCAAATTGAGGAGTGTGTGCTGAACAGTCCTGCTTGCAGAGCTCCCCCCGACCACCTTTTGTGGTCAGCCCTCCACCTCGCACACCGGAAACTTTGTGGGCAGGTGTGCAAGAAACAAAGAGCTCTGTTAATTTCACCACAACATAGATTTGGACAGGCCAATTAGAATATCTTTGAGGTTCAGATTGAGGAGTGCATGCTGGGTAGTTTCTGTCAGTGAAAGTAACCATTGACTGGCTGTAGTGAACGAACAACAAAATTCATCTGGGGGAACTGAACAGTTTGGCCACTGTGACGCACAAGTTCTTAATAAGACATTTAGCCGATGCCTTTTCCAGGTTGTGTGACAGTTTGTGGACTGTCCCACAAGTCCTTTTGAATAGGTGGAGCTGAAGCAGGCTTTGATGTGTTTATTTCAGTCATAAAAAACAACAACATCAGCATATACAACATCATGTTCTCTGCAGATGACGGGCTTCACAGACAGAAAACGCTTCTACTTCAAAAGTTTGCACTATGACTGACAGCGGTGGTCTGTGGTTTGAGTGAAATGCTTTTTGGGCTTGTACACCACGAGTAAACCATCACACTCACTATCAGACTTTCTATACCTGCTCCACCGCTCCTCCGCCTACTGTTTTTCTTTTCTTTTTTTTTCACTGCCATTTCTTCTTAAATCAAAGCCGTTATTTCACCTGCTATTAAATGAAGACTTAAACATTTGCTGCAAAACAATGAATTGTAGCATTCTAAGGGTGAATATGTACATAGTTACACAGGAATTTTAGAAATGAAGAGCTTTAGCAAGATAATGTGGAAAGAAATGCTGTAAATTTAAAGTTTTGAATTCCCCCGATACAATCATTTGTGCTTTTCTGTCCACATGCAGAACATTCACAAAACCCAGCTTAATTAATTATTTTTCAAAACTAAGACCATTAATTGTCTCTAAATATTTGCTTTAATAATCCATGTTAAGTGAGTAAGTGAAGAAAGGGAAGTATTCTTGGCCTCTGAATGAGTGGCTCATGCAATATTCCTATTTTCCTTCAGCACTTCATTAATCCAGGGGATAAAGGCATTGACTTTAGTGAAGACATGGGGCCACTTGGGATTGTTACAATCTTCTTGATAGGTGAAAGCTGTGATACCCTGAGGCTTGCTGTTGCAGATGAGTGGTCCGCCAGAATCACCCTACGAAATATGCAACAGAAAAATTGAGATGAGCTGTTTTTCATGAATAAAGGAAAACAGTTTTCTCCATGTTGGAAGCATTATAGATGTATTTTGTTGAATATAATGGCACATGTAGTTGATTCAGGATTACCTGGCACACCCCTCCCGCCTTTCTGGTGAATTTGGTGCATAACATGCTATCGGCATCAAAGCATTGTTGCCAAATCTGTCTGCACTCAGAGTTGAATTGCAACTTCTCCGTGTTCTCCTTCAGCACATCCGAGGTGGGCTGGTCCTGTCCAGTTTTGCCCCATCCAGCCACGGTACATCTAATGTTGGCTGGGATTTTCCCTTTTTTCTTCGGTAGTCCAATCGTTTTCACAAACTCATTGAGCGTGGCGTTCTTTTCCAGCTGTAAAAGAGAGCAGAGAAGGACTGGAAACAAGAACAGCAGTTTCCCTCTTTTGTTGTTTTAACAATGTATCTGTCAGATAATTTAATGTGTGTTTATTTCCTCTTAAGGGGGCATGAGGCAGGATTTGTGAAAAAATTAACCTGCATTTTAAGTTTTTTAATGCTAATGGGTGAGGAATCGTTCAAAAACAAGATTGAGCCCACCCACGTATTTCTCCATTGCCTTGAACAGGCTGTGTGCTGCATAATGTACTGCAATCCGTGGTCCGAATTCCACGCGCAGTCCTGCGGGCGTGACGTCAGATGACGCTGAATGCGCGTCCTCAACGGCTTGGATACAGGAAGAAGACAAGCGCGTGGACCCAAACTAGTGTTTGTGTAGTAATGAATTCTGCCAGGGCCAGAAAACGACCCACCACCACACAAAGTCCACTAAAAAGTCATACTAAGAAGAAAACGAAGGTTTTATCAGCGACAAGTCGAGAGTTGATACGAAATTATGACCAAAGCCGGACCGGAACCAGAATAAACATCGGATACACGTTCGACTCATGGAGGCAGCTTCAACTTGAACTGGGACTGAGAACAGATGCTGACATGGCTCATTCCCTAGTAACCAGGTAAGAAAACATTACAGGTCATGTTTAGAGCTTGATTTGAAAATCATTTGAGATCACCGAGGACTCGGAGTGACCTAACGTGCAAAGTAGCGTTAGCTGCTAACATGTAGCTTAGTCCACCGCTGTGTGACACTGAATAGTTACAGACTGCGCATTTTCCACGGTCCTTTAGTCTGAAACTGAATACTTAAAAATATGTCCCTTTGTATATGGGACCGAAAGCCCAACCTGTTATCCGTGAGGTGATGTTAGCAGCTGGCTGTAGCCACAGGCTAACGGTTTGTTTGTGTCTGTGTAGCAACATTAGCTGCTAACACACAGCAGTCCCGTAGCAGAGACGATGTTTTTGTCCCCCAATATGTCGTCTTCGCTTTCGCCTGTGTCTTTCAGACTCGCTGCTTGTGTGTCGCTACACACAGCGAGCCGGCTTCCCGGCTGCTTCGTGTGTAGGGGATAAGGCTATCCCTTACACACAGCTCAGTTCGCAGTTGTAGGCTACCAACGTCATTCTGCGGAGGCATGCGCGGAGGTCTTGCGCCGGCTTGGCTTATGGCTGCAGTTACCCTAACGGCCATCGTGTCACTATTGAGTCTAATAGTGACACGAAACCAGAACTGAGATAATAGCATCAACTACATTATACAAACTACTTTACACAGAAATGTATTTAACAGTCAATATTTTAGATGAACTTCTACACAGTTTTATTTACCTTCAGTAACATGATGTCATAATCAAAGTTTCCATTGTATTTTGGATGTTTAATGTACTTCACAACTTTGATCTGTTGTTGAGTTTTCTCTTTCATCCTTATGTTATGTGCTCCAAGAACCACTGTCATTTCTGGTCTGAAAAACAAATGTAAAAATTAGCTATGTAAAAACATTTACTTGTCAATTAGTCTTAGCACTTAACATTTGGAAGGGACTGAAAACATTAATGATCTCATATAAGTCTAATATAGCTACACTGACTTTGAAATACAAATGAAAATATCTATTTTTCCTAAACTATGATATGATATATGATTGGAACAACATTAAACTATTGAGAGCAAGTAAGGAATCATTTGTAAATGACAAGCAATCAGTAATGGGAATACAATAATTATCTTACCAAATTCTTACTAAACAAGTAGTGCCCATTGGGATTTTAACTGATTGTGACAAAAAAAAAAAAAGATTCTACTTGAACTCACTCGTTGCATTGTTCGCAGTGTGCAGCTGTCAGGACAAAGTCCTCCCGAATAAGTATCCCTCCACATGAGTGATGTCCACGAAACTGGAGTGATGCCATGTAGGGTCTGGAATGAGGCTTTGCGACTTTACCATGCACGATGCCACTCTCAGAAGCCCCTTACATGAGGAGAAAAGGTACATTGAAATGCAGAATCCTAAAAGGTGAAATTAATATAAAAATACTTTATTGCAACCTATTCTGTAGCCATACAAAAGGCTTAAAACTCAGTTATAGTTTATAGTCATTTCCATCTTACCAGTAGGGGAGAGCAGCTGAAGGAGGAGTATTATGCAGTACAGCGTGGATCATGGTCGTCAGGTAGAAGTAAATGCTCAACAGTCTGGCTGGCAGCGCTTCCCCCCGACCACCTTTTGTAGTCAGCCTTCCACCTTGCACAACGGAAACTTTGTGGGCAGGTGTCAGAATGATTCTTGCAAACCAGACATGAGATCACATCGTGCAGCATGAGCGAGACCCTCCTCTAAAACCATACAAAACTGTCAACTTGTCACTTGAGTTGGAGCACATGCAATCACCAATAATCTAAATGTGAAGCATTCCACTGAACCATACGCCGTCTGTTCCTGTGTGCCTCTACATGTGGGAATTTAGTTTCATGTTACTGCTAAAAAAACACTATTTTTGATTAGAAATCTATGTAAAGTTTTAAGTTTTAGATTTATGTTATGTCTACTTGTGCAATCTATTTCTTTGTCAAATATCCAAAAGGTCCATATCTACTCATAGGCTACATTTAGTCTAAATAAAAGAGAGTTCAGGTTAAAGGAAAATGAAACCCTGTGTAAAGGCCACATTAACCACAATGTGAGCAAAGGTGTTAACATTGACCTCTACACAGGTCCACCGCTCATAGTGTTTTTTCCTGTGTAGAATTACTCTACGTGGTTTTCCAAAAGACAGACTAACAAAAGCAGCCGAGAGTTCAAGTACGGTTTTAATATTTAGCATTAAGAGAGGGTGGAAACAAGCAAAATCGTTCTGCTGCCCTAAACTTAAACCTGACAAACTCAGCTAACTTTAGGTGTTCGTTGTCCACAGAGACGTTGTGGATTTCTGGACCTTGGTGTGATATCTGGGGGTAGATTAGAATCCGTTTCAGTTGATTTTTTTAAACCTCAAGTGAGCTTTTTACTGCATAAAATGCTAGTGGGAGGGTCATGATAGACTTGGCTACACACTCAGGAAATGAGGAAGGATGATGTCTGATTAAACATTCAGAAAAGTGATTTTTATGAATTCTCATGACTCGAGTTTGACATTTCAAGGGAGCTCTAGGCCTTGTATGCCAAATGCCCACTGTGTCTACTGACCACTAGATGGAGCTACAGGGATTTTGTGGCCAATACATATGACAGAAAATCAGCAGCCCAGCTCATACAGCCTACTTACCTCAGATCTGGTGCTGTAAAATATAGAAGTTTATCGTGATGGCCTTGATACCATAAATGAAGATTTAAACTCCCAGTTTTCTGTGTAGTCATCTCTGTTACCAGTCAGTACAATGGCAGGTCACAAAAAACAGTCCACCTGACTTTTTTAATGTGAAGTTGAGGACATCAACTGTTCTTACTGTTCTTAACTCACATTTTAAAACATCTTATAGCTTATAATTAGCAGAGGGTACAGGGTTCATTTTACTGAGTACAAATGAGTAAAAAACACCCAACTGAAGGGATGTTTCTGTCCAGTAGCCGGGCAGTTTTTCGTAAAATATCCCATTAGTACTGGGTCAAGTTAACTCAGTATTGTGTCTGTGCTGTATTGACCCCACTCTGGGATAATTAACCCAGTGCTTTTAAGTGTGCTGGAAACAATGAGCTCTGTTAATTTACCTACATCATAGATGTGACCCGGCCAGTCAGGATATCTTTGAGGTTCAAATTGAGGAGTGTGTGCTGAACAGTCCTGCTTGCAGAGCTCCCCCCGACCACCTTTTGTGGTCAGCCCTCTACCTTGCACAGCGGAAACTTTGTGGGCAGGTGTGCAAGAAACACTGAGCTCTGTTAATTTCCCCACAACATAGATTTGGACAGACCAATTAGAATATCTCTGAGGTTCAGATTGAGGAGAGCATGTTGGGTAGTTTCTGTCAGTGAAAGTAACCATTGACTGGCTGTACTGAATGAACAACAAAGTTCATCTGGGGGAACTGAACAGTTTGGCCACTGTGACGCACGAGTTCTTTTCAGATGACAATAAGACATTTAGTGGATGCCTTTTCCAGTTTGTGGACTGTGTCTAAGTTCTGGTTTTAATTGTTCAGTATGACATGATTTAGAAACAGGTGATTGTCTGTTTAGACAGGGTCGATGCCAATCCTAACCTTTTTGTTTACCCGGACATCTTGCGGTTTTTGCAGGTTAAGCACTCCCCCAAGTCTTTTTGAATACGTGGAGCTGAAGCAGGCTTTGATGTGTGGAAATATTATGTAATGCTGTTTCAGGATCGTTATGACATAGTGCACTCTATCAACTGCAGCAGAAAGACATTTTGTGGGGCCATCTTGATGGGGCAGATGGCCATATGATGAATTACCCAAATGTCATTTGAGGCTGCTGGTCAAAACGTTTTCCAGAAACATGAACGGCTCAGGTGGATCTGCAACTGAACAATTGCTGAGATAAGGCCGGGATCTTTGGCAGTCAATTATTTTGAGTAAAGTGAGTTGGAATTCATCTTTTGATGTCAAGCATGTATGACAGTATTGTTAAATGTAGCTAATTGAGATGATGAAAAGGAAACGTTTAAGTGATGGTCCGCCTGAATCAGGTGAAAAATCTAGGTTCTCGTTTTCTCAATTTTTAATCCTGCCATCATTTCATCATGTGCTGTTTGTACAAAACAAATTCTTTGCAGAAGTTTACACTTCAACAGGAAGACATGGTAGTACTGCTTGAGCTACAGGATGGGGTTTCCACAAGCATAACCCCAACCAGTGTAAGCAAGGCAGAGAGGGCATCAGCACAGCAAAGGCTGCAGCTACTGTCGTGTGGGTTACCATAGACTGTAAGAGATGACTTCAGTAGTTAGTAAGAGGTGAACAATATTCAAACTGAGGCAAGTGCAGCAATTCGGGTGACCTAATAATGTTCTAGCTCCTCTTTTACTTTGCGTTCTCCACAATGATAAAGAATATCAGCTGTGTGTGTACCGTGTTACAATTACAGGGCGAGGATTAACATTTTAGGGTTTGGCATTGTTTCATCAGTAAAACCTACGGACAGACTCTGCAGTTTGTAGATGTCACATTAAAGGTTAAGAGGCATAAAAGAATCCATCTACGCCAAACTGGAACGTCTTTGAACAGAGGAGGTGGCCTTTGACACTACTTATCACCCACCTACAATGCAGTTCCTCCCCAGACAGCTTAACACCCATTCACACCTGGACCCACCAGTTGGTTGGTTGGTTGAGTCAACAACCCACAAGTGGCACTAGCGACCCTAAAACTCAGAGCCCACACGCGAGCTCAACGATTCTGTAAGGGCAATCCCACACAGAGGAAGCCTCTTGGGTGAGAGGTGATTTTTTTTTAAAGCCAACTGTATATCTTAGCTGTAGCTGCTAAGCTCAAAGTGTGAGGACGCAGCCCGTCTGAAGTGGTTGCACGAGCTCGACCGCCCATCGGAGGTGTAAATGAAGTCATTTCAAATAAATTTGGGGATCTTGGGGCTTCCTTAGACTTCCATTAGTTTGGATGAGCTATTTGGAGGCATTTCATTTTATTTTCAGCAGTCCCCATCTGCTTGAGTTGTTTAGGAGAATGCCGCAACGCTGTTTTGCTCTGAAGCTCCAGGAATCTGTTATGACTACGAAACTTCAGCTGACTTTCCATCAGCAAGAGGGTGAACAGATAATGACTGACTTGTAATTTTTGGGTGATCCCATCCTTTAAAGGAGAAAAAGAAGTTGTATTTGAAGACAAGATATCACACAGTGTGGTTATTCAGTTTGTATGTCATTTTGTCTTGCGTTCTGCCTCCACCCAGAGGTCAAATGCCGTGTTTGCAGTTTTGCTAGGAAAACCAAAGTCACCATATTTTTTTAGTCCATGCAACAGTGACAGTAGCACAAGTTACTCCAACAGGTGCAGGTACATTCATTAAAACTCGACAGAATGTGGGTAGAATCCAAGATGACAATTTTATTTGCTTGGACGTTTGTTTCCCAGAGGACGTTTCAGCCAATCATCATGTTTCACATGTGTTAAAGACGATGTAATAATGGCACTTTGGTAGAAATTAAAAAAACAACAACACATGTATTGTACATACACAGACACACACACACACACACACACACACACACGATTGCAGTGTTTCATTTCTTCACAGAATTTAAAAACCTAATGAGCGTTTCATTAGAACAACTACTCCTTCTTCTTCTTCGCAGTCCCTTTACCCAAACACTTGCGGGTGCAGAACAAGCAGCATTTGAGTGTCAACCACACAACGGTTAGGAGAATGATGACCAGAAAGCCGATGACGTCCAGGCAATAGTACTGAATCCAGTTTAAATCGTGCGCAGCCACCCTCAGATGTGAGGCTCCTTTGTGTCGCATGATGAACTCGGTCCAGAAAACAGCCAGGTCCAAAGGCTCAACGGGACGGTCCAGGTGTATCTGAGACAGCTCCACTATCTTCTCTTTGTAACTACGGAAAAACAAAATGTACAAACAAATGTAAATCCTCTAGTCTACAGTATATCCTCACAGACTACATATGAAATACGATGTGACAGATTTACATCAGTCTAAAGGTTCAATTGCAAATAAGGAGGTAGATTGTGTTCTTAGATTAGCAGCAGTAACAAATAGGTAACCCTTTAAATTACAGGTTATTAAATGCACCTTTACTAGAATGACTCAGACATACAAACAAATGCTCAGTGCGTAAATTAATATAAAGATGTCAGATGCTTGTTATAACATTAAAAAGATTATAAGAATACCTTTATGGAGTAAGATATTTTAAGGAAGTATTGTGAAGCTGCATGTAATATGAAATATGTTTAAGTATAAGCTAGTAGAAAGGAAGAAAGCTTCTGCACATTATCTCCATGGGTTTATCTATGGAGTGTAGGGGATGGCCACAGAAGGTGACTAAAACTGCAACAATTGTCAGTAACCTTCTCACATTTTCATGTGTTTTCAATGTAGAATCCATACATTAATACAACAAAGTAGAGTCATGCTGATTACACCTCCTACTAATTACCCCAATTACATGATGTCAGCAAATGCCATGAACTAATGAGAATGATACAGGTGTAAATTTCCCATTTCCTAAAGGGTACCCGTGAAGTTTTTGACCACTAGAGGCACCATGGGTTGATGTTTTCACTGAGCAAATCCATGTTTTGTTGGTATCATGCACAGGCAAGAGGACGTACACTACTTCTTGGTATTCTGCGGATGAATAGTTTGTGGTTATGCACCGACAAATACAGCAGTACACCAGCAAAGGCAATGGAGAAATGACTTCCAGCAAGCAAACATGGGTGTAAACGATGAAAAAAGTTTCATGAGGAAGGAACTCAGCACATTTGTAAGACCTCTAGCATACAGGCAGCGTGTCTTGGTGGATGAACACTGAATGTAAAAATAACTGTAGTTTGTTCAGAGCTTCACAGGGCACCTTTAGGAGTGCAAATAACAAACAGAGGTGAGTGAGATGGTGATCAGGTACAGTGTGTACAAACCCGCATAGTCCAGATAAGCGGTCTAATCAGGCAGACAGGATTTGTGTATGTGCAGAGAGCTGACAGAGAAACAGTCTCAAGTAGACAAAGCTGTACCCTTGCTTGTATATTAGCGTTTATATGCTGTTGATTCATGTAGCATTGCCGGGGGACAAGTTTGCCTTTTGGTTTTTGTTTCTGGTGGCTCGTGTTCAAAGTCACAAACATGCTAAAAAAAACAAAAAAAAACAGGGAGAAGCATAGAAAGCAGCAGGGAAGCTGGTTCAATTCTTTACTTTTCTTTAATCTTTCACCTCTCTTTCAACCTCAATGGCAACTGAACAATGTTTGAGCGCCGCTCGAATGGAGACGGGTAGAGAAGTGTTTACAAGACAATGTCTGGAACTTTCCAGAGTCAGTTGACATGGGAATGAACGTCGATTGTACCTTTTCCAACTGGAGACAAAAGCCAGATGCTGGTGGGTTTGAAAGGGATTTTAGAGTATAAAGTTTGCCAAATAACAAATCATTGTTTTTTTCTTTTGTTTTCTAAAAGTCACCAGCTTAAAGGTTCCCTGCTGGGGAATCTGACGTCCAGTAGTGCCATGAAGAGACTGAAGTAAAAGATATGAGAAAAGTAATCCCCGTTGTCTCGTACTGGTTTCCGTGTCACTATACGAGCCTTGTCAGCTGCTCATCTCAACAGAGATAAGAAGGAAGCGAGATGTCTCACTCCTTAGCAACTTCCATCATCAGCCCAGCAAAAAAAAAGATGCGTCTAATTCAGAATGTTATAGATTTTATGTGTAACATCTTCTGGGTGTAGTCTGATCCGCTGCTTCCTACTGTTCCTTGTTTGTCCGGTGCGTTTGTGATGATGAACACAAGAACGCAAGAAAGAAAAAAAAAAAACAAAAAAACAGCAAACATGCCTCTTAACAATGGGATAGAAGTCAGTCGCCTATTATTAGCAAGTTAACCCACGTTTAAAAAACCTGCATATACAGGCTAATTTTAGCTTGTTTATTTTGTCTGACGCACATGAGGATGCAGGAATGCGCAATCAACGACAACAGTATAGGATTTAAAATGCATGAAGTCTCAGCTTTGTAAATGTTTTAAGAGGGAGGAAATGCATTCTTACGTTTCTTAGAGATTGGGGATACACACAATGTGCTTTGGTGAGTAACACTGAGCGTAAACAACGGGGGTAACTCCATAGGGCCACGTTTCATTTGAATCTACAGGGTGTTTTATGGTTTCCATCTTACCTTTTGTTATTGGTGATTTGCTTCAGCACAGCCACCAGTTTTTCACTCGTCACATCGTGAATACTGAGTTTCTCTGCGACGCCGCGGCTCACCAGGCGGTGCACGTTGTCCCCCTGGTCCCCGAACAGCGGGAACATCAACATGGGTACAGCGTTACAGATGCCCTCGTAGATGCCGTGGGTCCCTCCGTGAGTGATGAAGACTTTGGCCTTGGGATGGGCTGAGGAGCACAGGAGGGCAGCCATGATTACAGGGTTACAGGTTTGATTAGCTCGAATGGCAAGATTTACGACACGATAGCAGCGCCTCGACATACCTAGGAGGTCATTCTGAGGTAGCCATTTCATAACTTTGACATTCTTGGGTGCATCTGCAGGTGGGACTCCAGTGTATCTCCACAGAACCTGGAAAAAAAGAAACTCTTTCAATTACAGCCTTTGAGATGCAAAGTGTTTAAGCAATGTCAGTGGGGGTTTGGCATGTTTACAAGAAGGCAAGGCATGGGGACAAAGTCCTATGGCTCAAGCTGATCGGGGTTTAGCGTACTGTGTGTTTAGTTTGAAATTCTCCGGCTGAAGTGTGAATGTTTGTCGTGCTCGAAGGGAACAAAGAGCAGCCTAACAAAAGTAATCTTTGCGTTGAGTGATTGTGATTGTGAGTGATTGAATAAGTTCAGGTGGTCGTTACCCTTTGAGGTAGTTGCCCAAAGCCGTCAAAGAACTGTTTAGCGATCCCCTCGGGCATGTTGGCCACCATCGAGCCCAGGGTAAAGACAATAAAGCCGGCGTCTCCTGAGCCCTCCACAAACTCTTCCAAGTCCTGCGGGGAGGTGGGAAAAGAAACACAAAGGCAACTCAGAAACGTTCAAAGATTCTCAGTTTGTAGAATATGCCCGCTCAGGGTCAAATGTTAGATCAATGAGTGCACTTCCATTTGAAAAGGATAGATGCACCACATTAAATAATCCTAAAAGCACTTTTTTTCCGCTTCTGCAGAGCATTTTAAACACAGGGCCCCTTATTTCCTCTCTTGCTGGCCAAACTCCAGAATTCTGCTTTTTCCTGGCTCATATTTCCTACACACTGAATCTTCGAGAGGAGCAGAAAAGCACATTCTTTCACAATGTTATGAGCCAGTTCTTGGAAATCATTACACAATGTCAAAGCAATCTGCAGCACCAGTGACATTTATCTGCATATTCAGTTTCAGTCTTGTAGCACCTAAAAATATGTCTATATCATCTGTTGTAAGCAGCTGTAGTTAGAAACTAATGTGTTAGTCGCCATCTAAGATTTAAAGCTTGCATCAATAGCAACAACATATCAGTTTCAGTTATTGCTGACAAAGTGTAAAGCAAACTACATAAGCACTTTTTTGTGTGTGTCTCTGGGCCACATCTAAGTTTTCACTCTCCCTTTAGCCGTTGTTTGGTCTCAGCCAACATCTGACAAAAATGTAGGCGCTTTAAATGCTACATGATCCTCTTTCCTGGAATGAGTTGAGCAACTGCTGCTGAGAAAAGAGACGGATGAGCGCAGAATTTGCGGGTTGTACAATCATAACAGTGAACTGGGTAATAATAACCTACTAGTCCGTTACTACTGTATGAACGACCCCTTTGGTATTTATGTTGTCATTCTATCAGTTGTTAAAGGAAAAGTTCACCCGAAAATGAAATTTCAGTCACTCTTCGGTCTACTCGCCCACGTGCTGATGGAAAGTCATGTGAAGTTTCACTGTCCAAGAATTTTCTGGAGCGTCACAGCAAAACAGAGTTGCAGCATTCTCCTGAACAACTGAAGTAGATGGGGACTTGTTTTAAAACGTAAGTAAATGGCCAGAAAAAAACAAGATAAAATGGCTCCATACAGCTCGCCCGATGTTATCCAGCTCTCCAGCAGCTCAGAGATGCCAGATAGATTTGTAAAGACGTTATTTACAACCTTTTTTAAGCTGAATTCCTCGTTGTAGCAGCTGAGCTGAAGGCTTTAGCTCGAAAACAAGTCCCCATCTACTTCAGTTGTTTAGGAGAATACTGTGCCTTTGTTTTGCTGTGGTGCTGCCTAAATGTTTTATGGACTACATAATTTCACCTGACTTTCCATCAGCATGAGGGTGAGTAGATAATGACTGAATTTGAATTCTTTTTGAGTGAACTATTCCTTTACTATAAAACAGATAATTACGGGAGATCTCAACACTAAGCAAGGTGTGTGTCATTTGCCTTAAGTGAATCCAGATGTTTACATACATTCTTGAAATACTCACCGCTGGCAGAGGAGCCTTCTTTGCACAGTTGATCCCTCCGATTAGAGCCGTGTTTGGCATGACAGGTTTGGGCCAGTCAAAAGCAAAGTCATGTCTATGAAGCCAGAAAGCAGCCTCACCAAGAAGTCTCTTGTAAGTCATGTCGTCTCCGAATTGACGTCTGGTCAGGTCATCAAAACTGGCATACATTACTTTGCATAGGTAGGACTCCAGAAAAGACATGGCCATGTTTTTGACTCTCTGTGGGAAGGTCATGGCGGGTGAATTACCAGAGAAGGCTACAGGAACATAGGAAACAGGCACAGGGCACTGGTTAGCCTTTGCATCCAGCTCACATGGAAGTCCATGGAGGAAATAAACCACTGGGATGGAAAACAAATGAGCCAGGATGGAGCCGCAGGGCAGGAAGGGGTCTGTGAGCACAAGATCGAAGCCCTCTTTCTTCAGTCGACTTATTAAAGCCTTGTTGTTCAGCAAACTCTCGCAACCTGTCACCTGCATCGAAGTAAATGAAATCAAACGCTCCACATTGACGAACAAGTCTGTGATTGCTGGAGGCTTGAGGAACACCGACTCCTTCAGGCCATCAAAGTTAGCATCCAGGTCAGCTTTGGTGTAGGGCACCTTGTAGAACTCCGTCTTGTAGCTCTCTGAGCCCTTCATCAGCAGGCTGCTTTCAGGCACCAGCACCAGGACCTCGTGGCCCAGGCGGGCGAGCTCCTTCACCAGTATCTTCATGCTGAGCCAGTGGCTCCCATCCACAGGATGAACCAGCACCTTCCCCCCCTGAACGGGCCCCAGACTGAGGCAGCACAGCCAGGCCACCAGCCCCAGCGTAGGAAACCACACCCCGCTGCTCATTGCCTCCTCTGTGCTCTGCAAGCTGGCTTGTTTTGAGAGCTAGTGGAAGCCGTTTGTTGAGAGGAGGCTTTATGTGTGTGTGTGAGGGAGTGTGTTTAAATTGAGCAGGAAGTTAAGGCTGTGTGTGCAGGCAGGCTATTATATAACCGCAGGAAGACAGAGAGAGAGGAGATTCCCAGTGGAACTTGCGGAGAGTCGACCACTCAGAGTTTGTCTCCAGTTAATCATTCTCTTATGGGGGTTGGCATGCTTTTCTAATTGGCTTGTGTATATTCCTTTACATAGAACATTTAGTGTCAAGCATACAACTATAATTTGTGGTTCAGTTTTTCTTATGGAATGTAAAAAAAAAAAAGTCTAAGGACACTGTTTTTCAAATTAAATATGTAAACAGAAATAAGTTTTGTGTTTTTTTAGGATCTCAGCAGCAAAAATACTTTTCTTTATTCCATGCACTCGTCATGCAAAAATGCAGTTTTCCCTTGTGTATGAACTCATTTTCTGCTGCAGTGGCCGGTCAGTTACACTTGCAAGTCACGGTGGCTGTGCATGTTTGCCGTAATGCCTTCGGATTGGTGCAAAGTCCTCTCTGTTTACTTTGGCTGCTTCTTCTTCTCCTCCCTCTGAAAAACCAGACCCATGCGTGCAAGCGTATATTGCCCTCCTTTTTTTCGCCCTCCACGCTCACACGCAAACATGTATACCTATAACCATTGTGACGAGGCCAGTAGCGTGCAAAGCCGGCGGTAATAGGACACCAACACCCTCCTCATTGGAGGGGGACGATAACATCAAACAAACTCTGTTATTTGTGGAATTTTACCCTCGGCTCTGACACGCTTTACCTTAGAAAACCCTGTCCAAGGGAGACTGTTTCACTGGTTGTGTAATAAACTGTCACTTATTACCTCATTCAAATTAATTAGGAACAAGAGAATCGTGAGAAGAAGGTTCAGCTTTTACGGCTCAAAGACACGAACATCACGACAAGGTTCTCTTATCTGACAATGTGCTGCCTCTGCTTTTTTATTCAATTGTCCACAATGTAAACAACAGTATGTGGGGTCCTGTCAGGGAAACATATGCTTTCAAAGATTAAGGCGTATGACCAACTGTTCTTGTAAAAAATAACAAACACTGTTACTTTTAAAACAATAACCACATAAATGTGGCTGACTTTGAAAGCACATCCTTTATTTTTTTCTCTTTCTCATGCTTGAAAACGTAACTTTTTCGCAACAGAAAAAGTCTGGAAAAGCCACCGTCATGCTTAGTGGGGAGAACGGAACCCTTTTGCACAGTGACGACATGAACTTTCTGGTTAGGGGGCAGTAAATAATTGATCACAGTAGCCAGGCTGTCTGTCCACTGACGGTTACCCTGAAAAAATGTTGAACTGTTCTCTTTTTGATTAGCTGTTTAAGTATGGAATGATTTCAGGCTGAACGTTCAGATCTAACTGGGTTGGTGTGGATCCAGCCTAAAGCTGTCTGACAGTCGGCTCGGAGCGTTTTTTGCTCCACTCTCCTCGCGTGCAAACAAGTGAAACACGAATGAAGTGTTTGGGAAGTGAAACCCAGTCCCCATAATAATCATTTACAACATACATTTCAGCGACCGTAGATATGTTGAAACTCTTCTCGGGTTCAGTTTTCTGTTTTTTTGTCGTGACATCACTGTGCTTTGGTGTGTCAGCCCTTTCTGACTCCCAACACATCGAGCGCAGCAGCCTGCCAGCGGCCCTGTGCTTCTGAGTTTGATGCTGTGGTTACCGCTCTAGCTCGACTCCTTGAAGCTCCGCTCTGCTGCAGCAGTATAAAGAGTGAGAAAAGTCCTTGTGGTCAGGGTGGTTGGAAGGGTCATACACTGTGTTTTACCTCAGGAGACAGGGGTTGGCACCCTGTTTGTGGTCAAGAGTTTTTTTGTTTTTAATGTTACGTAAGTGACGTAAATGACTAGAGTTAGTTGGTGAGTTAGGTCACTAATATTCTGTAAAAGTAAGATCTTTTCCTACACCAAGTAGTTTTTCTGCCTAAACCTAACCAAACCACAACATTAATATCAGTCCAAAAGTCATGTCAATAAGTGAATTGTTAGTCAGCACGCTTTATTTTGAAAACGTAACAGGACAAAGCATACAATCTTCAATTGCTGGCTTTACCGCGGAGCCCTTCATGCCCAAAACTGACACTAGAGGTGCTAGAGGGGTAGTCAGAGCGTCATATTTTAAAGCTTAAGGACACCAAGCTGCTGCATTTGAGAGTTGGGAGTGAGAATGGTTTTTGTCTGGTTAGGTTTAGAGGCAAAAAAACGCTTGGTTAGGGTTATGAAAAGCTCTTATTTTGGCATAAAATACCCGACTTTGCTGCAACAAAGCAGGCTGGATCTGTCACAAGGTGTCGTTAAAAACACCTGGTTTTGTCTCCACGAGCACAGCTGGAAATTGTCCCAAGGTCTTTATAGATATCCAGTGGTTTCAGACTCAGCAATATTCAAATGTAGTCTCTGACTGTGGGCACTACACGTAACTCCACCACCTTCCCCTCCACCTCCGGACAGGAAAGTTTGGGTGCAAGCTGTTCTCAGAGGAAAAATAAGGTCCCAAGAACACTGTTCGAAGCTAGTAAGGTGGCAGGGTCCGCCACATATAAACAAAGTAAAACAGAATGAAGTTGTGTTGTCCTTTAAGGTCAGTTTGTTTATTCATAAAAAAAATAGTCAATGAAGATCTTCCCCCAAAACTACATGGTGCACCTTTAGCTTCTAGAGGCTTTACCACTCACCCGTTAAACTTGAATTAACATGCACAGCCAGTCTGAAACCTGGCAGATACACAGGAACACAGTCCAACTTATAAAACAGGACCAGAACTGAGACCTTTGGAGTGCGTGCGGGCTAATGAGGCTCTTGCATGCACTGTAAAACTGTGCGTGAGGTGATTCACAACCTATTCATAGCCCTTAACCCCCCTTTTCTCTCACGGCTTTGGCCACCTCAGACACGTTAATAGCAACACCGCAGTTGTTTGTGTTAATTAATGATTAGTGTGATACAGCAGGAGTCCGGACCTGATCCTCCACTAAACCTTAAATCCCTTTAAAAACATTGCTACAGTGAGAAGTTGGCATGAATGTAAGTTTGAAGTTAAGGCAGCGTGACTGATGGTCTGGTGCTGTATTTCTTTTTCCTATATTTTATTTGTTTTCTCTCGTACGGACACGCCGATGAAGTTAGAGGGCTTTGGTGATGAGGGATATTTGAAAAAAATGTTGTCGAGGATGAAAAGTTTAAAAATATTTTTGTCATCACTACAAGACAAATCTCCAGCTCCAGTCATGTGCAAGCTAAAAAAAAAAGAGACAGGTTGTGGAACAAACCTTAACATGAATACAATTATAACACGCTCTTAAAAGGTGAGAACGCAGCTACGAAATTGGCAAAAAATTAAAAATTAAGCACGACAACATGTTGACAACCTGATGCAATGAGCCATTTTGGAAAAGTACGAAGACACCGCGTCCCATTTGTCAGTTTGCAGCCGAGCCGGCGCCTGTCAGTTATAACAAATGAAAACCATAATTAACGTCAGATCAATACAAACGGCTTTTAGGGATTTTGCCTGTTTGCGTGCACACTTTGTGTCAGTAATGTTCATATTTAGAGCATTTCATGACAGACGTATTTTCAGCCGCTGTTATTTTAATTAAAATGTTACAAAAGGGGAACATCTGACTTCTTAACTACTTTGAAGACATATGTAAAAAAAGAGCCTTTCATGAACAACTACTATGAGGTGATTGCACCGTTCAGCCAGACGGTGGTGCCAGAGAGAACAGGCCCAGCTGGATATTTTCTGTGTCACTCGTCTGAAACCAGGTTGACGCCTCCCTGTGCAGGACTGTGTTCGATTTAACTTCACATTCAAACTCTAAGCTAAAACACGGGCATTTGTTTGAGTCTCATTTTTATCAAGGCTATATCCAGGACAGCATTGTTTTTTTTTTTTCATCTGAGTAATATTGCTAAAATCTGACCTATTTTATTGTCGTGTGATGTTGAAAGCATAATCCATGCATTTGGATCTTCCACTCTTGATTATTGTGATGCCCTTTTGTCTGGTTCCGTTCGGTCTTCCCTGCTTGTGTTTCCTGGCAGTCAGAATGCTGCAGCAGGAGTTTTGACAGAATGACAGAAGCTGATTTATTAAAGTTTTTCTTCTTCTAACTTACGAGGCCTGACACGCACCTTCTCACTTTTTCACAGCTAATTTTCACCATGTGCACAAACACGTCCTCCTCACTCGCTCGCTGCTGGCATCCGGGTCATTCTTTCAAATGACATGAAAGATCAGTCGCCTTCAGAGCATCTTCCTACTGTTCCCCTTGTAAACGTGTAAAGTGTATATGTACAACCAAATCAAAAAAGGCCAGGTGTTAAGTTAAAGTGAGCAAACCATTAAACAAATGATGGCTTGCACACCGCAGGTCTCTAATATCTGCTTATTAAATGCACCAAAATGGCGACGTTTTCATCAACACTGATCTTCCTCAGCCTGTTTTTTAACAGACAGATGGTTGTTTTATGTTAAACTCTATGATTTATTATATTCAAACCACGCTGAATGGGGACTCTGCACATTTAATAAGACTGATTAATTGATCAAACGCTGGACCGTTCTTCCTTTTAACAATGTATTGCTGTCGTATGAATAGATGTATATCGCTCCTTGGTTGAGTTGTTTGTGTGTTATGTTCTGCTGAGTATTTTATGACTCGAACTCAAGTGACCTGCCCTGATTTCTGGCTGGTAGAAGTGAAGAGACACTCAGCGTTAATGTTTAATTAATAACTAGCGGGCTGTATGTTCTTATCACTTGAGGCGGCGTTGACCACTCCTGGCACGAAACCCTGAAGCATTTGTGTAATGGCTCCTAATCAGTCACATATCCCCTTTAAAGTAACTGCATGATATCAATTGTCCCAGAGATGAAATCAAGTCTATAAAAATGAATGAAGCCTGATATCAATCCGTGTTCAGGGTTAAGGACAGTGGGTGTAAGTTAAAGGTCCTGACTGTCTGCAGCTTTCTCACCATGAAAAGCAAATATAATATATACAGCCTGTAGTTTGCAGAAGGTGTGTTCTTTACGTACGCGATTTGTAGGAGATTAAGGATCAGATCAGCACAGTTAAGAGCCATAGATATGAAAACTCAATTGTCACTACAAAGAAAGTGTGTATATTGAGGTTTTTGACCAAAATGCACAAGTTTCCATCGGGCTCTGGCAAAAAGTATGAAAGAAAACATCTTCTGCAAAGAATAGTTTATATCGAACTCCTTTTTAATGTTCAACACAAGTTAAATGATCCAAAAAAAAAAGAACCCGCGACATAAAAACTAAAGGAAATGCAACTCTCAGACGACAGACGTGTGGAAACTGACGGACTGATCTCAAACAGCCAAACCAGGACATGTTCGGTGTGAGTCAGGAGGCAACTTGACAATAGATTTGATAGTGAAAACCATAATTAAATGTATTTACAAGCTCAAGTTCAAACTACTGACACTCAGGTCAGATTGCTTCATTATAAATGGATCAGCATCGCCCCAGTTTTTACACCATCGTATCACCTCTAACACACCTGAGGTTTACACAAGGGCAGCTTGATTCATTGTGTATTGAAAGGAGATAACAACAACTTTATCCTCTGCCATAAAAGGGACCAGTCCACTTTGCCCTAAACTATTTGGATGTTTTCCATTGAACCGTAAACTTAATAATCTATATAAGAAGATGATTGTGTTTTCTTTCCTTTAAGCTAAATTGAATATTGAATAAAAACTGAGCTTTTCATAGACCAAGCAAACAAAGTTGGGTTGATGGATTCTTTAGAAACGTCTCGCTTTGGAGCAGCTTCCACACTGTATGCAGTAAAGGGCCAATTCACAACTTTTGACAAGATTTGGGGCTCATTCATGAAAATGATTTGCTGTTTTGGTAAAAAAAAAAAAAAATTCAACTTCTGGCAGGTTATGTTAATATAAAGTGTTGGTTCATTTGTTTTTATCCACCAAGATGTGATTCTGGTACTCTTCTGGTAAGATTTAAATGTGTCTGTGATGTTTTACCTCCCTCCCTGGTGTGACGGCTCCCACAGAAAGGAAGGCGGGCGCTGCATTAAATCCAGAGTCTCTTGTGAAACATGGCTGAAAAGAAAGGAACTGCAATGAGATACCGTCACACTGACCTGATACGGCCTCAGCGCTACAAACAGAGACATTTTGTCCTGAAACGCTCCTCTCACGTTTCATCGTTTCAGCCGACTGACCCCTCGCCCTCCGACACAAATCACTGGATTTTGTCGCAGCTATTGAAGCTTAAATAAAGAACGTTTAGTCGTTTAGTCTTCGGCGGCTGATAAAAATCAGATCATTTTCATACTGTCGGATATAAACTGGAGGTGTAATGTGATCTTGACACTGCAAAAAAACTGCGACTTAAAACCGCACACATACACAAGGAGGAAAGAGCTTCAACACAGTCTCTTTTAGAAAGATAAAAACAGACAGCAGCTAAACAAAAAAGGATGCGTTTTACGTTGTCATTTAAAACCATCCACTGAGTCAGCAGGCTTAATATTTAAAGACAAAGTGTCCCACATGTTTTGGGGCACGATGGCTAAAAAGCAGCTTCCACAAAGGTTTGTGTGGTGACCTTGAAGACAGTCAAAAGGCAGCTGTCGAGGATGTTTGTGTTTGTGAACGATCACAGGACGATAAAGGGAGTTCGTGACGTGAAATGTGGCGAGGCCTGAAGAACTATGCGGAAAACTTTAAACAGGAAAGGGGGAGCCGCAGGTTGTGGAAAAACAGGAGTTATGTGATCGCTCGGCTTGGCAGCGGCATTCTGAATAGTTGGAAGTTTTTTGCAATGGCTGATTTTGGCCAGATATGAAGATGACTAGAAGCTGAAGCATCTGTATCTTATGTTTTATTGGAACCTTAATTTAACCAGGCTGTGCGCTGATATTTGAATCTCTATTTCACTCTTACACACTCCCCGTCTTCTGTGTTTTCTCCTCCTCTGTTCTCCTTCCCTTCAGGTGCTGCCCATCAGGTGATTAGTCCTGCCACATATTAAAGGGAGGGCGGAGGAGAAGGAGCTCTCTTCTGTCCTGACTGTTTTAGATCATCTGTCTTTATCCTCTGTTGGTGTTTTGTTTCCTTTCGAGGATGGAGGTCTGGTAGTCCGGTTTTTGTGGCTTGCTTTGTTTAGTTTGTGTTGTCTTCTCTTAGTTTAGGGAGGAAAGCCCGCTGCACGGCTGACCCAGTACTTCCTCCATCTTTATGTTCATTTTGGTATTATTTGTACATAAACATTTACTTTATTTTTGCGAGCCTGTACTCGGGTATGGCGTCTTGTTGCTGGTCACAAGGAAGAGCCAGCTGTCACAAGATTACAGAGATTTATACAATTGAGCACAAATCCCCCCCACAGAAACATCAGACACAGTCCAGTTCAGGGATAAGCAACTGCTCTCTTTTGGTTACATGGTTGCTGGCTCAGAAAAAGAAAAGAAAGTGCCAAGTGACATGCCTGTCTGTGACCGCACGGTGGAGCCAAAGTCACACGGATCCCTTAAATTTCGAGAAAGCGTCGCTGCCTGTGTGCAGCCATCAGTTTGACCTTTGGCTGCCTGGACTCTGTGGTCAGGACTGCTGAGTCAGCCTGTTTTCGGATGAAATAAAGATCACTCCCCGCTGAGATTCTCCTCTTTTCACCGGCACGATCCAACCAGCCGTGTGATATAGTTGTGTTAACATGTCAGAAGTCTTTTTGTGTGTTTGTGTGTGTGTATAATAAGACAATAAAAACGTGTCTGTTTTAAGAAGAGCTCACATAATGCAGAACAGCCGTGGCGATGCTTGGTGTGAGGTGACTGGATTCATATTCACCGTCACTGCCACCATGAAACAGTGACAACTGCCAGTTTCTTTCTTTCTTTTTTTTTTTCAAACGTGTGAAGGGTTAAAAAAAAAAACGGTGGAAGTGTCGCTGAACAAAACCTGATATCAGTGACATCGAGCCTCTTACTTGTCTCCCGCACGGAGAGAGTGAGACTTCAGACGCGGCTGACTCTCTGCACGGATGCGCGCCGACCTTGGAGTCTCCAGACGCGCAGCGGAGGATTTTGCGCACTGAAAAAAAAAGCCAAGTCGAGCTTGCTGAGAGCGCACAGCGAGCGGGCTGCCGTCTGACCGACCGCAGTCCTCCTTGTCACCGGGATACGGGCTCACTTGGGCGATACTTCACCGCCGTCATCGCGTTAATATCACCGCTCGGGATTAATTAGGGAGAAATATAGCCTTGAGTTTTTATCTCGGTTTGGCTCGATTCGCAACTTAGGGGGGAGTGTTGCCTCAACTGAGCCGCCGCATGCAGCCGCTCCAGCGTGTTTGCAGAGAAGCCCAAGTGTCCCAGCTGCTCAGGGAGAATCCACTCCGCATCCCGAGAGACGGAGGCGTTTCGGAGGATTTTAGGACTCTTTCCCCGACGAGTGGATTGACCGAGGATGATTCCGACCGCCTTACACAACTAAGCGAGGTATTACATCCGAAAAACGGTGAGAGAAAAAGTTTTATTCTCTGTTCTCGAGATAAGATTCGAAACGCGCCGCGTTCGAGGTCCCTCCCGAAATGTGCCAAAGAGGTTTTAAGTGATTTTATTTTATTTTTTTAAAAACACGTCGTGATTATTTCCACCTCTCACTTCTTCTTCTTCTCTTCTTCTTCTCTCTCTCTCTCGCAGGTGATCACAGCAATGCTTCAGCGGCATGTGCGTCTGCCCCTCTCCAAATCTCCCAGAGAGGATTTAAGCGCCGCTCATTTTGAATAAGTCGAGAAGTCTGCGAAGATGAGAGCCCTGCAAACACTCCTGCTCCTGTTCCTCCTGCACCAGGTGAGCTGCGGGACGACTGCATGACACAAAAAAGACTGAATGTGTGGAGAAATGTGTGTGTGTGTGTGTGTGTGTGGCCAATAAGGCTTTAAAGAGAAAGTTTACAATTTTATTTTTTTAATATGTATAATCTGTTGGCCCTTTATTTATCTTGTTTTCTATGCGTTATGTAATGTTTGTGTTTGTGTCTGTGTTGGTCATGCAGTGTCAGATTTATTACTCACCACATAATGCCAAACGACAATTCAGTGAATTCCTGGCATCCCATTTTTATTTGGCACATCAGCAGCACATTTGTTGGCCGACGCACGAACCTCTCCTTAAGTCTGAAACAGGGGATAATAAGCTTGTTTTGTCTCATTTGAACTCGCAGGCTATTAATAAAAAAACACCCCAGAAACACCTCGTCTTAATGCACATTTGGTTTAGTTTTATTTATTTTTTTAAAAAAGGAGACCTCGTCACCTCTGCAAATATGGTATTATATTATTTTCCACTGCCTTTTTATAATGTCTATTTTAGACACATGAATGGCTGATTTAATTCTGCAGAATAGACTGTGACTCATTAGCTAATGGAGAATATAGTGTGCAGTTAATTTGCCTAATAGCGTCTGAATGAACTTATTTCTCTTATTTGCACTGTGACTTTTCTTAGGAAACATTTAGATGCAGAAAAAAAAAATGTTTGCGTGTTTATTTGCACAATAATGCAGAACATTCATATTGTGTGATAACACTCATGTTATAATTAACACTTCTGCAGGATTAAGAGGTTAATGTAGTTGAAGAAAATGTGTTTCCTCCTCATTGACGTGCCTGCTGGCAGAATTCGCCATTTCTCTCCACCGTGGTGACCTTCCTATACGTTACTTTATGGGCCTAACTGTCCTGCCTCGTTCACCTCTGGCTCCACAAAACCAACATCACACCGCCTCTTCATCTACTTTCAGCTGTGTCGTGTCGATGTCTGAGGTTAGCCGTCATTTTAATTTATTTTGCTTGCGGGCGTGAAAAAGGTTTGACCTCCGCGTTGAACCCCCGACACCCCGTGAGGTGTCTTTGCTGCGCTGAAATGGAAGGGCCAGGGTTGGGAACAAAAAAGCAAAAACACGGCAGAGAGACAATAGGTGAAATCTGTAGGACCAACAGAGCTGCTCCTGCGTTATACGTTGCCAAATGTGATGAAATCACAAGTCCCTGTAAACACACGAAATGAAATATTTAGTGTTTACCAGAGATTGCTTGTCTTAAGCTTCTTGGACATAATCTTTCTGTAGTATAATTCAGTTTTTTTTATTGCGGGAATAAGCTCTCCAAACGGAGATCATAGGCTCTCGGGGAATATAAAGGTCTTCCCCCACTTTTGCAGATGTCCTCTATAGGCAGTTGAATAAAGTGAGGGGCTTTATCGCGATCATCCGCGCTTTACGGACTCTCGCCGTGATCAGACCTGAAAAGAAAATGCCACGCGATTGAAGAAGTTCTTCACATCTGCGCTATCGTCAAAAGGGGGGCTTCTTTTAAAGATAGCCTTGAACTGTGGCAGATGCAGCGGCAAAGTGTCTGCTCCTGTGCTGTTGTAATCAGCCCGGTGCCTATTGGGAGCTCTGCCTCCAGAGAGAGAGAGAGAGAGGAGAGAGAGAGGAGAGGGGGGGTGAGAGAGGAGGGAGACAGGCTGCCTCCCTGGAGAGGCTCTCTTCATATGCCTCAGTGGCTTCTCTCCCAGCAGACCCACCGCTGTCTGACTGGGGACATATTGGCCCCTTATCAATATTCCCCTACCTTCCGAGGGGTAAAATGTTTAAATACCAAAGCGTGAAATGTGCGCTTAAACTTTCTTCTGCTGCGGATAGTCTTGATTTTTTTTATTAATTTTTTTTTTTATCAGAATATTGGCTTCAGGGGGCGCCGTACAGATGTGATTTGGGAGACATGAGATTAAATTGCAAGGCCCCTATTATTTAAAAAAGTTTTCAGAAAAAGGGGTTCAGTCTTTAGTCTCACATATTTGTCACCAAATCATCCAAAAAAAACGAGATACCCAAAAAAAACCAAACAGTCTTCCTCTGGCGTCTTTATGCACACTCACACAGAGAAGACTCAGAACATGAATCAAAAGGGGTGAGGGCGGGGGGGGGGAGTGTAACCCCAGCCCGAGCATCTGTGCCATACCCCAGGGACAAATAAGAGGGTCAAAGCCATCCTGGGAGAATCCATTCTTCCCCTTGACATCTGCTGCAGTTATCCTCTGTGCAATGACAGCAGAACAATGTAGATGAAGATAAAACATACTTGAGAGCCCTTGCTCTTTGCCATCTCCCCCTGCCCGGTCCTGCCCTGCCTCCGCTCCCCCAGATTGCACGCAGGGAAAGTCTCTTTCCCTCATCGCCGCTCGGGATTAAGCGCGAGAAGACGTTGACAAAGTCCATTAAGCCTTTTGTATCTTATTGCCGGGGTAAGAGCTCTTTCGGTAATATTATGTCATGACAAAGCATCTACGTGGCCCGCGCCAAGAGGATCAGCGGCGGTGTTAAACGCAGTGCTACCTCCTCGGAAACCGCCGTCGCCCGGAGGTCGGACGGAGCGAGCATCTTGATAGAAGGGTGTGACGCATCAAAGAGACAAAGCTGAGCCGGTTACTCGTAAGCTGAAACGCGTCTCGTCCTCTGGATCGGCTACATGCTTGGGAGTTCATCCCTTGCAACTTTGATGTGCGCTGATTTAAGGGATTACAAGTCATTCCTCAAAGGATTTAGCATTAATTTCTGCAGTTATTTATTTCTTTTTTCTTTCTTTTTTTTTTTTTATACTGTCTGGTCGCCCGATTATTTATCTGTTCATCCGCCAACGAAAGCTGTAAATCGTGAGAACAAGAAAGTCAGATTTCGGTTCAGTTTTAGCTGCGAATATTACTGTTTTTTTTTTTCCCTTCGCTTCTGCAGTGCTGGAGCCAGACAGCGAGGCTCCATTCAAAGTCAAAAAGGGGCTCTGGCAAGGACAACAGTTTTATCCCTGTCTTCATAACAAAACACAAATTCTACATAAATTCCCTCTCTAAGGGCTCTTTAACCCTTTTCCCCTTCCCCATGCTCAATTAGGTTTGGTTTTTATTATTTATTTATTGTATATTTAAAGGCAACTAACACTGGGAAGTGTAATAAAATGTACAGTGGGGGGATTAGGAGCAGCTCTTTAATCTCACGCTTCTGATAATACTGCATGGGCTGATTGATTAGTTTTTCAGGAAGCTTATGTCAGAAAAACCTAATCCGTCTTTGGATTGTGCCAGCCTTGTAAGGTTTTCCGCGCTGCCACTTTATCATGGCGGCGAATTACAGAGCTGCTGGGCTGTGATAAGGTCCTCGTCTCTTTTACAGACCCCACCGCCCAGCCCCCCTGTACCCCCCCCCTCCCGCACCCCCCCCTCCCTCTGGACAATAAAAAAAAAAAAAAAAAAAATTGTGTTTATATTCTTCACATCCCTGCTCTGCCTGGTCTTCACATCAACCTCTCCCAGGATTTGCCTTGTAAGAAAGAGAGAGAGAGGGAGAGGGAGAGAAAGAGTGGAACTTAAGTCTTCAAAAACCCACCAGAGAAATTGGATGGGGAGAGAGAGAGAGAGAGAAAATATGAGAGAAAATGGCAGGCAAGGCCAGTCGAACATTTCTGAGGAAGTGATTAAACATGGATTGACAGAGTGAAGAGGCCCTGTATGCATGCACGCGCCGCCTTCCAGGAATCATTTTTGGGAGCTTACGCGGCGCCGATGTGTATCTTTGCTCATATTGGGGTCACAGTGTTTTCTGGCTCGAGGGCTTGACCAGATAATCCCCCATAAACAATACTGGCCGTGGCATTTGCAGTCCTCGGACCCTCTGAAGGCGAGGTTGTCATTTCTGCGGGATAAACCTCCCCACCCCACCCTCCTCCTCGAACGCAGACACCACAGGTTGTATTGACTGTAACGAGTCCTGCCGCGACCTATTCCTTTTTTTTTTTACCAATCATCAATCATAATTGTGTATGTACTGGCAATAAATCCATGATAAAGGTCCTGGAATGAAGAGAAAGAGGGGGTCCGGGTGATTGATAGGTGCGACACATTTGCCCTTTTGCATTTATAATCTCTGCTGCAGGATGGATCAGTAAGGACAATTATGAGCGGGAGTGAAGTTCCGAGCAGCTCCACTCCGGCGACTCCGGTGCAGGGAAACATTACATTTAATATGATGTTGGGCTTCCTGACGCCGGGCCGCAGCTATGAATTTTTATGGGCTGTGCGCAGCCCGAGGCGGCGTTAGATCGGGGAGGCTCGGCTACCTTATAGCATTGTCATTACCGCTCTGCAGGGTCAGAAACATCCAGCACTCTCTGATGCACAACCAGGCTGTTTAGCAGCTCTTTTGTACCGTCCGCCTGCATCGCTTTTTCATCACTGCTGCTGCTGCTGCTGCAACAAAACAAAAGGGTTGGGATCAGCTCGCGCTCTGCAGGGCGGGTATTTTGTCTAAACCCTGCCTGGATTGGGGGAATTTCATCTCGGGGAACGGCGGTGTCACTCTTCCTCGTGTATTAAATCAAATATTGCAATAGTTGTTTGGTTGCCGCGAGTTTCTCCGCTCATGTTGGGAAAACTCACGAGCAACAACATCTCCAGTGGGAGCAGACGCTGAAGTTTTTCTCCGCCTTTTGAACGCTTTCATATTTCCCAAACAGTCTTGACGTATAAAGTTCTTAATTACCACCTGCTTTGGCACTTTGGAGAAGGCAATCACACCGCATGTCAGGGCTCGGCAAAATGATTGACCTCTTTAATTAAAAGTGCGTTGCTTCCCTGTAAAAGGCAAGGTGTGACAGCTTTAGAATAAGTACAATAAATCTCCTTTCTGATTATTCTCAGTTTTTTTTTTTGCATTTCCTCCGCTGCCTCCGGGCTTTGAGGCCTTTTCTTTCCCGCTCGTCATTTCCAGCCCCTAACAAAGCGCTGTCAGCTCCCCTCTGTCTTTGTGTATTTCTTTCAAGTACCTGTCTTCAGAGCAACTCGGAGAGAAAGGAAACAACGTCTTCCCCTGCGCTCGTTTCTTCTTCAAAGGGAGCGCTTTCTGTGAAATCAGCCGCGGCGCAATCTGCTTCCAGAACAGAAACATTTGCTCTGTCACATTTAGTGGACGCGCGTTTGAGCGAAAACACTCCTTTTTTTTTTTTGGGAGTAAAAACACCCGTATCATTTGCAGCGTGGTTTTGAAGAGAAGAAAAAAATTGAAGTTGACACACACACACACACACACACACACACACACACACACACACACACACACACACACACACACACACACACAAAGAGCTCAGCGGGAGAAACATGTAGATTACGTCTTCCTGACATGAAAGTGAAAAAAAAAAAACTTAAACCGGAAACCCTGAAGTATTCCTCCTCAAGTATTAGCCGAGGAGTTCTACAAGCGTGTTTACATTGTCGTACAGAGCAGACGGCGGCAAAAACCGGTCAAGAGAAAGATAATTACACTGAGTCCACCGCGCTTTCGTGGTATTATCCTCCTGAATCCCCCCGCTATCAGACACTCGGAGGTGTGTTGCAGGTGTCAGGAGCCAGCGCAGGAGTTGACGCTTTGACCATGTAAGGGGATTATGAAAGTGATGATGCGTTGAAAGGTAACGCCTGCCTAAAAGTGAAGTGTTCAGGGCTTTGCGGCTGTCACGTGTGGCAGGTGCTGAGATAACACAAGTATCCAGATTACCTGGAGGCACTTCTCTCCTAGTGGGATCTTTGCTAACACTTCGTGAACACCTGACACCTTTTGCTTCATTTGAATTTCCCACACTGAATCACCCCCCGCCCGCCCTCCGGGTCTTGTTACATGTAAATGTGAGAAATGTAATGATGATAATGCTTCTGCAGTTGATTCACATTTCTTTGACTCTTAATCTTAATGAGAGAAAATAATATTTCTGAGCTGCTGATGCTTAAATTACTTAATTTTAGATTTATTACGACTACTTGATAGATTTTGTTGGTTTTCTTGCTGTAAACAGCTGCAAACATCTGTCAGACTTTATAATAACCATCATTAATAAATGGTAAATTTATAGTCAGTTACACTTAATAGATATTTGACTGTTCACAAACAATGAAACAATGAATTGAGCTATTGTTTATTGTAAAGTTTCAGCTGATGTTTATCATACTTTTGAAATTGGTTAACAAATTATAACATTTCTTAACAGTGAAATAACTTAACTAAAGTTTAATTAACTATGAATTTACCGTTTATTACTGAGGGTTATTTTAAAGTGTTGTTAGTAAGCTGTGGAATGTAATGAAGCACCTTTACTAAGTACCTGTGCTCAGGTATAACTTCAAAGTATTTGTATTTTATTTGAGTATTTCTAGTCTTTTATAGGCAACTTTTAGTTTAGTTCAGTTTATTTCGGTCAGCATTAACAATTTTTCATAACGTATGCACATAGAAGTGAATAAACAACAGAGAAATGACACCAAAAAGTATGTTTCCTTTTTTTTATGTGTCATAGAAGCAGCTGGTGTTTTAGCAGGTTAAACAACAAAATAGAACAGAAGCAGTTCAAAAGCTTTTCATAAACGAAACAAGTTCTTCTGACAGATGTACAGCTGTTCTCTACGTCTTTCCTGATCCCTTGCTTTTTTTTTAAACATACCTATTCCCCTGAGTTCATACTGACTTCTCTCTTTATCCAAACAGCCTCTGAGTACAGTTAGGAAGCGCCTCGCTACATTTACCTTGAGTAACAACACTCGGTTCTCGCCTCTTCCCTCACCGGCTGTATGTGTCAAAATAAGTTCATCGGCAACGACACAAGTTTTAGCTGTAGTTGACAGTTTGAGCGTCCCACATGCTGAGCGCTGCCCTTTCCACCCCGATAAGAACGCTCCGAGGGCGAAGGAGTGGAGCATGTGAGCGGTCAAATCCAGGATTTAATTCACATTTAATCACCAACTCTGTTATAAAAGCTCTTTTGTTGGTATCAGCCTCCCCAAACCGATCAGAAGAAGGAAAAAAACGTTGCATTTTTTTTTTCTTTTTATGTTGAGCACAATGACGACAGAACAAAAAGAGCTTAGAGGAATTACACTAGTAAGTACTACTACTGTCACCTTTCACTCCGTGCAGCCCGGGCGGAGCAGCAGCTTGGCTTTAATACTGAAGCAGTAAGAGAGGGACGAGGTCTGCCGTGTGATGTTGACGCTGGTTTGCTGCATCAGGCTGTGGGTCTGCTTTTTTTTAAAGTTTGCGGTCGGTTTTCCACAAACGATGTTCTGGCAAGAAAGTCCTTTTGATGCCTGATTCACGGATGGAGTTATTGCGTCTGTTGCGAGGCGATTTGACAAACGGTGACATTTATTTAACCAAGAGAAAAACAGATGAAGCGGATGACACGAAGCCTTGAAGTTGTCATCGGCCGGTTGCTGTGTTACAGGCGTAAAAGGGAGCAGCTAATACTTTGAGAGCGCTCGGTGGAAATGCTATACGCCGAGAATCCAGAGTTTCTTAATTTGTCCTGTTGATTAGGGAACACAGGAGCACGTCTCTGCGCTTTTGTGCTGACTGCTCCCACGCTGCAGGAGAGGTAATTGTTCGTGATCTGAGGTCTCGTACAAACACCAAAACAAATCTGGTCCCGGCCGACACCTAAAGGAAGGTGAGGTGATTTGTCGCTTTGAGCTGCTGGGAGGAGGAAGGGAAGTGACTCACTCACTAACTCTCATCATATGATTTATGCTAGCCACAGGAGGGGTGTCGTCGCCGGCGCTCTAATTTATGCTAATCAAAAGGATGCGAGCAGCGCCGAGTGACATCACCGGCAGTCGGATCATATTTTTTTTTTGCCACAACATGTGTGCAAATACAGACTCCTTATCATAATTAGTTTTGTGTATATGAGCTACACATGCGTTTTGGCTTCATGAGCTTTATTTTGTCGGAATAGAAAGGGACTTGAAATCTCCACCAGGACTCAAGTACACTTCATGTTTCTGATTTCTTGAAGAAGGAGGTGGGCAGCGATGAGTGCTCTTGTTTTGAGGCATTTGTTGTCTGTTCACATCTCCACAAGAGAGGTCAGAGGTCAGGTGCAGCTTCACGTCAACAGCTCGAGAGCTGATACTGTCTCTTGCTAAATGACACTTGTGCAAAATGGATGCTTGCCGATGGAGACTCTCAGCTTTGGGTCTGAAAACCGACCTAAAAAGTCTCGACTTCGTGACGTCTGTGAGCTGCTTCCGTCTGTGTTTTTGTGTTTTGTGCTCTTTTTCTTTCACTTTTTGCATCGGTTTTTTTCTGACTTCCGCAGGGAACACGGATGAGATTCAGCTTGAAGCCAAAATCTGGTACGGGGCATCAAATGGTGAAATGTATGTCTCAGATGTACACTGTCCCTTTAAACCTTTTAAAATAAATAACTCATTCAGTTACATTGTTGAAAAAATCCCCAATACATTTCAAACTACAGATGAGAAAAAAAAATCGATCCAACTCAGCATTCTCTTCCTTTTTTTTTTTTTATGATTCCTGAATCCATTTTATATAACAAGAGGTTAGCATTTTACTATAATGCTAACATATTATGGGAATTGATATTAAAGTGCCAACGGAAATTGTCATTGTGACTGTGATACCAGTGTCTTAAGACACGATCCATTTTACATCGTGTTCTCAACATAACAACATGTCGGCCCATACTTGCAGGCGTACACAGTTCTTCATATACTCTCATGGCTTCACACTGTTAACTCATTCTGACCAGCTACGACAACCTTAACGGATCAAAACTCACACACGTATACAATATATGCCTTACATTTTTACTCTATTTATTATTCTTATTGCACTAACTGGATGAGTAGAAACAGCTACATGCTGGGTAGGATCTAAGGAGAGGTGTTATAGGGCCTCCTTGCCACTAGAGGGCCCAACCAAGAGGGAAAAGAACATCAACCGGCTACATTAAGTAACGTTTAACGTATATTTTAGAATATTTAAATAATACAAAAAGGCAAAAAAAAAATCCGGTATGGAAAACTTTATTTTAATCTTTATATGGTTATACTCTTTGTTAACGTACACAGCCTTAGCGTCAATGTGCGGAAAATGTGTTTCGGTGGTTTCAGTCAGGAGAAAGCATCCGTAAATGTGAGTTTATCTTCTAAATATCCACACACACATTCAAATGAAATATACAGTGTAAATAAATGAAATGTTTATTATTGTGCCACGCTCTTTCCTACAAAATGATCACTCACCAATTGCGTGTGAATACCAAATAAAAATAGATTAGCTGAAATATATACCCAACTAAATAATTTAATATCACAAACATTATTATATATTCCACAAAAAATACAGACTGCCTTGTGTGATCTATACATTTGTTCCTGCCCTGGATATATGCACAACTTCATAAAGTATATAAAGTATTATATATCACTTTTATATGCTGTCAAGTCCAGAGTTTTTTAAAGGACAGTTTCAAAGCAAATAAAAATCACAACAAATTGCAACACTTGTTAAATCGCATACTTAAGAGTCACAATATATATGGAATGGACATCGACTGGATGTCGTTGGACTGATTGATGCAGCCTTCGTGTTCCTTCCTTCCTCCGCCGTCAATGTCTGTCTACAACACCGAACCTGAACACTCCTGCCTTTTTGCGGTGCTGTGGTAGAATGGAGCTCTCACCGCTGACCAGTATTGAAAAAGGCAGCCGTAACCGAAGTGGCCAGGTGCAGCAGCACATTGTCACAGTCTGCACAGTCACAGTTTCAGTGTCCACAGTACTTTCTTTCTCCTTCCACTAAATAGTTTCGGTCACAGTTTTCACTGCACGTTCAGCGCGAGGCGAGAAACCAAATTTGCACATTTATCATTCAGCGTTGATCATCAAAAATTGTGAGCAGTTTCACGTCGACAGCTTGAGTTTTTAACGTCAGTCACTCTAAATAATGGATGCCTTCCAATCCCTCCTCCCAGAACATCTTGATCACGCTCGAACACGTCTTACGTTTTACTGAGATGCAGCCTCCTCAGGTTTTGTCCAGCACACCTGTCAACAGTAAGAGCAGAAGTAAGAGCAGAAGCGAGTACATGTGGAGATGAAGGAATGATGATGCTGGTGTGATCATAGTAATAAAAAAAACATCAGCACCATTCTCCCCTGAGCTCACCGTTCCCTCTCATCTCACCATCAACACTTGTTTAGACAGCGAGAAGCCGGTCTGGTGAAAACGTGTTAGAGGTGTCGACAGGATCAGCCTGTGAACCGTTAAATGTCGGCATGACTGTTACACAACCGCAAATATATGTTGTACTGTTTACTGTAGTGGGTAGAGGGCTGGAAATCTATTGTCAAGTGAGTCTACAATTACTCCCTCAAAAAAAAAAATGACTCAAGTTAAAGTGAAAATGACCAAATGAGTAAGTTACTTTCTATTTCAATGTTTTATTTTGTTTTTAAAGGGGCGCAATGTAGTTTTGGAAAAGAAATTCAAACTCATAATTTGAATATTTACAATATTAATGAGGTAATGATACAAACTCAGGAATATGTAAGAGTAAACCAGCTGTTCTCAGAGGAAAATAAGGTCCCCAGAACACTGTTTGAGGCTAGAAAAGGTGGCAGGGTCCGCCACATGCAAACAAAGTAAAACAGAATGAAACTGTTTTGTCCTTTTTAAGGTCAGTTTCCTTATTTAGTTTGTTTAGGTATAAACAATCAGTCAGCGAAGAACTTTCTCTTCCACAAAACTACACAGTGCACCTTAAATATGGTACAGTCTATTGTCCATATGATCTACATACATCAAGTTATAAAGACCACCAGGGAGAAGATCTTTCTATATCTTTATTATCGTAATTTTCTTATGCTCGCTTTCCGAACAAATGTGCATGCAAGCCAGATACAGATCTTAACCACAGGAGGTGGTGGTGCTCGTACCGCTCTTGTCCACAGGGGCCGCCAGAATCAACTAGAAATGGAAAAAGCTCATTGCAGAAGCTTTCAATTTCAATTATAAAAGTTAAATTGATGTTGACATTACTTTAGGTTAATTTTTGCATAAATTAACGTTACACTGTCTGAGTTGACATCTGAGCAAGTCAACAATATTGTGCAGGCATGAGGTGCTCCTTCTTCGGAAAATGAAGTCGTCACAGGTCGTGTGCCCAGTGGAATCAAACACTTAGAAAAAGGTTTGAACAGGAGTTTTTATAAGTGTCTGTTTTTTTTTGGGAGGCAAAGCAAGAACTCCATCATGTAGTCTAATGGTTGTTTGTGTGATGTTGGTGTTAAGATCACACAGATTGTCAGTGGAAGCTGCCACTTGTTCTGGGTTTTGCTCCGTCAGCTCCGTTCTCCTTGTACACTCTCACCACCTTTGCTTAATTCCTGCATTTAAAGCAGCGTAGTTGTAATGGAGATGTGGTCAATGTAGCAAAGAGAAAGTACAAGTACTTGAGTATATTCAAAAAAACAGCAGTACACTTTCCTTAAAACTACTATTCCACTCATGCACCGTACTTGTGATGCAGAACCCCGATTGTAAAAATGATGTAAAGTGTCCTAACAGGTTACAACAAATGCATCTCACCACAGGCTTCATATGAAGTAATGCATTACACACTGGCTGCTCTCAATATCCACCGCAAGTTGTCCCCAGTATGTAGATGACGAGGCCACAAATTGAATATCGGATCTATGATATCTTAAGCAGGACTGTTAAGATATTAGAGGCTGCGGTCTGTCTCATTCTCACGGAGGTCAGGTGTTAATGGCCTCGAGGATTATACCGGAGGGGAGTAGATATGCTACATGCGCACACGCACACACTGTAGCCTGCTGTGATTGGTAATGTGCCCCCGGTGTGGATTTGCCGTTGTGATCCACCACAGTGCTGAAGCACCTGCCATGTGTTTCCCCGGACGGCCTCTGATTAAAAGTGATGGCTCTGGAGCGTGAGGCTGTTCCAGCGATCAGAGCACCAATCTATTCTTCAGCGGCGTGTAGACTCTCGCTCCGCGCTGCCTAAGCGCCTCCAGGGCCTTCTCTCCTGGAACCGGCTCTGGGTGTGAATCATTACAAATGATATGCCCTGCAACATCAGGAGGAAGATGGCTGGGGAGAGGATGCGGGGTAGGGGGATTGCAGGCTGGGAACGGTTTTAATGCGAGTGGAGCCGCTTGTCATGTTTGATGCTTAAAAGCAAGGAGCTGCAGTCAATCCGGCTCCTCAGCAATCTGCCGTCAGTGCGGGCCGAGCAGCTCTAATAACGGCAGGTGCTGTGCCGCAGCAGGGCTGGGTATTTGGAAGTATCGCGTTAGGCGGTGGTGGAGCCGGTGTAATTTCCGCGGGACGTCCAGATTTTTTACTACGTAGAAGTGCATCAAGTTAATGGAGCTTCAGACACAGAAAATTAGCAGAGAAATGAATTGCACCACCAAAGTGAGGTCAATTTGCACAGATAAATCCATGAAGAACAGTGGAGTGCATCATTGGAGCTGCTCTGCTCGCACCGATGAGCAGGTTAATTGCCCATTTTGTTTATTGTGAGAAAGATGCCTGAAACCAATTTTCCCCAGACGCATATCCCAACCTTATGTGCTGGAAAAAAATCAACTATGGAGAAAAAAACAGATTATTTGAGCTCACTGACACCGGGACGTTGGTAATGAAGATGCCACAAATGGGAGAAGAGACGTAAAAGATACGGATCTGAGACCACGAGTGGGGGGGGGTCACGTCGTCAGCTCTGGCAGGTTGAGAGAGGCTCCGTCGCCGCCATCAAAACAACACTGCAGCCTCGCCCGCGGCCCAGAAGCCATCACGGCCGAGCACAATGTTGCCGTCTGCCTCCTGCAAATGCATTTTAACGGCATCTCTTCAGATGATCCAGAAGCCAGATGTCACAGGCTTCTTAATAACTTTCTAGAGGCTAGTTCTGGTCACTGTGGCAATTACCTTTATGTCAGGCCTCTAAAAGATATGTCTACCCACGGGACAAGCAGGCAGCCAGCTCCATAATGCTCATTACAGATGAATGTCGAGGCTGATTCATCCCGACTCTGTGTGCGGCGCCCTGCTGCTCGCACCGCCGCCGTCGGTATTTAAAACAACGCCGTAGTCTTGCCCGTGGCACAGAATACCTCTGGACGGCATCGACTGACGCCAACAGTCAATCAGACGCACAGAACACGTGGCGAAAGGATGGGAGCCTTCAGGAAAGATCACTGAACCGTGCCGGCGACATTTGCACGATATCCTCTATTCAAGAAAACAGACATAAAAGCAGGTTGCAATTAAAACGAGTTTCACACGAACACAGACGGAACTTGACGTCACTGAAATACTTTAGTTCAAACGCTGAGCTCAGACTTTACGCGGCATTAACAGCCGTTTAATTTGAGGATGTTCGTTAAAAGTACTTCAGAAATAAACGGCGCTCGTCTGCAGCAACAATCCCACAATCAAGGTGCGCAGACAGAAAATGCTTTTGACACATCCGTGACAAGAAGATCTGGTGCAATTATTGCTGGCGTAGTCAGATAAAAGGCCTGGAGATTTATAGGTAATTTACCCAACCAAGTATAAATAACATGTCGGTGACAGCCAGACTGCTGCTGCGTCAACTTTAAAGATGTTGCGGAGGATGAACTTTTTTCCAAAACGCAGATTTTATAAGGACAAACGTATTAATGAGGTCCATTCATTTCATATGCTCCGACCAATATTTAAAAATAATATTGTTTTTTTGAAAAATCTGATTAGAAGTGGGCGACCAGTAATTATTTTTTTATTTTTTTAATTAAATGCACAACAAGAACAATCATTTCTGATATGGATCCTTTGAATCCAGTAATTAAAGACTTGGATATGTGCGAGCGAGACATTTTATAACTGAGAAATAAACGTTTCTGTTCTCTCTGAAAGGCAAACAATGTAATTTTGGCAGTTTCAAAATCACTTCATGAATATTTTTAGTATTTCAGCAAATAAGTTCTCGTTACTTATCAGGCAAACACACTGACACTGATACGTCTTTGTTGTAAATGTGGGGAAAATAAGTTTAATAAATAATATGAACTGAATTAAGTTTTATTATCAATCTTGTTTGCTCAACAGTCCACCAGATTTACTTACAACCCCCAAACTCTTTTCCCCTTTTCATCACTTTCACCTGAACGGCAGCTACATGCTGTCAACAAGACGACATTCTATAAAACATACCATCACAAAAAAGGACAATGCAGGAAATTGTGTAGTGTAACGTATATTCCGTAAAGGTGACACAAAGCATCATTTATCACATCAGCATAATAAAAACAGTGCGATTGCGACATCAAACTGAGGTCTTAATTAAAAAGAATATTTCAAAAGAGCTGTCTCGAAGTGTGTTTTTGTGCCCTACCGCATGTCATCTTTCAATCACATTCAACATTTTATTAACCTTGACGACATGTAGTCCTCATTCCAGAGGGGGGCGCTGCACAAAGCATAGTCAACTGTTAATAAATGCATAATTAAGTGTGTATTAATCTTAATAAAAGCAACAAAAAAAGCCTCAACATTCTTAAGCTGTTAAAAACTTCTCTTATAAATGCTGATAAATGTGTCATAATCCAACATCGAACACATGTATACGCTACTCTGAACACTTATTAATACATAATAACATTAATAAGCCGCTTATATTGACTTAATGACCTATTAATTAACGCATATTTCCAGCACCCTAATTTTAAAGTTCCCCTTTTTGCATAAAAACACAGTGCGTCACCTTTTTGCTCCTGAGATGACAGAGGTGTAAATTAGTTATGCAACGCTCCTACTGTCAGCAGTGATGTAAAAACATGGTGGTGATGATGAATCAGTGAGGAAATCTCAATTTACCAGTCAGTGTATTTAAATTAGGAAGGGTTCATAAAGCATAAGGAAAATCAAAATGTTATTTCAGAGAGAAGGAACTGTTGCGTTTTGAGTCGTGACACTTGAAATATACTGAATAATTGGAAATGTCAGCCATCAGAAGCTTCAGTGTTGACGGCGTTCATCCGTCTTCATGTTCGCCGCCGTCTACGTGTCCTCTTTCACAAGGCAGACGTACCTTTCGGCTGCTGTGGCATGTCGAGGTAACGCCTCCGCGTGCGAGTGTGAGGTTCGTGCGCCTCTCTGCGTGTTTTTGTTTGGGACGTTACAGGAAAAGGAAGCGGCCAAACCACACACGCAGACAGATCTCTGCGGCGCTCTGCCGCCAGTCACTGCGCCTGGCGCTGCTGAGAAATGAGGTCTGGTGTTTTCAGCTCCATAAGTCTGCAGTTATTATCATAATAATGTCTTGTTTCAAGTCGCCCCGAAACGCCTCGAGCACAGCAGCGCCGATTAAGAAATCTTAATTAAGCTTTTGTAGATTCTCCTTCATCAGACCTTGCCTCTTTTATTTATTTTTTTTCTCTCTCTCCACAGCATCTTGTTGTACAAAAACCCCGGATTCCTTTAGTCTGTTTTTAAGAGACGGCGCTTCCGCCTAAATGAACGAGGTGTGTGTTTGTGTGTGTGTGTGTGCCGGGAGACAGAGAGAGAGAGCGAGAGAGAGAGAAAGAAACCAGAGCCTGGTTGTGTCAGTGGAAGCTTTCAAGTTCCCAGTGCTTCATCTCTCTCGGGGCATTTTAAGTATTAGATATCCCTCTGCTGATCCCCCTTGTTGTCACAGCAATTTCCCCAGTTGCTCATCATACTTAAACCCCGCTCTTATTTCCCATTATAATCATCCTACACAAAGCTCACCTGAGATTTACACTGAAAGACAAAAATTTCGGTTTCACCTCTGAAGCCGCGCAGCACGACACCTAATGTGTAACGGATGTAGCAGCTCGGGCTGGTGGGAAGACGAGTGCCGCGTCTCCTACGCTCGCAGCGGTGGAGAAATGTTCCTGTTGGGAGCCGGCAGCCCCGCAGATTTTTATGTGCGGCGTCGCCTCGTTATTGTGATGTTGTAAGAGGCAAATCAAATTAACAGCTGAGCTCGTATGAGGTATTACTAAGTGGCAGCATCAGCGAGGGGCGCCGCCGCCACCGCCGGAATGGGCTGATTAAACGACTGTGGATGTGACGAGCGACGTGGAGGTGCATTATTGCGGTGTTGCCTCATCCATCCGTGTTTACAGGGAGCAACTGTCTTAATTAAGCGCTGATAGATGGGCCGGGCCCGCTGTCCGCAGGGAGATGCATTGATTTCACATTACATATCCAGATAGCCGTTTGCGCGCCGCTCGCTACATGAAGGTGCTGCCTGTAAAAGTGAAAGCTCTAGATGTTACGCAGAACTTTTTTTTTTTTTTTATAGGAATGTGAGTGTGACAAAAACAAACTGTGGCAGACCTAGTTTGTTAGCTTTGTACACATGTGCCTCAGTGAGGCTTACAGCGAAATTATAATTAGTCTGGAAGTAGTGCGCAGCAGCTCAGTGAGAATTCAAACAGCCGCTGCTCGGTGCTTTCAACATCTGCTTCTCTCAGTGATCCCCACAACCGGGCCCGAGGAAAGCCGGCACTACTAATTACTAATAAAACTAGCTAAGCTTATTGCCGTGAATTATTAAAGCTTTATCTGAAGTGGACCAGGAATCGCTCCTGAAGCTAAAAGGCTTTGAGGCACAAGCGGGGATCACAGTTCATTGCTGCGGCTGGATTAGCACTTTAGCGCACTCTTCACCACACTACCGTAGGAGCCTTTTCTTTTTTTTTTTTTATTGTTGGGAACCATCACCAGCTAAAGTTCATGCGCGCGGGGTATCTAAGAATAGCGCCGCTGATGGGAGACCAGCTCACACGTTAAGTCAGGAGGATTTTCATTGTTGTCATGTTGGCCGACAAGTCGTCCTAAAATGCGAGAGGCTTTGAGCAGATTTCAGCCCAGTCCGAGTTCATCAGTGCATCCAAATGAACCATCTTTGGTGCTTTAAGAGTCTGTAAATAGTTTCAGTACATTGTTTGGTGATTCATTTAATAAAATGACTGTAAATGCCATGTTAGTGTGCTTAACTACTGGAACTACAGATACATGAACAGAGGTTTGGGGTTAGACTATTAACAAAGGGGACAGTTAACTTCAAAATCAAAAATACACATCTTTCCTCTTACCTGCAGTGCCTTTTATCCATCGAGATTTTATTTTGAGTTTTGTAGATATTTTGTAGATGTCTACCTTTTCGATTCAATCACGCTAGATGTCTTGTGGTGCTGAAAGCGGCCAAAAAAACCCCAAACATTTGGAAATCTTAACAGCAATTCCAGAGATCATGACTTGGTTACTGAGGATAATCTAAGCAGTTTCGTGCAGGAACAATTTTCTTTCTTCCAAACTACACCCGCCAACCGTGTTATCATGCAGAAGGAAACGTGCGTCTTCAAGATGTAAACATTAAAGGCGTCCTCTTCCGTTGAGCTTTAACGCTAGCTCGTCTTTTATCCATGAGTAGATGCTCATTTCCTTCTGCATGGTGATACAGTTATCACCATGCAGTGGGTGTTTTTTTGGTTGAAAGAATCTAGCTCCTACATGAAACTGCTGTCTGCAGATCATCATCAGTAACCAGGTCATGATTTCTGTTGAGTTTTTCAAATGTACTTAGCTCTCACCAAAACAATCTAGGTATGTGTCTAGATGTATTGTTTTGATTTTGCAGTGAACTGTCCCTTTAATTCAAACTCGTTTCTCTTTCATCCCGGTTGCTGTGAAGGGATGCCATGAAAACCATTCATACTGTGTGCTGCATCCTCAGCCACCACACACTCAACAGCATCCTTAACATTGTATAAACGAAGGATATTCTGCTGACTGTAAAGAAAACTGTCCTTTTGATTACAAATGTGCGTATTTTAATAAAGTCAGATGCTCCAAAACTGAAGTGAGGCCCATTTTGTTGTAGTGAAATCAGCTCAACTGTTGTATTTTAATGTTAGAAGTTGATAATATTTTGGAAGACCTCGGGATATGATCTCATTTTCTTGCTGAGAGTTAATATCAGTACCAGTCATTTCATGGTAGATGTTCAAAGCTACTGCCAGCAGCCAGTTAGCTTAGCTTAGCTTAGCATAAAGATTGGAGACATAAACCTGGCTAGCTTAACTGAGCACGAGGACCAGAAGCAAGCGGAAGGAGCTAGACCGGCTCCGTCCGAAGGTGACGTGTAAATGTTGAGCCTTTCGAGGCCAAGCTAGCTTTCCCTCTTGGACGTGGTCTCTGTGCTAAGTTAAGCTAGCCAGCCTTATATTTACCACACAGACACGAGCGCTGACCTTTTCATCCAACTGTCAGCAAGTGAGTGAACCTATCTCCCAAAATGTCAAACTATTCCTTTGACTTCAGGAGGAAGATAACATAAAAAAATCCATTTGAAATTACTTGTATGTTTTTAATATTTTGCGTAACATAGTTGTATGATCATTCCTGTTCATTACTTATTTTTACGAAGCAGTTGAATGCTTGTTTTGTGTCGCGACCGCAGCTTGATTCCTTTAATGCATTCGTTCTGTGCCGAGGATTCAAACGGCGGTCTTGGACTTTTTGTGTTTTCAATAATATGCGACACGCTCATCATCAATCACACACTCAGTCTGATTCCGGCCAGAAACGTGTCCTCTCCGTCTTTAGAGCTGTTTTTTTTTCATCCTTCGAGCTGCTGTGACATTTCTGCCCTGCAATCACCAGAGATATGTTTTCAATCACTGCTGAGTTTACTCGGGGATTTCTGTTAACGTCTGGTCTGTGAAAAACTACATTGAGCTGTTTTGTACAAACTAGAAACATTCAGTGCACCTTTGTCTTGGAAGGAACAACCGGAGACTCTCAGAAAACGAGTCTAAAATATTTAGACACAGGTTGCGTTGTATTAATCGGCAACAAATATGGCAGATTTTATATGTCTTCCGTCATTTAATGTTGTTTTTTTGTCTACCTTTGCTTTCTCTGAAGGTCACATGCAGGAAAGCGCACGGAGGAGCCACGGAGCTCATCGAATGGGCCGACAGCGAGCATGAACAGAAGATTTCTCCCACGGGGGCCAGTCCACGGATCCTCAACCCTCTGCGTTTGTTTGCCAGGGGCTCCCCCGGGTTCAAGAGCAACATGAGGGAAATTACATATTTACAGAACATGGAGGACTTCTGGGACTGGTTATCTAACCAGACAGATGTTCAGGGTGCACAGGCCAGAACTAAACGCAGGCCCATCGTCAAGACTGGCAAGTTCAAAAAGATGTTCGGTTGGGGGGACTTCCACTCCAACATCAAGACTGTCAAACTCAACCTGCTCATCACGGGGAAGATCGTGGACCACGGGAACGGCACCTTTAGCGTTTACTTCCGCCACAACTCCACGGGCCTGGGGAACGTGTCGGTGAGCCTGGTGCCGCCCTCCAAGGTGGTGGAGTTTGAGATCGCCCAGCAGTCCACGCTGGAGACCAAAGACACCAAATCGTTCAACTGTCGCATCGAGTACGAGAAGACGGACCGCAACAAGAAGACTGCGCTGTGCAACTTCGACCCGTCCAAGGTGTGCTATCAAGAGCAGACGCAGAGCCACGTGTCCTGGCTGTGCTCGAAACCCTTCAAAGTCATATGCATCTATATAGCCTTTTACAGTGTAGACTATAAACTGGTGCAGAAGGTATGTCCTGACTACAACTACCATAGCGACACACCCTACTCCTCCACAGGATGATCTAGCCGTCGTTAGCGTGCATCAACCTCTTGTCCGACCTTAATGTAAATGTCAACCTCTAAGCTCCTTGTCCCGAAATACCTAAACACGTGAGACATGTTGCAGGGAAGTGCGTCACATAATGGCGCATTGTCACAAAACTTTTGTACATACGGATCTTGAGACGGTTAGGTGTCCAGGGACTCGGTTTTAGGGGTTGATTTGGGATTCCGAGCTAGCTACCAACCCTGGGTGACTCCTCCCCCCATCACCACAGCACATGTTCTCCGTAAATCACCGGCGTAATTAGCATGTTTGTCCAGATGTTTCCCTCACGGCTAGTCCGCAGGCAAAGCAGCCTCCCCAGTCGGAAGTGCGTGCCGACTCCTGTGCCGGTGCTGCGCTGATGCTAACCATTTCCTCACCTCGGCCGGTTGCGGGAGGAAATATACGACACGACTTCGAATTAATTATCACACCACCGGGGACGTTTGAATTGTTATTCAACAGGGCATAAAATTAGATATTTCACATTTGACACGTCGCCGCGTTTTGACTGATTAGTCAAAATGATCTGTTCATCGCCTTCAAAGTAGAGCCAACATCCATTTGTACCTGTTAACAGAACAGAGGCGGGACAGTGTCTAATAGATTAGTTTGATCAATGTTCTTTTTTCTTTCTCTTTTTTTTTCCCAGGTAGCTCTGAATAATTAATATGGCCTTACAATCTATCTCTTACCTCTTATAGGGAGTGAATCGATCGCGCTCCCGCGACAAAAGAAATTGATCCGACACTTCTAATCCAGAGCGTAATCATAAATCAATACACATGAGTACGTAAGCGCCCGTCCATGTATAACCTGGCTGCTCCTTAAAATGTGCCGGCTTCCCCGCTGCAATCATAAGCCATGTGCGCGCTAAACTAGCCTGAAATCCAACATCTGTGTTCGCGGGATGCATTTTTGAGGCGCCGGCCTGCTGAACGGGGGGCCCCCACAGTGGATTAATGTGTCAGGAGAGGCAGGGGGAAAGCGATAATTGCAGGACAGGTGGATTTAGTGAGTCTGGCAGACAATTATCAGCACTTTGTCATGGTCCTGCCACCAGCCCTGACATTACCTGTCTTTAATAGGCTTTAATTAGCCTGGGAAATTTCATTTACCTAAGACCAAGAGTGGAGAAACCAAAAAGCCAAGAGGAGAAAAAAAAAAAGGAAAAAAAAGAAGAAGTAGAGAGAATCCGTCTGGAATTTTAATTGGGAGTGGGACTAAATTTGAAATTGTCAGACATTTCCCCGATTGTACAGCAGGCTTACGTTGACTGACTTTTGTGTTAAAGTGGATAACATCCAGTCTCGTTGTAAGTGGTGTAATGTGCTTTGACTTAGAAATCACTCACATGGTTTTACTGAAGGGTTCTGCTGAGAACCATCAACACACCGACATTGTTGACCGCGTATATCCAGGGTTTTTAGGCTAAAGGCATGTGCCGCCGACTTATCACATGGCAATTTTCTTTCAGTCAATGTTCCTTTTGTTTTGCTGTATCTGATGTCTTTTTCCCTGTCAGCTGTAAATGTCACATTATACACATGAGGAGAGGTGTACGATAAGGAAAATCGCTAAGTGATCCGACTCGATCTATGTTGATGTTTTAGTTCTACTCCTTTGTGCAAATGCTGTGTATTTAACATGTAACTCTAAAAACTAAATGTGTTTACTTATGGCTTCCGAGTAAACAATGTCGACTCATTCTAATTTTCCCCCCAGAGAAATATATCAATAAGTATGCTGTTCCTTATTTTTGGGTGTTTGTTAAGCGCAATCATGTAGATGATGTAGACGATGTCATATTTATTGCTTCTAGTTATAGATTGCTTTGATTTCCATGTTTGTAACCCCTTGCAGATTGTACTCGATTTGATTTCCTGCTTGCTTAATCTCGTTTTAAAAACAAGTTTCCTCTGTAAAATAGGAAATAAGAGCACTGCTGTGTGTATAGTGTAAGTAAAACTGTTCATTTTGGACTACTTGATTTCATCCGGGGGTTGATTTTGTTAAGATGAAGTTGTAAAGATCAATTAGGTTTTTATGGCATTAAAACCTTATTTGAACTTGGCTCACAGCATATTGTCACACTGACTCAGCCCCGGTCTGTCGGTGCTCACAGTTGTCTCGTTTCATTCCTACAAGGACTTCTCAACAGGATAAACACACCATTTTAAGAGGTACATTTCAGTGTAGCTTTTTAATGGGCAATAAATCTGTGTCCACAGGCGTGGATGATACCAGAGGTACACCTCAGGGAGCACATCCATTTTGCGGTGGCCATCAGGGACAGGGGTCTTTTCATTCGCTTCCATTACTCTTATCTGATCAGGGTGAGGCACCCACTCCTTAGGCGTCAAGTCACACCAGGCTCTCCTGCTGCACACTTCCAGACGCTCTGAGAACTAAGAGGAACGCTAACATACTGTACATTTCACTCCTCAGGATCACCAGCCGTGATATTACGAGACACTCGTATAATTAAAGCTTTCAATTTGTTGGTTAATTGCCCATGTTACACACTCACCTGACACCGATTAGAGAATGGAGGTGGATTTTTATATACCTTTACACTGACCTCTTCTTCACGTCAGGTGTTCAGTACCAATAATACCATGTGACCTGACATATTTATTTTACAACCATGACCAAAAGGTCACGTGTGAACTGGTCGTTTTCAGTGATTGACATTGTTTAAAAAATTCAAATGAAACAAAATGAAAACAAAACATAGCAGATTAAATCGTGTGAAGTTTGTTTCTTCACATGTGAATTCAAAATCTTTACATCCAATGCAAACAAAAAATGTGTTTTTACCAGTGATCGGTGCTTTTCACATATGAAAACATTTTTACATATGAAATTTAAATGTTCACATGAGTTATTACATATATTCAGTATATGTATATTGGCTTTTTGTCATATGTGGATTTAAATTTTGACACGAAAACAAAACATGGCACGTGAAAACGCACAAAATTTGTGAATTCCAAATTTTTCTACACGCCAAAATCTTAATGTGCACATGTCACATGTGAACAGTACATTTTCACAAGTGGTGTTTTTCAGATATGAATGAAAATTATCACTTGCAAAATATACGATTGGGATTTTTTAAAAAAAATTCCCCTTAAAACAAAACATGGCACATTTGCTTCTTCACATGTGAATTCACATTTTTACATACGATTGGTTGATTCACATGTGAACTAACATTTTTAATGGAAAAATAAAATGTCACATTTGAACTGGATGTTTCACAAGTGATTTACTTTTTTTTAATATGAATGAGTTCCATTTAAGAAAGATGCACATTTTCACATGTGAACTGCATTCGGTAGTATATGATCGACTTTTTTTATTCACATGTGGATTAAAATGTCACGTGGAGACAAAACATGGCATGAGAAATCACATGAATTTGCTTCTTTATGTGCAAATTCCACATTTTTAGATGTAATTGGCAATTTTGAAATGTCAATTAAAACTTCAATATGACGGGGGCTCGTGAGCCTCATGTGCAGAGACTGTTACTGACGCAGCCGCCAACGGTTTGATTCCAACCTGTGGCCCTTTGTGGCACGTCATCCCCCTCTCTCTCATCCAATTTCCTGTCATCTCTCTACGCTGTCCGGTCCAACAAATGGCCATGAAAAGGCCAAAACAACAATTAACAAGAAAATAAAATGTCACATTTGAACTGGACATTTCACAAGTGACTGGCTTTTTTTTAAAATTACACTTTTCAAAAGTGGCTTTGAATTTCTACACGTGTAAACAAATACTATTTCAATTAGAACATTTAAATCGTATTCTCCCAAGAGTGTGAGAGCAACTAAACATGTTGCATTTGAACACGTGTATCAACTCTCTCTGCAAAAGCTCAGTCCATAAAAATGCTTTCTCTTGCTGCAGATGCACGCCAAAGCTGGATTTGACAAGCTGCTGATCCTTTACTGGTTTTTTCTCAAAATGCATCCAGGAAAAAAAAAACAAAGGAAACTACAGCACATCCTAATTGGAGTCTGAGGAAGGCACGGCAGTTAAAAAAGCATCTTTGAGTTTATTATAAAATACCTCCTGGGATGTACTGAGCGTCAGAGATTACTGTAACTATTGTCTGTCAATTCATGGAGGAAAGGGTGGTGTGCTCTACTGCAGCCTCGCTTTGTTATTTGGACTCGTGCCACAAGGGTTTCTGTCAAATAAAACTTTGACCAAGACCGGTTTTGTACTCAAGCATCTAGAGCTCTGGCCTCATGTGCTTTTTTTAACAATCTCATTTCCTACGATCCAAAGGACAGAATAAATTTCCGATTGCGACGACGCCACTGCAGGCATTGGCTCCTTCAAGCATTACAGTCAGTGGAGGAAAGCGAAAGAGGAAGATAAAAGGTTGGAGAGGCGTCCTAAAGCATAGATGGTATCAGGTCTTTTCCTAGGATCTGTGCTGAGAGGGGCGGACGAGGATCAGCAAGCTGCTGATGAAGACGTCTGTGCTCCAGCAGGACAGAGCGGCCTCGCGCTCACTTTAATTAGAGCTTGCGCCGAGCATTCACACATAAAACAAGAGGGAAAATCTCTTTCATGCACTGTAAAAAAGGTTCACCATTAAACATGGCGCTATGCTAATGCAGTTTAAGCACAATTTCTTTTGATTATCACGGTGGCGTTGTTGTCTTATCTATTTAAAAAGAAAAAAACCACTGCAGAGAGAGGAAAAAAAACGCCGCAGCTTGACATCCACATCCATTAACATGACCATTAAAGAAAGAGTGGAGATAATAATCACCCGTCTTCAAACTGGAATCTCTTGTCACATTGATTTAAACAATCCCCCGTTTAAAGACAAAAATAAAAAACGAACCCGGGCTCCTTCAGACTGCTGGAAAATGGTTTAATGGGTTAATGCAGGCATTCTTGCAGACAACAACTTCATCTTTTTTGCTTCCAAACAAAAGAGGGTTCAACATCTCAACATGACGCTGAATGATGAGTAATATCATGTAAAAATGATGCTACTCCTTTTAATTTACAAAATCCTCTGAAGTGTCGGTCACACCACACTACATACGAGACGGACTGGATAAACATGACAACCCCCCATTCAAACACAGAATAACATTGCCAGTAGAAGTGATGCTCAGCATCCTACAAATATCCAAGCATGTTAGAGGAAAATCTTTTTTGCACATACTCAATTCATTTAATTCTGCACAAATATGTCAGATAATTGCAGAAAATAAATTGTTAAAAACAAAATTGGTACTTGGACACTTTCTTTGACAATAACATGACCATGCATTAGTCTCTCCACTTTTAGTTAACCACAATATATTGAGAATATATAATATTTGCAAGTTGGTGATACTAAGGACAGAAATTCTCAAAATTTAATCTATAACAGGTCACAGACGTATGATCTGGAATATGTCATTCAAATGGGAGACTGAGTAAATACTTCCATATACTTCCAATGTTTCAATATATTAGGGCCAAAGTATAGACACTTTTCCGTCTTACATGTATTATAAAGGATTGACACTGGGTCCTCGTAATGGCAGATTACAATTTTTTTCCCCACAAATATGCAATAGACTTTCTTGTACACTGGTCTTCTGAAGATGGTTCAACTGTCATTTACATAGAAATGGTGCCATCAATATGGGGCATACACATCTTTTAAAAAGTGTAAAGAACTGACCTTGCACTGAAAGTGTTCATGCTTTTTAATGTCTAGTCACAAAACGGGCTAAACATTACAAATATATAATATTTCCCATTTAGTTAAACCTTTGTTACGTTCCTATAGAACTCCATATCAAAATGACTATTCATGGGAACTAGTGCAACCTGGAGGAGGCCTGGTCTTTGTGACAAGGCAGGCACAGAGTAAAATAGACAAAGTACTCTAGAGCAGCTCCAGAGCAATGGCAGATATATTAAGGCCATTTTCAAAATTACAGGGAAAAAAAAACAGTAGCAGACAGCTCGACTTGCTACCCAGGCTGAACAGAATTCAGTTGGGGCAGCAAAGCAAGCAAGCGACACCGATTTTTACCAATTTTTTTTCCCAAATCCACTGATGTCAGTCGTCCACGTGCCAGCCTCCCCACATCATCCCCTGGCCAGAAAGCTCCACTCTTCTGTATTCAAGTGTGTTCAGTTTTGGTGGAAATAAGAGTGGTACCCTCGCTAGTCCTTCCTTTGTAAACCCATGCTTCACACCTCCAGTAAAGTCCTGGGGCACAGTCAGGCAGTCAGGACTGTTTTAGACGCTTCCTGGGAAGACCAAAGGGTGGGCACTGTGCTGAAGCCAGGGCGCGGAAGGCCTCGGCTACCAAGTGAGGGTGGGATTGGATCATTGACTTCCAGCCTGCAGTCTCCATTATATCTGTAGCATGACTGTAAGCACAGGCAAAATGGAGTTAACACTCAGACATGAGAGCGTGCACATTAAAAATCAATAAACATAAATGGGATTGTAATGACAAAGCAAATAAGGGGGGACTTGATTTGTGAGTTGCATGGAAAACTTAAAAAAGGGCCATTAGTGCTTTCTATGCATGGCTTGAAATTAATGTCGGGTTAAAATGTCTTCACATGTCGGATGCATGCGACGGGGAGAAGTTTAACATTTCAAGGTGCCCTGTAACAACGCACTATATCATCGGAAAGGAAAACTTCAAAACGGCGAGCGCCTCCCTTCTTTTTAAAATTCTGCAAATATTCCATTTCCAGGGTTTATCCAGGTATGAGTCTATTAATAACTTGGATACAAAGATATGGCGCTTCAAACTGAAAAGGCAAATAGCACTCTGTCTGCTTGGGCTAAAACAATGAATTCTAATGCATCTGGTAGGGGGAAGAGATAAGAGTGTGTTATTAATCTTGTGTCACATATATCAGCTAATTACATACTTGCTATTCCAGTTCTTTCCATCTTTACAGCCCAGCTGTCTCAGGACACTGCACCTATGGCAAGGAGATAAAAAGGTAAGCATTCAGGGCTGGTAAACAGAAATGGCAGCAGGAATTTATCACTGGAGGTTTTTTTCTTTTTTTCTTTTTTTTTGCGATACTTGCCTGTTGATAAAATCTATGGCTTGTGCTTTGAGCTGCTCGGCACTGTGCAAGTCTGCAAGGATGAGGGTGTCGGCCACATTCTCCACTGAAAGGCTGTTGCACAAGGCCTCTTCACACATGACCTTTAAACGCTCAAGAGCATACTGGGGTAGGGGGGCGAGAGGGGGACACAAATAGAAAGTGGTTACACGCTGGATGTAAAGTGGATCCCCATGGTTCGAGGTTTTCGTCTCAACCACACTGAATACACACAAAAGATCAGAACAGATGTGATCAGTTAGTAAAATTTGATGATTACGGCTCTCATGGGAATAGGGGGGGAAAAAAAAATTACCACTCCCAAAATTGTCTGCAATGGAAAAACAGGAAATACCCAATTTCTACCACATGATGAATGTGATTTATCACTTCAGTAATGATTTTGGAGGGAGGTTGTTGCTCAATATTCTGGTTCACTGCTCAGTTGAAACTCATCCTTTAAAATTCACAAACAGCATCATATTCTTAATACAGTTTTGCCAACCCTTCCGAGAGGTGAAATTGTGAAAGAGTGGCGGTGCTTTAAAAGATTATAGGCGGCTTCATATCACAGTCCCCAAAGAAATGTGGCTTTTAAAGCTGCACTGATTTTAAAATGCAACCAGAGGTGGGCAATCTGGTAATAAAAATAATACTGCAATCTATTGAATCCCAATCATGATCCACAATCTAAATTACAATCTTATTTTTTTTATTTTGAAATGCCCTGTAGAGTCTGAAACAGCCTCGGATTTTCGGCATTTGCACCATTTAAACACAATGGTTATTAAAGATAGTTCTTTTTTGGCACAAGTCCGTCATCCACCATGCTGCTACCTATAACTCAAGTTGCACTTGTCTACAGTGGGTCACCCACGGAAGAGCAATGTGAAGTCATTTGTCTGATTATCACAGCCCTTTAGTTGGCTTCATCACTCTTCTGCAGGGGTTTTTAACGTTTTTCAGGCCAAGCACCCCCTGCTACATAAACTGTCAACAATCTGTTGCATATTGAACTGGACTAGCAACAACGTGTAGGGAAGCAGTTGCATGGCTAATATTAGGGGTTTTTTTTTAGCAATAAGTTAGGACACAATCCATTGTGCCTCACAAAAATGTCCATACACTTGTGATAATTTGACAAAAGGCTGGCCAATATGTTTCAATAATACACAGTTAGTCGTCTAGGTTGCCATTATGTATAGGTGCTGCACAGTGATTAAGTGTACGGTTAGGCTAGTTGTCTAACATGAAAGCATGAGGAATCATGGGTAGACAATCATCAATGCTGTGTAAATTAAATGGTTCTTTCTATTTTTGTTTTTAAACCAGATTCATTGAAGATTAAAATAAAAAAAAAAAATTAAAACTTTAAAAATATTATTAAACAATAATATGGCAGGCCCCCCTGCAATAACTGTGAGGACCCAGGCTCTAATACTTTGTTCACATAGCGCAGGTCTGCTAGTCAGCTGGGTTATATGAAGTTTGGAAACATTCAATACACAAATCTGTATAGTTCACCTGAAACTTCAAGATTGATCACAGTCTGAAATCTTGAGACGACCAACCCTTAACTGCAACTTAATAGAAGCTGCAAAAGTGGGACGACAAAATGTAAACATCTATTGGCAACATAGTCAAATATGGAAGGAAATCCAAACTAGCACCTGAACAGCAAATCAAGTCTCTGATCCACCTGTTTGCCCACATGTGATGGTGTTGCACTGCCTCTCATGTCATTAAGTTCTGACCCAACAACTGCTTTAAATAAAGGGTTTTTTTTTTTTAAATCATAAATTATGATTTCTGTTGATGAAAGATGATTCTATAATTTCCATTACAGAACATAAACAAAGCTAAACACCTCCTCAATTCTCTGACCTCCAATGTTACATAAACATACCTAGTAGTATCTGTTAAAGAGCTACTGTCCTGTATTGAACTCTATATTTTTCACACCCTGCACAAACATGTTGTTGTAATGGGTGAGGATGCGGCGGGGTGTAATGGACTATATTATTTATAGTTTATCAATACTGAGATTATGCCACATTAGAATGCAAGCTAACAGCTGTGTAATTACACAACAGACCACATTAGCCTTTTAGCCTCATTGACTTGCATTGCTTTCTGGTCACTTCACTGATTGGAGGCTCCAAAACATTCAAACCCAAGCGTTGGTGAAACAGTGAGGTACATGACTGCTCATCCAATGACTGCTTCAGCATTACTGCTTCAGTGTGTAAATCACCGGATGCTGCAATTACCTTGACAGAACACCTTGTGGTGATGAAGTCTGAAGCTAAAAACTAAAATTGTCATCAGTTATTTTGATAGAGTCGACGGATCCAAGTGTCAAACACAGTGGTTTGAACAAGCTCGCTCTTTATCTGTGAAAATGAGAGTCGCATCCCAAGATAATTTCAGGGTGGGGCGAGTGGCTGGAGCTTAACTAAACACAGGTTTTTATCAGATTACATTTCTGCATGGCATTTAACTCACAAACTGATAAAAATAACTGTCCGAAGACAAAAATAGAGGGACCTGTTTGTCTGCCTCGGGAAAAAAGGAGTGGAAGGTAGTTGTTTGCAAACGTTCGAATTACTTTGGGACTTACTTTATCTGCAGCTGCCAGCAAATTGTCTGCCATCTTCTCCAGGTTCGGGGCCTTTCCTGTGTATATGAAGCCCATCATTTCCTTAAAGACATCTGGGTCTACGTCACTGATGTCAACGCGGTTCTGGAAAGGAAGACAAAAAAGGTTTCTGTGCGACTGAAAACGTCTATTAAAGAAGACTCTCATTACCACTGAGCCAGGATCAGAGTTCATTGTAAACATGAAAAAGGCTCTTGAGCATCAATTATTGCCCATGTACGAAGCACAGCACTGTGCAGTAGTAGACGTAAATGGTCTATGAAGTACCCTGTTATTCTTACCTTTTTACTCTCCTCCATTTCATGTTCAAACATGGCATTAAAGACCGGTGACCTCGCTGTCGATGAAAAAAATATGACCGGTCAACATCATGAGATGAATGTTAGCGCACCAAATAAATAGCTACTGTTCATCAAGATCAACCAACATTGCATAATGTGACTAAATAAAGAAGCTCTAATTTAACAGCATGAGATACAGCTGTCTTATATAAGAATAAAAAGACAAACAAACAAAAATGACGTATTTAGCACAACACATCAATATTGAACTTAGTCTGTTAAAAAAAGAAAATCGCACAAAATCCATAAAGCTGCCACTTTGTCAGCACTTGCCCCTGACCACAGCAGCTGCCACCATGTCTAATGGACACAAGCTGGAGAGCCTCTCAATCTTCTGGATCCTCCAGTCATCTGGGTCAAGTAGGGCCAAGCAGGGGTAGTAGGGTGGATTAGCATCCACTGCTGAACTAGGCTGCCACAAATCATGCCAGGAATACCAAACCCTCTGTAGCATTTTGAGGTGCTTATGGATCTCCAGGAGAGGCCATTAAGAAAAGGGCATAAGCATGTCTGTCTAGGGCCATTTTGGGCTGCCGCTTGCTAAAATGCCAGGGCCAGGGGACGGTCTTACCTGCGAGGATGGATTTGTGGGCTTTGAACTCCTGCCCTCCGACATAGAGGCTGCAGTCTGTGAAGCGCGAACACTCCCACAGGTTCCCCAGATCGTCAGACAGCTGACACTCTGGGACCTTCAGCATGTTCATGTTGGACTGGCCCGAAATGTTAACCGAATCCTGGACAACGCTTACCTGTGCAGGACAAAACATGGCAGAGAGAACAACACGCATCAAAAGGCTGAGCATCTTAACAAATCCAGCAGCAGGAATGCCTGACTGCATTGGAGAGCAGTCTCATTGGAGTTTAATTTGCTCCTTTTACAGTGCATTTTCTCGACTGAGGAACCTACAGTGGGAGGGAATCTTGTTTGCAAAACACAACCACTTGAAACCAAAATTAATTAACTCTGCCGAAACACCTAATTGATAACGAAAGGCATTTTGTCTTTAATTTGAATGTAATTTGTTTATCAAAGTGGCAATTTCCCAGAAATGGCTCAATCCTTCTGAAACTGTTGCCTGGCACACTGTCTGATCATGGCAGTATTCAGCCAATTCCATTCACATCAAATTTCATTGACACTTCATTTAGCTTGTCCCTTGAAAGAACATTTTAGAAGACATTTATTCTTCCTGACAGACGGAATTCAATTATTTCGAAAACAAGCATCGTTGTAAATGATTTAAGATGGAGGAAGCATTTCACTTTCTGAGAGGTTAATGCCATTTAAAGCAAATGCCAACAGTAGGTTTGTAGCTAAATGGCACCGGAGCTTACAATCAGATGTAAACTGGTCGTGCCAAGAATTAAGAGACTCTCGCCTTGATTCACTTAAGGTTACATTTGGGGAACACGGTGATGTGATTCTGACGTTTGCATGGATTCATTTCTGGTACAACCCAGATTGATCGAAACATGACTGAAACAGAATGATCTTTTACTGATCCTTTTTGACATATACTCAATTGAAAAGAGGACAAAGACAATATATTCAATGTTTTACCTCATCAACTTCCTTCATTTTGGTAAATACATTTTGAATTTGATGCCAAACAAGTTGAAACCGGGGCAGCAAAAGACTGAGAAAGTTGTGGAATGCTCAAAATGTATGAAAGGGGCATCTCTAAAACACTCATCCACAACCAAGGACTCACCACAGTGTGAAACACTATTGTAGAAAGGATATTATGGCATGGGGGGAAATTTACAGCTAAAGGTAAAGATTGTTTACATATTATTGTATTATGTTTTATTTATGCTTTATACAGCATCTCAGCTTTTATGGATTTGGGGTTGTGTGTGTAGAGATGCACCGATCAACTGACCGGAGTCGGGCGGCTTTAAGCATCGATGGTGATGAATGTTAAATAACAACACAGAATCTCCGCTGCCTGAACCAGGGCAGCACAGTTTAAACAAATAAAGTGGGATATTACTACAATTAATTTTCAGCTGGATGTTATTTGTACAAAAAAAAGCTCTGTCTAGTTAAAGAGCACTTTATTTCATGATTTGTCTAATTGAGTGGGAGAGGAGGTCCTGTAACCTGGTGCAGAAAATGTTCGTGAATACGGTTATTAATTATAGTTCTTAGAAAGCAAATCAGAATTGGCAGGTCAGATTTTTTTTTTTTTTAATGACTTGGCCAATAACACTGCAGTTGGTGCATCTCTAGTTGTACGCCACATAACAAAATGCAGCTCAGCAACATGGTACCGCTATGCAATGATGAAAACACCCAAACAGCAGGTTTTTCTTTTCTTTTCTCTTTTTTTACATTTCTAACTATTTTAAAACAACACAATTGGCACTCCAAACTTGTGCCTAATCAGCCCACGCATCAACATGTTTCGCACATCTAGTCGGCAAAGACTAAGTGTAAACAAAACAACCATACACAGCACCTTTGCCTGTTGTGTCAATCACATATGTTGCCAAATTATTTGTACATAATGACTCATTTGCAAACCTATATGAATGATATTTCTGGTAATTTTCTTTAATCAATCTACTCATAATCATTTCTAATACATATAACAACGGGTATGTGTGTAGGACGGAATGTTTTGTTCCCTCAACCAGAAAATGAGACAGAACGAGAAACAGCTTTTGTTTGGTGAACAGAAGGGGAATGTGTAATCAATGATTTCCCAAAATGAATGACCAAGCTATTAACAAGAGAAAAAAAAAGTCCTCTCCCATTCATCCACCCTATAGGCTTCTATGTATAGTTCCATAAATCATCTTATGAAATCATCGCAAGTAGACGTTACCAAAGTGTGGCTCATATGAAAATCTGGCAGAATGACACCATTTATAAATAAAAAGATTGCAACTTCTTAATTTGAAGAATAAAAAAGAAAGCAACAGTATTTACCTCACAGAACAGGGTGAGCTTGTCATCTGGTAAGAGTCCATTGGCTTCATCAAGGAGGAAATCTCTCCTTATAAATTTTTTGAAGCCCCAGTCTTTGCCTTGGACAAATCTATATGCTCTTTGGCTTTCTGTAACGACAAGAAAAACAATGACAAGTCCTATTATTGCTATTCTTTTACTTGCAAATGAGAAACATGAATAAAAGTGGAGGTATACAAGGAACACCAAAGATACGGTACACTGGATGTGATCATGATCTGAATGCTTCTACTCACCCATCGCTTTTGTCTCCTCTCGTTTAGCGTTCAACAAAGAAAACTTGAACTTTGCTCTGACTTCACTTTTTGGACAACTAACAAGAAGTAAATACAATGACAGATAATCTTTGCTTTCATCATCAAGTCCCTTTGGATTGACTCGCAGACACCTGGCAGGTAAAAAGACAAAGCGGCGCATCAGTAATGTGACAAAGAAGACAGTAACAACTTTTATCAAAACTGAAAATTATGACAGGCTTTCAGGGGTGAGTCCCGCTGGCTTTGAGAGATTATAATCATCACTTATGTACAGAGTTCCTACAAAATAACATTCATGTTTGTACTTTAAGAACATGAAACTGGATGTGATCAAATTTGACAGATCAATAATCCCAATTATTAGTAACCATGAATGTTTTTTAATTTAATTATTCATTAACTATCAATGACTTTTTTTAATTCTACAGTAAAGGCTGCAAATAAAGGAACAGCAGTGAGTGGTTTAGCTCGAGCACTGACCATTTCATCTTGTCATTAGGGCCAGAGGAGAAGGTCGAGCTCTTCAACACCTCCCCCATTTCTTCTCTGCAAAAACTAAAGTTGTTTATGGTCCACATGTAGGAAAACTTCACAACTTTGACCTTGGAATCAGAAAATAAACAAAAAAAAAAATCAAAACATGCAGCAAAAACCAGACCAAAGCACTTTGTTTTTCTTTACAATTTTAAAATACAATAAAAAATGGAAATTATATGGCAAGTTAACCTTCTCAAATAATAATATTAATAAAAAATAGGGCTAATTTGGGGGCTGTCCATCCTAGATTACATTAATCTGAATAATAACAAAACACCAAATATAAGATGTTTTGACAGAATAGATATTGGTATGTCACAGTTGGAAAAACAAAAGATGTGAAGTAATAAAATTAATGATGGCTGAATTGCAATTAGCTGCTTCAGTTTCAGGACCCTGGTACTGAGCAAGCTGGATGGCGAATGGCTTACTGGAACGCTTGAGCCACCGTTAATGTTATTAGTATCAACTTTGCTTCTCCTACCATGACAAGTCACATTGTCTGCTGTGAAATGACCTATTAACATAAAGACAGAACAAATTGCGAATAAAGTACCAGTACTCAGGGTTTAGTAAGTCTTAAAGATGATCTCCTAGCAGTGTGATAGGATTTGAAATCCAACAAGCTACCTAAAACACAATCAGTTGTATCAAATTATTGCATAGAACATGATTTAACGAGTAATGTTAATACCTGTGTGTAACACCAGCTCTCTGCCACAGGTCCACTTGACATCTCCCCTGGGGGAGGAGGAGTGGGAACCCGTGACATCACCGGTTTCGGGGTACCACTCACTTTCGTCCTTGAAGCACTAATCGTTGCAAGAAAAACAATAAGAAACTTATTTTTGCACAAATTAAACAGCATAAATGACACACATGACATAATTTCACCTCAACCATTGACAATAAAAAAAAATTTCAAGATGGTAAAATCCTTCACATGGTCTGAATCTATTTGTATTTTAATTGCTACAAAATTTGATGCACCCAAAACAGCACCAAATCATTCTGACTGTATCTTGACGTCTTATGATTCTGAGAGAGACATCAAAATTTGTAAATAACATTAACTATGGGATAGAGTTTAGGAAGTTTATAGTTTTTTTTTAAAATAAATAGTTCTTAACCTTAACCTTTTCGACAAGTTTTAGTATGTGAATGGACTGATTGCAGATGTATCCATGCTACAAGTAAGTAGTAAGCTGCATCTTCTGTAACTTTAGAAAAGAAAAAATGTTGAATTTACTAACAACAAAGTTACTAACTATGTTGCCATTGAGACGGCCATTGTCACAGCTTAAGCAAAACTATTCTCATCCTCTTCGGTTGCAAAAGTGTCACCAGAGGAAAAAGATGGTAAAAAACAAGGGTGTGTTTAGGCAGTTAGGGTTGTAAAAAAAAGCCACGGAGAGACCATTGTGGAGAGACAACCTCCCACGCCACACTTTTGACTCACTGGTGAGGTGAATTTGGTAGTTGCTTAGAAAAAGGTCCAGTGTGCCATGTTGCACCGCCAGGTTTCTACAGTGGCCAGGAAGAAACACACCAAACACGGAGCCTTTCGCATTTTAGTGGCCATCATAGGGGAGGCTTGGTTCCAATCTACACACTGGACCTTTAAAAGTGCTGTTCAGTAACCACTGTATATGCCAAGCAGTCAGTTACAGGCTCGGCTCTGGCCAGTAACACTGTGCAGATAATTGTTATTACAGCAAATGCGTCCAAACACAGTCTTATATAACAGCCATTTTTCATGTGCAAACATCCCCATTTAATTTCACTTGAGCAGCGCAACTGTTCGGATAGCAGAAAACCAAAGCCAGCACAAAAACTGCCATGTTCACACAGAATCAGAATCACCTTTGCTAATGTTTTCCGTTCCCTCCTTCACCGACACCTCTTTTGGTGTGTCAGCACGTTTAATTTCATATTACTCATAAAGGAAAGTTCATATCAGTTCCTCTAAACCACTGTCATCCCTCGGATCAACCCGTATCGGTGTAAGGTATTTCCAATAATTCTTGAGAGGGTCTTTCTTAAAAGCCATGAATTCTGTAATGTTGCTTTCGAAATATACTATACAAAGACTTTTTAAAACACATTGCACACAAGCACGTAGAAAGATGGAAGAATGCCTTCATGGCAAAAACACACAAAGGCAGAGACGAAATGATGATGGTGGAAAACCACTACTCCACTATCTGATCACCTCTTCTTCTGCATCACAGTATCTCTGCTCCTCTGAGTAAAACTTCAGTGTACACACACAGACACACACACACACTCGTCATGGGACTATTTATGTGTGCGATCACTGGGCCACTTGTTTGCAGCCTTTTCCTTTTACATTAAAAATTCCCTTTCATTCCAAGATTCTGTTTGATGCGAAGAATATTGAAATTCTGAGACAATGTGCACTCATGACCACGCAAGCAGAGACTAAACATGATCACTTAGTGTCTTAGCTTATAAATCACATCGAGTATTACTGACAGAGTCAAGGACTATTGAACAAACAACTCAAGTTGAGTCCAAAGACATAACACAACCGTATCATACAGAACATGCTGGAACTGAATCCCCTTTAGCTATAATGGTTACATACGAAATCACAATCATGCAGCATCAGCAAGGAAATTAAGAGCTTCTCATCACCTCTTATATGGTTGAAATGTACAAAGTTTCAGTTTTTTTCTAAGTTTTCACAGGATCCTTCATGGCCCCATCTTCATGTGCCACTCTAGAAAGAACAGAAAAAAACAGACATTAGACACAGAGAATTGACTGGATCAACCCAACTAAAAGTTATTGATGTTAGCCACCATTGTTGAAGCATTTGGCAGTAAAGCCACAGCTCTCACAACAAAGCAGACCTGTCACATTTATCAAGGCCTACAAATAATCCAAGTGTCAATAAAGTGACCTCAGTAGAAAATCAGAGCTGTGAAACCAGTCAATGCCACGTTATTAAAAATGTGAGGGCATCAGTTAGCGTTCAAATAACAGATTGTTAGTGGCAGTGTAGGCCTTAAAAAGCTTGCCATGTCAAATGTTACCTGAATTTGTGATGCTTTATCGTATAGCCTAGCCTGTAACTGACTGCTCGGCCTATAAACCAGTCAGTTAAATTAGCCAACTCAAGATTCACCTGCAACTTTGTTTGGCTAACACATTAGCTGTCCTGCTACCTCGCCTTAAATATAACAGAAACGATGCTATCCGCACAGGCAGCTAGTTTACATTAGTTGAAAGTTAAATGATCGTACATAAAATGAACTCCAGAGCTCACTTTAGCTTATGTGCTATTCAAAATGTAAGCGGATGTGGCTAACCTTGATACACAAAAAGAAAAAAAAAATCGAAATCACTAGAAAGCAACAGCTCAATGTTAGCGTAACATCAGCTAAAGTGTCAACACCAATTTCTAAACCATCATCAATATCGCTTCACGATTTCACTTCACCGGACTTATCGTCCTTTGGAATCTAAGCTAACATACCCAACAGTACACTTGTTCAAGGAAATCTATTAGACTGCGCGACTCTGTCAATTGTGTGTGAAATACGTATCTAGCTAACTCAAGCTAACATTAATGTTCTCACTAGCAAGATTAATGTTAACTTCACTTTAGCCACAGACCGCAAATGCAGCTAGCACTGATCAACTAGCTTAACACAGATCATGTTAACAAAAAATCCGTCCACATTATACCAGGTTAACTTACATTAGTCACGTTACTCCTCTGTCGCAACACAAACTAGCTAAGGATACCACAAGTTAAATTGCTAATGTGCTGTTTAGACCCCGCATTACCCGGTGTAAAACAAAGGGCCTCCACTGATCCCTGTGACAGGATGCTAACGAGACAAGCTAACGTAAACCCTCACGTTTTGGTACAATCTGCTGGTGGGAAAACAACGGCGGCTAACTAGCGGCTAGCCGAAGCTAATCTCTGCACTGACTGCTCACAAAAAGTTTAAAAAGACATGGTGACGGCGTACCTTTCAATTTCATACTTCCATATATATCGAATAACGCATATAGCTTTGTGTCACAGTCGCTCCTGGCACCCTCCGCCACTTTAAACTCTTTTTCACAGAGACTCTTCACAGGGTTTCTTTGTCTAATTTATATCTGTGCTAGCTTGCATCTGTCTAGCTGGCTGGTAGCTTAACAGGCTAGAAAATATAGCTACTGCGCATGCGCAATTTTTTGGATAACATTCAGCTCCATCTCATTTAACAACTGATCCAGACTCTATTACTACTACTACTACCAGAACTACTAATATAATAATAATAATAATAATAATAATAATAATAATAATAATAATAATAATAATACATGAGCAGGGTGCATTATATTCTCTACTGAAAAATACTCTGAAGATAATATTATCTTCATTGTTGTTTCTTTTTAGCCAAATATTGTACTCAAGAAAAATATTGTAGGCCTAATCAGGGTAATTTTATCTGACAACTGTAGTTCTATACGTTATTCTAAAGACCTCAGATGCTGTTTATTTAGGCAAGATGCATAAAAAAAATTATAACTCCTATTTTAAGACATCAAACACTGCATAGAAAAGTTAAAAACACACATCTTACATATCAATAACTCTGAAAGGAATGATTCTACAGAATGAGAAGTCTACTTTTATTTAGTTATTTTAAGTCAGTTTACAGCTGACACTTTTACAAAGTATGGAATGAGAAACTGTGAACTATAATTTTTTTACATTTTGGTTGAGGTTGAGATTAAAAAAAGTTTATTTTCAGCAGGTTTGCTTCCGTTTAGAGAGCCAAAGTCTCGCCCCTTCCACTGGACCCTCATGGACCTTATTTTAGAAAGCATTCTATGGTAGTGAATGGAGAAAGACAAATTTTTTTTTGATCCAGCTTGAATTGTGCCATGAAATACACATCTGATGTTTGTAATTTAAAAGATGATTTATTTATTTTTTTTAAGTCAAGAAAGGCAGTTTGTCATTATTAGAGTATCTAGTTTTGTATTTAACTACATTGTCTCTCTTAACACACGCCACCAACACCAATATGGTCAGCTCGGTACAGAAAAGTGCTTAAAAGATGGGGTGATGTGAAAGGATAGTTTGTCAGTTTTGTGAGCAGGCTAATATACAGGAGCAGCTCTACAATGTTTAAATCACGGGTTTTGGTGACTGTTCAACAAGTTGACGCCACTTATAGAACTGTTGGCTGTGTAGCCATTATAATGATGTATTCTGACAGTCTTATTTTTTCTTAATTCTATGACAATCTGGGACTTTCTTGACTTAAAAAAATTATCTTTTAAAATTGACAAACACCATATGTTTAATTCAGGGAATAATTTAAACGAGATCAAAACATTTTTTTGGCTCTCTCCATTCATTAAGGTCCCATGAGGGAATTTAATTTTAATTTTAATATACTATCATAATCCCACAAGGGGAAATTCTTTTTTGCCACTCACATTACACACACAGGTACGCACACACACGCATATCTAGAGGAGATGAATGAAGGGGCTGCCACACATGCTACGGCACCCAGCAGTGTTAGGGGTTGATGCCTTGCTCAAGGGCACCTCGACTATGCCCAGCCAACTACTAGTCCACATTATACTTTTTTTTCAGTCCGAATGGGACTTGAACCGGCGACCTTTGAGTCCCCAAGCCAAGTCCCCACAGACTGAGTTGTTGCCGCCCTAAACTGGAAGGGGCGTGGCCTCAGCTCTCCACAGGGCTATTTTAAGAATATGTGTTGCTTTTTGGGGCCCAGATTACAATTTGGAATAAATGTTACAGTTTATTGGAAAGGGTAGATAGTAGTGTTGTCAAAAATATCAATATATATATATCAATATTAGTATCAGCTATGTTTTTCCCTCTTGTCTCCGACAGCAGGTTGACCCACACCCTCACCTGTGCGGTGTCCACATCGCCCCACATAAATTAACTTAGATGCTGTTGTGCTTAACACACAATAGCCTGGACCAACAATCTCAATATTTATGCCCTCAATGTTGTGTACATTTTTCCCCTTGATATCGAATATGGATATTTTTTTGTATCGCACTTAGAAATTCCACTATGTCGACATCACTAGCTGATGTAGACACAAACCACCGATGGCTCATGTAAGAGAGTAAATGTAATCATTAACAGTCGCATGAAAGTCCTCATATAGGAAGAGACGCAAACAATGTGTATGTCGAGGGGGGATGTGTGCTCATCATCGGCCTATTATATGCCAATAATAGTCCATCTTCGTGTGCTGGAGACAGCGGAAAAAATAAATAGAGAAAGGAGCCTTGATATAATGTAGCTTACACGATAGATGAAAACCCCGACTGCAGCTCATTCTCAGCCAGCCTTCACACTGTCTCTTCTGTCTGCTTCTGATGTTTCTCGTCCAGCAAACACAAAGCAGCTTGGGGTAAGCCATTCTCTGAAACAATACTCTATAATGGCTCCCTGTAGGCCTGTGATAACTAATTCCCTTTCAGATGGATGGACACTGTTCTGCAGAATGAGCGATAAATGGCTCCTCTGCACCAATCAGTCTACATTCACGGACAAAGTGCGGCACAGTCTGCGAATGTTTGCGCTGTATTGTGACGACAAACACCAAACTGTATGCGAAACAGATTGGGTTTGGTTAAAAAAAATAATACTGTAAACACAGCAGCAAAATGTCACATTCTGATACTGAAGCCCACATCAAATGTCTTTAATATCATAGTCATGATACCCTGACCCGTCTTGAAGTAGAAGGAATGGATGATAGGATCACAGTTAAAGAGATATGGAGGGGGACGCTTATCGGGAGTTTAAACCAGTTTAATATAAGGGCAGGGGAAACGGGCTTTACTGAAAGTGTCTGCAGACAACACGGTCCAAGAATAGGAAGGCTGAGGAATGATCACTTATTTTGCATTTACCTGCTATTCTTTTAATTGGTTCGTGTAGAGCGCAGTGTGAGCGCCTAGTTTCAAATCAGTTTCATCACACATTTCTATTCAAATCTCCTCCGGCCTCAGAATGAATAGCACTGAATACCTGTTTTGTGTCTTTTTGTCCTATCTGATACGTTCACAGCCCCTCTGCATGAATATCTCCCTAAACAATGGCCCTGACAGTCGTCTACCTCCAATCTACAATACAGTTCTAATTAAGAGGATCTCCAAATACCCCTGATATTATTCCTGACAAGTATTCAATGGCCTCAGTGATGAAGACTGATACGGACAGAACTTATGAGCAGGAAGGGAAAAAAAAGGCTGCGGTGACAAGACGAGCCCCGCGGTGACCTTATCAGAACGTGGCCGTACAGATGTCGAGAGAAAAATTGAGTCTGAAATTAGTCACACTCTTTTTTTTTGCCGGTGTCTGGAAATAAAGCCATAATACTGAACAAAGGAGACGGTAGAAAACCCCAAAGATTCCAATTTCATCTTAGTTGATTAAATCTATGTCATAAAATATATGGTAATATCCAAACGTTGAGTGGATGGATATGGAAAATGGCTATTAGTTGATCAGATTATTAGAGGTCCCTGCAGAAAGTTTTGTCTTAACTAAGGTCTTCACACCAAAAATCTATTGTTATGATTAACAGCTAATGCAAAAAAACACAAAAAGAATGAGTCGCATGTTGGTGCGTGAGCCTCCTGTTTTTAAAGTAATGTATCCTTTGTTCTCATCTGTGATTGATTTCTGGATAATGGTTGAATTTTATCACAAAACCCTGATTTTGAAGAAGCCCTTGATGTTGGCTCTAAGGGACAGACACCAAAATGCGACATTCACCAGAGATTTTTGAGATAAGTGGAGGTGTTATTATTGTCAAAATATATTTTATCTCTGTAATAAGAAAAAAGCACCACCACCAAAAAAACAAAATAAGCCCCAAAACATGGCTTTAAAAGGCACTTATTATTCATAATTTTACTTTGGGTGACTACTTGAAGGTGCTTTAAAGCTCAAAAAAACACATCAGTTTGGTCATACTGTCCAGTGCTGCAGCACTGTATTCCCCTTCTGTCTGAAATACTCTGTTTAAGCTCCTGTCTCTTTAAGTCTGCTCTGATTGGTACGTTCACAGTTGCCTGAGCCAGCACCGCTAACAACAACACCAGAGCAACTGGGCTGGTTTTTTCCTTACGCTACGCATAAAGTATGCAAACGTGTGACGTGGTGCCGTAGTGTGATGTCAGAAAGTCACGGAGTTAAAGGCGGGACTACTGATGAGGCGTTTCAGGCACTTCAGGAGCTGTGTTTTCTGTGGGAGAGGAGAGCTTTTTCAAATTTCAAGACCTTTTCCTTGTATAAGAACCTATATAAAACACTGAAGGAAACGATAATAGGTCTCCTTTAACATGTTATAGCAGTTTTTTTTATGAGAATATGGTCCTGAAACATGATGAATCCAATCCCAACATGAAATGCCAATTATTCCGTCGACTGTCATTATCATTGTCTACTGCATCACCTTGGATCCCCTTGCCAAACTAATCACTGGTTGACAGAGAAGGTATGGAATATTTCATGAAAAATATGCAAAGTGGAAAATGAGTCTTTCCTCTCGCTGGGAAGATCGGTTTTAATCCAACTTGTCCTTAACCTTATTTCAGTCACGATGAGAATTTTCGTGTCACTCACACTGATTTGAAATATGCACACCTTCTCATCTATTGCTTGTATTAATGAAACCGAAGTCTACCAACTGTACATGTCACACATTAATATTTATCATTTGCTTTCATAAGCGACGATAAGTTGCTGTGAGGTTTAGCATTAGCATTAGAGATGCCAGTTCTGGCACGATGACCTCCACCAAGGAGGTTTCGTCTTCACCCGCCTGTTTGTTGGTTTGTTGGTTGGTTTGTCAGCAGGATTACACAAAAACTACAGAATGGATTTCCACAAAACTTGGATGGAGGATGGGTCTCAGCCCAGAATAGACCCCATTAATTTTTAGTGTGGATCTGGACTTCTTTCTAAATTTCAATTGTAGACTATTTTTGACATCAACGTTCTTCAAATCATTTGTTTGTAAGTGGGATATAAGATTTCAGATTTTCCTTATAGTTGTGGATATTATTTTGTTCATCACTCACATTTACCATAATTACACAACTAGACAGGCTCAGAATTCCTTTGAATAAATATCCCATGGTCAGTTTTCTATAAAATATGGAGGAGTTATCTCATAGAATGAAAATGTTTACTGGTTTCTTCTGTGTCATTGCCTTCATACAAAAATGAGACTAAGAAACAATATGTATTCAAAAGGTATTGATGATCTTTATTGTTTGTACATCTTTTGGGTGAGGTTTTCATATAAGTCGAACAGGTTTATACCTTTTTTTATCACTTTCTTTAAAGGTGCAATTTGTAAGAAATTAAGTTTACAACATTCAAATAGTACCCAAAATTATCAATGTAATGTGAAGAAATAACAGTTTTATCATTGCGTCAAAGACATCTTTGCACTGTGTTGCTGAGATATCTACTTAAGTTAGCATGCTAACCAGCTAGCCCCTGCCCGTCCTGTTGCATAATACCACCCTGCTCCATTACTCTGGTGACCTGCTGCCCCTTATTTGTTTGGAGTATGATTTAGACAGTTTTATTTAGTGGGCACCTTCTGGGCTAAACACCGAATACTGACTTGTTTTGCACTTTGAATACCAGATATGGTTGCTGTATTTCTACAATGCCTACTATACTCAGATTTTCTTCAATGTTATGTTAGAGAGAAAAACAGACAAACATTTCATTGCCTCGGGGAAGCCCAGACTCCACTATTATCTTCATGAAACTGATGTAGTCTTATGTGTGCAACAGAAGTGGAATTCATGCAGCATTTCTGTGTTTACAGTGTTGTCCATTTTCGCACGTTGGCTGCCAGTCAAGTGTTGAAGTGCTCGTAATCTATCGACAGATTTCCTGAATAACTTCATGCATAATGAGGTTGATCCAGTGAAATCTCTGTCTTTTTTTTTCTACCATGCGTACAGTCTTTTAATCACAGTTAATACTCCACAGTTGGATGTGTAGCACAATGTCACACTGAGGTTGACTACAGTTGTGCAGAAGATTCACCTTTTTGAATTACACTGATAATCCTTCCCTCCACACACACACACACACACACACACACACACACACACACACACACACACACACACACACACACACACTGTCTGACAGAGGGTTCCTTTTAACACTAGAAATGAATAAATTCTTGTTGCATGTCACCGGTGAAGGTCTGTGTTTGAATTTTGCTAAAATCATTGAAAGTCCACAACACAATACCACTCTCAGTGCCCCTATTTAAAATTTGCAGCTCCATTGAGTCTGGGCACTGGACCGGGACTCCCATACTTAGATGTAATCATTGAAAAAGCTTTAAAACCTTTTTTCCCCTCTTATGTGCGAGACCGTCCCTCTAATGAAAAGAGATTTTGCTTCCTTCATTGAGTTTGTTAGATTCTGCTAACTGAGCTGTTCAGCGGGGAGTAGTAGAATTCCTTCATGCCGTATTATACTTTGTGATATAAAACAAGTGGACGACCTAAAAAAAAAATCCCTGTTTTTGCATGTGAAATTAAATTTTCTGTCCTAATGACAACCTGTGAGTGATTCTGAAACAGGCAGCAAACTGGACCTGTTTGAAAAGTGTGACAGTTCAGAACACATGTGCGCAAAAATGTATGATGTGCCAAATATCTCCAGGATTATAACACCTGAGCATCACACCAGAGTTGAAAGAAAATTAACTGCGAGGAGAGTGAAAGAGGGAGAGTGTAATGAAACTCCAGACAAGATTAAACTGCACTTTTTTCCCCCCTCCATTTTCGTTCTCCTTAATTAAGTGCTTTCTATGTTTTCCTTCCCAACAATCGTCGAGCCTTTTCAGGATTTTGACAGGGCTGATTATGTAGCATGAAGCAGATGCTCTGTTGCCAAGATGTCCATTGACAATTATTGCTATTCTTCATAGCTCATTTCCCACGGAGCACTGAGAGAAATTGCACACTGGCTCCATGTTATTAATAGTGCCGCTCGGTATGGAAATGAGACGCTAATTTAACCAAAATGTGCCATTTTTATTCTGGTTTGATTATCAAATGAACTATGGCATTCTTGAAATACTGTATTGCAGTTATTAGAATTAAAATTAAACGTTTTCAACCAGATTCTTACATGCTGCCTTTGATTAGAGGGAACATATCTAATGTGATGATTTGTCCGGGAATATTGGTGCCTTTGACAAGATGATCTCGTGCTGCGGCACTTGAACGTTTGTCTACTTGTTAGTGTGTCTGTGTTACTCAAACAGCAAAATACAGTTACGTCTGGTTAGTCACGCTCATATAGAGTACTGTGCTGCAAACGAACAGCTAATTTTAAAGTAATTTTTGTGAAAGATTAAAAGGGAAATTTGTGTACTTTTCAATAGCTAGTTTTATCAGATCCACATCACACTTGGCAGGTTTGTTGCTGAAGACCCAAAACAGTGTTGGATTTGGTGCAGTTTAGACATGCGACACTAGGGGTGTCAAAAATAACCAGTATTGACGATTCTACAAAATGAAATATTGATATTGTGTTAATAATAAGCGCATGATAATATCCTGTAAATGATCCAGCGTCTCTTAAACCATCTCCATGGCAGCAGTGGAAAAAGACGAAGAAGACGCAGTAGCTGTTAGCTTGCTTTGGATTCATTAAAACTTCAGCAGATTGGCTAAACAGACTCTCTCCACCTCCCTACTTGTGTTACAACAATAAAGAAAGTTAAAGATGAATTTGACAGCATTTGTCCCCTTAATTTCCATATGTAGCGCACTAATATCGTTATTGTGAATTATAGCAGGGCTCTGCAGACTGAAGTTGGACTCACACATGATCACCCTCGCGTGATCTCAGACATAAAGTAAATGGACTTGCTGTAGAAGCGCGTTACGGTGAGAAAAAAGCAGAGGGTTAAACGAGTCTGGATGAGTTGGGAGACGCGATCAACACTGGAACTGGAGGTGAGATTTAAAGTTTCTGTCAACAGAGGTTCGCTAGCTAACGTTAGCCTCAAGGGCTAGGATGTTTACCGCCGCGTGGCAGCGCCACCAGCTGCTCTGGGACGCCTGCTGTGGTCCGGCTCCGAAAGAACCAATGTAATCACCCAGATTTTTAAAATCGTAAACATGTTTGATATGAACTGGGGCGGCTCCGATGAGCCTGTGACAGCTCAGGAGGTTTGAGACTGGATCTGTAAACTCCTCACACAACCAGATAATCTGTGTCAATAATCTCTCTCATATTATGCATTTGCTTCAGTAGCGCAGTTCACAGTGTTGGGACAATGACACATGCCTTGGTGAGTGTTAGTACTAAGTACTAAGTTACTGTTATGTTGTTAGTCTTTGTTGTGGTGTGATTATTCAAGCATAAATAGTAAAGACATAGATATGGAAAGTTGAACTGGAGCAGCATTGCTGTAACCATCTGAAACATTGTAAACAATTCTGACATCAGTAAACACAACCAAAGAGTTAGTCATTAGATATGCGTCTATATAAAATATAGATTTCACATTTACATTGCAAGTAATCTTTTCTGGAAGAAAAAATAGGTACAACAAAGATAAAAAAAAAAGAAAAGAGGAAAATATTGAAAACAGATTTTTCAAATATTTTGGGGCACAGTAACAGTTGCGTAGCGAGGATGTTAAGTCTGAGCAGTGGTTGTACCGTCAGCGTCTCATATTTGTAAACAACGCGCGGCGTCTGTCACGTCAGAAGTGAGGATGATTGGGTGCGAGGGCTGAGGGAGAGAGAGAGAGGAAGACATCATGACTTGATGACGAGGCGTCTCATTTCTCAAGCAGGGGAGCTGATGATAACCCGCCGTTCTTCTGGTCTGCTACACCTGCACGCTAACTGGCTGCTGGGACCGGCTCCTTCCTGACAAGCTCCTGTCTTCTCTGCCCTTTCATCTCCTCGCTCCACAAAAGAGAGTTTAGAAGTCTTTTATCTGTGCCTGGGGGTACACTTCCTTGTCTGCCAAGAGAGGAAATCAACCAATTAAGCCTGTGGTACTATTCATATGAACCATGCATCACAGGAATGGCTCTAAATGTGTTTTCTGTCAGTTTTTCACTCTGCATAATTGGCAAACCTCTTTTAAGTCCGCGAATAACTTTAACAAAACCTGTTGTTTCACTGTATGTAAATGTGGATCCTGTTCTGTGAACTCAGTGTTATAGTCTGAATTTATAGGAGAGCTTACTCACAACTGTTTAGGATATATATATATATTTTTATTACTTTTTTGTTTTTTATTTTAAACTGAAATGATATATTTTTTTTTCCCAAAACAAGATATGCCTTTAAGATGTAATAGGACATTTTAATTTCTTCCCTGACTGATAATGAGGCTGATGGCTGTATCGTCACATGAAAAACAGGAAGTAACAGGAACACGCATTGCACCCACAGGTATTGCGGATGTTGTAAGACCTGCACTTTCACACAAACATGACTCCGTCACCCCACACTTTTTCCTGAGGCAAGGCAGATTTATTTGTATAGCACAATTCAGACACAAGGCAACTCAAAGTGCTTTACAGGAGCATACAAATAACATTAAAAGACATTAAAAATTGCATTTAAAAGACATTAAAAAACAAGTAGGAAGACATTAAGAAAAGGTTTAAAGGAGACAAGACTAGAAAATAAGTTGAGGTTGTCAATCATGAAACGAAAAATAAATTCAATACTGATGATTTAACATCCATCTGGCAAATCACAGCCATTTGGCCAATCCACCAGGTCAGGGAACGGTCAGTAACAGGTCTGGCTGATTATCATTCTGTGATTTTTGAAAAAAAAAAAAAATGCTCTGGATTTATTGTATTCCTTTAGAACCAATCAGGATCTTCTTTGGGGCAACCTTCTAAGCCTACAATGCAACAACGGTGCACCTGCAAATTAGTGTCAGGGGGAACTGGATGCGGTTTAACATTTGCATGTGCAGGTTGCTAGCTTTGAGAGATTGGTGTTCTTATTTCCTGCTGAGATGGGGATATGGAAAATGCTAACACGCTGATAGTGTAAGGGGAGAAAAATGACTTTTTCTGGCTTCATCAGTTGGGTATCGTGTGAAGTTAGCGAGGCTCGCGGGCTTTTGATGGATACTGATGACTCAATACTCCCAGACTCAATGTCCAGTTTAATATCAGCCTGTGGATCCCATATTGTTAATTGGTGTTTATAAGACTTGATCTATTTTTCATAGATTTATATTTGTTTAATTATATTAGTTGACCTTGTAGGACCTTGCCAGAAACACGTCCACATCCTAAGCTGTGCGTGGTCCGCCATTGGTAGGCTCAACAGTCTTGGCCGTGATGACATTGAGAACAAATCAGAGGTCTGTTTAACTAGAATACAGAATGTAATCGTGTAACTTCGTCAGCTTATAGACGTCCTTTAACATTAAATAAAGTAGGCTACCCTCGTTCGTATTGTTTTAAAAGTGATATTTTCTGAGCTATTTCTATATCATTTTTCATCTTATTGTGTATCAAAGGCGAAATTAAAAAAGATAATTAAAGTCTTGATATTTTGGGGAACGGTGTGGTGCTACAATATACATTTTGAACTCAATAACAGTTGCATATGGTGGTGAAGAAAATGTAGAAAAGCACGGGAATTATTTGATTACGTGTTTTGGAGGCTGGGTTGGGGGTTGATGCCCCACCTCTAGAACCACCACGCTTTTAAAAGTTGTCGCTCCATCCTTGTTAACAGGGACATCATGGTGTTCAAGCAGACTAGAAAGCGTGTAAACCTGACATCCTCGAGCCCTCTCTCCTACTTTATATTTCCTGTTACTGTCTGCTTATAATCGCCCAATGAAGGTGAAATGCCTTTTTAAAAAAATATTGTACTTAAAGCTTTAAAATGTTCCTCTTCGGGGATGGTACTTGAAATGCTCTGTACTCCCCTCCGCCTCGCTCGCTCTCTTGTATTCACTCCTTGTATATTTCATTTGCAAAGCACACAGCCGTGCTCCAAAGAGATACCCAGAATGGATGCATTACTGAGAGACTGTCGGTGAGCAATTGCTGATCGAGGCGGGTGATAAAGAGAGCCGGGCTGTCTGAAACCTGAAAAAAGAGACTGGAGAGAGTCATGGAGCATACAGACCAGGAAGGTCACCAGCTGCCAAAGACGGGCCGGACCATCTCCACAATGTCCTCGGCTTCTCCTCTATTTACTGACACTCGCGACATTGGGAACACGCGGTGAAGGAGTGTGTAAGGAGAAAGAAAAAGTATGCTCAGGGCAAAGAAAACGAATACTCCGACACCTCATGGACCGCGAAAACAAAATCCACATAAACACAAGGCCGATTCCAAATCACGCCTCAATGATCTTGGCCTTCACACGTAAACGCCGCGAGTGGATTGATTAGAAGATATGCAAACGCGATAATCCGCTGGACATCCTCACTATCGCTTCTTTTGCATATGGTCATTTTAAGGACGCGCTTATCTCTGGCAGCCAAATTTACCATGCTAATAGATTTATTTCCTTACAGCCCTTGACAATCAGCCCCCAATACATTTGCATTTGTCTGGGGATCCGCGTCTCAAAAGTCACACTAAATAAAATGAGAGTTTCCCTTGAATAGATTGTTGTTTGTCGAGCTCATATAAAGGTTTACATTTTTTTTTTTGCCGGAAGCACCCTGCGCGTGTCATGAATCATATTTTTCAAAGGGATTTTACGTTCGTTCCTCTGTCATCGCATTACTTGACAGATGACTGGATCTGATTTTGGATCTCGTTTCCTGTTCCAGCCAGCAGGCTTTCAGCAGTGTTTAGTCACTTATTTATCTGCAGGCTTCCCCCAATCACATTTTCTAGGCAGGTGCATGGCTGCCCTCCACAAATTACGTCCAGGATAATTTCATATTGATTAATGCAGATGCGTTCCTCTTGGCTCTCATACCCTACCTGCAGTCTATTTGGTATAAATTACTGAAGCCATTTTGCTGCACAAAGCCAGCCCTCTCCAATAAGGTGCTGGCTCATGTGTCGACTGGGGCCCCCAAACTACCCCTCTGCCTGCAGGAACCACTAAAGCTTTTAATTGCCTTCTGTGCAAATGGTCCTTATGCACTTGATAAAGTATCTGGAAAGTCAGGCACGGGTTGCTAGAGGCTTAGGGGAGTCTGTGCACTTGCAGTATGTGTGAACAAGATAGAAAGTGTGTGTGAGAGATAGGCTGAGAAAGAAAGGGAGCGCGATACGAGTATATAGATAGCGAGACTTAGTGACGGCTGGTTGGTGAATCCTATCCATGATATTACAACCTTTATGAGTGGGGTGTTAACGTTACCCTTTATGAGTGCGGTCACCACTCAGCAAAATACTTGAATAAGCCCGCTAGTGGCCCACAGGATTATTTTCTTCTGTGTACATTTGCTACAGTAGAGTGGCTGATAACCCTGGGTAAAGCGATAAACAATCAAAGTGCGGCTTCAGTGGAAATGATTGCATTCTGTGCCCTGCCCCAGAGATGGGGGCCATTATTAACGTGGATCCTGTCCTGACAATGCTATTTTCTGGAAGGTAATTGCAGATTCAGATCTCTGAGAGGGCCTGACTGAGAGTAAATGCCACCTCTTTAATTATGGTCTCCTCCACGTCTCCTCTATTGAGCCGCGGAGATGTCTATCGCTCCACGGGATCCTGGGGAAAATGACTCTAATGGGAAATGACCAGTGTCTGGGAAGCCGGCTCAGATTAGAAGCGACGTTTCTAATTGATGGCTAAAGAAATCCCTGGCCGGATGACTGGGAAAAGTCACTTTGGAGCAAATGTAATTGGTGTGATTGGAATTCTAACAAGAATCTGTGGATAATCTCTCCTGATTTAAGCTTGTGCTAACGCAGACAACACACTCAACAAGAGGCAGGACAGTATGGACTATATAGAAATTCAGAAGTGTGACAGTCATTATGCTTCTTACTGTAAAGGGTCAAGAGGACAGAAAGTCTTGTCAATGCACTGTATCTATTTCAAGGTGACTGCTATATCAGGGCACATGGAGGTGGATACTGTTGGGACCAAGTGAAGTAGAAATAAAACTTTTTACGTATCTTCGAAGCCAGTGTTTAAGGGGTTTTAGGTAAGGGTATGTCCAACATGAAGCAGTGTTATCACAGATTAATTAACAAGGATGGTGAACATGCTTTGGTGAAAATGATAAAAGTAATCATTTGACTTATTACGAGCAATATTCATGTTTCTTGTTAGGTGGCGACCTCTAGTGGCTGTAGTAAATATTATGGCAGCAAAGGAGGCAAAGTTGTATAAAGGGCGACAAAGCCCACATCAAGTCAAGGTCAGGGATTGTTGTTTGGGTTAAACAAGCGCTGAACTCTCGCCCAGAAGACCGCCGTTCGTGTTAAACCGAAAGTCAGCTGTGAGTTCTTCTTCTTAACTTAAGCAGCGCAGTAAAGCAAGATCACCTACATAAGGACTGTAAGGTAGGTACATTCGTAACCAAAGAAACATGAGTAGTGTCTTTATTTTAACCCAAAACACAATGTTTTTCTAAACCTAACCAAGTAGTGTTAGTGCCTTACGATGAATGTCCAGTTTACCATGTTGTTTTGGGAGTGACTGGCAATCAACTTATTTAGTCTTTTAGGTATGAGGATGTGTTGCTTATTAAATATTCTGACGTATCAAGTATTACAACTGAGGGTCCCTCGGTAACACATTGATCTAATGTTTTGGTGGCTGAATTTAGAACAAAAATACAGTCAACCATGCAGCATTTACTCCACATCATTTTCAACTAAAGCTAAATAAAAATAGTGACGACACAAAACAATATAACTGTAATTTATTTACATCTTCATTTATGATTTAATTTGAACATTGGTTGGTTCTATAACTGAAAAAGTACCCAAGAAGAAATGATTCTACAGAATAAAACATTATAATAATACAAATGATAGCTGTTACTTGTATCTATCCTTAAGTAAAACCACTGGTAACATACTCGGGAACTATCATAATAGTAGAAAACATTGAAAATACCTTTTTTCCCCTTTATACTGGGTTTGATTTTGTCTGAACTCAGACAAGACTTCTTTCTGTTACTTTTTTTCTTGTATTGGGCACATATTTATATCTGCAGTAACACCTTGTGCATCGTCTGTGTCACTAGACCTTTAAGACTGTCTGCAGCCGCCTGTATTGTGGATGTTCACCGGCTCTTGAATCCATCACTGCTTTCTGTCAGTGGTAACAAATTTGCTGCTCTTTTCCGACTGTCCAGTCATTAGTTGACATTCTGGTGCAGGGCAGCAGGATCTCTGAGGTTCTCCAACTGGTGCGAAATGTTGAAATGACAAAATAATAACAACATCTGTCTTGTGTCCAGGGGTATTGACATAACATTACAGGTACCAAATTGTTTGTGTTGTGAAGTGTGTCTCGAAGATACCTCGAGCTTATGACTCTCAAAGCTCCAGACTGTGTCAGGGCTTCCAAGAGTTGATGGCTGATGGTCGGCTGGCAGACAAACATGTAATGGCGTAACTAGATCCGACAATGGATATATGTGCAGACAATAATTCGATTGTTTTTTTTTAGTAGAGTAAGCCTTGTAAAGTAACCCTTACAAGAATTCTATGTGAAAATACGCCATATTGGGCACTGCAGCAGAGAAGAGACTCTCCTCCCAATAAGATAAACTAAATGGTGAACATGGTACAATATAGTAGGGATACTGGCGCTTCAAACATGAAAGAGTATAAGTGTGAGGAAACGTTGCGTTCCTCTGCCTTAATGTAAGCCATAAATGTTAGCATACCCGGCTAACTAACTCACTAGCTACAGTATCTAATCCAGCATTACCTCCAAGGCCAAGCAGCATGTCATTGGCTAACTACATTATATACAGTTTACATTTTATATAGAATTGCTCACCTGGCACGTACTAAGATATATTTTTTTCTGCAGAGTTTACTTTCCACATTTTTTTTGTTTATTTCGTTCTGCAATAAAAGAAATCCAAAATTGAAAACTTCAAAGATGTAGAAACAGGAAGTCAGGGGGTGGGGCATGAAGAGTGGTTAATTATCATAATATGAAAGTGAAAAAAGACGTATAACAAGCCAAAAACATTACAAAATGCTCAGGCCTCAGTCCAGAAGACTCACCAACATAACAGTAGTGAGTCTGTCTTTCCTCTCCTGCCTTTGGTTTCCTTTCAAAACAAGAGTGTCCTGTTTGGAGTTGACGTCACCAGGATCCCTGAAATCGATGGTAAAATATTTTGCCATTTGTAGACGTGAATGTGCAAAGTTGCGCTTAGCTTTAGTCAATGGAAACTGACCCCCTCGGTGCAACGGCTTCATTCACTTCCAAACCTGAGGTATGTGAACTCTCCGTCTGATATGTATATATTTTGAAATTATTCTCATTTCTACCTGCTCTCAAAGGTCAACATTCACGTCTTATTCAATGAGTATTTACTGACCTTGTCACCTACTTTGTATTGTGTGTGGACAAATGAATTAAGATTCAAGAGCCCTGGTAATGGAAAAGTGTTTTAATTTCCCCCTGACATTAAGGTGTTGTGCCTCATAGGCATGTGGTGGCACATTACTCGGCGCCTGCTCTCTGGCTCTGCCGTTGCCCCCCATGTTCCACTTAAACACTTCAATCACAGCAAAAGATCAAAGGAGCTGTTAAACTAATCAAGTGGAGACACAAGAGATGAAACTCCCCCTGTATTCAGTGTTTTTCCTATTAGCACTCCTTCCCTCTCTCCCTCTCCCTTTTTGCCCCCCTTCTATAACCCTATTAACGAACACTGTAAATTCAGGGAGGAGGCTTGCTGGCTCAATTGTCTGCAACATATATAGAGCAAACAATGATCCTAAACAAATGGGCGTGTATCCTCTAAGAGCTGCATTATTGAACAAGGAGCGAGAATCATCTTGGGAGTGTTCTTCCTCCGCGGTACTTCACCATCCTCCTCTGCAATAAACTCACAGTCCTGTGTAGTGCGTGTATAGTATTACAATAAATGTACTTGTGGCTATTATTGGTGGCAACTCTATTAAAACAGAATGTATTTAGTTCTTCAACAGCCAGTAGTTACATTAGATCAAATGAATGCATGTACTTTCTCGTGATATTAAATTCTAATGACACAAATAAAGCCATCTGCAACAATGGGGTCACACTTTACAATAAGGTAAACAGAAATGTAATGGAAAGAGAGAGGAATGACTTGATAATTAATTAATCTTTATTGAGCAATTCCTGAATATAGCTGATAAAGAATAGACCAGGTGATATATAAAGAACTAGAATTTTAGGTAATGATTACTCTCTAAATATCTGTGAATTGACATGCTGACCACTTTCTTTGTGAGTTGTTCCTGATTAACTATGAACCAGCCACTGATCGGCCCAAACTAGTTACGACTCACTCATTTTCTAATTACTTAAAGGTTAGTTCCTCTTTTTGTGCAGCCTCAAGTAAAGTAAAACAAAGTACTGAGTAGTTACAAATTAGACTCATTAAGTGCTGATTATTTATTCATTAGTTACTCTTTTTGTGTACCTTCAAGTAAAGTCATGCATAATACTGAGTAGTTAACAAGTAGATTTATAAATTACTGATTACTTAATTAGTTACTCTTTTTGTGTACTTTCAAAAAACATAATATTAAACATAATACTAAGTAGTTACCAAGTAAACTAATTAATTACTGAGTACTTAATCATTAGTTACTCTTTTTGTGCACCTTCAAGTAAAGTGATGCATAATGAGTAGTTTTCAGGTAGACTCATTAATTGCCAATTACTTAATCATTAGTTACTCTTTTTGAGTACTTTCAAGTGAAACATAACACTAAGTAGTTACCAAGTAAACTAATTAATTACTCATTAATTAGTCATTTAATTACTCTTTTTGTGCACCTTCAATTAAAATGAAACATAATGTTAAAGACGTTACCGAGTACACTTGTAAATGACTGATTACTTAATCATTAGTTGCTCTTGTTGTGCACCTCCACAGACATGTACAAACTAATCATTACCCAGTGGCTCAATGAATCATTACCGAACCTAACTCATTAATATAGTAGCTGCTCAAATGACACAGTAACTTAGGAATTACTCAATAATATTGAATTATCAGGTCACTCTTGATCCATTCCTGAATTCCATTCACGTGCCCCTTCGTAAATAGTCACTTTTTTTGTGTACCTTATTGTAAAGTGCTACTGATAATGGGAAAAACATTTAAATATCTCTGACAGTAATACATTCATAAAATCACTCTGATCTATATCTCCACTCAGCGCGAGAAGTGGCACGGTGAAAGATTTCCTCTGAGGTACAACACTGTAAAGAGACAAGAAGACTCAAGCTGAAAATGAAGCTGTGTGCTTTCATAATAAAACACTCGCAGGTTGAAGGACAGTCCTTAGGAGTCCATACCCCAGCTTAATAACACCCCGGCACAGACCCTCTGCCACTTAGCTCTCAAAAGGCTGCCATATTGGATAATAACTTGTTATCAAGCAGCTGAGAGAGAGGTACATTTTGGAGGAAAAGGTCAGGGGGTGAGCACCATTTTACTTTCTCGCTGAAGAAAACAATCTCAGAGATCTAACACATCTCATTTGCTCGTATTTCAAGAAAAGGATGTTTAATAGAGACTTTTAAGACACAAGAAACAAGGAAATGAATGTGACCATTTGCAACCCTAATACAAGCATAATACAAAGCAGATTCAGGTTCAGTAATTCTCTTAAACTCCTGACTGTTATGCTACATTTAATAAAGCAGGAAATATGCTTTCATCATCGCCGCGGGCCATTGCTCTCGTACACGGGAGCACACGATGACATCTTTGAACATCTTTTTTGAGAGCTTCATCAATCCCAGATTTTTCATTTGTTTCCAGTGTGACCTATATACTGCTATCTTGGTGCGACTGGTGAGAATTCATTTAGGGTTTAATGCAGAAATGTAATGTACTGGAAACGGGGGTTAATTTGACAGGTCTTTACATTTCAATCGCTAATTAAGTGGTTTCATTTAGGAGCCTAAATAAAGCAAACAATCAGCGAATATATGTTATTGGAGAATAAACATCGGCAGCAGAACTGAAATGAAGCAATTAATGGCGAAAGACAGAAAGTCATTAGTTTAATGGGGAAATTACAAAACAGAATGCTGCCTAGGGTGTTTTTTTCATGCTATTGTCCGTTTGTTTATTTTTTTTTACTGATGATAAATGTGGCGGCATTAATAATAAAGACCGCACTTCCTCTTTGTAATTTTTAGCAGGTTTCTTAACTCTGAAATCATAATTGCAACATTTGTTCCATTATTGAATGGTGTCTGGTTGAGATTAATTCATTCACGAAACATTTTAAACAATTAACCAAATATTGCATTTTCAGGACACCGTCTTCCAATCTGAAGACCGAGAAGACCGAGGACAACAATTAAAGGCAACAAAAAGTACACGGAGGAGAAGAGGAGAGAAGTTTCGATCTGATTACAAAGGAGGGAAAGCAGCTCCTGACAAGGCACACAAACTCTTTGGAGCCCTGCTTTGAGTCTCCTTTTACCAGTCCTTTCACAAGGAAGTTAATGATGCTGGCAAGAAGATGAATCACCTCAGACAGCACACAGAGCAGCTCTGACAAGTGAGCACCAGCGAGTCTGACACCTGCAAGTACCAGAAGAAAGACTAATAGTCATGTCAGCTGCTACCTGTAGAGTTGAGCTATGTCTGTCTGTGCTGAAAGAAACTGTCCCTCTGATTGTAGGTGAAAAGCAGCCTGAAGGATGTGGCTGGCTGGCTGGCTGGACGAAAAAAACATAAAGTCGTGTAGGCCGATGAGAAGGAATGTTTGCTGACTTTTTACTACAGATTTAAAAAGCAGTTTTATGGAAAGCATTTGTGTCATTTATGCTTCAAAGAGATTTTTTTTTTTTTTTTTACTGTATTTATTTTTTTATTTTTGCATGACTATTTATTGCTTATTAGTTTTTAAAACTAAGTTTGGGGAGATTCCTGTTTGGTAGATTCACCCTATTTGCAATACTGATATTGTGAGTTCCCTAAAGTATTCATTTAATTCCAAAAGTTTTGGACGGGGAAAGTTAACTCAAAACAGGTAAGACTTCATTTTGTACATTTAATATATTGCAGCACAATGCATGTCAGGTCGATACTCATGAGTTATTATTCAGTATTTTTTTAGAGGATATTATGATAGTAGTATGCATAATGTATGGCAGAGGTAGAACTTTATTTATTGGTATACCAAGTATGTCAGGCTGAACGTAGAAATGATACATTGATGCAAATTTCTTTTTGATGCAATTACACCATAAAATAAATGGTGGTGCCTTGGACTGTGAGCATCGTAAGGATTCAGGGAAGTGTTGAAAGCTTACAAAATAAGAAAATATGTGAAATGTTTTGAAAAAGTGTATTTACCTTTGCCTTAAGGGAAATTCAGGGTGAAAACACATGTTGAGTACTTTATTACAGGCGTGTAGCAGCTGAAGTCCTCATATTAAAAACAGTATACCAACAACAGCTCCATCCTGTTGTTGCTGACTGTCAGGTGGTGCATTTCTCACTGGCTAACAAATGCAGGTACATTTTAATTTGCCTTTAACGCTCTCTTGGTCTCCACTGACAATGTTTAGCCAACTGCTCTGTACCTTTCTCTGCCATTTGCTGCTGAGCAGTGGCTTTATCAGGACACGTTTGTGTTGATAGTGTTCCTTAAGGTGTTGATGAGAGCTTACAGAAACATACATACTCAAACATACAGAAAATGTTTCATAAAGTAAACAGGTAAAACAAGTAAAACAGGATAAAATACAGTACAGTACATATTATTTCACACTTTGAAACTTTATTTCTGATATGACCAAACTACAGTTACATTTTAGAGCATTTAGCAGACATTATCATGGATACACTGATGGCGGTGGCTGCCATGCACATCAGGAGCAGTTTGGGGTTCAGTATCTTGCCCAAGGACACTTCGACATGCAGACCAGGGGAATCAAACCAGCGACCTTCCGATAACAAGACGCTGGCTCCACCCCTGAGCCACACCTGCCCACTAACTAGAAGCGTTAGAAAACAAAAACTGTGGGCTAATCCCATCTAAATCAGGTGTATATATGTAGCTTATGGCATCTGGAGAGTGTCCTCTGTCCTGTCAAGTTCCTCAACCACAGCTTTTAGTTTTGCTATGATTGTATATGCCACGATCGTTGCTGCCTGAATTGACATTACTGCACACATTGAAACGTTTTAAATTACTGAAAGAAGTCTCTCTAATCACTAATGTCGTTTAAGAAAATACTCTTTATGAAAAGTCTTAAATTGTGCCGGATCCTGCCTTCTTACTGAAGGTGGACTGTTCTTAAGTCGCTTGTTTGCCTATGTCCATAGTACTGAAACAGAGCGGATGAGATGATATTGAGTGGTTATTGTGAAAGCTTCGATTAATGAATATCAATAAACAGCTTTGTTTGCAGTGATCGTTAAACAGGTATGATTAGCCTTTTAGCCTTCTCTATCCTCAGCCTCACCTGCCGCCCGAGACAATAATACATATAAAGACATGCGATTAAAAAGGTTAGATAAGGTTTTTCTTTTGCAGTGGTCATAATGAGTCGTGATATCAGCCTGCCTCAGGTGGTCTCAGCTAAAATCATAGGTCACTGAGAGGAGCTATTGTTGTTGTTGTTGCAGCAGCTGACCCCTGTGGTTATTCACCTGCAGAGGTAGAGAACATGATGTACGACATCAATATATATATATATATTTTTGACTCAATACCTTGCTATCAATGATGTGATGAGATTTGGCAGATGTCTTTTGCTGCAGAGACTTTTATAGATAGATAGATAGATAGATAGATAGATAGATAGATAGATAGATAGATAGATAGATAGATGTGTGATGTGTGATTGTGTGATTATGTGTGAGTGACTGTAACGCACTCAACCACAAAATGTCCAGTTTTGAAATTAGAAATTAGAACGAAACTGAAAAGAAATGTGCAAAACTAAAACTAAAACTGGAAATCACATCATTCAAAACTAATCAAGTGCAAATGAAAAGATGTTCTAAGAGCGATCACTCGCTCCCTCCCCCGCGAGCAGGGCCGAGCAGGAAACATCTGTCAGACGCACCTTGCTCGCTCAGCACTCGGGTTATATTATACGATTATATTTTTGGGGACTGGACGGTTTGAAGATAACACCAAGACTTTGACGATGTTCCTGCTTCAGTGCCCGTGAAACCTTCACGCGCCATTGTTTCACATTTACTTGTTTCTCACTACTAAGGAGGCAGCCTTTCCTGGGGAACTGCCAAAACAATCTTAGTAGACTCAAGTGTCTTTTAACCTTAACAGTCTTATCACTTTCCCTGGTTTAACTCCCAAAAAACGACATGTATTGGCTCAGCACCCGTCCTTGTGAAATAAACAACAACCACATGAACTCTGGTCTCACGTTAGCTGTGTCTGCTCATTATTTGCTCGGTATTTCAGTGTTTTTGACATTTTTTTGACTGCACGTTTTAAAACACCTGCACCAAACTAAACTAACGAAAGCATTTAACAGACTGTGGAAAAATCGCTCTGTGACAGTCCGCTTTTTTTTTATTAACACTGGAGGATGTCATCACAGCTGAAATCACAGCCATGTGTTAATGAGAAATTTCTGCGTGTATCATCTTTTAAAAAGGGAGCCATTATCAAAAGCGGTAAAACAAATGTGACAGCCTCGAGAGCGTCCTTTCTCCCCGGACCCTCGTAAAGTCCCCACAGCGATAGTGTGATGAACGATTCAAGGCCGGCTCTGGCCCAGGGATGCTCCACTGAACCATGCTTTGATCTATCATCCGGCCTTCCCATATTAATGATGAGGTCACAGCGTTGAGGGTCACGGCATTGCTGATAAAAGCGCAAAGCCTGCTATTTGTTATGAGCCCAACTTGACTGATCATAACTCTTTTGATGAAAGGCGACATGATTTCACACCCCCGTGCTGTCACACCCAAGACATGCCCGTGTTCCTCGTAATATAATGTCGTTTTGAGGATCACAGCGAATGAGCCCTATCATAGTCAATGTGGAAGTAAATGAAGTGGTTGTTATCACTCATAGGACAATGATTATGGTCTTCTGGGGGCAGTTTCCGACGCCGACCCTGCTGATATGAACACATGTACTTACTGTATGCGCTGTTGAAAGTTTGTAGGTTGTGATTCCCGTTAGCTGTTAGAATAGCTCAGCGGCCATAAAAGGAATCTGACTCTGGAGACGGTCAAAACAGCTTGGAAGACTGTTTTAAGCTGATGCATTACTGAAGTTCTGACTTTAGAAAATGGCACAAGTGACTGCAGACATCATCTCTACATTTATCTCAAAATATTACAAGTTACATTCATACTGACTTTGTTGTGTTTGCCACTTGTGGTCACTTGACAGTATATCATGAAGAAGTTATGGAGAATGATTCTGAGTGCATGTTATAATGCACGCGTAACTTGGACAGAGCAGCTTAACATGATACTTGGATTGTGATATTTTCATGGTTTAACGTGTAGAAATTAGTTTACCATCTCCCTACTTCACTGCGCCAAACTCTACTGCATTTGGTGACATGTAAAATCAACTCAAACGCCAGAAGAAACTTTGGAAAACCGGTTTTGGTCCCTACAAACATGGCTGGAGATGTCCCGACTTCTTTGTCGAATATATCAAAAGAAACGCTGCTGAGAAAACATCCAGTGGTTTGACTTTACAAATGTTGAAACACAGTCTTGAACTGTGGTCACTAGCTTGGCAGCCTTCTCACCGGAAATTCCATCACCGTCCCCACAACATACCAGTATGACATTTTTTTTAAACAAATGTAAACATTTTATCTTGGTGACTGGGCTTGCAAAATTATAAAGGCAAAGCAACAAAAATGTATTGATAAAAGAAGATTTTTCTGGTCAATATATACATTTTGTTCCTATAGTCTCAGTTTTTTCATCAAACTTATCACCAATTCTTACATAATAACTTCCACCTAAAGCAACAGTATGTAACTTCCTGAAGAAAGATAGTCGAGCGCTCTTCCAACACCAACCGTAAGTGTCAGTATTTGATGAGACTTAGATTTTGTTGCTTTGATACTGAGATCTGGTGACAATTTTGCCAAGAAAGAGGTTTAAACACTGGAGGGGAAAATGAAGGTGAAATTATTCCAAACATCCATCACAGTTTACAGACCGACTTCCTGGTTTAACTTTACTTTGTGGTCATCATTTTTCCTGTGTAATACCTGATTATTACTACTGTCATACTTTCACATCTTTTAAATAATCTGGTGAAACAGTGTGCGTATGTTTATGACACCTCTAATCTCTCAAACACGCCTGCCTCGGTGAATATAAGGTTATAAAAACCAGTAAAGGAGAAGGTTAGTGAATCGCCTTTCTCAGCACAGCTTCAGAGATGAATATTCGTCACAAACCCGCTCCTTAGTTTCAACTTGTAACTCTTAACCTTTGCCGACGCTGTTTGTCTGTGTGTAGCGCTTGTGGATTTGCCACACTGTTCCCTTTGACACGTGAAATAAATCTGCAGCGTTTGTGACGGATGTTGCAGCGGTCTGAGCGCCGATGATTCGGCCTCTTTGGAGTTCTTTTCCCAACATTTCACGTTGCTTTGAAAAAAAAAAAAAAAAACACCCACGTATCAAAGCGCTGTTTGCTCCGAGCTGACACATGCTGCTAACTTCAACCTTATTTGACCCGCTTCGGTAACAGCCACTGTAAATGTGATTAAGTTACCTCGGAGTTAAAGCCCCTTTCAACTGTTTCTCAAGAGGTACATTCATACGGTGACTCACTGCAGCCGGCTGAGGAATTATCACAAAACGCCGCCGCCCTTCTTCTACAGGATACACCGTCATTAACATAACACAGTTCCAGCTTTTTACTGTTTGTAATCTGTGATAATTATAGTTCATTAAATCCATATAAATGTATTTCTAACCTGTATTTGCACGGCTGCCTTGACTCAGATTTATTAACTGTATGTTACACACTCCCCGTTCTGTGTTTTCTCCTTCCCTTCTCTCAGGTGCTGCCCGTCAGGTGATTAGCCCTGCCACATATTAAAGGGACTGTGGAGAAGAAAGGAGCTCTCTTCTGTCCTGACTGTTTTAGATTATCTTTGTCCTCTGTTGGTGTTTTCTTTTCTTTCGAGGACGGAGGTCCGGTGGTCCTGTTTTTCGTCTTCTGCTCTGTTTAGTTTGTGTTGTCTTCTCTTAGTTTAGGGAAGAAAGTTCTGGATCCTGCGGCCCGCTGCACGGCTGACCCAGACTTCCTCCATCTTTTTGTTCATTTTGGCCTCCAGACCCCCATAAATTGGTATCATCTGTGAATAAACATTAATTTTATTTTGCAAACTTGTTCTCAGGTATGGTGTCCTTTTTAATATGTTGCTGGTCACAAGGTAACATGTATGACAATCAGATAAAATAGATAACACCGACGGACTCTGATGCACCATGTAATCTACAAAGTAACTAGTAACTGACCTTTAAACGACTGGTGCAGTACTCAACAATTTTACAATGTTTGTATAATCACATCCATCATATCAGAGACAGATGACACCGGCTGCCTGTTGTCTTATATTTAATAAAAAGCAAATATTGGCCACGAATGTGTGTGTTTGCGAGTGTGTGTGCGCTGTGTTATGACAGGCAGCAGCGTACCTGTAGCGCCTGCAGAAAGAGGCTCCCCGCCGTCGTCTCTCGGCCACTTCACCCACTGCCCTTGCCAACATATGGCCTCATCCACGGGGAATCTCGTCTCACTCTGATTGATAATGAGATCTGCTCAACAGTCCTGACTAACCACAGCAATTGAGATCAGAACAGGTAGCACTGAACCAACGATTCGATGTTGCGTAGATGAGGTTGAATGAAGTCTGCTAACGTGGAAAAAAGAATTAGTGTACACACCAAATGTAACACCAGTGTGATACCGATTAACTGTCCGAGGTCAGGACCTGAATAAACCATTTAAAAAGCAGTTTTTAGGATTTTATGTTCTGCTGTCAGAATAGTTTGTCATCATTATATTAAATAAAACACTGTGAAGCAGTAACAGTATATATATTAGCATGCCTGAGTACACTTGTAACCAGACTAATCATCACTACACTTCAAGTATGTTAATGATGAGGTAACTTAAAGTTTGCTATTTTGGAAAAAACTACTTTTGTACTAAGTAATTAAAGCACAATCTGAAGTGTAGCATACTGATGTGAATGTACTAATATATATGCTCGATTAATTAACTTCAAGTCTACCTTGTTTGTGTTATAGTGCTATTATTTTGTGTGTTAAAAGCGTTATTTTGAAAATTGAGTGCGATGTTGGTATATTTTTATCGTTATATTGAAGAAAACACTGTGAACCAGAAACACCCTCGAGAAAAAGTATAATAAGTATATTAATCTTTAACATGCTCGAGTATAATTGTAACCCGACTAATTATCAGTGCACTTCAGGTATGTTAATGATGAGTTAACTTAAAGTTTGTACTAAGTACAAATAACTATTTAAAGTATATCTAGTGTACTTTTTAGTGCTACTGTGAAACAACTTCAAGTATCCGTTGTACACTTTAAGTATACTGAAGTGAATACACTAATGTACATTTCTTATTAGTTAATTCAATGTCTATCATATTAATGTTATAAATATGCTCTATAGTAATATTATTTTAAAGCGTGCCAGAGGGTGAAAATTGAGTATGATGATGAATATGCTGGTATTTTCTTTTATATACATTTCCAGATATTACAGTTCTTTTTTGTGCTCTTGATGAATGTATTTGTTTTCACGAGGGCGGACAATGTTCAGAGGAAGTCATTACGACCGTCCTGCTTTTGGTTAACACTTCTATCACAGTTTGAATTGTACAATTACACCAGAGAGAGGGAAATAAACAGCTGAACTGCCTGTTTTAAAATAACAATTTTTTTTTGGTTATCAGGAGGCCTTGGAACACCTGACATCGAAATTGACATTGATTTATTAGCTTCCTGCATCCTTCCCTCCCTCTCCTCTTCCTGTGTTGATGGTACAGTAGCTAATATTTGAATGCCGGTGTTACTTTGTTTGCTAATGAAAGGATGAACGCGCCGAGCTCTCTAATGGTCGCCTGTGAATGTCAGCACGGACAATAAATTAAAGCTGTGACACAGCGTTCTGACCCAGACGGGCACGCTCTCCACTGAAGTGGAAGTCATCTGGCGGGATCGTTGCAATTTGTACACATTAACTCATTGATGTTTGGTATATTCGGCTCTCGACGTGACGGCTGGGTCTCGAGAAACACGCAGCTTTGATGGAGATGTTTGGCGACACAGTCCATTATCAGCAGCTTATGTTTCTTGTGTGCATGGAGGCTTTGCGAAGGCACAAAAACATGGTTGATTCAATCGCCTGAGACAATGTTGAAACGCTACCTGCAACGCTTAGTGAAGTCACACACTACTGTGGATGTCTTTCTTCCCGTCTTAATATCCTTTCCAGCGTCTAAACTCCTAATGTTGTCTTTTAATGTACCATAAAGAATGTGCTCATTTTGATTGACATTAAACCTAGCCACGTTTCAATCCATTGAAAGTTGCTTCTTCGCCAGTTCTCGCTTCTCTTTACAGCATCATCTTCATTCATATTAAACCCTCTCTATCAGATCTACCATAAACCGCAACCCATTCTCTCACCCTTAGGGATATATTGGGGTTCATCGAATGAATCTCAAACATCAGAGCAATCACTGCCTGTGCTGAGTGGCATTCCTCTCTTCGCTCTCAGACCAGCAGCCATGTTCCGCTTCATTTGAGCCGACATCCGGCCCGGAGAATGATCTGAGCGGCCAGAGGAGTCTTCCCAGCCATTTTGTGGGCGTCTGGACGTCCTGGGCTCCTCTGTATTCATTAGCAGGCTAGTCACAGCGGTGCGATGGAGCGTATCCTCTCAGCGGGCCGCAGGGACTGTCAGCAGAGTGACGGAGACAGATCGCAGGTGGACCGGCGAGGAGACCTGCCATAGATTAACTCGTCTGCCAGCAGGGGGACTCCGCGGCACCATTTGTTTTCAGCTCCAACAGATAATTTTTCTAATTAACCTTTTAAATGCATTGCTTGATGTTGCACTCGCAGTGTGGAAAGGACCACCGGACAGCTGCCGGACTTTTCTTTAAGTCCAACAAGAAATGTCTTCTCAAGTATAAGGACACTAGTGCTTGAACCATAAGTCTCGGTCACTGTAGGTCAGGCTCTGTATATGAATGCATTCTATGTGCTTACTGCAAAATGTCATCTTTGTTTCGCTGCAGAAGGAAACAATGTAGTATTGATCCGGCGTATATATTGAGCGACCTATAGATGTCACAAATCTCGACCGCCGTGTTATTTAACCGAGAGTGTTTCAACAGTATGCCAGTGTTTCTGTCAGTTCACACCCATCAGAGCCGATTCGATTTCCTTTTGAACGGCAGCTCTGAAAAGCGGAGAGAAAAAAAAACAATGCTAGAAAAAATTCAGCTATTAATGTAATTTCTAATGATTGGTATTGAAATCTGCAAAACACAAACAGGCTTAAATGAGCTGCTCAACAGCTTGGGAAATAATCACTCTCTGGCTGAGAGTAAGATGAGTAGATACCACCCTCATATCTGATCGTTAAATGAAGCCACAGCCAGCAGCTGGTTAGCTTAGGACGGCTTAGCAACAGCTAGCCTGGCTCTCTTTTGGTTGCCTGGCAACTGCTCTGAGCTAAGAAACAGTCAGACACAAACTGCTGCAAAATGCTCGTTTTTACACTCTTGTTGCACCGATTAAACAAACAGGATGAAACTTGTTAATTACTGAGCATTAGATTTGCTCATATGCGGTTCATAGAGTCTGAGCCAGGCTAGTTGTTTCCACCTATTTCTAGTCTTTATGCTAAGCTAAGCTAACTGACTGCAGGCCGTAGCCTTATATGTAAAGGAGCATTATATAAGATATGACCAGAATTTTAATTTAAGACATTTTTTTAAAATGAACATTATCTACAGAATGTGAAGAAACAACAGTGTTGACGTTATGTGTGCTGTGTTGCAGAGATGTCCACTGAAGTTAGCATGCTAGCTAGCTTGTCCCAGCCGGTCCTGTTGTATACCACTTCATACCAACAAGAGGCGATAGCCCCCTGTAGTTTCAGATAATATGCCAGCTGCAAGTCTAATACATGAACAAAATAAAGTCACAAAATGCCAAGATGAATAAAATGACAAACTCTTACTTCTATTTTCTTACCAAATACAAAAAATAAAATAGTACACCTTCTGAATTCAAATTTCCCTCTTTTACCAAACTGAGGTGAGATTAAAAAACACACTTCATTCAAACTGGACCTGGACAACAACAACAACAACAAAAAAAACTAACCAACACAGTCAATTAACTCATTTTTTTTTTTTACTAGCTGCTAGCATAGCATATTTATACATCGACATACAGGCAATGACTAAGTTTATTTCAAAAGTAAAGAAAAACATAATGATTATTTGTTCAAATCACCAGACGAGTGTGTAAGTTGGACTTATCTTTCAGAGTGAGCTCTAACCAAGTGGACTCAGGACATTCAATGTCAAACTTCATATTTACCATCGAATGTTGCCCCCAGGGCAAGAAACTGTCTCTTCTGGAAATAAATCCAAAATGGCTATCCCAAGAAGATTTCCCCAAGCCTAGAGAGGTTCAAGCTTTAGATTAAAAAATGTGTAATTCCATAGCCATCTGGCTCGAGAAAAGGAATTTAAGAGCTGTGTGGATGCCAGCCCGATGCCACATCTTGGAATGGGCTATTGCTTTCCAAATGGCTCTGGGCTGTGTCCCTCTCCATGTATTTGTGCAATATCATTAGCTTGTTTTCTGTCTGCACTCCCCTCTTCCCAAAGTTTAAAAAGTAATCTTTTCTCAGAGCATGGCTGCTTTTTGATAAGGAATCTAAACTGGGTCAAGGACTCAGAGTAAAGTCATTGAACAGTAATTAAAGCAGCCGCCGATGCTACAGTTCAAACTGTCTCCACCATGAGCTTTGAGATAGAAATCCATTCAAGGATTTGGAGAGCCATTGTTTCACTTTCCTCTTGAGTAAAATCATTTTCTTGCTATTTTTTTCTTTCTTTTTCTTTCTGGGAAGCCGAGTCAGTAATTAAGAAAGCTCAGTTATTATCAAGTCACTGGAGGGACCGGAGAAGTGCTGCCTGTTCACCTACAATGCACAGTGTCCACTCAGTGAATGGCTGTGTGCTCATTGCTACACAAGCAGGGTGCTGCAACTTCTGCCTGCAAACAATTAGCTAAAATACACAGTTTCATTACCCTCACAGATGTCCAAACTGAAAAGAATCAAGCCTGTTAAATTTTTGATTTAGTTTTCCTTATTGCATTTTTTGTTGACCAAATCAAAGCTATTTAAACAGTTGATTCTGTGCTAGTGATCATTTCATGACTTGCAGATATCACAGTGGTCTCAAAGAGCAAACAGCACAGTCATATGACATTTTTACACCAAAATCAGAATGCATGAACCCACTAAAAATAAGCATTTGACTCATTTTACATTTCCAATAGAATATTATACATATGGTCTTATACATGAGTTTGCCTTTCTGTCTTTTTTCCGGTGTGTCACGTCAGAGTCACGTACATGTCGAGAAACCGTAAACAATAGAAAACAACAGGGGGACAACTGACATCGTTATAGTGGTTACTTAGTTATCTTTTACTTCAGTCTCTTATGCCAATGTCTGAAACGTCAATGGACGTCATAACATTGTGCTGAAAACGCTGCAAAAATGATCAAGAATTCAGCTAAGCCAGTGACCACAGTTCAAGACTATGCTCCAACATTTGAAAGCGTTATGCGATTAGATATTTTTAAGGAGACCTCAGGACAATTTCCAGCTGTGTCTGTGGCGATTAAAGACAGTATTTAAGCCAAGCATGCACTGTTCGTCCTGCCTAAACCTAACCGGACCATAAGCACAGCATTTTTCACAGCATAACATTGAAAATGAAACCTAAAGAAACGTAAAGTTGCAACACATCCATGGTTTTTACAGTTTTTTGTCCAGTGTGATGGAGGTAATAGATACAGATGTTCAGTAGCTGTGACATAATGTGGATAGGATGTATAATAGTCGTTCTTATATTACAGTTAGTTTTGTTGGCCAACATAAAAACATTGGCATCATATTTTCCACCGGCAACCAGTTGGTTTCTCATGTATTTCACATTAAAGACATCATAAAACATAAAGGTTTACTTTGGGAATTAAACGCGCCAAAACAGTGTGCACAATGTGTCGGAGCCAAGCCGCTGCTAAGAAGTTCTGAAAGTCAGGAAAAGAAAAAATAAACAGAAATATATGCAGATCTGGAGAACAATATGCAGACTAATATTCTCACCAATGGGACCACCATTGCCTTGTGAAATTCATAATCCCTCTCTGTAAGAAGATGATATTTGGCAGCCACCTCCATCTACTGTAACATTGTGCCTGTGGTCTTTTTGTTTCTTTAGGAGAGCCTCTGGCTGAGCATTTGAAGTTTTTAATCTGGCGTTCCACAGACTAAGGTCACCTTTCACTATCCCCCCACTCTCTCTCTCTTTTATTTGCTCTTGCTTAGTACTGGCAACCCCACTATTTCACACACTATTAAAAGAAATCTGCTAATGCAAGGAGCAGGGTCCTTGGCTTGTGGAATGGAAAATGATGGCATTTCTGAATTCTGTCTCTCTAAAAAAGACCCCAGGCGTCTTGTGCAGGGTTTATGACCCTAAGATTAGTCACTTTTTGGAGCTGGATGTACTGCCTCGGGCTATTTCTGCCAGAAACTGATTTTCATATTGATGTGCGACGTTGAGCCCTCTCCAGTCCACATATTGGCTCATGCATCACCTGGACTCTGCAGCTGTCAAGCGTCAGTGATAGCAAGTGAAGCAGACAATTCCTCTGTTAATAAATAAACAAGTGAGACACTGCTAGTACATATTATATTCCTGGGGCTCCGAGGCATCCGGCTACGCGCCGCACATTTCATTACCATTAACATTGCATGATGTTCAGTCTCAATTTGGTCCCTGATTTCCTTTTCACAAAGCATAATTATGACATTTTTATGGATTACTTGCACACCGTCAACAACGCATACGGATACAGTGCATGCATTTTGGACTGTTGTATTTCACTCACCAGGGCGCCGATCATCTGGCTTGGCTTCTTAATCATCAGAAAGCTGGATAGAAAAAATACATTTAACAATACAGGAGCCTGTTATTAAGCTTCTGCTATTTGCAATTCTTGCTCTGTCATATTTATGTTTAAGTCACCTTTGTTTGGGTGAACTACAGCCATTTGCAACAGTAAGAGTATGTAAAAAAAAAAATCAAAACATGCAATGTGCTTCATACTACCGGCCCTTTCACCCTCGACAGGGGGAAAAAGAGCAGTCGGGGGAATTACATGGAGCAGAGCTTTGCATGTATTACACAGTCGAAGACTAAGGAGAGATTATCCAAGGCCAGATGTGTCTCTCTCCAAGTAAAAAAACACGCTGTCCGCTAAGAAGCAGCCATATCCTGCCGCTGGTAAGCGTCAAGCAGCAGGGCGTCGGCGGTCGGGCTGTCTGGAGCATCACGCCGGCTGTCTCTGAATATGCAAGATTTCAGGTTTAGGAAGCGGTCGCCTTTTAATGTTGTCGACGCGTCATCCATCATACTTAAACAAACATTTACAAAGTTGACTGATTGACGGTAATGCAGCATTAGCCTCTGTTTGCTCAGAGGCAAATGTCATGCCTGTTTATGCATTTCTGAGTAGTGGGGGGGGAGGGTGGATGGAAATGTGGAGTTCAGATTTGCCTGTGAAAAAGACCTGGAGAGCTGCGAGAAAGAATGTGTCGCACGGGATACGAGAGAGCATGACAAGACTAAAACCTCTCTAAAACAAAACTGATATATCACTCCTAATATCATCACAGACACTTTTTTCTTTTTTTTTCTCCCCCCACTTAATTGTGAGGAGAGAATGTTCTTTGAGGAGCATCCCAAGGCAACGACACCCTGCAGTTCATGAGCTATGACTCCAGAGCAAAGAAACCAGCGTGCTCCTCTCGGTACAGATTGCGTTTTATTGAACCGGGGCTTGTCAGCATTTTTGGTGAGCTGGTAAAATATAATTGTGTCATCCTTTATAAAGCAGTGTTGGGGTGACAGCGCCCACAGAAGCTTCATTACTCTGCTTTTTATTGGGGTGTGAAGAAGGGACATTCTCCCGGTGATGAATAACGTCTCTCTCGCATGAAGTCAAGGTAAAGCACACGCGCGGCGGCGGCGGTGGTGGTGGTGGTGGTGGCGGCGGCGTGCTCCGCTGGATGTACATGGATCATTTAAAATGAAATCAATTCAGCTGAAGAATTAGAGCTGGTCGCCATAATGGTTTTTATCTGACGCCCATCAATACCTGCATCGACTCGCCGGTGGGATCGAACCCTGCGAGAACCGAGGGGGGTTGGAGAGGGGAAAAAAAATGCTACACACACAAATACTTGAGCGGCGGCGGAACAGATGTAGCATGATGTGACATCTGTTAATCCATCATGGTTTTATTCACGCTGCGACGCATCCTCCAGATGCAAGGGAAACCCGGCCTAAGTGTTGTGAATGTCTAATAATATTGTAGCCCCGGAACTTCACAACCTAAATCCCATCCTCCTTTTTTGTAATAACGTCAGACACATATGTTCATAACTTGGTTCGCCTGCTTTTGTGTGCTGCAAAGCATCCAGCTGACTTCTACGCGGGGATGTGAAACACTGACTCAAGCTGTAATTGTTTCAAAGTGTACAAAGAATTTAATAGCATGCATCATTTGTGGCGCACATTGATTCTCAGTGGTAGCGAGCGTTGCAGGGAGACTCCCTCAAACTGCCCCATTAGAGGTGAGCGACGTTCAGAGCGCCTCGCAGCTCCTAAATGAGATAGCAAACCCCCCCCCCCACCGTTCACCTGCACTGTGAATTACCAAGTTAAACAACCATCTTTATTGTGCGCCGCTTCTCACCAGGGCTGTAAACACCCTTTTTTTTTTTTTTTTTATGGATGGAACACAGATCCGCCTGACAATTTAGCAGAACATTTCATTAGAATGGGCTTAGTTGCGGGAACACCGGCGAGGCGGAATAAAAATAAAGGACCCGGGGATCCTGATCGTAAGTTATTAAGACAGAGAGGTTGCTCCAGGGACCCGCACTTTAAATAGAGCTCTGAAGTTTCCAACTTCATTTCCTATGCACAATCAAGCCCACACCCCTGAGAGGGAGGATACTTAAGATCCAATGAATGGATGGGAGCCAGAAACGGCATTTAATAAAAGCAAAAGACGAGATACTAGTTGATTAATGCACTGAAGAATAATAAAGCCACGGCAGATCTGCAGGGAAATGTAAGGTCTTATTTTTCTTTTTCTCATGACAGGGATTAAGTACAAATATCCCCGCTACTGGTATTAACTTCTGGCAGGACTGCTCTGTGTCATGAGCAGTTTTTTTTCAGTCCTGTGTCTGTCCGCTGACGTAGCTGCAGGAGAGGCAGACTTCATCCTCAGTAATAACAGTAATAAAACACAGCAGATATCATCTGTAGGGTTTAACTGATAAGGAATTTTAAAAGGCCTCTGCTGATGCACTGGAGTCACCGAGAGTCACTGTATTCAGTGTTTTTTTTTTAATTTGGACGTTTTTTCGTGGCACGATGTTTGTCAAAGGTTTCCGCGCTTATCCTCAACGGCAACAGCATCGCTAAACCTCCAAACAGTCGCTCATTTCATTTCCCCTTTGAATCCCAGACTAATTAAATCCTTTTCTTTCTTTTAAAGCAGACCTGACCCACATCACAAGTGCGGTGATTAACTCTGGGACACGTTCAACCTCAAATGGAGAAAAAAACAAAACAACCAGATATTTAGAAAAATATATACATGTATAGGTTGTTTTTTTTTGGCGGAATAGAATTGTTCCAGTGCCGATAACTCGTATATCAATCTAACCTTAGTCGTCTGAGCAGAAACTACACGAGCAAAAGAACTGACGCTGCGTGAGGCTTGTTTTTTTTTTGTCAGTAAGTGACAAGCACAGCCCCAAACGCTGCACCGTGTTGAGGGGAGCCGGGGTGTTTAGCGAGGGCGAACGTCACTGAGTGTAATTAAGGAGGATCTCGCCCTCAGGAGCTCTCCCAGTCGACAAAGTGAACAAGTGACAGCGAGAGTCACTGTCACTTTTATCAAAACGAGCAAATATGGGCTTAAAAGAGCATGGCTTAGAGTCAATATCAAGTTGTTGCTCAAAATTGTTATCACCGTTTGTCAGGCACGTATGAAATTCTTTAGAAGTCGCCTACTTTTTCGCTTGAACTTTTCCTCTCTGACAGGAGAAGTTTTACAGTCTGCGCCGCAAAAACAAAAGGCCCGGGCTGGGATACATCGTTTACGAAGTCACTAAATGCGTCGCGCTATCTGTAATTGATCGAGATACGAACCGAACGGGGTCAATTAGTGGCGTTTTTTTTGGCCTGGCTTATCTCTCACACTACCGATGCGCAGAGTAAATATGGCGCCGCGGCTTATCTCGTGACGATTCTTCATATCCACACCCACAGGAACACGGTCCCGAAAATCTGACTACGAGGCCTCCAATCGCTAGATTAATGAGACAGACAAAGGTAAACTTGATTAGAGCAGAGTCACTCCGTTGCGCCCTTTTCTGATTTGTGGCTAATCGCCTCGGATTGATTCGAGCCTGCGAGGCTATACGATCACTTCCATGCAGCACAATTCAACCCCCGGTGACAGAGGAAGGCTGAATTCTGCAACTGGAATTTCCACCTTGTTTTATAGCGATTTAATTGATCCGAGATAGAATTTTAAAAGGGGGGGAAAAAAATCCCAAGAATCGTCAATCAACCGGCCTTATTCCGCCTGACTCAGACCCGCGGACGACAGCTGCTATATAACAGCAGCTGCTAAACACGACTAATTCTCCAGAATGAAATACGCCGCAGAGGCCGGCCATTTACAGGACTGGTATCAGAGCAATATTTCAAGCCCCGGCCGCAGCCTCTGCCCATTAAAGTGTGTGTGATGTATTTTAGGGCCAGTGTATGTCCTGCTCTGGTCTCAGAGAGGTCTGCGCACTGACATGATGGCTGATAGAAGACGCCTCTGGTCTAATACTGACTCTCCATACGGAGGGGACCAGAGCGGAGGAGCTGTATTAAAGGAGATAGACATCTTGCGAGTTTATTTGGCCAAAGAGGGAGCTTACAAATGCCATGTCACGTTTCACTGTCTTTGAAAATAAGGGGGATGTAGACAGTCGTATCATACATCTGCAGGTCATTTGTTTTGATTCTGTGTATTGTGTGTCATTTGCTTTGATAGGAAAATAAAAGATTATGAAGGAAGTTATTCCACAAATGATGAAGGAAAAGCAAAAGACATCATTGCAGCTTTCATGTTGTTATTGGTTGTATTAGGGATATAAACACTGAGAACATCCTGTCGTGTCATGTCCATCTCAAACAAAAGTACCCTTTAATATTGCACAGAAGTTTGTGCAGCAGCAGCAGTAGATGTTCAAGATGTTGACAATGTTGTGCAAGTTTTTAAAACATATCTCGCTGTAGTTTTGTGTTGAAAAGCTGTAGATGTTATTTTTTTGAATTGGCTAAATTTACGTCCTTTTGACACCCAACCATGTTCTGTTATTCAATTTGTACCAGACAAATAATGGCAACCTTGGTTTGAAGTCAAGTATCTCCCCTGCATTAAGCCTCAGCACTAAAAGACATAACATAATGCAGAGACTCTTCTAGTCTGCTGCTTTTAGACATTCAGACGTTTTAAACCAGGGGTGCCAAAACGTTTTTCTTCTTTCTAACAGAGATCCGCCTATTGTATTGTATCATTACGATGCAAAAACATCCTGTGACGTCCTTCTCTCCTGTGCTCATGAATTGACAACTGGTGAACATTTTTTGCCAGATGAATCTTTCAAGGTCCTTAAAATGTTTTTTATTTGCCTCTCAGGGCTTCCGTAGTTCCCTTTATTGACTGACTTTGTGCACAATGTGTAGATAATTAGGGATCCAATTGGATAAATATGTTGAAATATTTAAAGGTTCACTGTAGTTTGGGAAAATAAATTTGAATGTTCGAAAGGTAACATTTACAATAGTAATACAGGTTGCTGGTTCGAATCCCGGCTCCTCCCCAGCTGCATGTCGAAGTGTCTTCAAGCAACATACTGAACCCCAATTTGCTCCTGATGAGTAGTTGGCGCCTTGCATGGCTGCCTCCGCCATCAGTGTATGAATGTGTGTGTGTGAATGGGTGAATGTGGCAAGTGTTGTAAAGCGCTTTGAGCGGTCAGTAGACTGGAAGAGCGCTATAAAAATGCAAGACCATTCACCATTCACTTTATTGTGTCTTGAAAATCAATTCATGAGGATTTTTCTTTTCTTCCCCAAAACTACACCTACATGCACCTTTAAAGAGTAAAACAGCATAAACAGCGATTCACATTATTTAGTTATTTTCACTAGGAAATGAGAGCGGGCCAACTTTGGTCAACGGACCTCACTGTGGGCAGCCCTGGTTTTAAACCAGCTTTCCTCTTTATGCATACGAACACAGGGCAATTTGCAGATACAGTACAATAAGCATGGGATGGACTGTCTTTATTGCGTGAAACAAGTCTCTACGTCAGAAAGAAAACAAAAGAAAACTGAGGTGTGCTCAGGTCAAGTGAAAATAATAATATTCAAACTTTGAACACATGGCCCGTTAGCTCATTACACTAAAGATGAGTAAAGACACACTGATGAGCAGCCACAGGCTGGAGGTTCAGCTCTGATGGCCGGCCAGATGGACTTTCCTTTCTGAAGAAGGCTTTCACCTGGACGCCTCTCACAACCATGTCAACATTTTGGCCCAGCTGCCGCTCCTGACCTGCACGCGTGGCAAAGAAGCACTCACGGATTGAGCGTTCGGTAACCTCACAGTGACAGCGAGCCCGCGGAGGAAAAACATAAATGTGCATCGAACACCCCGGAGACGGGGCTCCACGTAACGCCATCAGCTAATGAGCAATTGTCAGAGAATAAATAAAAGCAATATGCGGCTAACAACACAACAACATCCAGCTGTTCGGCACTTCTGAGCGCAATCAATCATGTGAGTAACAAGGTGAACGTTTCATCACATTTATCGAGCTGAGAACTTCTTCGGCGATAGGACACCAACTGGCATGTGAAGTAAATAGTTCTTGAAGAGCATTAGCCGCAAACAGTGTCTTGAGGTTGATTATCCCTGTGACTAATGCTCTGTCACTCCGTGGTATGAGAAGGGGCCCAGCGAGGACCCCCGGTAATGGAGCCTGAGCAGGTGCTGAAAGCCCACTGACATCAGGGGGGAGTGCACTGACAAGAATTTCTGATGAATTTCAATTACTGATCTATTAAAGCTAATGAGGTAAATGAGCAGCCAGAATACATTTGCCAGATAGCTCGAGACGAGACCTCGGCGGCTTGACGTGAGTCCGCGCGCGTGCAGCCAGGCAGACGCGGTGCGTTCGCGCCGAGCGGGAACTGAAGGCGCAGGAGGCGACGAACAAAGGGGCTACAAATGTAACTTATTTCCACACATTAGGCCAACTGTTTTTGGTTATGTTTCATAAAAGTTGGTGCCCTCACTCTCGACTGTGATGCCGTGGGGTCTAATTGTGAGATCAGCGTGCCATCTGCTGGAGGTACTGTGGTGAAACACAGGAACAGGATCGGCTGCATTGTCAGACTTATACTACCATCTGGTGGCTGTGAGGTGAACAGCATCATGGAGAGGCCTTTTAAAAGAGTGTGTGTGTGTGTTTATATCACTGATCTAGCTCTCTGTAATCTATAAATTACTTAAAGGTTAATAACGTGCCTTTACTGTTAGATATTGTAAACAGTGAGCGTAGATTTACTAGACAACTTCTGAGAAACTGTTCTCCAGTCTGCCATTCAGAAATAGTCACAGTAAGGTTTGTGTGTGTGTGATCATCAACAGTATTTTGCCACAGTGATGGAATGCTCTTTAACCAACTCAGTTAACACTTTATTAGGGAAGCACTGACGGGCAAGTGAGATTTTTTTTTTTCCTGGCGCTCCATTTTCCGTGTGTGACACAGGGTGAAAAAGAAGTTTTTCACTCGCGAAAAATTATTTTTTTCACTCAGCTCGACACATGAAAATGTTTCTTTTTTCACGAGTTAAAACATTTTTTCCATTTTTTCTTAGTTGAATTTTGAACTTAGAAAATGGAGCGCCAGAAAAAAGAAAATTCTCACTTGCCCCTCAGGGCTTCCATACTTGACTTGCTATACTCAAAAAATATATCTACGTAATTACAAGAAAAAGAAAATCACAAACAGATAAAGGCAGATCTTGGGATAATATTCATAATATAGACATACTCAGTGTGAACTTTTAAAGACATACACAAACACCTTGAATTTTTAAAATAATTTTTCCCTTTTTCAGAGATCTGTCCAGTTACCTTAGTTCAGGGTTTCTCAATCTCAGTCCTTGTTTTAGATGTGTCCCTCCTCCACCACACCTGATTCAAATGAGTCAGGTGTGGTGGAGGAGGGACACACCTGATTCAAATGAGTGGCTCGTTATCAGGCCACTGATAATTTGAATAATTTGACTGATCATTTGAATCAGGTGTGGTGGAGGAGGGACACATCTAACACATGCATTATTATATGATTTTTACTTTTTATTTCGTTATGTGTTTTTACAGGCATACGGTATAAAGTAGAAAAAAACAAAAAAACAACTGTATTCTGTGTTCAGTGTTCATTTCTGATAGAATGTTTCATGATGTTAAATCAGAGTAGGACTAAACATCTTATTCGCTCCATACTTTACAGGTGCTCCTGATTTTATCTACACTATAGTATGAGGTATTTTTTGCACAGTGTGTAGAAAAGGCTCCTGTTACGCCCGACCAGGCATGCTTCCAAATCCCCCGTGACAGGAGACAGTCGTTACTCACCCGTCGTGTGCTTGAATAACAGAAAGTTGTATTTTAAGCTGCCGTGCGGTTATGTTGATGTCGAGGGGAAAGTTTGTGTTAAGTTAGTCCCTCACTGCCTTTTATTGTTCCTCTGCCTTCATGTTGCACACCCAGTACATCTGATGACAGATTTATGATTCAACATTAGTCATGTATAAGCTGTAATAACTCTCCTGTCCCCATACACTGCCCACACCCTGCGTTACGGCAGACAGATAGATAAAAGATTGAACGACTAGGCTGACCTGAAGTCCAAGTCGAGTTTCTGTGTCCTGACCCGTCACCCAGTGTTGCTGAAAAAACACCTGAGCCAGCTAAACCCTTCAGTACACAGCATTTGTGAGCTCAATCGACATCTCGCCCTGTATGTTGACTTTGCGAACAACTGCCTACTATACATCCAGCAGAGCAGCGTAAGCATTCATTTCAGCCAAATGTTCACTCCACCTTTAGTTCTTTTAAGCCTCCGTCAACTTCTCAGGGCACGGGAGTGGCTAACAGTGGAAAAATGATGGGCCAAAGATATGTTTGCATTGCAACATTTCAAAAAGCAGATAACTTTAAATGCAAGACTTAGAACTAAAAATAAATCTAATCAAATATCTAAATTAATATGACACATTCACTGTAATGGGGTTCGTGCTTTTGCTGTTCGTTACTGAATACATTTCAGCTAATGTAACGGCGGCACTGCAGTAACAGCTAAAAGATTCAGAGATAATAATACAAAAGTAAAAGCTTACAGCTGGAACTCCCCTCTGCCTTGACACCTTTCTTTCTCTCCCTTTTACCCCTGTTTGCCATCTTACTTCCCTCCTTCCTGTCGTGTTTTCACTCTTCCTACCTCGTATACTCTCTTTGTTCAAGGCCTTTTGTGGTGCCAGGGTGTGACCCACCTTAACTCACCTGCCCGGCATCCGGGCATCATTGGCTCACGAGCGGCATGTTTGCGTGCATGCTGTGTTTCGATCTGCCTGGGTGCGAGGTGAGCAGCGAGACCACGGCATGGAATTGAAATGATTTGGGACTTTCCTCAATAGGAAAGCAGAATGGATGTGATAAGCACTGACAGAGTGCCAAATGTTTAGACCGATGCATTTTCAGCATAATGAAAGTGAGGTGGGTGAAACTAATGACATGAAAAAGTGCGTGGGACTCTAATGTCTGAGGGGAATATCTTAAAAATATAATATAACATAAAGCAGCTGCTCCACAATCTTTACCAGCGGGTTGCACACTATGTCTGTCTGCCATTTGGTAAATAATATAGATAGAGTGGAATTATAAAACTCCTTTCTCAATGGACGGTTGTAGTTGGATAAAGTTGCTTTTTCTCAAGATATACATTTTGTCCGTGGCAGTGATTGAGACCACAAAATTGTAACTTAACTGATTTTATTGACCTCTCCGGTAAACATACGGAGTAGATGAGGTGAGTGGACGCTGGTATACAGAGAGACTGAATGAGGTGAATATATGCTGAAAACTACAGCCCACAGAATATTAGCAAACAGGCAAAGATATTGTACTGTTGATCCTTCATAGCATTAACTCAAGCATTAATGAATATGCAGCTCAGACTGGCGTCGAAGATCACCTTGCCATCCTTCTCAGTGCTGCACTTGTTTCTGAGCAGATCTAAAATCCCCGCTCTTAACTCAGGGGTGAAGGACTCGTAGAATTGATCTCTCGCCGTCATGAAATTCAGCAGACGCACTCCGGTCTGGCTGTTTGGATTGAAGCACTCGGTGATGTCGAAGGTGTTGGGAACGGGGTGCTCCTCGTACTTCAGGCCCAGGCTCTTCAGGCAGGCGATAACCTCGGCTGACGAGCGGTACTCGGTGATGTGGTGGACACAGAGATCCTTGTGGTACGTCTTCCACAGGGTGTCCCAGCCACCGTGTCCTGGATAGAATGAGATCAGGAAATGCATTCACTCCAGGAGAAAATAAAATCTTGGTGATAGAGGAGAGAAGTTCTACTCACTTGCTTCCACGATGATCATGAGCCTGCCGTTGCTCTTCAGAAGGCTGTGGTAGAACTTGATCGAATCGGCGAGGTCATCCACGTAGTAGATCATCTGTCAAGAAGACAGTTGTTGGGAAACTTTAATTTGACCTTGCGGCTTAAAGATGGCATCCACGCAAGCCTATAGTGTGAAGTGATTCACTCACTGTGGTCCGATCAGGGACACTTTTGTCAGACGATACAGTATCTTTTACTATTAATAGTCATAATAACTATACACGCAGCAGTGGAGGACTTAGTTGGTGGCTAAATTAATCTCATACTCACATAGTGAGACACTGATATTCTCGCTGACAGCATCACTCACATCATTTTAAAATCCAATACCTGAATCATGTTGATGAAGTCGAATTTCTTCACGTCTCCCTTGGCTTTGACTTGCTTCTGGTAGTCCTCGCTGTGCATGACGTGCCACGTGAACGGGACCGTCTGAAGGTTGGGGGTCTTCGCTACCAACGCTGTGAGTCGGACATAAAAAATTAAAAATACCACTGAGATAAAACCAAAGTTAGTGTTCTGATCAAAAACAAATGCAGAAGTGAGGAACATTAAAAGGGGAAGCTTCGATTGCTGAGAGGAGCAGAAAAATATGATCTCTGTGTTCAGATCTGGAAACACATCAGCAGATCTTTTTGAAATGGATTTAGAAGTTACACTCACAGAAAAATAATGGTTCTTAAATGGTTCTTCAAAAGGCTCTCTGGTTCTTTAAAGAACCATCACCAATTGAAGAACCTTTTTATATAGGGGATGGTTCTTCGCATACTTTATGTGGTTCTTTAAAGTACTAAAAAATTACTTAGACGATTATTAAGTCCTATTATCAAAATAGTTATCAATACATTTTCTGTTGATCAACTAATCGTTGTAGCTCCAAACACCTCTCGATTGTTTGTGGTGGTTGGCTGACTGATTGTGGAAACAAATAAATACAAAAAATGTCCAACAGAAAAATAAATACAATAAATATTAAGCATGAATTTTTGACTATCTAATGCGTTCTTTGACCTAGATCTACTTGTTTTATTGTCCAGTTACACTGATGATAATTTCACTCGCACGGACGCGTGTGCGCACACACACAGAGGAGGTTCTTCTTTAAAGAACCGTTTGCAGGAATGGTTCTTCAAAGAACCTCTTGCTAAAAGGTTCTCTGTGGAACTAAAAATGGTTCTTCTATGGCATCACTCCGAAGAACCATTTTTGGTTCCAGTTAGCACCTTTATTTTTCTGTGTGTGCGTCTGTTTTGGCATATTTTATTAGGAATATGCACAAAATTCTGTGTTTTTCTGACGTATGAAGCCTGATCGGTTACACTTTACAATAACCATAATCAATAAATGGTACATTTCTAGTTCATTAAACTTTAGTTAATAGTTTCTTTACTGTTCACAATAAGTGCTTTATAAAACATGTATGAAGCCACTGTAAAGGTTCATAAACATCAGCTGCAACTTTATAACGGTCATCCAAATAATGTTTATAGATGAACGTCACAGTATTTATTAAACATTTACAAAGTATTATGAACATTTGTTGCAACTTTAGTTTATAAAGCATTTCGTTGTTTGATAACAGTGAAATAACTATTAACTAAAGTGTAATTAACGATACATCTACGCAATACTCGTTATTTTACATGAAATATTGATATTTTGTTTATAATACAAATATGATGATATCGGCCTCGTCTGTCTTTTGTTCATGAGTTCAGAGTTTCCTTTTCACTAGTAACTGAGTAGTCGTTTGTTCTTTAATTGTTCTTTTTTGCACACACAGAAATATCTAGACATTATTGTTACGTGTGCTCTGGTGTGTGTTCTGCTGTGACTCCCTCTATCTGTTTGTTTTCTCATAGCACCCTCCTCCCTCTCCACCTGAGCACACCTGAGAGTAATCGGTGCTCGGGTGGAGTGGGGGAGCAGGAGGAAGATCACACACACACACACACACAGCAGCAGCACACCTGTGAGGAGGGTTTCTCCTCTCCTTTTGTCGTTGTCCCAGAAGGGTTGGGTTAAAACCTCCATGCACTTTGGGTGCTGGGGTTTTTGTTTTCCTAGCTTGTCGTTTTCCTTTTTGGGCTGGAGATCACCGGTAGCTCAGTTATTTTGTCTCTTTTGTTTTATGTTTCGTTTTCATTCAGGTAGTTTAGGGGGAGGTGCGGGAACGACGGCTTACTGCGCAGCTGGTCCCGCGTCTTCTCATCTTGTGTTCCTTTTGGCTTGGGCCTTCAGCCCTCTTCTGTTTGTTCTTGTTGTTTTTTCTTTTTGAGAACAGCTTAAATGAAGCTTATTCAACTGATTATATTGGGTGTGGCGTCGTTAATATGTTGCTCCCTCCAACCCTTCTGAGCTCTGTTTAAATTATCATGGGAATTAACAATTATAAAACAAAAACATTTCACCGTCGGTGTTTTTTGGAATCACCAGTATACCTTTGAAGTTGTCTACGAGCTTCGAGCTGCCCTCCACGATGTCCGCAGTGATCGGGACAGCGGGGAACGTCGACTGCAGCAGGGTGAGCATCTGGACGTCCATCTGCCCTGCAACAAAAACCAGGAAGCCTCAGTGTAACGCTGCTTCAATGGGAAAATAGCAAAATATATCTGAGCCCTCCGCTGTGCAATAGTAAATACAATCCACAGTATGTCCTGATCTGACCTGAAGGCCTTACATAAACTGCATGAACTTTGACCAAAGTGTCCTCCTATAACCTGTCAACTCTCCCTCAGATACAGTCTCTAAACAGGATGTCTCTCTATTATTGGACCCAGGGTGAGCCGTTCAACCAGTTCAACCAGTCTTGGTTGTCAGACTGACATTCTGCCCACAGAATAATATTTAACATGAAATAAAATACTGCTCCTGACTGTCAATGGCAACTCAAAAATGAAGAGCCCCAGAGGGGACAGAGGAAGTACAAAAATTGAAGGTGGTGGTTCTTTTACAAGAAAAGTTTTGCGATACCTCTTTTTCTTCCGCCTTCATTTTTTTCCCCTCCCTGTCCCTTCCGGGCCTCTGTACAAAAACATCCATCCATCTTGATTTAGAGTAGAATAGAAAGGGATTTAATGACTACCTATTGCGTGCAAAGGCATTAAAGGCAACGTATCTCGGTCAAAAACAAGACACATCAAAACGCTAATATGTAAACATAAGAGCCGCTTTGTCAAAAAGAACCACCTGTTTCTCTGTTTAAGAGTGAGTCTGAAAAAGGGAAATATAAAGTGTTGTGTGTTGAGGTAGCGGGCTCGCTTCAAAAAGTAGCCGTCATTTCTCATTTATCTATTCTATGGCCTGGCTATAGATGAAAATGAGCCTCTTATATCTAAATCTGACATATTTACAGTAATGTTCACGGCACTGGCAATGAGAAAAATGATGGATAAATAAATAAAAATAAAAATCTGAAATCAGAACCCGTACGTGCATAATCAGCTTTATGTGTAGAGGAAAAAATCCTATATCTCTTTCAAATAGTTTGACTTTTTAAAATTAGTCTCGGCATTAACAAATCTCAATACGCCTCTGTATCTGGATACAGAAGTGGATTTAAATACCGTCTTCACTCAAATGTGTAAATAGTTCTGTTGCAGTATTGACCCAGTGTAATTCTGCCTATCGCTCACTCGTCACTGAGATAGTTTTATAAAATGTCTCTGCCTCCCACCAACTCCGCCACCTCAACGGGAAATATATCAAAAGCTGCAGTACAATGACAGCCTGTGTCCCTGCTCCTACCTCCTGTAATACACATATTCAGCTTTAAATCCATTATGCATTATGTTTGTTAATGCAGTTAAAGCAGTTTGTTTAAGAAGCCATATTGTGTTTTTAGCTTTGATGCATGCTCAGGACAGAAGTTTGCCAAAAAACTAAGCGGTAGAACATTAACGCAGGGCCACTCAACTTAAACTGGGCTAAATCCTGGATCTAAACAGGGTATTTATGTGGATTTGCATTAGACTTCCGGGGGGGAAAATAACTCAAAATCACTGTCATCATTATTTTTTTGAGTGTCATTTCTTCTTCCAGCAGCAAGGAGTCCTGCAGAGGCAGCGGCCCCCCGACTGGGCCGTCTGCAGGGGGGGGAATATTTAAGGAGAATCATACATCAGTGTGTTTTCCCCTGGTATTTAAATAAAGCCGCGTCTGTTAACACACACGCAATCATTGTGCAAATTACACTACAATTAGTAACCCCGACCACGTGTGTTCATACAACGGCTACCAGTTGCTGTGTCTCGTCATCACGTACCTCCACCGCTTCCAACACCGAGAACATCCAGGCTGCTTCGATCTGCTCCGGTCCTACATCAGCACACCAGAGATGGAAAACAAGAGTGTGAACAAAGCAAACGGCACATAATGACAGAAGTATGATGCATATCTGGGTGTCATTGGGATGTTTTTTTTAATACCAATAATTTGGCAGTTTTTTGTGCCCATTTCTGGGAATTCTAACAAAAAATAAAAATACACTCGTTATTCTCTTAAAAATATACAAAACATTTAAAAACTCGAATACAAGTAGTATCATTTTTATGCATTATTTATTTTACATTACTTTATAATAAAAGTGTATTAATGCACAACTCTTCCCTCTAATTAGAGACTACATATGGAAAGCAAATATAAATCTATATGCAAATGGGAAATTGCAGTGATTTAATAAAACAAATAGTGCAGTAAGTACTAGAAGAAGTCGTGGATGGCGTTATTATCATTTATTAACCTGAAACAGTGAAAACTTTACCTTAGACTTTAAGGTGCATTATGTAGAAATTTTAGATTTTTTTTTATGCCTTAACAAACTCAACAAACAAACCCTCTTTGTTATCATGACTTTGTGTCATGAATGTGTGTGTATTTTAAAGTCTAACAATGATTAATATGGAACTGGGACTATAACTGAGATAAGTGTACACACACAGTTATGGAAAAAATAAACATTTGATTTTGTATTATCAGCTCATTAATATTGTAAATAATACAATCCAGAGTTTTGATTTCTTCTCTAAAACTACATAGTGCCCCTTTATAGTTAAGGTGTCTAATTCGTCTCAGGTGTCACTGTGTGGCCGGGCCGTGCCTCCCACCTCGGGGTTATCAGGGATGTTCGGACATTGAAAATAGGCACAAGCACAAAAACAGGTACTTTTCCCCACATAAAGGGCATCATGGTCGTTTTCCTGCAGCACTACTGCCAGTTTAAAGACAATGTTATCTCTATGTGAAATGACTAGACTGACCTCTGAGAGAGTTCATATGAGGACTGAATCACCGAGCTAATGATTCTCTCTCTCCAGGCTGCACAAAGAGACATGTTGAATGCATCTAAATCCTCGTCTGGGTACAAAGTTTGAGGACAAAAACAAACCGGCGCACTTCCTGTGTTTTCCTCTTGTACCTTTTCATCAGTCCCGGCAGGAGGTTTTGAACACACTGGAGCATTGCCTCATGCTCCCCTGACTGCTCCAGGTAGAACTGGAAGCTCTCGACAGAATCGCCCTCATAACAGCTGTGCTTTGTTTCTGCAGCCATGACGGATTCCTGCAAATCAGATGAATAGCAATGATTTATGCATGCGAAAACTACAACAACTAGCGAACTTGTAAATAAGGTAAACATCAGCTGTGCATTTTAAATATTCATTTTACCTTGAACGTGTGGAGAGGAGAGACAGAGAGGCGGCTGTTCTTCCGCCCTTTAAGCTGGGGAGAGTTCCTCTCCCCTCCCACAGTCTGGCAGCCTGCCCTCCTGTGAGCGCGTCTTACGTAACCCTCCATGATGAACTTTGTCTGCACAGCAGAGCCACCGGCAGCTGTGCTGCAAGATTCCTTTCCATGCATGTATCCCAGTAGCTATTTCAGCACCACTTTTCTCAGTAAGTCTCAACAGAAGTTTGGTTCAAATGTTCTCAACACTTTTTTTACACTTACTGTAAGCACCCACTGCTTTGTTTGCCAGTGTGTTATACATTATTTTAGGGTTACCATGGTTGCTTTTACACTGTTAAGTCAAATGCATCCCAGAGGTCAGAATATAAAGTGTTTACAGTTCTGCAAACTACAGATACATTAAATTTGTACGTTTCATACGTATCATTTATGGTGATTTTTTTTACAAAGCAGTCTTAGAAAGTCTTATTAGTTACAGTATCACAGCTTGGTTTGGCAACCTCTCTGTGCAGCTAAAAAACAAACTGTTACGTCTAATTCATGCGGCTGGAAAAATCATCGGGATTAAAGAGCACTTCTCCATTCAGGGTATTTATGAACAGGCCACTTTGCAACAAGCAAATAAAATAATCAGCGATCCATCACATATCATGCACGGCGAGTATGAGCTGTTACCGTCGGGCAGAAGGTTTAGAGTTCCACACTGCAGACTGAACAGATTTAAAAACTCATTTGTGCCTGTGTCAATTAAGCTAGTTAATGGGGTCAGATAAGAACAGAGCTCAGATGATGTGCATCTGGCTGGTGTATTTTACTTATTTCATTTTATTGTATTGTATTTATTTATTTTTGTATATATATATAATTGTATAATTTATTTATTTATCATGTCTCTTGCACTTTTCGGCACCTTGCAGTCTATGATGACATTTCTGCGGGTTACCGTGTTGTACTGCCCGTTGTGTTGCATTGTATGTTTTGTCCTGTGTTATGGCTGCAGCATGGGCGAATGGCCCAGAACAAATTTCTCCCTTGGGAGACAATAAAGTTAATCTTGAATCTTGAATCTTGAATCACATAAACACAGTTTTGTTACACAGGTAAGACGGCTGCCGAGCGAGAGACCACTGGCTATTTTTAACGAGAAACCACTTTAATTTCTTAAGTCCCAACCCCAACCATGTGTTTTGTGCCTTAAACCTAACCAGACCTAACCAGACTTAAACCTAAGACAGAAGAAGACATCGTCAACATTTATCCTGGCGATTGGGTCGGGAAAACATTTCATTAGCAACCAGCTGCGGGTCAGTATTGTATTTCGGATTTGCAATTTTGAAATGCAGTGCCTGTTGATAGGAGTGTCAACCTTTCACTGTTTGTTATTTAAAGCAAAACTTCTGCATCTCCCGCACGATACAGTAACGGCGAGTTTACTGAACTGGACTCATTAAATTCTGGTCATTTCTTCCAGAGGAAGTTGGGAGGTAGCTTTACGCAGGACGGACCTTTAAAATGAATGCTGAAAATGTTTGAATAAATAAATGCATATGTATAAACATGAGGGCCAAGAGTAGAAAAATCAGCCCGGCAGCCAGAATAAGATGTGGCACTTTCTTTGGTTTCTGCAGACCTCATGCATTCACATGTTTAGGCTCACGTTTCAGCAGTGTCTTACTTCAAGTCAAAACCTTTTCGATCCTGCAAACCACATAAACCCCTGAAACGTCTCATGTCTCCATCGAGGCTACACGGTCTTCTATATGTGCTATTAAGCAAAACAAAACAACAAAATCTGCATTGCTGCCCAACAGTAAGCGGTCTGAGTCCACCAGCTGGCTGCAGCCTCGGGGCGCTCCAGTTCCCACAGTCCAAACATATGCAGATGAGGTGAACTGGCCACTCTAATTTGCTCCTGAGCGTGAGTGCGAATGTGTTCGTCGGTGTGTATATGTGTTAGCGCCGCGATGCACTGCAGGCCTATTCGGGTTTTTTTTTCTCTAAATGTGAGCTCGCGGTTGGCCCCGCGTGACCCTGCAGGACGGGAGGAGAGAGACTCATGCTGAAGAATTTGGGAGGATAACCAGACTAGGTATGAATGATCAGAAATGTGTGGAAATACTTACACAATCATAGATTTCTGTAGTGTGAGGACATGAACTTTTGCAAGATTGTACAGAAAATGTTAATGTGTCTCGAAAAGAATGAATCCTTTTCTTGAGGTTGATCTACGCACCGGTTTTGTTTCAGATTAGACGGATTAAATGTGTAGATTTATTTCATATCACCCCCTGTCTGTGTTTAGTCTTTATTTTTTTGCATTTCACGGATTTTGGAAGATTAATATTTTTTTTTTTTTGTTTAAGCGGTAACAGTAACTCAAGGATCAATAACGGCTGAGCACAAGAACTCAGAAGTTTTGGGTCATCACTCCTACATTCTTTGAAACTCGCCAGGATCCAGTTTCTTTGTATTTTACCACGATCCCAACCAGGCGTCCAATTCATATGCACCCAAGTGGCACCTAGCTCATTGGGAGGCAAAGTGAGGCAGTTGCAAACTTTTGAAATTTAAAAAACGTGCAGTTTCTCTTACTACTGAAATTGTGCCCCCATCACCCACTGTGATTTACGCCTATGCAGACTAAACATGGAAGCCACCCTGGTTGGTCATTTCTAACTGACTTAAGAAACCTCTGGAGAAGTTGAAACCAACATTTAGAAACATTTATTTTTGGCACTTTTCTGGCTGAGAAGAAAAAAACGCTAATCATATTGTTTCTAGAATATTACTGCTTTTACAAACATTCACACCAGGGAGTACAACTCCCGTCTGCCTCTGTCCTGTCGACTGCAGAGTGGATCCACCGGAGCATTTCAGCACTAAATGACTTTCCTAATCATTTCTCATGTGACGTGGGGGCCTTTTGCCTTCAGGTTATGAGAGCAGTGCTTTTTTTTTGGTTTCTAAATCGCTTCAGATCACATTTTCTTTGCATATATAGATATATACTGATTACATATAGACAGCAATACACTTTCTAGCTAGATTGTTAACATGTTCATGTTTAACAGTGTCCTCAAGATGGTGCCAGCACTTCATATAACAGTGATGATTATTTTGGCAAAAGACAAATAGTGACACCAGTGGCGACTGTTCCTGTGTTAAACTAACCAATATATTGCACATCTGTAGATACACTGCACTACTGCAGGTTGAAGGGCAGAATACATGTGATTTTTAAGGAGTCTTCTTGGATTGAAGTTGTGTAAAGTTATCAGAGTTCTCACACACACCCTCCCGTACGTGGGCGGTTGATTGATATGTTTAATTTCTGCATATATAAGCCGCACTGGAACCGCTACATCAGCTGAATATCAATTCCATTAACTCCACCGTGTAGTTAGCGGCATTGCTTCATCTTCGAGTGATTTTGTCCAATGCCATATTTTTATAAGTCTTAAATTAAAATCCTTCTGACTGACTGGCAAGTCACCAGGGAAAATCCATTTGCATGGGTCTTATCAGGCTCATTTGTGTGTGTTTTAAAGTCTAACAATGATTAACATGGAACTGGGCTTATAGCTGAGATAAGTGTACAAACATTTTTCAAATGAAATGTTAATTTCGCAACATCTATGTGCAAAATAGAAAAGGCAGCAGAAAACAGGTTCTGGTTTTTAATTTGTCTCTCAGTGATGTAAATTTTATGCAATATAACTGTGAATGCAAAGACACAAAAATCCATCACTAAATCTCCACGGAATATTAAATGTTCAATTTTCCATTTATTTATTTTTATTTCCAAAGTAATATGATCATCTGATGAGCACAGCAGTGTAATGGGGCTGCTCGCACAGGCGGCCAGCTGTAGCCCATAAAGATTATATGACAGCAGAATCTGAAGCCGATGTGAAACGGATTAAAACTTACAACTTTATGTTTCGTGTGTGTGGCTCATGATACAGTAATTGTACAAATAATTTGTTCTAAAAAAATAAAAATACAATCAAGTCCCTTATAATTTGCACAAACAAAGACAATTAGATAAAATTGATAAATAATTCTGGTATCGACAAAAAAAAAAAAATACTACTACTATGTCCGATCATGTAAAACAATCCATTTCACACACAGGCTAAAATCTTATTAATTATGTACATTCGATTATAAACAGTGCAATTTGAGACAATCACCATGTTTAAAACATATTAACTAACAGTCATGTTATCATTCTACTGCTAACAGGCTGTTTGTCAAGTGAGCTGAGTAGGGGCGTCACAATTTTTGTTTTTAAGTCAAAAATTGATTGATCGAAATGAGTGTTCAGTTCCAACCATCAAACTCAAATGCAGTATCGACGATCAGGGTACCCCCCCCCCAACTTGTGCGCATCCAAAGGTAATAAAAACACTTCAGAAAACACAGCTAGCTTATCGTTAGCCTGCAGCTGCACTTCTAGACTCTTGTGCTGCATTCAAGTGCTCCTCGGATTGGTCCCACTTCCTGAGTTCGGAAGTCGTTCATTCTGGTCGGAATATGGGGGCAACACGGACGATGTTTCGCATTTTAATCGCTCAGAGCGTTTAAACCACAAGTCGACAGCCGCCTCTGGTATTTGAGTGAAAAGGACGAGCAAAGGAAACAGATCATCAACTCGGCAACTCGTGCACCAAAATGTTCTCCGAGTTTCTGAGTTGTTGCTCCGACCTGAGGCGGTAGTTCAGGTGAACTTTCCCACTCGGAAATACATTCTTCCGATTATTCCAACGCCCCTCAAACGCACTAAAGAGTTACTCTGACAGCATGAAGATGCTTCAGAGATCCTTTATTAATGAGATGAGGGTTGACACGCAGCGAAAAAAACTGAATTGAACTAAACTGATAACATTGGCAGAGATCCTTGATTAATTCACTTGATAAGATGGTTTACTCTGGACAGTTTTGAGACACCAAACTTTGTAACAATATCTGTGTTTTGTTGATTATTATTGAATGGTATGTTTTGTTTTAGCATAGCATAGCTGTTAGTGCTGATTTATTTTTTTTAAAATCTAATCACGATCTTAAAATCGAAAGTCACATTGAATGGTGGGTTTGGAGAATGGTGACGCCCCTAGCGTGGACCTAAGACGATCACTTCAAGGTTGTTGTTAAAGATGACTCTGCCGTTGGACTCCACACTGCAGTCTGGCTGCCGGAGTGTTTTCATGACGGCAGCTTTCAGCTCAGGTGGGGCCGTCTTACTGAAGTCCAGCACCTCCGTGAGAAAATCGAGCAGCAGCTCTCCCTTCTCATCCCCCTCGGTGAAACACTCGGTGATATCCATTTGAGATGGCAGATTGTAGCTCTGGTAGCTCACTCCCTCCGAGTCCAGGAAGCTTTTGATGTCTCCTGTGGTCACACACTGACTTATTTCCGTGTTACAGAGCTCTCTCCTGTGAGCCTTCCACAGCTTTCCCCAACCACTCTCACCTGGAATGGATGGCATGAAAAACAAGACTGAGAATTTACAGCCATGCTAGTGGCACTGTGAGGCTGCTCTAATGCTGCAATGCTGAGTCTGTACTCCCTGTGCATGTGCTCAGGGAAACATCGACAGGCGCAGCAACCTGGTGTTTGAAGTCTGTGAACTTCACGAGCAACTACAGCAGCTGATATAACAGATTAGCACGCTTAATAAGAGACAGGATGAGTATGCTAGTACCACATGCTTGCAGAGACGTCTATCAAGCACAAATCCCCTGAACAGAAATGGAAACGACCACTTTATGTTGGTGAAGTCACGCTTGGTCTTACTTGGGTTTTAGAAATTGAATTCCCACATGGATGACCGTTCCACTGCACTCTTAAAAGTCTTTTTTTTTCTCCTGGAGTTCCGAATAAAATGGAATGCAGCATTAAGCACAGCAGAGCTTTGAGCTAAATCACCAGCATGCTAACACAAACACAGCAGCTACATCAGGTGCCACCACAAAATGTTTCATAAACAGCAGCAGCACACTTTTTTGTAAATGTGTCCGTGGTCTGGTTTATGTAAAGATTTTCATATCCGAACAAAGAAATGCACACAAGCTACTGATTGTAGCGTGGCAGTCGGACATTGGCTATGGCAAGTCCCACCCTTGCAAACATCATACAAAAGATTCGAAAGCCGGCTTAATCTGCTCTCGGTTGAATATTTGTATAATGCCATTGTCTGCTTGTTCTTTGATGACACAGTCATCAGAGTCAAAATGCTGCACTGTTTGCACTATTAAAGGCTTTTAAAATCAATTTGTGTACAGAGTTCCCTTTTATCCTTTGGGAGGTATCGTGTTTACTGTGCTTATTATCTTAATTTGGTTTGTTAGCATGCTAACATTTGCTTATTAGCATTGAACACAAGCACAGCTGAGAGTGATGGAAATGTGATTGGTCATAAAACCCAAAGTGAACAAATTTTGACCTTCATGATGGCACTTGTTGAAAGGTTAAGGGAACAAATTTGATCTTCATCCATTCAATATTGTAATATTTAGCTATAAACCACAAATGTCAACCTCATGCTGACGCTGGCAGAAAAGTCAAGGGATCACCAACGCCATTAAAATACATCATATGACAGCCATTAATATCGGCACAAAATCTTGGGGCCAATCCATCTGATGAATGTTGAGATATTTTATTGGATGAATAAAAACAAGCCCTGTTGGTAGCCACAGGAATAGCTTAGAGATCTGCAAGTCATCCTTTGGAAATAATATCTGTACCATTAATTTAACAGAAATCTAAAACAGTTTTGTGATTCTTCCATCTGGACTAGGGATGGGACGATGAAAGACTTTATTGGGGATCGCATGAATAAAATACACATTACGCTGATGATGCTGAGTTTTTATTATCGGAATAATCATGAATATCTTCACAAGAATGACTTTAAAAAAGATGTCTAGCTCACTGACAAGCAGTCTAATACTGGTTTCCTGATATATTTTGAATTGCCTAAGCCTGTCACCGTGGCTGAAGACATAACTTACACATTGTATCTCCCACAAAAACAAAGTTAAATCAAACTAAAGAGCGACAGGGAGATGAGGTCACCGCCATTAATTTATATTTTACATGTGCATCCATCTTATGATGTATGATTACTTATTTAAGGCTCTATCATTGGCTGTTTCACTAAAAAAAGCTGTTGTCCTCTCTGCAATAAAAACATTCATTCATTCATTCATTCATTCATTCATTCATTGTCAACCGCTGATGGTTGCACTAGCCGCTTTATCCCTTTTTCAAGGGGTCACGGGGAGGTTTCTGGAGCCTGTCCCAGTTATCTAAAGGCGAAGGCAGGGTACACCCCAGACGAGTCGGCAGCTCATCGTAGTGCCCTTACTGATGGCAGAGGCCGTCCTGCAAGGTGCCAATTGCACATCAGAAGCAATTTTGGGGTTCAGTATCTTGCTCAAGGACACTTCGACATGTAGCTCAGCTCCACCCCGGGAGCCGGGATTCAAACCAGCGACCTCCCAAACACTGGTCGATATGCTCTACCTGCTGAGCTACAGTCGCCCCTAAAAACATGCAATTTTAGTTTAATCTTAAAAGGTGCAATAGTTAAAGACTGAATTTAGCATGCTAACTAGCTTTCCCACAGCATGGTTCATCATTATTTCCACCTGAAAACCATCTCCTTCCAGTGATCCAAAGCTCATGTGCTAGTGTCCAAACACCAACTCTCCCCTCGTGTTCCGGGTAAGCTGATAAGACAGCTATCTGCGCTGCTAACAGAGCTAACTAGCTAACAGCAGCTAAGGTTATCAGCAGTTAGCGGTTACTCTGATGATATGCTGCCACTTATTTGTTTGAAGTTTGAAATAGACAGGTGGTACATTCTTACATATTGCACCATTAAAGTTTTAAGAATATTTAGAAGATTAATGCGACAATTAGCGTGAATCACAATGATGTAGGACAAGCTAATCCTGAAATGAACAGTCGTGCAGTCTTGGAAACAAAAGAAGGCGTCTCATCAAATGAAAGCAAAGCGACATCATTTGAAGCGACATGTTTTTTTGCTAATTACTAAAATAGATTCACAATTTTACATTTGGATTTAGAGTATGAATGGTAATGATGAAGCATGATTTTCACAGTCATAAATGTGGGACTTCCAATTAAAAGCCACCTGGCTGCTTTGTTCACTTTCTCCATAATGAATCTGAGTAGTTTATACCAAAACAGCAGGCAAAGGTGTTTCTTTTTTAAAAATCCTTACTCTGATAACCACAGTAACAGCATTTTTTTCCTGAGAGACATCGTTAAACTAGTTTCCATCCCTATACTGTGCTGTATGTCTACACGCTAGGTACAGTGCACTGACTGTAAACTGCATAATTAACCAGAGTGAAGAAAAGATGATATGCCTTGATACATTAAGATTAGATCCATCCACTCACCAGACACCAGAATGATCACAAGCTTCCCGTTCTTGTCGAGGAGACTCTGGAAGAAGCTGACGGTAGCTCCAGGATCCTTCACATAGTACAGCATCTGTCGATTTCAGCACAGATAATGAGCTGGTAACTGGATTCGGAGAGCACCTAATTATAACGCTATGCTAGACAGATGTTCTAATGGGATTAATTGCTGCGGAGCTCCGCCAAATGAATATGACCTAGATGTGTCAGGAACACAGTCTGTGGGCCAGGAGCGCCACAGTGGCAGCACCAACCTGAATCATGTGGATGAAGTCAGCCTTCTTAGTCATCTTTTTCTCTTTCCAATGCGCCTCAAACTCGGCGGCAGTCATCTTGTTCCAGTGGAACTGGACCCAATCTAATTCTGGTTTCTTCGACACCAAAACTGCATCGGCGGACACAAAAAGGAGTTATGGAGGGTAACTGATACATAACTGTACTGTCACAATAATGTTACAATGTCATAAATCTGAATCTGGATTGTGACCACGTGTTGCTTTGTGAAAAATTTCATTTTAACTTTGTTGCACATTAACACATTATTGTTACCTATTCATTATAGAATGACCCATAAATACATATAATGTGTACTACACTATACTATTATTGTACTATTATTAGTAGTATTACCATGTGTAAAGTCTATTTTAACTTAAATTTGATTAAATTGAGTTACTTGTTATTTATACAACACTACTCGTCTCTGTATTTGCACCTTGGGGACAAATCGTGTCTTTGAATTGAATTCAACTCAGAAAACACGCTGCACTGATAGTTATTAAATTAGTTAAGTATCACATGGTAATATCAGACATTGAAACAAAGTCAGCATCAGATTTTAGTGTCCATGTGGAAATCACATGACTTCACTAACTGAACACCTCTGTAGATTAAGGAACTCATTTATATAAATATATCAAGGGTGTCACAATTCTCCAAATTCTCCCAACCCCCCTAAAAAGCAATTAGATTCAATAAAAACTTTTTTAAAAATTCATCACCAACAGCTATTCTATTCTTAGTCGACTTTTATGCCCTGATAACTTTTTATGTACATTTTCACATTCTTCTTTAAAAAGACGAGGAGTATTTTACAACAACAGCTTGACTTTATTATGATGCTACTTGCAACTTAGACAACTTCAAAACATATTCACTGAAAATAAAGACTCCAAACAATACCTCCCTTCAGGGAGTGAATGATTAACAACACAAGATAGAAATGTAGTTTGTTACAAAGCTCGCCGTCTCAAACCTGTCCAGAGTAAACCATCTTCTCAATACGTTAATCAAAGATCTTTGGCATCAGTTCAAGTCTTTTCAGGTTTTTTTCTCTAAGAGAAAAACTCCATCAATAAATTATCTCTCAGTAAGCTATCTGTGTCCTCTGGAGTGCTTTTGGAGGGTTTTTCTTATAGTTGGTTATTAACAATGACGCATTTGAATTTGATTCTCGAAATTAAACGCTCATTTCGATATCATTTAAAACTGTGACACCCCTAATATATATGTAGAATAGAATATATTGACCTTCCGCTTTTCCCGTGTCATCCTTGGTATCATTTTGTCTGTCTTATTGCAAAGTTTTTAAGATCTGACCTTTGTTAAATGTAATAATTGATGTATCATTCTCTAAAAATGTTGTAAAAACAATAGAGAATGATAAATACATTTTAAATTTCCCCTTTTTAATGCTTCTGCCACGGAAGGTATGTTTTCACTGTGTCTGTTTGTTGGTTTGTTTGTTGGTTTGTCAGCAGGATTACACAAAATCTACTGAACAGATTTCCACAAAACTTGGATAGAAGATTATTAACTTTTGGTGTGGACCCAGATAAAAAAGGGACAGATCAAGAATTTTTTTCACCCACTTTCTTCAACATCGCACGTTAATTTCTCAGGAAATAATGCACGGTGATAAAATCGGGCTTATTAAGGTGTCTGTGAACTATTAGCAAGTATAATGTGATGAGGATCCAAATAGAAAATCTATTTTTATTCCTCGGCATAACTGAGATTATGATTCCATCTGCATTGTTTTGTTGTCGTAGTGGCTTTGCAGATCTGGTGAGCTCAAATGTTAATTAAGCCATCATGAGTGGGTTAAAATCCAGCTTGAATGAATTAAAGGGGACCGTCGGGCCTCGGCGGAGGTGTGCGCCAGGCGGGTTTGTATATTTAATCCATGTGGTCCTCTGAGTCTTTTATCAACTGAAGAAAGAAGAGTAAGGATAAAAACTGATAATAATGTTATTTATTGATGAGCCACACGTGCTGAGAGATTTCACTTTACCCTTCAGATACTAATTATGTGAAGAACTCTGCCTTGTGTAGGTATAACTGAAGCATTACATAATCATAGAGCGTTTTTGTAGGTTAAAGCAACATTATGCAGAAATATGCCTTTTCTGGGTGCAACACCGCTGTTGTTAATTCAAATCCCAGGTCTGTAACTATATGTCAGACGTAATGTAGGTGCTAAATACAAACAAAACTCATTACATCATAACGATGTCACGTGTTGAAGACTTGCATGTTGAAGTAAACATGTGTGTAACGCTGTGAACCGAAGTCACACAGCGCAGAAACGAGTGCCAGAGACACCATTCACCCTGTTTCAAGACACTGTGCCATCGACATGACCTCGGAGCTGTTGCTTTAAGGTAAAATATGCATCATGTTGCTTTAAAATCAACTCATTTTGAACTAATTTCCCTCCAGCTGTCGTCTGTAAACCCACACAGCCATGACTCTCTCTGTGAACTCTCTCTTGTGCTGATTCAAAAGGAGACAAGAGCAGGCGAGTCTTCAGATCACAAAAAAGACTCCCAACATGTTTCGCTAAGTGCTTTTTAGAAAACACTAATTCTGTGTGTCAACAGAGAGCCACCTACAGAAACTCCCGGGAAAAAAAAAAAAACCCGGGGTGGTGTGAGAACATGATGAGCACTTAAAGGGGAGGCGACACGGAAAGATAGAAACGAGGAACGCCGGGAACACCGCCCCACACACACGTCTCTCATTTTTTAGTATATTTTATTCCTGTGGTATCAGGACCAGATGTACTTTATGAGAAACTGCTGGTCAGAGAGCAGCAGAATTGGAGCTGGGAGGGATTCGGCGTTTCATTCACTTCAGAAAGGCTTACACTCGCTGACATGAAGGTTCGAATGTGGGGCTCGGGGTTGAAAGACCAATCCCCTACTAACGCATGAATGACACTATTACTTATGTATAAGCGCGAAAGCCAAAGGCAGCTTTAAAATGCGTTCTCTGCATTCAAAATAGTATAATATAATAATATAAAGCAATATTTTACTCTTATTTGCTGTCAGATTAAGTATTTAAACAGATTTTTGGGGGCACAAGAATACAGATATAGTGTCAATTTGTGGTATAGGAGTCAAGTGTGTGTCCATAAAGGCGGTACCTCTGTAGTTATGTTGCTGCTGCCCGCTAGGCTCAACCACCTCGTTATCCACCGTCACCCCCGGGTGCTTCAGACGGAGCTGGGAGAGCATCTCAAGGTCAATCTCACCTGCAGGCACCAACACAGTTTTTTTTTAGAAAAATGTCCTGCAAATGAAATTCTGACCCACTTTCCCCACAACAGCCCAAATAAAACGCGTTCAGTCGAGCAGCGTCTCGTCACAATCCCCTAATCAAAGCAGGAAATGGCTAATGGCGCTTGTCAGTTTTGCGGGAAATGATACGTTTAATGCTGCGAGATTCAGAGTTACCCAGAGTTATCGCCGCGATATTCATTTCAATCTCATTTAGCCACAGGCAGGTGATTTTGCTCCCGCTCTTATTGGAGCTGACAAGTTGCTTTGTATAAAGGGATAAATTTGAGTAAAGAAGCCGAGCTGGACAGCCGCTGAATCTTTCTGATTAGATTGAATAATACCTTGCGGGGGAGTTTGTAGTCATTCTAATGGATTTTACAGTCCATTAGAGAATCTGTAACATCGCTCCATTATGATACCGACGTGACAGCTCAGGTAAATTAAAAAGATTGGCTTTGACATAAGTGAAGGGTAATAGCACTCATGGGCAGGCCGTGGGTTAGCTCGGAAACAAATTAACCTTGCTGCATCACGAGCGCTCCGGAACTAGTAAAATCAAGGACTGATCAGGTCACCCTGACAGCCAAAATATTAATCTGACAACCGGACAGATGCAGACCCTTGACAGTCATAATAAGGGCGAAGGTTTTTACTGCCGCGGCCAATAAATGACAGCGCAGCAATGGGAAATGTTACAGCGAGCTGATTCAACAACGCCTCCTCACCTTCGCTGTCTGCAACAGCTATTTACAGTGTCACGCGGCGCATAAGGTAAGTTCGGCAGTAAAAGTGTCCTATAGTGTGCGTTCTCACCGGCGCCGCTTCCGACTCCGATGACATTCAGACGGGACTTTCCATTTCCGATGCTGCGGGGGGAGAGCAGAAAAAAAAAAAGAAGTCGTCAGAGCAGTCATGACTCGGAAAGTTCACATCCTCCAACCTGCCAAATGTGGGTCACGTTTTTGGGCTCGTAACTGTCAGTTCTGCCTGACACCCGGCGGCGTGAGAGGGACCGTTTTAGCGTCAGAAGCATCTCCGACACCCCGGCTCTGAGTGTCGACGTGACATATTCCGTCACTCACCGTCTGATTTTTAATAACGCCCTTACACTTTTCTTTAATTAACTTGTGAGTCATATGTCTCCAGATTCCTCTCTGATCTGCTTCTCAGACACCGACGGGGAGCCGAGAGATGGCTTTAGTTCTCCTCATCACAGCACCTCCCCTCCTACAGCTCAAGCTTGTATATTTCATTAGATTTCTTTTGTTTTACCTTTATTTTACCAGGACTATTCCCACTGAGATTCAGAATCTTGTTTTACAAGGGGAGTCCCGGCCAAGATGGCAGCATCAGAAGTTTCACATAAAAGGAACAAACAACAAGCAAAAAAACAAACCACAAAAAAAGAAAAAAGCGACTGACTTGAAACAAACAGCAAATTACATCAAGACAGTGTCTTCATCCATGTTCAGAAACAGGACGTGTGCTTTCAGTCGTCAAACAGTCGTCTGAAACTCTAAAATAACACCATATTTAAATATATCAACACAGAATGCGGGAAGAGGAATTTCCATAAACACACACGCACACTTCGTTAAGCTGGTTAATCTTTATACATTTGCGCGGTCAAACATTGTGGGAATATCAGTGACGAACAGCATGAAATGACCCGTATGCAATATCTACAGACTGTGTTCTAGGATTGAGTTTGTTTTAAACCAGGGGGGCCTAAACTTTCTCCCTTGGAAGGGAAAAACACTGAAAGTTAACGTCAGGGACCGGGAAAAAAAGCAAACGCCTGTTGTCGAGCATTTTTAGGATGCAAAATTATACTAGGATCCCTCTGCCTGCCGTTTTCAGATTGTGGAAATGAAGAATTCATTGGGGAGTATTTTCTTACAAAGATAAAACAGCATAAACAGACATCGATAAAATAATTATTGAAAGGTGCGATGTGTAATAATTTGCCAGCCGTCCAATTTATAATTGCAGTGGCGGCATTTCACCGACGTCAGCGCTAAATGCTGCTAACAGTATCTACCATTAGCTAGCTAACTCGGGTAACAAAGGAGCTAGCGGTCGGGACTGTTGGAAGGAGCTAACACTGCTAGCACGGGAGCTTTGGACCAGGACAGGCCGGGGCTAGCTGGTTAGCATGCTAACTTCACTAGATACCTCTTCAGCGTGATACCTCACATTCTGTTGATGTTTTTAGTTCATGTTTTAACGTTTCTGACTAAAATTCTTACACAGTGCATCTTTAAATATAGATTCTTATTTCTCTATAAACATCTGGTGAACCTTTTGGCGGGCTGTCTTTGGCCCACTGGCCCCTTTTGGGCGGCCCTGGTCTGAACAAACTTAATTTCACTTTAATTAATTTCACTTCAGCCTCTTAATTGTATTTTTTTCTGTTCTGCTGTATTGGTGAACTTCTGTTTAGAAATGTTGAGAAACTCTACAGTATATTTGAGTAGTAATATCACTTTAAATACATTATATTAAACTGTTCCATAAACTCTGGTGCATTCCATTCTGTCGTCAGTGATGTGGCACGTGGCTCATAAAGGAACCGTGTGTGTGTGTGTGTGTGTGTGAAGGATTACCTGCCCAGTATATCTGGCAGCAGGCTGTGGATGAAGTCCCTCATACACTGATGCTCAGAGGAGCGCTCCAGAAACAACCCAAAGGCTTCCTGGTACCTTCCATCATCATTAACCAGGCTGTTCAGTGGAGATGACATGGCACAAGTCATCTAGGAAAAAATAAAAGAATATATTATCTCCATGAGCAGCAGAAGAAATGTGTGTGCATGCGTTTTTTTTCCCCCTTTTCTTTCCAGGTGTTCCTTTATTTATTTATTTATTTTTTTTGCTGAAACACATTTTTTCTGTTGCAAGTGAACTCTTCAACCCGTCACACATCAGTCACACAGCGTGGGTGGTGCTGGGAGATCTGTATGGGGAGCTAAGAGTCGAGCTGTCACGTTAGTCATTCGAGGGTTCACTGTGGAATAAATCATTTGCGGAGTCTGTTGTTTTTTTGGGATAAACACCCATATTAAAAATCAACTTCACTTGGATGTCATTATTTCAGCCTTTTGCACAATTGGCCTTCATCACGTGCGCTTCTTCTTCTTCCTCTCGGTGTATTTGAAACCTGTTGCGGTGCGTCCCAACATGAAACCACGTCAAACCAAACCGTCGGGCCATTATCTCGGCTACAGGAGCAAATCTCCCAACTGCCGCACGTCGTGTCTTCGTGATCATGACGGAGCTCGTGTTATTAAGACGACACAGACAGCGGCGGAAGCAGAAACAGACAGAGGAGCGCGTCATGTGCCAACATCTCACCAGCTTTCACATCGTAGTCGCTGTGCCGCTGGTGTTGAAGACAGATTGATATAAAAAGCCAACGCGACATTGTGTTCACTTACACGTTTCTTGCAGCCAGGAGTGAGTGTGTCCCGGAGAGATCAGCAGGCTGCAGCACGGAGAGTCCGCCCACAGCTGCGTTTATATGGAGGGTCAAGGAGGCAGGAAGAAAAAAAAGAAAAAGGGGAACAGAAACAAACCAATCCAATGACATAACACCAGTCTGTATGTGTCTATGAGCGGCTTAATTTGTAAAACATTTTAAATTACATACGTTAAGTTCATGTTTATTTCACTGTTATAAAACAATAAAACGTAGAAAGCGATGGTCAGTGTTTAAAAGCAGCAGTTGCAGCCACTCGAATAATGTTTACACATGAATTTGAACAGTTTACAAAGTATTAAAAAAGAAATGGTCTCAGTTGCAATTTAAAAAAACAACAACAATTGCTTGATAAATGGCTCATAAAGCATTTAATTGCTAACTTTAAAAAAAAAAAAATGTTTAATGTCGGCGTGGTGACAACATTTGCTGTGTTACTGAATGTAGCTGAAGTAAATAAATACAAAGCTTCAGCCCAACAAGGAAGATCAGGGTTCGAGTTAGAGCACACATATCTGTTGAAGGTCACTAAGACACTACCAACAACCGTAATTGAATCAGACATCATTAATTTCTAATTTTTCAATGTAATATGTATTTTTTCCACTTTAATTATTTAAGTAGGTTAAAAGAAACATGTTTTTCAGAGGATCTACGCACCATATTCTCTTGAAATGACAGTGATAATGACCATGTCATAAGTCTGTCCTACCTTTTCATATTCACATTAAATGACTGTTGTTGTGATCTGCTTTACACAATTTTAGAAGCAATGGGCTGCTGTTTGTTTGTGTGTAACAGTCACGGACACGACAAAATGAAGTGAAGTCACTATTAATGACAATATCCCACACTCCCTTACAAATCATGCAATTTTAAGAGTTTTCACATGAGGAGAAACTTGTGCTTGAACTTTGTAAGCAGCTTTAGCAAATTTTTAAATCCTTGGGGCCTTCTTGTAAATTCGGCATTAAATATATACAAGTTGTTTCTTTCCAGTTTCCTTGCTGCTTCCGCGTCTTACCTCCCAGCAGGTGTTTGAACCCACTGTTTCAACTGATTTCACCATTTACACCAAATTTATAACATATTGACAAATCACAAATCCAGTAAACGGAAAGTAATAAAGCCTACTGTAGAGAAAGAACAAAGTGCAGAAATTCACCAGACTCCCTTAAAAAAACACTCAATTTTGAGACTTGTTGCGTTCGGATAAGCTGTATAAATTTTGTGAAACATTGTCTACATCACATTCTTAACTCTTTGGATCTACTTGTTTATTCGGCAAATTTTATACATGAAGATTATTCTTTCTTTGTGTATAAAACGCTGTGTCTGTTTGTTCCAGCGATGTGTTTTTGTGCATTCAGAGCTAGGAAGAGAGATCCGATCACAAGAGGTCACTCAAGACGGAATTAATGTGTTTAAGGTGTGAATTGATGGGCTTGAAGATGTCCACTTATGACCTCCCACAAAACTCAGTTTACAACTCTCCCCCTGGGGGAGATTAAAGAGATGCTCCACCAATTTTACACATGAGAGTTTTTTCTTTTTTCTCTAAAGGTCTTGGGGAGTACTACTGCATATATGAAAACAGTGGCGGCTGCTGGTTTTTCAAGGAGGGGAAGCTCATTTTTCCGGCCTACATTATAAATGTGTTTGTTTATTTATATGTGAATTCTACCCTTCGTTCCTTTTCAAGAAAATGATCTGTGACCTTGTCGTACCAACTAGGCGTCTTTTCCAGGGACTTGACCAGTGTCCTCTCAATGGCCAGCAGAGCTAGGCTGCTTAAACGGCCTTGGCCCATTGTGTTGCGGGTGTAAGACTTGAGCCGCTTTAAACAGGAGAAGCTCCTCTCTACACCTGCAGATGTAGCTCCAACTGTTGCTACTAATGACAACAGTTTGTACAGCTGAGGCATTGCACTGTCCAACTCCATGTCTTTCAGAAACAGCAAGAAATCACACAGCTTTCCCCTGTTGCCCTGCAAGTCCTGGTTTGAATAAAGGACCTGAAGTTCAGACCTCAGTCTCCCTGAATCAAAGAACTGGCCATAACTTTTCAGGACACTCTGAAACGCCTCCTCTGGAAACACTTGTTTCATCTCATCAAATTTCCCTGGATTGACTAATTCTAAGAAGTGCATGCTTTCCAAATTTGCAAAACGCCGAGGTATCTGCTCTGAAAGATTGTCTAGGATGGCCATGTACAGATTTCTGTAGCGCTCCTTGGGATCCTGCAGTTGTGACAGACGGCGCTTTCTCAGGGGCTCAGTTTGCGGGTCCGATGTGAGATCTGCTGCTTTGGCATAGACAGCCTGGAAAGCCCCCTCTGACCTCTTCTCTTTGACATAAGCAAGAAGAGACTCAATTCTTTTCTTGCAGTACAGAACATCCATAGATCTCTGCTGGACAATATCAAACACCACATCAGTCTCAGAGAAGATTTGTTCATATGTGTACAACATGAACACAAACTCAAAATCCTCCAGTTTCATCAGAAGGCCTTTGGCACAATCTAATGTGTCATCATCCATGGTCTTATCTGCAATGATCTTCTCAAAAGTCTCCAGGAGGGCATCATAATTGTTTGCCACAGTGCTCACTATCCGTGATGTAAAATTCCATCGAGTAGGAGCGTTTCTGGGCAACCTTGAGCAGCCTGCAGACTCAAGAAAAGACGTCCTTTTTGTGGATCTTGAGAAAAATGTGGCAAACCCAGAGAGAGATGCAAAAAAAATTCTGCACTCAGATAAGGATTTAGCTCCCTGAGACAGCACCAGATTCAATCTGTGTGCATAGCAATGCACAAACATTGCACTGGGGGCTATTGCTTTAACTTTGGCCTGCAAACCATTGAGAGCTGAAGCCATGACAGCAGCCCCATCATAGGTTTGTGCCACAAGTTTCTCCCTGAAATTATAGCCCTGCATGTTCTCATTCAAGACTTCAAAAACAGACTGAGCATCTCTTCCCCCAGAAACATCAAAAAATCCAATAAAGCGCTCCTGAATTTTACCTGCACTGTCCACATAGCGAACAATGACAGAGAGTTGGGCACAGCAAGCTATATCAGTTGTCTCATCCACCTGCCATGCAAAAAAGGGAGCAGCCTGAATTTCATCTTTGATCTCATCAGAAACAGTGGCTGAAAGAGCAGTGATCAAGTCATTTTGGGATTGAATGGGACATCCCAGAAAACACAGCTGATGACTGGAATTGTGTGGCCAGGACAGAGTCATATTTTGCTAATGTTTCTGTAAACTCCCTGTAATTCCCCTTGTTGGACGATTCACCACTCTCATCATGCCCCCTAAATGACAGCTCCTGACGGCCAAGCAAGGAAGTCACATCAATAAGGCGGTTTAGGAAAGCCCTGTTTTGTTTGACTGTTTCATTATGTTTTGCTACTTGAATGCGAGCACCTTCATTTATTGCATGTTCAACCCTGACTCTGCCAAGGCAACTCAACCTTGCACATGCGCTCACATGTTCATTGCTTTTTTCATGCCTTTTGTATGCCCTGTCAAAGTTATTTAGATCCCCAAAACCCACTTTTGACCAGACAACACATCCCTGAGATGGTTTCATCAAGAGGCATGGCCAACAGTACATTTTATTTGTGACAGCACTTCCAGTCAGCCAGCTCACCTTGTCATACCAGGACACCTGAAAAGACCTGTTGCTTTTCCCCACCTTTCGCACTAAGTCAATCTTAGGAGTTGACCTGCCCTGCTGTTTAATTCTAATTTTCTCTTCGTAAGGAAGACTATCGAATGGCTTCGCCAAAATCCGTTCAACAACATTCATATCTGCCATGATGTGCAGCTTGCAAATGCTAGCAGCTGGAGCTGCTGCGCCAGGCTAATGTGAACTGTGACCGCCTGTGAGTGTGAGTGATGAGTGACAAAGTCGCTGGGGATCGGTAAAGTCTCCGGATCAGTTCAGAACAACGGAATGAAAAACTTGGAAAATGCTCCGGTGGATGTTTATTCTTCAAGATCGCTAATTCGCTCATTTAGCTGTCAATCAAAAAAGGATTCCGCCTCAGACAGCTCATCCAATCATCATGCAGAAGCTGAGCTTCCAGGCCAGCCCACTGCCCCATAGACCCCCAGAGAAGCTGAGCTTCCAATGGGCGGGACAAAGCCCAGCATTTATCCAATGACCGTCTAGTTTCGCTGCAGTGGAACAACCCGCTCTACGCTTCCCCATTGAAGTCAGTAGAAGCTGAGCGTCTGACTGTGAAAAGCGCTGTGGCGCTGCGGGGATGAATGAGAAGGAAGTTGCGCCGGTTACCTGTGATAAGTAGCTGATTCTGAACAAAAGATGCAGGCTTTCTAGCGCGTATTTAGTCAATGAAATGTACACACAGCAGTACATATTTCACCACTTTTTTTTTTTTTTTTTGGTGACATTTTAGGGGAAGCTGAGCTTCCCTTGCAGTCTTAGAGCAATCGCCACTGTATGAAAATAAAACAGTATAAAACCTTTTGTGTCTCAAGAGGACACTGGAGGCATTTGGAAAAATTGTCTCTCAGTGATGTCACTCAGTGGCTTAATTGGATTGTGGTAAATGTAGGAGCCAGGTTTTAAAAAGCAGTCCACTGGCCTAGATTTCAAAACTGTTGGATCCATTATGGACAGATTAAAAACAAATGATCAAAATCTATAGTGCAGAACCAGATATATCACCTTTTTATTCCCTATATTCTTTTCCAAACCTAGCGCCTACATCACCCACAATGCAATTTTGTAACTGAGTGACATGACTGGAGGCAAATTATCAGATTACATGCAGCTTCCTCTGGAGCCACAGCATGTTTGATGCTACTTTTTGACATATGCAGCAGTAGTCCCCCAAGTAAACATACTTTAATGTGTGAAATCGGTGGAGTTACCCTTTAAGTCGCTGTTCTAATATTTGTGTGCAAGTAAAACTAGTTTCCCATCATATGTTTTCCAATCAGGGGGCTGAATGACCTTTAGCAAGGACAGCTTCAGCAGAGATGATCAAAAGAAATATCATTTTATTTAAGATAATAATAAAAGTAATATATATTTGTATTTTATTTGTAAAAATGTTGTTGGTGCATACACGTGACAGGGATAGCACCAAAACACAGACAGAAGCAGGCAGACAGGATGAGTTTCATGATTTATTGGGGAAGTTACTGAGTCATAAGACAAACAAGGCTGTAGTCCAAAAAAAAAAGCGATCCAAATAGGTAAATATATCAAAATAAGGTTAGGCAGGTGCTCCTGTTGCTCACTTGGCACGAGTGTACATCCCATGAACAAACACCGTGTCCTCGAGGCAGCAGCCAGTTTGGCAAAGAATCATGCGGATCAGTATCGTACTAACAAAATCATAAAATGGTTCCATACAGCTCATGTGGTGAACCCCCAAGATCCCAAATTGGTTTGGAAAGACAACCTTTACACCCCTGACATGTGGCTGAGCTCATGCATCCACGCTAATGCTTTTATAGCTCAGCAGCTCTACAGTGAAGATTTTCTGCTTTTAAATAAAGTCTTTTAAAAATCAATTTGGGATCTTGGAAACCTCACCTGATTTGCCATCAGCATTTAACTTATCCTTTAAGTAATTCATCATGTCAGCTTCGGTTTTTTGTCAGAGACAACGCTGCGAATCAGCATCACTACACAAAGAAAATGGATTTTTGACGAGAATAAAAGCAGACATTTATTATGATTTAATCTCAGTCTCAGCAAAGTGGGTTCTCTCGCTGAGTGGAGACCAACGTCTGGAGAGACACGTTGGGACGCTTTGATAAGGTCAACAAAAATATTAGGTACAATACTGTGATATGCTCTTAAAGAGAGAGACACAAAGGAATTTTAGAAATATGATGTTTTATATACTTTCACAATCAGTTTGTGATAAATAAGAAGAATACATAGTGTAATTTGAAGGAGAGAGAATGAAGGAAATGCCATGCCTCTTGGTTTGTCCATGGCTCCCAGATTTCCCAGTTGTCATTTAGTAATGTCAGACAGGAAGTAGGCCAAGGACCTAAATTAGATTGTAATTAGGCCACGGACCCCATCTGATAAGGTTTAAATCCAGGGGGTGAATCCAGAGAGGAGTTTTTACTCATCTATGATTTAGTAGTCAGTGATCCACAGTGTAGTTTTCTGATAAAAGACTACAACAATATCCATTTTTAGACATTCACCAATGTGGTTAATTCTCCTCAAAGACCTCTGTGAATCTTCAGTGTGATCCTCGGCGCTCGCGGCGGCCTTGTTTTGGGACTCGGTCATATCTTTTCAGCTTCACCTGGACACGGGCCATTAGCGTTCTGTTCAAGTAAAAGTACGGAGAAGACAGTTTGTTGAGGACACCTTGGAGAAAACATCATATATATTCTGGCCTCTTTTTAAAACATTAAACCTTCAGCATGTATAAAACATTGCCTCACAAAGCTGACCGTATTAAATCAGTTTGTCCTTCCTTGGTTGGCTCCGAGTCCACGCCTGACTCAACTTCAAAGTCCCTTTATCAATTACACGTGCTTGCACCATCTTATCTATCCGGCCTCATTGCTCTCTCTCTCTCTCTCTGTGTGCCACCTCTGTGCCTCTCAGATCACAGGGGGACCGGTCTCCTTGTAATCATGACCATTGTACATAAAAACCGAGAAGACAAAGTGGGCGGAAAAGTGTTTTTCTACCGAGCTTCACCTCTTTGAAATGAATGACCAAATCTGACTAACTTTGTCTATTAACAGATACTCATTAAGATAGCAAATTAAAAGTCTGTCTCTCTCTTACACACACACACACACACACACACACACACACACACACACACACACACACACACACACACTGCCGTAGGCTACATAAAGGACTTTGTTACTTCCATTGTTTGTCTTATATAATGTTGTGCATTGCATGCAAAGTGCCTCATACGGAGATAACATAAATAATAGATATTTAAAAACAGTACAAACAGCTTTACATAGAATGACAGAGTGAATTATCATCATGAAGAAGCCTCATCATGAAGGCTGAAGAAAAGGCTGTTTGTGGTAAACTATTCCACAGTTTAGAGCCAACAACTGAAAATCACATTCGATTTTTTTAACTGGCTGCGTGAAACGGAGAGCAGCGATTGGTCGGCGGATCTGAGGAGTCCAAAGGTTGACTTCGGGATGAGCGGTTCTGATGTGTAACCTGGCGCCAGCACATTCAGCGCTTTCAAAACAAATGTAAGAATTAGGGTCAACAAGCGCAGTATGAATAAAATGATCTTAAAATCAATCCTGAACAGGGGAGATATGGTCTCTTTTCTAGGTACCAATGTCAATCCTCTGGGAACCTCAGAAGGAGCCAGTAGAGGTGGTTTGGGCATCTGACTAAGATGTCTCCTGGACGCCTTGAGGTTTTCAGGGCATGACCAACTGGGAGGATACCCCCGGGCAGACCCCAGAACCTGTTGGAGAGATTTATCATTTGGCCTCGGAACAACTCAGGATTCCCCAGGAAGAGCTGGAAAATAATGCTGAAACCAAATTCATTACAGTTTATCCTCTGTTACAAATTTCATGGCAGTCCATCCAATAGTTGGGGAGACATTTTCTAAAAAACAAAAACAAAAGATCAACCTCATGGTGCTTGAAAAGTCAAAAGATGTTCATCATCTGGGGACCATGAATGTCTGTAATCCAGTGGCAATCCATCAAGTAGATGTTGAGATACTCTTAGATCCCTCAGAGCCGTTCTGCTGCTTACATGGCATCGCTAAACTTCACCCTGAAATCCAAAACATCTTTTTCTTCTGTAGTAATTTAATAACGTCAAAGGCAACTGCAGAACTAATACTGCAGACGTTTCACTATTCATCTAAGAGGCTTAGTCAGTTCTATTGATTAAGACCGACTGCCGGGTACTCCTAGACATTCAAACTTAATTCCAGCATGATACTTTTTGTAAAATGACTTCCTATTATGTCTTCCTGTTGTTCTTCCATCAAAAATTGAATGTTTAATAAAGCCTAATTTCCATAAATACTTTCCAAAAAGTATTTTTGTCTGGAAAAAAAACAGCGAGAGATTCATTTCTAGGAGACAAAATACCACCAGCGAGATGATGAAAATGCAGAATTTCATCATTCTGCGGGGGCGTAGACAAGCCCATAATACATCCGTAATAAATTATAATAAACATTCATTATTTTAAAAGGTTATTCCATTCCTACGACTAAATATTCATCAAGCTCTCACTCTGTTCTGCCAAAACACAGCATGCTGCATTTTATTAGAATGATCAGCTCGCGGTAACAGATGAATCCTGATTAAAACTCGACGCTGCCATCGTCGGGGCGGCTCACACGTCCTCCCCGAAACCTGCAAATATGTCTTGAGAGCTCCTAAAAAGTGAGATGAATTGGACATGACAAGATCAGCCCACGTGTTTGCCACCGATCAGATGGCCGTGACACAAGCGTTTGAATTCAACCTCCTCTTAAACAAAAGTGACAGTCTTAAATAAATGAATTAGATGAGACAAAAGATTTAAACGCCATTTCCCGCACAACCTGCGAGCGTCCTGGGATTATCGGAGTGGGAATCTGACTGGAGGGCGAGATGAATCTTATCAGCTGCTTATATATTCTGGGCTCTGCCTCGGAGCCTGTATCAGTAATTACAATTTATCAGGACTGAGAGTCAAGGAGCCGATGAAGATCACAGCAGGAGCGGAGCTTCTCTCTTTTCGAAAAAAGAAAGATTTCACACAGTTTGAACTCAACGAAGAGCAAAGAATGCAGCGTTTTTTTTTTTTTTTATTTTCACATGGTTCCACAATTTATTTGCATTTTTGTCCAGCTCTCCACGTACACACAATAGTAACACAAATAGCATGGTACTGTAAACAATGAGTGAACATACTTTTAGATTATCCAATTCTTTTTTATCAGGTCAGTTGGCTGTTCTCTGTTTCATAATGGAAATGTGCCCAGGTAACTGTTAACCGGTCAATCATGTTAATTAGACACGATCGGTATTTCACAATTGGGTTTTTTTTTGCGTTGACTTTCACAGTTACCATATGTTCCCTTTTTTGTTGGCCAAATAATTAGAAACACTGCCTAAAAAGAAGAAAAAAAAAACTACTCTAAGATGTTTGGCAACTTGTAAAAACAGAATCTCTGCAAGGCCACTCGGAGCACTTTCTGCCAAAATGGATCAAGCATGCCTACGTACAATCAGCTGCTGTAATACAGTCGTTACGACGTGTAACAACCGTATTTGCGCAGCCATTAAGATTATAGAGTTACTGGTAAGATACATTCAGAAGGTAGGTCAGATAACGCAAGACCGAGTCTTCAGTTTGTGGGCGGCAGAGATGGAAACAGCGTTAAAAGAACCTAATTCTCCACTGGGTTGTGTGAATAATGCACTGAAGGATCCGTGTCTAAATGTGACTAGATGTAAGCAATCATGGTCCACTGGGGCGCTTTGGGATAATGCGCAAAAAAAATATATATAATCAGGAATGCCTTGTGAGGTAAGTGTAAATCTGAAAGAACTTCAGCCCTGACTCCACGGTGCAAAAACTGAAAAAGCAATAAAGAAGAAAAGATCTGAAAAGCTATTTTCGCCTCTCGCTGTGTGTCAGCTGACCTTGAAATAAATGGTGTAAAAGAAAATTAAGTGTGACGTCCTTGTAACAGAAATAAAGCGTATTTGCTCCAGTGGATAAATTCTTCATCTCGAGTTCTATCTGTTTTGGTGATCGGTGCTTTTTTTTTGTTTTGCGTTTCATGAAAATGTGCGTATGAGGTCTGATCTTCATCGTGCTGGTAGTTCATTAACCGTCCGTGAGTGTTGTTCTTTGTTAACTCGTGACTGCATTTGTTGCCCAAGCAGCCACGTTCAGTAGAAGCTAAAATGATTTTGTGTACGTTTCTTGTTGTTTTTCTTTCTATCAATTTATACCTGGCCGAGAGTCTTGTGAGTATCGGGGAGGAGGGGGGGAAATTACTGCATCGTTGTATCGTTAAATTCAAGGCAAGCCTGCTTTTGGTTTCCACATTTACACAACATATGGCATCATCAACAAAAACACAATCTGACGGCAACAACTTGCATTACAATTGAAACACTAGAAAAGTCATTTGAAAGGAAAAAAAACAAAACAAACCAAAACAACAAAAGTGAATCAGCACTAACGTAGTGCATAGAGCATCTTGTTTATTCTCAGAAATTCGAAAAAAAGGCTGTTTGTTTACCCAAAAGGCTTGTGACATTTCCTCTTACAAAGATCCAGCACTGATGAGACAAAGTCAAATGTCAAACGTTCCGGTGTTCCACCCTCGGATGCCATGAGTGACTGTTGGCTCGAGACGCTTCGCCTCACTCACGACACAGATACGAGACAGATAACAAGGTGGTCCCACGGAAACGCGTCCGGAATCAACACTCGTGGATCCACTTTGCGTTCGCCTTTCAGGCGTCCTTAAGTCTTGTGTGTCGAAAACAGTGCTTCAACTGAGTGTTCACATTGCTAGCAGTTTCAAAAAAAAAAAAAACAGAGGTCCATTTATTTCCTATGCCTAGAGACCTTTTATCTCATTTTCATTATTCATGTTCGGCTTTGGTTCCCTCTTCTGCGGGGAGGAAAGTTGGCTGCAGCCAAAAATTCCGGGCTCCGTCGCCCTTCAGCAGCAAATCATGTGCGCTGCATTTTGCAATACAGTTGGCACGACAGCGAACAGTCAGCCAGCGCGAGCTGGCCGGCAATCAGTGGTGTGTGATGGACGTGCCTGCTAACAATCTGAACGCGGTCAGGAGTCTGTCGGAGGCCGAGCGCGTCCCTGTGAGGTATAGCAGCCTGGTTACATATCCATGTCGCCGTCATAGGCCAGGGTCAGGGGCTTCTGCGGAGGAGGAGACGTCTTAGTGGTTTTGGTCGGCTTACTGAAAGAAAAAAAAAGAAATAATAGACAAGAAAGAAAAGCTGACAGGGTATCTGACTTCGCAGCACAGAGCAGCCCGACTTGATTTCAGCCTCTACAAAGAATTCCATTATCTGATACCAGCAGCACACAGCAGACAAAATATTGCGAGGAATATAACTCATACTTGACAAGGTGCGTTTCAGGGGGGGAAGCAGGTGGTTAGGAATTTGCTTTGCGTTCTCAGTGTTCAGTCTGTTCTCGTCTACAACGCGTGTGTGACCCACGACGGGGCTTTTGTTCTCGGAAATTGCACGGCGAGGAATCTCGTAAAGAAACGTAATGCGGTACGTACCAGACCAGGAACGATAATGCGATGATGAAGAGTATTAAGATGAATCCAACGGCGGTCACGGCGTAAACCCACAGCTTCACTCTCCCATCTGTGCGGTCGGAAAAGCAGTTTTAATGCAAAGTTTCAAAACATACGTACGTCTACGTCTTTAGTCTGGAGATCTTTGGAACTTTTTTTCTAACGTTTCAGAACAAAGCAGTAGGTTTATTCTCTTTTCAAATATACTGCAGACAGGAGCAACTAGAATTTCTTGACATTTTTATGATCCATTGAGGTTTTTTTTACAGCACATAATAATGAACCCAAGTAAAAACATTGACCTAGAATGGATTCCACCCCCAGCCCAGTGATCCTGGAGCTACAAAGGCTGCTTCAAAGGCAGGCATGATCTCAGGCACGCCGGCTGAGCTGTAAAGACGATTTCCATTTCAGTACCTGGGCCAACGGGTCGTAAGGTCCACTCATTGAAGAGGTCCTGAGCCTGAGACGGCCCCGGTTTTAATCTTCCAGAGTTGGTTTTCACATCCGCCTTCTTGTTGTTGTCCACCCCCGGGGTTCTGGTGCAGTAGTCCAAGAAGCCGTGTGTGGTCATCACTTCGGTGTAACCCTTCTCACACCCACACACGCCGCTCTGCATGGGGAGGAGGTGAGGCCGGAAGAACATCATTTACAGCCAACTGCGATCGTTACTTTCCCATTAGAGCAAAACACTTCTGACAGAACAGGCTGCCATGTGTAAGGACCGGTCTGCTTTACTCTACCCCCTTTCAGAACAACGCGGGTGGATTTATTCCAACAGTGACATTAAGATGCGCTCCTCGGGGGGTAGATTACACCGACACTTCACAGGCATTTCATCAGCATTAAGCGTCAAAAATGCAATTACTTAAAAAAAATAAAGCATATTCAGTGGAATAGAATAGAACTTTATCATTCACCACATTGGAAACAAAAAATAACCTCAGACGTCCAGTGTGTAGGATTGAGGGGAAGACACGGAAAATGATTTTCATAATCATGTTTTGTTAGTGTGTAATACACCTGAAATCAAGAATGGTCTTTACCTTACGGTACGTGTCCACAGGGGTGTCATTTGGTGCGAGGACATGCAAAGCTTCGCACACAAACAAAATCAGGGTGTGCCCTCAGACTTCGGACCAGACAAACATGACGGCTCGTTTGGAAAAAAATAGCGCAGCAAAATGTGTTTCTGCGGACATTCTAGGCGATTATAAGCCATGCAGTCTTCATTTAAACTCAGCAATGTTCAGTGTTTTAGAGTTTTTCAGGTGTTTCCAGAGCGAGGACACGATAGATCCTGTGGACGTGTACCTTTTCAGAGGAGCATGTGCTCTTCGACAGAGTCTGCCATGTTGCAATCCCATGTTTCTACAGGAGCCCAGAGAGGACAACCCAAACAGACCGGTGTTCAGTCGGTTACAAACTGCAACCACACTGCTAGATTCCACTAAATCCTTCACACTGGTCTTTATAGAGTAGACTACATGACACAAATAACAACACAGATAAGACGCCTAAAACAAAACAGAAAGCATTCAAATACTGCACAGAAAACTGTGGGGCAAAATATGTGGTTCAGGTTGGGGTTTAAATAGCTGATTGAATTAAAACAGTCTTTTTTGACATATTCTAAGCTGCCAAAGGCACCATGTAGTGCCTTTCAGAGTTCAGTCTCAAACTGAGAACATTAAGGCTGAGAACAGACTCCACGACTGCTTAAGGCTTCATCTCTCGTCCTCGCAGCGCACTTCATCTGGGGCCTTCCCCATTATTTCTTCTGGCAGCTATTCTGGCCAGCTTATTCCTGCAGTTCAGGTCACCAAACAAGTCAAGTGGGATGTTAAAAGACTCTCAATCAGGGTTTTGCGAACAGTTTCTAAGACCGAGTGTCTCCTCAGGAGACGGAGCTTCGGTGCAGTAACACGGAGGGTGCTCAGAGGGGCAGTAAAACGTCGAGCTCGGGCTATTCTCTGTCATTTTCATGGCTGTTTTCTGTGCAGTTTCCCTCCATCTAGGTGTAGTCTCTACCACAGACTGAGCCCACGTCCGCTGGCATTAATGCAATTATCCTTTAATGGCAACAAAATATCTCATCTGTCAAAGTCCATTTGAATCCTAGTCTAGAATGTGGTAGCAGCAGGAACCAGACACAAAAACACAGTGAGAATTACAGAGATCACAGCTGTCTGATCAAAAGTCCAGCGATCTTACCGGTGTGCAGTGCGAGAAGGGCTTCATGCACGGAGGATGGCAGTGTCTGACCGTGGTCGGCCTTTTCTGCGGGAAACAGCCCCCTGGAGAGAAACAACAGGTCCTTATTTCTGTTCCTTTACCCATTGATCACTAAATTAATGTACTGTCACACCTGATTAATGTGCTCAGTTGCCTATCAGAGTCCCTGATCAATCTGTGAACATTTTAATTCCAACATGGAAAATTGCACGTCAAAATATCAAAGAGTAATGCCTTTGGGCTCCTGCACTTCTCTGCAGAGCGAGGTTACTCCTTCTGGGCCAGAAAGCACTTCCTTACAGCGATAAGATCACTTTCACCCACTATTTACAGCACATCAAGCTCGCCTAAAGCTCCTCGTTCCCACAGCACTATTACCTTTGTTCTGTTTCTCCACGCCTGCTTTGCTTCCCACAAATACAAATGCATGATTATATTTATATGGATTGAAAGCCTCCCGGCTCAGAGTCTGGCTTATTGATTACTTATGTTAAGAGGGAGAGAAGAAATCGATGGAGGCTGCACTGCGAAAAGGCAGATCAAATAAGGTGTTAAATTCAACTAGAACACTATGCTAAAATTATTCTTTGTGTGTGTGTGTGTGTGTATCCACATCCGTGTGCAAGGCCGCCGTCGTGCACAGTCCTGAAATGATGCCAGGTGATTCTTTTTCTGCAGGGGCAGCGTAACGGATGCTATCTATTGCAGGGTGTAACCCATAAAAAAAGTAAACTGATATCATCACCTGAGATTGAAATTACAAAAGACGTCGCGTCAGTTTTTTTTTCGCATCCGCCTTTCTCGCTTGTTTTTTCCGAACATTTCAATTATCTCCCGAGCCAACGAGGAAATCGATTCTAAGTGTATTTCGAAACCAGCTGCTACAACCAACCTCTGCCCAAATCAGCCGTGTGACAGCTTCCTCAGATGACTGAGGGAAGACGCTCGCTGTCGTGGCAGCGCTTCCTAACTCCTTTTTTTTTTTGCAGCGATCGAATAATCTGACACCGTGGCACACATCCACGTGATCCAGGCTGAGTTGGAAAAAAATGCGACTCTGTGGAGCTGTTTGCCGTTCACACGATTCAGCTCACTGGGGCGGAACAAAAAACAGAACTGGGACACTTTCGGCGCTGTCTGCATTAAGCCGGGGAGATATTCATATTGATATAAGAATGTGACTGCGTGTGTTCTACATAAAACCCCTCTGAGGTGGCCAGAACATACAGCGACTACTCACCTGTGACATTGACGCCGTCTGAGCGCTGACACCACACCGCTCTCGCGTTGTTGCTCCATCCTCCCGTCCTCCACTGGTAACTGTGGCACTTTCCTCCTGCGGAAACAGCGGAGAAGATGCTCAGCAGCGGCCTGTTTTCGGGGGAACGCAGCCCTGTCATTTGGCCCCCGTGGACACTAACCACCCACCTGCTTTGCTGCTTAACATTATAAGACACATTACGTTTGGCGGGATAGAGAAAGCAAACCTCCTCTGAAGCAGTACACTGTGAGACAAAGGTATCTTTTGGAGGAAATGAGATGGTAGAAAGTGGCTGGGAAGGTATGAAAGACACTTCTTATTTTATCTGAGGAAGGCTCTTATTTTCCTCTGGGGGAGCTATAGGGGAGGACTGAATTAAAGAGTCAAACACACTTGCGACTGACTTTATGTATTAAAGGAAACCTACATTGAGCTTTTTCATTTTTTTCCCCCTTTCCTTCAGCGTGTTAATATATGTTCTTGTGCATGTAAAAAGACTGAAACGCCTCGTCGGTAGTCCCGCCTTTCATTCTGTGACATCACACCACATCACCACGTCACACGTTTGCATAATTAATGCCTCGCGGCTTGTTTGGCACGTAACAAGATAAAATTAAGAGCTCAAAAATTAGCACAGCACATCTCCTTTAAGTAAATCCAGCTGCACGTGCAATGTCGAAAATGATGGCAGAATCACAAATAGAAGGAGGGACTTCAAAAGTACAGTATCTCTATCAAACGTACACGTTTAGCTGCACAGAATTAATATGAATGACAAGCGCTGGACGATTGCCATTTTGAGTGAAACTTTAAAAAAATCAGCTAATTAATGAGGGAACAGAGAGCTGGCACGAGCCCAAACACTTGGCGGCTGATTAGGTATGCGAAGGTATGTACTGTAGGCAAAGCAATCGAGAGAGAAGGAGATTATGTTAAGAAACAGCGGAGAAAAATGTTAATAAACTCGTAATAATAGACAGATAGCTAAAAACAAACTCAGCACAGGGAAACAAAGAGCAGCAGAGATTCGAAAGGCAATAAATACAGTCTCCCAAGGATGAGATATGCACATCTCCCTTGGGTCAGTCTGTTATCAGTGTAACCTTTCTATTTTCTGAATACTGACCCTTTAATAATGAGCCTCTTCATCGTATTTGTAATTTTTTAAGTGCCCTTCCTTACAATGATGGCTTTGCCATTGCAAGCACAAAACTGCCATTCGATGCCTTTAGAAAGCATTTATAATGTCACCTTTCAGCCTTTCACCGCTGCACACACAGGTTCATACTTAGTGAGAGCCCCAGATAAAGCCTCCAGTCGAGAGTGTTTGTTCTGCTGATGATGAGTGTTCTGTTGCGGATGGTGTAAACACGACGCTCATGGATTTCTCAAGGTAAAAGTGCCCCGATGCACGCTGATAAACACCGGAGTGTTCGTTCGATGTCGACAAGGTGAAATAAATATGTTTCTGTGTCCCTCATGACTACATCTAAAGTTTATTGAACGTATATTTGAAGTCGTCAACTTCATTGATCCACCTCGGGAGGAGAGGCTTTCATTCCCCGATATCCAATGTTCAGACTCTCAAAAGAGGCAGCGCAACAGCAGCGAGGAGGGAGGAATGAAGCTGTACTGAATTAAAGCAAATGTGGGCCATCAAGCTCAGACAAATCCTCACGGAAAATACAGCCATATAGGTCAAGTGTGGGAGCAGCGTGTTACGGCTCACATTGAAGTTCTTTACGTTAGGCGGCGACCTCTAGTGGTCGTCAGAATGATGACGTGAGCAAAGGAGGACGTCGAGTGACAAAGGACTCTCACCCAGAAACCATAAAGTCAGCGTTAACTTATTTCAACTTACATATGTGATTAGACTTATCAAACATACCTCCTTACATGATAAATGTACAAACCATGACCTTCTTCTTAAATATAACCAAGTCATTTTGGTGCAACTGTTTTTATAGATTCGTCATCGGCAAACGACCTATTCTGCTGTCGACGCATCCGAGGAGAAGAGTTCAGTAAAACAAAGCTTGTCTTTGTGTTAATCTACCCTTTAAACCTCATTAATAGAATGTTTTGGTCTACTTCGGGTCAGCGGAATCAATGCATTAACGTGTTACCAAATAATTACTTGAACATGAAACACAGATGAAGCAGCAGAAGCATTGATTTGTCGTCTCTGCTCAATACTCCCATCAAGCTGCTTCTTTTTACTCCACTACGTCCTGAGGGAAATATGTGGCTCTTTAGAGGTTTTTTTTTTTTTTTTTTACAAAAACAGCTGCAGTTATGCATAGTTTGTTCCCTGATCAACCATTTTAGAACCTAATGTCAATCATATTTGCTTTACGTCAGGCTGTTCAGACCACTCTCATCACTGCAGATGAAATAATGTTTTGTGACATTTGACATTTTCCTGGGTACCTTTACAGGGCTGGGTCTCAAAGACTTGATGCGGGCAGCTGCCCTGGTTCTCCATGACCTGAATGATGACGGCTCTCGAGCGAGCTTGGCGCCCCGTGGTCTCGAAGCTTCGCCCCTCCAGGCAGGTCAGCTGGCACGAGCTCCAAGACGACCACACAGTCAAATGGCAGTCTCCTGTGGGCGAAAAGAGTCGGGCGGGAAAAAAAACATCAATGACAGACACGACTTAGTCGACAACACTGCCAGACACTTTCTTTTCAGACGTTCGAGGGCGGTTTATATTCAGTTTGCCAACAGTATTTCAGGGATCATTTTATTGGCTCTCCTGCTAGCTCCTGGAACATTTAAAAGACATCCAAAACAACTTCAGCACACATCTGCGGCTGATAATGTACCGAACGCACAAACAAATTACTCAGGCAGCCCAGTGGGTATTCAGAAGTAATAGACCAACCAGAGTTATAAATTATACGATACAAGCTATAACTCGGAGCCCAGCTGTAAAGGCGGCACCCAATTCTGAAAACAGGTCTCCTCGGAGAAGCAAAACTCAATCGGTTTGGGAACATTTTGTAAGTGGATAATGGCCGGCTGACGTTTTCAGTCAGCCTCCACGTACACACACAGACACTTGCTTGCTTGAAGGTCAAACATTACTATCCTATGTAAGCCTTGATAAGGGTCAGCTCAGTAGTGAAAATATCACCTGCTGCGACGGCTCCTCAGCCAGAACAACCCTCAGATACTCTGCCCTGAACACCCATTAGTGTGTGTCTGTGGATTGGTGCGTCTCATTATCTTTCATCTTTATACAGATCCACTCAATCAGCTCTCGCCCCCATGCTGCTGCGGCTGTGGAAACACGCTGTGGCAAAAAGCCGCGGCACACAGCAAACAGCAAACACCGACACACACATAGTGGACATCGCACGGATGTCGACAGCCCCTCCTCCCCTGGCCCCTACAGCGCGCCGGCCACCTTCGCGGCCGCCGCACACGCCGCCACAACTACACACACACACACATCTGCTCCGGCCATCAAACACTTCTGATCCTGAGCCAAGGCTCACAGCAAAGGCGGGATGAGTGATGAATCAAGGCGAGGATCAGAGCCGGGGCGAGAGACAGATGAGCAAAAGCAAGCACTGCAAGATGGTGTCTCTTCATAGCAAAAGGCTAAGAAGAGCCGCGCTTGGCCAGAACCGTGCCCACGGAGATCAGAGCTGCCTTTTTATCAGATGGTAATGATTGTGTTTTTCTTTTATGGACGACAAAAAAATCGGGTATATTCTCTGCCGCTCGTTGAGACGGCACCGCATGTTGACGGAGTGCGCCTTAAGCTTTTATTATAGATTTTCAGCGTGGAAAGCCTGTGACAGTGACGAGTGATTTGGGTCATAGCTGTCAGCCGGCCAGAAGCTCCCTTACTAACGGCGAACCGCGCGTTCACAATGTGGCCTAAAAATGGATATTCGGAAAAAGAAAGAAACACCAGCAGGCACCACGGGACGTCTGGCTGGTTTTCTTGTTGCTGTGGTGATTTTCATAATTACAAGTTTGACAATTTCGCTGTGCACGGATACAATTAAACACCGCGGCGATCCTCGATGTTAAGGGGCCCCTAATTATCGCACTTAAACGATCAATTAAAGGCGTCGCGTGACAGCCTAATTTCTATATTTTGCTAAATTTCAAAATGTCTAAAAGGATACGTGAGCCGTCATCAACATCAGCTCCCTGTCACAGAGAGTTGTAGTTTGTACATGACCGCGACAGGCGGAAGGAAAAGTAGTTCCTACGCCAACTATATCCTGGTGATAGTGTCGTTTCTTTCTGCTGTTGACTTGTTGACGATAAAGCACACATTTACCCAAAATACCGAATTTAAATATCAGTCTTTTGAGACGTATGCCAAGTTTTCTCCACTGTTGAGATCCAGGCAGAGCCAAGATGCACCATTTTTTTTTTTTCCCGCACCAGCGCTCTCCAAGCACTGGTGCGCTTTTATCATCGTCTGTCAGAAACAGCATGCGTGTGATGTGATGTGTGCTGCGGGCTGCCAACAGTGAATGGATAACACAGCCGAAATTGCGAGAGAAGCAGATTTATCTCGACCTTCTCGGCGGGCCGTGGCTGTACGGCGCGGTTCGAACGCGTGGACGTGCCATTAGCTCGAGATTTGCATGCGAGCTCCCTGCAATTAGCACCTCATACACTCGGTCATCAATCACTAGGACAGGTGATCCTACATGTTGAGTTCAGTAATGTAACTTGTCTAAGATGGAAATGTAGAAATGCATCTGCGACAGACAGATCTTTTCAAAACGTATGTCACCACACAGTCAGAAAAACTACATTTGACAAACTGAGTTGAATAAAAGCCACGACAAGTGATCTCTAAAGATCTTGTAGTGGTGTTAGAAATAACATAAATTGTTAAAGGTAAATCATAGAAATCTTAAATAGTGTTTAAAATGCTAAGTGAAGTGAATTGCTTTGATTTTTGGAATGTTTCCGTACTTCTTAATGTTTCCCTCCCACACACCGCCGCTATCTTTTCATGCAGTTTTGCCGAAAAATAAGCTGTAACACACCTCCTGCAGCTTCCGTGACACAGAAGTATAACGGGCCTGATCAATAACCAATTTCTAGGTAGTTATAGAAGCCACTTAAAAAGTTAACTCGAAAGTTATTTGATGGCACAGGAGGCGCATTCCGCTTTTCCTTTCACATTTCTCTCCAGGAACTCCAAGCTCCTGCGGTTCTGGACCGCCACTTCACAGATCTCAAACAAAGTTATCTTAAGCCGCGGCGAGGTTCATCCCGTCGGTCGCCGGGACAACGCACACACAGCTCGTTATTGTCGAGTATCTCCAACATGTCAGTCTTGTGTCTCTGGGTGTAATTACTGCTTTTACCACCCGCCCACGCGGCGGTACCTGCACTTGGCGCCGCGTAATCACACGTTGCCATCGACTTGTAAAACAACCGCGTTAAATTAGTTTACCATCGTGTCACGTAAGGACAATGAACCCAGGAGCATATTTGCACGTTGTCATCATATATAATTTTCTGATTGCAATAATTATCAAAGCTGTTTCGGTTACAACTCGTTTCTCTCTGCCGTTGCCTTATTTCTGTTGGAAAATCTCCACTTAATGTGCTGACGCAAAAGCTCTCGCTATGCTGAATTCCTATAGCTGCCAAGCGTGTGGTGTTATGCGAGTGATTTCTCTCAGCAGCGTGGCAGTGTGATCGGTTAATTGTCGCAGTTATCACAGGAGGGTTTTTTTTTTTTTCGCTCTTCCTATTTCAAGAATGCAACATCATGTAGTGTAAAAAAATCCATAGTGTTGCCAAGAATTTGATGGAAAACGTGTCCCTCCGTCTCTTGTAGCGCTGACTTTTGCAGCATCGGTGCTCTCACACCAACTTTCTGTTGCACAAATGGACACTGTATTGTTTTTTTTTCCGAGCTGTTGCTGAATGTGCCCATCCAGATAATGTAGCGCTAAAAGGGTCATTAGTTACTCTATGACTTTTATTGATTTTCCAATAATTATTTAGCAGCTGAAAATGTCAACGGCTCGGAAGAGGACACAGTGTATTGACAGAATCCGGCAAATGAGTTTGCATTAAAAACCTAATTATTGATGAAAAAGTACGTGTCCCAAGGCCAGTCATTACTGCTATTATGAATCCAGAATGACCACGGTGATAAATAATTCATGCAATTATGTAGTTTTGCTCTTTTCGCGCGTATCGCAGTATTACGGTATACTGTATAGTTCACGCAATTACGACAATAATAACACACATTTGAATGACAAAGATTGCGTGTTGGAGGAGCAGCTTTACCTGGGCAGGGCACGAAGCAGGGCTGCTCCATCTCCTGTTGGATCCGTCGCCTCAGTTTGTCCCCGCAGAGCTCGTCCTCCTCCACCGGCTGAGGGGGAGACTCGGACCCGTCGCCCCAGTGGACGACGCACGACAGGTTCCGTCTTCGAAGCCCGTCGCCGCACGCCGCCCCCTGCATGACCGCACACGCCCAAATGTGACATTTGTGAGATTTACCAACAGATGTTTGGTCAATTTAAGCATTTATTTATCGTAGGCGGATATCACGAGCACAGCACTGAAAGAATGAGGTGAAACCAGCTGAAACTAGTTGGCTGTTGCCCCTCAGGAGCATTAGAGTTTTAAACAAGCGGTTCGGACTGGACTCCATGAAGTAGGACAATGTTCAGACGTGTCTGTGGCGAAAGAACCAGGTAAGCCAAAAACCTGATGTTTCCCCTAACCCCGGCAAAGTCAATTTTGTGCCTAAACCTAACCAGACCGTACGCACATCCTTGTTGCAACATGACACTAAAAAGTGAGCACAAATAATCGTGAAGCCTGTGAATATTCTCATTCATCCAGGTCATAGTTATCTCAAGGAAATTGAATCGAACGCAACTGGATTTGGTTTTCGTCTTTGAAGACGGACTAGTCCCAGCCTAGTCAAGCGAGCAGGAACTGATGAAGCCTCTTGGATGAGAGGTGAAACGTCTTCAAAGACAAAAAACAAATCCAGTTGCGTTCGATTCAATTTCCTTGAGATAAATAATCGTGAAGTTTCAACATTGTCACGGTTTGCAAAAAACGCACATTGCCAACCATCACAGACTTTGGATTGTTCACTCATAAAAGCACTGCTGGTGAGCTGAAACTCCACAGGGTCCCTTTAAGGAATGTGGCAGTTGGGTGACGTCATTCCAAACTGCACATGTTCAAAAGAAAAGTGACGCATTGAAACACCAATGGTGAAGAAAAACAGAAACCAAGGACTCTTTACGGTGCAAATAGGCACCTTTGTAAGCACAGAGTATTGAGCAGCGTTCACAGTGCAGGTCATACCTCCACAGTGCACGGAGACCAGTCGCTCAGCAGCCACGTGTAGCAGGGCCTCACCGGACACGGCTTGGTCTGAGTGAGCTGGCTGGGACAAGGCCGACCCTCCTCGTGAGCCTCCTGCAGGATTCTCCGGGTGCGCACCGACTGACCTGCAGAGGATCGAGACCGACTCGCCGTTAACGAAGAGCAACAGATCACAGGAGAGCCAAGCACATTCACGAGCCGCGTGCAAAACTGCGACGTTTCCAGGGCCGCTGTTCGCTCGCCCGTTTGCTCCCAAAGAATGAAAAATCTGCAAATGAAAAAATCAATAGCGCCGTGGAATTGATACACTGCGAGCAAGTCAGGCTGACGGAAACAAATGCATCGCCGCGCAAACAAAAAAGCACCGTAAAATAACGGTTGATAAAAACGAGTGGCTGAAATGAATGATGATCGTTTTATTTAGGGGTGAAAAGAGGCAGCGCCGTCTCTCTCGCCCGTGACGGAGAGGAATAAGCACAGCGGCGCCATACATCTATGTCGCCCGTGACACTCTTTGCTCACATTTAACAGTTTCCCCGCACAAGTGCTTTGTTCGGCTGAGGCATTAATAATGTGTGAGAGGAAAAGTTTGGCGAACGGCAACAGTAAAAAAGAAGGACGGGGCCACAGAGCGGCTTCGCTGTGTAGTAAGAGCTCAATGTCTCAGGGCCTCCATCAGCCATCCAGTCGAGACAGAAGCTGTGTGTGTGTGTGTGTGTGCGCGGTACGCCGGGGGGAGATGCTGCGCTCCGTCGGCCCCCCCAGGCAGACGCGGCAAAAAAGGACGTTTCAGCTCTGCCGTCTCGAAAATCAAACCCAAAACATTAACGCTCCCTCGGCGCCCCGACAAAACAAGATCCCTGCGTCGTCTGACACAGATACGACGCAAAGCCCTCATCAAGGCTGACAACGTGTGAGGGGGAGCCGAGAGACGGAGCGAGAGGGCTCGGGCAGAAATCCCCAGTCGGAAGTCGGAGCTTTACCGGAATGAGGGGGTTAACCGCGAGGAGACAGACAGCCGACGACAATCTAAAATTAATGAACTTAAGGAGACGCCGTTGAGTGTCCAATTAACAGAATGAGAGGCTTTCTCTCCGGCTCGAGAAACAACGTATGCATCCAGGTTAAATCATCAGCTTTTACATACTGCATGAGGTTACGCCGTGGCTTTTTTTTTCTTTCTTCCAAGCGGAGCCGAGCATGAAGCCACAGGTTGGTGATTACTAATTGCAATTTTTGAAATCAGGCGGAGGAAGGGTGTATATTTTATTTAGGAACGCTGAATCATTTATGACGTCCATAAAGGTCAGCCGTATAAAATTTAGCTTAAATGAACCAGCTGTTCTTTAACTATAACCTCATAAAGCAAAGTTAATTGGGCTTCATATGGAATGATAATGAAGTGGGATTATTAATGTGTACGTCGCCGAATTAAAAACCTCACCGCGCTGTTTCCCTGTATAATAAGGCTTTCGGATTGCACACACTCGTAAATATTTTAATGCATTTAAATGTATTCATGCACAATTCAACATCTTGGCGAGGGCCTGAGTAGACGGGATAATGAGCGCATGCGGTCGACTCCGCGTCTGTTTGGCGGGCGCGGCGCTCCCGTTGGCTTAAAGTGAAGCGCGCGTTGTTTACCTCGGCTGCCGCAGGTGTGCGAGCACTCCGCCCACGGCGACCAATCAGAGAGCATGCAGCTGACGGGGCAGTCGACCACGCAGCTCTCCGACAGCCTCCACTTGTTGATCAGGCCGAACTGTGGAAAAAACAAGAGCAGCAGAGTTAATTATATCCACTAACAAGAGAGAGAGAGAGAGAGAGAGAGAGAGAGTGTCTGCATTTCCATGTTTTTTTTATTTTTTAAACAGGCGGCAGTTCACTTCAGGACAGCGGAGACGTTTCAATTAAACACTCTCACCATTAACCTCGCCTTCACACGTTATTGAGCTAGTTCCTCGAGTTTTTATGAATCACAGAGGCGACAACATCGCCCCATCAGAGCTCTCCCGAGAGGAATGTGGTTCTGAAAGGGGAGTGCAGGCCGTGGAACGAGACGGATATCCAGTTTGCCGCCCCGCCACCGAGGAAGCGGCTCCCGCTATTGAATTCACAGTAACTCGCAGCGTCTTCGGGACCTCCATCTGTCTTTGCGTGATTAAGCCGCGGCGATAAAACGAAGTTGTGTTTGGCTTGGTGGCAAACTGCTTAGTGAAACATGAAGGTGTCTCCGGGACGTTTTCACTTAAATAAATTGGGCAACCGGCCTTTCAATAATGCACACGGCAGTGGGAACCCGAGAGGAAATGGAGTGCCGCCGCATAAATCAATACGGGATCACTGGAACGGTTTTGGAAGGATTTCAGTGTGTTCCCTCGTTCTCTGTCATTTGATGCACTTCACTTCCTGTTCGCTCGTTCCAAGTCTGCAAAGTTAAGATGAAGCTTGAAGGTGTAACGTGAGATAAACTGCTGCGTTATTATGTGTGTAACCTTAGTTACCGCACAGAGTGAATTCTCTTTGGGGTTATTTTTATTACTTAAACTGATTGTTTGCTCGTCAAGCTGAGCAGCAATTATATCAATATTCAGCAGGAATGATTCGACGACAAATGTGGACTTGCAGAATTAAGCTGCAGCTCATTGTCGTTTGAAGCACTTTAGCTATTAATGGTTTATTTACATGTGTAAAGTTGCACCTTGTGTCCCCTTTCCTCAGAGCGAATGTTAGCTGCTACCTGCCATTATATCAGGAGTGACAGCTACGAGTGAAAAGGAGGTGTCGGCGTAGTGTAGCGCTACGAACCCCAAGAGAGTTTGGTGGTGTACACCGTCGTGCCGCGTCTGTGCTGAGAAGATTAAAGTGAGAAAAAAACAAACAATAGCTGCGTTTTTCTTTTTTCTTATATGTGTATGGAGCATTCTCGAGACAAAAAGCAGACTGATAATGCTACAGTGCGTGAATGCTAAGTGAGGGTGTTGATCCGCCAGGTGTGTAGGTACTTTTGTGGAACAATTCCACAAAATACTGATGGACCACTAAAGTTATATGCACTCTACTAGTCAGTTAGCTCATGTTGAGTTGTTGTGCAAACACACTGGAGTCCGCGGAGGTTCTTCTTGGAATGAATTTGGACCCGGCTTGTACACAGAGCTCGGTGGAGACGAGGCGCGATGACACAGTGATTACCTGCTGGCACTTCTGCAACTCCACGATCTTGCCATCGCTGCGAATGCAGTCCAGGAGACGCAGCCTTGAACCCTGACCACAGATGGCGTTTTCGCTCAGCTGGCATGTACTCCAGTCTGCAACACACACACACACACACACACACACACAAGCAAGATATCTGCACTTTAGTCACACTGTCAGATGTCAGCCCCGCAGCACTGAGCTGAACTCGTGATTTTTTATTTTCAGAAAGTCTCATTGCTGTCGACCTCGCCCTGTCTTATCGCTTCATCCTCGTCATGGTCCTACCTGAGACTCTGTACTCGTAGGTGAAGCAGGTGCTGTTGAGGACGCAGAGCTCCGACTGGACCAGGTCCGGACAGGCCGAGCTCGCCGAGGCCGGCTGACGGAGTATGTGTCTGCTCCGGTTCCTCGCTGTTCCTTGGTCACACTGCTGCACAGCAATGAGAGACATCGACAGAAACGCGTCACTGCTGAGGGCAAAGGTTCAGTTTTAGACATAATGTGTTACCTACTGTCTAAAACAATACGATTATACTCTCATCCATAATGATATCATCACCTGAAGGTGTACAGCGATCTCTGCACAGGGGTTTTTTAATGCTTGATTAAACGATGAACTGATGAATAGAACGTGCTTGATTTTGTAAAAACACACTTAACTTTAAGAATACAGTTGAGGATGTCACGTCCCTGACTCACCTCTTTCATTCAGTCTTTTCTTTTATTCAGCCGTATCAGAGAGACCTACAGTAATTCATGCTTCCTGAATTCATTCTCAAGGGCAAACTACAGTAAAGTTGTGTAACTGACTGCTATTGTAAGTAGATTACATAACTCCATTTAGTTTGTTAGTGGTGCAGTATGTGAACAAATTATGTAACCTTTGCATAAATTACAAGTAAAAAAAATAAAAAATCGGCCTCGCTGCTGTTGAGACAGGCACCTTTCTTTTCGACACAGTGTGAAATAAGTGGCGCGTTGTGCAGAAGTGGTGAGGAATGAAAAAGTTGAAATTTTCAGTCAGCAATGCCTTACGAAAGCCTATAACGGCTTTGATTATGCAAAAAAAAAAAATAAGAATCATATCTAAATAGTAAATCCATATATGCAGTGAGGCGGTTTATGTATAAGTGTTTATTCTTTTTAATGTCACCTATTTTCACCCTTGTTGGATAAGGATGAGGACATATATAATATCTGAGCGTATTTTGGTGATGTTTCAAGGACTTAGAGTGTGTATACATGCTACCTCGGGTGCTACAGAGGACTGTATTGTCTGACTTTTTTGGTTTTTGTTTCTTTTTTGTCTTTGTGTGTGTGTGTTATATATGTTTTGTTGTACTGTTTTTTGTTGTTGCTGATATTGTGTGTGGCTTTGCACTTCCACTAGGCAACTAACAAATGTTGATCACACTGATGATCAAATGAAAACAAAGAAAAGACAGTACAGTTACAGATCAAACAATACTGATAATACTTAAAAGCCATGGAGAGAAATTGGAAGACGATGGTTTTCGAGTTACCAAAGAAGCTTGTGAAACTGTGGACGAGAACCATTTTAAGATCATTTTAACCTTTTTATGCGAACAAGTGAAATTTGATTTTTAAAATAAAGGAAGACCCTGGTAATGTATAAATCGAGCCTTTCCTTTTCTCCCTTTATACCCATAATTTGAACCTTTACTGTTGGCAAAGAATTTACCTGCCATGTAAAATTTGTATAGGAAGTCATGTACGCTTTAATTTCAACACTAAATCTAAAGAACACCTCTCTCAGGGGCTTATTATGGCTCTCTGCAAGCTACAGCCCACCTCATCATCCCAACCCCTTCACCTTTAATAATAATGATTTTAAATTAGTCTCTGACCTGTAATTTCACTGTGGTAACCTAGAATTATCCTAAAAGTGTTTTCACCTCCAGTCTTGACTGCGTCTTGCCTTTCTGTCAAGGTCGACGTGGAATAAGTACGAAAATACGTGAACTAGCTCTCCAAAATTATCATCGTTATTATTCTAAATAATCCATTACGTCGTTCATGTTTTTTTCCCGACCAACAGAAACCCATTTCTGCACTTGAAAATACATAAAAGGAGATAGCATCGCACAGTAATGTACTGAGACTCCGGTTAACATCTTTGTCATGGCACAGTTGTTTCTGTGTGACAATGCGTTGAGCTCTTAGCGAAGGTAATGCAAATTTACTGATACAAATCGGTATAAACATCCTTTTATGTCCCGCCACCCGAGGCCTTGAAAAGAACTAGGACACTTGTTTGAATGGAACTCAACATTATTTGACACACATGCGGTAACTGCAGCCTTCAGTGCGCTATAAATACTGTATTTTCAGGCTGAATGTCTGAAACTGGGGGAAAAAAAAGCCCGAATTCACCGTAGCGCTGATATTTACACAGTGCATTTGAAGTCGGATGAAGACGAACGTGATAATAATTGAGAGAGCAATTATGAGCACAGGAGCGCTACATCACCCACGTCTACCGGGGGACAGTGGTGGCAGGATGAGAATTTGCAAATCCCTTAAGTCACACTACATGGGGAACAGAAATCTGCGAACGGAGACGCAAAGGATGTGTGAAAATGTGTGGAGGAACTGTCATCTCGTTCCCTGAGGGAAGAAGAAAGATTCTTTTGATAAAGGTCTCCACGTTGAGCCGCGTTTGTCCCTCTGCTCCTGATGCAGCAGGACCAGAACCTCAATCACTGTCACCTCCTAATGAGGGACCTCTGTGTGAGGCTCATGAATCAGCTGCAGTCAGTCTCCCCTTAATGTTTTCACACCTGCTGTCATGCAATAGTAATCTCAGGGGAAGAGGAGATGCCTCGTATCACAGCACATGTGTGCTATATAAAGCCTCAGGTTCTGCAGTCTGTGGGCCCGATTGTGCCTTCGTTGATAGATCAGGAGCAGGTTGAGAACAATGTTTACGCCACCTTAAGAACTGCGACGTAACCAGGCCGATAAAAAACGATTAGGTTCACAAAATTAATAAATAAATTAATTTATGAGGAAATTAGAATCCACATTTGAAAAAAGCTGATCACATTTGAACCAGTGCAGGGATACCGGACCTGAACCCGGACATGTTCGGACAAAAGTTTAGGAAGGATGTCCGGGTTTGGATGGCGTTCAATCACATCACTGGACACGATGTCTAAATAAATAAATAAATAAATAGTCAAAATAAATAAAACGTTTCTAAATAAATAAATTGTCAAAATAAATGAATAGAGTCAAAATAAATATATTGTCAAAATTAATAAATATAGAGTCAAAATAAATATATTGTCAAAATTAATAAATATAGAGTCAAAATAAATAAAATAGTGTCTATAATGTCTTCCAGACCTGATTGGGTTCGGGCAGAAACCTGCGTCTGGATCAGCACTTTAATGTAATCGTGTGTAATTCACAAGTGAAATAGTGGATTTCTTATTTGGAAATGTTCATACATGAGTGAAAAAAGGTTCACATCTGACATTATCATATTTATACATGTAAAAATGTTGGCTCACATGTGAAGAAGCAAATATTGTGGGATTATGTGTGCCGTGTACGTCATACAAAAAAACAATACATTATTGTGTATGCAGTAGACTGACAGAAAACAAAAGCCCCCCAAAACGTGAGAAATATTAATCGAGAGGCTCTTCACATCCATCGGACAGACGAGTAGACCATCGGTCGGCTCGTCTGTCTCGCGCCTTGTCCTCTCCTAATCTCCTCCACTTGGAGCAGAAAGGGACATTCACCTTTCTTCCCCCCACAGGAGGCTACAGTGTGACATCCGACTTAAAACTGCTGAGTCTCATCCTCCTGACCATTTCACATTCGCCCCAAGCTGTGCTGCAGGAAGCAGCTTACGGCCGGACGTGTTCGTGAATATGAATAGAAAGTTTGGCGAAGCAGAAATGTGTTAACCCGGGTCTACCCCGCAGAACGTCCCTATGGTACACCGACCAGCATTAACTTTCAGCCCTACAATTTCAGCATTAGTTACGTTATCGCCAAATCTTTTCCTTTTCTTTACTGGTACTGACGCAGTGGTGATGATGTTTGCCGAATGTGTTTCCCTTCCATGTCGAGGAAGCCCTCTTGTTTTTTATCTTCCTCTCAGTTCTCATTTCAATAAACCCGAGAGAGAGTCTGCATGTGTGCCAGAACCCTCCGCTGTTGGTTCAGCCTATCCTGTGAGCAAACACAACACTTGAACGCGGTGTTTGTGCCTCACCATAAAGGCCGTTCTGGGTTTATTCTTGATACCGTGCGATGTGTATATCTTCTGCAGAGGTCTTGGAGCTAAATACAATCCCCCGTGATTGCATTTTATTGACAAAGTTTGGCTTTAACCTGGGTGAAAGAAGGCTATGGGGAAAGAGAATCATTGGCCATCATGTCACTGTGAATATATGTGGACAGTGTGGGGAGCCATCACGGCGTTATTAACCAGGATACTTTCCTTTATTACTCTGCCAGCCCTTGGACCCCGCAACACCGCTGATCTCATCACAGTCCTGCACACACCACACAACGCCCTCATTCCGGCTGGGTACAGAAATGGCCCACAGCTATACAACTACCTCCAATTACACTGGACTATTTGCGAAGAAAAATCCTGCTTTTGGGACGCCCGGAATTGAGACGTGTCTTGTCAAGATGTCTCATCAGCGTCTCGGAGCGTCACGTCCCAGACGTCAAGCCAAGTAAAGGTGAGGCACGCATGTCTGAGAGGCAGAAGATGGAGATGAAGTACTCGAGGATGACTCAGCGACTGGTGTTTTGGTGTTTTGGGGCTCGTTATCGACTTCATGAAGAGATTTGGTTGTGGGGTTTTTCATAATCTACATGAACAGCGATATTATGTGGATTGATGATAGCAGAGACTGCAAATCAGTTTAAACGTATGGGTAAAAGTGATGTATAGATGTATTTTAATCTCACATAAAATCTCCCTCTTAGTCTATTACATAAGTATATAATTCTAATGCAAAATATTTCTACCATGTTGAGTCGATGTGAACACATTAAATAACTTAATCTGCTCAAATTAAGTTCATGCAATTTTAAAATAATTAACATAAAAATAATCCGTATGTTATCCACTACTACAGATGAACATGTTATGTGTGATTTAAATACATACAGTCAATATTTTGGGAAATTCGGACACGTGTCATGATTCCGGTTCTTGTTGTTCTTGTGTTTCCTGTTTTACTCTGAAATTGCACCCTTGTGTGTCGCTTTTCAGTTCCTCCCTCTCCCTGATTTGCCCTCCTTCCTGTCCTTTTCCCGCCTCACCCCACCTGTACCTGACCCCCTCGTCAGTGTGTCTGTATATAGTCTTTGTTCTCCCTCATGTCTCGGTCAGTTTTCTCTCCGTGTTCGTCCGTGTTCCCCCGTGATGCCACCCTGTGTTTCCCACCCGCTTCATCTCCAGTGTCTCCCCGCGGTACGTTTCTGTTCTTTTGTTCCTTGTGTTTTCATTGATTTGCACTTTGTTGAAGCCCTTTTTGTTGTTACTTTGTCTTTTTGACTCATTCTTGTTTTTTCTGGATTACTTTTCTTTTTCTATATTCAGCTTTTCCTTGAATAAAGGTCGCCTTTCGTCCTTCAATCCTCCTTCCCGTGTGTTTTCTGCATTTGTGTCCTCCCCTTCTCCCGTAAATTGTAACACACACTTGCAATTAGCATTAAACTGTATTCATGCAGGCAGTGATAACTGTTTTAGGCTCTACTGGAGTACAAAACGACTGTGTTCATGGTACAGTACAACTTCTTCCTCGCGCATTTTACTTTCCACTTTTATTTTTTTATTATCATCGACCCAAACGTGAAAAACTCACATCTCCGCTTTGTCTGTAACGTCTTACTACGGTGTGAGTTTCTCTGCTTCCTCGTGACCAAAAATCAATTGATGCAGCTGCACAACAGTGAAATCCTGTAAAAGCTTCGCCTGCTTCAGAGGTCAGTCATCGTGTTAGACTAGTCCAAACACAAACACCATCGTCTCCACACATCCCCGCGGCGCTACACGTGTTAAATGTTTCAGGGCTGCTTTAACTGTAGAAATATATCATCTATAACAGTTTTATACGGCTGTTACAGTTTAATTGGCTCTCGAGTTAACAGTTTTTCGCATCATTATATCACCAAATGCACCAGACAGCTGCATTTTACTGATGATGAGAGTCCTGCCAAGAGCTCGCAGACTGGGAGATTGAATGAGACAAAACGTCCGAGGAGAAAACTCGGACTAATTAAGTTATCGCTATATCTCTTTTTTTCTCCACCCTGTTCTGTCTCTGGCTGCAGTGTTCCAGTCTGCTGAACTGTTGTCTTTGACAGGAAACCTATAACACGGCTACATGGCTGCGTGACCGCTAGCCTGTGGCTAAACACTGGAGAACATATGCTCGGCGGTTTGAGCCCGAGGGCTAACCTTAATTAGAAAATGGAGGCGCATTTACGGGGCTCTTTAATTTGTAGGAGGGGTGCGGAATGTTACGGAACAGCTGGGTGGATGAAAGCCTCTTTAAATTATGAGATTTTACTGCTAATTATTACTTTAACTTCCCAAATGTGTAATTAGATCGTGAAAATGTTGTTTTTAACCTCTACATTAATATACAATCTAATGAAACATTACACTTTTGGATGCTCGCGCTCAAAACTCAACACTGTGTGTCAATGAAAACTAAATATTTTCATATTACTGCAGCTGTCGATCATTTTAATAGGTGAATATATCAATTTTCAAAAATGTCTGTCAAATAATTAATGAAAAGAACTGAAAAGCTTCTTTCCTGTCCATGTTAACCTTCTCTCTTCTTCACTAGCTTGACTTGAATTGTTCCCCTTGCATGCTGATTATCATGAACATGCCTTTAATGACAACAATCAGTAATCTCACTTACCACGCCGCCTGTCAGTTAACCAATACAACTCAGTCATCGCTTCTTACCAGGGGGCAGCTGCTCCACGCTCCCCAGGGTGCTGTTACACAGTCGTCGGGGCAGGCCAGGAAGCAGACCTGGGCTCTGGGCGGCGCTTCGTCCTGGTCGCACAGGCTGTCGTCCACGCTGCCGGCCTCCCCGCCCGTCGCTCCCTTCTTCACACACCTAGCAGAGCGGCAGACGCAGCTGTATAAAAAGTCTCTGGGGAGCTGCTAAGTTTCTGACTCAAAATAGATCGCACTCTTTTTTCCACATGTGAGATTTGGCTGCCTGTTTATTTGCACAGGGACTGTTTGTCCCCATGCGTCTGGGCTCTCCAAACATCAAGCCGTGGAAAACTGAAGCGTGGGTTCAGAAAGGGTATTTACTATTTTTGCTGCGTAAATGACGGCATTGGCTGTTTGTTCTGTTTGACCCCTGTTTTTGGTAGATATCTCGCGCACGGTCTGCTTTGGTTTTCTCTTTCTCCTCTAACATGAAGGCCATTTCCCGAAACCTTTTAGTTTCAGTGAAAGAACTTGTGCTTTTGAAAAGGCTGATGAGTGGTAGCGGTACATTAATTTGAAAAAAGCGTATGAGTCCTTAGCCTCGAGGTTCATTTCCGATTTTCCAAGGGGCGCAGAAAAAAAAAGCCTCTACTGCAGTTGGACAGATTTACCACCAATCGGAACAACAGAACATGTCGCAGCGCCGACCTTGCTTCACCGACAGCAGTACACGATGCACAGAAGACACGTAGGCGTGTTAGCTCCCACTGGGGGTCATCCCTATGTTCCCCGCTTGGGGACCCTTTTTTTAGAAAAAAGGTCTTATGTTCCCCGTTTTTCCCAAAAAGGGACCTATGTTCCCCTGTAGCAATACATACCAGGGAGCATAGGACCCTTTTTCTGAAAAAGGGTCCTAGGTCAGGGTTAGGGTTAGCCTGTAGGCCTACATAGGCCTATTTGCTATGGAATTTTTCAGTAATGGTGGAAAAAGTAACAGACCAGGGAACATAGGACCCTTTTTTTAAAAAAAGGGTCCTATGTTCCCCAGTCCCATACAAAGAGGGGAACATAGAGACGCTCACCTCCCACTGAATCAAAGTTAGGGACGCCATGTAGCTACTGCTAATTTTACATTCACATTTAGGGCATTTAGCAGACGCGTTTGTCCAAAGCAACTTACAGTAATTCAGACATTCATACACTGATGGCGGTGGCTGCTATGCAAGGTGCCGACCAGCACATCAGGAGCAGTTTGGGGTTCAGTATCTTGCCCAAGGACACTTCGACATGCAGACCAGGGGAATTGAACCAGCGCTGGCTCTACCCCTGAGCCACAGCCGCCCATTTTGATACATAGTGCTTTTGTAATGCCATTGCTATACTGTACACAACTCCGTCAAAACCTCAACCACGAGCAAACTAACTTCTGTCCATGTTAGCGGGAGCGCTCGGCCGAAAGACACCACTCAATCATTCAACCAAAACACCTGCAGTAGAGCAGCGCCCAGCTCTAACAAAAGTCAGAACAGATTTGCTGCTCGGAGATTTGTCTGGCGCGAGGAGAGCCGAAAACATAAATTTCCTCTGCAATCTCTCACTACTGAGCTAATTGTTAAAAACCTGGAAGCTGGCAGGTTTGCTCAAAGTGTAACGCCGCATGAAAAAAATGGAGACAACGCTGTGAATTTTTTAAACTCGCTGAAAGAGGCCCTCTGGGTGCTTCACTGGGACCAGTTTGAGATCTGTGGTTGTGACTCCACAGGCGAGTTGCAGTTTGCTTTTGACACAACCGCCCGTTCGCCCAATTTGGCTTCGTGCATTTCCAACGGTGCGTGCAAAAGTCAACACTCGGCTGCTTTCCTCCGTGGCTATTTTAAGTACCCAGAAAAAAAAAAAGAGAAAAGAAAAATCAAACAACACTCATTAGGAAGCTGTAGTTTGTTTTGACTGTTTGTTTTCCCCTGGCATTGCAAGTGTCAGGACCAGTGCGAGTGCCAGCTCCAGGAACGGCTGCCAGTCTGCTCCTTGCGGTGAGTGTTGCCGTGCCAGCGCTCGCTGCCTGCCAAGTCTAACCCCGCTCACTGACCTGATCTTGCGGCTTTGGACTCCCTCCCCGCAGGCTGGCAGGTCGTCCACAGTGTTGATGGTACAAATGGACCAGGGCTCGATCCTCCACTCGTACTGGCTGCATTCCCGGTGGCACCGCACGGCCTCGTACACCTGCGCGCACGCATGCGTGAACGGACACACACACACGCAAGGAAAGGGAGACGTACGAGGGATTACGGAGAGAAAACAGCTGAGTGCGCTGCCTGAGAAGATAAAACAAGTCAGCACACACACACAAACACACACACACACATGGTGAATACCCACACAAGCATGCTACATGTGTAGACGTGGTGACTGTCAGGGACGGAGAAGGAGCCATGTGGTGTGTTTCAGTCGAGTCTTTCTCTTTTATTGTATGTTTTTGTACATCGTGTTGTATATGTTGTGATTTTGTTCGGCTGCTAGCTCGACCAGGTTTCATTTCTGAAAGAGTTTGGATCTCACATGGGACTTCCCGGTAAAATAAAGGTAAAAATAACACTAATGAAGCGTCTCGAGGTTAAAAACCAGTAATCCTTGTCAGTTCTCCCTTGGTAAATCTCACAAAAAAAATGACATCTTCGTGCCTTCAGGTGTTATTTCTCGCCTTCATGTCGGAGCCATACATCCGAACATCCTCTTTCACGATTAGGCTCACGCTGAAGAACACGACGTGCGCTCGCATTCTCTTGTTTTTGGCGTTTGTTTCCTAACGTCGAGCACTCGTGCGGTTATGGATGTGCATATTGCTTCCCTGGGATGTTTTTGAAGTCTGCCTGCTCCCAATTAAAAGGGAAGAATTATTCAGCGTCGCCACAAATGATGCCGTTTAATGTCAGCGTGAACCGCCGAATATTTCAGCAGTCGGAGCATGACAGGCTAAAAAAAGAGGAGTGGATTGCGATAATGGAAATTAAAAACAGAGCGTTAACCGCCTTATCTGGACTGACCGACGGGCACTTAACGCGCTACCACTGCGGAAGAGAAGAAAGTATTATTCCTCACATTGAAATCAAACGGATGCATGATATGGAGGGAACAGCATGGGGTGCGTAAAGCGACAATGACCATGGCGATCGGCACTTCAGCCGAGGATGTAATTGGCTGGATGTTGAGGCGACCCACTCCCCCATCCCTCCCCCCTTCCCCCACTCAAGCAGTGGCTCTGGCACATGTGTATAACCAAGGGAACAGGCGGCGCAATGCTCCTGTAAACACATGTTTATTCTCAATCTATGTAACAGTCTGCAGTAGTAAAAGGTATACTCTGGAGGACAATTTGTGGGAAAAAGCTATGACAAGCCGTAATGGGTGTCTGTGTGTGAGTGTGTGTGTGTCTGTGCAGTCTAGAGACAGAGAGAGAGAGAATGAGCGTGGAGTATTCCCTCCCCTACGGGCCACACAGATGCCTATTACACACCCTCATCATCTCCCATCTGTCCCTGCAGATGCCCCTGCTGGGTAAACTGGCAAGTGCTCTGCTCCCACTTTTCTCCACTCCTACTGTAGAAAACACAATTCCAGCTAAACAGCTCATTTTCATCACCGGAAAAAAAAAAAAACAACAACTTTCTATTCAATTTCCTCAATACGTGTCCCCTTTCTTAGTCTATTTTCTCGACCCGCGTAAATCGCATAACCCTACACTTACCAAAATTGCTTTGTAGTGCCACAACACACAGGTAATGGATAGGTATTTAATCATCTGTTGGCAGGTTAAAGCTGGCCAGAAGAAATACGTGATTTTTCTCCCGAGTGGAGAAAACGGAGCTCTCATCACACAGGAAAGAGGAACCGGTTAGAATCAGCTTGTACCGATTCTCTCATTATCACCTCTATCTTCTGCTCTTTTTCTTCTTCATTTAAAACGCTTCCGACAGTCAAACACATACTTCTTTTCTAGAAAAGGAATACAGGAGTGATATCGTGAGGCTCAATGTCTTTGGGCACGCTCTCAAACGTTTTACCGGCAGTTTAATGAAGTCCTAACGTTCTGCAGAAAAAAAATGGCAATCTGAGTTCCTCTGGCTGGGATAAAAAAGCAGATGGACTATCATCCAAATGCACTTTGACATAAATAATTTCCATCAGTGTAGCACTCTCTCCAGTCTATTGTTCGTCTTTTCTCTCGACCAGAGGGGTCACAGGAGTACATGTGACTTGGACAGATCTGGCATGCATTTTGTCTTCATTAGCTAAAGCAGAGTGTGTGTGCAGAATGAACGGCACTGACCTGAGCCTGCGTGGATGTCCATATTAGCAGTGCATGACAAGCCAGAAGTGGGGCGGGGGAGAGAAGAACAGTGATATGATCATTAGTTTAGCTTTCGCCTGCAGTGACAGAAATGCATAGTTCTGCTTAAATCTGATCTTAAAAAAAAAAAAAAAAAATACTGCATTCTGCTCTGTGTTTCATTAATGAGCAAAGGATGATTAAGCGCTTCATCATCTAGTGAATCTCGCAGTCCCGGATATTTTGCCAAACTGAATGATTCATAGTGTTGAGAGAATTTTTTAAAGCGCTGCAGTTGGTTGCAACAGCTGTGCAACGGCCAGACCTGCAGCTGAAGGCAACTCCGAGAAATTAATTTGTCTGGAGATGGCGGGAGGGAAGTCGGCGTGAACGAGCATATGCTCGGAGAGGCTGTGCGCTCTGTATCTACACAGGGCTCCTAACAGTAACTATTGTGTTTTTGAAAGAAACCGGTGAGGCTGTCAATTATTTTGCACGGTGAAAATAGCATTTAAATAAAAATTTAGTGGACCAAGACGGCGCTACCGTTTTCCGACACACTCTTGCTCCCAGCTTGTCAAATACAGCAGCTCGGTCAAGGGCCTCAAGCCTCAAACCACGACGCTCTAACTAAACCTCTTGCATCAGTTTTGCACGTGAAGGGTTCAGCGATCAATACAAGCAATAATACGTCATATACAAGGTCCAGTTTTCAAAATAAAGCCAGCTGACAAACAGTTCACATACTATGACATACTATGACATTTGGACTGTTATCAACGTGGTCAAATGGTCAAGGTTTGGTCAGGTTTAGGCACAAAAAATACTTTTTTACTACTGTTCGGTAATAGGAAAAGATCATTTTCTTCAGTTAAAGTAAACACATTCAGTCTTGTAGCCTTGCAACGGTCAGAAACAGGACGCAAACCCTGTTCTCGGTTGGGAAAGACCAGTGGACGACCCATCCAGCCACCACAACTGCACCCTGACTTTGTCTTTTCTTGGTCTCTTACTTATAGTACTGCACCAGAAGGCGCTTCAAGAAGTGCAACTAGAGAGCTAACCCAGCTGGCACCGGACGTCAATAGACGTTGGTCTTTGGTTGGATTCAAGTCATGACGTCAGGTGACCAAAACCCAACGTCCATTGACATCTACTTTCAACATCTTTTGACATAGGAATATTGACGTCAAATGACGTTAATATTTTGTTGTTTTTATGTTGTGGTGTCTGGCAACCAAAACCCAACGTGTGTCAGACGTCTTGTACTCACACAACTATTCAACGTCGGAGGCGTCTCAATCAGACATCTCTATGATGTCTAATTGACGTCTAGTGCCAGCTGGGAACTATAGCATGATATTTAGAAGTGTGGGGCCACTCACCACGCTGCGAGTGAGAACGGGCTGCATGTTCTATAAACACAGATACCTTTGAACCGTACATTCACTAGACTCTCAGTATGCTTGTCTGAGCCAAAGAATATATGCTGCATGCCGTGTGAACGCCAGCTGCAAATCCCCCATGATGTCAAAACAGCCGCTATTTCCATCTCCATTCTTTCGTTCATGATTTTGCTTTGCATGTCTGAACGGATCCGCTTAAAACCCTCTTCATTCCCAGTGAAGGGGCTACACCGAACGGTGAGTAAATTTAAAGTCCCAGTCTTGTAGAAAATAAATGCGCATCGGACGGAAAGTAAATTGCATTCTTATGAAATACTGTATGAGATAATCACTCCCATCCCAAACACACACACACACACACCTGCAAAGACTGGATGAGAAGCCCATGCACAAAGACAGAAATGTACACTGTAATTGCCTACACAATGATGACCATACACAAAGAAAACATACACGAACCCATACACAAATGAACACACATACACAGAAGGAGGCCCTCCTGCAGGGGTTTTATTTCATTGTAAACAGAGGGGGGAAATTGGACGGAAAGCCTTAAAGAGGAGGACTCTCTTCTATAAATCTCTCTAACCGTCATTGTGTGACTAAAACTTCAAATAAACTGCCCTATTACCGTCAGCAGGCCCAGGGATGAGTTAGAAAACAATGGCTCCTCTGAGAAACACAGGGGGATCTATTCCCGTGCGATGATGACCTTTTAAATATCCTCCTGAGACGATAAGTCGAGAGTGTGCCAACATTTACAGCAGCCATTAGGACGACTGCCGGATAGAGTAACATGTATTTGTGATTTTTCAGAAAAGGACACGCGGTACCGACGCAAAACCAGCCTTTTGTTCGTTGCTGAGAGCTGAAATCTAAGTGAGCGTAAATGATGAGAAACAAGACGAAATGCAGCCACACGGCCGGAAAACAATTTGCATTAAAATGTGTGTGGGCTGCTCAAATAACCAACACTCTGTACCAACAAACCGACAGATGCAAAACTATTAATTTGGAAACCTGAATCACAGCAACAAAATCAGCAAAGGAAACAATGCAAAAAAAGTCTGAGCCTGTCATCGGCTCCCGAGCACTTCCTCGTGATTTAAAACGGCTGGATGACTCAGACGAACTCTTGAGAGCAGCGAGACTCTGCCGTGAGAGCAGAAGGGGATCAAACGTGAAATACGTAAAGATGTTATTCAGTGGAACTCGATGCACGCAGCTTACTGTATTTGAAATAAAGCCGTGAGCTCGCATAAAGTTTCCTGGCACGCACAATAACTCAACATTAAAGAACTCCTAAAGGACAAGTGCAAAAAAAAGAACAAAATCCGGCAAAACATGTTTGATCCAATATTATTTCTCTCCTGTGTTCGCGACTTAAGAACAGGTGGGGGTAAAAAAAGGTTACGCCAGGTTAATCATCATAAGTTCCTCCTTGTTTTGAAACTTAGAAAAACCTGTAATGGCTGTAGACCATCTGCATACAGGTTGGGTCCCTGTAAACCTTGCTTTCACTATGCTGTTTGGTCTGCCACTGGGCCAGAATTTGCTAGCTAAAAAACGCTAAAAACTATCCCCAGGTAACGGTGGGGCAACTGGTATAACTTCAGAAGCTCTACACTGCAAAAGAAAGCGAACCCCTGCTGATGGACGAGGCAAAAAAGGTGAATAGTGATAGAAACTGAGGTAAAACAAGAGTGAACGGACGGTTCCCATTCCACGGAGAGCAGTGGTGTTGTGTCAAAGCCGGCTTTCCAGATGATACGTGTTTCCCCTTAGCAACGAGACAGTTCAAAACCGCCATTCTTTCTACCTGCTTATTAACACAACCAGTTGTTTTACTCTGAATTTCAAAGCACTGAGATCCGGACAGGAAGTCCAATTGGAAATTAAATTGGAAGTCTTGTGAATGTTTTTTGCTTGGAACAGTAACCAGGCTGTTAACGGTAGCCGTGTTGCTAACGCCGTCTTTTACGGCACCAGGGAAACAGCAGGAAGGGGGGAATTTGAGAAAAAAGTTAAAGAAAATTAATCAGCAGACCTTTTTTTTTCTCACATGCCTCTCAGGGCTTCCTTACAATACTGTACTGCATAACGGAGCATATCCGCTTTGAACCTGCGATGATCAATCGGCTGTAATTTCTCCATTTTCGATCAGTATCGCGCGAACACCCACCCATAGCCTCGAGTGACACGAGCATAACTGCTCTGAAATTGATTTCAGTGTTTGAAAACTGAGTTGGTTTACATATCATAGTCTCTCCCTCCAACTGTCTTCCAATTATGACTCTTAACTACCGAGTACGTCAGAGAACTCGAGGCCTTGCGAGATTTACGTCCAACACCCTCCTTGGATCAACAGCTGTGCTGGCTCCGCCGCGAGGCAATGACGTGACTATCCATAATTACACAAATTATTTGACCATCAAGCTCTATTTCCTGCTCTGAAATAATCTGCTTTTTCTCATTCACTTTGTAATCTATTACGGGGACACAGCTCAACTAGACAGGAAAGCATTAGCGGAGACATTTCACAAGCACTTAACCCTGCGCCAGCTTTTAATAATAGCTATCAAAGCTCTTTTTCACACGGTTACACAAACATTTGGGAATGAGCTCCCCCATTGTACCGGAGTTAATACCACTCTTTCAAATTTGATATGAGCAGTATACTTAAGCATTTAAACGCTGCTAAGATCACAACATCACCTGGAGGCCCAATCTGTGCCCTTTTGTCTGAAGTTTATTCCTCTTAGATGTTAATTCTACTGTTCGTCTCTTTGTGCAGTCTTATTATTCTATTTGCTTTAATATCATTGGCATAACAACAAAAAGCCATTTGGTACAAGGAGAAAATGAATTGGTAGAGGCAATTCTGCGGATACATTGTCAAATAATTTTACTTAACTGTGAAATTCAACAAAACAAATAGTCTTTCATTGAGTTAATGTGGAGTAAAAACTAGAGCTTGGTGGTTATTTTTTTTAAATGTTTTATTAGATTTTAAATGGGCAACAACTGAGTCTCTACAAAAGTCACCCCAGGTATCAAATGATGAGCCTGTATTCAACATTCACTCGGTTACTTACCACAGTTTGTTTTTCTAATTACAGAGGAGAAGCGATGATTAACCTTTGTATTTGTTGTAAATGCTCAGGGCCACCTGAGTGGCTAGAGGCTTAAACAAAGACAGAGAGGCTCCAAAGGTAGCCTATCTGGCCGCCAGACCGCCTTAACATTATGCATCGTTTGTAATGCAAGGAGACATCCTTGCTTTTTGGGCTGGGACTAAAGGAGCAGAATAACACATGCCAGAGCACTGCTCTACTTTAATTACACCTCATTGGCCTCAGGAAGCGCCATCAGAAGCTAGCTCCAAAAGTCTTTCGTTCTTATGTAGGAGAGAAATAAGTTTTAGCACCTGGGTGAACTCCAGTAAAAACAAGAAATCTATTTGTTCTCTTTAATCTTTTTATTGATATCCGAGATTCAGCCATTTTGTAGACTTGCTCTGGGCTGCTGTTGGCTGTTGACAGAGGGACAGCACGCCGATGGATGAAAAAAACAAAGACGACTGGATTGTTATGACATCTGGTGAAGATATTAATGGTTCCCAGAGGCAGCCCAGTCTTTGGGATGACAAATTAATGTTGGCAATTCATGTTTCTGCAAACCACTGATGCGTTCATAGGCCTACGTATGAGATTGACATATCATGTTCACATTACATGTTTATGACCAACACATCCTCCCAATATGACAAAGAGTTACAGGTGAGAAGGCTGCCAAGCCAGTGACCATGCTTTGAAGCTGCGTTTCAACAGTCTGAAAACTAAGGACACTTTTACATTTCCTACAGTGTTTGTAGCAACCAAATTCCTGTAGGTATTTTGAGCCAAGACAAATAACATACGACGGAAAATTAACCTAACCTAAAGACGTAAGAAGAGTTACAACATAAATTCATCAATACAAGTCTCAAAGTATCTGTGATTTATCCTCTTGCAACCCAATCACCAAAATAAATGTTGGCAATGTACCTTATTGCAAGCCACAGTTACTTTGGGAAGCCCTTCGTCTTCGGGGAGAACAGCCAACTCCGTCCTGTTATTCAGATTTTTTTTTTTTGCCAAGCCAGTATAAGACGAATGAACCCGCTGTGACTTTACTTCACAATTTTGATGAATTATAGTCCACAGTTGTGAAGACAACAGAGGACGAGGCCAATTAAAAGTTAAAAGCATCAGGCAGTAAGATATAAAGTGAGAGTGACCGAGTGGTTCAACAAAGTTTTGCTTGTTATATTGTTTACTGTAAATATAGCTCTATGACATATAATCTTGTATACTAATGTATTTTTGCTATTGCTAATTTTTCTTTTTTGAGGATGTTTTATAAGGATGCAGTATCTTCCCTCAGTGATATAGCCTCTTGTGTGTGTTTATATATCAGTGTTTACTTGTTTTGTCAGAGGCGGCTTTTTTAAGTGTCATCTCACAATTGGGCTTCATATTAGCGACACTGTGCAGTCCTTATTTATGTCTACGTATATGCATATATTTGTGTACTTTTGGATTTTTACTCATCAGAGACTCTTTTCATGTGACTGTTCCTGGGACTGTTCTCGTAAAACCTCAAAGCTGCGCGCGTATGAGATAATTTGCAAAGAGGCTTACATACATTGCAGTTAAAAACACCAGGATAATATTATGGTCGTCTTATAATTCAGGTTTTACTGCGGTCCACTGAAGGTAACGCTGGCTGTAGAGCCACAAAACAGCAGGGAGGAAGCGCTTCTCTCAGGTACTACAGGTGGAGCATCCTGGCACCAGACGAGCTGCCAAGGACACTTCAGTCCGACACAGTGGGTGGAAGGTGTTGCACATAATGGATGGTTACAACCCAACATACTCGAGGGGAAGCCATTGTCCATCGCGCAGAGCACATCTCTCCAGGTTGTCAGTCCAGTCCACCTTGTTTCTGAGGAAACACTCAGCTTCTTGTAAGAATAGAGAACCCACGTCTCCACTTCGAGGCTGCTGTAGTTGAGAAAGTACAGAGGATTGTTGTTGGCAGTTTGATAACCAGCTTCACCTGTCGAGAGCCAGACACACAGCCTGACATTCTGGAAATGGTTATGCCAGTGCCTGCTTTAGCTGGCTATCGTCCAGCTTTTTTGACCTGCCAAAGTCCACAAACAACTCCGTGGTTTTAACATCGAAATGGATGCAGGTCCATTGTAACCAGAGCTGCAACTAACGATTATTTAATGATCTGCTAATTATTTTCACGACTGATCAAGTGTCGGTTTATTCTATAAAATGTCAACAAATTGTGAAAAATGCTTACAATTTCCCAGAAGTACAGTACACAGCTGTGCCGAGGTCTGAGGTAGAGAAAGGACGAGCTTCTCCGGACTCTTGATAAGCACGGACCTGGAGCTGACTGCCATGATACACCATGATACACAGTGTTACGATACGAGGCATCAGCTTTTGCAGCGGATAATTCATTAACGTATTCAAATTATGAGCTCACGAGTCTTGGCTTGGAGCGGACAAAATCTCCTCTATGAAAAGCAGCATTGATAAACAGCAGATGGCCATGGGTTCATGGAGAGTGATCGTAGTCCAGCAGCAAATCCAGAGAAATTTAACAAGCACTCAGCTGTTTAGGCTTCATACATGATATTAAAACAGCAGAGCAAGCTGTCACATAACTCAGTGTTGAAGTATGTGGGGAAAAATCTGAATGTGATGACCTAAAAAAACATGGTGTTTATGCCTCGAAGCCAATAAAACAAGGACCATGTGAGGATTAGGGATTTTGAAACCAATATACAAATATAACTTTCTCCCGGTGACCGCAGTTTACAGAGCTAAAATAGGAGAGAGCTCACAAAAATCAATGCCAACAACGTTAATGGAGGCCCTCAATCAATGCCTACTGACATAAGTAGTCAAAATTCGCCGCCGTTGTAACCAGTAGCGTGAAGCATCTCAATATGTTGCCAAAGAGGAAACAACCAAAAGCCTGGGCATGGACAGATAGCAGCGCCATAAGAGCTTAACTTGGCAGCCACACCGGCAGCCGCCAGCAGCTCCGTGGGAGGCAATGAAAACCCCTCAATAAATTAATACCCATAATGAACTGTATTCGAATGTCTTCTAGCCTGTTCTTTTACTCGGGCACCGCAGCAAAGCGGCTCGAAGTATTCTGAGGGAAGCAGTGAGCAGCATCAGCACTCTCATGGCTTACCGACGTCCGCCAAGAAGAAACACTGAGCCAAAACATCCGATGATGATATGTGAGCACCGAGCAAGCTCCAAATGCTCAATCTAGTGAAGTAAAGCGACGAGCTTGGGAGCTCCGTGTTGACAGTGATGATACATAGGAATAAAATCATTTTGCAATGATCCCCAAGCCTCCAACAGCATGGGCAGAAAAACAAGCCTTAAAGTGTGTTTATGGGCAACTGTTGGTATTAGATTGGTCGCTGCTCAGATTTGCAGGATGCTGTCAGCAGCAGCAGTTGATGTGGAGCACACACGTGGTTATTTCCTTGATAAATCTCTCCTGAAGTAGCATGATCTGACTGTTTGCATGCCAGCTTGTCGAATAAAAGCCATTCTTTATTAAGCAGCCTGGTGTAGGAGAAGGGAGACGACTTCGATAGATTGCAAAAAGTGCATTTCATATGAACTGTAGATGGTGGTATACTGAATGTCAGGCGTGAGCGTCACTTGACTTGGCTGCCTGAAGCTCACAGACGATGCTTTTTCTCTCCTGTGGTTGACCGATTTTAATATTGTCAAAAAACACAACACCCCGTTCAACTGTGGCATTTAAAGGTCTCATATCAAAGAAAGTGATGACTTCTAGTGTTTTTTTATATAAAGCAGATATAGGTGAGATATAAATACTGTGAAAGTATCAAAATACTCTTCTAATGGAAACAAATGCACACGTACTGAGAAACTGCTCCTTCAAGTGAGCCGTCAGGGCTTCCATAAGGTTGAAATGTTACAAGTCACCACCCTCGGGAATGGCCCAGGCATAGCCCTGGGTGTAGAAAACACCAGCAGATCTGAAGCAGAAGCATGGTGGGTGGCGCCTGCTCAGGCCTGTGTGAGCTGATCAATCAGAGCGGACTCACTGTACTGGACCTTCTACCGTGTGCTGTAGCTATCTTTGTCTGAAGCGACTAGCTGCTGCGAGCGAGGAGTTCTGCTAGCCGTGGAGCTAAGTGGCCTTATTAGCAGACTCGAGTCTGCCCACGCTGCCACCTCGGATAATGGGGGGAGTCACCAAGGGCAACCGGGCTCAGTCAAGGGGGATTCTCAGTGGACACAGCTGGATAGCAGACTGGGACTGAGTACGCTCCGAGGACGATTGATGTCAGTCTGAAGACAGGGGACACACTGCTGGGGTGATTTACAGTGTCTCTGATCAGGACTACAAACTAACACTGTTCCTGTGTGTCTTCTTTATAACGAAGTAACGAGGCAATTAAGCTCATCTTAGTTCGGTAAAAGATAAAAACCTGAATTCAGACAGTTGAGGATGAGGATGTAGGACGGTGTATTCACCGGTATTAACATCATGAACGTTTCCTCATGATTTGGTGCCTTTCTCAACATGCGTGGTTTGTGCACGACAGGGGAAAAACTATTAAGCACTGACAATTTTCTGGTAGCTATGTTCCACTGAACTCTTTGAGATGTCACATCTTGTTTTTAAGGACACCCGCACGAACAAACAATTAAAAGCAAGAGCAAAAATAAAGAATATGTAGCCCAAACATCACACAACAGCGGAGAGGCAAAAGTAGAACAATCAACTTAATCTAGGCAACAAAAAGGGCTTTAAAGTAACTGTTGCGTAAGTTTCGTAACCGTTGCATTAGCTGCATAATACAAGAGTTAACTGAAAAAGTCAAAAAGTGAAGTCAGTTTCCGATGCTGGCTCATCACCAACAAAATCAGGCATCTGTCTTTGTGCCTGTCAGGCATCTTCCTATTCACATTCACCTCCCACCACACGCAACATACAGCCTCGCAGCATCGGAGCTGGACAGTATGTTTCTCCACAGGACAGAGCCAGAGTGGACGAGTTCCAGGCCACGGCCGTTAATAGAATGAAATCTGACTGGCACAGTGGCTGGCAGGCAGTCAAGACAATTGTGCTGTATTGTATGGAAATAACACATACGGCACTTGATACCCCGGCACTTGTTGGCAGACACTTGTGGGAGTTTTGACGAAATTCAAATGTCTCCTGTAATTATGGATCCAGTTTGTTGTGTCTCTCAGTGAGCTCTGCTTTGACATCTTTGAGCTCTCTGTAGCAGTCTCTCAGGGAAGCTTGTATTCACATACTGGCTCCAAAAAGCTGTACTGTGAAACCAATGTGTGAAGATGCATCAGTTCACTATTTGAATATTGGCGAGTGTTGTGATATTAATTTTAAAAAGCAGAGATCTATATTAAAGCTGCTGTAAGCGTTATTTTCCCATCAAATTAAGCGTTAAACAGTTCTTTATTCCTACAGTAATCACTGTTATAGAGTGTTTGTCAGTAACACATGTCTCTCCTCCCTTTGCTCATGCAAAATAAAAGAGAAAATACATTTTCTGGTATCCCTGCTAACTTTATCCAATCAGGACAGAGAACTCCATTTGGCCAAAGTGTGTCCACACAGGAAGGTTTTATTGAGAGATGCATATGAAGGAAGGTTCACTCTACATCTATCAACATCCTACTCAACTACACTGTCTCAGAAAGTGTACAAGTTTCCATAGTGCGACTACATTAAAATAGAAACGTTTCAAGTTTGATATTCCACTGCAGGCGTAACAGGCATGTCTAGTCAAACGGTCCGTAATGAAGACACCAACTTCAACTTTCAGAATATGCAGCTGCTTTTCTTCTGACGCAATAGTTTTACATATCACAATAACACAACTGTGTTTGTCTGCCGAGCTTGTATAATTGGCCGAGCAAGACGGCGGTTACCATGCGTTGTTGTTTGTCTTTTCAAAACAGTATGTTTCACTTTTATTGTTATGAGAGAGAGAAGGACTAACTGATGTGTTTGGCGAACGCTGGTTCGGATAACGAGTTTGGGTGGAACTGCTGGAGTGTGAACTCCACCAAATCTAATTAGGGCCACGTAAGAGGAGATACAGGGGAAGTCTTATTACAGCTCCGCGCACACCGCTTCAACGTGAGGAAATCAAAAAACCTGACAGGCCTGCTGTGAGGATTACAGTTGCTAAACTCTGATTCCTGGGAGAGAACTTGCAAACAGTCAATAGAAATCACACCTTCAGTACAATTAGTAACCACCCATTGAATGTTTGTGCTTTAATTACTCTCTTCCCACTTGAACGCTTGATTCTTAGGGGCCAAGAGATCTGCAATGACAGGTTTTCGCTGAGGTGACGCATGAATTATTCATCTCGATTACACTTGCTTTTGATCGCATTTTCCTAATGCCGGGGAAATCTTACAGACTTATCTTATTAACAGCAACAGCTTACCTTATAGCTCAACTCCTACACAGTCTGTCGGACTGTGTGTTCGAGGGTGGCCGTTTCCGCTCGTTATTTTCGCAGTGGCACTTTCTCTCTCTCCCTCTCTATCTCTCTCCCTATCTCTCTTGCTCACTCAGCCATGTGATGAGAGGATGAGTTGTGGCGCACTGTAAATTTCATCTCTGTCAAGCCAGTCACTTTCTGGCCCCTCGGCTCGAGGGGAAACATCTGCCGGTGGGAGCGAGGCCACACTTTGGCGAGAGAGTAGTTCACAGTGGGTGATAAGAGGGCAAGTGTTTGAAGGAGAGGAGGGTAGCCATTAAGAATGTGAATATTCTCACACTGTACCCTAACAGGGACTAAATGAAGCATCAAAGATAGAGGCCCAATCTCAATTCACCCCCCGCGCCCCTACCACTTAGCTCTACCCTTCCGTTTTGCATGTTTACTCCCGTCACAACACTTGTTGGGACGGAGTGGTAGGCCAAACTCTTCGACTTTTCTAACACCGCGTCACAGTAACTGGCCGCTTCCAGTCATTTCAATGAGGCAAGGGTGGCACAGGAGAAGCGGATTCGCAGTGGTTGGACGAAGAAGTGATTGCCGCCGTCAATGTGCACAGATTTTTCTCTGCCACTCAGAGTTCAGCATGCTGAATCTAAGGTGGTAGCGTTTGGGATTGGCCAATCAAATAAAAAGGGGCGGACATGGATCAGAAGCAAACACGGAGGAGCTGATAATGTTGGTATCTGATTGTCCGGAGCTGTACAACAAGGCACTAGCCTCGTATAAGGACGACCAGAAGAAAAACTGGGCACAAGACAACATTTTCACCAAACTATAGAGCCATATTTTTCCCTGTTATGTTATTGTACTGTACATGTTCATATACAGAGATTTCCAAGCTAGTATACATGTCATTGGTGGAAAAAAAAAAATGTGTTGTGGACTTCTGGGTGGGTTGTCAGGGTGGTTACTATGCCACAGTGTGAGAAACCCTTAAGGGCTACATGGCTCTCCAAATGGAGCCATGCGAAAGTTAAGAAAACTCACCGTCATTACAATGTATTTTTGTTCTTTTCTTTTTACAGGCACAAAACAATCACGACAAGTCTGTTAATTCTCGGTAGCTAGCTAGCATCACATTGTTATAGCTGATGTGCACGACAGTTTTGAATCTATAGCTATTTCAATGTTGCATTCTACCCCTCTGATGCTTGAAGTTGGGAACAAACCGCCAGCGTCAATGCTTTTCCATCTCCATCATAAAAATGGAAAATTGCATTGTGAAAATAGATACCAGGATTGCCGCATTGATTTACAGAAACGCCATCGATGACGACAGATGATGTATGAGGGTCTTGACGGGTTGTCCCATTTCATAGGCGCAGATTTAAATCACTGCCCCCTGTAACTATGTTCTGATGGTCAGGGGGACACTTGAAAATCAGAGGTAGGGGTAAAAATGGGAAATGGGATTGAGCGCAAATGTAGGCATGAAGGTTGAACAGTGAAGTGCACCAGCTCGAGGAGAAAGCAGGTATTCTGAGTCCATGTCAAGCAACCACTTATCATCCAGGAGCTTTCTTGCCGAACACAACGATACCTGATTGAAAGGTTATAGTATCTGTCCACCCACACCTTAGACAGATGTACATTAAATTGCTGCCAGTTTGATAATGTTAACACCGAGGCCTTGTCCACCCTCAGGATAAATCCGCGAGGGCATCGGCAATAGCGAGCTCCAATTTCAGTGCTGAGGGTTATTACAGGGCATAACTACAGGGGCCATATAGACCTTGTTAGTGGGCACTTAACCATCTGTACACAAATCTCCACTCGAACACAGTGGAATATTTTTCACACAGCCGTGCCTCATTTTCATACTGACCTCTACAAACTGAAGTGTCCTTTCAAACCCATTCAAGCGTACTGAAGCATTCATAAAACACTTCCCCTCTTTAAACCGCGACCCCATGAGAGAGATGCTGTCACAAAATATTCAGCGCTACGGATAAAACCTGACTATGGAATATCAAAAGCTCCCATCTGTCCACTTTCCCTCTCTGCCCCCCTGCTTCTTGTTACTCAACAGCGCCCTGTTTTTATGTCAAGGAAAGGGCATGTCTTGCATGTCTGTCTGAAGACACCACAAAATGAACAGGTCACCCAGGAGTCCCACTGGCTGATGGATGATAAACCTTGTCATTGAAATGTGAGCAGAATGCAGCAATTCCACCGTGTCGTGATGGCATTGGGCTGTAACACAACCGGGGCTGAAGGAAAATGTATTCCAAACGCATACGGGAGATGTGTAAAAAAATAAAGATGCATGCATCATACTAATGTTCCCAGCGAGAGGATGCTGTGTAAAATGAGCAGCACTGTGGAAACTATTCGCAATATGCAGATTAATCTGTTTACATTTAGCCATTTGGCCTTCCTGTTACATGTGCTGTTAGTGGTAAACATGAGTGGACTGAGTGGTATATTTGCATTCTATTATATGTGTCCCTGGAAACAATCAATTCTGGGAAGAAGTGAGTTGAGAACAATGTACATGGATGATGAGGTCAGCTCTGGAAACTAAAATTAGGCACTGTATTTTTTTGTATCTTTTTGGACAGATACACAATCAGACAATGGCTCTGATGGGCTTAAAAAGAACATGAATATGACTTAATTTCCACTTTAATGACAGACAGATAACATTCACATCAGTATTCTCCAGCCCAGTCGCCAGGATATTATGTTAGCAGTTGACTCTTCTGCAAACCACACATATGTCCAAGGTTGACATGTACCAAACCTGGTATATCACCGCAAGAGGTGGAGGGGATGGTGGTTGTGTTTTAACAAACCAACAAGGCTGCCAAATGAGTGACTAGAGTCACACCACTGGATGTTTGTAAGCACACCTGGAGACATTCCCATCCATTTTTGTGGCATCAAACCCAGGTGTTTTTTGTGGAGAGCTGCAGACATTTCCAGTGGTTTTTGTTATTTTTTTCCCAGACCATCTTCATCAGTGAGCATAGCGACCAAAACAGGTATTTTTTTAGCCAAACCGCGATGCTTTCCTAAACCCAACCGAGCAATTGTTGTGCCTAGACTAGAGCTTAAGCGCTGCAAGTGAACAACAGAGAAAAAGAAAATCCAACCTAATCAAACATAGAGAAACATCCTGTTTTAACTCATCTGTGGTTTTGTAGAAATGCACTCTGCTCACATTTATTCTGGCGATTGAGTTGGTATTCTGTCAAAATAATAGTTACCTTCCACAGTTTGTTTCCATCTTGTACTGAGCAGGATGCAAAGGAAATACAAGCGCTGGCGCATGTCTTACCTGGTTTTTCAAATCCAGCCTGGGGCATGGGCGTCCCCCGTTGAAAGCTTTCTCCCTGAGCCACTTGGATCTGATCTTCAACCCACTGCCACAGGATGCACTGCAGGCCGACCATGCCGACCAGTCGCTGAGCTTACAGTCCAGGGGGCAAGGGATGTGGCAAACCTCCACCATGTAGCCTGAAATTGAACATTAGCAGACGGGAGGGGGAGGCCTGATTCAGCGTCTGCAGTGAGGATCACATTAATAATGTCAGACAGACGTGCCACTGGCCTGCGCTCTGCCAGACCTTGGACTTGCTCGCTGTGACACCAAGAGATAATTATCTGACTAATGAGTGTCTCATTCCTACACTGTGCCAACACGGCAAACTGAAACTGGGTTTTCACACTGTATTATGCTTTTTGTTTGTTTTCTGTCTCCGGATAACTTCATTAGCATTATTCCAACCAACTGTCTCTCACACTGAAATGTGCAGAACAATGGGACAAAGACATTTCCAACAGCCACCACCTGCAAGAATGCATTACAAATAGAGTTTCATTCATTTGACAGAATAGTTTCTGACTATTCTGACTGCTTATGTACAGTATAGCCTTAATATACTGGCATCTTCTGAAAACGTTGTTTTTATTTAACTAAAAAGCCTGTGAGTCATCTTACCCAAGAGCAGATAAAAGTATAAAACCAGTCTCTCTCAGGAGAAAATAATTGGCAAAAATTAACTGATATTTTCTTAAAATTGCCTTTTGGAAGCATCATTGACTTTTGATAGAAGTCCTTGAAATCAATACAGTGTTAGTCTGGTTCTAGCCGCCCACATCTGAGAATTGCTCAGTGATTTCCAATAGGTCTGGTGCTGTGCCCACTGTGTTTGAGCCAGGCAAAGAAACAGTGGACCATGGCCAGTCAGACTATGTTGGCATGTGTGCGTCTCTAGACACTTTCTCTCACCACTTTTAGTGTGTCACACAAAAGAAGCACGCACAGCATCGAAAAAAGAAAGGAACAGACAGGCAAGGCCGCAGACTGGTGACTGTCTCGTGGTGCCCCCTGGTATCACAGTTTATTAGGGGCCATTATGAATCGCCCAGAGAATCGCACATAGAGAGGGCATAAAAGAGCACTGAGAGCTTCTGAGAAGTGCTGGTGCGTGAGAAGAAGTCATGGGACACCAAAGAGCAAAATGTAAAAGTGCTTCTACACTGGCCCACTCCGAGCACTGCCAATCAATGCTTGCTAGAGGGGATTGAAAATGTGGACGTCATCTCACTACATACTGTAGCTAACAAGCTACCGAGCTACAACACGAAGAGCAGTGACAGAAAATAGCAATACGCATGGATACGGTCAGCAGGGCTGCAAAAAATTGTTGTATGTTAATTCTGTCTTTTAAATCACCATATCAGAATCAGAAACAGAAATCATATTTATTTGATCACCTAGCTACCGCAGGTTCCTCATCAATCTAAGATGATGTAGGACGGATATGTCACTTGTTAATGTTTGGCTAGTCAGTTCCATCTTAATAACCAATCTCGGAGCCTCGAGGGGCAACAACTAATTTTTCCAGGGCTTCCAGTGAAGCAAGCGGATATCCACATAATGGATATCTGGGCAAAGACTTCCGCTTCTACATCCACATACAGTCCAATTAATAACTTGAGGCGTGAGAATGGAGCTTAATTTATCTGTGACTGAATTTTAAAAAAGCTAATAAAAGGCTGACGATGGACGATTGTAGTCCTACCTGAGTCTGTACAGAGTGTGGGGTCGACCAGGTGTCCCTGCTGGTCGATGCAGGCCACAGCTTTGAAGCGCAGACCTTGGCCACACTCCTTTACCTCCCGGTGGCTCATCCAGCCCTTCAGGGACCCCGGAGCTGAAGGATCAGGGAGGATGCAAACCGACCAGTTCCCATAGGGCTGGGACAAAAACTCATCACAGGGACACGTCTCTGTCTCCTCCAGTGGGTACGACTTCTCATTCAGGCAATGGTCCTTCTTTTTACTGCGACCTGAGTAGAGGATGGACAATTAAGGAAAAGTTAGTGTGCACTGGGTGGGTGATGAACACTGCATGACTTTTTCCATCAATGGAATGGAGTATGAGCTGCTGAGCACATAATTAGATGTGTTGTTTGCTTTCAACATGAAACTTTAAAGTAAAATGAGTTCTTTTGATCAGTTATTTATGATCATTTATAATGCATTATTCATCTTACAATGTCAGCCGGTCAGTAAACTGGATCACCAGTAATAATGTTTATTATAAACCAAGCTTAAATTGTTGGACGTAAATGAGACAAAGAATGTTTTATCTGAAGGAGGTTTTAGGTTCTGACTGGAAGACCAGTCTTCCTGCATGCCAGGTCACGGCTAAACATGAATGGACCATCTCCAGAGTGGGGCCACAGTGCGCCCAATCTGCCTCAAAACAGGGCTGTGCTGACATCTTGCCTCTGTAGGCAACCCTTGATGATGACCCCCCCTCAAACAAGTGTGTATTGCAATACTGAGCTCATATCTATGCAGGAAACCCGAGGGAACAACGGTTTTGAAAGGCTCTGTGTGATGCGCTCCCAGTAATTGTGTCACTTCTAACTGAATCTCTGTGGTTTTGAAGTTTAGTTTCTCTCCTGCATACCTGTTTATACTTTCAGACAACTGCTTTATTCTACTGTTTTGTTGTTTTGGCTTTTAGCTGTGATTGTCTGCCTTGTACTAATTTGTTTCAACTCTATTCATCCCCTCCTTCCCTGCGTATTTAGTCTGTGTGCTCCCTGTTCTCTGTGCCAAGTCGTCTTGTCCCTTGTGTCAAGTGTGCCAGCATACTTTCCTAGTGTAGCGCTCTCGGTTTTGATCTTTGATCGTGCTCTTTCGACTCAGCCTTTTTGGCTGAACTGACTGCCTGCCTGTGCACTGACCCCTTATCTGTATCAAAGGACTTCTGATTTTTACTGCGAGGTCTTGAGTTGTGCTTGTGAGTCCTCCACCTTGTGTGAAGTTCTTTACAAGTAACTGCTGAAAACCCACCATTTCCTGATTTTGCTGCTTCATAATAAAACGCTTTTAAGTAACTACACAATGCAGGATTTATATTGTAAAAAAGTTAATAAGACCTTGTTTATCACATAATAGACAGAGTTTTGTTAGCAGTTAATCTTTGAGAATACTGCAGGAAGGAAGAGTATTTACACCCACTCCTTTGACAATTACTCAAGGCAAGCTTGTCATTGGGTCATGTAATTTTTTAAGATATACACTCCAGTCAGTCAGCAGACATACAGTTGCCACTGCTGTTGCAGCGTTATTTTAGATCACACTACCTTGCTCAGCACGATCGGTCCTACTCTGCCTCTGGTTGGCTTCCTCCTGCCTGTTAAGTAATGTGCATGTGCAACTCTCACCAAGATTGAAAAAAGGCGAGATGTCTCACTCTGTAGCTAAAATAGAGCATTACACGACATAGTGTGAAAAGAGATGCTTCAGCAATGCACCAAAAAAAATGGGTGTTTGAAAAACTAAGGCATGTTAATCTCTTCTACTAGGACCCCACAATAAAAATATGAAGCTGAAAATTGGCCGCGTTTTATGTGGCTCTCCAATAGGTGCTGATAGTACATGGTGTCAATTTAACCAATAAATTCCTTGGCGCACGCTTTAATCACCATGAAAGCTGTGTTCTCCTCATGTGGTGCCGTACCAGCAGTGCCTACATGTACCAGGATGCACTGCACGCAAAAATGCATCCTCATCCATAACATTTTCCCCATGCATTTTTTGAGATGCAAATTTATGTTGGAAATGGAGCTAGTTTACAAGCAAGAACACAAGTTTTGTTTATGAGGAAGCACACATCCTGGCTGCCCGGAGGCAGGGACTAGAAATCCAAGCAGCAGTAGCTTGTGGTTCTTCCTGACTAGCAACTACATCACTGGTGACGGAAACAAAAAACAGGCATTTAAAGTTTGATGTATTTACCACTTTTCGCATCTGGATTCATTACAGACGGTCAAATAAAGGGCTTTCTCTAAATGTCTGCTTACACAACGCAAAATGTGAGATAATGTAGCCGTTGGACACTTTACCCAGTAGTTCATCTTCCCTTTTCTTCCCTTTCTTTCAACTTGATTTCCTTCAGGGGGTTCTAACATAACAAATTAAAAGCCTATCAGAGCTTTAAAGTGCTCCATGACTGGTGGCGAGGAAGCTCTTTTCTCTGTGATGCATGTTCAGAAGGAACTCCAGATGACCCCTTGGAATGATTTGTGCTATCTGAAAGTATATTAAACTTTAATTCTTCTCTTACATTAAAGCAGCCCGGGAACAGTGCACACTTAATGTCTGTGTTACACATTACGAGTGTACGCTCTAAAAAGTTAGATCTGAGTAATTGTTTTTTTCCCCCCACACAAAATAGAAGCCAGAATCATTCCGTGTAAGTAGAATTCAAAACATAAACAAGATCATCTTTTTATTCAACAAAACAACAATTTCTAACTCTTGCACGTCATTTGCATTCAAATGCGTTTTATCGAGGCATCTCACGTACAGTACAGCCATTGTGTGTTACCGTGAAGAACGGGGAGAGTCGAAACCGCTGCAGCTGTCCTCCCACTAAGAAGGTAATACAGAAAGGCATGTCTGCTTAAAAGTCTCCTGCCTTTTTTTTCCTCTTCTCCTGTGCATATTTATTCCCTCGCTTCCTACTTCGTCCAAGGCTTCTCACCAGCATGAAGCGGCTACTGTTTATTATTAATGAGCTTCACAGCTGTCCATGCACTGTTATATCATTAGCCGGTGATGTTCAGCTCAGGAGGTATTTTGTGATTAAGTGCTGTTAATTCTCTCTTTGGAGAAGCCACTTTCCTTTAGTCGGCCTTGTATCGTTTCATATAATTTCATATATTTCCTGTAATGCTTTTGTTAACCCCTCGTAGCAGCAGAGTTGTGGGTTGCCAGGTGATACCCGGATGCTTCCTTTTAATGGAAAATTTGGCGTCAAAATATTTCAGTGCTATGCAACAACACTAGAAACATGTCATCATTTTTCCTTCCCAGCTTCAATTCTTTTGTCTAATGAGGGTGAAAATGAATTTTTTATTTCAAGCTGAAGACCTCCATTAAAACCTCCATTATGACTATTAGAGCTAACCTCTCAATGCACTTCACTTCAGGCTTCAAATAATTAGTCCTGTCCATTATATCTGACGGGTATTAATAGATGAGAACGAGCAGGAAAGCATCACAGCAGCGGAGAGGCATGTGTTCCTCTCCGACACTGTCACTTTCAATATCTGGACAAGTAACAGATACAGCCTGTCAAGCTGTCCGACCACTCAAAACTCTTCCTCATGATTGATTGTCTGCTTCGCATCACTGAAGAGTAATATATAGGAGCGCTGTGATGTTCTGTTCCCATCAGCTATATATATATCACGCTTTCTATTGACATATTACAGTTGCCACAGTACATTGTTCACATGGTTCAGAGAATTAAATAGTTACCACTGTCGATGTCTCTTCAAGTAGATGTCAAGTCTGTAATCAAATGATGCATTTGATAAGAGCGCCGGCCTCCGTGGAGGGATTGCATTCAGTTCGTCGCATTGAACACAGAGAGACAATCGGAGCTCATGCAACAGGATGGAAAGCTTCTGACAGATCCTCATATTTTCACAAATTTACTGCAAGGGTTTAAGATAATGAGGGGTTTGAATGAGGAAGTAAAACATAACACAAGCAATTAGAGGACACGAAGAGGCCAAACTCAAGGATAGTTTTGCTGATCGATTAACTTTTCATTCGGTGCCATCCTTAGGTCAGAAGCACAGCTGTACAGAGGTGCAGCCTCACAGAGCTACTAGCACAGCTGTAGACCCATTAGTCTTAATAATGTTTTGCGTCTCATTTTCACAGTTGCTTTAGGGTCCTGACACACACCAGGCTGATGAGAGAAATCATTCTGATCGGCTGTTCAGCTAGGCCAATCAGTGCCTGAGAGGAAAACCGGAAAAAGAAAGGGAAAGTGTCTTGATCATGATTTCACTAAATTATAGCAGGCTTTCTTGTTTCTTCACCTCCGTCTGTTTAGCCAGTAACATCTGTAACTTTTTCATCAGACATATTCTTGATTCAAAGTAGCTATATTAATGAGAGTGGTGTGAAAAAATGTGGCTTTATCACAACAATAATTGTATAGTCCTTAGTTTACTTTTTTTTACCCTTACTTTTGGGTTTTTTTTTGTAATGACGATAGTAGACTACCGACGCCTGGTGGTATGGAGAGATACCTTCTCTTACGCAGGCGCAGAACGTAAGCTATTTGGCCGTAGACCGTTGTCTTTGCGGTGTGTCGGTGAGTCCACCTTTGTTGCCGCTAGTTCTTTCATGTTGGTTTCGGTGTGTCTGGGCCCTTGAAGACATCAACATTTGAAGACCTAAATGGGTGCAAGTAGCAACCAAACATGTCTGCTGGTAAGTAATGTTGTGTGTACTGACAATAATGACACGCTTATCTGAGTAAGTAAGTAATGTGTATGTAAAGTTTGCCAAATTAGCTCACAATAGCCACTTTGAGCTAGTGGTCACAACAGATCAAGTAAAGCTGTAACAGCAAAACCCCTCAGTGTAATGAATCGAGGAACGATTGTATAGTAATCAAACTTTTCCTTTGTAGGAGGAAGGGTTTCATTTTTCTCTAAAGTTACATAGTCTTGATTTAAAAGTAGACAAATGAGAATGAACCTGCTGTATTTATGCAACACCTGGTATTATATTGATTTATGTTCCCACATTTAAGTGGTCCTTATTGTTTGGTTAAATGAACCCTGCTGGTCCCAACAGATTATAGCCGGAAAACACATTATGCAACATGCATGTGTGGCTTTAACAAATTGCAGTCCCCCACAGAGGAAGGAAATAGGTATGTTATTGTCTTAATTGAGACAAACACCTTGTTTCTGTACTGTACAATACACTCAAACACGAGCCTAGTGGAAGTTGCGCTGCAGGTTTCCCAATCCTGCTACACTTGTGCGCCCCTATCCGTTTCATGGATCCTGGGAGTCCTCGGTGTCCTGTGTACCCAATGAGCAGCCCATCTGTTTCTGAAGTGGGTCTGATTGCAAACATTCCTCACAGCATGTGAACTCGCTGCCACCGCACTGCAATTCGCCAGCAATCTGTTCAATCTACGACACTGCTGGTGTTTGATTGAGGAGCGCCAGTGTAACATCACTTCACTTTGACAACTACATTAAAGGCGAAAGCGCCACATAGGCTAACTGGCATCACAAACAATCTTATTTAAGTGTGCAATATCCAACCGGTTCCAACATCATGCATTTGAATAAAATATTTGATCACTAGAAGACTTTTTTTTTTTCCTCTGCTCATTCCCCATTAACAGTCATGACACTCTGCAGCCTCCTTTCAGAAGTGACCTGAGAAGCATCTGCAAATGTTGACTGTGTAACGGCCAGGCCACGGATGAAATAGCTCGACAAAGATGTCAACAGATAGACATAACAGAATGGTGACATGTAAACAGAACCCCCATTATTTGATTTGATAAGTGCGTCACACCTTGGTCTGTCATTGATCTGAGCAAAATGTATTTAAACTGATAGAAGACACAATGCCTGTTCAAGAACCTCTGTCGATGCCAAATGATTGAATTGAAAACATTTCATATTTCAAGTTTATATCAGGATTCATGTCTGTCAGGATGTAAAATCTTTGTGTAATTATAAGAAAGATTCTGTTTAATCACAGAAAACCTCCTTTTTCATTCTTATAAAGGTGTTAATTTGTAAAACACAGCCGAGGTAGCTCCGAAAATACAGGGGGCAGCATATCACCAGAGTTACTGAGAGCTGCTGCTCCTTGCCAGCTGTCCTCCGCACAAGCTACCACGACTCAGTTTTTTTAATGGAGCAAGTGGCTCTAAAGTTTATCTGAACCAGGACCTCAGATCACAAGACGGAGTCACAAAGGGCAGCGGAACTGGGAATGAAGAGCCCCCAACACCAACTGAGGTCAGTTTAATGACCGGGGATACAGTACGGAGGTGATTTACAGCTTTTACCAGGACTATGATGTTGTTTTCTGAGTTTATTTTGTTCATTTATTACACTAAGAGCTAGAGTGCATATGAAACCTCGCTCACTTGCCACTGGCATGTATCTACCAGCTGGATCTACAGGGCCAATCATCATCGGACCATCGCCTCTTGATGTAGTGGCATTAGAAGACAGGACGGGCCGGGGCTAGCTGGTTAGCATGATAACTTCAGAGGACATTGGCGTCTTTGACGTAACGTCCGCTCTGTTGTTTCTTGACATTCTGCTAAAAATATTACTTCATTTGTTTTTTGTTTTTTTTATGTTTTCTGGCCATATCTTACACATTGTTGCTTTAAGGGCCATTGTAACTGATTATAATAACATCTTAGGAGAGTGACATACGGGGGGAACTGAACTAAAAACTGTCTTTAAAGACAAACTAAAAGATACAGTTATTCCAACATCTGAAAGCATTCAATCATTGTTGTGAGTGCTAATATCGTTCACAAAGCATAACTGAGAATATTGAGAATATTATTCATATTGGTACATATATTTTCTATTTTCTACATACTACAAAAACTGTAGCTCACAACACAAATCCCAGAGCAGCGGGCATAAAATTAATGTCATAAACCAACAAGTCTCTCTATTCTATTGTAGTCTATCTCTTTGGTAGTATAATGCCTGACAGTAAAATCCATGTACGGTGGGAACGGTGTATAATAAATCCCAGAGAAATCCTCTCTCTCCTCCCCAGCTTAGTGCTATACGTTCAGTCGGGATAACTTCTTTCCTTCTAACCTTTCTTGGAAATTTGAGTCGATTTTTTCCGGAGTGGGTTTAAATTTCTCAATCAATATATACATGGTGCATTCAATAAGAAATGAAAAAATATAAATGAATACGATTTAAACAGCAAAGTAAAAAAGTATATAAATGCAGCATACTATCAGACACTTTGACACAAAGTTGAAGAATGAATTCACAGAGCACATGGAGTAGAGAGGGCATAAGAGCAAAGAAAAAAACAGAACCATAGAATCAAATCAAATCAATTTACTTCCCAATGTCAAATTGACCGTTAGAACTACAGTATTTCTATAAAAGGCCGGGCTAAGTGATACAACACAAGGTACTTAAAAGCTTAGTCTGACAAAGAAGAGAGTCGGAACAATTCTGAATGGCTGAGTAACAAAGCTGGATAGTGTAGCTAAACCATTTATCTGCAGTTAAGCTCTTACAGCTCCGCGCACAAACTCTGCTCTCTGATCTGTGGCAGAAATAATTCACAGAACTTAACGTCTGAATACACATACAACAAGTCAACACGCTGCTTCAGAGAGAAATTAGCTACAACTCAATACGTGCCAATAAAGCAGTGAGAAACATTTTATTTCATCCTGACAGGAGACAGATTCAGATTACAGCTAATCTGCATAAATGTGTGTCATTTGAACGTCAATAAATCATTACCCCACTTATGTTGGGGCGTCGGTATAATTAATGTAAACAAATGAGAAAACCGGCATTCAGGGTAAACAAAGTTAAAGTTTTCAGAGGTCTTGACAAGATGCGACATCATAATTGCAACAGCCTTGAAAATGAGATCTTAATTTGTGTTTTGCTGTTACGATGACCCTTTCAATCATCTTTCAAGCTGTCACTTGTTTGTTCTAACTATATTAACATATCAGAATCAATTAAAGATATATATGCTGTTTCAAAATGTTAATGCAAATCATCTGTCAAGGATCATATTAGTCTCTAAAGATGCTGATTACCGCTGTGGTAGGGAGTCGCAGGTCTCGATTTAACGGGTTTATCCCTGCATGCGTTGAACAACATGCAGGAGAAGCAGCGTGTACCTCTGACCACTCCGTCACAGGGCTAATAGCAATCCCTTCTTTAAACCGCCTGTACTGTGCCGGGTCATGAGGGGATTAATGTATCTATTACATGAATGACTGGAAAGTAGTTTCCGGGCTATGGTCACTCTAACATTTGAGGCACTATTAACACAATCGATCTGGGCAGCGTGTAAAGTGCACGACCCGAGTGCATTAAGGTCATGTCCAGCTCCCTTTACGCGTGTTATGAACCTGCCTATGGAGGCGCATATTACAATCTGAACAAAGGACCCTTTAAATAGCAGGAAGAATACACTGACTTTGTAGACAGGGTTTGCCGGTCATTACTTTTGACTGCCTTGAGATAACGATGCACCGACGGTCCACCTGACCACACGTCATTTTAAGACAACACACCCATGGGTGCAAGTACATTTAGCCACACATCTCTCATACCAAAACGAGTGAATAGGTCGACTCCTAAACAACGTGACCGTTGAAGTATATGGACCATTGTCATTTGCACACAGTTTGGTTAGGTTTAGGCAACAAAACTACTTGGTTGGGTTTAGGAAAACAGTGTGTTTTGGGTTAAAACAACTGAGTTCTGTAACTTCAGTTACGAACATACCTACGTAACTTATGTTGCGTTATGTACGTGACGTAACATCACTATGTTGGTAAGAACTTTGACTTCTAGTGTCACACCGGGCACGAACAGTGTTCTCCTGAACAAAAGCCCTATGCTTGTTTGTTGCTCTTTGTACTTACTACTTAATTACTACAGGCGCTAGAGGTCGCCACCTCACAAGAACTGTAAATATGGGTCGTAATAAGCTGTTTTCATAGTCGACATATTGTCATTTTTCTGATGAGGACAGGCTGACAACTGCTATTTGCACCACATGGGCACTTCATATGAAAATGACAACTGTGTTGGTTGAAAAACTCTTGATGGCGTGTTTGCAACGGGCACAAGATGGGGACCAACGTGTGTGCATGTCTGTGAATGAAAATGGAAACAGGTAAAGAAAAGAAAAAAGATTGCTGGCTGGCAGGAGGGTTTACCCCTATCAAGTTGGCATCAGCTGCTAGCTCACGACAAGCCCCACGAGTGGCCAGCCTAAATGGTATTCATCACAGGCATCCTTGTTTCCAGTTTAATTGTTGTTTGGCTCGTCCAGCCAGCAAACAAATCTGGAGGTATTCGCCTCAACAGCTCTCAGCAAAAGACACGCGGTCAAACAGGTGTGGGCTGTCCCTCTCTCAGTCCAAAAGCCCAAAGTTAACTTAACAATATTGCTATGCATGAGCACTAAATACACCTGGGTGTCTGAGTTAATTGATGAGCCATGTCCACTCAGCCAGCCTCTTTTAATCTTTACAAAAAAACGAAAAGAAGGAAAGTAATGTGAGCCTACTACACAGTATCCAAGTACCTATTCTGCAAGAGGCGTACAGATGTGTGTTCTGGACAGGTGTTGACAGTCTACATATGAGACACACACAGACAGACAAACATATTCACACCTATTGGCAATTTTCGAATAATCAGTTCACCTAATCTGCCTGTTTTCTTTATACGGCGGGAGGGAATCAGAGCACCAGGAGGAAACCCGCATGGGATAAACATGCAAATTCCTCACAGAAAGGCAGCAGCCTCCCTGTGGACTCAAAACCAGAACAGCCCCACTTTAAAGCGACAGTGCTAAACTCTACACCACCCACTGCTGTCCCTCTACGGAGAGACCGCCACATATATACAGTATCCAGCTCAAGTGACTCATAAAGCGCAAAACGCATACAGATAACAACTAAACTCTGCACAGAATCAATCACACGGGTCTCTGAGTGAGCCATTTAAAAGTCAGAGGTGTAACATCGAACCTGTGAATACAAAGTCCAACGATTTGCATTCGTGTGTTTGTGCGAAGGAGAGGGGGGGGGGGGTGGGGATGTCGGGAGCTGTCAGAAAAGTTAACATTCACATATTGCTGAGGCGTGGCTGCTCTCCTTTCAAAGCCCTCAATTTGTTTTACTTGTAAACAAACCATTGTTACGGGTAATAAGTGGCATGATACGAGGGAGGTTATTAAATTATGACAACCCCCAAAATTATATACACAAACCTCAGGAACACCTGTCATAATATGCTCTGTGCAAAACTAAAGGATTTATATTCCTTGTGTTTACTTTGTCTGGCAGGAATACCTCGCCAATTTCCATCCTTATCTTCATTCATTAGTAATCAGGCTGTTGTGTTTTTTTTCCTCCACTTCTCAGCATTCCAACAGCCTTTTGGACCTTCAGAACGACTTGAAGTTCAGACGCGCAAACTACACGGTTGTACGACTCCAGGAGGCTTTTCAAGGCAGTTGTATTATCTAAGCAGAGGCCTTGGTGAACTGCCAACTTCCTCAACCACATCCTCGAGCTTAACACCCACAGTGGGTTTGCTTTTTCACCAATTTACCTGACAGAGAAATTTAAAGAAGTGTTAAAGTTGGCATAAAATAGTTGAAAAATGGATCCATTATGACCATTACGACCCTCTGAGCATGAGCACGCGCTCTTTTTCAAATAAAACCCGCCACCGAGCGAGAGGCTGATTTCATGTGTTAGATTCTAAGAGCATTATAGAAGGAGACAGGGTATGTTTACTACAGCCCCTCCGGCATCGGATCAAATATTCATGAAGACAAATAGTATCCAGCATGGTCTGCAGCCACGGCATGTAATTCAGATTTCGCCATCTGCACTGAAATGAGGGATTACAAGCTGTGAGAGACCTAATTTAAGACCTGACATAACACTGCAGGGACAGTAGGAAGTTACAGTAACAGAAGGAGGAAGGAGGTTGGACTGGATGCTGCTATATATGTCACAGCACAGGGGCTTTTTCAGCACATAAAGAATCCTCCGCAATGACGACAGCCCTGAAAATGAAGCAATCGCTTTTGGAATACAGGAGGAAGTTTGGTGTTTTGTCCTATGAAGTGGTAGAAGTAGATCAAAATATCAGACACATCTTTTGTTTTAAGGTAACCTTTGCAAAACAGCTACTTACTTGTTCCTGTGCTAAGTCGGCCAAAGAGAAACATAACCACCAACTAATTTGTAAGCATTGTTCAGTTGCCACAATAAAATTGTACGTTTCTGCCAACCAGAACAGATATATTAAACTTGACTTTTCTTTTTGTTGCAACTTTACATTTGTCTAGGTTCAACTTTCAACGCTGTGCTTATGCTCTGGTTAGGTTTAGGCACAAAAACCTACTGGTTAGGGTCAGGAAAACAGCATGTTACCTGTTTTGGTTGCCACAAACAGGGATGGAGATGTCCCTCATTAAAAACACCCGGTTTTGTCACAGCAAACACAGCTGCGGATGGCCCGACTTCCTATTAAAAATATCTGTTTTTTGTCCCAACAAACACGGTTGGAAGTTGTTCCTAAAAATGTCAAGCGATGTCACGCTTGCAAATGTTGAAACACAGACTCGAAACTGCAGTCAGTGGTTTGATTTGCAGAAATGTTAACTGCCAACATTTTATCCTGGCAACTGGGCATCGAGACAAAACGTTTTCCAGCTGTTTTTTTGCCTGAACCTAACCAGAGCATAAACACAGCGATGTCATACATAAACATAACATTTAAATGAACAGAATGTAAGGTCTAAGAATAAAGAAACCAAAATGTCAACGCATTTGTGGTTTGCAAAACGTACAATGCCAACATTTATTCTGGCGTCTAGGTTGGTTTATGAGAATTGAGATTTTCCAGTCTATATGAAATGTGTGATCTCGGAATCCAGTCATTCTTTAGCTGGACATGCGACAAGCGTGACTGATTTTTGTGTCTCACATTCAGCGAATAAAAGTCGAGCCTTTACCTGTGAGGGAGCGTTTGCGACTGCGGGAGCTGCCACATCCGGCACACTCGGAGAACTTGGACCACGTAGTCAGAGTGCAGTCGTCCTTGCAGGCCACCCGGCACTCTCTGATCTGAGGGGGCACGGGGCCAGCCCACCGCAGGCATTCTGTCATATTGGCCGACTCGCCGCTCTCCTCAACGCAACTGACTCCTGTGGACACGGAGGGAGGCAAGACTGTCACTCCAATTACACAAGACAATGCACATGGAGCAGATCGCATCTCGCCGAGTTAAGTCATCCTGTTCAGTTATGTTCAGCCGGCATTGTTTAAATTCTCCCTACAGATACTTTCATGGCTGCTGTCCTAGAATAACCCCTAATTCAAGCAATAGCTCACTCTCATATTCACAGTTTGATTGAGCACGATCAGAGAGGGAAAGATCTATTATTCATCTATGTTTGGTTTAATGGGCTACAGGAAAGCCATTTCATAACTCATGGCTATAAAGAACATCCCTGTGTAGCTTTCATGTTCACGTCTTGTGAAATGCTAATTCAGCACCTTCATCGGACCAAAAGAAATAACTGTGATTTATTGCATGAAAAACAAACATTCACAGCAACGGATTAGCGTGTGAGCTAAACACTTTTGATAGAAAGATGTATAGACTCTCTGATCAGGGTAAAGGTATCCGATCAATGAGGGATGAAGACATCCCAGCACTGTGGCGGCAGTATGTGCCTGCGTGTGCTCGGAATAATTATCGGGCACTTAGAACACACAGCGAGACCAGATGGATAACTAAACACCTGATGTAGCATCCAATTTACCGCAAACAGAATTTTTAGTCCAGTGTGGCTGCTTTTAACTTTGGGAAATACCCCTGAACGCGATTGTTGCAATTATTTGACAGCCCTTACATCATGAATGAGAGCTATCAAAAGAAGCAAGTCCACTCTTTGTCATAAAAGACGGAGCTAACTGTAGTCCAGGAAGAAAGTGCTCGCTTTAAAACAAATTGACAAAAGGAAAGGCAAAACCATGGCTTATAAAAGAGAGAATTGTCCTCCTTCACATACAGAAAATGTGAGAGATTTGGCACGTCACGTGTGTGTTCTTGTGCGAGCCATCTCCGGGAATACTAACTACAGTAGATTTCCTGACACCACAGGTTCCCTCTGTAGAGTAGATGATTTGATTTTGGAGCGCCTTGCTGCATTTATTTGCATACTAATGAGGATTCCTGTGACTCCAGCATAATGTCTTTGCTTCGAGATGTGCGTTTTTTCTTAAGACATTTGTGTGAACATATAAATATTGGCTTATCGATGCGCTTTTTAACTTAAACCTCGCTGCGCTGCCGCCTGTGTTTTTAACACCATATTGAGCAACACATACGCTTTTTGGTTTGGTAACTTCAAGTATATCCTCCGGTTTGAAGTCTCAGATGTCGGTCTTATTTTGAAAAAACAACAAAAAACTGAATAATGCATTGTGCGCTGTGTCTCAGTGTTTGATATATCGTGCTGCTTGGTTTAACGAATGACTCAAAATTGCAATTTGGGGACACAAAAGATCCAAATTTCCGTCTCGGGAAGGATATCTAACCAGTTTGATTTCAACAAAATGTAAAGCGACGAGACATCTTACTACAGATCAGCCTTCACTTCTTTATCATTCTCGGGGGGAATTACATAATCACTTGACTGAATCACTTTTGAAGAATGTGAACCGGTGACAGTAATGTTGTGAATCAAGTGGCACATCTAAATTCAAACACTCCCCAGATAGAGACGTTTTCCTGATATTTCAGACTGCATAACACTTGGCATGGAAGTTTGTGGAAATAATAACTCTGTGACTGTCAGAGCCGTGGCTCAGCCCCAGTGATTGGATGTAACTAAGAATAGTATACAAGTACTGCACTTAAAGCCAGCCCTCCAGTGTTTTTGGGCATTTTTATGATATTTCATATTTTCCTGGCAAATGTCGATGAGCCACACTGTTTGCCATTATTTCTTTTTTGACAAATAACAAAATGACGTATGACTGTAGTGGAATCTGGGAGTCCTGTGTCATCCTCCAAGCCTGTCCTATAAGACGAGTGTGGCTCCTTCAAGAAACAGGGCAGTGTGAGCGGTCGAGCGAGACAAGAAGAGATAGATCAGGTGTAATGTTTGGGTACTTTTCACAACATCGCCCAGCACCGGCTAAGAGGGAAGTGACATCAATGAGACACCTCAAACACAGTGATAAAGCTAAAAGAACATATGAGCAGGTGTCGACACTCTGCTCCTGCAGCAGAGACACGGAGGTGGAGGAACACGTTTCTGTAGCTTTGTCAGGCATCAGCGACTGAAGACTAGCAGCTGATTGGACCACAGCTGTCTTAAACAAGACATAAAAGCAGACGGACGCCACATAGGACATCAATGTTCAAAGACGCCGTTCTCTCATGGACGCTCCGGGATTCAAGTAAGGCAGCGGTGCCGGTGAAGAGACGCCCCCCAACGCCCCCGTGTCTTTGAGGATTCACTGATATACAAACATGCCTTTAATCCATTTTATTGATTTCTATTTGACTTTTAAATTTTGCCCTCTGACAAAAACTGTTGGGTTTCTACATGTCTGCTGAGGATGTGTGGGATGGTCATTTACATACAAGGCCTCGACAAAGGCACCGAAAGCGGGATGATAGCTATTACTGAAGTGCGTTTACGTAACATTCACAATCACGGCTAAAAAAAAACAAAACAATCCTTTGTATTTCCACGTATGTGTTCGGGTTAGAGAGCGATGACACTATGGCGAACCCTCAAAGGTGAATCTTATTTTGCATTAAACAACAGATCATTAACAGCTGCTACAGCATCAGTCCAATTAGCAGCAGTGTGGGAATAATTACGCCTCCCTGTTGACATTTACTTCTGTCCGTTTACCTTGAATTGTCTTTTCTCTTGCCCAACCCGCTCCGCCGGTTACAGCCTCACTCCGTCACCCCGGGACTCTTTTATTGGACGAGCCCAGCCCCCCTGCGAGTGCTGACATTCTGATTGTGAACTGGATGACATCCATTTTTAATATAATCATTTCAGCCTGTGGTTACATTTATGTGGCCCCTTCACATCGTCTCCTCTCCAATTCTTGTCATGGCGCCGCTGACAGGGATTACCTTTAATTCTACAGTTACTTTGGATTAGAAAAGGTGATCACTTCTGAGGGGCCAGTTGCTAGCAGAAGCTTTGAAGAGGGGCCGTCACACTTTGGATTTTTAAATATCAATTGCTTTTATCAATCTGACCCGGAACTTGTTACGTTTTTTCCGTGATTACTTTCAAAAGTAGGATTTCTATCCACATAAACCTCCCTAACATCGAGTATAATCTTTATGTTAATTCAGCCATATTGCCTATATAGTGTTCTTCTACGTGCGGAGTAACGTGGATTAGATTCATCACGGCCATTAAGACTCATTTCTCCCCGCAGCAGAATATGATCAGCATGACTCATTTTCTATTGAATAATTTTCCCAAACAGTTCCAGTTCTACTCAGGCAGGGATGTAACACATCCAGCTGGTAGTGAGCCACAAGTTGGCAGAAATTAGACACAGTGTGTTGTAGTTAGTGTGAAATCCATTGGCTCATTGCACGCTTCCAAGTTATCAGCTACAACTTCATATATATGCGCTTCAGAGATGCCTGTTCTTTTTTCGGTGAAAGATTTCCTTTCGGCAAAGAGACGATTGCTCCTCTCAAATCTTGTCTGATTTAGTAATGCCTGTTATCTGTGACCCGAGGCATGTCGGGTCAGCGCGAGCACCTCAGCCCACACCTCATTTTACACTCGGTCAGACATTAGCATTCATTCAACATGCAGCCTTGCATCCGTCACGGGGGCCAGACGCACACTGGAGATAGGGAGGAAGCGTTGGCTCAAGCCAAGGGCATATTGGCTTTATAAAGCAGAAACCTAATCACAGGCATGTGTCTCAAACTTGGCCTTGATTCTAACCTTACAGTACATGTCTGAGCCAATGTTTCCGGCAATCTGACTGTCTGTAACTGGGCTGAAACTGAATGGTCGCTATTTGAACATGTTTTTTCTGTAATGGCTGTTTGAATGTGTTACACAATTTTCAATCAGCAATCCTGTAAGTCTCTCAGGAAAGACCACCTGGCAACCAAAACGATGCGCACCTCAAGGAAAATAAAAGATAACTTTTTTAGACAGGTGTTGGTTTAGATGATACAATAACTTCTGTAGGCATACTTACACTTTAAGGGTAATTAAGGGTGAAACTTTATGGTCAGATCATAGTTCAGTGCAATAAACACGGTACAGTTTATGGTTTGATGATTTTCCATTCTCTGTTCGTAGATGCAAAGCCTGATATCCGTAGCAAATGTGGGAAATGGCATCATTTAGATACATCTGGAAACAGCATGAATACTAACAAAATCAATGGAAATAGATGGAGAAGCGGAACAAATAGAATCAACAGAGGTTATATCATAACAGAAAAAGGAAGTGAGTTGACTCCATGTGTCTGCAGAAGCAAGAGGAAAAACGAGACTTCAGGAAAATTCAGGAAACTGAGTTTCCGGGAACTTCTGAAACCAGCCAGTCAGATGGTAAACACAACCATCGGCTGTTTGTGGCCAGAAGACAGAGAGACGTAATTACACTCCCAAACACTGTGGACACTAATGATAATATGTAAACTTAACCCTTTTTATTCTTGAATGATTTCCTCATATTTTGATATGTTCATGTGTGGTAATTATTCACAATAGAATCAATGTAGAGTTGTAAATCAACCTGGCTGGATTTGTTAATAATTACTTATTACTGACTTGTAAATAATATTACAGATGGATATTTTATTAAATGGCCAAAATATATTATCATCATCCAATTAATTGCCTAAATAGTCTTGACTGACTAATTTATGATCTTTTGTCTCAACTTTAAAAAGCCCTGCAGACTGCGGCCTTCAAATAAACTTTCTCAATTAAAACACAACATTGCTTCAAAGAAGGATCACTCTTTTTTTGGAAGATTTAATATGCTTTAGCACTCCATTGTTTTTATTTCCTTTTAATTTATCCTCTTCATTTTATTGTTATTTGATCTGCCTTTTCTGTTTTTATTCTTCCTTGTTGAGCACTTTGTAACTTTGATAAGACAGTCAAGTGTTACTTAAAGAAAATGTATTTATTATTGTTATTTTTTTGACATAAGCTCATTATTTGCCACGCTAACTTTAACTCATGTTACATTGTTTACAATACGTCACCCAAGGGAGACTTGTGATAAGTTATACATCCAATCAGCATTCAAGGAGGTGATGTGAGGTTTGCAAAAGGACATTAAATACTGCAGTGTCTACAGCTCAGCTGAAAAAAATAGACTGCGGATGCGTTTCAGATTGATCACTATCCCAGATCATCAGATCGCCCACCTGTAAATTTAATTACACTAATTAATAACACTCTGGAGCAGGAGAAGCTTTCCCCGCATGCAGCGCCGGATGTAAATGCAACACTAGTGCTGATTTAGGCGACACGGTGAAATGCAGAGGAGAACGTGAAGGCTGGCCTACATTTTTTCTTGCGGTGGAACAGGTCGAGCGTCTGACATGATAACGCTGCACAACTCGCCTTTTTTTCATATTTAGCTTCTCGATGAAATGAAATGTTTTCAGTAGATACCATCTCATGCTTCGCTCCCAATGCTGGGGAACACGGCAACAGCGGAGAATACCAAGTGCACGGAGAAATAACAACATGTTGAATATTTTGAGGGTAACTGGAATTGATGTCAAAGAAACAGATAAACAGGAAAGCGCTTCTGAAACGGAAATGCACGATGAATAAAGCATATTGTGCGACTGGACTTGATATTGGAAATATCATCAAAACTGCACGCTGATGAGAATAATTGCATGAACGCAACAAAAGAAAATAAAGCTACATCTCTACCATATTATCAGCTATTATTCAATTCAGACTGCATTGTACGTTGTGCTGAATGTGGGCTGACGATGGCGTACACAGAGCTCTGGCAGGGCGACGCGGCACCTTTAAAGGTCCTTGAATAACATAATTGTGAAACGCCCTGCTATAACTTGCTGTCATTAAATCCGTGACATGGCCTTATTCAAAGTTTTTATGCCCTTTGTTTGGCCCTATTCCCAATCACGGTGCCCTAATTATGCCCCAATTTGACATTTATGTGTAATTTTCCCTTGAAATGACTCACCGAGAAGGAAACCCTGGCTACATTCTTTGTTTCTTAAATCTATATTTAAATTCAGTCTTTCCGCCGAATGCAAATTCCAGACTCACACTTGAGTTTTTTGAAAATGTCACAGGTATTTAACTTAGACATTTTCTAATCATATTCAAATAGAAGGCTTTAAAGGTCAATGAGGGTTGCTCTTAACCTGGGAACGCCACAGACACTCGCTTCCTCCCGTCCTCGCCGAGAAGTCATCGAAACTCACTCGAGAAATGTCAGTCATAATTATACCGCCCTGGTAAAAGCGAGCGGCTGAGCAGAAACGCTAGAAAAGTTGTCGCCGTGGCACAGAAAAGCCCCCCGGAAACTTCACTCCAATCGCCTCGGTAAATTAGATAGAACAGCCAGTTTCTGGGATTTATTGGGACATTTGCTTTTCTCTAAATAAGTCTGAAATGATCCAATTAACACTCTGGCTTTTTAACGATTTGGGCCACTGGCAGCCGCTCTCAACAGCTCCACTTGGACAAAAAAATGGAGTTCTTCACCAAGGACAGTACGCAGGAGGCTGCGTCGTCCAGAAAACACACACAGCACATTCAGACCCTCTGAAAGCACCGGCAATAATGAGTGGTAATTACAAGGAGACAGTACAATAAATGATGCCTACAGTAATGGCCGTATCATGATACAGGTAATCACGCTGTAAGGGACACGCCGCAGAACATCATCAACACTCCCAGGCACGTCCGCCCGAGGGTTTCACAAAAAGTTGTTGCAATGTAAAACAGCTGTGTTCCGGCTAAACTTTCATACAGACTTATACATGTTCTGATCTACTGATCAAAACTGTTGCATTGCACTGTTATCGCCCCTAGAAAATGTTGCAATACAACAGTGCTGACCAACACACCCACTGCAGAACTTAAACAGAAGTTGAAGAGAATAGCTCGGTATCTTTCATCTCAGAAAAAAAAGGATGCGTCTAGTCAAGGTCTCTGAAAACAGCGGCTGTCCCCAGAGCTGAGGATGCAGCAGAGAGGCTGCTCTCCACTGCTGGAAACACAGAGATAACAACAACACAGTAAAGCACTCTGCCTCCCCCTCGTTTTGCTTTTCTCAAAAAAAAAAAAAAAAAGGCTGGAGTTAAATTTGCTCTCAAAATAATGAACTAATTCATGTGTAACCCAGATAACTTATTAAAACATAAAGGCTGTGGACCATATTTATCTTTCATATTGTATTTTTCACTGGACTATGGGAATGATGGGATGGTTTGGCTCACGGTATAATGGAGACTGAAAATAGTGCCCCTTTTTCTATTCAAAGAAGAATCGGTTTTGAATCGAGATTCAAATTGAGATCCAGTTCATTGACATTCTGTCAGTCATGATAATAACTAATAGGGACATAATATTTTGTCTAAGGCCAAACTTTTTAAACATGTTTTTTCCTTTTTATTTTTAAATACAGTTACCATCAGCAACATCTGCTGATTTAAAAGCACAGCCGGTCCGCACCAGGCTGCCACACCAGTCTTACATACACCCAAGGCCTCGACTCACCACCGGGACGAACAACTATTCTGGGGAAAACTCTGTTAGGTGGTTTCATTAATTTGTGGCTATAGGTCGCCCACAACATGTCTTACTTTGGCCTGCCAGAAGTGGTTAAGATAAAAAAGCTCTTTAAATATTTAGGATCCCTAAGTAATTATTTTTAGGGTTAGGGTTAGGGAAGGGTTAGGGTTAGGGTTAGGGTAGTCGGTCAGTCGGTCAGTCATGGTTACGTTGGATCCTAGTGCCATTTTGCATCTTTACAATACAACACAATGGAATAAAAGTTAGTTTTAGCTTTGGCTCTCCAAGGGGAAGAGTTTGGGCACCCCTGATTTAGCAGAACCAGATTGCGTGGAGGATGGTGTATTATTTCCGTTCATGGCTCTGCTCTTATTGTGTTGCGTAATTAATGAATTGTGTTTTGTGAGTTTATCCTCATTTTTGTTTTGCAGACTCTCTCATTGTCCAGACTTTATAACCCCGGACTGTCGAGCTATGAAGCAGACATTTATCGTTTTGTCAGACACCTCTGTTCTGTGAGATAAACAGGCTGTTAAAGTGCTTTTTTAAATCGTCATTGCGCGAGTCAGTCCACACAAGTGTTTGTGGTTATTGTGCGCATCAAGGCTGATTGTTTCTTTCAACCGGCTGAGATGTGTTTGTGGCCGTCAGACTTGCTGCATTCATTAATAAGAAACCGGCGTTGTGATGTGATCATCAAGACGACAGACGTAAAGGTTGATCTCGTTCCACTCTCCGGACAAATTGCCTCTGTCTTTTATGTTTCCATCACTTGCTTGTTAAAGGAGCAGATCTGAAAGGGCTATTAGGTCTCATTAAATAAGGGGAGCAAACAGATTGAGGAGCAAAGCTTAAACGGCGATATAGCAGCAGCTGACAAGTGTCGCGATCAGAATAGTTTTAGCAATGAAAGCAAACACCTGCCTCTTGTTTCTAAACCCTTCCCGCAGGCCTCCCCTGGTCCGCCGGGTAATCCACGTCGAACCGAATCTGGAACCAGAGTACAGCTGTGCCACTTGTGTGTCCTCCACCTGCACGGAATCACACAGGGAGAAAGACTTTGGAATGGTGGCATGTTATTACAGCTTCATTTACACAGCAGGCAAAAAGTTTCCCCCGATTTTGTTCTGTGCTCGGTCTGCACCACATGCAGCCAACATAATAACTCTTGTGTTGGAAAATCGAAGGGTATGAAAAATTATGTATTCACTGGACACATTAAAGGAACTTCCAATGGCAATTACATTCATACATTTCCTTGAAATAAACAGCATTTATTGTGGAATGTTAGGGAATTGATATTGATTGTAGGCAGAGACTGAGGCCCTTTATTTTAAAGTAAGATGTAAAAAAAATAAGTGGTGAAATACAAACTGCACTCTTTATATAACAAAAGCTCACCATAAAAAAAAAATGGTCTCAGTCAGCTTATAAGTAAACTAAAGCATTGTGTGATTTTGTTGTAAATGTACGCAACATTTACATATTCTAATTTGTTAACTGGATAGTGTTTATCGGCGTCTACCTACAGAACACTGTGCCTTTTCAATTTACATAATGCTGTTCTACTATAAGCCCTTTCTTAAGGGATCTTTGTTTATTACCAAATTCACATTCGATACCGTAAATACTTTATATTGGCCATTTCAATTGTCTGAATAGTGCTCGGAAAAACTTGCAAAAAGCTGGAGGTGATCTGTATTTTATGAGCTTTTGATGATTAACTGATTATTGATTGAGTTGGTAAGCAGCTTAAAAGTGAATCCCCTAACGGCCGGACACACAGCCTGCCTGAGCGGCGCTGCACTGCCAGCTCTATACTTCTTACATGGAGCCTGTCTTTGATAATGATCAGGACAGGTGATGACTTGATTTCCTGTTATCCTGAGAGAGAGAGAGAACACCTGTTGTGTGTCTTCTCTCCATGTCTGTGACACAGTCTACAGTCTACAGACACTGAAACAGTAGTGAAAGGCTGGTATGACGTCGATATGACTGTCTACAGGTGGTTTTCAAGCCTACTTATGCTGAGAACAACGTGCGTAACATGGGGCGGCTGCGGCTCAGGGGTAGAGCCAGCGTCTTGTTATCAGACAGTTGCTGGTTTGATTCCCCTGCTCTGCATGTCGAAGCGTCCTTGGGCAAGATACTGAACCCCAAGCTGCTCCTGATGTGCTGGTAGACACAGTGTCATTGTCATGGTGTCTGTTCTTAAGGCCATTATAAAATAACATGTAGACATCTCGAATATTTCACAACAATAATTCACCCATGTGACCCCGATTATTCGAAAAATACAGTCCACTTTCTTCTCTCGTGGTGCTATTATACAGCTGATAAAGACAGTTTATCCTTGAATAAGAAAGGAAAGTGGGTGGTTATAAATTATGCTTTTACCTATACACTGGACATACAGGAAGTGATTCACACTCTCTTTCTTCAAACAGTGTGTCAGGACACTCTTGACCTCCATTAGCAGACCTCTGAATGATGGTCCTGTATCGCGACTGTGTGGCGGCAGTGGCATTATCTGTTGGACGAGAAACACAATCTTCACTGAGAGGCTGCATACGGAGGCACATTAGTAGCACAGCTGAATTCGAGTGAATGTTTTATGGGAGGAAGAGACGGTGAAATGATACTGGGACAAATGGCTGACATATGTAGTATGAGTGAAGTCAATAAGCAGAGGAACAGTACCACCCGTGCAGCTTAACATCTCTAAGATTGGCTACGAAACAGATCATTTCTAAAGTTGGTCTGATCCTGATTCGCTTGCCCTTGTGGCTGGAATGTCCTCCACTGCGCTGCAGTCTGTTTTTCGGACACATCGCATTGTAATGGCTTCATTTGGCTCCCGCTCCAAGGCTCATTACACAACACTAATTACTAAACATTGAAAATGGTGCAATTAAGAAAGTGATTACATCATCAGCGGACCCAATGGACTACAGCATATTTACAGAGACGAGATGGCTGCACAATTCTTTAAAAAACAATTACATACTTTTTGATTTCCCAAATACTTACTGTACACATATTGAAAGCCATTAAATATCCATTTTCCTCGTGATGTGTCAGCTTAATGTAATGGACAGTTAACACTGTCATTTACACTTAAATGTAATCATTGAATACACCACGGACATTAACTGAGAGCACAACATTTTCAATTTCTAGTCTCTGGTGACACTTACTAATACATATATTATACGATACAGTAAGTACCTCATATATTATGAAGCCTTTCCTCATACTGTGTCCTGCTACTGTAACAACTGTAGATACAACAGTTCAATTATATATTGTTCAGAGCTGCAACTGTCATTTTCATTTTGGATAAACCTTCTAAACAAAGGAATATAGTGAATTACCCAAAATGCTATTTTTTTATTTATCTGACAAAGAGTCCAAAACCCCCCAAAATTGTATTTTACTATATAAGAAACAAAGCGAAACTGGCTGGAACAGGTACATTTTTTGGTAATTTTTCTTGAGAAGTAACTTACATTATTAATCAATTATTAAAATCTTGTTGCCAATTAACTAACCTTGTAACTGACTGATGATTCCAGCTTTCCTAAGTACCATACATGTATGTAGTAAGAGGGTAGCTCCACCTAAACTCTCTAGTTGATCAGAGAAAGTGTGTTGGAAGTGAGGGTGTAGGTATAAAAGGCACATTTAACATATCTAAATATGAAATGTGTGCTATTATGATTAGGATTGGATTCACTCTACCACTAGCATTTCTCATTATTTATCATTTACAAAGAATGCTCCGTCATCACTAGTTAGCAACGGCTACCTGACTGATTTTCTAAAGGTCATCGAGCTACGAGACAGGCATCAGACAGTTCACGAGCAGAGCTACCTGGCATACAGGTCGCTGGGCAGGCTGTCCATTCGCTGAAGGGCGTCACGATGCAGTCTCTCTTGCAGGGAAGCAAGCAGGGTCGGACGGTTTCCGGACGAGCAGAATCCGAGCACCTAAACATACAAACAAACAGTGGTCTTAAATTCTCCTCACCCCCCCAGGCCATGAATGATAAACGCCCCCGAGTCGCCCCGGTAACAGGACAGGGCGGTGAAACAACTGCCCTGTCCTTGACAGCACACTTCTCCCCACAGAAAACATGATTGATCACATGTCCCCCTGCCTGCCCGCCCGCTCAGGCAAAAGGTGGACAAATATAAAAATTTACAGTTTTCTCACATGTTCGGTTGCATCCCTGGGCACAAATATTGCCCTGTGAAAAAGAAAAATCCTCCCGCTATTCAAGTGCATAAGTGCCTGTGTTTTATGGTTCATTGTCAGGTTTAAAACCCAATTATCTTAAAGCCGCACTAATAAAAATGTTTTATATCAACAATAGATCAAATACACTATGTGTAAAATGAACAGGGGTGGCTTGTAGTGATGAATTATCACCCGGCGCTGCAGTTCCTCCCAGCTCTATTAAGCCTTTCAGTCTGTTTTGGATCATTTTTGGATTTCCATCCGCCCCAACTTCATTCTCATCGACCTCTTCAGCCACAACAGGAATCTGGTTTAAGGTGAAAAGCGCAGACAGAAAACCACTGTACACTAACACGCATTATTCATTGTATACAGTTGTGGTTATAGACTATTTCTACACCTCCCTTACACTCATAATTTGAGGAATATTTGAGATAAAACACACAGTAAACAGAGATTAATGATAAGATTTGATTGCTAGCATTTGTTTCTTGCCGTCGTGAATTAATTTTAGCCTCGTAATCGTGCAGTGAAAACCTACTCTAGTCAGACTGCAGTCAGATTTATTTAGTCAAAAAACCCTCCAGCTATCACTTTGTTTTCAAGGGGTCCACTCAGAAAACCGATTGGAAAATAAAAAATCTAAAGCACAACACAAAACTAAAAAGAGTTGCAGCCTCAGGGCAGACATTATCACAAGATCAACTACAGAGAACGAGGAGAAACAGCAAGTGACTGAGAACACATGAAATTTGTTTTTAGATATAAGGATCAAATATTTTTAAATAAGCCAAATGAATACAGACCTTTAATAATGTATGTCCAGGTAAATTACCACGTTTGAGGGAGCCAAAGAGACCTGTAAAGAGGAGCTGATCGCAGCATCATGGAGCATGAGGGACAACGATTTTCTTTAACGTTAATAAGCATCTTGCAAGGATTTAAAGGGGCCTCATGACCTATCAACCAGCACTTATTAAAAGGGATCTCAATGAAAAATTACCATAATGGTGGTGGAACTGTACAATAGAAGTCATGTTAAAAGAGCTCAACATTGAACACAACAAGGAAAAATGCTGATTAAACACACATAAAATTAGTAAAAAGGATAATGTAACTCGTATAACTTTTCTAATCCAGAACAAGATAAACTTCTTGTTCAGAGTTTTAAATTGATTATCACTCTCTATATATGTGCCGTTCATTATGTTTCCTCGTCGCTCTATCCCCTTTGACTACAACGAGTTGGTGTGGGGTAAATCCAGGATAAATGTCGGCCCTTAACTTCTCAGACACGTTTATCGACCACGTGAGTTAAAAAAGAAAAGTGTTCAGAGCCTCAGGTATTAATTGGAATCTCTCATGATGATTGTCTCTGTTGGATTCAGACATCAGTAATTCATTTAGAAACATATATCAGCTTTATAAGGTGATGACAGTTGATGTTGGTGATTTCAGCCTCTTCCACTGCCCGCAGGGTGCCAATAAATAACGAGATAGGGTTTAAAAAATGACTCATTTGCATTACTATACATGACATATATTACACCTACCAAATTCTTTACTGGGACTGCGTAGCTAAGAATAGAGGACACATATTTAGGATCAGTTTAAACAACCAGGTGAGTGCATTTATCTCTCCGTATACATGTGCCGAGCAGCCACAGAAGTCTTTTGTTGCCTCCAAGGAGACGGAGTGTTCTAGGACGAAAAATCAATCAAAGTCCACAGCATGGCTGCTAATTAAACCTGAGAAAAGTGAGGATATGCAAACTGTTTACCAATGAATCACTCCTGCCACGCCAAGGACACCGTAACCAGGTTTCCAGGAGGACTTCACAGACTTTCGCCGATTTCTTTGTCACGGAATGGGAAAATTAATAACGTATTTCGGCTGCCACACGTCTCGTGTAACGTATCTGTAATGCACCCCCGCGGCTGTGTTTCATTTTGTGCGTTGTGAAACCTTGAAGCGCCGCGGATTAATGCTGCTACGTAAAATCAAATAAGTCTGAGCTTTGATGTCTTCATCAACAAGCTGCCAACCCCCCCCCACACACACACACACTCCAACACACGCACACATTTACTCTCACATACACACAAACATCACATCCTTTTTTTTTTTTTTTTTTTTTAAAGTGAGTGACTGCCTTTGCTCGACAACCAGATCCAGGTCTCACTAGAGACCCAGCATGGTGCCACATCCTAGCAACTGCAGAAAGCCAGCACGCACAGCACCGAGATCAAAGTATGCCAAAGCATAAGGAGGCAAGATACATAAAACCCAACCTTCCTCGGCTTTATCCCTCCTCTTCTCTCTCCCTCTTTGCAGCGGTGCATGCCAGAGGGCATGGCAACGTAACGGAGCAGCTGAGGGAATATTGTGCGGTGCGCCAAAGTTGAAGGAATCAGACTCGCAGTCTCGGGGTTGGGAGCCTTAAATGTCTCTCACACGTTGCTGACTGCTCTCTTTGCAAATGCCTAATTCATCATTCTCGTGCAATTACAGGTCGGTTAAACACTCACGCAGGTTAATATTTTAGTTTGAGTAAGTATTGATTTGCTGTTACAGCCCAGCGCCAACTGCTGTACTCTGTCTGCTCTGAACATCATTAATATAAACATCATCACTCAAAAAAAATAATTGAATATTAAAGCAGCGTCGAGAAAATGTCATTTTGTGCTGATTCTGTCATCCCCCGTGGACGAAGGCGGTACGAGCGGCGCCGCCTCCTGTCTGAACGTCTTGATCTGGCTAGCATCCGCATTTGTTTTTTTTTGGAAGCGAGTGACAGCAGAAAGCAATGTTTGATGTTATTTTCCTCTTTGAAACACAGGTGTTTGCAGGATGAGGTAATATTAAGTAAGCTCAAACATCCATTTGAGGTTACTTAAGGTTAAAAACTGTAATATGACGACGGTGAAACAAAAGAAAGTTTATCTTTGAGTTTTTCAGACTCCTTAACTCATCCTTAGCATTTCATTGTTTGTTAGCAGTGAACTAACCACTAACTAAGGTTGAACTAGCTATAAATGTACCATTTACAAATGACGGTTATGATAAAATGTCACCAAAATAGTTTTAATTATACGACTTATCCAACCAGGATAAGTCAGAATCCCATCCGGTGACAGGCACAAATCAAAAACACTAAGAATCGCTTCTTAGAAATAGTCAGTCTTCTTGCTGATGGTCTTGTTTGCTCATGTGGGTCATACAGAGGGCTCAGTATTAAATTGAGACTGTTTCATAACCAGTTAAAGGTTCCTTGTAGTACTCATTACAGTGCGTCGTTGGAGAAAAAAGATCATTTAGTCCCCATCTATAATAAAGATCGCAGTACGTCGCACGCTCATTTCCAGCGCTTCGGCTCGTTAATGAATACGTTATCCTCGGTGTGTAACAAAGGGGAGCAGAAATTAAAGTAAAAATCAATCCGCTGTTTTCCTGAGGGCTCCGTAATGATTCCGAGAAACACCTACTAACCTTTCATTGAGCCACTGCTCACTGCGGAGATTATTGCTAAGCATGAAATGCTTTAGATGTTTACTGACTTAGCCGACCCTTTCTCGGGCAGCGCGACGTCAAATATGTTCGGGGCGCATCTGCTCCTGCGATAGAAACAATTTGGAAATGCTCAGCACAAACACATCTTAAAAAAATTATTGGTTAAAGCGGTGACAATGACAGAGTGAGTCTAGGAAACATGCAGACACAGAGTATCTGTCCTCTGTGTGTTCTGTGTGGACACAGTCAAGCTTTGGTCGCGTCTCTGCACATGTCGTAAAGACAACAGAAAGGCCCGGTCACTTGTTATTGATAATCGAAATCAGCTAATGACGAGCAGCAGCCTGTGCGTTAGCTGCTGTTCCATTAAACGAACGCTCTGCTGCTGGATATGAATAGCAGAGGAGAAGCGATTGGATTCACGGCGTACTGTACAGGCGAGATTTGTCGGGGAAGCAGAAATGACAGCTTTCATTAAAGCCTCTGCGGTGGGAGATAGGGGCGCTCATAAGAAAAAAAGCCTCCATAATCCACTTTATGGCCCTGTCAATAATATATCGAGCTAAAGAAGGGGCAAACTTTGTGAATTATTTATAAATCTATCTTCCTGGTGTGGGCTATAACATCATTACGGTGACAGCACAAAAGCCCTTAGCAGTGTTTGATATTGTATTGCTGAAAGAAGAGTAGATAATGGCGGCGCATAAGCAGAATGAATCTCAGGTTCACATAAAAAAAAAACAATCCCAAACACAGAAGAAGAGCTCAGCGTGCAAAACTCTGGCGGTATCGTTTTCAAAGTGCATCAAGTCCTCTGGGTCATTTGTCAGCAAGTAAAAGCATGCACTATACATCTCCGAGTTAGACGCTTCTTTTAAATGATTTCTCTGTGAAAGAAACGCGATCACCTCTCAACTCCTCCGCCAGATTTTTACAAAGCTTTCAGCTCCTCATCCATGAGTTTTCCACATGTTTCTCCGGGGAACCGTTTCCTGGTATCTAAAACTAAAGCAAAGCAGCGGTGTCAGGTAAGATTATTAGAGGAAAATATTCTGTCGCAAAGTGGATTTCTTATCCCGGCATAATGACTCAATAATAGACATTTTTAGCTGGCACAGACACATAATTCTAGTGATTAACTGTTCAGAGCAGGTAAAACACTCATTCACTTCTTTTCTTCTGGCTAAGTGTCAAATTACTTTGACATATTACTTAAAAACAAAAAAACAAAACACCTGTTGAATGTGCTTCATGCCTTGTTTTCAATTGGAAAAAAAGCAACACAAAGCTTGATATCCCTTTCGGGTGCAATAAAAAACAAATCGGTCTATCTGCAATTTGAAAAAAAAACACCGTCCAAAGGTAAACGAGAGGGAGAGAGGAGGGAGGGAGGGAACGTATCGATTCGCCACCGAACAGATGCTGGAAAACATGCCTGCGCCCTGACACATTCAACTGTAAAGACACAGCGCTGCCCTGAAACCCACACTCCTCGTATAGAAAATCACTGAAAGTCTGAGAGGTTAAAAAACAGGTGATAGCAGCGGACTATACGGACTGAGGTACATATGATAGAATCTGTTTGTTGGCTGGTTCGTCAGCAGGACGACACAAAGACTGCTGACCAGATTTACATGAAGCTCGGATGGACGACGGGTCTCGGCCCCTAATAAACCCCAATTAACTTTTGGTGCAGATCCAGATTAAAAGGATAGATCCAGGATTTTTTTTTTTCACTTTCTATAACAGTGTATGTTAGCGTGTTACTCAGGGAATACTGCACGCATCTTAACATAAAAAGTCAGGCCTATCTAGGTGGCTGTGAGTGAGAACAATTAGATGAAGACCCAAATAAAGATCCTTTAGGACATACGGGGTTGCTTAGTTACCTTGTTTTTCCCTGAGTTATGTGAGTGGCACTCTTGCAATTTTGTTGTTTTTGCCTTTCAGCTCAAGTAGAAAGGTCCTCTACAATAAAATAGTAAGCATGCAACCAGGTTTTGTGATAAACAACGAGCGATGTGGAAACCCCCGATACGTGTGGCTCTGGGTTTCGGTTAACTTTGTTGTCTTCTGATCCACTCTCAAAGTTTTTCCACCATCAGCCAAGAAACGCAGACCAAAAACGGTTACAAGCCACATCTCACCGCTGTGGTCCAACGGGTAAATAAGGTCACCAACCTGTTGTGAAAGATTTAAACATGCATTTTAAAAAGAATGAAACTACCCGCAACTTCTACCTTTTACTTATGACGGGTCCGACGTTCGCCTTCGTGCAGCTGACTTTGCGGATCTGAACGCCGGCGGCACAGGTCCCGTTCCAGAAGCCGGTTCCATTGAGATCCACGGAGGCCTCCTCAATGCAGGGACCCCAGGCCGAGGCCTCCCAGTAGAACACCGCGCAAGGGTGGTCGTTGCAGACCCTCCACTCCTCCAGGGCCGAAGCAGCCGGACACTCTTTCCCACCTGGACACCGACACACAGGAGAAAATCACAAGAGTCAAAGGCGGCGGCGTGCTCGTCGCTCGTTCAACAAATCGACATTGTGATGCAGGGCGTGCGTGCGATCTGCACAGAACAGACAAACAAACGTCCCCCTCAAGTAACAAGCTGCAGTTAGTTGCTGGAAGTCAAGTGCTAATATTATCACTGACCAAATGTTTGTTCGGGTTAGCTGAGCAGACACATCATGAGTTAACACTCGCAGAAGTTTGTCTCACGAATGAAAAGTCACAGCGAGGTCGCCGCAGCACAACGCGGGGGCCATTCTAAACGCCGCCCTCAGCTACACCACAACAATCCCTCCCAGCTCCCTGCTCCCTGGATACTAAGTGTCATATTTTTTGTCATTATTTGGAAAGCATACAGTGCTCTCCCATACGAGTCCTCAATGACAACACTGAGAGCACCCAATCTGGATAAACCTCTATTTTTCAGCGACACGGTGCAGCAGGGTATCACAGCTGTAATGATATCACAGTGCAGCATTGTTGTTAGTGCTGTGTGACTTCTTCCCTCTCTATCTGCAGACGGGCGACACTGTCAGTTCACTGTAACCACAAACTCACAGGTAGAGTGCAGAATATGAGATAAGGAGCAAATCATCACGTTGGAAATGAGTCAGCGTAAACTCTAGGCGCATTTACACCGAGTCATCTTTCAGTTCCGTGCAATGACGACCTCGCCGTGTCGTCCTATTTTTACATTTTGGTGTTTTGTCTGCGTTTTTTTTTCTTTTCCCCAGTGGAAGTAAAAGCAAGGAGTAGTTTACACAAAAGTATGATCACAGGTGTCATCCGGAGAACGGTAAGTGCCCTAAAGAGACTCGGAGAAGGGGGCGAGAATGAGTTTGTCACCGAACCAAGACCGAATAAACACCTCCGGCTTCCAGTCTGTTTTGCATTCTGTAGTTTTCTTTACTGTCACACGGTCTTAAAAAAAACAAGCCGGCCGTACGAGCGAGGGTACAGCGCACACACACACACACGCACGCACACACACACCCACTCACAGCACCTCTGCCAGCGAGCAGATAGCCAGCAACACAGTAATAAACAACACAGTTTGGAACCTGACTTAAGCTGTGAGATTCTTTCATCAGCTGTTATTGCAGATATGTGTTTGGTTACAGGGATTAATGGGCAGGAGCTGGCTGCCAAGGCTCTGCCGTCTGAGTCAAACAAACAAAAAAAAAAACGCACTTGCAGAAAAATACCGGCCAGAAAAAGAGCCCTCGATAATGGATGGTCAACTCCAAACCTCAAATGTTTTCTCAGATGAAAAATGTCTAAATAAGACTCCATAAGAAGGCCACGGGAAACAGCAGCCAAGGCAAACCCACAGTGCTGGTGAAAACATTCTGATAACAAAAAATAAAATAAACTCTGGCTCAATCAATCTTTATTCTTTATTTTTTTATTTGCTGAGCTGAGCTTTGGGTTTGTCTATGGGTTTCTTAGTTGTGTTTCCCGCTGACAGTGTCATACATCCTGCAGTTTTTTGAGTTCTCCATTTTTTAAGAAATCACGCTGCAATTTGTTTTCTAACCACACGCAGCTATTGCAAATTAATTCTAAATGATTTTCAGTGTTTTTTCAGAAGTCAGTACTGTCATCTAGTCTCTCTAGTTTTGTGGCCCGGTAACCAAATGATCGGCTGTAAATATGACATTTGTACCAGAGAATGAAAAGAACTACTCTTACTGTGTGTTTTATTTCTGTCCCGCTTAACCTCGTTGCAGGTTAAGCAGGACGGACTTGTATCTAAATCTCTGTTCTGGTAGCGCTTAGTATTGTCACAATTGCTGCCGCTAAGCGTCTCTCTAGGAACAGGAGTCTCTGCTGAGTGCTGATGCTTGCTAGATTACGACTAATGTACAGGAAAGCAGTCTGGCTGTTCGGGGTGAATAAACGCTCACACGAACAAACCCGAATGATTTTTTTTTTATTTTTTTATTTTTTTCAGGCACAGACACCTTTATTTGACAGTAGATAGACAGGAAATAATGGGAGAGGGGGGTGGCATGCACTCTTAACCACTCGACCACCTGCCTTGAGAAAACTTGTGGATTTCTCTGTGTTTAAACATCATTGGAGACATCTGGGATGATGTGAGTACACAACTCGACAAACACAGATGCTGCAGGTAACAAATTAACAGATGTAAATCACAGCTATAATCCAGAGTGTATAATCTGAAGCAGTGTTACCTACAGAAATCCATGCTTCATAACCAGAAAATGTAAGAAAACCAGAAACAACACACCGATGTGAACAGTTCATTGGCATAGAGTGTGTTCCCTTACCTTTCCCTGGGAGGGCCAACACTGTGCGAGTGCGACTCTGTCGGCCCTCTGCGTTCTTGGTGGCGCAGCTGTGCGAGCAGGCCGACCAGGCAGACCAGGAGCCGACCACGCAGTCTGCGGAACAGTCCACCTCGCAGGCCACTTCTGCGGGGGGCGGGTCGCCTTCACAGTGGGCAACGGGCACATCGTCCCCTGAGGAAGACAAGTTGAGATGCCGAAATTGAAACGGAGACATCAGCTTTTAAGATGAGGCCTATTACACCCGATGTATCTTGATGTGATCAGACAGCAGTCAGATAGCGATGGGACGACATTTAAATCCGGGTAAGGGAGCAAAATGAACATGAGGAGCGCAGAGAAAGCAGAACAGTATGACATCACGTATATTTGGGTTGATCAGATTAAAACTAGCAGAGCAGCATGTGTCCACATAAAAATGCACATGTGAATGAAGACTGATTAATTGTGATCCGAATGCACAAACAACCTTTCGGGAGTTGAGCGTGGTTTCATTCCGATCGCACTGACACAAAGCGTAAATGCAGTTCTCATAGAGTGCAGCTAAAAATATATGGTCAGCTACTCTGACACGCGGGGCCTGTCACAGTTGTCTCGTTTACGGTTTTCTGTAAGGCCCGTATTTTTCGTTCAGGAGATGTGGTGCTGATGAGGCGTCAGGTCCTGACATGGATGTAGATCAGGACGGGATCTCACTGTCGACGCATCGGAACACAATCAGGCTAAATCTAGATACCGTCTGAATATGAAAACACCTATTTGGCTGTAAATAGCAGCACGATTAAGAGCTGGTTATTACAATCCGTAGCATGGTGTCGTTTTTTTTTAAGCGTTGGCAAAGTTTACCGAATGCAAAATGATTTTAATCATCTCTGAGAAACCAAAACTCCTCTTCGATAACGAGATTCACACCAAACTCGAGCAGTCTTCCTTCTTAAGTGTTCAAAAAAATTCTGTCAAACACAATTAGAATTTTATTTTATCTAAAAAAAAAAAAAAAATTATAAGGCCATCCCATTGGTATTCTGAGCAAGTTTTAAAAGCCATCCTTGAGCCTTCATCTCGCAGTCACGTTATGAAATATTTATCACGGCTCCCAGTTAACTCTTGGTTGAGGAGCGAGACGGCTAAAGGAAAGACAGAGCCTCGTCTCTTTACTGTACTTCCATGATAATGACTCTCTTATTGTGTGATTAAAAACTAAATTGTAGAAAAATATTCTCACATGAATGCTAATGACTGAATAATACCCGCGGAAAAACACCGTCCTGTGATTTTTTTTTTTTTTTTGTCGGAGTTAGCAGCGCCACAGTTTCCTCTAAGGTCTCCGTGTCCAGGAGAGAGAGAGATCAATTTCAGAAACCAGGCATGCCAGCAGCGGCCGAGGCTTTGTTTTTTTGGACGTTCGCTCACACACAGCAGTATCATTAACTCGGTTGAACTCTGCCACTACATCATGGAATATGGTTTAACAATAACAACCCCGGGGCAGATTTGTCATCAATTTGTCTTTTTCTTCCTTTCCAAATGAATACCCTTGATGCAGAGGAGGGCGGTGGAGAGCGAAAAACGTAAGTATCGCCTCATCAGACAGATGTGACACACTCCCTCGGGGAGTCTGAGAACCTTTTTTTCGCCCGTAGAAGTTAAAGCGCCAGAGATCTCCAGCCATCAAAGTACATCCACTGGGAGACATTAGTCTGCTAGAAGTACTGTTAAAGACCCACCGGCTATGGTTTGCATTATACCTTTCATTAGTTTAAATGCGATTAGACATCAGATGAGAGCTCTGCAGTCAAAGCTAGCAAACTCTTCCCAATATTTGGTGCAAGTTTTTAGCCCGGTCGGCAGAATAATGCTAGCAGTTAAAGGTGCAATAAGAATTGGCCAGCTGTTGTAGTCATGTAGTCAACAAACAGGGGTCATCATAGCACCAGAGTGCTGCTAACTGTGGCTGCCGTTAGCTAGTTAGCTTGGTTAGCCGTGCATCTAGTGGTCCTGACTGGGAGTTGGGAGCAAGCTGGCTGGTTAACAAGCAAACTTCAGTAGATATCTCTTTCTGAATGTTTTCAACAACAAAAAAAATACATGTTGCACCTTTAACGTTTCTACGTAACGTATTGACGTTTCTACGACATGCGCACATCACATTCACATTACATGTTCACGACCTGACCGTCATGTCAAGAGGCAGCGGGGATGGTGGCTGAGTTAAGCAAGAAAGGCTGCTAAGCTAGTGACTGTAGTTCGAAATTGCATTTTCAACATTTGGAAGTGTGACACCAATGAATATTTTTTTCCGGGAAGCCTTGGGCCAATTTCCAAACCTGGATATTTTTAACAGGAAGTTGGGGCATCTCCAGCTGTGTTCGTCGCTACCAAAGCAGATATTTCAAACCCCAACCGAGAGGTTGTTGTGCCCAAACCTAAGCAGACCGTAAGCACTGCATTGTCCAAACTTTTATGGTGGTTGGATCTTACTTTTCCGCCCTTAATACTGCTTTACATGGTTCGTGCAGTGATGAAGTTAATGTTATAAAATACAGTAAAATTACATCAAAACTCTGAAAAACAGAGAAAATTATTATAATACAGCAGCTGAGCAAAGATCTGGAGGCTGCAGCACTTGAACAAGAACTGCCTGTGCTCGTACTTTACATAATTGTTTTGAACTGGCAGGGCAATTTTAAGCTGTGGGAAATACATTGTCTTGGTTCACCATGGCTCCCACCCAGGTAATTATTTCAGGCGTCAGCGCTGATACAAAGTAAGCATAAGAGGAAAAAAGGTAATACGCAGTAGAGTCTGTGAATCAACCCCTGTGACCCATATTCAGAGGGACGGACGCCGAGTATTTTATCTTTACCATCTATGTAGTTTCGGTGAAAATGTGGGGATAAGAGACTATTTTGCACTTGGAACGTGAAAATGGACAATGAGATACAGTACGGCGGTGTTTAAAAACTTTAAATTGGTAGTGCCAGCAGAAAGTTTTGTCAAGTTAGGCAGGAAACATTTACTGCTTGTATTACTTTCACAGGAACGGTTGCAGAGTAGAGGCAATTAAAACATAGTTTTCAGGTAGAGGACGTGCCAAATTTGTCATAGTTTTCGGCCATCTTTACCAAAATTTGATAAAACAATATTCATGGCACTCTTTCAACAATGAGAGCGTGAAGTTTACAGCATTTCATTTTTGTCCATTCAAACTTTATTCAAAAGCCACTGCCGAAGGAAACATGGACGCCAGCAAATATCTCACGAGCTCAGTTTTCCCTGAAAGGTGTTGTGGAGTCAAGAAGCTGAACCGTCGCTGAACTTACGGCGAGCGAGAATCACCATGCTTACAAACTGATCATCCGGCTACTTCACACGCTTTCCTCTGACACAGTATAGTGCACAAACTGGTGGAAATCAATGCATGTTAAACAGACGCCGTGCTCCCTCAGTGGCTCATGGTGTAGGATTTAGGGAGATCTATGAAGAAATGGAAAATTAATATTCCTAACTATGTGTGCAATAGTGTATGAAAGTAATAATTGTTTTTTTTCTGTAATGTTACAATGAGCCTTTTTATATCTACGGAGGGATCAGGTCCTCTGCTACTAAGAGGTCAGCCATGTTTCTACAGTCCCACAAAACACACAAAACACTTACTCCAGAGAGATATTCAGTCGGTTGGACCTTTAACCCCTAGCCGAGCCAAAATACATGAAGCTATTTCAACACATTTACAATAACATGCTTGGATTGTACATTAAAGAAATATATGGAACAATGTGGGAGTATGCATTGTCGCGCAGAGAGGAAGCAGTTTCCTCGCGCTCCAGGCAGATTTCTATGAATTGTTTAGATGTGTTATTGCCAACGGTGGAAGTGTTTGCCGTACTTAAACAAACAGTAGAAAAAATAAGTAATTATTCAGAAATCGCTCCGCTTGAAAATCACAGAGGACTAATGAATATGTTAGCAAACACAACGAACAAAAGCACCGCAACGCTTTGCCTGCTGGAAACGCCGCCTAAAGAAAAGAAAAAAAAAATGGTATGATAAAATGAATCTTGTCTATGTGAGTGTCAATGTGTGTGTGTGTGTGTGTGAGACTACATGTTGGGGGGCTCTGCAAATAGATGGTTGCCCTAGGGGTCCTTTTGCATTATTAATACAGGGATCTGTGGTCGGGGTTCTTACTCAGATATAATACCACTGCCTCCTGCATACAATTTCAACATGATTTCTGTTCTGCTCGCCCACCCACCAATTAATATTCCTCATTGTTATTATCCCAGGTAGATATATATATATAAAAAAAACTACAATCCTCGCCTTTGCTTAAAAGTTAATAATCACATCCACTACGTGCGGCAGCTTTTAAGACAAAGCTTGTGGGCTAAAGCAACAAGGCAAATTGGACAAAATCGCTGTGAATATATCAAAGTGGGCTCTGACAATCTAGCCTGGGTCACTAATTAATGGTTCCACTGTATTAGCCTGTCAATCACAGAACTTCGCCGTTAGAGGCAGTCGGACGGGGCTGCTCACCAGACGAGCGGGGGATAGTTCAGGCTGATGGCAACCGCGCTACTGGCTTATTGTTGTTGGGCTCTGAAATGTAGGTGTAGGTTTATGAAGGTTAGCCAGCATGCGTCCATGAGGGGTTACATCTGTCATGTCAGCTGTCAGTCACAGGTGCACTCAGCGTGCTCTGCGGTTGATAGTTAGTCCAGGAAATGGGGCTCACTCCTCTGGTGTGAATGGTGGCTGCGCGGCGAGCAGGAGCTGTCAAAACAACTTTACTCCGCCTGAGGCAAAAAGCCAGTGGGTTACACTAACACAGCATTTTCTTTTCTTCTTTTTTTTTTTTGCCACAATTTACGGCCCAATGAAGTTATTGTGGAATGCAATAAGTGCCCATTACCCTCCCCGCGGGAGACGCCTTAATATTTTTAAACTAATTTTGCAACAACGGTGGATGCACCTCCCTCCAGCTCCAAACTGCACGCAAGGCGACTTCTTATTCACGTGGCTAACACGCACATGTGGAAGATAATTAAGTGGAGGATAACACGGTTTAAAGATCAAATGCTTTAGTCTCTGCATTATTGATACATGATGAGAAGGGAGGGTTTTTATTAAACCAATCTAACTCTCTCTGCTGTCAACATAAGACCGGCCTTCGGTCAGTCATGACCCAGTCGAGCTAACCGACAAACACAAACAAGCTGCAGATCGGATCCTCAGAAACTTGCATGGATACATTTTACGCAATTCTGGCTCCAACTTCAGTAAAACTATGAAAGGTTTATTACTTTACAACAGAACTTCACGATGTAAGGAGCAAAAAGTACAGAAAAATAACATATCTTACAGCCAGACAACTTACCTGCCAAGAGAACTGCGAAATCACACTGTGACAGTTTTGCCAGTGTTATCATCAGTGTCGGTACTCATCATGTATTAACAGGTAAAATGAAACAGCTCATCCATACCAGCGACTAACAGTGCCACGTTCAACATATTGGCACTTCACTGAAACACACTGCAGTTCATTTAAAATATATTAATAGCAGCAAAAATGATGCCTTCAGCGTGAGGTGCAATGATATTAAAGGTGTCTGTGCATGAACTGATGTGGTTTAATTTGTAGTGACTACATCATTTAGTGGCTGTACACTTATTATACTGCAGCTACTAATGTTTGCCGCGCTCTTTGTGGACTATGTTTCTATCTACACACCCTGAAGGCGAATGGCAGATGGCAGGAGACAGGTGAGGGGAAGTACATAGAGACTATGTGATGCACCAGATTGATGCATTTTCATCAGAAAAGTTTTTTTTTCTCCCAGCGTGGTAGATCCCTCTGGGTCATACTCATGGCCAAGAACCAACGTGTCTTCAAACACTGGGCCAGTCAATTCCATTTCATCCACCCCTGAGTGGTTAGAAGAATCACCTCGTGTCGTCGCTAAACAGGAAAAGCTGCCATTTAGGCAACAGAGAATGTTTTCTGATTGCTTGAGCAGCCGTGGATAACAATTTAGATGGCCATTAGATCAACTTCTGCTGCTGCTGGTAAAGTGCTATCTATCACTTTTCATAGTCCCAAACTTTCCTCAGCCTGAGTTTTCAGGCTTGAAATGCAGAGTGGTGTTGCAGAGAAATTGGAAAAACGAAATGCTCGCTCAATCAGGGAGTAAAGTGGAAAAAAACATAACATATCTCTCGGGTGCCTGTTACTTGACTGAAGCTCACAATCTGAGATGGTGCCTGCCACTTCAAACACCTACGTACCGCATTCCAGTAGAGAGTAAATATGTGTTTACATCATCACCAATTATATTCTTTGTGAGATCGTCATCCAACACAGGTACACACTGGGAGCATTTGAAAAACCCGTCTCCCAAGTGAGTCAACACGCTGAAAATAAACTGAGCCGTATGGAAAAAAAGAAAAAGTTTTTAAACTTAAAGGCATGCTCCTGATGCAGTGACTTCCTTGTAGCCCAAGGGATACTTCTGCTGTCGCCAATGGCTAGAAAATCTTTGTTTGTGTATACATATATACACACTATATATATATCCATTTACTTTAACACCTGAACAAGCAAGCTGAAAACTCTATCGATTACAAGTAACAGGGAAATTGTTGTAAATGTTATCTAAAAGTATAAATGGTAGCCGTATCTACTCATTGTATTTCAACCATTTATACTTAAATGCATAAATGGCTGAAATCAATATCCCAGAGTAATGGACAATCAGTTGAAATAGCTAGAAGTCTAAAATGGTGAGTAAAAAGTAGTTAATAGTAATGGATAAACAGCCAAAACAGTTCAGAAACAGTTGAAATAGTGAGCTTAAAGTCATTGTTAATACGGGAAAGAGCTTAAGTAGTGGACAAATGCTTTAAACTGTTGATAATAAGTTAAAATAGATTACTTTAAGTCGAAATACTTAGCTTAAAGTTATGAACGAAATGGCTAAAAAACGTTCCATTTCTACCTACCTAAGTGGTAAAAAATAACATCTGGTTTGAAATCAATTAAAGTGAACAGATGAGCAAGGAAGCTGCTCAAACTGCCGACAGTGTGAGACCAGATCTTTTCGCAAATAACGAGGTAAGGTGAGGTCACGATGAGCTGGACTGCAGACAGCCTTTTTTTTTTTTCCCAGAAACCAATCACATCTCATCCATAAACATCTTTAATGAGTCGAGGGAGCTCAAATCAATTCAGACTTTAAAACAAACACATTAGGTCAGCTAATTTATTGTATGATTAGAAGGGAAGGCGAGCTGCTTCCACTGACAGACACGTGCTCACTGTTTATTAACACAACAAAAAAAACAATCCTTTCACCTTTCCAGATGTGTCACCACCTCTCCCTTTCTCTCCCGCCTCTCCACCGTCCTCTCAGCTATTTTCTGCACTTTCGGAAAAAGCTGAAATGATTGAAACCAAGCCGACAGCGGCTACAGTATGGCTGCAGGTATTTTATTCTTCGCCATCGTTCTGAAAAGATTCCTGCCGTAGCATCCTCAGACACCCGTGGCTCTCTCCACAGAACTGTACACTACTGTAAAAACATCATTGGAATCTCTTCTCAGGCACCACAGGCACCAAAAGATGTTGCTCATAACGCCACTAACAGTCCGCCTCCAGGGCCGGATTTAGATCGCTTTGACTGAAGCTGCATTGAAGATATCTGGGATGAGTGGTGGCTGATAACAGTCTGTTCAAAATGTAAAATGTAAAGGGATATTCCGGTGTAAGTTTAATCCATGGTCTAACACACCTTGACACCGAGTAAGACTCCCCTCGAGAAGTCAAGTTTGCCGACCGCTAGCTTAGCTAGTTTTAGCAACCTCAGAAAAGACAGCACGATAACAATACACTGCAGCTTATGTCTCCAACTAGAAACCGCCATCAAAAAGCCACAATTAATGGTCAGAACAGCACCAAACTTCAGCAACAGTACATGTACAGTCCCAGCACACAGTACGAAGCATCAAACATCTGCTAGCTTAGCCGGATTTGTATTGAAAACTGCACAACTCACCCTCTCCTCCAGCAGCCTGCTCGTTGTGGGGAAGCCCTGACGAGTCGATTACCAAGTGCAGTAGATTTCTGCAGCTCAAGGATGAAAATGACTGATTATTACTCCATGGAATGCTCAGTTCTTATTACTGAGAGCTGACAGGGAAAAGAACATCATCCTTGAGCTGCGGAAATCTACTGCACTCTGAGGTTGCTAAAACTAGCTAAGCTAGCGGTCAGCAAACTTGACTTCTCGAGGGGGAGTCTTACTCGGTGTCAAGGTGTGTTAGACCATGGATTAAACTTACACCGGAATATCCCTTTAAGCGATAAAACATTCAGTTGTTAACCTAAATCTTGATACATGCAGGAAGTGAGTGACTTAAAACGCCCAATACATGACATTTTTTCATTTAAAACTATAATAATAACAGTAACTGTCAACATTTGTTTAACTGATATAAACTGACTCACCTCGTCCATTATTTTATTAAAATCCTACGAAACAATTTCCTAAAAAAAAAATCTGTTCTAATGAGTTGTGAATTTGTGAAGAAACTCAGATTTTACAGACTCGTCTAAATTAAATACCAAACACGGACAAAGTGTCCATCATCTCCTCTCCTTGCGTCTGAAAGGAAGAGTTGAGATGTTATGAGTCTGAATGTGCAGACAGACTGGCAATTAGTGGGCTGCCTCTCCCCAAGGTCTACTAAATTTATACGTGAGGCATAACAGAAAAAGTAACTAAAAGCGTATTTTATCTGCCGAAAAACACGACCGAGATCAAAAAGGGGGTCACTGAGAGACAAAACATAAGAATCGCAGCAACAGACGTTATTCTGTCCGTCTAATTATCTACGTTTCCATCCGTCCGCCGTTCAATTCATTAAAGTGAGAATAGCAGCGGTTGGTTTTGGTTTGGTTGTCATTAGGAGTAATGAGCATGTAGATGGTGTGTTTTATTTGAATAACATGAATTGACACAGTCGGAGTCAAATCCTTGACTGTAGGACTGCCAGCATGCTGAACATCTTCTCTCATTAAAGTTATATTTTATCAGAACTGTTCACAACAGAGGCCCAAAATAAATAAAAAAAAATGTCATCCTCCAGAAATATGTATTTATCAGTTGTTTGGTGCAGATTAAACAAGGCGATGTGTTTTTCAGTAGATCTTGTGGATGTGAAAAGACAACGAGCAGCGATAGTTCCGTCGCTAAATCTGAAACCGAAATAGTTCTTTTCATGCAAACAATATCTGTGAAACTGTGACTCACATTGTCGTGCTCAGTGATTCTTTTAGTCCTTACCTATAACACTGCTCTGCCAGCCTGCGGTGTCATTTTGTGTAAAACAGAAGCCCTTTACGGGATTTTGCATCACTTAACAATTTGGCCCTGACACCGCCGTGACTGTGTGAGAAAACTAACGCGCTTAAATGGAAAGTTCGATAAGCCAATTAAGGAAGGGAACAGTGAACAACTTGTCAACATTCACGGACAATAAATCCGCGGCAGATAATTTCATAAGCCTTTTTTCTTCAAACCCACCAAAGCTCGCGTTCTTGGCCGTCCTGTCGAAACTCATTACGCTCTCTCGCCGGCTAATAAGTCTGGACCCTCCGCTGCCTTCTTGACAAACATACACATGATCCATTGTGACAGAATAATAAAACACAGGCAAAAAAAAGGGGCGCAATTAGGTTTATAATCTATGGAGATGAGCAATTAATGCTTAGCAGGAAGCTGCGGTTCTGATTTTTTAATCAGGCCAATGTTTTCTGTGCCTATAAACTCAGCGACGGACCCTCATGAATAATTCACGCTTCATTAACGCTGATGTTCCTATCACCCAATGTGATGACACGACTGAGCACAATGGATCACATTACACCTGATAGTTCACGCGTCACAATGCCACTGATAACATCATGTGCCTGGACCGCGGCACTGACGGCTCTACTGTGGCACCTTTTCAAACTTAATGAGCTTACTTTTTTTCCTATAGTATAATAATTTGATCATTGAACACATGGATGATGGCTGAGAGAGAAAATCCAATAGTCATTTCACAACATTAATGAATTGTTAAAAGAATAGTTGGACTTTTTTGGGGGGAGATAGCCTTATTGGTTTTCTTGCCAAGAGCTGGATGAGGAGATTGATCCCACAAGTATGATGCTACAGCCAGGAGATAGCTTAGCATAGCGCAACCTTAGCATAACAAATAGAAACAGAGCAAAAGTGCTGAATCTGTCCACAACCCAGTCACCTGAATAAATGTTGGCAACACACGTTTCCTCTTAATCATGAAAATGTTCAAACTTTTATACTTCTTGAGGTCCAAGTCTTCTACTCTATGTTGCGCAACGCTGTGTTAAAATTAGGTTTAGGCACAAAAAAAATTAATTAGCATGAGGAAAAGATTACGTTTTGGCTTAAAATACCAATTTTCTGTGGACACAAACACGGCTGAAGGTGTCCCGACTTCCCCCTCAAAACTATCTAGTGGTTTCACGCTTACACATGCTGAAAAACCATCTCAAACTTGGCAGCCGACTCGCCCAGCTATCACACCGCCACCATCATCAGCAGAAACATACTGTGACAACATTTTATTCCGGCGACTGGGCTGCCGCCCAAAAGTAACAAAAAGGATGGCTTCTCATCGTGGACTTGGCAAGGAAGCGACTAAGCATTTTTACCAAAATGTCCTTTAAGTGTGCTTTAATAGCAGGAGGAAGGTGACATCGAAGTGAGAAAAAAAATCACCTCACATTTATTTCCAGGACAAATCTCCGTGGTGTGACTGAGGATTTAAATATTTACGTGAACTGCTTCCTTATGATGCAAATCGAGGACATTACCTTCAGCGCTGACACAGGTCACGTTCTGGACTGCCGTTCCAGGACCACAGGGGCTTTTAGTGGGAACGCATCTTCCTTCTTGTTGGACCTGCCACAGGTAGCAGACGGGATCCTCACAGGGGACGGACTCTACCAGATGGGGGCAGGTCTCCAGAGGACTGCCGGACTCCCACAACACCTCTCGCCTCCTCTGTCTGAAACCTGACAGAGAGACAAAGAGGAAGGTTACGGGAGGGAACAGGGACGGGTTGTCAGAGGAAGCTGTTGCTATTCCTGTACAAAAAAAAATAAGGCAACGGTAAGCATGTTGTCTCACATAAAAAGTCTAGAGAACCCGTCTCAGCCAATTAATAAAAAACGGTATTAAGATGTAGTCTTCACTGGGCATCGCCTCTGTGATGAATTATTTAGGTCTTTTATCAACTCTGCTTTTGTCAGCAGCAGCAGCAGCTCCCGACAAAAGCAGCGATGTCTCATTGATAACCATTAAAGCTGAATCATGAAAACAGGAGTTTAAAAGAAGAGAGGTTTGTTCTTTCCGGGGCTTCTTCTTCGTTGTTGATGGAAAATAAATAACTTTGGAATGGTGATACTTTTTGGGAAATGAAAGTGTGCCTGATAGTGGCGCGCTCTAAGCTGAAACAAGTGGTTTTACTCATCTGTTAAGTTATTCACCGTTTTTAGCGCTGAAGGAGATATCTCATAATGAAGGCACAAGTGGTAGATTAATTTATTAGATTCAATTTCAGTGGCAGGAGCTGTCCACAGTATGATCTATTAAGTGGCTCGGTGCTGAGTGAGACGTAGAATCCATCTCCCCACATGGAAAGTGTTAGGTATGAGGTTTTAAATCAAGGTAGGGCCTCCTACCTCTACCTGTCCACACTCCATTTGCACGTCCACATGGAGGGTTCGTCGCATTCGGTGCAATCCCATTGGCTATAACCCCCTCATAGTTGGTCTGGAATGATGTTGACTTACTGACCACGTGCAACGTACAAATGTAAGTTCTTTGCAACTACCAGAACAAATTACAATGCTCAACTAAGATAGGCATTTATGTAAAGTGTTGGATATTCGCAAGGGTTGTTTCAAAAGCCAGGCAGCTAATAAACATCACAGTGAAAAACAAGATGATGTTTACAAAATTAATAAATGCAGCTTCTGAAAGACGCTGATGGATGCCCGCCAAGAGGGAGGTTCCCCCAAAGCTCACCGCTTCCCCACACCTTAATGAAGGCTGCTTCATTCAGCTGTGACTGTGACTATACAACCTGCTACATAAAGGCACCAAGACTTGGTTTGGTTTAGGAATAGATCGTGGTTTGGTTCCCCACTCTGGAAAATATTCAGTCTCCCAAAGTACCACCATCATGACTGGCCTTGAGGCATATCTCCTTACTGTTTTGCACTGTTTGCTGCAAAAGTTTGTAGGAATCCTTCGGAATTTTAGTTTTAAAACCTTCAAGAAAAATGAACCAACATGTCAACTCACACAGAGCCCAGAACTTTCCCCAGTTCTCCAGTTCAATCCACTGGTTTGGGTTGAAATGTGTCCTGAAAATCCAAGACACCCTCAGGAAACTTGGTAACATGTATTCATTTGAATAGTTAAGTTAAGGAATGGTGACAGTAATCAAATTAAAGAAAGTTATTTGGTCCTGCTTAAAAAAATCGCGTGCCACAGATCTTTTTAAGTATAGCTTCAGGGCAGGAAATTTCACATGATTTTTCTCAAGAACATCCATGACATGAACTGAGAGGCCCTGGGAGGCGAGTTGGCATGGAAGCACCCATTATTAAAAGAGTGTGAAGAAACCACAGTGTTGAGGTTCTGTCTGTGTTGCCCAGATTTAATGAAGATAGCATGCCCAGGAAGTTTCAGCTGGCAGATATAGCTGTAATACACAAACAAAAGAAATTCACAAAATTTTGGATCTAATTTTCACTGCAAACGGACAGATCTCACACAAGCTGGGAGTTGTCAGCGCTTCTTGTTCCCACCCTTTTCCCCGAGCCTACCGAGGGATTCCTGCTAATGACCATCACCTGGTTCCTTATCAGCCGGGCTCCTGCCAGCTCCGTATTCCCTGCAAACCCGATTAATCTTGTCAGTGGTGCGTTCTGTGAAAAATATCGAGCACATGACACATCTAAACACCGCCTTCGACAACAAAACTCACATTACTCCTCATTTCATTTTTGTTTATCTGAAAAAAAATACTCCCTCGCTCTTTAATATTCAGACACGTAGAATATATCTAATTGATAAACCAGTGGAAAAAAGACAAAAGGAGCTCATAAATCTCCGCTTGTATTCAATTTCCCAAGTGAGAAGAGAGACAGGGGAAGGTGAGCAACATAATGAGCAATGTGACACGGTGAAGGAGAAGGTGTTTAAAGAAGTGAGTGAGTCTGAGCGAATGGGGTCAAGATACAGTAGAAAAACTTTCACGATGACACCTGTCTCTCCAATTACTGAGTCTCACTGTCCTGTCGCTGCTGCTGCTGCTGCTGCTGTTACTAAATTGGAGGCTACCGGCTGAGGTGTGCTGGCTCCATGCTGGCACCTACAGTACTGAACACCACTGCAGTGGCAGAAATGTGATGCCGCTCCAAACACCTCATCAATCTCAATTTTTGTTTGCAGCCATTAGCCCCGAGAAGTTAACAGCAGTGCGTAACAATAGTCTAAATCAAGACTAACAGTGTGAGTTAAATCACACAACAATGTCCTTATGTGCTGTACAGTTGTGGGTATGTGAAAGAAAATCATGAATAATTTAAAAAATAGTTGAAATCCCTCTGAAATCTATTCATTTCTTCTCTCTAAAACAGTGCAAATATTGTGTGTTGTGATACTCATTATCAGGTTGTGTAGTCGTTAGTATCGTTGCTTTGCTCTGATTGTATTATCATTTTACATCTTTTATCATCACGTTAAAATTTTCACAATCGGATAATCTTCTCTAGGTCGAACAGGGCAGCAAACGGCACACGGAGCACCACATAATGAACTCTCGATGATACGTTTTCCACTCCGGTATAAATGTGAAATACATGTAGAGTGGCCCGAGGGAGCAGCAGACATCTGACTTCTGCTGTGATGCAATTTAGATATAATATGATTCAAATGAAGACCCAAGGCTGAGCAGTTAATGTTATCTGATGCGAGCCAAAACAAGTCCTTTGCTCGGCGGTTAGAGTAAAAGAAATAATGATTTAATAGTGGTGCGCTGGCTCGTGTGCTGAACGAGGACAAGTGGCGATTGCAAAGATCAGAGGCAGAGGAATACGTAAGGAACAATGAAACGACAGTGTAGCTAAAAAAGCTCTAAAACTACTGTAATTATATTTTCAAGGTGTTTTTGTAATACGTGTGACAAAGATCTCCAACCAGGCTAAAACCTAGACAGTCACAGCTGAAGTTGATTTTTTTTAACAGTTAAGGTTGGTGCAGTTTCTTGTTGCGTGTTACTTAAGTGAGGGGAAACGTGTATTTGCACCTTTACTCCAGTTTACAATCATTTACATAATGTGTTATGAAATCAAAATGTATATTGCGTGACCACTAATAATGTGCCGGTTCCCCTAAATGAAAAAGTAAGTCGCACCAGTGCAGCCAGCGTGGAAAATGAGTCTGGAACATGTTCAAAAGTCAATGGGCAGCCCTACTAATCATCCAGTTAAAGCTACAGGTGCATAAATTCCAGCACATAACCGTGACATCTCCGACAACAAACATAGCGTTCAGAACGAGCAGTAAAGGCCTTAGTGACTGTACAATTAGCACCGTCATGGGATGCCACCCTTTAAGCAAGTCAGGTCATGAAATTACCGCCCAACTAGATTGGCCCCGGTCAACTGTAAGTGCTGTTATTGTGAAGCAGAAGCACCTAGGAGCAACAATAGCTCAGCCACTAAGTGTAGACCGCACGTGGAGCGTGAAAAATTGTCTATCTTCCGTTGCATCACTCACTACAGAGTTTTAAACTGCCTCTGGAAGCGCACAAGCTGTGCGTCTGGCGCTACACATGATGGATTTTCATGGCCCGAGCAGCAGCACGCAATGCCAAGCGTCAGCTGGAGTCCACAGCACAGCACAACTGGACTGCAGACCAGCGAGAAAAATCGGTTGTTGGGAGAGGAAAATCATGCTCCACTATCTGTCCAATCGATGGATGGATGAATCAGAGACGCTACCACCTGGAATGCTTGGTGCCAGCTGTAAAGTTGGGTGGAGGAGGGACAGTGGTCTGGGGCTGTTTGTAAGGGGTTTGGGAAAGGCCCCTTAGTTCAAGTGAAAGGTCTTCTTACTGCTGCAGGATACAAAGATGTTCCAACTTAATGGCATCAGCTTTTCTGTTCCTTCATGACTTTGCTACTGTCCAAAAAGTGAGGTCCGTGAATGGTTAGATGATTTTGGTTAGGAGTGGTTCAGTATCAACATCCCGATCTGCGCACACAATTCACACAGCTTTTCACATTTCACATCTTAAATATTAACAATGAACAATTCAAATTAAAGATTCCTCTTTTTTTCATATTGCAGAATATATTCCAGAAAACCAAATATCACAATGTCCTTTTTTTTCCAATATTTTGGAGGAACTCGATTGGATTGCCCTGACCTGAATCAATGTGAGCCAGGCCTCGACCTCAGACATCCTCCTTTGACTGAATGGGAACAAATTGGTTTTTGAATGTTCTGCCCAACAAGCTCATGTAGGTGGTTTTGGAATTAAGTTTATATACTGAGCCTGCCAGATACTATTCAAAATCTTATTTTATTTTGCAGGAAAGGATTAGAGATGTAAATGAGCCCAGCTGCAGTTCATCAGATTTGTACAGCTGATCTTTAAAATCGCATGCTTGCATGTCTGGAATGCAAACGACTGACTGAAAGTCTTCATCGGCGCTGGAATGAATAAATAAAGATCAATAACTAAATAAATGGATAGAGGACGCTTTTCAGAACTGCAATCATGCGATACGTGTGGAAGTTGAAAAGTCCGCTTGATGTTGTTGGCTCGACAAAAACATCAGTGGAATGAAAAGACCGTCTGTTATCAGACATCAGTGTGGGAGACTTGTTTGTTCTTTAAACCTTGACGAGATTATTGGCTGTAAACAGATATAAATCTGAAAGGCCTTCTTAGTCACTGATTCATTTGTGATTCAATCATATCACACAACAGTGGAGCAGCTGTGAGCCATTTAAAGTTAGAAGAAACTAGACATTTAAACCAACCAACCAATCAGCAGAGTAAATCTTAGCTACTGTAACTATGCTTCTGCTGCTTATCTGCAGATAAGTTAAAGTTTTATGTTTTCTTAATGTTGCAACTTTACGTTTCGTTATGTGCTCATGCTCTGGTTAGGTTTAGGCACAAATAACACTGAGGAAAACATCATGGTTTGGCTTAAAAATACTTGTTACGGTCGCCCCAAACCCTGCTGGAAATGTCCACAGGTCTCCTTAAAAAAACACGTGGTTCTGTCTGCACAAACGTGGCTGGAGGCCCGACCTCCGGTGAAAAATATCCTGTTTTGGTGGCCACAAACATGGCTGGGAATTGCCATGAACTCCACCACCGCCTTACCAACCCACATGAGGTGATAAACATGTAAATACAATGTGATGCCTTGTACAAATGCCGATATGGTACACAGCCTATGACACATACACACTTGGATGTATTGCAGAAACATTCACTGCTAACACTATTATCCTGGCGACTGGGCTGTTTAAACAAGAGGCGTGAAAAAGAACATGCTGTTGCATCGCTGGATTTATCCGTGCAAAACCTCGGCGTGAGGAAATTTCGAGGAAGAGAAATCGTCTGTTAATGCCTAAAGAGGAATTTTCCGTGGAGCGGCATGTTGGACAACCTTAGCCTTTTCTACTTCACCTTGTTTTCCAGCTTTTAACAATGTCCTTTCTGCTGGTTTGTGTTAGTTATAAATAAGTAATGTCCGTAGACATATTGTTCGATAATATTCTCTGTTTCAAACGACATTGATGGCGATGGCGGTGAGATCTGACAGGGGCTATGACAGGACGTTAACAACAAATGGCTCTGAATACAATATATCTAAATACGTTATTGGCAAATTGTCCAATAACATGATCGCCGTTTTGACACAATCATTGTCATTAAGCCAGTTACCTAATCAGTTTGGATTCGTATCGCCCACTCTCTACAACATTGATCTTTCTCAAAGCTGGACATTTCATCAAATATTCATTTCTTTATGAAAAGGTTTCCCACCGAGAAGACACCTCATCTTCTAATCTCCAGTCTCTATCGACTGCTGAGCTCTTCCAATTCCCAGATGACACAGAAAAATGTTCTTGGAGATGAAAAACGGTGGGATCAAAAAGCTATTTCTAGGCTCCGGCACCTCCTCCGGTAAATGTCCGCGACACTTGAGCAGCAGCTTTTCTTGGGGGTGGCCGCACTCATTTCACCGCAGCTCTGACACTTGGCAGAAAGGTCCCACATTCTTTCCCTCCGCAGGTAGACCTGTCTAACCCCAGGATACCCACTCTACAAATTACATCCCCTGACCATCTACTGGTGCCAGGCACCAGTACAGGAGTCTGATCCGCAGTGCTGCCCGAGTGTGCTCTCCAAGAGAAAAGAGACTATGGATCGATTGCAGTATTGCCCAGAGCACTTACTGCTACTCACATCCAAACCACAAAAAACAATTTGGTGTGGGCATGCCCCCATGGATATTAATAATTGAAAGGTTTCTTGGTCATACCAGGTTTATTTCAGGGAAACAAGGGGCCAACCAGTGATTTTCAGCACCCGGTTACTCAGAAATACACCTTCCTTCAGCTCTGTTAAAGGCATTACTGAAATTCTATCAAGTAACCTTCCATGCCCAATTCATTTTCCCTCATAGCTGCAAAATGTGATAGGCCAAGATAACATGAAAAAAAGAAAAAGAGAAAAAAAAAAAAGAAGTGAAAAGCACATAAAGCTTCTGCGAGGCAATTTGAATTTGTAATTTTCCAGAGAGCAAAGCCGGGGCAGCGTAAGCATCTTGGCTGGCTGGCTGGCTCGTCTACCTGAACGCCGGGATCCCGCGGGCCTTTCTTCGGCTGGAGAACGGATCACAGTTTATTCTGATGTTTTGCAACATAAAGGCTAAGTGCACATTCAATAGGAGAAATTCCGTGCGGCTCAAGGACCACGGGCGAACGACTTGGATCATAACAATGCCTAGCACTCAATAACTGTTCATCGCTTCGCCGGCAACAGAGCTCGCTGCGAGTGATTTTCTGTTGGTTTCAGACTCTCGTATCTGCTGCGGGCTGTGGATCTTTATGAATGCCATCAAAAGACAGTATGCCACCAGAGAGCCTGGTGCAAAACAGTGTGTGCCTTTTCTTTTTTTTTTTTCCACCCCTTGAAATATATTAATGACACTGTCTGAGAGAGGGAGCCGGCTCATCCCATAGAGATCCGGCGTTGAAGAGTGTGGGCACTGACCTGAACAATTCCACACTTCACTTGCTCCCCGGGGGGCTTTCATGCACATTTACTAACGGCAGGGGCGAGGTCACGCTGCCCTTTTAGCGCCGCGCTGGCACACTAACGGCTCGGCGCCACGAAACGAAACACACACTCGCGCACGCCCACTGCACCGCACACACACACTGCCGAGCCTCGGCGAAGCGCTGAGATATGACACGGGTTCACCTGCGAAAAGAGACAAGAACATTCAGACAGCACGAGCTCGCTGAATACTTGAGCACACGCGCACACACACACGCACGCTACGCAGACGCATACACACACCGACAGGAAGCATCTTGTCTGTCGATGCTCCTTTCTACCCTCCCGGGGACTGAGAGCCGAACTACAGGTGTGCTCTCTTTCTGTCTTTTTCGTCTGCTGCGGTTTATACACGTTACCGCCTTCCTCCGGAGCACGCTTCCTCTCAGCCCGACGCTTCTCAACAAACAATTTACGATTCAAACGCTCACCGCCTCTCTGTCTCTCTCTCCCTCCTGCTCTGACAACACCGCTCCCTTGCACCGTCACTCTCTCTCTTAGCCTCCATCTGCCTCAGTCGCTCCATCTCTCTTTCGGTTTTCAACGTTGCCAAAAGCACGACGCAGTCTGTTGTTTAGACATCCAGAACACGGCGCAATGCTAAATTGAAAACATACAAGGTACAAACAAGGTTAACATAAAACCCCCTTGTTGACCATATTGATGGCGCTCAGCTCTTTGAGCAGCGATCGGCGCGAACAGATGATTGTAAATGTGGCTATCTGCAATAAAACCCGACAGTTAATTGTTTTTGACCGAGTGCTTGTGATTTCACCACCGGCCCATCTGTGCAATTATCAATTTCAATTTTAAATCATATCAGCTTGTTAGCTAGCTATCTGTAAAATCTTTTTTGGATGATTGGTTCAGACGTGTTCATCCCTCTGTCCGACCCATCTGTCAGACATGATTATGAGAGGACAGTGTTCTGCTTTTCAAGAACGCTGGAAGGATGATATGTCTCGGGACATTTCTTTTTTTTTTGGCATTTTAAAGAATACCCTGGACTACTTGAGGGAGGATTGTTACCATTTTCTCAAAGCTACTGTTGTTGTCCAATCTGAACAGGAACCAGCTGGTGCTAGCAGTGGTCGGATGTCGCGTCTTTACATTAACACCAGTTGCTTTGCTAATGTCAGTCATCTGGGTGGTGTTTTGGAAAGAATATTAGTCTTTGGTTGCACATGGTTGACCATTACTCATTTCATATACTAAAATGTAAACTCTGGACCAGTGACAAGTCTGTGATCTGATGGGGCCCAAGGCAAAAAAATCCCAGTAGGCCCCTCCAACTCGTTCATCACCATTAACTTTCAAATAACCAACACAAAATGAAAACAAATATATTATTTTTCACATTATTATGATGTTCTACATTAAAAACCAGAACAATTAAAACATAAACAACTTCATTGTTAGCATTATAAGGCTGTCATTGCAAAACGTGCCAATCTGAGTGACCATTGGGGACCTCTTCTTCCAAATTTCTTTGGCCGGGGGGCCCAAACTTGTGCCGTGTTCGCCTCTACCAGTGCTGCGCCCGTGCTCTGACATCAGTGTTCTTCCACAAGAGATTGGATTAACTGACAACTGAAGATGATCAACTTTCCAATACCTTCCTTTACATCACATTCAAGGACTTTCACACCCACTTCTATAAAATACAATGTCTTAACATGGCATAGTTTGAGATGTGTAACTGTTACAGCACTGAGGATTTCTATGAATGAGATCGATCAGTCTTTACAGAAGCTCACAGACTGCAATTTTAAAAGGAATATAAAACAAAACATTCTTTGCACAAAATCTATAAATTCCATTACTTTCATCGATTTATGTATATCATGTCTATTTTCAAAAATTCCAATCTTTCAAGGATTATCTGGAAGGAAGTATCTGGATTGCACACATCTTTTTCAGCTCTTGGATGATGTATCGAAAGATGAAATGTAAGTCAGATGTAATGTTATTCACTATAAACCAGGGCTGCCCAAAGGTGGCCCACCATAAGGTTACCCTAAGAAAAGAAAATAATTTTTATGGTGTATTTTCTTGTGAGGTAAAAATGCTCTTTAAATATGTCTGTTCCCCAATACAATATGATATGATAGGAAATTGTTTGTTTTTTTCCAGCCCGTGGCCCACTGTTAGGTAAAATATATAAATCAAAAATCAAAACCATAGCAGTCTTTGGAGCTGAACATGGGTGTTTGAGGTAAACATGAGCGCGACAACAAAACCTCTTTCAACAAGCGACAGCTTTTTTTCTTTCCCTTTAACAAACCATGAATGATGGGTAGGTGTTTGAACATGTATTTTAAGACACTGAGCTCTTTTGATTACATTTTGGGAAACCATGCAGAGCTCGTTTCCGCCTCATATCCAATTTACCTTTCTTTCCCTGTGGTTCCTTGCAGTTATCGTGAAGGCAGGCGCCCCAGGGCGACCACTGGGAGAGCAGGCAGGGGTGCTGGCAAGGGATGGAGCAGTGCTGGACGGCGGAGGGGGGCTCTTCACCGGCGCACAGCCTGGCATTCACAGGCCTGGACACTGAACAAAGACAAGGAACACAGGCAAGGAAATACTGGGTTTAAGTCAACACACGGGCAGTGGTGGAGTGTATTTCTGTGTGAGTGTGTGTGAAAAAGAACGTCCGAAATTGGAATGCAAGCAGAATGTTATTGCTTGATGTTGTGAAAGAGAGTAAAGAAGATAAAGAAACATCACAAGAGGCGTCATTCGATGAAAAGCACAGATGTAATTCCACTCTGATTGGGAAGAGAGTGGGTTATACTGTATATTGGTAAAGTCTGGCTTCAAATTTTGCACAAGACGGTGAGAGGCGGGGTAGATTTAGCGGAGCCCATTGTGGAGAAATAAAGGAGAAAATAGAAAGAAGAGAAAGTAAATTGCTCGTCGTATCTCAAGCCCGGCTCGGGAGAATATTAAATAGAGGGCAGCGGCCGGCTGAGGGAGTAAACAGCCGCTGAATAGGGACATATCAAGGCAAGACACGGTATAACCAATTCACCATTAAGCATGGCTGGTATCATTTGTAGATCACAGAGAGCTCAGCCACCTGTAATGGGCTTTGACATTAGTCTCTCACACAGAACGACTGGGTTTTTCTTTTTTTTCTCTTTGCCTGTCCACAACACAGGGACTTATTCAATCTAATATTCCATTTTGATGCAGCTCCGCACACCATTGAGTGGCAAATTTCCATTTAAATGAGAGCCCGAAGAGGAATCCACTAAATGTCCATTGTGCATTTTGTCTTCTCACCAAAAGTAATTTACATGGTGTTTGATCCCCCTTTGGAAAAAAAAAATGAGATGCTTGCTTAAACGCGTTCGCAAAGTGCGTCGAGCGGATCCGTCCGCTTTGTTCCCCCGGATTGTGGTTTTCTCGTGTTTGTCAGCTGCGTTACGAGACATCCAGCCGGAGCAAACATTGCCGAACCCAAGTAGATCTCCATGTTGCATAATTTAAGACAGCCACATCGGTCTGAATTAGCTCGAGCCGTGCGGGTCACGTCCGGGTAAACATCGCAGTTGACGTATAGATTTTTCGTCCCCTCACGTCTCTTGGTTGAAAGAGCTGCCCCTCATTGATATTCCATATTCAGCTCGCTGTCCAAACGCACCTCTGTCGAGAAGCAAAGCCACCCGGGACTCATCAAGTCGGCAATATAGGAAAATAAATTAGGATGAGGCAAAATTAATATCTTACCATTAAAATAAATGGTAATTTATTTAGCAGGAAGGAGTGCGATTTGCAAAATAGGACCTTATAGTTGAAAGCCATTACAAACTACCCACTGTGCTTAATTAAAAAGATGAATGAAACACTTGGTATGCATTCGCTCCTGTTATTTCCTTGCAGTGATTGATTTTAAATAAGCCTTAAACTTTCAATTTGTTTCATTTCCATTTTTTTTTTGTGAAAAGAGTTTTGCCACAGTTCACAGACGCACAGTGACACTTGGTTGCCTTGGTGATTCCGGCACCGACCAAATTCAGCACACTCTCTCGTCTCCGTTCACATCGATGTATCTACCGAAAGTAATTAACTTTAGCTTTCACACACAACCTGGATGACTTGTAGTGCTCCTGGGTTGTTTACACAGCTAATCGGACTAAATCTTTTTACAATCTGAGTACAAATATATCCAAGCCGTTGCTTTTTTCATCTCTGAGCGATACCTACCAACTGTGATTAGAGGATCGTGTCAGCCTTCGGGTTTTCTCTCTTTCATTCTAAAGCTACAATGTTCTTTGCAACAAAACTTCCGTGATGAGTTTTGTGATTCTGGCTGCGGAAAAGAGGACTTTGTTTGGAATAAAGAAGAAGGGGAAAAGACGGAGCAGCATGCAGAATGAGGAGAAACTTTGAAAAACGCAATCTCGAAACTTTTGCGGGGCATGGCGAATGTGAAGAGGGCGAGGTCAAAGGTCTGCGCTGTGAAACATTTATCAGGTGTATATTCTTTGCATCAAGTCAAAAAGTGCACCAAAAAAAGGCAAATGCTCTCCTGAAGGCATAGCTGAGAGCTGCAGACAGACACAACGAAGGCATGAATATCAGCTGAGTTGATGTGATCAGAGGAGGCCTCGGAGGACATTACTATAAATGTTAATGAATTCAATAAAATGTGTTTATAATCATCAGTTCATTATTTTGCATCCGAAGACAGACATACTATAAATGAGACCTACATTGTTCTGTGTTGGGGTTTTTTTTTTAACCACATTTTTTCCTATGCAATGACATGCATAATGTTACGCTTCTGCTTCTGGCACAGCCGACGTCGTAATCTTGCGTTCTCATGGAAACAACTTGGTGACAGGCTTTAATTCCTGCTATTATGGCTTTAAGTACACACGCCGAAACAGTAAGGACGAGACAGGCTGCAATTCACCATGTATATTTTTGGTGCAGTGCATATATGGTATACGTCTATGCACCATAAGCAGGAAACAGAGTTTCTGTTTGTTTTTTTCAACCAGTCACAATACAAGCTTTGGTATCAACACCAAATATCAGTGCTTTGATTGGATGATCTGTGTCCAAGTGTTCATTTGTCTCATCATTTTGTTTTGCATTAGTTATGTGATGCAGTAAAAAAGGAGGTCAAATGTCATGATTGACAGCTGAGCCCTGCTCGCAGCTGAGTTGGGCAGGAGCTCGATGCCGTGGCTCGCTGCTCGAAAGAAGGTAAAAACGTAAAGAACCGAGGAACCTGAAAAAGAAGGAAGACGTCATTACGTCACCCAATCTTACTGTGGCGCCAGCTGTATTGAAGTCGTGTGACTTCTGATGAAGAAAGGCCTCCAGAAAATGAAAGACCACACTTCAGAGAGGAGGTTAACCTTTACTTTGAAATCCGGAAGGATACCATCGTGATACCTTCAGCTCACTACCGGGAATAATTACTGTAAAAGTATCGTATGTTTCATGGGTCTGACTGAGAGACTGCAGTCTGCCCCACAGTCACTACCAGCAGCTCTTCAGAGCGGTTTCATCACGAATACCGTAAATGTTAGTAGATTCGCGCACTTGAAAAAAATGTGCAGCTGATTTGACCAAGCAAACGCGAACCACGGCTGGCTTGACCGCAGTAGGACGGCGTCAACATGTTGTTCGTCCCTCGATTTTGTACCTCGAGCTCTGTATAAGTGATGCCTATTAAATACAGTGAGAGTTTCCAAGTTTCCACGACTCTCAGGAAAAATATAAAAGTTTTATTTTGTTTCAGCTCTCTCCCCTTTTGAGTAACTTTCTTCTTTTCTAACTTGAATTCTCTATATGAACTGACTCCTTTGTCTGAAGCCACCTGTTTACACCTCACCACAGGCTGTTAAATCCGCATGATACGGACATAATGCATAATAAAATAACCGTAATTCACGGCGGGGAAGGACGGGCCGGTCCTGCTCGATGTTCAGAGTAAACAACTTCATCCCCTTTAATACTATACCTGATGTGCCGCGTTTGATTCGACGTGAAGACACGCTGCCGCGCAAGTCTGCGACAGTTTCTCCACCTCGCAAAAAACTGTTTTACTTGTTTTGTGAAAATGCCCATTTTCTCCTCCGATCCGGGCCAGCCACAATTACACAGACGCTCGTACGATATAATGCGATCCTAGGTGTTGGAGTTACTGTGTCCGCCCCCGCATTAAAGTGATTTAGTCGGTCAGGTTTCCCACACGAACACTAACTGTAGAGGGAGGCGAGGCTGAAAACGCTGAAGGGATTATACTTTTTAAACTTAGTGGCTGTAATAATACCACTCTTTGTGTGCATTGGATAATTCGTGTGTGACCTCAGCGGCAGAGATAGTCCATGAAATGTTGTGCTAAGCTAGTTGCGGCGCCGGTGGTGACCGATGCTCAACAGGCAGCCGCTGGTCGCCTTTCTCCTGACGTGCTTGTACGACAACTGTCTGGACGTGGAGCACGTAAACAGCAGGGTCGACAGTAATAATAATTACAATAATAATGGCTTTTTTGACTGTTTTACACACATCCTCTACGGTGCACTCCAACAGGGGCATTTCTATTAAGATGCTAGCGAGATTGGTTGTTATCTGAAAGGGCAATGAGAGCTCTGACATAAGAAAAATTGCCGTTTCGTAAGAGGTTAAAATGTTTTTTTTTCTCTGCAATTTATAATCATCCTTACACAAGTGCAAATGTTGGATGAATTTATTTCCAACAGTCTGAAGGGTCTGTCCATTTTCCATTATCAGGGGTGAACCTTTAAACCTGCAGCATCGTTCACAATAGCTCTTAATTACTTATGAAAGCTGATCTGATGTCACTTTGTCTTCTGTGTTTTGCCCAGTCATTTTCTGCTCGTGATTTTTCGGTGCAGCGCAGTCACTCAACCTCCCGCCCCTCTTGTTTTTGTCCCCCTCTCGACTCCTCTCAGCGTGTCTAAGTCCGTCTGACATGAGATGATGCCGGCGGAGGAGGCGAGGAAGAGACGCGGGGGAGAGAGGCGTCGAGGCAACGGGCGTTTAACAGAGTGAGACGTCGCTGCCTCGGAGAAACATATTCAGCAAACATCAACTAAATATGGCAGCTGCATCACCCGCCCATTGTTTGGCTGTCGTCTACTGTATTTTATGATCACTGTCTGATGAGCAGAAGAGTGTTCACGACAACTTATATACTGACTTTGACGCAACTCACAAGGTGGCATAATGTCACATAAATGTCAAATAAAGTTAGGGAACACGAAGGAACACATCTGTAGAGTCCTGCCTCCACCGTGGTTTGAATGTTCCTGCTGTATGTCACGCCTCTTTTGGTCACGGGTGCCGGGAAAAAACGTACACCTGTGCACCCTCGCTTCTACCCTCCTCTGGAAGGGAGCGTGTCTATGCTCCCCTCTTTGTATGAGACTGGGGAACATAGGGTTCCGTCAGTTCAGTCAGTTCAGTCAGTTCAGTAATGGTGGAAAACAAACCGGGAACATAGGACCCTTTTTTTAAAAAAGGGTCCTATGTTCCCCGGTTTGTTTTCGGGGACATAGGACCCTTTTTTAAAAAAAGGGTCCTATGTTCCCCGGTTTGTTCCGGGGAACATAGGACCCTTTTTTAAAAAAAGGGTCCTATGTTCCCCGGTTTGTTTTCCACCATTACTGAAAAATTTCATGGCAAATAGGCCTATGTAGGCCTACGGGCTAACCCTAACCCTAACCCAGGACCCTTTTTCAGAAAAAGGGGCCTATGCTCCCCGGTATGTATTGCTAGAGGGGAACATAGGTCCCTTTTTGGGAAAAACATAAAACATTTTGGGAACATAAGACATTTTTTCTAAAAAAGGGTCCTATGTTCCCCGCTTGGGGAACATAGGACATAGAGATGACATAGAGATGACCCCCTCTGGAAAGCCTCCTCTGTCCTCGCTCCTCGAAGAGCATTTTGGGAACTGAGACATCCTTTACCATGGTGCACTGAGATTGATTTCAGAGTCACAGGCGGGACGACGGAAGGAGCGAAGAGGCGAGACGGCACAAAATAGAGAAACAAAAAGAGCTCCCGGTGAAGTCAAGACTCCAGGGAGGACAAGAAATATACCCCCTGTACAACCCCAATGTATTGGTTTTACATTTTGGCTTAATACGCATTAAAGAGAGATATAATGTCTTAATCAATAAGCTGTAGAGGAGCTACTGTGCTACCTTTTGGACGGACACAGGTTACCTATTCCAGTTTTTTTTGTATTTTTCTTTTTCTGCTCTTTCCCGCTGAGCGAAGCCAACCCGGCTGCCGGCCTTATACAAACCACACAGACATGAGAGTGGTATCCGTCTTTTCATCTAACTCCCTCGAGAGGAAGGAAAGTGTAAGAGTATTTCCCAAAATGTCAAACATCGCCAGGAGGCGTGGCACAACCTGCAAAAATGAAACACATTCCAGGCAAACAGTTGTTTTGCCGTACGCCGCGAGCACGGGTATTTCCATTTTCATCCTGCGAGGCTTCCAGCGCGAAAGCATTTTATATTAAGCTGAGGTTAAGTATATACTGATGCCGCCACACCAAAATGCCAGTTGCTCGCAGTTCCTTGAAACAAACAAAAAAAGGAAAACAATAAAACCTTTTGAGGTAGAAATTAGCTTTTTCCACATGCAGAGTGGTGGATCCCTGCTGTTCGAACGCCTCCGCCGCAGCACACTGTAGCGCGGGAAAGCACAGTCCGGACAAAATGATAATCCTCATTGACTGCTCGCACTCGCAGCAGCACAGCGTGCTCGTGATTGTTTTCCTGGTGCAACACGACGCTCTGCTGCTAACCTTAACTTTAATAATTTATGCTCACACAGCTTATATGAAAACACACCAGCTGAGTTTACTCTGACTTTATTTCTGGCGCGTCTCCCGAGTCGCCGTGCGCTTCCAGCGGGCCCTGGGTCAATGGCCGTGAATGCGGATTTTCTCACCCTCTTTCCTGTGATGTGGCGCTGAGTCATCAGGGACTTGAACGCAGTAGGTCTTCCTGGTCTGGACCCCGCCGCCGCACAGAATACTGATGTTGGCCTGCCGCCGATCCTGCTGGCTCAGTAAGGGGAGGATGCGACACTCTCCCCAGTCGGTGGCCCTCCACACGTACCTGACAGGGAGCAGACAAGCATGTAAAGACATTTGCAATGCAGACAAGGAAACAGCAATTGAATTGCGTCACGATTGAAGACACTGTTTCTTTTAGGGAGTCAACCCAGAATAAATGCTGGAAAAGTAGCTTTCTGCAAACGAGGGCCAATTTTCTATTTTCTGTTGTGATGCTGGTTTAGACACAACAACCACTTGCTTAACGTTAGGAAACAATCATGTTTTGGCTTGAAATACCTGCTTTGGGTACCAGAAACAGTGCTGGAAATGTCCTCATTTCTAGTCAAAAATAGTGTTTTTTGGGTTTTAGGGTTTTTCTGCAAAACAGCTGATATGTTGAAACTTTACATTTCTCTATACTGCATCTTTACATTTATTTAGGCTTATCTTCTATTTTATGTTTTGACATCACTGTGGTTATAGTCTGGTTTGATTTAGGCACAAAAACTACTTGGTAAGGGCTGGGAAAAGATCATGTTTTGGCTTAAAATACCACTACTAATGAAAATTTACCTCAAGGTCCCCTAAAATGCAGTCTCAAATTGCAGTCACTTGCTTTGGCAACCTTCTCGCCCGTAAATCCACCACCATCCCCTCTCCGCTGCCATGTAATGCAAACGCGACGTGACACATTTTGTAGAAATGTCAATATGACACGTACAAATGTGAACATATCAGTGGGTGTGCGGAAACATTAACCGCCAGTACTTTATCCTGACGACTAAGAGTGTCACGTTGATGCATTTTCGGGAGCTGCAATCCATTCAGAAACAACTGATGAATGAGCCTATTGAAAAAGGATCAAGTATCAGTGTACACAGCGGTGTTGTTTCAGGAAAGCCGCGCAAGGCAAAAAGACAAATTAATGGGAGCAGCCTCTGGTAAAAGCCTCGCTCGCGGTGTGACAGGAGGAGGGAGGCGTGATTGTTTTGATTTGGAAACTTCTAAACAAATGTTTAGTTTCGACTATGAAAAATGCAGCGGTGCATAAAGCAATATTATTGGAAGGGTTTACCAGAACAACAGCCTGTAGTAATCTATCAAATGCTTAATTTCCGTAATGAGTTTTCCCTAATCATGTAAATCCTCTGCTCTCAGGCACTCCGTGTAGATTTAGCAAATAAAACCAAATCTACCAACAGGGAAAATAATTCTCTATTGATTACTTTGTTTACTGCGTGTGATATTAGGCAAAAAAGCCTTTTATCTTAACCCAAACACTCCCGGAACAATGAGGCTCTGTCGAACACTGCTTGTCATCCATGTCATGTCCGTTGAGTGAAAAGCTCCCGACAGTACAGAAGGTTATTAGAGGTGTCACGAGATAATTGAGGGAATGCCGGAAAATATGCACAAAGTAATTCAATGGTGAAATCATGAATATTTGCAGCCTCTAGGCTTCTCTCGCATAATTGTTCAGGTGAAAAAGCTCAGAGAGGCAAAATTAAAAATCATTATTTGGTTTCAGACTTTGACATTTGATGCATAAACATCTGCATCAGGAGATCACACACGAACAAAAGCTTTTTGTTTCCGAGGCGTGTGAGCTCAGGGCTGGGATGATAGCCGTCACTGTCGAGAACTACCTGGGGCAGATTGGGAGCAAATCTCCTATGATGTTGCAAGCTTCTTTTTCCTCAAGGGCAGGACATCGTTCGCCCCCTCCGACTGGAATCTGAGTCATGATCCGTGACCGGAGGCGGTAACCAGGAGACAGGTCGCTGGAACGGCAGGTCTTGGAGCAGGGACTCCACGATGACCAATCAGACGTCTGGCAGTCTTTGGGCATCACACACGCCTGGAACGTGAGGGGGGAGTTGTCCTTGGTACAGAGGCTGCGGATTGAGGAGAAAAACAACGTTGAATTGTGACACATCAAAGACGCTTAATTTCATTACATCAGACTCTTTGTCAGCCCGCCAGAGACCGAGAATAGAGTTGCTGCAAGAAAGTTAGAGAGGACGAAACAGGGGAGTGACAGATGTTAGGTGTGGTGGGGATTTAAATAGATTGGTACAGAGATTTTATTTTATTAAGTCAGAATCACATCAATTGTAAGAAATACCATCTGCTACAGTAGGATAGTGATTCCCAACCAGGGGGACTTGTAGCCCAGAAGGTACTTCTACTCTTCAAGTAGCAGCTCGGCTGCAGGGTTATATATAGAGTAGTATCTTAAAGTAGCAAAACAACATTTTAAAAACGTATTTAATAATACATCCACATGTGTATGATTGCAATTAAGAGTGCATCAAAACTATTTACTGTAGCAAGCAAGCAGAGATGAAGTTAGCTAAGAGAATATAATATTTAGAATTACGATTTGATTCGTTTATTACCAGTTGAAACTAAGAATCGATGTGTTTACATTTCCTTCGAATGAACTTTTTATATCTACAGGGGGGCTGGATCCTCCTCCACAGAGTTGGCCATGTTGCACTGACATATTTCTACAGTAGCCAAGAACAAACAAACTCAACGCTGACTCCAGAGAGGTCCTTTTCTAGCCGGTTCTCTTTCCCAACACATCAAATACGGCAGCCTGGCCAGTGGCCCTACGCTTCAAAGTTAGATGCTGTAGGTTCCCCTCGAGTGTCTCTCCTTGAAGAAGCAGTGGTATAAAGAGTCAGATGAGCCCATGTGTCCTCGGGTCACTCTCGGATTTTCCCTCGGGTGACAGGGGTTTGCGTCCTGTTTGTGACCAAGAGTCAAGAGTGACTTGTTTTTCATGTATGTCACATAGGTGAGTTATCCTACGTATATAACGTATGCGACGTCACGTAAGGTGCATGACACGAGTGACGTTTGATGACTGAATGTAGTTATATCAACCCAAAGCAGGATGTTTCCCTAAACCTAGCCAAGCCATTTTGGTGGTTTGCAGAATTATCATAATGCAAACTGTTTCAATTCAATTTTCAACTTATTCAAAAACCATCAAAGTTTCACCTCATTTGCAGTGATGTCGTGATCCACACAAATGTGCAGTGTTGAAATATTTAAAAAGAACAAAACTCAGTGAAAAGTGTTTTGAGATAATCGTCTTCAGTTGTCAAGTTCTGATAAGAATTTCACTCTCGAGAATGTTTTGCAGATAATTCCATCTAAAAGGCAGATTTTCTAAGTTCAGAAAAGACATTGCATGTTTGTCATCACGCTTTATTTCTCAAAGTCTAACTGGATGTTGTATATTATATTGTTGCTATCTTGACCGCAGAGCCCTCCATGCGAAAAGAGTGACGTGGAGTTGTAGGTAGAGCGTCGTGGTTTGAAACTTGGGGCGCCATCGCAGGTGAGGGTTAGACGTGAGTGTTCAGTTTGTTGCACTTCTGAATGCCGCTGAATCCTACACACAGGACCTCTAAATGAACTAATTTGGAACACAAATGGCTGCAACGATGAAGGGGTCACTTGATTTAATCGAACGCGGCTGTGGGGTTACGTCGTACATAAAAAGGTTGGGAACCACTGTGCCGGGAGAACTAACTCAGAGATATCATGATTTTCTGATGAATGTACGACCTTGGCGGCTTCCACTCCATCACGACAACTTTCAAAGCTATTAAACATCATCATAAAACAGGTCTCTGACATGAAGCTCAGCCTTTACAGAAAATGGTACAAAGAGCTGATATGCTCATTGAAATATGAAACAAGTGCATTAGTCATGTAATTATAGCTCCCATTCTTTAATTTGGACAATTTAATTAGTTAGGTTATTAAGATGTGAGTACAATGCTCATTTTAGAATTTTACTTTGTAATTAGGGTGTAATTAGAAAAGCAGAATGAGGCAGAACTCAGGTGGGAAATCCATATTCAAAAGCTCCTTGGTAAATACCATGCTAATCAGGCGGTGTACAGTAAATGGTCTCTTCACACCCAAGCTATAACGCCAATGAACCTTGTGCGCCTTGTCAGGGATAACGGCGTGCCAGCACCAAACACACAAGACAAATTTAAGCCCCTTCGTCCAAACGGCATGGGACGAAGGAAACACATCACATCAAAGTTGGCATGAAACTTAACGCAGTATTGTACATGTCGAGGGTTTAAACCCTAAAGCCGCCACTGCTTAGCTGTCGTTTAGCTGTGTGCTACTGCAGTGCGCTGCTCCTGACTTTTATTTTGGGTTGCTACTAGAACAAGTTTACAGGCATACATTTTCTCATACTCTGTCTGAAACGCTCTGTTTTAGCTCCTGTCTCTTTAAGACAAACCCAGTCTCTTCTGAATAGCACCGCTTACACCTAAAGGTGAGCTGTGCAAAAATCAATTCTTACCGTGCCAAACGAGCTGCTAGCATTACATTGTGCAAATGCGTGGCATGGTGATGTAGTGTGATCTCTCAAAGACACGGAATTAAATGCTGGACAACTGAAGAGGCGTTTCAGGAGCAGATTATTTACCTTTGAACATCTTTTACATGCACAAGAACCTGTTAAACACTGAAGGAAAGGAAAAAAAAAGAAGAAAAAGCATAATAGGTCTCCTTCAAAAGAAACGTCAAACACTGAGAATGCATCATTCCAACACGATATTATCGATACGTGGTTACTATATCTTCCACAGATGGCAGTCGACAATTGATTAAAACAGTCAACTAATAGCATCACGTTACAACAAGTGGAAGGTTTAGTGGCATTCAGTCAATTTAATATATACATGCAATGATTTTCCTTCTCCTTGAACAGAAAGCCCAAGACGGAGCGTTGATATTTCTATACTCTATGTGTGGGTATGGAGGTGTGTGTGTGTGTAATTGCTTCATTTGTGTGCTAGCATGTGCAGAAAAAATCCATTCTTATCAAATCATGTACCATGGTACAACCCAAACAGCAGGCGCAGGAGAGGAGCAGCACTTGACATTTACCACAATGGAGCCTCGCCACCATGCTAATACGCCAGAGAAACACCAGCTCCCACATAATCTAGTTATAATTGAATAAATAACCACCATCGATAAAAACCATTTTGTTTCAGTGAATACGCCTCCGCACGGAGCAAACGACCCACTGGGATCATGAGGGGGGGGATGACCATTGATCACGTCCCTGTCATGTTACAAAACAATACGAGTGTGGAGGAGCCATAAAAACAATCAACTCCATTAGGAAAATTTCACCTGACACCCACGTTCAGCTACAGAGCAGGGTTTTTTTTGTAAATAACTTTGTCATATGCTACACGAGTGGAAGAAGAGATTAATGTTTGACAAATCCAGTTATCCGTACAGGTCTGTTCCCCAGACAACTACAAACCAGCTCTTTTCACACAGCCACCCTGCTTTCATTATTACATTGAACTCATCTTGGACTCGAAATGAAATGCCACATTTTTCACCGCGCTTTCATGTATTCATCTCAGGTTCACCCTTTTCTCTTCCCACTGTATGAAAAGCCATGCTTCCACCGTGCAGTTCAGCTCAGATCAGTTCGTTCCACTCTAGAACGGTAAACCTCGGTCTGTTTTGCATTTTCAGCGCAGACAGGACTCTCACATGTAGACGGGGCTGTTACCTGGGCTTCAGTGCTAAGCCCCTTCACATTTCAAGCTGCCGGGAATCAAACAAGACATGTTTTGGTCTTGAGAAGCGGCAGCATTCATTAACTGACAAACTGTAACTCATGCTGCCAGATGTACAACTTAATGATAACCTTGTCTCTGCGCCGCTCGCATATACCATCACTTTTCTGCCGTACAAAATCAAATAATTTGTATTCTTTCCACTTGGTATGTGGGATCTCTTTTTACAAGGACACAAACTTTGTTTGAGAAAAAGCTGAAAAAAAAGTTGCTCCGTTTGTCTCTGACCAACCAGCGGTCTGCAGTGTTTTAACACCACCTTTTAGTATCGGGTCAGTAGCAAAAAAACATGGGGGAATGGAGTGGTTTTGTTGGTACCATCCACAACTTTTGCCAATGGAAAAAAATATATAACTAATTGAATTGAACTGGATTGAACTTAAAGCTCCTGCTGGTAAGATAATTAATTTTTGAGTCTCATCCCCAACTCGTCAATGGTCACGCTTTCAGATGGCAGCCGACCCGATCCACCCCCAAAGTGTCAGTAATTGACAAGTTGGGGAACTTAGATGGTGACACTATTATCTTACCAACACGAGTGTTAGCTGGTGGTGGAAATGCAGTGAAAGGGTGAAGCAACTTGCAGCAGCTGTGTTTGGCTTACCTCAGCATCGCATTCTTGCCGTCGCTCCGTGTGCAGCGGACTTGTCGCGTCTGGTATCCAACCTCCAGTTCCCATGACATGGGGTGCTTGTGCGCATGGCGGTGGTGGTGGTGTTGGTGGGAGTGGTGGTGAGAAGCGTGTGTGTGCAGTGTGACTGTATTGTTCTCGCTGTGGCTGGTGGAAAAGTCCACCGTGGTCCTGCCACTTAACAGGGCGTCCTTGTCATGGGGTAGTCGGCACTCGCTCCACGCCCCTACTTTAAGGCTGTACTGGTGCTCGCCCTCCCCAGCAGGGCAGTCAACAGGGCTAGAACAAGTCCTGAGCTCTGTCAGGTTGGGGCAGTTTGCGCCTCCGTACATTGGCGTGGCCAAGACATGTCGAGTCCGGTGCTGCAGGCCGGCGCCGCAGGTTTTGCTGCAGCTTGACCAGGAGTTGAAGTCTGAAACGACACAGTCTTGGGGGCAGGGGATGAGGCACGCCTGCTCCACAGCCGGCTTCTGGGAAAAGAACTCGCATATCCGTGAGGTGACCGCGGTACGGTTTGAAGTGCGCACGCAGTGGACTTTGCGCCTCTGGATGCCGTGCTGTGCTGTGATGCACTCAGCCGTCCTTGGCATGAGCTCGTTGGCAAAGAAAGGGACAAGAACACAGCCCCCCCAGTCTGACACGTCCCACTCAAAGAGGTCCTGGTGCCAGTCGCAGACCTTAAAGCAGTGCCGCTGGCTTTCTGGCTTGTCCGCGTGCTGGCAGTGGGTATGGTGTGTCGTCCAGCCCTCCTTGTGAACACACCATATCGTCCTCGTCTGAACCCCGCCAGAGCCACACTCCTCGCCCATACAGTGACCCCACTGGCCTGCAACCGAGAGAAGACACACGGAGAGGGCATTTTCATTAAAACCTGAAATGATGATTTCAATTGTAGCTGTATCTGGCAGCTTGCAATCAAGCACAATTCAGGGCCATTCACTTAACCTGGGTGATTGCTTTATTCATGAACTGAAGAAGAAAGGAAGAAAGGAACACAAACTAATCAAACCACTAGCAGACATCAATACAAAAAAAAAAAATAAGGTTAGTTTCTTGGTCTCAAGGGACGAGATTCATTAGGGTCCTAGATCCCAAACGGATCAATATCTTGGGCTAAGCAAGGCAACCAGAGTTGCTGTTCACTCAGGCACTATTGTCAGATATGCTATCATTTTGCTGAACTGCAACATTTTGTGAGCAATATCTTGTTTTTTATTTCAATAAGTACATTTGATATGAAGCTAATCCTCAAAGGTGACTGCAAGGATGCCTAAACAAACGGAATAGCAAACTGTCTCTGTTTTCATAACTTCGTAAACTGAACAAACTGACTGACCTTAAAGGACAACACAATTTCATACTGTTGTACTCTGTTTATACAGTGTTTGCTGCACCCTGCCTGCACCTTTCCAGCTTCAAACAGAGTTCCAGGGACCTTTTTTTTTTTAAGAAAGAACAGCGTGTTCATTCTGTTATGGAACAAATAAATATTTCTGAGTTTGTATTATAACCTCACTACTGTAACTGTAAATATAGAAAATTCTGAGTTTGAATTTCTTCTCCAGACGTACGAAAAATGAACCGACCAAGGACGCGTCTGTTTCGCTCTTGTTTGGCTCATTGCTTGCATCACAATGAGGATTTTAACCCAACGTGCAACACAATTGCTGGCTGGAATTATTTAAAACACATTCAGCTCCGGTCTTAAAGAAATTAAATTTATGTCTGCAAAAGAAACAAAACTTGGTAAAACATTATGCCTCCCTTTATTGAGTGCAGAGCAAAACCTCTCCAAACCCAGAGAGAAACACAGTTTTCTTTTTTCTGTGTTCATAGCTTTAGGAACTGCTAACAACGCCAAACTTCAAAAGGGGAAAGTCGTGAACCCGTTTTCATACAGTTCATCTTTCACCAGTCGTGACAATCGATTGAGTCAATGCCTGTCGGGTGTGTTTGCGAAGTTCAAAAACAGAGTAAGAGGTGAAATTAAAGTCAACCTCGATCGGCTCTGTCATAAATACATGTTCTGTGTAAATTGTTAAAGATCCCCCAGACACATTTATTAGATGACAAATATCTAATGTGTCTGAAAAATAAGTATACTAACATTTTAAGGATTTTAATGTTGTAAGTATACTTTATTGTATTTTATACAAAAAAATATACCAGCACATTGCTGCAGTCACAAAAACAGGCATGCTATCATACATTTTTCCACCTTTTCCCCTGTTCAACTGTGTTTCATTTGTTCTTCAGTCCCTGTGTTTTTCTTTCTTTCTTTCCTGCATGTGTTCCCAGCGCTTCTTTAGTTTTTGTATTTGTGTACTTATTTAAATTCTCAGAAATGAAAAAAAAACAAAACAACTGGTTTTAAGTTTTACTTCAATAAAGCTTGCTTTTTTTTGTTTTCAACCCTACTGCCTTTGTCTGTCTTGTGTTTGGGTCCTTGTTTTTCACCCATAACACACGCCTTAGTAACACACAATCACGTTAATCAGTGGGATAAGCTGGTTTATTGTAAAATGTTTTTTTTTTTTTGTGATTCTATATGGCTCACAGAGTAAAACATGACCAAAATGAACACTGGAACCCTTCACAGTATCGATAAGATGTCATCAAACATGAACTTGGCGTCCCAAGTCATGCCCATAGACCCGCCTCTTAAAATCAGAATTTGAATGAGCCCAGACAAAATGTACACTTTCAGCAATAAATGTGAGCACAGGCTTCTAGTGTGAAACTGTGCACATACATCATCGCACACAGTAAAGCTCAAACACACAGACACTGTTGGAACAAGAAGAAAAGACACATTTTTGACTAGAGTACTTTGAGTATTCTGAAATGCAACTCTAATCTTTTTTTCTGGCTCCATTTTATATAACAAACTCTGACACATAAATATTGTGCACACAAATTATGAGAACATTAGGTCGTATTGACATTTAAAGCTTAGGGCCACTACACTCGCAAAGGTGCAAAATGCTGTTTTCACTCCTCACGAAAAAGCTCAGTCCAATAAATTTCACACGAAGTTAAGCTGTGCAGCAGACTGGCAGCCTGAATTTCAGGTATTCACTCACATTACGGAGCGATGATGTGGTCGAGCCCCGCTGCGTGAAACAGAAACCGCACTCGGCCGCGACGACTGGCAGCATCAAAGTGCGAGGGGTGAAAATAACTGTGCTTTTGTCACACAAACAGTGGAACATAGAAGCGCTGCGTGGTCGGAGAGAGGGAACAAAATCGCTGACACCTTTTTCTCCTCTTTCATCGTGAAAAACTTGCACGAGCATCAGAATTGTAGTTTAAAGCGTAACACTTGACCACAGATTCTAGTACTGTGAAGAAGGGGAGCTGCAAACTTTTCACAGCCACCTTCGCGTCTACGGATGATGTGATACTATGAAAAAAAGGTGGATATAAATTTATGTATTTCAGTTGATGTAAGATGCATGGAAAGAAAAGAAGTATGACTCTTTACTTATTCATATGGGGCAGAAAACTGTGTTAAAGTAAAATTAAAGTGACAGGTAGAGGACGGTGCCACACTGCAGTGGTTGTTAGTACCCTTGCCGCACAGCAAGAAGGTTCGGTAACACTTCATAATAAGGGTACAAATAATATACATATATATATATACATACACGATACATGATACGCAACGTCTGCTTAGACTTTCAGAATAAAAGCATGCTGACAAACAAATCACATATTTAGAGTTAGGTTGAGGCATAAAACATACCTGGTTAGGGTTAGGCAACAAAATGTCATGAGTTGGGTTTTTAGTTTTGTGATTTCCTGTTTTATGTTGTTTCATTTTACTTTCCACTTCCTCCCTTTGTCTGTTTTCTTGCCTCATTTATTTATTTCTCCCCAGTATATTTAAGCCTGTGTTGTTCCCCCACTCTTTCATGGTTTGTCAAGAAAACCATGTCAGTCCTGTTTTTGTCCTGCCTCTGTTCCCCGGTCATCATGTGTCCTCCGTGTTCCTGATTTGTTCCACATGGTTTTATGGTTTTGCAGAAAAGGAAATCTTCACTTTGGCCGGATGCATTCAGATCTCTGTCAACACTTTATTAAATAAAAATGCACTCAAACAATGTTCAGAGTTCAATGATGATTGGGTTTTATTGTCAAGAAGCAGGCAAAACAAAACCTTATGTCCTTTCAAGTTCCTCCCAAAAAGGAACTTCTGAGTTTTGGACACCATAATGTCCTTCTGCGTGTGCTCAGTACCATAACATAATTCTTTCTGTGCATAATATTTTCTTATCCTCACAGGAGCTAACCCTTATCACATTTGAGTCACTGGTGACACTATAATCTCCCTTCTTTCAAGGTTGAACACCCGTACTCATAATGTCCCCTTATCCATCACTTTCAAACAAAGTCATCCTGACCTTAAACACACACTTCCTTATGCAATTATGTCTTGATGTTTAGTAACAGTAACAAAAAATAAAGATTAAACTGGACCATCTATGGATTATTCATAATATTGTTATACATTATACATATTTCCAGTTTGTTCTCTGTTTTTGGATCACTTTTTAGTTTTCTTCATGATTTTTTTTTTTACCTGTCTGCCTCTGTGTGTGTCTTGTGTTTGGCTACATTTTTGCCCAAACGTGTCACAAAACTTGGTTAGATTTATTAAAAGATCACACTTATTTGTTAAATCTCATAACTTATGTAATGTAAGTGATGTAACTCATGTCTTTGACCACGGCTGCTCTATCTGACATGTCTCAATTGAGAACAGGTTGGATTTTAATTGAGGATTTATCATGAGCTCGTGTTGCTCATCATTAAGAAATGATCAAGTCATTATGACCTCGTACGATTACTTCACACTTAACAGATTATCAGCTCAGGAGTGTTCACAGTTACTTCACACATAAATAAATATGTGAACATATTAAATGATCCCATTAGTCATATTGCCTCTCCGAAAGCAGAGCGGTACCTGTTCTCATCGAAATAATAAGCAAACCAAACTGGTCGTCAGACGGCAACATTTACATAATAAACATAAATACATTGTTTTTGTATTTGGAATCAAGCTAATTTGATTGCATATCGATTAATGTGTGATTTAACTGATGAAGTGTGACAATAAAGTCGTATTAACTTGATCATTTGTTAACGATGAGCAACAAGAGCTCATAATACATCCCGCGTTGATTCAGGCATTAAACCATCATGAGTCATGCATTTGTCTTAGAATTACTCAAGTATTTATCTTGTACCATCATCTTAAAGTGTTACCGGAGGTTCAAACGAACAGGCTGGCTGTGTGGAGTCGCTACAACACACATTGCTCACTTCACTTTCTTCCGCTGTAGAAGATAAAACACAAATTGATGTTCAGTCTCATGCAAACAGCTGTCAATGTGAACATACCGCAGCATAACAGCGTTTGGTTAACGAGAGGTTAATGGCCCCGGCCTGTTAATAAAGAATAAATCGGGAAATTAAAACTTCAAAGAGAGCTGGTTGCCATGTGTCGGCGGCCCGACACGCTGCACCGTTCCTCTGGTTGCTTCTTCTGTGACAGTGCCCCCTGTTGAGGACTTGAATCTAGGCCTACTGTCTTTCAGTTTGTTCTGAAATCTATATCAGAACATGTGAACACAATACACACTTATCCACGCTGTGTGAATGTCTGCAGGATGTGTAGGTTCAGGTTATTAGAAAGAGGATCAAATTATTAGAAGACGGGGCGTATTGAATTGCAATTGAATGAAATGCTAAATTAATTTGTGATTCAGAAGAACTCCATCCTTAAAAATGGATTTGTGCCCCCCGCTAATTTAGTTTTTGACCTTCCGTCCTCATTTTCAAAAGACATAAATCAGAAAAAGTAGAAAAAAAAAAAAGAAATCAATTTGCTGATGCGATGTGATTATCTGCGTTCACTTCTCATCCAGTTATTTTGCCACATGCTATGAAAGGGATAATTTGATTCATTTCTTCTAATTGGAATTAAATTGATGTAATAATGAGATCCTACTGCTTCCTAAATTGCTTTCGAATTACGACGAGCTGAAACTGTTTTATGCCGTTTTCCTGCCAGAGAAATCTGTTGTTAACACTTTGTTTCCTGGCAAATCAGCGACATGACGGAGCGGCTCCGGAGCTGTTGCTTTCTGCTTAAGGGGGCAATATTTCAAACCGCTGAATTGTTTCATAGTTCACCGAAGCACATCATTGAGTTTATTCATCTCGGCTTTGCAATGTTAATGGGGACTCGCGGTGTAGCTAACATTATTATGTCCGTATGATCTTCAACTGAACATATCAAAAGCACAAAAGGAAAAAGAATTACAACCGTTCCGTTAATTCAGAAAGAGTTTTTTTCTCACACAGGAGAGGAGATAATCGACTCGTCCACTGGTTTAATTTCAGGAACCAGGACGTGGAAAAAAACAGAAAGAGGCGCAGCGGTGAGAACAAGGCCGTCTCGGTCTGACACAGTGTGAAACGCGCCGAGGCTGTCGCGGCAGATGCATGCGTTTTTTTATGTCGCGCGTAAGTACTGTCACAATAATTATTATCATCCTTTCATCTTCATTCACACTGCGGCGAGATGTGAATGGGATCAGACCTTTTCTCTCACAACACGCGTTTGGCATAAACAGCGAAGAGATGTTTTTCTCATTTTGATTTCAACTCCGATCCAGATCACGTGGACACGTGGAACACAATATGACCTACATGCGATGGTGCGTCGAGCCATTTACACTGTGGTTTCTCAACGTCGCCATGACTGCGAGCAATCAGGGCACATTCGGCGTCTGCCAGTATTAACATGGCGGACAACAGCAGGGAGAAGTGTAGAAAAAGCTGTGGTAAGATATCATTGGGATGGAAGACCCTGTGAGAAGGGGCCATAGTGACACTGTTACTGGTGTTACACTCCCCTTCTATAATTAAAGTTGCAACAGACAACATTTCCCCTCCCAGTGTTTCCAAGCGGTATAATTGTCGGCGCCGCTGAATTTTAAGACAACTGGATTGTTTCGATTTTGCTAAGAGTCTCAAATAACAACACAAGACAAAACATGAGTTTATTCAATCATCTAGACTATTAAAGAAATGGACCGCCACTTAACCTTCCTTTCTCAGTGTGACTGCATGCCCAGTGGCAAACAAAATGACGTAGCGATCGCAAGGTTTGTAGGGAACCAACGTAAACGCTGATGGTTTCATCATTCTAAATCCATCACATTGTGTGATCAAGATTTACTTCATGATGTATGTTGAAGCAGAATACGTGTCTATTGCCAGTTCGAGTACAAATTTGCATACTGTAACTCTATAATCATTACTTTTAACTTAAAAACATACAAAGCAAAAAGTAGGAAACTCAGGAAGACCTGCGACATCTATTGCACGTCTGTCTGTCCTGGGTGAGGGATCCCTCCTCGTTGGCTCTTCCTGAGGTTTCTTCCATCTCCCCAGTTACTTACTTCTATTAAAAGTATCAGAAGTATCGTCATCGAAATGTATTTAAAGTATCGAGAGTAGAAGTACTCATCCTGCAGAATGGCTCCCTTTATATTTTATTCTGTTCTCATCACTAATCAATACATGTAAGAGCATTTCTGCTGTAGTTTGTAAATGCAGAGCCAATTTTAGATACTTCATATACCACTGGGTGGATCAGTAGTGTAGTACTGCATCATATCTATTAGAAGCATATATGACTAGACATAGCTGTCATATACATATTATAATAATATTTCACTCTGAAATGTGATGGAGTTGAAGTATAAAGACATACAAAAACACAACATGGAAGTACTGAAAGTGTACGTGAACACAGTACTTGAGTGAAAGTGCTTAGTTACTCTCCATCACTGTCTATGAAGAGAGTGCCGGACGACGACGAGCTAATGAGCTTCACGGGGAGCGAGAGCACGATTAAGAGGTCAAATCACAGGAACTTGAAGGCCAAAAATATCTTGTTGCATTAGCCTTCGTAATCAAAAGGCCATATGCAAATGAGGCTCCCGATTCAATATTTAAATTAAGTGGAAAATGAGCTGCATAAAACATGAAGACAAACAAAAATAGCCAAAAATAGAAGAACAGGCGCACGGAGGAGAGGATCCTTGAGTTTATGCATTGCCGAAGGTGGACTTTTAACCAATAAATGTGCACTTTGATCAACACACGAGTTCAGATTCTCACTACGGTATGTGTCATTGACTATCTTGGGATTTTCCATTCACTGCTTTCACAACCTGTGTGTTTATTTAGGCGTCAGCACATCGTATTAAGCTGAACCAACATGGCTTTGCGACACTTTGAATTAATAGTTTGAACTCTGGCTCGACATGATGCGAACCGCCAACCTGAAAGACACTTGAAAGCGCTTTGAACAGGAGAGACGCTGTTTTCTGTCAGAAGGGAGAAAAAGCTACACGAGATCACTCCCGGCTGCGATAACATCTACGTCGTGCTGATGAGAAAAAATTAGACGCGACACATCAGTCGAATTTAATTTAAAAAAAAAAAAGCGTAGTCACAACCCCACCTCCAGCACCCCCGCTCTGTAAGAGATGTTCTCGATTCAGTCTGCGCTGACGAGACCGAAATAAATAATCTTATATGGGTTACGCCCGAAAATAGACATGAAGAGAGCCCTCCACAAAAATAAGATATGAGCGGCAATTCACAGCTGAGCTTATAAAGAGCTCCGGTGTCAACAGCGAGCAGCTGAGCGCTCCTGTGGTCACCGGTGGCACTCCATCCCGATAACCGCTCTTTCATCAGCATGACCACCTTTGCTCAATGGTGCTGTTTTCACACTGTGCCAGGGATACGTGTGTGTGTGATTTATGGAGGTGTGATTGGGACTGATTCCGCTGCCAGGGGAGCCAGCTAACACAAGCACTAGTTCATCTCCAGAGCTCTGAATAATCACTCTCTCGATCTGTCAGCATCAGCATCTGTCAGCCCCTCAGGAGGAACCAGTCACCCACAGCTCCTTCATTCCTGCCGCACTTAGCTGCCTTGCTTACACCTCCGGGGGGGCTCCAGTAACCCCCACGGGCCCCTGCTATATTTACTATTCCATTTACATCTTCGTAATAGGAAGAAAAACTTTTTTGTGAGAGGCTGAGCAGACTTCACCACAACACAGGGAGAAGAGAGAAATTAAATTTAGCCAATGTTGCATGACTGAAACCGTATTCTCTCTTTCAGCAGTGTTCAGTTCAACCCTTAAGTTGGACAAATGGTAGCAAAGCTGTACGACAATAACAAGTAACACAACAAAAGCAATCTCCACCATGCCCCGAAACCAGACAGACGGAGACAGAGGAGAAGCAAACAGCAAAGCAGTAAACTGTTGTTTAAACAGCAGCGAGCGGCGCTCCGTCTCGAGAACGCTGTGATTTCACCGCTGTGAAATCTTTCGCCTCTCCGGTCCCTTTAATTACATTTGGTAAAAGCATCATTGAGTAAGCTCAGTAAAGTCTTTTTTTTTACAATTTCTTCTGAACTTTCCAACTTCAGGCGACCGTGTCGGAGCTGTTAACGCGGAACGTTTACTAGTGCAACTTTAAAAACTTGAACGCCCCAAACAGCTGGATTTGACGGCGGCTCAAAGAGCTTCCGATTAAAAGGGTGGTATTTTTTTTTTAGCCATGAAACCAGTCCCAACAAGAACAGATGCAAAGCTCTTCTGGGCATGTGTTGATCAAATTGCAGTCCAGTTAGCAGGATAAATTGTGGGCAATAAACGTTTTCTGCTAACCACTGAAGTGTGTAGCACATGGAAATGTCCACAGAGTTACGGGTGAGGAAGCTGCCTAGCCAGTGAACAGAGTCTGCGTTCTGGCATTTGTAAGTGTGAAACCTCTGGATATTTTTAAGGAGACCTCAGGACATTTCCAGCCATGTTCGCGACTCTCACCATGTGGTTTTTGTGCCTAAACCCAACCAAAGAATAATCACAATATTGTCACAAGGGAAAAATGTGAAATTGCACTTTAAGAAAATGTTAAGTTGCAACATAAAGAAACACTTGGTTTTAACTTATCCGTTTTGCAGAAGCATACTTGACACTGTGTAATTCGGTGATTGGGTTGAGTGAGGCGACACGGGTGCCAAGCCAGTGACCACAGTTCAGGACTGTGTTTCAACATTTGCGAGTGTGAAACCACTGGATGTTTTTAAGGAGACAATTTACAGAAATGTTTTTTTCCAACAAAAACAGGTGTTTTAATCCATAACATGATCTTTTCTGAACCGTAACCGAGTGCTTTTTGTGCCAAAAGCTAACCAGACCATGATCGCAATGTTGTGTAGAAATACAATTGAAAACGGAACCTGATCAGACGGAAAGTTGCAACATAAAGAAATGTAAAGGTGCAACATAAGTGTGGTTCTCAGAGACGTACATTCCCAACATTTATTCTGGTGATTGGGTGGCATATTGTCATGTGTCTCTATCTACAGAACTGTCCTGAACACTTTATTTTCCTGAACTGTTTAAAAAAAAAAATCAGATACTCAGCTCTGTGGGGGGAACATAACATTTTTCCTCTCAACTCTGCAGCTTTCTGTGCATTTTTCCTCAACAAACATCTGCCGAGTCTACTCACCATCCATCTCGGACTCCTCTGCCTGAGTGAAGTTCGGCTGTCTGGATACATGCGTCTTTTGTCGCAACACTTTTTTAATTAAATGATACCTGTGCCACCGAGCCTCATTATGCGCGGAGCCGTCCCCCATGCCACACTTCCATCAGTTGTAATTTATGAGCAGCGAGGTGCATCCTCAATTACAACATTCATATATGCAGAAATTCATCAGATTATCATCAGCCAGTCAATCCATCTCCAGACGGCCTGAATCAGCGCGTTTTTCAGCCGACTGTTTGCGTAGCGGGTTAACGGGGACAACGTGTGAACCGTGAGCGAGGGGAGTTACAAAAAAATTAATTCACGGGGAGGAAGAAGAAGAAGCAAATTAAGCGACAAAAAATAACACTCATCACCTGCAGCTAAAAATAATGTGCGATAATAAAAAGAGTGAGCAGCCACTGTGAGGAGATTGACCTTCCTGCCTGAATATAAATCAGACATTTCCATAAATGCTCAATAAGTGAATGCATTATGGTATTTGTGTTTTGGCTCGACAATGAGACGCTTATTGCAGCTCGCATTATCCCGAGGCAAAGCATCAAATGCGGCTTCAGTATCCCACACTAATGAATTAAGCACCCTGGGGCTGCAGTGCTATACACATGGCCCCAGTGGGCTTTTGTGATGATTTAGCATTCAGCCCTACAGCGCCACTGCCAGACCTACTCGAATGCCTAATCATTAACTGAATGGGCCAGCAGTATAAACAAGACAACACGAACACATGTTGTGTCCGCTGAGTGATGTAATACCCATTTAGGCCAATCAGTAGCTAAGCAAATATGTGCTGTAACGCAGCCGCACAATGTCATTTTTAAACGCCAAAGCGGTGCGATAAAACTTCCTTCCTTTAATGAAAATCTGATTAGCGGCGTCCGAGATTATGCGCGATAAAGGCAAACGCGCCCGCCGCATCTGGAGTCCCCGGCCTGGTCTCACGAGGTGCGACGGCGTGACGACGAGCCCTCCGTACTGTAAAAACCACACGAGCTCCCTCCGCTCTGATTTATCTCAAATCGATATCGCAGTAGATCATGAAGGGGATCATTTTAATACCAGCATGAAGACTTCTAAGTGAATAATCAATCAACTTTAGTCAGCATTAGCATGATTCCTGCAGAGAGTTATCACTGTGCGGGGGAGGGGGGGGAGGACAGTGTTAGAATTGCACAGCAGTCAGACAGCAGTGTGAGGTGGAGCCACGAGGAATAACAGGAGTCACAGCGAAGCAGTGCCCTTTTTTTTGATGTATTCACTTTCTGGTTTCTGGGGATTTTTTTCTCTCTCTTCAGCCCGCAGAGCAAAACAAACAACACAGCTCTGTGACCGGCTGCATAAATACGCCAATGATCCATATTTATATGCAATCATGGAAGGTGGCAATTCAGCAGCTTTTGATATAAACAAGCGCGGATATATTTCCTGTGTTGCATTGTCTCCGCCACTATGCACAAACACACCGACGATAATATGACGTAGCTTCTCGACTTCAATCACCAGCCCGGTCGTCAGGCTGCAGTGTTAGCAGTCGACGTTCGTGCAAACCACAGATACGTCCAAGTTTGGCACGTGTCCCAAGTGTGGCACGTCGGGTTCGCATTATATGCTCATTAGGCACCGTTCACATCGGGAAGCGGAGGGGACGGTGGTTGCATTATTAAAAGACAACAAGACAAGACTGCCAGCTGGCCGGCTGCAGTTTGAGACGCACCTCTGGTATGTTTAAGGACACCTGGGGACATTTCCAGATGCTTTGCGTGGAGACAAAACTGGGTGTTTTTCGCAGGAGGTCGGACCATCTCCATCCTCGGTTGCGGTGAGCACTCCGGGTATTTTAAGCCAAACCATGGTGCAGAGAAAAAGACAACTCAACCTACATGTAAACAGATTTAAAAGTTGCACCGTAAAGACACGGACAGCTTGAATTTATCTGTGGTTTTGCAGATATGTCCTGAGGGAACATTAATTCCGTTGATTGGGTTGCAACCACACAGCAAAGAATGTTTTCAATCACCAAGATGTTGATGGTTGATTGACTACAGCTGTGTTACAATAGCAGAACCTCAATACAGTATATCTAAAAGCCTACAAACAGAATAGAGTATGATGACTGGTGGAGATACAACATACATGTACGCTGTTTCTGTGTCATCTAACTCAGGAGTATTGCAATCAGAGGAAGTTCAGGGCTACCTTTAGGCTAATATAGTACTCGTATGCCAGGAAAGACTGACGGCATCAATTTGAGAAAGACAACAGTAATCTATATCCAAAGACACCCATTTACAACATATCTTTTCAGAATTGTATGTAATAAAAGTACACATGCTAACTATAACACGACCATATGTGTGCTAAAGCCGTTGGTTTGAGACCATTGTGCTGTGCTGAAGCATACCCACCTTCCGCTCAGGTGAAACCTCTGCTCACCGGTAGCTGGGAAAAAAAGATTCATCTGTGTCTGCGACTGTACAGATGAAGAATAAGCTCGCATTTCTTATTTTCTGCTCTGCCTGATATATTTTTTTCCGGGTCATTGCTTAAGTCCCATTTGTCTTCGTGAGTACTCTGTATATGTTAACCTGCCCACAGCAGTGGGCTGTCAGGGAGTTTCAAATGAGCTCTGTTGAAAACACAGGCTCCTTTCTGTTAAGTCAAGACGAGGTGGTGGGGGGGGATAGAATAATGTAAAAGCAGCTACCCTGAGCGAGCACCATTTTCCTGCGTTTCCATGGCTTCACGATAAAGATCCTGGACCCTTTCTGTGAAAGGAGCTGGATGTTGAGTCAGTCAGATTTGAATGTAGCTTCTATGTGTTTAAAACTCTTACTTTAAAATGTAATGGTTTACACTGCTAAACCTTTCAAATAGTGCATAAAAAAAAAAAAATGAGCTGACCCGATGTGCTTCCAGTTACAAAAGATGGGTCAGAGTCGGCCTCAATGCAGGCATGCATGAATAAAGAAATAAAAGAATTTGATAATACAGAGAAGGCGAGAGAAAAAATGGTCCAAGATGATACAATCTAAATCAAAGCAATACAATAGGAAGATAGGAGACATACAATAAAACCAACAAAAGCAGTTATAGGATGTTAGAGATACGTTAAGATGGGACTGAAGGATAAAAAAAACATTCAAACCGCCGCTGGGTCGAGCGTTACTATGATTATAGGCTCCTTGGGCGCGTCCAGGATGTATGCTGGACATAATACCACTAAAATAACAGCTCAGATAACTACACAACACAAAGACAACAATACAAACGTGCAAACTATGTGGTTTCAGCAATAGCGAGTCCATAGCAACCACCATAGCAACAATAGAAAATATTAAATATTTTGACACTTTCTGGGCGAAACCTGAATCAATCTTCGTAATAACAAACAACAACAACAAACTAAAGGTCACGCACAGTCGCTGAACAAAGATTATGAAAATAAAACATACATTCCTCGCTAACAACACGTTTTTGAAACATTCATTTTTCTGCCGATAATGAAGGCAATGTCTGCCATGTTTTCTGGACAGTCGTGTGACAAGAGAAAAGAACAGGCAGGCCAGTGGAAATAATAGGTTTCAGGTTAGTTAATGTGTTAACAAATGTGTTAAATCAGGATCTTAACTCGCTTCCCCTCTCAGACTCTGCTGTAAATCAGTTGATTTGGGTTGTAAAGCGCGATCATAACTGAAAGGTGTAAAGTCTCGAACAGTAACAGGCTGACAAATGGCATACACTTATGTGTAATGTTGTGTCAGCACAACACAGCAGGGCGCCATTTTTCTATACTCTGGTTCGACAATAAATCCAGTGCCAGTGACATTTCATCTTTTCCCAGTAGTGAACGTGGCATGTCCCGCTGTCTCGCTAAATATGCTCACAGCTGAATCCAGACAGGACTTCCTCTTCTGAAATCAATGTTGGCCTGTTCTATTAACTGGCCTTGGGAGACTTGGTAGTTTATCTACAAAGCACATAATGTATTTCCTCTAAGATTTCATTATTCATATAGATCCCACTTTGATTTAGGCTGGAAAGCCCCTCCGGGGATTCTCCGCGAATCAATGTGTTTACACTTATTAATGCCACGGTACTTCAGTTGGTATCACTTTAAGACACGGAGACTTCAGCGGGGGCCAGACAGAGGTGCGCTGTACCTCCGCGGTGATCAGAATCTTTTTCCGTGTAATTGCTTGTCTCATGTGGTCTCCTCTAGTCGCTGCACCAGCCTGTGTAGAGGTGACAAGTAATTGGATAGGATGTCATTCACTCCTCTGTCTCACTGTCTTCCACTGACCTGGGATTTCTCCCCCGTAAGCACAGGAGCAGAACTAATGGCCATATCTACAGGCAACAACCTGAGGAAAGACCACGGTGTTTTGATAATGCAGGTGACGAGGGGCCATGGCAGGACAGAGATAAAGTTGTGTATCTGGCAGTGCAGCATTTTGTATGATTTATCCTCGGATTATTCTATGAAATAAAATAAAAAAATGTTACATCCAGCGGTGAAAATCTGGGAATTGTTAAGAGGAATTTTCCCAGGTAATCTGTCGATACATATTTCATCGACTGGACAACACCAACATACCTGTCAACAGCCCCGGTTTTCACTGATGTTTTCTTATTTTTTAACCATTACTCCTGCTGTGCTATGGATTTGCAATTTCTCCCATTAATCTCCTGATTTCATAAAGGGTGTTTTTTTAATTTTCTGCACGGGACATGTGTCGTGGGCAGAGGTGGGCATTCGCTAACAACCCTGACCGACTGAAAACGGATGTGGGCAGGTCCCATGAAGGAGACATACACTTCCAGATTTCACTCCACTGGTGCTAAACCTGTCTCTTCAGCAATCAATGTGCATTTTGTGAGAGCAGGGTGGTAAAAACAAAGTCGCAGCACTAAACATGCTAACTAGGCTAAACACAAGTAAGCTGCAGAGCACAGAGGGAACACCTAGCTATGAATTTAAGAATAAATAAAAGTCATTTTTACTTTCGCATCATTGTATTTATTCAATTCATCTGTGGTGTAGGGTTATATTGGAGCTAAGGCGCTGCAGATAACCCAGAAAATAACCCCCTGTTTTGCACAGCGAAATGTTAAAAAAAAATCAATGAGAACAACTTATTTTTTGAGAAACAACGCAGGACAATTCGACATAAATTCCTGAGTCACAGTGCAGCAGGGTTTGTGTCAAAGAAATGAAGGACTCGAAAAGAGAGAAGAGAAAAAAAAAAGAGAAATGTATTGGCTGGTTTTTGACGAAGCACTGCAGGAGGAACGGGGAATGAGCTGACTTTGCAGGGGCTGTGAAGCGCTACCCCCTCGTCTGCGTTTGAGGCGAGCCTTGACAAGGTTGTCATGGCTGAACATCTGCTGAAACTTCATTTGAGCAGTGATTACTGACGCACCCCAGAGGTTTTCCTTGAGCTGCTCTCAGATTGAGCCGCGATTTTTTTCTGAGGTGCCGCTCTATTTCTGCTCGAGTGCGAGGTGAGAGCACTTCAAACCGAGCCAAGGAAGGTTTTCCTCCCCCCCAGAACAATGTAAACTGTATCTCCGAGGTGCTCGAGTACCTACAGAACAAACACGGTCTTTCAGTGCTTTAAAAGGAGCCACATTAACATGCTCTTATTGGTTCCTCTATTACAAAGTCATGTTTACTTGGTTAAGGTCACACAGAGACTGCAAGTGATGTGTACGGGGATCATCCCACCCGTCAGTTCTACAGAGCCTTTCAGCCTCTTTGAGCTCTTTGAGCAGTTTTGCTGTTTGGTTCAGTCTCACCACCCTCATCAACCCTTTTTTCCATCTTCAGCAGGCAGCTATTTTCTCTCCAAAAAGGCTCTGATTAACCCATTATGCGCTACAGTACCTGCTCAGCACCGAACGGGTGAACGAGGTTAGTCGCTAGATGGTGAACAAAGTGGAACGTCCAGCTGCGAAGGAGTTTATTTTGTATTTTGGTAGAACGCAAAACAGAGCCGCAAAATGGTCCTAATGTGTAAATGGGCAATCAGTCGGTAGCACACGCGCCGTAACTTTATGCAGTGTTGTAATCTTGTCCGTCCGTGACGCAGTGATTCAGAAACTGTAATCACACTTCGGTTTCTGATCGATTACCTTGTTTCTTGCTTTAAAAGTTCTTCCGTTATCTGCATAGCGATCAGCCTGACCTCCCCTGATACCCATGAAATTCAACACCGTGTTACCGTCTAGTTCCCCCGTGGAGGGGCCTTTCAGCCTCGCCGGTCTTCTGCTGACTCCGGCGAGGAACACATTATCATAACTTGATGAGTCTCTATCTTGGAAGAAAGCACATTAGCACAGCCGCAACTGAAAACTGCACTCTGAGGCGGCCACACTTCCATATCACTCCGTGGTTTATCCATGCATACATGTATCGTAACTTCTGAATACCCGACGGTAAAAAGGTAGCACACGCACAGATCCTCGGGACTGAGTCGACAAATCTCAAAAACCGCCAGTTTATTCTGGCCGTGTCAGCCAACATGGTAATGTTTGACCTTCTTCGTGGCGTCCATCGGGATGAAGTGTTAGCATGTTGGTTGATGTGGCCAGAATAAAATTGGTGAACTTGAGATTTGTCAAAGCTGTCTTGAAGCTGCCGTTGTACCTTTGGGTGTTTGGCAGCTGGAAAAATATCAACTTGCTTTAGCGCCACAAAATAAAACAGTGGGAAGGCGCGTCCTCTTGAAGATGAACTATGTATCACCGTAGCTCAGTGTGGACGAGGACTCATCCCACTAACGAGCATCAGGAATCGTCTGCAGTGTTCGTGAAACTCGTTCATCTCAACCTTTGTTTGTACAATCGGGCATCGTCAAGTTTGTTCATCAAGACTGCAGAATGCTTTGCAGTGTCTTTTTTTAAGTTCAGCACCTGCACAATTTAAGAAAGCTGCTGAGAGTTTGTTTTTATCTCTGCGATGTTATACTTGTGGATTATCTTTATAGACCATCCACTAACCCCAACTGTACTTAAAATACTTTGTGCACTCTCATATTGGAGTGTCTGCCAGTGTGCGGACTCTTCTTTCTTGTATTTCCTTTCATTTCTTCACTCTTTCCCCTCCTTTTAATCATTTTAGCTTTCACTCTCTCTGTTTTCAATGGGCAGCCCTTGCAGTGGAAGAGCGCCCAGATCAAGGCCCTCTGAAGGTTTTCTCTCCGCGCCTCTCCTTCAGCGGCTCGGGTGTACATCAATTTATATTATGTGCATGTGCCAAAACCAATAAAAGAAGTAGAGGACGAACAGGTGTAATCACTGCTTTAGTGAAAAAAACGGGTCAAATAAGCTGGACTTATTTACCTTAATGCCCTGATTTGGTGAGTCAGCGACTCAAGTGAATTTGTTTGAGAGAGTCTGGCCCGTTTTATCCGCCGCTGACAGAGCATTAAAGAAAGATCCTCCTTATTAGGAGACTGATGTGTGGCCGCATGTCAGGTTTAGCATTATATCTTTGACTGGCAGTTATATGACAGAACATCTCAGGCAACGAGAAGTGTAACAAATAACCTTGTTCAGGGGGTAAATAAGTTAAGTAAAGCGTTCTTTCAACGACAACAACACTGATAAGGCCAAACAAGTTGATAATATCTTTCTCTGCTGTCCTCAGGTGACCGGAAAAAACGGTTAACGGCGCTTTAAGGAGAGATTGGCATTATTATTACTGTTACAGGGACAGGAGTCCAGTTCAGGCCTCCACTGTCAGTCAAAGACTTCCCCCTCCTCTGACCTCCAGACCCTCATTTTTCATTATATCACCAAATGTTCTGCAAGTTATCTTCTACACTTATTATATTTCCCAGTGCTTGCGTTGGTATATACTGTACAAAAAGCCAAAGATTTGACTTCTTTCTTTGTTTTTTGTTTAATAACGGTCATTATAAACTGCACAAAACAGTTGCAAAAATGCTACAGACATCTACATTCACTCTAAAAGCCTTGAGGGCCATCGAGAGTTCATGTCGGTAACGCCGAGGCACGCTTTGTGCTCTGTCTGGCGGAGCGGCGCTTGAAGCCGTGCTCACACAGCCAAATTGCGTTTTTTTTTCTCTGTTTCTCTGCGTGTGTCGTGAGCAGATGGGGAAAAAAAGCAAGGACGAGTTATCGTTCCTGCCCTAGATTTTATTGGCTACTCAAAATGCATTTAAGTAAAAGAAAGGTGTGCGGCAGACAAACATTTCACAGGAAGGAGACGTCGGGACACTGAACACTAACACGGTATTGATCTCCCCGTCCTCCCAAAAAACATCTGCACCTCCGTCGCTAAAACACGGCCGGTGATTCATAAATACGCCGCTGTTTTTTGAAAGCGTCTCTGTCCACAGGCCTTTTCATGTTCCAGATGCGTCTCATGGTGCAGACTTCAATCGGAGCAATTTCGTTTTTTCCCTTTAATCAGCCCACAAAATGATGAGGTGAGGACCGGTTCAATGAGGACCCCGAGCCAGGAGAGAGTCCGTGACACAAGAAGCGATTACCTGCGTCGGGTAGCCCGCGGAGTGGAACCTGCAGAGGCTAAATACTTCACCTATCCTCCATCTGTCATTTGTGCTCCCTCTGTCCCTCGGATATTAATCAGACGCTCCCCTCATTTTGCGTTCATCTGTGGGAGGTCAAATAAATAATGACTGGACAAAACAGCATCCAGCAGCATCTCTCAAACTCTGTTTCGTCCAACTTAATAACGCAAACAGAAAAAGAAACCACACGAGACAGAGACGACTTTGCTTTCCCCCCGATGCCAAAGTCGGCGAGAGCTCGGTGTTCAGCTGCAACAAACAAACTCATATTTTTTTTTTTCTATTTCTCACCTCGTAGTGGAAGAACAATATAGAAAATAATACAGTATGCTCTCAAATGTGAAATTGAAAAATCGCTCAATATACTCTGTAGGGCTGCTGTGCGCCGCCGTACACTGATACCCCCGCGATCACCCCGGCCAAAACACACAACACGACGGTCTCTGGCCTGTCTTTATCAGGGAGCCAAACAAAGCCATCAGCCGCCGCGAAGCCACAGTAGTTGTTATCACCGAGTCCATTAGAGATGTGCAGACACATCCGGCCCCATTGCTCTGGGAGAGTTATTGGAAAGGACAGAAAACTAATGGATAGTTTGGGAGTTCTGATAGTCGGAGGTGTACCATCGTCATCTCCCCTCACATCATGACAAATAGGGCAAAATCAAATTAATAATATATGGCAGAAATGAATGAAGGGTATACATTGCTTTGTTACTTTGAGTGAGGTATATTTATCAAGAGACAGTGAATATCACGGGTGAGGGATTTAGCTTCCTCAATCTAAATGGACTTATTGAAATCCATGACCACAGAGGATAAATTGATTACTACATGTCATTTTTTCATCTAATGCTGTAACATGAGTTCAGTGTAAAGCATCGCATTCAGTGCAACTTTATCTGTAATAACTGATTAAACACATAAGGTTTATGTATAAGTTTGAATTATTATACTTAACCAGTCAAAGTTATTGAATCTACTGATAATGACCCATCTTGAGTCAATTAATGGAAAAGTGAAATAAAATGTGACACTTTACACTGAACTTTAGATTAGTAATTAATTTTATTACATAGTCAAATTTACAAATACGTCAACATTTTAAGCTCATTATTTCTCGTATGCATCATTGAGTCAATTTGTCCAGAACTTTGGGTTTTAACCAAATATCTGATAAGAAGTATCGACGTTCAGTGTTTAACACTGACCATTTAAACCTGACAACTACTACCATTTTTGGTTTTCTGTGTTTGATTGATTAAGATCATTACATCTATCCATGTCCTGGAACACATAATACATCAGACAACAAGTAATGGGAAAAAGGAAAACAAAAGAAATGAGAAAATAAACCACAAAAATAACAATAACATTTACATAAAAGGCTGAAAAGGGCTAGTGTGTTAGGCTCTGCAGAGCTTTGTCGATCTCCCCTTGTTTCTCATGTGTCCTTCCTTCCTCCCCTCTTGTTGTCTGTTTGCCTCCCTCTGTCTGTCAGTGTTCTGTCTCAGGCTGGGCGTGGCCGACCTGCACTCTGATCATCAGCCAGACTCCTCGCACCTGCTGCTCCACACACCTGCGGCCCATCTACACTGATCACCAGTTACCTGTTCTAAGCCGGTCTTTCGCCTCCAGTCTTCGCCAGTTTGTTGTGTTTTTTTTCGCCTGTCTGAAACTTTCCTTTATTTTCCCCCTCTGTGCAGCAGACCTGCCACATGTACCAGCCTGTCCAGTCCGGCCCAGCCTCGCCTGCTGTCTCATCAGAAACCCTGCTCTGGAGTATCCACTTTTGGACTTTCTGGGAGCTGCTGCTGCCTCATTCTGAACTTTTTTTTGAACATTGTGGGTCCAGTTTTGAATACTACCACTGTCCTGTGAGAACTGAAACTTTTTCTAAAAAGGAAACTTTTCATGAGCTTAGAAAAACAGGCGTGTTGTCTGCTTTGTGACGATGTATTTTCAAGAAGATCCGAGATTTTCAATAATTTATTTAGCTTAGGAAGAAGAAGTTCCTCAACACAAACAGAAACACAACATCTCATCTTTCAAACCCGTCAGAAAAAAGGAGTGAAAAGTACAATATCTTCCTCCAAGATGTGGAATAGAAGTATGCAGATGGACAAGCTGGCCTTTGTACTTAAGTACATAACTTGACTGAATGTAGTTCGTTATATATCCCAGAATATTAGCATCTGTACTTTCGGACACATGTGAAAGATGAAAAATTAACCTTAATGCCCTCTGTGTATGAAGCCTTTCATAATAGGGCAGTAGGTGTCAGGGTATCATGACAAGAGTGCTTGGCGGTAAGCTGTTTGTCGGGTCACGCGTTCCTCAACCAGCGACTCGGACTCCAAAGAGAACAGCCAGTCAACACCTCGAATCTTAAAAAGAAAACATGCATCATGCGAACATTTGCCGACAATTAAAGGCCTGTCTGTTAACTATCAGACGTGCCATCAGACCCTACATCGCACTGTGATGCCACGATGTGAGCCGAGTCCTTGAGAGCTCGGGCGGCATTGTCTTCTTCATTCTTGAATACACACGGAATAAGAAAAGGCAGTTATGTAAGCGTGGGCGCACATCCGGGAGAGGCGTGGGTGTGATGCATGGATTTTAAATGACATTAAACCTGATGCAGCCCACCCAGAAAAAGCAGCTGTGTGGCTTAGATTCTTTTTTTTTTTTTTTTTTTTGGCTCATAACTCAAGGCAGAAATCGAGACGAGGCAGCCGCAGCTCGGAGTGTGAATTGAATATTCCCCGCTACGAGCCGCGCGACCAGATTGTTCGGTACACCTGTAATAAAGTGTTATATAATAGCGCTGCGGTAAATCCTACCGTTATGAGTTATTTGTTTATTATTTGGTTTCACAGTCATTTTGCAGGCTGGCGGTTTGTGTTGTATTGATCATGTTTCCAGTAGCACAACGCTCACCTGAAGTTGCACCTGTCTTTGAATGCGACGCGGTGCATCCTGCATCGTACTGTACGTGCTACGTGTCAGACGCGAACGTCTCGGTCTCGCTGGAATAAAAACATCCACATGTCGAGGTTATCCAGTCTCAGCCGGGGGAATATAAACCTGGCTACATTCATGATACCGCCAGCGGCAACATTCACTTATCACACGGCCCACTGACATGTACACGGTGAGGGCATAGGGGGGATAAAGTCAGTGTTGCTGAGGCCGATGCAACAATTCTGCTCGGTCCAGATCAGGGAAACACCGTATAGAATGCTTTAAAAACAGGAACCTCATGCTCTCGCTGGACATCTGGAAGACGCAGGTGGAAGTTTTTTTTGCACGCTGTAATCTATTTGCATCCGCTGATGCTCGAGCTGCAGCCACAAAACATCAAAAAATATTATAATTCGGGGTGCTAATTATATTACAGTGCCGATTATGGTTGCGAAAATTAAATAAAGAAAGATGAATATTTATTCAAGTAGAGTTAATTACGGGAGCGCACTGGACCGTCTCTTGAAAGTGAAGACACGTGCCTGTTTTTGAACTATCGTGGAGGTTTTATTAGGCAGTGTGGGCGCGGGGGAATATGAGTTGCAACAACTAGTCGATGAGTTGAGAAGTCGACTGACAGAAAAGGGAAAAAAAAGGACAAATGTCAAATATTCAAATGTAAGGGTTTGCTGCTTTTCTTTGTCGTGATGGTAAATAAAGATTTGAAGGCGTCACTTTGGGCCTCTGGGAAACTCTGATGAGCAGCTTTCACACATTTTCTGACTACGGGATTAATTTATTAATAATCACGACGATGATCAGCAGATTTATCGATAATTAATTGCTGGTTGCAGCCATAGTGGTAATAGGCTGGAAGATGTATCACTGGCCCTAATATAATAAGCCAGGCTGATATGTGATTCCCTGCCTGAAATATTATCCCAGCGTTGGACTCTTTATACACAAGAATTATTTATTATTGCGAGAGACATAAATCAAATCGCAGACAAAGTTATGCATAGATTTAGCGTATTAAAATAAATGTTTAAATGTCCTATATTTCCATTTCTTATTTTAAATTATAAAGTAGGTCTTGCTGATGTATAAATAACGTGAAAGTGTCAAAAAGCTCAGTTCGCCGAGAAATGCAAACAGCCCAAATTCACAAACTGTGCTCTCCGAGGACTTGCTTTTGATTGTGATGTCACAACTATGCAGTCACTGCTTTCAGCCACGCCCTCAGCTCAGGCGTAGGTGCAAAAACCTGGCAAAGCTAATGCGGAAATACGGTGGGCGGTGCCTGCAACAGGCCTGTGAGAGCTGACCAATCAGAGCAAACTGGGCTTTTCGGAAGTGGGCGGGTCTTAAAGAGTCAGGCAGGAGATGGAGGGTGAATAGAGATTTTTTGTTAACATTAAACTAAATTATTAACTTGATAATGAGAATAATAAGGGGCCTTTAAGACAATGATGCCAGATGAACAGATGCCACAATGAAAACATCTTAAACTTACATGTACAATATCTTATATGTTGTCTAGGTGTCACACATACACAGTCACACTTCGTTTCAGTGTCGGGACACCGGTATCATAAGACTTTAATTAAACACCCAGCCCCACTGTTGGTCTGTATAGCGAGCAGTCTAAGAGTGAAAATACATTTTGGGATTACCGCTGAGTCAGCATTGTGCTAGCTCTTTGAACCACAAAGACAAATGACTTTAACCCGTTTACAGCCCGGAAAGTTAACATCCATTCCAAAGAAAATCAAGGGCAAAGGGAGAGAGAGAGAACGAGGGGGCGGTGCCGGTCGTGTCTCTGCTGACATTTTAGGGTTTTAGGATCCACCGGACATTAATCAAGAGCATTTCCGCATTAGCTTCTGAAACCAAAGATTAGCCCGACCAATTTTCTCACCGAGCTGGGCGGAGAGTTTCGGAGCCAATTATGTTTTTTTTTGAGAGCTCGTCACCCGGGACCCCCCACAGACTCCACCTGTCCTCTGTGGGATCTCTGCCATCATGTTATAATAAGTCAGAGTGTTTCACAGACAGTTAGATGATGACAAGTCTTAAATACCCCTGTCTGATTTGGAGGTAGCTGCTGCTATTTCCCAGTGGGTCGCCCTAAAAAGAACACGATTTGTCACTGTATTTTCACTGAGCGCATTACCCAGAAGGAATGCTTGAAAACGACTACACGGCTATGATTATTAATCAGTTTGTCTTCACACACAGCAAAGACTGTTCCCGGATAAAAGACTGGGGAACTCATGAAACTGAAACTCCGCGGCGCTGTCTCTGTTACTGTTAGGAGAGAGGTCACGGGGCTGATAATACGTCATTTCATCACGGAGTCAGGTCAGTGCAAATATTATACCTGGAGGAGCAATAATTCCAGAAATACAGTCATTATATTGGCCTCCCTGTGACACCAGATATAAGCTATGGTCATTAAACTCAAAAGGCGTCTTCCTGTTGGGAAGCAAGACGATTTCTGACGCGCGCAGGAATACAGAGGCCGTCACATTACCTCCGAGGCGAAGCTAATAAAAGATCAAACATCACTCCACAAATCCTAATTAAAAGTTCACCTGGCTTCTCTGCTCGTGATTAAGTGCTGGGCGTTTGGGGTAGGAAAATGATGCATGGCGTATCCGGCTCGTGTTAATTATGTGCCGTGAGGTTTACACGCCGAAAACTTGTAGTTGAGCGTCTTTTCTCGCGTAACAACTTTGCCGTACAAGCCAAACACAATTTCAGCAGATCTGGTGAAGGGGCGCGTTCTCGTTTCTTCGCAGGAATCGACGAAAAGGGCTGTCTCGGGAGGATGGTGAGCATGAACGCCACTCCAAAGAGAAACTGACATACATTATTAGTATCACTTGTACTATTTGCACTCCATTAATGCTATTGGAGATAAAAGAGACAACAGTACTAGACACTAACCTTCAGTTTTCTTCAATCAATTAAGGCGGAGAGAAATAAATTGATTTCTTTTCCTTTGACATAATGACTATATAAATAAACGCTCTTGAAACACTGTATTGACGCAAAACAATACACTTCTCAGTGGAAAACGAGGCTGTAAGGGCTGCATAGTACAGTATACAGTCTACAGGCCATTATCTCTTTCTGTCCCCTTAATGAGTTCAGTCCCTGCACCACCCACGGTCAGAGATAATGACTAGGATGATCTGATTGCCACCAGATATCTGAGGCCGATGGAGCAGAGGACGTGCATCACTCTGGATAAGAGCGAAAGTGATTCGATCCAGAACGCAACGCAGAGTTCAAGCGGGAGACACCGAACAAGTGAGAACATTGTTTTATTTTCATTGACAGGTCAGTTTTGAGATTTGGGACGATTTTGCTTCCGTGACATGTCTTGTTTCAGTCCAGTGGAAAGAAAAATGTCCAAAATACACATTTAAGTCTTGATTTTAGTGTTTAGATTTCAGTTCTGGAAACCCAAATGAGCACATAAATTAACTGGATATCCTTACTGCCTTATTTTAACACTATATACAAGCTTTACAAAAGGGTTTGTTCATACTTTATACAACAGTCTATGCCTACAAATATGGTGAGCATAATTTTTTTTTTATAGGTGTTGACAGTATTTCCTGATTTATGGCGCGGGTCAGGGTCTCTTTGTTACGTAACAACTAAAGAATTACAATGATATATTGCTGCGAGGATGAGACATCACCTCTTAATGGATTCTGATAGAGCACAAAAGACTAAATTAAAACTACCGGGACATTCACTTAAACTCAATTACGACTCTGTCATGTAGTCGAGAAGATGCCTCGGAAAAGAAAAAAAAAAAAAAAAGGACTTGTTTCGGATCATCAGTGTGGTGTTTAAAGCTCTAGAAAAAACAAGATGTGCTGTGGTTTTAAATCCCTGGTATGGTTATTAAACACACGGTCGCTGACCTCTGGAGGAGGAGAACAGGGCGTAGGTCTCTCCGCCGGGACACGTTGAACATTTAGCATCAAGAACACGATGAACTCTGAAACCTTTATGCACGTCACCAAATAACACCTCATATTATCGTGTAGGCTTGAGATCACTATTTGTTTTGACTGAGTCTGAAAAATGAGGCAGACCTCTAGCCTCTTGACTTCCTGGTCTGGCTTTCCTGTCTTAGTAGCCTTGAAAACCTAAAAAACCTAAAAAAAAGGGTCATTGCGTCACTGGATCTCGCTTTGGGGCCAGACTGTGGTGCCGGCAGTATTGAAGTCTATGGTAGATGCATGGAGAAACACATTAAAACCCAACATATCTAGATCATATGAGTTATGATGAAGAAATGCCTCCAGAAAATGACAGAACACGCTTCAGAGAGGAGGTTGGGTCATCACAAATCATACGATGTATGTATGTTGGGTTTTAGTGGTTTTCTAAAACTTCTAAGAGACTTCAACACAGCCGTCACCGTGGTCCGGCATCAAAGCAAGATTCGGTGACATGATGACCCTTCCTTCTTTTCTAGGTTCCCTGGAGAGAAGCAGGAAGTGCACCGCTAATTACCACCACTGACTGCTGCTCCTCAGCTATAAGCTGCTGGATTCAGTCGGTTTCTTTCTCTCTATCCGTGCGTATAGTTTGTTGTTGGAGTTCGGTTTTCCCTGAGTTTAATTTCTTAGTCATTTGAAAACACAAAACACTACTGCTGCTGCTGCAGATTTATACTTGGACAAACTACTACTTGGTTCCATTTTGTGTAACTCAAAGTTAAATTGAAAAGTTTTGTCCTCCCCTTGAGCCGGGCTGTGTTTTAGAAACCGTTTGGCTTTGTACCTTTTTCTTGTTAAAACTCAATAAATGTTAAAATCAAATAAAACAGAGATTCAGAATTGCCTACCTAAAAAAAAACTTTGACTCTCTTGTTGTACTTAACTTTTGCCAATGTTTAGATTTCTGTTCTGGACATTTATGCATAGTGCATATCAAATAGGATAATGCCCGATTGGATTTTGAACAGGTTTTTTTTTTAGAAAGCTTGTAATAGGGAAAAAAAAACTGTCTTAATAATCTACCAAGGATTTTTCATGGTGCCGTCTGTTGACTAAAATGTTATTCACCTGTAATTTCTCCCCATGAATTTTATTATCAAATTAAGCAGGTCTCTTATGAAAATAACTTCAGAAGTAAAAGGCTTGACTCTCTATGGGAGAGAGCGTGGGCTTTTTTGCTATGCAGACTTTTAAGAAAAATGCTCCATAACACAATAAAGGAAAGGCGAAAAAACCCAGAAAGCATAATATGATGTCTATAACTCATAGCTGAAATAGCAATAGCATTATTGACTGACATGGTTTTCAAGGCGTGGATGTGATGCATGTGGGTAACTGTTACTGGGTCGGTCGATGTTATTATGCGTTTAACGCTGAATCTTTTGGGTTATTGTCTCCAGTGTAGAGCCTGGGCTGTGCCCTTTTGATGGGCCATTGTGAAATTAAGTTTCCTGCATGAATATCCATCCTTTGTATGCCTTAAAACATCCTGTACATTGAAGACCATTTCAACAATGTCTGTACATCTCCGTGTCCCCAGAGTGGCTGTATTAAATGTGAATCAGCTAGTTTCTTTTACACGTCAAGGCTGTGTTCTGAGTACCATCATCTGCGAGGTGTTGAAAGTCAACCGTTAAACATTTTCAAACATATAATACAAGCTGGGAACCAAGGATTTCTTATTGTGCTCTCTCATCTCTCCATCATTATTGTTATCCGTGGCGTTTTGACACCACCTCTTCTGGGGTTTGAGGGGTGAGTTGCTTCTCAACAGCTGTTGTAAAAAAAAAATCCGCCTTGAGGACCGAAGGAGTCACTGAAGTTACTGCTTATTAGAGACGGCAGTGCACAACCCCGGCTGACACGCGAGGCTGATACTCTGCTTTGGCAACTTCTGAGTCTCTGCCTTAACTAGCTTTCTCAGGCCTCGCTTCATTTGTGATGAGTAGCTTCTCTGGGCACTCCGAACTCATGTCGTTGAGCCGCCGCTGCCATTCTTCGGCTCGGGCCCTCGCGCTGCCAAAATCAGCCAGTCTGAGAGCGTGATCCCTGATCAAGGAGAGTCCCGCGAGCACCCCTGCAGCAAAGCCCACCAGCACCCTTCTCCCACCGCTGCCTGTTTATCATTACGCCAGTGTTCTCTCTCCCCCTTAGTTACATCTTATTGAAATGCAACTTTGCGAGCGCCTCATTTAAATCTCTGTGAACTGCACTCCCACTTGAGCTCCGCACAAGTTCAACATTTACAGCTTCAGGTTTGTGAAATTCAGTAATATTCTTTTTTTCACAGGATCCGGCAGTTTGAAGGCTGGAGAGATGTAGTCCTGAGGTAAAGTCACTTTGCTGAGATGAATAATTATGAAAGAAACAAAAAAAACATTTGTGCTAACTCTCCCTAAAGACATTAAAGGGCTTCTGAATATCTGCAATGTGATATTATTTCAACATGACTGCAATTTCTGGGGGAGGAAAAGTTGGAATTACTGAAATTTTAGCGGTAAATAAAGTGACTGCAGTATCAGCATGGTTTTAGGGATGATAATGGTGATCTGTCAGCGGGTTCGTCTGCCCACCACTGTGGTCAAGACTGGAATAATCACCAACCAGTGTACCGGATGGATGGACATGAAACTAGCACTGATGTTCTTGATTCCCAGGAGATAAAACCCACTGCCTTTAACGCTCCCCTGATCATCAGGTATGAATTTTTCAATTTGTCAAATACTTTATGTTTTATGACCACATACCTGCAAAATTCATGACTTCCCCCTTCAGAGATTCGGCCTCTCTTCTTCTCTCCCTCTCTCTCCCTCTGGCTTGCATGTTATCCTCTCTCTCTCTCTCTCTCTCTCTCTCTCGTGTGTTTGTTTGTCCCTGTCTGTGTAAATGCCGCGCTGCCTCTTCTGCGTTTGTTTGTGTGGACTTATCCTGTTTTTTTTTCCAAGCTCTCCGCGGTCAGAGGAGGTTGTGAGACTCAGGTTTTTATCTATCTGGCGTCCTGCTGGATCCATACTCTTGGTGTTTTTTGCCATCAAAACCGTGTGTATACTGTGATATTTGTGTTGATCTGGTATTCTTTGCCGTGAGAGGGATCCCTCCTCTGTCGCTCTTACTGACATTTTTGCACATGAAACGCTTTCTCCTGAGGGGTCTTTACTTATCCGAATCACGATCTCAAGGTCTAAGATGCAGATTGTGCAGATTGTAAAGCCCTTTGATGCAAACTGTGATTTGGCTATATAGATAAAATGGGTGAGGGTGACCCCAGGCTCAGCTGTACTCATGCTTGACGCGGATGTTGAGAATGGTAAGTGTTAGCATGTTGGCTAGCTTTGGCAGTGAAACGTGAAATTGATTTCAATAAACTTAAGCATGGTTGGAGAAAGTGTCACAGTAGTTCAGTAAATAAAAGTAGATATACCGACCTTTATCAATCAGGTGGTCGAGATGGTAGGAGATTCAAGACTACTGCATTTTAGAGGTCAACGACTAATCCCATAAAGTAGCAGAATTGATTTAGATGGAGATTTATCATATGTTTTCACCCAATTACAATAATCGATTATCATCAAAAAGGTGTCTCACATCCAGCCAATAAAGGATTAACTATTGTAGGCAGGACTGATCTAAGGACGGGGCGGTGAGGTGGCAGGTCTGATCGGTTTTATGCAGAAACAACACAACAGTTTTCTTGCAGGGACAGCAGGAACCTTTCCTTCTTTAGATAGCTGAAATTCTGTTTATTCAACACGATGTAGCATAGAAAATGATTGTTTAAACAAATATGTGTTCAACCACAACTGAAGTTAAGTCCATCTGCTGCAGTTAAAGGCCTCTGAACAGCCTACTGTGATGCATGACGACACTGAGTACTGCTAAAGATGGACAGTTAGTCTACAACAATGCATAATGTCGACTTTTTGAGAGTTGACGAGTCAGTTATTCTGTGAAACCCTAGCAGGCGGTGGTGTTTAACATCCGACTGAAGGAAAACTGCAGGTTTGAAGGAGGTTTGGCTGGAGGCGTGTGTCAAAACCATTAACATCAACTCTTGGTTTTAGTTTCATTGCTTATAGTAAACTGAAATACACATTTAAAGGCTGACTTTCTCCTCTCCATATTATCCACAAAGTGGTTCACCACATAATGTAAGAGATGGAGGACGCTCTACACCGCCCCTGTTGCGTAACAAATGCATTCCAGTTAAGTCGAAGCGAATGCGAGGCTTCAGCTGTCCGACGTAGCCGAATGAAACCAACCAATATTTATCTGATAATTATCTTGTGAGCTCTAAATAATTACCGTGGTAAGTGATAGTTTATTTTGCCCGAAAATTACAGCGTGGACGTATTAGTCAACTCGTGTGGAATTTATTACATTTGCCCCATTAAGGAAACGGCCCCTCTCTCACCTCGTAAGTACAGCAGATTGCGAAGAAAAAGCCCACAGTGTGATTAAGAAGTCACTCGCAAAACGTTATTAAAAACCGCCGTGCTAAACAGAATGAAAAAAAACAAACAAAAAAAAAAAACGAGGATGAAAGCCAAGCATTAGCAGAATTAATGAATTTGGTTTGTTGTGCCCACTGAGCCCGACAGGTCGATCCAGCTCTCCCTCTTCTCTCAACAACAAAGAATTATTCAGCTGCTCATCCCAGGGCAGTGGAAATAAACAAGAGGTAAGAAAAAAAAAAAGAAAAAGAAATGACACGCTGCAGAGACACAACTGGATGGCTCGTTATACTCACAAATAAACCCTTAATGCAAATTAAAATGATGCTGCGGAAAATCCCCAAACCCCGTAGTCATAGAATCGGACGCATCTGGGATATACATTGCGAAAGTCATCCAAGCCAGCCCTGGTTAATTGCTAATGCACCATAAGTCATTGAATTTCAGTATGTATATATCAGTACATAATCAAATTCCCAATATGGAATACAAAATAAGGTATGTAGCAGTAAGAAGTGTTCAGTCACAGTCCATTGCAGCTGCTGTCAGTGGAGTTTTATGACTCCCTCTATAACTGTTCAACATCAGCGAGCGAGAACGAAGTCCTGACACCGCTGACAACTTCTGTCTTTGAAAGTGTGAAAATAAAAATAATTTATACTGGTGTCCTCAGAATATGATCCTGATGGTCCGAGGGTGATCTGAGGTCAGGGGGCTCCGTTCCCCCTGCACACTCAGGGCAAACACACACAGGTCATTTTAATTATTTTGGCTGATTGGACCTCTGCTCAGGACTGTGTGTACTGTAATGCGCGTGCTTAACATCTGCCCGACTCTTCTGTTAGCTTTGTTAACAGTTCGGCCGGGACAAATTATGTATGTACACACTGGATTTCTCTCCCCATCGATTTCAGTCAAACTGTACTTAAACACGCAAATCGCAACGCTCCGCAGTGTTCAGCCATTCTGGGAAAGTAGGTGGGATTGACCTCTCATTCAAGAAATATTGATTGTCTATATTCTTGTTTATTTAACTGATAGAGGAATAATATAAGCAGCAGAGAAAGGTTAATGCTGCGAGCACAGGGACGGAATTTAAAGAGAGAGCAGTGTGAAAAACTCCGACTCTGTCGGCCCGACCGCAACTTTATGATGCACATGGAGTCCGGTAAGATCCATCCATCTCAACCTGAGCAGAAGTCTAACCAGCCATAAGTGAAAACACTTGTGTGGGACGAGTTAGCAATTATTTCTTACAAGTGAAGGAACACTGTCTTGAAAAGTTTAAACTGATTGAATCAGAGAAGGAAATTAAAGATAATTAACATATACGCTTGGTATTAATGAAGGTGTGCTTAAATCATTTAGTTGACCGAACTCAGTGATTCCATTCCAATAGAATAGTTGTTGTTGAGTCAACACGATACTTCAATTTCTAACTAAAATTCTAAAGCTGACACCTACAGTTCAGTCAACCTAATTGATCCCATGCGACTTTATAGAGTCAAGTCTTCTTCAGTCAGTTTTTGAGGCATGTTTGCAAAAGATTCTGGTTTCAGTAAAATGTCAGTCAAGTAAACACATCTCATGTCTAATGCAAATAGTGTAAGTGCTTCATAATACTTCGTACTTCATAATTCATTCACAAAACAAAACAGGGGTCAGCCTATCACCAGAGTAATCGCTAACTGCTGTTAGCTTGGGGACCAGGGGAGTGTTAGTGTTTACACAGCTAGCACAGGAGCTTTGGAGCAGGGAGGAGCCAGAGCTAGGTGTTAGCATGCTAACGGCAGTAGATATCTCTGCAACATAACAACAAAAACCAATAAATAATACATAGAAATCATATATTGCCCCTTTTGAAATGTGTAAACATGCTGTAGTTGCTATATGGGCATTTTGTATCGCAAGATATTGTGTTAGTGAACATTTTACTGATAGATTAGTATCAATATTTTGCAACCAGATGTGTTAATTTAAACCATTTCCCCTTTATGATGATAAAACACCCAATCTATGCAGCATTACGTTTCCCCCCAAAATTAAATTGCTGTTGCAAATTGGTCATTTTTTACCAGCCGGGATTGGCAGAGGGCAACTCAGCAAAGTCATCCAGATAACTTCATACATCTGCATCTTGGAGCAGAGCCCAGATCTCGTACATACGCACGTTTCTCAAACCTGATTTTTTTTTTTTCTTTTCAAATGAGCTACATTATTCAAAACCTATATTTTGCATCGGCTGCTGCATTAACAGCGGTAGGATAGCTCCACCGCAATCTCGTCCTCGCAGCCTCTCTTTTCCGCTCTTCCTCTGTTCCGACGAGTCTGTGCTTCAGCACAGCGGTTGATCAAAGGACAAAATAAAACAAGCGCTCTTGATAGACAGCGCTCTACAATCCGAAAATGACTCATATGGGAGTTTTTTCTCAGGTAAGAATGAAATCCATTTGCTTTCACCCCGCTGTCTCTCTTGTGCGTTCCCCACTGGGTCAAATACACAGTAAACAGAGTGGGCTATTTTAACAGGTCTCTGTAGAGGCTCGCTGTTCAAACACAGAGAACATTATTAACATTTCCCTTTTTTCTTCTCCCTCTTTACCGTGGGTAGTGCATCGGTAAAGCAGTTCCCATCCTCCATTATTCAGAGATCTTTTAAATGAAGTGAAACAACCACCCCGGGAAACAAATATCGTGCCATTAGTTATCAAACACGAAGGAGGATATAGTGATAGAAATGGAGTGGAACTTGCGAGAAGAAATGAGAAATCTTATCAGTCGGTAACCTATTTACTCCCGGCCCCGTCTGCGGTAGGGGGTATAAGCACTTTTGCTGACAGAGACAGAGCACTCCAGCATGGAGAGCAGCTTGTCAAGGAAACTACACCATGAAGAAGATGAACACAAAAGAGTTCTTCTTTTTAAAGCCATTTTTAGCATTTAGGTTTGAGCTCCCCGTGTACTTTGGTGCAGCTTCTGCCCGGACTCGTACCGACTCGGTGTGGCTGAGACCTTCAGGCTTAAGAGTTTTTTGTAAAGCTAAGAGGAGTTCATCTCATTAAAACTACTGTAATTACAACAGGCCTGTTATGTTTTGCTAGAGCGGCGAACTACAATTACAACGAAAAAAGCTTCCTCGCCAGAGAGCATTTATAGAGCGCATTAAGAGGCGGCACAATGATGAGGCGCGGAATGATAGAGTAATAATGCTATGTGACACTGAGGCTTAATTTATTTTGTAGTGTGCAGCGGAGGATGTCGAATGCTTTGTCCGTTCATTTCATGCAGCGACAAATTACTTTTACGGCCTTTTTATGCGCCTGACCTTCACACGGGCATGTGTAACACGCGACGTACAAGGTCGCTCGCGTCGGCCTCCAAAAATCGGGGCTCCAAACTTGTAGCGAGGCGACAGGACGCGCTCCTGCCCGGCTCTCCTGCTGATATCTTTGTAGTCGGGCCAGTTTGCAGCAGTGGAACAGGAGAAGCTCCAGTCAGCAGGTTTGTCTAATTAGCATTAAAGGAGCCGAAGCTGTTGACTAATCACATTTCAGTATTGTGATTTTTTTTCTTCGTGAGGCACAACTATGTTCCTAAAATTCATTCTGAATAACTCATTTGGTTGGGTTTCTTTTAAACCATCTAAAATCTTAGAAATCCACCGTCCTTCATCGATCCGCTGGGTTAGATTCACACCGTCAGCAACACCAAAGAGACACTGAGACGATATTCAACAGACATCAGTGTGGTCGATGGTGCGCACACACCTCGACACAGCGTACGAGCTTGTCTGAGTATTTGTTTCTGGTCACATTCTCTACAGGGAATCATGGGGACAGTCTTAGTTTATTATAATGCATTCATTATGCTTTACGACCACACTCATAAACACACATAATGCCTTCTGATGCACTCTATCAACAGTCGTAAAACACTCCAGATGAGTCGCAATGAATACTAATAAGACTTACAATAAGGAGTTCTACAAGTCAAGAGTTATGGAGTTATAAACTAAGTCTGATGCTATAAGCACCCATCTAACATTCTCACTTACGTTACAGGATGCGAGTTACGTCACTTACGCTAGTTACGTGACGTAGGTTTTACAAGACTGAATGTAGTCATTGTGACCCATAGTGTGATGTTTTTCCTGAACCAAACAAAGTAGTTTTTGTGCAACAGTTTGACAACATTAATATCAGTACAAAAGTCATAATATGTGTGAAAATGTTAGTCAGCAAGCTTTATTTTGAAAGTCTAACCAGACGTTGCATACTATGTATTGTTGCTTACTGGTAGTCCTAACTTTGATACAAGACCTTCAAAATATTGTTATTAGATACCCTGTTCGATATCTTGGGGAAAAATCAACACCAGATACATTCAACAAGGCTTGGTTACTGTATGTTATGCACACCATTATTTAAGGTAATGTACTGTACCCTGCAGTGTGTGTCGACCGTCAGAGAGAAGAGAAAGGCGAGAAAGCGCAGCTGGCGTCAGTATAGATACTGTGGAAGATTAATATTAGTATAAACTTATTTGATGGGTTGGGAGTGAGAATGTATTGAAACTAGAGGTGACTGATGAGACTTATAACACTGTACAGCTACCCAATACTCACCTATACATATACGTCAACAATCAACTGTAATACGGACCTTTAGTGTGCTGCAACAATCCCTGCAGTATCATTTGTTTTCATCGCATGTGTTAAGGAAGGTGACGTACACTTTGATGCACCTATAACACTGAACGCTTCATCATAATGTTCCTTTTTCGGTGGTGAAATATGAAATATAATGCATTTTCATCCACGTAAAAGATATTTTGCCGTTATACAATGATATCTTATGATACTGCATGGACTATAGTAGAATACTAAAGGTCCTTACTACAGTTAATTGTTGCGGTGTGTTAATTAAACTTTGGTTAATTTTAATTTTACTGTTAAAAAACAATAAAATGCTTTGTGAACCATTTATTAAGCAGTTGTTTTTTGTAAAGTTGCAACTGATGTTTGTAATACATTGTAAATGGTTAATAAATACTGTGTAATTCATCTATTAACCTTAATTGGATGACCACTGTAGGCGGCTGTAGTTAAGAAACTATTAACTAACTTTTTAATGATGGTTATTATGCATAATAAGTTCAGTCGTAAAGCATTATGAATGCATTATAATACCATAATGCACTTTAGATGTGGTCTTCATGAAAGTGTTAACTTGTTGCTTCATGTGAAAGTAGAGAAATTTAATGGGTGCCTAAAAAAATAAACCACAAATAGGCATTTTTTTAATCAGAAGCCATCCTTCTATCTGATGAATTTAAGAGTGATGTATTAGGAAACTCTTCTGCACATGAGTGGCTCAAACAAAATTAGAGGAGATGTCTTTCATGCACTGAAATATTAGTATTAATTGAAGCTGTGGGAGTCGTTCCGTAATGAGACAAACCTTTTATCTTTGATTCCCATCATTTACACAATGGCACTTCAGGACACAGATTTTTTTTTCCCAGTAGCAACAGGAGCTCTTTATAATTATTTCTCTCCCAAAGTTACAAACGAGTCACGGCTGTGTGTCTTTCCCCTATTCTTCTTCCAAGCCTCTAATGGGAGAAATTGAACTGTGGGAGATTTGACCAGAATAGAAGCGTTTTGTGTGAGGGCAATGCGAAAGCCCCCGTTGCTGCTTGAAAAGGGACTTCTGAGGGGAGAGCTGCTCTGAAAGCGAACTCCAGCGTGAGGATATTCTCATTGGATTAGGGATCCGACTGCAAGGAATCTCCTGCCTAGTGGCTCTCAGGAGAATTTAGCCGCCAGCTTTTATGACAACCCCAATCAGTCCCCTGCCAGTCAGACGGGGGGGGGGACACAAGTTCAAAATGAGATCTCAGTTGCATAATCAATGTAAAGGGCTTTTGAAGAGACACATCAAATTTTGTCAAGGTCGCTCTGATAGCTGGAATACACGCTCTGCCATTGCAAATATGCTGCTTTCAATGCTGATCGCATTTAAATCTGACAAAGCAGACCATCCGTTTGTCATTCACTTTTATTGTTCGTGGGTTTTTTTTTTGTCAACGCTATGCCCAAGGCACTATTTAAAAAAATGCAGAGTGGATGAGGGATTTGACTTTTAAAAGAGCTTGAGATATGGAATATCTAATTGGAGCTTCAGATCAATACTCAACTTTGAATTTTATTCACCTTGATCCTAATCAGGCTGGCTCGCTGCGCTAGATCCGGCCTACCCAGGGGAGATGTGCGTGGAGGCGGATGAAGAAAAAGAAAAAGAAATCACATTCCTTTATTTCAAATTTTAATGAGACAGCATTTGTGCACATTTGCTGGAATTTGCTGAATTGAAATGCCACGCGTGCATAATTTAAACTGTATGGAGGGAACAAGAGAAACATCTTGAAAGCTTTACAGTGTTTACAAAAGGAAAACACTTCAGTCGAGAGCGTGTCGTTACAAATGGTTGCACGAGGAAAAAGGTTGCATGTAAGTTTTCTATTAAAAAAAAAAACTGCCTCAGAAGTACATCAGTCGTAGTAAAGGTGCCGGTTTTGTCATGATTTTAAAGAAAGCTCAGGGGTCTTTGGTGTGAAGGCCGAGCAAGATGTTTTTTTACTATCAACAGAAAAGCCCCTTTCCTAGAAAAGGAAAAAAAACACTTCCACAATTCTGATTTTACTCTCAGAATTCGGAGAAAAGGGTATGAATATTAATTTTTTACAATGGCCTGAATCCTCTTCTGTACCTCCCTCAGCTCTTTGTGGTAAACTTGTTTAAAGCTGTACTTCAACCTGAATTTCTGAGATTAAAGTCAGAACTCTGAGTTTTCTTCTCAGGATTTTTAATCCCAATCTGAGAAAAAAGTCAAAATCTGTGAAGAAAATAACGTTTTTAGAGTTTTTATTGTTTTTTACGTGGCCCTAATCCTCTTCTGTACCTCCCTCAGGTCTTTGTGGTAACTTTGTTTACATCTGTACTTAAAGCCGTCCCTGAGGAAAGTAAAAGAAATACACCACGCAGCTGCTGCCTTATCAGCTGCGAAACCGTTTGTTTGCCTTAATCGCCAACACTGAAACCACCGTCGTTACTGCGTCATTCATTATTTCCTCGCTCTCTGAAAGTTTTCATTCTGCTCAGATGTGCGCCTGATGAGCGGCGTCGCTCGCCATCTCAGACCAGCGCTTGTGCAAGCAATTACATCCTCACCCCTCAAGTCAGAGAGAGGCCGACTTAATGAGAGGGAAGTGTGTGGCTGTTGATGTGCGGTTGCGGGCAGAAAAAAAAAAAAACATGTTGTGGCTTATCTGCCAATTCAATTAAAACCCTCAGATGATGGAACTCAATACTAATGTCACTTGCAGCTTTGTCTTTTGCTAATTTGTTTTAATATTTGCTGCCTCTAAGGGTTAAATGACTGTGATGTTGGGCTGTGATTAGCATGTTGCAGAGGTTTGGGAACACAGAGAGCAGCAGCGGCGGCAGCTTTCCATCCTGTGTGAATCATTGCTTATTTACCTCGAAAGCTCTCCACACGCAGCAGAGGAAATCTCACTTTGACGGGGGATACACAGCTGTTGTCAAACTCCTGACAACGGCAGAGCCCACAGGACAAATCGTGGCAGCCGTCATCATTGCGATTACATGGAAATAAAGCGCGTGTTCCAAAAAGTAAGCAAACATGTCGTGTCCTATAAAAACTATAAAAACCTAAAATCAGACTGACAGATGACTGACTTAATGTAAACCCTGTTATACAGTATCATATTATACTCCATACAATATGTAATTTGTCCATGGAGCTATCTGGGGGTCATAGAAAGGAAACGAAACCTTTGAGGCTTGCTGTAAAACTGTAAGCTATCGCCATGAAATCATTAAACAAAGACCAGTTTGAAAGCAAGAACCCTTTTCTGATTTAGCGACCGCAGTGTGTGCAAGGAAACACACACACCTCAAGAAACGTGACGATCATGTCAACACATATAAACTGCTGCAATCCACTGCGACAACTTTTGCACGTAACACACGACAGAAGAAGAAAACGGGGCATCTTATTGCCCTAGCAGTGCTGTAGACTTCCTCAGCAGAGACACTGCAGCACTGTCATTACTCAGCATTGTCATTAACTTCACATAAATGTAGTTTGTTTTGGTTTCTTCACTTGAAATTAATTTTCAGTCGGCTTTGGAACAGCCACAGAAATATGAGCTAGCAGCGAGTTAAAGAGAAAATCCAAACATTATTTCTCATTGTTCCGTTCAATATTCAAATTAAGCGAAAAAACAATAGTCCGATAGAGAGACGTCACGTAACTTGTAATGAAAGTTTAAGTGTGAACGATTGCCGGGTCACCTTGGGCCTTTACGACGTCAAAACAAAGCTCTATGGACAAGTTCTTTTTAAGAGGCCACACATTGAGAAAACTTGAACTCCAACATCGGGGAGGGCTCCTCCACCCTCAAGCACCTCTAAACCAAAACCGACAGCCTCGACCCTCCGCTGTAATTGCTAAGGATCTATCCATCATGGCCTTGAACTAGGCTCCTGTTTTCCCTTCTCTGTGTGTCCCAGTGTTTATCTCTCTTTTCTTGTCTTTAGTTGTGTGTCTCTGGCTGCTTCTGTCCAACGTGCATTTTGGTGCCTTGTGTTTTTGACCTTCACTAACTGAATAGCTTCAATGCTCCAGCTTCACATCTAATCCAGCCTCTCTATCTTTACTGTGGCATCCATCACCTGCATCCCCTCAACCTATTCATTCTGCCTCGCCTTGCAATGAACTCCGTTCAACTTCTCATCAGAGTCCGAGTTCTGCCTGACGTTCTTTGGTTATCACACTATTAGCGACAGATGAACATGCCGATGTTTAATGTGGACTCCAAAAACCCGAAGTGGTGCAACAGATATTGATGAAACAGTTGTGCTGGAATTCATCGCTGCGATGAATGAGGAACTGAAGTTGCAGCTCGCCATCGGCAGCTTAATTTCTTGACGCTATCACGTGTTGTCCAGTATGTCAACAAAACCAGAACCCTGCTGTCGATGCAATGTTTAAGATTTAGGCATAACAGTTACCAGATACTCCGAATAATGAGATCTCAAAATGAAGAGTCACAAACTGTCGGTTGATTTACATTTCACTTTTTTGCTTTGGTTCCACCTTACATCCCCCCAGGCCCAGTTAAATTAATATTTCGGGCTTTGTTTGAGAGTCTTTCCATTTGCAGTCATGAGTTGAATTAAAAGTACTGCACTGCTGAGAGTTCCCTCTACTCATTATATTAAAACAGCTAACAAACATTTAAACACTCCGAAGACCTGCAAAGAAAGTATACGTATTCTTATTGTCAGATGAGAAACTGGAATCTGGAAACTCAACTTTTTAAAGGCAGCACTGAAGCTCATGTGTTTCAATTGAGCCTGTGGTCTCGACTTTGATGGAGAACTCTTGATCAGTTAAACAAGCAAAACTCGAGGAGCGCCTCTCAGGTAAGCATCCTTCACAGCCAGATGGGACGTCCCATCACTGGGATTGGAGCAGATGTTAAGGGCCCGATGACGTTGCCTGTTCATTAGCCTTGCTTATGTTGCGCTCAGGGCTGCAGATGGTGCAAGATTTCAAATTGTTTCCTATTACCGTCAAAATGTCATTCTGTAATAGTTGCAAACTTTGTGCCACACGAATGCTTCGTCTTACTTAGTTAGTTTTCTTATTGAGCTACAAGTTGTACAACAAAATAGTTATTTGTCTTCCACTGAGTTTAGTTGTTTGGGAAACTGAAAAAAGTTCAGAAACAGGATACGTTCTAGACGTTTCTATTACAAAGAACTTGTGGCACAGATTTTGACTTTTGTTATAAAGTCACTTGACTCACTCAGGGGAATGTGAGGGCACTGAGAAGAGTCCAGTGCCTCCAAAAGTGGAGCACGTGGGCCAAAGTCGTCCCACCATATGGTTAAAAAAAATGAAACATTCAATAATTTACCAAAATTATCAACAGAATTTGAGAGAGGTATCTAATGACCCTGGCCTGTCCAGGTCCAAAGCTCCCGTGCTAGCAGGGTAAGCACCTACACCTCTCTGGTGCTCCGAGCTCACAGTCCAGACCGCTAGCTCCATCACCACCTGAGTAAACTAGCTAATGCTATTGTTAGCAGCATTTAGCACTAACTCTGGTGAAATGCAGCCCCCTTTTTGTTCTACATATGTATTTAACAGGTTGCAAATTCTTACAAATTGCACCTTTGAATAAAAAATGTTAATAATTATGATATCAATGTCTGTTTATGCTGTTTTATCTTGTAAAAGAAAAATGCTCTTTAAATATCTAGAACCCCCAATGAATTTTTCATTTTCACAATCCGAGAACAGCCGGCAGAGTGACACTTTGAAGTCAGTTGGGATCCTTGTACCATTTTGCATCTTAAAAATGCTCTACGGTAGGTGTTTGCTTTTGGGCCGAGCCCTGCTGTTAAGTTTCACTTTTGGCCCTCCGAAAGAGGGAGTCTGGGCACCCCTGCTGTCGCCTTTGTCCAGACCGCAGACAAATCAGATTTGCTTCTCAAATCAGATCTTTAACACACACTGCCCGCGCTGTTATTCGTAACCGATCTGATCAGACCTGTGTGTCCAGACATCGACAACCTATCCGCATGGGTTGCTCTGGTAATGACATAGGCGTCATTAACGATGTACACTGTTGACGTGGCTTTCCAACATGTAAACATGAGAAATGGATATCCGTCATTGCACCCTCTAAACAATCACGGTGCAGAAATCCTAGTAGCAGAATTGATCCAGCTCGGCTGCCCTGATGCACTTCTGTCACTCTAGATGTAGGACGTCATCGCTGTTCTGTCACGTTGCGAGTGGCTCAAAAGACTCAGAGTCAGGACTGTGTCGCAACTGACAAAATCTGATTGGAAGCTCATTTCAAACCACCTCCAAATGTGGCTCGGATGTGCAAAAGTTGCGTTTCATGTAGTTTTTTGCTGTCTCGACTTTCTCAATGGAAATCAGTTAGTTAACAAACTGCATTGTGGGCTCTATTGATCAATCAAAAATGAGGGTTTGAGGCAAAATAAAGTTTGCTTCTTCACAGTTCTGCTCCCATTTATATTCAGGAAAATATTATTATGGTGAAAAAGTTTTACCTTCACCATCCCACACTTCAATGAGAGACTGGCATCAGGTTTGGAAAGCATCTTTGAAAAATGTATTGTTGAGGTGTGAAAAAAAGCCCGCTCAGTGTGCATAGCAGGCCGAAATAGAGAGGAAGAGATGTGTTTTTTTGTAAATTAAGCCGGCTTATACTGTGCACTTGTCCTTCACAGGATATCTCCATGACAAAGCTCAGTACAGGATCGCGAGGACGGCAGTGCATTGAGACGAGAGGGAAGAACATCACTCACAGCTGTATGTTGTAATCCGATATCGGACTGAAACAGATATGAAGTCTGAAGAAGCGCTCACAGTTGAAACATGGGTCCTTTGTAACTTCCAGACTCACGCACAGGGTGAGGGAGGACTGTGTTAGCGCCGGCATACGCCAGACTTGATTTGCATTCAGCTCCACGAGAGTAATCAGTTATGGCAGCGTTGTAAACACATTCTCCGATTTCCTACAATAACCTGTTTTCTATTCAGCGTGTCATTTGTTATTTACAGCTGATCAGCTCTGTGAGGGGGTCTCCAAACCTACAGCGCCGGTCACACGAGACCCACGTTTATGATTTATTGTTTGTGATCTTCTCTGTTGCTTCACCCCGAGTCTCACATTTCAAGTGGGCCCACCTCCGGGCCGGTTCTGTACATAACAATTACTTTGCACAGTCACGCTCCGAAGAGGAAGAAGGAGCCCGTTGGATCTGAAGATTCCTTCATTTTTCCTCCAGCACCGCCGTCAGAACAAGTACGACTCCCTTTATAGAACTATTCTATCATCCACGAGGTCCAATATTGACTGTGACAGTAACAGCTGACACCTTTGCTTGCAAGAGAAAGACAGTAACTAAAGAATGTATTTGACCTATGTGATTTTTTATTTTTTTTTGTATTCGTTGTCACCATGAACCGCCCATTCTAAATTATTCAGTGCCATTTGGTTTAAATATGAAATTGTGGTAGACTCCCTCCCAGCACAGAGCACTCCTTTGAGCTTATTTCTCAGAAACAACAGAAGCTCGCTGCAGCAGCGATGTTTGATTTAAGCTTTGATGGCGCAACAGTGTGGTGAAATTGCAAATAAACACACTCAGACCCTGAAATGAAATGTAAATGTTGCCTGACTGTATCGCTGCACGCTACTGGATTATATTTTCTTACAGTCACAATGCCCCCTGGGAAAGACCGCGTCCTGGTGCTTCTTCAGCCCCCGTGAGCTCATTGGAATAATACAGCCGGAGCCGAGATCCTTCTCATTAAGGAAAAACCTTTATTGATTTCTCAATCTTTTGAAAATCATTGCCCCTCAGCGCTTATAGCTCGAAGTTCCCACGTAATGTAAATGAACAATAGACTGCTTAATTATTCAGTCCCGCGGACAACCTTGGCAGGGTTTATCAAAACAGCTACTCATGTGGTTTTGTTTTAATAGCCAAAAAGGAAATATAAATGAAACAATTCAAATGAGGACATACAGTCGCCGCTTTAATATAAATGCATTGTTTTAATCACAGCGCTCTCTGCAGTCTTAATCCCGTACGCAGTCTCCAATGTATTGTTAAATTGTTTCTGAATATCACATTTTCCTCTTCAGAGATAAAGAAACCTCACTCTACTGAACCAGTTGGATTCCCTTGTCTCAAAAAAAAAGAAATTAAAAAGGTGTTTTTCTTTCCTTTTCCTTTTGTTTTTTTGGAAAAAAAAAGAAGCTTTGATGCACAATACAGCCCCATCTGGGATAAGCTCTTGTATCTAAGAATAAAGCCGCTCTTCTCCTGTTGGTTAAACTAGGCTGCGAAAACACAAATAACTTCTGATAGGTGCATCCCGGCATTTTAAAGGTCTTTTATAGAGAAAAATTACACTCGTCTCAGAGGTGACAAATGGAAACCAGGGAGAGAAGATCTTACTTCTCCACTCGACTAAAGCTGACACAGGAAGAGCATGGTGTCTTCCCGTGCTGCGTTTAAAAGCAGACGCGAGTGGAAGTCGGAATAAATCCAATTTAAAAGCTCTGTTTCGGAGGATATCAGCATCCTGACGCTCACAGGGCTGCATGTGATCTCTTGAATTTCAAAAGCAAAATTGAAGAGGCAGCCGCTGGAGTTTGCAAACGTTCACTTGTCTGCAAATATATTTGAAAAAAATCAATTTTCCTCAACACATAAACTAATTATACGCCATCTACAGCAGTGCAACAACGCTGACATAATGAATACAACGGCACACTGTGCTCTCCCGGCCGACAGCTCTGATGTGTTGTGAGGGTATTTACAGTAGGAACTGATTTTCTGTCACATTTTTCGCACACAGAATTTCACATCGGAAATAAAAATAGATAACCAACCCAATTGTCAGAATAAATGTTGGCAATTCTACAAATCGCAGATATGTTGAAACTTCACATTTCTTTATGTTGCAACTTGCATCAATTTTTGATTTTATGTTGTTACACTGCGTTTATGGTCAGGTTAGGTTTAGGCACAAAAACTACTTATCGCCACTAACACGGCTAACCCCTAACACTAACCAAAGACTGAAAAGACTTATTTTCTGTCTTTGGTTAGGTTTAGGCAGAAAAACATCGGCTTAGTGTCCAGGATATTATGTTAGCTGTTAATGTTTATGCAAACAGCAGTAATGTCCAAGGTTGACATGTGTACCAAATATAGCATTTCATCTTGTTAGCCGGCTGTCGCTGCAGGAAGCGGAGGGGAATTTGGTGTTGTTATTACAAGCGAACAAGGCTGCAAAGCAGGTGACAGTCACACCAGTGGATATTTTAAGGAGCTACGGAGACATTTCCAGCAGTTTCTGTGGCGACCATAGCTATTTTTCCGCGGGAAGTCGGACCATCTCCATCCGTGAGCATGCCGTTAGGCCAAACCATGATGCTTTCCTAACCCTTACCAAGTAGTTTTTGTGCCTAACCCTAACTAGAGCATGAGCACAGCATAGTGACACGAGAGAAATGGAAAATTCAGCTGAAACAAATAGAAAGTTATAACAAAGAGAAAAGTCCAGTTTTTTTTACTTATCTGTGGTTTTGCAGAAATGCACTTAGCTCACATTTATTTCGACAATTGGGTTGAAACATTCTTGGCTAGGTTCAGTGAACCATGGTTTGGGCATAAAATACACCCTTTCACAATGTTAAACACATGTTACAAAGGATAACTTCTCCCATGTGTGTAGTTTGCCGGTTTTCCTGAATCGCAAAGCTTTCTCTGACTGATTGGTCAGCTCCAGTGATGGTCATGAAGCTACATTAATCGTTACGTTCCAGGAACGATACCGACCCTAGCGATCGTGCCATGAAAGTCAGCTTAATGACATTTAATGTGAAAACGATATGACACGTGTTGTAGGAATGGTTGATATGATACGTACAAATGTAAATGTATCAGTTTGCAGAAATGCAAAATGCCACATGGCTGAGACAACCGATTGCTACCATCTGTGGTTGACAATGATAAGCCTCACAAGCATACACGGTAGTTTTTAGCTCCCATTACCTTCTCATAGTCCATGCCTTTTAGTGTGCTGTGAGTTAATGATAAATGTGTACCTCCCTGTTAAAAAGGGCAACCATGGTTGTTTAAAAGTGACTGCCTTTGAACACTCACTTTTTAAAGAATTAAATAATAGCGCCATTAGCTGCAGTGTTTCAGTGCTATATACTGCTCTCTGAGACGCTGATGAAGGTCAAGCTTAAATGGCTCCGGCTTTCTGTTTGAGCCAGAGACTCCCAGCTTAGCCACAGCTCTGGGAACTGTCTCACACAAAAGATTTACCCCACAATGCTGCTGGCCTAGATAGACCCACCAAACACACAATAGGGTGGCTGTGCATAATTTAGAGCACATCTTTCCTGCATTGACAAGTCAGGAATTAAAAAGGAGCCTGTCAGCCAAATTATGTATTTAAATAGGCCTATATTATGTCCGTGGTGGACACGGGGAAGTTAAATCAATATTTGCAGAAATGAGCGTAATACTTGTGATATAAAGCCTGGAGCAGCTGTAGAAACAGTGGATGTGAGACAGATCTGTGGCCGAGAGCAATTTCTGCTCATTTCACATCAAACTATACCAAAAAACTTGTCATACTGTAACTCAACACATTTTTATTTTACACCTGACTGTTCTCAGGCGGAAGTTTCCGCTGTTAGAATTAACTTCAAAGCGTTGCGATACCGAATGTTACAGTCCCTCAGTTTTCCCTCGAGTCAAACAGACATTAGGAGGATATATTCGGAGGTGAGAGGCATGTTAAGTTTGAGATTTCCTTTCTTGTTTCCAAAGTGGTTTTCATATCCAGTTAAGCAACAACTCATAAGCCATCTTAGCCCTGCAAGGATGTCAAATCCTCACACTCGGTGTCCCGGTTATATCCCTTTTGAACATACGCTCTTTCAAGTGAAATTAATCAATCTCTTTATCACTTGGGCAGTGTCATTACCCAACCGCAGAGTGAGAAATGAAAGTGCTAATCGCACAGCAAGTGGGGCTTTTGTGTGGGAAGGCCAAGTTTTCCTCCTCAAGCTGCCTTGGAAATGCGTTTTCAATTGAATTTGTTAAGCGAGTGAAGGATTGCGCTCCAATTGTACCTACAGGATGAATCTTGAGATTACCTCAGATTCCCTTTATATAGGGGTTGAGGTATGACGTGACCTATTCATACAGTTTTTAAAAGGTTCACTCGTGAACATGATAAATGTTTATTTTTTATAATATACTGCATGGATGCATTAGACAAAGCTTAATAATCAATACATTTAGACTCAGCACTCATAGAACATTACATATATGTACTGTGTGCAGCACGCTGTTCATTGAAAGCACTTCACCAGATATAACTAAGGCAATAAATCCTCAGCAGAACATACCAGGACATGATTATTTACTGCGCACCGATGTCTCATTAACCTTGTCACGTTACCACAACATACACATCATTATGGCTCCAGTTGTCACCGCAGGGCCGTGGATGGATAGTCCGTCACGAATAAGGCATTATTATGCTAACTGGCCGGGTGTAAGACCTCCCCTGGCTTGATGGCGTCCAACAGCAGCCTGAAATTTATGCTCCCAACAACGCGAGTCAGAAAGAAGAGGATTACTTTCCCCACAGAACTGGTCGCACTGAAAATAAATGTAATTGTACAGTATTTTTTTCCCCATTATAAGAAGTAGTAATGGCTGTCAGGCTCTGCTGTGTGTGTGTGTGTGTGTGCGCAGTCAGTATACTGGATTGCGCCACTGTGTGTGGGCTACCACAATGCAGCATATCCAACTGTAAGAACCATAACAGGTTCAAAGAGGTCTGTCTTGTTAAATCCTCACACCGAAATGGTAGGAAATACAAATATAACCGTCGAAGCTTCCCGAGGCAAATCACAAGCAGCTGAGTGCAGTTGTGTATCTCAGTGTGTGGAATTCATGCGGTTCTGCGACATGTGAATATTTTCAGCACAACAACCGACGATTGCCAATAAGCAAAGTGGTTTGTGTCTTTGAGCGAACCGACTCACGAATCGTGTGCTATGGTTTGGGTTTTTCATAAGGTTTCATATTGCAGTCATATCTTCTTGTGTCTTGCTGTCACTTTCTGCTTCTCTCCTCACCTGTGTTCCCAGCGTTCCGTTTCCCTCCAGTGTTCCTGCGCTCCTCCTCAGCCTGATTTCCCTCCAACATCTGTCTTGCATCAGCCTCGTTAGCACTGCCCTGTTCTCGGCGTCTCTCCACCTGCACTTCATCCCCTCATTAGTTTAGTTTGTATTTAAGCCCGTGTTGTCCCCTCACTCTTCGTCTGTCTTCGTCCAAGCATCTCCTGCGCTCCCGTGCCTGTTCCCAGGCCCTCGTGTGTTCCCTCTGCTCTCCTGGTTTGAGAGCTTTTTGATGCCAGTTTTTGTTGCCCACCATTTTATTGTTCACACTTTGGGAATTTGGATTTTTTTGGTCATTCACACGTTAAAGCTCGCTTTTTGTTGTCAACCTGCCTGCCTCTGTGTGTCTGCATTCGGGTATTCACCATTTTACGACTGTGGCTTTGTGTGCTAGTTTGCTGTGTTCCACAATCTCTCTTGCCTTTTTCACGTCTAATAAATGAACAAAATAAACTCAAAATATCAAGTAAGGAAATATTCTTTGACTCATTTTCTTTGGTCTCTTTTACCAAGCTTAAATGCTTTTTAACTCATCGTAAAACAACCAAAATAAACCCTGTGAAAATATTCTGACTCTACATGCCTCCCTCTCTATCGTTGCTGGCCTCTTTGTGCAACTCAGTTAACTTGCAGCTAACTCGAGCTTGACGCTGAGCAGTAGCTCTCCTTCAGCCAATTGGCTGGTAGTCGATATATCAGTCCAGTCACTCAACCCTTAATTATAACGAACTACATCCAATGATTTTGCTCCAGAAATCTGAGATGAAAGAGAGTTTACCTGGGGGATTCAATTTGAAAAGTCAAAAAGTGACATTGATTCACACGTTTACAGCGAAGAAGAGCAACATCTTACCTGCTTTCCACGAGAAGTGATGGTCCCGAGGAAACGCAACGTCGGACTGGACTGAAAAGGAAAAGAGAGACAAGAGGAGGAAGAGGCTGAGGTAGTTCCCTGCTCCTCGCCGTGTCCAGGCAATGACCCCAAAGTCATCTTTTAGAGTCATAGTCCAGCCCATTGCTTCCTCTCTTACTCCTGTGGGGAAAAACATGGAATTCATCAGCATTTCACTCACAAAAAAAACTGCCAGAGACGCGGGGGCCGGAGGAAACCGGGGAGGAGGTCGTTTGTAGCTCTTTAAAAATGAGGGAAGTGGAAAAAGGTCCCGCTGAAACCTCCGGCCCAGAAACATGACATTCACTGTCACCTCCTGAAGTGTGTAACACTCTCTCACATGTGAATCATACCGTCTCATTTTGTCAAATCCCGCATATGAGTGTGATACCATCCCCGAGTTTTCCTCCCACATAGACCAAAAATAATTAGTCAGAGAGGCCTGAGCATCCCTGCCTCCCAAGGTAGAAGTGGAAACATGTATTGAAGGAAGGGGAGACTTTAAGCTTGGAGTAATACAGGGTATTAGTACCTTTTTATTGCAGCTCATTTATTCCTATCTCCTGCTACCGTGATTCATGTCCTAGGAGTGTTGGGGATTAGTCCTGGATTCACTAGGCCTCTAATTGTGTTGCACCAACAGCAAAATTAATGAATATGGAATTGAATCCGCAACACCTGATGCTTTGAGAGACTGATGTTATGGTGTTCATGACGAGGGTGATTCATTTTCCCAAAAAACAATTCTCGCTGCACTGTAGCACTTGGGTATTGTGAGATTTGTTATTATTGGCTTATCATCCCGCAGCACACTCCCTGCAGTTTTTTGTCATTCCGCGAGCTCGGAACTCGGTGTAAAATCTAAAACACATTCTGACTCACAGCTTAGCGTATTACTGTAGACATAATTTGGCATTAAATTAAATTGTGCAACACAGGGGGTTGTCGCACATCACAGAAATAAAAGAACTGAAACTCTGAAAAGTTCTACAAATTGAGAGATACTCTGTTATTCACAGGTTGGTATGAGATATATTTTCTGACAACTTATTTTGAGATTATTAGTCAAGATGTAACTGTCGCTATATGGATGGTTGATATTATCATTCAGAGGGAAACTGTAAGGTAAGCTAGCTGTAATGTTAGCTAGCTAATTGCTAGCTAATTAATCCCTTCTGCACGTTCAACACGTTCTCATGCCTAAATCAACAAAATACATCAGATTGGTCAGTGGCGTTAAGTTTGGCGTTCTACCTACCCCCTCTAGCGTCAGTTTTGCACGTGTAGGGCTCCACGGTCAAGCTAGCAATCATAATCATCACTTTGAAAATAAAGCTTGCTGACAAACAGTTCACATTCTATGACATACTATGGCCGTTAACGTCAAACGCCTGGTTTACACACAAATAATAAAAAGGCAGAAAAACTTTTTGGTTAGGTTTAGGAAAAGGTCCTACTTTGGGTTAACCCTAACCCTAACCTGACTTGAGTTACATCACTCATGTTATGTAGGTAACATAAGTAACATTATTTACTGTTATTTATGTGACATAAATCAAAAATGAGTCACTCTTGGTCACAAACAGGATGCAAGGAAAGTCTATAGTATGACCCTTTCAACCAACGCTGACCAACCCCTGACTTGGACTCTTGTTGCTTGTTATACTGCTACACTAGAATGGCAACTCAAGAATTGATGCGAGAGGGTTAGTCTGACTTACCAGATGTCAACTGATGATGATCACCAACAACCTCCAAGCTAACAAACCTACATACTGAAACTGGAAAGTTAACACTCATCTTCGTAGCTAACTTCATGACCATCAAACAAACCAGCATCTTTTTTCGATGATTTAGCTATTTTAACGTCAGGGTTTGCCCTCCCTTGTGCTGACCAGCTTTCCTCTGACACTATTTTGCAGTGACACTGTGGCTGCATCCTAGAGGTTGAGCGCCGCCCATGATGACTGGTCCTGCCAGACCTCCCTCCACTGCTGACACAGTGCTGTGGCGGTAAGTCTGGCAATGCGAGACTAATAGAGGGGTTACTACAGCGTCAAACTTAAAAGTGAGGGTCACTGACCCAGGCTGCTGTATTTGACGCATTAGGAGAGAAGGTGAGTTGGCAGGAAAGAGACATCGCTGTTGATGTTTTCAAAGGTTTTCTCGCACCACAAGCCGAGTGCCTTCTAGCTCCGTTATAATCAAAAGACGGCAGACATCTCTACGGCCGATATCTCTAAAGCTGGGCAACTCAAGCCAAAAACAAGCTAAAAGGATAAATAGCACCACAGGTAAGAGGAAATATATGTATTTTTGATGGGGGGGTGAACTGAATTCCCCTTTAAAGTGCATCACGACAATATGAAAATCTGTTTTTAATCTAATTTTCTTTCATCGTTGCAGACCACCACAACACAGTAGTTTTACATTTTCTAGTATCACTGAGGGTATCTAATGGTAGATTAACTACTGAGAGGCAGCAGGCATTTAAGATTCAGGATTATTTACACATGGTGTGTCTCGGAAAATGGCAGGTGCTAGATTATTTTTTTGCTCGACTTCATTCGGGGGAAATGAGATTTTTTTTACTTTGCTGCTTTAGCTGTGTTTCAGTGGGGGCAAAATTTGTTTAATGAGAAAGAATTGCATGGTAGAGATGGCTCGGTTCCCAGAAGCGGTGCCGCCAGAGGCCCGGGTTTTTTTGATGGACTGTCCAATTTTGCTCTGGGTTTGATGTGTTATTCTATAGTCATCTAAAGTGTTTTGGTCTCTTTGTGTCAGAGGCTTTTAAACTCAAATTCAGGGTTTGGCAATTCAACATACAGCTCTTATTTGTATCTGTCCTCAATGCTAATCTTTCACACATACTATCCAGGAAATCTATCAACCCAGAGAACAGTGATAGGGTTAATTGTTTTTCTGCTTTTAATAGAACATATGCGCTTTTTTTTTAATCAGCGCTGCCTCTGTCTCGCACTTTTTGATGGCCACAGAATTTATTCTATTTGGATGAACGAGCAGAGCAGTCTGGTACTTACACAGCCGCCAATTAGACACCTCTGGTTGCTGATTACTAGCCAACCTCTCGGGCTGCGCTGCTCTGGAAGCCATACCTGACTGCACCCAGATTACATCCTCCCTCCAGCCAGTCTAATTTGACTATTCATGGGGTGGGCAGCGCTCTCCGTAGGCCGACAGAACATGTCACAACTGATTGAAAAACATGGTCTTGAACACCAACAACAACAACAAAAAAAAACAAGCATTGTAAGAAAAATATGACCCTGAGGCGTATTGTTTTATCGAAGACGGACGTTTGAGATTACCATAGTGTTAGATATGGTTGTTTTTGTTGAACCGCCTCACTTTGAAGAGTTTTGTCCATACCGCTCTGACACATCCAGCCTGTGCCTGTCAGCAGAGGAGGAGGAATACAGGCTATCCTGAAAATCTTAAGAAAAAAAAAAAAAAGAAAAGCTCTTAAGCTGCTAAATATCTGGGTCAAAGAAATCATGCCAGGCTCTCAGTGGCCACTGAAAACCTGGCAAACAGCAGCGCGGCTCAGATGCTGCTGTGCATCCTATTAGATACTCCGTGATCTGATGGAATGCAGTCTGCTCCTCTGTCTCCAGTGGTCCTTGTTCGGGGGGGCTCGCTGGCTTCAGAGAGTACGGACCCTGCAGCAACCATCAGGGAGCGGATGAGCAACACTCCTCAGCCTTCTCCTTCGCAGGTGGTCACAATAATTAATGTTTGATTAGGTCTCTCCAAATGAATGGCACAAGCTAATTTGCCGTGCCAAGGCTCTGAACAATCACCATGTGATCCTCCAGCCTCTCTTGAAACCAGCCAAACAGCCAGTTCTGTCTGGAGTGGGAACAAAGGCATTTTGATCCCGGCGCGTTAACCAGAGACGCCACCCTCTTCCCTGGATTTTCCAAACAATTATGCGGCCAACCGGCTCGCTCGCTCGCTCAGATTCCTGCCCGTATCCCTGCGCTCTTCTTTGTGTGCCGCATCCAGCATATTCAGGTTAACAAAGCTGCAAGTATTTCCCTCTTTGTTGCCGCGCATGTAATTGTTCTTAATTGGGTTTGGCAAAATAAAAACGGAAATCTATCCTCACCGAAACATGCAGATTTTTTTGCAGATGTTTTCATTGGCAGGAATGACCATGACTGCACTGAAACAATCACAACCGCAACACACATCAGTTTGTTTTTTGTATTCCTTTGATCGCAGGCTTGTGGGTGCAGCTGTCACTGTATGGACTGATATGGGAGGAAATCGCTGTCCATCTCCGTTTTATTCCTCGAATTTCATTTGACGCGGTTGGCGTTGTTCTATTCAGGACTGCGACACAAAACCACTTCCCAATTTTGTTAGCTGAACGGATGATGACATCTCTGAAACACCCCGTGTATTTGATGTTTCCGAAAAAGGTTGAGCCTCTGCTCACGTTTCAGAAAGGACGGGCACTTCACACTGGGAATCACATTAATATTGGACAAATCCGCTGCATTCAATTCCACCGATCTGTGCCTTGGCAAAGTAGTTTGCCCTGTATGTAGTGTGGTGAATTATGTGAAGGTTGAAGTAGTGGATGGGTTTGTAGAGTTCTCAACCCATAATAGACCTGCAAATAGCAGCACTTCCCTTTGTATTGACTTTTCCTCAAACTCCCCTAAACTTCAAGGGTAGGGAAGGTGAGTGTGGAGAAAGATAGTCGATAGTTGAGTCTCATCCCAGGTTGTCGAATACCAAAGCTTTGGGTTGGTAATCAGCCTGGAATTCTTACCCAAAGCATCGGGATTTGACGACCTGGGAAAGAATCTCAACAATCAACTATCTTTCTCCAGAATAACCTTCCCAACCTTTAACAATGTCTTTTAGCTGCCTACCCCTAACTGTGATTTGACCTTTGTCAGGTTGTCTTTCCCTAAACTTAAAGTTATAAATTTGTAAGTTGTATGAATTTGAAGAAATTGACTGTGTTAATCCCTTTTCTTTGGCCATATGTGAGTGGATTGTAACGCCACCTTCCAGTCTCTCTCAGTTGCCTATACAAGGCTGTGGACGATTTGTTTAAAAGCTGCTGTGAGCGTTGTCATGGCTGTAGCTAACTTCCAGTCTGTTCTGCAGTCGGCTCTCTACGTCACCACATGAACGTGCAGCGGTGATCGAGTGCCTTGTCTCGGTGTAACAGTAGCTAATGTTAGTTCAGAAATGGAGTCAGCCGACATAAACTAATGACCGGCTTCCAGCACAAAACAGAAGTTCCGCAGAACCCCTTTAACCATACCGAGGCTTTGATTCATTCTTATTCTTATTCATCTGACAATAGGGTTTGGACCAGTGTTATTTTGGCGCTTTATAATTATATAGTTTTAGTCATTTAACTCATTAGATTTTTGTCATTTCTAGTCTTGTTTTAGTCAACAAAAACAAAAGACAAATCAGTCTTGTTTTCATCCTTGAAACTTTTAGTGTTCTCTAAACATTCCGAGGCTGCAGCTGTCACCATGTTTGTGCACAGCTACTGTACCGTGGTTACAGGTGTCCTTCGTGTCTACTGAAAGGTAAGTGGAAAAGGCATCTGTTTACTCAGTGTCAATGCCGCTCTTCAGAGCAGTAGTACAACAAACTGACTCTGACTCGGTTCATCCGGTTGTCATTTCCAAACTCTGTTTGAAAAGAAGTGCTGTCTCTCTGTCATTCCTGCTCACCTAACAGTACGGCAGCTACCTGTGTTCTCCACAGCACTCAAGTGTTAACGAAAAACAAAGCTTGAAAAAAAGCATCTAAAACATCAGATAGCAGAGATATTTCCTCCGTGAAGTTTTCGAGGAAGATTGTCGGCATTATTCCTCGAACTCGCTCATTCTTTTTGATGGCAAAATGACATTAACATATCCACAGCACTCCTTTTTTATGTAGTCATGCTGCCTACATGCTTTTATAGTTTGACTGAGCTGACTTTGATTGTTGCTGCTGCTTTTCTAACTCTCGGCTTCTTCCAATAACTGGTAATGTCAGATTGCATCACACGGAATATTACCGAACGTGAGATTTTCGTCAGTACCAGTGCAACAGGTTAAGCAGCTTATTCAAACTAAGAGATATTTTGGGACAATGGAAGACACTGTTTTCTAATCAATAGCTTAAGAGGATAAAGCATGCAGGTAAGATTTTGTGTTAGTTAGGACTGTGTTAGTCTATTCGTCTATTTTGCATATCATTTAGTTTTTATAAGGTTAAATGTCCAAGATTTAACCACAGTTCTCCAATTCAAGGTTGTTGTTTTTTTAAGCTTAAAGTCTTGTTACTGTCATAAAAAAAACGTTGTCAATGTCACTCGAATAAAACCCACAAATTACTGAATTTCTTCATAATCAACTACCAAACTGCAAGCACTTGTCAAATACGGCAGGATGGTCAGTGGCTTCAAGTTACAGACTATAGTTCATTCACCTACCACTCTAACGTCAGTTTTGCGAGTGAATGGCTGTGCAGTCAAGTAAACAATAATATAAATGCAACGTCTGGTTACACTTTCAAAATAAAGCTTCCTGACAAACACTTCACAAATCAATTAAAACTTAATAGGATTTTTGGACTGTCATCAATGGTGTCGAATGGTCACTATTGGGTTGGGTTGCGGCACAATTCTACATGGTTACGTTTAAATAGCAAAACTAATTGGCTAGCTTTCAGAAAAGTTAATATTTTGGGTTAAAATAACTTCTCACAGTCACGTAACTCATGTCACATAACGCAAGTACATCACTCACATTCCATGCATTACGACATTTACATCCATTGCCTTACTTACATAACATAATAAATCTCTCTTGACTCTCACAAATGGGACATAAACCTCTGTGTGAGGAAAAGTCAAGTGTATTACCCAACCGACCACCCCAAACACCCCTGAACTATGACTTTTCTCGCTGTTTGTATGACTGCACTAGAGGGGCGCTTCAAAAAGAAAAACACTAGAGGGATAACTACAGGGTCAAACTTTGAAGCGTAGAGCCACTGACCAGGCTGCTGCATTCGACACATCTGGAGTGAGGACAGGCTGAGCCGACACAGCGTGATTTGCGAGATAGACCGTACCTGAGCAAGATGACTTCCAGTCATCCCTTTAGGTGATACGGTTGGTGCGGTGGCAGATGCTTTTTACTAGTTCTTCCACAGAGGACAAGAGCAGGGCAGAGGAGGCCTCCAAAGACGTTAAGTCTGACAGGGACGGTAAATCAGCTGCGCCAGCCGTCCCGCCTGAAGCATCATGCAGTGGCTTAATCCTGTGTGAATCAATGTGTTGGGGGCTGGGACTGTGTCACACCTCCAGCAACACTGAGCGGTATTAACTCCCCGGTGCTGGCTCTGTCAGGCACCCACCCACTGATGTTCCTGCTGGGGTTGGCACAAGAGTCAACCCGGGCTGCAAGGTCTGAGGAGGACAGGAAGAGAGGAGAGAGAGAAAAAAAAAGAGACACTGATGAAAACATCCGATACCTCAGCAGAGCAAAATCTGACACTTCCCCGCAATGACACGCTCGAGATTATATTTCTTTAACGTGATGCATTGTTGATTGCTGCCTTGCATTGCAGAGGTGTGCAAAAGCTAAAAAAGAGCAAAGAGGAATGAATGACAGTGTCGGCTGCTTCATAAAGATGCATGACCCGAAGGCAGCGTCCTTTCACTTTATACGCCATCAGCGGTCGAGAGGTACGACTTTGCTGTGATTTATAATCCACTCATCTGTTCTGTCTTATTCGTTCTACCATTAATCTTGGCGGAAAAGTTCTCAAGAGAAAGTTTCTGTGCATATAGAAAAGGATTATTATATTCCCTATATTTAGACTTGAGCAACGTCGCTTACACATCGCCTTAGCTAGGTTGTTGTTTTGAATTTTACACGAAACCGCTAGGCTTACATGATTTGTCATAGCCTGTGTCACATTCTGACAGCGATATCAAAGACAAGAGTGCAGTCTCAAGAGTTGCAGCCTGGGTTTTTTTGCTCTACTATGACATCCAATGATTACATGTCAACCCTCCAGCCAAGCCTGTTCTGAGAGCTCATCCAGAGGAAACTCTGATTCTATTAACACTTCCTGCCCTCGTCTTCCATTCACCCCCCCAACCCCTGCCTCGCTGGCCCCACCTCTCAGCTCCTGAAAAAAACCCCGATCCCAGCAACCCAGACCTTATTTCCCAAGGCTTTTAAGTGCTTTGCCTTGCCATTCCATTGTGGTTAAAATGAGGTTGTCTCTGTAGCTGCGCCTCTTGTCCTCTGGCTGGCTACTAACTAAATAAAAGCCAACAAATAGGATGGGAGAAAGGTGGTCCTGGAGGAGGGAGCGAAAATCAATTGCGAACATGAAGTTTCAGGTACGGACAAACAATTCATTTAATCTTTATTCAATCTCAACTTAAGACTTCTATTACAGTCAAAGCGCTTGTGCTACCTCTCAACGTTCCCCCCTCTTGTGGATTTCTGAATCGAGCTGATGCAGTAATTGCCGTGTACTCTAAAGAACAAGACGTCTAAGAAATCAGAACAAATAGTTTTATCCGGCACCGCTATCAATTGTTCCCATCAGCCTCATGCTGTACTTTATGCTGAATGCTAACATGTTGACATGCTAAACTAAGATGTTGAACACGGTAAACCTTTTACCTGCTGAACACCAGCATGTTCACATCGTCACTGTGTGTATGTTAGCATGCTGACGTTAGCATTTAGATCGAAGCACAGTGCAGCCTCACAGCCTTTTAAAAAAAACAAAAGGCAGTTTCAGTAATCGATGCCTTTAATGCTGTTGCCAATTTATTGGGTACAAACCAGTGGCATCTAATTCGACAGCCCTACAATTAACCCTCTTAAATCTTCTAGAGAGCCGTTTTTTTCTAATTTATTTGTCCACCATATGTATATCAGTGAAGCTAAATTAAATATAAGACAAACCTCTCAATAACGACACCTCAAATTACCTCCAAAACAACCACGCATTTAAGTCAGTACCTCTCTCAAACTGTTTTGACAATCACTGAAGTTTATAACCTTCATGATGCTGAGACTACCAAAGTTACCCTGACAACTGCGTGTATTTTAATTTTGTCACTGTCACTGTGAGCATTTAGTTCAAAGCACAGTAGGCCTACCTCCTCTAAAAAACAAAAGTTAATCTCAGTGAAGAATATCTTATTAGTTACACTCAGTTGCCAGTTTATTAGTTACACCTAGCTAAAATTACAACAGTCTAATATGACAGCCCTACAATTTATCATACCTAAAGGAAGATTAATGTTTATTTTTTTGTTAAAAATCTTCTTGAGAACAGCTCTTTCTAATCTTGGGTCTACCATATTTATATCATTGACAGTATTTTAAAGGGTAACTCCTCCAATTTTACACATTAAGTGTGTTTACAGGTGCGTTAAAAGTACTTCAAGGTCTTCTGTGGCTCCGGTGGAAGCTGCATGTAATCTGATACTCACTGGCTAAATTGCACCGTGGGTAATGTAGGCATGGAAGAAGGAATGTATGAAATAAAAATGGCTGGTTTTGCTGTAATAATTTTGATCATTTGTTTTCAAACCATCCATAATGACTCCAACAGAGTTAAAGGAGTGCAATGCTAGATCAGTGGATTGATTATTACCCAGCATGTCTAGCATGCCAGTGTTGTATTGTAGTTGCGAGACATGTTCTTCTTTTTCCGCAGGTTGGTAAGAAACAACCCGGCAGGATTCAGATGTCTACGTCGAATAGATGCCAATAGGTCAACCTGTACTTAAAATAAAAAAATCCTGTGACAGGTGAGATTTCTCCTGCCGCCTGCATCGTTTTGCGAGATCAAGACCTACGTATCTGGCTGATTTCAGTGTAGGACAGTAAGTAATTTATTGTAACATAATACTGTGGAAATGATCTGCTCGTGTGGGTGGTTGTTGAACTCGGCCATCCGCTGCACATTACCATCTGTCAAATGAATTCATTGTTTACTAGAGAAAATAATTTGTAAGTTATACGAATGTGTCTAAAAAAAAACAAAAAAAACTTTTTTTTCACCAAACAAAAAAGAGTTGTTTTTTTTTTTTAGAGTTAAAGAGTTTTTAAATTAAAATGCTTGGTTAGACATTTGCTCAAACCCTTCTACACTTTACAAAACTCTTTCTTCCTCTGTGCCTCACAAACAACAAGCTGTGCTGCTTTGCCACTAGTTCACATCTCGAAGAAAAACTGTGTATTTTTGCAGTCCTTCCAGGAATTCGCAACCATTTCCCCAGACCGTTAAGATGTTGTATGTGGCTGCATCTGAAAGAGAGAGGTATCTCCGCTCTGCCAGCACCTCAAACAGTCTGGCAGCCTGGGCAGCTGCTCCTGAAGCCAGGGTTGTGAACTCAATCAGCTGCATGTTTATCGTTGTGGCCCTCTTTTTCTGTGCTGTAGGTGCAGCGGTATGGCTAGTTAAGCAATCTGACAGGGTTTGCAGCGTCGATAAAGGCAGAGAGTTTTTAAGTCAGTCGTGCCCACCCGGCTCCACCACATAAAGATCAGTTAAACGATATCATCCGTCTGCCGCTGAGTATCTTTCTCTAACAAAATTACTGGATTTAACTTCGGTATTAAATCTTTTTCATCTCTGTGTTGTGATGTTTTCCCTTCTTTTTTTTTCTCTCTCAGTTTCTGATTGCTTATAATAAACAGCCTTGGCTTGGATTGGAAATTGAATCGTAGATTCAGCCGGCCGGGGGAAAGCATATGCTTCTTCAGAAGATTGCTGATTAATTACAAAGCAAATGTGATCAGAAAAAAAAAAAAAAAAACGTTGCACCAGGACGTTTAAATATGGACGAGCTGCAGTGAATCTCTTAATCAAATTAGTTACATCAAACACCATCACTAAGAGGAAATCCTCGCTTCAGTGCACTCGTGTGTGTGTGTGTATTTTTTAAAATTTGAGTCACAAGGTTCCTGGATCATCTCAATTACAGCGTTTCTTGGTTGGTGACAAACATCCAATCAGAGGTAAAAAAAGAAAAGAAAACAGGCCTACAGCTGCGGAAACATACGCGCTCTCCCACAAATCAAACGTCTGATCCGGAATAAGAATCCGTGCTCAGTGTGATCGATTGCAGCCGAGGCCTCGTATGTTTATCAAATCAGTCCAGAGTCGGTCGAGGAGACAGGCTCGCATTTAAAAAGATAAATTGGCGTACAGCCCTGTTAACAGACCCTGATGTTTAACACGGAATACCTTCATACATCAAGACTGCTCCGAGGATATAAAAGGTTTTTAATTTCATAGCCGGCTATTCACGCACCATTTACTCGCTCACACATTTCCTGTTCAAAGCGAATCAATAGCCTTTAGAGTAAAATGACGCTAATTGATGTGGTGCCTAAAACAAAGCCACGGAGCATTGTATTGTTAGTCAGACAATTCTCGCTGAATATTTTTATCGCACCATAAATATTTCATCAAAGACATGAAAAGGGATATTAGAGAATGTCAAATTAGCGCAGAACAATAGCAGAACAAAAGCTGCAAAGTGATAAGCCCATTTCTATTTATTGGCGTGATAATGCTCAATAAGAATAAGACAAATCTCACAGGGAGGGAGAAGTAGAAATAGCTTGAAGTTGCTTCAGGATGTGGAGGGACATCTCTCATCTTCCTCTTTTAACGTGAGGGTTTTAATTGGTTATGTTTCAGGTGGTTCATCCTGGGTGGAAAATAAAGTAACGACACCCCCCTGAGAAGCTGCCGCAGGATGTGCAAAATAGAGCAAAAAAGGATTTGGAGCAGAAACAGACACCAAAAGAAACAAATGTCTGTGCTTTCCGAAGCGGAGCGGGGAAATTATTCCACAAAAGACGGAATGGGGAGAGATGGAGAGCTTGAAAAGGGAAACAAACCGTTCCCGGGTAATCGGATTTGTTTTGGGTGGCTGTTCCACCTGGCCTCCCACCCTCTACCTCCCCTTCATTAAAAAAAGCTTATAATTAACGCAGCACTGGCTGTAATCCCTGTCATTCTCTCTCTCCCCCTCTCTCCCCCGGTCGATTGATAGGAAAGTCTCGTGGGGCCGGGGCATGCAGGTGAGCGTGTCTGAGTCCCGACTGCAAAGGGACCAGAGGGGATTGTCGCCCAGAGAGAGAGCCATCAGTGTGAGCACGGGGGGTGGCGTGACGGCGTCAGGATTAATTTTGAGGAGGCCTGCTTGCTGAGGCAGGCTGATAACATGGGTCAGCGGTTGCAGAGACACCTGGACCCTGAAGCCACGAGTGTCTCTCTGGAAAATAACTGTTAATGTACTGAGAGCTGTGTGTATTTATCTGTGTGTGTGCATGTGTGTGTGTGTGTGTGTGTGTGGGCGGGGTAGCGGAGGGCTTGGTACCTGCCTAGCCTGCAGAAGATGTCCAGAGATGGCGGAAACGTGCAAAAAGTCAATTATAAAGAGGGGAAAACGTGGAGGAGAGGGGAACCATGGGTGAAATTAAAAGCCTGGTTCTTGTGATAAGTGGCGGCGATGTGAAGTAGTAAGACGGGGTTATGTGAAGAAGGGAAAAAAAAGTCAAGTCAAAATAGTCCAGCATGTTTGAGACAGGTGTGTGAAAGAGAGCTGAAAATGTAGGATGTGTAGCTGCTACAGTTTTCTTCATAGCAATCAATACAATATCCACATTTACCAACAAGCCTTCGCTGCTTTTATTTCCTATGAATAGGTCAGACAACAATACACTGACCCATTCACTGCTCGGTGTGTGCTGCAATCTGACAATAACGGATGCACAAGAATACGACAGTGTGACTAAATCCCCCCGATGCTGCTTCGAAAAAATTCTTTGCAGAATAAGAAGTGGACGTGTGACATTGCACACTGTTAACAAGGCCATGATCACGGTGCTGTGCACATCACAACAGCAAATAGAAAAACACAACCACAAAGCACAACCGCAAATCACGAAACACAACCACAAAACACAAAGCACAACCGCAAATCACAAAACACAACCACAAAACACAAAGCACAACCGCAAATCACAAAACACAACCACAAAACACAAAGCACAACCGCAAATCACGAAACACAACCACAAAACACAACCGCGAATCACATTTTTCTATTTCTAGTGTTTTTTTTGTTTTTTTTTTTATCTGAGGTTGTGTTTTTCTGTTGTGCGACTGTGTTTTCTTATTTGCTGTTGTGTTTTGCACTTCGGCGGCCTCTGTGCAGAACAGGTCAACCGGCAGCAGACAGTCCAAACAAACTTGAAAACACGAGTTAGAACTTAATATTCAAATATATTATTTTTCAGATTCTAAGATGAGCCTTTGGTTCATGCATGAAGGCACTATTTTTCTATTATGAGTCATCAAAAACATTATTATTATCTCTCCCACTCTCTCACTTCTAAATGTCAGAGCATTATGTTCACTTTGTTCACTGACCTTTCCAAACCTATCAACACTGCCAGCAGCACTAATAACCCAGACAAGCACAGCTATGTTTCTATCTCACACTGCGCTATCTACATATTTGAAACAATGAGCCAATTGCTATGCAATGAACTATTGTGTTTATTAATGTTTTGGAAGACAACGTGTGTGTGTGTGTGTGTTTGACATTATCAACCCAAAGCTGTGGGGTGGATTAAAAAGCAAGAAGGTGGCTCGCATCAGGGATGCACAGTCGTTTCCCAGCTAATTGAAAAGACCCTTTATCAGAGTGTTCCTCTGCACGGATCCTCACAACGGAGCATTTCTTTTGGTTTTTATCAAAATAAAACAAACATTTACAGCACCTGCCTCAGGGGCACCGACGGAAACCCAGCCATCAAACAAAATGTCCAATCAATAGAAGGAGACAAAGACGTGCTAATGGGGCGCATGCAGCTCACACACACACACGCTCACGTGTACACGGCGCACACACAGATCTCAGACTAACACAAAGAACTTTTGAAGTTTCCACCATGAAATGGGTAGAGTTTAAGCTCCGCCGCACCAGAGCTCAAAGTTCACATTTTGAGGGGTGAGGGGAAACAAGGATGCTGAGTCTGAAGCCGTCTGGATTATCAGAGTGCAGCCGAGGATGGAGAGGAGAGGAGAGGAGACGAGAGGAGGCTGGCTCCAGGTCGTTTTACTGGGAATTATGGTTCCATGTCGAGGAAAGGCACTCAAACGGGTGACTTCCTGTATTGATTGATGGGAGTTCCAGGGATTAAATCTTAACCTTATATTGATCCAGTTCACTTTGAGAGTGTGGATCCGGGGGAAATGGCACTAGCCTCAAGACAGCTGTTAAATTTCCCCCCGCCGGTTCCTTAATTTAAGGCCCCGCTTTGTCCTGGTTTGTATGCATGAACCTCGACAGCAAGCCGGAAATAATAAGGAGGAATCTTTTGATGACTGAATCGCGGCGCTATAGTAAACTCTACCTGTCAGGTACTCCAGGAAGAAAAGAATGTTTTATTCGCAAACAGTGTCTGCCCCAGATCTGACACCGCAGCCACGTGCACTACAAATAAGCCGGCGCTGTTAGCTCACCAATAAGATAACTGATGTCACTCACAAGCGTTGGCACGGCACAAGGTTGACGAGCAGAAAATGGAGATGATAGAACGCAATTTGTCACTCACTCGCTGCACGGGTGTTTATGTAGGGTGTAGCATGAAAGGGAATAAGTGCCTACTCTAGTATCGAGCGCGCAGACAATGTTTTGGCAGCTGCAATTAGGCTTTTGGCTGAGTGTGCGAGCGTTTGATAGGAATTGTCTTCTCCCCCCTTCGCAGGCTTTAAGAGAATACACAATAATTTGCGGAGATTAGTCCGTGAATGATGGCAACGTAGCGATGACAGGAGAGGGTGTCGCTCTTGAACGATGGCGCCGTACTGTATACGTTAAATCACTCGTGTCTTCCCGGTACGTGATTGACTTCTGTGCGCGACGCTCGCACTTCAGCGCGCGCCGTGGTTGAATCTCATTTGCATGAGTAAGTGGATGGTGATTGTGCTCTTTTTTTTTTTTGTTTAGTCGCTGCTGTTGCTGCTTCAGGACTTCAGAACAGTCTCAGGGAGGCAAAATCAGAGCACATTTTTATAAACTCGGCTCGTCGTGCCCTATTTCTGTGGCTCGTACTGTCTGTGACCGTGATCTCACATGTGACCTCGTGCGCCTCTTCTATCTACTCTTCATTTTCTCCCTTCTGCGAACCCATTTATTATGTTTTTTAGAGAAGGGTGATATCGAGTATCCAAAGTGGAAGTGCTCTAAATATTTTTTTACCTCTGCTAGATGCTGGCTTAAAAAAAACCTGTGTCTGGACTGTGGTGATGTTTCTTGATGAATGACTCTTGAAGAAGAAGTTAATTCAGTCAACGAGCAGAAGTGAATGACAAAAGTCCTTGTAGTAGTACTCGTCTACTTTTCGACGGTCTCTTCTAGGAATCGACCACGATATTTTACTCAGAAAAAAAGAAGAAAAGAAAATGGATTTCTTTCCAAGACGGCAGCTGCAGGGATAGCACTGTATTGATTAATCTTTTGGACACATTCCGTACTTCATGATGCTTCGTATTGTGCACCAATTTTGTGTTCTCTTAGTCGGACGGTAAACATGGAAATTGATGGTTGGTATTTGTTGCTCACAGAGACAACAAAATACAATTCCTACACATAAGAATCCATACACACACACACACACGCACACCATAAAAGAGCTCATTGAATAGGTTTTCCTTGGGTGTCTTCATGGGAATTTGGATCTTGCCTTGCTGCTCAACTGCTCAACAACGTGGTCTCGTCTCTGGTCTTGGTTCACGTGCTCACGACGACGACACTGGGTCACAAATCGTGTGTCTACAGGGCACAAGTGCAGTTGTACTGAGAGCCGGGTTAACTCGGGACTGAAAGGTGCATTCATGACAGCTATTTTGCTTGTGTTTACGTGACTGCGGCGTTGAACAAAGTTCGTTTATTTATTAGGCTAATAAAGCTAACGAAGCTTAGCAAACTCATCAGTTCACGAGTGGCTCCCCTGGTGGCAGGAAGAGACCCATCAGGTTACTTTAAAGACCCGCTCTTCTCATCATTATCAGACCGTTGCCAGTTGGTAACCAAGGGCGACCAGGCCTCGGCTAACATGCCCCCAGACCTCAGGTTGGCTTATGCAGTAACCAATTTTAAATTACTTTAAAAAACCCATTTTTATTAAATGGCTTTTATTAAATTCTCGAGGTAGCTGGATGGTCTGAGTAAATGTACTTTATTTCTAGGCTTAATGCTTGTTTTATAATGTTTTCTGTCATTGTCCTGGTTTTACTGACTTTATGTTTTTCATTTTACCGCCTTTGGTGTTGTGTATTTGGATTATGTTGCTGCCTTTTAACTTATCTCCACAGAATTGTGTTTCATTTCACTGCACAAGCACCTTTTAACCTTGTTAAGAATGGTGGTGTACAAATAAAGAGTATTACATTGAATGGTATTTTTTAGAATTTATTTCAGCGGTTCCTCTTTGTACGCCGAATAATAGATGACGTGGTCCGGAGGCTACTTTGTGAGGCAACCTTACTTCATACAGTAACTTTCTATGCCACCTACACAAACTAGAGCCCTGCTAATATTAATACCAACATCAGGGAGTAGAAATATCAATATTTTAAACACCTATAACAAAAATATGTGATGCGGGGTCTAACAACAGACACTGATGTCATAAGAACAAAGTCTATATAGAAATGATCCACAGTGTAAACATGATGAAGTGCTCCTGCTGCTCTCCAGCGTTTTGTTCTTATTATCGCTCCTTCCACAAAAGAATCTGCCATCTTCCCTCCGTCAGTAGCTGACAAAGTTGGTGCCGATAGTGGTTTCTATTCTATACACCATTATCTTGATGGTTAAAAGTCTTATATTTAGGTTGCTTTTATGACTAAAGCCCTAATTGAGGAGGATTAATATTCCAGTGGGAGGTCCATAAATTGCCCTGCTCCTCCGTCACTGAGGAACTCGCTGGGGATGACATTTGAGGTGACAGACGCCACCCGCAAGACAGTAATCGTTTTCCGGCCGAAACAGGACTGTTGATAACCATTACAATACCACTGTCACACAGAACTCGTGTCGCGAGCTGTACTGATTGAACTCGAACAGGCAAGGCCAATCTTTTGTAAAAAAAAATCTCAAGGATATCGTTTTAAAGTACAAGGTGGCCAGGGCTGGAATTATGCACAGACAGACAGGTGCGCTGAAAAAAAAATTGGAGTGTAATTATCACTGAGGTGGGGGGTAGAAGTCACCCCGCCTCCCCACATGGAAACATATCCCATCCGAACGTGTTAGAAATGAGACGGGTGACAGTCACATGCCGCTGTGCCATCAGAACCTGAAGATTCTTGCAATTGGCACAAGTATTTCTGCTCTGTTCCCTCCACAAAGAGGGGTTCAAGTGGTACGAAGAGAACGTCACGTCTCAACTTTTTCAGACGGACTGATGGCAGCAAACACGATATAGAAAAATACTTTTTGGAACAGAGTTGGGAAGTGTTTTTTTTTTTTTTCTCTGTATTCCAGCCCCGCTCGATCTCGTACGAGTCACAACGTGCGAGGAGGGTTTGACAGGCAGCTGTCAGCCTCTCCTTTCTCGTGTGAAACTGGGTAACGGATAAGGTATTTCTGTAATTCCATTGTAAAAAGTGCTCTAACAGAAAAGAAATAATGGCTTTAGATCCGGCTTAAAGAAAACAACGTCGAACAGAAGTGTTAACTTGGCAGCCGGCTGAGGCAGTTCTGCGATGCGGAGCGCCTGTGTCAGCACCCGTGTGCGCCGCGAGAGCAGGGGAGAAGAGAAACCGACATCTTTAATATTAGAAGTCACAAAACCTGATGTTTGAGTAGTCTGAGCGGATAAACCTTCAGAGTCACGACCTTGCTCCTGAAACAGAGAGCGAGGAGTGATTTTCACGTCGAATTCCCCCTCCCGAGTTCCACGATTAGAACGAATACAAACAGTCCTATTAAGTGAACAAAATCGTGGGTTTTTGCACACAGAACATTTCCGGAAACTAACCACGGTTGCATCAGCTGTTTCACCTGAGGCCGTGAATCCTGACATCATGCGATACGAGGAGTGCTGACATTTGACTACAAAAAGGTCTCTTTCACACGGCGTACCGGGGGAGATGTAAGCAGAGCGGCGGATCGTGCGTGGCTCGACATTAAGAGTGTCAGCGCTCTCGTAATCTTTTAATGAATATGCAAAAAATAAGAACAACGCGTTCCTCTAACAATGCGGCGAAATGTGTACTCTAGCCTCTCTCTCTCTTTTTTTCAGTAACGTATCCTTTCATATTTGGCGAGTGTGGAGGCAGCTGCAACAAGTGTATCACTGTCGGGGAAAATAAACAGCAACTTCACTCAACCCGACAGAGATTTTGATGTAGGAAAAGGTACACCAATTCTGGTCAGAGAAAAGGCCCGTAATTTTTTATTTTTTTTCCTCTCGGCCTGTACTTCGTGTTACCAAAAATTGCACCCATTGTGTTCGCTTTAGAGACGTGTACAAAGTGGAAAGACACAGAGAGGAAGGGTTCCTTTTCTTAACCAGGTAATCCGCCACGCTGCAGAGGAGGACCATGAAAGACGGAAATAGAATACCGCAGAAAATGAAGTGTTTCCAGCGAGGATAACGTGCAAACACGGCACTTCGGAAACAGCCTTATTACAGTAGAACACTGGAATAAAGCATAAAGTCAAGCTGCTGTTATGCAGATGTGAGAGTTTGATTGGAGACGCAGCTTTCAGGTGTTTTTATCATTGTAGTTCGCTTAAAGAATGTGTCAGTGTAGATTTAACAAGTTATTAAGATGCATAGAGATAGAAACCCATAACACCCGTACAATATCCCAAGAATTGATGTTTAAGTAACAGATTCCTTCACAAAAGGACCTTCAGCATCACTATGAGCCATGTCGTCTTTAAATCATATTACCGTCTACAGCAGGGCCAAGGCTGGCACATTTTAAGGTTTGATTTAGTCTACCAGAAAAGTAAATGATACAAATTGATAAAAAGAAGTGCACAATACGAATCGCTCTTTATGCCCCTTTACTTTTGTGGTGTAAAAATGCCCTTTAATTATGAAGGATGACTAGATATTTTTATTTATTTTGTTATTTTAGATCTGAGCTCAACGGGCAAAGTGACACCTTTTCAGGATGTCAGTCAGGATCCTTGTAAACTACTATGGAAGCCCAGAGAGGCAAATAAAAAAAAATAAACTGGAAAGATTTTTGGGTTAAAACATTTTCCATACATTTCTTAACCAGGAAAAAAAGATTGCGAGATTTAGTTTTCCTCACATACCTCTCAGGGCTTCGTCATATCACAAATTCTTATCTTAGGTTTAGGCGCTCCTGGTCTACAGATTCTTGTACATGAGACACAGCCTGCGACTGCACTGTATGATTGTATCACATTTTATTATTTGTACCAGTTTTCTCCAATGGGTCTTCAGTAGATGTAAATATTGTTACATCCTAATGATAAAAACGGACATTTATTCGAATGTGAAATGTATAATCTGTAATTAAAGAAATGAAGTTATGTTGATGGCAATTTTTGAACACAAAACGGGATCATTAGACAAAAGCTCTACATTAATGCTTTCAGTGGGACTATTTCTTTTGATTACGACATTATAAATAAATGAAATGTACGGAGCATATTCTCTCACATCACAACATAAAGTGCTAAATAAGCTTCCTCACAAGAGTCAGCCTTGCGGAGCATAAAGACATCTTTAAATAACATCATTTAAGTCGCAGTCAAACCATAATTAAATCAGTCAGCTACTCGGTGAGAAAATACAGATTCTTCTTTTATTCGAGTTTAGAAATCGGTCGTTCAACTAACCCCTAAGTCTCAGTACAACAGCAGGGAGATGTTTTCAACATGACTTTAAGAAGAAAAGGACACAAAGGGCTTTTAGTTGAGGTAATGTACCATCTGGTGGTGATGTCAATCTTCAAGAAACAACTCCTTGTTCTTTGAAGCAGAGAGCCAAAAGGTCAATGGCAAAAAAAAAAAACACAACTCGCAGGTTATTCCTGTTGCCTCACATTTGTGAAGTGGGCTGAGTTTATCAAGCGCTTTAGAATCTCCCTGAGGAGTCAAGCCAAGAATAAAAATAGCAGTGAAAGTACTCCGATCTCAGAAATGTCAACAACCTGGAGATGCAACAGTATAGATTATGTATGAATAGAGTCCCAACGTGAGCATGCTGAGCCTCGAATCTATACATATAAGAATCTACATCTCCAATTTGAGTCTGACTGGAGCACGGCATGAATCTTTCACAACTCTTGTGTTGCAGGACGACCCGGAATTCGAAGGAACTTTCGCTGAAGCGAATCTTGGTGTGCAGACAGGCTCCCTAATGCCAGAGCAGAATCAGGTACAGCTGGCCAAACAATGCCTACAATAAACGGTACCGTGTTCAATAGCCTTGCGATTTTCTGACTCATAAAACTGACTCTGATCTCATGCCAATGATCCATGAAATCTTTTCTGAATCCTCGAACATAAGTGGAGCTCGGAGGATAATTCATGGTGCTTTGAGGTGCAAGCACCAAGATAAACGGCTACGCTATTGCTGGAGCTGAGTTTCTACACAGTCGTTACATGGAATGAGAACACACGGCTGATGAAGTCAAAAACACAGACCTTCAATGCATGTAGCATAACCCATCACCAGGAGGAGTTTGTCTACCTGACCTGAGCTGGTTTGAGAGGTTTTTTTTGCTGAATAAAACTTAAGGTTCTGCAGTAGATTTACTATTGAACAGCAAGATATGTTCACGAAAAGCCTTTACTGTATATTCATTCTGAAATTAACTCTAACCAGATTATTCACATTGCTAATGAGTTCTTTCAGCACAAATTGAAGTCTTAAGTCAGAAGTGAGCAGACAGCTGAAACACCAGGGGAACACAGGAAACAACAAAGCTTCTGTCATCTCGTCAAGGTGCGAGGCAACGCAGTCGACATGTTAGCAGTTAATGTTTCTGCCAACCTCTGCATTAGCACTTTGTATTTATTGTATTTATTGCACTGTTATTTTTTATCCTTTTGTCCTTCCACTGCTGCTGGGCTGTTTTGCAACAAACAAATTTCTCCTACGGGGATTAATAAAGTTGTATCGTATCGTATCGTATACATCCAAAACACGGAATATCACATTCACATCATATGTTTAGTAACTGACTTTCAGATCAAGTCATACCAGTGGATATTTTTTTAAAGGACACTTCCCTCGCTCTCACTCAACCCAACCAGTCGAGGCAGATGTCTGCCCACCACTGAGTCCACTTCTGCTCCAAGGTTTCTGCCTGTTAAAAGGCATTTTTTGGTCACCACAATTTTGCTTGTAGGGGAAATGCTGGGTTTCTGTAAATAAATCAATCAAGGAGTATCGTGTAGACCTGTTCAATTTGGAAAGTGTCGTGAGATGACTTTTGTTCTGAAATTCTCGTTATGAAAGTTATGAATCACCTGCTCTACATGAAGCGAGTCAAACCTTTACGATCTAGAATCCCCTTTGCAGAAAGAAAGGAAAAATGGCTGACTGGCATTTAACATCTCTCTTAGCCCTGATATCGGCCTAACCCCAGAGAGGAGCTGAAAAGTTTCTAGGTGTGTTGTGTATAGGTTCTGACAGGGGCTGTGCATCAGCGGAGCGCTCTGTCTGACCTTCCCTGCTGTTGAGCCCATTACGCTTCAATTAACGACAGCGGCCTGCTGCGACCAGAAGGAACAGCTGCTGAGCCCACATGGTGGTAATTCAATGAGAGTGCCAGACAGGGAGGGGGACGAAAAACTTGATCCACCAATCAGACACACCTATGCGCAAGGGGATACAAATTTACTCCGCTGTACTGTGCCTCAGGACGGAGGAAGCGAGGACCGTGACCCGGACTCCGCGAGGCTCTCGCAGTGTGTGAGAGCTAGTCGGAAATATTTGCTGAGCTTCACCATATGGGTAATTCAATTTCATGTGCAACAAATAAATCTGATTAGCGGCTATGCTCTCAGCTAATGTGTATGCAAGGTTCATGGAAAAAGCAATGCAGAGATTCTTTCCCGTTGTGTTTTATGATTATCTGAGTGGGCGTTTATAATCTCGTCCTCCAAATGGGCTGTAAGGGTCCTCAACTTCAGAAATGGTCTAATTCTATATGTATGTGCTTTAAACACACACAAAACATATTCATACAATTAGAACAGTGCACAGGGTTAGGTTACATGATGATTATTGCCAATAATGTCACCGCTTATTAGACCAAATCACCGTGACATCTAGCTAACCACATCAGTCACTTCAGGGCAGACAGGTGGAGGTTTTATTTGTATTTCGGAGATATGATCGGCAAACTTCTTAATTTCTGTTGTCATTTGCAGCCTTGCCTGTAATGTTTGGAGTCCAGCCTGAGTGATTTTTCTGTTGTGCTTATTTCATGTTCTGTGTTTCTTTGCTAGCATCTTTGATATCTACCCAAAAGCATCATCATGGACTGACTGCTAGTTTTGAAATAACTCAAGCAGTTGCTTTCTTTAGTTCATGGCCTACTGGGTAAATTAAGTCTCCAACCGGATGTTAATGGAAGCGTCGTTATTAATAAGCTATGAAAGCATCAAACATGCATGTCACGGCGCTAGCCTGCCGGCTACAGGGAGGAGGGCCTTTGCTGACACTTATTAATGGGCAACTCCCGGAGAGCCGACAGAAGAAGTAGCTCAGATCCAACGTCAGTGCAGGTGCCACCATTGTTGTTTGTTTGTCAGCAGGTATGTGAGTCATATTGTTGGCTGTATCTATTCATGCTTGAGGATATGTATGTTCTGAGAAGCATGCTTAGCTTTGTACCAGTGTGCAAGACCTTGGGATTCTTACACATGTGCTCTTACGTGTTTTTAATGTACTGCCTGGTTCTCCCCTGTGGGAAACGTCTTGGATTAAGGGAGTTACTGGGAGTAACCAGGTCAGAGAAAAATCTCACATTATTTTAAAGATATCCAACCTATTCTCATTCCCAGGTCCAAGTATCCTTTAGCTTATAGTTAGAATTAGGCACACAGGCTATAGGATTAGGGTAATGTCACGTTCATATACTGTACTTACGTGAGTCAATAGTGACTTTTGTTTTTTCAAGCACAACACATGACCAGTGTCTCCAGTGTTTAACCCATCCATCCACCCCAGCCCTCTCCTTGTACTACATCCCCTAACTTGCTGTGAGTGTTGTTCTGAGCTCTGCCGCGGGTGGGTTTACACAGAGTTAGTCCAAAGCCATGTGCGTCTCATACAGAAACCAAAAAAACAAAAAATGTTGGTATTTGACAATCCGGGAGTGAGAATGGCCTGTGATGTGTGTACTCAAACACATTTACTGTGGACAACCAATTGAAGATTGTCCACGACTCTTGCAACTAAGATTAATTGGGAACAAAAGGCAATCATGACCTAGCTTTCCGTTGATTAGACACTGATTGAGAGCATTCAGAGATAATGATGCACAGTAATGTGTAGTGTAACTGTACATGCAGAGAGTCAGAATGAGCTAATCGAGGCAGTGTGAAGATTCAAGGTAAACGACGTGCATCATTCACACAACGCTTCTTACACCGACAACTTGGAGCGCGAAATGTCACGCTGAAACTGCTTGTGATGCTAAGCAACACCCACTCCTGACAATGCAATTAACATGAAAAATGTGAAACAATAAGTTTGTGTGGACAGGGCGTCCACAAGTCTCTAACAATGCCTGCGCCTTATCTGTAACTTCAGCAGGAGTCTTGGAAAGTGTAATTACACCGGGGCTGGCCAGCCTGGGACAGTGCTGTTGGCCTGATTGGATCTCACCTTGACTTGACCTCTTCGACCTGTGGCGACTGAAACAACTCCCTACATCTCGGCAAGGGACGATGCATTGGTTAATCAACTGATAAAAACTCCAGATAAAAGTGTCCTGATCCCATTAGAGCTGGAAATAACTCTCCACTCTCCACTGGCACTTTTACTGTTGCTAAGGATATAGTGTAGCATCCTGTAGAGCCCTTATCCTTCACTGTGGGTTTGGTTCTTAATGAGCAACCTTTTTTTTTTATTATTTGGAGGTAGGCAGAATGTCTTCGGGGGCAGACAGATGCAGAAATGAAACTTGTAATCATATCAGTGTTGTCCTATATATAGGTCACCTGAGAAAACTACCGGTCTACACACACCCACAAAGATAAAATGGGCAGAGTATTACTTTTTAGATGTCGACAGTGAATCCTGAACTTAATTGTCCTTGTTTCTACTTCTGTTCTTTGTTTGTCCTTGCATAAACACATTTTTCCAGAGCTGCTGCACTCTACCATCAGACAAGAAGGTGTCGCTTGCCAAAAAAATAAACACTGTTTGAATAAAAAACCATCAACACATCTACTCACATACACGATTGCAAATAGTCACAGCCAGAGCAGCCTCAGAGCAGCTGACGAAAAGATCCCCCAATGTTCCAGGTGATTGCAGCTGAGTTAACCGCGTTCACGCCTTGATTTCTTTTCAAAGTCACCACATGAGTCAGATACCTAATCTCATAAACGTTACTGAAACTGGCTTCGACCCCTGAATGTTCAAACACAGTAAATTTGGTTAAAAACAAGCACCAATTCACAAAAGCTGCAAAAAAGTACAGCATGGTCAGAGAAATACGGTGCTCCTGTAAGAGACTGCGTGTTTGTGGATTGGCGTAGAAGCGACCTCGCAGATGACACTTTAGATGAGTGGGAAGGATCGCAAGATGGGTTAAATTATAGAAGGTGGGGCTAGCACAGCAATGAAAAAGTAACTCCGTTGAGTTCAGTGATGCCTCCAACAACCGGTTCATGGGCTCTGCAAGGGGATGTGGCAAAACCATCTTGTTGTCACTCCCAATACTGCAGCTCGGTCGGTGGCCCTATGCTTCTAGGGTTGATTCTGTAGGCACCCCTCTAGCTCAACTTCTTAAAGCACCTCGCATGCGCAGTAGTGTAAAGAGTTAGGGCGTTGCTGCGGTGGTTGGACTGGTCATTCACAGGACCTTGCCTTTGAACACCAGGGTTGTGGCCCGTTTGTGACCTGAGTGATGTATGTAACTTACTTTATTTACAAGACTTCATAAAGTTTGACTGTCTGACAACATTTATGACATTCAAAAAGTCATAATATATCACGCTATGTGAACTGTTTGTCAACACGCTTTATTTTGAAAGGGTATTCAGACTTTGTATACAACATATCATCACTAACTAAGTCTAACTGGATGTTGTATTCAATATATCAGTGCTAACTTGACCATAGAGCCCTCCATGCGCCAAACTGACGCCATAGGGGTTGGGTGAGCATCACAGTTGGAAGCTTAAGGGCACCGACCAAGCTGCCGAATTTGATGAATTAGGAGTGAGAGCCTGTTGGGCAAAATGGTGTTCGTATGTGTGTTTATTTGTTCATACAAAGTTTCATGTTACATGCTTTTGGAGTTATGTAACTTTATGTTCCCACTGCCATGCTGCCTCTTTAGCCAACTGGCCTGACGGTCAATTAGCTGACCCTTGGCTTGCGACCAACCTTACAAACTCCGCAAAACTGTTTGGAAGTTTTGCACCTTTTTGCTACACCCCCCTCCAATGTCATGCACGCTTTAAGCCAACTGACACAAACGTGTGATGCACACTTGGGCTACATGTCAGTTTTCATCCTATTATACAAAAACTTTGGCCGCCAAAGAATGTGGAAACTTTTGTTGACTGACCGACTGACAGCAACCTGTAGGGCTGCTGATCAAAAAGTAAGACTGTCACTGTTGTGAGTTTTTACAGGGTGATGTGTTGGGACAATGATCGATGAAAGCTTTAATTTGTAAAATGGCACCAGGAAAGCTGCGACTGAAGGATGCAAATGACATTGTCACTGTAATTGCTTTTGTCATTGGCTGCCTGTGATCCGTGTGTAACTTCTAACATCGTATGAAACAAGCAATTACTTTCAGAAAAATGGCATCATTCTGTCAGTGTTAGCAGATGAGGCTTTGTTAGACAGATACAGGTGAACGCTCCCCGGGGGACTTTACCAGCATGTGACTCATCTGTCTCTGTACAGTCTACAGTGCAGGGACGGGACTGTCTTTGTCTCTTTGAATCTCATAATCTACTCAGACCTTTGGTAGCGGAGCGTTGAGACAGCTCCTTCGCAACTGTCACATTTGAATAAATGAATCCGAAGCAGGAAATGGAGTCTTGGATCAACACTCACTAACCAAAAACTGCTGCGCTGAATAATGCATAATGCCCTCCTCACAACAACAGTGTGCCACAAAGACATGTGAGAACGAGTGGGGGAGGGCAGTGCCTGCTGTGAATCTGATGGTAATTGAAAGACTTGACAGGTAACACAGCTCTCAATTTTTCCCAGAAACAGAACATTTAGTTTGTTTACAGACAATAAAAAACAGTTACGCAGCCATTTGTGTATTTTAACACAACTAATAAGACCATTATGTTTGACTGCTAAGCACTTTTTCTAGCCAAAACAGTGCTTTTCCGATAGGACCGATGAAAGAGAGTGGGATAAATGCTCACAGAGAACATGTTCAATAAGGTTTAAAAGAGGACATTGAATTTCTTTCCTGATCGCCAACGAGACTCTATTAGAGAATTTTGGGAGCCCTGGCTGCAAAATACCCGAGTGCCCTCTGTCTCCAGCCTGGCCCTGGTGGAAGTGTGCAACAAAAGATCAGAGGACCCCTGGCAGTAAACAGAAATCTGCCACCCGAACCTATGCCTGTAAGACTTGAAAATCAATTTTGCAAGCATAAAAAAAGTGGCCATGAAAAGCTAAAATATAGCAAATGTTCTTAAATTTTCTACATCCTGTGTGTAGCACCTTAACTCCTGCTTTGTATAAGCTGCAGATGCTCAATTGATCTCTGGAGCAGACCCAAGAATAAACAAGTAATCTAATCGGGTGGAGACAGAGGCAGGATTAAGGTTCGGTACATCTTGGAATGAGACGAATGATCGTATCTTTGCGCTGTACAGATCCAATGGGACTGTAGCTTGCCTTGCATGTTTCCCATTTACTCCAGAAACAAAGACCATCCATTTACCTTTATCAGTATTTAACAGTATCGTCGGAGGGACCTAGTGAAATGGAGACTTTAGTCTCAGTGGGTCCTCCCTGCCGAAATAAAGGATTTGAAAATAAAACATCTTCAGTTAGTTAGCGTCCAAGACTATGGCTGTTTGACAGGTCTGATTTGTTTATGGACAGGAAGTCTTTAACTGTGAATGTGTGTTGTAAGCATGACAGTGGAAAGAAGCATTGTGGTTGTGAATTACGGAGGTCACATGTACAGTATTATAGAGAGAACCCTGGAGAATCCAATAAAAGTTGATCAAGGAGACTAGAAAACTCAGAAATGAGTAAGTTTGGAAACAAATACTTTTGTGCTTATTTTGCCAGATCTTTGACATTTATCCTCTGTTTGTAAATGTAATTGAGATCCCTAGGAGGGAGTGAGTCACCAAGGAAGTTTTCGACTATGTTGCAACCCACTCGTAAAATACAGGCATTCACAACACTCTACACGAATCATTAAATTGCTCAGAGAGGGAGCACTATACGATGAAGGCAATCATATTTGATTGAGTTAAACATTTGCAGAGCAACCCATTCATAACTTTAAAAAAGTAAAGAAATCCATCATTCATGACAGTGGCAGTCAGCAGGCTTGCATCTAACTTATTTAGACATTTAATCTCATACAGCTATGTTGAACATTGCAGGTAAGTTACATCAGTCAGTTGTAGCTGGAGCTAGTCCTCATTTTTCATCTAGTGTTAAGATGTATGATATTGGATATTGGCCAATCGCAGCTTGCTCACTTGACGTCAGTCAACACTGTTCACAAAACCAGAGCCAGAAAAACGATGATATTGCCCCTGCATCATGTTTTACTTGTTTAACTAGCAGTAACCAGCTGCTGCCTCCAGAGCAGTTGATAAGATAGTTGTTGATGGGCCTGGGCTGACCACATAAGGTTCGGATCTGCAACCGGAGACCACATCACCATACTTATAGTGTCCAGACTAATTTTCATGACAATAACCACTGAAACCCCACCATGATGTCACCCACTGGCTTGTGGACTGCAGTTTTAAAGACACAAATTCGGCATTTTGAAGCTAGAAGTGTTTGAAGGAGAGGGTGGAGCAGCAGCATCGTAGCCACCTGTCAACCGCACTGTAACCCTGCCTGAACGCATATCTGCTTTATTGTCTTTTTCTTTTTCCTAAATGGGACCAAAAGTTACTCAATTAACATAATGCTGCAATGAAGAAGACTTGAACCTGGTGATTGAGACCATAAACTCAATAGTTAACGATTTACTGACGTAACAAATCAAGTCAAGGGTCATTTTCTCATAAGCTTACATACAATCTGTTTTTTCTTTAGAAACCGGTGGAGTGGATTAAATAGAATGACGATTTAGACACGTTCTTAAGACTGGAAAGCTTCATCCAAATCCATACAATCAAAGCAATGATGATTAAAATTACTTCAGTTACTTACAACTGCCCTTTGACAGTGCACAAGGACACACTGATTATAATATAGGCTGATAATCGTCCTCTGTTCTAACTCTTGCCCGATCTGATGTGGTAATCCAGAGCTACATACACACATGCCAGATTGCATACTTGTCCTCCACAGTGTTATTTGACTGTATATGAAAGGTTTGACAAAAAAGGAAATCAATACTCAGCAGCTGTGTGTTAAAAATAGAACATAAAACACACAGTAAAAAAAAAAAAAAGCAGTTTCACCCACACTGATTTAAAGTGCTGTGCCATCATACTTATTTATTTGAATGAGATATTTTAGTCGTGAAGAGGACAAACCTGTCTGAATCTGTACAAAGCTTTATTATTTCAACCTACTTTCCATTTCATGGCCACTTATGTTATTTTTTGGGCTGAATAAAATCTGTTATACTTGATGCTTTTAGCTTAATTTTCATTACATCAGAGGTTCAAATACTGCAGCACACTGGATTTAAGCTGATAAATACAGCCTGGGAAGGTGTTCTGCTAAAAATAACAAGACAATGTGCTCTTTCCCTAGTCCAAAAAGAAAAAAAAACACGATCAACTTCAGTTGAGCAACACATCGGGTGATCTGGCGGTTACGTTATGGAAATGGCGGAGTTTTATAAAGATGCAATTAAACTGCAAGCGGCTCACATTCATTAAACGTGATCCCCTCTAAGAATATCTCGGTTCATAAAGCCCAGATTAGCAGTCTTTCTGAATTATGTCCTTGAAAAATAAGGCATGAGGTAGGAGGAGGAGCATTTATTAAAAAATGTTTATGACGCTTATACAGACCACGCTCTTCTGCTTCCTACACACTTCATTTACAGAGCAGGTGTCTAATAGTCAAGTCTCTAAACAGAGACTGTGGGACTGCAGTATTGATTCAACTCTTTCCTGTTGACAGAAGTATCTTTCTGCCTCTGCTGCCGAGCTTCAACTTCCACCCCTTGTTCCTGCGCTGACACAGTTGTCCATGTTTGGCATCTGCTGTCTTATCGCTGAGACCGTTCCCACTGACGTGCTAAATAATTCTGCAGTGTGTGTGACCTGTGAGTGCAATTCAAAAACAGACCGTTGGGCAATTTGGACCTCTGTTGAGCCGTGTTGCCCACCACCTGTAACTCCATGTGCATTATTTATTTATTTTGTATGATTATCATTATGTATTATATATTGGGGCAGCACCGCGGTGCCTCACAGAAAGCAGGTCCTGGTTCCGATTTCTGATTGGGCCTTTCCTGTGTGGAGTTTTTATATTCTCCATGTGTCTGCAAGGGCTCACTCTGGGAACTCAGGCTTCCTCCCACAGTCAAAAGACATGCAGGTTAGGTTAACACTGGTTACTCTAAATTACCCATAGGTGTAAATTGTGAGTGTGAATTGTTGTCTCTATATGTCGAAAGCGCACACGGCAACTCGCACAATGGCAGCTGGGATTGTCTCCACTCCCCCTGCAATCCTGCACAGGATGAAAAGTTGCAGATAATGGATGGAAATTACATACTGGACTGCCTCACATACAAACCCCAGACAATTCAGATTGGCAGTCACACCTCCTCCACTTTAGTGCTCATCACTGGAGCCCCCCAGGGCTGTGTGCTCAGCCCCCACCTGTTCACACGGTACACCCATGAATGCACTCCCAGACATCGGCAAACAGCAAAGGAGAATTCATGTTGGGAAGATATAAACAATCAAGCTGATTGGTGCAAAGAGAACAGTCAACTGCTTAATGCCAACACAAGCAGCTGATTGGTGATTCTGAAAAAAAAGGCCTCTTTTCATCAGTAGAGCTCAGATGGAGCACGTTGGAGCAGTTCAAGGGATTTCAACATCACGGTACCATGGTCATCACACATCTCCACCCTGAAAGCTCAGAAACAACTGTATTTCTTAAAGAAGCTTAAGAATGCAAAATTCTGTGTCACTTTCTTGTACCTAATGCATTCTGACTTTAAACATCACAAACTGGCATGATTCGTGTACAGTCCAGGACAAGAGGGCTGGATTAAAACTGCCCTGAACATCAGTAATACCCATCTACTGATCATACTAGATGTCTGCACGGAGCCCAGAGGTTACCAAAAGACAACACCCACCCCAACCACGGTCTGTTTACCCCGCTCGGCAAAAGATTCAGAGGTATACGCTGCAATGGCATCAGACTACGGGCCATCAGTGATATCAGTAAGGTGAGGTGTCTGCACAGAGCCCAAAGGATCCTAAAAGACAACATTCACCTCAGCCACAGTGTGTTCACTGGCGAGAGATACAGAAGCATCCACTTCCATACCACCAGACTACAGAGGAGCGTCTTTTCTCAGGCCGTGGGACTCATAAATTCATCCTCCAGACCCCATCTGTAATAATTTGATTTTCAGTCTTTTTTATCTACATCCTTTCATGTCATTTTCTTTTCTATAATGAAACTGATCTTGAATCTTGAAACTTGAAATTAATATTGACCTTGGCACACTGATTGATCTGAGTCCATGGTTCTTCATTCACCACTAACTAAACAAGCCTTACGCCGCACAGAAAGAAAAGGAAAAGTAATTTGTACAACTTCAGTCTTCCCTAAACACCTATTGAACCTCTATGTTTTACTATCCATTATATATGTGCAAGACTTACTTGGGCCCAGTTGCACAGTCAAGAAAGATCATCTTTGATGTGCAGTTTTAATATTCTAGTTAAGATATATTAAATATTTAGTAATTCTCTCAGCTCCAAAGTAGGTTATTTTCAGAAAGTTGCTGATACTTCAGATTCAGTCTCACTGAATAGAGGCGCATTAATAACATGTGAGCCGGCAGGATAAAACTTAACTAAGAAGATGTAGCCACAAGTGGTATTTCCTCTCTAACTGCGTCATAATTAAATGTCACACTTTGATAGAGCGCCCTCAGGAATATTTCACACATTGATAACAATTAACAGAATATTTAACCTCCCACACCAGAGCTCTAATTGTTTCTCTATCAACTCCTTGGTGGGAAGATGCAGCATGACATATGGGCTCGCAGTGTGAGCGCTCTATCTCCTTTGTTGGGTGAGGCACTTATCTGATTGTGCTTCCCGGATAAGAGCGGAAGGAGAAAGGGGGGAGCCGAAAGTGGGACTTTATTGAACATTCTGTCTCCCCGGAGAACCCTGGGCTGGCTCACTTTGTGAAAGCAGAGACCTCACCGTCGCCAAATCCAATCAAACGTTTTGAGGGCTGACAGGTCCAATCAGTCAGCGGCTGGTTGCTGCTCACCTCTCAGGTTCAGTTTAGGAGGGAAAAAAGCTTCTGGTTTAAGACTTCCACTGACACAGAAGCGAAAAACAATGTTGACCAAGAAAAGGGTAAACCTGAGAAGATTATGTTCCTCGTGCTCTTCTTCCGCTATCTTTATGGCACCCTCATAAAAATCGCACTGGTCCATCATTTCCACAAGACTGTTTGCTTGGTCGTAAGCTGTTCCACCACCATTATAGTGAGCACAAAGGTAATCTTTTTCATATATAGCATCTTGTGACGGATTTATATTTTGTATGTCCTTCTAGCAATTCAAAGCAGTTCATGAAGATCGTTGTATTGATACTGTCGAGGTGAATGTTCTCACAGACTTTCCATCAATGTCCATGATTTCTAACGCCTTAGGCGGAGAACAGATTACACACAGAAGACCAGACGGATCTCTCTTTGAAATCCATGTCATACATTACAGATCAGTAGGTGAGTATTTTATCTTTACAGAGCGACAATGAAAGCAGCTTGAGGTCGGCAGCTAAGGTGCATTCACACCAAGTTACAAGACATCCTTTCCTTTTGAGTTTGGTTCAGCTGCTACTGTAGGTATCAATAGTTGCCTTCCTTCCTCAGTTACCGCCAAATACAGTACGTGCACTGAGATGGCAAGACATGAGAGCCGCTGTGCTGCAAAAGATCCGAGGTGCAGTTTCACTGGGATAGACTCGGATATATCCTAATTCTTTCAATTTCCTGTCAGGTCAACTTCTTGAAGTCGGAATTGTTTGAACACAGTACTGCACCTTTTTCTGCCAAAACCCTCCTGGCCGGATTCTATTGCACAATGCCAAATATATACACGCAACAAATGTTTTTTTATGGAAGAGAATAGACCTGTGTGTGTGTGTGTGTGTGTGTGTGTGTGTGTGTTAGTGTGATCACACCCAAGCTCCGCTCACATAGCATGTGAACAACAGTTGTTATTTCCAGCTAGGTGGCAAAATGTTGGAAAAATACTGATTGAATTATTTCAATCAGTGCTCAATCAAGATAATCACTTAATAAAGACAAAATGTGCGGTAATGATTTTGACAATAAAGCTTGAGTGCAATCATGACAATGTAATCCCATTAATTCAATCACTTGATGTGCTTGTAAGCTTCCACCATGTGGGATAGTGATTGACATTCACAGTCAGTAACAATAACCGCATGTTTTTTCAATACATATTTAATGACTTACACTACATACAGGCAGAGGCACATTTATTGACATATAGGAATAGTGAATTATATAAATTATGATAAATAATAAATGACCCTGTTGGCTGGTGGTCCATCTGGCAGTCAAAGTCAACATGAAATGTAATCAATAGACACACTAATCTAGACCCACATACCATCTGTGGGTTTTGCGAGCACCTGATTTTTCCCCCCGGCTTGTCTAGGACAGTGATAAAATCAACAGATCCTCGAAGACAGTGGCACAAAGAGCCGGAACGATTTTCTGCTACGCTTCATCCGCCTTGTAACAACAACTCTGAAAGAGCCGTGAGAAAATAATTCACAGTATCAAACTGACATCTTGTGTAACTTGTTTGATCAATGGTGAGCCCGTCTCCCATACGTCCACAGAATGCGATGTGTGGGGAAACGGACGAACTGTAACCCAAAACTGCAAAACACCTCAAATTGAACTGAGTGATGATTAGCTGAGAGGCACAACGCCCTTAAACTTGTAACCCAGCAACACCTCACGGTGACATCTGTGTGATAACTGATAATTAGAATAAAAGACACATTTAATTAAGAGCATTGTTGTTTGAACTAACACAGTTCATTTGCAGGCTTCTTTGAGTAGAACCTGTACAGTAGCACCAACACAGTCGAAGTCTCTTCAAGCCAAAAAGTAACCAAAGATTGGGTGCACGTAAACTACAAAGTGGCGTATGTGTCTGAAGTAGAAAGAGCTGAAGGGGGCTGACTGGGGGCACCTTCTGAATTGTTTACAATTTTTATGTAGGTAACTTCTGTCTTGTTACCAGTCATCACATGTTTTTTTACAATCAATGTTAGAGCAGCAACAGTCATTGAAACACAAGAAGTCAAATGCTACATCTACACCCGGGCGCAGGAACAATTGTAACGACATGTGTAACACCTGCATTTAAATACCAAAGGGACCACAATACACTCCCAAGAATATAGACCGTTAAAACAGACACGTGTTTGTCCATTGGCAGTCACAGACTCATCCGTGTAGTTTAAAAAGGGATTCAAACTGAACACAAAACACCTTTCTTACAGTGTAAGGAAAATAAATGATGTATTTTGATCTTGTTACTCAGCTGGACACTATTTTGATGGTGCTGGGGTCAACTTTAATTAACAGCGTTACCCAACCATTGCCCCCAACCGCACCACTCAGGACACAAGTAACCCTGCCGGCTAGAAACAGTCAAAGCTAACATTTGACAGAGATATCAAATGTTAGACAACAGAATGGGCATCAAAACTAGTTGATTGAAAAAAAAATCAGACATTTAAGGTTGAAAGCGTAAGAGGAGAAAAACAAAACAACAACAACCAAAAAAAAATGATTTAATACCTCAAAAATGAGATTTGGCAGTAGAGCTTGGACAGGTATGAGACATCAGTTTGTCCTTTGGCAGGCAGGGAGGGATCATCAAAGACCATGCGCATTACGAATTTCATGGCTCTGCATCACTTCTGCTTCAGGCAATTTGAGATGTTAAAATTGCCCCTTGTTACAGTCTACCCTAGCAGGAAACAGGACTACCTTTATATTGTACTTACAGTATGAATAGAAATGATGGTTACTTTTCCTCAAAATTTGTTTCCATAAGCCAACCGTAGAGCTGCGTTGTGTGGCAGCTATTTTTCTCTTTATTTAATTTATTTCCTCTTTAGGAAAGAGGACAAACAAGGAAAAAAATACAGAGTGCCAAAAGCAAACAAACAAACAATAAGGAGTACTGTTGTGAAGCATTCTTACAGCATCGAGTAGTGCATTAACACTGTACTCACACATACAAATAAACACAGGCACACATCTACACACGCCTATCTGTGCGTCATACGAATGCACAGCTACTCCCTCAGATAGTGGTATTTGGTATACACAGAAAAAAAGAAAAAAAGGTTATGTGAATACATGTTTACATCAGTTTAACATTATCGGCCTGAAAGTACCAATTCTGCCCTCACCAAGTCTCAAAATGTCTCACCCACAGTCGAAACTTCAGTTCAATTATGTCCCTTGTTCCTTTTTACATCCTTTCCAGGAAGCCACTGATGCTTCAGAAAACATTTGTGTTTTCTCTGCTTTCTCTTTTGGCAGCTGTTGCTTCTCCGTATGAAACATTTATGGTCTGCCTGGTAGCAGTGTACCCCAATGTATTTAGCAGTCATAACGTACAAATAACAACATAAAGTGATTTTTGTGTGTGTTGACTGAAAATGATATTGTTGATGTCCTCCTTCTCCTCCTCCTCTCTTTCAATCAGGCTCCCTTCAGTTGGACCACGAGCCCCTGGGATCATCTACCTCTCCTGGCTACTGCTGCCTCGAAATACTGACGGATCAGGATCGCTACACCTTGCTCTCCTCTGTTTCACTATCTCCTCATATCTATATTTCTGTAATTCTTGATGCCTCTTGTGTGGCCTGCCCTCTTCCAGGTCTATTAAAAGGGTTTTTTTCCATCAACATGGCAAGTTTTTCCTCACTCGATCGAGGGTCAAAGGACAGACGATGTCGTTCACTGTACAGATTGTAAAGCCCATTGCGGCAATGTGATTGTGATTTTGGGCTATATAAATAAAGTTGATTTGATTTGATTTGATTTGATTTTCTTTTGACCTAGAATTTAATGCCAAACTTGATGTGATTACTCAGATGCTGATCAGCTGTGATAGAGAGAAGAGGTCAGACTGTCTTGTTTTTTCTTCAGCAAACGTGTAGAGCGGGACGTCTTACAGTCTTTGACCTCGCGTCAGATTCAAAAATGTGCTGTGATATAAGTGAGCCTGTTAAGATAGCACCAGTTGAAAGACTTTCAAACTATAAGCCGCAAAGAAAAGAGTTGAGGTCGATGTAAAACATGAATAAAACAGAATGCAATCATTTCACACTCAGTTGTAAACGGTATGAATACAATATATTTAAAGTTTTCCCTCACCAGCTTCATTGATTTGTGTACACACACACACACACACACACACACACACACACACACACACACACACACACACACACACTCCTTGTTAGTGCTGTTGGTTAAGTAGTAGATGTAGTAGGTGAAAAATGACGTTCCCTCGACATGGCCTCGTTTGCGGTTTCCTAATAGGTTCCCCCATCAATGTTTACATTGCACGTACAGGAATCTAATAATACATTTTAATAATGCTGTTTCCTAAATAGATGTACAGTACGTTGTTGCCAGACATGACAGAGTTGCTAATTTTCTAGTCAAGGACACGAGGTCATATCCACCTCGTCTCTGATGATGTGTAATTTATTCGCAGGTTGTGTCCTAACTGTCGATGAATATTTTGCTATCTTCTCATATTTCACAGCTTATACGGCAGATGTTGTTATTGTTAATGAGAGCAGCAGGCTGCAGGTGTTTGTTTTGGGATGTGGGCTGTGTGACCATAGCTCAGAGGAGGCGTTCCTCGCCAGGGTTACAGAGGACCAGCCGAGATGAAGATGTCTTACAGCTTTGATACGAATACAGAATATTTTTATTTTGGGCAGTCTGGACCATGAACAGAACTTGGTGGTGTTGAGTCTGCAGTTGGTAAAAAATAACACTTTCTTATGTATTAACGATGTGTTATTGGCAGTCAATATGTTTGGAGCACTGTGTCACATTCAAACTCGAAATTAGGGATGTTATGATTTGATTTTAAATTGGAAATTGGTCAAAATGTGCTTTATTTTTGGATTTTGTTTTTGTGTTTCTCAGCTATTGCATTGAATAATGGCCCAATACATGATTAACCTCTGACCATTTGGGATATCAAATGTCATAACTTTTATTATTTTATCCTATTAGACAAATGTGTAAAATGTCATCATAATTATCATATGAATTCTTGAGTTATGGCCTTGACCTCTGACCATCAAATTCTCATCAGTTCATCCTGGAGTCATCGTGGACATTTGAACCAAACTTGAAGAAATTCCCTTAATACATATCTGAGATATCGCAAACACAAGAATGGGTAGTCATACGGTCACGATTATCTTGATCTTTGACCTTTGGCCAGCAAAATCCAATCAGTTTAAGCTTTAGTCTCAGTGAACATTAGTACCGAATCGATTGTCAAACAATGGCATAGTCATCAGTGTTGATAAAAAGTTTAAATCTAGAACTGTCGATACGATGGCAGAACAAATTTCATAGCCAATCAATATCATGCTGCATATCTGAACTGAATTGTTCTGTATACCAGTTAATAAAGCCCACCCATAATGAAGATCCATATCTGTCACTTATATACAATCCGATTAGCTATGCCTGATTAAAAGACAGAAGATACCAGAAACCGCTTTAGAAATTGGATGCTGCTGCTGAACTGATAGGTCTGTAAGAGAATGATGCAAAGCCAATGGAAGTCAATTACAATTTTAATGTGTTCAGATTTTAATAAAACAACATGTCCATAGTCTAGTGGAAAAAACTTGTAATGAAAAAGGAGGATCTGAGGTAATATATTCTTACCATCTGAGCATGTGAAACAACATCCAAACTCAATATCGGCCTGATTTATCGTACAGCTAATAACAAATAGAATTTCATTGTGCATGTATGGCCATCGATTTCTGTTGAAGGTAAACAGTGATAACCAGAAATTGATTGGCCACAAATATGGCATGTGGTGTCATTTACCACAGACAGGGTTTCATATTCAAATGTCTGTCAGAGTAATCTAAATATCCGATTAAAAAATAAAAAAGGATTTATGAGCCTGGGAAAAGATTTGCCCCAGGAAGTGAAGAACTATTTCAAAGGGAATCCGCAGGGCTCCACATTTTCAGTGAAAGACCGAAAGGTCTAATCCTCAGATCCTCATAGAATTTATCGAGGTTGGCCATTGCATTCTGTGAAAAGCTAAGGAAGGCTGTTCGTTTGGACATTTTCTATCTCTCTCCATTGGTCCAATCTTGTATATTTTGTGCTACAGTGAAGAAGCAATCCACCCTTAGCCAACGTCAATCACATCACAAGCCTTTACAGACGGGGGAGGTCGATGGATAACCTATCAAAGCGCTGAAAAATCGAGAAAAATTACCTTTGATTAGCCAAAATTACTGAAGCTAATTATGTGGCATGATATCAATTGAGAACAGTTTTCATTTGTAACTGTCAATCATTCCCGTGGAAACAACATGCAGGAAGAATTCAGTGGCTGTGAGTTTTATACCGTGTGTTTCAGTGCTACAGTAAATGTTTGGATATGTGGGGTAGCATCATCGCTGTCCTTTATTATAATATCATTGGTTTCTTTCAGACAGTGAGCTATGAGTGGAGAACCTGCTGGAGCACTGTGTTTGTGACTGCACTGTACCACAGTAAGAACACTCCGTACTGAGCGAGATCGAGAAGAATAATAGAATCAGTCTTTTCATCAGTCATGACAACAAGAGGTTTCAAGAGACAAAGCCATCTAGAAGTATATACTGAGCCAAGGCCTCAGGTGATGTTGTTAGAGCAACTTAGTCAGTGTGGTCAGAACGGAGACCAACTGTTTGTTGTTTCCAACCAGTCACCGTTGACTTTTTAAAAACATGACCACAATGCCTAGATTGCAAATTATGAAACAATGATGGCACTAACCACATATTTATTTTAAACCATGACATTCATTTTTGTGCCTAAACACAAGCGGACCTCATTGAACTTCAACTTGTCACCAATTCATTTGCGGACAACTGCGTTAAGCCTAGAGTTAGGCATTACAGCTCTCGTCATGTTGGGGTTTTTTTTGGAATCAGAAGTGTCCATGTTTGGACCGGATGGTGAAGCTGGATCCTGATTGCATCTGACTGTGTACCTGAGGACATGCTTGGGGTTGTCAATCACAAGGTGGCCACGCCCTAAAGCAAATCCCGTTTTGTCATCTATTTTACTTTGAATGGGGACCCAAATTCACAAAATGAAGATGATGCAGTGTTGAAGAAGACTTGAAACTAGTGATTGAGACCATAAACTCATTGAGAACTCATTTTATTGAGGTAATAAATCAAGTGAGAAGTTTTCTCACAAGCTTACATAAAATCGGACTACTTTTTGAGCAGTAGCACGTTTGAAACCAGAATTCCGACCTGCAAGCATTGTCCTTTTTTTAAAACTTTTTTTAAAGACAATTTTCATGTCAATATAGAGGATCTGACAAGCTACAGCCGTAATCTTTACCCACCAAATTCCAAATGAACAAAACACACCCCAAGCCTGATTTCCTCCTGAAATCTGCATTGAATAGAAAGTCAAGTAGAATCATTTCAACAGTTAAAGCACCAACTAATCCGAAACCCCTCCAGAACCCACGAGGTGATGTGGATAACCAATGAGCACCAGCAGGCTCTGGCACTCGTACTGTAACTGTGCCACATTTGTGTAAGGACTAACTGCCTTTCCAAGGATCTGGCCCTTGGCCAAGAGGCACTCAGCACCAGCACAAGAAACCAGCCAGTGCCAGTCATTATCCCATTGTTTGGAGGCATACAGCCTGTCCTAATTAGATGCAAAATAGCAGAGAAACTGTATCTAGTGGCACTGCAAATGAGGAGAGAGTTACACGTCACACATCCTGCTGCTGCAGGTTGGAGTGTAATGAAATAATGAACTACCATGGGATATTCTATGACGGAGAACAAAGCACATCGACAGGCAGCCTTTTGAACCAGGCAACTGCTGTTGAGAGCAAAGGTTCGGCGCAAAAAAAAGACCTGCAACACTGATCCTTGCACCCCGGGTGTCGGGGCACGGGGGTGAAATGTTATCGTTAAAATCTGATCCTCAGAGCCGCTCATCCGCACGTCTCGAAAGGAGCAAAACAGATGCCGTAAATAAAAGCATCAGGCTGGATTCCTCACAGGATTTCAGTCATCAGAGAGGGTGTAATTTCATTGTCTTTGCTGCAACTTCATATGCCTCTTGCCCCCTCGACTGCGTATCACAATGACAGGCAGGATGATCACTGATCTGGCATCCATTTCTGAGAGTGCCAGAATGTTTCATGCATACAAAGCATTTAAACAAACATAAGCACAGCTTGAAATTGTAACTAGGTTCTGTTTGTCAGCTCTGCTTACCATTTGGGCAGGTAGCCAAGACTTTGCTCTATCACTCTGTTTATTCTTAACAGCATTTTTTTTTCTTTTGCTGCTAAATCTAATTCGTAAAAAGAAATCCTGTATCCACTTACCACAGTGGACGGCTGATTAGAGAGTCTCACGGCCTGATTACATGCACTCACATTCTCATCCTCACAGAGCAGTATGCATTTAAGGCTGAAAGTGTTAAGATGGTGCTGTTCTCGATAGTTCTCGGAAAATACTTAACCACAGTCCGAGAAAACCCTCCCCTACAGTATTCGAGAGCAGGCTTTTTATATTCATGAAGGTAATGCTCGTCTGTCGTTAAGCACATGCAGAAGGACAGAAGACAGGGAGAGACTGCAGCTACGGGGAGAGATCGAGATAGGAGGGAGCGCTAACATCGCTTCATAACTAACTTCTAAAGACCAGGGCCGTCGGCTACCGAACTGTCTTCACACACACACACATAGGCACAAAAAGGCCTTTTAAACAGAGCGATGAGATATTTTAAAATCTGTAAAACTGAAGGTGAGGTCTCATTGAAAGTCCCAGCACGATACGCCGAAAAAACGTTCCGTCGGAAAAAATGTGAAGGTTTTTAACGGAGCTGCATCTGCGTCTGAGCTTGTTTGTCTGTCTAAACATAATGACACACAAATGTGGGTGGAAATTAAGTAAGTGACTTTAAATAATACTATACGTACGGGGCCCATTAAAGTTACATCATCGGCGGTATGGGCGACTGAGTGGGCCTGGGGCTTGAGTGCCAGAGGGATTAATGCATTCTTGGCTTTGGTTCTTTTTACGAGGATGTTGGCAAATAGGAAAAAAATGGAATAATAACAACCTTGTTGTTTTAGGAATCCTGGAAGCCCTGTTTCCTTGTGTATTTGCAGCATATTTAACTAGAAAAAATGAACTAAATAGACCCACCTCTGTTATCACTGTGTTTGTACTGCCTGTATTATAGTGTTCCGGAAGCTTTTCTATCCAAACGCTCTAAATTGTGCTGACCAATTACCTTATTTTTCAAAAGAACACTGAATTCAATAGATGACAGTGTTTTCTGGAGCAACAACATTTAAATGCACAAGATGTTCAGTTTTTTGTCAGTTTTTCTTCTCAAACATTTTAAAGTAATGGCGCATCACACAGTGATACAGATAAGGTCATCGTACCAGAGGGTGCAATGCGGCCCCTCACATAATCCCTTCTGCGTGATTTCATGGGGAAGCAGACGTAAACAAAATGGAGGTTAGCGTGGGGCAACAACATGCTGTAGTGACACAAAAAAACAAGAAAAACAAAAGCAGAAGGTTAAACGAATCTGGATGAGCGGGGAAACGCAGTCAACATGGGTTTTCTATAATTCAACTTAGCCTCAAGGGCTAAATGTTTATGCCATGCATGCGCCAATTAATGTGCCCCTGCATGTTGTTTATCACAAAAAATATGATAATGTGATCAAGGGAATTGGCTGGAGTCTCTTGTGCCATTTTCCTAGTGTGCATCAAAATAAGATTACCACCAGTGGTGGACTTATTTGACCATTCAAACATGGCCTCTCTCTTTCATTCCTTCAACTACCTTCTTGAGAAGACTGTCAACTCAATATTTGCACACATCCAAAAACCTCTTGATATTCAAGTTTATCACAATGTTTAAGTGGGTGTGTTTCTTCTTCCTTTCAACCAGAAATGTGTTTTCCTTTTGGGCATGCATCTCTACCCCAGCCTTGCAAACTGTTGGTTAGTTGGTTTGTGTACAAAGCATCCATGACAACGTCCAGAGCAGATGGAATACTGCATTGAATATGCTCCTATTCATATGCTTTTTTCCAAAAAAGCAGCATATTCAGTACATCTATTAGTCATTTTACAACACAGGGATTGTAGAATGAAGTACCTTTATTCTACAAAAGGAAAAGGACCACCTCTGTAGTCTGGTAGTATGGCAGCAGATCCTTCTCTATCTTTTGCCAGATGGCAGCAGGGTGAACAGGCTTTGGCTGGGGTGGGTGTTGTCTTTTAGTATCCTTTGGGCTCTGTGCAGTCACCTCACCTCATTGATGTCACAGATGCTCTGTAGATGGGTACCAATGATGTTCTGGGTGGTTTTAATCACCTGCTGCGAAGGCTTCCTGTCCTGCGTGCCAAGCCAGTTTGCGTTGTTTCCAGTCAGAAGTCAGATTTTGCTCCGGAATTTAGCCTTCTTCAGTTTCGTATCCCACATGTCTTAGTTGTAAAATGCTACATATGGAATACAGTCTTATTCACAATATCCAAACGGAATTTGTTGTTTAAATGACATAGTCTGAACAATTGTGGAATATCAGTATGCATGTCAACGTAGTCACTGTTATTGTGGCCACATCCTGTAGTCAAGCCGCCCTATCAAAAGAGGACCCAAATGCAGAATTCGGAGGCAGGTGGGCTGAAAACTAAAAGCAAGCTTTGATAATAACTGATGTCCAAATCCAATAATCCAAAACAAAGGGCAGTCAAAAAGGCTGGCAACAAGGCAGGAGTAATCCAAAAGGGAAAACCAAACTAAGCACAAAGTAAAACCATTTCAATATCAAGGGGACCCAGGCTACAAATACAGGCAAAACATGACAGGAGGACAGGAAAGGGGACAAACCAATAAAGAGTGATTGGAACATACAGGCTTGAATACACAGGAATGATTAATTAATGGAACATGTGTACACAGAAGAAAAATGGGGGTAAAAAGGACAAAGACAGGAAGTGGAAAGTAAAACATGACACACAAGAAAAAACCTTTAAACACTTATCACAACACCTATGGCTGGTGAGTGTGTTTGACTTGTCTTTATGTACAATCAGCATTAAATACTTAACTTATAAAACATTTAAAACTTACAATATTTAGCATTTTGATTCTCTCAGACCCTCTGTTTTTTTGTCTTTTCATGTTCGGGCTGTAAATGTTGTGAAATTGAATGAGAGGTGCCTTCAGAGGGGAAATCATCTTCGGCTTTAGTAACACCAAGCGTGCAATACTGGAGCCTTAAGGGTTCACATATTACACATTCCCATCTTACTTGTCATAATTTGCACTTGGAGGCAGCTACTTATGGTAAATCAGACAAGACGCAACAGCGGCATTAAAAAGAGACTCTGAGTCAAAATAACTCCTCTTAAGCACCTCCAATGGGATCACTCTGGGCTCTCACCTCTCCAGTCTAAGTCTGCATCACTAAGTGGAGAGGTATACATCTTCCATTTGCCAGTCATTACTTGTGACATCCACTTGTGTAAAATATCGCCTCGCACCGAGTCCATAGGACAAAAGGCTCTTTGAATTCAAAAGCCGGATATCAAAGTGGCATCACATCAAATCCGACCGACTGCAGTCGCACATTTCCATGAGAGCGATAGCAGGTACAGCATGTTTTCACCAGAGGTCATGTGTTTCTCCTCACCGGAACAACTCTTTTTCCCCTTCTCATGAGATGTAATTACCGGTGACACCTCAAAGACAGCGGGAGAATAACAAAAAAAGATAATGTCAATTGAGACAGACGGCCTTACTGGAGGCGCGGAAAAAAAGGACTCATTTGACCATTAAGAGCGAAGTGCATTGCTGCACTAATTCTATTATCTGAGACGAAGATTCAGTGTATATAGCCAGTGATCCAAACTTAATGGGGGTGATGGAAGCAGGAGATCCGAGCTAAAGGCCAGCGGGCTGACGGGAGGCTGACCGGGTCTGTGACAGCTTCCTTCAGCTGCCTGACACCTGGATAACACCCGAAGAATAACCTGTGCGGCCGGCTGGAAAGAGCTTCAGACAAATAAGCCGGTTACTTGACAAAGACCCCCGAGATAAGGCATGCTCAAGCTCCTGCATTTGTATTCCAAGTGGGGTGGGGGGTTGGGGCAAATGTAATTGAAAACTGTTGGGGTGTAGGGGGTCAGCAAATTCAGTAGGCTCCGGGGGGGAAAAAAAAGAAAAAAAGAAAGTGTTTGTGTTCTGAGTAGCAATGTGAAATAGCAATCGGCCAGCTGAGCATAACGATTCTTCTGGTCAAATAATAGCTTCCAGATCCTGCCCTCTATCAGGCTGATGTGAGGAGGGATGGGAGCATGAAATCATTGCCACTAACTATGTCAAGGGTAACGCTCTCTAAAAGGGGGTTTCTTCTTTTGAGGAGGATTTCTTTACTGAACTGGATTCAGATCATGATGCAATTTCCACTTTCTTTGTGTGGGTCCAGTGCAGTCGAACATATGAAATAAGTTGAAGTAGGCTTCCTGTAAATTCCTGTAGCTGCAGGGAGATATTGATATAGATTTCTAACCATCTAACCTTCATTTTGAACCAATTTGTCTATTCAGATTTAATTTCCTGTTATTTCACGACCTAGTAGATGACCCTTGGATAGTTTGTAATCATGTAATCATTCACTGGTATCACATAATTACTGAATAATCAACTCTGGTAACAAGTACTATGTGCATGTCTTGTACAAGAAAAACATTTTCTTTTCTAGTCATTATATTGTACACATCAACGCTTAAATACAGCCACAGTGACAGGTGGACAAAAAAGTTAATTTCCATCCCTGTTACCTTTCTGTAAAAATTAGAGCAGCGGTGAGTGACGGAGCAAACTACTCAATAAATTAAATATTTACTGCTTGACGGCACCGAAGTGAATTCAAATGAGCGAACGAAAACACAGAGAACACATAAAAAAGGCATGCCTCGCGATAGGAAAGGTCCACCTTGAGTGATTTGACCTTCATCTCCGGCCGATCCGATGCTTTACTGCCCTGTGTCAGCAGAGGTAATGAGATCAAAGGGATCCCTGGATGCCCCTGTCATGGTTAATCACTTGATGAGCATGCTCGCGCACACTCAAATGTTTACGGCTTCATACGGTAACTAGAAAATCCGCGCGGAGATGAAGCCCAGTCCATAAACATGCTACCGTCTTTCCGGTTCGTAGCCCCCTCGCTCATTAAAGTCGGCTGGAATTTCCACAGCACAAGGGCGGACCGACGTCGGCAATTAAAAGAGTCGTCGCTCGCGGAAGAATGGCATAAATTCAACAGCCTTTTTCACTCTCAAACACTGAGCTAATCCCGATGCATGTTATTCAGGGTGAACGCGGCGCATATTAACACGTGCGATTATTATTCCTGTTCTATGCATACGGCGTGTTTACACTAGAGGGTCCCCATGTGACGCGAGGGAGGCACTCTGCGGAGCTGAAACCTGCCCGTTCCTCGTCTGCACTGGGTCAGGGACGAGTTTCCCTTCCTCCGTGCACTTTTCAGGAAGTTTTGAACCGAATTCACAACCCTATAGCGGTAATTTCTACAAGAGGAGCACGGGGTACACTCTCAAACGCGAGGAAGCCAATGTAGACGCTCAGAAAGGATTCATTTCTCACTACAGCAATTATAGGTGGAGTGTTGCTCTGTAGGCCAAGGTCAGAGTAATGAAATGTATACAGAATGATGGAAGATGTGAATGTGAGTTGGCTTAAATGAACCACAGAGCCTCAAAATAAATAAGTGGCAGCCAGTCAGTTTAATGACAAGACGACATGCCTCAGCCAGCGATTCAAGTCAAAGCCGCCTTGAGTAGAGGGGGGGGGAAATCAGCGTTCAGCAGCATTTTTCAGCCGCACCACACCTCTGAAGTGCTCCTGTTAGTGTTTGTAAACTGAATTTGAACTTCAGCGCCGTGTTCATCACGCCGCAGATGAAGAGGCTGTGACAGCAGTCGACAATCAAAGGCGAGCTGTGAGAACGGGCATGTTTTCTTAATAAAGAGCTTTTCATCCGTCAAGCACATCCCAATTACTTCACAGTATTGGATTCGCCGCGCGGATGTCAAGTAAATACGCTTTAATTATGTCGCCATTGCATAATCATCGGTTTTCAGGAGGAAAATGTGATAGAGGCAGGTGAGAGCAGTATAAGGTCGGCATATTTCTGAGAGGCGACTCCGGTGTCCCCTGACTGACAGAGCTGAAATTACTGTACTTTCCGTTTCCACAGTCCAGTCGCCGGTGTCTAATTTCACTTGTAGAAGAAGAGTGAATCAGTGGACCGAGGTCTGACGGATAAAAATGATGATCCGGTGGAGATCATCAATGAAGAATGACAGTCGCTAACTCTGAAACTTTTAACTTTGAATTTGCTACTAAATTAAACCACTGAGCCACAGAGGGAGGCTGTTATCTTCTTGTTATCTGAAGGTCGCTGGTTCAGTCCCCCTGGTCTGCATGACGAAGTGTCCTTGGGCAAGATACTGAACGCCAAACTGCTCCTGATGTGCTGGTCGGCACCTTGCATGGCAGCCACCGCCATCAGTGTGTGAATGTATGAATGAATTACTGTAAGCCACTTTGGACAAAATGCCCTAAATGTAAACTACATTCAAGTTTATTTCATTTCAAGTTTTCACATTTGTAAACAAAAAATAAAAAATCTAATCAAAATCACATTCATTCTCTGAATTTCGCATCACCAGGCGGTGGGGATGATGGTGCTGCCAAATGGGTGACTGCAGAGTCAGCGTTTGGCCACCTGTTAGATTGAAACTACTAGATCTGTTCAACAAGAGACCATGGCGTTTTGAACAACTGTAAGCTTTACACCACTGGAGGAGAACTTGGGATGACCCGATCATACATCCATTAGTGGTGATCAGAACCGTTTTTTTTTTAAGCCAAACTTTGATCTTTCCCAGATCTTACCTGAGTGTTTTTTGTGCCTGATCCTAGCAACAGCATACAAAGAGAAATAGAAAAAAGGAGCCAAAGAAATAAAAGTTGCAGCATAAAGAAACCTCGCTCGTGATTTGGCAGAAACGTGCTCAGCGAACATTTTCTCTGGGTGTTGGGTTGCGGATCATCATCATCATCGCTCGCAGTTAAGTCAGGTTTAGGATCCAAAGCTACCTGGTTGGGAAGCTTAAAAGACGGTCATGCTTTGGGTTAAAGTAAGTATGTTCTACTAAACCATGGCCACTAGAAGTCCTGTCTAGCAATAAACATGTACATGGAATATAATTAGCTGACTTACAAACAATTAACTTTTGCGTAGAAAATGCGACAACTCACTGTATGAGTTATAATATCAGAAAGCTGGATTGTAAGATGATTGATAGATTTACTAATAGACCCGCGTCCTGCATTCCCTGACATTAGACATGTCTCACGCTGTTAGCCGTATGGCCAGTAATCAGTTTTCCTCAGGAGAATTGTGCTTTCATGAATACGCGTGTGAGCTCTGTATCTGTTATCAAGTGTCGCTGCACTGATATGAATATTAATTGAAAACGGCTCTTTTTCAGATGCAGCTAATCCTGTTAGCAGAAGGATGTCATTAACAAATAGCCTTTCTTCTTATTCTGCCCTCCCATCGCATCACGCCAGGACGGAGACATGCCGTGGCGCGGAGCCCTCGTGCTAAATACGTGTGGACTTAACCGCGTCCGTTCGCAGCGAGCAAATCTCTCGAATGAAGAAAACGTGTGTCACATTTAATTTACATCACAGGACATCATCGCGTGCTCACGGTTCATGACTTAATATACTCAACACAGATGATTTGTCCTTTATAAATGAATAGGAAACGGAATCCATTTGCCTTTTTGAAGTGGTCACTCATCGCCGCCGCTCTTAAGACAATGAAACGCTGATTGTAAAAAATGCGAAGAAATAATCAAATATGCCGTAGATTTTATTATAAAAAAGTCACATTGTTTAGCCCCATTATGTGAAATACCATTAAGGCCGTTCAAATATTACACACGCCTACTCGAGGCAGAAATTGCACTCAGGTAAGTAGAAATCACATGAAGTGCTTTTGATCGTGGTAATAATACTGTATGCGATGGGCTTGGAATAATAAGACTGCTGTTTATTCATAAAGTCACAGAGTACAACTGGTGGCACTGAGCAGCTGCCACTGCGAGGGGAACGAGGGGCTGGAACAGTTTGTTCATAGTTTTGTTCTATTTTTATCTGAATTAATATTCATTATCAACATTTCAGTGGGTTTGATTTGGATTCATTTATTATTGGTGTCCTGTTCATGCAGTCATGTGTAGGTTTTTTTCATCAGACCAGTAAAATGTTTGTTTTTTAGGTCCCCGACGCACATAAACAGAAAATCTACCTTTTCATCTTTACGTCTCGGATGTGGAAATCATATGATAGCGACATGTATTACACATGTGATGGTTGTCAATGGTTAAAGATAATTATTCAACTCGAGAGGTTTGTCATAAACCTCATGACCAGAACCAACACTTGTAGAACCGGTCCTGCATTCCAGCTGCTCACAGGACTGAACGACTGCTCTCACGTAACTGCAGCTGTCAACATGGCTGGCGAGTTGTGATTTTCACATTTCTCTATGCTTTCTCAGTGCTAATGTGACAGCCATGTGGGTGTTAACGGAGCTATTTTACACAATTCCAAATGGAGATTCTAAGTGCTAGATATCGTAGGCAACGGGACTCGTTTCAGCTTCCTGAAGACGATTCACCTCTCATCCAAGAGGCTTCTTCAGTTCTCTGAAGTGAACTCAGGAGTGAAGAGGCCTCTTGGAGGAAGCCTCCTCTTTCACCATGACCTGGATGAGACTGAGAATCTTCACTGACAAATCCAAATGGTGTTTTTTTTTTTCCCTTTCTTTGCCTGCAAAATTGTCTTTTTATGGCACTACTCAAACAGGATGAAAAATGGATTTTGCCTCTCGCCATTCACTGCTGTGCAATTGTTTTCCAAAATAAGGCCACACAGGGCGTACGGGAAGGAGCGGGGCTTCATCTCTCCGTGTCTGCTGGTCAAACACTTTGGTCCTAGTCTCTCCACAGCACTGTGTCAGCCCTGGAGAAAGGTCCGGCTGCAACAATTGTCATCCTGGTACAAGGGCTTAAACACTCTGGATTGTTTGCACGTCTTTAAACCAATCATGATCGTCTTGGGTGACCCTGGATGCAGCGATGGCGCCCTCTGCAAAGTAGTGTTGGGGGACACTTGGTTTGCGCATGTTGAGGTGGGCCTTGGTATTAAAATGGCGGCAAAGAAAAGGGTAACAGCCTTGAGCTTGTTTACGTAGGTAGCGAACAGGTTAATGTTAGAGTAACTTGCCAGCTTCAGCATGTAGGTTGCTAGCTTGGAGGTTCATGATTTACGTAGCAATGGCAAAAACTCATCGTAGCCAAAAACAGCACATGCAGATAGCGGAGGGAAGGTGGGAATCAGCACTGAATGACAGGCTTTATATCAACAGTCTGCACCCGGTCACTCAAACTGCTTTGGTCCAGACTGGAATATCTCAACATCTACTGAAGTCTTGTCATTCATGGTCCCCAGAGGATGAATCCTACTGACTCTAGAGAACCTCTGACATCTCGTCCAGTGCCACCAGCATGCCAAATTTCCACTTATAGAGTCAAATATCTCTTTAAATATTGCTACATGTACTGGATAGGTTGGCACAATATCGTGTACAAACATTCATCTTTTTCAGACAAAGGAATTTTAAAAGGACTTTGGTGGTCTGCTTTTCTTTCTCCCCAGACATTTCCTCCACCACCAGCATCAGGGGCAACATTTGAATCCGTCCAACACGTTTGGCTCATGAATAAATGCTTGCTTAAGTGACATCACCGTCACTCACAGCTGCTCCTTGTGTTCACCGACACATGTCACATTGAGAATTGACTCCTTACATGTGAAAATCACAGTTTCACATTTTGACAGAATATATCCACATGTGTACTAAACATGTTACATGCGAAAAGGAAATAATGTCACACACTGCATCGTATCACATATGAATACAAATTTCTACGTGTAAGATTTACATTTTTACATGGGAATAACGTGCGTTCACACGTGATTGGCTTTTTTTCATGAAATCACAGCATCGCATGTCATTTTCTTTACAAGTGAACTGTAGACTTTCAAATATTTTTACATGTGAACTAAAATTTGGACAAACAGCACATGCACGGACACTTTCGCTGATCAGCTTTTTACACACATGAATAAACATTTCCACATAAGAGATCTCCCTTTGTAATGTATGTACTTGCATATGAGATTGGCTTTTGTTGTCACGTGGACAAGTGCTAGCCACTATAAGCACGCTAACGAGCTCAACTACGATTGTCAATATGGCAAACGTGAATCTGTGATCTAGCATGGAGATGTTAGCATTTAGCTCTGAGCACAGCTGTGCTATAAGAGTTTGCGTCGCCGCCGCCTTCTTCTTGCTTGTTTTGCGATCGAAGAGTGAAGACTGTCTTGAACACATTCAAGACACTTAAATGCTAATTTCTTTAAATGAGCCAGTGGGTGTCGTGCTACGCACCTAGCATCGCCAGATGGATCTGTGAGGGGAAATTCTGCACGGATATCAAATCATATAGGAGCTCACAAGGGACGAATATATAGTAACTGTGAGAGTTCATCCCCTCTGCTGCTCCTCTCCGAACAGATCGGCTGCCAGATGAAGTCTGTTTGCCAAGAAAAAATTCTGCTCTACTGTACAAACCATAATGTAATCTCTTGGCCTTGGCTCCTGGTTATGTGCCCTGATAGGCTTATAAAAGATTAATTATCACATAAAGTCTCAAACATTAGAACAAATCCCCCATGATGCTGTGGAAATGACATTTGCGCACACACGCACACTCACGCAGGCAATCCATGCAGAAGCCACCCTTTGCATGTAAAAGGCTTTTCTGAAATCATCGATTGCTCATAGTTGTGGGGGTTACGCCCGCCTGTAACTTGACCACACAGCTCAGTGGGCGCAAACACACCGCCCTGCCTTCTGGAGTCCAATATACCACCCTCATATTTCAATCAATAATCAGGGTGGGATGCAATTAGTAACTTGGAAGGGTTTGCGAGAGTCACGTGACGGATCAATCGAGCCGAGAGGCGGCACACTCATTGGGGTGATTCACAGCCCAACAATTTGTCCCCGCTCAGCCTGAATCCATGCCGTCTATCTTTTTTATATGAAGCATTCAAGGCTGGAAATATGCATCTGTCAAACGTCCCCCATTACTCCGGCTGCCTGTCACACCTGGGGCAGCTCACAACCAACCAGTGAAAAAAAAAAAAAAAAAAAAGACAGAGTGTAGCTGTCAGCAGAGAATCCTCGGCGGACTGGAAAGGCACCAGCTACCCCCCCATTTCTCTGACTCTAATTTCCTCAGTACGTGGGTATTTTCTCGGTTCCCTGTGCGAATGCTGGGTTAATGACAGAGGCTGTGTGTCAGGAGCAGCTGAGGCAGCTTCTTTTCTTGCTCCAGATAACGCGCACACATTGTTTTTATATGAAGGTGTGTCAAAGCAGATGTACCAACGTGTGCTTTGTACGTCAATTTTCAATTCTTGGCTGACGGCCGTGTGGCTGAAACTGATGAATGTGTCGTTAACATTAGCCCCTACCAAAAGGATTCCTCCCGTGCAGTGTGGGTTGCAGCGCCCACCAAATGGCATGAACGCTGCTCCACTCCGGCTCTGTGGTCGTGGACGGCGGCCAGCGCGGTTAAAAACGAAGTTCCAGCGCGGGGTGTCGTGATTAAAGTGCGGCCGCCGCCTCACCTCCCGCTATTAACGTCTTCGGATGTTCTCTCACCTCAACAACCAATGTCCTTTCACATCACAAAGCCATTTCTCTCTCGCTCCTCTTCGCAGTCCGAGAGAGAGCGCTGCAAACTGTGTCATGAATGAAATATAAGCACGCCGCTGTATTACTTATGAGACCTAACTTTGCTCCGAGCTATTTTCGGGTTTCATTTAAATTCATCAGCGTGATTAATATGCCCGTGCCGCGAAACACGGGCGACGGGGCGTCAGTCCGGGGAGAAAATATAAGCTGGAGATGAACTTCGGAGATTACTTATCAGCAAAGACCACCTTTCAACTAACCGGCAGTATCTTACATCAATCATTACTGTAAAAGTCCTCCTGCAGGGCGCCTTCAAGTCATTCTGAGGGTGGCGCAGACGGCACGAGACATGATTCAAGTGACACTAATGTGCTTGGTGGTTGAATTTAAGATGCAACATTGCATCCTTTCTCTTGTTCATTTAAACTTTAACGGCCGAACGTTGCTGGTGGGAAATCTTAAACTCGAGTCCACGCACATCTCCTGATTGAGAGAGACAAGACGAAAGGGCTTCTACATTCACATATTAACTCCAAAGCTTGAGAACACTTTCACAAATGTATAACGTATATAAATATCAATGAATGCTAATAACTATATAACCCCTTCACTATGACCTAGCCTTTCCGGGTATCACCCAGCAGCAGCAGCAGCAGCAGCAGCAGCCGAGTACATCTAATTATCCTCTTTCTCGCTTTTTACCAGCACATTAAGAGTTAATGATTCGTGCACACACATCTCCAATTTGTGTCAGTTAGTCCGTAGCAGGAGATCCATTCAAACACACAGGCTCTGTGGACGAGGAGGCGAGAGCGACCGTCCTGCACCCGCTGCTCTTCCGCCGAACACAGACGAGTAGACTCCCCCGGCAGAGGTTTTTTTTTCCTTTTTTTGCCGTGCGTGAAGTCACATCCGAACACTCCATAAACAACGAGACAATCCCTCAGATTCATTGGATTTAGCCTCAGCTTAGTTCTGCCCCCGGATCAATGGAGAGTCCACTCGTCACCTGCTGATCTGTGAGCGAACACCTGAGCTCGCGGCTCCCGCAACTCTTAACTCACTTCCCCGCTGCCGCCTTTGATCAGCGAGAGCCCATTTGTCTGTCCTGCTCCGCCGCCGTCTCATTCTCCTCGCCTCTGCCTCCTCTTCTCCCTCTCTATGTCTGCTTCTGTAGGACGTCTTATCTTTGATTTTTACAGCCCGTGCACATGCACTTTCAGGTACACTCTGATGATTGGAGCCAGATTGCAAAAGTTGTCACAGCTTACCTGCAATAAAAGCACTCATAACCCCCCTCCCACACACACACACACACACACACACACCTATGAGTGCCTCACTGAGGTATGGAACAACTTGGCTCCCACTGTCCCTTCCTTTTAAACACCATCAGATCTTGCACTTCAGATTCATCGCAGCGAAACAGAGCGCGGAGAAACTAGAAAACCTGGAGAAATCCAATCCGAGCACATTGTGAGGCAATGAGGTTGCCAGTTATGACTCTTGACAGTGCAAAGTGAATAAATCACACAGGAGAAAGAGGTCTTACCTGGGCTCTTGGTGAGGCTGCTGCTGCTGAGGCTGCTGCTGCTGCTTGTTACAGATCCTATCTCTGCTCTGTGGGACAGAGTGAGAGAGAAAGAGAAAGAGGAGAGGAAGAAAGCAAAAGAGAGAGGAGAGGAGAGGAGAGGAGAGGGAGCGTGAGCGCAGACGAGGAGAGGGAGAGGAATCGGAGGGGGGAAGGCGAGAGAGTGCCCGTGGACAACGAGAGAGAGAGAGGAGCCCAGGCAGAGAGGAGAGAGCGGTGGCAGTGGTGCTCTCACACAGCGCCGCGTTACACTGAAGGGGATGTGCTGGCAGTGGGAGGTGGTACTTCTCAGTCAAATGACATCTGCCTCGCTCTTAAAAACCATTGGCTAAGAGGGATGATTTTCTAATAAGCCATCCCCGCTGTCTCCAAGTGAACACACCCACACTGCTCACGCACACACACGCGCGCACACGCACACGCATAGATATTCTTTTACTGTGCAGCCTCCCCAAGATTGTCTTTGTCGCGGCTTTTGTCTTCCCTCCCCTCCTCCCATTCTCTCCCAAAGCACTTTCCGCGTCTCTTTATTTCTCCGAGGGTCCGTCCCCGTACGTGCATTCTCATTTTTCACAATTGTTGCAGGAAGTGTTTTTTTCAATCGGGCAATTCAAAACTGCTTCAGCTTTCAATTGTGCCTCTATAGAAGGAATATTTCCAGTCACTCTCCGACATCTTTCTAAAGCTAAAAGAAAAAAAAACAGTTGTTACTTTCACTAGTTCTATGCTTATAATGTATGGATCTACCTTTTAAAAGTGTGCCATAATGGATGGAACCACTCTTGGTATATAATGACAGTGATCACACTAAACGGCCATATTTATTAGAGGCACTCCTGCCTACGGATGTTTAAGCGGCAGAGATGTCTGAGAGTTTCAGTGATTTTTTTTTTAATCAAATGTGGGCCAGATGAAACATCATCCAAACAATTAACCAATTCTGCTAATACAATTTACCCAATTAACCTATTAGGGTTAATTTTCATACTTTGTTTCAACAGCGAGTGTTTTTCAAAGTGTGGGAGGTAAAAAATTAATGGAATCCTGCATGAATGCATGAATTAATTAAGTTTTCAAGTAGCGTTATTAGCTAAATTGAAAACATTATGCAGTCGCTGTTGACGCCTACACACAAAGCAACTGTTAAAGGAAGATCGGGGGGGGGCGGGGGGACCGCTTGAACGCCCTCTAACAAATCCTTAGGCTTCAGGAATGTTTTAGATAAACTGAAAACAGGGAACACACAGTTCTAGAAAATGGCAATAAATTATAAGAAATGTATTTGCCACATATTTCATAAAGTGGCATTCCTTTTATACACAAGGACACAACTAATTGAACAAATTTCCAAGTCACTTCAAGTTGAGTGATGACTGTTTTTTTTTTTAAATTAAAAGCAGAAATAAATAACTGAATAACAGGACTCACTCATGGTAACAATCTCACTAAGAATTATTACCCAGCTTTCCAGCAGCTCTACGAAGAGTTTCAGCATCTCCGTGTTCATTGTTTTGGTTTTACAGCCTGCAACTTAAAGGAGACATACGTGTATTATGCCCATTAACATAATTTGATGTTAGGTTCCTACTACCGGCGAGGCATGGTGACAGAGCGATGTCACAAACTCACTTTTACCTACCACTGTTTCAGAAGCAGTGGGTTTTTTTTAGCGGAGCAGAGAGGGGAGCTTCTGTTGGTGTTGACTTTGACCCTTTTTTCACAATAACCTATATAAAACACTGAAGGCAAGGAAAAAAACAAAAAAAATAGGTCTCCTCTATCTGTTTTGGTTTGCTATCTGCACTCTCAGCCACTAAAAGCAGCTTTTTTCATTGAAAAAGCTGTTAAACACAGACGCCACTAGCAACAAGCTGGTGAACTTAGTGGAGAATTCAACTTAACAGCCACAAATAGTAAGAGTTAATATTAGACTTCTGTTCTCCAGCTGGTCAGAAACAAGACTCTTAATGATTTTGAGTGGTTCCTCGATATATGCTGGATGTGCAGATGGGCAAATCTTTGCTGTAATGTTTGCTGTATCAACTTGTTAAGGTGTCAATATGTCAGCGTTGGGTTCACAGCTTGTCGGACAACCCTCAAAAATCAATGAATGCAGGCTTAAGTGCGGAAGGTGTGTTACAGTGCACAGTCGGATCTGAAACTGTAGCTGTTCTCTCCCAATCTCCTGTCCTTTGTCTTCTCTCCCCAAAAATGAAAAGCTACTGTTTTTTATTTTATTGAGAGGTGCTGGGCAAAATAACAAAGGTTACTCAAACACAGCTGCAAAGACACAGTTCTGTCAAGCTGACTACATTCAGCGCTATGATTCAACTATAAAACGAGGTCAAGCATCAGCACTTCAAGAAGCCACTCTATATCTGCCCAATCGGCAGAATAAATGTCTACAAACCACAGATGTGTTGAAACTTTACATTTCTGTTGTAACAACGCTGTGCTTATGACCTGGTTAGGTTTAAGCACAAAAGCCACTTGCTGAGGGTCATGACAGATCATGTTTTGGCTTAAAATACGTGGTTTTGTCCCCACAAAGAAAAAATGGACAAGTCATGACGTCTCATTCAAAACACACAGTTTATGTCACCACAAACACAGCTGGAGATGAGGTGAAGTGCCTTCACGCTTACAAATGTTGGATTGCAGTCTCAGCTGCAGATTGGCTTGGCAGCCTTGTCGCCTAGCACCATCCTCTCCGCCTCTGTACAGGAAAGAAAGCTGATATATATGTAGTCTTAACATGATATGTCAAATATTGTACAAATCAATATGACACATGCACGTTTGCTGGTATCTGTACGGCATGTGGGCCGAAGAAAAAATGGGGAAAAAAAGTTGTTAGGGTCACTTGTGGGTCTTTGGCCCAACCAACCTTCATATGGGTTGCTAAGGCTAGGTGAGCCCTGGTGTGAATGGTTGTTAAGCTGTCTGGGGAGAGGACTCAGTACAGCGTTGTAGGTGGGTGATAAGTAATGTCGTAGGCCGCCACCTCTGGTCAAAGACGGTTGTTCCAGTTTAACATAGATGGATTCCTTTACTCCTCTTTCAAACGATCAAGGAATGATTTTGGACAGCAGAGTGTTGACCAGAGAAGTTGGCCCTCCAGTGTTGTGTCATTCGTTTATGGAGGAGTTGTTTTGTCTCTCCAGTGAATCGATTGAACTGCATAAACTATATTACTCTGCTAATATCTGGGTTTCTGCCTCAGCATGTTGGTAGGTTTGAAATGAACCAAGATATGACCCTCCCGAGTTTCTCAGATGTTCCGGGCGCCACAAGGAATAGCGATGTTGTTACGCTTTTTCCATCTCCTCCTCTGTGTCTGCTGAAAGAGGTTTAGACAAAGAAACCATTGGTTTGTCTGAGTCCATTGTTATCATTCTCACCTTGTTGGTGAAATCCTGTGAGTTTTCGATGTGGTGTTGAGTGTTACCGACCAATGAAGCTGGGATATTGGCTAAGTGCACCTTCCTTGTGTGTCTTAGGGAGTCCATCGATGCACGGGATGGATTCCCTGGGGTACAGTCGATATTGTAATGTCCTGTCAATGGCTTTGTCCTTTTTCCGGTTTTTGCGCATATTCTATAACCTTCTTTTTGTAGCTGCTGGTAGGATCTCGCCTCAGTGTCTCGTAGGTGTGAGTATCACTAAGCAGATCAGTGACTTTGGTGCGGTGTAGTCGGCTGTGTTTAGCACTACAGTGCATCTCCCTTTGTCTGCCGGCAAGATGTTGATGTTCCAGCGTCTTTTGTGTCTTTCCTCAGTAAGTGAGGTTGGAGGGGCACGCTGTATTCTCCACATTTGCATGGGATTCATTTTTAGAAAAGGATGCTGCCTGCTGTTAAACATGACGGGGGTTCTGTTCTGTCGGGCTGCCATTACCGGGCAGCCACAGCAATAACATCGTCTCTACTGTCGTACAACAGCCAACAGACCACCGTATGGCACGAACACCGTTCCCTTAAGGTGTTTACATATTCAGGAATAATCATGCCCCCGTCATTATGTTGCACGACAACAAATGCCAGGCTGCTTTCATAACTCGCCAGTCAAATCTTGATTATCACCAAAGAATGCAAATTAATCTACTAACTACTTACCAACTGTTATTAGAGTGCTGGAGTGAAGCTGAGCAGCGGCGGAGGCAGCAGGGTATTGCAGCAGTGATACACCACACTTTGCCAATGAGCAGTGAAAAAGGTAGAAGAAAATAATAGGCACAGCTTGAATAATATGTGTTGTTAGGGATGTGTTGTTGGGTGTATTTTGCGGCACGCCAGAGTTTGTAAATGAAATAACATTTTTCTGCTTTCAAGTTTAATTGTAATACATCCCAACTTTTCTCACAGATTTGAACACACCAAACTACCAATAAAAAGTAACAGAAGAGGTAACACCATACCAAATATTCTAAGAGCTCTGCTGTACAGTTATTGTAAAATCAATTTTACAATCAATGTTACTAGCAGAATTATGATTGTTTTTGATCCACGTTCCTTCTTTAAAAGTCCTTGCTTCTTGTCATCCGAAGACACAAATAACACAATTTGTAATCTTATGAGACTATTCCAAAGACTCAAATGTGTCAAATGTTAATGTTACTGAAAGATCCTTTAGCTGTCTTGGTGCTTTCAATCATTTGAGGCCAATCTTACAGTCGAGTTAAACGGCCCTTACTGACCCACAGGAGGTTTTGGTAAATCAGTTGCAGACAAGCTGATTGCTCAAATGAATGGGAATGGCCTTTTTTTCCAATCTGATATTAGAGCAGCTTATATAGATGGCTCAGAGTGATCAATGATTTGCTTTAAGCTGCTGGTAAAGGGAAATCCTAAGCGATAGCTCTTTTAGACTGGACTGCATTTTTATCTTTCTTGAACACATTAAACATTTAATTGCTTTTTATCTCCAACCTTGACAGGACTTTTTGGGTCACTCTCGATAATGCATGGCCCGCGGCAGAGTGCATGTACCGGTTTGGGGGCCATCCTTAAGTTCCATCTATCTTAAATGCCATTATTAAACATATCTACGCAAGTAAAAGTCGTAGCCTTCCTGCTCGAAGAAGTATTTTACTAATGGAAAGATAACCCTTGCATAGAAGTGGGATGTCTGTGCAGTGGAAAGACACAAAAACTTGTGCTACACGATCCGAAAAAACAGAGAAAAGCGGCTATATCCTTTTTTTCTGACCATGCACTGGGGCCCAAAAATACTTTTTCCCATAAGCTTATATTGTGAGAGTGGCTGTAAAACAGTGGATACATTTATTGAGCACCACGACCCCTGCAGAATGACTAATGCCACCATCTTGATGTGAACCATTTAGTCCAATAACATTTGGAAAGTCTAGAAGAGCTGTACAGTACAATAATGGCCACACAATGTGGAAGATCTGGGTACATTTTTTATACTCAGGAGGAAGTTGAGCTTTTTTTGGCTTCAAGCGCTACTGAGCAGCTTTCACAGGCGTGAACGGGGCACCATCTCCCACACTGTATTCAGATTTCCCTTGTGAGATCCACGAGAAGAACCATACAAGACATTATTCCAATGTTTTTAGTCCCTGTGACTCGTAAATTGATCTCGATGCGTCAAACTGGTGGCGTCACCACTGTCCTCTGTCTGCAACAGTTGGAATACCTCACTGTTTGGACAAAAGCTTATCTGTCGGCAATTTCCTGTGCTCCATAATTGCATTTTTCATGGACTCCTTTTGTTTGACCCGTACTTTTCTCTCTGACCCATTGTGGGGTAATTGGCTGAGCGAGTGATAACCCTCTTGAGTTCCTGCCATTCTGCCCTGACATTCCTCTGCCATCCCATACTTTTATCCAAAGGGAAATACACCCTGGGATAATTGGAATTTCTCTCTTTCCCCAGTATCTGTCAACTTGGCTTACTTGCTCGTCAGAAATAAAGAAACTTTCCCTTTGACAAGAGCCACAAAACTGCTGACCCATCACACAATAATGTGTGTACTGCACAGCATCCAACAGAGTGATTAGAACAACGCTAATTAATCTGACAGCAAATGAGCCTTTACCTCAGATTTCCTCAGGTAAGGAGGGCCGGGAGGTTTTGCCATTCACCCAAAGAGCAAGTTTGGTAATTTATCAAGTGGAGAGAATATCCAGACAAAGCTTTTCGTACTCGAGCAGTGAATAAAAATATCTGAGCCGACTCCCAGCGTTGCCCTCTCTCTTCCTCTGTTATCACAAAGAATTTCGTTTTGACATTTCACATGCGACAAGGCTGTGCTCTATAGTGAGACTGCAAGACATGCCTTTCTTGAGGCTTCCCTCCCTCACAAAAGGGCACACGGAGAGAACTCCCGGAGTATTCTCCCCCAGCTACACAGATTGGGAAACACTCTCGGAATAATCAGTCACAAACTGAAAAGCCGCAGACCAAATCGAAAATCTAGGGATGGCATTAATCCTGACAGTAAATTCAAATCACCCGGCGCTGCTGGGGCTGATAGCTGACTCTCTGCATCTCAGCCCTCTGGATGCTCTTTTCCATCCGCGGAGTACTATGGCTGGCTGCCTGCGGTTTGCTATCTGATTATGTGTTTTATTTAAAGCTGTTCTTTCTAAGTAACAATCAGACTTTCCATCAGGTTGCCTGTCTGCTCGCCTTTGAAGTATTTAACCTCGCATGTCAGTGTCAGCCAGGGGGAAGCTCCCGAAGCCATATCTCAGAATGGCTGTGGTTTAATTCACTTAACATATTAAGTACTATAGGAACTCGTTGCTATCGGCTTCTCCTTGCAATGGAATATCGCCTTAATTACACCCAAGCTATGGCGAAGGCGATAGCTTATCATCCGCTTTTAAAATAGAACATAGCACCTGCCCCCTGACATTTACTGGAGCAATTAAACTCAGACTGGGCTTCATGTAAACACGCCACAATATTTGCTTAAAAGTGCAGCACATTGATGCATGAGAGAGAACACTTGGTGCCCTGTTATTTTCCCCATTTACACATCACTCTAAACAGAGGCATGCAATTCAGAGGGCATTCAAAAACCCTGGCTGAATGGAAGCGATGAATGGTTCAAAAATTGGATGTGCGTTTACTTTGTGAAACTGTTAACAGCTGCAGCCAAAATATCTGTTCATATCATCGATTGTTATAATGTCATGATAGGAACATAAAGTAAAATGTGAACTAAAAGTGATCAATTATGAACCATTTTAGATTTTAGATTGATTTCTCTAAATGCCGGTTCACCATTTATCAATTTTCATTAAAGGAGACCTTTTATGCTATTTTGCTATGTTCCTTTCCAGCCGCGCGTTGTATCGGCTCTGTTGCGTGTAAGTTTAAAATGTCAAAGTCCGCACCAACAGAAGCTCCTCTCTCCCACGGAAAACACTGCTCCTGAAACGCCTCAATCTGTCACTTTTTGCACATTTGCATAATTGTATGCCCAGCGGCTAGTTTGGCACATAACAGTTGATCCAGCACAGCTGCTCTGTTGTTGTTAGTGGCGCTGGGGTCGGGCATGTGTGAGCTGACCAATCAGAGGAAACTGGGTAATCAGGAGGGGGAGCCCTTAAAGAGACAGGAGCTAAAACAGAGAGAGGGGGGATACGTTACTGCTGCACTGGACAGTATAAGAAAACGGATGTGTTTTTTGAGCATTAAAGCATGTAAACCTGTTCTAGTGATAAAATTATAAACCTGAAAATGAGCATAATATATCTCCTTTAACTTGTTCATGCATTGCAACTGGTCAGATTTCTGGTGTGATTAACTCATAGAAAGGTGGAGACATAGTTTAATGATGGATTGATGAATTAACGATGTGCATGACAGACTTTTTTTTATTTGATTTGCAGCATTGTAGGAAGTTTTAAGTGGTCCCTGTGTTGAAGATTGAAAGATTGAACATGCAAGCTCTGCGTGATGTTTCTTAAAACAAAGAAATCTTGTTAGAAATTCCCCCTACTTGATTGTGTTTAACGGAGCTTTAGCCACACCCCGTGACCTTCATCACTGATATACCACTATACTGTCTGCTCAGTTGTCATGGAGAAGCTCAGCTGCAATCATGAGATATATGCTTGGAATTTCAATCACACTTAGTTGGGCTCACACGACAGGACTTTTAAAATCCTGACTGATTGTACAGTATAATCAGGTTGGATCTAAGGAGAATCTTCGCAGATGTTCTTCTGCCTAATCCTTAAAAAGATTTAAAATAATGGCGCGTCACACACGTACAGGATATTATAAAGATAATCATGCCAGAGGGAGCGATGCGGTGGCTCAAATGTCAACAAATGGAGATAACTTGCTGTGGTAAAGTTAATACCAGTGAGAAAAAAAACAAAAGCATAGTCTGGAGGACGTGGTTTTATTTTCTGTCAGCAGTAGTATGCTCGCTAACGTTAGCCTGAAGGGAAAGGGTTGTTTATCGTTGCTTGGCAACAGCGTCCCACTCTCATTAGCTGATTTATATTTACAGGGACGACCCCGATGAGTCTGGAGCAGTTTGGGAGGTTTGACACTGGATCTGTGCAAACACATCACATCAACAGATAATCTGGGCCGACCCTCGGGACTGACCGAGCTCATCGCCCAGATTTCTCCTCCGATTGTGGGAGGAGCAAATCGGGATTAAATCAGCCTGGTACTCAAAAAAAGTAAAAAAAAATGTCTTGTCTCCTGGTCCAAGCCAAGATAATCCTGGTGACGCTGACATCATCAGGACAGATGAATTGATGTAATTCACTGTAAAAATCCTCCTTTCGTCCTTCTGCGTTTTGTAAAACATTCTTGCTCGAAGGGATACCTACTCACGCTTGTGACCTTCATCACTGGGTAGTGACTGCTCAGTTACCATGGAGAATGTCAACTGCAATCACGAGACCTATGTAGAGAATCTAAATCACTTGTATTTTCTTTTATTTTTTTTTTTGTCAAACTGCTTTTCCCAAGGTCAAGAGCGAATCACGAAGCCGAGCACGGTGTTATGGATTTATGTGAATCAAAGTACTGTTCGCGTTTGTTTTCATAATCCTGCCGTGCGTTCACAGCAAACTTTTGATAAAAAAAGGAAATGCTGGCGTTGATTGATGGGGCGAGTGGATAGTCTTTATTGCTCTGTTGAACTGTATGCGATGGGATGCGGCTGGTTAGCGAGGGGCCACAACACGTGCGCTGTCATCGCGGCGTGATACGGCCATGATTGAGCGAGACCACCAACGCGGTTCAACAACAAATGGTCGGAGATTTTGGACTCGCTGATGCTGGGGGGGGGGGGCGGGCTGACAGTAGATAAACAGAGTCTCCATGGATGATGCGCTACATTTTGTCCTTGAACTAGACAGTGATGGCGAGGACGAGGATTGATTGTTTTCGCTGCTGTAAAAATGAACCAACGGGAGCCTGGAGAGGTCAAACTTCTCAGAGGCCATGCAAGAAACGTACTCTGAAAGGTGAGGGGGTTTTTCAAGGTGATGTCCTGAGTGATAATTGTTAGAATTGTTAATTGTACAAAGGAAAATGAGGACTTTAATTACAAGCGGATATGAACTAGTTTGTTACTTTTCTTGAGAAGGTATGTTTCCGTCTAAGTGCGGCACACATTTTACAACAGTTTGCAGTCTTTTCTGTGTTTTTTAACCTCTGTTTTGACATTGTTTTAGGGCCTGGTTGAAAAAAATGCTAATTTGACTTGCAAAAGCTGCAATTCTATAACATGAATTATTAAAAAAAAACAATTCTTAACTTGCTGTGAAAAGCATTCTCTTTATCTCCAGCCGTAAAGAAAAACTGTCGCCGACACATTTAGTGAGCTGCAGTTAAGTAACGCTAATTCCATTAGGCGGGCGGTGACAGCGATGATGTTTTTAAAAGGGCCTTCACAACCCACACAGGTTTTTTTTCACTTATCCTGGCTAATTAGACCATTTCTCAGGTTGAAACCAGCCACGACTTTTCATGAAACAACCTTCTCCTCCACCCCAACGTGCAGCGACTGTAAGGTCAGAAGAGATGAACATCGAGCACAGTCTGTACCCCGATACTCACCACTTAGATGAGATCTAATCAGGCAAAGTAAGAGATAAAAATATACAAGTGAACCGTGGGGCATTTAACCGTGGATGATACTGCAGCCACGGTATTAGACTGTCAGTTCGTGCGGGCGTTTGGACAGGATTCGGGCCGGTCTACCGCGAGCCGGGCGGGTTTTTGAATGCGTTAAAATCACAGTATTTAAAAAAAAAATACATTCATAAATTGCATTCATTAGCAATGCGAACACGTCCAGTCACTCAGCACAGCTTTGATATGACATTATTATTCATTCTGCTGAAAAGAGATATGAGTCACCATCATTACCAGCTTACCCTATGGTATCACACGAACCGTGGTGTTCCTGCAAATTTTTCTTTGTGACAGGAACCTCTTTTGCTCAAAACGTAACGTCATTAGTTTGGCTTTTTGAAAGCAGTGGACGGCAACGCGTGCTTCTCTCTGTCTTCCTCACCTTTTGTCCCCGTTTCTCTTGATCTCTTCCATTGTCTCCCTTATCTGCGTGGGCGCGTGGGACACTTTAGGCTACTAGCACAGCCTGATGCAGTTCACGGAGTCAGATATAACCTATCCTTTTGATTATTCTTTATTTGTGCTTATTACGCGACCTTTTACCACGAGCCAAGAGGAAAACAGGTCGGTTTCAGCTGCGCTTCCTCACGTTACTTCACTGTGTTTACAAGGTTCCTTATCAGAAGGTAGGGCAGCTCAATTCATGTGGAATTTTAATATTAAAATACGCCCCCTGCTCCTGGGGGTCTTTCAAGTGGACAGGCTGTTTAACCAATCTTCATTCAAAAAAGCCGGTGTTTTATAGTGGAGCCATGATTCTTTCCACATTAGGACCTCTACACGAACACAAAGGCTCGTTTCGATCTACAGGCACAGTCGGCACATGTATCATTTACTCAGTAACATCGTTAACAAGCCTGTGATGAAACGTTTGCCACGAAAATGGACACATTGACTGGTCCAGGTCCCACAGTTCCTCGTGTTCAGCCCCTCTGCAGACGGCCTGAAGCCACAGACGCTTTCTCTCTGACCTTCGTTCTTTTGGGGAAGTGAAGAAAATTATAAACTGTGTTTTTTTATTACTATTGTTATTATTATTTGATAGTGATACTGCACTATCCTTCAATTTGGCGCAGGTACTTTCACAGGGTCTCTTTTCACGCAGAAGGGGGCGTGGTCACTCTGGCGACCTGCCTGCTCTCGTCAATGAAAACGTCTGTTGTTAAAAAAAAGGCCTCTCGGGAGTTGTTGAAACCAAAGCCTCTAAATTAAATTATCAACGGAAATAGCAATACAGTTGTGAGAATTCTGTTTCATTACTCAGTCCTATAAAGACAAATTAATTGGCCTACTTTTTGACTGGATTAATATGTTTTTAAACTCCTTGAAATTAATTTCCATCTTTTAATATGCGTCGCAATTATATTCTGTGTCAAACTTAAAGGCTTGAGGCTTTTTTTTAGGGCTATTTTAATTGTATTTAGATCTTCTTAAACTGCAAATTGAATCACTCTGTTTTTAATGTATCAATTAATCTCTGGAGCCTAATTCTCGCGGCCTGCGGCGGCACTAATCAATCACAGGTGGAAGCCGCCCTGTGGCTGAAGAGGTCAGATCTTCAATGGGGTCATCAAAACATCAACATAAATAGCACGCATTTTAATTTTTTTTTTTTCATTCGAAAAGGGTGTAATGAAAGCAGTGCAGGCGAGAGACAGTGAGTAATTGCAGACTTGGCAGTGTTATCCATTACAGCTGAGAGTACTGGGAGGAGGGTAAGCTCACCCAGAAATGCTGTTCCTATTTACATTTAGACAAGCCTCTCTTCGACGCCAAACCGCCTCTCCCTCATGACAGGGTTAACGGTCTTTTAATCTGCTGTAGACGGGGAAAGTCATGTGACTGATTAGCCAGGGTTCAGGGCAGTCTTCATGGTGGCAGCAGTGTTGGAAGCGCTTGTACAACGTAGGTTTTCGCTCACGAACTGGAAGTCATAGGCTGTTATTGTTTCCACAAACGTATCGAAAGCACCTTGCAGAGTCGCACCGCTGTGCTGCTGAGTGCAATCCATCATTATAAATGACCTGTTTTGCATTTTTTTCCAGGAACAATTTATAAGGTCATCCATAATCATTGCCGTTGCAATCACATCAAAATTAATTCCGTTCTACCAGACGTGTCGGCGAACAGATAACTGCATGACTCCAGCGATATGTTGTTTTTTTTTGTTCTTAAGTTTTGTCATGACCTTTCACTGCCAGCTTTTTATTAACCTGAAAATGCAAAGAACAAACTCTCGAATCAAAGATAACGCTTAGTTGTTTTATGAGAAGAGTTCATCGAAGATACAACTAAGCTTGAAAAAAACTAAATATTCTGGGTAAAAATATCCGTTATAAAGACATGGAGCAAGTATGAGTATTGATTTTAGATTTAGAGGAATATTTTCTAAATCAAAACACAACGCTGGCTTTTAAGGTACCTCTTAGGTGGAGTTGTGCACATATATTATCCCAAATGTTCCAAACAATGCTCCAATCCAGAGAAAAATCTGTAATTGTAATTGAGGTGCGTTTCAAATTGAACACAAATCAGTTTTATTTATATAGAAGCCCCAAAATCATAATCACATTGCCTCAGTGGGCTTTACAATCTGTACTGTGAACAACATCCTCTGTCCTTAGACCCTTTGATTCGAATGAGGAAAAACTTGCCATGTTGAGAAAAAAAAAAACAACTTTCATTTGTTTGGCCTCGGTTTCACTTCTGTGTGAAGGTGAGAGAGTCAGCGGACGAGACTAAACGTGACGTGAATGAAACCTTAAAACGCCGCCTTGTCCATGGAACATTTCTGCCCCAGTCATGTTGACAGATTTCATCAGCAATGGAAGGAAAAAAATCATGTGCAACACAGGTGGGCCACAATTCGCCAAAAAATTCAAAATATGAATGTTCGGTGGGGGTGAGCCCGTCAGAACCGCCTCCTGGGCTTCATGCTGCACTATTCTCCCTGTCACATACAACATTATGTGAATTCAGAATATTTTCCACATCGCGACTTTAAAGCTCACAAACCCGAAAGAACGATTTCCCAGCACTTCCCGAGTTGGAATTCCAAGTCAGAAGCTCCACCAAGGCAATATCGATCATCCACCGAGACCAACAGTTAACATTTCATCACTTCTGTCTTTGTGTAGCGTTTGTGTTGTGAAACGTGCTGTAACAACGTTGCCGTGTCCGCCTCCACCTCCACAGTTGATTTGTCCAGTACAGAAGTCTTTGCGGACATGCAGCACCAGCCTGCTCCTCCCGTCTCTTTTTAAGTTTGCTAATAATCTGTTAAATCATCTGCTGTCGTTGCTTGTAGAGTTCAGACACTTGCCATATAAACATCTGTCTGCTGTGGCCGCCCTTTTTTTGCATGTGAACTGGAAGTTGGGAATACTGACTGGCAACAATCAGCTTCTGACTTGCAACGGATTGCAGCATTTGTTCAGCCAGCCTGGTCAGAGGATTTCTTTTTTTTTTTTCTTACCTTACCCTTTCTGGTGAAGTTTACCTGGTCTTGACTCTTGCCTGATTCAAGTCCACTTTCATCTCAACCTGCCTGTGATTTGTTCCTTTGGGTTCAAGCTTGCTCTTGAGCCATTACTGAGCCCGGTATCCACTTTAGCAGCATGTCTTTTTACAATAATTAACAAAGAATATGCTATAAATAGTGAGAGTGCCTCCTTCACACGCATGCAATTTCAGAGTTCAGTGCAAGAGAAACGAGACTCTTCTCTAATATCAGACTCTCCATTCTGTAAGCAGCCTTGAACAAACCTTGAGCAGGATCAGTACATAGATGCAGTTTATTCTGGTCTTGGATGAAGGCTAAGTTACCTGAATGGACTGCACTGTATATAATGAGGCAAACAGTGTGGCGCTCACCAAACTCAAAGCATCAAATACTTCTTACTAGAATGACGACTGACTCGACCGTTTCCCTTCATGACCGAAAGCAAAAGATTCACCAGATGGTTAAATCCTGATACAACAACTTTTTTTTGACCTCGATAAGTCTGCGACTCATAAAACTTTCTCGCTCACCAAAATTGGCGCCCGCTTCCAGTTTTTGCATCTTTTATAACTCCTCTTGCCTTCGCCCTTCTCTTCTATCCCAGCGCATCGCTTAGAGGGCTTTTCCTCAATCGTCTCTCGGCTGTATTACAAGCACGTACGGCAAAAACAGCGATCTTCTGCTCTACACCTCTACCTCCTCTCGTCCACTGGAACCCCCTCCCACCTCGCCCTGAATGACTGAATGATCTCCTCGATCTATTATCCTGTTTTTTCCCGCTGAGCTGCCAGATTTTGCCTCATCTGTCATTTATGATCTGTAACGGCTTATCCAAAAAACTCTTCAAGCACATTTCTGTTTCCTATCTCCGACCTTATCCCCCAAACTGAAGTGTGTGTATTGAAAAGTCAGTGTCAGTGTGTCAGTGTGACAGCGTCTGTCAGCTCAGTGTTTTGGTTTTCAGGCCTAAAACTGTGTACATTGGTGGTATAGCTGGTACTGGTAGAGCTTTCCCATCTTATTTTGTGGAATTCAACCTTTTGTGTCATGTTGCGACTTTCCACTTCCAGTCTTTGTCTTTTTTCCTGCCCTTTTACTGTGTACACCCATGTTTGATTTGTTCATTGCCCCTTGTATTTTCAAAAGCGCGTTTATGCAGTGTCGGAATAATCGGAAAAACATATTTTCTGAAAAATTCACGTAAAAGCTCCCTCGACTTCGAGCAACATTGGAAAGTTGGTACACAAGTTGCTGAGTTGTAGTCATATCATGCTTGCTCCTCCTTGACCGTAGTCAGAAGAACGACTTCCAAACTTGGGAAGTCCGAACATCCGAGAGGCACGTGAATGCAGCGTTAGTCTTTTTGCCGCTCTCCTTGTCAGTTCGTCTGTTCCTGAGTGTGCTCCTCATATTTTTTTGGAGTTTGTTTGTTTTTTTTGCAAAGCTCCATCCTGATTATTACTTCATTTATTTTTTTCAACTGTTTTTGTCAGTTTTGTTGCCTGCTTTTGATTTATTTATTTTTTTGGACAGCTTTCTTATCATTCAATGTCGCTTTTTGTTTGTCTATCTTAATGGGTTTTTTTTGTTGCATTTGGGTCCTCTTTTAAAAATCAGGCTTACATTTGACAAGTGGCCAGAAACGAACCTTGAACTTTGATTGGATGATAATTTTGTGTAATTGGGAAGCTGTTTGCTGATTTTGTGTTCATCAAAAGAGAAGGCAAAGAGGAGAAATCAGTCACAGCTTGTTTTTGGATAGAACTCATCTATGAAGTACACCAAGCTTCAACATTACATCGTCCTTTACACAGGAAATGTTTTCTGGTTCATGTTTTGTATTGATACGTGCTACAGAAAAAAACATTCTCAATCCTGGAAAAGAATATCAGCACAGTTGAAGTGTAGTATCAGCTTGAAATGATCATTATCATTGTTCAGTGTGTAATTTTTGGCTGTGGCTCTTAAAACATATTACAACAAGGCAATCAAGCTGCTCTACACAGTAAGCTTGTGCTGCTTAAAGGACAGAGGCTAATAACATGGAACTATTATCAGATTGATTTAAAATCCAGGAGTACTTTTCCATGCTGGTGCATTATGGGAATCCCTATGTGTGAGTGCATCAACCATTCTTGTTCGCGAAAGCCACTGTCTCTGATGGCACCGTAGGCACAAGCGCAGTGACAGGTATGAAAGCTAACTGAGAGCTCTAATCCTTCAACCTCCGCTCCCACCCTTGCATAGTGGCACGCTGACACATTAGCATACAAAACATAACTTGTGTGCGCCTCCCGATGCACGTCCTCGGCGATGCAAATGCTGTCGCCGAGCAGCGCGCGGAGCTCATTTGTTTTTGAAGATCCAGATCAAGATTGAGAGCATGCCGAACACCGCGGCGCCCCTCGCAGCGTCGTCTCAGAGAAAATGCTTCTGCGGTTGGATATTGAAGAACAGCTGGGTGCTGTATCTAAGCCGAGCGTCGGCGAGCTGTAATTTGTAAAACACAGACATCCATTTCCTGAGCGAGCACAATTACAAATGTGTTTACAGGGGGATGTACTGTAGCCAGTCCAATTACTCCAATGTAGCAGAAAATAACTTCTATTAAACAACTACTCCGTCTTACTTGCTTGGGTGCCTTTGAATCAGAAATTCATCCACTTTTGGTTCTGCGGAGGATTGGTATTCCTTTGGCACAGTGCGAGTTGCTCAGAGGCCATGGGTGAGATGATTAAAGTGCTCCATCTCAAGGAATCATGGGTTGAAAAACAAAAAAATATACCGCCAAGTCTATGTAGTCTTGGTGTCTGTGGAGCGTTACTGAATACTTAAGGGGAAACACTGCAGGGGGAAGGCATTGTGTTTTCATCCACAGGTCAATTTTGAGATTTTGGACTGTCCAGATTGATCCAGTTGTGCAAAAACTTTTACCCTGGATTGTGAAAGGTCCCAGTAGAGATGGATGTTGTGATGTGCAAAATAAGAGCGTCTGGTGACTAAAACTTAACAATAATTCAATGTAAGTGAAGGGGGAGAGAGAGGGGTCTTGTTAATGAGGCTAGTCGCAGATGGGAAGAAACCGTTCTTATTCCGAGAAGTTTTGGTCTTGATTGGACGCAGCCTCCCGCCAGAGGGGAGAGTCTCAAAAAGTTTGTGTCCGGGTGAGCTCGACAGGGTCCTTGAGGTGTGCAGGTCCTGGAGGGATGGCAGATTGCAGCCGATCACCTTCTCAGGAGAGTGAATGATACGCTGCAGTCTGCCCTTGTCCCTGGCACTGGCAGCAGCGTGCCAGATGGTGATGGAGGAGGTGAGGATGTATCGTTGATGGCAGTGTAGAAGTGCACCATCATCGTCTTTGGCAGGCTGAATTTCTTCAACTGCCGTGGGAAGTACATGCTCTGCTGGGCTTTTTTGGTGAGAGAGCTGATGTTCAGCTCCCACTTCAGGTTCTGGGACATGATGGTGCCCAGGAAGCGGTAGGGCTCCACTGTGTTGACGGTGGAGTCAACCAGGGTTGATGGGGTGTTGAAAGCGGAGCTGAAGTCCACAAAGATTCTGGCGTAGGTTCCCGGGGAGTCCAGATGCTGGAGGATAAAGTGGAGGGCTATGTTCACAGCATCGTCTACAGACCTGTTGGCTCTGTAGGCGAACTGCAGAGGGTCCCAGTAGTGGGTCGGTGATGGTTTTGAGATGGGACAGAACAAGGCGCTCAAAAGACTAAATCACCACAGAGGTCAGGGCGACGGGTCTGTAGTCATTCAGTCCTGTGGTCCTTGGTTTTTTAGGGACGGGGATGATGGTGGATGGACTTGAAGCAGGCTGGCACGTGGTACGACTCCAGTGAGGTGTTGAAAATGTTGGTGAACAGCTGATCGGCACAGTGCTTCAGAGTGGATGGAGAGACAAAATCAGGACCGGTGGTTTGCGGGAGTTCTGTCTCTTGAGGAGTCTGCTGACATCCCTCTCCAGGACAGAGAGAGGTGTCACTGTGGTGCAGGGGGAGAGAGGTGTGATTGTGGTAGAGGGGGAGAGAGGTGTGATCGAGGTGGGCGGTCGTTCAGACTATAATGGAAAGAAAACAATTTCTTTCCACTATAGTCTGAACGACCGCCTCATTTGTATATTCACACATAAAATTCCGAAATATTTGTGATGCAAAAAATCAAGTAATCAACTGGGGAAGTTCCATGGCGATATGAATCATATGTATGAAACTGTGTCTGCCCTGTTCACGGTAAATAAAACACATCAATCGCAACATACACAAGTGTCATATTAGTGGAGAGGAAATTAGCATTCAGATGACACAGAAACTTCCCACAGAGATGGCAAAAGACAAAGCTTGCTTATGCAAAAAAAAAAAAAAACATATTGTACAACACCAAGAGGACTGACAGAGCACCACTGATATTTTGCTTTGATTTAATTACAAAAATGACTGTGCTTAGTTCAAATGCCGCATGTTGAATTTTGCCTAGTATCCTCGTCAAGGTCATTTATTCGCTTCAGATAAGTTGATTTTCTATTAAATCAGTTAATTGCATATTACAGCAAGAACTCTATTTAAAATTGGAGGTGCTCATCTCAAGAACAAAGAGAAATCTAGAGTGCCGCAAAACAGCAACAACAAAAAAAAAACATATATGAATACCACCATCAGTGTGGTAAAAAAAACCTACAGAAAAGAATGTCTTTATTCTGCTGCCACAATGAGCATGCTGCTGGATAGCTTTTATCATCGTGCAGTGTTGCCGCAAAGTGCTTTTTAAGGCTACTAAAAGCACAAGAGTCGTCAAAGAGGCACAATGTCACACAGTGAAATATCGTGTTAATGCTGCGAGGGGAAAACACAAACAAAATATAAAGGCCGCATCCAGAAATGAAGCTGAAAGGGAAAAGCCGTGCAACAGCCGAAGCTGTAGCTGAACAGCCTCAAATTCATGTCTAAATGGGAACTCTACCATTTTTTAGGGGGGCGAAAACATCAGAAAAGTGTCTGTAGATTGAAGACGTGTCGCGCGTGATGCTCTTGAGGGCAAAAAATGAAGAGGAGGGTCATCAAATTGCACAGCGGGGGCACACAAGTTTCTTCCCTGGCATGGTGTGAGGGCAGAGCACCGCACAGTTGGATGAACTTTGATTGAAATGATTCAACTAGTCTCATTTTCACTCGGTACGGGTGGCTGCCTGCGGGATCTGCAATGTCAAGCCTGCATCAACAGTTAAAAGACACTAAGAATGAGGGGAACACATGCAGTCTCTTTGAAAGTCGAGACTAATTCACAGATTTTTCCTTTTCGTGAGAGGGTATGAGGGTGCTGGGATGTGCTGTGGAAAAGAAAAAGAAATATCAGAGTTCCTCTTCCAAACCCTGCACGCGCCTCTCCGTTCTGTTTATCTCGCTCCCCCAACGACGCTCCGGCGGAAAAAATATTGTTTAATCAATGTCCCGAAAGAACTTTGGTCATATCAGCAGATCCAGTCCCCCCGTCCCCTCCCCTCCACCCACCATCTCCCCTGACACTTTCCAGGCAACTGTTTCTCCCATTATTTCATCTCTGATATCTCCTCCTCACACGTCAGGCTGGTTCCACGGCAACGTCCTCAACGCAGTCAATCTCACCTCCGTCGCGGCGCCGCGCCGAGCAAACTGGGACTGCTTCGTGCGTGCGTGTGAGGAGAGAGATTGACAGTTGAAGGGGAAAATAATCAGGTCACAAGGTGTGATAATATGATGGAGAGTTAGCAAGAAACAAGAGTTTGAATTCACCTGGAAATGGAAAAAAAAAAGTTAGGTATCACAGGTTTTTTTTTTTTTTTACTCAGTTACTCTGTGAAGGAGCAGAAATACCACAGGTGTATATTTTTATGCTCTGCTCATTTCTACAAGTCGGCTGCTGTGTAAAGATGCACACACACACACACACACACTCACGTTCACTCAAACTCAATATCACATGACTCCCTATGACGTAACGTGAAATTAGCAAATGCAAGGCAATAATGACAGATGCTTTATTGCACCCTGTGTATGACACATCCTATTCTGCCCCTGACATCATTCACTGTTAGCACCCACCGATCACAGTGGGAAGAGTCTCGCCCGCAGCTGTAAGTCTACGGCCACGGCGAGGCGACGATTACAAATGTGATACACGAATCTGGAAATGCCTATTTATAAATCGAAAGGGGGATTTAAATTTAGGAAACGCCCCCCCCCCCCCAGTCCTCCTTCACCCTGCCAAGGCAATTTCCTGCGGAAAAGGGTGGTAGTAAATATAGTTAATGTGCTGAGGCGGCGATGTTACACCAACATGCTGTTAAAACAAGACATGAGATATTGGAGTGATTCTTCGCACAATTGGGACGTGAAACCCCGAACCATAAAACTAGTCTCGGGCAGTGGATTAACCACGAGAGGACCGCCAAGAGGGTAATCAGCGAGTCCCCCTCGGAAGATACATCGGGGAATTCACAATGAGAAAAAAAAAACTGACGTCACGAAGAAGAACTGTCACTGCCTCGCTTTAAATGAGCCAAAATGTGCTCGCTACTAACGGAACCAAGAGTATATGTCACAATATATCACTTCCCTTGATACAAATAAAAAAAAATGGAGGAGTGTGAAGAAATAACAAGGGGTTCACTTGAGAAACCTTGGACGGGATTGGGCACTCGGTTTCTCCGCTAGCTTTTTAGGGGACGGATTCAGCGGAGAATCAAACTGGAATTTAAATTGGGTTAATTGAGGTGAATTTAAACCGTCTCATTGTGGGAAACGCCATTTTCCCTCGCCGCCTAAGTGAATAAAGCTTTTAAAGATGGGGGTGTTTTTTTAAAGGAAATCTCGCTCGGTGCAGCTTTAATACGCCTTTAATGAGGGAGTTAATGTGGAATGATACTGATGATAAGTCCCGACGGAATTAATGATAAAAAGGTTTGAGAAGCAAAGACTCGCAGTAATTTTTTTCGATAACATCACTTTCAACATCACTACATTGTTTTAAATTTTTACCACCGTAAGTAGTTCCAAAATTGGTTCTGCGGTGTTAATTTACATCCAAAGGTGCTAAATCAAAGAAACTGGACACATGACTGTGTAAGTACTTCTACATATCACATTACTGACTAAAATGAGATGGATCACATCCTGACAGATCTTGAGGCTCCTTTTTAGGAATATGGACCAGGCTTTGACACCTGGTTACTTTGTTGGATTCAGTAGATGTCTATCACATCATTTTCCATTCCATTGTGTATGAAATGAGTGTGGCCTTGCCTCCTTAATTAAAATGGCCGGTTCAACAAATATACAATAGCTAGCCAAAAGGCAGTAACTTTCTGTGTTTGCTGTGAGTGAAATGAATGATCTGAGTTAGATATTTAAAGATATAATATGCAGGAATTCTGCATTGAAATGTCTAAAACCAACCAGACTTTTGTTATATTTCTGTTGAGTTGTGTACCTACATTGTTCTAGATGTTTCCAACAATGTTCAAACCCAGAGAAATACACAAGTTTATTCAGGGTAATGGTGTGTTTCATTTGGATGCCCATCGCTACTTCCGGGATAAGGAGGTCTGCAAACGAGAAAACATGACCTCATCTGCGAACACTTGTGCCCGAGTCACGATAGGCAGTTCGATTTTTATCAGCAGTGGTGGTTGTTTAATGGTGTATTCACCACAAGCGAAGTGATCATTCGTGTTTTTTTCAGGTTGCTCGTTGTTTATCAATGTTTGTCTAATAGCCAGACTTCTTCACTGTACATTAGGTGTAAGTTGACGTTAGCAGGCAACGGCAGCCACTATTTCAGCGCTCACTAGAGACTCAGGCTCTGCCTCCTCTTGTCCCCTCTCCATGTTACGTTACGCTACGTAAAGTAGATTTCTCCTCCAGCTCCAGCAGCAGTCAACGTAACAGAACACCTACCAACGGAGGTCACTTCTGTCGATCACTGCTGCAGTCAGGTTGATAAGATAGATAAATCCACTTTTGAATCTGAATAGTTAAAAAGTCATTTAAGCAGAATCAGATGTGACTCTTCAGCCAGCTCTGAGCGACTAGAGAACCCAGCTGAATCCAGACTGGAACAGCGTGTCCGTGACATTTTATAAAGCTAGAGTAGACCTTTAAATGAGTACACGCAGTTAATGGTTGTTTATGCGATCACTTCACACCTTCTGTGAAGTCAGTATGCATAGGCGTCTCAAGACTTGAGTGGTATCTAATGAGACTGTAAAGGGCGAAGGCTAAGTAAAACCAACCACGCACGCCATGACACGAGCATCTCCTGCAGTGCCGGGCCGGATGAGTTGTCTGAAGCCGGGGCACCATGCATCTCGGTGACAAGAGACAGATGGTGTTTGACATAGGTCACCCATGCTGCACAACCGCCAGCTCCCTCCGACTGTGGAGGCTCTCCACTCGTCCACCTATTCATTATTCATAAATAAAGTCACCGGAGAAGAGCGTAATTGCCACAAATTACAGCCCACTGAAGCTTAAAGATGATGCAATTTAAGTTTCGGGACACTGTATTAACGACTCGTCAAACTACGGAGGTGCAAGCTGGCACATGGTTAATGCAGATTTGGAGAGGCCATTAAACTGTTGTCATTTCACTCTATTTCATCATGAAAAGCGCTGTTTGGTTTTGAAAACTGGATTCTACCCTAACAGGAGGAAATCAGTACAACTTAAAATGTTTGGGTTTTTTTTTTCTCTCTCTTCTCGTGACAGGCCTGCACAGGATGTTGAAAGACATGCAGTGACAGGAGTGAAGCAAGGTATCTCACCTTGGCTCCATTAAAGCGTGGAAAGCTGGGATATTTTTTTTTTTGTATACTCTGAACAGATTTCTGTGACAATGATCCTACCTGCATTGACCGCAGCTCAAAAGAAGGTTCACTTTCAGAGTCTCCTCTTCCTTTTGATTGAGTTGAACAAAGAAACACAGACGCGACAATAACGGCATTGAGCTCTGAAAGACTGTTGCGACGTTACGCCTGCTTCCCGGTTTCCGTGGATTTGTTTGCTAACTGGATGGTTGGGTTAAATGTTAGCAGAGCAAGAGAAAGACGTGTCAGATTGTAGACCAGATGCCCAGTTCCTACAATCAATCAGCAAAGGGACCCGCCGCCGGTAATGCTTTTATATCACAGCTAGTAGCCTTTCCAAATGGTGTGGAAACAATGAGCTTGTCTTCTCGTTTCGCAGCAACCTTTACGGCACCTCCCAGCATTAGCGGCCATTTGCGATTGTGCCTGGTAAGCGTTTCAGCACTAACTATGCTCATGTTTTTACAATAAAGGGAAATGAAAACAGCTGAATCTGGATCTGATAATGGCCCGTAGACCTGCGAAAAAAAAAAAGGAAAAGGGGGGGCTAAATGAGTGAATAGGAGATAACAGCCTATAGCCATCAGAAGAGCTATTTAAAGAGTTGCAGCGAGATACAAGGGGACTGTGACGATGGCAGATCTTTTGTTCCCAACCTTCAGTGCAGCGAGGGCACCATTCTCGCTCAGTCTGAGGCCCTTTCCCTCCATCAACAGCGCAGATAAGTGCAGGTCCCACAGAGAGATGAAGGAAGAAACAGATTAGAGAGCAAATCTGATGCACGGGAACGCCGGCGGCTCCCCCAGGACCGAGGAGGACTGGTTTAATGTCAGCCCCTGCACCCCATCACTCTGACAAAGGAGCAGCATCCACCATTACAATGAAGGAGGATTTACTCAGCCGAGCAGAAACGTAAGAGGGGAAGGCACGCAAACAGTGTGGCTGAAAATGGATGATTATTGCGAATTTAGTTCCCCCAAAATGATGGCTATATAATATTTCATATATTCAATTATCTTTTTTTTTAGCTCTAGCGTAGCACACATACAGTATGTAGAGACAAAAAGGATTGAAGGTTGAATCCACTGTGCTCTGATTTTAAATGTTTTCATTAAGACGCTGTAAGATTCTTGTCTTCAAGCCAGTTACCAGAATAAATGTTGGCAACGTAGGTTTCTGCAAACCACGGATATGAACAAACTTTACAGTTTTCTTATGATTCTTTAGGTTCTATTTTAAATTGTGTGTCATGCTTACGGTCTGGTCTAAAAACTGCTTCGTTATTACCAGGAAAAGACCTATTTTTGTCGCCACGAACACGGACAGAAATGTCACAATGTCTCATATAAATATCCAAATTTATATCTCTAAATATTGGTTTCAATGCCCACAAATGTTGAACATTCAAACAGGAGTCTCTGGCTCCAGCTGTATCAACGCCACCACCCCCTTCGCTTCTGGCCATGAAAGTCAGCTCACATACAAGTGATGTGAACGTGATATGATTAGCCCGTTCTCACCCCCAACACATCAGACGGAGCTGGTCAGTGGCCCTACGCTTCAAAGTATCACACTGTAATCACCCAACTAGTGACCCTCCAGTGCAGTAGTACAAAGAGCCAGAGAAGTCAGAGGGGGGTCAGGGCTTGTTGGACGGGTCATACATGAGACTCTCCCCCAGGAGACCAGGGTTTGAGTGCCTGTGTGTAATCAGGTGTCATGGTTGATTTGTTTTTTTTTTAGTGACATTACATAAGTAAGTGACGTGAGGGAGCGTAGTTAGTTCAACCAAAAACGTGATCTTTTTCCGATCTCTTGGTTGGTTTCGGTCCAAAAAGTCATTAAATGTAATCATAGTAAGTTTTATTTTGAAAGACTTATTGGACGATGCGTAGTTATGTTTCTCCTTTGTGCAAATCTAATGGTAGAGGGCTAAGAAAAGCATCGTACTTCAAAGCTCTTGGCTGTTGAATAAGCAGCCGTAGCTGACGAGTTGGAAGCTAACGTGTTTCAGATGTGGAAACACAAGTTTGAATACATTTTACATTTACATTTAGGGCATTTAGCAGACGCTTTTGTCCAAAGCGACTTACAGTAATTCACACATTTTTGCACTGACGGCGGTGGCTGCCATGCAAGGTGCCGATCAGCACATCAGGAGCAGTTTGGGGTTCAGTATCTCGCCCAAGGACAGGAATACATCCGTGGTTCCCAGGAACGTCATACGCCAACATTTTAGTCTGGCAACAGGGTTTTTTTTTATCATCTCTCAAACACCCTTGAACCTTTCACAACAACTAGAACTAGATGTTGCAAAAATAAAATGAAGGATGTTACTGCACTGTACCGTATGAACGAGGCATAATAAGTAAGATCTGTGTCAAACAGATGCAGATATCGAGCCTCGCTGCCGTAGTGCCGTCGTGACCTGATACCATGAAGTCTTCATGAGAGGCACATAAGCAAAAGAACCTCATTTTGAGCGCGCCTGCAGCTTGGAGCGTATCCCAGTAATCAGTTTTCTGATTCTGGGTGTTTGCCAAGTGAATGTGAGGGAGCGCTGCATGGCTGCCAGACCGGATGTAATATGGTAACACTCAACCAGGAGTAACTTAAGCAGGACGGGTGAGAGTGCATATTTGTGTGCATGAACAGTTTTAATTCTACTTCAGGCAGTAGTGTGAGGGCTAATATCGCTCGGTATTAATAGCTCTGCCCTTAAACTGCCGTTGGAAATTTACTAGTAAGAGAGGACAACATCACACACAACACAAAAACGGCTTCATGAGAGGAGTCGGTGTGGATATAAGCAAGTGTTATTCTATAACAATGTTGTGCTTATGCTTTGGTTAGGTTGAGGCACTGGGTTAGGGTTAGAAATATGCAGCGGTATGTAGAACATGTAGTTTTTTGCTAAAAAAGAAGCTGATTAATAATCATCATAAGCATGGCAAATACCAGTGATTTGCACAGGGGACCCACTCAATTAAGCATCAACCCCGAGCCTCATGCAGCCAGTTATTATTAATCCCTGAGCAGGAGCCAGTGTCAGCGCCCTCACAGGTGGCAGGCAGCCCCATTAGCACGTTTTCCAGAATGGCACATAAAATATTACAGCCTGGACATCTTCCATTTATCAGACGGTCACCTCCGGTTTAAGGCCTGGCACAACCTCTGTACTCCTGACAGCAGACGCAAAGTTTGATTGAAGTCTGACCGTGTCCTCGAGGCAAAACTAGAACCATAATTTCATCTGCATTTAAAGAACCTCTCATTTCATAAGCTTGAGTTTTAATGCTTGATCAACAGGAGGCGTTTGTACATTTCGGATATACGTTTCTATTTAAGCTCACCTTTCTGGTACAGAGTTATCGCAGTATGGATCAGAACAGACATCCTCTCCACCACTGACATACAGACTTACTGTTTTGCTAAAAGCACTGCACCTATGAGGGTTAGGTAGGTAGGTCAGGAGAACAAGGCAAGACTAGTGGGGCTTTTCCATATGTGTTGGTGACTCGGTTAGACGTGGCACGTCAGCCCAGCGCCACAGGGGTCTGCAGTGCCATTACAACAGGGATACCTGCTTAAAGGTGTGTCTTTAACTGATTATTTTATTATTCAATATTCAATTCTGCATTAACAGACAGGGTGTGGCTACTCCAGGAAAAAGACAAAGTGTCTAGAACACGAAGAAAAAAAAACAAATGATCCAACATATTTTAAAAAGTAAGTTCCAATAAATGAAAACCAAGCTCATGCTAGCTGCCGAGTCAGTCTTGAACTAATGCGTCAAAGAAGCAGCAGTAAATACTCCTTCTGTCCGCGGTACCATCGAAGAATGGCCGCTAACAGAATTCCGCTATTTCGTTCATAAATACATTTGATTTTCCCAAAAAATCCTATAACAAGCTTCCTGATAAAAGTCCCCCATTATTTTGATATTTTATATTTCATTGCTTGTATTAGCAAAATCAGGAAATGTCGGGTTTTCACCTGAGAAAGGATTTGTATTAAACCGGGTTCATGAAATGTCAGAGGGGTCATACCTATGTTCCCCACTTGGGGAACGTAGGACCTTTTTTTAGAAAAAAGGTCTTATGTTCCCTGTTTTCCCCAAAAAGGGACCTATGTTCCCCTGTAGCAATACATACAGGGGAGCATAGGACCCTTTTTCTGAAAAAGGGTCCTATGCTCCCTGGTATGCATTGCTACAGGTTAGGTTAGGGTTAGGGGTTAGGGCAGGGTTAGGGTTAGTCCGTAGGCCTACATAGGCCTATTTGCCATGGAATTTTTCAGTAATAGTGGAAAAAGTAACAGACTGGGGAGCATAGAATCCTTTTTTGAAGAAGGGTCCTATGTTCCCCAGTCTCATACAAAGAGGGAAACATAGGACCCATCCTGCTCTGAAGGTCCATCCATCTGCATCACCAGTTTTACAGCTCGACACGCTGTGAAACTGGTGACGCAACAGCAAATCAGCACGGCAGGTGTTTGACTCGGAGCGGCAAAATGTGCCATGCAGCGGAAAAGCCTCATAAGAGTCGGCCTCGCTGGCGGCTCTGTGAGGCTGCATAGCAGACTAGACTCATATTCTTAGTCTTGACTTTTTTTGTTTCTGTTGTTTGTTTGTTTTTTGTCACTGCTTGATTTATTCCAAAAAACCCCAACATGGACAGGAGAACCGATTAGATTGTTAAAAAAAGCAGTTTCTGTAACTCCGTACATCAAATCAGTAGAAGTGCTTCTTACTCACATAAGAGCACATCTCCTTCAGAATTCAACAACAGACGGCAGCGGAGCAGCTTTTAACGCGGCCCAGATCAAGAGGGAAAAACGAGTTATCACCTCGCAAACTGCACCTCCCACCACTTCTCCGCTGCCACCTCCCACCACGCGTCGAAGGCACAACGTGAACAGATTACCGCATCATGCAGTTCCCCCTGCTTTGCACCACGCCAGTGGCACACCTGAATGCAGCAGGCAAAGGGAAATAAAGGAAAGATAACCAGTCCAGAAGTATAATAGAACCAATTTCAACACTTCCATCCCCTCCCGAACCGAGCGCTGGACGTGAGGCTGGGGTCGACCCTGGACAGGTGACTGGTCTATCACCGGGCCATCACATAGAGACCGGACAAGCATTCACACTCACACACCAGCGATTGGTCAATGTAGGGAAACCTCCACAGCGAATAATTTTCTGCAGAATTGTATGAAGCAGTTAAATTTAACCTTGTGTCTTTGCAGCACCGATGATAAACGAAGATATGATGCACCGAATACAAAAACATTCTTTCCTTCCTCCTGTAATTAAGTAAAAGTGCAGGATATTTCCTACTTAGCAGCAGCAGCTCTCACGTGTACGAATCACCAGCTAATACAGATTGCATAATGAGATGAAGGAAGCGACACAGGATGCTGTAGAAGGTATTTAGCATCATAATCTCTCAACGTGTGAAAAAAGCGCGAGTGTCACAATGAGACATTTTTAGCTGCGGGGAGATCTGCCGCCTGAAGATGCGAGTCGAGATCCACCACGTCTCGACTGTATGCAGCTGTCACTTACTGTAGAATTACCCATTGTTTTTTCTTTTTAACCTTTGATAGCAGAACTGAAGGAAGGAGGGCGGGGTGGGTGGGGGGGGGATCTACAGCGGCAAACAAGCACCGATCCGAGTGCAGCAGGACATTTTGTGCACAGCTCGGCGGTACAAATGCCATTTCATTAGGAGGAGAAGGTCAATTGTATCCATCACCCTTGTTGAGATAAATGAACAATTGTGTGGCAGCTTAAAGATCATCAATTGATGAAAGACTAACATTGATCTGAAGAAACAGAAACCCCCGGTGCCTGAAACATTAGTTAGACTGCGTTTCTTTAATGAAATCAGCCTCTGAGGCACAGCCATAAATGCTAAGCCTTTTAATTAGCATGTTAAATGAATGTGATTCTCAACTATTATACATAATTACCAGGTGTCTGAGATAAGGGCAGATTATTCATTCGTTTATCTATATTAATTAGCACAGGGGTGACCTATGAAGAGCGTGTTTATATTGGTATAACAGCTGTAGACGACGAAGGCCAATCCAAAAATATGTTCAATAATTCATGACGGTTTGCTTCGACTTCGCGCCTCCTTTTTTGTTTTTACTTATTATCGTACAGTTTTTGTGCACAAGATCGGGGGGTGGGGGTTATTCTGGATGCTAACCTCCAATAAATATGTAGAAAATAAATGGTGTGTTGTTTTTTTCCTGCGGGTGCGCTCCCCAGCCTAAACAAAGCCGACGCAGACACAGGGCCAGTGTACAATCTCCGAGGGTAGTCTGGTTGGGGAGAGTCGTCCCCCCCAGTCGATGCCTGAATAATGTATGAAGAATCTGGAGACATCACTTAGAGATGCTGTCAATATCAGCTGGGGCCCTGCCCACCCCCGTGGCTGCTGCCCTTTACCACAACCTTTAAAAGGTGGATTCCCTTAATGCGGACGCACTTGTTTTCTAAAATACCCAAATGATAAGATAAGAATAAGCCGTTCGGTTGCCACAATAAGGCGCATGAGGCGTGTGTGTGTGTGCTTTGTGAGGGAACATTTCCTTATCGATTTACAAAGAAGCCTGGCTTTTTTTTTAATGTTTTAAGCCTCAATCGTCATATCATTTATTCTTGTATGATTGTAGTCCATTTTTCGTTCACTAGTAATGCTCTGCACCGACCACTGAAGTGTCATCATATGCAGCGTTGAGAGTGACAGCTGGGCATAATGAAGCACATGGCACAGGAGACCAGCGCGCTCCTGGTTAGGCTGCTAAAATATTGGTTAAAGACGGGGAAAGACTGTGGTGCTGGGGTTAAAATATTTAGAGCGTCGGCGCATCACGTCTCCCACATCTGCATATTGAACCGAGAGCACTTGACCAAGGTTCCCCATAGACAGACGTATCTCAACAGGGCTGGTATACTGGTATAAGGGGGAAAAAATGCTCCGTCTCGTTTGTAAACCAATACCAATCATCTCGGGTGGCACAAAGTGGTGCACCTGCAAAAAGAAGTCATGGGGGAACTTGTTTGGGAGGCAAACCCTGGCATTAAAACGGCTAAATCACCACAGAAGAAAAGATGATAGCAGCTTGTTAGCGACCAGGTTGGGGTTAATTTGCCATTTGAAATGTACAAGTTCAGAGGCTGATGTAGTTTTTTCCCATAGAGACGAGGAGAGAACAGGATAACACTGAAAAAGAGGCCAAATGGCAGGCTTACACCCACAGTCTACATCCGGTGAATCAGATTAAAGGTCCCCTTACATTAAACCAAGTGCTTGAGTTACCTGAACATGACCAGAAAAACCTCAATCACGCTTCAGTTTCCAGGAGCGGATATAGGTCAGATTAATTTAACATGCCGACAGCAGACATTTTGCAGATCAAGGCGATTTATTTGTCATGATACAACGCGGGGTTGCAATTTTGTGAAATGGTGTCAGTGTGATTATAAACAGCAGTGAGAAGAAAGTGATGATAATGTGCTTTTCATCCTCGCATTAAAGGTTTCACATCTGGGAAACACTTTCCATCAGCTTTGATGCATTTGAGCACCAGGCATGAGTCCACGTCACCTCGTCCTGCCACAGTCCTGCGTTCTGTCGGCTCAGAACACAGTCTACCCATCAGGTGCAAAGCTTGTTCAGGGTTTTTCATTTACATTTCATTTCCTTGTGCCCGGTCATTAGCCAGCAGCAACCTTAAATCCAGGATGGATTAGCATGACTCTTATCCTGGCTGTCTCACCATCTCCTTGGAATGGTCTGGCCGATCAGGTTGGATCGTTGAAAGAAGCCGGAGGCAGGGACTGTAGTCCGTTTCTCTGAATCCAAAACCAATGAATGCACTTTACATCGCAGCTTTGTGTTTGATAAAGACAAAAAAGGACCGATTAAAAGATTAGACATTAAAAACGAAAATGCAGAAAGTCTGAGGGAGCTATTAGTACCTGGTTGAAGTTAAGGTTACTTTTATTGTCACCTATGGGAGAAACCTTGGATTAAGGAACTGCATCAAACCAGACAGTACAGTAAAAACACATAAGAGCACATGTGCTAAGGTTGCCTGAGAAAAACCAGCCGAGCACGGTGATCCCATAATCAGGCAAAATCTGCATCTGCATGCACCGCCGTTGCTGTGGAGATACAGTACGTACAATGTGTCGCTCATGAAACAAATCAAATCTGTGAAGCATTCATTTTCTTACAAGACAAAATTGGCAATGCAACCTAGTTCTAGATGGTTATATATTTTAGGAAACAGGTTTTCTGAGAGCTGTTACATTATCCGTAACACCGCCGACCCTGAAAAAATACATTTTCACATCCCTCCATGTTCCTCATCCAGATTATCTAAATGACTCAGTCAAACTGCTTTATTGGAACCGGCTGCTGGACACACACTTACAGTCCTGGAAGGAAGTCACAATCAGAGAGAGGAACATGGACTGTCTGATCATCTGACAAATTCCCACTTTGGCTTAAAAAAAAAAGAAAAGTCTAATTGGACACCAACACTTGCGCACTTTCCAAACTCTTAGAGATGAGATGGCATGCTCTACGTGTGATGTCCTCTCTGGTCGATGATTAGCAATAAAACAATAAAACCTCCCTCCTCTCCCTCCCGCCTGCGGATTTCCTTTTTCCCATATGACTTTTCCAATATTTCTTGGATGGACGTGGTTGCAATCATCCTTTTGTCTTCAGCCCCAAAGTCAAGGCTGGTTTAACTGTTGATAGAGATGAAAGCTGATATGATGTCTAATCTCAGCTGCTCACGGGGGGCTGAGTCCTGATTCATCTCGCAGACCATCTGAAGGAAAGTCCGCATGTCTGAGAAATGTCTCAGCTTCAAGTCTTGCGAGATGCAGCGAAAAGTTAGATTTCTTTGGTCGGTAGTGGTTGGTGTCTAATTGATTAGAGTTTAATTACACTTATCATGCATACAGTACATGTGCAACCAAAGCAAAGCAAAGCAAAGCAAGACTACATGGCAGATATGTGAGGATTCACTTGTTGACCTATTTTGTTTTCATATACACTCCCAAAAGTATATTAATAGGCACATCACATATTCTGAACAAGTAAAATGACAAAGATTCTTTTTTTTTAAATGAATATGAAATGTCATTTCAAAAAGCGGTGTGTGTGTCTAGCGCACACAAAGCCAGAAATGCACTCTCCCTGAGGAGGGCTGAGGATAAAGGAGTTTCAAAATAAAGCAAAGAAATAATTAATTATTTTTACGGCGACTTTATTTGCAGTTTCTCTGCAGTTTTTCGGTGTTATTAAAACGTTGGCTCCCTACGCTGACAGACCTAAACAGAGTGTAACATAATGATATGGCTCACGTGTTCAAGTGTCCAAAGGCTATTTTTCTTTCTTATTCTCTTGCTTTTCACTCCCAAACAATGAAGACGTTGTCACACTCACATATAAATAAGGATGATTGTATATAACTGCAACAAGAGGACAATTATATGACTGTTTAAAATAGTACTGACAAGTATATCTACTTTATATTCAAACATTAGGGGGTAAATACTGTAGCGGGAGTTGTCATTACAAGCCCACTGTGAAGACAAACTATAAAGATGGATAAATGACACTCAAGCAGTTGAAAGCTTTTCAGAGGAGTCGTAGGAACTGCTGCACTTTGGCCTCTGGACAGGGGTGGCGGGTAACTTGGGCTTGAGAAGGCTAAGCATTCCCTAAATGTACTGTTTTAGTCTAATAACATAGAATAAATAATCAGTATAATCCGCGGATCGATTGGCCTGTTCTTAAAAAGTATCATTCTGATAAACAGAAGGTAAAATGTAATTACTAAACCTGCAGCGATCTCCCAGCAGCAGGAGCGGCACATGGAATAGCACTTTTTAATAGTATAGTACATATATCTGATAGTACTGTATAGAGTCTTATAGTATTCATTTCAGAAGCTGAATTCTGTTTTTTTTCTGGAGAGTTTCCTCCATCCTGTCAAGGTTCTATCTAAAGCTTTTTGTTTGCTGCTTAAATCTGCCACGCTACTCGCTGCATCGACATAACAGGCTTCAAATCATTCAGAGCTCTGCCGCCCGGATCATCACCCGCATCAATATCAATATCGGATTAACTATTAAAACCTCACGCTCACCTTCAAAGCCCTCCACAACTTAGCCCCCACCCATCTTTCTGACCTCCTCCAGATCTACACCCATTCTCGTTCCTCGCGCTCGTCTTCTACTGGTCTTCTGAACACCCCGACATCACGCCTCGGCACCATTGGGTGCCGGAGCTTTCAGCTGCACTGCCCCCGGGCTCTGGAACTCCCTGCCCCCACACATTCGACAGTCTGAAACCATAACAGCGTTCAAATCCCACCTCAGAACTCACCTGTTCAAACTGGCCTACTCGTTGTAATATTCAGTATGCCGTCCACTTCGCTCGTTATCACAGTATTACTGTTTTATTCCCCCCTCCCACACGTGTCTACCCGCCTCGTGTCTCGTTTTGTTTTGTTCATGCTGGTCATGTCTTTGCCGTGATCTGCTGTTTTAACTAGTGTGAGTATGTTCTCCTGCACTGTAAGGTGTCTTGAAAGGTGCCTCCAAATAAAATGTATTATTATTATTATTATTATTATTAACTGCGTGCACGGAAAGGTTCAAAATACTGAAAGCAGCCTCTCTAATCATAACAAAGAGATCTTTGTTTGTGATGATACGTTAATTATGAACATAATAACACGGTAATTAAAGCAAGGATTGTCTGGAGGAACAGGAAAGAGAAACATTTGACTGAACAAACTCACAGAAACAGTCTAAAGAGCTGCTTTGGGAATCTCAGTTGCAGGTTTGCAGGTCGCTCCAAAGACAGGTTTTGTACTCAGAGCAAAGCTGTGGCATCTGGTGGTTCTGTAAATACACTATATCACATTAGCGGACAAAAAGGAATCAATCCACGTCTTTAGCCCGTGGTCTGACAAGCCGTTCCGTGGCGGGAAGGTCACAGTTTCCAGCGTTCCCTTTTTAAAAAAGTCAATGTGTTTGTCTCTGCGTGAGCGCTGGATAAAAACCCAAACCGGCTCCAGGTTTATCAGAAAGCCCGCCATGCACTCTGATCTCTGTGGTGTAGCGGAGCGACGCTGCATTTTGAGGGGCAATCTGCACAGCCAAACCGAGGACTCGCTCTTTCAACACCTACATCTGAAGGCTCTTTGTAGATTGCATCTCAGCATTCAACACAATCTCCCCCATGAAACCGTACCACACGCTGCAGCTGGATATTGGACTCTGACACAAGCGGACCCCAGACAGTTTGGATGGGCAGCCACACTGCCTCCACTCAGCACCGGAGCCCCCCAGGGCTGTGTGCTCATCCCACTCCATTTCACGCTGTACACCGATTACTGCATTCCCTGACACGGAAAGAACTCTGTTGTGAAGGTTTCGGACGACACGTTTTCCAAAGATTTTGACGGTTTTCCAAAGAGCATGTTGTGACGTCACAGAATACTTTTCTCAGTTTTCAAGTGTCCCCATGAATGTTCAACGGTCAGGTGACAGTGGAGGAAAGTCCAGACAGTCAAGACTCTTTGGTCTTTAGGTTGTCCTTGCAATACTTGAAGCAACAGGGGAAGATTTCACTCCAATTGTTAATCTTGCGTATGTTTTCATTTGTAATGAACAAATAGAAAATTGGAAACAAATTCAAAGTAGAAGTACTTTAAGTGGTCGTCTTACACTTTCTGACCCTGCTGTACATCAGGAAATCTATCTATCTATATATAATTTATAGTATATACAGATATATACAAATAAATATGTGATACTTGATACAATACAAATAAATAAATCATGAATCTTGAATGCTCATGTGATCATGCTGAATATGAAATGAGTTTGTGCCCACTCTCAGCTCCCCGTCTGCCCCATTTCAGCAGCTTTCCTGCCAGCCACTGATCAGAGTCTCATACATCAGGGAACCATAACAGCTTCTTCTTTGGTACAGTCTGCAAGATTAATAACCTGTTAATAAATATGATTCTGACTCTAAGCTGCATTGTTTTTTTCGAGAGAAGCCTCAGTTCTTTAGTCTAACGACAGTCGGGCTGACTAAAATGCTGGTGTTCACTCAGACTTATCACTATAACAAACTGACTGCAGACACCCGTATGGATCAGTGGCCGCAGGAGAATGGCCTTTGTGACACGTCAACCAACTGTCTTTGTCAATCTGCGTTACTATCGATTCGTTATGGATTAAATCCGCGTCCACATTTCCAGCCCAGTGAAAATCCTCCCCCCGTCTATACGAGGAGTCTCCTGGAGAGACAAACGGGGACAGTTCAAAGTAATCTGATGTCAAACAATCCGGCCGTCTCGCAGTGTTTAAATCATCCTGCGGCTGAACAAAGTACCAGCGCCGTTTCATGCTGAGTCAAGAACGATAGAGTGACTTTAAGCACATTGCCTTACTCTCCCTGACAGGTGCGTGTTTGTTTTTCTCCCAGACGAGGCTCTGTTTATGGAGCTCCTTTAAAAAGAAATGAGGCCCGTATTTCCACTTCTTGCCATGTGCGCACCATTACTGAATCAGAGCTTCCCATCGCCGCCACACTCGGGTTGTTGTTTCGCTCGTCACCACGTCAGTGAAGATTTGCGTACGGCTGTTTTGGACAACCTGTCCTCATACTTAAACAACAGAATAGGTCGTTCGCCACTGACTCCATAAAACAGCATATATGACTGGTGGACGGCAGCAGGTTCATCGTGAATGTAACAATAATGAATGCGCAGTTAACGTTTTCAAATGGCCGCAGGTGGCTGTTGTGCTTATCGCAGCCTCGGATCCTTTGCTGCAAAGGCCCGAAGCCAAACAGCAGAGAGAAAAATGGCAGAATTGATTATCGTGATCGTTTTTTAAAAAGTCTATGGGTATCGCAGTGATTACATACCGGAGTTACGGCGTAATGCCATCATCTGTTTGCCAGCGTTTCTCCGTTTCGGTTTAATCTTGCATTGTGACAGTTAATAAATCTGGAGTTTTCTTCTTCAAGCAAACGCAGGGAGGAGGAGACGTCTTGACAAGTCTGAAGTCAGAGCCGAATGAGGCGGCGTGGAAGATCTAACGGAGTCGCCCGTGTAGATTTGACACTTCAACAGTGGCAGATGATTCGGCAGAGTTTGGTGGGGGGGAGGGGGAGGAGGGGGTGGTTGGGTGGGCGGGGGTTCATTATCTCCTAATTACACGAGATAGAGCAGAGGCTTACTGAGCCGGAGCAGGAAAACACCTGCAGACTCGAGTGTGTCTCCCCAGATTCCAGCGCCAAGCCTGTAAAATGCTGCATACTAACCAAAGGATTACAGCGCGCGATAATGCCAGGCACCTTTGGAGGCGAGCAAATGAGGAGCTGAAAAACCAGATGAGGAAGGGGAAGGTGGTGATGGATGTCATCAGTTAAGTGCTTTCAGCCAGTCCAATCAGTAATTGAATAAACATGTGTCTGCTCTTCTTCTTTCCGCCGTTTCGCTTTGTCTCCCCCCCTCGGCCGAGAGCCCAAACTGTCGGCCAAACAGACTCAGCCGCGGCAATCACGGCCAGGAAGCATCTGCTCTAAAGCCATGATCTTTGAGAAAGTGTTTCGACGCATCTGGCACAGAAATAGCCACAGGACACAGTGCGCTCTTACAGCTTGACTAGATGCCATGCCGCATTGTTAACAAGGGACGGTTGTTTGTATCGCGGCCAAGCCGTGTTGGAGTGGAACTTTTTTTTCGTTTTTTTTTTTTTTCTCGAGCAAATTCATACAGCGGAGACCGGCCGCATGACACTGTGACAAGGATAATATTATTTGTCGGAGCTGGAAAGAAAAAAAAGCAGCGTGGTGGCAGCTTGTTCCAGATGTGGATGTGAATGCACCCAGAGAGAAGAGAGAGCAGGTGAGCTGTGCTTTCTGTGTGAAACACCTGACTTTACCTGCATCTTTCTGCAGCGTGCTCTCATGGCCTCGGTGGGGAAAAAAACTCTTCCCTCTCTCGGCTCAAAAAGGGTTAACAAAAGGAGCAGAGCATCTCAATCTGAATCCAAAAAAAAACAGACTCATCAGACGTCCGTTGCAATAAAGGTCACCGAGATTTATACGTTGTTTTAAGTGGGATCTGGTTATGATAGAGGCCGCGCCGTGACAGAATGATTCTTCACCCGCGAGCGGGGATTTGGGGGAACTAAGTTAGCCGTACACAAAAGGTTTTTCAAATTGGATTGCGGTGTCTCGTGTGGATATAGGCTCCTGTCACTGAATCGAGAGAGCAGCCCCTCCTCCGCCCCTGCTGCATAATGAGAAGACACTGTGCCATCTAGTGGGGGGCCGGAGAACAGCGCCAGCCCCCCGACGGCGTTCGGTGGAGGGAAACAAACGGCTGCGAGCATCCGAGCCTCGCATTTATTTACCAGCCACTTGCATAAAACAAATCCGTCTCTCCAAACAAGAGTAAATGACACAGCTGACTGGTGTAATGAGGCAGGAGCGGAGGACAGGAACAAAGAGCCTAATCAGAGCGTGTTATTGCCCCGGTCTACTCATCAGATGCTGGAAATTGGAAATGGTCTGAATTTATTTTTAGTGTTTACCCCGCACCTGCACGTCTGCGCCAGGCTTAAAGAGGAACAGGTGAATAGGGTGTTTTTTTTTCTTTTTCTCTCCAAAGAATGGGTTCATTCATTACAGAGAAATACATATTAGCGCGCCGCCTTGACGCGACAATGTCAGCTTTTTTTCCGGCTTTGTTCGGAGCACAAACGGGCTTGATTGTGCGAAGGAATCGCTCTTTTCGTTGTGTAATGGGAACAAAAAAACACAGAAGATTTTATTCAGAGGTGTACAGTGGCGTCGAAAACGCCCGCACTCGAGGGGTTGTAGAGGCAATTCATTTGGTTCACTACCAGCCTGGTTCAGAGAGTGAAATCACACATCATGCCGGCGCTGTGGTGGGACATATTCTCTATTACTTAATGGCATACAGTTTGCTGAGTTGCAGGAGCCACAAGTGCAGCTACAGGAGAGACGGACTGGCAGGAGAGCTACACTTCCTGCCTGATCTTTCCACTCTATACATATCCACGGCGGATTCCATCCCCGGGAGGAGACGCTAATGGGAAACAGCAGACGGACCCGGGTCGCGGAAATAGACAGCGAACCCGGCCTGGCCAGCACATCCAATTAGCAATCCTCAGCCCGGGGCTAATGGAAATGTAGATAAGATCCTATGTACAAATTGGAGGTAGGATAATAATAAGGGACGGGCAGATGGAGACCAGGAGCCTTAAGATGCTATCTGACACGCTGGCCGTGCTTCTGCTGACCAAGCACTAAACAGCAGCCCTCACCCCGCAGAGCAAGAAGAAAGAGGGATAATTATGTCATATAATAATAAATGACACTGGCACCGGTTCAGAGAGCCGTAGATAGCGTTCGTCAGCACGCCACGCGCTTTGTGTGGCTTCCAATTTGGTCGAGTCAAATAAAAAACCCTTGGCAGCGGGGAATCTATTCACATGTGCGCTTCCGTTTTTTTTTTTTTTCCTTCACAGAAGAACGAGGAATAACTCGCAGAGGGGGCAGTCTCAGGGTGCCAGCTCTTTTCCATCACAATGTCTGAATTCGAGCCGCTTTGGCACTCAAGTGGAGCCCCAAACTTTTCTGCTTTGTGTGTTGTGTCTCAGGGCAGCATGCATATTTCATGCTAATTCCTTTCTAATTGCATCGATGAGCAGCGAGCGGAGGCTTGTGTGCGAGCGGCTCGCAGTGGCTTGTGTGACTACGGGGCAGGAGTTAAAACATGCAGCGCCCCGCTCGGCAGAGTAGATCGCTGAGACCTGACTCCCCGAGTGTAATAATACAGCTCCGGGGTCGGGGAGGGTGGGTTCACTCTGCACGCAGCCATAGGTGATTTGTCAGTATGGTTGACGATGTGGAGAATATAAGTGTGGGGGCGGATCGGAATATGTGTGTGTCTGTGCGCGAAGATGGTTTTCTTAGTATTTCATCACCTCATATAATCCTTTGTTTTTCTTTCTTTCTTTCTCGTGTTTGTGTTGCTTTTAAGCAAAGGATTGATTTTCTCTCTTTTATTGTAGGCTGATGAAGGTTTCCAGATGAGCAAGGTGTCCTACAGAGTATCGACCCGGCCGCTAAAAAAAAAAAACCTTCTCGCAGCCAGTTTCCCGAACTCTTATAGACTGTCAGGGACTAAATAGTCCTGTAATGATCGAGACGTTGGCACCGGGACCTCAAACAAGCTAATGAGTCCCCATACGTCGCATTTCACGACACAATTAGCATCTTTTTTCGTTTCATTTGATTGAGATAAACTGTAATGTAAGTGTGCCAAATCTATTAGTGTAAGTGGAGCGTTACATCTAATGAAGGTAATTAAACAATACTAATTAAGCCTCCTAAACAAACAGCTAATTGCCTTAACTCCAGTGTCTGCGAGATAAAGCAAAGTTGCTTCATCATGAGCGGCTGAGGTGAGCTGGGAAGATAAGGCAATTTTTTCGAGCCTGATGCAGCCGGTATATTCCACACTCAGCAGCCCGGCTGCCTTATAATTAGAGAACATCACAGAGAAGGCAGATATTTACCTCAAGCAGCTTTTCATTTAGCCATGTCTGAGCTGCATTCAAATCTTTTCAGAGACTCTTTGTTGCCAAGCAACATGAACCTGAGCTACTTTATGGCATTCTAGTTATAGAGTTTTCCCTTCAGGCTTTGACAATTTATATCTGAGATATACCCTGACATCCCCGTCTTTTGACCTCAACAAAGTCAATCTTCAAAATTAGAATGCGGCTGTGCGATGTGTTGCTGATAACAGTCGAGAATGAATGAGAAGGAATTCCTGTGATCCGCCTATGGAAGGTATATTCTCCTTTTTCCCTCATAACTGGATGTGTATGGAACAAAGGACGGGATGTTGTGCAATCGCGTTTGACGGAAAGAAAGTTCAAGTCAATAAAACCAAGTAGCATTTCTCCCAAGTAGAACATTAAGTTTCAAACTATTAATGCAAGTACAAAGGCTCAAGACAGAGTTTCTCTTACAGACTAACTAAACTAAACTAATCTCCAGGCGTGTTACGTGGCAACAAACCTGGATGTTTTTTCACTATGCGTGTGTTGGTGTTGGTGTGTATTATGAATGAGCGTGTAATACGACCTCATGTTGAAGCATTTTAGCCAAACCTCTGGGGTTTAGTCACTTTTTAAAGGTACACTGTGTAGTGTGTTAAGTTATTTATTACCTCAAATCAACGTCTTCATTCATAAATAAGTCCTCATTGGTGTACAATTATCTCTGCCAACAATCTCACTTATCCTCCTGAGGGAAGAATCACTTATCTGTATTTACGTAGGACGGGCGAGCTCTACGGAGGCTTCCACGTCCTTCCAGTCTATAAAAAATGATGAACTACCGAGAGGGACAAAAAGAACTACGTGGTACAGATGAGGCTAAAGGCGTTTTCACTCAGAGCCAGCGTGACTGTGGAACGGAGAAGGAGCTTAGCGAGACGCGCTTGTCAGTTGCAGTTTGAGGTTTGTTTGAAATAACGTACCACATCAAATGAAGTAGTGTTCCCACCATCAAAACCACAAAATAGCATGCCAAAATTAAAATGACCTAAAGAAAAACTAACCAATGTCCTACTTACTCGCTGTACCTTTGCCTTCAGGTGCTGGTTCAGAGCCGGTGCCTACTCTGGAACCAGTTAGAACCAGTTATGTCAGGGGCTGGAGGCCAAGGACCAACTAACAAACCACTCATGACCTTCATTTCTAAAAGTCAGAGCTAGTGTAGCGTGTTCTGACTTATCCATGGGAGAGTAAACAAAGAGTTTCCACTAATCGAAGCAACAGTTGTCTGAGGACCCGTCATGTTCGGATGCCGATGTAGGCCTGCAAAGCCAGGAGCAACACTTGTAAAGAGTCGGTGTAGTCAGCCATAGTTGTGCCAACCAATGCTGTGAAATTGGAGACAGTGGCTGATTCATGTGACTCTACGGTGGCTACCATGAAAAGCACACGGATACTTAGAAGGTTTGAAGGTTGAACCAACTCCGAACCAGAACCAGCACTTGATTCGCTTTGGTCGGAAAAAGGGATCGGAAATCAGTATTCAACTGAGACTGTGTCATAACCAGTTAAAAACTCCTTGTAGCAGTTTTAAGAAAGAAAAAAAAAAGCATTTATGTATTTTCACCCTTGTCACTGAAGATCCCGCATCTCTCCGTTGACGAGCGACTAAACTCACTGACGGAGACTTTGGCAGTGAGCCCGGCGAACATGGGCGAGGTTAGAGAGTGTGACTGCCTTCACGCAGAACTGTGTCGGAAAGTGACAGTTCGGCCATGGCTCACTCTCTTGGGGTGGAAGATGAACCGGAGTGGGACTCTCACACATTGTTGGAAGCTGTCCAGATTAATTAGAAGACATCTGAGAATTCAGAGAGCCGACTCCGGCCGCCAGCTTCTCTTCCTCCCCTCGTCTGACAGGGACGCCGTCGCCGGTGGATATCTATCCGGGGGATCTCGGGGAGCAGCCGGGCTGCATGATTTATCAGGGATAATTTTGTGGCCTACCTGCTGAATTTGTAAACAACATTGATCAATCCGGCGTGGCTTTTACAAATGGCTGCAGTTGCTAAAAATGACAGATCATTACAATAAAGGTGCAGGGGCAGGGGGGTTGCTAATATGGATCATGGCCCGGAGATAAACTCAGATAGATTCTGAACAGCTCCATTGATTTCCCATGCATCATAAGGACCAACAGCAACAACACAGAGCCTCACAATGGGGAGAGACTGGGGAGCAAGTGTTGAAAAAGACGTACTGGAACAAACCGCAGCCGCCGGGACAAAGACAGCACATAAACCTTTTGTGATTAAACAGACACCGCTTCACTCTTTGTGTTTTATACCACCGGCTCCCTGACAAGTGTCTGGCCCACTGCGCTTCTGTTGAATTCTCCTCTCTGCATATCAACTCCTTAATCTTTGAATGTGGCATTTTAATACCGCGTGGTGTTGAAGCGCAAACTCACAAACACCGTCTGCGGAGATACAAAGGCTGGTATTTCGGGTGTCTTTTTTTCCCCCTTCACAAAGATCATTTTTTTCCGAAGAAACACATCTTTTTTTTTCCGGGCTGTGATTCAGCACAGAAAATGGGGACCGGAGTACGCCGCAAACATATGGGACAGAAAAGGAATAAAATGGAATAGAACAGACCCTTTTTTTTTTTTTTTTAAGCACAGTTTGTCTTCAACCTTCAACAGAGCTTGAAGAGCCTGAGAAGTAGGGCAGCGCAGTTTGCTTTGCATGCAGCCAAATGAACTGTAATTGCCTGGGGAGCTGGAAATCAGACTTCAGGGTGCAGACAGGAAGGCAGAGCTCATTCACGACTCTGATCAGCGGCGATGACTGGCAGGTCATTGTTAGCATTCAGAAAACAAACAACTCCCGCATAAAGAGCCTCGCCGCTCAACAGGGCCGACAAACAATGAGCTGGAAGTCACCGGGGACCAATGATATAACCGTGTAGGAGTAACTAAGCGATGGGCGAGAGATTTAAGATTGTGTTGATAATGGAAATGCTTTGGGCCTGTGTTCAGAAAAAAAACCCTATACAACAATATTAAAACGTATTTATTGCGGATAACCACAGATATACAATGAGTACGTTGTTGCGAGACTTTGAGACTGCGTGTAAGATTTAGCGTGTGATCTTGTAAGTAGGTCAAAGATGGTGGAGAATGAATTTATGATCCATCAATTCCCCACACGCTTCGTTTTCCTTGTATTCAGCAGAGTGGGTTTTATCTGAAAACAAAAGCTGCTTTCTTACACCACCAGCCCCTCCCACGGCGCACACACACACACCGCTGCGGCTCGACCGGTCGTATTCACTTTAAAGCCGCGTTAATTGATTTTCCGGCCACATGGGGGCAGTGGACGGGCTGTAAACACAACGCTGACGTAGTCGTGTAAAGCCGGAGCTTCTCCATAGCACTGTGTCAGCACTGGATAAAGGTGCGCTAAGCCCAGGATAAATTAACAGCGCCTTAGCAAAATAGTGTCTGGAGGAACTTGTGTTTGTGGGACTCTTGGGGAGGTAGGCCCAGGAATTAAAAACTGGACTTACCCCTGCAAAAAAGCGACCAGGTTGGTGTTCGAGTAACTTTTTCGTGTCATGGTTTGGGCTTTTTTAGTTTTGTTGATTGCCTGATTTATTCTGTAATTATATCCTGTGTGTTGTGTTGTCTCTTGTTGTTACTTCTACTTCCTCCTCAGCTGTGTTCCTGTGCTCCTCCCCAGTCTGATTATGCCCCCACACCTGTCTCACATCAGTCTTGCTATTACCAACCTGTTCCCAGTGTCTCTCCACCTGCACCTCACCCCCGCGTTAGATTAGTTTGTATTCAATCCAGTGTTGTTCCCTCACGCTTTGTCAGTTTGTCTGTTTCGCTTCCCCACGTCCATCCTGTGTTCCGGCCAGTGTTCCCTGTGCTTCCTGTGTTTGTACCTTATTTTGTTTTTTTGAATTTCTTTGTGTTTTATTGTGGATTTGTGGTTTTGTTGCTTGCATTTTTGATAGCTTAATAAAGCTTGCTTTTGTTTTCTCCCTGCCTGAATTGAGTGTTTTGCATTTGGGTCCTATTTTCATAATCGTGACAGTACGTTGCCATCTTGGAACTGTAACTGTAACACACAGCCGGAACTAGAAGGCTAATGTATGTTTATATGTTTATACACATGGACTACACTGACACTATCACCTCATGAAGTTGATATGGCACACACATTAGCAGACAGTTGCCTATTAACACATCCAAAAGCTTGTCCTCGCCAGAAAAACAGCCACACTGGCTGAACAATCAGGCAGCTCATTATGACCTCTAGTGGCTGTAGTAAGTCTTGCAGCTGCAGAGGAGGAAGTGAGGAGCAGCAGTGATAATAGTGACTCCATATTTGGGGGGATGGTGGGCAGATTAAACAAACGGAGGCCTGTAACTGAGGAGACCGCTGTTTGTGACCAGTGTGAAACCAGAAGTCGAAGGTGAGTTCTTTTATCTTTATAACATTGTGAAGCAACGTCACATACGTAACGCAGCGTGAGTTACTCAGGTAACGTACGTACGTTTGTAACAGATTCAAGCCCAAACCGTGATGTTTGGTATTAAAATCTGAATAGGTATTTGGAGTCTGAGTGTGAAATAAGTAGAGCCCATTTCTGTGACCAACATAACGTAGTCAGGTGAATATCATTACCACATTACCATCTTTCATTGTATCTCAGCTGCTGGGCGATCTCAAGCCTTTCATTGTTCTTGACTTGGTTGTTGAGGTAGTTGAGGTGGTGCTGTTTGTCATACAGTATTGGACGCTGTCAGAACAAATCGATAAGGGTTTCTCCCATTTTTGACCTGGAAATCAGGAAACAGCTGAAACAAAGGATTTCACTGGTCAAACATACATTTCTACAGGTGGAAATCCGCTGACATCAAGGTCCGTCTGAATATTTTTATCCTCGCACGAATGTTCCTCATACGCGCATACGTATTTAAGAACCCAAGGTACGTTTGTATAAATTTCCAGTCTCAAACACCTGAAAAAAAAAGAGTCCTAAATGCTCTACTATGTTCATCTGCCAGGATTTATCCAAGCATTTTCACTGAAAACAGCTGAGGACGAGGTTTGTGTGAGTCACAATGAGATGAGACAAACCTTTTACCTTTATATATAGAGGAAAAAATCCTTTGTTAGTAGAAACATTTTGGCTAATGCAGCTTTAAATTGGAAGTCGAGGTATTGAGATTAAAAGGTTATAAAATGTGGGAAAAGGATAAAACAAATCATGGTGTCAGAGCAGTTGTTTAAATGTTTTAATATGCAAAACTGGACGGATATTAGAAACATTACTTAATGTAAACACTCTCAAAACAATTCATACTGACCTCTGAAAGATGATGCTCTGAGGGATGATTGTTTTCTTCCCCTGTCGATTATGATCAGTCAGTGAGTCCACTCGTAGAATTGACCATTTGTTCGTTCATCCGAAAGTCTTTTTACCTTCCTCTCAATCCCCTCGATCTGCCGGACTGTCAGCTACTGGCTATGTTTGCCTCACGTACGATCTACTTTTTCATTTGTTTACATATCCATCCACAGTTTGCATTTTAATTACTTACTCTCACCTGCCACTTAATTACTATAACTTTTCACTCACCCTACAGTTCAGCTAGCTCCGTCTGGACGTGCTCCACTATAACGACAGCTGTCTGCAGTAGTTCTGTGGGTTTTTTTCTGCGATCACTCCACTGCTGTTTTTTATTCTTGTATTCATGTTTGTATTTTTACTCTCACATTCAACAGAGTACTGTTAAATTCGGTATGGGTGTGCACGGTCGACACAAAATTAATTTTAATGATTACGCTGACGCGCTGACTTTTCGTCTACCTCCACCCTCGGGCCAAACGTTCCACTTGTGCGCCACTCAAACCTTAATGGGCGCGATTAATGAAATTTACTGAACTTTCCTCAGCCAGCGAGTGTCATCGGGGTGTCCCAGTTAAGTAGACGGCTGTTGGCGTGGAGGGTGCGCGCTGATCTCTTCAGAAACATTTTGTGTGAATGATACTGTAACTGTTTAACATGCAAAGCAAAACGGAAAGCGGCGCCGATGGAGCCGCCTCTCCTGGGCGCCGCGTTCGTTGACCTGCCGGGGGGAAAGTGCTCATGTGCTGCATTTGTTTCACTTAGTGAGTAGGTGTGTGTGGAGTGCCGTTCGGAAGGGCTATCGAGGCGGTTCATTCAGCTCCATTAATGCACTATCCCGCATAAATGTGCGATGTGGTTGAGAAGCTACATGGATGATAAGAAGTCCTCAGCCGTTAGATTAGTGCCGGACAAAAAAACAAACAAACACAGGAGTCCTTTTCTAAAATTCTGTGTCTGCGGCTCTCCGTTCAGCTTCCAGCGAGCTGAACCTCCCACTCCGGGTCCGACAGCAGCTCCATCCAGCAAGTTGCGTTCCTCCCGCCCACGCAAGCAAGCGTAGCCCTCCATGTGTAGCCTCAGCGCGGAGAGACAAATGGCTTCTGTAAATTACCTAAACACACGCTGCCAATAATGGCAGTGTAAGCACTGCAAGAATGATTCACTGTCGGCTAAATCAATCCGAACACTACTGTCGGCGTGGCAAACTTTTCCACAGTAGGCAGTCTGCTTTTGAGCTGTGCCGTTTCCCCCGTCAGGGCTCGTCATTCATTACTGCACCGTACATACAGCAGCAGCGGTGCTGAACGCTGGAGATCATCATTTTGAGGTTTACATATTTGGCATTTTGACCTTAAAATAACAGCTTCAAATCATGTTGGTGGTGCAGTGTCTTGTTACAGGGTGAATTGTGTCTCTATCACTTTCCTGCACAGTGAGAGGGTCGGATCACAGCCTTACATGGTGTTTACTTCAACGTACAAGTCTTCAACACATGACATCATGATGATGTAATGAGTTTTGTTTGTAGTTAGCACCTACATTACGTCTGACAAACTATTATTGACCAGGGATTTATATCTATGACTGTGGTGTTGCACTCAGAAACTCTGGGGGGCGCCAAATCACACAAAAAGGGCCGGTCTCCACATAATGTTGCTTTAATGCCGCCATCGTTTTTCCCCTTAATCTTTTTTTGGTGTGATTATATTTGTAAATTAAACAGTGTTATTGCAATATTTATAATAACATATTACACTGATCTTCATATATTTGGGTTCCTCAATACCAAACATACGCAGATAGAAAGAAAGAACCACAGAACAGAAATATCAATAAGGGGACTTTTATTTCATCTTAATAACTCGGTTTTACTCGGGACCAGTGTTGTGTGAGACGCATGAAATGTTATAATCCTGTTAGTAATCCTTGAATATATCTGAAATGTAATTACATCCTTTTTTCTGTAACTTTACTTGAATACAGTTACCTTTTTTTCTGTGTCTTGATTATGTAATCCCATTACATGTATTCCCCAAGCCTGTTAATAATGTACTTGCATTATAGTGAATATATCAAATGATGCATGATGATACAAATGATTTCTTCTTCATATTTTGTAAAATAAACATTATATCATATATTGTATGCATGTTTTCCAAAAACAGGCTATATACATCAGTGATCTATAATATATGCAAAACATATTTTGAGAAGTACATTATTGAATGTAAATCCATATACATCAACAATATATTATCAAAATAAAGGCTTTTAAACTTGCCTTGGATTGTAAAGACGTACTTTTCAGAAGATGCATGCAAAGAATCCTTCAAAAGATGAACATTTGTTTTATTTTGTAATACATTCTTGAAGCAAAACAACAATCTGTTGTGGTGTGTTGTCAAATAAACATGTACATTATAATTAAAAACAAATATAAGGTATTGATATCAAGCACTGAAGATGTTTTGAATATAAACATCGCAACCTGCTCATAGTTGCCTTGATTAAGAAACATATTTCAGCATTTACTCTAACCAGCATCACATCTCCGTCTCCATCGGCGAATTAAAATGTCATTTTGGGAGACGGGGCTGCTAATTGACAGACGGACAGGCAGCCCCCGCAGGAAAGGTAGTACGCTTTGAAAAAACGAAAAGTGTAGTTTTCCCCCGGCGGAGCTCATCACATTTCAGGATGTCCTCTGGAATCGTTTCAACAGGAACCTCCCTCACATTCTCATCTTCTCCGAGATAAATTGGCTGCCAGCCAGCTGGTCTGGATCATTCGGGTCCAAATGAAGAGTGAGACAGAATAGACGGGCTTGTCAATTTGTTCCCAATATCCTGGCTCACAGCGCCGGCCGACCTGCCCACTTCAATCCCCCACACTATTAAGAGCATCTCAATCCATGCAGAAAAAAAGAGCAGAGCTATTAAAGCAAAGTCGTGTCAAGACGTTCAGCTTTAATTATTAGCATATAAAAATTAAAACCGTGATATCCTGCACCGGCGATGTCAGGTGAGAGGCATTTATTAGATACTGGGGAGGGGTGACTTTAATATGCAGCGAACTGTGATGCGTGGTTTACTACACAGCGGCTGTGGCATATACCTGTCAGGAGACTTTCCATTTCATTCAGATAAATGCTCCTGCAGCTCCTGCAGCACCCCGTCTTCATCACTTTACTCTCCTTTTGGAGACTTTATGGCAGTTAAGGCAAATGGAGGCAGCGCCCAGACAGGCTTTGGAACAGGAGGAATGAGCGCCATTCCACCAACAACAACTGATATAAACGCTGACAATGTAATTTAAAGGCTTGTGCAACCTTTTGACAAAACCGTTTGGTGAGACTGCCGGTCCCCAAATAGCTCTGCTGACATTAGGAAAAACAGTCCGCGTTTACCTTGATTTGTGTAAGCCCATTTTCGCGGACAAACCGCCTGTAGCAAGAGATTAATGAGCTAATCCCAGCCCTTCTCTTGTCCTCCCCGCGAATCAGGGAAGTAAATAATCACGGGTGTGGGTGTCATTATGTACTCGGGTACTCGGGGTCTTTAGTCCTCCTGGATGCTGAGTGAAATGAGAGAACTTTATCTCAATCGAGGCTGATGAACACCAAACTGTTTGTGGAAACAAGGACAAATACCTCCATGAATCAGGCCCCGGCGAAGACGTCTGGAGTGCATCAGCCGCCCGCTTACAGTAGCCACTTACGGTTTAGTTGATGTTACGAAACAGAGGCGGGTAATGCTTCATCACAATGCGCCGTAACGTCTTTGTTGTGGAATTATAATTACATAACCAAACCGAAAATGCAAAATCAGCATTTCGTTTCCGTGTGTGAAAACGTGATATGTCATGATGTAATTCAAATCTGGGATTTTGGACCCCGTGATGAAACGGGAACTCAAACAGCTGACTGACACGTTTGTGTCAATAATCTAATTCAGCACCGTTTTTACATCATTATTTTTGCACGGCTGCTTGTTTGATGCTGCCAAGATCTAAATCCAAATTAATTTGTGCGTTTTTTTTTTTTTCGGAACAGGCTTTTTACATCAAACTGCGTGGGCGGAGGCGGGAGGAAAAAGGCTGCACGAATGCTGTTTATCCCGGTCAAACAAGCCTGGGAAGAGCTACATGAACTGGTGCAAAGAGACAAACAGGCAGGGAATAAAAAAAAAGAAAAAAAAAAAGAAATCAGTTGGCTGAGTTTGTCCGAGGAGGAGGATGACGGAGAGCAGTGGGCAGTGCTGACACCCATTTCGGCTGATTTGGTCTCGGTTGAGGCTTCTACCGCTGCATGAATAGAGTGGGAGTCAAAATCTGTGGTCGTAGTCCTCTCGGTGTCATTTTGATTCAGTCGTGTGTTGGTCATATGCTCTCTCATAATGTACGTATAGTCTCCCAAATGTACTCACTAATACGCACAGGCAACAAACCAAAATGTGGATTACGGTTCGAGCGTTAATCTAAAACTAGGACCAAAACGTTACAGCTCACACAGTTTGCAGGCATTCTGTGATGTACATTCATTAACAGCAGTCCGTAGTAATGCAATAGAGTTATGTTAGCTAGCACAGCCCTAATATAGTGTGAGGGCACACAAATATTCTGCCACTGACATCAGTTACCCAGGCTCTGTGTCCCAGGCTTAGTCGAATGGACATTTCTATTGTGCTTTTCCAGGCTACCGATCGCTCAAAGCGCTTTACAAATACTTGTCACCTTCGCACACACATTCACACACTGATGGAGGAGGCCGACCTGCTCATCAGGAGCACTTTGGGGCTCGGTATCTTGCTCGAGGATACCTCGACATGCAGCCAGGGGAGCCGGGGAACCGAACCGGGGACCTCAGACGACCCACATCCGCCCATCTTTCTCTAACCTTTAAATTGAATCCCACATTTTTTTTCTTCTACTCATCAGCCTTCACACTGATTGAACAGTAAAGGCAGTAGGAAAATTACCTTGCTTTCACTCTGCTATTCTGTCTGCTGGATCTTTCCCGGAAAAACAAAAGGTCAGGAATTGCGTCTGCCGCTGCGCAGAAAAAAACCTGGTCGCCATCCCCAGCTAGCAACTGGAATAACAGTGGGAACTCTACACACTGATGGAGGAGACAAAGAAGGTGAAGAGGGAGAGTGATGGAAACCGAGGTAAAACAAGGGCGAACAGGCGTGCAGTCACTGGAAAGAGCAGCGGCGGTGCTGTGTCGAAGTCTGCTCCCTCGTCGATAAGGGCGTCCTCTTAGCGGCGGGACTTGAGAACAGTTCAAAACTGTCTTTCTTTCTTTCTGCCGGATCAGTAAGTAACAAAACCTGCCTACTTACTAATACAGCCGGTGTTTTACTCTGCATATTCATCGCGCTGAGATCAGAGTTTCTCAGTCAAACAGGGAGACGGTTGTTTTTCGCTTCAGGCTGATGACGGTAGCCATCTGCGACGGGTAGAAAGCTCGGAGGAGGGGAACCAAGTCGTTTGAGATCCCCAACTTTACAGCAAAACACCACGAGCGGAAAATTGAGAACGCCGCCTTCTTGACATGTGCGACATCGATTTTCTTTGTGACACGCCGAATAAAATGTTATCGGCCTGTTTCCCTCTGAAGAGAATAATTTGCTAATGTGACAACTTAGAGCCGACGTTGTTCGGAGACGCGCTGTCAGCCTCTGTGGTACGCCGCCGCGGAGGGCGTCAAAGCCTTCAGTTACACTAAGCGCTCATGTCTTTTTACTGTCTTCAAAACTGTTCGTAGGTATATTTAGAGCAACTTCAAAACCAAAGTCAATTCTTGGTATGTAAACATTTGCTTTTTTTAAAATTCTAAATCTGTTCTTACACCTCGAAGCTGCCCCATGAAAGATTGGACGTTTGCGAGGACACGTCCTGCTAGCTAGAGAAGCTCGCTAACATCCCTGCTGAGTTTGTCCTCCATTCATTTCCACCAATACATTTAGATGTTAGAAACAAATAAAGCTCCCCAGAAGGATATGGATTCCCCTGAAATTCCTCAAAGACTAGAGGAGTTTGGAGAATCCAGAACTGTCATCTTTCGTTCAGGTTTCTGTATAAGCCAACATCACTTACCGTGACGACTGAAAGAGGACATCAGGAAAGATAAAAAAAACCTCTGACCTCATCGGTGCCAAAGAGCGTTGGCAGTACGCCTCGGGTATAATTGAATTTTCTATTCGTAATTTGCAGCCTGCTATATGTGACATTCTCTAAGTGTTTAACAACCATATAATAGACCAATTAAAAAGTGTTTTTTCTCAATGCCAATAATGAAGTCCATCTATCTATTTATCTATCTCGGCGCTGTAGGAAATGTACTGCTCTAGTTTCCAATCAGCTGTCCCCTCTGCTGTCCACCTCTCAGCATGGAAGACGGCTACAGAGGGCAGGACGTTACAGAGTTCAGCTTTAAACAGAGAAAACAAACCAGTTCGGTGGAGGCAGCATCCGTCCAGGGATCATCACTCGTTACAACCAGATTGTTTTCTTACGCCGTTTTGTTTTGGGTCATTTCGTCCGAACTAAGAAAAAGAAAAAGAAGAAGAAAAATAAACACAACTTCCCAGATATCTGTCATCATGTGATGCAGCGGCTGCAAATGAAATTTCACGTGTGATGAAAAAACTACATTTAAAAATTAAACAGCGACTTCTCTTTCCAGAAACACTGTCCCACTTCCTGTGGATCACTCGCAGCACTCACAGTCAACAATTGTCACAGGGATTACTTCTTCAGTACGAACTGTTCTGTGAATAATCCAGAGCAAAAAATGTTAGAGAGTGTGTTTATTTATTAATGACCAGGGTTTTGTTTTTTTTTGTTTCTTTTTTTTTTTTCTTCTTTTCATTTTTGTGCCTTGGTGTTGAAGAAACGATGTGAACCAGCGGGGAGCAATTTGCCTTTTTTTTTTCTCTCTCTCTAAAGAAGTGTTACGGAAGCTCCACCTCGAAAAAATCACGGTTGCTGCGGATGAATCATCTGCTGAGGTAGCTCCGAAAATAAACTTAACTGCATAATTTAGAGTGGAATTCATTTTAGTTTAAAATTCTTGTACCCACAGGCGATGTGATTCAAACAATGAGCACCTTTGTATTATTTAGAGGCCCGGTCCTCCACCTACTATGATGCAGTGGACACGACGGACTGCACGCAGCGCATGAATAATTCTGAGGCCCTTCGTGTCGACTGCTCGCACTCTGACACGTTTCAACATCTCTTAAATGGAACAGAATAACTGTCATCACGTCAAACTGGTGTTTTGTAATCACATTGGCATCGATTGAACGTAACAAAGTACATTTACTCAAGTACTTTTCAGGTACTTGCTATTTCCATTTTCTGACCGTTCGTACAACCACTGATGAAATAAACCTAAATATAATGTACATTTTTGAGGTACATTACTTGAGTATTTCCATTTTCTGCTACTTTATACTTCCTTTCCACTACATTCATTTGATAACTTTAGTTCTGAGTTACTTTGCAGATTCAGATTATTCAACAGGGTATGAACTGTGACGTGTTAATGATCCCGCTAACCAGAGGAAAATGAATATCGGCTCCGATAATCAGCCAGGGTCAATAATCGGTCTACCGCTACTCTTTCTACTTTGTAGATTGCATGCTGTATCAGAGCCAAAGTATCAACATTTATTTTATCTGCGATTGGATAAAAAAAAAAAAAAAAAACACTCCAATAATCAGAAAAATGCAGAATATTAGGTCCAATCATTGGTCGAAACCATAGTACACAGTATATACCTACATGTAAATACATGTGGAATTTACTTTTATTTACTTACGTACTTTACAGTTATTGCCACAATATTTTTTTTTTTCATATTCAAAGCTCCTCTTTGTAGGAAAAGCTGATTTTTTAGTCTCATTCCCAAAACCTCAGTTTATGACGCTTTGGGAATGAGATTCAAAAATCAACTTCTCTAACAAATAGGACCTTAAAGTACACATAATATCAGAAACTCAAGCTCTTTCTGTGTGGGTGACATACTTTAACACAATAACCTCTAATTTTATTCCAGTGTGACTTTTCTGCGGTTTATAAAACACTGCAAACTGGTTCACCCAAGGACACAACCTCCGCTCCGTTACGCAAACAATCGCTTTCAAAATCACGTCCCCGTTAGGCCACCCCACCCATGTCATATATATCAGGTGGGGTTACCTAACGGGGGCCACTTTCTTGAAAAATTCACAGCTTCTCTTTTGTTTCCTCTCGATTTGACATGGCGCCCGGGAGGAGAGCGCACCAATCAAACTCTCCTTTATTTCCGGACAAATGATTTAAAACCATTATTCCGTCTGAATGAGAGCAGAAAATGAACACTGATTGAGGGTAATCTAAAAACAATGAGCGGCCGCGGCACGTCCGCGTGGCACTGTGTTTTAAAAGTGAAATTAGTGAATGTGTGATCTGTGGGAAGAATCCATCTGTGTAATGACGCGCGTGTTTCCACTAGATGGCCCTTGCACCCAGCTGTGCCGCCTCTTCAGGAGTCATGTTTCATTAGCACTTGATCTGATTGCTGCTTAATTCTTTTGTGTTAATTCCTCACAAAAGGAAAAAAACACCTGACAATAACACGCAACATTTACATTAAGTGACCCAGAGAGCGTGCTGTGGCTTAGAAACAGAGTCTCATTATCAAACACAGTAATCACAGGTGACAGTCTTTAAAGCATGAACAACTTTCTGTTGTGTCATTTCTAGTTATTATGATGCATTGTGGATTTTTTTTTTTTTTGTCCTGCTTCACGCTCGGAAGAACAACAACCTACGTAGTAAGTCAGAAATAGCCCTCCTCATTGAAAAACAACAACAGTGTGATGCACAGTACAACATGTTCTCCCCGTTTGAGGAAGTGGTTTAGCTCACCAGACCGTGCATCACACGCGATCCTCATTTGACGCCACTCGCGTCGAAATCATTTCACTTAGCAACTTGTAATCACCTGCTCGCCGGGCGAAACAACCGATTGCGATTGGCCGCCCCGCGTGAAACAGCGGCCCGGCGCCGCGGCTGGCAAATCCAGTGAACTAAAGCCAAGAAAGTCTCTTTGTGGGACGGGAGATGTCAGTCAGTATCTCGTGTCAGACATAAATTGCTCTCCCCGCAATGATGGATTTCCCTCCCAAGGCCTCTCATAAACATCTCAGAGCTCAACTGCCTTTTTTTTTTTTTCTTTCTCCCTTCTCACCCCACAAGTCAAGCAGCCTGTGGGCTCTGACTCGCAATATTACAAGGTTTCTTTTGTTTCTCCTGGCAGCGTGGCACCCTGGGATCCTATCCACACGGGCCCACATGGGGATACTAGGTGTCAGAGGACCCGCTCAGCCTTGACGTGGCTCGGAGGCACTCGCCGAGCTGTACTGGGAGAGCTGGTACCGCTCCTCCTGGTGATTTATGGTCCGGAGACGGTGATAAAGTAACGTGGAGATCCTCCTAAAGGAAACAGTAGACAGCTCGAGTGAGTGAGAGAGGGAGGATAGTCAGGCGGAGGGGGGGGTGTTTTGTCCGAAGCTGAGAAGTCATCGGCCAGAGGGCAGGGTGTGAATGGGAGTGTGTGCAGGTGGTGTGTGTGGGCCGTCCGGCCTTCAGCCCGGCCGGGTCAGCTTACCTCTCGGTCCCCACACACTGACCCTCTTAATGCGGGATCTACCTCCTCTCCTTTCACCCACTGGCTTTTATGGCCCCATGTAAATCTCTCTCCGGTAACACAAGCTTGTCAGCCCTCCTCGAGCTCCTTTCTTTTCAACACATTTATCCTCGTGGAGGGGATTCAAAGAGGCGCTGCGGCAGGGAGGTGGTACGAGGAGGGGGGGGGGGCCCTACTCGACTTGAAATAGATTGAAAAAGGCCGAGGGATGATCAAAAAGGAGAAAGTCCGGAGCGAAACCTTAGACATGGGAACGGCTGGACACTCGAGCGGGGCGAGAGAAAGCCCCCTCTCAGATGAAAGGCAGTCGTCCATCAATAAGTCATTAAAGCAGACGGAAAATGTAGAGCCAGAAACAAGACCGCTGACAATCACTGCGCCGAGCGCGAGCCGGCGTGGAGTGGCGGAGGAAAGGGGGGGCTCGCGAGGTGAGACCGGCGCATGCCCTGAAATTAATAAAAGATTCTAATGAAAAACCGAGAAATGAGGAAGTGATGAGCACCATCTGGTGGATTTTGTCTTTTATGGCCTTAGCTGACTTTTATTCACTCCGCGTGTGCTGAAGGGGGGAAAAAAAATAAAAGCCCCGCGAGCTCCCGGGGCCTTTCTGTTTGTAATCAGGCTGGAGTGCAGTGGAACAGTGGAAGGAGGTCACTAACCGCTCAGACAGGATTCCCTTTTTTTTTTTTTTTTTTTACAACACGGTGCGCGGCAATAAAATACCACCCTGCGGAGTCAGTCAGCTATACATCTCCAGGGCCGCCTGCGCTCTATTTATAGAAAGCGAGAAATAAACGGATGGATGAGCAAACAAAAACACTCCGCTCGCGACAGGCGGTTTCTCCAGCTGGCGGAGGCGCATGTTGTTTTGTTGACGTCCGGGCGACCCCCGCGAAGGGAAAAGTGAGGCAGCGGCCTTTTAAAAGGCCTATAATTTTATCACAGGCGAACCGTCTCTGACCCTGATCTGTCTTAGTTAACCAATACGAGATGTAACCGTCTGACAGGGGTCACAGCGGCACTTATTCATGTGGCTAATGTCACATGTTGAATCCAGGAAGCTTCTGGAGGGAAGCGTATAACAAAATTTACTGGGCAGTAAATCCGGCCGCTTTAGCCGAGCGCAGTGACAGCGCAATGTTGGGTTTTTTTTACGCCGTGAAGTCCGCGCCGGGAGAGGGGAAACCGCAGCAGAGGTGCACCAGACAAACATATTTCACCATGTCTCACGCCGGATGTGATTGCATTCTTCGCGGCCATTCCGGTAACAATGTTTGATACCCACCTCAGGACGCCTTAATAATTTAAATGGTGTTGTCTCCGCCGAGCGCTGTTCATATCGCCTTCCCCCGATTGCTTTGTATTTCCCTCAGCGCGCCGCGTTACGCATCACTTCAAAATTACACGGCGGTACCTGCACTCAATGGGAGCGTGCGGCGAATCCTAATCACCTGACAGACTTTCAGCTCCGAGCTAAGTAACGATTCGGAGTAGCTCTGTCGCACTGATTGGGGTAAAAGACTCAGCGGCTCCGAACAGAGTCATTGTACAAATGACGCCCCCCCCCACCACCACCACCTTTTACAGCCATTAGTTGTGGGTCACTTTAACTACTGACTATTAGGCCTTTCATGGCTCTGTGCTTGTTAGGGTTTTTAATGACTTGAAATTCCCTGAACAAGCACAAGAGTCAGCGAGGAGGTCACACGGCTCTCCTTTCACTCCGGGGTCGGTTTTGTTTGTTTGTTCGGAGGGTTCTTAACATTTTGACACCGACACAGTGGCCTAAACCGGGATTAGAGACCTCAATTAACCCGCAGGTCCCGAAAATGCAACACCTCAAATCCCATGCTGAATGCATTTCCAGGACGAAGTGGAACAATGAGCGACGGGGAGCACGACATCGTTGGTTGAATCGGTTGATGTAGATATCCCAACACAAAAATACGTGCCGTAATGAGCTCATTTCAGGTCGTTTTCCTGACGAGGACGGGCTAAGATCACCAGATGAACCCTAAATAAAGCATTTTAACTTTAAATGCCCAGGTCGCTGACCTTTCACCTGCACTTCAGGATGAACAAAACAGGCCGCTGTGCCATTTCGTTGAGAGAAAACACTTCTTTGTTCTCGTTCGTGTCTTCAGTCCTGAGGTTTTTTGTTTTTTTTTCAGCGCCGGTGGCAAGCTCTCGGTTTTTTCCTTGGCAACTGTCGGTCCAGAACGGCAGAATGCCAGAGGGTGTGGAAGGTGCGACCGATTTCCAACCTTCAAATGCAACTCTTTTTTTTTTTTTGGAGGCGAATTGGCTGCATTTCTTCTGTTGATGATGTGATATCAGGCATCTTGATAGCGGTGCGGTTTGTCTGGGAGAACTTTTCATCACATTCTGTTCTTAACACCCGTCTGCTGTGATCTTTCTATTTGCGTAGTTCATTCTTCAGGCTCTTGCAAAAAAAAAAAAAAAACAGGTCTAACTGAAACTTCATGAATAAAAAAAGCCGAGCTAAACAGCCAGCTGTATTTTTAAACAGTGGATGTTGTTGGCCGGTGAAAGAATCGCATCCCGCAGGTTTTCTCCGTTTTAACGACGATGGCCGACTTTCAGCGGACGGAGAACATTCGAGGCGGACGCGGCTCTTTCATCCGTATCTCTGCTGGACGTGGGCTGAGTGTGTTAAGCGATGCATCATGAATGACTGGCGGTGGGACGGCGCCGTGGCCGCTCTTTTCCTGCCTAGCGAGCAGCTAATGGTGCAGAGAGCGTATTCCGGCGGGGGAGACAAACACTGTGGCCCCGCTATGATGCCAGATGTGCTGTCAACTCCGTATTGTCAGCAGCAACAAAGCACACACACCAGGCCCCGGCGCTCGCAGGGCATTCACATTCAGAAATGAGACGCTCTGCCATTAACGTTTCTGCCGCCCGCCTACTCCGAGGCGCCGCGAAACCCGCCATCTATTCTCATATTCGGCATTTAGAGCCTGTTTTTCTCAAAACAAGGGGGGGAAAAATCATTGGAGTGACATAATTTCACATCTTCCCGGTGCAGCTTTGCCTCATTTCAGAAATTTACAACAAGTGAGGGAAATAGTCTTGACGGAAAATGACAAATGGGAGCTTTAGTGTGAAGAAAATGACACATCGTTTGAGAAATTTCTCACCAAAAAGTTGATTTGTGGCAAACTTTTTTTAGGGTTTTTTTTTTCACCTGTTTTAACAAGAAAATGGGATGTTAGGTGTCGACGATTGAACAAATTAGATCAGATTAGATTGAACTTTATTGTCATTGTGAATGCAGTCAGCATCCAACCAGAAGTGCAAAGAGAAGCAGTGTGAAAGAAATACATTGAGACACGCCAGACAAAGCAGGCAAGCGCGAACACACCCGAGAACACACACGCAGATACAGACGCACAAAACAGAAACATAAATACTGACACACACAACACACACACACACACACACCCTCCCCCAGTGCTGAGGGAGGGGCGGCCATCTGCCCCTCAGCGGCAGCAGCACAATGACCAGATCAGAGGAATCCACTAATGAGCGCGAGTCGTCTGCTGTGAAAAATTCATTTGCTGCCTCTCGCTGTCCGACGGCCCTCTGCGGCCACGTCGCACTGCGCGCTCCTCTCAGAGGGCCGCTCTGTTTGGCTCCTATCAGCCGTGGCTGGACCGCTTGAGTGCCGATGATTTAATCACCTGTGGCTTTTTTTTTTTCCTTGTTGTTTTTTTTTTTTAAGCAATGCATCACAAAGGTCAACTCCGAGCTAAGACTTGAAACCTCGTTGCGTAAGACTTCATGACTAAATGCTCCGCTGTTTTGACACAGTCTGACGCCAGCGCGGCAGCATGAGGAGACAAAAACAACAAGGCCCGGTGCTGCAGTCGAGAGTTCGTCTTTGCTCAAACCTCTCACGCAACGCGAGATGAGGGAAGTGCGACTCGGGGCAAACAGCGGCTGTCGTCTCGTGATCGGTGGCAGTCAGAGTTGAGGGGGGGGTGTGTGGGAGGTTAGTGATCTCACTGTGGGCATCTGTAGCATCTATCGGGAGGGTTGTCACTCGGCGGTGAAAGGAAGTGAGGGCAGACTGGAGCGGTTTTTTGTATGTGCGTACGTGTGATGCAGCGGGCAGACAACAGCAGCAAGACAAACAGGTTCACTAAAAGTTCATTCACCCTGTTTTTCTACCAGCCCGACAACTTGTTTTTGTTTCTCTTCTTCCCATTTTCATTCCTCTTCCTCTCTGCCTCCCACTCCCCGCGCCCAACACCGAAACGCGATGAGAAAGTTTCACTTGCACGCAAGGAGTTAACGAGATGCGGCGGAGTTGTCGGAGGAGTGTTAGAGATAAGCAGTGTATCTGCAGCTTTCGTTTAATTACCGAGGCGGTGGAAAAAAAACGGGCTTGCTCGGGCCAAAAATCATAGATGGTGCCAACAAAATGTAACACGGGGTTGATTCTTCACATTCTTTGGAAATGCAGCCAAGCTGCTGGCTCTGCACCGCATTTATTTGTGAAAGACTTTGTCCAGACGTCTGGCTGACGTTTGGGAGCTTATCTGATTATCTGAGAAGGGGAAAACATCGCAGCGTCAGTAAACAGCGGCGCTGACACCCTCGCAAGATATAGATTCAGTGATTCTCCTCTGTGCCGTGCACGAGTTCGGGTTAGGTCTAGAGGACGGTGCGAGAGTGGAGAAGGAAAGCATCGCGTATGAAAGCACATCTCATTATTAAAGAAGGAAAATAGAGACGGCGCGGAGATGGATGGAAGCACTTCTCGCAGATATGCACGGTAAAAACTTGATTTATGACATCTGGCTGCCTCGGTGTTACAAAGCCGGCGCACTGTCATTATCTATGTAGGCGAAATAGAAAGGCCTGCAGACGATTTAGAAACTTGATGACGGAAGAAACTATCTCTCTCAACCGATTATGATGGCAGCCAGCCGCTGGGCATTCAAACACAGTAAATCTAAGTGAATCATGGGGAATGAGAAAAAGCAGCGCCTATAAGGGAAACGCAGTGCGCTGTGTGTGATGCCGGGAAGGGGGGAAAAGGTAAAGCGCAGTGGGTGTTGCGTGAGTCACCATGACTGGAGCCCCGTCAGTGACTACATTCAAGGTTAGGTGAGTAAGACTAATAATAGGGCTGAAAAAAACATAAAAGGTGAGTGAGATCAGGTTACAGGTGCAGGAGAAAGTCAGCTGCTTTATGTTTACCTCGACGATTCATCACCGTCAGCGCCTGCGGGCACATGCGTGGATCCTGTTTACACTGAACTGTTCACGTGATGAAGTGCGATTAAATTTCCGTGTTAACATTAATTTAACCAGCTAATAGTTCCTCTCTGCTCGCCCACACATGCCAAAGAAACCAGAACCTTGTCTCTGTTAATGATAATAAGTCACCAGATAAACCAGGACTGTGTTCCTAAAGGAAGAGTTCAACATTTTCAGACTAAAAGCAACAACAACACGATATTTTGAATTGCTCGCGTCACACCCGCGTCCAGCAGTGTGGCTTTCACGGCACCCAGCGGCGAGCGCAGACCGGATCACATTTAGTCTGAGATGCCCATTGGACGAGAGCAACAACATGGCTCTCACTTCTGTGCGTTACATATGGCGCTGGAGTCAGGAAGGAAATCAGCTAGCCTCTCACCACATGTTCAAATCACCAATAAACATCGTACCAAGTTTGTTTAATAAAGTGTAGTGGTAAAGGTACATATGTAAGCAGTATGTAAGAAATGCCGACTTGTAGAATCTCAAAACAAATAGGGGGCCAGAATAACCGCCAACTGCTGCCTTCTGTAGCTACCATTAGCTAGTTAGCTCAGTTAGCTGCGCAGCTCGCGGTCCAGCTTGAGAGCTTGCAGGGAGTGTGGGTGTTCATATGGTGTATATGACGGCATACAGCTAGCACAGGAGCTTTGGTCCAAGACAGGCCGGGGCTAGCTGGTTAGCATGCTAACTTCAGATAGACGTCATAATGTCAAAACTTTCATTTCGCCACATCATGTAGACAGTTTACGTTATTCTTTTCGTGTTTTCGACTAAAATCCTTTAAACAATAAACCCTAATGGGGTTTATGTGCTGTAACTGTTTCTTGATAAAGCACAATGACTTCCTGTAGTCCTTGCTATCTTCCCGGCAAGCTAGGTGTTTCCCTTTGCAAAACATCCCCAGACATCAAAAATACCAAATCCTCTGCGTCTCAAAGATGCACAAGACACCTTTTCAGGTCTGGGTGTCTCTGAAAGCCTTTCTAAACATGTGGTTAAAGTTGTGAAGTGGTCACAGGTTGGTTGGGTGTTTGGTTTGGTTTAAGAAGAGATCGATTGGTTAGGTTTAGAAAAATATATCCTGGGTGACAGTGCAGCTAGATGAAAACCCAGCGTATCTCACATACCTCTTTAACACCACAATAAACATGTATGCGCAGGTCTTCTCAACACAGGTAAACCCACTAAAAACTGACGATTGATTCCTTTACCGTCAACAGAAGAGTTTGTCTTTCCTGTTTTGACTTACCTATATCACGTTCATCCACACGTCCTCGCTAAGGAGTTAGACATCATGCTTCTCTGTCCAGTTTGAAAGGGTTAATAAAGACGCTAAAGAATACTGTGTCTATCTGTATGAGACGCAGACAACCTGAACCAACTGTCTCCTCGTCGTAGCTCAATATTTAGCAGATCTTGTCATCTAACTCTTGGCAACGAAAGTTTTTCTGAACGCTGTTTCTTAAAGGATTATAACTTTAAACCTGCAACTACAGATTCTGTTTACACAAACAGCAGTTATGGAGCAAAATGAGCCTCCATTCGGAGTCTTGTTTGTGGCCACCTGGCAACGTAGGTCCACACTTCTGCCAACTCCCGGGAGAAATGTCTGCCTCTTTCTCTGCTAAATGATATGTTCACCAGCTAGTCGATGACTGTGCTGCCTTTTCATAGTCATTTCATACATTTCAAACATCGAGGCTATTACAGCTGCCGTTCGTATCTAAATAGAGATGCACAAACACATAAGGGGAAGTGCCGATTGAATTTTTCCCAACTGAGTGAGTTGTCATGAAAAGAGCTGAACAAATCCAGAAACGCCAAAAAGTTGCTCCAGGGCTTCTTCGTGAGCCAGCCACACATAAAACCCCTTATTTGTGACAGGGAAAGGAGAATTTGCCAAAATTCTTCGCTTCTGCTGCAGAAAAACCCATAAAACAGGTGATATCCGACTTCCAGTGCTTGTGATTCTATTCTATTCTTCGTATGGACGATATGTTTTATGTTATTTTATTTTGTCAAATCTTTCTAGAAAATAATATTATTATATTTGGCTGTATTTGATACGTGTGTGGTCCTTTTTCTGTCTCTGTTTATGCCTCTAACCGACGTCACATGGCATCTTATCTCATGATATTTTCTATTGTGGACACGGAAAGTGGTCACGAAAGGGAAACAGGAACTGGTGTTTTTGTTTATTCGGACCAAATGTTTCAGAGTTGGGTGTGACTGAAGTGCCATGTCTACAGTTTTTTTTCCTCCTCAAAAATAGAAGTCACAAACAGCAGCAGAAGTCCAAACGTCACAGGACTTGAGGGTTTTTTCCAAAAAAAACTGCATCGTCATTTATAAAGTTCTGTGGAAAGGCTACTTCTTCCAGTACGACCTGACGACATCTCTCCAGTCATCTGTTGCCCCTTTAGACGATCGGGATATTCAAAGCAACCTCTTCTGCACAGCATCCTGTTTCAACATCTGCTAATGTATACGTCAAGTCATCTAATTCTGTCAGATAACTTATAAAACCAGATGGAAAGCTCCCGTGGGGGGACAGGGGCCCTCTTTAATTCTATTACCCTGTGTGCACACACTCACACACTCACACACACACATCAGTCCAAGACATAAGCAGCGAGTGGAGACCACAGAGAGCAGTTCTTACAGATTCAAAGCTGCCCTGAAGGCAAGAGGCCCATGATGGATCAGACATTGATTTGATTTGAAGTGAGTGTGAAAGCTGCTGTCTGTGCCCTCTGCCAGAGAGGTGAACCATGATTGAGCAATGGCTGTCTGGAGGGTTCACTCAGGAAACTGTAAGTGGACAGGCCGGACCTGCTGCTAACAATCACCTTTTGTACAAATCGGCTGGAAATGAATTGTTGATTCACAGAGTGGAGACAAAAAGCGAGTCCCAGCTGGCAGCTATTCCAGCACACCAGCTCTGAGCTGTTGCTCCAAGGACGCACAGACGGGCACACGTAATCTGTGCAGTTCATCTATATTAACAGATCTTTACTATGTTTCCATGCAAGTTGATAAAAGCCACAACAAGCAAGTTTATTTTTCTTCCGAACGCGGCGTGTTTTCACGGTCGGTTCACTTGAGGGGACGGTGAGTCGTACCTGTGCTTCTCTGTTTACTCAAAATAAAATCCCGGTGTCGGCTGGGTTACTTGTCTGAAAATCTTATCCACCTACACAAAGTGATGAATCACGGCTTCAGAGTAAATTCCAAATCTGCAGACAGAACAGCAGTGAGCCGTCAAAAACAATGCTGTTTGTGTCGAGTTAGAGCGGTTCTCTCTTCTGTCCCGTTCCTGTCTTATCACATGAAGCATCACTGACGCACTGAGTACATTTACTCAAGCATAGCACAATTTTGAGGTACTTGAACTTTCCTTGGGTATTTCCATTTTCTGTCACTTTATACTTACTCCACTGTATTTCAAAGGCAAATGATGTACCTTCTACTGCGCTACATTTATTTAAACACTTTAGTCACAGAAATATAATTACTAATTGACGATACATCAATCTAGATTAAACTGCGGTGTTTAAAATGAGTCCACTTTCGCCAGATGAGGACAGGCTGCACCACATCAGAAAAACAACCGTGCGGGTCGACTCTGAAAGCAGCTCATCACGAACCCATTGCTACGTTTCTCGTTCCGTGGCGGCGACCTCTAGTGGCTGTCGTGATTATTATGACTGCAAAGGAGGAAGTCAGATTAACTAATTTTCTCACGGAACAAAGGTAAGTCTGTTGTAGTGTTTTCCAAAAACCAACCAATTAGTTTACGTAGAAGATCTGGTGCTCCTGTAGCTGGTACGCTGCAGCAGTCATGATGTTTTGGGAGTCGCTGGCAATCGACCTCTCGCAATTGTTTCGGTATTGTTTTGTTCGTTTTCAGGCTGTATGCATTCAGTAAGTATTCACATCATTTATAGTATAAAATGTACCCGACTGCTGTGAAATACTACTAAATACTCACTTACCCGTATCAAAGAAACACAGGCTTTGTCAGAGAAATGTCTCAAAATATCAAAAGTTTACGCGCTCATCATGCCGAATGACCTCATGTCAGTGTTTTATTCCATTACTGAATCATTAATATTGATACATTAGCGTGTAAGCAGGACATTAATGTTTAAGTGGGTGTTAGTGGGGGTTTGCTTACCTTTAGCTTTACATAGTGTTTAACAAATGCTACATATTTTATAAGACGATAAGATGCTTTCTATGTCCATTTTTTCTGTTGTTTTTTTTCTAACTGTTACATAAATGAAGAGCATAAAGTACAGTATTTGTCTCTGGCATTCGGTGATGCAGCAAGTAGCAGTAGAGTACAGCAGTTAAGCAGCTGTCCTCTTCGGTTCATTGATATCTGACGTCTTCGTTAACCTTCTGATGAGTCCACTTGCTCTGTCCTGCGTTTTTCACTTTCTCGTTTCTCTCAGTTGCCACAACAATGACTCAGACGACAACCGGCTCACAAACACATTTGCAGTTTACCGTTAGAATCGCGCGCTGGGGGGGGGGGTTTCCTGAAATAATTCACAGGAAGTGATGTGTGTTCTGCACCTGCAATGTTTTGTCTGAAATAAACAGAGGAGAACAGAAACCAAAACCGAACCTCCGTCAGCAGAAAAATCCCGGTACTGTCCGCGCGGCTTGATTGACAGGTGATGTCTGGGAGCGCGGCGCTGAAGAGCACTTAGCAACAGAGATGGAGAACAAAATAAAAAAACAAGCGAAGGTTTCAGGAACTAGCACGTGGGGGGGGGGGGAGCAGGGTGTGGAGGTTGCCAGCCGGTGTGCAATAAACACTCGAAAATACGCAAGGTTTATCTTGGTACAAGACTAAAGTAAACAGAGAAGCAGGGCAGGGAGCGAAGTGAAACACAAACACTGTCCTCGCCGTCATACAGATGTTATTGACGATAACCCAGAAGCTTTGTTGACACTCCCGATAATGACACATTCTGCCGGCCGCCTCGGGGGCCTCTCCTCTCTGGCCACCGCAGCTCAAAGCAAATATATCCAAGTGTCTCGCCACTTGACAGATAATAATCAGTCGGAACGATACGAGTTCACGAGGGGCCGCTCTCCCACCTGAGGCCCGAAACTCCTCTGTCTGTCCCCGGAAAAAAGGCGACGCTCTGTCACATCCTCACAGCGCCGATAAGTCGCGTGCGCTCGCCGCTCATTCATTACAATTCATTAATGGATGTTTCCCGTCTCCATTGTTTGCCGTGTGTTTTGATCGTCCTGCTGAGGCTGATGGCAGATACAATTTCCAGGAGCGTAATGAGAGCAAACAAGCGCGGAGTTTTTCCCAGCCGAAAAAAATAAGACTCAAAACAAACGGCGAGACAAGCGGCACCTGTCACGTCCTGATCAATAACCCTCCTGTGGGAATACGGGGCCATTTGTGTGGACAGAGTGACCGGCAGCCCCGTCCTATTTCCTGTCATAAAAAAAAAAAACCTCTAAAACACGGGGCCTGCTAAATAATCAAAAAGTCAGAGGGCCGGATGCAGCCAACAAATAAATCCAGATGTATTATTTACTCCACAATCTTTGTTTACACAAAAACACAATAATCCTCACAGATTTGAGGCGGTGGGGGGCGCGAGAGGCGGCGCTCGGTATCAGCGGAGGGATCTGCAGTCTTTAGAAAAAGAAAAGAATTCAATTGTGCCGAGAAAATAAACCCAAAGGCGGCCGCGTACAAAGGGCTCCGGGTCCCAGGCGAGCGCCCTCCAGGAGTCGGCCGGAGAGTTGTCTCGAGGAGGAAACTCTATCACGGGGCCGAGGGAGGCGCAGAGGCTTCGGTTTGTTCAGCAATATAGCCGGTGTTTTTACTCCACGAGGGGCACTCCCTGTCTGCCTCGATACAAACACGGGGAGAAACAAACTGACACTCCTTTCATTGGCGTATGATGTTGTTCTCCTTTCAGTGGAATAATACACATTTGAGAGCTTCCTTTGTTTCCGTGCGCTCAGCGTTGGCTGGAAAGCCCTAACGTCGCTGTCTACGGAGGAAAAACAGTCAGCAAAACAATGAGTGTACCTGCGTTCACCCCAGGTAACGCAGAAAAGTTGGCACGTCGTTTGAATTGCTTCACGAGAGGCTCCAGCCTGATGAGCAGGCGGTGATTAACTCGCGTGACTCATCAACCGAGAGCGAGAGAAAACATTTTTTTTTTATTATTATTTTCGAGTGGGTGTTAAAGGACAGGCGATGGTCTTTCGCGGCCCGCTGCTCTTTCCTGCAGGAAGAGGAAGATAAAACAACTATTTGTTTTCTGTTAGCTTCAGGCGGTCGGCGTAGACGGTGTCATCTTTCAGACAAGGAGGCTCCACAGGGGCGGTAAAGCGTCCCTCTGGCCGCGGCTGATAGATGGTTCCTCCACCGGTGCTTTGTTCTGGTCTGGTGCTGGACACTCGCTCCAGACCAGAGCCATATGTCGCTCGTCACAGGGAGCTCGGTCAAGAAAACCTGAGAAGAACAGGTTCTTGACTGAACATTGTCAACCCTCATGCAAATAATTACATTCAAATCATCTTTAGCGTGACGGATAAACCTCCGTGTGACAGCAGACCGTTTTACGCCAGTATTTCAATACCGTTGCAGGGAAAAACCGCAGACGTGAGCTTTATGCCACGCGACCCATCGACGGGGATCCTTGTGTACGCAAATCCGGCTCGTCGCTCTTCCACCCTAGTGTCTGAATAATGAATGAAGCCCGTCTTCTTTGGTTGAGTGGTGCTATAAATCAGCACTAAAAGGAAAACTGCCAAAGGCGACAGGGTTTTTTACGCACGGAGCCTCCCTGGAAAGGTTAAAAATGTTTGGCTTTGTTGAATAATGTCATACTGGGAGGTGATAATTAGGTGTTGTGTTTATTTAACAGAATAATACGAGATGCTTTACGCCGTGTCTGCTCCTGAAACAGTCTCTGATATCATGGCACGGTTTCACAGAATATAGTCTACGTTACGTTCGTCCCAGTCGGCAGAATAAAATGTTATGTTAAACTGGTATCTTATCAACATTTCTCCAATACCTTTCATATCAACAAAGCAAGAGATCACTATTCGATACACCCTGTCAACATTTAAAAGTTTGAAGCCACTGCATATTTTTAGCGATGCATCTGGAAAGTGTGCAGCATTTCAGCACTTGTAAGCAGGAAACCACTGGATATTTTCAACGAGAGACCGCTGATCGAGATACCGTTTTAACAGTGTGCAGCTACGCGAGGTGAGAGACCGCTATCAAACGAGAGACCACTGTTCAAGAAACCATCCAACGGACGTCTTTGAGGAGATGGGACTTATTTTATGCCAAAATACAAGCTTTTCCTGACCCTAACCAGATGTTTTGTGCCTCAAGCTGACCAGACCAACAGCTCTGTGTTGGCACAGCATGAAATAGAGAAATAAACATACAGAAATATAAAGTTGCGGCGTAAAGAAACCAAAAGTTTCAACGTATCCATGGTTTGCAGGAAAGTACATTGCCAACACATGTTCTGACAATCGGGTTCCACATATTGTAACTAAATGGATCCTTTGCAGATTGAAATGCAACCAGTCGATCATACGTGTGCTTAATTTCAAATAATGTTTATGATGATCAATACAACTGTAAATAAAGCATTGGTGCCAGTATTTATTGGATAAACTGTGCTGACATGTAAGTCAAAAAGGCCGAGGACTTCTAGGCTCCTGACGGTGGGAGTAACGAGGCAGTCTGGCACGGCAGCAGGTTTATTCTCTCCGTCCCTCCCCTGGTCATTTGACTCTGGAAAGCTTATCTGCTGTCATCTGGCCCATTGTCCCCCGTTATCTGGGGTGATCAGGGGCTGAGCTGAGCCCCTGTTCGCATTTAAGTCCCCTCCACCGTCCGCGTGGGACAGATGGAGGACCTCCACCTGCAGAGAGCCTGAAAGAACGCTCGCTGTGATCTGTCGTATACGAATGCAGCCGAGTGTTCTCCCAGTGTCTTCAGGAAACAGCGAGGGGACCTCATTCAGAACGGGGCTGAAACGCCGCGACAGATCTCTGACCTGCTGAGGCGGCGGCAGAAAACTCGAAAAGAACCGGTTCTTGATTGAACACGATCAACCGTAATGCAAATAAATGCATTCAAATAGTCTTTAGCAGACACTTTGCATTGAGTGTGTATAAACTGCAGTCATCACAGATAAACCTCCGTGTGATAGCAGAGCGTTTTATGACAGTATTTCAGTGCTGTTGCAAGGCAAAACCACAGTGGAGACGTTGGTGAAAAAGGAAAAGGAACCCCGGTTGCATTTATCATGGACTCATAGCAAACACCCTTCCTATGCAACAGCAGGCCGCATTTCTCAACCCGGCCTGGTGGCTGGCTGGCTTTGGATCGGTGCCACATGTGGATATATATTTCTCTCCTAACTGCTCCAGGGCAGTGTCACCCATTTCAGCTTTTATTGGTTCATGCCCGCTCGTATAATTCCGCAGAGCCTCCATGTCAGGACAGGCAGCAGCAGGATTCAGGCTAATCAGCGTGAAAATGTGCTGGAGTAAAAAAAAAAAAAAAAAAGAAAAAAAAATCAACTCCTTCCAGTCGGTGCCCACCAACGTTGTCAGGCGGACGGCTGAGGAGTCAGCCTGCTGGTGTGCCAGCGAGAAAGGAAATAAAAATAAATCACTTATGTGGCGCTGTCCTGCTGTGATCCTAAAATAACTTTAACACTGCAGTATGTCAGGATGATGAATATTTCAAACTGACTGTGGACCCTCAGAAACACAAATTTACTCTAAGTTCTTCATTTGATTGAGTGGCAAGTGTTCAAACGAGTAGTCAGTGTTTTAAAAGTCATGCTTGAGTAAAGGTAAAGATATCGTCTTGAAATATTACTTTGCTTAAAGTGGAAGTCACACACACAAGTAGTACTTGAGTAAAAGTCTTAAAGTATCCGATATTAAATGTACTGAAGCATTGAAAGAATGAGTCAAATTAAATATACATATACAGTATATTTATATAATTCAGGTCGACTGCTCAGATGTTGTTTCTGATCACCTACTTTGGCTCTGATGCAGCTTGCAACCTGCAAAGTAAATAGTAACTAAAGTTATCGGATACATTTAGTGGAGAAACAAGTACTATGTTTGCCTCGTGTAAAGTACAAGTACCTCTAAATTAAAAGTACAGTACTTGATCAAATGTACTTAACCACATTCCATCACTGTCGTTCTTTAGTTCAGTGGTTCTCAACGTGAGGTCCGGGGTCTCTGAGGGGCTTTCAGGGGTCCCTCACAAAAAGGGGAAATATTCATTTTCACTATAATTCTACCCGTAAGTGACACAAAATTGGTTTGTCAGCAGGATTACACGCGAACTATGGTATGGATTTCCACAGCGCCTGGATGGAGGATCAGTCTCAGCCCAGAACTTTCAGTGCAGATCTGGATAAAGGGACAGATCCAGGATTTTTCTCTCTCTCTCTCTTAACATTGTGAGATTTTCCCACATTTCTATTAATTTCTCAAGGAATAATTCACGGATATTGATGGAAAAAATCTGCCGTACATAGGTGGCTAGTATACACACTGGAGGTATGCACTCTGCTAAGTGCCATTCCAGTACTAGTAATATGTTTCATACACTTTCAGTAATAAACACCTTGTTAGTTGGGCCTCCATGCTCTGTTTTCTGTCAGTTTAGGGGGTCTTGACATGGAAACGTTTGAGAGCCACTGCTGTGGTGCACAAATCAGTCGATAAGACCCTTTGTTTTGTTTACTGTGGCAGGTTGGGCCTTTTTAAAGACAAAATCAGAAGTCAAATCCTCGTCAGCAAATTAAACTCATGCATCCATCCGACTTCCAAATAAAGCCATGAACCTGTTGCTGGAAGTAAAGTAAGAAAGTCGTAGGTCATTTTTGCATTCCATATTGAATTCCCTGGGGTGGTGTGACCTCGATTTAGGTCAAGGAAAAATAGTTTTTAAAGAGGGCCAACAACACTTGCAGCAGCAGCACGGCCAAGTAGGAAGTTTAAGAGGGTGCCGCTCAAAGATAAGGGTGCAGGCTTTGTCTTTAAAGCGGCTCTATTGTTCAAATCCGAGCTCTTTCTTCAAGCACAAACATTTAAGCAAGCAGGCGGATGCTTTTACAAACACTTTTTCTTTCTTTTTTTTTTTTTGTGGAAATATAATCATTAATGTTTGTCTGCGCCAACAATAGTTTCCCACTCGCACTGAGAGCCTCCACGTGAAGACGCCGTGTGAGACGTCGGCCGCTTCTCCGCAACCTTCTTCATTTGAAAACTGGTGATAAGTGTCGTGTTTCCCTCACTGGGGCTCGGTGCATCTCGCCTCGACAGAAGACGAAACCCAAACAAAGGAATCCGAGAGAACCAAGGATGAATCTTGGCTGAGGACCGCCGACGACCCCCCTCCACCGCCGCCGCCGCCGCCACCACCAGCAGACTTCACACTCCAACACACATGCTGAGATGGAACAAACACGAGCGCCCTGATGGAGCCTTGACTGATAGATAGATAAAGAAGTTATGCGTTCCAGTGTGAATAATGAACATAGCCCGATGCGCAAAAACACGCAGGGACATTCAGTTCATCTGAAGTCATTGCAAAAACAACAAAAATCAACACTTCAGACCCCCCTCTCACATTCCACAGATTGCCATAGCTTGTCATCAAGATGCAAAAAAAAACGCACATTACGTGCCACAAAATAAAATTCAGTGCTCACTACGGATTGTTTTTCGTGACTCTCGCGGCGTGAATAATGGCGTGTGGGTTGTAATGTGAGATGGAACAGCACTTTAATAAGTAGAGGATGTTTTTGGTGCACTTAATCAGACTGCCAGCGAGGAGGGAGCACTACAAATATCGCAGCAACAGCTCTCGTCTCCCGCAAATATGCGAGCCTGCATGCACCGGCAGGCATGCACACTTCTCGGACACGTGCGTGCGCGGAGCCGAAATCCGCGAGCCACTTTTCAGGGCTCAGACGAGAGATTAAGGGTATTTGAGTTACCCAAAAACCTTTGGTGCATTCACGGGCGACACCCAGAGTCGGCCTCGACAACAAAGGCTGGATGTTGTTTTCAATGTGGTGATTTAAGGAGGGGAAAAAAAAGAGAGAGAGAGAAGGTGATATTTGAACACAGGTATCATTATGAAATATTATCCCGTGTCGACTTGCCGACTGGGGGGGCCGGGATGAGTTGGAACTGGAGGGCTGGCTGGTGTTGACTGAACAGCGCTGCTCATTCTTCTCTTTATCTCGCTGGCATTCTTCTGCCTCATTTCAATAGCCATTCTTCACTGAAGAGCCCCCTTCGCCGCCGTTCACACTTCTTGTGATTTGTATTCTAAGTAGCTCACAGATCTTTTGTATTCCGGGGGCCGATAGCGATCTGAATCCTCACGCTGACAGTGGAAGGCTGCAGATATCCTGCTGAAGCCCCCCACCCCAACCAAAAAAAAAGAAAAAAAAGTCTTATTTATTATGAGGAGTGAAATCTCTTTTGTTGGAATGCTGCGAAATGATAAGCTGCATGTACACACCGACTCCACAGACGGTGAAAGGTAAATCGCTAAAGGAGATTGATTGCCGCGCGCTGATTACACCCGAAAAGCTACGAGACGAGGCACAAATGTTGCACTGAACTGTTGAAAATGATGTTCTCCTTTTCCCTTTTTCTATTGAAATGAATTATACTGGGAGAAATCACCCAGTTTAATGGCAAGAAAAGGCACGAAATCCAAAACTTTTGCATCACAATGTCTGTGCCAAAGTTACAGTAGTTCACAGAATCTAGGATTTCTATTAAAAATCCACCTAAATGCCCCATTTTACTTCATCGTTTCAGCATTTTCTAACATTTCCAAACATTCACAGAGATTTGGTCCATGAATTCCTGGGACCTGTCTTTAAAAAACTTAAAGGTGCACTATGTAGGTTTTGGAGAAAGATGTTAATCAGAAGAGAAAGATCTCCATCGACTGGTTTGTTTATGCCTAAATAAACTGAACAGACAAACTGACCTTAAAAGACAAAACAACATCATGCTGTTTTACTTTGTTTATATGTGGCGGACCCTGCCACCTTTCCAGCTACAAGCAGTGTTCTGGGAACTATTTCCTCTGAGAACAGCTTGTTTATTCAGTTATGGAAAAGATAAAAGATAAAGTTTGAACTTCTTCTCCAAAACTGCGCACTGCCCCTTTAAATAACTGGAAGAACTTGCTCCATTGTTGCTGGGGATCGCGTTGGACTGAATTCTGTTGAAATTTCGTGAAACATTTTGCACACAGATGCATCTTTCATGTAAAGGGCGGGCAAAGTGATCCAACACCGCGCAACCGGATCTCTTCAAAAGACCCCCGCGATTCAAAAAAAACAGAGAGCGTTACATTCAAAAACCCGCCGTGGGGGGAAATGCAAGCAAAATGTTGCGTTTATTCAAAAACACACATGAGCGGGCGCTTCAGAAGAAATACTCTAAAACATCAAAATAAGTGCAGTGGAACTCCCCGCTGTAGTGAAAGTGAATTTGGGGCATGTGGAGAAGAAAAAAGAAATGAAATACTCGATGTTATTCAGCACGCAGATGAAATCCTTGAGTTCCTCCTGCAGACAGATAAAAGAGCAACTGTCTGCGTCTGAATGACTTTGATAAGGGCGTCATACCAATACAGTGGCCTCTCTCTCCGAGCTGCAGATTCCCCCTGTTCCTCTCTTCAGGAGTCCAACTTGTAGGATTAGTCTCGAGCCACTTTGATAAGCCCCCAACATTTGCTTATTCCTTTCATTTAAATCCAGGGACTTGTTATTAGTTTGTGTGTGTGTGTGTGTGTGTGCGAAGGCGGAATTATTGCTGATCTGGTATCATATTAAAGCGACGAACACTAAGCCTACCATAAGCTACTGTTTGCTTCCCGTCCGTGTTTGTCTCACTGATGTTTCGCCGTGCAGATTACTTGTAAATCAAACTGTCCTTTATTTGTTTTCTGCAGATGCTTTTATTTGCTTATTGTTCTTATTCCAAAAGAAATTTGAAAAAAAAAGAAGTAGACTCTTTGAAAGTCATGCGAGGTTACACGCGATCGTGTAACACAGACACAACACCAACGTCAGTTGTCTCGATCGCATCTTTTAATAGACGCTTTTTATGCTTCAGCGATGACTGTGATCCTTCAGTGTAACTTCCTCATTTATATACGCACGCATACGCACATATTAATTAATTTTTTTTCCCCTTCTCCCTGTTGAACACAACTGTGGTGAGTTGTGAATTTTGGGGGTTTTCAGGCCTGAGGTTTTGAAATGCGCTCAACCTCCAACAGAGCGGTTATAGCTGCCAGACCTCACCCTTACCTGGACTAACCTCTGAAACTGTAAGAAGAGCTGTTTTTCGCGTGGCTGATGTCTCTGGAATCATGATTTCTGCGTGCAAAAGGGCAGGTTTTTGTTTCCCTGAAAATGTGCGTGACGATGCTGATGCCTTCCAAATGTTATGTTGTCATGGAACTCTAAAAATCCCTCTCTAACTCGAGGGGGGAGAGAGAGACATCAATAGAATCAATGATGCAGACTGACTCACTGAATCGATCACCGCTCTCATATATCAAAGACATGAAGTAGTATTTGCATGCCACATGGAGGATATTCGGTTTCAGACAGCCCAACGGCCCCGTCTGAGCAGAGGGGCGGGGAGTTTCGTGTGGCCCGGCGCTTACATCACCGAAATCAGAGAGGTTGGAGAGGAGCAGCATTCGAAAACACAGAAGGCTCGAGTGCCGTTTGATAGAAATCCCACATTACAGGGCGTGTGGTTCTTTTTTTTTCGGATCTGCTGGGGGTCATTTAGCAGCGCAGACATAACAGCACTTGAGGAAGTGACAGGGCGTGTAAAGGTGAGGACAGATTCAGAACTCGGCTGATGAAAACTGTCATCAGAGGCAGTTATAAAGTGATTTGCGGGGAGAAATAGGAGGTTGGGAGAAGACGCCGAAACGGCCAATTTAAATGTCAGAGCTCCGCCGCTTCATGCAGAGCGAGGAGGGGAAGTGCAAGTGCTGCTGATGTGTTGGCAGAGAGAGAGAGCTTGCTAATAATCCAAAGAAGAAGCTCTAATTTTCCAATAACTTTCCTTGACAGACATCTGTCAGGACTCAATAGAATCACTTAGACTGTACTGAACTTCACAGAAACATTGCGACATGCCTTTATTCCTGTAATAATAGATTCATAATCATAAATTACACCCACAAGAATTCTATTTATTTTGATACTTGAATAAAATCCTGTTTGCATGTTCCTTTTTTTAGGTTTTTATACCCATGAGTAGCGCTGTAGAATTCATTCAGGACGTTTAAAGGTGCAAAACGGATGAGTTTGCATTGAAAAAAACACACAACATGCACTTTAAATCATCAACAGCATGTGAAGAAATAACAGTTTGGATATTGTGATGTCTACTGAAGTTAGCATGATCGCCCGTCCTGTCCGGATCGAGCTCACTGGCTGACATCAGCTATAGTGAGCAGCATCTATCTATCTATCTATCTATCTATCTATCTATCTATCTATCTATCTATCTATCTATCTATCTATCTGTCTGTCTGTCTGTCTGTCTGTCTGTCTATAGCATGAATTTGACAGGGGGCCTATTCTTACATATTGCACCTTTTAATTCTTCATCGTGATGAAATAAGATCCTGTTTAAATGTTCTTATTTGAGGGTTTATTGTCACTGGAAACACTGTAGAATTCATAATGAATGTCTATCACACCTTTGATCCTGAGAAGGTGTTTTTAACCCCTATATTTAAAAAGTACATACATATAAATAATCGTGCCCTTTGTTTATCAGTATTACGGTAAACAATTAAGCCTGATTTGATCCATAGAAAGAAAAGAAAAACCACCAGAGATCACTTTAAATCATTATGATGATAATCAAATATGAGCCTTGTGTCACTAAGTTGTTGTCGAAGTGGTCAGATGAAGATGACACACTTTCTCCCTAAAGACTTTTTTTTTATTATTTGTTTAACCCTACCTTTTGTAACGGACACTTTTTTCTTTCTTTCTTTGGGACACAACTGTTGAGTACGTGCCGCCCTCACCACAGGCTCACTAGTTCGTTGGTCGCTTTATAGGCAGACGTTTTGAGCGCATCCTGCTGCTCCTCCGCCCCCCGGGGGGGAGGGGTCAGCCAGGAGCGCCGCCGTACTTATTGACTTGTCTCTTGAGGACTCGCTCAGAGACAGAGAGAGGAGCATCTGTGACTACACCGGTCCACGCGCCTACAACACACATATACGCACACACGCGCACCGCGTCCTGACGTTACATAACCGACGAGCGTTCATCATGGCGGTGAGTTTGTTTCAGAGCGCTCCTCTTAACATGCGTGTGACACTTTGCTGTGTTTTCTTTTTTTACCTGAGGCTGCTTAAGGGCAATTAACTGGAGATCAGTTTTTCCACCTAGTTGTTCAACTCACTGCAGTCTTGCTTGTTTTTTCTGCACTGTTAACCTGAGCAACTTGGGAGAAAAGTGGAATTTTAAACTTTCACAGCTCCAACATTAGAGACATGGGAGTGAAGGAATTTGCACTTTTTTAAAGGAGAAATTGTGTGTGTTACTTCCTAGATATCAACTTTTATCTAACTTTTCATCCCTCTTTTCTTTTCCAGTTTGAGGTGTCCTTCAACATGTATGAAGGCAACGGCACTGACAACTTCTCGGAGGAGTCCGGGGACTACGACGTGGACATGGAGGAGCCATGTGGCAGCGCCCTCAGCAACGAGTTCAACAAGATCTTCCTCCCGACCGTTTACGGAATAATATTTGTCCTGGGGATCATTGGCAATGGATTAGTCATCGTTGTCATGGGCTACCAGAAAAAAGTCAAAACCATGACGGACAAGTACCGGCTCCATCTCTCCGTGGCCGACCTCCTGTTCGTCCTCACGCTGCCCTTCTGGGCCGTGGACGCAGCCAGCAGCTGGTACGGTGGAGGTTTCCTCTGCGTGTCCGTGCACATGATCTACACCCTCAACCTGTACAGCAGCGTGCTGATCCTCGCCTTCATCAGCCTGGACAGGTACTTGGCGGTCGTGCACGCCACCAACAGCCAGGCCAAGAGGAAGCTCCTTGCGAGCAGGGTGATCTATCTGGGCGTGTGGCTGCCTGCTGCCGTGCTGACCGTGCCGGACCTGGTGTTCGCCAGGGTGCACAGCACGGGGTCTTCCAACCTCAACCTCTTCACGGACGAATCCACGGAGACCGCCGACCCCAGGACCATCTGCCAGCGCATCTACCCGCAGGACACCAGTCTCATATGGACAGTCGTGTTCCGCTTCCAGCACATCCTGGTGGGCTTCGTCCTCCCGGGTCTGGTGATCCTCATCTGCTACTGCATCATCATCGCCAGGCTGTCGCAGGGCTCCAAGGGCCAGGTGCTGAAGAAGAAAGCTCTGAAGACCACGGTCATCCTCATCCTCTGCTTTTTCTCCTGCTGGCTGCCCTACTGCGTCGGCATCTTTTTGGACACCCTCATAATGCTGAACGTGGTCCAGTCCTCTTGTTACCTGCAGCAGGCGGTGGAAAAGTGGATTTCGGTCACAGAGGCTCTGGCTTACTTCCACTGCTGCCTGAACCCCATCCTCTACGCCTTCCTGGGAGTTATGTTTAAGAAATCGGCCAGGAGCGCGCTGTCAGTCACCAGCAGCAGGTCAAGTCAGAAGGCGACCCTCATGGCGAAAAAGCGAGGGCCGATCTCATCCGTGTCGACCGAGTCCGAGTCCTCAAGCGTTTTGTCAAGTTAACAAACGGTCTGACTCGACGCGAGTCTGTGACTTGAAACTCTCAGGAGGGAAGACTAAGCTTTATTCCAAAAGAACTACATTTTTGTACAAATGTAAAAAAAAACAACCAAACAGAAAGAGTGTTTATACGGTTTGATTTGTTGGCCTTGTTTACTGCAATTGTGTGTTTTGTAAGGGTTTGTCGTTGCCATTTCTATGCAAGTTTTATGTTCCTCAAAGCGGGTCGTGTCCTCAGGCAGTGCCTCATTTCCATTCATTCAGCTGTGCAAACAAAATCCCTTCTTCCCTGTTTTCATCTTTACAATTTTGCGATGCTGTATCAAAGCTCAGGCGAACAATGCCCCTCTTTTGTTTCGTGTTTTTTTTTTCTATCTATCATCAGGGACGGTAGCTGCTCTTGGAAACCTGTACATAGTTCGTAGCATTTTTTATGTGTGTGTGTTTCGCACTTAAGTTGTGTGATTATCTAAAAAGCTGTTATTTATTGTCGTCACTCACACTGGAAGTTTTGTAAAAAAAAGAAAGAAACTGCATGCTGCTTTTTTACCTTTTTTTTTAAGAAAATGTGTGTGTGTGTGTTTTTTTATGTAAAAATAAAAAACTTCATTGCCTCTCATGACGACTGTGTGGTGTGCATTTTCACCGTTTCAACGACCAGCTCCTCCTTCCCTCAGGGGGGTGGGGGATGAGGTGTGTGTGTGTGTGTGTGTGTTGGAGGGAGGAGGGGGGGGGTCGGGGGTCCGAACACAAATGTCTCCACCTGATCTGACTCAAAAGCAGAAGGAGGACCGAGCCCTGTAATTGCAAGAACATCTGTGCGCTTTTTACATCTTGAGCGGCCGTGACACAAAAGCTCCAATCTTTGGTTATAATTAGCGCCCATATGGCTCCTTAACAAAGAAAATAGCATGTTAACCTCTCCTGTGACATCCTTCTCTTTTCTTTTTCGGTTTTGTAAGATATACTGCCTCCGTTGTGCTTGGCTTGTAAACAAGTGTTAACTTGGTTCTTTTAACAAAAGGCGGTCGTTTGGGTCAACTCTGCTATCGCCCGACTCTCAGAACAATAAAAATAGAATAATAATAGCATTCAGAACGCAGGTTATATATTCTGAAGATGCAAATAGGGAGTCTTTGTTGAGCACTCATGCAATACAAAATCGGCAATAAATCTCCCGGAAATATATGACAGGATGAGACATAAAAAACGGCAATTGAACACACAGTCGCATCAATCTTTTCCGGGAGCTCTAACATACGAGAGATCTAATCTGGGTGGACTGGTGACAGAGTGATGTTCAAGTTGGAGACCAAAGGAAGCCGGCAGACAATAGACGTCAAGAAGAATGAGGTCGTCAGATGGCCCCTGTGCGACGCAGCACCGGCATCCATTCAAGGCTCCAGCGGGGCAGCATTTCCATTTCTTTACATGTAAAAAAAAAGAGAAGAAAAAGGTGTGAAGTGCCCTGCACCAAGGCACAGAGTTAATGGAGATTTTGGGGGGGTGGCGCTGGTCTCTCGCAGTGAGACAAGATAAAACAAAAGGTGCTTTTTTTCAGTTGGAAATGCTCCCGGATGATTCGGGATTAGCATACGAGCTGCGCTGCGTCGGCCCGCGCGGGGATCAATCCGCGATTAACACTTCAATGTGTTCGGATAAATCTGCTTCACCTGCTTCTTCCACCGTCAGGAAGTTGTTGTTGTTGTCATGTCAACCACCATGTGTACAGTTGTACTTGGGTAATACTGACCTAAATCATATGTCAGTTATCCTAAATGTACCTTTAACATCAAGAGTGATCACACTTAAACACGTTAAACAAAGGCCGTGAGAACAAACCGGTTCATTACACAACATGATGAACGTGCTTGTAATCCCGCGTGACAGCTCCTGAGATTTCATCACATTTTAATGCAATTTCTCTCATCGGTTTGCTGATTATTTTCCTCCCGTGGGTGTGCTTTATATTATTGTATAAATATTTGATCACCAGGAGAAACATTAATGGACGGCGCTTTTGTCCAGCTTTCCCACTTGAGTGCACAAAAAGTTCTCATGGCCCCTTTGAGAATTAAGCCTTGGGTGCAAGTAGGAGCCTCTCCATTAATAATTAAAGCTTTTGTCTTCTTTGTGTTTTGAGAAAATATTCACAGCCCAACATATACACTTCGTACACCGTCCCCATCTGCAACATCAACGCCAGGAAGTGTTTGTTTTGAATAGATTTCCCCTCCCTAATATGATAACAGTCTCATGATAGTGTAGCCATCGTCACTTGCAAAACATCCATATCATCTTTCCTGTGCAGCGTTGCAAAAGTCCAACCTTTCCTGACATCTAATATATTAGTGAAAACAAACTCATGTGTGCACTAGCGGAGCGTTGCATGTTTGTTTTGTGGGTTAAAGGGCAAAGCTGTTGAAATGGACAGGAAATAGTCTCTGCTGGTGATTCATTACCAGCGCGCATCCAAGTTTCAAACTGCAACCGAGACCGCTGCAGGGGCTCGTTTAAGGTTCACTGTTGAGATGCATTTAAAACTTATAAACGACGGTGTAAGTGCAGAGACCGTTTTGAAACACTATTGCAAAGTAAGGATGAAAGGAGCGCAAATACCACAGGTTCCTTTTGGGCAGCGACCTGCTCCGCTAATGGCTGCATTGTTTTGGTTGGAAAGTGAGCAGCAGGAAGGCTGTTTCCTGCTCCAGGAGCTCCTGTGGCCAACAGCCTGAGAAAAGCTTTGATGACCCCCCACTGTATTCAAACTACCATTAGTCACTGTGCACGGCCATTCCTGCAAAGGTCACCGAATACCTGGCTGCACTAAGTGCACTCGACCACAGGCGTGAAAGCAATTTCATGGACAGTCACTTTAAGTGTTCGTGTGGATGCGTAAAAAGAAAAAGGCCCACACATGGTGGTCGTGTTGTAGTACCGGTGTTATTACCATATGTTTGTGTGAGGTACTTTGAGTAATATATATTGTATAAACTCAGTTACAGTATATTTTCAGGTGTACAGCACCGAGCTTCAGGGTTATTCAGTAAGAATCAAAACGCCTTAACAGACAACTATCTGCACAACGTGGTTGTGTACAAATTATTCTCCCTCATATTTTGCCATGTATCTCTGTGTTTTGTTGTCAGAGAAACACAAAAACCCACAAAATACTGTACTCTATTACTATCATTACAGTTTTCTACTGTTATTCAACTCACATGCAGTCTGGAGACAAATGATTTGGACTTTCTGGAAGCTCAGGAATTTTTTTCATGTTGTTAGAACTTCCCTTGTCAAAGTCATCTTGTTTCCAGAGTTTATGTCAAAATCAATTTTCTAGCAGTGAAGTATTGTAACTGGGTACATTTACTCAAATACTGAACATCCAGTTACAGTTTTCAGGTACTTGTACATTGTTTTTCCATAACTTTAGTTACCAGATACTTTGCAGATGTCATGCCATATCACAGCCAAAGCAGTACATTTTTAAAGTTATCTACTTTATCAGCAATCAGATAAAGAACCACAACAACAAAAACAATAAACAAACAAAGACCCACTGATTCTGATTAAATGCTGATTGATTCAGATAATCAGAAAAGTGCTGAATATTGAATCTGATAATCAGCCAGGTCGATAATCGGTCAACCCACTGTAAACAGCATGTATGTAAATATATGCATATTTACTTTTACTTGTACTTTTATTGCCAGAGAATTACTTTTGAGACTTAAGTACATTTAATATCAGATACTTTAAGACTTTTACTTAAGTAGCCAACTATTTTTATGGGTGACTTTCATTTAGTAAAGTCATATTGTACTTTTACTCAAGTACTTTTGGGTACTTTATACAACACTACTCATATACAGTACATACATGTAGGCCTAAATATGTGTAGTTTACTTTTACTTGACCTTCTGATACTGAGGCACATATGAACTCTTAAAGTTGAACTTTTACTCAAGTAATAACAAGTATGAGTGACTTTTATGTTTACAAAAGTAATAGACTGTTTTAACACAATATGTGTACGGTCGCTGTAATTTACTCTATGACTTTTGGATAATTCTTACTGAGTTCTAGTGCGTCTACATGCAACTAAATCCAGCAGTATGTCATGCACATGATCAAGTTAACCCTGAAAGTAATTTCCCATGATGTGTTCACATTATTTTGTCTACCCTGTGTACAATTCTGGACCAAACAAGTCCGTCGGAACTGCGTTTCATCCATTCGTTTCTAGCCGGAACCCAAAGCATCCGGTATTGTGTGTCCCGTCAAAACAGGTCCTTCCTTCCCGTGCACGTCCATGCAGTGAACAGCTGATGTGGTGTTTCTCTCTGACAGACAGCCCGTGAAACGTTTTTTTCTCCTCGTTCTCCCAAGAATAAAGCTCGACATGACTAAAGAGGAAGGCCAGGGGTAAGAGCGCTGTGAATGTTGTGCGTGTCGTAACTCTCGTCTCTCAGCAGCACCTCCAACTAGCATGTGCTAGCAGCAGTGCGGCTAGCACATGCTAGCATTACCTGAACATGCAGCAGATTGCATCAGCTGTCAGCTCAAGTAGAGACACCATAAAGTTGTGCCCAAAAGAAGAAAATGTTTAAAACGGCACTCATGTAAAGCGGAATATTAGCACTCATGCTAGCTAACGTGTGTGCAGTCGAGATTTTAGTGCTCGTTCAACACCAGACTACGTTCAAGAATTGGTCAATTTATGATGGCCTTGCATAAGTTAATATGAGGTTTGCAAAGACATGAATACGTGACAAGATGTTTAAGCTTTGAGGGTTTTTTGGTAAATACAACTTGGTTACTATGAAAACATGTACTGCCTCTGTACTATTTAGTTCTTTATGGCAGACTCAAATCTGGCATGTGAATGAAATGGTGCCAAAGTGTGTTTTGCATGCATTCAGAATAGAAGTCTGGTCCCTTATGACTCAGATAACACCTTGTATTATAACCTCTACATATTTTCCTGTTTTTACTACGTGTAAATCCACCCTTAATCTTCAATTTTATGGTTTGCTAAGCCCGACCTGTCAGGTCATGCTCCTGCACATTCCTCTGCTTTTTGACACCTGTCAGTTTTGCCTCTGGGCCAAAAGGTGTTCACCTGCATTTTAGGGTTGGAGCTTTAAACAGGAAGAACTGTTTTGGGGTCAAACGAGTTAATCAAGGTAGTTAAACTCACTGTGCAAATATACACTGCCATGTAAACAGAAATAATGTATGATGAAATGCAATGCAATATACTGGCCTTGCAATGAGGGATGCATGATATGTATCGGACCGATACATTTTTAGGGGATTTTTATAGTATTGGGGATTTGACGGTATCTGTGAAATTCTAGTCTATGATATGCAGCCAAATTGTTTTAATCAACCTTAAAAGCACAGCATTTACAAACTCTGATACAGTAGGTGGCTGTTTGCGATCTACAAATGAACTCAAATCATCCATCTTCTCTCACTACATCTTATTCTTTCTTACCCTCGAGTGTTCGTAAACTACAGGTTAGGAACTTCTTTTGAAAATACAAATATGTGGAGTTATTGGTTATCTTATCGGCATCGGCCCACTCAGTATTATCGTACTAAACTGCATTATAATAAAACGCATTAAAACACAAATTGGAAGGAAGATATATTAATATATTGGAAACGTATTTAGAATATAATGCAAACTAATACAACAACAACAGCTCCACAAAAAGTATCTTAACCAGTTACCACTGAATTGAATCAAACCCCGTCAACAACACTTGAAACTTCTTTGTTCCACCAATGTATGATTTTGCTGTGACGTCATATTGAATTTGAATTTTAGGAGCTTTCAATTGTGCCGTTGTACTTCCGATGAATCGTACAGGAAGGACTGATAACGTTGTTTAATGTGAAACTGCTTTATCCATTTATTGCCTTTTATGAACACGCCTGTCGGACGTGATTCATCAGGACATCTGTTGTTCGGTGAAGTTCGTTAACAGATAAGCCGTTCATGTTTGACTGCGCAAATAATAATCATTTGTCTGCAATTAATTGCATTCACAGTGTAACGGATGAACAACCGCAAAGTTTGTTTGGTAATCTGACAGCAGATTGTAGACAGTTTCTGGACAGCTGCTCCAGACAGTCAAACTGGATCTCACCTCCCTGAGGGTAGAGACAAATGGCTGATCCAGTTCAACAAGTAGTACATCTTTATTAATCTACTTCACACTCTGTTTCAGAGGAATTCAAGGCTGTAACACAAGTTGTAGTCTATGTTTGGTTTGGTTTTTTCCAAAGATGCTATGGGAAGATATTTGTCGGAACAATGTTAGCCTTATATTTGGCTGTACAGGAAGTATAAAACCTGGTCTGAAGTCCTCCCTCGGAAGAAACGACATTATCTGTTGTGATTTTAGTTTCTTGTTTAGGCTTTATTGCTATTTAAAGTTGGCCTTTGGTCCTTGTTATTTCCTGTGACTGGACAGAAACAGCTCCCTTGTTGCTCGTGGGCTTCCTTTAGGTCTAGACACCTGGTCAGTGGGTGAAAAACCAAACAGCACTCACTCCTTCACCTGCAATCTCGGCACACTTTTATAACAGCGGCTGGAAGTCCGACTTGGAGAAGTGCAAAGTTCAGACTGTTTGTAGTATTAAGTCTGTGATCAGGCGCTTTATTGCAGCTTTATCTTTTACAGCCGTTTGTCTTTGACCTAAGAGATTTGCATGTCACTTTCTCAGTAAGCCTCAGATGCTGCTCAAATATAGCACTTATCTTTCTGGTTGTGTGGTTTTATTTTATTTCAGTTTTACAATATATTTTTTGTTTTTTACGATATTTCGATAGGCAACATTCTAGTTCAATGTCTGAATGTTCTTTTTTGTCTTTCTTTTGTATTTATTTTTATCATATAAACAGAAAAAAATGACAACTACAAACAAATTGATTAACCTGACATTAAAAAAAAAAAAGAGCAAAAAGGCAAATACCACAAAGGCCAGACTAGAGAGATGATAACGTAAAACACATGGCGAAGAGCGTCACACCTGGATATCACATAGCAGGGACTCCAGCTAAGAAACGGCAGAATTAAGATGTCTAATCATTTGGCCCCAGATACCCTCAAGTTTTTCGTAAAATCGCTTCGGAGCCTCTCAAGATGAGATGAGACTGGTCCCCTAACCCGTCTAGAAGAACAAGGAGTGCTGCGCTGGTAGCCTTTCATTCCTTTAGATTTATTCTCTTTGCCACTAACATACCACACAAAGAAGTCTGTGTGAACGTTCTTAAGAATTAAAATTCATTCATTCTTTTTCTGAAAGTTTGTGGCTTCATTCCTCTTCATCGCAGCTGTCCTGTATATTGCGACGAGACCTCATTATTTCATCTAGATAAGAGCGTCCTGTTGTGTTTAGTCTGCCGTCGCTGCTCCAAACAGACTTTAAAGGCCAAGTGTCACATTCTTATCAGCTCAGTCATTGTGTTGTGCTGTGTAGTTTGGCCGTAACATTTAGCAAATAAAGACACCTTTACTTTCAGATAAGGTTAAATGTTATCATAATCGGATAATCTGTATCCTTCACGAATTCTATAACGGATTAGGAAATACTGCTGAGACTACTGTCTTCTTTCTTTAAAGCCGCCGTGTTTATCAAGCTAATCTTACTTTCTGACATCTCTGCTCTCCAAACTCCCATCTCTCCGTTTAAGCAGGCTGCTGCTGTTTTGTCTGGAATAACAATGGGATTAAAGGTAGCGAGGACTTAAAAGCGGGAGGTGGCGATGGCTCAGAATTAATTTTCCCAGGCGGTCAACAACTTCCTCGCGGGATGAAGGAGAAATAGAAGGTGGAAGTGGACTTAAATGTTTATGTTGTGCGCCTCTTCCTGTTTCAGGGCGACGGAGGAGGGGCAGCAGGGTCCGTCAAAGAAGGGCCTGAAGAAACAGCAGAAGGAAGCGGAGAAAGCGGCAAAGAAGGCTGAGAAACAGGCCAAGCTGGTCAGTGGTGTTTTTGTTTTTTTTCTGTTTTGTTGTTTGACATCCGTCGCCCCCCTCTTACAGCTGTTAAGGCCGTGACGTGCAGTTATGCTGGGCACTGAGGCGTCCAGGAGGGTTGGTTAGCCACAGGGGGGTCAAGAGTGTCCATTGTTTAAGTATTCCTGTCATTTTGGTTTTGTTTATGTCCACCCAAACAAAGTGCTATTTTCTTCTACGCTGACTGCACGACATGGTGCACAGTCGCAAGAGCTGTATGTCGAGAGAGACATTAAACATTACACAGTAAGGCTCAGACTCACTACATTGTTCTTGCACATCAGAAAGTCTTGTGGGCAGTTGTGTCTGCCACTTGTTACTCTCTTTAGTAACAACGTTTTCTTCCTCTGACCTTTTTATTGGGTCAATTTTTTGACCGATTTCACACATTAAAGGTCCTTAAAAAATTCCCCTATGACCTCATCTCAACAGACTTAACAAAGCCACCAACCACTAACAGTGTTTGCAAACTGAGGACTGTGTGTCTTCATATCCACCAAAGCATGTGGATCGGTGCCAGAGACTGCCACGGTACAAAAGGAGCACCGCATTTTTAAGTGACAGCAGAGTTGGCATCTGCGTTTCACTGCCACAGATGCCACTGGTTTTGGATGTTTTTGAGCTTTTATACATTTTTGGAAGAACATCTGACTTCTTCTTTCCTGACACTGATGCCAAAGCCCAAACTCTGGGTATCTCGCGTTACCGAGCATCAAACTGATACCGTCGGTCTGTTTCTCTAAAATAAGTGCAACTTTTTCCCTTGGCACAAAAATGATTGGGATCATTCTCATGGGAGTTACCACGAGGCTGTCGCTGCGAAACAAAACATCTGAACATCCATTGTGCTTGTGCTTATAGATATTGTTCTGGATATCAAGTCCCAACAATGATCATTCTGTACAATTATTCTTTGCTATATTATAACTGGTAGACTGACTTTCTATGGTAAACTGTTATCAGATCAGATGCTGTAAAAAAGGTTTTATCTTACAGGGAGAATGTGCTACATTTTATGTGACTGTCCAATCGTTGTTGATGGCAAATGTCGTCAATTAAAGCCAGACAACTGATTTCTCCTGCTCCATCATTTGAAGCGTACGGTGACGTAGTTGGTGTTTAGGACGAACTACAGTCTAATTCAGCTTCTGTGTAGACGGGGGGCTTGCTGGAACTCAAAAAGAAAACTTGTTCTCTTAGTTTATAAACTAGCTCTATTTCCAACATCAAAATTGGCATCCCAAAATATGAGTGCAGAGAATTTCTTTACTTTGCGATGTTGTGCAAGTTAGTCAGCCAGAAGCTTCCGTGTAATGTAACCTGGTACTTGGGGCACTGCTGGCACAGACAACTCTGCTTTCTGGGTCCATATAGCCGCAATGAAGAATTTATTGCTTCGATTGACCCATAAAATGTGGCAACGTCGCTTTAAACGCACACTTCTACAGGTCATCTGACCTCTTTTCTCTTTTTTCCCTCGCAAACCTCCAGCAACCTGCTAGCGTGACATTAATCAGCCTCCCCATTTAACATCTGACCTATATTTATGATGTGAAAATAAAAAATCCTTTGTTATGTTCTTGGTAAAGTATTTTAAAGAAACAAACACTTCCTGACAAAAAGGATGGAAATTGTCGGCTTACTGCGATGACATAGTCAACACATCCGGTTATACAGTAACGGCGTACTGCTGCTTTCACATTAAAAGATATTATTTTTGCAGCCCAATACTAATGTTTCCGTGATGCCCAGTTAGCTTAACATTGTCAGTGCTGGAATTGGCATCTGAAATGTGTCTCTGTTGTTAGAATCATAGCCATTTAGCCCTGCACCGGCTTATCCGAGACAAAAAGGCACCAGGTGCTTCGGTGTATCGTGATTCATGTGGCTTTTATAGGTGAAAGCAGCACAGTTCTTCCTCCAGTCAGCATGTTTCATGGAAGAAGCAGATGTGTCACTGTTTAATACGCCGGCTATTGCTGCCGAATTCCGGGTGATGTAGTTGCCTAGGGGAAGACCTGAAAGCTGAGCTGAATGTTTATTGAGCGTGTGTTAGCCGTGTTATTCGCCGCTGTGCACTTTTTGTGCTGACACGTGTCACTTTAGTGGCTCCGGTGCGGCCCGTCGGCTTCGTGGCCATCGAAGGTTTATATCCAGTTGATCATGAAGTGCAATATCATCCATCATGTGACTGGATTATCATATCGCGGATGGGCGATCCCAATTCACTCCGCCGCCACCAGCCATTTCCACACACCAATATCAATTTGCATAGAAAATGGAATTGTGACTTTGCCAAGACTCGATCTCATCGCACTCTGGGAGTCATTTGCCTGGAAGTCAGCGCAGAGATAAAGAATCTGTCCACTTACGCCGTTTCTATTACAAAGCAATATCTCCTGCTGCCATTACTCATTGTCTATGATGTGTTTGAGCAATGTGTAGAAGGGCTGTGCATTCCAGGGATCTGAGGCTCGTCTCCGAGACTGAGATATGATTTATTAATTTTATTCAAATCCCTGATAGCACAAGATGAAAACACAATTTACATGACTGCTGTAGCAAAACGTTTTAAGTTGCTCCATTTGAAGTTGAATGGTTCTGATTTTTTTTTGTGTGTGTGTGTGTTTGAATTTAATAGACGGTCCTGTTGTTGTTATTGTGTTGTTATTTCCTGGGAATTTGCAAACGGCCTTTAAACCCTCGTCGCCTCTCTGTGTTTCAGGCTGCCGAACAACAAAGCACAGAGGAAGATGTGAGTATCCCCTCCAGATCACAGCACGCATCCTCCAGTACCCCTGCCTTCCTGTCTTGACTTTGATTCTACCTCAGCTTTCACACCTTTGCAACAGTTTGTATGCAAATACCTGCACGCCGAACTCCGTTTCATGTTCAACAGTTTTCACCTAAGATGATGATAGGCATCAGTATCTGTTCTGTCTGTCTGTTATCTCAGACGTAGCAGACAGACCGACGCTTATGACGTCAAAATGCTAGAGTCGAGAACAATGGAGGCTAAACGTACATACGTGGTGTTTTATTTGGCTGTCTGAAGAAATGACTAAGATTCCATGTTTTTATTCTTCCAGGACTTTGCCAAGGACCGATACGGTGTGCCGGCTATGGTCCAGTCCCAACAAAAACTGGGTGTGTGTGAAAGCTGCTTTCCTTCCTCATTAGTCAACCAAACAACTGCTTTTGCTAAAAAATACAGATAGAAATAGATAATCAAGATTAAAGATTTGCAGTGGACCAAATTACAAAGGGATAAAACCTTTACTTTGCCTTTATTTTGATGTGACTATAGGTGACCATAAAGAGCCACTTCATTGTCACATGAGGTGATATTTGGTATTTTAAAAGTAATTAAATACAGTTTGATTGGGTATAATAACATCTGGCCTGCCCTCATCGCTTCACATTTGACTGATCAATCCTCCAGAGTTTTGTTTGCCAGTGTCGGCGTAGTGAAAGGCCGATATGCACTTCAGAAGTGTTTGTCTTTTGCAAAGTGTGAAAGTGTAAAAAAAAAATCACACGATAAGATGATGCAGTATATACTCAAAAGACTTCCTTTGGTTTAAAGCGAGCACCTTGTTTTGATATCGTTTCCAGGTACCAGTGTCGGTTCTTTCTCTTCCTTTTCTTTTTAAATCTGTGCACTGTGTTATTCGCGATTTCCTGTCAGTCACTTACCGACTACCAGAACTGGAAGTTGCCACCTAGAAAACGATGTCTTTCGTTTCTATGTAATTGACTTTCTTTTCTCTGAGATTATAGTTAGTTGTACAGTCGAGGTCAGGGTCAGGTAATCTGAGTTTAAGATAAGTGCTTTTTATACAGAAATTCTACAAAACTACCGCAACGAATTCTCGATAACACACTGGCTTTGCTTTTTTTTAACACCAAACCAAACAAGCACAGCATAAGATCATAAGATACAGATAGAGATACCCGTAGAGGCATTATGGGTAACACAACAGTGCCTCTAACAGTTTGTCCTGTCCTGCCTTCTTAACCTTTTGACGCAGACGTCAATTCAGCTCTGTCACTACCACCGCTCTGGGTTCAGACAGACGGTGTAAAGATGTGCTGCGGCGATGGGCAACATGAGAAAGAAAAAGTGTTTATGTACATTAAAGCCTGTAAATGTTTTCTCATTTGCATTAAAAGTAAAAGTGTGAATGTGCAAATAAGCTTAACATTAAACCTCTCGAGGTGAGGAAAATTAACATGATGAAAAAAAAAATCTGGCATCCTCTAATTGCGAACGTGCTGTGTTGATGCATCGAGACATTCTGTTCCAGGGCTTCTCAGGTAACCTTTAGTCTGGCTGTCAAAAGTTACAGATGACTAGATTTGGAAATGATAAACATCACGAAGAAACTGTTTTTTTTGGTCTGCTCTGTCGTCACGATCTCAGCGGCGATAATTGCTGTAACTAATAGTGTGCGATAACTCCCGGGTGAACGAGGCAGCAGGCGGACCTGTCGAGGTCGTCCATCTGTCTGGATGCGCTTTCAGCTCCAGTGGTAGCAAACAAAGTGGGGCCTCCCTCACCTGCATGCCAAGCCCAGCCATCGGGACGGGACGGAGGGGATGCGGAGGGTTGGAGGGTTCGCGCTTTCATGTGGGCTGACGCAGAGCTCTGAGCCAAAAGGGCGGCTCTGTTTTCCCTGGCGCAGCCTGGCTGTCTCCTCCGTGCGCTCGCTGATAATAAGGCGAAAGCATGCCTCTGAGTGACACAGGTGAAACTAGAGTCAATTTGTCATATAGCCCACAGAGAATGGCTGAGTTAGACAGCTTTTCAGCAGGCCTCCTAGTGTGTCTTATTTATTAGGCACGTCTGTAATTTGAGCATTTTATTGTGTGTACGTCTTTACACGCACATGCATGCTTCTTCACATTTCTTTCTGCCCTTGGGAGTGTGCGGGGGGGAGACGTGAGGAAAGAGAGGCATTAAAATCCTTTGAAGTAATATTTTTTTTGTGTGTGTGTCTGTCTTTGTGTGTGTGTGTGTGTGTGTGTATGAGCCAGACAGGGTGTTGGTTCGGGTCCAAGACCTCACTCCTGACAAAGCTGACCAGCTGATCTGGCTCCGCGCCCGAGTCCACACCAGCAGAGCAAAAGGTGAGATCACCCCACGCCCCCCCGTCTTTGTTCACCTTTTCCAGCCTCTTTTGTGCGAAAGACACACACAGCCGAGATAAGATGACCTCTGCTAATCCCTGGTGCGCTTTAGTGAAATGTAGAAAAACATCTGCCCTTGGGCCGGTTCTCCATGTCACTCCTCTCTCTTCAGGTCCAAATCAAAGCAAATACCAGTTCTTTTTGACTTTCTTTTAGATTTCCCATGACCTAGATGGCTGATCAACACTGTAAAGTTTAAACTACAAAAAGAAAACGGGCAGCTTTTATTGTGAAAATACATACCAAACTGTACCCTTGTGTAAACTGACTTCCCCCATTTTTCTGCAGTAAACTCCTCAGTGGGATTACAAAGCAGTTTTCTTTTTTTCCTCCATTCCTTCCATGTTAAACAGCGTTTGACAACCTGAGGGTGTTTTTGATATCATTGTCAGACGAGCGTGTCACTGCCAAGTGGAAGCTCAGATAACCTGTGTGTTTGTTGGGTTCGAGCTACTGGCAGCAGTGAAGTCGCTCTGTTTGAACACAATGAACCCTCTCAGCTCTGCCAGGTTATTACAGCGCCGCGTGAAACATCAAGACTCTTTTGCTAGCTTGTGATTACAAATCAGATGAGGTCTGGAAGATGTTTTTTTTTTTTTCTCGCCATTTCCCTTCGAGATGACTTCCAGAGTCAAGAGTTGCTTCCCCTCCGCTCTTGTCTTCATTCTGTCCGCTCGCTGTAAGGATGTCCGTGCGAGCAGAATAACATCCTGATTTGCTCCGGGATGAGTTGCATCTGTTGGTGGGATTTTGGCGTTGCTATTATCTGCACCACCCACCCCCCCTTCTTTCTCACAGGCAACAAACATCAAAGTACCTGGGTGGTCCGACTGTCAACTGCCCTGGGTTTTTTTTTGTTGGCTAGCATGTTTACACTCTTCCTAGGTGTGTGTGTGTTTGTTAGGAAGGTAGCAATCAGCCTTTCTCCACACAGTGCTCTTCAAAGAGAAGGCTCTGTTCGCAAATGTTCGACACTTTACCTGTAGATGACAAGAGTCACGCACACACTGAACGCACGCTGCTTCAGCGAGAGCGTCCGATCCTGTCATACGTGTTAAGCTTGTATAAACAAGACGTTAACCGCCCGGCACGGCGCATTGTTGTTGTTTTGTTTTCAGGGAAGCAATGCTTCTTGGTCCTGCGTCAACAGCAGTTCAACGTGCAGGCTCTGGTCGCAGTGGGAGATCGTGCCAGCAAGCAGATGGTCAAGTTTGCCGCGAAGTGAGTACCGAGACTGCTCTTCCTGTCAGAGAGGGCGCAAACAATGGTGGGAAAATCCTGGGCCCTAATAGTCCGCCGATCCATTTTCACACATTCTGAGTGAGGTGGAGGGGCGGCGGGGGGAGGGAATCAATCATTTTTCACTCGACAACAAAAGCTGGCTGTTAACGGGGTGGAATACAGCAGTGTTTTAATGGAGCAGTTCCTGTCGAGATGGCAGATACAGCAGCCTGGATCAGAGGAGGAAGAAATACTTAAGAGCCAAGCATCATTAGTCATGTTAGCAGCCAAGTTTTAGCCCACTTCTGGTCGTCTATGAATGAACATGACTATTGGCGGATGTGCACCTTATTAAAAGGTTACAGGGGGGAGGAATGATAACACTTCCACTTTTGATGTCAACAAGGGGGCTCTTAAGTGTTCTAAATTTGGACTTAAACATTTCTGACATATGGCATCATCATGTAATTTACTGAAACATACAGAGCTTTCATGTGACACAGATGGTTGGAAGCATCTTTTTCGAGCGCTGCCCTTGTTTGATGAATTAAACATTTGTAAATGGGGAAGACCTTAATTATTCCGTGTTACTTAACAGGCACCTCCTTAGAAATTGCTAAATTAGCAAAGCGTAACACCCACAGCTGTAATCTGTCAGACTGAAATGGCACATGTGACATTGACACAATAAACTTACTAAGAAATTTAAGCAATGCAGAGGTTGCAGCCGTGTCTAAAACGAGCCTCCCATTAAGTTGCAGCTATCATCGCCTTATAGACTCGTGGAAAATGACACAACAAGTGACTGTTTCGTACTCCCAGAGCATCTTACAAAAAACTGAGAAGAAGTCAGTTTGGTTAAAGCTGTTAACTGAGCAGCACATCTCTGACATAACAGTGTCAGAAGTCATTAGGATGTTTGTTAATGACAGTGACCTCATACCCACCGTCGAGGCCACTGTGGGTTGACCATTAAGGCCCCGACACACCAAGCTGACATCAAAGAACTAGCTGCGACAAAGGCGGACTGTTGCGTCACCTCATGGCCTCTGTCTCTCGGCCTAAAAGCTGCACTTAAACACTCAGCAAAGACTGCAGCAGATGGCCAACTGGCTGGTACATTCTGCACCTGCGTGAAAGGGGATATACAAACTGTTGATATGATTAAGCAGCATCTTTTGACGCCACTCTTACTAATTTAGACGCTTCCAATTAAGAATATTTCTCGTGAAAAGTTGCAAATGTCTCCGGAGATTAAGGAGAAACCACGCGAAATGAGTGAAATTATATACAGATACGACAGCAGTGGACTCGAGGGGCTTCCCCCGTCTTTTCTCGTGCACTGACTCACTCACTGACAACCATGATATTACACAACAGCCTACCGACGGCCTGATGTGTCCGGGCCTTCAGCTTTGTTTCATACAGATGTGCTGGATTGATTTGACTTGGTTTGATTTGCACCTCAGCTCAACCGCTGCTGATTTGCTGTACCACTGTTTACCATCGCTCTGTGCAACGGTTCTTGGTAACCAACCACATATCGGTGTTGATCTTCCGCTGTTGTCACGATTATGCTTGGCAGCGACCACTTACTGCTTAAAATGGATCTAGAAGAGAAGGAAGAAGCTGACTATTTGTCTTTTGAATAATGATGAAGCCTTTCTGAGGCAAAAGAACAAGGCATGGTTTGACTTGGTGTCGCCAATGAGCCAATGAAAAAGCCATTCGTTCCCTTCTCATTTGCCCTGATCAGTTAAGATTCAGCAGCAAAACACAATATTTTTCCAGAATTTTAAAAAAAGAATATGCCAAATAGCATCTACAGCAAATGACACAATAAGTATTTCTATAATTCATTTATGCATACAAGCAGCACATCCAGACTTAATGAACGTAAATAATGAATGATGGGGTTTATGTACACACCTGCCTGAGTTATATGTAAACAAGTCGGAGCTGCTAAATGTTTGATGAACGCCCAAGTGTGCATAAATTACCATTTTACACACATTCATTATACTCGTGTTTCATAAATGAGACCCGAGGAGCCTCTTGGTGGGCTGTTGCAGTATGTTGGGTTTGTTTATGGGAAACTAAATCCAGACTAACAACTATATTTTCTAATGAGGCCGAGGTCACGGCTGCTCAGACCCGGGTGTTGACCTCTGCTGAGCACGCTGACCCCGACTTTGTTAGCGGTGTCAGGATGCTCTGACCGGGCCGCAGTTCCTCCAAGTCACTCAGCTGAGCTGCTCCCAGTCGTCATTGAGATTCAGCTTCAGTATCTGTTCTCCTGCAGTGCTTTGGAGCTGCAGAAAGGGCACTTAAAAGCAGGGGATAGAAAGAATCGGTGATCTCACACTGCATGTTGTCTAATATTGAAGAAAGGTTCGCTATATGCCACAGGATGTTGTGGACATAGGACATCGCTCACATTTCATTATGTTTTTGTAACTGCTGGATGGTGCTGCAATGCTGTGGGTGGGCAGTTGGATCGTTTTGCAATACACTGCAACCTGGCAGCAGAGCAAGTGAAAGTAATGACACGGTTGCTAAGAAAACATCGTCTTCACATCAAAACAAAAGAAAAAACCAAGTCCCGCGGCAGCGAAGCACACAAGTTAATTTTATGGGCATTTCCTGCTCAAATCAGAATGTGCTTTTTCTGTTTGTATTTTGAGGAACAGGTGGCACTATCGCTTCCTGTGGTTTTTCTGGCCCACGTCTAGTTTCACACTCTCCGGTGTGATGATTGACAAGCCGAGTAAGACCCTGGATTACAACTAAATCCCCTCATAATCATGCCGAGGGCAGCGATGACATTGCCGGGGAAGTCTCCTCTCACACATTGTATGTCCAAGTCGTCCTCCTCCTCACTCGCACAATTTAATCAAGTGATCTTCAGGCTCTACAGCTCAAGTACTCCACGAGCGCCAAGTGGAAAGCCGAATGGAGGCCTGAACTCGGCTGATGTAATGACTCGGTACTGGAATAACAATGTCGGATCATTGCGAGCCGTGAAGTTTGTAGGTTTAATTCGAGACTCTATCACCTGATTCAGTCTGGGCCTTTTAAAGAATCGCTGATTTGGATGACACATGTTTGAAATAATAATAGCATGGCCTTAACCGTGTTTGAGTATATGCCTTTTCAGTAAGAGTGGCAGCTCTATTACAGCATAAAAGACGAGCTGTAAGTAGTCTAACAGGTTTACTGACCCATATTTCTCACTTTCCTCTACTGTAATGTCAATGAGATTTCTGGCTCCCCTCAGACACAGTGGAAGTGAATGATTGATGACTCTTGACTGCTGCTCACTTCATTTAGAAATTATACATTTTTTAAATATATAAAGATAACAGAAGTTAGTCTAGTATCTCTATTAATAGTGGTACTGGGTATTCCCAGCGGTATTTAACCCAGGTTAAACCCAATTTGCGATAAGGGCCGTGGCTAGTCAGCGTGTCGACCCGTAAATTCCAGGGCCAAACTTTGCTTTCCACGCTGAACCAACCCAGTAACACAGGCTCTCTTATTTTTTCTTTCTGAGTCCTATTTTTCATCTCCATGTGATATTGTCAACCCTCAGTCTGGAGTTAATCAATCTGTTTCCCTCAGTGTGCGCTGTCTGCGTTGCCGCAAGCCTCCGGGCCATGCAGCGGAGGTTATTAATGCAGGGATTTATTTATCCAACGGATCTCCTACTAGAAGGGAAGGACTGTGGCGGCAGCTGTCATGGGGCTGAAGGGACAGCAGTACCCCAGTGTTCAGTCCCTCATTACTGCTTTTTAATGAGGAGGAGTGAAGGATTGCAGCAGGTTTCCCATCTGGCCACACGCTGCACGACAGTCGGTGATGTTCCTCATGTCTCTGATGATACCGTGGGTTTCAGTGGAAGACGGCGCATTGTTTTGAAAACCTGTGGTGACACAATTAAAAAATGGGTTCCCCTAGCATGCCGTAGTTTACTTTCGGTTGAATGCAGAATAGGGGAATTCTTGCCCCCGCTCTCAATGTCACAGTTTTTGTTGTAGAAGTGGGTACTTCCCAGCGCTCATAAAATGATGCAAGCTGCAGCCCCGTTTTCTCAAGACTCTTCAACAACAATGAAGACTCTTTAACTCACTCGCTTCTCTTTATTCACTTCTCCTCCTTCGTGACTGTTTTTAAAATGGGAATTCAAACTATGTGATGATGCACATTAATCTGCCTCGAGGTCAGTAAACCAGTAGGATCAGGTCGAGCCTTAACATCTCTGAAACAGTTTCATGTCATCAGACACAGATCTTTTTAAAAGCGAAAGGTAAAATGAGCTCCATTTGAAAGATAATGTGGTGACGGGGAATCATTTCAGGGTCCCGAGCGATGACTGGATAAAAGATGTGGACGTAGCTTCACAAACTGAAAAGTGAAGTCGTAAGTGCCTTAATGCTGCATTGGTTCTTATATCCAGTAGGAGGCATCTCTATCGGTTTCACAGCGTCCAACTGTATAGAAGTCTGTCAGAAAATGTGGCCAGTTCTCACTTGATTCATTGCCTCAGGAAACGGTTTCCTCAGGATTTTATGGTCTCGATTGCTAGATTAAAGTCTTCTTCAACACAGCGTGATGTTCATTTTGTAAATTATAGTCCCATTTAGAGTAAAGAGGACGATGAAGCAGGGTATGCTTGAGGACGTGGCTACTTTATGATTGACATGTCACTACCATGGTGACCCCTCAATCAGGACTCAACACTATTTTGGACATACTCAGCAACACTGAGGCACTTCGGTCAGTGCCATAACACTGAAGTGTGATACCCAGCCCTACAATTGGGACATACCACTTCTTCATAACATTGTGTCTTAATCTTTGACACTGTACATTTGTCACATTCTGTTGCACGAAACGGGAAGTAAAAAGAAAAGGTACGCAGCCTATGCGCCGTCGTCTGTCTATGCTCTCACAGCAGCTTAGTCAGCATAATGTATCTTTGGCTTCTCAGAGGATCGTGGGTCAGAATAGCCAGAAAAGTTTCAAAATAGTTTTTTTTTTTCCACAAACCAATAGGTTAACTCACAGCGGCGACATCTGCTCCTTATAGAGTCTGTGCTCCCAAGCGAATAGAATTGTGCTGTGAGGGTGCATTTTTTTGTGCCGTTACATAACAGACCACCATATTTGTTAAAAGTAGGCTGTCTGGAAACCTTTTCTACCCCGCTGCAAACGTGTTAATCTGAGCGTAGTGAAAGTTGACATTTGTGTTAAACCGAGAAACGGTTTTGTTCGAAACGCTATGAGCCCGTGTGGTCTCTCTACTTGGCCTTTCCCCCCCAGTAAGCAAAAGTGGTTGCAGCAGCTGTATTTTTAGGCTGTGGTATAATATGAGGCAGTACGAAGCTTCTTGCTGTCACCCCAGCCCGCTAACCCCAAATCACCCACCTATGTCCCACACTTCCCCCCCCTCCACTTCACACCATGAAAAATGAAAGCGCTCGTCTGTGAGCATCAGTCACCGTTTAATGGAAATATTGTTCTCGCGTAGTTGGCCGCCCACACAGGCGAGTTTGTTTTCTGAGCGTGATCTGTTTACGCTCCGCCCTCCCAACTGTCTTCCCCCAGCATCACCAAGGAGAGCATCGTAGACGTGGAGGCGTCGGTGAGGAAAGTGGAGCAAAAGATCGAGAGCTGTTCCCAGCAGGACGTGGAGCTGCACATCGAGAGGGTGGGTATACTTTCGCTGCAGTCATCAAACAGGCACACACACACACGCAGGAATGTAAACACACACATGCAGATATCAAGATAAAACACACAAAATGTACATTTTGCCTTCAAACACACACACATATGCGCTCAGACAAGGGATAATCCATGATTTACATCATTCAAGCAGGTGAGAACACATCTTCTCATATAGCAATGACGCAGGTGGCATGAAAGTATGTAAACACCCAAGCACATTAACTCTTCACTCATCACAGTACATAATCATTAGTTACCCCAAAACATCATGTTTATGGTCTGTTTACGGTCGGCATTACCGGTTCCTTAGTTGATCTGATCACAAGTCGTCCGAGTACAGTCAGTTCACATTAGAATGCGTCACCACACGGGTCTCGAGTGACAACTTCTTCACACTTCACTTCTCCACACCATATGCAAATAAACACGTTCCATATTTCTGTTTACAAACAACAAGTTGTTGTGTTTAACCTGGATTTGATGCATTTATTGTTAATCAGACCACAAATGAGACATGGCTAAGGTTGGAAAAACCATAGACGCAGGTGGAGTCGATTATTTCTTGGGACCGGGCCTCACTGATTACAGTACAAAAAAAAAACCCATTTGACTTTATTCACTGATTTGGATGGCAGTGGATCATGTCACTGAGAGAGTTTTCCCTCTGATGTCATCTGTCTGCTCTGGCACAACTAACAGTTAGCTCAGTTAGCCATGCAGTTAGCTTTAGTGCTTAAATAAAGCTTTACTAGCTTTATTAAACCTGCTGCTCGCCATTTAAACACCAATACTCCTTCTGTGCTCCAACCGCCACGTCCGGGCAGAGTAAAGTGCTGTCAGTCAGTAAGCTGCATGGCTAACTGAGATAACTTGCTAATGCCATCTAGTAAAGCTATCTGTCCACCAGAAAACTCCTTAAAGCCCCACCTCCAGTGTATTTTGGCCTTTTTATGATATAGACAACTATTGCTGTCACTGCTTATAGTCATGCTTTTGCTTATCCATGCTATCGCTAAACCATGTTAGTGATGCTGTAACGACAGACTGGTTGCGATGGTAAGGATTATGTATGACAGACCACACACCCACTCTCTGTAGAAAGAACTTGACTGATAGACGGAAAGAAAAACTGCCTGTAGGAGGGTTTAAATCTCAGAGAGTTGAGCCGGAGGAGCCAGAGGACGGGTTTCACGCGTACCCATCCATGAGAATTTCTCGTTGTTTCACACTTTAATATGCTGCGGTCGGCATGTAAATGAGTACGTACATCAAATTATGCACAGCCTCTCCGGTGCTCTCACTTAAAAAGAAGAAGAAGACGACAAAACCCAACAACATGTACGCGATTGTTGTTGTTTTGTAGCACAACAGCCCACTCGTTTCACCCTGTTAGCAGCCGTTAGTCACTCACTGTCTTTCACTCTGACTTCTTCATTTTGTCTGTGGCCTTTTGGTACTTTCCATTGTCTGAACATCTAATGGAAACGTTGGAGGTTTGTCACCCTCTGAATTTTAATGCTCTTTGATTCTTCCCCCTCTCAGATTTTCGTCGTCAGCCAGGCAGAGCCTCGTCTACCCCTGCAGCTGGAGGATGCCGTCAGGCCCGATGGCGAAGGGGAAGAGGTGAGGAATGGACAGATGTAGGTGTGGATGAGAGGGGCATGGACCGTGGATCCTCCTCTATGCTATTTCCTGCTGCTAATGTGAAGTATTGGCTGACACCCAGAGGCTGATCTTATCCAGTCTTTTCAATGAAACAATGAACTGCAGTTCACACCCATTGTAGGGGCGTTTAGTGCCATTAGGTGTGTGATTAAGTCCCTATTAAGGATCTATTATGTGTTGTGTTTTGACTGAAAGAGAAAATCAAGGCACCCACAATCTAAGGAACTCGGAATAGGATGAACCTCTGCGGTGGTACATCCTTAAGGTGAAACCTTTTACTGTCTGGTGAAAAGAGCCGGCATGTAATGTCAATCTCATCCCTCTGTCTCCGCCAGATAAAAAAAGACTCCAGACTCTGCTTTAATTGAAAAGTTCTGACTGCAACTTTTACGCGTGAGAAACAGGAACTGAGTCTCTGTGTGGGAGAGAGAAATTCCACTATCAAAGACTCATGATGTTCATGGGCAGGTTTGGTTTATACACTATACAATGACAATGACACGATAAATAATTAAGCCTTAATTTATCGGTATAGTTTGTATTCAAAGCTAAGCAGTAGCGTATCCCTGCATGAACTCACTCTGTCCTTCATGGAGTGAAAATGTCATCAGGGAGAAAAGAGATTTGTGTTTTTGGCAGACTTTGAGGATTGGGTAATTAAACCAGGTTGAATTAAACAAGTTCAAGAGCAGAATGGCTCCCGCTGATTAACATCACATTCACTGAATAACATCACCGCATCTGCCTCGGCCCTCCCCGTGCAATCTGTGATTTCATCACACGCCGTTTATACGAGCCGGCAGCCGGGGTTTAGGGAGCCTTCTGAATTCCAATTAAGGAGATTTGTGCATCGATGCCGAATCATTTGAGAGAATCGTGATTCATTTAAGAAGTCATTATTTTTCCCACCCACAGTTTAGGTGGTTATTAATGCTTATTAAACTTTGAGCCTTCTGTTTTTAGGTGTGAATTGCTGTCTGAGCAGCAAGTGGGTTTGATACATGAGTGACTGGTTGGTGATTCAGTTCAAGACAGAATATTGTTTTTGGGTTTTGAAAATCACCGTTGTACATTTGGAAACCAGGGGAGTATCGAAACTTGTACAATCATTAGGATCCGGTGAGGCTGCAGAGGGCAACCAGTTAAACACTGGCATTTTTTGGTGTGTGTTTTTAGCAGAGACACTGTTTGGTTTGTCCATTCTTAGCTATTGTAGAAACATGGTGGAAGAGGACCTGCTCCCTCTATAGATATAAAAAACAGTAATTTATAAGGTAACAAAAACACAACTATTTTTTAAAGCTCTATGATGGATACATTCGGCACATTACATCAAACTCCTTCGTTCCTTGGGAAGCATAATGATGCTAGAATTCTAAGTTGTAGTTGTAGAAACATCTAAAATGTGCGGTCGCTCATTTTGGCTGACATGCTTGTTTGTGAAATGCTGAAATCTGTAATTAAAGATTATGGTATTGTGTTTTTGAGGGACAGAGTTATTGAGCTGTATCCTTTTAAAGAATGAATGAATTCAAAACTTTTCAAACCTTTTCATCAACAGATTTAAGCCGCTGAGTCATCGTAATAAGTAATGGGTGTAGTGAAGAAGCCACGCCTCAACAACTGTGGATATCAGTATCAGAAGTCACACTAACGTTTCACTTTCTACATGTATTATAAGAAAATCAATATCTGGGTCCCACCATACCAGAGACAGCTGACAGCTCGTCCGTGTTTATCCAGTAAGCCGATCTCTGCAGCTGCAGCAGCAGCAGCGGCGGCTTCCCAGGTGTTTTCTGCTGGGATTTAACATGTCAGTCACACACTTGTCGCAGCACCTGCTCTCCCGGGAGACACGGGCCTTAACAGTCCCATCTATCTGACTGTCTGCCCGTCTAACCTTTTGTCCCTCTGCATGGGGCTGTGTGGAGCAGGATGTGGCTTTGCAGGCTATTAGCTCAAACCCCGGCGGATCCTGTGAGGAAGCCTGACATCCACGACCCTGGAAGCAGTGGTTCTTTTCGCGATGAAACATTTATTGTCTCATTCTGTGTTTTAATTTGCTCTGTTACCTCACACTGCAGATGTGTATTGTTGCAGTTGACCCAACAAAGCATCTGTATTTTTTCACCTGCACGTGTTACAGCTGTAGGATCACGGTAATCACGCAGTTCTCAGTGTTTTTAAGGCAAACAGTGGATCGATTTTGGTTTACTGCTGATAACCTTGTCTTGGCTTTGAGAGCTGATACGGGATCTTGTTTCTTTATACATAAAAGGAATAGTATTGCAGGTTTCTTTTCTTCTTGCTGGAGTTCAAATGGCTCTGAACAAGCATTTACACATCACTGACCTCAGACACGCACCATGAAAAGAACAGAACAGGACCCATTGTTGAATATTTCATAGTCGGAGGGTTTTGTGTGATGTGATCATGTTTTCTTTGTTTGCCCTCAGGAAGGCAGAGCCACAGTCAACCAGGACACCAAGCTGGACAACAGGGTGATTGATCTCAGGGTAAGTTGCTACCTGAAGTGGGAACATTTCTTTTGTGAGTTAGTCTCGATATATCTATTCTTGCAAGTGTTCATATTTGAGTCTTGTGTAGTTTTCTGGCACCATGAAAGAAGCTGGTAGTTTAAATATTTCAGGCCGCTCCTGTTTGAATTTTGTGAGCTAGTAATCCAACATTAATATCAAAATTGTTAGTTCCATTACCCTTTTTGTTAATCTAATGTCTTTGTATTACATTTGATCTTGAAATACAGAAACTGAAAAGAGTTAGAGAGGAAATGTCAATCAATTCCCTCCATTAAAGAGAAAGCAGACGACCTTTAAGCCACTGCGACTATTTTGAAGCGCAACGCCAACCGCTGCACCCCTGAAATGAAAAAGACACTGTCTGTGATTTAGCGGACCGATGCCATGTGTCTCTTGTGGTGTGGGAGATGGTGCTAAACCTATGCGAGCAGCAGTGGAGGCCGAGCCACAAAGCGTCTCGTTGTTTTGATCTGCGTCTCCCACGTGTATGATGCGGCAGGCAGGAAGGCACTCGCACCACAGCACAGAGCCGCGTCGCTCACACGCCTCGCAACAACACCTGTTTCTGTAACGCGGTGCTTTTCGGGCTCACGGTCGAGGGTCTGTCATCAGCTCTGCACTTAAGAGCCCGGCGAAGCTATAAAGTGGTTCCCACACTGACAGACAGACACTCCAAAAGGGAACCATAAACCACCTCCAATAATAAGTTGGTTCCTAAGGAAGTCCCTTTGTTACGTGACCAGCCTCAAACATGAGGTGCTCCACGCTGAACACACAGTGGAAAAGGTTACTCTTATTCATTTTAATTTAGATTGCCGTGAGCCAGATGTCCAGTCAGACATGACTAGTTAGTTAGTTGGAATCAAGTCGAGACGAGGCATGTTTCCTAACAACTATTTTTATCCTGATGTTTAATCTTCAAGGGTAACTCCACCAACTTTACATGTGATAGTGTCTTTAAAGGTCTTTCATGGCTTCAGGGGAAGCTGCATATAATCTCATCTGATAAATTGACTTTAGTGAAGTCAATCAGTTGCCAAATTTCATTGTTTGTCATGTAGGCGTCAGGTTTCGAAAAGCAGTCCACTGGTCTAACATTGCACCTCCTCTTTAACACTGGTTAACTCATGATAGACAAATAAATGATAAAAATCCACAAAGCAGAACCAGAGATATCAACTTTTATCCAGCTTCCTCTGGAGCCACAAAGGCTCTGTACTTCTTCCTTCTTCTCCACATATGCAGTAGTTCTCCCCCAAGACCTGTGAACTCACTTGAATGTGTAGAATTGGTGGAGTTACCCTTTAAATTTAAACCTGGTCTAAATGAATAACCTACAAGTAAGAAAACACAAAGAGTCAAAATTAAGCACAATTTAATCTTTAAGGTTAAACATCCCCCCCCCCAAAAAACAAGTCAGTCTAGGCAACATTTGACAGAAAAAACAACATTTCAGTAGAAATTATGAGAAAATATGTCATTTAAATGTGTACATGAGTAAATTAAGAACTCTAATGACACACAGTTGAGCGCATACCTCCGCCAAGGCCCAACAGTCTCCTTTAATTCAATCAAGCCTAATCCAATTATCAAATAAAACATATTTAAACCGGCTAGATCCAGATGTTCATCAACATCCACGCATTATTCCCTGAGAAACTGATGAAAACACTGAAAGAAAGTTATAGAAAGTGAGAAAATGATTCTGGAACTGTCCCTATATCCGGATCAGCTCCAAAATTGATGGAGTCTATTCTGGGCTTTTTTTGTAATCCTGCTGACAAACAAGTAAGAAATGGACTTGGGTGAAACATAACCTCCTTGGCACCTCAGTTTTGTAGACGTATAGTTACTGCTCATGTCTGTTGGTCCAAGCTCAAGTGTACCACATGTTTTGCTCTTTGCATAGGCTGTTTTTAAAAACTATTTTATAGGCCTTAAAGTAGTGTAAAAAAGGCTACAGGCTTGTTTTTGCATAAAAAACATTCAGAAAACAAATAATGTAAGCATTTAAATTAATTATTCAGTGTGTTCAAACTCCTATACGTCATCGTATAACCTTTCAAACGAGCCCCAAGCCAGGCCTGTACTAGAAATAGTTCACCAACAGCTTTGAGTTGACTTTAGCCTAGACTGGAACAGGAATAGGAATAAGAAGGGGTTAAGCTCACATGAGGTGAAAAAGGCAATAAATCATCACCTTTAAGGAGCTGGAGCAAGTTCTCCCATAACACCACTAATTACCTGTTTTACTGATGTTTAGTAATTCAGACAAAGGCGGAGAGGCTTGACACGCAACACTCAAATAACAGTGTGCAACATGTCTACAACAGAGACTCCACTTGTTCATGTGTTTAAAGAAATATCAACCGTGACTGATTAGCTAATAAGACTAATGAAGGAGTGAACTTTTTGGGCTTCGAAACCCGCCTGTGGTGGATCATCACCACAGGCGGGTTTCAAGCCACGGATCTGTGCCACTGAGAGGTAGGGTAAGGTTGAAGTCTATTTCATAACGACTCCACCGAAGGAAGTGCCAGTTTGAGAAGGAACTAAATGCTACCCACCCACCCACTTTGACACCTGCTCCCTGGAGACGTGCTGCAAACAGAAGGAGGGGCTTTCAAATGTTTGAATGCTGCCTTGTGGGTTTTAGGTTGGTTTCCCAGCTTTACCGTGGGGCACAACCCAACGTGTGAAGCACGACACAAATGAGTCACTTTTACGGTTGGGATGGTTAATTTGGTTCACTGCTTTTTAAAAAAAAAAAAAAAAAAAAAAAATTTTGTTTCAAAGCAGGAAAATTTGTCATTTCTCTCCACATCCTCTTTTTTGCAAACTATTCAGATCGGAGCCGATGGAAAAAAAAAAAAAGTTTCAGCCAGACAGCCCTGAAGCATTGTCTGCAGATTAATGAGCCCGACAGTGTTCAAACATTATCACGTTCCCGTTTTGCCAACTATTAGTCAGCGGAGGCCCCGTCAGGACCGGGCAGGCTCCGGAGAGGGTGAAAAAAGGGGCAAAATGAACCTTTTAATTAACCTGTGTGCATTGAAAGGACCAGAGCCTGTCGTCATGAAAATGTATAATAAGTGGAGTTGAAAGCCGGTAAAGCTCAATTGATGAAATCTCGTGGTCATTTGAGATGAGTCAGACGACGGAGCATGTGAAAGCCCCAGAGAACACTCCCTGAAATCGACCAACTGTTGCAGTTTTCGGGGGTTTGGGGGGGTTTTACAGTAATCTCTTGGTTTAGTTCGAGCAGTTTTTCCTCCCCGCCTTGGTTTCAGCATTTACATTTATAATGATAGGTTCACAGCTCCTGGGGCTGTTTGCTGGGTTTGAATGCTCGTCGTTCCCCTGCCAGCAAATAAATGTTTCACCCTTCGTGTCAGGAGAGGCATGAGCAGAAATTGGCAGTCTTGTTTTCACACATCTGTTCTGATTGTGTAACAAATTCAATGAATCACGCTAAGTGTGGTAATGCCTCCGTGTGTGGTTTTGTGTGTGTGTTTGTGTTTGTGTGTGTGTGCGTGCCCGCTCACAGACGACCACCAGCCAGGCCATCTTCCGCCTGCAGTCGGGAGTGTGCCAGCTCTTCAGGGACACCCTCACCAAAAAGGGCTTTGTGGAGATCCAGACCCCGAAAATCATATCAGGTACAAACACAACGCGGCGCGAGTTCTCAAGTGGGGCAGCATCAACGTGACACAAACACACGTTTAATCAGTTCTGATTAGGCATTTCAGTAGCTTGTTTCCATGTCACCGCCCACAGGTGCCCTGTGAGTCATCATGTGACAGTTGTAGGGCTGACTTCCTGTGTGCGCTGTCCGAGTCCACGCTCGGTTGTTTCTCACGCAAACACTTTCACAGAGTAACCGAGAGTTTCAGAACCCACACACACAGTCGAGCACATCTGACAAGAAGATGTTGGGAATGGTTTTATTGTTTTTCGACCCATCAGGATTTTAATCCGGCCCGTTGGGAATGCCGACGCGCTGGCTGACTCTCACATCAGCTCCTCTGCTCTCCCACTTTCACACAACGCCTTTTTTTAATTTGACAGGAGAGGACTCCCTTAAGCTCCCACCCTAAAGACCTTATCCCTCTTCACCGAAAGGAGGGAAAACTCAGACAGAAATGTTCTCACCGACATTCAGAAGACACCATTGTTTTGAGCCTGTCTCTCTCATCCTGGAAATTAATTCTCAACATCAGGCGTGAGAGATTATTTGGGGTTTCGCATGTAGACAGTTTACTTTGTGAAAACCTTTCCGACTCTTTAGCTGAAATGAATTCTCAAAGTCTTGAGAAAATGCTTGGTGGATAGGAACATGACTTAATCTGATACCATACAGTTATTTTGAATCAGAATAGATGAGAGAACATTCTGTTTTTTTTCTCACAACACAGTCTCATACACGTATACCCACACAGCCACCCACAGCCTCCCACGTGCCTCCCAGATTTGAACTGTGGCGTAACACTCTCACTTCCTCTTTTCTTCAAGAGCCAATGACATCCACTCAGCCTGGCACGATCCAAATTCAAAACTGCCGCTCTTTTTTATTTTGGCGCCACCTGCAAATCAGCACTGCGCTTTTTTTTTGCAGAAACCGCATCTTCCTGTCTGCCAACACCCATATAGCACGTACAGTGCACAGAGTGTACCGTGTGAGCACCCACCCTGCTTTTGAAGGCATGAGAATATCAGATAAATACCCTCTGACGTCTGTGTCAAATAGGGAACCGCAGATGTGTGTTATGTTATGTAAGGCTGACCTGTCTTATATAATTCTGTTTGTGTTCTGTTTTGGAAAAACATGCCAGGTAACTATGTGTACTGTTTTTTGGGGGTTTTTTTGTTTGTTTTTTTAAATTTTATTGGAGAACTGTTTCAAATCAATTACTTTTATTGACTTTTGTCAGCGGTCTAAAGGTCTGTGGGACATTTCCTCTGGTCCGAAGCTGTCAAAGATATATTCTTCTTCTCTTTAAGGATTAGAGAACACATATTTACCTTTAACTAGCTGCTGATAAGAATGCTTATTTGTAGCATGTTGGCTCTTTATCAGTCATCATTAAAACACTTAATAATGCCTTACTGTCCATGACCTTATTCTACAGCCCACTAGGCCAATAGCTGAGAGATTTCACTCAATAAACTCCTACTTACTGCTTATTGATAGTAAATAAGGAAGTTGTTGTACATGAATTACAATGTCATGTGTTTATAGTGTCCTTTTCGCTCTAAATTTTGTGTCACTATTAGTTTGACTCTTATTAACCCACACACTCGTGCATTAGTCATGAGCAAGGCCTCACACATTCTGTGTTTCGAGTCAACACTACAGTTTGGTGTCTTGTTACTTAAAGTGGCAATAGTTTAGTTTAAGTTTTTCTGCTTCAGCAAATCACGGAGTTGATGTTGTTGGCACAGCGTAGTGGACACAGAATAATGAAACCATCAGCATGTAGATTGGCTCCATATAAACCTCGCCATCATTATGCAATTTCGTCTGCCACGGGGGCCCGAAATCTCCCGGGAAAAATGAAGGTTAAGTGGCGATCCAGTCAGGTTGGCAGCCCGGCAACATTTCTGCCTGCTTCCACATTTCTATTATAGGCGAGATGATTGAATTAACCACGTTTTGTCCCGTGTTACGGTTTGCGACTCTGAGGAAACGATCCAGTTGTCTTCGCAACGGCGGGGGCTGACAATAACACCTCTTGGGAACGCTAGCGGGGGGAAAGTTGTCCGTTGCCACTTAAGACCAGACCATATTTATGAAGTGTTATTAAAAGGAAGAATAACTATTCCCGTGGAACTACCGCTTTACGAGGACCGTCCTGAGCCAAGCATATTAAGATTGTAATTCATGCACAGCAACTTCCGTCCTTACCATCACTGAAATTGGGAAGTATTCAAGGGAAAAATCTTCGCTGATGGCGTAGAATCCATTCACGCAGAATAAGGCATTAAATAATTAAAGCCAATATGTACATTTCAAGAGGCTTTATGTAACAATTTGTTGCAATTTACATGTTTAATCACCTTTTATTGGCCATATGTGAGCAGATTGTAACGTGACATGAAAGAATGAGACCTTCCCCGTCTCTCGGTTGCCTGTCGACATTTTCGTTTTTACTTTTAGTACGTACTAAAGCTGCCCTTAAGAAGTAAATACAGTTGCCTGCAGTATTCATACAATGGGACATACTACTTCATCATGACAGTGCGCCTTGAACCCTCTTGCTCCTATATCCGTCTCAGCCTTGGCACCCAATTTTGTCGTACAAAGAACATAGTACTTACACTTAAAAGTGCTTTCGTCTGTCAAAGTCGCGTCAGTCATTCTGTCAAATGTTAACGCTCCCACGGCTGTGTTTCTATTTAAGCGGATTAATGTTTCTCCCAGCATCCTTTTTTCAAAACCTCACTTACACACGAGCTAAGATATTTCTGATTGGTTACAAAACAAATGCGCAATCATATGTCATTACACTTTCACACACTTGAAAGCACAACCGCACAGGGAACCTTTCTCCTGCAGAGTCACGGGACACGTGGCTCCGCTACAAACCCTACTTCACTATTTTCTTCTGCGATGAAGAAGTGTGTATCAGCCGGCTTCCCAGGCTCCGCGCAGCAACATGACCGGTTCCCACCATGCTCCTGTTGCTTTCTGAAGATAATACAACAGTGTTTCCTTTAGAGGGCATCTTGGTTATGCAGAAAAATACGGTTGCGTTCAATAATTAAACTTATCCAGCATTTAAAGTAGAAAAAAAACACACACTTCTTTCAACAGTTAGCTCTCTTCCATTTTTTATTGTCAGACAGAGAACTGTTAAGTGTAAACTGGCCGTTTAAAGTTCCAGTTGAAACATCTACTGAGGTCGTATGTATCATTATCATGGTCATTCTGTGCCGTGGGGCAGTAAGCGCCTCGTTTTGTATCTAAATGTTGTCCCTGTTCACTTCCAGCTGCCAGTGAAGGTGGAGCCAACGTCTTCACGGTGTCCTACTTCAAAACCAGCGCCTACCTGGCCCAGTCCCCGCAGCTCTACAAGCAGATGTGCATCTGTGCTGACTTTGACAAGGTCTTCTGCGTGGGTCCAGGTAAGCCTGCGTCCCATCTGTCCCCTCACGCTTTTCATTCACTTACGGGGAAACGGCAAAACGAGCGACAAGAGCCTCGTGGAAACTCCGGACCCTCATAACGGAGATGACGGTTTCAAAATGGCGCCAAGTGCATTTAGACTGTTAAATTTTTCACAGACCTCCCTCTGTTGCTTTCACCGTGGTCAGAGCAGCTGTACAGCTTAGTGCGTTAGTGACACAAAGGGGCTTGTAAAGGACTTTATGGCGCTGTGCTGGGTTACGAGAACCTGCAGCTCTGTAGGTGAGCGAACACTGCCACCGTCTGATTGAAGACATCGAGTATGACACGGAACAACATGCAGAAATGCAAAACTTTCCTTTCAATTTGCTGCTTGTATCTGGCTTAAGGTGATGCACGATCTTTCACCGAGACAGAATAAAACATTCGGGAGAAGAAAGCACATTCGGTATTCCACTGACCGGGCCGAGGTCTTTGTTCGCTTCGCTGTGGCTCCACCGGAGAAATCAAAGGGCTTAAGGTCATCACCGCTTCTAAAGCAACAATGTATTCACCCCTGTTGCCTTAGTTACGGTGGTGCCCATTCAGCGAGCGAGGAGAATAACCTCTCCTCGAAGATTTCAGGGGGCCAGAAGCGCTGTGTTAAAATGCTGCCTCCACAGCTCCGGTGCCACCACCTGAAATCAGCTGAGGAGGTCTGCTGGGGAACAACCAGGTGCAAACACCAGGCTGGTGTTCGCTGTGTTCGTTATGTTTGGAGTTGTTTTCAGTTCTTCTTGGTCGTTTCTGTAAATGTATGCAAGGGGTCAGATGTATAAAGCTGTGTAGGCTCCAGTCTAAACTTCTCTGTGCATACAAAAAAGCAGACATATGCGTGTATGGAGTTATAAACTCGAACATGCGCATGGTTGTGTTATACAAATCTCCGTCATTGTGAAACTGAGTGCATGTCCACGTGCCTGATTTCCCCTCCGTTCAGCCGTATCTGAATGTGGACACACACCTTAAATCAGTTGTTTGCATGCATGTGGTAAGACCGCTCCACCTGTCTGAAGACCTGTAGATTAAAAAAAGACGCCCCATTTCACATTCGTGAGGCTCAGAGCAGTCGCTCGTATGTGCAACCATGATGCACACCTCTGGTAATTATATGTTGGTTACCTTTGCCAAGGAGGTTATGTTTTTCGCCCCCTGTGTCCGTCGGTTGGTTTGTCAGCAGGAATGCACAAAAACTACTCAACGGATTTCCACAAACCTTTGATGGAGGATAAGTCCAGTGGCTTTTTCTGGTCTTCCACCTTACAAGCGTTTCCTGGCGATTAAATACTTTATCGTGAAGCACAAAGCTGCCGATCAGCAAATATCTTTAAGGATACAGTATACTCAAAATAAAATTGCAGTGATGTACTAGGAAATGATTAACTAAAATTATGTGACGCCCTCTCATCCAACATTTTGAAAAGACAACCAACACAGTCTAATGTTACTCACAACATTTTTGTTAGTATTGTTAATGTAGATATAACAAGTAGAACAGTCTGGTAAGTTTAGAAAATGACATCACTTCACTGTAATGTAGCTTTTAAAACCAGGATAAAAGACAACACAAGACGATTTACAGTCTCATATCATGATAACGATGTGATATCGATATTTGGCCCAGCCCCGATTAACTGATTAAAAGGCCACTTTTCCTCTACATCCATTTTCTTATCGGTATCTAAAATCTGCATCATTTCAGTTTTCAGGGCCGAGGACTCCAACACCCACCGTCACTTGACCGAGTTCGTGGGTCTGGATATTGAGATGGCCTTCAGCTACCATTACCACGAAGTGATCGAGTCCATCACCGACACCATGGTGCAGATCTTCAAGGGCCTGAGAGACAAGTGAGACTAACGTTCAACATTCCAGTCGAGCTTTTTTGGGACTTTGACAATTCTCTTGATTTTTGTTATGCTCAAACTTTCTGTGAGTTAAAGGTGACTAGAGGTTGACTCGTGCCACAGAGGCTCAAGTTTTGTTTTCCTGCATATCGCGAGCAGTGAATTTTGACAGGATCAATTCTGGGGGTTGGAAATTCAGCACAGGGCAAAAAAAGTTTCAATATTGTATTTACAAGCGAAGCCATTTCTGCTGTTTTCAGCCGTGAATATTAAACACTGTCAGCCACTGCTGGGCTCTGCTGAGAGTCAGTGACTTCCACTCACTCTGCCTGCAAGAAAGTGTTATGACGTGGCTTTATTGCCTCCTAGTGGTGTGAATCAGTGCTGCAGGTGAATAGAGCTGTTAAATAGAGTGAAGACGGCGCTGGTTAACGCTCTTTACAAGCATGGAAAGCCCAATTTTCTGGCTGCCACAGTAGTTTTTGGCATTCACACTTCTTCTCACCATTGTGAGCTGCTGAAGAAATAAGTAAGAAGAGCCTCCTTAGCTCTCATACAGGCTGCATAAATGATAGATCGTAAAACTAGAATTTCATCCTCACAGCTTGTTTGCTGACCTCAAGCAGTACAGAGGTGTGAAGCCTAACTGCTTGCGAAACAGTCCAAGGTTGTAAAAGCCCTAATTTCATCATTAATTCTGATTATTATGACACAGAAGTGTACTTCCTATTATACTCGGCGCCAAACTACTTACGTAAACCGAAGAGAATTGGCACAGACGAGCTTCTGTGCTCTAATGAAACTATTATTTTCTTTTTTTAAGCAGTGGGTGTGAAAGAAAAAGGGACATTTAGGGAGATTTGGCTGATGAGGTGATGAGCATTTATTAAGAAGGGTAGAAGGGGCTTTACATGGGATGGACAGTTTCATGAAAACAAAACACCTTTTGATAAAAGAATGAACTAAATGTCTTGGGGAGGCTCTGTTCCAGAGAAGGGTCATATCAGGTTTCATGCCAGTTGACTGGTTTTACACTTGACTGTAAATGTCAGTGGTCACAAGTTGAAAACAAACAGACACCAAGTTCCTCTTTCTCACCACAGTTTGACTGATGGGCTTTTGTTCTCATGACTTTTCACTGTCCTCCCATGACGTCAATCATTCTGCATGTGTGTTTGAGTTCATCTCAGGCAAAAATGACTTTGCGTTTTGTGGACGTCTGTTTGTTGCCTCACGCAGCTTTTGAAATATGTATTGTTGGAAGTCTTTCCCAGCATCACCTCCTTTGTGGTGTTGCTTCTAATTGTGATCTAGTAAGCATTGTCGCTTTTTATAATAATCATAATAAACTTTACCTACTTTTAGTTCTGACTTCCTTTACAATAAAAAAGCACATTTGGAAGAACAGCTACACCTTGTGTCCAAAGATTTCGATCTGGATAGCAGATCACCACATGTTTAACCATTTATTTTTCTTCTTTACACACAGCTGTTTTCAGGGGATGCATGAGATAATGTATCTGTTTGTGGCTATGTAAGATTAATAACTGTCATTTTCTCGATGGTGAAAGAGAACTTTGATTTTGGCGCCATTCTTAGCGCTCGGTTAGCCTACAGCTAATGTATTTGGATGTGTGAAGTTAGTAATTTTGTTGAGAAAGCTGAAATTATCAGCATGCCCTATTATGTTATGATGTTGCTGGGCATTAAGTAAAATTACACGATCTTCTGATGGGCTTGTTTGCTTTGTAGGTCAAACAGAGGCATCAGTATTAAATTGGACTGTTTCATAAACAGTTAATAGGTCCTTGTAGTCCAGTATCAGGGTTTATCTTTTAACAGTTATCAATAAAATCTTCCATTAGGTGTTTTTCACCACATCTACTCGCTCTGCTTCGTTCTGTTTATAATACCAGAGCATGTGTGCCAGAAGAGACCATGTCTGAAATTCAAATATGGTACCAAACTGTAAGAAACTGTTCCAATACTAAAATGTTCTCCTGCAGTTACTGACCAGTGCGAGCTCTGACCCTGGTCAGGTCAACTACTGAAGGCACAATTATCTGGCACTTGACTCTGTGTGGGTAGGAACCCTGAACCCTGACTAGTTGGTTTTAATGAGCGTGTGCGTGTGTGTGTGTGTGTGTGTGTGTGTGTGTGTCTGCATCAGCTTCCAGACAGAGATCCAGACGGTGAACAAGCAGTTCCCCAGCGAGCCTTTCAAGTTCCTGGAGCCCACACTGAGGCTGGAGTACACCGAGGGCGTGGCCATGCTGCGCGAGGCCGGGGTGGAGATGGGCGACGAGGACGACCTCAGGTCAGAGCGCATCGCACGCACCGCGTCCCACGTCCCACTCACTCTGTCAGATGATTGCGTTCGATAAAAGCAGAAATAAATGCTGATCTGAGTTCACAGAGGAAGTGAAACATCAGCAGACTTTTGATGGTCACATAATACTTTTTCTTTATACTGTTCCTTTTAACTACTTACAGTGCAGTTTTGAAATGCAAAGGAATGGTTTTTGGTCGGGCTGTTTGTGTAAAACCACGTGAAGATGATGAAATATTTAATAATATTCACAAATAATGTGACAGTAATATAAAGTTACCAATCTTAAAGTTAATACCTTTTTGTTTTTTCTGTAGCACACCTAATGAGAAACTGCTTGGCCGTCTTGTCAAGGAAAAGGTACGTTCAACTGTGTTTCATTAATTTAAAGGTCCAGTGTGGAGGATTTAGGGGAATCTATCGACAGAACTGAAGTCAGGGTCTCGTAAAGGTGCTGGAGATCCTTGATAATGCTTGAATATCAGTGTGTTTTTTTGTTGGGTGATGAAAAAGGCTTTGATTATGAGATTCTAACGGCATTACTTTCATTATAAATTGCAAACTGACTGAAAAGTTAACTTTTTAGAAAAGATTTGAATCATCAGGTTTAAGGGGATGGTCCTGAATGCCAGACTTGTGTTTGTAACACAGGATACCAAAAGACGTCTTATATGCTTAGGACTTGCTTGAAAAGCGCTGGTGGTGGGACAGGTGTGGGAACCTCGTGAAATATGATAATGATAATAAGGATGTCATTAGTTAATGATCGTCTTGAACTAAGAATCTGTGATAACGATGCCTAAGAATGAGCCTTTTTAACTGACTGTCATGTGCGTATTTAAAAGTCATCAAACAGCCTTTGCATGATGGGCAGCACTATCAGCTGTCAGCCTTCATCAGAGTGCTCCAAAAATGAAAAGTTTTCCAATTATTAAATGACAACACCTGAGCCACAGTGAACACCTCCAGATTTTTACACTTCAGGTGGAGTTAAAATGATAAAGATGACGGTTAATTTACAGCTTCTCAGAGCCTTCATTATCACTGCATATAATAAAAACTTCTGAGCAGTCTTGCCAAAGATAGAAACATCATTAGTCTCTTTTTAAAAAAGACGATTGACTGTTTTGCATCTGCTTTTGTTTTGTTCCTCAGTATGACACTGACTTCTACGTGCTGGATAAGTACCCACTGGCTGTGAGACCCTTCTACACCATGCCGGATCCAAACGACCTCGTAAGCCTCTCAATAACTCAGACACACATGCTACGTAGTAATAAATGCGCAGTAACAAATGTTATGTAAATGTTTGCAAATGAGTTTTGTGGTTGACCTCTGGTTAAACCTGCGCTGAGGCCAGAGAGCAGCTGTCCCTGAGCCAGACATTCTTCAGCCTGCTGTCCTTTGCCGGATTGACTGGCTGATAAACGCCACGAAGGATTCTGTTGGGCAAGTGAAGCTCCCCTGCAGCGTGGTCATGATGAATTTAGCTGAAGTATTAATACCATTTTTATAGCATCATTAGCAGGGTCACAGAAAAGCCACCATGCTGCTAATTTATGTGTTTTTGCGGTGGAGAATCTTGCCTGCATGACAAAAACAACTTGTGTGGCTGCCAGTGCCGGATAAGGACAGATTCAGCTCAGCTGTTGAATACTTTTGCCACGCCATACCATGTTTTTCGGCTGTATCTTGAGTTTTTGCAGTCCTGCGTTGATCCAGACTGTAGCACTGTCAACTTGTAGTCCTTCTTTTAACTTTCGTAACTTTATCTTTTTGTCTTTAGGTTTTGTTGGCTGGATTCTTGACCTCACAAGTGACATTTCTTTTTTTTCTTTCGTCCAGAAATACTCCAACTCATACGACATGTTCATGAGGGGTGAGGAGATCCTGTCTGGAGCTCAGAGAATCCACGACGCTCAGCTGCTGACCGAACGTGCCACCCATCACCAGATTGGTAAGAGTATAGAGTGAACGCACAGTAAGCTATGTTAAACTGGTGTTGGGTGATTTTAATGATGTCTGTCTCCCTCTGTTGGTGACTAGTTTGAATTACAACACCAGGAAATTTGTTCAGTCGGTGGTTTGTGTTTGTTGGTGAGAGGAAGCATAAAGGCTTTACAAGTTTTTCACAGCTGAACATATTTGTTTTTATTCATCAGATCTGGAGAAGATCAAGTCGTACATCGACTCCTTCCGGTATGGAGCTCCCCCACATGGCGGCGGAGGCATTGGTAAGAAACCCACAGCAGACTTGTTTTCTTTTACTGACCACAGTAAACTGTTTTAAAAGGGTAGCATCACACAATAATGTATGTGAAAGGGTTAGTACGGGTGCTGGAAATCCTCAAAAAGCTTAATTTGGTGTGTTCAAGGTTTTGAGGTGCTTGGATTTTGGATAAACTGCATAAATTCTAACTGCATTTCTTTCATCATAAATAGTTTTATATTGGCTCAGCCACGTAAAATATGATGCCAAGTCTACAAACAGACATGTGACACATTTTGTAAAATGAAATGTTTTTGTTTCTCCCACCCATCTGTAGAATGTAGGGATGTGAGAGTCAGAGATGAGCACAAATAACGATCTTGTTGGAAATGACAAACACTTGCTTGTAAAATATAACAAAATACTGGTATGAGAACATGTATTTGGTTAAAATACAAGTAATTTACAATTGAAAAAATACAAAAAGGCTTTCTACACAAACTGATATTATTACATTCTCGTCATTTAGTAGGCTCAATGTTGGTTGGATTTTGTCAAACTTTGTAACTTTACTTTATCAGTTCCTTTAACTCATAATGTAGCTAAAAATATATATATATATCATAGTAATAATTGTATGCATGTGTTTATTCATCTAACAAGCTCAGGCCTATAATAAAAGATGACAAAATTATCTTGTTACTACTAATGTGTATGATTGTTGGGGACTAAAAGAAAATCAAAATTTCATTCATGTTCATAAAAACAAAAAACATTCCTACTGCAGCTCTGCTCTGACTTTACATCAAACATAGATCATGTCAGTGAGTTCAACAGTTTCCTAATGAAAAAAGGTCCAACATGTTTCATGTATTATTAAGTATTAACCAATAATAGAGTGTTACGGCAGCCAACTATCAAAAATATATGCATAAAGTTGCATCCCTAGTAAGATGCGATCATGACACACATGAGGTGTTTATAGCACAGTAACAACTGATTTAATGTGATGAAGTGAAGTGACGATTTTGATCATTTACCACAGGTGTAAGCTGCTGGAAAAGCTTGAAATGTTCCTGATGTGAATATGTTTCCAGGTGTTTTATAGGTTTTTAATTGTAAAAATAAAGATCTGTCGACTGACTTGATTTATCGTCCCTCCCAGGCCTGGAGAGAGTCTGCATGCTGTACCTGGGTCTCCATAACGTGCGTCAGACCTCCATGTTCCCACGCGACCCCAAGCGCCTGACACCTTGAACCTTCAACCTGCACAGACAGACCCAGTCATCACTGGATTAACACACAGATTTTGGTGATGGGGAACAATACTAATCCACAATCCAGAGGGAGGGAGAAAGGTAGAGGAGCTAGTGCCACCCTGTGACTCTTAACGTGCCACTTTGATTAACCAATAAGACAAGAGAATGCAATAGTGAGGTGTACTTTATTGATTGGTGTACGTAGTTGTCTTACAGCAACAAATAACAAATGCATAAAAGAGAAAGAGGAGTTGGCCAGCGGTGTAAGGAAGTTGCTGTAAAGCTGCAGGGACTTAATCCATCATTTGATTAACGAGTCAGTGTTTGTCTAAGTTCTTTTCTATGGAGATGTTATAAAACTACCTTAATACAGATCTGAGTCGCTCCTTATACCAGCACTGACTAAGGACTAATGGTCGCTGTCTTTAACTGTAACTCCAGGTGTTTTGTATGTCATTAAGGGACTAAAGACAAACAATAAAAAAAAAAATCAAAAACAATTAACTTGGTCTCCATGTTTGAATGATTCGTTGTGTCTGTTACTGATAACGTTTGATAGAAGTAATCATTCACAGCGTACTCTCTAATGGATACGTGAAGCATGCGTGAGTTACTAAAATATTACCTGCTGAAACAAAGGACAAATATTAAATAACTTTACAAAGGGCAACGCTTTAGTTTCTCTCATCATTCACAGTTGTCCTAACTTTTTACACTGCCCTCCCTCAATCCAGTGCAATAATAAATCAAAGTGCTCAAGTGTTACTGATGTAAAAAACAAACGTATGTATGGTTAAATGAACCATTAGGTTGTTCCATCACCAGCTAGCAACGTTGGAATTGACACACGTGTACATGTAGCATTATCTTTCATGAAACAAAAAGACAGTATCCTGAAAGTCCAAACTCGTAGCTGTGCTCTAACCAGGGGGCTTATTCGGTAGCAGCTCCGCTGATTTGAAGGATGAAGAGGAAGATGTGAACAATGTCTATGTAGAGAGAGAGAGCTCCGTAGACGTACTCCTCCGGGCTGATGGCCAGCTCCCGATTTCCAATAAGGAGCTGGGTGTTGTATACTAAAAACTAAAACACAGAGCAAAGTTCAGTCGTTAGAAACAGAAGGAACATTGTCTGCTTTTACTATCTTTGAGTGGAGATCACAACATCTGGACCAAATATATATTAGCACAGTAGTATTTGTACAGATTGATCGACAGATGATCACCGGAGGTATTACGAATCATTTTGAGGTCCCAAATTCCTTGGCAACACACCAAATACTTGTTGAGGTACTTCACTCGAACCCAAAGCAAATGTAAACCTCTAGGGTGGACTGACAAAAACTCAAGGGACCGCCAAGGTCATTAAAGGAACAGTTCACCCAGAAATGAAAATGAATTTGTTATTATGTCCCCAATGTGGTTGGAAAGTCAGGTTAAGTTTCATAGTCCACAAAACATTTCTGGAGCCTCACCGCAGAACAGCATTGCGGCATTCCTCTAAACAACTGAAGTAGATGGGGATTTGTTTTAAAGGTGCTCTATGCAGTTTGGGAAAGAAGAACAAGATATTTTTTATGCCCAAGTAAACAAATAAACAAGCTTTTTTCGTCTAGTGAAATGTTTTGTGGACTACAAAACTTCACCAGATTTTCTACCCGCATGAGGGTGAGTAGATAATGACTTGATGAGTCATTTTTGGGTGGACTTATCCTTTAGTTTTGAGACATTTTACTGGATGAGTGAGAATAGTGGCCTACTAGTGTTGCTAGTCTGAGGATCACCAAATGTTATTTGTGATGCATCCTCTGGAAACAATGAATATCTCCAAAATGTCACAGCAGTCAAACAGATAATTAAATAATTGGTCCAAATATTCAGACACAGTGACACCGCCATCCCTAGAGCTGTGCACAGATATCATAATTTAATAGTGAATTATACGTAGTGAAATGTATTAATCGTGATCAATATCCCCAGAGAATGAACCCTCTCCATGCAGGACACTCTGGATACATTTATTGGTAGATTACTGAGCACCTTCATGGTCTCTGGGGTGATTTGCACTAATATCAAGACAAACCTGATGGATTTAACGCTTCAGAAATGGCTAATTGCAGGCGTGTTATTAGGTCTCGTGAACAACTGTTGTGTATTTTGGAAAGTAAGGATCATTATGCTACTTGTTATTCGACAAAACAACCTTGTAATCCCAAGCTCAAATGCGCTCCTCTTATTCAGGTTAGCAGACTCACCAGAGTGTAAACGATGGCTCCAATTGCAGCGTAGAGCATATGCAGCCAAGGGACCTGTTGATTGACAAAAGACAGGCCTCTGAGTGTGAATTCAGTCGAACAGACACACCCTGCTGAGAAACACCAGTGGAGAGAATAAATTAAAGAATTTGAGCAAGGACTCCTCACATATTGGAAGGAGAGCACGATGGCCGTTACAATCCCAACGATCATGAGTAAAACAGCGGCAATACAGAGAAATCCCCCGCAGGAGGTGAAGTCCACCTGTGATGAGAAACAAGTCATTAACAGGATGAAAGGGAAGTCGGTACGCTTCAAGCCACATGACAGAGCAGCAGAGATCATTTGAAAAGGGATCAGAATTAGGTTCAAATAAAAAAAAATGAACTGAGGATGGATGTGACCAAAAAAAATGTAAGCGATTCATCTCGAGTTGCATCAGACAGACACGCTGGATTCACTTCTTATCCCAAAATGTCATAAATATTTAAAGGAACTCAGTGCCCCATTGTAATGTGAGACAAAGGCGTTCTTTTACACACTGACAACAAAGACATCCTCTGACAAGCCACGGGCTGCTGAGCTACGGAGAGACACACTTTGCGTCTCCATCCATCTACCTTGGTCTGGAAGCAGAAGACTGTGACAGCTATACAAACTACCCCTGTTATTCCCATGGCGATGAAGATCGCTTTTGTTTCATAATAGCTGTGAAAGAGACGGACATGGCGATTAAGACAGCAAAAAACACATGAATTACCACAGGGTGTACTACACCATTAGCGAAATGTGCTGTGTTTGCGTGACATCATGATATCAAATCTTCACTACGCAACTGTCGTGGCCTCAAGACTTCAACACAACGATATTATCACAAATAAGACAATTATAATGAAATCTGTCAAAATGATCTTTAAAAGGGGCAACTGTGTAGTTTTGAGAAGAAATGTAAACTCAGAATTATGATATTTACAATATTAATGAGGTAATAAGAAAAACTCAGAAATATATATTTTTTCCATAAGTGAATAAACAAGCTGTTCTCAGAGGAAAATAAGATCCCCAGAACACTGTTTGAAGCTACAAAGGTGGCAGGGTCCGCCACATATAAACAAAGTAAAACAGTATGAAATTGTGTTCTTTAAGATCAGTCTGTTTATTCACTTTATTCAGTCATGAAAATGGAGAGTTTGTTTATTTACTGTAGTTTGTTTCAACATAAAAAAGAGTCAATGAAGATCTTTCTCACCTTTAAAGTTGAGCTACTTTACCTACTTTTGGGGAGTTTAATCTATGAGATCATCACATGATTACGTTTCCTCTGAGAACAGCTTCTTTATTCAGTTATGGAAAAAATAAGTATTTCTGAGTTTGTATTCTTACCTCATTCATATCGTAAATATTAAGACTCTGACTACATAGTGATCCTTTAACACGATTTTCAAATATCACGACTTGTCAATATTTGTATATCGCGACGCCCCCTGTATATGTGGTGTGTTGCCAAAATCTGAGCCAAAAACAAACCTCGAAATTGTTCCACACATGTAAGACAAGGCGAGAGTCTGCAAGACAGCAAAAAAAAAATGTGTCACAAATATGTTTCCTAATTCTGCCATATGGATCTGGTGCTCCGTTAACGACATTGGCCTCACGCCCAGCAAACAATACTCACAAATACTCCCAGCAGCACGAGATTCCATGGGAAGCGCCTCCTGAACACAAATTGTGATGAATATTTAAAATGTAAACAAACAGCTCGTGAATATTTAAATGACACATAACATTAAATTGGGTGAAACTGTTCTCTAACTTTGTCGCACGGGCCGAGGGCCATGCTTACCTCGGCTCTTTGCAGCAGACGAGAATGCAGTAAACCACAAAATAAACCACACTACGGAGAGATAAGTCACTAATAACGGTTACTGTATATAACAAAGCTATTATCCTTAAGGTTGATTATGTTGATTTGTTCTTTATATGTTATTTGTATTAATTCAATTGCACTACAATTAAGCTATTGTTTCTAGGGTGTGACTCACAAAGATGCCCAGTAGATGCCAGGGTATCTGATGACAAACAGCCTCACTGGGTCACTATGAAAGCACAGACACGAGGGATCACTTCAGGAGTAGACAGTTTCTCACCCACAATCGGATACATGGAGCAGTGGGATTAAATATTAGACTGGGATGATGAACGGGGACACTTACACAAATGTAAAGACGGCAACAATTGAAAAGGTGACGGCAAGCTGCGCCGCTAAAATTAAGTAAACCTGCCCACAAACACAAAAGCAAGAAAAAGAACAAAAAAAGATTTCAGTGGCTGTGGATGGTATTAACAGTCATTAGCACTCTAGACAGGAAAAAAACACACAATAGGAATCCTGACCTTTCTAATGAAGGCATGCCGGACGGATCTGCTCTCCCACTGGTTGCTCAGAAAATCCTCCATCTCTCCTGCAGAAATGAGAACAGCAAAGTGGTCATTTACTCTTACCTAATCTAAATATTATTCAGGATCTGGTGAAATGAATCCCTGTATGTCTCCTCAGAACCTGGGTTGGTTGCAGGCACTCCGGCGGACAGAGTTGGTATTGTGGTCGGCAGCCCAGTCGGAGAGAAGCCAGGGGCTGCCCACATCCCGGCACGCGGGTAGACACCCTCCTGGCCCCAGTAGCCAGGCGGGCCGGGGCACATGCCAGGACTCGGGGTGTAAGATGGAGGTGGTGGAAGAGGGGAGCCATGTTGTGGCTGGTGGGGGTAGTTTCCATACTTAGGATGGTGCAGAGCTTCCTCATACGGCGGAGGATTATCAATTTTAGACGTCATGCTCTTGCCGGACCACCTTGAAGAGAAGATATGTGGTGAGCAGCTACATTAGACTTATGTGCCTGTAGTAGTGGTGTGACACATGGGGTGTAACTCAGTACTGCACCAAAGTACATGTCTGAGGTACTTGTACTTAAGAAGCAAATATTGTACTTTGTGCTCACTACCTATATTTTACTACTTTAGTTACTAGTTACTTTTGCAGATGCTGGCTGCATCAGAGACAAAGTAGTACATTTTTAATTTAATTTTAATGTATTTATTTATTTTGATCAGATTTCAAAGGAAAACAAAAACAGATTCTGATAATCAGGCCAACGCTGTATATGTAAACAGTATATCTATACATGTCAATATATGTATAAATTAGTTTCACTACTTTACTTTGATACTTAAGCATATTTAATATCAGACACTTTTACTCAAGCACTATTTGTATGGGTGACTTTCACTTTTACCAAGGTAGCCTAATATTTTAACACAATATCTTTACTTTAACTGAATTATTACTTTTAGGTCAAACCAAACAGACACAGGCAGAGACTAAGAAGTTAAAACAAGAAGACAAAAAAATATAAATAAATACAAAAAAGAAATAAAAGGTAAATTTTAAAAAGGCTGCATGACATAAAAGCAGTTAAATACAAATGTAAATTAGCACTAAAACAAAGACATCATGTAAGAGGAATAAGATACAGATAAAAAAAGAATGATTGAAAGAATAAAAGGATAGAAAGTCTAACTTTAATCACCAACTAAAAAAAACTACAACACAACTAAAAACACTGTCTAACAAAGGTAACAATATCAGGTTCTGTCCTCACTGTCTGCTGCAGGTAGTTATGTCCGTGTACTTGTGGCAAATAAGACACCATACAAAATATAGCTGCAAGCAGCAATGTGGGGGTCCAAGCAGTTCAGCATTTGGATACATCAAACTGTTCACAAAATATGAGCTTGCATCCTGTTTGGCACCTTCGCCGCTGAATTCGATTGGATGTAGCGGCCGAACGGATTGGAAAATGAAAACCCCACTAAGTAACTTTTGTGCGGATTGAAAATTTTGTTTTGCTTTCGCTAAAATCCAATATGGCGACCGAATTGTTATGATGACGTGAAAAGTTTTGAAAGATCCTGAAAGGGGACATTCCACAGTATCAGCAGACATGAAAATTCAGTCTGAAATCCCAACACGTCAAGAGAAAATAGCAAAAACGCAATTTTGCTAATTACAGCGCCCCCTAGTGGCCAAATGACAAGATTTTTTTTTTGCCCACTTTTGTCGGAGTCCTGAAGCGTCTGACCAAGTTTGGTCTTCGGAAGTCAAACCAGCGCCGAGATATGAGCAAACTTCCTGTTTGGCGGCATCGCCGCCGACTGCAATTAGCTACCACGAAAAGTTAGCATGAACTATCAATGGGGCAACCCACGGTATCTGCCAACATCACAATTTGATTTCAAACAAAAACGCATCAAGAGATATGAGCAAAAACAATGTTTTGCTGATAATAGCGCCCCCTAGTTGCAGAATGACACCAGATTTCTTTCCACCATTTGCAATGGAGTCTGGAAGTGTGCCACCAAATTTGGTCTCGTTGCACCAAAGCGTTCCCGAGATATGAGCTCAAATCAAAATCGGCGCCATCGGCGCCAGATCCGATTGGCTGTAGCGGGCGAACGAAGTCAAAAATGAAAAATCCACTTCCTAACTTTTGTGCCAATCGATCTGAAGATGGTCTGTGACGATTTTCGTGAGAATCAGTAAAAAATTGCGACCGCTGAAAATTTTGTTTCGCTTTCGACAAAATCAAAGATGGTGGAAAATCTATTATGACGCATTATGACGTCATAGAGTGCGTTGAAGTCGGCATGATCCAAGGATTCCAACAATACCTTGTTTTTGAAAATCGGGCCAACGGGTCAAAAGTTATGTGCACAAATGTACCTGAAAGTTTGACCCATTGGTGGCGCTAGAGCGTGTTTAGTGCCGACATGTAACTTGGTGAAATTAAAGCTGTCACTGTCCTTAATCAATGTGCCAAATTTCACAACTTTTTACCATACGGTTCTATGGGCTTCCATAGACTCCCCATGGCAGAAGAAAGAGGAATAATAATAATAAATATAGCTGCAAGCAGCAATGTGGGGGTCCAAGCACGTCGGCCGGCAAGAGTTCCTGCAGAAACGTCATGTCGTCCTGTCGAGATGACGGTTGTAGTTTCGAGTGAATTGGTTAAAGTTTGACAGAAGTGCCACTGTCCTTTTTGCTAACTGCAGCGCCCCCTAGTAGCTGAATGACACCAAATTCACCCTGTCCCCTTAGAACGGGGTATTGAGACATACAGCCAAATTTCATTTTGATACATCAAACTGTTCACGAAATATGAGCTTTCATCCTGTTCGGCACCTTCGCCGCTGAATTCGATTGGATGTAGCGGCCGAACGGATTGGAAAATGAAAACCCTACTAAGTAACTTTTGTGCGGATCGGTCTGAAGATGGTCCGTGGCGATTTTCGTGAGAATCGGACAAAATTTGCGACCGCTGAAAATTTTGTTTTGCTTTCGCTAAAATCCAATATGGTGACCGAATTGTTATGATGACATGAAAAGTTTTGAAAGATCCTGAAAGGGGACATTCCATAGTATCAGCAGACATGAAAATTCAGTCTGAAATCCCAACACGTCAAGAGAAAATACCAAAAACGCAATTTTGCTAATTACAGCGCCCCCTAGTGGCCAAATGACACCAAAATTTTTTTGCCCACTTCTGACAGAGTCTCGAAGCGTCCGACCAAGTTTGGTCTTCAGAAGTCAAACCAGCGCCGAGATATGAGCAAACTTCCTGTTTGGCGGCATCGCCGCCGACGACAGTTAGCTACCACGAAAAGTTAGCATGAACTATCAATGGGGCAACCCACGGTATCTGCCGACATCACAATTTGATTTCAAACAAAAACGCATCAAGAGATATGAGCAAAAACAATGTTTTGCTGATAATAGCGCCCCCTAGTTGCAGAATGACACCAGATTTCTATCCACCATTTGCAATGGAGTCTGGAAGTGTGCCACCAAATTTGGTCTTGTTGCGCCAAAGCGTTCCCGAGATATGAGCTCAAATCAAAATCGGCGCCATCGGCGCCAAATTCAATTGGCTGTAGCGGGCGAACGAAGTCAAAAATGAAAAATCCACTACATAACTTTTGTGCGGATCGGTCTGAAGATGGTCTGTGCCGATTTTCATGAGAATTGGACAAAATTTGCGACCGCTGAAAACTTAGATTCGCTTTCGCTAAAATCAAATATGGTGGAAAATCTATTATGACGCATTATGACGTCATAGAGTGCGTTGAAGTCGGCATGATCCAAGGATTCCAACAATACCTTGTTTTTGAAAATCGGGCCAACGGGTCAAAAGTTATGTGCACAAATGTACCTGAAATTTTGACCCGTTGGTGGCGCTAGAGCGTGTTTAGTGCCGACATGTAACTTGGTGAAATTAAAGGTGTCACTGTCCTTAATCAATGTGCCAAATTTCACAACTTTTTACCATACGGTTCTATGGGCTGCCATAGACTCCCCATGGCAGAAGAAAGAGGAATAATAATAATAATAAGAAAACCAAGAATCCCTATGGGGTTCCGCAGCTTCGCTGCTTGGACCCCCAATAAGAAAACCAAGAATCCCTATGGGGTTCCGCAGCTTCGCTGCTTGGACCCCCAAATAACCTCGTCATACTAGAAACTTCTAGGAGAACGATGGCACAAATGAAACTCTGGATGCTCATTATAGTCTTAACTGAAAATTTTACTTTCAACAACAACACAAACAAACATGATGAAGAGAACAAAAGAATGAATGTCATTTACCTGGTGGCTGTAGCCTAAGACGGGAGCCCTGTGTCCTTCAGTCCTTTCTCTCCTTGGGGGTTTGCGGACTTGCACCAGGGGAGGATGTCATCTCTGTAACAGGATCTGTTCAGTGAAACTCACACTGTCACTGTCTTAGAGAGCGCGGAGACTCCACTTTGTTAGGCTCATATTTGAAATTATAATAAGATTGAAAAAAAAAAAAAAGAAAAAAAAAGGCTTGTGTGAACGTTTGTCCTACAAACATTAGTTAGATAGTAGGTTAACACAACTTCTAAGTTTAGCTTTTTTCTTTTGAGCAGTTGTCTGACAATATGTTTGTATCCAAAGGCCTGTAATTTGTTTCCTCTAAGTTGACCCACAGCCTTCTGTGTGTTGTCTCATTTTGAGCCTCAGTCTAATATTTTTCAATGTCCCACCAGGAACGCTGGGCGTCGCTAAATTATTCATCAGTCGACCGAAGGCAGGCTCGATTCCAATATTGACGCCGTATACAAATAATTAATTGAGGCTGGATTCATTTGTATGGAGAGAGTGAATTATATTGGACTAGAGCCTCAAAAATATGACCTTTAAATACGAATTTTGTTTTGCAGCCTTGAAATTAACTTTGAATGGGAATAAATTCGATCTTAAAATAATGTCTCAAACCGCACGAAGTTCAGTAAGCACCTAAAAAACGTCCATTTTTTCCCGTTAAAGTTTCTGGGAATTAGGTACAGGTATGCTCGTTTTTAACACATTAGGGATGCGTTTCTTGAAGCACAGTCACAATTTTCACAAAATGTCCTAACAATTAACACCACTGTTTAATAATAGATACTAATCATATGTTATTCATTAACATACATGATAATTACAAAATTAGAACTAATGTGTTTGTTTGTTTTATCTCCTTACTCGCTTCCGGGTTTGGCGTGACATTTAACACGTCATTACGTTCCGCTCAGAGGGGCTATGGCGCTTCCTGACTGGATGTTAACTCTTGTTGCCGCCGCATCCTTCTTGTCTTTCGTGTATTTATGTGTCCGCTACAGACGGACAGGACAAGCGTTTTGGGGCCGATTTTTTAGTAAAATTATGGCCCGCACGGAGAAGCCGTTGTTCCGAATCGCGTGAGTATAAAATTGCCTCACGTGATTAAAAACAAGATGTTGTGGTCAGCGCGGTGGTTCTCGTTGGCGTAGCTTAGCAACAGCTAGCCAGTGCGGCCGTCCTCACCAAACTGCATTCAAATATGTTATAAATTGTAGTTGTTTTGTTAGTCCCCAAACGTACTTCCCCTGAAACTGTAGTCATGCACATTTCCCGAACTTATAAAAGCCACTGTTCTATTTGGCGTTCACGCAAACTAGACATTTTAACTCGTTTGTTTATTTTAGGAGACGCTGTTGTGACATGCAAACCAACGAATCGTGGATGCTGAAATAGTCTGATAATTAGTTCTGCACGGTGCTCTTTCGCGGTATTTTAACTAATGTTGCCACTAAGTATTTTTGCCGTATTTCACATGAGTAGGCGTGACCCGCCAGTCTTCTGAAAGATGGTGACTACAATGTGGGGTTACCATGTCAGACCAGTGTTTTCTAGCCTTGTGAACTGTTTTCCAGGTACACACTGTACACAAGGACCAGGCTCGGCTACATGTACTACAAGAGGCAAATGAGGAAAGCCCGGGAACATTACCCTGCTGGACACTCCACAACTCAGCCCATGGAGATCAATGGTACGTCTGGGTTTTTAAAGCTGACTGTATTCAAACAGTGGTGCAACATGTAAATTGGTTATTGTGCCATCCACAAAAACAAAAAGGCCCTGTTGGTTGGGCTGAACAATGCATGCTGTTGCATGTTCTGCAGGATGTGCAAATGCTATAATTATAAGACATCAGGTTCAGGTTACTGTATTTGTATCTGTGGGTGGTTTGCATTTGAAGACGAGACATCCATCTCAACACTGACGATAGAAAAACATAATAAAACATGATACAAGTACCCCTGGCTCCACTAATCTAAAAAGAATAAAATAAATTAACTGCCACAAGAGTTAATAAATCGCTTTTTGGTTGCCATCAGACAACCGGGGAAGATCTGTTGATCCTAATTCCTAATCCACTGACAGCAGTCTTTGTCTAAATCAAAGTGTCTGATCTGGTGCTAACCAGATTCCCTTCTTGCACTCAGGCTGATATTATTAGATTGGAATCAAACATCAGCTCCAACTCTTTCTGCCCTCGGGAAAGACGTTAGGTACCACCTGCAATTAGGAAAAAGTGTGAGTGTGTGAAGACAAATTTTGTCGGATCTGGCAACCCTTGTCTTAATACAAAATGAAATGTTAAATGTTGTCTGTATTGGGTCTGAGTTTACAATAATTCAGTGTTTTACATACTAGTTTGCAAGTTTTCATGACCTAATAAACAAACTGACCTTAAAGGACAACACAGTTTCATACTGTTTTACTGTTTTAGTTTATATTTGCAGACCCTGCCACCTTTCTCGCTTCAAACAGTCTTCTGGGGACCTTAGTTTCTTCTTCTAACTTAAGTATAATTTCTGAGTTTTGATTTCTTCTCCATAACTACATAGCACGAGTACCAAACCCCGCTAAAAAGAGTTGCAGAAAAAAAGATGAAATTAGGTGAAATTCTATTTTTAAATTAAATAAATGCATTTAAAAAAAGTGTTTCTTCTAATGCATCTTATTAGTACAACTCATTCATCTGAGTGAGCTGCTGGAACAAAGATCTTTTTATACCACTTTGTTCGACACCTTCGCTCTGTAAACATCATTATTATCTGTATATCTTAAGACTTCATGTCTCCTTCTACCATTCTAAATGAAAAGGTTAAAAATTCAGTTGCTTATTCATGAATCTTTCTCTGCCCACAGGTATCAAAATAATTCCCATCTCGGTATTGTCTGACAACTACAGCTACCTTGTAATAGACACAGCCTCCAGTGTTGCAGTTGTTGTAGACCCTGCAGACCCGCAAACAGTTCAGGTAAATGCCTCCTTTGTCAGTTGTGTGTGTGTGTATAATATCTAGAAATCACTGAAATGCCTTCTTTTTGTTCTGTTCACTACAGCTTAAGCTATTGATTTTCAATAGCTGTGATTGTAGTGAATGAGCTTGTTTTTGAAAATGCATTCTCAGCTGCATCCATTACAAGCACTCATGTAAAATGACTAATGCAGCTCAATGGGCTGTTGAATAAAATGCTGCTGAATTGTTGTTTTAAATGGTGATGGAGTGTTTTAACAGCACTTGTACTATTTCAGGCGGTCCTTGAGGAAGAGGGAGTGGCGTTGGAGGCAATTCTGTGTACACACAAGCATTGGTGAGTGATATAGTTTTATCTATTTATATTGTTTCAATGCTTGGTTGTTTTTTCAGATTATAAAAACAAAAGGAGATTGGGCTAATTACACAAAGTGTGAAAGATAACATAAATCTAAATATCTAATCTGAGGGAAACATCCACATTAAAAAATTACATTTGCAGGTTAGTCATGCTCTCATGTTTTGAAAGTTGACCATTCAGGCTTAAATTTGAAAAGCGAATATGTAATTAAATATGCTTAGTCTAGGTTGAAGGCCAAAACAAATACGCAGTTTTCAGACGTGTCCACAATACTGACCAGCCTCTGCTTTCTGTTCCATTTACAGGGATCACAGTGGGGGTAACAAAGGGTTGAAGAGGCTTCACAGCTCATGCAGAGTTTATGGAAATGCAGCTGATAACATTCCTGGCCTCACACAGTAAGTCCCGGTTCGTACAGTACAGCACACCGCTTCCCACAGAGTCAGTCCGACTGTATTGAGTTCTGTGTTGATCCCTCTGTCAGCACTCATAGCAGCTGACTTCACAGTAAATTATCATGGTATGTATAACTGTTCCGTTATGACTGGAGGGCTTGTGGCCCAAGAATTGAGGTCATCCCAAGCTAGACCACATCCAAACTGCAGGACTAGATTGTGTTCTCCAAAATGAAGAAAACTTTTTATTTATTTACTTGTGATTTCTTTAGGTCAGCAGGTCCATTTTAATGTCAAACTTAATTTTTTAAAAAAGGTTGTCTTTTATGTTTTAGAGATACTGTTCATATATCAGTTTTGTTCAGAATAAATCACTTTGCTCTAATTTTAGCACTTTACTTGTGAGTGTCTCTCTCCCCTTATTAACTGGCTCTTCTGAAGTTCCATTTTCTGGTAGGACGGTTACATTAGAGTTGCTACATTGGCCACAAATGTTCAAGTGTCTTTTGTTTTGATTGTGTAACACATTACACACATCAAAAACCGTAAACCTTACATTCTCCTAATGGTACTTTCTTTTCTTTTCTGTGTTCCCAGCCCTCTTTCCCACAAGGACTCAGTAACAGTCGGCCGTATGCACTTTAAGGCCCTCTTCACACCCGGACACACAGTGGGCCACATGATCTACCTCCTGGATGGCCGGCCGGTTGACACCCCCTCCAGCCTCTTCTCTGGTGACCTGGTGTTCCTCTCAGGATGTGGTGAGTCATAAGAGAGTGGGATCCAGGGAAATAATCTTGTAAAATGAAGGTTCAGTCTGAAAGCAAAATTTGCTTTTATGAAAAACACATAAAATACAGAACGACTGAGATTTTAGCTCCTTAGGGAGATAATGAATTTGCTTTTTGCTAATGCTAAACTAAATAGGCATCATCATGTCCTCAATATAGACGGTGAAAAGAAATGCATTAACATCATGCAGAGATTAACTGCAAGGTATTTAATCACATGAAGTCTACAAGTCTCTAAGAAGTCATAAAGTAAAATAAAAACATTTTTCAAATTAAAATTCTTTAAAAATATGTCTTAAATATGAATACTGGAGTTGTATTATGCAATGCCTGCATGTTTTGTAGTCTTTGGTGTGCTGCAGAACAGTTAGTAGCACAATAGCATACAATGAGCTTCACTAGCCACAGCTTTATCAAGTTTCAAGGTGATTTATCTGTTTGTAAACTCCTTCATGCTACACAAACATAGAACATACATACACAGTGATTTATATACGTATGTACCAAACACATGGTGCATTTTTTTTAAATTTGAAAATCTGCATCGGGGAAAATCTAAACAGCAGCAACAAGATGGTGATGATAATATAGTCGGCATCTTCACATTAATAGTTCGACGTCTGAGAAACACTGTCCATCCACCTTGACTGTGTTTGAGCACTGGGCACCTATGATGAAAAACTAAAAACTTTTCTTTCACCTCTCATTTACAGTATGGATTAATAACTTCATGACCTCTGATCGATCAGAAATGGTCTGTCTTTTGACAACTGACCAATTTAAAACTTAACATTTTCAAATTGTATCAAAGTTCTAATGAAAAAAATAATTTTTCTGTTGTGTGTTTTTGTACAGTAATCCATCAGGTTCGGTCCCTAGCAACGCACTTCTCTGCCTGTGTTCTTTTTATACAGCAGACAAATAATTAATATACCCTGGAGTGCAGGATGAGTCATCAACACTTTTTAATGAGTTACAAACTCAAAAACCCCATTTTAAAATACCTTTTTGCTACTTTGACTTCATGGGGACTTTCAGTGTGATGTCTGGCCCTCCAAATGCAGATTCAACAACTTCTAAAACTTGATACCCTACTTTGAACTAAGAATTCTATGAATTGAGTAAAACTGGTTCTTGCTGTTTTTCAGGGAGGATGTTTGAAGGCAACGCCACAACAATGCTGTCTTCTCTGGACACGGTCGCCTCCTTAAGCGATGATACTCTGTTATGGCCCGGTAAGAAAATCTTCTTAGTTTTCAGAGACGTGTACGTCAGTGTTGTTGTGTGATGTGGTTTCATGTCTGCACTTTGACACACATACTGCAGCACAAATGTACCTTTTTATTTAGAAACTTTTATAAAGTGTTGTATGGGGACTTCTATAGAGTGTGTTGATGTGTGTGTGTGTGGGCCTGATTTTTAATTTCGTGTCCACTGGCTATCCCTCAGGTCATGAGTATGCAGAGGACAACCTGCTGTTTGCTGCTGAGGTTGAGCCACGCAACGCTGCCAGGGAAAACAAATATCAGTGGGTGCTGCAGCAGCGGGGCCAGAAGCTGTGCACGGTGAGAATGATACATCCCCATTGTTATGCCTCTGTAGCACGCCATCCCAAAAAGGATTCATGTCGTCCAGCACCTGGGAAGAAGGGCTTATCGCCCTCCTACAGTGTACGTGTCGCCACTGCCCGAGCGCTCGCTCTCCTCCCCCATCCTCGCTTCCAGGCTCGAGTCGAGTCACATCTCTAATACAGTTTGCAGAGGAGCAAAGGTTCACCGTTGAGAGAAGTGGCTATCCAGAATTTAGATGAGTTTTTATCTGCCATCTGTACAGCATGGCACTTTCCTACCCAAAACTCATTAAATGACCAACTGCATTATTTTTCTGCATACGGCTGATCTGATTCGTGACCATGAACAGTTAATTAAGTGGATGTCAGAGGCAGTGTCTTACACATTTTTAAAATCCTAAACACTTGATTTAAAAATCATGTCATCTCAGATATGACTCAGTTGTTGTATTTCTAAACTTTAGCTTTACTTGCTGATATTTGATGGCACAACTATGCACTTTTACTGGACTGCTCGGTGATAGGCCTTTTGTATAACGGACCGTTTGGCTTGTAGTATGAAAAGCACATATGTTGGTAATAACATCAACAGTGGCTCTGTTCTATTCAATCGTCCCAGTAAGCCATAAGGCTGATTCAGCGTGTTCACTTCCAGGACCCAGAAACAGAAGCAGCTGAATGGAAGTCAGCCATCATTCATTTTATTATTTACACATGTGTCTGCTGTCAAGCAGGCTAGAATCTAGAGAACTCCTCAGTTATATCCAACTATAGTGGTTAATCTGGCCTGCTGTGATACTACCTCGGCCTTGGCTTTTTGACAGTTCTACCATTGCTAGATAACCATTAGCAAAATATTTGAATTTGCTTTGTGGGTTACTCAGAGAGCTGAAATTCCTTCTAACTCTTAAACACATTGTTGTAGCTGCTTTTCACCTCTGTAAACCAGGGTTTGTTATCTTGATTGGAAATTACTGTGGATAATGTGCAACTAAATGCATAAAATGAAAAGGTTTTGCAACAATTTGATTTGGATCAGAGATGCAGAAGTACAAAGCTGTGCTGGTTTAAGTTTGCAGGGACTGTCTCGTACCCACGTCTCTGTTCAGCAAATGAAAGAATGCCTTATGAGTCATTGTGGCCGCTAGAGAGAGACTCTTGCACATCAATTTTGAGGAGGGCTGCTTTTTGAAATGCCTTTTCCTTTTCAGTGTCCCTCCACTATCGGGGATGAGAAGCAGTACAATCCTTTCCTGCGCAGCAACACTCCAGAGCTCCATCTGGCCCTGGGCCTCCAGCAGTTCCAGGATGAAGACTGGACCCAGTTCAGGGCCCGGGTACTGGAGGAGCTGCGAAAACGCAAAGACCTCTACAACAGGAGATAGTCCTGGGAACAAGAGGAGTTAGCTCATGAACAGTGGTTCAGAAGCAGTGATCTGCAGCAGTGGTACTGTATCAAAGGCTACATCTTTTCAAAGAGACCAGTGTTGTCAGTTTAAAGGGGCATTAAGTAATTTTTGACCTTTATCTACCACTAGAAACATAGTCACATTGTCATTATTACATGATGCTAATTGATAAGCCTATTACCTCTCCACATACATACGTTATTCTACTTTTGTGTTTATAGACAGGACCATGCTCATTCTTTTTCCTCTCTAACATAGAGACTTAAACAGTAACATAGGTTTGCATGAGTAGCATTCTGTTTTTATACTGTAGGTAGGTACAACCAGATTTCAGACTGTCGTGTGTGTGTGTGAAACACAGGGTGGTAACAGGTTTGCACACCACATGGATAATTTAGCATGTTAGGTACTGTATTTTGTACTGCACAGCCTGGTTTGTTTTTCAGGCAACACATTGTTTTGATAGCCTATGAGACTGGCTGTATTTGGTATGCTGGTTCCACTTTTACAGTGCTGCTGAAGAGTAATTAACTTCTCTATGGAAGATGTGATTTTTGGAGTATTTGATATTGTTTTTTGTTATTTTATTTTCAGCAATAAGGGTACGGTTAATTTAACAAATCACAAACACTTTTTGCTGTAGGTACTCCTCTTTAAAAACAGCACAATGTATGAAAAAAAATCATGTGAATCTTTGCTGAATCTTGGAGCCAATTTTGTTTTGATTTAAACGAGACCAATGTGATCGGGCTACTAGCCTGTTTTGATTTTTTTTTAGGGCTGCACAATTAATCGAAATACAGTCGAAATCGCAATATGGCCAAGTGCAATATCTGAAACTCAAGAAGCTGCAATTTCTTTTGATAAGATGTGTGACAACACAGCTTCATATTGAAGCACTAGTGCTGCAAATCTCCAGAGGGATGAAAACAGTAGCAAACAGTTTGCTACAGATCCTAACAAACGTTTCATCATGATTTTAATTGCTTTTTTTTTTGGGAAAATTGAAATTATGATGCAAAAAATGATCATTCCAACTAATCATGTATCATATTGCCATAATACTATTTGTCAAAATAATCACGATATGATTTCTTTTTTTTTTTTTTTGGGACCAAGTCATGCAGCCCTGGTTAGCAGCAAGAATTGATTTGAGTCTGACAGCCCTTCTTTGTGCTTCTCAGCAAATGATTTTAGCCGAGCTTATTGCCCATGTTTAGCATTGTATTGTGTTGCACTTTGTGAACAGCAGCATTTGTGAAGGATTTATTGCATTGTAATGTGTGAAACATGACTGAGTGGCTGTTGAAGGGATGTTTTCTTTTGTTTTAGCCTGTAGAATTACTCATTACTGCCAACAGTAACAATGAAGATAATACAATGTGCAGAGTGCTGTTGAATGGAGTAAACTGTAGCCATACACTACGAGTTCTGACTTCCTTCTGAAATGTGTGATATTTAAGATGAGTGGGACGTAAATTAAAATTTCTTTCTAATATGAGAACACAGCGTGACCTTGACTGTGGTTCCCGCTTTAAATTTTCAGAGGGAATGTTTTTATAGCCAAATTTGAAATCTATGGAAAGCAAAATTGTGCTTATTTTTAATATATTGGAGGATTTGTTATACTGTGACAATACAATGGATGAGAACGATTTCAGTATAATAAACTGTCTTCTTCCCATGCACATTTGAATATTTTAGTTGTTTTTCTTTTGTATGTGTTTTGATAAAGGGCGCGTAATGCGGCCTCTGTTAGGTGGAGATGGGCGAGGATGCAAAGAACGAAAACCTTTTAAACTTTTGAGGCGGTATGAACGCTCCTCAGATTCCTCCGCGGCTCGTACCAAAGCACCTTGTCCCCTGGTGATTGTTGACTAAAATGTTATTCTGTTTGTTTGATGCAGATTTCGCGTCTCATTTGCATATGTTTGAGTTATGAATACCTCCACATGGGAGACTGTTTTACTTCAGGTTACGTTTTAATGAGGAAAATATGAAAGTAAACTGCTTCATTAGAGCTGTGTATGTGTTATTTGTTGTCTTTATGAGTGTTCAAAACTGACAGCCGAGTTATTTTTCCCCACTGCTTTAAGTTCCCTCAGCTCAAATAAGAGCATAACCTACTTTATGCACATGTAGAAGATTTGCTATGAAAGGAAAAAGGTGAGCCGAACTTTCGGTTGACAAAACAGTGTGACAGCAACAAGCCGTAGGATTACAAATTATAGGATGGGGGACGCTACATTGAAGGTCTCTTTTCTATAAATCACAGGAACACTAGTGGAAGTAAAGTCAGTAATATATTTGATATGATAGCGAGATAACCTTTGATGCACTTCATAAAGTCAGAAGCATTCTAACATTAGCTCAAAGGCTAACTCACAGGCTCTCAAGTCCTCCAAATGAATAAAAAAACATTTTTCTAAACGACCAGAAACTCAATCCAAGTACAAGATGCTGTCCTCCAGTCCCTGGGTATCATTTTTCCCATCTTATTTTATTACCATAAAAACATTTAGGCCTTTCCCACCGGAGACATTTTTGTGCATGTCACATTAGCAGAAACACAGCTGTAAGTCATAAGTTTAATTATGGAACGGCAGAGTTACATTATGCTGCTTTGGGTCAGACACCTGTGCTCTTCCCACCAAGTGAAAATGTCTACCCGTTAGGCCTACAGATGCATATTTTTAAATCAAATAACGATGAATAATTATATGGAGGATGAGACAAGTTTATCAGCTGAAGACTGAAAATAAAAGCATTACATTCAGTCGACAAGGCATTGTTTTTACGTATTAAAAAGGCATGATAACAATGCCAAAGATTGTTTTATGATAATGAAAAGTATTTTGCTGGAAGACAAAATTCAGTAGCAATAGCATACATTAAACAATACCATTTTATCTTTATTATTGTTATATGTCGAGTAGAATAGTGTCTGTAGAAAATTTCACATCCACAGAGCCAAGTTCTCAAAGTCTCGCCCATCATCCAAACCCTTTAGAATGGAATTTAAGAAATACTTGGTCTATCCAAATTATAAACAGTAAGAAATGTGTTGATACAGTCAGCTACATGAGATCTGATTATAGTACCCGCAGTCTCTATTTTTGTTTATTTTCCTTATTATAGATTTATCTTATATCATGGTGCCTTGCTCAATCATTAAGAGCAAAGCCATACACTATTTGCACGTTATGCTGTCATGATGCCTATGTACTTAGTTTCTGTATTGTGACATTGTCATTGATGAATGGTAAATAAAGTTTTGAAAAAAAAGGTTAATATGAATGTTTTAAATGGTAATCACCAATTTTACACATTAAAGTGTGTTTACAGTTCTTGGAGAGTAACTACTGCATGTGTGAAAAAAGTAGTGTGAAGCCTTTTGTGGCTTGAGACGAAGCTGCGTGTAATCAGATAAACTGCCTCCACTGATGTCACTCAGTGGCTATTGTTGCATTGTAGGTAATGAAGGTGCTCAGTTTTGAAAAGGAAGATTCTGTGGAATTAAAAAAGGTTGAGGTGTCGATTTTAATCATTTGTTTTTAAACCGTCAATAATGAGTCCAACAGGAGCGCAATGCTAAACCAGGGACTTGTTTTTCTTAACCTGATGCATACATTACACACAATGCCACTTGCTAACTGAGTGGCAATTTGTCAGATTACATGCAGCTTCCTCTGGAACCAAAATATACTAAAATTAGGCTACTCTTTTCTGATTGATTGTTCAATTTAAACGTTAAATGGGTGGAGGTTCATTAGTAGGTTTCAAAAACAGAGAACCTTAATTTTGATTAAACTGTATCAATAAATTAATTCATTTTTTTTGTATCAATAATTACTTTTATTGACAGTTTTGTCTCCTAATTCAAGATGTTCATCGTCACCCCAGTTGTACAAGTACACTCGTGTTAAAATCTTTTGCTTTGAGGCTCCTCTACAGAAATGTAAAATAGAATAAATGAATAAAATGTCCATCCATCCATCATCTTGTCTCCCAAGAGCCAAAAAACATGTCAGAGGTTTGCCAGGTCTTTATGATCTCCTCCACTCTGAACCGCGCTCCGCTCCGTGTTTTGATTCTGATCTCATGTCGTCACAAACAGGAAGTGGATGCGGAAGTGTTCGGCGCACAGCTGACAGCTGCACGTAGCTCTCTGACAGGACTCACAAATCACAGCTCGTCGATCTAAAATGTTGAAGGCGGTTATTTTAATCGGAGGCCCCCAGAAAGGTGACAACATGTTTACTCTTTATAGTGTTTGTAACGTCGGCTCCGGTTCGTTAAAGCGAAGCTAGGTTGCTAAGGCTAACAAAACCTGCTGGGCTTGTTTATATCACTGACGTGGCATAATGTCAACGACCCGCTGGTAAACAAAGGACAAACAAGAACATTAACTTCATAGCCTGATATTTTTAATGACTTAAACACCGAATGAAAACATGTTATTAACAACACTGTCAGCGCAGATGACGTTAACAGCTCTCCCTACCTTGGTTTAATCAATTACCTGTCAGACCAATTATTTCTCGGACCGACTGAACGAACTCCACTTGATAAATGAGTTATTTTAGGATTACTGCACACATACTGTAATAATAAGTTATCAAATAGGTTAAATCGTGGCATTTGAACTCACTCTTCAGTTCGGCATTGATTCATTCCACCGTGCAGTTCAAAAACATAGTTGTGCATAGTACAACCAAAAGGAGATTTTACAGGGATTATCTGCTGCCTGGTGATTACTTACGTGCTTAGTTTACCACCAGACCCCTTAATGCTTTGCTGAACACTTGCCTGCTTATCCATAAAGACAGAGGAAGGGAAGCTTACTTCTCAATATCATAGCGACCTTTTCTACACTACTCAAAATGAGTTGGGGATATTGGGATATGGGTGCATATGTGCATGGATATGCAATCAAAGTATTGTAGTTTTTATTGTAGTTTACTTATTTTACCAAATGTGTCTTATTTTCTTTCTATTTTTATTGTTATTCTGTTCGGTGCTGATGTTTTCCTTTTGCACTTCTTTCTTTATTTTTAGTGTATTTTCTTTTGTATTTTGTTCTCATGTTATTATAAATTTGAGTGTTTTGCTAGAAGAAGAATTTCCCTCAGGATTAACAAATCTGAGTTAATCTTATTTTATCATGTCTTTATTTATATAGCACATTTCAAACATGGTGGCAATTAAAGGTGCTTTATAGGCGTTAAAGTGTTAAAGGTTTAGATTCAAAATTTTAAAAAATGTATATAAGAGAGGACAGGACACACATCACATCTAATGTCGTTTTTTTCTTTTGTATAGTTTTGATGTGCACTGTAAACATGAGGGAAAAGTGATCTGCATTTGAATCTGTATGGTGAGTAATCAATCAACTGTTTTGCAGGCACGAGGTTCAGGCCGCTGTCATTTGAGGTCCCCAAACCCTTGTTTCCAGTAGCCGGTGTGCCCATTCTGCAGCATCACATTGAAGCATGTGCCAAGGTGAGCATCACTGCAATACAATATATTGTGCAGTCGAGTATCAATATATACTATATAAGACAAAAGCTTCAGCGTATTGTTTGAAGATATCACCAGAGATATGTTACAGATTTAAGTCAGAGATTGTTTTTTTTTTGTTTTTTTCTGTAAGAAGGCTTTATATGTACTATTTGTGGGAGTTATTAGTGTCCAATTTTCATTTTTTTTTTTCTGTACAAGCTGAACAGTTTGTTCCAGTAGTAAAAAACTAGTCGTCCCAGTTGCTGGTTGGCATTAATAATTTCTTTCCCTCTGCCTTGTGTTGCACAGAATAGCCTTTCATGAATTCAGCCTGATAATTAACATCTTTTGTGTTACAAGGTGCCAAACATGAAGGAGATTTTGCTCATCGGCTTTTATCAGCCCAACGAAGAACTGACCAGATTCATGTGTAACGCTCAGCAGGAGTTCAAAATTTCCATCAGGTAAAGAACGGAGCGCTCAGCGACACAAGTACAAACATATCTAGTTACTTGCGGACTAAACAATGACTTGTACATTTCTCGTATGTACTGCAAAAACATCATTTTCAGTTTCATAAATATATATTTTTACAGTACCAAGAACTTATTTATTTTCTATATTAAACACATCAATCAGTAAATCATGTGCACCAGGTGAACACAATGTTCTGTGATGCTCTGAAGACATTTATTTTCTCTTCTTAAGAAGTTAATGTTCTTTGTAGCAGTGACGGTACTTTTCCTGCTGGTGCACTGCCGCTGCTGAATAACTGTGGCTACGCTGTTCCTCTTGTTCTTCTTGCCTCTGCACCGCAGGTATCTGCAGGAGTATTCAGCCCTGGGCACGGGAGGGGGCATCTATCACTTCCGAGATCAGATTGTCTCCGGCAGTCCAGAGGCTTTCTTTGTTCTGAATGCTGATGTCTGCTCAGCGTTTCCTCTCACAGAGATGCTCAGCTTCCAGAAGGAACACGGAGAGCCAAACAGCTTTGTCATCCTTGGGACAACGGTGAGATTGAATTATTTAGAGTTGCTGCTGTCTAATAGAACTTGAAAAATGGAGCAAAGCATTTGTCGAAGTAAAACTCAATAGCGTTTATTGTGTTTAGCTTTTGGCATGTTGGACACAATGGAAGGTCTTGATCTTGATCTTGGTTAGGCCTGAACAGATAATTACTTTACGGTCACTTATCATGACAGACCTGATCCTGGTTCCTTTATGTAAAAAACTGATTTATCCTAAATTGCCTTTTTTCTAAATTGTTATTAGGCGAACAGAACGCAGTCCCTGAATTACGGCTGCATTGTTGAAAACGAGGAAACGCGTGAGGTATGTAACCCTTCCTGTCAAACATTCTGAAATAGTCCCTCATCACTATTTCACCTTGAAGTCATGACTACTCCTGTTCTTCACTCAGGTTTTGCACTACGTGGAAAAGCCGAGCACGTTTGTGAGCGACATCATAAACTGCGGTATATACCTCTTTACCCCAGACATCTTCCAGCACATCGGCACCGTCTTCCAGAAGAATCAACAGGACATGTTGTTGTGAGTTGAAGCTCTCTCTCCCTTCCCCCGGGGGGTTCTGTGTGTGGGAACGCATGTGACTACTATTTATTCCGTTTCTTCTTTGGTTCTCTTCATTTGTCTTGTTTTTTTTATCCCTTCCCTTATCCTCCCTGCCATCATTTGTGTTTCCTCACACAATCATCAGATATCCATACGATGGGTAAGTTTGTCTTTGAGGGCTGCACGGTGTAGTGATAGAGCACTTCCTGTATGGTGTGACCAGTAGAAAGAAAACCAGTGTTGAGGCTGTGGGCGCTTTGTGAATGTTGCCTGTGTCCTGGTTTGCCAAAATATGCACATCTCAATTTGCAAGCAGCTTTATTTTATTTTATTGATTGATTGATTGTTGTGTTCTTACCAAATTTTGTCCTTGAAACAGGACCTATTTTCCTGCCAGAAATTAAAGGCAAAGTTCGACATTTTAGGAAATATGCTGATCCACTTCCTGTCAGGATATTGATGCCACTCTTGTTAGGACGCAGCAGTATGGCCTTAGAATAATATCCCAACATTTTGGAGCTATATTTGGGATACACAGTCAGTTTATATCTGTATATTATGAAATCTTCTCCAACACAAATCTTAAATGCTGGGAATTGGCGACAAAATCAAATATCATAAAATTTTTGACCAAATACCTCAGTGTCAATATTGGGACAATACTGTAGCGACTGTTGGTACTTTGTACTTAGTAAAATTTGAACGCAATGAGATGTTTGATAAATAATCATCGGTAATGTAGATATAACGACCAAGTGAGTAAAAGCAACTATAAGAACAAATAGGTAAGTTCAGAAAATTACATTATACTGTAATGCAGCTTTTAAAACCAGGAAAAGCAACATTAATACCATATCACAATATAATGATATAATATCGATATGTTTCCCAGCCCTAATTCAGGCAGATATATTAGTTTAGCCTAGCTTAGCACAAAGACTGTAAACAGGGGAAAAATCGCTGCTTGCCTCGGTCCAAAGGAAACATCTACCAGGATTTCTAAAACTCATTAATTAGCATTTATTTGTTTATCTGTATAAAAACTCTTGGTCGTCTGATAACTGCTCAGAGCCAAGAAACAGTCCGACACTTGAGCTCTTGTACAGTTTCAACAAATAAATGTTGAATAGTGAACTTTAAAGCTGCCGGTAGCTGAATCTTATTACCTTTGGCAGTGCCCTGCTAGCTGTTTCCAGTCATTGTGCTTAGTCAAGCTAACGGTCAGCTGTCTGTAGCTTGAGAGTGGTATCAATCGTCTCCCTTTGCCAAAAAGGAATTTTCCAAAATGTCAAACTGCTTTGTTTTAAGTCCTAGAGCAAAGACAAAATTCACAAAAAAAGAAAAGTATATACAGTTTATGTCCGTTGTGATGTCTAGTCTTAGGTTTGTTGTTTGTCCTATTATAGCTTGCTTTCCGAGTGCATCACTGCATCCCGAGTTTGGTAATGATCTCTTCATCCTCTGAAGAGCAAGCAGAACTACACTAACTTCCTCATCTCTATTTTGGATTTACTTTTATGTTGTCCCTGTTTTTTCTTTAGGTTAGTAAGCCAAGACCAATAAGATAGATCGCAGTTGGTGGATCGTTGATGTAACGGCCGAGTTCTTTCTTCCGTTTGTTAGTTGCTGCACCCCAAGCTGTGCTTTTCCCTGTAAACATTAGAAAAAAAGCTTCCTGTCTGCACTCTGGTCGCTCACAGAAGCCTTTACTAACACACGGGATCAATATTCGGATATTTTCCTTTTTACATTTCTGGAGATTGGACCTTTTTTTTCCCCACTTTGTTTGTTTTTTAGATGTTCACTTTGGTGCATTAGAGCTAACATTTGGCACCCCAAGGACACTGGAAATACATCAAAAAGGTCAAACCACGCTGTGCATAATTCACCTGCTAACATCGATAGCACTTAAATCAAGCAGGGGCACCGAATCAGCAAAATTGTTGAACACATCAGAGATACTTGATAGAAAAAGAGAAGAGTTATATACTGCAAACTCTCTCGGGGAGTACTTTGCCTCTAACCACATCCCCTCCTTTTTGGTAAAACTTCGATTATGGGTGCTATCTTTTAAAATATTCTTTTCATCAATATTTAACACTCCGTTTCATCTCGGGGCTCTCACAATACACCATGCCAGAGATCCTGATTAATATGGAACACATAGACTCTTCTACTTAAGTTTTTGGATCACTACTAGGTAATCAGCGCCGGTTTCAACCCAGCGCTGACACCATCAAAGTTGGTATCAGTGATGAATTTTAACTCGCTGCTCTCATTTTATTTAAGAGGCCGGGTTTTAGGGCGATGAATTCATGTTTTTCTCCGGCTTTAAGAAAGACCTTTCTGAGGTAATGGTGCCACTGGGTTGTTGTTTTTTTTTGCACGTAACTGCTAATTTAGAAATATCCGACTATTAAAAGTACAAGTGGGGTAAAGAGGGGGCAACGAGAACTCATCCTCGATACTTAAAGTGTTGTTTATTTGTTTTCTGGCCCAATTCCTATAAGGAAATAATAATACAACACATTCTGCGTGTTTAGATTGTTCATTAGGTAGTCAGGGAGAACGCTGAAGTTGGCCACGGAAGACTTTAGAATGAGTTTGTTTGGGCTCGGCTCTAATACAGTATTCACGGCTGTAGAGGGAGCAACCTCGTCTGCGGTGTCTCATCATCAGCTTAATATTAAGGTTGTAATATAGAACGTCCACTTTAAGGCCACGACTTTTGGGAAATCAACCTCATTTTTAAAAAGTCTTTACTCCATTTTTCAAACAATGCGAGGGGGAAAACGCCGACAGTCATACCTTTCTCATTTTATGGCCCGTTCTTCTGTTTACATCCCAACTTTGCCTTGGTTTTTCCTCTAACTGTGTGCACAAGATTGCATTTTAAATAAATGACTCCCTGGTTTGTAAACCCGGCACCATAAACTGATGATCTGTCTCCTGCAGAGAGGAGCCAACCAACGGCTGGCACCGGGCAGAGGCCATCAGGCTGGAGCAGGACATATTCACTGCCCTGGCAGGACAGGGAAAACTCTACGTATATAAAACCCTCAGCTTCTGGAGCCAGATTAAATCTGCAGGGTGAGTGCACATTTCATAAATGCTGTCACATTAGACAGGGCATAAATTTGTCTTCGCAACGTGGACAACCCTGTAGCCTGAAAAAACGTTAGAGGAGAGAGACATTGGACTGCTGTGCTTATAGACAGGAAATGTCACTTTTCACATTACGGGACCTTAAAAAACCATGTGGATTATGTTTTTTAGCAAACATGAAGTAACATTTAAACATTTAAAACGCTGTACTCTGAACACCAGAACCTTACAGTGCTGCCCTAATCCAAAAGAAACAGTGTGATATTCATTCTTTTGCTGGTATTCTGTTGTTTTTCCAGGTCTGCAATTTATGCCAGTCGGCTGTACCTCAACCAGTACCACACAACTCATCCTGAAAGACTGGCCTCAAATAAAGAGGGAGGGCCACAAATAAGTGGTGAGATTGACTTATAATCTGTGGCTATGTTTCCTTTCTCATATTGAAGATGAATACATTCACACTTCATATCTTTTCCATAGGTAATGTCTACATTCACCCTACAGCCAACATTGACCCCACAGCTAAGGTAAGCATCTCCCCCAACCGTCCTCTTGTGCTTTGCCATGAATACATGCAAATGCAGGTGTGCCGTCAACAGAACCACCCTTTTGTAAAATATATAAAGCTGATAAAAGGAAAAGTAACACGTGTTTTGTTTTTCCTATCTCAACCCAGTTGGGCCCCAACGTCTCCATCGGCACTGGAGTGACTATCGGTGCTGGAGTCAGAGCTCGAGAGTCCATCATCCTCCATGGTGCAACTCTCCAGGTGAGCCCCTGTCAAACAGTTTCCCGGCTTGTTGCACAACTTTTAGGACGTGACAAGAATTGATATTGCCATTTTCAACTGATTGCCACATAAATAAGTGAACTGACTCTTAAAGATCTCTGACATACGTATCAAGGCATACCTAAAAAAATCATCTTATGTCTCTTTGACCTGTTTTTCGTGGTATATTCCTTCGCCCTTGTTCAAAAATTCAGAATATATGAAAGTGCAGTTATTCAACTGTCGGACACAAAATGTCTGAAGTTGCTGGCATCGCACTTGTGTACGGCGAGTACTGGACCAGGATTGGCTGCACCAATCAGTGGCTCATTTGTGAAATCATGCTCTGAGGCCCATCTCTTAAAAATCAGATTTTAATGAGCGCAGAGAAAATGCACACTTTCAGCAACAAATTTGGAAAAACAGCCTTCTAGTCTGAAACTCTGCACAGACATCACTCTACACAGTGAAGCTCAAACATTCAGCTGTGGGAAAACACGAAAGAAATACACGTTTTTGACTGGAGGGGGACATGAACTTTAAGGAAAGTTTAAGGTTGCCCTTTTTTTGCCTCAAATATCGACTTCACAGCAGCAGTATAACCATCAAGTTTGGAATTAAACTGGATCCAACGCTCAGTGAGTTGAAGGGAAATTTATCTGCCCGTTTACTGCTCGTGACATCTTAACATTTTATTATAAACATTATCCACTCTTCAACAGGCGTCTCTGGAATTTATCTTTAAGCTCCTCTGTCACAGCAGAAATAAAGTTGCCTGTGCCTCCCACAAAGATGTCATTTTTAACGATTTGGAGGCTGACATAATTTAATCCCACGTCTCCAGTGATGACTGGATGCCTCCAAAATGAATCGAGACTGCGGGTGACTTATTGATCTTCATTGCATATTGCCGACAAGGACAATTTGTTTGTTGAGCTATAATTCAAAAGAAGGTCCACGGCACATTTTTAAGAGTGAAGTTATAAATAATGTGAGGAGCGGTATCTCACAGTGTACAGCAGATCTGGATGCCCCTTTGATTTTCAGTGACGGCACACTAATCTGATGGAGTATTGTCATGTCATTTTTTTCCCTGTAGGATCACTGCTGCGTTCTGAACAGCGTCGTGGGTTGGGACAGCACCATTGGCAAGTGGGCGAGAGTCGAGGGGACCCCGAGCGACCCAAACCCCAACGACCCCTACGCAAAGATCGACAGCGAGACCCTCTTCAGAGACGGAAAACTCACGCCCTCAATTACAATTCTCGGTGAGTGTGCTCTGACCTTGTATTCTTCAGACGAACTGTTAAATATTCATTATATCCAGCATCAAAATACGTATATTTCTCTTCAGCAGCATTTTTCATCTCGACTTGTTCTGAGAAATGAAAAGCTAGTGGGTAAATGAGGGTGAGGCTTCCGATTTCCAAAATTGGTTGCTTGAAGAGAGTTTCTCAAAGGCCAATTCTGGTATAAGTCACTGCAGGTGTCTACAGCTTACATTTGGAAGGGATGCACAATATATAAACGGAGAGATAAATTACCTCCTTTATATTTTTGACTGTTTATATTCTATCCAGTAACAGAGCCGATGATATGAAGTGCAGCCCTTTGTGCTCATGGCGTCAGACTGCTGCAGACTGGCCGTACGGTGTAGACTAGAGAAGCAAAAGCTGCCGTTGCCAGTTTGGACTTTCTTTTACACTTTCAGAGGAGTTGTAATTTCAGATTCAGAGTGAGGGAAAAGGCTACAGGTACTGACACAACAAATGTTAGCCTCAGGTGTGCTTCAACTACAGGTGAGGAACTTATATTTGACACAGAAATGTGAGTTTATAGGTTATTTTATCAGTATTGGCCGTGGGAGGCAGGTAAGTGTTAGTTATCGGCATCGGCTGAAGAAATCCATATCATGCAGCCTTAATATTTGGATAGTTAATTGATATATTCATGCATCTGGCTTTATTATAATAAATAAGTCACCAAAGGGCTCATAAATCTATGAGAAGCATTACTAAATCATACATCTATCATTATCTCCAACATAAATGCTACATATAGAGCTGCAACAGAGAGAGAAACAACTATTTTGATAATCGCTTAATCATTTCAGTCATTGTTTAAGCTAAATGTCAAACATTTGCTTGTTTGAGCCTCTTGAATGTGAGGATTTGCTGTGTATGTATGATCGTAAATGAAGAATGTTTGGGTTTTTTGACGGCTGACTAATCAATTAATCATGAAAATAATCTGCAGATTTACTGGTAATGAATATATCCTAGGTTGAAGCTGTTAGAGATCACCTGTCAGAACAGTGCACCCAATTTTGACACGGAGAAAACCAAATTTAACATGTGACGTATGCTGAATTTACAAGAATGGCCAAATGATTAATAATTTATCATGGACAGCGTTTCAAAGAGTTCATAAACTTTCTCCTAATTCAACACCTCACAAAATTGAGCGGTTTCATGAGGGAGTCTGGGGAAATTCTCTCCCTCTTAAGCTCCTGACTGTATTCTGTGTGGCTGCTTTGACCTGTAGTATGTTGGATATAAGTTATCCTGGTCATTTAAGTTAATACAAAGAACCTCAATATTGCACACCACTTACAAGGATGTCATTGTATAGACTGACTCCTCAGCACCCCAAACGTGACTGACTCACAATATCCCTGCATCCAATACCAGACGATCTCTGTTATTTGATTTTCCGTGAGTTGTATTCAGCGACGCTCTTCTTCGCCCGTTCAGCCATGCAAGAAATTGCCGTTACTTGTACCAGAAATGTAAAACCCATCACCTCCTACATGCCAGGAGTGTGAGAAATATAATACTGTATGTCTTATATACCGTCATCCACTGCACAGACTAAACACAGCTTCGCTTTTTCCTTCTCCTCAGGTTGTAACGTGACCATCCCCTCTGAAGTGATTATACTCAACTCGATTGTCCTCCCGCACAAAGACCTCAACCGTGGCTTCAAAAACCAAATTATTCTCTAGTTAATCTTCCTCACGCTTCCGTCCACTTACTGTCACCGCTGAAGGATGCAGCTGGACGCCCGCCGGCACTGCCTCTGAGTTACTGTATATAAGATGTCAAGAGTGAAGATATGGGACATTCATTAAATAGTTTTGAAAGATAGATTTTTATATATTTGTCCTCCAGCCTCTATGCATCATTGGGTGTCAGCAACATTAGGGAGAGGCTAATCACGCATGTTGATTCACCTTGAGAAGCGCTGTCATGCCAGGGGTTTATATTGGTTTTTTATTAACTTTACCGAACTGTAAAATTAGTGCAGACAGCAGTGTAATATATTTGGTTGAATGTAATAAGATTTTTTTTTTTTGAAGTTTATGGACGACCTGTTTCTCAAGGGCATGTTTGACAAACAAAGACTCGTTACTTCAGCGTTAGGAGGGAAAAAAATGCAAGAAAATAAAAAATGCTTACTGACTGGTTAATCTTTTTAGAGGTGATCATTTTGTGTGACGCTCTGATTAAAACTCTTTAGCATCTTCCTCGCTGGTCTCAACAATTGACTAGCGCCAAAATAAATCAGCGGGCTCCAGATTTACATCGCAATCAAGCAATGTTGCCTTTTTAAAAAATGTGAACTTAGCGGGGGGCCTGGAGACTGAGGCAGCAAGCGCATGCTTTAATAGTGCATTCGCAATCACTGGAGGAACCGTTCCAATTTATGGATACAGCACATTAACATTTACTTATTAGGCCCTCGAGCACTCATGATCACTTCGGCATTTTTGTTCCAATTATTGCAAAGAGTGTCTATTAAGGGGCGATGTAAATTGTGATAGTGGAGCTGCAGCATAATACATTTTAATCAAGTCTCTTCACCGTCTACTTTCCGACGAAATGGGGGGAAAAAAAACTAGTTAATGTAAATCTTAATTCGTGGTGAGGTTTAAGATGTGGGCGCCTGTGGTTTCTTTTATTGTTGATTCAGGTGCCTTGCTGCTCAAGAAAACTGCCTCATTACAGTGTTTTTACCCTCCCTGATTGGACGTTCATCACTTGCTCCTCACATGAAAGGCAATCCTGAAAATTCATTAGATCGAATAGGTTTTCCACTCCCACATCGGCACAAACTTGTGTTTTTTTTGTATGCAGAGATGTTGCTCACAGTGGGGCAGTAGAGCTTGAACATCTAAATTCTGATATTATTTACTGAACACACCGCATGTTGGAAGTGTGTGTTTTTTCTCTCTCCTGCCTCTCAGCGGGAAAGCGTAGTCGGTATTTAGCTCTGAGCACGTTTGCAGAAGGGGAACAGGAAGTGGTGTAAAATATAGAGGACGGGATAGAAGGACAGCAAAGGTGACATTTGACGAAGGCTGGATTCAGATCCCTCCCCTTTCTGTCTACACGAAGAGCGTTTTAGCCTGGTGAGTCAGAAGACGTGTCGACTGCAGGAAAGTGTGTGTATAAATCTTTTTCAGTCGACGTGGAGTTTTTTAAAAGCAGAGATTTCACAGTGGCTCCTCTGTGCCTTTTAGGTTTTATAATAGCTTGTCTCGTCTTTGTGTCTTTCAGAAAAGGTGACATTTAGGGTCTCACTGATACTATTAGTAGTTGATATTATAATTTGAAACTTAAACAATACATGGAAGTGTTTATGAAACATTTGAAAGCGACGTGGGTGTGTGAGAAGGAGTGAATAAGTCCAAACGTGTTCTGGGTTTCCTTTATAACGTTGTGAGAGCTCGAACACAGCACAGTCATCCAACGCCCCAACTCCCTGCTCTGCTTTTCTTTCTTCTCTTCTTCCCTCTTTTCTGAACCCCCTGAGTTACCAGCTGTCAGTGCCGACTCGCTGAGATACCTGATACCTGAATATCAATTTAACATTACTCCAAACACTAAATATGTGTAAACCAGGTACAACTAATTAACCATTTTTACCACACAAATACCTGCATACACTGCGGCTGAATTTCTTTCGCTTATTTCTTCAGACGTTTGGTTTGTTCTCTGATGTGTTTAACCTCTCATGAAAGTTGGTTTAATGAGGTTAAAAGTAACTTCACTTCATAGTTACTTGACTGTCAAACAATAAAATGTTTTACAGACCATCCATTAAGCAATTGTAAAGGTTTATAAACATCAGTTCAACTTTATAATGGCCATCCAAATGGCCATGTTTATAGGCGAACTACACATCCAAGGCTCAACAGTCCCCTTTAATCAAACAGGCTTGATCCGATATCAGTTAAAACATGTTATGATTTGTTGGATCTGTGTTTTGTTTGGATTCGTATCAAACTACAATCACCAATAAATATCGACCACCTAGGAAGGACAGATTTTTTTTTCCAATATCCATACACCATTCCCTGCGAAATTATGAAACGAACAATGATGAAAAAAATGACGATCATCACCATCAAAACAACCAACCAACCAACCAACCAACCAACCAACCAACCTCAGTGGACCACATTATAAAACTCAATTTCTGCTTGACAACATGTCAAACTGAGACACAGCTTGGACAGGAAAATGCCTCTGAGACATTGCAGTTCAATAAAATTTAAAAAACAAAACAATCAGAAGCAAATGCAAGTACAACAAAACAGACTCAATCATCCTCCTCTGATTTACAAACTGGGGTTACTTGCACTTGTACTCTCGGGGGTGAAATTGGAGAGACCTCAAGCTGTCCCATGTGGAACTAAAGCAGGGAAACAAATGATGAATCATTCTGGTCTGTTTGACACTGGAGTATCCTCATGGCCACAAGACTGCACACACACACACGCACACACACACACACACACACTTGTATAAAGTGCTTCAACAAAAGTGTTTGTTGGCTGAATTACTTCGTGGATGTCGTATTCCCATGATATATTAGCTCCTCATTTCAAGCGTTTACACCAACAGCATCCATAATCGGACAAGCCTTTGTTGTGCCGGGAGTTGTGTTAAACACAGAGCAGACAGCGCAAAATAAAAAGGTGTTTTGGAAATGAAGCAGGAGGGAAGCCAAAGTGTCTCTATTAGCCTTTGGAAAGCCTCCAGTGGCAGGATGCATTCCATTTCGAACAGGAATCTCTGGTGAGGACACATGTCAGAGTTATGAGTTGATCAGGGAAATTAGATGTGACGGAACAGGTAACGAGGAGGGCAGACGAGAGCACAAAACTAGCCAAGGTTTTCACATCAGTGCAAATTTAGTAAACAAGAGCTGCTGGCGGTGTCAGGGTTTAGACGTACACATCTCCACGGGATAGGTCAAAGCATGCACACATACCAGGTCACTGCAGGAACACGCTATATTTCCTGTCATTATCAGCTATACAGGAAAAGTGATGGGAAGGAAAAATAACTTGCATTTTGACTGACGATTGATCTCTCACAGACATTTAGAAAAAAGGAACTAATTTGCACTGAAAGGATGACCTAAAGTAAATCAATTACCGTCAACTGGGCATTTATACACCTGGTTCAAAGCAAACATCTAAATATGCTCTTTCAAAAAAAATCAATTCTTTGCAGCTGATGCTTTCAAAGTGTTCGAAAGTCTCCCCGTACTCTATGGATTTTCCTGTCAGAGGCCAGGTCAGCGGACGTCTTTGTCTCCTAGTCCAGATCCTTTTCGCAGACGCTGACGTCTTCTCGTCAGACCTCACTTCCAGATGCTTTGTGGCCATCGTCACGTGGGTCCGCCTTGTGCTTGTGTACATGCATCCACATTTAAGATACTGCTGTAATGCTTAGACAAGGTTATGTTCATCCTTAATCCTATTTACGAGGTCTCTCAGGCTTCAGCATTCAGCTGCTCTAGTCGCCCCGCCTCAGCTCCGTCATACTTGGGGTTTTTTTGGCTCCAGCAACTGAAAAGATTGCAGTTACTAGTCAACCTACATTTGAAGGCTTCAAAACATCTCATAAAAAGCATGTGCATTCTTGAATCTAGTCACTGTCACTGTTGCACTTGCTCTCGGACACTACCTGTATAGAGATATTATGGATTAGATAGATTATATACAGAGATTGAATGGACCTGCAGGATGGGTCAAGCTGGGTTGAGATCTTTAATTTTCCTTGTAGGAAGATGGTAAAACGTCCTGTTCAGGCTGAGTTGTTCGTCTCAGTCTGGCTCGTGACGGGGTGTTGAATTCATTTTGGCAGTCCTCGACAGTAAACAAATGCCGCTACTAAATTGTTTTCAAAAGAAATGAAACACCACGACCTTGGCAAATAAAGGGGAACTCCGCTGATTTTACGCTTCAAAGTCTGTTTACAGCTGCTGCATTGATTTTTTTTTTTTTTTTTTTTAAATGTGAGATTTCTGGCGTTGTAAACAAGAGACAGACACTATCTCAAACGTACTCGGTTTCCGTGCCTTGGTAGCTTGAATGCAGAACTGTTGGTTGATAATGATGCTTTTTTTTTTTTTTCAATGGACATGACCGTACAGATTTTAAAGTTTAGTTTGAAAAAGAAAACCAACTGAGAGGTTAAAAACATCAGAGGACAAACCAAACGTCTGCTCATATTAAAGAAATAAACAAAACAAAAAAAGAAGAAGAAGCTTCAGTGGTCATTGTTCCTCCCAGCTACTGTGTGTGTGCGTGCATGAAGGCATTTGTGTATAAGTGTGTGGTTCTGGCTGTGCAGGCCGGGCTGACTATGGGCAAAGGTCCAGTGATGCTTCCACCTGAGAGGACAGGTGGAGGCTTTGCGTGTCAGCACACTGAAAGGGTGAGGCCTGCTAGCAGCCTTGAGGACTGACAAATGAACTGTCAAATGGAAGCTGACATCTCACACTGTTCAAACTCATACCGTAAAGAAAAATAGCGTTTGGCTGTCATGCATCACCAGTGAATACTAATGTTTTGCTAAACTGAGCTCTAAAACATCAAAGCGTGCCAGCTCCCCGGTTTCCCCAAAGAGGTGTGAGCCTGCCGTTTTTTTTTTGTTTCCTCGCTCAGCAGATGTGCTGTGTTCTCGAAATGAACAGTCAGACTTTTTGACTCCTGACTTTGATAAATGCGCTGTAATGCCCCCTGAAACAGAAACGCCAACAAGACATCAAACCTGTCTCAACCTCGAGGATTTTTTTAAGCTGTGCAGCGTCACAGACGTGACAGCGCGCTCTGTCAACGCTGTGCAGAAAATATGTTGTTTACCATCCTTAAAATACACCCTCCACAAGCCGAACGATCTGACGTAAACAAACCTGGGTTTCTATATCTTTGCTCCTTCCTATGATCTGTATTACTTCAGAGGGGTAACTTGCAAATTGCCTTTATAAATACAGCAATAAATACATCATAAATGTGTAGCTCAAGGTTTCAGGGTTCATTTTTTCGTTTGTCAGTCTACAACATAGGGTTGGAAACTGAAATGCAAATTGTGGTCTCTTTATGCAACACAAGAAACAAAAAGAATTGAATGGTGGAGTGTTTAGGATGAATTGAGTAGTCTGACAGCCTGAGGAATGAAGTTCAGGGTGAACAGACTGTGGCCGGGGAGTAGGGCTGGGCGATAAATCGGTAAAATCGATTCATTCGAGTTTGTGGTTTAGGACGATTTTCAAAACTGAAAATCGATTTTCTCTTGAACTTGCTCCTCCCCATGGGCTCCCGTAGTTCACAGTGGGCTCCGCCCTCCCCCCCGCATTGACTTTCCACAGAGAAACAAACACAACAACATGGCAGCAAGCAAAGATGGATCATGAATCTTTTCAATATAATTCTGAATTTGAGGGAAATTGCTATATCAATCTGAAATTAAAGGGAATTACTGAAAATATTTGACATTTCAGAGGGCTTTAATTTTGAAATTCCACATCAGAACTTCCTGGTATTACATGAGTGACACACCAGGGTGGAGTGCCATCACTGTGAACTGAAATTAGTCTGTGGAAACAGGTAGTTTTCCTTTAACGTAAAACTAAATTTGAGGGAAATATTGAAAATATTTGACTATTAAGTGGGCTTTTATTTTGAAATTCTTCATCAGAAGCTCAAGATATTGTGTTTATTTTCATGTTGGACTAATCATTCAAACAGATGAAATGTCATGGCCTCCATCTTCTAAGGCTTCAATGTGATCAGAATTAGGATGGTAAAATGAATTAAGTAAATAATTAATGAATTAATTCCTTAAATGCCCAATTAATTAATTAACTAATCGTTCAATGAATTAATCAATCAATTAACAGACTGACTGACTGAATGAATTCATGTGAACTTGCAAATTATGTTCATCGGTCGGTGCTTTTATTTTGAGTTCTGTTCTTGGACTGCATTACCGTAATATCTAATATATACAGGCACCACAAAACAACTGGGGGCTAGTTTGACCAGGGTTTTCGGAGTGGCGGCGGGCTTGACTGCAGTGGTTTGTGCTACGAAGCAGCAACGGGGCAGGTCTGAAGCCAGAGGCAGTAGACAGGCTCGTCTTCCTGGCAGAAATGTGTTAAAAAGACAGCAAGCAAAATCAGTTAAATAGTCAACCTCCTCATCCTCTCTCCAACTCTGACTCACATTTCCACTGTCGTCCTCCGGAAACAACTCACCTCTCGTGAGGTTTCAGGGCGAGACTTCGCTTGTGGAAAAGGATCTTATCATTTAACGAACACGTCTATTTTTTGTAGATATCGTTTCCTTAATGTTGGCAGACACTCGGAATAACAACCTCAGCCTGTCAGTGGCAAAACGGAACATGGCCGATACTCCTTCAGATATCGCGCTGTACAAACATGGAATATTATATATATTTTTTCATGCATATATATATTTCTTTTTACTTGTGTTAATTCTTTATGTAGTTAATCATTGTCTTTTGATTTGTTAGTTTTTCTGTTTATTGTGTGTGTTTAGTTTTTTTTCTGTTTTTCAAAATTAACACATATTCTTTTTTCTTGTTTGTTGTTTTTTTCTGTGAGGGAGGGGAGCCTGATGTCTTCTTGAACTCTCCTGACACATCTCTTATCTTTTGATTACCTGCTTTTATATAATCTCATGTGTGTGCAAATTGAATAAATACATTTGTTAAAAAAAGCACTTTTAGTCGACATAACTTTGACGGTCACCGTTGCCCCAAAGGATTACTTTGCAGTCATTTCAGCCTTGTCTAGCAGACAAATTTAAAAACTTTTGGTAAGTATGAATCATCTACTCACCAAAACATGTAATATAATATTGAATGAATGCCCCTTTAACAAGGAGCAACACAATAAAACACTTAAATACGTCTGAACTTGTGAAGCCATTATCTCATATTGTTTCATATGGAAGATGTGTCTTATGAAAACAGCACCAACATCTAAACAACATCTGCTCATTTCAGTCACCGCAGAGCAAGCTGAGTCGAGGTTTAACCGGATAAACACAGCGCTCACAAATCTGTTCTCAGATGTTGACAGTCTGACTAATATTGCTGTGATTCATACACTCAGAACACTAAATACCAGCTTCTTTCAAAAAAGAAAGTCAGTGTGGTTGTAGTGATTACACTCCGCCAGTTGACTTTCATCTGACTTTGAATGCAGCATTAGTTACAGCTCCTCAAACCTAAAGTCACGAAGGGGCCGCGCAGTTTGATTAAAAACCCGACGTTCATGTTTTGTACCTCCGTTTGTGTTTGTGCGCCTTGCACTGTATGCTTTGGCAAGTTTAATAGCGAGGGGGCTAAGCCAAGTCAGAATCCCCACGTTGGAAACAGTCTTAGTTCCACTTCTCAGCAGACTGAACTTTCATAAACTCGGCCGCTCTCTCTGTGGTCAAATACCTCTTAGCACGGGATTTAACACAAACAATGTCTGAAACCAAGAGAATTCATTAAATGGGGAGCTTTGCGACTGCACAAACATGAAATTGTGTAAACTTTTTTTTAAAAATTGTAATACTTTGATGAACTAGTTTGTCGGCTCTGCTCCTTCTCGCGCTGCTGTTGAGGGGCTCCTAGAAATCCGGTAGAAGGGTTCATAAAAGAACAAATTGTTCTAGGGTTTGATACTCTCCTCCACCAAAAGACTGCGCAACAAATCAGATTAGACTAATAACTTTAAACCAGCGGAAACTTCAATTAAATAAAAGTTCCAAAACTTTATTTCAGTAAAAAATTGAGCAGATTTTACCCAAAAGTACCAAAAGTAAAAGAACAAAATGATGATGAAAAATGATCCTTGTTAATGTTTTACTATTATATCTGATGTTCTTGTATTAATATTAGTGCTGCATTAATGTGTATGTTAATGTTACTGCTGTACAAAGAAGATTAAGGATTAGCTCATTTTAACTACTTACATTCTTTATATTATACTCTATACTTTATATTCTATGAGACCATCAGATTTTCTACCATCTATAAAAAAAAAGTTATTATATTTTATGAAAAATGTTATATCATTATATATATATATATTGCACACGTCATGTACACACAAGGACAGTTACTGTATATAGTATGTTTATCTTTCTTCTAATAGTTTTTTATAATATTTTTATTCATATTGTGATTTTGTTCTTTCCAATATCTCTTGATTAATGTCTCTATTTTTTGAGACTTACTCTTGTGCTGCTTCTTATTTCCCTCTGTACTGCTGTGTTGCAAAGGAACATCTTATCTTAAAAAACTGTAATTTTAAAATTTGCAAGTAACTGAAGCTGTCAGACAAATGTGGTGGAATAGAAAGTGAAACGTGTATAGTTGAGTACAACACAAACTCTGTGACTGAAAACTTGCCACGTGTCTTTAATACATTTTCAAGATATGTCATGCTTATTTATTTTTACAATGATGAAAAAAAATGATAACCTGTCCATGGTGAAGCCATTAGTATTGAATTCAGTCTATACCCCTTCACACCCCTTAACGACGAATAACTGTGAGTTAGTAAGTAATCTCTGAACCATTGTTGGATCAAAGCAGCTTCAGTAAGAGCAGCTTCAGTTGTTTCTTACAGTGACAAAGCTGAAATAACGTTGTCGGGTAAACACTGAAGTTAAGTAGACTGAACTGTGGATGACGTATTTTCAGATTTGGAACTCCAGTCGAAAGAAATTGAAAGATTATGTTGACGTCTTTAGGAATTGTGATTAAGTTATGAAAACTAAAAGACTGAAGCACAACTGGATTCACATGTAGTTATCTCAGCTCAGTTAAAACAAAGTGGATTTTTGTCCATAGTTTTCACACACTCTGAATACCTGATGTAATATTAACCCCGACAATAGATACAATAAAACCGTCCAACTCTACTAGCTTCAGTTTTTGCATTAAAATTGAATCGATGCTGGAAATCAACACACGGGCAGAGTGAGAGTCTAGTTTTAAACAGCGATGATTAAAAGTAAACCTGCGGCTGATGGAGATAGTCGAACATTTATGAGGTCATGTAGAGACAACCACACACTTTCCCCAGGAGTTTGTGGATCAAAGAGCCAAAACAGCACTGATACTAATGTTTGACAGGTAGCTGGAGAGGTCACTCAAATGGGACGTCTGCGCTGTTTTGCTTCTGTGACTACGGAGGCCTAATTAGGTCCAAAAGCACTTCAGAAGTCAGTATTATATACAAGCTGTTGCTCCGCATTTCATATCAAGTCTCTCTGACCCATGTTGGTCAAACAGCAACATAAAGACGGTGTTGTTATTCAGCAGTTATTCCTCATCAGTTTGGAAGGTGTATCCAGTGGATTCCTGATCTTTACAACTTAATGCGGACCTTTGTTCTCCTTTTCCCCCTAATTGGATATCATTTCCTTGGCCTTCACAGACACTGTACGTGATATTGTAGCCTGGGTCAAAGCCTCCGAATCTTTTCCACCTGACATCAGTTATGCATATTGCATATAGGCCTATGATATAATACATCCTGCAGCATAGTAATGAAGTGAAATGAAATGGTAATCCAGTCTGATTACCAGGATTGCAACGCTGAGCTATACAAACAAACTTGACTTCACATGACTGACGGATCAGACGGGATTCCCGTCCCGCGGGACTCCTCCATTACAACTGTCAATATAAAAGATCCAGTTAAAGAATCTCTTCATCTCGTCGGAACAGTACTTCAGTGTGCCGGCGATGTAATGAGGCTAATGTTGAAAACTACAATTTTAACACATGATCATATAAAAAGTGAAATGTCATCTTGAACACCTGTTAACCTGCAGCATGCGAAGCATAACGTGGCTCATTTTCTATTCCCAGGCTCAGATGCGAGAGATTTAAACATACATAAGTTGGGACGCTGTGTTTATTGTTTTTTTTCTTAGTTTGCATGTTGCAGGAATCAAATTTATAATGAGAGTTTGATCAGTTTGAGCATTAAATTGGTTTGTTTGTATTGTATTCAGGATTAAATCACTGCATTCTGCTTTTACTTACATTTTACACAACATACAACCTAATGGCCACAATAAATGTTAGCCAAGCACGTTTCTGCAATGTATTGATGTATAATGTCATCTCGCTGTCTTACCATGGTATATCTCAATGCTACAAGCTCTGTTATATCTGACATTAAAGTGTAAAAAAAGAACACATAAATGACTGACAACCAGTGGAAGAATAAACATTTCATTAATTAATCACAAAGGAATCTTAATATTAGTTTTTTTTTTTTGCAAGAGGGCAATGCATCCCTTACCGCTTGCTGCTCTCGTGCAGAGTGACATCAGCTCCCCTGTGGTCTAAATTAGCCAGTGGAGACTTCTGCCCATCACTCAGACGTGCAGTGTACATGCAGTCATGGACCAGAAGCCACACATCGGCTGCATCTACATCTGCTGGAAAAAAAAAAACCAACAGGGTGCTTAAGTCTAAGCCTGCCCTCAGGTTGGAAATACTCAAATCGCCCATTTGAACTTGAGCGATGCGAGCGTTCAGCTGTAGAGTGGCAGATATCAAGCAGCGATGCACTTCATAAATGATAAAATGACACAACACTCCAGAAGATGACAGTCGAGTATGCAGCTTAGCCCGGAGGAAATAAAAGGCAACTTTTCCCATATTTATGATTGTTACTTATCTCCCTTTTAAAATTAAATCAAATATTCTGGCCCTGCAGAAATGTAACTGAAGAGAAAAGGGGAACAGTCAGCTTTGCAATGTGACATTCTCAACATGATAGGCTGGCTGCTCAGTTTTAAAATGCATCTCAGTATCTACACCTGGTTGTGGGCAGGCTTCAGTTTCATCTGTACAGAGCAGCTCTGGCCACGAGTGATTCATCAGCAGCTCTTTGTATTTCCTGAGCTCCAGCTCTGCATGAACCCTTTAAGTGGCCTTAAAATTTTAAACCACTTTGACTCACCCTGAGATACTGGACAAAGTGAAAAGTGAAAATCCATTAGCCATGAGAGTAGTTAAAGTTTTAAAGCATTTGATATTAAATGTACTTAAGAATCGAAAGGTAATTATCTGGCAATAAAATGTTCTTTAGTTTCAAAAGTAGAAGTAAAAGTTAAATTATACTATTGTATTTATATAGTTATACACTGTCGACTGATATCGGCCTGGCTGATTATCAGATTTGATAGTCAGCATTTTTCTGTTTCTATCAGAATCAGTGCTTTTTAAAGTGCCAATAAAAGAAATTAATTTAATATGCACTACTTTGGCTCTGAATCAGCATGCAATCAGCAAACTAAAGTTATCAAATAAATAGAGTGCAATAAAAAGTGCAATATTTGCCTCCAAAGCGTAGTGGAGTGGAAGTATAAAGTACCAGAAAATGGAAATACAGTACTCAGTAACTCAATTTCAGAAAATGTTCATCGTTACATTCAATCACTGTGCGCATGTGATAGTTCGCTGGAGCGCGCATGAACTCTTCACAGCAGTGCAGCTGTTCACGTGACCTCCGCGCATGCCTCCGCGGAATGACGTTGGTAGCCTACAACTGCTAACTGTGCTGTGTGTAAGAGATAGCCTTATCCCCTACACACATGAAGCAGCAGGGAAGCCGGCTCGCGGTGTGTAGCGACACACAAGCGCAGCGAGTCTGAAAGGCGAAAGCAAAGACGACATATTGGGGGACAAAAACATCGTCTCTGATACGGGACTGCTGTGTGTTAGCAGCTAATGTTGCTACACAGACACAAACAAACCGTTAGCCTGTGGCTACAGCCAGCTGCTAACATCACCTCCAGGATAACAGGTTTGGCTTTCGGTCCCATATATAAAGGGACATATTTCTAACTATTCGGTTTCAGACTTAACGACCGTGGAAAATGCGCAGTCTGTAACTATTCAGTGTTACACAGCGGTGGACTAAGCTACATGTTAGCAGCTAACGCTACTTTGCACGTTAGGTCACTCCAAGTCCTCGGTGATCTCAAATGATTTTCAAATCAAGCTCTAAACATGATCTGTGATGTTTTCTTACCTGGTCTCTAGGAAATGAGCCATGTCAGCATCTGTTTTCAGTCCCAGTTCCAGTTGAAGCTGCCTCCATGAGTCGAACCTTATCCGATGTTTATTCTGGTGCCGGCCGGCTTTGGTCGTAATTTCGTTTCGACTTGCTCTGATAAAACATTCGTTTTCTTCTTAGTATGACTTTTTAGTGTACTTTGTGTGGTGGTGGGTCGTTTTCTGGCCGTAACAGAATCCATTACTACCCAAACACTAGTTTGGATCCACCACGCTTGTCTTTTTCCTGTATCCAAGCCCTCGAGGACGCGCATTCAGCGTCTTCTGACGTCACGTCCGCAGGACTGCGCGGGAAATTCGGACTGCCCATGAAACAAAGGTAAATAATTTCTATGTATGTATACTGTGCCCAACCAACCTGTGGACTGCATACATGTGTTCTGTTAAAGATTTTAAGCAGCACTTTGTATTTTCATTAAGACATAGCATTTGAAAAAGGTGAATTAATAAATTAAGGTGAAATATTACATAGAACATGGTTACACATGAATAGCTGTATCTAATTAGCTATCATTAAAAAAATATTGTAATTTGCAGCCTTGAGCCTTTTTTAAAAAAATGTTTAATGTTTGCTATGTCCATTGTCACAGTCTAACAGATGTACCTTCAGGTCAGCCTAGAAGTCAGCATCACCCCGGTTCCATCAACAAAAAGCTTATGGGATTTTGACATTAGAGTTTGGATTACTGCAGAAAAGAAACCCTGAGGCAAGTTTATGATACTTACACCTGTTGACCAGCAACATAATACAAGACAACTTTATCGTCAGTTACACTGAAATTCATTGTTTGACCTCAGGCGGCTCCGCTCAAGAAGTTTACACACAAATGAGACACACAGTTACACCACATATATGATTTTTGAAGCATATATGCAAAAAAACTAGCATCAGGAAATAAATGATAAATGAACTACATCACGGTTTGCGTGTCTCCAGCATCACCACCACCAAACTTCCTTCCACACTATGCTATACACACTTTACTATAATCTACGAGTTGGAAAGTTAAGAATTAGAATAGTTTGCAGAAAAAGTCCGCCTGTACAGATGGATGAGTGAGTAAATGAAGTTCTGTTTTTGGCATTTGGCGCTCAGAAAACCTCTGTGGTATCATTTAGCCACCTGTTAGCGACCATCTTTTTTCAGACGATTCTTTCAAATTCATTTTGTTTTTTTTAATGCTGTATCTTGCGTCGTAGAACAACCGCAAACCTTATTTTAGGTATCATCTAACTGAAAAAACCCATGAATTTCAGACGAGGGAACCATAAGTTCAAAAACGCTGTTTTCGCACTCGTTCCCTGCAGCACTTCACACCCACCAGTCTATAGATAACTCTCATGTACTTGATTTAAGCACATTAAAAAATGAATAAACAGACACATTTAACTTAAGGTAGTGTGGTCAGACCCCGATCCATACAGAGAGTAGACAAACATGAAGGTATAGTCACACAGTCGCCTCTGAGTAACCACCGACAGTTGCTGGAGAGCAGAAGGGCAAAGCAGCCATGCAGCCAAGTGAAGCCTTGATAATGTGGGGCTGGAAAGCTTCTTGATTTATGCAGCGGGGTAGATGGTCCAAATGTATCCTCCTGTATTATTTATTAGACATGCACACCATCGCTCTGCATTCTGAATGCAATTGTGGTGGGTGGACAGAACACTATGCATTGCATTGCATAATGCAGGGCTGTCACACACACACATAATGGAGGCTGGCAGTGTGATTATTTGCATCATTTCCATAAGATCATAATTTTGCACTTTCTGTACATCTAAGATTAAAGCATCAGAGGAACGCCCAGCACCGGGGGGGTTGGGTGTGTGTGTGTGTGTGTGCACAGGGGGGAGTGTTTGCTTCTGCTGTGCTGGCAGCAGCTGTCAGACAGCTCCTGCATTAAAATAGACTTATGTATATTGATGTCTTGTCAAAGTATAGTTATGTTCACTAACACATAAGCTTCCCTTTCCTCTGAGTGAGCTGGTTACTTAACTAGAACGGGACCACACATTGCGCAGTCAGAATGCGTCCCGCGCCGCCCGCTCCTACTAACAGCAGTGGGTGTTATGTTCAGAAGAACAAAAAAATAAACCATAAACACCGGTGCTTTTAACTACTCACCATGGCTGTTACTGAATTGCAAAATCATCTAGTCCAGTAATTAACTATTCTCTGATTGTTAAAGTGTTACAACAGACTTTTGGAATAGAAAGGAAACTCCAGCTGAGAGTCGGTTTGCAGCAAACTCGCAGAACCGGCAGGAGGTAAGCACACCCGTCCAAAACCTGCCAACATTTAACTCAGGCTGGAGTTCATTTCCCACCACCGCCTGCTGCATCTGACGCGCACAAATGAACATTAACTAGTAAAGGGGGTCCTGCGGTAGCTGTGGGTTTAGTAGCTCTGGTTCAGTGGTGCATTATCAAACTGAGCTTAGCTGATACCACAACAATAATAGAAGAATATTCCCTGCTGATAGAGGCTAAACTCTGGATGTATGATAAATTGAATTGCCCTTTTGTTTATTCCTCGATCTCCACAGATTCACCATCCAGTCGGGCTGTACACCAGTGTCTCAGAGCGGGTCACGGGCACGGGGCAGTGCAATTACAGGCAAGGACAAAAATTCATTTTTTATTGATGTAAACACCTGTTCTCTGAACTGGCACTCCGGTTCACCATTGACTCGTGTCAAAGATGAAGTTCATTTCTTTGCCTCCAGTAGAGGGCACTGTGGGTGTTCATGAAGGCCAGATAAGTCTTGTGTGTCTGTGTGTGACCTACCCCCTCTCACCCCCCACCCCCCCACCCCCCTAGTGATTACAGGGTTTGAGCAAAGCTGTTGTATTTGGTTGACTTTGTGGCACTCAGTAAATAAGCTACGGGGTAGCATTAGAGGCTTTTTACCCCCCCATTTCCTTACTTCTAGTGTTCCCTCTGCTCCCGTACAGACAGCAAACTCCCAAAAATTAAAATACATGACATTTGTTATTGATCCAACAAACCTGTCCTGCAGATTAGCAGGGTTGCAATCCCGCTGCTAGATGCAGATGCATGCCCGAGCCCTAAGCCTAAAAAGCAGGTGTTTGTTTAGTCTTTTTGATGTATTCATGAGGGCAGCGAGACCTATCGCTGGGGATGTTGATTCAGACATGCAAACTTAAATACATCATGACTCGTGCCGCTACGTGTTCCGAGGATGTGCAGTGTTTGGCATGCGAGCATGAACACGTGTAACGTATATATATATATATATATATATATATAACGTGCAAGAGAAACTGTTGGAGCATTTTTTTAATAAGCTTTTTAATAGAATAACAAAACTCTCCCCACTGTGATGCAAATGAGAATTGATACATCAGAGGAGAAGTATTATTTGAAATCTTGCAGGTGAGTCTCCACTCCACTGCCACTTTCATCATCCCGTCTTTATAATGCTGTCGGTCTGAATGAGAAACGGGCAGAGTTATATTAATGGATCCTTTGGATCCTTTGTGTAGAGTAATTTCTGATTTATCTTTCTGCTGTACCCACCTTTTTTTCCCCCCTTCTTTCTCCCCACACCTCACCCTTCTCCGACTGCACATGAATACACAGACACTTATTTTGTATTATTGGTGTCTCCCACAGTCTCCTCATCTGTCTCTTCCTATGCATATAATCCCACCTGATTATAGGAATAGTTTTGCTCTATAATTAAACGCTCTTGCTGAGGCTTGTTGATAAAAGAAAGAAAAAAAAGTGTCATTCTGATGAGGACTGTCGTACAGAATCTGCTATGTACAAAACATTGTTTATAAAACACTCAAAATTATCGGCGAGGCAGTAATAAGGCGTCGTATTCACTCGGCGCGTTCGTTTAAACGAAATGGAGTTTATCTTTGTGAGACGTTATTTGCGGGTGAGCTGACAACGCTGTTAATTGTCCTCGTTGCTGCAGTTAAGTCTCGAGAGAACAATATTCGCCTTGGTTCGCGCTGCACCTATACGAGGCAGGACGGAAACCCGATATCAGATAATTGACAGGAAGAGGAAACATCATGTTGGCTGTGTCATCTTGCCTCATATTGGTAGAGATAACATTAACCTTTGGTTGTTTTTACATCACACACAGGCTCCTTAAATTGGCTGCAGTAATTCTTAATTAGGGTTTGTTATGCAGAGAGTATTTTACATAACGTTAATTATGTGCATTCACAGGGTTTCACACATTTCTCTTATTTTCTCACTGGTTCAATCTACGCAAACGTTTGAGTTTCTTAACTGCTTGAGCCACAAAAGTAAACTTTTTAAATCAGAGTTAAATCATTATTCGGGAGCAAAATTATTTGCTAGGGGTACAAATTACTCTGGTGGCACAGCGTTGTGACGGTGATAGACATTAAAGAGATTTGTCTTCACTTTTGTCAGCCTGATTATGCTCTCTGAGGGGAATCACAATGGCGAATTTGGGAGAGAAAAATACATCTGCGAGACGTCTGCGCTGATGGCTGTGTTGTTGATGCGCCACAACACAAAACGAGGCTCTGTGACACGCGGCCTTTGCAGTGCGAGATTCTCTCTCAAAAGAAATTTCTATTATCTTGTTTAAAGCTAATTGCTTCGACTGACTGGCTTGTTTATTTATTTATTTACGTATTACACTTTATCTTAAAAATTGGCATCTTCTTCTTTTTTTTTTTTTTTTTTAGCTGATTCGTTGAGAGGGTTTTTACATCCAATCAGACGCGCATCGGAACACAATGGATAAAGGCAGGACGCGTCAACGTTCGGCGCTGGGAGATGTCACGAAAAAACTGATTTCGACTGCAGTGATTGTGATACGGTGACTCATTCTTGTTCGCCTGCTAGTTTTACAAGTCTGCCTGTCTCTTCAAGAATTAATACATTTATCCAGGTGCACTTAAATCTATGGGTGAGACAAAAGCTGATGTAACTGTGTGCGTGTACGCCGTGTCATTTCCCGCTCAGACTCCTTTATGTCTGATTATCTGTCGATGATTTATTCAGTGTTCTTCTTCTTTTTTCTTTTTTTTTTAAATATTTCAGCCGTAGCTCTTCTCACATACAGTCTAGCCACAACAAACGAGGAGAGCAGAGAACAAAACAACCGCTCACCTACTGCGATGCTTCTGTTTAAGTGGTAGAATGACTGCAGGCAAATGGTGATGGATTAAGAAATATGATGCAGAGATTCCCTTTTCTGCGGTGCTGAAAACGTACAGCTGTGGTGGACTAACACAACCGACAGTGAGCGAATGTGGCAAAAAACAGTATTTGAGGGCCGGGCGTGTGGCTCGCCTGCTGTTTACTCCCATTGTTAGTCATTTTAAAGTACATTTCTTCTACCTGCACTGGCAAAAGGGATTTTTCTTCCCTTGCATGGCTTATTTCGTGTTGGAAATTTTGATGTACAAGCAAAATTGCAACCACAAAAAGCAGAACAAACCACTAACAGTTAAAACAACTTCTAACCAAGCTGCGCTAACCAACCGCCTTCGATGAACTCCTACATGTCTTTGTTTGCGACAAGGTTTGTCTGCGGGTTGCCGGCATGTTTGGGTAAACCAACCATTTCAAATCATCTATTTGTTCATTCTTTCTCATCCCAAAGCTGAAGTTGCCAAAAATACTACACGTTGAGCTGGTCAGTGTGGCTTCAGTCGGCGGGGCTCATTTTCACCATTAAGGATCACGCTTCAAGTGCCCTATTGGCTCGGAGTAAAACGCACTCATCCTCCACAGTGGGGAAATCTAGTTCAATCTCGGGCTGCAGTGCTGCTAACTTTGGCTGACACCTCTTCAAACGCAGCGCTCCCGCTGTTGTTTAAACAATAAAAAGAGGCAAAGACAAGTGAAATATCTAAAAACATTGTTGTACCCGCCGAAAAATCATAGCTGGGTAACATCCAAAGCTTGTGTGTTCTGTGGTAAAAAAAATAACATTCTCTCTTTAAGTTTTTGAAGTATTCCTGTGAAAACTAGAACAACATCTCTCCTGGGTACCTCAGTGGCTTAAAGATATATTTCATAAATCTTCTGCATTAACATCCCTGATTTTACTCAAGGTAAAGGTGACTTTCATTTGGTTAGCTGCCGCTATAATGTCCAGGAAAGTCAGACAGTGAGACAGGAAGTCAGCGAAGTACGCACAACATAAAAATAACCTTACAGCATTACCTTGTACTCTTGTCTGAGTCATGCATATAGATTGAAAGCAAAACAACTCCCATGTTCTTAGGCTACTTACATCTTTTCTTTTCTTTTGATTTAAGAGATGACTAGTAGAGGTTACGCACTGTGCCTTTAAAAGACACTTCTGCACCTTTCATTTTTAAATATTCAGTCACTGTGTCATCTCTCCTGCTACATCACGTTAGTTTTGGCTTGAGAACACTTTATTTCCATGGAGATCATTAAATATGATCTAATCTGATTGTGGGCCATCCACCACAGGTCATGTCTCTTGCAGACCAGATCCTGTCTGACCAATGAGGGTTTTCCACTGGCACTTTTGACCACGCTGAGTCAAACAGAGCTGCGCCAATGTGTTTTTTTTCCATTACCAGTTTTACTGCGGCGAGTCGAGCCCAGCCCCGCCCCGGGATGGGCCCACACGTGCCCACCCTGCTGTGGTGACATCTCGCCACCGCCGCCAACCCCCATCTTCCCCTGAAACAAGCCTTTGTTGGGATACTTCACTAATGTCCGTGCAGAAGAAAGACCTAAATGTCTCTGTGTGTTCAGCTCCCAGTATATTCGCATTGTGTGTAATGTCCAGTTTCTCTCTGCTGGTGAAAACCCAACACTTCCTGATTTTGCTGTTTCATAATAAAAGCTTTTAAATCATGAAATAAGGGTTGGCTTTTATTGTGAAGGACTTATAGGAATTGACAGGTCTTCATCACCTAATCAGCAAAGCTTTGTTCGTGTTTATTACTTGATAGTACTGCGGGGAGGAAGAGTTTTTACAGCCGCTACACATGTGCATCATCAGTTATTGAAACACCTTCAGGCAGGAAGCCATGTTGTGATGGAAATGCAAATCCCTGCCGCTCTGGGCCCCACAAGTATGTCATTGTGTTCAGTATCAGCCACCGTTCGCTCATTCTCTTGGACTTTACAGTTAAAATGCTGTTAACTTCATATTTCACTTGAAAGAATGGAGGGGGGGAAGCTTCGACAAAACTCCCAACGCCCTGAGCTAGAACCGGTTCTGCAGTAGCATGATGAGTCACAAGCAGCGGCTCTTTTGAAGTCAGCCATATTGTTCCACCGTTGTATGTATGTATGACGTCTGTGAAACATGTTGTTGTTCCGTTGAACAGAAGAAACACTGACGAAAACCCTGCACTTTTCCAAGAACAGAAATTCACTTAGTAGAGTACTTTGCTAAACGCTGCAAGCCCTTGAAACATTGATTTGTGTATATGTGTGCGTGCGTCCGCGTGCGTGCGTGTGCAATTTGTTTGCAGCGCCATTACTAAGGCAGTGTGTTATAAGCCGAGGAGGTGAAAGCGTGGCACTCCCCGAATCCTCTGGGAGCCATTACTGGCATCGCTGATGCAGGAAATAGATTCAATGTAGAAAATAATACCCTTGAATAATTAATTAGATGAGTTTTAAATCAACAGCAAACACACTGGCTGCACAAAGCGAACAGGTAAAAAATTCCGAGAGTTCTTTAAGCATGCTGTTAGATGCTCGTGAAACTTAACGATAATCAATAATGAGCCGAGGGTATGTGGTTAAACTTAATGGTACACCTTTAAATTCTGTAATTCATGTTCCTGCTGCTTTTGTGTGGCAGCAGAGGCCACAGGCGTTCACCAAACATCAGCTCCATGTGCACTTAGAGGTTCAGCAAAGTCTGGAGTTAGCAGGTTACACGCTGATTTAAATAGTATCTCTCGCGAGCACACATTTGAGTTTTCCTGACAGAAAGACAGGTTCAATATTCAATTTTCTTTATTCCAGCAATCATGATAATGTTACAATGACCATGATAACCAGCACTGAGGTTATTATCTCGAGAACTGTGATTAAATGATAGAATATAGTTAGATCGTACTGTTTATTAGGAAATAAATTCTGTTTTGCAGGGTCATGAAATATCACCGATGTGTAAACACAACCTGTCCTTATTTTTCCTTTCAAACTTTTATTAAACATCTTCAAATAATAAACAGGTGCTATCAGTGTCGAACACACTTCAAAGTCATTTCAAACAGCATACTTGAACAAGGAGAAAATAAAAATAATGTGAATCAGAATTAAATTAACTTTAATGGGGTTTTAGTCAATATATTAGAGCCTGACCAATATTATTACTGCACTACAAATATTGGTCTATCACAGATATATTGGTAGAGGCACAAAACCTTTTTTTAATATAATGCAACAAAGAAGCTTGCAGTAATTATTCAATTCACTGTTAAATTTACTTTTTCACTGCACTGACGTCATTTTAAACAACACAGTTTGTTAGTTTTCCATTACATATATTTGTCAAAGGTGTTTTATAACCAGATTTATGGAGAACCGCAAAAAATGTGTGAATATCATCTCTATCTGTATTTTCTGCTCCGGAAAATTTTATTTGGACTCTACAATATAAAACTCAAATCATTAGGAGAGTTTCAAAGCACTTTTTTTAAAGACTGAAAAATGATTTTCAAGTTTTTTTTTTTTGGAGCAAACAAACAGAAAAAAAGAAAGAAATTCTGCATCTTTTTTTTTTCTTGCATAAAAACACCAAACTTTACGATATGAAACTAATAAACTCTGGTATTACATTCTTTGTAACCCCGTCCTGCATTCTGTTCTTACAAAGCTTAACAGTACCACAGGTGTTGAATCAATATCTATAGGACAAAATGTACATTCATCACTATCTAAATCAAACCTTACTCTAAAGTATTCACTGCGTGGATGAATCTCTTTAATTTCTCCCATCGACCTCCCTTCACTTTTTCCGTTCACCGAGACAATTTAGCTGATTATGCCGATAATAACTTTAAAATCAGAGTGGACAGAGTGCAACCGTTATCTTTGACATCAGGCTCAAGTCAGCCGCCGCTTTCATCGTTATTAAACACCCCCCCTCCAACCTCCTAGATAAGAACGCTGTGATTAGCCGTCCATCTCGGTCCAAAGTTTTTTTTTTTCGATTCAGGTGTGGGTGAAATCACATTAAAAAGCCAAGTGTTCAAAATGAATAGTCCACTTCATGAACAGTATCAGACGGACAGAATGGAGGAGTGCATTTAAGAGAGATGAAACTATGGATTTATTTAAAAAGAGAATATCTGTTGTTGCTGCAGCAAAAAAGTTAATTGGCTCAGCGAGGTAAAGAATAAGCACAATCGCGAAAACGAGAATGTTGATTAGTTTCTCGTTAGAGTTGTAACGTAATGGCTATATAATCACGGTTAACACACTGTATGTGTTTGACTCAAAGTTCTGAGCAACACCTTGACTTACTGTCAGAACGGACCTTTTTCACAGCAGACATTTCGACTTGCCGTGGAAGAAGAAAGCGCGCGTTACTAATAACATTAACAATGGCTCTGTTCTACTCAAGGGTCCCCGTAAGTCATTACAGTGTGGCAGTGAAACAGCGTGAACAATGCCGGGACCCTGCAACCGAAGCAGCCATCATTCAGCCATCGCTAATTGTATTATTCACACCTGCACTTTTCTCACTGTGACATGTCAAAATGTCTTCTGTATTAAATGAAGGCCCCGTAGAGTACACTGTCAAATTAAGGTTTTACTACGGTGGTCAAGAGAGCTCAACGCGCTGCGACATACACAAGCAAATGGAGAAAACATTCAGCAGTATTACCGCACGTGCAGCAATCACTGCAGAAAACAAAGAAATGCTGCCAATTTTTCAACTCGGCTTTAGCGTTTGAAAACAAGTTGACAAGAGAAATCATGGCTGTTTCTGCCTCACCTTAGAGAAACTGTGAACTTATCATAAACTAACTATAGCGAATTAATAAAAAAAAGTAAAAAAGAGGAAAATTTATTCAAATATAAATGACAAAAAAAAAAAATCAGCTTTGAAACAGTCAACATCAAAAGAGATTAAAAGAGATGATGCATCTACAGAGTTTGTAGAAGAGGGCAGAATAAAAGTATTTTCCTTAAAATCATTATGATGGTGAATCAATAATTTAAAAAGTTTTGTCTGGTCTGAAATGATTGTTTTGTTTATGTCCGTGTAAGAATTCAGACAGTGTTCCAGCTTTTAACAAGGTTTGTGAGCCAATAGTTGTATCTGTTGGTATCCTGTGGTGTCTGTGTTTTGTCAGGTAGTTGCTCGTTTGTGGGGGAAAAATAAAAGTTTCTACAGTTTGCGCCCGACATAATGCACTGCCCTAACGTTAGCTAGCGGTCATCAGCAACGTTAACATTGCCTGATGTTAGCACCGTTTGCTAGCCAGTGTTAGCGGCGTTAGCTAGTGCAACAAACTGGCAGCCACTTGTCATTAAGTGACTGAATGTTATCAGTAACATCTTTAAGGTATTTCTACTTGTGATAAATCAGTTATACACAGTGGAGAAGTAATTTTCAGTTTATTTTCTTTTTTAAACTGATTTTGACAAAGTAGCATAAAAGCCACACTGTAGGTTTTAAAATGAAAACTGAACTAGAGAAAATGAACTCAGTCCAGTCATTCATAGCGCGGTTGATAGCATAAAATATAAGGCGCAATCATTCAAAACCATCATTTTGTTGTTGTGTGTTTCACATTTCAACATCATATGTGGTCTGTCCAAAACTGTATATTGGATATATTCTATATTTGATGTGTTTTTCTCACTCACTTAAGTAGTAGTAGTAGTAGTAGTAGTAGTAGTAGTAGTAGTAGTAGTAGTAGTAGTAGTAGAAAACACTCAGCACCGACTATTTCAGGGTCAGTGAATAGAAAGCTTCAACCCATTTTGATTTGACAAAATATCTAAAATGTATTTTGACATACTGTGTGATCAGCCGATGTCTGTTGGAACACGGAAAGACATTAAGACTGTCATTAACCACAAGGTCAAGCTGACTCGTCCAGCACTCTTTGGAGCTTTTGGTACTTTATTACTTCCCAGCGTTCATCTGAGTTGTTTCTTCTGAGAATAACATTTTTCTCTCTCACACAAAAAAAAAAGAAGAAGTAATCTCACAAAACCAAGTCCCAGTGATCGGGGACAGGAAGGTCCAGTGGGGTTGGGGATTGAATGTGGAAAACAAGTGGATTGAATGACTGATTCTTTTCTTACCCGCAGAAACAGTTGTAATCTTTGTGCGATGTCTTTGTTGAATATTGAATAGTTGGGAGGTGACGGTATGTATATTGATGAGGTGTGAGAATAGTCGGTTGGACGGTATCCTGTGAGGCAGTCGCATCCACGACCACAACATTGTTTAGTGTTTTATTCAGTGCGAATGTGGTTAATCCATCCACATAAATACACTCCTTTAGTTTAGTTAGAAAATCACAACATGGCTATATTATTTCATCAGAGAGTGGATACTGTGTTCTGACATCCTCTTGGGCATCTCGGGTTATTAGTGTGACTACTGTGGCAAAGGTCCACAGAAAGACTACACAGCAATAGCAATCATCCACGTTTTTCTTAAACTATAAGACACTTCAAAAAAGATGCAATTCAAGTGCGCAGCATCCAAGCAAATGCCACTTTCGTCATGACCTGTGGCGCAATCGTAAGACCTGCCACCTGAAGCCCTCCTCAGACCCTCTTCTCCCTCCTGACTTGGTGGTGATGGTGCCTCTCTCTCTCTCGCAGCAATCAGGGCATTTACTCTAGACAGACGAGCTCTTTGTGCCCAGTCTTCATGCCGGTTTTCAAAAAAGGGGTTCTCTTTGTTTTGTAATGCGTTGCGTTTATCTGGTAGAGTTTGTGTTGTCAAGTATCTGCAAATTGGACACCATCTTCGAACCATAAATAGTTACTATTTGGGATGAAAATTGAGAATCAGTACTTTAATGTGACTTGGAGATTTTCACGTGTCCTATGTGCACATTTCACCCAAAGGTGAGATGGAAATCACAGCCCAATGATGCTGGAGGTTTGGGGCCGATACTATAAAAACTGAGAGACCTTTTTGTTATGATAAAATTGCCCCATTAGCTTTGATGGATCTTCAACCTTGGATCTTTGGATCACGGCTTACAACCCTCATACCTACAGGAACTGTTCTACATTATTCCTCTAACAACAGTTTTCAGTGGCACCTCTCTTGTTAATACAGGAAATCATGTACTGTTCAGATATTATAGGAGACCCTCGTCGACCAGACACCAAAGACAGTTGTGTATCTGATTAAATATCTCTATGGGCAGTTTGTGGTGGCATTGGACAAACAATTACATCGAAAGATTGACACCAAACAAAGAATACAAAGATAAGTAGCATAGCTTTGCCTGCTTTTGAGGGAATTTCTGATGCATCCAACATACCGGTTCACCACAGTGAAGTGGTACAAGTTTTCTAGAAATCAAGTCAGTGATGCAGCATACAGACAGTGGTGCAGTTTAACGAGTGAGGCAACTTATATCCTGCATAAACGAGCACAAGAAATAACTAAAAGTCTCAGAATTAATTGAAAAAAGAGGTAGCATACTTGGAAAAAGAGAACTACTGTAATTTTGTACACATGAAGTACATCAACACCAGTTTCACCACAGTTTTGTTATCTCAGGTAAGCCGTAGATGTGGACAGGGGTATAAAATCTTCTTCTGTATGACACAATCCCCTGATTAACAAAAGATTTGCCCAATAATGAGACATAAACTGTTCAGCATCCTGTATATCCACAGCTATTCCTTCGCGACCTGTCACTAAGGCGGTTTGACAAAAGGGTATATTTCGTCTTTGCATCAGGTTCGTTTGTAGGTTTCAGCCGTCTCTTTCCCAGGGAAGTCCACGGAAAGCAAATTCACAAATATATTGTCAGTGTGCTGCAATTTGAGCTGAGTCTTGCAGGGGGGCCAGTGCAATTCATCAAATCCATCATTTTATTGCTGTGGACAGATGAAAATATTAATTAGCTGGCTGTTATAATTTTGTGAAACTAATTATGTAGAAAGCGCATAGTTTTTCCGTCTATTTGGGATGATAAGAGGTAAAACCCTGTCTGCTTCTGCTCAGCTAGTTCAGGGTAATTTTGGAGCATTATGGGAGAAACTCAAATCGAGTGAGATTAAAAAATCATTATCACTGTTTAATGAACATCCATTGTCATCCTGTGATTTTAATATTTATACAATGTAGCAGTAATAAACAAACACTAAGAAGATTAGAGATTATTATTTTCCCTCTATTTTCCTGCCTTGTCTAACGGACCATGTCATAGTGTGTGCTCATGACATTATTAATGTAAAAAACGAGGCTGCACATCATGTCCACGCACGGATTCGCTGCGTTTGTGCTTCCACCGACGGAAAAAAAAAAATGAAGCGATAATCATGTTGGTGACTGAGCCGATATCAGGAGCAGAATGGAAAATGTCGCGGCAGTCGAGCTACAAATAATATTAACAGACGACGATGATTAAAAAGTTTGAGGTGAAATGATTTATCTTAGGCTTTTAACGTGTTTTAAATCTTTCGGTCTAACCCCCTAACCCTCGTTGGTCGGAGGGAACTTCTATCGCTGAAACCGAATTGACATGTCATCTAGATTTTAGTGGACCGCTCAGTTGGTGTTTGTAGACAAGAGAGTTAAGTCCCTAATCTGTGATGACACTGAGAGATAGCCCGGGGCTTTATCAGGAACAATTAGAGGGAGACTGATTTTTTTTTTAAACTTAATTATCAACTCTGAAATGAGTGGAAGCGGAAAGCGTATTTTCCCGACACCAGAGTTAACATACCAAAATGAATTGGCACTAACTGCATGCAAATTATGGATTCAAGGAGGAACTTTTTTTTATGTTTTAATATTGCTTCTTTTAAATAAATCTATAAAGGGGTCATTTTGGGGGGCACTGGGTGAATAATTTGAACAAAAGAAAATGCTTTGGACGTTGACTCAATGTTAATTATTTTTATCGCATCAGTGGCCCGTGAAGTAGGCAGCATCCTTTTCTTTTTTACACTGTTCAGTTCACGTCAGTCCCTATTGCAAAAGTTCAAGTCGGAACATATTCTCACATGTTGGCAAAGCAATCTTTAGCCTGAAAAGAAGCTCTATTATGATCAACCATTCCATGGGCAGACCATCCCAGCGCGCGGACCACCGTTTCTATTAAAATTTGAAATTAAAACACGTGTTGGCCTGTGCACCCAACTGCAAAGACGGAAGGCCCCGCCGAGAGACACAGATCTGGAAATGAAATTGTGGGCGTGAGTTAAACTTTGAAGTGTTAATTGAAGTCGCTTGGGCCCGTGCTCAGCAGGTCAGCGTACAGAACGTGAAGCTAATCAAATACGAGAGATGACAAGAAGCCTCTATAGAAAATTGTATTGTAGTAGTTCTCGGTGGAACCCTTTTGTGTTATTTCTGAAGAAGTTTAATGGTGGATTCAGGCACACTTCAGGTATTTTTTAAGCTAGGAGGGTCGCCGTGTTCGATTAGGTGATTAGAGATATCAACTCTTGCCGTGTCATGGCTGAGCTGTCCCTGACCAGTCTTTGAATCGTTGCAGCTGAAGCACATTTTGGTTCCCAGAGCCATACGCCTGCTGGGTTAGACTACTACTGGGATGAAATTATTGAGTCTGAATCATGTTTGAAGGCAGGTTTGTTGTGCTTGCATGGAGTTTGGTTTTCTCTGTGCTTAGTTGAGTTTGACAGAGATTAAAGATAAACCATATTTTGTCTGGTTTTCTTACAAGTTAGACAAAAATGCACTTATATGTGTGACGCACATCCCCACATGAGATTTTGAAGAGTGGAATAATTCCAAACACTTAGCTGTGTGATTGACAACAACATACACACCCACAGACTCATCTTTTTTGCATGCAACACGAGTTGGTTAGCGTTTCCACCACAGCACTTATCTCTCAGAACGATAAGATGATGCGGTGCCATCTCAATGCGCAAGGCTCCTCACCTGCAGGGTTGCTTGTTCCCTTTATTCAAGACCTTTGACCAGAAACTATTAGAATGTTAATGAAGGGTGTTCGACACAGCACCGCCACCGTGTCGCCGCTCCCCTCTGCAGCAGCGCCACCCGAGTTGACAATTTAACTTTTCTGACTTGCCTCTTAGTGTGACCATGGCAACCACAGGAACAACACTGGGGAAAAATACGACTTCTGTTTCAGACTGCTGACACGTGAGGGCCCTTGCTTTATAGGACAATTCTTCTCCTGCGCAGCCCAAAAGCATCTGTGAAATGCATCAACCTCTGAGCAAAATCACTGTGAAAGTTTTTCCTGCATCACCTTTTTTCACCTCTGATCCTTCCCATTCACTTTGCAAACCTGCCTCTGACCCAACCCTAACCAAAGATCCAAAAAAATGTCAATACAAATAGGTACCAATCAACTCTAACAGGTCCGAAACATGCTCCTAAACACTTTCTGGAGGAACAATTTTGGCCTTGACACTTGCCTGCCTCTATATGCTGTCCTGCACATTAGCGTACCATTTAAGCATTCCATTTTGCTTCGAGTCCACCTAGACTAAAATGCTTTCTCTGATAAGTCATTTAACTGCATTGTGTAATATACTGACCTAATTTGGGGACTGGCGATGCACTTATTACCCTGGAAGGTGCCATAACGCACAGACCCGTACAAACACAAGGAGGCCTGGGCTTTTCGTTGATGCATTTTTAATTCTCTACACTATTAAGCCGGAGTTATGCAGTCGTTGTTTTCCGAGGAAACAATTACAACACAAATGTGTTTTTGCTATAGTGCTTTCAGGCTAAAACTACATTTTCAATCCTTTCAAATTTATTGCTGCTGTAGCAGAGAAATTAAACTTAATTGTTGATCAGTGAGCCTTTATCATGCCCCTTTATCAGGACCAGTGGGAACTAGTTTCATTAGAAATTTCCACTCTCTCGCAACAAAAGGAAGCTTTAATACAAGCTTTCATTAACTTCCATTTTCCATGAACTTTGCTTTTATTTTGTCATAATGGGCTTCATAGATTTGAACTCGGCTTCCTGTTTGTGTGAGATGGACAGTTGATGAAAAAATGATTTGTTATGGCTAGAGATAATGCATTTCAATGGAAATGCCCTCCTTCTTTGTTTCCTGCCTTGCCCAGTGTGTCGTATAAAAGCCCACAGATTCCACTTTAGTTGTGTTAGATGATTATGAGCTGCAAAACAACACATTCACTTTTCAGGGCCTGGGGTGAATCTGACCCAGTGTCACCCACCTGCACCAGCCTTTCCCACAATGACCAAGAGGAAAGGAGTTTGCAGCGGTTTGCCAGAAGGACCTCTTTACACGGCCTGGTGCATGTCGTCGAAAAGGGATCCTCTGGAGTCCAGGAGTGCCTCTGGACCTTCGCTTTCATTGGGTGCCTCAGCCTCTTCGTCTACCACAGCATTAGCGGGATCATGCACTACTTTGAGTTCCCTCACATCACCAAGCTCGAAGAAGAGGTGGCGTCACAGAAAACCTTCCCTGCCTTTACATTTTGTAATGTAAATCCTCTTAGAAAGTCCGCACTCACTGCCTGTGACATAGAGCATCTGAGGGAGATCTGGCGCACACCTGCAGAGCACACAGGGAACATCACAAGTCCAACGCACGGGGTGAATGAGGAAAGTTTCAAACGCCACAATGGGACCAAAGCAGAGCCACCACGCTGCGGCCAGTTTGACTGGAAAAGGCTGTACGACCGTTCAGCTCACCGCCTGTGGGACATGGTGAAGTCTTGTCGCTTTAAGAAGGCCCACTGCACGGCTGAAGACTTTGAGTCTGTGAGTAATTTTCTCGCTTGCCTTTGAACTTAATCCTTTCAGCAGAGGTTTTGGCCTTAAGGCTCTCGCAGTTGTATGGGAGATATGAATAAACCAAGAAATATGCATATAAACCACAGTGTATTGAAGAATCAAAGACTTCCCCCTCCTGATTTTTTTTTTTTTTTTTTTACCTGGTTTCGGAGTGTGATTGGTTTCATAGAAGTTGGACAATTGAGTTATATATCTAGTTCTTTTCTTCCAGTGTAGAGGATGTGCACATTGCCTCATTTTGGACAAGATCACTGAGAACTATTTCATCTATGAAGACAGTTACTAGACTTCAAAGAGGAAACCTTTTTCTGTTTGATGTCCGTGTCTTACTGTAGTATTTCTGCATCAATTCGTTTTATTTCTGGCTAGTGGTCTCACACCTGACTATGTGCCGCACGCATTTTTATGTGTGATTCCAGGTTTATCAGAGTGGTTCTCGTGTTCAGACTCAACTTTTTGGGGGGAAATTAGTTTGAAAGACAAATTTACGGAGCCCTGTTTGTCACGCGTCCTGCGCTGAGGTGACGTGTGTGATGGTTATCAGACGAGCCTGGGAGTGCAGCTCGCCCGTCAGCTGTGGCACGTCTTGCACGCAGCGCCTGAAAAGTCTTCCCATTATGCATCCGCATTTGCGTGTGGCTGCGCATGTAGACATAGGATAAGTGTGGTTAATTGTATGTTCTGCTGGATACACTTACGTTCATGCACTTGGCTGGGGGCGGAATTATCCAGGTTTGAAATCCGTTGCAGGTTTTTAAAAATAATTCTAGGTATACTAATATAAGGAATACTGTCGAGGGGTGGAGTCATTCTTATTCAGCTCTAGAAAAGGTGTGAACGCACCACTCAAAAACTATGCATGAGAGTTGTCATGAACCCGCTAAAATAAAATAAATGACAGTGTGCAGTGTGATTAGCTAAGTGATTAAGCGTTACTGCTTGAGAAGCTGTAAAAGTAGCAGTAGCAGAAGCTGGAAGGTCAGCTGGAGCGAGTTTAGAAAACAAGATATTCTTTCTCTGAGTCGACAGTCATCACCAATAAACCACTTGTGTGGATGGTGACTCGCTGTAAATGCTTCAACAACCAGTTCATTTATGAAGGCAGAGTGATTGATAATGCTGATAAACAGTTTGTGGATATTAGGTGGGTTTCAATCCACCTGTTTTAATGAGCATTTTACATTTTGTCCATATCTAAATCGGAGGAAATCCAGAATATTTGAAAAAAAGATATGACAAAATAGTTGTAATGCTTGGCTGAGGTGGAAAAGTTAGAGTATCTTTCAAAACAAACATGTGGAAACAGACGTAACCTCTTTCTTTATCTCAACCTTGTGTCTCTTATCTTGTGGGAAATCATCAGGCTGATATTTGCCTATCGCGATAAGTGATATTTTTCACAATATCGACTGTCGAACAGCCGTGTGATTCTTCACCTGAAAGGGAACAGTATCTGAATTTATCACAAAATGATGTCAATCATATGCTTTGGCTTTCGCAGTCAGCGGATACAACACCTATGGGAGCTTTTGAACTAACACATTAGACAGCACTCTCCACAACCATCATAAAAACACAGAATGAGGGGACATATTTTGGAAGAAAGGTGTTCCATCCCTCCGGTTGAGTCCCACAGACATGTAGAATCAATGGCAAGGCACGCTGAAGCTGTCATGGTGGTACACGATGGCCCGACGCATTCCCAAGACACCTCATGTCGTTCCTTTAACGTGTTACCTGTCTGCGACTTTCAACAGAGGATAAGAAATCCTTGGATGAATTAAACACCTTCCCTTCAGACCAAATGAGGAAACTGAAGACGCGGTGCCACTTGCTGCGCTTTTCTGTCACGATCCTGTTTTTTTGTTGTTCTGATACTTCCTGTTTTATTTTGATTTTTCCCTTCCCTCCTGAGATCCCCTACGTTTACAGCCCAGCATCCCACAGTGTTATATAGCGTTTTATGTACTAGTTTTATGTTCTTTGTGTTTTAATTGTTTTGCACTTTGTTTAAGCTCTTTTGTTGCTACTTTGTGTTTTTGACTCATTCATTTTGGTTTTCCTGGATTCTTGGTTTTCCGTATCAGCCAGCGTTTGTTTAATAAAGCTCGCCCCGAGTTGCTGAATCCTGTCTGCCTCCCGAGTGTTTCTACATTTGGGTCCTACCCTTTCCCTCATAATTGTACCACTTTCATTTAAAACTTTGGCCTTCAGTTGCCTTTGTCGATCAGGAGAAGAGTTCAGTGTTCCCACGACTGGCTTGAAGCACCGGTCATAGATTAACATAACGTTAACACTCCGTATTTAGTCAGAAATGTGTCTGCGTGTAAAACTCCGGAAATCATCCCTCCTCACCACCAAGAGTTGGGTGGATTATTCCGTGGTATTTACAATCTCTTTCTATTTGATTAGAGATCTAAGAGCATCAAGGCAGATTAACTCTGCCCCTATGGTGTAAATAACCCCACCAATCGCTCCACGTCCACGGCAGCAACTCACAAGGCATTAAGTTGCGAAGACTTTATCGATAGCTGTTGTGTTCGGAGGGGTTTAATTAAAACCCTGCTCACTCAGAAGGCACTGTCACTGCACTGAGATATCTTCCACCGAAAAAAAAAAAGACCGGGTTTTTATCATCGTGTTTGTCAGAACCTCGTGTTAATATCTGTTGAATTACAATGTCGGCAAATCATATTGATGACAGCCATATCTTAGAAATATTGCACGGAGAAAAAAATGTCACACGCAATACTCTGCAAGCGAGGAAAGTCTCACTAAAACCCTTTCTTTCGTACTTTCCCGAGTGAAAGATGGAAATGTGGATGATTCTTTTTTTGACACGTTTGAACAAGACGGCAACAGCAGCAGATGGTCAAGACTAGCTTTTTACATTGATGTGCTTAGGTATGTCCCTTTAGGCTGCCCAGGTATAAGGTGGAAAACTTGAAATGATTGGTATGCTCTAGAATTCACACCTATCTGTCGCCCTGGGGCGAGAGAGAGCACGCTGCTTGACACTTCCCATATTCCAATAGATGTGGGAGTTTTCTCTGACCTTGTGGTCCTCGGAGTGCGACTGACATCAGGTTTGTTAGTGTAAATTACCATTCTGTTCATTAAGGTAATTAAATAAATAATGCATAACAATATGTGCGTTTTCCGTTTAAAATGCTGCATTTATACATGGCTTCATTCTGACATTCTGATTAGGCTGATACAGCGGCTCACGACGGCAAACAGGATGCAACTTTATAAAAAACAAAATGTTAGTAGAAAAACCACGAGCATATTCAGAAAACACCTTCATCAGTCTGACATCACTTGTGCAGCATTTACCCCTAAATTCCACCAGATCTGCGTTCGGTCCGGTTCCGTCTTTCTCAAAATGCAGCCGGTGGGGGTTGCTGGACGACGGAGTAAAACAATACAGGAGCCATTTCGCGACGGACATGCATCCAGTGGAATTCTAGAGTTCGGAAATGCACTGAAAATGCACAATGCAACCAAATACGCAATCATGCTGCGACAGCCCAAAACACTGTCGTTAGTAAAAATGTGCAAATACCGAAACGATGCAAAGTCAAAAACACACAAACCCTTAAAACACATGATCCCCGAACCCTGAAAAAAAACACTGTGTATCCAGCAGGCACAGTGGAAGTGCTCCAGGCCTCCGGGGGAGGTGCTAGGCAGGAACAGGTTGACTTCAACACAAGACATAGACCATGGTCATGGACCAGACCAGACTAAACGTTTATTTACTGTACACTTGTTGTGTTGTCACATTAAACTGCACTTAACGATCACTTAAGTAAATCAGTTTTTGAAAAAGTTTTCTATTAAAACTGAGGCATAGTATCGTAGTATTTACGGGAGTGACCCAGCGAGCGTTGTCAGTCCTTTAAGTACCAAGTGAACTGCTTGCCAAGGTTTCGTAAATCACATAATGTTCCAAATACTCAAAAGCAATCAGTAAAGTCTGGGACTTTTCCACACAGCTGAACCGCAGAAAATGTTTTGGAACAGTTTTGTCTCTGACCCCTCGGTCATATAATGAGTGGGCAGCAGTGGACTGAGACATGCACTTGTCTTGGAAAAAAAAAAAAAAAAGATTACCTCCTGTTTTTATTTGGAGCTACAGGCAAGCAAGTGGAATGCAAGTGGAATGTCAAAGACAGCTTCAGCCATCAGGACTTTTTTTTTTTTTAACTTCGGCTGTCTAAGGTTTTGGCTTTGTTGAAAGAAACTAATTACTGCCAGAAACCAAATGAACTTCAATGCAGGACATTGAACACCTCCAGTTACCAGTTACCACACTATATAAGGCTACCATAGGGAAATTAATTTGACCTTTTCGGAATATTGAAATTCTTTGTTGGAAGTTGCTTGAAAATACAAAATGAGAGCATATTATCGCATGTTCAGATTGCACTTATCCCTTATACACCACTTTCATAACTATGGACAGCTGTACACATGCATCTGACGCATCTAATGATTACATCTCCCTATAATCACAAACCATTGAGTCTACAACAACATCAAGCAAGTGCGACAGCACAAGACATAAAAAGCAAGCTAATATTGCTTAGTCCAATAGCTCTCTTCTTTCCTTCCACTACGAACGGCCTCTACATTCTCTTAAGGGGCCCACACACCGCCCAGACTCAAACCAATGGCCAACTGCCTTTATCCGACCACTCCGTTGCCTCTCATCTGACCCCTTAGGCAGAAAAGTTGCATTGAAACACATCGCCTCGACCACTGCCAGCTATACAGTAGTGTGTACGTTCTGCACTTGCGCGAGTAATAATTGGAAAACATGAAAACAGGAAATGTCATTTCCGCCCCTCCCACATGCCGCGCTGATTCGCTAGCAAACCGCCAATCTGAATGGTCATTGAGGATTGGTTGCTGTCAGATACTCTGATTGGTTGTTAGCTAGCTGTTCAGATGGCCAACTCACTCAGACTTCGCATGTTGAATCGGACCAGACGCCGTCCACGCCCTTCCGTGCGCTTCCGACACAGCTGAACACACCGAACAGAGTTGCTCCCGAACTCGTCCGACTCTCTCCAAACGCTTTAGACGTTTGACGTTTGGGCCAGTGTGTGCCTGCCTTTAGTCTCTGTCATGTCTTTCGACGCTGTTGAACCAGGTTCCCTCACCCACTCTTATGGCTTTTATTCTGGCGTTGGCCCGCGCCAGCATTCCTGAAAGCGTACTCCTCCCTGCGGTTCAAAGCGCCTGTGCTAGCGATGTTCCAACATTTCCCTGGTGCCCTGAAGTACCAGTCCAGTCCAGGGAAAGCCAGCTAGCTGCATGGCTAAATGGGGAAACTAGCTAACAGCAGCTTCAGCAACAAACCATCTGTTCATCGGGACACTCTGTAAATCACAGAGTTAAGCAGAGCATCCAGAGGACATCAGAGAGAGACCAGAACAAATTACTGCTAAAATATGATCCAGTTTGTCTAACATACAGCACTTGATGGTGTGTGACTTATTGTGTTGCCCACCCAAGTTACACGGCACAAGTCAGCGCACCATCATAATGGTTCGGAGCTGTTATTTTAATGTTGTCAAGTCAAAACTTGTAATTTAGACCAAGTTTTATCTTAATTTACATGTAGCTTTTCTTTACAATATGATCTAACGACAGCCTGGCAGCGTATCGTCTATGCCATCTTTTTCGGCAGCACGTAGTCTATTGTGAGTATAAAAGTCCTGCAATCCCACCGGTTTCTCTTTGACTGTTAAAGGTAAAATCCATGTGTCCGACTTCACCCACAGGTAAACAGAGAATGGTAATGAAAACATTTAAGACGTTGTCATGTAGGGTAAGCATCACCATTTCCTGCTCAGCCAGTATCCATGGCAACCCTAATTCTGCAGGTGGGGCCCAGATCACTGGAGGTAATTGCTTCAAACCGATGCATACTTTTACCAAATTGACCTTTATCAAAACCTTGAGCCATATTAATCATCAGTTTAGTCTCCATTTAGGCTGTGGTCTGACTTTGTCGAGTCATATTGATTTATAAAGCTGTCTGCAGGGAGGCACCAGACAACAGCTTTTCACATAGGGGCTGAATGGCGCCATTTCATCCTGTATGTCAGGCTGAATAGATAGACAAATGAATTAATAGCATCATAACAGACTTCAGTATAAAGGCTCTGCAGTGTCTCTCTAAGTTAGACAGGACCCAAGGACTTCAAATGGTTGCCATTTGAGCTCAATTTTCATATTTTCTTTTTTTCTGAGACAGTGTCAGCTCAGACGAAGGTTGAGTCATCAGGGATTTTAGAAAAGTGAAAGAGGAACACAATGTGCCAGCTATGTTGTGGTCGACATTCACACAAATAGCATTGATTTTTACAGAATTATCCTTGATTTTAGTTTTTGGAAATGCAGACAATGGAAGAACAGTATAATCAGAACCCCCCCCCCAATAAAGTCAGAGCTGCTAACATTTTTATTTTCTACTTGATTATCTTTCCACTCAAACTTGCATGGCCATGAAGAGCTTCACCCCCTTTCATTCATTTCAAAACAGTACGTTTATTTGTCTGGTGGACTTTTATCTTCACGTCCAAGAACGAGTTCAACTTCTCCTGGTCTCTGACTCACACCATTAACACTCTGGAAATAGATGATGTAACAACTTTTTTTCCCCCACATCTCATCCTTGCATTCATCTGTCTACTCGTTAAACTCTTCAAATGATTCCGCACTTAACACTAACTTTGCAATTGGCCTGTAACAATGTTGTTTAATTGCTCTACATGAATCACTGTGACTCGCGTCCCGCTGCTCACTGGACGTTCTAATTTAGTAATTTGGGTATTTCGGGAGACGCGTGTGCTCAAAAGCTCGAAACAGACCATCTAACCATCCACTGCTCTTCTCTGTGTATAATTAGATCCTCAAATCCTGTTCTCTGATCGTTGACAACACATTATCCTCTATATTCACTCCCACAAGCACCATTAGGGTGAGTGGCCCTGCTTCATTTGCCTGTCTTTTTTTTTTTTCTGCGTCTTTAGCTGTGACCCCAAAGCTGTTTGCTAAGCAGAGGAATCGAGAAAGGATTCACTTAGATGAAATGACAGGCTAATAGCGTTTAATGAGCTGTTTTGGCATGATGTCGTCCTCCTGAGCTTGTTTGCAGAGCAAGGCTATCTGACACTACCCATCTGCAACCCCCCGACTGTGTGTATGTGTATATGCATCTGTGGCTTTGTGTGCGCGCGTGCATTTATCCGTGTTTTTTTGTGTATGTGTGTGGCTGTGATCACAGGAGGACAGGCTGACACAGCTAATGGAGAGAGATGTACAGCGCAGACCTGGCAGCACACAAGAGGCTTTCAGCTCCTTAGCCTTGATTCAGAGATTCAGGAAGAGTGATGGTCTGAGAAGACCCCCAGATACACTAAAATCACCGGCAGATAAGAGCTCTAGATGTGTCTCTAAGAGGATAGACATGATTTGAGCAAGATAGGTATTAACCAAGATGAGAGGCAGACCTCCTACACATGTCCCAGGGAAAGCCTAGAGGCCTCCTAACTTGGATATGCATACTTTTACTTCTGAAGGCGCCACTGCTGGGCTCAAAGGAGTGGATCTCCAACTTTTTTTTTTGGCAAAGTTCACACCGTCAACCTCGAATATATATATTTTTTATCAATCATTAACATTGATAGCGGAAGTAGCTGCAACCCCAATTCCAAAACAGCTCTGTAAAACTTAAAGAAAACAGAATGTGATCATTTAGCTAATTCAAATCAATGGGAAACAAAGACGGTATATTTAGTGTTTTACCTCATCAACGTCATTGGTTTTGGTTAGCAATGCGTTTCAAACCAGTTGGGTCAGAGGCAACAAAAGACTGGGAAAACTGTGGGATGCTCAAAAACACGTTTGGAACATTCCACAGGTAAACGGGTGATGGTATCATGATCGGGGGCGTCCTCGAAAGGCTCACAAGCAAGGATGAGGCGAGGTTCAACTCTTTGTGAAACGCACGATTGTGTAAAACCATTGCAGGTAAACAGGTCATCTCCAGATGACAGCTTTCTGTTTCTATTTATGTCATACGCGGTGTCTCGACTTTTTGGAATCAGGGACGTAATGAAACGGATCAATTGAATTTTTAGTGAAAGTGGTTCACGGCTCATACGTTCATCATTTTACAACACCAGGGTTGCAAAAACCAAACTGAATCTGAGTCCCTTTATGCTATTTCAGTGTACAATTGAGGAGTCTCACAGCCTTTGAAGCCTCACACCCGTTAACATGTACTTGTTCCAACCCGTGACTACTAAGTAATCACTACTACGCTATAACATGACACCAACTCTGCCTTCAGTTTGATCTCAACTAGACACCTTTAAAATTTCATGAATGCGTGTTTCACGGTTGCGCGCTATCACGCTGACAAAGTCTGTCCCCAGACTGAAATATAACACCTGACGACTTGCTCTGATGTCTTAAAAATATCTACAAAGACGACTGTTATTTGAAGAGTTATGATAACAGGCCCGCTTACCCCGGTCCTATCCTGATATGGCTTTCATAAAACAAAACTACCAAAGGCACTGTATAATAACTATTGATTATAGTGTTTTCAGGAGAAATGTTGCTGGAGAACAGAGTCCAAGGGTAAAGACGGGCAGGAAAAAGACTCTGCATTTGACCTCGGAGGGGTTAAGCATGAACATTAAAAGAGTTAAAGACCCCCTCGACTAATACGCGTGTTTTTCCTGCGTCTATGTGCCCTAAATTGTCCGACCTTGACCAAAACTGATTTGTATCTGTTCAGCGTTTGCAACTAAAGTGGTGCTTTCACATTCCTGAAGGGGATTATGTCTGTGCACTTCCCCTAAAATCTGAGATTAGAATGTACCCCGAGCACGAATTGAAAAAACAATTGCTGTCTCATACACGAATACTACCGCTGCCGACGAGGCGGTTCCCAGGCAAACTTGACTGACATATTACACATAACACGACGATCGCAGCCAGATGGAAATATCTTTCTGCAAACCTTTGATTAGACCTTTGATGGATAATTACAGAATAACAATGTGAATACACTTGTGGATATTATTGTATGTTCAACAACCAGTGTCTCTACTAGTCTACTATGTATTCAGTGTTTTGATGTGCTTCCATTCCCATTTGTTTTTTAATGTGGGAAAACCATGCTACACTAATAAACCATGTTTAAATGTGTCTAGAGAGGAACTTTAAATGCTTGGATGGTAAACAGGGAAAGGAGTAGCTACACACTGGTAAAAGTTTAGAATCAAATAAAATGGTTTGTAACAGTACAAATCCAAATTTGATCTGGTAAGTTATCCCAACCCATCTGTCAGGGGGATTTAAACAAACACACATGTTTCCTGCCCCACGCAGCCTCCGAGAAACTGGTTCAGTAACAGTTTTATGCTGTGTGAAGTGCATACAGGGAACTAGTCAGGTTAATTTGACGTTCAGTCCTGGAAAAAGAGGGGAAGCGGTTACAGTAAGTAGTCGTGCACCGAATACCAATGACTTTCTAATCTACAGTAAACATTGAGCTTGAGGTGCTGTGAAACTCAACACTCAACAGCCACCCTGAGTGCTACAATAATGCAGCGTCGGTATTTTATATTAGCTTATCTGCCGGGGTAATTCTGTTTGTCATGCAATTAAGGAAGACTTGCGTACTTAAATGTTACAGAAAGGTATGCTCCCTGCTTGAAATTAATTTCCACAAACCACGGTGAACTTTGAATTTAATAAGCTATTATCACATAATCTGTATTATAGTTAAATGCAATAACCACTGCAGACGCACACTCACAAAAGGAAAGCCTAATGAGGTTTGCACGACTTATTGTCTGTCTTGCAGTCAGCTTCATTTATGGCCATGCTAAATTGATTTGGAAAATATTATTAAACCTACTGAACCGTCCTTTCTCTAATTATTACAGAGCAACCTCAACATTTATATTACTATATATACACACACACACACTCACACAGACAGACAGACACACACACACACACACAGGGAAGCTGTTTCATTCTGCAACCCAAACTAAACCTTTTGAGCCCCTCGCTCTCATCTCTGTGCTGCTGCATGCCCAGAATGTTAAACTGCTAAAGAATACAGACTATTTCTAAGGCTTCCTTCCTCTTCCCTTGTGTTTAAACTGGAAAATCACCATATACCCACCTTTGGTTGATGTCTAAGTGCGTGTTGAGCAGCTAAAGGGATAAAGTCCGGACAGCTTAGGCATTCTGAGCCATTATGATATTTTTCCAGGCCCGTCTCCTGTTGCAGTATGACCCCCCAAAAAAAGAAGAATTGTGACACTTTGATCCAAAGATTAAGCTTAGTTATTCGCAGTGTGTTTATTCTTGACATTCCCATAGCCTCTCGAGATTGATATTTAATTTGTTGTAAACACATTTTAGAAGTATGCAATATTCACAGTGTAACAGGTCTGTACTGCTCCATCAGTACAGACCTCCATATCCAAATTTTGTAACTGGAGTGTAAAGCAGGGCTGCTTGAGTCGGGCCTGTGGACCTTAGTTGGCCCAGCAAAAGATTCAAAATTGGCCCGCCACATTTTTTCAAGCTGTTTTATTTTTCTTTGAGGTAAAGATGCTCTTTCAATATGTATAACATTAATTAAAGAGTATGGTCGAGACGTGCTCCAATCAGAAAGTGTCATGAGATAACTTAACATATAAAGAATGACTGATTGATGTAGGAAATCTTATTATTAGGTACAGAGAAATCATGGTTTGGAACCTACCTTGGTTTTGGGGTCACAGTTTGGTACTAATTGTTGATTACAATGGGGAAAAAAGGCACAAAACTTCTAAATGCATCAGGCCAAGTTTCTTTTATTTATTTTTTTCCAACAGGCAGCACTGTCGTTACACTCTGTTCCACCTAATGTCCACCTGGTTCCACCTGAGATAGGTGGTACAGCCTGTAGTGCATTAGGCAGTACACAGTGAACATACGCTGCTCTGCATAGGTCATATTTTTATGCAGGGCTGATAAAACAAATGTAAACGTGATGTAAATGCCAATAGCTTCCATAATGTCTTTGACTCTGTCTGCTCTCTCATCTAGATGCTGCTTTAAAATAGCAGTGAGAAGTTGTTTGACTTCTTTTTTAAAGCCCCCTCTCTCTCTCCGGTGATAGACGCTTCTGTGCGATGCCGTCTAATCTGCTTTAGCATGTTTGATCTGTTTCCACTCACGTACAGCTGACAGCGCTGACGCACCATCCTCCCCTGGACCGCCACTCGCCGATATTTTCCCACACAGCTGTTTTTAAAAGAGACGGGTGTTCCAGCCGGTGTCTCATTTGAGCTTGCTGTTTGTGTACGGTCCGTCATGTTGTTGTTTTTCTTTGGTGTCTGGTTTTATTGTGTCATCTGTTTTTTCTTGTTTAATGCTGTTTGTGAAACGACCCTAGGTGCCTTACAGCCACCTACCTATCGGACTGTTGATCAGAATGTTATACTTGCCCATTGACATAATTATCCTCTGACAGTCGGATGGATTTTTTCTATTGACTGCATTGCACCTAACCAAGCGAATACATGTACTGTAACACCCCAATAAACTATTAAAGGTGCACTGTGTAAAAATTGGCCACCTATCCAATTCATACTCAAGACAAACAGGGGGCAGCATTTCAGGAGAGTAACTGCTAACTGCTGCTAACCGTAGCCACCGTTAACTATTTAGCTTGGTTAGCCGTGCAGCTAGCGGTCCAGACTAGGAGCTCAGAGCCCCACCGTGGACTGGGATGGGCCAGAGTTAGCTTGCTAATTTCAATTTTAAATCACTGGATGGACATACTGCACCTTTAATTATCTTTCAGAATATGAACACGGCGAGTAAAATTACATTCGGTGTAGGAAGTCAGTCAGTGAAGGGAATCTGGTATCCTAGTACCATTGTGCAAAACAGTACAGTAGGTGTTTGCTTTTGACTCGTGGTCCACAATTAAGATTCAGTGTCGAAAGTTTGTGCACCCCGGCTGTGAGGTTTACATGTTTGAATCCACCATGACGTCAGTACTTTGTAATTATGGCCTGGTGTGCTGCAAACCTACAGAGGTCGGTAGCTTGTATCATGTTTCGCTCCTGGTCGGATGTGTTCCGTATCCGGTTGTATTCTCATGCTTTAGCCGAGCCGGACCTTGCGCTCCTGGTGTGTTGATAATGGCAGATAAGGCACAGGTTGGCTCGGTAATTCAAGGGGATGGACGCTAATTCACGCTGAAAGACACTGGCTGTGATTTGTTCCTCTTATCTATATGGATGGCCGTCTGCATGGCGCACACTATAACCGGCTCTGCTGCCATCATTACCGCTGCTATGGAGACAGGAGGGCGGACAAGGTCTCATCCAAATCCATCAGCGAGTCTGAGTTATTCAGCCCTGCCCTGCTCTGGACAGGCTCATACGTAGAGTTCATACCAGGGGAGGGGCGTGGGGGCTGCTAAATCATTCTACATCAGACGGCAGCTTTAGAAAATCAATGCTTCTTCGTTTTTTGTTTTTTTGCGTGCGGACGGGGTGAGGAGAGGCGGACGCAGAGCGAGAGAAGGAATAGAGTCTGTCTGCGTGTAAAGGGTGGATATCATCTTAATGTTAATGAAGATGAAGGGGTCACAGAGGCGGCGGCGGTAAGCAGGAGCCAAGCGCAGATAGCCGGGGCCTCATCAGCAGGGGCTACCGTGTAGAAATGGTACGCACCGGCATCACAGCCCGCCTCATGCTTCATGAAGCAGTGCAGTCACAGTTACATGAGTGGGGTCACGCTGAGACAAGCCTGAACTACGACCTTGAAGCCAGAGGAAAAAACGCTGCAGCCTGTTGCGAGGCTTAAAAACACCCACCTGTCCACATTTGCTAACCAGCTCAAAGGATGAAACGGAGGCCCATGACACTGAGACTAATTCACATATTTTGTCCTCATTTCCTCTCTTGAATGTGTCCACAAACATAGCAGGAAAATAAGGGAGCCCCATGTATGAAGCACGAGCCGAGCACACTATATTCTATATGTTAGTGAATCACTTATGACCTTACATTGGATGCGCATTCCCCGGAAATGTGTCCCTGTAAATGTCATATTAATCCTGCATGAGGGCAGCGTTCACCGGTCTCCTGTGCGAGGTGAAAACGAAACATCCGTCCATGTGGGACCGAGCAAACACAATAAAGACGCGTTAACTGCGACCAATGTGCACACAAACAACGTTCTGAGCCGACATCACACCGCCGGCCGGCTCCAAAACACTGTTTGTGGAAGTTTAAAAGAAGAAGCAGTGTGATATGAAACAAGACCACCATAAAACATCTGTCATCTGTCAGGGAGCGGGGAGCCACGGGAGGGGACAGGCAGTTCCCGAACAAGTGAAATAAAGGAGTGCATCAGATCTGTAATTGGAGAGACTGGACTTGTGGTTGTGCAGTCTCAAGTGTGACAGGACAGTGAACTGTAAGCACAGGAAAAAACACCAGACCGAGGCCACAGATTCAGGCATCCTTTCCACTGTTGTGGGGATCCACATCATTTCTTTTCACATGCTATGTAAAAAAACAGGCTTAAAAATAATGAAAAATCTTAAAACAAACACTATTAGAATATTTTATTATCTTAACGCAGTCGCCAGAATAAATGTTGGCAGTTTTTTAAATTTCTGCAAACCACAGATATGTTAACTTTACATTTTTTATGTTGCAACTTTACATTTCTTTACGTTCATCTTTCAATTTCTATGTCGTGACAACACTGTGCTTACAGTACAGTCTGGTTAGGGTTAGGAAAAGATCATATTTTGGCCACAAACACAGCCGGGAAATTAAAATATGCATCAGTTTCATGCTGAAAAGTGTTGAAAACAATCACAAACAGCGGTCTCTCTCTCAACAGCCGACAAACATTTTATTATGGGCTGATTATTTGTATTTCCAAAACCTCAGTTATACATTCTTGACTATCCCATGGCCAAGAAGTCATTATAACACTTAATTCAAAAATATTTCAGTTTAATAATAACCCAAATTCACACATTGGAACATTTATGACAAGACAGTCATTCCCTTTAAAAAAGGTCTCTAGTGTGTGGGTGTGAGTGAAAATAAGGCTCACTGAGTGTTTTAAGCACAATCCCTCGTAAGGGAAGCAACTGTGTGTCCAAACTTAGTAGAGTAAGATTGTTTAAAAGATTATATTATCATCTTAAAAACTATAGGAGTAATGTTATTGATGTGCCACAGAGTCCACAATGAACAGAAGAACTTCCTGGAACAGAGCAATTTGGTGTAAGGTTGATGTGTTCAAGGAACGGGAGATAAGAGTGATGAAGCCCAACTGTTGGAGAAACTTTCCACCATTACCTGTTCTCTCGGTCCTCCGTGTTATTAGTATCACATCGCTCACCTCGTCTGCCACAGCTCAGCGGTAGATTTATATCCTTGGTTTGGTGCTCGGGCCTCCTCAGGTGACTGAAGGTATAGAGACTACAGTCTTAGAAGTAGAGGCAGTAAGCAAGAGAAATAATGGCCTGGAAATGGTTTTCTGCATCAGATCGTGACTGATGGCACTTGTTCACCGGAGAGACAGGCCTCTGCAGTGGCTTTCATACTAATTGCTTTTGTTGTTTAGTTGAAATCTCAGGAAAAAAAAAAAGTTGGATGGGGGAAAACCCAAAAGCCATCACTCTAAATGTTCTGAGGAGCGTCTCGTAGTGCGCACCACTTTAATCTAATACAAAACATTCTGATCGAGAAGCTGCGGGGAGATATATTCAAGAGCATCTTTTTAAGCGGCCGTCAGTTGACGGGAGAGTTTCACGCGGAGCTACGGTAATTAAACTTACTGCATTTCTGTACATATGGAGGTGAACAGACATCCACGATGGCCAACCGCTCGCAGATTCCCATGGGAGCCATGTTCTCGTCACTTCAGCAGACCAACCAGATGGACGAGCAGGGCTATCGAGCAAAGTCCTGGACCAAGTCACATTCGGAAGGCACCGTAAACACTGTCTGTCTGGGCATTTAAACCAGCAGCGCAACACATTTCTGCATTAATATCTGATATGAGAAGTTCCTTTTAATGCCTCTACTGTATATAATCTATTTCTAAGATTCTGCTATTATAAACAAAACCAATGCAACATTTATCTTTGAAATATCTGGAGTGGTGATGATATTCATCGTAGACGGAGGAAGACAAGAACTTTATCGAAAGTGTTATTAAACATCCTGATCCCTTCTTTTTTTATTACCCCAGTACATAAAATCAAAAGAAGTCATTTCACAGCCAATTTGCATTAGAAATAGCATGCTTGCAAACCGAGTCTTTATATCAGCGGCCTCCTGAACCCCGAGGGCTTGCATTTACAGTGATCGCTCTATAGTAGACACGATAATGCGTGTTACAGAGCCCTTCTCCGCTGACCTTATCACCTCACTTAGATGTCTAAGCTTTTTCCGAACACAGCCCATCTGAGGAGAACTGTGTAATTATCTCAACAACTCACATCATCATTGGGTGTTTTATTCAGTAGCAGAATGGCTCGGAGGTAATGCACACTGGATCGGTTATAATTTTATTGATTTTTCTTCACAGAATGCGGCCTGCCAAATGCTTTTTTTCCTCTTAGTTCCCACAAGAAACATTCTTATTTGTACTTTTCCAACACTGTTACGTCGCAGAACGGTGCGCACACATCTCCAAATCTTCTCCTCCGCGTGTGGAAATTTTGTGGCACCGCTGAGCACCTCGAGCTAATAAAGTGTTGCCCCACAGCAGCCTGTTTATGCTATAACGCAGACGTTAGAGGGTGGGGACCTAGCTGAAGCACACCTCAAAGTCCCGCTATCGGTAGCTGCTTCAGGTGGCTAACAAGCGCGTGGTCGCAGGAAAGGTAAGGCCACCTGGTGTGCCGGGCGGACAGGGCGTCAGGAGGGGCTCCAGCACATCTGGACACACACTGAAAACTTTCAAACAGCAGATTTTTTAAATGTCATCCTTTCTTCACAAATCAGCTTCCGCGTGGACTGGACGGGCGACCTTTTCAAACTGGACATGAATGGACCTCCCATATAGAATACATGTAATCATGGTAGCACGCCACAATTATAAATGATGATCTCGCTTGATGGCCTCGCCCGCTCGCGTCGTGGGACACAATTATCGGCCTCGTGACACTTATCTTATAGTCAGATGTGGCTCCTCTCTGCTGCTGAAGCTGGAGCCGCAGACTCTGTAGTGCAGGCGTATTGATGAGTCCGCCATCCATCAGCAAATGAACAGGAAGGGGAGAAGGTAATTTGTCACTCATTAACTGTGATCAAAGTTAGCTAAAAGAAAAAAAAAACACAGTCAATGATGATCTGACAGCAGGGGGAGGACTGGCCATCTGGAGCAGTCGGATTTCCTCTGTGGGCTGGTCGACCCGCGGGTCGACAGCGAGTCTGGCGACAATGATCCAAACAGCGAACTGTCACGTCGTGGTTTATAGACCTGCGTCAGGCTGGTGGGTGGACTTCATATACTTTATCTCTCCTCCCCGGCTACTTTGCTTCCGACTCTGTTTTTGAGATTAATATCAAAACGACGAGTTGTGTCTGCAGTAAAACGCAGCGTGTCAGCAAAACAACAGCAGCAGCAGCCGCAGCCGTGTCTGCCGCATCCATTCCGCCAGATTACTGCTGTGCACTCAGGAGCAGCTCTGCGGTCTACACAGGGGATGTATTACACGCGTGTAGCTGGCCTCTTCTGTCAATGCTACGAAATCTACATCGTGTCTATAGAGTGGGAGAAGGAAATCGGGAACACTGCTCTCTTACCACTCGGGAGGTTTAGTCTCCAATATGAAAAGAATAATGTCGGTAAAGCAAAATTGGTATAACACGGGCCATTAAATATGTCAGAGCACTCTGGTTAAAAACAAATGTATTTCATTTTATCAGTCAAACAGCTACAGTTTAACATTATAGTGAATCTGTGAATGCTGAAGAATATTCACAGTGAACAACAAATAAAAAAAGCGTACACATGGGACTGGAATGTATGAAAATATAAACAGAAAACCAAAGCTGCAAAACAGAAAAAAAAAAGGATGAGGGAGTTCACACGCCTGAGTGAAATGAAATAATATCAGAGAGGCAACTTTATAAAAACGCCAGGCTTTCACGTAAACACCTGTGAAGAACGAGGGAGAAGGAACCGTCTGACTGCGGCAACAAAGAGTTGTTTTTGCCAAAAACACTTTTCACAGGTAAATATCAGACTATATGTGATCCGTAATAATAAAAGAAAATACTGTTCAGCATTTTTACAAGGTTTTAACGCTCTGTTGACAAAAGCACACGCGTAGACTCGCTACCCGACAGGAAAGCCTCGGCCTGACACAGGAGAAGAGTGTGAATCAATCATGTAATAACACTGTCAACAAGGTCAAGGGGTCATATAACATGAATAAAAGAGATACCAGTGAATATATACTGTAGATAAGACAGCATTATGCATTTAGATAATAACAAAATATACGCAGAAGTGAATGAGGGAGCGGAAGCACAAGCCTCTGCAGCCGTGTAGATTAAAATGGAGCTGTGTTGTTATCAGATGGAGGATAAACGGACAAAATGCAGCTGAGCCCAACCGATGGATTGGTAATGTATTACAATACATTAAGGGCCAATATACTATATGTACTGTATGTGGAGTCTCATGTACAATCTCACTGATGTGTTTTCATTTGCAAGTGAGCACTTCACACAGCTAACTGCTAACTGTTTTTGTATTTTATACATCCATGCTCATGTTAGCTTGTTAGCTGTGCAGCTAGCCGGACCACCCGGGGAAGTGTTTCGCTTGTTAGCATGCTAGCTTGAGTCGATATCTCTTCAGTACAATACGCAGACATCAAAATTGTTGTTTCTTTAACATTCTGGAGAAAATGTCTGTTAGTTTTTGAATGTTTTGAACCTTTAATGCAAACCGTAGCAAGCCGAGAAGGTTAAATCAGTTAAATCGGAACATGCTTTGTCCCTTTTGCACTGGCTGTTGTTAATTCTGTCGCTATTAGAAAGTTAATCTGCACAAAAATCCGGAGAGAAGAATAACAGCAACCATTTTGAGTCTCAAACACTCACCGCCTGTAGGGTTGCAAGGTGAATCTATAATGCTTGTAGCTTCGTCTTTGACGCGAGGCGGCTGTAGTCAGAATCCCAGAATAGGAGATCAGGCACTGAATGTGCTAATGTGCACAAACTTGAAAAGGTTATGAGGAGTTTGGAATGGAAGCGGTGTATTTATCCCCACTTTGGCACAAGCCTGGCTGCTGGGACCATAGTGGGGACGCTAGCAAGTTGATTATGCTGCTTTTAAGAAATCTTAACTGGCATACTTTTCTTCGGAGTAAAACTGGGTCACCATTGAAACTACAACTTGTGTACTCAATGAACCGGGGCAACTGACGTCATGGATGGGTACTACAGTTGCATCGAATGAAATCGGTCCACACTCTGTACGATCACGTCTCTCTTCTCTTTTCCTTGCCGGCCAACCGCGTCTTCAATCTCTCCTGAAGTCTCTCCAGAGCTGCGTGACTGACATTATCAGATCCTTGACCTCTGGCCTCTGTAAATCCTTCGACACATGTTTACATAAGTCAAACGTGTGGCAGTAAGGTAGACCAGAACCCACCCACCCCCGCCCCTGTCAGCCGCACACCTCCCATGATCACGGCCTTATTTACAGTCGTCTCCTACGGCCCTGATTGATGGCCGCCATCTCATTACAACGCCACGCCAGGCCAAGGCCTCCAGACATGTCCGATCGGCATATTCTCTCTCGCCCGGGCCGCGGCACCGCAATTAAAAGTCCTCCGGAAAGCTAAATCGCGAGAAGGAGAAAATGTCTCGCACCGTAGCTGCTACTTTGCAGCTTTGATGTCTCAGAAAAAAGCAGGAGAGAAAATGTAAAGAGGCACGTTGGGAACAGGCCATAGGAGAGAGGTTAGAAGGGAGGGGTGTTGTGGTATGATGTGAATGATTTATTAGTGTAGCCGGACACTTAATAATTACTTAACACACACACACATAGATCACCTTTACAGTATTTCTGTCAGGCAACGGCGCAAGAATGGAAATGATATGTGATTGATACCAGGAAGCATAGGCACAGCCCAGAGGGGGAAAGCAGTGCAAGGTCTTACTTATAAAAACATCAATCAGGGAGCACGGTCTGTGAAGCCACGGGTTGCGAAACACCAGAGGTCCACCCACCCCCACTCCTCGCACCGAGAACAAGACTCGCCTCGGAGGGAAGTAGGGTTCCTCCGCTCGTTTTAATGAAGACGCCGGCGCACGCGGGAGAAAACACGTCTTACGGCGCTGTCAGCGAGAAACAACATGGTGTCTGCCACGTAGAGCCGCGATCAACAACAACAAAACCCCCCCAACGATATAAAAGCAAACGTCCGCGCTAAAACAATAATGAAAATAAGTGATCGCCGGTTTGTAGATTAGTCTTCGCACTGTGGTAATGCCCTGCGCCGACTCGAGATGCATTTTATCTCAGCTGTAGGAGGGGAGACAGTTCATTAGGGCTTTTCCAAATGAGATTGGATTACAATAAATAAACCTGCAAGGAACCTCGGCTCCACTGCAGCGCTCAAATTACATTTTATTCAGATAAGGCACGCGTGCGTACGTACGTACTGTACGGGAGGTAGGACGGAGAGCTTATTACTTCAGAAAACACAAGATACCCCCACTGCACCGCCGGAGGGGCATAACTCAGGCTCGGATGCCGGCAACGTTGTAAAAATGAAAACAGACTAACACGACTGTGGAGAAGCGGCCCCGTCCGACTACAACGAGACAGGTCATTGTTCTGAAAACTTAAGCCCGTCGGAGCTCTCCGAGGTGAGCTGCGAGGAGTGTTCTGTCCTTTGAATTTTGACGGATGAAAGCAGAAGCCCGTGTTGCATCACCGTCGCTGCTGTATAAAGGCATCACACTGTGCGAAACCGCTCCAGACAGGTGCGACTCTGGATGCCTCGCCGGCGAGACTTCCAGTTTTAAGAGCCGTTTGTGAAATATTACATTCCTGAAGTCGTGAGCTCGCTGCGATGAGAAAACAAACACGGGGCCAGGAATTATGAATCGCCGTGAGCCCGCGTCACGGCTTGTCATTCGAAGAGCCGGCGCCGACGCGTGGGCCTCGAGACATGGAACCTTTGTGTTTTGTGTTTCTCAGTACAACTGTTTACCGGGCACTCTTCCCCCTCATTATATTTTTTACCCTCAGAAAGGTCATTTGTCAAGCCTCTTTTAATTGGGTTATTTTTCATTGGACAAACAGCCCTCTGGAGAGTATTTCATTTGAAATGTTGATAAGCACCTGATTGTTTGTGCCTGTCATCTGCATGCTGTTGTAACACGGAGGGGGAGGGGAGGGGGGGCAGTGGTGAACTAGAGGTTTGGAAAATATGCTAATTGGCATTCTTATGCTCCAACGCAGATGGAATTGACATGTTTCTTCAGCAGAGAAAAAGGAAAAACTTGCGTCCCGGCCACGTTATTGTCCACGTGTTTTTTTTTTTTATGATAAACACATAATAACGAGCATAATTCAAACTGGGGCTCTGTTTTTTTTGCCATCTGTTTGGACGTTTGCAGAGTTTTAATTGTTTGTTTTCTCTTTTGCTGGTGCGGCCATTACATCGGAGACTTTCTTGAAGGGAAATGTGAAAGCGCTCCGTTTTTTTTTTCCCCCCTTGCTACCTATTTGCATTGCATTACGGCGCAGGTGGGAAGGGTCTGGAACCATGCTAATGAACAACCTTGTTTTAATTAACTTCAAGTTAAAATGCCGTGAAATTGAAAATGATTATTGCCAAAGTAAACATGCCTAATTAGGATATAAGGGGTGTAAGTAAATTATTTGATAACTATTGTTTATTTGGAGCCGTGCGTCACCTGGTTTGAGTTAGGAATTAATCTCCGGGGCACAAACTGAACGCAGACTGGCAGAGAATCTAATTTTCCGTGAGCGGGGAAAGAAATGATCGGTGTGGCTGTTCAATTACGCCGAAGCTCTTTTACAGTTTAGCTCACCAATATACATTTTGCTCCTGATGATCGTAGCAGGTTAAGACGAGAACGGGAGGGCCACGCCGGCCCCTGCGCCGACTGAAGCGATGACACAAGATAATCAATAATACGAGTTAATTAAATAGCACTGAGGCCGAGTTATGTAATAATCCCCGGTCAGCGCTTGTACGACTGATAACAAAACTGTTCATTTGCGTAGTCTTTCAGTTCAATTTAATTCAAAAAAATATTGGTCCCTCAAGGGGCGATTCAAGGGAAACAGCGTGCAAACAGAAGCACACGCAGACAATCCAGTGCTTTAAACACAAATTAAAAATCCAATCTAAAAATAGAAATATGGCGCACATACTTTATTTTTCCCATAAATAAAAGGCTTGAATATTAAGAAGCTCCTCCAAAATGAAGTCTCATTCCGAGCTTTTTGTCTCAACACCTGCACTAAAACAATACTTTCATATTTCAATCAGTGCAGCTCCGCAGAACAGGTTGAGAGGCCGGCGCTGACGGGAAGGTATCTGCCATTGGGTGATGAATGAGCCTGTCAGATTAGGAACAATTTGATCATGTCTATTGACTCCGGGTTTAATTTCACTGATCGCGTCATGGCCAGTGGTGCATGTACAGACATATGCTCACTCATTACAACCCGGAGTGGCATGTCCCTCCTCGTGATTTCCAGAGTTGTAATTTTTTATTGACGTGATGAAGGAGAGTGCTGAGCTTAAGTATGAATTCCAAAAAAGTTAGTATAAAATGTATAAAAAACTGTTTTAACAGCGTTATTAAGGAAGTGTTCCCCAGTAAAATCCTTAACGACCGAGCCTTTCTAGGAAGCCCCTTTCGTACCCAATCATTACATTATCACCTGTTACCAATAAACCTGATGTTCCCAACATCATCAAACATCGTGAGCATTCAACAGCTTTCCCAGTCTTTCGTTGCCTCTGTCCCAGTGTAACTCAACCTGTGTGTTGGATCAAATGTGTGATATAATTACACAAAATCTGTTACTGCCTGACAAGAAAAATGCCTCCAAATCCAATATGTGTAGACTGTGTGTGTAGCTCGGAGCTCCTCCTCTTTAATTTCTTCTTCTGTGGTCCCTATTGTAAATGCTGTCTGGGTCCCACACCTCTGCCCTTTTGTACAGTTCTCCTATGGGAGAGGTGGGTGTCATTGTATCACTCAGTTGATTACCATAAACCATCCTAATGTTTCTCTTTGTTTATTATATGTATGTCTGGTTTCAACGTTACTATTATGTCTGTTCCTGCCGAACAATGTGTACATGCCAACAGAGTAGCATTTAAAAATAGCAGTTTTAACAGTTGAAAGCTGCCAACTTAAAGTTACATTTATCAGACGCTTCTGTCCAAAGCCACTTACAGTAATTCATACATACATTCATACACTGATGGCGGTGGCTGCCATGCAAGGTGCCGACCAGCACATCAGGAGCAGTTCCGGGTTCAGTATGTTGCCCAAGGACCCTTCGACATGCAGACCAGGGGAATCGAACCAGCGACCTTCCAATAACAAAACGCTAGCTCTAGCCATGAGCCACAGCCGCTCACTTGTTACAGTATAAATGTGTCATCAGTTTCAGAATGAGCAGATGTTTACAAAAATAGATTAAGTCGATGTGTTAAAAACAATTAAATATAATGTCTTTGTACTGTTTTAATTGGGTATATATATATGTTAGAGGATTTGCAAATGAACATATTTCTGTTGTTTTCTTCTTCTTTGGAAGCGTGGTTGTACAATATTAAGGTATATTTAAAGATGCCCTGTGGAGTTTTTCTCGTAAACAAAGTTTCTGTTTATATTCAGCATCTCTCACCAAAGCACCACATGTATCTCCGAGGTCTGAGTAATGTGTTGAACGCGTTCCCGTCCTGGCAAAGCAAAATGCTGAAACCTGCATCAGTGTTTACTTCCCGCCAGTCTTCTTCTTCTCCCCTGCCTTTGTTGTTATATTGATGTCTTTGTCGACGCGTACCGCCACTGGTACATCAGTGGGAAATCACTGGCAGACATGCATATCTCACCATCTGCATGCATGAGCGTCCTCACGCGCCAGAACTAAACGGGGACCCACATCTCCAAACCTTTGCTCAGAGAAGCTTTAGGTACTTCCGTTTTAAGCTACTTTATACTTCTGCTGCACCCTTTGACAGCTTTAGTTACTTGTTATTTTTACAGATTCAAAGTTTGGAAGATTAGGTTGAGGATTAAGATGATTAAGATTAAGATGTTCCTTTATTGATCCCCCTCGGGAGATATTTGCAGGTAACACAGCAGTACAGAGGGAAAGAAGTGTCTCAAATAATAGAGACAATGATAAAGAGATATTGGAAAGAATAACAACAATTTAAATAAAAATATAATTAAAACTATTAGAATAAAGAGAAACATACTATATACAGGAACTGTCCTTTGTTGAACTGCCCAAAAGTGATGTATATTAATAAGCAATTTAAAAAATAAATAAATTAGCTCCACCGTTATCAGCTACAGCTTTAATATTACAGTAATTATAATCAGAAAATATAAGATATGATACTGTAGGATGACAGTGATAGGGGCCGTCTGCCTAATGTGTCATTTTTGTCACGTTGACAGCAGACAGAAGAAGGTCGGCCCGGATGTAAGAGGCGGCAGGCCGGCTCATCAGTCGCAGAACGTTTATGCAAACTAAAGTACAGGAGCAGCATCAGGCAAATAACCCAGAACATCAGGAACGGCAGAGCACAACAGATAACGCAAAAAAAGATTAGACTAATGAGCGGACTACAGTGCACATACCGGATACAAACTAACTAATGAAGTGATGAGGTGCAGGTGGAGAAAGGCGGAGAAAAAAACACCAGGTGAGGGGGAATGAGCGGAGGAACCGAGAGAGCGGGGACGGAGCTGAACGCTGGGACGGCCGGGCTAATGACGGAGATGCGGTGCAGGTGTGGAGGTGTGGAGCCCGGGGAGGAGAAGGAGCACAGGAGGAGAAACTAATCACCATTTTGATCCTGTCCAAACAAAAAACAACTGCTAAATTCATCCATGTGCATGTTGTGCTCCAACACCGTGTCTGGAGATGTGTGCGAAACTCATTTCATTAAAAAGTAGAGGGTTTGTTTTTCTCATCAGACAAATTAATGGAACCTCATCAAAATCTGCCTCTAATTTTGCCATGTATCTCGATTTGAATGTGCTGCCAACCCCCCGATTTAATCCTCTTTTTAAAATAACAGAAAAAAAAGAATTAGATTTCAATCATTTACCCAGGTCCAACTTTCTGTAACTTTGGCAGCATAAAAACCTCCGGAGAGGGATCGTAATTACATCGTAAAAAAACAAAATCACATCACGACACTATAGGAGCTTAAATAAATTACTTGAATATAACACCGACAAGAATGGACACAGCGGGGCTTAAATGGGAGTCGAATGAAACCGTATGATACCTAAAATATTAAATTAAAAGAAAAAGAAGTGGCGCCATTAAACAGTGATCCTTAACAGCGGCGGTTGTTTCGGCCTGGCAGTTCGTCAAGTGGTCACTTAGTGCTGCTAGACTTTATCACAGCTTAAAAACTCCTCTGAGCGGCCGCAGCTCGCCGGGCTTTGGTGCTCCAGCGTTTTTGTGAACGAGCTCTTTACCCCGCAGAAGAGTCGTCTCGTCGCACTACACCGTTTTACTCTTTTATTATACAACGCGCGTATAATTGGAAACAGTGAAAACGATAAGATACTTCCAGTAATCTCATAATTGAGGGCCGCGCTGTGAACATTTTCATAGAACCGATGGTACAGGAAGCTGCGTGTGCCCGGCCTTGTTTTCCACCGAGCAGTCGTTTAAATCCCCGCTCTCCAGCCAACAACAATTTGCCCAATTCTGTCTTATTAACTGTAATTAAAGATAAGAGGATCAATAAAAAGCAATACAACTGAACTGGCACTTTGCCGCTCTCTCTCTCTCTCACCAAATTCAAAGTTGCGCCGGCGGAGACGCCCGAGGTCATTCTTCTTAATCGTGTTTTTGAAGATCGGAACAGGCAGTCTTTGGATCGCCAACGTAAAAAAAACAATCTGAAAAGTACACAGCTGAATGTCACACACATGCGACGCCGCTCGGAGAGAGGGCGTCGTGATGTTGGGCCACGCCTTCTCATGTAAGTTGTCGTTTCCCCGTGTTGGCAACCTCTGCGAGCTCTCTTTTCTTTCCTGTGCACGTTGAGGGTCAGGATTTTTATCGCTCCTGTCGTGCTGGAATGACCTTTTTTTTTTTTTTTTTTACACTGACACACTTCAGAGGTTTTGTTGCTTCTTCTTCCCAGTTTCACAGTGCCAACTGAAAACCTCTGGGGCTTTCTGAAAAACATCAGCTTGGGCTCCAGGGACTTGTAATCAGCATTTGTCATATGTTTGGAGATTTTGCAGACCAATTATGGTGCCAAATATAGTGCAGAACAATCCAAACCCTTGTACATTTTTCTTTTGTGCCTTTTTTACAACTTACAAAATAAAACCAGTTGTTTATTTCCAGAAACACCACGACAAGAAGCCAACTACCAGAATACAGGCTGGCAATCTACATTTCTGCAAAACATGGATTATTATGTGTTATGATGTGTCAACACTTCACTTCTATTCTGGTTAAGTTTTGGCACTAAAACGACTTGGTTAGGGTTCGGAAAAGATCATTTTTTGGCTTAAAATACCTGTTTTGTTCGCCACAAACACAGCTGGAGATGTCCTGACTTACCATTAAAAAGATCCACAGCTGGGAATTGTCTTTAGATCTCATTAAAAATATCCCGTGGTGTCACTCTTACAAATGTTGAAACACAGTCCTGAGCCTCCACCAGTACTCCTATTGAAAGCAAGGTCAGAAATGAGATAGGACAGGAAGACATGTGAATATGATACGTAGACACTGGCACTTACAAATAGAAACAGATCAGTAGATTGGAGAAATGATAACTGTCAACATTTTCATCCCGGCGACTGGGCTGAAAACGGCTGCTTAGGCTCATTACGACCCAGATTCATGTTTATTGTTAGGCAGTGACCTCTGGTGGCTTTACTTATTATGACAAGAGCAAAGGAGCAACTCTTTGACAACTGTATTGTAGCTCGAACTGGTCGCATATGTAATTTTGGAGAATGTCATATGAGGTTGTTTACGAAGTCACTGGTTAACGACCTCTTCTGTTGCGCAGGCATGAGGACATGTTGAAATGGCTAGTAACGGACTGGATTAATATTTTGTTGAGGAGAGTCCACTTTCAAAAACAGCACGCAAAAAGTTTGATTGTGTGGCAAAGTGGTGGCTCCTGCAGGGTCTGCCAACCGAGGCGTTGTCTGTGAAGATGTTGAAAGGGCTGCTAACTGTTTAGATAACCAAATGATCTTGGTTATTGATCGATTACATTAATTCCTTATCAGCACTGACAACAGTGACTGGAGAGTCGCTGCTCATCAGCAAAGGGCAAAGTAGGAATAGAAGAAATAAAGCTTTCTTGTCTGAAAAGTTACTTTCGTTTTTTTTTGTTTTTTTTTTAGACTTTGAGATTGTTGTTGTTATCTTTTAATAATATTTCTAGATATAGATTTTCTTGATGTTCTCACAAGTATACTGAACGTATCTCTTTGTACATCGGTAATCACATTGCATTGCATTGAGACCCTGGGAAAATTTATATCACCATGTGTCACTGAACATTAATTCTTATAAAGCTTTCTTCGAAAAATAAAAAAATAAAAAATGACAGCCTTCCCAGGGTCTACCTAAAGTGTTCTTCCGCCCTAATTTAAAATAGTGTAATATAATATTGTAGAAATACATTTTTTCTTCAATAGATCGGGATCTGCATTTTGATGGAAATGTTTGTCGGATGGAAGGCCAAATAATTATGTATATATCAGCACTCAAGTACTTTTGTGTAATTTCCCCCTCCTTCAGGATGCATTAGAACAACCTCTAAACTATGAACACGTGACACAAATAGGCTTTCACCATCGAGAGATGAGCGAGCTGTGAAATAGACAGCACTTAAAGGAAGGAAACAGAAGGAAAACATGTTGATAGGTAAAAAGCTGGATAAGACTCCTGTTTATATGAACAATTTCACCCGAGATTTGCCGTGCGGGAAATATCTGTCCCGCCCCGCGTTCTCTGTTCGGTCGTTGACCCGACAGCTCGTCTGCATTATAGCTCAAAGACCGTGTTCTGCAGATCCTTTGGTGCGCGTCCTCTCCGGTCCATCGCAATTAGTGACTTTCTTAGCGACGACAGTGGGTTGTTGCCGACTGTTTACACACTCTACGCCGAAACTCGTCTGCATCTGCCTCCTCACAAAAATAAGCACATTACAATCCCCAGCTGCTGGAGATGCAGCAATCACAGCCAAGGCGATGGAAACGTGCCACCGGGAGCAGCCCAGAGGAAAAAAAACACATCCTGTGCCCTCGAAATTCAGAATAGCCGTGTATGATTTCCAGAAAATACAGCTCAGGGACAGTCGTATTCTATTAGCCTCATGCAAAGCAGTTATTTTCTGTTTGGAGTGGCAGTCTGGAGCGGTGTTATATGATGAAATACTATGAAGTGGCTTTTATCTGGTTCCTTGGCTTTTGTCACAGTGGCAAAAACAGTACGCGCGGTGAAAATGAAAACAGAGATGGGGGTTGATGGAAAACCGACCCGAGCTCGCACCCTTACAGTACATTTTCGTCCAAAGTTTATGACCCTCAGCTCAACCTTCACCCTTCTCCAAAACCCACCGGACAACACCGCCAGCCTTGTCGCTTCAATCCGCGTAGAAATAACACAACGCCCAAGTCCAACTCAAAGAATAAGTTCAACAAGAGTTGCAGCAGTGTCCTAAACACTCCCGTTGACTCACAGAAAATAAACGAACGCTGGATATCTGATCAAACTGTTGCCCTTTTTAATTTACCGGCCTCCGAACCAGTGGGCATGCTTTTTCGATATATTTATCTAATCCCAGCGAGTCTAAATGATTAAATATTAACAGAGTCTCCCCAACGTTATCCTGAGCTGCAGTGATGGAAGAGAGTGTAAAAAGCCTCCACTGAAGTAACGGCTGATCAGCAGTCCTGTCAGCCACGAAACAAATACGGCAAAAAATATCCGTCGCTCTTTCGCAGTACGATCAACTTTCTTCTCTAAGTCAGAACTCTTGTTTTTGTCTAAAAGGTCGTGCTACAGATGTTTCTCACACCACGAATGATATCTCCCACATTACAACAAAATCATTGCACTTTAATAACAAACAAAACAAGTAATTAGGAGTATCTTAAGCGTATATGCACAACCCACATGGTTCCTTCTTCCGGGGGCCATGATCTCCCACTCAGCTCCCATCACCTTCCAGTTTTCATCTCTTTCCCCCGGTCCTTAAAAATCCGTACTTTCACCTTATTACTCCTTAACGTTCTTATTTTGGCTGTCTGGCTTCTTTAAAAAGTTAACATTTTCCACACCCACTCAATACAGGCACTCTAAACGGGGGAGACGTCCTCTTAGGCAATTAGCGCCGAGCGACGGGCTCACATGCGAGGCTGCAGGGTTTCACGAGGTTAACCTGGGCGACGGCGGTTCATCTTTTTTTTCGCACTGCGATGCTGTTTGATAATCAGCGGATGATTTCAGAGCTCAACTCGACGAACGGGGCAGATCTCTGTGGAAAATGCTCCAATTTAAGCGAAAGAACAAAGTACTGGCATAAGCAGGAGGAAGAGCTTCTCGAGCGCGCCGCAAATTGGGACGGAGGGGAGACTTCTAATGTTCAGTTTATTTTTCGGTGTCACGGAAAAAAAAAAGGCGCTCTTTAAATCGGAGAATTGATAATCCAAAAAAAGAAAGCGAGCCTCGAATTAAATGGCGCACTTTACTTTCAAGTATGTCAAGGTTGATTCGTTTTAAATGTGCGAGTGCGCGAGGTGGGGACGCTCTGTTTACTCCGCAGCCTGCCTCCTGACACGCGCCATCATTTGGCGTTCTCAAATAGCGAAGGATAAAACGCTGGAGCGTAAATAAGGGTTGATGTCGAACTCTTCCATGAAGCAGTTGGGTAGATACTGGTTAAGATGTCATGTTTAGGGGTTCAAGGTCCAGAGAGCGGGGATTTAGGGGCGGAAATTGAATATGACATTCATAATTTTGGTTCCCTTTGAGCATAACGACCTGAAACTAAGAATCCTTCATTACCCTTAGAATGAGCCCTTTTTATCTACAATGGGAGGGGGTGTTGTGCCGCCTTGTTTTTTTCTACAGTAGCCCAGAAAGGACAAACCAAACATTTGCTCTAGAGAGGACTGTTCAAGGTTTTCGTGTTTTCAGCTGCCACCGTAGGGGAAGCTGAGGAGAGATGTGTTCAGTTGTTTAGGATCTGAAATCTCAGCCACTAAATCCCACACAAGGACACGCCGGACCGTTTTAAGGGCGAGAAGAGCCCCTTGTAGAAATTACATCATCACCAGAAGCACTGCAGAGTTTTAAAAGCTGATATTACTTAAAAAAAGTCAGGAAACCAATTGAAATAACCAAATAACCAGGAGTTATAACACTCCACTGCAGCATCAACTGATCGAAAAGTCCCTGTAAGATAATATTCCCAAATGAACTGATCATGTCTCCTCAGTAGTCAAGTTGGCCTCGTCTATATTGGCAAAATGACACATAAAGCGTTGTAATAAGTCTGAATGTTACGATTGTGACATAGTTTGGCTATGGTTCTTGCCGTAGTAAACATTTTGTTTCGCAGCATACAGTGAGTCGAGGTGTGATGACAGGCTTGGAAGGGACAAAATGAAATGACAACATGCATTGTGGAGCTGAAAACTGCAATCAGCCAGATTATTGTAATTGAACTGTCACCGGACTGCGCGAGTGCTACTTCTTCCTCTCGGCCAAAAATCAGTTTCTGTTTTGCGGTGAATATATTTGTCTAATCAAGTTCAGACTTTTTTGTTTATTTATTGGGCAGTGATAATGAAGAGGTAGACGTTTACAGGCTCGTACCGAACTGAACCGGCGACGGACATGTGGCCGTGTGTTACAACTGTGTGCTTATGCTCTGGTTAAGCTTCTGCACAAAAACCAGTTGGTTAGCGTTGGAAAAACATCGTGGTTTGGCTTAAAATACCTCTTTTGGTTGCAACGATCATTGACGAAGATGGTTTGACTGTCAGTGAAAACAGCTGGTTCTGGTCGCCACGGAAACAGCTGGAAACATCCCGGATGTCCCTCAAATAATTATCCAGTGGTGTGACTCGAACTGTGGTCAGTCGTTTGGCAGCCTTGTTGTCTCGTAACAACGCCACCACCATCACACATATAATGTTAACGTGATTGGCCACGTTTGGTACAAATGTCAACCTTGGATGTAACGTTAACTGCTAACATCATATCCTGGGCTAGACATAAACAAGAAAAGGCCAATCAGGTGTTTTTATTCTTATGTATTTAAGCCTGAAATTAATACGGGATGATCAGAAGATGCTATATTTATAGTTTATTAGAAAGATATTTACAGAATCTCTTCAGACCTCAGAGAACTATTTACAGAACAAGATTTTTCAAACTTAAATGAATAAACTTCAGTCAGCTACACAATGAAGACAAGAGCTACATTATTGGATTTAGATAATTTCATTCTTGTTTTTTGCAGTCAAAGATAAAAATGCTGAAATGTATTGGCACCTTCATTTTGTGAATAAAATCGTTCATACGGTGACATTGATCCCGTTTTGGATCCTCTCAGTATCATTCTACATAACGCAGCTTGTCCATGTCAATTCTTTCACTCATGATGACATTTTGAACCCCGCTCCCCCCTCCCGAAAACCGATTAGCACCGCACAATAGCAGCTGCTGTGTTCAAATCAATGATTCCAGAAAACACAGTGAGGAAACAAATCAATTATTGTTTAAACACAAGGCTCTGATGTCCAGGAATCAATAGATGAGATGTATTACATGGCTGATGCTCTTTGGAGCCGCGAGACTCATTTTTATTTATTTTCCTTTCGGACAGCAAAGTCACATGAAGCTCTTTGTCATTTGTGACCCAGTTAGAATCCTTGACATTATTTTTTTTACTGCCATTATCCAATGAATCGTGGACTTCAAAGTTGCTATTTAGTGGAAGCGAAAATCTGTCAGTGCCGCGTGCTGTTAGATCTCCGGGGTACGACCGCCTGCTGAATAAGCAAATCTGATCTCTTTTGTTTGTGTGTTTACGCCTCAGAGTTTGATTTGAGTCCACTCAGAGCTGTAAGAAACACACGTCTCATTTCAGACACAAGGTTTGTATTGTTCCAAAATGCACCGCAGCATTGTGCCGTTATCGCCGTGACAGTAATCCCCGATATCTGTCAGAACGTGTCCGGAACTGTATTTAAGATATCCTCGTGTCTTTGCTGCTACATTCGGCTTTTGAGCTTCCTTCTCCGTCAGCAAACCTAAAGTCATCACTTATGTTGTCCAGCATGACTACATAAGCAGTCGCACAGCTCTTTATGCTGGGGTAAGTGGAGTTCAGCGGACTCCAGATATTTTAAGTCTTTCAGCAGTTTATATACGGACTGTTGTTCCCCGATTTAATCGGAAATGCGGTTTCTTAAGTGCAAATTGCATTTAAGCAGTTTTACGGCCAAAATGCCTGATTGCAGTTATTCACCTGTGAATTGCGTGCTGTCATGCAGTTTCTACATATTAATGCGTCTCGCAGGAGGAGAAATGCACTGGAGACGTTCACATTACGGGTCTCATTTGGGTTTAAGACAATCTTCTGAAGCCATCGGCTCAGGTTGATTCGGGACCAATCTGACGAGGGATTGATTGCATGATTAAGGCATTAACAAGAATAGGATATTGATTTTTTACAGCAGAATAAAAAGACTGGCTGGTTTAACTCTCTGATTTCTAACACAAATGCTCGTTGGTTCCATTGCTGAAATCTCAACGCTTTGCCACACTGACAAATGAGTCTGATGTACAGTTATTTAAAAACCCTGCTGCCTGTAGATTTGTACATGTTGGTACGCTCGGTGTGCAGAGAAAGCAGCGTTTTTCTGAGAAATAACTGCTTTTTAAATAACTTTAAATGCATGTTGAAGCTCTGCGACGTACAGCCCTGTCTCCTGGAAATTACGATTCCATACAGTATACAATTTGCACCAGCACATGTGTTTGCAGGGAAACAACATTCCCGACTGAATTACGTTTTCTGTTAACAGAATGAGCAAATGATGTGGATGAACTTCCCCAGCAAGTCGCAAAAAAATGTCGATACTGAGCGTATCAGTGAAAAGTTCACTGACAAAGTATTTCATTTGTTTTCTTGCAGTACACCGCCCATTCAGGTGAATGTTTTATGGTTATGTTCAGGTACCAGCAGCACTCGGTTGAAGTAAGGGAAAGATCATGGTCTGTTAATACAGAAAAAGTCAGCAGTTATCTGAGACGTATGACATTTTCTTAACATTAACCACAATCCTTCTGTCACCTTAACCGTTTGCTTCTGTTGCCTGAGCCGAACCACAGACACGAGGGGAATTCTGGTGTTTGAGCCATCCGGCCCGGCCTCCTCCCTGCGACTACAGCACGGTACATAAATGTTTCATTCATTCAAAGAAAAACAGTCTCTGGACATAATCCAGGCAGTGATTTCATTTCAACATGATTCTGAAAACAATTTAGCGGCATACAAACATAAAGACAGGGTTGAGACATGCTGAATCCCGAGATGAAAAGATTTGATTTGTACTTTTTCGGAGGAACTATTTACCAATTTTCCATTTATTGCGCTGTGATGCACTACCGGTTGAATGGAAACTGACGTGGATGGCAGGGAGGCACAGCACGATGTGTTTTGTCAGCTCTCACTGAAGGTCAGCTGCACGACTGAAGGTGACTCAGAGATTTGGAGTAACAAACAAATAGTTTGGGATACGAATTGAGAAATCAAGTTTGCTCTTTCATTAGTCTGGATTGGATTGACTTGAAAACAAACAAAAACAATCAAAGTCTTCAGGTTTGTCCAAATGTGGACATGTGACATTCACCCATCGGTTTTGAAGACTCAAGTTTGGCTTAGGGACGTCGCCATCTTAGTTTTTTTTTGGAATGACCATATTTGGACAATAGGATGGAGCTGTGGAGAATATCCTAATGGGATCTGACCGAGAACTCCAGGACAAGCCGTGTTGGTGACTTGTCAATCACAAGGTAGCCACGCCCCTAAAGCATATCCTGCTTTATTGTCTATTTGTTTACTCTGAATGAAACCAGATATGACAAAATAAACATCACGCTGTATTGAAGAAGACTCAACGCTAGCGATTGAGACCATTAACACGTTAGGAAACTGTTTACCAAGCGAATACGTCGAGTGAGAGGTAGGGTCATTTGCTCATAAGCTTACATGCAGTTGGACTTATTTTTGCAACCACTGGTCGTTTGAAAAAAGGCAGGCTTAAGACACTTCAGCATTGGTTTCAAGCGTTGGACCTTGAAGCTCTGTCCACGTTTTAAACAGTCAGTGGGTTTGTGAGACAGGCAAACTAAAACAATGGTCTGGAAACAACAAATTAAAGTTTGAAGATTTGCAGTAAATTTATTGAAAGATCCATCCATCAAACTGCTCAGAAAATGAAAAAATATATATATATAACCAAAATTTAGATTGCCACATTCTGGATTTCTGGACTGCATCTTAAATTTGGGAATATGGCGACATGATGAGCTGCTCTCTGGCAGTCATTACTCCACCGTCATGCTGTCGCTCAAATAAATTGCGGCAGAATTATCCATGATTGCATTTGAAATGCAAAACAAGGAAAGCATTTTTAAGGCAGGAGGGCTGTCGGGATGCTGGCAGTTGGCAAAGGTGGTGCAAACTCCATCACAAAGGTCTGGATATTCCTGAATGTACATCTGTATTATCAAACGACAGCACACAACGGGCTCCTCCTATTAGGGCTCCTCCAGTAGTCTCATTAATTACTCCTCCAAATCACAAGGTTTACGCAGGGGGTCCGAGGTTCATACCTGATGAATTACACGGAATGAAAGAAGACACTCGTGGTGATTTTTTGCCTTCAGCTCAAGTTATTTTCTTGCTGTGGTTTTTCTTTTACTTCCGCCAGGACGCACATGGCGTTATTTATCAGAAGTCTGCTACCTGTGATGTCTAGTTCCAAGCAGAACAGCAGGTGATGCAGTTGACACCCTGGAAGCTCGGTTGAATCATGCAATGGAGCAGCTGCCCTTCAGCAATTACGGTTATGAAGCCATAAATCAGATCTTAATAGGGGAGAGAGCAGAGCGAAGCTAAAAGACATGTGCTACCTCAGTGGAATTGTCTGCTCATGTATATTGCTGGTTAATTTATTAAAAAGAATTCCTCAGACCTATATCTTCAAAGCGCATTTTTTCGTTTGACCAGAATTTGTTACGGTTTTTGATGGCAGACGTTGACTCTGAACCTATACACATGTCAGAACAGCCCTTAAATCATGGGAACATCTAATGGCTTAACCGCTCGTAGTGTGAAACTGTGGCTTTGTGTGTTTGTAATGCATGAGATATTCCCTCAAATTGATTAAAACTCACTACACAATTTCACATCAAACCAGAGCGTTTCTTAATTTCACATGTTCTCATCAGCACGCTTGCCCACACAGCATTTTTCAGTCGAGGTTCTTCATCCCCGTCGCAGCACACTTCGAAATTAAATGAGCGAAAAAATATGCCGGAGAATTACAGTAATGATTTACTGTTTTATAGTCTCAGTACTGTGGCTCTACTGGAAGCGCTTTCCTTTAGAGAGTATTTATGGTATATATATATATTTTTAACATTATGACCTGTAACATTAGCAAAATACGAATGAAGCAGGGAATGAAGTTAGACCCCCAGATGAGTGTGAGGGGGTGTCTATTCATGGTCTTTTGCATCTCCTTGTTGTAATTTGCGTGTCTTTGTGGATGTTTTGTATGCCTTTGTAGTAATTTTACATGTTTCTGTGGTTGGTTTGTATCTCTTTGTGGTTGTTTGTATCTCTTTGTGGTTGTTTTGTATCTCTTTGTGGTTGTTTTGTATCTCTTTGTGGTTGTTTTGTATCTCTTTGTGGTTGTTTTGTATCTCTTTGTGGTTGTTTTGTATCTCTTTGTGGTTGTTTTGTATCTCTTTGTGGTTGTTTTGTTTCTCTTTGTAGTTGTTTTGTATCTCTTTGTGGTTGTTTTGTTTCTCTTTGTGGTTGTTTTGTTTTTCTTAGTGGTGTCTCCTTATACTTGTGTTTTTTGGGACTAGTTTTCAGTCAGGTTTTTTGTGTCTCCTTTCAAGTTTTTTCTCGTTTTGTGATTGTTTTGTGTCCCTTTGCGGTCGTTTCTGTTCTCTTTGTACTCATTTTACATCTATTTGTTGTTGTTTTTGCCTCTTTTTGTAGTCGTTTTGTGTCTCTTTGTAGTCACTTTACATCTCTGTAGTAGTTGTTTTGTGGTGGTTTGCATGTCCTTGTCGTCATGTACTAGTTGTTGTCTCTCCTTGTGTATGTCTCTTGTTTGTCTCTTGATTGTTTTGCGTCTCTGCACTCAATTTGTGTCTCTTTGTTGACATTTTGCCTCTCTCTGTAGACAGTTTTCATCCCTTTTTGTACTTGTGCATCTGTTTGTAGTCATTTTGTGTCTCCCTGTATTCAGTGAGCATCTGTTTGTAATAGCTTTTTGTCTCTTTGTTATTGTTCTGCATGTATTTGTGGTTGTCTTGCATCTCTTTGCATTAATTTGCATCTTCGTAGTGATTTTATGTTTCCTTGTAGTCATTTAGCGTGTCTGTGGTCATTTTGTGGCCATTTTGATTGACTTTACAACAATCACGTCAAACAGAGTCTCTAATCACTTGGGCCTGTTCCTGGTTGGTCCGTTCAATTAACCATCATCATTCGTGGGACATCCTTCAAACCAATTAAAAGATTTTGTTGCACACATTAAAAGTAATTGTATATTATATTGCATAATGTTTATAACATATACAATCCACATTTTTAATCACCTTTTAATAATAGTAACAATGAACCAGATCTATAAAACAGCTCTTGCAGAGGATGTGAGGTAGGTAGAGGCCTGAGGAGGGGATGCTGGTGCTCCCGGCGCTCTAAGGGACCCGGCTGGCGACGGAAGCCCTCTGAGTGAAGGTAGGGATAAACAAAGGTTAATCCTCTCAGACAGGCAGAGGAGAACAGCTCCGGTGTGACAGGTCTCTGTTCATTCACCAATGCCTCTGCTACCTGGAGGCAAAATCCCTCCCTGTCTCTCCGTAAAGGCTATTTGCTTAAACATGGATAGACACTTGCTTTCCCCCGAGTGAACGGAAAGGCAGAGTGGAATTCTGACCCAGAATTCAGACATCTTTATCATTTTGTCCTCCCTAAGCACTCGTCGCTAAGTCCCTCAAGATCCATGAAGTCACTTTCAAATAGAAAAATACTTAAACCCTTAACATTAGGAAGAACTCTCCAAGAAGAGCAAATCTGTCACGGTTGGAATGCCCCAACATTTTCTTAAGTACTTTTTAAATAGTGTTTTGTTTGTGGTGACGCATGTATACTCTGTCGCTACTATGAGGGATTGTTGTCCCCCAGTAATGAAATTTGGAAGGGTCTGTGGTTCATCTCTCTCCGTCTGTATTTGTCCATCTGCCATGTACAATATTTCTGGATGCTACTGATTTTATTCCCACAAATTGACGTGTCCTCTGCACCAAGGGGCCTGGGTGCCACGCTGAGTGTGTGTTCGCTCATCTGTATTGCCGACACAGTCCTGACCTTTGTATAATTGTCTGTATAAACCCCATTTACACCTGGTATTAACATGTGACCTGTATCTGAAATCTGAATAATCGCGTCTGATCGCAGGACTTTGCATTTACACCAGGTATTCTTATAGATTCTTGTTATCTCAGCTCTGTCAGCATTGTGAGCCGACCCTCATCTGCACATACTTAATTTTCTGTCGCCTTTTGATGAGCAGCTCCGTATGAAGTGGATTTAGGTTACTGATCATGATGCGAGACAGTCACCTCCAGATGTGGTCTAATCGATCCGATAACATTCTGATTTAAGTGCTTGCTACATGCATTGATACCTCACATTAAGATATCTAGACATATACAGTACATATCACATGTTATTACCAGGTGTAATCCAGATCCATGCTGTATGCCAGATTTTGGTGAATGGATTTTTAGAAATTAAAGGGAAAAATGCATCATTGTTCATAACTGGACATTAAAGCATCAGAGGGCTTTGTTTGTGCTTTGTTTGTCAGACACAAGATTACACAGATGGGATATTAAGTACATTTTGAGTTAAAAACATTGGTGACATTAAAAAAAGACATATACAAGTAAAATAAATGTATTAAATAAATAAAATAGTAAATAAATATTAGATTTATGAAAAAAAAAACATAATCATAATGTAAATATACCAAACAAAAACCTTACACAAATTGCTAAATTATAATATGCTAAGACAACAACAACAACAATAATAATAATGATAATAAACATAATTATAAAGCACTTTTAAAAACAGTATTTACAAAGTGCTTTGACACTAACACAATAATCCCCAAATAGATTTTTTTCAGTTTTGGTTATACAGTCCTTTATTCTTTAAAACTTTTTATTCTTACCCCATTCTAACTCAACGTACAAGCTTGTTTGCTCATTTTATCTCTGCAAACTGCTACTCCGTGTATCAAGACCTCTGTCACTGTTTATAGGGTTGTAAAAAGTTGCATAGTGCACCTTTAATTTGTATTTTTATTTTTCTTTCTTGAGAGGACAGCTCTCTAAATGACAAAATTAATTTTTCCACTGAAGTTTTTTTTTTTTTTGCCTTGAGTTGTGTCTGCAGCCTTCCTTCCAGGCTCCATACAGTCCCAGCCACCTTATGTGAGATGCATATTCCTGTGCAAAATCACTTGCGACTGCTTGTAAAAGCATAAATGCTGTGGGAGCACTGTAATAACTGAAGGCGACTCTGATGAGCATTTTAACATTTTGATCAACTCAGAGCGTCTCCCATCTGGATTTGGGTGGTTAGACGGCAAGAGGACACAGTAAAGTGTTCTTTTAGTGAATTAACCGAATCTAAAACTGTCAGAGGGAGACTTAAATAGGATTCTGAAAAGTAGAAATTATACCCTTGTGGCTCAGTGCTTGCATATTTATTTTTTGCACTACGCACATAGAGCTGTGGCTGGTGTTTTTGGTGTTATGATGAGTCACCCACAGCCGAACACATACTGTGCTCTTCAGTCCAGTCTGGTCCTGTGCTTTTGCTGCTATGCCGAGTCTTAATGTTTGTCACGAGAATCATCTGTTTAGTTCTACATGGACCGGTATATATCTTACTGAATGATGATTATTAACATCTCTGTGAATAATTGGTTATCAGAGGACACTGGAGAATATGTTGGTCATTCATTTTATCAAAACGTAAAGAAGCTGTAAGCTAAACCCTTTGAAGCGGCGTATGGATGAGGCTACATCGGGGGAATAGGGATGCTCGGCGCCCTCGCCCCTCCAGGGTGGCAGGGGCAGGTCAAGGGCTCTGATTGTCAGTGTTTATTAATGGGCCCTGCACGCAGGAGTGACAGCAGGGTGATCTCTGTGATGATGATGTCTTATTGCTTTCCATGAGCGCCTCAGGTACATACATATTTATGATGTGCTGCCACCTTGACGCCGGCTAGAAATATCTGTTTAACACCCGGCCCGGTCGGATGCTTACCAAAGCAGAGCCGGAACATAAACGAGCCTTTAGCACTAATAGCGCCCGTGCCGCGTTAACCTCAACAAACCGGGGGATGGCTTTTTTTTTTCCGATATCATTTACATTTAAGATGGCGCGAAAATGTGAAAAAAAAAAAAAAAAACGGTTTGACATTGCGGTTTGGAGAGAAAAAATTAAAATGCCATCACGCTACTCCGGAGAAGCCACGGAGACAACATCAACCAGACTATAAATCTCCTAAGCACCAATGTCAGCACTTCATGTTAATCAGATGACTTTTTGACCACCAATTGAATTAATTCTAACTAATTTGTTCGACAGATTGATTTGCGACACTACACGTGTACGTATTAAATATTAACAGGCAGCACTTCCCCAGGGACAGCTGGGATTTTAAAGGGCAACTCATACGCAGTCATTTAGTTGATTAATATGGGCCACTCATTTTGAGCAGACAGATTTGTTTTACTTACTTATTCATGTCTTCAAAGCGTACAGCTCAGCTCCATCTTATTTCTGCTGTGTGTGTTTTCTCTCTCTCGCTCGCTCGCTCGGCGACGTGGCTTTGTAGTCGTCGGGATTCGTTCAGTGAAACAGGATGGTGTCACACTGTAGTTCAGCTCTGTTTAGTGCCCAGACTGTGACATTCATTTTGTCACAAAAGCAGCGGCATATTAATGAAATCAAAGCACTTTGTACGAGACAGACGCAACAAAGAGGCGAGAAGCGAGACAACAGTGACTTTCGGTGAACTGTTGCTCACAGGCTGTCCCTGTATGAAGAACATCGTGAGCACATCTTGTGGGATTTGCTGAATGATATTTGAATTTGTAAGGATCTTTTTTCTTATTTTAGGCTCTCTGCTGTATAGGGAAACTAGTCTTTGGAGCAGAAAGATTTAGACAATTAATGGATTGGTCTAGTGACAGAAAAAAGTAATTGGAAACACTGTGATAGTTGAGTAATCGCTTCAGTTGTTCGTCAGTCAAGAACTTCAACCGTTCTCTGTTTTGAACTTCTCCACTGAGAAGCTTTGCTGCTTTTTCTGTCTCACATCGTTGTAAACTGAATATCTTTGCACTGTTAATCTGAAAAAAATAACACAACCCAGACTGTGGGATATTGGGATGGACATTTTGTTTTTGTTGACCAAATGATGAAAGAGTTCCTTCACACAGGCACACATAAATATTCCCTAATGTATTGCATGATAAAAAAGTAGAATAAAAACAGCACCTTGCATGAAATATTCCAGAAGATAGAACGGCCCATCTTGTGCCAAAGCATGTAATGCACCCAGGCAACCGAGGTCCCAGCCCCGTGTGAAACCAATCAGTAGTGACTGTTTTAAGAAAAGCAGTTATTTGAAGCAAAACCATGATCTTTTCCTCAAGCTAGTCTCGCTGGAGAAAAAGGTCTGGCTGCGCCAATTCTCATTCTGGCAGAGGAGAAAAAGCTTCAACATCAATCTCTGGCTTGTTTGCATTTCTTTTAACTAGTCACACTGGTCTGGGTTTTTTTTTTTTTTGTTAGAGTCACTTGAGGATTTCGGCAGTTAGTAGCTTGGAGGTTGTTGTTTGAGATAGCGATGCTGATTTTTGAAAACAGAAACACACATTAGTGTGACCGATGACAGAGGGTACATCTGGTGAGTTAGACTAACTCAACCTAACTACATAGTTTCAGTGCCTTTATTTTGAAAGTGTAACCAGGCGTTATATCTTTGTTATTGCTAACTGTACCGTGAAATAAGACTGGGCTGTTTTTAACACCTACAGGTCTATTTAACGGTTTGGTTTGATATATACTTATAGATTATTTTTTCATTTTCTAAGTTTAACTGCTGGACACAAGATGTCTCCTGCTTCACTGTAAAATCCATTCTCAGCGTACGTGCATTGGCAACCAAGTCGGCAGAATAAAATGTCGGCAGTTAACGTTTCTGCAATCCACTAATACCTTCAAATTTATACATTTCCATACCATAATGTACAATACGTGTCATATCACATTCGCAGTACGTGTTTATGACCTGACCTTCACATTGTGAGGTCGATGGGATGGAGATGGAGTTAGGCAAGAAGGCTGCCAAGTCGGTGACCACGGTTCAAGACTGCGTTTCAACATTTGTAGGTGTGAAACCACCGGATATTTTCGAGGAGATTCCGGGACACCTCCAGTCATATTTGCGTCGACCAAAACAGGTACGTTAAACCAAAACGCGATTTCTTCCTAACCCTAACTAAGTGGTGTTTTGTGCCTAAGCCTAACCAGACCACAAGCACAGCGATGTCACAACATAATATTGTAAATCTAACCTCGGGAAATGTAAAGTTGTAACGTCAAGTGTCAGTGTATCCACCGTCAGCACCTGGTAACTGGGTAGGTACCAGAGGCAAGTCTCCACATCACATGTATGTATGTTGAATATTGGACCAGGATTGGCTTCTGGACTATTTGTGATGTCACAAATCAGCTCAAAACAGCTGACGGAAGGAGAGGAAAAGCACATTCTTGACCGAAGGGAGGACTTTAATCAATTAATCAAGGAAATAATCAGCACATTGGATGATAATGAAAATAGTTCTGTTCAGCGCTGTATGATTCTCTGTACACAAACAGCAGCCTGTTGTCGGTGAGCATGATGCTGCATGCTTGCTGTTTTTCTGGCCACTGTTTTGTTTTTGTGCGTAGGATAAATGCACCAGAGCTCATGTGGATAAATCTTTGGTCAAACAGCTCTTGAAGCGCGCTGAGACTCGGAGCGGTGTCTCTGCTCTGATGGCCCGCAAATCATTCGCCACTTGATCTCATACTCTGGTTTTGCCATTGGTGGCACAAAGATTTGAGCTCGACTGTTGAATCAAATGGCCTTTATCTGGTCTTTCCCCCCTTGCCTTTAAACAAACAGAGAATATCTCGCCCCTGCAAATAAGTTGCAGGATTTATCCAGTGTGCAGTACGCTGTGATTTGTGATGACAGGAGTTGAATATTACGCTGATACTGTATGGCACTGTAAATCCACCGCCTCATCTCTGCTCCCGCTGTCAAATGGAGTTTGAAGTTGTATTTCAGCCATGTCCCCTCAGCGCCGAGCTCACTGAATAGAGGAATAATGAGTGCTGTCTAGAGACAATGTCAGTATTATTTTAAATCTCCCAAACCTCTCTTTCCCTCCGTGTCCATTTTCTTGGAGGTTTTCTCCTCCACCTCGTGCCTTCCTTCCCCGCGCTCCCCCTCTGCACCTCTGGCTCTTCCCCCCCTCAGAGCAGAGTCACACCACCCACTCTCGGAGTCGATCCGCGTGTCTTTCCTCCCCTTTTCATAACCCGCACCGTTAATATCCTGTCATTTGTGAAAACATGGGAAGCGCGCATCTCGGAAGAAGGGCTGCGGTCGGCCCGTGTGATGGCGCTTTAGAGAAATTAGGGGGCTCGACGCAAAGCCAAGCGCATGCCTACAGATTGGATGCATCACGCCATCTGTTTCAGTGTTATCCTCTTGTCTGCGGTGTTGTCACACAGAATGTCACATATGGATGAGTAATCACAGTTACAGCATGAAGATAAGAATGTTATATATCTGTCTGTTTGCACATTTCAAGTCCTGATGGATTTCCACGTCGGGCCTATTTATCTGGAACACAAGAACCAAACAGCAACGATCTGTCAATAAGGACAGGACAAGACCTTTGATCCACTGTTTGGACTCAAACATTACCTGACCAAGTCGCCAGGATAAAACATTGGTAGTTAACGTTACTACAAACCACTGTCAACGCTCAGATTTGTACATGTCATAGGCTACATACCATATTAACATAATGTGACACCACTGTATTATATATTTTCTAAGGAGACTATGGACAAGTCATGTTAATGGTGACAAAAACAGATATTTTAAGCCCAAACATGATCTTTTCCTGAACCTAACCGAGTGTTTTTTTTGTGCCTAAACCTAACCACAGTGTCGTCACAACACAAAAAGTCCCTGCTACAGTAAATCTGGGGGTCGGGCCTGCAGCCGGGAACTTTTCTGAGTGATCGCAGCATTTTATTTCAGCCATCGTTTAAAAAAAATCTACATTCACAAACCAGTTTGTTTTTTCGTCACTGTGCTTCGACACACCAACATTTAGTTACAAAAGAAAACATACGACAGATGGACTGAGGCCGAACAGTACTAGCACAAAAATGACAAGTCAAAACATCCGTAGCTTTTTCGGTCTTTGGACCACAGTTCAAACACAAACAACTATGGACTGAAGGAAGATTTTAGTCCCTTGAAAAGCAGGTCCTAGACTGTTTAGGAAAACACTCCCTCCAACGGTTGAATTGTGTTTGAAGGGACAACCCAGTGATTGACTATTGGATTTCCATAAATCTTTAAAAGATTTAACATAGGATGGTCAAATTTAGTGCAGTAGAGGCCAAGATATTCCACATGGGTCCAAAAACATTAGACCCTACAGTGTCTATAGTGCAACTCAGTGTTGTCTTTCATTGGACCCTCCCTTGCACAAGAATTTTGTGAAGAATTTAAGTCACAAGTCCAATCAGAGACTTTGGAAAGCTGCTCTTTATAGATTCTTATGTGATTATGACTACGGTTGTTTTTCAGTTATTCAGATGGCATAAAACTCAGGGTCATCAAACATTGTTTTCTCCTACTGTGTTGTTTTTGATACTAGCCGTAGGAGGTAAGAGACATTTTTATGACACTTTCAAGGTGCGGCAAGGCGCGTTTATTTATATGGCACCGTTCAGACACAAGGCAACGCAAAGTGCTTTTCAGGGGCATAAAAATACATTAAAGAAAAGACATTAAGAGACCATTAAGACTGCATTTAAAAGACAATCACCCCAAAAAAGCAAAGCAATAGTTAAATGTCAAAAAGGGGACATTAATATGAGAATCATCCCACGAATTTCAAAGTGTGTAGGTGAAAAACTCACATGGCATATACAGTATATCTCTTTCCAACGCTGATGGCTTAAAAGTCAGTGGGAATTTGACAAGGTTGCATTAAAAGTAGGGCAAATGCAAACAGCGAATGCCTTGCTGCCACCCTTTCCCCACCACGTATCAGTTTCAGAAAAGAATGCAATTTGTTAAATACATTAACACTTCAGTGGAGGATCCAATGAGGAAATTCATCATTCTGCCAGATGCTGAAGGAGCACCTGATTACTTCTCTGCTACTTGGAAAGGAGATATTATTTAATCATGCATCCGGGAAATACAGCCAAATATTCTCACCGAGGACTCATTTCTCTTTCTCTCCCGTATGACTGTTTATTCACCCTCTGTTTTATCAAATACCACGGTGAGATAAGATGGTGTAGTTTTTTTTTACCATTTTTTCTCTTTAAATCACCATAATTTAATACCAAATCATTTACCAGCAGCACCGTAGTGAGCTGTAAATTCCCAGCCTGGGTTTGTATCGCTCACTTTGCAGGGACGCAGCCCTAAATGTCACCTGTAAATGGCGACGCTGGGAGCCAAAAACACAAAGACAATAACGGATTCCTCAGAAGTGGCTTCTTGTGGAGACACTTGTCCTCAATCAAATCTAAATAAACATTCAAAATTTAAGGTTCTGCTTGGAGAGCTGCGACCGTGGCAGTTTGTATGTTACGCATTATCGGTTTTAATTCAGCATCATTAGGACAGATTGGTGACTGGGAACGCTAAGAAACAAAATATACACTTTTCTCGGTCGAGCCTCGACGACGACATCATTCTCCCTCGCCGTCTCGCTCTCATTGTCTCACTAAGCACTCCCTCAAACAATCAGGAGGATCCCCCCTCCCCCGCACTACACTATATCAAAGTGACTTTGAGTGATATCATTCACAGGCACAAACAAAGGTAATTTAGTTCCTGCCTTATTTTGCTTGTTTTAGTGTAACCCAAGGCTATTTAGAATGGATCTATCCAAGTCCCCTAACTTAATCTGCCATTTATAGGCTGAATGGTGGTGGGGGGTGGAGGACATGTGATTGGACCAAAAAAGTAACCAAGGAAACCATACTGCTTTAAGTGTCTTAAATTGGTTAAAACTCATTTATCCGTAATGCGAGCTGCGAGACGGGTGAGGTAAACATGATCAATCAGCAACTGTGTCAAAACTCAATTTGTTTAGACAGCGAGCTCTGTTCCTGCGATTGCCGCTGTGTGTGTGTGTTTTTCAAGACGTCTCCGAGCGGCCTTGCGCGAGTACTGTATGGAAATTTGGAACGTAATTAAGGAAAGCATTTCAAAGGTAGCCTCATAAATAATGCAAATTCCGTGTTAAATGTCCCTGACAGCCGATGCTGGCGCTGCAGAACGTGGACCTCGGGAAAAGGGCTGAGCTGGTCTATCTGGTCATCAGGTGCCTTCCTCGGAGTGCTGTAAATTGACAGAAACGGGAGACAGCGCGGAATAAATGAGAGCGCTCAAACGAGTAACACTCCCTATTAATAAGATTCCTAATGTGACACCGCGAGACTCCTAATTGGGACGTAAATAGTCGGCGAAACGCAAAAACATACGAGGCTTAGCCAAAACTCCACGCGCGCTGACAGTTTGCATCGCGCTCGTCATATTTCACACCTCGGCTGTATCGATAAACCAAATACCAATTATTGATGTTGAATTAGCAGCAAAGCATTAAAATCACTGATGCCCTCAGTGATGGATGTTGTGTCTCCAGTGCCGTCGGCGCTCCTGTGCTTCAGGACAAAGAAAAAAGAAGAACAGAAAGTGATTTGTTTGACGGCATCATCGATAATAGAACAAACCTAATGTACATATATTGGTCATACTGCTTTGATCTGTATGAATATTTGTATGATTCTGACTCTTATCTTTTGAGCTAACATTATGTAAAAACATCAGCGTATCCTTCTTAACTTGTGCTCTGGAAACTAAAACAAATAAATAAATGAAAACGATGCTTATAACTTAATTTCTTCCACCGAGAAAAGTTTGGCGCCGAACAATAATCATTTTCAATCTAGGCCACATTTCACCCACGCGATGATCTCCTCGCAGGATGGAGATGAGCAGGGTACACGTGAAGTTTCCAAAGGGCACCTGTGTGTGATCACCATAAAGACCCAGCAGACAGAATAGATTTCCCGGCGTTGACAAACATCATACATCTCTGTCAGATCTGATTTAGCATGACTCGTGAACTCGATGATTACAATTCAGCACTTTCACACCTATGTTAAAAAATAGCCTCCGAAGCGCTCGACTTTCTTTTCTGAATGGCATCTTTTGAGCGTTCCTCCGCTCGCATACAGCACACGGTCGAGAGATCCAGCCACTGATTACATAATTGCCTTCTGCCTTTCTTAATCAGACTCTAATTTTATGCAGGCGGCGAGCACAAGTTGAATGAAAAGGTACAGCGCGATGTTTTTTTTTCTTTCCCCCTGCGTTCTCGTGTGTGTTCCGGCCGGATGCACCGACGGTGCAGTGTCTGCACGCTCGCTCGGTTATAAAAAGAGATATTATTTCTCACGCCCTTGGTTCGGAATGGGCTGTGGCACTGATAATTTGTCTCACTCTCTTCAATTTTCAAGTATATTTTTCAATCAACAGTTTCGTGATGTTTGGAGGTTTGTTCTTCATGTTCCGTACCGTTCCTGCATTGGTTTGTTTATGCTCTAGATTACGGCGGCCCGGGAGGTCAATACAACAACATTTCATAAAAATACACCGACAACAATACAGAAAACACAACAACATTTAGGAAAATCTGATACCACTTTACAGAGAGCGCAACATAGCAGACCACACAAATGTCGTACATAGCTAACATGTTTTTACATGCGACCGTGAACACGTATAAGCAAACTACAGCCTGGTTGTCTGCACTCAACAAACTCCACCCTGATTGGCTTCGGCTTGATTAGCTGAATTATTAAAAAAACAAGAACCACAGTAATCAGAAACGTTTGATTAATTAGGACTTCCTTAATTAAGGAAATCGTGACGCTGCCTTCAGATTATTTTTATTGCTCGGCTATAATTACTTCCATCTGACTTTGCTGACACACGCTGCTGCAGCCTCCTAGGATTATTTGGCCAAAAATACAACCCTTAAGTTTGGAAGCCGAGTAAAAAGTCTGATATTTTTTTTTTTTTTTACCCAGAGTGTAGTTCAGCCTCTCCAAGTGCGTTGGCTTAGCCCAGAGGTCTGTGACGGATGTGGGTGATGTCTATGCCCCAGATCTCCAGGACTGTGTCCCCTTTGATATTCCTTGACTCCGGGGCTCGCATAAGCACGTTGAGAGAGAAGTCAAGGTCACTCCCACTCTGTCGCTGGAGCCTCATGAATATTATGATTAATCAGAGTCTTTTGGCTCGAATTAATAACAAACCCCGGCATTGTTGTGCACGGCCCCGTAGAGTCAAGGCTAGCTTTTGAGGAACTGTTTGTGTTGCCCTCCCCAACCCACACCCATTCTGTTTTCACCCATACGCCTACCCGACACTCCCTGATGACTGCTCCAAACAACAAAAAAAAAACCCTTCGGCTATAGGGAGGATGTTAGACGCCACACAGCGAGTGAAGCGGCATGCATCAGTTCTTTAAGCATCATTAAAAAGCACATCGTTGTGTTTGAAACGCAGTCTTCTAATGAGACAAACAAATGAACCGTACTATCACCGCACCTCTAACCTGATCCTGATAGGCCAGTCAGTGTGATGTTCATGATGCCAGAATGTAGAACTCCTGTATCAAATATGGCTCAGAAACAATCAGACTTATCATGATTGAAACCGTTTTACTGCCTTTGTTTTTTGAAACTGAATGATATAAAGAACCAGTCGGCCTCTCAACCCAATCACCAAGATAGATCGTTCAATGACTAAACATCACTTGGTTAGGGTTGATAAAGGATCATTTTTTGGCTTAAAATACCTGTTTTGGTCTCCACAAACACAAGATATCCAGTGGTAAAAAAAAAAAAAAAAAAATGCTGTTGGTCCTTCATCAAAAATCTCCAGTACTTTCACACTTAGAAATCTTGAAACACGGTTTCGAATTGCAGTCGCTGGCTCGGCAGTCGTCCCGCCTATAGCGCCAGCACCATCCCCTCCATCTCCCAATAATGTGAACTTGATATACATTTTGTAAAAAATCTCAATTTGACCAAGGGCACGTTCAAATGTGAGCATATCAGTGGTTTGCAGAACTGTGAGATGCCCACGTTCGGCCCCGGCGACCGGGCTGGCCCTCTTCAAACTTGACTGACATTGGTAAACATCAGTATTAAGAGTAATCGCCCCTTTTGTTATAATCACCATTATTACCTGCGTGGGAGTGCATGTTTGCGTCACACTGTGTGTTTTCGTTCCTCTTGTTGTTTTCTCCCAACGGGGCGATGCGACTATGAATAAACTCGAGTTGAAGTCGTCAGTCTTGATTGACATGTTTTCTGACGGACGTGATATCGTTGCGAGTTAGCGTCGAGTTTTTCATTAGCGCGCTCAAGATAGACTTGTTTGTCTCGATGTAAACGCCTCAGAGAGATGAATCATAGTAAGCGTAGTGGCTCGCCCGTGGCACATTCGACGCATTCGATGTGTTAATGCAACGAATGGCGAGATCGTCTTTCAGTTAATTTGGAGCTCGGAAACAAGACACAGATAGCTTCAACTCGGGCTTGATTTGATTTAGTTCCTGTATAATCACGTGTCACAGTCATGTAACACACGGGAAAAATGTTTTGTTTCAGCGGTTACAACACTGCTGGGATTAATTATACGTGATGAATTCGTATCCGTTTCATCTTTAACATCCTGTAATCTGTCACAGCGCGGCCAGTCGAGAAAGTCCTGCTCTGCGGAGAGAGGCCGCCCTCTTTATCTGTCATCATGTTACCGGAGTGGAAACAGGTGTCTCATTTCATGTTCTCCAGAACCTTTTTTTTCCTCGTGTTATTTATTTATTTATTTGCTTCAATTCTTGCACATGGTCCTCTCAAATTGAGCCGTTCCTCCCACCGGTGGCCTCTGCTGAGTGGCTGACAGCTCCCGGGGATGCCGAGGGCGAAAAAAGCTCGACGGTGCGGCGGACAGGCGCGCGTACAGTAAGATGGCATTCGTCTGCTCAGAAGGTCACCGTCGCACGTTGTTCAAAAGCAGGTTTTCGGCGTTACGTAAGACGGAGAACTGAGGGGAAATAATGACACTGTGTGAGGTTTACAATGTCTGAGGTATATCGTGAGATCGGGGCATTCTTATTCTTAGCTTCGCCTTCCGTTTGAATTAATTTCCTCTGCTCTGTCGACTGTGTTCGCCATCGTGCCTCAAGAATATATAGCGTAATTTGTATAATTAGCATCGGTTGCAGCCCCACCTACACTTTCTCCCCGTCGTGCTCGAATGCAGACCTTTGCGTCTAATCTTAGATTGTTTTTAGTCCCTTTTTCCCTCAGTGTGAGAAAAAGAAAATGGAAAAGCGGAATAGTTTGAAAAAAAAACAAAACAAAAAAACAAAAAAACAACAGCTTTATCACAAATGCTGACCTTTAATTACAAAACCTCTGCAGCGGGAGACCTTAGCTTTTACTTAAGTTGACATTTATAAATACCGAAATGTCCCAGTGAATTGCTTTTTGTTGAAGTCAATGTATTGTTGAGCGAGATAGCATCGGTCCATTTGTCAAAAACTGTAACCGGGGGCTCGGGGGGGCGGCGGTGGGCGCGCGCCGAGGACAATGTATAGCTGCTCCGAACTGTCCACGTATGTGGAGGACAGGACCTGTTAGCGAAAAGGGGGGCCCTCTCCTATCAGTCACGGCAGCGATGGAAAGTCGAGATAGAGATGGCACTCCACCCTGCTACTGTGTTTGTGTGCCCGGGACAAGAAATCGATACGGCCGGTTTCAGGGACTGTTTTACAGTCAGGGCAGCTCTCAGCTTAAATGTTTGTCTGTTTTATTCAATGACACTTCTCTGCAAACTGTTACCCACTGGGAGCGGGGAACAAACGTGGAGCAAATAAACTAGCCGTCGACCCACCGCTGCATTGTTTGCGCTCGCAGATGGAAGCTGGATAGTGTGGGAAATTTTCTTTACACAGTGTCAAAGCAAAAAAATCTATCACGGCTTAGATCCGTGCCATTATATTACAGCCTCGGAGGAAATATTACTTCTCCGCACCGGCTTGTTTTTATCCCTGATCTTTCTGTCCACCCATCATCGCGGGGATATGGAGGCATCTGTGGGGACACGCGCCTTCCATTGCCTTCCCTCTCCCCTGATGAAAGAGGATTTCCCGTCTGATATGCAGTAAAGGTTATCTGGATCGCAGTCATGTTTCCTATATAACATGCACTGCCAAGCAAAAACAGGAAAAACATTTTCTCCCCCCCCACCCCCCTCCCTCAAAACTCATTTCAGCTATGCTTTTCATTATTACCACCGACCAACATACTGCACTTATGTGACCATAATTCTCCTCTCAGTGAGCACAGCACAACTCTGATGCCTTTTGGTCTGAAATGAAAACAAAATCTCTGGGTGATTCCAAGAAACCTTTAGGGTACTGTTGTAGTACTGTTTGGAAGGAATATTAGCCGGGGGAAAAAAGAAAAAAAATCGCTGATAATTGGAAGGCTGCACGAACCCCTCAGATTATTGCCTCCGCACAACAGAATACTTTCACAGATTTACCAAGGCGAGAGTGGAAGCAAAATAAATCAAATAGGATAATGTTGCGCCCTATAATCTGGGCTTCTACTTTGCAAGACATCGATGTGTTTTTTGCACTTATGCAGATTATTTTGGGGGGGAGAAACTATTTGATGCAATTTCTCAAGCGAAAGCTCTTTTTTTTTCCGCCTCTGACAGTGGGTCTCGTTTTACAATAAAATAAAAAAAAAGGAAAGAAACGGAAAGAAAGGAGAAAATGGTGCCTGAGGCTGAGTAGAGCAGACAAGCAACAGCTTCACATCACTCACCTGGATTCAAAAAGGACAGAAATAGCACTAAAAGCACCCACTCTCACTTTGTAACTGTTCCTTTGTTTCCCTGTCTCTCGCGTTAGGCTACCTTCGTGGCAGCCCTGTAGACCCTGCGCCTCTTTTCCCAAAGGGCTGCTCGCCGTCACATTACAGGAGGAGGGCATTGCACTGTGACAAACACAGACAGAATTAGCATGAAGTCAAATTAAAAACAGTACATTTTAGATAGATATCTTAATATAAGTATTTTTCAGTGTTATAGACCGATGTGGGTGGCATTTTCATGGCTCCAGTCAAAGTCCAGAGAAAAGACTTGCGTCCTCCTGTGCCGTCCATGTTCAGTTACTTGAATAGTCATCCCTGAACCAGACTCCTGCGTTATGTCCCACCTTAGGATGATATTCAGTAAGGTCATTTTAATTGGGATTTAAATTTGTTTTGTTTTGTTATATCCAGTGTAATGTTACAAGAATTGCTGGAAGGTTTCGGGGTGATACAGATAAAATGTCTGATTTTACTACTGTAAAGCAAATCTAGAATTAATGGTTTCTAGTTGCTTATGTGTCTTCTGGCCATTCATTTGTATTATTGTCATGAATATTTTGGCGTCTTCTTGACCAATTTTCCGGCAAAAGCATTTTTTAACGTCATCGACACAGAACGCAACAAGTTATAGAACAGGAAGTAGGATTACAGTGAGGGCCAAGCAAGTCTTCCAGCTAATAACATGCCATCAAATCTGACATGAATTATGGAATGATTTTACACTTAACCATCAGTTAAGTTCTGTATTTAGCAAAACCTTTTCAGACTTTCAAGCTTTCAATTTGCAGGCCTTTGAATGGAAGCTGGTAGGAAAATGAGGGGACTCGCTGCCAGTCACAGAGACAGATACACTGTCTGTAGGTAAATCACTCCAGATCCAAAAAAGCAGTTTGAATGCAGACTGATAGTGATGATATTAGCAAAACGGTGTCACTGTGCAAGGTTAATAGAAGGTGAAAGGACAATAAAACCAAACACGATGCTCACTGTGATACATTCTCCTCCGACAAGTTCCAAGTTTCTCTCAGCTGATGCCGCATTTAATGTGCTAAAACGCGAAAAATGTGAGAAACCACCGGCCTTTCAGCGCAGTCGAATTCATACGCTGAGGTGAAAAATCTGGTGATAATATCTTTCTTCATTCAACACCAGCATCAGCATCTGCTGAGACCGTTTTTGTCAGGTAAGGGCGATTATGAGCTGCATAGAGCTTGACGCTCTGCTAGTATTGCAGCCAAGGCAATCACTTGTTGTGACAGGGACAAGGAAGCTCCCTCTCCCTGCAGGAGGCTGATTGATTGGGCAGTCAGGAAGGGGGAAATGTCCTTCACAATGGGCAGGGAAGGACGGCGGGCCCCGGTGAAACTCTCGCTCTCCTCCAAGAACTTTGCGTTTTGCTAAACTAATCCTCCCCGTTGACATCAAAGAGCCACGGCTGACGTGGGAATGAGCTCTACTGGAAACGCTTCTGTCAGATGAGACGGATGCAAGTGGTCCAGATTCATAAAGTAGTGCCTCCTGCTTTCCGACTGAACTTCATACTCATCAAAAACAGCCAAAACGCACAAGCCTTCAGCATCAGAGTGTGTTTTCTGCAAATTCAAACAGAGAGGAAGCCGCAGAGCCGGTACTGGATGTGCACTGCACCGTGGGGTGGATCAGCAAGATTATGTCAGTCCATATATCTTATCCATCTCATAATTTGTCACCCTCTGATTTAGCAGAAAATGTATTGCTTTGCAGATTCCCAGTGCTGCCCTTCATTTCCGTGACAGCAGGAGGACAGTCATTGTGCGGCTTGAAGAAAAAAAAAATCACAAAAGCAAATGTCATCTCAAGTTAGCAAGAATAGTGCTCCTAGTCATTTGCATTTGAACATTTTTCAGTAAAACAGCAGATTGTTGGGCTGTGTGATACGACCAAGGGCTCAGATCCAAGTGTAGATCATCTTATATCAAGAGAACGGTCCGTATGATGACACAGCGCATTTTCTTTTAATTTCAAAACATCCTCATGCTCGAAAAAACTCAATATAGGTTAACTGCAAGTGACATGTGTCGGGTATTCCTCATACAGTCTCATTTTGGCTGTGTTAAGTTCAGAAAACTACTTGGTGAGGTATGAGAACACCTTGTGGTTTAAAATAATGAGATATTATGTAACATCAGTTATAAATGTACCTACGTTGCGTAAGAAAGTGCTGTTACGTGATGTACATGATGTCACTTAACCACGTTATCAAGTTAAAATAGCTCACTGTCGACTTTTGGTCTGACAGCGACCTTCCATCCTCAGTGTCCTCCAGATGCGTCTTTTTTTCACTCTTTGCACGACATTTCCTGACTTCCTCCTTTGCTGCGGCAGTAATTACTACAGCAGCTAGAGGTCGCCACCGAAGAAGTGATAAGCTCCTTTCACAGTCGACCTATATGGTTGCTCCTCTGAGGCTGTTACAACACTTAAAAAGGCCTGTTTCTAATTACAATTTGAATTATATACTTAACAATTTAAAGGTACATCCTCATATTTGATGTTTTTTTTACTTTAGTTTAAAACAGCACTGTTGCACAACTTTGAATTTAGCATTTAACACTGATTCCGATTGGTGTGCTGTACAATTTACAAACTATCGTTTTCTAGTTTGTGTAACTTTTCATACCCACACCAGAAGCCGACATAAGCAGTCCCTCTTTACACTGAAAGGGAACTACACTTCTGTCCTCACCGCTGCTGTTATGAGCGAGCGATTCAAAATTCTGTCTAATACTGCAAATCAAAAACAGAGCACATTTTCCACACCAGCAGAGAATCTTAAATATCGTGCTGCTGCAACTGCGTTTTTATTCTCTTCACACTGATTGATCATTAAACCCTTTTGAATTTGTCTGCTTCATTCTGTAACATGTTCAGTGTCTTAATAGTAATGCATTATTAATTATTATTAATTATTATTAAACGAAGCTCCCAATTTTCACAATTTATTTCCCCAAACCAGTCACATGACCATTAATTATTATTTTACTTTTCTGAAGGTTAAAGAAAAGTAATTATTTGCACGTACGTACGTAGGAACAAGACTTCTGGAAAATGGAATGAGGTCAAATGCTTTGTCTCAAAAATCAAAGTAGACAAATAATGGTAATGTCATGATGACTCACTGTTCTCTACTCTCTCTCACACATGCTTGTGAATGATGAATCTAATGAAATTTTGCTTGTGTTTTTCCTTGTTCCCAGCTAACTTCAGTGGTGTTCGGGCCCAAATTCTTCACATGATTTTAAGATTTCTTTTCTTCCTCATCTAACCTTAATACATATATATATTTGTGAATGTATATTGTGTATCCTGATTTATAAATATTGTTTTTTTCTTTCCATTTTTCAAACATTTTTTATCCGACAGAGATATAAGTGGAATTGAAATGTGCAGGCGTCTCCTTTTTTTTATTCATTTTCCTTAAGAATTACTGCTGTAGCAAACATATTTATCAAAACTGCAGTACATCAAAAGCTGGGCTGACTCTCTTTTTAACTTTTTTACATCTAAGATTTGAACAACAAGAGCAGAGCCAGTATTCCCTCTCAGACATGAAATCCTATCACCTCCTTTACATTCATCCAGTTCAGCGAGGACCTTGTTAAATATTTGCACTGTGCCAAGTCATACAGAGCCACGCAACCATGGCCATTACCAATGAGGAAGGCTCGGCTTTTAAATGTTAATTGCCGTTCCTTACACTTTCTCATTACGCTCATTCTAAATGATGTGCCGTGAGCTCCACTGAAAGTGTTCCCATTTATTCTCAGAATGGGTTTAGAGATCCGCGGCGTTCACATATGTATGACGGAGTAAAAAAGGACTGGAGAAAAGAAAAGAATTGTTTCTGCTTGATTTTGTGTGTAATGCAGATGGAGATATTGGAGTATTTTGTGAGGGAAAAAAAAACGTCAAGTCTTTATTGTTACTCAGTAGAGTGTGTTAATGGAGTCAAGAATGGCAACATGCGTGAGTGTGAATGTGGTATGATCTTGTTAGGCTTCCCCCCCATTTTGTCTTTTTACCCAGCCTGTGAAGAGAGCAATAGAGCGCATCATTAAATATATGGATTTAATTTTACCACAGAATAAAATTTACCATCATTCACTATTACAGCTGAACATAAAACATTCAGAGACATTAGCTTTTTTTTTATGTTTGAGTTTGTCATCGACATCTAACTCATTCAGAACCAGGATTTTTTTTAAAACATTAAAGTCTTATAAAATGTCTTGACACTCAGTTTTAAAATCTCACGCCAGCTAACCATCGACAAAAACGTACCATCAGTTTAAAGGTCACACTGGACGTATGAAACGGTCTTTTCTTATCTACAGCGTGACAGTGTGAGGTTCTTGTTGAAGGTGTGCAGCACCGTGTTGCTATGATGCTGTACTTTGAGTTTGAATCAGGGCATTTACGCAATTATCCCACTTTGTCTCTGCCACCGGTCTCGCCATCAGACTGTCCAGGACAAATCTGCTAAAAGCAGAAAAAGATAGCTCCACGTGAAAGTGCTTAAGTGCAGAACTGATAGAAAACGCACAACCCAAATAAGTGATGTTGTTCAAATGGGCTTTAAACAGAGAAAGAGAGACAAAAAAAACAAGCTGTTTTTTCAGGTATTCATTTTGTAAGTATGCTTCACCTTCTGTCTTCTGTTATGGAGCTGGGGTTACAGGAAAACCTCTTTCATTAATGATCAGTATCTTCAACATTTCTTATAACTCCTAGTTACATTTAGTTTAATTCAGTTGTGCTGTACATCAGTAATTAACATCTTTATAGCTACATTATCTGTATAGCCAAACGGAGAATGGAGCGATTCTAGGTCTAAAAAGTAAAGCCAAGCAAAGTACCTTAACCCGTCATTCTTTCTAATGGGTACTCTCTTAGAAATAAGGGTTCCAAAAGGGTTCTTCTACAAGGGCTGAGGTTCTACCTGGAACCATTTGCTTCTGAAAAACCCTTTTCTCGAAGAAACGTTTTTTCAAGGGTTCTTGGTAACACTAATGGTTCCAGAAAGAACCATTTTGATCCAGAGAACCCTTTTTTGGAGAAAGAGCTCTTCAGGGATTGTTGAAAGCATGGGTATAAGATCCTGTATGGGTTCTTTGTAGAACCTCTCATGGGGGGTTCTGGGTGGAACCTTACACACACAGTTCTAGGTATAACCCTTTATGTTGGGTTCTAGGTAGAACCCCCAAAAGGGTTCCAGGTGGAACCTTTATACTTTATGGTCTCAATTGCTTGTCTCAAGTCTTCTTCGGTACAGCATGATGTAAGTTATGGTCCCATTTAGAGTAAAATAGACAATAAAGGAGGCTATCCTATAGACTGTGGCTACCTTGTGACTAGGGATTTAGCAGTAATGGTAGAGGTACAGCTACCACATCCACCAGACATTCCAGCACGTTGCCCTCGTAGTGGAAAACCAATATCACTGAGCTACGTTTAACTCTTACACTCGTTTGACGCATTGCTGGGTACGGCAAGACAGGCGTTCTCGTGTAGTAGACAGCTGGGCTACAACGCCAGGATATACCCAACCCCTGCTCCAAGCTCTCATCCAGAAACGCTAGTCTCGAGGCTTCCAAAGTGCAAATGCGAAAGCATACATTGAACCTTGGATGTGATTTACATTAACTCTGCATAATGCGGTAAAACTAAATTAACATAAAACATTACTTAAAGCTATGTATCTTCATGTATGGACTGTGACAGAACATTTAGGTTTGCAAATTTAATGGAAAAGGTCTTTCTACTCTGTGAGAGCAAATAATTACACAATGAGGATGCATTCATGGCTTAATGTGACACATACTGTACTCCTGCCAAACGGCGTGCAATCCTAAAGCTTTTAACGGTGTCTCCTAATGAATACGTGTTAATGAAGTGGCTTTTATTCCTGCCACCATGTAACCTAAGTGCATGGATAGTTAGGCCAGGAAAGGTATCTGTGTGCAAATCCGTCGGGGCGGGATGCCTTGTGTCAAAGTATTTCCAGGGACGGAGATTAGTGTGTCAGTCACCAGGGACTGAGGTCGTGCACCCTCGTCATCCAGCGTGCCTGTACCTCCATGTACTGTAACACCAACTGGCAGAAAGGTCATACCAACTTGATCTTCAATTTAAGATGCTGTTCACGCTTTGGCTCTCTCGCTCTCTCTGTCTCTGTTTTATGTGATGGGTACAGACAGTGTCGCGCTTTGTGTATGTAGTTCCTGGAAATTCACATTTGACAAGGACTTTGAAAAAGGAAGTTGAGGCTTTTGAATTATTAGCAGAGACTAGAACAGCATTAAAAGGGTCGGACACTTGCGGAGGCGGGGGGGGTTGTCTGCACGCCTGCCACTTAGTTAAACCGGCCCGCATCGTCTCCGAGCATCATATATCAGCTGTGAACGAGCTAGCCGAAGATCTCTTGCCTGAGGGAGATCACCACAGCATCACCAGAGTCAGCAGCACACAAACTGTCACGCGTTGACACCTCCTGTGATCTCTCAGATGTGGCGTGGAGTCGGCTTTGATTGGACACGCTGCCTACCAGGTAGTACAGTCAAACGTTCAGCACATGCATATTTAAAGGGTGCACCCCCTCCGCCGGCTTTGTATCAGGGCGTGGAGTGCAAGGTAAGAATAATGAGGTTCATTACAGGAATCCACCCACTTCTCACTTCATGTCTTGACCGTGGCCCAGTGTGCTCTTTTTAAATCTTTAATAAGTAATTAACCTGGCTGAAATGCTAGAGTTGAAACGGCCTAAAAATGGCAAAAACCGGCAGCATCTTCGCTCGATGCCTTGTTGCCTTGGAAACATTTGGATTGGAAACGCCGAGCGGCGGAGAAGATAATGTTGGAAGCAGCATCAGCTCAGTGAGGAGAGAAAGGAAAAGTTAATTGGTTTTCGCGATCCAACCATAACTGACCAACAGCAGCTTTTGTAAACACGGGGCGGGAACGGGAATATTGAAAAAAGTTTTATAATCTGAATTCACTGGAAATAAGGATTGGTTCGTGCCGCGGACAGGAATATGCTGCCTTAGCCTGTGAAGGCTATTTGGAGCGGGAGCTTAAGCTTGACACAATGTGCCCGCACAATGGTTGGATCTGAGGTCTTGGGGATCTGCGGAGGGAAGCGCAGTCATAACAGAAATCCCCCACTACAAAGAGAAGAGGTGAAAAGGCAGTTATTTAACCAGATGCCCCACTCAGCAGAGAGAGGATTAAAATGCACTACTGCTTATCTGGCATAAAGACTTTGACTTTAAAACTGCAGGTTCCCTCAAAAACATGGTGTGAAGGTCAGCCTTTTATTAGATGCCTTTTGTGTGCTAATGAGAATGCAGGGGGATTTATGTGTCATTTCTCTGTTCTTCTGCTCACTCAGAGCTTTAATGTGGAAGAGGGAGAATAACAAGGCTGCGAACAAGTGCTTTTTTGTTTTGCGAACCATTTGGTGGGGTAAAGTGGGCTCTGATTGCAAAGCAAACACGCTGAAAGCCAAGGTAACTGTACAGGGCTCAAGTGAACGGTTAAGTGTCTTTTAACCAAGGTGCCTTCACTTCAGATATTACATAGTTTTTCTGTAAAACCGCACACGTTTTTTTCTTTCCAGAAAAGTTTTTAGGCCATTTTTCCTGTTGCAGATAAGCTAGAACTTGAGGTAAATTTTAAATATGATGAAATAATATTTGACTATTTTTTTTATCACAGAACCGGCGCTGCTGGCATTTTACCCAGAGCGGTCGCTTGGCTCACTTCAGTTTCCAACAATAAATCGTGTGTCCTGGTTGGCAAAAAAATTATGATGAAGAATTACAAAACACGGCCCACATTAGATAAGAACATGTGTACACACTTCTTGTGGTAGACGGCAGCTGAGAGCCTTTGATTGAAGACCTGTTCACTTTATTAACATTTGACTAAAACTGCTGTCTCTTCCCAACCATAACCCCGTGAAGTCAGTTATGCGGTCGTTCATTTTCTCTCAAAAATGTGATGTTTTGCTTAGAATCTGGAAACTATCATCCACAGTTTTATAAGATCCTTCTTACACAACTTTATCTCGATGTAATCTTGTCTCACTCAATATAACCTCTCCAAACTTTACTCACAAAACACCACGTAACACCTTTTCCCAGCATGTCTACACTGGTTACATGTTGGATGTTGAAATGGATTTTAATATTTTAATGACTACTTTAAAAGCACGTTTGGGTTTTGCCGCTGATTATAAGCACCAATGACTCACTAACCCCTCACTGGCCTGATTAGATCCTCAGGAAGAGGTCTGTTAGTTTGTCTTGTGTCAAGGCCAAGCAGGTTAGCTCTGTTTCATTTCAAATCTCTCTCAAAAACACACTTTTTTAGATCGGCTTTCTCTTTAATTGGTCATTCCTGCTTTTTTACTTCTCATTTTAGTCATTTTTTCCCCTTGTTTGTCGTTATTTTTGCATTTGTTTGAGTATTGTCTTTATTTTTTTATGTCTTTGTGAAGCACCTCGTAACTTGTTTTTGAAAAGAATTATATAAATAAAATTTAAAAAAAACAGAAGAAGCAGGTACTGTAGGGCAAACCCGAGAACTGACAAAGTACAAAGATATAAAAATTTAACAAAGTACAAACCAATGAAGCACGGAGAACACGGAGGGAACACGAGGTGCAAAACAGGGCCGGGTAACAAATGCTTGAAAAACAGTGAGGGGAAAACACAGGCTTATATACAGGAGTGATTAATTAATGGAACCCAGGTGAGCAGGGGAAAGGATAATCTTTCAAAATAAAACAGGAAACGACAAAACTAAAAACCAGGACCGTGACAAAATGCTTTTGTTGTCTGAACCAACCAAAAACTCAGATGCTGATTTTTGTCTTGTTCTAAGTCGGCACTGCACCTGTTCAGAAACACATTTTGTTATACTGGGTGAAATGGTTCTTCTGTCCTGAGAGTAGTCAGTACATTATGTATTCAGAAAAAGGAGCGAAAATAACCAGACCTCTGTGGCAGCTGCATGACTGAGAAAAAGCTGACCAATCCATGCTATTCGGCCTGAATGGCACGGATTGGTCAGCTTTTTCTCAGTCATGCCTTCATTGGTCAGATGCCTTCATGTCCCGCCCTCCTCCGCGCGTGCACACGTCCGGTTTCACTGATGCCGGATATATTCAGCACACTCCTCTGCAGGAATACGGAGTTCATTTGGTTACAATGGCAGAGAAAATGCAGCCACCGTTACTTCTACCAACTCACCCCGCTAAAAAGGCAAGGAAAAGAAAGTCTGAGGCAGAAAAGGGTGCAACGAAAAAGGCTCTGGATAAAGTAAGAAGTCGGACCCGAGTCAACATCGGTGCTGCGTTTGAGCGGTGGAGACAACTGGGGCATGTGAAGGGCCTGAAAAGTGATACAGAGGTTGCTCTCTTTCTGTTGGACAGGTAATGATTTTTTGTTTTGTTTTGTTTTGTTGTTATTTTCATGAAATATGTAAGGTTTTCCAACTTGGCTACTTGTGTAGCTCATATTAGCCCAATGCTAACGTTAGCTTCTTTGTGTGTTGTTTTTAGCCATGAGAAGGATCTATCAACTTCCACGCCACTGAAACACAGATTGATGAGACCCCCTCTCCCACCTGTGTCAACTACCGGTGAGTTCAACTGCCAGATGCGCGTTCAAGTTTGTGGGGGCGTGGCTTTGGACGGAGCACTGACGAGATGGGGAGGGGGGGATGGAACTTGGAGGAAATGCCACTTTGAAATCTCGCTAGCTCTCTTGCTAGCTCTCCAGGATTGTAGACTCTAGCTTTCTCTAGCTAAAAAAAAAAAAGTTAAATATGACCAAAGGAGAACTTATGTTTCCTTCAAGACACACAGTATTTGTACAAACTAGTTTCAAGAAGACAAGAATGACTTGTGAATGAAAGTTTGCAAATAATCAGACGAATAAAGCTGATAAACGCTCCCCTGATCTCAACAATGACTTTCCTTCGAGCAAGGAACTGAACCCGAGCTGCACCGGTGACTCCTCTGTGGTTGTGGGTTGTAGGATGTACTGGGAAGCTCTCTGTGGACAAACAGCAACACAGCAGATAAATATGTAATCAGTTATTTTCCACTGGCTGAATACATATTTTATTTTTTTACACTCAAGGCAACCCGCCACATCTGCTTTTTCACCTCTCATACCTCTTGTCATTTGACAAGTCGCAGCTATTGTTGAACCGGGTGACAGTGGGAACGATGCAGTATAAAACCTGCAGCAGCTCTCCACAGACGTAGCCCCCAGCTCTCGTGTCACGGAGGTGTAGCGGGCTCTTGATCCCGTGGATCCATGTGTCAGCCGACTCGCTCATCACCCGCATTAGATATGATCCTATTATTCAGAGTTTTCTGACTAAAATAAGCATGTGACTTATCAAAAAAGTAGTAAAACGTGTCCCTAAAAATGGTAATGAGACATTCCAGGATTTATTTAACAGCATCACACATGATCAGCTCTTAATTAATGCGTTGTAAGCGTGGCTGTTTAAAAACACTATATATGTTTAACAACTGAATTAGTTCAATATATTTTATATGATAACTCATAATTTGATACCTCCAAAAACTGTAGGGAGGAGAAGCTAATAATAAAAAAAATATAAGATAAGATTACTCTTATTACATATAAGAGAAAAGACTCCAAATGAAAGGTCAGAGGTCAGCTCAAGTCAGGCAGATGACTCGAGGCTGTGTGGCTGGAGGTCTGAATAATCTATAAATCTATAGAATAACTGGGAAAACATCAAAATGATGTCGCAATTTTGGAGATAAATTCAAAATAGATTTGGGTTTGATCCACTTGACAGCAAGCCAGAACTTAAGTGTAAAGGTTGTGTTTAATGTGACACATATTATAAAAAGATAGTTAATGTATTTTAAAGAGAATCACGCTGTCGGTTTCAGTCTTCCTGAAGCCCTTTTGCACTTTTTCCCCCCCGATCCTCTGCACACTTCAAAGCCATCAGGTCCTTGGAGTGACATTACTATTCCGCTCACACGCACAATAGCCTGTAAGCAATGGACATTGAATTAGACGAGAGGGTTTATGCTGAAGGTATGGCCGCGTAACACATTAATCTTTTATTTTCCGTCGATACTGTGGCACATCTAATGATGAGGGAGAGATTAAACCTCGGTAAACACAGCGTGCTGTACAGTGTATAACGGTTCAAGGCTGACAGGGCCACAAAACTGTGCCGGTGGAATTATGTTGGTGCAGGTGAGCGTTATTTACACACAATTTGCGACACATACTGTACTCTGTTACGGTGCTTAAGAAATCTGGATCTAATGTGTAAACAATATATTTTTGCAGTCCTGTACATTTGAGCTGCACAGTAATCGCAAATCATCGCACCCCGCTTTAACCGAGCGGTGGGTGTTTTGCACGACAATAAAGACACTCGAGCAATAAACACCGTTAAATTATGTTTAGTCACATATCAGCGGTGTCTCTCGACTCTCTAAGGGGCAAGGGGTGAAACTAAAATAAAAAAGCCCGGGGTTGGGGTCATATATAGCCAGCCAAGTTCTCTTCTGCTGCGACGTTGGGGTAAAAATTAAGTATGGAGGTGTTCCATAAGGGCGCCGGCATATGCCGGCTGGATAAAGGTTTTAAACAAAGCCCTTTGGCGTGCACAGCTCAAAGGGCAGGAGCAATTGCCCTCATGCCAGTGATGGCATAATTCTTTGAATGAAAATCAGCTTCTTGGCACAGGACACCTTTTTTGTTCAAGCATGAGTGTGAGCCCTTGAAAATAATCAGAGTCCAGTAGAACGTATCTTGCAAGAGGGCTGTGTTGAGTGGAAATCTACTTAATGTGCTCTTGTTTGCTACTAAATAGCAGATTAACCCCAGAGGCTTAAACCAGCCTGCAGCTGGTGCAGAGCATTTCGAACGAGGCGTCTGAAGGGGCTCCTCTTTCCATTCCCCGTCTTGGCTTTTTTGATCCGACCTGAGTTACCAGAAGGAGGGATTTTACGGGAAAGGTCAGCAATGCACAAGTCATCAAGGGGAAAAACAGATGAAGGCGGATGAGGCCTCAGAGAAGAGGCAGATATGCATCGTTATCATGCAGACCGTCGAAAAATAAGACTGTACAGGTCGTGCGAGCAGCTTATTACAGCCCACATTTGTGTTTATTGTTAGGCAGCAACCTTAAGTGGTTGTAGAAATTATGACCGGAGCAAAGGAGGAACGAGTGACTGAGGGGCTGATCGCACAGAGGCGAGCCGCTACAGGTGCCATTGCTTTTAAAAATGCCTTAAAAAAGCATGTTTTTGACAGCGTGGAGTGCCATGTGGAGCCGGGCTGCGTGCGCTACTGGCCATCATATGTAATAAATGGAAAATGCAGTGCGACTCCCGCGCCCGGCGCTGTAAAGTTCAACATATTTCAACCTCCAAAAATCGCTAGAAAAAACATGATGCGCATTCCAGGAGAGGAGCGGCCACCAGGCACAGCATACCGTAGGAAGACAATGGTTTTGTCCGGCGATGCGTTCATAGCAATCCGTCTGTGATCGGCCTCTGAGTGTGAAAGGAAGGAGGTCAGGCTTCCTCTCAGGAAACAAACTGTGTGTAACAAGTAACTTTAACTCATGTCCATAGATGAAGGAGTCTTTTTTTTAATTTCTCATCGAGATGAGAAGATTGATACCACTGTCATGTTTGCACAGGCTAATGTGAAGCTGCAGCCAGAAGACTGTCAGCCTATCTTAGCATAAGGCTGCAAAAACTGAAGCATAAAACAACACATTGTGGCGTTACAGTGGATTATGTGCTGGACTATTTCTTGGATTTCGTGGTCACTGCTTCTGGCAAAGAAGTAGTGCTGCACATAACCTCTCTTAAAACCACACACTGTAAAAAGTGCTGTTTTTACACTTGTTTTTGTGGGTAGCTGTTCCCCCCTGTCCTTTCCCAGCTTATCTAACTGGTCATCTGGCTTCATATATTCCTTAGCATGTCATCAATCTTCTCATCTGACTCTGCAACTTTCCAAAATGTTGAACTCTTCCATTGATACTAAACACTGTTGAACTTACAATGACAATAAAGCTTCTACTGATGCAGAAGCCACTTCAAGGTGTCCCACATTACAGACAGTATGGTTTCTTATATCATGTTATTGCTGCAGTAAGGGCAGTGCTCGTTTTTAATTACACGCCGATGTGTTTGAAAGAGTCGAAGCCGGCCTTATGTTGCCCTAAAAACCTAATTGAGATTCATTAGGATCTGCGCGCTGACTGCTGTCAATGTCAGCCTCGGGGCAAGTCATTTATTTATAGACATGTTTACAGTAGGTGGTATATGCTTTGTTGTACGGTTCAATGTCGAAATGCCCCGAGGTTACTGTGGAGTTTGCCTCGGCACATCGGGAAGGTCCCTGTAAACATCGTCGGGGTAATTGTCTGTATTTGACAAGTCGAACATCTGAAACAGGGGAGTTTTTTCAACATCAATTTATCCTTTCACAAAGCATGGTGTCTCTTTTTTTTTTTTCTTCTTCTTCAATCATTTTTCATGTGTCATTTCTCTGATAGATCTTCCTTCATACAGTCCTCTTTTTTTTTTTCTTTTTTTTTTTCACTCGAAATGTGCTGCCTAAAAATGAAAGCACCAAAGTCCCCGCAATGTGTCTTATGAGAGCACAAAGCATATGGGGGAGTATTAGAGGCCCTCTGAGGTTGGGGAGAAAATTGGCCATTTGTCTGTCACATTCGGCCCATTCTCCCATTACCTGTACAGACCCATTACAGGCCACAACCGTAATAACTCCCCGTGATCTATGACTGCGATGTGGCAAACCAGTGAGACACATGAACCCCTGAGCAGGAGCTTGGTTTATGCCTATGTATATATCCCCGGTGAGGCTTTGTTTGTATTCTTTTTTAAAAAAAGCACAGTTTGTAGAGGGCTTTTTTTTTTTTCTTGCTTGATCCCCAAATGACTTAAATTTTAAATGTCTGTGTTTTCGACTGTACTGTAGTCATACCCCCTGAGATTACAACACCAATGACATATTCAAAACCCCAGAACTCATTCCTTCTGCTCAACAGTTTCCATCCCCCTTTCAAGTCCGCGCCACAGAAGGGGAGCTCATGCAGAAAGGATTTGCCCTATCCAAGCATTGTACCTGCTGTAAATGATAGATTTAGAGAGAGAGGCAGGGAAAAAAAACGCCCCCCCCTCCCCAAAAAGAAAAAAATAATCTCTTTGACGGGAGACATGACAAGTGAATAGACATAAAAAAGAGACCAAGCACACAGAAAATTGGATTTTCAAGAGCGCCTTGTCTCGCAAAAAATGACCAGTCAGAGGGTGTTAGTGAGGCAGACTGGCTTTCATTAGCCTAGTCATTTGGCATCACTGAACCATGAAGATGGTTAAGTGATATTATGTTAACCTCCTGTTTTACATCTTGGGTTGAGATTAAATGTAATTAGATGGCTTTTGTACTTCCCACATAGTCTCCTGGGTAATTGATGACTGACTGAAGTCATTTACTGACCGTCCGCACTATTGTTCTGATCTCGCCACTGCCGGCTGCCATTTGAACAATGATTGACCAAGGCTACAGACATCAGCTAGTTCGTCACGGCTTTGACTTTCACCGTGGTCACATCAAAAGGGGGAAACGGCGTGTCCCGTTTAGCAATTTACGGTATCTCTGCCCTATTTTTAGCCCTGGCGTCGGCTGAAAAGACGTGATGAATGTTGAATTTCTTTTATACTGGTTCAGATCATCAAATGCATACAGAGAAAAAAAAAGGGGGGGGGGGCAAACATTAAAGCACTGTACCATATGTATGGGTATGTTTGACCTTTAAGATATAATTGATGGTTCTGATTCTGGTGGCCTTTTCTCAGAAACATTTACTCTGGCAGCGGGGAGTATTTTTATAAGAAAGCACATGTTATAGTAGGCGTTCGCCGCAGTTTTGTCACAGATTTCAAAAAAGGCTCCACATTATATCAATCTGAATACATGTGGGTGGTTTTTGTGCGCGCTCACAAAGGAATTCCGCCTGTTTTCAACCTGCTTTGTACAATTTTGGTAGAATACTGTATGTAACTGAACAATGGCAAATTTTGCCAGCCCCCTGCTCGCACTCCAAAGAGAGCTGGAGTGTCTACTCGGAATAAAATTGGGAATACAACAGCGCCTTTCTCTGTTTTCTCTGGTACTGTTATGCACCAGTTGTCGTGGTGTCTTTTGACTAAGGATGGATCATGATTTAAAAAAATAATCAACTAGTTTTTAACTTGGAAATGTTCATACGACTGTGGTTTTGTCTGATAAAAAATAATATTTGACATAGTTTTTTTCCCTTGTTTTCACCGTCGTCTGGAAATAACGCGATACTACCAGGTATCGCACGATTACAAGCCTTATTATTATAATTATTATCAGGCTCCGGTTAAACGTGTTGTAGTATAAGCCTCTGCCGCTATATACGACAATCACAAACAAACAGCAGATATTTGAATAATCTTTGAAAAGTTCTTGGTAATTTAATAGCATTTTTGCTTGAAATGCCCAGACAGCCCAGTTTTTTGCAAGGGCCATCTATCCATCTAATTTACCTAATGGATAAACACTCACTAGGCTGGACTGAAAGACTGTAAATGGTTCAGTAACATTTCAGCTGAATTGCCTGATTAAGTTGTTTTGCACTGTATCCAACCATTTCGAAGCCTCAGGTTTGGCAGTACGGCTGTCAGCGTTTCGTTTTTTGTAGCCAGAAGTGATCATAACTTGAGAAAGGAGGGTGGATTGGATCTGACTGAGAACCCAAGGACACACCGTGGTGGCAACATTTCAATCAAGGTAGCCATGTCCTAAAGCGTACCCTGCATTGTCATCTATTTTACTCTAAATGGGACCATCATTTACTAAATTAACATCACGCTGTGAAGAGGACTTGAATCGAGTGGTTGAGACCATAAACTCATCAGGAAACCATTTAGTGAGGTACTAAATTGATGAAGTAGACGGGGTATTTTCTCATAAGCTTGAATACCACTGGACTTCTTTTTTAAACCAGTGAAGTCTGATAATTAGACAGAATGCAGGTTTAAGGCACTCAGGCGGTGGCTTCACTTTTGAGACCCAGAAAGCTCTATCCATATTCTGTGCAGTCACTGGAGAAGACGCACTGTAGGTCAAGAGTTTTAAAACCCGAAGAGACACACATTTGAAGATGTCGAGACTACAAATCATCCGGCGGCGTCGCACCCTGTAATACCCAAAAGGTTTTACTTTTCTGTATAAAGATCTCACAGATAGAGAATACAGACAGTCCCGTACGTTCACCCACAGGCCACACAGACAGCACGCAGAGAGAGCTGCTGTAAATGATTGTGTTTCGCTGTGAGACAAGTCAAATAGATTGGTTAATTATATTTCTGCAACTCCCAAATTAAATCATAATGCTATAAAACTATACTTCACACAAGAGACTTATAATCACATTCGAACAATATAACCAGAGGTGTGTCTGGCCTATTTAGACCACGGGTGTCAGACTGGGACCAGCTGTTCTTATATAGGGGCCAGCAGAATTAACCCTGGAATTAGCGTGAGGAACCAAGGGTTTGATTTCCATCGGGGACGGGGATTGTCTTCTCACTGTCCAGCAGCCACGTCCAGATAAAAGAGAGGAAGAGTTGATAAAAAAATGTGGAAAAGCACATCTGAGTCACCTTCAGTTATTACATCACACTCAACACGAAACTGAGTGTAGAATATGTAGAATTGGCGTTCTGTCGATTTCATGCTCAAAACAAATAGGGGGCCGGAACATCACCAGAATAACCGCTAACTGCTGGCAACTGTAGCACCGTTAGTAAGCTAGTTAGCGCAGTTAGTTGTACAGCTAGCAGCCCAGATTGAGAGCTCTGAGCACCGGGGGAGTGTTAATGTCTGCACTGGTACCACAGGGGCTTTGGACCGCGACCGGGCTGGGGATAGCCGGTTAGCATGCTAACTTCACAAGAAAACAACCAATAATGATAGTAATCTCTGCAACACAATACGTTGACATCACAACATCAAAACTGCTTTTCTTTTTAGATTCTGTTGATAACTTTTCAACTAAAATTCTGGCATATTGATCTTCAGGGTCACATTCAGGGTCACGGGGCGGGCTGGAGCCGATCCCAGCTGACATTGGGCGAAGGCAGGATACACCCTGGATAAGTCGTCAGTTTATCACAGGGCATATATATATATTTTATATATATATAGTATATACATACCAGAACAGGAGGATCCTACTCTCTGTATTCTCCTCAAGCAGACTTTATTGTGTTCTCTGTTCTGATCGAATAAAGTAAGCAGGGATACCAGAAATTGTATTCTCTCTTTTACTGCATGAGCAGTGGGAGGAGAGACATGGGTTACTGACCAATCTGTAACAGTGATTACTGTCGGAATATAGAGCTATTTAACACTTATTTTAATAATAAAATAACACTAACAGCAGCTTTAATTATTTGTCGTTATTAGTTTCTAAGTTTTACTGATAAGTGTAATGCAAACAACTTTTTATTGTTTTACAACCAGTGAAGGGAAATGAAAAAATAAAATAAAAACAAAAACACCCATGAAATAAATAGAAACAACACAGTGATGTGGTGTGTCCTTAAACAGTGATTATAGGTCTGCTCATTCCTCACACTTTTAATTGAGAATTCCTATCACATTGTTCATAAAGCTCATGCAAAGTTCACCACAGGCTTATACAAATAAGAGACTTACACACATCTCTTGCGTACGAATGCAATAACATGCGTCATGCACTGACAGATGTGATTTTAAAGGTTCAGTTCCCAATGTATCCATCTGTGTGCATGACCTTCAGTGTTTCCCTATAACCTTCAGTGTGATTACTCACTAAACAGCACGACCAATAAACCAAACAAGGACGAAATGGTTTTATGAAAAATCTCCAAGAAGCGATAATTCACATTGAATGCAGAAACTGTTTTTAGTGTCTCTTTATTAAAATTATAATTGCATTTTGAATAACAGACCTGATTCTTTAGCAACATTATACAAGGACCTACACTTACATCACAACAGAAATGTTGCTTTTGGTCAGTGGGAAGTCATGGTTGTAATTGGCTCATGTTCAAGTGTCTTTCTGGTTTATGTTTCTTTGTATCTTCAAATTAATGTGCGACAAAGTCCTGTGTTACCGTCTACTCTTCAGACGTGTCAGGCAGCCGGATGCTTTAATCAGAGTTTAGTCATAGTTGGACTCTTTGCTATCCAGGCTGTGAGACGTGAGAGACAACAAACTATGTGTGAACAAAGAAGGCATGAGGAGATCGGTGCATCAGGGATGGAATTTTGTTGATCAAAAATGTCTTGAGTTTTTTATCTAATGCTGGAAGGAGCATTATTTTTTAAATGTTAAGGCAGGAGGGAAGAATGTGTGTCTGAGAGGGGTTTGGATGTTGCTGTGAAGGAGGTCATTAGCCAACCGGTGAGGGTGATGTTAGCTCACCAGAAAGTGAATTAAAGTTAGTCACGTTTGTTAGAGTGTGATGAGGCAAAATCCGTAACAGCTCCTGGTGCCTGCTGCCGTATTCAGGTCGGGTTGAATCATGATTACAAACCTCCAGCTGAGAAAGTCTGTCAGCTTACTATCATAATTACTGCTCAAGTTAGATATGAGGGAATTTTTTCAGTATTTGCTACCAGGCAGTGCATTCTGGTTGTTGTGGGTTTTTCTACTTTATGAGCAAACGGGAAATACCACAACCGTAGTGATGAAATATTTCTTTAATGGATAAATACTCACCAGGCTGGACTGAGAGACTGAAAATGGTTCAGTAACACTTTAGTAAATTGACTGATAAGATTGTTTTGTACTGTATCACTACAACACTACTGTTAATGAGAAGATGCTCAGTTACAAGCTCATTCTGAAGCTTGGGTTTGGCAGTACAGTTGCCGTCCTCTTGGCTTTTGTAGCCAGATGTGATCATATTTTTATAAGATGCTGGAGCAGATCCAGTCAGGATATCTTGACTGGTTCTGACTGAAAACCCGAGGACACACCCTGGTGAAGACTTGTCGATCAAAAGGTAGCCAAGTAAAAGTGGACCGTAATTTACAAAATGAACATCATGCCTTATTGAAAAGGACACTCATTAGGAGGCTGTTTTCAGTCTTAATAAACCAAGTGAGAAGTAAGGTCATTTTTCTCATAGACTTCTACAGAGTTGGACTTCTTTTGGAAACCAGTGGAGTCGCCCCTTGCTGGCTGTTGGAAAGAATGCAGGCGTCACTTTTCAGATCAGAAAGTCCACTGTATGATATGATGCTGTCTATGATGCTAACGTTAGCTTTTAGCTCCAAAGTACAGCCCTCATTGCCACTAGCCGTTGACTTTTCTTTCATCTTTTTAATGGGTCTTTAGTCGGTCCAGGTTCTTGAATGTGACCTCAGAATCAACGCGGCGTGGCGGAACAGTGTGTATGCAGCATTTTTAGTGACTGCTGGCGACTCTTCCCTCCAACGTTTCTGCCCTGCTGGATGATGATGATGATGATGATGATGACGACGATGATGAGAGTAGCTTTGGGGCGAGAGAGGCAGATGGACCCCTCATCCTCCCTCCCGCCTGCCACTGGACTGACCTTCATGTCCCTTGAAAGCATGATACCTGTGAATACTCTGATTATGGCCAGGCCAGGCTGCGCAGGGCCCGCGACCCCTCGCTGTGCCGGTGAGTGTCGAGGCAGCAGAGTGGACATGATTGACTCTTACCGCATACCCTGCCGGAGAGCCGCATTCCAACAGGGAAAGACAAAGAGACGGAGCGAAACGGGAGACGAGGGGGGAAAAAGAGAGAGAGAGCCCGCCCCGCATTCTCTGGCTAATTAAGTCTTATTATCCTGCACAACAGGAGGTACCTGAGAAATAATTGGCCACAGCGACAGCTAAATGTTCCAATCTGGAGGTGAAGCCAAAAGCACTGGAAAAGGTCACATGCCATTGTGCATTTCGCTGATCTTATTAGCGCCTCAGTCTGTCAAAGGGCCCGTCATTAATTCATAGGCAAAATACTTGCTAGATTAGAAAATATCCTCCCCTCTCGATTTTAAAGCCAATCTTGTTTAGGTGGGAAAATTAAATTTGTCTTTGTGTGATTTTTGACCTGTTAGTCAAAGAGACAGTCACCTTTTATACCCACTTACTCAGTAAGGATTATGTCTATTTCTGTGGTGCTAGTGCAACATTGAATCATAGAAGGGAGACAGTGTAGGAAAAAAAATATACCAAATCATGAAAAGTATATATCCCCACTAACATGTGACATCTGATGACTTTTCGAAGACCTACTTCAGCAGGGAGAGCTAACAATATGTCGTGATGCGCCCCGCATATATTTTCAATTCTAACAACATTTCTTGGTGATTTCACAGATGAACACCTTTAACCAGAGAGGAGGAACTAATCAGTTTAAACAGCTGCTATCTTTGGCACTTAAGGCAAGACTGACTGACTTTCTTAAAATATCTATTTTCCTCCCTTTCAGTAGTATTTAGCTCCGATTTTAATACGTTTATCTTGAATTAGTAAAAAAAAAAAAAGGCTTTGAAGAAAAAGGTTATCTTGACATTAATACGCCTCCAGATTACAAAGCTTCTCGACTGAATGTACAGTGTGGCTCCATTTGTGAGCCCGCAGCTGTTTTTTTATTTAGTTTTCATGCTAGAATGGCCGCTTACAGTCCAGCTGCGTGGCAACATTTTGTTGGGATAAATGTCAACAAAGCGGAGCGCACAAACCAGCTGAACGACCGCGACCCCATTCCTCCACTGGCACTTAACTCGGTAACTACTTCAGGTTAGTAATGAATCAGTGTGTGCCATTTAGAATTAATTGTTATGTTATTGTTTCATGAATAGAAGTTCCAATTCAATTTCATAACTAGTAACTTCAAACTGCAGTATAAGAGAGAATATTTGTGAGATAAATCAGACTTTATTGAAACAGCTTATAATGATCAATGTGTATGTTTCGTGTCTAAGCCAGACGTCGTGTCTCTGACTGATCTGGAAACTTACCAAGCGCTCCAATTCTTTCTCTTCTTTCTGTCGTTTTGTCCGGACCACTATTCATTTCTCCATATATTGAGGAAATGGAGTCACAAAGCCTCAGGATTATTGCAGAATGAAACACTTCCAACTGCTACTGACGTGTCTTTCCTCCCCAACTCACACTTCCCTGGAGCAAATCCGGTCCGACTTACACCTTTGAGTGGACACAACGCCGTACGGAATCAAGCTGCCTCTTAAATTGGCTCTTTGACGCGTTTCTAGTGCATTGAAAAGTCGGACTGAACAAAGACTTCAACAATTGGAAAAGGTTCCGTTTGAATTATCAGTAACTTGACGCACTGGATCACATACGGACATCATCTCCCGGCGAGCCCTTGTGCTTGTGAAGGTAATCTGGGAATGGTTGCTACCAGTAAAAACTACTTCAGAGAAGCTAATTGTAAATGCATTGAATGACTGCACTTCAACTGTACAATAGGCCCTCAAAATTTCACCAAAAATAATGAGTAGATAAGATCAATAGATATTGTGGTTGCGCATTTTTCTTTTCCCTCTGACTGTCAGGAGTGTTTTGAAGATTTTGTCTATTGATGCATCAAGGCAGGGTGTTTTCTGTGCCACCCATATACAATTTGCAAATGCACTTTCTGCTCTCTCTCTCTCTTTCTCTCTCTCTCAGCAGTGCATGCAGACACATCCTTATATGAAAAAAATAAAATAATAAATAAGAAAAAAAAAAAAAACGTCTAAAGTGGATATTTCAAAGAAATAAACCCGAGTGTGCGAGCTGTGAGGCGAAAACACTTTGATGATGAAGCTCAATAAATCTAATGTTGGTCAGTGATCCGCCGTGTTTGTGTTGACGTTTACATGGTTTTACTGTCGCGGGGGAGCTTTAAGCAACACCAAAGCAATATTTCTAGTATTTCACCCAAACCCCGATCGGTGTCAACAATCATACATCACACGTTCTATAGGGTCTCTCACACAGTAGGGTCAGAATACGATTCGATAATGACGCACGCTGCTTGTTATTCATAGCTTGTTTTCTTGCACTGATGAACAGTCTTTGTAATTCAAGATTGGTTTCTTCATTGCTCCGAATTTAAAAAGTTATTATATGCTCCGGCTTGTTAAATAACATTTATATGGATTATGGAAAAAACACTTATACCAGAGCTATTTGTTATGTGTTTTATTTAACAGTCACAGTGGCCTACTCGTCTCATCCAGGGATACGAAGGTGGGGAAGTGCCGAGGTAGTGATCCACCCAAACCAAGACTAGTCTGTATTCAAAAAATGCCGGTCAGCCCATCTCCATGCAAAAACGGCTGTATATGTCGTCCGTGCAAGCAGTTTATCAGGACCCATATTTTTATCTGTTCTTAGGTGGCAACCTCTAGTGGATGCACTAATTATGATAAGAGCAAAGGAGGAACTCAAGTGACATCAAGTGCCCAGGACTGGCAGCAGGCTTTGAAGGCCATTTAATATAATTGCAAAACCATCTTTTTTAAGTCGCATGGAGTTAGAGCGCCTGGCTGGTGGCAGTCACTGGTGCACACGCTCAAAGTTAAAGTGGGCCCAACAATGTGGAAGACTCGGTTCATTTTATAACCAGGAGGTTTAACTTATTTTGGCTACTGGTACCAGCGGTCACCAGCGGTTGGCTATGTCATTTTGGGAGCAGTCACATATGTTGTTTTGGGAGTTAATGGCCATCAACCTGTTCAGTCACTTATGATTTGTTCATTTTCTACAGGGGAAATTATTACTGTGGTTGACTTTACACCTACAACTGTTATAAACAGACATTAACCTTGAGACTTGTTACTTTCTACATACAAAAGTCTTCATAACAGACATTTGATTTGTCGTATAAATGATTTAGATACACTTGTATCTGGTAAACAGCTACATTTCAGGAATCCAACAAATATGTATTTCTTAATTGAATCTATTTTTTTTATTTGTTGACAAAGGACAGTAATGAACATCTATATAAAAATGCAAGACTTAAAAATGCTGGATTTTAGAAAAAAATGCAAATTTACATCTGTCGTAGCAAAAAGGCAGCAAAAAAAACAGTAAAATCACAAGTAAGAATATAAAATACAGACAATTTAACACAATCTGCTATAAATTAGGGTGTTAGGTTTGCAAACAAATAGCAATAATTTACCAAAGAACGGAACGTCAAGTGAGTAAAATACACCGTTTATATACAGCAAAAACTAAACGATGCTCCGTGGAGTGAAAATGTCCACTGATGAAGAAAACAAGGAGATAAACCCCCGTGAGATCGTACAGTGAGACTCTTTGTTCCCGCTGTGAGCAAGTGTAACATGAATTAATCAGCAACTAGTAGCACAGTGTTGGTTATTTCCCACATAAGCATGGCCTTTTATGATCCAATAGGTGATTGGCAGCTTTCCACAAACCACCATTGCTTCTTCTTTGTATTCTTTTTAGCTGCAACAACATATCCAGCTGTGGCTTCATAAACCAATCAGCATAATGCCCACAGGCCAGGTCATGGTGCAGAGCTCACTCTGTCTATGACATGTTACTGGTGAAAGCTGGTGGCACTTTACCTGGACGCTAAAAACAACAAGCACAGGCTGATCTTTGGGCATGAGCCATGCAATGTGGCTGACATGAGAGAAGCCTCAGGCAGTTTGGCGTTCACTGCCCTCATTTGTTTGAGGCCCACCATGCTGGCTGCTCCCTTCGTGGGCCACCAACACTCAGGCTCTCCTTCCACCTGTGTTGTCCTTGGACCACTGCCTCCTCCTCTGCCAGCCTTCCTTCAGCAACGTCCATCCATGCTGAAATGTGAACTGGACCCAGGTGTGAACTCACCTGGTCCTTCAAACACACCAGTCCTTGAGGGACCCAATGCACTGTCCAGATTTCTGTGATTCTCCACCCAGGTGCAGTGGAACTGAAGCAGCAGGAAACATCAGATGACACTGTTCATTCAAGAGTCCAATATCCCTCTGTGCAGCATACCTTTGGCATTTTTGTTGGCTGGGTTCATGCATCATCTCAGCACTGACACTTGGCTCTGACAATCTGAATCACTGCTTCAGGTGACTGCTGTTTTTATCATTTATGATGAGTCAATTATTCAAGGACAGGTCCACACATGCTTTTGGAAACTGTTGCCTCATCATCAGGTTGTCATATAAATGCTGGTTTTTCCTTTTGCCTTCACTTCACTGACCTTGTGATGATCTGCATCTGGGATGGAACAGCTTCAAGATTTCAGCTGGGCTTTCATTTAAACAGAATCTTGCCTCAAGAGACAGCAATCATAGTTCACCTACAGCTGGTTAGGAACTCAGATTTTGTCACCACATTACATAATTATGACATTGCGCGCCACCATGCTGCTTTGTTCAGAATCACAAGGTAGGTGTCACCAAATAGCACATATATGAAGTTGCCTCCTGTGATACTGAGAATTTGTTGTCAGCTCACCAGCCAGCAAGTGGTCCCCATGACACAGTTTGGTGTTCCCTTTACAAAAGAGAAAAATAAAATGAGAATCACATATGATGTGCAAGTGCACTTCAGTCACTTCAGGATCAGGAGAAACTTATAGCGAGAATATTTCAGTTCCCTTACCTCCTCATAGTCTTGGTATTTCACTTTCTCCATTTGCCTTCAGAACGAATCATACATGACCGCATACAAATACACTTTATGCACGTTATGCACGTACAGTTACACTGACACTACTGTGTATCAAAGGCTGGAATATGCATGAATAATAAGAGATAGGTTTCTACATTGAACCTTCCCAGTTTTAAAGGGGCAGTTTACTGTGGCAGCAGTTGTATAATCACGGACTGTACAAAACAGGAACATAGTCTCTGTGATGTCACTCAGGTGTCGTCATCTCGACAGTGCCTGACATCGCTTAACTTCACAGTTGATCCAAAAATGGGCAGAGGGGTGTCACTCAAAGCGGCCACACCCTTGAATTATGCATAATTATAAGTCTTTATATTGTTTGAACGAGTGAGTTATATGAAAACACACTTTAGTTTATGCTGTAAAGTTGGGGATCGACGGGGGGCTATGGGGATTTACTCGCTTTTGGAGCCAGCCTCAAGTGGTCACTCAGGGAACTTTCTACATCGGCTCCACTGTGTAAATGTAAGTATATACTGTAGATTATATGCTGTAATCCGTTCCGACTTGGTATTCTTGACTTCCAGTCTAAATACGTCCCAGTTGCGTCTGCTCAGAAAAAAAAACAAAACACGGACAGCAAACGGGTGTTTGTATGGCAAGTCTGTGAACTTCACAAGCGGCGACAGCAGCTGATTTAACAAATTGGCTCACTTAAGAAGAGACAGAAGGAGCGGGCTCGCACTGCGCGCCGTAGCAAAGTCTTCTATCAAGTATAAATCAGCCGAATGGAAATGAAAATGTCAACTACAAAGTTGTTTGTTTCCCCACACATTTCACAACACAAACACTAGATGCATTAAAAAGTGATGGAAAGGTAAGTGTTCACTTTGTGTGCCAACACCGGTGGCTGGGTGTGGTGGTGGGTGGATGCAGCATCACGTCTTCTGTAGCTATGGAGCAGCTTTCAAATGTTTATTTATTTATATTAATTTTAATTTAGTTTAGTTTTTGTGTTACAAACAGGCTATCTAGTGTTTGAGGAACACTGTTGAGTTGCATTATGGGAAATAATGCAAGGCTCTAGTGTTTTTTCAGAGTTTGCTTGAAGTCAGTGTACCTCAGGATCAGCTGCTTCAATTTTTACTATTCAGGTTTTAGTCTCTCTCTTTCTAGTCTCCCAATTCTATTGGAATGCAATTCACCTCGTAGGCCACCAGGGACCTTAATACATAATTGGCCTTGAACTGTTTGTTTACCTCACCAGACAAGATAGAGGAGTATTAAAAGGGAGATTAAGGTCCTCATTTAAACCTGTTCAAAACAATGTGCCTGATTTATAAATACACTTTGTCTCAAGTTTAAAGCAGCGACTTTGTCAGTTGATAATATTATTTCTTAATTTACCTTGTTAGTTTATTCAAAAGAAAATGCACTTGTTGATCAACAGAAAAAAATAGAGCTGTAAATTCTTCTTCTGTCCCTGGCCAGATGTTGAAATGCAACCAAAAAGTAGAATCAAATAATGGTAATTATCTTACAATATTGTGATGAGGTCTGTTATGAAGGATCATCTTGTTGCTCTCTCAGACTTTTTAAAAATGTCCCTCACAGTCCTCTGAACATCTATCTAGAACAATAGTTATGTATGCCATTGTTTATAAAATGTCACAGCCCTAATGAACGAGAAGCCTCTCCCATTGGCTAGCGGGGAATTTGTTCAGGCTTCAGCGAGCCAGTTGTGCAGGCTGTTTCGACACAGCTGGCGGGGGGATGCGCCCCGTTGTTCTGGGGGGCTCGAGGGCAGGTGAGCTCCTGTCAGAGTAGAGGATGGGTCGGGCCCATGATGCGTGTGGCATGTTGTTGGTGCAGCTGATGGGGAGGGGAAGAGGGTCAGCGGTACCTCCCAGGCTTCCCATCCCGTCCCCGTCCACCCCCCCCGCATCCCATCTGTCCTGCACTGACGGGATGTGAGCAGAATAACAAGTCCGCATCTGTCCAGTAATGAGATCCCCAGCTCAGCATCAAGATATCAGATGTTAACAGGTAGATGATGATAATAGTATAACCTCATCACTGCTCATCACTGTAATCACATGCTCGTCTTCGAGGTACACTAAACTGTAATGACTAAGCCGGTCTGCACTGCATTACTTTAAGGAAAACAGAGTGACAGGCTGATACGAACCGCAGATGAGACCGGCTGTGCTTGCAAATATTTTTTTAAATGTCAGTGTCAAGAGCCCGAGTTTACAATATTGTTATCTTGAGATAACGAAGCTCATTTTCTCATGTTATATTTAACTTAGACAGATTCACTCACACACTGCTCTGTGGGCTCCGTTTGGGAGTGTCAAAGCAACTCGGATTGAAATTTCGATGACCTTTTGCCATTTGTTGAAAGAATGTTGAGGGTATTTACAGTACGGTTAATTATTATGAGTAATAGGCTAACATACAGTGGTCAGCTTAAAGCAGATTGCTTCTGTCAAGTGGGCTGCAACCAAAAGGATTCTTGTTGGGAAATGGAAAAGTAACCACCCCAACTGTTGGGTGACAGTGATATCATAAAGTATGTATATAAAAGTAGAGTAGAGTATATTTATAAATACATCTATCTTTCTATCCATCCATCCATACATATATAATGCGTCTTGATTTGACATTTTCAGCATAAATCCCCATCTGTGCTTCCTTGCATGGCGCTCATTATCTTTCATAAACATTTTACGCAATTAGTGAAACAACCTTTTTGCTTTTCTTGTGATAAGGGATTGATTATATCATTGTCTTAGGATAACAAGGCTTGTTCTCGTAAGATACCGAAATCATTAATTCGTAATTAATTTGCAGGCATGGCTGTTCTCAGAAAATGTGAGCAACAGGATGAAGTGTACCGGACACTGAAATCCATCGCCGTGCAACTGAAGTTTCATTAAAGCAATTCAGCATTTTAGTATCCAGTTATTTGCTTTTTTCCCCCAAGAGTGAGATGAGAGGATTGATACAACTCTAATTTCTGTGTAGGTACAGAGAGGATGTTATTAGCTTAGCTTAGCACAAGACTGGAAGCAGGCGGAATCAACCTACAAATGATGAACACTCTTTTTTGGGGTAGTTTTAGAGGGAGTGCTGCTGTTTTTATCTGTATCCACTAATGTTGGCAGCTACACCGCGGCCTGCCAGATGTGGCCACAGGTTTTAATCTTTGAACTGGCACAGTTGGTTCCAAACCTGGAAACCTCACACAGTAGCTGTGCCGAGCTGTTTGTCAGAAAACAGTACCTGTCCATAACTCTTTTTGTTTGTACATTTCTGTCAGTGTCATTCCCCGCCTCTTTTAAGCCTTCACAAAAAAAAGGGCGTCGTCACACCGTGATTGGCTGGGAGGGAAATTCCCCAAGCTGCTTCCACTCCTCAATCAGGAGTCAGTCTCCTCCACCCTGCGCACAGGTGATCTGAATCCCCTGCAATTAGTCCAGAGGGATTTTTGAAAATCAGCCCAAAACAAAGAAAGACAGCAGGTCTTAAACAATGGGACCGCTACAGAGTGAACACACGAGACATGACATGTTAATCAGTCAGCTAAGAAGCTGCCAGTTGGCCTTTCTTTTCCATTTGGAGTTTACATTTCCCTCCACTCTTTATGCCGAGTTACGGAAATAACAATTTGACACCACGTCTGCAGCTAACGCACAAACATAGCAAGCTTCTCATCCCACTCTAAAAAAGGTTATTTCATAAATATTCTTACACAAAAAAAAAATCTGTGTATTTTGTAGAAGTCTGGTTTATTTCTGTGTGGTGTCAGTCTTCAGGTCTGTTCACAGGTTTTGCTGTTAATAGATATCAGTCGTTTCCCCTCCTCCTCTTCCTCCTCCTCCTCCTCGTCCTGCTGCAGCCTGCTCAGAAAACCTGCCAACGTGAACCCTGAAAAGACGAGCGGAGAGAGTGTTTTTTTTTCTTTTTATTAAGAGGCTGTTAGAAAAGTAAGCTCATTTATTATTTACAATGAAACTACATATATTGTAGACGTTTCGCCTGAATGGACTCCTGTTCGGAAGAGATTCAACTGGTGACATTTAGCTTTTGTTCCACTCGCTTATGGGGAAGAGGGAATTTCTTTCATTTTTCATGCAGGGGTCAGTTTGGAGGACTAAAAAAATGCACTTTAGAAAGAGGAAGCAGAAGGCTCGCCTCAGTTACCTGCTTGGCTGCTGTGACCTTCAGCCACAAAGGCAGATCCCTGCTATTTTGCAAGTCGATTATTGGGTGCCCTTTGTCAACAGCCGACTTTTTTTTTTAATTCAGCATTTTTCCGATCAATAATTTTACATTTGCTTCCATTTATTTTTGTTTCTCGCGCGAGTATAGTTCTGGAAGGAATCATTGGCATTCATCTGGCGACAGGAGTGAGACAAGTTAATGCCAAACCCCTGCTCTCCACCGCATTTCAAGCCTCTGAAGAAGTTACGCATTATGCACAAATGTTCCCCCCCCCGCAGATGACACAGTTCATTGTTTAACTTTTTTTCTCTGTTTTGCATACAAATATAAAGGGTGCGTATGAGTAATATGTTGCAGCGCCGTGTAAAGCGGAGTTCTGTGCGCGGACTCGAAGAGAAGTGATCCTCGGGGCTATAAAAAAAATCACTGAACCCTGCTCTTTGCACTCATGTGCAAAGCATGGCAATTCTTCAGTCCGCTGCACAAGCTCCCCATATTTTTCTCTCCTTTGAGCAGTGTGTTCTTACATATACAGAAAAATGAGAACCCATATGGTCCTTCAGAAGATAGTACAACCTTAATAATGAGAGCTCTCATTGGGCGGCGGAACCTCTGACTTTCATCTACTATTATGACATGGTGGCAGAATTTGTGCCTCGCGAAGGCTGAACTAAGCTACTGAACCACACCATGTCCAATCTCAGCATTAACGCAGGCCGATATGTTACCTAGCAAGCCACACCAGTCATTTCAGCGTTTTCCCGGAGTGATGAAAGCTCCACTAAAAACTCAAGTGTTCTGCATTCGCGATGAAGTGGCGAGTGAATGCCCCTCCGAACTCCCCTCCGCAGTCTCGCAGCGGAATCGGGCTAATCCAGAATCATAAACGAACAGACATTTAGGCCGCGCGGGGTTCACAGGAGCACGGCTGTGCTTCACTTTGATCATTCTGTCTCACCGTGTGGAGTCGGGCCACTTCAACGGGCCTTTTCACTTGATAGAAACTGAATTTCAAGCCTTCCTCTTCCACTTTCTGTAAGTTTAGGAGCTGCAGATTATTGTCATTCTGCTCATTTCTGCAGCACAATTCTAGTGAGAAGTTCACAGATGGAGGAGGCCGCCCTAACAGGTCACACTTTATAACAGCCGTCCTTAACAAACGGTGAAGTTGGAGCTAATTGAACTTCAGTTAATAGTTGTTTCACGGATAACAAACAACACAATGCTTTATAGAGCTCCCTTTTAAACATCAGTTGCAATTTATGTTTATAGACCAACGTCACAACCATCAGTTACAACCTAACAATTAACAGTTTCTTATTAAATGGTTTATAAGTCATTTCTTCACTTCAGTATACTATAAATGTAGCATGTATCTATGATTGAGTGTTTCCTGATGTGTTAATAATCTGTTTATGAGTTAATCCAGCTGTCTTTTCATGAGCAATTGAGTGTAAACATTCTTTTTGTACACTTTTTTTTTTTAAAGTTATGGTTGCAGACTCTCTCCGCCTCCTCACACTCGTATTTTGAGGGCCGACCAAAGAGACAAAACACACAGCGAACAAAATTCGAGATAGATTTGAATGCTAGCATCTTCTTTTTTTTTCTTTTTCAAATTTCTATGTCAACATCGTTTATAATATCGTTAGTGTGAATTCATTTGGCCACGATAATGTAACGACAATCAGATAGCGTGACAGCCCCTGGTTGCAGCGATACTTGCAAGAGTTGTGTAACTGTATCTCGATCTGTATTTGCAGGTGTATTTAGATTTGCAAATGTGCAGACACATCTGTAAATGCGCACATTTGCTGTAAGAGCTGGAAATACAGACAAGTCTTCAGTTACAACTCAGACAGGCCTCTCAGTCGGCCGTCTTTTACACACTTCTTTTTAGGTAATTAGATCCAATATTGGTGGATATACTGTTTGACGTGCACACCATTGAGGTAAAAAGATTAAATTAAGCAGATCAATTTATGTTATTCCTCTTTCTTTGTGTGAAGTGTGAGGCTGCTTTGCCCTCCGACAGTCTCTTTCTGATATTCTTAAACCTCTACTCCACTCCGAAGAGTGCGGTTAATTGTATTTTCTCTCGAAAAAACAGTACACTGATTATTACGTGCACTTACGTGTTTGTATAAAGTGTACTGTGTCATCATCATTACCTGAACAGAAAGCCACAGAATGCACTAATCATCCAGTTAGGGGGCGAAGCAGCCGAGTGATTGCAAAATCATGCCATATCAATTAAATATGAATTTATCTCAAACATTTGCTTTTCATGTATAATAGGGGTCATGCTTTATCAAACTAGTACTCATTATTCCAGTGTGTGTATATGTACAGATAGACGGACAAGTTGCAGCAGCACACGGAGCGTGTTCATACACCAACACAATGCACACAAACAACACACAGTATGAGGAGCAGAGGGTGTAGGCAGTGGTTTCAGTTATTTACAGTGATTGTACAAAAGGGGAAAAGATGGAAAGCTTTTGTTGGAGTCAGCGCTCCGTTACCTGACTGTCCCGTATATTCGGCTGAAGGGAAGGAGAGTAAAGCGACAGCAGAGTAGGTTGTCGGAGTCTGTTACAACTCTACATGTTTCCTGTGTTGGAGCGGTGGGCTGAATACAGGAGCGGGGGAGGCCGACGTCGCAGCGTTTCCCCACACATAGACTTTACTCGGTCGGGCCACTGAAGGTACATTTGGCAACATTTTTTTCATTTTTTTTACTTTTACAGTCTCCCCTCGCCCTATACCTCCTGTCGGTACCTCCCACAAGGTAGCAGGTGATGACGAGGCAGGAGGACCCAGATGCACGGACTGAGGTTGTAGTGATTCAAAAAAAATATTTAATTCTTTCAGGATCAAAAAATAAAAACGTCAAGAACGTGGCGTGGAATACAATCACAGACATACTAACAACGAGCAAACAACGAAACAAACAGTGAACCGACAAAGACTGAACAAAAACCCAGACTTCAAATAACAAGACACAAATGAGGGAACAAGACACAGGTGAGACACAAGAGGACAGGTGCAGGTAATCAAACAGAACAGTGACAGGGAGGACAAGACATGGAACACAAGGACTACAAAATAAAACAGGAAGTGACCTAACAAAACCAAAACATGAAACAGAAACTTAACAGCAGAGACCGTAGAGAGATGTTCTCACGTATCAAGTCTCTCCTGTAGACGCACTGACTGTGATATTTTGATGTCACCCTTCTTATGCCGTCTTATTTTTGTAAAAGCTTGCAAGCGCACTTGGTTGTTGCGATGTCGTTGTCGGTTTCAATAGTTTGGATTGACAACGAGCCTCCTCCACACTCAGCTCACCTGCTCTTGTGTGAAATGAGAACACCAAAACACAAGGAGGGCTTTTTTTGGGCATTTTGTGCTGATGTTTGAGGCTCATTCTAAAATCGTAAATCGTTTATTGGCTACAACAGATGACTCAATTACGATTTTTAATGTAACTAAGTAGATTACATGGTGTACTGCATACTTACGTACAAGTCAAACTACAGACTTGAAAAAATACTAGGGTACCTAACTACACTATAAATGTAATAAGTAATATCACGTCGTTAATTACTTTATCAATGTGATGTTATTACATTTGATTACTTTTCTAACTGCTTTAAACTGGATAAAATGCTGAAAGGTTCAATTTATCTGTAGATGTTTATTTAGGTTTGACATCCAGCATATCAATGTTTCGCTGCTGGTAAACAAGCTTGAATTTGAATTTCCAGATATGTCTTATTCAGGTTGTCTAGCGCAATACGCACTGGTTCGACTGGCAGGCGAGAGTAATTCAAACAAGAGAACCAATCAAAGTCAACACCCAGATTTGCCCAAACTGCCCCGTTAATGGAGCCTGTCTTAAATGTGGAGACGACTTCTTATCCAGCGCTTGATGATGTTGCACTCAAGTTATTAGTCCTGATGGCTTTTCAGACCTGCTTTGGCAAAAAGACACAAAGCAACAAAATGAATGTTATATTCTAGCTTCTTACTGAAAAGAACAAATTCATATGCAACCCTAATCTAATCACCAACATTACGATGAAAGATTTGAATTTGACGACTGTAACTGCAGGATCACAATTCAATTCATTTTGTAATTCGACCACCTGATGCCGTTATGTGTAACTTATAACTCCCCGACTCTGGTTATGTAAACCATGACCTGCTTGAACTGACTGTGACGTGACCGTGACTTATCAACCTGTCATGGACAGAAGGGAAGTCATCATCACTGAGAGTCTGATCTTTTTGTGATTTCTCATGGGTCAGATATGAATACCAGACGGGCTGGCGAGGGCGGCAGGAGGGTGTCGGGGGCACGGCGACATCATTCATGCAGATCAGAGAAGCCCGATATCATAAATGGGCTTCAGGGTGCACGGATGCCGTCCTTTGTGAATTCATTTTACAGCTTACATGGTGACGAAGATGGCTTTTTTTCCGGCGTGCGCCGCCTATTATCATGGCTTGTTTACGCACATCACGGTACGCATAAATTTCTTGCTTTTAGCACAGGAAACTGAAGCTGAGGAACTGCAGAAATTACCATTGAAACACAATTATACTGAGTAGCCCCTCAGTGTTAGACGCTCCGTTCGCGAGACAGACTGAGCAGGTTCATCCAAGAAAAAGCTCTGGTGTTGATTCGAGTGAAACTATCATTTTAATTACAGGGATGAAAGAAGGGCCGTTTAAAATAAATCTTACTCTCAGAACATGCAAAAGTGGGCACGTGACACGCGCAGAAAGGCCACGTGAACGCAGACGTTGATTTAATTCGATCAAGCGCCCTTCAGTACGTCTCCTCATTAGATCGTAACGGCTCAATCTAAATCTCCCTCTCGTTGAGCCCGGATCTCTGCTGTTTGCTCGGGGAATAAAAGAGCAAATATCAGCCGGCCGTCTGCAGCCGCCACGATCCCAAACCTTCAAATATGAAACATGGAGAAAAACAAGAAATACAATATTTTGTGGCTTTTATGCAAATATGACATTTCCCCTGCCGGGTTCCACAGAGCCAGGTCCTCTGTTGACCACAGATACCTGCCCGTGTTACTGCTGAGGCAGCAGCAGCCTCTGTTGCATCGAGTCTTCATTATTTGTTATCAACACATTAATACCTGTCAAATAGAATTTACACACAAGCAAGTCGAAAAGTTGAGCCGCCCGTGTGCAGGGGGGGCGTGTAGTGCGTGTCAAGCCTCTCCGTGTGCGGGCCTATCTTACTGCTGCACCCTCGCGTTTGAATAGCAGTGCAGCGCTGGCGTTTTTATTTACATTCAGGCTTACTGAAGAGAGATCGAAGCAGAGATACAACACAGACCTATATGTGAAATAACAGTTCCAGTGTTTCTTAATGCTGACGTTCACAGCGCTGTAAACACGTGACGTGCATTTCCCCCGTTTCTCGTTCCCGCGTTATTGATACGGGCCGATCAATGAAATTCATTAATTGACCGATAATCGACTGCTGACGGTTTTAATTTCATTTGTTATTTACATTCAGAGCAGGAACTGCAGCGTTCGGCCAACCGGTGAATTAAAACATCTTTCTCAGCAGCTTTTTCAAGGACGTTTGCAAGAATTTGACAAAACCGCATGTAAATAGTAAACCTTGACCCCATGTAGCTTCAGTTCCATCCTGATATTTAGATTACAGCATTTTCTTTAATATTGCAGTAACACGTGTCGATCATCACTGAATAATTTGTCTAATTAAAGCTGTACTTGTGTCATCTCTGTTACGTCAATTAAAGCGTTTTATCTGTGTTTATCTATTGATCCAATAAATGTATAAAGCTGCCCTCAGCAGCACAACCGTCAAGATTATTCACTTTAGAGCGGTTCTTTAAGCGGGTTGGTACTGACCGGTGTGCAGTACCGCCGTCTTTAGATCTAACTCTGTGGCGTACCGTGACCTTTTCATGCATACCGGCACTTCTTACAACCTGCAGGTACTCTCTTCTGTCCTCTTCATATCACGTCGGGGAGTTGGAAGCGCCACAAATGGATCATAGTGCTGCCTGCTTCCTTTCGGCGGCCATGTAAACCTATTAGGCTGCTCAGACGGGGCTGTGTGTGGAGCTCAGCGGGCGGCTCATGAGCTGCAGCGATCTCTTTCGGTATCCGTTATATTTTATCCTGCCTGCCGTGAGTGAAGCTGGCCAGAAAACACACCGGTAATCTATTAGAAATAGTGTCACTGCCGCACGTCGTTGTGTTTCTACGTATTTATTCCTCAGAGAGGAGCAGACGTGAGCAGTCGTCCCCGCACACACCACAGCGCTCCTTTGGTCCTTTTAACTCAATTGTTATTAGTAAAAGTGTTGTACTTATCGAGGAGCACATAAAAAGGCTATGCAATATGAAATCAAGAGGTTATTATGAAAATCAGCTGTACGTGTCTTAATTTGTATTTACACTTTCTGATGATTAAATACGAATGTGTTAACGAAGCTACAACTGAGCTCCAATCAGTCAAGTTAATCAGGCGTGGCGAGCTCGTTCAAGCTGTGGGGGGCGTGCACCAGCAGATTTTTGATATATGGATCTTTTCATATGGTTATTTTGTTCAGTATTTCAGTTTATTACAATTGTTTTTGATAATATGTGGCAACGATCAGTTTATATTGTGAGTGACAGATTCTTCTAATCACGTCATAGATCACACCTCAAAAACCCACACATCCGATTTCCCCTTATGGAATTGGTTTCTCGCAAAGGTTTCATGATGCAACTGGTTTGCAACAGCGGGTTGCATCGCACTCTTTATGTAGGAGATGTGGACCATAGGTTAACGGTGTGTTGCTGATGGTAAGTAGAGCATCAATCCCTTCTTCAAACAAGTTAAAATTAAATGCAATTAGTTATACACACTTGATTGCCTTTGAAAAATACAGGCATAGTTTGCTTTGCAGTATATTTGGCTAGCACGAACTAACGTAGGTGGCTGTCTCTGAACTCTGTAGTTTAGCCTCAGCATTGCCAGATGGGAAATTACTGTATTTTCAAGGTAGGTAAAAGGTAATTTTATTATTATTTTCTTAAATCACAAGGATTCCCGCTACATCTGGAGTGTTGATGATGAGTTCAGGAGTCTCACAGCCCGGGTAAGGAAGCAGCTCTGTAGTCTGGCAGTACGGCAGTGGATACTTCACGTAACTTGGTGGGTGATTGTTGTCTTTCAGTATCCGTTGGGCTCCATGCAGACATCTCACTTCACCGATGTCGCTGATGCTCTGTAGATCGGTACCAGTGACGTTCTTGGCAGTTTTAATCACCCACTGTAGAGCCTCCCGTCCTGGGCGGTGCACAAAACATGCCAGTTGGTGATGTTTCCAGTCAGGATGCTGGTGGTGATGCGTGATGACCAAGATCCCTCTGTGGACTTGCGACTCTTCATGCTACGTCGCCTGACTTCCTTCCGTTACTGCCATAATAATTACTACGGCCACTAGATGTCACCACCTAACAAGAGACGTAAATATGGGTCATAATAAACTGCTTTCACAGCTGACCTGCTGCATATGGTTGTTTTCTGATGAGCATGGGCTGTGGAGAGAGTTGGGGGAGTCTCGCATTCAAATCTTACGCCATAATTGTCCCTCACCCTCTGTAGAATGTACTTAAGCTGGTGGTGATGATGGATCTTTCAAGGAGGCTGAACAGTTTGCAAAACACGTTACCGTTGCTCAGTGTGAGCTTTTATTTGGCAGTGGAGCAGACACTGCTAGGAGATGTAGGGACAGTCTCATCTGACATTAAAATAATTATACAGTCTTTACCCTAATGTAAAGTGGGAGATAATTGAGTAAAAAAATAAAACTGATTCAGTGACATTTCAAAGTAAATCCCCCCCCCAACAAACACTTTGATTATACTGTGTACTGTATGTCAAATTGCAGAAAATTGCGTCATTATTTTCTTCTTTTTTTCCTCGGCAAGGATCCCTTCCTCATGCCCCCCGCTCTAATTGTGAGCAGGGGGCATGAGGAAGTATCCACAGGGAGCATCGTGAAGTTAATTCAGGTTTAATTAAAATGTGTCGGGTCCGCTTACCATCTTTTTCCAGCGCTTTCTCCCATGTAACAGTTTTTTGGACTTATGTTCAGACGCTGTTTAAAGCTCTTGAAAAAGACTTACAAAAACATCTCCACTCGAGATCTACCTTTAACTAATAAATGTTTGGGTTTGCCTTTTCTCACAGCATCATGTCTTAAAAGATAGCGATAGAATCTGTCAAGGTAATGTGTTTTATTTCTCTATTTTATACATGCAGTATAACTCAGAATGAGGACAAAACTTAAGGCACAGTATTTAATGTGAAGACATAACAAGCCCAAGATTTGAATGTTAATTCAAAGCTCAATGACCGGAACAAAAACTTATTAAGAAAATAAAGGAGCAGAGGAATGAAGAAACTTCGGGTCAGCTAGTTCACAGACGCTGAAATGATACCATTTTTATATCCCTGCATTCTGGCTGCATTTTCTCTTGTCTTTTCAGATTCAATGTCAGTTTTGTTCCGCTTAAACGATTTTTCTTTAAACATAACTGTAAGAGGACATTTGAAGGGAGATCCAAAAATGTGCACATGAAAACAAAGAACCTGAACTTGAACTTGAACCCAAGCTCTCGTCAATCATACGCTTTATTTCACTGACCTCTAATTTGTACTTCAGCACGAAAAAAAAAAAAAATCCAATGTAAAATGAATAAACAAGATAGCTGGCATTCATGCTCTCAAGGATATAAACCCTTATGAGCCTTACAAGTGTTTAATGGACACTGCGGCCTCCAGGGGCAGCTTGGGTCTTGAAAAATTACTACTCGATTATTAGTCTGGGGCAAGAAGGCTGAAAAGTTTTGGAGACATCTTTTTTGTCATTCACAAACATACATCAAAATGTTGCCACAAGCCTCCTTTCTCTCAAAATGTAAAAAATCAAACCTGCAGGAAACACAGCTTTGACTCTCGGTTGACGTGGAGAGCTATCAGACTGCCATTCATTGCCATAGAAACTGAAGAATAAAAACCTCCACTTTGTCTCTTTGGACGTGAGGTTTCTCACTTAATTCAATACAATTTTGTAACACTTTATATATAGTTATGTTTAATTGCTTCTGGTCCACCTCACAGCGTACGAATCTCAAAGTAACGGATAACACGGCCAACGCAGGTGTATGGCATTTGAATACTTTCCCAGCGGGTGTTGTTGGTCATCTACATCTTGACGGTACAGCTTCCCAGAGGTGAAAGCGTTGCATTTTCAGCCGTTCTGAATGACAGTTTACAAAGATTATACGACCTTGACCCATCACTAAGAGACCGGCATCGCAATTGGAGCTGGTTAACCGGGGATGTTGTCTTTTCAACACAAATTTCTTTTCAGAAAGTTTTACCTCTTCTGGTTGACTACTGTAAATTACTTTTTGCTCACCAATGGAGAAAAATAAAAGCCGCATTGATTTTGATTAATGTTTCAGCATGTGCTGTATGCCTTCTTAGGTAGCCCTGTTGAAAAAATAAACTTGTTGGCAGGAGACCAGGATAAAAGTGCAACATTTTCAGGAACATTTACTGTGTTCTGCTTGAGAGAACAAGGGTCTAACCTGAGCTGCTCTGCTGTAGTTCTGGACCCTAGAAAGTTTCTGCTCCCAAGGTAGAACTCTCTGATAAAGGCGGAACAGCTCTTTGTTGCCAGATACCTTATTTTCAGCTCTACACTATGGTGTTTCTAGTCAATCACATTTCTCAGAATCAGGTTTAAACTATAGAAACTTTAGAAAATCACATTTAATTAAATTAGGCCTAATTTTATATTAAACTCAATTGCCCTGCATCACCAGGAGCATGTCAAATTGTTCTCGCCCGAAGCTACTAGCTACTTTTTATTCCCTGAGAAATGGACAAAAAATCGGCAGAATAAATGTTAGCTAAGTATGTTTCTGCCAAAAACAGACAGTTTTTTTGTTGCTACTTTACATTTGTTTAAATATTATTTCTCTCTCTCGTCATACCGCTGTGCTTAGGCACAACATCCGCTTGGTTAGGGTTAGGAAAACATTATGGTTCGGCTTAAAATGGCCTACCTGTTTTGGTTGCCACAAAAAGGACGAAGATGTTCTGCCTTCTTGTAAATATAGCCAGCTTTGGTCGCCACAGAAACGGCTGAAAATCTCCCGACGCAGATAGACAGCAGGCGCCTGCTCGGCAGCCTTCTGGCTTGTGACAACGCCACGATCGTCCCCGCCACCTCCCGATGTGAGCCAGCTAATAAGCATTTCATGTGAATGTGATATGCCACGTTTGGTAAAAATGTCGACCTTCTGTGGTTTTGCAGAAACCGCTCACTGCTCACATTATATCGTGGCGACCGGGCTGTGAAAAACGTACTCTCTCACAACGTTAAGGAAAATGAGAAAAGACATTTGTGGATCCGTCCCTTTATCCAGCTGCGCACCAAAAGTTAACGGGGTCTGTTCTGGGCTGAGACCAATCCTTCATTCAAGGTTCATGGAAATCAGTTGTGTAATCCTGCTGACAAACCAACCAACCAACCAACCAACCAACAAATGGATAAAGGGAAGAAGATAACCTCTTTAAAGGGAGGATAAAGTTGCAGAGACAACTTTTCCCTCCTGGTGTTTCCAAGTGGATAATTCATGGCGCCATCATTGCACAAACAACTGGATTGTTTCCGTTTTCCTCAGAGTCACAAATATCAACAACACAGGACATCATTTATTCTATAATGGAACCAATGGCCAGTTAACCTTCCTTTTCCTGGGGCGCCACGTAGTGACAGCGAGGTTTATAGGAAACTAATGTAAACGCTGATGGTTTCATTATTCTTTATCTGCTACATTGTGCAATCAACATTTACTTCATCATAATGCGTTAAAGCAAAAAAACGTGTCCGTTGCCAGTTTAAATTTCCACAGTGAAGTTTACTTCTCCGGCGTCCAATAGATGGAGCCTTTGGATGAGATGATAAACCTGTCAGACCGCTCTCTCAGAGGGGATATCTCCCATCCACATCTTTCTAGTTCCACAAACTGCTTTTACTTCTCAATAAACAGACCAATTTCAGCCCTCCTCAAACATTTTCATTCACAGCCGAACCTTGTATTTGAGAATGAAAGGAGCGCTGCAGCCGCGGCGTTCGCAAACTGTATAAAATTAGTGATTCAAACTATTTACGGTTGCAGCAGAAGTGCCCTACGAAGTCCTTCAAAAACCCCTACTAATGTTTTTTAATGTTCCTTCGAAATGACACGTTATTGACAGTGGCAAAAAATAACCTGAAGGTCAGCGGCATTTAATCCATTGTATCTCATTTCTAGGGCTTCAGACAGAAAGCGGGCCGGGGGTTTTGGAGTGTTATTGGCTCTGACAAACAAACATAATGCCATCCACTCCTTGAACGGTTTTCATGTGCCAGATGTGCCTGCGTGTTTTTTATTCACATTTGGTATTTAGTCATGGCGTGGACTGTGAGCTTTCATTTCCTCTGTGAGACTGTAAATAAGCCCAGCATCCTCTGGGAGTGACTACATAAAACACTCTGTGGTTAGCAGACCTCAGTGCCTGCCAGAGGCATAGCTGAACAGTGGACGCTTCACTTCTATCAAGTAAAGGCAATATCCCAGATATCTCTGTTTATCTAGCGGGGAGAACACACCATCAAAAGAGAATCCTACCATAAAAAAAAGAAGTGTAAAAAGCAAATGTCTGGGAGACTGTGGTGACGAAAATCACAAAGGAAAAGCAGGAGTTGGGGGATTTTTTTTTCCTTTGCATTGTTTTTGCCCGAAAGGAGGCGGTGTTTTTTAAGACGACCAAAGCATTTCATCTGATTTAGATTACTCTGAGCGTTTAGCGTTTAATTATGCCACGAATTTCCCTTTCGAGAACAGGCTAACATCATCAACCGAGAGGTTTGGGAGGGTAAGATTCATTGTGCTCCCCTCAGTCCTGCAGTTTTTGAGCAAGCTCTCCTTTCTGATGCTCCCTCGGACTCGACTTGGCACGTGTGTTTCGGTGCGGTTGAATTCACTTTTAAATATGCCTTTTCTCTGGAGGTCTCAGCCCCTTGTGATGTGACCCGCATGACTAATTCCATTTAAAGGGGAATAACATGCATTAGGGCTCTCACTTTTCTGCCTCGCATTTGCATAATTTTGTTTGGCAACTTGGAAAAGGGCCATTAACAGCACTAGGACACACACTGTAAAGGATAGGGGACGCGAGGCAGATCAATACTTCATTTCAACATCTTTAGCAGCATCGGGGTCCAGATCAGGAGGCATTCACTAATTCAAATTCGTGCAGGAGTCCTGTGATGCTACCATTAGTCGCTGATAAGAAAACACCGTTGTACTGCCTCTCTTAATCTCTGACAGACACGTTCGCTCGATCAATAGTCTTTTACTTTTTTTGTTGCAAACACAAGATTGATTGCCAGGAGTTGCCTGTGCTCAATTCCACTTCTCGCACTCCTCATTATTGTTTCAATTAGGCATTCGCTGGAGACCTCGGTTGGGGGTGGCATTAAGGAGCGGCGACCCCGTGGTTCACATCAAACGCCGGATGCTTGCCGGAGCAACCTTTGACACCAACTTTATTCAGGTCAAGAAGTGACAGAGCCGTCCAAACAAGTGGATTAGAACAGGCGGGCGCGGGTGGGGGTGGGGGGGCTGTCGACGGGAAGCTCAGGGATGACCGGGGGAAGTTGCGACTCGCGCCAGTGAGGAGGAAATAATCACAATGTTACCTTCTCATGAATTATTAAGTACCCTGTGCCTATTTTAGTCTCCGACTCAAAATGCTGCATTTTCATCAGTGGGTCTGAGGCAGCGTGCAAGGGTGTTTTTTTTTTTTTTGACAGCTGTATTACTGCTGATAAGCGAGACTGTGTGAGCTGATCAAGTAGTGAGACAAGCGTTCAGAGCAGGAGCAGCACAGCAGCAGCAGCGCTCGAGTCACTAGGAGCCGTGGCGGCAGAAGCAGCAGCAGCACTATCAGTCACAGCAGAGGCAGCAGCAGCGGCAGCAGCAGCAACAAACTCTCTCTCCCGTCTTTTCCTCTTCTTTCTGGAGTTGTTCCCTGCTCAGAGGACGAAAGCCGAGGAAGTGGGAGGGAAGTGATCCAGGGCTTGATAGCTGCCATCAAAAACAAAACCAAAACGCAGACCTGGCTGCCCCCATGCCTATCGAATTTGTTTGCAAAATCAAATTTGCAGAGGAGGATGAGAAGCAGAAAAGCAAGCAGGATGGGGACAAGGAGAGCCTGATCGAGGAGAGCTGCACACCTCCGGCTAAGGACTTGGCCGGGTTTGCTAACTCCTGCTCCCTTCATGGGATTAACCACATCTTTGTCTCTGGTCGCCTGGGCATCCGGCAGACTCTCTGGGCTCTTGCCTTTTTGACATCACTGGCTCTGTTTCTGTACCAGGCGGCTAAGTGTGCCATCTCTTACCTGGAACACCCTCATGTCACGGCTCTGAACGAGGAGGCAACCCCGGAGATGGTTTTCCCCGCTGTGACCATCTGCAACATAAACCGCTTTCGCTTCTCCGCGCTCACCGATGCCGACATCTACCACCTGGCTAACTTGACGGGTCTGCCCCCCAAAAACAAGGATGGGCACAAACCTACAGATTTAATGTATCCTGCGCCTGACATGCAGGACATCTTCAACAGGACAGGACACCAGCTGGAAGAGATGCTCATGAGCTGCAATTTCAGTGGACAGAACTGTTCAGCCGATGACTTCTCTGTGGTGAGTGGAAAACTTTCTCAAAGTTCTGTCCTCGCCTGACTCCGTGGCAATCACATGACATGACTTCAGTCTAATTTATTTGCTTTATAAAAACTTTTTGGCATAAAAAAAAGACATCTATTCGGAAGAGTAGAACATTTTATATGTATTTAACTCTTACAAGTGTTGTCTTGTTCACACAAAACTACCAATAAGCATGACAGCAGACTGAACACTTTAAGGCAAGAGGAATTGGAATTCTCTTTGTGCTTGTACTCATCTCCAGGGGCCATGTGGTTCCCACGACACATTTCGTGCATGCAAGATTCATGGCTTTGGCTCAGTCATTGAGCTGTATCTCTCCTCGCTAAGTTCCAAGAGCAGCAACAGTGTTTTCTCTCCAGCCGTGTGTCTCTGCCCGTACCCGAATCTATTATGTCAAAGAACAAAGGCTGCTCCTGAGGAAGAAAAACAGAGAGCTGTCGTATGTGGTTGTGTACTTTTGTTTTTTTTCGAAGGCAAACTGTGCTTTAATGCTGCCTCCGACTCCAGCGGCTGAGAGTGCATGGCAACAAAATTGTCATCGAAAATAGCCGAGTCTCTTCTTCCCCTCTTTTCCATCACTCCCCGTCGCTCCCCCTCTCTCTCTCTCTTTCTGACATTGCAGAGCAGCTGCCCCCCCTCTCTCTGTCTGTCTCTCTCTCTCTCCGTCTCTCCCCCTCTCTCTCTCTGCCTCTCTCTCTCTCTCTCTCTCCCTCTCTCCCTCTCTCGCCCTCTCTCTCAGCTCTTGCACCTTTCAGGAGGAGAAGGAGTAATGCTTCTTCAACGTTGTATTTCAATCTTGCTGCTGTTAAGATTAAATATTTAAAGACAGACATACATGATTTTTGCATTAGCCAGATTGACTAAAAGGAATGAAACAATTTCCATGAGAGACGGAAAGTGTGTGTGTGTGTGTGTGTGTGTGTGTGTGTGAGAGAGAGAGAGAGAGAGAGAGAGAGAGAGAGGGAAGGAAGGTAGGATCAGGTGAAAGGGGGAGTTTGTGCCTGTGTTCTGTGCACTATTTATTAAAGGCACTGTCCTTGCAGGAGATGGATTTCCCCATCTCTCCTGCAGGAATAGGAATATGCAATTGCTTTAGTGATGATAAAGTGCGGGTGTCAAGTCTTAATAGGGTATGTTGAACATTGATATGCTCACCTTCCTGAGACCTAAAGATTCTGTCTTATCGCGGGGACGGCACTACATTACCTCGGATGTGCCAAATTACACCAAAGAAATAATGACATTTCCCCCTCTCCTCATTTGGTTTCTCCGACTGCGTGTGCAGGTATTTATTCTTCTCTGTTGTTGTCAAATTACCTGTGACATAAGAAATGGGTCCCCCTCGAAGAAAACGCTTCCGAGTTGTTTCATCAGGCAAAAAGAGAAAATGTCACGCTCCTCCGAGGGCGCCGAAAAGTTTGACGAAATCCGGTCTGAAGCGGCAACATGACTGCGAAACTTTGCAACGTGCTTCGAGCGCGCTTGACGTCGATGCCCTGTGACACTTTGACACGCGGTCCTCCCTGAGTACATTAATTAGCCGACAACTCTGACATCCAGGAAACGTCTGTCCCGCGTCAGTCGACGAGTCGTCCAGTGGCTCTCGTCGGACACCGGGCGACTTCATCACAGATTAAGGTCCTGTTGAAAGTTCCCTAAGCTGCTGTTTCCTCTCTGTCGGCTATGTGATCTGCATTTTCGTGGGGCTGTCAGTTAGATTTGTTACAGGCTACTTGCTTCCTCCACGCATGACAAATCACTTACTCCGGGTGGAGTGCACGGGGAGGAAGCACTGGGAGCTGTGGGACCAGGCAGGAGAGCGGAATAGGAAAAGCAACACGCAGCCGCTCCTCTGCTCCTCCGTCTGCGCGAGTGTGTGTTTTGTAGCTACAAATCGCACATCGTTTGTTACGGCGGAGGAATCATTATTACAGGTGATGTGCTATTAATCACATGCAAGCATGTACAAACCCACACACACACACACACACACACACACACGCATACAAAAGCCTGCACTCACACCGGTCATTACTCCTGCTCTCGCGGGGCCCTCCTTCAGGATCGAATCCCCCGTAATGTGTTTTCTTTCGATTGATCATCGTGAGAAGCTCCAGATGTTTTACTTTGATAATAGCTGCGTGGATGTGGGGCTCTCGGGGGGGAGAAATTACATGATGAAATATAATTGCAATGTTTTCTGACATTTCCAGCTCCTCTGCAAACACAGCATGCTCCGTGCAGCAGACCTCTCTTTAGCATTTTTTTTGTCTTATGACGCAAAGAATTTCAGGCAAGTGCTCCCGATTTGGTTCGTTGTTACACCGAAAGGTCAAAACTCACCGTACCAAACGTTTCCTTTAAAAATACTTGAATAGCAAAAGCAATCCTGGGTGGGAATTCGTTTTTTTTCTTATAATTTGAGGTCAGCTATTACCAAAAATCATGAAGTGGCTTCCGTGCTTCCACTTTTCAGAATAGTTAAATAAGTAAAAATCGTCTGGCTGCGGTAATTTATGGTAGGGAAATACATAATCACGTAGCAGAGAAATTTGTTTTCCCCCTTCCGGCGTCTTGGACCGGCGTGATTATTTGACGTAGGTAATAAGGCCATTCTTTATAATTAAAGATTACATTATTGACTTGGATTAATCACAGAAGATAAAGCTGATTCAACAAGCCATGAATAAATAGATTATTTTTTTTCTTCCAGTCTAACTCTGAATAATTGTTCATCTATTGTGTGGCGCTGTCGCAGAGATGAGCAGCGAGCCCTTTGGCTTTTTTTAAACAGAGCTCTGAATTGGTTTGCTCTGACTCTCAGCTGTGTTTGCCGCTGCATTATCAGATTTTGCTCTCAGCAAGGACAGATCCCTTCTGCATATATTCATGGAGAAAACTAAACAGCTATAGGGTGGCATGCGAGGTGATCTATAAAAACCTGGGTTAACGGGGACAGCGCTGAAGAGCTCCCTACCTGCAATCTGTCATTACACTGACTGAAGCCCCTATTGTGTGTTTTATGGATAATTGAATGTTTAATAGTATAAGCCACAGATGATGCTCATCCCCCTCCTTTGTCCTATCATTCATACTGGGACCAAATCTTAAACCGTATTCATGTAAGAAACGGCACAAAAGACACATTGTTGTGCTTTCATATCAATAAATGTACAGCCTCAGATAGCGTGAGAGGAGGAAAAACAACATATTTAATTAAAAGGATGTCTTGATAACGAGTTGGGGGTAAAGCGTGCACTCAAACCCAGAAGACTGCACATAGAGTAGTCCAGCATTTGAGTGCATGGCATGGGAATGGTGCCTGCAGCATTAGCAGTAATGTGCAATGTACATATAACTCGAGGTAATTTCAAGTCACGACATAATCATCAAAATATTGCACAAAAACATACAGGATATCACTTTAACGTTGCATTTTGTAAAGGAAACAAATATTTTTATCGCATCGCAGGGAGGACATACATCCTCTTATAGTGAAAAACAATCAAGCAAAGCATTTAAAATAAGCAATCATAAATAATAAGGTCCTACTGCACAAGTAAAGAATAAATAACACCATCATCTTGTCGTTTTTTAGTTTGGAGCCTGTAGTATTCACACACATCTGGTTTGTGGGGGACGCAATGTGCAAGTCATGCCTTCGGACATGGTGACAGGCAAATCAAAATAAATCCGGAAATCAATTTATGACTGTATGTCAGTGAGCTACACATCTTTTTACAGTGATTGATGCGAGGATATTCCTGATTATCTCGATAATGAAAATTCACCACGATCACCTTATCGGCCCATCCCTCAGTATAAGACTCTTAGTACAGAGACGAGACACCCACAAATCTGGTTCAGCAGGTTTACTTCCATTGTGGGAAAAGTTGTACATTTTCCTGCCATGCACTGATTTTATTTTTTTATCTCCCATGTGCAAAGTCACACCGCTTGCCAGTCCCTCTGGCCTGATGTGGGGTGTAAGATGTGTCTGTCGAGCCGATGCATCTATAGAAAGACACAACGCGATGTGTGTGATGGTCTCTGTTACTGCAAAGAGAAAAAACCCTTTGGTGTTGTCTGCGAGTCCTGCGAAAAAATCTCCCATGCACGGGCTTCCAATCTCAGTTTGATGTGTATGTTTGTGTGCATGTGTGAAAATGTGCCGTCTCCATGTGCACATGACTGTCAGAGTGACATCCACTTCCCTGGGTCCAATGTCTGCACACCTCCTTAACAGCATACCCAAACCACCCACCCACCCGCACACACACACACACACACACACGTCTCGCCGAGCCACCCACCTTCCCCCTGGTGGAGAGCGAGGAGTGTGGGAGCGTGAAAGTGACTGGCTATCTGGACTGGCTTTCGTCTCCAACAGCCTGTCAATTAGCCGTCTACAGTTCCACTGCTGTGGGTGTCCCTGCAGCTTAGCATGCTGTCTGATATCTGATCCACACACCCCACCCGGGAGGCCGGCACATAGCCGCTACTACATCCGCATCGCCACGACACATAAACAAACAAATTCACACATTTCCTTGTCTTTTTTTTTTGTGCAAAATGCATAAAAAAAAGAAGAAGAGGAAAACATTACACTGATCCCCGTATCTCCCTTTTGATGCTAAAGGGAGGACGGCTGCTTGTGCATCCCACTTTAGTCCCACTGCACTCCTTCCCCACCTTCTCCTCCTCCTCCAGCATATGAGGGGAAGATGAATTACAGTGCAATTGGTCTGCTGCTCCTCCCGATATGCATCACCACTGTCTAATCAGATGAAGCCCACCTGTGACCAGCCACCAGATAACACCAATATGCAAACTGTTTATATTTGGGAAGATTTACCTTTTCCATCACTCCCCGAGCCGGTTTTAAAACCTCTCACTGTGCCACGGTTTGGAGCGCTCGGTTTGATGAGGAGAATCTGCGGCTCAGGGACGGCTTTTAACTCACCGATAAAGGCTTCCGATGTTGTGGCACCGCTAAACCCCCACCCCCTTCCCTCCAACCCCTGGGACTCTTTTACTCACAGAGACATTTGTCTCTTTCTGACAAGTCATACAGCAAGCTGTTGGTAGTGTTAATGTGGCTGCACACACACACACACACACACACACAAACACGTGTATGGAGCAGATAGAATGCTTCCCCGTGCAAACACACACGGGTTTCGTCACAGATTGAGAGAGTTGGCTCGCAAGATTGATCATGACTCCTGACTGGGTGCCCCTCCCTCTCTGGAGGATCAATACATCCTTCAGTCAGATTGCTTCCCTGCCCTTCCTACTCTGAGCCTGGTGTGACTAATTATCTTGTGCCTGTGTTTTGGGCCCAGTCTCAGCTGCATTTGTTAATGCCGCCAGAGTTGGTGAAGAATTTGATCTTTAGAACAAGATATCTGTTTGTTTTAGCGTATATCCAGCCCAAATCAATCAATATACACTGTCTACCTTTTCCCTAAAGGGCGCTGAAATGATCGAGCAACGCGAGATGACTCACAGCTCGGACTGTGTGGAGATGGGGAAGGAATGAGCTTTTAGATAAAGTGAAATGAAATTCAAAGTCGAATCCGAAAGTCCAAACAGAAGTTCTTCAAATGTAGCTTATTCAAAAAAAAAAAACTGATTTACAGACAGAATTAGCATCCCACAAATAAACAAGCAAGGACCTGGACCTGATTAGATTGATCAGAAATGTGTTAAGCATTTGTCTACATGTTGTTAGGCTAATGAAACGTCAACGTACATTCTCCCTTTCTGGTTTCCATATCGCAGATGTTCTACCATCACAGTGCTAATAAAACAGCCCAGTTGCCAGGATAAAGTGACAGCAGTTAATGTTTCTGCAAACCATCGATACCTTTACATTTTCAGGAGACTACGTACCATATTGACATTTCTACAAAACATGTCATGACACATTCACATTACATCTTCGTGACCTCACTGTCAAATTGGAAGGTGGATGGGATGGTGGTGGAGCTACAGATGAGAAGGCTGCCAAACCAGTGACCACAGTTCAAGACCTCAGGAACATTTTCAGCCATGTTTGGGGCAACAAAAACAAGTATTTTAACTCAAAACATGATCTTCTCCTAACCCTTACCAATTGTTTTTTGGGCCTAAACCTAACCAGATCGTAAGTACAGTGCTGTCAGAACAAAATTGAACCTGAAATGAAAATATAAAAGTTGCAACAAGTTTCAGATGTCCTTGGTTTGCAGACATGCACATTGCCATCATTTGAAAGCTTCAAAAGATTTCAAATGTGGCCACGTCCAGCAGTGCTCACAATATCACCATCATTCCTCATTTAAAAAAGACTTAAACCAGTGTATTTAGCATAATACTTAAATCTATGACATTCTAAATTACTTAATGATGTACACCAAGCTCATGGAACAATATGCTATGATAGAAAATGCTGAATACTTCTAGCTAATGCCTTCCTAAGGTGTAGCTCCTACTGGCCTTCACTGGCCATTTGCCGTGGAGGGACCCTGTTTATGTTTCAATATTGTTTCCGAAAGCTAAGAGGAATCAATGGCAGACTAAACATAAAGACAAGTTTCAGAGTGTCCTTGGTTTGCAGAAATGTTCACCGCCAACATTTGAAAGCTTCGAAAGACTTGTGTGTGTGCAGTCTAGCACTGCACACGATACTGCTATCATTCCCCATATAAAAAGAGTTAAACCAGTGTATTTAGCAAAAGACTTAAATCTCCCTGCTTGAATAAAGCTACCAAATACATTTAGTAGTGAGTGTGCATTTTTCTTTAAAAATATAGTTGGCTTCAACACCATTTTGGCTAATGAAGTATTCTAGCACATCCGTCATAATAAGGCTTGGTCTTCTTTTTTTTTCTTCTTATTTTTTGCAGTTTACAGTGATGATGAATGGCATTCACGGCGCAGATAACTATGATTATGAAAGCCTTTGGCCAGGCACACTTTAAATGCACACTTTTCTTCTTAGCTGCCAATGTGAGCTTTTTATTTTGTCATGTCTCAGAGTCTCTGAATACATTAGTGGAAATTCCTCTGAAAAATTAACCAAGCTTGCTTTTAGGCCACCGCCACATAATGGGTTTGTGCTTCTTCATTTCCCTCGCTCGTGCTGTTTAATTACTTTGCGAGAGATAGCACATGCAGGAGGTGGACGAAAAAATAGAGACACCTGATGATGTGATTCAGGTCAATGTGATAGGGGTATTTTCATCAAGGAAGGCTTAAATAGCATTTAAAAATCCAAGAATTAATCAACATATAAAGCATTTGCAGCATCTTTATGAAAGCTGCATTGCTACGGTGGTAAAATGGGCTGATACAGAACAAAATCTTTGTTTAATTCTTTTTATTTCCATGTCCAACGCCGCTGAAGATATAAGTATCACATATGGAATAGTTTGCTTGACTCACAGAAGGACTGCACGTTGAGATCATGGACGCGTGCCACCAAATTAGAGGTTTTCAAATGAGAGAGAGAGCAGTGTGTGGGATCATTTTGAATACACACCAGAAAGTATCAAACTGAAGTGCTTAATGTCTTCTGGCAGCCGTCTGAGAATTTGAACCAAAAGTGAAAACCAAAAGAAATCCCAAAACACACCTCAACTGTCGCAGTAAAAACATTTTAAAGGGGAGAAATGCCTAAAAGCAATACCAGAGCTAGCATGAACAAATGAAAAGTGGTTAGCGAACAGTGATACGTCATGCTTTAATAAAGCTGCTGTGGTCTGAGCAGTCTGCAGAATGCAAGTGAGAGAAGTGGCTGTGGTGACTTTCTATTTTGAATGAGGGATAACTACAAGATTCTGTGAAGCACTTGCTTTCGGAGGGTTGACTGAGCACAGCTTGAACCAAAGCTTCTGATGCCCATGGTGTTCCAGTTTAGGGTTTTTTATTCATTAACAAATTGTGGTAAAACCACGGTGGCTCAGAGGGTCAAAACACAGCATTTTTTTCACAAAACAAAACGACATTTCACAAAACACATGGCAGAAAACACAACATTCCACAAAAAACAACATTTCACGAAACACAACATTTTAAAAACATAACATTTCACAAAGCTCAACATTTCACAAAACACTTGTAACAAAGCACAACATTTCACAAAAGACAGCAATTAACGCAACACAGCATTTCATAAAAAACTTCACAAAACACATTTCACAAAAGCCAACAATATTTCACAAAACAACATTTCACAAAACACAACATCTATCAAAACACAACATTTAAGAAAATGTAACACTTAAAAAAACACATTTAACAAACCACAGCATTTGACAAAAGACAACGATATTCCACAAAACACAACAGCATTTCACAAAGTACAACACTACACAAAACACAACAGCAGTTCACAAAACACAATACCTCATAAAACACATCTATCAAAACACAACATTTAAGAAAATGTAACACTTAAAAAACACATTTAACAAACCACAGCATTTGACAAAAGACAACGATATTCCACAAAACACAACAGCATTTCACAAAGTACAACACTACACAAAACACAACAGCAGTTCACAAAACACAATACCTCATAAAACACAACATCTATCAAAACACAACATTTAAGAAAATGTAACACTTAAAAAAACACATTTAACAAACCACAACATTTGACAAAGGACGAAATTTCACAAAAGACAACAACGTTTCACAAAACACAACAGCATTTCACAAAGTACAACACTTGACAAAACACAACAGCATTTCACAAAACACATTTCACAAAACACAACATTTCGTGGCAGACATCAGGATTTCACAAAACTAAACTATTTTCCTAAATTAAAGGGCATTAAACTAAAAACTAGAACGGATCTGGTCAAAGGCTCAAACAACACCACCGACTGTGAGACTGTCAGAGAGGTGTTACATCACCTCTGTGGGTGTTTTCTGCTGCCATTGCATTGCAGGAACATCATGACCACCTTACAATCTATTGTTCTGTGTTTCAACTCACATCCCGTAGTTGTGATATTTTAAATAGATTTGAAATGTAAAAATCATGGCCAGCGCAACTTGGATGAAAATGTCAGTCGGCTACAATTCAGCCGATGGAAATAGCATACAGCACAAATGTCACAGTGAATATTTACCCCTGGCATAGTCTGAACATGAGGGCTTCGTCTGTCCGCTTGGCTGGACACTTGGCCCTTATTCTGAATTATGTCTAATGTCACACACTTGCCTGTGCCCCTTGCTGCTTTTTCGAGTTTGTTACCACAACATTGGCTCGACGAACATGCCTCGCAACATCCCTTTTCTGTCCCATTCTCCCTCTCTGGATACATTACTGCTCGCTTCAGATATGCAAACACGCTTCGGAACTACAGTACATAAACACTAAGGTGTCACGACAGGTGTGATAATTTGTCTGAATCTATACGACCTGGTGGTGTAAACCTCCTGAGCAGACCTTCCTGTATGATGGTACTTGGCATACCTTGTAGCATGCTCTTGGGAATGATTTGTCAGATGGCTTCGAGGTTGGGTCAGCAGCGAATGCACCAAATGCGTTGTGTTTTTCTTTCTCTTGTGTAATGTTCACACCAACTGAAAATCCCTGACATTCTGTATTACTTAATAATGTACACCGAGCTTATGGAACAATACGCTATGATAGAAAATGCTGAATAATTCAAGCTAATGCCTTCCTAATGTGTAGCTCCGACTGCCCTTCGCTGAGGCCATTTGCCGTAGAGGGACCCTGTTTATGTTTCAGTATTTTTTTTCTAAAGCTAAGAAGAATCAATGGCAGATTAAACATTTTCATCAAATTCATTTTTTTTTTTTTTTACTATTGCAGGTCAAGAACAACTGCAGATGAAGCACAATAACCAACAAAAGTAGAAGATTTGTTCCAGCCGGCGAATCTCGGTTAGGGCGGAACAATTTAGAAAAAATATTTCATGGTGATTCAAGAGACCAATGTTGTGATTAAGATTGCAATTATTTTGATAAACTAAACTGTAGTATCTGTAAAATGCAGCCTCCTCATACTATCAAGGCAGTTTGTGAAAGAGATATTACGACCCACATTTATGTTTCTTGCTAGGCAGCAACCTCCAGTGGCCTGAGTAGTAATTACGGAAGCAAAGGAGGAAATCAGTTGAAGTAGTATCAAGACCGACTGCCATGAGAGTGTGTTGGTGGTTTGAATTGTACAATACAAGATGTTTTTCACCGAAGTTATACACACAAAACCACTGAGCTCATATTTATAATGACATTAAACTACTTAACATTAATAAAAAAAAAACTTAAGATATTCAGCTTTACAAGGTGACAAACTGCTGGTTAGTCACGTCTGACAGTGTTTTGGTATGGCTGGCAACATAACGTTTACAACTCTGTGCTGTGGCTTTCTAAGCTAACATTGATGTTAGCGTCACAGACTGACAGAAGAAGCTGCTTCGCAGATCTAAATCCAGAAGGTCCTGAATCAAAGCTTCTATGGTGATACGTTTGAAACGATGGTACAATGGGCTTAAAAGATTCCCTTTGAGATTCTGACAGCTGTTTGTTTACCAGCTATCTGCTTTACTCGGCAACTCAAGCTAGCAGCTAGCTACTCGTCTACATTAAACAATGTAAGTGCTTTAGTATATGTTTTTGGATTGTAGGAAGAGCCCACTCACGTTTAATAAAAGATGCTGTTTAGCTCAGCTGTCAAGTGTTAATAAAACAGACCCTTGAGTACAGAGAGTGTGAATAAACCATGGCCAAAATTTATTTTTAATTGTTCTGCTAACTCACAGAATTAATGTTAATTAGTTACAACCGAGTGGATTTTTCCAGGGAAATCAATGGTCGCCGGTTTAACTTCCAGCCTGCTACAACTTGTTTCGACACCTAATTATATCGGTTGTAATTAAAATTGCAATTCGAAAATTTAACTTATTCAAATTAGAATTTCAATGTAAAAATGATTTATTGTCGTTCTGTCATATCCCCGCTCTACCTTATTATTATGTCTTCACAATAATGAATTTGTTTTTGCTTTTCTGCGTTACAAACTGAAATACATCTCAAACTCTCCAGACATCTGTATGATTCTACATGCATACCCTCAGTACAACAGTGTTAACGTAAGGCCTACCTTTGTCGTACAATAACCTCCCATTTGTATTTTTTCCTTCCGCTCAGAGGCGTCATCTCCAAGTCTTTGGGTAACACTTCGACTGTAAATCCGTCACCTGATGTTGGTAGCTCCGTCCGTGTTGACAAAACACTTGACCTTCAGGTGCAGCAAAATGTCACCTGATTTAGCACATCGACTTTGAATTGCCACCACTCATTATGTCATCCAAGTGCCGCGTTTTGTTTAGGAATTGAGCGTAATGAGCTCGCTTGAAGCGGGAGAATCATGCACATCATGAGTCCTAATAGCATCTGCATAGCTGTTTTTGCATGCATGCATGCATGCGTGTGTGTGTGTGTGTTTGCTTCAATGTAATTGCAAAGAATATGAAGATGGATGGATATCCATTACATGTTATTCTTCAGCTTTTATACCAATTTGTCGGCCACATAAATGTGAAAAATCCTGCACTCTTTTGCCCTACCTACAGATTTTTGCACTACAAATCTTTGAAGTGGCATTCATGCTGAAAAACATGATTTTATCCAAAATGACAGCGAGTGAAGCCATGACGCACCGAGGTCCTGATACATTAGAGAGAGTATCATGGATTGCTGTATCATTATACATGTATAAAGAAATGTTCCTTTTATATTTAGAAAAACATACTGTACCCACTTATTTCCTCCTCTCCTTCGGTTTGTCCAGTATAACATCCGCCAATTTGTATTTACCTACATCCCTCATGTCCACTTCTCACGTGACGCAGAGCCGCCGTAAGGCATGTTTGTTTAAACAAGCGTGTAACTGTAGTCGTGTTCCCCAGTGGTGTTGTCAGGATTAATTCTGTGTTTTCCTAATGCATGCTAATGAGAAAGTTGTGTGCATTTGATTGTCAATAACGTGAAATACGGCCCTGCTCCCTAAATGCTGTCTCCGTTCAATAACCTATTAAAGTTGAATCACAGATAACTTGGCGCGCATCAGGAAAGCAATCTGAAATTTGTGCTGACATTGATCCAAGAGGAAGGAGACCTATTGCTCCGATTAACACTGTTGCCCCAGGAGAGGAGTCCCTTGGCCATTAATAGCCCACTGTCCCAGATTTTACTTAGACCATATAAAATGCTTTTATTTATGAGACGCACAGGGGCAAAGCATCATGGACAAAGAACAGTAGCAACCTCTCTGACTATCTCTGGGAGCTGGAGCTGCACTATGAGACGAGAGTCTATGCTGATAAATCTGTTCTCTTATTCAGAATATTCACGCAAAGCAAAAACAAAACGATCGGAGAGTTCAATGTTCAAAGATTTAGATTTCTCTCAACCGCCTCACAACTAATGCAACCCCGTCTCCTAGGAAGTATGTTCATACACTGCTGATGTGCAAACAGGTATTGAGAGAAACATAATCCCTCCTCGAATTACGTTTTAATCAACATATCTGCCAAGATTAAAGGCTTCACCGACATTTTTCACTTAATATTCTCCCTTCTACTATTGTACAATATCAACTCGCTGCAGCTAAAGTGTGATTTGAGTGTTTGTGCTTGAGGTTATGCAACAAGAGCCAGAGACTGTAGTCTTGCTTCGATGTTAATATAACAAACACGTTGCGCCTCGTGCTTCAAGTCACTTTTTACTTAGTAATGATATTTACCAAAACTAACAAAAACAATTTTTTCCCACTTTATTTCATTTTATCTTAACAGATCGTATCAGGAGAGCAGCATGCACGCGTAGTAAAATGAAATACACACCTTTCTTATACTGCTGTCACAGCGTGAACACATAAAAACAGATAAACAATCAAAACAAACCGCAAAAGACAAGTTTTGACGCTTGAATTTAACGAAGCGAAACCCGGTCTCCAGGTTCAAAGGTCCTGCGTCTGCCGTTCACCCAACGCAATAAAAATGATAGCCACTGGACATAACACAGGCAGGTATTAAAGGTCCAGTATTGCAGTATTGGAATATAAAAGCCATGATTATGTTTCCATCAGTGTATAGTCTCCTGAAACTAGGGCAGATCCGCAACCATGGAAGCCCAGAACGGAAAAAAAACAAACCCTGGCTTAAGGAAGGAACCCTTGCTTTTTATTGCATTTTTAGCCCGTGACATGCAACCCAATCGCCCAAAACATTTCTTCAAACCACGGATACGTTGAAACATTACATTTGTGACACTGCTGTGCTGATCTGGTTAGGTTGAGGCACAAAAGACACTTGGTTAGGATTAGAAAAAGATCAGGTTTTGTTTCTTAGAATACTAGTTTTAGTCAGAAACACAGCTGGGGATGTTCCAGCTTCTCGTCAAAAAATATCTTTCTTTTTTTTTTTGTCAACTGATCAGACAAGGGAGTTAAATTACGTGTTACGCTTCATTTATATGATGTGTTACGTGGTGTGTTGAAGCCTGTTGATATGTTTGCCACCTATCAACATTAATGTGCACCCAAATTAAATTAAGGTCAGTAGGTGGCACTGAGGAAAACTAAATTCTAACAGGAGAATTCCAGACTTCAACAGAGCATCAGCACATATTTTATATATATGTCAGTGTCGTGATCAGACTTGTGATTAAAAATCTGGGTGGGCCCCAGGAGATTTTTCCAGTTTCAAACTGGGCCACGTCAGTCTTGGTAGCTCCGGCGCCATCACCTCCACAAAAACATGCAACATTTTATTCTACATATGTGTATAATACAAATGTAAAAATGAGTTGTCTCTCAGAGACGGGGTTGAATGATGTGGGAGTAACTTTTTGTCTTTATTCCTCTCTTGTTTTCCCTTCATTTTTGAGGCGATTATATCTTATACATGTCATATGATATATACATATATATATATCTTATATCATGGCTTCTAGGTGAAATGTCTTCTTCGACACATTCAATAATGACAAAGCTCTTTTTCTGTCGTTATTTTTTTGTAGCTCTGTTTTTCTAAGCTCCTGACGATTTGGCATTTGAGGTGCCCTTAACACCAGACTGAGCACTTGAAGTTAGGAGCAGGTTTGAATTCCTAGTTACAGTTTCTTTGCACTTTGGGTGTCATCTCAGAACCAGCTAATGGGTGTTTTGACACATTTTAAACAGTGCACAAGAACATCTGTAAAATGCCATGGACCCTTTCTAAGTGTGCCAATTATTTCAATACCAGATGTCTGCGCGCCGCTGTAGTTTAATGCCAACTCATGGGAGGCTGCTATAATTAGACCCACTCAAAATGTGATTGTCTGATCTTACAACGAGATGAAAAGCATATAACATGCATCATGGCTGAGAAAAGACAAATAGCTCATCCATTAAACAACCCCCCAGGAGCTCGGGGGGAAGAAAATGACAGATCTTTTCAAAACTGCGGTCTCATCCATTTAATTATAAAACACTGTGATAAGGGCATCTCCTTAGAATAAATATGACCAGTAATGAGGTATGGCATCGCTGTTTACGCGTGTCCTTGACATTCACTTTGAGAATAAGGGAAAGGGGGTAACGGCATCCTTCTAAACAGATCTTGAAAGTCCACGGGAAAGGGGATAAATGTCAGTGGGCTTCACTCACAAATCACTGTGCCTTTTTCCTCTTCCCCTGACCTTCACTGTGTCTACTCTGACAAGAATTAGCGGGATATTAATAAATAATCTGTATGTATACTACGATGAAAGCGATCCCCTGAGACAGATTTAATGTCTTCCATAAAAGTATGCCCTTAAACTGACAATTAATTAGTGCATTTAGGTAATGATAAATAATTAATTAGCATGACATTGAGGGACTTCTGGGACAGAGCGACAACAGGGTAAATTACCAAGCCAAATAAGACCGAGACCGCAGACAAAGGCGCGCAAACCCAATGTGTATTTTGAATATCAGTGTAATCTAATTGGTGTCATCATATCTGTCTTGGCAAGCGCTTCGCCCGAGGACGACATTTGGCCGCTCCAGTGGAAGTGTACTGTGAAGAGATCAATAGATGTAGTGGGTATGATTATGTTATGATTATACACCGGAGAGGGCCTTGTAAAGCCCAGGGAAAGGTGATTTGAAGAGAGGTGCCACACCTCTTGGCAGAGTTCCTCGGGCTGGAAAAAAGCTCAGTGGGAAACAGAGCGGTCAGTGAGATTGGCTGCGGCCCCGCTTCAGGACCAGCTGGCTCGAGAACCGAATTAGAGCCTCCCCCCTTGTTTCCACCTGCCGTATGCTGCTCAAGTGTTCCAAATCAAGCCATTATCTGCTTCATTTCCTTGCTGAGTGACTCAGCTTGCAAGTAAGTCAGCTGCTCTGCCTTATAGCCCGACGTGTCCTGCTTCGGAGAAAGAAAACCGAGAGAAATCTGAGAGCTCAAGGAACATTGATATCATTTCAAGCAGTCCACTCCAGATGATCAGTATAAGAATGATTCTTTTTACCAGAGCAACATGAATTTCACTCCGTTCGAACACGACCACAACAAAGCTTGTGTTCGTTCGTTAGCCTTTGAATAATTGAACTTGCCGCTCTTAGAATTCAGTTCTGATGTGGAAAAACAAATCAGAACTGATCCTCGCAGAGCTGATGATGATACTCTGATGAGGTCACCTTTAACCGCGCTCCCTTCTAAGGCAGGTTACGCAGGGCCTCTGGCCTGATCTCACCAGACATCGCCTGTATACAGAGTAGATGCCACTGAATAAATAAAACCCCTCACCCCTCCAAACACCAGTGTAAGATGCCCGGATTAGCATCTCATTAGATAGTACTTGTGCTGGTGGTTTGTGGACAAAGGAGTGAGAAAACGAGCAAAAGAGGCTCTGTTTGAGGTCCTTCGTCTGCGTGTGGAAGAGATTTAGGTTCTATGCTTTCCCCGGGGAGTTAATTTTATAAATGTTGGGAGTGCAGCCTCACTTATAATGAGAAAGATCCTCCTTTTTTGTGTGTGTGTGTGTGGATACTGTGAGCTTGTTATGAGACATGATCACCTGCTCTGTTGCCAGCTGCATCATTACAGAACACTGAGGGACAGACCAGCTCAGAGAGGCAAAATTCCCTCATTTGATATGTTTTTTTTAAAAAAAGCACAGGATTATTCCTGAGAAAACGCACACCCAGGAAGAGGAAGCGTAATCTAGAGAGCACTCGCACCGCAAAACTTGGTGACAGTTTGCATCCGAGATAAATTGGCCTCAGCAAAAGTGTCTCCTGCTGGTGGCCGGTCTGTGTTATCTGTGCCATGAACATGCAATTTCCCCTTGATTGTGCTCCCCACGGATAAGTAAACACATTCAGCCGAGCAGTAAACTACAAAAGACAAGAGCCCAAAAGACAGTAGTAATAATCTGCCTGGAGAGACAAATTCAAACCCTAATTCACAGCGATTCTGAAGATCTTAGATATTCAGATTGTCAGCCCCGCGGTAAACATCGGGGTCTCTTTTTCGGAGTATCCATTTATTAAGATAAAACTTGGGTGTCAGCTTGTTCTCCCCGCATCGCTCTGAAACACCGAGCAAAACAAACCTTTATACCCACTGTGATTTCCTAGATGTCTCCGGGAGATGTACTACAGCTGACAGGTATGAATGAAATATGAAATGCCTGGATTGCCTCCGCACCGGCACCACCTCAGTTTAGCCGTACAGATGGCTTTTTTTTGCAGCATCGCTAGCTAGGTGGACGTTACAGACTTGCATGGAATAAAGACGCTCAACATTGGTGTGTCAGTTGCATTCCCATGCGTGCTGCACGGCCAGTCGAACTGGAGTTTTTTTTACTCCCACATGGATTGTGAAACACACATTTCCATATCTAAGGTGAGAGCATATACAGGACGTGCTCTAAACGGAGGCCGGCTGGCGATTGAAACGGCAGCAGCGTGTTTACTTCTGGCTGTCGATAGCGACGTAATCTCTTTCCAACTCTTGAGGACCGCTCCTCGTTAGCGTGCAGCGCTATCGTAGCGATCTGCATGTCGCTACAAGCGGAGCAAGAAATCTCGCTGTGAATTTTTACTTTTAAGTCAAACTGCCTCGCCTCGCCTCGTCACCGTGACATTTAGAAAAAGTGTCTGAAATGAACGTTTTAGCTCATTGCCGAGATCTGTAAACTAAAAAATGACCTGCCAGGAATACCAGCCCTTATCAGCCAAAATAATTAATATGTTTTCCATAGAGATATGTCGCACCGAATAGAGTCAGGCACTGGCTCCGACATACTCACTTGCTTATTTTTCAGACCTTGTGTGTACGGTACAATCACAGTGGAGCGGGTTTTAAGCTATAGATTACATTAATTTGATGAACCGTCCAGAGAGAGGTGCTCAAAAGGTTTACCGAACAGTTGGCTTTCCGATGATTTGTTAAAATGTTTCACAGGTTGATTTCGCTGCAAGAAGTATTGAGCTTCTCCTCCCGCTGATAGGTTAAAAAGGCTTTTGTTCGGGCACATTGTGAGCAGTCCATTAGAGGTTTTCGATGCAGATACCAAAGGGCAAAAAAAAACCAACACAAAACCACAAAAACAACCGTAGCAGCAGTGGACTACAATGTGTGCACATGCTGTGTTATTTAAAAATGAAATGGGATGCATTGTGTATTTACTGTTTACTCTGAAAACATAAGACATTGAGACCATTTAAGTCCAAAAACATATTTCGACAATGATCATTTTCATTTTGACCTTCTGGTGTATGATAAACAGAGCTCCGTGAACTGAGCAAAATGTTAGGTGGTGCCCTCTATAGGCTGTAATAGTCATTACAGCTAACATAGGTAAGTTACAAAGGTAACGTAGGTCTGTTGGTGATAGAAGTTCCAAAGTAAAGTATTTCTAAACCCAACCAAATATTGGTGTTGCTCACCCTCACTAAGTAGTTTTCTTGGAAAAACCTAAATTGTGAGCGAATGAGGTCCAGCAGGTGTTTTGCTTTTATGCTGCAATGGCCATGAAGCCATGTTGTTTTGGGAACAGTGATATATGTCATTCTGGGAAATGCTGACAATCAGTCATTCAGTGATTTAGTTATGAGGAGAGGTTGGCAGATTCCATGTATCCAGGTCCATTTGCTAAACATTTTCAGCATTTGTTCATCTTTATACTATCACACGGGCCTTCACCAAAGGCTTTCAGGCAGGAAACTTTACATATAACCTCCCAAAGGTACAAGGCAGACTATCATTTCAATGCACATAAATTCGAGACCAATCCACAAATTGTAGAAAAACAAGGTGCCCTTAGCATGGGCTTAGACAGTCATGGTACGCCCTGAAGTGTGCACTGCTACATCTTGCAAAAATACGCCCATCCGGGTGAAATACCACATTTTTAGTGCGACCCAGGGATGCATCTCCCATGACGCATACGATCAAAATCATCAGTCAGCACCAGAAGTGAACAGTAAAGACACAGACCTGAGACTTTCTTCTTTCGTCTGGGGAAAGTTCAGATATAAAACTATGACAAGCAAAACCTTAACATTTGTGTCAATCAGGGAAATAGATTTAAACACGCAGACTTTAAACATCTCATGCACACATCTCTACTCTGTCCACCACACAGGAAGTGCCGGCTACGCCTCACACTTGTCGGGCTTATTTGGTCTGGAACCAAAAGGAAAAAGGGTTATTGTTGTCCCTGGGTCTTGTCCATTTTGATGTCACTGCGACTTATTCGAAACCACGATAGGTGAAGTGGCGCGGACTGGCAGGTGACTCATTCGTCGGACGGTTTTGTTGCCCTGCATCATCAGCAGCACACAGACCTGCAGGGGCGAATCAAAGCCAGGTTTATTTTGGTGACTGATAGAAGGTTGTGCCGCACTTCACCGAGCTCTGTGGCTTTGTTCATCTTCCAGGGTGTCACAGCAGAGCTCACAGAGAAGATAGCCGGTCACAGGAGGCTGCGGCCGGACATCAGCTGTCCTGCGTTCAGACAAACATCTCACGACTAATGTGATTTATGCTTTCGATGACCAGCTCCAATTAACAAGTGTGTCATCCTGCTACGCTGTCTCGGAGCCCGCAGTTACATCACCCTAAAAAGGTTGCACTCTTGTTTTTTCTACAGCCGACAGTGATGCATTTAAAGGGACTCTCTGGAGAGAACTTTTATCACTGTCAACACGGTCCGGTTTTGGCACAAAGTGGAAGAGAATTTTAAAACTGTCTAATCCTTGAAAAACCTTGAGGAGGACCAACGTTTTATTGTTTGTTTTTCCGTGGTGGGGACACTCATGAAGGAGCAGGACCGTCACTTTGCAGGAATGGATATAGTAATTGCCATCTTGGATAAAAAACATCTAGGAAGTCGGCGGTCTCGTAAATCTAACTACGCCACTTTCTCAGCTTAAATGTTCTGTAATCAGAGATGTGGAGACGATGATGGGGCTTGTTTACGCTGTCAGCATTAGTAAAGACCATGTTAGCAGGGAAATCTAATATTGTTATAATTTAAACGGAGAGAGAAAGGGCATGGACGTATGATGGAAAAATGGTGGGAGGCACTATCCTCCTCTCCCGGGGCCAGTCTTGTAATTTCTTCTTTAGATTCACAGACACAGAGGAAAATGATCAAACAGAGCAGGACTGAAACCAAAGAGCTGCAGTAGCTCAGCATCGCCAGGCAGTGCAAGAAAAAAAACAAAAAAAACAGAAGTTTAAATGTGACGGCTTTGTGTAGACTGAATAATGGAAAAGCTACTCAGAGCTATTCTTTTGTTTGATGTAACTGATGGACAGTGTGTGCAGACAGAGGGGATAAAGTGTGAGAACCGAGGTGTTAAAATGTTACTGCCATGTTCTTATCCCCCCAAAACAGTAATATATAGACCAATTATAGTTTTAAGGGCCGTAATGGTCATAATTACCCATTTCTGTTTAATGACAGTAGGCATTTTTTCTTTTTTTTTGAATAGACTGCTTTCTGTAATTTATAATTACTTTCAGAATAAATGTCGGCAGTGTTCGTCTATGTTTATATCTATGAAACTTTACATTTCTTCATGTGAAATTCTCAATTCTATGTTGTGACCATGCTGTGTCAAAGATCTTGTAAGGTTTGGGAGGAAAAAACCCTCGGTTGGGGTCGGGAAAAGATCATGTTTTTGCGTAAAAAACGTTCTCGGTTGCCACAAACACAGCTGAAGACGTCCTTAACGATCTGGTGTTGTTGCCACAAACACAACTGGAAGTTGTCCCGAGGTGTCCCATAAAGAATCCAGTGGTTTCACATTTGCGGATGTTGAAACACAAATGTCTTGAACGTGGTCACGTGCTTCGCAGCCTTCTCACCTGTAACTCCAGCACCTCCACCTCCCGATGTGAAAGTCAGGTCATGAACACGTAATGCGAAAGTGATATGACACACTGATTAGCACATTAAGAACTGTATCCACCTGAACAATCGTGCCTTCTAACGAGGTGTGCTATTATTTCTTGTAAGGTGGGAACTACACTTTGAATGCATTCATTAAAATGTTGTAGAATTCCTAATTAGATTCAAACTGTGACTTTTTAAATAAGTTAAATGTAAAGTGATATATTTAATGCAGCGTTTCTTCTATCACGTCGAATCAATGCGAATACATTAATAACTTAGTTGGATTAAATTACATTAATGCAGACTTGCATATAAACTTTATGTGTTCATTGAATTATTATATATAAAGTTAATGGCTTCTACATAAACACGATGTATTTATTATTCAAGTGTTACACACTGGTTTCAAATTTCTCCTTTAATAAATTACACATCTACCTCTTTAATGAATTCAACATGATAGAAATACTTTGCTTTAAATGTGACACTTTACACTAAACTTATGTAATAGATCAGATTCAAATATTTAGAGTCACTGTTTTAGGCATATTGTTCTCGTGTAGTTCACCTGTTTCATCATGATGCATATCTGATAATGTGATCACTGTAGACGCAGGGATTCCGGTTGCTGCAGCCGGTGTGAGACCCGATTCAAAAGCCCTTAACCCAGAACTAACTCCTCCTGTGAAATATTGAGGAGCGTGTCTGGGAACTACCCCTCCAACCGTCTCCCCGTGCTGGAAAGTTAAGATCATTTGATCACCCACCTCAGAGACATCCGCAGCAGTGATTTACTCCCTGTATTTTATTTTATATTTTATCCAGCCGATCATCTATCTTGGCCCCCGGCGCACGGGCCCCGGATTTGCCCTCTGTATTCTGTCTTCCAGATTACAACCCGGTTCAGCAGCCTGTCCGCCGCCCACCACTCAGCTGAAGCCTTTTGTGGGGCCTGTGGGACGTGGCTCGCTGCCGATGATCCTGAGATGTTGCTGGAAGTTTAATCCCCACACTGTGAGAAATGAGGTTCTCCTGCTCTCCCTCTTGCTCTTGCAACTTTGATCAAGCCCTAATGTGATTAGGCAGTGACCCTGACATGACTGGCACAGGAACTTGTAAAAGAAGCCCGTGGAGGGAGGGCGGTGAGAAGGGGGGAGAAGGAGAGCGTCTTGATCTGACCAGTAAACCCGGAGAAGAAAGGAATTATTCTGAAGGTGTCTTTCCTCTGTTGCTGCTCTGCCTTGTGGGTAATAAAGGTTTCATGTATTCGTTTTACCCCGGCAAAAATTGCGATCTATAATGACCTGACATTTCTTTTTTAAAACTAGCCAAGAGGCTCATGATTTGAATGCTAACCAGGGCGCTACTTGATGTAAGGCGCAGTCCACCGGGAGGAAGCTTTTCTTGAATTTCTACAGGATCCTCGGCTCCTCTCAGTTGAGTCTTCATGGTAAATTAATGTAAATCTTCCGCCGCCCGTATTACGGAGCAAAATGACTGTGTACACATCCGGCCGGCGCGGTGCAGCTGCGTAAATAACACATGCAACATATTTTTCCCGTTATTCACACGAGGCTGTGGCGGCACTACACCCCTCGCAGACGCCTCTTGTTTCCCCGATCGTGCCGCTGAGCCTGTTTGCCGTGTCGTGTGCTGGACCGCTCCCATATGTGCCTCGCATTATTCTCGCCGTCAGCTCGCTGATGATGTGTGGGGTGAAAAAACGCAGCGCTTTAACTTCAGAGGCCAAATGTGTCAAGTTGCGATATATTAACTTCGCTCTAATGGACTTTATCAGGCATAGTGCAGAAAGTCATGGAGATTAGAGCGTGAGGGAGTGGATGTTTGATTATTTCTGCATTCTGTTTGGTTCCCCGCGCCGTGCCAGCAGCTGCGAGAGGATGCTTAAAATGCCCTTTGGAATCTGGTGAATGTGGCGTTATTTTTCAGGTACCTGCATTTCCTCTGCTCATATAAGCCGGCGACAGCGTCGTAATCCTCACTCGTAATGAGTTTACACCGATTCCGAGGTTGTGTTTTTTCTGTCTGGCCCCCCCCCCGAGATTTCACGTACGTCTTCCGACAATGCACGTGCACACAAAGGACCCAAATGTTCGCCACGATTATAAGAGACACGTATGTGACGCCATGTTTTTCATTTAGTATTTCAGTCAGATTCGCGCTTGAAGATCCACCTACGTATTGTGTATTCCTCGCTTGCTTTGGCAACCCAAAAGGGACAATGTCAAAGAAGAGACAGAATGTGAAAGATGTCCTGTACAATTGGCAGCGAGATGGAAAAAGATGCAGCACCACCAGGGATCCTTTGCCATTAGTCTAGAATGAGGGAGCTGGTGTAGAATGGAAATAGGCTGATTTACAGACATGATGGTGCTTTGGACGAGGAAAAAAAAATAAAATAAAAGGTGTCGAATCGCTCACATTGTTGATTGAAGAGAACATTTATTTTTGTACAAATATCGAGGAAAGTAAGCGGACACGTATGTTTTGTCGCAGACGTTTCCAAAAGTGGAGACGGATCAGACAAAGCTGCGAAATTTGCATAATTTGCTTACAGAACACAGCCATTACGACGTTTGATTAAGTTCGAGTTAACACAGCCGGCACAGTCTGATTCGCTCCAGCATCAGAGATTGAATTTTAAATCTCACAATGGCACATTTGTGATTTCTTCTGACACAGAACATCATCCAGCTTCATGAGACTAATATTCCACTAATAATTAGAATAAAAACGACTCACATGACCGTCTCAACTTGAAAAGACTGATCCAAGAGGAGCGGCGTAAAGGGCCTAATAACCATGTGAACACTTACTCTGATCATTCATCATCTGGTGAAAATGAATATGTTCTTTCTGCACATGTTCACCTCGCTAGGGCTAACATCGGGTGTCGTGCATCAGGGAGAGACAGAAACATGGCGGTAATGAAACACAACCAGCCGATACTCTCTTTTGTTGGAGATCTTAAAAGATATTGGAAAGGCGTTTGAAAAGATGAGCGAAGCCAGAATCCATCGAAACCAGAAACACATGTCGATATTGTGTTAGTGACGCACATACAATACTAACCTGTAAACACTCCAGTGCCTCTTCAACCATTTCCGTCTGTTGTTTCGTTGCCATGTTAGATGGCAACAGTGCACCTCGAGGCTGGTTGTGGCGACTGCTGCCGCACGAGATCAAATCGGACGAGATGACAGACGAGAGCACTCTACAGACAGCGCAGGTAGATGTTGTGATAATATTGTTATTGTGAATTAATTTGGTATTGATCGCTGTGGAGTGAAAATCTGATACTGTGAGCCCCTATGTTATTTCCCAGGACACGATGTGTAGGTCTGTCTTGAAAACTGGATTAACAGGCAGACTGAATAAATGACTGAAATAATTGAAAAAAGGAAAATATTTCCCTTCTTCTTCCTGCAGATTTGACGCTTCACAGCGAGCAGAACCACTCGGCTCATGTCAAAATGTTACATATATAAATTATTTGGGGGAATGTAAACGCACATCTTTTCAGATCATCATTTAACATCCACGTCAACACTTAAGTTTGAATCTCTAATCAGAATGATTGTCCATGTAACCACAGCCGCTGATCGGTATCGTGCACAAGCAACTGCATGCTTCCAATCCATTGTGGTGAAGTAGCCTCAAATTGCCACACGCTTCGAAACAGAGATAAGCAAGCTACCTAATTAATGACACAAATAAACCGCTCATTTTTATTGATCACCATCTTTGTAACCTCTGCAGATACGGAATGTTCTAGTTGTTTGTACTCGTGGTGGAAAATAGCTGTGAAATCGATAGATTTAATGAGAGATGTCTTCAAAAAGGTACAGAAGAAGTTTACGAGCCTCAATTAGCGAGTGGAGGTTAAGATGTAGTGCGGCTTTCTGTTTTCTGTGAATGAGAAAAGATGAAAACGCCCACACACTTATCTCGATTGCAATGAATTTATATTAACTGCAAGGCAGATATGTGGATGTTTTGAACTTTGTTTCTTGATGTTCTTTTTCTTTTTTGGTGATATTTTTTGTAAATATGACACATGTTCTGTGCAAAACAATTTTAGCAGGTATGAAACGACATTTTCGGACAGGATTTTACCTTCAAAACCAGCTTCCCTTTTGACGAATACTTAGAAATTCCCCATTTGCTCGATTAGGTCTTACCGTGCAACAACAACAAAGCACCAGAACTCTCGAGGCACTACCGCCTGACTAAATCTTCACATTCAGCGGCGTCATTCAAGGCCGTGTGCTGCTGGACAGGAGCATAAACTAACATGGGTTCCTGCGCGGTGGCCTTGATGTATTGGGTAATAAATATAACATTTGAGCAAGGCTCATTTATTCGCCTCGCCTATCTTACAATTGTTTTCGTCTGGCCGGCAAATGTTAGGATCACAGGTTGAAACAATTCTAATGAATAACGCCGGTTCAGTCCAAGCATCCATATCGCTGTGAGCTCATTGTGCCGAGTGGTTTATGCAATGCACTTCTCAGCGTTCACTCGTCAGCTGTTCGGGCCAGCGTTGTGTGCGGAGGCTATTTATGTAGCATTTTCTATAGTGCTCGCGTCTAGATCCAAACAGCTGTCCCAACAGCCCATAAACAGCGGGTTGTGGAGCCTAATGGCCCATTTTCAAACTTGCCTGATATGCTAAAACACACTACCAGAGGGTCACATGCCAGACATTAAGATATGGTGACGATAACCGGAACATGATTTTTTTCTTCGTGAGTACATTTCATACAATATAAATGTGTTCGATGTACAGAGGCTGGAGGGAAGCAGCTTTTATCTTGGAGTGGATCTCTGTATACTGACTGTAGGTGGACATTAGTCTGAATCATGTCGAGGACGTTGGTTGAGACGTGAGTATGGAAGATGCCCAAAAAATATTGGTGGCCTGTTGTAAGGTGGATGTGCTAAGATGACCTGTGATGATAACGCACCTGTTATGGATGAGTGGATTCTGCTGGCGTGTGAGTCAGACTCTTTATTTATACAGATGGTAAAGAGCAGAAGTGAGCAGTTATTTTTAAGATACAGTAGCAGATAATTATATTAAAAGAACCTTTCCCCCTCCTTATGTTAATTGGGCTGAGTGCTGGCGCGGCGCTTACGTTAAGAGGCCCCGATTTCACATGCGAAAGATCAAGGCCACGCCTTACATTAGCAGGGGTTTTCAAAGTCAGACACTGTGGGCCCCCCTCAGGCAAACCCCCTCGAACACAGATCCATGCCAAAGTAGATATTAGCGGTTCATGTTTGCAATGAATCCACAGATGAACAACTTTCCCTGGATTAATTGGATACTGAAGAAAACTTAAAAACAGGATGATTATCTGGCAGTTTCTAATGTTGCGAGGAGCATCTTTTTTCTATGATTTCTACATTGGATTTTCTGAAAATGTATTCACAATGGACATCTGGGATTATATATAATTATATTATATATAATTTACGTGTGCCTTTGACATTTTGACCCTAATTGCAAGAGTTGGGGGCAAGTCGGTGGACCAACCTTCAATAACTAACTTATCAGTGTTTTCAGAGCACCAGCGTTATCCTTATAATATATCAAAAGGGCGATCAAAACATTGTAATATACTATATGCAATAATTCTGCATACAAATTTATGTATGTTTGTTATATATTTGTTGAGTTGTGTACTGTCCAACAGTGTTCAAACCCAGCCAAAATCCTTTACTCAAGGTAACAATGCTTCTTTCTTTTGGTCACCTGGTGCTACTTCCAGGATCGGGAAGCTGTTGAACGAGGCTAAACGAAACGTGAACAATACAATGGCTGTTTAATAATGTTCACCAACTAGCAAATCCAGTTTGACCATTTGATCATTCGTGTTCATTTGCTGTGTTTATTCGCCTCAATCAGCCAAATTACTTGACCCTACATTAGCCGTAAGCTAAGGAGCAATGATGCACAATGAGTCAGCACTCACCACAGACTCCGGTTCCCTCTCTTCTTATTCCCTTCTCTTTGGAACTTTATGTTCATGATGCAAAGTACATTTCCCCACCAGCTCCAGTCAGCAGTCGACATTACGGAACATAAACACCCCGCAATGGAGGTCACGTCTGTGGATCGCTGCTGCAGTCAGGTTAGTAAACGGGAGTGAAGATAAAACCACCTCGAAAAGTTAAATGGCAATCTCTGAGTTGGTAAATGGCTCCGGATCAGAGCAGAATCTGATGTGACTTCAGGTGTTAGAGAGTGATACGATATCGTTAATTTAAGGTGTCGTAGTTAGTGAGTAAAGATTATAGCGCGGCTCAGACAAATACTGTGTCTCGCGCTTGATTTCACGACTTGGATCGCCAGAGATCTCAAGCTTGGTTGTCACATGGCGTCAGTTATCTCTTTACCCTGTGCCCACTTCTACCTCTACACGTTTGCTTTACTGCAACGTTTTTACCTTTCACGTTGGAGCCCTGGCCTCAAAAATGAAACACAAAGCATCTTTCCACTCCACCCAAAATAGAAAAACGTACAAGTAGTTTTACATCCCACACGGAGTGGGCCAGACATCCCACCTTCTCCTGTTGGCCCTTTGTTACTCCTGTTCTTCAACATCACACAAACACACAAACACATCGCTGCTGTCCCTTCTGCTGCATTGAGTATATCAACAGAGACTTTGAAGTAGATCTTCCCCCAAGGGAAGTCAATCAAAGCCTCCCAGCGGTGAGCCATTTCTTCAGGCCTAGCTGATCATTTTCCCTCTAATATCCCCAGTCCCGGCAGCTCAGAGGCTGATCAATGTTGTTGAAAACAGAAAACTGTCCATTCGGTCTGCGAGCGGTGGTGGAAGTGAAAAACACACTGAATTGATGACTTTGTAAATGGAAGCCGGGGCAGACTTCGTGACACCCATGGCTTCCCCCCCTCAAAATACGTTCCCCGTCGTCCTCATCACAAACGAATTAGCAATTCAGAGCGTGGCCCTGGGGTTGCCGAGTGTTTATGTGGATGCCCGGTGTGATGAAGGCTCACATTTGTTTCCTGTCACTGACCTGTCACTCATTCGGCCATTAGAGCCAAAGGCAACGTTGATTTTAACCTCAATAGCAGCAAAGACGTAAGCCGTGACCGAGGAGGGGAGGGACGGAAAGAAAGAAACGAGGAGAGAGGAGAAATATTTCCTGACCAACACGCCCTGCTCTCAGTCATTCACACACACACACACACACACACACACACACGTCAAACAAAGCAGACGTTATACCATCAAAGCTTTCGGGAAGAAATGCCCTTCACAAAAGTGGTGAGCTGGCAGTCTCACAGTAGATTACATGGTGAGAGACAGGCTGTCTGTTTTAAAACATTATTATATGGGATCAATGCTCCTAATTAGCACTTCTAACGCAGCCTTAAGTATTTGTCAGATTTCCAGATTATATTTTCCAATAGGTGGATCAATTAGCTTGTTTGAAGTGTCATCTTGCTTGTGCTACAGTATTCTCACTCTGAAGTCGATAAATTAATCCCCTCTGCCTCCTTGGGACACGGAGGTGCACCGTAGTCTCTTAAAAGGCAATTTACAGTAACTTTACATGGAGTTCGAGCTGAAATGCGCGTCTTAGCCCCAGAGCGCACACACACCTCGCATTGTGTAATGTAAATTAGCGGCAAAGCGTGTTCCCTTTCAATGGCGTTTAATGCTGTACACCACGCTGATCCAAAATACCAACAGCAGGTGTTAAATTAGATTCAGCGCGAGCAACGCAAGTGCTCGGGGGTTATTTTATATTCAGTACTCACAGATACTGTATGTCTTCAGTCTTACAGTCAGCGCCGGTTGGCCAGCAGCCAGTTGTGTAGATTCAGAAAGAGGCTTTAGATTATATGGCAGTCAAATGCTTGGGCTTATTTTTCTTTGGTATTGTGATACTAAATAGGTCCTCTGTTAACGGCTCTTGTTGAGTTTTACGTTCTTCAGTTTTTCGTCTCCGACACATATTTTGCGTATCCTTGAGGCTTAACAGTGATGTTAAAAAGTTTATCCTCCTAACTCAATGCAGTGATGAGTTTTCGAAATCTGCATTGGGTAGATCTATGTTGGCTTGCTGGCAAACCGCCGTAATGCTGCATTTCTCTGCCTGTTTACCGCCACAATCAGCAAAACTAGCATGGAACCATCAGCCCGACTGTGCGTGGACAGAACCTTTCTGGTCTGAAAAGTGAAACCATTGCTAATGTTCCTTAAACCTGTTTTAATTCTTTGCCAGCAAGAGGCAAATCACTGGTTTCGAAGTTCGATTGTATGTAAGCTTATGAGAAATTTACCCTACTTCTCACTTGTTTTATTACCTCAGAGTTTATCTCAATCGCTAGTTTCAAGTCTTTTTCAACACAGCATGATGTTCATTTAGTAAATTACGTTCCCATCTCAAGTAAAATAGATGATAAAGCGGGTTATGCTTTAGGGTGTGGTTGTCTCGTTGTTATCAGGGTGTGTCCTTGGATTCTCAGTCAGATCCAATCAGATTAATCTCCCCAGCTCCACCTTTTTGTCCAAATATGGTCACTTCTGGCTCCAAACAACCAAGTGGCCACAGATGGACATAATACCAATCTTGAAGCTTCAAGAACGGCAGTCCACAAACCAGTCGGTGACGTCACGTTTGGTTTACACATTAGATACAAATAAAACACGGCTCCAGAGGAACTGGTGGTCTGGTATCATTGAAAGTTGCAGCAGAACAGCTTTAAACACAACACTGACATATCTTTACTTTATAAATGCCATTTGTTAGCCAACAATTGCTGAGCGTAGAACATTAGCAGTCATTTTGAATGCTAACGTTCAGCCCGTTTCCCTCTCTACCTACCTCTGAGGGAAACAATCTGGATCTTCAGCTGCTTAATGCTCCTCTATTTCCACCAACTAGTTGCTAAATGTGTCTGCCTCCCGTGTTGTACCAGACAGACTGTTTTGAGAGCTTTCTTCACTGACAACAGCTGCCTGCTGTGTGTGTGTCTGTAATTGCACAAGACCAGCTTCAGTATTTCTGAAAGATGGTCAATAGATCAACAAACTGTTGTCTACAAAACTATGCACCCTACAGCCCACATTTTGATGTTCAGAGGTTTCGAGCTATGGATATTAATGCTTTTATTTGTGCTTCGCCTCTTGTCTAATAAAAGAGAACAACTGCACGGATAATTATGATGCATGCCAAATTCTGCCTTTAAAACTGTCCTTTTGACATGCATTTGTGTCTGACTGGCATTCAGTACATGTGGACTGTAATAAACAGAACAGCTTGCTGCATGAAATAGACTAATCAACCACGTTTTTATCCGCCGCTTCCATATAGGATGACAGCTCATTGTAGCCGCACAATCTTATTAAATTCAATAGCGGTCATGTCAGCTCAGGTTTTATATATGTGGTGTTTGTCCACTGCTGACCCTAATTATTTAAATGTAGCATTAATCCTCAGAATCCAGGGGATTGTGAAGCTGAATTAGGGTCAACCAGAGGTTAATGATGGTCTGAATTATCTGGGTGGTTCTCAACAGTCTTTTCAAAAAACCTGCATTTAATGTGGCTGCTGTGCAATTATAGCTTGTGGATTCCATTTTGCCCACCTTGCCGATGTCCTGTTTTGTTCGTTTTCCGCCCGCCACCAAATGTTTTCCTTTTCATGTTTTTTTTTTTTTTTTTTTTTGACAAAATGTTATCAGCTATAAAAGTAGCCCATCACACAGAGCTGCTTAATAGTCCAGATCCCAGCGGGTTATGTGTCAAGGTTTCAAAAGATTGCGAGAGTCTGTTCTTTCAGCGTGCTGCAGCCTGATCAATAAGAGCTCGGGTGGCCACTTACATGTTCTGCATGAAAACATTCGCTCGACCACCGTTTCCTCACAAACAAAAGCGCCGAGGAAACTGAGTCAAACGAAAACGAAAAGTCAGTCGAGCTACTGTAGGTGAAGTTTAATCAGAAATAAACGGTCGGGTTGCTTCTTCTTCCTCATCATTTAACTCTCCGTGGTGGAGGGCCTACGTGTTGGACCAATTATGACAAGATATAGGGATCAAAATGGAGACTTTATATATTATACATTTTATGCATATAAATACAACCAGGCAGCTTAAAAAACACCACTCATTAATAAAAACACAGTTTAAATTGAATTCAGTGATGTTATTGCGCATATTTATACTTTATATACAACCTTCAGGCACACTGAACACTACTCTGTGTAAAGTCCACTGTTCTACACTTTTTACACAAAAACTTTGCCATGAATTTTTGAATCGAATGAATTTACAAGCAGTTTTATCATCAAGGTTCGGTTCATCTTTTAAATTCTGAAATCCAAAGTCGTGCCAGAGCTTGGGTGCTTTCGAGTGCTGCTCGAAGTTGAAATTTCCATTCATTATCTTTCAAGGAAATATATTTGTGTAATTCATTTTATCCTAATTGTTAGTTTGCCTGCTTGGAATGCGATAAAACAGTAAATATATGGCGTAAATATACGCCTGCAGGCAAGGACATAGATTGCGGTATACATGAAAATACCCACGACTGAATAAATGTATTTTGGAATTGCTGAACTTGTTAGCTCATTGCATACGCATCACGCTCAGAATGGGTGAAGGAGCCTGAAGCCTCACCTGTTTGTGATCCTAATAAGGAGATCAGGCTGCCTGACAAGAAAGGCTTTAAGTTAATTAATAACATGTCATGGCTTAGCTGGCATACATGTAGTATTACATCCCCGGCAGCTCTCATCAGGTCTAACATGCAGCACTGGTAGCCCGTGACTTGGCATAAGCAGTATCTAAGGAGGGGTGCACGGGGCCCAGGGGTGCACTTGATTTGGTCATCAACATAATGAGGTAATTTTAAACAGATTGCCGCTGAGACAGATAATAGGCACATCATCAATGTGCCGGCCTGACCTTTACTAACAAAGCATAAAACTGCCACGCGCTGGCTTCAGTTTCATGTTCTCCGGGCACTATTGTATTAAGCCTTCGAATCAAGTGATGAAGTTTTCAGGCTTTCAGTTTGTTATTTCTTTGATCTGTTTAACTATTTATGTCATAAATACATCCATACATCCTGATAGAGGTTATAAGGATGTTATTTTTGTCCCAATCACTATTCAAAAGCATTATGGGTTAAAAATGTGCCAAACATAGCTTGCACAAAGAAATGGGATGATGTGAATTTTTGATTTCTTTTTGTTTCGCATACGTTGAAAACTGTTTAAATGTCACATATGTAAATGATCACGTATCAAAACCCATTTTCAAACTGGTAACGGATGTTTTCATACAAATCATAAAAACCTAATTGATCCCTGTTTGGGGAATGTTATGTTATAGTTGCTCCTTCTGGAATAGAAATTATCGTTCTAGATATAAACAATATTTAAATAGAGAAACTTAATATGAAACATAAAAAGGACTAAAATACAAAAATAAATGTGACAGTAGGAAGAACCTCAGACACGACTTGGGGAGATAACTTCTCATGTTACTGAAGTAAAACAGGCCTGCATTTCCGATTGTGTTGAGCTTGTATTACACCAAATGGTAACCCATTTGACATTTCTATGATCTATTTCTCAGACCTTTCTAGGAATCATAATACCTGCCTGACATATTTTCCGATAAAATGTTTTCAAATCACATGACAGCCAAAAAAATAAGGTTTAGCTGAGGGATGATGTCCCACAATTAGGAATTAATTAGTAATTAATGGATGACATGGAGGCCAGTACTGTCCAACTCACCTCCAAAGACAATAAAAAACAAAAAAAATCATTTATATTTTCATGCTTTTTGCGATCAGGACATTTTTAACAATGTAATGGAAAACCATGTTACTAGACTCTTGTATGAGGACTATTTAAACTCTTAGATCAGTACCACGTTTTACTTTGTCTTCATATGTTCTCACATCCTTGAATGTTGTATCTGCACAATGGGAGACTGTTATTATTATGTGCGGAATGCCAGAAGGTCGCTCTCTGAAGAATCTCTTCTCCGGCCTTCTTGTTTTCTAGCCACAGATAACAGAACCTGGTACAGGCGTGAGAGGGACACAGGTCATTCCTTTCTCTCCCAATCAAAAAGGTTTCTCGGCTGGTCTCATTGCTCTTCTTTCTGCAGACTGTATACCACTCTGTATGCTTGTTGGACCTTCTTTTTAAAGAATAAACTCCCCAGAGACAACTAATATCTCTTACAAGTTGATTTCAGATGTCTCACAAGTAAGATACATTTCCGCAAAAACAAGCGGTAACACCGTTTTCCCCACAACACCTGAGGGTTTGACTAACACCTGAGACAATCACTGCAATCCCATAAGATTCCAATGCGATGGAAACACTGTTCACAACTCTAGTAAATAAGACAAACCTCAGATACGACTTAGCAACAGGCGATAAACAAGTCCGCTCAACTCATAGAACCCTTTGGCTGAGCTATTACATAAAAAGCTAGCGTGCTATGCTAGCAAGACTCAAGGTCAATAACACCGCGTACAGCTCACAGATAGTAAATTTAATTTGACAGTGTGTCTACCAACAAGACTAGCTAGCTGGCCTTGTCACAGCCTCGTGATAGGCCAAGCGTACCGTCAGCCGCAGTCTGAAGTGGCGAGTTGTGTCGCTGATGGGATGCGAGGTGATCGCTGGAGTTCAGAGATAGAGAGCAGGCTACCTCCTGCAGCTGTTGTGTTCAGAGGACGACGCACCAGCCGACCACACTTAAATTAGAAACAGTGAACACACAGTCTCACTTGAAGCACATGAGTAGTTTCATAGGTGTCAGTGTAACAGGAACTAATTGACACCCTGCAGACAATCAAGAGTCAAGTATTCACCCAGACCACGCTAAAATAAAGAGATAATTGTACAGTAGTAAGGCTATAAATGATCTTTAGTGCAGCGAGTGAGAAAGCCATAACGAAATGCAGGAAAGGTTCAGAATACCATCGGGAACCAGTACCTCTTAACTCAAACTCAGAATTTCATTCATCCATTCAATATTTTTCAAGAGATTAAATTACTTTTTCCTTCTGTGAATATACGTCTTCATTTTGTCCCATGTTCGATACGTGGAAGGATCCACGTTGCGTTGGAGCCGCGGCACATTAAATGGGGGAACTGGCAGCTCGAGCCTGTTATTTACTTCGTACAAATTGACGACCTCGAATAGCGACTGTGTTCTGACTGATGTTCTCATCTGACTTCGCTGCTCAATGAGAGAGGCACACTCCATCTCTGGTCAGTGAAATATTGTGTGAGTGCTTTTGGGTAGATATGCCAACTCGTATGCACTGTCAAGTCTCAACAGGGCTTAGAGACTGATCTGGTGGAGCTGGGGCTTTCATTCTGAGGCGTGTGTGTGAATGTGTTTGTGTGTGTGTGTGATTTCATCTATTTTATTATGTTTTTTTTCTTTTACCTCATCTGCACTGTGTGCTTCCTCCGCTGGTGACAGCACAAGGCTTTTTTACAACCTCTACCTCTGTTTAAACAAGAGGAATGTCAGCCGGATGCAGCACGGCAACATTGACGAAGTTCAGTTTGAAATTAATCTGCCCGTGGTTAATCACAGCGTTCGACCTCCGAGAATAACAATCAGCGTAACGTCAGCTCGCCAAATAATTTTTTGAACGCTTGGCGTAACAAGTGCAACTGCAAAAAGGACAAATGTTATAATACTGCATAATAGTCCACATGCATCACAGGTTGTTATGATGCCTGTTATCAGCGGCGCAGTCATTAGTCATCCCAGACAAATGCTCCGTCGCCGGCAACAGACATTAGTGAGACGGAGGACAGCAGTGTGTTGAAGAATTTATTATCCATATTCTTTTCTTCCGACCACATCTGAGTGTTTAGTTGTGTCTTTCTTTGCCTAATTAAACCTTTTGATATGTAAATTATTTGGAGATGCGAACAGATGACTTCCATTATGGATTTTCCGCGCATGAATATGATTTGACGTGCGTCTGGCATATTGAATCTAAAATGTTTTTTAAACATCGCATTACCTTTGACATGTAATTTACCTGCCGTCTTCCCCCCATAGTCGTAGTAGATTATCTCGTATTTGTGATCGGTTTGCGTGAACTAACGGAGTGTTTTCGAAAAAGTAAATGTGTTTCTTAGATAAATGCTCCCCCCCTCCTCCCCTCGGTCCGTGTCGACAGTGCAGCGGATAACATCATGAGGGGAAGTCACACCTTGCTCCTCGATATATAGAGCCCGGGGGAATGGGAATGCACACAGGAATCTGGAGGAGGACTCGCCACTCGATTGTCACAGAGAAAACACCTGCTAGAGCCACGTTAATGTGCACACACACACACACACACACGCGCACACACACAAGAGGACGTGACTGTCTTGACTCCTCATGACACGCCGATACACTCTAATCTCCGTTAGGGTTCACCCGGCGTGCTACGTGCTTCAGTCTGATGTTCCTCCAATCCTTCTGCCTCCTAAGCCACGCTGGCCTTTGACTTGTTTACACAGATTAAAGATGTGATGGTGGAACATGTGCCGGATAAAACGGCGCCTCTGCCGAGACGAATGTCAGCATGATGAAGGTGAGGACTCTAATGCCGTATCATCTCCGCCACATTGTTTAGTGGATACAAAAGGGGGGAAGCAGGTGTGATGAATGTCCAGCAGAGACAGACGCACATTCCTACCTGTCTCCACCTGCGTGTGTCGGATGGAGGGGGGGGGCGCAATCTATTTAGCCGCGAGGGCGGGGGCCGGGTCAGGCAATCCAATCTGAAGATGTTTGCTGGTTGACGGGGTGGAAGCAGTGAATGGACGTGGCACAGTTTGGCCCTGGGAGATTTCTGTCTGACACTGTCAGGAAGGACACACAGGAGCGGGTCGAGGACGAAATGGGAAGGTCATCACAGGACAGACAGGTGTCACCTGATGCATCGTGGGTTAACAGCCTCCGAATGATGTCGCCGTCGGCTCTGCCCGCAACAGAGGCATCTGTGAGACAAGGCTGGATTCTTTTCCTCTTCCCCGCGTGTCTCTGGTGTTACGCAACCGATTCTGTCAAGTCTCGTCTTAAATCCCTCTATTCTGTTCACGCACTGTATGCTAAATCTAAGATGTTATGCCGTGTTAACAAGTCAGTAATGTAAACTATTTAAAAATTCATCTGGAAATCATGAACAAAATGTGGTTAACAGAAAATCCCTAGGTATGTAAATCAAGTTCTCCAAACTCAACCAAAAAAACATGTCTGCCAGCCGTTCAAAAACGACCTTAATTTAACCTTCATTTATTACATTTTTAATAATGATAATTCTCAGTGCCTTCCAAAACTGTAAAATAAATTATTTATAAGAACATTCTCCGCTCTGTGACCACTGTGTTTAATGTTTTGTTAGGTTTAGGTACAGACATAATTTGTTTATGGTTAATTACTTTACATATAGGACATATGCATGTTTACATTATGTTGGACATAATTCTGATTAAACAAACAAGATATATACTGTCAATTTGTGAGAGTTACAGAGTTACAAGTGCTGGTAGGTTGATTTTGTTACCTTAGGACAGAGCCAGGCTTGCTGTTTCCACCCTGCTTCCAGTTGTCATGCTAAGCCAAGCTAACTGTTAGCTGTAGCCTCATATCGAACATAAAGACACAAGAGTGGTGTCAGTCGTGTTTGTTGCAATGGAACCACACATTAATACTAGTTGGTTTTACCATAGCCACAATTCTACCTTCACTTTAACTACGACGTCATGCACAGATGTTGTAGAAACCTGGTTATTGAATGTAAACGTTGCGTATGGTGACAGATTTGGTCTCACCTTGACCGTCCAAATAGCAGCCAGTCCTCACCAGGAAAACAGCAACACTGGTCATTTTGTTTAAGAGGGTTCAAAACGGTCTACATTGGCAGTGCCCTCTAGTGGCCGTGGCTGTCATGACATGAGCAAAGGGAGCAAGTATCAAGAGCCAAGTAGGGGAGGAAGAGAGGGTCAGTGTTGACTCTCACCCAACAGACGGGTGTTAGAGTCCCACATAAAACTAAAAGTCAATGTTGACTCATTTTAACATGATTACAGAAGTTAACGTACATCAGATACTGTACGTAACGTGACATACTTATTTAACTCAAACAATGATCATTTCCTAATCTCACAAAGTAAAAGAAAGTTCCGGTACTTTTAAACCTGGGTCATGGACCCACATGCTCTGGTGTGTAAATAATTCACACCTATAAAAGGTTTTAGAATCGAGCCAGTAGATTGCCTAAAGCGGTGTCTGGTAACAAAATGGACATTATTATTTAACAAAAAGGAATTGTTACAGGAAAAGTTACAGCCGTGTTGCAGTGTGAAGTATGAATGTAAATATAGGGCCCAGGTTTAAAAATACAAAAGTTCCCCGTTAAGGCACTACATAACTTACGTCATTTTGGGAACGGTTGTATATGTCGTATTGGGAGTCACTGAATAAAGACATGTTTTGTTGTTTAAGAATGACGATGTGTTCAGATGGCAGCCAGAGGTCGTATCAGGATGTCGAGCAAATGACAAATGCTGTCATTTTTCTTGTGCGGACAGTCAGACAGTATAACAAATAAAGAATTTCCATCTCTGAAATAAAAAGAAAGATAAATTCCATCACTTTCAGTACAAAACTAACATTTAACATTTTGTCGTGAGTCAACAGTCAGTCCACCACAGTTAAATGGTTTTCTTTCAGACTCCTCAGCTTTACATAATGGTTCAAATAGTTTTATCTACAGTGGATGTGGGTGAAGCTCCTTTTCTATTATGTAGACAGACAAATAGCACTCTGGGAAAAAAAAAAAAAGAAAAGATCATTAGATCATGTTGGTGTCAGATTTCTGAGAGAGAAGCAGGCTCTGGTTTAAACATGTAAAATAATTAGAATATAGCACACTGACCTTTTCTCTGACCCTTTTTTAAAGGCTGCTCTGCTGACAGGCTCTAATTAACATTAGCCTCCAGCAGCTGACTGGTGTCTTCTGGGAAGGAGAGAACAATCCTGGCCAGGCTGTAGTCCTGTAAAACACAGCAAAAGGCCATCAGTTCATCTGTTCGCCCTCCCCCCTACTCGTCTCCCACTCGTCCCCCCCTCCGCCTTTCACCACCCACCTCCTTCTCATCTTCCACCAGAAAAAAAAAGCTGGAAACGGTTCATAGACGCTGCCATAGCGATGCTTTCTCTCTGTTTTACGTTTTAATCTTTTGGCTCCATATTCACAGTTGTGTAGAGCGGACCGAGGGCGTGCAGCAGGCACTTAGACATGTAGGAAGTGGGGAAGTTCAAACGGGTTTTCGATGGAGGGAACATCGTGCCGATGATTTTGAGATGATCTTGGCACCTGTTGTTCCCTGCGGACCCGACACACCTGCAGCGGTGTGTGTTATTGTGGGATGCCGCACATCATCACGTCAGGACGGACCACTTTTCACGGCGTCAGCGCTCCAGGAACAATATGATCACATTCACTTCCCACGTTGACGAATGCTGGATGTTTGGACAGGCACTCCGCCGATCTTCTCAAATGAAGTGCAGTTTACGCGTCACAACCAATACACTACTTAGCCTGTGAAGACAGTGGTTTAATGTCCTCTTTGGCTCTGGAGGGAGCTTTCCAAAGTTTAAGGGGCTGGGCTGTACGAGAAAAAGAAGTGGTTTGAGCGACATGTTTTTTTAATAAGTCAACAGCGTTCAGACTTGATCTGGAAAGTCGGGTAGAATGCAGGCCCGCATAGTAAAATGCTGGTCGTCGTAGAGAAGTGATCATGTTTAAACCTCCCTTCCAGTACAGAGGAACAAAGAGCGAGAAAGGTCCCTGTCTGGGGGAGGTTGGGGTGGTTGGATGGGTCATAGACTGGACTTTCCACGCTGTTCACGCTCAAAAAGAGTGCAAGAGTCAAGAGTAATTTGCCTTCAAATTAATACCTAAGTGAGATAATGGATGTAAATAGCATGAATGACTTCACATGACTGAACGCAGTTATTTTAACCCAAAGAATGATCTTTTCCTGAACCTAACCAAGTAGATTTGTACCTAAACCTAACCACAGCTTTGTTTTGAAAGTCTAACCATATGTATTATTGCTGACTTTACCTAGTTTTACCTGTGCACAGCTTGCTGATCATGGTATGAAGAGAGTGTGATGGTACAATAGTCGGTTTCGGAAATATACTTTACTTAATACTGCATGACCCCTTTAACAATCCTGTATTTCTTATATGGTGTGGTTAGTGTGCAGATGTGAAATAAAGCAACAGTACGCCATGTGTTCAGTCCGCATGTCCGTGTCCTCTGGGCCCTGCTGCTAGCAGAGATTTCAGCTCAAACAGAATTTTTTTTTTTTTAACCAAAATCTTTCTTCTGCCTTTGTGCGTTTGAGTGCGATGAAGACACTTGAGTAAAGTCAAAAATCTAGTCTTAAAGGCTGCAAATCAATAAAAGTGCTCCAGTCCTTTTTTTCCCTCTGAAGTTGGCTGTCCTTGATCTGAAAAGCGCCTGATTCAGCTCCTTATTCCTGGAAGATGCAAAAGGTTCTCGGTGCCGGTATGACAGGATCGTTCAGGTGGCAGTTTTGGATGACTAAACCTTCATCTCGTGGCTGTTTTCGGTTGCTGTATTTACTCGGGCTTCTCTTAACCCCTTACACAGGTTGTAGTATCAATATCGATTCAGTGTCTAAATATTTGCTGGGCTCCGAGGCTGCCAGCCGAAGCACTCTGAGCTCCCCCGGATCGTTTCGCCCCTTAAATACATCTTCTCTGATCTGTCGCACCGAAATGATTTTCCGATATTTGCTTTTTTTTTTTTTTTTTTCAGGAAAATTTCTACAAAAATAAACCCGGAGTGAGTGAGCTGATTTAAGTAAGGGTCAAAACACTTAAAAATCAAGGCATGCGATACAGAATCCGCTCACCCTTGAAGATAAATTCAGGTAGAGTGAGAGCACCTTGTGGAAACGATCCCCGTACCCTTTTTTTTACCTGCGATTTGTGTAGTGCCGACAAGTACTCCCCACGCACCTGCTATTTTTCACTGAGAAAAATCAATCAGCTGCATCGGGGAGGCTCATTTTCATCATCACTTCATTGACTTTCTCCCGGGCTAAATTTCCTTTACAACTACCCAGTGATACAGCTTGAGGCCAGGGAGATCATAGTACGTCTTAATGAGCTCGAGAGTGCATGCACTCCTTTTTCCTTCAGCCTTGTTACCTGACATTTAGTGAAGGTGCTCGCGTGTTGCTGACAAAAGCATTCCCCGGTAATGTTCCTGCTAGGTGAGGCTCGGCGAGAACCACGTGCGGCTCCGTGCGCGTCCCCGAGTCATGATCATCACGCGGAGGTCGGCGAGACAGAACCGGGTGACACAGGACAAGATTTTTGATTTAGCACTTTTATGGGTGACTTTAATCGTCCTGCTCATGACAGGATGGATGAAGCTGCAAAGAAGAGTCTCGCTTGCTTTATGTTCAGTGTCTATGACAGTGTTACGGTCACTGCCTTTGCCAGGGTACGTACCGTTGGGAGATAATTGTTGTGGTCCGGAACTTTTCGCATGTTGATTGCATTCTTTTCTCTTGGGATTGTTCTGCTTCACTATGGGTTCCTCTGTCGTCCCGGTTTGCCTCGAATCAGGTCTCATCCTCCTCCTTCTCTCGTCAATTTAAGTTCAAGTTTAGTTAAAAAGTTAATTCAATTTGCTTTATCCAGCTACATTATTGATCAGTAATAATCTGTAGCACTTCATCGTGACACCGGGTTACCTTGTGATTATACTTTTCCAATTTTTAAACGCTATACTGAATTGATAATACGGTCCTGTTTGGCTGTTGCCATGGAGATTACTGGTAGGGGGGGAAAAAATGTCCATTATCTGCATGTAATGAGGCATTTAACTGTTGGTCTGGCCACTTTTGGGTAATCATAACATATCCAGGGAACATTTTGATGTCGTGGCACCATTCGCAAGAGAAAATATTTCGTTTTTAAGTTCGATTATCTGTCCTTGAGAGGCAGCTGTGGTTGTCTAATACCCACCCACCACCCCCCTTCGACTCAGCTTCGTCCTTGTAGCCGCCGAGGTCTCCCCGCTTCCCGACGCTGACCTTATTCCCAGTATGTGTGATGTGATCCAACATGACATTCAAGTATCTCCCCTGGACCAGCGGATGGCTCTTAGTGCCGTGTGCCAGCCGAAGAGGCCCGGCGCTCCGGTTCCCTCCTCTATCCTACAGGGAATGAGCCGATCAGCTCTTGTTTTCCAAATGGACCTTTGGTTCGGCACTGAGGCGGCAAGGGCGCCACTATAGCGCAGCCGCTCAGGTGGTCCGGTCGGTGGAAAAGTGTGAGTGAATGTCACCGAAGGGGAAGGAAACGCATGTCGTGGATTGTCGCTTTTTTTTTCCTTTTTAATCAGATGTACATAGAGTGTGCCGCCGCTCAGCCAAGGAAAGGAACACTGAAGTGATCTCCAAAGGCACTGGAGTGTGTTAAACAATATGAATGTTCGAATATCCTGACCGCCGTCGCCGTGGCCTCTCCTAAGGGACGCGAACTGCACTAATGGAAATCAATGGAACCCACTGGCATTTCAAATGCGGCTTGATGAGATGTGTGAAGTTACCAAGAAAGAAAAAAGGGATAAATTGATCCGAAGAGTGGATTGATGCGGGCTGAACTGATAGATGTCGCTCAATGACATTGCATAACGCTTCTCGCAGGAAGCGGATGCGAGTTAAACACGGGCGGGGTGACCTTTAGTTTACCGTCGCCCGAACGCCACTATGTCAAAAAACACCTGATGCTAAATATTACTATTGGGAGCTCGCAGAGGACTGATGCCTCGGGGGTAATCGCTGGTACCGAAACACAGGCAGGAACACCAGACAAAGCGTCGGGGCAGGATACTGTGAAATGTTAGTGTGTGATATTACGAGCTGAGGTACAGATCTTAAATCGAAGTTATGTGGGTGTTGGATGTGTTTTAGAAGGTCCCCCATGAGAATCGCGGTGAGAAATGTTCTTTGCCGAAGGAAAAGGGAGAGAGAATAAATGCGTTCGTACCTTTTTTTTCTCTGAGATGCGCAGTTCAGAGGTGAGCCGCCAGCCTCCCCACCGCACCATCTCATTATTTTAAAACAAATAGTATTCCTTCCATGTCAAAACACAAAATAGAAACCCTCACTTAACATGAATTAGTTTGACTTCATTTTTACTCTCTCTGTGCCTGAAATGTTGCTGTTGTAAGGCACTTTAGAACTTGTGTTTCTAAAGGTGCTTTATATCGTTTTTGCTTTCGTATCTGATGTGCAACCTTTCATCTACTTCTATACTGCAGAGTGCGAAGACTTCTTTGCTCTTTCTCTGCAGATGCATGAGACTAAACCAAGTGATGGCTGCCTCACAAAGAGGATTTCAGGTCGTTCGGTTCTTACATCCAAAAAGGGCGGCTGTGGCTCAGGGGAAGAGCCAGTGTCTTGTTATCGGAAGGTCGTTGGTTCGATTCCCCTGTTCTGCATGAGGAAGTGTCCTTGGGCAAGATACTGAACCCCAAACTGCTCCTGATGTGCTGGTCGGCACCTTGCATGGCAGCCGCCGCCATGAGTGTATGTTTGAAGCACTGTAAGTCTCTTTGGACAAAAGCGTCTGCTAAAATGTAAATAAAATGCATGTTGTAAATATTTTAAAGTCTTATTAGGGGGTGGACGGATTATCAGGGCCAATGTTGGGCATTTTCTGAATATCTGTATCAGTGATTTTTCTGTCAGATTGTCGATGAAACGAACTGATGCAGCGTTCTCTCACTCAAGGCCCCGCCCACAACAACATCTGATTGGTTACACGTCACAATTATTACCCTCTAAACATTAAATAATCTAAAACTGTAAAGTAATTCGCAACTAAATGTATCAAATATAAAAAATACTCACGTAAAGTACCTAAAAATTGTACTTGAGTAAATCGTACTTAGGTTTATTTTATCACTGGTTGTTTGACATTTGGACACAAAGACTTTCATTTATTGTAAATGAATATCAAAAAAATCGTTTCCTTGATTGCTAATAATCGGTGTCGGTATCGGTCGACCCTTAATACTTATGTCTGTATATGACCTAAACAAGACCATCAGAGAGAGCATTGGCTATTTATATAACGATATTAGTCCTAATGCCTGTCCTGACTGTTCCTGGTTGGATACATCATAAATGAAAACTACTTATTGTTATGTTTAATGTATGTTTGTAGCTCTGGCAAGTTTCTTTCTTCATGGTTGGTAAAAACAAAATGCTAAAAAACAGTTTTCCTTGACGACTCCGCCGCCCTTCTTTTAGTCTTAATGTGTTCACAGATGACGGCTGCCAAAGATTACATGTTCAACACATTTAATGTGATTTCAGTGTGGCGAAGTCTTCGTAACGTCTTTTTTTTCTTTTTAAACTCTCCTGAGAGCACTTAACTGAGCACAATAACGACCAGACAAATTGGCAAAATGTGGATGGATTTTTTTTGTTTTTTTTTTAATTGAGGCAATACTGTATTTTCTTCTTCTGTGGTAAGCCCCGGCTCGCAGTGTTAATGCACAGTTGATGGCTAATGACAAGTGTATTAAGTGATCATGGGATTTTAATGGCCACTTATCCCTGGCTGTCAAAGTCTACAGAAAGCTGCTGGGAGCTGCTGCAGCAGCTGTCTGTCTGCCAAATGGGCAGCTTTCTGCTCACAGCCTCTCGGTTTCTCCCAAGTTCCTTTTTTTGACTTTGTTCTCTTCATCCAGTCGAACAACACACTCATTTAACGCGACAGAACATCTGCGTCATCGTTCGCGTGGGCCTGTTTTTTTTGTTTTTTTTTTACCAAAGCCGTTTCAGCAAACCTGTCGTTCCTCATTTTCGGAGGACGAGGACACGCAGTGAGGCACAGTGCCTATTAATAATCATTAAACTAATAAAAATAGATTAATCCCTCTTTTTGTTCTTGTCAGGGGTTATCTGATCCAGACTCCGCAACCTGTCGATAACGGCGGCTTTTAAAAAAAATCAGGAGTGACTGATAATGTAATCAGCCATCAGCATGTTTGCAAAAAGTTCTGTCAGAGCAGAGCAAAGCAAAGCGTGGCACTGAGACTGTTTCATAACCAGTTAAAAACTCCTAAAACTAGACTGCAAATGTTAGAAACACACTGCGGTCGCTGTGAAGGTCAGAGAAGGTTCAGTTCGTGGCTAACGAGGAGCCCAAATTAGCGGAAGATCAGACGCCGCGGTCCCTGGTGCTGATGCCGCGCGCTTTGAACATCCCCGTCCACCTTGACCCTTCCCTGAGATGTTCTGCGGTCGTATCGATACATCACACGACTTCTGCCTTTTCGCTGCTTTGAAGCGACCGGCGCTGTCATTTCTCTGATAAGGACAGTCCCCTTTGGAGACAGCTGTTTTGGGTTTCTGATGTCTTTAATCTCCCCCTTTTTTTTTTCCGGTTTCGCAGATATCCCATCCAGGGAGCGTCTCGATGACTCTCTGTTATTGTCTCACTACGTGTTAAAGTGACATTTAAAAAAAAAAACATCCAAATTACTTTTAATCTGAGACTAATTTAAGTCTCATTGGCTCAATATTTATCCGATATGGCTGAAACAAAAGCTGAATGCAGGTCCTCAGATGTGTCACCGGGGCTCACGTTTGTGGGGAGAAACACATTTTCGAACCTGCAAATCTCATTTTTATGAAAAAGGCTCAGACGCCGTTCCCTAACCAGCACCGTCAGACCGGAAACTGTGCTCTCCTCCGATTCTGGCATTTGGATGAAGTTGTCTGCGTAAACAAATGCGGTATCGACTGGCCCGTCCGAGATCTCCCACATTCTGCTGCTTAACTGCTGCCTTTATTACAGACTCTGCTCTGTAAAGACAACAGGCAGTTTCTGTCAAAACAACATTTTCTCTCATTTTGCCCTAAAAAAAAAAAAAAAAAAATCAACAGAATGGACAATGGAGTCGGCAACTCGGCCAGTCAATGCAATGTTATCATTAATAGAGTCATTAAAAGAATAGGAAGCTGTATATGTATAAATGGATTTTCTGGTAATTGTTTTTGTAGCCTGAGGCTCGGGACACGGATTTGTTTTGTTGGTCTGTTTATTTCCTCGGTATCATGGCAAAGGGCTGCTCATTTTCTGCATGAATATACTGCTTGCAAAAAGTGTGGATGCCAGGTCGTTTTAATTAGGTTCGAAAGTCCTAAACAGGGCATCTTTCCTGCCAGCACTTATTAACTCTTACCAACTCTTGTCGTGTCGGGATTTGATAAGTCCGACTGCGTTCGAAACGGCCCAAACAACCCCCTTTACGTTTAGCTGTGGTACAGTCGTAAAAAATACAAAACAAGCTGTGAGATAAAGCGCTCCAGTGGCTTCTGGTAGTGTTGTTATTAAATGTCCAATATTGTAGAGTCTTTGCGATAATAAAGCAGGTCTAGTTGCTGTGTAATTACTGTAAAAGTTGCTAAATCCTGAATTCTGAAACTGCCTGCGAACGAGCGGTGAGGTCTTCTGTGGCGTTGTGATGTCAGTGACGACTATACTGACCCTCGCCGCCCCTCCTCCAGCACAGCCCAGGTTGCAAAAACAGTAGACAGTAATGAAAATCTGGATACAGCGTCGGAGGCTGTCCTATGAAAGCTGCTCGGCGGTGCGTGAAGCCAGAGAGAAGCTCGACTTCCTGGCTGTAAAATTACCCAGATATCCTGCGTCGTGGGTCCCGCACACAGAGCGCGCTGGAGACTTGAGTGTGAATACGACGATTTCATCTTCTAGACTTTCCAAATTTAGTGGACCGAATGGATCGAATTATGACAGCGAAAGGAGTCGTTTCACGGGGTTGTGATGCTTGAGAAAAAAATGTGCCCACAGTTTTACAGCTGCAAAATCACATGGAAGCTTATGGGAAAAAGTCTTTCTGGGCCCCAGTGCATCACGTGGCGATTGTTAGATCCCGAGTTTTGCCCCTGTCCAGGAGGTACTGGGCCAGCTCTCCGTTATAAAGGGTTAAATCCCTAAACCTATTATAGGTAGCTTTTAAAATTGGGAGTTTTAAATAGGGAAATTATAAGCTGGTAGTGAGGAGATTCGCCTAGCTTCTCACTGCCTTAATTCGGACGTCTACCCTGCTTCCTCTGGTGTAGCACCGGACATGAATAGCCCTTGAGTCAGATACATTCACCAGCCACGCCCGTTTTGGCAGCTCTCCTTTAAATGATCTGAGCACTTGGTATGGTGCTAGGTTGGATTTTAAGGGCTTTTGGTAAACCCTAAGGAATTGTTTCAATTTAGCAGACTAGAGTAACCATTAAGAACTGTTATGATATTATGCACACTTAACACC